>CM069069.1:26455367-31725367 GCA_035220775.1 Malus fusca
GGCACGCCTCCCAGTGTTACAGGGTTTTGCCCAATTTCTGTCTATTTTATTTATTGAACTAGCATATGGGCACACACAAAGTATGTGAAATTTTTTTTTATTTTTGTTTTTGAAATAGAAGGAGAGAGGAAGAGAGTGATAGAGAATGTGGGAGTGGGAAGTTTTTTTTTTTTTTAATTACATTTATGCCCCATATTTCTTATTCATGTTCTGTTTTAATTAGAGGGTTAAACTGGTAATTTTATAAGATTTTGGTTGACAATGAGTGTTTTATTAATTAGTAGAATTAATTTAGTTTTTTTTTTCGAACTGAACTTCCTTATTTATGTTAGACTAATAATAAATAAGGACCCAAACTAACTAAACAAATATTAAATAGAATATTTAATTTATCTTAAATTTACTTTTCATCAATTTTATTCATCGATATCATATTATTGTGTGTGCCTTTTAAATTCGATTTAGAGTCAGCAGTGGATAATTTGATTAATAGAATTAATCTTATTTTATGGAATCAGAAACCATTCTAATTTAACTTTATAGAATGTCCATAAACCTAATAGTAATATCTAGAATTGACTATCAGCTACCCAAATTAGTCGGAATATGTTTGAATTCATTCAACACATTTAGAACCTTAGTTATGATGGCTCCACTATTGTTTGTCAGTTTTGAGGCAAGGGCAAAAATCATATTTATTAACATGAGATAGCTAGCGAAGCCTCAAGTCAAAGAACTAATTGAATATGCAACTTAGAAGTGTGGTACGATTAGCAAGGTAATCTTCCATTCGTACATTTCTATGGTTGATCAGTGTTTAGTGAACTCGATCTCATAGATAATCACATTTTATATCTATTCCATGTCACTGCATCTTTAGTCTGAGACTTACTACTGAATAGTGAATACAAAATAAACCGGCCTTTATGAATGTTCGATAGTCCATATGATCATCCTATGGCTAGGAACTTGTTATGGGACTTAAGATCCGTACAGTACGCTTTTCAGGATTAAAACTTCTTTTCATTCACATCTCTACACTTAATGTATTCCTTGGATTCTCCCTAATCAACAATGAACCTTCCAAATCCGTTATTGGGTAACTTATTTGATGGACGATGTTCTCACTTGCCCTTTGTTGTCAATAACTTGACATTGGGTTGACACGAGTAAACTTATTCTTTATTTTCAAGAAAAGAAGTAGCCGGATTAAACATGATTTGCTTATTAGTAATTAACTCAATGCAATGCCCATCTTGTGTTTAATTGTGGCCATTTGAAGACGAGGAATCAAATTTTGAATTTATCTAAATCTTAACTCGTTACCCCAAGGGGCAGCATATTACTCACAAGTTTTACTTAGTTCTTTAATTGGATTGTTCATACAAGCCAGATACATATTGAACATTCGTAGTCTAGAGGTTTTCAATGTCTAAAGAATCTCAATTTCTTAATTGTTTCTTTCATTTGAAGTATGATTAGTTTATCTCATATTGACTTTGTCACGCCCCAATCCCGACATACGTCCAGGATCGACACGTGATGTCACCAAATATCCGTATCTCTATCATACCCACCTCAGGGATATGGCAAAGCACAACTCGAGATCCAACTGCGTAATAATTTTTCGTATACTTTATGACTGCATCTAACCTCCTCGTTAGACTGCCTACATATCCTAAACAGGGAACAAGCCATTCGTAGTTCGTCAGTTCAATAGACTCCTATTACTACTGCAAGACATTCCCAACGTGAATCATGTAATCGGAATAACTATTAAAAATTGTATGCTTTCTTTGTATAGCTTGTCTAGGCATATGAGAAATATATACATATAGTTTCACAACGTGAATCATCAACTTGATTTTGGTTCCAGCATAGGCATGCGTATAGATATTTATGTTTAATAGGATATCATTCTACCATTTAAGCAAACAAGATGATTCATGTAAAGGTGTAGTACTTAATCGAATACTAATCTCACCAAATTGGGTATGTCCACTATTGATATCTATACCAGCCATGACATTACTAACCAATATACTTTAGACATAATTGTAATCAACTACTATAATGAAAATACAAAGCCAATAGTACATATAAAAGCAACAATATAACTATAATCTAATGATAAGTAGCTGGACTAGTTATAGCAAATAAAATGGTTCGTTAGAACTAACCCAATTGGAGTATATAATGAAATTGAGTGAGGAAGATACGTATGATTTGATACATAGGCAGATAAAACTAGTTGCATACATTTTCTCTGTATAAGTAGTTATGTATTTAGCACATAATTGTTTGAAAATAACCACCTCACAGAGAATCCAGTACATTTATAACTTCACTAAATTTGATAACATTTATATGCACTAGTTAATCTAATAAGCATGCCAAACAAACCACAAGAACCTGACCCGCCATATTAAATTGGTCTTGAACTCAGAACATAGTTATATTCAATTAGAGAATGGGTATAATGTTTGATATCAAGGAACTAGTTCTCAGGCCATAGAATAGCATGCAATCCCTAAACTATAACATTCGAATAATTATTCGTAACTAGTACACCAGCCTAACCATATCGATGATTCTTAATAATTAACATAGAAAACCAAACTTTTTATTCAAGGGCCTCAAAATATAAATATAAATTCTTAGCTGTCTTAAGCTCTTCATCCGCTGAAGGAATGAAATAATGAACCACCAATAAATCAATGACCAAAACCAAGAGTCATATACTCATCTTAATAGCATTGTCCAATCAAGTATTTAGCATCAACATCTGACAATGCCATGGAAAAATATAGAACCACTCAGCAGTTTTAGAACTCTAATTATCTACACAAATCTAGGCTACAACACATACAAATTCAGCAATGTTCTTCATGGGTAGGACAAATATGGCATACAAAATATTCAAATGTATATGGCCTTGATTATGGAATAACATTAGTACTTATAAAACAAACTCAACCCTTAAATTTCTAAAGAGAACTGAATTGAGGTTAGGATTTCAATGTTCTTCCCTATATATGCAACCGATCATGACTACCCGGTTCCAATTCAACTCCTAAACAATACAACAAGCATCATCTCAAATATGCATACAAAATATCGAATTAAAATTCAAAACCATGAATTGACCCCAAAACTAAAAGTTAAAACCTTGGGAAAATACTTACGCTAGAGGAGAGCCCACGAGGGAGAATCATTATTTTCACTTGGGTCGAGGCCAGATTCCATTGGGATTGCCCGAAATCAGAGAAAAGTCGCCGGAACACGTCAATATGTTTCGACCTTGTTTTCTTTATACAATGGTTTTCAAAGGGTGGCCCGTGGGTATCGTAAGATTGAAGACGGCTTCCGACCTCATGTGATTTCGTTATCGTATGAGGAAATTATGATGTAAATAGTTTGAAAGGGATCCCATGAGTGAAGGAGGAAGAAGAAGAAGAAATGGTTCTCCCCCCCCCCCCCCTTCTCCCCTTTTCCCTTTTTCCCTTCTCTCCTTTCTTCCCGATCCTCCCCCCCCCTTCTCCTCTTTTCCTCTTTCTTTTTCTTATTTTATTCTATCATTAATATTTTATATCTAGTGCTATTATCTTTTCTACTACTTTAAATAAAATGATTTATATGTGTTTCGTAAAATCTTTCTTTTAGTTCTAATTTTCGTTACGCTTATAATTAGTCGTTCATAATAACGAGTGCTGTCAGAATATACTAATTAATATGTCACACGTGTCTTAACCAGTAAGTCAATGAAAGTCGACACATACCCTCTAAGGGCATTTTGATCGTTTCACATTGAAAAAAAAAAAATTATGAACGGGTTGTAACATACTTAATTATAGCAATAATCTATGAACTTGCAGACAAATAAATCCTAAATTTCTTCAATTCCACCGCGTATACTATCGCATAACTGGCCTTGCCGTTAACTCCGTCAATTTTTGCATCTCAATAAAGAGCAAAACCATTTGTCAACCCAATGTACAAAATAATTGATCGACATCAAGGAGTTTATAAGTTCACGTTCCATCTTATTACTGTCGGATAATGGTTAAGCTTTCTTTCTTTTGGTGGTCATTTTCACTATTAATTTTTTTTCTTTCTACACTTTTTCTTTCTATCTTTTTTATTTATTTGTTTATTTATTCAATCGAGCGGAATAAAATAATGGAGAAGAGTTAATGTCACTGTCCGGATCCGGGGTAGGTGGAAGAAAATAACTCTATCTTTTTTATTTATTTGTTTATTTATTCAATCGAGCGGAATAAAATAATGGAGGAGAGTTAATGTCACTGTCCGGATCCGGGGTAGGTGGAAGAAAATAACTCTGAGCCCAGTGTGTGAATATATATGTGAAAAAATAAACCTCACATACAAATAACTTGAGAAAAACCATACAGGGGCGTTTGTTTGCCCTCACTAAACTTCCTTGGATTGGACTGGCTTAGCTGGGATTGCTAGCCAGTGTTTGATGCGAACAAGGACTACCGTTAATGAGACTAAGTTGGACTCGCACCGACTAAGTCTTTCGCTAGGTCGTCTTAGCGAGGATCCCCGATAGGTATGGGATTGCTAATCCTGTCCCCAAATCTGTTTCGTTTGCCCATTGCATTGTCTACATACTGCATCGTCTACAAGCGTTCTTCTCTGCAACACCGTTTGCCCACCCCCCAGATCTGAAACAAAAGACTCACTCGCTGCCTAAATCTCAAAATCCAACCACAAAATAAATAAAATAAATAAATAAAACGCAAAACAATAACAACAACCAAATCTAACCACCAAATTCAAAGTCCACCCCGTGCCAGAAAATTCTGAGATGGCTTTGCAGGCAGAGAAGCCAACACATGTATCAGATGGAAGAGAGAGATCCGGAAATTTTTGGAAGAAAAAAGGATGAGGAAGGTGGAGATGCTTAATGGCGGCAAGAGGGTGAAGATGATGAGCTTGTTTTTGAAGGATTTGCGATGAGCTTCACACCTGCGTTGTGCAGGAAAATGAGGGAGAAAAGAAGAAATGGACGGAGCCAGAAGGAGAAAAAAAAAATGATTCCACATAGTGATAGTTTTCCAGGAGAAAAAAAGGTTAAAAGGTTGAATAAATAATAAAATATTATTATGTATGCATCAAATAATATAAAATATTACAATATATACATTAAATAATATAATATATTATAATATATACATTAAATAATATAATATTATAGTTTGTTTATTATCCGGTTTTATAGTCCAACACTACACCAAACGTTTCACTAAGCTAGTCCAGCTTAGTCTAGTCTAAGTCAGTCCAGCTTAGTCACAACAGCTAGTCTAGTCCGAGACAATCCGGTGCAACAAACTACAGGTACAGTAAAAAAAAAAAAAAAACTCGCTAACCCAACTCGTTTAGACCATGGCTTGCCAAATAACTCATATGAAAAATAAGAAGTCATTTTGGTTCTAGTTTCTAGCCAATTTAATTGTTAGATTGAAATTTTATTGTTTTTCAAATTTTTTGATCAAAATTCTTTGACTTTCTACACCTTATCATTTTAGTATTACTATATTCCATGTCATCTTTTGACACACCCCGACCTGGAATGTCCACTAGGACTCCGAATCGAGCTGTGTTGGCCGACACTTGGAAGGTGACGAAGCCATAAAGTGTGATGATGTAGAAATATTGTGAATAAATTTAAACCTAAGAGTGCCTAAATACCAGAGTGCACTGGTGAGTACAGAAGAGTGCCTAAATCTAACCCACTTCACACGTGACGTTAGAGTATAAGCAAGTACAAAAGAGTGAATTAAGGATCATACCCTCGAATGATCCCCAATACTAAGAATCGCCACGATTCCTCGACGATAAT
The DNA here is from genome assembly GCA_035220775.1 of Malus fusca. Taxonomy (NCBI): domain Eukaryota; kingdom Viridiplantae; phylum Streptophyta; class Magnoliopsida; order Rosales; family Rosaceae; genus Malus; species Malus fusca. The sequence continues at coordinate 26,461,234 of CM069069.1, forward strand.
AAAGCTCAGCTAAGAAGACCTGAAGGGTGAAGACAAGACAAAGGTGAGTGGCCCAGTAAATAAAATTTTAATAGAAACCATATAAATTTCTATAACCCCTCGCTACAACACATGTATAATTTCCAGACTTAGAATATAAAAGTATATATATATATATATATCAATTCAAGTCATGCTTCACATATCTATAATCATATACTAACTTATCGCATATTCATCATGTCTGCTAGTTCATCACGTATTCACCACATATGCTAGCTCATCACATATATTCATTATATATGCTAGCATTTCATCACATATCCCATCATAAATATATACTAGCATTTCATCACATATCTCATCAATCATGGCTAGCATGTAAGTCGAAGTCACCTCTAGTGACCTATACGATATATTCATATCTCATTAATCATGGCTAGCATGTAAGTCGGAGTCACCTCTAGTGACCTATACGATATATTCATACCTCATCAATCATGGCTAGCATGTAAGTCGGAGTCACCTCTAGTGCCCTATACGACATATTCATATCTCATCACATATCTCATCAATCATAGCTAGCATATAAGTCGGAGTCACCTCTAGTGACCTATACGACATATTCATAACTCATCACATATCTCATCAATCAACTAATACCGTATACTTACTTGAACTTACCTGAACTTACCTGAACTTACCTATGTGTCCTGCGTTCACCTTTGCACTTCAGAGCGTTCACAATAATTATGTGCAAGGAATATACGTATGGATATGCCATGATGAAATCTAAAATAAAAACATTTCATAGTATTTCCAATTATATAATACGGTGTACTAACTATTAATCACCAAAACATAAAGTTAAAACACACATTTTTCACAAATATCCCTCACATTGCTCAATTCCTTAAACAAGGTTATTGTCTTGAATATATAATCTCATTTCTTATATGGCTGCATCTAACGTCTCGTTAGACTGCCTACGTACCCTAAACAGGGATCAAGCCATTCGTAGTTGGCAATAATTATTTATAGTAATCCACAAATAGATATATCATGATTAAATCTAAACTCAACCATCTCATAGTATTTTATAACATATAAATGTATATATGTCATGGCATAAATTTCTCAGTTTTATTTAAAAGTATTTATAGAATTATCAATCACGAAAAATATGATAAGCAAGGAAATATCTACTCACCTGGAGTCCGCGCTACAACTTCCTAGCACAAAAATCGAGGCGTCACGAACGATTGGCGCCTGTGACCAATTATCAAACCATATCTCAGAATTCTCGTCAATACAATACATAACTTACATCGCACATGAGTCTACGTAATTCGGTCCAGAAGATCTACAAATCAGATCTCTGATCCATAATTTCCAAAGATCTACATTATGCTTCTAAAATAACATACTATAGTTTCGGAACGATCCAACGGTCGGATCTCCGCCAATTGCCAAAACCAAGTGGCGGTTAACATTTTATTTTACGAACTTACAAATCCAATTCGAGAAGATCCGTACGTCGGATTCTCAATCCGTAAGTTCCTATATTCCTCAAATATTATGAATAATAACCTATTAGAGTTTGATGACTATCCAACGGTCGGATCGTCGATTCATATAATGGCCTATTAACGTATCTTAGAGAATTTTGGTTCTAATGATCAATCTACGTCCTTAAATTCTCAAAACTGAATTCCAGGCATCAAATATACCCTCAAAATAGCATTGGCGGCCCTCTGGCCACGCGCCGCCGTGGGTGGCGGTTGGCCGCCCCGACTCGCCGGAAAAATCAACTGTCTCTAAAAATTACCAAAATTTGCAGATTTGAAGATCTCAATGAGTAGAACAACTTTCATACCTATGACCAAGGCCAATTTGGCCTGGAAAGGCTCAAATTTCATCAAAACCCGTTGGAACCCTAGAATTAGGTGAGCTTCAATTCACCAAATTTGCAACTCCGCTGTCCCCAAACTTGTTTGGGGTTTTCTCCTGACCTCAAGAGAAGTTGAATGAGGGTGGTGGTCAATGGTAATAGTTGCACAAACGGCGGATCGCCGCCATAATACCCACGTACCCACCAGTGAAATTTCACGAACCCTAGGCCTAAAATCCACCAATTAATGGATAATAATGGAAGATGGGAGGTCGTGGAATGGTTTCCAGGTGGTGACTTGGCTGAATTCCCTAAAAATTTGGCCGGGAAACCATCGATTCCATGGCTCCCGCCGGTCGGGTTTTAATGGTCAAAGGAGACCCGGTTTGGGTTCTCTCATCTTCTTCTTCTCTCATTTCCTTCTTGATCTCCTTCCTGATTGGATTTTCACTTCCCTCTCTGCTCCGATTGGCCTTCTTTCTTGATTGGGCAGCGCCCTTCCCTCTGTTCTCTCTCGTCCCCTGCTCTTCTTCCTCTTCTCCTTCAACTATTTTTAAAATCACTAAATGATAAACAAAATATATCATTATAAAAATGTATAAAATATATAAATAGCTACTAAACAAAAGTACTTCTCGGTTTTATAATTCCGTAACGTCGAGTACTTAAAAAAAACGCTAAGTATTAATTCATACACCTCGATATACGTTGGTCAACGAATGTCAAGACCCTCGCCTCTAAAGGCATTTTCGTAAAATCACACATTTAAATTTTGTAAAAACGTAAGATTTGGGACGGGTTGTCACATCTTTATCATTTTTTAAATTAAAAATTGTAATCTTAGACCTTCTCTAGAGGATAGTATAACTATGTAATATTTTGGTGCAGGATGCTCTTTTTCCTTTTGATTAGGTTGAAATCCTCTGTAAGGTTTTTATCGATGCCTGTTTAATTGCACTCCTTCCATTTGTACCTTTTTTTTAAATTTTTTTTTTCTGAACAAATGATGTTATTTACACTAAACGAGAGAAAATGAACTTAGCCTCACAATGAGATTCATTCAATTGATCAAATCTCAAAAAAAAAAAAAAAAAAAATTGAATTTTAAAATTTCCAAAAATTTATTGGATTAATATATTTACAAATCTCAAGGATCAGATCGACTAAGGGAAAGAATCAGTTGTTCTGATTATCTTTCCTTACTTTTATTGTTAAGTTTTTCAATTCATTTACGTTTCCATTTCCATTTCCATTTATGTTAAGTAAACATTCCCTAAATAGTGATGTTTTTTCCGATTCATGCTCACTCCAATTCCATAGCCCCGATTGCGTTATGTTATCAGGAATGGATCCATTGTTCCATTTCTGGTTGAAACAATGGCCCACGGCCCATAACTAAACAAAAACCCAACTAGTCCACGGGCCATGGGCCATTGATTCAACCAGAAATGTAACAACGGATCCATTCCGATAACATAGCCCAAGGGCCACTCTAGCAGACCAAGAATTCCATCTACAAACCCGCAAAACCCTAACCCTAGCATCTATTTAAACAAAGATACAATTTCTCCGCAACCCCAGACCCTCACTCCAGCCGTTTGCTTACTCTCCTCTCCCCTCCCCCTCAATTCTCACAACCCAAAACCCTCAATCATGGCAGAGAGACCAGCTGAGAGAGGCCGTGGCGGATTCGGTCGCGGGTTCGGTGACCGCGGTGGACGCGGTGACCGTGGTGGACGCGGACGCGGACGCCGACCAGGGCGCCGTGAAGAGGAAGAGAAGTGGGTCCCAGTGACCAAGCTCGGCCGCCTCGTGAAGGAAGGCAAGATCCGCAGCCTGGAGCAGATCTACCTCCACTCCCTTCCCATCAAGGAGCACCAGATCATCGACACTCTCGTCACCCCCGGCAGTCTCAAGGATGAGGTCATGAAGATTATGCCGGTCCAGAAGCAGACCCGGGCCGGTCAACGAACCCGGTTCAAGGCCTTTGTGGTGGTCGGAGACACCAACGGGCACGTAGGGCTCGGTGTGAAGTGCAGCAAGGAGGTGGCCACTGCGATTCGCGGCGCCATTATATTGGCTAAGCTGTCTGTGATTCCGGTGAGGAGAGGTTACTGGGGCAACAAGATTGGGAAGCCCCATACAGTTCCGTGTAAGGTGACCGGGAAGTGTGGGTCGGTCACGGTCAGAATGGTGCCCGCCCCCCGTGGTTCTGGGATTGTGGCTGCCCGTGTGCCCAAGAAGGTGTTGCAGTTTGCTGGTATTGATGATGTCTTCACTTCATCCCGTGGCTCCACCAAGACCCTTGGCAATTTCGTCAAGGTATATTTCTTTTGAAACTTTCGATTATTTATTTGATACAAACTGTGTTCAATTATTTATTTGATGTTGTTTGCATTGATTGATATATATATATATATATATATATCATTGTGCTAATTGGAAATGTTTGACACTGTTTTTTTTTAAATGGTTGACAAAGAGCTCTTGATCTGAGAATTAGGCTTGTTGAGGGGTGTTGGCTGTTTATACCCGTAAAGTTGTACTTGTGAAGATTTGCAATCTCTGCCCGTTGCAACTATGTGTATTTTTTAAAATGTGGATTGCTTTGTTTTTAAAACTTGAAAATCTTTGGTGAAACACTTCCTGCAATACATTTAGTGAAGTGATACTTATTGGGATATGATTTATTGATGGTTTGAATGTGTTTTGGAGGATATCTTTTATTCTTTTGCATGCATTAGGTATGAATGAGATAACATGAAATTCAATGCCCGGCTACCAAGCTTTTGCATGTTTAATCTATGTTTTGAACTATTGATTGGACTAGTCAATACCATGTTGTGAGTCATTAATATAGAGGATGTTACTTGCTCGTTCGTGATGCCGAATTAATGTTTTCAAATGGTGCAGAGATCAGTGATTTAGTATTAGAATAATTAAACCCCTTGAACTTGAAAACCGACTGTCATCATGAGTAATGGTACATAGCTGATTCCTTTGTAGTGTGCTAATTCTTAATTTGCTGTTTCCTTCGGTACAAACCCAATTTTTTTGATGTGTTGACAAGGCTGGTTGAAGTGATTGTTTAATTTCATATTACGTGCATGATCTAATCAGTGTTCTTTCAATTATCGCAGGCCACTTTTGATTGCCTCCTGAAGACTTATGGTTTCTTGACACCTGAGTTCTGGAAAGAGACACGCTTCACCAAATCTCCATTCCAGGAGTTCACGGACCTTCTGGGAAAGCCAACTAAGCCCCTTCTTATTGAAGACGCCGAGAAAGTAGAAGCCTAGTGTGAGCGATCCTAGCGTTACTTTAAGATGAAATCTTGGTTTCGAGGTTTCTAGGTTTGAAAACATTATATGTTGTCTTTATTGTCTTAAGAATTATTATCGTTTATAATTTGGTCTTTCTTTTGCGTTAATTTTGATCTATGTCGGGATTCAATCTTGTTACCTTGCTGAAATTTTTGGATTTACAAGACCTCCGATGCTTCTGTTTTGTTCTTTAAGCATTTGCCCCTTCTTACAAATGTGTTGATTTGCCTAGTAAACCTTGTGCTGTTGTTTACGATGTGAGTAATTGTTTCCTTATGCGGCGACTCCGTCCAACAAGTAGCTGCTGAAGTAATTTGAAGGGAGTTTTACCATCGATTGTTTCCTAGCAACAGGGTGCCTTTGTCCCCCGTGGGAAATGGCTGCTGCTACTTCAAGCCGCTACTTGCACCACCGCCACCGTGGTGGGAAACGGGGCTACTTTGATCTCAAACTCGACGTGAGCAAAGCGTATGATGAGGTTTTCTGAGATTAATGATGGAGAAGCTTGGTTTCGCTCGGAGTTGGATTGATTTCATCATGATGTTACGAGAGTCTGTACTCCCTACTAGTGGCGTCTCCAGATGTTACTCAACACCCTCCCGTTCTGTTACACCCCACCCCCATTTTATTTAAAAATGGTTTTTAGTTTTTAATTGGGCCCATCCTTGATTTTTGTCCCCCGAGTCTTTTATCTCTTCGCTCTTAGTCCTCTCTTTCTTCCCTTTCCTAGTGCCTCTCTCTCTACACTTTCCTTCTGCCCGAGCTCCACACACACACACCCACTCGCACCCATTTGATGCGAAAATTACTTGACACACAAATTAAACCCTTTTTTTGACAATTGTAGTATAGATGTAAGTAGGGTATCGTTCTAGGCCGGGGATTAGGAGGGCTTGCTAAATCCTCTTAAAAACATAAAAACAAAGTTACAAATGTAAATAAAAGACTTTAAAAGTAAAGGGGGATTTGGATTTGATGAATTTAGAAACAAAACATAAACTTTGGAAAACAAAACAAGTTTTAAAACGAATTTGGTTTAAATAAATGGATGGAAGGTTAGCTAAGGGGTTCTTCTCCACACATGTCTTGCTTGCATACAAAACGATTTCCAATTGTATTTCAATAACTTATTAATTCTCAATGCCCCAAGTTAATTAGGTACGCTTAAATTAACCCTCAGATTTTCCTACTTTTATTGAGTTGGATGATTGCATACGACAACCCAAAGCATTCCTCACAAGTTCCCTACATGAATTGCATAATAGAGATACAAGCAAGAATCATTAAGTTCTATGAAAATCATAAGCATTGACGAGGCACTCGTTACTATGGAATACGCATGAAACTTATGCCAAGAATTTACTTAACGCGATTGTGACTAGCAACCTTCACTACTTGTGAATATAAGTTCATGACGATTAGGTGAAACTCCCTTATATTCTAGCATCAAATTCATGCATGCAAACTAAGTGTCGACCCTCAATCAACATACACAAATCAGTTTTTATACGAACGGATAAGTAAATTGAATTCATAACTTATGAAACGCAATTAAAAGTAATCAAATCATATTGCAAGCATGGACATGTGTTTCGAATCCCCCCCTAGCCAAGGGGGGTTTAGTTCCTCATTATTACAAAACAAAGATAAACAAATTTAAACATTGAAAAACAAAGGAAAGAAAGCACCTAAACGTTCCAACGATCCATGTTGGATAGCAAGCGCGTCCAAGGACTTTTCTCCTTCTCTTTGCCGCAACAACAAGGTTGGAATGATGTTGAAGGGTTGGTTATTTGGAGGAATGGATGGGAAGGGGTTTTAGATATGTAGGGAGAGGCAAGGGAAGGCTTGGAGAATGGTTAATTTCTTGATGATTTGAATGAGGTTGCTACCATGGTATTTATAGGAAGATGATGGACTTGTTTAACACAAAATTTTGGTGGAATTGAGTAGGTGAGCATGGCAAAGAGTGGGAATTGTTGGTGGGTTAGGTATTGAGTCATCCACTCACATGTCATGGTTAGCTAAGCATTGCATCATCCACTCATATGTCATGGTTAGCTAAGCATTGCATCATCCACTCACATGTCATGGTGAGATAGGCATTGCATCATTACTAAAAAATCTGGTGGAAGTGAAACAAAGGGAAGGCCACGGCATTGATGAATTTTATGAGGTATGCATGGTTTTGAGTGAAGTTTTGGCCAATCCTTCTAGAAATTTATCTCTTCTTGCACTTTGTATTTGTTTCACCACATTTTTAGCATGTTTCTATCCTCATTTGACTTCAAATTCGTCCATCCATCTTGCTCATAACATATGTAATCCATTCCAAGCTCAAAACTGCTCCAAAATGCACCAAAATGCACTTTCTTGCTACCTTAGCCCTTTGGACCTACAAACACACGAAAATAGCTTAAAGTACTAAAATAACTAAGAACTAATAACGTAAATGCAAGAAACCTAGTTAACTAAGTCGCATAAATATGCGTCTATCAAATTCCCCCACACTTAGTTTTTGCTAGTCCTCGAGCAAAACAAAGAAATAAAACAAAACAAAACCAACATAACCTAAACCTTCCAACGTTTGCTTTAGGGATTTCCAATGCACATGACATGTTAAGGATTATCATTCTCACAGATTTGAGTTAATTTAACACTTAAGCACATACTTAATCATAGTCACTACATACTAGTTCACAATTAACCAATTAAAACAATGTTTTGAATGTAGTAACATGCCTTAGAGAATTCCCTCAATCCTTACAAGATATGCACTCTATTTTCACTCAGATTTTCTAACTACACACCCTATACTAGTTATATGTGAGAGAATTGATGTGGATATAAAAACGAATGCTCACATATAAGTATCACAAAGAATGCAATTTCCGGAGTTAATAAGCATGTTTAGATATGATCTCATGAATGGAATGCTACTACTTAGATGCGAGAACCAATGACACCATATGCTCATACCAAATTCAAACTCCACAAATTGAAGCACATAACACTCAAGATAGAAGTTAAGGGTTGTAACGGGGCTTGGGGTATTGGTTTAACAAAGAAAGGATAGGGAAAACAAACGTTCTTCAAGCGTTAGTAAGCAAAGTAGTAAAATTGAGACTTAGAATTCACTTAGATTGCAGAAATTAACTTTAAAACATAAGGGGAAGATTTAAACAACTTTTTAGGGCCGAATTTATTCTTTTGGACCCTTACTTCAACACTTTGAATTCTTTTCACAACTTTTCAACTTTTTTTTTTTTTTTTTTTTTTCAATTTTTTTTTTCTTTTCTTTTCTTTCTACCCGTGCCTATGGCACACAATTCACAAAATAAAAATTTCCCCCACACTTGGTTTCTGCCACAAAGGAATTCAATTTGAATCATGCTTACTATACTTTAAGAACGAGGGTATGGATAGTCCTAATCTAGGCTAGGTGAGGATGATGTGGGTTAACAAAGAAAAGGCTAAACAAGGCTCAATGGGGTTAACACCTAAACATATAATGGAGTATGGTTTTACGGCTTTTTTTTTTTTTTTTTTTTTTTTTTTTTTTTTTTTTGGCTATGGTGGTGGTCACTACACAACTTTATCTTGAATATGTGTTATGCAAATCAATAACATGCTTTGAATGAATTGGGCATGAGTTCTAGCATTTGGAACTAAATGATGACACGCCTTCTAAGTAGCAACCAAGCAAAGAATAATGAGATCATGCAACGACTTAAGAAAGCAACAAGTTCACAGATTATTAACTCTCCAAATAAACGTTTAGGCTCAAGTCTCACAAGGTTGTAGCGTTAGTTTGAGTTACTTCCTTCAAGCATGTTACAAAAACTAATTTTTCCTTTATGTGAATTCATAAGTTATAACAACAACCAAGCATAAACCAAAGAGTAAATCAAACTTTTATCCATGTTTATAACTTTCTTTAACCGTCATGCAATTACAAATCGAATCATCATTATTGTGTTGGAAGGTACCCTACGACACAAACAACCACACAAAAACAACCCTCTTTGGGTTTTTAAAACAAATTTTTCAAATTTTTATGTGATTTTCGGATTTTTACTTCAAAACACACTAAAACACATCAAAACAACTTAAAAACACTTTAAAACAGCAAGGAACAAGTCTTTAAGTTAAGGGTAATAAAATCCCACGAATTTGCACCAAAAACACTTAGTTACCCCCCCACACTTAAATCAAACATTGTCCTCAATGTTTCAAGCATAAAATCACACTAAACAAAAAGAAACACACAAACAGCAACTAAAACAACTAAATAGGCAGATTAGAAAGATTCAACAAAGAGAAGGGTTTAGGAATGCAAATCTGGAATTGGAGTGATTCCTCGAGCTTCCTTTGTTGAATTGTATGGGTTGCCTCCCAAGTAGCGCTTTCTTTAACGTCTTGCAGCCGGACGATGCTTCTTTGAAGGGTTATGGAACCCCACGGTCTGGAGGGGTGTTTCCTCTACGCCTTGTCCTTCGAACCACTTCATGCTTTGGGTCCTTGAATGGAATGGGATAGTAATTCTTCTTGACTGGGCCATTGAGCATCCTACAATCCATGTGAATTCGCCCACCATCCGGGATATGCTCGGGTACCTGCACCCAAGTAGGGAACCATTTCTTAATTTTAATGGGAATTGGATTTGGATTAGGTGCCTTACCTTGGCGTTGTGATGAAATGGCAGCAACATGAACTTTCTCCCCCTTGGTGCTCTCGGTCAAATTGGGTGTTTTAAGGGCAGTGGCCACGGGGTCCTTGTGCTCCACTCCAATTCCCTCATCTTGTATTGTTCTTGAAGCAAACTTTGTGTTAGGGGCTGAATGATCCGTCCCTATCTTTTCTATTGTATCAATAACACAACAAGAACGAACAACATTAGGAGTCTCAATGGATTCAGGAATTTTAAAACAAATCATATCACCACCAAATGCCATGGTTACTTCTCCTTTGGCTACATCAATCTTGGTTTGAGCTGTTTTCATGAAAGGTCGTCCAAGTAAGAGTGGTGATGATGGAGAGTGTGCCGAATCTTCCATGTCAAGCACATAGAAATCTGCAGGAAAAATCAAATGGTCTACCTGCACCAAAACATCCTCCAAAACACCTTTCGGATATGCATTAGATCGATCGGCTAATTGGATAATAACACCATCATTTTTAAGCTCTCCTAGATTCATCGATGCATAAACAGAATATGGCATGACATTAATAGAAGCACCTAAATCTAGCATGGCATGTTCAAACCTTGTATTACCAATTACGCAAGGGATAGTGAAACTACCTGGATCTTTGCATTTAGGCGGTAGCTTTCTTTGCAACAGTGCAGAGACATTCTCACTTACATGTACTACCTCTTTCTCCCGAATCCGTTTCCTTGTTGTACAAAGCTTTTTCAAGAACTTTGCATACTTCGGAATTTGCTTGATTGCATCCAAAAGGGGTATGTTGACTTGAACTTTCCTAAATGTCTCTAGAACATCTTTTTCCTCCTCTTCTTTCTTGGATTGCAAAAACCTGCCAGGAAAGGGCACATTTAGTGGAAAGAAACTAGAAGAATTCGAATTTGGACTTACCTTGACGGGTTGAGATGGTTTAGGGGCATGTTGTGGTTGCGGTAAGGGTGGTTCTACCCTTGCCGTGGGTTGGGCTCCATGTTCTTCTTCTTGCAGCAGCTTTTCATCCTCTATTTGACTTGATTTTGATGAGTTTGGATCAACCCTAACTTGCCTACCACTTCTCAACGTGATGGCCTTGGCGGTTTCAAATCCTCCTTTGGGATTCGCAATGGTTGAACTAGGGAGCTTTCCATGTTCACGAAACTGCCCCATAAACTCGGCAATTTGCCCCACTTGCTTCTCCAACTCGTCCATCCTTTTGTCTTGGTTTTGCATAGCCTTAGCTTGATTTTCCTGCCCATTAGACAACTTAGTTAGTATCTTAAGAAGTGCATCATTGTCAAGAGACATACCTGAAGTACTTGGGCCGGATTGGGACTGATTTTGAGGTGGGTCGTAGGGTTTGGTGAAGAACCCCGGGGGTTGTTGCCTAAAGCCTCCTTGGTTTTGAGGTTGTTGGGGCTCCCTCCACTTGAAATTTGGGTGGTCTCTCCAACCGGGATTATATGTGTTTGAATATGGATCGTTCCTTGGTTGGTTTTGACCTTGAAACCCAATTGCATGGGCGCTTTCCCATCCCCCATTTTCAATCAACTGTGGACACTTTTCAGAGGCATGTCCTTGGATGGAACATACGCCAGGTCCTTGCATCTTCATGCCCTCGGCCATCTGAGACACAAGAGAAGTAAGATTAGCTAATTGCGAATGAAGATCGGAAGTTGAACTTACCTCATTAACTTGATGTCGTGGGGGTCCCCTTTGGCCTACTCCCTCGTATTGTTGAGCGTTCAACGCTCGATTAGAGATCAAGATCTTGGCAGCCATGGGTGTTTTGTCCACCAATGCTCCTCCCGCTGAAGCATCAAGCATTTGACGTTCTAGAGGTAGGAGACCCTCGTAGAAATATTGCAAAAGCAACTCCTCCTTCATCTGATGCTGTGGACAAGAAGCAACAAGTGATTTAAATCGGTCATAATATGTAGGAAAAGACTCACCTTCTTCTTGTTGAATTCCGCTTATCTTTTTGCGTAGGAGGATGATGCGAGAAGTTGGAAAGAACTTCTCTAAGAATGCTCTCTTCATACTCTCCCAAGATGTGACAGTGCCGGGAGCTAACTCGTATAACCAATCCTTGGCTTTATCCATCAAAGAGAATGGAAAAGCCTTCATCTTCAAAATACTTCCGTCAACATTAACGGGAGTCATACTAGAACAAACTACTTCAAATTCCTTCAAATGTTTGTTAGGATCTTCCATGGACAAGCCATGGTATTTAGGAATATGATGAAGCAAACTTGACTTTAATTCAAACTCTTCCGTCTTACCTTGGGCAGCCGGGGGGTATTGGATGCACAAGGGTGCGGCATTATCCAATCCTGAGGCCGAAAGCTCTTTGAGTGTACGGTTGTCCACCTCCATGTCGTTTTCTGCCTCCTCATTTTCTTCAAATTCGGATTCAGAACTAGAACTAGGTGGACTAGGTTCTGGTACTTTTCTTTTCCTTCTCAAAGTTCGTTCAAAATTGGCGTCAAACTCCGATATATGTGCATGAACTGGTTGAGAACTACGAGTCATAAACTAGTACCTGAAATAAACAAAATCAAATGAAATTAAAACTAAAATTAAAACACACGAAAAAAAAGAAATAAAAAGAAACAATGGGGATTTAGCAAAGTTGCTAATCCCCGGCAACGGCGCCAAAATTTGATGCGAAAATTACTTGACACACAAATTAAACCCTCTTTTTGACAATTGTAGTATAGATGTAAGTAGGGTATCGTTCTAGGCCGGGGATTAGGAGGGCTTGCTAAATCCTCTTAAAAACATAAAAACAAAGTTACAAATGTAAATAAAAGACTTTAAAAGTAAAGGGGGATTTGGATTTGATGAATTTAGAAACAAAACATAAACTTTGGAAAACAAAACAAGTTTTAAAACGAATTTGGTTTAAATAAATGGATGGAAGGTTAGCTAAGGGGTTCTTCTCCACACATGTCTTGCTTGCATACAAAACGATTTCCAATTGTATTTCAATAACTTATTAATTCTCAATGCCCCAAGTTAATTAGGTACGCTTAAATTAACCCTCAGATTTTCCTACTTTTATTGAGTTGGATGATTGCATACGACAACCCAAAGCATTCCTCACAAGTTCCCTACATGAATTGCATAATAGAGATACAAGCAAGAATCATTAAGTTCTATGAAAATCATAAGCATTGACGAGGCACTCGTTACTATGGAATACGCATGAAACTTATGCCAAGAATTTACTTAACGCGATTGTGACTAGCAACCTTCACTACTTGTGAATATAAGTTCATGACGATTAGGTGAAACTCCCTTATATTCTAGCATCAAATTCATGCATGCAAACTAAGTGTCGACCCTCAATCAACATACACAAATCAGTTTTTATACGAACGGATAAGTAAATTGAATTCATAACTTATGAAACGCAATTAAAAGTAATCAAATCATATTGCAAGCATGGACATGTGTTTCGAATCCCCCCCTAGCCAAGGGGGGTTTAGTTCCTCATTATTACAAAACAAAGATAAACAAATTTAAACATTGAAAAACAAAGGAAAGAAAGCACCTAAACGTTCCAACGATCCATGTTGGATAGCAAGCGCGTCCAAGGACTTTTCTCCTTCTCTTTGCCGCAACAACAAGGTTGGAATGATGTTGAAGGGTTGGTTATTTGGAGGAATGGATGGGAAGGGGTTTTAGATATGTAGGGAGAGGCAAGGGAAGGCTTGGAGAATGGTTAATTTCTTGATGATTTGAATGAGGTTGCTACCATGGTATTTATAGGAAGAGGATGGACTTGTTTAACACAAAATTTTGGTGGAATTGAGTAGGTGAGCATGGCAAAGAGTGGGAATTGTTGGTGGGTTAGGTATTGAGTCATCCACTCACATGTCATGGTTAGCTAAGCATTGCATCATCCACTCATATGTCATGGTTAGCTAAGCATTGCATCATCCACTCACATGTCATGGTGAGATAGGCATTGCATCATTACTAAAAAATCTGGTGGAAGTGAAACAAAGGGAAGGCCACGGCATTGATGAATTTTATGAGGTATGCATGGTTTTGAGTGAAGTTTTGGCCAATCCTTCTAGAAATTTATCTCTTCTTGCACTTTGTATTTGTTTCACCACATTTTAAGCATGTTTCTATCCTCATTTGACTTCAAATTCGTCCATCCATCTTGCTCATAACATATGTAATCCATTCCAAGCTCAAAACTGCTCCAAAATGCACCAAAATGCACTTTCTTGCTACCTTAGCCCTTTGGACCTACAAACACACGAAAATAGCTTAAAGTACTAAAATAACTAAGAACTAATAACGTAAATGCAAGAAAACTAGTTAACTAAGTCGCATAAATATGCGTCTATCAAGCTGCATTCCCTGCACGAGGAAGACACAACCATCATCATCATCAGAACCTCTGCAGTTTTCTCTCTCTCTCTCTCTCTCTCTCTCTCTCTCCCTCCCTCCTGTTGCTGTAGGGACGACGAAACCCCAGAAACCTCCGGCGAGAAAATCCGTCGAAGCTCGTACATAAACCCGACCAATCTCGACCAAATCCACTCTAAAAAACTCACAATTTGGATATCTGGAACCTGAAGAAGCTAGTTATAGCTTTGCATGCACCATCGATGCACTGCGAGTGCAGTGACCAGTGGACTCGAGAGCTTGAGCTCTCTTGAAATTTGCTATCTCAGGTATATTTAGATTGTCTCATTTGTTTGGTGTTGGTTATGGTTAACCTGAGATAAAGTTTGAGTGTGATTTTGTATTTTAAACCTGGCATGCACATAATTTTGTTCTTCCAGAACCTGGCATGAAAATCTGGCGAGCTACGGGACCAAACTCGGCCAATCTCGACCCCTTTTGAGTCTATTTGTGGTAAAATCTTGCTTCCCTTCTCTCTCAGCATCATTTTTATGATTTAACTTCCTATTTTTACTTAGTTTTAGGTCCAAATCGGAATCGGGACGAATCCCGATCAAACTTTCTGGTGTTCTTCCTCGATGGGGTCCGATGACCCATGTTTTAAATCGGGTCGACTCGACCCGTATGTAATTCCAGTCCAAGTCCCATAACCCTATTCAAATTTGTCTAACTCATTTACTTAAATTAAGCCCAATAACCTTTTGGAGACCTAACCCATACTCTGAGTCCTATTAAACTTGGACCCGAGCCCTTTTATTTTTAGTTAGGCCTAAGACTTAATTTGGGTTAGTTATATTTAAGCCCAAAATCTTGAAGGACCCAACCCATGCCCATTTGATTGGCTTTGGTCATTGGATTAAGTCCAATAACTTTTTGGGGACCCGGCCCAAACTTTGGGTTGTAATAATTAAACACTTAAGCCAATTATTTAAATCTAATCTTATTGGTGTTTAGGTGCAACTGTGGGAGGTGATCCAATTCATCCTAATTCAAGTGGCTCTCCAATAGTGGAATACATGTGAGTGGACCCCTTCTAAAATTTGCATAATTTTATAGTTTATTTGCATAAATAAAATGCATGCATTACGAGTTTATGAACTGATTTTATGTTAAGCATGTTTATGGAATATGTTGATTATCGTCTCGTTATTTTGTAAGGAATTAATTGTTGGCCTATATTGAGCTATATTTTAATATATCGTATTTTCTATAAAAACCATGAACTGGTAGACTGTCTGATGGACGACGATAGAATGCTAGAACATGTTTTCAAAACCCCTCTTTATAGTATAGACGATAGATGACTTTATACTATGAAGTGGTTATATTTGAGAGGCGTAACTATTTGTGCGTACCTAGTGGACACTATGCCGCCTGGTGTGAGGATCTGCTGTTGGCAGTTAGGCCGGGAGAAATAATCCCTAGCTACGGGCTGAGGGACACGGAGCAGGCATTGGGCTGGGAATTGGTAATCTCTGGCTACGGACGCAGAGACCACGGTGCTGGCATGGGGTCGGGAGTTATATTTATTCAGTGATCTTACTGGCAGCCCACCGCATTTACGAGACGATCTGTGAGACGATTGATATTTTGTTTTCCGCAATGTCTTTTGAGATGTTTTGGCATGCTAGAAGTTTCAGTAAACCTATCACTTATAATGCTAGTAGTTTTCTTTATATAAACCTGGGGGTTAGTATGTTGATAACTGTTATATATATTCGAGTTTGGTCCACTCATGTTTGTTTTGCGCCCCCTTCAGGACATAGAATCGAGGCATACAATCCCGGTATCCAGGCATTTTTGCATCGGCATATTCGAGTCCTCTCGGTGTAGGACCCACTCCTTTGTTCAACCAATTTTTATATTAATTCCTTTAGTGTTCTAGATTAGATGTGTGCTCTGAACACGTTCCTTAAATGCATATTCTTCTTTTATATTTATAAGTCTTATTTATTCCTTTATTCTCAACTTTTGCACTAAATAAATGGCTTTCGTCACCCTCGGGTGTCGGCCAGCACGTGCCTATCCTGGTATTCGAGGAATATCGAGATCGGGGCGTGTCATATTCCGTGGCTTCCGGCAAGGTTTAAGCTCCCGTCCCATGGCCTCTGACAAGGTATAAACAAGTACGGCGATCAAACTTGTAATCCCCCTTCCCCATACTTGTTCTTGCTATGTTCTGAGGGCCTTACAAGCTTGATGGCCAAGAGTGAAAGACAAGGTCACCTACACGGCCTTATCTCTACTAATTAATAAAACTCTCTTTGTCAACCAAAAAACAGTGAAAAGACAAATTAATCTTCTCACACAAAAAAATGATGGGCAATAATGTAATTTCACATGTTCAAATTTTATTGTTTTTTATTGAAACCTCACCTACATGTGATGTTAAAATACCTCCAATATATATATATATATATATGTATGTATAATTAAAAAAAAAACCGAAAACATAAACCTTCCACTCCCCCTCGTTCCCTCTCTCCTTCTCATTTTCTTAAAAATATGTTGATTGAGATTGGAAGTTAAGGAGAGAAGACTTGATATTAAATTTTGAATCCAAATATTTCTAAAAAATTAGAATGAAAATAGGAATGTATTTAGAGATTCTGAGAATTTATAATTTCCGATCTAAAATTTTTCAAAGTGTTCAGAACGTATAATTGTAATTTTTTTTCAATACTACGCAACATTGAAGGATACATGAAATGAATGGCTAAGATCGACAATAGAAAGTCAAAACAATTGTGGAAAATAAATCTAATGGTTAAGACACACATATTAACAAATGATATGTAACATTAGAGTCACTCCTTTTTTGATAATAAATATTTTGATTTTTTAAAGTTATTTTATTTTATTTTTTTTCGAAGTTATTTGCTAATATTATGTTTTTGTAATCAATTTATGTTTGTATTGTTAGTTTTGTAGCTATTTTGTTCATCGTTTTTATGGTAACATCATATACTTATAATATATATGCATATACAAAATATTAAGAAAGAACAACAAATTGTAAAAAGTTTTAAAATATTCAAAATATATATATATATATATAAAATAAGTGCATATTATAAGTAAATTATTATATATTGTATAATAAGTGCATATTATACTTAAAAGACACGTAATTCTAAATATAAATTGCAAAATAAAATAACATATAGATTATAAATACTATAACATATTGAAAACATGGAGAACAAGCATATAATGAGTGTTCATCCAAGTATTTAACAAGTCACTTATATTTTATTGAAAAAATAGAATGCAAAATGAAAGTTATCGATTTTCTGTCTAAGTGAGAGTTGTGACCTAGGTGGGTTTAGGCAGGCTCAGTGGACGCCTAACAAAGATAAAGTAAAGGATAAGTATAGACGATAATAAAAAAAATGATAAAATAGGCATAAAGTAGAGAAGCAAACTCACATTATTTTATTAATCTTCAACTTCAATGTTACAAGATAGCACTAAAGTTGGAAAGAGAGACAACACTCAGACACTCAATCATATGGTTTACAAAGTGAAAGTTTTTTCGGTGTACAAACAACTGAGCTCGGAGGCTCTATAAATAGAAAAATTAAAGGCAAACTTAAATGCCAGGTGTAGTACATCCAGCAGAACATAAAAAAACAGCCTACAATAATGAGCGGCATCTTCACTTTTTGCAATGACACTGATTTGGCTTCACGTGGAGCATTAGAAAGATTCTTGAAAAGGCACACGCCAACAAAAGCTACAGGAACCAAAGGACAATTATTTACAAAAGGAATAAAGACTGGCATCTAGATTTCAGACAACAAGCATCTTATCTTTTCTTTATTCAGAGAAAAGCATTTCATGCTTTATTTCTTTGGACGGATAGGAGGACAAATGACATAGCAATTGTCCTCATTATCATCTCCATAGTCTTCATCCATATGATGTTAAGATGATGCATCTTCAGATTTCATCTCTTAGTCATCTAGGCCGTCCAGCTCAAGAATTTTGAGAACCTTTTCTCTTAGATCTTTCTTCGAACAAGATGGGGTGGACTCGTTTAAAGACTTAAGTTTTTCAGTCTTTGATGATGATGATGATTCAGGGGTGGAATAGGAAAGTTCAATAGCGCGCTGCCTATCAGGCAAGATTCTTTTGGCCTTGAAAACATCTAGCTTAAGATTGTTCAAGTGAAACTTGTCCACCAACGGATAAAGAGCTGTCTTTCAAGCTGGGGAACAAAATCTCAAGCACCATCATCGGCCACGGAACCATAGTCCAATTTCAGGATCCATGGGAGTTCATAAAACATCATGAACCAGAGAAATAACTTCCTTTTATCATGATAATCAACATTTTCTTTACTAAAATTATCTAGAAAAGAATCAACAATTATTTGGGGCAAATAATCCAAATTTGGACCCCCAAACAATGAACCATGTTCTAAACCAGTTAGGAACCTCTACCAGAGATCTAAAACGAAACTAGATGAACCAGGTGTGGGAATAATAGATGTTTTGGAAACATAACACTACATCCCAAGCTTTCTGGTAATCCTAGAAATTGTATCCCCTTAGACTCATATCAAGGCTAGAGTGTAGACGCAGATGGTAGGGGCAATTTCCCCATTCTTCTAGAGATATAACTTTCATAATCGTGATTTTTTAAAATGCAATCATGTTGTTCGTCTCACTTCTGTATCTGTGAACAACATCGACTGATTCGGTCTTTATCAAAAGTCTTTCGTACCAATATCTTGGCTTGAGAAATGAACGGATATGATCTCGGTGGTATTTTTCACCAACCTGTCTTGGAGATAACAGTGCATCGGAATCCTTTATGTTCATCAGAGGAATCACCATGGTGCATCTGAAAGGATTGTCAGCTACAACCTTTTCCCTACCTTTGTTATGAAGGAGAGCATATAAGATTGGGTTTGGATTTTGGGAGGACGAAGGAGAACCTCTCTAGATCGAGGTATAGCCATTTCTAGCGATGGCTAGATCTTGCCCCTTCTTCCTTTGAGGTGCCCTGCAAAAATTCACGAGTTAAGAAATTGGGCAACGAATTAAATTACCAAAGGGGTTTCGAAACAAACCTCATCTTGAATGACTGCGGCATCTGACACCAGTTGCACTTCGCAGACCCTGAGAAGTTTTTGAGAAGTACTTTGTGGGTACTATTCTTTCATTTATACAATTTAGATCTGCTCCCAAATCAATGAGTGTTTCGATCGAAAACCTAAAACTTTTGTTAATAACAAAGGTAATTATAGAGTACCACTTTTGAGAAATTGCCTTGTCGATGCTACTAACATACTTTAGGGTTGAAATACTGCTATTCGGATTAGCAAGTTGCAATACTGGTTCATCCTATAGTGGCTTATCTTTCTTCGTTTTTGTAATGTCGTCCATCAGATGTTGAAACTCGCTTTCAGTTTCAGTCACATTGCTTCTACTCCGAACCTCTTCTTCAGGTGAGAACTGGTAGAGTTCGAGGACTTGAACTCTATGTTTTAATCCCTTCATTTCTTCTTTTGTAGTATTAATTTCATGCTGCATTTCAGCTAATGTGGGTTCTTTCTTAGTTATTTTCTCAGCTATTATATCAACGATTGTTTTGAAGCTATAGACTTCGACTGGTTGTCTCCTATTTGGCTCAGGCCTTTTCTTTTCTTTTGCCAAATCCAATTATTTTTATAAAACTTCTTTTTTCTCTAAAGGGTCTTCTAGCCTATCTATTAAGTCTAGAATCAGACTTTATTCTTTGGTGATCACACAAAGATTTAATTTGCAAGCACATTCATCTTCTGACTTCGTGCTGCTTTCATTCATTGATGATGTAAACAGCCATTCGTCTTCAAGAACTGCAACTTCATTCTCGCTTTCTTCAGATTCAGACGAATTTATCATTAGTTGGCATAATTGCCTTTTTTAAGCCCTCATCTAGGTTGAGATTATTTATTTTTTATTTCATTCGGCACTGAGGTCTCATATGTCGAACTTTTCCACACTTGTAGTAAACAAGAGGGTTTTTATCATATCATTCTCCCCCCCCCCCCCATTTTGTTTGCAAGAGTGGAATTTTCGCTTGTGAAACATCCTATAAGGTTTTGATTTATGGGGATTTTCTTCCGAGTATTTTCTGGGAATTTTTTTGGTTTTTCGAAAGGGTTTCTTGGAACAAGATTGACCTTTAGGTTCAAAGACGAATTGTTCACATAAATCTCCCATTTCCCTTGTTCCTAAAGCTCTTTGCTTATCAAGTTGCCTTTTCAACTTGATATTGTTACAAAGTGCTAGTCCCTCATCACATATTTCAGAGATTAGTTCTCCATAGGTATACCTATCATAAGGTATAACTCCTCCAAATTTTTCTCTTATCCGGCTACGCACCTTTTCAGCAAACAGATAAGGTAATCCAGAAAGAAACTTTTCTTTTCAGAAATCAGCATTACAGTCGAATCTAAAAAGACCTTGGCATAGAAAACATCTTTATACCACTTAAAATGAGACAAAGTTTGGCATTTTAAGTTCATTAAGAGTTCTCTAGACCTGTCTTGTTGCAGCTCAGTAGAACCAACGAAATGTAGGGTAATGGTATAGATTAGGGTATTCACCGCATCTTCTTAGGCTACTATCTGTCCATTAATTTCTCCTACTTTTGTGGTAGCAAGGATTTATCTCTTTGCTTCTTCGCTTAGGTGGAAATCCCACCATCCATGCAGTTGACCTATAAATCCTGCTATTATTCCCTGTGCAATGGCACTATCAGAATTTCCTTGTAGTTTACTAACGGACAAGAACATCATCATGTGTATCATAGTATTGATGACTTGGTAATCTGTTTGTCCGTCAATGATCCATTCAACAATTGATCTCTCATCATATTGAACCTTTTCACCCATATCGTTATCTTCAAATTGGAAATCTACAAGGGTTGGCCTAGGATAATAGTTCTTCAGGATAGGTGTTCTTGTAACCTTGTGTCCTTGTCTTATCATATTTACTTATGGGTTTAAGGTTGACTCGTCAAATTGCTCTTGCATATCAGCAATTTGGGTTTTAGTAACGACTGAGACACTTGGTTATGATAATTTTATTGAGCTTAAAATTATCATCATTTCCTAGCTTGTAATCTTTAAGTTCGGGAGTTGGTTTAAACATTGGTTGATCAATCTTCTTCTTTCCTTCAGAAGAATTTGACAATGTTCTTGGTTTTCTATGGTTCCAAATTCTAGACTTTAGAGAATCATTTGTCTTTAATGAATTCTCTATTCTAGAGCCTTGTTGTCCTAAAGATTGAAGAAACATGTTAGTATAATTGTGTTGCTGTATGACAGCAACAACTCCATTTTTTTTAGAGGCTTCCTGCCCTCCATCAGGAACTTCCCTATAAGGAGAGGCAATTGTTCATTTATAATTGATCTGGATAGATTTTTCTGGTGGATGTATTGCCTTTTCTTCTTTTCCTTCTCTTGTTGTATAAGTCTTAAATGGATTTTCTAAAGTACTTATACATTGAGTGTATTTAGGAAAGTTGTACTTCTTGGCATACCATTCATACCAAGGGAAAAATCTTGTATTAATCCCTTTTTCTATCATGAAAGTACAATGAAGTTTCTTCAAGGAAGCTCTTCTTCCTGGGCTATAGGCTTTTTCTAGCCATTCTTTTTTTAGAGTATTCTCTTCACTGAGATAATCTTTCTTAATAAAGTCTTTATCTGGTTCAAATTTTGTTATTACACAGATGTTAGATTCAACATCGTCCCATGTAAATTCTGGTTGTAAGGGTAGATTCCTAGAGTTCTTAGAAGGAGTTGTGGCTCCAGTATTTTCGACCTTATAGAAAGGGTAATGCACTTGTTCCTAAGTCTTTCTAAGGCCTTCTAGGATAGTCCTTTCATGGTCTTGCTCATAAGAGCTTGTTTCAAGTGTTGACTTCCTAAAGGAATTTGTTTTGCAAAGGTTTTGCCTAAGAGAATCAACACTTCTCCGAGGACCTAAACTTAGCCTAGTTAGCCTGTCATTGTTAAAATGTATTTCTACATCTCCATCATCATATTGGTTAATACGGCTAGGTTATGGTTGAGATTTAACCTAATGCGAGCACTAGATATATATATGAATTCTAAACATGCTATAATATAATAGTTTGCAATATTTACCATATATTTTCCACTCCAATGAAATCTATAACTATTATGCCTCTTTTGATGTGTTGGATAACAACCCACAAAAGTTGGTTTGTTTGCTTTAGTACGCTCTACACCGGATAAGTAATACACCACAAAAGTTTGGGATAAAATAGTCGGCTCGTTGCTCACTGTTGCTTGCATCATCATCTCCATTCCAATGTACATATTAGTCTATACAACTGAAATAGCTAGTACAGTCCGACATACCAAACGAGGCCATAATGACATGTTTACTTTCAAGAACCTGGTAGTGAAATTATTTTGATTTTTGACTTTCATTTGTTAACATAGGTATTAGAAAAGAAAAATGACTTCCACACGTTATAACATAATTATTATTATTATTATTATTTTTCTAGTTTCTGATTTATCTTCTATCTACTAATACATATAAATAAAAATAAAGTGTGTGTTTCACATTAAAATCCGTAAAGCAAACAAAACTAGGGGGACTAGTTGCTTTCCTACTTGTTTGCATCACATATCAAGTGTGGATTTAGTGGATTATCCTAAAATGATGATCAAGGAGACCAAAATTTTAAACCAAATTTGAAAATCAACTTATGTGTCATCAAAGATATAAGCATGTTAATCAATATTTAAGTAATAATTCAATTATCAATATCCACGTTATTTGGCATACAAAATTTAATGGGTAAATTACATAGTAGCCCCTCAGGTTTGAGATTTATTACAACCCCATACAACATCTTTAAAACATTTCACTTTCATACCTCAAGTACTATTTTATTTCAATATAATACATCCGTTACATTTTCCATCAATTGATCCGTTAAGCGCTGATGTGGTTGCCACATTTGTGCTGATGTGGCTGCCACGTGGCAAAAAATAATAATTTTTTATACATTAAAATTTTTTATAATTCTAACCCAACCCAGAACCCATCTTCCCCCCACCCACTCCCTCCCTCGCAACCCCTACCCCCGACGCACTCCCTTCTTCTTTCTCCAGCTACCCCTCTCTCTGCATCTCCATCCTTCCACTTTGCATCTCCACCTTCCATGGAAACACCTTCAAATCCCTCCTAGATCCAAACCCCACAATCCCTCTAGCATTTAGCACCATGAAATTTCCATTTCTTAACAAATCCCACACACCCAATTTCTCACTCTCACCCCCCCTTGAAAACTCGTTAGCATCGGTGGTGCGGTTTGAATGATGTACAACTCAGTTGGTCGCCATGGTGGAGATGCCGAGAGACGAAGGATTTTGGGTTTTGGATTGAATCTGAGGTTGTAGGAGTTGGTCATTAATGTCATCTCACTAGATCTAAGTTGTAAGGGAAGAGACTTTAGAGATGGGTTTCGAGATGGATTTTCGAAATGGGTCATTACTGGGGGAGTGACGTGGCGGGGGGATCATTACCGAAGAGAGGGAGCTACCGGAGGGGGGGTTGGAGATGGGAGGCGAGGAGGAGGCGATGGGGTCGGGCGAGGCGAAGAACTCGACTTGTCGGACATTGGGGTTGCTGACTGTGCAGGGAGGCCGGCGAGGGTCCATTTGGGAATTTGTGGGTGTGGATTGAGGGTTTTGGGGGGGGGGGGGGGTTGGGAAGAGTGGGTTTTGGGGTGCAGGGAGAAAAGTTGGGGGGTTTGGATCGTTGGATTTGATCGGCGAGGGGAGGGAGAAGACGAGAAGCAGCAGAGAAATGCAGAGCGCGTGAAAAAGAAGTAGGGTGGGTTTTTGGATGGGAGGGGGGTGAAGAGAGGTTTATGGGTTTGCTTTTGGGGGTGAGGGGTTGCGGGTTTTAGTTTTTTTTTTTTTTGATATGATTCAGTTAAAAAAAAATTAAAAAATTATTTTTTTTTGCCACGTGGTACAAATGTGGCAGCCACGTCAGCTCTTCACGGATTAATGGATGAAAAATATAACGGAGGTATTATATTGAAATAAAATAGTAGGTGAGGTATGAAAGTGAAATGTTTTAAAGATGTTGTATGAGGTTATAATAGACCTCATACCTGAAGAACTACTATGTAATTTACCTAAATTTAATTTAAAAATTTGATCTCTAATATTAGCGGTTCTAAAAATTGAGAATTCGACTGGGTCTACCTTTTTGTTTAGCCGCAAAGGAACCCACAACCAAGAGTTTTCAAAAATGATAAAACCAAGACACGTGGCAACAACTCGTTGGCCATAATATTTATGTCGATAAGGAAGTGGATGATGGTCTTCCAAGAAGCACATACTCATGCCACTTTGGACTTAAACTAGCTGAGAGATTTCACTTCACTCATACTGCAAGTCATATAGAACGAGAGAGCAGCAAAAACTCAAAAGATAACAACATTTGCAGAGATGGCATCCATCACCATGACAGCCGCCTCATTCCTGACCGCAGGCTCAGCCTCAACCATCGCCAAACCTTCAACTTCCAGCCGCCGGAGCCTCGTCGTGGCCAAGGCCGCCGCCAGAGCCCCAGAGGGAGAAACAAAGAAGGAAGAGAGCAGCAGCAGCAGCGGGAGGAGGGACTTGATTTTTGCGGCTGCGTCTGTGGCGGCGTGCTCTCTTGCCAAGGCTGCTTTGGCGGACGAGCCTAAGAGGGGGAGCAAAGAGGCAAAGGAGAAGTATGCTCCTGTTTGTGTCACCATGCCAACTGCTCGTATCTGTCGCAACTGAGTAAATTACTACGTACTTTCATTTGCTTTGATTCAGTCACTCGTGCTGGTTGTATTATAATCGTTGTACAACTTTGTATGATGCTCTTGTAATTTTTCTTGGGACAGGTCTGCCTTCTTCCCTCTTCTCATATTACATGTTTATGTCGCATTTTATTTTTCTAAATTTTCTATGTTGTTAACTATGCGGAGAGAGAAAAGGGTCTGGTAGCTCAAGTGATTTAAAACGCATTTGAACCAAGGACTTTTGTATTAAAAAACAACATGCGGCACATAAAGATTCCGGAATCAAATTCACTACTTTTCTATGTCATCGATAATGTGTCTAACATTGTAACTGGCAAAACGTACCAACGTGTTATCAATATATAATATCCATAATGGCAAACGAAAAGACAACCTGCATATAAGTATAAACCAGGAAACATATATGATTCTTTACGTGATAAGAGAGAGAGCAATGATATACAACCCCGATAGGTACGTATTTTACAGGTCCAGGTATGTCAAAAAAAAACTGTAAGTCAAGAACCAACTGCGATCCTCCGTTGTTGAACAGCTTCACATAATATACATTCTAACTTCTTTTTTTCTTTCGGATTGAGAGAATCAGTTGAAAACATGCGAACAATCTAAACAGCCGAAAACCGAGATTTTATTAACCATAACAATAATTAAGGAACAAGACTTTAGCCCGAATACAGGAAACACAAATCCAAGCTAATTATACAACTCAGGGTCCAAGAAAAATCACAAGACACAAAACTTCGATACAAAATAGTACCAAATCCAGCCCCCATTTCGAGTAGCAGCTTGGAGAGAGAATCAGGGACATTGCTCATCATACGCCTTGGCAAGTTTGCCCGGCAGCATAAAAGACTGCAACACAATTTTCGTGGCAAACTCATTGGCTTTTCCCATTTTGCTGGGAAGCAACAAAATTGCGAATAACTTCCATCGCTAACTGGTGAGCATTCTTATTCTGCAGCTTTGCAAGTTCATCCACAGCTTCATACGTTTCCTTATCAGCAAAAAGTTTCAAGTTATAACGTGTTGGTGACGCCTCTGGACCTTCCCATTTGTCAACCAACTCTTGAAGTTTCTCAAATCCCTGATAACAATATACCAATTAGAATGACCAACATATTTTGTTAACACAGTATTTGAGATTAAACCACCTTCTTAATCCTTCGAAGGCCTACATATAATTTATAATCTAATTTACAACTTACCAAGCGGTTTGTGAAGTTGCCAAATGACTCTTTAGATTGTCGTTTACGTTTCCAGTAATAGAACAAAGGTTCGAAAACCTTTTCAAGGTCTTGAACCTTGACCTTGTTCATGAAGGATTTTGCGAGTGAGGTTTGATTGGATGTTCCTCCAAGCCAGATCTATTTGAACACAAACGGAGAAATGAATAAATGCTCAGTTGCTTTCTTGATAATCTGGATTTGAGCACGATCAATATTGCGACGGATGTGCCAGAATTTGAATTACCTGATAGCTATTTGGACCATCACCAACTAGTCCAAGTTCAGCCATGTATGGCCTAGCACACCCATTAGGGCATCCAGTAATCCTTATAACTACTGATTCATTGTACTTCAGACCAACCTGAAATTCAAAAGAAAAATTTATCACATGCAATCTAATTCGTTATCAATAAATGATCTTGATTTTCCACCTTTTGTTAGTGCTTTGTGAAATGTGCTTGTTATTATGGTAATACCTTCTCAAATACTGCTCGAACCCGCTTAAGAATGTCAGGTATACCTCGTTCAGCTTCAGTTATTGCCAGTGGGCATAGTGGGAAGGCTGGGCATGCCATGGCAGTTAGGTTGAGGGGGTCTACAAACCTAGGATGCTGCCACAATTGTAACCGGTCAGTATGAACCCAATTTATAAAAATTCATAATGTATGAAACTTTCATATAATAGACACAACATAACCCAAACATTTCCAGATAGACAACATAATAACAGGTGAATCAGACAATCCATCATACCGGGTTGATAAGGTTCAAGTTATTGTTCATTCATAGAATAGGCAGTGAATACCCGGTAGGAGTATGCAGCAGACAAGTTCATATTGATGTCCACTGAAGAGGGAGTAAAAATAATTTTTTTAAAAAAAAAATCTTACCAGCAGACCGGCCTTTGCAAGAACTGTGGTGATGGGACGCTTCCATGCACTGCGAATATCACACAATATGATATTCTGGTTTGGTGTGAGCCTTATACTCAAATTATACTTTTCTATAACCTCTCTTAATGCCTGCTTCATAACTCCCCCAATCCGACCATTATCAACATGAAGCCCACAATAATAACTGCCATCACCCTATCAAACAAAGATAAATAGTCATGACATAGCGCTTTGCAATTTGAAACTTAAGACAGAATCAAAGACATTCAATTCTATATGTGAAGACCAACAGAACGAACCTGCTTGTGCCATCCCAAATGACTTTTGAATTCCCACTCCGGCAACTCACGGAAAGGCTCAAACTTCTTTCCGTAATATTGTTCCACTACACTTCTGAACTTTTGAATCCCCCACGAGCTGATCAAATATTTCATCCTACTATACCTCCGATCATCTCTTCTCCCATTTTCACGTTGTGTAACAACTATAGCCTTAATGGCATATAGGATATCCTCTTTGGGGACATACCCCAATGGCTCAGCCAGACGGGGAAAAGTGGATTCCATCCTGTGTGTCCTTCCCATACCACCACCAACCTGCAGAGAAAATAATCAGAAATCTGGCTTGTGGAGAAAATGAGCTCACATATAAATGTTAGTGCATAACTTCTTCTTACATATAGGTTAAACCCTTGAGGCTCCCCGTTATCATCAGTAACAACCACAACACCAATATCATTTGTGAGAATATCCACCGAGTTGTCTGTTGGCACTGTAACTGCAACTTTAAACTTCCTGGGCAAGAACTGAGTTCCATAAATGGGCTCAGGTGAATCAGGGAAGTTTGTTCCATGAGAATTATCATTGCGGGCCTTTGTTACTTCAGGAGATTCTGCAGTCAGGAACTTTTCTCCATCCACCCAAACATCGTAGTAAAATCCAGACTGTGGAGTCAGCAATGCTGCAATGTTGTCAGCAGTCTGCTGTGCGCAAAGGTAATCCTTTGTTTGTATTGGAGCAGGAGGAGCAAGAACGTTTCTGTTAAGATCACCACAGGCACCAAGAGTTGAACCCATGCTTCTAATGATGCTACTCATTACAGTCTTTAGATCCTTTTTCAGAACCCCATGGAGCTGAAACGTCTGCCTTGTGGTCAAACGAAGAGTACCAATTCCAAACTGATCAGCAAGATCATCCATGGTCAAGTATAATTGGTTTGACACTTTCCCACAAGGGTTCTTGGTACGAAGCATGAAGGAGTAGGACCTTCCACCACGTTCATCTCGGTTATATTGTTGATAGCTCCCGTGGAACTTAATGAGTTGCGTAGCAGCCTCATTAATGTTCGGGGCATCCGTCAAAATCTCTTCATTAAGAGGGTATCTTATGAAGTTGCTCTGTTCTTTGAATATTTCAACCTTACTCCGCTTCGTCTCAGTTGCAGTCTCGGGCTTTGGAGGCTGCAAAACACACAACCTATGAAAACGAGCACATTTTCCGATCACCGAGGCCCCTCCGAGCCCTAATGTTTCTAACTCATTTATCCCAACCAATTGATGAAACTCAACAAAATTAGGCATTTTATGAAGATTTGATGCACTGCATCTCAATTCTGATAAAAGAATTATTGTATAAATTAAGCATAAAATAGCCAAAAAAAATGCTTGAACTTTTCTAGGTTAATTGAATAATTCACATTAATCCATGTTCGATAAACTCGGTAAAACATTTTGACGGCGGCGGCGGCGGCGGCGGCAGAAATTTACAAAATTAAATTCAAATAAAAACTAATAGAGACGAAATAAGATCTCCAATCGGCCAAACAATTGAACCAAAGCACATTTCGCTCAATCTCTCTCAAAAAGCACATTAATTTATCATCTTTCTCGAATTTTCTGAGCAACCAAACAGATGTAACAAAATAGAGAGGAGGATCAGACGTTCGAAAACGCACCGTAGCGACGGCTCGAATGCGCGAAGAGGAAGAAACGGAGGAGAGAGGCACTTGTCGGCTTCTGGTGAGGCAAAGCGAGTTTGCCGAGCGCAGCCCGTGGTACCTCCCAATCTGCACCTTGGGCTCCCCCAGCACCGTCGTGTTCGTAGCTCCGAACGTCGTCGTCGTCGTCATACCAATCAAAACGACGGCGCTTCGAGAGGGTTTAAGAGTTAGAGAGGAGAGAGAGAGATATAAGCTGCTGAGTTGCGTAGTGGAATTGAGCGGTGTAGAGCGGGCGGAAAAGAGGGTTTTTTCTTCTTAATTTTTAATTCACGCGCCTACCACGGGAACGTTTCTGTTTTGGGGACTGTGACGCGGAGGATTGGTGCGCGTGGAGTTTATCTGACAGAAATGCGAAATCAGAGTTCGATACCTGGTTGATGTTACATCGAACCTGGACGGAATTGCGTGTTTTTATTTCGGTTTCCCATTTTTGCATGGTCAAATGCGTCTGCGGTTCTTGATAAATTGGTTGGACGCGTGTGGCAGCCCTACTACTTCTCAAGGGAAGAGATGCAGAGATCCAACTTGGCTTTGTTGTGACCAAGGAAGAAAATATCGGTAATATCGGAAATATCGGTAGTCCGAAAACACGGAAATATCGATGGAAATATCGGTAAAATATCGATATCGATAAAAATTACATGGAAACCACGGAAATTGTAAGAAAAACTTGGAAATTTTTATTGAAACTTTGTAGGATGTTTATTTAGTCAATTATCTATTAGTTTATCACAAAAAATTGGAAAGAAATGCATTGCATGATGGATTTAACATTATCAAGTTGATTATATAGCGAGCTGACAAACATTGTGAGTGTAGAAAATATGTAGTAATTAATGAAAGAAGTCTAAACACACCATAATCATTTATATATAATGAATTAGTACAATATTTTGAGGTTTTATTTAGGATATTAAAAAAAAAAGGGAAGTGAATAAAATGATGAAGAATAATGTGCCGAATTTGACACTTTAAATTTCTTACACATAAGCATGCGTCTAGGCGTTGAAGTTCCAAATTATAGTATATCAATTAACGATTGAAAATCAATACATTGAATAAGACTAAACTTTAATTTGGATGCCGATTATGTTTTTTCAAGTTTATATAAAGTAAAAGAATTGAATTTTGGAAGTCAGGAGTGTGTCAATTGTTTTATAATTCGTCTGAATACATATATCAGGTTGCTACTCAACGTAATTTGAAAGTATATCTAGTGCAAGGACTTGTCTTTTTTTGTTGATAAGCAAAGGGTTTGTAGCTTTTTTTGCTAAGCAGTAGAACATATTATGTTTGTTTAATCTTTAGCATTTGATGGTTGTCCACAAATATAGGATAGAAGGCCCCAAATTAGATCTGGCTCTTACCTAGTTGGAGTCACAAGTTCACATGTACCAGCCCTTGAGGCAAAACGTTTTGGTTTTCCGGCCAAACCACGGCGATTTGGCCGGCGTGCAAGGTATCAATCTCTTCGTCTCGTCGAGTAGTACAACTTTCCTTTTTGTTTCACTCAATTTCGTTGAGTATTGAAAAAGTTATACTCATTTGAATCTTACACAGTTTCCGGCGACCTCAGTGGCTTTCGAGGAAATTTCCGGCCAAACCACAATGATTCATACATTTTGTGAGGTACCATTCTCTTCGTCTCTTCGAGGGCTACAACTTTCCTTTTTGTTTCACTCAATTTCGTTGCGTATTGAAAAAGTTATACTCATTTCAATCTTACCCAGTTTCCGGCGATCTCAGTGGCTTTCGAGGAAATTTCCGGCCAAACCACGGCGAGTTGGCCGGCGTTCAAGGTATCAATCTCTTCGTCTCGTCGATTAGTACAACTTTCCTTTTTGTTTCACTCAATTTCGTTGAGTATTGAAAAAGTTATACTCATTTGAATCTTACCCAGTTTCCGGCGACCTCAGTGACTTTCGAGGCATTTTCCGGCCAAACCACGATGATTCAGACGTCGTGTGAGGTACCATTCTCTTCATCTCTTCGAGGGCTACAACTTTTGTTTTTGTCTTGCTTGATTTTGTTGAGTTTTGACAAAGTTATGATCGTTTAAAGTGGGTGTGATGAAACTGGCCGAAATTCCTATTTTCTTCCTTTGAGAAGCTGGTGAGTGTGAGGTTCTGTCCCACATCGCCCAAGGCACAAAGAGAAGCTGGTGGAGGGGACTATAAAAGGGACCACTTCAGTCCCACATCGCCCAAGGCATAAAGAGAAGCTGGTGGAGGGGATTATAAAATGGACTATCAGCCCAAAGTTGGAAGCTTACCAGAAAATCATTATCCTTAACAATAATTTGCGATATTATCGGTAATATCGCGATATTATCGGTAATATCGCGATATTATCGATAAAGTCGCGATATTTCGACGATAATTAAAGGATAAGTGTGAAAATATCGGTATCTTAAAAAAACGATAATATCGGCGATATTTCGCCGATAATATCGATATTTTGTTCCTTGGTTGTGACAATCACGGGGTAGCCTCTTAGGAATAAATTTCAGGCCCGTATCCATATGGTATGATTTGGATTTGATTTCTAGAGTTGGTGAATCGCACGATGGTAGTTAGGAGGAGTTGAGATGTCTTTGTGTATTACGGTTTAGTGATATTTTTCTTTACTTGTCAGCGAGAGGTCTTAGATTCGATTCTTGTTAAAAACGAATTTGAACCACATTATTGCTAACCCATTATGAGGCTAAGTCCACCATTCCTTAGTGTGGATAATATCGTTTGCTTAAAAAAAATAAAAAAACAAAGTTTTTTTTTCTCGTCAGCAATGCATGTCAGTCTTTGGGCACAATTAGATTTTTAAAATGCTACTAACAGTTTTATGTTTTATGATTAAATCTTGATTTTTATGTTTTAAACAAATATTTATGGTTAAATCTATTTGTCCGTTTGAAGACATCTGATAAAATTGGAACGAGACAAATATTTAATGAAGCAAACTCAACTCGAAAAGAATATGTGTCAACTCTAATTAATTAGGCTCGAGTTGTCCAATTTTAATCAGTTCACGATGCAAAATAGTTATCACACCAATGAGACAATATGTAGGTTAACATGGTTCAAGCTACTTATTATCGAGTCATTTACCTAATTCAATCTATCGGCAATTTCGAAAGTGAATTGAGATTGTATATTATGTAATTCGTTATGAAATTTGTGTGCATGTGGTCAAACTCAAATTGTATGTGGTCCACTATTCTAGTAGATAGAAAGTTGGGTTCACCTATGCATTCCGAGTTCGAAACTCCCCCTCTCTTAAATTAATAATAATTAAAAGAAATTGGGGTCAAACTAAAATTGACTTGACTAACATATTAATTTGGTTATTCATTGAGGCGTGGTTTGCACACGACCATTTAAAGCATCTTTAATGGAGAGATGCAAATTTAAAATGAAAAAAAAAACCGTATTTGTTGTAGGGCTATTTTATTGATGGAAAAGAGATGGGGAGGGCCAGAGGCAGACATAGAGAGAAGAGAGAGTTTGAAAATTCTATGGTGTGATTTCTCACTCTAATGCATTTATTTATAGTAATGTTGGGCTCAAAATAATATTTTGGGCCGAGCTTAGAGTCGTTCTCGGTCCTGTAACATTCATCTAGAATCTTGTCATGGGTTGTCCAGTCAAGGTTGGCCGAATCCTATTACGAAGAGGATTGGTTTAGATAAGGGTGAGGTAGTCAAACCCTAGTGCAACAAGGAGTCTTAAAGCTAAGGACGCTTAGAATTAGGGGATGAATCTGGTTCGTTAAGGAGCTTGTTTCAAAGTCCTATAGGGGTTAGGATTGGCCGAAATCTGATAATATCGGGTAGATGAGTTCTAATCCAAGTAAATTTCTAGTTCGGCCATAAAGGGTTTCGCTGCTATAAATAAAAAAGGGAGTGCATCATTTAAGGCCTCTTAACACACAAATTGCCCTGCGCAAAGCTTCTCAACAACCTTGAGATTTTTTCCTCTCCCCTTTTCTTCTTGCCAACACATCTTCAGTTTGGATAGACAGCACTGTGAAGGCAGCCGGCGACATCTTTAGTTTGGATAGACAGCATTGGAGCTATAAAATCAGCCGACCAATAAACACCTTCAGTTTGGATAGACAGCACTGCTTCGAGACCGACTGGTTATTTATTCAAGTCCTAGTCAATAAGGATT
Organism: Malus fusca; assembly: GCA_035220775.1. Classification (NCBI taxonomy): domain Eukaryota; kingdom Viridiplantae; phylum Streptophyta; class Magnoliopsida; order Rosales; family Rosaceae; genus Malus; species Malus fusca. Next base: position 26,494,659 of record CM069069.1, read on the forward strand.
TCAGAGTCCTTGTTGGTAGAGGTCATCTCATCAGCCTTCTTTGCGAAGTGAGGTGTTATCAGGTTACTACATTCGGCACATTGAAAGCCGAATTTGAAATTGAACTTCGCAGAACTAGCAACCTTGTCTCCAGGCTTTATCGTAAGATCAAGAAGTCAACAGCGCGTCCAACGCCACATCAACATATTTTACTCCCTAACCGAACTAGGTTGACGAGTTGGCACGCCCCACACACAACCGAAATACATAGTTAGCTTATTAATTACTCGGCATGCGCGCCATGTAGGATTGGTAGTTTTTAAGGTCAACATTTTGGCACGCCGGTGGGACCCAGTGCTAAAGCTACAAAGTTCATAACCACTGAAACATGGTCAGTAAAAACAGAAAACAGTAATGGGTAAGTCAACGACTAATCTTCCATCTACAGTCCAAAACCCAGGGCAAGATGGCTTGTCACAAGCACATAATCCTCATGCTGCCGTAACAACCGAAGCCATAAGTACAACACGCCAAGAAAAGGAAACTAATCTCAGCGGTCAAACTCGTGATGCAGAAATCCCCACCAAAATGACAAAAGGCATTTTTGTTGAAGAACTAGTGGAGGATTGTGATGATGACGATGATGAGGCCTCTGGTCCACCATTTAGATCTTTTCGCCAACGACAATTTGAAGAACAATCCCGACAATTTAAGCAAATGTTCAACTGAGAGGTCAAAAGCATACTTGAAGAGATGCATGATAATAGCTCTGTGCACAACAGATTGTTCGAAGTTCTAGTTAATAAAGTCCACGAAATTGGACCCGCCGATCGACCCAACCAACCTTATATTCTAAAGAATAATCCTTTGCAAGCGATACAGGCCGAAACAGGATCTGCTCGGCCCAAAATGATTGACTTAGAAAAAAATGGTGAACCAAGCAGCAAATTGGTCAGAATCGACCAAGGAGCAGAAACGACGCCTGTTGACATGGTCAAAGTCCAGAGAATGATTGATCCGGCCTTAAAAAATGGGCCGAAATTCCCAAAATTCATTCACCCATATCCAGCCTTTGTAGAAAGGTTCGAATATCCTAAGGGATTTAAGATTCCAGACTTTAGCCTTTTCACTGGAGAATCATCCTTATCCTCGACAGAACACGTGGCTCGATTCACTGCTCAATGTGGAGATGTTAACAATGATTTTCATAAACTACGACTGTTCAATTTCTCGTTAACTGGCTCAGCGTTCGCATGATACATCAACCTCCCACCCAACTTCATCCAAAGCTGGGAGGAATTAGTCGAGAAATTTCATAAGCAATTCTATTGATCAGAGATAGAAATGTCAGTTTCTTCTTTGGCCAGGATAGTTCAATCATCCAACAAGTCACCAATAGAATATCTTACAAGGTTTAAATCAGCCAGAAATTGGTGCCGAATACCCTTCCTTGAAGTTGAGTTTGTTAGGCTTGCCCTGAATGGCTTAGATGTGGAGTACAAAAAGAAATTCTAGGGGGCAGACTTCCAAGATATGTACGAACTGGCTCAACATGTCGAGCAATATGATTATTTGCTTCGAGAAGAGAAAATCTTGAAATCCCCAACCCGAGGAACAATCTACAAAAACCCAACGGTAAGTTATGCATCGGCCGAAGACGAAGTGTCCCAATATGCCAGTATAGATGCGGCCGAGATAGTAATTAACAAACTATACGTATGCAAAGCGTTAGCTCACGTTAATTCCAAAGATGTCAAAACCCGCTCGGCCTCTGTGGAAGCCACAGTCAAAACGTTAAAGGTCTACACTTTTGACATTACCAAGGCCGACGCCATTTTTGACCATTTGTTACTTACAAAAATCGTCAAACTTTGGCCATCGAATAATATTCCTAAGGCCGAAGATTTGAAAGGCAAGACGTTTTGCAAATACCACAACTCAAACAAGCATACGACAAATAATTGTGTCGTATTTCGCGACGCCATCCAAAGCTAGATCTACAATGGCAAACTCAAGTTTCCCGAGAAACCTTAAATGATCATTAACGTCGATCATTTCCCTCTGACGACGGTAAGTATGGTAGATGCTCATCTACCTAAGCACAAGAGAAAAGGAAAAGCCGAGTTCATCCCGACGCAGTACGTCCCAAAGCATAATTCTCAGCCACGATTGAAAATTGATCTTTCTTCGAACGAGCCACCCAAATACTTTTCAAACCCAGCTTATGTCGAGTCAATGTCAAACTTCGGCATAGAGGAAACTGATAGGCCGATGGTTTTATATAGTCGGTGCCAATTAAACGTCATCATAACTGAGCCGAAGGAACAGCCACTTTGGGTTGAAGCACCGCAATTGGCGCTGCAGCTGTGGCGACATCTCAAAAAATGCTCGGTGCAGGCCAACGCTAGATATCGACTTGATTTTGATTGCGCCATTTTACAATGAAGATTATTATGTGCGTAACTCTGACAGCTTAAGTTCACCCGTGAACTGTCGAATCTTCAAGCCACTTGAGTCATACGACCAGCGTTGGTATAGCTACAACCACTCTACCGGTGCATATATTGTGTTGTCTAAATTGCATAAACGTCACCGCCAAAGAATAGAATGTATGGCTCGCCGACAAGTAGCCTAGGTTACCCCAGCTTCCAAATGGCAACCGAAAGAAATGGTGGGTAACGAAGATGATCGACAACCTCCGGCAATCATGATAGAGCTGCTTCAAGGAAAAAAGGTAATTGATCCTGATTTTGAAACCACAGTTGAAGAATCTGAGAAATGAATCAAACTCATTTTTTCCACCTGGGGAGATGAAAGCTCACCTCGAGCACTTTCAGAAGGAAGTCGAAAGCAAACTTCCTCTGTTACCCCCACAAGAGCCATTAATTAAAGTTAGATAGAATTGCCACCCGTCGCTTCTTGGTGAGGCTTTGGAATGCATGCAAGAGTTTCACAAGAAGCATTCGGCTAATGACTTGTACGACATGCCAAAAGTTTCTTGATCTAGTGTTAACCTACCCCGATGCCGAATAGATCATCCAAAAATGGTCGGAACTGGGAATGAAGGATAGGTTCCAACATACATGCGATGCCCGAGTTCTCGACTTTGAGGTAAAACCATATACTGATATTAATATTGCCGATCTTTCTTTCTTTCTCGAGGACCTCCAATATTTGCAGTACCATTTTGAAGTTTTCTCAGTCGTTTCCCTCTTCGTCCTTACGGCCGATGAAAATGAGCGCGTGACTTTACATGCAGCATGAACGTGTTTTAGCTGCAGCCAAAGATGGGCAAACGAGTAATGCCCATGAGCAAGACATCTCGCCCATAAATACAAAGGACAAAGATCACAACCTGATGGGCCCTTTGGTCCTTGACATCCTGGAAATCAGCATGATCCATGTCTTACCCACATAATTCTGGTCGACCACATCCCAACCAAATTTCCTGGATTTTGACGTGATTGCCGAGGGGGCCACGCAAGTTGATTTTGTGGTCACCAAAGAAACTGAGCAAATAAGCAAAGAGGATAAACTTAAAGCAGCTATCGCTGAACTATTTCCTCGTTCTTCATCTGTTAATCTTCATCACTTGAAGCCGTTGTATGTCACGACCCATATTGAAGGATACCTGATTTCCAAATTTTTTGTCGACTGTGGAGCAACAATCAACATCGTGCCCGTTTCTATCATGAAAGCATTACATTGCTCCAAAGACGAACTCATTCCATCAGGGGTAACCCTGAGCAGCTTTGTCGGCGATAAATCTCACACTAAGGGAATGCTTCCTTTAGAGGTGAATATTACAGGTTGAAATCACATGACCATATTTTTTATAGTCGATTTAAAGATCGAGTATAATACATTGCTTGGTCGTGACTGGATCCACCAAACTAGCTGTATCCCTTTGTCATTATATCAAGTCATTATCTTCTAGGACGGCAAATTGGTTGTAGTTAGGGCTAGGCACGGGCCTGGCCCATTTTTGAAGGGACCGGACCGGACCCTGAATTAAAAGAGACGGGGCGGGCCGGGCCGGGCATTACAATTCTGAAAATAGGAACCGGACCTTACCCGGCCCAGTTGAAACGGGCCGGTTTGGTCCAGGTACACGAGTTTTTTTTTTTTGTTTAAAAATGTTTGCTGCACAGATTGCAGTTTGAAAAAAAATTGCACATATTGCATGAAGAATAGGTTAATAATTATAAACAAACAAACATTTGTTAAGCCTGTAATAGGTTAATAACTAATAACTATAAACAAATAAACATTTGCATGAAAAATCAAATATGCACCAAGGAAAACTGAGAATATGAGCTCAAGATTATGCTTTATATTTTACATTCCTGGTGTCAATTTGATCAGAACTAAACTGATCAGAACAATTACTCTTTGGGATTGGTTTCTGATTGGTTGCAGAAAATAGGAGTAATATTTAACCTGAAGCAAGAAGGTAGGTATTTAACCTGATGCATCCAGCATCAGGTATGCATCGTGGGAATGAACACTACAAATGTATAAGAACTCTGAACCAAGAAGGTAGGAGTAATATTTAACCTTCGAGAAAACGTCAGCCAATCACCTTTACCAAGCTATGTTCCTCTTCAGTCCATGGAGTTCCTACAAGGAAAAAAAGGAAAAACAAAATCAGTTAAGACAAAAAGGAAAACATAGTTTAACTTCTTAAATACGATCCTTAGGTTCTCTTGTAAATAGGGTTTAAAAATTTCAGTGAGAGAGTAAGGAGAAATGTAAATGCTCCAAGGGGTATATCACAGCAAGCAATAGAGTATATTTTGAAACGCAAACAGTCCTATGTAAGGGTAAGAAAATTATTAGAGCGGAGAACAAAGTACTCACTATAAAACATTTTAGTTCTTTAAGAAAAATAAAACAGGGTTCAAAAAGGATAATGAAGCATACCAGTAGGTTCCCAATATCAGATAATGATTTCTTTCTTAGCCTAAGATTGTCATTTGATTCTGGTGGCTTCTGAACTAAGCATTCTGAAGTACATTGCACCAAAGGAAGTCACTGAGCTATCTTCTTCCACTTCAGTTGTATCTGAGCAGTTCAAATCAAAATGCCATCAGCCTCTGATTGTGACAACCCATTGAACTTAATTTGGTTATCATTTATAGCCTAAATCAAACTACAAATTTATCCCACAAAATTGAGGAAAACTACCAACAACATATATAGCCTCTGATTGTGTCCGATTTCATGTCAACACCTCAACTTATATCGTATCTAATTAGACCACTACAACACCTCAAATAGTACAACATACCAAATCAACACGGAAATTCATATTCCATTTGACAATACCAAATCAAGCTTGCATATAACTTAACTAACTACCAATAAGTAGCTTCGCTCACTCACTTGTTGATTTGGTAAGTGGAACGAAGAATGAGAATGTGGAAATCTTCATCCCTTGTTCGGGCTGGAGAGTAGGAGAGTGAGTAGGGAAATGTTAATGGAGGCCAAAGAAATTGTAGGGGCAGATAGCTCGTCTGGAGTGAGAGCTGGAGGAGAAAATGGGGATGAGATGGCTTTGGAATGTAATTCAATTCCTTTGGTTAGAGTTGAAACCTGGACAAACCGAAGCTAGCTAGAAATGGATTATTATTATTTTTTGAAATCTCTTTTCAAATTTTATTACAGCAAATGTGTAGATTGCTGGAGATTACCATTCCAACCTAAATACCTTGAACCTTATAAGTTATCTAATCCATTCCAACCTCAGCACATAAAAAACACAAGCCAATATAAGGCTTGTGAAGACAGAACGAAGATAAACGAAAACAGCAGATCATACATCGGCAAAAATAGTTCAACGACATGAATTTTACAATCAGCGTTTCATATTCTTACTAGAAGAAACAAACCTAAAAATGGCAAGAACCGAAAGAAGAATATTTTTTACAGCTCAATCCTCAATCATCAATCTACAAATTCTAACTTAAAAGTTAAAACCCCTAAAATCCCTACACCAGAAATTCACATTAATAATAAAACCTAATTCAAAATTACCTAAATTTTAGAGGGATGATGATGGTTGGTACTGGTAGTAGCAGTGTCCTCGACGGTGGTGATGGGGTGACGATGGTGGTCGCGACGGCGGAGGTGGTGTCGTTGTGTTGGTCGCGACAGCGCTGTGAGAGTCTGAAAGTTGGAGCTCGACGGTGGTGATGGTGGTCGTGACGACGGAGTTGGTGGTGCAGTTGTGTTGGTCCCAACGACGGTGAGAGCACTGTGAGAGTAAGTATGTGAGAGTGAGAGAGTATGAGAAAGTATGAGAGTTGGAGTCGAGGGAGATTTGAGAGACTGAGGCAGGGTGCTCGTGTTTCTGGAACTCAGAGAGGTGGAAGTGGAATAGAATAGGCTAGGGTTGAAACTGACGGTTGAGATTGGATGAAGAGATGATATCTTAAATCTCGTTCATCCATTGTAACACAAACGGGCCGGTCCGGGTACCCGCGGTTCCTATACTTTTGGAACCGGCCCGAATCGAATACTTCAATTACCCGGCCCACCCCGCCCCGATCTGTTTTTACAAAATTAAGAACCAGCCTGTACCCGCCCCGAACCGCCATTACCCGCCCCGACCCGCGATTCCTGGACCCGTTTGCCCACCCCTAGTTGTAGTTCATCTGGCCGACAATCAGCCGTTCGAAGCTAATATGATTCAAACTCGCTATTATGATGATCATGTTGGCTACATCACCCTGCAGGGTTTCAACGAAGAATGACGACCAACTCGGATCTTAGTTCAGAAAGCCATAGAGGTTGGCATCGAGACTGTTTAGCAGGATTCAGCGAGACTCGGGTTGGCTAGCCTAATTGATGATCTTGATGCCTAATACCAAACAGGATAGACGCCGGACTACGGTTTCATCTATCATGGAACGTCTGCTGGCCCATTGGTATACTATTTCCAAGCAACCGAATTCTGGTGTGAACTTAGTAGAGTTCCTCGCCGAATGAGACAACGGTCCAGTCCTGTCACTTGATAAAGTCCAAGCTACCCCAGCCGAGCTTGAAGACAGTCGATCCCAAGTCAAAGATCCATTAGACGAAATAAATGTTGGAATAACCGATGACCCTCAGCCTTTATTTATTAGTTCTTTGTTGCCGCAACCTATAAAAACTGAGGTTTGTAAACTGCTCGAAGAATTTAAACACTGTTTTGCTTGGAGTTACCATGAGATGTCTGGCCTGGATCGATCTGTAATACCCTGAAAATTTTAAATATATGAATATATGGAGAAAATCGAAAATAAATCGATTTATGATTATGAAGAATTTAATCAAGAACTGTTAAAGTTTTGTTGTCAGAAATTCTATTAATCAACGTATTGTATTTTTGAGCTTTTATATGATTTTTCAAGAAATTATAATAGTTTGTGTAAGTTTAGTTTTAAATTAAACTAGTGACGAGGTTTAAAGTTTGGAGCTTAATTATTTAAAATACGTAGACCTTTCGACGTCAAAATTTATATTTTTGAATAGAGCTCGACCTCACTAACGCGTAGGCGCAAACCGTTCGTGAAACGGAGTTAGAACGCATAAGTTATTAACGTTTAAAGTCGGGGATAAAATTGTAAATTTACCATTACTAGAATGCTCCAGATTTTTGGAGCCAAATCTGGAAGGCCACGTGTGTGGCCCAGATTAAAAGCAAGAAAAGTTAGGCGGTGGAAATGGAAGATAAAGGAGAGAAAGGAGGGAGAGATGAGCCAATCAGAAAAGGGGAGGATGAGAGGGGACCAATGAGAGAAGAGAGAAATGAGGGAAAGGAGAGAAGAAAATAGGAGGAGGGAAAACGGGTCTTTTGACTCGTGAGGCATAACCGGTGAGATTCATCCTCTCCTGGCCAAATTCCGACGAAATTAATGTCCCCCACCACCTGGAAATTATCTCTAATCATCTCTTTTACCTATTCCACCATAAATTGGAGCTTAATTGGTCTTAGAATTGGGAAAACACCTCACGGGTGCCGCAACCTTCTTCGCTCGAAATCCATCAAAATCTGAAACGTTTTGGTTAAATTACCACCACCTATAGACTCCTCTTGAGTCCTAGAACAAAGCCCATTCATTGGTTGGGGCGTCGGAGTTGCTATGGAGTCGAATTGAGGACACCCAAATTCTAGGGTTCCGACGGGTTTTGATGAAATTGGAGCCTTTCCAGGCAAAATTGGTCTTGGTTGCAGGTATGAAAGTTTCTCTACTCATTGAGATCTTCATTTCTGTAATTTTTGAGAATTTTTAAAAATAATTGAATTTTTTTCAGGTTTGGTTTAAATTTTGAAGTTTTGAACTACGAAAGGCTTGATCCCTGTTAAGGGTACATAGGCAGTCTAACAAGACGTTAGATGCAGCCATAAAATAAATGTGTTTAAATATTCGAGAATTAGTATATAGACGGAAATTTGTCCAAGAGAAGAAAATCAATTAGCTATGTTTCTAGGTTGGGCCTACCATAATTATTTTTCGAAATATACAAATATTTCGAGGCAGGGGCGTTACAAATGGTATCAGAGCAAATGATCATACTTTCCTTTATGAGATATTGTTGAGTTGTGGATGTGAATTATGGATCTCGTTGATATTGCATTATATCTTAAATTCTATGAAACATGAGGAACCTATGTGGAAATTATGCGTTGTAAATCGTCATGAAATGAATTAAATGGGAATATAAATTTTTGAAATGTCACATTTCTTGTAATAGCCTTAATGTTGGGTATTTGATTAAGGTTTTGGGTTAACCCCTATTTAGGGTCAAATTTATATTAAGCATTATGGTATAGGAAATACATATATGATTGCATTGTGCTTGTGAAGACAATTTCATGATGAATATGAGATAGTGATAGTAGAAATTATTATTTGCATTGATATTACATTAGCCTTTAAATTCTTTGAACAATGAGGAACTTTTGTGGAATGTATATGTTGTGATGCTTTGAATTGAATTGAATGGGAGTAGGAAAATTTTAAAATATCGTATTTATGTTATAGCTTTGAAGATGAGCATTTGATTAAGGTTTTGGTTTAACCTAGAATTGAATTGATTTTATTTATGCATTATGAAAATGTGAAATGCTAAAATGATGGTGGAATTGTGACAAGTAGATGGAAGAATTGCATTATACCTGTGCCAGTAGAAGAAAAGAGCCATGGATATGTGATTGGGCCGAAAAGAGCCCATGGATATGTGATTGGGCCGAAAGGAGCCCGTGGACATGTGATTGGGCCGAAAGGAGCCCGTGGATATGTGATTGGGCCGAAAGGAGCCCGTGGACATGTGATTGGGCCGAAAGGAGCCCGTGGACATGTGATTGGGCCGAAAAGAGCCCGTGGACATGTGATTGGGCCGAAAAGAGCCCGTGGATATGTGATTGGGCCGAAAAGAGCCCGTGGATATGTGATTGGGCCGAAAGGAGCCCGTGGACATGTGATTGGGCGAAAAAGGCCCGTGGATGTGAAATTGGGCGAGAAGGGCCGTGGATGTAAAAAAATAAAAAATAAAAAAATAAATAAAAGGAAAGAGTGGTGTATATTGGTCAGGTATAATACAATATTTTCCGCCTACTAGTCACTTATGGAGGTAAAAGAAAATGGTGGTGAAATAATTGTTTTGATAATGATAAGTATAGCTCGAAATTTCAAAAATAAAATAAATAAATAAATAATAAATAAAAAAAATCTGATGGCCATGAAAATTTTGGTTGGGCATTTTAATATTTATGGAAGAGATTGTGATTTATTGAATGGGCAATGAAATTATAAAGTATGGTTATGATGTGCCTAATATAATTAGAATGGTGGTAGGTATGAATGAAACTATGAAATGAAATTCTAAGTTTGTTTGATATCCACGAATTTTTGGTGGTGTGAGATGTGAAATTGTTTATGAAAGGAATGGATGGGGAAGTAGAATTATAAATTTGATTGGTGAGTTGCCATGGTTATAAGTTAACATTGTTGAAATTGATGTTGCGCACCAAATTGTTGAAGCATATATATATTCGTATGATTATGAGTAGTAAAATGTAAAATTTCTCCTTTGGTTGCTGACATATAGATAGTACCCTGGACATGTAACTCACTAAATTATTCGAGCTGTGGTTAGAATTTGGTTGAAACTGTTGATATTTGGTTTGTCAATTATAAAGATTTGGCTTGAACATCCTACTAGGTTACTAGTGGATGATTTGGAATTTCAGTATTTAATTGGTCGAGAATAGTTATGGCTGGAAATTTATAATATTTATGCTGCCAATTGGGTATTTTCTGATGTTGGTAAAAAAATTTAGAAGAGGGATTGTGGTAATGGCTGTGTATAACCAATGAAGGACTTGAAAATTTTTGGCTTAATGTGGATAATTATTTTACCCATAGGTATGGTTAGAATTTGACACTAAATTTGACAATGAATGTGTTGGGGATATGAGAATGAGAGTAATAATCACGATTATAATTCGTTGTTTTACTTATTTTAAACTTGAATAAAATCGTAGGTGGAGGTTATAATTTTATTCACCGTAAAAGAAATGGTGGAAATACTGCTAGTTCCTTATCGTGACTTGACGATTGAAATCTCGGGGACGAGATTTATTTTAACGGGGGGTGAATGTAATACCCTGAAAATTTTAAATATATGAATATGTGGAGAAATTAAAAAATAAATCGATTTATGATTATGAAGAATTTAATCGAGAACTGTTAAAGTTTTGTTGTCAGAAATTCTATTAATCAACATATTGTATTTTTGAGCTTTTATATGATTTTTCAAGAAATTATAATAGTTTGTGTAAGTTTAGTTTTAAATTAAACTAGTGACGAGGTTTAAAGTTTGGAGCTTAATTATTTAAAATACGTAGACCTTTTGACGTCAAAATTTATATTTTTGAATAGAGCTCGACCTCACTAAAGCGTAGGCGCAAACCGTTCGTGAAACGGAGTTAGAACGAAGAAGTTATTAACGTTTAAAGTCGGGGATAAAATTGTAAATTTACCATTACTAGAATGCTCCAGATTTTTGGAGCCAAATCTGGAAGGCCACGTGTGTGGCCCAAATTAAAAGCAAGAAAAGTTAGGTGGTGGAGATGGAAGATAAAGGAGAGAAAGGAGGGATAGAGGAGCCAATCAGAAAAGGGGAGGATGAGAGGGGACCAATGAGAGAAGAGAGAAATGAGGGAAAGGAGAGAAGAAAATATGAGGAGGGAAAACGGGTCTTTTGACCCGTGAGGCATAGCCGGTGAGATTCATCCTCTCCCGGCCAAATTCCGACGAAATTAATGTCCCCCACCACCTGAAAATTATCTCTAATCATCTCTTTTACCTATTCCACCACAAATTGGAGCTTAATTGGTCTTAGAATTGGGAAAACACCTCACGGGTGCCGCGACCTTCTTCGCTCGAAATCCATCAAAATCTAAAATGTTTTGGTTAAATTACCACCACCTATAGACTCCTCTTGAGTCCTAGAACAAAGCCCATTCATTGGTTGGGGCGTCGGAGTTGCTATGGAGTCGAATTGAGGACACCCAAATTCTAGGGTTTCGACGGGTTTTGATGAAATTGGAGCCTTTCCAGGCAAAATTGGTCTTGGTTGCAGGTATGAAAGTTTCTCTACTCATTGAGATCTTCATTTCTGTAATTTTTGAGAATTTTTAAAAATAATTGAATTTTTTTCGGGTTGGTTTAAATTTTGAAGTTTTGAACTACGAAAGGCTTGATCCATGTTAAGGGTACGTAGGCAGTCTAACGAGACGTTAGATGCAGCCATAAAATAAATGTGTTTAAATATTCGAGAATTAGTATATAGACAAAAATTGGTCCAAGAGAAGAAAATCAATTAGCTATGTTTCTAGGTTGGGCCTACCATAATTATTTTTTGAAATATACAAATATTTCGGGGCAGGGGCGTTACACGATCACTCGTTAAGCACGAATTACGCATCAAGGTTGGTTATAAACCTTTCCGCCAACCCCCCAACGATTCTCGATCGAAGTTCAGCTCAGCATAAAAAATGAACTCATTCGACTTTTAGAAGTCAGTTTTATTCAGACAGCTCGATACGTCGAATGGTTAACGAATATTGTCCCAGTTTTAAAGAAAAGTGGTGCTCTACGTATTTGCATTGATTTTCGTAATTTGAACTTAGCAACCCTTAAAGACGAATATACCATGCCAATTTCAGACTTGTTAATCAATGATGCAGCAAACCATGAGATATTATCTTTCATGGACGGCCATGCTGGTTACAACCAAATTTTCATTGTTGAGGCCAATGTCCACAAAAATGCTTTTCATTGCCCCGGGGCACTTGGGACCTACGAATGGGTCATCATGCCTTTCGAACTTAAGAACATCGGTGCTACATATCAACGTGTTATCGATGATGTTGTGGTCAAATCAAAGCATCGCCAAATACATTTAGATGATTTTTGGCAAACTTTCCTTCGTATGCGCCAACATAATCTTAAAATGAATCCTGCCAAATGCACCTTTGGTGTATCGACAGGCAACTTCTTGGGTTTCCTTGTACATTATCGTGGCATCGAGGTAGATAAGAATAAAGCTTGAACGATCATTGATGCTCCACCCTCGACAATCAAGAAACAATTACAATCCTTACTCGACAAAACCAATTTCCTCCGCCGTTTCATTTCTAACTCGGCGGGGAAAATGAAGGCTTTTTCCACGCTCTTGAAACTTAAGATTCTGACAAATTTGAATGGCGCAAAAAACATCAGGACGCTTTCACGAAATCAAGGTCTCCCTCACTACCCCACCTGTCTTCGTGTCACCTTGGCACGGTAAACCTCTTAAGTTGTATACCTCGGCTGTCGAGGAATCCATTGGTTGTCTTCTTCCACAAGACAATGACAATGGGCGGGAGCAAGCCATTTTTTATCTTAGCTGGAATCTTAACTCAGCTGAGATAAATTATTCAGCCGTAGAAAAACTTTGTTTGGCTTTGTTTTTCACTGCGTCTAAATAGGCATTACATGCTCCATTCTGTACTCAGCTCACTGTCCAGACATATGTTATTCACTATATGCTCACTCAGCCGATAGTAAAAGGCCGAATTGGAAAATGGACAATGGCGTCGTTCGAATTTAGTTTGCAATATGAGCCCCAAAAAGCTGTCAAATGATAGGCGCTAGCCAATTTCTTAGCTCAACATCCTTCTCCATACGGTTTTGGGGGCAATGATGTCGAAATTGGCATGGTAGAAACACGTGATAATTATTGGACGATGTATTTTGACAGCTCTAGTACCTCGACCTCGGCCGACATTAGAATCGTCATCCAGTCCCCTGATTACTATCGATGGTATTTTTCTCTCAAGTTGGATTTTGACTGTACAAACAATCAGGCCGAATATGAAGCCCTTGTCATCGAATTTAATGTCCGTCATGACTTGAAGGCAGCCCACGTGCTCGTCCTCGGCGATGCAGAACTTGTGATTAACCAACTCAATGGGACTTTTTGTTGCATGAGTTGTACTTTGGCGCCCTATCATATGGTTGCCAGCTATTTCGCTAAATCATTTACAGGCATTACCTTCAAGCACATCTCACGAGTTTGAAATATAACGCAGACGAGTTGGCTCAAATAGCTTCCGGAGCACAACTTCTGGGAGGGGCGAACTGGGCCCGGTCATACCAGTGATGCGGTGTCTACATCCGGCCTTGGTTAATCAACAAGTTCTCCAACACGACCACATAATGCGTACATGAGTTATGTCCCTACCTTCACTGTTGGAACTGTTGGAGATATGCCATGAAAGCCAATCTTTGGAAGAAACCTTTCACGACAATGTCTGTATGTGTAGATAACTCTAATACTGCAAAAGGCAAAGTTACTAATTAGGACTATCTCAATAAACGATATACGTCCAAAGTAATGAATCCATGGACAATGGATCGATGGAAGAAGTAATCTAATGATGTTAGACTGCAGAGACCTTCTTCACATAACCATAATGTCCAAAAGGTTCCTGGTCATAGGATTGTCAGAATGACACTGACAATACATAGACAAGTTCATACTGTGTCCCCTTCAAATGGGAAGGATGGAAAGTCTCAAGCCATTTGTGTAGTGACACTAAGACAAGTATGTAGGTGCTCATTAAGGGAATGAGTTCACTGAACACAATCAAACGAGAGTACTTGCATGGAGGTCTACTCATATGTCAAGCAAGTAACTCTACTGGTTGGAATAATGTAAGCAATCCTTTGACCTGAGACATCATAGTTGTCATGGGGATACGTTGCTAATCATTTGATAATGAGACGTGATCACATCTCATCTTGGATGTGTTCTATGCATTGTTGGGGTCAGTGAGTTATTCTCAGAGGCATGTGAATGATCAACAAGGGATCTCTAATCCTCGTTATGAGAGGAAAAATACTCTAAGATATGATTTAGGAATCTTCGACTGAAGTATCAAGCGTAATGATGGAAGGCGTTCCTATACGACTCAATTGAATCATATAACTTAGTATAATCACATTAGGGGGTTGACATAAAGTATCCATACCCTAGTAATGAGATTGTGAGTATTGTATTAGAGAATGATCGAATTACATTGTAATTCCAACTGAATAGGTTCTCTGACCAAATTCTACATTAGCTTGGGTAGCCATGATATATGGTTAGATGTCACTCATGGCTTGTAGGTTCTTCTAGATGATTAAATAAGTAGTCATCAAAGAAGAAAAGGAGAATTAAAAGTAAGTTTTAATTCACTAAGTGATTGCATAAACACTAATCAATTGGATTGACACCAATCACACCACTGCCTCGCTAATTGGAACCTAAAACGATTGTACACTGATACACTCGTGTGTTGAGAAAATTAACAGATGATGGAATTAATTAATTGGATTAATTAAGTGTTATGATTGATTAGAATGTCTAAATAAATAATAGAGACAATAAAAGATCGTTTTGGGCTTAAAGAAAAGTTCGGGTACTTTTGGGTCCATTGGGCCCAAACCCAATGGGCTTTTAATTCAAACGCAAAAATGACTTAAATTAATAAAAGCCAAAGCCCAAACTAACACATAGTGGCCGGCCAATAGGGTGAGTAAAGGAGGGAGGGTAAAAGTTAATTGTTAACTTACTTATCTCACCTTTATATAGAAAGATATAGGAAAAGGTTCCTTAGGGTTTTTGTGTGAGCTTTTGCCTCAAGGGAAAACAAAATATCTCTCTCTCTCTCTCTCACACACACACATACACACAAGGCCGACCACCAAGAGGAGAAAATAGCTAATCGTCTCTTCTCCTTTTGGTTATTCCAACATCCATCTCACTACACTAGTGGGTGTGGATCTTTAGAGGTCTTCTACCTTGGAGACTAGAGGACAATCAAAGGAGTTCCAAACCTATCAAGGTGGATGAAGCAAGGAGGGAGGCTTGGCTCAAGAACTTCCAGGAGGAGAGGTCTTGGAGGCGGTCACTTATTGGACTCAAGTCAAGGTCCAAAGGTAAAAAAAAAAAAAAAAAAAAATCTATCCTTAAACTTGTTTTTCAATAAGTTTCTTAGATGCAACAAATATGAACCTATGCTTCTTGAAGGGGATTTGCATAACTATAGCTCTGATAATACTCTTCCATTGTTTATGTATGTTAATTTTGAATTGAATATGCATGCTAGTCACTTGAAATCCCACTTAAATCTCAATATTTGCCTTCAAGTGGTATCAGAGCCAAAGGTTTATATTTGATGTGGCCTTTTGGATTTTATGCATATGGGTTTTGATTTTATGTTTGACATATTATTTCTTCATTCTAGATATGTTTATCTTTTGTTTTTCAAGTGTTGAAAAATGTGTTTCAAGAATTGAAAAGGATATGTATGCAAAAAGTGTTTTGGATGCATGAATGAAGAGTGATTTTTTGAAAAAAAAATTGGGGTTTTTTCTTCCATGGGGAGGGCACAGATTTTTTTGGGGGGGGGGGGGGGGGCGCGGGGGGTTGGCTTGTGTTGGTGTTTCTTTTTAGTCACACGCACACACTTTTAAGCTAGAAACCCAAGTCCTTGTCACTTTTGTTTTTGGTTTGAAAAACCACCAAGAAAGCTAAAATCTTGAAATTGTTTTCATGGTTTTGTTCTTGGTGTTCATTTTTTTTTAATTCTTGTTGTTCTTTTTTTTGTTTTTTTTTGTTTTAGGAGTTAATCTTTGTTGACTATTGTTAAATTTGTTTTAAAAACCAACCTAGATTTACTCCATCCTAGACAAGACTAGGAGGCCATACCTAAAAGTACAACAACTACAAAAAGGTGACAAGAAAAGGCATGACCCTTTATTTTTTACATAAGTATGGTCTTCTCACTCACCCATCATGCCTAGGCCGGCCATACCCTTTCAAATGGCCCCTTGTAGCCTCTTTTGCAATTTGAAAAGTTGATTATACTTTCTATATTTGCATTTCGGCCCCACCTCACTAGAGGACAAAATATTTTGTTTTTTTTTTTTAATTTTGTTTGTAGTTTAAACTCATCATACAATTATGCTCATATGTACTAAATCAAATTGATTGTGTTGCATTCAAATTTAATTATTTAATGTGTTTAAGTAGTTAGAGAAATGGTTGATTATGGACTTGTGCCTTAAATGATAATTGGGCTACGAGCTAGGCTGCTAAATTTAAACTGTTTGAACCTTGGGAATGTGTTTTAATTATCAATTTCAATTGGACCACAACACGTTAGATGTTAATCTTTCTCTCCCTCTTAGTATATGTAATTTGTAGTTATTTGTACAAATCGGTTTGTAATTCTTATTACTTCTTTATCTCTTTCAATTAGTTGATTCCCTCTAGCATTAGACTATAGTTTCTTTAACTATTGGTAAGGAGACATATTAAAAGGGGTTTTCATAAGATTAAAGATTTGCTGGGTCCAACGCCCTGATTAGCAATGAATGATTGTCTTTCGTTTCTAATGGCTCAATGAAAAATGTTTTAATTGGATTGAAAGTGCGTAATTAAAACAATACAATCTTCCCTAGATTTTATTCAACAATGTTGGCTCGTTGTTGAATCAACCTAATAAATCCATAGTCATCCAAAGAGCCTAAGATAACTATAAGGTCCAAAAATAGTGGGAGCATCATACGCTACTAAACTAAAATGAACACAATTAGTAGTAATATATATCTCCAATATTTTGAAAATTGTTTTGATATTGATTTGTTTTGCGAAAACGAATAGTGGAGATATCATATGCTACTAATTTCATTTACTTTGGACTAGTAGTTGTAATAGGACACAATTTATTATAATATGCTTAAATAAATAAAATGATGAGACCTTAAAATCCCTCAATCAACATCCAATATTAAGTTGAAAGCGAATGGTGCTTTGAATACTTCTTCGTGGCCTTTCACCATGGTAGGCTCCAATCGTTTATGACTCATGCACCGCCTTCACCTTATCATGGGGGAGTTCAAAGTATGTGCTTATACTCAGGAGGAGTCTATTTCAACATTTGATGTGGTGAAGGTAGGCAACGAGTATGGCCAATATCATATCATTGTGAGGTCATACTTGGACCCCTACCCGAACCGGCACGGTGGGTCAAAACTTAACTAAGAGAAATGGTGCCAACATCATATCATTGTGAGGCATTGTTCTCTAGAGGCCAACAAGATGGGTAATCACAAAAGGTTGTTGTGAATGGGTAGCTCTACCCTTTCATTATTATTTTTGCTAGCCAACATCGTACCATTGTGAGGTGGGTTTGGTAATAGTGAGCCTTCCATAACCCATTAGGAGCTTTCTTTGAAATCTCCCGGATTCCATCTTGAGGGATATGAGATTTGTCAAAAATAGTGGGTGGTGTCATTCGATTTAAAGACCCGAATTGTTTGACTTAATCAACAATCAAACTAATTTATTTTGTTGTTATGTATTTAGATATGGTTGGAAGCACACTATCAAAGATACTTGACAAGCATTGCCTTGAGGGGCACTGATGCGAAAATAAGTTAACGCACAAATTAAACCCTATTTGTGACAATTGTAGTATATGGATAAGTAGGGATCGTTCTAGGCCGGGGATTAACTAGGGATGCTAACCAAAGTAAAATTAAATTAAAAACGTAAAAACAAAATTTAAAACACTAAACTAGACTCAAAACACTTAACTAGAATAACTCAAAATAAAACTAACAAATAATCTAAAACAAATCAAAAGACTCAAAATAATTCAAGACTTTAGAAAACACAAACTAAATTTATTTCTAACAAATCTAGCACTTTAAAATAAATGGGGGATTGATTTTTGATGAAAAGTAAATTTAAACTTAAATAAATTACAGAATTGACAAAAACATGAAATTAAGGTGAATGGATGGGCGACGGACTGGCTAGAGGATTCTTCTCCACACATGACACATATGCAACCTAAATTGATTTTCAGTTGTTCTTTCAATAAATTGTAAATTCTCAACGCCCCAAATTAACCATGAATTGCATAAATTAATTCTCAGATTTTCCTTAAGTTAATGGATTGGATGATTGCATACGACAACCCAAAACATTCCCCACAAGTTCCCTACATGAATTGCATAATAGAGATACAAGCAAGAATCATTAAGTTCTATGAAAATCATAAGCATTGACGAGGCACTTGTTACTATGAATTGCATGAAACTTATGCCAAGAATTTACTTAACACGATTGTGGTCAACAACCTTTACTACTTGTGAATATAAGTTCATAACGATTAGGTGAAATTCACTTATATTCTAGCATCAAATTCATGCATGTAAATTAAGTATGCATCCTTAATCGACATACAAAAATAAGTTATCAATCAAGCAGTTAAGCAAATTAAATCACAACTCAGAAATCACAACTGAAGGTAATCAATTCATATTACAAATATATCCATGGCTTTGAATTAACCTCTAGCCAAAACAAATTAATTACACATTATTTATAAATTAAAACAGAAATTAAACTTGAGTTTGGAACGAATTAACCGAGAAAATGCAGTTTGCTGCTTCTGTTTCTGCGCTCCCTGCACTGCCCTCAAGTTCCGTTCCCGCGTACACTGTCCTCCTGTGCTGACTTCCGTGCTGACCCAAGTCAGCACTGCTCCTTTCGCTGCCAGGCAGCACGCCAGCTGCCAAGCTCCCTGCTGTGCCTTGCTTCTTTCAAAGCTGCCAAAGCAGCTTCCCCTTTTTATTTTCGCACAGTTCCCGCGTCTGACTCCTTCTCGCGCGCCTTCCTCAGCAGCTTCTTTCCTGTCTTCCTGCTTCACGTGCTGACCCAAGCTGCCAGGCAGCAACTCCCAATGCCCAGGCCTCTCTCCTCGCAGCTCCTTCTTCTCCAACAATCACGCACCTGCCTTCCGTGTTGCTGCCCGAGGCCCTCCTGTTTTTCCGCACTGCCTCACGTCTCTCTGCTGCCCAAGCAGGCAGCCTTCTCCCCCGTACTCCCTTCTTTTCCCGCTGCGCTAAGGCAGCTTCTCTCCTCACTCTCTTTCCTTCCCCCCCCAAGGCAGCACACTTTCTTTCTTGCACACTGCCCTGCGAGCTCCCTATATTCTTCTTTCAGTTTTTTTATTTCCGTCCCTCCTGTGGTTCCACTCGCTGACAGCTCCCCCCACTTCTATTTAATTTCTTTCTTTTGCTGCCAAAAGCAGCTTTGCGGGGTGGACTACATTTGGTAGTGGAGGCATCACCTACAATACATTTCAGTTTCTTAAATTCCATAACAATGCCAAAGAGATGCTTAATTTCTTTTTTCATAGAAAATATACTCAGAAACTTTATGGGAAGTAGTTCTCCTGGGAATTGACAATAACTCCCCAATTTCAAAAATTATTGAAGTAAGGAAAAGCTTAAATGTTATGGAGGGAATAATAAAAGACACAGTAGTAGATTTTAATAAAAGATACAGCAGTCGATTTAAAACAAATGTGCCAGTTGCCCAGTTTACAAATTTTGTCACTTAAAAGATCTTGATGTGCTAATTTTATTTTCTTAGCTAGATAAATTCTATAAAACACAAAAACAAAGCAAATAACTCAAAAATATAAGAAACTAACTAAGAAAAGACGAGAGAATTTGATGTAAAATATGTATAAATATGAGCTTATCAGGCACAATTTCCCATCTTGGTACCGTAATGTCAAGATTCTCTTAACCTTGGAGAAAATTCTTTAAGTACTAGACAAGGATCCACCTCACATACCTCCTGGCCCTGAGGCCATTGAGGATGAGTGTGCTAAGTATGACAAGCATGTTGAGGATGGTACACAAGCCAAGTGCTATCTGTTGACTTCCATGAATGAGGAGCTGCAGAGACAGCAGAAGGGTCTGGACAGTGCATCCTCCATTATACTTCATCTTACGGAGTTATATGGTGAAGGGACGCGCCACCGTCGCTTCAGCATTGTCAGTGAACTTGTGAAGACCAAAATGGTCAAGGGCGCCCCAGTACATCAACATGTACTGAAGATGATTGGACTCATTGAGCAACTGGAGCACCTAGGTATTCCACCTAACGGGGAATTGGCCCAGGACTTCATCTTGGCTTCTCTTTCTAATTCGTTCTTGCAGTTCATCATGAACTTCAACATGAACAAGATGGATAACACTTTCTCTGAGTTACTAAATATGTTAATAACCGCTGAGAAGACTATGAAGAAAGAGAACATGGTGGGGACTTCAGCAGTAGCCTACAACAAGTCGTCATCTTCCAAGGCTAAGCCAAAAGGCAAAGGCAAAGGAAATGAGAAGAAGTCATCCACTCCTAAGGCTCAAGGAGGAGTGAAGAAGAAAAAGGCAAATGAGCCTAAGGGGATTTGCCACCACTGTGGAAAGGACGGGTATTGGAAGAGGAGTTGCAGGCTATACTTTGCATCTCTGAAGGATAAGCCACAAGGTATGGTTTTTGTTCTTATCTTCAATTCTAATTGTTAGATCTTCTAATCTTTATATTTGATATAAAATGCTAATCACTTATGCAATTGTATGTAGGTGAAGGAGCCAAGTAGTAGATGGACGAGCAAAGAAAGGATGAAGTGAAGAGTTTGGCCCATATTTTTTTGCTAACTACTTATGAAGTTTGTTAGACACTTAAAAACAACCTTTGAACTTTCTTAGTTTGCTAAGAACTTATTATGTGGCTTCATATGATGGAAGACCCACTTTTGGTGCCTATATGAAGGTATATAATCAGTCTCTAATGTAAGAGCTAATTCTTTTGTATTAAACATTATGAATGTTTAACTTATCATATCAATGTAATGTGATGAATCCCTTCTACAATATTTGTTCCTCAAAGTAGTGTTATGAATTGAATATTGTCTTGTTGTATTCTACTTGATATACAAGAAATGTATCACTTAAGGATAGATCTCACATGTTGGCCATAGATGGATACAATGAATCTTTAGATTTGGTTCCAATTGCCTACATATGAGTTCTATATGAATTGAGAAAGTCTAGAGATTCCTTTCTTGAAGAAAAGGACGATCACATTATAATGAAGTGAATGATACATAAGAAAAACATTTCTTATATGGTTATCACTTACTTAACCACAATAACCAAGATCACTCTTGGTTCAGCTAGCATTTTTGAACAACTTGGACACTCTTAAATTGTTTTAAGAAATGTCAAATGTGTTAGTAATCAAACCAAGAATGAAGTGTCTAAATCTATAAAACGTATAAATACCTTAGTCACTTAATAACAAAACATCAACTTAGTGGAGTTGGAACAATAAGCTTAAAAGGTTTGAAGCTACTCCACAATGTCCGCTACCCGTATACTTCAGAATTGTACACTTTGAATGTATAATGCAATTTCTCATTAAAGTCATGAGAAACCGTGGGAAGTGAGCAAAGGATATAAACTTGAATATGATTGGTTTATAGTTGTCTAAAAATTAGTAGTACACTACTATTCTTATTGAGCTTGTTATTTTAATTGTTAAAGGTCTCAAGCTCTTCAAAGCGTTAAAATTCTACGTTGTGTAACATTCTAAGGACAACCTATGAATGTTGGTTTCACCAACCTAGCATAAAATGGTTATATGTTGGGAGTTGTCCATCATTCTCTTTTATGAGAACAAGCTAAGAATAAAGCAAATGGACAAGTTGATGAAACTAAAGGGAATAGTTTCAAAATGAGTCACAACATATTGTTTAACAACAAGACAATCCAATTTTGGCACCTCATGTAACTATAATGCTCTATGTGGTTTTGATAAAGAATTAAATCAACCACCTAGGAGGTATGGTTGAATTTCTATATCCTTAGTTGGATCCATGCTTCCACTAAAGATTTGGATAATTCTTATATGACTACTTTAAAAGTCTTAATATGACTAAAACTTGAAGTATGGTGTTTGACACCATATGTTTTAAATGAAAGGACTTGACAAAACAAGTCACACATTTGGTATTAGATCTAAATCCAGTTTTAATCCAATATCGATAGATTACTTAAGAAGGAATCTTTGTGTATGTTCATTTAAACAACTTGTATTAGCTAGAATTGTTGACTGCCTCAAATCAATTGAGTCATCAACAACAAGCTAATGGATCTCAAAGATTGGCAATAGATCCAAGACAAGTTAGTGGGAGCTATATGCATTCGAATCAAGAAAATATAAATGTTAAGTTTTTCTTAAAGTTTCGAATGAATGCTTAGTTACAACAAGGTCAGTGGGAGTTATGTCATACTTTTGAGCAACATGTTATGAATGAAGTGTATTTTATAGACTTAATGAAAAACAGATGTTACTCAAAATGACAAATTGTGACACGGTCAATTTTGAAGTACAGACTTAAAAATGGACTAAACATAAATGAAGTCAATTGAGAATGGACTTAATGATACAACAAGGATGTCTCAAGAATGTTATATAAGGAAATTGAATCTCAAACGTTGAAGATTTGAGAAAGTATTTCTACATATGATAGAAAAACTACTTTCATGACCTTTATAACGAATATGTCACAAAATCATAAAGTGTACACATGTATGGACTTGTGAGATGATATCCAAAGGTGAATAACCATCGAGGTTGTCACTTTTAGGTATTGCTAAAACCCAGGATCAGAACCGTAGCAACTGATAGCGTATTGCCTTTGAGAAAGGAATGTCAGAGTGAGACTCTGGAAACGTGCATTCACTTAGGTAAATAAACCACAGTGACAATAACCCATTTTAACAAATGGAACTTCATGGTGGATGAAGTACTAATCATTTGAATGTATTGTTAGTATGGTACTACAATGGACTCAAGGTTGGAGCAAAGTTTGTATAAAGTATACAAACAAAATATATGTCGATATATATTAAAGTTTTAGAAACTGCTTCAAAAGGTGTTTCAAATAGACGGGCCATGGAATCAAGGTCTCATCAAAGTACTTGAACACAAGGAAGAGACAACATTAAATGTTTTCGAAACATTTAAGAAGTAAATCATTTTCTAAGTTAAAAAGATTAATACATAACATAGTTAACCTACGAGATCACGTTCACTCAACTAGCATCTATAAGATGCACTAGTGATTGACTTTACTGCAAGTGGGAGATTGTTGGACATATGCACTGAAAGTCAATCTTTGGAAGAAACCTTTCAGGATAATGTCTATATGTATAGATAACTCTAATACAACAAAAGGCAAAGTCACTCATTAGGACTATCTCAATAAACGATATACGTCCAAAGTAGTGAATCCATGGACAATGGATCAATGGAAGAAGTAATCTAATGATGTTAGACTGTAGAGACCTTCTTCACATAACCATAATGTCCAAAAGGTTCATGGTCATAGGATTATCAGAGAGACACTGACAATACATAGACCAGTACATACTATGTCCCCTTCAAATGGGAAGGATGGAAAGTCTCAAGCCATTCGTGTAGTGACACTAAGACAAGTATGTAGGTGCTCATTAAGGGAATGAGTTCACTGAACACAATCAAACGAGAGTACTTGCATGGAGGTCTACTCACATGTCAAGCAAGTAACTTTACTGGTTGGAATAATGTAAGTAATCTTTTGCCTGAGACATTATAGTTATCTTGGGGATACGTTGTTGATCATTTGATAATGAGACGTGACCACATCTCATCTTGGATGTGTTCTATGCATTATTCAGTGAGTTATTCTCAGAGGCATGTGAATGATCAACAAGAGATCTCTAATCCTCGTTATGACAGGAAGAATACTCTAAGATATGATTAGGGAATCTTTGGCCGAAGTATCGAGCGTAATGATGGAAGATGTTCCTATACGACTCAATTGAATCATATAACTTGGTATAATCACATTAGGGGTTTGACATAAAGTATACATACCCTAGTAATGTGATTGTGAGTATTTTATTAGAGAAGGATCGAATTACATTGTAATTCCAACTGAATAGGTTCTCCGACCAAATTCTACATTAGCTTGGGTAGCCATGATATATGGTTAGATGTCACTCATGGCTTGTGGGTTCTTCTAGATGATTAAATAAGTAGTCATCAAAGAAGAAAAGGAGAATTAAAAGTAAGTTTTAATTCACTAAGTGATTGCATAAACACTAATCAATTGGATTGACACCAATCACATCACTGCCTTGCTAATTGGAACCTAAAATGATTGTACATCGATACACTCGTGTGTTGAGAAAATTAATAGATGATGGAATTAATTAATTGGATTAATTAAGTGTTATGATTGATTAGAATGTCTAAATAAATCATAGAGACGATAAAAGATCGTTTTGGGCTTAAAGAAAAGTTCGGGTACTTTTGGGTCCATTGGGCCCAAACCCATTGGGCTTTTAATTTAAGCATAAAAATGACTTAAATTAATAAAAGCCAAAGCCCAAACTGATACACAGTGGCCAGCCATTAGGGTGAGTAAAGGTGAGAGGGTAAAAGTTAATTGTTAACTTACTTATCTCACCTTTATATAGAAAGATATAGGAAAAGGTTCCTTAGGGTTTTTGTGTGAGCTTTTGCCTCAAGGGAAAACAATATATATATATATATATATATATATATATATATATATATATATATATATCTCTCTCTCTCTCACACACACACACACACACACGCAAGGCCGGCCACCAAGAGGATAAAATAGCTAATCATCTCTTCTCCTTTTGGTTATTCCAACATCCATCTCACTACACTAGTGGGTGTGGATCTTTAGAGGTTTTCTACCTTGGAGACTAGAGGAGAATCAAAGGAGTTCCAAACCTATCAAGGTGGAGGAAGCAAGGAGGGAGGCTAGGCCTAAGAACTTCCAAGAAGAGAGGTCTTGGAGGTGGTCACTTATTGGACT
Source organism: Malus fusca (assembly GCA_035220775.1). Classification (NCBI taxonomy): domain Eukaryota; kingdom Viridiplantae; phylum Streptophyta; class Magnoliopsida; order Rosales; family Rosaceae; genus Malus; species Malus fusca. The sequence continues at coordinate 26,519,983 of CM069069.1, forward strand.
CAAGTCAAGGTCCAAGGGTAAAAAAACATTTCTCCTTATACTTTTTTTTCAATAAGTTTCTTAGATGCAACAAATATGAACCTATGCTTTTTGAAGGGGATTTGCATGACTATAGCTTTGATAATACGCTTCTGTTGCTTATGTATATAAATTTTGAATTGAATATGCATGCTAGTCACTTGAAATCCCACTTAAATCTCAATATTTCCCTTCAAGAACAAGATAATCCTATAGATATTTGCGAGGTCAAGACAATACCAGACTGCTGGAGAAGATTAATTATGCAGTATCTTGATAATCCCAGTGGAAAACATGACTGCAAGACAAGGGTACATGCCACAAATTACATAATGTAACAGAATGAACTATACCGAAAAGGTGAAGACGCTCTGTTGTTATTGTGCCTCAGCCCAGAAGAAGTCGCCCAAGCTATTATAGAGATACATAAAGGAATATGCGAGGGTCATCAATCCATACGCAAAACATGTTGGTTGCTCCGCTGACATGATTTTTTTTGGTCGAGTATGTTAAAAGATTGCATTGAATACGCGTGAGGTTGTGTACAATGTCAAATCCATGGCCTCATACAGAGGGTCCCGACCGAATTACTTCACTCGGTCACCAAGCCATGGTTGTTCAAAGGATGGGCCATGGATGTAATAGGCAAAACTATGTTATCTTCTGGATCAACAAAACATACATGGATACTTGTAGCGACTGACTACTTTACCAAGTGGGTCGAAGCAAAATCATACGCCGAGTTAACATCTAAAGAAGTTTGTAATTTTGTAGAAGAAAACATCATGACAAGATTCGACGTACCAGAAACAGTTATAACAGACAACAATACGATTTTTACGGTCGACAGGTTTAAAGAATACACAGCAAGTTTGAAAATTCGGCTCGAGCAGTCCACGCCGTATTACCCACAGGCAAACGGACCGGCCGAAGCAAGTAATAAAGTTTTAATCGGTATCCTTGAGAAAATGATAAAAGAAAAGTCTGGTATGTGGCATTTAAAGTTAAATGAGGCATTATGGGCATATCGAACTTCACTCTGATCAGCAACAGGACGACCTCATATGCGTTAACTTATGGACACAATGCGATGCTACCGGTCGAGCTAAGCATAAACTCGTTACGAGTTATCAAACAAAGCAGTTTGTTCAGTGCCGAGTATAGTCAGGCCATGAGGTAAAGGTTGGAGGATTTGGAAGAAGCTCGGCTTAATGCCTATAACTTACTAGTGGCACAGAAAAAGATTGTCGAATGAGCTTATAATCGACGAGTTAGGCAAAAGATTGCAAAAGGTGAGTTAGTGTGGCAAACCGTGTTACCAGTAGGGATTAAGGATCCCAGATTCGGGAAATGGTCACCGAATTGGGAAAGACCATTCATCATCTACAAAGTTATCGGCAATGGGGCATTCCATCTCAAGGATCGAACTGGTTTAATTCATAAATTACTGATCAATGGGAAATTCTTAAAGAAATATTATCCGACCACTTGAGAGATATAAGAATAAAGGATTTGTTTCATTAATTTTCAAAGGGCGTACACACAAAATTACAAAAAGAAATCAACCGGCCAACAAGTCGGCACCAAAAAAAATCCTAGGGAGTCGAATGAAGAAAAGCTTCAAGAGCGACTTTCAGTTCTAGCCATTTCACTTCGCTCATCGTAACCTCGGCCTGTCGTGTTCTTTTTTCAGCTTTTAGTTGTTGTATCCGCTTCGCAACAGCCGCGTACTCTGCCAGTTGAAGTTTGTTCGACTCAAAATCCTTTTCGAGCTCAAAAGCAACGGCCGACCTCTGACGATGAAGTTCTGCAATTTAACGATCAAGGTTGGCCAGTCTCTCCTTCTTGGCCTTTATTTCCTCAAGCCCTGGTCGGATAGCTTCATGAGCAACCATTGCAGCCTTGAGGTCGTCCTCTGTCCGAATAGCCTTCTTGAAAATAGTGAAATATTGTCGAGTTCTTTCTAGGACAGTTGACAGATGAACAACACTTTCGTTGTTCAGCAGGTCGTCGACTGCAAGGTTGTTCAAGCACTCTTCCACAGAGTCGAGGCCTTTGCGTTGGAGGATTTATGAGGCCAATAGAGACAGAAGTTCCTGCAACTTGGCAAGGGCGCTAGACTCGGCCGGGGTTGCAGAAGGCCTAGTCGTCCCCGAAGTGTTGGAGAGAAAGGCATCAAGCTCAATTTACCAGAAAGGCTGCATAGAAAATAGCTGTTAGAGAAAAAAGAATTCAAAATGATGACAGAGAAATAAGATGTTTTAGACCTGCCGAGAAGAAACTTCAGCCATGTTTACTGGTTCGTTGGTCGAACCTAGATAGCTTAATGGTTGAGCCTAGTGTTTAAAACAACTTTTCAATTCATGCGGCTGATGAAGGTTAACTACATTTGATGGCCACTAGGGTGGTCAGGAAATATAAATAACACCATTCTGCGCATAGAATTTTCTGTGAAATAAGCGATTGGGCACCTAGCATTTAATGCTTTTCTTGGTTTAGAGTTCTAAGGCATGAAATTAATAAAAGAAAATAATGATGAGTCTTATAAAGGTCGAAGAGACCTCCTGAGGAGAGATGTCGAGGTTCTTATCCTGGGGATAAACTAGCATCTTTGTCGTCGCTTCTGGCTCAACAAAAGACGCCGCTTTATGTCTTGGACCTACTTCGGCCGCATGGAGGTCGACCTGGCCAGCCGCCTCGACCGCCGGTTGGAAATCACCAAGAGGGGATGCGACACGTACTTTGAGGGGATGCCACATCAACTTATTTTACTCCCCGGTCGAACTCAGTTGATGAGTTGGCACGCCCCGCACACAACAGAATGACATAGTTAGCTTATTAATTACTCGGCATGTGCGCCACGTAGGCTTGATAGTTTTTAGGGTCAACAAGTAATAAGGAAGAGAGAATCCTTACTCTCAAAGTAATACAATTACAACTAGAAAACTATCTAAAATATCTTGTAGAATCTTACACATAATCTACTATGATTTACATAATCACACTCCCAATGAATTTAGAATTGTAGCCATGGTTTTAAAAGACGCTAGGCGCTAGTCAGGTGACGGGCTTGGGCATAGGCGAATTTAAGTAAATTTGTTATATATTATATAATTTAATTTAATTTACTATGTAATACATAAATAAACATTGAATAATATGTTTTTTTTTTATTTTACAAAGAAGAATACATATATAGTATAAGAGCTTCAAATACATAACATGGAGTGGGCTTAAAAGAAAGAAATAAAATATTGCCCCAAAAAAAAAGTTATTGGCTAAATGGATGTGAGGTTAATAAAAAAGAAAGTAGTGAATTGAGAAGATGGTGGGACTATCTTAAAGAGATAAAAAAATAAAAAATAAAAAAAAAAAAGAGGAAAAAAAAGGTGGGTCAATGAATAGAACTTCTTTTTCCTCGCGACAGTCGAATGCTGCAACATTTTTAACAGATTTCGGCGTTCTCCGCCTAGCCATCGCCAGCCCTATCCAGCCTCGCCTAGCCCCGCCTAATCCTTCGTAGGTGTCCACCTAATATGGTTTCCCTAGGCATCCACCTAATATGGTTTCCGATTTAGTGACCGATTCGATGTAAATAACGGCAATAGCCGACCGTTTAGCACTTAGGCGTCGCCTGGGCCGATTTTTAGAACAGTGACTGCAGCATCCCCCTTGAGTGTGTAAATACTTAAACAGATGGTGCATTAGATCTTTATGTGATTATGTAGAAGTAGTTGATGAAGTCATCGGCACAATGAACGAATGTGAAAAACTGCATAAGTAGTAAAACTTCCAAAACCTCACTATGGTATAGCACAATGTAGGATAAAAACTCATATTCTTAGGAGAAAAGCGAAGTTGTATTAAGTCAAAACTAAACTCCTTCAAACGTAAGTAGAATGCACACAAAGGTATGATCAGACCAGGATGGGTGGCTCATTAAAACCTCGTTAGGTAGCAAAAACCTAATGGAAAAAATGCTCACAATATAAGGGAAAAATAGTACATTAAGGTTAAGTGAGTATACTTCTAGATACTCCATCTAAGTTTAACTAAACTTCCAAATAAGACTACAAAAATCGCAAATCAGATAATTTACGCATAACAATTCCTTGAACAAGCTTCTACAAGTAGACTTCAGCATTGGTTAGTCACATGGTGGGCCTTCACAACTTGTATGGTTGTAATGTATAATCCATTCAAGAGGCGCTTTATCTTCTCACGAATATACTTCTGACCATATTCATAGGAAGTGCAACAAAGATATTCCATACCATTCTCTTCAATGGTTTCAGCATGATAGTTATTCTATCGAATATCCTTAAAGCTGAACAACGTTCTTCTAAAACGAAGTGAGTAAAGGGTCTATTTAATGGTTGGTTTAGTACCATTGAAAAACATCATACGAGTAGTGCCATACCTTCAATCAGGTTAAATGGGCTTAAAAGGGTTGTAAAAGGTGAACTTTTAGGTATGAAGTTAGTAAAATAATGGCGGATATGTAAGATGGTGGCATTGTTGCACTATCTGCCATGCAACTAACTTCCCCACAAGACATCCCTGGAAAGTAAATTAATTGAATCGGTCATATGTGTAAGGAAAATTTTGAAGTCCATTCATTCGATTAGTTATTCAAGAAATAATATCCATAAGGTAATTATCCAAAAACATAAAACAAATACCAAACAAATAATCCAAAACAAAGGAAATTGTTCAAAACTTAAACCATATGAAATAGGGGGTTCGAACACTAGGGGAAACGCGTCCAACATGTCTAAAAGGTTCTAATCTTCCATTGGTACATATGCCTCTTGGAAATCCAAAATCTCCATGGTGGTATCTTAAGGATTATCCACTTGAGCAAAGTTTGTCTCAATCTTTTGACAATTGAATGATACTCAACAATGGCTTGAGGAAAAGCTCGGCACATGTGGGACCAATGTTCTTTGGAACTATAATGGTAACACATATTAAGATCAGTAGAAGCTTGATTAGTTTGAGCTTTGTCTTTTTTCTTAGAGTTGGAAGCATTGGGACCTAGGGAATCATGCTTTGGGGTCGAATTTCCTCCCTTGGGTGGTCTCTGCTCTATAGACCTTAGGCCTATATCTAAGGTTCGACCCTTTGCCACAACCCTGACGCTTATTGCGTCCCTTGTGGCCTTGAGATGTGGTGACATGCACTTCATACACAACGCTCGAGCCAGTAGGTCTAGCTTGATGAATCTTCATTAAAAACTAGTTTTGCTTTTTAACAAGTAGTAAGACAAAGATCAAATCCTAAAATTTAGTGAATTTTTGTGCCCGATACTATTATTGCATGACAATATTGGTGGCATATAGAGTTGAATAGGTATTTTCTAGGAGATTTTGTTCAGTCAAGTCCTCTTTACAGAAATTAAAGAGTGACCAGATTCGACAAACTTCAAAATCATATTCATTCATAGAGACTTGAAGTCTTGGAAGTATAAATGATGTCAGTCATATATATCTTTCTGGTGATCGAAGCGCTCTGCCAGAGCAAGCAAGAGAGTGAGTAGATCATTTTCATTGAGATATTCAACCTACAATGTGTCGTGCATATGCCTTCTAATGAAGATCATAGTAATTGCCTTGTCAGCTTCGCAAACTGATTCGTTCGTAGCCTCTTCAATGGTGGTCTAAGGGTTTTGGCGGTAAAGTGGATCTTCACATCTTGAACCTATTTCAGGTAGTTTCTTCTTATGACTTCGAGAGCGGTAAAGTCTAGCTTGATACGGTTTGACATGTCACTGCAATTAATGGAGCAAGATCATGGTCAATATGATAAGAAAAACATCCATAGTCAAAAGTACAACATTTGTGTTCTATAGACATGTTTTGGTTTAAATTAAGCATGAAAAACTTCAGGTTTCATGGGTGTATTGTTTTATGAAAACTTTGAATTTCAAAGGCACTATATTCGAAAGGACAGGTTTGATTTAGACGAATTGCCAATTAAAAAAGGATACCTGCAAGAACATAAGAGTACAATAGACAACTAGTGTAGTGAATTTGGGTTGCTTTGGGCACCTAGTGTGAGTAGTTTCGGGACTATGAAAGGATGTCAACAATTCAAAGGAAAAAAATAAAATATTGCATCATAATTTATAAAAGTGTTATGCAGGCCAAAAATATATTTTTTATAGTATTTATAGACTGCAGATCATTAAATTAATTCAATAGGTCGGGCCCAAAAAGGGTTCAGCAGTGAAAGCAAGAAAATGCAATGGTTCATGCCATATATGGGTTGGATGCCTACAAGCCACGTAAAATAGAAGCCTAAAAAAATGGATTAGGAAGTGAAAAATGTACCCCAACACCCAGTTAAAGTAAATGTAAGTCTAAAATTGGGTTTAGACAGAGGTAGGCAGCAGCCAAGCAAGTGGCTGGGTGTGAACTCATGAACCCAACATGAGCTGGTGTGGGCTGGGAAATAAAATGGCTCATTAATGGGCTATGTTTGTCCAAAATAGTAAGCCCATCACGTGGGCTTGGACCAACATCAACATTAGGCCCAAAATATTTTAGGCTGCTGAACATGAAGCTAAAATGACGTCATTTTGAGCATGAGCTGTAGGGGCGGCGCGACTGGCACAACTCGGCTTAGCAGCACGACCCTGTGGGATTTTTTTTAATTTTTTTTTTCTCATGATTAGAGTTTTTTTTTTTCTAAATAAAAATTTAGTTTTGCTTCTATTTTCTTGCTTTTTTCTTTTTTCTCACACAATTCACCATAGCAATACCTAATAACATAATCAAAGTATTGCATGCATAAACAATATATACAATTGAGCAATTTATGCAATATAAGCAATATGTAAAGCAACAATAAATTTGGGGGTCATGTATCGTGATGAATGTTTTCATGCTATCAAGGCTTATAAAATATCGATTTCGTATTTTATTAGAACTTGGATTGGATAGAAATGAAGAAAAGCTTTGAATGCTAGGAAACTAATCCAAGTAATACAATTACAACTAGGAAACTATCTAAAAGATATTGTAGAATCCTACACATAATCTACTAGAATTTACATAATCACACTCTTGACCAATTTAGGCTGCAACAATGTTTACATTTCATTTACATTTTTGGAAGATGTAAATGGAAGTTTTACCCTAATTGGAGAAATGTAAATTTGAGATCACATTAAATTTTGTCACTTTGGTTGCCCGCACCACTAAAGGATGTAAACAAAGATGTAAATCAACGTAGATTTTTATTTACATTTTTCGACCAAAATAGGTATTTTACATCACTCCATGGAGAGTTTTTAGACCAACCAGAAATTTAAAATACACATTTCAAAGTATTTTGCACCTCTTTATTAGAGATGCTCTCACTTTCTCGTTTGTACATCACTTTTGAGCTATTTTATTAAAAGGGCGAGGGCTACGGACCGAATGCTTGAAGGTTTAGGGTTATACCCCTTATCTATTTTTTATACTTAATTAACCTGGAAAACGGGTTGTGTTTGTCATGTTTGTGTCGTTTTTGTGTCATACTTTTTATCTTAACACACTATGACGTGTCAAACCCATTATCTTAACAGGTGCCTCGTTAACAGGTCGAGTCGTTTTATGTCGGGTTAATGGGTCATGTAAGAACTTGCAATGCTTAATATATTGGCAAACGGGTCATGTTTGTGTCATTTACGTGTCATACTCGTTTTCTTAACTGGTTTTTAACGTGTGACTTGATAACAATCCAAATCGTTAACAGGCTTTTAATGAGTGACCCGATAACGACTCAACTTGTTAACGGGTTGACCTGAAACCTGCTATTTTTGTGTCATCTCGTGTCGGACTAACATGTCATGTAAGAAATTGTCAGGCCTATACTTAATCACTTTGGCCTAAAGGCATGCTTTTGTGTGAGGAACTCGTTTCGTGGTTTAACACATTGTGACCTTCGTTTATTTGTGAAAGTGGATCCACTTGGCCATATCTTTTATTCTCTTTCGTGCTTAGTTTTAGTATTATCTAGTCGATTTTTTAGTTTAATGCTACGTCCTGATTTGTCACCATTTGTATGTACGTATCTCATAATTAGGATGTGAATTAAACCCTAAGCCTTCAGTACTAAAATCATAATTCAACCATAAAGTAATTACCATGAGAAGACATTCTTGTGTAGAGAACCCGCATCGGGATAAGTGTGAGAGAAAATGAGACCAAAAAAGGATAAGCGTGGGCCTCAAAATTAAGAAAAGTGAAATAAAGGGTATTTTTGTCACTTGACCTGTAAAGACACGTGGTTCGGCACTTGGCAGTTGGACCTTAGAATTTCTCCACCATAAGACCCAAAACTTTACTAGACATTGTATTCATAACCCCTAATATGTCTTACACAAAATAAAGGAAAAGGATAAACAATAGAAAAACAAACCTAGTTATTATAAGAGAAGTCAATTCCCATTTGGGGGGTTTATAATAATGTAATATTTTCTTTCTTTTGTTCCTCAAAACAAAATGAAAACATTTTGGTACAACACCTTCTTGCTGATGAAGTTCCAAAACCATCATACTTGGAAACCTCATGTCATCATATGTCTAGTCCTCCTAATGATTTATTTTCTCATTTCCCAAGGTTCCCAAACAATGATTTTCGCTTGTCAAAATGCTCGAAAATTCTATTATACTTCAAAGTATTCTATAATCCGGAGTTTGTGGTCATCACATTTGAACAAAGTACAAAACATTTTTGACAAATGCAAAGAATACCCAATAAAGAATAGAGAGCAATTCCACCTCTCCCTTGTCCATCTTTCCCTCCCTATTCACTGGCTTTTCATGGAATCTAACACAGTTGCAGACTTGTATACCCAAAGCTGGGTTCAGGGTTTAGCTTTTGTGCACCTAACTTAGCTTCTCTTGAAGATGTGATTAGAAATAGTATGTAAAGCCGTCAACCGTGGTGGTCAATGAAGATTTGATGGACAACGAGGGTTGGTAGAACTAGCAGACACGAAGCATTTGCACCTTGACAAGGAATTTGGAACCCATTCAAAACACATTGGTAGCTAAGTTTTGGTCATCATGCTACAATTCAATTTTCACAACCATTATAAACTAATCAAATTAAGCCAACAATAACTAGCTTTTACAAAAATTAAAACAAATCAAACTTGGTCTTTCCTTGTTTAAAAATAAAGTTCCACCGTAAGTTGAGGGAGATTATAGTGGAAAAGGCCTTTGAATTGACATATTTACAACTCCTAATCATAGCTATTGTAAAAGACGCTACGACCCTCACTCCAATCCTTCAAGTTACAAGTTTTCTTTAAGAAAAAAAGAAAAACAATGAGGGATAAAAAGAAGTGAATTCATAAGCCCACCAACAAAGGAATTTTCATCTTTGTAAACATCATTTAATTTCAAATAATGTTGTTTCGAAAAAGAAAAAAAGAATGTAGGTTCATCTACCCTCATTGGCCAACTGTAAAGACCCTTCTCTCATCAACTTCAAGCTTATGCTGTTGAATCTTTCCCGTGAATATTGCCTGGATGCTTTTCTCCAATCTGTACCAGCCTTCATCATAGCAGCAAACTCCTCGTAACTGATGCGCCCATCCTGCAAGACGGCCATACAAGAATGGTTGCGGTTTATGTTATCGTTGATGCACACACTACTAGTTCAAAGGAATGCTATGTATACATATTGATATTCACACATAACTTGATTAAAAATATTGATACATGCACATAACAAAAGTAATTAAAAAGTAATCTTACAAAATGAAGGCATCTTAACTAGTGTATTGACTTTGTTCTTAGGATAAGCATTTTCCGCATAGAGACCAACTAAAAACTACAATTTTCTTGACAAAAAAAAGAACCTAAAGGCAACAACCAATACATGGAAAGGTTAATTATTAGGGGAAGGCTTGAAGGTTTAAAAGTAGGGCCTTTTAACCATGTAAGCTGGAATAAAACGTTTTGGATGAAGGATAAAGCTTTTTGTTAATTGTATCAAAACAGTTTTTCTAACCTTATCTGTGTCTACGTCGTGCATAATTGCATGGATGACTTCCTCACCACCTGTGTCAACATCATCAGTTAAAGCATTTCTTAATTCTTCAATTTCTATGTAACCACTTTGGTTTTGGTCGAAGAATGAAAAGGCTTTATGTAGGTGCTCGTCATTTGCCATTCTTTTAAGGTGAACCGTAACTGCAACAAACTCTCCATAGTTGAGAGCTCCATCCCCATCAACATCAGCCTGTAGCAATCAGAAATCAATTAGTTACTTCATAAAGTCCCCAAAAGAAACTAACATGCTCTTGTAAAAAGTTTTCTTTTCTCTTTTCCAACATTTCTTATTTTTAGTTTGCTTCTTGAGATTTAACATGATGCAAAGTAAGACACATTATTATGCAACCCTAGGTTAAAAGTAACCAGGAAAATTGGCGAAGCACAAATTAATACTTACCGCTTCCATTAGTATTTGAAGATCTGGATCAGGAATATTTTGCCCCAGCTGTTGTATCCCTCTTCGTAGCTCTTCTATGGTTACCTTGCCCTTGTTGCCAGCGTCCATCATTTGAAAAGCCTCTTTTATGCCAGCTACTTCCTCAACTGACAAATGGTCGGCTATGACCTATGCATGAAATTGTCAAGGGTTCAAACATTGAATATATGGTTAACTTTAACACAACATACAAGTCGCTCAACATAAATGCCTTCAATAACTATGGAATCCCAATAAATAATTTCAAAACATTACCCCTAGAGCTCTTCTCTTCAGCTTGTTCATTACAGAAAATTGCTTCAACCTTGCTCTCACAGTCTCACCAAGCGGAACATTTGGGGCCTTCTTGGCATTTTGAATCCAATGATGATCTACACAAAAAAAAAAAAAGGGATTCACATCTCATGTAAAGCAATAAAACTTTGGAAACTATAAGATATCAAACTACTACCAAGCACTTCCTGAGCTGTTAACCGCTTCTTTGGATCAGGATTTAGCATTTTCTTCACGAGGTCCTTCGCATTATCTGACACTCTAGGCCAGGGGTCCCTCTTGAAGTCAATGATGGATCGAATAATTGCTTGTGCTACCCCTTGTTCAGTTTCTACAGTGAAATTATTTGAAAACTATGAGAAGGAAAAACTAATAAATTAAGCAAGGAAATACACCAGCAGGCGCACTCTGTTCAAGTTGATCCAAATCACAGATCTTTGATAAGCGGAAGCATTCCAACTCGTGTACAAGTTGTAAAGAATCAAAATAGAAACAGTGGACAAGAAACACAGACCTGCCCAGAAAGGTGGAACGCCACAAAGTAAAATATACAAGATAACCCCAGCACTCCAGATGTCAACCTCAGGTCCATAGTTGCGCTTCAGAACCTCTGGAGCCATGTAATATGGACTTCCCACTATCTCGTTAAATTGCTCACCTGTACAATATGGCAACCTTTAGCTACACTTGTTTTGTCATAAGGTAAAAACAGAGATGATGTAATGATGCTAAAACATGGACTTCAAGAGTGGAGAAAAAAATATTAACCAGGCAATGTTGAAAAGTAGTGCAATACCGGGTTTGAAGAACACAGACAATCCAAAATCTATTGCTTTCAAAGAGGCTGTTTCCTTCTTATTTGCAAATAAGAAGTTCTCTGGTTTGAGATCCCGATGCATTACTCCGTGTTTATGACACATCTGCAACGTAAAGTGCACACAAATCAGAATCTTTCACACTAACATAACCATAGAAGAAAAGAGACATTATCATACAATCAACTATATGTATATGTATACAAAAGTATCTTCAGTGCATAGAATATTATTGGGTAAAGTACAAAAAACTACCTCAACTATTGGTGTCACGACACTTTCATACCTCATCTTTTAAAATTGACAATGTCATACCTCATCTTTAGAATTTGTACCAATGTCATACCTCCGTCAGTTTTTCTGTTAAGTGCTGACGTGGCTACATGCAAGATCCACTCACTAATAATTAAATATATTTTTAATAATTAAAAATTAAAAAAATAATTTTTTTTAAACTCTCTCTCTCTCCCCTCTCTCTTCCCATTTTTAATAGAAAGTCGTCCGTCCCTCCCCCTCTCTCTCTTCCCCATCTTCCTGCAACCTAGAAAGAAGAAGAAGGATGAGGAAGAAGAAGAAGAAGAGAAAAAAAAAAAAAAAAAAAAAAAACCCAAACCAAACCCAATTCGTCCCCCCTCCCCCCACCACAAACCCAACCCCCTGCAACCCAGAAAGAAGGAGGAGGAGGAAGAAGAAGAAGAAGAAGAAGAAAAAAAAAATACAACCCCAACCCAGAAAGAAGGAGGAAGAAGAAGAAGAAAAAAAGAAAAAAAAATGGAAACCGAGTTCGTCCGTCCCCCCCCCCCCCCCACCCACCCAACCTGCAGAAGAAGAAGAGAGAGAAGGAAAAAAAAAAAAAAAAGGGTCCGTCCCCCCCCCCCCCACCCAACCTGCAGAAGAAGAAGAAGAGAGAGAAGGGAAAAAAAAAAAAAAAAAGGGTCACCCATTTCGTCCATCCCGCCCCCCCCCCGCCACGTACCCACCATCTTTCCTCCACATCCATTCCCCCCATTTTCTCCGCGCCCAAGTTCTCAACCTTCGAAATCGGCTTGGCGAAGGTTTCCCGATTCCACCTCAACGAGATCTGGGTTTTTTCTGGGTTTTTTTTTTTTGGGTTGCAGGTAGTGGGTGCGAGGTTGGGTGCAGAGGGTGGGTGGGAAGGTGGGGAGGTTGGGTGCGGAGAGTGGGTGCGGGGAGAAGAGGGGGTGGGGAGTGGGGAAGACAAATTGGTTTTTTTTTTTTTTTTCTCTTCTATTTTCTGGGTTGAAGTTGCAGGAAGGGGGAAGAAGAAGAAGATGGGGAGAAGAGAGAGAAGGGGGGGGGGAAGGGGACGAACTCATTGTTGGTTTTTTATTTTTATTTTTTTATTTTTTAACTTTTCTTTATTATTTTAATATTTAAAAAATATTAAATGATTTTTTTTAGTTTTTAATAATTTTTTAATAGAAAATGGGCCCCAGATCAAGCCACGTCAGCACTTAACAGAAAAATTAACAAAAAAACTGACGGAGGTATGACATTGGCACAAATTCTAAAGATGAGGTATGACATTGTCAATTTTAAAAGATGAGGTATGAAAGTGTCGTGACATCAATAGTTGGGGTAGTTTTTTGTACTTTACCCAATATTATTGTATCCAAAGGCTCAAGATTCAAACGTAGCCAACATATCACCTAAAAGAACATATAAGCCAATAAAACATAACAAACAAGGAAAACTAAAAATGAAGCACCAATTATCACCTAAAAGAACATATAAGCCAATAAAACACGACAAACAAGGAAAACTAAAAATGAAGACACCATATTGTCCGCATAGTAATATTTACTTTTAACATCAAATAACGAGAAATTCAACCCAATTAGCAGAATACATAGCAACACGACTAAAGAGAATATCCAATAAGGGAATGGAGGACATTCAACTCACCATATGGTTCTCCATTTACATTTAAAGTTCAGAATATAACGGTGTTAGCAAAAGCAAAATGTTATACGAATCACATTTACCCTAAGCAAGAATATAACAAATGACAGGATTCAGCCAACACCATAAACATAAGCTATATCATCTTATGTTAGATCAAATCTAATGTAAGAACAAAATTATCAAATTTCAAAACCATACCAATTATAAAACCAAATTAACACAACAGAACCATAACAAAACTCAACCTGGACAACTTCAACAATCGTCCTCATTACGCCTGCAGCGGCCCGTTCTGTGTAATGACCCCGAGCAACAATGCGGTCAAACAACTCACCACCCTCGCACAACTCCATCACAATGTGAACCGCATCATCATCCTCATAAGTGTCCTTCAATGTCACAATATTTGGGTGTGGAGGCAAATGCCGCATTATCTCAACTTCCCTCCTCACATCCTCAATATCCACTGCAGTCCTCAGCTTCTTCTTCGATATTGATTTGCAAGCAAACTTTTCGTCTGAGGATGCCTCTGTGCATAGATATGTTACTCCGAATTCGCCTCGGCCAAGCTCGCGTCCCAGGTCGTATTGGCCCGAAATGTCTCGACCTGTAGGGTCTTTCAAGACACACAGTTTCCCATCACCATCTTTTCCATTAATGCCACCGAAATCTGTTGCAAATGGGTTTGTCTTCTTGTTGTTTTTCTTCTGCTTGTTCTGGCCTGATGTACCGAGAGTTACACAACAATTTCCCATGAAATCCAAGCCTCGAAAGTTTCACAATTTCTAGCCTTTTCTTGAGATTTCTTGAGGACCCAATTGAGCAGAAAGGTCGATAAATCAAAATCTGAAGGGGAAATTAGAAAGAAATCAGAGAAAATTAATGACAAATCCAACATTTGAGTTCCATAACATTTCAAGCTTAAAGATTTTTAGATTTGGCAGAAACCATATTTAGAAATGTGGGATATTCATGCAGAAACAAATAAAAAAATCCATGATTCTCCAATAAATCTAAATATAAAAACACAAAACAAAACAAAAACAATCAAAAGATCAAAAAATGTAAGAGAAGAACAAAACGCACCTGTGGTTTTTTTTCGAATTTGAAGGTAAATTATCACCTAAGCCTAGTTAATGCAATAAATCAAAGATTTAGGAAGGTGAAGAGGAATGTGAAATGAGAAGGTGTGAAAACGCCATGGATTTGCAAAGAAAGAAAGAGAGAGAGAGAGAGTCAAAGCTCTTTGACAGAGGCTTTTGTTTCTCTCTCTTAAAATCCTCTATTTTTCCTTCTCTCTTGTTTTTCTTTTTCTCTCTTTAAATCCAAAATTTTGATTTTTTTTGGGAGTCAACCATCAAGGGAAAAACAGAAAGCAAACCTCATCTTTTTTTTTCTTTTTTCTTTCCTCCCCTTTTCTTTTTATTTTCTCCTCTGCCCAAAATATCCAGCTCAACCTTGCAAAGTTACAAGTCACAGACTCTTTTTTGTTTTCATTTTTGGTAGTTTTCACGCCTTGTTACCGTTGGATCAATTATCCACAATTTTCCATCAAATATTTGTTGTTTTATCCATAAATAGTTTTTTTTTCTTCAGTATAATGACATAAAATGTGACAAGAGCAAAAGAATGTAAAAAGAAGTTATTTTTTTCATATATAAAATAAAAGTAATTTTTGCTATTTATTGAAAGTAAAATAATTTTTAGTTTTAGTTTTAATAGTTGAGTTTTACCCAACAGTTCAACTAAAGTTGGTTGTGGGTTCTAAAAACCAAAAAACCACCTCCCAAAAATATTTACTATAAAATACTACATATCTAACAAATTTTGAAATGGAACTATTATTGGAACAACAAAAATATCATTGTACACTCCTCAAAAGTTTTTTTTTTCTAAATATAAAAGGTTTATAGTGTATAATGAAAATTTAGAGTGCCAATAACAATTTCTTTTGAAAAAAAAAAAAAAATTATGACCCCATTTTCCTTGAGCTAGTGGTGGTCAATCTATTGCTTGATAATGCTGAAAATTTATATATATGTTATTTCTTTATTAATTCAAATTGACAAAAGGGTATAAATACGTGAGAAAATTAGAGTATTAGTTCATGTACTTTGGCTCAATTAGAGCTTTGGTCTTGAACTAAAATGTTTTAGTATTGGTCTCTGACTTGTCACAGTATGAAGCATGGTTCTAAAAAACGCTAGGCGCTGGTTAGGCGGCGAGCTGGGGCCTAGCACCTAGACCTAGGCGGACTAGGCAAATTTAAATAAATTTTTTTATATATAATATTAATATAATTAATTATTTTTTATGTACACAATATGATGGCCTATGAAAAAAAAAACATTATCCAAATTATTCATATAACACTTATATATATATATAAAGGTTATATATGAGTTTATTATACATTATATGAATATATATCCAGACTTTTAAAAAGATAAAAGCCCACGTGGTGGGTGATTTGATAATTAAAATTCATTGACCCATGCACTCCACCTCTCACATTACCCAAGGTAGAGCCCAAGTAAAGTAAAATACCCTTTCCATTAAATCTTTTCGGTTCTTCTTCTTCCTTCGCCCTTTCAGAACCACAAAGTGAAATTGCAGCTCGTGCCACCATGGTTGAAATGTCAAATTGCCTCTTTTTCTCTCTCTTCCCTCATCTTCTCATAGACGACAAAGCTACAGAAACTCGCGCGAGGCTCTACTGCTACGTACGAGACCAGAAGTTGCAGATTCAAAGTTGCAGCGAGTGTGGGATTTGCAACCACCTGGAGTGGTGCCTAGTGCCACCTAAACCACCTAGCGAGCGCCTAGGCGGCCAGTAAATCCTCTCCGCCTTAAGTGACCATTTTGGTTGATATCGGGTTGGGGTTTCGCCATCCAGCGCCTAGGCCGATTTTTAGAACATTGGTGTGAAGTAAAGGCACTCTTTTGTAACGATGTTAGAACTTTTGTCTAAAATAACAAGCTTTAAGGGGCAAGTAAGGGACATAGGTTATAAAAGTGTTAAAAGAGATGTCAAATTTTTAACATAAAATTTAAATTTGAACCTATGTGGCACTTTTACATCATTTAAAGTTTTTTCTCTTTACCTGATATGTTAAATTAAACTATTATTTTATTACATTAACAATAATAAAAATATTCTAAAACAAAATTGATAATAAAATTATAAAATGAATTTAATAATCAATTAAAAAAATATTTGAAGATGTTGTTTAGGTAGCAGATGTCTTCAGTCTTGATGAATTTGTACCTACAAAGCAATTAAACACTTTTGATCAAAGACCAAAGCCACGCATCTATAGAGGTTGGGGGGAGGTTTACCAATGGATCTCCAATGCCTCAGTCAATTCTTCTGAAAAGAGAGAGTTTAGGGCTTAATTGCGTATACAAAGCTTACCATAATTTGGTGTAGAATGATGTATTTATAGAGCATACGGCCGGCCACATGTCTAGGGTTTTCCACGCCATGTATCGTCATGTAGTTAGCCAAGTTGTGTCATCCATTGGATAAAGGAGAGAATTATCCCAAATATATTATAAATGAAATAATATTTTGGGATTATCTCGTAGTATCCTTGATTGGATTTGATTGTCATTCCTTACCTAATTAAGTTGATTTTCAATAAGGAATGCTTTAAAGATAGGATTTGGTTATCAATTCCATCTTTAATTTCCTTGAATTTTCTCCTTACCATGAGCAAAGGAGCTTGGAGAAGTTGTAGTCAGCAGCTCAGGTCTTCTTGGTGGTTGTACTGCTCGTGGAACTGATCTGAGCCTCGCCATTTTAATGAGGGCATTCTCATTTCTTGTGGGTAAAAGTCCATGTGTCAACTCTATGATTTTTCAAACTATTTGTTTCTCCATAAAGGCCCCCACACATGCTATGCTGTGGTAGGGATGTGCAAGAGGTGTAGAAATTTCAAGTTGAGTGGGTTAGCCAAAAGTGGATCATCAACTGCATTGGATTCTGAGATCTAAATTGTAGTGAAAGTCTTTTAGGAGATAAAGTCAAACTACCTATATATTATTTAACTCTACCTTAAGCGGAAGATTAAATAAAGCTAAAGAATAACTATTTTCCAAACAAGAAAGAGAGAAAACCAGAGGAAAATGTGCCCATTCCTCCAGTTTTCTTCTTTGCTTGCCTCGTGAAAACTTGATTGTCACCTTCTTTGTCGTTGTTGTCTCACCAAAAGGTAAAAAAATTGTTTTTCTCTTTCATAATGTTGCCGCAAGGCAACTGAGGTGTAGTGTATCAGTGGGTTGCAGGGCCTATCCAGAGTAGATGTTAGCGCCAGTGCGGGCTGGGCTTACTAAGTAAGCTGCTAATATAGCTTATTAGGCTAAGTGCGTGGAGCATTAGGTTGCGGCTAGGAGCCGCATATCTGAATTAATGCGACTAGAGTGGTAGAGCAGGAGTCGGTGTGGCTGGGAGCGAAATAGTAGAAGATCGGCATGGCTGGAGTCGCAAAAGAAGCCCGGGGCCTCATTGGTACGTTGGCCAGTTTGCTGGACCTTCAGTTGAGAAGAAATCAATGACTTCCTATGATGTTTTGGGAGTTCTGCGACTTCTAGAAAGTTTGTTATCGAGCTATCTCCTTCAAAGGATAAAAAATGAAGTTGTTGAGCCTATGAAATCTCACTCCGAAAAAAGCTAAGTCTATGAGTTCCGTGCTACCCCACTGTCTGGGTTCGGGGATAGAATAAAGTGTATATATGTGGTTAAATCTGGATCAACTTTTGAAAGGCTTGCCACTATGAGAAGTGGGGATGTGATATAACCTGTATCTTAAAATAATATATTTTATTCCCAAATGATGTGAAATGACCATACCTCGACCTTAGAAAATCCTGGTTCCACACAGACCTTTCTAGGTCACTCTTAGTATTTTTCTGATAGAGCTCGATCCAAGAAACGTGTAGGCAAAAACCGTTCGTGAAATTCAGTTGTAACAAAAGAGAAATATGTGAGCAAAGTCAGGTAATTCGGCCATTTGGACCTTCTATAAATAGAAGGCCCCAAAATTATTGGAGACACTTACATGTTACGGAATGGTAACCTATGTGTTTGACCATTTAGGGTTTTGTGACCTGGTTCTGTAGAAAATTTCTGACGATGATTCATGCTGCTTTCTGGCAAATCAATCATCGCCACCATCACCAACGGGTAACCCTCGCTCTCATGAACCGAAGCCACCTAATTTTTAATAAATTAGACCATTGTTTTTTCTTGAACATAAGTAATAACTTGGGAATTTTTTTAGGAGGCCAAAGAAGAGATCTGGAGATATTTGAATGAGAATCTCACCATTGAATTCGGATCGTTACACCTAAAGATCAACAAATCCAACGACTGAAGTTAATTGGGAAAGTAGCTGTTAGAACCAATTTCGTGCACCACCATGGATGGTGAAAGCACAAATCCGAGTAACCTGTAATACAACAAACAACCATGAGCAAGCCTAAGACTGGGGAAATGGTGTGCCAACCAAAGGCTATTCAATGGTCAAATTAGTAAGAAAATATGAGACTCTAATGGTGGGCAAGATGATTACATTACCAGAGTTGAACCCTAAACAGTTGTATTTATACTAGTCGGGAAAGACACCTCTTTAGGATAGATACCTTATTATAAGCTGGGAGAATCTTAGAAGATATCTAGAAGTAGATATTGTACCCTCTTAGGAGTTGTGATTCCTTGTTGCCCACGTCAATTCCTAGATTGTACGAACTCCTAGACTTATAAAGGATCTGGTTGATTTCAGACCGAATCAAATCCCTGCAAAATAAGCATGGTCATTCCAGCGAAGTCGCTCAAACTTCAATTGTTGCTCTGAAACATAATGATGGTGGCACAATTGTTCCATTAATCCAGCTCCACTCAGAGCTGTTAAGTCTATAACCGGACTTCTTAGGTAACTGTATTCTGATCAACCTTACTTTGGCTCTAGAAAATCATGGTCCCATAATGACCCTAACTATGTATCTAAAAAGCACTTGTTCCGCTTGAGGATGGATAGCTATCTAAAGACCATGCATTTCAGAATAAGCTAGACTACGTATAGTTTGGTTTTCTTTTTTTCTAATGGTAATCTGATTCTTGTGGAGTAGTGGAGACATTTTGGATTCAGATATGTAGTCTTGAGCATCGTGCCACAAAGATCGTAATGATGATGAGTATCGCGTGGGCACACTTTGCAAAGAGTGGCCATCAGCGATATCCATGGTGATATGCACACGTTGCCGATTGGACTACCTTAGCTAACTTAGCTAAAGAATTTTATATTCATCTTAGGGATTGCCTACTATAGATGCCCCTTTCGGACCTGCTAAACACATGGTTGGATTTTAGAGCCACCTTCGGATGATTTCTAGATCAGCCTTTCAACTATTCCTTCAATGGCATACATCCCGGGTTTAAATGTTATAACCAACAACCTTTATGGCGCACTAAACTTCCAAGTCAGGGCACCATGTGTACATGCCTGTAGCCTGCCAATCATAATCATGCTTATTACGACTTGAATTTCCCAAGCTGCTAACTGAACAATACGAAATTGGCTAAAAGTGGCTACTCTGACAATGTTACTTTGAATTTTTTAGACTTGCAATCATGCGAAGTTTTCAAAGTTTATGTTTTGCCCAAGTGATTGAGGTATTCCATTCATCACCAAAAAAAGAAAGACACAAACTTTGAACATAAGATAAACAAACTTCATAATTTCTTTATTGATAAAGGAAATATGATTGTTTAACAAAGGGGTGTGATTGAGTCCGGAAATGAATTCTTATATATCTCCAGAAATGAGAATCAAATCACTGGTGTGGTTCTAGGAAAAGATGATGTAATATAAATATTACATTAGTGATCATCTTTGACGAACAATATATGGCAGGGCGTTAAAGAGATGAGTTCTCCATGGACTTGTCTTCACGCAGACGGCGACATTCCGATTAAGTTTGGAATGGATGACCTACATATCCCGGAAAAAGAATCAAACAACGTGTAGTTTAGATATGTGCGTCTACGGTAGTACAACTTAAGCTGGGTGATGTTCCACTCTTTTGTGATTGGAGTTCCATCCATGCGTTGCAGGTTGTAAGTTATTTTGCTTTATACTCCGACGATTTTATAGTGTCCTTCTCAGTTTGCTCCGAGCTTGCCTTCTCTTGGTATCTTTGTGTTTTCAAAGATTTTTCTTAGGACCAGGTCCTAATAAGCTTTGAAGTTTAATGCCTTTATTGTAATACGATCGGATTTATTGTTAGTAGGCAGCAAGTTGGACCTAAGCGTATTCTTGTTATTCTTCTGCGAAGTCGAGGTTTGACTTGAGGATTATTGGTCGTCCATTATTTGATATACAGATTCGGTATTGTGGTGACTTGGACTAAGATGACGGCTTTTTCTTCGTAAGCTATGGAAAATGGTGTTTTTCAAACTATTGTATGGTATGCCATAAGACCCCGGGCAGCTCTTTTGTCCATTTACTTTTCTTTTCGATTCTTTTCTTTAAACATTGGAAGATGGTCTTGTTTAAAGCTTCACCCTACCCATTACCTTGTGTTATCTTAGAGTGGAAGTGAGATAACGGATCCTAAGTTCTTTATACCAATTTGTGACTTCTTAACTAGTAAACTACAACCCATTGTTTGTGAGTATGGTATGGGGAACTTTAAATCAGCAGATGATATTTTTCCAAACAAAAGGTTTGACAGTCACGCTTGTGATTCTCGGCAGAGGTTCTGCCTTGATCCACTTTAAGAAGTAATACGATGCCACTATCAGATATTCCCTATTTCCTTGTGCTTTGTTTAGTAGCCCAATCAAATCGATGCCCTATTACATAAAAGTCCATGATCCTATTAGAGTGTTAAGTTCTTGTGCATGTTGATGGTTCATGGGGGCGTACCTTTGACATTTATCACAATTTTAGGCGTAACCTATAGCGCCTTGCCTCATGGTAGGCCAATAGTATCACGCAATCAACACCCACTTTTGTGCTAGCAATCTTCCTCTGGCATAGTTGTCGCATATTCCAGAATAGATGTCGTTTAGGATTGCAAGCCTGCCTCTGGAATAGGAACGTTGATAAAGTGGTGATTGTCAGGTAGCTTTATGTCTATGATATACTCGATGATGTCGTCTATTCAGTTCTCTCAGTCATCGATGGTTGCAATTACTTCTAGCTTCAATTCGCGGATGCTTGGGACATTAAGGTATTGAAAGGGATTGTGCGCAGAAGGGAGTAGTCGACGGTCGAGGCTATGTTTTCTAGAGCGTCAGCGTGGCCATTTTCTCCTCTTAGGATTTGCTGGATTTCATAAAATTCAAATTTTTTTAGCAGTAATTTAATTGTGTTCAAGTAAGGTCCCATCGCAGGGTGATGTGCAGCATAGTCTCCCGTGACTTGGTTAACTATAAGCATCGAATTGCAATGGATTAATAATTCTTTCACCTGGAGTTCTGCTGCCACCCTGAGTCCTGCTAGGAGCGCCTTTTATTCTGTTTTGTTATTTCTTGCCTTAAACTTGAGCTTTAAAGCTTACCCAAGTATAAAGTCATCTGACATTACCAAGACCATTCCTACCCATGACCATTTTATATTCGATGATTCGTCTACGTAAAGTTTCTAAAGGCAGAGGTTTTCAAGCTATCTTTGAGAGTCTGCAATGCTCGTAGTATCTTGTGCTGTCGGGGTGAATTCTGCTACGAAGTCTGCCAGTGCTTGAACTTTGATCGAAGTCCTAGGCCAGTAGATAATCTCGTGTTGCCCCACCTCAATAGCCCATTTGGTGACCCTGGAAGATGTATCGAGGTTGTGCAGAATGGATCACAGCGGATACTTTATCATCTGGACTACTCTGAATGATTAGAAGTATGGTCGAAGCTTTCTGGCTGCTGTTACCAACGTGGGGATAAGATTTTCTATTTTTTGGTATCTAGTCTTTGGTTCAATAAGAGTTTTTGATACATAGTATGCTAGTTTCTGCTCCCTCGACTCTTCATGAATCAGGGTTGGACTTATTGCGCAATCTAACATTGCCATATATAGGTACAAGTCTTCTCCATCTACCGACTTGGCCAATAGTGAGGGATTGGACAAGTATTCATTTAACTTTGTAAAGGCCCCTTCACACTTGTCTGTCCAAAGTAGGCCTTTACTTTTCTTTATTGCGAAGAATGAAGGTTTACACTTATCGATGGATCGTGAGAGGAATAGGCTAAGGGTGGATACTCTTCATGTCAAGCCTTGTATCTTTTTCACGATTATGGGCGATTACATCTCCATGATAGCCGTGATCTGATCCGAGTTAGATTTGATTCCAAATTTGGTAACCAGGTACCCTAGGAATTTGCCCAATCCTACTGTGAAGGTGAATTTTTTTGGATTTAACTTCATGTTGTATTTTCAGAGCATATCAAACGACTCCTGGTGGTGGGTCATATAGTCTTTTTATTCTTTGCCCTTGACGACCATGTCGTCTACGTAGACTTTCAGCATTTCTTCGATTTTTTCTCTGAAGATTTGATGAACAAGTCTTTGATAGGTTGCCCCTACATATTTAAGACCAAATGGCATAACTTTGTAAGAGTATGTACCTTAGTCGATAACAAAGAATGTTGCTTCCATGTCCAGTTTGTACATCTTTATCAGCTTGTATTCAGAGTAAGCGTCTATGAAGCTTACCAACTCGTGGCCTGCAGTCGAATCTATGAGCAGGTCAATCCGTGGGTGGGCGTATGGATCTTGATCTTGCTTCGTTTGGTTTTGGGATTTCGTTTACGCTGGATAACTAGTCTGACGGTTGGGTCCAGGTAGAAGCGATGACAGATCACATAATGGTTGATCCTGGGCATATCCTCTACAGACTAAGCAAACACGTCTTTGTCAGCCCATAAGAAGCTAGCGAATAACTCTTTCTCTCAATAGGGCACCTTTGTTTCAATTCTAGCTTTGCACTTCAACTTGTCAAGATAGAGGCTGATGTACACAGCATCCTCACCGGCCTTTGATTTCTGGAGTGTTGTCACCTTAGGGGTAAAGATCAAATCAAATTCTTTGTAGACCATGTGTTGACCCTTTGGATGTGATTACTATGCTAACTCGTCCATGAGAGCGCTGGAGCTTTGTTCTCCTTTTCGGATCATGTTCATGCTCTCGACAGCGCATGAACCCTATTGAGGGTGTAGAAGGTGGTTCTTCTCTTGCTGATGCTGTCAAGAATGCCCATCCTTTGAAGGGAACGTTTACTCTTGACCGTTATCTACCAAGACTTGGCTGACCAGGGTGTTTAAGATTTGAACCTTGACGACAAGGGTATCGTGGTGGGGAGAGTGGATATCATCTAGGTCTCAATCAGAGAAGATCAAGATATTGAAGTCGATGATTAGTTGTTTGTTGATTGAAGCCACCATCCGCGGCTTCTTGCACGTCGTTTTTCTTTCTTTTCGGGTATTTCCTAGATATTCTTGTTCGCTAAATATGCAATTTTCTTGGGAAATGTTTCTTTCTCGCAGTACTGGATAAGATAAAGACTTTGAAGCCTTCCAAACTTTCTACGGTGTATTTCGAGATCGAATCGTTGGGGTGACGCATCTGGACTCAGATCAAGAATTTCTGTTGGGATTTGGGTG
The DNA here is from genome assembly GCA_035220775.1 of Malus fusca. Classification (NCBI taxonomy): domain Eukaryota; kingdom Viridiplantae; phylum Streptophyta; class Magnoliopsida; order Rosales; family Rosaceae; genus Malus; species Malus fusca. The sequence goes on from CM069069.1 coordinate 26,544,160, forward strand.
AGATTGGCCGAATCGATGCATCTTTAAAATGAGAAATGACATCTTCAAGATCTTTCACTCGCATCTTCAAGTCGGCGAGTCTTGTTGGTTTTTTGGCTAGTGGGCTCTCTCGGACATCTTCTAGGGATAGGCATATCTCCATAAGATCCTCCCATATCTAATCTAAGGTGGAAACCACATCGTTCTCAGGGCCAGCATCGAGATTCATCGTTGGGACAACACAATTGCCACAAGATGATTTATAAGGGGTCTTCCTAAGGGTAGAGTGATTTGGTCGAGAGAAACATGAGTTAACTCTCAATGAAAGCACAAATTGTTGAAACCAAATTTGTGCACTGAAATGGATGGTGGAGGCACAAATCTGAGTAATCTGGAAAATAGTAAACAACCATGAACAAGCCTAAGATGGGGGGGGCTAACAAAAAGCTCTCTGACAATCAAGTTAGTAAGCAAGTATGAGACTCAAGCGGTTGACAAGAAAATTAGAGTTCGATGATTGTGCTACCAGAGGTTAAACCTAGACGGGTGTATTTATACCAGTCAGAAGAGAGATCTTTTCAGGGTAGAATCCTTGTTCTAAGCTGGAAAAATCCTAAAGGATATATAAAAGTTGATATTGCACCCTCTTAGGAGTTGTGATTACTTGCGATGCATGCTAATTTATAGATTGTATGAACTCCAAGACTATATAGGATCTAGTTGATTTCATATCAGGTCAGATCTCGTGTCCTGCATAACAAGGATGGTCATTCTAGCGAAGTCACTCGAAATTCGTCTACCACTCCGGAAGAAGATGATGGTGGCATCAATACTCCGTTAACCAGCACCGCACAGAGCTATTGAGTCCATGACTGGACTTATAAGGTAACTGTGTTGCGATCAGCCGACTCCAGCCCTGGAAAATCACGGTCCCACAATAACGGACAAAGTCTCGTTCTCCGTGAACATGCAACAGAGATGCCATGCATCATTGCCACACTGATGGAACAATTTGCAAGGTAATGCGCCTAAATACAAAACAACTCGAGTGCATCGTAGCATTCACAAAGTTCACAAGGTTTGAAGCCAAGATGCCATGTATCAAAAGAACTAAAACGGTACGCATTTTGACTTACTCTAAAAGGCATGGCATACATAGTTAGGGGCAATTGTGGGATCATGATTCTTCAAGTTTGGAGTAAGGTGAGTCGAAATACGCATACCTCAAAGTCTAGTCATGGACTCGACAACCTTTGCTGCAAAGCTGAGTAAACGGAACAACGATGCCACCATCATCCTGTTCCAAAATCAGTGGGCGAAGTCCAAGGACTTCGTTGAGATTGACCATGCTTGTTCTACAAGATACGAAAACCTAATCCAGCAATGAATTAGTATGTTTTCTATAATCTTGGAGTCCTTACAGTTTAAAGATTGGCATGTGCCGTAAGTAATCACACTCCTAAGAGGATGCAATATCTATCCTTAGTTATCCTCTGACATTCTCCCACTTTAATAAGGATTCTACTATCCTAAAAGATCTCCTCCTCGACTGGTATAAATACACCATTCTAGGGTTCATCTCTAGTACGACATACTTATTCTCTGGCCCACTACTTGAGTCTTATATTGCTTACTAACTTGACTGTTGAAGAGCCTTTGACCGACACTCTTAGTCTTTGGCTTGCTCACTTTTGTTTGCTCTTTTATAGGTTACTTGGATTTGTGCATCTCCACCTCTTACGATGGTGCACAAATGTAGTTCCTACACTTTTGCTTTGTTGTGCCGTTTTTGTTAATACAACGTTTCTCGAAAAACTTTTGATCAGAAATTTCTTTTTCCTTCAAGCATGATTGATGAATAAATTGAATATCAAATCATATGCTTAACACACATATCATACATGCTATTTTATACAGACATAAAAATAACTTGGACTGCAAGTAAAACTCAAGAAACTGGATTGAAGTCGTGGTATACCAGTAAACAATCAATATAACATTCAATAACATATGTCTATAACAGCAGCATATATGTTATAACGAAGAAAATTGAATTATGATATCACAATAGATCATTCACTATAGCATTCGAAAACGATTTATAACAATATTAATCTGTTATTACACATAAATTGATGAACAGCAGCAGCATAAAATAAGATCAAGATTCGATAACTTAGCTTTGCACGCATATATTCACATAACTGGAAGAATTGACGCGTATGAAACATGCAGATTTTAATCGTGGTATCCTTTACAGGTCTTGATCACACAAAACTATGCTATGATACCAACTGTCAACTTTATCAGTTCATGTAATTACACATAAGCTTTACATACCTGGAGAGGACGACATTGTAAATTTCTCGATGATCAAACATGAGGACGAAGTAGATTGAAGCACGTCTAAAAATCAGTATCAACATGGTACTCACAATATATGTAGAATTGTACAGCATGTTTTAGTGCCATGGTCATTGAGTCCTTTTCTTCTTTAAGTAATACTAACAAGTAATTATTGTTGCAAATTCATACTATTAACATTATTACAAGCACATACTAATTCTTCCCCCTTCTATTTGTGAACATATTCTCATACAAATTCAAACCAGAACCTGTTTAGAAGCTTAGCTGAAAGACGATTGAGCGCTTCCATCTTGAACATAAATTTCTGGTGGCGGCTCAAAACTGGTCCTTTAGGATTTCTCTTTGAACAACCGTGGATGGAGCTGCCTCTAGTCCATCTATAGATGGTTTTATAACAGTGTAAAATAACACATTATAGAAAACGGTAAAAGCAAAGACTGCAGCAGCCGTGATTGCAAAAAACGATCCTGAAAATTCCTCAACATGTTCATCTTTTGTTCGGTCTCTTGAAAAAGTCACATCCGGTGCTGCAACCAGTGAAAATAATTTCTAGTCAATGACCATGCCATGCCGTAACATCCACATTCCATCATTTTGTTTCATTTCTATTTCCTAATATAACTCCCTATGAAATTGAAAATGCTACTTCAGACATAATTGCTTCACATAATAGCAAGATCATATGAAAGACCGTAGCTTTGCAGTTTCGATAAAATAAAACTCCCTTAAAATTGTAATCTCACAATGCGGTTAGGATAACTTAATGCAAAACATAAGATTGGTGGAAGTAAATCATGGTCTTTCTTTTTTTGGTTGATGGAGAAAGTTCACTAAAAACGCAGTGGCAAAAGCCAAACTGAAACAAACAAGGGAGACAGAGAAATTGTTATCGGTACACAGCGGGAACATGAGTCCTACAGAACACGATAACAATCACTATCACTACCTTGGCCATCAAGACATCCAAAAAAAAGGAAACCAAATCATGGTCTAGAACAGAAAAGTAAACACACACCATTTGCAGCCGAAGTGTTTGTGATTGTCACAGAGAGAGAGAGAGAGAGAGAGAGAGAGAGAGAGAGAGAGAGAGAGAGAGAGAGAGAGAGAGAGAGAGAGAGAGAGAGAGAGAGTACCCTTTTCCTTTGGAGGGCGGAATTTAGGTGGGTGTATTCAATTGGGATTTTGAGGGATTTTAATTCTTTTAATGAATCTAGGGGTATTCAATCAGGAATTTAAGTGATTTTCTGAAATTCAATGTGTATTCAATCAGGATTTTAAGATAGTTTATGAAAATCCTTAGAAATCCGGGTGTATTCAATTAGGATTTTAAAGAAGTTTATCACATTACAGGAGTATTTATCAAATATAGCCAAAAATTAACTTTTAATTTCAAAAATATCACTTTTTATAAAAACTTTCAAATATATCCAAAATTTTACTTAAATAGACACAAATACCCTCAAATTTAACAATTAAATAAATTAAAAGCTTTTTAGCTACTGTTGTCTCAAGCTCCGGTCCAACTTCACCTTCGCTTCTACATTCCACCACCACAACCCTATCCCCTTCGACCTCCTCATCACCGACAGTGAGCGCCGATGCGGTTACCGCAAGTGGGAGCAGCATAATTTAAATCATACCTTCAACGCCTTTTTTCTTACTAATATCATTTTTAGTTTTAAATATAAAAATAGTTTTTAAAGTTAATCCACATGTTATTATATGATTGTATTTGTGAGACCCATGTGGCGTCACATTATCACACTAACAGAGCAATTGACAGATTTTTCACGAAAAAACTAAAATGATCACAATGGACAAATTCAAGGAAAGACTAAAATGATTCACGATAGACAAATTCAAGAACACTACTATTGGTTATCATTAATTGTTAAGGACCATATTAAAGAGTTATGTCAATGTCACAAATCATTTTAGCTAAAAAGTCTTTAATTTATTTGATTGTTAAATTTGAGGGTATTTGTGTCTATTTAGATGGAATTTTGGATATATTTGAAAGATTTTATAAAAAGTGACATTTTTGAAATTAAAGGTTAATTTTTGGTTAATTTTGATAAATACTCACATTACAGGTGTATTCAATTAGAATTTGATTTTAAAGAATTTGAGAAAGTTGAGGAATTAGAGGGAATTGGAGAGATTTCGTAGTGTATTTTGAGCATCCACAAATCTCACATCTCCTCAAGAGATTTCGAGGGAATTGAATCAAAATTTTACATGGAATCTCTACAAATAAACTCCATAAAAATCCATTAAAATCTCTCAAATTCTCAATTGAATACACCCTCCTTAGTTTGGGAGCTGGATTGAAGTTGCTGGTCAAGATTTTTAAGGGCTTATCTGGCTTTATCTGGGTCTACCTCAAACTGCTGTGACTCGTTCTCTACTGCATAAACAATACAGGAAGATGATGAAGAAGAAGAATTACGAAATGGGTTTGTGTTCTTCTTCCTGCAAACGCCGTCGCCAGAATCTAGCAATTCAGAAATGCGTGTTTTAAGCTTATAACTTGTGAGAGAAAATGGTTGCAGCGATAATGGTGGTTTACTGTGAAGTGAAGGAGAATACAGAGGAAGCATTGATTTGAAGAAGATAAATGGAACCACAGCCACACTTCACAACTCGGTAAGAGGTTCGATAAAACCCAACAACGGTTAACGGTACGTTTGGCTCGGATGTATCACTTACGTTATTTATCCAACATGATCCTCTCCGGATCCCTTTGGTGAGGATCTTAGAAATTCGTAAATCGTGTCCGTTCATTGTACATCGTGCTGTCAGTTTTTGTCAAATACTATTTGTGTTTAATTTTAAAAAAAAATTTTAAATAATTTCTGATCTCACGATGTATGATGAACGGACAATATTAACGGATCTCCGGAATTCTCACAAAAGAATCCGGAATAACATCAACTAACTGACAGGACACGGTTTCTGTTATATATATGGTCCAAACTAAACCGATAAAAAAAAATCAAGTTGACCAAAATCAGTTAAACTCGAACCGATCCGTATACACCGTCCTCTTTTCGGTTTTGGAACTTAGAAATCGATACGGGCTAAACTAGAACAAACCACTCCAACCTCTTAATGTTAACGATAGCCTCTATGGATAACGAGTCACGTAGCCAAGATTTTTAAATAATAGGGTCTTAATATCAACAAAAAAAAACTTTATTGGGCTATTTCGTCAATCACCTAGCTAGTAGGCATCTGTCAATTCCTGTCAACATAAGTCAAAAGTCTATGCCAACATATGTCGGCAACTGTTATTATTTGTAGAGGTCTGTCAATGGTGGATGCAGGATATTGTGGAGTAATTGAAGACTGTCAAGGATTTTCAACTAAAGTATTTCATCAAGCACATGATGCATACAATAGAGTAGCACACAAAAACAAAGAAAAAGAAGACAAATATTATAGAAGAAAATAGAAGTAGCTGAATGAGGTTTAACTTGATTTGCCCTAGTTGTTTATAGGGATCACATACAATAAACAAACAAATATACATGGAGTTTTTGAAGTTGTTGGGGTCAATAATAACCAATGGCCCTAAATAAAAGTGAAATGTATACTACGGTGAAAATTTAGAGACTGATTCTACACTTTACTCCGAAGAGTAAATTTTAAAATTGGTCCTTGTGTAACCTAGCTATATATATGTATGCCCATGTAAGTAAGTTGACGAAAGATAACAGAAGGGACCAATGCTCCACATTTTGTAATTCAAGGATCATAATTAACGAATTGTTAATTCAATGACGGTTTCTGGACTAGGTTGAAAGTTCAATGATCAATTTTACATATTTTATGGAAATTCAAATTTCAAGTGATACTTTCATACTTGTTTTATTGTTTTGAGAAATAATGAACATGTTAATTTTTTTGGGTTTTAAAAATAAAAAAAAAGTGGTATCTTTTGATTTGACCAAATTAAAATGTGAGTATATAGTGTACTCACTAGTGAGTATCCAAGTATCGTCCAAGAATAATATATCTACAGCTAGTCATAATACGTACTAATTAGTTAAAATAAGTGCAAACATACTTTATCCTTTTTTGTTAACAAATAGGATTCTTTTAGTATATTTAGTAGCATAGAGCGTAAATTTTCGTACAAAAATTATGGTAATAAGGCATCAATTCAAATTTTCCATGAAATGAGGTCTAATGTTCGATTCACGCCACTGGGTACACATTGCTTACCATGAACTAATTCTTGGATACACATTTGCATCGAACCAAGAATTTGCAGTTAGGATTTCAATCAATACATATTGTACATGTCATGCAATGTCATGCAAAATAAAATCAGCACAAAAATTGGATTTGAATAATATGAAGGGAAGCAAGAGAGTCTCAGGCAAAAGATTGTTGATACATTGTAGGGTTTCATTCATTGTGATCTGCAAATCCACGAACTAATATGCCAAAAACAGCAAAAAAGTAAAAGGAAAAGAAAATCCTGCAAGTAATTATTTCACAGCATTTTCGAGATTAGTGAGAGGAATTAGAGAGGGGTTTTGCCAAGCATGTTGGTGTTTCCTCTCCAGGCATTATGACAGCAACACTTGGCTCTGCAGAGTCTTCTCCTGCTCTTTCTCTTGCATAACTACTGCTTCTTGAGTTGGACCAAGTTTTCTGACAGGCGCAGGTTAAAATCAGCAGTTCCAACCCAACAAGTCCCATGACCAGGGCAGCACCGACGCTCGCCATGGCCTGTCCGAAGTGACCGTTCGACGTGGTGGCGGGGTAAAATGTTGCAGGGAATATGGCTCTATCACACTCTCTATCTAGCTTATTTGATCGGATGAGAACAAATGGATTATGTTTGATTATTCATCTATAAAGTTACAAATATGTACTTGGTTTAAGTTGAACGAAGAGTGGTTGCATTATTAGGGCTATTGCTAGCAAGGTTTCTACTTTCATATATTAGCCAAAATGTATGAATATGCATCAGTTAGCTAGGAATCTGTCACCATGTGTTAGGTTAGTGCTATTATACTACTGCTGTATTTGGAAGTTTTTACTCAAGCACGTAAATGAGAAAATAGCTAAGAGTTAATTTGTCATTAATTATGTAGGAAAAATATCCAAATCTACCTTAGGGTTGATGGAAAAAAGATAGATACAACTGGCAGATACAAAGATGATAAAGCTACGGTTGTAAGACATTCTGAAATCACAATAACAAGACTTAGGATTATAGATTTAATAAGGAGTGACTTTGGAGTAATTATAATGTTAAATTAAACTTTGATATTTGTAGTTCTTTTATATAATGAGATTTTAAATAAAATTCTTGATTTGTGAGATTGAAAATATTAAAAAAAATAAACTATACTTATATAAAAACGTATAATTTATCTTATTAACATGATTTGTCATTAAGATAAATTATATTTAAATAAAACCCATGATTTTTTGACACACCCCGACCCGGAATGTCCACTAGGACTCCAAATCGAGCCGTGCTGGGTGTGTCAAAATATCCAAGTCCCTAGCCACACAAACACAAACCAATTTTAATCCCAACTTAAATTATTTTCCAAGAACTTAGGGATGTATGTAGACTAATAATATGCCACACACACATACCTTAGTAACCGTCGAGGGTACTTTCGTCATTTCACAACATCGATAAATAAAATCTCTAGACAGGCTGTGACAATCTACCCTCCTTATAGAATTTCGTCCTCGAAATTCATTCAACCAATCAATCCACTTAATACTCGTAAAACAACCTCGGATACATCTCTCTCATTCGGTCTTCCGTCTCCCAAGTAGCTTCTTCCACTGAGTGGTTCCTCCACAATACCTTTACCAAACTCACCGTCTTATTCCTCAGAACCTTGTCTTTCCAATCCAAGATAGTCACTGGTTCCTCATCATATGTCAAATCCGGATTAATCTCTAAAGGTTGAGGAGGAATCACATGTGAAGGATCTGAGACATAATGGCGAAGCATCGAGACATGAAACACATTATGTACCTTAGATAACTCCGGAGGCAACTCTAATCTGTAAGCAACTTCACCAATCCTCTCAGTGATCTCATAAGGTCCTATATACCTAGGACTTAGTTTGCCTCTCTTTCCAAAGCGCACTACACCTCTCCAAGGTGATAATTTCAAGAACACCAAATTACCCACATCATAAACTCGATCAGTGGCATGTCTATCTGCTAGACTCTTTTGCCTATCTTGGGCCGCTTTCAGGTTAGACTTAATCACCTGAACATTTTGAGTAGTCTCATCCATAATCTCTGGGCCCTCTAGCACTCTTTCACCAACCTCTGACCAACACAATGGCGTACGACAAGCTCTACCATAGAGTGCCTCAAATGGTGACATACCAATGCTCGAATGAAAACTATTATTGTAGGCAAATTCCATCAAGTCTAGGCGATCATGCCAAGAATCACCAAACTGCAACACTGAAGATCTCAACATATCCTCTAATGTCTGAATAGTCATTTCTGATTGTCCATATGTTTGAGGATAATAAGCAGTACTATAAAGTAATTTCGTACCAAGAGCTTCCTGAAAAGCTATCCAAAACTTAGAAGTAAATCTTGGATCTCGATCAGAAATAATATTCACTGGGACTCCATGGTACTTCACAATCTTCGTGATGAACAACTTAGCCAATTTATTCAGAGGATACTTTTCTCTCACTGGAATGAAGTGTGCTGACTTGGTAAGCCGATCTACAATCACCCAAACGCCATCAAATCCATTCTGAGTACGTGGGAGCTTATACACAAAATCCATAGTTATATTTTCCCATTTCCACTGAGGAACAGGAAGTGGTTGCATCTGACCAAAAGGCTTCTTCCTTTCTGCTTTAACTTGCTGACAAACAATACACCTACTTACATACTCTGCAATTTCCCTCTTCATACCCGGCCAATAATAAAATGGTCGAATGGTATGGTACATCTTGGTTCCTCCTGGGTGCATTGCATAAGCCGAACAATGTGCTTCATCCAAAATTTCTTTCTTTAGTTCCTCGTTATTCGGCACATACATTATATTCTCTTGCATAAGCATGCCATCGGATTCTCGAATCTTGAGGTCTTTCTTTTTCCCTTCATTCCTCAATTGAATCAATTCTTGAATCTCCTCATCAACCAACTGAGCTTCAAGTACACGATCAACCAAAACTGGCCTGACTTGGAAACTAGCAAGAAAAGCTTCTCTTCGCTCTTCCATTTCCAACTTTACTCCAGTAGCTCTCAAATCTGCAAGTAGAGGAACACGGCAAGCATACAAGGCATTAAGTCGACCTTGAGGTTTCCTACTCAGTGCATCAGCTACCACATTTGCACGACCCGGATGATACTCAATAGTGCAGTCATAATCACTTAGCAACTCCATCCATCTTCGCTGACGAAGATTAAGATCATGCTGAGTGAAAAGATACTGAAGACTCTTATGATCTGTGAAGATCTTGCATTTCTCACCATAGAGATAATGCCTCCAAATCTTCAGAGCAAAAACAATGGATGCCAACTCAAGATCGTGAGTAGGATAATTCCTTTCATGAATCTTCAACTGTCGAGAAGCATAGGCGATTACTCTCTGATGCTGCATCAAAACACATCCCAAACCATTCAAGGAAGCATCGCTATAAATCTCATAGTTACCACTATCGTCAGGAAGTACCAACACTGGAGCATGAGTGAGGCAATGTTTCAACTGCTGGAAACTTTGCTCACAATTCTCATCCCAAAAAAACTTAACATCCTTCCTGGTTAACTTCGTTAGTGGTAAAGCAATCATAGAGAAATCTTGAACAAACCGTCGATAATAACCTGCTAGACCCAGAAAACTCCGTACCTCAGCGACGGTTCGTGGTTGTTCCCAATTTTCCACTGCTGCTATCTTTTGATGATCTACTTGAATTCCTTGTGCCGATATTACATGCCCTAAGAATGCCACTTGATTCAACCAAAACTGGCATTTACTGAACTTGGCATACAACTGATGTTCCCTCAATTTCCTTAGTACCAAGTTAAGATGTCGAATATGATCTGCTTTCGACTTAGAGTATACCAGAATATCATCAATAAAGACAATGACAAACCTATCAAGATATTGCTGGAATACTTCATTCATTAACCTCATAAAAGCTGCAGGTGCATTCGTCAATCCAAACGGCATCACCAAAAATTCATAATGTCCATAACGGGTCCTGAAAGCCGTTTTAGGTACGTCCTCATCTTTAATCTTCAACTGATAATAACCAGATCTCAAATCAATCTTAGAGAACACACATGCACCTTTAAGCTGATCAAACAAATCATCAATACGAGGCAATGGATAATGATTTTTAATCGTTACCCGAAGCAAATCAATCGAAAACTCTCTCAATTCAGCTGGAGCCATTCTATATAGAGTCAAGGATATAGGATCCGTACCTGGAAGCAAATCAATCGAAAACTCCACATCTCTGTCTGGCGGCAATCCAGGCAAATCATCTGAGAATACATCAGGATAGTGCCTGACTACTCCAACTTCCTCAATATTGCTAGGAGCAACATCATTTAACACCACATGTGCTAAGTATCCTTGACAATCTTTCGATAACAGTTTCTTTGCTCTCATGGCAGAAATAACACTATGTCTCACCCCACTTCTTTCACCCACAAAAGAAACATCTGGTAGTCCAGGACGAAGAAAAGTAACTGATTTCTCGTAACAATCAATATGGGTACGATTAAAATGAAACCAATCGGCCCCTAGAATCGCATCAAAATCCACAATATCTAACGGGATAAGATTGGCTGGCATAACTACGCCATCTACCATCACTGGACACCCTGGATAGACACTATTAACATAACATTTGTCTCCTCTAGGCATAGCAAACTCTAAATCAAATCCTAGAGGTGTAGGGTGAGGTTGTGTCATTTGAGCAAACGTATGAGAAATCACAGAATGGGTAGCACCACAATCAATCAAAACTCTAGCAAAGTGGCAAAGGATATTTAACGTACCCATAATCAAGTATGGATGGTTATGATCATCCTGTAGTGAGATGTGATTAACACGTCCCCGAGCTTGCTGCCTTCTGCCACGACCTCTGCTACTTTGATTACCTCGCCCCTGAGAAGTGCGTCTCTGCCCTGACTGGCTAGCCTGCCTAGACGGTCTTGCACCGCTAGCAGCAACCTCTCTCTGACTAGGCTGATTTCCCTGATGCCACTGAGATCCACTAGCTGGCATGGAAGAATACGAAGAATAACCTCCAAGATCTTGAGAATACTCACTCTGAAAATAGGGATCCTGAGGATACTGATTATGTCCGGAAGCATAGGAAGCAGCATCACCCTGATAGTGGTAAGCACCACCACGACCCGTCTGGCCATAACTGCCTGATCCATAATTCTGTTGAGTCGGTGCTGGAGGTGGCATAGTAGACTGCTGAGGTCTCTGCTGAGTCTGGGGACACTGTGCAGCTCTATGTCCCATCTGTCCACAAGTAAAACAACCACCACCACCACCACTTTTCCTACATTCTCCATGATGCCTGAAGTTACAACGGCGGCATAACGGAGCACTTGAACCACCAGATCCACTAAAATCTCTCGGTCTCTGAAACCTGGGTCCACCAGTGAATCTTCCACCTCTCCTCGGGCCTGTCACACTAAATCCTCCACTGGAAGAACTCGAGCTCGCTCTGCTCCTCTTGAAAGTCTGAGTCTTACGGGGTCCCTGAGTGGAGATACCTTTACCCCTATCATCTCTCCTATGAGTATCATTTTTCTCTTCATCATCATCATTGTTACTGGGAAGGTTATCGGAATCCTCCATCCGAACCAAAATTTCGAAAAACTCATGATAATCGGTGCAAGGAAGTGCACTAGCAAAAGTCCGCCATTTCCTCTTAGTTCCCAACTTAAAGCGGCGAAGCATCTCTACTTGATTACCCGCTGTGTCAGGATCATAACGAGATAAGTCTGTAAACTTCCGGTAATACTCGTGAGCCGACATATTCTTCTGCTTCAGATGGGTGAACTCCTGCTTCTTTCGGTCAATATACTCTGGGGGAACAAATCTCTTCTTAAAATTCTCCTTAATTATTGCCCAATCAGCTGCCATCTCAGGTGACATAAACTTAGTCTGGTTTACCCACCAAGCTGCTGGCTCACGCCCCAAAAACCAAGTAATGGTCTCAACCCATCTATTATATGGAAGATTTCCTTGACTTTGCATCACCTGAAAAGTCTTCTCAATATGGTCTAGCCACTTCTCTGCCCCTTCATGACCCTCATTACCCATGAAACGGTCTAACTTCAGGTTATACATGGTCTCCAAGGGTGTTCTCTGAGGAGGGGGAGGACGGATTGCATTCTGAAAAGCATGAGCCATTGTTTCCCCTAATTGAGCTATATCAGGGAAGTTAGACTCAGAAGTACGACGTGGTTCCCTACGAGGCGGCATAGTTCTGACAGAAGACACCAAAAGATCATTAGAGCATTAACAATTATACAGGACTGCAACCTAAGCTCTGATACCAAACTGACACATTTTATACAAAAAGTTGGTACATTTTATATACAAAAAGTTGGTACATTTTATACAAAAAAGGTGGTACGTTTTATTTTATATAAAAAATAATGGGAACATTTTATATTTAAAAAAAATGGGTACATTTTAGATTAAAAAATAAATAGGTCTTACATAAAAAGATGGGTACATTTTACATAAAAAAATGGTACTTACAAAAAAAATTGGTACATTTTACATATAACAATGTGGTACATTTTTAAAGACAAATGTACCCATTATTAATAAATTATTAGTACAAATAAAAGTTTGAAAAATATGGACAAAAAAAAAATAGATGTGTACAAACTAGGGGTGCAACATTGGTTGGGCCAACCAGAACCCGCCCGAACACTGCCCGACTTTAAACCCGAACAAGCGGGTTTTTTTTCAGTTATAACCCACCTTAACCCAATTCAATTTCAACCCGATCATTGATTGGGTTAGGTTGGATTGATCATTTGCCTGCCTGAATCAACCCGAACCCGTTCATTGATGTGGCCCATATCAATTAATATTCATATTAATGGGCCAAGACCAAATACCCACATTGACACACCCCGATCCTAGAATCAAGGCATGCTGGCCGTCACGTGAGTGTGACGTAACCATAAGTGCGGTGCGGAAGCAAAGATACAAGATTTACTAAGGAATAAAAACCAACTAGCATGCTAGAGTGAGTTAAAGTGTGAACACACACAACAACAAAGCTTAAGCAACTAGGTGCAGTCAAGTAGGACCATAATTAAGTTACAACACCCGCAGGTGAGTCCTACATTTGAGGAATCTGTCAGAATGCCGTAGAAGCCCTCGCCAACCACCAACTGCTAACTAGAACTTGGAGGGGCGCAAAACAAAATTGAGTGGGTCAGCAAAACAAAACTTTTCGAAAACCTTTCATTAAAACATTTCTAACCCCTCGCTGTAAAACTTGTATACTTTCCCAGAAAATAGTATAATAGCATATAAATCTTCATAAATCTCAAATCATCATTCTTTATCAAAATCAGAGAAAATGCCATGATATAAATGCCAATAACAGAACATGGATGCATCAATATAACAGGTGAAATAATGAATTAACCGGAGACCCTGCAGTTGGTCTTGTACGGTTAATTCTATAGCCCAATATCCAAACCAACCGGAGTCACCTCGGTGACCTGTACGGCACTACTCTGCACATAAATCGGAACTACCTCAGTAGTCTGTACGATTAGGATGGTGTAAGAATACGCTCTAGTGCTTCTCTCATCAATCATCTGCAAGCATAATATAAAGTCACCCACTAGTCGGAACCACCTCGGTGGTCTGTACGACTAGCATGTCGGAACCCTTTCATGGTCTGTACGACATGCACCTACTTGGATCCAAGGCGAGCGTGCGGTGCGGTGAATAATATAAGCACTAATACCATGGGTGCATGTTATGAGCTATCAACATAATACATATCATTAACAATTCACATAAACCATATAACCTCACATGCTACTCACCTGTGCATCCACAACACCAATTCACACATATATATATATGCATCAATTATCAATTCATAATTTCATATCATGCATGCATGGCATTTTAGAAACATACTTTCATTAAAACTCAATTTCTGGGAAAATTAATAGTATATAGGTATAAACAGAAAATACTGCCCACTCACTGATAAGTCGATGGGTCGTAACCCCCGTGACGTCCCTGGATGCGCTCGTCCTCAGGATAGGTGTCACCTATATGCGAAATAACTATAAAAACGTTATTTAAAGCACATAACCAACAATTCTCAATAACTTCTCATACGATGCTCAATTTGGGTATATGAATATACCACAGTGACCTACTCGACGTCACGAACGTCGACAAATTTTTAGAATTAATTTTGGGCTTGTCACGCGCCCCCACGCGCCAAGGAGGGCATGGGTACACGCGCCCCCCACGCGCATCTCCTACCTCGGCTCGCCGGACTGGTTTTTCCGATGGCCGGATTCTGGGCATTTTTCAAACGCCTTGTTCTCCTTCGTTTCTCAACCATTTTCTACTCATTTTATATCAAAATGAAGCCCTAAGCATGTAGAATCACGATACACTACTTTAAGGCTCTAAAAATGACGGAATCTTACCG
The DNA here is from genome assembly GCA_035220775.1 of Malus fusca. NCBI lineage: Eukaryota > Viridiplantae > Streptophyta > Magnoliopsida > Rosales > Rosaceae > Malus > Malus fusca. The sequence continues at coordinate 26,559,201 of CM069069.1, forward strand.
GAGAATTTCCAAGAAAACCGGCCAACTTCGAGTTCCGTGATCCCGACGTCCAAAGCTTCCAAACGAATGTCCCCGAGCTTCCTTAGGACCTCACTAAGCTCACTATAAGCTTGGATTGTCCTAAAAATCAACCAACACAAAGTTCATGAATAGTGCCAAAATCGGTGCTTGTGATTTCGACGTGAAATCGAAAGATTTCTTACATGAAATGGGTGTGGTTGAGTTCGTATAGTCCTCACAAGCACGATGGTACCTTCACAACCTTCGATCCGTGCTTGTAGGCTCGACGGTGAGTGTGTCCGTACGGTTTAGAGAGGGAGAGAGTGAGAGAGAACCGTGAGGAAGAGAGATAGAGAGATACGGGGATGAATGGTTTGTCCCAAATTTCTCTAAGTCCCTAGCCACACAAACACAAACCAATTTTAATCCCAACTTAAATTATTTTCCAAGAACTTAAGGATGTATGTAGACTAATAATATGCCACACACACGTACCTTAGTAACTGTCGAGGGTACTTTCGTCATTTCACAACCTCGATAAATAAAATCTCGGGACGGGCTGTGACACACATCCTTTCCAAGAGAGCCTAAGGGCTGGTTTGGTATTGATGTGCTTTGCAAAAAAAAACTGCTTATGTTGTGTTATGAGAATAAGCAGCTGTGAAATAAAGCAGCATAGTGTTTGGTAAACTTTTTTGTAAAAGTGCTTTTGGAAAGAAAAAAAGCAGTATTATAGTGTTTGGTAAACTTTTATGTAAAACAATTATGATTGTGTGAAATAACCAAAAATGGTATAATACTAGATGTGCCATTAATGTAATTTTCTTAACAAATAAAGGTGAATTACTAAATATACTTTTTTTTTTTAAATATTTATAAACTTTATCTTAAACATATAATCCAACGTTTAACAAGAAATCATAATCCAACATTTAACAAGAAATCATAATCCAACATTCAACATATAATCCAACATTTATGCTGCTTCATGTTTTCAGCTTTTTTTTCACCCAAAACTGTGAAAATAAGCTGTTTTTAAGTGTTTACCAAACACCTTTTTAAGCTCAGTTTTTTTTTATACTCACTTTTTATAAAATCACGACAGTACCAAACCAGTACTAAAGGGTTTCGACATGCTTTCCAAGAGAGCTATATATTAAATACCCCATGCTGCAGCAACATTAACTCTAAACCCCAAAAGCTATGTATTAAATTGTTAGTCTCCAATTTCATTCCGCGGCTCTGCAACTCAAGTCTCCATCTCTATCCGAAAGCCTTAGAAAATTGTTGAAGCTTTTGGCATAGGGGTCTCATGCTCTACAGATACTTGATTCTAGCTTTGGACAATGAATTGTTCCTCTCTTTCTTTCTTTTTTCTTTTCTTTTGGTACTACTACTAGCTTTGGTATTTCTTGTATTTTAATTCAAACTTTGCATGGTTGAAACATTCATATTTAGTTTAACTTTATAACGAATACAATTTGCGAAATTGAATTTTAATTTTGAAAAAGTTGGGCAACCCAAACCCGCCCATGTCCAATGTGACAGCTCGTCCCGAATGTATATTATTTTATCCTCGATAGCGTGGAAATTCCTTTTATACCCTTGATCGTTGTGTGATGTCGTGTGGTTTGAGTTTTGGATGTGGACCAAATAGGTTAAGTTCTAATTGTTTGGACCCAATTAGAACTAAGTTTTCCTTGTTTTTGATTGGTGACAAGCTGGACCACACCCTCACACACACACACACCACTCACGTGTACCATATCTCGGATTTCCTTGCCATTTCCGTACAACTTGTACAAACAACCCTCAAAACCCTTTCAAACATCACAAATTGAGGTCGTGATTGGTGTTTTTGGACTCCTTGCAAGCTTAGGAGTCAAATGGTGGTGGTGGTTGGACGTGAAAACCTCGAAAACCCGAGAACCCAGAATCTCAGATTGTGAGTACTGTTCATGCAGTCGTGATCGTGGCCTTTTCTTCGAGTTTTAAGGTTCTAGGGAGTTTTAGGATGCCTTCATGAAGCTCGGGGAAGAAAGTTTGAGTGTTTTGGACGTCGGGAAGCTTAGTTTAGCGAGTTTCAAATTTTGGCCAGATTATCGAGGTTTCTCCGGCGAGATCCCATGGATTTCAAGACTTGAAAGTGGTAAGAATGTGTTCTACTCACTTTAAGCTTCAGTTTGAGACAAATTTCATTAATTTTGGTTGAGAAATGAAGAAGATATTGAAGTTCTAAAAATTTTCCAGTTTCCGGCGATCGCAGCGGCACCGGCGCTGGACTCCTGCAAACCAAGGAAGAAGGAGGAGAATATTCCGTCAAAGTTGACGGAATATTCAATAGTCGTCAGGTAATTATAATGGTATATGTTGTTTTTAACGGAATATTCCCTAACGCCGTTAGGGAATCCGTTTGGTGTGCCAAGCACGTGCCTGCTCTTGAGCTGCTCGTCTGGCCGTGCCTTGGCCGGCGAGTGAGGGCGCGTGGGTGCTCGGAATTTTTTTCTAAAAATATGGGGATGTTCCTGAGGTTGAGTAGGTCATGGTGGTATATTTAAATACCCCATTTGAGCAATGTATGAGAAGTTATTTCCTAGTTTTGTGTATGTGTTTTAAATAACGTTTATTTAGTTATTTTTGCATATAGGTGAGACCTATCCGGAGGACAAGCACCATCAATTGAGGCTCGGGAGCTACGACCCTTCGACATACCAGTGAGTGGTCTTTTGGTTTTCCGTATATACCTATATACTTGAGATTTTTCCCATAAATTGAAATTGAATGATTGTACGTTTTGGAATGCCATGCAAAGTATCTGCCTATTTTTATTTATGCATTAGTAGTTGCATATATTTATGATTGGTGCTGCGGACGCACAAGTAAGTGCCAGGTAAGTGCATAAATTAAAGATATGAGATTGCTTTAGTTATGCGAGTTATGATGTGATGCATGGAGAGCTCATAAACCTGCACCCCAGTGTTAGTGCTCCCGCCCATAGTTAGGGCACAGTCATTCACGTGATGTTCAACTCCCGCACCATATGCTCACCTTGGATCCAAGTTAGGTGCACAAGTTTGTCGTACAGACCACTTTAGGTGGTTCTGACTCGTAGGTGACCCACGATCATTCGCGCAGACTTCACGTGATCGTAGCACTAGAGCATATTTATTTTACACCTAGTCTTGTCGTACATACCACTTTAGGTGGTTCCGACTCGTGTGCATGATTTGATATGATTGAGATTGGTTATGAGTCATAGACTCAGCCGTGCATGTCACATAGGTGGATTCGGCTGATATGATATCTGGCGTTGATACATTTTAACTGGATTACTTATAGCATTTCATTGAGATACTTTGGCATGGTATAATTCTATGGATTTTCATCTTGAGCATGATTTCTGTTATAGCATATATTATTTTCTGGGAAATGATACAGGTTTTACGGCGAGGGGTTAGTGCTTTTGATAAATGAAATGATTTTGAAAAGCTTTGTTTTTGCCCACTCACACTTTCTGTTTTGCGTCCCTCCAGGTTTTAGGTAGAAGTGCTTTGGTAGCTCACGGGGATTTTGACAAAACATCACAAATGTAGGATCACCTTTGGGTGTTGCATAATTAGTACTTGTCCAGTCGGACTGAACTTAGGCTATTTATGCTCTGATTGTGTATTTCACACTTAATCTCGCACTAACACCTTATCTTAGCTAGTACTTTTAGTAGTTTGGTTTTTTATTCACTCGTATTTCTCCATATCATTATTGTTTCCGTACTGTGCACATAGTTACATCACTCTCACGTGACGGCCAGCATGCCTTGATTTTAGTCGGGGTGTGTCATCCAACTCGAACCCAATTCAACCCGAACCTGATTAAACTCGATTAAAACCCAACCTGAACCCGAGCCCGAATTGCAAAAGTTGGGTTAGGGTTGGGTTGACCTTCCAACCCGCCGAACCTGCCCGAGTTGCACCCCTAGTACAAACCAAACTGAAAGGAAAATTGGTACAATTAAAAAAAAGGGTTGCAAATTAAAATGGATACAAACTAAATATATATATATATATATATGATACAATATATATCAAATATAACGTTTCAAACACTAAACGAATATATTTAGGAATAAAATTTAATTATCTTGTCATGTAAAATATTTTATTATTGAAATAACTATTAACGTTTATTAAACTCTTGTCATGTAAAATATTTTATTATTGAAATAACTATTAACGTTTATTAAAACTAAGGGACCTTGATAAAAAAAAAAATTGAAAAGGAATAAGGTTTCAACAGGTTTATGCGGCATTTCTTAATTTTCAAACTCCTAAATATTAATCAGGTTGATGATCAGCCGCCTAGCGCCTAGTCAGGGCCTAGACGGCGCTTGGCGGAGATTTTTAGAATAGTAAAAAGAATAAAAGAAAGCACATAAATGTCAAAAAATCGTAAAAAAGAATAAAAGAATAAAAAAAAAACGCACAAGACAAGAAGAGAAAAATAAAGAAAATGTAAAATGTAAAATGTAACATTTTCTTTCTTTTATTTGGCCATAAATTAAATATTTCTCTGTGAAGTCATTTTCTTTTTATTTTTCTTTTTTATTTTTCCTCAATACATTTCAAAACAAAGGAGAGAGAGAATCAGAAATACAGAAAGGTATTGGAGAAATGAAGAAAGCAGGAGGGGCAGAGAAGAAAAGGGTGCGAAGGTCATCGGGCGCTATTCAAAACGGCGGCAGAGATTCCAGCTCCGATATTCCTCCTAGGGTTTGTTCTTTCTCTGATCCCTTATCTAGGGCTTCTCATATATGAAATTGGGCATTTCAATTTTGATTTTTGTGTATTTCTGGGAAATGAAAATTTGAAATTGCCAATTTGATTTGTAATACCCGCAGTTATGTAGTGTGAAAAGCACTGCTGTTTTTTATTTATTTATAATTAATTTTTATTGCTCTGTTGGGTTGCTGAAATGGGTAGGAGAGGGAAGGAACTAGTTGAAAGTTTCAATACAATGTGTTTAGTTATTTAGAAAATGAGGAATTATAAATAAGGATTATAAGGGCATAATTTGGGATAATGAATGATTTATCCATTTGAAGAAAATCGTCACTGGTGCGGGTTTTGCTTTAATAATATTGAATTTCCTTCAGGGTTGCAAGGATATGCCATGGAAAGTAGGATCATTTTGTTGTTTATGGTAGAGCTTTCGAAATGAGAGCAGTTCAGTATTTCTGCTTTTTCTTTGTGGGCATCTTTAGTGTGGTGGAGTAGCGGTGTTTTTGTTACTAGCAACCTTGTTTAGCCTAAAAAATAGACAGAAAATCTTTGGACCAAAAGTAAGCAGAATGCGGTAAAGCAAATGAGGCCGCTGCAAATGGATCAGAAGATGTTAAATGATCACATCATTTTTCTGGCATGATCAATTCAGAATTGTTTTACCTATGTTGTGTGTGCAATGGAATGAAATTGCAGATGGGGTACTAATTCCAGGACTGCTGTAAAGGATAGATGAAGAAAAACAAAATCTTGAAAGTAAAACAATTTGAAATAGTTTTTGGTTTTTAGTTTTCTTTTTGTGTACCCTTCCTTGTACATTTCTTCTACATCTCGCCCACCATCCTTCCTCCACTCCTCTTCATCTCTCACCATTTACTTTCCCCATATTTTAAGCATGAAAAAGCAAAAAATGAGAACCAAAACATAATGGTTATCAAACGGGCCCTAAGCAATTCACAGTGAACCTTAATATCTCTTGATTCTATCCTTGTTTTTCTATCCAAACTGAAATTTTGATATGTGAACTTTGAGTTCTATCATTGAATTGCATTGTAAGTGGAGGATAACAATTTTTTTTTTACATTAGGATTCCTTGTATTATTTTTTTCCAGATGCTGTAAATACTGGACTGTGATCAAATCGAATTCCTTCAATGATAACTTTTTGTTTCTATTATGTTCTGTTATGTTCCTTTGGCCGAACATGCAAAATATTGTACATAGATTCGCAGATAACAAAAGTTTAGACAATATATTGATTTTTACTCTTTAAGGAAAAAAAATTATAGTAACACATGATGCATAATGTGTCATTGATGCTGTTATGCATAACGTAAGTTTTCTTGCATGAATCTAGTCTTCTGGATAGCACACAAAATTCAGTTTATGAGGTGACAGAGCCTCATATCAATTCCAAAACAAATGGTGTTGCTCAGATAGTGAGATTTTGGAATATTCTGCATTGTAGAATTAAATGGTGTTGCTTATATATCTACTAAAAATGCATTTTAATTTGTTAGTATGCATGAGTGCTTATAATGCCTCCTCCCCAACACTTATTATCTCAACCTTAGATAGTTATTAATTAGTGGTGGAAAAGTTATTCTTTTCTTTTGGATATAGATTCTCGGCTTGATGCTTATCTTTGCCCAATTATGTTTTGGATTTCAAGGCAAGATAGTATTGGCCAACTGGTTTCCATAGCCTACTGATATATGCCTTGTTTGCTGATTACCACATGATTTTCTTTCAGAAACAAGCTACCCAGAAAGATGTGTTCCAGTTGTTTGCTGAGAAGGTGAGAGACAATAAGGATTTGGTGTCTAGGTGGGCTGTTCTACAGGAGACACGCGTGGAATATTTCAGGGGAAAGGATTTTGTGTGCTTTTTGAGAAATCATCCTGAGGTCAAAGATATTCTAGAATCAGATAGAAATCTAGAAGCTGAAGATATTGCCGATGCTTTACTGGGAAAGAATCTTCTAGTACGCTGTGATCGTGTGGTGAAAACTCTTCGTCCTGGGAAGAGAAAGTTGTCTACATGGCCTGCACATTTGGAGATCTTTCCAGTAAGCTAACCTCTTAATTGTTTTTGAACAAGTTGCTTGCTGCCCTTGCAATTAACATGCTCTGCCTACTAGTTTTTCTTTTCATTTTAGTATAATACTTTAGATTAAGGAGTATATTCTTGGGGACCAGTTAAAGTGACTAAATCTGTCCTTTCTGTTTCAGAATCTCTTCATTGTGTATGTGCTCATACTCTTTATGTCTATGTGCTAAATCTGGCCTTTCGGTCTCGGTCTCGGTTTTTGACTTTTTCAGTCAACTTGGTTTTTTTTTTTTTTTTTTTTTTCGGTTTTTTCTTCATCAGTTTGGTCTGGTTCCTCGGTTTTTATGCCCACCCATATTCATACTATGCTATTTATGCTTACTTTGTACTTGTGGACATTTGGTGACATTGTTGTACCCTTTTTTACACTCTCCTTAGATTGCTATGTTTTGATTTTATATTTGTGAAAGTTTGAAACTATGGAGGAAATGGGTGAAAGTACTTGATGGTACCATCCATAGTGTGTTGAACTTCCCCTTTTTAGCAGGTTTACTAATATTTCAATTCTGTCTTTCTGTGAGCTGTCTTCTCTTCATGTATTTTCTAAGCACCACGCATCACCTTTGGTAATTTTTTTACTTCATTTGCAGGACCAAGTATTTTCTGAGAACGACGCCTTCTTTGCATGGACTTTTGTTAAACGCAGGCCTCTCTGGCAGACACTTCTCTCATTTTTCTGGCCAGTGGTTACATTGGCAATTTGCTTGTTTCCTGTATATCCCCATCGGTGCAAGCTACTAATACTCTACTCATGTCTCGGTGTCCTGCTACTTTTTCTTTCTCTACTAGTTAGTAAGTTCTCAACTTCTGGTCATTTGTTTTTAGCATTTCTTTACATTTGCTTAACTCTGATTGGTTTATGGTGATGTGGATACAAGAGTGGAAGATTAGGTTCATACCTTTCACCCCTATTTAAAATGTCACTATTTTATTACACTTATTGGTGTGCTGGACATAGCAACAATTCTGCACATTAGTCATGTAGTGGACATCAATGTGCGTTGCAATTGATATTTGTTGGATATTGCTTCACTTTTTTTCAGACGTCAGGCTTTATTAGAGTCAGTGACATGCTTGTACAACTATGCGTATATGTTTAATTCAATACCTAGATTTAGTTAGGTTATATACTTTCTGGCTTAGTACTATTATATCAACGCCGTCCATTCCTTATTTTTGTGAGAAATGACTACGCATCATTTGAAGTGTGTGCCTTTCAACCAAGGTATATTTTAGGTAGTAGATTGTTCTAGGTCTGCAATATCAATGGGGCACGTGGAAAGCACTGTTGCTTTGATGACATGACCAGAGACAGAGCTAGTTATATAAAGGCCCGCCTATTAGCCCAAGTCCCGCAGAGTGCGTTAAGATGAGATATTCACGCAAAAAAAAAATTACTAAATAGGACATGCCACCTTTGCATTAAGCACTATGCTGCTTGTTGTCCTTATCAGCTCTTGTTAAGTGTTCCTTGCCTATTATGTGGATTGCATTATTGTACAAGTGACAATCTTCTATCTTTGACCATCATATGTGAAAGAAAGTCGATGCTACTTTTCAACGACGGCAGAAACTTGTTGGTTGTCGACAAGTTGCAGAGTTACTAGTTTTTTTTTTTGTTAACTAGTTACTAGTTTGTTTGTAAAGCTTTTAGGATTCCTCGACACATTTTTGCCATTTGCACCGTTGCTAAATATTTGTCACTAATTTGCTTATGCCTTTTGCCTCTCTTAATGTCTTATTAATCGCTAAAGTCAGTCTCACTATACCTATCAAATGGAATTGGGATAGGGTGGGGATATATAGGTTCCAGGTTTATGCTAGGTTTATATGTAGTTTTCTGTAAAAATATACCTATGATCATAGCTATAAGGTTGCATCACAGCTGCCACCTTCACAGTTTTTATTATCAGGATTTTCCATCATCTTGGCCTAAAGGTTGTTAAATATATGTTTGAATAGGGTATCATTTTTCAAGTATTCATAATATTTGCATCAAGAAACCTAAATTTGTATCTAGATTTGTTTATTTGACTACAAGCTTCATCTTAGCTATGTCTGTGATCTGTTAATTTCTTGATTTTGCATTAAAGAGTGTTAATAATGCAAATGATCATTCCAGTAATGATTTGTTCCCTGTAATATCGAACATGAACATTTAATTTTGTTTTGTGATTTCTTAACTTCCAGTGAGAGGTACAATATTTGGAGTGCTATATATTGTTCTGGGAAAGCGAGTTTGGTTTTTCCCGAATATTCTCGCCGAGGAAGCTACTTTGAGAGAACTATTCCGTTTCTGGCCAAAGAAGGATGAAGAGGAGCAACCAAAGTGGACAACAAGGGTTTTCTATGCAGCAGTTGCAGTTCTGGTCATATTGCTGCTGAGGCACCATGCTCCTGATGAAGCTGCTAGAGCCAGGTGAGTTCTAAACCTACCAAATATACCGTAATGGCACTTGAGAGCATGAGTATGATCCTTGCTATGTACTGAGTTTCAAGTCGCATTGTTCTGTGGATGACGACGAATTGTGGCTAAACATGACAAAATTCTAAAACTTTCAGATCCACTATAATTTGAAGACCTGTTTCTTTTATATTTAATCTTTTGTTAGGGCCCGTTAATGTGCAATCATAGAGCATACCGATCTGCCTGCTAACGTACTGAATCAGTTTTCTGCTTCTTGGTGTTGCCAATCATACTAATGATTGACTCCATATTGTTGCAGGTACCAGAAACGTGTATCTAACATTATCGACGATGTTCTCGAGTGGTCTCCAAGATTGGCGCTTTCTGGGATGATGGAGAATATGCAAACTGTGGTTAACTCGACGGAGCCAAGTAATGCAACTGAGGAAGAGGTGACGCCGCCTGACGCCATGGATGCAGAAACTTTCACGGTGCAGTACGATGCAGAAGTTAGTGAAAATCTAGAGAACAACTACGAAAACGTAGACAGTAGAGAAGAAAACCTAGACAAGAGTGATGAACAGAAACATGATGACATATAACGTATGCGATACCGGAAAGAAGACATCGCCTTCTCTTTGGCCTTTACCTTTAAATTTGAGTGTAAAACAATGTATCAGACAATAAAGCAGGTAGTTACAATTTTTTTGTGGTATTTATAAAGGTGTTTTGTAAGGTTTGGTAGTTGGCTCCTACATGACTACTTGGATCGTAATTATCGGGTGATTAACTCGTGCAATACACAGTTACTGCCCAGTATCAAAGAAAAATATAGGCTTTTCAGGTTGTCAGAATATTATTTATAACTCGACCGTTTTGTTTTTAGTTTTTATTTTTTCCTTTTTTGTGCTACAAATAGACAGATGCATAGAGCAAAAGGACGCGTAAACAAGTAATGGAAGAGGGAAAACTAAAAGGGACTAAGAGCTCGTTTGACAAATACTTTTAAACGACTAAAAACGCTTTTGGAGAAAATATTTTGAGTTTCAAAAGCACTTGAAGTGCTTTCTTCAAGAAGCACTAGTTGTTTGCTTCTTCCAAAAAACGGTTCAAGTGTTTTTCCATGATTAACTTAGGCTTTTACTAATGATTGGCTTCTAGCGTGCAGAAAAACGAAAACAATTGAAATTCCAAGCACAGTTCAAAATGAAGGTGACAAACATAATACACAAGATGGTTAAACACGAGTCCAACTTGGTTAAATTTCCGTCTCTCATATGTACCTCCAATTACAGAAAACTACTCTGTACATCAGGCAAAAATAGGAAAGGATGCAATCAAGAGTCGAAAGGGCTTCGCAGGAGCCAAATGACCCTTCATCATCACTCCTTCCCTACATCTATGCCTCAAGCGCAAGAACACAGCCAAGAATGAATTGCCGCCTGGCAAACGCATTGCCAAAGGGATCCAGGGGGACTCGTACCTTTTCGGGTTGAGTCCACAGCATCTGCCTCCAGGGGTTCACTGAATGGCAAGACGCCTCTGTGAGGCCTGGTTCGAAGATATGTTGCCTCGTTGCTGGCCTTTCCAATCTCCATCTTCCCCTCTCTTGCCCGAGCATGAAGGATACATTGAAGCCTGCAAACCACCATGGGGCTGGTAGCAGCCACTACCATTTGTATAATTATGAGCCGAATACGCATCGTGCACTTGGGAACCTCTTGCTTCCCGTTGACTATTGGGGGAATTCCATGTTTCAGCAGAATCCGAGGGAAAGGGTTCTGAGCCCGATGAACTGCCGGATTGTGATGAGTGCGCTGGACCAGAGCCTCTGCCCTTTTCTTGTCTAGTGCTGTTTGAAGTATCACCATTAGTTTTCTTTGCAAAACGTCCTCCAGTACCTCTCGCCCTTCTCATAGCATGTTGATGCCGTGATTCATGAAGATATGGCTGTAGAAAATGAGAATTAACAATCCAATTACAAAAGTTAGCTAGGCTTGCTGGATATTCATATTTCAAATAACCAAACGCGAACAATTTGAGTTGGAAATCATTAACTGAAATAAAGATTTCATCATACCGCCACAATTTATATACCACTAATCACCCCTGAAAAACAAAATCTACAACTGTTTATCGTCAGTCTCTTACAACCATCGGCATACAGTTAAAACATTTTAACCTCACACTAATCAAATTAGACAAGTCTACAGACTTTTACAGGACTGTTACCAAATATAGTTTATACAGTCGTTGAAAACTCCATAGTAACTACAGGTTCTTCACATGTCAAATCACAAATGTATATACTAAGCAAGCACATGCTTCCATTGGCAGAATGCAGGTGACAATGCATCCCTCTATGCATACTTCATGGGTATTGCATAGCCATGTCCTGGTATATATATATATATATATATAATGGAGGCTTTAGTGATATACACAAAAGTGAGCACATCGCCATAATGACTCCAACTTTTTAAGCACTCAAGACAATTTTCAAAGCTCTTTTCACACAATCATAAAACTTCGAGTTGTGATATGTCAAAACTTAATATATATGATCACCAGAGAGAACGGACTCAATAAATGTCTTACCAACAGTGAGGTACATGGTTCAAACAGGCACATGAAACAAACATATACCACATCTATATGAAATAAAACATATTGATTATAATACAAATGCTTGCGAGCACTTTCTACCTTCCTGACTTTTATTAGCTTCCTTTCTAGTTCTGCTTTTGCACGTGCCTGTCTTCGCCTTAGAATCCCTTGGTATTGTTTTGCATTTACATACACAGGCTCCTGTGCCATCTCAAGAGGCAATGGCATTCTCGCATGTGGCATTCCAAGAAAAGGAGGATAGCCCTGAGCATTTGAAACAACATTAAGTCTCTCACATTTATATATCAAAACATTTACCACTGCACAACTTCCGAATGCACAAAAAATAAATTCATATCATACCCAAGAAACATAACTTGAATGGGTTAAATATTATAACTAATCTGTTTTTTAACCACCACCACCATGATGCAAGACAACACAAGGTGGCCTACTACTACCCAGGATTGTGGATAGCGGAAAATTAATCAAGTCAAGGAAAAAAGAAAAGATTTAAGACTGTTGTAAAAAATAGAGAGAGAATAACATGGACGAGATGGACACGAGAAAATGTACGAAGAGATATCAAGGCATCAAGCCTTTCAACGACACTATTGTGTATCCAAAACGAATTTGCTTTACAGATGGAATAACATGGACGAGATGGACAAGATAAAATGCATGAGAAGATATCCAGGCACCAAGCCTTTCAACAACACTATTGTGTATCCAAAGCAGATTTGCTTTACAGAAGCTTTCTATAGTCTTCACATTGAACTCCCATAGACTTGTAGCATACCAAGTCTGATTACATGGCAGTAGGAGACTCTAAGAAAACTACGACATCCACTACTTCTAGGATCCAAAATACACTTTGCTCGAATTTGCTTTATAGAATATAGCCTTCTTATATTGTCTTAACATAGAACTCCCAGACTAGTAGAAATACAAAGACTGACTCAATGGTAGGAGACTGATGTACGACAATAGTAAGGGATGGAGAAATAGAAGAGATCCAGACTCACTCCGGTCTTTGGCATCACACCAAAGGTGAATTGAAATCACTCCAATAATGAAATTAGAAAAATTCCGGCATCACACCAGAGGTGCCTTGGAATACTCCAAGGTGGTTGTGCCACACACACAAGCAGAGAAATCCATAATTTATTTCTTCACTAATAATCTGATTTCAAAAGCTTACATTAATAGGCTAATTGGTACATGAATCTGGAAAGATCCGCATTAATATGCTTCGGAATTCTAAAGACTAATTTACGACACCGAATACATTAAAGAGAAATGTTAAGGAGTCTCTCTCAAAGTGGGACTCTCCATGGACGCTATGCCACCTCACAGTTTAACGTTAATTCCCATGCCTACATTATAAAACCTTGTGCCATTTCTCATGAGGTGGCAGAGGGAGTCCCACTTTTGAGAGAGTCTCCTTAGCATTTTACTACATTAAAAATGTAACATAGAGAGACTCAAGACAATTAACTTGCAGATTACATGCATATATTGCAGTTATTATATAAGAAAACTAAAGTTTGGACTTGGCTCCTGCATCATTCTCCCTTGGTTGCAGAAAACTCGACCTCGAGTTTGACCTGTTAAGTTGGTCGCCAAGTTGCTATCCTTGCCAAATATACAGGATCTCCAACAATGTAAGGACATAGTTGATGTAGGACAATAGGAAGGGATAGAGAAATAGAAGAGATCAGGACTCACTCAGGCCTTTGGCATCACACGAAAGGGGTATTGGGATCAATCCAATAGAGAAATTGAGATACTAACAATCAATATTCCTAAAGTCCAATATAAATTGATTCTCAATAACAGTCAACACGAACTCTTAGATTTACATTTTGTTACTCATTTATTTTATAATTTCACTGATTCTAACATTACGATAGGTATTTCTGTTTCAAAAGAATGTTGAATTGTCAAGATAAGACTTGGGATTTACTCCCCATAGACTCGATATATAGATCATTTCACTATGTCCATTGCTCTTCCCCACCCAAAACTTATTGAAATTCGATAATTTGAGAACATTCAACTCCTAGCACACCCATTATCGGATGTTCCCAGGAGTGGACAATCGACAACTCCCAACTATTTCACAGGATGCACATAGGCCACAACAAGAATACTTACAATTATATGATATAATACATCTTCAAACTTCTCATTTGCCATGGCAACAATACATACGGAGAAAGACATTAAGAAGAATACAATTATGAAAAATATGAAGGAAAAAAAGAACAAAACATGAAATCTGACAGTTGTAGTAAATCAGTCAGACCAGGAAAATACATTAATAACATAGACTTTATAAAAAAAATAAAAAAATACAAAATACAAAATAAAAAAATACAAAATAAAAAAATAAAAAAATAAAAAATAAAAAATAAAAAATAAAAAATAAAAAATAAAAAAAATAAAAAATAAAAAATAAAAAATAAAAAATAATAAAAAATAAAAAATAAAAAAATAAAAAATAAAAAATAAAAAATAAAAAATAAAAAATAAAAAAATAAAAAATAAAAAATAAAAAAAAATCCCGCGAGAAAGAAGCTGTCACTAAATGCTTATTTCTTGCTAGAGCTATAATAGAGATCATATTATCACATTCAAACCCTGTAAATCCATACATCATGAGAAGACCATACCAAAACTCAAATTTCAACTACTAACAACAGAATGAAGCAATTTCAAAGGAAAAATTATCCTTTCCTAATCTACCAAATCAGACCAAATAATTTCCTCATCCAAAATGTTGGCTGGGTAGGAATGTTGTTAACCTCAGTTCCAAGTCCTGACAACTACCCATTCCACTTTCACAACCATCAGATGTATGATATAACAAAAATATTCTTTTTAGTAAGTAACAATGACCGGAATTCAATCCTTCTACAACAACCAGCCGCACATCATTCGTTCCCAATTTCATGTTGTAAAGAAGACTAACGCATATATACATGTAGAAATACAAACTGTTAGAGTCAGTAAGGTAAGTATAACATCTTCAGAAACTGAAGTTACTGAACAATTACATAGTTGCACAAAAAATAAAAACACACAAATCCAACATGACACTTAAGATGGTATTGCACAAAAGGATATTGCTGTTTAACATACCAAAGGCTGATGTCCATAAGCTGCCATCATTCCACCATAATAAGGATCCTGATAAGGATTTGAAGCACAAGCCTGCAAAACAAATGCATTAAAGCCAGGACTCATACATTCCAAAATCATGCAAGTATGAGTACCTGAACTTCAACATTACAGAATTCAATATTTGATGACTACCAGTAGAGCCGGAATCTTAAAAAAAGTAAAATGAACTTACAATCGAGTGACCCACAAGTTCAAGCTGTGGTGGTTGCGCAAGGCAATCATCGCGCACTGTAGGTACACCCGATCCAGCGTGCTTTACATTGCGGTGATCTTGCCCATAATTTCCAGCTGAAGTTGAAACAAGATATTAGAAACTGAACCCAACTAAGAGGGGGTGGGGGAGGTTTTATATCAAATTCCCAGACATAATAGGAAGTACTACCTGATCTTGGAGATGTAATATGTGAATCTTTGGTAGCATCATCATCATCTTCATTTGTCTCATCATTGGACAAAGATTGACCATCATCAGACTCTGACCCACCATTTGGGCATTCTAACAAAGATGAGTTGGATGCATTCCTCCCTGTCCCCGTTGGGGAGATGGGATTATGCCCAGCACTGCACCACCACGGTTCTGAATAAACACTGCTTGGTGGGATGGGATGAGCATGTGGTCGATTTTCAGCTTCGTTTTTTGGCTGCATGCCTCAAATTTCCTTAGATGGAGACCAGCTCTTAGTTCTACAGATAAGTAAGTAAAAAATCAAATCCAAGTGAGTGACTTAAAAAACAAAGTTCCTCTTAATGTATAAGAAAGAGAATCAAAACATGCAGCCACAAAAAAACCATCAGCGGTGATGAAGAAAAATGAGTACCACAGAATGGAGCACCTCTATCTTGAGAATTCAGTTAATATGTGATCTTCTTGGCCAACAAAAGTAGAATGTATCCCGAGTTTAAACTTATTTTCACTTCAAGTTGTCAAAAACATAACCAACTTAATCCAAAAGTGGTGCACAAAGCTGAACTAAGCAAGAGACTTTTCCTCACCACTTTCCAATTACAGTCAAAGAAAAGATCAAATCCAACTTTCTCCTCTCACTCCCTAAACATATAGCAATTAAAAGACAAAAAGAAAACATTGAAAGTTCTATGCTCTGCATTGGTTGTTTCCCAGAAATTAAGCACAACAGCTGCATTAAGCTCAACAATGTTATAACTTTAAATAACCTGATCTCCAAATGTTAATTCATGATTAACTTCCAAGTAATCGCAATTTACAAGTTATAGAAATTCAATACTGAAAAATACACTCCAGATAGTGTATTAATGATGAACCCCAATTGGTTGAATTATTCTGTACATACAATTAACTAAGACTGCAAAATAACAAACCAAAAACCTCCTCTTTCCCCCTTTTTCTCAGCAACCAAACAGACCACAATTAAAACTCTCCGACCCCAGAAACAATTTTGAATTCCGCAAACCCTAAACACACCGATATCACAATTGCATGCAATAGAAACATGAACAGAGAGGATCAAATCAAAACCCCAATTCTCACAAACCCTAGAAATCAACCACACAAATTATATTCAAATTTAATAAATGAAAGGTCAAAATTTGAATCCCACTTTTTAAATTAAGGAAGAAAACAAATCCTGGAGCACTTACTTGCCGAGAGAAAAGCCAATCCCAAACAAAACCCTAGATTTTGAGCCTCGGAATCTCACAATTTCTCTGCAATTCCAAACAATCTCACTGTGTATATAACTGTAGTGGAAGAGCGCTCCTATTTTTATTTCCACTTACAAGGTGATGATTTCGTCACCCACCGCGGGACCCACCTTATAGCTCTAGAAGTTTTGTTTACCAACACGTGGACTATACCGAACCGGGAACTCCCTCGACCAGTTTTCGGTAGGCCGGACTCGTCTCTGGGAAGCGCGAGAGAACGGAACCGGTTGGAGCCAGTTGTAGGTTATAAAGTGAAAGCAACCGGAGCGAGTGGGGGCCCACCAGGGTGAGGTTATCGCAGGAAATTTAGGAGCGAAAACATAAAAAATAGAGTAAAAGATAAGGAAATTACGAGAGGCCCACGCGACGAGCACTGGACGGGCAAGGTCCGGGATACGCGTGGCGTCTTGGTGGGGACCACAGAGATGGTGCAACGCCAGCAGCGTTAGCCACGTGTCCCGTAAAATTGACATTTTCCCGGGAAGAGTATGTTGGGAACCAGGAAGGTGCGGTGCCTTACCTGCTGGTGAACAAGAGACCCCAAAAAACAGGTGAACGTAATACAAAGAGATTGTCCCAGTTCTAATGTTGGGCCAAGCCCGTCAATATGGTTCGGTGAGTGTCGAAAATGAATTTTGATTTGGTTTGGTTTGACAGTGTGCACAAATAAAATTGAACCATTGGGTTTTGGTTTGGTACACTTTCAAACAGTTTCAGTTTAGTTTGAGCCTAACTTATAAGTCCATTAAAAAATTAGGCTTACCTTAGAAGCCTGTTTCGGTTTCGAGTTTCCAATTTTTTTTTTATTTTCTAATGGTATGTTTTGGCCGCCAAACGGGAGAGATACAACAAACAATGGCCAATGACATAGCATTTGTGGGATACCAAAAAAATAAAAATTTACTTGAATGTTATTTTTTGTTTCTACAGAGAATCCATTAATGGGTCTTTCAAATTTCTCAGCTTTTCTTCCCTTTTACGCTTGATTTAAATGACCCTCGCTCTAACCCTAAAACTAATCACAAATATGAAATAACAAAAATTATTCACAAATGTAATAACTAAATTAACTAAGTTGTTACCATATTAGCACGCCGGAGCAGGATGAGCGAAGGAATTCAAACTTTTGGCGCTATGTGCAGTGAAAGAGATGACGGGAGGAGTTCGATTTTTGAACTGGGAGGATGACTTGACACGATCCAATCGGAGTTTGGTTGGAATATGTCGCGATTTGTAGTGAAAGAGGACGGAACGGAAGAGACGAGGACGTCGAGGAGAGGAAGACAACGTTTTGTGTGTCGATTTGGTTTCAACTTTCAACATCCAAGTCAAGTGGTGCCTAGCCATGTTACAAAGTGGTCGAGTGCAGACTAAATGTATGGACTCCACCAAACAACCAATTACAGCCCAAACAACCTAATTAGCTAATTAAATTAATTTTTTTTTAATATTATGAGGTTCCAGTCAATTTGGTTCTATATATCGGGAACCAAAACCAAACATTATCTTAGCTTTTGGTTCAGTTTCAAACTGCAAAAATCGAATCATTCGACCCACAGTTTTTTTTTTGTTCAAACTCTCCCCCTGCTTAGTATAGAAGTTTTCTATTGAATATAGTTTGTAACCACGATTAGTCCCTAGGCGTTTAAAAAATAAGAAAGAGTGCCGAGACCGCCAAGCCCCCCATTGTGCATTTTATGTTTTAAAAAATAAATTATAAGGAATTTGTTGAATACTTGGATGAACACTCATTATATATTTGTTCATAAATCGCATCATTAACATTACCCGAAACTAGACATACTTAACTTGAAAATAGATAGATATTAGGGAATAGATCAAATCTCATTATAATTCACGGTTTTCATTTATTTGAAAATAAGAACATATAGAACACTTTACATAAACTACACACCTCAAAATCTAGAACCTTGACAAGATATGCTTACTAACAATCTCCACATATCGAACCTCTAACCCTAAATTTTCTTTCTTTCTTTCTTTCTTTCTTTTTTCCTCACGCTCTTCTTTTCTACGTAAATTAACGCATGCATTGCATGCCATCATATTGCTCAGTCAAGTCTCTCTGCTTGTCTGAAAATAATTGACAAGGAACTGCTGCTATCTATAGTGAAATAAGGCGGCCCCCAAACTTATTCATCAAGTAAAACACTAGTATAATATAGATATGTGTATGGATAGACTTTAACATGCTTGCAAGTCTAAATAGTATGTGAAAATTGTGTAGAAAAACAGACTCATGAATGCAAGGCATGTTGAACTTAGTGCTGGTATCTAGATAATACCAAATGTTGATATATGCAACTTTGCAATTAGCAAGAGGTGGAAAATAGATACGATTTAGAAAAGGCAAACTTATCAAATTAATAAATGGATTGTGGGACCATGATTTTTCAGGATCAGAGTGTTGGAAAATAAAAAGGAAAGTATTTTAGGGATATCGTTTAATTAGTGATTTTATAGGTTTTTTTAGCCAACATGGTCCATGAAATTTGCATAACACATCACTTTGGTCCCTGAGATTTGAAATCAATAGAAGTGGTCCCTAAGATTGTCCACCATCAATCATTTTGGTCATTCAGTGCAAAATTATGTTAATAAGGATCAAAATGACAAATATACTCTCAATTTAATACACAATGGACCAAAATAATTTGACAAAAATTAAGGATATTTTGGTCATTCTATTGTTATTTAATGGAGATTTTTTAAGGAATGACCAAAATGATTGATGGTGGACAAATTTAGGGACCAGTTCTATTGATTTCAAATATTGGGGACCAAAGTGAGGAGTTATACAAATCTCAGGGACCATTTTGGCTAAAAAGCCTATGATTAATTAGGTTTGATATGTTTTGATTTGGTTTAGGTTTCCTTGTCTTGTTGACAAAGGATTATTTTGATTTGTTTCCTAGTATTGCTCATTTGTAATCTTATAAATACCTCCTTATGGAGAAAAATAAAGTATTGAAGTAGTATTTTGAGAACTATCAGATTGTAGAGAATTCTTATATTTGTCATAAACCCTTCATTTTCAATTTGGTATCAAAGTAGAGTTCGATTCTTGGTTGAAATTTGCAATAAGCGCTTCCATGTGGGTGCACGAAGCTAATTTTCTTCGTGCACCCACATGCCATGAACTTGAGGGTGAAGATTATCTACAACTGTTAGAAGAAGATATATTTTCGCTGCCATGAAGAAGAATAAAGGGAAGAAAAGTGCGTGGTTTCAATGCCTTGGAGGAAAGAGATTAGAAGAAGAAAAAAAAGTTTTGACAAGGTAGGATACGTTTCCTATCATGAAGGCTTTTGGCTTTTGTTTTATTTTTTATTTTTTAATTTAGTTTGATTATGAGTTTAAGAAAGAAAAAAAAAGACAAGAAGAATGAAAAAAGAATTGTAGGAAAAAAGAAAAAGAGGCGTTAGTTTTAGTTGGGCTTTCGAAAAGATTAACGTTTGTTCCAATTGGACTTTCAAAAAGAGGCGTTAGTTCCATCATATCAAGAGATTTATTTATCGAGCTTTCGAAAAAAGACGTTAGTTCCAATTGGGTTTTTGAAAAGATTAGCGTTAGTTCCAGTTGGGCTTTCAAAAAGAGGCATTAGTTCCGAGGATTATGGTTTGTTCGTCGGGCTTTCGAAAAGAGACGTTTAAACTAGTTGGATTTTCGAAAAGATTGGCGCTAGTTCCAGCTGGGCATTCGAAAAGATGTGTTAGTTCTGACGGATTGTTATTTGCTGATCTTTCGAAAAGATTGACGTTAGTTTTAGCATATCAATGAAGATTTCCTTCTTGGCAAACTCATGATTTCACACAATGAGTTTGAGGGGGGAATTGGAAAATAAAAAGGAAAGTATTTTAGGGACATGGTTTAATTAGTGATTTTATATGATTTAATTAGGTTTGATATGATTTGATTTGGTTTAGGTTTCCTTGTCTTGTTGACAAATGATTATTTTGATTTATTTCCTAGTATTGCTCCTTTGTAATCTTATAAATACCTCTTTATGGAGAAAAATAAAGTATTGAAGTAGTATTTTGAGAACTGTGAGATTGTAGAGGATTCTTATATTTGTCATAAACCCTTTATTTTCAACTGTACAGCAGATCGGAATACAGTTACCTCATAAGTTTGGTCATAAATTCAATAGTTCCGAGCGAAGCTGGATTTATGGAGCAGTGGTGCTACCATCATTCTGTTCCAAGCAACTTCACTGAGATTGACCATGTTCGAAGCAGTGGTGCCACCATCATCATATAATTTCCTCATAAGTCCAAGCAACATCAACACATTCCAAGGAGTTGGATTTTTTATTTTTTTTTAGTTAGAGAAATGGTGAGGAGACTATCTCAAAATCATCACTAATAGGATCTGCCACATATTGTCTAACACACGGCTTTCAAAGGACTTTCTTCTTCTTAAATACACCAACTATAGGGGCTTGAACGAAAAAATATCAATTGTACCATAGAGTATTCCCATGTGATCTTCAGGTATATCTTGAATTCACTTTTCACGTTATATGCTTTAAGATTTATAGACGCCAATCAAATAGTTTAGAATATATATATATATATATATATATATATAGGGATATGATCAAGGGACAAGAACTCAATCATGGATATATCAATCTCGCTCTATACAACCTAACTGACTTTTTCACTTTCTTCTTCCTATTCTCTCCCCTCTCTCGAATCCTACAGTATCAATACTATATTTTCATGGGTTTCCCTCTTTGTTTCAGTACAATATTCTCTCCCCTCGCTCCTTTTTCATGGGTTTCCCTCCTTTTTCACTTTCTTCTTCCTATTCATATATATATATATATATGTATGTATGTATTTCTTCGTTGTGTTTCCCTCCTTGTTCATTTTTCCCCAGGTATTCGCAATGTCATCAACTTCCGAATATATTTCTTCACCTGGGGAAATCTTTGGCTTGCTCCCATGTTCTTGATGTTTATTAAACCAGCTTCGTATCTTGCGATATTGGTGGCCCGAAGGAAGAGATCATCCATGTCCCATGCATGAGAACTTATAACCGTGTCAACCAAACAGCACATGTGCTTTTACAAGACATGCAACTCTTCTTATGGTGGGCCATCTAGGAAGTGTTCTATAAGGAATATGATTTTTCCCCTTCCTAATCCTCTGTCCTTCCCTTCTCTCACATTTTTTTTTTTTTTTATCTTTCTCTATAAAAAAAAATCAATATAAGATATTGACATGATTTAGTCGTAGTCGTAATCGTAATCGTAATCGTTTAAATATGAAGGAATAAACACTCAGTACTACGGTCTGACGGTATTCTTCTTCACTTGGAGTGAGAGGTCTTAGGTTCGAATCTCGTGGATGGTGAATTCGATGTACTCAAAAGAAAATATATGAAGGAATAGAAGGGGAGAGAGATTGAGAGGAGAGAGAATACTATTTCATTCTATAAACTGGACATCCCCTAACTGTCCACATCACTATAGCTCTTAATATGTTGAAATTCATTTTACAAAATACATCAAATTCCTCCACCCCATTAGTCCATAGCTCTTTTAAATCACAATAGCTCTTCTAAAGTATTACAATAATTTAGAAGTGTTTCGAACCTTGGACGCATAAGCGAAAATTCAACACCTTATCCATTAGGATACTAGACCACATACTTAGACATGCATATCCAAGGAGGCAACATATATGTATAAAGCTTAGGTGTATGAAAGGGTTAAACCCTTTAGTAGAGAGTCCAAATCTGATACCTCGATGGTTTGATCAAAAGATGGTTATTTCTTGTTTATCCCATCTCAATTGTTCCACTTCAATTGTTCCGCTGTCTAATTTACGGCATACGTCCTCTCGGCCTTGGTACATGATAGGATTATTACCACCTGCGCACAAATGGTTAAAAACACCTAAAATACTTGCAAGAGAAATAAGATTATCGAAAAATAGTTAGCTCAAGTAAGGTCGTTCTCCACATGGATTATTTTAAATAAATTTATGTGAAACCAAATCCCAACTAATTATTTAGAACAAAGTTTTGGAAAAGGGTGATTTAATGACCTAAATTAAGAAAAACAAATTTAATAAAAAGGTTAACTAAAATTTGCAATTTTAAAGAAAGAAAAGGAAACAATTTTTAGAATTCAAAGTGAACATGCAAGACTCATTAAGTTTTGTGAACATGCAAGACTCATTAAGACTCATTAAGACTCATTAAGTTTTGTGAAAACCACCTGAAAAAACATATAACCCTTAAGACGTGTTGTCCACCCCAAGTGAAGTTACACATATTAATCACAATAAGCCTTAGTCAATTTTACGGACAACCCTTTGCCAAAATTACATCAAATTACTTTTCTAAATATTCTAATGGTTGCAAATCACTGAGACAAATAGATAGTTTAAACTGGTGATTAACAATTCAAAACCTGCATGCATAATATCATAAGAAAATTAAAAAGAGACCATATATTCTTGCTAAAGCTCATGGCCTCACCCTAGTAAAGAGGATTAGTTATGCATATTCATAATAAAAATCACAAAGTTCTTTATTGAAATAGAAAAAGAATGAAAACACCTTAGAAGTAGAAGTCTTGAAATCCCTAAGTTTTGGCCAAAAGAGAAGAAACTAGGGCCTGCCAAAAGGCTTATTTATACTAATCTATTTTTATTTTTTATTTATTTTTAGTTGAGCAATAGCGTTAGTAAGTTAGATGTTAGATTAGTCACCGACAAGGTTCGAACCCACGTCGTCATGCAAGGGCACAACACCTTTCCACCAATGTTGTAAAGGGCCACTTGCATTTTTACTACTCTAATTAAATCCTCCTAGTAAAAGGTCTTGGAATAAGACTAGGAAACCAAATAAATTAAAATAAATTATGAAGTATAATCTTAAATTGACTTGGTAAATTTGTCCAAAATTCTACACAGCCACGTTTTGGATCCATATCAACTCCAAAACCAGCTCAAGATAGCAGGATTTAAAACTTGGAATTTCTGAACACTTATCCAAAAGGCCACGAACCGAAAAGAGATCATCCTGGGCTCCAAAAATCGCAATTAAGCCCAGAAACGTCACTTTCCAACAACGTGCACTGCTCCATTATTTAATCACCAGAAAATAACCGCTTGGTAGAAATTGCTGAAATTTTGATACAAACAAGCTAAGGAACACACGAACGTCCTCCAATTTGAATTACTCCAACATTCGTCTGTTTGATCATGTTTCGCTTCGCAGGAAGTCGAATGTCCAATATTGAAAATATAAAGCAAAGTATCAAAATTCTACCAAACTAATTACCAAAGTATAGAATAGAGTAAAATATATAATATAAAATTGACTCATCAAAATACCCCTAAACTTAACTTTTTGCTTGTCCTCAAGTAAAACAAAACTAGAAAATAAAAGAAAAGAAAAGCTAACAAACTAAAAACAAAAATTAATTAAGACGCAAAAAAATTTCACCTTCAAGTTGCAATCCATAGAAAACGTTAAAAATTAGAACATATTTTCAAAAGTTCCAACCAATCTCACTATAAAGCCATTTAGAATCAATTAGAAAAGAATTCATGAACTTCCTTTGGTGTAAAGTGAACCAACATGATTAAAGAGACTCGATTAAAATTCTTACCACTTGTCTTTTTATTTCACACATACTAACTTCAAACATAACTCTTTTTTTTTTCTTTTCCTTTTTTCCTTTTTTCTATTTTTCACTTTTTTAAATTTATTTATTTTTAGTAATAGTAATGGTCGTGCAATGTCAGTTCACTTAAGCTTTCGATCTAACCCATGTAACGAGCTTTAGGTCAATGAAGCACGAACCACAAGGGCTTTAGGGCACTAGGTGTAGAACACCCCTAAGGACTTACTAACTTTAGCTGAAAATGCTACGAAACCAACTAACCACCCTGCCCCATGCCAAGACTTTATCGTTTGACGTGAGAATCACTGCTGATTAGGTAGGACTGGCCTGGTTACTAAGCAAAGCCTCGGGTGGAACAGTTATTAATTTATTTATGATAAGATCTAAACTTTACTTTATTAAGAACAAAAATTCACATAGACTAAAAGTAAGTGTTTCAATTTCACTCCCCACAAACCATGTTGATGTGAATGTGCAAATTTTCAAAGGATAATGCATGAATTAGTGTCTAAGCAACGATAAATAGAAAACACTCAACTGTGGGATTAACCTTCACTATGTCCATTTGTTTTTAACGTTTAAAATAATCTATGGATGTTAACTTAAAAACGAAATTTTTTTATTGATTCAAAAATTAAAAGCATTAAAATTCTACTTCCCACCCCCAAACTTAAATCACACATGACAACCTAGGAAATTAAATGCATCTAGAAATTGAAAGTAATGAAACAAACTTGAAAGAAAGTAAGGAAAGAGTTAGAAAATTGGGTTGCCTCCCAATAAGCGCTTTATTTATCGTCTGTAGTTAGATTACAGAAGCCTAATGGTTGGATCACTTGTTCCTTCAGAGTCAATGACTCAGTTGCACTGTCGAAGGATGACTCCAAGTATGGTTTAAGCCCGTGACCATTCACCTTGAATGTGTTGGCATTAATCTCGCTTGCAACGTCAACTGCCCCATGAGGATAAACCTTAGTAACCATATAAGGACCATTCCAACGAGATTTCAACTTTCTAGAAAATAACTTCAACCTGGAACTGAATAACAACACTTTTTGACCTAGCTGGAAATCTTTTCTG
Source organism: Malus fusca (assembly GCA_035220775.1). Taxonomy (NCBI): domain Eukaryota; kingdom Viridiplantae; phylum Streptophyta; class Magnoliopsida; order Rosales; family Rosaceae; genus Malus; species Malus fusca. Next base: position 26,584,710 of record CM069069.1, read on the forward strand.
AGAATTTGTTTGTCATGGAATGCTTTTGTTTTGTCTTTGTATATGTGTGCATTTTCATAAGCCTCTTGACGAATATCCTCAAGCTCATTGAGTTGCAACTTACGCTTTTCCCTTGCTGAATCGTAAGAAAAATTTAACTCCTTAATAGCCCAAAACACCTTATGCTCTAGCTCCATAGGTAAGTAACAAGCATTGCCATACACAAGCCGAAATAGGGACATCCCAATCGAAGTTTTAAATGATGTTCTGTATGCCCAGAGTCATCGTTTAATTTCAAACTCTAGTCCTTACGAGTAAAGCCAACTGGTTTTTCCAAAATACGCTTTATTTAAATGTTTGAAACTTCAACTTGCCATGATGTTTGTGGATGATAAGGAGTGGCAACGTGATGATTTATCCAATACTTTGCAAGTAATGTAGCAAATGGTTTATTTATAAAATGTTTTCCCCAATCACTAAGTATAACTCGCGGGATACCAAACCGTGGAAAATTCACCCCTTGGAGGAATTTCAGAACCGCTGATCCTTGATTGGTTGGTGCTGCAATTGTCTTGACCCACTTAGAAACATACTCAACGGCCACCAAAATATATACTTTGACAATAAATTTTAGTCTTATTTTCACCATCATATAGTTCATATACCTAACTAATTTTAGAAACCTCATCAATTTGTTCCCATTATTTTCTCTAGTTCAATAGTAAGCCTTAACTCCACTTCTCCTTGAAACTCTTTTTTTTTTCTTCCATTCTTTCATAATACCATCTACTTCCATCAACACAACAATTATTCAAAAGCTTAACACCAATTGTATTCATAATCCATTCTTGATCGACTTCATTTCTTTTAAAATCCTCAGCCCCTCAATTCTTTTTCTTCTTAAAATTAACAGAAGTTTACCCACTGAAAATTTCTCGCCTTTTGTACGGATGATATTATTAATATAGTTGATCCCTTCTCCATCTTAATTTGATTCACAAAACCAGCCATATTTTCATCAACTAGCTGACAAACCACCAAAGTTCATCCTTCATCTTAGAGCATCTTTCATCATCTCTACTATTTATTCAAGCCTAATTATCATGATACAAAGTCACAACAACATATTTATACTTTTCTTTTGAATTCTTCAACACTAAAACATGTAGAATACTTTTCTGCATCAATATAGGTACTCTCAAATTCTTCTGACCAGTAAATAAATACTCAAATGCTCATATTGAATCACTAATTCTCTTTCATAATTATGATTCTGTATATAACAATAATTTTGCAAATGATTTTCTAAAATCGTGAACCAACACTGAATTCAAGCCTAACTCCTAAGGCTCATATTAGCTATATAATAATTCATAACTCAATTGCAAAATTACAAATTCAAAGTGATCATAATTCTTTGTATCATCTTAGGAATAAATCTGGCAATTTATTCAGTGATACTCACTGCATATAATCATATGTATGCTAATTCTCCAATGAAAACACTTGGTATCTTACAATCTGTCAACAAATCGAGACTAATAGCTTCATATCTATCCCACAAGTAATTCATAGACCTATCCAAGCCTAAATTTCCTTTGTACATGCTTTTACATCAAAATATACGAGTAACAAAATCCAAGTGTTTGTAGCATCTTAATCTCTAAAATGTTCACTCCAACATCGCTTGTAACTAGCTTATTATAAAATCCTTCTTATTTGCCCACCACTCAGGATAAAAAAAACACCAGAAATTACAAAACTCTATGTCGCATCAAATTCTCATTTCATTCAATTCTTAACTCTATGCTCACTTCTAATCCCTTAACTAATTGACAAATTTTCTTGAGAAAATCCTTTTGTAGAATTTACTTGAATACTTCTTGTTACCTTCATCATTAAGAGTCAAATGAATATAGTATACATTGACTTCTCCAATTTTTTCATTACAGTAACCTAACTTTAAAAAAAAAATGATAACAGTCATATCTCTCTCTAAATGGCAAAAATATTACAACCATGTACTCAATTTATTCTTACTTCTTCTAGGGTAAGGATGACCACTTTCCTCTTACTGAAGTCCATAGTCCAAGTTCTCTTGTCCTTTAGTTACTCCTGAACCCATTTCACCTAGAAAATTCATCTTAAATTTATATGCATGCATTGCTTAGCTTCTATCCTTTTCGTTTTTGGATCAAACTTAATTTCGTTTCTTAAAAGATCCACATATGAATTCAATTGTCAAGATCATGTGCAAAAACTGACTTCACATTTAAGCCTATTCGTACACTCTACATACCATTAGAGGCCAACCAAAACCTTTACTTCCAAAACCCATCACACAGACTCTTCTAAATTCAAACTTATATGGCTCATGGTAATCTTCTCCCACAGTTCTTATCAAAGGGTGTCTAATACCTATGCTCTGATACCATTCTGTCACGCCCCATAGGGGTGGGTTCGGTTTAAATCGGTTCGGTTTTTTGCCAAAACCGAAACCAAACTGAAATTTCGGTTCGGTTCATTTTTTTTTCGGTTTTTTTCAGTTCGGTTTTTTCCGGTTCGGTTTCGGTTTTTTGTTTTTTTTTTCTTTTCAAAAAATGAAAAACATTGAAATTTTAAATTTTAACATATCCAACACAATCATAACATAAGCATTCTAACTAGAATCAAAGACAATGAAAATAAACATTTAAAGTTGAACTAAAATCATCAATCAAGTCTTCCAAAGTCCAAACTAACAACCTCACAACGCAAAAATCGTACAAATGACTTAGAAAAGTTAAATTGTATGATGTTGTTCAAAGATCAGGGTTGTTTGCTTGTAACTGCATGTTGACAACTTGATTAGTAAAAGTAATACGTGGGTGGATTTATTTAGTGTGTGTTGAATTCTTTTCCATCACAAATTACCCAAGTAATCTACCCGAAATAAATGTTTATGGATTCTGTTACATGTTATATGAGAGTAGATTTGGAAAAGAAAGTTGGGGCAGAAGTAGACAGTGCTATGGAGATGGATGTAGGTACTTCAGGAGGAGGTTTGGTTCCTGAACCTTATATGGGGGAGAAATAATAGGTTAGGGTTTAGAGTTTTTATAGGCCTTTTTTTAATATTTTGAGCTTAAAGTTTGGCAACACATTGGGTTTAGCACATTTTAACTTACAAATTGGGTTTAGAAAATAATACCAAAACAAATAATTAAATAAAAAAATTAATTTAATTAATTCGGTTCGGTTCGGTTTGGTTTGGTTCGGTTTCTAGATCACTAAAACCGAACCGAACCAAAAGAATTCGATTCGGTTCGGTTTTTTCCAGTTTCGGTTCGGTTTGGTTTTCGGTTTTTTTCGGTTTTCGGTTTTTTGAACCCACCCCTAATGCCCCAGACCCGGGGTCGACAATAAAAACTCAAACCCAAATCTGAAGCGTGAGTTAAAAGCTAAATAAATAAAAGGAAATTGAAACTGGTTGGAAAATAAATTTCCTCTTATAAAATAACTCATGATTCTTAAACAAATCAAGAATTCTTTATAATTCTACAGTAAATAGATAAATAAACATTCAACAAGTCAGTAGGGACGTAACCTTACCACAGTAAATTGACAGTATTAAATTAAGTGTCATGGAATCATATAGCCAAATATCAAATCATTATTGATAACAATGCATGAATGCAATGCAACCTCTTCAACTATTCCCGTTAACTCATATAATAAAACATGCGGACCTGCACGTCCCATACCGTGCATTTTACCACTGCAGTGATGGTTTGAACATTCTATTATACAAACTAACCCCCATAAGATATCCCAAGTTCATAAACCCCTTTTGTTAGCCATCTTATCTAATTCATTGATCTCCAACCCAAATCACCCACATCGATAATTATCCCGCCGATATCATATTCTAATGTGCACACCGGGCTCACTTGGGACCTGGTTCACAATGAATAGATTCAACTACACAAAACATCCTTTCCAATTACCCTCATTTCCAGACTAGTCTCAATCCAACCACATCAACATGAATGATGCACAAATAATGTCATTTCATATTTTATATGTATCACAATATATTCTCAACAAATAGCATTCTAACAATAATTCCATAACCAATAACAAGTAAACACTTAACCGAAGCAATTAGCCAATTAATATCCAACACATTTATCAACCAAAAAGATCAAGAATATTATAACGCTTCCGAAATTTAATAAAATCAATTTCCGTAAAGATCTGCCGTATTTCCCCTACTTGGATTCCAAAGCTAAAACAAAGATCCATGTCAATACCGGAATAGCTAAGCTCCACGTACTTATCCACATCACTACCGAAATAGCTAAGCTCCACGTACTTATTAATGTCACTACCAAAATCACTAAGCTCCACGTACTTGAGTAAACTCCTTGATCACTCCTAAATCATCATGTCTTCCACCGTATTTCTTTTCTAATCTCTCTCCCACATATAAACATGCATCTATCTATATATACATAATATACGTGAATCACATGCACAAGCATGCAACATTTTGCATGATGTAAAAGAATGAAACAGGAAAGCTCCTCTTTATAGAGAAATGGGGCGCCTACCACACGTATCTAATTGGTTAGTTTTGGTGGAAATTAATAAGCTTAGCCATATTTGATGACTACCTATTTGCATGCACAAGAGGTGTCGACATAAGGTAACAAAGAGCTTTAAAACATTACACCTCCTGCTTAACTCTATCACCTCATGTTAAATCAAGCTTAGTCATTAAGTGAGTTGTCCAAATGCATGAAAGCGTAACCACTGATTAACAAGTAGCTTCATAGATTTTCCACCTCCAGCTTTAGTGAGGCCAACTCATGCTAAGCTATAAATCCTAGTCATGCGTTAGTAAGCATGAATCAAATGCATGCTACATGCATAACGTCCAAGATAGTTAAAATGTACTAAGCTTCTATAGTCCATTCTAACATTCCCAAATAATATATAAAAATATAGGATCTCACAAACTCCCCTTAGCAATAACATCAATCTTAGCTTTATCAACTTCAATTCCCTTGCTAGATACCAAGTGTCCTAAAACAATGCCTTGCTTAACCATAAAATGGCATTTCTCCCAATTCAACACTAGATTAGTTTCTTTGCAACGTTCAAGAACCAAAGATAAATTCAGCAAGTAATGATCGTAAGAATCCCCAAAAATAGATAATTCATCCATAAATACCTTAACAACTCGTTCAACCAAACTTGAGAATATACTCATCATGCAGCGTTGGAATGTTGCTGGTGCATTGCATAATCCGAAAGGCATTCTTTTATAAGTAAACGTACCAAAAGGGTAGGTGAAGCTGGTCTTTTCCTTATCTTCTGGTGCAATTGGAATTTGATTGTAGCCTAAATACCCATCCAAGAAACAATAAATTGCATGACCAGCCAATCTTTTAAGCATTTTATCAATGAATGGCAACGGAAAGTGATCATATCTTGTACCTGCGTTTGGCCTTCTGTAATCAACACACATGCGCCACCCAATGGTTAAACGTGTTGGCACAAGTTCATTGTTGTCATTCTTAACAACCGTAATTCCAATGCATTTAGGTACCACTTGAGTTGAACTAACCCACTGACTATCTGAAATTGGATAAATCATACCAACACTAAAAGCTTCATAACCTCATTACAAACAACTTTTTCATAATCGGATTCAATCGACGTTGAGCATCAATGGTGGGTTTGACTCTTTCCTCCCTCAAAATTTTGTGCATACAAAGTGTTGGGATGATCCCTTTAATATCTACAATGGTTCACCTAATGGCATCTTGAAAATTTCTCAAAATTTGTAGCAATTTCTCTTCCTTAGTTTGAAATAAATTTGTTCAACACCTAAATAAGCATATTTTAGGTGTTCAGGTAATAGCTCCAATTCCATCTTAGGCGGCTGTATTTTTGAAGGCTGCAATGGTGATTTCAATTCCCCTATACTCTCAAAAGCATGCCTCCACTTTGGCTGGTGTAAAGCTACACTTTCCAAAGCTGTAACATACTCAAAAACATCTTTATCTTCAGTTTCTTTGTCTTCAAAACTGTGTAAAACATTCAGCAATAGATCAGCTGTCAAACAGGGCACAATATTGGCGTACATGATGTTTTTCAACACGTTAACTCGCATACAATCTTGCACATCACCTGGCCTTTTAGTTGCTTCAAATAAATTGAAAACAACATACTATTCTTGTACTCTAAGTGTCAATGTGCTAGCTTCCACATCTATCAAAGTTCTAGTAGTTGCCATGAATGGGTGCCCCAAAATAATTGGTGTTCGCATGCCTTCATCCATATCCAACACCACCACAAAATCTACAGAAAGATACACTTTGATAATGAGATCTTCAATAATGCCCATAGGATAAGCAACTGAACGATCTGCTAATTCCAAAATAACTGATGTAGGTTTGATTTATCCATGTCCTAGTCGCAGAAAAATAGAAAAAATGCATTAAATTAATATTAGCTCCCAAATCAATTAAAGCACGTTTAAAATTTGAATTTCCAATTGGGCATGAAATTGTAAAATGCCCTGGATCCCTTTCCTATGGTGGCAATTTTTGTAATAAAACTGCACTGTATTATTTTGTAAGAATCATTTTTTCAAAATTCATAAGCTTCTTTTTCTTTGTGCACACATCTTTCAAAAAATTGGCATATGAGGGAATGTTCTTGATTCCATCAATTAATGATAGATTAATTTGAACTTTAGCCAACTTTTTCATGAAATCTATTAATTGTTGATCATTCGCTTTTAGTTTTAACCTTTCGGGATATGGCAATGGGGGCATATAAACATGTTCTGCATTTTCTGCATGTTTTTTATATATGTCCAGTGGTTGTGCAGATTCTGTAGAAAATTCAGAATCTATTTGTGGTGCACAACACGCCCACGAATTTTCAGCATTGTTTTATGCATTTTTTGCATCTTGGTTGTCATAACTTTTACCACAATGCATTGTTCTGACAGCAATACAATTTGCATTTCTGCGTAGATTTGGGATAGTTTGGCTAGGACATTTTCGTAGTTCTCTGCCCGAACACGGATGTGCAATTTGCCCCATTTGCTGCTGTAAATCTTTCATGTTCTGAATATTTTGACTAGTTTTTTTAATGTCTTGTTGTGTTGCATCAAAGCTCCCCCTCCCCACCCCCCCCCCCCCCCCCCAAATTTATCAATTGTAATCTCTCAAGCTACTTTAGCTGGTGCAGCAGGTTGCTGTACTGGCTATTGAAATTGTGGTTAAGCTTGTTGGTCTCTATCCCATTTGAAATTTGGGTGATATCTCCGTCCCAGGTTTAGAAATTTGAATACGGATCATTCCTAGGCATTTGATAATTATTGAATGCATTTACCTGTTCTGTAACATGTTCTAGGTACGCATCCTTATGTGGGTAGCACATAAAATCATACATTATGATGCCATAAATGGTACAAGTTGCTATAGTAGGCTACTGGACAGCAACCTACTGCACAATTGCTACCATTCTTTGCAAAAACATATCAACTTTTGCATCAAAAGTTTCTAACTTTTTCTCCATATTTTCTATTTGTGTAGATACATGTGATGATCCATTGGACATTTCAAAAACACCCCTGGTCTGAGGTAGATCAACTGCCCATTGTTGAGATTATATCGCCATTTCTCAAATAATTGATACGCTTGTAGAGCATCTTTGTCTGAATATGTTCCTCCACAATAAGCATTAACAAGAGTCTTAGTGCTCAAATTTAGCCATCTATAAAATAATTGCATTTGAGTGTCACTAATAATGCCTAAATGCAGACATTTTCTGAGCAAATCCTTGTACTATTTTCATGCTTCATGAATTGCCTCATTAGGTTTCTGCGCAAATGATAGAATTGTGTAGCATGTTAAGTATCTTTAATGCTGGGTAATATTTGCTTAAAAAAGCGGCACTAAGTTGGGCCCACGAAGTAATGTTTCTGGATGGAAGTGTGAGTAACCATCTCCTTGCCCCATCCTTCAAAGTGTAAGGAAAAAGTCAGAGTTTGATAGATCCGGCTGAAAATCCTTTCACCAAGATATTTTTGCATCCCATCAAAAAATTCGTAAGATGCATGTTAGGATTAACTGTAGATAAACCGTGAAAAGAAAGTAAAATCTCCAACATGTGATGCCATATCTCAAATGTAGACCCTTCCTCAACTTCAGGATAACTGATGCAACACGGTATTTCAGTGGCATAAGCTGCCAATGAGTCCCTCAACGATTGTCTAGTTGTTGGTATAACAAAAGCTATAACTTCTTCAATGTCCAAAAACCTAGTAAACAAATTCTGCAAAATTATTTCTTGCAGTGAGGGTTCCCACTACAGATTATGTGGTCTACGTCGTTGTCTAGCTGCCCATTCAGGTTCTGGATCAAAATCTGCAAGCTGATGTTTTTGTGATCTGGTACAGACCATGCAGTGCACACAATCTGCGGAAATTAAAAGAAACGAAATTTAATTTTTTTAATAGATACGGGAATAATTAATTGAGAATATGATAAACGAAAATCTATTTAAAATCAATCCCTGACAACAGTGCCAATTTCTTGATAAGATTTTTACCATCTGCGCAAAAAGGGTTAAAAATACCTAAAATACTTGCAAGAGAAATAAGATTATCATAGTATAGTTAGCTCAAGTAAGGTCATTCTCCATAGAGATTATTTTAAATAAATTTATGCAAAACCAAATCTCAACTAATTATTTAGAACAAAGTTTTGGAAAAATGTGATTTAATGACCTAAATTAAGAAAAATGAATTTGATAACAAGGTTAACTAAAATATGCAATTTTAAAGAAAGAAAAGGAAACAATTTTTAGAATTCAAAGTGAGAAAGCACCAGGGTTCCACCGCCACCTTAACAATCATATGTGGTTCTTCTAATTACTTATGAATTACACATGCATATTTTGAAGGTTAGGTATTCCTAATATATATCCTACTTGGAACCTCTAACATAAAACGTATATCTAACATGCAACCGGTATGTGGTTCCAGATTGAATGTGAACATGAAGACTCATTAAGTTTTGTGAAAACCTCTTGAAAAACCATATAACCCTTAAGACATGTCGTCCATCCTAAGTGAAGTTACACATATTAATCACAAGAAACCTTAGTCAATTTCAGGGATAGCCCTCCGTCAAAATTGCATCAAATTATTTTTCTAAATATCCTAATGGTCGCGAATCACTAAGACAAATAGATTGTTTAAACCGATGATTAACGATTCAAAATCTGCATGCATAATGTCATGAGCAAATTAAAAAGTGTAAAGTCTCGTCTTAAGTGTTTGGCTTTCCTTGTCAAATATTGTATTTGTGGACCATATGCTCAATTTAGTTTTAGACTACATTATTTGGTTATGGGCCGCTGCTAGGGGTGCAACTTGGGTTGGGCCAATCCGAACCCACTCATGTCCAACCCGACTTTAAATCCGAACAAGCGAGTTTTTTTTTAGTTAAAACCCGCCCGAACCCAACCCAATTCCAACCCGTTCATTGATTGGATTGAGTTGGGTTGATCATTTGCCCATCTATCCCCAACCCAACCTAACCCAATCTAACTAGATTGTAACCCATATCAATTAATGCTCATACTATACCCAAGTGTGTCAAGTCCAAAAACCAACACCTTTTCTAATAATTTTTTTAATAAATTACCCTTTATAATTACTTAAGCTTTTAGGGAATAAGAGGATTTGATTACCATATTCGTAGTCTCTAAATCCTAAAGCTTTATAGTAGACTGATTTATGAAATTAGAGTAAGCTAGCTTTGATGCTACTTGGCTTAATTTTTTTAGGAATTCTTGGAAATTAAGTTGTTACAAGATTAAACTTGAAAAAGTTGGGCAACCCAAACCCAATCCAAGTAAACCCTAACCCAATTAAACCCGAGCCAGATTGTAAAAGTTGGGTTAGGATTAGGTTGACCTTGCAACCTGCCCAACCCACCCGAATGGCACCCTTAGCTGCTACTGCTAGGACTAAACATTCAAAGATGTGATTCACTTCACTTCAAAAGGTTTGGTCATGCATGTGCATTTCACATCTATATTCTTGGTCATTATGTTTAGTGTTGTTGTCTAGTTAGAATTGCTCATTGTTTTCCAACTGGCTGGGCACACAAATTAAAAGTTGTCCACATGGGCTCCCTGACAGCTTTCTATTGATGGTCAGATCTCAACCCTTAATCTTTTCTTATCAGTTAGTTGGTGAGAAAAACAAACCGATGCTTTTAGGGTTAAGATCCCTAGCTAGGGTTCCTTTTCATTTGGGGTTTTTGCTGGTGCATATTGTTTAGAGAGAGAAGTTAGAGAGAGGTGGAGCATTTACGCTTCCACCTTCTTCCTCCTCCTCATTTATGAAACCCTAGTTGCAAAACCAAGTTCATGCATTAAACAACCAATCATTGTATATTAGTGTTGCATTGTTTTAAGGTTTTGCATTAAGTTTTTGGTCTGGTTTTAAGGTTTAAACATGTTTTTAGACCAAGCTTTTGGATTCAAGTTAGATTATTCCTTCAACTATTTGACTGGAGAATCGAATTGGTCATTTGAATCCTGATTTATATGCATATCATAACATCATACCATTTCGTGATTTGAGTTGATATCGGTGCCACAATGTGAAGAGCTCAGGGGGAGCTGCCACTTCGTGAAGACGGAAGGAGTTCATCTCGTGTGAGGCAAGGTTGCACAAAGGTAAAGCTACTCCATAGATAGGATCTAGGAATTGAGCTTATGTGGTTTTTGTATAAAGACTCAGTGGAGAGTCCTAGTTTTTTAACCCAGATGTGGGTTTTTCCGGCAAAAAAATCTTGTGTTCAAAGTTATTTATATTATGTCACACATCTCACATACACATATATGTTACATATTTCTCTTGAACATTTAAATGGTATGTGCTCACAATCACGCTCACTTGACACATTAATAACTTGCAATGAACTAAGCCCTTGCTGACTAGGATATTTTTTGGGAATTGAAATTGGTGATTGAATCTTTGATTTATTAACTAACAAATCTATCTTAGTTGACTAGTGGACTTGACAAATCAATCCAGCAAATTATAATTTTTTTATACAAGATAATCCGCCTGGTACCAATTTCAAAAAGAGACTACATATTCTTGCTTAGACTCATGGCCTCACCCTAGCAAAGAGGATTAGTTACACATATTCATAATAAAAATCACAAAGTTCTTTATTGAAATAGAAAAACAATGAAAACACCTTGAAAGTATAAGTCTTGAAATCTCTAAGTTTTGGCCAAAATCTTCTCTCCAAAAATTGCATAAAGAAGAAGAAGGTAGGGGTGGCCAAAAGGCTTATTTATACTATAATTAAATCCTTCTAGTAAAAGGTCTTGGAATAAGACTAGGAAACCAAATAATTAAAATAAATTAGGAATCATAATACTAAATTGACTTGGTAAATTCGCCCAAAATTCTGCACAGCCACGTTTTGGGCCCATATTAGCTCCAAAATCGGCTTAAGATAGCTGGATTTAAATATTAGAATATTCTGAGCACTTCTCCAGAAGGCCACAAACCCAAAAGAGATTGGGCTCCAAAAGTCACAATTAAGCTCAGAAATATCACTTTCCAAAAACGCGCACTGCTCATTTACTTAATTGCCAGAAAATAACTGTTTTGTAGAAATCACTGAAATTTTGACACGAACAAGCTAAGGAACACACGAACGTCATCCAATTTGAATTACTCTAAAATTCGTTCGTTTGATCATGTTTCGCTCCGCAGGAAGTCGAATGTCATATGTTGAAAATATAAAGCAAAGTATCAAAAACTTACCAAAATAATTGCTAAAATATACTAAAAATAGGGTAAAATATATAATATAAAATCGACTCATCAGTATGTAATGTAATACTTTTGCAGGAACTCCATTTACAATGTTAGTGTTGCATTGGTTAACTTTCCAACTTGAAGCGCACCACATGTAGGACATTCCTCCACATGCTCAAGCTCTTTCCTAAATAGCTAGGCAACAATCATTCATGCATGCGTGAATCTTCTCATATCCAAACTCAAATGCCTTGAAAAGTTGTTTTGTGGAAAGGATCAGGGAGTGTGTTATCTTCGACTTCCAGTAGCATATTTCCAAGTAATTCTAGGATTTCATCAAATATAAATTAAGTTGTTCGTTGCTTTAAACTTGAATAGAGAAACAATTGCTGACATCATTGTGTACTTTGTACACCCTTGGAACAAAGGAATTTCAGCTTCTCTAATTAAATTTGCTTACCTATCTACTTTCGCAAGGGTTCTCCTTTACGTCCTCTTCATTTTGGAAATACAAGTCATGGTACATCCTATATGCCTCTGGCATTTCCACTTCTCTATATTTAACAGATTTACTTGGACTTTTCCATGAAGGGCCCAAGTTGTTTAGGCAGGATCCATCCCTTTTATGACCAAGTGTTCGTATATAGTATTTAAGTTCTTCGCATGTCATTGACCTGCATTTACAAAACTATGAACACTATATCAATGTGGTTACGCTGTAAGTTTCACCATTTGATATAGTATTTAAGTTTTTCGCATGTCCTTGACCTGCATTTACAAAACCATGAGCTTCTTCTCTGTATTCGATCATCTGAAAATCTAGAAAATTACTCTAAACTTGATACTATTGCATGCTATTGATGGTTAACCTATCAAATACTTAATACCAACACCAAAGAAACATTACTCTAAACTTGTATAATTAAATGGATATCATGCATGCATGCACTACCAGCTAGAGTAGTACCAACCTTTTTATTTCTCTCTCAGGTATGCTATCCCCTTGTTCTTATCGTCTTTTAAGTTGTTACCAAATATATATATATATATATATATATATATTTAAGTATACATAAGTGCATTGATTAATAAGTTAATACAATGTTAACTATTTGTATGAGTTCACTCTGTAATATAATCGTATAAAAGAACCCTTTATTTTTTTAGGTCATTATTCAAACAGTACCAGCAATCTAAAAAGAAATTACATACACAAACGCTTATGGTTAGCCCAAGTGGTAAGGGAAGAAGTCGTTAGGGTACAATACATTAGGATATTATTCAATTCTCTTCGATAAAACCAACAAAGACCCCAAAAAAATTATTTACTTATTCACATCAATATTCATGGTACACATCTTTATAAAATCAACTGTTGCAAACTGGTCTACCTGTGTTTACAAAGAAAATTAATGCCCCAGATTCAAATCCTCTCGGGCTTGGCAAACAAAAACCAGACTTTATTAGTATCTCAAGACTCCTAAACCGCCTAAAGAAGAATAAATTATATAAAACGGATTCACCGTCATAGTGTTCTGTTCTTATAAAACAATGACATGTGTAAATTTTTCATACAAGTTGCTCTCCCAACTAAGTAGTGGATAATCGAGATGACCTGTGTGAAGCAAGCTAATAATACAAAAGGTTGCAGTGCAAATCATTGAAGTTTTCATGAGCTGTTACAGTCAAGAAAAGTTGAGTGCTAAATTTTATGTTGCTTTGGTCTTAAAGTTCCAAAGTAATCTAGGTTAACTTTCGATTTCTTTGATGATCTCTTTTCTAAATATATTCAAGTATTGTGGGCATGCATCGGCCCCCTTACCATACTTTGCTTTGCACTAGGCCTAAGCAAAGTCAGACAATTATCCCTGGCATATTTTAGCAAAGCATGCATCTTTGCTGCATATACTATGTATTTATAATCTGCATATAACGAAGCAAGGAATTTGGAGGAGAATCCTTTTATAATTAGGCACTGATTCTTAAATCAGCTGAAAAAACAAAAACCATTTTGTTGTTTAATTAGAGTTTTTTTTTTTTTTTTGTTAATACAAGCAATATTTTATACTATATTCATTTAAACTACGAAAATGAAGATCGGAACTTAGATGCAAATGAAAGAGCTCAATGTTCTAACCAACTTGACTCACTTCTACAATTAAAGATTAACTAGCACCAAGTACACTGCAGAAGTCATATAGCGTTTTCTAGGATGGATTTTTATTTGTTTTAATATTTTTCTAAGTGACAATAATAGTGGATCCTTTTCTTCATAAAATATAATCACTAAATTTTGTATTACAAGATTATCAAGTATCAATTTATCATAAAAAAAAAACACTAGCCAAGTATTTACAAACTACTTAATTCACATATAATCAATACTCAAAATGAGGTTATAATTTGATATCAAACTCGCAGTAAATATGTATTTTTCCCGCATCATGTGAGTAAGCATCACAATTTATCAATGACAGTGGAAAACAAAATGCAAGTTATAACAGTTTTTGGCAAACAAAATTATGTTATTATGGAATGAACAAAAGCAAGCTTAATTAGTTCCCGCCATTAAAATGTAAGTACTCTTTAGAGAATATTATTATCCACCAAGGGATTGGAATAAGCATCAACCCGCCCTACCATATATATGCTTTGCTTGAACAAGGTTAGACAAAAGATGGCTCAAATTTTAGCAAATGGTCTTTAGACTTTAGGGTACATTTCAAGTGTGCATATTCTTTAATTTACACCATGCTTTTGTAGCATGGATGGCGATGCTCCATGATTCGTTTTCTTACTCTCTTTCAGGACCTGTACTGCATGGTTAACATTTTAGACCAACTTGTGAGCAGAGAGGTTTGCTCACCCACTCACTTTATTTGTACACATAGTTTGCGTATGACCCAGATAGATAGTGCTTTGAAAATATATATTTCCACCATATTGATAGTGTGTCTATCATTATACTATGAATATGGTGAGGATACATCATCCATACAAGTCATGAACAAACCACGCGCACAACCCAGGTGTGCAATTGAGCATATATTTGCATATGTGAGCATATTGTTGGGTTGTAGTTGAATACATTTTACCCTTTTTGTTTGTTTGATACAACGATGTTGAGATATAGATTAAGCAAACTCGAGATCTCGAGTATAGGTATGAATATTCGTAAATAACTGAACTACAATTCCTTACTACTAGTTGAATTCTTAGAATCTTCTTATTATATGTAACTATTTTTCTGTTGTCAAATATTATTTATATATATTGAATTAAAACTTATTCATCAAAGGATATTTTGATGCTTAAAAAAGCCCACGAAGGGATGTATTCTTTATAATCTTCGGCCCACCACCCTAGCAGATTGCCAGATTCTTTATGCCTCATAGCAACATAATGGGTTCATATTAGCCTTTAATATGCATTCCTTTTAACCAAAGCATAGGATACTCTTTAATCAGATTCTCTTAATCCAGAGACTTTTTACCCCCACAAGTCATGGGGCAAACAAGCAATGGGCAAATTTGTGAGCAGTGACTTCACCTTTTTGTTTCTACCCTATTTCTCATGTGTATGATTATGTGTTGAAACAAATACTTTAATTATGTATATAGCACAAAAAGTGAAATCTAAAATTAATATTATTTTTTTTGGTAAATAACCAAAATGGTTATTAAACATGCCCTCAAAGTCTAATGCAGTTGAATGCATATATAAAAATAAAAAAAATTATGTAATCTGAAGCATTTATGTGTGTCTCTCTTCACAGATTATAATATGGATTGACGACATAACTGACATGACTCGTTTTTAGAGTAAACTAAAAGAAAACAAATACTTATGTTATTATTTGAGTGAAATTGTAACACTACTTGACGTTGTCAATATGAGTCATAGAAACATTGTTTAATTTTATCATGCTTTGAACTCAATCATGTTAGCCTCAAATGTGCATTACGTATTCAAATGCTTGTGTTTTTTTTTTCACATTCATTTCCATCTTTTACACACTTGTCACATCCCGGTCCGGGCCCACACCACATCTCGATCTCGACTCCACCGTAGCACGATATTGTCCGCTTTGGGCTCCGACCACGCCCTCACAGTTTTGTTTCTGAGAACTCATACGAGAACTTCACAGTGAGTCACCCATCCTGGGAATGCTCTCACCCGAACTCGCTTAACTTCGGAGTTCTGATGGAACCCGAAGCCAGTGAGCTCCTAAAAAACCTCGTGCTAGGTACAGATGGGAATATACATATAAGGCTTACATGATCCACACCCCTGGGCGATGTGGGATGTTACAATCCACCCCCCTTAGGGGCCCAACGTCCTCGTCGGCACACTTTCGGCCAGGGATTGGCTCTGATACCAAATTGTCATATCCCGGCCCGGGCCCCCATCACATCCCGGGCTTAACTCCACCGTAGCACGATATTGTCCGCTTTGGGACCAGACCACGCCCTCACGGTTTTGTTTCTGGGAACTCACACGAAAACTTCTCAGTGGGTCACCCATCATGAGATTGCTCTCGCGCGAACTCGCTTAACTTCACCCGAAGCCAGTGAGTTCTCAAAAGGTCTCGTGCTAGGTACATATGGGAATATACATATAAGGTTTACAGGATCCACACCCCTGGAGAATGTGGGATGTTACACACTTCTTTTAATTTTGACTATTAATTTTGTTTAATTTATTTAATCTCATAACTAAAAACAAAACAAGTGTACAAAAGATAAAAAAATGACGTATAAAAATCATTACTCCATGAAAAAGATGATTGCTTGAATAGAAACTCTCGTAATTGCATGTAGGTTATTCCCGTGAGGAGAGGATAAAAAGAGAAGTTTCTGCAACATGTTGGTGGCAAGTTTTTGAGGATGAGAGTGCAGGGACCATCTATCAGTCGAGCAAACTAGCTAGATTGAGGTAATTAAGGAGTTGAACAAAGAATATTATGTACTGTAATTGCTGCTGTATAACTAGTTTGACCCAAAAGTGAGAGATGTGAAACAAGTGGTGGGGTAACCTCGGATTCTAGAAAAGTTTGGGGATGTTAATAATTTTTGTGAATTTTACTTTTTATAGTGAAACTAATTAAAGTCAGTATTTGATAGAAGATTGATACTGCATATGCATCATTGGATTTGAAAGATAACCTCTCATTTTTTTTTTTAACAAGCGAAATTATTTACACTGAGGAAGTGGGATAGTGAGTTAGAGTTAAATTTCACAATGGCCGAGCCATAATAATGTAGTTCAAATTTATTTTTGGTAAGAATCGAACTTAAGATCTCTAAATTAAAATGAAAATAAATACATTTAAACTATAGTACTAAATGACACCTCTATGTAGAATAATTTATGGGGCCAAATGATATAATCCATTATTTTGGTTCCTCATTCCAATGCCCTCTGCCTTCTCCTCCTCCTACTCCCTTTCTCCTTATCTCTGTCAAACCCACACGTACGACTACTACAATATTATATTCCTTTTTTCACTTTTTAAGATGTCCCAAAACATAAATGTAAACATTAAGTAAATATCTTTCACCTTACACGTCCACACGTAATGACAATTATTTCAATTTCTCTGTGGAATGTAAACATGGTTTCGGATAAACTTGGTCTTGTCAGCCTCCAGCCTCCTGTAAAAAGACACAATTCTTTTTTTTTAACTGAGCAAAAGCTTCACCTTGCAAACTTAATTCAGAGTTGTACAATGTTTCAACCTACAAACAATGATTTCATTAATGAAATCACTAAAATGTATAACACAATGTTTTTCTAATTACATATTTGACATAGTACATATCATGTCGCTTATTGATTTAGAGATACGTCAAAGACAAAATACGTTTACATCAAACATCAGATTACAATCATAAATAAACACCACTTCATAGGCACACAAGTCAATTACAAACTAACATATTGAGTCGGGGCACATTGACAAAAGGTTAACTCTCAAAAGTGGGCTAGTGTTTTGAAACCCTATAATCAATACGTCCAGGTCTACAAACCACATACTTTGATTTTTTATAGGTCACTCATAACTCATGCAATATCTGTTACAATCACATAACGATCCAACAACACAACAATAATGATTATGGTTCTACGATCAAACTATTGAATCATAGAAAATCAGTTTGGTAAAAATCTAAAATAGATATGAATTTCACCGAGGAAAACATTTCTCGCTATAAGTGATGATTTAGTCACTAAAGAGTTTCAGCAAGGAAAGGTTTGTGTCGCTCACTTTGTCATTGGACTCCTGTCACTGAATGTGGCTCTAAATTTTCTAGGTTTCTTTAATTTCTAAACCATTCAATCATTCATACTAAACAAGGCCTAAAGATTTTGGGAATTTTATATTTGTTAACATTTGCAATATGATTACAAATCCTCGTGTTAATCAAATAGGCGACCTAACAATTTACAAATCATGTATCAACAGTTACAACAACGTCTCAAATCTTGTACAGATAATATCAAATCTTGTATGTACAATATCAGATCATGTACAGACTACCTCGATTCATGTACCAACAATATCCCTGTTTGTAAATTCCATAGAATCTAGGTACCACATACTTTCACAAATTACTTTGATGGCCATAACTTCGTCGTAATATTTGGAACAACAGTTGTGCTTATTTACTCATTCATTCGAGCGTTGTGTATCTAGCAAAAAATTTGTGAGTCTCTGGTAGTTTGTATTTTAATTATTTTTTGTGTTGGTATGTTATCAGCTTTTCTCAGCTCCATTTCATTGATCTTGGTAGCTTCATTGATGGTGTTGAGCACAAAATTTATGTTGGTATGAACATTTATTGGTTCGTTGTTAGTTCCTCTTTAGATTCGGCACTATCCGTTACTAAAGTATGTTCTTATGCTCATTATAGAATTTCTCATTTATCGCAAAGTGTTTGACTTTTTTTTATTTATTTCTTTCTCACAAGTGGATTTTTTTATTTTTTTTACAATCTTTTGAGTTTGGGTGTCAATGATTTCAAAATTTGGATGCATTCATTGCTTATTCTCGGGCATGTCTTGCTCTCAAATCCACCAATAGGATGGCAATAGGATGGCAACTTGTTTGGCGAGGTTGCCTTTGATGTTCTGTTAAAGTCTCTTGGAGTGAGGACCTATTGGTTGTTATCCAATTTGTCCTTTTTATACATGTATCAGTTCTTAAATAGTAGAATGAACTTGCTTCATTTCATCTATATTTTTTTACTGAAATAATATGAGGTAGTTTATACATGAATTTTTTTTTAACAAACAATATTATCTAGATTAAAAGAGAGTAAGTAGGCTTAATCTCACAATGAGAACACATACCTTGAATGTAAAGACAATGCTCTTAATGAACTACACACCTACCTTGAATGTAAAGACAATGCTCTTAATGAACTACACACCTCTTGTATTGCAAAGCTTTAATAAGTAAATGTTTTTTTATCTTTCACTTTATTTTGTTTTTGTGGGAGGATGTGAAGAAATTTCTTACATACAAATTTATATATGTTTGTACTTTTTACTCATTTTATATAACGATATTCTACATTTAAGATGAAGGGGACTGAAATAGGTTGCATAGTAGGTTAGTCATTAACGAGATACCAAGTTTACAACAAATATAATTTATGTAAATCAAATTTGAGATATCTAATTTATAAGTAAAAAAAAATATCACTAAATTATAACACTAGCTAATCACTAAAATCAAAATAACGTAAAAGAGTAAAAGAGGAGAGTAACACACCAAATCGATTTCCAATCTTATTATGAAGGACAAATTAAGTAACAAATCATATAGGAAAACATGATGAGAAATTTCTTGAGATTCTGTAATGTGAAAATGATCACAACCCGCACGAGTCCTTTCATTGGATTCTCTGTTTGATGACGGACTCTGCTGAGACACCCTGACACCAAGTGTCTGACAACATGATCTCAACCTTGAATATACTATATAAAAATATATAAAAATTGTAATAACTTTAACCGTTAATTTCAAAAGTTTAAATTTGTGGATTTAGTAGATTTGATAGAAGGGATCCGAAGAGAATCCCTTTACCCTGTTAGGCCACTATGCAAACAGTATTTTATATTATACAGAAATTACGTTTATAAGTTTTCTAATTCCAACCACATAATCCATTTACGACAATACTTCTCTCATTTTCGAGCATTATTTCACCGTATTATAAAAATTATATGAATCACTGTTCTTTATCATGCTTTAAAGGTAAAAATCATTTCTAAAAATTTAATCCGATATATAAAACCGCTTAGTCCTCTTAAGTGTCCAATAAATTAATGAATATAGTAACAAGTAATATTGTTATGGTAAAAGTTAATTTATTCATACAAAGGATCTTCAAATTAAATAATAGATAGATACTCGATCACTAGTTTTTCATCAGAATGGTGGACCATATCAGTTAACAATTTGGCCGTTAATATAGACTAAATAATCTTGTTAGACAACAAATAGTGGTGCCATATGATTAGTTAGTGGGGTTGAGAGGTACCCACAAATTGAATGTGAAGAAATTATCACTCCAAAATTATATTCTCTGCGTAGGAATCCAACGTTCAAAGAGTTACGTCATGATGCAATATGCTGATACAATTTTTTGTCCACAAACAACCTTTTCACATTCATAATAATTTGTATATATCATACGGACATCAATTTAACTAAGTTAGCTAAAACATATTAGTTTGTTAAACCGAATATGCTGTTCACAATTTAAATAAATTTAATATAAAATATCGGATGTATAAAAAAACTTGCTACATATATAAACTTTCTGTCTTCATTAACTTAAGAAGGGTTTACACACAACAAAAGAAGTGCCTATGCTTCTCTTACTAAGTTGACTTAACAAACCACACTCAAACTTCAAACCCACCCATTACATTTCACTCACCAAACTCAGAAGGTCAGCAATACCTTTAAAAATAAGCAAAAAAGGCTAAAATCAATTAGTTGGACAGTCCCAGCTAATTTAATTACTGATTAGTATACCCTAGAATTTGAAAACCCAACTTAGATAGTTGGCAAAGAAAAAGCAAAGGCCAATAATTTGCTTTCTCCCAACTCAAAATCTCATCCCATGAGACTAAACTAAAACTAATTTGATGGTAAAGATGACAACCATCTCTTAACTACGGAAATTATTTATGTATATATTCCATGAAATGTCACTCAAAGTTTGATTTAAACTGAAATACCGCCATTTGCAAAGCAGAAGAAGAGCTCCAAGTCCGGCGGAGCAAAGAAGGCGATTGGAGATCTCCGAAACAAGCAATTTGATGAAATAGCTCTTTTCTTCTTAGGCGCCGGTGGACAGGTTACAATCTCCGGTATCCGGAATCTCTGAGCTTTCGGAGTGGAGCAGGGGCTTGCCGTAGACACATCGTCAACCGCCTCGAACTCATCTATGCCGCCTTCAATCTTCGGAGCATCGTTGCAGACCACGGAGGATGAATTCGAAGGCGAAGTCTTCGGAGATGCAAATTCTTGATGAGTAGTAGTCTTTGGCCGGACAAGCTTCTTCTTGAAATGGGTTGTTTTTGTTTTTGCCTCTCTTGTTGTTTTTGTCTTTGATCTTGTTCTTGCAGCTGGAGTCATTGGTTGAAGAGAGCAAACAAGAATTGGTGAAGAATTTGAAGGTGGCCAAGAAGCAAGGGAGAAGTTTTCCGAAAAAAAGAACTTTACCAAACAAGGAAAATTAACTAGTAGAGAGAAAAACTAAACCCTAAATATTGGATGCTTTATAAAGCAAATAAAATTTGACTGGAAAAAGTGTCAAAAAGCTAAAATGATCAAACACGCGTTTGGAAACAAGGCCTTTTCAATCAAACCTTACAACTACCTACCACTTCGAAGAAACTCCACCACACATGGAGTCTGCAACTCAGAAAATTTCTGACCCAAAAGAGAAAAAAGACACAAAAACAAGATCAACCCAGAAATATTTTCAAGATGCAAAGAAAGGAACACAGAAGATGAGTGGATTATTGGAGTGAATAAGGTAGGAGGGGGGGAACCCACTTCCGTAAGAGTTGAAAAGCCCTAAATAAAACCCTAGAAAGATGATGGAGGGGGTGAAGAGAAGACAAGAGGCGGGATCTAACACTTACGAATAAATATGTTGCTCGTAGGGCTTTATATTGATTGAGAATTGTGATATAATTGGGGCAAATGCTGCCCGCTGCCCGAAGCAAAGCCCAGAAACAGAGGCGGTAGAGGGGAGAAAAACTGAGAGATTTAAAAACCAGGGTAATTCTCATTTTATTACTCTTAAGTGTCGTGATGCACAATTAGAGATGATAATTTTAACCGTTAAACTCGATAATCGTGGATAACCGTCCGAATGAATTGGATTTGGGTATGAAAATTTGTGTATATTTTGGGTATGGGGAAAAATCATAAATATTATTCGGTTATGATTTTGGATATGGTTATAGGGTCCCCAATCCATATCCGTACCCGAACCCGAACTGAATAATATATAATATAATTATATATAATATTAAAGTATTATATAATATATGTATATATATATGTATATTTATTATTCACCGAATCTTACTTTGATAATACAAAAATTGCATTGTGTGAGTTGCATTTTGTGGCAAAATTCAAAAGTTTTGATATGAATCAAAATCTATGAGAATTCAATGGTACTTATGGAGATATCAAAGATCAACCAACATTATCAATGTTTAGCTTTAATTTTTATGCTCCACAAGATCTATTAATTAAATCATTCTATACATCAAATATTTAATGACAAAATTAATATTTAGTAAATTATCATACGTCAATTGGGCGGATTTATTTTTTTAATTGACAAAGATGAATATAACCGTTAATCGATGGGGAATCCGTTATCCGATGGGTATGGGTATGGTTATGGATAATATCCAATGATTAATTTGCGGTTATGAATATGGTTAATTTTTGTGGTTATGGAGATGGATATAGCATTTCCGTCCCCAAACTGATCCATTGCCATCCATATGCACAACTACCTGCAAAACAAAGAATAATTGTGAGCAAGCCTAAGGCTGGAGGTGGTGTGCTGACCAATGGCTCTCCAACTATCAAGTTAGTGAGTTGCATTTAGAATCAAGTAGTGGGTAACACTATGTTTGGATGAAGAAATTTAAGATTACTAAGGAATTTTAAAATGACAAAAATTGAAATGACGGGATTTTATTTTCTAGAATTTGCGAATTTTCTTGTTTGGTTAACCTAAAAGAACTATGGAATTGAATACGGAATTTGTTACTTTTAAACTCTCAATCATTGGGAAATTATGAGTATTTACATGGAATTTTAACTTGGGAATTGGAGGTTCCAAATTCCAAGTTTTTTTTTTCACGTGGAAATTATAAATTCCTATGTTTATGAATCCAAACAAGGGAATTAGTGCTTATAAATTTATAAATTCTGACCTTTATCCAAATTCCAAGTTTATTTTCCTCATCCAAACATAGTGTAAGAGAATTTAAGTATTAAGATAGTGTTACCATAGATGAACCCTAGATGAGTGTATCTATACCATTGAGAGATAAACCTTTTTAGGACAGAATCCTCGTTCGAAGCTAGAAGAATCTTAGAGGATATCTAGAAGTAGATATTGCACCATCTTAAGAGTTGTGATTACTTGTGCGCACGCCAATTCCTAGATTGTAGGAACTCCAAGACTTATAAGGACCTTAATGAGCCTATATCCGGATCAGATCGCATGTCTTGCGGAACAAGCATAGTGAGCAGAGTCGCTAAGACTCTCATATTGCCAAGAATATGGTGATGGTGGCAACATTGCCTCGTCTGATCCAGCTCCTCTTTGAGATAGTGAGTTCATGACCGGACTTTTGAAGTAACTGTATTAGGATCAGCCTTACTCCGATCCTAAAAAATCATGGTCCCACACACACTTTTTCTTTTAGTCAGCTCCATGGATTCTGTTGGGTTGTAGTTGCAGAATACGAGTCATCATCCATCTATGAGAGAAAGATGAAAATGACTGCTGTTAAATTTGTTTTTATTTTTCATTTTCATTTTCTTTTATTTTTTATTTTTTATTTTTAAATATTCACGTGGGGCAAAATTGACACGTGGCACCCAACTATTATACACATGGGCCACATGTCACACGTTAACATAAGTTCTGACGGAAAGTCTTACAGAAGTATGAAAATATCCCACAATCCTCACTTTAGGTATGAGACTGGGACGAAAGAAACTTGATGTATACAAGTTTGAAAACCACGATACTTCAAGATAAAATGAGAATTACCCTAAATGATATTTACTTCTTATGCCTTCTTTATTCATTTTATTTATTTAGTTTCTTCTTCTTCTTTTAATTCTGTGAACACTATTCCATTTAGAAAAAAAGGTAGATTGGAAAAGTAGATTTATTTTTTATTTTTATATAAACAATATTAAAGCAGGGAGAGTCGAACCCAGAAAAATGTTTTTAACCAACTAAGCTACATAATTCTTTGCGTATGGTTTAATTACAAAAGCTTGGTTCAGCTCGGTTGTGGATTGATCGATCTTGTGGTTAACTCGGCTCAACTCATCTCATTTTTTAACCAATATTGAACCTAATTTGGCTCGACTTAATGAACGTTGAAAAATTAATCAAGCAAGGACAAATAAACATAATAGGAAGACATGTCTTCAGAGATATGTATTCCTAGGAGATTTTTTCTATCAATCCAAAGAAAGTTAATTATAGGATCAAAATGTCTAACCTGTATGAGCTTAAGTTTTAATGAACGAGACGAACATGAGCTATCTCATGAAAACATGTACAAGCTGCTCACGGACTTTATACCAAATATGTCAAAGCTCATGTTCGGCTCCATTTTTGAACAAGATTAATATTTTGTTTGAGTTCAACAAATTGCAATTGATGTTAATATTTTTAAGCCAACTTAGTATTATGATTTAGTGACATTCTTCTTCACTTGTAAGTGAGAGGTCTTAGGTTCGATTTTCGCAAAGTGTCACATCCCAGTCTAGACTCTGCTGTAACACGATATTGTCCGTTTTGGGCTTACCATTTCCTCACGGTTTTGTTTCTGGGAACTCAGACGAGAACTTCCCAGTGGGTCACCCATCCTAGGATTGCTCTCGTCCGATCTTGCTTAACTTTGGAGTTCCGATGGAATCCGAAGCCAGTGAGTTCCCAAAAGGCCTCGTGCTATAAGGAGGGGAACATGTACATATAAGGCACATCACCCCCTCTCCGTTAGTCGATGTAGGATCTTACAATCCTATTATGTCACATCCCAGTCTCGACTCCACCGTGGCACGATATTGTCCGCTTTGGGCTTACCATTCCCCCACGGATTTGTTTATGGGAACTCAGACGAGAACTTCCCAATGGGTCACCCATCCTAGGATTGCTATTGCTCGAACTCGCTTAACTTCGAAGTTCCGATGGAATCCGAAGCTAGTGAGTTCCCAAAAGGCCTCGTGCTATAGGAAGGGGAGCATGTACATATAAGGCACATCACCCCATCTCCGTTGGTCGATGTGGGATCTTACAATCCACCTCAATAAAGGGGAACCCAGCGTCCTCGTTGGCACATCCGCACCGAACGACAGAGTGGCTCTGTCACTAGGAAGTTGCTCGTGAGTTCCCAGAAACAAAACCGTGAGGGAATGGTAATCCCAAAGCGGACAATATTGTGCTACGGTGGAGCCGAGACTGGGATGTGACACAAAAGCAAATTTAAACCACATTATTGCTAGCTCATTATGAGACTTAGCCTACTCCCCAACCCCTTTAGCGTAAATACTATCTTTTATTCAAAAAAAAAAAACTTTGCTCCCTTTTAAAAAAAGAAAAGAAGTGTAATACTATACTTACCACCTAATTATACGATTATTTGTATCATCTCTTTGATAAAGGTAAAGCCCGACAACGCATGTGAGTCCTATATGCATTAGAAAGATATAAAAATAAATGATAAAAGTAATATTTTTGTAAAAAAATAAAATTAAAAATAAAATCCTTGCGTAACATTTTATGTTAGAATTTCCTTTGCACCCTGTGACCCTAGGGATTACAAATTACAATACAAATAGATCAAGAATAATATGGGCATCGGGCATCGGGCATTGGGCATTGGGCAAGAGCAAGAAGGGCAGCTACCCAAGGAGCAGTTAATAGTTTAGATTTTGTTCAATTATATATATATCATTACAAAATTAATAATTATTTTATTTTCATAGTTATCTAAGTTGATAAATGAGTCACTCACTGTTTTGTCTGCAAGCAAAGATTTTTTTATTAGGATTTCTGAGATTGATTCATGCATGGTGGATGCCCTTCTTGTTTTTTCCCATTTTTTGAGAATTTTTTTTAAGACAATGTCTGTATTTTTCAGGGTATCCTAAATACAGTAATTCAATATTTGTACACGTGTCCCATTATACTTGGACAAAGTCATGGCGTACAAGAAAAATGTTTGGGATTAATTTGGTTTTGTGCAAGTATGAACATGGTCCAATGGAGTTTCATGTTCCATGTTACTATTTAAACATGTGAAGTTTGTTTTTGGAGTTTCCCATGGTATTGTATTTTTTTTACACCGTAAATCGCGTATCTACATAGGTTCTATGTTTACCTATGGATCTCTACATTGTTACATTCCATTTAGGATTAGGAATAGGCGTAACGGACTTGCTTTTTACATATCTCTCATTATTTGCGATGAGACCCTATTCACCTCACCTCTTTGGGCTACTATTGAATCGAGAAATCGGTTTGATTGTCTATCTTTTTTATATAATAATATATATTTTTAATATAATGTATATAAGGCATCCTCCGAATAATTCAAATCGAAGCAATTGGATGTTCGACACGGGCCTATATGACATGACTGATCAATAAAATGAAAACGGCTCTTTTGCTTAAAAATGAAATGTTCCAAATGTTCCTTGTAAATTCTTGTTCCCATTGGACCATTTGTATCTATATGCATTAGGATCCCAAAACATGGATCTCTCAGTTCGAGAAATAAAAATAAAAGGATCGAACGATTTCTTCTGACTCTTTTTCAAATTTGATAAATGTTGGTTGATCGTATATTTTATTATCTATGATTCAAAGTAGTTTGTTCCCTCTAAGATAAAATGACCAAATGTTGTGCTGTAAAACTAATTTTCAGATTATAAGTGGTGTGATATGTGTTGGTGGTTAAAGTTTTCATCTTTAAATCACTGTATTTCGTGCTCAAATCACCAACTCTTCCCTTAGTCTAGCTTAAAGTAGTAATAAAAAAAAACTATCACTCAGATTAATTAAGTAATACATTAGATAGTCAAATTCAGAATCTCGACAAATACTTGTTTGAATGTATGATTCAAATTGACAGTTTAACATAACATACATGGTGCCATTTAGTACTACGGTCTAGTGATATTCCTTTTCACTTGTAAGTGAGAAGTCTTAGGTTCGATTCTCGCTAAATGTGAGTTTGAACCATATTATTACTAGCCTATTGTGAGGTTAAACGCACCTCCTCCCTCTTAGTGTAGATAATATCGTTTGTTAAAAAATATATATATATATAACATACCTGGTTAGTTTGATCCAATAGTTGCATGGGTGAATCCGTGTATGGGGAGAGAGAGAGAGAGAGAGAGAGAGGTTGACTTTGGAAAGAATTAAGCAAAGGTTGTAAAAGCTGCTAAACGAGCTAGTTTTGAACAAAATGAGGATTCCAAAGTAGAATCTCATGTCAACTAATTTCACTGTCTCCCTAAAACGAAATGGATTTCAGCACACTGACAGCCACCCTGATATCGAGATATTCTCTTTCGTAACAATTTCATAGTTTTAGTGGCATCGTTCAACCAATTAATGTTGCATATAAATGCCGTACACAAACTTAAAGGAGGTAATAGTGTCAAATCATCAAAGAGACGGGCTAAATGCTCCCTTATAACAATACCGATATTGTCTCCAACTTATAATTATCACCCGCATAGTGCAACATGTGTAGAATTTTATCACAAAAGACCTCGTATTAGTTGGAATCGAGTTAGGTTATTAAACTCTTGTTTTCTTTGTCTCTGCCCGATGTGAAATATTTCAACAAATAGTAATTATAAGGGATGGAAGTCACCTTAATAATCTTGAGGTTCTCAATAACAAACGACATATAATATGAACCAAAAGCAACAGCAGCATTTCAACTTCAGCATTTTTAATACCATGAGATTTCCAACACAAGAAGATGATATAACCATCGCAACAATTTCAGCAACACCGATGAAACTGCTCTTACCATTCTCCACAATCCAAATGCAAATGTAAACAGAGAAAGACAACATATAGCAAACCCAGTACAAGAAGAAACATGATTCCGTTGCGAAAACTGGGATGGGAACTAACACGAAGTACAAACCCTTTGCCTTTGGCCTACATAAACAAGGAAGCAGAACATAACAGGCAATGTATGAGAAACAGTTCTTAGCCATCCAACTTAAATTCTAGAACAGAACTCGATCTTAGATATCATCAATCCCGGGGAACAACGTATATCGACCCAACATGCATCAGTGTAGAACAGGACTAAATTAGAGGGGAAACATATGTCATGTAGCAGATACACAAGGCAAGATAACAGAACCTAAATCAGCACAGGAAACTAGCTAAATATGAAAAACTTCACTCATACGTAAAGCATACTTCTCCTGAAACAACAACTAGAAAATCTGACTGAAAGTCGTCAAGCGAAATATGAAGCAACAATGTAAAAGATTATGGCTAGTACACGATAGCAATTGATGGCCAAGCTACAAGGAATCACCGTCCTCTTGATATTGCTTCATCCAACTCATCATGCGTGGAGGGGAACAACTCTATGTATCGACTTCCAAGCGTCATCCTATCCTTGGCCATAGCTGCCTTGGAGTCTTCCGCACTTGCAAACTCCACAAACCCTTCCCCAGTGGGCCTCCCTTCCAAATTCATTGTAAAATGAATTGAGTTCTCGGACAACACATAGTCCTTAAAGAAATCCACTATATCATCCTTGCCAACTGAAAATGGCAATCCCCTCAACCGCAATACCCCCGTGTGCTCCGCTGAGTCCTTCCCTTCATCATAAGATTTGGCCCTTGGGGCATTTCTGCGAGGGGAACCACCACGAGAATCAGAAACTTCTTGTGCTATTGCCTTGTAATATTCCTGCCTTTTACTTCTGAACACTTCAACATATCTCCTGCCCATGTTGTGCCTATTCTTTTGAAGGGCAAAATCAACCTGGAGAGGATACCCCAAAACACAAAATGCTTCCCCAGTGAACTTGCTATTCTTGTGGACAAAAAGAACATCAATGATGTCAAGACCATGGAAGAACTCAGTAACATCAACTTCCGTGCAATCAAATGGTAGACCACGAAGCTTGACGACAGGGAAAGGCGGAGGCTGTCCAACATATGCATAAGGAGTAGGATTGTACATATAACTTGAGCCTGGGGAGGTTCCATAGAATGAAGATCCTGGCTCGCCTAGCCGCTGACGCTTTGAACCCATTTCACGGCCATCACCACCATCAGAAAATTTACTTTAGTCCCCAGTGGCAACAAAAGCAACAGAGGAGAAGCACACTCATCAATACTCACATATTATAAAGAATCATGACTAATTACACAACTAAGCATTCCAATTTTCCTATGCCATGCACCAATATCTCCTAGTAGTTGGGTAGTTTTTCTTCTTTCTAGAAAAACATTTCTCATGCACTTTCATTAAACCACAGCTTTTATATCACAAAATAAACAAGCTAGACTTAAAATATAACCTAAAACAATAGTATTTGCATTAATATAGACTTCAAGATTTGGAATCCATTACGTACTGTTTAGAATACTCAGTAATATATTCGGAGCACTTTCATGTTCTTTCTGTGGATGTGGGAGAATCAATTCTCTACGTTGCATCTCTCCTTGTGTTTCTTCCTATACATCAGTTGTTTAGAAACAAGAAAACATGTGCTACTATAGTGATACCATAAATACATATAGATGCAAACATCGACATCATTCCTGAATATCAAATTTCCATACTATGTGTATTATAGGTTGTCGGACGATAACCACAATATAATGCTCACCTAGCTATATACCAAAGTAGATTAACAAGCAGTGGTTGTGCACTAATTCCTTTCCCAATGTGGAACACTTGCAAATTGCAATGAATCACACTAAACAAGCCAATATACAAACAATGCACCGGGACAAATGTAAACCTACGAATGCTCCTTTTAGTTTTTATTACGGTGGTAAATCATTCCAGAGTTAGAGACAGGGTGGGATAAGGGGTGGAAAGTAATACAACGTGAACTCAAGACTAAATTATTGGTTTACAGTTAGTATTACTTGATTCGATTTTCATTTTTTATTGAAAAGAAGTTAAAGTTCGTATTACTTAATAGAAACCCATAAATGCTACAATCTACTAACATGCATAATAAACAGGTTGAGTTAGTAGGAAACACGAAAATAACTTGCTAACTAGTATTATGAATATATTATTTTTTCCCGTCATTTATTGATACGGGATCAAGTCTTCCAAGTTTTTTCTAAGCATATGCGTCAAGTAAAGGATCTTTGTATCAGAAATAAGTCACTTAATCTTAAATACATGTGGTTTGAAAGTCAATAACACAAGACGAGGCCAAAAAGAAGCTACAGAATTACACTTCAGCATTACTTGACACAGATTCGTAATAATGCAGCCCAAAAACATAAGAGAAAAATAGGTTGGGTTAACGTCATCCACAAATAACCCAATTTTGACACGAAAAAAACTGCCTAAGTAAGTATCTTCCATTTCTTAATATACATTGTACTATTCCTTGTAAAATAATAATTTTGTATGATTTTTCTAGTATCAGGATGAAGTGGATTTTGATTTTATAAGGAATGTATGAGTAATAAGTTTGGATAAATATATGTGACACTTAGTTTTCCGCTTTTAATTCGAAATATATGTGGAGTCGTGGACCAACCCAAACATGACATCACTAATATACATGGTAGGTAAGTGTAAAGTCACTCCTCTCAACTAACAAAAGAGAAGCCGGATTAGGGTTGACAAATGTTTGACAACATAAAATGACAGGAAAAAATCACCACGGTCTAACATAACTTGGAAATGAGGTATGTAAACTGACCCAAACATGACATGATCAATGAAGAGGTTAAGCTGATGTTGGGTCATCTTAAATGGTTGATAAGACAAGTTGGGTTAGAGTTCTTACTAGTATGATATTCAACATGAACCTAAAATGGTACGGGTAAAACAAGATACAAATGCAACTTGGAGCTTCCCTTAGGTGCGATAGGTCCGGAGTTTAAAACACACCCTTTGGGTCTGAGGACATTGTGCTACTAACTTATAAATTTTAGGAGTGGGGAAACAACTTAAGTGTAAAATTATAAACTAAAGATAAATTTTCCACGGAAAAACCATATCTGGTTGTTGGAAAATAGAAAAAATAGGATATTTCCTAACATAACAACCGGGAACTTGCAAATACATTTTTGTATTCCACATTGAATCTCAGAATTTTATATTGTTTTCTTCCATTACCCTGGACAACTACCATAGATTTAAATCATAACAGGTACTCTCTTACTGTATTAATTAGGTCAAACATTTTATTCAGGTCTTAAACAAACCCTCGAAATTATTTCAGTTGCGACTAACTTAAGGGTTTTGATGACATACTTTCACATCCTACGTTCCGCCTTAAAGCGCTTATCAATTTCAAAACAAGGGAAATAATCAGTAGTTGCTCAAATAGAAAAGGTTGCCCGCAGGCCCAAATAGAAACCAGAAAAACATTGTCAGTCCTGCAATAAAAACAACGTTTGCTAATTACAAATTACCAGCAAGCATTTTATTGATGTAAGGGTTTTCGATATCATCGATAACTAGCTAGACCATAAATTTGTTGAATTTTCTTCGAAATCGAGCATACGGAGGCAAAAAAACAATCCCAGAACATTAAATTGAAAAACTAATTTAGTTCTAATCATATCATTTATGTTGTTCAACCCCAAATAATCCATAAAATTTCGGGAAAAATTATTCTGGGCGTCATCTAGTTTATACTAACCCACAATTAACAAGAACAACAGAAAGAAATCGACTAATAAAGGCCATCGGTAGAAATTATTAGAGAAAAGAACACTAATATGAATTTAAATAACCTAAAAAATGATAAGATGAGGAATCATTGCAATAGTAATAGAAGAAGAAGAAAAGGAAGAAATTGGAATAAAGGATTACAAGGAAGGGAAGGGAAAGTGGAGTTACCCTCTGTAGAACATGTTCCTCGTTCGTAAGATTGTATTCGTCGTCGTCTGGTTACACCACAGTCGATGTTTTCTGTCTCCGTCTCTGTCTCTTAGCTTCGTCTACATAGTACGAGAAATGAGAACCCGTCTATATGTCGACCAAACAAGCTCACAATTTTTCCACATGAAAGGCTTTTTATTATTTTTTATTTATTTTTTATTACAAGCGATATTATTAACGATTAAGTACTTAAAACCTCCAAATCTTTTTAAGTATCATTCTAAGTTGGTTTTAACGTTCTTTAACATTTCAAACAAGTACTCAACCTATTGAAAATGTCGCATCTGTTAAGTCGTAGTTAATTTTCTATTAAATTAAATAAACTAACTTTGTCTCCAACATCAATAGAAAGTTATAGAAGCATGGCTTCCACCAAGTAATGGTCACCATCACCCCTTTCACCCATCACATCCAAACCCAATGTATAGCCACAAACTCCACCCTACAACTCAAGCCGCAACATCGAGAATAAGGTCATGGAGCTTTCTGCCGATGTTGGGCTCTATCCTGTTGGTGACACATGCCCAAATGGGCCTCTTGCCGTCGCCACATGCCCAAATGGTGCTGTCACTTGCCCCAAATGGGCATTCTCCTGCTGCCTCCTGCCCAAATGGGCCTGCTGCCACTTCCCCAACTATCATCCCAAGAGACAACCCCTTTCACACTCCTTAAGTACCGGTCTATGATCTATCGAATATCCACAAGTACGTACTCAGTCAAATATTATTAAACTACTTACCTCCTAGATAGAATCGAGGAAAACCGCTAGACAGATACTCTCCAGAAGGGAAAGTATGGTACTTTATTGCAAATTATGTCTCCATTCGTTGACTCTCGCCCAAAATATTGTGCACTCGTTCTACAGATGGACACTATCAAAATACCTACCAGAGTGGAAGAAGCCTTGAAAGATTTGAAATGGACAGAGGCAATGCAAATTATGATGGAGGCATTACAAAAGAATAATACATGGAGTGTGGTTACACTTCCTAAAGGAAAAAAAAACAGTGGTATGCAAATGGGTGTTTACTATCAAACATAGGGTTGACGGAACAATTGATAGGTACAAGGCGAGACTAGTGGCCAAAGGGTACACACAGACCTTTGGTGTTGACTATCAAGAAATTTTTGCTCCTGTTGCAAAAATGAATACCATTTAATTTTTTTTATCTCTTGCTGCTAATTTTGATTGGCCTTTAAGACAGTTTGATGTAAAAAATGCATTTCTGCATGGGAATTTAGAGGAAGAGGTCTGCATGGATTTTCCACCAGGATATGACGCTGCAAACTCCAATGGGAAAGTGTGTAGACTTCGGAAGGTGTTGTATGATCTTAAGCAATCGCCCAAAGCATGATTCGGAAGATTGACTCAAGCGATGCAGGTACCAACAGAGGAACTCATATCATACTTTATTCAGCAAGGATGGTAAAGTTACTTTACTCATTATATATGTGGATAATATGATTGTCACAAGTGATGATACAGATGAAATTGAATAGGTACATGGGTACTTGGTTTCCGAGTTTGAGATGAAAGACCTAGGGGGACTTAAGGCATTGAGGTTGCTACATCTTGAGAAGGGACATACTTTTCACAACGTAAGTATGTCTTGGACTTGTGCATAATCATCACCTTGCAGTCTATCAAGATCAAGTTCCAACAAATAAGGAGAGGTATCAAAGGTTAGTGGGAATATTGCTTTACTTGTCACTTACTAGACTAGACATTGCTTATATTGTAAGTGTAGTGAGTTAGTTTATTCATGCACTGAGTGAGGATCACATGGCAGCAGTAATGCGGATCTTAAGCTATTAAAGGGAGCTCCAGGACAAGGTTTAATGTACAGAAAGCATGGACACATGCAGGTGAAAAAGATATGATGATGCAAATTGGGCTGGGAATATTACTGATAGGCGGTCTACATCAAGATATTTTACTTTCTTAGCTGGTAATCTGGTGACTTAGAGAAGTAAGAAACAGAGTGTGGTGGCAAGGTCGTCAGTAGAAGCATAATACAGGGGAATGACACATGATATTTGTGGATTTTTGTGGATTCATATTCTTCTTAATGAGATAGGCTTTAAACCCAAAGGGTCTATGATGTTGTACTGTGATAATCAAGTAGCTTGGAAGATATCTAACAATCCGGTGCAGCGTGATAAAACTAAACTTGTGGAGGTGGATAGACACTTCATAGAGGAGAAGCTTGACGTTAAGCTGGTGACATTCCGTTTGTAAAGACAGAAGAACAGTGATGTTCTAACATATGTAGTTTCTGCTAGTAGGTTTCATGACTCACTCGATAAGTTGGGCTCAAGGGATATCTATTAACCAACTTGAGGGGGAGTATGGGCGTGAGTCAACCCCGATAAGTTAGGAGAATAATTATTTCATCTTCATGTTGTGCAATTCAGGGAGCATTTCATCTTCATCTTGATTAATTGTAGTTCCATAAAAAACACATTCACTTAAGTCCATGTTGTGCAATTCAGGGAGCATTTTATCTTCATCCACAACAATCTCCTCTTCTTCCTCTACTGCATCCATCATTAACAACTACTTATGGTGGCCTTTATGTCCTTTCACCCATTTTTCATCACATAACCAATACTCACATTTCTCTTTTTTTTCTTTGTACTTCATCAGGAGACAACTTTTTCACAGATAGAGTATTAGTTTTAACTTTGGTGTTTTGGAAATTGGACTAAAAAGTAAGGGTAAATTTAACATTCTGGCATAATCGAGAGGAACCAAATTTGAGCTCTCTAAGCTTAATGTCTACTTGCACATCATAACTATAACATCAAGTATAGTAGAGGGTTGCAATAATTTCACATTGTACTTCAACTTATGCTCTATAACCATCCAAAAACAACTCTTTAAGTAAAATTGGTCCAACACCAGAGGATCTATTGGCTTAAAACTCCATAATATAATCTTTTAATGTACTTGTTTGATGTAGCTTAAACAAAGTCTCAATGTTATCTTCAAACATAAAAGGCCCAAATTACTGGCAAAAGGCTTTGGTAAATCTTCCCAACGAGGTGTGCTATACAAAGAATCATGCCATCGAAAACCACTACAAGGCTTCATGCTCCAAATGAAAAGAAACCATGAGCACTTTTTGGTGATCAGGTGTGCCATAATATAAGAAGTACTACTCCACTTTATATATCCATGCCACATGATCATCACCATCCACGAAACGAGAGAAATCCACTTTGTGTTGCCACTGAGGACGGTTTGGTTGAACTCCAAGGTCATCGATATCACGAACTAGATGCTTGCTAGGCCATGTCACGAGTATCAAGAGTACCATGTGGATCTGGATCATTTGGTGGAGGAACCTGTTCGGGCGAAGATTTCTCTGGAGAAGGATCCTCTGACCTCAGCACAGCTCCCTAAGGGATTGACACTTTGGATGTGTAGTTGGGCTCTTGCTTGTTGATGTGCTACAAGAAAAAGATAGAGTTAGTTCTGAAAGGTGCCTTTGTTGGGCCTTAGGTGTAGGCCTTGAGGCTCGCAATCAAAACTAACTAAGTGCTAGGAATGCCACTGCTATCTCATTATAGCAAATATAAAACAAATATGCTTAGTCGATTACTTGTGCCCAAGTTACACGGACTTCTTGTTATCAAAGGATTGTCGTGGATGGGTTAAGTCCACATTAAGTTATTTTTCTTGCCTTGTAAACAAGGACTTTTAATTCATAGTCTTGTATGTTCAAATGAAGGGAGACCAAATCCTCTTAAGTCATTTGTTTGATCCTAGATTGCTTTTAATGAAGACATATTCATTTAAACTAACCATATCCAGATACAAATAAGACTCTTAAAGTGGGAAAGCAGGTGGACATGACTTGAATACATACTGGAGAATGCATTAAGTAATAGATCTATTAACTTAGAAAACAAACAAAGAGTTTCGGGCAAGATTTCACCTTGTATGGCAAGGTTGAACTTCTTGCAATTACTTCTCTTTGAAATTACAGGGTTTATATGCTACAAAAGGATGGATGGTAAACAAGTTTACACAAGGGAATCGATACTACGCCACTAAAGGATATAGCAGAGCTTTAAATTGAACAATACATAGCTTGTCGCTAAAAAGGATTGAATATGGGTTGATTTTAGCTTTTGAATGCAAATCTGGCTTGAGAGCAGAGTTTGTATGTTTGTTTGTTTGATTGGTTGAGTGTCCTTGTCTCTAGGGCGTTTTCCTCCTTTTATAGGCGATTTAGCCCGACTGCTGTAACTTTGTTCTTGCCCGAAAGCACTTGGAGGGTAGTGAGTCATCAGTTTTTTACTTGGAATGCCACTAGATAGTGTTCTTTGGCTGGTAGTAGGTTAGTCTCCATCACTTGTCACTTCAATAGTAAGCACGTGGCTTGCATTTGGCTGAGAAGGTTTCAATTTGCCTTTGGGTTCGGTGCTAGGCTTCAAGCAAGTCTCCTTTAATTAAATAATCTTGGGCTTTTCTTCATTTAAGTCCAATGTTCAAATATTAACCCAAACAAAACCAACTCTAGTGAGGAACTTCTTCCCTATTTAAAATTGACCTGTTCTATGGAAGATTCCAGTGCAGCAAGACGATCGCCCATGGCTGTGAAGTGAGTCATGGTGGTGTGGCGGGGCATACAAGAAGGGAAACTAGGAATCAAAGGATGATATCAATGATATGACCTAAGTTCCAATTCCTAATTCAACCTTGACTAGCAGCAAGATCAGAGGTGAAGGATGAAAGGAAGGAAGAAGAAGATAGAACTGAGCTCCCAATTTTGTAATATAATTTTTTTATTGAAATGACCGTTGCCTTCCCACTAACAAAAAAAGCACTTCTACAACTCGAGCATACATTTCTTGCTAGCTGACAATTCTTAAGAACCTTAACTAACCAACTATTAAAACCTAATTTAATCCCCAATTAAGTGATTAAGCTAATCACTTATTACAATCCTATCATATGCGTATGAACGAGTCATACCTTAGAAATGATTATAGTCAAGGGATATCATCTACAGGGTTAAGGGCTAGTTTGGCATTGCGGAAATTATTTGAAAAATAGCTTTTAATAAAGTTGGGGCTAAAATTGTGTTTGGTAAATGAAAAAAAAGAAAGTGTTTTTTTTATCAAAATCATGGGTCCAAAACAGCAGAAAGCAGAAGCAGCTCTAACCCTGCTTCTGAAAACATCGTTTTTTTTGTTCACAGCATAGCAACTCCAAATTAGCTTTAAGTTCCCGATCTCTCTTGTTATGCTACCCATCTCCTCCATCATGGTTAACTTCCTGATTTTTCTAGGTACAAAACCTGTTAAATATATATATGTGCTACGGAGAAAGATACAAATAAATACTTATGTTTGGTCTCTTCACTTAACTGGATATTCAATTGTTAAACATAGTATTCAATCACCAAAAGTTTGTTGACATGTGCTTACCTGATAGCTGGTTATGGCTAAGATCAATTTCTTGTAATGCAGATAAGTTGAATGTTATGAGAATGACTAAGCAAAAGTAGGTGGTTAATTATATATTCTTCTGCAGTTCCGAGACTGATCTTGTTTATGAGCATATTAAGCGTCAAAAGTCCAGAGATTTGACTACTGGACAAAGACATGTGAATAGAAATGTAGAAACATAGAGTTTTCAGCATCTTCATGTTAGTTGGAACTTGGAAGGCAAGCAGATATAAAAAATAATCTGTTGTGAATATTGGCCTTATTATATAATGGTACGTAATGCCACATTAGTTAGGAGCCGTTTAATAACCATTTCGTTTTCAGTATTTAGTTTTTTATTTTCACTTTTTTAAAACCTTAAAATTTGTTTGGTAACTATTTGAGATTTTAGTTTAAAAAAAAAAACTAAAAACTGAAACTTACTATTTTGGGTTTTTCAAGTTTTGGGCATTTAGTTCTAGTTATCAAAATGGAAAAGAATTAAATGGTTATCAAACGGCTTCTTAATTAATTATCTAACGGTTTTTTAAGTAATTTGTCGAGCCATATCTAACAAATTAATGAGCGAACCTAATTTATCACTTATTCAAGGTAAAGTAGAAGGACCTCTCGAGGGGCAACTTTCAAGTGTCACGTGACGAGTGGGACACCCGGGACACCCTATATAATATATTTTCGATGAGAGGGAAGAATATCTTCTTCATGATACTCAAAGATTTGCAGGGCAAAACAAGTTTTCAAAGCTATTTATTATGATATCCATTTTAGGTTTTCCTTCCTAATAGAATTTTTACCACACGAGCAAAAGGGTTAAAAACACATGTAATAATTGCAAGAGTAATAAGGATATTGTAGTATAGATGGCTCTAGTAAGGTCATTCTCTATAGGGATTATTAAATAATTTGTACTAAACCATATCTCAATTAATTATTTAAAAGCAAACTTTTGGGAAGATTGATTTTATGACCTAATTCAATAAAAACAAATTTAATTTTAAAGATTAGAAAAATCTGCAATATTAAAAGAAGGAGAAAGAACCAGTTTTTTAGAAATCAAATTGAGAAAGCACTAGGGTACTGTGTCACCTTAACAATCCTACGTAATTCTCCCAATTACTTATGACCTATACATGCATATTTTGAAGGTTAGGTTTTCCTAATACATGCCTACTTGGACCCTCAACATAGAGCATATATCAAACATGCAATCCGTTTGTGGTATTCAGATCAAATCTAAACATGCATGACTCATTACGTTTTTGTGAAAACTCTCTGAAAAACCATGCAACCCTTAAGACGTGGTATTCATCCTAAGTGAACTTGCACATATTAACCACAAGAAGCCTTTGTCAATTTCAGGGACTGATCTCCGACCAAAATTGTGTCAAATTATTTTTCTAAAATCCTAATGGTCGCGAATCATTAAGATATTGGGATAGTTTAAACTGGTGATTAATAATTCAAAACAGCATGCATAATATCATAAGCAAATTGAAAAGAAACCACATATTATTGCTAAGGCTTGTGGCCTCACCCTAGCAAAAGAGATTAGTTACGCATATTCATAATTAAAATCAAAAGGAATTTTATCGAAAAAGAAAAAGATCGAAAACACCTTACGTGTAAAAGTTTGAAAATCTCAAAGCTTGGCCAAATTCCTCTCTCAAATATTGCATAGAGAAGAAGGAGAACTATGGCCGGCCACAATGGCTTATTTATACTGCTATAATTAAATCCTCCTAGAAAAAAGTCTTAGAATAAGACTAGGAAACCAAATAAATTAATAAACATGATCCTAACTTGAATAGTAAAATTCGCCCAGAAACTGTCTAGCTCGTTTTGGACCCATATCTGCTCCAAATCTAGCCCATGATAGCTAAATTTAAAGCTACTACACACTTCTCAAGAAGGCCACAAACCCAACAAAGGTCATCTTGGGCTCTAAAAATCGCAATTAAGCCCAAAAACGTCACTTTCCAACACCGCGAACTGTTTATCTATTTCATCGCCAGAAAATAACCATTTGGTAGAAAAAAACCAAAATTTTGACATGAACAAGCTAAGGAACTCACGAACATCCTTCAGTTTGAATTTACTCTAAAATTTGTCCGTTTGATAACATTTTGCTCCAAAGGAAGTCGAATGTCCAATATTAAAAATATAAAGCAAAATATCAAAATTCTACCAAAATAATTACCAAAACATACTAAGAATAGGGTAAAATATATAATATGAAATCTACTCAGCGATCGATCAAATGGAGCTAGCTTATAAGAGGAGGCCCGATAAGCTTTGAAGTTATCCTCAATGACTGATTTTTTTCATTGTTTGGATGGTTTCACCTTCTCTATCGGGCGCCTTCTGCCTCTCTTTCCCCCGTTACTGATGCCATTACAGATGCTCCTACCTCCCATTGGGAAGAGAAGATAGGAGTACTCGGTCCTATTTTTGGAAGTTCAATGGTCGGCTTTGGTCAGATAATAAGGGCTCTTCTTTTGAGTTGACTTTGAAATGGTGTCTTATTTTTTAAAATTTACAAGAAACAACAAATAAACGCTTTAATTGCCTTTTGTTTGCTCTTTGTGAAAGACAAACCCAAGAAACTTTTGCCGCTGGCCTTAGCCTTTGGCTTGGGTGTGGAGGCATCCATCGCTCCTTCCTTATTTCCTTTCTTCTTTTCCTATCTCTTCTCTGTTTCCCCTGAGTTTTTCACAGTTTCTCTCTCCTTTGCCTTCTCTCCCTTTTCCTCCCTACTCATCTCCTATGCTCCTTCCCCCTCCCTGCATCCCTCCTTATTTTCCTTCCCCTTTTCCAGTTTTCTCTCTTCCTTTTTAATTCTCGATTCTCCCCTGAGTTTAATCTCAGTTTTCCTTGAGCCAAGTCTCAACTGTCCCGGTCTTCATGCCCGTTATTCGACACTTATCGCCTGCTTTTACTGCTTTCTATCTTTTAATTTTCCTTCCTCCCTCTTCCTTAGCCATGATATTCCATCCCCAACCCACCAGATGCTCGGATCGACAAGCTCCGATCAGAAATTGGATATCAGATCCACTTCCCTCATTCACTTCCCCTCCCCAACCAACATGATAGATCCCTATCGAGACCAAGTGTTATGTGGCATTTGCCATAGTAAGGATATTTTACATATCCCCTTAGCCTCACGTTCTACCCATTAGATACATTGTTCATATATATTTGCAGGGATTCGTGAAGGGGATTTGGATCTGGTATCTACTTTCTTAGTTCGGAGTTTGTTCCGAGGATGTGGCGGTGGCGGCGATTTGGTTTATGCTGCTTGAGATTAGGGTTTTCTGTTGTTTGTTTTTTCAACCTTCAGACCTAAGCTTATGTGGATCTCTCGTTGTATCTTGGGTCGCGACTCTCATTTTTCTTGGACCTTTTTACTTTATCTATTGTTATTTACCTGACTCTCATTTTGCTTGGACCTTTTTACTTTATCTATTGTTATTTACCCGACTCTCATTTTGCTTGCACCTTTCTACTAGGTTAGGAAACGGGCCAAGTACAAGAAAATAAAGTCATTTGGAACACCTGTTATTACTGAACTACTATCGTTAATACCATCCATTTCACGAGAAAAATGTAGAAGTGGGGAGAAGATTGCACCAAGAAGTTAATTTTGATAACATAAACCGTCCAATGTCATAGCATTTCTTGTCTACATACTACCACTGGGAATTTACGCAGTAACAACCGGTTCACGTAGAAACCTATATACTCAGTCCAGACTTAATCCCAAACATCAAAGGTTTAGCACAAGTTTACAGAGCGTAAGCCGCACGGTAGTTATAGTTTGGCTACGATCATAGTGTTTCATAGCTTCCTTATGAGGAGAAACATCCTCTGGTCAAGTTCAAAGTTCTTGAATTGTGAGGCTTCCCCCTTCAGCATCATCAAAAGCCCACCAAATGAAGCATTTACCTCCCTGAAGCCAAAAGACAAAACCCAATAAAAAAAGGTTCTCGATTATATGATATAAACTCATAGTTATTGGAGCAATTGATTGTCGTAG
The DNA here is from genome assembly GCA_035220775.1 of Malus fusca. Lineage (NCBI taxonomy): Eukaryota > Viridiplantae > Streptophyta > Magnoliopsida > Rosales > Rosaceae > Malus > Malus fusca. The sequence continues at coordinate 26,626,474 of CM069069.1, forward strand.
GATCGGCATCAGAGATATAATGCCTTGTAAGTGGACTTTATCAATTTCAAGTGAGCTTATAGTGGTATACCAATTCCTTATGCCGACAGTTTATCTTTTCATTGTCTTAGACACGGACAAAAAAATAAAGAGCACCACTGTTAGATCCTAAGAAGTGATTTATTTTTAAGTACTTACGCTTTTGGATCACGTTTAGAACCCTCTGAAATCTTAAAAAGCTTCCCTTGCATGACATACTCATATTCGTCAGCCAATGTCTTGCGATTGCCCTGCAAAAAAGGTAAAACTTTTTTTGTTAGGCATAATCTGGCTAAATAATTTCGTAAAACTGAACTACAGATACAGCTACAGCTGAGAACAAAGATCAAGAAAAGCATAGAACACAGTCATCCTTAGGAATCATCTACTTTCTTCTTGTTGTCGATTCATTATTGTTAAAGATGTGACCTTCAAAGCTATCATATATACACCTCATAATATAATCAAATCCAAGCAGATACTATCACCAACTTTAAGTGACAGGAGCCCCGCCATTTTTTTTTTCAGTAGAAAAGAATAAAAGTATTCCAATAAATAACAATCTCAGATGTGGCGGCAATCTGTAACTTTGAAGGTTCCAATGACCTATAAGTAAAAACCCACCTACATAAGATGTGGCGGCAATCTGTAACAAACCAATCCATTCACCGAGAATTTTCGCCTAGCAAAAAGGGGTGTGAATCAATGCAGTAATCTATATTTCCATCCATCCGAAAACAGTACTTAGGAGGAACCATGGAAAGACTAGATGCGCTATTAAACTATATTATACTCACACTAAGCCAATAAAAACATCTAACAGACTTCTCATAAACATCCCACACAAAAGGCCTTCTTAAAATATGAACCCCATTGAAATTCAAGGTATGTCAAAGGAAAGGAAAGCATACTTCCATCTCTATTTCATTCCTCAACTCTTTTCAGTAGGCACATCAAAGGAAAAACACTTCGTGTTTGAAAAACCGAAGATACTAATGATTTGTACTTTGGATCATAGTAGAGAGTGGCTAGTGGACTGACTCCAGGCAAGTATCCATACAGCGAAAATGCCATTACAAAAACCAAAAGTTGTAACAGCAAATGTAACTTGCTTTGAATTATCCCGTATCAGTAAAACAAAAGTGTTTCCATATAATATAAGGTCATGGGCCTCTACATCTGCTGACTTGGATGCTCCAATTCTATCATTGTACCATAGATTACTATTCACGTATTGGGCCTAGTGAACACACATGCTTGCATGTCGTGTTGCCCCATGTGTTTGGCTTAAGTCAGACCACAAGTGAGGAATGGAAACATTAAAAGTAAAAAACCCCCATAAAATCAAACATGCCAGTCAGTTTATTACAAGCTTATACAAATTTCAGAAGTTCAACCCCATCACAGGTCACAAAAAGCTTAAATCCATACTGCATGTGAAGGTCCAACCAAAACCATGCATCACTATCAATGTAATTCAGGCTTCAAGTTCCTGTTCAAGTTATTCAAGAGAAATTTGATTCATTCCAGAGGTACATGAAGGGATAGACAAGGACCAGTTTAACAAACTGAGCCGACAAGAAAAGTGTAAACAAAACCTCAGGGTGTCATGGACCATGTGGGGCTTTGGTGATAAAATGTGACTAATGAACAGATACCACTCTGATTTACAATAACACAAAACTTACTAGCCAGGTAATATCATCACCATCAACCAAAAGTGCCTACGTGATTCGTATTTTCTGAAAACTCATAAGACAATAGAACATCTGGCACAAATGATATACAGTGCAACATGTGCATAACTAACTTAAATTCTAACCTTCCTTTTTATTAACAACTTACGTTCAACTTCCAAGTGGCCTTTGTTAATTACTAATTACTTATTACAAAGACTTGGGCATTTCTCAAAACGTCAAAAGGATCAGGACTCCCTCTTCAGAAACCACCTAATAGACTAACCATGAAATCAAAGGCAAGATACCCATGACTCATAGAAACTGCTAGAGACCCCAAAAAACCCAATTGAAAATATATTTTATATATGTAGTATCTAATTTATGATCCTAAATAAACCAAAAATGAAATTCCAAGAAAAAAGTTAAGGGTTCCAGAAAACCCAGTTCTGCCATTTGTGTTAAAATCATTGATAACTCTCAAGCTAATAACCCAAGTTGTAAATTCACTTACTTTCACTGTACAGTGGCACATGCTTTGATACATGTCACATTTTTCCAATACAGAATTACAGATCAGATACAGTAAAAAAACAAAAAGGAAACCATCAATATCTAAGCAACAAAGTGAAAACAGAAGTTTGAGTAAGTAGAAGCTTTAAACTTTACCTGAGTGAAATAGCCAGTATCAGGAGTTCCATCCAAATTGATTGTGGAAGTTAAAGCCATTGAGAATTTCTCACCTTCCCTCATCGGATACACCTCTGAATTCACATCCAGGTGCATGAACATCTCGCAAGTCTCACTCTTTGCTTCTACTCGAGTAACTTTCAAAGCGCAAAATATCAACAAAACATTAATAAAAAATTAAAGATTTCTTGAAAAGGGTTTATGTAATTTGGAATAAGGAATTCGAAAAGATGGATGGGATTACCTTTATCGAACTTTTTGCCATCTGGGTTCAATCGCAGAATCTGAAATATGTCCTCGAACAGACGATCAACCATCCTTGCCGATCTGAACGCCGGGTGCTATTTCGCTACAGAACGTCGGTGTTTCGAGTAGTGGGTCGACTATGGGGCTTGCTAGCTTGCCCGAGACTGGCTTATAAGTGAGACGCTGAGAGAGTTGGAATGAAGAATATGCGGAGCGCAATGGGAGCTACCACCTCCCACCTTGACCCGTTGAACGGTCCTGATCTCCCAAAAAATTCCAAACGTAAAATTAAATTTACTAAATAATTTTAAAATTGTTGTAGTCTATTTTATCTGACAGAGAGACTAGGGCCGACGGCAGAGAGAGAGAGGAGAGAGATGTGTGTTTGTAGAATTGTAGGGGAATGTGTGTGTTGTTATCCCTCCTACATTGTGCCTTTATTTATAGTAGTAAAGGGAGAGAAGATATTCATTCTCCTCCAAGTAATACAAGTTGTAATAAGAAAGGATAACTAGAATAAAATCTAATCTAGGATTTACACAATCATACTTATTCTAGGAATGTTTACAACACTCCCCCTTGAGTGTGCAAATACTTAAGGTAGATTCAGCATCATGCAGAAGTTGAGGAAGTCGACTCGTCGGCACTGATTCCAAGGAACAACGCTTATTCTCAATAAGGTAGGAACTTGCATAAGTAGTAAGTCTCACTAAAAACCCTAAGGCTATGACAAAAACCCGAGTAGGGACAAAATCCATAGTCTAAGGAAAAATGCGTGAGAAATGCAAAGTCAAAAGAAACGTCTACAGGACGTCATCAGGGATATGACCAGCCCAAGGTGGGTGCCTCGTTAAAACCTAGTTAGGTAGCAAAAACCCAGTGGGAAAAATGCTCCTAATCGTAGGAAAAAAGAGTACATTAAGATCAAGCAAGTATCCAGAAGATACTCCCCCTGAGTTTGACATAATTCCAAAGAGAAATAGCAAAGTTACAACTCAGAAAGTTTACGCATACCAATTCCATGAACAAGCTTCTGAAACGTCGCCTTCGGTAGTGATTTGGTGAAGAGGTCGGCCAGATTGTCTTGTTATCGGATTTGCGTGACTTCAATCTTCTGATGCTCTTGTTGTTGATGTGTAAAGAAGAACTTCGGCGCAATATGCTTGGTGTTGTCCCCTTTGATGTAACCCTTCTTGAGCTGTTCGATGCAAGCTGCGTTGTCTTCAAACATCGTCTTCGGGGCATTAACGGCGGGATGAAGATCACAGGAGCTTCGAATATGGCCCATTACTGCTCTCAACCAAAAGCATTCCCGAGTTGCTTCATGTAAGGCGAGAATTTCAGCATGGTTAGACGAAGTGGCAACTAAGGTCTGTTTAGTTGACCTCCAAGATAGTGCGGTGCCTCCAACGGTAAAGACATAACCCGTTTGAGAACGCGCCTTGTGCGGATCAGATAAGTATCCAGCGTCGGCATAACCAACAAGGCGAGAATCAACCCGATGAGCATAGGGTGCGGCATCACTCGAGGATTCGTAGAGATAGAATAAGCCCAAATCCGTAGTACCCTTAAGGTAACGGAAGATGTCTTTCACGCCAGTCCAATGTCTGCGTGTTGGTGCATTGCTGTATCTTGCCAAAAGATTAACAACGAATGAGATGTCGGGTCTAGTGCATTGAGCTAAGTACAATAAAGCGTCTATCGCACTTAGATAAGGAACTTCAGGCTCCAAAATCTCTTCATCATCCTCATTCGGACGGAAGGGATCTCGCTTTGCATCTAGCGTACGAACGACCATAGGAGTACTCAAAGACTTCGCTTTATCCTCATTAAAACGGCGCAACACCTTCTGGGTGTAGTTCGATTGATGTACTAAGATTCCATCCGAACAATGCTCTATCTCGAGACCGAGACAGTATCGAGTCTTACCTAGATCTTTCATCTCAAATTCCGACTTCAGGTGCGAAGCAGTTCTCGCGAGCTCTTCAGGAGTTCCGATGAGATTCATGTCATCGACATAAACTGCAACAATCGCAAATCCGGAATGTGACTTCTTAATGAACACACAAGGGCATAGTTCGTTGTTCATATATCCCTGACTAGTCAAATACTCACTCAGACGGTTATACCACATTCTTCCGGATTGTTTCAAACCGTATAGTGAATGCCTCAGCCGAATTGAGAGCGTGTTCCGGGGTTTGGAAATATTTGAACCAGTCAATGTAAGTCATTCGGGAACTTTCATATAAATTTCCGTATCAAGATCCCCATAGAGATACGCGGTTACTACGTCCATCGGCTGCATATCCAGTTTTTCGGAAACTACCAAACTGATAAGGTATCGAAAAGTAATCACATCCATAACGGGTGAGTAAGTTTCGTCATAGTCAATCCCGGGGCGTTGTGAGAAACCTTGTGCTACAAGACGAGCTTTGTAACGCACAATTTCGTTATTCTCATTACGCTTCCGAACGAAAACCCACTTGTAGCCAACGGGCTTCACATGTGGAGGAGTAGGAACTACAGGTCCAAACACCTTACGTTTCGCAAGTGAATCAAGTTCGACTTGGATTGCTTGTTTCCAGTTTGACCAATCAGCTCTACGTCGACATTCATCAACGGAACGCGGTTCAATGTCATCGCTCAACATGATCTCAGTAGCTACTGCAAATGCTAATGCATCGTCGACAATCATGAGCGGTGCATTGGAGATCTAATATGCGCTGCACTTCAGCTTCAGACTGAGCGGTGCGGGGATCTAAATGAGACAAAGTGGGAGTCGTCCACGATAATTCGCGTCGTTCATTAGGAACGTTGACGTTCTTATCTCCCCCTAACGACAGGAAGACTGTCTCATAGAAGTGACAATCTGCGAAACGAGCGGTAAACAGATCGCCTGTCAAAGGTTCTAAGTAACGAATAATCGAAGGAGAATCATATCCGACATAGATTCTCATCCTTCGCTGAGGCCCCATTTTTGTACGTAAGGGCGGCGAGATCAGCACATAGACCGCACAACCAAAGATGCGCATATGCGATATGTCGGGTTCGCATCCGGTGACCAACTGAAGGGCACTAAATGGTTGTGTCGCAACAGGCCTCAGGCGGACCAACTTTGCTGCGTGCAATATTGCATGGCCCCAAGCAGCGATCGGGAGCTTGGTACGTATGACCAACGATCGAGCAATCATTTGTAAACGCTTAATGAAAGCCTCTGCCAGGCCATTCTAGGTGTGAACATGGGGTACATAATGTTAAACTTCAACCCCAACCGACATGCAATAGTCATCAAAAGTTTTAGATGTGAATTCTCCAGCATTATCCAATCAAATAGATTTGATCGGATAATCAGGGTGGTGAGCCCTGAGCTTGATAACCTGAGCCAACAGTTTGGAGAATGCAGCGTTCCTTGTGGACAACAAGCACACGTGTGACCAACGTGTAGAAGCGTCAACCAAAACCATAAAATATCTAAATGGTCCGCATGGAGGTTGAATCGGTCCATAAATGTCCCCCTGAATCCGTTGTAGAAAAATGGGAGGATTCGAACGAATCTTGTCATAAGAAGGCTTAGTAATAAGCTTTCCCATAGAACATGTTTGACATGCAATTTCATGGATCGAACCTAAGCTTCGGGTTAGTGGATGCCCGTGTGAAGTTTTGAGGATACGGCGCATCGCTATTCGTCCAGGATGTCCCAAACGATCATGCCAAAGTGTAATTTCGTGCGCGGTCCCTGTGGTAGGGCCGGTCACATAGTGGCATTTTATGGGGCGTATGGTCGTAGTATACAGATCACTCGGGTTACGCTCCATCTTCTCTAGAATACGCTTCTGGCCATATTCGTAGGAAGTTACGCACAGAAATTCAACTCCGTTTTCTACGTGGGTTTCAGCGTGGTAATTGTTATCTCTAATGTCCTTGAAACTTAGTAACGTTCTTCCGGCACGTGGAGAATAGAGTGCCTCAGCAATTGTCAAGATTGTACCATTGGACAACATTATACGTGCCTTACCGTATCCTTCGATCAGGTTGGATGGGCCTGAGAGGGTTGTCAGAGGTGCATTCTTAGGTACGAAGTTAGTGAAATAGATGCGTTCACGCAAAACAGTATGCGTGGTTGCACTATCTGCCAGACAACTAACTTTCCCACTAGTCATACCTAGAATGAAAAATTAATTTGAATCGGTCACATGCATAAAAGTTTATAAAAACAAGTATCAATTCAAAATAATTTCATTTATTCAAGGATTAAAAACTTAATATCCAACGAATAATCCAAAACATAAAGGAAAATTGTTCAAAATCAACCAAAAAACAAGGTGGGGTTCGGCCACTAGGTGGAATTCGGCCCCAATTGTCTTATTTCAACTGAAAAATAAGTCTATGTCTAAGATTCTAATCTTCCATAGGAGTGGTATCCTCCTGAAAGTCAGAAACCTCCATCTTTGTAGTCTCCGGTTCGTCCACTTGCATGAAGTTTGATTCAAACTTCTTACGACGAGAATGATATTCATCTACAACCTTCTTGGGAGCACGGCAAATACGGGACCAATGATCATTTGAACCACAACGATAGCACATATCGTCATTCATTGTGGCAGGTGCTTTGCCCTTATTCTTGAAGTTCGGGGCCTTGGGAGCGAGGTTTGGGCACTTCTGGGCTTTGTTTCCTCCCTTGGATGGGCCTTGGCTCTGTTGACCTTGGTGGGATGGCTTCTGGCCGCCCTTACCACGCCTCTTTTGGCGTTTTGGGTGATGATTAGTGCTATAATGTGCTTCAGGCACAGCAGTAGCCCCAGTAAGTCGAGCTTGATGATTCTTCATCAACAGCTGGTTCTGCTTTTCAGCTAGAAGTAAAACAGAGATCAAATCCGAGAACTTAGTGAACTTCTGAGCTCTATATTGTTGTTGCAGGACAATATTAGAAGCAGAGAAGGTCGAGTAGGTCTTCTCCAGGAGATCCTCTTCAGTCAAAGTTTCATTGCAAAACTTGAGAAGTGATCGGATTCGACAAACTTCAGAATTATATTCATTCACAGACTTAAAGTCTTGGAAGCGCAAGTGCTGCCAGTCGTGTCTTGCTTCAGGCAAGAATATGTCCTTTTGGTGATCAAAACGATCAGCCAAAGCGACCCATAATGCACGTGGATCCTCCTCAGCAAGGTACTCAGTTTGCAGAGCATCATGAATATGTCTTCGGATGAAGATCATAGCAGTGGCTTTTTCATCTTCGCCAACAGGTTCAGTTGTTGCTTCTTCAATAGCAGGACGCAAGTTCTTTGCAGTGAGGTGGAGCTTCACATCTTGAACCCACTTGAGGTAGTTCCTCCTAGAGACCTCCAAAGCGGTGAAGTCGAGTTTGTTCAAATTCGACATGTTCCTATCACAAAATAGATGGACAAGATGTGGTTAGTGTAATGGAGAAAAATCAATCCATTCACATATGAGTAGAACATACAGGTTTTAATAGACATGTATTGGTTTAATTTTGCATGAAAAACTTCGGGTTTCATGGGTGATATGTTTAAGTGAAAACTTCAGGTTTTCAAACAAGGCATGTTTATAAGAAACTTCGGGTTTCAAAGTAATTATGAACTTCAGGTTCATATATTCCTGCAGGCAAACACAAATATATATGCAAACAAATATGCAACAAATATATGCAAAGATATTGTATAATGATAATTGAATGAATGTTATTTTTGGTATTCGGGGCCAAATTAAAGTGTGGGTGAAAATATAAAAACCCATATTATTTAAAAATATTAAAATCTCGGGGCCTAAAAATGTAGGCCGAGAACCCTCGGGTGTAGGCTGCAGGCCCACCGGGTGAGAAGGGAATGGGCTGCTGCAGGCAGACCCCCCAAAAAAATTTCTTTTTGTTCTTTTTTTTCGGTCTGGGCCGCTGCAGGCGAGCCCAGGAAATAAACAAAAAAAAATTTGCTGTGCGGGCTGGGCCGCTGCAAGCGAGCCTAGCAAAAATTTGTTTTTTTTTTTTTTCATATATGGGGCTGAGAGACAGAGCCCGGATAGGACTCGGGGAAAGCATGGGGATGCAGGCTGCAGGCCTTGCAAGAAGATGGGCTAGCCATCGCAGGCTGCGGGCCTGGTTGCGTTGTAGCCTTGCGTGATGCAAAGGCACGGGTTCGAAGAACCCTAATTCCCCAATCGCAAAAAAAAAATTTCAATTCAATTATATTATATGCATGTATAATTCTAATGAATCACATATTTACGTTGATGCATATGCAAATAATAGTTTCAATGCATGTACCTATGTAAGATTCAATTCATGGCAAATATCAAATTCATATAATTGTAGCAATTTTGGTTATGAAGCATACACAATTTATGTAGAATCTAAAATACGTTAAACGTAAAGTTGGGTCATGCATCATGATGAATGTTCATGCTATCAGGGCTTGCAAAATATCGAGTTAAAAATCGTTGTTTGGAAAGAACCTGATTGCGTGATGATATGGATGAACTGGTTTGATGCAGAAAAAAATCTCCAACGTCAGATTCCTAAGCGCAGTGGTAGGAGCGTGCTGATAACGTGTTGTGGTCTATTTTATCTGACAGAGAGACTAGGGCCGACGGCAGAGAGAGAGAGGAGAGAGATGTGTGTTTGTAGAATTGTAGGGGAATGTGTGTGTTGTTATCCCTCCTACATTGTGCCTTTATTTATAGTAGTAAAGGGAGAGAAGATATTCCTTCTCCTCCAAGTAATACAAGTTGTAATAGGAAAGGATAACTAGAATCAAATCTAATCTAGGATTTACACAATCATACTTATTCTAGGAATGTTTACAACAAAAATAACGGAAATTAAAATCATAGAATTTTATTTTTTAGAATTTGTGAATTTTTTATTTGGTTAACATAAAGGAATAATAGAATTTGAATACATAATTTGTTATTTTTAAACTCTCACTCATAGAAATTGGAAAATGTTACATGAAATTTAAACTTGGGCATTGAAGGTTCTAAATTCCAAGTTTTTTTTCCATCCAGAAATTTAAATTTCTATATTTATAAATCTAAATAAGGGAATTGGTGCATGTCAATTCATAAATTCTGATTTTTGTTAAAATCCCAAGTTTATTTATCTCATCCAAATTTAGCGTAAAAGTAATTCTCAATTTATTACCCTAAAGTATCTTGGTTTTCAAACTTTCATATATCAAGTTTTTTCATCCTACTCTCATACTTAAAGTTATGTCTTTTTTATAGACTTATATTTCCGTTAACTTGACCGTGAGTAACTTTGTTAAAGCCTGACGTGACTCCCATTTGAACTGTGCATCCACGTGTACATTAAAAAATTAATAAACTAATTTAGGCCACATGGCTAAAAACATTATTATTTTTTTCTAAACCTTTAAAATAGGTTTACTCTCATTTTACTATCATAAAGTTTTTTTGTTTTCAACATTTCATACATTAAGTTTTTTTCGACCCAGTCTGGTACCTAAAGTCATAATTCTTGGACATTTTCATACATCCGTTAAGTTTTCTGTCAAAATCTTCGTTCACTGATAGTGTGGTGACCACATGGACAATGATTGAACATCACGTGTCAATATGGGCCCACGTCGATATTAAAAAATTAAAAAATTAAAAAATTAAAAAAAATTTATGGGTTTTCAGGTCTCGTCCCCATTGGGGACTACCTAGTTGAAAATGGAGGAGATCAAATCATGGCGGCTCTTGAGCTCCATCGTCACCAGAAGCCTCTGGCAACATCTCCGCCCACTCATATAGAACTTTAACACGTTATGCCCTTCCTTTAACAACAAGGGTGAATCGTTGCCGTCGTCGCCGTCCGACGCCCAAAAGACTGAAGTTCTTCTTGAAAATCACAGACGTCTCCACATGCAATCTCCACAATAAAGGATCTCGGCACAGAGGGGGTTTGAGGTCGGCAGAAGGTTTGGGATCGGAATCAGAGGGAGTTGAATTGCAGGGGCATCGAGGGGCGACTTCTACTAGGGTTGGAAGGGTAGGTCCTTGATCTTAATAGATGGAGAGTCCGAATTGGGAATCGAGTTAGGATTCGGGTTGGGCGGGGAGGGATCAGTGGATGGGGTTAGGTCGGGTTGGGAGGTGGCGGTAAGGGAAGGACGGGTGCGAGTGGGGAGAGGAGTAATGAGTCGTCGTCGATTTTGTCGGCGTTGTCGTTGAAGCCTTCAAATTGGGAGTTGGCGACGACGGAGGAAGGAGAGAATGAAAGGTTAGAGAAGAGGAAGTTGAAAAAGGAGAACAAAGATAAGAGGCGCGTGTAATAAAGTGACGCCATCACCATGCTTCTCGTTCCTGCCATAGAGAGAGATCATTCATGCTCGTGAGGGCAATGATGAAAAAATACTTGGTCTAGAAGTACCATATCTTAGTAAAGTATGTGCCTTAATCTATTTAGTACAATACATTGAATCATATATTACATTTTTCATGAAGAGTAATACCAACATATGAGTTTTAGAATGAAATAAAGTTTATCTATTGATGTCTCTAGAACATTAAAGACATACACTTCTATTCTAATGAAGCCACAAAATTCATGGTCATATTAGGCAAGCATGATTTGAATCTCTCTCTAGCCTACATACAAATTGCTTACAAAAAAGGAGTTGTATTTACATATGGAAATAAATTGATCCTACAACGACCAACGAAACAAACATTTGTTGCTACATCTTCATAATACATATCTCCAACGTCTTCACTTCAGAAGTTCAAGGATTGCATCGACAGACATTTGCTTGATGATAAGTTAGTTGGTTTATTATAAATTTATAATCAGGGGAGGCATTGGTCAGAGGGAGCATCTAAAAGTACGCGACATTGGCCACATGAGCAAAATATTTTTTGTTTCCTTCAAACCATCCATTCATCTCATGAGAAGTTTTAGTGAGACAATTAATCGAAGACCTGTGGGCATTCAAGGGGGAGTGTTATAAAAGCAGTATGAATGCGCATTGAAAATGCAGTATGGATGAAGATTCCAAAAGATGATTAAAGTTTACTATTCACTTAATGACTTTGGTTCCCATTAATGTATTAAAATAACCTATAGGATGGTTTGTTAGGTCTTGACTTTTACCTATAAAAGATTGAAGAATAAAGGAAAGAAGCGAGGTGAGAAACATACGGAGGAAAGGAAAGAAAAGAGGAAAGGAAGAGAGAAAAGAAACAAGAGATGGAAAAAAGGAAAGAAAGAAGAGAGATGCAGAAGAAAATACCAACGAGCTGAGGCTAGAGAGAAGAGATAAAATAGTGAGAGTTATTTTGTACTCCTATTATTTCAGATAATGAAAGAAAGTACAACTGCTACCCCTAGGATGTAGGCATACTTGCCGAACCTCATAAATATTGTATCTTATTTATTTTATTTCACTGCACACACATTCTCTATTTCACAACAAACACCAACTTAAAATGGTTTTTTGTGTTATAAATAGGCAAAATTTAGAGAGATAACCTTTACTCGGGACAGGAACGAAGCAGTTGTAGAGTATTATACCAACACAAGCTGTTGCAGAGGAAGTAATGTATATTATTGCTATTAGATGTTTTTCTCTTCCTTTTCTCTTCTTAATTTCTTCTTCATTTGAACAATCTAAGTGCTCTATTTATAGAGCCATTTCAATGGAAACTTACAAAACTTACTATTCACATGTGGTACTTAACTATACACATGTGGGCAAACATACCCATTATTTACAACACTCCCCTTGGATGCCCACATATCAGTATCAGTTGCCTCATTAAAACCTTGCTTGGAAAAACCCAGTGGGAAAAAACCATAGCGAAGGAAAAAGAGTACAACTTTACTTGGATGGTGTTGAGCATGCTTATGTTGCCTCGTTAAAACCTTGATAGGAAAAACCCAGTGGGAAAAATCCTAATCGAAGGAAAAAGAGTACAACATACATGTATCATGGATGCTCCCCTTGAATTGTATCTCCCCCTGATTCCGCATTCTTCAAATTTGTAAGCCGACGTAATCCGATTCCCTGCACCAACTTCTGAAATGTGCACTTTGGTAGAGATTTGGTGAACAAGTCTGCTAAATTTTCATTGGAACGGATTTGTCTGACGTCAATAACTTTACCCTTCTGAAGTTCATGTGCACTGAAAAATCTTGGAGATATGTGTTTAGTCTTATCACCTTTGATGAATCCTTCCTTCATCTGGGCGATACAGGCTGCATTATCTTCATGGATGACAGTTAGAGTATCTGTCCTTGAAGGTAGACCACATGAATTCCGGATGTGATGGATCATTGATCTTAACCAAGAGCATTCACGACTTGCTTCATGTAAAGCAATTATTTTCGAGTGATTGGAAGATGTAGCAACTAGCGTTTGCTTCGTTGACCGCCATGAAATTGCAGTATCTCCATAAGTGAACACATATCCATTTTGTGAGCGGGCTTTATGCGGATCGGAGAGAAAACCAGCATCTGCGTATCTAACAAGGATCTGATCATTTGTGAGCTTGTCTGAGTAGAAGAGACCCATATCTGTTGTCCCACGAAGATAGCGTAGAACATCTTTGACTCATTTCCAATGACGAATTGTTGGAGCAGAGTTGTACCTGGCTAACAAGTTAACTGAAAAAGCTATATCTGGTCTAGTACATTGTGCTAAATACAATAAAGCACCTATTGCGCTCAAATATGGTACTTCTGGACCAAGGACCAGTTCATCTTCTTCTTTTGGACGGAATGGATCTTTCTTAATGTCCAAAGAACGAACGACCATTGGGGTGCTAAGTGGATAAGCCTTGTCCATGCCAAATCGCTTCAATATCTTTTCAATGTAAGCTGATTAATGGACCAAAATTCCATTAGCACAATGCTCGATCTGCAGGCCGAGACAATATTTTTTTTTCCCAAGGTCTTTCATTTCAAATTTCACTTTTCAGATATTCAGCAGTCTTATTGAGCTCTTCAGGGGTTCCAACTAGGTTCATATCATCGACGTATACTGCCACTATAGCAAATCCAGTATTTGATTTCTTAATGAACACACAAGGGCATATGACATTGTTGGCATATCCTTCTTTAATCAAATATTCACTGAGACGATTATACCACATTCGCCCAGATTGTTTTAACCCATATAGTGATCGCCTTAATTTGATTGAGAACACACCTCGTGGTTTGTTAGTTGCTTCAGGCAACTTAAGTCCTTCTGGGACTTTCATATATATATATATATATATCAGTATCTAATTCTCCATATAGATACGCGGTGATGACATCCATAAGTCGCATGTCAAGTTTTTCTGAAATCACCAAACTTATTAAGTAACGGAACGTAATTGCGTCCATTACAGGAGAGTATGTCTCTTCATAATCAATCCCAGGTGTTTGTGAAAAACCTTGTGCAACGAGTCGTGTTTTATATCTTCGTCTTTCCAAGGAATTTAATTATGCATGGATTGCATCTTTCCACTTAGGTCAATCTTGTCTCTGTTTGCATTCATCAACAGAGCGGGGCTCAATATCATCACTTAAATTAATTTCAATGGCTATTGCAAATGCAAACATGTCGTTAATGATTATTTCATTTCGATCCCACAATTCATTAGTACATGCATAATTTATGGATATTTATTTGCTTTCATGTACTTCTGTCTCTTCAGGGATAGATGTCTCAACAAGGACATTTTCTTTTTCTGGAAGTACAGAATCATGAATTATGGATTTATCATTCAATTTCTTTTCTTGAATGATATCATTTGGGTTCAACTGTGCCCTCATCTTTCTCTTTCGAGGGGCTGCATCTTTTGAACCTGGGGGTCTACCACGCTTCAGGCGTGCACTGGATGAATCATTCGCTGCCACTTTATTTGTCCAACAGGGACATCAATTCTTGCAGGTGCGTTTGCAGCTGGTATATGTGACTTTGTCACTTTCGAAGCATCATTAAATGCATCTGGCATTTGATTAGCGATACCTTGAAGATGAACGATCCTTTTCACTTCATTTTCACATTGAGTGCTTCGTGGATCGAAATGAGATAAGGTGGGAACAACCCATGTCAGTTCTTGCCGTTCTTCTGGAACGGTCTTTTCTCCCCCTAACGATGGGAAAAATGTCTCATCAAAATGACAATCAGCAAAACGAGCTGTAAACATATCACCAGTCAAAGGTTCCAAATATCTAATGATAGATGATGAATCAAAACCCACATAAATTCCCAGTCTGCGATGAGGTCCCATTTTAGTTCGTTGTGGCGGTGCAATAGGCACATAAACAGCACTACCAAAAACTCGTAAATGAGAAATGTTTGGTTGTTGTCCAAACACGAGTTGTATTGATGAATATTTGTGGTTGGCTATGGGTCTCAATCTAACCAATGATGCAGCATGTAATATGGCATCTCCCCATGCAGAGACTGGCAATTTAGTTTTCATGAGCAGAGTGCGGGTTATTAATTGAAGCCGCTTGATAAATGCCTCTGCTGAACCATTTTGAGTATGGACATGAGGAACAGGGTGTTCAACATCAATGCCCAGTGCCATACAGTAATCATCAAAGGTTTGAGACGTAAATTCACCAGCGTTATCAAGTCAAATGGACTTAATGGGATGATCTGGGAACTGTGCTCGCAACTTAATTATCTGAGTAAGAAGTCTCACAAAAGCTACATTTCGAGTAGACAATAGGCAAACATGTGACCATCGGGTAGATGCATCAACCAAAACCATAAAATATCGATATGGTCCACAAGGTGGTTGAATAGGTCCACAATATCCCCTTGAATTCTTTGCAAAAATGATGGTGCTTCATCATCAACCTTTAGTTGTGATGGTCTAATTACCAACTTCCCTTGGGAACAAGCCTTGCAAAGGTTATCTTTTAAGACATCGATATGTCTGCTCAATAATGGATGTCCATTAGAGTTGGTAATGATTCTACGCATCATGGTAGATCCTGGATGACCTAGACGGTCATGCCAAAGCATGTAAACCTTTGAATCAATGAACTTCTGGTTCATAACAGTATATGCCTTAACTGTCCTTATGTATGTATAATACAATCCACTCGATAAACCATCCAACTTCTCCAATATACGCTTCTGGGTATCATTGGAGGTAATGCATAAATATTCCACATTTTCTACACTTTTCGTTTCAATGTGGTATCCATTTAGACGTATTTAAAACTCAACAAATTTCGAATGGACCGAGTAGCATATAATGCATTCTTTATAGACAATATTGTTCCATTTGGTAACATAATCTGGGCTTTTCCTGAGCCTTCAATTACATCTGATTGCCCTGATATTGTTGTTACCTTTACTTTTGCAAGTACCAAATTCGAGAAATACTTTCGATCTCGAAGTATTGAATGCGTGGTTGCGCTATCTGCAAGACAAAAGTCTCTGCCATTGATCTTGGTTTGAGAATAACCATAATTTTTATCCATGATCTCTGAGTAAAGAAAAAGCAGTTTATTCATACTGGAATACTACTTTTATTGAATTGAAAATGCGAGCATTAAACCACAAGTACAAATAACAGGAGTACATTAAACATAAATAATTCAATCGGACCCATAAACTTCATTCCCTTTTTCATTAATAAAGTCTGTAGCATCCAGGTGAGTTGTGTTTAACTGTCCTGATAAATTAGTCACCGGATCAGGAGTTTCCATTGGTTGAGCCTGGTCGAAGAAATTGATCTCGACACCCTTCTCCTTGAAGGAAGCTTGATACAGCTCCACCAGATGCTTTGGGGTGCGACAAGTACACCCCAATGTCCATTGCCACCACACCCATGGCAACCTCATTCATGATTTCTAGGAGTGTTCACATGAGCTTTTCCTTTCTGGCGATTTGCATTTTTAAATCTCGGGCCTGGATTATGCCTTGGAACCTGGTTGTGAAACTGGTTGTGAAATTGGACACCATGGTTCTTGCCTTTCCCTTTCCACCGGCCTTGCTTATGGCCACGTCCTCGTTTGTAATTATTGTCACGGGAGGATATGGTATTCCTTTTAAGGGAAGCAGCATTCACTTCTGGGAACGGTGCTGATCCAGTAGGTCGGGAATTATGGTTTTTCATCAGGAGCTCATTGTTCTGTTCAGCTATCAGGAGCACATATATCAGTTGGTTGTATTCAGTGAAGCATCGCGCTCTATACTGCTGCTGCAGTACTATGTTAGAGGCGTGGAATGTGCTGAAAGTCTTTTCTAATAACATCTCCTCAGTGATAGTATCCCCACAGAGCTTCATCTGAGAGGTAATTCTGAACAACGCCAAATTGTACTCAGCCACTGACTTGAAATCTTGAATCCTTAGATGAGTCCAGTCATAGCGAGCTTTTGGAAGAATCATCGTTGTTTGGTGATTGTATCTGCTTCTCAAGGCATTCCAGAGGGCTAAAAGATCTTCAACCGTTAAGTACTCGCTCTTTAGTGCCTCATCAAGATGACGACGAATAAAAATCATGGCCTTTGCCCGATCTTGAGAGGATGAGCTGCTCTCTTCCTTGATGGTATCTCCAAGATTCGCTGCTTCCAGATGGATCTTGGTATCCAGTACCCAGGTAAGGTAATTTTTTCCAGTAATGTCCAGGGCAGCGAAATCAAGCTTTGCCAAGTTTGCCATTTTCTTTTCTGAAAGAAAAATGAGGTGTGTAAGAACTTGCAATAATGTGTGTACTGGAGAAATATATTGTTAGAACTTCTGGTTCTTACAAATTTTGATCTTCAGGCCAAAATGATAAGTACTCGAAACTTCAGGCTCGAGATTTACATAATTAATGAGAAGGGCAATTGTACCGCACCATTCTCATTGAAACAAGTATAGGATGAGCGATTATTCCGCACTACTTTAAACAGCAGGAAAATTTAAATATGTAGAGCAAGGTGGACGATTATACCGCACCACCTAAAATTGCAATAAAATTTAAATTGCGATAAAATTTAAATTGCGATAAAATTTAAATATGTAAAGCAGGGTGGGCGATTATTTCACACCACCTAAAATTGCGATAAAATTTAAATATGTAAAGCAGGGTGGGTGATTATTTCACACCACCTAAAATTGCGATAAAATTAAATATGTAAAGCAGGGTGGGTGATTATTTCACACCACCTAAAATTGCGATAAAATTTAAATATGTAAAACAGGGTGGGTGATTATTTCACACTACCTAAAATTGCGATAAAATTTAAATATGTAAAGCAGGATAGAGCGGGCGATTATACCGCTCCACTTAAAATTTGCAGTAAAATTAGATCTGCAGTCCAAGATAGGCGATAGAACCGCACAATCTTGGATTGCATAAATAATCAGTGGGTTAGTAGTCAATATCTACACCAAACAAGAAATCAAAGATATAAGT
Organism: Malus fusca; assembly: GCA_035220775.1. Taxonomy (NCBI): domain Eukaryota; kingdom Viridiplantae; phylum Streptophyta; class Magnoliopsida; order Rosales; family Rosaceae; genus Malus; species Malus fusca. The sequence goes on from CM069069.1 coordinate 26,644,471, forward strand.
GACTGTTAGTTGGAGAACTAGAAGTAAACATGGTGCAAACAGTTCTTCGCGAGGGTATACGCAGCAATTGAGGCAGAGGAAGAAGAAGAACAGTAAAAACCTTAAAGGAAACATTTTTTTTTCTTTCGGTGAAGGGAAATGAGAAATGATTAGAGAGTCGTGCTGATAACGTGTTATAAATAGGCAAAATTTAGAGAGATAAACTTTACTCGGGACAGGAACGAAGCAGTTGTAAAGTATTATACCAACACAAGCTGTTGCAGAGGAAGTAATGTATATTATTGCTATTAGATGTTTTTCTCTTCCTTTTCTCTTCTTAATTTCTTCTTCATTTGAACAATCTAAGTGCTCTATTTATAGAGCCATTTCAATGGAAACTTATAAAACTTACTATTCACATGTGATACTTTACTATACACATTACTATACACATGTGGTACTTGACTATACACATGTGGGCAAACATACCCATTATTTACAACATTTTGTTCTTAGTTTTCATTTTGTGTGCCTTTTCTATTACATTTCTTCCCCCATCCTTCCTTCAATATTCTATTTTCCACATTTCTCCCATGTTTCTCTCCTTTGTCTCTAACACAAAACTAAAAACTAAAACTTGCAGGTTTCTGTTCCATCTTCGTAAACCATTTAACGCAAGTTCGTTTGTATCAATCATTGATTCCTCTTGCCTGAAATTTTTTTTTTTTGGGGATTTGTAGGGTCTAAATTCTTACAGTTTCATAAAGTTGTGGGGCTGAATTTTTGGTCAATGTAATAGTAGATTGCATCATTCAAACCAAAGGAAATAGATAACTGATCCCTAATACATAAGTTATTAAATAATAGAGTTTTACATCAAAGAAATAGCAAAATAATATACAATTTATATGTGGAACTCTATTCTCCAACACGTCTCCTCATGCGTGAACCCATACAGGGTCACTCGAGAAATCAATCCCCACACTGAGAACAAATCAATTCATTATGTCGGAGCTAACACCTCTTTTCAAGAGCTCGGTCATAATTCATTTACTAGAGCCAAAACAACTTTTTGAAGGCTTAATCATTCCTCCACTACTCCTAAGCTGAAGCTAGCCCTAACTTTTCGAAAGTCCAGTTTAAACAAGCAAACTCGAAACTAATAAATTGGGCCTAGGACGTGTTGGAATAATAACTTGTTATGATACAATGATAAACACTTTAGGTCTAGGGCCACCACCAATGTGAATAAAATTGTTTTCAATTTAACCATATTAAGTTTTATAATAACAAAATCTCGATGTTTAGACTGTGAATAGAAGTCAATGCCAAAAGTGATTGTAAATGAGACTATTTTATACCTTGTCCTTGACCATACTAATTTACCATGTTAATAAACAAACTCATGTTTGTCAAAGCTCAATTCTAAACCACACACGTTCAAGCAAAAGAATCTAACCTCCCTATGCTTCCGCCCCTAATGTGGAATATACAGATACTTTTTCAGAATCCCATCCAACAAGATCCTTCCACGTGGCAAGAAGCCAACGAATTTGGAGAAAGCACCGGTCCACCAGATAGGTTAGATATTAGAAAATAAATTGAATAGAACGTATTGTGTTGGAGTATTTTGGACCTCAAACTTTTGTCTGGTTGATGTTCACACACCTTCAGAACCTCCCAGATTCTCACACACCTTTACTTGCACCAGAACACCATCCTTGTTCATCATCAAGTTTTCCCTCTCTTCATAACTCCTGAATCTCTGGCTATATTTCTGATCAAAATCTCCCATTTTCTCGGAAAACCCATCACCAGATTCTTGGCATTTCCCTGAATCCAGCTGCAAAGATTGGTTTTTGGGAAGAGTTCTGATCTGGGTGTTCCACAAAAAGGTGGTTTGAGCTTTTGAGAGAGAGTGAGATATGATGGTGGGGGCTGCTCTGTCTGTGGTGGGTTCGTCGGTGGTGGACTCGCACACTAGTCCTTGCCTGTGTTTGGATGCGCTGCCGACTACGGCGAAGAATCTCAAGAGCGGGGGAGAAATGGGTTTGCAGAGGAATTCAATGGCCAAGAAGCATGTGGTGAAACCAGGCTCCTTAGAGTTGGTCAGTTCGTTCATTGATTCCGGCCACAACAGGCGATTTTCGATGAAAGCTAATCCTGGTATTGGCAGAAGGAGTATGAGGAAGCGAAAGAACCGGGGTTTTGTAATCGTTAATGAGCTTGCAGGGCAGTACGAAGACAGTTTTGAGGATGTTAAAACGGTGAGAAACTTGCCTCCTATAGATAATTTTGATGTACAAGATCTTTTATGTGTTCAACTGATCTCTTACATAACATGATGTAGTCTGTTGGTGTTTTGGTAGTTGATTTTGTGATACTTATTTTAGAAATTTGCGTTTGGCTTTGTTTATACAAGAATTACGGCTTCATTTTTGGTCCGTTTCGCAGATTGAAATTCTATGTAGATTGGTTAGTTTCTAGAGTCCATTTGATGTGGGAAGATGACCGCAATTTGTGCTCACAGGCGGAGCATCTTATTGTAACGTAGCTGACTGTAATTTCTCTGCCTGCAGCAATTACTCAACTATTTTACGTACAAGGCTGTGAGGACTGTTATGAACCAGCTGTATGAGATGAACCCAACACAATATAGGTGGTTGTACGAGTAAGTGATCGATCAGGCCGCTTTCGTAATATGGATTTGACCTCAGAGTTTAACAACTTTGTTGTTTTATCTAACTCCTGCTTCCATTTTCTTTGGGACAGTTTTGTTGCAACTCACAAGCCTGGAGACGGGAAGCGGTTCCTCCGCACCCTTGGGAAGGTACTCTATAAAATCTTGTGTTCCGTGGTTGCTTTTAGAACTCAAAAGAGGGACGACATTTGTCTTGTTTGGATTATAATTGTATTAGACGCTGAACAGAGAGTTCCACTGAACCATTCCTTTCGCAACTCGTTTGCGTAGCTGAAATCACTTTCTGGAAACCTCACAATCTAAAGCATAAGACTCACTTTCACACCAATATTTTCTGTCCCTTTGATGTTTTACCTGCAAATTTACACAAATGACGGAAATACAAGGCGTGCTGATTGACAGGAGAGGCAGGAACTTGCTGAGAGAGTAATGGTGACACGGCTTCACCTCTATGGTAAATGGGTCAAGGTAAGCAATTTCAAGCATTTTTCTTGAGCAAGCAAAGCATATATATGGCACGGAAGATCTTGAACAATGTGAGAAGTATTTTTCTTGGACGCACTTTGATGCAGAAATGCGATCATGCCGCAATATATCAAGGAATCTCAGACGAGAACTTGGAGTTGATGCGTGAACGGCTTATTGAGACTGTGATATGGCCCTCCGATGACAACACGGAGAAGATTGGCTGACGGGGGATTGTGGCTGACGGAGAAGATTGCTTGAGTCTAGTCTAGGTATATTATTTGGCACCAAGTCCAACTAATAAGTTGGTGAATATCTGTAAATTGTATATAACGTATGAATTTGATCAAATATCCTCCTCACCCTCCCTCACCACTTGGCCTAACTTCAAGAGCTTCAGGCCCTTTGGTTGCGATTGAATCCATGTAAACGAAAACTCCTCGTACGTTTTGCAGTAAATGAAAGAAAATTCGTATCACTAACTGAAAACGAGCATTGTCGTTCTAGCTCTTCTGTTACAATGGAAGGGAAATGAATCCTTGATTTCGCGACGGACAAGGGAATGGTTTTTCTGAGGGCTTTGTGCGCCATGAAATACAAAGCTCAAAGATAATTCAAATACAAGCAAAACTCAAAAGTAAATACAACAGAAAAACCCAAAAAGAGTAAGCCCACAACAACAAAAACCCCTAGATATGGAAGACTGCAGACTCGGTCACACCAACTGCACGGCTATCGCCGATCTGCCACCACCACCAAGAAGAAGAACCTATGAACAAACTGGATGAACAGAAAATGGTACAAAATATTGCTAAAAGCATTTTAACAACCATCAACACTAAGTGCACTGCCAAGAAAAGACGCGATGGGCCGTGGCCGGGTAGTAGAGGTCGACGGTAGAGGACAGACAAATGGGAAAAATATCTGAGGAAAAAGGGGCATAAAAGTCCAGATCTGAGACAAGCGCAAGAAAGTTGAGACAAAAGTTCAAGGAGTAGCTTGAATTGGCAAGGGGAGTTGCCAACGACCCCCACCCAAAAGTAGGAGGCGCCAGCAAGAAGGGGTCGAGAGAAACGGGGAGAAGTTGGCCTGGCTAGAACGAATTGGTTCAAAGCTCTATAAATGATGTAAGAGTAACAAACCGCTTCAATTCTTGTCCATGTCATCAATTAACATTTGGAAATAAAAGATTGCCGATGTATACATGTTTACAAATCTGACATGACACCACGGTATTGTACACGCAATGTGATGTGCGTCAGACAGTACACTAAGTTTACATAACTACAACTACAAGGTATTAAAAGGGGTTCAAAAGAAACAAAAATAAGGAAACAAAAATGGAATAGGCAACCTGGTCAGTACCCTCAAAATTATATAGCTTCCGGACCACTGACTGGAAGGATAGTAATGTGTTACACCTGCGACGAAAAAATAATGATGTAAGCATAAACTTGGCTAATTACAAACTTCACGTCGTCAGAAGCTTTTCTCGAGGCCACATTTGGTGGGGGTGGGGAAAAGATATATAGAGGGCTGAAAATGGACATGGCACCAATCAGGAGTGCAAGTGAGAAGAAAAACGAGTCTACTTAGTGCCATGAAAAAATAGAAAAGAAACACTAAAAGAGATGATAGTTTGACAGACGGACGAGGGGTCAAAAGCGTAGCAATTTGTAACTTTAAGAGTGGTTTTTGCTACACATTAAAAGGACCAAATTGTTATAGGCCCCAAACCCCCCAGATGTCTCTATTCCAGATGCCCTCTCCCACTCTTGCTGCACTGTGAGGTCGAGTCGGCGGAGCTGGAGTGCTCCAGCTGGTTTTGATATATATGAGTTTCTTTTTGGGCTTCAAAGGCATAATGGGGAGGCCAAAGTTAGGAAGAGAAGTTTGGTTGGAATACTACTACTATTCTATTATTTTGCCCCTACAATTAACCTCACTTTCACTTTATATAGGAATAGTTTTGAATAAAAACAACAAAGTCATACTAAAATTTCTCATTTTCAGAGTTATGATAAATTGGTCAAAGCTTACTATTAACCAAAAATGAATTCATTGTTTGAAGCTTACCATGTGGTTGCAAGCCACAACGGACGCTGAATGTACAATGACGTCAAAACTAGTGCAACTTCATCATTACTCTTGTTCTTTGCCAGTGGTTTGAGGGTAGGAAAATCATGTTGAGCAATCACCAAAGGTTGTAAACTGCCCAACCGCTGTTCTTACTCGAAGCTGTGCCACAATGAAACAGATAAGATTCAACTGATTATTAAATCAGATGGATAAATAACCAATTTGAGATATAAGATAACGACCTTCACATCTAGGCAAGGATCATTGACCATGCTTTTTACTTGAGAAACTACGCCAGCATCGTGTAGTTTTACAAGCCGGCTCACAGCACCAGGACTTAGTGGAAAAGTAAGATTCACAATGGCCCAGACAGAAGCTGTACGTAATTGGTTTTCATTACTCTGCAAAAACTTGAGAATAAAAGATTGTGTCCCGTTATCTGCTTGTGGAATGAGTTGATGCATAACTGCTTCCTTGTGAAATTCATTCCCACTTGCAACATTGCTAAGCACATACATTCCCTATATGAAAACAACTTCAAACCCTATTATAAAGTAAAATAATATAATAGAAACGATAAGATCAACGATAACAACTAGAAAGGAGTCAAAAGCTTCAACGCCTACTACTTTCTTCAACATATTTAGATCTTGTTACCGTAGAATTTTCAGAGAGACGGGCTGACACTGCCCCTAACTTGGTAATTACTACCTACCCAATCCGTCAGGTGTGGGGTTTTATATCAAAAGGCCTCGATTTTAGTTAGAGTGGGGTAATCTTATTTAAACCCTTCTTTCTTTTTCCCTCTGGCTGATGTGGGATAGCCAACACGCCCCTACACATGGGACATCCACACATTGGCAACCATGTGGAGCCAAATCAGGACTCACCCAACACGTGGGGCCAAAGGGGACCCACCCATCACCGCGCAAGGCCAAAGAGGACCCACCCAATCACGTGACAGTACGGGCCCAACCCCTGGCTCTGATACCATGTAAAATTTTCAGAGACGGGTCGAAGGCCCCACTTCCAACAACACCGATACTATCCACTTGATAATTATCACCTACCCAATCCGTTAGGTGTGGGGTTTTATCACAAAAGGCCTCGGTTTTAGTTAGAATCGGGTAATCTTATTTAAACTATTCCTTCTTTTTCCCTACGGCCGATGTGGGATAGCCAACAGTTACTTTAATCAGGAGAAGGTAAACACTGGTATTCTAATAACCCCATTCGGCCATCACAGGATTCACTTCTAAATTGGGTACTTGACTTATAAGCATAAAATCTTTTGCACAATTAGGCCTCGTTTGGTAGCCCGTATAACAGACCGGATAGGATAGCTAATACGGTTTCAGGTGTTTGGTGTTGTCTTGTACTAAATAATACCCGGACTAATTATACTGACCCCACACCTTTTATACGGTGCAGACCTGCTAAGTTATCCAACCAAAAAGCTCTGAATTATTTAGTCGGGTTCTCGCCTTCTCCGTTCCTCACGCCACTCGCTCTACTCCTCTCACATCGCTTGCTCTCTCCTCTAAACCCAAGGTTATTCCGGGCCCCGGAGAAGCCCTTGATCGTTTTGAACTATAAGGGAGAGGAGAAGAAGTTCTTGGCGGAGGAGATTTCGTCGATGGTGCTGACGAAGATGAAGGAGATCGCGGAGTCGTATCTGGGTCAGATGGTGAAGAACGCCGTCGTGACTGTCCCTGCCTACTTCAACGACTCTCAGCGGCAGGCCACCAAGGACGCTGGTGCGATTTCCGGGCTCAACGTCATGCGGATCATCAACGAGCCGACAGCCGCCGCCATCGCCTACGGGCTTGATAAGAAGGCGTCGAGAAAGGAGGAGCAGAACGTCCTGATTTTCGACCTTGGCGGACGGACTTTCGATGTCTCGCTTCTGACGATGAGAATTTGAAAGGTGGGTTTTGCTGGGTTGCTTGTTGCTGCTTTGTGGTGGGGTTTGGTTCAGGGAGCAGACGGGGAAGAAGAAGAAGGGATAGAGAGGGAGGGAGTTTGGGAGGTGCGGTGAAGAGATCTGGGAACAAAAAAAATGATTTTAGTTTTTTTTTAAAAATTTATTTTAAGTTTGATTTATCCTATCCTATCCGGTATAATACCAAACACGGTATAAATAATACGGTCATTAGTCCAATACTGCATCAAACGCCAGACTAATTTAGTCAGTACTATCCGATGACTATTTATCCTATCCGACAGAAATAGTCAGTACAGTCCGAGCTGCCAAACGAGGCCTTAGAGTCTATATTAAAGATGGAGATGATTTCACTTTAACTAAGGCCTGCTTTCTGACTCAAGGAAAGCAACTCAATGGCCCACTAATTGCAAGACCCAGAACTAGAAAACATCTTTTATGAATAAACCTTCAATCAAAACATGGTATTCCAAATTATCCCCAGTTAAACAAACCAATCATAATACTATGGGATAAGTAAGTTCAGTTTTTGCATATTATCCTGATACACCAAATACACGTTTGAAGAAATTTCCAGTTATGCAGAATAAACTTGCAATCTAGGGATGAAATATCAGAATTTAGAACTGGCATGATTTCACAATATTATTAGACTGATATACCAAACACATGTTTCAGAAATTTACAGTTACGTACATTATAAACAAACTGGCAATAAGGAATGAAGTATCAGAATTTAGACTGCATGTCACCAAGGTACCTATAATATGGCTACTTAATGTCATCAATCTGTAGAAAGACATCTAACCTGTATCCAAATTTCATCTTTTGAAACATTCTGCAACTGCCTCCCAACGGCATCTAATATCATGCCATTTTCAGCAAAGGCGAGGTCAATGGACTTCACACATCCATCAACAAGATTCCGAATAAGTGCAAGAGCCTGCTCTTGGACAAAAGGTTCGGGGTCTGCAAGGTGCAAATACATTTAATTTTAAGCGAACATATAAAGAAAAATTATTAAAGGAAAAATTCTAAACTGCCACCGACAAATCATCACATTACCACAGATGACACTTGCTAATGAAGAAGCTGTAAACTCCATGAAGATCTCTTGTTTACAGGCATTGTCAGCAAGGAACATCAAGTTCCTTAATGCCCATAAAGCATTTAACCTCACAGTTGAATCCATTGATCTTGATAACTGAACAAGCTGTTTCATGCCTCCACACTGTACAAATAATGACCTACGCATGGTAAAATCAACAACTATGTTGCCAATCGCGCAGAGAGCTGCAACCTGAAACGAAGAGAAGTCATAAGGTAATTTTAGAAACGATTTGCATTGATGCAACTGCATAATGCATATCTGTATTTCAATCAAACGTAAATTCTTGGGAATAATATGGGACTAGACTCGGCTGACATAGAAACAGGTTTATTAGTGATAAGCAAAGCATATACCTGGACAGACGTAGAAGGGTCATCCAATAGCCGAACCAAGGGAGGGACAATCATTTCATTCATAAAATTACCTGCACACAAATTCTGAATGGCAATTTCTTAGAAACACCTATGCGTGTAATAAAATTCTAAATATTATTGACCTAGAACACATTGCAAACCTTGATTGACCGAGAGACACATCTTAAACAAATGCAAGCTGCCGTACGTACTTCAGAACTATCATGAGTTAGGGCATCAGATACCAATTTCAACGCCTATATTGAGGAAAAATATCAGAAGTTACAAACTGGCTGGATTTTCAACAAACAATCAATTCTACAGCTTAGTAAGACATAAGACAAAGAAGAGAAATGAGGTCATGATGATTTGCCCACAGAAACCACTGTTACTGGGGAAAGGGGACTGTTTTTTACAACTTCTATTTTTGGTTTTTAAGTTTTTATTTTTATTTTTATGAAGGAGATGTGGGCATATGAGAGAAAATATGGGAAAACAAACGATGATGGAAAAAATGAGTATTCTTAGCAAAACTGTAATAGCTAACCCAGGCACAAGTTAATGTATTATATGAAGCAACAGACCTGCAATGACAGAAATCTAGACCTGCAGCTCTCCAACTTTGAGCATAGATCAGCCAGTGCCAGCAATATTCCTTCCAAGCGTTTGGGATGCAACGGACTCTTTTGCAAGTGGTTGTAAAGTTTATCAATAGCATTTGCCTCAAATGCTAGTTTCTGTAGATCCAGCTTTTCTGAAATTAAACTAGAAAAAGCTGAGGGAGCTTCATCTCCAACTTGACCAGGATCATCATGAAGTTCAAGCAAGAGATGCACCAACTTGGTTTTGATGCCTATATCTTGTAAATAGCTAGAAGAGGAGTTCCTTATAACAATCAAGCACATAGAGGCCAATAATTTGGTACGGGTATACCTATCCTTTGTCAATTCAATTACAGAACTCAAAGCTCTTCCATTTTCAGATCCCACAAACTCTAAAACAACTTCAACATTGTTTTTCATAATTGTGGCTAGAGACTCTAAACTATTATCTCTCTGACTTAGAGAACCTTCAAGAAGGCTAATTAGCTTCCTAACAACCCCAGCATGACACAGTGCCTTCTGTTCAGCAGTATTCTCACAAGAATGTATGATTATACTTGCACCAAGTCCAGTAACATTTTCATTCTCACTATTCAATAACGAAAGAAGAAACTCCATGTTTTTCTCTTGAAGGAAATCACACTTCGGAGCCAGTTTTGACTGATAAATCATTCTTAAGGAACGTGCACCGGCATCGACAACCTACAATAAAAATAAAACCATCGAATGACATTTTAAATGAGCTAGAAAGAAAAGGTATGCATGGAAGCAGGGCATATTAGAAACAAGGGCCAATTCTGCAAATAGAGTAAAATCAGAGTACTTAGTGACACATTAACTAACTGAAACAGAATAGATGAACAATGTCAATATGGTCCATATGCATTTAATTTTCAGTAAAGAAGGGAAGGACAAGATTTCCTTCTCTCATATCCACTCCAATGCCCCACCCCACTAGATTAGAGAGAATTATTCATAGGGAAAAGATGTGAGATAGGGGAATACAGAGAAATTCATAAACAGCAGACAATTTGAAAATGGAGTGTCAGTCTAGTGGCTCTATCTTTCATAATTTGTAGAGTTATACACATTATTATTTGTGAACTTTATTGAGCATCAGGCATTCAAAAAACACATACCTGACACCTTGACATGGATAAACTATAATTCTGGATTGTGGATTCCACAATTCTCTCTATTACCAATGTTTTGATCCAACTTCAAATCAAAACTGCCAAATCAGGATTATTGTTTATATCATCAAGATATACAGGATTTTTCATATGGGAGTCACTTCTATAATCCTAATCATTTACAATTATGGCTTCTTTTTCTGTCTTACATAGAGAAACATAAACCCATACCCATTTTTTTATTTATATCATTAAACTATTCATTATAAATACCTTTTTGGAGCTTTATGAATTTATAAACAAATGTCTTTTGCTATACTAAAAAACGAAAAGAAGGTTTTTTTATTCAGTTCGCTATGGTCACTCAAAGCTCTTTAGTTGCTTTTGCTAAGTTTTCTTAATAAAACAAAGGCCCTTGAGATCATCCTTTGGGCATATGCTTACAATCTGGTAGCAAATGGAATATATCCAGTTCTTATAGTAGTGGTTGACATAGCACAGGTTAGTGAAAATCGCCTGTAGTTCTTGTACAACTGAAAAATCCTAGTATCAATTTGGCATTATAATACAGGTTGCTTGAGTTCAAGAAGATAGGTTGCTTGAGTCCTGGGACAGCAAGTAAATACAAGATATTTCAGTAAAATTAATATTAAAAGTTGGGATCAAAAGTTAAAAAAAGAAAGAAGCGGGGTGCTGTTCTTGAACAGTAAAGAGAACCCATCAAACAGAGAGAGAGAGAGAGAGAGAGAGAGAATACTGTAGGTTAACAAGTATCTGATACATTGTATCAGAATTCACCAATAAATTATAATGGGTTTTGGATTTAGGAGATATTAATGATTCTGCATGTGTTAAAATATGGGTGAATGGTCTTAAGCACAACAGCTACACGCCCCTTGCCAGAATAAATGTGGATCCGATACACCATTACTGACGTGGTATATCAAATACATGAATACACACAATCATTTAATCCACTTTTAAAAACCTGAATTCTTTGAGTACATTTTTATGGAGTATAAACAAACATTTACTATCAGGACTAAAACCTTCAAATATAGAAGTGATTAATTATAACACCGTATCGGGACCAGAACTTTCAAACACAAAAAGCATTCACTAAAAGACCTAATTAAGCTAGAACTTTCAAATATGAAAAACATTTAAAAAATTATTTCTATAAACTAAAACACCTGATTTAAAACCCAAGAAAGGACAACTAAGACGTTTACAACTTCAATCACATTTAGGTTCAACAGAATAGTTTAAATATTTGTGCATTAGATTAAATCCGGAATAAAGACCTGTATCTCTTACACTAAAGACTCAATTCAAAAACTGATTTAATCCTAGGCCTATGAGACATAAACTTCAAATCCATTCAAACTTGTCAACTTCCACTTTCACACATTTGCTACACATATCTCAAAAATGTCAAATCTGGAAAATGGCAAATTGGCACTTATTAGCAAGTAGACCCGATACTCTTCCCCGGTTGGAGCAAAGCTTGCTTTGAAGTTTTGAAAGGTTTCAAAAACAAATTCCAGGTTTCTTGCTTCCCATATTTGGTCAATCTTGCAAATGAAAGCATCATAAGATCCTAAGATAAATTCCTACAAATAGTCCATTGATTCAAACTGGAATCCTGAATAACCTAGCCATTGCACAGACGCATGACCCAGAACCCATAGTCATACCCTGGGTACATTTAACACAGGCAAAGCATGTTGCATTGATATTTGTTGTAGTACAACTTAATTGTGGCACCGACTAAAAATGGTATGTCTTTGATTGTATAGTGAACTTCCATCATAGTGATGACAATTCTCCATAAGCCGAAAATCTTTGATCACTCAATAGCTTATAAACTACTAAACATAGTTTGAAGATAAAATGCAGTTAGTTTAAAGGAAGTGATTTCCGCACACCCATTTTCTCCCCCCGCAACCCATGCTTATTTCTGGCCTCTGGACTGAATCAATTAAAGAAGAATCAAGGGACAGAAAAAAAAAACATGAGCGTGCATTAGGAGAAAATGGGCATGCCGAATCACTCCCCTTAGCTTAATCACAATTCTAGTTTTGGTAAACCAAGTTCCCCATTCTTCATACCTGCGTTTCTTGTAATTTTTATTTTGGCCTAAATTATAAACTTCACAAGCGAAGTCAACCTTTAGCACAAAAGACAGACTTGAGCAAGTAATACAACAAAAAGGCAATGGAGATCACATCTAGTAGTAGCAGAAACGCATCAAGTTCCTATCTTCTTTTTGGTCTGTATCGATCTCCTATCTTTTAAAATGAGTAATTCACATCACATTTCTTATAATCTGAAGCAACAATTCATTTTCTTTTCCGCATTTTCTCCGCAACCAAAATCAAATAAACGTTCTCATCCAGCTAAAACTAGCAGAAAACCGAGCAAGAATTCGATAATTTGACATATTCGATCAAACACTTGTTCCCAAAAGCAAAATTGAACAAACGAAAGCAATTGTACCTTAGCATCAGGATGCGATAGAAGCAAGAGGAGGTTAGGAAACACGCCGGCGTCGAGAATGGCCAAGACGCCGGCATCGAAGCCGCAAGCGAAGCTTCCGAGGGCGGCGGCCGACTGAACAAGGAGATTGTTGTCGTGATGAGCCTGGGGCTGGGCTTGGGCCCTAGCGGCGAGGATGGCGGCGACCGGTGGGACCAGGCCGAGCTTGATGAAGGAGAGCTTCTTGGTGCGGTTGCCGATGATGCGGTTCTTGAGCTCTCTGAGAGACTTGAGCTGGACGTTGGAGTCCGGTGAGGTCAGCCGGGGGAGGAGGTCCGAGTGGGCCCCACTTGTTGAAGAGGCGGAGACTGAGGGTGAGGCTGCGGTGGGCATCGTCGTCGTCGTCTCGCTGGAGAAGCCGAATGGCGTGACATGCAATGGCCACCGCGCTCCACGGAAGAGCGAGCTATAGCCTCCTCTGGAGAGGGAGAGAAAAATGGATGACTTCGGGAGAGAACCGGAGAGAGAGAAATTGTCCCTTCAGGTAAACATTTGTGTTTATTTTCAGAATAAAAAGGGAATTTGCTCTTTGATTATTTATTCTGGCTTATTTATACAATTGCCCCTCAACTTTAGTTGTTGTTTCAATTTGGTCTTCAAATATTTTTTTCTGTGTCAGTCTTCAACTTTAAAAAAAATGAAGTTTTAACGAAAATTCCACGGTACTGTTCACTTTAACGAAAAACCACATTTTTACACTAAAAAGTCAAACATGCTACTATTCACTTTACCATTTATTTTGTCCTTATCATTAAAACTCAAAGTTTTCAAGTCATTTTCATTAGTTTTCATTTAAAAAAAAGTCAAATAAAGAAAATGGTAATGTCAGCTGGGAAAATTGACAGAACTAGTAAGAAGTGTAATAAAAGTTCAACCCATTTTTTTATTTGAACAGCCCTCAGAGCGACGATGCCAGCAAATAACTTCTCGAATTGATATCAAGTATTACAATGCAGCCTATAAAGAGAGGAGAAATAGAGACGACTAGCAGTTTTGTGTTTTAAATGAGAAAGAAGATGTTAGAAGAAGGGTTATGATTTTTCATACTAGATTCCTAGACCTAGACGTGAGTGATCATGTGTTAGTAGATTAGAGACATTTTTGTCATAGTAGATGGGTTCCTAACTTTCTAAGAGGAGCACTTATGTTCCATTTTGTCACTTTTTAATGGAGCCTACCTTTTGTACTTGTTAACCATATTTTCAAATGTTAAAGGTCCAAAGTGTAAAGAAAAAATCTAAAAGTGGGTGAATATGCAATTAACCTTATTTATTTTCCTTGTAACGACATTACAAATTATTTTAGTTACACACAATGACAATTGAGAGATTGATTCAAAAAAATGAAAACAAACAAAAAATAATCTGAAAAATTCTAAAGTTGACACGTGAACTTTTACCAACAAAAGATAAGAATGCTGTTATTAAATTAGATGAGCTCACATTTAATCTACGTGCAGTTCAACACTCTGGAGACTTGAGCAACTGACCATAACCTAATCAAGCTTTCCTGCTCATGGCGAGGAAAAAAATCAAAGGTATTTGCTTTTCTAATTAAAGATAATGCTTTTATAATTAAAGACAAACTTCACCAAGTAAGGAATCACAATCATATCTAATCAAGGATGTTAAAAGATAATTCCAAGATATTATTTAATTAAATAATATCTTCGGAATAATTCATTCCTCAAGGATGACACACCTTGGCCAATTGAATGGTGACACATGTCAGGGCAAACCCTACACATGGCCAACCCTATTCTTTATAAATATGTCATTCTCCACCAAATTCTGGTAAACTTTTTATATGCAATTAAGCCCCAAAAATCTTTATTTAAATAAAAAAAAATGACTTAGACATCGGATATCCATTGGCCAACCCCCACACCCCACTCCTTGGGCGTGTGGCTTTGGTCTTTGTGAAATATGTTTATTTGTTTTGTAGGTACAAATTCATTGAAATCGGAGGTGATTGATTTTGCTACTACAGATTGGTGCTTTCATTGAGAGCCCAATTTAATTCTCGAAAAAGGCTTTCACAATTCCTTTTGGAATTTTCTCTTACGCTCCTAGTCACTGAACTTTTTAAAGATCTTTGATCAATCCTCGGTAAAGGGCTACAATGGTAAGAAATTTTGAAAAAAAAAAGACAAACGGAATGTCCTACATTCAAAAATATGAACCAAGTGATGGAGATCGCGACGTGACCCCACGTTGTAGCTTTAAGCGACTCAAAACGTAGTTGGAGGAGACCTTCTGTTGCAACCCAAGCCTAGCAAACGGCAAGGATCGCTGCATCAGTAACAGCCCAGGTTGAGGCCAAAGCGCAAGAGGACATAACAACAACATAAGCACTACATGTTTATGCATCGAGCCTCCCAGGCCTAAGGAGCTGCAGAAGTAGCAGAAGCCTAGAGGCGAACCCATATCCTTGCCACAACACAGACCTAGATGCAAGCCTAAGCCTCCCAAGCCTAGCACACATGCAGCCAACACAAGCCGACTTGCTCCCCAACCCACTCTAGTAGCCCGCTCCGGACCCTAGACTTGTTAATAATCGGTTTAGCTGCACCCCTGTATTAATGCTGACTTAGATCGAACCGACTGACTTATTGGAAGATGCTGATAAAGTAATGTGAGATTCAAAGCAAGATTAGTTGCTAAAGGGTATGCACAAAAGGAGAGCATTGACTACAATGAAATCTTTTCTCCGGTTGTGAAGCACTTCTCAATTCGCATTATGTTAGCTCTTGTTGCACAATATGATCTTGAGCTTGTGCAACTTGATGTGAAGACGGCTTTCCTACATGGTGATTTGAATGAAGAGATTTATATGTGTCAACCGGATGGGTATATAGTGAAAGGGAAGGAGAATTTGTTTTGCAAATTGAAGAAATCACTTTATGGCTTGAAGCAATCTCCAAGGCAATGGTATTTGAGGTTTGATAAATTTATGAGAGGCTAAAATTATTCTAGAAGTCAATATGATCATTGTGTGTACTTCAAGAAGTTGCAAGATGGGTCTTTCATTTATTTGTTGATATATGTTGATGATATGTTGATTGCCTCAAAGAATGTTGAAGAGATTGAAAAATTGAAGAAGCAAATGAAGAATGAGTTTGAGATGAAGGATCTTGGTGAAGCGAAGAAGATCCTTGGCATGTAGATCACTAGAGATAGAGAGAAGGGTTTGGTCAGTTTGAATCAAAGACAATACCTTGAGAAGTTGATTCGGAAGTTTGGAGTTCATGATTCAACCAAACCGGTTAGTACCCCTTTGGCTCCTCATTTTAAATTGAGTTCTCTACAATATCCTAAAACTGATAAAGAGAAGCTGCAAATGAAAAATATACCATATGCAAATTTGGTTGGTAGTTTGATGTATGCAATGGTATGCTCTAGACCGGATATTGCTCATGCAGTTGGCATGGTGAGTCGATATATGCATAATCCAGGTAAAGAGCATTGGTAAGCAGCTAAATGGATATTGAGGTATCTCCATGGTACTCGAGATGTTGGTTTATGCTTTGAGAGAGATGACTCTGGTATTGATCATTTTGCAGTTGGTTATGTTGATTCAGATTATGCAGGTGATCTGGATGGAAAGAAGTCTACTACAGGCTATGTGTTTACTATGGCTAAAGGGCCAGTTTGTTGGAGGTCCATTTTGCAATCGTCTGTTGCCTTGTCTACTACAGAGGCTGAATATATGTCAGTTGCTGAAGCTATAAAGGAGGTCATTTGGATACATGGGCTGATTAGAAATTTGGGGGTTGATCAGAAGCTGGTGGAGGTGCATTGTGATAGTCAGAGTGCCATTTATTTGGCTAAGTATCAGGTTCACCATGCGAGGACCAAGCACATAGATGTGCTTTATCACTTTGTTCGTGAAGTTGTTGGTGAAGGAGAAATCATTCTCCAGAAGATTCCAACTAAATACAAACCCGCTGATATGTTGACTAAGGTTGTTGGTGTAGCCAAGTTTGTTCATTGCTTGAACTTGGCTCACATTTTGCCTATATAAAGAAGGCGATGAGCAGTAGGAGTTTTTGGAGCATTTGGCTCGGCATGAGTTGTTCTCTTGCTAGTGTTTGGGAGTGATGTTGTGTGTTAATTGTGTTGGTTGGCTTATCATGGCGTTTTTCTGAACTTGGCCAAGGTGGAGATTGTTGAATAAGTGGCCAAGTGGCCAAGTGGACAACAAAACAAAATGCTTTCGGCTATTAAACAAAGCAAAAGAAAAAAAAGGACAACATGATTATGTTTCCTTGTTTTGTGGCTTTTTCAAAGCCATAATTATTGGTTTCGGGCAGAAGAAAAAAGGTAGAAGAAGAGGGCTCATTTTTCTGAAGTGAGAAGTGAGAGCTGCCGAGAGCAGGGAGAGTTGCAGAGAGCCCAAAAGGAAGAAGAAGCTGTTGCTTCATTTGGTTAGTAATCATCCACCAAAGTAGTTGTTGTTGTAATAGCTTTGAGCTATATGTATAGAGAAGAAATTATTCATTATATTTCTTTCTCTATTTGTTTCTGTGGTGTGTGAGAGCTATTGGGTGTATTGGGTTATTTGGGTTGTGAGATTGACAACACTTTGTAAACTCCTAATTGGTTGATAGTGGATTATTGGGTGAGCTCCTACTGCTCCGAGGACGTACTTCAGTTACACTGACTGTTGAGGAACCTCGTTAAAATCTTGGTGTCTTTAATATTTTGTTCTTGCATTTCATTTGATATATTTCCTGTGGGTTATCAAGAGTTGGTTCTAAAAGGTTTGGTGTTATCCTAGCACAACAGTCACATCATCGAGCTGCGCACGAACAATGACAGTCGTGGTCCAGCGCTGCTATGTGTCAGGATGTGTGAATTCTAGTAAGATAACATAATATACCTATTATGTTGATGATTCTATTAGAACTAACGCAATCCGCTGTCTTTGTCTTTAACGCTGTTAACTTCGCCGCCGGTTGCTGTGATCCGTGGCAGAAATCGTCGCCAGATTCTATAGATTTTCCAAAAACATTGCAGGGCTTTGTTTAGCTCAAATTTTAATCCAATTTCAACCAAAACAGTACCAAAAGCTTAGAAAACTCACCTATAATTACTCTAGGACATTTTGGAATCGAATCCACCTCGGATTCGCCGAAGTTTGGTTGGTTTCCTTTGCCAAATTCTGGAAAATGCACACAGAGCATGTACAGAGGTTAGAAACCTCGATTTTCAGCATGAAGTTAAGGGTTGGAAATGGTCTTAGGTTTAGGGTCTGATGCGATATGAGGAAGGAACAACAAGAAAGAGAAACGGATGAGGGAAGTTGTCGTTATTAACAAGTATGAAGGTATTATTGGGGTTGAGTGACACGGCCCGATCTTGGTATCTTCCAAACACCAAGATCGACACGTGTTGGCCGATACTCGAGGGTGACGAAAACCATTTTAATATGCATATACTAAGAACATGTAAAACATGCATACAAATTTGCTGAAAAGAATAAACTTAAATAAAATACGTAACTTTAAATATAAAAAATATAAGAGAATGCACGAACATGTTCAGAGCATACAACTAATCAAGAATATTGCGAAAGGAATATTATACAATAATGAGATTACAAAGAAAAGGGGTTCTACATCGAGAGAACTCAAAGGTACTGATATAGGAATGCCTTTACGTCGGTATCATAAACCTCACTTCTAAGTCCTGAAGGGGGCGCAAAACAAAGGGTGATGGAGCAAAGTTTAATATACATAATAAAATAAAACAAATTTTTTTTTCCGAACATACTAACCCCCTATTTTGAAAACTCATATAGTACTACATAGTAGGTTTTTTGAAAACCCTAGCATGCCTTGAAAACGTTCGTAAATCAAATCATCATGTACTTAAATAATTGTATGGTAGTCGCCCAAAGATAAATCTGTAAAACCTTTGCAAATCATATAACAATGTAATTAAATAGGGGTATCCTAGTCGCCCGAAGGCATATCCATCACCTGAAGGTGAAGATGTACGACATCAGGTTACGCCAGTGAAGAAAAATGGTAGACCCCATCACCCTAAGGTGAAGCTGTACAACTCTGCGTTACGCCAAAGAAGAAAATGTACATGGCACACTGACACTAGTTGTGGCTAGTGAAGCTATCTTGACATTGGTTTGACTAGTAAAGGTGGCAGCATGGCATAAATATCTCACTACTCATCAATTGTGTCCTATGACCATAAACAGTTACATACTCGTGTTGTGTATATGTACTATATGATTACCCACTAAGGAAGCACATAAAACATAAATCACATTTTTCATATCAAATCTTGGAGCTTGAAAGCTCAAACATCAAATCATAAATCCATAGGAGCGTTCTAGCTCAAATCATCATCATAAACCATCATAAATAAATCATGTGAAACCATAAATTCATATTCGTAAATCCATCATATATCATAAAACGTAAAAAGCCACGGTTCGCAAATCTTTCATAAACGTAAATTCAATAATTCATAAACGTTTAACGTAATTTCAATAAATTGTAAATAATTCATGAAACGTAAAATCATATGAAATCATGATTTTCATGAATGCCAGCCTAGAATTTTTATAAATCATGCAATTTAAGAAGTGGTCCATTCACAGATACTCCATTGCCGAAAAGTCGTTCAAACTAGAGAGGATGTGGTCGCCACTAACAAACACACCTAAGCATATAAAAGGACCAATTAGTAATACCCTATCAAAACGATTGAATTTGAGAAAGCACGGATTCAGAATTAGGGTGTCAAAATACCCTAAGAGGGGTCATGGGCAAATTTTGTAAAAGTCAACGGTCAACCCAAAAAGTCAACTAAGCCAGTTAACCATGTAAAACTTCAGAATTTCACTAAACGGATGCCAAAAACGGACTTAGGAAGTTGAAATTAGTCTAGGAGGATTCTCGAAAAAAATTCGTAAAAATTGACACAAGGAATATTTTGAGAATTTTTTGGAGAAAATTACAAGAATATTCCAACTGGATATGGGTCGGGTCGACCCGATTCGCTGGAAAACCCATCCGAAACTAAGTATACTCGCCAGATTTTCAGGGAAATTTTCAAATGACATAACTCTTTCATTTCTCATTCAAATTTGACCCATAATATATCAAAACGAAGCTAGAGAAGAGTTGAACAAGATTATACATATTTGGAAGCCAAAAGGTGGCCCAAGATGGCCGGAAAAAAACTTGCAAAGCATCAGAGTTTTGCCGAAAAATTGGGGAAGCTTTCCCCAAGATGTTTATGTGTCCAAACAACATCAAAATGTCTCAAAAACAACCCAAACGTACTCATAGACACAATCTGGAAATTTTTAGGAAGGTTTCAAGCCTTACCATCACCGGAGAAACCCAAGCACAATGCAGTGCCACATTAATGAGAGGGAGGAGAAGGAGAACTCAATCGAGATGGGTGGTGCAGTCGTTATCATTGTTGGTGGTGGTTGTCAGCTACCCAGGGAGGAGAAGAGATGGAGGTTTGAGAGTGAGGGAGTTGACGAAATAGAGGTGAGATAGAGTGAGAGGGTTCATGGGGAAGAAAAGAAAAGAGAGAAAATGAGAAGGAAAGGAAAAAGGGCGAGGGCCAGGAGACAAGGAAGGCAAGGGTGGGCCCCACTAACTCACCAAACAAGGCAAGAAAAAACGAAACGGAAAATACCTTGCGAAACGTAAAATTATGGAAATGCCCTCAACGTTTCGAATTCCGTAAAATCTTAGTTCTAGCTCCAAATTCAATTCTGCTTGCGCCCACGCGTTCGTAGCGACGGATACTATAAGGATACGCTAACATAATGGGTTAAATGTCACAAAATACGAGGGTCAATGAAAGTCTACGATTTCGCCTCAAAGGGCATTTTCATAAGTTCACACTTTTAAAATTAATAAAAATATAAAATTAGGAATGGGTTGTTACATTGAGAAAGTTTCATTAAACACTACTGTTCACTCTGTCTCTTTTGAAAACAGCAGGTTTTGAGAAACAGGGTTTTGCTGCTTATGTTTGGATCCAAATTTTGAAAAAAAAAAGTGCACTTACTTTTATATTTACCAACACATTTTGCACTCTAAATTTTTTTCATAGCTACTTTTTGAAAAATTTAAGCAATCTATAGGTTGGAGGGTCCATCGTAGTATCCGATTACTGACCCCCATTCCATCTCACCTACTCTACTTCACCTTATGTCCCCTTCAGGAATTAGGATTCTTTCCCATCTTGTTTCCATCCCCTTCCCTCCCCTCCCCTCCTCTCCTTTCACATTCTCTATTTTGTCTTTCTCTTTTTTATATAAAATTAATATAAGATGTTGACGTGGCTTAACCGTGACCGTTCAAATAGGAGAGAAGGGAAGGGGAGAGGAAAAAATAGGGGAGGAGAATCCTACTCCCCACTTCAGCCGGTCACCCCACCCTGATGAGAGATTTTTCAGTGTGACCGGTACACGGAGTGGTAATTGCATATACTTACTAATTTATACCCTGATGAGAGATTTCTCTACATTGAAATTTATGATTTTAGATGCCATTGTGTTTATTTGAGTTGATGGTATTCAAAATTTGAATTTTGAGATGGGTTTTGTTGATAGGCGTTTTCAATTTGGTTACATTACATTTGGCGGTCGTTTATTTTCTGGTTGGTTGCTGAGAAAGTGTGGGAAATTGCAAAAGATTTAAAATTGGAACTTTCGTTGTTCAACTGACTGAAACTAGTACCAAGGCGGAAGAAAGGGCATAAAAAAAACCCACCCGTTATCATAAAATTCAAAGTTCAAACTTACTAAGCAAAGCAGAAATTTCTTTCCTTCTTTTTCTTTTTCCTTTATAACTTTTTAATTTCATAACTATTTTGTGCATCAACTTTAATTGATTAAATAACATGAGAGAAAATTAACAACAACAAAAAAAAAGGTTTTGATAGCTGGGTTTAAATGGAAGATTTTTGGTTTCTTTAAGATATTCTTGGCAAAGTGAGATTTTTTAGCGATTTTGCTTCCGTACCCGGAATTTTGTTGGGTTTTCCATGTTGAATGCTTTTTGAGGTATTCTATACTCTGGAGTTTTTAATCATTTGATCATTTAGTCAAGAATACAATTACCAAGATGTAACGATTAAAAACCTTGAGTAGCGTAGAATCTGAAATAAATTATTGCAGAGACAGATGGTGATAGTCTTGACACTTCCTTCTTGATGTATATTACATATTATTCTCAAAATTATGCCTTCAATATCCAATTCTTTCTATCTTTGATTATCTCTTCATTTGCTTTTCCCCTCCATTTGTTTGTTTCGTTATTTCTCTGTTTTATGATGAGGTGAATTCCAATGTGTGTGTGTGGGGTGGGGGGGGGGGGGGGGGGGGGGGTATGGTGGGTGGGGACTTTTTTATTTGGATAGGTGGAAAGTTGCTATTATATGGAATTGTTCATTTTTCTTCTTTTCCTCGAGGTGATTAGATGTGATGCTGGACCACTTATGCAATGATATATATTTCAAACATTGAAAACAGAAGTACCACTAAATTATTTGGCCGGTTTCTCCTTTCGTTAGCGCTTGATTTTCTCCTTGATTGATTCTTATTTTGATTAATATTACAATTACATGATACGATTCCATTTGAATTGCACAGAAGTTCAATTCCTATTCGGTTCTCCAGTCCCTATGGACCTGTGGTTACAATTTTATAAGAAATATGCAGAGAAAGTGCACTCCCTTCTCAAAATATACTCATAAACTCGAACCAAATTTTGATCAAGGGTTTCCCCAACAGGACAAGTTACATGCAAATTTACTTTTTATATGATTTATCTACATGTAAATAAAATCGGAAGAATGCAACGAATGGAAGCGAAAAAAACTGTTTAACTTTCTAGTAAGTAAAACTGGGTTAGCGATTATGCCCGGAGGAATTCCCAGGGTCCTGTTCTTGTTCCTATCCTGCAATTTGCATACCAAAATTGTAAGTTATGGGAATTTTTGTGTTTCCGCGGGTGTGCGGGCGAAAACTGTAAGATTATACCTCCAAAATCCGGCCAATGTCCGGAGACTCATATAGATGGCCAAAGCAACCCAGATTCCGATGAATCCATTAGTAGAGGAGAGTACAAACAGAACTAAGATGCTGAAAATAGCCACCAGAATCTGGAGAAAATTGTGAACATCACGTTAACTTGTGTCCCAAGAAACTGAATGTGGTGTTTCTCCTCTAAGCTTTTACTTAGCAGCAAATCATTACTTGAATTACAAGAAAGTGATAAAATACTTGCCATGGAAAAGGCTGAGTATGCAAAATCAGACGCTCCAAAGTTGACACCGTCGAAAACAAACGCCAGAGTATTGAGGGGTTGAGTAGCTGCAACAAACTGATTTCGAATTTGAAGATTGTTAGTTCAAATCAAAATGTCATTTAGGATATAAGAAATGTCAGCGGAAACATTGTTTTCTGTTTTGAGACAAGGGGACTTACCGGAATGCCTACGCCAATGAGATGCAGCACACTGACATCTCTGGTGAATAACCTTGCCCCATATTGCAACCCCACTCCCAGTATAGCAGCGAGCATCAACCCCAATACAAATCCCAGCTGCAGTTTAAATGCAATTACGAATTTTTAGAGAAATTGACATCATATGGAATCCATATTTGATCCTTCTGAAAAATGATTACGCACCTGTAACACTCGGGATGCAGTGGCTGTTGCCTTATCGTAGTCTTTTTTCGCAAATGCACTTGCAAGTATGGCCTGAAAGTGGAGCCAAAAATTTCAGCGCGAAGGCAGTTGATATCTTCTGATTAAACTTTAACTGTCTAATTGAAAAACTAGAAGTTGATCATTTCTATCTATTTACTAAAGAATTCTACTGGTTTTCTAACTAATTTAGTAAATATCCATATTGCAGTAGTCTCATGCATTAACGAAATGATATCCGACCTGTCCAGCAACAGCCAGCCCATCGGCTAGAAGGGAAGTTGCCAACCAAATCTGCAAGCAGACCTGAAATGCAGCCATGGGTGTCGGTCCCTGCCGTGCAGCCAACGATGAGGCCAGTGTCACACAAAATGTAGCAGCAATGACCCTCATTAATAATAGAAAACCTGGAGGGAAGAAAGGACTAATGGGGTATCAACTTCATAATTAACTCTATCTTTTAACAAACGCTTCCAATGTTTTCGGCTAATTAAAACCAAGGCCCAAGGATTCGAGTCACAACTGCCAGTTACAGAATAAAATCCTTACCGTTCTTAAGAAATCGACTAAATTCCAGATGTTTGATACTTGGGGGTAATAGATCAACTTCAGCTGCTAATCTCCGCAAGAGTATGAAACATATCAAGTACCTGCAATTACCATTTTAACAATAAGAGGCAAAGCTGACATACAATGCAGAATTCCAGAGAGCGCACACAACACAAAAGGACTGAAAACAAACACGAAACTTGGGAGAGAAGATAGATGAAACTTACTGAGATATAACATGAGCAATAGCTGCACCGCTAACGCCCAGATGGAAAACAAAAATAAATATTGGATCTAAAATTATATTTGTTACATCTCCTGCCACTGAATTTAAGCAGATCATTAATTTATGCATTAGAAAGCTGAATAATGTTTTATTCTGGTGAAATCGATTAGGTCAGAAACGAAGGTTGAACTCCATTAAGGTATACCAGTGGCGTATAAAGGAGTTTTTGTATCCTTGAACCCACGGAAGATCCCTTGCATAGCGAGCGAAAGAAGAACTGCAGGAGCACCAAGCGACCTCAGCATCAAGTACTGCTGTGCAGGTTTTAGCATAGGGGAATCCTGAACAAACAATAGTTCCGTCTGTTATTAGAAGTTAGAGTACACAGCATTTTAGCGCTTGATAAGAAATGTTATTAAGTAAAACCATATGCCAAAAAGAAAAGTATTCACTTACAGAACCGACTCCCATAAAGTTCAATAGAGGTTTTGTGCCAGCTATGAGAAATATGGCTTGGATAAGGCCAAGGATGCTGCCAATAACCATTGCTGATGACGCTGACGGCATGTACCTTTTTTGATAATCGTTTTTAACGATTTCAAAGCTTGCAACAACTGATTTTGAGTTGTATGCGTTCTGAGTGGTACCTGAGAAATAATATCGAAGAAAAAAAAATTATCTAGTAAGAAGCTTTTAGATCTATGTAGTCATATTCTGCGAGTCTTTACACACTGCATATGAAGTACATTATATAAAAAGATGGAGCATACTGCTTTCTGGAATCAACTGTTGTGTTTCATCATTCATTAATGAACCAGTTTCCAGGTAATCGTTGTCATTCGCCTTGGGACTCACTGTTCCCATAGTATCTTCTTCGGCAACAAAAGACGTTGTGACACTAACAAGTGGGAATATTGCAATTTTTGATACTTGATTGAACAAAGCAATAGAAACTCCTACAGCAGCAAGCTCCACCGGACCTTTAAACATTAAGACAGTTTATTTCAAATCGAAGAACATACGCAATGTTGAAATGAACGAAAAAAATAAGAAAGGAAAGTACCTATTTGGCCAATGAATGCTGTGTCGACTAGAGAAGCGATTGGATCAGCTGTCAAAGCTAGCGCCGCAGGCAATGCAATTGACGCTATTTCTAACCCAAGTTTGTCCAAATTAAAAACACATCTACGCATAAAAGAGAGAGAATCCAAGTATTAGATTAGACCATCTATTTCCAACTTTAGAACATACATTAACTCACTCATACAATCCTTTTCGGTCGTTTCAATTGTAATTACAATGCATTTGATAACTTTAGACGTCGATGAAATGGTAGGACTACAGATATGTCAGGAAAGGGAATGATAGCTACTTTTTCTTAATTGCAATAATAAAATCATTTGGAATGTGGCTCTTGGATCAAACATATCAGAGGTAAGAAAGTCTGAGCTGGTCTAGCCATGAATAAAATAAATTACAACAGCCAATGGATGCGAGTAAAAGCTCGCGTTGCTTATAGGAAGTTCTTTTCACTGCTTTTCTGCTTTGTTCAGTCAAACAAAAACTCTAATTACAAACCAAGGGACCTCCTAAACAGGAAAAAGAAATGTAAAATGCATAAAACCGATTGAAATGATTACCCGCAATCCTTGAAGAAAATGTAGATAGAAGTTTTCCTTGTGTTCCCATACGAATATGAACCATCTTCTTCTTCAGCCATCCGATTCAATGAATTTCTTTTTCACTGATATGTTACAGCACTGTTGTTTAATCGAAGCCGAATTATCAAAGCAATGGCGATAAATTCGATAGACGAAAATTCACAAATTGTGATGCAGGCCCTGCAGATTATGGTGTCTGCCAATTCATAGCTCGATTTCTTACCAACCTAAAACATTCAACTTAAAGAAATCACAGATGAAGATTTACCACCAAATAAAGTAGAATAAAAGAAAGTTGGGTTCTAAAATTAATATTCAAACTGAGAAAATATATGCTTTAGAAAATATGTATCATAAAAAATAAATATAACAGAAAAAGAAGTATGTTTCACTTGAACAATTCTCCAATGAAATTCCAACCTTCAAAGTAAACATTCAAATTCGAAGACTTGTAAGTTGTAACAGTTTCAAACCTTTACAAGGAAAACAATCATATGAAAGTCTGAATTAATCAAGTGAAAATGAGGGCGTACCAAGTTGGCTAGATCAACGTGCTTTCTCGTCTACAACCAAGTTCGAATTCCTCCCCTGCAGTTTAGATTGAATTAAAAATCATCCAGTTTTCGATAACTCTACAGAATATCACTTTAAAACTGAAGAGAAAATTTCTCAGTGTAGAAGAAAAACTAACCAAGAATTTAAAGAAAGAAAAAATAATGTAAAGAAATTAAGACATGAAAAGTAAAACTGAATGACCTTTGAGCTTTGAAGAGCTTTGAAAGTTGAACAACGATGGTGTGCGTGTATGTTGAATTTTGGTACAAATTCCAAAGTCCATGAGAGAAAAGACCTTCGCAACAGAAACGGACCAACTGAGGCAGGCTCTGCTCTTCCTGTGTACGTTAGAGAGAGAAAGCTGTCGGAGTCAGGCTCTTCTCGGCCCATTTATACCTCCCTCCAATGAATACTCTCTTTATTATTATTATTATTATTGAGTAATGATACACTTATCATTTATTTGTTCTATTGTTTGTACCATCTCTCTAATAGAGTTAGGGTCCGCCAACGCAAGTGAGTTCGGTATAAATAGGTGGTAAAAGTAGCATTTTGGTTATTATTTACTATTACATTTTTGCTAGTTTTATAAATACTACGACAATAATAATAAAGTCTTATCCCATTTAGTGGGGTCGGCTATATGAATCCTAGAACACTATTGCGCTATATTTTGTGTCATATTTTTTATTAGATTCAAGTAGTCCAAGTCTTTTCTTAGAGTCTCTGTCTAAGTCTTCCTAAGCTTTCTTCTACTCCTTTGATCTAGCCTCTGTCTCGTAATCACATATTCTAACCGAAATGACTGTAGGTCTTCATTTCACATGTCCAAACCATCTTATTCGATTTTCTCTCATAAATAACTTTATTTGTCTCATAAACCCCTCAGTTCGAGCTTCATTGATGTCTTGAAGTAGGTTCTTCTTGGCCAATAGGTGGCCACTTGTAAAATAAGTTATGGTAGGGTCTCAAACTTATATGGGCAAAGGGTTTTTATCACAAATGGTCTCCAAAATTGACCTTCACCATCAAGATGGTCCCTGAAATTAAAAATCAATCAATGTAGTCCCAGAAAATAGGTGTCGCAAATCAATGTCGTCATTCCGCCACAATTCTGTTGAAAATTTCGTTAAGTGTTGATGTAGCACATAAATGGGCCCCACAAGATTTACGGGTTTTTATCACAAATGGTCCCTGAAATTGACCTACATCATCAAGATTAGGGGTGCGTTCAAAAAACAGGAAACCGAAAAAAAACCGAGAACCAAACCGGACCGAGGCCGAAAAAAACCGAACAAAAAAAAAACCGAACCGAACCGAAAAAAACCGAACCGAACCGAATATGGTTGGTTCGGTTTCGGTTTTTGAGGTTCGGAAACCGAACCGAACCGATATATATATTTAGTTATTTTTTATAATATTTTAATTATAAAAATCATAAAAATAAAAAAAATATTTGAAACCCTTAAAGGATTGAGGGTTCGAACCCATGCTTTTCAGGTGGAAAGCTTTCGCTGAAACCAATTTGGCAACAAATCTTGTTCTGTTATGATTGTAAGATTAAAGTATTTATAAAGATCGAAATCTATAGTCTTTTGTGGAATTACAAATCAACAAAACCCTAGCCACTAGCGGTAGCAGCCATACCTTTTCATTTTTCATTCACCTCTTCTCCCTCTCGTCCCCTGCGCCTCCAGACTCCCTCCCTCCATGTCCAATTGTCCATGCCTCCAATTTCTTCCTTCTTTTCTCTTCATTTCTCGATCTTCTCACTCCAAGGTAAGATCTCCAACCTCTCTTGTTTATTTTGTCGATTTATGTTTTTTTTAGAGTAAATTCCATGGAGGGGATCTGAAATTTTGGTGTAAATTTATGGGTTGTTGTTATGGTTCATATTGCATATTTGTTTGCTTTTTGTGTTGTGAGAGTCTCACCCATTTTTTTCCTTTTCCTTTTTTCTCCCCTGATATCATTATTTGCTTGCTTCTCCTCTTTCTTTGCCTCAGCTGCAGCAAGGGCAGCGACAGCACCACCACCACAACCAATTGCAGCAACTACAACAACACCACCTCCACCAACTGTGGTGGTCTTGACACCCAACACAGCCAACAAGTATGCAGCGACCACCTTCATCTCTGCTTGAGAGGGCTCTGGATCTGCGGAGTGTGGAGAGAAAGGGTAAATTTGCAGCCAAATGCAGAAAAAAAATGTACTTCAAGCTCCAGATATTAAAAACAAAATTCATGAAAAAACCGAAAAAATCAAAACCGAAAAAAATTGGACCGAACCGAACCAAACCGAAATTTCGGTTCGGTTTCGGTTTTGGCAAAAAATCGAACCGTTTAGAACCGAACCCAGCCCTAATCAAGATGGTCCCTAAAATTAACCCACACCATCAATATGGTCCCTGAAATTGAAAATCAATCAATGTAGTCCTTGAAAATAGGTTTCGCAAATCAATATGATCATTTCGCCAAAATTCTGTAAAAAAATTTGTTATGTGTTGATGTGGGTTTAATAATTGATTAAAAAAGTTGTCTAAATACCTTTTTGCACAATGGATTTTTTCTTTTCTTATAATAGGGCCTACTCCGAAGAGACATCCATTCCACAAATTCTCAAAGGCACAAGGCTTAACCAAGGCCTAAGAGGGCATGTGGAAATAGTTTTCAACCAACAATGGACGCACCTCGATTCTAACCTCATTATCTCAAGGCAAACCTCGTCGTTCTTTGCATCACCAGACCGCTAGGGAAGCACCGAACAAGCTCCCAAAGATTAAGGTTGTGAGGATGTTGATCGCCTAAATGTTAACGGTGATGTCCCAGCTGTAACAACTCGTTTCAGACAATTCATTTTAATTAGTTAAAATTACAAAAATACCCCTAGTAAAAGGAACATTGACTTTCATCCGTTGACGTATTCAAATTCTTTGTTTATTTTATTTTCGTAGCTCTCATCGATACAAACGCATAGGCGCGATCAGAATCAAATTTGGAGCTAAAACGAAGCTCCTACGATTTTTGAACGACAAGGGCATTCTAGTAATTTCACAAGTGAAGATATTTATCCACTTTTGGACCTCTACATGGGTGACATGTGGCACCTATGTCTGGTGCCCTTTTTCTTCCTTCCTCGTGATCTCTCTCTAGAACTCTCTCCCCTTTCTCTCTCGTCTTCACTGTCCTCTCCTCTTCGGCGAACTCACACACACCCACCTACATACATAGACACGGATCACCACCATCAAAGCCACACCATTATCACCACCTAGACATTCTCTATCTTCCTCACCTCTCTGATATCACTCTCTTTCCTTCTCGGCATTGTGCTAGTGAGCTCCGACGAGATCCTAGGCTTTTCCAACCTAGGTAAGGCTCCAAACGTTCCTAAATCTTTGTGATTCGTGTTTAGGAGTAGGTTTAGGTAGTTTTTGAAATAATTTGGTGACTTTTTCGACCTAGAAACCACTTGGAAGGATCTCTTCAGTTTTTCCGGTGAAAGACCAACGGTTGTAGGTAATTTCCTGCCGATTCTGACCTCAACATCATCATTTTCTAGTACGACTCGAATCCTCACTTCTCTAGCTTTGCGTTGGCTTTTGAATCATTGTTTTTAGTTGAGTTTCGACCCCAAAACTGAGTTGGAAAAATTCTCGGCCAAATTATGGCCTTCTTCTTCGCTGGGTTCGGTGACTCGCGAGTTTAATAGGCTAAGCCCAGCTTGAAGCAACCCGGCCCAACTCTAAACCCAGCCTAAAACCTTGGGCCTATATGGCCAAGCCCAAAACAAAACCTGGCCCAAACCCAATCCTAAAACCGGCCCATCCACTTATTAGCCCAGGCCCAATCCTTTGGGCCTAAATGAAAGGCCAAAACCCACATTGAGAACCAGCCGAATCCAGAAACCTAGTTCCACGGTCGGTGTGTGGGTGTGCGTGGGCGTGCATGGTGACCGGTGCTTGGAGAACAGATGCCTCTGCCTGAGGTACTGTGCTCCGCCACCGTCCACGACGGCGGCAGCGACTTTTCTGGTGAACTTTCCAGCGACCCAACTCGGCACGTGCAGCGGCGCGTGGGGGAACCCGAGGTCTTTCTTTGGGTTTTTTGACATGCCGAATCCGAATCCACTGTCCGTTTTTCGAAATTCCATCATTTTAGTAGAGATTTATTAAATGTACTCTCTTTGTGTTTAGGTGCATCGGTTGGAAGTGATCCAGTCCTCCTTAGTTCGAGTGGCTCTCCGGTAGTGGAATACTTATGAGTGGACCCCTTCTTAAATTGTATATTTTTATAAATCTTAGGTTTGCATGCATTTCATATTTCATGAATCGAGCACGGTTTCTTTTATGTTTTACGGATTTCTATATTTATAATTTATTTGAATTACTCTTATGAAATAATTATGATTTATTGAATTACGTTTTCCGAAAGGTTATGAATGATGAGATTTTAGTATATGACATTCTATGGCTTTTGAATATGATTACTTTATGGATTTATAATTTATTTTATGGATTAATGAATTTGGTTTATCATTATTGTGACGAGACTTGAGCTTTTGAGTTCCGGATTTGGATATGAGGTTTTGAGGTATGTTTTCGGTTCGTCTCTAATGGGTTATCATATAGCACATCCACACAACATGGGTATGTAGACGTCTATGACCATATGACACAATTGATGATGTTTATGTATATACCTCTTCTCCAGCATAACCCGAAGTCGTACAGCTTCACTTTCGAGTGATGGACCATGGTTTCTTCACTGGCGTAACCCAATGTCGTACAGCTTCACCTTCGGGTGATGGACAGTTATTGCCTTCAGGCGAATGAGGAGTTGATGATATTTATGCTATACCCCCAGTTTCACTAGCCCGGGGCTAGTGTCTGTGTGTGATGTTATGCATCATCTTCTTCGGCGTAACTCGGAGTCGTACAGCTTCACCTTCGGGTGATGGACCATGGTTTCTTCACTGGCGTAACCCAGTGTCCTACAGCTTCACCTCGGGTGATGGACAGGTACTGCCTTTGGGCGACTATGATACCCCTAGAGAGTAAGTGTTGATGAGACTTATGGATTTGCCTTCGGCTAGCGATATTCATTTCTGAGCACTATTTTATACGTACATTTGCAGCATGCTAGAGTTTTCTGAAAATTTACTATACGTAGTACTATAAATGTTTTCAAAATAGAGGGTTAGTGTGTTCAAAAATTTAGAAATGGTTTTCCTATTATTAGTATTAATATAAATTATGGTCCACTCACATTTTCTGTTTTTGTGCCCCCTCAGGACATAGTGACAACGAGTACGACCCGAGAATTGAGGAGTTTCCCTACCAGTGACCTTGCGTTTCTCCACTTGAGTATGACTTCTTTTTATGACCATTGTTACTTGTCGTTCTACATTCTTTGACACTTTTGTTTTATGGTATGCTCTGGACATATTTATGATTGTTGAATATCTTGTTTCGTTCATGCTTAAGTTAAATTTATTGTTATTATACGTTGTGAATGTCATTTCCTACAAAAGTTTTGCATTGCTCGTTCTTTCTTAGCCTCACTGATTCACACACTCTTGGCTTTCGTCACCCTTGGGTGTCGGCTAGCACGTGCCATCCAGGTATCATTTGGATATCTGGGTTGGGGCGTGTCACCAGTAGTTGTTGCCAATGGGCCAAGCCGTCACCAAAGGTGGTCTCAATCTAGGTTCAATTCGGTGAAGGGTGTCGAAGTGTATAAATATGGGTGTATTGAGATTTTTTTTAGAGAATAAAGAGCGAATGAGATAGAGAAATGTGGACTGGGATCGGAGGTGATTGTAGGACTGGGTTTTTGGGTTGACAAGTTTTTTTATTAACTATTAAATTATTAAGCCTATTTGTATTTTTTTTAATTTAATACTTATACGACCTATTATGTGTCACATCAACACATAACAAAAATTTTGACAGAATTATGACGAAATGACTACATTGATTTGAGGCACTTACTTGCGGGACTACATCGATCAATTTTCAATTCCAGGGACCATTTTGATGTCACGGGTCATTTTCAAGGACCATTTTGATGTCGTGGGTCAATTTCAAGGATCAGTTATGAGAAAAAAAAGGACTTATGGGGCCCATTTATGTGTCACATCAGTACTTAACATAATTGTGAAGGAAGAACCATATTGATTTGCAAAACCTATTTTCAGGGACTACATTGATTGGTTTTAAATTTTAGGGGCCATCTTAATTGTGATGGTCAATTTCAGAGACAATTTGTGATAAAAACCCTATGGGCAAATGATATATACAATCAACATTCAAAGATATTTTGCAAGATACATGGAACATGAGCTAGTACACTTCGGGCCCGTTTGTTTGGCTTCGCTAAACATCCTTGGACTAGACTGGACTGTAATCCGGTGTTTGTTTCACATAGGGACAACGTTTAATGAGACTCGCTCCGACTGAGTCCGACTAACAGCTTCGCTAGAGGGTCTTAGCGAGACCCCCCGAAATTGGGCGGATTGCTAAGACCACACTACTACGCTTCACTCCTACCCACTTCGTCCTCCCATCTGCCTCTTCCTCGCGTCCCACAACCCATTTCAAACCCAGATCCTGCAAAATCTGCCTCTTCCGCTTCATCCTCCCATTTGCCTCTTCCTCTCGTCCTCCCATCTGCCTCTTCCTCGCCTCTGCCTCTTCCTCTGCAACACCCTTTAATCACCGCTCATATCTGAAACAAAGCTCCACCTACTGCCCAAACCTCAAAATCCAACCACAAAAATTTTATAAAAAAAAAGGCGAAAAAATAACTACAAAATCCAACCCAAAATTCAAAATCCACCCATTGCCAGAAAATTATGAGATGACTTTGTAGGCGGAGAAGGCAACGCATGTATCAGAGGAAGGATAGAGATCTGAAATTTTTTGGCATAAAAAGGATAAGGAAGGTTGAAATTCTTAACAGTGGCAAGAGGGTGAAGAGGATGAGCTTGTTTTGAAGGATTTGCAATGAACTTTACACCTGTGTTTTGCAGAAAAAGATGGAGGAAAGAAGAAATGGGGCTGAGCCAGAGGTAGAAGAAAAAAAAAGATGGTTCTGGAGGGGCAGTCTGTTTGGAGTAAAGTAAAAGAGGAATAAATATGCAGTAAAAAACATAAAATATTATTATATAAACATTAAATAATATAAAATATTACTATTTATGCATTAATTAATATAATATTATAGTTTATTAATTATTCTGCTTTTTAGTCCGACACTGCACCAAATGCTTCACTAAGATAGTCCAGCTTAGTCTAGTCTAAGCCAATCCAGCTTAATCCCTGAAGCTAATCCAATCCGAGATAGTCCGGTGCAACAAACGCACCCTTCACGTATTATAATACAATGTGAAGAGACGTTGAAAAATATTCCATCTCTGTTAACTACATTGTAATGTTTGGGAAGAAAGATGAAGAGAAGAAAGATGAACACAAAGAGTTTTAGAGAGAGAAATATGCTTTTGGTTTAATTGATAGAATGAAGGTTACGCAACAGTTTTTATAAGAGAAAGCCTAACTACTCTAATCAACTTACTAACAGCATTGCTAACTATATTGCTGACTTGTATACTTAATACTCCCCCTCAATCTCAACTGGGGTATCCCGGTTTGAGATTGCAGCTAAGTCTCAAATAACAAACACTGAAATATGGACAAGTATCAAGGCGACCAAGATCGGTTCGTCTTCACTGGAGAGAGACCTGTTAAGTCAGATATCTTGAAAGAGCAGCCACTTTTGCCCGAAGATGAAAGAAGAGTTTCAGTAAATTCTTCTCCAGCTGCAGTCATCATAGGGCCTTCAGGTTATGTTATAGAACAACCCAAGTCTCCAGATGTTAGTGGATCACGAAGCACCCCCTATATGCTTAATTTGTATTCATCCCAAGAACAACTTCAAGAACTACCCAAGAATTATAGAAAACTTGTAAGAATGGCTTCGTGCCGTAAAGAATTGCAAAGAATATACAAGATAATGGCTTCGTGCCGCAACAAATTCAACAAGAAAATGGCTTCGTGCCTCAACAAATCAACAGGAACAATGGCTTTGTGCCTCAACAAATCAACAAGAAAATGGCTTCGTGCCTTAACTAAAATGGCTTCTTGCCTCAACAAATTAACAGAATACCGGCTTCGTGCCTCAAGAAACATAGTAAAAACCCATAACAAATCACAACTCTGAAACGAAACAAATCACCGGAGAACCGCAGAGATGAAAGATTGAGCATATTCAGAGCTACAACTTCAACACGAACTCCGCAAAAAAAACCCAGAATTGTCAAGCCCAAGAACATTCGTGTACCCACAGTGGATTCGCTGACCCATTCCTGATTCACGAAACTCACACCAACAGTTCTCCAAATAACACCGTTTTAGATCACCAAACACCCAATCTTCGAGCAACACCCAAACCAGCGAAAGACTTCACTAGAATCGAACAAATTAACACAAAATTTTCCACTGAGACAATCAAACAAACAATTGGAGTGCAGAAAGAAATATGAAACCTGAATCTTCAGTTCTTGAGCGAAAAAAAACCCAAAAAACACACCGGAGATTAGCAACCATTCAAGATAGCACAGTGGAAGTAGCAATGACCAATATTCTTGAATCCAAATATCACAAATCAGAACTCCAATTTGGGAAAAATAAGGCATGGCCATGGATGGTAGCACGAAAGAGTTGGCCATCAGGTGCTTCGTCTCCATCAAGACCACGCTCAGTGACGAGTTCCAAGGCCAAGTCATCACCTTCGATCGCCCCTCCAACATCATCGTCATTCAAGAAAGTTCGAAAAAACGGAAGCTGTCATACTTGGGTTAGGCGGAAGACCCGCTCAATATCAAAAAGTGTTATCTTGATCTCAATAGTCTCCGGGCCAGGGAGGAACTGGTGATTAGGCAAGCAGAGGCGGAGTCGGAGCAGATTGCCAAGAAGTTACAGGACGATCACGGAAGCACATAAGAAAATCTAATGAAAAACGATGAAAACGATGAAATCTAATGAAAAAAAAAAACGGAACCACCAGAATCCAAGGGTGAGCCTGGTGGCTCTGATACCATGTTAACTACATTGTAATGTTTGGGAATTGAAGAGAAAATCAAGAAGAAAGATGAAGAGAAGAAAGAAGAACACAGAGAGTTTTAGAGAGAGAAATATGCTTTTGTATTAATTGATAGAATGAAGGTTACACAACAGTTTTTATAAGAGAAAGTCTAATTACTCTAATCAACTTACTAACTGTATTGCTAACTATATTGCTGACTTGTATACTTAATAATCTCCACTTATATTATGACACGCAATGTATCAGCTTGTGTTCATGTGCCAAAGAAAAACGCATATGCACGCTTATGGGTAACAGCCAAGTTTCCATCACTTTCTTGCAAAATATACAAAATTGCATGTTCACCGAATTAAAGTGAAATTAAATCAAATATATTTTTACAAGAACTTCAACTGATCTGCTCATTGCTAATAACCAAACTGATACTGATTCTCAAACTCAAATAAAAAAAATATTATCTATATATTTATTTTTTTGGTTGAAAAATAAAACAACATATTAGTACAACATTATGAGCTTCTATGAATATTATACTAATGGGATTGACTATCTGTTTGGACCCAAAATTACACAATCGGCCGAGATCGTTGAATGGGTGAATTCTAAACTGTTGGATTTACTAACATAATTTTTTAATTATTATTTAAAGGATAACATTATGATTTTTTAATCATATATTTATCTCTTAGATGATAATTTAAAATTATTTATACAGTTATCTCGAAGCACATCGGGTAGGCATGCAAAATAGGATACTGGAGAATATGTTTCTTTTGTGATATTGCTGTGGCCACGTGACTCCTGATACAAAGTGGTATTTGATGGAAGATGGTATCTCAAGTGATTAGATGATATTGCAATTAAATTATAATTTAATTTGCATGTATGGTTGCACCTGGACATCCGTCATGGAAAAAGAAGGCTTTGGTTGCATTGGGAGTCTTAATGAGATAAAGCAAGGATTTGATGGTAGAGAGAGAAGCCTAGGTAAGCTAGGTCTTTGGTCATGATGGGATAAGCCTAGATAGTTTTTATATTTTATTTGAAAGGTCAGCCAACTTATGCCACATATCAGATTTCATTCTGTGAGGTAGAGTTGCAGTCAGACTCTGCAACATTATCTGACCGTGCAAGCCAAATTCTTCAGTCCTATAAATACAAGGCGCTGTGCAACGTAAAAGCCCTTCAATTCAACACACAACTGCCCTGCGCAAACTCTCTCAACAACTTTGAGATTTTTTCTTTTCTCTTTTCGTTGACACATCTTCCGTTGGCATCAACAGCACTGTGAAAGCAACCGGTGATATCTTAAGTCGGCATAGATAGCTCTGTCACCGTAGAATCAGCCGATCTCGCAGCATCTTCCGTTGGCATCAACAGCACTGCGGCGAGGACGGTTGATTACCTATCCAAGTCTCGGTCGAGAAGGATTTCTGAATCCTTATTGGTCGAGGTCATCTCATCAGTCTTCTCGGCGAAGTGAGGTGTTACAAGTTATTACATTCTGCACATTGAAAGCCGAATTTGATTCGCGAACTTCGTAAGATAGTAACCTTGTTTTCAGGTTCGAGAGCCCAAGAGGCCGAGACGCGTTCCTTTCTCGGCCGCAATCGCAGGACGCAGAAGTCAGCCGCGCGCCCAACGCAACATCAACAAATTTTACTCCTCGGCCGAGCTCGGTCGACGAGTTGGCACGCCCCGCACACAACTGATGCGAAAATAACTTAACGCACAAATTTAAACCCTATTTGTGACAATTGTAGTATATGGATAAGTAGGGATCGTTCTAACCGGGGATTAACTAGGGATGCTAACCAAAGTAAAATTAAATTAAAAACGTAAAAACAAAATTTAAAACACTAAACTAAAATCACTCAAAATAAAACTAACGAATAAACTAAAACAAATCAAAAGACTCAAAATAATTCAAGACTCAAGAAAGCACAAACTAAATTTATTTCTAACAAATCTAACACTTTAAAATAAACGGGGGATTGATTTTTAACGAAATTGAATTTAAAACAGAAACTTAAAAACAAACTTCAAAGAAAATATATTTTATAGAATTAAAATGATGACGTTAGTTAGAGGGTTCCTTATCCACACATGAATAAATGCATACAATTTGATTCCCAGTTATGAATTCAACAAACGAATAAATGACAATGCTCCAAGTTAATTAGGTCCGCTTAAATTAACCTTCAGATTTCCCTAAATTCATTGAATTGGATGGGATACGCATCACAACCAAATTATTTTTATCAAGTTCCCTAACTATGGAATACGCATGATAGAGAGACATATCAAAAATCATTAAGTTCAATGGAAATCATAAACATCGACTAGGTATTCATAACTATGAGATACGCATGTTAATCCAACCTAGGGTTTATTAAACACAATCGTGACTAGCGATTTTTACTACTCATGGATATAAGTTCATAACGATTAGGTGAAATTCCCTTATATCCTAGCATCAAGTCTAAGCATGCAAATTAAGTGTCGACCCTTAACCCACATACATAAACAAGTTATTAATCAACACAGAAAAATAAACCACATCCAACGTTCAAGAAATCATAACTGGAGTAAATCAAATCATAATAAATATTTATCCATGGTTTCAAATTCACCTCTAACTAAACAGAAATTAATTACACATGTTTAATATAATTGAAAAGCAAATTAAATTAAACATGAGTTTTAGAAAAATAAAACCAAATGAGGATGTGCAAGGATCTGTGCGTCTGTCTCTTTCCCGCGTGTCTCCCTCTTCTCTGCCCATGCTGCACAGTCTCTCTGCTCTGACCTGCCCTCTTTGCTCGCTGCCCTATTTTCAGCACGCTGACACGCTGCCAAAAGCAGCTTCTGTTTCTTCAAAAACCTCCCTCCTTGCTGCTCAGCGTCCCCCAAGCTTCTATTTTTCCGCAAGCTGCCAAAGCGTCAGCGTCGCCAGTTCCCCCCTCTGCCAGGCAGCCTTCCTGCTGCGCGCGCCAGCTGCCTAAGGGCAGCTCCTCTGTGCTTCCTCTCGCTGCCTCAAGGCAGCCTCCCTTCCTGCGCTCCTTCCTCCATCCCCCCCACACAGCAGCCTGCACTCCTCTTATTCTATTTTTACAACCCCCCTCTTATCATGCTGCCAACAAGGCAGCCCACTTTAAAAGAATGCCGAGGCTCTCTTTATATTTATTCTTCTTTTTCTGATTCCTCTTCCAGCTGCCAAGCACAGCAGCCCCATGATTTCCCCCAATTGCCGAGAGCTTTACACCCAGCCTTTCACTAATCTTTTCTAAATATGGCAGCCTAGCTGCCTTCCTTCTTTTTTTTTGTCTGCCATGTTCCACATGCTTTCCACCGTTGCTGCTTTCCACCATTCATCATCATATATATATATATATATATTTATAATACTATCTTATTTTTATTAACAAAAAATAGTGGGCAAAGCAGTTTTGACGATTTTATTACTAAAAATATACACTTAAGCTATTATTATTTTCTTTGCATAACAAATCCTATAAACACAAAAATAACGTAAATAGCTCAAAAATATAAGGAACTAACTAAGAAAAAACGAGTGAATTTGATGTAAAATATATATAAATATGATCCGATCAAATACCCTCACACTTAACTTTTGCTAGTCCTCGAGCAAAACAAACGAAAACAGAAAAATTAATAACATGAAAATTATTAGCTTCCCCCTATGTAACCCTCATAGAATTTCATATGAGAACACAATCATCAAGAACCATAGCTAACACCAACAAGCTAATCCAAGTTCATTTTCCTAATTCAAATATTAGCAGTAATCTTTGAAACATCCTTGAAGTGTAGTGTGTGAGATAGCCATGCTAATGCAATTTCAAAATTTTTATTTTTAGAATCACCATATGCAAACTAGCGACCTTCTCACGGGATATGCACTCAATCACACATGTGTTTAGTTTTAATGTGTTTCGCTCAAAGAAACAAATGTGAAATTTCTACCATAAGCTTGCATAAAGATCACTTCTCCACAGTCATAATTGCAAAACTTAAATCAAGAGGACTTTTATTGGATGTAATGAGGCTTAGGGATAGGGTTATTGAAACGAAAGAATAGGAAAACACAAGTTCCAAGCTACATTGCAAGCAATTCTTTTCTTTAGATTTATAAGAACTCAAGCTCTCCAACGATTCTTCCAGTCACCTCCAACCACAACCTTAAACTGAAACTTTAAACATTTTTTTTTATTTTCTTCGTAAACAAACTTTCTTCCTTTTTTTTTTTTTTTTTTTTTTTTCAAACAGAAACAAATATGAAAAACCCCCACACTTATTCTTTTGCCAAACACCCTCCGAGTACTTCACAAATACTTCTCATAAGACAATTTCACATTACTCATTAGCTCGCTTGGAAAGGATAAGGAAAAATATTTATTTCAGGCATAAGGGTAGACATATCTGGTGATAAGAAATAAAAGGCTCACAAATACGGCTCAAATTGGCAATCTAATGATATCATTTTTCTTTGGGAAACAAGGTTATTTGGGCCATGGTGGTAAACCTAATGCCTCTATCATTTTCAAGTTCATGCAATCAATGACAAAAATTTTGAAAGATCGTTATGCAAGTTCTAGAGAAATATCTCACATAAGTTCATCACACATGAAAAAAAAAATAGGAGTGTATGAAAAATGCACACACTTTCAATAGGCTCAAAAACTCACATAGGATGTATATGGTCACTAAATTCACATATGGATCTTTAAATCATGCTTTAGTTTCACATCAACAAGGCTATCTGCATTTGGTTTTTCAAAGATGATCAAATATGTACAAACTAACACAAGAATTAGGAATTTCACACAACACATGTTAACTAAGTTCTTGATCATCATGGTTCAAATTTATCCAATTATATCATTGGGTCGGGAAACTAACAAAAATATAATTCAAAACAATAAGGAAAACAAGGAAATATTTTTTTTTTTTATTTTTTTTTTAATTTTTTATGTATTTTTTAAAAACAACAACTTAATTAAGAAAACACAAAGCAATAACATGGAAACAAATGAAACCAGTTCAAAGTCGAAGGTACAAAAATTTTCAATTTGGTCATTTTTATACTCTATACCCCCACACTTAAACTAGACATTGTCCCCAATGTCACAAAATATAATAAAATGCAAATAAAAATAAAATAAATAAATATAAAGAAACAAAATAAAGCAATAGGACTGAAAACTTCCCTAATTTGCAGAAAATCAAGCGATGACCCCCCAAGCTAAAATTTTGCAATCAACTTCAAGGGTGGAAATAACCAAAAGTTCCTGCAAAGAAAAGAAATAAGTCAGTTAAGCACGCAAGAAAATATAAAAAACAAATAAACGAAAAATTGAAAATGAAAATAAAAGATAATAATAAAACTAAAAGTGATCATTGGTCCTGTTTGGTGACTTTCCACAGCTTTGAACTTGAACTGGCCTCGGAACTTCTTAGCAAGGAAAATGAGACTTGATTGGTGGTGGTGTCTGATGCGTCCATATGTTGTTGAGGCTTCTCGAGCTCTTGGTTTCAACTCGGACTCCTTCTGCCGGGTTGAATGAGTCTGCAGGCTACATTCTTCTCTTTTTGTTTCTTCTGCATGGCAGGTAGGCACGAGGTAGAGGTGGTGGTCTGATTCTTTGTTCAATCTGTCCAAGTGCCGACCGATTGCCTTCTTTCACCTTGTCCCGTAGCCAAGAGCAAGGGTAAAGGAAAAGCATGCCATGAGATATCTTTGCCTCTGACTCTGATGATATGGGATACTTTTGCTTTTGAAGAAGTATCGTTCCACAGGTGTATGCTTGAACTGGGCTGGGGAACTTCTTAGCAAGGAAAATGAGACTTGATCTTGAAGATGAAGCAGCACCTTGTCTCCACATGCTTCAAGTATCATTTTCACTTGCCATGTCTGTTCTCCAGGCAGATGTGGCGACTTCTTCGGAAGTACATCAGTGGTTGAAGAAGAGCATTCGAGAGCAATGCTAGGTAAGCAATCAGGAAGGATTTCCAGTCAGACTCTGCACAAAATAATAGCTTTCATTGGTCGTTGGTAGAGTTGCACAAAATATCTCACACAAATGAAAGCTATTAAATTTGTGTGAGATATTTTGTGCAGAGTCTGACTCAGATATTTTGTGTGAGATATTTTGTGTGAGATATTTCCAGTCAGACTCAGATTGAAACGAAAGAGACAAGAACAACGTGCACAAAATAATATTTGTGTTTTGATGATTTTGGGTTACAATCTCTCTTAAATTTGATCCTCTGATTCGATCTCCGTAAGGTGTGTATTTGTGGATGTGAGATTGATCTAAGGGCCGTCGAGGCTTGATCTTGGATGAACGTTCTTCAAGGGTCGTGGGCTTGATCTTTGAAGGTGGATTTGAGCGGATCCTCAAGGAGCCTTTGGGGCTTGATCTTGAGGATGAGTGTTTCTTCAAGGGCCGTTGAGGCTTGATCTTGAATAACGGTGATGAACGGATCTTCAAGGGCTTTTGGGCTTGATCTTGAAGAACGGTGATGAACGGATCTTCAAGGGCTTTTGGGCTTGATCTTGAAGAACGGTTGGATGTATGGATTTGTTGACGTTTGTTGATCCAAAGGGCCGTCGGGGCTTGATCTTAGGATGAACGGATGATGAACGATGATGCTTTCTTCAAGGGTCGTCGGGGCTTGATCTTGAATTGGTGGAAATTCTTCAAGGGCCTTTGGGGCTTGATCTTGAATTGGTGGATTGTTGATCCAAGGGTCGTCAGGGCTTGATCTTGGAAGAACGATGAACGAAGAACGAAGAACACTTTCTTCAAGGGCCGTCGGGGCTTGATCTTGAATTGGTGGATGATTGTTGATCCAAGGGCCGTCGGGGTTTGATCTTGGAAGAACGATGAACGAAGAACGAAGAATGAAGAGAGCTTTCTTGATTCTTCGGGAACCTGGATGCTTGATAGCTTCGGAGTTTCAGAGCTTCGGAGCTTCAAGAATTTTGCCTAATGATTTTTTGGTTCCTCCAAATGAATGAAATTGGCTTCTATTTATAGAATTTTCCAAGGCCTAATTTTGAATATAATATTCCAGATGAAATAAGTCGTTTCTGCCAGGTGTTGACACGTGTCCTGTTTGATGACTTTTCCAACTTATTTCGATTTTTTGTTTAGACACACGCTACGTGTAAAATTTATGTAATACATGAGTGTTGAAACTTTGATTTATCGGTCAACATTTATTTCTTGAAATTTCGATGTCTACAAATGCCCCCACTTCAAGGCGCGTCGTATACATGTGCTTGTCACGTGTAGGAGATGTGTTTTGAAGTCCCTTACTGTAGATGTCGATCCAAGGGCCGTCGAGGCTTGATCTTGAATTGGACTGGAAATTTCTTCAAGGGCCGTTGAGGCTTGATCTTGAATTGGGCTGAAAGTTTCTTCAAGGGCTGTTGAGGTTTGATCTTGAACTGGGCAGGAGATTTCTTCAAGGGCCGTTGAGGCTTGATCTTGAACTTTGTTTGAAATTCTTCAAGGGTCGTCGAGGCTTGATCTTGAAGGTTGAAATTGGACCACAATGAGCTTCATGTGGTAGATGATCTTTGGCTTTGGTAGTGGCCGTATTGGCACGTATTTGTTTTTGCGCTTGTTGACTTTCCACAGCTTTGATCTTGAACTTGGTTGGAGGATTTTCTGGATTCCTCCAATTGTTGACTTTCCACAGCTTTTATCTCGAACTGGGCTAGGGAACTTCTTAGCAAGGAAAAGAAGACTTGATTGGTGGTGGGGATTTGATGGCCTTGTACGGCGAGGCTTTGCTCTTTGGCGAAGGTGCCCTCAAAATGTTGTTGAAGCTTCTCGAGTTCTTGGTTTCAACTCAGACTCCTTCTGCTGGGTTGATTGAGTGTGCATGCAGCATTCTTCTCTGCTTGTTTCTTCTGCATGGCAGGTAGGCACAAGGTAGAGGTAATGATCTGTTTCTTTGTTCAATCTGTCGAAGTGCCGACCGATTGCTTTCTTTCTCCTTGTCTCGTAGGCAAGAGCAATGGTAAAGGAAAAACATGCCATGAGATATCTTTGCCTTTGACTCTGATGATATGAGATACTTTTGCTTTTAAAGAAGTATCTTTCCACAGGTTTATTCTTGAACTGGGCTGGGGAACTTCTTAGCAAGGAAAATGAGACTTGATCTTGAAGATGCATTAGCACATTGTCTCCACATGATTCAAGGTATCATTTTCACTTGCCTTATCTGTTCTCCAGGCAGATGT
Source organism: Malus fusca (assembly GCA_035220775.1). Classification (NCBI taxonomy): domain Eukaryota; kingdom Viridiplantae; phylum Streptophyta; class Magnoliopsida; order Rosales; family Rosaceae; genus Malus; species Malus fusca. The sequence goes on from CM069069.1 coordinate 26,688,448, forward strand.
GGCAACTTCTTTGGAAGTACAGCAACAGTAGAAGACGAGTACTCGAGAGCAGTGCTAGGTAGGCAATCAGGGAAGGGTTCCAAGCAGTCGGTTCCTTACCCGAGTTTGAGTGGAGGTTCCGGCATATTGCTTTCTTTATCCTTGTCTTTGCAGGTAAGAACAAGGACAAAGGAAATGACAGGGAGAACGCATGATATGAGATACTCTTGCTTTCTACCCTGGTGATATGAGATATTTTTACTTTGGTGTCATTTGTTTGCAGAGGTACCCCAAGGAATAAGGAACACTGAGTGACTCGAGAGGCTTCGTTGGGAAGGCATTCTCGGAGATGAAGAAAGGTTCTGTATGTCTGCCTTGCTATGGAGGGTGAAGGTGGACAGTTATAGGAAGTTCTTTAATACCTGTAGAGGTACTATTCTTTCACTCGTGTCGGCAACCAATGCGTGATTGATCAGTATGGCTTCACGTTGCTTTCTTCTTTATCAGAAATCTTCGACAAATTGTCCGTAATTGCCAAGCTGAGTGTGCATGTGACAGGTGTTGACGAGGCTGAAAAAGACTGGCGCCTCTTCGATATCTGGGATCGGCGCTTCGACAAATTGCCCGTGATTTCCGCAAAGCTGAGTTTGCGTGTGACGAATGCTGACGCGTCTGGAAAAGCAAGATGCCTCTCCGATTTCTGAGCTTGCCTCTTCGATTTTTGAATTGGCCTCTTCGAATTCTGAGCTCGCCTCTTCGATCTCTGAAATCCCGTCGATTGCTGATTTTTATAAAGGCGTGCAGTTCGTTTCAAAGCACACTTGAATTTTCGCTTGTAGAAACTCCCTTCTTGCACTTCTAAGATCTTGATTTGTCCGACCTCTTCTTTCTTCAACACCTTTGAAAATGTCTGGACCCTCCGACCGTCGTTTTGATTTGAACCTTGGTGAAGAGGCAGTCCTGCCTTCTCCAGACAACATATGGCACCCATCCTTCATATCCCCTACTGGTCCTCTTACCGTTGGGGATTCGGTGATGAAGAATGATATGACTGCTGCGGTGGTGGCCCGGAACCTTGTCACTCCCAAAGATAACAGACTGTTTTCCAAACGGTCTGATGAGTTGGCTGTTAAGGATTCTCTGGCCTTCAGTGTGCAGTGTGCAGGTTCTGTGTCTAATATGGCCCAACGTCTATTTGCTCGAACCCGTCAAGTTGAATCATTGGCGGCTGAAGTGATGAGTCTCAAACAAGAGATTAGAGGGCTCAAGCATGAGAATAAACAGTTGCACAGGCTCGCACATAACTATGCCTCAAACATGAAGAGGAAGATTGACCAGATGCAGGAATCTGATGATCAGATTTTACTTGATTTTCGTGGGTTTGTTCCAACAGCATTTGCCTTCGTCTTCTGGGGCTGTACCGCGTAATGAAGCTCCAAATGATCAACCTTCGGTGCCTCCTCCTCCTGGGGTTCTGCTTAGTACTGAGGCTCTGAATAATCACCCTCTTGTGCCTATCCGATCTGGGGCTCCACCGAGTACTGAGGCGCCATCTGATCAACCTTGAAGATCCCCTCCTGTAAATTTGATTTGTTTTTTTTTTTTTTTTTTTTCTTCTTTTTTTTTTAATTTTTAATTTTTTTTTATGGCATGTGGAATGCGAATTTATGTAAAAAAATTTTAGAGAAATAAATACAAGATGGGCTTTACTAAATGCTTTATATATATATATATATATATATATTTTTTTTTTTTTCATATGTTTCTCATGGTGCCAGATGCACCACCACTTTTTTTTTTTTTTTTTCTTTTGTCACATGGTGCCAGATGCACCATCATCATTTTTATTTTTTATTTTTTATTTTTTAATCATGCACCCACTATCCTTTTTTCATATGGTGCCAGACGCACCATGTTTCCTCATCATCATTTATTTTATTATTTTATTTTATTTTATTTTTTCTTTAATCATGGTGCAGTGTTCCACCATATATATTTTTTATTTTTTATTTTTTGTATAAATTTGGATGACGGGATGGGGAATTTGCAGGGAGCGGAGCAAGGACAACCTCGGTGATCTATGTTGCAGAAGTGACGCCTTCCTCGGCAGCCGTTCTTCGATCATGGCTTTTCCTGCGATGCGACTGCAGCTCAGCTACACCAAAACCGTCATCGTAATCATCGGTATTTACCTGATCCAGATCATCAAAGCCATGAGCAAAACTGTTGGAAATGTGCCCTAAAGCCAATCATATGATGATACTTTACGGACATTTCACATGTTAAACTAATCTAGTTTACATATAAAGGGCAAACATTATTGTTTGAGCCGTCTCATATAAATGTTATATGCTTAAACGATAAAGTCCAAGGAATATGTGATTGGGAGAATGCAATCTAATGAAGTTAGATTCATGAGACCATTCTTTCGTAGACACATCCTAAACGTTCCTGATCATAGGATTGCCAATTGGGCATTGACAGTCCGATAAGATCAGTACGTACTATGCCTTCTCTCAGGGAGAGTGACTAGTCTCGAGTCATTGGTGTGTGTGACATCAAGACAAGTACGTAGGTGCTCAATAGAGAATGAGTTCACTGAACACGATCAACGAGGAGTTCTCATACTCATGTCACATGAGAACTCATGGTTGGGATAATGCAAATTAGTCCTTTGACCTGAGGCATCACAGTTGTCTTGTGGTTAAGTCCTTGATCTTTGATTATGTCAAAGTCACCCCATCGGGGTGTCCACGACATCATTGGGGTTAAGTCACTTAGTTATGGAGACAAGTGAATGTGCAACAAGGGATCTCTAACCTTCAAATGGTTTGAGGGAGAATACTCTATGATATGATTAAAATCTCTGGCCAGAGTATGAATGAGATTAGGGAATGCGTTCCAAATCACATTCAAGGTAATCATATAAGCAAACGAATCACATTGGATAGTAGACATGAATAAATAAACTATCAAACCAAACAATGTGGTCAAGAGTATTAGATTAGAGAAAAACCGTATTGCATTTGTAAATCCTGAACTGAATAGGTTCTCTACCTCTTCTGATTAGCTTGGGTAACCATGATATGCTGCTAGGTGTCACTTATGGTTTGTGGAAGCCCTAAACGTGTGTAATCACTAAAGGGAGAATTGAAAGTAAGTTTCAATTCACAATCGATGTAAAATGGTTTTAATCGCCCACTGCCTCGCTAAAAGGAACCTAATGGATCGTACACCGTGTAAGGTGGAGATTGAAGAAACAATGGAGATGAGTAAGAATAATTAAATGGTTTAATTATTTATGGCAAAGATTAATTAATATGTTAATTAATCAAACGAATAAGTTCGTTAAAGACCTCGGGATAGTTTTGGACCTTAAGGCCCAATGGGCTTCGAACGTCAAAGCCCATTGACTTAAGTTGTATGACAACTTAATGAATAAAGATTCACAAAGGCCCAAAAGCCCATATCCCTTAAAGAAGTGACTATATAAAGAACTTTATAGCCTAAAATTCATAAGTGTTGGTTTTAGAGAAAATTGGTGAGAACACAAAGCTTCCATTTCTCTCTAAGAGGCCGGCCACCTTGGAGGGTGCATCTAGCAATCCCACTACTCCAAGGTCACTCATTTCTTCTTCAATCTAACCTTGGTGTAGAATCTTTAGAGGTTCTCTATTTTGGGAACTTGGAGAATCCAATTCTTTCAACCAAATCCATGGAGCTAAAAAGCAAGGAATGAAGGCCCTATCTCTTGGGTGATTATCCTTTGCATATGCAAAGAGGAATCTACAAAGGTAAATATTTCTCAACTAACAAATGTTGATTTAAAGTTGAGTCAAGGTTCACCAATCTACTAGGCTTTGAATTTCATGGTTGATGTTTTTGTTTTGAGTGCATGCAAGCATGATTCCGCCTTTAATTTGTTAATTGCATGCTATTGATGTTGCTCAAATGAACATGTTTTTCACAAAATTTCCTTCAAAAACCTCACCCTCAACATCGCTGAGAAAGGGTTTCCGAGCTTCGTCTACAACCATACCACCTCCATGATGGGACAGTTCCCTGATAAGATACTTAGAAGGCTGGCTGTACCTCTGGAGGAAGATAATACGACGAAGGGTGCTCTATAGGCGCTTTGGGCCGCACTTTCTTTTGCTGGATATGGGCATTGGTGAGACAATAGACTTCGCGGAGAGATCATTGCTGTCGTGTTCGTCATTGCAGATGACTCCAGGCCAGGTGTATATCGAAACAGACTCATTCCATTGGACCCGGTTCGCGTGTGGGGTGTGGGTGTGCGCACCATAGCTAATAACTTCTCTTCGTCGTTCTCAGCCATTGTACTGCCTCCTCTGACTATGCTGCCGTGGCCATAGTTGCCACCGCCAGACCCCAAAACATCGGTCTTGTTGCTTCCTCTGCAGACCAATCCAGACTTGGCGATTTTCCCAGATGGGCAAATGTTGCCACTCGGAAAAAACAGTGGTGGTCGACGCTATTGAAGCAGAAGAAGATGAAGTTGCTGTATTAGCATTACTACTCGCATTAGTACTGAAGCTGGTATTGAAGCTTGCACCAGAGTAGATCAATGGGGGTCCAGCAGACACCGATCTCCGGTGAACCGGCTTTCAATTCCTCGGCGTCGTACCGGATCGGACCGCCTCGGAGGCTCTCGGGCTTGTTTCGGACCATCCTCTGCAGCTTCTTCTACATCCCCAGCAGTCCTCCGCATACAGCAGAGCACTGACTCATCTTCCCAAACTTCTTCTCTTATGCGAGCTCCACCGCCTTTGCCCGCCTTCGAGGTCCAGGAACTTCCCAGTCGCCATTCTCTGTTGCTTCCGTGCTTTGGCAGTTGAAGATTCTAGAATCATTCGAACTGAGATTTGAGGAATTTGTTCTGCAATTTAAGCTCCACGACTGTCTGGACGAGCTGATTTGTGAGTGTCGCCCGAGTTAATCAAATCGTCGCTGCCTTTGATGAAGACAAAGAGACAGAGATGATGACGGTGAGGACTTAATGACGGCACTGGGCTTTCAGCAGAGGGCTCGGGGCAACCTTGTTGTACCGCGCCATGGTTGCAGCTGCTTCTCAACAACGGTTTTCTCAAACGGCGGAGAACAGGGATGTTGATTACAGAGAGGGGGAAGATGGTCCAGAGGGCGGTGCCCTGCAGTCGATGGAGCGGAGTTCACTTGGGCCTGGACTTTACAGGAAATGAAGGCTGTACGTCCAAGAACTGGGCCTGGGCTTTTGGTAGTTATGTATATGCATATACACACACACACACACATATATATATATATATATATATATCATACTTGTATATTCCTTTTTTTTTTTTTTTTTTTTTTGTAAATACATAATAACATATGTATTCATTTTTTTTGTAATAAAATTGACTCTATTTAATAAAACACTTTTTTTTTATTTTGATGTGACTGAACTTGAAATTGAATATTCAAGTTGCCTACGTACCCTTCCAAAGAAAGAGATCAAGTCAAAACGTAGTTCAAATACATATTTTTTGGATTTTTTTTTTTTTTTTTTTTTTTGGTGCCGTACGCAGTTTATGCTCTTGCGGGCCAGGAGCGTTTGTTGTCGCCTTTTATGCTCGTGCAGACAAGGAGCTTTGGTTCGTGCAGTTTAGGCTCATGCGAACAAGGAGCGTTGGTGAATTTGTCAAGCAATTTTGGAGAGGCGTTCCTCACAATCTTCATAGCAAAGAGCCTTGACCGAGTGATTGAAAAAGTCTTCGGGCAAGAAATCGCGCATTGTGATGGGGACGGACGATCTTCGTGTCAAAGTTTCATCATCCTCAACACTTTCACGTTGCTTTGAAGGTTGACAAGAGCCGAAAGTGACGTCTTCTTCCAGGATTTCGTCTTCTTTGTCTTCTTGGGCCTCCTCTTCAGTGCGGTCCTCTTGGGTTTGTTGCCGTGAAGATTGGCCAGTGTAGATGATGGTGCGCCTCCTTACCTTCAGTGGTCTTTTTGTGTCGATTTCCAAAGTTGTTTGGCGCTTCATCCTTGAAGGAATCAAGCTTTGAACATCGTCTTTTCCTGCTAGACTGTGGAGCTTTTCTCCCTTTGGCGTTGTCTTCCTGCTTCTAGAAGGCTTCTTAGCTTATTCAAGTATGTCCCAAGCCGACCGTTGCGGAGGAGATCTAGCTGTGCCGTTTTGTTTCTTGGGTTTTGATAACCTTTCAAAGACAGATCTTTGTGGTGTTGGCGTCTCAAGCCTTTTGAAGACGGAAGTTTGGTCTCGACCACTGATGCGATCAAGTGCCGAAATTCTAGTTTTTGAATAATTCAGCCTTTCAAATACTGAAGTTCGAGGGGCGGGTTTAGGCTCATCTTTTGGCCTTGTGGCTTGTGGTCTTGGCTTCCTCGTTTTTTTATGGGTCGCCGATGTCCACCCTTTCTTATCACCAGTAGATGCATCTTGCTTGCTCGCCCCCGGTGATGGTTGTGTAGGAGGTGTCTTGTGACTTGAACATTGACGGGAATGGTCATGCATGCTTCGGAGAGGCACATGATGAAGTGATCCAAACACGATAGTAGTAGTGTGTGCCGCAACCGTGTCTTCGAGGTCAAGCTCGATTTTCCCTTGTTGTGCTAGCTTAAGGATGAGATCTTTCAGTACGAAGCACTTTTCAGTTGGATGACTGATGAAACGGTGGAATTTACAGTATCTTGGACTGTCGGTACGATTTATCTCTTCCGGCCGTCTGCACTCAGGCAAACCGATCACCTTCTTTTCCAGCAAGTCTTCTAACATGGCAGCCACATCAGAGTCGGGGAATGGATAAGTCTTCTCTTCAAGCTCCTTCAAAGTGCGTCTACGCATCTCTTGATCACGAAAAGCTTCGGTTTGAATCGCCTTGCCTCGTGTAGGGATTTTGACGGGAGTTGTGTTGATCGTCATTGCTTCCTTGGTGGGTTTCCACGCAGTCTTCTTCAACTTTTGCCCAAGAACTTTGTCGTTCTTGTAGTCGGCGATTGGTTCTTTCTTCCCATGATGGGTGATGCTCAACTCCATATCATGGGCGCGAGTGGCCAATTCCTCGAAGGTCCGTGGTTTAATGCCTTGAAGGATGTATTGCAAACCCCATTGCATGCCTTGGATGCACATCTCGATTGAAGAGGTTTCCGAGAGCCTGTCTTTACAGTCGAGGCTTAGAGTGCGCCATCTGTTGATGTAGTCAATGACTGGCTCGTCCTTCCACTGCTTTGTGCTTGTTAGCTCTAGCATGCTCACAGTGCGGCGGGTGCTATACAAGCGGTTTGAGGAATTCCCGCTCTAATTGCTCCCAGCTGTTGATGGACTCAGGCTCTAGGTCTGTGTACCACTCAAAGGCGTTTCCTTTCAGCGAGCGCACAAACTGCTTGGCAAGGTAGTCCCCTTCGGTCCCTGCGTTGTTGCAAGTTTCAACAAAGTGGGCAACGTGCTGTTTCGGGTTTCCTTTTCCATCAAACTGCATGAACTTTGGTGGTTGATAACCCCTTGGCATCTTCAGGGCATCAATCTTTTTGGAGTAGGGCTTCGAGTAGAACAAGGAGGTATGTGAGCTCCCTTCGTACTGTGCCTTGATGGTGTTGGTGATCATATCCTGCAGCTGCTGGATAGAAAGAGATCCCATGAGTGTCGCTGCTTGGTCTGGCTCTGGCTTCACATCGTTTTTCTCCACCTGAGGCTCCTCTTCTTCGTCATCTCTTCTCTTTAGTGGATCATTCTCTGGGTCGGGGTTCTCGTCGTCCTGTGGCTCCAGTCGGCTGACTAGTGCAGCGATTTGCAAGTCTTTTTCTTCAACAATCGGTGTTAACCTTGCGATCGCTTCATTCATTTGAGCCAGTTGTTCTTCGATGGAGGTAACGCCGATGGTCATGACTTGTGCAACCAATAGACGTGACTTTCCTTTAGACATCCAAGATGCTGACGAAGAACGTTGTTGGCTGTTTTGGGGAGTCATCTTGTGTGCCTCAGCAGCATGCTTCGGTGCCCCCAGCGAGGTCAGGTTGATGACAGACTCACACCTTTGATGCTCCCCTTGCTCTTTTAGCGGCACCAACTTTGAAGTGGCATGTTGAGGAGCGGTTGTGGCGCCAATGGATTGTCCGTTTGCAGCAGAAGTGCTTAGGATCCTTCCCTCAGTGGTTGCGAGAACGGCTTGTCCCTTGCTTGATGCCATTGACTTTGAGGTGTGTTTGGATTCCTTGAACAGAGAAAGAGATGAGAGGTAGAGATTATCCCACCGGGCGTGCCAATTTGTGAACACGAAAATTTCCTGAAACGAAAGAGACAAGAACAACGTGCACAAAATAATATTTGTGTTTTGATGATTTTGGGTTACAATCTCTCTTAAATTTGATCCTCTGATTCGATCTCCGTAAGGTGTGTATTTGTGGATGTGAGATTGATCCAAGGGCCGTCGAGGCTTGATCTTGGATGAACGTTCTTCAAGGGCCGTGGGCTTGATCTTTGAAGGTGGATTTGAGCGGATCCTCAAGGAGCCGTTGAGGCTTGATCTTGAGGATGAGTGTTTCTTCAAGGGCCGTTGAGGCTTGATCTTGAATAACGGTGATGAACGGATCTTCAAGGGCTTTTGGGCTTGATCTTGAAGAACGGTGATGAACGGATCTTCAAGGGCTTTTGGGCTTGATCTTGAAGAACGGTTGGATGTATGGATTTGTTGACATTTGTTGATCGAAAGGGTTGTCGGGGCTTGATCTTAGGATGAACGGATGGGATGAACGGATGATGAACGATGATGCTTTCTTCAAGGGCCGTCGGGGCTTGATCTTGAATTGGTGGAAATTCTTCAAGGGCCTTTGGGGCTTGATCTTGAATTGGTGGATTGTTGATCCAAGGGCCGTCGGGGCTTGATCTTGGAAGAATGATGAACGAAGAACGAAGAACACTTTCTTCAAGGGCCGTCGGGGCTTGATCTTGAATTGGTGGATGATTGTTGATCCAAGGGCCGTCGGGGTTTGATCTTGGAAGAACGATGAACGAAGAACGAAGAACGAAGAGAGCTTTCTTGATTCTTCGGGAACCTGGATGCTTGATAGCTTCGGAGTTTCAGAGCTTCGGAGCTTCAAGAATTTTGCCTAATGATTTTTTGGTTCCTCCAAATGAATGAAATTGGCTTCTATTTATAGAATTTTCCAAGGCCTAATTTTGAATATAATATTCCAGATGAAATAAGTCGTTTCTGCCAGGTGTTGACACGTGTCCTGTTTGATGACTTTTCCAACTTATTTCGATTTTTTGTTTAGACACACGCTACGTGTAAAATTTATGTAATACATGAGCGTTGAAACTTTGATTTATCGGTCAACATTTATTTACCGAAATTTCGATGTCTACAGTCATATCAAAGTCTATCATCTCTAACACACGAGGCCTTAGGGTACTATTGTTTTTTGTTACTAATTTGAATTGGTCAATTACATAATTTGGTCTGACGTATGCATCCCTCCATAGTGATCTAGATGAAGAAGTTTACATGGAAATACCTCCTATTTACAGAAAACGTACTAAAACTATGAATTCAAGCAAAGTAATACAAGTGATACTTTGTTCTTGAAGAATCATGGAGAGAAAGTAACAACTCTAATTATTTAAGTTAAGGGTAAGGTTAGGGAGATTAAATTTGGTAAACTAAATGATGTGAAAATTGATGATTGGATTATTACTAAAGTATTGATTAATGTACTTATTTCTTATTAGTGACATATTATTTAGTTTACAAATTTAGTATCCCTAGCATTACCCTTAAGTTAATGACATGATTATTATCATAAATGATAGGGAGGAAATACGAAGACAAAAAGAATACTTATAAACTGAATTCGAGATGAAAAATCTTTGTGAATTAAGTATTTTTTGGTAATTGAAGTTGATTGATCTAAGCGAGGCAATAAATTGACATCTCGAATGAATTATGTTTTAGACTTGTTTGGCTTGCTCAAGTATTGAAGCTGCATATAAAGAGAGAGCCAATGAAATATGTTTCTACTTATTTGGCTTAAAATTTGTTGACTCAAATTGAATTTAATCTAATCTGATGATGGATCTATATTACGATAAAAAGGTTACAGGCGACATTGCTTATAATTCAGTTCAAAATGATCGTTCGTAACAGTATATGCATATAGTCACATTTTATAAAATCTTTTAAATATATTCAAAATTTCACTTCAATAGACACAAATACCCTCAAATTTAACAATTAAATAAATTAAAGGTTTTTAAGCTACTGTCACCTCAAGCTCTGGTCTAACTTCACCTTCGCTTCTACACTCCACCATCACAACCCTATCCCCTTCGACCCCCTCATTACCGACATTGAGCGCCATCGTGGTTACCGCAAGTGGGAGCAGCAGAATTTCAATCATGCCGTCAACGCCTTTTTTCTTACTAATATCATTTTTAGTTTTAAATATATAAATAGTTTTTAAAGTTAATCTACATGTCGTTATATGATTGTATTTGTGAGACCCACGCGGGGCCACATCATTGTTGGAAATGTGCCCTAAAGCCAATCATATGATGATACTTTACGGACATTTCACATGTTAAACTAATCTAGTTTACATATAAAAGGCAAACATTATTGTTTGAGGCGTCTCATATAAATGTTATATGCTTAAACGATAAAGTCCAAGGAATATGTGATTGGGAGAATGCAATCTAATGAAGTTAGATTAATGAGACCATTCTTTCGTAGACACATCATAAACATTCCTGATCATAGGATTGCCAATTGGGCATTGACAGTCCGTTAAGATCAGTACGTGCTATGTCTTCTCTCAGGGAGAGTGACTAGTCTCGAGTCATTGGTGTGTGTGACATCAAGACAAGTACGTAGGTGCTCAATAGAGAATGAGTTCACTGAACACGATCAACGAGGAGTTCTCATACTCATGTCACATGAGAACTCATGTTTGGGATAATGCAAATTAGTCCTTTGACCTGAGGCATCACAGTTGTTGTCTTGTGGTTAAGTCCTTGATCTTTGATTATGTCAAAGTCACCCCATCGGGGTGTCCACGACATCATTGGGGTTAAGCCACTTAGTCATGGAGACAAGTGAATGTGCTACAAGGGATCTCTAACCTTCAAAATGGTTTGAGGGAGAATACTCTATGATATGATTAAAATCTCTGGCCAGAGTATGAATGAGATTGGGGAATGCGTTCCAAATCACTTTCAAGGTAATCATAAAATGCAAATGAATCACATTGGATAGTAGACATGAATAAATAAACTATCAAACCAAACAATGTGGTCAAGAGTATTAGATTAGAGAAAGACCGTATTGCATTTGTAATCCTAAACTGAATAGGTTCTCTACCTCTTCTGATTAGCTTGGGTAGCCATGATATGCTGCTAGGTGTCACTCATGGTTTGTGGAAGCCCTAAACGTGTGTAATCACTAAAGGGAGAATTGAAAGTAAGTTTCAATTCACAATCGATGTAAAATGGTTTTAATCGCCCACTGCCTCGCTAAAAGGAACCTAATGTATCGTACACCGTGTAAGGTGGAGATTGAAGAAACAAAGGAGATGAATAAGAATAATTAAATGGTTTAATTATTTATGGCAATGATTAATTAATATGTTAATTAATCAAACGAATAAGTTCGTTAAAGACCTCGGGATAGTTTTGGACCTTAAGGCCCAATGGGCTTCGAACGTCAAAGCCCATTGACTTAAGTTGTATGACAACTTAATGAATAAAGATTCACAAAGGCCCAAAAGCCCATATCCATTTAGTGTTGAATTAGGGTTTTTGGTTCTTTAGGTCATTTAAAGAAGTGACTATATAAAGAACTTTATAACCTAAAATTCATAAGTTGTTGATTTTAGAGAAAATTGGTGAGAACACAAAGCTTCCATTTCTCTCTAAGAGGCCAACCACCTTGGGGGATATTGTCTAGCAATTCTATTTCCTCAAGGTCACTCATTTCCTCTCCAATCCAACCTTGGTGTAGAATCTTTAGAGGTTCTCAATTTTGGGAACTTGGAGAACCTATTCTTCTAACCAAATCCATGGAGCTAAGAAGCAAGGAATGAAGGCCCTATCTCTTGGGTGATTATCCTTTGCATATGCAAAGAGGAATCTACAAAGGTAAATATTTCTCAACTAATAAATGTTGATTTAAAAGTTGAGTCAAGGTTCACCAATCTACTAGGCTTTGAATTTCATGGTTGATGTTTTGTTTTTTGAATGCATGAAAGCATGATTCCGCCTTTAATTGTTAATTGCATGCTATATGATGTTATTCAAATGAACATGTTTTTCACAAAATTTCCTTCAATCATCTCACTAACAAAGCAATTGACAGATTTTTCACGAAAAAACTAAAATGATCACGATGGATAAATTCAAAGAAAGACTAAAATGATTCACGATAGACAAATTCAAAAATACTACTATTGATTATCATTAATTATTGCGGACCAAATTAAGGAGTTATGTTAATCTCATGAATCATTTTGGCTAAAAAACCTTTAATTTATTTGATTGTTAAATTTGAGGATATTTGTGTCTATTTAGGTGGAATTTTTATAAAAAGTGACATTTTTGATTTTAAGGGTTAATTTTTTGCTATATTTGATAAATACTCATTTTTGACAAGCAACGATAGATTTGTAATTTGATACGATTAAAAGAACACTACAAAGTAGCACACAAATGTCCTATTGATTTTCCTTATTAACACTAAGATTTGTCAATTGTAGCATATGAAAATAAGGGTCTTTCCTGCAGAAGATTGTTTTATCTAACTACTTAAAATGTCACAAAAACTGGTTGCTGTCCCTACTGACCAGCCACCGAAAAATAATTATTAGACCGACTTACACATATCTAAATTCTACGAAATTTTATACGAAGACACTAGACACACAGAGCTACACTTCTACAAATTTTTGGGAGTTTTGGAGTTGATTTTCTATTTAAATTAAATTGAACAAAAACAGGACAGAAACATATATTAAGTAGTTCATAAATTAAGAAAAACGAGTTAGGGGTATTGCTATCCACCACCAAATAATCATGCAAACATGTTATGTTTCATTCAAATTCCTTTTATTTCTGGATGAAGATGCTCAAGTTGGCTCAATGTTAGAACTCAACCTATTACTCTTTCTTACGTAGTATGTTAAGAGAATGGCGTTTTCAACTTAACTTGGTCCCTAGCATGCAATCTAGAATGGCGTGTTCATAGATTTAACAAGTAGAAATCATTAAGAACGAAAAGAGTTTGAGTCATCACAAGGCATCGTAAGTACTGGCGTTGTCTTACTTATCCTAGAAATTGATTCACATGTTAATCGCAATTAACAAGTACTACTCTAGAACATATGTAGGTCCTCATTCGACAAGGGCAGGCACACACATATTCATAGCATTAGAATCCTAGATATGCTTACTACGTATGCATCCATAGAAAACAAATAAAGAATTCATCAATGAGATAAGTAGTGAACCAATTTTCATCCATTCATAAAAGTAATTCAACGAAATGTCATAACAAAATTGCAATCATATTCGGGGCTTCAAAACAGCCCCTAACTACTAAAAATTTAGTTACACACAATCCTTAAGTTAAAACAAAAGATAGACATGAGTTTGAGAAGATAGAACCGAAAGAAATCGACTAAGGCCTCCTCTTCTCTTCCTTCCTTCCCCAATGCTGCTTTTAAACCAATTCTTGCTGCATCATTTTCTTCCCCTTAACTCACTCACTAATAGCCATTTAGTGATGACAATAAGTGAGAGGAAATTGTAAAACAATTGTAACTCTTTAGGTAGCCTTTATGCCAATTACTCCCTCTTAATCCTCATCTTCAATTTCATTCCCTTTTATATTTGAATAAGTGTCAGCTGACTTGTTCTTGGCTGCATCAGTTTTGGCTGCTAGATTTATTGGGTTTATTACTTCCATGTAAAATATAAGGAACTAACTAAGAAAAGAGAAGTGAATTTGATGTAAAATATATATAAATATGAGCTTATCATAATTCATTCATCATCTCAAACAGTACATAGGTGCCAATTGGGTACAATACTTCAGTGACCAAACAATGATCTGGAGGTGAATTTGCTCAAGCAAGTCAACAATAATAAAAACCCCTAAACGGCTACCATATGTGCGAAAACTTCACACGCCACCATACAAAACTGTCACGAAACGATAGATATAACAGATTTGTATCATCGCCGAATAGCGAGGCCACATAAAGTGATCGCTAGAGCGAGACCACATAAAGTCATCATAGGTAGACGTATATCTAGCCAACGTTGCAGTGTGGCCACAACACTCGCTAGGCGAGACAATAAGACTAAACTAACATAAACTAAATTAAACTAAACTAATATGAAACTAATAAAAAAAAATCCGAGAAGGGAACCACAAGCCAGCATATTCCGATGAAGGAATAAGACGATTTTGAGACAAGGCAACTTGCAATGACAAGCACTAATAGGACCAGCACCATCAGTAAGTCTCGCAGCAAATGAAGAGACATTGAAGTGTCCAGATTTGGAAACTTCAAGCAGTGAGGCATCCAAAACAGGTCGACCCAAGCGGTAAAACGCCAAATTATCACGCCCAAGGCTGAGCAGCCTTAAAGTTTGCACGACCCAGGTGGCGCAGCACCAAATCTGGGTGCAAAAGGTGGCTGTTCCCCAGAAAAGTCGATGGCAAAATTCGATTTGAAAATCTCAACACCGGGAAAGAATGACGGAAGTGGCTATGACTCACCCACCACCCTAAACTAAACACAAATCCCGAATTAGACCTAAATCAAAGAGAAAGCCTTGATAAGGGTACAGAACGGATCTGGGATGGTGGCCCAAAAGCAACGCACAAAACGTTAAAGGAGGGAAGAGAGAGCAGTACCCAAGGAAAAAAACCGTGGATGGGGGAAGGAAAAAAGGTGAAGAAATGTAAGGAGAGAAAAGGGCGGTGAAGCAGAAGAGAGGAGAAAGAAAAACTAAGGGAAGAAAGGAAGGAAAAGGAAGCTAGGAGGAGGAGACAGGGAGGGGCTGGCCCCAAGCTATGGCAAGGGGTCATCGGCTAGGGTAATTTGCAGGCGAGGGTTTCTGGAGGGAGAAAGGGTGATCACCTCCTCAATCTGTAAAACAAGCTATAGAAAAATACATGTTAGTGTTATAAAGGTGGATGACCCACTTGAAGAAAAAGCCACCAACATCCAATAAATATGGAAGTTGTGCTGCCTACTTTCACACTTCTTAACCTTAACAAAGATGATATGGTTTCTCTATATAAAGGCTTATCAGCTTATAGATATAATAGAGAAGCATAGATACAATGTATTGTTTCCATGACTTTGTAATTTAAGTATGATAATGAGAGAGACTACTGTTATTGCCCTGAGGATGTAGGCACACTTGCTCAACCTCGTAAATATTGTGTCTTATTTACTTTATGTTCCACTGCACTGTATCCTCATTTTCACAACACGTTATCAGTACTAGAGGCTCTCGTATAAGTGGAAAGCACAACGCCATAAATTCGGTGAAGCACTGACTACCTCTCACCTTTGCTGTAATAACCCATCCCTAATTTTACGATTTTATTAATTTTAAATGTGTGAATTGACCAAAATGCCCCTAGATGAGAGATTGTTGACTTTCGTTGACCGTCATTTCATGACGCATATAAGTTGTTATTTCATCGTATTCTTGAAGTTCTCGACGATATGAACGTGTGGGCGTAAGCGGAATCAAAATCGGAGTAATGGTTAAAATTTTATGGAATTACAAATCCGAAAGATTAATTTGGTAAAATTATTATTTTAGTTATTTTATTATTATTATTATATTATTTTAAGTAGGATTTTTATGTTGTGGGACCCACACCCACCACTCACTCTCTTCCGCATGTCTCCCTCCTCGACTATCTCGAACACTCTTTCTGTCTCTTACTTCTCTCTAACTCTCTTCCTCAACACCTCTCGTCTCTCTCTTAACTCTTTCTCTATCAGCAAATACAAGGACTCTGAGGACACCATCACTTGCCACTCCCTCTGATGAGCCTCACAACCTAGATCACAATCACGAACCATCACCTGGATGAATAACACTTAGCGAGAAACGAAGATTGCATTGCACAGTGCCCATCGCCACTGTTCATAATCTCATTGACATATCCTACATGATTTCGGCTATGGTAAACTTAGAAATTGACGTCAATCATTTTAAATCACTGTTTTGCATATGATTCTTGCCTTATTTGAGAGACATGTTGAAGTTTTGATGCAGATCAATTCGGGAGAAACTCTCCCCAGTTTTTCGATGAGAATCTGACGGCTTCAAGCCGTTTTCAGGCCAACTCTGGCCACGGCAGGACCTCATGTTGGTATATTTCTCCTCCTATCCTCTTAAGCTTTAATTTGGTAGGTAGAATGTGAAAAATGGTGGAGATTCAAAGCTAAAAGGAGCCCGGAAAGTATCCCGGCCAAAATTCCCAGAATTTGGTGACCTGCAACCGGGTTGACTCGACCCGATGGGAAAAAAAAATAAAAAATAATATATAAACCCGGATCCAAGCCTGGATCCGAACCTGGGATTCGACCCGGGCCATTTCCGAAATGAATCCATAATATTCTTGGATATTTTATGGATCATTCTTTGGAGTATTCCTTTCGTTTTTTTTTTTCAAAATTTTCTCAGAAACACTCCTAGACTAATTTCGATGCCCAAGATGTTTTTGACATCCATTTAGTGAAATTTCGAACATTTAACGTAGTTGACTGGCTCGGTGTTTCAGTTGACTTTTTTTGTTGACCGTTGACTTTATCATTGACTTTTTATAAAATTTACCTGGAACCCTTCTTAGCATGTTTCGACACCCTGATTCCAAATCCGTGCTTTGTTTTTCCTAATTTAATCATTTTAGTTGAGTTTTACTAATGGGTCCCAATATTATGCTTAGGTGCGATTACTATCGGAGACTCCAACTTTCCTAGTTCGAACGGCTGTGACCTCGTAAGTATCTGTGGGTGGGTCTTTGCTTTTAAATATTATATATATATTTAGTTTCCATTTATATATTTGATAAAGACTTTTCTACGTTACGCCTAGATTAGATTCACGTTTATAAAAATTAGCATATTGACGAAATTTATAAAATTATGCTGCATCCTGCGGGATGCACATGTATGCGTATTATTATGGGATGCCTTAATCATATTTATAGCCATGAATAGTATTATGTTGAGTAGAATTATCAATTTAACGTTGCAGGATTATATATACATTCTCTGCTTATCATGTGCTATACTGGTGTTAGTACTCGGCCGGGACAGGTCTAGTCTTCATGTTTATGTTCACATCGCACCGTACGCTCATTTTGGATCCATTGTAGGTACCAGTTCTGTCCTAAATTGCTTTAGGCAATTAGGACTCGTATGTGGCGCATAGCACCAGTCTTCATGTGATTGTAGTATTAGAGCGTAAATCATTTCTCTACACCCATACCTGTTCATGTCAGAATACCTCTGCATGAACTCGTGTGGCAACATATGTCGATGAGCATTTGATATGATAATGTTTGTTTATGCGATAGATTGTAACTACCGGACGTTATGTGTTTATTTACGAATTATTGTGAAATATTGCATTCTTGGGATATTGCTGGCTACGGTAAGTATTTTCATACTATGCGTAGTATGTTATATTTGGAAACTATACTTATTTTACGGTGAGGGGTTATTACATTTTTCAAAATATTTTACAAAACTTTATTTTTAGGTCCACTCACCTTTGTTTTTCGCCCCTCTAGGTTTTAGTAGCAGAGCTTTCGTGTCGATGAGGATTATTGGCAAATGTTGGTGTAGGAGGGTACCTTCGATGGTATAATTCTTATTCTAGTTTTACTGTACTTTACTTATGCTCTGACATCACTTGTGAAATGGGTTCATTCCCGCTCACATGCGCACTTTTTCATTTAATCACTTATAGGTTTGAATTTACTCACATTTTTCACATCACTACACTTTATGGCTTCATCACCTTCCTGGTGTCAGCCAACACAACTTGATTCAGAGTCTATATGGACATTCTAGGTCGAGGAGTGTCATCTGCCAGCTAGATACACAAAGATAAGAGAATTTTCTCATTCTATTTTCATGGAAAAGGACCCAGCAGCAATCCTAGGGATCCATCGATCATAGGGATCTCGCGATCGTGACCGTTTAGCGTATATTGTGCAGTTAGAAATCATTTCAAAACTTAAAATTTAAAATTAAATAGAAATAATACCTAACAAAAAATGACTGCACAATATACGATAAACGGTCACGATCCGGATCCGGATCCTTTTCCTATTTTCATATCTCAGCACGATTAATTTTCTTAAAACAGATATATCTTGTTATATGACTTCTATTATTTGCAGAATAAAGGGTTATATACATGGTGCAAATTCAACTATGCACATGGGAAAGATGATGGTGAAAATTCCAATAATAAAAAAAAAAAAAAAAAAGAAGGAAAAATGAGGGGAAGGCTCTGCTTGCAGGTTCCCACTTCCAAATCCCAGCAAAGTCGCAAAGATTGTTGAATTTTGGGGCTTCACAACCCGTGATTTTTAGAGCTGGAAAGCGGTGGTGGTTATTTAAAGAAAAAAAAGGGGGAGAGATTGGAATCAATTCCACAACCCGTCGACTGAAGCAATTTCGACTTTTTTACCTTCTTGTCGACATCCAGCGCCTGAAGCGCTTGGAATCACCATGTTTTTCTGGTGACAAGATCGACGACGACCCAGGCTCGGATGAGATCGTAGAGGGTCGTATCGTCCTCGAAGTTTTCACGGATGATGGCCTTGAGCCTTGAGCTCGGCCCTCATACTCCATATGTCGGAGATGGCAGTTTGCCGGCGAAGCACAGAACGGCCATATCACTTGGGGTGCACCGGTTAATGACCCATATTTTTTGGGCTTTAGGGATAGTTTGGTATTAGGGGTGGGCAAACGGGTACAGGAACCGCGGGTCGGGGGGGGTAATCAAGGTTCGGGGTGGGTACGGGCCGGTTCCTATTTTGTAAAAACTGAAACGGGGCGGGGCGGGGCGGGCCTTTGAAATTTTCGGTTCAGGCCGATTCCTGAAGTATAGGAACCGCGGGTACCCGGACCGGCCCGTTTGTAGTTAGAATGGACGGATGAGATTGAAGAGATCATCTCTCCATCCAATCTGAATCGTTGGTTTTAGGTTTCCTCGTCCTCAACCTATCGAATTGGACTGTCATTCTCACTCTGTCGATCGAGTCTCTCTCGTCGTCTGCAGTGCGTCGTCCCCTTCCCTTCACCACCCCGACAGCACGACGGCCCAGGCGACCACCATCTTCTTGATTTGTCACCTCTCTCTCACCTCTCTCTCGCCGTCTCGATTTGACATCCCAGGGACTAGACTTACAGAACCCAGCCACCTCTCCTCTCGATTTAACTACCCATCTTCTCGATTTGTCACCTCTCATTCGTCGTCTCGAGTGCGTCGTCCCCTCCCCTCATCGAGGAGGACGGGATTCAGATCCTGCAGGTTTACTCCAAGGAGATCAGCAATCTACTCGCTACTGCTTCCTCCATCCCCATCAACTACTCCGTCTCCATCATCTCTCTCTATAGAGCTCCGATCCTCTGCGGCCATGGCTACAGTCCTCGACTCCGTCGTCGTTCCCCGATCCTCCCCTCTCCCTTCTTCAACCGCGCTCTCTCGGATCGCGGCTCCCTCGTCGTTATATTCCTTGTCTGTCGGCGCTCTGTTGCCACGCTACAGAGGCCTCAAGGTCGGATCAGCTCTCCGCCGTGGTGAACTCGTCGTCTGCGAGGCTCAGGACACCGCCGTCGAAGGTCAGTCTCCTAATCTCTCCCTTCCAGTCATGATTTCAATTTATTTTTTTTATTTCAAAGTTTTTATTTATTTAAGTGTTCATACTTTGTGTTTGGTTGTCTGGAAAATTGACTGTAAAATTCTCCTTCAGTTTCTTAGCAATCAACAGAAGATTTGATTTTTGTGTAGAGATTGTTGTAAGTTGATAGATTTACATTGTTTATTTAGTAGAGGTGGAGCTTTCAGCCAAGAAAGTGACTGTTTTTCTCTGTTTTTCTCTGTCTAACTCCATATATTTAGTGCATATGATTCGATTTCATTGTGTTGATTGGTTGAATATGAATTAAGATTTCAGATGTTAGTGCTAGTAGGAATAGAATCATAATATCTTGATATCTTGAACTCTTGAATATAGAAATGATAATGTGGAGGGTCTGATTCTTGATATATAGACAGAATTGATTCTATGCTAACTATTCTATTTAATTAATGCGTTCAGGTGATCTCTGTGTTCAATCTGTGCAATGTGTGCAGCTGCTGTGTTCAATCTGTGCAATGTGTGCAGCAAGCTGTGTTCAATTTGTAGAATACCTATTTTTCTTTGTTTGATTAATAAATACTTCCATTATCTCTCTCTTGACAATTAGGCATATTAACATTTTGATTGAATTATTATCTTTCTCTTGACATTCTTCCAGATTGAATAATTATAATGTGAACATATTGGGCGTTGGATGTCATTTTGATGTTATTCATTTTCTTACAGATTCAATGAGGAATGATGTTGGATGTTTGATGTCACTGCAGATGTTAATGTGGATGTTATTTCGGTTTTAATGTTTATATTTTTTTTGGATTTGGAATAGCTCCTGTAATCTGTCTGTGCAGAAGGCAGAAGCTTGAAGCAGCTCTTGTAATTTTTGAAAACATATGTGCCGCTGCAGTGCAATTTTATAAAAATGTATTTTTGAAAAGAAAAAAAAAAGAGTTGGACCCGTGGACCCGTCCCGGACCGGCCCGTTTGAAACGGGCCGGGTTAGGTCTGGTTCCAAAACTCAAAATCTCTCTACCCGCCCCGTCCCGCCCCATTACAGTTTATAACGGGTAGGGCCAGGTTCCACTAAATTTGGGCCCGGCCCGGCCCGTGCCCACCCCTATTTGGTATTACTATGTTTTTAAAAAAAACTGTTTCTGCTGTGTTGTGAAAATAAGCAGCTGTAAAATTGAACAGTTCACTTTTTGGTAAAGTTTTTGTAAAAGTGCTTTAAAAAAAAAACAATGTCTAAGTGTTTGGTAAACTTTTATACAAAAATGCTGTGAATATGTTAAATGATTAAAAACGATATAATAAAGAGTATGATGATATAATAATAATTTATTTTATTTTTATTTATAATTTAGATATTTACTTTTTTTTATTTATAATTTATTAAAAAGAGTATGGAGTATGGGGTGTGATTAATTTATATATTTATTAGTCATTTAACATGCAATAGCAAAAAGGCTAATGACTTTTTGAAGGCCCAATTCTTTCCATTTGTTTTTACATAATCCAGTCACTTAGGGTTTTTTGCTCAGACACCGCCAAAGAATCTATTACATTATCAACCACAGCAAAGCAGTTTGTTTTCTCTGTCACCCTTTCTTCTCCGTCTTCATTTTCTCTGCCATCAACTCAAACTGATCCTCGAATCAAAGTCCGCAAGCAGATCATGGGATTTCAAGCTCTTCTTCGCCTGATTTCAGGCTTTTCTTCACTGGATTTGCGATTTTAGGATCTTCTTCCCCGACCCCTCTTTGAAAAAATTTCCCAGATCAAGATTGACGGATTAGTCGACTCTGACAACAAGATCCACATCCTTATCGTGGGCTTCATGTGGGTCTCCCAATATGTCGAGTTTGATCAGATTGATAGATTAATGGAAAAGGAATGGCTTTAGGTGGCTGCGGGCGAGAGCGGGGGGGGCGGGGTGGAGGGTGGGGATGGCTTCAGGTGGGATTATGAAGCAGCCCGGTTTGATATGATAATGTAAATTATTGAATTGCTTAAGGTTAATATGGGTATCTAAAAGTTTCATTAAAGGCCTCAGCTTTTGGAAAAGAGTTTTGGCAGAAGCACAAAAGCTGGTTTTTCAAAGCTAGAAATTGCTGCTATGGCTTTTTGGCTTTTTTTTTTCATCTTAAACTGTGAAAAAAAGCTGATTCTAAGAGGTTACCAAACACTAAAAATGTCTCAGCTTTTTTTTATACCTGTTTTTTTTTTAAATCACAACAGTACCAAACTGGTACTTATTCTGCAGGTTAACCTGCTCTTGGGCTTATCCCAGCAGCTAGCCCCACTTTGGGCTTCTCACTTTGGGCTTCTCCCTTAAAGTTCTAACATTTTTGTAGGCATGTGTTATGGTATGAATTAATTATCACAAGTTTTGTCATACCTGAATTTCTTCAATTTGGAACAAAAAAATGGTGGACTTAGTAAAACTCGATTTGATTATCATCGACATATTAATGGAACCAAAAGTTTCATGCATGTATAAAACCAGAATAGAGGGAACTTTTCTATATATATACACGTGCATATACATGAGTTACACCTACAAAAAAAACAAACAAAATAGGGGGGAGCCTTCACAAAGGTTGCTCACGTGAAGCCTTAGTACTTGGCAGAACCCCAGAAGGGAGAGGCATTGGAGATTGTTCATATGAAGCCTCAGTATTTGGCGGAGGCACCAGAGGTTGATCATTTGAAAACTCAACACTTGGTAGAACACCAGGCGATGGAGACAATAGATGCCTTCGGAACAGAGCCACGAACCTCTAATGGTCGCTTTAAATACGACTTTCGGATTCCTGTAGCTGGTCGAGCTTTCTTTTCATGCCCGTCAAGTAATTATTTGCAAGCATGTGCAATTCTATATTCTCGTGCTTATGCCCCTTAATCTCTTGTCTAAGGCTTGCCACCTCAGCCATTAATGATTCAACTTGGCGAGTTTGAGCATGTAGATGGTGGTCCATATTGGATACAAAGCTTGCACACTGAATACTGAAAGCCAAAGAGTCTTTGAACAACCAATTCATCAGACCATTTTGAAAGTATTCTTATATCCTTGGAAGTGAGAAGATTCCTAGCTACTACTGTGGCAGTTATATCATTCTTCATCACAAAGTCACCAACTGTAAGAGGATCATTAGAGGATAAGAAGGATGAGCGTCATATATTGTCTTGAAGAGGCACATCTACATCTTCCACAACATTCAAATTGAAACGACGGTCAGATGGACAAGCCATTTTAAAAAATGATGAAAGAAAAGAAGGTCAGATAAATTAAAATCTTAGAAATACAACAAAAGCAATTTTCATAGGCGGACAACTTTCCGGGCATGCTTTTTCGATACAATTGATGCCTCTATAAAAGAAGACATAATAGGGACACTTGTTTAAAAAATTCGAAAAGACACCGCTCTCTGAATTTCAGAAGATGGAGTTTCCTGAATTCATTTCATTGGCATTTTTAGACGCAATTTCAGTTTTCTAGATATCAAGGACAACTCTGTCAAAATATCTTTGGCAAAATTGAAAGGCGTGAATTCTACTGTTCCAACTATACCACTATTGCCGACAAGCGTGAGGAGATGTTCCCAACAACACCACTACCTGGTATTGGGAAATCCTTATATATGTCAACCTTCATCCTCCATGGCAAAGCAGATCTCCAAAAATGTCTAACTCTTATTTCTTCATGAGAATGCATCTTCAACCAAGCCTCTTAAAATACTCAGCTTCCCTCCTCTCTAAGAATACCTCTTCAACCAAGTTGCTCAAAATACCCAACTCATTTACTTAGCAAGAAAATATTTTTGATCGAGAAGCTTTACATCAACATCAAATCCTGCTGCTGTTTTTCTTCAAGAGCAAAAGTATCTCATATCATCAGGGTCGAGAGCAAGATTATCTCATATCATGCTTTTTCCCTGTCTTTTCCTTTGCCCTTGCTCTTACCTAAAATAAAACTTCTGGTCTGGAATTAATTGCCTAGAACCTATGCATTGATCTCGAGTAGTCATCTTCAATTGTTGTTGGAGTCGAGTTTCAAGTCTCCATCGTCCCAGAACAGTTGGTATGTTGTTGGCTCTTTATATCGAAGTTGCCAAGTATGGATGAGTCACCAAGAAGTGATGCTTTGAAGGACCATTCAAAGGAAAAGGTTGTGCACCATTTTTGCTCTGTGCAGGAGGCTGGAGTTGAAGGATCAACAATGAGCCTATAGAAGTTCAAAGGGAGAAGATGAGTGGTTGACTAAGTGAATGGAAGACCAGAGTTCAATGATGGGAATCTTACTCACAGCCCCAACAAACTCTACCAGTTTATATTATTCCGATGATGTAAAGGTAATACAATCTTCACGATTGCTAATAAACTATCAAATGCATTAACAAGTTACAAAGATGTCGTATGGATTGAAGTCTCAAAAAGACTATCCATGGACTTGGCATTACTAAGTTGTTGCATGCTCGAAGCATGACAATCGCCGCATGGATTCAAGTTCTTCCATGGACATGATAATTTTAATAAATCTCATGCCTGAAGCATGATGGAGGTATAGGTTCCAATGATTCAACTCCCAAGAACTGGAGATTAAAACTCCAAGCTCTGTAACGCTCTAGAGGAGGTTATGATCTAAATTCTCCAAACAATTCATCTAATAAGAGATGACTGTCCTATAAGAGACAATGTAAAGCCCCTGAAGAGGCAAGGATATCCAAACTAATGAAATGCTTATAAATATGCATGCGCATGCACATGAGAATTATGGGATCACGAATTGATGATTACCAATGTTAATTTTGGTTTTACAGTAGTTACTAAATTTATCAATGAGCCGTGTTGATATTGAGTCACATTCTTTGTTCGTTGACTAAAATGAAAAATTATTGGCCAAAATGGAGAAAGGCAATTCCATTACAATTTATTAAGAATGTAAACAAATGGACCTATAGTACAAATCGCCAAATGATATTGAACCCAAAAGGTTACAAATGGGCATTTGTAATACAATGAACGACACTCATATGATATGACACAAGGTTCCTAGTTGAAACCTGAAATTGTGATATACTCCTGTAAACATGATTTCCCATTGTGAAACTTGTTCATTTAAATGGAGAATTATATATTACACGAAGCTTTATAAAATGCCTGAAGCATATCTCCATAAGTAAATCGCTCAAGTATAAATGGAAGCAAGTTGCTCTGTATAAATTTCAAAAGAGAATGTGTCATGGAGTGTAGAAAATCCCTGAAGGACTTAACTTGCTTGAAGAAAGTCCTGTAAGCGTAAAGCATAAATTATGTACTCAATACCAATAGATGATATAAATTGCGTTAGTGACTACTGGTGCGAAATATATAAGCACACAAATTAAACCCTCTTTTTATCAAATGTAGTAAAGTATGTAAGTAGGGATCGTTCTAGGCCGGGGATTAGGAGGGATTGCTAAATCACTTGGAAACTGACTTGAAAACGTAAAAACAAAGTTTAAAACACTAAACTAGACTCAAAGAATGCAAAACTATACTTTAAACACTAAAACAAACCAAAAGACTCAAAACAGTACCGAAAGACTCAAAACTGCCTTAAAGACACAATCTGGGCAGTTTTGAACACTAAGGAAGAATTTGAACGAAAATATGTTATAACTTGACTCAAGACACTTAAAAACACAAACTAAATTGATTTCTAACTAATATGACTCAACAAAATAAAGGGGGATTGATTTTAGACGAATTTGAAAACAAAACAAGAACTTTGTAAAACAAAATAGGTTTTAAAACGAGATTGATCAAATTAAATGGATGAGAAGCTAGCTAAGGGGTTCTTCTCCACACATATTATACTTGCATACAAAATGATTTCCAATTGCTTTTCGATAAACTATGAATACTCAACGCCCCAAATTAACCGTGAATTGCACTAATTAACCCTCAGTTTTTCCACAAGTTATTGGGTTGGATGATTGCATACGACAACCCAAAACATTCCCTACAAGTTCCCTACATGAATTGCATAATAGAGATACAAGCAAGAATCATTAAGTTCTATGAAAAACATAAGCATTGACGAGGCACTTGTTACTATGAATTGCATGAAACTTATGCCAAGAATTTACTTAACACGATTGTGATCAACAACCTTTACTACTTATGAATATAAGTTCATAACGATTAGGTGAAACTTCCTTATATCCTAGCATCAAACTTATGCATGAAAATTAAGCGTGCACTCTCAACCAACATACACAAATTAGTTTTAATTCATAAAGATAAGTAAATTAAATTCACAATTCATGAAACGCAATTGGAAGTAATCAAATCATATAGCAAGTATAAACATGGTTTTGAATCCCCCCCTAGCCAATGGGGGTTTAGTTCCTCATACTCGCAATTACATAAAGATAACTCAGTTTAAACATTGAAATCAAAGATAGAAAACGCCTAGAAACGCTCCAACACTCCCAAGGCTTGGGCATAGGCACGGCACAAGATGTTCCTTCTCCTTCCTTCCTTGCAAGCAGCGGCACTAGAGGTTTTGGACGGTTTTGGGTGGTTTTTATGGTGTAGAATGGATGTGAGATGGTATGGTAGTGTTTAGGATAGGTGGAGGGTGCGGCAAAGGTAAGGAATTATGGATGTATGGTGATTTGGGAGTGTAGAATGGTGTGGAATGTGGCTGGACGAATTTCTGAGATCAAAGGGAGTCTTTTTCATGTGTATGAGAGGTGGTATTTATAGGCTTGAGAGAGGACCACTCCATTTCCTTTGCATGTGCAGCTTGTGTGGGTGTGAGTTGTCATGTTTCCCCTTTACATTTACACACACATGCTTCATCATTTCAACCACCAATCCACCTATTTTCAGCCTATGTTTCTCCTTTCCTTTGCATGTGTTGTGCCTTCTCTTCTAGCTGTGCATTTCCACTTGCTCCAAAGACAAATGAGTGTAATCATAACCCCATTTGCTGCTGAGTGTTGATGACAAAGCAAAACACAAAACAAGTGCCTTTACTTTCTCATTTTATTAGCCAAATCTGCTTAGCCCGTTTATGAACCTTTCAGTGTTAAAATGCCCATAACTTCTTCTAGAAAAATGATATTAACAATCTGTAAATTGCTCCAGAAAATAGACATCTGTAGCTTTCCAAGCATATAAGGTTCATTCTCTCATTCATTCGGAGTTTTGACGAATTTGTTGGCTGACCATGCCTTGTGTTTCCTTGCATTCCCATGTGTGTGTGCTGCCATCTAGTCATCATTTCCACATGTACAAGCTGTCACACTTGCACACACACATGCTCTTCATTATTTCAGCCACAATTCAACTTATTTCCTGCCCATGTCGTGCCTTTCTTTCCCATGTGTGTGCTGTCTTTGCATGTACCTTGCATGATGTTGTCTCCATCACATGGCAGCTATGATGTTTGTTAGTTGTAGGTCACACACTTACACACATATGCTGAATTCTAATCTTCCCAAAACGTCCATCCTCATGTCTCCAAGTGCATGCAATCCATTTCATCCCAAAATTGCTCTAAAATGCACCAAAATGCACTTTTCTTGCCATCTTGTTATTAAGACCTACAAACAAACGAAAATGACTTAAAACACTAAAATAACTAAGGAAACACAACGTAAACGCACGAGAACAAGCCAATTAAGTCGCATAAATATGCTCCTATCAACTACTATCATTATGATATTGTTGCAACGTACAAATCTCTTGCAAGAGTTGATATTAAATTGGGACTCCTGAAGAGTCTAGAAAAATTATAAAGGGTTCAAAGGAATATTTTCTCGAGTTGCAGATCGAACAATATGGCAACAGGAATGTTACGCCCCAGACCCGGCCAAAAAATAAACCCAGCGCCTGGAGCACGAATAAAATAAAATAAAATGGAAAAAGAACTTCTCTTAAAAAATTAAATCCAAAATCTTTACAAGGTATCCAGAAATAAATAAAATCCTTGAAATCCCCCATCTAACACAACCTCAACTCGTCTACCCTTCGTTAATCTTGTACCCATCTTCCAAGGACTAAAATATATAGGGTGAGCGAAATCACAGCTCAGTAGGGACATAAGTCTTATCACGGATAATTGTCATGGCTAAACCAAGTGTCATAAAACATGTAATCAATTATAACATGTTATCAAATATAAATTATAGTCCATGAATGCAGCTTAACTTCAATTACCCAGCCCATTAATTTATATAATAAAACACGCGAACCTGCATGTCCCATACCATGCATTTTACCACTGCAGCAGTGGTCCGAATGCTTTATTATATAAACTAACCCCCGTAACTCAATCAACCCAAATTTCCCATTTTGTTGGTCATCTTGTTCTTCTCTCGGTCGCCAGAGCCTCCACTACTTCATACAATTCCTATAATTTCACTTTTTTCACCCTTACTGGTCCCTACGAGAGTGGAACTCAACCACACAAAAGAATATTTCCATTTTCTATCCCAATATCCACATTATCAACAATAACAGTAATAGAAATCATATTCCAATATCCGCAATTATATCAATTATATAGGTATATCAAGTATAACACATATTTCACAAAACTTGACAAAGACCCCAATGGTGATAAGTTCCCCAAGAAATCCCTACCTCGATTCCAAAGCTAAAACGAAGATCCACGTTACTACTGCAATAACTAAACTCCACGTACTTGAGCAAGCTCCTTGATCACTCCTAATGCCGTGGATTTCTTGCACTCTATTTTATTTTCTAGTCTCTCTCTCTAACACACACACACACATATATATAACGAAATATATATACACATGTATACACGGACCATGCATGCATACATACATGGCTTCTCAGTAGCCAACATATGTTTCCTAAAGTGGTGAATGAAAGAATGAAATGCAAGCCTCTATTTATAATAGAATTAGGCGGTGTCAAATTTTGCTTCCAACTGGATAGTTTTGCGGCTAAAGATGACTAAGGCATTGCATGTACAAAGTGTCGAATGCATAGCTAATATGATTGACACGTCCAACTAATAGCTTCAAACTAGGCACGTTGCTACACGGTCAACGATTCTAGAGACAAGAAGCATCGGCGGAGCCAGGTACAAGACTCTGGTGAGCTGTATCATAGGGAGAGTTTTACTTCTTTAAGTTTAAAAATACTAATTGATTGGACTATGTTATGATTGTTAATTGTCATAGATTACCTAGCAAATGAAAAAATTCAACTATATGACTGTTTTTAGAAAAAATAAGAATTAATAAATGTTACATAAATTGATCACTCCAAGAATTTAATAGTATAAAGAATATTTATTAACTTTCAATTGATTATTTTATTCGTTTAATATAGTTATCTTAAATGTTTCCAAGGTTCCAAGGAATAAAAAATGTTTATTTTATTGATTTGATTTCAAAGTTCTAAAGGCTAAGGCCTAGAAAACGTGACCTTTTGAGGTCTAAAGGTCTATAACAGGTCTATCTTGTTTTGAATTTTATCCCCTTCAATTATCATCCACTTCTATTCCCTCTTCTCGCACTTTTCTTTTTGTCTTATTCTCTATATAAAAAATTCAAAACAAGATGTAGACGTGGTGTAATAGCAACCATTTAGTCCTTATCACTCACACACGACTATTAAATGTGAATTTCAATTTGAGAAATGCTTCAAGGAGACTCTCCAAGGGGAACTCTTTGTAGACTCCCCGTCATCTTATGTTTTTAGTACAATATTTTATAATGTTGGTACAAGAATTATGCCAAAAATATGAGTTGGTAGAGTCTATGGAGTCCTACTTTTGAGAGTCTCCTTAGCATTTCTCTTTAAATTTTCATAAATTCAAACCTTTTAGCTTAGCTCACCCACCGAATATTTCCTAGCTCCTAACTGAGAATGGTAAAGTATTTGTTTTGGATGGGCTGAGAATAATAGGTATATTGGACATTTAAATCAAACTGGGTTTCTAATACACCCACCCTAGCAAAATAGAAATATATGTATATAATAATAATAATAATAATAATAATAATAATAATAAACATTTAATTTTAAAATATAGGATCTAATACCCTCCTTAAAAAAATTTCTTCCTCGAAATTTACTAAACTGAACTTTTTTTTGTTCACAACTAATGAACTTCAAGTAATCTTGTCCTACAGTTTCTAGGGGTGTCTAATAATTGGGCTCTAATACCATTCTGTCATGCCCCAGACCCGGGGTAGGCGAAAAAATAAACCTGGCACCCGGCGTGCAAATAAAAGTACAAATAAAACGGAAAACTAACTTCTCTTAAAAAAATAACTCCAAAATCTTTACAAGGTGTCTAGAAATAAATAAAATCCTTCGTCTAACACAACCTCAACTCGTCTACCCTTTGTTAATCTTGTACCAAACTTGCAAGGACTAAAATGTATAGGGTAAACGAAATCATAGCTCAGTAGGGACATAAGTCTTATCAAGGATAATTGTCATGGCTAAACCAAGTGTCATACAACACGTAATCAATTATAACATGTTATCAAATATAATTTATATTCCATGAATGCAACTTAACTTCAATTACCCAGCCCATTAATTTATATAATAAAACACGCAAACCTGCATGTTCCATACCATGCATTTTACCACTGAAACGGTGGTCCGAATGCTCTATTATATAAACTAACCCCCATAACTCAATCAACCTATTTCTCTCTCGGTCGCCATCTCCCAATAAAATCCATCCACTCTAATATGCAATGACATGTGCATATAATCAATATTACCACAATATCCACATTATCAAAGATAACAGTAATATAAGTCATATTCCAATATCCGCAATTATATCAATTATGGAGGTATATCAAGTATAACAATTTCACAAAGCTTAAATAAGACAAGTACCCCAATGGTCATAAGTTCCCCAAGAAATCCCTAACTCGATTCCAAAGCTGAAACGAAGATCCACGTCACTACTGAAGGAAAATTTGTGAAAAACATGTTCATTTAAGCAACATCTATTAGCATGCAATTAACAATTAAAGGCGGAATCATGCTTGTATGCACTTAAAAACAAAACATTAACCATGAAATTCAAAGCCTAGTAGATTGGTGAACCAAGACTCAACTCAAATCAAAGTGAGTTGAGAAATTATACCTTTGTAGATTCCTCTTTGCATAAGCAAAGGCTAATCACCCAAAGTGAGGGCCTTCATTCCTTGCATCTTAGATCTATGGATTTGGATGGAAGAATATGGTTCTCCAAGTTCCCAAAATTGAGAACCTCTAAGTCTCTTCACCAAGGTTAGATTGGAGAAGAAATGAGTGACCTTGGAGGAGTTGGATTGCTAGCTAATCCCTCCAAGGGGGCCGGCCTCTTTAGAGAGAAATGGAGAGACATGTTCTCACCAATTTTCTCCAAAAGAAACCCTAAATGAATTTTGGCTATAAAGTCATATTTATACCTTTATTCATTGGAGTGGCAAACTTGTAATTAAGTCCAAAACCCACTCATTCTCTAAATGGCCGGCCATTGAGTTATTATTGGGCTATTTGGGCCTTTGTGAATCATTATTCATTAAGTTGTCATACAACTTAAGTCAATGGACTTGACGTTCAAAGCCCATTGGGCCTTGAGGCCCAAAACTAACCCGTGGTCTTTTAACGAACTTTATTCGTTTGATTAATTAACATATTAATTAATCATTGCCATAAATAATTAAACCATTTAATTATTCTTACTCATCTCCGTTGTTTCTTCAATCTCTACCTTACACGGTGTACGATCCATTAGGTTCCGTTTAGCGAGGCAGTGGGCGATTAAAACCATTTCAAATCGATTGTGAATTGAAACTTACTTTCAATTCTCCCTTTAGTGATTATACACGTTTAGGGCTTCCACAAACCATGAGTGACACCTAGCAGTATGTCATGGTTACCCAAGCTAATCAGAAGAGGTGGAGAACCTATTCAGTTTAGGATTACAAATGCAATACGGTCTTTCTCTAATACAATACTCTTGACCACATTGTTTGGTTTGATAGTTTATTCATGTCTACTATCCAATGTGATTCGTGTGCTTATATGATTACCTTGAATGTGATTTGGAACGACTTCCTAAATCTCATTCATACTCTGGCCAGAGATTCTTAATCATATCATAGAGTATTCTCCCTCAAAAGATTTGAAGGTTAGAGATCCCTTGTTGCGCATTTAATTGCCTCCATGGCTAAGTGGCTTAACCCCAACGATGTCGTGGACACCCGCGGATGCGGTGACATTTGACATAATCAAAGATCAAGTACCTAACCACAAGACAACTATGATGCCTCAGGTCAAATGACTACTTTGCATTATCCCAACCATGAGTTCTCATGTGACATGAGTATGAGAACTCTTCGTTGATCGTGTTTAGTGGACTCATTCGCTATTGAGCACCTACATGCTTGTCTTGATGTCACACACACCAATGACTCGAGACTAGTCACTCTCCCTGAGAGAAGACATAGCACGTACTGATCTTAACGGACTGTCAATGCCCAATTGACAATCCTATGATCAGGAATGTTTACGATGTGTCTACGAAAGAATGGTCTCATGAATCTAACTTCTTTAGATTGCATTCTCCCAATCACATATTCCTTGGACTTATCGTTTAAGCATATAACATTTATATGAGACGACTCAAACAATAACCTTTTGACCTTTATATTTAAACTACATTAGTTTAACTTGTGAAATGTCCGTAAAGTATCATCATATGATTGGTTTTAGGGCACATTTCCAACAACTACCGCAATAACTAAACTCTACGTACTTGAGCAAGCTCCTTGATCACTCCTAATGCAACGTATACACGGACCATGCATGCAAGCATACTTGGCTTCTCAGTACCCAACATATGTTTCCTAAATTGGTGAATGAAAGAATGAAATATAAGCCTCTATTTATAGTAGAATTAGGCGGTGTCAAACTTGCTTCCAACTTGATGGTTTTGTGACTAAAGATGACTAAGGCATTGCATGTACAAGATGTCGAATGCATAGCTAATATGATTGACGTGTCCAACTAATAGCTTCAAATAATATGCATGGTAGAGCATTCTGTCAACACTTCTCATACAAACTAGGCACTCTGCAACATGGTCAACAATTCTAGAGACAAGAAGAAGGTAACTGTGAACGGTGGAGAGGTATCTGTTTTGGAAGGGCTGAGAATAATAGGTATACTGGACCTTTAAATCAAACTGGGTTTCAAATACACCCACCCTAACAAAATAGAAATATATGTATATAATAATAATAAACATTTAATTTTAAAATATGGGGTCTCACAATGAATCTTATTCATCGAAATGCTTATGGTATTAAAGAACCATATGGATTGAAGAGTTTGAGTTAAATACCCAAATGATTAACCAATATTTAGACACTAAGAAAGATCATTCATCCTCATGAGGGAAATGATGAATTGATATTTGGTCAAGAAGTACCATATCTTAATGGAAGTATGTGCCTTCGTGTATTTAGCACAATACACTGAATCAGATGTTACATTTCATGTGGAGCACAATACCAACAAATGGTTATTGCAATGAAATAAAGTTTATCTATTGATATCTCCAGGAAATTATAGACATGTGCTTGTTCTATTCCAAAGAACTCATTGATAGCCATGGTTTTTGATAGGATTTTTACCACTTGCAAAAGTAGGGATAAAAACACTTAAAAATACTTGCAAGAAAACAAGGTTATTGTAGTATAGCAGCTCAAGTAAGGTCATTTCCATAGGGATTGGATGAATAATTTATAATTAAAACCAACTCTTAATTAATTATTTAAAACAAAGATTGGAAAAAGTTGAGTTTGTGACTTAAAATATTAAAAACAATTAAATAAATCAACTAGAAAACAATTTAAAGAAAATCAACTTAAAAGGACACTAGGGTTTCACGGTCACCTTAACAATCCTACGTAGTTCTTCCAATTACTTATGAATTACCCATGCATATTTTGAAGGTTAGGTTTTTCTAATGGGTTGTGATTTTCACACACCCTTAACTACTTTTCGCACACCCTCCCTATTTTTTAAGGGTTGTGATTTTCACACACCCTTAACTACTTTTCCCACACCCCTCCCTATTTTTTAATAGTTAATTGGTATCCTACTATTTAATCTTCCATATATACCCTTCCTACTTTTTTATGGTAATTAATGAAAGATTAAATAGGGAGGGGTATATATGGAAGATTAAATAGTATGATACCAATTAAGTACTAAAAAATAGGGAGGGGTGTGGGAAAAGTAGTTAAGGGTGTGTGAAAATCACAACCCATTTTTTAATAGTTAATTGGTATCCTACTATTTAATCTTCCATATGTACCCTTCCTACTTTTTGATGGTAATTAATGAAAGATTAAATAGGGAGGGGTATATATGGAAGATTAAATAGTAGGATACCAATTAAGTACTAAAAAATAGGGAGGGATGTGGGAAAAGTAGTTAAGGGTGTGTGAAAATCACAACCCTTTCTAATATATA
This sequence comes from Malus fusca, assembly GCA_035220775.1. Lineage (NCBI taxonomy): Eukaryota > Viridiplantae > Streptophyta > Magnoliopsida > Rosales > Rosaceae > Malus > Malus fusca. The sequence goes on from CM069069.1 coordinate 26,722,857, forward strand.
TCCTACTTGGAACCTCCAACATAAAATATATATTTAACATGCAACCCGTCTGGACTTTCGAATCAAATATGAACATGAAAGGCTCATTAAGTTTTATGAAAACACTTTGAAAAAGCATGCAACCCTTAAGACATGGTGTTCATCTTAAGTGAAATTACAATTATTAACCACAAGAAGCCAACACCAATTTCAGGGGACATTTCGACCAAAATTGCATCAAATTACTTTTATAAATATCCTAATGGTCACAAGTCACTAAGACAATTAGATAGTTTAAACACGGAGATTAATAATTCAAAATATGCATGCATAATATCATAAGTAAATTGAAAAGAAACTACATATTCTTGCTAAGGTTCGTGGTCTCACCCTAACAAAAGAAACTAGTTACGAACAATCATAAAACAAAAGGAATTTTATAGAAATAGAAAAATGATAGAAAACACCTTGAAAGAAAAATACAAATCGTTAAAATGTAGCTAAGTTTTCTGAATTGGTGCGTCTCCCCCCTAATGGCTAAACATCCTTATTTATACTACTACAAAATAAAACCTACCTATAAAAGGTCTTAGAATTAAACTAGGAATTAAAATAAATTAAGATAAATTAGGAAACAATCTCCTAGTCAAACATAGAGAAATCTGCCATCGAACAAATCTGCCACGTTTTAGACCTAAATCTCCTCCAAATCCGGCCCATGATAACTTGTTTTAAAGATTAGAACAATTTGAACACATCTCTAGAAAGGGCCCGAACCGAAAATAGGCCATCTTGGGCTCTAAAATTCGCAATTAAGCTCAAAACGTCACTTTGACAACACTGCGCGCTGCTTCTGTATTTCATCGCCATGAATAAACCTCTGGGTGGAAAAATTTGATATTTTGATACGATCGAGATAAGAAACTCACAAACATCCTCCAATTGGAATTACTCCAAAATTCATCTATGTGATCACGTTTTTCCCTAGAAGAAGTCGGAAATCCTATATTGAAAATATATAACAAAGTATCAAAATTCCACCAAAATAATAACCAAAATAAACTAAGATTAGGGTAAAATATGTAGCATAACATCGACTCTTCAGTCTTATTGGGCAAGCAAAATTTGAGTATCTCTCTAGCTTGTATACAGATCACTCACAAAAAAGGATTTGTATAGATTGATCCTACAACGATCAAGGAAGCACATCCATTTCTACATCTTCATATATATTAGGAACACATGTGTGTTGGTTAAGACCTGTGGCCCATCACAATTTGGAGTGCATGTGATCCACATTCAGAAGCAAACACTCTAACTACCGCGCATTGGCTTAATGACAAATTAGTTAATCCAAGCTTATACTAATCAGGGGGAGCATCTAAGGTCAATTAAAGACTTATGGTCATCCAAGGGGAGTGTTATAAAGGTGGATGACCCACTTGAAGAAAAAGCCATCGACAACCAACAAATATTGAAGTTATGCTGCCTACTTTCACACTTCTTAACCTTAACAAAGAAGATTTAGTTTCTCTATATAAGGGTCTATCAGCTTACAAATGGAAAAAAGAAGCATAAATACAATGTATTGTGTTCATAACTTTGTAATTTCAGTATGATAATGAAAGAGATTACTGCTACTCTCCTAAGGACGTAGGCACACTTGCCGAACCTCGTAAATATTGTCTTATTTACTTTATGTTCACCTGCACACGTATTGAAACACCCCGACCTAAATCGAGGCATGCTGACCGTCACGTGAGGGTGACGTAGCCATGTGCGCAGTGCGGAAGAATAACGATATAAAGAAATACGAATAAATAAAAACCAAACCAACTAGAACACTAGATAAGATAAGGTGCAAGGCGAGGATAAGTGTGACTACACATAACCAGAGCATAGGTAGCCTAAGTGTAATCTAGCAGGATGAATACTAATTATACAATACCAAGGATGGTCCTACATTTGTGATGATCTGTCAGAACCACCGTCAGTTCCTCGTGAGTCACCAACGAGCACTCCTACCTAAAACCTGGAGGGGCGCAAAACAGAAAGTGTGAGTGGGCAAAAACAAAGTTTTTCAAAACAATTTCATTTATCAAAAGTAGTAACCCCTTGCTGTAAAACCTGTATAATTCCCATAAAATAGCATACATGTTTATATCTCAAAATCATATTCAAAATAGCAATTCCACAAATATACCATGTCAAATCTCAGTAAGAAATAAGCCAGGTGAAATAAACCAATATGAAATGGTATGCCAGTCGGAATCACCTAACGTGACCTGTACAGCTGGATCTATAACTCATTAACTAGTTTTCTGCACACAAGTCGGAACCACCTAAAGTGGTCTGTACGACAGGCTGGGCGTAAATAAATACGCTTAAGTGCTACGGTCACGTGAAGGCTGTGCAAAGTATCTCAAGTCACCTACGAGTCGGAACCACCTAAAGTGGTTTGTATGACAGGCTAGCACCTGCCTTGGATCCAAGGTGAGCGTGTGGTGCGGGAGGTGAACGATCATGTGAAACCTAGGCCCTGTCCTCGGGCGGAGCACTAACACCGGGGTGCAGGATAATAAGCTCTAAATATATTTCAACACCATTATACTCACTACCATCATTACCATCTAAATACTCACTTGAAGCTTACCTGAGCGTCCGCAGCGTCAAGCAACAAAATATATAACCATACTAATGCATAATCGAACATAGAGAGTATTTGACATGGCATTTCAAAATATAAAACCATTTAATTAAGTTTTCTAGGAAAAATACCAAGTATATATATACTGAAAACCAAAAGCCCACTCACTGATATGTGGAAGGATTGTAGCCCCCGAGTCTCTCTTGACAGTGCTCTTCCTCTGGATAGGTCTCACCTATATGTGAAACAACTCTTTCAACGTTATTTTTAAGCACATAACCAAAACTAGGCAATGACTTCTCATAGATTGCTCAATTGGGGTGTTTGAATATACCACCGAGGTCTACTCAACCTCAGGATCATCCCCATATTTTTAGAAAAATTTTCCGATCACTCACGCGCCGTCACACGCCGGCCAAGGCACGGCCATGGCACACTAAACGGAATCCCTAATAGCGTTAGGGAATATTCTGTTAATTAATGGAATATACCGTTAAATATACCTAATTCCGTTAATCGCCGTTAGGAATATTCCGTCAAAGTTGACGGAATATTCTCCTTCTCTTTCCTTGGTTCGCCGGTTTATGGAAAATTTTTAAAGCTTCATATCACGCTCATTTTTCAACCAAAATCCATGAAATTTTCACCAAAATGAAGCTTTCAATGAGTAGAACAAGATCTTACCACTTTGGAGTCCTAACTTCGATGAGAAGTCGTCGGAAAATCCCTCGAAATTCTAGCTAAACCTGTAATCCCACTAATGAGCTTATCCTGACGTCCAAATTTAACCAAAACTACTCCAAATCACTTAAGAAGTAGCGTAAATACCTTTTTGAGTCTTAAAACCAATGAAAACCTCGACGATCACGTTAGGAAAATAGGACACCTCACCAGAGTTCGATAGTTCTCACGATCCCGACGTCCGTTCCCCGCACAAAGGGTATGGCTCTGCTCTTGAGCTTGCGAGGAGTATGAAAACAACTACCAAAACCCCGATATGTGATTAGTGAGCTAGGTTTGAAGTTGTCCGTATGGTTGTATGGAAACGATAGAAAATCCGAGAGGGAAGGAAAGAGAGAGAGGTCAACATGTTTGTGTGGGTGTGTGTGTGTGGTCCAGTTTGCAGCCAATAAAACAAAACCTTAAGTCTTTTAGTTCTAATTGGGTCCAATTAATTAGGAATAGAACTAATTGGTCCAAAACCTTAGCCCATTTACACATACACAACTCAACGATTAAAGAGCATATAAGTCATTTCACACCATCGATAAAATATTTCGGGATGTGCTGTCACAACCTACCCCCTTGAAGAAAATTTCGTTCTTGAAATTTCACACATTAATATAAACCACTAATAATCATAGAATAAGGGTGGATACATTTCCTTCATGCGATCCTCTGTCTCCCAGGTAACTTCCTCCACTGAGTGATTTCTCCACAAAACTTTCACTAAGTGCACGGTCTTATTCCTCAGAACCTTATCTTTCTAGTCCAAAATCGTCACTGGCTCCTCATCATAAGTCAAATCTGGATTAATTTCCAATGGTTGAGGAGGTATCACATGTGATGGATCATAGATATAATGACGAAGCATAAAGACATGAAAAATATTGTGCACTTTAGATAACTCTGGAGGCAACTCAAGCCTGTAAGCAACTTCACCGACTCATTCGGTGATCTGATATGGTCTGATGTACCTAGAACTTAACTTACCTTTTTTCCCGAACCGCACTACATCTCTCCACGGTGATAGCTTCAAAAACACCCAATCACCAAGTTAGATTTAATTATCTGACTGTTTTGAGTAGTCTCATTTATAATCTCAGGGCCCACTAAAACTCTTTCACCAACCTCTAACCAACACAAAGGTGTACGACAAGACTTGCCATAAAGTGCCTCAAATGGTGACATACCAATGCTCGAATGATAGCTATTATTATATGCAAACTCCATCAAATTTAACCACTGCTGCCAGGCGTCTGAATAGTCCTCTTTGATTGCCCATCTGTCTGAGGATGATATGTCGTACTAAAGAGTAATCTTGAGCCAATAGCCTCCTGAAATGCCACCCAGAATTTAGAAGTGAATCTGGGATCCCGATCCGAGATAATACTAACTGGAACCCCATGATACTTAACAATCTTCGAGATGAACAATTCAGCTAATCGGCTTAAAGAATATTTCTCCCTCATTGGAATAAAATGTGCAGATTTAGTAAGCCAATCAACTATCACCCAAATGCCATCATAATTATTTCGTGTATGAGGAAGCTTGTACACAAAATCCATTGTGGAAAGGGAAGTGGTTGCATCAATCCAAATGGCTTTTTCCTCTCAGCTTTGACCTGCTGACAAATGGCACACCTACTCATGTACTCAGAAATTTCCCTTTTCATACCCGGCCAATAATAAAATGGTCGAATAGTATGATACATTTTAGTACCCCCAGGATGCATTGCATAAGCCGAACATGTGCTTCATCAAGAATTTCTTTCTTTAACTCTGCATTATTCGGCACATACATTCTTCATTCCTGCATAAGCATGCCATCCGATTCTCTAATCCTTAGATCTTTCTTTTTCCCATCATTTCTTGCCTGAATTAACTCTTAGGTTTCCTCATCATCCATCTGAGCCTCGAGCACTCGATCAATTAATATTGGCCTGACCTGAAAATTAACAAGTAAAACTTTCTCTCGACCTTCCACCCCTAACTTCACTCCAGTGGACCTCAAATCCGCAAGAAGAGGAACATGACAAGCGTAAAAAGAATTAATTCTCGCTTGAGGCTTCCTACTAAGTGCATCTGCCACCACATTTGCACGACCAGGGTGATAATCAATCGTGCAATCATAATCACTGGGCATACAACTGGTGTTCCCTCAATTTTGTTTTATTGGCTGCAAACTGGACCACACACACACACCCACATAAACCTGTTGAACTCTCTCTCTCCTTCATTCTCGGATTTTATGCCGTTTCCGTACAACCGTACGAACAACTTCGAACCTAGCTCACTAATCACATATCGGGGTTTTGGTAGTTGTTTTCATACTCCTTGCAAGCTCAAGAGCAGAGCCATACCCTTTGTGCGGGGAACGGACGTCGGGATCGTGAGAACTATCGAACTCCAGTGAGGTGTCATGTTTTCCCGACATGATCGTCGAGGTTTTCTTTGGTTCTAAGACTCAAAAAGGTATTTACGCTACTTCTTAAGTGATTTGGAGTAATTTTGGTTAAATTTGGATGTCAGGATAAGCTCATTAGTGGGATTACAGGTTTAGCTGGAATTTTGAGGTATTTTTCGACGACTTCTCGTCGAAGTTAGGACTCGAAATTGGTAAGATCTTGTTCTACTCATTGAAAGCTTCATTTTGGTGAAAATTTCATGGAGTTTGGTTGAAAAATGAGTGTGATATGAAGCTTTAAAGTTTTTCCATAACCCGACGATTGCAGCGGCGCCGGCGCCGGACTCCAGCAATCCAAGGAAAGAGAAGGAGAATATTTCGTCAACTTTGACGGAATATTCCTAATGGCGATTAACGATGTCAGGTATATTTAATGGTATATTCCATTAATTAATCGTGCAATCACCCTGGGTGTGTGTGTGGGGTCCATTTTTGGCTAGATCAAGTGGCTATCCGTCTTCATTGTCGAAGATTAAGATCCCCTTGAGTAAAAAGATATTGAAGAATTTTATGATCCTTAAAGATCTTACATTTTTCACCATAAAGATAATGTCTCCAAATCTTCAAAGCAAAGACGATAGCTGCTAACTCAAGATCATGAGTAGGATAATTCATCTCATGAGGCTTCAACTGTCTCGAAGCATAAGCAATCACCCTACCATGCTGCATCAACACACATCCTAAACCATTCAAGGAAACATCATTGTAGATCTCAAAATTACCACTATCATCTGGAAATGCTAAAACAGGTGCATGAGTGAGATAATATTTCAACTGCTGAAAACTCTGCTCACAGTTATCATCCCACTCAAATTTAACATCCTTCCTAGTTAACCTCATCAGTGGTAAAGCAATAACTGAAAAATCTTTAACAAATCGTCTATAATAACCAGCTAGGCCAAGAAAACTCCATACCTCAGTGACGGTTCATGGTTGCTCCCAATTTTCAACAGCTGCTACCTTTTGAGGATCCACCAGAATACCTTGAACAAATATAACATGTCCCAAAAATGCCACTTGATCTAGCCAAAATTGGCACTTGCTAAACTTAGCATACAATTGGTGTTCCCTCAATTTCTTCAACACCAAAGTGAGATGTCGAACATGCTTTGATTTAGACTTAGAGTACACCAGAATATCCTCAATAAAGACAATGACAAACTTGTCTAAATATTGCTGGAATACTCGATTCATCAAATCCATAAAAGCTGCAGGTGCATTAGTTAACCCGAATGGCATCACAAGAAACTCATAATGACCATAACGAGTCCTAAAAGCTATCTTAGGGACATCCTCACTTATGATCTTCAATTGATAATAACCAAACCTCAAATCAATCTTAGAAAACACACAGACGCCTCGAAGCTGATCAAATAAATCATCTATACGCGGCAATGGATAACGGTTTTTAATTGTTACCCGATTCAATTGCCTATAATCAATACATAGCCTCAAAGTCCCGTCTTTCTTTCTCACAAATAACACCGGAGCTCCCCAAGGTGAAGTACTAGGCTGAATAAAACCCTTATCAACTAATTCCTACAACTGAATCTTCAATTCCTTCAATTCAGCATGAGCCATTTGATAAGAAGTTAAAGATATAAGATCTGTACCTGGAAGTAAATCAATAGTGAACTCCACGTCTCGGTCTAGTGGCAATCCAGGTAAATCATCAGGGAATACGTCAGGAAAATGCCTGACCACTCGTACATCCCCCACCCTACTAGGAGTATTATCATTCAACACCACATGAGCCAAATATCCTTGACAACATTTCTCTAACAACATTTTAGCCCTTATGGTAGAAATAACAACATGTCTCACCCCACTACGCTCGCCCACAAATGTAACCTCAGGCAATCCAGGAAAAAGGAAAGTAACTGACTTCCTGTAGCAATCTATATTGACACGATTATAATGCAACCAATATGTGCCCAAAATAACATCAAAATCAACAATATCTAACGGGATGAGGTTAGCTGGCATAACAACATCTTCCACTAACACGGAACATCCTGGATAAACACGAATAACATAACATCTCTCCCCTCTAGGCATAGCAAACTCTAAATCATACCCAAGAGGTGTAGGATGAGGTTGTGTCATTTGAGCGAACTTATGAGAAATAACATAATGTGTAGCACCACAATCAATTAATACTCTAGCAAAATGACCAAGAATATTCAACGTACCCATAATCAAATCAAGATTATTCTGAGCATCCTGCAGTGTAATGTGGTGAATACGTCATTTAGCCTGTTGTTTTCCTCCACGACCTCTGTTAGCCTAACTACCACGTCCCTGCATAATATGCCCCTGTCCTAGCTGATTAGGCTACCTCGATGATCCTGCACTACTAGAAGCAACCTCTATGTGCTGGGACTGACCTCCAGGATACCACTGAGATCCACCTGTTGAATAGGGAGGATACGACGTATAACCTTCAGGATACTAAGGGTAACCACTCTGATAATATGGATCTTGTGGACACAGATTCTACCCTGCAGAATAAGGAGCTACATCACCCTGGTAATGATAAGCACCTCCACGACCTGCATGGCCATAACTACTAGATCTGGAAACCTGCTGGATCGGAACTGACGGTGGTAAAGAAGGCGGTTGGAGCCTCTGCTAATTCTGTGGACAATGCATAGCCCGATGCCCTAATTGACCACAAGTAAAACATCATCTACTACCCTGCTTGCACTCCCCAAAATGTCTACTGTTACATCTATGACAAAACGGACCACCAGAACCACTAGAACCACCAGAATATCTCAGCCTCTGAAAATGATGACCTCCAAAAAATCTACCACCTCTCCTCTGCCTAGTGGAACTCATACCCCCACTAGAAGAACTGGAAATGGCACCACTTCTCTTAAAACTTTGAGTCTTACGAGGTCCCTGAGACGATTGACCCTTACCTTTATCATATCTCTTATGGTTACCATCTTTTTCTTCCTCATCCTCGCTATCACTGGGCATGTTTTCTGAATCTTCAATTCGCAGCAGAATCTCATAAAACTCCTGGTAAGTAGCACAAGGAGTCGTGGTAAACATAGAATGCCATTTCTTCCGAGTACCCAACATGAAACAACGAAGCATCTCAACCGGATTAGCAGCCACCTCCGGATCATAGCGAGACAAATCAGTAAACCTCATGTAGTACTCATTAGCTGTCATTTTTTCCTGTTTCAAATTTGTAAACTCTTGCTTCTTGCGATCTATGTACGTGGCTCTCTACAAGGCGGCATATTTCTGACAGAAGACACCAAAATAATTAGAATATTCACAAGATATGCAGGACTGCCAAACCTAGGCTCTGATACCAAACTGACACACCCCGACCTAAATCGAGGCATGATGGCCGTCACGTGAGGGTGATGTAGCCATGTGCGCAGTGCAGAAGAATAACGATATAAAGAAATACAAATAAATAAAAATCAAACCAACTAGAACACTAGATAAGATAAGGTGCAAGACGAGGATAAGTGTGACTACACATAACCAGAGCGTAGGTAGCCTAAGTGCAATCCTGCATGACGAATACTAATTATACAATACCAAGGATGGTCCTACATTTGTGATGATCTGTCAGAACCATCATCAATTTCTCGTGAGCCACCAACGAGCACTCCTACCTAAAACCTGGAGGGGCGCAAAACAAAAAGTGTGAGTGGGAAAAAACAAAGCTTTTCAAAACCATTTCATTTATCAAAAGTAGTAACCCCTCGCCGTAAAATTTGTATAATTCCCATAAAATAGCATACATGTTTATATCTCAAAATCATAATCAAAATAGCAATTCCACAAATATACCATGTCAAATCTCAGCAAGAAATAAGTAAGCCAGGTGAAATAAACCAATATGAAATGGAATGCCAGCCGGAGTCACCTAACATAACCTGTACGGCTGGATCTATAACTCATCAACTAGTTCTCTGCACACAAGTCGGAACCACCTAAAATGGTTTGTACGACAGGCTAGGTGTAAATAAATACGCTCAAGTGCTACGGTCTCGTGAAGGTTGTGCGAAGTATCGCAAGTCACCTACGAGTCGGAACCACCTAAAGTGGTCTATACGACAGGTTGGCACCTGCCTTGGATCCAAGGTGAGCGTGTGGTGCGGGAGCTGAAAGATCACGTGAAGGCTAGGCCTTGTCCTCGAGCGGAGCACTAACACCGGGGTGCAGGATAATAAGCTCTAAATATATTTCAACACCATTATACTCACTACCATCATTACCATCAAAATACTCACCTGAAGCTTACCTGAGCGTCCGCAACGTCAAGCAACAAAACATATAACCATACTAATGCATAATCGAACATAGAGAGTATTTTACATGGCATTTCAAAATATAAAACCATTTAATTAAGTTTTTTGGGAAAAATACCAAGTATATATATATATATATACTAAAAACCAAAAGCCCACTCACTGATATGTGGAAGGGTCGTAGCCCCCGAGTCTCGCTTGACAGCGCTCTTCCTCTGGATAGGTCTCACCTATATGCGAAACAACTATTTAAACGTTATTTTTAAGCACATAACCAAAACTAGGTAATAACTTCTAATACATTGCTCAATTAGGGTGTTTGAATATACCACCGAGGCCTACTCAACCTCAGGATCATCCCCATATTTTTTGAAAAATTTTTCGATCACTCACGCACCGGCCAAGGCATGGCCAGACGCGCCGCCACGCACAGGCACACTAAACGGAATCCCTAATGGCGTTAGGGAATATTCTGTTAATTAATGGAATATACCGTTAAATATACCTGACATCGTTAATCGCCGTTAGGAATATTCCGTCAAAGTTGACGAAATATTCTCCTTCTCTTTCCTTGGTTTGCCGGAGTCCGGCGCCGGCGCCGTTGCAATTCTCGGTTTATGGAAAAACTTTAAAGCTTCATATCACACTCATTTTTCAACCAAACTCCATGAAATTTTCACCAAAATGAAGCTTTCAACGAGTAGAACAAGATCTTACCAATTTGGAGTCCTAACTTCGACGAGAAGTCGTCGAAAAATCCCTCGAAACACCAGCTAAACCTGTAATCCTACTAATGAGCTTATCCCGACATCCAAATTTAAGCAAAATTACTCCAAATCACTTAAGAAGTAGCGTAAATACCTTTTTGAGTCTTAGAACCAAAGAAAACCTCGACGATCATGTCGAGAAAACAGGACACCTCACTGGAGTTCGATAGTTCTCACGATCCCGACGTCCATTCCCCGCACAAAGGGTATGGCTCTTCTCTTGAGCTTGCAAGGAGTATGAAAACAACTACCAAAACCCCAATATGTGATTAGTGAGCTAGGTTCGAAGTTGTTCGTACGGTTGTACGGAAACAGCATAAAATCTGAGAAGGAAGGAGAGAGAGAGTTCAACAGGTTTATGTGGGTGTGTGTGTGTGGTCCAGTTTGCAGCCAATAAAACAAAACCTTAAGTCTTTTAGTTCTAATTGGGTCCAATTAATTAGGAATAGAACTAATTGGTCCAAAACCTTAGCCCATTTACACACACACAACTTAACGATTAAAGGGCATATAAGTCATTTCACACCATCGATAAAATATTTCGGGACGGGCTATCACACGTATCCTTATTTTCACAATAGTTAGAAAATTCTCAAAATTTTACACTATTTACTTAGGAAAACAAAAGTTAACCACAAACAAAACTACTTATTGCCATGCAAGGTTCTAAAAGACACTATGCGCTTGTCGGGTGGCGGGCTGGGGCCTAGTGCCTAGGCGGTTAGGCAGGGGCTTAGGCAGACTAGGCGGATTTAAGTAAATTTATTATATATTGTATAAATAAGTGCCTATTTATACTTAAAAAACACTTAATTGTAGACATAAATTGTAAAATAAAATGACATATAGATTATAAAGTATTTAAACATATTGAAAACATGGGGACCAAGTATATAATGAGTGTTCATCGAAGTATTCAACTAGTCTCCTACATTTTATTGAAAAAAAAATACAAAATGAAAGTTATCGCTTTTTTGTCCAAGTAAGAGTCGTGACGTAGGCGGGTTCAGACAGGCTAGGCGAGCGCCTAAGCAGCCTAGGTAGATGCCTAAGCGCGTCTAGGTACACTTTCTTAATTTTCCAACGTCTAGGGACTAGTCAGGATGGTGGCTAGTTGGCTAGTTGCCTAGCGCCTAGGAGGAGGCTAGGCAGGGCTAGGTGGCGCTAAGCGGAAATTTTTAGAACAATGATGTCATGAATTAAAAAGCCGAAAATAAAATAAAAGAACAGTGTTTAATTTAAAAAAAAAATATATTATAGGTCTTAAAATTAACCAGATAATCATCACTTCAATTACGTATCTAGCAGTTATGGGAATATGGATTTATAAGCTAAATTAAATAATTTGAATCTGATATTCTGATTATACACACGCTATTGATCCAAATTTGAATGGAGTAAATCCGATCTGAACCTAGCCATTTAGGGATATGTTATACTTTCTAAGTTTGATGAATGTATGGTAATTCCCCCGCGCAATTGCAACATTAGGTGCTTACATTGCACAAAACTATACACTATGAAACATATAGCATTAGGGATTATAAATAGGCAGCTGGAGTTGAGTCTATCCATGTTCATTGCGCAAGCAAACATTCAGTCACTCGTGAGCAATCCAAGTACTACATTATATCAAAAAAAGCCTCCTTCCGACACAAATAACGACGACGAAAATGAGTCAATATACCAGCGGATGTCACTGGTAGATGTTCCAGACTTCCCTCAGGTCGAAAATGAGTCAATATACCAGGACCTCGTGGACTGTTGTCGGGAGAATTGGAACGAAGAGGCTTTGTTCTGACATGGAATGGATCACTACTTTGGCAGAGGAAGTACCAGCGGCGTGTTGGGATGAGAATGGCTGATGCACGCAGCCAACTGCGGGCATCCTTGCACATCGCTTGCTTATGGCTCGATTCTGGTGATGTTTGGAGGAGCCGATCTCGCAAGAGGTTTTAACACCATGTCTAATGCAGTTAATCCATCGAATTTACAGCAATGTAGGGACAGAATGGCTGAATATGTTGGAGGCATGCCGTATGTGAGTATGGAACTGGTTTACAACACCATCTTGCCCTATTGTGAGCAAAAGCTACATTGTAGTGCACGCGGAGCTGATCTGGAAAACGACTGGATTGTTGGAGTGATGGAAGTCACCACGATTGGACAAAAGCAAATCGGTTGGAATAAGGAATGGAAAGCCTGTGGTATGCATTGGGAGGTGTTCATATTTGGTATGCTTTTGTGTAGCCATGGATGGACTAAGCATGCACGGCATTTGTGCAGCAACACACGCTAGATTGTCCTGATGGATAAGGTCTTCTTCAATACACAGCATCTCGGGTTCAAACATTTTTTTATTCTCCCATTCACTTGGTGTAGCTTAAAATAATGATCTCCTTGTAATAATAATAATTAAAAAAAGTATGCATGTTAGATTTTTGGTCCCTGAAGAGCAGATTTCTGACGAAGATAATGCACAGTACATCATTCAAATTAAAGGAACTACGGTGAAGGTACGATCCTTTCGTTATTAATATACCACTGAGAAAATAAAGGGTTCATTCAAGCATCAATAAATGACGATTCATCAACTGAAGTGTCATGCTACATCAAAATTTGGGGCTCTATTTTCTAATTTCTGCTCTAAAATCGACCTCCTATGTATACCGATTTTTCACCAACAGGTCTCCCTGAAATTTGAAATGACGAAAGATTATTTCCATGTGAAAGAATTCAAGGGAAAGATCATAGTGTGCCCCGGAAATAAGTGAAACAACTGCATCTGACTGAACAAACATCTGAAACGATGCGGATTTTCATGGCCAACACCTTTTACCACAAGCCGATGAACTTCCACCAAATCCCTCCAACTCCAAGCCAAATAATGATGTTGACGACGGATATAAGGAATCCGTAACCCCACCACTTGGCAAGTGGAACGTAGTTAGCACCATAGAAAACAGGTGCTGACCCAATGCCGTAATGGGTAAGACCACCCATGAGGTTGGAGAGGAATGCAAGCACCATCGCTCCAAAGTATGGAGGAGTACCAAGAGCGGTAGAAACAGACAAGAAAGCTGTAAACATGGCACCGATATGAGCAGCTCCACTGGCGAAGAAGTAGTGAGAGTAGAAATATAGAAGAACCAGAATGCCAAAAGATGCTTGCCATGAAAGACCCAATCCGCCAACAAACTGTAAAAAGAGCAGAATAGTTGTTAATGATGACCAAAGGTAAACTACACTTTCAACATAAGAATTTCTAACATATACATACATATATATACATATATTTAATGGGTTAGGATCCGGGAACACACTTTTGACCCACATTTTGACACACGTTTTTGTGGGGCTCATTCCATAATGTGTTTCAACGATCTGAACCTTCTATTTTTAGGTCTTCCCTCAAAGATATGTCTACCAAAAAGCACCCAAATCTAAAACCATATTACCGTTGGATTACACTTAGTATTTCTTTGTAGAATCGTATTCGTCTATTTTATTCACTACAAATGAATGTGTTATCTATTACCGTTGGATTAAACTTAGTATTTCTTTGTAGAACTGTATTCATCCATTTTATTCACTACAAATGAATGTGTTAATAATTTTGGATTTGTCTTTTTTTTTGCAAGGATGATCTAGGAATGATGTACTTAAATACAGACGGTTCAGATCGTTGAAATACATTATGAAATGAGCCCTATAAAATGGGTGTCAAAAGCGTGTGTCCCCGAATCCTAACCCATATTTGACACTGGTTTTCTCACTATTATCAAAGTAAAATGCGTGCACAGGGCACATCATATCTAATTTGGTCTGAGCCTGACGTCAGAAAATTCATTAAGGTTGAGGTCATATAGCAGGAGACACAATATTAGTGCGCCAATGCATTTACTAGAAGTAGATAATCTAGCAAATTGTAAATACAGTAGTTTACGCCAGTAAACAAAAACATCCCGAAATCAGATGATGGATAACCAGCAGATTGACTTGTGAACTAAACAATTCTGAAAGGATCATAAATTAAGTTAGGATGAACCCTATTTTATGTTTCTGACCTAAAGTCTTTCACCACAGAAACAAAAGACAAATGTAATGCTAACCGAAACTTCCAACTACATTTATTACTTTTAATAGTGGTGATATCAGAAGCATGCACGAGTAGGTGACCAGTACGCGGAAAGAAAGACAAACCTTAACTACGGTCTGGCTAAACCAAGAAATAAGACCGTATTTGTTGAGATACCCAGCCATTGCAATGAGTGCAGCAAACCAAGTAAGTGTATCCCAGGCCACTGATTCAGCTAAGCACTCCTTCCACGTAATAACACCAGTCACGAGGAGAACAGATAATCCAAGAATAGCAGCAGTAACAGCATCCACACTCAAAACTCCTCCAAAAATCCAAAGCCCAACCTGATGTTCTCAGAAAAAAAGAGGGTAACTATGAGCATAGATATTTTAAATGACACAATAGATTTACATATGCATCCAAGACACTTGCATACACGTGTTAGTAAGGGGATATAATTTATGACAATCAAGTGAATATTGCTGCACTAGTATTTCATGCTAAACTGCTAGAATAATCAGCATATAACCCCTACGCATGCCGTTGCAAAGGTGGTCACAGGGAACACCAGCAACGTTAGGTTACCTAAGCACTAATTGACTAAATCCCACCCCACGACAAAAACTTAAAGTAGACGAGTCAAATTTGCAGGTGCTGAATACAGATCATGTCAAATGGGCATCTATATAAGAACCATTCTAGTGTATTATAAATGTGCAATTGACAGGATGGACCAATCAAATTGTCTAAGAAACATGCAAATTCAAAAACTAAAGGCACATACAAACTTAGAACATTCAGCTTAAGCTTGTCAACGGAGATCAATGACACTGAATGTAAGAGAGTGTCGTTATTCAATGTTGAAAATCATTGAAGTATGCTATAGTAACTCAATGCGGCCGTCCTCAATGCATTTATACACCATACCCATTATTGTCAAATTTAGCTTATAAAGCAACTTCAAAACATACCAAATTTGAAGCACACACAATCTACGAAAAAAAACAACAAACTAACAAAAAAGAAGAAATGAGTACCGTAAGAAACAGAGTCCCGGCCATGATAATCTCTTTGTTAGACATCGGCCCCATCTTCTCCAGCCTTTCCCTGGCAAGCTTTGGCGCATCCGGGCTGCTCTTCACCTCCGGCGGGTATATAATGTACAACAACAACGGCACCACAATCAACGACACTAAACCGGGGACAATCGCCGCCTTGGCCCAATCCGTCCACCCAATCGTCTGCTTAATCGTGTTTAATGTCAAGTTGGCGCTCAAGGGGTTAGCAGCCATGCCCGTCAAGAACATTGCCGATGAAACCACCGAAGTCTGGAAGCACGTGAGCATCAACCACGACCCCAACTTACCCTCGGTCCCGTCGCCAACATTGCTGCCGCAGGCGACGCAGAGGGACTTCACCAACGGCAAGAAAATCCCACCGGCTCTGGCCGAGACAGAGGGGATCGCCGGTGCCAACAAGGCCTCGCTGAAGACCAGACTGTACCCTAACCCTAGAGAGGAGCTACCGAAGAGGGAGACGAACTGGTACGCAATTCGATTGCCGAGTCCAGTCTTGATGAAGCCTCGGGCGAAGAAGAAGGCGAGGGCGATGAGCCAGGGGATTGGATCTCCGAAGGCGGAGAAAGCGGCGGCGAAAGTCAGCGTTTTCGTGAGGACGGAGGCACCGAGGCCGAGCAAGGCGACGGCTCCGAGAGGCAGGGGCTGAGTAATGATACCGACGATGGTAGCGAGGAAAATGGAGAGGAGCTGCCACGCGTTTTTAGTGACTCCGGCAGGAGTGGGAACGAACCAGAGGATAAGTCCCGTCGCAATGGACGCGATTAGAGGCGTCATCGCCGCGCCCTGCCATGGTTCCTTGGCGGGAGTGATGGCGGACCCGCCGCTGGCTACAGTGGCCTTGACGGAGAAGCCGCGGCGGGAGGGAGTGAAGTCGCGGGTTAAATTGGAGAGCTTGGGGGAGGAAATGAGGGGGGAGAGGGTTTTGTTGAAACCGAGGGCGTCGCTTTTGAGGGAGTTTCGACGAGTTTGGTAGGCGGGAAACGGCTTTAGTAGTAAAGATTTGGGGAAGGGAGTGCGGGATCTGAGGGAGAGGAAGGTGGGGGTGGTGGCGGCGGTGGTGAGGGCGAGGGACGCCATCTGGATGGCGGAGGATGGGATATGCTGCGGTGGAGCTCAGAGAAGCAGCGAGAGCAGGAGCAGCTGTGTTGGTAGTTAAAGAGAGAAATTGTCGAAATGGAGGGGCTCAAAGGGGAGGGGTATTTATGTCAAAGTGGGAGAGAAATGTGTGCTGTTGAATTGAGATCTAAAGCGTGGATTGGAGATTGGAAAGAACGCAGCGGCTTTGGAAATGTCGTTTGAACTGGCTGGCAGTTGGTAGTTTGAAAATCGAAATGTCCGTCTAAAGTCTTTTAACATCCTGCATTTCTCTAGCTTTACGAATTTAATGATATTTCTTTTCACTTGTAAGTAAAAGATTTAATTTTTATTTTTGTTAAAAGAGAATTTGAACTACATTATTGCTAGCTATTGTGAAGTTAAACCTATTCCCTTCCCTAGTGTAAATAATATTATTCAAAAGAAAAAAAAAATCATCTATTCCTCTTGACCACCGATTCTTATGAGAAGATGATCCATATATTACGTGACATAATCTAAGTAAATGAATAATTGAAGAGGATCCATATATTACGCGACATAATCTAAGTAAATGAATAATTGAAAATAAAATTTATTTTTATTATTATGTGATATTTTAATTTAATAATATACTGTTATTTGTAAACAGATACTTTTGTGGACATATTCTATGTGAATCTATAATGACAATAAACACGTGTTTGTTGTAAAATCGACGGTGTGTGCAGTGGAATAAATAAACAAGACACAAAATTTACGAGGTTTCTCTACAGTCAGTGTGACTAAAGTACATCCTCGGGGCAGCAATGGTGCTTTCATGATAATTTCGAATAATAAAAGTACATAAATAACTCTCTCTATTATCTCCTCTCCTCTTCCTCTCTTTCCTCTCCTCTTCCTCTCTTTTCTCTCTTCCTCTTCCGTGAACTTCCTTTAACTGCAGTCGGAGCGCTCTATTTATAGAGCGGCTCCATACAAACATGTTCTTATAGTTTGAAATTTACATCGCATGTTTTGAAAAACAATCCTTTTGTTTCCAAAGTCTATTTCAATTTGCAAGGGCATTGACAATGTGTGTGTGGGCATTCATAACAATGCCAATGTTTTCAACACTCCCCTTTGGATGCCCACTTATCAACATGAGTTGCCTTGTTAAAACCTTGATTTGTTTTCGGATACTCCCCTGATGAGTATCTCCCCCTGATTTCAAATCATTTAGGCTGATCGGTGATCATTCTGTTTCAGTCTCTTAGCAAAAAGAGTTGCCGAAAGAGGTATTTTACTTGTTGTTAACTTTCCACAGGTTTGTTCTTGAACTGGGCTGGAGGGCTTTCTACTAGACTTGCATCAAAGGTCTGAATTTACTCCTTTTATCTGGAGCAGAATTTGATTTAAGGGTGGTGGACACTTGATCTTGAATAGGACTTGTGATTTCTTTAAGGACCTTCGAGTCTTGATCTTGGATGAAATTGAACCATGAGTAGCTTCACGTGGTAAGTGATTTTCGGCTTTGTCGAGGATGAATCAACACGTGTTTGTTGCGCTTGTCTCCACATGCTTCAATGTATCATTTTCACTTGCCTTATCTGTTCCCTTTGCATAAGTGGTATTTTCCCTGGTGTTCCCCCATGCATGTGTGGCATCTTCTCTTGTAGGATTTGTCCACTGATGCAGGAGTGAAATGCAAACCTTGCATTTGAAAGGTCCTTCAGAACATCACTTCTCAGCGACTCATCATGCTTGGCAGCTCTAATCATCATATCAGCAGTTGAAAATGAGTACTCGAGAGCAATGCTAGGTAAGCAATCAGGAAATGTTCCAGGCAGTCAGTTCCTTACCGAAAGTTTGAGTCGAGGTTCCGACATATTGCTTTCTTTATCCTTGTCTTTGCAGGTAAGAACAAGGACAAAGGAAATGACAGTGAGATTGCATGATATGAGATACTCCTGCTCTTATCCTTGATGATATGAGATAATCTTGCTCTGGTGTGACTTGTTTTGAAGAGGTATTCTCGGAGATGAAGAAAACTGAGTATGTTGAGAAGTTTGGGTGCAGATGCATTTTCGGCAATAAAAGAGAGAGTTAGGAGTTTTGGATGTGTGCCTTGCCATGGAGGATGAAGGTCGACATATATAGGGATTTCCCCAATAGCAGGTAGTGGTGTGGATGTGACTCTGTCATCCACGCTTGTCGGCAACAGTGTTGTAGTTGGAATAGTGAAAATTCAGGTGTTTTCAACTTTATCAGAGATCTTTGACAAAGTTGCACGTGATATCCAAAAGCTGAGATTGCTTCTAAAAAATGCCAACAAACTTTATTCAGGAAAATATGGATTTTGAAATTCGGAGAGCGCACCGATCTCTAAACAAGTGGCTATGTTGCCTCTTATTTTATAAAGACATCAATTGTGTTCAAGAGTATGCTAAAAAAGTTGTTGCCTGTAGAAATTTCCTCTTCTTGCACTTCTGAGATTTTATCTGACCTTTTTTTTTTCTTCATCACTTCTGAAAAATGGCTTGCCAATCTAACATTTGCTTAGATTTGAGTCTTAGAACTAATACAGGCGAGCTGCATCATGATAATATATAGCGCCCGTCTTTCTTATCTTCAAATGGTCCTCTTACGGTTGGGGACTCTGTGATGAAAAATGACCTAACCGCTACAGTGGTAGCTAGGAATCTTCTCACTCCCAAGGATAACAGAATCCTTTCAAACCGGTCTGATGAGTCGACCGTTCAAGACTCCTTGGCTCTCAGTATTCAATGTGCGGGCTGGGCTCTATATCCAATATGGGCCAACGCCTACTTGCTCAAACTCGCCAAGTTGAATCATTGATGGCTGAGGTGGCAAGTCTTAAACAAGAGATCAGAGGGCTCAAGCACGAGAATAGAGTGTTACACGTGCTTGCAAATAATTATTTTACGAGTATGAAAAGAAAGGTCGACCAGCTGTAGGAATCCGAAAGTCGGATTCAAAGTGATCACCAAAGGTTCGTTGCTAGATTTTGAAAGCAACTGATGCCTTCCCCTTCTGGTGTTTTGCCAAGTACTGGGGTGCCACATGATCAATCTCCGGTGCCTCCTTCTTCTAGGGTACTGCCGAGCACTGAGACTTCACATGAGCAACCTTTGTGAAGGTTCCCTCCTGTTTGTTCATTTTAACCCATATGTATGTACATGTTTGTAATTTCTCGGAGACATTAATAGATAAACTTTCTTTCATTCAGTGTATTATGCTAAATACAATAAAGCATATACTTCAATAAGATGTGGTACTTTTGGACCAAATATCAATTTATCTTTACCCTCATGAAGATAAATGATCATTCTTAGTGTCGACATTATTTGAGTATTCAACTCATAATCTTCAATCCATATGATTCTTTAATATCATAAACATCATGGATAAGATTCGTGTTGGCATATTGTTCGATCTGCAGTTCGAGACAATATTTCTCTCAACACTTTATAATATTTTTTGATTATTCAGGAGTCTCAATTTAATATCATCAACTCTTCAGGAGTTCTAATCTAATGTCATTGACTCTTGCAAGAGATTTCAGTATGTTGCAACAATATCATAATGATAGTACTCACTAAGGCAATCTATACCATCCATTGGTATTAAGTACATAATTTATGCTTTACCCTTCGGGGGCTTACTTCAAGCAATTTGAATCCTTCAGGGTTTTTCTACACTTCATGACACATTTTCCTTTAGAATTTATACAGAGCAACTTGCTCCCATGTATAATTGAGGGATTTACTTATGGAGATATGATGTGGGTGACTCACAACCCTTCGTATATAATTCTCCATTCATATGAACTTGTTTACAAGAGTATAATTTTAGGTTTCAATTAGAAACCTTGTGTCATATCATGTGAGTGTATTTCACTGCATTACAAATGCCCATATGTAACCTTCTAGGTTCAACATCTTTTGGCTATTTGTATTGTATTCAAGTATATAGGTCCATTTTTCCATGTTCTTTCAAAATTGTAATGGAATTGCCTTTCTCCATTTTTGGCCAATAAATTTTGATGACGGAAAAAGAACGGGACTCAATATCAACACAGCTCATTGATGAATTTAGTAGCTACTTGTAAAAACCAACATTACCATTGGTTATCATCAATTTGTGATCCCATATTCTCATGTGCATGCGCATGCATAAAAGCTTTTTATTTCTTTGGATATCCATTGCCTCTTCAAGGGCATTACACTATCTCTTCCAAGATAGTCGTAATTTAGAGAATGCGGATCATAACCTCTTCTTGAGCATTATAGAGCTAGGATTTTAATCTCCACTTCCGGGAGTTGAGTCATTGGAACCTATACGTCTATCATGCTTCATGCATGAGACATCAATATTCCCATGTCCGTGGATTGTCCTTTTTAGGACGTATATCCATGCGGCGACTGTCATGCTTCTGGCATGCAACAGTTATGCTTCGAAAATGCAATAGTTCAGTAGTGCCATATTCTTTTTCTTTCAAATGACTAAACCTTTTGAGTCTAAAGGTCTGCCACGCTTCAGGCGTGCAACAGAGAAATCATTTACTGCCTCACTATATTGTCCAATAGGGACATTAATTCTTGTAGGCACATTTGCAGCAAGTATATGTGATTTCATCACTTTCGTTGCATCATTCAATTATTCTTACTTTATTTTTTCATTGATTGCTTCGTGAATCAAAATAAGACAAATTCTCTTCATTCTTCTGGAACGGTCTTTTCTCATCATTCTTATGGAATGATATTTTCTCCCCCTAACGGCGGGAAAATTGTCTTATCAAAATGATAGTCCGCAAACCACGCGGTAAACATATCCCCAATCAAGGGTTCTAAATATTGAATGATAGATGGTGTTCAACATCAATGCCCATTCGGCGATGATGCCTCATTTCAGTACGTTGTGGTAGTGCAATAGGCACATAGATAACACAACTAAAAACTCGTAAATGTGTAATGTTTGGTTGGTGCCTAAACACGAGTTGTACTGAGAAATATCGATGGTTGGTAACTAGTCTCAACCAAACTTAATAGTGAATCATGTAAAATGGCATGTCCACATTTAGAAAACTTGCAATTTCGTTTTCATGAGCAGAGCGCGGGTAATCAATTTCATTCGCTTAATAAATGTTTCTGCTAAACCATTTTGAGTATGGACATAAGGAACTTCTGGTCCTTATTAAATAGTCTGTGGACTAAGACTCTTATGGCCTTTATTACAATTAAGTTGAGGCACTGTGGCACTTCAAACTTAAGGTACTTATCAAGAAACTTCATGTTCGATCTTGAGGATCTAGGGACTTCATGCCTGATCTTTTTATATGATAGAACTTCGGGTCCAATCATTTTTATATGATGAGGATTAAGAAACTACAGGTTCTGATCTAATCAAGGAACTTCTGGTCCTTATTATACTCATCATAACAAAAGATAAGTACAATAAATAAATTAAAGCAATAGGCGGTAATTCCAGCCATAGTAAATAAATTGCATTTAAGTAAATAAGGCTTGTGACAATGGTTTTAATTCAGCACCATTCACATAAATCAAAACTTAAAGCAGTAGGCGGTAAAACCGTCCATAATAAATAAATTGCTTTAAAGTAAATAGAACTTGTGAAATGGTTTTAAACTAACACCAATTCAAATAAATAACAAGAAGTATCAGACCTCATTTTATTTATTATTTTGACCAAATGGTGTCGTGCACCATTCAAATCCCTTTATATTTTATTATTATTATTTTTCAGGGTGCAGTCAACACCACACATTTCCAAACCTTTTTTTTTCACATGTGCCTTACCATTCCATCAATCCCCCTTTTCTATTATTTTTCTTCCTTCTCTGTCTCTACCAGCCTCGAAACACAGGGCCAGCTGGGTTGTTGTGGATGTTGGAAATGTGCCCTAAAACCAATCATATGATGATACTTTATGGACATTTCACATGTTAAACTAATATAGTTTAATATAAAGGGCAAAGATTATTGTTGAAGCCGTCTCATATAAATGTTATAAACTTAAACGATAAGTCCAAGGAATATGTAATTGGGAGAATGTGATCTAAAGAAGTTAGATTCATGAGACCATTCTCTTTCGTATACATATCTTAAATGTTCCTGATCATAGGATTTCCAGTTGGGTATTAACAGTCCGTTAAAATCAGTACGTGCTATGTTTTCTCTTAGGGAGAGTGACTGGTCTCGAGTCATTGGTGTGACTGACACCAAGACAAGTACGTAGGTGCTCAATAGAGAATGAGTTCACTGAACGCGAAGTTCTCATACTCATGTCACATGAGAACTCATGGTTAGGATAATGCAAAGTAGTCCTTTGACCTAAGGCATCATAGTTGTCTTGTGGTTAGGTCATTGATCTTTGACTATGTCAAAGTCACTCCATCCAAGGGTGTCCACGACATAGTTGGGGTTAAGCCTGTTCATTTGTTTTGTAGGTTTTAACCCCGTTGAGCCTTGTTGAGCCATTTTCTTTGTTAA
The DNA here is from genome assembly GCA_035220775.1 of Malus fusca. Classification (NCBI taxonomy): domain Eukaryota; kingdom Viridiplantae; phylum Streptophyta; class Magnoliopsida; order Rosales; family Rosaceae; genus Malus; species Malus fusca. Next base: position 26,746,462 of record CM069069.1, read on the forward strand.
CCCACATTATCCTTACCTAGCTTAGATTAGGACCATCCATACCCTTGTTCTTAAAGCATAGTAAAGCATGACTCAAAATGAATTCCCTTGATTAATGTATGGCAGAAAACAAGTGTGGGGGAAGGGATTCTTGTGTGTGTATGTGCCAAAGTCTTTAATGAGGCACGGGTTAGAAAAGAAAAAGAAAAGAAATTTAGTGGAAAATAGAAAGAAAAAAAGAAAAGTTGTGAAAAGTATGAAAAAGAGTTGAAAAAGATGTGAAAATGAGCTATTAAGTGTTGATTGTTGAAGAAAGGGTCCAAAACGTTGAATTCAACCCTAAGTATTGCATGAATCTTCCCTTGTGTTTAAAAGTGATTTCTGCGCTCTAAAGTGAATTCTAAGTTTCGATTTCATTGCTCTGCTTGCTATTGCTTAAAGAACCTTTGTTTATCCCTATCCGTTCTTTGTTAGCCAATACCCCAAGCCCTGTTACAACCCTTGACTTTAATCTTGAGTGTTGTGTGTTTCAGTTTGTGGAGTTTAAAATTGGTATGAGCATATGGTGTCACTGGTTCTCGCATCTAAGTAGTAGCATTCCATTCATGAGATCATATCTAAACACGCTTATTAACTCTAGAAATTACTTTCTTTGTTATAACATATGTGAGTACTAGTCTTTCATATTTACATCAATCTTCTCACATATAACTAGTATAGGGTGTGTAGTTAGAAAATCTGAGTGAAAATTGAGTGCATATCTTGTAAGGAATTGAGGGAATTCTCTAAGGCATGTTACTACATTTAAAACAACATTTTAATTGGTTAAATGTGAGCTAGTAAGTGGTGACTATGATTAAGTATGTGCTTAATTGTGAAGAGGACTAAAATCTGTGGGAATAATGATTTTTAATTTGTCATGTGCATTGGAAGTCCCTGAGGCAAACGTTGGAAGATTTAGGTTGTGTTTTGTTGGTTTTGTTTTGTTTTGTTTTGTTTCTTTGTTTTGCTCGAGGACTAGCAAAAGCTAAGTGTGGGGGAATTTGATAGGAGCATAGTTATGCGCCTTAGTTAGCTAGTTCTTATGCATTTCCATGGTGTTTTCTTAGTTAAAGTAGTCTTTTAAGCTAGTTTTATGTGTTTTCAGGTTTTAAGGGCAAAATATACAAAAAGATGCATTTTGGAGCCTTTTGGAGCAAAATGGAGCTTGGAATGGATGTCGCATACTTGGAGCCAAGGGAATGGACGAAATTGAAGATTTGAAGATTTGAGGAGTCCTAGTTGAAGAAGGATTCCTAATCAACAAAGGAGTCCTAATTGAAGAAGGATTCCTAATCAACGAAGGATTCCTAGAAGAATGATGATTCCTACTCAAACAAGGTTTCCTACTCGAACTAGGAAAGTTAAGCCTAAAGTTTCCTATTTTGGGTTGATCTTTCCTAAACCTAATTGGCCTTGAGTTTCAGCAACTTTGGTGGTTTCCTAAGTGTTTTTGGACACAAAGAAAGGTTCTAGAAGTCCTATCCTTTTTCCCCCATCCTTGCCGCACCTAATTCAGCAAGGGAACCTATTTTCCTTGCCTTGCAAGGCATTCTAAAAGCCTTATCAAACCTGCCGCACCTTTTAACCTTTTCCCTTGAGGATTTTGATTGTTTAAGCCTTTTTCCTTGTGGATTTGGATTCTAGAAGTCCATATCTGATTCCCCTAGGGTTTTAAGTGCCTATATATACTCTTATTCACCCTTTGGCCGAATCACCACCTCCCATATACATCAATTCATGCCAGAAATCATTCCTTGCTCTTTGCCGCAGCTTTCCACCACCATTCTCCATAATTCCTGCCAAGAAACACCCCTTGCCGCACCACCCATCAATCCTAACCACTACCATACCATCCCCTACCCATTCTATACCATTCATAACCCCAAAAACCTGTCCATAAGCTTTGTGCCCAGCAAGGAGAAAGGAGGAACTCGTGGATGCACCTGCTGTCCAAGTTGGAGTGTCTAGGTGTTTTCTTTCTTTGGATTTCAATGTTTAAATTTATTTATCTTTGCTTTGTGCATATGAGGAACTAAACCCCCCCCTCGGCTAGGGGGGATTCGAAACCATGTTCATGCTTGCTATATGATTTGATTACTTCTAATTGCGTTTTATAAGTTGTGAATTCAAGTTACTTATCTACATGAATTAAGACTGATTTGTGTGTGTTGGTTGAGAGTGCACGCTTAATTTTCATGCATAAGTTCGATGCTAGGATATAAGGGAATTTCACCTAATTGTTATGAACTTATATTCATAAGTAGTAAAGGTTGTTGATCACAATCGTGTTAAGTAAATTCTTGGCATAAGTTTCATGCTATTCATAGTAACGAGTGCCTCGCCAATGCTTATGATTTTCATATAACCCCTTAGCTAACTTTCCATCCATTCACTTTAACCAAATTCGTTTTAAAATCTGTTTTAGTTTACAAAGTTTTTGTTTTCTTTTCAATTTCGTCAAAACCAAATCCCCATTTATTTTGAAGTGTTAGATTAGTTAGAAATCAAGTTAGTTTGTGTTTTTAAGTGTCTTGAGTCAAGTTATAACCTATTTTCGTCCAAATTTGTGTTGGTGTTCAAAACTGCCCAGATTGTGTTTTTAAGGCAGTTTTGAGTGTTTATATGCTGTTTTGAATCTTTTGGTTTGTTTTAGTGTTTTAGAGTTTAGTTTTGCATTCTTTGAGTCTGGTTTAGTGTTTTAAACTTTGTTTTTACATTTTTGAGTCAGTTTTTAAGTGATTTAGCAATCCCTCCTAATCCCCGGCCTAGAACGATCCCTACTTACATACTTTGCTACAATTGATAAAAAGAGGGTTTAATTTGTGTGCTTATATATTTCGCATCACACGCTCAACAAGGAGTTCTCATACTTATGTCACATGAGAACTCATGGTTGGGATAATGCAAAGTAGTCCTTTGACCTGAGGCATCATAGTTATCTTGTGGTTAGGTCCTTGATCTTTGACTATGTCAAAGTCACTCCATCAGAGGGTGTCCACGGCATAGTTGGGGTTAAGCCACTTAGTCATAGAGGCAAGTGAATGCGCAACAAGGGATCTCTAACCTTCAAACCATATGAGGGAGAATACTCTAGGATATGATTAAGAATTTCTGGCCAGAGTATGAATGAGATTTAGGAAGTCGTTCTAAATCACATTCAAGGTAATCATATAAGAAAGAGAATCACATTGGATAGTAGACATGAATAAACTATCAAACCAAACAATGTGGTCAAGAGTATTATATTAGAAAAAGACCGTATTGCATTGTAATCCTAAACTGAATAGGTTCTCCACCTCTTCTGATTAGCTTGGGTAGCCATGACATACTGCTAGGTGTCACTCATGGTTTGTGGAAGCCCTAAAGGTGAGTAATCACTAAATGGAGAATTGAAAGTATGTTTCAATTCATAATCGATCGTTAAGAGTAACAATCGCCCACTGCCTCGCTAAAAGGAACCCAATGGATCATACACCGAGTAAGGTAGAGATTGAAGAAACAACAGAGATGAGTAAGGATAATTAAATGGTTTAATTATTTATGGCTAGGATTAATTAATATGTTAATTAATCAAATGAATATGTTCGTTATAGACCTTAGGTTAGTTTTGGGCCGCAAGGCCTAATGGGATTTGAATGTCAAGCCCATTAACTCAAGTTGTATGACAACTTGAAAACACAAAGGGCTTAAAAGCCCAATGAACCCATAATGGCTGGCCATAAAGAGAGGGGTAGTGAACTTTGCTTAATTGCAAGTTTGCCACTCCATTGTGAGGTGGTATAAAGGCAACTTTATAGCCATTTCATCCTTAGGGTTTCTTTTGGAGAAATGATGAGAACACAAAGCTCTCTTTTCTCTTTAAGAGGCCGGCCACCCTAGAGGAACATAGCTAGCAATCTTCCTTCCTCTAGGACACTCATCTCTTCATCAATGCTCTCCTTGGTGTGGAGACTTAGAGGTTCTCTATTTTGGGAACTTGGAGAATCCATTCTATCATCCTCATTCAAGAAATCCATGGAGCTAAGAAGTAAGGAATGAAGGCCCTATCTCTTGGGTGATTAGCCTTTGCTTATGCAAAGAGGAATCAACAAAGGTATACGATTTCTCAACTCACTTTGGTTTGAGTTGAGTCTTGGTTCACCACACTCACTAGGTCTTGAATTTCATGGGTAAAGTTTTGTTTTTGAGTTCATACAAGCATGATTCCGCCTTTTAATTGTTAATTGCATGCATAGATGTTGCTCAAATGAACTTGTTTTCACAATTTTTTCATTCATCAGCATCAACTTCTTCTTTAGAACATCATCTTCAGTTTGAACATTGACAACATCGTCTCGCAGGCTTCTCTTAGAGCCAGACTTCTACCCTTTCCATTCGCAGTACCTTCAAACATTGCACATTTGCACCAGATTTGAAAAGCTCGTTTTCGTCAACTTTGCATTGAGCTGCCACCTCAGTTGGGGAAATACCCTTGAAACGATGCCCCATTGAACTCAACAGCCACCTCAGTTCGCGATACTCCGCTGGAACGCACAGGGAACAACAAACTTTCCTCATATCCGAGATCACGTTGATCTTTCTCACAAAAGATGTATCTATAAAAGCAAGTAAAAATGATCATCGACTGCACATTATGACTTGCAAAAAGGTGTAGAACGGGAAACAAAGTGAAGCATAAGGTACAAATGTGAACCACTATTAACTTTGACACAAATCTGCATCCCTGTTGGTTTGTCACTTTCCTAGTTCACGTTGATTTCCAAGGTGGCCTTCACTTGGGTTGTGAAAAAGCTTATGCATTGCCTTTAACTGAGCATACTTCTTGAACCGACTTATTTTTAAGAAGTAGAAGAATTCTTGGAAAGTCAATCCTAGATTGAAGAACTCGCTCAAGTTCAGAAAACTCAACATGTATATATGCATTCGACAAACACAAAGCTTGCACGCACTTCATTGCGCAGAGTAACTCTTTAACCAACCAACCGATTGGAAATTTGAAGCCTAAGAAGATGTAGAAAGCATGAAACTTTCTTCTTTCTAGATTCTCATGATACTAATCAGTATAGTCCTCTATCAGTTCCACACCAACGTTCGAAGGGAAAGCTACTTTGTTGCTTTCTAGCCAAGACATGAAAGCATCATTTAAATCTAGCTTCAGCAGGTTTAGAGCAAATTTCCCTGCCACAGACGGGTTTCTCTCACTGCTTGTACAATGTAACTTGAATGTTGCTTGCCATTTTCTTTGAAGATGAAATCGATCTCTAACTGCCAAAGAAACGAAAAAATTTCAGAAAGTGCTCACAAGACCTTAATTTAATCTAATATCGTTTTTGTTGATATCAATGCTGGAGACGGATTGATGTTGGATTGAATTAAGAAGAATGACGAAATTAATGAACTAATAAAAAATGAAATTAGTAACCAGACCTGACCTAACTGGGCCGATCTGACTCGCGAGTCGCGACCTACACCGAGTTGCCTGCTCGACTCCAATGCCAGCTCGCGCGCCGCACCAGCCAGAGCACAACCAACAGGTCATGCCTGCGAGCCTATTCTTCATTCTAGTCTAGTGAGTTGTGGCAGAAGCTTCTGGACGCCGTGTGTAGCCTAGTCGACAAGAGACCAGGGGCAACTCTTGTTGCCCCATTACGCGTAATGAAATTGAGGAAGGGGAGAAAAAGGGAAAAAAATTATACTTGGGACTTTTTCTCTATGAATTCTCTATGCAAACACCTAAATTTTAAGTAAGGAATTTGCGACAATTCAAGCAAGGGTTATATCCTATTTATATTATATTCTTGTGGGGAAATAAAGGGAAACCTTTTCCTTCAATGACTCAAAGACCTACCTTGTCTTGGAAGAAAAGTCCCATTCAATTAGGAAGTCCTATTCAATTAGGTAATACATCTCTTTTTTATTTCCTACTTAAACAAAAACAGATGTGGGGCCACTTGTGGATAAATTAATCATATCCAATAGAAGAAAGAGTATTTGCTCAATATACTCAATATAACGGTTTTACCCTTGGCGTCATGGGCATGCCACATATCATGCATATAGTCCAAGGGAATAAAACATTAGTTTGCCTTACCTTAATGGGCCTTTGGGCCACCAACGAATCATGGGCTCTTCAAGACGATTCGGGTCATGGGATCTCCAAGCGATCCATGACATGTATTATGGGGCTCCAGGCCACCGATAATATGTCCTGGTAGTGGGGCATACCCAGCCTAATGGTGGCAGGAAGCTGACTCTCCAAAGTCTCCCCTTAGGTGTCTGGCACGCCAAAGCTCCTATCAACAGGGACCTTTAAGACTACTAGCTGGCATGACTGCGGAGACTAGGCTGCACCATCAAAGACTGCTTCGTGTGGTCTGCAGCCTCCCTTTCAAGTTGCATGCTAGGGTTTAGTTTCTATAAATTGTTAGGTCAAACAGAGGAAAACGGTAATTGCCACTTACTACTTAGAACTCTCTCAAGTTTTTTTCCTCTCTACTATTTTCCTAACTTTGCTTTTGGAGGGGCTTTTGTGGACAACCTCGCTCTTTTTTCAGGGTGTTCATCAATTATGCTAATGGTGTTTGTTTTGTTATAGGTAGAACTTCGTCAAATCATCCATGTACCAAATTTGCTTCCGCAATAATCACTTGAACTTTCATCTCATACTATCAAATTCATCAAAGTACCAAAGAAAATTTATCGTTATTTTTATATGTTATATGTTATAAATAATCTAATTAAAATAACAAAATCCACCTAGCCCCTAGGCAGTAGAATCCTCCCAGTCGTCCGACGAGCGTGTAACACCTTTTAGAACCTTGATTAGAAGTTAAATTCAAGGCGCAAACACAACCACCTTCACATATTTTCTAAGTCAACCAATCTAGACTACGTGATGGCAAGCTCGCGCCAAGAAGGACCACAAATCCTTCCGGAGGCCTTCCAGACTGAAAAGAGGGAAACATGTTATATAAAAAAAAAACCTTGCAAAAATGAAAGGAAGAACCAAGGTTTTAAATATCGATATTATCGGCGATATTTCGCCGATAATATCATTTTTTTCAGAGGACGATATTTTTATACTTATCCACTTAATTATCGTCAATATATCGACATTTTTGTCGATATTATCGCGATAATATCGAAAAACGATATTTTCAGCATTTTAATGCATTATTTGGGCAACATATCCCGATATTATCGATATTATCGATAATATCGCGAGATCAAAACCCAAAAATACTCGAAAAATGCTAAGAAGTCTCAACAGATAACTACACTTGATCTTAGCCAAAAGGGCCAAGCAAGGCATGCTTTTCTCAGCTTGGGAATGTGGCTTTTATAGGCCTGTTTGCTTGCTCACTGCCCTCGCGTGGGCGATGTGGGATTCTAGCGATTACAGAAACCAAAACATTTTGCTGCAAGGGCTGGTACATGTGAACTTGTGACTCCAACTAGGTAAGAGCCAGATCTAATTTGGGGCCTTCTATCCTATATTTGTGGACAACGATCAAATGCTAAAGATTAAACAAACATAATATGTTCTACTGCTTAGCAAAAAAAGCTACAAACCATTTGCTTATCAACAAAAAAAGACAAGTCCTTGCACTAGATTTACTTTCAAATTAAGTTGAGTAGCAACCTGATATATGTATTCAGACGAATTATAAAACAATTGACACACTCCTGGCTTCCAAAATTCAATTCTTTTACTTTATATAAACTTGAAAAAACATAATCGGCATCCAAATTAAAGTTTAGTCTTATTCAACGTATTGATTTTCAATCGTTAATTGATATACTATAATTTGGAACTTCAACGCCTAGACGCATGCTTATGCGTAAGAAATTTAAAGTGTCAAATTCGGCACATTATTCTTCATCATTTTATTTCACTTCCTTTTTTTTTTTTAATATCCTAAATAAAACCTCCCAATATTGTACTAATTCATTATATATAAATGATTATGGTGTGTTTAAACTTCTTTCATTAATTACTACATATTTTCTACACTCACAATGTTTGCCAGCTCACTATAGAATCAACTTAAATCAGTTAAATCCATCATGCAATGCATTTCCTTCCAATTTTTTGTGATAAACTAATAGATAATTGACTAAATAAACATTCTGCAAAGTTTCAATAAAAATTTCCAAGTTTTTCTTACAATTTCCATGGTTTTTATTCAATTTTTATCGATATCGATATTATCCCGATATTTTCATCGATATTTCCGTGTTTTTGGACTACCAATATTTCCGATATCATCGATATTTTATACCTTGGGAAGAACAAAATGACCACAATATGCTAGGAGAGATAACTCTCCACATAAATATATGGTTGGAGTAGGGGTTGTTTTAGAGGGTTTTCTTTGTAGTTTACGCTTTCTATTGAACACAGTATAAAATAATAAAATATTGAGCTCGTACATAAAAGGAATATATAACTTTTTTTGTAGAATATGAAACTGTTTGATCTCTTTTAGAATTATAGAGACTGAAGGCGTAATCATCGGTCATATAGATGTCAGTTTCAACTCTCAAGAAAAACAAGGTTCATGATAATTAATCGAAACACATGTTAGTTATGAATATGGTACGTTCAAAATCTAAAGGCAAATGATGGCAATTAAGTAGAAAGCACTCACATCATATGTCATTCGAAGTGAAAATGGTCCCCTTGTCTTTTTTGCATAACTAAAATATGTAATACCATCATCACATTCCAAGTTGATTTCTATTCACTTCTTGAATATTTGGCCAAAATCTATCTTTACATTGATTATTTTTTAGGTGCACTAATTATATGTCTGCCCATTGGAATGCTAAACTATGATAATTTCTCTTTAAACAACTATATAGCCCAACTAACTAATTTAATAATGAATAAGCCCATGATACAATGAGAGCTTCAGCTATGTTAAACTTTGTTATAACTATTAACAAGTGGACATGACAACAATTGAAGTGATCAAACCTATTATAAGAGAAGCCATGATCATTTATATATGTTGCCATTTCCTTTAGAAGGACATTGATAATTATGAAAGAGTATTGTTGTATAGTTTTAGATCAATTGAGTAAGGATTTGAACTTGAATAGCTCGAGTTGTTACTAACACTTCGAAAAAGTGTTGTGGAGCAAAAAATAACTTGGAAAATTCTGGAGCTCTCACGTGGACTTTTATATGCAACTAACGAGAATGCACATATTAAATTGGTGAGGCCCACATTTATTCCATAAGTAGTTCAATCCTTTTGAAGACTTAAGCTGTTGACTACATCTGTCCAAACTCCGCTGCCTATGACAAGAAGAAAAGACTATGGAATTGAAGATATGATAATAATTAATCCCTATCGTTAAGCTCTATTGAAGATCAACTCAATCAATCAATTAATTACAACCATATCTAATCAGGAATACTACAAGATAATCTCAAAATAATACTTAATTAATAATATAGTTGGGATAATTCTTTCCGTCATCCAATGGATGATGCACCTTGTTGATATCAATAAGCTTTTGTAATGCAAATAAGCCATAAACTCTCTCTTTTCAGAGAAACTCACTTAGGCCCCGAAGCTCCAGTGGCTAGAACCTCCCCCCCCCCCAGACAATTGTTTGGGCTTGTGGCTTTGGTGTTTGTTCAAAGGTGTTTAATTGTTTTGTAGGTACAATTTCGCTAAGAATGAAGACTGCGAATTTTTGCTATCATAAATTGGTGCTTTATTGAGAGACTAATTTAATTCTCGTAGAAACTCTTGCAATTCTTTTCGGAATTTCCACTCTTTGAATTTTTTCTCCCAATCTTTTTAAATTCCTTAATTTGCATGCCATAGAGAAAGGAGAACATGGCTGCAAATTCAAAAACACGACAAACGGTACGACCTATGTACCCAGATACAAACTGGAGAATGAAGACCACGATATGGCCTTGTAACTTTGCTCCTCGAGGCTAAACACATCGGCTGGATGACTCCTACCATTACAACAAACCACCATGGCTACCACCGCAGCAGCACCAAGCGTCTAGGTGCTGTAACCAAATTTGCAGCCATACAGGCCTGAGCTCGCACAAACCCTGGTAGGGCAGAATGCCCATACTCCGGCAACCCAGGAGCAGGCCCAATCCCACCAGGCTTAGCCTTCATAGACCGGTGCTCCAGCACCCCTCACGGGCCTACCCACACCTCAGGCTACACCCCGACCCACTCTAGCGACCCGGTCGCAGCTTTAGACCAGTTTAGTGGAATCAGCAAACGCTTCCCATACCGAATCCGGCTCAAACATGAACCCAAGTCTAAACCTTTATCTTTGCAACATGCTTCGCACTACACCAAGGTGAAATCCAAGTCTCTTAATCATTCTCTCTACAAATTCTCGTACCTTCAACAACAAAGAGTCTACCCAATCCTACTCAGGCACCAACCGACATCAGTACTCCTTTGTTGACATCTCTAACCGGAGTTGAATGGATGACGCAACCTTTGCCCATGATTAGGCCTTCTCTAAACTATGTTTCCCTTCTAGTGAACGCTAGCGGAAATCCGAACGTGGACTTTCCCTCGGATATCTGAACCTGATAGATTATAAGAAAGTTCGTACATCTTTTGAAGATTTTCTAATGCGATGTCATGAAAGCCAATGCGCGGTAATCCTTCTTCTCTTTTTATAAGATAACTCAGGTAAATTTGTTATCGTTTTTCCTTTACTCTTGTTGATTAGGCTCATGTCTAGACGGAGGCAGCTCTCTATCGTTAAGCGGAGCGAATTTGTCTGCTAAAGCGGTCTTCCTTACATGAATCAGAAGTCAAATTGCAACTTGAAAAAAAATTGTAGGCTCAATTAGCTGAACTCAAGAGGATACAAACAGAGCAACAAGTTATGAGGGAAACTCATGAGAAGAAGGTGGAGGAATACATATACCAAGCTACTTTTGAGGAGATTAAGGTGAACGATGACCGACCGACTCTTGCCAAAGTGCAGGAAGAGCTGGAGCTGGAGCGTGGAGCCAAAGTTGAGGCGAAGCAAGCTAGTGTACCTTGAAACTGAATAGGAACGGATGTTGTCATCGAAGCAGAGTGCTTAGGAAAAGAAGCGGACGAGTCTCCAATCAAAGGTGGAAAGACTTTACTGTGAGGTCAAACAGAAGAATGACATGTATTTTGCAGCTTTTCAACAACTCAAGAATGAGCATGAGTTAGAAATAGTAAGACTGCACACCTCTTTCAAGAAGGCGTCCAGAATATAATATACAGAGGGTTATAACTTCGGGTATTTCTCAGGTTACGCGTGGTGAGATCACCTGGAAGGTTGGGATACTTACCAAATTTTGAAAGATATCAATGAGGATCACTTCCCTGTTCCAGATTACCTACGAAATGATACCTGTAATTTAGAGGCGTCCAAAGAGGAAGAAACTAGCTTTAGTGGTGATCGGCCATCATGTCAATCTATGGACCCTTCAACTACTACTAAGGGGAAAGTCCCTGCCAAATAAGATCGCTAATAATTGGTAGTTATGTTAATTGCCAGAAAAGGAGCATGTCCCTTCCAGGGTTCAAATATCTTTGGCCCAATCATGGGACTTGGGGCTTTCTTCTTTTGTTGCACTATGCTTATGAATGCATGATCTTTTGAAACAAGTTTATCCTTTCGCTTGCTTACCCAAGCGACTAAGTGGTTGGAACTTTCCACCTTTTGCTCCTATATTATAGAATATAGTTTAATCCGACAATCTTTTCGAAATAAGCTAACTTCGAAGTAATGAATAACAAGTGAAACACATGTAAGCTTGTCAGCTGGGGACAAAGCTCAAAGCCCCCATCTGGAAATGTTGATTCAGAAAAAAATTACCTCCCAAACTTAGTGCTCATAAAGATTTCCATCACGATACCACCTTACTCCGGTACTATGTATTAAACCCATGAAAAATCATTTGCTCTGCACTTACCTTAGTGCATTGATCTGGTTGAGGATGGGAAAGTATGGTCATATGTCTAGAAGCCCTTATATTGTCTTTGTCTATTCTTCTTGCTCCTATTTTAGGGTTAAGGGTCTTGTTATTTACAACATGACGCTGACGAAGGATTTCTTCCTCAATTTGAATTGCATGTCCGTCTCTAGTGAATCTAATTGACTTAGCTTAAGGAATTTTTTGCATATCAGGGCTTTGAAATACAATTCATCTTGGGTATTGCCTAGTCTGGATGCCCCATCTAGATTTGCTTAATGCAGGTGTTGCAAAAAATACTTAACTGTTGATTCGGGATGCAAGTAGTTGTGCTCAGGGTCAAAGTTCAGAGCCACCTTTTGTTGATTCCTAGATCACCATTTCGACTATTCCCTCGTATGGTGTAGAGCCTAGGTTTGAATGTTATAACCTACAACCTTTTTGGTTGTATAATCTTTCTAGAGGTCGAATGGTGCACTGGACTTCCAAATTAGGGGCCATGTCCTTGTGTCCATAGCCCATCAATCATAATCACACTTATTACGGCTCAAGCTGTTAACCGAACAATATAAATGGCTAAAAGAGACTCCTTTGACATTATTACTTCGAATTTTTAAATTTGTGATTGCGTGAGGTTTCAAAGTTGTGCATTGCTCAAGTGATTAAGGTATTCCACGCGTCACTGAAAAGAAAAGAAAGAAGAAACATATATTGATCATAAGATAAACAAACTCCAAAATTTCTTTACCGATAAAGGAAATAGGGTTGTTAATAAGAGGGTGTGATTGAATCTGAGAAGGATTGTGATGTGGTAGAAACTAACACACAAATTAAACCCTATAAATTATGTAATTGTAGTATGAGAAAGTAGGGATCGTTCTATTCCGGGGATTAGAAGGGATGCTAAACAAGACAAATTAAACATATAAAACTAAAAACTAAGTTAAACTAATATCAAAACAATGACTGGGGCAATTTTGGACGAATTTAATGAAAACAAAAGCAAATGACAACAAGTAAATTAAATTGTGAATGAAATATGGATGAAAGGATAGCTAAAGGATTCTTCTCCACACATGAAACATATGCATACAAATCGATTTCCATTTATTCTTCCTATAAACCATGATTGACAATGCCCCAAATTAATTGTGAACAACACTAATTAACTTTTAGATTTTCCTAAGTTCATTGAATTGGACTCAGCGACGCAACCAAATTATTCTTCTCAAGTTCCCTAACTATGAAAAGCATGATAGAGATACATCTCAAAGATCATTAAGTTATGTGAAAATCATAAGTTTTGACAAAGCATTCGTAACTATGAAAAGCATGATACTCCTGCCAAGAATTTACTTAACTCAATCCTGACTAGTTACTTTTACAACTTGCAAATATAAGTTCATAACGATTAAGTGAAATTCCCTTATATTCTAGCATCAAATCCCTGCATGCAAACTAAGTGTGCATGCTTAATAAACATACAATAATAAGTTCTCTATAAAGTAGATAAGTAAATCTCATTCATGTTTTATGAAACAATAACTGGATGTAATCAATTTCTATAAAACATATGATCATGGCTTCGAATTCACCTCTAGCAAAAAAGAAACTTAGTTACACATGTTCATCATAACTGAAAAAAAATCTTAGATAAACATTGAAACTTAAAACAAAGATAGAAAGAACTCTGAAAATTCCAGCAACTTCAATGGATGAATGGTAGGAATTTCATATATATAGGAGAATTGATTGAATCCAAGGAGAAAATGTTGGAAATGTGCCCTAAAACCAATCATATGATGATACTTTACGGACATTTCACATGTTAAACTAATCTAGTTTAATATCAAGGGCAAAGATTATTGTTTTAAGCCGTCTCATATAAATGTTATATGCTTAAATGATAAGTCCAAGGAATATGTAATTAGGAGAATGTAATTTAAACAAGTTAGATTTATGAGACCATTCTCCTTCGTATACATATCCTAAACGTTCCTGATCATAGGATTGCCAATTGGGCATTGACAGTCCGTTAAGATCAGTACGTGCTGTGTCTTCTCTCAAGGAGAGTGACTGGTCTCGAGTCATTGGTGTGATTGACACCAAGACAAGCATGTAGGTGCTCAATAGCGAATGAGTCCACTGAACACGATCAACGAGGAGTTCTCATACTCATGTCACATGAGAACTCATGGTTGGGATAATGCAAAGTAGTCCTTTGACCTGAGGCATCATAGTTGTCTTGTGGTTAAGTCCTTGATCTTTGACTATGTCAAAGTCACTCCATCAGAGGGTGTCCACGGCATAGTTGGGGTTAAGCCACTTAGCCATAGAGGCAAGTGAATGCGCAACAAGGGATCTCTAACCTTCAAACCGTTTGAGAGAGAATACTCTATGATATGATTAAGAATCTCTGGCCAGAGTATGAATGAGATTTAGGAAGTCATTCCAAATCACATTCAAGGAAATCATATAAGTAAATGAATCACATTGGATAGTAGACATGATTAAACTATCAAACCAAACAATGTGGTCAAGAGTATTGTATTAGAGAAAGACCGTATTGCATTGTCATCCTAAGCTGAATAGGTTCTCCACCTCTTCTGATTAGCTTGGGTAACCATGACATACTGTTAGGTGTCACTCATGGTTTGTGGAAGCCCTAAACGTGTATAATCACTAAAGGGAGAATTGAAAGTAAGTTTCAATTCACAATCGATTTGAAAGAGTTCTAATCGCCCACTGCCTCGCTAAAAGGGACCTAATGGATCGTACAACATGTAAGGTAAAGATTGAAGAAACAATGGAGATGAGTAAGAATGATCAAATAGTTTAATTATTTATTGCAAGGATTAATTAATATGTTAATTAATCAAACGAATAAAGTTCGTTAAAAGACCTAGGGTTAGTTTTGGGCCTTAAGGTCCAATGGGCTTTGAACGTCAAGCCCATTGACTTAAGTTGTATGACAACTTAATGACTAAATATTCACAAAGGCCCAAACAACCCAATAACACCCTATGGCCGGCCATATTGATAATGGAGTGGGTTTTGGACTTATTACAAGTTTGCCACTCCAATGAAGGTAGGTATAAATATGACTTTATAGCATTTTCTTCATTAGGGTTTCTTTTGGGAGAAAAGATGAGAACAAAAGCTCTCTTTGCTCTCTAAGAGGCCGGCCACCCTAGAGGAACATAGCTAGCAATCTTACTTCCTCTGGTCACTCATTTCTTCATCAATCCTTCCTTGGTGTGGAGACTTAGAGGTTCTCAACTTTGAGAACTTGGAGAAACCAATTCTTCCATCCAAATCCATGGAGCTAAGAAGCAAGGAATGAAGGCCCTATCTCTTGGGTGATTATCCTTTGCTTATGCAAAGAGGAATCAACAAAGGTATAAATTTCTCAACTCACTTTGTTTTGAGTTGAATCTTGGTTCACCTAACTACTAGGCTTTGAATTTCATGGGTAATGTTTTGTTTTGAGTGCATACAAGCATGATTCCGCC
This sequence comes from Malus fusca, assembly GCA_035220775.1. Taxonomy (NCBI): domain Eukaryota; kingdom Viridiplantae; phylum Streptophyta; class Magnoliopsida; order Rosales; family Rosaceae; genus Malus; species Malus fusca. Next base: position 26,761,951 of record CM069069.1, read on the forward strand.
TTTAATGTGTTAATTGCATGCTATAGATGTTGCTTAAATGAACATGTTTTTAACAAAATTTCCTTCAAGTGGTATCAGAGCCTAGGTCTAGTAGTTGGTGAATCCTTTTGGGTTTTGTATTTTCATAGTTTATGATTTGAATGTTGTAATTGTTACAAGCTTTATTCTTTCTTTTGAATGTAAATTTTGTTAGAAAATTTGCCATCTCAAATGTTGTAGATGTAGTTCATATGAGCATGAATTTTGGAGCTAAAATTTGGTGCCAAGTTTTTTGGGGAAATTCGGCCAAATCCAAAGGGTGGATTTTTGGGTTCTTGTTTGTCTTGTTAAAAGTGTTTTAAGGTGACTTTTGGAACCCCTAAGTACCCTAGGATGTTAACCCCATTTTGAGTAGTGAAAATTTGAGTTTTATTGAGTGAAAATGTTCATGGAACTCTTATGGGTTTTCATGGATGTTCTTCATTGTTCTTGATGTTCTTACCAAGAACAAAAAGTTTGATGTTTTGATTCAAAGTTTTGGTTGATTTCATAAAGTCTTTGTTTTGTGTTGGTTGGTGTGACTTTTCCATCCACAAGACATTTATTTAAAAGGTGATGGAAATGTTGATAGAGTGTTTGAATTTATGTACATAATTGATATTTCTCTTACACACCTATTTCACACCAACCCATTTCCACTTGCATGGCTTTATGACTTTGTTGAAAAATTTTCAAAATTTTATGGCTTCACTCTCACCAAAACCGGCCACCCTACAAGTAGGGTGTTTTTGGGCCTTTTATGAAATTACATAAAGTTTTGATACTTTTGTGTATTTGTAGTTTGACCCAAAAGTTTACGTTTTTACGTAAAGGCCCAAAATCACTAAAGGACAAATTGTTTTGTTCCTTTAATGAAGTTTTTGAATTTGTTGAATTTTTTTTGTTCTAGTTGTAATTACATGAAGTAGTGGACTTTTGTGTTTTTACAAAGTGACCTCAAAAGTTTGTGTTTTGCAACATAGCCCAAAAAGTTGAGGTTATTGCATTTTGGCCCAAATTAGGTTGAGAACAAAATGGTTTTGTCTCTTTAAATGAGAATTGGATTTTCATTTCATTTAGCTCCATTTAAATCAATTCTATAGATACAAAAAAACCAAATGACAATGTTGCATTCAAGTTTAAATAGTTAAAGCGTTAATTAATTAAAGGGTGATTATGAACCTAAGCCTACGATAATTGAGCTATGTGAAAGGCCATCTCAAATTTGTTTGAACCATGGGAATGTGTAGATTAGATTTTGGTTGTAATTTGATATGATCAAATGTTGTAAAAGAGCATAAGCTCTTCTTTACTTTAAAGTAATTTGTTTTGATCAAATGTTGTAAAAGAGCATAAGCTCTTCTTTACTTTGAAGTACTCCTTTCTTGTTTTATTTGATATGCATGAAATTGGAGTAGTTGGGTCCAACGCCCAATAGGAAAAACACGCCTTAATATGATTAAACGTGTAACTAAAATCAATCACCATCCCTAGACCGAGATTCAACACAAGGCTCGTGTTGGATCTAATCAAAGGTTCATAGTCATCCTAAGGCCCTAAGGCAACTATATAGTCCATCAATGAATGCAAACCTTATGTTAGTAGTACCATATACTCTTACTTTTAAAACCGTTTTACAAGCATAATGGGAGTATTATATACAACTAAATCAATCACATGGACCAATAGTTGTAATAGGACCAAATTGTTTTAATAAGATTAAAATGTATGTTTATATGTGATGAGACCTAAAACCCTCAACCAAACCATTATTAAGTTGATAAGCGTGAGAGTGCTTTGAACACTCTTTCGTGGCCTTCCACCGTGGTAGGCTCCGATCGTTTGTGACTCGTACACCGACTTCACCCTATCATGGGGGAGTACAAAGTGCGTGCTTACACTCAGGAGGAGTTCTATATGCATACATGATGTTGTGAAGGTAGGCAACGAGAATAGCCAACATCATATCATTGTGAGGTTGTTCTTGAACCCCTACTCGAACTTGCATGGTGGGAATGACTTAACTAAGTGCAATGGAGCCAACATCATATCATTGTGAGGCTTCATTCTCTAGAGGCCAAATAAGATGGGTACTTGCTGAAGGGAAAAAAAGAGATTTAAGTGGGATTTCTAGTGACTAGCATGCATATACAATTCAAAATTTATATACATAAGCAACGGAATCATGTTAACACATAATATCAAAGCTATAGTCATGCAAATCCCCTTCAAGAAGCATAGGTTTATATAAGATGCATCATAACATTTTATTGAAGAACAAAGTGTAGGAGTAGATTTATACCTCTTGATCTAGACTTGAGACCAAGGATAGACCACCTCCAAGCCCTTTGTTGTTGGAACTCCTTGAGCCTAGCCTCCCTCCTTGCTTCCTCCACTTTGCTAGAATGAGTGCTCCTTGGTTCTCCTTTAGTCTCCAAGATAGAAGACCTCTAAAGATCCACACCCACTAGTGTAGTGAGATGGATGGAGGAATAATCAAAGGGTGAGAAGATGATTAGCTAAACCCCCTTTGGTGGCCGACCTTGTGTGTGGTTTTTGAGAGAGAGAAGTTTTCTTCTTTTGTGAAAAATCAACACACAAAACCCTAAATAAACTTTTCACTATAAAGTTCCTTTTATAACATAAAGAAACAAGTCAACAACTTGACTTTCTCTCTCCTTCTCTTTGGCCGGCCCTTTGTGTTTGGTTTGGGCTTTGGGCTTTTATCATTTCAAGTCATCCTATGCTTGAATAAAAGCCCAATGGGTTTAGGCTCAATGGGCCCAAATAAACCCGAACTTTTCTTTAAGCCCAAAACGATCTTTTATCGCTTTTATGATTTCTTTAGACTTTCTAATTAATCACAACACTTAATTAATCCAATTAATTATTTCCATCATCCATTAGTTGTCTCACTACAAGAGTGTATCGGTGTACAATCATTTTAGGTTCTAATTAGCAAGGCAGTGAGGTGATTGGCACCAATCCAATTGATTATATTTAATCCAATCACTTAGTGAATTAAAACTTACATTTAATTCTCCTTCTTCTTTGACGACTACTTATTTAATCATCTAGAAGAACTCACAAGCCATGAGTGACATCTAACCATATATCATGGCTACCCAAGCTAATGTAGAATTTGTTCGGAGAACCTATTCAGTTGGAATTACAATGTAATTCGATCCTTCTCTAAAACAATACTCTCAATCACACTATTAGGGTATGGATATATTATGTCAAACCCCTAATGTGATTATTCCATGTTATATGATTCAATTGAGTCGTATAGGAACGCTTTCCTTTATTATGCTCGATACTTCGGCCGAAGATTCCCGAATCATATCTTAGAGTATTCAACCTCTCATAACGAGGATTAGAGATCCCTTGTTGCGCATTCACTTGCCTCCATGGCTAAGTGGCTTAACCCCAACTATGCCGTGGACACCCGCGTATGGAGTGACTTTGACATAATCAAAGATCAAGGACCTAACGACAAGACAACTATGATGCCTCAGGTCAAAGGACTACTTACATTATTCCAACCATTAGAGTTACTTGCTTGACATGTGAGTAGACCTCCATGCAAGTACTCTCGTTTGATTATGTTCAGTGAACTCATTCCCTTAATGAGCACCTACATACCTGTCTTAGTGTCCCTACACGAATGGGATGAGACTTTCCATCATTCCAATTGAAGGGGATATAGTATGTACTGGTCTTTGTATTGTTAGTATCCCTCTGACAATCATATGACCAGGAACCATTTTGGACATGATGGTTATGTGAAGAAGGTCTCTGTAGTCTAACATCATTAGATTACTTCTTCCATCGATCCATTGTCCATGGATTCACTATTTAGGACATATATCGTTTATTGAGATAGTCCTAATTAGTATCTTTGCCTTTTGATGTATAAGAGTCATCTATACACACATTCATTGTCCTGAAAGGTTTCTTCCAAAGATTGACTTTCAGGGCATATTTCCAACACTTGCAAGAGATGCAAATGAGTACGTGTACTCTCTCATTATTATTGATGCTAGCCAACATCATATCATTGTGAGGTGGGCTTGGTAATAGTGAGCCTCCCATACCCTACTAAGAGTTTCCTCCAAAACTCTCGAATTCCAATGAGGGATATGGAATTTGCCAAAAATAGTGGGTGGTGCTATTTGATTTAAAGACCCGAATCAAATAGCTTAAAATCAATCAATTTATATTCGTTATGTATTTGTTTACCAATATATTTGCAAACGCTATCCAAAACTTGACAAAGAAAAGCCGAATGCTTTAGTTTCCGGACTTGGTACCACAATCCCAAAGATTGTCTTAAATGGATTGTATATGTACCTAAGTAGTCTCATCCTCACAATCTTCCTATTGATAATGTATCATTGGAAGAACATGTTAGATAAGTCTATCATAAAGAGGACAACACTTTTAATGTCATAGTTCTTCACTTACAAATCGTTGTATGAAGAAATAAGAGTTGCTTTGAATAACCCTTAATTAACGCAAACATTAGTGCTTGTTTCTTTGTTACATGAACAAGGAACTTGAGAAGAAAGCACAAGGGCATGGACACTATATGTGCCATGATTCTTCACTTACAAATTGTTGTATGAAGAAATGAGAGTTGCCTTGAACAACTCTTGAAAGTTTGTAATTATGTTTAGAACATAATGGTTGGTTGACAAAAAATAGTCCATCAACATGGACTTATGATGATTTTGAATCATTGAGTGTTGAAGTGTTAAACCACTTCTAGAGACGGAAACTAGGCAAAGACTTCACCTTTGTGTCCCTATCCAAATAGTTCACTAAGTTTATTGTAAACTATATAGTGAACAATAACCACACGCTCTCCAAATCGTTTGATGTGTATAACACAATTGAAATAAGTTTCAAGAGAGATAGTGGGAGTTTAGGGACCATGACTATTGTAGTCAAAGGAGAAGTCAAATGAAGAAAGGCGAAATAACTCCAAGGGAACAAACTTTCTTTATGAAAGGATGGACATTGGAAGGGGTATTTGCAAGAAATGTCTTGCAAGTGTCAAGAACACACCTTTCGAAAGTGTTGTAAATTGTTCTTGAATAGTTCAAAACAGTTGGTTCTTCTACTTGAATGCTTGATTCCGTATTAGTAAATATGTTTTGCAATCGTTGTAAAAGTGTGGCTAATAAGAAGTAGAAGATTAATGAGAGAAGAGAAAGTACTTCACATTCGGAACGTGAAACAAATGTAGATCTCTGCGAAAGCAGATCGTACTTACTTCCTCATATGAACTACCAAAGAAATTGGAAAAACCAAAGATTGTCTTTACATTCCAATTTTAAGGAACTTAATTCCGTCACTATAAGAGATGGATGAATGTTTTGTTCGACAAAACATTGTTCTTTATTAATGAATGATTAGATTATTGTAATCTAATTGATTATCTCTATAGTAGAGACGATATGGTAGTGTTAACTGTTTAGAATATAACGATGCTTAAAACCCAAAAGGTTGCAAGGTAGTGACTAATCCCAACTGAGTTGTGATACCTCTAAAACATAAATTACGAGTTGGTCATAGATGGATGCTTTGGATCGTTAGATCCGGATCCAATACCTTCTTATTAAAATTGTATAGAGGCGAAATGTTCGAATCTTTATTCTTTTGGAAAGAAGAAAGAATCACAAAGTTGTTGAGGTTAATTCACTTAGATGTTAGTGACACTTGTCCACAACATAATACTACTCATGATGTATGACATTCACCGAAGATCACTCTCGGTTGGACTATAGTTTATTTTGAATAAACACAAGTCCGAATACTTTGCAAAAGGTTTCAAAGAATTCAAGAAATGTAAGTTGATGAGTAAGATGTCTAAAGTATTTACCTCCTTAGATTTGATCCAAAGAAAGGTAACACTTTAGAACAGTTTCCTTGAAAGATATCAAGGAAAGAAGCATCATAAGATAATGGATTTCTCCATAAGGAGAAGAACGAACTTGAATAAGATTTAGTTCGTTGGATATTATCAATTACCCATATATAGGATATATACTTCTAAGACAATATGATTGTCAATTAGAAGATCTTCCAAAATTTTCATGACTTCATAGGATGTAGTTGGAAAGAAAGACAAAACTTAATCATGTTACGATTTGGGGTTGTGTGCTAATAAGCAATATTTGTTTAAAAATTATCTTGTGGGTATCCTTAAATTAACATTTGGATATCACTTCTATAAACCAACTAACAAATGTTGTTTGTTGGGTAGTTCATTGTAATCCTACACTAGGATTAGCCTAAGATAGAGCAAATGAATGAGGGATAGAACTCAAAGAATGGGTTCTTTTAGAAACAAGATAGTGATCAACAAATATAACAACCTAGTTCCTATACCACAAGCTCCAAGGTAGTCGAGAAGGATTTATAAACCATCTCAGTTGAATGGTTTGAACTTTATGACTATGTCATAGAGTTGCACCTCTTAATTCGAAAGAAATAAGAATGAAAAATCCTTATGACTACATTGAGTGTATATACGATATATACTCAAGGAAATGGTAAAGTACCATTTGACCCGAAATAATGAAACCTTCATAGCTAATTGGTAGCTTAAGGTGACTACAATCAAAGAGAATGGTTGACTTTGAAGAAACCATCTTTGACGTAGTCTTGGTTTCAATTAATTCGAAGATTGCTAGCTACAACTAAATGGTGATTCAATGTTTGGACATAATATGGGTTTCCAAAACCATTATTAGGATAGTCTTGATAATATATGTCTAAAACTATGAATCACAAGACATGTAAGTTGTAGAGATCCATCCATCATGGATCTTAGCAAGCTAGTGGGAGCTATAAACGTCTTATGAGAGAAAGATCAAATCGTTCGATTTCTCATAAAGATGTAAATGAATCTTTTGTTTACTAGGTTTACAAAAGATTAGTGGGAGTTAATCATGTTCCTAAATTTGAATATATATATATACAAATATATAATATATTAAATTTTGGAAATGAAAAAGAATACTTCTTCGTTAAAGTTATGACTTTAAACATTCTATAACGATAGAATGTATATGGGAGACATAGTCTATAAACATGGGATGGAAATCTATAATGATAGATTTCAGGATATAATTGGATTGTATCAAGCCCCAATAATAGACAAAAGATGCTAGGAAGTTTCTCATATGATGATAAACTTCAATCAGAAGAACAACTCTAGTGAGACTAGGAGGTAGCTCTTCTCAAAGGGAACGTACCCTTTGACTCCCAAAGAAATAATGCGTAAATAGAATCCTTTATGCATACGCGGAAAAGTGATTTACGTATTTCATATTGTATGAAAAACATTGATATGAGTTGTACCTAGAACGGTACAAGACGATATCAGTGCAAGCCCAGGATCAGAACTATGGCAACTGTTAAGTGAGTCCTTAAGTATTTAAGAAATACTAAAGGATAGATTCCTCAAAGAATGAGGAAGAATTAGAGTAACGTAAATGAAGCGTAAATGTATTAGATTATATATCTAATCCATCATTGGATGTTTCTTCATTATGAATGAAGAGATAATCAGATATCTCTTTATTATGACTAAAGAGATATTTGGATGGAAACATTAAAAGTAATGACTTTAGTGTGTTCCATTATGAATGCAAAATATATTGCCATATAGAAGCTTACAACAATGTTGTTTGGATGGGAAAGTTCATTTATGAACTCTCTATTCAGTTCCAACCAGAAAGTGTCTCTAGTGTACCGACACTACGACACTAATGGGGCGATAGCTCAAGCCAGGGAATCAAGGTCTCATCAAGATCCGAACTCAAATGAGAGACTGAACCGCATGATTGAGAATCATGTATAATGGTGACGTCGTTATTCTCAAGGTTGCTTCTATAGATAACATATAGATATCCATTGTCTAGGCCTACTACTTAGCCATTTTTGAAATGACTAAAGAAGAGGTATCATCACTGATGACCAAGCTGATTGGCTCTAGTGCAAGTGGGAGATTGTTGGAAATGTGCCCTAAAACCAATCATATGATGATACTTTACAGACATTTCACATGTTAAACTAATCTAGTTTAATATCAAGGGCAAAGATTATTGTTTTAAGTCGTCTCATATAAATGTTATATGCTTAAACGATAAGTCCAAGGAATATGTAATTAGGAGAATGTAATTTAAACAAGTTAGATTTATGAGACCATTCTCCTTCGTATACATATCCTAAATGTTCTTGATCATAGGATTGCCAATTGGGCATTGACAGTCTGTTAAGATCAGTGCGTGCTATGTCTTCTCTCAGGGAGAGTGACTGGTCTCGAGTCATTGGTGTGATTGACACCAAGACAAGCATGTAGGTGCTCAATAGCGAATAAGTCCACTGAACACGATCAACGAGGAGTTCTCATACTCATGTCACATGAGAACTCATGGTTGGGATAATGCAAAGTAGTCCTTTGACCTGAGGCATCATAGTTGTCTTGTGGTTAAGTCCTTGATCTTTGACTATGTCAAAGTCACTCCATCAAAGGATGTCCACGGCATAGTTGGGGTTAAGCCACTTAGCCATGGAGGCAAGTGAATGCGCAACAAGGGATCTCTAACCTTCAAACCGTTTGAGGGAGAATACTCTATGATATGATTAAGAATCTCTGGCCAGAGTATGAATGAGATTTAGGAAGTCATTCCAAATCACATTCAAGGAAATCATATAAGTAAATGAATCACATTGGATAGTAGACATGATTAAACTATCAAACCAAACAATGTGGTCAAGAGTATTGTATTAGAGAAAGACCGTATTGCATTGTAATCCTAAACTGAATAGGTTCTCCACCTCTTCTGATTAGCTTGGGTAACCATGACATACTGCTAGGTGTCAGTCATGGTTTGTGGAAGCCCTAAACGTGTATAATCACTAAAGGGAGAATTGAAAGTCAGTTTCAATTCACAATCGATTTGAAAGAGTTCTAATCGCCCACTGCCTCGCTAAAAGGAACCTAATGGATCGTACACCGTGTAAGGTAAAGATTGAAGAAACAATGGAGATGAGTAAGAATGATTAAATGGTTTAATTATTTATGGCAAGGATTAATTAATATGTTAATTAATCAAACGAATAAAGTTCATTAAAAGACCTAGGGTTAGTTTTGGGCCTTAAGGCCCAATGGGCTTTGAACGTCAAGCCCATTGACTTAAGTTGTATGACAACTTAATGACTAAATATTCACAAAGGCCCAAACAACCCAATAACACCCTATGGTCGGCCATATTGATAATGGATTGGGTTTTGGATTTATTACAAGTTTGCCACTCCAATGAAGGTAGGTATAAATATGACTTTATAGCCTTTTCTTCATTAGGGTTTCTTTTGGGAGAAAAGATGAGAACAAAAGCTCTCTTTGCTCTCTAAGAGGCCGGCCACCCTAGAGGAACATAGCTAGCAATCTTACTTCCTCTAGGTCACTCATTTCTTCATCAATCCTTCCTTGGTGTGGAGACTTAGAGGTTCTCAACTTTGAGAACTTGGAGAAACCAATTCTTCCATCCAAATCCATGGAGCTAAGAAGCAAGGAATGAAGGCCCTATCTCTTGGGTGATTATCCTTTGCTTATGCAAAGAGGAATCAACAAAGGTATAAATTTCTCAACTCACTTTGTTTTGAGTTGAGTCTTGGTTCACCTAACTACTAGGCTTTGAATTTCATGGGTAATGTTTTGTTTTGAGTGCATACAAGCATGATTCCGCCTTTAATTTGTTAATTGCATGCTATAGATGTTGCTCAAATGAACATGTTTTTAACAAAATTTCCTTCAGAAAAAGGATTAGGTGTTTTGAGTTATTTTAGGACTCTAAGAAACAAGTGGAAAGTGTTGGAATGTGATTAGGATTCCTCGTTGCAGCTGGAGATAAGATAAGATAATGTTGGATAAGATAGGATATGATAAGATAATGTTCCTCTCCAACTAGGATTCCTCTTTCTTGTGTAATTCTTTGCCTTCCAAGCCTCAACTTTACTTTCTCCAGATTTTAGAACATGTTTAGCACCTCTTAAACACCAAAAACGTCCAGCCCATATGCTATCCACGCATGTTATCCAATCCAAGTCCAAAACTGCTCCAAATTGCTCCATTTAGTTATTTATTGTCATCTTTACCAACTGGAGCTACAATAATACGAAAATTAACTTAAATTACCAAAATAAATGGAAATTAACTAAGTAAATGAAAAGAAATAAGATAACAAAGTCGCATAAATATGCTCCTATCAAATTCCCCCCCTTAGCTTTTGCTAGTCCCGCAAACCAAAGAAAACAAAACAAAACCTAAACCTTCCAACAATTGCCTCAGGGATTTCCAATGAAACCTGACATGTCCAAAATCACTACTCACATAGATTTTAGCCATCCTTACTCTTGAGCTTATACTTAAGCGCAGTAACAACTCACTAGCTTTCATTTAATCAATTAAAACAACATTTGAAAGTAATAACATGCCTTAGAGAATTCACTCAATTCCTCACCGGATATACTCTCTATTTCACACAAATTTTCTAACTACACTCCCTATACTAAGTATATGTGAGAAAATTGAAGTAAACATGTAGACTCACACTCATGTATCAAAGACGACACTTTCTGAAATTATTAATACAAACATGTATATGATCTCATGAACGGAATGCCACTACTTAGAAGCGAGAACCAGGGATTCCATATGCTCATACCAATTTCAAACTCCACATATTGAAGCACATAACAATCAAGATAAAAGTCTAAGGGTTGTAATGGGGCTAAGGTATTGGCTAACAAAGAAAGGTTAAGGATAAACAAAGGTTCTTAAAGTGATAGTAAGCAAAGTAATGAAATCAACAATTAGAATTCAATTTTTGATTGCAGCACCCAACTTTGAACACAAAGGGGAGATTTGTACAACTTTAGGGTCATATTCACATTTTTGGACCCTTCTTCAACAACCATCACTTATGAACTCATTCTCACTTCTTTTCAACCTCTTTTTTTTTTCTTTTCTCAACTTTTTTTCAACGTTTTTCTTCTTTCTTTCTTTTTTTCTTTTTCTTTTTCTCTTCTTGTTTTTTTTTTTTTTTTTTTTTTGAACATAAAATATAAGCACTACTTCACCAGATTCAAAAGAACAAATCCTTCCCCCACACTTATTTTTCTGCAAATCGTAGATCAAAAGGAATTCTCAAAAGATCATGCTTCACTATTCTTTAAGAACAAGGGTATGGATATTCCTATGCTAGGCTAGGTAGGGATAATGCAGGCTAACAAAGAAAATAGGCTAAATAAGGCTCAAAGGGGTTAAACCTACAATACATATGCAAGGGATATGGCTTTTTGGCTTTGGTGGTAACTAAACAACTTCATCTTGTTATTTGTTATGCAATCAATTTTATGATTTGAATGAAAATGGCATGAGTTCTAGTATTTGGAATTAAAATGATGAAAAAGCATTCTAAGTAGCAACCAAGTAAAGAAATAATGAGATCATGCAACAACTTTAGAAAGCAAGAATATCACAAATTAATAACTCTCCAAACAAAGAATAGGCTCAAGTCTCACACGGTTGTAGCGTTAGTTTTAGGGGTGGGCAAACGGGTACAAGAACCGCGGGTCGGGGCGGGTAATCAAGGTTCGGGACGGGTACGGGGCGGTTCCTATTTTGTAAAAACAGAAACGCGGCGGGGCGGGGCGGGCCTTTGAAATTTTCGGTTTGGGCCGGTTCCTGAAGTATAGGAACCGCGGGTACCCAGACCGGCCTGTTTGTAGTTAGAATGGATGGATGAGATTGAAGAGATCATCTTTCTATCCAATCTGAATCGTTGGTTTTAGGTTTCCTCGTCCTCAACCTATCGAATTCGACTGTCACTCTCACTCCGTCGATCGAGTCTCTCTCATCGTCTGTAGTGCGTTGTCCCCTTCCCTTCACCACCCCGACAGCACGACGGCCCAGGCGACCACCATCTTCTTGATTTGTCACCTCTCTCTCGCCATCTCAATTTGACATCCCAAGGACCAGACTTACAGAACCCAGCCACCCCATTACCTATCTTCTCGATTTGTCACCTCTCTTTCGCCGTCTCGAGTGCGTCGTCCCCTCCCCTCATCGAGGAGGACGAGATTCAGATCCTGCAGGTTTACTCCAAGGAGATCAGCAAGCGCATGCTCGACATCTCAGAAGAAAGTGAAGGGAAAGTAAGTTCAATAATCATTGAAGAGTCTTGCGTATTCAATCTATACTATCATGTCATTGATTATTGTCTTCGGTAATTTATTTTCTTTGAAGAGATAAATATGAATTGAATTTTTGAAGAGATAAATAGGAATTGAATTTTTGAGCTAGAATTTCTTTTGTTTAAAAAAAGTAGGATGAATGCCTTTAATTGGTTATGATTATTGCATGAGTGAAGTAAGATTTTAAAAGTTCTTACTGGTGCTTACTTGTTTAATCACAAATTTAGAGGTCACCATGCTTCCAAAATAATTGAAGAGGAAGAGGATGAAGAATGCCTTAAGGATGAAGAATAAGGTTTGGCTGGGGCTGGAACCACACGGCTGTTGACATAACCTTCTTGTGAGAGATTTTTCTTAAATCTAGTTGATTTTCTCTAACTTTCAGAAGGCTGTATTCAAATGACGTACTTCACAGTTTAAAGTTTAAGACTTTTCTTTTTTCCTTTTGTCTCAGGGGAAGATGAGGGATTACCAACTGGCTGGTTTGAACTGGCTTATACGACTCTACGAAAATGGAATAAATGGAATCCTAGCAGATGAAATGGTAAGCACCGATTTGCGGCTAATAGGGTTAAATCTTTCCTTTCTTCCATGTATTGAATTGTGTATTTACTTTGTGTGAGCTGTCTTAATGATGAATATGTTTTGTTCTCTTCCATCAGGGGCTTGGTAAAACATTGCAAACCATCTCCTTATTGGGATACCTGCATGAGTTTAGAGGAATAACTGGCCCTCATCTGGTGGTTGCTCCAAAGTCAACTCTTGGAAACTGGATGAATGAGATTCGTCTTTTCTGCCCCATTTTGCGTGCTGTGAAGTTTCCTACTGCACTGGTGAATCTGTGCAATCAGTGCAAATTCCAAAAACAAAAAAGAAAGACCCGTGGACCCGGCCCGTTTCAACCAGGCCGGGTAAGGTTCAGTTCCTATATAACAAAATGTAATCCCCGGCCCGTCTCCTTTGCACCCCGGTCCGGTCTAGTCCCTTTAAATTTGGGCCCGGCCCGGCCCGTGCCCACCCCTAGTTAGTTTGAGTTTCTTCCTTCAAGCACGTTACAAAAACTGATTTTGTTTCTTTGTGATTACATGTGAATTCGTAAATGACAATTACAACTAAGTATTAACCAAAGAGCATATCAAACTTCCACCCATATTTGTAACATTCTTTAACTGTCATGGAATTAAAAACCAAATCCTCAACATTGTGTTGGAAGGTACCCTAAGACACCAACAAGCAACAAAAATGACTTTTTTTGTTTGTTTCTCAAACTTTTTTGATTTTTTTTTCAAATTTTGTTATGACACACAATAAAACACTTTAAAACAGTGAATAACAATATTAGTAGTGATAGGTGGAGAAATTCGAAGATAAATCACGAAAAACAATTTGTTTACCCCCCCCCCCCACACTTAAACCAAACATTGTCCTCAATGTTTCAAAAATAAACTTAAACTAGAAAGCAGTCAAAGATAACTAGCAAAGAAGACAATTATGAAAAAGTAAAAACTATAAGGAAAAGGGTAAAAGAGAGCAAATCTGGTTGTAGGAGTTGGAAATTCCAATGTCTCTTTATTTGAACACATGGGTCGCCTCCCAAGAAGCACTTGCTTTAACGTCTTCCAGCCGGACAATACCTCCATTTAATCCTCACTAGGACCAGCGGCATGGAGTTGATCTTTGAATGGAAGGTGATACTTGAAATGATCCGGTAATGGTTTAAATTCTTAAGTGGGTGCCTCAATCATTGAAATCAACAACATGTTAGTAGAAAACGAAATTGAAATTTGAAGAGGTGGCTTACCTGTGTGTTGCGACAAGAACTCAAGGATAAAGACTACTTCGAAAGTTTCAGAAATGTTGCTCTTAGCCAAATTTGGTGTGAGAGCAGTGACTTGTCTCGTGTCATAAAATCCAACTTCTTTGGGGATTGGTTGTCTCAAGTACATCCTCTTTGATGAATTCTAGATATTCCCTAGCCACTTCATTCTCTTGAATCCTTCTTCTTGTTGTACAAAGCTCTTTAAAAAATTCAATTAATTCTGGAACTTGCTTTATTGTACCAAGAATGGGGATATTAACTTGCAACTTTTGGAAGGCTTCCAAGATGTCTTTTTCACTCTCTTCTTTCTTAGATTGCATAAACCTGCGAGGAAAAGGTACATTTGGTGGAACAAGGTTAGAAAGAATTGAATTCAGAACAACCTTACTAGAATTGGATGGTGGTGGAGTTAGGGTAGCTGTAGCAATAGGATTAGAGATGATTAGGTGCTGCGGCAAAGCGTCTTCTAAGCTTGTTGTGGCTGAGTCTTCCTCATCCTCTTTGGACAACAACTCTTTGTCCACTTCTAGGCTATGTTTGGACATCTTTGGTTCAGTTCCAACCTCCATACCATTTCCCAAAGTGATAGCTTCAGTGATTTCAATATCTCTCTTTAAATTGACAATGGTTGAACTAGGAAGTTTGCCTTATTCTCTAAAATGTCCCATGAATTCTGTTATCTGTCCAATTTGATTCTTCACGTCGCCCATCTCTTTAGCTTGGTTTTGTAAACCCTGAGTTAAAGAAGTTAGTGTTTGAAGAATTTTATCATGATCCATTGACGAACCTGAATTTGGTTGGGAAGGTTGTGGGGGCAGCTGTGGTGGTGCAAATGGCCTTTGATAGAGCCCTGGAGATGGCTGTCCATATCCACCATGTTGTTGAGTTTGTTGAGGTTCCCTCAACTTCATATTTGGATGATATTTCCAGCCCGGATTGTAGGTGTTGGAGAATGGGTCACTCCTTGGTTGATTTTGGCCTTGATAACCTATGGCATTGGCACTTTCCCATCTCCCATTCTCTATTAATTGAGGACATTGATTAGTATGATGTCCTTGCATAGAGCACACGCCACATGCAGCTATACTTTGCACTTTGGATCCTTCAACAACTTGTGATATAAGAGTATAGAGATTTGTTGGAAGTATGCCCACAAAGCCACTCATTTGATGTAATAGCTTTTGGATAAACTATTATATGTTTAATGAAGGGCAAATCTTATTGTTAATCATTATTTATTGTATTATATGTTTAAGTAATAAGGGAATCCAAGGAATGTATTTAATCTAAGAGAGAAGTGATCTAAGTATGTTAGATTAACGAGACCTTTCTCTTATGTTCATTCCTAAAACGTTCCTAGCCATTGGATTGCCGGTTGGGCATTGACAATCCGCTAAGGTTAGTATGTGTTATGTTAACTCAAGCGTGAGTATGACTAGTCGCAAGTCATTTAGTGTTGGACATTGAGACAAACACATAGGTGCTCAAAAGATAATTGAGTACACTGAACTATGATGAAAAGAGAGTTCGAACATACATGTCATGTAAGAACTCATAAGTTGCAATATGCAAAGTAGTCCTTTGACCTAAGGTATCATAGATGTCTAATGGTTAGGTCATTCATCTTTGATCATGTCAAAGGCATTCCATCGAGAGTGTCCACGACATTGTTGGGGTCAAGCTATCTAGTCATGTAGGCATATGAATGCACAACAAGGGATCTCTAACCTTCCATGGTGGAGGGAGAATACTCTAAGATATAATTTGGGAGTCTTTGGCCAAAGCATACGAATATGACATAGGAAGTTTGTTCCAAATCATATTCAAGAGAAGTATCACATTGGATAGTAGACATGAAACAAACTATCACTCAAACAATGCGATTAAGAGTATTGTATTAGAGAAAGACCATATTGCATTGTAATTGTAACTGGATAGGTTCTCCAACCACTCATACTTAGCTTAGGTAGCCATGACATACTGCTAGATGTCACTCATGGTTTGTGGAAGCCCTGAAGATTAGCAAACACTAATCTTCATCAAAGGGAGAATCAAAATGTAGTTTCAATTGACAATCGATTGTTAAGAGTAACAATCGCCTACTGCCTCGCTAATTGGAACCTAATGGATCGTACACCGAGTAAGGGTGAAAGTGAAGAAATATAAATGAGATGGATAAGAAATTAAATAGTTTAATTGAGAATGGTCAAGATTAATTAATTAGTTAATTAATCTTACGAAAGGTTCGTATTGGGCTTTTAAGTTGGTTTTTGGTTTAGGGGCCCAAAAGGGTTTTTGGTCCACAAGGCCCATTGAGTTTATGTTGTGTGACAACTAAAACTAAATGGAAAAATAGCCCAAGAACAAAGCTAAAACCAGCCACATTAGGGAGAGTGAGTTGATTGACTTATTACAAGTTTGCCACTCACTTGTGAGGTGGTATAAAGGCAACTTTATAGCCATTCCCTCATAAGGGCTGTTAAGAGAAAAATTTTCTCTCTTTTTCTCTATAGAGGCCGGCCACTTAGGGGAGGGATAGCTAGCAATCTTTCTTCCTCTAAGTCATCCATTTCATCTTCACACCTCATCCTTGGTGTGGAGACTTAGAGACACCAAACCTTTGGTGTTCTTGGAGATCCTTTCCTCACATCCTCAAGGAGCAAAGGAGTATCAAAAGGAAGAAAATCACAAGGAAGATCTAAGGAGCTAGGAGGTGACTTGAAGGCCCTCCACTTCGGTGAATCCCTTGTGTAACCAAGGATGAGCTTCAAGGGTAATGAATCTCAAAATCCTTCATTCTCTTTAATGTTGTTAAAGAGTCTTGTGGTTCACCATTCATTAGGCTTTGAAAGTCATGGGTTTTAGAATTGTTTTTGAACGCATGCCTACTTTAAAGTGTTATTAGTTTGCTTATGTGTTCAAATGTTCTCACATGTTCTTAGCTAGGACAAAATTTTTCCTTCAGGATTAGCCATTTGAGATTGAAGTTCTGAAATAGCACTTACCTCATTGACTTGGATTGGGCATGCATGTTCTCTTTCTCCAACTCCTTCATATTGTTGTGCATTCAAGGCACGATTCACTACTAAAATCTTCGCAGCAATTGGGGTTTTGTCAACTAAAGCTCTTCAAGCTGCAGCATCAAGCATTTGTCTCTCAAGTGGAAGTAGCCCTTCATAGAAATACTGAATTAAAAGCTCCTCCTTCATTTGATGTTGTGGACAAGATGCAACTAAAGTCTTGAAACGCTTATAATACGCTAGAAAGGATTTTCCTTGGCCTTATTGAATTGCACTAATTCTCTTCCTCAAAAAATGACTCTTGAAGTTGGGAATAATTTCTCGAAGAATTCTTTCTTCATGTTTTCCCAAGAGGTGACGGTTCCAGGTGCTAATTCAAAGAGCCAATCTTTAGCCTTTTCCAAAAGAGAGAATGGAAATGCTTTCATCTTTAGAATATTCCCATCCATATTAATTGGTGTCATGCTCGAGCACGCCAATTCAAATTCCTTAAGATGCTTATTCGAATCTTCCATGGATAGCCCATGGTAT
Source organism: Malus fusca (assembly GCA_035220775.1). Lineage (NCBI taxonomy): Eukaryota > Viridiplantae > Streptophyta > Magnoliopsida > Rosales > Rosaceae > Malus > Malus fusca. The sequence goes on from CM069069.1 coordinate 26,779,612, forward strand.
TTGGGAATGTGATGCAGCAAACTAGACTTCAATTTAAACTCATCAGTTTTTCCTTGAACTGCCCTAGGGTATTGGATGCAAAGGGGAACAACATTGTCCAATCCCGAGGCTGAAAGTTCCTTGATTGTTCGATTGTCAACAACCATGTCTTGTTCCTCTTCTGATTCCGTTTTAGTTTCAGCTTCAAGTTCGGATTCGGAACTAGAAATAGGTGGATTGAATTCTGGCTGCTTCCTCTTCCTTCTCAAAGTTTATTCAAAATCGTCTTCAAATTATAATATATTCTCATGAATAGGTTGAGAACTTTGAGTCATAAACGAGTACCTAAATCAAAAGAAAACAAAACAAAATCACACACGAACAGAAACAAAGGGGAATATTAGCAATTTTGCTAATCCCCGGCAACAACGCCAAAATTTGATGTGGTAGAAACTAACACACATATGAAACCCTATAAATTGTCCAATCATAGTATGAGTAAGTAGGGATCGTTCTATTCTGGGTATTAAAAGAGATGCTAAACAACACAAATTAAACATATAAAACTGAAAACTAAGTTACACTAACATCAAAACAATGACTGGGGAGATTTTGGACGAATTTAATGGAAAAAAAGTAAATGGCAGCAAGTAAATTAAGTTGTGAATGAAATATGGATGAAAGGATAGCTAAAGGATTCTTCTCCACACATGAAACATATGCATACAAATCGATTTCCAGTTATTCTTCCTATAAACCATGATTGACAATGCCCCAAATTAATTGTGAACAACAATAATTAACTCTCAGATTTTCCTAAGTTCAATGAATTAGACTCAGCGACACAACCAAATCATTATTCTCAAGTTCCTTAACTATGAAAAGCATGATAGAGATACATCTCAAAGATCATTAAGTTCTGTGAAAATCATACGCATTGACAAAGCATTCGTAATTATGAAAAGCATGATACTCCTACCAAGAATTTACTTAACTCAACCATGACTAGTGACTGTTACTACTTGCAAATATAAGTTCATAACGATTAAGTGAAATTCCCTTATATTCTAGCATCAAATCCCTGCATGCAAACTAAGTGTGCATCTTTAATAAACATACAAGAATAAGTTCTCTATAAAGCAGATAAGTAAATCGCATTCATGTTTTATGAAACAATAACTGGATGTAATCAATTTATATAAAACATATGATCATGGCTTCGAATTCACCTCTAGTTAAAAAGAAACTTAGTTACACATGTTCATCATAACTGAAAAACAATCTTAGATAAACATTAAAACTTAAAACAAAGATAGAAAGAACTTTGAAAATTCTAGCAACTTCAATGGATGAATGGTAGGCATGGCACACCCTAACACGCTGCAGGAATTTCATAAATATAGTGGGAATGACTGAATCCAAGGAGAAAATGGATTAGGTGTTTTGAGTTATTTTAGGACTCTAAGAAACAGGTGGAAAGTGTTGGAATGCGATTAGGATTCCTCCTTGCAGCTGGAGATAAGATAACATAATGTTGGATAAGATAGGATAAGATAATGTTCCTCTCCAACTAGGATTCCTCTTTCTTGTGTAATTCCTTGCCTTCCAAGCCCCAACTTTAATTTCTCTAGATATTAGCACATGTTTAGCACCTCTTAAACACCAAAAACGTCCAGCCCATATGCTATCCACGAATGTTATCCAATCCAAGTCCAAAACTGCTCCAAATTGCTCCATTTAGCTATTTATTGTCATCTTTACCAACTAGACCTACAATAATACAAAAATAACTTAAATTACCAAAATAAATGGAAATTAACTAAGTAAATAAAAAGAAATAAGATAACAAAATCGCATAAATATGCTCCTATTAGATTTTCTACGTATCTCCAAGAAGGAGAATCAAATCAATGCTGTAGTTCTAAGAAAATATGATATAACATAAGAATTACATCAGGAATCATCTTTGACGAACAACCTATGGTGGGGCGTTAAAGAGGTGAGTTCTTTATAGACTTTTCTTCATATAGATGGCAGCGTTGCATTTGAGTCTAGAATGGACGACCTAAATATTCTTGAAAAGAGAATCAAATTGCGTGTAGTTCAGATTGTGCTTTTCTAATTGATCTAGAGGTGTTTGTGGCAAGTACATCTCAGAGTGATGGGGACTCTTCTTTACAGTACCGTTCTACCAGCTTCTCTGCCTTCTCGGATCCTCCACCCTCTATTAATACAATTGGCGTTGAGGGTAGGTTTCTTTGTTGAACATTGTCAGTACACTTATCGAACTAGTCTTTGTCTTTTGGTTCGGTTGAATCGTCCTTTCTTGCTTTGCACCTGATGAATTCCCAGCAATGTCTCTGATCTAACAATTTCTCAATGTGGTCCCTCAAAGTGTGGCAATTCTTGATAGCTTCGTCTGTACTCTGGTGGAAAGAGCAATATTCATTTGGATTCTTCTTAGCTAGGTGTTTGGGAAGTGATTTTGGACGCTGGAGGTAAGGTTTGTCCTTAATGTTGTCGAGGATGTTGTTGATAGTAATGTTCAAAGCAATGTATTGGTTTGGATAGAGCTTGCCTGTCTTGGAGGCCCTTTCTTTTTGCGTGACATTGACAAGAGGGGGCTCGACCATTCATCCTTAGATCGATCTTTATAGAATTGTCTTGATCAATAGCTGTGTTTTAGGTTTTATCATCCCAGTCACTGTGGCCATTCGCCACGTCGAAGCACTCTGCCAGAGAAACATAGTCGTACTTTTTTTTGTTTGGCTTTTAAAAAAGAGGCGAGTAAATATAAAAACCTTGTTTGAAAGCCATGGTGGCCAGCCTATCGTATGGTTTTTGTACCTCAACCAGTTCCGAATGAAAGAACTTTAGGTTGGCCCTAAGGCTTTCACCCTTTAAACTGAGGAGTCATTCTAAACATGGTTTTATGATGTTTGCGAGTGTCATGGTAGACTAAGTAAGTGTTGGTGAAAAGGTCAGCCAAGATCTCAAAGCAATCAATGGATTTACCTAGTAACTTCGAGAACCATCTCATTGCAGGTCCTTCTAGCGTGGATGAGAACATCTTGTATATTGGAACCAAATTTGTCGACCATCGTATGCAGAGGAAGTGCATAAACTTGAGCAACCTGCAAAATAATAAACAACTGTGAGCAAGCTTAGGACCAAGGGGAAGGGGGTGTGCTGGCTAAAGGCTCTTCGATAGTCAAGTTAGTGAACTATTTTAGACTCAAGCAATGGCAAGAGAATTCAAGTGTAAAGATTGCGTTAACTAAGATGAACCATAGATGGGTGTATTTATACAATTGGGAGAGAGACCTTTTTACGATAGAATGCTCACTCTAAGTTAGAGAATCCTAGAGGATATCTAGATTTTTTAGCAATAAAGCTGAGCCGCTCTGGATTAAAATGTGTAATCTTGGGTACCGTGCCATAAAGTTCGCAATGATGAGGCTTTTTTATTTGTTGCATGTACGCAAAAAATAAGAAATTACCTTTTCTCTCGTTTCACCAAGAACCCTCAAACCACTTAAACAGGCTCAAACTTCATAAAGCAATTAAAAAACTTCCCCAAATCCTTTCGTTCTTCTTTCAATCGAGTCTTCAAGCAAAAAACACCAAGTCACCCAAAATTTCACCCTACAACTATCTGTTGATGAGGGTTCACAGCCGAGAAAAAGGACAGGCCTTCGTCGAGGATTGTCTGGAGCTCTTAGGTCACTACAAAGTCTGGTGAGAACCCAACCAAGACATCTATGCTAAGCTCCCTACATCATCTGATTCTCAGCATCATCTGTACGGAGATTTATCCTTGGTTCTTAGATTTGGGTTTACGCTTCCCTCTTACCGATTTCTTGAAAAGTATTTTGTAGTGCTAAGACATGACTATCTACAATCTTTCCCTAGCCGCCTTCAGACTCGTCACATGCTTTGAACAACTAAATCAGTGGTATGGACCATAACCGGCATCCAAGAATTCAAACTACTGCACAATATTAGGAATGGATTCGCTAATCACTACTACTAAACGGCCAGACGCAACCTCATCTGGAAGTCGTATATCTTGGATGTCCCTTGGCAAGACAGAGATTGGTTCAAAGACATTTTGGTAATTGATGGGGAATGTGAATGACACATAGAAGGTATGAAAGTTAGGGCTACCTTTTCTCCCAATCCCCAGCTTTTTAATATGTTTTCCAGAGTCTGTTGGGCAATGTAGATTCCTGCTAAGCATCAAAGTAGAAGTGGTTACTTTCCCTTGCTCGCTTCACCAATCGAGGGAAGGACCCGGTTATTCATCATTATTCGAAGTATCCTATACCAAGGCCGAAATAGGTTGAGGACTAAAATACCCATAAAAGCACTCATTTAAGTTTAAAGCCTTTTGTAAAGTCTAGTCTTAAATGTTTGGATTTCCTTGTCAAATATTGTATTTGTGTACCACATGCTCAATTTAGTTTTAGGGTACATTATCTGAATATGGGATGCTGCTATTGGGATTAAACATTCAAGGACGTGGCGCACCTCACTTTGAAAGGTTTGGTTATGCATGTGCTTTTCACGTCTATATTCTTGGTGCATCTTGTTTAGTGTTGTTGTCTAGTCAGAACTGCTTGCTGATTTCCAGCTGGCTGGGCACGTAAATTAAGAGTTGTCCACATAGGCTTCTTGATTGCTTTCTGCCGATAGTCAAATCTCAGCCATTAATCTTTTTTGACCAGTCTGTAGTACGACAAGTATCCTTGGTAGGTGAAAAACAAACTGAAGCTTTTGGGGTTAATATCCCCAGCTAGAGTTCTTTGTTTTTTTGAGTTTTCTAGGTTCAAAATCTGCCTAAAGAGAAGTTAGAGATAGAAAAAGAATTTATGCTTCTACCTTGTTCCTCCTCCTCATTTATGGAACCCTAGTTGAAAAACGAAGTTTATGCATCAAACACCCAATCATTGTTTTAAGGTTTTGCATTAAGTTCTTGGTCTGGTTTTAAGCTTTAAGTTCATTTTTAGACCAAGCTTTTGGATTCAAATTAGATTCTTCCTTCAACTGTTTAACTGGAGAATCTGACTGGTCATTTGAATCCAGATTTTATATGCATATCATAACATCATATCATATCATTGATTTGAGTTGATCTCGGTGCCACAAGGTGAAAAGCTTAGGAGTAGCGGCCACTTCGTGAAGACTGAAGGAGTTCATCTCGTGTAAGACAAGGTTATACAAAGGTAAAGTTGCTCCGTAGATAGGTATCTAGGAATTGAGCTTCTATGGTCTTTGTATGAATTTTGTTTACACAGTGGATTGGACTTAATAGAGAGTCCCTAGTTTTTTAACCTGTTTTTCTAGCCTAAAACATTTTATGTTCAAAGTTATTTATTTGTGTCACACATCTCACATACACATCAAATGGTACATATATCTCTTGAACATTTAAATGGTGATTGAATTCTTGATTTATTAACTACAAATCTATCTTAGTTGACTAGTGGGCTTGACTAGTCAGTCTAGCAGATTATAATTTTTATATACAGGATATTCCACCTAGTACCAATTTCACCTCTTAATCCTCTAACCGAGAAAATGAAAGCTATTGAACAACTATTCCTCACGATCATCGATTGCAATGTCTCAACCCCAGTTGCCGATCATGGATACTATGTTGGAAATATGCCCTAAAGCCAATTATATGATGATACTTTATGGACATTTCACATGTTCAACTAATCTGGTTTAATATAAAGGGCAAAGATTATTGTTATATGCTTAGACGACAAGTCCAAGGAATATGTAATTGAGAGAATGTGATCTAAAGAAGTTAGATCCATGAGACCATTCTCTTTCGTATACATATCCTAAACGTTCCTGATCATAGGATTGCCAATTGGCAATTGACAGTTCATTAAGATCAGTACGTGCTATGTGTTCTCTTAGGGAGAGTGATTGGTCTCGAGTCATTGGTGTGACTGACACCAAGACAAGCATGTAGGTGCTCATTAGAGAATGAGTCCACTGAACGCGAACAACAAGGAGTTCTCATACTCATGCCTTATGAGAACTCATGGTTGGGATAATGCCAAGTAGTTCTTTGACCTGAGGCATCATAGTTGTCTTGTGGTTAGGTCATTGATCATTGACTATGTCAAAGTCACTCCGTCAAAGGGTGTCCACGGCATAGTTGGGGTTAAGCCACTTAGCTATGGAGGCAAGTGAATGCACAACAAGGGATCTCTAACCTTCAAACCATTTGAGGAGAATGCTCTATAATATGATTAAGAATCTCTGGTCAGAGTATAAATGAGATTTAGGAACTCGTTCCAAATCACATTCAAGGTAATCATATAAGTAAAAGAATCACATTGAATAGTAGACATGAATAAACTATCAAACCAAACAATGTGGTCAAGAATATTGTATTAGAGAAAGACCGTATTGCATTGTAATCCTAAACTGAATAGGTTCTCCACCTCTTCTGATTAACTTGGGTAGCCATGATATGCTGCTAGGTGTCACTCATGGTTTGTAGAAGCCTTAAAGGTGTATAATCACTAAAGGGAGAATTGAAAGTATGTTTCAATTCACAATCGATTTGAAGAGTTCTAATCGCCCACTGCCTCGCTAAAAGGAACCTAATGGATTGTACACCATGTAAGGTAGAGATTGAAGAAACAACGGAGATGAGTAAGGATAGTTAAATCATTTAATTATTTATGGCTAGGATTAATTAATATGTTAATTAATCAAACGAATAAGTTCGTTTTAGCTTTTGAGTAATTATTCGACCTCAAGGTCTATTGGGCTTAGAACCGTCAAGCCCATTAACTTAAGTTGTATGACAACTTAATGACTAAAGACTCAAAAGGGCCCAAACAGCCCAAAGCCTTTAGAAGGCCAGCCACATTGTAAATGAATGGGTTTTGGTTCTTTTTGTCACTTAAGTGAAGTGACTATATAGAGGACTTTATAGCCAAAAGTTCATTAGGGTTTTCTAGAGAGAAAAGATGAGAACACAAAGCTCTCTCTTCTCTTAGAAGGCCGGCCACCCTAGAGGAAAATAGCTAGCAATTTTTCTTCCTCTAGGTCACTCATCTCATCCTCAATGCTCTCCTTGGTGTGGAGACTTAGAGGTTCCCTATTTTGGGAACTTGGAGAATCTATTCCTTCATCCATCCAAGAAGTCATGGAGCCAAGAAGCAAAGTTCCTCCATCCACATCCATGGAGTCAAGGAGCAAGGAGACTATAGAAAGAAGGCCCTTACATGGGTGAATATCTTTTGCTAAGCAAAGAGGTGCTTCAAAGGTATAAAAGTTTCTCAACTCTTTTCTTTAAGATTTGAGTTGAGTATTGGTTCACCACAATTACCAGGCCTTCAATTTCATGGGTAAAGTTTTGTTATTGAGTGCATACAAGCATGATTCCGCCTTTTAATTGTTAATTGTATGCATAGATGTTTCTTAAATGACCTAGTTTTCACAAATATTTCCTTCATACTACGCCTAAAGTTCTTGGGAAGAGGAAGAGATCCCACTGAGAAGGAAAATACATACAGCTTCTTCGGCACCTACAAAGCTCTGAACGCCTGCCCCACTATCCTTGGTTAGCAAACCGCTAACTTTGTCCTTCCTGCCTTTGGGGCAGGCATCCTAACAAGCACTCAAGCCCAAGCTCAAACTGTCATTTCCGACACTTTCATCAGTTCTTCAACCACAATCAAGTGGAGTTCTAACTTCTCCTCTTGCGCCATCCTACATATCTGTTCTTCCATTGGCAAGACTTGTAAAGGCACTCCCTAGTAGCAATAATCTTATACGTGTAACTTCAACCAGGTCCCAAGGAACTGTGTGACCTCATCTTGTTATTAGGGCTTCAGTTGGTCATGTCACCCTTCTAACAGATGCCAGCGAACTTAGGAGCACAGAATATGCTCGGGCACTCTTGGGTGCCACAATTGCCTCTGCAGAGTATAAAGAAGTATGTACATCTCATGGTGATGTCTTGATGCAGTGTTCTGAAGATGTTATAAGGTAATATTATATTCCATTTTCTCCTTAATGCAAGTATATTTTAGCACCGTTATTCTTCTTTCTAATTTCTGTTTGTTAGGCCAATGTATGGACAAAGATGGCCCTATTCCGCCAAATAGGGTGGGTTTAAGAACTTGAGTGAACATCCTCACTAGAGATAGATACGAGGTTGGAGTTGGAGTGGCGACTATTGGTCCAATCGGGGGAGCTTAGGAGGATTCAAGCTGAACAACAACCTTTGAAGGACACCCAAGAGGTGAAAATATATAAATACATCAATGTAGCTACGTTTGAGGAGATGAAGGCTAATGATTACCTGAACGACCTTGTGAAGGTGAGGGAGGAGTTGATGTTGAAGAGTTGAGCCAAAGGTGAAGCAGATCATGCCTCTATAGATCTGAGACAAGAGTCGGAGCACATACTATATTTGGAGCAAAGCGCTTGGGCGGCGGAACATGCCGCTTTAGAATTAAAAGTAGAATAGTGCCAAGAGGTTGATCAAAGGGAAAATACCCGCATTGCGGACCTTCAACAACTCACTGATGTGCACAAATCAGAAATGTCAGCCTTTCGGGATACCCACAAAAAGGCAACCATAGAAGAGTACATCGAATGATACAACCTAGGGTACCTCACAGGTTATGCTTGACAAGACCGCATCGGTGGTTAAGATGTTTATAAGATCATAGAGGAGATCAAACACATGAACTTTCCCATTCTAGAGCATTTATTGAATAAGATTTCAGTTTTGGAGGCAGAGCAAGAGGAAGAGTCCAACTCTAATGATGACCCAACGCTAGACATATCTGCAGAGACTTCAAGTTCTACCAAGAGGAAAGAAGTTGCAAAGGGATATCAACATTAGTGTTTCTTGGCTAGGACGGGGGCTTGTCTTTTCCATGATCTAAACTTGGATTTTCGTAGTAATATAATTATTGTTCCTTCTTTGTTCATGGAGAAATCTTAATTCGATAAACCTTTCTAAAGTAAACACACATTTTCGGAGAAATAAATGATTGAGAGAAATATAAGTAAGTTGTGGGCCCAGGACAGAGCTCAAAAGCCTTCTTGGTAATGTATATTTGGAACAACATTACCTCCCAAACTTAGCATTCATTAAGCTTCTCATCATGATATCCGGCGTACCACCTTACCTTAGTATCAAGAACTAAACATTAAACTCATAAGAAATCTTTTGCTCTGTACTTATTAAAACGCATTTATCAGACTAAGAATTTTGAATCTTACAGGAAGACAACTTCTGAAAATGAATTAATCTTCTTACCCTGCCCTAACTCTTAGCCCAAGGATTTCAATACTTGCAACGTAGTACTAAAGAAAGGTTTCTTTCCTAGCCTGAATTGCGTGTTCATCTTTAGTGAATATTAAACAAAAGTTCTTTAGAGACATGATTGTTGACATGTGGGTTGAAAACACTTTTTGAATCATTTTGTCAGACCATCTGCATCGGACCTCAACGTTTCTAATCAGACTACCTTGATTGGTTAGAAGTAGTCTTACTCAGGGTTGGAGTTCAGAGCCACCTACGTAAAATTTTCGGTTCGCCCCTTTCGACTATTCTTTTGAATGGCGTAGATCCCAGGTTTGAATGTTATAACCCACAACTTTGCTAGTTATATAACCTTTTTGAAGGCTAGATAATGTATTAAACTTTCGGGTCAGGGTGCCATGTGCCTGTGATCATGGCCCGCTAATCATAACTGCGCTTATTACGGCTTGAATATCCCAACTACTAACCGTTTTAATACAGAATGGGTTAAGAGAGACTCCTCTGACAGTGTTACTTTGAATTTTAGACTTACTTTCATGCGAAGTTTTTAAAGTTTATGCTTTGTTTTGAAGTGAGTAAAGTATTCCCTACATCACCACAAAGAGAAAAAAAAGAGTAAATATTGAAATGAAGACAAATAAAGCTTCTTTATTTATAGTGAAAATAGGTGTTGGACCATGATTTTCTAGGGCCAGAGTAAGGCTAATTCAAATATTGTTACCTCAAAAGTCTGGCCATAGATTCACTAGCTCCGGGCAGAGTTGCATCAGACGAAGTTGGGTGCCACCACCACTCTACTCCGGGGCACTAGGCAGAGTCCTAGCGACTTCACTGGATGACCATGCTTGTTCCACAAGACATGCGATTTAATCCGGATATGGACACGATCAAATCCTATAAGTTTTGAAGTCTCTACAAACTAGGGATAAGTGTTGCCGCAAGTAATCACAACTCATAAAAAGATGCAATATCTACTTTCCAGATATTCTCTAAGATTCTCTCGCTTAGAACAATGATTCTATCCTAAAAAGTGTCTTTCCCACTGTATAAATACACCCATCTAGGGTTCATCCACGATAACACAATATATTCACTTGAATTATCTTGCCCACTGCTTGAGTCTCAAATCCTTCACTAACTTGACCGTCGGAGAGCCTTTGGCCAACACACCGCCTAGCCTAAGGCTTGCTTACGATTGTTTTACAGTTTTGCAGCTTGCTCTGGTTTATTCGAATTTTTGCTCAACCATCGTTAACGGAGGTATGCAGATTTGGTTCCAACAATAAGATTCATTGAAAATGGAGTATAATTGTATCTAGGAAAGATTGTGTACATATATCTGAGGAGGAGAATCAAATTACTGGTTCTAAGAAACAATGATATAATGTAAAAACTACATCAGGGATCACTTTTGATGATAAGCTTATGGTGGGCCATTACAAGATGAGTTCTCCTTTGACCTGTCTTCATGCAGACGGTGACGCTATGGTCGAATCTGGAATAGACTGCCTACCTATCCCGAAATGGGAATCAAACTGTGTGTAGTTCATATATTGTCTTTTTTCTTAGGCAATATGGAAAGGTCTGTGAGAGGCATGTCTTTCACCAGTAGGGGCTTTCTTTTTTAGCATCTGTTAGTTGCTTCCCTTTTAGCCCATGTTGTACAACCATTCTTGGTCAAGAATGGCGTTGTAAGGGATTGACAGTCCATGACATGGAAGGTCATAAGATGTTTGGACGATTTCACTCGCACCGCAAGCTTTATTATTCCCAAGGTATAGAGTGAAGTCTCATCAAAGGTTTGGATAATAGATCTTCTGTTGTTAACCCGATTGAGGATGCCCATCTTTTCGATCGCAACCCTAAAAATGATGTTACTTTATGCTCTATTATCTATCAAAACTCGGCCTACCATAGAGTCAGAGATCTGCAGCTTAACAACAAGAGCACCGTCAAAAAGGAGTAGGTAGCATCTATTCCTACAACAGAGATCGTGGAGATCGGCGTCCTCCATGTGTCGTCTTCCTTCCCTTCTGTGCCTTTCGAAAACGTCCCTGTTTTCCATCTATGCAGTTGACCTTGGGAAACAATTTTCTTCTTGAACATTGGATCAGGAGTAGACCTTGAGTTTTCTGTGGCTTCGCACGACGTGCTTTTGGAGCATGTTCTCGGGTCAGCATGCATGGACCTCGACCATCCATTCTTGGTGGTGCCTAGATAGCCGGCTTTCGAAACAGATGATGGTATCTTCTATATTTTTCATCCATTCCTCTAGCCTTAAAATTCCTACCCGCTCTTTGGATCGTAAATGTTTTCGGAGATCCTTTACCGATGCATGTATCGTCAACACTCCATCCCGTACTTGGTCTATGAAAGAGCTATCTTAGTTATTCGGGTCAAAGGCTCGACCATATAATGACTGTTTGGGAAAGGTTTTCATAAGGGTAGAGTGATCGAGTCGAGAGGAATCTGAGTTTACTGTCAATGAAAGCACCCATTGTTGGAACCAAATTCACCTACCACCGTATGTGAAAGAAGTGCATAACGTGATAATCCTTATCAAAATCTCTATGAAATGATTTGAATCGAGGCTAGGAGAACTTTTTAGGTGGTTCCATGGACTCATTTGTATGGGAGAGAGGGCTCCTGACCTAAACTGTTAGCTTGCTAGAGATACGAGGATGATCTTTTCTGGTTATGCCCCTAGGGTTCTCTCTATCCAAAAGACGCCGGCATTCTTATTCCTCAAATGACTTAGGTTCGTTGAACCTCAGGCAGTGGGGTGTCGCTTTAGATGCCCCTATAACATTCAGTGACCGAAGTCTTGTGGGGATCAAAACTTACATGTAGAGTCGACATTATCCAAGCGCACGGTCTTAGCGGTCATGATAAGAGTTTTTTGTGTAGTCGCAATGAGGGAAATTCTTCTTTCATCAGTAGCACACTTTGAAAAGGCATCCAAGCCCACTATTTTCCCAACACTTTCAACAAACTTGGCATAACCAGATGGATCCTTAAGCAATTCAGCATTAAATAACGAGTGAATCTCAAAAAACTCTTCAGGTATAATTGCCCTTGGAAACAGTTTCCTCCTTCTAGGCAAGCAGCTCAGCTGCACAACAGAAGAATGAATAGGCTTCGGTGTCTCTTTAGCAGCTAAGTCTACCTTCCCACTCATCACAGTGGTAAGCCTCTTGCAAGCCGATACAGACATAGCTCCAGATGGACGCTTTACTCGATCTCCAAACCCAGGCATAGAGGCAACATAAAACTCTTGCGTGAAGCGATTTTCTCAGCAATGGATTTAGCTTCCTTTGGAGCAACATACTTCATTGGCTTAAGCTTAGCGGGTTTTTTTTTTCATCTGGGAAAGACAAATTGATGACAAGTTTCTTAGGAGTAGGAGAACTCATGTGGGCAACAAAATAATTCGTTGGCTTTTTATCGACCGACGACTCACATGCAGGTAGTGAAGCTCTTTTCCTACCACTCTCACTAGTAAGTAACAGTGGGCTTGACAAAGGCGATCAGGCAAGCATATGTATTCTCTTTGATCCGTTTAATCTTTTCCTTGGGAGACGGTCCACCTTTCACCCTAAGAAAATGACTAAGCAACTAGCGCCATTCGTGGTACTCGGCTGGAATACCCATGGTGACACGCAGTTTCTTCATGTCAGGTTTGGTCTTCGAAGTTAGGCCAAACTCGAAACCTAGACAAGAAAAGAAGATATTCAGTAACCCGAAGTCAAGAGCAGCTCACTAGAAATCTCAAGCAAACAAAGGAGAAAGCTATTCACTTACCAACTATAAACTTTATCAGGCGTTCGGCTCAGATAACGAGTCAAATTTATATTCTAATAACTTCCAATGTGTCCTTGGCTTATTCATGATCACCCATGTAACCAATCTAAAAAAAGTACTAGAATTCGTTAATGGTTAGGTGCATATCAAAGAATTTTACTTAACTTATAAAATCCTACAATTGCACGGATTGCATTGAGCAAATTACCTTTTAGAAGAAGCATCACATGGGAAAGGTGAATCCCAGTATGAAGTATTACAAATGAAATATGATCACTCTCTTCCCCGTTTAAGCAGCTTTAGTGCACGATGCATGGATACTTTCGTTTTTCACCCGCCTTACATGAACCCCGGAGGGGATTGCATGCATGTATTTCTTGAGAAAATCCCGAAACAATTCCTTATGGCCAATCTTGGCTTTTGGAACTCTGAAGTATCCCACTTTGCCTGAAAACTTGCTTTGACAATACTTAAATTGAGGATACTTATCACTTTTGCGCCCCATGGCTCGAGCAGTTATAGTAGCAGAAGGAAGAAGAAAGAAGAAGAGGCATTAGGTCGTAGCCTAACGCCACATGGCTCGAGCAGTTGTAGTAGCAGCCACGGAAGCCTATGGCCCATGCTCTCTCCTCTAAGTAGACCGACCCTAAGGCCCCGCGCTAGGCCCAACCCAGCGTCTTAGCCCTATCTCTCTCACTTGCAAGCGGCCCAATAAGGCAGGCCCAGTGGCCCAACTCTCTCCCCAGCAACCTAGCATGCGCTAGCCATCTTTAGCAACTCTAGCCACCCACGCGGCTCCATTCCTCTGCTTTGGCCAAGCCATTTCAACCTTTAGGCAACCTCTACAACCATGTCAACCACATATGCCCCTGCCCACCAATCCTAAGCTCCCCCGTGGCAGCGATGGGAAGGAAAGGAAAATTGTCTTACTTCATGGCATGATAGCTACAACAATGAAGAATGCAACAATGATCAACTCTTCACAGGGTAAGCGAAGAAGAAAACTGGGGGAGAGGAACAATTTCCTCCAGTTTTCTCTCCTTTTTGTTTGGAAAATAACTGTTCTCTAGCTTTATTTAATCCTCTATTTAAGGTAGAGTTCCACTTGTAGTTCAACACTATTGAAGACCTGAACTACTGACTTCAATCTCTCCAAGCTCCGCTGCCCATGGCAAGAAGATAAGACAAGGGAATAAAAGATGGGATTAATAACTAATCCTGATCGTTAAGTTTTCTTTATTAAATACCAACTCAATCAAGTAAGGAATCACAATCATATCCAATCAGGGATACTGCAAGATAATCCCCCAATATTTTATTTAATTAATAATATCTTCAGGATAATTTTTTCCTCTCTAACAAATGACACACCTTGGCCAACTAGATGACGACACATGGCGTGAGATCTTTCTCCCATAGCCAGTCACATCTCCCTATAAATAACCTATTCTACACCAAATTTTGGTAAACGTTCGCTACGCAACTAAGCCATAAACTCTCTCTCTTTCTAGAGAAAATGACTTATGCATCGGAGATCCATTGGCCAAACCACCCCCTCCTTGCCCCACTCTTTGGGTGCGTGGCTTTGGTCTTTGATCAAAAGTGGGTAATTATTTTGTCAAGACTGAAAACTGCAGTTTTTTGCTACCACAAGTGTACGTGCTTTTTTATTTAAGTTCATTAAAGAAAAATGTCGTAACAATTTTTTTATGAAATATTTACTTGATATAATTAAAAAAAATAAAAGTGAAAAAGAGGGAATAAGTATATTATCTTCATCAAATGTGTAGTACAACCTACTTATCACCCATTGATAACAAAATTCCACCTGCCATTATTTTGTACATCTCATAATAGCCACAATTGATATACATACCAACTAATTATTATGATTAACCTTGATGCATCTCTCCCTACATTTTATGTAGCTATTCACATCTTCCTTCACAAAATATCACACTATTTGAAGCATCTCAGCGCCATGAAAAAAGCAGATACATACAAGACTCTTCCTTACCACTTTACATATACTAAAGTGTGACCTTTATTTCAGACCACTGTCCCACTTCATCTAAGCTACCTTGCCTTCTTATACCATGTGGTAATATGAAAGTAGAATAAACACTGCTGTGGTACTTCTGCAGTCTATGACTAGGAGTAATTTTCTATTAACCTTTAGGAATAAAAGGAGATTCTCAAATAATAAAAAAAAAGGACAAAAAATAAAGATTATGTGAAGAAAATTAAAAAGAAAAAGGAAAAAAAGATGTTGGAATATTTGAAGGCAGTTACTCAACTTCGGTAGTCAAGAAAAGGAAAGGAGGAAGATGAAACATCTTTCATCAAATCCTCCAAGTCCCAGTCCCCCATTGTTAACTCTTCCTGATCATCGTTAAAGTAATTCCCAACCCCAATTATGCTCTCACCTTTAATATTTTTATTAGTTTTATTGCAGGTGAGGATGCTATTTATATTATTGTAGTAAATATTATTATTTTTACTATCCCCATAGGTGGTTTCAGTTTTAATATTTTGGTCTTCAATGCTCACACTCTCAAGGGGAGGGACAAATATCTCTCCTTCTACCCCAATATCAACATCCCCACTCCCAAACCCTCCGTTTCCTCCAAAATTATAACAATCACCACCACCACCGACTCCAATCTCCCTTTGTGTTATGCATGGGTTGGCGTTGTAGTATCCACCTGCACCGGGCAAGGTTAGGCCACCCTGATCAATATCGAGTGCAGGAAATGGATCGAACATGTGGCTGAGGACCGCAGATTGCATGAATGACGATGTTGAGTCTATGTAAATTGGTACCATGCCATGTTCTTGGCCGGGAATAATGAACCTACTGGCTGCCATCACACGATGATCTTTAGCCTCTGGGGATGAGTCGCTCTTGTTTGGTGAGCCATTGGAGGATGACAAATTCTTTAACCTTTTCTTTATTGTTGAGTTCCAGAAATTCTTTATTTCATTGTCAGTTCTTCCTGGCAGCCGGGCTGCAATTTGTGACCACCTACACGTATATAAAAACAAAATAGTTAAAAAAAAATAAGTCATATATTATCAACCACTTAAAAGAGTTGGTTTTAACAAGAGTGTTTCATTCTTGACCAACAAGAAAATATTGAATTGTTTGATTTCTTTTTTCCCCAACAACTAGTGTTTGATGAGTTATATATGTGTGTGTGTGTGTGTGTTGTATATATAAAATATTATGTCTATTATTTAGCGTCTTATATGCGTTTCCTTAATGCATGATTTGCATGCCTTCCTAAATTAAAACACATAAATATTTTGAGTGCTTCGACTCGAAAGGTAGAGATGTAGACATCATATTGCGGTGCCAGTTTCTTTAGTTTACTATAGCTTTGGGCAGCCAAAGCCCTAGGAAACATATAAGAAACCCAAGTGAATTATACATTTTACAATTTATGTTCCCTTTACACCAGACAATACTCTAATATCAGTCGTTGTCTTATGTTTTTTGTGTACTGATGGTTAATTTGCATGGAAGCTTATATAGGATGTGGACCGAATAACTATACCTTTATTTTATTTTTTAAACAAAAATTATACATTTTAATACAAGTGAGTCTTGCATATATTAAAATCTGTAGTGTAAATAGCATTATTCTTAAAACAATAGGGGAAGCATTATTCTAAGAACAACAAGGGAATAGCAAGTAGTGGATTGTTCTAATAGATAGAGTATTTATTTTCAAGCCAATGTGTTCTAAGTTCAAACCCTCCTCCTTATAGTTTAGATGAATTTATATACATAATTTTTAACCCTTTTTCACTTTCATATATACCAAAAATTTAATAAGTTTCAATATATTTGCGATATTATAGTCAATATTGGCATACTAATCCCAAAATAATAAATAAATAAAACTTAACCAACTTGTTATTTATGTATGTGACCTGTATTATGACGAAGGATAAATTATTTTTGTATATGGGTTGATGCAAGCCAACACAGTATCTATATATTTATCAAATGTTACCTTTATCACATTTTTCATACCACATTTTGTACCATATTTCTAATAGAAATGAAATTCACATGTGTTAGTGGGTCCTACCTCTATTAGAGAGGTTGTATAAATGTGATATGACAAATGTGGTAAGTGTTGCATTACTTTAGATTTATACATGTGTCATGCAAAAGTGCTTTAATTTGTTTACAATAAAATATATTTATAGTGTATACATATATTATATATAAAATATTATATTTTGAGCACCCTTGGTAAGTGAATTAACATATTAATGACGTCTTGAAATCTAGTGGTATCTTTTTTCACTGATAGAAGAAAATTATATTCGTTTAAACAAAAAGTCATAGTAGATGACATGTATTATATGCTATTTAATATACAATTTTTAACTTTTACTTTTTCTAAAAACTAAAAAACTTATATGATAATTGTTTTGGGTGTTCAGTTTTTTTTTTTTTTAAATGAAACATGAAAACTAAAAATTGAATGCTTCTTTTGTCAGTTTAAAAAAATTGACTTGACATTTCCAAGAAAATGAAAGCTAAAAAAAATAAATTGTCTAAATTTAAATTTTCAGTTTTTATTCTTTTATTAACTGAAAAAGTTATCAAATAAGTTTTTCGTTTTAAAAAAAATTAAAACTTAAAACTAATTGTCAAATCGTCAATAAAGAGTGTAGAGACCCCAAAATTTCAATGACTTATAATGGGGATTGTATATTCTCAACAACTATTCCATCCTAAAATCCTCTTATAAACTTTGTCACATAAGCCTTCTCATTTATTTGACATCCATAATTTTTTCTTCTTAGAATTTACTCTTCCACACCAAAGCTTTAATAGAAGAGAATGCCAGCTTGTCCTGTATAATGTGCGTATCATTGGAAAAATGTATAGCTAATTATTAACTTCTTGTGCATCTGAATTTACTAATCACAACAGCATGCAGATGCAAAACATTCCAATGAATCAACTATACGTTTATGGAAAGTGACACCAACAAAAACTAGAAGAGCTTTCGCATGAATATACAAAAATCAAACATGTATTTAGTAAAAAGTGTGAATTGATAAACAACCTGTTTCCAAGGAGAGAATGCAAATGGATAATGAGCTCTTCTTCTTGGGGCGAAAAGGCACCTCGCTTAAGGTCGGGCCTCAAGTAATTGATCCAGCGCAATCTGCAACTCTTGCCGCACCTCTGCAGGCCAGCATTTCTTGCCACATCGCTCCAACAACCTTGGCCATTGTTGATCATATACCTCATCAGCTTGTCGTCCTCCTCCGGCGACCACAAACCCTTTCGGAGCTTACTGTTGGAGTTGTTCTCTTTGTTGTTCTTGACTGCTGCTGCAGAGGAGGGCTCTGGCTTCCTCATTGTGATGAGAGAGCGATGGGTGAAAGGAGATGGCTTATCGAGAATTAATGTTTTGGATGTCTTATTCTCTCCCAACTAGTTTGATGTAAATATGTGATGACTTTATAGAGAAAAAGAGAGACACAAGGCTTCATATGGTGGGAATGATGATGATAATGATGATGGTGATGGTTGTGGGGTTTGCTTACAATATAGGGAAGAGAGAGAGAGAGAGAGAGAGAGAGAGAGAGAGAGTTGGTTGATGTGTCTGGGTAGAAAACGGTTTGGACAGGGACCTGGCTGTATGAGAGAGAGAGAGAGGTGGGATCCTCTTGTCTTTGACTCCATGACCTTTGTCTCTTTTCTATACCTATTTTCTTCATTCGCAAGGTAATCATCATATTATATTATAAAAGCATCAAATAAAATATATGTGTATATATGAAGTATTTTGTGTGTGTTCTTTTCTTTTTGGAACCAAGCCAACATATAAATTTGCTTCCACTTCACATAATGTCTCTCTCTCTACACGTATTGTTGAAGATAAAGAATAAGATAATCAAGAATAATCCATTATGTGCACTTATTGGTCCAGTTCATTCAGCTTCAATGCTGATTAGCCATGAGATCCACATCCCATGTTTAAGCTTCATATGTAGATGAATTTAGAAAAAGTAAAAAAGACTCCATTTTGTAGCAATCTATCCTTATATTATTCTCATATGAGAAAGGTGACAAAATAAGTGATTTGGAGCTTCACTATCAATCTATGCAATACTAAAACGGTTAAAACAAACTAATATATTATATATAGCATGCAGCATAGTACGTATTCAATTAGGGCTCCGTTAAATTCAATATATGCATGTGTGCCGGTGTATTTATTTTCATCATGCATGTGTATTTTATATTACGGTTCCGTTGGAATGCATGCTGGTCGATGATTAGGGTTTAGGGTTAATCGATTAAATTCTAATTAGGTTCTGATTACGGTTTAGTTTAAGACTTGGATTTTGAGCTTTCATAAATCAAGATAATTACAATTTAAAATCTAAGCTTCTGATTTTGCCGTAAAGGTAACCAACCTTGTCGAAAAAATTTAACCAAAAGTTGGTGTCTGTCGACTTCCTGGTGATAAGTAACACGGCCTATGTTTGTACACGCGTACGGACAATTCAAATTTGTTTAGTGTATGCATGTATCAGTCGAGCAATACCCAACGCCAAAACGTGCATCCATGTTTAGGGCGAATTCTAATGCCTAAAAATGATAATTTTTTGAGTGATTAAACGGCGTCAATAATTAGTAGAAATTTTTTTGGCGACTACAAGAGATAATTTATACTCACACAAGCACATACTTATAAGATAATATATTGTTTCCAGACAGCCTATTAGAATATATTGTCAGTACTTCAGGTTTGAGCCACAAAGGAAAAATTGAGCTTAGGCGACGACAGGGGAATCGTGAACTTATATCTCAATACCGATGAAAAATAGTGGGCAAAACTAGTTAGCACTATAACCTTGAACATGCTTATGCAACCAATACATATACACATACAAACCATATATTAAATAGGCTCTGGATTGATGATCTAAAATGATCATTAAACGGAGCTGCGATCTATCGACAATCAGTTGAGCATTCACTCTCGATTGTTCTGTTAAACAAAAGTCCAACATATGTTAAATTAAGCCGTTCTTGATTGGTCACGACCTCTGGAAGTTTGTCGATGGCTCCTTTCCCCAACCTCCCCCCACCATCACCGTACCCCCACCCATGTTTCTAACTCGGATGGTTCCTTTGCTACTGCTACAATCACCTCATCCACAACCCCGAATCCCGACTATCTCAAATGGTTCCACCAAACCAATTGGTGGTTAGCTACATTACTTCCACCCACACTGAACCCATCATTGCCCTCACTGTGGGTCACGAACCAGCTCAAGCTCTTTGGGAGTGTCTCCAACGTCATTTTGCTCAACCATCTATCACCAACTCTGCCACCCTCCGCTACCAACTTCTTGATTTAACCAAGGGTTCCACCCATATGCTTGAATACCTGCAGTAAGCCAAAACATTGGCTGATAAACTTGCCAGCATTGGTCAACCAGTAGATCCTGATGATTTCATTACCACCGTCTTTCGCGGTCTTGACCCTGAATACTCGATTCTCCGCACTGCCATCATCAACATCATGCCCCTCCCCACCTTTGAGGAACTTCACTCTAAAATCCTCGCATTTGACTTGCAAAGCCCCCGTTCTTCCTCGGGCCCTACCACCTCTCAGACTGCGTTTCTCACCACTTAAGCTTCATCGCGTGGCTCCTAATCCTCTGCCACTCGTGGCGGCGGTAACTCTTGGCATGAGACGCGTTCTAACCCTAATCACGGTGGACATGGTCCCAACCAGGCCTTTTATCGTGATGGGCGTCCTCCACACAATCATCGTCCATCTGTTCAGCGCTAGAACAAGCCTTCTTCTAATTGGACTGAGCCTTCACAGCCTTGGAATGGTCTTGTGGTTTCCATACAGCACCTTGGGCCAGCTCAGGTCTGCTGGGCCCTCATCCACCTAACATCAATACTTGGTGTCCTACCTATTCCACCAATCACCATTCTGTCGCCACCTGTCCTCATCACTATGGTGGTTCAAAGATGTTTCCCCCGTTTGCTAGCTCTCAAGTTGTTCAGTACTAGGATCCCTTCACCTGGTTCCCCAACACATGTGCCACCCACCACATGATCGGCGATGCCACTGCTCTTCCGTATCCCCAACACTATTATGGGCCTAACTCCGTCGAATTGGGTAATGGTGACACACTCAATATTGCATCCACTGGTACAACTCCCCTTAATCTCAATTCTTATTCATTCATTCTTCGTAATGTCTTCCTTGTCCCTTCATTACGTAAAAATCTCCTTTCTGTTGCCCGTTTTATAGATGATAATAATGTCGCCATTTGTTCCTCCCTTTCTTTTATCGTATTTATGATTTACGTACTGGTGCATTGCTATTTCAGGGCCCCATGTAAGAATGGACTATATCTGTTGTCAGTTTCTCCTCCTAAAGCTCTCGCTGCGTCGTCTGTTGATTGGCATCAACATCTTGGTCACCCGTCTCCGTCTGTGCTGTTGCATTTGGGTTCTAGTTTAGGTCCTCATTTTACTCTTTCTCATTTTTTTTGTAAGAGATGTGCTTTAGGGAAATCCACTCAACTCCACTTTCAATCAAATAATAAGCGTGCTCTTTTTTGCTTTTTTTTCTTATTCACTCTGATGTATGGATGCCCACTATCGATTATGTCTTTGGTTATCGCTATTATGTCCTTTTTACCGATGACTATTCTCGTTACTTATGGATTTACCCTATGAAAAGGAAATATAAAGTTTTGTCCCATTTTCAAACTTTTGTGGCTATGACTCAAAATTTATTTCATGCATCTATTAAATATATACAAATTGATGGTGGCACCGAGTATGTAAATCACTCCATGTCTGAGTTTTGTCGTCTCTCTGGAATTCAGCAGCGTCTTTCGTGTCCTCACACGCTCTAACAAAATGGGCTTGCTTAGCGTAAACACCGTCACATCGCTGACATACCTTACTCATCGCAGCCAAAGCTCCACTCTCGTTATGGGTTGAAGCTGGCTTCACTTCTGTTCACCTTATTAATTTACTTCCCATTCCTACCTTCTCTTGGTGTACCCCACACACTCTATTATTTGGCTTTTCTCCGTCCTATACTCACCTACGTACCTTTGGATACCTCTATTTTCCTTATTTGGGCAATTATGTTAAAAACAAACTAACCCCTCACTCCATTGAGTGTGTTTTTGTGGGCTACAGTTCTTCACATAAGGGTTACAGGTGCCTCGATCCCACCACGAGCTGGGTTTACATTTCGTGCCATGTTGTCTTCAATGAAGCTGAATTCCTTTTTCACAAGCCCACGGGTCCAGTGCCATCATCCTATGTGGAGCTTTCCATTTGTCTCATTGCTCCAAGCCCAGCGCCACTTGCCCACAGCCCAGCTTCATCTCTTCAGCATGTCAACCCATGGGCCGTGCCATCTTCCCCAGCATCAGATCCTCTGTGTCCACCTCCTCCATTTATGCCATCTCCTCCACCGGTTCCAACTACAGCCCTACCATTTTAGCCTGCCCTATCGCACCCTATCGTCACTCGCTCCAGAGATGGAACACGGAAACCCAAAACATGGACTGGTGGGTCCATTTGTTACCCCCTTCCCCACGCATTGACTATGTCCTTATCTATTAATGAACTAACTTGTTTTTCTCAGGAAAATCGTCACTCGGAATGGCATACAGCCATGACAGAGGAGATCAATACCCTACTAAAAAATAACACATGGGTTATTATTCCTCCTTCTCCTGCTCAACACAAGATCGGTTGCAAATAGGTCTATTGCATCAAGCGCAATGCTGATGGCACCATTGAAAGTTATAAAGCCCGTTTGGTGGCCAAGGGCTTTCATCAACAACCTGGGATTGATTTTGACGAAACGTTTAGTTTGGTGGTAAAACCTGCAACTATCCGCATTATCTTCAGGAGAAGGTTTACATGAATCAGCCACCTGCCGTTATCCATCCTCAGTATCCTCACCATGTTTGTCGACTCATGTAATCCCTCTATGGCCTTAAACAGACCCTAAATTTTTAAAGTACTTAGAAATTGTTGTTGTGAATTTGGAAGTGTCTTTGAATTTTACAATTCATGATTCATTTTAAGTGGGTGATAATTTTACTTGAGTTCAAAGATTATTTTGAGGTAAAAAGATGAAAGTGGATGAGATTACGAGTTCGTGACATCTTTTGGATTAATTTTCAAAGCTCGAACGAACTTACAATAAGACTTTAAATCTGACGGATTGGGAAAATGCCATGTGGCAGCCAAATAGTGGCTAGCCTTGATACATGGCAGCCGCCAGCAGTTCCAACAAAGGGGACACTGGTTGTCATCTAATTGCACCATTTTATTACATGTGGGGTTGGGATTGGAGCCAAAGAAAAAGGAATATAAAAATAGAAGAAAGATTTAATCTTCCTTCTTAATTTGACACTTGGCAAGTTGCCATTGGACCCTAAATAAAGGAAGCGGTGCATTTGCACCTATATATACATAAGAAGAAGGTCAGTTTCTTCTTCTTAATACCACCTGAAGCACAGTGTTCAGAGAGGAGCAATTTCCTTTCAATTTTTTGAAATTCATAACTTTCAATCCGGGAATCCAATTGAGGAACGGTTTTCACCTACTTGCTCAGTGAATCAAACCCAACGTTCGAAGGTAAATTTTGTGAATTATTACTTAAGTTTGAATAATTCGTTCAGATTGCGATTTGTGACTAATTAGACCCAAATTTTTAATATCAAGCTTGTTCTTGCACGATTTGAGGGCTTTAAAGCTTATTTGATGACTGGAGAACGATTTCTGAGACATTAAGGTAAAGATTTATACATGATCAGATTGCTGGGATTTTATACAAGTTACATATGAACAAGATCTAGAGGAATATGATGTTTGATTCGAAATACTTCGAATTTGGACTTTTAAGGATGTTTGTATGGAACATATGAATTGTACGATTGATGGATTGTGTTTTGGCTTGAAAGATATGTTGAATTTCTGGGAAAACAAACCTCAAAGCTGCTGGTTTCATATCAGGGATTGAACTGCGATATATATGGACATATAGTGACATATTGTAATTGTTGAACTTGGGACTCCAATTACTCGCGGTGCTTGCATTTAATCGAGGTATTTGAATTCCATTTTTGATTTGCGTTTTGGATTGACTCTGCCTTGCCCTTTCAATTCAAATTTCTACTTCATATGTTGTTAAGTCAAATCTTGAACGAGTTGTTGAGTCAATATCTCTCATTTCAGTTCCTACTCTATTGACAAGATGCCTAGTCCTCTGACATGTCCAAAAGAAAATAGGGCACCGTTTGATGCACAACAAATAGCTGAAATGTTTAGGGCTTTTCAAGCATTGACGAATGCTTATATGCGCAGTAATGAGGAATGTGCATATGATCGATAAATGTCTTATCTCGATCGTTTTATGATAAATAAGCTGCTCAAGTTTTTAGGAGCGGCTGAAGCTGAAAAAGCTGAGAGTTGGTTGGAACATATTAAGAAGAAGATGAGAACTCTTCATGTATCACCATAACTTCAAGTTACTTTAGCTTCACACATTCTTATGTAGCAGATTTATGGTAGGGTACTATACGTGCTCAGTATAACATTGAAGAGAAGAATTTTGATGATTTTGAGCAACGTTTTTTCAAGCGTTACTTTCCTGATGCAATGAAGCATACTAAGATTCAAGAATTTCTTGATCTTAAGCAAGGGAATATGACTGTGGCTAAGTATGTCGCTAAATTTACTAAGTTGAGTAAGTACTCTGATGGCATTACTAATGATTAGAGGACAATGGAAATTAAGTGCAGGCAAGGGTTTAAAGACTCTATCTAAAGGCATATTGTAGGTCAAGGACCTAAAACTTATCATGAAATTGTGGAAGTAGTAGTGGCAATGGTGGATACGGATTTATGAGACCATGGCCTATTAAATGTTATCATTGCCATGCATTTGGATATACTAGAGATAAAGGCACCAGCTGTATTTATGGATCTTATGAATCGAGTATTCTGACCATACTTAGATAAGTTTGTTATTGTTTTCATTGATGATATCCTTATGTATTCTAAGACTAGGGAGGATCATGAAATGCATCTCTATATAGTCTTACAGACTTCAATGCTAAGAAGTCGAAGTGTGATTTCTGGCTAACACAAGTACAATTCCTTGGACATGTAATATCTGGAGATGGACATGTAATATCTAGAGATGAAATTTTTGTGGACCCCAGTAAGATAGAAGCAGTATTAGACTGGGAACAACCTAAGAGTGTTTTGGAAATACGAAGTTTTCTTGGATTAGTTGGCTATTATAGGAGATTTTTTCGAGATTTCTCAAGATAACAACTCCACTAACCGACTCATAAGAAAAGGAGTCAGATTTGAAAGGGACGATAGGTGTGAGTCATCATTTGATGAATTGAAAACAAGACTTACCATAGCTCCGGTATTAGTATTGCCTAATAACCAAGATCCATTTGAGATATACACGGATGCATCGGCACAAGGACTCAGATGTGTGCTAATGCAAAATAAAAGAGTTGTAGCTTATGCTTCAAGACAGTTAAAGAATTACAAAAGGAATTATCCAACACATGACTTGGAGCTAGCTGCAGTAGTACATGTATTGAAGATTTGGAGATGTTATTTGTACGACAGTAAGTTCAATGTTTATTCAGATAACGAAAGTCTTAAGTATATATTTACTCAACGTGATTTGAATTTGAGGGAAAGAAGATGGGTGGAGTACATAAAGGATTATGATTTTGAATTGTTCTATCATCCTGGGAAAGCAAATGTAGTTGTTGATGCTTTAAGTAGAAATACCAGGAGCACTTTGTCTTGTTTGATGTTGGCAAATAAAGAGATGTTTGATATAATACAAGATTATGACATAAGTGCTTATTTGGTGAATTTTAGTCTAACACCTCAGTTGCAGCGATATATAATGCAAAACCAACATGAATATCCTGAACTACAAGAAGTAAGGCAGAAGATAGTTTCAGGAGAAGAACTTAATGAATGGAAGCTTCATATAAATGGTAGTTTGAGGTACAAAAACCAAGTGGTAGTACCCGAGAATGAAGAAGTTAGAAAGAGAGTAGTACATGAAGTTCACAGAACGCAATTAGATATGCATCATGGAAGTACTAAAATGTACAAGGATTTGAAAAGGCAATATTGGTGGAAAGGTATGAAGCATTATGTTATTTATGTTCGACGATGGGTAGTATGCCAACAAGTAAAGGCAGAATATTAGAAGCCTTTTGGAATGCTACAATCACTACCAATTCCAAAATGGAAATGGGATAACATCGCGATGGACTTTATTACCTACTTACCAAGATCGAAAAAAGAACATAATGGTATTTGGGTGATAGTTGATAGACTTACTAAGGTAGCTCACTTTTTATCTGTAAAGATGGATTGGTCTATCAATTACTTCACCGAATTGTATATTAAATAGATTGTTCGATTAAACGGAATTCCAAACAATAGTTTCAAATTGAGATCCAAGATTCACATCACGACTTTGGAATAAGTTACAAGATGAGCTTGGAACTCGCTTTGATTTAAGTACAGCTTCTCATCCGCAGACTGATGGACAGTCAGAGCGAGTAATTCAAGTATTGGAGAATATGCTTCATACATGCATACTTGATTGGGAAATGAAATGGCTTAGAAATTGGGTTACGAAATGTAAAAGACAATACCATGGACCTAAAGATACAATTTGGATATAGGAATCCGATATTTAGATATCTACCTACATTTGTAAAGTGGTTCACTACTTAGTGGTATAATGGGAAAGTATCAGCTATCTGTTTCTTTTCTTATTCATGTAATCATTGTCATTCGCTCAAGTTAAGGGACTGACTGGCCACCAGATCTTTGATACTCTATAGTGGAATGTTCATTGATTTAAGGAATAAGAAATTTAATGGATATGATGCTAAGAAAATTGTGCAAAGGTACCCATAATTTTCTTGAAGTTTATGTGTGTTCGACAAAGTGTTAAATGTGAGTACGCGTAATCAGTACGCTTAAGATTTCGAACTTGACTTGGAAATGACAGTCCGGGGAAAGGTGGAAACTTTGGACTTGTTAAGTAATTCAGTGTTTAAAATAAATCTCGAGGAGGAAGGTGGAATGTGAGACCCTGAATTTTTAAAGTACTTAGAAATTGTTGTTGTGAATTTTGAAGTGTCTTCGAATTTTACAATTCATGATTCAGTTTAAGTGGGTGATAATTTTACTTGAGTTCAAAGATTATTTTGAGGTAAAAAGATGAAAGTGGATGAGATTACGAGTTCGTGACATCTTTTGGATTAATTTTCAGAGCTCGAACCAACTTACAATGAGACTTTAAATCTGACGGATTGGGAAAATGCCACGTGGCAGCCCAAGAGTGGCTAGCCTTGACACATGGTAGCAGCCAACAGTTCCAGCAAAAGGGACGCTGGTTGTCATCTAATTGCACCATTTTATTACATGGGATTGGAGCCAAAGAAAAAGGAATATAAAAATAGAAGAAAGATTAAATCTTCCTCCTTAATTTGACACTTGGCGAGTTGCCATTGGACCCTAACTCAAGAAAGCGGTGCATTTGCACCTATATATACATCAGAAGAATGCTAGTTTCTTCTTCTTAATACCACCTGAAGCACAGTGTGCAGAGAGGAACAATTTCCCTTCAATCTTTTCATATTCATAACTTTCAATCCGGGAATCCAATTGAAGAACAGTTTTTGCCTACATGCTCAGCGAATCAAACCCAACGTTCGAAGGTAAATTTTGTGAATTATTACTTAAGTTTGAATAATTCATTCAGATTGGGATTTGTGACTAATTAGACCTAAATCGTCAATATCAAGCTTGTTCTTGCACGATTTGAGGGCTTTGAAGCTTATTTGATGACTGAAGAATGATTTCTGAGACATTAGGGTAAAGATTTATACATGATCAGATTGCTGGGATTTTATAGAAGTTTTATATGAACGAGATCTAGAGGAATATGATGTTTGATTTGAAATACTTCAAATTTGGACTTTTAAGGATGTTTGTATGGAACAAATGAGTTGTGCTGTTGATGGATTGTGTTTTGGCTTGAAAGATATGTTGAATTTCTGGGAAAACAAACCTCAAAGCCGCTGGTTTCATACCAGGGATTGAACTACAAAAATAGTTGTTGTTACGGGAATAATCTTTAGTCATTATATATGGACATATAGTGACATATTGTAATTGTTGAACTAGGGACTCCAATTACTCGCGGTGCTTGCATTTAATCGAGGTATTGGTGAGGAACATTGCTTGCTTGGCATGGAGACTAGGTAGGGGGATCCTCACTTACCCTAGTTATGGCATTTTGTGAATGTACGTATATGTAAATATACGAATGCTTGTGAAAGCTGCATATATTTTGCTGTGATAGAACCATGAGGAAAAATGGTTTTGTTTGATATCATATTATGCATGTTGTTTTATGATACAAATTAAAGTGATGACTTGAGAGTGAATGGGGCATAGCAACCGCCTTGGGTTTCGATACCTTAAACATCCGGAGGGGCTACTACGAAGGGATTAGTACCTCTACCTTTCTAGGAGAGGTACTTGGATATCTAAAGGACATTCTCGCTACACCTTACCATATGTATATTCGTTTGGAGTTGGTCCAGGTAAGGGGGTAGTTGGTCATTGGACCGGTCATCAGACATGTAGCGATTTATTGGGATCCCTATTTTCTTTTTAAAAGGAAATTGTCTGAGCATACAATCTATTTTCGAAACTAAAACTTTTGTTGTGCATCAATCTTTTTCCTATAGTATATATAGTGTCGTATACTATTTTCAAACCTAGCTGGGGTGGATTCCCTTAGGGGGAGCGATGAACGTTTGTGATGCTCACCTCTACTTTATTACAGGACCGGTGCACCTACAAATAGACAATTTGGACTAAAGTCGGACAAGCTTTGTTGTTACTTGTCAACTTCTCCGTCGTTCATTGCCTCACTGTCTTGAAGGAATCTTGTGTAGCCAAACTTAGTGCTTTGTACTTTCCAAATTGTACTAAAGAGTTGGTTTAGTATGTTTACTTACTTTAAACTCTTTGGTTTTGTTGTAGATTGTGAAGTTCTTTTCCTATGTAAAACTTTTATCCAAATTCAGTTGCCTTTTTACTATTTGTTTTACCAAAATGATTTCCGTTTCCGTACTACTTAAAAATAAATTATTTTATTCCCCTCAAATAGCCTTACGTTCTATTAGGAATGTAGTGCTATAGTGTTGGATTTTAACACTATAGTATTGCGTTACTAATAAAGCGTGGCATTATTACGTGCCCAATTTATGGCGTCTACTGGCCAGCCACACCTCCTGGCCATTAAACGTATTCTACGGTACATCATAGGCTCACTAACTCATGGGTTGTTGCTTCGTCCGCAACCTGTTCCCTCTCACATTTCTGCTTATTCGGATGCCAATTAGGTTGGTTGTGTTAATACTCGTCGCTCAACAACGGCGTATTTAATTTACCATGGCAATAATCTGGTGTCATGGTGTTCTAAAAAGCAACCAATGGTCTCAAAGTCCAGCACCGAGTCCGAGTACCGTGCTTTATCTCATGCGTGTGCAGAAACTACGTGGCTCTCCTATCTGTTCCATGAGTTAGGTATTGCTGCTCAATTTCCTATTCACCTCTACTGTGACAATCTCAGCACCACTTACATGGCTGCAAGCCCAGTGTTCCATGATCGGACTCGCCACATCGAGTTAGATTACCACTATGTTCGTGAATGTGTCGCTTTGGGCAGTCATCTTTGTTTTCTGCCTTCTGTTGACCAGCCTGCAGACTTACTCACCAAGGGCCTTCATAAGCCACGTCATCTTCTTCTTCGGTCCAAACTTGTTCATCCTTCGACCCCAAGTTTGCGGGGGTTGTTAAACAAGAGTCCAACATATGTTAAACTTACTATTGTATTCTGACTTTTGATGATAATATTCTTATCTCTTGTATCTGATATAGATGGAGACTTGAAATCCAAGGACTCTTGTACATCAATCTTATGTAACTATTTATACAGAGGAATGAAGCAATGAAAATCAATGCTTTCAGAAATATTTTCTCACCTTAAATTAGTTTTCTACACGTTCATTCGCAATCTATCCAAATCTTGAATAACCAATTATTTGTACCCACTCCGCAAGCCTTGATATTTTTCTTTCAGTATTTTATTAGTTAGTTTGAGTCACTGCTATGGTGAGACCAATATATGTGTCTCACGCAGGGCCGGCCTAGGCCCAGTGCAGGCAGGGCGACCGTTCAGTGCCCAAAAAAATTGGGGGCACCAAAATTATTTGGGTGGTAGATTTATATATGTTTTTATAAGAGTATAAATTTAAAAAAGTTGGTTTAATGACAAAGGAATTTAACTAGAAGTGGTGGTTTTGTAATTTGAAATTAATGAGAAGGTCTTGGGTTCAAGATACCACGTGTGCTTTTTTACTTTCCAATTTTTACAATTTTTTTTTCATAAGAATATAAATTTATAAAATTTGGTTAAATACTCAAGAAGTTTAATTAAAAACAATGATTTTTGTTGTTTAAAATTAACGAGAGGTCCTAAGTTTGAAATGTTATGTGTGTGTTTATTCTTTTCAATTTTAACAAATTTTTGTTTGGTTGTTAATTTATTTTTAGTTACTAGCTAGTAGCTGACACACCCCGATCCGGAGAATCAAGGCGTGTTGGCCGTCACGTGAGCGTGACGTAACCAAAAGTGCGACACGGAAGCAAGATACTACAAAAATATGAAGGAATTTAAACCAATCACTAACAGAACCACCTACTAGCATAAAAGGGGGAAAATATAAAGTAGAACACACAAATTCAGAGCGTAGGTCTAAGTGCAGTCAAGTAGGATTATAATTAAAGGTACAACACCCGCAGGTGAGTCCTACATACAGAACGTCTGTCAGAACGCCGAAAAAGACCTCGTGAGCCACCAACTGCTAACTAGAACCTGGAGGGGCGCAAAACAAAGATGAGTGGGTCAGTAAAACCAAAGATTTTCCAAAACATTTCATTTAAAACATTTCTAACCCTTCACCGTAAAACCTGTATACTTTCCCAGAAAATAGTATATAGACATATATATACACATATCACCAAAACTCAGCTCACCATCTATCAACATAACATCTCAGAAAGAATATGCCATGCCATGCCAAAATATAATATGAATGCATCGATATAAATCAGGTGAAATAATAAATCAACCGGAGACCCTATAGTGGTCCTGTACGGCTGATTCTATAGCTCAATATCCCATCCAGCCGGAGTCACCAACTGTGACCTGTACGGCCCTGCCGGAGTCACCAACTGTGACCTGTACGGCCATGCCGGAGTCACCAACTGTGACCTGTACGGCACTACACTGCACATAAGTCGGAACTACCTATAGTAGTCTATACGACTAAGATGGTGAAATAATACGCTCTAGTGCTTCTCTCATCAATCATCAGCGCGCATAACTAAGGTCACCCACTAGTCGGAATCACATCTAGTGATCTGTACGACTAGCATGTCGGAACCCTCACATGGTCTGTACGACATCCACCTACTTGGATCCAAGGCGAGCGTGCGGTGTGTTGAATAATATAAGCACTAACACCTAAGGTGCAGGTTATGAGCTTCCAATGCCATTCACATAAAATAAATCGTATGAATAATGTAAAAACTCACCTGTGCGTCCACAGCGTCAATTCACATATATATTCATCAATTATCAATTCAAATATCTCATCATATGCATGCATGGCATTTAAAAACATATTTTCATATAAATGCATTTTCTGGGAAAAACAGTAGTATATAGGTAATACGAAAACAAAACTGCCCGATCACTGGTAAGTCGATGGGTCGTAACCCCCGTGACGTCCCTGGATGCGCTCGTCCTCGGGATAGGTGTCACCGGAAAATTCCAAGCAAAACCGGCCAAAATCGAACCTAGTGATCCCGACGTCCAAAACCTTCAAACGAAGTACTCCGAGCTTCCTTGGGACCTCACTAAGCTCACTATAAGCTTAGAATTCCCTGAAACACAACATATCACGTGTGCATGAACAGTGACCAAAAATGAGGGTTCGGGTTTCACGTGATATCGAAGGTTCCACGTCCTAAAACTAGAACATCACAAGGATGAAGAATCTTACCTTGTTTGCTTCGATCCACTGAGTTTTGGATGGTTTTGGTCTCGTCCGTACACTTCGAGAGTGAGAGAGAGAGAGGAAGCCGGGAGGGAGGAGAGAGAGAGAGAGTGCTACGGGAAGAGAGAGAGGGCAGGGGGTTTAGATGGTCCAACATCAAATCCTCACCCTCCATCATCTTATTCCCTAACCAAAATTTTATAAAACTAAAATTTAAATCCAAAACTTATATAGAATTAATCGAAATAACGTCACACACACGTACCTTAATGCCCGCTAAGGGTAAATCCATCATTTCACGTTCCCGATGTAAAATTTTCGGGACGGGCTGTGACAGTAGCTATATGGGTTGCTATTTTTAAATATTCGTTCAAATTCAAGTCTAATATTCAACAAACAGTAATGCGTAGACCAAATTTTTAGAGCAAATTTACAAATCATATGACGTGTCATCGTAAGGTTTAATTTAGTGCCCATTCATTACTTATACATATCAATTAAAGACTCGAAAACATTATTATTTTTTTAGTCCCATATTGACAAGGCTAGTAAATAAGAAAAAACATCTCACGATTTATACAAAAACACTTTAAAAGTTCAGATGGAAAACAAAACTCATTTATCTACTTGTAAGCCAGGGGTTTTTTGGTTTCCTTCTCTTGATACAAAATAAATTAGTCTTTCTGTGTTTCAAAATTATTGAGTTTGAAATGTTTTTCTAAGTATAATTTTATCAATGTCTTTTATGTGAAAATAAATAATTTTCTTATGTGAAATTAAGGCATATTTTTTTAGCGTCGCCCCGGGCCTCAAAAATCTCTAGACCGGCCCTGGTCTCACATGTTGCATGCGTGGATGCCATTTCTCTAGTTTGATTATATTCTAAAGCTACAATAACTTAAAGGTTCAGCATAAAGATTCAAATGGATTATAATTCAAGCAAAGCCAGTCTCTTATGCCTTGGCTTAAATTGGCAGTTTTGATTTGATATATATTTTCAGTGTAGCGTCAAGAAAAGAAGAATCATGTGATAAATGAAATAGAGGAAGAAATTAATGTTGTAACAGATCATTTGACTTATAATAACATATTTTAGAAGCAACATAATGTTGCATATACATTTCTTTACTAATTTTTCTCTTAGCAAACAATATATACCTTCTGGGCATGCAGATTTAATATATATATATATAAAGCAACATAATCTTGCTTATACATTTCTTTACTAATTTTTCTCTTAGCAAACAATATATGCCTTCTGGGCATGCAGATTTAATATATATATATATATATGCATGTGTGTGTGTGTAACATATAATATATTATGAATATACAACACTATGAGTCTAAGTTACATAATGGACTTGTAACAATTTATTGAACTTGCAATTCGTGAAGTCAAACTTAAGACACCCCATCCATCCACACACATCACCACCACCACTTACAAGTAGAGAGAAATATCATTAGTTTGTAATAAATAAAGAGATGATCAACATGGTGGTCAGTAGATTTGGTACGTACAATAGCATCATTTTTTTTATAGGAGGCATCTCACCACACAGCCCCCAGTACCACATGAATGCAATAGTGTAATTTTGGTCCCGAGTCAAACATTATGTCAAAGTAGAGTCGGTAAAAATAATGAGTCCATTGAGAATCCAGACTTTTACTCGCTTTTCATTAAATCAACCCCTTGGTGTTAAAACTTAAAATTAATAGCATCATTTTAAAATAAAAGATCAATTACATTATTATTGGGGTCAAATATTTTAGAAACCAAAATTGCAGATTATTTATAAATTAAATGCCAGGCCATGTAGACTTGAAGAGGGCACAGTATCACCTTCTAGAAGGTCTGGAACTGCAATTGAGTTAGCTACTAATTATTTGTCTAACAGGGCTCTCCGGTAGTTAATTAAGAGCGCGGTGATGGGGCAGTCTAAACACTTCTAAAAAAGAATGAGGATCCTCTCCGGATCCTCTTTGTGAGGATTCTGGAAATCCTCAAATCGTGTCCGTTCATTGTATGTCGTGCGCCATAAATCATTTTAAATATTTTTATTTAAAATTAAATATAAATAATATCTGACGAAAACTGAACGCACGATATATGATGAACGGTCACGATTTGAGGATTTCCAGGATCCTCACAAAGAGAATCCGAAGAGGATCCTCCTGGTCTCAAAAATTCATTGGCAAAAGATGAAAACCTACATGAAATGGTTCATGATTGGATAATTGACCCAAAAAAAAAGGTTCACAAGTGGAACCACTATATTAGGTTTTTTTTACTCACGCATAAGCAAATCAAAGGTTTTTATACTAGCCAATAGAATTCAACTTTTCTTCATTCAGTCGACTTCGTTAGTGTCATTTCACGACTTTGCATGTGCTTATAATTAAGTAGTTAGACTACAAATTGTATCAAAAGTAGAATTTTCTATGGATTCTTCACCACCTCATGTTTTTGACACATTATTTTATAATGTTGGCATCAGAATTGTGCAAAAAAAAATGAGATGGCGGTGAATCTAGAGAGAGTCCTACATTTTAGAGTCTTGTATTGTGAAACATAAACTATCTGCACTTTACTTCGAAACACACAATTAGTTTTTTTTTCTTTTTTTTTTTCAGATAAACACACAATTAGTTGTGTACTAAAAATGTTACTCCATGTCAAAGTTCTGTGTCGATTTGAAAAAGATGAGTTATATATGCGGAAGCTATGAAGCACGGATACTTTAGTTTGATCGCGTATTTTGTATCGATATACTTGATTGGATACGATATTTGCCTCTTAGTCTCGGATACTCATTGTAAGATACATTTACACTTCAAAAAAGATAATGAAGATAAAGTAATTGGGAAGAGCTATATTGAAAGTTGATGAATAGAAAGGGTTTGTCTATTAAAGACATGATTACGACTCTCACACTTTTTCCTACTGTATATAAAGAGGATTCAATTTCTAACTTTTCTTCTCCAAGAAATCATATGAACTTGAATGTGAACGATGGATTACGTTTTAAATTATATGTTTTTATCACTATATATATTTTTATTTGTTGTATACATGCCCTATCATATTCTAGTTTTTAGAAATTTTCAATATCACCGTGTTGTATTGTATCGCATCATTGTATCTGTATCTGTATCCATACTTCTTAGTGGAAAAAAAAAAAAAAAAGAATTTGAGCGTGACCGCCTCAGATGATTGAGGTGCTGTATGGATTGATAATTATAGCTAAGGCCGAGTCAGAACGATTCATCGGAAGAACTATTCTAAGATATTTTCAGCGAATAAATAATGAGAATTACCAAAAGTGCAAACCCTAAACCCTATAGCACAACCTCTCTTATTAATTATCACTGTGGATAGTTCTCGGAGGTTTTGGTTAGGAACCTCATTAGTTAGTCCTTCTCAAATAGCTAAGCTTAGCTATCTTAACAAAATAATTCATTCTTATTAATTAAGGTGGCGAGATAACGCACCAAAAGTAACAAAATAAGGGCTAACAAGCTTTACATCCTAGCTAGAACACAATCTGAAATCCACTACATACTAGAAAACTCTAAATTATTTGACTGCAAACCTTTTGGAAAGTTGTGTGTATATATACTCCTACCCAACCCTCAAATCCAAAATGAAATTAAAACAAAAAACAATCAAAATTACACAAAAATGACAAAAATCTAAATAAATAAATAAATAATATTTGACCTAATAAAGCCATGGTTTCGCAACAAAGCCATGGAGTGCAAAAATTGGACACCACAGCCTGCCACATAGAAAACTTGTGGCCTTAAATATGTTGAGATGTGCATGATTTGATCAGCTAATATTATGACAAAGCCAATTCAGTACCATAGTGTATATAGGCATAGCGCAAGTATAGTTTCGATAGATAAATTTACTCACTTCGAAAGGAGTATGTTACATTAACTTGGAACAAGAAAAACTTTTAAATGCTACCAATTAAGTTTGATCTTATATTCTACTTAAGTGTTGCTGATTCATGTTTGCATACGCTTGTGATGTGCAAATGTAGTGCATAAACAATGCCTATAAGATAAGGCAAATCCAGTGATTTCTAGTATGGTACCTTTTCGATCATATTCTCTCTTTTCATTGTGCAAAATCTTTAGTACCTCCTGTGTAGACACAAGATGCCCCGTAAAGCTAAAGGGAGGGGACTAAAAGTTCCAATTCTACATATCACATTTCGAACTCATCAATACCATATTTGTGGGTGGCAATCTACAATTTGTTAACCACTATCGAATTAAAAAAAAAATATATATATATGTGTGTGTGTGTGTG
Source organism: Malus fusca (assembly GCA_035220775.1). Taxonomy (NCBI): domain Eukaryota; kingdom Viridiplantae; phylum Streptophyta; class Magnoliopsida; order Rosales; family Rosaceae; genus Malus; species Malus fusca. The sequence continues at coordinate 26,816,270 of CM069069.1, forward strand.
TGTAATAATGTATTTCAAAAAGAAAAATCAGACCTGAAGTTTAAATGCATATCAGTGTTTCATGTTTTCCTAATGGAAGGTGCTTGAATGCCACTTTAGACTTTACATTGAAGTCAAATCGTATGATTGATTGCAGTATTTCGGAGATAAAGCAAAGTTAAGCTGACCTTGAAATTGTTAGTTAAGAATTAGTTTATAATAAACCGTGTCGGCAGCAGAACAACTCAATAAAAGTTGACAGCTTTTTAACAAAAACAAAATAGAGGTTTCACATCCTTTGATTGTACATATTATTTTTAAATACAACGATATATTAATTGATCATCGTCATTTACACGGTTTAAAACTTAAAATCTCTCTTTTTTAATTTATGAATAAATAATAATCACAATTATTTCAAAATTCAGAATAAAAACATTGACCGCAATATATTATATTTTATGGGAAAGTAACACCGATACTGAAAACTTAATTAATTTTGAGGGTTTCCAACCTTTAAGCGCTCCTATTTTCACGGCCTGCTTGAAAGAATTTTGGGAGAGCTAAAATTATTTTATATAAGAACCGCAAGAAAGGTGATTATTTTAAAAATTATTCAAGTAATTTATTCAAGAAGCACATGGAAAATGTTTTTTTAATAAAATCACCTAAATGACAACAAATTTTATATAGAAGCACTTTTCATGTGTTTTCTTCATTAGTGAATGAGCCATAATTCTAAAAACTTAAATTACTCGTTTTGATCCTTGTCTACAATCATTATTTTTTTTTTTAAAAGGATGACAACTAGTGTCAAGTCGCGGTTATCCACCACTTCCAGACATTTTAGTAGTGAGATACTTGTAAATAATTTATGACATATTTACTTACTTTGGACAGTAATCAAAATTAAACAAGTGAACAAAAGACAATTCGAATATATATACAAGAGAAATCATTAATTAGAATATTTCAATACGTACCGCATTCCAAATATATAAACATGTCAAAAAACAATGAGAGCCCACCTCGCACACCTAAAGGCACTCAAAAAGAAAGATAACACAACCCCACCTCGCTCCTTTGCCAACTTGCCATCCTTATATGCAATTGAATCGTAAATTTCAACATGCATAATAAAAGGGAAGAACATCATAATTCTAGTATCTAATCACCCGGGGGTGGAAGGGGGGATTAGGGCCTAGGCCTAAGATATGCTTTTTCTCTTTAATTAGCGGGGAAGCCTAAGACATGTGAAGGGTCTAAAAATATAAACAACATGTAAGAGAAACGGGAAAAGGTGTAGCCTTCCAGGGGAAAACATTGGAAGTACTCCAAAGGCTCCAACTTTTTCAATGCTTTATCTTTACTGTTTTGTTGCTGAAGCTTAGCCCCTGCCGACTTTGTTGGTTTGCTACCCACCAGGAGAGTACCCCTAAAGAGTGAACAAGGTTCTTTGGTCGGTTCGCGACCCTTGGATGCCGAAGGCATCCTTGGGGTGATCTCGTAGTTCCTACGGGGTGGAGTGGGGTGCTTTACTGACTCGAGAAGTATTGGACGTGTTTAATACAACCTGACACCCAATAAAAAATGGTTTATGAACAGATTTCAAACACTTTTACAAACCTAGCACAGGCTCTACCATCACCAATGACTTCAATGCTCTACTTAATTACAAGTCTCCACTTCTAAGCTCTGCAGCTCCTGCCGACTTTGATTACCATCACAATAAGAAAAAAGGTAATGCTAGAGAGACCAAATTTGTAACTAAATTTTGTAAACTAAATGACATGAAAATTAATGATTGAATTATTACTCAAGTGTTTATTAATGTGCTTATTTTTTATTGCTGACACATTATTAATTTTACAAATTTAACCTACCTATCATTACTCAAACAAAAATATGTTTTGGTTGATGAGACTGGCCCAACTCAGAATGCCCTTCCATTTTTTACCAAGTAAAGGAATGTGCATCCATCATTGGATTTGGATCAGCATATCTTCAACTTGTTTAAATATGTATATTCTGTTTGTTTGAATTGGGCAACGATAAAGAGCTGTGTGTAAGAAGAGAAAATATGTGTGGTTATCATTTTTCTTTTACTTCAGAAGCTACCAGCATCTCTTAAACAAGCCAATGAAAATATTAGCAGCTACAAAAATATTTGATTGTCACATGTAATTATGAAGAATCGTTCATCGTCCGTCTCCGTAGCATTGCTCTTTCATCAATGTGTCAAACTACAACATGAATCTTGGCATGCGTGAAGTAAGTCAAAAGAAATATTACAACATTCATGATCGGATCCAGCAAGAAATCCCTTTCCCTAAACCCAAGTAAAAATTCCCTTTCAATATATGAACATTGACTCTGTCTAATTACTAATTAGTATCTTTTTAAGGCACATTGACATTACAGTAGTGGAATAGAAGAGGTTCCCGACTCCTATAGGGGCATAGGAAATGATTGAGAGTCCTTTAGGGTTTTTTCTTTTAAGTGTCCCTACGAACATCTTCATCCAACAAATTTCTATACTGGATATGTATATATGTTGCAATAGGAGTAGTATACGTAGAGAACTGGATACAATACCCCTTAGAGGTTTACCATTATAGACAAATCACTACTTTACTTTATATCCTCTCAATATGTTCTTCCCAAAAGAGGCAAGAATGTTGTACCAAAATAAAGCAATAACTATGGAGCAAATGCTAAGACAGTAATAATTGTGGAGCCTAAAATAATCCCAAAAATTCGCAGCTCGCATCCCTGAAGGTCTCAGCAGCTGGATACGACTGCCCACAGCTCACCTGCCCTTAGCAAGGAATTAAAGATAAGGATTAATTACCCAAATCCTATCTTTAATACATTCCCAATTGAAGATTGACTCCAATCAAGTAAGTAATCCTAATTTAAATAAATTAGGGATAATTACACCATTATCTCAAGATATTATTTCCTATTTAATATCTTGGGAATATTTAGAGAATATCTCTCCATTAAACACTACGGCCGACCCTATCCCTATAAATACCCCATATTCTACCAAATTTTCTGAGCTTTTGCAACCCTAAAAAAGCCCTAAACACTTTACACTATCAGAGAAACTAACTTGGGCATCAGAAATCCGTTGACCTAACCCCTCCCCCCCCCACCTCGTGGACGCATGAGGCTTAGGTCTTTGATCAAAGGTGTTGATTGTTTTGCAGGTGCATTTTCGTCATGATTGAAGACGGCGAAAATTTGCATCGACAAATTGGTGCTTTCATTGAGAGCTAATTCAAAACACTCGAAGAAGCCTCTCGCATTTGTTTCTTGAATTTTCTATTACGTTGAATTTCTCACACGTCGTATCAATTAATTTTTCCTAGGAAAGTTTCTTGATCAATCTCTGGAGAAAGGATACAATGGTAGGAAATTCAGAAACTACGACGAGCGGAACCATGTATATGCAAGGATTTGGACTGTAGAGTGGAGACGAGGACATAGCCCCACGACGGAGGTCCTCAAAGCTTGGTAGGAAGAGCCCCAACTCCACGAAGCCGCGCCACTACCACCACCACCGTGACCCAGCAGCCACGGCACCATTTCCACCACCGCTACCCTTGCAGTGCCGCACCCACTCAAACCCTAGGCAGGAGGCCCAAGTCCATGAGCAGGAGGCCCAAAACTTGGCAACTGCCACAGCAGGCCCAGGGCAGGAGGCCCAACCCACTGCAGCAGCAGGCCTAACTGCATAGCAGGCCCAAACCCGAGCCTAGAACACGGCAGTTGCTGCCAGCCAGAAAGCTCAACGGGCCCAAGCCCAAGCCACCCAGCCATCAGGCTATGATGTGGCAGCCCAACAGCTAGGAGGGCCTACGGCCATGCAGGCCTAAGGCGAGCAAGTGCCGATCCAACGTGCCCCGCGACTCACTCTGACGACCCGGTTAACGGCACAATCCATTCCAAGGCCACCTCTAGCGATCCAGATACTGACCATAGGTCCCGCGATTGATTCAGGGTTACTTTCACCCTACTTTTCCGCTGGAATGCCCGCTTTGGGTTCAAGTTTGAAGGAAATTTTGTGAAAAACATGTTCATTTGAGCAACATCTATAGCATGCAATTAACAAATTAAAGGCGGAATCATGCTTGTATGCACTCAAAACAAAACATTACCCATGAAATTCAAAGCCTAGTAGTTAGGTGAACCAAGACTCAACTCAAAACAAAGTGAGTTGAGAAATTTATACCTTTGTTGATTCATCTTTGCATAAGCAAAGGATAATCACCCAAGAGATAGGGCCTTCATTCCTTGCTTCTTAGCTCCATGGATTTGGATGGAAGAATTGGTTTCTCCAAGTTCTCAAAGTTGAGAACCTCTAAGTCTCCACACCAAGGAAGTATTGATGAAGAAATGAGTGACCTAGAGGAAGTAAGATTGCTAGCTAAAATCCTCTAGGGTGGCCGGCCTCTTAGAGAGAAAAGAGAGCTTGTGTTCTCATCTTTTCTCCAAAAGAAAACCCTAATGAAGAAAAGGCTATAAAGTCATATTTATACATTTGTTCATTGGAGTGGCAAACTTGTAATAAGTCCAAAACCCACTCCATTATCAATATGGCCGGCCATAGGGTGTTATTGGGTTGTTTGGGCCTTTGTGAATATTTAGTCATTAAGTTGTCATACAACTTAAGTCAATGGGCTTGACGTTCGAAGCCCATTGGGCCTTGAGGCCCAAAACTAACACGAGGTCTTTAACGAACTTTATTCGCTTGATTAATTAACATATTAATTAATCATTGCCATAAATAATTAAACCATTTAATTATTCTTACTCATCTCCATTGTTTCTTCAATCTCTACCTTACACGGTGTACGATCCATTAGGTTCCTTTTAGCGAGGCAGTGGGCGATTAGAACTCTTTCAAATCGATTGTGAATTGAAACTTACTTTCAATTCTCCCTTTAGTGATTATACACGTTTAGGGCTTCCACAAACCATGAGTGACACCTAGCAGTATGTCATGGTTACCCAAGCTAATCAGAAGAGGTGGAGAACCTATTCAATTTAGGATTACAATGCAATACGGTCTTTCTCTAATACAATACTCTTGACCACATTGTTTGGTTTGATAGTTTATTCATGTCTACTATCCAATGAGATTCATTTACTTATATGATTACCTTGAATGTGATTTGGAACGACTTCCTAAATCTCATTCATACTCTGGCCAGAGATTCTTAATCAGAGTATTCTCCCTCAAACGGTTTGAAGGTTAGAGATCCCTTGTTGCGCATTTACTTGCCTCCATGGCTAAGTGGCTTAACCCCAACTATGCCGTGGACACCCTCTGATGGAGTGACTTTGACATAGTCAAAGATCAATGACCTAACCACAAGACAACTATGATGCCTCAGGTCAAATGACTACTTTGCATTATCCCAACCATAAGTTCTCATGTGACATGAGTATGAGAACTCATCGTTGATCGTGTTCAGTGGACTCATTCTCTATTGAGCACCTACATGCTTGTCTTGGTGTCAATCACACCAATGACTCGAGACTAGTCACTCTCCCTGAGAGAAGACACAGCACGTACTGATCATAACGCACTGTCAATGCCCAATTGGCAATCCTATGATCAGAAACGTTTAGGATATGTATACGAAAGATAATGGTCTCATTAATCTAAACGAAAGATAATGGTCTCATTAATCTAACTTGTTTAAATTACATTCTCCTAATTACATATTCCTTGGACTTATCGTTTAAGCATATAACATTTATATGAGACGGCTTAAAACAATAATCTTTGCCCTTGATATTAAACTAGATTAGCTTAACATGTGAAATGTCCGTAAAGTATCATCATATGATTGGTTTTAGGGCACATTTCCAACAATCTCCCATTTGCACTAGAGCCAATCAGCTTGGTCATCAGTGATGATATCTCTTCTGTAGTGATTTCAAAAATGGCTGAGTAGTAGGCCTAGACAATGGATATCTATATGTTATCCATAGAAGCAACCTTGAGAATAACGACGTCACCATTATACATGATTCTCATGTTGGAAGTATGCCCACAAAGCCACTCATTTGATGTAATAGCTTTTTGGAATACTTAATGTATTAAACTTTTATATGTTTAATGAAGGGCAAAGCTTATTGTCAGACACTATTTATTGTATCATGTGTTTATGCAATAAGGGAATCCAAGGGATGTATTTGATCTAAGAGACAAGTGATCTAAGTGAGTTAGATTATCGAGACCATTCTCTTATGTTCATTCCTAAAACATTCCTAGCCATAGGATTGCCAATTGGGTATTGACAATCCGCTAAGGTTAGTATGTGTTATGTCAACTCAAGCTTGAGTATGACTAGTCTCAAGTCATTTGGTGTTGGACACTAAGACAAACACATAGGTGCTCGAAAGAGTAATCGAGTACACTGAACAACGATCAAAAGAGAGTTCGAACATACATGTCATGTAAGAACTCTAAAGTTGCAATATGCAAAGTAGTCCTTTGACCTGAGGCATCATAGATGTCTAATGGTTAGGTCCTTGATCTTTGATCATGTCAAACGGCATTCCATCGGAGTGTCCACGGCATTGTTGGGGTCAAGCTATCTAGTCATGTAGGCATATGAATGCACAACAAGGGATCTCTAACCTTCCATGGTGGAAGGAGAATACTCTAAGATATGATTCTAAAGTCTTTGGCCAAAGCAAATGAATATGACTTAGGAAGTCTGTTCCAAATCATATTCAAGGGAATCATATAGAAAAGTATCACATTGGATAGTAGACATGAAACAAACTATCACTTAAACAATGTGATTAAGAGTATTGTATTAGAGAAGGACCGTATTGCATTGTAGTTGTAACTGGATAGGTTCTCCAACCAATTCTACTTAGCTTGGGTAACCATGATATGCTGCTAGGTGTCACTCATGGTTTGTGGAAGCCCTAATGATTAGCAAACACTAATCATTAAAGGGAGAATTGAAATGTGGTTTCAATTCACAATCGATCGTTAAGAGTAACAATCGCCCACTGCCTCGCTAATTGGAACCTAATGGATCGTACACCGAGTAAGGGCGATAGTGAAGAAATTAAATGAAATGGATATGCAATTAAATTGTTTAATTGAAGAATGGTCAAGATTAATTAATTAGTTAATTAATTTTACGAAAGGTTCGTATTGGGCTTTTAAGTTGGTTTTGGGCTTCAGGGCTCAAAAGCGTTTTGGTCCACAAGGCCCATTATGTTTAAGTTGTATGACAACTAAAACAAAATGGGCAAATAGCCCAATAACATTAATATGGCCGGCCATTAGGGTGAATGGGCAAGCTTGGATTAATTACAAGTTTGCCACTCACTTGAAATGAAGTATAAAATCAACTTTATAGCTTTATTTCTTATTAAGGGTTTTTCTTGGTGAAATGAGGTGAAACACTTTCTCTCATTTTTCTAAAGAGGCCGGCCACTTAGAGAGATTAATCTAGCAATCTTTTCTTCTCTAAGTCATCCATTTCATCTTCACACTTAACCCTTGGTGTGGAGACTTAGAGACACCAAATCTTTGGTGTTTTTGGAGATCCTTTCCTTACATCCTCAAGGACCAAAGGAGCACAAAAGGAGAAGGATATCACAAGCAATATCCAAGGAGCATGGAGGTGACTTGAAGGCCCTCCACTTGGGTGAATCCCTTGTGTAAACAAGGATGAGCTTCAAGGGTAAAGAAACTCTAAATCTTTACTTCTCTTTAATGTTGTTAAAGAGTTTATTGGTTCACCATATACTAGGCTTTGAAAGTCATGGGTTTTATGAATTGTTTTTTAATGCATGCCTACTTTAAAGTGTTAAATAGTATGCATATGTATTCAAATGTTCTTCAATGTTCTTAGCTAGGACAAAATTTTTCCTTCAAGTGGTATCAGAGCCTAGGCCTAGTTTATGGTGAATCCTTTTGGGTTTTGTGATTTTCATGATTTATGATTTAAATGTTGTAAATGTTACAAGCTTTGTTCTTGCTTTTGAATATATAAATTTTGCTAGAAAATGTAGCATCTCAAATGTTGTAGATGTATTTCATTTAAGCATGAATATTGGAACTAAAATTTGGTGACATGTATTTTGGGAAATTCGGCCAAATCCAAAGGGTGATTTTTTGGGTTCATGTTTGTCTTGTTAAAATGGTTTTAAAGTGACTGTTGGAACCCCTAAGTACCCTAGGATATTAGCCCTCTTTTGAGTGGTGAAAATTTGAGTTTTGGTGAGTGAAAACATTCATGGAGCTATTATGAGTTTTCATGGTGTTCTTCAATGTTCTTGAAGTTCTTGCCAAGAACATAAAGTTTTGAAGTTTTGATTCAAAAGTTTTATGTTTTTCACAAAGTTTTGGTTTATTAATTGATGGTTGATGGTTATTGGTGAGATGTGATGAAATGGTTTTAATGTTTTGTCATAGATCTTTTATTTTTCTTACAAACCATCAATTTCACCTTTACCTCACCCACCAAAATCAACTTGCATATTGCACATGCATGCACAACTTGCACCAAATCCCTTTCACACTTCTTTTACTCTCTAAAACCGGCCACCCCCTAGTGGGGGTACTTTTGGGGCCTTTTGTTCAATTACATAAAGTTTTGATACTTTTGTGTTTTTGTATTTTGGCCCAAAAGTTTACGTTTTTACGTTTAGGCCTAAAAACTCTAAAGGACAAATTGTTTTGATCCTTTAATGATGTTTTTACATTATTAAAATTTTGGGTTCTAGTTGAAATTACATGAAGTTGTGGACTTTTGTGTTTTTTTCAAAGTGACCCCAAAAGTTTGTGTTTTTGCATTATGGCCCAATTGTTGTGGTCATAGTTTCCTTTTGGCCCAAATAAAATGAGAACAAAATTGTTTTGTCTCTTTAATGAGAATTGGATTTTCATTTCACTTAGTCCCATTTAAATCAATTCTATGGATCCAAAAACCAATTGTTTAAGTTGCTTTCTTAGTTAATGTGATTGATTAAGAAAAGGGTGATTATGAACCAAAGGCCTCGATAATTGAGCCATGTGATTGGCCGCTTTACATTATGAATGTTTGGGTTTGGTAGTGTAGATTTGAATGTAATTTGATTAATTCAATTTGTTGTAAATGGACATAAGTCCATCATTTGTGTTGTAAAAGGGCATAAGCCCTTATTATTATTTCATGTATTCCTTTTGTTTATTTGTATGCAAAATGGAATAGTTGGGTCCAACGCCCAATAGGAAATAACGGTTTAATTGGATTAAACGCGTAACTAAAATCAACAGCTATCTACCTTAAACCCAAGGTCCAACACAAGGCTCGTGTTGGATCAAATCAAACGGTTCATAATCATCCTAAAACCTAATATGACTATATAGTCCATATGAGGATGCAATGCATTCGTTAGTAGTTCCATATAGTCTCGCTTGTTTCAACGAAACAATGGGAGTATTATATGCTACTAATTCATATTAACTTGGACCAATAGTTATGATAGGCCCAAGTTCTTTTAATAAAGATTAAAATGATTTTGATGTAGGCCAACACTACTCCCTCAAAACAAATATTAAGTTGATAAGCGAGAGATGTTTTGAACATCTCTTTGTAGGCCTTCCACCGTGGTGGGTTCCAATTGTTTGTGACTCATGCACCGGCTTCACCCTATCATGGGGAAGTACAAAGTATGTGCTTACATCCAGGAGGAATCCATATACATATGATGAGGTGAATGTAGGCAACGAGGATAGCCGACATCGTATCATCGTGAGGCTATTCTTGAACCCCTTCACAAACTAAGCATGGTGGGAATAACTTAACTAAGTGCAATGGAGCCGACATCGTATCATCGTGAGGCAACATTCTCTAGAGGCCAAACAGATGGGTAATTACAAAAGGTTGTAAATGAATAATGCGTTATTCTCTCATCATTATTTTTGCTAACCAACATCGTATCATCGTGAGGTGGGCTTGGTAATGGTGAGTCTCCCATACCCCGCTAAGAGTTCAATATAACTCTCGAATTCTATTAAGGGATGTGGAATTTGCCAAAAATAGTGGGTGGTGCTATTTGATTCAAAGACCCAATCAAATAGTTTTAAAACAAACAATCTAATACGATTTTTGTTATGTTATGTAGTTAACGACATGCCTAAAATTATACCCACCATTATACTTGACAAAAGGGGCCTTAGGGGCCAACATTTCCTTGCTTGGTATCGCCACATTGAGAATGTCTCAAAGGTGAAAGACATATTGTATGTGCTTAAGCAATCCCCTCCTCATGTATCTCCTACGAAACTAGCTTCAAAGGAGGAGTGTCAAAATTATGTTAGACACTATGAGGATGATTTACAAGCCAAATGCTTGATGCGAAAATAAATTAACACACAAATTAAACCCTCTTTTTGACAATTGTAGTATAGATGTAAGTAGGGTATCGTTCTAGGCCGGGGATTAGGAGGGCTTGCTAAATCCTCTCAAAAACATAAAAACAAAGTTACAAATGTAAATAAAAGACTTTAAAAGTAAAGGGGGATTTGGATTTGATGAATTTAGAAACAAAACATAAACTTTGGAAAACAAAACAAGTTTTAAAACGAATTTGGTTTAAATAAATGGATGGAAGGTTAGCTAAGGGGTTCTTCTCCACACATGTCTTGCTTGCATACAAAATGATTTCCAATTGCATTTCAATAACTTATTAATTCTCAATGCCCCAAGTTAATTAGGTACGCTTAAATTAACCCTCAGATTTTCCTACTTTTATTGAGTTGGATGATTGTATACGACAACCCAAAGCATTCTTCACAAGTTCCCTACATGAATTGCATAATAGAGATACAAGCAAGAATCATTAAGTTCTATGAAAATCATAAGCATTGACGAGGCATTCATAACTATGGAATACGCATGTTACTCTTGCCAAGAATTTACTTAACGCGATTGTGACTAGCAACCTTCACTACTTGTGAATATAAGTTCATGACAATTAGGTGAAACTCCCTTATATTCTAGCATCAAATTCATGCATGCAAACTAAGTGTCGACCCTCAATCAACATACACAAATCAGTTTTTATACGAACGGATAAGTAAATTGAATTCATAACTTATGAAACGCAATTAAAAGTAATTAAATCATATTGCAAGCAAGGACATGTGTTTCGAATTCCCCCCTAGCTAAGGGGGGTTTAGTTCCTCATTATTACAAAACAAAGATAAACAAATTTAAACATTGAAAAACAAAGGAAAGAAAGCACCCAAACGTTCCAACGATCCATGTTGGATAGCAAGCGCGTCCAAGGACTTTTCTCCTTCTCTTTGCCGCAACAACAAGGTTGGAATGATGTTGAAGGGTTGGTTATTCGGAGGAATGGATGGGAAGGGGTTTAGATATGTAGGAGAGGCAAGGAAAGGTTTGGAGAATGGTTAATTTCTGGATGATTTGAATGAGGTTGCTACCATGGTATTTATAGGAAGAGGATGGACTTGTTTAACACAAAATTTTGGTGGAATTGAGTAGGTGAGCATGGCAAAGAGTGGGAATTGTTGGTGGGTTAGGTATTGAGTCATCCACTCACATGTCATGGTTAGCTAAGCATTGCATCATCCACTCATATGTCATGGTTAGCTAAGCATTGCATCATCCACTCACATGTCATGGTGAGATAGGCATTGCATCATTACTAAAAAATCTGGTGGAAGTGAAACAAAGGGAAGGCCACGGCATTGATGAATTTTATGAGGTATGCATGGTTTTGAGTGAAGTTTTGGCCAATCCTTCTAGAAATTTATCTCTTCTTGCACTTTGTATTTGTTTCACCACATTTTTAGCATGTTTCTATCCTCATTTGACTTCAAATTCGTCCATCCATCTTGCTCAAAACATATGTAATCCATTCCAAGCTCAAAATTGCTCCAAAATGCACTTTCTTGCTACCTTAGCCCTTTGGACCTACAAACACACCAAAATAGCTTAAAGTACTAAAATAACTAAGAACTAATAACGTAAATGCAAGAAAACTAGTTAACTAAGTCGCATAAATATGCGTCTATCAAATTCCCCCACACTTAGTTTTTGCTAGTCCTCGAGCAAAACAAAGAAATAAAACAAAACAAAACCAACATAACCTAAACCTTCCAACGTTTGCTTTAGGGATTTCCAATGCACATGACATGTTAAGGATTATCATTCTCACAGATTTGAGTTAATTTAACACTTAAGCACATACTTAATCATAGTCACTACATACTAGTTCACAATTAACCAATTAAAACAATGTTTTGAATGTAGTAACATGCCTTAGAGAATTCCCTCAATCCTTACAAGATATGCACTCTATTTTCACTCAGATTTTCTAACTACACACCCTATACTAGTTATATGTGAGAGAATTGATGTGGATATAAAAACGAATGCTCACATATAAGTATCACAAATAATGCAATTTCCGGAGTTAATAAGCATGTTTAGATATGATCTCATGAATGGAATGCTACTACTTAGATGCGAGAACCAATGACACCATATGCTCATACCAAATTCAAACTCCACAAATTGAAGCACATAACACTCAAGATAGAAGTTAAGGGTTGTAACGGGGCTTGGGGTATTGGTTTAACAAAGAAAGGATAGGGAAAACAAACGTTCTTCAAGCGTTAGTAAGCAAAGTAGTAAAATTGAGACTTAGAATTCACTTAGATTGCAGAAATTAACTTTAAAACATAAGGGGAAGATTTAAACAACTTTTTAGGGCCGAATTTATTGTTTTGGACCCTTACTTCAACACTTTGAATTCTTTTCACAACTTTTCAACTTTTTTTTTTTTTTTTTTTTTTTCAACTTTTTTTTTTTTTTCTTTTCTTTTCTTTTCTTTCTACCCGTGCCTATGGCACACAATTCACAAAATAAAAATTTCCCCCACACTTGGTTTCTGCCACAAAGGAATTCAATTTGAATCATGCTTACTATACTTTAAGAACGAGGGTATGGATAGTCCTAATCTAGGCTAGGTGAGGATGATGTGGGTTAACAAAGAAAAGGCTAAACAAGGCTCAATGGGGTTAACACCTAAACATATAATGGAGTATGGTTTTACGGCTTTTTTTTTTTTTTTTTTTGGCTATGGTGGTGGTCACTACACAACTTTATCTTGAATATGTGTTATGCAAATCAATAACATGCTTTGAATGAATTGGGCATGAGTTCTAGCATTTGGAACTAAATGATGACACGCCTTCTAAGTAGCAACCAAGCAAAGAATAATGAGATCATGCAACGACTTAAGAAAGCAACAAGTTCACAGATTATTAACTCTCCAAATAAACGTTTAGGCTCAAGTCTCACAAGGTTGTAGCGTTAGTTTGAGTTACTTCCTTCAAGCATGTTACAAAAACTAATTTTTCCTTTATGTGAATTCATAAGTTATAACCACAACCAAGCATAAACCAAAGAGTAAATCAAACTTTTATCCATGTTTATAACTTTCTTTAACCGTCATGCAATTACAAATCGAATCCTCATTATTGTGTTGGAAGGTACCCTACGACACAAACAACCACACAAAAACAACCCTCTTTGGGTTTTTAAAACAAAATTTTCAAATTTTTATGTGATTTTCGGATTTTTACTTCAAAACACACTAAAACACAACTTAAAAACACTTAAAAACAGCAAGGAACAAGTCTTTAAGTTAAGGGTGATAAAATCCCACGAATTTGCACCAAAAACACTTAGTTACCCCCCCCACACTTAAATCAAACATTGTCCTCAATGTTTCAAGCATAAAATCACACTAAACAAAAAGAAACACACAAACAGCAACTAAAACAACTAAATAGGCAGATTAGAAAGATTCAACAAAGAGAAGGGTTTAGGAATGCAAATATGGAATTGGAGTGATTCCTCGAGCTTCCTTTGTTGAATTGCATGGGTTGCCTCCCAAGTAGCGCTTTCTTTAACGTCTTGCAGCCGGACGATGCTTCTTTGAAGGGTTATGGAACCCCACGGTCTGGAAGGGTGTTTCCTCTACGCCTTGTCCTTCGAACCACTTCATGCTTTGGGTCCTTGAATGGAATGGGATAGTAATTCTTCTTGACTGGGCCATTGAGCATCCTACAATCCATGTGAATTCGCCCACCATCCGGGATATGCTCGGGTACCTGCACCCAAGTAGGGAACCATTTCTTAATTTTAATGGGAATTGGATTTGGATTAGGTGCCTTACCTTGGTGTTGTGATGAAGTGGCAGCAACATGAACTTTCTCCCCCTTGGTGCTCTCGGTCAAATTGGGTGTTTTAAGGGCAGTGGCCACGGGGTCCTTGTGCTCCACTCCAATTCCCTCATCTTGTATTGTTCTTGAAGCAAACTTTGTGTTAGGGGCTGAATGATCCGTCCCTATCTTTTCTATTGTATCAATAACACAACAAGAACGAACAACATTAGGAGTCTCAATGGATTCAGGAATTTTAAAACAAATCATATCACCACCAAATGCCATGGTTACTTCTCCTTTGGCTACATCAATCTTGGTTTGAGCTGTTTTCATGAAAGGTAGTCCAAGTAAGAGTGGTGATGATGGAGAGTGTGCCGAATCTTCCATGTCAAGCACATAGAAATCTGCAGGAAAAATCAAATGGTCTACCTGCACCAAAACATCCTCCAAAACACCTTTCGGATATGCATTAGATCGATCGGCTAATTGGATAATAACACCATCATTTTTAAGCTCTCCTAGATTCATCGATGCATAAACAGAATATGGCATGACATTAATAGAAGCACCTAAATCTAGCATGGCATGTTCAAACCTTGTATTACCAATTACGCAAGGGATAGTGAAACTACCTGGATCTTTGCATTTAGGCGGTAGCTTTCTTTGCAACAGTGCAGAGACATTCTCACTTACATGTACTACCTCTTTCTCCCGAATCCGTTTCCTTGTTGTACAAAGCTTTTTCAAGAACTTTGCATACTTCGGAATTTGCTTGATTGCATCCAAAAGGGGTATGTTGACTTGAACTTTCCTAAATGTCTCTAGAACATCTTTTTCCTCCTCTTCTTTCTTGGATTGCAAAAACCTGCCAGGAAAGGGCACATTTAGTGGAAAGAAACTAGAAGAATTCGAATTTGGAATTACCTTGACGGGTTGAGATGGTTTAGGGGCATGTTGTGGTTGCGGTAAGGGTGGTTCTACCCTTGCCGTGGGTTGGGCTCCATGTTCTTCTTCTTGCAGCAGCTTTTCATCCTCTATTTGACTTGATTTTGATGAGTTTGGATCAACCCTAACTTGCCTACCACTTCTCAACGTGATGGCCTTGGCGGTTTCAAATCCTCCTTTGGGATTCGCAATGGTTGAACTAGGGAGCTTTCCATGTTCACGAAACTGCCCCATAAACTCGGCAATTTGCCCCACTTGCTTCTCCAACTCGTCCATCCTTTTGTCTTGGTTTTGCATAGCCTTAGCTTGATTTTCCTGCCCATTAGACAACTTAGTTAGTATCTTAAGAAGTGCATCATTGCCAAGAGACATACCTGAAGTACTTGGGCCGGATTGGGACTGATTTTGAGGTGGGTCGTAGGGTTTGGTGAAGAACCCCGGGGGTTGTTGCCTAAAGCCTCCTTGGTTTTGAGGTTGTTGGGGCTCCCTCCACTTGAAATTTGGGTGGTCTCTCCAACCGGGATTATATGTGTTTGAATATGGATCGTTCCTTGGTTGGTTTTGACCTTGAAACCCAATTGCATGGGCGCTTTCCCATCCCCCATTTTCAATCAACTGTGGACACTTTTCAGAGGCATGTCCTTGGATGGAACATACGCCACATACATTTGGTCCTTGCATCTTCATGCCCTCGGCCATCTGAGACACAAGAGAAGTAAGATTAGCTAATTGCGAATGAAGATCGGAAGTTGAACTTACCTCATTAACTTGATGTCGTGGGGGTCCCCTTTGGCCTACTCCCTCGTATTGTTGAGCGTTCAACGCTCGATTAGAGATCAAGATCTTGGCAGCCATGGGTGTTTTGTCCACCAATGCTCCTCCCGCTGAAGCATCAAGCATTTGACGTTCTAGAGGTAGGAGACCCTCGTAGAAATATTGCAAAAGCAACTCCTCCTTCATCTGATGCTGTGGACAAGAAGCAACAAGTGATTTAAATCGGTCATAATATGTAGGAAAAGACTCACCTTCTTCTTGTTGAATTCCGCTTATCTTTTTGCGTAGGAGGATGATGCGAGAAGTTGGAAAGAACTTCTCTAAGAATGCTCTCTTCATACTCTCCCAAGATGTGACAGTGCCGGGAGCTAACTCGTATAACCAATCCTTGGCTTTATCCATCAAAGAGAATGGAAAAGCCTTCATCTTCAAAATACTTCCGTCAACATTAACGGGAGTCATACTAGAACAAACTACTTCAAATTCCTTCAAATGTTTGTTAGGATCTTCCATGGACAAGCCATGGTATTTAGGAATATGATGAAGCAAACTTGACTTTAATTCAAACTCTTCCGTCTTACCTTGGGCAGCCGGGGGGTATTGGATGCACAAGGGTGCGGCATTATCCAATCCTGAGGCCGAAAGCTCTTTGAGTGTACGGTTGTCCACCTCCATGTCGTTTTCTGCCTCCTCATTTTCTTCAAATTCGGATTCAGAACTAGAACTAGGTGGACTAGGTTCTGGTACTTTTCTTTTCCTTCTCAAAGTTCGTTCAAAATTGGCGTCACACTCCGATATATGTGCATGAACTGGTTGAGAACTACAAGTCATAAACTAGTACCTGAAATAAACAAAATCAAATGAAATTAAAACTAAAATTAAAACACACAAAAAAAAAGAAATAAAAAGAAACAATGGGGATTTAGCAAAGTTGCTAATCCCCGGCAACGGCGCCAAAATTTGATGCGAAAATAAATTAACACACAAATTAAACCCTCTTTTTGACAATTGTAGTATAGATGTAAGTAGGGTATCGTTCTAGGCCGGGGATTAGGAGGGCTTGCTAAATCCTCTCAAAAACATAAAAACAAAGTTACAAATGTAAATAAAAGACTTTAAAAGTAAAGGGGGATTTGGATTTGATGAATTTAGAAACAAAACATAAACTTTGGAAAACAAAATAAGTTTTAAAACGAATTTGGTTTAAATAAATGGATGGAAGGTTAGCTAAGGGGTTCTTCTCCACACATGTCTTGCTTGCATACAAAATGATTTCCAATTGCATTTCAATAACTTATTAATTCTCAATGCCCCAAGTTAATTAGGTACGCTTAAATTAACCCTCAGATTTTCCTACTTTTATTGAGTTGGATGATTGCATACGACAACCCAAAGCATTCTTCACAAGTTCCCTACATGAATTGCATAATAGAGATACAAGCAAGAATCATTAAGTTCTATGAAAATCATAAGCATTGACGAGGCATTCATAACTATGGAATACGCATGTTACTCTTGCCAAGAATTTACTTAACGCGATTGTGACTAGCAACCTTCACTACTTGTGAATATAAGTTCATGACAATTAGGTGAAACTCCCTTATATTCTAGCATCAAATTCATGCATGCAAACTAAGTGTCGACCCTCAATCAACATACACAAATCAGTTTTTATACGAACGGATAAGTAAATTGAATTCATAACTTATGAAACGTAATTAAAAGTAATTAAATCATATTGCAAGCAAGGACATGTGTTTCGAATTCCCCCCTAGCTAAGGGGGGTTTAGTTCCTCATTATTACAAAACAAAGATAAACAAATTTAAACATTGAAAAACAAAGGAAAGAAAGCACCCAAACGTTCCAACGATCCATGTTGGATAGCAAGCGCGTCCAAGGACTTTTCTCCTTCTCTTTGCCGCAACAACAAGGTTGGAATGATGTTGAAGGGTTGGTTATTCGGAGGAATGGATGGGAAGGGGTTTAGATATGTAGGAGAGGCAAGGAAAGGTTTGGAGAATGGTTAATTTCTGGATGATTTGAATGAGGTTGCTACCATGGTATTTATAGGAAGAGGATGGACTTGTTTAACACAAAATTTTGGTGGAATTGAGTAGGTGAGCATGGCAAAGAGTGGGAATTGTTGGTGGGTTAGGTATTGAGTCATCCACTCACATGTCATGGTTAGCTAAGCATTGCATCATCCACTCATATGTCATGGTTAGCTAAGCATTGCATCATCCACTCACATGTCATGGTGATTTAAGTAAATTAACGCAAAAATTAAACCCTCTTGTGACAATTGTAGTATAGATGTAAGTAGGGTATCGTTCTAAACCGGGGATTAGGAGGGCTTGCTAAAACCTCTCAAAACTAATTTAAAAACATAAAAACAAAGTTAAAAAAAAAAATGTAAACAAAAGACTTTTAAGACAAGAAAGTAAAAGGGGGGATTTGGTTCTTGTGAAGTGAAAGTAAAACAAATAACTAAAACTTAAAAACTATGGATGATGGGCTTTAGCTAGAGGGTTCTTCTCCACACATGTCTTGCTTGCATACAAAACGATTTCCAATTGTATTTCAATAACTTATTAATTCTCAATGCCCCAAGTTAATTAGGTACGCTTAAATTAACCCTCAGATTTTCCTACTTTTATTGAGTTGGATGATTGCATACGACAACCCAAAGCATTCCTCACAAGTTCCCTACATGAATTGCATAATAGAGATACAAGCAAGAATCATTAAGTTCTATGAAAATCATAAGCATTGACGAGGCACTCGTTACTATGGAATACGCATGAAACTTATGCCAAGAATTTACTTAACGAGATTGTGACTAGCAACCTTCACTACTTGTGAATATAAGTTCATGACGATTAGGTGAAACTCCCTTATATTCTAGCATCAAATTCATGCATGCAAACTAAGTGTCGACCCTCAATCAACGTACACAAATCAGTTTTTATACGAACGGATAAGTAAATTGAATTCATAACTTATGAAACGCAATTAAAAGTAAACAAATCATATTGCAAGCATGAACATGTGTTTCGAATCCCCCCCTAGCCAAGGGGGGTTTAATTCCTCATTATTACAAAACAAAGATAAACAAATTTAAACATTGAAAAACAAAGGAAAGAAAGCACCCAAACGTTCCAACGATCCATGTTGGATAGCAAGCGCGTCCAAGGACTTTTCTCCTTCTCTTTGCCGCAACAACATGGTTGGAATGATGTTGAAGGGTTGGTTATTCGGAGGAATGGATGGGAAGGGGTTTAGATATGTAGGAGAGGCAAGGAAAGGTTTGGAGAATGGTTAATTTCTGGATGATTTGAATGAGGTTGCTACCATGGTATTTATAGGAAGAGGATGGACTTGTTTAACACAAAATTTTGGTGGAATTGAGTAGGTGAGCATGGCAAAGAGTGGGAATTGTTGGTGGGTTAGGTATTGAGTCATCCACTCACATGTCATGGTTAGCTAAGCATTGCATCATCCACTCATATGTCATGGTTAGCTAAGCATTGCATCATCCACTCACATGTCATGGTGATTTAAGTAAATTAACGCAAAAATTAAACCCTCTTGTGACAATTGTAGTATAGATGTAAGTAGGGTATCGTTCTAAACCGGGGATTAGGAGGGCTTGCTAAAACCTCTCAAAACTAATTTAAAAACATAAAAACAAAGTTAAAAAAAAAAATGTAAACAAAAGACTTTTAAGACAAGAAAGTAAAAGGGGGGATTTGGTTCTTGTGAAGTGAAAGTAAAACAAATAACTAAAACTTAAAAACTATGGATGATGGGCTTTAGCTAGAGGGTTCTTCTCCACACATGTCTTGCTTGCATACAAAACGATTTCCAATTGTATTTCAATAACTTATTAATTCTCAATGCCCCAAGTTAATTAGGTACGCTTAAATTAACCCTCAGATTTTCCTACTTTTATTGAGTTGGATGATTGCATACGACAACCCAAAGCATTCCTCACAAGTTCCCTACATGAATTGCATAATAGAGATACAAGCAAGAATCATTAAGTTCTATGAAAATCATAAGCATTGACGAGGCACTCGTTACTATGGAATACGCATGAAACTTATGCCAAGAATTTACTTAACGAGATTGTGACTAGCAACCTTCACTACTTGTGAATATAAGTTCATGACGATTAGGTGAAACTCCCTTATATTCTAGCATCAAATTCATGCATGCAAACTAAGTGTCGACCCTCAATCAACGTACACAAATCAGTTTTTATACGAACGGATAAGTAAATTGAATTCATAACTTATGAAACGCAATTAAAAGTAAACAAATCATATTGCAAGCATGAACATGTGTTTCGAATCCCCCCCTAGCCAAGGGGGGTTTAATTCCTCATTATTACAAAACAAAGATAAACAAATTTAAACATTGAAAAACAAAGGAAAGAAAGCACCCAAACGTTCCAACGATCCATGTTGGATAGCAAGCGCGTCCAAGGACTTTTCTCCTTCTCTTTGCCGCAACAACAAGGTTGGAATGATGTTGAAGGGTTGGTTATTCGGAGGAATGGATGGGAAGGGGTTTAGATATGTAGGAGAGGCAAGGAAAGGTTTGGAGAATGGTTAATTTCTGGATGATTTGAATGAGGTTGCTACCATGGTATTTATAGGAAGAGGATGGACTTGTTTAACACAAAATTTTGGTGGAATTGAGTAGGTGAGCATGGCAAAGAGTGGGAATTGTTGGTGGGTTAGGTATTGAGTCATCCACTCACATGTCATGGTTAGCTAAGCATTGCATCATCCACTCATATGTCATGGTTAGCTAAGCATTGCATCATCCACTCACATGTCATGGTGATTTAAGTAAATTAACGCAAAAATTAAACCCTCTTGTGACAATTGTAGTATAGATGTAAGTAGGGTATCGTTCTAAACCGGGGATTAGGAGGGCTTGCTAAAACCTCTCAAAACTAATTTAAAAACATAAAAACAAAGTTAAAAAAAAAAATGTAAACAAAAGACTTTTAAGACAAGAAAGTAAAAGGGGGGATTTGGTTCTTGTGAAGTGAAAGTAAAACAAATAACTAAAACTTAAAAACTATGGATGATGGGCTTTAGCTAGAGGGTTCTTCTCCACACATGTCTTGCTTGCATACAAAACGATTTCCAATTGTATTTCAATAACTTATTAATTCTCAATGCCCCAAGTTAATTAGGTACGCTTAAATTAACCCTCAGATTTTCCTACTTTTATTGAGTTGGATGATTGCATACGACAACCCAAAGCATTCCTCACAAGTTCCCTACATGAATTGCATAATAGAGATACAAGCAAGAATCATTAAGTTCTATGAAAATCATAAGCATTGACGAGGCACTCGTTACTATGGAATACGCATGAAACTTATGCCAAGAATTTACTTAACGAGATTGTGACTAGCAACCTTCACTACTTGTGAATATAAGTTCATGACGATTAGGTGAAACTCCCTTATATTCTAGCATCAAATTCATGCATGCAAACTAAGTGTCGACCCTCAATCAACGTACACAAATCAGTTTTTATACGAACGGATAAGTAAATTGAATTCATAACTTATGAAACGCAATTAAAAGTAATCAAATCATATTGCAAGCATGAACATGTGTTTCGAATCCCTTCCTAGCCAAGGGGGGTTTAATTCCTCATTATTACAAAACAAAGATAAACAAATTTAAACATTGAAAAACAAAGGAAAGAAAGCACCCAAACGTTCCAACGATCCATGTTGGATAGCAAGCGCGTCCAAGGACTTTTCTCCTTCTCTTTGCCGCAACAACAAGGTTGGAATGATGTTGAAGGGTTGGTTATTCGGAGGAATGGATGGGAAGGGGTTTAGATATGTAGGAGAGGCAAGGAAAGGTTTGGAGAATGGTTAATTTCTGGATGATTTGAATGAGGTTGCTACCATGGTATTTATAGGAAGAGGATGGACTTGTTTAACACAAAATTTTGGTGGAATTGAGTAGGTGAGCATGGCAAAGAGTGGGAATTGTTGGTGGGTTAGGTATTGAGTCATCCACTCACATGTCATGGTTAGCTAAGCATTGCATCATCCACTCATATGTCATGGTTAGCTAAGCATTGCATCATCCACTCACATGTCATGGTGATTTAAGCATTGCATCATTACTAAAAAATCTGGTGGAAGTGAAACAAAGGGAAGGCCACGGCATTGATGAATTTTATGAGGTATGCATGGTTTTGAGTGAAGTTTTGGCCAATCCTTCTAGAAATTTATCTCTTCTTGCACTTTGTATTTGTTTCACCACATTTTTAGCATGTTTCTATCCTCATTTGACTTCAAATTCGTCCATCCATCTTGCTCAAAACATATGTAATCCATTCCAAGCTCAAAATTGCTCCAAAATGCACCAAAATGCACTTTCTTGCTACCTTAGCCCTTTGGACCTACAAACACACGAAAATAGCTTAAAGTACTAAAATAACTAAGAACTAATAACGTAAATGCAAGAAAACTAGTTAACTAAGTCGCATAAATATGCGTCTATCAATGCTTAATCCTTACTTCACTTAGTGAGGAGCTTATGAAGCTACATAAGCACATGGACACTTCTTGTGCCATGGTTGAAAGTTTGCATAAGATGCATGACAATGAGACTAGTAATGTACGATTCTCAAATGTTTGTAGTCTAATGAATGCCAAAATGGCAAAGGGGACATCGGTCAATAAACATGGACAAAAGATGGAAAGGATCTTTCAAGATCTTCAAAGTTTAGGAACTTCCATCGATGGGAAAATGGCCCAAGACTTTTTCCTTGCATCTCTCTCAGATGATTTCACTAAGTTTATTGTAAACTATAAAGTGAATAGATTCGATCATTCTTTAAACGAGATGATTGACATGTGCTGTGAATTTGAAAAAGGTTTCAAAAGGGACAGTGGGAGTGAGAATGCAAACACAAGGAAAAAGTTGCATAAGAAGAAGGCAAAGAAATCCAAAGGAACATGCTTTCATTGTGGAAATGATGAACGTTGGAAGAAGAAATACAGGGTGCGCATTGCGAGCCTTATGACACGAACTTTTGAAGAGACTATTTCTGTCATAGAGAGTGCTTTTACAGTGAGCTCTAGTTCCTGGATATTTGATTCAGGCGCTAGTCAACATATCTGTAATACGATGCAGGGACTAGTGGGGAGCAAGCCACTGAGCAATTGGGATATGGTTGTGCGAGTTGGGAACGGCACTAAAATCTCTGCAAAAGCAACAGGCACCTACATGCTTAACCTACCCTCTGGGGAAGTCCTGGAACTTAAAAATTGTTTATATTTTCCTTCATGTATAAAGGATTTGATTTCCATCTCTAAGCTTTTACGAGATGGGCACTCAGTATTGTTTGACAAAATGAGTTGCACTTTATACTTGAACGGTCGTATTATCTCTCATGGCAATATGATAGAAGGACTTTTTCACCTAGAGACGAATAGTGGGATGCACTGTATTGCAAGCAGGAATACCTCAAAACCCAAAAGGGCTAGAGAAGAAGTTAACCAAGAAAAGATGTGGC
Organism: Malus fusca; assembly: GCA_035220775.1. Classification (NCBI taxonomy): domain Eukaryota; kingdom Viridiplantae; phylum Streptophyta; class Magnoliopsida; order Rosales; family Rosaceae; genus Malus; species Malus fusca. The sequence continues at coordinate 26,839,762 of CM069069.1, forward strand.
ATCTTAAACTTGGACATGTGAACCTTGATAAGATTCACAAGATGTCGAAAGACGGATATATCCACCCATTAGGTAATGACCAGATGGGTACTTGTGAATGTTACTTGAAAGGGAAGATGACCAAATCTCCATTTACTGGAAAAAGAGAGCGTGCCACTGAAATTCTAGGGTTAATCCACACTGACGTATGTGGACCTATGTCTACTACGTCGAGAGGAGGCTTCTCCTACTATATCACATTCACCGACGATCACTCTCGGTTTGGCTATGTGTATCTTATGAAGTATAAGTCAGAATCCTTTAAAAGGTTCAAAGAATTCAAGAATGAAGTTGAGAAGCAAACTGGGAAACAGATAAAGATCCTAAGATCGGATCGAGGGGGTGAATATCTGAGTAATGAGTTCCTAGATTATCTCAAAGAGTGGAATAAAATCACAGTGGACTCCACCGGGAACTCCACAACTTAATGGAGTTTCTGAAAGGAGAAATCGAACCTTGATGAACATGGTTCGTTCTATGGTGAGTTCTGCTGATCTACCAGTAACATTCTGGGGATACGCTCTATATACAGCAGCTTACTTGCTTAATAGAGTACCTTCCAAATCAGTTTCACAAACGCCCTATGAGATATGGCATGGAAGAAAGCCAAGTCTTAATCACATTAAGATTTGTGGTTGTGAAGCATATGTCAAGAAGCTTAAGGCTACTAAGCTTGAAGCGAGATCAGTAAGATGCTATTTTGTGGGATATCCTAGAGAAACTATGGGATATGAGTTCTACCATCCTGACGACCAGAAAGTCTTTGTCGCCAGAACTGCTAAGTTTCTAGAGGACGAATTCGTTCTCAAAGGAACTATAAGCAAAGAGATGGAAATTAATGAGATTAATAATGAACCACAAACAAGCACTCGACAAGTTGACAACCCTGTTCCTGAACCCCTAGCTCCACGTAGATCTGAACGGGTTAGTAAGCCACCTAAGAGGTATGGCTTAGACAATGACTTTGCGGAATTGCACCTTCTAGGTGACAATGACACAAAGGAGGACCCTAGGGACTACAATGAAGCAATGTCCGACATTGATTCAAAGAGATGGCAAGAGGCCATGAAATCCGAGATGGATTCCATGTATCAAAATCAGGTCTGGACTCTTATAGACCCTCCAGAAGGTATTGTACCTGTTGGATACAAATGGGTCTTCAAGAGGAAGATAGGCGTTGATGGGAACGTGGAGACTTATAAGGCTAGACTCGTAGACAAGGGTTACAGGCAACGAGCAGGGATTGACTATGAAGAAACCTTCTCTCCTGTAGCCATGATTAAGTCCATTCGGATTTTGCTTGCTATAGCTGTGTACCATGATTATGAGATATGGCAAATGGACGTGAAGACGGCCTTTCTGAACGGCTACCTAGAGGAAGAGCTCTATATGACTCAACTCGAAGGTTTCGTGTCCAAGTCTGAAAAGACTAAGGTATGCAAGCTTCAAAGGTCCATTTATGGACTTAAGCAAGCCTCCAGGAGCTGGAACATTTGTTTCGACACTGAAATCAAAACGTTTGGTTTTACTCAAAACGAAGACGACAATTGTGTTTATCAAAAGGTCGTTGGGGAAGCAGTAGTATTCCTAGTGTTATATGTAGATGACATATTACTATTCGGGAATGACACTGCAACACTTTCTTCTGTAAAAGTGTGGTTGTCCAAAACCTTCCACATGAAAGATTTAGGAGATGCATCTTATGTACTTGGGATAAAGCTCTATCGTGATAGATCTAGAAGACTAATTGGATTATCCCAATCTATGTACATTGATAAGGTGCTAAGTAGGTTTCAGATGGAACAATCTAAGAAAGGACTTCTTCCTGTGAGACATGGAATTCACCTTTCTAAGTCCATGGAACCTAAGACTCCTGAAGAGATACGGCAAATGAATGCTATTCCTTATGCTTCCGCCATAGGGAGTCTCATGTATGCCATGATATGCACAAGGCCGGATATCGCATATGCTGTGAGCATTACTAGTCGATATCAATCTAACCCAGGATCAGAACACTGGGCAGCTGTCAAGACGGTCCTTAAGTACTTAAGAAGAACTAAGGACATGTTCCTCGTTTATGGAGGAGCGGCAGAGTTGCAAGTGGAAGCCTATACAGACGCAGATTTCCAATCTGACGTCGATGATAGAAGTTCCAACTCCGGATATGTATTCACTCTAAATGGTGGGGCTGTCAGCTGGAAAAGCAAGAAAAAAAGTGTAATTGCTGATTCCACGACAGAGGTTGAATATGTCGCTGCAGCTGAAGCCGGCAAAGAAGCGTTCTGGATGAAGAAGTTCATTACTGAACTTGGAGTGGTTCCAACCATTACATCACCAGTAACTTTGTACTGTGATAATAGTGGGGCGATAGCTCAAGCTAAGGAACCAAGGGCACATCAAAAGAACAAGCATTTTGACAGGCACTTTAATATCATTAGAAGATATGCTGCCGAGGGGAAAGTCAACATCCTCAAAGTTGCTTCAGCCGATAACGTAGCAGATCCACTGACAAAGCCGATGTCTCAAATCCAGCTTGACCGTCATATGGAAAAGATGGGTATTAGATACATGGGAGGATGGCTTTGAGTGCAAGTGGGAGATTGTTGGAAGTATGCCCACAAAGTCACTCATTTGATGTAATAGCTTTTTGGAATACTTAATGTATTAAACTTTTATATGTTTAATGAAGGGCAAAGCTTATTGTCAGACACTATTTATTGTATCATGTGTTTATGCAATAAGGGAATCCAAGGGATGTATTTGATCTAAGAGACAAGTGATCTAAGTGAGTTAGATTATTGAGACCATTCTCTTATGTTCATTCCTAAAACGTTCCTAGCCATAGGATTGCCAATTGGGTATTGACAATCTACTAAGGTTAGTATGTGTTATGTCAACTCAAGCTTGAGTATGACTAGTCTCAAGTCATTTGGTGTTGGACACTAAGACAAACACATAGGTGCTCGAAAGAGTAATCGAGTACACTGAACAACGATCAAAAGAGAGTTCGAACATACATGTCATGTAAGAACTCTAAAGTTGCAATATGCAAATTAGTCCTTTGACCTGAGGCATCATAGATGTCTAATGGTTAGGTCCTTGATCTTTGATCATGTCAAACGGCATTCCATCGGAGTGTCCACGGCATTGTTGGGGTCAAGCTATCTAGTCATGTAGGCATATGAATGCACAACAAGGGATCTCTAACCTTCCATGGTGGAATGAGAATACTCTAAGATATGATTCTAAAGTCTTTGGCCAAAGCAAATGAATATGACTTAGGAAGTTTGTTCCAAATCATATTCAAGGGAATCATATAGAAAAGTATCACATTTGATAGTAGACATGAAACAAACTATCACTTAAACAATGTGATTAAGAGTATTGTATTAGAGAATGACCGTATTGCATTGTAGTTGTAACTGGATAGGTTCTCCAACCAATTCTACTTAGCTTGGGTAACCATGATATGCTGCTAGGTGTCACTCATGGTTTGTGGAAGCCCTAATGATTAGCAAACACTAATCATTAAAGGGAGAATTAAAATGTGGTTTCAATTCACAATCGATCGTTAAGAGTAACAATCGCCCGCTGCCTCGCTAATTGGAACCTAATGGATCGTACACCGAGTAAGGGCGATAGTGAAGAAATTAAATGAAATGGATATGCAATTAAATTGTTTAATTGAAGAATGGTCAAGATTAATTAATTAGTTAATTAATTTTACGAAAGGTTCGTATTGGGCTTTTAAGTTGGTTTTAGGCTTCGGGGCTCAAAAGCGTTTTGGTCCACAAGGCCCATTATGTTTAAGTTGTATGACAACTAAAACAAAATGGGCAAATAGCCCAATAACATTAATATGGCCGGCCATTAGGGTGAATGGGCAAGCTTGGATTAATTACAAGTTTGCCACTCACTTGAAATGAAGTATAAAATCAACTGTATAGCTTTATTTCTTATTAAGGGTTTTTCTTGGTGAAATGAGGTGAAACACTTTCTCTCATTTTTCTAAAGAGGCCGGCCACTTAGAGAGATTAATCTAGCAATCTTTTCTTCTCTAAGTCATCCATTTCATCTTCACACTTAACCCTTGGTGTGGAGACTTAGAGACACCAAATCTTTGGTGTTTTTGGAGATCCTTTCCTTACATCCTCAAGGACCAAAGGAGCACAAAAGGAGAAGGATATCACAAGCAATATCCAAGGAGCATGGAGGTGACTTGAAGGCCCTCCACTTGGGTGAATCCCTTGTGTAAACAAGGATGAGCTTCAAGGGTAAAGAAACTCTAAATCTTTACTTCTCTTTAATGTTGTTAAAGAGTTTATTGGTTCACCATATACTAGGCTTTGAAAGTCATGGGTTTTATGAATTGTTTTTGAATGCATGCCTACTTTAAAGTGTTAAATAGTATGCATATGTATTCAAATGTTCTTCAATGTTATTAGCTAGGATAAAATTTTTCCTTCATCTCAATCATGTGGTTCAGTCTCTCATTTGTGTTCGGATCTTGATGAGACCTTGATTCTCTGGCTTGAGCTATCGCCCCATTAGTGTCGTAGTGTCGGTACACTAGAGACACTTTCTGGTTGGAACCGAATAGAGAGTTCATGAATGAACTTTCTCATCCAAACAACATTGTTGTAAGCTTCTATATGGCAATATATTTTGCATTCATAATGGAACACACTAAAGTCATTACTTTTAATGTTTCCATCCAAATATCTCTTTAGTCATAATAAAAAGATATCTGATTATCTCTTCATTGATAATGAAGAAACATCCAATGATGGATTAGATTCATAATCTAATACATTTACGCTTCCATTACGTTACTCTAATTCTTCCTCATTCTTGAGGAATCCATCCTTTATTATTTCTCAAATACTTAAGGATTCACTTGACAGTTGCCATGGTTCTGATCCTGGGCTTGCATTGATATCGTCTTGTACCGATCTTGGTACAACTCATATCAACGTTTTTCATACAATATGAAATACGTAAATCACTTTTCTGCGTATGCATAAAGGATTCTATTTACGCATTATTTCTTTGGGAGTCAAAGGGTACGTTCCCTTTGAGAAGAGCTATCTCCTAGTCTCACTAGAGTTGTTCTTCTGATTGAAGTTTATCATCATATGAGAAACTTCCTAGCATCTTTTGTCTATTATTAGGGATTGATACAATCCAATTATATCCTGAAATCTATCATTATAGATTTCCATCCTATGTTTATAGACTATGTCTCCCATATACATTCTATCGTTACAGAATGTTTAAAGTCATAACTTTAACGAAGAAGTATTCTTTTCATTTCCAAAATTAATATATCATATATGTGTATATATATATATATATATTCAAATTTAAGAACATGATTAACTCCCACTAATCTTTTGTAAACCTAGTAAACAAAAGATTCATTTACATCTTTATGAGAAATCAAACAATTTGATCTTTCTCTCATAAGACGCTTATGGCTCCCACTAGCTTGCTAGGATTCATTTTGGATGGATCTCTACAACTTATATGTCTTGTGATTCTTAGTTTTAGACATATATTATCAAGACTATCTTAATAATGGTTTCGGAAACCCATATTATGTCCAAACATTGAATCACCATTTAGTTGTAGCTAGCAATCTTCGAATTAATTGAAACTAAGACTACGTCAAAGATGGTTTCTTCAAAGTCAACCATTCTCTTTGATTGTAGTCACCTTAAGCTACCAATTAGCTATGAAGGTTTCATTATTTCGGGTCAAATGGTACTTTACCATTTCCTTGATTATATATCGTATATACACTCAATGTAGTCATAAGGATTTATCATTCTTATTTCTTTCGAATTAAGAGGTGCAACTCTATGACATAGTCATAAAGTTCAAACCATTCAAATGAGACGGTTTATAAATCCTTCTCGACTACCTTGGAGCTTGTGGTATAGGAACTAGGTTGTTATATTTGTTGATCACTATCTTGTTTTTCAAAAAACCCATTCTTTGAGTTCTATCCCTCGTTCATTTGCTCTATCTTAGGCTAATCCTAGTGTAGGATTACAATGAACTACCCAACAAACAACATTTGTTAGTTGGTTTATAGAAGTGATATCCAAATGTTAATTTAAGGATACCCACAAGATAATTTTTAAACAAATATTGCTTATTAGCACACAACCCCAAATCTTAACATGATTAAGTTTTGTCTTTCTTTCCAACTACATCCTATGAAGTCATGAAAATTTTGGAAGATCTTCTAATTGACAATCATATTGTATTAGAAGTATATATCCTATATATGGGTAATTGATAATATCCAACGAACTAAATCTTATTCAAGTTCGTTCTTCTCCTTATGGAGAAATCCATTATCTTATGATGCTTCTTTCCTTGATATCTTTCAAGGAAACTGTTCTAAAGTGTTACCTTTCTTTGGATCAAATCTAAGGAGGTAAATACTTTAGACATCTTACTCATCAACTTACATTTCTTGAATTCTTTGAAACCTTTTGCAAAGTATTCGGACTTGTGTTTATTCAAAATAAACTATAGTCCAACCGAGAGTGATCTTCGATGAATGTCATACATCATGAGTAGTATTATGTTGTGGACAAGTGTCACTAACATCGAAGTGAATTAACCTCAACAACTTTGTGATTCTTTCTTCTTTCCCAAAGAATAAAGATTCGAATATTTCGCCTTTATACAATTTTAATAAGAAGGTATTGGATCCTGATCTAACAATTTAAAGCATCCATCTATGACCAACTCGTAATTTATGTTTTAGAGGTATCACAACTCAGTTGGGATTAGTCACTACCTTGCAACCTTTTGGGTTTTAAGCATCGTTATATTCTAAACAGTTAACACTACCATATCATCTCTACTATAGAGATAATCAATTAGATTACAATAATTTAATCATTCATTAATAAAGAACAATGTTTTGTCAAACAAAACATTCATCCATCTCTTATAGTGACGGAATTAAGTTCCTTAAAATTGGAATGTAAAGACAATCTTTGGTTTTTCCAATTTCTTTGGTAGTTCATATGAGGAAGTTAGTACAATCTGCTTTCGTAGAGATCTATATTTTATTCACGTTCCGAATGTGAAGTACTTTCTCTTCTCTCATTAATCTTCTACTTCTTATTAGCCACACTTTTACAACGATTGTAAAACATAGTTACTAATACAGAATCAAGCATTCAAGTAGAAGAACTAACTGTTTTGAACTTTTCAAGAACAATTTACAACACATTCGAAAGGTGTGTTCTTGACACTTGCAAGACATTTCTTGCAAATACCCCTTCCAATGTCCATCATTTCATAAAGAAAGTTTGTTCCCTTGGAGTTATTTCGCCTTCTTCATTTGACTTCTCCTTTGACTACAATAGTCATGGTCCCTAAACTCCCACTGTCTCTCTTGAAACTTATTTCAATTGTGTTATATACATCAAACAATTTGGAGAGCGTGTGGTTATTGTTCACTATATAGTTTACAATAAACTTAGTGAACCATTTGGATAGGGACACAAAGGTGAAGTCCTTGCCTAGTTTCCGTCTCTAGAAGTGGTTTAACACTTCAACACTCAATAATTCAAAATCATCATAAGTCCATGTTGATGGACTATTTTTGTCAACCAACCATTATGTTCTAAACATAATTACAAACTTTCAAGAGTTGTTCAAGGCAACTCTCATTTCTTCATACAACAATTTGTAAGTGAAGAATCATGGCACATAAAGTGTCCATGCCCTTGTGCTTTCTTCTTAAGTTCCTTGTTCATGTAACAAAGAAACAAGCACTAATGTTTGCGTTTATTAAGGGTTGTTCAAAACAACTCATATTTCTTCATACAACGATTTGTAAGTGAAGAACTATGACATTAAAGTGTTGTCCTCTTTATGATAGACTTATCTAACATGTTCTTCCAATGATACATTATCAATAGGAAGATTGTGAGGATGAGACTACTTAGGTACATATACAATCCATTTAAGACAATCTTTGGGATTGTGGTACCAAGTCCGGAAACTAAAGCATTCGGCTTTTCTTTGTCAAGTTTTGGATAGCGTTTGCAAATATATTGGTAAACAAATACATAACGAATATAAATTGATTGATTTTAAGCCATTTGATTCGGGTCTTTAAATTAAATAGCACCACCCACTATTTTTGGCAAATTCCATATCCCTCATTGGAATTCGAGAGTTTTGGAGGAAACTCCTAGTAGGGTATGGGAGACTCACTATTACCAAGCCCACCTCACAATGATATGATGTTGGCTAGCATCAATAATAATGAGAGAGTATACTTACTCATTGGCATCTCTTGCAAGTACCCATCTTATTTGGCCTCTAGAGAATGAAGCCTCACAATGATACGATGTTGGCTCCATTGCACTTAGTTAAGTCATTCCCACCATGCAAGTTCGGGTAGGGGTTCAAGAACAACCTCACAATGATATGATGTTGGCTATTCTCGTTGCCTACCTTCACAACATCATGTATGCATATAGAACTCCTCCTGAGTGTAAGCACGCACTTTGTACTCCCCCATGATAGGGTGAAGTCGGTGTACGAGTCACAAACGATCGGAGCCTACCACGGTGGAAGGCCACGAAAGAGTGTTCAAAGCACTCTCACGCTTATCAACTTAATAATGGTTTGGTTGAGGGTTTTAGGTCTCATCACATATAAACATACATTTTAATCTTATTAAAACAATTTGGTCCTATTACAACTATTGGTCCATGTGATTGATTTAGTTGTATATAATACTCCCACTATGCTTGTAAAACGGTTTTTAAAGCAAGAGTATATGGTACTACTAACATAAGGTTTGCATTCATTGATGGACTATATAGTTGCCTTAGGGCCTTAGGATGACTATGAACCTTTGATTAGATCCAACACGAGCCTTGTGTTGAATCTCGGTCTAGGGATGGTGATTGATTTTAGTTACGCGTTTAATCATATTAAGGCGTGCTTTTCCTATTGGGCGTTGGACCCAACTACTCCAATTTCATGCATATCAAATAAAACAAGAAAAATGAGTACTTCAAAGTAAAGAAGAGCTTATGCTCTTTTACAACATTTGATCAAAACAAATTACTTTAAAGTAAAGAAGAGCTTATGCTCTTTTACAACATTTGATCATATCAAATTACAACCAAAATCTAATCTACACATTCCCATGGTTCAAACAAATTTGAGACGGCCTTTCACATAGCTCAATTATCGTAGGCTTAGGTTCATAATCACCCTTTAATTAATTAACGCTTTAACTAATTAAACTTGAATGCAACATTGTCATTTGGTTTTTGTATCCATAGAATTGATTTAAAAGGAGTTAAATGAAATGAAAATCCAATTCTCATTTAAAGAGACAAAACCATTTTGTTCTCAACCTAATTTGGGCCAAAATGCAATAACCTCAACTTTTTGGGCTATGTTGCAAAACTTAAACTTTTGAGGTCATTTTGTAAAAATACAAAAGTCCATTACTTCATGTAATTACAACTAGAACCCAAAAATTTCAACAAATTGAAAAACTTCATTAAAGGAACAAAACAATTTGTCCTTTAGTGATTTTGGGCCTTTACGTAAAAACGTAAACTTTTGGGTCAAACTACAAATACACAAAAGTACCAAAACTTTATGTAATTGCATAAAAGCCCCAAAAGCAACCCACTTGTAGGGTGGCCGGTTTTAGAGAGAGTGAAGCCACAAAATTTTGAAATTTTTTCAACAAAGTCATAAAGCCATGCAAGTGGAAATGGGTTGGTGTGAAATAGGTGTGTAAGAGAAATATCAATTATGTACATAAATTTAAACACTCTATCAACATTTCCATCACATTTTAAATAAATGTCTTGTTGATAGAAAAGTCACACCAACCAACACAAAACAAAGACTTTATGAAATCAACCAAAACTTTGAATCAAAACACCAAACTTTTTGTTCTTGGTAAGAACATCAAGAACAATGAAGAACATCCATGAAAACCCATAAGAGCTCCATAAACATTTTCAATCAATAAAACTCAAATTTTCACTACTCAAAATGGGGTTAACTGAAGGAAAAATTTTGTCCTAGCTAAGAACATGTATGAACATTTGAATACATATGCTAACAATTAACTCTTTAAAGTAGGCATGCATCCAAAAACAATTCATGAAACCCATGACTTTCAAAGCCTAGTATATGGTGAATCAAAAGACTCTTTAACAACATTAAAGAATATGAAGAATTTAGAGATTCTTTACCCTTGAAGCTCATCCTTGATTACACAAGGGATTCACCCAAGTGGAGGGCCTTCAAGTCACCTCCTTGCTCCTTGGATCTTCCTTGTGATTTCCCTCCTTTTAGTGCTCCTTTGCTTCTTTGAGGATTTGAGGATTAGTTCTCCAAAACACCAAAAGTTTGATGTCTCTATGTCTCTTCACCAAGGATGTAATTTGTGAGAATGAAAATGGATCACTTAGGGAAGTAAATTTGCTAGATAACTATCCCCAAGTAGCTTAGAAAACCCTAATTGAAAACAAAGCTATAAAGATGAATTTATACTTCATTTCTTAGGTGAGTGGCAAACTTGCAATTAAGCAAACTTGCATACCCTCACCCTAAATGGTTGGCCTATATGGTTATTGGGCTTATTGCCCATTTTGTTTTAGTTGTCATACAACTTAAACATAATGGGCCTTGTGGACCAAAACACTTTTGGGCCCCGAAGCCCTAAAACCAACTTAAAAGCCCAATACGAACATTTCGTATAATTAATTAACTAATTAATTAATCTTGACCATTCTTCAATTAAACCATTTAATTGCTTATCCATTTCATTTAATTGCTTCACATATATCCTTATTTGGTGTGCGATCCATTAGGTTCCATTTAGCGAGGCAGTGGGCGATGTTACTCTTAACTATCGATTGTGAATTGAAACCACATTTCAATTCTCCCTTTTTGATGATTAGTGTTTGCTAATCAATAGGGCTTCCACAAACCATGAGTGACACCTAGCAGTATGTCATGGTTACCCAAGCTAAGTAGAATTGGTTGGAGAACCTATCCAGTTACAATTACAATGCAATACGGTCCTTCTCTAATACAATACTCTTAACCACATTGTTTTAAGTGATAGTTTGTTTCATGTCTACTATCCAATGTGATACTTTCTTATATGATTCCCTTGAATATGATTTGGAACATCTTCCTTAGTCATATTCATTTGCTTTGGCCAAAGACTTTAGAATCATATTTTAGAGTATACTCCTTCCACCATGGAAGGTTAGAGATCCCTTGTTGTGCATTCATATGCCTACATGACTAGATCACATGACCCCAACAATGCCGTGGACAATCCGAGGGAATGCCTTTGTCATGATCAAAGATCAAGGACCTAACCATTAGACATCTATGATGCCTCAGGTCTAAGGACTACTTTGCATATTGTAACCTTAGAGTTCGTACATGACATGTATGTTTGAACTCTCATTAATCGCAGTTCAGTGTACTCGATTACTCTTTCGAGCACCTATGTGTTTGTCTTAGTGTCCAACACCAAATGACTTGAGACTAGTTCATACTCACGTTTGAGTCAACATAACACATACTAACCTTAGCGGATTGTCAATGCCCAATTGGCAATCCTATGGCTAGGAACGTTTTAGGAATGAACATAAGAGAAAGGTCTCCTTAATCTAACTCATTAGATCACTTATCTCTTATGTCAAATACATCCCTTGGATTCTCTTATTGATTAAACACATGATTCAATAAATAGTGATTAACAATAAGTATTGCCCTTCCGTTAAACATATAAAAGTTTAACATATTAAGTATTCCAAAAAGCTATTACATCAAATGAGTGGCTTTGTGGGCATACTTCCAACATTAACATCCTAGGGTACTTAGGGGTTCCAAAAGTCACCTTAAAACACTTTTAACAAGACAAACAAGAACCCAAAAATCCACCCTTTGGATTTGGCCGAATTTCCCCAAAAACATGGCACCAAATTTTAGCTCCAAAATTCATGCTCATATGAACTACATCTACAACATTTGAGATGGCAAATTTTCTAACAAAATTTACATTCAAAGAAGCAAGAATAAAGCTTGTAACAATTACAACATTCAAATCATAAACTATGAAAATACAAAACCCAAAAGGATTCACCAACTACTAGACCTAGGCTCTGATACCACTTGAAGGAAATTTTGAGAAAACATGTTCATTTGAGCAACATCTATAGCATGCAATTAACAAATTAAAGGCGGAATCATGCTTGTATGCACTCAAAACAAAACATTACCCATGAAATTCAAAGCCTAGTAGTTAGGTGAACCAAGACTCAGCTCAAAACAAAGTGAGTTGAAAAATTTACACCTTTGTTGATTCCTCTTTGCATAAGCAAAGGATAATCACCCAAGAGATAGGGCTTTCATTCCTTGCTTCTTAGCTCCATGGATTTGGATGGAAGAATTGGTTTCTCCAAGTTCTCAAAGTTGAGAACCTCTAAGTCTCCACACCAAGGAAGTATTGATGAAGAAATGAGTGACCTAGAGGAAGTAAGATTGCTAGCTAAAATCCTCTAGGGTGGCCGGCCTCTTAGAGAGAAAAGAGAGCTTGTGTTCTCATATTTTCTCCAAAAGAAAACCCTAATGAAGAAAAGGCTATAAAGTCATATTTATACCTTTGTTCATTGGAGTGGCAAACTTGTAATAAGTCCAAAACCCACTCCATTATCAATATGGCCGGCCATAGGGTGTTATTGGGTTGTTTGGGCCTTTGTGAATATTTAGTCATTAAGTTGTCATACAACTTAAGTCAATGGGCTTGACGTTCGAAGCCCATTGGGCCTTGAGGCCCAAAACTAACCCGAGGTCTTTAACGAACTTTATTCGTTTGATTAATTAACATATTAATTAATCCTTGCCATAAATAATTAAACCATTTAATTATTCTTACTCATCTCCTGTTTCTTCAATCTCTACCTTACACGGTGTACGATCCATTAGGTTCCTTTTAGCGAGGCAGTGGGCGATTATAACTCTTTCAAATCGATTGTGAATTGAAACTTACTTTCAATTCTCCCTTTAGTGATTATACACGTTTAGGGCTTCCACAAACCATGAGTGACACCTAGCAGTATGTCATGGTTACCCAAGCTAATCAGAAAAGGTGGAGAACCTATTCAATTTAGGATTACAATGCAATACGGTCTTTCTCTAATACAATACTCTTGACCACATTGTTTGGTTTGATAGTTTATTCATGTCTACTATCCAATGAGATTCATTTACTTATATGATTACCTTGAATGTGATTTGGAACGACTTCCTAAATCTCATTCATACTCTGGCCAGAGATTCTTAATCATATCATAGAGTATTCTCCCTCAAACGGTTTGAAGGTTAGAGATCCCTTGTTGCGCATTTACTTGTCTCCATGGCTAAGTGGCTTAACCCCAACTATGCCGTGGACACCCTCTGATTGAGTGACTTTGACATAGTCAAAGATCAATGACCTAACCACAAGACAACTATGATGCCTCAGGTCAAAGGACTACTTTGCATTATCCCAACCATGAGTTCTCATGTGACATGAGTATGAGAACTCATCGTTGATAGTGTTCAGTGGACTCATTCTCTATTGAGCACCTACATGCTTGTCTTGGTGTCAATCACACCAATGACTCGAGACTAGTCACTCTCCCTAAGAGAAGACACAGTACGTACTGATCTTAACGCACTGTCAATGCTCAATTGGCAATCCTATGATCAGGAACGTTTAGGATATGTATACGAAAGAGAATGGTCTCATTAATCTAACTTGTTTAAATTACATTCTCCTAATTACATATTCCTTGGACTTATCGTTTAAGCATATAACATTTATATGAGACGGCTTAAAACAATAATCTTTGCCCTTGATATTAAACTAGATTAGTTTAACATGTGAAATGTCCTTAAAGTATCATCATATGATTGGTTTTAGGGCACATTTCCAACAAAGTTTTGTACCTGATATCCCCTATACTTCGACCACGCATGGGGATGCCCATTATCCAGACTCTTCCAATCAAAATGGCGAGAACCACCTACCCCAGAAGGTCGCCAATTTGACGAACGCCCTCACGTAGCAGACCACCTTGGTGAACCAATTCCTCAAGCGCATTGAGATGCAGCGCGCCCCAAACGAGGTGTCCGAAAGCAGGACAAGGGCAGAAAAATGTGACCCATTCCAACGACGTCCTGGCAAAGAGCCGTTCAGCCCACAACGAACCGTGCGTTTGGGTTGTGTGCACTCTCGTTTGGGCCCTCAGTGAAACGTCTTCTCTCGCCTAGATTCGCAGAGAAGTGTTCATTCTCGACTCAGCTCACGAGTCAATGTGCATTCGAGGTTGGGTCCACACTCCTCACCAGGAGACTACCGGTGATGCCATTTGGAGAGATGTGGTCAACCTAAGCAGGTCACCTTTTACTGATAAGACCGAGCAGACGAAAGCACCACGGAAGTTTAACTCTCAGCATTGCACCTTGTTCAAAAGAGATGAAGATCCGAATAGACATTTGATGCACTACTGAAGTGCCATGACCCACTACGCCAACAATGACGCTCTCATGTGCAAAATCTTTGACACTACGCTCCAAGGCGAGGCGCAAGAATGGTTCCACACCTTGTCACCACGTTTAATCCAGAACTTTAGAGAACTTTCCTTGGTTTTCACTAAGGAATATTCATCCTATTGCTCAATAAAAAAGAAGTCTAACCATTTCTTCAACATGAAGAATGACCCGAATGAGTCACTTCGTACTTACGTTAAGAGATTCAAGGCGGAGAAGACGAAGATTATCGGATGTGATGACCGCATCGCATGCTCAGCTTTCTAAAAGGGGCTCAGTAGATCACCCACTTTTCAGAGAATTGATTATGGGCGAGAACCTGTCCCTGGCAAACTCTTATGCTTAGGCCGAAAAGCAGTCCCTCTGGGATGAGGAAAAACGCTCCCAGAAGCCGCTTGAGCAACCATGCAAAGACGCCGAACCAACTCAAAAGAAGGTGAGCGATAAACTGCTCAACAACAAAAGCAAGCCAAAACACAGACGCAGGGACTGGTCCCTAGCAAAATGAGGCACAACGCCAAAAAAGTACACCAAGTTCTCAGCCCCAATCGACCAGATCCTTTGCGACCTCAAGGACAGGCCATGGTTTAAGCTAGCGCCACCCATAAGGGGCCACACCTCTAAGATGGACCAGACCAAGTATTGTGCATTCTAAAGACGCCCTGGGCACACAACCAATGACTACACCAGATGGAGAAGGTACGTTGAGCAGCTCGTGAAAGAAGGCAAGGGCGACCAGTATATCGACAAACCTGTTGCCCTGCCAAGGCAAGAAGCAGATGCCAATGCCGAACCCCTAACCAAGACAATCCGAATCAACGAAATATTTGTCGAATCCGAGCATCTGGGGGAAACCAATAACTCTAAGAAAAGGAAGATCCAGCAGGCGAGATCGGTCTATTAGGTTCAAGCCTTAGATGTTGTACCTGGACCAATCGTCAACTTCACCGAGTAGGACGCCGAGGGAGTAGACTTTCCCCACGACAACGCCCTAGTGATTTCTGTACAACTGGTCCACGCCATCGTTGGCAGAATTATGGTGGACAACAGCAACTCAGTCAACATCCTACAACTGTTAGTCATCCAAAACATGGGCCTGGAAAACACTATCCAAAGCAAAGCAGAGGTCTTGATCGGATTCAACGGACTCGTCTCAACTGCCATTGGCACTATCACACTTAACGTAACCAGCCCACCGATTGTCTCATCGCAGATCTTCATGATCGTCAACGACCCATCTCCTCATAACGGGATATTGGGCCGACCCTAGCTAGTGAAGATTTGAGTTGTGACCTCAATCGATTATTAGAAAATTTGATTTCACATCCCAAGATGAGCAGTTGGAGATATCAAAGGCGACCAGGCCATGTCCAGGTGATGCACTGTACAAGTTCTCAAGGAGTCGAAGAATAAGTCTTTAGCCCCAGCAGTAGCAACTAAAGTGCAGAAAGACGATTCTACCTCCACCAAATAGCAATCATAGTAGACGGGTAAAAAAGATGGCATCAAGGTCGACAATGCCTTTGCAGATGAATCAGGATGAAAAATGCACATCTCCCTTGACCCTAAGCAGCGGTCATACCATGCAAAATGCATATCCAAAGAAGATCTGAGCAATCCTAGATATGAAGCCCACTACCACTCTGAATTAGATCCAAGGTCTGACCTGACGAGCAGCCGCACTCAATCGGTTCCTCTCGCGATCCACCGACCGATGCAAGCCCTTTTTCGAGGCAATAAAACAGGCGCAGAAAGACAAGTGGGACGATAAGTACGAGAAAACATTTCAGGACTTGAAGAAGTGCCTGACATCACTACCTCTACTATTTTAGCTAGAGGCAGCGAAGGATCTATACATCTATATGGCAGTATCTGAAGCAACAATTAGGTCTACCCTCATACAAGAATAGTTGGGGGCCCGACCACCTGTATTCCACAGTTCAAAAGATCTCCTCGATGCAGAAACCAAATACCCAAAAATCAAAACTTTGATTTTGACGCTAGTTGTTGCAACTCGAAAGCTCAAGCCGTACCTTTAGACATACGCAGTCATCGTCATGATGCGATATTTCGCACAGCCCAGACACATGACGTTAAAGGCGCAAAAACTGGCGGACATTCCGACGAGCGCAGCAACTCAGCCCAGAAACACACCAGAGGTAGCCAAGCCCATTGTAGCCGCACCAGCCCCACCTACAGAACATTCTGATGTTTGCACGTCGACGTATCATCCAACTACCAAGGATCGGGAGCAGACCTAGTTCTCACTACCCTGGACGGTTCAATGCTCGAGCAGGCAATCACTCTAAGCTTCCAAATATAAAACAACGAAGTAGAGTATGAAGCCTTACTAGCAGGTCTCCAATTGGCAAAAAACCTAGTAGTTCGAAAGCTCACGATCTATTTCAATTCCCAGCTAATCACTAATAAAACCTCAAGGGAGTACGACAGCATCTAGCGATGTTCCAGGTGTACAAACCCACTTAGGTTCCACGAGCAGAAAACGACCACGTAGACGCACTAGCAAGCCTAGGCTCCACGCTAGACCATCAGCTTAGGCGCTCCATCCTAGTCGAGTACATGGAAAAGCCAAGCATAGATGAGGAACCAGCAGTCGAGGTGGCGCAGGGCAGCACAACTCCTCGAGTTGGCAAGATCTCATAATTGACTACATAGTTAATTGAGCACTCCCCGCAAATAGACTGGAGTTCAGGAAGCTCCAGATGAAGGCAGCACATTATTATATGTAGAACGACATCCTCGTTCGTAGATCTTTCTCAGGACCACATCTTCGTTGCCTATCGCCTCCTGACGACCTGAAGATTCTTAGCTCAATCCACGAAGGCGTTTGTGTAAACCACTCTAGAGGTCACTATTTGGTGCAAAAAGCTCTCAACGCTGGCTATTACTGGTCAGCCATGCTTCAAGGCACCAAGAAGTATGTACAAATGTGCGACAGCTGCCAATGCTTCAAGCCTGTGCCCGCACTACCTGCTAGCGAACTCCACCCGCAGATGAGCCATTGGCCATTCATGCAGTGGGTGATTGACCTGGTATGACCAATGCAACCTGCTACTGGAGGCAGAGGCATGATGATCGTAGCGACCGACTACTTCACAAAATGGGTCGAAGCCGAACCCATGACTACAACTACCCATACAAACATAGAACGCTTCACATGGAAGAACATCATATGCCGCTTCGGCATCCCATACTCCATCGTCACCGACAATGGTCCACAGTTTGTGGGCAAAGACTTGGCGAAGTTCTTCGAAAAATATGGCATCAAGCAACACATGTCCACGCCCCGGTATCCGCAGGGCAACGGCAGGTCGAGGCGTCCAACAAGATCATCCTGGACTGCCTTAAGAAAACCTTCTCAAACAAGAAGGGCTAGTGGCCAGACGAGCTCCCCGGTGTTCTATGGGCATATTACACCACCAAACGATGAGCAACTGGCAAAACTCCATTCTTCTTGGCGTATGGTTCCAAGACGATCATTCCTTCTAACGTCATGGTGTTAAGCATCAGCACCGTACTGCCAAATTTAGAGCAAAATAAAAAAGAGATGGTCGTAAACTTAGACCTGGCAGAGGAAGGGCACGAGAAGGTTATCACCTGCATTGCAGCCTATTAGCAGCAGCCCCTCTCCAGCAACAACGAGAGGGTGAAAATCAGGCAGTTCCAGCTAAGAGACTTAATCCTCAGAAAAACCTTCATCACCGCCTGACAGAAAAGTTCTAAAAAGATGGCTTCCATCTAGGAAGGTCCATACAAAATCAGCCGAATAGGCGGAAAGGGCAGCTACACCATCACCACTATAAGCGACAAAGAAATCTACAAGCAGTAGAATGCCTACAACTTGAGAAAGTACTACGTGTGACCTCTCACCATTCTTTGGACCCCGTTCAAGACAAAAACCTCGCATGCCGAGAATTATCAGTTGTTATGCCATTATTGCCTACAAGGAAAGTTAATAAAAGCCTCTATTTTCAATGAAGATTGAAGGAATTATTCTCAAGCCTATGCCAAATGCATAAACAAACTGACCAACCCTGTGACAAATAGAAGACTCCTTATGCCCTGCAAACATGACGTAAGCTCTCCAGTGCGAGAGGGTAAACTAATCCTTCGACACCTATTTGGGTAAGCTCTCTAGCGCGAGAGGGTAAACTAATTCGTCAACCACCCCTGTGACAAGCAGAAGATGCCATTTGACCATTCAAACATGGCGTGTGCTCCTTAATACAAGAGGGTAAACTAATATGAAATATCCAGACATGGATGAGTGGTACGACTGCTCAGTTTTCTCTGAATACAGCGACTACCTGAGCCAGACGACTCCCAGAATTGGCCACGATAGTCCTTCCCCTGGAATAGACTTAGCCAACTGAAGGATTCCATTCTGAGGGATCCTGGGTCTTTAGCTGGAAAAGACGTTAAGTGCAGAACCCCTACCCATTAAAGTGTTACAATACTAGTTAAGCAACCTGCGAAATCAAGTTGCGACTCATAAGGATATGGCCTCTGAGGCGCGATTTTGCCTACACCTCAAGCCTAAAACTCCTCTGAGAGCCAGGGACGACGCCTGAAGTGGTTACGCTGCTTCTGTAAGTAAGACGCCAGGTCGACGACCCAATGGATGGCAGCCCAAGGCAATCCGTAAGCTGAGACTTACACCTACTATGACTACGCGGACTCGCCTACTTATTTACAAGCAACGCTTACGGCCGACAGTTCCAGCCGACGGTCTATGGTTTAAGTTTTGTTGGGACAAAGCTGAGGTATAACTATAGCAGCTACGCGGACCTCCTCTGCTTCCCACGAGAAGCATGGGTCCCACCGAGGACTCTATAAGTCAAAAACTTCGCAACATGCCCTAGGATGGCCTAGGCTCAAGACACCACTTGAAAGTCGAAATACAACTATAGAGGCTACGCGAACTCCTCTGCTTTCCACGAGAAGCATGTATTCGGCTGCCGGCCCTATAAGTTAAAAAAAATTTCACAATACGCCCCGGGAGGGCTAAAGCTCATGAAGCCATCCAAAGCCGAGACTCATAACTATAGTAGCTACGTGAACTAACTTGCTTTTTACGGAGGCAACGAGTTCGGCCGCCAGCTCTATAAGTTAGAAATCTCTCACTTTTTCCTCTTGCAGGTAAAGCTTTAAAAGCCTTGAAGCCAAACCTAAAACCTAAGTGACGACATGGGATCGACAGCTTCATTGAGGCAGCTCACCCAATCGACTGTCCTAGGATAAAGTTTTGCAAAAATCATGGCGAATTGGAAGGATGAAGCAAAACAAAGAAAGTTGTTTATTAAATTTCTAGCACTTTGATAAACCGGCTCGAAGGCCAACAAAGTACAAATAAAGAAGAACGAAAAGGAAAAGAAGGAAATTCCTAAGTCTAAGAAAAGAGACTACTCCTTGGCAGCCTACGCAACCACTGGTTCCTCGACTGCCACGCCTTCAGCAGCCGCACCACTCTTAGCAACTAAAGCTTTCATCAACTCATCCTCAGCCACCTTGCTTGGACTGCTTGACCCTTAGTTGCTCCACCAAAGGCAGCCTTAAATGAGAAATCAAGCAGATCAACTGGAGAAATGGAAAAAGCCTCGAAGTCCTTATCATAAAACTCATAATTCGACGGTCTGCCCTGAAGATGGTCTACATAGCCAAGCTTGTAGAAATCGGCCTGACAAGAAGCAAGCGCTACTTCGTGACCAGCTTTCTCATTCTTCAGCTGCACATTATCCTCAACAAGCTTAGTGTGAGCACCCTGCAACTTATCTAGTTCCTTTTTTCAGGTTCTCGCAAGCAGACAACACACATTCCAAATCCGCTTCCTTGGACTCAAGCTTATTGGCAACCTCCTTAAGACGAGATACTTCAGCATGCATAAAGATAAGCTCCCCGTCTTTGGCAAAACAAGCAGATCGTAGCTCCGAATTGACACGCTCAAGGTCCTGGACCACCGGAGAACATGACTGACTTCCTTATCTGCAACTTCCAACATCACCTGAGTCGCACTAACCTAGCATTCAAATAGGAGACCTCCTGATGAGCGATCTCCAGCTGCAAAGAAGTGGGGGCAAAGACATCAGACCCCTTCAAAACAGCAAGTTCAGATTCGAGCTTCTTAATCTTTTCAGCAACCGAGCGAAGCTGAGCCACCAATGCCACTTTGCCATCCTTAGCACACTTAACAGCATCCTGATCAATGTGCATAGACTCAGGTGCCAGGATCAAAGTCTTATGCATTGTAGCAATCAGGGAGGACCTCCTCGAGTAGGCAAGATGCTTCACAAAGGAGTTTGAATGGATGATAACTTTCCCAACACTGTCATAAACTTGGCTCATGCATCGACGTCCTCAAGCAGGTCCGCCTTTAGCAACGTACAAACCTCGGGAAACTCTCCAGCTTCAGACTCGGTGGAACTCTCACAACTGCCCGTGCGAGCATATTCCCCCTTCTCAGCAGACGAGTCAGTCACAGTAGATGTAGGAACAGGCCCAGGCGCCACCTTAGCAGCAGAATCTACCTTCTCGCTCTTCATAGCGGCGAGCACCTTTGACAGGCGATCTTTTTACCTCTCATTTTGCTGATTATCAGTTTTATGAGACAATTTTAGAGTTGTTAGGGGAGAGATAAGAGCGTCAACGTTCCTAAAAGAACGACGCGAATAATCGTGGACGTCCTGATAGGAGCATATTTATGCGACTTAGCTTGCTTGTTTTCTTGCATTTTGGTAATTATTTAGTATTTATAATAGTGTTTAAAGCTAAATTCGTGTGTTTGTAGGTTTTATGGGCTAAGGGTGCATTTTGAGCCAATTTGGAGTAGTTTGGAGTGTTTTTGGGCCCAAGATGGATTGCTTATGATCCAAGCTAGATGGATGGACGAATTTGAAGTCAAAAGAAGCTAGGAACATGCTAAAAATATGGTGAAACAAATACAAGTTGCAAGAAGGGATAGGTTTCTAGAAGGATTGACCAAAACTCCACTCAAAACCATGCCTAACCCATTAGGAAAGTGTGTGGATGATTCCATGCCTAACCCATTAGGAAAGTGTGTGGATGATTCAATACCTAACCCATTAGGAAAGTGTGTGGATGATTCAAGACCTAACCCACCATCAAAAACTAGTCCATCCTCTCCCTATAAATACCCATGGCAACAACCTCATTTAGCATGAAGAAAATAAACCATTCTCCAAGCCTTGCCTTGCCTCTCCCTACATATCTAAACCCCTTCCCATCCATTCCTCCAAATAACCAACCCTTCAACATCATTCCAACCTTGTTGTTGCGGCAAAGAGAAGGAGAAAAGTCCTTGGACGCGCTTGCTATCCAACATGGATCGTTGGAACGTTTAGGTGCTTTCTTTCCTTTGTTTTTCAATGTTTAAATTTGTTTATCTTTGTTTTGTAATAATGAGGAACTAAACCCCCCTTAGCTAGGGGGGGGGATTCGAAACACATGTTCATGCTTGCAATATGATTTGATTACTTTTAATTGCGTTTCATAAGTTATGAATTCAATTTACTTATCCGTTCGTATAAAAACTGATTTGTGTATGTTGATTGAGGGTCGACACTTAGTTTGCATGCATGAATTTGATGCTAGAATATAAGGGAGTTTCACCTAATCATCATGAACTTATATTCACAAGTAGTGAAGGTTGCTAGTCACAATCGCGTTAAGTAAATTCTTGGCATAAGTTTCATGCGTATTCCATAGTAACGAGTGCCTCGTCAATGCTTATGATTTTCATAGAACTTAATGATTCTTGCTTGTATCTCTATTATGCAATTCATGTAGGGAACTTGTGAGGAATGCTTTGGGTTGTCGTATGCAATCATCCAACTCAATAAAAGTAGGAAAATCTGAGGGTTAATTTAAGCGTACCTAATTAACTTGGGGCATTGAGAATTAATAAGTTATTGAAATACAATTGGAAATCGTTTTGTATGCAAGCAAGACATGTGTGGAGAAGAACCCTCTAGCTAAAGCCCATCATCCATAGTTTTTAAGTTTTAGTTATTTGTTTTACTTTCACTTCACAAGAACCAAATCCCCCCTTTTACTTTCTTGTCTTAAAAGTCTTTTGTTTACATTTTTTTTAACTTTGTTTTTATGTTTTTAAATTAGTTTTGAGAGGTTTTAGCAAGCCCTCCTAATCCCCGGTTTAGAACGATACCCTACTTACATCTATACTACAATTGTCACAAGAGGGTTTAATTTGTGTGTCAAGTAATTCTCACACTAAATTTTGGCGCCGTTGCCGGGGATTAGCAACTTTGCTAATCCCTTGGTTCTTTTATTTTTGTTTAGTTTGTTTTTGTTTTAGTTTCTAACTTAGTTTTATTTTCTTTGGTTGATGTTACTTTTGATATTTGCTTTAGTTCTTTTTCTTTGATTTTAGGTGCTTGAGAAGTAAGACATGGATTTTGCTAGCATTCAAGCTCAATTGGCAAATCTTACTTCTCAATTGTCGCAGTTTGCTGAAAGGACCACAATGCAAAATGTCCCTACATTTAATGCGTCTTATAGGCAAGGATACCAAGCCAATCAATATCCACAAAGCGATTGGAGTGATCATTCAAACTCTATGTGGTGGGAAGCTCAACAAGTTCAACACGAAGCATATTGGCAACCATATGAGGAGTTCTATTCAAGACCAATGCAGCCGCCACAACCTTATATGCAATATGCTCAATCAAACTCAGGTTCGTCAATAGATTATAATCAAATTCTTAATGAATTAAACTCTTTGGTGCAGGGTTCACAAAATCAAGCTAAGGAGACTCACCAAGAAACATATTGGCAACCATATGAGGATTCATATGCACCACCACAGCCTCCCCCTCAATCTTCACATCCAAATTCAGGTATATCAAATTATTATAAGGAAGTTATTCAACAACTGAATTCTTTGGAGCAGGGCAGTGAAGCTCAACCATTTCAACAAGACGCATTTTGGCAACCAATTGAGGATTTCTATCAAGCAAAAGAGTTGGCTGAGTGGAACAATCAATTTAGGCAGAATGCAGAATGCATTGAACAAATTCAAGAACAAATGGTTGAAGATGAGCCCATGGATGAATTGCTACTGTTCGAAGAGGAGGAGGATGCACACGGCACGGCAAGGGAAGAACAACCCTTGCCGCAACCTCCCAATATTCCTACACCACCCCATTCAAGTAAGGTTGTTCCAAATTTAATTACTTCTAACTTTGTTCCCCCAAATGCACCTTTCCCTGGCAGGTTCATGCAATCCATGAAAGTGTGGGGGAAGAAAGACATCTTGGACACCTTTCCAACAATTCACGAGGAAAAAGTGGTTGAGGAGTATCAAGAATTCATCAAAGAGGATGTAGTTGAAACAACCAATGCCAAAGAAGTTGAATTTGATGACACGGGACAAATCACTGCCCTAATGCCCAATCTAGCCGAGAGCAAACCTAGTGAAATTGTTGAAAATGCTGCTACTTTCAAATCCTCATTGCAGCACATTGGTGAGCCACCTCTTCCAATTTCAATTCCCATTTCAATTAATAGGTTGTTACCCTCTTTGGCGCAGGTGCCGAATCAAATCCAAATTGGTGGGAGAATTTACACGGACTCTAGGAAGCTCAATGCCATAATTAGGAAGGATCACTATCCCCCTCCATTCATAGATCCAATGCATGGAAGTTTTGTGGAGCATGTCGTGGAAGATGTACTTGTGTTCTTGTCGCAACACACAGGTAAGCCACCTCCTCAAATTTCAAGTTTGTTTTATACTAACAAGTTGTTGAGTTCAATGATCCAGGCACCCATTTTAGAATTTAAAGCATTACCGGATCATTTCAAGTATCACGTTCCATTTAAAGATCACCTCCATGCCGTGGGCCCTATTCAAGCTTGATTGGAGGTATCGTCCGGCTGTACGACGTTAAAGCAAGCGCTACTTGGGAGGCAACCCATGCATGCAACAAAGGAAGACCTAGAGAGCGCTCCAACATCAGATTTGCGTTCCTAACCCCTTCTCTTTGCTGCACTTATTTCATTCATGCCATGTTAGATTGTTTAGTTGCTGTTTTGTTGTTTGGTTGTTATTTGTGTTAGTTTATGCTTGAAACATTGAGGACAATGTTTGGTTTAAGTGTGGGGGGGTAAACAAGTGTTTTTGTTGCAAAATTCGTAGGATTTTACCACCTAACATTTCAAAAGTTGTTTTTCACTGTTTTTGAGTGTTTTAGTGTGTTTTGAAGTAAAAATCCGAAAATCACATAAAAATTTGAAAAATTTGTTTTAAAAACCCAACAAGAGTTGTTTTTGTGTGTTTGTTTGTGTCTTAGGGTACCTTCCAACACAATAATGAGGATTCGGTTTGTAATTGCATGACGGTTAAAGAAAGTTATAAATATGGATAAAAGTTTGATTTACTCTTTGGTTTATGCTTGGTTGAGGTTATAACTTATGAATTCACATGCAATCATAAAGGAAAAATCAGTTTTGTAACATGCTTGAAGGAAGAAACTCAACTAACGCTACAACCTTGTGAGACTTGAGCCTAAACGCTTATTTGGAGAATTAAAATCTGTGCATTCTTTGTTTTCTAAAGTCGTTGCATGATCTCACTATTCTTTGCTTGGTTGCTACTTAGAAGGCGTTTCATCATTTAGTTCCAAATGCTAGAACTCATGCCCATTTCATTCAAAACATGTCATTGAATTGCATAACACATATTCAAGATGAAGTTGTGTAGTGACCACCACCTTAGCCAAAATGCCGTGAATCCCCTATGTCATTATGTTTTGTAGGTTTCAACCCCATTAAGCCTTGTTTAGCCTTTTCTTTGTTAACCCATGTTTTCCTCACCTAGCCTAGATTAGGACTATCCATACCTTTGTTCTTTAAGCATAGTAAAGCATGATTCAATTAGAATTCTTTTGTGGCAGAAAACAAGTGTGGGGGAAGTTTTTGTTATGTGAATTTGTGTGCCATAGGCACGGGTAGAAAGAAGTTGAAAAGTATAAAAAAAAAGAATTGAAAAGATGTGAAAAAGAGTTCCAAAGTATTGTTTGTTAAAGTAAGGGTCCAAAACAATGAATTCGGCCCTAAGAGTTGTTCAAATCTTCCCTTTAAGACTAAAAGATGATTTCTGCATTCTAAGTGAATTCTAAGTCTTAATTTCATTATTTTGTTTACTATTGCTTGAAGAACGTTTGTTTTCCCTATCCTTTCTTTGTTAACCAATACCCCAAGCCCCGTTGCAACCCTTAACTTCTATCTTGAGTGTTATGTGTTTCAATTTGTGGAGTTTGATTTTGGTATGAGCATATGGTGTCACTGGTTCTCGCATCTAAGTAGTAGCATTCCATTCATGAGATCATATCTAAACATGCTTGTTAACTCCGGAAATTGCGTTCTTTGTGATACATATATGTGAGCATTCGTTTTTATATCTACATCCATTCTCTCACATATAACTAGTATAGGGTGTGTAGTTAGAAAATCTAAGTGAAAATACAGTGCATATCTTGTAAGGATTGAGGGAATTCTCTAAGGCATGTTACTACATTCAAAACATTGTTTTAATTGGTTAATTGTGAACTAGTAAGTAGTGACTATGATTAAGTATGTGCTTAAGTGTTAAATTGACTCAAATCTGTGGGAATGATAAAAATGTCATGTGCATTGGAAATCCCTGAGGCGATTGTTGGAAGGTCGAGGTTGTGTTTTACTTGTTTTTGATTCATTTGATTACTTTGTTTCGTTTTGTTTTGCTCGAGGACTAGCAAAAGCTAAGTGTGGGGGAATTTGATAGGAGCATATTTATGCGACTTAGCTTGCTTGTTTTCTTGCATTTTGGTAATTATTTAGTATTTATAATAGTGTTTAAAGCTAAATTCGTGTGTTTGTAGGTTTTATGGGCTAAGGGTGCATTTTGAGCCAATTTGGAGTAGTTTGGAGTGTTTTTGGGCCCAAGATGGATTGCTTATGATCCAAGCTAGATGGATGGACGAATTTGAAGTCAAAAGAAGCTAGGAACATGCTAAAAATATGGTGAAACAAATACAAGTTGCAAGAAGGGATAGGTTTCTAGAAGGATTGACCAAAACTCCACTCAAAACCATGCCTAACCCATTAGGAAAGTGTGTGGATGATTCCATGCCTAACCCATTAGGAAAGTGTGTGGATGATTCAATACCTAACCCATTAGGAAAGTGTGTGGATGATTCAAGACCTAACCCACCATCAAAAACTAGTCCATCCTCTCCCTATAAATACCCATGGCAACAACCTCATTTAGCATGAAGAAAATAAACCATTCTCCAAGCCTTGCCTTGCCTCTCCCTACATATCTAAACCCCTTCCCATCCATTCCTCCAAATAACCAACCCTTCAACATCATTCCAACCTTGTTGTTGCGGCAAAGAGAAGGAGAAAAGTCCTTGGACGCGCTTGCTATCCAACATGGATCGTTGGAACGTTTAGGTGCTTTCTTTCCTTTGTTTTTCAATGTTTAAATTTGTTTATCTTTGTTTTGTAATAATGAGGAACTAAACCCCCCTTGGCTAGGGGGGGGGATTCGAAACACATGTTCATGCTTGCAATATGATTTGATTACTTTTAATTGCGTTTCATAAGTTATGAATTCAATTTACTTATCCGTTCGTATAAAAACTGATTTGTGTATGTTGATTGAGGGTCGACACTTAGTTTGCATGCATGAATTTGATGCTAGAATATAAGGGAGTTTCACCTAATCGTCATGAACTTATATTCACAAGTAGTGAAGGTTGCTAGTCACAATCGCGTTAAGTAAATTCTTGGCATAAGTTTCATGCGTATTCCATAGTAACGAGTGCCTCGTCAATGCTTATGATTTTCATAGAACTTAATGATTCTTGCTTGTATCTCTATTATGCAATTCATGTAGGGAACTTGTGAGGAATGCTTTGGGTTGTCGTATGCAATCATCCAACTCAATAAAAGTAGGAAAATCTGAGGGTTAATTTAAGCGTACCTAATTAACTTGGGGCATTGAGAATTAATAAGTTATTGAAATACAATTGGAAATCGTTTTGTATGCAAGCAAGACATGTGTGGAGAAGAACCCTCTAGCTAAAGCCCATCATCCATAGTTTTTAAGTTTTAGTTATTTGTTTTACTTTCACTTCACAAGAACCAAATCCCCCCTTTTACTTTCTTGTCTTAAAAGTCTTTTGTTTACATTTTTTTTAACTTTGTTTTTATGTTTTTAAATTAGTTTTGAGAGGTTTTAGCAAGCCCTCCTAATCCCCGGTTTAGAACGATACCCTACTTACATCTATACTACAATTGTCACAAGAGGGTTTAATTTGTGTGTCAAGTAATTCTCACACTAAATTTTGGCGCCGTTGCCGGGGATTAGCAACTTTGCTAATCCCTTGGTTCTTTTATTTTTGTTTAGTTTGTTTTTGTTTTAGTTTCTAACTTAGTTTTATTTTCTTTGGTTGATGTTACTTTTGATATTTGCTTTAGTTCTTTTTCTTTGATTTTAGGTGCTTGAGAAGTAAGACATGGATTTTGCTAGCATTCAAGCTCAATTGGCAAATCTTACTTCTCAATTGTCGCAGTTTGCTGAAAGGACCACAATGCAAAATGTCCCTACATTTAATGCGTCTTATAGGCAAGGATACCAAGCCAATCAATATCCACAAAGCGATTGGAGTGATCATTCAAACTCTATGTGGTGGGAAGCTCAACAAGTTCAACACGAAGCATATTGGCAACCATATGAGGAGTTCTATTCAAGACCAATGCAGCCGCCACAACCTTATATGCAATATGCTCAATCAAACTCAGGTTCGTCAATAGATTATAATCAAATTCTTAATGAATTAAACTCTTTGGTGCAGGGTTCACAAAATCAAGCTAAGGAGACTCACCAAGAAACATATTGGCAACCATATGAGGATTCATATGCACCACCACAGCCTCCCCCTCAATCTTCACATCCAAATTCAGGTATATCAAATTATTATAAGGAAGTTATTCAACAACTGAATTCTTTGGAGCAGGGCAGTGAAGCTCAACCATTTCAACAAGACGCATTTTGGCAACCAATTGAGGATTTCTATCAAGCAAAAGAGTTGGCTGAGTGGAACAATCAATTTAGGCAGAATGCAGAATGCATTGAACAAATTCAAGAACAAATGGTTGAAGATGAGCCCATGGATGAATTGCTACTGTTCGAAGAGGAGGAGGATGCACACGGCACGGCAAGGGAAGAACAACCCTTGCCGCAACCTCCCAATATTCCTACACCACCCCATTCAAGTAAGGTTGTTCCAAATTTAATTACTTCTAACTTTGTTCCCCCAAATGCACCTTTCCCTGGCAGGTTCATGCAATCCATGAAAGTGTGGGGGAAGAAAGACATCTTGGACACCTTTCCAACAATTCACGAGGAAAAAGTGGTTGAGGAGTATCAAGAATTCATCAAAGAGGATGTAGTTGAAACAACCAATGCCAAAGAAGTTGAATTTGATGACACGGGACAAATCACTGCCCTAATGCCCAATCTAGCCGAGAGCAAACCTAGTGAAATTGTTGAAAATGCTGCTACTTTCAAATCCTCATTGCAGCACATTGGTGAGCCACCTCTTCCAATTTCAATTCCCATTTCAATTAATAGGTTGTTACCCTCTTTGGCGCAGGTGCCGAATCAAATCCAAATTGGTGGGAGAATTTACACGGACTCTAGGAAGCTCAATGCCATAATTAGGAAGGATCACTATCCCCCTCCATTCATAGATCCAATGCATGGAAGTTTTGTGGAGCATGTCGTGGAAGATGTACTTGTGTTCTTGTCGCAACACACAGGTAAGCCACCTCCTCAAATTTCAAGTTTGTTTTATACTAACAAGTTGTTGAGTTCAATGATCCAGGCACCCATTTTAGAATTTAAAGCATTACCGGATCATTTCAAGTATCACGTTCCATTTAAAGATCACCTCCATGCCGTGGGCCCTATTCAAGCTTGATTGGAGGTATCGTCCGGCTGTACGACGTTAAAGCAAGCGCTACTTGGGAGGCAACCCATGCATGCAACAAAGGAAGACCTAGAGAGCGCTCCAACATCAGATTTGCGTTCCTAACCCCTTCTCTTGTCTATATATTTTGTGGGGGTATTTGATAAGCTCATATTTATATATATTTTACATCAAATTCTCTTGTCTTTTGTTAGTTATTTCCTCATATTTTTGTGCTATTTACTTTGTTTTTGTGTTTTATCGAATTTATCTAGATAAGAAAATAAAAGTAGCATAAGTATGATTTTATGTAATAATTTCGTAAAAACTGTTTAGCTTTTAAATTAAATAAAATATATATATATATATTTATATAATAATTCATATTGTTTTGTAGAAAAAAATATAAAAAGATTAAATAAGGAATAATAAAAAGGAACGTGGGCTGCTGCTTAGCAGCTGGTGGAAAGGAAGCAGGAAAAAGAATAGGAAAAGAATAAAACTTGTGGTCAGTGGGACGGAAAGGTGGGTTGGTGTGAATAAAAAAATGAGGAACGTGGAGAACTGGGGAAAGCACTGCGTAAGGAAGGGAGAAATAAAAGACGCGAGAAGGTCCTCAGGAATTGGGGGGGGGGATAAGGAAAGAAGGTTTGGGGTTGACTGAGGAGGAGAGAGCTCTCGGTGTGAGAGGAGGAGCACGAAAAGCAAAGGAGGGAGCTGCCCTAATGCAGCTAGCGTGGAAATCAGCAGGGAGAGCTGGTGAAAGTCAGCGCAGGGGATTGACGCGTGAAAGGGTTTGTCAGGCGCTGCCTTGAGGGGGAAGACGGGACTCCAGGGGCGAGACTTGGAGAATGAGAAAGGCAGCAGGTCTCGCGCGGAGAGACTGACGGCTGGAGGAACTTGGTCGCTGCCTTTGGCAGCGTGAACAGGAAGTTTGGCGAGAAAACTGGGAGCAGTTGCGAGAGCAGGTGCAAGCAGCGGGGGAACGGAGGGGGAGCTCCTCGGGCAGGAGTTAGAGGAAGAATCAGAAAACAAATAAAAAATAATAATAATAAAGAAGAGGAAACTGTGCAGCTGGAGGAGATGGAGGGCTGCCCTTGGGCAGCTCGAGGGGACGCGGAACTTAAAGGAAAGTCCGAAGGAAGGCTTGCGTGGGGGGTAAACCACAGCGTCAGATGCAGCTGCGGAAAGGGAAGGCTGTTTTGAGCAGCACGGGGACAGAGGAAGAAATTCCTCTCTCGGTTAATTCGTTCCAAACTTATGTTTTATTTTATGGTTTAATTTATGAATAATGTATAATTAATTTCTGTTTAGTTAGAGGTGAATTTGAAACCATGGATAAATGTTTATTATAATTTGATTTACTCCAGTTATGAATTCTTGAACTTTGGATGTGGTTTATTTTTCTGTGTTGATTAATAACTTGTTTATGTATGTGGGTTAAGGGTCGACACTTAATTTGCATGCTTAGACTTGATGCTAGGATATAAGGGAATTTCACCTAATCGTTATGAACTTATATCCATGAGTAGTAAAAATCGTTAGTCACGATTGTGTTTAGTAAACCCTAGGTTGGATTAACATGCGTATTCCATAGTTATGAATGCCTAGTCGATGCTTATGATTTCCATTGAACTTAATGATTTTTGATATGTCTCTCTATCATGCGTATTCCATAGTTAGGGAACTTGATAAAAATAATTTGGTTGTGATGCGTATCCCGTCCAATTCAATGAATTTAGGGAAATCTGAAGGTTAATTTAAGCGGACCTAATTAACTTGGGGCGTTGTCATTTATTCGTTTGTTGAATTCATAACTGGGAATCAAATTGTATACATTTATTCATGTGTGGATAAGGACCCCTCTAATTAACGTTTCATCATTTTAATTCTATAAAATATATTTTCCTTGAAGTTTGTTTTTAAGTTTCTGTTTTAAATTCAATTTCGTTAAAAATCAATCCCCCATTTATTTTAAAGTGTTAGATTTGTTAGAAATAAATTTAGTTTGTGTTTTCTTGAGTCTTGAATTATTTTGAGTCTTTTGATTTGTTTTAGAATATTTGTTAGTTTTATTTTGAGTTATTCTAGTTAAGTGTTTTGATTTTAGTTTAGTGTTTTAAATTTTGTTTTTACGTTTTTAATTTAATTTTACTTTAGATTAGCAATCCCTCCTAATCCCCGGCCTAGAACGATCCCTACTTATCCATATACTACAATTGTCAAAAAGAGGGTTTAATTTGTGCGTTAGTTAATTTTACGCATCAAATTTTTGGCGCCGTTGCCGGGGATTAGAAAATTTGCTAATCCTTTGTTTGTGTTTTATGTTTTTGTTTGTGTTTATTTTTGTGTTTTGTCTTTTACTTTTGATTTTTGATTTAGTTTTATTTCTTTGAAAAAAAAAAAAAACAAAAAAAAAAAAACAAAAAATTAATAAAACAAAAAAAAAAAAAAACAAAAAAAAAAAAAAAAAACATAAACATTTATATAAATAAAACACAAAAATATTTACATATATATATATATATATATAAAAAAAAAAAATAAAAAAAAAAAATAAAAAAAACTTAAATGCATAAATATTTTACAATAACTTTTAAACTAAGAGCTTTCATTGGTCATTGGTAGGTGGTGCCTCGGAGGTCGACGGAGCCCCTGAAAGACGAAGCGCCAGAGCTGGATCATTCGGAGCCTCAATACTTGGTGCTGCTCCCGAGGACGAAGGCAACATAAACCTCGGGAGTAACGCCATAAACCGTTGATGATCACTCTGAATCCGCACTTCGGACTCCTGCAGCTGATCAAGCTTCCTCTTCATGCTTGTTGAGTAATTGGTTGCAAGCATGTGCAAATCCCTGTTCTCATGCCTAAGCACTCTGACCTCCTGCCGAAGACTAGCCACTTCAGCCATCAACGACTCCACCTGACGAGTTCGTGCAAGAAGGCGCTGGCCCATGTTTGATACTGAGCCTGCGCATCGGACGCTGTAGGCCAAAGAGTCCTGGACAGCTAGTTCGTCGGACCGCCTAGAAAGTATCCTAGTGTCTCTAGGAGTGAGCAGATTTCTGGCCACCACCGATGCGGTTGTTTCATTCATCATCATGGAATCCCCAACTGTAAGAGGACCATTCGGGGATATGAAGGACGGCTGCCAAATGTTGGTTGGAGAAGACGTATCACTGTCTTCCCCAACATTCAGGTTAAGGCGACGGTCAGAAGGGCAAGACATTTTCTGAAGGTGTTGAGAATGAAGAGTCTGAATGATCAAGATTAAAAGAAGTGCAAGAGGGAGTGTTTACAGGAGGGAGTTTTACAGGGGGAGCTTAAGTGTGTTGTGGAACAAAAATGAGCGTTCTTATAAGAAGAAGAAATCGTTGAGGCATCACTCAGCAGTCGAAGAGGCGCCCTCTCGCAAATCGAAGAGCCGGGCTCCTTTCTCAAAAGCCGGATTCTTTTCTCAAAAGCGGCGTCGCCGTTCTCAAAAGTCGGGCGCCTTTCTCAAAAGTCAGAGCGGTCAGGAATCACGAGGCGAAAAGCTTTTCCAGTTTTGTCGTCACTCGTCACGCGCGCTGTCAGCTTTGCGCAAATTACGGGTTGCTTTTTCAGAAAGCGCGTGACCTGTACTGTTCATCCATCCACCGGCTGCCGACAGGGGTAAAGGAATAGTTTCGGTTATGAAGAAAAGTTCTATAAACGTCTACCTTCGCCTTCAACAGCAAAGGCAAACTCTCTCAACACTTCTTCATCTCCGAAATTTTTCATCTCCGAAAATGCCTTTCCATCAAACCCTCTCGAGTTTCTCTGTGTTTCTCATTCCCTGGGATACCTTTGCAAACAAGTCATCTAGAGCTAGAGTATTTCATATCATGAAGGTTGAAAGCAAGAGTATCTCATATCACGCTTTCTCCCTGTCCTTTTCCTTGTTTTTGGGGCAAGGAGAAAGCGGGCAATCAGCCAGCACTCGGTGTCAATCTTCCAATCTAAGAACCGACTGCCTGGAAATCCTTCCTGATTGCTTACCTAGCATTGCTCTCGAATGCTCTTCTTCAACCACTGATGTACGTCCGAAGAAGTCGCCACATCTGCCTGGAGAACAGACATGGCAAGTGAAAATGATACTTGAAGCATGTGGAGACAAGGTGCTGCTTCATCTTCAAGATCAAGTCTCATTTTCCTTGCTAAGAAGTTCCCCAGCCCAGTTCAAGCATACACCTGTGGAACGATACTTCTTCAAAAGCAAAAGTATCCCATATCATCAGAGTCAGAGGCAAAGATATCTCATGGCATGCTTTTCCTTTACCCTTGCTCGTGGCTACGAGTCAAGGTGAAAGAAAGGAAATCGGTCGGCACTTGGACAGATTGAACAAAGAAGCAGACCACCACCTCTGCCTCGTGCCTACCTGCCATGCAGAAGAACAAAAAGAGAAGAATGTAGCCTGCAGACTCAATCAACCCGGCAGAAGGAGTCCGAGTTGAAACCAAGAGCTCGAGAAGCTTCAACAACACCAC
Source organism: Malus fusca (assembly GCA_035220775.1). Classification (NCBI taxonomy): domain Eukaryota; kingdom Viridiplantae; phylum Streptophyta; class Magnoliopsida; order Rosales; family Rosaceae; genus Malus; species Malus fusca. The sequence continues at coordinate 26,873,949 of CM069069.1, forward strand.
CAATCAAGTCTCATTTTCCTTGCTAAGAAGTTCCTGAGGCCAGTTCAAGTTCAAAGCTGTGGAAAGTCACCAAACAGGACCAATGATCACTTATTAGTTTTATTCATTGTCTTTTATTTTCATTTTCAATTTTTCGTTTGTTTTTTTTATATTTTCTTGCGTGCTTAACTGATTTATTTCTTTTCTTTGCAGGAACTTTTGGTTATTTCCACCCTTGAGGTTGATTGCAGAATTTTAGCTTGGGGGTCATCGCTTGATTTTTTCTGCAAATTAGGGAAGTTTTCAGTCCTATTGTTTTATTTTGTTTCTTTATATTTATTTATTTTATTTTTATTTGCATTTTACTATATTTTCTGACATTGGGGACAATGTCTAGTTTAAGTGTGGGGGTAAAGAGTATAAAAATGACCAAATTGAAAATTTTTGTACCTTCGACTTTGAACTGGTTTCATTTGTTTCCATGTTATTGGTTGTGTTTTCTTAATTAAGTTGTTTTTTTTTTTTTTTAAAAAAAAAAAAAAAAAAAAAAATATCCAAAAATATTTCCTTGTTTTCCTTATTGTTTTGAATTAGATTTTTGTTAGTTTCCCGACCCAATGATATAATTGGATAAATTTGAACCATGATCATCAAGAACTTAGTTAACATGTGTTTTGTGAAATTCCAAATTCTCTTGTTAGTTTTGTACATATTTGATTATCTTTGAAAAACCAAATGCACATAGCCTTGTTGATGTGAAACTAAAGCATGATTTAAAGCTCCATATGTGAATTTAGTGACCATATACATCCTATGTGAGTTTTTGAGCCTATTGAAAGTGTGTGCATTTTTCATACACTCTTATTCTTTCATGTGTGATGAACTTATGTGAGATACTTCTCTAGAACTTGCATAATGATCTTTCGAAATGTTTGTCATTAATTGCATGAACTTGAAAATGATAGAGGCATTAGGTTTACCACCATGGCCCAAATAACCTTGTTTCCCAAAGAAAAATGATATCATTAGATTGCCAATTTGAGCCGTATATGTGAACCTTTTATTTCTTATCACCAGATATGTCTACCCTTATGCCCGAAATAATCTTCCTTACCCTTTCCAAGCGAGCTATTGAGCAATGTGAAATTGTCTTATGAAAAATGTTTGTGAAGTACTTTGAAGGGGTTTTGGCAATAGAATAAGTGTGGGGGTTTTTCATATTTGTTTCTGATAAAAAAAAAAAAAAAAAAAAAAAAAAAAAAAAAAGAAAAAGAAAGATTGTATACAAAGAACATAAAAAGTTTTTAAAGTTTCAGTATTTAGGGTGTGGTTGGAGATGTCTGAATAATCGTTGGAGAGCTTGAGTTCTTATAAATCTAAAGAAAAGAATTGCTTGCAATGTAGCTTGGAACTTGTGTTTTCCTATTCTTTCGTTTCAATAACCCTATCCCTAAGCCTCATTACATCCAATAAAAGTCCTCTTGATTTAAGTTTTGCAATTATGACTGTGGAGAAGTGATCTTTATGCAAGCTTATGGTAGAACTTTCACATTTGTTTCTTTGAGCGAAACACATTTAAACTAAACACATGTGTGATTGAGTGTAAATCCAGTGAGAAGGTTGCTAGTTTGCATATGGTGTTTTTAAAAATAAAAATTTGAAATTGCATGAGCATGGCTATCTCACACACTACACTTCAAGGATGTTTCAAAGATTACTGCTAATATTTGAGTAAGGAAATTGAACTTGAATTGCTTGTTGATGTTAGCTATGGTTCTTGATGATTGTGTTCTCAAATGAAATTCTATGAGGGTTATATAGGGGGAAATAATAATTTTCATGTTATTACTTTTTCTGTTTTCGTTTGTTTTGCTCGAGGACTAGCAAAAGTTAAGTGTGGGGGTATTTGATCGGATCATATTTATATATATTTTTAATTCGAATTCACTCGTCTTTTCTTAGTTAGTTCCTCATATTTTTGTGCTATTTACTTTGTTTTTGTGTTTTATCGAATTTATCTAGATAAGAAAATAAAAGTAGCATAAGTATGATTTTATGTAATAATTTCGTAAAAACTGTTTAGCTTTTAAATTAAATTAAATATATATATATATATATATTTATATAATAATTCATATTGTTTTGTAGAAAAAAATATAAAAAGATTAAATAAGGAATAATAAAAAAGGAACGTGGGCTGCTGCTTAGCAGCTGGTGGAAAGGAAGCAGGAAAAAGAATAGGAAAAGAAAGGCAGCAGGTCTCGCGCGGAAAGGGTTTGTCAGGCGCTGCCTTGAGGGGGAAGACGGGACTCCAGGGGCGAGACTTGGAGAATGAGAAAGGCAGCAGGTCTCGCGCGGAGAGACTGACGGCTGGAGGAACTTGGTCGCTGCCTTTGGCAGCGTGAACAGGAAGTTTGGCGAGAAAACTGGGAGCAGTTGCGAGAGCAGGTGCAAGCAGCGGGGGAACGGAGGGGGAGCTCCTGGGGGAGCTCATCGGGCAGGAGTTAGAGGAAGAATCAGAAAACAAATAAAAAATAATAATAATAAAGGAGAGGAAACTGTGCAGCTGGAGGAGATGGAGGGCTGCCCTTGGGCAGCTCGAAGGGACGCGGAACTTAAAGGAAAGTCCGAAGGAAGGCTTGCGTGGGGGGGGGAAACCACAGCGTCAGATGCAGCTGCGGAAAGGGAAGGCTGTTTTGAGCAGCACGGGGACAGAGGAAGAAATTCCTCTCTCGGTTAATTCGTTCCAAACTTATGTTTTATTTTATGGTTTAATTTATGAATAATGTATAATTAATTTCTGTTTAGTTAGAGGTGAATTTGAAACCATGGATAAATGTTTATTATAATTTGATTTACTCCAGTTATGAATTCTTGAACTTTGGATGTGGTTTATTTTTCTGTGTTGATTAATAACTTGTTTATGTATGTGGGTTAAGGGTCGACACTTAATTTGCATGCTTAGACTTGATGCTAGGATATAAGGGAATTTCACCTAATCGTTATGAACTTATATCCATGAGTAGTAAAAATCGCTAGTCACGATTGTGTTTAGTAAACCCTAGGTTGGATTAACATGCGTATTCCATAGTTATGAATGCCTAGTCGATGCTTATGATTTCCATTGAACTTAATGATTTTTTATATGTCTCTATCATGCGTATTCCATAGTTAGGGAACTTGATAAAAATAATTTGGTTGTGATGCGTATCCCGTCCAATTCAATGAATTTAGGGAAATCTGAAGGTTAATTTAAGCGGACCTAATTAACTTGGGGCGTTGTCATTTATTCGTTTGTTGAATTCATAACTGGGAATCAAATTGTATACATTTATTCATGTGTGGATAAGGACCCCTCTAATTAACGTTTCATCATTTTAATTCTATAAAATATATTTTCCTTGAAGTTTGTTTTTAAGTTTCTGTTTTAAATTCAATTTCGTTAAAAATCAATCCCCCATTTATTTTAAAGTGTTAGATTTGTTAGAAATAAATTTAGTTTGTGTTTTCTTGAGTCTTGAATTATTTTGAGTCTTTTGATTTGTTTTAGAATATTTGTTAGTTTTATTTTGAGTTATTCTAGTTAAGTGTTTTGATTTTAGTTTAGTGTTTTAAATTTTGTTTTTACGTTTTTAATTTAATTTTACTTTAGATTAGCAATCCCTCCTAATCCCCGGCCTAGAACGATCCCTACTTATCCATATACTACAATTGTCAAAAAGAGGGTTTAATTTGTGCGTTAGCTAATTTTACGCATCACGTCCCCACTATGTGTCATCTCGATCATAATTTAGATCATCAGAGTATAACTAGAAACTTCTTTTGATCTAGCAAAAGTGACGAGATCACGTATACCAACTGCAAATGTGCCTGCAAAGATGTGTACCAAATGTACGACGAACCTTCGTCTCGAAAACAGGAACACCACTACTGTGGCCAACCCTCGTACATTGGCGGCTAGCCAATGAATCTGTCTTATACCAGAAGCATGGCAGATCACTCGGTTCAATTATTCATTTCACCCAAAAGTGGAGGAATGTGGCACGAACAAATCCGCCCCTCGATCACTGTCTTAATCCTTTTCATCTCATGAGATTAAATCTGGATTACTCCCGAGACTTGAAGTTCTTGGTCCAACATACTAATTTGGATGAGATATGGAATTGGAATGAGATTATCATAGATGATGTTTCATTTATATGGTAATTACCGATATAAATGAAAAGCAATGATAACAAACCACGTTTCATTGATTTTTTTTAAATAAGGATGATAAGGGATTAGGCGAGTCGAGCTACACATAAGGCTTGGTCATCAGACTACAATAGTAGAAACCTTACTCTCTAAACCCGCATAATGCAGAAAGAAAGAACCAAACCCCAGGATTAGCCGTCAACTACAAGTAGGCTACTTTCTTCCCACTCAAAGCGATGAGAAATGGCTAACACCTTGATAGAACGATCGTCCCCCCCCGTCCCCTAACTCCGAATTTATTATTAAATAAAGAAAAGTAAACAATACAAGCGGGGGGACAGAGCCAAAACCCGCTAAGGGAAAAACAAAGAAACATCAACGAAAACAAACAACAAGATGAAACTTGAAGTCACGAGCATGGCGGCAGGCGCAAAATCCAACATGAACCGCCTCAATGAAAGTTAATATTTCTATAGCCATAAAGGACTAAACTAGCAAAACCTAAAATTAGGTCGTGAAGAAAGGTTATGAATGTAAGCAGAAGTGCACAAGAAGGACAAGAGTCCCAATATAAGCTCCCAGAATGATCCACACCGAAGTTAGCCAAACAATCGGCAACTACGTTTCGTTGATTAATATCAACATAGAACTGATGGGTCAACTAGAAGAATCAACCGATGAAGAATGATAGGAATTAAATAGTGCGATATGACGTCTTGTGGCGTAAGGCTTCTCTCATATGCCATATGATTGATTGCAGCATTACAAACGTGGTTGTAGTATCTCTGGGATCCTGGTACGAAAACTACATGGAGTTTCCAAAGGGCTTACATGTACTGATTCAAATAGTTCTAGACCACAAGAACACCATCTTGGTTCTTAAGAGGCCTTCACTTTGCGGATGCAGAATATCCCGGCAGATGTGGTATACCCGTCTAAGTGAATATTTGATTAGTTAGGGATATATACCCATACGTGTACAAAATCTGAAATTGCTAGAGTTGAATGATCTTGGGAAAACTTGACATTACCTCAACCTGAAGTTTCGAGCTAGTTCTAATGATATTCTGGTCTACCACTTGAACTAGACCCATAAGGTGTTAAGTATGAGTATACCCTGATCGTCTATATGCTAGACATTTACAGAGGGTATAGAGCATAAGGGTCCTTATTGGAACGTGAGGCAACCATATCTAAGTACCATTGGCGTTTGTTGTACTTAGCTCAATGCATTAAAATCGGACATCTTATGTGCTGATAATCTTTTGGCATAAAGCGGCACTACGCCTACACGCCACCACCAAATTTGGTGTTAAAGATGTTTTTTCCGTTACTATGGATTTAGGCTTATCTATCCATATGGATCTTAGAATAGATCACACCCCATTGATCTTCGGAATGATGCCTACCTTGTGGGATTCGCTGAATCAGACCATCTATCTGGTCGCACAAGGTACGTTTCCACATGGTTATGTCTTTACCGTTAAGGAACACTGCAATATCTTGGAGGTTCATGAGATAGACCTTTGTTGCGAAACCTTTGAATCATTCCAAGACTCACTGTATCTCATCATGTGAGAGATATAGTCGAGAACTCTTGTTGAGCATATTCAAAATCCCTGTGATTTTCATCCATCGTTGAGTCCCAACAACGATCCATGAAGACAACGCTATATGTAAAGACCAAATCATGATACATCCAACAAGTTAACACCAAGCATATTGTGTCTACATCAGCATGAGCATCAGAAGATTGAAGTCAAGCAGTTTGATCCTAGACAACATTGTCGACCTCTACATGACGTTACTGCCGAAATCTACCTTTTAGAAGCTTATCTAAGGAATTGGTATGCGTAACTTTCTCATTTGCGATGCTTGTAGTTTCATTTGAAAGTTTTGTCAAACTTAGGGGGAGTTTCCAGAAGTATACTCACTTGACCTTAATGTACTCATTTTCCCTACGATTAGGAGCATTTTTCCCACTGGGTTTTTGCTACCTTAATAGGTTTTGACGAGGCACCCATCCTGGGCTGGTCATACCCTTGTGTACGTTCTACTTACATCTCGAAGACATATAGTTTTGACTTAATGCAACTTCTCACTTTTCTCCTTTGACTATTGGTTTTTGTCCCACCTTGGGTTTTGCCATAGCGAGGTTTTATGAGTTTTACTACACATGAATTCTTCCGTTTGTTTTGAGACTCGCATTCGCTATTTGTGCCGACTATACGAGACGACTTCATCAACTGCTTCTCCATTTGCCTGAAGATTTGATGCGCCATCTACTTGAGTATTTGCACACTCAAGGGGGAGTGTTGTGACATGGTCTTATCAATATTGTGATTTTGTAAATCCTAAGTAGAGATAGATTAGAAATCCTTTGGGATCTAGAAGATCTTTCCTAATAGACTTTGTATTACTTGGAGAACGTTTATCTCTTCCTTATTACTATAAATAAAAGCACAAGGACTGAGGAATTAACACATAATTCCTGCAGAAGCATCTGATGGTCACTCTAAAGTAAAGCCACAAACATATGATGGTCACTCTGATGAGAGAACGTTTCTCTCCTCCTTATTACTCCATTTGCCTCTGGAGTAAAGCCACAAACATCTGATGGTCACTCTGAATCTGACTTTCAGATTCCTGCAGCTGGTTAAGTTTTATCTTCATGCTCGTCGAGTAACTATTGGCAAACATATGCAACTTTCTGTTTTCACGCTTAAGCCCTCAAATCTCTTGCTTAAGACTCGCCACCTCAGTCATCAGTGACTCCACTTGATAAGTTCGAGCAAGAAGGCGTTGGCCCATATTAGATACAGAGCTCGCACACTGAACACTGAAAGCCAAAAAGTCTTGAACAGCCAGCTCATCAGACCGCTTGGAAAGGATCCTGTTGTACTTGGGGGTGAGAAGATTTCTAGCTACCACCGTAGCGGTTATATCATTCTTCATCACAGAGTCCGCAACTGTAAGAGGACCAGTGGGGGATAAGAATGACGGGTGCCATATGTTGTCTGGAGAAGACATATCAACATCCTCCCCAACATTCAAATCAAGACGACGATAAGATGGGCAAGCCATTTGCAAAAAAATGATGAATGAAGATGAGGTCAGGTAAATCGAATTCTCAGAAATACAAAAAGAGGGAAGTGCTTACAGGCAGCAACTCTCTAAGTGTGTTTTGAACACGATTAATGCCTCTATAAAAAGAGAAGGCAACAAGGACTGTTCAGAAATCGATAAGGCAACATGGCCATTCAGAAATCAAAGAGGCACCTCTCCTCAAATTTCAAAAGCGTGGCCGCTTGCTCAGAAATCGAAGAGACACCGCTCTCCGAATTTCAAAAGACCAGCTTTTCCGGATTTGTCAGCATCTTTCACAAGCAACCTCAACTTTACAGAAGTCACGGGCAACTTTGTCAAAGATTTCTGACAAAGTTGAAAACGCGTGAATCTTACTGTTTCAATTACCCAACGGTAGCCGACAAGAGTAAAAGAATAGTGCCCCTACTAGCTGTTGGGAAATTCCTATATATGTCAACCCTCGTCCTCTATGGCAAGGCAGACCTGCAAAAATGCCTAACTCTTCCTTACCTCCGAGAGTACACTCCCAACAGAGCCTCTCAAAATACTTAGTTTTCTTCCTCTCCGGGAATACCTCTGGCAACAAATGACACCAAAGCAAAAGTATCTCATATCATCAGGAGAAAGAAAGCAATCAGTTGGAGAAAGAAAGCAAGCAAGAGTTGGAACATGAAATCAAACTTCCGATCTGGAACTGATTGCTAGGAACCTTTGCCTGGTTAATTACCTTGCATTGCTCTCGAGTACTCATCGTCACAGAGAAGCAATTTTCTGAATGACCATTTAAATGCAAAGGTTGCATTCCATTCCTGCATCAGGGACAAATACTGCAAGAGATTGAAGCAGAAGGATCAATTATGAGCCGGAACATATCACTATAGCATGACGCCCTTCCCTGCAGAACCGCATAACCCAGATAGAGGAGGCAAAATCAAAGCCAAGCTCGGCATCGTTGCCCTAATCAAAGAGCTCGAGAAGCTTCAACAAGCCTTTCACTGGCATCATCACCAAAGAGTAAAGCTTCGATGTGCAACGCTGTCAAATCTTCACCACTTCTTCAAAAGCAAGAGTATCTCATATCATGCTTTCTCCCTATCCTTTTCTTTGTCCTTGTTCTTACCTGTAAGACAAGGAGAAAGTGAGCAATCAGTCGGAACTTGAAGTTAAACTCCCAGTCAAGAACCGACTGCCTAGAACCCTTCCCTGATTGCTTACCTAGCACTGCTCTCGAAGTACCCATTGTTTCAACAAAATACGTGCCGATTCATCCACTACCAAAACCAAAGATCATCTACCACATGAAACTCCTTGTGGTCCAATTTCATTCAAGATCAAGCCTTGACGGCCCTTGAAGAAATTTCAAAAAAAATAAAAATATTCAAGATCAAGCCTCAACAACCCTTGAAGAAATTCACCAGCCCAATTCAAGATCAAGCCTCAGCGGCCCTTGAAGAAACTTTCCAACCCAATTCAAGATCAAGCCTCGACGACCCTTGGATCGACATCTACATTAAGGGACTTCAAAACGCATCCTCTACACATGACAAGCACATGTATAAGACGCGCCTTGAAGTGGGGGCATTTGTAGACAACGAAATTTCGGTAAATAAATCTTCACCAACGCATTAAAGTTTTGACGTGTCACGGCATACATGGGATACGCCACATGTCACACAATTGTACACATGGCATGTGACTCAACAAATTGGAAGAAATACCCTTGGAGGATTAAACAAGTTTTTCTTCTCATTTTTGGGCAATGACAAGGCAAGCACACTTCAATCCATTATGGATGAAAATAAGTTTTTCTTCTCATTTTGGACAATGACAAGGTAAGCACATTTCAATCCATTACAGATCAAAACAAGTTTTTCTCATTTGGGCAATGACAAAGCAAGCACATTTCAAGTTTAAAATTGTATCAAGTGGGAAAATTAGGCCATAAGTTAGACCACTTCAAGTTTAAAATGATATTAAGTGGAAAATTAGGCCATATGTTAGACCACTTCAATTTCAATATTGCTTAAGTGAGAAAATTAGGTAATGGTGCTTAAGTGGGAAAATTTTGTGGTGGTAATTCATTCTCAAAGCCTATAAATAGGCTTCTCCATCAAGGTATCAATCATCCTAAAATTCACAAATACATTTCTCTACTCCCAAATTGGAAGAGAATTCCCCAAAACCTTGAAGCTTTGAAACTCTAAAGCTCTCAAGCAAATCCCGAAGGATCAAGAAAGCCCTCTTCATTCTTCGTCAAATCCTCCTTCAAGATCAAGCCCCAACGGCCCTTGAAGAACTTTCACCAATTCAAGATCAAGCCCCGGCGACCCTTGAACAAAGTGTTCATCGTTCATCATCTGTTCATCCTAAAGATCAAGCCCCGACGGCCCCTTGGATCAACAACCCAACACCAAATCTACACAACTATTCATTCCTAGATCAAGCCTCGATGGCCCATGGATCAATAGCCCACCCACAAATCTACACCTCACGGAGATTGAATCAGAGGATTGAAAGAGATTGTAACCCAAAAAATCAAAATCACAAAATCTTTCTGCGTACACGTGCTCTTGTTTCAAGAAATTTTCGTGTTCACAAATTTGGCACGCCTGGTGGGATCTCTCTGCCTCTCATCTCTATCTTCAAATCCACAAGAAACACATATGGCATCAAGGAAGGCTCAAGCTATTCCCGCAACCAACGCGAAGAACAAGAACATCCTCGCCGCAGGCAGTGTCACTTCGGGCATCATAGCTCGAAGCAAGGCAAGAACTATTTCTGCCTCCTCTTCCACCCCTGCATCAACTATGCCGAAGGAACAAGAGCACCCGAGGCACGAGCCCGTGATCACTTTGGCCTCGCTAAGGGCGCCAAGGGAGGAAAGCCCGAGGAAGTACTCTGAGTCCTTGCTTTCCGATGCTGACTCGAGCGACAGCACAGCCATGCAAGTTATGGCTACCGGAGCAACTTCAATTGAGAAGCAGCTGGCTTAAATGAATGAAGCGATCGCAAAACTCATACGGACTGTGGAGGAAAAAGACTTGCAAATCGCCGCACTCGTCAACCAACTATATGCAAAGCCCGACGTGAAAGTCGACCCAATGGTTAATCCATTAAAGAAATAAGCCGATAAAGAAGAGGAGCCTCAGGAAGAGAAAGTCGAAGAGAAGCCGGAGCCAGACTAGGCAATGGCATTCATGGGATATCTCTCTATCCAGCAGCTACAGGAGATGATCGCCAACACCATCAAGGCGCAGTATGAAGGAAGCTTGCATGACTCTGTACTATACTCAAAGCCCTACTCCAAGAAGATTGAGGTTTTGAAGATGCCGAGGGGTTATCAACCGCGAAAGTTCATGCAGTTCGATGGAAAAGGAAACCTAAAGCAACATGTCGCCCAGTTCATTGAAACCTGCAACAACGCAGGGACGAAATGAGACTACCTTGCCAAGCAGTTTATGCGTTCACTGAAAGGAAACGCCTTTGAGTGGTACACGGACCTAGAGCCTGAGTCCATCAATAGCTGGGAGCAATTGGAAAGGGAATTCCTCAACCGCTTCTACAGCACCCGCCGCACTGTGAGCATGCTAGAGTTGACGATCACGAAGTAATGGAGGGATGAGCCGGTCGTGGACTACATCAACTGATGGCGCAATCTAAGCCTCGACTGCAAAGACATGCTCTCGGAGATCTCTTCAATCGAGATATGCGTCCAAGGCATGCAATGGGGGTTACACTATATCCTTCAATGCATCAAACCACGGACCTTTGAAAAGTTAGCCACCCGTGCCCACGACATGGAGCTGAGCATTGCTCACCATGGAAAAAAAGAGCCAATCACCAACTTCAAGAAGGACAAGGTGTTTGCCCCAAATGTAGAGAAGACTGGGAAGAAGCCCGCCAATGAAGTTTTTACCGTCAACACTACCCTCATCAAGACATCATCCAAGCCCATCAAGATCTCCTCCAAGAATACATCAAGGGAGATAAAGAGAGGTGAGCCTTCTCACCCAAGACAGGTACAAAAACACCTTGAGGGAACTGGAGCAGAAGATGTACCCTTTTCCTGACTCTGACTTGGCTGCAATGTTGGATGACTTACTAGAAAAGAAGGTGATCGAGCTACCCGAATGCAAGCGGCCCGAAGAGATGAATCGCGTAAATGATCCCAGGTACTGCAAGTACCATCGTATCGTGAGCCATCATGTTGGCAAGTGCTTCGTCCTCAAAGAACTCATCATGAAGCTAGCACAACAAGGGCAAATCAAGCTCGACCTTGAAGACACGGCCACAACACATACTACCACAATTGCATTTGGATCCTTCGATCTCGTGCCTCTCCAAGTGACACCTGACCGTTCCCGCCAATGCTCAAGCCACACGACACCTTCTGCACCACCATCACTGGGGGCAATCAACCAAGGGTGGCCATTGGTGACCTATAAAAAGACGAGGAAGCCAAGACCGCAAGCCACAAGGCCAAAGGGGGAGCAAGGGAGAAAGCACCGCCGCTGCAACAATAGGAAGCCTAAAAGAAATATAAGAGCTGCTAAGCCAACATATGTTGGGGAACCTATGGAGCAAAAGCCACGCATTCCCGTCTCCTTGCACGAGTACTTCCCGGAGGACTTCTTCCAACAGTGCACTACCGCTGCATGTTACATGGTCGAAGTAGAAATGGAAGAACCCTCGAAAGGCAAAGCCACCACCATCGAGGAAGAAAATACCCTCATGCCCAAAGAAGGTCTGCCAATGCACTTTAGTATCGAGGAAGCACTACGATTGCCAAAGAATATGCGAATAGCACTAGCAGCGGTCTTGGCAAGTCCTAACGACCATGAGGTACAAGAAAGCAAGAATGAAGGCTTAAAGCTTCGGCCACATGAATGTGCCACATGTTATGCCACCCAAGACGTAATCAACTTCATAGACGAAGACTTACTGCTGGGATCAAAGCCTCACAACCATCATCTCTTCGTCTCGGGGTATGTAAGGGAGCACAAAGTCAACCGCATACTTGTGGATGGTGGATCAGCCATAAACATCATGCCAAAGTCAACAATAACCACAATCAGCATCAAGGTGGATGAACTATCCCTAAGCCGCCTACTAATCCAAGGTTTTAACCAAGGAGGACAAAGAACGATGGGCATGATCCGAGTGGAGATGACTATTGACGAACTCAAGTCAAGCATGATATTCCACGTGATTGATGCAAGAACTTCCTACAGCTTGCTTTTAGGAAGGGCTTGGATCCACGCGAATGGAGTAGTACCATCCACCATTCACCAATGCTTAAAATTTTACAAAGAATGAGTGAAGGTGATCCAAGGCGACACCAATCCATTCACCGAAGCCGAATCACATTTCGCAGACGCCAAGGTCTACATGGATGAAGACATGGTGCCTGAAGCTCTTCCAAAAGAGATCAAACCCACGGACAAAGCAACACCTAAAAACTAGGAGTGGCAAGCCATGCCCAAGAAGCAAGGAGGAGAAGCTATGCCGTCTTCAAGCAAAAATGATGATGAGCCTGCTAAACCTACAACAACCAAAGGGAGTAGGACGCCCTCAAATGGACCAAACACACTCGTCTTCCGATACATTCCGATGTCGAGAAGAAAGAATGGTCAATCCCCGTTCGAAACTGGAGCAAGCAAAGCCAATGCACAACGGCACAATGAAAATGTAAAGTTGCTCAAGACGAATGCAGTTTTGCCTCTGACATAACTAGGCAACGCTACGGTTGCAAGATTACCAAAAAGCTTCATAAAAGCTCTGCCAAAGGAGGTGGAACCAAGCTTTCTTCCAACCAAAATGACCCAAGAAGGTTTTGATCCAAATGCCTACAAACTCATGTCGAAGTCTGGGTATGATTTCGCTTCCTCTTCGAATCCTGGAAAAAAGGTTTCAAACATCGTCAACGACAAAGAACGTGACCTTATCGAGACTCAAAAGAAGTTGAAGAAGCATGGTTACGGAGTTGACAACAACAAAGTTGGACTTGGCTTCACACCAAATGCACCGGTGAAGATTTCAAGCAAAGTGAAAAATGCTAGCACTCAATACATCAGCGTAAGCATTGAACAAGATAAAGAGGAACCTAAATCCGCCCATCGGACATCAGTCTTCGATAGGCTGAATCATTTAAAACCCAGAATTTCGACACTTGATCATATTGGTGGGCAAGACCGAACTTCCATTTTCAAACGGCTTAACACGCCAACGCCCCAAAACTCTGTTTTTGAAAGGTTGTCAAAACCTAATAAACAAAGCAGCAAGGCTAGCTCTCCTCCGCGACGATCGACTTTGGAAAAACTTGAAGAAACCAAAAAGCCTTCTAGAAAGAGGAAGACAATGCTAAAGGAAGAAAAGCTCGACGGTCTAGCAAGAAAAGACGACGTTCGAAGTTTGATTCCTTCAAGGATGAAACGCCAAGCAACCTTAGAGGTTGACACAAAAGGACCACTGAAGGTAAGGAGGCGCATCATCGTCCACACTGGCAAATCTTCATGCCAACAAGCCTAAGAGGACGGCACTGAAGAGGAGGTCCAAGACGTCTTCCCCATCATGATCCAAGAAGACAAAGAAGATGAAATCCCTAAGAAAGACGTCACTTCTGGCTCTTTCAAATCAAAGTCTTCACCTCGACCGTTGGGGGGATGCTCCAAGTCAAGCGAAGTTGAAGGATGGACTCATGTCACTCCAAAGAAATTACACATAAAGCCTACGTTGTATCCACAAGCTCACCAATCAGAAAGGGGGCAAAACAGCTTTCACCAACCTCCAAAGCAATGTGAAAGTGTTGAAGATAAGGAAATTTCGACACAAAGATCGTTTATGCGCGATCTCTTCTTCCTCAAAGACTTATTCAAATACTCGGCACACAACTCATCGCATGCACAATCCCAAGAGAACGGCACTGAAGGGGAGGTTCAAGACATCTTTCACATCCCAATCCAAGAAGACAAAGAAGACGAAATCCTAGAGGAAGATGTCACTGCTGCACCACCACAGCTCGAAAATGGGGGGCAAGCCACGATTGATGAGCTCAAGGAGCTCAACTTAGGAACGAAAGAGGAGCCCAAACCTATCTTCGTAAGTGCGCTGCTAAGTGCAGACGAGATAGAGGAGTACTACCAACTGCTATTAGAGTATAAAGACGTCTTTGCCTGGACATACAAGGAAATGCCCGGCCTTGACCCTATCATCGTTGTGCATCGTCTTGTAGTCAAGCCTGGAACGCGACCGACAAAGCAAACTCAAAGACGCTATCGATCCGAGCTCATCCCACAAATTGAGGTTGAGATTGACAAGCTAATCAAAGCAGGCTTCATTCGAAAGGTGCAATACCCCAAATGGATCTCCAACATCGTCATTGTCCTTAAGAAATTTGGACAAATATGTGTTTGTGTAGACTTTCGGGACCTCAACGATGCTTGCCCGAAGGATGACTTCCCCTTACCAATCATCGAAAAGATGTGCCTTACCTTGGTGTTTACCATCCAGAAGCTCAGGCATTACATGCATGCTTACACCATCCACCTGGTTGCTAAGGCTGACCAGGTCAAATACGTCATGTCCAAACCAGTTTTGACAGGTCGACTAGCTAAAGCCGTCAAAGAACAAGCACTGGCAGACTTCCTTGCCAATCACCCAATCCCAGCTGATTGGAAAATCTCAGACGACTTGCCTGATGATGAGGTGTTCTACGTTGACATCTTCCCGACATGGACAATGTTCTTCGACGAATCCGCACGAGCAGAGGGAGCGGGGGCAGAAGTAGTACTCATGTCGCCACAAAGGCAAATACTACCTTATTCCTTTCAACTAAGCAAACTATGCTCCAATAACGTCGCTGAGTACCAAGCAATGATCATCGGACTCCAAATGGCGATTAACATAGAAGTCACAACCCTTTAGGTATATGGCGACTCCAAGCTCATAATCAATCAACTCTTAACTGAATACGAGGTGAGGAAAGATGATCTCATCCCATACTTCCAACTGGCAACTCAACTACTACAAAAGTTTGAAGCCGTGACACTATAACATGTGCCAAGAAAAGAAAATCAAATGGCAGACGCTCTCGTCAACCTAGCCTCGAGTATGACACTAGGAGAAGACGAAGCTGTAGACGTGCCAGTTTTCCAAAGATGGGTGATCCCGCTCGTTACTGAAATGTTACTGGACGATGCAAATGTCATCTCAGTACTTCCAGTCGACACTGAAGAGTGGAAACAACCACTGATCGACTACTTGGAGCATGGAAAGCTCCAAGATGATCTTAGACACCGCTCTGAAATACGTCGACGAGCACCTCGCTTCCTCTACTACAAAGGAACACTCTACCGACGCTCTTTTGAAAAGGTACTTCTAAGATGCCTAGGTGAGGAAGAAGTCGGTCAAGCCATGGAATAAGCACACTCAGGTGTATGCAGGGCACATCAGTCTGGACTAAAGCTGCATTTCCAGCTCAAAATAATGGGCTATTATTGGTCAAGCATGGTGAAAGATTGCCTGGAACACGCCAAAATGTGCCAAGCCTGCCAATTCCACGCCAACTTCATACATCAACCACCTGAACCATTACACCCTACAACTGCTTCATGGCCATTCGACGCATGGGGATTGGACGTTGTAGGACCAATTATGCCAAAGTCATCTGCAGGAGAAGCTTACATCCTAGCTGCAACAGATTACTTCTCCAAGTGGGCTGAAGCCATACCCCTAAAGGAAATCAAGAAGGAAACTATCGTCCGTTTCATCAAAGAGCATATCATCCACCGATATGGTGTGCCTCGCTACATTATCACTGTCAATGGAAAACAGTTCTCCAACCGACTCGTGGATGAGCTCTGCGAGAAATACAAGTTCAAGCAGCATAAGTCTTCCATGTATCATGTTCCGGCCAACGGTCTTGCAGAAGCATTCAACAAAACATTGTGCAACCTCCTAAAGAAGGTGATCGGTCAAACAAAGAGAGACTGGCACGAAAGAATAAGCGAACCACTTTGGGCATATAGGACGACACATAGGACCCCTACCTAAGCTACGCCTTATTCTCTCGTATATGGCGTGGAAGCTGTTTTACCGCTCGAAAGTCAAATCCTCTCACTAAGGATGGCTATACAATAAGGCTTGACTGAAGAGGAAAATGCAAAGCTACGGCTTCAAGAGTTGGAAGCACTCGACGAAAGAAGGCTCGAAGCTCAACAACACTTGGAATGTTACCAAGCACGGCTATCCAAGGCAGTCAACAAGAAGGTCCGCCCAAGGTCTTTCCAAACTGGAGACCTCGTCCTCGCATTGCGCAGGCCTATCATCACAACTCATAAAACAAAAAGCAAGTTCACATCAAAGTGGGACGGAGCTTACGTAGTACAAGAAGTCTACACCAATGGCGCCTACCTAATCATGGCGGAAGACGGCTTGAGCATCGGCCCCATCAATGGCAGATTCTTGAAACGCTACTACCCATAAAGCAAACGCGCCACGCTCCTTGCCTGAACTAGCTGAAACTGCAAACGGCACCAAATGCTTCTTGCATGTATGAGTTAAAACTGCAAATGGCACCAAGACACTCCTGGCCCGCAAGAACATAAAATGCGTACGGCACACCAAAAAAAAGTATTTGAACTACGTTATGACTTGATCTCTTCTTTAGATGGGTACGTAGGCAGCTCGAACATTCAATTTTCGAGTTCAGTCACATCAAAATAAAAAAATAAGGGTTTTATTAAATACTTGACTAATGAAAGTCAATCTTATTACAATTTCTTTGTACAAAAAAAAAACAAGAGGGATTCTTCACAAAGGTTGATCAGGTGGCGCCTCATCACTCGGCAGAACTCTAAGAAGAAGAGGCGCCGGAGGTTGATTGTTTAGAGCCTCAACACTCGGTAAAACTCCAGAGGATGAAGGCAATAGGTGCCTCTGGAGTAAAGCCACAAACATCTGATGGTTATTCTGAATCCGACTTTCAGATTCCTGCAGCTGGTCAAGTTTTCTCTTCATGCTCGTCAAGTAACTATTGGTAAGCATATGCAACTTTCTGTTTTCACGCTTAAGCCCTCTAATCTTTTGCTTAAGACTCGTCACCTCAGTCATCAGTGACTCAACTTGACGAGTTCGAGCAAGAAGGCGTTGGCCCATATTCGATACAGAGCTTGCACACCGAACACTGAAAGCCAAAGAGTCTTGAACAGCCAGTTTATCAGACCGCTTGGAAATGATCCTGTTGTCCTTGGGGGTGAGAAGATTTCTAGCTACCACCGTAGCGGTTATGTCATTCTTCATCACAGAGTCCCCAACTGTAAGAGGACCAGTGGGGGATAAGAATGATGGGTGCCATATGTTGTCTGGAGAAGACATATCAACATCCTCCCTAACATTCAAATCAAGACGACGATCAGATGGGTAAGCCATTTGCAAAAAAATGATGAATGAAGAAGAGGTCAGGTAAATTGAATTCTCAGAAATACAAAAAGAGGGAAATGCTTACAGGCAGCAACTCTCTAAGTGTGTTTTGAACACGATTAATGCGTCTATAAAAAGAGGAGGCAACGGGTACTGTTCAGAAATCGATAAGGCAACATGGCCGTTCAGAAATCAAATAGGCATTTCTCCTTAAATTTCAAAAGCCTGGCCGCTTGCTCAGAAATCGGAGAGACACCGCTCTCCGAATTTCAAAAGACTAGCTTTTCTGGATTTGTCAGCATCTTTCACACGCAACATCAACTTTGCAGAAGTCACGGGCAACTTTGTCAAAGATTTCTGACAAAGTTGAAAACGCGTGAATCTTACTGTTTCAATTACCCAACGGTAGCCGACAAGAGTAAAAGAATAGTGCCACTACTAACTGTTGGGAAATACCTACCCTCGTCCTTCATGGTAAGGCAGACCTACAAAAATGCCCAACTCTTCTTTACCTCAGAGAGTACACTCCCAACAGAGCCTCTCAAAATACTTAGTTTTCTTCCTCTCCGGAATACCTCTGTAAACAAATGACACCAAAGCAAAAGTATCTCATATCATCAGGGTCGAAAGCAAGAGTATTTCATATCATGCTTTTTCCCTGTCTTTTCCTTTACCCTTGCTCTTACCTGTAAGACAAGGAGAAAGAAAGCAATCAGTCGGAACATGAAATCAAACTTCCGATCTGGAACTGATTGCTAGGAACCTTTGCCTGGTTGCTTACCTTGCATTCCTCTTGAGTACTCATCGTCGTTGAGAAGCAATGTTTTGAAAAACCATTTAAATGCAAAGGTTGCATTCCACTCCTGCATCAGGGATAAATACTGCAAGAGATTGAAGCAGAAGGGTCAATGATGAGCCGGAACATATCACTATAGCACGACGCCCTTCCCTGCAGAACCGCATAACCCATATGGAGGAGGCTAAAACAAAGCCAAGCTCGGCATCGTTGCCCTAATCAAAGAGCTCGAGAAGCTTCAACAAGCCTTTCGCTGGCACCATCGCCAAATAGCAAAGCTTCGCTATGCAACGCTATCAAATCGCCACCACTTCTTCGAAAGCAAGAGTATCTCATATCATGCTTTCTCCTTGTCCTTTTCTTTGTCCTTGTTCTTACCTGCAGGACAAGGAGAAAGTGAGCAATCAGTCGGAACTTGAAGTCAAACTCCCAGTCAAGAACCGACTGTCTGGAACCCTTCCCTAATTGCTTACCTAGCACTGCTCTCGAAGTACCCATTGTTTCAACATCTTGTGCTTCCAGAGAAGATACCACATCTGCCTGAAGAACAGATAAGGTGAGTGAAAATGATACATTGACGCATGTGGAGACAAGCATAGCAAAACACGTGCCGATTCACCACCCTTGAATCAAATCCAGTTGAAGATCAAGCCACCAACGGCCCTTGAAGAAATCACAAGTCCGATTCAAGATCAAGTGTCTACCACCCTTGAATCAAATTCAGTTCAAGATTAAGTCTGTGGAAAGTAAATTCAGACCGTTGGAGGAAACCAGAAAAACCTCCAGCCCAGTTCAAGATCAAGCCACCAACGGCCCTTGAAGAAATCATAACTTTCATTCAAGATCAAGTGTCCACCACCCTTGAATCAAGTTCAGCTCCAAATAAAATGAGTAAATTCAAACATTTGGAGCAAGTCTAGCAGAAGAAAACCCCTAGCCCAGTTCAAGAATAAGCCTGTGGAAAATCAACAATTTGAGGAAACCAGAAAATCCTCCAGCCCAGTTCAAGAATAAGCGTGTGCAAAATCAACAATTGGAGGAAACCAGAAAATCCTCCAACCCAGTTCAAGATCAAAGTTGTGGAAAGTCAACAAGCGCAACAAAATACGTGTTAATTCATCCACTACCAAAACCAAAGATCATCTACCACTTGAAACTCCTTGTGGTCCAATTTCATTCAAGATCAAGCCTTGACGGCCATTGAAGAAATTTCAAAAAAAATAAAAATATTCAAGATCAAGCCTCAACGGCCCTTGAAGAAATTCCCCAGCCCAATTCAAGATCAAGCATCAGCGGCCCTTGAAAAAACTTTCCAACCAAAATTCAAGATCAAGCCTCGACGGCCCTTGGATCGACATCTACATTAAGGGACTTCAAAACGCATCCTCTACACATGACAAGCACATGTATAAGACGCGCCTTGAAGTGGGGGGGGCATTTGTAGACAACGAAATTTCGGTAAATAAATCTTCACCAATGCATTAAACTTTTGACGTGTCACGGTATACATGGGATACGCCACATGTCACACAATTGTACACATGGCATGTGACTCAACAAATTGGAAGAAATACCCTTGGAGGATTAAACAAGTTTTTCTTCTCATTTTTGGGCAATGACAAGGCAAGCACACTTCAATCCATTATGGATGAAAACAATTTTTTCTTCTCATTTTGGGCAATAACAAGGTAAGCACATTTCAATCCATTACGGATCAAAACAAGTTTTTCTCATTTGGGCAATGACAAAGCAAGCACATTTCAAGTTTAAAATTGTATCAAGTGGGAAAATTAGGCCATAAGTTAGACCACTTCAAGTTTAAAATGATATTAAGTGGGAAATTAGGCCATATGTTAGACCACTTCAATTTCAATATTGCTTAAGTGGGAAAATTAGGTAATGGTGCTTAAGTGGGAAAATTTTGTGGTGGTAATTCATTCTCAAAACCTATAAATAGGCTTCTCCATCAAGGTATCAATCATCCTAAAATTCACAAATACATTTCTCTACTCCCAAATTGGAAGAGAATTCCCCAAAACCTTGAAGCTTTGAAACTCTAAAGCTCTCAAGCAAATCCCGAAGGATCAAGAAAGCCCTCTTCGTTCTTCGTCAAATCCTCCTTCAAGATTAAGCCCTAACGGCCCTTGAAGAACTTTCACCAATTCAAGATCAAGCCCCGACGGCCCTTTGGGTTAACAACCCAACACCAAATCTACACAACTGTTCATTCCTAAATCAAGCCTCGACGGCCCTTGGATCAACAGCCCACCCACAAATCTACACCTCATGGAGATTGAATCAGAGGATTGAAATAGATTGTAACCCAAAAAAATCAAAATCACAAAATCTTTCTTTGTACACGTGTTCTTGTTTCAAGAAATTTCCGTGTTCACATGATGCTTACTAGTTTCCCCTCTCTAATGTTGTACTCTGAGATGATCTTAAAAAAATGGGGAGTGGTAGGGGACGATGTTGGCCAGTCATCAGTTTTTTCCAGGTATAGAAGCCATGGTTGAACTTTACTTGTGAAGTTCTTGATGTATGTAGAATTCTTATGAATTCAACTTTTGTGATACGTTATACTGTTCATAAAGTAGTGTATGAGAATAAATGGTTGGTGTGACTTCTCATTCTTCAATGGATACCATTAAATGCTATCTTAATTAGGTTGCATTGTAAATACAAGAGGTTTTCTTTAGTTATAATTATCTCTTATATCAATGAAATGTATCTCCCTATTTAAGGGGCTCCGTATGTAAGTTTAAGTTAGTCAATTAGTGAATTAAAATTTAATCTAAGAAGATAGCGTTTTTCTCCCTCAAAAACAAGCATTTGGTTTCGTCATGTTGAGTGAATCCATGATTAGCAACGTAAAACAAGCTATGTTGCCCCTAGTTGAGTGATTTCCAGGTTATATCCCCTATCTCTTCGAGACACCTTGAGTTTTCCCAGCATCACAAAATTTAGGGTAAATTACATAGTAGCCCCTCAGGTTTGAGGTCTATTGCAATCTTATACAACATCTTTAAAACATTTCACTTTCATACCTCAAGTACTATTTTATTTCAATTTCATACAACCGTTAGATTTTTCATCCATGGATCTGTTAAATGCTGACGTGGCTGCCACATATATGACACGTGGCTGCCAAATGTCTGCCACGTGGCAAATAAAATAATTTTTTAATTTTTTTTAAAAAAAACCTAAAATTGGAAGAAGAAGAAAAAAAAAAGAAAGGGACCGAACCCAGAAGAAGAAGAGAAGAAGAAGAAGAAGAAGAGAAGAAGAAAGAGGAGGGAGGAGAAAGAAGAAGAAGAAGAATAAGAAGAAAAAAAAGAAAAAAAAAAGAAAGGGGTCCGAACCCAGAAGAAGGAGGAAGAAGAAGAAAGAGGAGGAGGAGGAGGAAGAAGAAGAAGAAGAAGAAAAAAAAAGGAGGAAGAAGAAGAAGATAAGAAGAAAGAGGAGGAGGATGAGGAAGAAGAAGAAGAAGAAGAAGAAAAAAAAAAAAAAAAAAAAAAAAGGGACCGAACCCAAAAGAAGGAGGAAGAAGAAGAAGAGAAGAAGAAAGATGAGGGAGGAGAAAGAAGAAGAAGAAGAAAAAAAAAAGAAAGGGGTCCGAACCCAGAAGAAGAAGAAGAAGAAAAAGAAAAAAAAGGGACCGAACCCAGAAAAATGAGGAAGAAGAAGAAGAGAAGAAGAAAGAGGAGGGGGATGAGGAAGAAGAAGAAGAAGAAGAAAAAAAAAAAAAGGGGTCCGAACCCAGAAGAAGAAGAAAGAGAAAGAGAAGAAGAAGAAGAAAGAGAAAGAGAAGAAGAAGAAAGAGAAAAAAAAAAGGGGGACGGAACCCAGAAGAAGAAGGAGGAAGAAGAAGAAGAGAAGAAGAAAGAGGAGGAGGAGGAGGAGGAAGAAGAAGAAGAAGAAGAAAAAAAAAAAAAAAAAAAAAAAAGTGGCAGATATGTTTTTTTTTTTTTTTTAAATTAAAAAATTATTTTATTTGCCACGTGGCAGACATTTGGCAGCCACGTGTCATATATGTGGCAGCCACATCAGCATTTAACAGATACATGGATGGAAAATCTAACGGTTGTATGAAATTGAAATAAAATAGTACTTGATGTATGAAAGTGAAATGTTTTAAAGATGTTGTATAAGATTGCAATAGACCTCAAACCTGAGGGGCTACTATGTAATTTACCCCAAAATTTATGTTACATTAATGCATTGATGGTTTGTAAACATTTTTCAAGAACTTGGAGTGTCTATACATTAGTACTTAATTACCAGTAAAATCAATGCAAAACACCCAATTAACAAACTCGACAGTTTTGCTACTCCCAACTCCTATGCTTTTTTTGTTTTCAAATGAATACATGGGAGCCAATAACAAGGGAGTAATTTAAGTGTTTGGTATATCCAGGGCCAACCCTGGCCCACTGCCGATATGGCTCCTGTCTAGGACCCAAATATTTAGGTATAAAAAAAAATATATATATATATATATATATATATATTTGATACAATGCACCCTGACCATCGCTTCATCTTCCGATGTTGAACGCTTCTAAATTGTTCGTTCTTTAATACATATTCCAATTACAATATAAAATTATGTGTTCCAAGCCACGAAGCCTTCAATTTAATTAAAGGTTAATCAGTTCTTTAAGAAATAAGAACAAAGAATGCCTTCCATATTTTTTTTTAGATGCTTTTGCCATTGTTGTTCAAATTCCAAAACTTCAAAGGAATTTCAAGTTCCAGAATTTCAGTTCAGTCAGTACATTTGAAATTTTGAACACCCAGCGCAGCATGGTGTCGATGAAGGTGCCAGACATCAAGTCCCCCATTTTCTGGCTGCAACCTGCAGTGCCTCTTATTCATTGGATGTCATATGGGTAAAGACTTAGACTAAAGCCCAAAATTTTCTTTTTTAATTTGTGAATGCAGCCTGCAATTTTCTATTGGCCCACTGCCAAACGGCTCAGACTAACAACAGTCAGACACACACGGGCAATTTGCACATGGCCCAGAGTGAAGCAGATTTGTAGGCAGCCCAGATTAAAAAACTCTTTTTTTTTCTTTTTTTCTTGTTTTTTTAGTTTTATTAATTTTTTCAACTTGGTTTTTTCTTTTTACAAATTAGTTTCAGTCTTATAAATTAGTTGTAATTTTGTATCGGGATTGTAAATGTGCAAAAGCAACAATTGCAACAATTTTATGTTGTATCAAGATTGCAAAAGCATCAAAGTTTGACACTTTGAGTGGCGACTGGTGAATAGGTAATTTTTATAATATATGCTAAAATTTTAATTGATATGTTGTCCATTACTAATTATTTTTTTTTTTTTTTATAATGTATGTTAAAGTGCTAGTGTTTTTTTTTATTAATGTATAATATATGTTTTTGAATTGGAAATTTATGTTATATCGGGTGTAGATAGTTTTTCAAACAAATTATTGGAGCCATGTCTTTTAGGAAACAATTCTCCGGTAATATGAAAAGGGAAAAAAAAGGCAAAGGATAAAGAAATTGGTGAAAGTTTAAGATGATCTCTTAATAAAAAATTTTACTAAAAAGAATGAGTCGGTTGAAAATTTGATAGAAAATGATGTTGGTGAAAAGTCTCGTGATCATGAAATTGGAGGGTATGTAGCAGGAGATGTTTGTGATGAGACTCATGACCATGAAAATGGTGGTGATGTAAAGGAAAATGTTGGTGTTGATCATACTGGTGTAGATGAAAATTTTGAATCTTCGGAACCTATATTCCATTTAAACATTTTTTATCGAAGAGTTTGGGATGGTCTTAATGCAAAATGAGAGACATACTTATAGGAAAAGGGCCAATTGAGAAAACAATCTCACTTATCCTAACGAGAAGCTCTCTAGAAAAAATTTCTCACACTACTATGATCGAAAATTACCAACGGGTGAATTTTGTGATAGGAAATGGCTCGTATACTCAAAAGAGTTGAATAAAGTATTTTGTTTTTGTTGTAAATTGTTTAAAACAATGGTCTCACAAAGCGAGTTAGCAAAAGATGGAATTAATGATTGGAGACATCTTGGTGAGAAGCTTGACCAACGTGAAAATAGTAAAGAGCATCTCATTAATTCGAAAACTTGGGTTCAGTTACATAGTAGATTGTCAAAAAGTCAATAAATTGATAAAGAATTTCAAATGCTAATTAAAAAGGAGACAAAACATTGGAAACAAGTTACACTTAGAAATATTTGTGTTGTGAAATGTCTTGTCATATGCAATTTAGCATCTCGTGGAATAAATGAAAGACTTTATGAAGACTCTAATGACAACTTCTTAGGTTTACTTGAAATGATTGCTAGGTTTGATCCAATAATGCAATATCATTTTCAACTTAATGACAATAAACAGATTCATCATCATTATTTGAGCCATAAAATCCAAAATGAATTGATAGTTACTCTAGCTTCAAAAGTCAAAACCGCAATCATTAAAAAAAAATAAAAGAGACCAAGTTTTTTTTTCTGTCATTCTTGATTGTACTCCTGACGCAAGTCATGTGGAACAAATGACTTTAATTTTGAGATTTGTTGACTTGTCAAGTATGTCAATAAAAATAAAAGAGTGTTTCTTTGAGTTTTTACGTGTGGGAGATACATTAGGACATAGACTTTTTAATGAATTTCAAGATGTCCTAAATTCTCTTGATCTTGATATTGATAATGTGAGGGGACAAGGTTATGATAATGGGTCTAATATGAGAAGGAAACACCTAGGTGTCCAAAAAAGATTGTTAGATATAAATCCTAGAGTTTTTAACATGCCATGTGGTTCTCATTGTCTTAATCTCATAGTTTGTGATATGGCAAGTTTATGTCTTAAAGCAAAATCTTTTTTTTGGAGCATGTCAATGTATATATTCGGTGTTTTTAAACTCTACAAAGTGTTGGAATATTTTGCTTGAACATATTGATGATTTAACTTTGAAGTCATTGTCATATACTAGATGGGAAAATCACGTTGAAAGCGTTAAAGCAATTAAATACCAAGTGACCCAAGTTAGAAATGCTTTGTTTAAGTTAGTGGAAATGACTGAGAATCCCCAATTGAGTAGGGATGCAGGATGTTTAGCACGAGGAGAACTTTCAAGTTTTGATTTTGTATTAAGTTTGGTTATTTGGTACGACATTTTATTAAGGGTAAATTACATTTTGCACCCTCAAGTATGGGTGTAATTTTGTGCTCACCATGTTAATCTTCAATACAATGTCATACCAAATAACCAAACTTAATACAAAATCAAAACTTGAAAGTTCTCTTGATGCTAAACATCCTACATTCCTACTCAATTGGGGATTCTCAGTAATTTCCACCAACTTAAACAAACCTTTCTAACTTGGGTCACTTGGGATTTAATTGCTTCAACACTTTGAACGTGACTTTCTCATCTAGTAGTTGACAATGACTTCAAAGTTAAACCATCAATATGTTCAAACAAAATATTCCAACGCTTTGTAGAGTTCAAATACATCGCTATATATACATTGACATGCTCCAAAAAAAAAAATATTTTGCTTTAACACATGAACTTTCCATATCACAAATTATGAGATTAAGACAATGAGAACCACATGGCATGTAAAAAGTTCTAGGATTTATATCTAACAATCGTTTTTGGACACCTTGGTGTTTCCTTCTCATATTAGACCCATTATCATAACCTTGTCCCCTCACATTATCAATATCAAGATCAAGAGAATTTAGGACATCTTGTAACTCATTAAAAAAAATCTATGTCCTGATGTATCTCCCACACTTAAAAACTCAAAGAAATACTCTTTTATTTGTATTGACATACTTGACAAGTCAACACATCTCAAAATTAAAGTCATTTGTTCCACATGACTTGCATCAGGAGTACAATCAAGAATGACAAAAAAAAAAAAAAATGAACTTGGCTTCTTTTATTATTTTAATGATTACAGTTTTGACTTTTAAAGCTAGAGTAGCTATCAATTCATTTTGGATTTTATGACTCAAATAATAATGAAGAATCTGTTTATTGTCAATAAGTCGAAATTGATCTTGCATTATTGGATCAAACTCCGCAATCATTTATGTAAACCTAAGAAGTTGTCTTTAGAGTCTTCATAAAGTCTGTCATTTGTTCCACGAGATGCTAAATTGTGTATGTCAAAACATTTCACAACAACTATAATTCTAAGCATAACTTGTTTCCAATGCTATGTCTTTTTTTAATTCGCATTTGAAATTATTTATCAATTGTTTGATTTTTTTACAATCTACTTTGAAACTGAGCCCAAGTTTTCAAATTAATGGGATGCTCTTTACTATTTTCATGTTGGTAAAGCTACTCACCAAGATGTCTCCAATTATTAATTCCATCTTTTGGTAACTCACTTGCTAACTCACTTTGTGAGACCATTGTTTTAAACAATTTATAACAAAAGCAAAAGACTTTATCCACCTCTTTTGAGTACACGAGCCATTTCCTATCACAAAATTTACCCGTTGGTAATTTTCGATTATCGTAGTGTGGGAAAATTTTTCTAGAGAGCTTGTCCTTAGAATAAGTGAGATTGTTTTCTCTAATTAGTTCCATTTAAATCAATTCTATGAATCTGAAAACCAATTGTTTAAGTTGCTTTCTTAGTTAATGTGATTGATTAAGAAAATGGTGATTATGAACCAAAGGCCTCGATAATTGAGCTATGTGATTGGCCGCTTTACATTATCAATGTTTGGGTTAAGTAGTTTAGATTTGAATGTAATTTGATTAGTTCAAATTTGTTGTAAATGGACATAAGTCCATCAAATGTGTTGTAAAAGGGCATAAGCCCTTCTTTTTATTTCATGTATTCCTTTTTGTTTATATGTATGCAAATTGGAATAGTTGAGTCCAACGCCCAATAGGAAATAACGGTTTAATTAGATTAAACGCGTAACTAAAATCAACAACAATCTACCTTAAACCCAAGGTCCAACACAAGGCTCGTGTTGGATCAAATCAAATGGTTCATAATCATCCTAAGACCTAATATGACTATATAGTCCATATGAGGATGCAAAGCATTCGTTAGTAGTTCCATATAGTCTCGCTTATTTCATCGAAATAGTGGGAGTATTATATACTACTAATTCATATTAACTTGGACCAATGGTTGTGATAGGCCAAACTTCTTTTAATAAGATTAAAATAAAATTAATGTAACCCAACACTACTCCCTCAACAAAACGAATATTAAGTTGATAAGCGAGAGATGTTTTGAACATCTCTTCGTAGGCCTTCCACCATGATGGGCTCCAATCGTTTGTGACTCCTACAACGGCTTCACCCTATCATGGGGGAGTTCAAAGTATGTGCTTACATTCATGAGGAGTCCATATATACATACATGATGTAGTGAGGTAGGCAACGAGGATGGCTGACATCATATCATTGTGAGGCTATTATTGAACCCCTACATGAACTAGTATGGTGGGAATAACTTAACTAAGTGCAATGATGCCAACATCATATCATTGTGAGGCATCATTCTCTAGAGGCCAAACTAGATGGGTAATTACAAGAGTTGTAAATGACTAAAGCTTTATTCTCTCATCATTATTTTTGCTAACCGACATTGTATCATCGTGAGGTGGGCTTGGTAATGGTGAGCCTCCCATACCCCGCTAAGAGTTCAACATAACTCTCGAATTCCATTGAGGGATGTGGAATTTGCCAAAAATAGTGGGTGGTACTATTTGATTTAAGACCCAATCAAGTAGTTTTAAAATCAACAATCTAATACGATTTCTGTTATGTTATGTAGTTAACGACATGCCTAAAATTACACCCACCATTATACTTGACAAAATGGGCCTTAGGGGCCAACGTTTCCTTGCTTGGTATCGCCACATTGAGAATGTCTCAAAGGTGAAAGACATATTGTATGTTCTTAAGCAATCCCCTCCTCATGTACCTCTTACGAAACTAGCTTCAAATGAGGAGTGTCAAAATTATGATAGACACTATGAGGATGACTTACAAGCCAAATGCTTAATCCTCACTTCACTTAGTGAGGAGCTTATGAAGCTACATAAGCACATGGACACTTCTTGTGCCATGGTTGAAAGTTTGCATAAGATGCATGACATTAAGACTAGTAATGTATGATTCTCAAATGTTTGTAGTCTATTGAATGCCAAAATGGCAAATGGGACATCGGTTCATAAACATGGACAAAAGATGGAAAGGATCTTTCAAGATCTTGAAAGTTTAGGAACTTCCATCGATGGGAAAATGGCCCAAGACTTTTTCCTTGCATCTCTCTCGGATGATTTCACTAAGTATATTGTAAACTATAAAGTGAATAGATTTGATCATACTTTTACCGAGATGATTGACATGTGCTGTAAGTTTGAACAAGGTTTCAAAAGGGACAGTGGGAGTGAGAATGCAATCACAAGGAAAAGGTTGCATAAGAAGAAGGCAAGAAAATCCAAAGGAACATGCTTTCATTGTGGAAAGGATGAACGTTGGAAGAAGAAATACAGGGTGCGCATTGCGAGCCTTATGACAAGAACTTTTGAAGGGACTATTTCTGTCATAGAGAGTGTTTTTACAATGAGCTCCAATTCCTGGATATTTGATTCAGGCGCTAGTCAACATATCTGCAATTCGTTGCAGGGACTAACAGGGAGCAAGACATTGCGCAATGGGGAGATGATTGTGCGAGTTGGGAACGGCACTAAGATCTCTGCTAAAGCAATAGGCACCTACATGCTTAAACTGCCCTCTGGGGAAGTCTTGGAACTTAAAAATTGTTTATATTTTCCTTCATGTATAAAGAATTTGATTTCTATCTCTAAGCTTTTACGAGATGGGCACTCAGTATTGTTTGACAAAATGAGTTGCACTTTATACTTGAACGGTCGTATTATCTCTCATGGTAATATGATAGAGGGACTTTTTCACCTAGAGACAAGTAGTGGGATGCACTGTATTGAAAGCGGGAATACCTCAAAACCCAAAAGGGCTAGAGAAGAAGTTAACCGAGAAAAGATGTGGCATCTTAAACTTGGACATGTGAACCTTGATAAGATTCGCAAGATGTCGAAAGACGGATATTTCCGCCTATTAGGTAATGACCAAATGGGTACTTGTGAATGTTGCTTGAAAGGGAAGATGACCAAATCTCTATTCACTGGGAAAGGAGAGCGTGCCACTGAAATTCTAGGGTTAATCCACACTGACGTATGTGGACCTATGTCTACTACGTCGAGAGGAGGCTTCTTCTACTATATCACATTCACCGACGATCACTCTCGGTTTGGCTATGTGTATCTTATGAAGTACAAGTCAGAATCCTTTGAAAGGTTCAAAGAATTCAAGAATGAAGTTGAGAAGCAAACTGGGAAACAGATAAAGATCCTAAGATCATATCGAGGGGGAGAGTATCTAAGTAGCGAGTTCCTAGATTATCTCAAAGAGTGTGGAATAATATCACAGTGGACTCCACCGGGAACTCCACAACTTAATGGAGTTTCTGAAAGGAGAAATCGAACCTTGATGAACATGGTTCGTTCTATGATAAGTTCCGCAGATCTACCAGTAACATTCTGGGGATACGCTCTATATACAGTAGCTTACTTGCTTAATAGAGTACCTTCCAAGTCAGTTTCACAGACGCCCTATGAGATATGGCATGGAAATCACATTAAGATTTGGGGTTGTGAAGCATATGTCAAGAAACTTGAAGCTACTAAGCTTGAAGCGAGATCAGTTAGGTGTTATTTTGTGGGATATCCTAGAGAAACTATGGGATATGAGTTATACCATCCTGACGACCAAAACGTTTTTGTCGCCAGAACTGCTAAGTTTCTAGAGGACGAATTTGTTCTCAAATGAACTATAAGTAAAACGATGGAAATGAATGAGATTAATGATTCACCACAAACAAGCACTCGACAAGTTGACAACCCTGTTCCTGAACCCCTAGCTCCACGTAGATCTAAAAGGGTTAGCAAGCCACCTAAGAGGTATGGCTTAGATAATGACTTTGGGGAATTGCACCTTCTAGGTGACAATGACACAAATGAAGACCCTAGAGACTACACTGAAGCAATGTCCGACATTGATTCAAAGAGATGGCAAGAGGCCATGAAATCCGAGATGGATTCCATGTATCAAAATCAGGTCTGGACTCTTGTAGACCCTCCAGAAGGTATAGTACTTGTTGGAAACAAATGGGTCTTCAAGAGGAAGATAGGCGTTGATGGGAACGTGGAGACTTATAAGGCTAGACTAGTAGCCAAGGGTTATAGGCAACGAGAAGGGATTGACTATGAAGAAACCTTCTCTCCTGTAGCCATGATTAAGTCCATTCGGATTTTGCTTGCTATAGTTGCGTACCATGATTATGAGATATGGCAAATGGACGTGAAGACGGCCTTTCTGAATGGCTACCTAGAGGAAGAGCTCTATATGACTCAACCCGAAGGTTTCGTGTCCAAGTCTGAAAAGACTAAGGTATGCAAGCTTCAAATGTCCATTTATGGACTTAAGCAAGCCTCCAGGAGCTGGAACATTCGTTTCGATACTGAAATCAAAACGTTTGGTTTTACTCAAAACAAAGACGACAATTGTGTTTATCAAAAAGTCGTTGGGGATGCAGTGGTATTCCTAGTGTTATATGTAGATGACATATTACTATTCGGGAATGACACTGCAGTACTTTCTTCTGTAAAAGTGTGGTTGTCCAAAACCTTCCACATGAAAGATTTGGGAGATGCATCTTATGTACTTGGGATAAAGCTCTATCGTGATAGATCCAGAAAATTAATTGGATTATCCCAATCTATGTACATAGATAAGGTGCTAAGTAGGTTCCAGATGGAACAATCTAAGAAAGGTCTTCTTCCTGTAAGACATAGAATTCACCTTTCTAAATCCATGGGACCTAAAACTCCAGAAGAGATGCGGCAGATGAGTGTTATTCCTTATGCTTCCGCTATAGGAAGTCTCATGTATGCCATGATATGCACAAGGCCTGATATCGCATATGCTGTGAGCATTACTAGTCGATATCAATCTAACCCAGGATCAGAACACTGGGCAGCTGTCAAGACGGTCCTTAAGTACTTAAGAAGAACTAAGGACATGTTTCTCATTTATGGATGAGCAACAGAGTTGCGAGTGGAAGCCTATACAGACGCAGATTTCCAATCTGACGTCGATGATAGAAGTTCCAACTCCGGATATGTATTCACTCTGAATGGTGGGGCTGTTAGCTGGAAAAGCAAGAAACAAGATGTAATTGCTGATTCCACGATAGAGGCAGAATATGTCGCTGCAGCTGAAGCCGGCAAAGAAGCGTTCTGGATGAAGAAGTTCATTACTGAACTTGGAGTGGTTCCAACCATTACATCACCAGTAACTTTGTATTGTGATAATAGTAGGGCGATAGCTCAAGCCAAGGAACCCAGGGCTCATCAAAAGAACAAGCATTTTGACAGGCGCTTTAATATCATTAGAAGATATGCTGTCGAGGGGAAAGTCAACATCCTCAAAGTTGCCTCAGCAGATAACGTAGCAGATCCACTGACAAAGCCAATGTCTCAAATCCAACTTGACCGCCATATGGAAAAGATGGGTATTAGATACATGGGAATGTGGCTTTGAGTGCAAGTGGGAGATTGTTGGAAGTATGCCCACAAAGCCACTCATTTGATGTAATAGCTTTTGGAATACTTAATGTATTAAACTATTATATGTTTAATGAAGGGCAAAGCTTATTATTAATCACTATTTATTGTATCATGTGTTTAAGCAATAAGGGAATCCAAGGAATGTATTTGATCTAAGAGAGAAGTGATTTAAGTAAGTTAGATTAACGAGACCTTTCTCTTATGTTCATTCCTAAAACGTTCCTAGCCATAGGATTGCCAATTGGGCATTGACAATCCGCTAAGGTTAGTATGTGTTATGTCAACTCAAGCGTGAGTATGACTAGTCTCAAGTCATTTAGTGTTGGACACTAAGACAAACACATAGGTGCTTGAAAGAGTAATCGAGTACACTGAACAACGATCAAAAGAGAGTTCGAACATACAGGTCATGTAAGAACTCGTAAGTTGCAATATGCAAAGTAGTCCTTTGACCTGAGGCATCATAGATGTCTAATGGTTAGGTCCTTGATCTTTGATCAGGTCAAAGGCATTCCATCGAGAGTGTCCACGGCATTGTTGGGGTCAAGCTATCTAGTCATGTAGGCATATGAATGCACAACAAGGGATCTCTAACCTTCCATAGTGGAAGGAGAATACTCTAAGATATGATTTGGGAGTCTTTGGCCAAAGCATACGAATATGACTTAGGAAGTATGTTCCAAATCATATTCAATTGAATCATATGGAGAAGTATTACATTGGATAGTAAACATAAAACAAACTATCACTCAAACAATGTGATTAAGAGTATTGTATTAGAGAATGACCGTATTGCATTGAAATTGTAACTGGATAGGTTCTCCAACCAATTCTATTTAGCTTGGGTAGCCATGACATGCTGCTAGGTGTCACTCATGGTTTGTGGAAGCCCTGAAGATTAGCAAACACTAATCTTCAACAAAGGGAGAATTGAAATGTTGTTTCAATTCACAATCGATCGTTAAGAGTAACAATCGCCCACTGCCTCGCTAATTGGAACCTAATGGATCGTGCATCGAGTAAAGATGTAAGTGAAGAAATATATATGAGATGGATAAACAATTAAATAGTTTAATTGAGAATGGTCAAGATTAATTAATTAGTTAATTAATCTTACGAAAGGTTCGTATTGGGCTTTTAAGTTGGTTTTGGGTTTCGGGGCCCAAAAGTGTTTTGGTCCACAAAGCCCATTATGTTTAAGTTGTATGACAACTAAAACAAAATGGGCAATTAGCCCAATAACAAAGACAAGGCCGGCCATAAGGG
This sequence comes from Malus fusca, assembly GCA_035220775.1. Lineage (NCBI taxonomy): Eukaryota > Viridiplantae > Streptophyta > Magnoliopsida > Rosales > Rosaceae > Malus > Malus fusca. Next base: position 26,907,381 of record CM069069.1, read on the forward strand.
AGAGTGGATGCAAACTTGGATTAATTACAAGTTTGCCACTCAAATGTGATGTAGTATAAAGTTAACTTTATAGCTATTTTCTCATTATGGTTTTCTTTAAGGCAAAGAGGTGAAACATTTTTTCTCTCTTTTTCTCTACAAGGAGGCCGGCCATATAGGGAAGATTTAGCTAGCAATCTTTTCTTCTCTAAGTCATCCATTTCATCTTCACAGCTCATCCTTGGTGTGGAGACTTAGAGACACCAAACCTTTGGTGTTTCCTTTCCTCACATCCTCAAGGAGCAAAGGAGCATATAAAAGGAAGAAAATCACAAGGAAGATCCAAGGAGCTAGGAGGTGACTTGAATGCCCTCCACTTGGGTGAATCCCTTGTGTAAACAAGGATGAGCTTCAAGGGTAATGAATCTTTAAATCCTACCTTCTCTTTAATATTGTTAAAGAGTCTCATGGTTCACCATTCACTAGGCTTTGAAAGTCATGGGTTTTTAGAATTGTTTTTTAATGCATGCCTACTTTAATGTGTTAATAGTTTGCATATGTGTTCAAATATTCTCACATGTTCTTAGCTAGGACAAAATTTTTCCTTCAGACCTCTGCTACCTTGATTACCTCGCCCCTGAGAAGTGCGTCCCTGGCCTGACTGGCTAGCCTGCCTAGACGGTCCTGCACCGCTAGCAGCAACCTCTCCCTGACGGGGCTGATTTCCTGATGCCACTGAGACCCACTAGCTGGCATGGAAGGATATGAAGAATAACCTCCAGGATCTTGGGAATACCCACTCTGAGAATAAGGATCCTGGGCATACTGATATTGTCCGGACGCATAGGGAGCAGCATTACCCTGATAGTGGTAAGCACCACCACGACCCGTCTGACCATAACTGCCTGATCCATAACTCTGTTGTACAGGTGCTGGAGATGGCATAGCAGACTGCTGAGGCCTCTGCTGACTCTGGGGACATTGAACAGCTCTATGTCCCATCTGCCCACAAGCAAAACAACCACCGCCACTACTTCTCCTACACTCTCCATGATGCCTGAAGTTACATCGACGTCACAACGGAGCACCTGAACCACCAGCACCACTAAAATCTCTCGGCCTCTGAAATCTGGGTCCACCAGCAAATCTTCCACCTCTCCTCGGGCCTGTCACACTAAATCCTCCACTGGAAGAACTCGAGCTCGCCCCACTTTTCTTGAAATTCTGCGTCCTACGGGGTCCCGGAATGGATATACCTTTTCCCCTGTCATCTCTCCTCTGAGTATCATTCTTCTTTTCATCATCATCGCTGTTACTGGGAAGGTTATCGGAATCCTCCATCCGCACCAGAATCTCAGAAAACTCATGATAATCGTTGCAAGGAAGTGCACTAGCAAAAGTTTGCCATTTCCTTTTAGTTCCCAACTTAAAGCGGCGAAGCATCTCTACCTGATTACCAGCTGTATCAGGATCATAACGAGATAAGTCTGTAAATTTCCTGTAATACTCATGCGCTGTCATATTCTTTTGCTTCAATCGGCGAATTCTTGCTTCTTACGGTCGATGTACTCTGGAGGAACAAATCTCTTCTTAAAATTCTCCTTGAACACCTCCCAATCAGATGCCATCTCCAGTGACATAAACTGAGCCTGATTCTTCCACCAACCTGCTGGCTCTCGTCCCAAAAACCATGTAGTGGTCTCAACCCATCTGTTAGCAGGAAGGTTTCCCTGACTCTGCATCACCTGAAAAGTTTTCTCAATGTGGTCTAGCCACTTTTCTGCCCCTTCATGACCCTCGTTGCCCATGAAACGGTCTAACTTCAGGTTATACATGGTCTCCAAGGGTGTTCTCTGAGGAGGAGGATGACGGATTGCATTCTGAAAAGCATGAGCCATTGCTTCCCCTAATTGAGCTATATCAGGGAAGTTAGACTCAGAAGTACGACGTGGTTCCTTACGAGGCGGCATAGTTCTGACAGAAGACACCAAAAGATCATTAGAGCATTAACAATTATACAGGACTGCAACCTAGGCTCTGATACCATTCTGACACACCCCGATCCTAGAATCAAGGCGTGTTGGCCGTCACGTAAGCGTGATGTAACCATAAGTGCGGTACGGAAGCAAAAGTTAAGAGAATTACGAAAGAATCAAAACCAACTACTAGCAAGAATAACCAAATAGCATGCTAGAGTGAGTTAAGGTGTGAACACACACATAAACAGAGCTTAAGAATTAGGTGCAGTCGAGTAGGACTATAAGTAAAGTACAACACCCGCAGGTGAGTCCTACATGCAAGAAATCTGTCAGAACGCCGAAGAAAACCTCGTGAGCCACCAACTGCTAACTAGAACCTGGAAGGGCGAAAAACAAGATTGAGTGGGTCAGTAAAACAAAGATGTTCGAAAACCTTTCATTTAAAACATTTCTAACCCCTCGCTGTAAAACCTGTATACTTTCCCAGAAAATAGCATAATAGCATATAACTTTTCATTTATCTCAAATCATCAATCTTTCAAAAACCAGAAAGTATGCCATGCTATAAATGTCAAAACAGAATGAATGATGCATCAATGTAACAGGTGACATAATGAATTAACTGGAGACCCTGCAGTTGGTCCTGTACGGTTAATTCTATAGCTCAACATCCAATCCAACCGGAGTCACCTCGGTAACCTGTACGACACTACACTGCATATAAGTCGGAACTACCTGAAGTAGTCTGTACGACATGAATGGTGTAATAATACGCTCTAGTGCTTCTCTCATCAATCATCTGTGCACATAATCTAAAGTCACCTACTAGTCGGAACCACCTCGGTGGTCTGTACGACTAGTATGTCGGAACCCTCTCATGGTCTGTACGACATGTCGGAACCCTCTCATGGTCTGTACGACATGCACCTACTTGGATCCAAGGTAAGCGTGTGGTGCGGGGTGAATAATATAAGCACTAACACCATGATTGCAGGTTATGAGCTATCAACATAATATACATCATCAAGGATTCACATGAATAACATAAAACTCACCTGATACTCACCTGTGCATCCACAGCACCAATTCACATATATATATCCATCAATTATCAATTCATATCATTCATATCATTCATATCATTCATATCATGCATGCATGGCATTTTAGAAACATACTTTCATTAAAACTCAATTTCTGGGAAATTCAATAGCATATAGGTATAAATAGAAAATACTGCCCACTCACTGATAAGTCGAAGGGTCGTAACCCCCGTGACGTCCCTGGATGCGCTCGTCCTCGGGATAGGTATCACCTATATGCGAAATAACTATAAAAACGTTATTTTAAAGCATATAACCAACAATTCTTAATAACTTTTCATACGGTGCTCAATTTGGGTATATGAATATACCACAGTGACCTACTCGACGTCACGGACGTCGTGATATTTTTAGAATAAATTTTGGGCTTGCCACGCGCCCCCACGCTCCCGGAAGGGCATGGGTCCACGCGCCCCCCACGCGCGTCTCCTACCTCGGGCTCGCCGGACTGGTTTTTCTGGTGACCGGAAAACTGGAGATTTTTCAATCTCCTTGTTCTCCGTCATTTCTCAACCATTTTCTTCGTATTTTATATCAAAATGAAGCCCTAAGCATGTAGAATCACGTTACACTACTTTAAGGCTCTAAAAATCACGAAATCTCACCGGAGAAATCCCACGAAAACCGGCCAACTTTGAACGTGGTGATCCCGACGTCCAAAACTTCCAAACGAAAGTCCCAGAGCTTCCTTAAGACCTCACTAAGCTCACTATAAGCTTGGATTGTCCTAAAAATCAACCAACACAAAGTTCATGAATAGTACCCAAATCGGAGCTCGAGTTTTCAACGTGAAAACAAAGGGTTTCTTACCTGAAAATGGTACCTTTGAGTTCGTAGGGCACTCACGAACACAATGGTGCTAATCTCCACTTCGATCCATGAAGTTTTGATGTCCTTGGGTGTGGTCCGTACAATCCGAATGGAGAGAGAGAGAGCCGTGAGGGAAGAGAGAGAGAGGGCACGGGGTGAGTAAGAGAGGGAAGGAATTGTGTGTGTGTGTGGTCCATCCCAAACCATCACCATCCATCTTCTTAACTCCCTAACCACAAAAATTTCAAATAACATTTAATCCAACTTAAATTATTTTCCAAAAGTTTAGGAATGTATACTTAGTCCAAATAATATATCACGTCCTCGATATAAAGAATCCCGGGACGGGCTGTGACAGTGTGTGTGTGTGTAAACATGGGTACATTCATCAAAATTAAACAAAACATTATTGTACCAAAACATGGGTAATTCTTCAAAACCACCAAAAATAAATAAAAGATGTTAGGCTTAATAACATTGTACCAACCATTTACCCTATCCTAGGCTCTCCAATTGCCCTATTATTATCGCCATTTTGTTTTGCTTCAAGAAAATATTAGCAAGACCACATTTTTGTACCACATTTATATACTATTTGATGTGACAAATAATGTATATATTTTACGTATATTAATGAATTTATTGTAGATGTTAGTTGTATACATCACTTATTACATGTGATGAAACACAATTTTTTATTTTTTTATTTTATTTTTATAACTATGTAGTTTCTTAGAATCATTTTTTGCTATATTTGTTATTTTAAAGTAATGTTTGGTTATAAATGGCTCAATTCCCTACCCTACCTTTTTGACTCCACATGCTTTGCACAAGTATTTTATTTTGACTCTTGTTGGATACATTCTCAAATCAAAGAAAAAAGAATGTACCCATATAAGTTTAAAAATGGATTAGAAAAAAATTGAATATATTTTATATAAAAAAATGGTACATTTTCCATATAACAAATTTGTATATTTAAGATTGAGTATATTTTAAGATTAAAAATTTGAAAAAATTACATGAATGGGCACATATAAGATTAAAAAATTGAAAACATATTTTAAAAAAGCTAATGGGTACAAATTTGTTCTGATTTTTTATTTATTTTTGGAAATGTTTTGAATTGAAAATTAGTTAGGAGTTTAATAAAGGTGTGAGTATTAAAATTCTAAATCAATTATTAATTTTTATTTTAAAAAATTATGTAACTGACATGTAAATTCATTATTACATTAATGATAGGGACTTGAATTAAAATCTGAAAACTAATAAGGTTTCAATCAATAAACATTAGTAACTAGGGACCGAATACTAATTTTTCCTATATATATTTGGAAATTTTTTTTTGGTGCCCCTCAAATTTTGGGCCTAGACAGGCGCCCTGTTGGCACTGGGCCAAGGCCGGCCTTGCGCATCGAGCAACTATATATCTACTGTATATAAGATATTTCATTCTTCTCATCTTTGATAATAGATGAAGGACAATACTTGCATTCTCTATTTAATCACTACTTACTACAAGCAGCTACATCCCAACGGACTGCTATGCCAATTAGCTCTATTTGTATGCGAATTAAGAGGAAAATTTCTAATTCTAAAAAAGAAAGATGGATCATATGCAATGCAGGTAAATTCTTATTACATAAATACTTAGTGCAGGTACAACTTCATTGGCGGAACTACTCTCCCTATATCAAAAGTTTTATTCCCCAAAAATAAATGCAAAGAATCAATTAACCTACTGAAAAATCAATTCAAAGAATGTAAAGAATTAATGTTACAAATCCTTCAACTTTAATATCTTGTCAGCAGGTTAGTATCACATTCATGAATGTAATACGAATGCCATGTTACTGTATCACGCTTGATAATCCATCACAGTCAATCCATTTTCTTGTAGTGTAAGTTCAAACACGAACTAATGTCATTTGCTATACAATGTGCATCATGTGTAATGCCAAGCAACCCACGGCTTGAGAACCCAGCGCTGTAAAGACTATTTTGTGATTTCCAGTGATCTGGGAACCTCTTTCGTGGCATTCCATTGTCGTTAAAGTAGCAGTTGTCATCCTTCACAAGAAAACAATAAACAACGTTATTTGGACTGTATATATCATAAAGAGTAACAATTCTTCGGTACATACTAAGAAAACATTAGACATAAACGCATACCTTAAGCCAATTTAGAACGCTGCTTTCGTAGCCTGTAGCAAATATGATAGCATCGTACCAATTATAGATGCCATTTTCAAATCTGATTAGATTTCCTTTTATGCTTGTTATGGAAGGCAAGACCTGATGAAATTTTTTATCGATAGTTCATTATTTTAATTGTCAACTGTTGGAAAATATTAGTATTTAGGTTTATTTTAGTATTTGAGTTTTCCTTATTAGTTTAGGATTTGGGCCTAGCCCATCTTAGTTAGGGTTTCTTAGGTTTAGTTCTCTATAAATATTGCTTGTAATTTAGTTTGAGAAACAAGTCATTCACAATGTAATCTCTTAGGGTTTTGTAGCCGTTTCGGCATTCTCGTTTATTAATAATATTCTTATTATTCTTGTTAGTCTTGTTCATTGCGCACTCTGATAAAACACTTTGCGCGACGCAGGTCCTTCGTTGCGCAAAGTCAAAAACTCGTCGCGCAAACATTAGCGCAACGAACCTTCGTCGCGCACCAACCGTCGCGCCAAGGCAGTGACAGAAGGGTTTGCGCGACGCAGGTACATGCGTCACACAAAGTAGTTTTGCACGACGTAGGGACCTGCGTCATGCAAAGACACTTTGCGTGACGCTTCTTCATCGCGCAAAGTATTTTTTTTCTTTTTTTTTTTTGGTAAAAATATTTTTTATTTAATTTTTTATAAATATTGTAATTAAATTATAAACAATAATTAATAAACCAAGAAAAAGTATTTAATTATAAAATATATGAAAATGTACATACAAGATGTTCAAACATAAAAGAAAAAACTAATTGACAAAAAAAAAACATAAAAGAAAAAACTACAACAAGTAGTCTTCTAGGCTTGATGCATCAAGCTACTAAGTATCGGCTGGTGGTGTAGCCTTGCCACGCTGATGAAAACCATTGCCTCTCAGTCTGTTGTAATCTCCATCCTGGTAACTACCCCTGCTTGAACTCCGGCCACCAAAACGCCCCCTTGTGGCTTCAGTTTGGTAACCTCCTCTGCCCCTGCCCCTTCCTCCTGGTTGAAAAATTCAAAATCCACGTAAGGAGACCAAAAGTTGAGCAAATTACATGTTATCTCTAATGAAAACAGATGCATAGATGCTTAATAGATTGGTAGATCACATTCTAAATGCTGGCTATGCCAATAGACTTAGTAAGCTCATGAACAGGACAAATGATTTGGTTCCATGAAAAACCTTGACGCTAGTAATGCACATCTAAACGACATCTTAGAAGAAGGAAGATTGCAATGCAAATTTGATTCTGAGACTGATTGGGAAAAAGCATGTTCTCTTTCTCTACCACAAAAAAATTCTAAGATTTATGAAGGCAACACCACTTCCTTGCAGCAGCTGCCAACATTAGGACAAACACAACCGTAAGGGCCACTCGAGGACTCCACACAACATCCCCAATACATCCCCTTACACTCATGTTTTTCCAATAGATACAGTAGTTAAGAATAACATCATGCATGCATAAGTCTGACAATTTTGCCACATCAAAGATGTTAAGAAAAAAATAATGAAATTAAGCGCATACTTCCTCGAGCTGCTAATCCAGTGCTGTTTGGTCTATGCTCCTCAATGTAAACTTGCCTTCCAGCTAAATGAATTAGAGATGCCTACAGGGAAAAACACACTTTAGGCCATGTAAAATATATACATATCACTTTACAAAAATAATGCTTTTTGTAGAAGATAGATAAATTTTACTAAAATGTGCTAAATAGCAAAATACAACAAGCAATGGACCAGCAATACAAGAGATATACCCCAAAATAAAAACCCTACAATCAAAACTACATTGTAGAATGACACCAAGCCCCAAAGACATCATAACCTCCTAAAAAAGGGAACCGACTGAAGATACAGCAGCATATCAATCCACATTAACAGAAAAGAATGGAGTAATCTTTAATTCTAGATACCGAATCCCATAGAGATTGCCCAATCATTGACCATATCCCACAAGAAATCTAGTTAACACTTTGCACTGAAAAATTCAACCATTTATCTGCAATTAAATGACCTTAAAACATCCAAACGCCAAACCCCACACATTTAACTATAGAAGTACAAATTACAGACACGACCCAAAACATATATAACAAAGCAAATACACAGGCAGATAGATCATCAATGGTGACAAGAGTGCAAGAGTAAGTACGGTAACTCTAAATAATTGAATGCCCAAAGACAAATGCGATATGCCATAAGAATTCGCAATAGATGCATAACCACATACGAGAACTGAGAGGACTAAATCAAATAACAGGAAATTTTCCTTAATCCATGAGCATTTTGAAGCGAAAGCCAAAACCTCAACAACTTAAATCACAAGTTTTAAACGTAAACTGAATCCTTCCAATTCAAAGCAGGCAGACGTAAACTGAATCCTTCCAATTCAAAGTAAGTCAACTTATTCCCTATTTTAAACGTAAACTGAATCCTTCCAATTCAAAGCAAGCAGACAAGTTTTGAATTTTAAAGCAGGTGATGATCTACAATTCATGGTTAAATGGAATTTGACACTAAAAGCTACTGGACCTCAAGATTGAAGCACAGACGGGCATGAGCTTTACATGTATAATATGATTAAGTGCTATTAACCCGCTAGGAAACATTATAACAGAATTGAAAATCTAGCAAAGGCAAAAAGAAAAAGATGTAAATCTGAAACAAACCTGACAACAAGGAAACATTATAACAGAATTTGACACTAAAAAACATTGTGATAAAGTGCTATTAACCCACTAGGAAACATTATAACAGAATTTGATACTAAAATTTGAAATAAGTGATAATAAGCTTGGCTAAATTTATGATACATTTCTACACTTGAACTTCAGACAAATAACCGCCATTTGACATTCCTTTAAATGCAAACACATTACACTTTGAGATTCCTTTAAATGCAAATTCATTACACTGATTATAGGAAGCAAAACAAGCAGAAATTGTACCTTCCAGCAGAGACATTCGATCCATGTAATCAGTCGGGTACGGCAGATCCTCGGCATCCCCTTCAATTTTCCTGCATTCTTTCAAGGGCTCATTCTCCTTAGCCTTGGCAAGTTGGTGCGGCGAGTGGTCAAGAATGGTCACGTCGTACCCCAGTTCCACCTCCAATATCCACCACCGCCATATTCCTATTGTAAAGTTCAGCGGGCTCAGTCCAATGCCCAGGGTTTATAACATGATCATACACTATAGCCAAAAACCTATAGAACCAGAAAGCCTCATACTTGTGCTGTATGAACCTAGGCTGGGAAGCAGGCCTTGAGGATGACACACTGCATATCGGTCCCACTAAAGTTCTGGTCTTTCGACTCCTACCGCCATAGCTCACTAAACCCTTCTGGGAAAAACCCCATAAGGGTAATTTTTCCTACCAAAACCTAACCCACTTGGTGTTACTGCTATTATTCCATTGACAAGTTTGAGATTTTGAGCTCCGTAAAGCATAGAAATCGCCATTATACGGTAATAGAACGAAAACCCACAAATTTAACAGGTAAATTTACACTTTTTTCTCACTGATTACTGGACACTAAGGTGAAAAATGGCAGTGAGGATTGAAATTTAAAGTGAAATGGGAACGCAAGCATCAAACACTGTGAACTCCTGGTAATTGGAATAGCGAGAATTCATATATGTCAAACTTGAGAAAGGAAATGATTGGGAAATTGGAAGGGCTTACCGACCCACGTATGTGTGTTGTGCGGAGACGAAGATTAAAGGCAAAAAGTGTACTTGTGTCAGTGTGTGACTCTCGGTTGAATGCGCACCACACGTCGCGGCTCTACTGGTGGTGCACATCCCTATCAGGTAAACGGCCAAAATGCCGACGGAGGGTGGAGCGGAGAAGAAGCATATGGGTGGGTAGTGGCTATTGTCTTCCTTCGTCTTTGTAATTCATCTAACGGAGTGGGAGACAAGGGCGAGACGGAGTGAGAGAGAAGGCGAGATCGCACACGCCAAAAATCGACAAAAAACAAACTTTCAGAGTTCAAGTTACAGGAATTTTTCGACGGTTATAAACGAAAAATCACGATTTAACGTTAGTTTTAACTCTGATTTTGATGATTTTTTTTAGCTACACTCGTTGATCCTGTATGAATACAATGAACTGATTCAATCGTCAATTTAACATACCACAAAATCTTATGTTATACTTAATGAAAATATAAATAAACTTCAAGTCTTTGTGAATGTATTGAAATTGATGGGATACAGTTGTACGAAACTAGTTTCAACGATCCAACCGTCACACTCGTTTATATATACTTCGAGATCGCATATGCCAAAAATCACAAAAAAAAACATTCAGAGATCAAGTAACGAGACAAAACTTTTCAACGGTTATAAACGAAAAATCACGATTTAACGGTTATTTTAACTCCGATTTTGATGATTTTTTACAGCTACACTCCTTGACCCTATATGAATACAACAAACTGATTCGATCGTCAATTTAAAATATTAACACAAGTGGATACTACAAAATCTTATGTTATACTTAATGAAAGTATAAATAAACTCCAAGTGTTAGTGAATCTATCATTTTGATGGGAAACACATTGTACGAAATTAGTTTCAACGATCCAACCATCAAACTTGTTTGTATATGCTTCGAGATCGCATACACTAAAAATCGCAAAAAACAAACAATAAGAGATTATGTAACGGGTCAAGCCTTTTCGACGGCTATAAACGAAAAATCACAATTTAACGGTTATTTTAACTCTGATTTTGATGATTTTTTACAGCTACACTCTTTAAACCTATATGAATACAATGAACTAATTCGATCGTCAATTTAAAATATTTACACAAGTGGATACCACAAAAGAAAAAAGCAATGCAAGAACCCAAAAAAAAAAAAAAAAAAAACTTTGCACGACGCAGGTGAAAATGCGTCGCGCAAAACAACTTTGTGCGATGCAGTTGCACCTCCGTCGCGCAAAGTTTTGTTTTTTTTTTGCCCTTTTGCTTATGAGTACAAAGTAAATAAATTAAAACCTACTTAGTAAATATATATACCATTGAACTTGATGGGAAACACATTGTACGAAATTAGTTTTAACGATCTAACCGTCAAACTTGTTTGTATATACTTCGATATCGAATACACCAAAAATCGCAAAAAACAAACATTCAGAGATTAAGTAACGAGACAAAACTTTTCGATAGTTATAAATGAAAAATCACGATTTAACGGTAGTTTTAACTCCGATTTTGATGATTTTTTATAGCTACACTTGTTGATCCTATATGAATACAATGAACTAATTCGATCGTCATTTTAAAATGTTTACACAAGTGGATACCACAAAATCTTATGTTCTACTTAATGAAAGTATAAATAAACTTCAAGTCTTTATGAATGTATTGAAATTGATGGGATACGCATTGTACGAAACTACTTTCAACGATCCAACCGTCAAACTCGTTTGTATATACTTCGAGATCGCATATGCCAAAAATCGCAAAAAAAAAATATTCAGAGATCAAGTAACGGGACAAAACTTTTCAACGGTTATAAACGAAAAATCACGATTTAACGGTTATTTTGACTCCGATTTTGATGATTTTTTACAGCTACACTCTTTGACCCTATATGAATACAACAAACTGATTCGATCGTCAATTTAAAATATTTACACAAGTGGATACCACAAAATCTTATGTTATACTTAATGAAAACATAAATAAACTCTAAATGTTAATGAATCTATCGTTTTGATGGGAAACGCATTGTTCGAAACTAGTTTCAACGATTCAACCGTCAGACTTGTTTGTATATGCTTCGAGATCGTATACGCCAAAAATCGAAAAAAAAACAAACATTCAGAGATTATGTAAGGAGACAAATCTTTTCGACGGCTATAAACGAAAAATCACAATTTAACGGTTATTTTAACTCTGATTTTGATGATTTTTTTACAGCTACACTCTTTGAACCAATATGAATACAATGAACTAATTCGATCATCAATTTAAAACATTTACACAAGTGGATACCACAAAAGAAAAAGGCAATGCAAGAACCCCAAAAGAAAAGCAAAAGGGAAAAAAAAAACACAGGTTTGCGCGACGCAGTTACACCTACGTTGCGCAAAGTGTTTTTTTTTTTTTTTTTTGCCCTTTTGCTTATGAGTACAAAATAAATAAATTAAAATCTACTTAGTAAATATATATACCATTGAACTTGATGGGAAAGGCATTGTACAAAATTAGTTTCAATGATCTAACCGTCAAACTTATTTATATATACTTCTAGATCGCATACGGAAAAAATAAACATTCAGAGATCAAGTAACGGGACAATTTTTCGACGGTTATAAACGAAAAATCACGATTTAATGGTTATTTTAACTCCGATTTTTATGAGGTGCACCTGCGTCGTGCAAAGTTGGGAAAAAAACAGTAAAGCATTCTTGGTTTGCCGCCAAAATCTTGCGCGACGCAAAACACAAAACGTCGCGCAAACGGCCTTTGCGCGATGGCACTTTGCGCGACACCAATCTTCGTCGCGCAAAGTGCCGTCACGCAAAGGCCGTTTGCGCGACGTTTTGTGTTTTGCGTTGTGCAAACATACTTTGCGCAACGAAATTTGCTCCGTCGCGCAAGCATGTTTTTCTACTAGTTTTTTATCCTTCGGGATTTAATCTGCTTCTGTTTGCTCGTATTAGTTTGTTTGTTTTTGGATTTCGATATTAGTTGTTGGTAGTCTAAACCGCATCTGGAGCATCTGCACCCTTCACGAACCTGCATCTCACAGCTTGATCTGCACCTTGACTCGGGTCGTACCCGCATTGACTTCTACAATTCGAATCTGTCGCAACCAGTATGAAGTCCTGCAGTTTGACTTTGCATTGGGGTTGTTTTGTTTACTGCAATCCCTTTCCTTTTGTTCGACTTGGTTACTGCATGCATTGAAAAAGAGGCCCAGCAGGAGGAAATAAGGAAAGGGAGAAAATAAAAAAGGAATAAGAAAAAATAGGGGGATTTAAAAAAAAAAAAAGGAGAAAAAAAAGTAGAAAAGAATAAAGACAAAAAACGTTGGTTTTTTGTTTGAAGGCCCACAAGGGCAGAAAGAAATATATGGTCTGTTTGGTTGAATTTTTTTATTGTTTGTTTGGAAGTTGGTATTGGCATCGGCATCGGCATTGGCTTTGATATCGGCATCGGCACTGGAATTTGGAGTTTTGCATCCACATCTACTTTGGCAAACCCATGTCGTGTACCGCCATGAGTTTGACGGGGGTGTTGGAAAATATTAGTATTTAGGTTTACTTTAGTATTTGGGTTTTCCTTGTTAGTTTAGGATTTGGGCCTAGCCCATCCTAGTTAGGGTTTCTTAGGTTTATTTCTCTATAAATATTGCTTGTAATTTAGTTTGAGAAACAAGTCATTCACAATGTAGTCTCTTAGGGTTTTGTAGCCGTTTCGGCATTCTCGTTTATTAATAATATTCTTATTATTCTTGTTAGTCTTGTTCATTGCGCACTCTGATATTCAACTCAACAACATAAGTAAATGTTATAAATCTGCAAGATAAAGAATGAAGATATAAATTATGCATTAAAAATTATTTTACCGTTATTTCTCTGGTTTTAATCTTCTTAATGCAACCAACGTCGATAGTGGGGGATCGACCCTTAGTAGCCTTGAGATAAAAAGGTCCCTGTTTTGGCTTTTGAATCCCATACTTGGATAAATTTCCGTACTTCAATTTGCCTAATCCTACGACAACCTTGTCGACTATTGTAACTGGGAGGAGTTTTAACAAAACCATTTTAAAGAACACAATTTCCTTGCTGAGAACATGTACCTGAGATGTTTACAAAAGTTTAAATATTAATGTACTTAAAATAAGATGATCGATAGAAATTTGAGTGCACATTCAAGGAGCTTAAAAAAAAGGAACAACTTTAGTTGTCCTTGTGTGGGAGAAAAAGGCAGGCAGAAGTTTTACCGGGCTACGGACATCAATGGAAGTATTAGCTCCCGAATTCGACAAATCCTAAGCAATTTCCATGCCTGAATTACCAGAACCAACGACCAAAACATTTTTCCCACCATATTTCTTGCCGTTTTCGTACTTGCTTGAATGAATGGCCTGCCCATTGAACCCATCCAAGCCACGCACTTGAGGAATATAACCTACGCTATTTTCACCACTTGCCACCACAAGAAACTTCCAAGATACATTTCTTGTGCACCCGAAAGCGTGTTCTCGACCTTGACACACCATTTCTCTAAATCCACATCGTAGAAAGCAGACTTCACGCTTCGGTTGCACTTAGGGTTTATGTTGAATTGGGATACATAAGTATCCAAGTATTGAACAAACAAATTCTTGGGGACGTATGTAGGTGTATCCGAAGGGAAAGGCATATGGGGAAGTTCGCAAAATTGCTTTGCTAAGTGTAGCTTCAAACGATCATATGACTTTTTCTTCCAAAGAGAAGCATAGCAATCTTCTCTTTCGAGTACCGCATTTGTAATGTTAAGGTGATTAAGACATGCTGAGGTAGCTAAGCCAGCCGGACCAGCACCGACGATGACCACCTGCACTTCCTCCATTTCTATGTTGAATTTTGGTTAGGTGGTTTTGTCAAGTGACCGAAAGATTCTTGTTTTTGTTTTTCGGAATTTGATTCTGTGTACAACATGTTACACGCTCAGGAATTTAAACCCAATAGTACAACACAAAGACAACTTAGAATAACTAATTACAGGCAGGACTAATTAACAGTTGTTACTCATTTCTAACAAATTTGTTGTATCAGTTGCAGCAGTACTGCGTATGAATAATTCCTGTCGTGTTTGGAGCACTTTGATGTGGAACCATGCGAACATCTGTCAAACAGTTTAGCTTTGCAAATACAGCCCAGCCAGCAGATATGTAGTTTAAACGAGTTACGCCAAACAATATCAAATTCACATGCCAGGTTTCATATTCGCCTATATATGATAGGACAACTAATTTAACAAAAATAGTAAAGAAAAGAGACAAATATAGTCAAACAATAAAATCGATGAGTTTTTGTAAATTGATGATTTTTGTTGATGATTCGGAGTTATAAAATTTAGTTTATGGCATTAATACATGGTTTTAAAAAATTAGTACAAGAGATGATCTTATTTTTCATTTTCGCACTAGGGCCCCAAAAGTTTCAGCTTTAGTTAGGGTTGGCCGTATACCTACCACTACATACTTCAGAATACTTTTGCTTACCACCATCAAAATCTATACTCATTCAACGATACTAAGTAGATTGGTAAGCATGCACTCATGAATTGTTTGTGAATTATTTGTTGGCAGTATCAATCACCAGTACAAAAAACACTTTGCGCCATGCAGGTCCTTCGTCGCGCAAAGTCAAAAAACGTCACGCAAAAATTAGCCCAGCGAACCTTCGTCACGCACCAACCGTCTCCCCAAGGCAGTGACAATAGGGTTTGCTCGACGAAAGTGTCGCGCAAAGTGGTTTTGTGCGACGTAGGTTACTTCTTCGTCGCGCAAACCCTCTTTCTTTTTTTTTTGGCAAAAATATTTTTTATTTAATTTTTAATAAATATTGTAATTAAATTATAAACAATAATTAATAAACCAATGGAAATTTAGGCAAGAAATATATGTTTTTTGGTAAAATTTCCACTAAGCATTGTTTAAAGAATATTTTGTATTATCATTAATAAAAACAAACGCATATAAAATCGATGTGGTAAAGCCAATACATTCATTACAAACCTAAGATATGTGTTTTGAATATATTAACACACGTCCTCAAACTCCAAAAATACAAACTTGAATTCTTTCGAAGACGTGCAGATAAAAGCATCTTCCCTTTTGTACATACAGTGTATGAAGCTCCTTCATATAGCTTTTTCATCACTCCTTCGTATAGCTCCTTCATGTATCACACTACTTCATGCAGCTCGCTACAGTTTATGTAGCTCCTTCATCACTCATCATATCTCACTACACCAAAACCACACAACCACAAGTTTAATTATTATACAAATATCACTACACCAAAACCACACACCCTCTTTGTTCTAAATATGAGCTGCCATGTGATAAAACGTAATAATTGAGCCATTTCTCACTTAGACTCCAATAGGTTGCAGAGAAGATATAGGAAACAAAGGCAATACCAAAGTTCATTACATTTAATAGTTCTCAAAGCAAATTGAAAGCTTAAGTACATGGAAGATAAGGTTGGCTTGTAGCTACCATTTGAAATAAAAGCAGTAATTCAATGATTAAAT
This sequence comes from Malus fusca, assembly GCA_035220775.1. Classification (NCBI taxonomy): domain Eukaryota; kingdom Viridiplantae; phylum Streptophyta; class Magnoliopsida; order Rosales; family Rosaceae; genus Malus; species Malus fusca. The sequence continues at coordinate 26,923,733 of CM069069.1, forward strand.
TGATTGACATCATGACAATATCATCAAGTTCATAGCTAGCCAGCTAAGGTAGATAGAAAGTTCGAAAGGATAAGAGGTCGTCATAGTTGGCAATTGGTACATGATTTATATGTTGGAAATCTGCCTTAATCCAATTATTAATCCTAAAAGTGTATCTTACGACATAGGCGCATTGCAAATACGAGACAAAAATCATCCTCTAATAACTCTCAAGCAAACATGTAGCTAAAGAAAGATAAACAGATAATGCATGCATCATGCAAACCCATAAACACATTTAAAACTTGAAACAAAATCGGATGATATGAAATATATCTAAAACAGAAATTAGAACAGCTTGCACAACCATTCAACTTCTACAAAGCCTTAACTGGTGTATTCGAGCCCTACTTTGTGTCTGAATCCCACAAAGCAAAACAGATGCATGTCAATACAAACAAAAATTTCATAACGCTAAGTCCTCATACAAGTGATTCAAGTAAAAAACTTACAGGAGTTTCGCCCTTTTGGACAGGCGGATTATACTCAGGATCTCCAGGGTCTACAAACTTACTCACAAATTGCGCTACCCCTTCATCCAAATCAACATCCCTTACAAAATACATCCAGAACTTCACAGTATTTACAAAATTCACTAATAAATTACTTGAAAAGTTCATGCACATTAACCCAGTTAAATACGATGTTCAGAAAATAACTAAACCCGTTTAATTAGAGCAATGATATTTCAATACAAGATTATTTAAAAAACCAATGGTTCAAGAAATTACAGAGACAACATTGAATAGGGACAGAGAGAGGGAGAGAAATTGAGTACCTGAGTAAAAATAAGAGCGTAGAGACTAGATTTCCCTTTAGCTACCTTCTGATACCCTGAAATTCGATATGTCAATTGCAAGGCATATTGCTGTCCACCACATCACTAATGTGAAAAATTGTCGCTATATCCAACACGGCAGTAAGTGTAATAAAATAGTGATCATTTTGAATAGGGGTGGTATGAACATAATTTATACTCTAATATCCACATCACTGTAAACCAATAAGACTTAAGAAAATGTAAAGTTCCTAATGATATTTTAAACTAAAAACAAATGACCAGAAGTTCAGAACTTACAAACTAGTAGAGAAAAAAAAAAGTAGCAGGACCCCGAGACATGAGTAGAGTATTAGTAGCTTGCACCGATGCGGGAAACAAGCATATTGCCAATGTAACCACCGGCCAGACAAATGAAAGAAGTGTTTGCCAGAGAGGCCTTCGTTTTACAAAAGTCCATGCAAAGAAGGCATCATTCTCAGAAAATACTTGGTCCTGCAAATAACAATAAACCATTTACCAGATGTAGTGTGTGGTGGTTATAAAATACATGAAGAGAAGAAAGCATACAGAAAGAAAAGAACATAAGTAAACCTACTAAAGGGACATTTCAAAACACTTTCGAGTAAGTTCACCCCATTTCCTCCATAGTTTTCAATGTTTTATAAATATAAAATCAAAACATAGCAATCTAAAGTAAAAAGTACAAAAGGGTATGATAATATCACCACATGTAAACAGTACACAAATACAAAGTAAACATAAAAAGCGTAGTATGGTCATAAAGAGTAAGAGTACATAGGCAATGCAGATATACTGAAACAGAAAAGCCGGATTTAGTCACCTTAAGTGGTTCCCAAGATGAAACGAAAAAACTAAAAGGTAGAGCCTGCAACTGCAAGGGCAGCAAGCTACTTGTACAAGAACAATTAAGAGGTTAGCTCCCCTGAAATATTCCACGTGTGTCTCCTGTAGAACAGCCCACCTAGACACCAAATCCTTATTGACTCTCACCTTCTCAGCAAACAACTGCAACACATCTTTCTGGGTAGCTTGTTTCTGAATGGAAATCACGTGGCAATCAGCACACAATGAAAATATAGGCAGGCTATAGCAACGGAAACCAGTTGGCCAAAACCTATCTTTCCTTGAAAAAAAACTTCCAAATTTAAAATTGGACAAATATAATAATCAAGCCGAGGAGCTATATCCAAAAAGAAACAATAACTTTCTCGTCACTGATTACTAATTTTCCAAATTGAATCTAATTACAATACCAAAATCTTCAAATTAAGGCATTAAAGCTTGATTCTGACCTTAGAAAGAAGAAAAACAAAGAATTAAGCTTGATTCTGACCTGGGTCTATACCTGCTGGCGACGGGAAAAGAATTAAGCTTGATTCTCACCTGGTGCAGTCGAGAGAGGATGAGGAGAGGATGAGGATGAGGAGGAAGGCGATATGAGCGAGAGGGAAGAGAGAGACCGAGTGAAAGAGAGGGCGATATGAGAGCGAGAGGGAAGAGAGATACCGAGTGAAGAGAGTTTGGGTATCAGTAGTGAAAATTTGAAAAAAAATCGCCTATTTTTAACAACTGCACCCCCAAAATTATGCGCGACGCAGGTATACATTTTGATGTCGCGCAAAGTGGTTTTGCGTGACGATCACGCGTCGTGCAAGGTATATATATTTTTTTAAATTATTATAAAAATTATTGAAAATATGACTTTCCTTTTTCAAATTCAAATTTTTTTTTACATAAACCCCACAATAATATATTTTTCTACCAAAAACCCACAATAAATTTTTTTACACATATATCATTCAATTTCTTAAGTGTTATAAGTACAAAATAAATAAATTAAAATCTACTTAGTAAATATATATACCGTTGAATTTGATGGCCAACGCATTGTACGAAGATCCAACCGTCAAACTTGTTTGTATATGCTTCATGATCGCATACGCCAAAAATTGCAAAAAACAAACATGTAGAGATCAAGTAATGGGACAAAACTTTTCAACGGTTATAAGCGAAAAAGCATGATTTAACGGTAGTTTTAACTCCGATTTTGATGATTTTTTACAACTACACTCCTGATCTTATATGAATACAATGAACTAATTCGATCGTCAATTTAAAATATTTACACAAGTGGATACCACAAAATCTTATGTTATACATTATAAAAGTATAAATAAACTCTAAGTGTTAGTGAATTTATCGTTTTTATGGGAAACGCATTGTACGAAACTAGTTTCAACGATCCAACCATCAAACTTGTTTGTATATGCTTCGAGATCGCATACACCAAAAATCACAAAAAACAAACATTCAGATATCAAGTAACGGGACAAACCATTTCGACGGCTATAAACGAAAAATCATGATTTAACAGTTATTTTAACTCCAATTTTGATGATTTTTTACAGCTACACTCCTTGATCCTATATGAATACAATAAACTAATTCGATCGTCAATTTAAAATATTTACATAAGTGGATACCACAAAATATTATGTTATGCTTAATGAAAGTACAAATAAACTCCAAGTGTTAGTGAATCTATTGTTTTGATGGGATATGCATTGTACGAAAACTAGTTTCAATGATCCAACCGTCAAACTTGTTTATATATGCTTCGAGATCGCATACGCCAAAAATCGCAAAAAACAAACATTCAAATATCAAGTAAAGGGATAAACCTTTTCGACGGTTATAAATGAAAAATCACCATTTAACCATAGTTTTAACTCTGATTTTGATTATTTTTTTATAGCTACACTCCTGAATCCTATATGAATACAATGAACTAATTCGATCGTCAATTTAAAATATTTACACAAGTGGATATCACAAAATCTTATGTTATACTTAATGAAAGTATAAATAAACTCTAGGTGTTAGCGAATCTATCGTTTTGATGGGAAGCGCATTGTAACGATCCAACCGTCAAACTTGTTTGTATATGCTTCGAGATCGCATACGCCAAAAATCACAAAAAAAAAACAAACATTCAGATATCAAGTAACAGGACAAACCTTTTCAATGGCTATAAACGAAAAATCACGATTTAACGGTTATTTTAACTCTGATATTGATGATTTTTTACAGCTACACTCTTTAACCCTATATGAATACAATGAACTAATTCGATCGTCAATTTAAAACATTTACACAAGTGGATACCACAAAAGAAAAAGGCAATGCAAGAACCCTGAAAGAAAAGCAAAAGGAAAAAAATAAAAAATAAAAAATAAACTTTGTGCGAGGTAGGCAATGCAAGTAACGGGACAAACCTTTTCTACGGCTATAAATGAAGAATCACGATTTAACAGTTATTTTAACTCCGATTTTGATGATTTTTTACAGCTATACTTCTTGATCCTATATGAATGAAGATCCTTTCCTCACATCCTCAAGGAGCAAAAGAGTATCAAAAGGAAGAAAATCACAAGGAAGATCTAAGGAGCTAGGAGGTGACTTGAAGGCCCTCCACTTGGGTGAATCCCTTGTGTAAACAAGGATGAGCTTCAAGGGTAATGAATCTCAAAAACCTTCATTCTCTTTAATGTTGTTAAAGAGTCTTGTCGTTCACCATTCACTAGGCTTTGAAAGTCATGGGTTTTAGAATTGTTTTTTAATGCATGCCTACTTTAAAGTATTATTAGTTTGCTTATGTGTTCAAATGTTCTCACATGTTCTTAGTTAGGACAAAATTTTTCCTTCAGCGGGAGCCTCAACAGGCCTAGGCACCATTTCTTAATTTTCAAATGCCTAGGCATTAATCAGGATTGTGGCCAACCGCCTAACGCCTAGGTGGGGCCTAGGTGGCGCTAAGCGGAGATTTTTAGAACAGTGGTTTTAATTTGATTATATTGTGGGTCTAGTTAATTCTTAGGGAAATTTTATTTGAACCCATATAACCTCACACTACACCAACTTAAACTTTAAATGTGAATTGTTTTTACCCTATTGTATAATTACCATAAAGTACAAAATAAAATTAACAATAAAACTATAATTAATTAATATACCCACACCCAATAATTGAATAATTACCATCGCACAATATTTCTCTTACATTCTATTCTAGCTGACAAAAACAAGTTATTTTTGACGGATCGGACGATGATTTTGAAGTTTTGGATCCTTCAATTAAGGTATGAATTGATTTATGTAAATTTTCTATTTGATTTTAATTATTTTTGTTTAGGGTTTACAAGTGTATTCCTTGCAAAAAATTCAATCGCATTCGTACATAAATCCATAGCTCGAATATAAATTCATCACTGCTATCAATTTTTCTTACGCCATTGTGGATACAAATTTCCGCCTTCCTTTGATTAAGGCCAAAAGCCTCACGCGCCCACGATGAATGGTGGGAGGGGGGAGACGGGGTTTTTGACACGCCCCGACCCCGATATCCCCATATACCGGGATAGACACGTGTTGGCTAACACTTGAGGGTGACGAAGCCATTTTAAACATGCATATTAATAAAATACGTAATTAGAAAGAAATATACCAATGCAGAACCGTGTTCAGAGCATACAACTAATCAAGAATAATGACAAAGAATTATTATAGAAAGGTACTGACACACCCCGTCCCGAAGGAGGGCATGCTGGCCGTCACGTGAGAGTGACGTAACCATTTACACATTTTGGAAGCTTTAAAGATACAATTACTAAGATATAACACCCGAGGGTGAATCCTACTTTTGTGAATTCTGTCAGAACACCGTTGGATTCCTCGTGGCCACCAAAGCTCTGCTAACTTGAACCTGGAGGGGCGCAAAACAAAGTTGAGTGGGTCAGTAAAACAAAGTTTTTCGAAAACATTTCATTTAAAACAATTCTAACCCCTCGCTGTAAAACCTGTATACTTTCCCAGAAAATAACATAATAGCATATAGCTCTTCATATATCTCAAATCATCAATCTTTATCAAAAAAACCAGAAAATATGCCATGCTATAAATGTCAATAACAGAATAAAGATGCATCAATATAACAGGTGAAATAATGAATCAACCGGAGATCCTGCAGTTGGTCCTGTACGGTTAATTCTATAGCTCAATATCCAAACCAACCGGAGTCACCTCGGTGACCTGTACGACACTACTCTGCACATAAATCGGAATTACCTAAAGTAGTCTGTACGATAAGGATGGTGTAAGAATACGCTCTAGTGCTTCTCTCATCAATCATCTGCGCGCATAATCTAAAGTCACCTACTAGTCGAAACCACCTCTAATGGTCTGTACGACTAGCATGTCGGAACCCTCTCATGGTCTGTACGACATGCACCTACTTGGATCCAAGGTGAGCGTGCGGTGCGGGTGAATAATATAAGCACTAACACCATGATTGCAGGTTATGAGCTATCAACATAATATACATCATCAATGATTCACATGAATAACATAAAACTCACATGATACTCACCTGTGCGTCCACAGCACCAATTCACATATATATATATGCATCAATTATCAATTCATATAACTCATATATGCATGCATGGCATTTTAGAAAAACACTTTCATTTGAACTCAATTTCTGGGAATTTCAATAGCATATAGGTATAAACAGAAATACTGCCCACTCACCTGGAGTTCGCCCTACAACTCCCTAGCACAATACATCAAGGCGTCATGACGATCGACGCCTAGAACAGTAATCAAATCCAACCTCAGAAATCATATCGATAGAATATATAACTTATATAAAACACGTCACTACGCAGTTCGATCCGGAAGATCTGTAACTCAGATTTCCAATCCATAACTTCCAGAGGTCCAAAATATATCTCTAGAACAACATCCTAAAATTTGCTTACCATCCAACGGTCGGATCTCCGTCAATTGTCAAAACCAAGTGACGGTTAACATTCTATTTTATGAACTTACAACTCCAATTCCGGAAGATCCGTAAATCGGATTCCCAATCCGTAGTTCCTATAATCCTCAATTATTACGTATTACAACGTATCAAAGTTTGGTGACGATCCAACGGTCGGATCGTCAATTCACATTTTCACCTAACCCCGAATCGTAACGAACTTAAGTTCAATTACTCAATTTACGTCCATCAATTATCAAAATTGAACCTAGAGCATTAAACACATGCTAAGAATGACATTGGCGGGCCACAAGCCATGCGCCGCCGCACGGGCCGCCGGGGGTGGCGGTTGGTCGCCCCGGCTCGCCGGAAAATCCAACTATTTCCAAAAATTACCAAAAATTGCAAATTTGAAGATCTCAATGAGTAGAGTAAATTTTATACCTGAGGCCAAGGCCAATTTGGCCTGGAAGAGCTCCAATTTCACCAAAACCGTGAAGAACCCTAGAATTGGGTGTTTTCAATTCGACCTTCAAATCAATTCCGCCGTCCCAACCAATGCTTGGGCTTTGTTCCAGGTCCTAAGGGAATGCTAATGGTGTTAGTAATTGAAAGAAAACATTTCAAGATTTGAAGAATTTGAACAAAAAGTCGCGGCACCCACGTGTGCGTTTTTCACCAAATCACCATCAAATTTCATGATTTTTGGGGTGAAACATGAAGAGGGAAGGCCTAGGTGTTGATTAGGAGTAGTACCTTGATCCAATTCGTGAGAAATCCGATGAAAATCGTCAGAAAAATGGAGGTGGGTGCGCGGGTAAACGGGTTGGGGAAAAACCCGTTTCTGATCTTCTCTCCTCCGCTTCTCGCCCTCTCTCCTTTCCTCCTTTCTTCTCCCTCTGATTGGTCCTCCACTTTCTCTTCTTTTTGGTTGGCCCAACTCCTCCCTCTCTCCTGTTCCGATTGGGCAGCTTTGCCCAATCCTCCATCTTCTTCTTCTTCCTTTCACGTACACAAAAAAAAAAAAAAACCTTCTTTCATCTTTTTATTTTTATTTTCTTTCTCTCACATCCAAGCCATCCATTTATTTCTTCATTAAATCTGGGCCGTCCACTTTCATAAAAGAATTTCCAGATTTTACTAAAATTATAATTCCTAAAATGCCCAAATTTCAAACGTTAATAACTTCTTCGATATAACTCCAAATCACGAACCGTCTGCGCCCACGCGTCCGTAGTGACGAATACTACGAGGATATGTCAAGAAAATAATTCTTAGATGGCACGACATGACGATTAACCTCAAATAATGCGCGTGCCTCAAAGGGCATTTTTGTAAAATCCTTTATTAAAACTTTAAAAACTCTTAAAATCAGGGACGGGCCGTCACAGGTACGAACAAGATAATGGGTCCTACACTGAGAAGACTCAAAGATACCTATGCGGAAGTGCTCTAACGCTGGGATCGAATGCCTCGATTCTTACTCCTAATGGGGGTGCAAAACAAAGGGTGAGTGGACCAAAGTTTATAATACTAATACTAATAATAAGAAAACCATTTTCTTTCTAAATATACTGACCCCTTGTTTTCAAAACACATATATAGTACTACATAGTAGGTTTTTTGAAAACTCTAGCATGCCATGAATAATATTTGTAAAACATATATGTGTAAATCAGTGCTCATTAATGGTAATATAATCGCCCAAAGGCATACCATCACTCGAAGGTGAAGTTGTACGACACTGAGTTACGCTAGTGAAGAAACATGGTAGGCCCCATCACCCGAAGGTGAAGCTATACGTGTCATGCCCCGATCCCGACATACGTCTAGGATCGACACGTCGTTAGATTGCTTACGTACCCTCAAAAGGGATCAAGCCACTTGTAGTTCACCATACACTACACTCGAACAATCATGACATAATTCACTTTATTTTCAACATGCACCTCCATCCACAACATATAGCATATCAAATAACCAACGAAGCACAATATTATTCTCAAGCCACATTGATCAACTAAAATAATCATAGTAATAACAATCATATCCGACGTCCGACGTCATTCCACAATCCCGTTAATTAATCAACTCATGACTCAAGGATGCCGAATTTTGACTTTTAACTTAGTCAATCAATGATATAACATACCATTTCACGAATTTATTTAAAGAGCTCTAAATAATTCCCTATTTGGATTTTGAGTAATAACATGGTTTATAACTTCACAAGATCTATTGTGGGTAATTCCCATTCACTTGAATCTAGGGTTTTAGACTAACCTTATGAAAATGAGCAAGAGCAAGGATTCCGGATCACTCAACGGAATCCAATAACATCGGGTTCCAGACCACTCAACATGACCAGAATATCAAGTGGTTTCTCGTAATCTACCCAGACCTGTCATATGTATAATCAATGCCCACATCATGGAGATGGCACATTGGGCAAATCAGACACTCGGATAAGCTGCGAAGCTCAGGTGAGTGACAATAATACAAGTATGTGATATTCAATAAAAACAGATCATCGATCACAATCTATAAACATCAAGTATAGAATCATGCTTTATGAAATCATAATCAAGTAGCTAAAAACTCCGAAGGAGTCACCTAGACATCCAACGGTTTTTCTAATTTAAACCATAAGATTCTAAAAAACCATCGTTCATATGTACATTAAAAACTAGGGCGAAAGGGACGCAGTTCGGCCGAAGCCTATAATCAAACAGGAAGTGGCCCCCCAAAGCAAATTAACCAAGCAGAGCCACCCCTGAGAAAGTAACCAAGTAGGTAGTGACCCCCCAACGGTGATTAACCAAGCAGAGTCACTCTTACAACTATTAGGAAGTGATCACCCAATGCAGATTAACCAAGCATGATCACTTCTAAGCATACATGGCCATAAAGATCGCCCAACACAGATTAACCAAGCACGGTCCATATATAGTATGGTCGTCCAATGCGGATTAACCAAGCAGGACCACTAGTGACCCCCAACATGGATTAACCAAGTAGAGTCACACCCATAGAACTGTTAGGCAGTGATCACCCAACGTGGATTAACCAAGCATGATCACCTTTAAGTATAAATGGCCATAAGGATCGCCCTACGCGAATTAACCAAGCATGATCCCCCAATGCGGATTAACCAAGCACGACCATCCATGTACCACTGCTACATGGTGCAGACTCGGTGTCACCTATCCCTGTGACATTAGGGTAATGGTCCCCAACTAGCCCTCAGTTTAACAAGCATTTCAATATGCACTTCAAATCACTTTTTAAAAAATATTTCCAATCCATGAATCAAATCACAATTGATAAAAATAGATCGATAGCCTATTATAAAAATCACATTTTAATAGAAAACACATTTATAAAACCATGTCATATCCACAAAGGATACTAATATAAGAAAATAGGGTAATAACCATTTCACATATATTAAAGTCACTCATTGAGACAAGTCCGCAAAGCCTCACTAAGTCTTTAGTAATACTCATTTTAGTAATTCAGATGGTTTCAGATATGCTGACCAAAAGTCAACTCTCAGTCAAAGGTGGGGTCAACATCCTAGCAATTTAATTCGAAAGATCTGTACATCAAATTTTGGATCTGAATCTTCCTCAGGTCCATATTATGCTCATTGAACAACATGCTAAAATCTCATCACGATCCGACGGTCGGATCTCCGCCAATTACTAGAGCTAGGTGGCGGTCAACAAATTATTTTACAAACTTAGAAATCCAATTCAGGAAGAACCGTACGTCGGATTCTTGATCCATTAGTTCCTAATATCCTCAAATATTATGTTCTATAACACATTAGAGTTTGGTGACGATCCAACGGTCGAATCGTCGAATAATACAATGATCAAGTGATGTATCGTAATGAAACTAGGTTCAAACAATCAAACCATGCCATACGGATATCAAATCTGATATAAGGACATCAATTTACCTTAAGATAGCATCGGCGATCCACTGGCCACGCGCCGTTGCAGGTGGCGGTTTCTGGTGAACGAAAACTTGATTTTCCGACTAACTTTAAAAATTACCAAATTTTACAGACAAGTAGAGCTCAATAAGAGGAACAACTTTCATACCTAGGACAAAGTCCAATTCGGCTGAGAAACACCTGAAATTGCCCTCGATCCGCGGGAAACCCTTGAATTTGGGTGTTCTTGATTCAACTCCTAAACAGCTCCGCCATCCCCAAACTTGTTTGGGCTTTGTTCCTGGGTTCACAAGGAGTGGTTTGATGGTGGTGGTGGTCGACATAACTGTCACGATCATCAGATTTCCCCCGTGGCACCCCCGGAACCCACGGGTTCCATTCTTCATGAATATAAGCCTAAACCCAATGAAATTTGGTTGGAAATGGAAGAGGGGAAGGTGATGGTTAATTTGCAGGTGGTGGCAAGGTTTGGATCACCGGAAAACTGACAGAAAATGGTTAGGAAAGTCGCGCGGGTTCAATGTGTATACGGGTCAACCCGTTTCCCTCTTTCTTTCCTCTCTCATTTCCCCTCATTTCCTTTCTCCTGATTGATCCATTTCCCCATCCTTTTCTCTCCCGCACTTTCCTTTCCTTCTTCTCCCCTGCTGCCACCTGGCAGCTTCTAGAGTTCTTTTCTATTTTTTTTAAGACTCTAATTTCTTCGTTTCAACTTCAATTCCCAAATGGTTTTCGCCTACTCGTTCGTAGGGTCGAGCTCTATCCAATTATACTTAGTGTGACCCCATAAAGTCCACGAATTTTAATGATTACTGACCAAAACTCAAACTTCGTAATTAGTTTAATTAAAATCTAAATTTAATATAAATTCTCAAAAATAATATAGAATATCCTTAATACAAATACGTAGTTTGCAATAGTGAAAACCAGGAATGGGATTTCACAGTACGACTCTGGGTTACGCCAAAGAAGAAAATACAACATAACACAATGACATTAGCCGTGGCTAGTGAAGCTGTCCGACACTGGTTTCACCAGTGAAGCTGAGAGTATGTCATAAATATCCTGAACTGTGTCCTATGGGCATAGACGTCTACATACTCGTGTTGTGTGTATGTGCTGTATGATAACCCACTAGATAAGCACCAAAAACGTATCTCAAAATCTGATATCAAATCACCGGAACTCAAAAAATTCAAAGCATCAATTCATAACCATGATAAATCATATTCGTAAATCCATATCATTTCATATACGAAAATTCGATAATTCACAGCCTTTAGTAAAACATAAATTCAATAAATCATAGCTCTTTCGTAAAATCAATTTCAATAAATCATAAATTCTCCGTAAACCATAAATATAGAAATCTTTAAAACATAATATTAAACATACTCAATTCATGAAATATGAAATGCATGCAAGCTTAATGTTTTATAAAAACATGCAATTTAAGAAGGGGTCCACTCACAAATATTCCCCTGCCGGAGAGCTCCTAGAGCTAGGAAGGACGGGTCACTTCCAACTGATGCACCTAAACACAAATAGAGACCATTTAATAAAACTCTACTAAACGATATAATTTGGGAAAAACGAACAGCGGATTCAGATTTGGCACGTTGAAAAACCTAACGACTGACCTTAGATTCCCCCACGCGCCGCCAAGTGCTGCCACGGGGTGACGGCGGCAAAGCACAGTACCTCCAGCGGAGGCACGTGTGCTTCACGCGTCGGCTATGACATCCCCCCAACGACAGAGCACAGTACCTCCGGTGGAGGGGCGTGTGCTCCATGCACCAGCCATGACATCCCCCCACACGCCGACCATGGATATTAGGATTGGGTTCGGGTCGGGTTGGATATGGGCTTTGGGTTGCTGGGTTGGGCCGATTGCTGGAGTAGGCCTAATAGTTGGGTTAGATCTAGGTTAGGGTTAATGGACTAAGGATTTGGGTTACATGGGCCAAAGGTTTGGTCTGGTTATTGGATTGGGTCTGGTTGCTGGGTACGGGTCGGGTTGACCCGATTAGGCTCGCGGGTTGTACCCGCTAAGAAGGTTGGACCTGGGAATTTTGGCCGGGAAACTTCCCCGGCTCCATTTTGGGGTCAAAACTCAACCATTGGAGGCCGTGACATGGCCGGAGTTGGCTGGAAAACCGCTCGACAGTCGTTGAACCTCGCAGGAAAATCTGGAAATAATCTTCCCGAGTTGATTTCTGCATTACTTTACCCAAAGCTTGCATGTAAGCTCGAAATCAAGCTAGAAATCTAAACTAAAACTACATGGAATGACGTGAGTCCTTATTGAGGCCAGGAAATAAGAGGGAACTATCGTTTCTCATTAGCAATGGAAAGTGATCACCATTCATGTTTCTGTGTAGTGGGCATATAGTTGAGAGAATAAGAATGAAGAGGTTTAGAAAACTAGCAAGGAATAGGTGGTGATGCGTCCATGCTCGGAGAGAGGGAGAAAATGATGAGAATGAGGAAGAGTTTGAGAGAGTCTGAAAGATTGGAGGGAGACGACACGGGGAAGAAAGGAAAGGTGGGGTGTGGGTCCCACATAACACACAACCCAAAGTCACAAAAGGACAAAAGACAAAAATACCTTCCGAGACGTAAAATGACTATATTGCCCTTATGTTTCGAATTCTGTAAAATCTTCGCTCTAGCTCAAAATTCATTTTCGCTTACGCTTACGCATTCGTAATGATGAGTACTACAAGGAAACACTAATAGAATAGGTCATACGTTGCACGATACGAAGGTAAACAAAAGTCAATGATTTCGCCTTGAAAGGCATTTTCGTAAATTCATGTTTTAAAATTATAAAAACTGTAAATATGGGTTAGGTCGTTACAGCTTTGGCCGAAGAATCTCCGTTGCCAAAGTTGAAAAGAATGTGTTTTAGAAGTTTGCGGGTAGCAAAAGCCTCTTGAATTTTGGAGATAAAGTGGATATTTATAGAAGAGGAAGATGAAGTGGGCTGGCCTTCTAGGGTTCATGGGTGCCCGACCCTAGGTGGTATTTTTGGTGGGAATAGTTTAAGATATTTGTGTAAATAAATATCTTGAGTACTTAGGTAAATATCCTAAATAAATAGAATTAGGATTACTTACTAGAAAGAGGTATTCTCTGATTAGGAATGTATTTACGATAAGAATAAGGAATTATCCTATCATAAATACCTTTGACTTTTCCTATGAGCATGGGTGCCTTGAGTAGTCGTTGATCTCTGCATGCTCTACCTCCGATGCAATTGGTGAATGAGAATGCTCTCTGCTCATTTAATATGGGCAGTCTTCTATTTCTTGGGAAATAATCCACGTGTCAGCTCCATGATTTTTGGGATTATTTTTGGCTCCACAAATGCCCCCGCACCTACTGAGCTGCTATCAGGAAAGGGCAGGAGGTGTAGGAATCCAAAGCTGCAATTGAGTTTATGTCCCAATTTGATGTAGATTCCCTCTTTGACTTGGAATTTAAATTCTTTTAAGAAAGGGAATGTAATTGCCACCAAAACCTATTTAAGACTGCATCAAATTTGGAGTGCAACTAAAACCCTACAAGAAAGAGAAAGCCTTAAGATATTTGTTCCCCCTCCCCTAGCAATCTTCTTTGCTTACTCGTGTAAATAATTGTGTTATGTTGTTTTTCTTCTTCTCCAAGGTAAGAAAAATTTAATTTTCTCTTTATTCTTGATTTTTCGGAGCCTCAAGGCTCAAATTTTGGCTCGACAAGGGTCTAAGATGTGGAGAATTATGCAACAGTGACGTTGCCCGTGCTATTGTAGTGGCAGCTAGGTTGGCTTGGCGCATTGGGTTGGGCGCGGAGGAAGAAGGCCAACACGGGCTGGGCATTCCAGGCAACAGAGGCTCATATGTAGAAGGAAATAGAGTGTGAGAAGGAGGCGTGAGCCTCATTCCATGAGTGGGCATGTGGGTCGTTGGGCTAGGCAAGATTAAGGGAGAGAGATGGCATCGCTAGTGCGTCTGCCTCTTACCTTGCAAATTGGGTTGCTGCCCCCTATTGGTCTAGAGGAGAAGAACTAGGTTGTGGGGCCTAACGTAGTTTCTGGGCTTATACGGTCTTGTTTTTATTTGTTTCTTCTTCAAGCAGCCTTTTAAGAATTTTTCTTACACCGTTGTAGGATTTTTTTTCAAACATGTCTTCCTCGAGCCATAAAAATGATGAATTTATTTTGTTGTTGTATCGCCAGGGTGGATCTACAATAAGCTAGGCTACTTCAAGACTGCTCATATCAAGATAGGTTCTGATGAGTAGGTCTAGGACTTCCTTGAGATATTCAAGCACACAATTTCGTTTGAGGTTCATGTGAAATGGGCCAAGGAAGATAGCAGCCGTGAGTCGTGTGGGTCTAGGAAAGCTATCAAGTTTCACCCGTACTACTTTGTGTTGGGGTTCACCTTTCCTATGCGTCGATTTTTCCAGGAGGTGAGTTGCTCCATGAAGTTTGCTCCTGCTCAGTGCTCTCCGAACGCGATCCGCGGATGGTAAGGTTTCACTACTTGAGCAAGTTCTTTGACTTGGACCTGACTGCCAACGAGTTTTGGTACTTTTTTGACATAGGCCACATCGATGGTGTTGGGAAGCTTAGGACCTGCCATAGGCTATTCGATCACTCGAGCAAAGGGGATCATGACTAGGCCAGAGAGACCCTAAAAATCAGCGGAGAGTGGAAATCTGACTCCTCGCCTGGGTTGTTTTCATAGATGGTAAGTGGGCTGCTTAGCCTCTAAGATGCTTTATACTTTTTGTTGAGCTTCCTTTTGATTTGACCTCCTTTGTTTATGTAGATTCGAAATTTGGCTTAACTCCTAAGACTTATTTAGACATGAAGAAGGTGCACATTGCTTTGGGGATTCTTGCTTTATATCACGAGTAGCGATGGCTGCTTAGTTCTTTTTGTAGGGAGAAAGGTGAACTACCCCAAAATGAGGAAATCAAGAGGATCAAGGATGAGGTGTTTGCTCATCCGATCGTTACTGTGGAACCTGTTGCTAATGGAGGCAAGAGAAAGAGATATTTGTCGCCTACTCGAGAGCCATAAGTGGAGAAGAAGTTGAAGACTTCCTTTGCTGCTCGCAAGGGTTCGTCCACTGCTGGGAAGCTCATGATTGACTTAACATTTCCAAAGGGAAAAAATGCTGCTAGATCTGAGCCTGTAAAGCCTGTTACTCCGAAGGTTGCTAGAACAGTTGTTGATAGGATTGCGCATCGGAGGAGTTTTGTCATGCCCTATATGCCTAGGTTTATTCCTACACATCTTTCTGTGTCCAAGTTTGATTTGATTCTAGAGAAGCGTGCATCGACAAAGAGCAATGATGGTGATTCCACTATCAAGGCGATGCCAAGGCCAGCCCTTCCTATTGAGAATGAAGCGTCTGCCAACATGAGCAATCATGAGTAGCCTGCCAAGCCAACCTTAAGGGAGTTTTTTGAGATCCCTGTGCTATTGAAACCCTATCTGCTTGAGGACACGAAGGCATGTGCCAAGTTTGTTGATGGCATAAGCAAGGTTTTTTACTCTAGTTTCTTCGTGAGGCATGAAGCTCAGTCATAGAGAAGTTCCCTGCTCATTATGATGTAGAAATATGTGATCTTGGCAGCCGAGTACACGTGTAGTGAGCTTGCTCGGCTGCTGAGAAAATTAAAGAGTTGGGGTCTGAACTTGCCTTTTTTATGAGATCTGATGTCTTGGCCCTTACTTCTCTGTAGCTTGAGACCACTCACCAAGAGATCAATGACTTGAAGGCTCAGCTTGATGCGATCCAGGGGAAGTGTGGCATTGCAAAGAAAAAGATTAAAGTCTAAGTGATGCTAGTGTAGGTCCTCGAGCGTGCTGTTTCAGAACTTCGGTCTTTCCGTTATGCCAAGGATGTAGAGATGCTCGCCATGCATAATGACGTGGTTTAACTTAATAAGGCTGCCAGTAGACTTGAGTCTAAGGAAGTGAAGCTGCAAGGAGTGTTGTCTGCCAATGAGAACCTGAAGAAGGAACTAGATGAGTTGTAGAGTGTTCGTACTGACCTGATTGAGGAGAATAAACAACTGTAGAGAGAGAAGTCCAGTATTGAGGTTGTTCTTGCCCAAGGTGAAGCTGACTTCTACAATATAGATCATTTCCTTGGCATGTCATCCGACTACACCTTTTCTGGCAAGGACCTCGAACTTTTTGCTATTTTTTTTATGATCTGCTTAAGTATTCCTTCGAGAACTCTGTTGGTGGAGAAGCTGAAGATCAGGCTGTGTCACCCAGGCAGGGGTAGCCATAGACAGTGCTGCTCAGGATGGGGCAACTGTAGATGAAGTGCGAGAGGTTGATGTTGTTAGGAGCAATGCGACTGCTAAAGATGTCCAAGCTGCTGAGGAGTAATCTTTTTAAATCAACTTTAGGATTTACTTTCTTTTCCTTTCCTGCTTTACTTTTTCCTTTACTTGAACTCTGTTGGCCTTCGTGCCAGTTTACCAATTTGCTAGAAATTAAGAAACTGCTTTCTTCACTTTACTTCATATTTGTCTCTTTGCTTAGCTTTAAGCTTTTGTCGTTGAATGAACAATTAAGCATGCTGCTTTGAACAAAGCAGTCAAGCCCATCTCCATTGCTTTAGGCGCTAACTTCAGGCTGTCAGGTACGAATATTCGCTTGCTTGAGGAAACTTTTGAAACTTCTAACTTGTAGGGCTGAATGACCTTCATAGTTGCATGTTTTGTATCGGTGGTCCACTAGATGTTTAATCACAAGGTCGTTAGCGAAGCACACTGCTTTTTTAATAAGCAAATGGGCTTGCATGACCAATATAACTGCCGACCTAGGCTATTAACTAGAGAGTCAGCAGTCAAGTGCCTTACTTACAGAAGCAGGAAAGTATGCATGACTGCTCGGTTATTTAGCTTTGATCTTTTAGGGCGTTGAGTTGCTGAGCTTTATCTCACATTGTTGCCCCCTGACCTTAGGATGCTTAGCTGGTCGTCATTTCTCCAATCATTTGAGCTACGTGGCCTGCATCACAACATACTAAAGATTGTTGGGACATGAAATTCACTACCCCTTCATATCAAAAGTGTGTGGTGCTATGGAATTTTGTGGGCAGTAGTTCAAAAGAACGCTTTGTAATTTATGTAACCAAATCAGTAGGCTGCGTAGCAAGTAGCATAACACTGTAGAAATCAGTGTGAACCCAAGCGGTTGTTCTGCGCTAGGCAGTGCATGAAGGAATAATTTGTGAAAACAAGTTCATTTGAGCAACATCTATGCATGCAATTAACAATTAAAGGCGAAATCATGCATGTATGCACTAAAAAACAAAACTTTACCCATGAAATTCAAGGCCTAGTTGTTGTGGTGAACCAAGACTAAACTCAAATCTTAAAGAAAAGAGTTGAAATTCTTTTATACCTTTGAAGAACCTCTTTGCTTAGCAAAGGATATTCACCCATGTGAGGGCCTTCTTTCCTTAGTCTCCTCGCTCATTGGCTTTGTGGATGTGGATGGAGGAACTTTGCTTCTTGGCTCCATGACTTCTTGGATATGGATGAAGGAATGGATTCTCCAAGTTCCCAAGAAAGGGAGCCTCTAAGTTTCCACACCAAGGAGAGCATTGAGGAAGAGATGAGTGGCCTAGGAAGAAATGGCTGCTAGTCCATTCTTTCTAGGGTGGCCAGCCTCCTAAGAGAAGAGAGAGCCTTTTTGTTTTTTTCTCTTTTCTCTCTAGAAAACCCTTTATAAGGGAATGTGTTATAATTTCCTTTCTATAGGCACTTACATTGAGTGACATAATTGAAATTAAAATCAATTCTCCCTCACACTCTCTATGGCCGGCCATGTGGGTTCATTGGGCTTTCATGCCCTTTATGTTTTCAAGTTGTTATACAACTTGAGTTATTGGACTTGACATTCGAAGCCCATTGGGCCTTGAGGCCCAAAACTAGCCCGAGGTCTAAAACGAACTTATTCGTTTGATTAATCAACATATTAATTAATTCTAGCCATAAATAATTAAGCCATTTAATTATTCTTATTCATCTATGTTGTTTCTTCAATCTCTACCTTACACGGTGTACGATCCATTAGGTTCCTTTTAGCAAGGCAGTGGGCGATTAGAACTCTTCAAATCGATTGTGAATTGAAAAGTTCAATTCTCCCTTTAGTGATTATACAACTTTAGGGCTTCCACAAACCATGAGTAACACCTAGCAGTATGTCATGGCTAACCAAGCTAATAAGAAGAGGTGGAGAACCTATTTAGTTTGGGATTCCAATGTAATACGGTCTTTCTCTAATACAATACTCTTGACCACATTGTTTGATTTGATAGTTTATTCATGTCTACTATCCAATGTGATTCTCTTACTTATATGATTACCTTGAATGTGATTTGGAACGAATTCCTAAATCTCATTCATACTCTGGCTAGAGATTCTTAATCATATCATAAAGTATTCTCCCTCAAATGGTTTGAAGGTTAGAGATCCCTTGTTGTGCATTCATTTGCCTCCATGGCTAAGTGGCTTAACCCTAACTATGCCATGGACACCCTTTGATGGAGTGACTTTGACATAGTCAAAGATCAAGGACCTAACCATAAGACAACTATGATGCCTCAGGTCAAAGGACTACTTTGCATTATCCCAACCATGAGTTTTAATGTGACATGAGTAGGAGAACTCCTTGTTGATCGCAGTCAATGGACTCATTCTCTATTGAGCACCTACATGCTTGTCTTGGTGTCAATCACACCAATGACTCAAGACCAGTCACTCTCTCTAAGATAAGACATAACACGTACTGATCTTAACGGACTGTTAATGCCCAATTGGCAATCCTATGATCAGGAACGTTTAGGATATGTACACAAAAGAGAATGGTTTCATGAATCTAACTTCTTTAGATCATATTCTCCCAATTACATATTCCTTGGACTTATCGTTTAAGCATATAACATTTATATGAGACGACTTTAGACAATAATCTTTGCCCTTTATATTAAACTAGATTAGTTTAACATGTGAAATGTCCATAAAGTATCATCATATGATTGGCTTTAAGGCACATTTCCAATAGTACATATGCGCTAACCTGTTAACCTATCACAAGATTGTGCGATTGCATAGGTTTATGCGGCTAACTGCTTGAAGGGTGTACCGTAAGCAATCTTCTAGAAACTGTAAGCTGCTCATTGAATTGGTAGCGACTTTAAAATTTCAAGGGATCTTCCAGAAACCGTAAGCTACTCGTTAAATTGGCAGGGACTTTAGGTTTCCAGGGATACGCAGAGATCGCAAGTTGGTCACATACAAGATGCTCAGCTACTTACGCTAGCTGGTCACATCAAGGATGCTCAATCGGAAACTCCATGCGTGCTGTGGAGCCTAAAATAATCTCAAAAATTCTAGAGGCGACACGTGGACTTTTATTCAAGAAAGACAAGATTGCCCTCAATAAATGGGCAGGCTTATCAGATACTCCCACGTGTAGCTCACACCCCTGAAGGTCTCAGCAGCAGAATACGACTACCTATAGCTAACCTACCCTTGGCGAGGAATTAAAGATAAGGATTAATTAGCCAAATCCTATCTTTAATACATTCCCAATTGAAGATTAACTCCAATCAAGTAAGTAATCCCAATTTAAATAAATTAGGGATAATTACACCATTATCTCAAGATATTATTTCCTATTTAATATATTGAGAATATTTTGAGAATATTTCTCCATAAACACCTTGGCCAATAGGATGCCGCCACATGTAGGGTAAAACCCTAATATTGTGGCCGGCCCTATCCCTATAAATACCCCATATTCTACCAAATTTTGAAAGCTTTTGCAACCATAAAAAAGCCCTAAACACTTTACTTTCTCAGAGAAACTAACTTAGGCATCGAAGATCCATTTACCTAACCCCCTACCTCGTGGGCTCGTGAGGCTTAGGTCTTTAATCAAAGGTGTTCATTGTTTTGCAGGTGCATTTTCGTCAAGACTGAAGACGGCGAAAATTTGCATCGACAAATTGGTGCTTTCATTGAGCGCTAATTCAAATACTTGAAGAAGCCTCTTGCATTTATTTCTTGAATTTTCTATTACGTTGAATTTCTCACACATCGTATCAATTAATTTTTCCTAGAAAAATTTCTTGATCAATCCCTGGAGAAAGGATACAATGGTATGAAATTCATAAACTACGACGAACGGAACCCCGTACGTACAAAGATTTGGACCGAATAGTGGAGACAAGGACATAGCCCCACGACAGAGATCCTCAAGGCTCAACGCGACAGTAGGAGGAGCCCTATCGTCGCTTAGCCGCGCCACTACCATGACCCAGCAGCCACGGCAAGGCCACCAGGCCACAACACCACTTCCGCCGCCGCTGCCCTTGTAGCGCTGCACCCAACCAAACCCTAGGCAAGATGCCAGGTCCACTTCTAAGAGCATGGGCAGGAGGCCCAAAATTTGGCAGCTGCCATAGCAGGCCTAGGGCAGGAGGCCCAGCGCACTGCAGCAGCAGACTTTGCTGCACAACAAGCCCAAACCAGAGCCAGAACATGACAGTTCAACGGGCACAACCCCAAGCCACCTAGCCAGCAGACCACGATGTGGCAGCCCAACGACAGAAGGTCTCACAGCCATACAGGCCCAAGGCGAGCAAGTGCCGGTCTAATGCGCCTTGTGACCCGCTCCGATGACTTGGCCCGTGGCCCAATCTAATCTAAGGCCACCTCCGGCGATCCAAATTCTGACCACTGGTCTCACGATTGATTCAGGGTTATTTTCACCCCACTTTTCTGCAGGAATGACTGCTTTAGTCTCAAGTTTTGTACCTACAGTCCACTATACTTCCACCACACATGAAGACGCCCATTATCTAGGCTCTTCCAATCCAAATGGCAAGCACCACCTGCCCTAGCAGGTTGACAGCTTGGCAAACACCCTCGCTCAGTAGACTACTTTGGTGAACCAGCTTCTCGAGTTCATCGAGATGCATAACGCCTTAGACGAGGTGTCCCGAAGCAGGACAAGGGCGGAATAACGTGACCCATTTCAACGACGTCCCAACAAAGAGCCTGCTTAGCCCGTCATAAATCGTGTGTTTGGGTAGTGTGCATTCTCGCTTGGGCTATCGGGAAAACATTTTCTCCCGTTTAGATGCGCAGAGAAGCGTTCATTCTCGACTCGGCTCACAAGTCAGTGTGCATTGGAGACTGGGTCTACACTCCGATAAGCACTCAGGACATTCCAGAAAAAAACGTCTATACAAGGCTAAGCCCACAAGGAGATCTTCCTACGAGGCAATGGAGTAGACAGTAGCATGACACCCAGCTGAGAGTACGAGAGTAGTCCAACTCAAGTTCCACTGGTACCTCCCGCCAAGAGCGACAACGAGTAGCATAGAGCAAACCACGTGTACCATGACAGCAACATAGACGAGCAGGACATGCCAAAAATCAACTTGGACTAGCAAGTCAACACCGGGGCAGCTGGAGGCTCCGCTGCCCTTACCAGGCACAAATCCAAGAAGAAGTGCAAAGGCTCGTAGTAGAGCAGCTGCGCGGATTCTAGCGTTTTAATACTACCGACGATGCCCTTCATAGAGACTTGGCAAACCTAACTAGGTCACCATTTACAGACAAGATCGAGCAGACGGAGCCAAAGCGGAAGTTCAACCTGCCACATTTCACCTTGTTCAAAGGAAATGAAGATCCAGACAGACATTTGATGCACTACCAAAGCGCCATGACCCACCAACAATGACGTTCTTATGTGCAAGATCTTTGCCATGACACTACAAGGCGAGGCGCTTGACTGGTTGAAGGAAAAATTTTGTCCTAGCTAAGAACATGTGAGAACATTTGAACACATATGCAAACTAATAACACATTAAAGTAGGCATGCATTCAAAAAAAATTCTAAAACCCAAGACTTTTAAAGCCTAGTGAATGGTGAACCACAAGACTCTTTAACAATATGAAAGAGAAGGAAGGATTTAGAGATTCGTTACCCTTGAAGCTCATCCTTGTTTACACAAGGGATTCACCTAAGTGGAAGGCCTTCAAGTCACCTCCTAGCTCATTGGATCTTCCTTGTGATTTTCTTCCTTTTGATGCTCATTTGCTCCTTGAGGATGTGAGGAAAGGATCTCCAAGAACACCAAAGATTTGGTGTCTCTAAGTCTCCACACCAAGGATGAGGTGTGAAGATGAAATGGATGACTTAGAGAAGAAAAGATTGCTGGCTAATTCTTCCCTAAGTGGCCGCCCTCATTTTAGAGAAAAAGAGACAAAGTGTTTCTCTTTTTTGCCTCAAGAAAACCCTAATGAGAAAAAACTATAAAGTTGAATTTATACTACATCATCTCCCCATTGCACAGTGTCCTGCTCCCTGTTAGTCCCTGCAACGAATTGCAGATATGTTGACTAGCGCCTGAATCAAATATCCAGGAATTGAAGCTTACTGTAAAAGCACTCTCTATGACAGAAATAGTCCCTTCAAAAGTTCGTGTCATAAGGCTCGCAATGCGCACCTTGTATTTCTTCTTCCAACGTTCATCATTTCCACAATGAAAGCACGTTCCTTTGGATTTTATTGCCTTCTTCTTATGCAACCTTTTCCTTGTGATTGCATTCTCACTCCCACTGTCCTTTTTGAAACCTTGTTCAAACTTACAGCACATGTCAATCATCTCGGTAAAAGTATGATCGAATCTATTCACTTTATAGTTTACAATAAACATAGTGAAATCATCCGAGAGAGATGCAAGGAAAAAATCTTGGGCCATTTTCCCATCGATGGAAGTTCCTAAACTCTCAAGATCTTGAAAGATCCTTTCCATCTTTTGTCCATGTTTATGGACCGATGTCCCCTTTGCCATTTTGGCATTCAATAGACTACAAACATTTTAGAATCGTGCATTACAAGTCTTAATGTCATGCATCTTATGCAAACTTTCAACCATGGCATAAGAAGTGTCCATGTGCTTATGTAGCTTCATAAGCTCCTCACTAAGTGAAGTGAGGATTAAGCATTTGGCTTGTAAGTCATCCTCATAGTGTCTTGCATAATTTTGACACTCCTCCTTTGAAGCTAGTTTCTTAGGAGGTACATGAGGAGAGGATTGCTTAAGCACATACAATATGTCTTTCACCTTTGAGACATTCTCAATGTGGCGATACCAAGCAAGGAAACGTTGGCCCCTAAGGCCCATTTTGTCAAGTATAATGGTGGGTGTAATTTTAGGCATGTCATTAACTACATAACATAATAGAAATCGTATTAGATTGTTGATTTTAAAACTACTTGATTGGGTCTTAAATCAAATAGTACCACCCACTATTTTTGGCAAATTCCACATCCCTCAATGGAATTCGAGAGTTATGTTGAACTCTTAGCGGGGTATGGGAGGCTCACCATTACCAAGCCCACCTCACGATGATACGATGTTGGTTAGCAAAAATAATGATGAGAGAATAACTCTTTAGTCATTTAGAATTCTTGTAATTACCCATCTTGTTTGGCCTCTAGAGAATGATGCCTCACAATGATATGATGTTGGCACCATTGCACTTAGTTAAGTTATTCCCACCATGCTAGTTCGTGTAGGGGTTCAAGAATAGCCTCACAATGATATGATGTCGGCCATCCTCGTTGCCTACCTCACCACATCATGTATGTACATATGGACTCCTCCTGAATGTAAACACATACTTTGAACTTTCCCATGATAGGGGGAAGCTGGTGTAGGAGTCACAAACGATTGGAGCCCACCATGGTGGAAGGCCTACGAAGAGATGTTCAAAGCATCTCTCGCTTATCAACTAAATATTTGTTTTGTTGAGGGAGTAGTGTTGGGCTATATCAATTTTATTTTAATCTTATTAAAAGAACTTGGGCCTATCACAACCATTGGTCCAAGTTAATATGAATTAGTAGTATATAATACTCCCACTATTTCGATGAAACAAGCGAGACTATATGGAACTACTAACGAATGCCTTGCATCCTCATATGGACTATATAGTCATATTAGGTCTTAGGTGTTGGAAATATGCCCTAAAGCCAATCATATGATGATACTTTACGGATATTTCACATGTTAAACTAATCTAGTTTACATATAAAGGGCAAACATTATTGTTTGAGCCGTCTCATATAAATGTTATATGCTTAAACGATAAAGTCCAAGGAATATGTGATTGGGAGAATGCAATCTAATGAAGTTAGATTAATGAGACCATTCTTTCGTAGACACATCCTAAACGTTCCTGATCATAGGATTGCCAATTGGGCATTGACAGTCCGATAAGATCAGTACGTACTGTGCCTTCTCTCAGGGAGAGTGACTAGTCTCGAGTCATTGGTGTGTGTGACATCAAGACAAGTACGTAGGTGCTCAATAGAGAATGAGTTCACTGAACACGATCAACGAGGAGTTCTCATACTCATGTCACATGAGAACTCATGGTTGGGATAATGCAAATTAGTCCTTTGACCTGAGGCATCACAGTTGTCTTGTGGTTAAGTCCTTGATCTTTGATTATGTCAAAGTCACCCCATCGGGGTGTCCACGACATCATTGGGGTTAAGCCACTTAGTTATGGAGACAAGTGAATGTGCAACAAGGGATCTCTAACCTTCAAATGATTTGAGGGAGAATACTCTATGATATGATTAAAATCTCTGGCCAGAGTATGAATGAGATTAGGGAATGCGTTCCAAATCACATTCAAGGTAATCATATAAGCAAACGAATCACATTGGATAGTAGACATGAATAAATAAACTATCAAACCAAACAATGTGGTCAAGAGTATTAGATTAGAGAAAGACCGTATTGCATTTGTAATCCTAAACTGAATAGGTTCTCTACCTCTTCTGATTAGCTTGGGTAGCCATGATATGCTGCTAGGTGTCACTCATGGTTTGTGGAAGCCCTAAACGTGTGTAATCACTAAAGGGAGAATTGAAAGTAAGTTTCAATTCACAATCGATGTAAAATGGTTTTAATCGCCCACTGCCTCGCTAAAAGGAACCTAATGTATCGTACACCGTGTAAGGTGGAGATTGAAGAAACAAAGGAGATGAGTAAGAATAATTAAATGGTTTAATTATTTATGGCAATGATTAATTAATATGTTAATTAATCAAACGAATAAGTTCGTTAAAGACCTCGGGATAGTTTTGGACCTTAAGGCCCAATGGGCTTCGAACGTCAAAGCCCATTGACTTAAGTTGTATGACAACTTAATGAATAATGATTCACAAAGGCCCAATTAGCCCAATTAGCCCATAATTAAGGAGGGTAGTGAACTTGGCTTAATTGCAAGTTTGCCACTCCATTGTGAGGTGGTATAAAGGCAACTTTATAGCCATTTCATCCTTAGGGTTTTTGTGGAGAAAAGATGAGAACAAAAGCTCTCTTTGCTCTCAAAAATTCAGCCACCCTAGAGGAAATTATCTAGCAATTTTACTTCCTCTAGGTCACTCATTTCTTCTTCAATTTAACCTTGGTGTAGAATCTTTAGAGGTTCTCAATTTTGGGAACTTGGAGAACCTTTTCTTCTAACCAAATCCATGGAGCTAAGAAGCAAGGAATGAAGGCCCTATCTCTTGGGTGATTATCCTTTGCATATGCAAAGAGGAATCTACAAAGGTAAATATTTCTCAACTAACAAATGTTGTTTTAAGTTGAGTCAAGGTTCACCAATCTACTAGGCTTTGAATTTCATGGTTGATGTTTTGTTTTTGAGTGCATGTAAGCATGATTCCGCCTTTAATTTGTTAATTGCATGCTATTGATGTTGCTCAAATGAACATGTTTTTCACAAAATTTCCTTCATTAGGATGATTATGAACCGTTTGATTTGATCCAACACGAACCTTGTGTTGGACCTTGGGTCTAAGGTAGCTAGTTGTTGAAGGGCAAGTTCTTTCAAGTATGTTGTAAAAGGGCATAATCCAATTTGCATACAAATAAACAAATAGGAATACTTGAAATAAAGAGAAGGGCTTATGCCCTTTTACAACACATTTGATGGACTTATGTCTATTTACAACAAATTTGAACTAATCAAATTACATTCAAATCTAAACTACTTAACCCAAGCATTCATAATATAAAGCGGCCAATCACATAGCTCAATTATCGAGGCATTTGGTTCATAATCACCCTTTTCTTAATCAATCATATTAACTAAGAAAGCAACTTAAACAATTGGTTTTCGGATTCATAGAATTGATTTAAATGGAACTAAATGAAATGAAAATCCAATTCTCATTAAAGAGACAAAACCATTTTGTTCTCATCATCTTTTGGGCCGAAAAACAATGACCACAACAATTGGGCCATAAAGTTAAAACATAAACTTTTGGGGTCACTTTGTAAAAACACAAGAGTCCACAACTTCATGTAATTACGACTAGAACCCAAAAATTTCAACAATAACAAAAACTTCATTAAAGGAGCAAAACAATTTGTCCTTTAGTGATTTTGGGCCTTTACGTAAAAACGTAAACTTTTGGGCCAAAGTATAAATACACAAAAGTATCAAAACTTTATGTAATTAAAAAAGGCCCCAAAAGTACCCTACTTTGTAGGGTGGCCAGTTTTGGTAGTGAAAAAAGGGGGGGAAAGTTTTTGGTGAAAATTCAAATTTTAAAGAGTGTGGAAAAAGGTGAAAGGGATGGGTGGAAAAATTGATTGAAAAGGACAAATCATGTCATCCCATTTATTACAATAAAGTCACACCAACCACCATAAACAAAATTTTATGAAAAATATCAAACACTTTGAATCAAAACACCAAACCTTTTTGTTATTGGTAAGAACTTCAAGAACTTTGAAGAACACACATGAAAACTCATAAGAGCTCCATGAATGTTTTCACTCATTAAAACTCAAATTTTCACTACACAAAGGAGGGTTAACATCCTAGGGCACTTAGGGGTTCCTAAAGTCACTTTAAAACTCTTTTAACAAGACAAACATGAACCCCAAAAAAAAAACACCCTTAGGATTTGGCCGAATTTCCCCACATACATGGCACCAAATTTTAGTTCCAATATTCATGCTTAAATGAACTACATCTAGAACATTTGAGATGCTAAATTTTCAAACAAAATTTATATTCAAAAGCAAGAATAAAGCTTGTAACATTTACAACATTTAAATCACAAACCATGAAAAAACACAAAACCCAAAAGGATTCACCATAAACTAGACCTAGGCTCTGATACCACTTGAAGGAAAATTTTTGTCCTAGCTAAGAATATGTGAGAACATTTGAACACATATGCAAACTAATAACACATTAAAGTAGGCATGCATTAAAAAACAATTCTAAAACCCAAGACTTTCAAAGCCTAGTGAATGGTGAACCACAAGACTCTTTAACAATATTAAAGAGAAGGAAGGATTTAGAGATTCATTACCCTTGAAGCTCATCCTTGTTTACACAAAGGATTCACCCAAGTGGAGGGCCTTCAAGTCACCTCCTAGCTCCTTGGATCTTCCTTGTGATTTTCTTCCTTTTGATGCTCCTTTGCTCCTTGAGGATGTGAGGAAAGGATCTCCAAGAACACCAAAGATTTGGTGTCTCTAAGTCTCCACACCAAGGATGGGGTGTGAAGATGAAATGGATGACTTAGAGAAGAAAAGATTGCTAGCTAATTCTTCCCTAAGTGGCGGCCTCCTTTTAGAGAAAAAGTGAGAAAGTGTTTCTCTTTTTTTGCCTCAAGAAAACCCTAATGAGAAAAAGCTATAAAGTTGACTTTATACTACATCACATGTGAGTGGCAAACTTGTAATTAATTCAAGTTTGCTTCCACTCACCCTTATGGCCGGCCTTGTCTTTGTTATTGGGCTAATTGCCCATTTTGTTTTAGTTGTCATACAACTTAAACATAATGGGCCTTGTGGACTAAAACACATTTGGGCCCCGAAACCCAAAACCAACTTAAAAGCCCAATATGAACCTTTCATAAATTAATTAACTAATTAATTAATCTTGACCATTCTCAATTAAACCATTTAATCGCTTATCCATCTCATTTATATTTCTTCACTTTCATCCTTACTCGGTGTACGATCCATTAGGTTCTAATTAGCGAGGCAGTGGGCGATTGTTACTCT
The DNA here is from genome assembly GCA_035220775.1 of Malus fusca. Lineage (NCBI taxonomy): Eukaryota > Viridiplantae > Streptophyta > Magnoliopsida > Rosales > Rosaceae > Malus > Malus fusca. The sequence goes on from CM069069.1 coordinate 26,952,502, forward strand.
TAACGATCGATTGTGAATTGAAACAACATTTCAATTCTCCCTTTGATGAAGATTAGTGTTTGCTAATCTTCAGGGCTTCCACAAACCATGAGTGACACCTAGCAGTATGTTATGGCTACCCAAGCTAAGTAGAAGTGGTTGGAGAACCTATCCAGTTACAATTACAATGCAATACGGTCATTCTCTAATACAATACTCTTAATCACATTGTTTGAGTGATAGTTTGTTTCATGTCTACTATCCAATGTGATACTTCTTTATATGATTCAATTGAATATGATTTGGAACAAACTTCCTAAGTCATATTCATATGCTTTGGCCAAAGACTCGAATCATATCTTAGAGTATTCTCCCTCCACCATGGAAGGTTAGAGATCCCTTGTTGTGCATTCATATGCCTACATGACTAGATATCTTGACCCCAACAATGTCGTGGACACTCTCGATGGAATGCCTTTGACATGATCAAAGATCAATGACCTAACCATTAGACATCTATGATGCCTCAGGTCAAAGGACTACTTTGCATATTGCAACTAACGAGTTCTTACATGACTTGTATGTTCGAACTCTCTTTTGATCGTTGTTCAGTGTACTCGATTACCTTTTCGAGCACCTACATGTTTGTCTTAGTGTCCAACACTAAATGACTTGAGACTAATCATACTCACGCTTGAGTTGACATAACACATACTAACCTTAGCGGATTGTCAATGCCCAATTGGCAATCCTATGGCTAGGAACTTTTTAGGAATAAACATAAGAGAAAGGTCTCGTTAATCTAACTTACTTAGATCACTTCTATCTCAGATTAAATACTTTCCTTGGATTCCCTTATTACTTAAACACATGATACAATAAATCGTGATTAACAATAAGCTTTGCCATTCATTAAACATATAACAGTTTAATACAATAAGTATTCCAAAAGCTATTACATCAAATGAGTGGCTTTGTGGGCATACTTCCAACACTGGTTCCACACCCTACTGACACGATCAATCCAGAACTTCAACGAACTTTAGTGAACTATGGAATATTTGTCCTACCGCTCGATCCAGAAGAAGTCTGACCACCTCTTCAATATGAAGAAAGAGTCGAAAGAGTCACTCGGCACATACGTCAAGAGGTTCAAGATGGAGAAGGGGAAGATCATCGGATGCGATGACAACATTGCATGCTCAGCTTTCCGAAAGTGGTTCTCAGCAGACCACCCATTTTTCGGAGAATTAATCATGGGCGAGAACTTGACCCTGTCAAACTCTTGTGCTTTGGCAAAAAAACACTCACTCTGGGATGAGGCTAAGCGCTCCCAGAAGCCACCTGAGTAGGCTCGCAAAGACGCAGAGCTTACTCAGAAGAAGGCGGGCGATAAATCGTTCAATGACAAAAACAAGCTAGGAAACAAACGCATGGACCGATCCCCGACAAAATGAGGCACATCACCCAAGATGTACATCAAGTTCTCAAAGAGTTGAAGAAAAAGTCTTTCGCCCCCAGCGGTAGCAGCTGAAGTGTAGAAAAACGATTCTACCTCCACCAAATAGAAACCACAGTAGACAAGTCAAAAAGATGGTGCCAAGGTCGACAATGCCCTGGCAGATGGATTAGGATGGAAACTCGAAGACGACGTCGAGCACATCTCCATTGACCCTAAACAGTGGTCAGACCTCACAAAACGCATATCCAAAGAATATCTGAACAGTCCTACATATGAAGTCCCCCACCACTCTGAATGAGATCCAAGGTCTGACCTAACGAGCAGCTGCACTCAACCGATTCCTCTCGCGGCCTATTTTTCAAGGCAATCAAGATACAGAACGAGACAAATGGAACGACGAAGTACGATAAAGCTTTACAGAACTTGAAGAAGTACCTGACATCACCTCCCTTACTATCCAAGTCGGAAGCAGCGGATGATCTATGCATCTATATGATGGTTTCCAAGGCAGCAATAAGCTCTACCCTCATACGATAAGAGTTGGGAGCCTGATGACCTGTATTCCACAGTTTAAAAGCTGTCCTCGATGCAGAAGCCAAATACTTGAAAGTCAAAACTTTGATTTTGGAGATAGTTATTGCAACCCGGAAGCTCAAGCCATACATTCAGACGTACACAATCATCATCATGACACAATATTTTGCATAATCCATACGCACAACGTTAAAGGCGCAGACATTAGCAAATATTATGATGAACGTGACAACTTAGCCCAAAGCCATAGGGGTAGATGAGCACTAGAAGGACACATTAGCCCAACATGCAGGAAAGTTTCTCCAACTACCAGGAATCAAAGCATGCTTAGTCCTCATTAGCTAGACGGTTCCTTACTTGGAGCAGCCTAGCGCCAGCAGTCGAGCACCGCCTCCCACTGCCCACAATACTGGCAGTTGAGCACCACCTCCTACCTTGTGTGACACAGCCCTAGCCAACCTCAGCTCTACGACTCTCAGCTGCACTTATAATGCACAACAGCTCATAGCCGTGCCAAAATTATCTCGTAGTGGGGACCCATGCTCTCAAATGCGAAAGGGTAAACTAATTTCCCGACACCCAGTTGGGTTAGCTCTCCAGCGCGACAGGGCAAACTAATTCCCCGACACCCATCTGAGTTAGCTCTCTAGCGCAAGATGGTAAACTAATTCCCCGACACCTATCTAGTAAGCTCTCCAGCGCGAGAGGGTAAAGTAATTCCTCAACCACCCCTATGATAAGTAAAAGACGCCCTCTACCCTACAGACATGGCGTGTGCTCTCCAATAAGGAGAGGGTAAACTAATATGGAATATCCAGTCGTGGATAGGTGGTACGATTGCTAAGTTTCCCCTGAATACTGTGACTACCTAAGCCGGATGATTCCCAGAATTGGCCAAGATAGTCATTCCCCTGGAATAGACTCAGTTGACTGAAGGATTTAGTTCCTCGGGATCCTAGGTCTCTAACCAGAAGAGATGCCAAGTGCAGGACACCTGCCTATGAAAGTGTTCGCGTGACAAGATGGTCCGTCCTCAACGTGCAAATTTCTATAAATGTGGCTTGGTTTTAAAGTGTTGCAATACTAGTTAAGCGATTTGTAGAATCAAGTTGCAACTCGTAAGGATGTGGCCTCTAAGGCACAATTCCACCTACACTTCACGCTTAAAATGCCTCCGAGAGCAAGGGACGATGCCTAAAGCGGTAACGCGAGTCGTCTGCTTCTGTAAGTAAGAAGGTCGACCGACGACCCAATGGCGGGCAACCCAAGGCAATCAGTAAGCCGAGACTTACACCTCCTATGACTACACGGGCAACCCAAGGCAATCAGCAGCGCTTCTGGCCAACGGTCTACGATTTAAGTTTTGCTGGGACAAAGTCAAGTGTCACGACTATAGCAGCTATGCGAACCTCATCTGCTTCCTACGAGAAGCATGAGTCCGCCCGACATCTCTATAAGTTAAAAATCTCGCAACATGCCCCAAGAGGGCCAAGGCTCAAGAAGTCACTAAAGTTAAGTGTCATGACTATAGCAGCTATGCAAACCTCCTCTACTTTCTACAAGAAGCATGAGTCCGGCCGACTACTCTATAAGTTAAAAATCTCGCAATATGCCTCGGGAGGGCCAAGGCTCAAGAAGCCACTAAAGTCGAGTGTCATGACTATAGTAGCTATGCAGAGCTCCTCTACTTCCTATGAGAAGCATAAGTTCGGCCGATGGCTCTAAAAGTTAAAAATCCCACAACATGCCCCGGGAGGGCCTGTTAGGTTTTTGGCTCAAAATTAGGATGACGCAATAAATTAGGTTTCTGTTACCTATTTGGGTTTGGTTTTGACTTCTTAGTTAGTTTCCTTGGTGGAGAGATTTTGTTAATTACCTATTTGATTAGGATTTGGATTTATTTCCTATTAGGATTTTTATTGTAACCTAAGTCCTATGCACTATAAATAGGACCTTAGGGTTAGTGTATTTAGTGTGGCTCATTTGTGTGGCAATTTGGTGAGAGTCAATTTGTGAGTTTGTGAGTTAGAGAGCAATTTGGGAGAATCTTCTTCGTTAGTTTTGGGTTCTCTACTCGTTTGGTATAGGGTTTGTAATTTGTGGGATTTGGGTTGTGAGAGTTTAAAAACTCTTTTGTAATCTCCATTTGTTTAGTGAAATTCTTCGCCGTGCTTTGCTTGTGGACGTAGGCTTTACGCCGAACCACGTAAATCTCATGTTAGTTTGAGATTGTTTGTTTTAGCTTTCACCTACGACGTTGATGTTGGAAATGTTCCCTAAAACCAATCATATGATGATACTTTACGGACATTTCACATGTTGAACTAATCTAGTTTAATATCAAGGGCAAAGGTTATTGTTTTAAGCCGTCTCATATAAATGTTATATGCTTAAACGATAAGTCCAAGGAATATGTAATTAGGAGAATGTAATTTAAACAAGTTAGATTTATGAGACCATTCTCTTTCTTATACATATCCTAAACGTTCCTGATCATAGGATTGCCAATTGGGCATTGACAGTCCGTTAAGATTAGTACATGCTATGTCTTCTCTCAGGGAGAGTGACTGGTCTCGAGTCATTGGTGTGATTGACACCAAGACAAGCATGTAGGTGCTCAATAGCGAATGAGTCCACTGAACACGATAAACGATGAGTTCTCATATTCATGTCACATGAGAACTCATGGTTGGGATAAGGCAAAGTAGTCTTTTGACCTGAGGCATCATATTTGTCTTGTGGTTAGGTCCTTGATCTTTGACTATGTCAAAGTCACTCCGTCAGAGGGTGTCCACAACATGGTTGGGGTTAAGCCACTTAGCCATGGAGGCAAGTAAATGCGCAACAAGGGATCTCTAACCTTCGAACCGTTTGAGGGAGAATACTCTATGATATGATTAAGAATCTCTGGCTAGAGTATGAATGAGATTTAGGAAGTCGTTCCAAATCATATTCAAAGTAATCATATAAGTAAATGAATCTCATTGGATAGTAGGCATGAATAAACTATCAAACCAAACAATGTGGTCAAGAGTATTGTATTAGAGAAAGACCGTATTGCATTGTAATCCTAAACTGAATAGGTTCTCCACCTCTTCTGATTAGCTTGGGTAACCATGACATACTGCTAGGTGTCACTCATGGTTTGTGGAAGCCCTAAACGTGTATAAACACTAAAGGGAGAATTGAAAGTAAGTTTCAATTCATAATCGATTTGAAAGAGTTCTAATCGCCCACTGCCTCGCTAAAAGGAACCTAATGGATCGTACACCGTGTAAGGTAGAGATTGAAGAAACAAAGGAGATGAGTAAGGATAATTAAATGGTTTAATTAATTATGGCAAGGATTAATTAATATGTTAATTAATCAAACGAATAAAGTTCGTTAAAAGACCACGGGTTAGTTTTGGGCCTCAAGGCCCAATGGGCTTCGAACGTCAAGCCCATTGACTTAAGTTGTATGACAACTTAATGAATAATGATTCACAAAGGCCCAAATAGCCCAATAATACCCTAAGGCCGGCCATTTAGAGGAAGGGTAGTGAACTTGCTTTAATTACAAGTTTGCCACTCCAACGAATAAAGGTATAAATATGACTTTATAGCCAAAATTCATTTAGGGTTTTTTGAGAAAATTGGAGAGAACACAAAGCTCTCCTTTCTCTCTAAAGAGGCCGGCCACCCTTGGAGGGATTAGCTAGTAATCTTTCTCCTCCAAGGTCACTCATCTCTTCTTCACATCTTACCTTGGTGTGGAGACTTAGAGGTTCTCTATTTTGAGAACTTGGAGAAACATATTCTTCCATCCAAATCCATGGATCTAAGAAGCAAAGAATGAAGGCCCTTTCCTTGGGTGATTAGCCTTTGCTTATGCAAAGAGGAATCTACAAAGGTATAAATTTCTCAACTCACTTTGTTCTTGAGTTGAGTCATGGTTCACCTAACTACTAGGCATTGAATTTCGTGGTTAATGTTTTGTTTTTAAGTGCATACAAGCATGATTCCGCCTTTTAATTGTTAATTGCATGCTATAGATGTTGCTTAAATGAACATGTTTTTCACAAAATTTCCTACAGTTGATATTGGTACTTTGTTTGTTAGAATTCGCTTCCATTTACGCATAAAAGTACAACAGGGCCAAGGCTCAAGAAGCCACTAAAGTCGAGTGCCACGACTATAGCAGCTACACGGACCTCGTCTGCTTCTTACGAGAAGCATGAGTTCGGTCGACAACTTTAGAAGTTAAAAATCTCGCAACATGCCCCAAGAGGGCCAAAGCTCAAGAAGCCACTAAAGTCGAATGTCATGACTGTAGCAGCTACGCGGATCTCATTTGTTTTCTACGAGAAGTATGAGTCTTGTCAACGACTCTATAAGTTAAAAATCTCGCATTTTTCCTCTTGTAGGTAAAGCTTTAAAAGCCCCAAAGACAAATCTAAAACCTAAGTGGCGACATGAGATCGGCTACTTCCTTGAGGCAGCTGACCCAGCCGACCGTCCTAGAGTAAAGTTTTGCAAAAAAAACACTGCAAAATAGAAGGATGAAGCAAAACAAGGAAACCTATTTATTAAATTTCTAGCAAATTGATAAACCAGCTCGAAGGCCAACAAAGTTCAAATAAAGCATAACAAAAAAGAAAAGAAGAAAATTCCTAAGTCTAAGTAAAAAGACTATTCCTTGGTAGCCAACCACTGGTTCCCAGACTGCCACGCCTTCAGCAGCCGCACCGCTCTTAACAGCCAAAGCTTCCATTAACTCATCCTCAGCCACCCCTGTCTGGACTGCCTGACCCTCAGCTGCTCCACCAAAGGTAGCCTCAAACAAGAAATCAAGCAGATCAACTGGAAAAATGGAGAAAGTCTTGAAGTCATTCTAAAAAAATTCATAATCCGACCACCTGCCCTGAAGATGGTCTACATAGCCAAGCTTCTAGAAATTGGCCTAACTCAAGCGCCACTTCGTGACCAGCATTCTCATTCTTCAGTGGCACATTCTCCTCAACAAGCCCAGTGTGGGCACCCTGCAGATTATCTAGTTCATTTCTCAGGATCTCGCTAGCAGACAATGCACCTTGCAGATCCACTTCATTGGACTTAAGCTTACTGGCAACCTCCTTGAGACGAGACACTTCAACATGCATGAAGATAAGCTCATCGTCCTTGGCAAAACAAGCAGATTGAAGCTCCGAATTGACACGCTTAAGGTTCTCGACCACTGGAGAAACATGACTGAATTCCTTCTCTGTAGCTTCCAACATCGCTTAAGTTGCACTAAGCATAGTCTTCAAGTTGACGACTTCTCGATGAGTGATCTCTAACTGCACAGAAATGGGGGCAAAGACAATAAACCCTTTCAAAACGACGAGTTCAGATTCAAGCTTCTCGATCTTTTCAACAGCCAAGCGAAGCTGAGCCATCAATGCCACTTCAACCTCCTTAGCACACTCGACAACATCCTGATTAACGCGCATAGACTTAGCTGCCAAGATCAAAGTTTTATGCATTGTAGCAATTAGGGATGACCTTCTTCAGCAGGCAAGATGCTTCGCAAAAGAGTCTGAGCGAATGACAACTTTCCCAACACTATCAACAAACTTGGCGCATACGTTGATGTCTTCAAGCAGGTCAGCCTTCAGTAACACACAAATCTCGGGAAAATTATCAACTCCAGACTCCGTAGATCTCTCACAACTGCCCGTGTGAGCAGGTTTCCCCTTCTTAGCAGATGAATTGGACACGAAAGAAGAAGGAACAGACCTAAGCGCCACCTTAGCAGCAGAATCCACATTTCCACTGTTCATAGCGGCAAGCCTTTCAGACGCCGAACCAGACTTAGCTCTTGACGGACGCTTTGATACAAACCCAGACACCGGGGGCGCCACTGAACCTTTCTGCTAGGCAAGTCTCTTAGCAATGGATACGATCACTTTCGAAGCAGCAGGTTATACAAGCTCAGGCTCAATGGTCTTCTTTACCCCCTTGGGGAAAGTTAGATTAATGACTAGTTTCTCGGCAACAACAAGCTCCCACGAGCAGCAAAAGAAGTCATTTGCTTATTCTCAGCCGAAGGCTCACAAGCAGGTGAGGAATATCTCTTCTTTCCACCCTCATTGGCACCAGGCTCTACAGCAGCGATAGGATGAGCCAATGCCTCATCCTTCATCTGCTTTATCTCTTCATTCGGAGGTAGGCCACATTTCTCCAGACGAATAGAGCTAAGTAGCCAGCCCCACTCACGGTACTCAGTAGGAATGCCCAAGGCGATGTGCACTTTCTTCATATCTGCCGAAGTCCTTGGAGTTGAGCCAAACTCCGAATCTACACAAAGTAAAAATGATAATCAATAACTTGAAGTCATGGAGCAGCTCAACAAATATTCAAGCACGATAAGAATGAACTAGTTCACTTACCACTAATAAAGGTAGTGGGGACACGCAGCTTAGGAGAAGAGTCAAACTCCCACCTCCTGTTCACTTCCAATGAGTCTCTCACCCACTCATGATCACCTTTGCAAGAAGCATCGAGCAGCCTATAGAGAGATCTCAATTGCCCGACACCTTCCTTATGGCCGATCTCAAAGAAGTACCAGAACTCATTTATGGTCAAGCCAAGATCAAAGAACCTTCTCAAGTTCGAGAACCCCACAATCGCACGAACTGCATTCGAGGAGCACTGAGTAGGCACACATTTCATGGAGCAGGGCACCTCCTAGAAATGACACAGTATGGGAAAAGTAAATTCCAACATGAAGTAATACGGATGGAATTTGATAGCTCTCTTCCTAGCAGAGGCACCATGGCTGTATGGTTCGTGGCCGCTATCATCTTTCACCCGCTTGACGCAAACCCCTGATGGAATCGCATGCTTGTATGCCTTAAGAAAATCCTGAAGCAGCTCGTCAAAATTGATCTTGACATGCACAACCTTGAAATAGCCCACTTTGTCGAAAAAACCACCTTGACAGTACAAAGGTGGAGGATATTCGTCATTTTTGCAGTCAGAGGAAGACATCTCAAAGTCACTGCAAAAAGCACGAAGAAAAATATTTAGAAGGAAGCTCGAGAGAAGAGAATAAAAAAAAAAAAAAACAAAAAGGACCGTAGAGCCCAGCACCAAGCTCCACAGCCCAGCATGCCACCTCACCCAGGCCACGAAGGCCCAGCTTTCTATCCAGCAGCATGGCCCGGAGGCCTCAAGCCCCTATGTACGCGGCCCATACCGCTCAGCCCAGCAAGAGAGGAAGCCCGCTCATCCTTCATTTCTTCTCCTTCGTGCCCAATACGCCCATAGCAGGCCCAGGCCTCTCGGCCTAGATCATGGACACCAGAGAGTCGACCCATACTGGTTTCTCCCTTTCTCCTCTCGCCTGCACGGGCCCATGCCCAGTGGCCTTGAAGACCTGGCCCAAGATGGCCTGCACGGGCCCTAGCCAACCCAAGCCCCTGGCCCAGGCCAGCCGACCCTCTTGTCACACCACCAGCAGGCCCGTGGCATCCCTGCCACGCTACTTACGCCTCATTGGCTCGAGCCTTATTGGCCCTCGTCGAGCCAATTTTTCAAGTCCCAAGACTTCTAAAAAATTCAAGAAGAAGAAAATTCAAATTTTTCTTACCTTGGTGCGGCACGGAGAAAAAGAACAACAAAGAGAAACGACTCTTTGCAAGGGCAAGAAAAGAAGAACGCTAGGGGATGGGGAACAAAAATTTCCTCTGGCTTTTCTTCCTTGTTGGAATAATGATTGCTCTCCAAATTTATTTAATCCCCTACTTAAGGCAGAATTAAATAGGTATTGGGGGCAATTAGTTTCCTTTTCCTAGAAGAAGTCAATCTCCAAAACAAGAAAGGAGATCAAGTTCAAATTGGGAAATAACTCTACAAGCCCAAGCAGTTTGGGATTTCTACACCTACTATCCTTTCCTACATGTAGCACGGTGTGGGGGCATTTGTGGGTCCTAAAATCATCCCAAAAATTCTAGAGGCAACACGTGGACTTTTATTCAAGAAAGACAAGATTGCCCTCAATAAATGGGCAGGCTTCTCAGATACTCCCATGCGTAGCTCACACCCCTGAAGGTCTCAGCAGCTAAATACGACTGCCCATAGCTCACCTGCCCTAGGCGAGGAATTAAAGATAAGGATTAATTACCCAAATCCTATCCTTAATACATTCCCAATTGAAGATTGACTCCAATCAAGTAAGTAATCCCAATTTAAATAAATTAGGGATAATTACACCATTATCTCAAGATATTATTTCCTATTTAATATCTTGAGAATATTACTCCATAAACACCTTGGCCAATAGGATGCCGCCACGTGTAGGGTAAAACCCTAATATTGTGGCCAACCTTATCCCTATAAATACCCCATATTCTACCAAATTTTGAGAGCTTTTGCAACCCTAAAAAAGCCCTAAACACTTTACTCTCTCAGAGAAACTAACTTAGGCATCGGAGATCCGTTGACCTAGCCCCCCTCCCCCCCCCCCCCAAAAAAAACCTCGTGGGCGCGTGAGGCTTAGGCCTTTGATCAAAGGTGTTGATTATTTTGCAAGTGCATTTTCGTCAAGACTGAAGACGGTGAAAATTTGCATCGACACGTGCAGTTGGAGCTAGAATTCCATATCCTCGTAGAGATCGCCTATGTATTGCACCAAGGATGCTCAATCGCGTTATATGGGTATTGAGAAAGGTTATATGGGTTTAAATAAAAATTTCCTTTATGAAAGCCTACGTCGCACTTTGATTTTATGTGGCACTTTAATTTTATCGAATACATACGCTAATCACGATCGGTGGGATGATGCTGATAAGTTCGAGATGAAACGAGACGGATGGGTTTGAAGAAATTGGCAGCATATACTCGGATAGAGGTTGATCAAAACATCTCTACATTGCAAGATTTTAACGAGAAGGAAATGAAGGAAACAAATAGATTCAAACCATTCTTTTGCAGAGTCATTTCGAAAATCTAATGTCTTCTAATCATTGTAGCGAATTTAGCCTCGTTATCAAATTTCAAAGGGGGAATCACCTCCCTCGAAACATTGTTTAAAAGGCGTGCGCAAGGCGTTTCATAGATAGCATGCCTAAGCGAAAGCCTTGAGTTCGCTTCACAAGACCAAAAATTTAAATATATATTATATATAATTTATATTTATAAAATATAATCTTTGTAAAACAAATACAATTATAACTAAATCAAAGATAATATCATCTTCTTCGTTACCAAGTCTAGTTGTACTTGGAAACTATGTCATATAGTCTTAAAATGTTGTAATTATATATTTTGTTGTACGCAATTATAGAGCACTTCAAGAAAAATAAGGCTGAGTGGCCACTACTACAAGGAATTTCAAGGAAAATAAAGGTTGAATGTCGCAACTATAAGCAATTCCAAGGACATAAGATACCGTTTGGTACGTGGGACGGGACAGGATGGAACGGGACGAGCCGTTCCGTCCCACGTTTGGTGCGCCTAAAAACTGTGGAACGGGTTGTCCCATGGGACGAAATTTGGCTGATTTTTCGTTCCACCTCTTCCCCCTGGAACGACCCGTTCCACATCCGTGGAACACAAATTTATAACATTTTATGACAAAATTTCTCCTTATCTTTTTCAATATTTACATCATCTGTTCCGTCCTGTTCCATCCCGTCCTGTCCCGTTCCGTCCCGTCTGCGTACCAAACGGTACCAGGTTGTCATTTAGTACTACGGTCTACTGGTATTCCTCTTCACTTGTAAGTGAGAGGTCTTAGGTTCGATTCCCGCCAAAGGAAAATTTAAACCACGTTATTGCAAGCCCATTTTGAGGCTAAACGTACCCTCCCCCTTAATATAGATAATATGTGGAGCACTTATTATAGGGAATTTAAAGGAAAATAAAGGCTGAGTGGAGCAGTTATAAGGAATTTCAAGAGAAATAAATATTTGCTAAATTACATGTTGTCAAATTACAAGCAAAAGGAAAAAACTAAACAATTATTTGTGAATTCAAATCGACACAAAACAATGTAACTCGGGAATATCTCGGATCCAAAATTTCCTTAAAAAACACAACTAGAAAACAAATCGACACAATCAACATATATAACTTTTTTTTTTTCAGAGCATGTTTAAATCAAAGACAACCTGAAAACAAAGTGATCCAATTTGTTTTAAGTACCTCAAAAACACTCAGCGCCTTTGAGTTTATCCAATTGATCGTTTTCCAGAAAACAAGTGCTTTGGTTTTAAAGTGGGAATGACCCTATCAGCCTCTCCACGACGAGCATTCTTGTCTCTTATTCCAATTAAGAAACTAAGAAAAATAATAAAATATCTTAGAAAATAAAACCCTAATTAAACTAGGAGAATCTGTCAAGTACTTGTCCATCCACGTTTTAGCCTCAGGTTTCCTCCAAATCCGGCCCAAGATAGCTTGTTTTGAACATCAGGATGTTCCGAACACATCTCAAGAAGGCCACGAAACCATCCGAGGTCATCTTGGGCTCCAAAAACGCAATTTAAGCCCAGAAACGTCATTTTCCAGCACCCCGCATCGCTCATTTATTTTATCGCCAGAAAATAACCACTTGGTGGAAAAATCCCAAATTTTGATACGATCAAGCTAAGTGACTCACGAACGTCCTCCAACTGGAATTACTCCAAAATTCATCCATTTGGTCCTGTTTTGCTCCAGAGGAAGTTGAAAGTCCTATATTGAAAATACAATTCAAAGTATCAAAATTCTTCCAAAATATTAACCAAAATATACTAAGAATATGGTAAAATATATAATATAAAATCTACTCATCAATATACCCCCAAACATAGCTTTTTGCTTGTCCTCAAGCAAAATAAAACTAGAAAAGAAAAATAAAAACTAACAAACTAAAGACTTAACTAAAACTAACTGACAAAAATTTTCACCTTCAAAGTTGCAATCCATAGAACACGTTAAAAATCAGAACATCTTTTCAAAAGTTCCAACCAATCCCACCATAAAGTCTAAAGCCATTTAGAATCAATTAGAAAAGAATTCACAAACTTCCTTTGGTGTAAAGTGAACCAACATAGTTAAGGAGACTCGACTAAAACCCTTACCTCTCGTCCTTCTTTATTTCACACATACTAACTTTAAATATAACTATTTTTCTTTTTCTTTTTCTTTTCAATTTTTTTTTTCATATATAACAATATTTTTTTTTCAGTAACAGTATTGGTCGTGCAATGTCGGTTCACTTAAGCTTTCGATCGAACCCATGTAGCGAGCTTTAGGTTAATGACTCCCAAACCACTAGGGCTTTAGGGTACTAGGTGTAGAACACCCCTAAGGACTTATTAACCTGAGTTGAAAAGGCTATGAAACCAACTAACCACCCTGCCCCATGCCAAAACTCTACCGTTTGATGCGAGAATCACTGCTGATTAGGCAGGACTGGCCCGGTTACTAGGCAAAGTCTCGAGTGGAACAATTATTACTTTATAACACAAAATAACTTTATTTTATATTGAACAAAAATTAAAAATGAAACTTAGACTAAAAGTAAGTGTTTCAATCTCACTCCCCACAAACCATGTTGGTGTGATGTGCAAATTTCAAAGTATAATTCATGAATTAGTGTCTAAGCAACAATAAATAGAAAAGACTCTACTATGAGATTAATCTTCACCATGTCCATTTGTTCTAACGTTTAAAATAATCTATGGATATTAACTTAAAAAGAATGAAAATTGAAAATTTTTAACTGACATAAAAATTAAAATCCTAAAATTTACTTTCCCACCCCCAAACTTAAATCATACTTTGTCCTCAAGGTGTGGAAAAATAAAAGAAAATAAAGAAACAACTTTACAAAGAAAATGAAGAAAAGAACCGCGTAAATTAAGAAAAGAACCGACCTTTGTTTTTCATTTTTTTTTATTTTTTATTTATTTTATTTTTTGTTTTGTTTGGATTTGTTTTGTTTTTTTTGTTTTTGTTTTGTTTGTTTTTGAAAACTTAGGTATGTAAATGCGAATAGAAATTTAAACTAATAGTAAAATGAAAAATCAAACGAAAAGTAAAATAAGGAAAGAGTTTAGAAAAATTGGGTTGCCTCCCAATAAGCGCTTTATTTTAAGTCTGTAGCTAGACGTGGTGGAAGTCTGGTGGCTAAATCAGTGGTTCCTTCAGAGTCAAAGACTCGTTTGCAGTATCAAAGGGTGACTCCACATATGGTTTCAGCTTGTGACCATTTACCTTGAATGCATTGCCTTGAGCCTCATTAGTTATTTCAATGGCCCCATGAGAAAAGATTTTAGTAACCAGATATGGCCCAGTCCAACGAGATTTCAATTTCCCTGGAAACAACTTTAGCCTTGAACTAAATAACAAAACTTTTTGCCCTGGCTGAAATTATTTCCATAAAATTTGACTATCAAGAAACGCCTTAGTTCTTTCCTTGTAGATGCGAGAACTCTCATAGGCACCCTGACGAATTTCCTCTAGCTCATTGAGTTGCAATTTACGTTGTTCCCCAGCTGATTCATACGAAAAATTTAACTCTTTAATTGCCCAGTAAGCCTTATGCTCAAGCTTCATAGGTAGATGACATGCTTTCCCATAGACGAGTCGAAATGGTGACATCCCAATAGGAGTCTTATAAGCTATCTTGTAGGCCCACAGAGCATCATTTAATTCTAAACACCAATCTTTACATGTAAAACCAACTGTTTTCTTCAAAATGCGCTTTAATTTTCTGTTTGAAACTTCAACTTGACTAGATGTTTGTGGATGATAATGTGTAGCCACACAATGATTAATCCCATATTTTGCTAGTAAATTAGCAAACAGTTTATTAATAAAATGATTCCCCCCATCACTAAGAATAACACGCGGAATTCCAAAACGTGGAAATATAACCCCTTGGAGGAACTTCAAGACCACTGATCCTTGATTAGTTGGTGCTGCAATGGCCTCGACCCACTTAGAAACATATTCCACAACAACTAAAATATATTGGTTCCCATTAGAAGATGGAAATGGTCCCATGAAATCAATACCCCAAACATCAAATAATTCAACAATTAAAACACTTTGTTGGGGCATCTCATTCTTTTTGGACTGGTTGCCGACTCTTTGACACCTATCACATGCCTCGCACCAATTATGTGCATCTTTAAAAAGAGTAGGCCAAAATAACCCACTCTGCAAAATTTTCTCTGCTGTCATTTTCTGCCCAAAATGACCCCCACATGCAAAATGATGAGCAAATTTTAAAACACTTTCCTGTTCAACTTCAGGAATGCACCTGCGAATAATCTGGTATGGGCAGTACTTATATAGGTATGGCTCATCCCAGAAATAATGCTTTACATCATATACAAACTTCTTTTTTTGCTGGAACGTAAAATCTGGATGCACTACACCCCTAACCAAATAATTAACAATATCATCAAACCAATGTGTATTAATTTGGACAATAAAGAGCTGTTCATCTGGAAAACTCACACTCAATGATAGGGAATCCTCTTCGGAAGCTGTGGGAATAATTAATCTGGATAAATGGTCAGCCACCACATTTTCACTACCCTTTTTATCTCTGATTTCTAAGTCAAACTCTTGCAATAAAAGAATCCAACGAATCAATCGAGACTTAGCGTCTCTTTTAGACAACAAATTCTTTAAAGTTGAATGATTTGTATAAACAATCACTTTAGCCCCAACTAAATAAGAATGAAACTTTTCAATGCAAAAATAACTGCCAACAATTCTTTCTCTGTGGTTGCATAGTTTAGTTGTGCATCATTGAGGGTTCGACTAGCATAATAAATAACTTGGGGAAGCTTATCTTTCCGTTGTCCAAGAACTGCTCCTCCTGCATAATCTTAGGCGTCACACATTAATTCAAAAAGTAAACTCCAATTAGGGGCTGCAATAATGGGTGTTGTTGTGAGAAGTGTCTTTAACCTCTTGAAGGCCTCCAAACAAGCCTCATAAAAAACAAAAGGAGCATCCTTAGCCAATAAATTACACAATGGTCGACTAATCTTGGACAAATCCTTGATGAACCGTCTATAAAACCCAGCATGGCCAAGAAAAGATCGAACGCTCTTAACAGTTGTCGGGAGTGGCAACTTTGCAATTACATCAATTTTAGCCTTATCAACCTCAATACCTCAATTAGAAATCAAGTGTCCTAGGACAATTCCCTACTTAACCATGAAATGACACTTTTCCCCATTTAACACTAGGTTGGTCTTAATGCATCTTTCAAGAACTAGAGATAAATTTTGCAAACATTGGTCAAAAGAGTCCCTAAAAACAGAAAAGTCATCCATAAATACCTCAACTACTTGTTCAACTAACCCGGAGAATATGCTCATCATGCATCGTTGAACCGTGGCAGGCACATTGCACAAACCAAAAGGTATTCTTCGATATGCGAAAGTCCCAAAATGACAGGTAAAGGTTGTCTTCTCTTAATCCTCAGGTGCAACTGGAATGTAGTTGTACCCTGAATATCCATCCAAGAAACAATAGAAAGCACGACCAGCCAACCTTTTCAACATTTGATCAGTGAATGGCAATGGAAAATGATCTTTTCTAGTACCTGCATTGATCTTTATGTATTCAACACATATACGCCACCCAGTAGTCAAACGTGTAGGCACAAGTTTATTATTATCATTCTTCACAACTGTAATTCTAGACGCTTCGACACCACTTAAGTTGGACTAATCCACTTACTATTTGAAATACGGTAGATCATCCCAACATCTAAAAGGTTCATAACTTCATTACGAACAACTTCTTTCATAATTGGATTCAAACGACGTTGAGCATCAATGGCGGGCTTTACTCCATCTTCCATCAAAATTATATGCATACAAATTGTAGGGCTGATCCCTTTAATGTCTGTTATAGTCCAACCAATTGCATCTTGATAACTCCTTAAAATGCGCAACAATTTATCTTCTTCTGTTGATGATAAATCAGCAGCAATAATAACTGGAAGCGAAGAATCTGCACCTAAATAAACATATTTCAAGTGTTCTGGTAGCACTTTTAACTCCAATTTGGTGGCTGTACCCTAGAAGGCTGCACCAGTTTTTTTTGTTCCCCCAAACTCTAAAAAAAGTGCCTCCAACACGAGTGTTGAAAAGGGACACTTTCCAAAGCTGAAACATACTAAAAAACCTCTTCATCTTCTGTATTTTTATTCTCAAACCCATGCAACACATTTAACAATGGATCAGATGTCAAACGGGGCATAATTTCAACATGTATTAAGTTGTCCAACACATCAACGTGCATACAATCTTGCACATCAACTGGCCTTTTAGTTGCTTCAAATAAACTGAAAACAACAGATTGATCTTGCACTCTAAGTGTAAGTGTTACAGCCTCTACATCAATTAATGTTCGAGCAGTTACCATGAAGGGACGTCCCAAAATAATTGGTGTTTGCATATCTTCATCCATATCCAAAATCACAAAATCTGCAGGAAGATAGAGATTATCCACTTTAATAATGAGGTCTTCAATAATTCCCCTAGGATAAGCAACTGAACGGTCCGCTACTTGTAGAATAACTTAAGTAGGCTTGATTTCTCCTTGTCCTAGTCTCTGAAAAACAGAAAAAGGCATTAAATTAATATTTGCACCTAAATCAATTAAAGCACATTTAAAATTAGAATTTCCAATTGTGCATGAAATCGTAAAACTCCCTGGATCTTGTTTCTTTGGGGGCAACTTGTGTAATAGAACTACGTTACATTGTTATGTAAGAATCTCTTTTTCAAAATCAACGAGCTTCTTTTTCTTTGTGCAAACATCCTTCAAAAACTTGGCATAAGATGGAATGTTCTTGATTGCATCAATTAACGGTAGATTAATATGAACCTTAGACAAAGTCTTCATAAAATCTGTCAACTGTTAATCTTTAACTTTAGGCTTCAACCTTTCGGGATAAGTCATAGGTGGCACGTAAACACGTTCTGCAGAATCTGCAACAATTTTTGTACTGTTTTCGAATCTATCAAAAGGCTGTGCAAATTCTGCAAAAATATCAGATTTTTCAAGATTTCCCGAATCTGTTTGTGGCTGTGATGTTACCCGCGAATTTCCAACACAATTTTCAAGTTTATTATCATAACTTTTGCTAGAACGTAAAACTCTAACTGCCTTACAATCTGCACCTTCCCTTGGATTCAGTTCGGTTTGGCTGGGAAATGTGCTAGGTGCTCTTTTTGAAACTTGCAATGCAATCTGCCCAATTTGTTTCTCCATATTTTTCATTGTTGCTTGCAGATTTTGGATTTCTTGACTGGTAGTATTAGCTAATTTTTCAATTGCAACCTCCTAAGCAGCCTTAGGTGCAGCAGGTTGCTGTATCTGCTGTTGAAATTGTGGCCTAGGGTGCTGATCTTTGTCCCACTTTAAATTAGGATGACCTCTCCAACTCGGGTTGTAGACATTTGAATAGGGTCATATCGGGGACGCTGAAAATTATTAAATGCATTAACCTGCTCTGCTGTAAACTCCGGAAAAGCATTTTTATGTGGACAACTCATAAAATCATGAGTTGTCATGTTGCAGGCAGCTTGTAAGGGCTGTTGTACAACAACATGTAAACCTGGAATTCTTTGTAATAACATGTCAAATTTTGCATCAAATATTTCAAGCTTTTTCTCCATTTTTTCAATTTGTGCCGACACATATGGAGAACAATTAAACATCTAAAAAACAGACTTAGATTGTGGTTGCTCAACTGCCCATTGCTGTGTATCTGCTGCCATTTTTTCAAATAATAAACAAGCCTCTTGTGCAGTTTTATCCTTGTAAGAACCTCCGCATGACGTGTTGACAAAAGTTTTTGCTGTCATATTTAACACTCTGAAAAATATATGCATTTGATCAATACTGTTAATACCAGAATGTGGACATTTTCTAATCAACTCTTTGAACCATTCCCACGCCTCATGAAATTCTTCATTTGGTTTTTGGGCAATAGATAAAATCTAAGTTCTCATGTCAAGAGTCTTTGAAGCTGGGTAATATTTGCTTCAAAATTTTTCACTGAGTTGGACCCAAGTACTAATGCTTCTAGATAGAAGTGTGAGGAGCCATCTCCTTGCTTGACCTTTCAGAGTGTATGGAAATAAACGGAGCTTAATGGATTCAGCTGAAAATTTCTCTAACCAAAATATTCTTACAACCCATGAAAAATTCTGCAATATGCATGTTGGGATCGTCGGTTGATAACCCATGAAATGTAGGTAGAATATTCAACATGTGCTACTTTATTTCGAATGTAGACCCTTCCTCCACTTCTGGATAAGTAATGCAACTTGGCATATTAGTGTTGTGAGCTGTCAGTGAATCACCCAGGGGCTGACCAACCTCTGGAATAACAAACGCCATTTTTTCTTTGCTGTGCAGATCCCCAGAAAATAAAGACTGCAGAAAAGTCCCCTGCAGTGAAGGAACCCACTGCAAATTTGGCTCTCTGCGTCATCTCCTTAAAGTTTGCTCAAGTTCTAGATCAAAGGGAAACAATTTATGCACTGTTGAACGGGTGCTGACCATGCATTGTAATATGCACTATTGTACTACTGTAATCTATATAAACAGCAATAACTAACTGAAAATCTGATTAGAACGAATTATTTTAAATAGTCCCCGGCAACGGTGCCATTTTCTTGACATGGATTTTGCTACGCACGTGAACAGGCTAAAAACTCCTATAATACTTGCATGAATTACAAGGTTATTGTAGTATAAACGGATCTCGCAAGGTCGTTCTCCACAGGGATTATTAAATAATTCGAAACAAACCAAATTCCAATTAATTATTGTAAAGTAGAAATTGAGATGATTGATTTTATAACCTACTTAAATTAAAAACGAATTTAATTAATAAAAGTAAACTAATCTGCAATATTAAAGATGAAAGAAAAGGAACCAGTTTTGGAGAAATCAAATTAAGAAAGCACTAGGGTTTCACCATCACCTAGCAATCCTATGAACTTTTACCAATTACTTATGATCTACACATGCCACTTTGAATGTTAGATTTTCCGAATTCATATTCTATTTGGAACCTCCAACATAGAACGTATATCTAACATGCAACCTGTCCGGACGTTCGGATCAAATCTGAACATGAAAGACTCATTATGCTTTATGAAAACCCTTTGAAAAACCATGCAACCCTTAAGACGTGGTGTTCATCCTAAGTGAAATTACAATTATTAATCACAAGAAGTCAGGGTCAATTTCAGGGAACCTTCCGACCAAAATTGCATCAAATTACTTTTTTAAAGATCCTAATGGTGATCAGGCATTACGACAATTAGATAGTTTTAATCCCGGTGATTAATAATTCAAAGTATGCATGCAATCAATCATAAGCAATTAAATAAAAATCACATATTCATGCTAAGGCTCAAGGCTTCGCCCAAGCAAAAGAAATTAGTTACACATATTCATAATTGAAATCATAGGAAATATTGTGAAAAATAAAAAGAATGAAAACACCTTAAAGTAGAAAATCTCCAAAAACCTTAGCAATTGCTCTCTGTCTCCAAAGTTGCATAAAAGAAAGCATAGAAAAAAATTAAGAACGGCAAAGCAATATATTTGCTAAGCCAACGCACAAACCCTAAAACATAGGTCTCTTATTCCAATTAGGAAACTAAGAAAAATAATAAAATATCTTAGAAAATAAAACCCTAATTAAACTAGGAGAATCTGCCAAGTACTTGTCCACCCACGTTTTAGCCTCAGATCTCCTCCAAATCCAGCCCAAGATAGCTTGTTTTAATGATCAGGACGTTCGGAACACATCTTCAGAAGGCCACGAAACCATCCGAGGTCATCTTGGGCTCCAAAAATGCAATTTAAGCCCAGAAACGTCATTTTCCAGCACCGAGCATCGCTCCTTGATTTTATCGCCAGAAAATAACCACTTGGTGGAAAAATCCCAAATTTTGATACGATCAAGCTAAGCGACTCAACGTTCTCCAACTAGAATTACTCCAAAATTCGTCCATTTGGTCATGTTTTTCTCCAAAGGAAGTCGGAAGCTCTATATTGAAAATACAATTCAAGTATCAAAATTCTTCCAAAATATTAACCAAAATATACTAAGAATATGGTAAAATATATAATATAAAATCTACTCATCAGAGGCCTTGATCTTGGGCAGGAGCAAGATCTAGATAACATGCGATGCTTCTTGTTGCGTGCACCAACATCCTTGTCCATAGCATCGACACCATCAGGATCACCCCTGTCAACTGATCTCTCCCTCTTTCGACCCCTGGAGACAGATCTGCTTTGGGCTCGATTAATTGCCTTTGTAGGATCAATCCCCAACTTTGTAAGCTGCCTCCCCATTCTCTTTGTTGTGAACTCCCTATCCTTGTCGAATTTACTTGGTACAATTGGTCGACTCTCTGCTGTACTTTTTTTTATTCTATGTTGTGGAATGAACATGCTTTTCTTTTTCCTTATCTCATCTAACACCTTTTGCTCTTCTGGAGTCAGTTCCAATGCATACATCTCAAAATCAACATCACCCTCCTCTTCCTGCCAGAGTCCTTGTTTTCGTTCCAACTCCTTAAGCCTATGAAAAATACCAGGATCAACAAAGTCAGATACATTGTGCCCATCAATAATTTCTGGCATGACATCCTCTTTCCATTCATCATTAGCCAAGATATAGTGCTTCTTCAGACTGGTAGAGTACACACCAGCACCACCATTCTCATTCTCCAAATCCCTTTCTGTACTCTTTTTTTCCTTCTCCACTGCTTGCTTAGACTTAGCGGCCTCTAAAACTGCCTGAGGTATACATGGGGGCCTTTCCTTACTGTCCCGTGGCTTTGGCAATGCCACATGAAAACGATTTAAGCAGCCTTTCGAATTCATCTTCAACTCTACTCTTTGATTCAACAACCTCTCACAAGCTGCATTCTTTACAGAAATCACCCCTTCCTCGGTCAAAGTGCTCATGGTCAAGAGTACCCCCTCATCATTTGTAGCCTCACCTCCTCGACCAATCACTGTCTTCATTGCTTCATTTTTAATCTCTATGACCAACTTCTTGTCTTCCTCGGATATACCCTCCAGTGGCTGTAAATCAATCTTGTTGCAGACTATAATCATGTTCGAAGCTAACCAGCTCCTGGAGGCGAGGGGTTGAAGGCAGCAAGGGGCTCCCAAGCAAAGGGTGTTGTCTACATCGAAGAAGAAGAAAGAAGATGAAGGGTTTTAGTCTCCAACGGCTAGTTTTTTGTTTAAATGTGGGTGTAAGTGTGTGAGTGACAAGTGTACACTCCAGATTAAATCACTTAACCCCCAAATGAAGGGTTAGGATGTAATCTGGAGTAGTAAGGCTTAAATGATTGTTAAAGTCTCTTGTCAATCATTTTTTAACAAGTATGGGTGATGGCAATACATCATACTCTTGTAAAATCTCACCTTACTTAATCAATCAGGGCTGCTGCATTTTTTGCATAGCCAGTATCCAACCTCCAAGTTCTCTCCATTCTATGTCATTCTAATCAAAAGAAACCGGTTCAAACAATCAATCAAAAACACAAAACAAACAAACTTTATCATGGCCTCAGAGCTTTGTTACTGATCTTAAAAAAAAAAAAAGTATGGGCGTAATCTGTGCAAATAGAGATTTCTGGAAGCACCAACGTAGTGTCTTCTACAACAACAATCAACAAACTACCCTGAAATGAAGGGATCCAGCAGTAGCAGTGAGCTAAAAGCTCCAGTCTTTGATAGGGAGAATTATGATTTTTGGAGAATAAGAATGACAACCATTTTCAAATCCTATGATATATGGGATATGGTTCAACACGGGTATGAACTACCTGAGATGGAGATCAATGCTCTAGAGGAGGATCTCACAGAAATACAACTCAAAACACTGAAGCAGAATCGGATGGAGGATGCTAGAACACTTGGAATCATTCAAGGTGCTGTCTCAGACACCATTTTCATGAGGATAGCAAATGAAGAGACTGCAGAGGGAGCTTGGGAAGTTTTAAAGCAAGAGTACAGAGGAGACACTAAAGTTAGAAAGGTAAAACTTCAGTCCCTTATAAGAGATTTTGAGTATACAAGAATGAGGGAAAATGAGTTGTTAAAAGACTACTTCACTAGGTTGTTTGATGTTGTAAACAAGATGAAAACATATGGTGAGGAACTGCCAAATGAAATAATTGTCCAAAAACTATTGATTAGTTTGACTAAACCCTATGATTCAATAGTGAATGTTATAGAAGAAACCAAAGACACTGAAACTCTCAGTGTGCAAGATGTGATGGCATCCTTAAGAGCTTTTGATCAAAGACTCGAGAGGCATGCTGACTCTGCACCTGAGAAAGCCTTTCAATCACTCAATGTTGGATCTAGTAGTCAAGCCAGTGCAAGCAAACAGAAACCACAGTGGAAGGGCAAGAACAAGAAATGGGAAGTAAAAGGGTATCACAACTCAAGACCTAACCAAGGCAGCAACATCAATGCAGGTCCAAGAACCAAGCAACAATGCAAGCACTGTGATAAATTCCATCTTGGGGAGTGTTGGTTCAAGGACAAGCCTAGATGTCAAAAATGCAACAGGTTTGGACACATTATAAAGGACTGCAGATCAAAGAATGTGCAATAAGTGAACTGTGCAAATCAAGTGGAAGAAGAAGCAAATGTGTTATGTGCTTTCAATGCAAAAATGGAGAGAAATAATGAAGTGTGGTACATTGACAGTGGTTGCAGCAACCACATGACTGCACATAAGTCATTACTCATTAACATCGACACAAACTTCACTGAAAAAGTGAAAATGGGAGATGGAAACATTATCAAAGCCACTGGAAGAGGAACTCTGGTTATCAACACCAAGAAAGGAAGAAGATGCATAAGGGAGGTGATGCTAGTGCTTGGATTGGATGAGAATCTACTTAGTGTGGGTCAAGTGATGGAGCATGGTTATTTCCTACTATTTGGGAGAACTGTGGTTGAGATCTATGATGACAGATCCCTATCAAACTTGGTGACCAAAGTGGAAGTGAAAAACAGAAGCTTTCCACTTGTGCTGAAGTACTTAAAAGAAGTGGCAAGGAAAACAAGTGTGACAAGTTCTATGAAGCTATGGCACAAGAGACTCGGTCATTTAAACATGACAAGCTTACAAAATCTGCAAAAGGATGAAATGGTGCAAGGTATACCAAAGATAGATCAATGCAATGAAACCTGTGAAGGGTGTGTGTTTGGCAAGCATCACAGAGATTCATTTGAAGCTGGAAAGGCTTAGAGGGCAACAAAGCCACTCGAATTGATTCACTCAGATGTGTGTGGACCAATGAAAACAACAACAATCAATGGAAACAGGTATTTCCTAACCTTCATTGATGACTATTCACGGATGTGTTGGGTGTATTTCATGATGTTCAAGTCTGAGGTATTCACAATATTCAAGAAGTTCAAGGCAATGGTGGAATTGCAAAGTGGATACCAAATCAAAAGACTGAGAAGTGATAGGGGAGGTGAGTACATCTCACATGAGTTCAATGCATTCTGTGAAGATGTGGGGTTGGAGAAGCAACTCACTATGGCATATTCACCACAATAGAATTAGATTGCAGAAATGAAGAATAAGACTATAGTTGAAATGGCTAAGTCTATGATGCATGAGAAGAACATGCCTTATAAATTCTGGGGTGAAGATGTGAACACCTCAGTGTATCTATTGAATAGATGTCCTACTAAAGCACTGGACAAGAAGACACCATTCGAAGTGTTCAGTGGAAGGAAACCCTCTGTGAAGCATCTGAGAGTGTTTGGCTCAGTGTGCTACACTCTCATCCCTCACCAACTAAGGCACAAGTTGGAGAAATCAAGTAACAAGGGTGTTTTTGTAGGCTATGGTACCAGTGAGAAAGGGTACAGAGTTTATAATGTGTTCACTCAAAAGATAATCTTATCAAGGGATGTTATTTTTGATGAAGACTCAACATGGAACTGCGAAACAAGGGTAGAAGAGAATGATAGTGTCTCTCTACAACTTGACCTCAACAAAAGACAAACAACGGAGTCTTTGGAGACCTCAGTTCAAGAAGAACTCATAGAGAATGATGACATACAAGAGACTCCACAGCAAGCAAACATGAGTCAACAACCAAGTCAATCACAAATAACAACTCCAAGCTCAACTCCAGTGAGGTCAAGAAACTTGGATGAGATATATGCTACATGTAATTACTGTGTAGTGGAACCAGAAACATATGAAGAAGCTGAGAAGGACAAAGCGTGGAAGAAAGCAATGAAGGAAGAGCTTGAGATGATTGAGAAGAATGACACTTGGGAAATTGTAAATCGACCAAGTGACAAGCCTGTGATTGGTGTAAAATGGGTGTACAAAGTGAAGCTCAATCTAGATGGTTCTGTGCAAAAGAACAAGGCCAAGTTAGTGGCCAAAGGTTATTCACGGAAGCCTGGTGTAGACTTCAATGAAACCTTTGCTCCAGTAGCAAGGTTAGACACCATAAGGACCTTGATAGCCCTAGCAGCCAAGAAGGGTTGGAATCTTCATCAATTGGATGTTAAATTTGCATTTCTAAATGGAGTGCTAGAGGAGGAGGTGTTTGTGGAACAAACTCAAGGGTTCACAAATCAAGAGTTTCCAGAAAAAGTGTACAAGTTAAGGAAGGCTCTTTATGGCCTAAAACAAGCTCCAAGAGCTTGGTACAGTGAGATTGATTCCTATTTCACTGAGAAAGGATTTCAGAAAAGTCCTAGTGAAGCTACACTCTACACCAAGACAGAAAGCAACAACAAGACACTCATTGTCTCAATCTATGTGGATGATGTTGTCTACACTGGAAATGATGCTGCAATGATTGAAGAGTTCAAGGAAGAGATGCTGAAGAGGTATGAAATGACTGACCTAGGCCTCTTGTATCATGTTCTTGGCATTGGGGTAATTCAAGAAGCAAGTAGCATCTTTATTCATCAAAAGAAGTATGTTGAAACTTTGTTTGAGAAGTTTGGTTTGAAGGGTTGCAAATCAGTCTCTACACCCCTAATTGCAAATGAGAAGCTTAAGAAGGAGGATGGAAGTGAACCTGCAGATGCTAGTCTCTATAAAAGCATTATTGGCAATCTATTGTATCTAACTGCAACAAGGCCGGATCTAATGTTCTCAGCAAGCCTACTTTCTAGGTTTATGCAGAATCCTAGCAAGATACATATGGGCACAGCTAAGAGAGTGCTAAGATATGTACAAGGAACCCTTGATTATGGGATCAAATATGAGATGGGAAAGTCATCTATCCTAATTGGATTCTGTGACAGTGACTGGGGTGGCAGTGAAGAAAATGAATTACAATGTTTGTATGTTCACTTTAGAATGGGTAAGGAATTCATACTTACTTGGCACTAAAGTGATTGTATGTTCACAACAAAACGAAAGAAAATGGGTAAGGAGTCATCAATGTGCACCAAACGGCTAAGGTGGTCAGCCATCACGTTTTCACTCCCCTTTTTGTCTCTAATTTCAATGTTTAACTCTTGAAGTAGGAACATCCAACGAATCAGCCTTGGTTTGGCCTCCTTCTTGGATACTTCAAAGCTGCATGGTCAGAATATACAATCACTTTAGTGCCAAGTAAGTATGAACGAAATTTATCTAAAGCAAAGACAATTGCAAGAAGTTCTTTCTCAGTGGTAGAATAATTCAATTGAGCATCATTTAGGGTCCGGGAGGCGTAATGGATGACGTGGGGCTGTTTGTTCCTCTTTTGGCCTAAAACAACACCAATGGCATTGTCGGATGCATCACACATTAGCTCAAATGGAAGGCTCCAATCTGGTGGCATAATGATGGGGGTCGAAGTCAACATGTCCTTAAGGGTTTTGAAAGCGGTCTCACACTCCTTGTTGAACTCGAAGGCTACTTCCTTTTGGAGCAAACGGCAAAGGGGTTGAGAGATTTTTGAGAAATCCTTGATGAATCTCCTATAAAATCCTGCATGGCCAAGAAAAGAACGAACCTCCCTCACCGAAGTGGGAGAGGGTAAGTGACGTACAAGATCTATTTTGGATTTATCAACCTCAATCCCTTTTTCTGATATGATATGCCCCAAAACTATACCTTGTTTTACCATAAAATGGCACTTTTCCCAATTCAAGACAAGATTAGTTTCGATGCATCATTGTAAGATCAAAGTTAGATTATTCAAGCATGCATCAAATGAGTCACAAAAAACACTAAAGTCATCCATAAACACTTCAATGATCTTTTCCACAAATTCTGAGAAAATACTTACCATACACCTTTGGAATGTGGCTGGTGCGTTGCATAGCCCAAATGGCATGCGTCGATAAGCAAAGGTACCAAAGGGACATGTGAAGGTAGTCTTTTCTTGGTCATCGGGAGCTATCACAATCTGATTATAACCCGAATAGCCATCAAGAAAACAATAAAAAGAATGACCGGCTAACCTTTCAAGCATTTGATCAATAAAGGGCAGCGGGAAGTGATATTTTCTTGTTGTAGCGTTGAGCTTCCGATAGTCAATACAAACTCTCCATCCGGTTTGGATTCGGGTGGGTACAAGCTCATTATCTTTTTTTTTTACCACAGTGACTCCGGACTTTTTAGGAACAACTTGGACCGGAGAGACCCAATGGCTATCAGAAATTGGGTAAATCACTCCACAATCTAGTAGCTTGATGATTTCCTTCTTCACAACGTCCATCATGGGTGGATTGAGTCAGCGTTGTGCTTCTCTAGATGGTTTGGCTCCTTCTTCCAAGAGTATTCGATGCATGCAAGTGGTAGGGCTAATTCCATTTATATCGGCCAATGTCCACCCAATGGCAGTTTTGTATTCCCGAAGCACCCTCACCAACTTGTCCTCCTCTTGTGTTGTCAGTGAAGAAGAGATGATGATGGGCAGCATCTCTTGTTCTCCCAAAAACACATATTTCAAATGGTTAGGCAATGGTTTAAGCTCTAGGGAAGGTGGCTGGATTACAGAAGGAAGCAACTTGTTAGTCGAAATGGGAATTGAAATTAGGTTAGGAGACTTACCAATATGCTTTGGATTTGACTCTCGGGCAGCAACCATCTCCACCAATTCTTTTTTAATAGGCACGGCAAGGTATGCTTTGTTGTTGCCGTGGGTATGCCTAAGTGCTAACCCTTCGTTTTTTAGTCCAATGCTTTGCATGAGAGTTTTTTCAAGTGCATCCTCACTCAAATCATCAAGGAATTCCTGCGCCAAAGAGTCAATTACATCAATAGAGAAATAAGAGTGATCATCATGAGGATATCTCATAGCATCAGAAATATTGAAATCAATAACTTCCCCATCAAATTCCATGGTCAATGTTCCCTTGAATACCTCTATCTTTATACGGGCAGTCTTCATGAATGGTCGGCCAAGTAAGATTGGTAATTGAGGGGAACGGTTCAAGTCTTCCATTTCAAGCACGTAGAAGCCCACCAGAAAGGCTAGGTGATTCACCTGCACTAAAACATCGTCCAAAACACCTTTTGGATACGCATTAGATCTATCGGCCAATTGAATGATCACTCCATCATTTTTTAATTCTCCCAAGTTCATAGATGCATATATTGAATAAGGCATGACATTTATTGATGCACCTAGATCTAACATGGCAGATTCAAAGCGAGTATTTCCTATAACACAAGGAATTGTAAAACTGTCGGGATCTTTGCACTTAGGAGGTAGTTTTCGTTGCAACACGACTGAGACATTCTCACTTACCCTTACCACCTCTTTGTTCGAAGCCCTCTTCCTTGTAGTGCACAGCTCCTTCAGGAACTTAGCATACTTGGGGACTTGTTTAATTGCATCTAGAAGTGGAATGTTGACTTGCACCTTTCTGAATGTGTCAAGGATGTCTTTGTCACTCTCATCCTTTTTTGTTTGCACAAACCTGCGAGGAAATGGTGCATTGGGTGGAATGGAGTTAGAAGTCATGGAATTTGAACCCAACTTACCTTTGGTGGCCGAATTAGGGTGTGTAAGTGGCTGCGGCAAGGATTGCTCAATCCTTGTCGTCGGCATGCCTTGTTCCTTCTCCTCATATTGCATCTTTTCATCCTCATTTTGATTGGATTTAGATGGGTTAGGATCAGATCCAACTTCTTTTCCACTTCGCAAGGTGATGGCTTTGGCAGATTCGAAGCCTCCTTTTGGATTCACATCCATCGAACTAGGTAACTTACCTTGTTCTCTACTAAATTGCCCCATGAATTCAGCCATTTGTCCCACTTGTCTCTTTAATTCAGTCACCTCTCGAGCTTGATTTTGCACTTCTTTGGCGTAATTGTGCATGTCTTTGGCTTGATTTTCCTGACCCTGCGCCAACGTAGTTAGCATTGTCAAAAGACGAACCTGAGTTATTTTAGGCAGGTTGTGCTTAGGGTTGTGTGGGTGCATACGGCATTTGGTAGAATCCCGGAGGTTGCTACCTAAATGCACTTTGTTGTTGGGTTTGTTGGGGCTCCCTCCATTTGAAATTTGGATGATCTTTCCAACCTGGATTGTATGTATTCGAGAACGGATCATTCCTTGGTTGGTTTTGACTCCCAAAACCCACGGCATTGGCAAATTCCCACCCTCCATTTTCGATCAATTGAGGGCACTTATCCGTGAGGTGTCCTTGCATTGAGCACACCCCACAAGCAGCTACACTTTGTTCTTTTGGTTTTTCAACCACCTGTGAAAGAAGAGTAGTAAGATTAGCCATTTGATTTTGAAGTTCGGAAATAGCACTTACCTCATTAACATGTTGCTGCCATGGGTTGTCTCTTTGGCCAACGCCTTCATATTGTTGAGCATTCAATGCGCGGTTAGCAATTAAAGTCTTGGCAGCCATGGGGGTTTTGTTCACCAAAGCTCCTCCCGCTGAGGCATCTAGCATTTAGCGTTCAATTGGTAGAAGCCCTTCGTAGAAATATTGAAGAAGAAGTTCCTCCTTCATTTGGTGCTGTGGACATGAAGCAACAAGAGTTTTAAAATGTTCATAATAAGTTGGAAATGATTCACCTTGGTTTTGCTAAATGCCACTAATCCTTTTGCATAAAAGAATGACTCGAGAAGTTGGGAAAAACTTCTCCAAAAACGCCCGTTTCATACTCTCCCATGATGTGACAGTTCCGGGGGCTAGTTCATACAACCAATCTTTAACCCTTTCCAAGAGAGAAAAGGGAAAAGCTTTCATTTTCAGTATGCTCCCATAACCATTCACAGGGGTCATGCTCGAACAAACAACCTCGAACTCCTTCAAATGTTTATTAGGATCTTCCATGGACAACCTATGGAACTTAGGAATATGGTGCAATAAGCTGGACTTTAATTCAAACTCATTGGTCTTGTCTTGGGCCGCCCTTGGATATTGAATGCATAAGGGCATAGCATTGTCCAATCCCGAAGCGGAAAGCTCCTTGATTGTTCGATTGTCCACTGCCATGTCTTGTACTTCTTCAAAAATCTGAGTCATGGCCTCCTCTTCCACTTGTCTTTCGTCTTCTTCAAGATCTGGTGCAGGTTGAGGTGGTTGGGGTTCTTGTTGATTCCTTGCTCGTCTCAAGGTTCGTTCAAAATCGTCGTCAAAGTCAAGGATGTGCTTATGAACAGGTTAAGAACTTCGAGTCATAAACCACCTAAAACAAGAAAACAAGTAAAGTCAGCAACTAGGAACAAAAACACATAAAAATAAACAAAAAGAAATAACAAGGGATTAGCAAAATTGCTAATCCCTGGCAACGGCACCAAAAACTTGATGCGAAAATTAACTTAACACACAAATTAAACCCTATTTTGACAATTGTAGTATATGTATAAGTAGGGATCGTTCTAGGCCGGGGATTAGGAGGGATTGCTAATTGACTCTAAACTGACTCAAAGACACAAAAACAAACTTAAAAGCGTTAGGATAGATTCAAAAGACTCAAAACTAGTTCACAAGACTCAAAATAAGCTAAGAACACTCAAAACTGCATAAAAACACCAACTAGGCAGTTTCTGACACTAAACACAATTTTGGACGAAAATAAAGTTTGGGCTTGACTCAAAACACTTAGAATGCAAAAAAAACAAGTTTAAAAGAATTTGAAACAAGAAAGTAACGGGGGGTTTTGATTTGGACGAACTTAGAAAAACAAAACAAATTGTAACTTAAAACAGGCTTGAAAACAAATTTAGGAAATTAGATGGATGATGGGATAACTAGAGGCTTTTCCTCCACACATGACATGTATGCAAACAACTCGATTTCCAGTTACTACTTCAATGAATTATGAACGACAATGCTCCAAATTAACTGTGACATCACTAGTTAACTCTCAGATTTTCCTTGTTTTATTGGATTGGATGACATCATTCGACAACCCAAAGTATTCTTCAAAAGTTCCCTACATGACATCATAATAGAGATACGATCAAAGATCATTACGTTCAATGAAAATCATAAGCATTGACAAAGCACTTGCAACTATGACATCATGTCACTCATGCTAGGAATTAAACTTAACGCGATCGTGATCAACAACCTTCACTACATATGAATATAAGTTTGTAACGATTATGTGAAACTTATTTATACTCTAGCGTCAGATTTATACATGCCAATTAAGTGTCGACCCTCAATCAACAAACACAAATAAGTTATGAATTAAACAGTTAAGCCAATTGCATTCACGATTCAAAAATTCATAACTGGAATTTATCAACTTATATTGCACACATAATCATGGCTTTGAAATCACCCCTAGCCAAGAGGGGTTTAGCCACTCATGTTCACAACAAAACGAAAGAAAATGAATTTAAACATTGTAAGTATAGAACGAATTACACCTCGAATGCTTTAACAATCAAGCTTGAACATCCAAGAGTTCTTCCTTCTTTCTTCACTCACGGCACAAGGTTTGGTGTAAGGTTTGGGTGGTGATTTGTATGGAAGAATGGCTGAGAGGATGAATGGATGTGTATGGATGAGGGTTGGCTGCGGGAAAGAGTGTTTGGATGTGTTTTTGGTTGTGTTGAATGGTGGTGGAGGATGGATCCCCACGTCTTTGGATGAAAGGTTGCTGGAATTGTGTTTGGGAGAGTTTGGATGGTATGTTGCGGCAAAGAAAGGGTAATGGCGGAATGTGTTTGTGATGTACTGTAGTGTTGAAATGGTGGTGAATGCTCTAACAAAATCTGCCCTCTATGGCTGTTACACACACTCCTTTTATAGAGGGAGTGCACGGCAATGGAGGGGAGCATGGAGTGGTGATGTGCAATGATTCAAGGGTGAAAGTGAAGTGATGATGCAAAGCATGGGGGGTAAAATGGAGTGATGGTGCAGCAATGAGTGCATGGAGTGGAGGTTAAAGTGATGAAATGATGCATGAAATCTGAAATAATGGAAGGAACAAGGAATGGTGCAACAATGAGTGCATGGAGTGGAGGTTAAAATGATGCATGAAATCTGAAATGATGGAGGGAACAAGGAATGGTGCAGCAATGAGTGCATGGAGTGGACAAGAATATTGTGCACATGGTAGACAAAGGAAAGGAAGTGGAATGATGCAACAAATGAGTCAATGGAGGGAACATGGATGATGATGCACGACATAGGAATCCAAAGGGAGTGCAATGGTGCATGAAATCTGGATCAATGGAGGGGACAATGGTGGTGCACGGCATTGATGGAAAGGTGAAGGAGTGGTGCATCAAATGAGTGCTAGGAATGGACAATGATGATGGCACGACATGGAAGGTGAATGGTGGAGTGACACCCCTTTGTGGCTGAGATTAAGGCTTCTAGAATCCTTATTTAGTGTCCTAATATCTTTGGGAACCCTCGTTGTGGCTGGAACTTAGTTGAATTAGGTTTAAGAAAGGTTAAATCAAAATAAGGTAATCTTGACTCATGTTTCTTCTTTAGTTGCTGAGCTCTTTGTCCTTTTTACATTAATTCTTCTTTCTCTTTAACACATTCCTAGCCTCTTTAGTCTTCAATTTCGTCCATCCACCTTGCTCCATGCATGTGCTATCCATTCCAAGCCCAAAACTGCTCCAAAATGCACCTTATTGCTTTATAAGGCCTATGGACCTACAAACACACGAAAATAGCTTAAAATACATAATTAACTAAGAAATAACAACATAAATGCATGAGAACAAGCTAACTTAGTCGCATAAATATGCTCATATCAATGATAGCAGAAGCACATCTGGCTATGCTTTCACTTTCGGATCAGGTGTATTTTCATGGCCCTCTGTGAAGCAACAAAGTGTTGCACTGTCCACAGCCGAGGCAGAGTATGTGAGCGCATCAGAAGCTACAGCTCAAGCTATTTGGCTAAGGTTCATACTTAAAGATTTTGGCGAATTGCAGGTTGAAGCCACACCACTTTTGTGTGACAACACCTCTGCAATTGCCATGACTAAAAGACCAGTATTTCATCAGAGAACAAAACACATCAAGAGAAGATATCATTTCATCAGAAAAGCATTGCAGGACAACAAAATCAAGCTAATCTATTGCAGCACATAAGATCAGATCGCAGACATATTCAATAAAGCACAACCGAAGGAGAGATTCAATTACCTGAGGGGTTTGCTCGGATTGACTTCCAGAAGCAGTTTAGAAGGGAGTGTTGGAAGCTAAACAGCTCCTGGAGTCGAGGGGTCGAAGGCAGCAAGGGGCTCCCAAGCAAAGGGTGTTGTCTGCATCGAAGAAGAAGAAAGAAGATGAAGGGTTTTAGTCTCCAACGGCTAGTTTTTTGTTTAAATGTGGGTGTAAGTGTGTGAGTGACAAGTGTACACTCCAGATTAAATCACTTAACCCCCAAATGAAGGGTTAGGATGTAATCTGGAGTAGTAAGGCTTAAATGATTGTTAAAGTCTATTGTCAATCATTTTTTAACAAGTATGGGTGATGGCAATACACCATACTCTTGTAAAATCTCACCTTACTTAATCAATCAGGGCTGCTGCATTTTTTGCATAGCCAATATCCAACCTCCAAGTTCTCTCCATTCTCTGTCATTCTAATCAAAAGAAACCGGTTCAAACAATCAATCAAAAACACAAAACAAACAAACTTTATCAAATCAGTGGTTTGTTCATAAACAGAGACTTAATGCTGTGAAAAAGAGCTGCCTGTTGGGCAATGCTGTACCCACAAGACCCCGAGATGTCCAAGAAGAACAACACCGCAGCTCTCAAGTGGGCCAGAGCTGTGATGCTGCACATCTCAGCCCTAGTAATCTTGTTAATGAATGAACTCTTTCCAACATTCGGATAGCCACAAATCAATATCGTCCTGGTATTAGGGTCAATGGAAGGCAGCCTTGCCATGTGTTGCCTAATTTGTTCTAGATAAGCTAAACTAGGACCGATCCTCTTAATCACCGTGCACATGCGGCCAAGAGCAGCGACCTTGAGACATTTGCATCGGTAAAGTGAATTACCATATTTCAACAATTTCACATAGTATTTCCAGTTTTGACTTGGCCAAGTGCAAGCTTGTAGTGATCTTTGTTGTAGAGAACATGAAGAAGGTCGCCATAGAAAGGGTGGATGTCATCGAGCCTAGGAAACTCATCAATAATTGTGGAGAGCTTCTCATGAAAATTCTGTTGGCTATATTTCACCTTGTGCATGTAGAACTGGCGAAGGCGGGAAATTGCATAACCCTTGTGGACTACAGTTGGGTTCTGCCGCTGGGTGCGAGATAGGATTATGTCAATGAAGTCCTTCCCAGTTGGTACAACAGTCATCTTCTTAAAGTTATACTGCACCATGTTTACTAATTGGTCTGTTTGCAGAAAAGTATAAAATCAAGTTAACACCAAATTCGAAACTGATTTCCAGTTTGAAACTGATATTCGCCTACAAAAAGCTGGAAACAAATTGAAAACAGAATATAAAACAAAATCCCGTACGTCGGCTTTCTTTGTGTACTTTTGCCCTGGTTATATGATTACCAGTTTCTCAAACAAAAAAAAAAAAAAAAAAAAAAAAACAAAATCCAAACTCCAGAGACCATGAGCAAAGGACGGTACGGTAGTAGAGGTTCGACGGAGAGAGAGAGAGGACTTACTTTACAACGGAGGGAGAGACTGAGAGAATCGGTGGCTCTGAGAAGGAACGAATAAAGGTAAAGATGTACTAATCAAAAAGATTATAAACAGCTATTTTCTGTAGGGTTTAGGGTTTAGGGAGAGAGGTATTTTAAAATCTTTGCTCCACCGAGTCGACTGGCCCAATTTGTTCGATTTGGTGTGGGTTTTTGTTTTCAAATTGTATTGTGGTTAGTTGCGAACCTAATTTAAACCGAACCGAACGACTTTAAATTTATTTTGGGAGATAGGTAATGTTAAAAGACGTGTTTATTCTTATTAGTGACACATTATTTAATTTATAAATTTAATCTTCGTATTTAATTTATCTAGCATTATCCTTTGGGAGAGTTTTGACATAGGACCTCAATCTTTTAATTTCTTATATAAAACATCTATTCTTTTTAATAATTTATTTAAACATTCTTTTTTACAATTAAGTGCCACATGTATTATAAATAACATTTTCAATGCAATATTACAGGTTTTGTCATTATAATGTACCAATTAACTAATAATTATCATATAAATATCCCAATTGTCCTAAAATGTGGTAGATAAGTTTTAAAAATCTTGAAACACATCAAACCTGATCTAGTTATGCTACTAACGTACATTTTCTTTCCAACTCCACACCATGCAACTAACACACATGATATTTGCTTATGTTATCTTCTTTTGCAACCATTAGTAATTGTTTCATGCCATTGCTTTCCTTGATCGGTTAGTCGACCCTTTTCCGTTCTCCCTTGTCAATCGTATTCATTTCCTTCATATTTTATTTTATGCACACCTTTTGATCTGAGTATCCGTATCAAAGGGTAAGCTTTTTGTTTTTGCACACTTTTACTTATCTTTCTTTCTTTTTCACATACCATGGTACATTTGGGAAATAGAATTTCGTGGTACAATTCCTCTTAAAGGATAGTTTGTATTGGGTAAGTTTCAGTTTAGCATTGGTATGTTTCAAGCCATATGTTTGTACGTTTCAAGTTGGAATGGGTACACTTAAATTTAGCCTTGGTACATTTCAAGTTGATATTGGTACGTTTCAAATTGGCATGAATACATATCGAATTAACATCGGTATATTTAAATTTGGTTTCAATTTAAAATTCACATTCATATATACACATATATCATGTAACATCCCACATCGCCAAGGGGAGTGGATCCTGTAAACCTTATATGTATATTCCCATCTCTACCTAGCACGAGGCCTTTTGGGAGCTCACTGGCTTCGG
Organism: Malus fusca; assembly: GCA_035220775.1. NCBI lineage: Eukaryota > Viridiplantae > Streptophyta > Magnoliopsida > Rosales > Rosaceae > Malus > Malus fusca. The sequence goes on from CM069069.1 coordinate 26,988,853, forward strand.
GTTCCATCAGAACTCCGAAGTTAAGCGAGTTTGAGCGAGAGCAATCCCAGGATGGGTGACCCATTGAGAAGTTCTCGTGTGAGTTCCCAGAAACAAAACCGTGAGGGCGTGGTCGGGGCACAAAGCGGACAATATCGTGTGATATGAGCATATTTATGCGACTTAGTTAGCTTGTTCTTGTGCATTTATGTTGTTATTTCTTAGTCAATTATGTATTTTAAGCTATTTTCGTGTGTTTGTAGGTCCTAATAACAAAGTTGGCAAGAAAGTGCATTTTGGTGCATTTTGGAGCAATTTTGGCCTGAAATGGATTGCATGCATATGGAGCAAGTTGGATGGACGTTTTTGGTGTTTTAAAAAGGGTTTCAACATATGCAAAAATCTGAATAATGAAGTTGAAGTGTGGAAGTGTGCAGATACATACACTTAAGGAACAATTTGAAAGGAAAAGAAGTGAAATATGCCATTTGTTGGATTGCTTTACAAGTTGTATTCACATTTCCAGCAACTACAAACATAATTGCAAGCTGAAATGATGCATAGCATGTGTGTGAAAGTGTCTAGCAGCAGGTGCATGTGTGAAGAGGTGTAAAGTGGCCAAAAGTTAGTGTTTGCAAGATGAAATGATGCAAAACATGTGTGTGAAAGTTGTCTAACAGCTAGTACATGTGGAAGTGAGCTGGAACACAAGGCAAAGAGTGCAAAAATCCACCCATGTCGTGCACTCCATCCATGTTCAATTGTTGCAGCAACATTCCACTTCCTTTCCTTTGTCTACCATGTGCACAATATTCTTGTCCACTCCTTACACTCATTGATGCACCACTCCTTCTCCTTTCCTCCATGCCGTGCACACCATCCTTGTCCACTTCATGCACTCATTTCTGCACCATTTCATTGAATCATTGCTGCACCATTCCTTGTCCCTTCCATTGTACCAGATTCCATGCATCATTTCATCACTTTAACCTCTCATCCTTGCACTCATTGCTGCACAATCACTCCACTTTCCAACCATGCCGTGGACTCCATCCATGTTGTAGCAACATTTCACCTCCCTTTCCTTTGTCTACCATGTGCACACCATCCTTGTCCACTTCATTGAATCATTGTTGCACCATCCCTCACCTTTCACCCCCCCATGCCGTCATCATGACTCCACTTTCACCCTTGAATCATTTTAGCACCACTTCATTGAATCATTGCTGCACACACCACTCCATTTTCTCCTACAAATGCCATGCATTTCCTCTATAAAAGGAAGTGTATGTAACAACCATAGTGTTCAGATTTTGTTAGAGTATTCACGACCATTTCAACACAACCTTCATCCAAACACATCCATTCATCTTCACATCCATTCCTCCATACAAACAAACCTTCAAACACTCACCAACACCTTGTGCTGTAGCAAAGGAAGGGAAGGAAAGTGCTTGGACGTGCTTGCTGTTCAACTTGGATCGTTGGAGCGTTTAGGTGTTTTCTTTCTTTTGTTTCCAATGTTTAAATTCATTTTCTTTCGTTTTGTTGTGAACATGAATGGCTAAACCCCTCTTGGCTAGGGGTGATTTCAAAGCCATGATTATGTGTGCAATATGATTTGATAAATTCCAGTTATGAATTCTTGAATCGTGAATGCAATTGGCTTAACTATTTGATTCATAACTTATTTGTATTTGTTGATTAAGGGTTGACACTTAATTGGCATGCATAAATCCATTGCTAGAATATAAGAAAGTTTCACATAATCGTTACAAACTTATATTCACATGTAGTGAAGGTCGCTTATAAACGATCGCGTTAAGTTTAATTCCTAGCATGAGTGACATGATGCCATAGTTGCAAGTGCTTTGTTAATGCTTATGATTTTCATTAAACGTAATGATCTTTGATTGTATCTCTATTATGATGTCATGTAGGGAACTTTTGAAGAATGTTTTGAGTTGTCGAATGATGTCATCCAATCCAATAAAACAAGGAAAATCTGAGGGTTAACTAGTGATGTCACGGTTAATTTGGAGCATTGTCGTTCATAATTCAATGAAGTAGTAACTGGAAATCGAGTTGTTTGCATACATGTCATTTGTGGAGAAAAAGCCTCTAGCTATCCCATCATCCATCTAATTTCCTAAATTTGTTTTCAAACCTGTTTTAAGTAACAATTTGTTTTGTTTTTCTAAGTTCGTCCAAATCAAAACCCCCCCGTTACTTTCTTGTTTCAAATTCTTTTAAACTTGTTTTGATTGCGTTCTAAGTGTTTTGAGTCAAGCCCAAACTTTATTTTCGTCCAAAATTGTGTTTAGTGTCAGAAACTGCCTAGTTGGTGTTTTTAGGCAGTTTTGAGTGTTCTTAGCTTATTTTGAGTCTTGTGAACTAGTTTTGAGTCTTTTGAATCTATCCTAACGCTTTTAAGTTTGTTTTTGTGTCTTTGAGTCAGTTTAGAGTCAATTAGCAATCCCTCCTAATCCCCGACCTAGAACGATCCCTACTTATACATATACTACAATTGTCAAAAGAGGGTTTAATTTGTGTGTTAAGTTAATTTTTGCATCATCGTGCTACGGTGGAGTCGAGCCCAGGATGTGGTGGGGGCCCAGGCGGGGATGTGACAATTTGGTATCAGAGCCAATCATTGGCCGGAGGTATGCCGACGAGGATGTCGGGCTCCTAAGGAGGGTGGATTGTAACATCCCACATCGCCCAGGGAAGTGGATCATGTAAGCCTTATATGTATATTCCCATCTCTACCTAGCACGAGGCCTTTTGGGAGCTCACTGTCTTCGGGTTCCATCGGAACTCCGAAGTTAAGTGAGTTCGTGCGAGAGCAATCCCAGGATGGGTGACCCATTGGGAAGTTCTCTTGTGAGTTCCCAGAAACAAAACCTTTAGGGCGTGGTCGGGGCCCAAAGTGGACAATATCGTGCTACGGTGGAGTCGAGCCCAGGATGTGGTAGGGGCCCAGGCTGGGATGTGACATATCATGCCGAAGAGCACTAATATCAATCCAAACTCATCCCTTTTGTCAACAACTTTTATATTTCAATGGTAGTTTTATAAATCTTGACAAGCCAAAAAATATGTCCAAAATTCAAGATTCAGGAGATAATATTGATGATTTAGTTAATAGACTAAAATGTCTAAAAAATAAGTATAAATCCTGACAAGTTGTGGCCTATATTTAACTGATAAGGGAGAAGGGGTCAGGACACAGTGAAAATATAGAGACATATGTGTTTGTAGGGTTGTGTAGAGGATGTGTTATTCCCCCTCTGCAGTGCCTTTATTTATAGTAATAAGGGAGAGAAGAAATCCTTCTCCTCCAAGGAATACAAGTCCTAATAGGGAAGAATAACTAGAATCAAATCCAATCTAGGATTTACACAATCACACTTAAATAAAAAGTTTATAACACTCCCCCTTGAGTGTGTAAATACTCAAGTAGATTCGGCATCATGTAGAGTTGAGGAAGTCAACTTGTCAGCACTGATTCTGGGAACACGCTATTCTCAAATAAGGTAGAAACTTGCATAAGGAAGTAAGTCTCACATAAAAACCCTAAGGCTATGGTAAAAACTTGAGTAGGGACAAAATCCATAGTCTAAGGAAAAATGTGTGAGTAATGCAAGGCCAAATGAAACGTCTACGGGACATCATTAGGGATATGATCAACCCAAGGTGGGTGCCTCGTCCAAACCTCATAAGGTAGCAAAAACCCAGTGGGAAAAATGCTTCTAATCGTAGGGAAAAAGAGTACATTAAGATCAAGCAAGTATACTGCAGGATACTCCCCCTGAGTTTGACACAATTCCAAAGAGAACTAGCAATGTTACAACTCAGAAAGTTTACGCATACCAATTCCTTGAACAAGCTTCTGAAATGTCGCATTCAATAGTGATTTGGTGAAGAGGTCAGCCGGATTATCTTGTGAATTGATTTGCATGACTTCAATCTTCTGATACTCTTGTTATTGATATGAAAAGAAGAATTCCAGCGCAATGTGATTGGTGTTGTCTCTTTTGATGTAACTCTTCTTGAGTTGTTCGATGCATGCTGCGTTGTATTCATAGATCATCATCAGGACATCAACGACGGGGTAAAGATTGCAGGAGCTTCAAATATGGCCCATAACTGCTCTCAACCAAAAGCATTCCCAAGTTACTTCGTGTAAGGCGAGAATTTCAGCATGGTTAAACGAAGTGGAAACTAAGGTCTGTTTAGTTAACCTCCAAGAGATTGCGGTGCCTCCAACGGTAAAAATATAACCCGTTTAAGAACGCGCCTTGTGCAGATTAGATAAGTATCCTGTGTCGGCATAACCAACAAGGAAAGAATCGACTCGAGGATCCGTAGGGATAGAACAAGCCTAGATTCGTAGTACCCTTAAGGTAGCGAAAAATGCCTTTAACACCAGTCCAGTGTCTAAGTGTTGGTGCATTACTGTATCTTGCCAAAAGATTAACAGCAATGGAGATGTCGAGTCAAGTGCATTGAGCTAAGTGCAATAAAGCACCTATTGCACTTAGATAAGGAACTTTAGGCTTCAAAATCTTCATCATCCTCCTTCGGAGGGAAGGGATCTCATTTTGCATCTAGCAATCGAACGACCATAGGAGTATTCGAAGGCTTCACTTTATCCTCATTAAAGCGGCACAACACCTTCTAGGTGTAGTTCGATTGATGTACTAAGATTCCATCCAAACAATGCTCTATCTCGAGACTGAGACAGTATCGAGTCTTTCTTAGATCTTTCATCTCAAATTCCGACTTCAGGTGTGAGGCAGTTCTCTCGAGCTCTTCAGGAGTTCCGATGAGATTCATGTCGTCGACATAAACTGCAACTATCACAAAACCGGAATGTGACTTCTTAATGAACACTTAGTTCGTTGTTCATATATCCCTGACTAGTCAAATACTCACTCGGACGGTTATACAACATTCTTCTGAATTACTTCAAACCGTAGACTGAACGCCTCAGCCAAATCGAAAGCGTGTTTTGGGGTTTGGAAATATTTGATTCAGTCAATGTAAGTTCTTCAGGAACTTTCATATAAAATTTCGTATTAATATCCCTATAGAGATATGCAATTACTACGTCCATCAGCTCCATAGTTAGTTTTTCAAAAACTACCAAACTGATAAGGTAGCGAAAAGTAATCACATCCATAACAGGTGAATAAGTTTCGTCATAGTCAATCCTAAGGTGTTGTGAGAAGCCTTGCGCAACAAGACGAGCTTTGTAACACACAATTTGGTTCTTCTCATTACGCTTCCGAATGAAAACCCACTTGTAGACAACGGGCTTCACATGTGGAGGAGTACGAGCTACGGGTTCAAACACCTTACATTTCGCAAGCGAGTCGAGTTCGACTTGGATTGCTTGTTTCTAGTTTAACCAATAAGTTCTATGTTGACATTCATCAACGGAACGGGGTTCAATGTCATTGCTCAACATGATCTCAGTAGCTACTGTGTATGCTAATGCATCATTGATGATCATCTCATTTCTACACCAAACATCATCCAAGCTAGCATAATGGATCGAAATCTCATGATTCTTGGGAGGTGGATTCATCTTTTCAATGATGCTTCCGTAATCTAGAATTTCCTTATGAGTTGGATAAAATGAGTAGGTAACAGTCGGATTCACGGTAGACTCTTCAAGGGCCTGTGCCATGGGTTTCCTCATCCCGAGGTGTGAATCCTTTGAATCAAGTGGTCCACCATGCTTTTGTGCAGGGGCAGATGAATGGCCAACCCTAATGTATGTGGATCGCCATAATTGGCGTCCTGAGCCTCCAGGAGGGAAGTCCGTTGTACAGTTGGTACATCTGTCTTTGCAGGCACATTTGCAGCTGGAATATGTGATCTTATCACTCGTGCTAGATCGATGAAAGCATTTGGAATATGTGATCTCATATGCACTGCATTTCAATTTCAAACTGAGCGGCGCGGGGATCTAAATGAGACAAAGTCAGAGTCATCCACGATAATTCACATCGTTCTTCAGGAACGTTGACGTTTTTATCTCCCCCTAATGACGGGAATATTGTCTCATAGAAGTGACAATCCAAGAAACGAGCAGTAAACAGATCGCCTGTCAATGGCCCTTCGTTGAGGCCCCATTTTTGTATGTAAGGGCGGCGAAATCAGCACATAGACCACACAAACAAAAACGGGCAGATGCGATATGTCGAGTTCGTATCCCGTAACCAACTGATTGGCGCTATATGGTTGGGTCGCAACAGGCCTCAAGCAGACCAACATGGCTGCGTGCAATATTGTATGGCCCTAAGCAACAATCAGGAGCATGGTACGTATAACCAACGATCGAGCAATCATTTGTAAGCGCTTAATGAATGCCTCTGCCTGACCGTTATGCCTGTGAACATGGGGTATTGGATGTTCAACTTCAACCCCAACCGACATGCAATAGTCTTCAAAAGTTTTAGATGTGAATTCTCCAGCATTATCCAATCGAATATATTTGATCGGATAATAAGGGTGGTGAGCCTTGAGCTTGATAACTTGAGCCAACAGTTTGGAGAATGCAACGTTCCTTGTTGACAACAAGCACATGTGTAACCAACGTGTGGAAGCGTTAACCAAAACCATAAAATATCTAAATAGTCTGCACGGAGGGTGAATCGATCCACAAATGTCCCCCTGAATCCTTTGTAAAAAAATAGGAGGATTCGAACGAATCTTGTCATAAGAAGGCTTAATAATAAGTTTTCCCATGGAGCAGGTTTGACATGTGATTCCTTGAATCGAACCTAAACTTCGGGTTAGTGGATGCTCGTGTGATGATTTAGGGATATGATGCATCGCTGTTCGTCTAGGGTGTCCTAAATGATCATGCCAAAGTGTAATTTCGTGGGTGGTCCCAGAGGTAGAGCCGGCCACATAATGGCTTTCTATAGGGCGTATGGTCGTAGTATATAGACCACAGAGGATATGCTCCATCTTCTCTAAAATACGCTTTTGGCCATATTTGTATGAAGTAATGCATATAAATTCAACTCCATTTTCTACATAGGTTTCAGTGTAGTAATTATTATCCTAATGTCCTTGAAACTCAACAACGTTCTTCCGGAACGTGGAGAATAGAGTGCTTTATCAATGGTCAAAATTGTACCATTGGACAACATCATACGTGCCTTACCGTATCCTTTGATCAGGTTGGATAGGCCTGAGAGGGTTGTTAAAGGTGCATTCTTAGGTATGAAGTTAGTGAAATAGATGCATTCACGCAAAATGGTGTGCGTGGTTGCACTATCTGCCAGGCAACTAACTTAACCACTAGTCACACCTAGAAAAAAAATTAATTTGAATCGGTCACATGCATAAGTTCTTAAAAACAAATATCCATTCAAAATAATTTAAGTATTAAAGGATGGTAATTAATAAAAACTTAATATCCAAAAACAAATCACCAACAAATAATCCAAACATAAAGGAAAATTGTGCAAAATTAAACCAAAAAACAAGGGGGTTTGGCCACTATGTGGAATTCAGCCTCATTATTCTAAAATTTAACTAGAAATAGTTTATGTCTAAGATTCTAATTTTCCATAGGGGTGGCATCCTCCTGAAAGTCAGAAACCTCTATCTTGGTACTTTCCGGTTCATCTACTTGCACAAAGTTTGATTCAAACTTCTTACGACAAGAATGATATATCGCTACAACCTTATGAGGTGCACGGCAAACATGGAACCAATGGTTTTTTGAACCACAGTGGTAGCACATGTCCGCATGCATGGTTTCAGGTGCTTTGCCCTTATTCTTGAAGTTTGGGGCCCTGGGAGCAAGGTTAGGGCGCTTCTGGGCTCGATTTCCTCCCTTAGGTGCGCCTTGGCTCTGTTAACCTTGACGGGGTGGCTTTTGGCCGCCCCTACCACGCCTATGTTGGCGTTTTGGGTGTTGGCTCGTGCTATAATGTGCTTCAGGCACAGTAGTCGCCCCGGTAGGTCGAGCTTGATGATTTTTCATCAACAGCCGATTATGGTTTTTAGTGAGAGTAAAACAGAGATCAAATCCGAAAACTTAGTGAACGTTTGAGCCCTATATTGTTGTTGCAGGACAATATTAGTAACAGATGAGGTCGAATAGGTATTCTCCAGGATATCTTCTTCGGTTAAGGTCTCGTTACAGAACTTGGGAAGTGATCAGATTTGACAAACTTCATAATTATATTCATTCACAGACTTAAAGTCTTGGAAGCGCAAATGCTTCCAGTTATGTCTTGCTTCAAGCAAGAAGATGTCTTTTGTGATCAAACGATCAGCCAAAGACCCAGAATGCTCATGGATCTTCCTCAACAAAGTACTTGGTATGTAGTGCTTCATGAATGTGTCTGCTGATGAAGATCATGGCAGTGGCTTCGCCAACTGGATTGTCCGTCTCATCTTCTATGGCAGGACACAAATTCTTTGCAGTGAGGTGGAGCTTCACATCTTGGACCCACTTAAGGTAGTTTCTTCCAAAGACCTCTAAAGCGATGAAGTTGAGTTTGTTCAAATTCGACATGTTCCTATCACAAAATAAATGGACGAGATGTGATTAATGTAATGGAGAAAAAAATCAATCCATTCACATAAGAGTAGAACATTCAGGTTCTAATAGACATGTGTTGGTTTAAATTTACATGAAAAAGCTTCGGGTTTTCATGGGTGATGTTTATAAGGAAAACTTCATGTTTTCAAACAAGGCATGTTTCTAGAAACTTCAGGTTTCTAAATAATTATGAACCTCATGTTCATATGTTTCTGCAAACAAACACAAATATATACAGAAATATGCAACAAGAGAATATGCAAATAGAACTTTAGGTCTTTATAATAATTGAATTAATTATTTGGACTTCAGGCCAAAATTAAAGTGTGGGTGAAAAATTATAAAACCCAAATTGTCTAAAAAAATAAACAATGAAGCTCAGGGCCCAAAAACAAGGACCAAAAAACCCACGAGTGAGCTTATTGAATTTGTTCCATTGTTCAGGGCCAAAAAACTGGGCAGAATAGGAAGCAGGCCGAGCCAAGGGAATAAACCCATATGCATAGAGTTGGGTTGGAGGCGCAGGCCCAGATGGTAGAGGCACAAATAGGGCGCCAATCTTGTGCATCGGGTACACTTATGCGCCAATCGTCAACGTCGACGAACCAAGAAACCCTTGGGTTCGAGTTAGGGTTTTAGAACTATGATGAGATTACGAAAAATCTCGGCCATGATTTTTTACAAAGACAACTTCAGGTCTTTGGAAATGGCAGTCGTGGTGGCTGGGTATGGCTGCAGGCCATGCTTTTCTTAGAAAATCAATGGCGACGCGGGTGATGGCGTTGGGTTCTAGGTTTTGGAGTCTAGGGGGCTCCATGGTCTCGGCTTGCTTGAGGATTTGGGTTCGAAGAACCCAAAAAAAAATTAAAAAAAAATTAGTTAAATTCAATTGAATTGTATGCATATTCATATAATTCAATGCATGAGCAGATATATGATGCAATTCATGGCAATATCAATTCACATAATTCAACAATTATGGATATAATGCATACACAATTTATGTAGAATCTAAAATTTGAAAAACGTAAAGTTGGGTCATGCATTATGGTGAATGTTCATGCTATCAGGGCTGCAAAAATATCGAGATAAAAACGGTTGCTTTGGAAGAACCTGATTGCGTGGTGATATTGATGAACTGGTTTGATGAATATATTTTTTTTCTTCAATTTCGGCTTTCCATCTCCAAAGCTTGTATCACGTTCAACACAAAATTTAAATTGAATCAATAAAAGTATATGAATCAATAAAATCAAAATTTAATCAATTAAAAATAATTGTAACGTAATACTCCCCTGATTGAAGACAAATAATTTTCACGTCAGATTCCTAAGCGTAGCGGTAGAAGCGTGCTGATAACGTGTTGTGGCTTATATTTAACTGACAAGGGAGAGGGGGCCGGCGGCATAGAGAAAATACAGAGAGAGATATGTTTGCAGGGTAGAGGGGGCTAGCGGCATAGAGAAAATACAGAGAGAGATGTGTTTGCAGGGTTGTGTAGAGGATGTGTTATTCCCTATACGCAGTGCCTTTATTTATAGTAATAAGGGAGAGAAGAAATCCTTCTCCTCTAAGGAATACAAGTCCTAATAGGGAAGAATAACTAGAATCAAATATAATATAGGATTTACACAATTTCACTTAAATAAGAAGTTTGTAACATGACAAGTAAAAAACCCCTCTATCAACTAAAAGGAAAAGGTGAGGATCAAAAATACAATTTTTATTTATAATTTAAAAAAAACTAATGACATGTAAATAAAATAAATTAAAAAATGCTTAGGTGGACATTAGTCAAGCATCTTAATCAAATCTTTAAGACACAAATGTTTAATAAAAATATGTAGAAAAATAGCGGGGGATTCTAATTTCCCAATTATATTTCTCAACTTTTCTTAGTTATATCAACAACACGAAAAGTGATTGAAAACTCTTAAATTTATATATTTTTCAAATTCTCACAACACAATCCTTGAAATATAATTGAAGTCATTGTGCTCAGTGTTGTACTTGTACCTCTCACTAGAGGCCTTAAACTTACATTTGAGTACGAAACATAATAGGGTTTGGTTGATAACTTATAAGGTTTTGCAAAATAATTTTTGGAGAACTGTTTTGCAAAATGAAAACGATAAATAAGATTTTGTATTTTTATGAATTAAGGATACGTCTGGTAGTTTAACCTGAGAAAGATTTTTTAGAATGAAAATTTTTAAAACGCGTCTAGTACCTATATTTAAAATATAACAAACAAATATAAATTTGTGTTGGTAGTAGTGGCGGCGGTAATGGTTGAGACGAGAGGTAACGATGGTTATTGGAGTGGTGGTAGTGGTGAGGATATTTGGGTTGAGATGATGGAGGTGGTGGTGACCATGGTGAGGGTGATGGGGCGGAGAATGTGGTGATGGTGGTGGCACTGCCCTTCTTACTTGGTTTGAGTTATATTATGACCTGTTAATGATACTTAGGCAGAAAGAATAAAAAAAGGGTTTACAGTCGAAACCACATAAAACAAAGCTTGACCTTAGGGGCCCTATGGAACGTATGGGCGAACCGAAGCTCAAGCTCCCATTGCACTCATCCCATTAAGCTACGCAACAAACCAAAAATGCATGCCCAGCGCTGTTGGAAAGTCAATGAGATCTTACCTTATAAGGATTGATTTAGAAAAGAAATTGATTTGTAATTTATATGTAATTGATACATTAGTTAGTTTCCTTTGTTGTAAAGCAAGATTGTAGGACCTCAGTTGTATAAATCAAGTTCATCAAATCAATGGAAGGAATCCTGGCAGAATATTTTTCCATACCAATTTTACATGGTATCAGAGCAAGTTAATTCCTAGCTCTTTGCTTCCGCCATTGATCTCCTCGCTTAGAATATTGCGAGTTTCTTTGAGTTGTCCTCTTCACAATGGGCACCAATCAAGACAGCAAAGACAAAAGCAAGACTAATGTTTCTCATCTAGTTTTTCTTCATCACTCCAATATTCCTTGGAGTCTTCCTAAAGGTTCTTCTCTGCCGAGATCAACTCACAATAAGATGACTAGTCATCCTACAGGTCTGTCAAAGTTAGTGCCTGATCTTCGTTGGATTATTGATAGTGGGGCAATAGACCACATCGTCTCAACCCCTAACTTACTAAACAGGAAAGTTATGAAGCCTTCTATGCCACCATCACTTCAACGGGGACTCTATCTTTTAACTCTTACCTCTATTTACGAGATGTCTTATGTGTGCCTACCTTTCAAGTTAATCTTATGTCTGTAAGTCAGCTTACAGAAGGATTACAATGTTCAGTGACTTTTTTTCCTCGTTGGTGTATTTTCAGGACTTGGCTACGAGGACGACGATTGGTTTGGGTAAAGAACGTAATGGACTTTACTATCTCGTGGCATTGGCGTCTAACAAAGAACCTTCCATCCCTCGCCCAACCTGTCACCTAGCTATTTCTACTGCTGATTTGTGGCACCGTCGTTTAGGACACATCTCTTCTTCCCGTTTGCAGTTTTTAGCCAAGTCATCGTTAGATTGTCCTTCACAATTCAATGGTGTGTATGATGCTTGCCATTTGGCTAAACAGACTCGCCTTCCTTTTCCCATTAGTTCAATCTCAACTTCAAGACCATTTTCACTTATTCATTGTGACATTTGGGGTCCTCATAAAATTCCTACCATGTATGTGGCACGCTATTTTTTTACTATAGTGGATGATTATTCCCGTTTCACTTGGGTTTCCCTAATGCACCATAAACATGAAACACAAGGCCTACTCAAATCTTTTTTTTCTATGGTCCGTACCCAGTTTAATACTAATATCTAAAACATCCGTGTGGATAATGGGGGAGAGTTTGTTTTGTTGAAAGATTTTTTCCTAGAACAAGGGACCATTTAGCAACATACCTGTGTCTATACTCCCCAACAAAATGGGGTAGTCGAGCGCAAACACCGTCATATCCTTGAAGTCGCCAGAGCCTTGCGATTTCAAGCACATCTTCCTCTTCATTTTTGGGGGGATTGTATCTACACAGCTGTTTACTTGATTAACCGTTTACCTACTTTGCTTCTTTCAAAGAAAACCCCATTTGAAAAGCTGCATAATAAATTCCCCTCTTATAGCCACATGAAGGTTTTTGGGTGTCTTGCCTTTGCCACTACTGTTGGACCTACTACCAAATTTGACCCTAGGGCCAAGAAGTGTGTTTTTCTCGGTTACCCACATGGGAAAATGGCCTACAAACTTTATGATTTGTCTACCAAAAAAATCTTTACAAGTCGTGACGTTGTGTTTCACGAAAATGTTTACCCTTTTCAAGGTCAAGATCACAGCAGCACTGATGCGAAATATATAAGCACACAAATTAAACCATTTTTTTATCAATTGTAGCAAAGTATGTAAGTAGGGATCGTTCTAGGCCGGGGATTAGGAGGGATTGCCAAATCACTTGAAACTGACTCAAAACGTAAAAACAAAGTTTAAAACACTAAACTAGACTCAAAGAATGCAAAACTAAACTATAAAACACCAAAACAAACCAAAAGACTCAAAACAGCAAATAAACACTCAAAACTGCCTTAAAAACACTTTCTGGGCAGTTTTGAACACCTAACACTAAATTGGACGAAATTGGGTTATGACTTGACTCAAGACACTTAAAAACACAAACTAAATTGAATTCTAACTAATCTAACACTTCAAAGTAAATGGGGATTGAGTTTTGACGAAAATTGAAAACAAGAACAAACTTTGTAAATTGAACAGATTCTAAAACGAATTTGATAAAACTGAATGGATGGAAAGCTAGCTAAGGGGTTCTTCTCCACACATGTCACACTTGCATACAAAACGATTTCCAATTGCTTCTCAATAAACCATGAATTCCCAACACCCCAAATTAACATTGAATTGCACTAATTAACCCTCAGATTTTCCTAAAGTTATCGAATTGGATGAATTGCATACGACAACCCAAAGCATTCCTCACAAGTTCCCTGCATGAATTGCATAACAAAGATACAAGCAAAGATCATTAAGTTCTATGAAAATCATAAGCGTTGGCGAGGCACTCGTTACTATGAATTGCATGAAACTTATGCCAAGAATTTACTTAACACGATTGTGATCAACAACCTTTACTACTTTTGAATATAAGTTCATAACGATTAGGTGAAATTCCCTTATATCCTAGCATCAAACTTATGCATGAAAATTAAGCGTGCACTCTCAACCAACACACACAAATCAGTTTTAATTCATGTAGATAAGTAAATTGAATTCCCAACTTATGAAACGCAATTGAAAGTAATCAAATCATATAGCAAGCATAAACATGGTTTCGAATCCCTCCCTAGCCAAGGGGGGGTTTAGTTCCTCATACGTACAAAACAAAGAGTAGAGAATTTAAACATTGAAATCAAAAGAAAGAAAACACCTAAACGCTCCAACGATCCGAACTTGAATGGCATGCACATCCAAGGCTTCTCCTCCTTCCTCTTTGGTGCGGCACAAGGTTTTGGGGACAGGTTTGGATGGTATTTGTATGGAGGAGTGGATGGGAGATGGTATGGTGGTGTGGCTGATTGTGTTTTTGATGTAGTGTCCTCCCTCGTGTTCTTCCCTTCACTCCCTATTTATAGAAGCTCCAAAGCAAAGACTCACTCAAGTGGCTTCAATAAACAATACAAACAAAGACCAAAATGATGCAAAAACAGCTAGTTTACATGCTCTTTTATCATTGTGTCTTGCCTTTAACAAAAGGCAATCATTCCTCTTTTGCTAATTCAACTCCTTTGTAGCTGTCCATGTGCCTTCATTCTTCAAATTCTGATGCATTTGCCTTGTATTCCATCCCTTTTCCACATGTACTAGCTGTTAGACAACTTTCACACACATGTTTTGCATCATTTCATCTTGCAAACATCAACTTTTGGCCACGTTACACCTCTACACACATGCTATGCATCATTTCAGCTTGCAATTATGTTTGTAGTTGCTGAAAATGTGAATACATCTTGTAAAGCAATCCAACAAATGGCATCTTTCACTTCTTTTCCTTTCAAATTGTTCCTTAAGTGTATGTATCTGCACACTTCCACACTTCAACTTTATTATTCAGATTTTTGCATGTGTTGAAACCCTTTTTAAAACACCAAAAACATCCATCCCACTTGCTTCATATGCATGCAATCCATTTTGGCCCAAAATTGCTCCAAATTGCACCAAAATGCACTTTCTTTCCAACTTTGTTATTAGGACCTACAAACACACGAAAATAGCTTAAAACACTCTTATAAGCAATAACTAACTAAGTAAATGCAAGAAAACATGTTAACTAAGTCGCATAAATATGCTCCTATCAAATTCCCCCACACTTAGCTTTTGCTAGTCCTCGAGCAAAACGAAACAAACAAACAAAACAAAGTAAACAAAACACATTCTAATCCTTCCAACATTTGCCTCAGGGATTTCCAATGCACATGACATGTTAAAAATCATTATTCCCACAGATTTTAGTTATCTTCACACTTGAGCACATACTTAGTCACAGTCACCACTTACTAGTTCACATTTAACCAATTAAAATGATGTTTTGAATGTAGTAACATGCCTTAGAGAATTTGCTCAATTCCTTACAAGATACTCTCTATTTTCACACATTTTCTGACTACACACCCTACACTAGTTATATGTGAGAAGATTGATGTAAACATGAAAACGAACACTCACATATATGTGTTACAAAGAAAGCAATTTCTGGAGTTATTAAGCATATTTAGATATGATCTCATGAATGGAATGCTACTACTTAGATGCGAGAACCAGTGACACCATATGCTCATACCAAATTCAAACTCCACAAATTGAAACACATAACACTCAAGATAGAAGTCAAGGGTTGTAACGGGGCTTGGGGTAATGGTTAACAAAGGAAAGATAGGGATAACAAACGTTCTTAAAGCAATAGCAAGCAAAGTAATGAAATCGAAACTTAGAATTCACTTTAGAATGCAAAAATCAACTTTTAACACAAATGGAAGATTTAAGCAACACTTAGGGCCGAATTCAATGTTTTGGACCCTTTCTTCAACAAACAACACTTACTCTTTTTCATACATTTTTACAACTTTTTTTTTTTTTTTTCGACCCGTGCCTTATTAAGGACTTTGGCACACACACACACAAGAATCACTTCCCCCACACTTGTTTTCTGCAATACATTAATCAAAAGGAATTCATTTTGAGTCATACTTTACTATGCTTCAAGAACAAGGGTATGGATGGTCCTAATCTAGGCTAGGTGAAGATAGTGTGGGTTAACAAAGAACGTAGGCTAAACAAGGCTCAACGGGGTTAAACTTAAACATATAATGTATGGGATAGGCTTTTTGGCTTTTGGCTCACTAAACAACTTCATCTTGAATATGTGTTATGCAAATCAATAACATGCTTTGAATGAAATAGGCATGAGTTCTAGCATTTGGAACTAAATGATGAAACGCCTTCTAAGTAGCAACCAAGCAAAGAATAATGAGATCATGCAACGACTTTAGAAAACAAAAAAAAATTGCACAGATTAATAACTCTCCAAATAAACGTTTAGGCTCAAGTCTCACAAGGTTGGAGCGTTCATTTGAGTTCCTTCTTTCAAGCATGTTACAAAAACTGATTTTTCCTTTATGATTGCATGTGAATTCATAAATTATAACCACAACCAAGCATACACCAAAGAGTAAATCAAATTTTCATCCATGTTTATAACTCTCTTTAACAGTCATGTAATTAAAAACCAAATCCTCATCATTGTGTTGGAAGGTACCCTAAGACACAAACAAACACACAAAAACAACTCTTTTTGGGTTTTTCAAAACAATTTTTTCAAATTTTTATGAGATTTTCCGATTTTTATGTCAAAACACACTAAAGCACTCCAAAACAGCATAAAAACACTTAAAAACAGTAAGGAACAACACTAGAAGTAATGGGTGATAAACTCCCACGAATTTCATGCAAAACAACTTGGTTACCCCCCCCCCACACTTAAATCAAACATTGTCCTCAATGTTTCAGTCATAAACTCACACAAAAATAAGCAAACAAACAAACAACGAATAAACATAACAAGTATGGCAAAGTAAAAACCAGACAGAGTAGAGTTTAAGAACGCAAATCTGGTTATGGAGAGATGATCTTGTTGACTTTCCACAGCTTTGATCTCGAACTAGGCTAGGGAACTTCTTAGCAAGGAAAATGAGACTTGATTGGTGGTGGTGATTTGATGGCCTTGTACGACGAGGCTTTGCTCTTTGGCGACTGATGCGTCCATATGCTGTTGAAGCTTCTCGAGCTCTTGGTTTCAACTCAGACTCCTTCTGCTGGGTTGATTGAGTCTGTAGGCAGCATTCTTCTCTGCTTGTTTCTTTTCACGGCAGGTAGGCCCGAGGTAGAGGTGATGGTCTGTTTCTTTGTTCAATCTGTCCAAGTGTCGACCGATGGCTTTCTTTCTCCTTGTCTCGCAGGCAAGAGCAAGGGTAAAGGAAAAGCATGCCATGAGATATCTTTGCCTTTGACTCTGATGATATGAGATACTTTTTCTTTTGAAGAAGTATCTTTCCACAAGTGTATTCTTGAACTGGACTGGGGAACTTCTTAGTAAGGAAAATGAGAGTTGATCTGTATGATGAATTAGCACGTTGTCTCCACATGCTTCAAGGTATCATTTTCACTTGCCTTATCTGTTCTCCAGGCAGATGTGGCATCTTCTTCGAAAGTACATCAGCAGTTGAAGATGAGCACTCGAGAGCAATGCTAGGTAAGCAATCAGGAAGGAGTTCCAGGCAGTCGGTTCTTAGATCGGAAGATTGACACCAAGTGCTGGCTGATTGCTCGCTTTCTCCTTGTCACAAAGACAAGGAAAAGGACAGGGAGAAAGCATGATATGAGATACTCTTGTTTTCAACCTTCATGATATGAAATACTTTTGCTCTTGATGACTTGTTTGCAGAGGTACCCCAAGGGATGAGAAACACAGAGTAACTCGAGAGGCTTCGTTGGGAATGCATTTTCGGAGATGAAGAAGGATTATGTATGTCTGCCTTGTTATGGATGGTGAAGGACGACATTTATAGGAATTAATAACCGGTACTATTCTTTCACTCTTGTCGGCACCCGTTGGATGATTGAACAGTAAACTTCACGTGCTTTCTACTTCACCAGAAATCTTCGACAGATTGCTCGTAATTTCTGCAAGGTTGAGTGTGCATGTGACAGATGCTGACACGTCTGGATAAAGCTGATGCCTCTTCGATATCTGGATTCGGAGCTTCGACAAACTGCCCGTGATTTCTGCAAAGCTGAGTTTGCGTGTGACAGGTGCTGACGAGGCTGAAAAAGACTGGCACCTCTTCGATATCTGGAATCGGCGCTTCGCCAAACTGCCCGTGATTTCCTCAAAGCTGACTTTGCATGTGACAGATGTTGACACGTCTGGAAAAACAAGTGCCTCTTCGATATCTGGAATCGGCGCTTCGACAAACTGCCCGTGATTTCCGCAAAGCTGACTCTGCATGTGACAGATGTTGACACATCTGGAAAAACAGATGCCTCTCCGATATCTGAGATCGGCCCGTGGTTTCTGAGCAGCCCAGCTTTTGAGAAAGCAGAAGTCTCTTTGATCTCTGAGCTTGCCTCTTCGATTTCTGAACTTGCCTCTTCAATTTCTGAAGCTCTGTCGAGTGCTGATTTTTAAAGAAAGGCACGCATCACATTCCAAAGCACACTTGAATTTTCCACCTGTAAAAGCTCCCTACCTGCACTTCTAAGAACTTGATTTGTCCGACCTCTTCTTTTTCTTCACACCTTCAAAAATGTCTTGCCCTTCTAACCGTCGCCTTAACTTGAATGTTGGGGAAGATATTGATATGTCTTCTCCAAACAACATTTGGCAGCAGTCCTTCGTATCCCCAAATGGTCCTCTTACAGTTGGAGATTCCATGATGATGAATGATACAACCGCTTCGGTGGTGGCCAGAAATCTTCTCACTCCTAGAGACACTAGGATATTTTCCAGGCGGTCCGACGAACTGGCTGTTCAGGACTCTCTGGCCTACAGCGTCCGATGTGCAGGCTCAATATCAAACATGGGCCAGCGCCTTCTTGCTCGATCTCGTCAGGTTGAGGTTGATGGCTGAAGTGGCTAGTCTTCGGCAAGAGGTCAGAGTTCTTAGGCATGAGAATAAAGAGTTGCACATGCTCGCAACTAATTACTCAACAAGTATGAAGATGAAGCTTGACCAGCTGCAGGAGTCCGAAGTTCGGATTCAGAGTGATCATCAACGGTTTGTGGCCTTACTCCAGCGGCAACTTCTGCCTTCGTCATCTGGCACTTCACCAAGTGTTGAGGCTCCGAAAAATCAAACTCTGGCGCTTCGACTTTCTGGAGGTCCGTCGAATGCTGAGGCACCACCTAACCAATGAAGGCTCATTCCTGCTTGTTTGCACTTGCTTGTATTTTTCTACCTTTCTACCTAATGTTCTTTTTCCATGAAAATTAATGTGAAAATACCTTGCATATCTGTCAATGTTTCAAAAATAAACCCACACCCACAAATAATTAAATCAACAACAAATACAAATGACAATCATGGCAAAATAAAAATGCAAAAAAAAAAAGGGAAGGTTTTTAGAAACGCAAAACTGATTGTGAAGCGATTCATAGATCTTCCTTATTTGAATACATGGGCTGCCTCCCAAGTAGCGCTTGCTTTAACGTCGTACAGCCGTACGAAGACCTCATTCACTCCTCATTAGGGCCCACGGCATCCAAGGATGCTTCCTCTCTAACCTGCCCTACGAACCACTTCATGCTTTAGATCTTTGAATGGAATGGGATAATGATCCTTCCTGATTTTTGTGCTTTGCTTCCCTAAATGAACTCTCCCACCACTATGAATCTTGGAGTTTCAATCTCCTGTGCTGTGTTTGTTCCTTAGAGTATCATTCTCTAGGACTTGTCGATTTAAAGAAGAAAGTGTCATTCTTTCTATGATTCTTGGAGTTTCAATCTCCTGATTTGGTGTCTTGAGTCGAAGTGTGCAATTTGGGTTGTGATTTGGAGTGTCATTCTCCTTATTTGGGTATTGTTTTTGTGAATTTTTTAAGTCAGTTGTGTGTTCCTTGGTTGGTAATTTTTTTTTTTTTTTGGTTTGCTCAGAATTGTGATTGATTGAATCTATTTCCAATGGCGTCTTCTTCATTCAAGATTGAGAATTTGATGGGTATGCTGACTATAAAACTTCGAGATGATAATTTTGCTAAATGGGCCTTTCAGTTTCAGTCGGTTCTTAAAGGGTACAAATTGTTTGGTCATTTTGATGGTACGATTAGTTGTCCATCAAAGTATGTCGTGAGTTCAGAGACTAGTATTACAAGGGAGATTACGATAGAGTTTCTTGATTGGGAGTCTACTGATATGGCTCTTATTAGTCTGCTGCTTACTACACTAACAGATAAGGCCATGGAGTATGTCTTAGGGTGCAGGACTGCTTTTGAAGAGTGGTCGAATCTTGTTGAAAGATATGCGTCTGTTTCGAAGTCTAGAGTTAACCATTTGAAAACAGAGTTGCATACGATTCAGAATGGGGCAGATAACATTGATAAATACTTGTTGCGTTTGAAGAATATCAGAGATCAGTTAATGGCTGCAGGAGAGACAGTTTCTGACAATGATATTATCATTGCTGGGCTGGCAGGTTTACCTAAGGAATATGGTGTTATTCGCACAATTATCTTGGCATGGGAATCTTCCATTACCTTAAGGGAATTTCGTGCCCAACTACTTGGCACTGAAAAGGAGGTTGAAGGAGAAATGAATCTGCTGTCTCAGAATATGAATGCTCTTTTTGTTCAGGGTTCTCAGTCTGGTCAGAATACTAGTTTGGGATCTATCATGTATGGAAGTGGATCTTCGAGTGGTGCATCTTCATCAAATTCTCAAAACCATGCTCATATACCTGCTACTACAGCAGGTATTATTGTTCAGCAACCACAGGGTTCATTTAATAATGCTCATCAACATGGTGAGGAGTCCCAGATGTTTGGTTCTAATACTTTTCCTCCAGGGTATCATGATCAATCTTGTGGATATGGTTTTGTAGCTCACTCTCATTCTGGTCAGCAACATGGGTTCAGATCTCAGAACTATAATGGGGGTTACAGATCTAGAAATGGTGTTCAATCCAGGAATAATAGCAACAACTATAGAACTGGTAACAACTTCAGAGGACGCGGGTTTTATGGTGGAAATGGTCCTTACTCTTCAGGGACAAGACAAGGTCAGGATGTTACTGGGTCATGGTCAGGCAATACTGAAGCTAGAACAAATGTTGTAGTTGAGTGTCAAATCTGCAATAAAAGAGGTCATACTGTAGTGAACTGTTTTCACATAAATACAGGCAATACACCAGCTGGGTTTATTGTGGAGTGTCAGATATGTGGAAAAAGAGGACATTCTGCTCTTGACTGTTTTCATAGAGCCAACTACACATATCAAGGTCAGCCACATCCAGCCTCACTATCTGCCATGAATGCACAACAAACATCTCAGGCTCCTCCTCAGGATTTGTGGATTGTGGATTCAGGTGCTTCACACCACATGACTGCAGATATAAATGTTTTAAATCAAGTGGCTCCTTATCAAGGGTCTGATAATATAACCATTGGTAATGGTTCAAGTCTACCAATTAAACATATCGGTTCCACTGCAATTCATACTGCTAATCATTCTCTAGTTCTGAGTAAAGTTCTTCATGTTCCAAATATTGCCAGAAACCTTTTTTCAGTTAAACAATTGTGTGCAGATAATAATAGTTGGTTTATATGTGATGAATGTGAGTTCTTTGTGCAGGACAAGAAGACAAGGGAGGTGGTGTATCACGGAAAGAGTAAACCCGAAGAGTTATTTCAGATTCCAGTGGTTAAAGCTTCTAGAGGGCACAAGTTTGTTACAAGCGATCCAGTGGCTTACTTAGGGAAAATGGTGAAATCAGATATTTGGCATCAAAGGTTGGGACACCCTGCACATGATACTATGGCTGCAATGTTAAGACAGTCTAAGGTTTTACACAAGTTAGATGCGACTTGTACTACTTGTATTTCTTGTATTAGGGGTAAAATGTCTAGGATACCTTTTCCTGTTAGAAATGATAGTTGTTTGGCTCCTTTTGAGAAAGTTCATACATATGTTTGGGGTCCAACACCTGTAAAATCTGTGGAAGGTTTTCGATACTATGTACTTTTCGTAGATGAATATACAAGATTTACTTGGATATTTCCCATGTGCAACAAGTCTGATGTGTATGCAATTTTTCTCAAGTTCTATGCTTTCATTCACACTCAGTTTGGGTTAACAATTAAAGGTTTGCAAACAGATGGTGGAGGTGAATACACTAGCAAGCGGTTTACATCATTTTTGGCTGCAAAAGGCATTATGCAGTTTATTTCTTGCCCTTACACACCTCAACAGAATGGGATTTCTGAAAGGAAACATAGACATGTGGTGGACACTGCTCTCACTTTGTTAAATGCTTCTGCTTTAAGTAGTGAGTTTTGGTACTTGCTTGTGCTTATGCAGTTTTTCTGATTAATAAAATGCCGTGTAAAACCTTGTCATTTAGTTCTCCCTATCTGTTGCTATACAACAAAGTGCCTGAGGTACAGTCCTTAAGAATTTTTGGAACTGCTGTGTTTCCATGGATCAAGCCGTATAACAGTCATAAATTGCAGTTTAAGTCCAAAATGTGTATCTTCTTAGGCTATGCAATGGGGTATAAGGGAGTAATATGTTACGATCAACAGTCTAAGAAATGCATTATATCACGGCATGTTATTTTTGAAGAATCAATATTTCCAGCAAGGTTGGGACCTTCTCACAGTGGTGTGGCATCCGCTGAGACAGTCAATCCAACTAGCTCTGTGATTATTCCATTTCCTATTCCCATGAGGTCTACAAGGGGTCAATCTGAGCAGGATGGGACATCGATTTCTAACTCTGGTTCTCATGTATGCATTACTCCACAGAATCACATTTGTGAAGACTCATCAGCATCAACATCTAATGGTTCCTACTCTACAACAAGTGATACACCAACTCCACCTCATTTGCTTCCTGTCCTCGATACTACTCAACTTCCGGTATTATTACCTTTGTCTGAGCACTCATCTAGTACTGATTCACATGTATTACCTATACAAGAACCAATTCATCCTCGGATTCAAACTAGATTAGAAACAGGTGCTATTTCAAGAAAGAATTATGCAGCTCATTTGGCCACTTTCCCTGAGTTAAATTCATTACAAATACTGGAATCTTACTCGGATATGTCCTGCTCTGTGTCAATTACTAGTGCATGTCCTGGAGGGTTTTCATTTCTGGTCGATATCACAGAACCTGAAGAACCTAAAACTTTTAGGGCAGCATCGTGTAAATCTGAATGGCAACATGCTATGCAAGAAGAATATAATGCATTAAAGGCTCAAGGTACATGGGTTCTAGTTCCACCTCCATCTCACAGAACAATTGTAGGTAGCAAATGGGTGTATAAAATAAAGAAAAATCCAGATGGAACAATATCAAGGTGTAAGGCTCGGTTAGTTGCTCAAGGGTACACTCAAGAACAAGGGCTGGATTACTCAGAGACTTTCAGTCCTGTGGTCAGACACACTACTGTTCGATTAATTCTTGTTTTAGCTGCACAGTTTGGTTGGAATCTGCGACAACTAGACACTAAAAATGCCTTTTTGCACGGTGATCCCGAGGAAGAGGTCTACATGAAGCAACCTCAAGGATTTGTGGATCCTTCCTATCCAAGTTATGTGTGTAAACTCATTAAATCTCTCTATGGCTTGAAACAAGCCCCGAGAGCCTGGAACTCGAAGTTTATGAGTTATCTTCCATCCCTTGGTTTCACAACTTCCTTATCTGATACAAGCTTATTTGTTAAAGTAGATAAAGGGGATATTGTTCTCTTATTGCTCTATGTAGACGATATTATACTCACTGGTTCCAATCCTACAACAGTTCAAGCAGTGATCAGTGACCTTGCAGAAGTGTTTGATCTCAATGACATGGGCAGATTATCTTATTTCTTGGGATTGCAGATTCAGTATAAAGATGATGGATCACTGTTTATAAGCCAATCGAAATATGCTAAAGATCTCCTTAAGAAGGCAGCAATGGAGACATGTAAGCCTACATCAACACCATCTAAGCCCCATGCACAATTACTTGAACAAGAAGGTGCTCATCTCTCTGACCCAAGTCATTATCGAAGTTTGGTAGGGGCTCTCCAATATTTGACATTTACTCGGCCAGATCTTGCTCAGGCTGTTAACATGGTCTGTCAGTTTATGACTTCCCCGACTGATCTTCATATGCATCTTGTCAAATGCATCTTAAGGTACCTGAAAGGAACACTTGAGTATGGTCTACATTACAAAAAGAGCTTGGATTTCAATTTGCTTGCCTATTCTGATTCAGACTGGGCAGCAGACATAAATACCCGACGTTCTATAACTGGTTTTGTGATTTACTTGGGCGATAATCCCATTTCGTGGCAGTCTAAGAAGCAATCCACAGTATCTCGCAGCTCTACTAAGGCTGAATACAAAGCTTTAGCACATTCTGCAGCAGATTTGTTTTGGATTCGATCTCTCCTCAAAGACATGCATCAGCGAATCTTGGTGCCTCCAGTACTTCACTGTGACAATCTGAGTGCTTTAGCTCTAAGCTCGAATCCTGTCTTTCACTCGAAGATCAAACATCTTGATACCGACTATCATTTTGTTCGTGAAAAGGTACAACGGGGTGATTTAATTGTCCAATATATACCTACTGAAGAACAGGTTGCAGATGTATTCACCAAAGGCCTGCATGGTCCTGTGTTTGTAAAGCACTGCAGACACCTTGCTCTTGCTATTTCAGGTCCAATTTTAGATCCGGTTTCAGGTGTTTAGCTGTTTCAAACTTCACTTGGCAGATCCATGTTCAGTTTGAGGGGGAGTAATAACCAATATAACGGAATTGCCACATGGCATTATCTACAAGATGGGTTAGTTAATACAGGTAGAAGGGTACTATTGTAATTAGTTCTTATGGGTATATAAGGAGTAATAGGGTTCTCATTTGTGTAAGAAAGCATTGTAAGAATTTCTGAAAGCGTTAATACATTTTCTCTTTCTTCCTCTCTATCTTTCCTCATCTTCTTCTTAGATTCTGGTATCCACTGCTGTTCATAGCTTCTCTGTGTTAATAAGAACATCTTCGAGGTCCTCCTACCTACCTCAAGGATTTTGTCTGCAACCAGGCCACATTGCAAGGACCCAAACAATCGTTGTCTTCGTTTTCAAGTCTCACACCAAGTACACGTTATCCACTTTGTCATTTCCTTTCATACCATCGCTATTCACCCAAACATTTGGCCTTTATTAGCCAAATCAATCGCGCTGTGGAACCCCATTCTTTTACAGAGGCTAAATCTGATCCCTGATGGCAATAAGCCATGCAATCTGAAATTGATGCCTTGGAATCCACTAATACATGGACCTTTACCACTCTCCTTCCCGGGAAGCAACCCATTGGCTGCAAATGGGTTTACAAAGTCAAGCATCGCTCTGATGGCTCTATTGAAAGGTATAAGGCTCGTCTTGTTGCCAAAGGTTTCACCCAAACTGAAGGCATTGATTCCCATAATACATTTTCTCCTACTGCAAAGATGACTATTGTTCGTTGCTTGCTTGCTATTGCTGCTGGACGTAATTGGTCGCTTAATCAACTCGATATGAATAACGCATTCCTTCATGGTGATCTTCATGAAGAGATTTACATGTCTCTTCCACCTGGTTTTCAGCGACAGGGGGAGAACTTAGTGTGTCGCCTTAACAAATCATTGTATGGCCTCAAGCAAGCCTCTCGCCAATGGTTTGCAAAGTTCACAGAAGCTGTTCACGCTGCTGGTTATGTTCAGTCTAAAGCGAACTACTCTCTCTTCACTCGTAAATGTGGAAAGTCTTTTACTGCCCTTCTGATTTATGTTGACGACATATTAATCACAGGTAATGATGAAAAAGCTATCTCTTCCCTCAAACAGTTTCTTCAAACTAGGTTTTGTATCAAAGACCTTGGGGATTTGAAATTCTTTCTGGGGATTGAAGTCTCTCGTTCAAAGAAAGGTATATGTATTTCACAAAGGAAATATGCTCTGGATATACTTAAAGATGATGGCTTGCAGGGTACACGACCTGTCAATTTTCCAATGGAACAAAACCTCAAGCTCTCAGATTCTGGCGAAATACTCAATGATCCATCTCGATACCGAAGGTTAGTGGGACGTTTAATATATATAACCATCACTCGACCTGGTATCACCTACACAGTTCACGTTCTCAGTAGGTTCATGCATGAACCTCGCAAACCACATCTTGATGCAGCTCTCAGGCTCTTACGGTACATCAAGACTACTTCAGGTCAAGGCTTGTACTTTTCAGCAGAAAATAATCTAAAATTGAGAGCTTATAGTGACTTTGATTGGGGAGGCTGTCGACTCACTCAGAGATCGACTACTGGGTACTGCATTTTTATGGGAAATTCATTAATATCTTGGCGGTCCAAAAGACAAAAAATGGTTTCACTTTCTTCAGCCGAAGCTGAATATCGAGCCATGGTAGGGACTAGTTGTGAACTCACATGGTTACGATACCTTTTACATGATTTGCAACTACCTCATATTGAACCCGTGACACTTTTATGTGACAACAAAGCAGCATTACACATCGCTGCTAATCCAGTTTTTCATGAGAGAACACGACACATCGAGATGGATTGCCTTTTTATTAGGGACAAGATTCAAGAAGGTTCAATTGTGACTGGTCATGTTCGTTCTGCACAACACCCAGCTGATGTGTTTACCAAGGCTTTGGGGGAAGTTGCTTTTACTGGAATTTTGCGCAAGTTAGGAGTTCTTGACATTCACTCTCCAACTTGAGGGGGAGTGTTGGAAAGTCAATGAGATCTTACCTTATAAGGATTGATTTAGAAAAGAAATTGATTTGTAACTTATATGTAATTGATACATTAGTTAGTTTCCTTTGTTGTATAGCAAGATTGTAGGACCTCAGTTGTATAAATCAAGTTCATCAAATCAATGGAAGGAATCCTAGCAGAATATTTTTCCATACCAATTTTACAAGCCACATGCATGAGCTCAGAGAAGTGCAACAAACAGGGGAGTGAAATTGAGAGCGAAAGATAACAAAAAGAATGCCAAACATGCAAGAGAATGACTGCATTAACTTAACATAGGACTGAGGTAATGATTTAACAAGGTATCGTCATTTAGTCCAATAACCCTACTCAGAGGGACTTCAAGTCAGTTTGAGGCTTAGTGAGGAAGCATTTTTCATCACCCCAATCTATGTTCCTTCTACTATATTCTTTAGATTTGGGACTAAGTATAGGCTATGGGGCTTTGACTATTTTATCTCATTTGAGATTCACCCCATCCTATGAAATAAGGCTGTTTTCTAAGGTATAGAATCACAAATCAAGCCTCAGCAGGATGCTTGACTTTGCGTTCTGATTTTGGTAGTAGTATGCGGCGATCTTTTAGAAATCACCAAAAAGACTCCTTATAATAAAAAATGAAATAGCACACATCAGAGCCGGGCCAGGATTCGCCCTCCAATGCGCTCTACACGAACAGACCAATCAAAGATGTGAGCAATGTAGATCAAACAATGAGGGTGCAAAACTTCAGAGAGGAAGAGACTCAAAGATATTGGAAAAAAAAAAGTGAGGGCATGTCCAATCTCTTTAGCAAGGAACCAATCTTAAAGCTAAAAAAGAATAAGTCAACATACTTTTTGTCGGAACGAAAGCGAACTGGCTTTGATGGCAAGATGCTTCCAAAAATAGAGGATATGTAAGACCCTATTAGTATAGATCTAGGGAATCACGAGCCAATTGTCTTGAACATTGTCTCTGCAGGAACTCTTGCCCTAATTGAGGGAGAATATTGAACACAAACATCTCATCGGTCAGAGGGGACATCCTAATATTATACAAGAAGGCGAAGATAAAATCAATTCACACAAAAATGCTAGTTACAAAGCTCAAAGCGCTTGATCATCACCCCTTGGCCCAACCCACCTACTTATCTCAAAAGAGGCACCTTCTTTCAAGGAAATAGGGTATTAGATTGTTTGCTTTTTAAGATTACAATTCAAAGTTGGTACGCTACTACCAATCGGATTTTCACCTGCTTTAAGGTTCCATATGGATTCACCAATCAGATATCTCTTTTCGACTTAGTTGTGCAATTAGTTGTGATAAGAGGAAGTACCCATATCTACCATATCTAGTTCCAAAGTAAGCTGGTGAAATGTTACCTTCAATTCAACTAACCAAGGTAATCTCGCCACATTAGATGCTTATCGGGATGCCACCATCGAAGATTCTTCACCAATGACAAGTTGTATTCGTTCAAAGAGAATTCTTCAACGACAACAACTACCACTCACATAACACTATATAAATATATATATATATATATATATATATATATTTATCAAGATTTCTTTTTCCATTCATGGAAAATGATCAAACCTGAAATTTTTCTAGCTTAGCAAGTGTGGTATAAGCCTGTACCTAGTCCTATGTTTCAAAGTTTGAATCAGAATATTGGCACACCTTCCAACGGTACTTCAAATTCTAATTCGCTCATGCAATGCTTAGGTTTCGAGACAAATTAAGATTGTTTGAATTGATGTGAATCAGTTAGAGACTGAGTAGGATTATCGTAATGATGAAGAAGATAGTAAAATGTCAAGGGATGAGTAAGGTCCTACTATTGATTTTTCTGACAGAGCTATGAATTGTTTCAGTAGACCTTGGAAGAATGTTTTGTTATCAAGCTTATGGGTAAATCATTGAATGTAATTCGTTTTATTGATTGGATATTATGCAAATTGGTTGAATATTATGCAAATTGATTCATAGTATTATGCTTTAGTACTTTCTAATATTGTTGTTTAGTACTTTCTAATATTGTTGTTTAGTTATGGATAATGATAATAATCTGAATGCTGCTCAAGAGCCGAAAGGAAAGAGTGGTAAATGGGAAGCACTTGAGGAAGAAGCATTGTTAACCGTTCATAAGGATTTTGTTTCTTGGAGGCAACGATGTGACATAGGTGCTTTCAGACAAGGTACTTTGATTGAAGTTGTGAAAGTTGTCAATGTTTTATGTCATAATTCGAATATAAAGGCAACTCCACATAATGAGTCAAAGTTGAAGAAATGGAAAAAAAATTAATATAATTTAGTCCTTGACATGATGAAAACAAGTGGATTTGCATAGAATGATGTAAAAAAGTGCATTGAAGTTAATAGTGATGAAGCATGGCAAACTTATGTGTAGGTTCATATCCTATTTTATTTACCGATTAGTTATATTCTTGTAGCTATATTTTTTACACATGCTAAATTTTATTATTGTTGTGTTGATATAATCTTAGAAAAATAAAGAAGCTTATGGATGGAGAAGCAAACATTTTCCACTGTATGATAGATTTGCATAAATACTTGGAAATAATTGTGTTACGAGTAATGTAGCCAAAACCCCTGCTGAAATGATGGAGGAACAAAGTCATAATGAGGTTGATGCAAGTGATATTGGAGTTTGGAAATGATCTCTCCAGTGAACCAACAAAGCAACCAATCTACAAGTAGCCAAAGAAAGAGGAAAAGAGCTATGGGAAGTTCAAATGATGGAATGGAGGTAATTATCAATGGACTGAAAGAATTTTATGTCGAAAGTAAAAGGATGCAAATGGTAACTGAAGCTATAGTTTGAGGTACTGCAGATTATAGTGACATAGCTAACGAACTTCAAGCAACGGGTCTTTCTCCTATGAGTCAAATTGATGGATTGACTCTTATTTAGGAAAAACTACACAATGTGTGACTGTTCAGGTCAACAGATTCAGAACTCAAAAAAATCTTAGCCCAAAATCTTTAAGCGACAAAGTAAGCGGATGATTATATTATGTGATGCCTTTTGATATAGATATATTTTGTTAATTGTACAACCTTAGGTTTTGGCTTCTAATTTAGCCTTGCACTATGAAATATTTTGGCTAATGTTTACTAGCATTTTGTAACTCATGGGAGTCTATTTTTGAATGATAATATTGTAGTTAACTAGCAGTTTGTAAAATATCCTAGAGGAAAGTCGGTGAATGATTATTTACATAGTCAGTCAATGGCAAAGACTGACTTGTGCAGTGAAATGAAATGATGAAGTAATTGTTCTTCTCTTCCTTTTGCATATTATTGATAGAGGATACTATATAATTACTACGTGTGTGTGTGTGTATATATATATATATGTTAATGGTATTCTTCAAACTAGTTAAAGGAAGCCAATTTACGTGCTCAGAATCCAAATGTAGCCTGGCTATCCATTTTTCATTGCGCCTCACTCATCATTATGGTCCTAGGATTGAATGCATCAGGCATATGAGCAGTCGATAGTACTAGTAAGATTCCTTGTCAAAAGCATAGATTACAAGCGTCAGTAAATTGTCAGGGTGTGGACTGAAATTGGCTTATACAGACAAGAGCATTTACAAGTGGTTATTTCACAAATGGAGTAAAAAATTGAAATTGTCAGGCATGAATCTTTATTCTCCTTTATATAGATACAAGTATAAGCCAACATCTTAACTTTAATCTACAGCTTTAAACCAAAGCTGAATAATTAAGAAAAGCATTATGAACCTTGTTGATTGATAGGAGAGCATCTTTGTTAATTATGTTGATGTTTGGAACAAAGCTATGGAGCCAAAAATAATCAAGAAAATTATGGAGGTGACACATGAACTTTTGGGTGGAAAAGACAAAATTACCCTCGAGGCACACCGGGATTCCCACACCTATGCAACATACAATAACGGCTCAATCAAGGAAGAGTTAAAGGTGATCAAAATGGTATTTATTCAAATCCCTCTCATCACTCCTCATCAAATCCTTATTCAAAAGGTAACTCCCAAATTTCCTATTTAATTTAGGATTAATAGCCATGTTAATTGCAAGATATTATTTCACATAATATCTTGCAATTACTCACACAATTTCTCCATATATGGCCGGCCATTATTCTCTAAATAGGGTCGGCCACTCCCCTATAAATAGCCCTATTATCCCACTACAAAGCTAAGTCATTGACTACTCACAAACTCCTAAACACATTCCTTTTAGAATTCTAACTTTGGCATCGGAGATTCTTCGGCCAAAGCCCCCCTCACCCCGCCCCCCAAAATTCATCGTGGCCGCGTAAGCCTTTTGGCCTTAATCTTAGGTGTTATTATTTTGCAAATGCATTTTCATCGAATGAGAAGACGGCAAAAATTTGCATCCACAAGTTGGTGTTTTCATTGAGAGCCTTGATTCACATGCTCAAAGAAGACTCTCGCATTCAAAGTTTCTCATTTCTCATTCGTTCGTAAATTTTTCTTACGTTCTTATTCCTAGAATTTTTTTAACTCTTTGAATAGTCGTAGGAGAAAAATACAATGATGGGAAATTCAGAAACCACAACAAATGGAACTTCCTACATTCACAGATCCATATCAAATGATAGAGGACGAGACATAACCCCACCACAACGATCCACGAGGCTCAATGCGATGGCAAAAGGAGTAACTTTGCCACCAAGGAGCACCACCACTATGGCAGCCAAAGGGACCACCTTGGCAGTGGGAGTGGGCCAGCTCCATGGCAGCAAGTCCATGGTGAGTAGGGAGCAGCTCAGGCCACAAGGTAACCGAGTCAGGCCCATCACGACCCGGCCCAAACCGCTGCCATCAAAACGCAGGCAAAAGGTGCATCGCAGGCCTAAGCCACACTGACAATCTTCTCGGCCCAGATCCAACAAGCTCTTAGCTGCGCACCGCGCCCACGTGCCGCACAGCCCCAACATGCTCTACACGTGGCCCGACCCATTTCTACAGCCTAACCCACTCTCGTAGTTCACCAAGCAATCTCAACCGATCTAAGATCAATTCAACTGTCCCGACTTCAAATTTCCAGACCAACGATTGAAGTGGGCTATTTTCACCCTATTTCTCCACATATTTTACAACCTTGGTGAATCAGCTCTTGCAGCTTACCGAGATACAGCGTGCCCCAGACGAGGTGTCCCGAAGTAGGACAAGGGTGAAGGAAAAATTTTGTCCTAGCTAAGAACATGTGAGAATATTTGAACACATATGCAAACTATTAACAAATTAAAGTAGGCATGCATTCAAAACAATTCTAGAAAACCCATGACTTTCAAAGCCTAGTGAATGGTGAACCATAAGACTCTTTAACAACATTAAAGAGAAGGTAAGATTTTAGAGATTCATTACCCTTGAAGCTCATCCTTGTTTACACAAGGGATTCACCCAAGTGGAGGGCCTTCAAGTCACCTCCTAGCTCCTTGGATCTTCCTTGTGATTTCCTTCCTTTAGTGCTCCTTTGCTCCTTGAGGATGTGAGGAAATGATCTCCAAAAACACTAAAGGTTTGATGTCTCTAAGTCTCCACACCAAGGATGAAGTGTGAAGATGAAAATGGATGACTTAGAGAAGAAAAGATTGCTAGCTAAATCCCCTCTAAGTGGCCGGCCTCTTTAGAGAAAAAGAGAGAATAGGTTTCACCTCTTTTCATCAAGAAAAACCCTAATTGAGAAATAAAGCTATAAAGTTGATTTTATACTTCATTTCAAGTGAGTGGCAAACTTGAAATTAATCCAAGTTTGCAACCATCACCCTTATGGCCGGCCTTACCTTTGTTATTGGGCTAATTGCCCATTTTGTTTTAGTTGTAATACAACTTAAACATAATGGGCCTTGTGGACCAAAACGCTTTTGGGCCCCGAAGCCCAAAACCAACTTAAAAGTCTAATACGAACATTTCGTATAATTAATTAACTAATTAATTAACCTTGACCATTTTTCAATTAAACCATTTAATTGCATATCCATTCCATTTATTCTCTTCACTTTCATCCTTACTCGGTGTACGATCCATTAGGTTCCATTTAGCGAGGTAGTGGACGATTGTTACTCTTAACGATCGATTGTGAATTGAAACTACATTTCAATTCTCCCTTTGATTAGTGTTTGCTAATTTTCAGGGCTTCCACAAACCATGAGTGACACCTAGCAGCATATCATGGTTACCCAAGCTAAGTAGAAGTGATTGGAGAACCTATCCAGTTACAACTACAATGCAATACGGTCCTTCTCTAATACAATACTCTTAATCACATTGTTTGAGTGATAGTTTGTTTTATGTCTACTATCCAATGTGATACTTCTCTATATGATTCAATTGAATATGATTTGGAACAAACTTCCTAAGTCATATTCATATGCTTTGGTCAAAGACTCTCGAATCATATCTTAGAGTATTCTCCTTCTACCATGGAAGGTTAGAGATCCCTTGTTGTGCATTCATATGCCTACATGACTAGATAGCTTGACCCCAACAATGCCGTGGACACTCTCAATGTAATGCCTTTGACATAATCAAAGATCAAGGACCTAACCATTAGACATCTATGATGCCTCAGGTCAAAGGACTACTTTGCATATTGCAACTTACGAGTTCTTACATGACATGTATGTTCGAACTCTCTTTTGATCGTTGTTCAGTGTACTTGATTACTCTTTCAAGCACCTATGTGTTTGTCTTAGTGTCAAACATTAAATGACTTGAGACTAGTCATACTCGCGCTTGAGTTGACATAACACATACTAACCTTAGCGGATTGTCAATGCCCAATTGGCAATCCTATGGTTAGGAACGTTTTAGGAATGAACATAAGAGAAAGGTCTCGTTAATCTAACTTACTTAAATCACTTCTCTCTTAGATCAAATACATTCCTTGGATTCCCTTATTGCTTAAACACATGATACAATAAATAGTGATTAACAATAAGTTTTGCCCTTCATTAAACATTTAATAGATTAATACATTAAGTATTCCAAAAGCTATTACATCAAATGAGTGGCTTTCTGGGCATACTTCCAACAAAGGGAAAACGACGAACCTCTCTAGCAGTGTCCTGGAAAGCAGCCCTTCGACCAGCCACAAACCGAGCATTCAGACAGTGTACACTCCTAACTGGGCCCCCGAGATAGAGTATACTCTCGTCTTAGCACGCAGATGAGCGTGCATTCTCAGTTAGTAACACGGACGAGCATACACTCATGGTTGGGGCCACACTCAGATAATCAACATGAGCAACCTTTTAGGTGAAGTGTTCATTCGTGGCTAGGCCCGTAAGGATCATCCTCCACCTCACATCGGAGTAGGTAGAACAACGGACGGAGAGAAGCAGTCACTCAATCCGGCTCAAGTTCAACCAGCAGCCTGCAAAAAACTTACTCGCATGCTAGGAACGTACCATATGCACCGCAGCCCCGACATAGATAAGCCGAACACATGGAAAAGCAGCCTAAACCAGCAGGTCACGACTAAAGGCAGCCGAGAGCTCCGCTGCCCCCAAAAGGCAAATTCAGGAAGAAGTATAGAGGCTCTTGACCGAGCGATTGTGCAATTTCCAATGCAACGAGGTCACTGACGAGGCACTACGACGGGACATGACCAACATAAGTAGGTCACCCTTCACGGACGAGATCGAACAGGTAAAGCCTCCACGCAAGTTCAGCATGCCACATTTCACATCTTTCAAATAGGATGGAGACTCAGAGAGACACTTGAAGCACTGCCGAAGTGCAATGATCCTCTATTGAAACAATGACCCTCTCATGTGCAAAATATTCGCTACCACTTTAAAAGGTGAGGCGCAATATTGGTTCCACGCCCTGTCGCCGCAATCTATCCTGAGTTTCGATAAGTTTTCTTTGGTTTTCAGCAAGGAGTATTCATCCTATTGCTCAATAAAAAAAAAGTCTGACCACCTATTCAACGTCAAGAACCTTAAGGAGTCGCTCATGATTATGTGAAGAGGTTTAAAGCATAGAAGGCAAAGACAATCGGATGCAATGACTTGATAGCTAGTGCAGCTTTCCAAAAAAGACTCCCAGCAGACCACCCGCTAATTAGAGAATTGATCATGAAGGAATATCTAACTCTGGCAGACTCATTCGCTCTAGCAAAGAAGCATGCACTTTGGGACAAGGCTCGGCGAGCAAATAAGGCACCCGAGCAACCTTGAAAAAAATCGGCAGTAGCTCAAAAGAAAAATGATGGGAAGTAGTACAACAACAAAAGCAGGCAGAAGGCCAAGCGCAAGGACCGGTCCCCAACTACAGGAAGCCCGACACCAAAGAACTATTATAAGTTCTCGATGTCGATCCACCAAATCCTCCGCGACATCAAGAGTGAACCATGGTTTAAGCTACCGAAGCAATCAAAATGAGATACTTCCAAGTTGGACCACACCAACGACTGGTGCACTTTGAGGAACTGCCTAGAGAAGTTGGTGAAAGAAGGCAAGGTCGACAGATACTTAGACAAGCCAACTGCGCAGCCTAGAAGGAACGTAGACGTCGACGAAGAGCTGCCAACCAAGACAATTTGGATCAATGGCATCTTTGATGAATTCGAACACTTGAGGGTAACCAACAACTCCAAGAAGAAGAAGATCTAGCATACTCTATTAGTCTCTAAGGTCTAGGCAATCGACACCCAACCTGAACCCATCGTTGACTTCATCAAGCAGGATGTCGAATGCGTCAACTTCTCACACGATGATGCATTAGCGATATCTGTCCAACTAGCCCATGCCATAGTTGAAAGAATGATGATGGACAACGGCAGCACAGTCAATCTACTCTAACTCTTAGTCATTCAGCAGATAGGCCTGGAAAATAGGATCATACGTTGAGTGGAGGTACGCATTGGATTCAACGATCACACCTTGGTTGCCATCGGCAAAAAAACACTCGACGTAAGAACACCCCCAGTGGTCTCAAAGAAGAAGTTCACAATAGCTAGCTACCCGTCTCCCTATAATAGGATTCTAGGTCGGGATTGGCTAGTACGGTTGAGCACGGTAACCTCTATCGAGTATCAAAAAATTTGATTTCGCATCCCAGGATGAACAGTTAGAGAGATCAAGTCAAACCAAGCCACATCTCGACGATACAATGTGCAAGTACTGAATGAGTAAAAGAAAAGTTCTTCACCCCTGTAGAGGCTACTGAAGTGTAGAAAGACAACTTTACCTTAACCAAAGAAAGGTCAAGAGACGCCGATTACATATTTCTTGACCCAAAGCATCGGTCAGACCACATCAATAACTTGGCGGAGGCAACGAAGCCCAACCCCGTCGATGCACATTCAAGGAAAATCTTAGCGATCTTGAATGTGAGGTCCCCCACTACTCTGAATGAGATCTAAGGTCTGACCAGATGAGTAGCCGCACTCAACCGTTTACCCTTGTGGTCCACAGATCAACGTAAGCCATTTTCGACTCAAAGTAAAAGGAGCAACAAGATGAATAGAACGACGAGTGCGAGAAAGCATTCAAGGACTTGAAGAAGTACCTGACATCACCTCCCTACTATCCAAACCGGAAGCATCGGATAACTTATTTATATGCTTGACGGTATCTGAAGTAGCAATAAGCTCTACCCTCACACGAGAAGAGCTGGTGGCCCGACTACCTATATTCCACAGTTCAAAAGCTCTCCTCGATGCGAAAACCAGCTACTAGAAATTCAAAAGCTAACTTTGGTAATAGTTATTGGAACTTGGAAGCTCAAGTTATACCTTTAGACGCACGCAGTCATCCTCATAACGCACTATTCCACACAATCCAGACAGACGTAGACATTGGCAGACGTAAAGTTTTCCAACGAACGCAACAACTCAGCCCAAAAGGCATGCCAAAGGTAGATGAACACTAGAATGACACACTCGAAAACAAGTTTTGTCCTCGTCGCCCCAGAAGATTCTATATATGAGTAACATGTACCGGCAGTTGAGCACCACCTCCTGCTGCGCATCACATAGCCCTAGCAGACCCTTGCTCCGTAATTCAACTCTAGAGTGGCCCAATACCTGCAGTTGAGCATCGCCTCCTGCTACATGTAATATGGCCCTAGCTCTGCGGCTCCTTGCTACGCCTATCTTACATCACGACTCCTGACCGTGAAGAGTCATACTTCGTGGCTCCTCGCCACACCGACTCAAGCTCTGTAGCCTCTCCCCACGCCGCTAATCACCAACCAGACTACCGGGGAGTACACAACAAAGCATCCGAAGATGGCGCAATACCTAAAGAACGTATGAAAGCAACTTGAGGCATTTCAGACTTACACCCTCACTCAAGTTTCACGGGCAGACAACGTCTACGCTGACACGCTAGTCGACCTAGGCTTCGCCCTCAACCATCAACTCAAATGCTCTATTTCGGTAGAGTATCTGGAAAAACCAAGCATAGAGGTTGAGCCAGCAGCCGAGGTGTCACATGTTAGTACAACTCCAAACTGGCAAGATTCCATTATAGACTACCTAGTCAATGGCACACTTCCCATGGAAATATTGGAGTCTAAAAAACTCTAAACAAAGGCAGCACGTTACTACATGTGGAATGACATTCTTGTCCGAAGATCCTACATTAGACCACATCTCCGTTGTCTAACGCCTCCTGACGACCTAAAGGTTCTAAGTTCAATCCATAAAGGCGTTTATGAAAAACATTTTGAAGGCCGATCCTCAGCACAAAAGGCTCTTAACGCAGGCTACTACTAGCCTACTATGCATCAAGACACTAAGGAGTTAGTACAAAAGTACGATCGCTGCCAACGCTACAAGCCGATACCAGCACTACCTGCCAGCGAACTACACCCACATACGAGTCCTTAGCCGTAAATGCAGTGGGCAATCGACCTGGTAGGGCCAATGTTGCCCGTTACTAAGGGCATAGGCTTGATGATCATGGCAACTGACTACTTCACCAAATGGGTGGAAGCAGAGTCCAAGATGACCACAACTCAGACAGACATAGAGCGTTTCATATAGAGAAACATCATCTACCGATTTGGCATCCCTCAATCCATCGTCACTGACAACGATCCACAATTCGTAGGCAAAGATTTGGAAAATTTCTTCCAAAAATATGGCATCAAGCATCAAATGTCCACACCAATGTATCCTTAAAGCAATGGGCAGGCTGAAGCATCCAACAAGATGATTCTTAACTGCCTCAAGAAATCCCTCTTCGATAAGAAGGGAAAATGGCCAAACGAACTTCTTGGATGTCTATGGGTGTATCGCACAACCAACCGACGAACAGCCGGTAAGACTCCTTTCACCTTGGCATTTAGTTCAGAAGCAATCATTCATCCCAATGTCATCATGCCAAGTATCAGCACTTTACTGCCAAACATTGAGCATAACAGAAAAAGGGATGGCCATAAACCTAGATATGTCAGAGGAGGAACGCGAGAAGGTCATCACCCGTATCATAACCTACCAGTAGTAGCTTCTCTCCAACTACAACAAAAAGGCTAAGATCCAGCAATTCTAGCCTGGAGATTTAGTCCTAAGAAAATCCTTCATCAGGGCTTGCAGAGAAGGCTCCAAAAGATGGATCCTATCTGGGAAGGTCCGTACAAGATCAACATAGTATACGGCAATGATAGCAACACCCTCGCCACCATGAACAACAAAGAGATTGAAAAACAATGGAACGTCTACAATCTTAGGAAGTACCATGTGTGACATCCCGCTACATCAAAGCCCGAAGACTCAAGCAGCTCGACAGGCACCACCTCGCAAGCCTAAGATTATCCAGTTGTTATCTAGTTCCTACCTTACAGCTAAGTTTTCATTCGTTTCACTTGTTTTTCAATAAGGAACTCAGAAGTAATTTAGAACTTGGCTCAGCTGCATGCTTACAACAACTGATGACTCCTGCACTTCAAAAGAAAATTGTGCCCTTCTTAGGGACTTATTGCAGAAATTGCACCTCCTTGGGGACTAACCATGCTCTCCAGGGTAAACCAATTCCCCGACACCCATATGGGTTTGCTCTTCGATGCGAGAGGATAAACTATACACTCTGAATATCCAAACGTGGATGAGTCGGGCTGCCCTGATGTAACTAGGTGCACGATTTGCGTCGGGATTCCTAAAAGTAGCCACAATGGTCTCTTTCAAGGCTTAACTAACTGAACGATTTTTGGTCTCTTGGCCTAATATGCGGGGGACTGGGCCTCAAAGACGGAGGAGGCACATTACGCAGTACGCCCTATGGACAGCTACCCTAGAACCCTAAAGCTACTTGCCCTTTGAGTAGTAAGTTGTGCTAAACTTATACAACCGCACATTTTTGTGAGAGTTAAACAGTTAGCATGTATATACGAAGCTCTATCCACTGTCGATATGCTACGCAGTCGATAAGCATCACCTCTGCCAAGCGCGGAATGATCGTTTAGTTCTACACTAATTCCTAAAGTGTTGTGATACTTGATACACAACCGACGGAGTTGGTTACATAAAGAGCAAAGAGTTCTCTCGGACCCTTGTTTATGAAATTCCATACAACCACGTACTTTTGATACGAAAGGTTAGCGAATTTCATGACCCATAAATTTTTAGTATGTTGTGATGTAGGCCACACAACTCAAAGGATTGAAGAAAGCCAAAGTTAATAGCCAAGTGGTCACGCGGACTCGTCTGCTTCTGTAAGTAAGGCGTCCGGCTGCAGACCCTATGGCTAACAACTTTGCAAAAGTTCTACACTAACACATACAGTTGCATAGGCTACGTAGGCCTATCTGTTTATAGAAAAGCAACACGTCTGCACTAGTCTAAAAGTCAAAGGTTGGGCGTAAACAAAAGAAGCGAAGATGAAGAAAAGCGAAGGCAACAAGTTTATTAAATTTTCTAACAAAATTGATAAACAAGTAACAAAGGCGATGAAGTTCAAGCAAAGAAAAAAAGGAACAAGGAAAAGAAAGAAAATCCTAAAGACTACCTAGAAGACTACTCTTCAGCAGCTTGGACATCATACGACTAGTTGGTCGCCACACCTTCAACAGCCGTGACACTTTCAGCAACGGTATCATCCAACACTTCACCCCCGGCTGCCCCAGCCTGGGCACCCACTTCCCCACTACTTCACCAATAGAAGCCTCAAAAGTAAAGGCAAGCAAGTCTTCCAGAGAAATAAAGAAGGTCTCGAAGTCTTTCCCAGCAAACCCAAAGTCAGATGGCCTACCAAAGAGATGATCTACATAACCTAGCTTGTAGACATCGGCCTGACTCTGAACAAGCGAAGCCTCGAGCCCCACCTTCCCACCCTTCAGCTGCTCGTTCTCTTCAAGCAGACCAACACAGATGCGCTGCAGTTCATCCACTTCCTTCTTCAGATTTTCGTTGATCTTCAGTGCACCTTGGAGTTCCAACACTTAGGGTTCAGCCTATCGACGATCTTCTTAAAGTGGATCACTTGATAATAAGTAGCAATAAACTCTTCATCTTTTGCGTAAACAGCAGAACGAAGCTCAGAAACAGCACACTCAAGATCTTGAATCTGAGGTATGTAACAACCAATCTCATTCTCCGCACTTTCATACTTAACTTGGATCGCGTTAAGCCTAGTCTTCAAGTCAACGATCTCCTGGCAAGCGGTCTCAAACTACAGAGATATTGCTTCAAAGCGACGAGCTCAGACTCCAAGTTCTTGATCTTCTCGGCATAAGAATAAGCATCAGCTGCCATAGTCGTTGCTATCTCCTTAGCAACCTTGGTATCCTCTTGGTCAATGAGCATAGACTTGGCTACCAAAGTCGTCATTTTCTGTATCATGGCAAACAAAGCACTCCTCCTATATTGAGTTGTATGCTTCGCAAAGGAACCTGGGCAAACAACCCCTATAACACCATCAACAAGATTGACACACTCGTCCATATCTTCAAGTAGATCTGGCTTGAAAAACATACAGATCTCAGCAGCCTTTCCAGAAACAGGCTTGGTGGATTTCTCACAACTGCCCACGCGAGCAGTCTTTTTTTTCTCAGCATGCGAACTAGTCTCAACAGCAAAAGGAGTAGGCCTTGGCGCCACTTTATTAGCAGGGTCTACCTTATCACTCTTCATAGTAGCAAGCTTCTCCAAATGTGAACCAGACTTAGCTCCCAACGGACGCCTTGGCACAGACTTCGGCATTGGGGGCACGATAGAGCCTCTATGTTGAGCAATCCTATCAGTAATTGTACTAGCTATCTTCGGCATAGCAGGCATTACCGACACAGATCTAGCTGTTAGAAGTATGCCCACAAAGCCACTCATTTGATGTAATAGCTTTTGGAATACTTATTGTGTTAAACTATTATATGTTTAATGAAGGGCAAATCTTATTGTTAATCACTATTTAATGTATTATGCATTTAAGCAATAAAGGAATCCAAGGAATGTATTTAATCTAAGAGAGAAGTGAT
Source organism: Malus fusca (assembly GCA_035220775.1). Classification (NCBI taxonomy): domain Eukaryota; kingdom Viridiplantae; phylum Streptophyta; class Magnoliopsida; order Rosales; family Rosaceae; genus Malus; species Malus fusca. The sequence continues at coordinate 27,029,928 of CM069069.1, forward strand.
CTAAGTAAGTTAGATTAACGAGACCCTTCTCTTATGTTCATTCCTAAAACGTTCCTAGCCATAGGATTGCCAATTGGGCATTGACAATCCGTTAAGGTAAGTATGTGTTATGTTAACTCAAGCGTAAGTATGACTAGTCTCAAGTCATTCAATGTTGGACACTGGGACAAACACATAGGTGCTCAAAAGGTAATTAAGTACACTAAACAACGATCAAAAGGGAGTTCAAACATACATGTCATGTAAGAACTCTTAAGTTGAAATATGCAAAGTAGTCATTTGACCTGAGGCATCATAGATGTCTAATGGTTGGATCGTTGATCTTTGATCATGTTAAGGGTATTCCATTGAGAGTGTCCACAGCATTGTTGGGGTCAAGCTATCTAGTCATGTAGGCATATGAATGCACAACAAGGGATCTCTAACCTTCCATGGTGGAGGGAGAATACTTTGAGATATGATTCAAGAGTCTTTGGCCAAAGTATACGAATATGACTTAGGAAGTTTGGTCCAAATCATATTCAATTGAATCATATAGAGAAGTATCACATTGGATAGTAGACATGAAATAAACTATCATTCAAACAATGTGATTAAAAGTATTGTATTAGAGAAGGACCGTATTGCATTGTAATTGTAACTGCATAGGTTCTCCAACCATTTTTACTTAGCTTGGGTAGCCATGACATACTGCTAGGTGTCACTCAGGGTTTGTGGAAGCCCTGAGGATTAGTAAACACTAATCTTCATCAAATGGAGAATTGAAATGTAGTTTCAATTCACAATCGATTGTTAAGAGTAACAATCGCCCACTGCCTCGCTAATTGGAACCTAATGGATCGTGCATCGAGTAAAGATGTAAGTGAAGAAATATATATGAGATGGATAAACAATTAAATAGTTTAATTGAGAATGGTCAAGATTAATTAATTAGTTAATTAATCTTACGAAAGGTTCGTATTGGGCTTTTAAGTTGGTTTTGGGTTTCGGAGCCCAAAAGGGTTTTTGGTCCACAAGGCCCATTGAGTTTAGGTTGTGTGACAACTAAAACTAAATGGAAATTAACCCAAAAATAAAGTCAAAACCGACCCAGGGTAAGTGGATGCAAACTTGGCTTAATTGCAAGTTTGCCACTCATATGTGAGGTGGTATAAAGGCAACTTTATAGGCATTATCCCACTATGGGTTTTCTTGAGGAAAAGAAGAGAAACTTTTTCTCTCTTTTTCTCCATAGAGGCCGGCAACTTAGGGGAGGGATAGCTAGCAATTTTTCTTCCTCTAAGTCATCCATTTCATCTTCACATCTCATCCTTGGTGTCCGTGGAGATCCTTTCCTCACATCCTCAAGGAGCAAAGGAGTATCAAAAGGAAGAAAACCACAAGGAAGATCTAAGGAGCTAGGAGGTGACTTGAAGGCCCTCCACTTGGGTGAATCCCTTGTGTAAACAAAGATGAGCTTCAAGGGTAATGAATCTCAAAATCCTTTCTTCTCTTTAATGTTGTTAAATAGTCTTGTGGTTCACCATTCTCTAGGCTTTGAAAGTCATGGGTTTTTAGAATTGTTTTTTTAATGCATGCCTACTTTAAAGTGTTATTAGTTTGCATATGTGTTCAAATGTTCTCACATGTTTTTAGCTAGGACAAAAAATTTCCTTCACTAGCAGCCTGATCTTTCTTCCTCTTGGAAAAAGTCAAGTCGATCACAAGCCTCTTGGCAGCGGGTGGACCCTCACGAGCAGCGGAAAAAGCCTTTGGTCTTTTCTCAACTGGCATCTCTTGAGCAGGCAGGGAAGATCTCCTCTCTCGGGTGCAGCCCACCTTTCTCCTGGCGAAGAGGATTAAGCAGCCAACACCATTCACGATACTCAGTGGGGATACCTAAAACAGCGTACACCTTCTTTATATCTGGAGAAGTATGGGGAGTTAAGCCAAATTCTGAATCTACATAGATAGATGAGGATAATCAACAAATTAAATGGCAGCTCAGCAAAAGCACCAAGTAGCCTAAAGACCAAGCAGTCTACTTACTGGTGACGAAAATTGTCGAAACACGCAACTTAGGGGAAGAATCAGACTACCACTTTCCACTTGTCTCCAAAGTCTCATTGCCCCACTTGTCTCTTGATCAAATGATCGAAGAGCTTATGGCGGGATTGCAACTGCCCAACTCCATCAATATGACCTATGTCAAATAAGTACCAGAATTCGTTGACGGTCAAATCCAAGTCAAAGAATTGGCTTAGATTGAGGAATCCCACCATCACACGAATCGCATTTGGAGAACGTTGAGTGAGGGCACACTTCATAGAGCAAAGCACCTCTTGGAAGAAACACGGCATGAGAAAAATAAATCCTAACACAAAGTAGTAGGGGTGAAACTTGATAGCTCTCTGAGCCCCAGTACATAGCTCACGGCTGCTACCTTCCTAGACACGCTTCACACGCATCCCAGATGGAATGGCATGCCTATATACTTCAAGGAAATCTCTAAACGAGTCATCGGAATAAATTTTGAAGTGAGCAGCCTTGAAGTAACCTAGTTTACTCAAAAACCCGCCTTGACGATACAACAGCAGCACATCATCATCACTCTTGTGGCTTGAAGAAGACATGCTCGAAGAAATTCTACAAAGACACAATGAAGAATTGTTAAATGGCTGCACACACAAATAAACAAATAAAAAGTGCAGCAGGCCTCACAACCTAAAGGCAGCAACCAAGGAAGCCTAGTCTGCGCTAGCTCCCGTTTCTCTTTCTCTCTCGGCCCAGCATGCCTCACGACCTAACCTAATTGAAAGGGGTTGGCAGCCCTGCGTCTCCCTATCCCTCTCTCATCTGTCATGTGGGCCAGCCCAATGGCCCATGGCCTAGTTACACGAGCCTGAGCCCAATGGCCCAGACCTCGCGCCCCAACGCCTACTAGCCTTGGCCCAAGCCAAATGGCCCATGGCGCATGCCAGCCGAATCCAAGCTGAGCCCCAGCTTGTCTCCGCGACCCACACCGCTGCACCCAGACCTCGGCCAGCGTCGAGTCACCGTTGCACCAAGCCGACAGCAGCCACCTATGGCAGCAGCCATGCCGTGGCTTCCCCTACCATTTTTTCACACACCCTCGACCCCCGTCGAGCCAAATTTCAAGCCCCAAGGCTCCCAAAAATTAAGAAGACAAGGAAAATTAATTTTTTTCTTACCTTGGTGCGACGTGAAGACGAAGAAAGCAACGAAAAACGGTCCTTTGCAAGGGCAAGTGTAGAAGATTGCTAGGGGAGGGGGAATAAATATCCTCTAGCTTTCTCTCTCTTGTAGGGTAGAATAAATTGCTCTCTGAAGTTGATTTAATCATCTACTTAAGATAGACTTAAATATACTTTGGAAGTGATTTATTTCCCTTTGCTAGAAGGATTTAATTTCCAATTAATGTGGGAATCTACACCAAAATAGGAAACAATCTTATGTTCTAAAGCAAGGGAAGATATCTACACCTGGTGCATTTATGGAGCAAAAAATAATCAAGAAAATTACGGAGGTGACACGTGGACTTTTGGATTGAAATGACAAAATTGCCCTTAAGGCACACCGGGATTCCCACACGCATGCAACGGACAATAACGGCTCAATCAAGGAAGATTCAAAGGTGATCAAAATTGTATTTATTCAAATCTCTCTCATCACTCCTCATCAAATCCTATTCAAAAGGTAACTCTCAAATTTCCTATTTAATTTAGAATTAATTACCATGTTAATTGCAAGATATTATTTCACATAATATCTTACAAATACTCACACAATTTCTCCATATATGACCGGCCACTATTCCCCAAATAGGATCGGCCACTCCCCTATAAATATCCCATTATCCCACTAAAAAGCTAAGTCACTGGCTACCAACAAACTCCTAAACACATTCTTTTCATAATTCTAACTTTGACATCAAAGATTCTTCGGCCAAAGCCCCACCCGTTCATTATGGGTGTGTGAGGCTTTTGACCTAAATCTTAGGTGTTATTATTTTGCAAGTGCATTTTCGTTAAAGGAGAAAATGACTGAAATTTGCATCCACAAAAGCTACTCTTGAAACATGTATGTTTCTTTCGTTGGAAAGAAATTTGGTTTTTGTATTTTTTATTGAGTCTCACTTTCATCCAATATTATTAATTTTGATAATATCTTTAATAAAAAAGAATTTAAAATAGAACAATAATTTAGTCCCAGTCCAAGCAAACATCAAACTGGTGACAATAATATTTTCATTATCTTGTTTCTTAGTCCGACACTACACCAAACGCTTCAATAAGCCAGTCTAACTTAGTCTAGTCTAAACCAGTCCATGTTAGTCTTTAAAGATAGTCCAATCCGAAATAATCCGGTACAACAAACGCAACTGTACAGCCCAAATGTTCCTAACCTTGGCCCAATAAACTCAGAAATCGTCTTTAAGCCCATCAATAACAGAAGAAATGAGAAACGCGGCTGCTATGTCTGTACGGCAATTGCTTCGCACCGTCTTATCTGGAAGCTCCTCCTCGTCATCCACTGTTACCGCCATTTTCCTCCCCCCCCCCCCCCCAAAACCAAAAACCCCAATTTCAAATCAGCACTTCCCCCAACCTCCACCTTCCGAAACGCTGTCGTTTACTGTATAATGTGTATGCCAATGGCGAGATTAATACCAATGGCCATGGCAGCCTCTCTACTCCCCCACATCACCTCCCACACTCTCGCTCTCAAACCCTATCTCTGGCCTTTTCCTCGCTCTCCAACCCCGACAACTCTCCTCTTCCTCAGACCCTTCTCTCTCTCCGCCCGCTCCGTCAACTGCTTCTCCGTCCCCCAAACTCCGCGCTCTCCAAACAGCTTCAATGGAGATGTTGGCCCTTACTTGTCCTGTTCTATGCCCCATCAGAGCCTTAAAGTCGCCGTCTTGCTTAGCGGTGGTGTCGATAGCAGTGTCGCCCTCCGCCTCCTCCATGCCGCCGGTCACTCCTGCACCGCCTTCTACCTCAAAATTTGGTTCCAAGTATGTTTGAATGAATCCCATTTTGACAGTTTTAGAAGAATTGGGAAATATTTTCTATTGGGTAGTGTAGAAACAGATAAAAATGTGAACTTGTTGGGTTATTGATTGGATTCATTTCGTATTTCGGGTGTTCTGATTCAGCTGAATCTGCTACCTTGTTAAAATTTTGATTATTTTGAGAATATAAATAAAAATAAATTTAAAAAAAAAAAAAAAGAAGCTGAGCTGCTTCTGATGTGTGGTTTTGTGTAGGAAGACTTTGAGAACTTTTGGTCAGAATGCCCATGGGAAGAAGACTTGAAGTATGCAAAAGCTGTCTGCAATCAGGTCACTTTATTTCACTTGCAATCTTCTTTTTTTTCTAATCTATCAACATAAAGTGGGGCGAAAGTGGTTTGATCTTTAATCTTATGTTTCCAAATGAGGCTTCACGCTGAGTGTTCACATTTTGTGGGGTGCTATGAGTTATAAACACAGACATGAGTGTTCACATTTGATCTTTACATTTCTCTATCCTCATTTTTCATCCATCTGCCTTACATTTATCAATAAAAAATCCCATATGTACACGTTTTTGGCAGAAACCTCTTGCTATTGTTTGTGATAGAAGAAGTTTATCATGGTTTTCTTGGTATAGGCTATGCAAGCGGTGGCTCTTAACAACTGAAACTAATGACATCTGTTTACAGGTTGATGTCCCACTAGAAGTTGTGCATTTGACGGATGAATATTGGAAGAATGTGGTATTCATTACTTTCCCTGTGCTTCAATTGTAGGTTATGTTCCAATTGTAGTCACATCTGTATGTAGCCTTTTAGTAGTTATATCCTTAATGATTATATCTCACAACTGTTTAATATTCTATTATCTACGTCAGTTTTAAAACTTTATAATAGCATATGTGGGTTAGGCCAGTTGGTCAGCAGAGTGTTCTCAACCCTTGCACCCAAGTTTGATTTACCCTCCTGTAGTTTAGATTATTGCCATGTCACAAAAACAACAAAAAAGCTTTAAATGGATAATTATTTTTCTGGCCAGTCTTCATTATCAGCTGCCTTCTCATTGGGTAACCGGAAGAAACTTTTGAAGTTTTTCTTCCCATCATGTTTCAGGTTTCCTACATTATTGAAGAGTATCAATGTGGCAGAACTCCTAACCCCGATGTTCTTTGCAATACAAGAATAAAGTTTGGTATGCAATGAGTTGAATTTAAGATTTAGTTCTGACTCTTGTGATGCGGAATCCGACTTTTAGGTTTTTTGTTTGTTCAAGTTTATGTTACTTTTCAGGTGCATTCATGGACGCCATCAGCAGTATGAAGTTTGACTATGTGGCATCTGGGCATTACGCGAATGTTGTCCACCCACCTGCAAGTCAAATGGACAAAGATTCTGTTCTAGAACTCTCACAAGATATGGTACCTATATATGATACACCATTGACAACTTATATTTTCATCTTTTTGTCATTTTGGATTATCAATATTGGCTTGTTAAACTTGCTAAGTTTGAGATTATTTCATTTGATTCAAATAGGGTTTTTTGCTATGTAGACCTATATGTAAGTTTTGCTGTCATCATACATCATCATTTATATGTCTCTCTGTTATGATAAGCCTTGAAACATCACGGGATTGCATCTCATTTCCTGCTATATTTTTTTTATGCTGATTTTTCCTTCTAAATAATATCAAACTTCTGAATTTGTAGGTGAAGGATCAAACATACTTCCTTTCAAATCTTTCTCAGGCCCAGCTTAGGAGATTAATATTCCCACTTGGTTGTCTGTCAAAGGTCAGTGGGTGGGTGCTATAGTTTGAATGCTATGCAATACTTCATTGGATACTTCTCTTAGCTAATTCTAAAATGTGCACATGATATTTCTTGAATCACAAATTTCAGCTGGGGAGTAAATCATGTATTGTCTACAAAAATTTGAAAAGGCTCACTGTTACTGTATTAAATTCTCCAATAATCTTATATAATACATGTTGAAATGAAGTGAACTGTTAACTTGTCAATAAAAAACTTTTCCACGGTTTCTCATTGCTACAAAAATAGCATTATTGTTGTGAATTTGTGAAAATATGTAATCTTTTATTTTGTAATTTGTAGTCTTTCCTTCATTGTATTCTTTCTTTATGTTTGTAATCCTTTTAATTCATTTTTTGTTACTTTTCTTTCCACTCTGTAGACTCTTCAGTCTTCACTCTTGCATGTAATTCTTGATGTCGATTCCTTTTCTATGAATATTTCTATAGGATGAAGTTCGCAAACTTGCAACAAAGTTTGATCTGCCTAACAAAGACAGAAAGGATTCACAAGGAATATGCTTTCTAGGGAAGGTATGTTTTGTGGAGCTCCCAACATTCCTACCTGTTTGCAGAAAATAATTTCATCCTTTGAATGGCACAACTACCTATATAGATGCCAAAATTTGTATGGTAGCACATGGAGTGGACATTTTAAAATTCCTAACATCGTTCACTCAGCCTTTTTTTTTTTTTTTTTTTTTTTTTTTGTTTTTAATAATAGATCAAGTTCAGTGAATTTATAGCGAGACACATAGGGGAGAAGGAAGGTGCCATATTGGAAGCTGAGTCAGGAGATTTCCTAGGAAATCATCGGGGGTTTTGGTTCTACACAATTGGTCAACGACAAGGTCTACACCTCCCTGGAGGACCCTGGTATGCTGTCTTATTGTAATTGTTGGACCACTTCTAAGGTTTTCTGGTGGTACCTGTGTTGTTATCGTTTTAATAAAACTGGTCATTTGGGAATCTATAATTGCAATATTACAGTGTTTAACAGACTTAACTTTGTTATATTACCCAATAGTTTTAAATTGCTATATGGTTCTAAATTGAACATCAGTATTCCACTGTATATGATATATAGGTTGATAATGACTTCTATATCATTATTTCCCTTGACGTAGCTAGTAGCTATTAAAATCATGTCGGATATTCCTACAAAATGTGATTGTGCCTTTGTAGCATGAATACTTTTGAAAGGTAAAATTCATTGCAAGCAAAGGTTTGCAATTTTTGGTTGAAAACATGACACTACAATATGATATTGAAGCATGTTTGTATGATACCAAATATTTTTCCTTACATTTTTCAACTGTAGAAACTCAACCATGTAAGGAAAGGTTGAGACATATGTGCACATTATCTGTATCCCTGTTTATTGAGAATCAGTGTATGAGGTTATGTTTGGGTCTCCTTGTACCACTTCAAACAGGGTTTCAGCTTTACTGTCTGCTGTATCTTCTTTTGTAGGTATGTTGTCGAGAAGGATATAAAAAACAATGTCGTTTTTGTGTCAAGAAATTACTTTTCAGTTGACAAAAGAAGGCGCCTGTTTCGTGTAGGCTCCTTGAAATGGCTAAATGGTTTGTCCCCAAACCAGATCAGTCAGCTAGAGTGCAAGGTACAAGGATGTTATAGGTTTTTCCTTATATTAGTTTTCAGAATGCAATGCTATTGTTTCCCGACGACTGTTTGTTGAGTAAATATTGGTCTAACTCTAAAATGACTTTTATACATAATTTCCTTATTAATCTTGAACTCATACTCTCAATATTATCAATTAATGCACAACATGCATAGTGGCCACGTTGTGGGTCGACTGCTACTACAATAAGAAATTATCTGTACAAATGAATGTAAACACTAACTACAAACCATACAGCACGATTCAAAACAAAAGGGGAAAAAATTATCTGTACAAATGAATGTATCAAGTAGATGTTTCTAGCCTAAAATTTTTACACGATTTTGTTTTGTTTCGTTTTGTTTTTGTTCTTTGCTTTTTAGTTGATCTTGTCTTTTCTTTTGAGTTTTGAAAACAAGACAGTTTTATGTTAGTGGCAGTCTCATAAGTAATGACTCTTGACTCTGGCATAGAAAACTTACCACTAGTTTTAGTTGTTTTCTCTGTCTTGTACTCCGTATCAAAGTCAGAACTTGCACCTGGAAGCGCTTACAACTTATTGTACCACCATCCATCACATAAAGTCTTAAATCAAGTTGTGTTAGTTAGATGTAGACCAATTGTTATGTGTGTTTTTGGATGTCGACAAGTCTCACAAGGAAGGGTCGTACAAGGAAAGCTTTGAATCGTGTTGTATGGTTTGTAGTTAATGTTTACTGTTTAGAATCCAAGTCAGAAGAAGCTGAAATGTTTTAAACCTTTCAGGTTAGGCATGGGCCTGCCTTTTGTAAGTGCAGCTTTATAATGGAACCTGGTGAAGATGGTCATGAAGATGTCGCAGTTGTCCACTTATCTCAAGATGATCAAGGCCTGGCAGCTGGGCAGTTTGCAGCCTTTTACCAAGGAAGAACCTGCTTGGGCTCCGGTGTAATTTTGGAGTCTTGGGATGATCAAGGTTTTCCGGTGTGTGCAAGAGCCCATGAAATTGCAAGAATGGAAGATAAATCACTTCTTGGTAAACCAGTTAAGATAAAAGTAAAGCCAGAGAATCTTTTAACAGAGTCTGGCGAGGTAGATGGCGTGGAACTTTGCGGAGGACTGAAAAATCCTGGAATTGCTGCTACTAAACAACCAATGCAGGTATCTCAATGAGAAGCAAAAACTCGATTCCTTGTAAATTGGCTGCGGAACTTATAGAGAAGTAGTTGCACATATTCTAGCATTTTTACAAATGACTGTTCAATGTAGTGCTTCGGTCTTGCGATGATCCTCTGTTCATATATTAGGAGTATTAGTGGTAAACTTTGTTTAGCAGAGTTTGCATCGGTCATAAGGAGTTTTGGCCCCTGGTGCAGCAATTATTTTCAAGCAGTCTCTAATGTGAGTCCTTTGCCAAGGGCGGCATCTTCGTTTTCTTTCGTGTTTATATATTGAATCCTGATTACTTGATCAAAGCTGCTTGAATTTTCTGAATTGAAACTTGTAATCTTTAAATCGTAATCCCATTCCGTCAGCCAATTCCGTTGTAAGTTTGTATTGGTTTTGTTAATGACATTCAAGGGCAACAACAGAGCAGCAGAAGCACACCGACTTTCAAACCCAAGACCAAGAGGTGTCATGCAGGAGCTGGGCGGTTTCAGATGAAGCGTATGGAATGGAAATAAAGGAAATTTCGAATCTGTTTCGATTTCATGCTCATCCTATTCGGAGGAATGTAAAATACAGGGTATGAAAATTGGGACTAGAAGATTTCAGATGAGGATGAAAGTAAACTACACGGAATGGAAATTGGGACCCTCTGGAGGATGGATGGCAGGAGTGAAGGATTTGAGTTTGCAGTATGTTATGGATCTCCCGCAATCAAGCTCTCCGTTCTCACATTCCCGCTTCCACTTGAAAGAAAGGCAGGCCGCTTTGCCGAGTGTGTCCGCGATGCAACTGTGCAGTGGGTGTGGTGCAGTTGTTTAACAACATTTGAAATTATAATTACAAAAATAAGGGTGGAAGCTTCCAAACATCTGCTGCCCCACTATTCCTGTCTGTCCTCCGACTCACCTAGAGAGAGAGAGGAGAGAGAGAAGGTTAGGTGCTTTGACAGGGAATGGTAAGCAATGCTAGTTGATTGTTGGTGTGGCACTCTAGCTTGATATTTTTTTTTTGTGAATTAGTGCGACATGACAAATGCACACTTGTAACAAAAAATAACGTATTTGTCACGTTTATATGGAGCAGAAAATGGTTTGGTTTTCTCTATTTTAATCGGAAAACGACTTTTGCGGTTTTATTTCTAACTTTTAGATTGAATAAATTTAAGAAGAATGAAAGTATAGGATGCTAGAGAAAAAAATTTTAATTTTTAGATTGAATAAAGTAAAAGAGAATGAAAATAACTAATGCCGAAGAAGAAAAAAGGCATGCAAAAATCACAAATGCTTTAATCTAGTTAGCTAAACACAAGTACTAAACTATTTCTGGAACTAACTATTTATGAAACTCAACACAGGTACACTATTTACGAAACTGACAACACGGGTACACTATTTGTGAACTGATTATTTATGAAACTGACTATTTATGAAACTCAACACGGGTACACTATTTATGAAACTGACTATTTATGAAACTCAACATGAGTACACTATTTATGAAACTGAAAACGGGTACGCTATTTCTGAAACTAACCGTTTATGAAACTGAAAACGGGTACGTAAAAATTGACTATTTATGAAACTGAAAACAGGTAGGCTATTGGGTCTAGTGTAAGATCGAAGTCGTTAGCTCTTGGGTCTGGTGTCGTCACTCCTTTCTTCTTCATCCATGTCCTGTCTAGGGAATGGTAATCATCCAAGCATATCACCGTCGTGATGTTGTTGATGAGATTTGACAACTTCGCAATCGATTTCAACTTCAATGGACTGAAACTTGAGATAAAAACCCACATCTCACCGAAATTTGTAAAAAGAAACCATAGAGAGTATTGTATTTTTTTATTTATTGTTTTTGAAAATCATCCCTCAAGTTTTGATTGGATTTGGTAGACCCATCAAGCCTTCACACCTTAAAAAAATCATCGTAAGAAGAAAAGAGAAATCATGCGCTCCCAATTCATAAAAAATAAAATAAAATCCCCCATTTATCCAAAAATAAAATAAAAATACATGGATGCACAAATACACAGAGACCAAAAACAATTCATTAGAAGCATGGATAATTTTGCATTTATTCTCTCAGCCACAAACATCACAGAGATTACATGACAGAGTCAAAAGTGAATCAGAAGCTACAGCACAGACAAAGGAAGGAAGGGATGAAGTTTTTCTGTTTACCTTATCATTCATGAATTTGCAAACCTCGAGATCACCGCCGTTTGTTTGTTCATCCAATCTGAAGCCATGGCCTAAAATCAAGGTCCTACACGGCAACTTCCAATTCTTTGAACAAAGATGAAGGATGGCAAATGCTTACCTTTGCGATATGGGAGAAAGGGATGGAGATGCTCCAGCTTAAGTTTTGGGGTTGCAAATTTGGTGAAGGTTTGTTTGCGGTTTGAGCATCTTGAGGTGGCTCTGGTTGGTTGAAGGATGATTCAGGTAGGATTTGGTATTTGGACGGAGAAGAAGATATTGTTCCGCCAATTTCAGAGTTTGACGGAGAAGAAGATATAAAGGAAATAGACCAAATAAACGGGCCAAGACTTGACGTTAGGGGTAAATTCGGAAGATCGATAATTTTATTTTGCTTGGGCCTGCGCTGGTTTGGTATTGAGTTTTGTCCTAACCATTAAATAAAGTTAGTACATGACTTTTGGTTAAAATTCAAAGTTTTAAAGTCATTTTCATTAGTTTTCCTTAAGATGATAAAAGCAAATATCAAAGGTGAAGGAAAACAATAAAAATAAAATTTTACCTGTTTGGTTTGTTTATTCCATCAGAGAAATTTTTTTCACAAGATAATTGAGTAGGTAATTTGTCACGTCAACTATTAATATACAAGTTTGTCGATATCGTTTGCTTACACCATTGAAGATGTTTTATTGGTACTTTACTAGCTCTGGAACTATATTTGTGAAAGGGTCGGATTCGATCGGGTCATCCTTGATCTAAATCTGAATTCATTTATAATCAGTTTAACGGATTCAGTACTTATTCAGATCATTGAATCTAGCTTGTCGAAATACCGTTAGAAATCTCTCTTTTTTATTATATTTTTCAATTTTAAATTAAAAGTTTCACATGTTAAGTAATAAGAAAATAAACTTAAATTACCATTAAACAAAAGTATAAATAATATTTTATATTAAATCGGATTAGATTATTATCTGAACGAATTAGCCTCAATCCATATTCGGATCTATTTACAATTGATTATCGAATTCGGATCCTTTTCGGAAAATTGGATTAGAAGTCACGATCCATATCCTATTAATTTGAATTAGATCTAGGTCAAAATATGATCCATTAACAAGTCTTTCTCCATGTAAAATCATTATACATTGTATCGTAGATGATTAGTACAAGGAGTATCAGATTCCCCGTGCAGTCGTACTACATGCAAATTGATCACAAGTCAGCAAGGTCATGCTCATTCAAGGAGAGGTTTTTGTGTGAGGCACCAAATGTGGTGGGTCATGAGGGAGTGGGACACAAAATAGGATCGAGTGAACCTAGCAAAATCAGTGAGGGTAGGGTAGAGGGTGGTTTTTGTCTCTTGACACGTAGGTATACATGATCCAGTCAGAATACGGAAGAATTTCTCCCATTCATATCAAATTCCTCATCAACCTCAATAAGAGGGGGATGTTAGCGACGTGCGGGTTCGTGCGGGGTAAATGGTGTTGCTTGTTAGGGTTTTTGCTTTGTGCTTTTTTGTTTTGAGCTCCAAACCTTGTGTTAGGCTGTTTGTTTGTGCTGCTTTGGAGATCCATAGTTTTGTTCTGTGTTTCAACTTTCACCTGTAATTAGGGCTCTGTTTATGTACACTTTTTGTGTTGACAATAAATTTCAGAGTAATTCCCAATTTAACTATCCTTAAGTTTTGTCAAAATTGCACTTTATTACATTTTTTTTTCGTCTCACTTTCATATCTAGAGTTTAATTTTCTTGCCACTTTCATACTTCTGTTAGGTCATCTCTAATGGATCAGACCATGTTTTGGCCCGAAATGAGACAAAATCCAACTCCAATGGAGGGATGGGCCAAAAAAAAGGGACCCACTAGGCCATTTCTCAGCCCTTCGGCCATCAGGCTAGGCAAAGGCCATAGTGACACACCCCGACCCGGAACGTCCACTAGGACTCCAAATCAAGTTGTGTTGGCCGACACCTAGAAATCCATTAAGTTTTAAGTTGGGTTTTACACTTAAACTAGATTAAGTCCAAAAATTATTCTAAAATATGAGGATGCTCGTGGGGTTGAGTAGGCCACGATGGTATATTCAAACACCCCAATTGAGCAACGTATGAGAAATTGATCCTAGGTTTTGTATATGTGCTATCGAATTAACGTTAAATTAGTTGTTTCACATATAGGTGAGACGTTTCTGGAGGACGAGCATAGGCAGGCAAGACTCGGGGACTACGACCTAGCTATATACCAGTGAGTGGGCTTTTGCTTTTCAGTATATAAATATATATATATATATATATATATATATATATATATATATATATATATACACACACTTGGTATTTTTCCCAGAAAACTTAATTAAATGGTTTTATATTTTGAAATGCCATGTCAAATGCTCTCTATGTTCGATTATGCATTAGTATGGTTATATATATTGTTGCTTGAAGTTGCAGACGCTTAGGTAAGCTTCAGGTGAGTATATTGATGGTAGTGATGGTAGTGAGTATAATTGTGTTGAGATGTATTTATAGCTTATTATCCTACACCCTAGTGTTAGTGCTCCGCCCGTGGACAGGGCCTAGCCTTCACGTGATCGTTCACCTCCCGCACCACACGCTCACCTTGGATCCAAGGCAGGTGTCAGCTTGTCGTACATACCACATTAGGTGGTTCCGACTCGTATGTGACTTGCGATACTTCGCACAGCCTTCACGTGATCGTAGCACTTGTGCGTATTTATTTACACCTAGCCTGTCGTACTGACCACATTAAGTGGTTTCAACTCGTGTGCAGGATTTGATTGATGAGCTATGGTCCCAGCCGTACAGGTCACTTTAGGTGACTCCGGCAGGCATACTATTTCATATTGGTTTATTCCACCTGGTTTACTTATTTCTTACTGAGATTTGACATGGTATATTTGTGGAATTGTTATTTCGAATATGGTTTTGAGATATAAACATGCATGCTATTTTCTGAGAAGTATACAGGTTTTACGACGAGGGGTTATTACCTTTGATAATTGAAATGGTTTTTGAAAAGCTTTGTTTTTGCCCACTCACACTTTCTGTTTTGTGCCCCTCCAGGTTTTAATTGCTGAAAGTTCGTATCGACGAGGATTCTTGGCAAATCTCAGGATAGGTGGCTACTTATGAGGGTATAATCCTTATCCACTCTACTGTACTTACTTATGCTCTAATGTCACTTGTGAAGTGGGTTCATTCCCTCTCACCAGCGCACTCTGGTATTTAGGCACTCTTAGGTTTAAATTTATTCATTTTTTTCTACACCACCACACCTTATGGCTTCGTCACCTTCCAGGTGTCAGCCAACACATCTCTATTCGGAGTCCTAGTGGACGTTCCGGGTCGGGGTGTGTCACATAGGCCATGTTTTGGCCCGAAATGGTGGTCACCCACGTTTGATCTTAATCCAACGGTGGTTGGTTATTTAACTTTTGTTGTTGAACTTTCTCCTTCATTGTTGGATTAAGTTCAAACGGTTGGTGACTACATTTTTTTAGACCACCGAGTCTAGGAGAAGGGGATGTGATTTGTAGGTACGATGGAAGAGAACAAGAGGACGAAAACGAGGCAATGAGCCATTTGTATATAATTAGATTACTCACAGGTATCCGTTTGTAAATTATAATGTAGCAAAGTTACTTGAGTATGTTGAATGACAAAGAAGACCGAACATCTTCCACAAGACCTGAGGAATTGGAACCCGAACCACACGATACAATTTTTTCGAGGTCTGGTCGACATGACAAAGAGAGATTTCGATAGGTTACAAACGGATATAACATGTAAATAAACCCTCCAAACTATTCATTTTGTGCTTTAGGCCTCATTTGGCAGCTCAAACTGTACTGATTATTTCTGTTGGATAGGATAAATAGCCACCATATAGTACTGACTAAATTAGTTTGGTGTTTGGTACAGTATCAGACTAATGACCATATTATTTATACTGTGTTTGGTACTGAATCAGATAAGAAAAGGGAAGAAGAAAAAATTTGACAAATCTTTGTTTTTTTGTTGAACTTTTCTCATATTTATACCTATTGAAAATTTGATAACCACACAAATGCATAACAATCTTTTTTCACAAATTTTCCCACAAGATACCAATTAACCCATCCACATTTACCAGTCAAGAAGTCTTCAGATATGATCAGAATAACATTAGTATAATATGGTAGAATAAATTTCAAAATTCAACACCATTTGTCCTTCCATTTTGTAAAATTGATAACCAAGGATGTCAATACCTCATGTCTATGCTTTGTGGTGTTCGTATGCATTGAGGGAAGCATACAGAGGCGTATAATCTTTGAGTTGAAGCTCATATAATCTCCATACTCCTTAAGGTTGATGGAATCACTTATGTGTTGGCCTGAAAGTGGAAAGGGGACTACACTTTTGGTGGTTCCAGCGTTTCTTAGAGGAAAAACAAAACCTTGCACGCTGGTTGGAATTGTCGATGCTAATGTATCGTTCAAATGTGCCTTGACAGAAGAAATTTCCATTTCTTGCAATAATGGTGAAGAAGATAGCAACGGCAGAACGGAATCGATGGATGTTAAGGAGGAGATTCGCAGTGGGCTGTCGTCTCAGTCGAGTTGTCCAACCCTGTTACTGTAAAACTGAAGTATACTCAAGGTTTTCTTCAATTGCATTGCCCTTTCAATGATGGGCTGCACGTATTTATATTGCATTCCAGATTACATCAGGGAATTGAAATCCCTATTTACAAGGGTATTCAAAATTCAAAACTACAATAGAAAAGATTTAAACTTTGAATATACAGTAAATAAATATTTGAAAGAGTTTGAAACTAATCTAACTCTATATGGATAACTCTTGTAGTCTATCACAAACTGCTGAAGACTCGGAGAGACTATGACTTGGTCTAACATCCCCCCGCAAGCTAATAGGCAAAGGAACGACTGGAAGCTTGGAGATAAGAAGTTTGAACTGTGAAGAAGACAGTCCTTTTGTAAATAAATCAGCAATCTGATCTTGAGAACAAATGTAGTTCACCAATAACTCCCCACAAACCACCTTCTCATGAACATAATGATAATCTACCTCCAAATGCTTTGTTCTTGAATGAAACACAGGGTTTGAAGCGAGTGAAATGGACGAGATATTGTCACACCAGATTGTGGGACGTTCAAGATATAAATGCAGATCACAGAAAAAAAACCTGAGCCAAGATAGTTCAGCAGTTGTGTATGCCAGCTACCTATATTCAGCTTCTGAACTCGATCTAGACACTGTTTTTTGTTTCTTAGAGCTCCAGGAAACAAGATTAGAGCCTAAATAAATGCAAAAACCACCAATTGAATGTCGTGTGTCACGATCCCCAGCATAATCAGCATCAGAAAATGTCGTGAGATGTGCAGTGCCAGGTTTATACAAAAGACCATGGTTGTAAGTAGCCTTTACATAACGAAGAATCCTCTTGATCGCCATCCAATGTGTATATTTCGGAGAATGCATGAATTGACATACCTGGTTCATTGC
The DNA here is from genome assembly GCA_035220775.1 of Malus fusca. Taxonomy (NCBI): domain Eukaryota; kingdom Viridiplantae; phylum Streptophyta; class Magnoliopsida; order Rosales; family Rosaceae; genus Malus; species Malus fusca. The sequence goes on from CM069069.1 coordinate 27,047,260, forward strand.
GTAAGAAAGATCAAGTCTCGTGATCGTAAGGTATTACAGTGCACCAACAACACTTCTATACAATTCTGGATTGTCATGCGGCTCACCATCATAAGCACTCAACTTCTGGCCACAAGGAACTGGGGTTGAAATAGGTTTAGCATCCAAGAATTTGGTGTGTTTCAATAAGTCCAGGGCATACTTTGCTTTATTCAAATGCATTTAAGCACCAACATATTTGACTTCAACTCCCAGGAAATAATTAAGAGGGCCCAAATCTTTCATTGAAAATAAAGTCCCCAACTTCTTAACTAGGCGAGCCATTTATGTTAGACTATTTCCTGTCAACAATATATCATCCACATATATCAAAAGAATCAAGTATATACCTCTGTGATTATAAACAAATAAGTTGTAATCACAAGTAGATGCTTGAAACCCTAATTGAATCAAAAATTCTGAGAAACGATGAAACCAAGCTCGGGGTGCTTGTTTTAAGCCGTATATGCTCCGTTGCAATTTGCAAACATAATCAGGATACTGCATATCAACAAAACCAGCAGGTTGTCACATATACACTTCTTCATTCAAGAAACCATGCAAAAATGCATTTTGTACATCTAGTTGTCTAATGTGCCATTTTTTCGAAACAGCGAGGCTAAGAACAAGTCTGATGGTGTTGTGCTTCACCACATGGTTGAATGTATCAGTATAATCAATTCCAGGCTTCTGATGGAACCCATTTGCAACGAGCCTCGCCTTATGCCTTTCAACCGAGCCATCTACTCGTTTTTTAATCCTGAACACCCATTTGTTTGGTAACAAATTCATACGTGGATGATACGGAACAAGTTTCCACGTACCACAACGCTGCAATGCGTTGAACTCTTGAACCATGGCATGTCTCCACTCCTGTTGCTTGATTGCTTGACTAAAACATGTTGGTTCAACTGGAGAATGATCAATGTTAACATGCAAAACATATTTAGGGGTACGTTTTTGAATGCCGGACTGAGAGCGAGTGGTCATTCTTTGTGGTTGCACTGGCTGTTGATGTGAGGAAGGAACATCGGTATTATCAACATATGGTACTGCCTCTTGCTCATTTGAAGGATGGGTTGACCTAGGAGGTATCGTATGGTATGCAGACGGGACGAGATAGAACAAAATGGGATAGGACGCAACGAGACAGGACGGGACGGAACAGAGAGGGAGCAAAGATGCCTTCAAATGGAAACAAGGAGGAAGAAGAAGGAGACGGAGAGGTTATAATTTTGTGTTCCACGAATATGGAACGAGTCATTCCAAGGGGGTAAGGTGGATCAAAAATTCACCCAAAATTCGTCCCGTGGAACATCACGTTCACTCGTTTTAGGCGCACCAAACGTGGGACAAAACGTCTCATCCCACTTTGTTCCGTCCCGTCCCATGTACCAAACGGTACCTAAAGGCACGATGGCTGGCGTGTTTGAAGAAACATGTAAGGTGGTGTCTGTGGTTTGATGATTTGAAGTGAGATTAGGAACATTGGGTGAGATAGAATTTGGTTGGGTTAAGGACTCTAGTGGCTGGCTAATAGGTAGCGGATTAGCATGATAAGATGGAGATAATATTGGAAAAGTAAATAATAATGCAGGTGAAGTAGTACTACATGTGTGTTCAACGTTGTCCAGTGAAGATGTGAGTTCCTTAAATGGAAAAGTGTCCTCATCGAATAGGACATGGCAAGACAAGTAGATTTGTCTCGTGGACAAGTCCAGGCATTTATACCCTTGATGATTCAGTGAGTAACCTAAAAACACTTTTGTTGGAGTTTATGTTGTGCATAAGGCATTAACCAAGGATAACATTTGCAACCAAACACTTTTAGAGTCTCATATTTTGGAATTTTGTCAAACAACTTTTCATATGGTGACTTATGAGACAAAATATGACTTGGCAACCTATTGATTAAGTAGGTTGTTATTAAGCACGCATCAACCCAGTATTTATTTGGAGTATTTGCATGAAAAAGCATGACAATACTAGTCTCAACAATGTGACGATGTTTTCTTTCCGCAATACCATTTTGTTCAGGGTGTTTTGGGCACGAAAATCTTTGGGAAATAACGTGAGTTTTAAGGTAGTTTTGAAAAACATGACTCTTATACTCATTCATCACATTGAAGAGTTTTGATTGAACTGTTAAACATATTTTCGACTTGTGCCTTGAATTTCACAAATATTTCAAATACTTCAAATTTGTTTTTCATTGGAAAAATCCAAGAATATCTAGAATAATCATCCACAAACAACACGTAATAACGCAAACCTTCAATTGAATTAACTGGAGAACACCAAACATCTGAATGCAAAAGTTGCAAAGGAAATTGAGAGACTGACTCTGAGATACTAAATGGTAATTTAGTACTCTTTCTTAGTGGACACGACTGACAAAACATTACATTTGAAGCACCAAGAGTTGGTACTCTCTTATTTGAAATTAAAAACTTGACAATAGAAGAGGATGGATGACCAAGGAGTGAATGCCACTTCTGGGCCGAGACTCGAATGCCTACACACACTGAAATAAGGTAATTGAACTATCCACCGCCACCTGAAAATGGGTATAAGCCATTCTCATATCTCCTGTGGAAAAAGTGTCTTCTGGGTCTTGAGGTCCTTGACAAGAAAAAAAATAAGGAAAGATAAGTATATAACAATGGTTGTCTAAGGTGAACCTATGCGTTGAGATAATGTTTTTGGAGGTAGTAGGGCATCTTAGGATATCTTTTAAATCAAATGAGCAAGAGTTAGTTCGTATTTTATTTGAACCATGATGAGATATAGGAATTCCATAATCATTACCTACACCACCAACATTCTCATTACCGTTCTACTCCTTTGGATTAAGCAAATTTTGTATATCTAGAGTGACGTGTGCATTGGCACCGGTATCTAACAGCCACTGGCCATTGTTCTAACGGTTTAGTGTGATTGGAGACGTGGCCATGTCAGTGAGCCTCTTAGCTGGAATCCTTCATTCATACGCAGAATTCATCCTTTGGTAGCAATCTAGGGCAGGATGCCCTTGTTTTTCACAAATTTGTCACGTAAGCCTTTCACCAAAATCATTAAACCTCTCACCATTACAAGCAAAGTTGGGTCTGACATTGTTGTTGTAGCTGTTGTTGCAGGGATTGAAAGCTCTATGGTTTCCAGAAGCACATCCACGAGCGGACGGATTCATTCCTCGTCCATTTCCACAAAGTCGTCCACCACGACCTCTTGTAGTGACAAAAGCATTCACATGAGCAGCCTCCACGAGTGGAGCAACTTGCTCAGTCATTCTCCTTTCTGTTGTTAGTAAGAGCGCCTCAAGTGTGGGGTATGTGATTGGAGTATCACATGCCTGAGCAGCGTTCACTGTCATCTCATAAGCAGGACCCAGATTGTTCAGGATAATTTGGACAAGTTCATCATCATCCACAGGTTTGCCAGCTAGGGCAAGGTTATCAGAAATAGCATTCATACGATCTAAATAATCAGCAATCGACAAATCACCTTTCTTGGTTTGCAAAACTTCATTACGAAGAAACAAGATGCAATTTTGGGACGTAGAGGCATAACGTTGCTCGAGACCCTCCCAGGTAGAGCGCGAAGTCCTCTTGCTGGCCACGACTGAGAGTACAGATGGCGTGAAAAAGCCATTAATCCAGCTTAGTATCATTTGATCATGCTGCATCCATATTATGTATGCAGGATTGGTGTTTGTACTTCCAGTGAGCTATTTGGGAGGGCAAGCAATGGACCCATCGACATAACCCATCAGGTCACGACCCTTGAGGATTGGTAGAATCTGAGCCAACCACAGAGGGTAGTTGGGTCAATCTAGCTTAATGTTGACGACTGTAGTCATAGAGGAGAAAGGGTTCATGGTGGGAATGGAGTTGGTTGTTGTTGTGGTTGCAACGCCGTTGCTTGAATCAACCATAGAAAAAAATATTCAGGATCTGTGTCGTTAGACTGCTAGGGCTCATATACCATGTAAAATTGAAGTATACTCAAGGTTTTCTTCAATTGCATTGCCCCTTCAATGATGGGCTGCATGTATTTATATTACATTCCATATTACATCAGGGAATTGAAATCCCTATTTACAAGGGTATTCAAAATTCAAAACTACAACAGAAAAGATTTAAACTTTGAAGGCTAAAAAAACTGTTTACTACCCTTATGTTTCGTGGTTTTCAACATTTAGTACATCAAGTTTTTTTCATCCCAGAGTCATACCTAAAGTGTAAATGTTGGGACAGTCTCATACATCCGTTAGTCAAACTGTTAAATTTTCCGTTAACTGATGACGTGGAGCCCACGTGGACAATGACTGGGCGCCACGTGTCATTAAAAATATTAATATAAAAAAAAAACCCACTCCCCCCTGGCAAGAAGAAGAAGAAGAAGAAGGAAGAAGAAGAAAAATAAATAAATAAAACCAAATATGGGAAGAAGGAAACCCGGAAGAAGAAGAAAAAGAAGAAGAAGAAGAAATAAATAAATAAATAAAAACCAAATCTGGGAAGAAGATGAAAAAAAAGAAGAAGGAGGAGGAAGAAGAAGAAGAAGAAGAAGAAGAAGAAGAAGAAAAAAAAAACCGAATATGGGAAGAAGATGAAGAAGAAGAAGAAGAAGAAGAAGAAGAAGGCGGAAGAAGAAGAAGGAAAAAAAAACCCGAATCTGGGAAGAAGAAGAGAATATGGGAAGAAGATGAAGAAGAAGAAGAAGAAGAAGAAGAAGAAGGCGGAAGAAGAAGAAGGAAAAAAAAACCCGAATCTGGGAAGAAGAAGAAGAAGAAGAAGAAGAAGAAGAAGAAGAAGAAACAAAAACAAAACCCGAATTTGGGAAGAAGAAGAAGAAGAAGAAGAAGAAGAAGAAGAAGAAGAAAGAGGAAGAAGAAAAAAAAAACCGAATTTGGGAAGAAGAAGAAGAAGAATGAGAAAGAAGAAGAAGAAAAAAAAAAACTGAATTTGGGAAGAAGGAAACCCGGAAGAAGAAGAAGAAGAAGAAGAAGAAGAAGAAGAAGAAAGAAGAAGAAAAGAAAAAAAAAATGAATCTGGGAAGAAGATGAAGAAGAAGAAGAAGAAGAAAAAGGAGGAAAAAGAAGAAGGAAAAAAAAAACCCGAATCTGGGAAGAAGAAGAAGAAGAAGAAGAAGAAGAAAAAAAAACGAATCTGGGAAGAAGGAAACCCGAAAGAAGAAGAAGAAGAAGAAGAAGAGAAAGAAAAAAAAAACCCGACTCTGGGAAGAAGAAGAAGAAGAAGAAGAAGAAGAAGAAGAAGATGAAGAAGGAGGAAGAAGAAAAGAAAAAAAAACCGAATCTGGGAATAAGAAGAAGAAGAAGAGAGTGAGGGAAAAAAAAGCTAGGGAGAGTGCGGGTTGCAGGGAAGAAGAAGGTTTTTTTTAAATATTTTTAATGACATGTGGCGCCCAGTCATTGTCCACGTGTGCGCCACGTCATCAGTTAACGGAAAACTTAACAGTTTGACTACCGGATGTATGAGACTGTCCCAAAATTTACACTTATGACTCTGGACGAAAAAAAATTGATGTACCAAATGTTGAAAACCACGAAACATGAGGGTAGTAAACAGAGTTTAACCCAACTTTGAATATACAGTAAACAAATATTTGAAAGAGTTTGAAACTAATCTAACTCTGCATGGATAACTCTTGTAGTCTATCACAAACTGCTGAAGACTCGGATAGACTATGACTTGGTCTAACTGTTACACTCTAACAAACATTGGGGACGTGAATCAGCCGCATCTGGCTTCCTCTTTCAATTCTATCACCAGCATTCCTATATCGAATCCCAATCAAAAGTCCCAACACCGTCGCTGCCAAATCTTCGTCCTCAAACAGTACATATCAAAAAACCCAACTTTCAAACCCATTACCCTCCATTGATTTCTTTGCGATGCTGCAATCAACTATCTCGTCTGCCCTTGAAGACCCATCTATGTTTGTTCCTTCCCGATCACTCTCATAAGGCACATGGGCTGCTCCGCGAGGTTGGGCTTGAGCACGTCGACAATGTTCAAATCGGCGGAGGTGGTTTGTGTCTTCTTCTTGGGCACGGTGACAGTAGTTGCAGAGAGTTGGGAACTCAACGAAGGGAGGCGTCGCCCAGGTGCTAGGCTTGGCTGAAGGAGACACTCGTTGCCCCTGGGGTAGGAGTCTAGAAGAATAGAGGGGATGAAGGGGATAGAGACATTCACGCCTTTTTTTTTTTCAAAATTATTATTTTATATGTAACAAGGATAATATCAAATTATTCATTATTTGACTGTCAGATTAATTTAAGGGTTTAAATGAAATAGGACCTCACAAGGTGAGCATTCCTGAGGAGAACAATTTGGCAAAATTTGGAGAAAGGAATTACGTGAGTTATCAAATACGTGAATAGTTTGGAGAAACATAATAAGATAAAAGCAAATATCGAAGGTGAAAGAAAATAATAAAGGGTAAATTACATTTTCATACCTCAGGTTTGGGGCCTATTTCAATTCCTTACAATATCTTCAAAACATTTCACTTTCATACCTTAAGTACTATTTTATTTCAAAATAATACATCCGTTACATTTTCCATCCATGAATCTGTTAAGTGATGACGTGGCTGCCACATATATGCCACGTGGCCGCCAAATGTGTGCCAAAATTTTTTTTTTTAATTTTTTTTTAAAAAACCTGAATTTAAAAAGTAAATAAATAAATAAAACAAACCCACCCCCTTCTCCCATCCATCATCACCCACCCGAGCCACCCCTCTCTCCTATCACCCATCACCCCTCCCAAAAATCCCCCATCACCCACCCTCAAAAATCCCACCTGAGATTAGGTGGATCTACCACAAAACCAGTCCAAAAATCATCTCAAACTCAAAATCCCCAAGATGAATCTACCACAAACCACCCGAGATTAGGTGTGATTCGAGGTCTATGTGCAAGGGAGGTGGGTCGCGGGGTCCCTGGGGGGGTGTGGAGGACGAACTGGGTTGCATTTTTTTTTTCTTCCTCTTCCTCTTGTTGTTGTTGTTGCAGGTGGGGAACTAGGGGGGACGAACTGGGTTGTAGTTTTTTTTTTCTCTTCTTATTCTTGCAGGTGGGGAACTGGGGGGGGTGGGGGGTTGCAGTTTGTTTGTTTTTTTTTTTCCTCTTCTTCCTCTTGCAGGTGGGGAAACGGGTTTGGGTTTTTTTTCCTCCCTCTTCTTCTTCTTCTTCTTCTTCTTCTTCTTCTTCTTCTTGCCGGTGGGGAACAATGGGTTGCAGCTTTTTTTTTTTCTCTTCTTCTTCTTCTTCTTCTTCTTCTTCTTGCAGGTGGGGAACTGGATTTCTTGCAGGTAGGGAACAATGGGTTGCAGCTTTTTTTTTTTTTTTTTTTTTTCTCTTCTTCTTCTTCTTCTTCTTCTTCTTGCAGGTGAGGAACTGGATCTGGGTTTTTTTTTCCCTCCCTCTCCCTCTTCCTCTTCTCCTTCTTCTTCTTCTTCTTCTTCTTCTTCTTGTTGCAGGTTTTTAGGTTCTTCAGGGATGTGGGTCACTGGGGGGAAGGGATAATAGGTTTTTTTATTTTTTTTTGAGAAAATTCAGGTTTTAAAAAAAAATTAAAAATTACTTTTTTTGCCACGTGGCATATATGTGGCAACCACGTCAGCACTTAACGGATCCATGGATGAAAAATGGGAACTGGGGGGGGTGGGGGGTTGCAGTTTGTTTGTTTTTTTTTCCTCTTCTTCCTCTTGCAGGTGGGGAAATGAGTTTGGGTTTTTTTTCCTCCCTCTTCTTCTTCTTCTTCTTCTTCTTCTTGCAGGTGGGGAACAATGGGTTGCAGCTTTTTTTTTTTTTTTTTTTCTCTCTTCTTTTTCTTCTTCTTCTTCTTCTTGCAGGTGGGGAACAATGGGTTGCAGCTTTTTTTTTTCTTTCTCTTCTTCTTCTTCTTCTTCTTCTTCTTCTTGCAGGTGGGGAACTGGATTTGGGTTTTTTTTTCCCTCCATCTTCCTCTTCCTCTTCTCCTTCTTCTTCTTCTTCTTCTTGTTGCAGGTTTTTAGGTTCTTCAGGGATGTGAGTCACTGGGGGGAAGGGATAATAGGTTTTTTTATTTTTTTTGAGAAAATTCAGGTTTTAAAAAAAAAAATTTAAATTACTTTTTTTGCCACGTGGCACATATTTGGTAGCCACGTGGCATATATGTGGCAGCCACGTCAGCACTTAACGGATCCATGGATGAAAAATGTAACGGATGTATTATTTTGAAATAAAATAGTACTTAAGGTATGAAAGTGAAATGTTTTGAAGATGTTGTAAGGAATTGAAATAGACCACAAACCTGAGATATGAAAATGTAATTTACCCAATAATAAAATAGAATTTTACCTACTTAATTGGTCTATTCCACCAGAGTGATTTTTACACGACAAAATGAGAAGGCAATTTGTCACGTCAATTATTGAAGATGTTTTATTGGTACTTTATCAGCTTTGGAACTAGACCTCTAAACGAGTTTGGATTCGGACTAGATCATCCTTGATCTATCCAGATCCATTTATAATCGGATTAACAAATTCGGTACCTGTTCCCAATTATCAAATCTAATTTGTCGAAATATCATTAGTAGTCTCATTTTTAAGGGTAAAGTACAAAAAACTACCTCAACTATTGGTCTCACGACACTTTCATACCTCATCTTTTTAAAATGACAATGTCATACCTCATCTTACGAATTTGTGCCAATGTCATACCTCCGTCAGTTTTTCTGTTAGTTTCTCTGTTAAGTGCTGACGTGGCCTGACTTAAATAGTGACGTGGCTTAAATAAATTAATAAAATATTAAAAAATTAATTAAATATTAAAAACTAAAAAATTAAAATCATTTAATATTTTTTTTACATGGGGACCCACCCCCTTTCCCCCTCCCATCTTCCCCAAATCCGATCCACCCCCTTTATTCCCCATCCACCCCTTTCTCCCTTCTCTCATCTGCAACCCCACCCACATTTCTCTCATCTGCAACTCTCACTCACCCTCCCTTCTCTCATCTTCATTGTCGACTCCATCCACCAACGACCATCACCTTCTTCCTCATTCTAACTGACGACATCGAAGTCGCCGATCTCCAGCACACCAACCTCGCCCCTCTTCGGGTACCCACTTCTTCCATTGATCTCCTCCCTTTCCTTACCAAACTACCCATATGGGTTCGAATACTTCTGTGAATCCTTGACAGCCTTGTCGCCCCACGATTACCAAGTAATCGACTTCGTCGTCGGGTTTGCAGAAGTTGAGGACCACCTCTGCCACCTCCCTTTGCTCCCGTAGCCCAGCACCATTTTCAAGCCCAGCAAAACGCAGCAGCAATCCCTCGCCCACCACCGCTGCCGAGTCTTTTATGAATACAAATTGGGTTTTTTTTTTTTTCTGGGAAAAATTGAATGGTTTTGCTTTGTTTGGTTGCTCGGAAAATGTGGGAGAAAGGAAATGAAATTGGTGGGTGCTTTGTTTTTTATGCATGCTTGTAGGTTAGAAATAGAGAGAGCGGCAGAGGAAGAGAAGATAGGCACCTGGTGGGAATGGGTAGTGGTTGGTTTGGGGTGGGATCTGGGTTTGGGTTAGGGGAAGACGGCAACCTTTTCGGCCCCGACCTTGACAGCTCTCCCTCTCTCCCTTTCTCCTTGACAGCTTCGGAGACGGCAACGACGGCAGATCGGCGGTGGGCAATGGAGTGGGAGAGAGAAGCGGGTCGGAGCTTGCAGGTAGATCTGAGAAAAGAGGGCAGATGAAAAAATCCAGGTGGGTTTGGAGGGTTCTAGGCACGGCGAGAGAGAGAAGTGGGGAGGAAAGAGACTATGGTGGAGAGGAGAGGGAGATGCGAGAGAGAGAGGGGAGAAAGAAGGTGGTGGAGGAAGGTTGGGGGGGACGGGTGGGAAGGGGACGGGGGAGTCGAGTGGGAAGGGGTTTTGGGGATGCAGAGAAGATAGATAGGCGAGAGAGAGGGAGGAGAGAGAGAGGAGAGAGAGAGATTTAATATAATTTTTTAAATTTTTTTAAAATTTTAATTATTAAAAAATATATTTAATTATATTTTAATCCAGTTGGATTAGTGAGTGGCCCGTATCTAGCCACGTCAGCACTTAACAGAGAAACTAACAGAAAAACTGATGGAGGTATGACATTGGCACAAATTCTTAAGATGAGGTATGACATTGTCATTTTAAAAAGATGAGGTATGAAAGTGTCGTGAGACCAATAGTTGAGGTAGTTTTTTGTACTTTACCCCATTTTTAATTATATTTTTCTGCCTTGAATTATCATTAAACAAAAGTATAAATAATATGTTATTAAAAGTCAGGTCAAATAATTATCGGATCAAATTATCCTCAATCCATATTCAGATCCATTTACAATTGGACTATGGAATTCAGATCTTTTTCTGATAATCAGGTTGGAAGTCACAATCCATATCCTATTAATTTTTTGGATCAGATATGAGTCAAAATTTGATCCATTAAAAGGTCTTTTTTCATATCAAATCACTATACAATGTATATTAGATATCAGTACAAGGAGTATCAGATTCGTTGTACTGCGTGTAAATTGATCACAAGTCAGCAAGGTCGTTCCCATTCAAGAAGAGGTTTTTGTGTGAGATCACCATATATGATGGGCCATAGGAATGCTAGCGAAGTGTTCTCTGACGGCAGCAGAAACAGTTAGATGCTAGGGTTTTGGGCTTTGTGTTTTATTGTTTTGGGCTCCAAACCTAGTGTTGGGCTCTTTGTTTGTACTGCTTTGGAGGTCCCTAGTTTTGTTATGTGGTTTACTTGTAATTGGGCCTCTGTTCATATATATTTTCTGTCTTGGTATTTAATTTTAGGGTGATTCTTACATTATTACCCTCAAGTTTCGTCAAAATCTCACTTTTATTACGTTATATTTTTTCGTCTTACTTTCATACCTATAATTTGATTTTCTTGCCACTTTCATACTTTTGTTAGTCTTTTAGTTAACTCATTTGTTAACTGATGACGTGTCATAGTTTTCACCTTACCCAATATACCATGTATAGTGACAAAATAAATAAATATTACAAATCAATTATTTATTTCCAAGAAGTCTAACAACCATTCTTCTCTCTTCTCTTTTTGAATTTTCTTGACACCTTCTCACCTTCCAAGCACCTTCTCTTCTTTTAATTTTCTTCAATTCTCATCACCTTTTCTTCTTTTTTTCTTTCTGAATCTCCTCCATCTCTTAGTTTTCTACACCAATTACTTAATTTTCTTCCATTATCCGCCCATCTACGGCTTCCTTTTCTCCTCCACCTACAATCTCACCTTCTCCATCTGCAAAATAAAAAAATAATGCAAATTGAATACAAAAATATCCATCAAAAGTCCAAAAGTCCTCCCAGTTGGCTTGTGGTATTGTTATTAATGAAGAGAACTCCAAAGTCCTCTCAACCTGCCAACAAATCAGAGAAGGCAAATATCCAATTTCCCATATGAAGATGCCAGCAAGAACAAAACTAAGCAGCAGCGTGGAAGAAGTCTTCCTGGCCCGAAGTTCCTTGCACGCGCCCTTAGTTAGGTTTTTTTTGTGTTTCGTTTTTATACAAAGTTATTAGATGATTTTTTTTTTAAATTTAAAGTTTTCAAATCATTTTTATTAGTTTCCTTTTATTAAATTTGTGAGCTTATGTGGCATGAATTAGTGAGTTAAGATTTTGCCACGTCATCAGTTAACAGAAAAGATAGCGGTCAAACTAATGAAAGTATCAAAGTAACAAAAAAATAAAATTTAGGTGTGAAAGTGAACGAAAAACAGTAAGCATAGTAAAGTGTGATTTATGCGAAACTTGATGGCAGTAAAGTGTATATTACTCTTAATTCAAATGATTTTGATTAACTATTTTTTAAAAGAAAAACTAATGAAAAGAGCTTGAAAACTGTGAGTTTTAACGATAAAGACAAAATAGAGGATAAAATAAATAGTACCATGATTGACATTTTAGTATAAAAATATAATTTTTTGTTAAAGTAAACAATACTAAAAAAAATTTCCTTAAATTCCCTTTTTTAAAGGACGCATAAACCCCCGAACAACATGGAGGAACTGGATAAACCCCTCACCCACCAAACCCCGAAACTCACACACAAAAAAATGGCAGCTCCACTGGAGCTCTTGTGCTACAGAGGAACTACCAGTTCTTCTCCCTCTCTCTCCAAAACTCTCTCTCTCCTCTCTTCCCCTTTCGCAATCCCCAAATCTCTCTCTCCGATTCTCCGCACTCATTCCCTTTCCCTCCACGCTTCTCTTCACTCCCTTCCTCGCTTCGTTTCCCGCCTCTCCGCCAATGAATTCAATATATCCTCCATAGCAGATGACCAACTACAAGAAGAAGACGACGGAGAAGAAGAGGGGGAGCTCGTGGATGAGTCCGACGGCGGTGGCGATTTATTGACGGTGGACGTCGATGACCTCGAAGAAGACGCTCGTTATGTAGTTGAAGAGTTCTCTTCCTCTTTGTCCACCCAACTCAGAATCGGTGTGTTCCTTCTTGTCAACGGGAAACCCAGTTCATAATTTGATTGTAATTGCAAAACCCAATTCGTAATTTGATCAAATTATTCTAAAAGCTGCTGAATTTTCCGAAAGGTAAAAAAATTCAGGGAAAAATGAGGCTGCATTAACTTTCTCTTTCTTTTCAATGGGTGTCAAAAAATTTATTGAAAAGATTTTCCTTCAGGTTTTTACTCCTTTAAATGTTTGTTAAAATAATTAACTTTGTGTTTGGTGGAATTTTCCCATTTTGTTTTGGGATTATTGATGGCTAAGTTTCTACTGTGTCTTGCATCAACGAAGATGACAATGATGACCAAGAAAAAGTTAGTCGAAAGCAAAGGAGGCTGACAAGTACAGTTAAAACTGTGAGTATCTTATCATGGCATATTATCTATTTATATGAAACTACTGAGAGTTCATGTTTGGTCCCAAGGTCTCCGGTGCATATCCAAGCTAATGTAAATGAGTTCAACGTCTTCTCATTACGGTGGTTATCATTATAATTTCCACTTAGGACCTTAGGCTATCTTAGGAATTGAAAATGGATACGCTGTAGTTGAAAGATTATAACTAGGACCCTAGATTGGTGGGTCTTCTCCAAATTACTTCAGCCATAGTTTTGATTAAATCGGTTTCTGCAACTAGGTATCATGAACAGTTTTTTGGAGTGTGTAGACTTTGCATATGCCCCCATTTTTGTGTATCTTATGCTTCTGGAAAACTTTTATTATATTTTCTTTCCTTTTTATTTTCTAAGTGCACGGTTGATTTCTATGATGCAATCAGACTATTATGTCCAATGATGTAAGTTGGGGATTCTTTGTGTTGGAATGAAGAAAATTCAGTCTCTAAACCATTCATATTTCAATTGCAGATCCCTGACCATCTTCTACGAAGGGTTGCAATTGTTGGAAGGCCGAATGTTGGTAAATCAGCATTATTTAATCGTCTTGTCTCGGTATGTAACAAGAATGTGGCCTTTTGTTTTCTATTTACCATCAATACTTCTAATACTGAGGGGTACATTTTCAAGCTTCCAGATGTAAAAATATATGAGTTTTTACTTCGTAAATTAACTTCCTTTTTGCTTTCCTTTTCCTGTTTCTATATATGTTATGTATTTCAGGGGAACAAGGCAATTGTAGTGGATGAGCCTGGGGTTACTAGGGATCGCCTGTATGGTAGATCCTTTTGGGGTGACCATGAGTTTATGGTGGTGGATACTGGTGGTGTTCTTACAGTTTCAAAGTCCCAGGCAAATGTCATGGAAGAATTAGCTATTTCAACGACCATTGGTATGGATGGAATCCCACTTGCCTCCAGGGAGGCAGCTGTTGCTAGGATGCCCTCAATGATAGAGAAACAAGCTACTGCAGCTGTTGAAGAATCATCTGTCATTATATTCCTCGTTGATGGCCAGGTACAGCTTTTGGTAAATGCATGCAGGACCACTGCAATGTGCCTTTGTTTTCCAGCTTTCGGCTTCTTTGTGTTATAGAAGAGTATGAGCTTAAACTCTTTTAATCTTCTAACGATAGTCATATTCAAGCATTGGGATATGATGCTGGTATTCAGAAAACTTTCGAAGTCAACAATTATGATTAATATTGGAAATACTAAACAAAATTGATCATAGAAATTGTAAAATAGTATAAAATATCCGCATACAGGTTTACAATAATAAGGTGGAGGAAGTGAATTTACTTTTGGAAATCATTAAATTTACAGCTTGGTTTTAGGAATCTTTGTCAAAGACTTTCAAAAATATTCTTTTAAAGCAATTTTGATTGGTGGGACTTTTGATTTGAATGCAATGTGTTTTTGCTAGAGTTATGTCGATCTGATTGTGATAGATTTTCCCATACATGCTACTTATACTGCTATTCAATTTTTTGATGGGAAAAAAAAAAAAAAAGTTTGTGTTTCTTACAAAATAAATATTGAATTTTCCCAGTAATACTTGAATTTGTCAAAAAAAGTCTATGAGGTTGAGTAATATGATTCCAAAGGTTATAAAAACTCTGTTTTCAATTGATAACCATTTTTTTACAAATGATTGAGTTTATACAACTATGTATTTGAATTGAACTTTTGAAGGTTTTTAAACTAAAACATAGTTTGGCGAAGACTGTGAACTTGAATAGAGCCTGGGTTTATAACTTTATATAGTATTGACAATGCTAAACAGGCAGGTCTAACTGCAGCAGATGAGGAAATTTCAGATTGGCTACGTAAAAACTTCTCAGATAAGTACATCATTCTTGCAGTTAACAAGTGTGAATCTCCATGTAAAGGGATCATACAAGCATCAGAATTTTGGTCATTGGGGTGAGCTAAACTCTTGTCCATTTTGTTCACATATGTTACCTTACTAAATTTTGAGAAAAGGGTTCTGGTAAATGTTTTTATTTTCTTGTAAAAACTGATAAAGAGTAATGTGTATCTGTTAGCCTAATGAATTTATACATTCAGGGTACCTTGGTTTTTTCAGATACATAATATACCTAGTATTGGATGGTAAATATATCTATTTCTCTCTTATAGTCTTGTTACACCTGTTGTGAGGATTATAGGTATAGGGTTGTTGTGCTAAGGTGATGCATGATAGCATTATCCTAGGGGTAAATACACTCTTTTTGTTATGTTGATACACTTTTCACCATTATAGTCTGGTAAATGTTTCAATTTAGCTCTGCTTTATTACCAACTTGGACAAGACACTAAAGACACAAGCAAAAGGGTAAATAATCTGATAATCAAAAAGAAATTTCAACGTATGTCACGAATTTCAAGCCGTACTAGTGTGTTTATTTTTCTAATTAGGCTTGCGAATATTGAACTGTCTTGATAAGAAAAAACAAGAACTAATGCTAGGTAAATTTTATTGTTCCGATAAAGAAAACCGAGATGCATTTCAAGTTTCTGGTGGATACAGAATGGTATACTAACTAATATTAATTTCTGAAGGGTACGATTTTTGTTTGGTTGACCAGGTTTTCACCACTTCCTATATCTGCTATATCTGGAACTGGAACCGGAGAGCTTCTTGATCTTGTGTGTTCAGGGCTGAAAAAGAATGAGGTTTGTAATCACAGAAATTTTATTATTGGTATATCAGTATTCAAGTTTGACTGTCTTTTGTTGAATATTGAATTTCAATTGGCAATTGGCTTTAGCTTAACTTTACCTTATATTACTCAATTTTCAAAGCTGCTTATTTTGAGCTTGTTAGTGAACTTTTCAGTTTCAATAGTAGAATTTTTTTGGTGCTTTTCGTCATTTACTAAGCCCAAAAAGGCATGTTCTTGCCATGTTTTATGAATATTTTCATTTCTTTATGATTTGGTTTATTATGCTTTTATATAGGACCTAGAGGAATTTGCTGAACAGGAAGACTATGTTCCTGCAATTGCAATTGTGGGCCGACCAAATGTTGGTAAGAGTAGCATTTTGAATGCATTGGTTGGAGAGGACAGGACAATTGTTAGCCCAGTCAGTGGAACGACCCGTGATGCTATTGATATGGAGTTTACTGGACCAGATGGACAGGTTTGATTGGTTCACAGTTATACATCATACTATACCTCCTATTGTTGACAGTTATTACACAAATCTATTACGTGTAACATGATTAGTCCGATACTGAAATCAATGATGCCTAGCCTCATTTGTGGATTTCTAAGTTTGAATGTAAATAACACTTTAGATTAGGTGTTTTTAATAACATTATGTATCCCCTCATTCGTGGAATTCTGCGTAGGAATGTCTGAAAAACGTTGACTGCGCACTTGTATGTTGAGACTGAACCACGATTTCTAGCCTCAGCTGTTCATTTACTTTAAGCTATTCTTACTTTCCCTTATTCATCTTTTACTGAATTCAAGTACTGATTTTGTTGACTGAATCATGGAATTTGGTTTACAAAAGATCCTTGCCACTTACAAATTGTTCAAGCTCAGATAGCTCAAGCTTGTTCGTTTATTTTCTGTCTGTTGATGTGTGCTTCTACTCTGGATTTTCATTTTTTTTTTTTTTGAGAAAGACACATGGACATTCTTCTTATAATTTTTGAAGAAAGGTGGTCTAGAATTGAATTCTTTGCCGATACACTTAGTTATGTCCAAATCCTATTTGCCTCCTTTTTTTCTTTTCTTCTTATTTTTCTTTCTATCCATCTTCTCCTTCTTTCTTTTGCTTCTGCATCTTGATCATAGGAGTTGCCTCAAGGCCAATTTTGAGCCTGTTTAGGCAAGCTCGAGTATAGGTAGAGCTATGTTATCTACTACCAAGCCGAGCTCAAACAAGCAATAGCTTGGTTCGGGTCAACTTATATGCAGTCCTAAGTAGGATCCTAAAGCTATTTCTGGTTCACTTGCTTGAAATATTAGTGGAAAACTGTCTGATCAGTTATCTTTTATATTATTCCATTTTTCTTTCTTTCTTTCTGATTCCCTCTTGATGTGAAGATAACTTGTTGATATTCAAAATTACTTGGATACATATAATTGCAACATTTTTATTGGTTTGTTTTATCTTGCAGAAGTTCCGGCTAATTGATACTGCTGGAATCAGAAGAAGAGCAGTTGTCGCTTCATCAGGTAGCATGACGGAGGCTTTATCGGTAAATCGAGCATTTCGTGCCATTCGTCGTTCCGATGTTGTGGCACTTGTCATTGAGGCCCTGGCTTGTATCACAGAACAGGTACTTTGTCCATTCTTTTTGAGTTATCATTTAAAGATCTGAAGAACATGCCGACAGTTTTATGTCTTTATATGTAAGACATTTATGTTTCCTATACATTGATCACATTTACTTTTCACGAGTAGATTTCTCTTAACTATGTTTCCTTCTGTATTGTCTTCTAGGATTGCAAGATTGCTGAACGGATAGAAAGAGAAGGCAAAGGTTGCCTGATTGTTGTAAACAAATGGGATACCATACCGAATAAAAACCAGCAAACTGCAACATATTATGAAGAGGATGTTAGGGAGAAGCTTCGTATTCTTGGTTGGGCACCTATTGTATATTCAACTGCAATAGCTGGTCAGAGTGTCGATAAGTATGTTCTGTGTTTAACATCATCTCTTTTATAACTTAACTTGCATCACAGTTGCATTCTTTAGCTAACTTCATGTATGTCAAGAAATCCATATTCTCCATTGACACCATAATATATACACATATATATATATATATTTATTTATTTATAAAATGCACACCTTTAACTGGAAGAAGTTTTAATTGTTTGTCGTTGTTATATTGATTGAGATGTGGGTCTATTTTTAAGTAGCTGGATGTGCTGCATCTTCTAATAAATGTGTCTGGAGCTTTAGATTCTTGTTAAGATAGGTCAGCCTTGATGATGTATGCTGTACAGTTGTGTATATAAGCTATTCTTGCCCCTATAGAAAGAAGTTGCATGATGCGAAATGCAGATGGTTCTTTTAAGGTTTCAGCGTATTTTAGGGTTAAACCATTTTGTAATATGGGTTTTAGTTTATGAGTTATATGCGTTTTACTTTTTATATAGGGACCGATGACAGCTATGCAGGTAATGGATGGAGTTTCCCAATAATCCTATGCATAATTTTCTACATTCACTATCAGAATAGTTCTAAGTGTTCTAGGAACTTCATAATGCACCCTTGACAACTACTTTGCTTTTTAGGAGGCCGAAGGTCCATTACAACTTAAAAAATGTGCGAGAGGATTCCAATTATATCGATATGATTATATATCTGACAAAATGCATTACTCTGATGTGCAAGCAATTTGAAATGACAAGTCATGGTCTGAAACCTCTTGTAAACCCCAAAAATTTGTTTCATATTGCTGATATTTTGGCTTGTGGGTTACAATAAGGGAAATACTGTCTTGTTTGGTTTTAGGATTATCGATGCTGCTAGCACAGTCGAGAAAGAAAGATCAAGACGGCTTAGTACTTCTGTAGTAAACCAAGTGGTCCAGGAAGCACTAGCTTTTAAATCACCACCGAGGACACGAGGTGGCAAAAGAGGCCGCATTTATTACTGCACTCAGGTACTTGTTTTATGCAAGATTCATTTTTCTCCCTTTTTGGTGATTATATGTCTCTTTAATTCCTGTTGTTTATAAATCTTTGCAAGTGACATCCTTGTCTTTGTGAACTTTGGATGCTAACGTCCACAAAATTACGAGAAATTCTTGTAATAAACATAAATTATTATCTGTTAATACCTGAAGGCGTACAGCCGTAACTACTAGAAGATTTTAGATGAGAAGATTTTAGATGATTCAGTGCTACATATCCACTCTACGGACTATTTTCCATGCATGCCTATCTGCAGGGTAGTATCTGTTCTTTTGAACTTGCATGTCGTAAACTGCGTATCCAGTATTTTCTTATGAACATGGAAAATCATTGGTATTTACTTTGGATAATTTACAGGCAGCTATAAGGCCACCAACATTTGTCTTCTTTGTCAATGATGCAAAACTTTTCCCTGAGACATACCGGCGTTATATGGAGAAGCAACTGCGTTCAGATGCAGGGTTTTTGGGCACTCCAATTCGGCTTCTATGGTCTAACAGGAGGAAAACAGAAAAAGAGGAAGGTCAGTTTACTCAAGCCTGTTATAATGCTCACACATACATTTTTCATGCATGCATGCCTACATAAATTTCATACGTTTGCAGGCAGAGCTGCAACGAGAGCGCAAGCAAATCTTGTGCCACGTGAGAGAAAATTGGAGTTGGCTACATAAAGCATATGGAATATATACAGTATCATCACAGAACCGGCAAGGCATTTGTTTTCGGAAAGCTTTGTGTGTGCACTGGTGAAACTAGTTAATATCATATGCTGAAGGTAAACTTGCAATGTGGTTGATTTAAAACTTTCTCCAATTCATGCTTGAGACTTGGGGAGTAGGAAGAATTTTCGATGCAATGAACCCGTCTTACGGAAAAGGACTGTAATACCAAATTTTGATGGCTTAGAACTTGTTAGGCCGTTGAATTGTAATTTGAAATCAATGTAAATAACAAATCTTGGAAGTTGGAATTGTAACAAGAGCCTCTGCTTGTTGCTTGTTCTCCAGTAGCCTAGCCTTGGTGGAATTGAAGGTTATTTGTAACAGAGGTAATTGATGTTGCAGATTGCATGGGAAAGTTTTGCAACAGGCACAACAGTCAGCGGTTCTCTGTTGCATACCGTCTTCAACTGTTACCAGGAGCTCGCTCGCATTCATCATCGCGTTGTTCATGCCAACCTCGTGTTGTTCAGCCCCATTCCTGAATTTAATCCTTGATTTTAAAGATTTTTTTTAGGGAAAGGGAGGGCCATTCATAAAAATATGAATATAAATAAAAAGAAAAAAAAAAGCTGCAAAAATATGTTCCTTCTGTTTAAATTTCGCAAGTCTCACTCAAATATGAAAAATACTAAATAATTAAAACAATGTGATTTAGGAAATATTAATAAAGATGACAGCAGACTTAGCAGTATCAGTTTCCCAAAGGGAAGTGACGTCATAATTATGACAAGAATGTATGTACTGTGTGTTCATTCTGAAAATGATTGAATCTGGAATCAGAGATACTTGGCCAACCAAGGTAGCTCCTTGTTGTCATTGAGTGCAAACGCCACATCGTCGCTGAAACGCAGCCATTTCAAAATCATATCAGCACCTCACACAACAGAATGCTCGTTGAAACGGTTATCAGATGTTAAGTAATGCGTTTACATGAAAGTTCAACTTGCAACTTTGGGTTAAGGAGCTAGCTAATACACACAATTCATTGGAAAGCTGCTGCTATTTTAGGAGAGGGACGATAATATAACTACAAAGATCACGGACAACCAGAGTCTAATCGGTTGTTGCAATGCAATGACTGGATAGACAAGTACTGACCTTGGGAAATTGAGCTGCAACTTCTGCAACCTGTGCTTTGCTCCTGATTCACATAGAATAATTCTGCATTCGCCGAGCTTACAACTGCCAAACAATACTAATGAGATATATCACGTAATCCATGTGTAAAAACTTCAGTTGGTATCTACTCCAGAAAGTATCCTCTAATCGTTCCATCTCAATGCTACTCTTTCAAATGACACTTGCAGATACAAATTATATGCTTTGCAAATATCAGTCGAAAATAAAGGGCCTCATCATGAAAGTAAAGTCGTTTAAACATGCAATACGATGTCTGTCATAAAATACGTCCAAAATACACAAAGAACTGAAAACACTCGTCATAACTGCCACCAAACGGATTATATTTTGACCATTCTTTCAAATCAAAAGGCCTACGACTACAAATAAGCTTGGATTGGACTAAAAGGTTCCTTGAACTCTCAATGTTTTCGTAGTCAAAAGCCAAAACTGGTGCAGTTGGACACACACTCCCACTTGACAAGACAATAAGGAATGGAGGAGATCAATAGACAACTATGTCCCTATGTACGCATGTATGTAGAGAAAAATTAACATCATAACATGTCTTACCCTATTTTTAATAGTGTGTCATGTCCAGAAAATGCTTCTCCATTGCTGGTACAGAGACATGAGACTGTCAATGCCAACTGCAACGCAAAACATAATTACAATGAAAACACTATTACATACAAATCAATCCTAAACCACCGCTGCTAAAGTCTACAGTGTAGACATCAATGAGACTGGTAAACCAAAACAAAACGGTGTCTACTTGAGCTGCAATACAGCAGTCAAGCAGGAACAATTAAGTATTTTACTTCACCTTTTCAAAAGTAGTTTCCCCCATTCCTGTTTTATAGAGCTCATATACCATAGCCGTCAGAAATATTTTACTCAGTTTGGAAAAAAATTTCATCACCTGCAAGGAGAAAAACAAGGACAAGAGTTGAACATTAATTTCTCTCACAAAAGTAAAGAAAATTATTTTCCTTTTACAAGTTAAAACATAAGTAAAGAAAACTTCTTGTCAACCCAGTAATAGTATACAGCAGCTAAACTAGTACCGAGTTAATTGTTACTGTTGCAGAAATTCACAAAAAAATAAATAAACGTAAAAAAATCTTAAATCCCACACTTGATAATTTGTGGCCATATAAGCCATTTTTTCCCATGCTGCATTCCTTATAAGAATGGCACTAATAAGATTTAGCAAACTCCAAATGCAACAGTTTCAAAATGCAGAAAGATCAATTCTTAACTGCTGCCATTTTCATTTTTTTATCTACCCGAAAAATTTCCAGCTATCTAGACCTCATTCATCAAGTATTAGGAAAAGCACATTAATGTAGTCATCATTGTATCATCTACATCACTCAAGAGCATTGATACCCTTTCTAAGAAGTAATTTACCCGCTATACAGATTAAGTTTCAACAGTAAAATCATTGTTTATCAACAATGTGACTCACTTGAATATGAGGTGCCTGGAACATTTCTTGGATGGCTGCTTCAACCTCAGCCATACCAACAAGGGTTTTTCCTGCAAAGTGGAAACATATAAATCCGTAAGTGACAAGAAAAAGCTTCATAAGAAAAGTTAATAACTTCAATTCCTTGGAATTACCCTCAAGGTTACTGGTTAAAAGGCTGCTTATTCAATATCCAGAATAATGCATTAGGAATATTTAAGTTAATTTATGTATTATTTGTATTGCCTGTTCTTATTTCTTTCTGTCTCCTGGTTACTTGTTCAACATCACAATATTCTGAGGAAGTCCCAATCTGGGGCCATGTTGGAGGGGAGAGGCAAATAAAAATTCCCTTGAGAAAGAGATTGTATATCTCTAGAACCAAATTATCCACTTCAATGCATCAATTAACATCAAATGTTTCGTGTCCTTGATCTAAAGATGGTGCAAATCAAAACATTCATACCAAGTTTCAAATCAAATTTACAACTCTTGTGCATGAATATTCGATATACTTCCTGGTTCTCATTTTCTAGTAATCAAGAAGTCCTGAAATAGAAATACAATACTTATATTTCAAGGCAAATTTACAACTCTATGTTCTGTTGATGTGATCAGTGGAGGAAACTAAAAGCCGAGATTAATTATAGTTTGAACTAAATGATACCAATAACTTGAGAGTTCAAAAGTGTGAAATATGATTGAGAGAGAACATTTTTTCCAAGATTTGCATGGCCATTGACAGATACAACTAAGTTAAGATATTTCTGTCTACTAGATGATTTCAGGAATTGAAGCTAATCAAACATGGTGATAGAAGTTGACGGGAGTGCAGAGAGTATAGGACATATTACCATAACAATACCAAAGCAAGGATTTTTCAGTTCAAGTTTCCTACTTTAAGGGGGCTGTCCCTCATTGTTTTCCTTGCACCATCAATTTATGAATAAGCCAGTCTGATAAATCAATTATTAAAGTTCGATACCTTCGGAAGCGTCATTAGGAGTTGAGGTTAGTTTCTTCAGTCTATAGTCTGTGATTTCTGCCGCACGCCTGCATATCTCCAGTGCACGACGTGCATCCCCTGAAATAGCTGCCACCTGAATGTATTTTTCAAATAATGTCAGAGACTGAGTGTCCAGTGGAGAATCCACTAATGAGTTTATAAATTTTATGACGAAACACAGAACAAAAAACTGGCCTTTCTTGAAGCAAACTCTATAGCTTGTTGTTTGAATGCATTAATTCCTTTAAGGCAGCTCGAAACTATTTCTTGAAGCTGTTGGTAATTATAGGGGCCAAAGCAAAGCCTTTGGATTCCCATACGACTTGAAATACGAGGAAGCTACTTCTCAGGAAGATCCATGGTATTTGCTATGCCTGAACAGGTATTTTATTACAGGTTAATGCTGCAGTCATAAAAAATCTCATAGTCATCGTCCTTATTTTCCTTTTTGTATTTGAGAATCCATTAATCCCAGAAAAGAAAGATCACTGTGAGATAAGAATGCAATCATCATTCAACAAGGATGTGTACTGGAGATAAAGTATACCTATTACAACTAATTTTGAGTGTGGCTTAGTAGGCCAGTCAAGAATGTTGTATAGAACCTGAAACCAAAAAACAATCTATATCATATATAATGCATGACTGGAATACTATTAACAAATATTCTCATCACAAAATGCAGAAGTTGCCAACTGAAAGGAGAAAAAATGGTTACCGACTGGTTTCATCAATGAGAAGAATACAAGGCTTGTCATCCTCTTGACCAATTTTCTTTCCTTCAGAGAACCGCTCATTTAGCAAGTGGAGAGCCTTTTTCCAACCAACCCTGTGCCCACTTAAGGCTTCATATATAACCTGTGAAAACACAACAGGTGTTACAAGGCAACAATGGCATGCCAGATGATAAGGTATAGCATCAAATCTATATGTAATTTACCCTGTAGATATTCTCTGGTGACACCAATTTTAGACCATTTATCTCCACAAAACAGTAGGGTCTTATACTTCCTGCATCAACTTCAGACCTTAGATTCTTCATTACTGCAAGTACACTCATTGTCTGCAGTTATAGAAGGATACGAAAAAGAATAGGTGAAACCCATTTCATGCATCAATAGTACATAAAAGAAATGTATAGGCTATCTGAAATAAAAGCTATCTCTCTATAAATAGTTCAACAGATCGTACCTTTCCAGTTCCAGGAACACCATGAATGTACAGGCAACGTCCCAAACACTTATCATCAGAGATTGAATCTTTGATAAATGCAGTTATTTCCAACATTTCTCTGCATGCAAGCAGGTCCCCATTATTACAAACAATACAGTAAGTAACAAATAAAAGAAGAAGAAAAAACCTGTAATGAATGACTCTCACATACTTATCCCTGCAGGGCAAAGATTTAGGCAATGATGACAGCAGAAGTGCTGCCTTTGCTATTTCAAGATCAGTCTGCTTATGGCATCTTACATGCTCAGGGATTTTCTTCAATCCTATCTTTTGAAGTCCAAAGAACCGCCCCTTCTGTGAATTCTGTAGATACACAATTGAATAGTTTAATTTGGGGGAGAAAACATACTAAATCCACAAGTATGAGATAGAAGATAGTGTCCATACTGCAGCCAACTCATGAGCTCGAAATGGTTTAGCTAGTATACTTTTTATGCTTTCCTCGTCATAGTCCATGTCTTCTTCTGAATCAAAGTCTGAGTCTTTGCCAACTTTCCAATCTTGATCACTTCCAGCTTCATCATCATCATCCTACCAAATTGTTAAAACCCAAAAATTCCAACTCACATTCAATCCGCTTGGATTTATGTAGTATGTTCAATTTTGGTTCTCGTTGCCTGAAACACTTACCCCTTCACCGTCATCAATTTCTGAAAGACGCTTGAAGCTGTGCCAATGAATATCATATTCATATTCGCATAAAAAAACGTCATCCCCTTCATTGCTTGCTTTGGCATATTCTTTAGGACTCATGACAAAACATTGTCGAAGAATACATTCCATCTGTTAAAATATGAATTCATCATAGAAATGTTTTAAGTTAATGAAGTAGCTACCAAAAAATGTCGAAAAATAGATTCCATGTTAGACAGTTAAAACGCATGCAAATGAGAAGACTCAAAGACAGTTAAAGGTGCATACAAATGAGAAGACTCGAAGACTTCCAGAAATGAAAGAGACACTTTACCAAAAACTTACCAGTTAAGGACCTACATTTCATTCTCATATCGAGTTGTTAAATTGCAACAGTTCGGTAAATTTTAAGACCTCTGCTAAAAGTTGCACCTTTTTCCTATTTCCTAACCTTACAATTTTCCAATGTCTTTCTAAGCTCCCAATACAAGAATAAAAATGACTGTAGACTAGCCTTTCCTCTTAGAAAAGCCTAAAATAATTTTAGAGTTGATATCTGGTAAGAACCCCACCTTTAGCATGTTCTGCCAGCTTTCAACATCTTTAGGAGCTACCTAAAGGAAGGAAAACTGGTGGTATATGAGCCTATCAACTTCCCAAAAAAAAAGGCACTAAATTTTACCAAGACCGCACAGTCAATCCTTTCCCTGAGACCCTAGTAATGTCAAGATCTCTCCTTACTCAAAATTAAAAGTTACCACCTAAACAAGAGAAGTTATTACTAATGCCATATGATACTCGTCTTCTCTTTCATAAGTTTTTTTAACTTATTTAGCATGATCCTATAAACTTAATCAGCACAATTCTATGAACTTAATCAGCATAATTCTATAAACTTATTGTTGAGAATGAATCCCACATTGATGAGAGGAGGGACCTTGCATGGGCTTATTAGTAAATTGGGCTACTCTCCATATTACCAATTGGTTTTATGGTGGAACCTCAACTCTTTTCGTGGTATCTGAGCAGGTAGTCTCACGTGTGAAGCCTAATGGCCACACGGGCTCCACGTCACCTGAGTTGTGTTGTACACGTGTTAGGCTTGAAAATTCTCCACACGTGAGGGGTGCGTGTTGAGAATGAATCTCACATTGATGAGAGGAGGGACCTTGCATGTGCTTTTAAGTAGTTGGCCTACTCCACATATTGCCAATTCGTTTTATGGTGGAACCTCAACTTTCTTCACTCATTCAGCACAACATTATAAATTGAGTCCGCATGTTAAAACTTTACACTGGAGTAACTTTCTCCATAAGGAAAATGAAGGTATACTCAATTTTACACTATTTTGAAAAAGTTCAACTAAAAAGATACTAATAGAACAAGCCTGCCAATGAAAGTAGTCAAAACAGCACAACCTGGCCCAATTTTCAAATGCAAGTCTTTTTCATAGTCACAAGGGAAAATAAATTACTGGAAACTAATGTCAAAATCTGTGTGCATATCACTCAACTTATAAACTCCTTGCAATCAACTCCTGATCTAAGAATTAATCTTAGTTTATGTTTATTGGTGTTGGCTAAATATGCTTTTGCTAATTTATTTTGGCTTCTTTTTTTCTCTCTCGAGTTAAACATATGCCATGAAATCTTTCTGGCTTAGTTAGTTTCTCATAATAATTGTTCTTACTAAAAAGAATAATCAAGGTTAGATAGTATCTTTCACCTCAATGTCAGCAAAATCATTTGTGCGATAAATTTCTCTCCACAAATTATGAGGTTGTCTTCCAGCTGCAGTCTCTTCTGGGATTATATACCAATGTACCCGACACCAATAGCTGCCATCTACTTCTTTCCATATGCTGCACAATTTAAAAAATACAAAGTACCAAAGTCCAAAAACATTACAACCAAACCAACAGCAAACATCACACCATTCACAAAATTAAATCAAATTACATATCTACCTTTCAATGTTGGCAGCCCACAAATCACTGGAGAGAAGCTTCTCCCTCAATGTTCTAACCAGCTTCTTCCCCTCTGGAGGTGTCGGAAGCTGGACCGTTTTACCCAACTTGCGAGCCTCACAAAACCCACAAATCCAATCACCTTCAGGAACATCCTTCAGTGGATGTTTCAAGCATTTCAAATGAAACCCACCTAAGCAATCATCACACTCAATCATCACAGCCTTCCCAGACTTAAAACAAACCCTACATTACTCCACTTCAACCAATTCCTCGTCTGAACTAGCATCCTCTCTCCTCCTCACATACACATTATCGCCCACCTCAAACTCACTCCCATCATACACAACCTTCTTGTAATTAACCCGTCTTTTTGGCACTGACTTAACGCTCTTGTTCTCCTCAAAAGTGACATTTTTCGAGGCCCTAGATCGCGTAATCACCGTGCTTTTCTGCTCCCTTTTCCTCTTCTTAGTCTCCGACTGCCCTGGAGTCACCGGAGAGATTGCATTTTTAATCTCAGTCAAATCTCCCTCCTCTTTGGCGTTCAACTTCTTGCCCTTCTCAGCAGATTTTGGGGTTTTTGCAATTCCCACATTTCCCCCTTTGTTCCTGTTTTGCCTGAATCATTTCGCAATTCGTGTTGAGTTGTCGCGTCTTTCATCGGCGAATCTTCAAAAAGTTTCTGGGGAGTGGCGGAACCGGCCTGCAGCGAGGCCCGGCGACCTGACCGGCGGGGAGTCGGGGTTAGAGGAGTTGCGGGAGTGAGAGACGGCGATGGCTTAGAGTTGGAACGCTTGGATTTCTTGGGGGGACTGCAGGACCCTCTTCGGAGTCTCTGCCATGGCTGCTCCGACTCCGAGCGTGCAGAAACGATGACAATGTAATTAGCGAAGAAAACATTCGAGACGGACAGAGAGAGTGAATTTAGGGGTGGGGAAATGGCGGGAAAATTGCTATGGAGGGAAATCTGATACGGTAATAGGACTGCTCACAGATGGCCCAACTACCTCTACTTGGCCCATTTCCTCCGTGAGAGTTTTTTTTTAGCTCTCACTTCAATATGAGGAGCAATATCACTAGACCGTCGTACTGAGTGGCTCCTCCGTGATCAGAAATTAAATCTCAATTGTTTAACTGGTCATAATCAAATATCAATGCTATATATCGACTAAAATGATCAAAAATCAATTCTCAATTGTTTAGCTGGTCATGATCAAATATCGACAATATATCGATTTATCAAAAATCAAAATTATTTAACGGATCATAATTAAATATCAACAATATATTGACCAACTATCAACGATATATTAATTAAGTGTCGCCATATAGCAATCAAATATTAAAAACAACATCGACCAAATATCAAAAAACATTTTTTAATAGTGTTGGCAGTGGTTTTTTCTTTCAAATTTTGAAAGGTCTTTTATTTGATAATGAGTAAACTGCCGATTTTTCTCTTTGATTTCCCTCTAAACTTTTTAATTGGAAAATCAAGGACTTAATCTAACTTTTCATCCAAATTAACGTTAACTCTTATCACGTGCATACTATGACTCTCCTTTGAGGACAAAAGTGTCACTTCGCTAGACTTCAAACACAAAAAAATCTATAGAATCACATAGATTGACAATCTAGAAATCTAGGGTTTTCAATTATTTTAAAAAACAAAGCGACCAAACTATTCTCAGATGTTGTACATATGCTTTCATTTAACAAAAATTTGGATGAAATGAATGAAAAACTAACGGCAGGGGAAATTGACCAAAAAAATTAGTTCAAGTCCTTAATTTTCCAATTGAAAAGTTAGAGGGAAAATCGGAAGTTTAATGAAAGTTCAGAAGGGAAAATCGACAGTTTGCTATTGATACATAAGGTTCATTATTTTCACATGGAAGTGGTTACGTTGACTAGAGCGGTTGTGTCAGCCCTTTGCATCCGAGTTCAAATCACCCTCCACCCCATATTATTATTTTGGGGATCAAATTTTCCGTACTTCTATAAAAAAGTAACCACTCAAAACTAATCCCTTTTCCTCAAACTATAAATAAATAAATTAATTAATTAAATTAAATTAAAAAAAGAAAAAACAAACAAACAAACAAACAACAACAACACCAGTCTTAATACTGTTTTAAAATTAGCAACCATCCTAGCTCATGAGGATGGATGCAATAAATAATGTTTGATAACTCAAAAATCTTAATGCGAAAAATAAGGGTCCCAAACTTAACTCAAAAAAGGGTCCCGTATTGACATAGCCACCGGGTCTCAAACTTTAACACAATTTCATATCGACAGCCTATGATTAGATCCTACGGAATACTAGATCAAAGTGCAGTGTACCGCTGTACTCTTCCTGCCCTCAGTTTCACTCCGGTGTTTATAAGGGCGATCTGTATAAACACTATGCTAACCATGACTAAGCTTGCTGCGTAAATGACGATGTTCTCAACCACAAGGGCCGGCACAAAATTGCCCTTTCGTGGTGGCCGAGGTAAGCTGCATTTAACCTAGCAATCAACCAAGAGAAGCAAACAAGTCAATACACAGTTATGTATATTACATAGTACGATGATTTCCTCCGTACACCAATGGTGTCGAGAGAATCTAATATTACAACTCACAACAACGATCTTTGAAAATAGGGAGTATTTGTTCTGTTCTATCTTGCCTTGGAAGAACTATTAATGCGAGCAATGTAATACAAAATAAAAATGCCAATGCTTTCAACCAAAACTATGTTTGTATGTCATGTGAGGCCATTTTTTAACAGTTTATGAATATTTCCGCAATGGTTGATAGTTGATACATTGACCTTATCGCATGGTTAAAAGATACAAACCAACAAGATATAAGTTTATATATTAACTCGTTCAACTTTAATTTTACTAAATATAATTCAGTTAAAAGATGTTGCATTAACAAAAAAGGTGAGAAGATGTACTTATCAACATCTGGTGTCGCCAAGGGATCATCCAACTCTTCTCTCTGTTCAACAGAGAGGATAGTACCTCCCACAGTTGCAACATCTTGAACTCCTTCAACCTGAAAACAGAAAAATCCAAAAATATACTCAAAGAAAAGCAAAGAAGTTGCAATCGTTAAACTATCACGTCAATTCCTTGTCAAGTTGTAGATGAAGTACTCTAGTACCAGCTAGCTAACCGAACAATATGGAAGACTAAAAGTTGAAAGTTCTTTGAACCAACAATAGCAACAATCAGGATACATGTGAAACTGAAATCATAGACTTGCCTGTTGAGGATATTGGCCATAGCCAGCATATGCACCGTATGCATATAATGATGGATCAGGAGTAGCCCCGTAAGCATAGGCATCGTAGCCTTGTCCGTAACCATAATATGCAGCCCATTGGTTTGGATCTACTTGCTGACCCCAGCTACCAGGTACATCCTACGATATGACAGTTTTTCAGGCTATACTTGACTATAATTGTTTTTTATGCATCCGTGAGAAGATGTAACAAACTCGAGTTCTCTTTCATGCATCGTACATCAAGGAAAGAAGAATATATAGAGAACAACACTCTCATCCAAAAAAGTAATCACCTGTTTCGCTGTTGGGCTCCTGCCCCAAGAAATACGGACTACTTGTTGACCAATCATCTTTCCCTGCATCCTTTGGATAGCTTCTTCCGCCGATGCCCTGTATGGACAGAAGTGAAACCAATAAACAACAAAAAGTAACATTTTGTCTTTCTTGGGGAAGTTGAAGGGCCTGAGAAAAACATTGCAAACATTTTCTTGCCTCTTTCCTTCATGCAATGCCCTTCATTCAAGCAAAGGAGACACGTGACAGGGGCTAACATAAATAACCCAACATTCTAACTCTAAGCAGCTATGTATTTGGAAATCGGTAGGAGGGACAAAGATGGATGGCGAACCAATTTTTTTATAAAAATAAAATAAAGAAAATGGAACAATCAAGTGAAGGCTAAAATGCTAAACGAACCTTGTCCCAAACTGTACAAAACCACATCCTTTCCCCACAGGAATCTTGACATAGAAAATCTCTCCAAACTGCATAAAAGTTTGCTTGAGTTCATCATCCGTCACATTAGGATCCAAGTTACCAACAAAAATCTGCATTGAACATAACCATGTAGATCATAAGAATAATAAATTAGACACAAAAACTAAATAAAGTAATACAGTTAAGCACATCAGACATACTGTAGTGTTGTTTACGTCATAATCTGCTGTTGGAAGCACTGGAACTGCTGGTGTAGTGTATGCTGGAACAGGATATACCGCTGCCAGAAAAATCCACAGGTAAGTGCATAGGATCAGGTTAACTTGACATTTTCAAGAGAGCATTGTGGAGACAATAGAAATAATACTACATAAACTTAATACATGAAGCCAAGTAGGAGCACGTCCTTCTGTCCACAACTTGAATTTATTTCTATATCGATATATGAAATGCCCTTACCTTTTGCAGTAGCATATTGTTGCTGAAAACCGGTGGTTTTCTTCGGTGTTGCTGCACTGATGCGCATTGGTCTACTTGAGCAATACTGACCATTCATTTCTGACATAGCTCGGTTCCTTTCAGTCTCATCAGCAAACTTGACAAACCCATATCCCTTTGAGCGTCCAGTGTTAGGATCAGTCACAACCTTGGCACCTCTAACTGATGGATAATTAGTTCGAAAGGTTTCTTGCAACGTATAATCTGTAACATCAGGGGCTAAATCGCCTACGAAAATAGAGTGCTCAGGCGCAGCATCAGGACGTCTTTCCCCAATACCAAAGGAAGCCCAGTTTAACCTAAAAGTTTGTTCAGTTCCAGGCATTTGTGTCCCATTGTAAGCATGCAGAACCCTTTCCGCTGCGGCATGAGAAACAAATTCTACAAACCCATAACCCTCAGGCTGGCCAGTAATTTTATTACGTATTATCTTTATTGAAATCACCTGCATAAAGTAATCATATAAAAGTAAGTAATAGCATCTCCTTTCAGCAGACTGCTATAGAATTGCATAATTAGTTTAATTAAGCCACCTATCAAGCTTGCTTTTTCTTTTTTGTGGATGGGAGTCAGGGACACAAAAACTTAAATTAAACCATATAAATAAGAAATACAGCCAAAGATGGATGAAATGTAGAAGCTGCAAAACTTAATTCTTTCAAAAACAATATCCACTGCCATCACCTTATCATCAAAGACTATTATTTCATCCAAAGCAGAATCCAAAAACAAAACACCGCCAAAGGGTATCACCCTCTTATTTGTCCCAACTCTCAAATAAACCTCAACCAGCAAAAAAATATTCTTGCCCAAACCCACTTCATTCAAGTACTTTCAGTAACCTAATCCAGACTTGGTAGTAAGCCAAAAAATATGATCAGCACTCTCTACATTACTTCGCATAGGATACACCAACGTGCAAATTCAAGAAGTACGTCGTCTATTTGCCGACTACAAACCACACAACAATATGTACTTTAGTTGGTACATCAGTATTTCAAAATCAATTTATATGGCTCTGGAATGGGATTAACTGGAACAAAGAATGAAAAGAGTGCAAGGAAAGACTTCATGAATAAGCTAAAATTTTCAGTCCATCCTGGGATCATTCAAATATTAACTAAGCCACAAGTAGACCAGACAATTTTGAAAATCTCTATGTCAAGTTCTTCCTAAATGAATGTTCCAAGAAATGCATGAGAAAGTGAAAGGAAACAAGAACAGTAATCAGTAATTATGTCAAATCGCAAAGCTTAGCTACACAATAGAGATGCATAGGAGCAGACGAACATAAAAAAACTAGTGTACAGCACTGAAAATAACTATCTGTAGATTATGAACCCTGAGGACCGCCGGTCGAGGGGAAGCCCAACAACGAAGTCTATCCCATGAAGATCCAACCTTCTCCTCCCTTGCTCACTCAAACATCCTTCTACTCCTCTCCATCCCCACCACACAAAAGAGTACCGTGACCCCACATCTCCTAACACTAGAGAGATTATACCTCTCACAGTACAAGAAGCAGCTCGAATGGGCTTCCAGCTTCCCTAAACATCCACATGATCAAAGGATCAAAGCAATATGACAAAAAATCAAGAAGTGATCAGAGCTCTCAGCAGCACTTTTGCACATCACACACCAGTGTGGTAAGAGATACTAGTAAGGCTGATTCCTCTTAACCAGATCACAAGTGAACAGCCTTACCTTGGGAGGTACCTTGGCCTTTCAAATTGCTTGAAGGGGCTCAATAAAGGGCGTAGATGAGTTGCCTATTCATTTTTACTCATTTTTATTATAAAATTCATACATAACTGATAAAGTAAAGAACCACAGATTGGAAAGATGAATCAACATTCGAAATATCTTCCCAACTGAAGTTTAGTGCAAGTAAACATAAATGAAGTCTATGAATTTGAATATTGGCATTTCTCCCACTCGCTAGTCCAAGTCATATTTCACACAGTATTTCAAATCAAAGTTTCTTATATCATCAAGTCCAAACACAGAGCAAAGATTGATCTAGGTTCCAGAAAGTAAACAATAAAGAAGATGCCAGCTAGCATAGATGGCAATTTCTCTTGGTATCATGAATTAGGAATATAATTTCACATTCCCCAGGGATTATGGAATGGCAGAAGACTACCTTCCATTTCATATCCCAAAGAGTTAATGAACCACCAACGGGCCAACAAGTTAAATATCAGAAGAGCGGCCTTGCTCTCTTAACTCTTCTAGAAATAACCACATGTATAATCTAGTAAACTGAATAGAACAGTGAAAATCATACTGGCATTTCAATTGGCCTTTACAAAAAATGGACTATTAATCCTCTAGTGGTCACAGGACTCCAATTACAAAGTGACAACATCCAACATATCGTCATCCTCACTAAAAAAATGTCCAGTTACACAGTAGTTTCTTTTCCCCTTGTTTGAGTTACAACTGAAGGGAATCAAACCCTTCACCCAGCCTAATCCAAACCCATGTCCCACCCACCCTCATCACTTGGGCTAACAAAACAACAATATTCAGCTCCAAAGACGATAAATTTCCGTTTCTTGTAGGCTGCTCAATGCCCTACCCACCATATACCTATAAATTAGCCCGAAATACGTATTCACAAAATTCATGCTTTATCAATAACCAAAGCAAACAATTTTTCAATCAAAGATTTGTCCTACATCAGTTCAGTCTGTCATTGACTCATTGTAACACATAAATATTCATCCCTAGAAGAAAGAAATTCCAGGCAACCCAAAACGACACAATGCAGTAAGCAAAAAGCAAAATCAAGAGGGAAATACCCTTTTTATTCCAAGTGGATTATGGTTACTAAACTCAAAATTTCCCGTAAAACCCTAACAGATAGTATACAAATGAAGAGAGAGAGAGAGAGAGAGAGAGAGAGAGACCTCTCCGGTGTGAGCAAAGCAGGTATTGAGGTAGTTTTCGTCGACCCAATACTGTAAATCGCCAATCCAGAGGGTTCTGACCTCCTCCACTGAAGTTGGCTGATTATGATGCTGGTACCCCTGAGACACCGTCGTAGGAGCCGCCGCCATCATACTACTCAGCGGCTGAGGCTGAGCGCTCATAATTTTTCTTAGTTTCTGAAACTATGCTAACTTGGAACCACTGCTTTTCTGCCGGCAACGGGAACAAAGACGGACCCAGCAACCCTCAGGGATAACAACTGTTACGACAGCGTTCTGTTACCCCGACTAAATACACTCTCCGTTTTTGCACTTTGTTCAACCGTGGGTGGTGATCATTGATTTCTGTTTGAATTTTAATTCATTTAAGAAACAAATTTCAAAATTTAAACTCTTACTAAAAGGGATGAGCATAACTCTCACTTTAGGTCCCGATCTCATCCCGAAATTAGACTGAAAATGCCCGAACTGAAAATCTCAAAACCTTCGCGGAACCGAACTGATCCCGAAAGTTTCAGTTTGGGATTCGGGCTCATCTATGTAATCGTTCAGTAATCTCGAACCGAACCAAATATTATATATATATATATATTTTTTTTTTTTTTTACTTTATAATTACAAATTACTTGGATGGTTGATGGTTAAGATTCAATCTCAATCGTCCATTGTCATCCTATTCCCTCATACCTCTCTCATTCTCGAATCCATCTTCCATTCAAACTGAAACCTAAGTGCCTAACCTTCTTATCTCTCTCGAATCCCAATGCCGATCCTCCGTCCACCTTCTTCAACACAAATCCGACCAGAGCAAGCACACCTTCTCCGACATGAATCCAACATGAATCGAGTCCCAAAATCCAGGTAAGGGTTTCTGATTTTGGGTGGGTTTTTGTTGTTTTCATTTGCAGTCAAATTGCATGTTGATTTCTGGATTTGATAGGGTTTCGGGTTGGGTGGGTTTCGAATTAGGTTTAGGGTTGCAGGTTGGTTTTAAAGGTTGCATGTCTTTGGGAGGGTTTCAGGGTTTAGGTTGCAAGTCAAGGCCCAATCTCGAAGTGACCTGAAATCCTAAAAAAATTTCGAGCATCTTGAATTTTGGGAACCCAAGTGTTTGGTTCGGTTTCGGGATATAAAATTGCGACCCGAAATATTTTGGTTTGGGACTCAGGTTGGAGGTTTTGGTTCGAGTTCCCGACCGGAACCACCCCTAGTGATAATACTCAGTGACGGATGAGAGAAGTTATTAAGTAAGTCACTTAGCTATAATACATTCGTTAAGTTATCTGTTAAAATAGCCATTAACCTATGACGTGACGTCCATGTGGACAATGACTGGATGACACGTGTCAATATAGGCCGATGTGAATATTAAACAATTAAAAAAATATATATTCTTTTGTCTTCTCCCTTCATCTTCCCCCGCACATCCTCCTCTTCCTTCCTCACAGATCTCATCTCACTCATTCAAGATCCACAAGAACACCACTTCCCTCTGTAAAATCCCCCAAAACCATGTCCAGACCAAAACCCACCTCCAGATTCGTCATCTTCACCCTCACCCTCCTACTCCTACTAAATTTCCCAACCCTTATCTGAACCCCAAAACCCCATCACAAACGAAACCGAAGACGGAAGAACAGCGCCGTCAGGAGCGGTTCCGGCTCCGACGTCAGAAGGAGTAGCGACAAAGAATGGAAGAGTGAGAATGGGAGGATATGGCATCATTGGTGGGTCTGGGTGTTCGATCTGGACCTCCTGATCGACGTCCTAGACGTAATTTGTTCAGATCCAATTGTGTTGACGCCGCTGTTGTGGGTTTGTACTGTTTTTCCCAAATTACTCTACCTTTTTGGGGAAGCCAGGGTTTTACATTGAGGATTTGTGAGGGAGTGCTATAGGATAAAGGGCTGAGACCTAGGTGCTTCAATCTGATCCAAATTTTGTGACATTTTCATACTCTCTATCTCTTTGCACCGCCATAAACCACCTTTTAAAAAAGGCTTATTAGTTGAAATGCCCCCGGAAACTGTCAATGAGTCTTAGTTTACCCCTAGAAACTGGTTTTGTCTCA
Source organism: Malus fusca (assembly GCA_035220775.1). Classification (NCBI taxonomy): domain Eukaryota; kingdom Viridiplantae; phylum Streptophyta; class Magnoliopsida; order Rosales; family Rosaceae; genus Malus; species Malus fusca. The sequence goes on from CM069069.1 coordinate 27,083,558, forward strand.
CTTTGCCCCCTGAAACTGACATTTTCAATTCTTTTGTCTCACTTTACCCACTTTCATTAATGGACCCTTAAATTTAAGGGTATTTTAGACATTTTAGTTTTTACACATTTATTTACCTCTAGCCTACACACTAAACAAGTTTCAATTTTATTTTTGACAACTCTAATTCAAACGCATAAATTTTGGGCATTTTTAAAAATAAATTATTCAATCAATAGAAAAATTCTGAGCAATAAAATTATTGTATCAACCAAAATAAGGGTTACATTTGTTCGTAGAGTCGAAACTTTGCAATTGAAAAATATTTGTTACAACAAAATCATTATACCATTAAGCAATCCTATCCAAAATACTTCTCAAACCTAAAAAATCATTTACAGCAAAGGTGCATAGTTTGAAACAAAAAAATTCACATTGTTGAGCACTGATTCCACTAGGCATGATGAGCTTGTTCAAACTATGCACATTTGCTTCAAATATTGGTTTGGGAAGTATTTTGGGTAGGATAGCTTAATGGTATAATGATTTTGTTGTATGAATATTTTTCAATTGCAAAGTTTCAAGCCACTATATGGATGTCTTGCAACTGAAATGACTCTACAAACAAATGTAACCATTATTTTGGTTGATACAATGATTTTGTTGCTCAGATTTTTTCTATTGATTGAATAATTTATTTTAACAAAATACCCAAGTTTTATGTGTTTGAATTAGAGTTGTCAAAAATAAAACTAAGACTTGTTTAGTGTGTATGCTAGAGGTAAATAAATGTGAAAAAACTAAAATGTCTAAATACCCTTTAAATTTAACAGTCCATTAACATAAGTGGGTAAAGTGAGACAAAAGAGTTGAAAATGTCATTTTCAGGGGGCAAAGTAGACAAAACCAGTTTCAGAGGGTAAACTGAGACTCAATGGTAGTTTGAGGGGGCATTTCGACTAATAAGCCTAAAAATAAATAAACTAATTTTTTTTTTCTAAACCTTGCGCGACAATGTACTTCATCGCATAATATTAAAAGCAACAAATTACTTCATCGTGCATGACACACCCCGACCTAAATCAGAGCGTGCTGGACGTCACGTGAGAGTGACGTAACCATGTGCACAGTGCGGAAGCAATAATGATATAAGGAATTACGAATAACTAAAAACCAAGCTACCAACAATACTAGCTAAGAAAAGGTGCTAGTGTGAGATTAAGTGTGAAATACACCATCAGAGCATAAATAGCCTAAGTGCAGTCCGACTGGACAAGTACTAGATATATAACACCCAAAGGTGATCCTACATATGTGATGCTCTGTCAGAACAACCGTTGAAATCCCCGTGAGCCACCAAAGCACTCCTACCTAAAACCTGGAGGGGCGCAAAACAGAAAGTGTGAGTGGGAAAAAACAAAGCTTTTCAAAATCATTTCATTTCTCAAAAGTTCTAACCCCTCGCCGTAAAACCTATCTAATTTCCCAGAAATTAATATTTGCTATATCAGAAATCATGCTCAGGATGAAAATCCATAGAAATATACCATGCCAAAGTATCTCAATGAAATGCTATAAGTAATCCAATTCAAATATATCAATGCTAGATATCATATCAGTCAGATCCACCTAACATGACCTGCACGAATGAGTCTACAGCTCATAACCAATCTCAATCATATCAAATCCTGCACACGAGTCAAAACCACCTAAAGTGGTCTGTACGACAAGACTAGGTGTAAAATAAATATGCTCTAGTGCTACGATCACGTGAAGGCTGTGCGAATGATCGTGGGTCACCTATGAGTCGGAACCACCTAAAGTGGTATGTACGACAAGCCTGTGCACCTAACTTGGATCTAAGGTGAGCATGTGGTGCGGGAGGTGAACATCACGTGAAGGATTGTGCCCTAACTCTGGGCGAGAGCACTAACATTGGGGTGCAGGGTTATGAGCTCTCAACACATTTCACATAATCAAGGAATATCTTTCGGGACAGGCTGTCACAACCTACCCCCCTTAAGAGAATTTCGCCCTCGAAATTCACACAATAAATACAATCCACTAATAATCATAAAACAACCTTGGATACATATCTTTCATCTGGTCCTCTGTCTCCCAGGTGGCTTCCTCCACCGAGTGATTCCTCCACAAAACTTTCACTAAACGCACGGTCTTGTTCCTCAGCACCTTATCTTTCCAATCCAATATCGTCACTGGCTCCTCATCAGAAGTCAAATTTGGATTAATTTCCAAAGGTTGAGGAGGTATCACATGCGACGGATCAAAAACATAATGATGAAGCATGGAAACATGAAAAACATCGTGCACTTTAGACAACTTTGGAGGCAATTCAAGCCTGTAAGCAACTTCACCGACTCGCTCGGTGATCAGGTACAATCCGATGTACCTAGGACTTAGCTTGCCTTTCTTCCCAAACCGTACTACACCTCTCCATGGTGATAGCTTCAAAAATACCCAATCACCTACATTATACACCCGGTCAGTGGCATGTCTGTTTGCTAGACTCTTCTGTCGATCCTAGGCCGCTTTCAGGTTAGACTTAATCACCTGAACATTCTGCGTAGTCTCATCCACGATCTCAGGGCCCACCAAAATTCTTTCACCAACCTCCGACCAACATAAGGGTGTACGACAAGATTTACCACAGAGTGCCTCAAATGGTGACATACCAATACTTGAATGAAAGTTGTTGTTGTAGGCAAATACCATTAAATCCAACCACTTATGCCAAGTGTCACCAAACTGCAATACTGAAGATCTCAGCATATCTTCTAATGTCTGAATGGTCCTCTCTGATTGTCCATCTGTTTGAGGATGATATGTTGTACTATAAAGTAATCTCGAACCAAGAGTTTCCTGGAATGTTATCCAGAACTTAGAAGTAAATCTAGGATCACGATCCGAGATAATACTAACTGGAACTCCATGGTACTTCACAATCTTTGATATGAACAATTCAGCTAATCGGCTTAAATGATACTTCTCCCTCACAGGAATAAAATGTGATGACTTAGTAAGCCGATCAACTATCACCCAAATTCCATCATAACCATTCTGTGTACGAGGAAGCTTGTACACAAAATCCATAGTAATATTTTCCCATTTCCACTGTGGAACGGGAAGTGGCTACATCAATCCAAAAGGCTTCTTTCTTTCTGCTTTGACTTGCTGACAATTGACACACCTACTCACATATTCAGCAATTTCTCTTTTCATACCTGGCCAATAATAAAATGGTCGAATGGTATGATACATTTTAGTACCTCCTGGATGCACTGCATAAGCTGAAATATGTGCTTCATCAAGAATTGCTTTCTTTAATTCCATATTATTCGGCACATACATCCTACTCTCCTCAATAAGCATGCCATCAGTTTCTCGAATTTTGAAGTCTTTCTTCTTCCCCTAATTCCTTGCTTGAATTATTTCTTGGGTCTCTTCATCATCCATCTGGGCTTCAAGTACATTATCAATTAAAATTGGCCTGACTTGAAAATTTGCAAGTAAGGCTTCCTCTTGATCTTCCACTCCTAACTTCACTCCAGTGGACCTTAAATCCACAAGAAGGGGAACATGACAATCATAAATGGCATTAAGTCTAATTGGAGTCTTCCTACTAAGTGCATCAGCCACTACATTCGCACGACCAGGGTAATACTCAATTATGCAATTATAATCACCAAGCAACTCAATCCATCTTCGTTGTCGAAGATTAAGATCCCTCTGAGTAAAAAGATACTGAAGACTCTTATGATCTGTGAAGATCTTACATTTTTCACCATAAATATAATGTCTCCAAATCTTCAAAGCAAAGATGATAGCTGCTAACTCCAGATCATGAGTAGGATAATTCTTCTCATGAGGCTTCAATTGGCTTGAAGCATAAGCAATCACCCTACCATGTTGCATCAACACACAACCTAGACCATTTAAGGAAGCATCACTGTAGACCTCAAAATTACCACTATCATCTGGGAGTGCCAAAATAGGTGCATGAGTGAGATAATACTTCAACTGCTGAAAACTTTGCTCACAATTATCATCCCACTCAAACTTAACCTCTTTTCTAGTCAACCTCGTTAATGGCAAAGCAATGACTGAAAAATCCTTAACAAACTGTCTATAATAGCCTGCTAGGCCAAGAAAACTCCGTAACTCAGTGACGGTTCGTGGTTGTTCCCAATTCTCCACAGCTGCCACTTTCTGAGAATCCACCTGAATACCTTGAGTGGAAATGACATGTCCCAAAAATGCCACTTGATTCAACCAAAATTGAAATTTGCTAAACTTAGCATACAATAGATGTTCCCTTAGTTTCTTCAACACCAAAGTAAGATGTCGAACATGCTCTGATTTAGACTTAGAGTATACCAGAATGTCATCAATAAAAACAATGATAAACCTGTCTATATATGGCTGGAATACTCGATTCATCAAATCCATGAAAGCTGCTGGTGCATTCGTTAATCCAAATGGCATCACAAGAAACTCATAATGACCATAGTGAGTCCTGAAAGCAGTCTTAGGGACATCCTCACTGTTGATATTCAACTGGTAATAACCAAACTTCAAATCAATCTTAGAAAACACACAGGCACCTCGAAGCCAATCAAACAAATCGTCTATACGCGACTATGGATAACGATTTTTAATCGTTACCCGATTCAATTGCCTATAATCAATACATAGTCTCAACGTTCCGTCTTTCTTCCTTACAAATAAAACTGGAGCTCCCCAAGGTGAAGTACTAGGTTGAATAAAACCTTTATCGATTAATTCCTGCAACTGGACTTTCAATTCCCTCAATTCAGCAGGAGCTATTCTATACGAAGTCAAAGATATAGGATCCGTACCTGAAAGCAAATCAATAGTGAACTCCACATCTCGATCTGGCGGCAATCCCGGTAAATCATCAGGGAATACATCACGAAAATGCCTGACTACTCGAACATCCTTCACACTACTAGAAGCAACATCATTCAACACTACATGAGCTAAATAGTCTGGCAACCTTTTGATAACAACCGTTTTGCTCTTACAGCAGAAATAACACCATGCCTCACCCCACTACGATCACCCACAAAAGTAACTTCAGGTAATCCCGGACGATGGAAAGTAACTGTTTTCTCGTAGCAATCAATATTGGCACGATTATAATGCAACCAATATGTGCCTAAAATCACATCAAAATCAACAATATCTAACGGGATAAGATTAGGTGGCATAACCACCTCATCCACCATCACTGGACATCATGGATATACACAATCAACATAACATCTCTCCCCTCTAGGCATAGCAAACTCTAAATCATATCCTAGAGGTGTAGGATGAGGTTGCGTCACTTAAGCAAATGTATGAGAAATAACAGAATGCGTAGCATCACAATCAATTAAAACTCTAGCAAAGTGACCAAGAATGTTTAACGTATTCATGATCAAGTCCGGATGATTCTGAGCATCTTGCAGAGAGATATTGTTAATACGTCCCTGGGTTTGTTGTCGTCCCCCACTACCTCTATTAGCTTGATTACCTCGCCCCTGCACACCTCGTCCCTGACTTGGCTGACCAGATTGCCTTGAAGATCCAGCACTACTAGAAGCAATCTCTACTTGCTGGGGCTGTCCTCCCTGATACCACTAAGATCCACCAAATGGAATGGAAGGATACGGCGTATACCCTCCAGGATGCTGAGAATATCCACTCTGGTAATATGGATCCTGCGAATACTGATATGGTCCTGGTGCATAAGGAGCGGCATCGCCCTGATAATGGTAAGCACCACCTCGACCCATCTGACCATAACCACCAGACCCTGGAACTTGCTGGATCGGCGTTGGTGGTGGCATAGAAGGCTGTTGGGGCCTCTGCTGATTCTGGGGACAATTTATAGCTATATGTCCCATCTGCCCACAAGTAAAACATCTACTGCTGCCCCGCTTACACTCTCCAAAATGCCTATTATTACATCTGCGGCATAACGGAGCACTTCCTCTTCCAGAATCTCCCTGCCTCTGGAATCTAGGACCCCCTGAAAATCTACCACCTCTCCTCTGACCTATGGCACTAAAACCTCCCCTAGAAGAACTGGAACTAGTTCCACTCCTCTTAAAGCTTTGAGTCTTACGAGGTCATCGAGAAGACTGACCTTTACCTTTATCATCTCTCCTCTGATTCCCATCATTTCTTCCTCCTCACTATCGCTGGGCATATTCTCTGAATCTTCAATTCGCAGCAGAACCTCATAAAACTCTTGATAAGTAGCACATGAAGCTGTGGTCGCCATAGAACGCCATTTCTTTTTAGTACCCAATCTGAAGCGATGAAGCATCTCAACTAGATTAGCAGCAACCTCCGGATGATAGCGAGATAAATCAGTGAACCTCATGTAGTACTCATTAGCCGTCATTTTTCCCTGCTTCAGATTTGTAAACTCTTGTTTCTTACGATCTATATACTCTAGATGAATGAATCTCTTATGAAATAACTGCTTAAAAATTTCCCAATCAGCAGCTTCATCGGGTGACAACTGATAAGACTCATATCTTTACCAGGATGCAGGTTGCTCCTTTAAAAACCAGGTAGTTATCTCAACCCACATATCATCTGGAAGATTTCCCTGTCTATTCATCAAACGGAAAATCTTCTCAAGATGATTAACCTATTTCTCTGCTCATTCGGACCCTTCATTACCCATGAAATGATTCAACTTTAAATTATGAACAGTCTCAAGAGGTGTCATTTGGGGAGGACGAAGAGAATACTGAATAGCATTAGCAATAGCTTCCCCTAACTGAGCGATATCGGGGAAACTAGGCTCAACATAAGGACGTGGATCTTTACGAGGCGGCATAGTTCTGATAGAAGACATCAAAATAATTAGAAGATTCACAACATATGCATGACTTTAAACCTAGGCTCTGATACCAAACTGAAACCCCGACCTAAATCAGAGCATGTTGGCCGTCACGTGAGAGTGGCGTAACTATGTGCACAGTGTGGAAGCAATAATGATATAAGGAATTACGAATAACTAAAAACCAAGCTACTAGTAATACTAGCTAAGAAAAGGTGCTAGTGCGAGATTAAGTGTGAAATACACCATCAGAGCATAAATAGCCTAAGTGCAGTCCGATTGGATAAGTACTAGATATATAACACCCAAAGGTGATCCTACATTTGTGATGCTCTGTCAGAACCACCGTCGAAATCCTCGTGAGCCACCAAAGCACTCCTACCTAAAACCTGGAGGGGCGCAAAACAGAAAGTGTGAGTGGGAAAAAACAAAGCTTTTCAAAATCATTTCATTTCTCAAAAGTTCTAACCCCTCGCCGTAAAACCTGTATAATTTCCCAGAAATTAATATATGTTATATCAGAAATCATGCTCAGGATGAAAATCCATAGAAATATACCATGCCAAAGTATCTCAATGAAATGCTATAAGTAATCCAATTCAAATATATCAATGCCAGATATCATATCAGCCGGATCCACCTAACATGACCTGCACGACTGAGTCTACAGCTCATAACCAATCTCAATCATATCAAATCCTGCACACGAGTCGGAACCACCTAAAGTGGTATGTACGACAAGACTAGGTGTAAAATAAATATGCTCTAGTGCTACCATCAGGTGAAGGTTGTGCGAATGATCGTGGGTCACCTACGAGTCGGAACCACCTAAAGTGGTCTGTATGACAAGCCTGTGCACCTAACTTAGATCCAAGGTGAGCATGTGGTGCCAGAGGTGAACATCACGTGAAGGATTGTGCCCTAACTCTGGGCGGGAGCACTAACACCGGGGTGCAGGTTTATGAGCTCTTAACATATCTCACATAATCACATCATATCTCGCATAACTGAAGCAATCCCTTATCTTAATTTATGAACTTACATGGCACTTACCTGTGCGTCCGCATCACCAATCATAAATATATGCAACTACTAATGCATAAATAAAATAGGCAGATACTTTGCATGGCATTTCAAAATGTATAATCATTCAAATTCATTTTCTGGGAAAAATCTCAAGTATATAGGTATATACGGAAAACCAAAAGCCCACTCACTGATATGTCGAAGGGTCGTTGCCCCCGAGCCTTGATTGATGGCGCTCGTCCTCCGGATAGGTCTAACCTATATGCAAAATAACTAAATAAATGTTATTTAAAACACATACACAAAACTAGGAAATAACTTCTCATACATTGCTCAAATGGGGTATTTGAATATACCACCATGACCTACTCAACCTCAGGAACATCCCCATATTTTTAGAAAAAAATTCCATGACCCCACGTGCCGACCAAGGCACAGCCATACGCGCCCCCACGCGCAGGCACGTGCCTGGCACACCTAACGAAATCCTTAACGCCGTTAGGGAATATTCCGTTAAAAAGTAGCATATGCCCTTAAAGTTACCTGATGGCGTCAGAATATTCCGTCAACTTTGACAGAATATTCTCCTCCTTCTTCCTTGGTTCGCCGGAGTCCGGCGCCAGTGCCGCTGCGATCGCCGGTTTCTGGAAAATCTTTAAAGCTTCATATCTCACTCATTTTTGCACCAAAATCCATGAAATTTGAACCAAAATGAAGCTTAGGGCTAGAGGAACAAAACCTTACCACTTTTAGGCCTTGAAATCCATGGGATCTTGCTTGAGAAACTTCGACAATGCGGCCAAAATTTCAAACTTGTCAAACTACGCTTCCCGACATCCAATCACTCCAATTTTCTTCCCCCGAGCTTCGTGAGGGTGTTTTAAGGCTCCATATAACCTTAAAACTCCTTGAAAACTTCACGATTACGTTTGCATGAATAGTACATTAACTCGGTAATTCTGGTTCTCAGGTTTTCGAAGGTTTCACGTCCCAAAAATGGTATGGTTGAATTCCTGGGCTCGCAAAGAGCACAGTCATTACCTTCACAACCTTGATCCGTGCACAAAATGGTTGATTCACCAATTGACCGTACAATTGTACAGAAAAGGAAGAAAAACCGTGAGGGAAGAGAGAAAAAGAGTCAACGGGAGGGGGAGTATGTGTGAGGTCCTGATTTTCTTACAACCAAGCAACACAATTAGAACCTTTAGTTCTAATTGGGTCCAAAAAGGTTAGGAAGAAAATAAATGAACTCAATTGTTTAATTCCTTAGCTTATTTACACAAACTACAACTCAACTCTCAAGGGTATTCTAGACATTTCACATAATCAAGGAATACTTTCGGGATGGGCTGTCATAGTGCAGGTTTCTAAACAAAAAAAAATTCATAATTAAATAACATTAAAATTACTTGACTTTTTTTTGACAAGGTTTACTTGCGAAGGCCTTCGGCACCATAAAATATGTGCAACGACCTATTTTCGTTCCCTTATAGTTTATGCAACGAAGCTATTCTTCGTCGTGCAAATGCTTTTTTCATGAGCTTTGCGTGACAACACTTTTGTGACGAAGCCTTCATCGCTTAAATTATTAAGGGACGAAAATTGTACTTGTGCGACAAAAACTTTGCTTCGTCACAAAACGTGTTAATTGTAGTAGTGAGTTTTGACTACGAAATTTGTATAGTCAAGATACGTTATTCGTAAGCTCATCCCTGCAAATAAAAATGCAAGTATTATCATGTAGTTAATACCAAATATGTTTAAAATATAATATATAGAAAACTAGATTACCGTCTTTGAAAAATATTTAATTTTCATTTTAACCTAATGTTAGATCAAAATTTGAATGCTAAAAAAAATAAAAAATTCCAATCTGACCACGATTGAAAAAATAAATAAGTGATTAGATTCCTCATTTTGTGATTATATAATCTATTTTAGAGAGAAAACAACTTACATGAAACGGGTTCACTGTCATGTGATGTCCTGATCTAATCCTACAAAGCCACATGTTGAGGAATTTATATATTAATGCTTTATTAGACTGGGACACCATGTGATGGTAAACCCAGTCTATGTAAGTCAATCTATAAACACGAAAATTCTGTAACGAATGAAACGAGAACACGTGTACAAAGTAGATTTGTATTGATGAATTTGTAGGGTTACAATCTCTGTTTACAATTTTCCTCTTATTCAGTCTTCAAATTTGATGTAGATGCGTAGGTTGTTGATCCAAGGATCGTGATGACTTGATCTTGGATGAACGATTGAACAATTGCTTCAAGTTTTGAGCTTGAAACAATGCGTGGATAGTTTTCACCTCTAGGTTTGTGTATGACCTGCGGCAAAGGTGATGTTGATGTAGGATTTTGTTGATTCAAAGGTCCTGGTGACTTGATCTTAAATCGAACGTCGTTACAAGTTTCAAGCTTGCAACAAAGTCTTGAAGGAATTGGCATAAGTGCTTGTTGATTCTTCAAGGGAATGCTTCGGCTTTGGTTGTACGTTATTCAAAGAGAGCTTTGGCAGCGTATTAGTCTTCAAAGATTTGCCAGAGGTTCTCCTTTTGTAAGAATTTCAGCCTTTCAATGTAGAAATTGTCAACCTTTATGCTTGTCTGAGGATCTTGTATTTATAGACTTCTCAAAGCTTGCATTTGGATGGATTTGGCTTTGATTTGTGTCTTGATTCATACATGGGAGAATTTAGGCATGTTTTGTGTCTTAATTTCTGCCACTTTCCCTTGCTTAGCCGAAATCTATAGGGCTTTCTTGCCTATTTTGCGAGCAATCTTCAATTCTTGCTTGTTTTGTGAAGATGCTTTAGCTTTCATTCCGGTTTTGTGAGCAATTTGGGCCCCTTGCCGATTTTAAAAAGATTTCTTCCCATTTGCCGCATTTTAGGAATACTTTTGAGCTTCCTTTGCTTAATTTGTGCCACATGTCATTGATGACTTGTCCATTTGTGATGAGTCATATGCCACGTGGAGCTTTGTGATGCATCATTTGCATGCAACAAAATGTACATGTCTACAAATGCCCCCACTTCAAGGCGTGTTGGAGGCATGTGCTTGTCACATGTAGGAAACGTGTTTTGAAGTCCTGCAATGTGAATGTTCTAACTCAAGGGTCGTCAAGACTTGATTCTTGAACGAAACATTTCTTCGAGGGTCGTTGAGGCATATTTCTTGAATTGAAATGATGAATTTCGTCAAGGGCCGCTGAGGCTTGGTCTTGAATGAAATGAAAATTTTCTTCAAGGGCCGTAGAGGCTTAATCTTGAATAAAATGGAAAATTTCTTCAAGGACCGTAGAGGCTTGATCTTAAATGAAATGAAAATTTAATTAAGGGCCTTAGAGGCTTGATCTTGAATGAAATTTTTGAAAATGGATAAATTGGCACATACTTATTGTGCATATTGATTTTCCATAATTTTTTGACAAAATACATTTTGGTGTATTTTTGGACTTGAATTTTTTTCCTCGTGTGTCACATCTCGGCCTGGGCCCCCACCACATCTCGGGTTCGACTCCACCGTAGCACGATATTGTCTACTTTGGGCCCCGACCACGCCCTCACGGTTTTGTTTCTGAGAACTCACAAGAGAACTTCCCAGTGGGTCACCCATCATAGGATTGCTCCCATGCTAACTCGCTTAAATTCGGAGTTCCGATAGAATCTAAAGCCAGTGAGCTCCCAAAAGGCCTCATGCTAGGTAGAGATGAGAATATACATATAAGGCTTACATGATCCACTCCCCTGGGCGATGTGGGATGTCACATCGTGGGTATGGGAAAAAATGCTTTTCCTCCCTTAGGTAGGAATCTCCTTCAATTTTGGTAATGAGGGTGATTTCATTCAAGACGTTGGAAAGCTTTAGTGATTTCCTTCAAGGTTTTGAAAGATTTAATGCTTGTCCTTGGGTAAGTAGGATTTACATTTTTTTTCCTTTTCCTTTTCATTTTTTCAGTCAAGGGGGTGTTTTCCCCTTTGATTTGGGAAATTTGAAGATTTGTACTTGTTATGCACATTGACTCTGCCTGCTGCCATGAGTTGTAGCTGCTTGAAACTTGTTGTAGTGCGTCACTTTTTACCGCGTGGTGCTGTGCAAAAGACTGTAGCGGGGTTACGCTGTGTAGTGCCTTTTGGTCATAGTTTTCCCTTGGTGGTGACGTTGCCGTATAGTGCAAGAAACTGCTTGCGTAATCATTGCGGGGTTACGTAGTGTGATTGCGTAGCATTTTTGTTTTCTTTGCTACTGTAGTGTGCTTTGAAGGACCGTCTTATAGCTGCCCTCTTTGTTGTGCTGCTCAAGCTTTGTGGCTAATTTCTTTTCGTCATTGTGACTTTGTCATCGTCATCCTTCAATGCTCACGAGGTTTGTCTCGCATGTCTTTTGCTTTAGTGAAGTAATTTTTTTTTTCTTCTTGCCGTCCCACCTTATGCTTATGTTGTCTTTTTTATTTTTATTTTGTTTTGTTCCAGCCATGGTATTTTTCAAGTGCTTTAAGAGCAATACCATCATTATTCTTATGAAGGAAGGCAATTCGCAAGATAAGGGAATGACGTTGAAACTTTGTATGCCGTTGACTGGTTCTAAGGTACTTGTTCTTCCTGCAAAAGACAACTCGATGTATATCAAGTTGTGGTCTTCTGAAGTATCTTGGGAGGTGACCAATTTTGGTCGACCAAATATGAAGAAGAAGGCATGTACGTCGAGGATTCTTAACTTGAACCTTCACACCACGTTCGTGACAATTTGCTGGCTTTGTTTGAGCTTTTTGGTGATTGCTTCCGTAGCGGAGCTATGACTTGGAATAGCACCTTGTCGACTACTGGAGAAGCCATCTTTGTTGAGTTTTATTAAGAGTGGTTTGAAGAGGTTTTGAGCCGATCCAAAGATGTGCTTACTAACGTGGGTCTTTGTCACGCTGTATACGCATCTTTGTTTAGTTATGATCGCCATCCTTCCATCCTTCGTGCATTTTTCGAGCATTGGTGTTCAATAACCAACACAGTTCACACGACACAAGGGGAGATGTTGATTTCATTTTGGGATCTCCACAAGATAGGAGGCTTGCCGGTCCAGGGTAAGTTTTATGATGAGGTTGTTCCTAGCGTGAAGGAATTTTCTCATCGCAATAGCCGATGATTGCCTGCGAGTTGCCGTTATTTGTTTTGGGCATGTCACAAGTTTTCCCAAGAGGCTCAGGGTAAGTCAGGAGTGAATATTTCTTCATGGATCTGATTTTGGTATTAGGATGCCATGAAGTATAAGAAGCCTTCGAGGAAAAGTGGCCACAACAAGACTACTAAGCCAAATGGAGACTCAGACCCTTCATGTGCCATTGGTTCAGCTAGGTGTCGTGCCCCTGCCGAGTTGAAAGCATTTAAGGATCTTGGCGTAGCGTCAGAGCACGTGGAAGATTCTTACTTAGCCACTTTCTTAGCTTGTTGGCTTTGTAAGTTTGTTTTCCCTAAAGACGACGTCAACTTTATCCGCCCCCAGAGTCTTCAAAGTGGCTAGTTTTTTTGTTGGTGATGTGACTGTACTTGAAGTTTTGAAGTTTCAAGTTGAATACAGTTGAGGAGGGATCAAGTCATGACGTAGTTCAAGGGAAATGATGGATTGTTTTCTGATGGTTTTGATGGTTATTTTGCCGTACACAGTTTATGCTTTTATGGGTGCGAACAATGAGCATTAGGTGTTGTTGTAACATCCCACATCGACCAACGGAGAGGGGGTGATGTGCCTTATATGTACATGCTCACCTTTCTATAGCACGAGGGCTTTTGGGAGCTCACTGGCTTCGGATTCCATAGGAACTCCAAAGTTAAACGAGTTCAGGCGAGAGCAATCCTAGGATGGGTGACCCCCTGGGAAGTTCTCGTGTGAGTTCCCAAAAACAAAACCGTGAGGGCGTGGCCGGGGCCCAAAACGGGCAATATCGTGCTACGGCGGAGTCGAGACTAGATATGTCAGAATGGTATCAGAGCCACTATGCCGTGTGGTGCGAGTATGCCAACGATGACGTCGGGCCTCTAAGGTGGGTGAATTGTAACATCCTACATCGACCAATGGAGAGGGGGTGATGTGCCTTATATGTACATGCTCACCTTCCTATAGCACGAGGCCTTTTGGGAGCTCACTGGCTTCGAGTTCCATCGGAACTCTGAAGTTAAGTGAGTTTGGACGAGAGCGGTCCTAGGATGGGTGACCCACTAGGAAGTTCTCGTGTGAGTTCCTAGAAACAAAACCGTGAGGGTGTGGCCGGGGCCCAAAGTGGACAATATCATGCTATGGTGGAGCCGAGACTAGGAAGTTCTCGTGTGAGTTCCCAGAAACAAAACCATGAGGGTGTGGCCGAGGCCCAAAGCGGATAATATCGTGCTATGGCAGAGTTGATCCTGGATGAGACAATCGTTTTTTAAGCTCGTGCGAACAAGAAACATTGTTGAGTGTCGCCTTTTAAGCTCGTGCGAACAAAAAACATTGTGTCGTGTGCAGTTTAGGCTTATGTGGGCAAGGAGCTTTGTGCCATGTGTAGTTTAGGCTCATGCAGGCGAAGCATTGAGTTTGGTTTAGGGGTAATAACGCTTCAAGAATCTACCATTGATAGAGTCGATCTTTAAGCCGTCTTCCACCATGATTAAGTATGTGATGTTGGTGTAAACTACTTGTATTGCGTAAAGTCCATCCCACTTTGATGTGAACTGGCTTTTTGTTTTGTGAGTTGTGATGATGGGCCTTCGTAATGCCAAGACAAGATCTCCAATTTGGAAAGACCTTGGGTGGACCTTCTTGTTGAATACCTTGGATAGCCGTGCTTAGTAGCATTCCAAGTGTTGTTAAGCTTCGAACCTTCTTTTGTCGAGTGCTTCTAACTTTTGAAGTCGTAGATTTGCATTTTCTTTTTCAATCAAGCCTTTTTGAAGTCGTAGTGAGGGGATTTGACTTTCGAGTAGCAAAACAGGTTCCACGCCATATACGAGAGAATAAGGCGTAGCTTAGGTAGGAGTTCTATGTGTCATCCTATATTCCCAAAGTGCTTTGCTTATTCTTTCGTGCCAGTCACTCTTTGTTCAGCCGATCACTTTTTTCAGGAGGTTGCACAACGTTTTGTTGAATGCTTCCGCAAAACCGTTGGCCGGAACATGATACATGGAAGACTTGTGCTGCTTGAACTTGTATTTCTTGCAGAGCTCATCCATGAGTCGATTGGAGAACTGTTTTCCGTTGTTAGTGATGATGTAGCGATGCACACTCTATCGATTAATGATCTGATCTTTGATGAAATGGACCACAGTTTCCTTCTTGACTTCCCTTAGGGGTATGGCTTCAACCCACTTGGAAAAGTAATCCATTGCGGCTAGGATGTAAGATTCTCCTGCAAATGACTTTGGTGTGATTAGTCATACAATGTCTAATCCCCATGCATCAAACAGCCATGAAGCAACTGTAGGGTGTAATGGTTCAGGCAGTTGATGTATGAAGTTGGCATGGAATTTGCAGGCTTGGCACCTTTTGGCGTACTCTAGGCAATCCTTCATAATGTTTAGCTAGTAGTAACCCATTCTTTTGAGCTGGAAATGTAGCTTTGGTCCAGACTGATGCGCCCCGCATACGCCTGAGTGTGCTTCTTCTATGGCTTAATTGGCTTCTTCTTCACCTAGGCATCTCAGAAGTACTTATTCAAAAAAGCGTCGGTAGAGTGTTTATTTGTAGTAGAGGAAGCGAGGTGCTCACCGACATATTTCAAAGCGGTGTCTAGGATCGTCTGGAAGCTTTCCATGCTCCAAGTAGTCAATTAGCGGTTGTCTCCATTATTCAATGTCGACTGGAAGTACTGAGATGACGTTTGTATCATCCAGTAGCATTTCATTGACGAGTGGGATCACCCATCTTTGGCAAACTGGCATGTTCGCAGCTTCGTCTTCTCCTAGCGCCATACTTGAGGCTAGGTTAGCGAGAGCATCCGTCATTTGATTTTATTTTCTTGGCACATGTTCTAGTGTCACGGCCTCGAACTTTTGTAGCAGTTGAGTTGCTAGCTGAAAGTATGAGACGAGATCATCTTTCCTCACTTCATATTCAGTCAAGAGTTGATTAATTATAAGCATGGAGTCACCACTTCTAGTGTTATGATTTCCATGTCGATCGCCATTTGGAGTCCAATGATCAGTGCTTGGTACTCAGCGACATTGTTGGAGCATAGCTTGCTTAGTCGGAAGGAATAGGGTAGTACTTGCCTTTATGGCGATATGAGTACTACTCATGCCCCCGCTCCGTCCATTTGTGCGGATCCGTTAAAGAACATTGTCCATGTCGGGAAAATGTCGATGTAGAACACCTCCTCGTCAGGCAAGTCGTCTGAGATTTTCCAATCGGCTGGGATTGAATGGTCGGTAAGGAAATCTGCTAGAGCTTGTCCCTTGACGGCTTTAGCTGGACGTGGATGATCTCATATTGATTGAGAAGCAACGCCCATTTAGCTAGTCGTCCTGTCAGAATGAGTTTGAACATAACGTACTTGACTGGATCAGCTTTAGCAACCAAGTGGATGGTGTAAGCATGCATGTAGTGTCTTAGCTTTTGGACGGCGAAGACTAGGGCAATGCACATCTTCTCAATTGGTGAGTAGTTGAGCTCGACACCAGTGAGAGTTCTACTTAGGTAGTAGTGTTTCCTTTTGGTCTTCATTTTCTTGTGCCAAGAGTGCTCCAATTGAACCCTCTTGTGTGGTAATGTATAGGATGAACGACTTTCTAGGCACGGGTGCTCCTAAGACAGATGGGCTTACCAAGTACCTTTTTATGCTTTCAAAGGTATTACGACAGACGTCATCCCATATGAATGAAATGTCATTCTTCATGAGTCGACTGAAGGGTTAACAACGTCCAGCAAGGTTAGAGATGAAGCGGCTAATGAAGGCTAGCCGTCATTGTAGACTTTTCAGCTCGTGTAGATTCCTTGGCTCTGGCATGCTTTGAATGGCCTTAATCTTCGATTGGTCCACTTCAATGCCATGATGCTTGACAATGAAGCCAAGGAACTTC
Source organism: Malus fusca (assembly GCA_035220775.1). Classification (NCBI taxonomy): domain Eukaryota; kingdom Viridiplantae; phylum Streptophyta; class Magnoliopsida; order Rosales; family Rosaceae; genus Malus; species Malus fusca. The sequence goes on from CM069069.1 coordinate 27,100,506, forward strand.
CTAGGGATGATGCCAAATGCACACTTCAACGGGTTCATCTTGAGGTTGTAGTGCCGTAGTTTGTCGAACACCATTCGTAAATCCTTTAAGTGATCAGATATTTTCTTGGTCTTGACAACAACGTCGTCTACGTTTTTGTTTAGCATATCGTTGAAGATTTTCTGCATTGCACGTTGATATGTAGCCCCATCATTCTTTAAGCCAAAGGGCATTACCTTGTAGTAGTAGATACCTTTTAGAGTGCGAAAGGCTGTTAGTTCTTTGTATTCGGGAGCCATGAGGATTTGATTGTACCCATATGAGCCATCCCTAAATGATAGAGCCTCGTGGCTAGTGGTCGCATCCACCATGATTTTGATGATTGGCAAGGGAAAGTCATCATTCGGGCAAACATCATTGAGGTCGCGAAAAACTACGCAAACACATATTTATCCAGATTTCTTAATGACAATGACGATGTTGGAGATCCATTTAGGGTATTGCACCTCTCGAATGAAGCTTGTTTTGATTAGCTTATCAATCTCAGCCTCAATTTATGGGATAAGCTCTGATCAATAATGTCTTTGAGTTTGCTTTATCGGTCGCGTTCCAGGCTTGATTGCAAGACGATGCACATCGATGGTAGGGTCAAGGCCGGGCATTTCTTTGTAGGTCCAAGCCAATATGTCTTTGTACTCCATTAATAGTTGGTAGTACTCCTCGATCTTGTCCACGCTTAGCAGTGCACTTATGAAGATAGGTTTAAGATCCTTTTTTATGCCTAAGTTGAGCTCCTTGAGATCATCAACCGTGGCTTGCCCCCTATCCTCGAGTTGTGGTGGTGCAGCAGTAACGTCTTCCTTGGGGGTTTCATCCTCTTTGTCTTCTTGGATTGTGATGTGGAAGACGTGGAAGACATCTTTGACATTCTTTTCAGTGCCATCCCCTTAGGCTTGTTGGCGTGAAGATTGGCTAGTGTGTACGATGGTGTGCCTCTTTACCGTTAGTTGTCTTTTTGTGTTGACTTCCAAGGTTGCTTGGGGTTTTATCCTTGAAGAAATTAAGCTTCTAATGTCGTCTTTTTCTGTTAAACCGTCAAGTTTTTCTTCCTTCGGCATTGTCTTCCTCTTCCTAGAAGGCTTCTTGGTTTTTTCAAGTCTTTCTAAGGCTGACCGTCGTGGAGGAGAGCTAGCCGTGTTGCTTTGTTTCTTAGGTTTTGACAACCTTTCAAAAACAGAGCTTTGGGGTGTTAGCGTGTTAAGCCGCTTGAAGACTGAAGTTCGGTCTTGGCCACCAATGCGATCAAGTGCCGAAATTCTAGGTTTTGAACGATTCAGCCTATCAAAGACTGACGTTCGAGGGGCGGGTTTAGGCTCATCTTGATTTTGTTCAATGCTTACGTTGATGTGTTGAGCGCTAACGTTTTTCGCTTTGCTTGAAATCTTCATGGGTGTATTAGGTGTGAACCAAGTCCAGCTTTGTTGTTGTCAACTCCGTAACCATGTTCTTTTAACTTCTTTTGAGTCTCGGTGAGGTCACGTTCTTTGTCGTTGACGGTGTTTGCATTATTCTTTCCAAGATCTGAAGAGGAGGTGAAATTGTACCCAGCCTTTGACATGAGTTTGTAGGTGTTTGGGTTCGAAACCTTCTTCAGTCTTCTTGGTTGGAAGAGAGCTTGGTTCTGCCCCCTTTGGCAGGGGTTTTATGAAACCTTATGGTGGTTTTAAAACTTTAGTGTTGCCTAGCTGTGTCAGAGGTAAAATTGCATTTGTCTTGAGCAGCTTTACATCGTCCTTGTGCAGCTGTGTCGACTTTGCTTGTTCCAGCCACTGTTCTAAAAATCCCCGCCTAGCGCCGCCTAGGCCCCGCCTAGGCGCTAGGCGGCAGGTCACCGCCCCGATTAATGCCTAGGCGTTTGAAAATTAATGAAAGGCACCTAGACTAGTTGAGGCGCCCGCCTAGACCGCCTAGCCCGCCCAGACCCGCCTAGGCACCTGCCTAGGTTGCGATTCACTTTGATAGAAAATAGATAACTTTCAATTTGCATTTAATTTTTTTCAATAAATTGGAAGAGACTTGTTGAATACTTAAATGGGCACACACTATATATGTTTGTTCCCCATGTTTTCATTATGTTCCAATACTTTATAATACATATGTCATTCTATTTTGTAGTTTATGATGAAATTATATATATTTTAAGTATAAACAGACACTTATTTACACGAAATATAATGGATTTACTTATATCCGCCTAGTCCGCCTAGGCGCCCGCCTAGACCCCGCCTAGCCGCCTAGGCGCTAGGCCCTAGCCCGCCGCCCGACTAGCGCCTACCGTCTTCGAATAGGGATTGCTGATGTGAAATTTAACTAACACACAAATTAAGCCCTATTAAGGTAGCTGTAGTATATGAAAGTAGGGATCGTTTTAGGCCGGGGATTAACTAGGGCTGCTAATTTACACAAATATGACTCAAAAACACAAAACTAGACTTAAAAACACTTAACTAGACTCTAAAAACTCAAAACACACTAAGCAGACTCAAAACAACACAATATTAGCAATTAGACTCAAAACAGACTCTAAGGAATTATTTGGACGAATTTAAGACTAGTACGACTCAAAACACTAAAATGAACATATTCAAACACGTTTCTAACTAAGTTAACACACTTAATTAAAGGGGGACTTGTTTTGGACGAAATTAACTAAACTAAACAGATTGCAAAATAAAGTAAACTAGGTACAAATTAGGTGAATTGAATAGGTAAAAGGCTAGTTAGAGGGCCTTCTCCACACATGACACATATGCGTACAAATCGATCGCCAGTTATTCTTCTGATAAACCATGAATGACAATGCCCCAAATTAATCGTGAGAAGCACAAATTAACTTTCAGATTTTCCTAAATTCATTGAATTGGACTCAACGACGCAGCCAAATTATTCTTATCAAGTTCCCTACATGAACTGCATAATAGAGATACATATCAAAGATCATTAAGTTCTATGAAAATCATAAGCATTGACAAGGCATTCATAACTATGAACTGCATGATACTCCTGCCAAGAATTTACTTAACACGATCGTGACTAGTAACCTCCACTACTTGTAAATATAAGTTCATAACTATTAGGTGAAATTCCCTTACATTTTAGCATCAAATCCATGTATGCAAACTAAGTATGCATCCTCAATCAACACACAAAAATAAGTTATCAATCAAACAAATAACTGAATTGCATTCACAATTTATGAAATCATAATTGGAAGTAATCAATTCATATCACATATATGTTCATGGCTTTGAATTCTCCTCTAACTAAAACGAAATTAGTTCCTCATGTTCATCATAATTGAAAACCAATTTGAAATAAACATTAGACTAAAACTAAGGATAGAAAGAACCCAGAAACGCTCCAGCACTCCAATGGCAGATTTGGCACAATCCTTGGCTGCTAGGCACGGCACAAGTCCTTCTTCCTCCCTTGCAAAGCTCGACACAAATCTCTGAAAGAACTCAGAAACCTGCTGTACTTTTTGTATTTTTCTATCTGATTTTCTCTTATGTGTGTGGTCATTTGTTTATGCGGCAGAATGTAGTATTTATAGGGCAGGGATGCGACACAATGTCATGGTTGGAAAGGGATAGGTATGGTACAAGTTTATGTAGAAGATGGATTGCATAACCCACTCTAACAAGGATAAACCCTGCGGCAGATTCTAGAGCTTCTAGAAGGGTACAATGCGACATGAATTTAGGAGAGGGAATGTGGCTTCTAGAAATCAGGTTCTAGATGATCTAATATGAAATTGATTCCCCCTTGCAGCTGGAATTAAGGTATGATAAGATTAGGATAAGATAAGATAAGATAAGATTAGTTTGGATAAGATAAGGTTGAATAAGGTTTTGGATAATGTTCCTTCTTTTTAGCTGATTCCTTATCTTCTTTATCTTGACTTTATTTTCTTCATCTCTTCAGCACATTCCTAGCCTCTTGAACTTAAAAAACGTCCATCCACCTTGCTCCATGCATGTGTTATCCATTCTTGGCCCAAAACTGCTCCAAAATGCTCCAAATTGCACTTTCTTGCCAACTTTGTCATTTGAACCTGAAAACACACGAAAATAGCTTAAAACACTATAATAAGTAGAAACTAGCTATGAAAATGCAAGAAAACAAGCTAACTAAGTCTCATAAATATGCTCTTATCAATTGCCCATTCTTTCTTTTCAACATTGGGATGTATCAGAAGACAGGTGTGTTTGGTCCTTTTAAGGGCGTCACACTCCCTTTGATTGTTGTGGGCTTAGCAGGCTCATCGCCATTTTTGCTTGAAGATGGCATGGCTTCCCCTTCTTATTTCTTAGGCATGGCTTGCCACTCGTGTTTCTTAGGTGCGGCTTTGCCTATGGATTTGATTTCTTTTGGAAGAGCTTCGGGCACCATGTGTTCATCCATGTAAAACTTGGCGTCCGCGAAGTGTGATTCGGCTTTGGTGAATGGCTTGGTGTCTCCTTGTATCACATTTACTTCTTCTCGGTAGAACTTTAAGCATTGAGGAAGGGTGGATGACACCAGTCCATTCTCGTGGATCCAAGGCCTTCCTAAGAACAAGTTATAGGAAGTTTTTGCATCAATCACATATAATATCATGCTTGATTTGAGTTCGTCAATGGTCATCTCCACTCGGATCATGCCCATTGTTCTTTGTCCTCCTTGGTTAAAACCTTGGATTAGGAGGCGGCTTTGGGATAGTTCATCCACCTTGATGTAGATTGTGGTCATTGTTGACTTTGGCATGATGTTTTGGCCAATCCACTATCCACAAGCATGCGGTTGACTTTGTGCTCCCTTACGTACCCAGAAACGAAGATAGGACAGTTGTGAGACTTTGATCCAGCAGCAACATGTGGCCAAAGTTTCAAGCCTTCATCCTTGCTTTCTTGCACTTCGTGGTCATCGGGACTCGCCAAGATTGCTACTGGTGATTTTCGCATCTCCTTAGGCAATAATAGTGTTTCCCCGATGCTAAAGTGTGTTGGCAGGATTTCTTTGGGCGTGGGGGTATTCTCTTCCTCAATGGCGATAGCTTTGCCTTTTGAGGGCTCTTCTATCTCCACTTCAACCATGTGATAGGCAGCGGTAGTGCATTGTTAGAAGAAGTCATTTGGGAAGTACTCATGCAAGGAGACGGGAATGCACTGCTCTTGCTCCATAGGTTCCCTTACGTATGTTGGCTTAGCAGCTCTTACGTTCTTTTTGGGCTTTTTATTGTTGCGGCAGCGGTGCTTTCTCCTTTGTTCCACCTTTGGCCGTGTAGCTTATGGTCTTGGCTTCTTTGTCTTTTTGTAGGTCACCAGTGTCCACTCTTATTCATCGTCGGTAGGTGCATTTTGGTCGCTTGTCCCTAACGATGGTTGTGCAAAAGGTGCCGTGTAGCTTGAGCATGGACGGGAATAGGTGTTACTTGGAGAGGCACGGGATCAAAAGATCCAAACGCAATCGTAGTAGTATGTGTTGCGGCCGTGTCTTCAATGTCAAGCTCAATTTGCCCTTGTTATGCTAGCTTCATGATGAGCTCCTTGAGGACGAAGCACTTGCCAACAGGATGACTCACGATACGATGATACTTGCAGTATCTAGGATCGTTAACGTGATTCATCTCTTCTGGGCGTTTGCATTCAGGTAACTCAATTACATTCTTTTCCAGTAAGTCATGTAGCATTGCAGCCACGTCAGAGTCAAGAAAAGGGTACGTCTTCTGCTCCAATTCCCTCAAGGTATTTTTGTACCTATCTTGGGTGCGAGAAGGCTCACTTTTCATCTCATTTGTTTTGCTTTGCTTTTGGAGGAGGTCTTGACGAGCGCGGATGAGGTCTTGCGGGCTTTTTCCCAGTCTTGTCTACCTTTAGAGCGAACACCTTATCCTTTTTGAAGTCGGTGATCGGCTTTTTCTTCTCATGATTGGCAATACTTAACTCCATGTCATGGGATCGAGTTGCCAATTCTTCAAAAGTTCTTGGTTTTATGCCTTGGATGGTGTAATATATCACCTAATGCATGCCTTGAACGCACATCTCAATGACGAAGGTTTTAGAAAGCTGATCTTTGTAATCCAGACTTAATGAAGACCATCTATTGATGTAGTTAACGACATGTTCATCCTTCCACTGCTTCGTACTTGTCAGCTCCAACATGTTTACAGTGCGGCGGGTGCTGAAGAAGCGGTTGAGGAATTCCCTTTCAAGTTGACCCCAGTTGTTGATGAACTCGGGGTCGAGGTCGATGTACCAGTCAAAGACGTTACCTTTTAGCGAGCACACAAATTGTTTGATAAGGTAGTCTCCATCCGTCTCATCATTGTTGCAGGTTTCAATGAAATGGGCAATATGTTGCTTAGGATTGCCCTTTCCATCGAATTGCATGAATTTGGTCGGCTGATAACCCCTTGGCATCCTCAAGGCGTCAATCCTGTTAAAGTATGGCTTTGAGTATAGCACGAAATTATGTGAGCTTCCTTCATATTGCACCTTGATCGTGCTTGTGATTATCTCTTGCAACTGTTGGATAAAGAGAGATCCCATAAGCGTCGTAGCTCGGTCCACCTCTAGCTTCTCCTCAGTTTTGTCCATCAGAGGCTCCTCATTTTCGTTAATTTCCTCCTTTGGTGGATCAACCTTTGGGTCAGCTTTCTCGTCGTGCTGCGCCTTTAAACAGTTGACGAGTGTAGCAATCTGCAAGTCCTTTTCCTCCACGGTCGTTGTCAACATTGCGATTGCTTTGCTCATTTGTGCCAGCTGCTCTTCGATTGAAGTCGCACCAGTAGTCATGACTTGCATGGCTACGGGATACGAGCTGCTGCTTAAGTCGACATCGGAAGTCAACGACTCGGAGTACATCCCCAGTCTTTCTTCCCTTAGCGCCCTTAGCGAGGCCAGGGTGATCACGGGCTCATGCCTTGGGTGCTCTTGCTCCTCTGACAGAGTTGATGTAGGGGTGGAAGGCATGGCAGAGAGAGCTCTTGCCTTGCTTCGGGTTGTGATGCCTAAAGTGCCACCACTTGTGGCAAGGATGTTCTTGTTCTTCGCATTAGTTGCGGGAATAGCTTGATCCTTTCTTGATTCCATGTGTGTTTCTTGTGGATTTGAAGATAGAGATGAGAAGCAGAAAGGTCCCACTGGGCGTGCGAAATTTGTAAACCCAAAAATTCTGTAATGAATGAAACGAGAACATGTGTACAAAGTAGATTTGTATTGATGAATTTGTAGGGTTACAATCTCTGTTTACAATTTTCCTCTTATTCAGTCTTCAAATTTGATGTAAATGTGTAGGTTGTTGATCTAAGGGTCGCGAGGACTTGATCTTGGACGAACGATTGAACGATTGCTTCAAGTTTTGAGCTTGAAACAATGCGTGGATAGTCTTCACCTCTAGGTTTGTGTATGACTTGCGGCAAAGGTGATGTTGATGTGGGATTTTGTTGATTCAAGGGTCTTGGTGACTTGATCTTGAATCGAACGTCGTTACAAGTTTTAAGCTTGCAACAAAGTCTTGAAGAAATTGGCGCAAGTGTTTGTTGATTCTTCAAGGGAATGCTTCGGCTTTGGTTGTACGTTCTTCGAAGAGAGCTTTGGCAGCGTATTAGTCTTCAAAGATTTGCCAGAGGTTCTCCTTTTGTGAGAATTCGGCCCTTCAATGTAGAAATTATCGACGTTTATGCTTGTCTGAGGACCTTGTATTTATAGATTTCTCAAAGCTTGCATTTGGATGGATTTAGCTTTTATTTGTGTCTTGATTCGTCCATGGGAGAATTTAGGCATGTTTTGTGTCTTAATTTCAGCCACTTTCCCTTGCTTGGCCGAAATCTATAGGGCTTTCTTGCCTATTTTGAGAGCAATCTTCAATTCTTGCTTGTTTTGTGAAGATGTTTTAGCTTTCATTCCGGTTTTGGGAGCAATTTGGGCCCCTTGCCGATTTTAAGAAGATTTCTTCCCCTTTTCTGCATTTTAGGAATGCTTTTGAGCTTCCTTTGCTTGATTTGTGTCACATGTTATTGATGACTTGTCCATTTGTGATGAGTCATATGCCACGGGAAGCTTTGTGATGCATCATTTGCATGCAACGAAATTTACATGTCTACACAATCTCCCATTAAAAAGGTGATTATATTTTTCTTTTTGTTTGGAAAAAGAAAAGTGACCATTAGAAAATGTCAAAACGCATGCACGTCATGTAATGATGAGTTCCCTTTGTAATAGCACGACATATGGAGCGTTTGAAGCGGCTTCCTGTTCGCTTTTCAGACTCTCACGCTGTGTTCTCGTTTCGTTGTGACCCCAAAACGGTGTCCTCTCTGCCTCCCATTGAATCTGTGTCTCGTCTGCAAACTCATAGCCAAACAGCATTAGCAGCTGCTGCTGCCGCGGCGGCGCCTCACAATCCATGGCCATCCCAGCTATAGTTGCCATTGTCCCCATTGGAGTTCTCTTGGTTCTCTCGGGCCTCATTGTTAATCTCATGCAGGTACGTATCTGATGACATTAATTAAATAACTAAAACTTGCTTCACAAGGAAAATAAAATTTGCCATCCTTTCTTATTGTTGCATGGATATTGAATGACCCAATTGCATGTTAAGGAGAACGTTGGGATTTTTGAAACCTAACATATGCCACAACGCATGATGTGAAATGAGAATTTGTGGTTATTCAATGGCTTTATTTCATCACGTAACAAAGAAATTCGAGGTTTTCAACCCGTCACATAATTTTGATAAATGGGTGAATAGTAATACTGATGTTACTGCCGGGATCTCAAGAACCGACTATAATTTGCATTCATTAATCAATTTGCTATAATTAATGCCTCCATCTCTTCGAGTAATTTGATCGCAATAGTAAGTTTGAAACACAATGGTACAAGTTTGGAACACAATGGTACAAGTTTGGAACATATTGGCACAAATATACGAGTTGTTAAATATGTTTTAACTGGAAAAAAGTTGTAAAGATGAATTATCAGAACAATCTTATTTATATTTAAATTTGAAAAATTTCCATAATGCTTAGACCTTCTATCTATGTAGCTTTACGTAATTTTACAGAAGCGTACTGTTCTAAGTTGCTGGGTAAAAATCCAGTGGTTAGTTACAAACATGTCATTGACTACAGATAATGCTTTACTGCAATGACGGAAAGCAATCAAGCCTATGCATTTTGGTGCGGTTTCGATTGTCACCGATTCCCCTCCCTTTTACAACTAATAAGTAATAACAATTTAACCCACTACCGCTATCGTTTGTCAAAAAAAAATAAAAAATAATAAAACTCGTCATTGACTTACATGCTCTATAGATCGTCCCATTTATCCAGTGGCTTATAACATGGTTTTTACCACAAAACTAAATAACGGTGTTTTCCATTGATTATTCAATATGCGCTTTCAGATAGTGTTTTCCATCCTTGTTCGTCCTGTATCAAAGAGTATGTATAGAAAGATCAACAAAGTAGTAGCAGAATTACTGTGGTTGGAACTCATATGGCTCATTGATTGGTGGGCAGGCATCAAGGTGTGCTTCTTTCTTCTAGTTGTTTATGTTCATGCCTTTACGTCTCATTTTCTCAACCATATAACGGATGAATCTTTTAGTAATTGTAACCTTGTCGAAATCAATGCATACACATCTTTGGAAATTTTTTTAGTATGCTTATAAATTGTGGGGTTGAGTTTGCAGAGGAAACATGATCATTTCTATGTTACCATATTGATCCAGCGAGCATTAAGCATTCCCGTGTTCCATGAGTGTACTTGGGTTTTAGATTTTAATCAAGGTCTAACTACAGTTGGAACTTCTGCTACAGGTTGAATTGTATGTAGATTCAGAAACTTTTCAATTAATGGGTGAGGTGACAATTATTAATATTTTGATGGCATTTTCATTTACAAATCTCTCACGTCGACTGACTGTTGCCTTGTTTGAGGAATTTCCAGGTAAAGAACGCGCACTTCTCATTTCCAATCACAAAAGTGACATTGATTGGCTTGTCGGATGGCTTGTAGCTCAGGTGCTTATCTTTCCAAATATATCTCTAGCAGTCACTTGTATGATGTTAAACAAGCATGCTAACTGTTGACAGTATTTATTTATTTTTTTTAACAAACAATATTATCTACTTTAAGGGAGAGGGGAGTAGGCGAAACCTCACAATGGATTAGCAATAATGTAATTCAACTGTTGACAGTATTTTTAAAGCAGATAATTTTCTGGCTTCATAAAAAGCAAGGTACCATCATAGCGTCTGCGATCTTCCCGCCTCTCCTTGTTGTACTTCATCTGTTAACCTCAAAATACTTTTCCACAAAACCATCTATTCACGCTGTCTCCTGTGTGTTTTTTGTTCTTTTTCCTTTATTCAAAACACCTCAGACCTCACCGTTGTCATGAAAATGGATTTCAAGTAAATTAAGTTGGCAGAGTTAGAAATTTATTAACCTCTTGCGTCTTTTTATTTCTAGTTCATTTATCGGTATTAATATGTTGCAAACAGCGCTCAGGTTGCCTTGGTAGCACACTAGCCATCATGAAGAAAGAGATAATGTTCATCCCAGTGAGTTTTTACTCAGCATGTATCTTTCTGTTCCTATGAAGTTATTGACGGATTTATGTTGTATGTATTTAGTTATGCTTTCTGTAATTGGGATTTAAGAAAACCAGAATACGTGCTGAAGTATCAATTAGGCCAGATTAAGTTATTTTCATTGCAAACTATGATTTATAAATTTTTTTTTTTTTTAATAGAATAACGAATTCGGTTATTTAGTTGAATTCTTGTCACTCTCCTCAATCCAATTGCTATCAACTTGTTGCAATTCCCTTTCTTTTACTCATTAATGTAATTTTGTAAAGTGATAAATCTTTCGGTAAGGGTTGATAATATGGTACATGCACACAGTTCATAGGTTGGTCAATGTGGTTTTCTGAATATGTCTTCTTGGAAAGGCGATGGACGAAAGATGAAAACACGTTGAAGGTACATTTAAATTTGTTTATATGCATATATTTGACACAGTCTTCTTCTTTGTGGTATAACTCACGGGTTCTTCATTACAGTCGTGTTTCCGAAGACTAGAGGACTTCCCCGTCCCATTTTGGTTGGCTCTCTTTGTAGAAGGAACGCGATTTACACAGGCAAAGCTAATGGTAGCTCAAGAGTTTGCAGCTTCCAGAGGGTTGCCAATTCCTAGGAACGTCTTGCTTCCACGGACGAAGGTAACTATAATGTATTTAAAAGTGAAGTTTGGCAGAACTGCTATTTTCTAGATACTTTTAACGGGGCGTTAAAATAAATCAAAGAGCAATAATGCTAAGATGACGCCTTGCCATGCAGAACTGTTGAGATGTATGTTTTTAGCTTCATTATCTTTGTCTTTTTCTGAATTTTAATTTCGTACTTGCAGGGGTTTGTTTCATTAGTAAGTAACGTGCGCTCATTTGTTCCGGCAATTTATGACTGTACAGTGGCCGTCCCCAACAATCAGCCACCACCTACATTGTTGAAAATATTAAGACGGCAATCTTCTGTGGTAGGGCAACATAACTCTTTCTGCATATGCTAATAAAATTATTTGCTATGAACTTGTGATTAGATGTTATTAACCATTTGTTGCTACTGCAACATTAATCTCGTGTGGAGAACATCACACTTTCGGTAATCAGTCTACCTTCCGATGTCATTTTATCTGTTTTAAGATTCTTTTCAAACTACTCCTTCAATATACGACCAAATTAGTTGAATCGGGTCATTTAGGACGTACTTGTGAGCTGTAACCACAACATATGATTGGACGAATGAATTGAAATTATATGAACTTTATGCATACATGACGTGAAATGGTTATTATTATATAACCACAATAAACACTAAGGATGCAGCAAAACTTGGAAAAGAAATTAAGGAAGATACAAAGTACTCATGGATATGCAAAAACTAAACAGTACGGACATGACGACATTTCGTGCTAGATGGCCTGAACATGCCGATGTATGCTTCTGCATGGTCTTGCCTGTTGGTTGATTAAGGTCTAAACTGTCATTTCCTTATTTGTAGCAAGCTGAATAAATTAAGTTGTTAGTGATCAAGGGCTGACATTAGATCAAATTGTGTTAGGCTCAAATGTAAGCAAGTGGCAAGATCTCATAGGGTCTTGTAATGAATGGTTGGATGAGCTCATAGGCTCTCCTAGATTCTCTCCCTCTCTAACGGTCATGTAATTGCTGGTGTGATGAAATGAACACACGCAGAAGAGCATTCTAGCTTTCTCTGAGATTTTGAGCACTCTATCTCTATCTCTTCATTCTCTCTCTCTAAATCTTCTTCCTCTCTATGTTGAATTGCTGCAAATATACCACTAAATTTTACAGATTCTAACATGGTATCGAGAGCCTAGGTTCGATCTCAGACTGGGCGTCGATTTATGTGAAATTGTGCGAGAGAATCCAACGAGAAAACTCTCGATTTCATTCCAATTCAAGCTACAATGGCTGGGTCTGGAAGCAGTGATTTGAGAGCTCCCATCTTTGATGGAACAAAGTTCAAATTCTAGAAAGTAAGAATGGTCACCATTTTCAAATCGTATGGGATTTGGAAACTGGTCGACAAAGGAATTGTTGCTCCAGAGTCAAAGAAGAAGAAAGAAAAAGGGAAAACAAAGAAGGAGAAAGGCGAAGAAGACTCATCCTCATCGGACAATGATGAAGGAGACGACAATGCGTTTATCGCCCACATGGAGGATCAATTCATGAAAGATACTAAAGCACTGGAATTATTTAGAGTGCAGTTTCTAAGGATATCTTCCCTCGGATTGTGAATCAAGAGACATCCAAGGGAGCCTGGGATCTACTCCAAGAGGAATTTTGTGGCGATGAACAAGCAAGGTCTATCAAACTTCAAAGTTTACATCATGAATTTGAATACATGAGGATGAAGGAAAATGAATCTCTATCTGCCTATCTTACTAGACTGTTTGAACTAATTAATCAAATGAAATCTTCTGGTGAGATCCTCACTCATCAAATAGAGGTTCAAAAGGTTTTGATTAGTTTGTCTAGTAAATATGATCCAATCTATGTTGTGATTGAAAGAACTTCTGATATGAATATTGTGACTATACATGAGGTAGTTGGATCTCTTAAGAGCTATGAACTTAGGTTGAGTGGACATGAAGATGATGTTGCAAGCCCAGGGCATGCATTCTCTAGCACAAGTCTTGGGTCAAAACCACATAATAGGTTATTGGCTCAGGGAAATCACAGTAAGGGAAAGAAAAATTGAAAGTCTAAGCCTAAGAAATGGGAAAACAAAACTCACCAGACTGAGAGACTAGGTGAGATCTCTGAGGGTGTTAAACAAAAATGCAAAATATGTGATAAGGCTCATTATGGAGAGTGTTGGTTTAAGGGAAAACCTAAATGTCATAACTGCTACAGATTTGGACATGTAGTGAAAAGATTGTAATCAGCCTAAGAAAACACATGATGCCAACTATTTGAACCATGTTCAAGACAACGCAATGATGTTATATGCTTGCCATAAGGCCTCTATGCAAGGAAATAGTGGTGTTTGGTATTTGGATAGTGGTTGCAGTAACCACATGACTAGTACTGAATCCCTACTTATCAACGTTGACAAGATTATAAGGTGCAAGGTGAAAATGGGCACATGAGACTTGGTTGATTCAATTGGCAAAGGCATTTTGGTAGTGGAGACTAAGAAAAGAACAAGGTTCATACCATAAGTCATGATTGTACTTGGTTTAGATGATAATCTTCTCATTGTAGGCCAAATGGTAGAACATAGCTATTGGCTGGTATTTGGTGATTTCATGGCTGGCATATTTAGTGATTTCATGGCTGGCATATTTGGTGACAAGGAACTACAAAACCATGTTGCCACAGTGAAAATGAAGGGAAATAGATGCTTCCCACTAATGTTTGAATATGTGGATCACATTGTAACAAATATAGCAACTATTGAAGGCAATACATGGAAATGGCATAGAAGATTTGGGCATTTGAACTATGACAGTTTGAGAAAGCTGCAAGAAATGTGCATGGTGTATGGTCTGCCCTATCTGAAAGAATACAATCAGGTGTGTGAAGGATGTGCCACTAGAAAGGCTCACAGATAGGCATTCAACAAGGAACAGAGATGGAGGGCAACATTTCCACTAAAACTTGTACACACAGATGTGTGTGGACCTATGAGTGAGACTCTTGGTGGTAGCAGATACTTCCTTACCTTCATCGATGACAATTCAAGAATGTGCAGGGTGTATTTCTTAAAGTGTAAGTATGACGTATTCAGAATTTTTAAAATGTTCAAGGCAATGGATGAATTACAAACTGGCTACAAGTTGAAGAAACTCAGAAGTGATAGAGGAGGAGAGTATACATCTCTGGAATTTGAGAAGGTTTGTGAAGATGTTGGCATTGAAAAGCAACTCACTGTTGCTTATTCTCCCTAGCAAAATGGCATTGCTGAGAGGAAGAATCGTACCATTGTAGAGATGGCAAGAACCATGCTCTATGAAAAAAAGTTACCACTCAAGTTTTAGGGTGAAGCAGTTCACACTGCTGTCTACTTACTCAATAGGTGTCCTACAAAGGCATTGGAGAACAAGACTCCCTTTGAAGAATTTTATGGTAGAAAACCAGGAGTAAAGCACTTGAGAATCTTTGGTTATGTATGCTACACTCATGTGCCAACCCATTTATGGCAAACAATGGATGAAACTAGACATAAAGGTGTGTTTATTGGATATAGGACAAGAGAGAAGGGCTATAGGGTGTATGATCTGAAAAGCAACAAGATCATTGTTTCCAAAAGTGTCATTTTTATGAAGATGCAGTGCTTAATTGGGAGAAATGGAGACAATGCATATCCTACTGCCCTACTTAGAAGCTAATGAGGGTGTAAGCATAACTAAGATTGAAAATGGTGTATGTGAGGAATCTAACATTGGTTCTTCTGAGTCAAACTTTCCAAACACATGTGATGAATGTGTTCCTGGTGTACACAGTGATGTTTCTAATGATGTGAATGTGGAAAGTGAGATCAAACTCATAGATACTTATGACAACACACCAAGGAAGTGGAGAAATTTGAATGAAGTGTTTGCTCAGTGCAGGCTTAGTGTCATTGACCTTGAAAACTACAAGGAAGCTTCTTAAGATGAAGCTTGGAATAAAGCAATGGAGGATGATATCACTATGATTGAGAAAAATGGTACATGTGAATTGGTTGACAGGCCAAGTGATAAACCCATTATTGGAGTAAAGTGAATTTTTAAGACCAAGCTAAATCTGGATGGCACTATACAGAAACACAAGGTAAGATTAGTTGCCAAAGGGTACACTCAAAAGCTTGGAATCAATTTTAATGAGACTTTTGCACCAGGGGCCAGATTGGACACTATAAGGACTCTTATTGCTTTGGCAGCATAGAAATGGTGGAGATTGTTTCAGCTAGATGTGATGTCTGCTTTTCTGAATGGGATCCTTGAAAAAGAAATGTACATAGACCAACCAGATGGGTATGTTGTAAAGGGGGAAGAACACAAGGTGTATAAGTTGAAGAAGGCCTTGTATGGTCTAAAACAAGCTCCCAGAGCTTGGTACAACAACATTGACACTTATTTGCTGCAATGTGAATTTGAAAAAAGTCCGAGTGAGGCTACCCTATATGTGAAGCATAAGGAAGGACATGGAACACTGATTGTCTCCATATGTGTGGATGACATTGTTTACACTGGAAGTTGTTCACAGATGATTGAAGATTTCAAATATGATATGATGAGCAAGTATGAGATGACAGATTTAGGTTTGTTACATCATTTCCTTGGAATTGGAGTAATTCAACAAGAATGGAGCATCTTCATTCACCAAAAGAAGTATGCATTGAGCCTCCTAACAAATTTGGATTGAAAAATTGTAAATATGTCTCAATTCCTTTACCTCTCACTGATAAGTTAAGAAAGGATGATGGGAGTGGACTTGCAAATGAAGAATTGTATAGAAGCATTGTTGGCAATCTTTTATATTTGATTGGAACAAGGCCTGACATCATGCACTTAGCTTGTGTACTTGCCAGATACATGCACTGCCCTTCCACCAAGCATCTTGGCACTGCTAAGAGAATCCTAAGATATGTGCAAGGAACTATGGATTATGGAATCAAGTATAAGAAGGAAAATGCAGCCTTGCTCATAGGTTTCTGTGACGTGATTAGAGTGGGGATGAAGATGACATGAAATCCACATCAGGCTATGCTTTTAGCTTTGGTAGTGGTGCATTCCCTTGGGCCTCTGTGAAGCAACAAAGTGTTGCACTCTCAACTGCAGAAGTCGAGTATATGAGTGCTTCTGAAGCTACTACTCAAGCCATATGGCTGAGATTTGTGCTGCATGACTTTGGTGAAGAATAAATTGAACCAGCTCCTTTGATGTGTGACATCACATCTATAATTACCATGTCAAAGAATCTTGTGTTTCACCAGAGGTCCAAACACATCAAAAGGAAGTTTCATTTCATCAGGGATGCAATTCAAGAAGGAATAATTGATCTACAATTCTACAAGAGTGAGCAGCAACTAGCAGACATCTTCACCAAGGCTTTGGCTAAAGACAGATTATGTGCCTTGAGGGACAAGCTTGGAGTAATTTCAGTTAAGACCTTAGAAGGAAGTGTTGGTTGATTAAGGTTTAAACTGTCATTTCTTTATTTGTAGCAAGTTGTTAGTTTGAATAAATAAAGTTGTTAGTGATCAAGGGCTGAGATTAGATCAAATTGTATTAGGTTCAAATGTGAGCAAGTGGCAAGATCTCATAGGGTCTTGTAATGAATGGTTGGATGAGCTCATAGGCTCTCCTAGAGTCTCTCCCTCTCTAACAGTCATGTAATTGCTGGTGTGATGAAATGAACACACGCATAAGAGCATTCTAGCTCGCTCTGAGATTTTGAGCACTCTCTCTATCTCTTCATTCTCTCTCTCTAAATCTTCTTCCTCTCTGTGTTGAATTGCTACAAATATACCACTAAATTTTACAAATTCTAACATTGCTTATGGTGTTTACGCTTATGTTAAAAAAAACTCTATCCATTTGCATGTAAAGCTAAGGCCAACAGTTGTGGGAAAAGGTTCAAAAATAATGTTACTAACTATAAGGAGTTCTGATTGTTGCAGGTAAAATTACAAATCAAGAGATACTCAATGCGGGAGTTGCCAGAAACTGCTGATGGAATTGGACAGTGGTGTAAAGATGTGTTTGTTACCAAGGTATAGTATAGTCATTGATACAACCTTTCTTTTCTTTTCTCTTCTTATTTGGAATTTTCTTATGCTTGAAAACTTCTCATACAAGCAATATTTGGTGAAATGGGAACTGAACAAAGAACCTTAAGTGCAGGGTTAATGATCTTAACTACTTGAGCCACAATGCCCTTCCTCGTGACTATATATTTGATGCTCTTTTCTTCCTTTTCAACTTTCCAACTACCAGGATGCCTTATTAGAGAAGTACTTTGCCAAAGGCTCATTTAGTGACCAGCAACTTCAAAACATTGGCAGACCTATCAAGTCCTTAATTGTAAGATTCTTCAACTAACTAAATTACCATTTTTCTCTATATTACTCTCTTTCAATCTATGGAGGAGGAGGTTTCAAACTCAGTGTGCAAGGGGGTGGATGTGATACATTGCATTGGCCAACTAGCCTAAATCACGATTACTTCCTCTTTCTCACCTTACTTCCATATATTTTTTTTGTTACAACTATATAGGTCGTCGTATTCTGGTCGATCCTCCTTGCCTATGGAATTTACAAATTTGTGCAGTGGTCTGCCCTCCTAACCTCATGGCAAGGCATTGCATTTTCAGCAACATTCTTGGTTCTTATTGGAATTATCATGCAAATTCTCATCCAGTCATCTGAGTCGGAGCGTTATACACCTCTAATAGTACCCCCAAAAGACCCAGCACGGCACTGACTCATTCAGAAATGATCTTCAAGGATATTATACATATATGAAAAATTAGTAACCGGTCCCTAGTTACTAAGGTTCATTAACTAAGGCCTTATTAGTTTTTAGATTTTGATCGAAAGTTCCTAGCATTAATGTATTTTATTAATGAATTTACATGAAAGTTACATTATTTTTTAAAATGATATTAATTGATTTAGGGTTTTAATTATACTTAGATCTTTATTAAACTCTTAATTAATTTTCAATTCAAAACATTTCCAAAATAAAAAAATTAGAATAAGTTTGTGCCCATTTTTTTTTAAAGACAACTGGTGGCAAGCCATGGTTATCCACCCATTCTAGGGGTTGGGAAGATACATAGAGGCATTTCAGCCTCCCCCTAGCCACAAGTTTGACTTCTACACCAGCAGCGGGTTTCAAACCCAAGACTTCCAGTTTTTTATTTGAAGGAGGCCTTGCAATCCGTTATTTACCACTGGGTCACCAACTTGTGGTTTGTGCCCATTAATTTTTTATAAAAATATTTTCAATTTTTTAATTTTTTTAATCTTAAATGTAACCATTCTTTTATACCAATTTATTATATGTAAAGTGTAACATTTTATTAATATAAAATGTGCACATTTTTTTTTGTCTAAAATCCATTCAATTTTTTTTCTAATCCATTTTATAAGTTGATATGAGTACATTCTTTTACATTGATTTGAAAATGTTTTCATATCAAGTTTAATCAAAGAAATTTACTATGTTATTAAGCCTAATGACTATTTTTGTTGGTGTGGTGGTACATGTTTTGTTACAATAATTTTTTGATTAATTTTAATGAATACCCATGTATAACATATTGGAGAGTATAATTGTCTTTTAATGTTTTCCCATAAATTATAGGTTTTATTTAAAATCTCATTAATATAAACAACTACAATTTTCAAATTTTAATTTAAAAAATATATAATAACCTACATATCAATATAACGTTATTACATTAATGTTAGGGATTTCGGTAAAAAACTGAATACAAACAAGGTTTCAGTCAAATAATATTGATAGTTAGAGACCAAATCCAAAGTCTTCCATATACATATATACAAGGGTTAATAAACTGGACCCACATAAGTGATGGTCGTAGTTTTTAATTGGCACCATTATGTGAGTGAGGCTAGAGGGACTACATTTTAATTCTAAAAAGAAAAAAATGCTATAGAAATCATATTTCGTATACCACATCTAAATCATCTGTCAAATAAATGTATAATTCACAATACAGGCAAGTATCACCTATATTGAAGAGATGGTTCAAATGGATTACAACATTTTCTTGACTTCATAGATAAAAGATCATGCGAAACTCAATAATTATTTCGTCATATTCACAAAAATTGTAAGCTTACACTCTAACCGATTCATCCTTTTTTTTTTTTTTTTTTAGTATATCGATATTTGTACACTAGGGGGAAGGGGACTTCGGCTATGCCACACAATGGACAATCCGATTTGGTATCGAATTCACCATCTACAAGATTCGAACCTAAGACATCTCACTTCCAAGTGAAAAGGAATATCACCAGATCATAATACCGATTCATCCATTTTGTTTATAGTTTTTAGCTTTTATTTTTTATGAATAAGTAAAGGATATGCAGAAAAGTAGGACGGAGAAGAGCGATGCACAGTTCCTGAAAATACTAGCCTCCCTTTGCCAATTAGCCTTTTAATTTATTATTCAAATAACTAATTTATAATTTTATTAAAAATTATTCAAAAAAGAAATGAAGCAAACCAAGAAATCACCCACTAACGTGGGAGTTTTTTGTTTTTGTTATTTCTTTTTCCCTAAATTTTGAATTTTAAATTCATTTTAAAATTAAAATGTGGTGAATTACTTTAATTCTTTTTGGTTCAATTGTAATTTTTGAAATTCTTGAAGGGCAACTTATGGTATTTTAAATGTTTCACCATTTTGAAAATATATAATTATAAACTAGTCTCTCCGCACTACTTACGCGCATACAAGAGATTTTTTTTTTTAATCATGGCACTACTAAGGACAGTTGTTTACCATTCTTCTCCATTTTTGGGCCGTTTGTTTGGCTTCACTAAACTTCCTTGGACTAGACTGGATTACACCTTGGCTTAGTCCCGTGTTTGTTTCACGCCAGGACTACGTTTAATGAGACTCGCCTAGACTAAGTCAGACTAAAAGCTTCGTTGAAGGGTCTTAGTGAGGCCCCTCGAAATTGGCCGGACTGCTAAGCCAAATATGCTCGCTTCACCCTTCCTTGCTTCGTTCCTTCCATCTGCTTCTATCTCATGTCCCACAACCCTTTTCAAACCCAGATCCCGCAAAATTAAAAAAAAATGCAAAAAATTTGCAGCGGTTCCTTATTCAAAACCAGAACCAACTCCCAAAATTCGAACCCAGATAACCCAGAAAATCCCAAAATTCAAACTTAAAAACCCCAAGAAATCCAAAATTTAAAAAAAAAATACAGTGGGATGATCATGGTTGTTTCAATCACACATACACCCAGAAAACCCAAACCAGATCCAACCTTTATCCTCCACCTTTGAGCCAATCACACATGTAGCCCACCACCTTCAATCTCTTTCTTGCCCTCTGTTTTGATTTTAAGATTTGCAAGTGATTTTGTGAGAGGAAGTGAAGAGGCAAGAGGGAGAGGTGAAGTGCAGAGGCAGGAGGCGAAGAAGATGAAGTGAAGAGGCAGAAGATTTGCAATAAAAAAAAGGAGGGACAAAAATGGGAGAAAATGGGAATGGTGAGGGAGAAGCGGAGAGAAAAAAGAATGAAGAGAAAAGGGGAGACGGTTCTAGAAAAATAGGGAAAAAGATAAAGTAATAAAAAAATATTAATTGATATAGTAAATTAAATATTAAATATTAATAAATATAGATTAAATATAATAATATTATAATCCTGCTTCTTAGTCTGATACTACATCAAACGCTTCACTAAGTCAATCCAGCTTAGTCTAGTATAAGCCAGTCCAGCTTAGTCCTTGAAGCTAGTCCAGTTCGAGACAGTCTTGTGCAACAAACATGTGGAGCGAAAAATAATCACAATGCGACACTTGGATCTTTGGATAAAAAAGGACAAGAATACCCTTGAGGCACATTGGGATTACTACGCGCGAGTAGGGAATAAACATCTTTAACCAAGTCAGAAATGCCCAAAATAGGTAACAATTCAAAACCTATCTCATTTCATATATTTTTACCTCACTTTCCCTCCTAGCCAAATAATTAAATAATCATTCTATAACCTACCAAATATTCCACATAAATTGAGTTAATTGACAAATTAATGGGATTATTACCTAATCAACTCATTAATTTTCAATTAAATTATCAATTAAAAGCCAAAAATCACCCTAAAAGCCGTTGGTCCTTCTCCAAAATGGGGGCCGGCCATTCCCTTTGATTTCCTACCACAATTTGCCTTTTTTACATTGGTTAGCTAATCTTTTCAACCATTATTTGATTGATTAGCTGATCATGAAATGAAAGTCATAAAAACATTCCCTTTATATTGATAATTAACCAATTAATATATTATTCTTAATTAATATATTAATTGCTAAATTAAGCCACCTCCTATCCCTATATATATGCTCCCATTTCCACCAAAAACCAATTCCAATTCTCTTACAAAAAATCCCAAATATTTTAAACACTATTTCTCTCTAAATTCTAACTTTGGCATGGGAGGTTCTTCGGCCAAAGCCCCCCCCATTCATCGTGGGCGCGTGAGGCTCTTGGCCTTAACCTAAGGTGTTAATTGTTTTGTAGGTGCAAAATCATCCAAGATTGAGGAGGAAGAAATTTGCATTCACAAATTGGTGCTTTCATTGAGAGTTGAAATCCATACTCGTAGAAGACTCTCGCACAAAAAGGTTTTTTCTTTATTTTCTAGTCCATTTGAATATTTTTCATACGTTCTTATTATTAGAATTTTTTACTTGCAAAGGTTCTTTGATAAAACGTATAAGCAAAATATAATGGCTAGAAATTTAGAAAATTCCACAAGTGAAAATTCTAATGTTCAAGAAATGGGATTGCGGAGATCCGTGAGGCTAAATGCGACAATAAGTGGAGCAGCACCACCACCACGAGTTTCCACCATGGGAACCACCACGGTGGCTACCTCGGTAGCCACCTGTGGCGAGGTCCATGGTGCCTTCACCACGGCTCAAGCTGTGTCATCCAAGGCTCACGGCACCAAGGCCACGGCCCAAGTCGTGCCATCCAAGTTTGCACGGGCCCGGGCCCAAGCCTCGCATTCGCTTGCATCACATACTAAGCAGCCTGCTCCTGCCAAGCAGCCTGCTCTCGTGACCCAGCCTGCTCCCGACGAGCAGCCCACTCCTGTGGTCCAGGTTGCTTCCGTCGAGCAGCCCACTCCCGTGGCCCAGCCTGCTCCCGCCAAGCAACCTGCTCTCGCGGCCCAGCCTGCTCCTGCCAAGCAGCCTGCTCTCGTGACCCAGCCTGCTCCCGACGAGCAGCCCACTCCCGTGGTCCAGCCTGCTTCCGTCGAGCAGCCCACTCCCGTGGCCCAGCCTGCTCCTGCCAAGCAGCCTGCTCCTGCCAAGCAGCCTGCTCTCGTGACCCAGCCTGCTCCCGACGAGCAGCCCACTCCTGTGGTCCAGCCTGCTTCCGTCGAGCAGCCCACTCCTGTGGTCCAGCCTGCTTCCGTCGAGCAGCCCACTCCCGTGGCCCAGCCTGCTCCCGCCAAGCAACCTGCTCTCGCGGCCCAGCCTGCTCCTGCCAAGCAGCCTGCTCTCGTGACCCAGCCTGCTCCCGACGAGCAGCCCACTCCCGTGGTCCAGCCTGCTTCCGTCGAGCAGCCCACTCCCGTGGCCCAGCCTGCTCCTGCCAAGCAGCCTACTCTCGTGACCCAACCTGCTCCCGACGAGCAGCCCACTCCCGTGGTCCAGCCTGCTTCCGTCGAGCAGCCCACTATCGTGGCCCAACCTGCTTCCGTCGAGCAGCCCATTCCCGTGGCCCAGCCTGCTCCTGCCAAGCAGCCTGCTCTCATGACCCAGCCTGCTCCCGACGAGCAGCCCACTCCCGTGGTCCAGCCTGCTTCCATCGAGCAGCCCACTCTCACTGCCTATCCTGTTCCAGTGGCTTTCCAAGCAACCCAAGTCGGCCCAAGACTATCTCAACCATCCGGACTTACCATCGAGCCGGGGGCATTCTCACCATATTTTTTCACGGATTTGACATTTCCCAACTCAAATCTTGCGCCCGGAGTCTACCACCCTTCCACTGCCCAAAGAGGCGCATTCCTTCCAAGCTCTTCCAATCCAAATGGCGAACAACACTTGTCTCGACAAGTCATAAAGTTGACGAGCGCCCTTGCACAACAGACAACCTTGGTGAATCAACTTTTGCAACGCATCGGGATCCAACGTGCCCCGGACGAGGTATCCCGAAGTAGGACAAGGGCAGACGGACCTTTCCAGCAGCGTCCCGGTAAGCAGCCACTCGACCAGCCACGAGCCGAACATTTGGGCAGTGTACATTCCCGTCTTAGCGCGCGGAGGAGCATGCACTCTCGACTAGGCCCACAGATAAGCATACATTCACGGTTGGGGTCATACTCCGATAGTCAACATGAGCAACCTTCCAGGCAAAGTGTCCATTCGCGGCTAAGCCCACAAGGAGCATCCTCCACCTCACATCAAAGTAGGCAGCACGACGGACGGATAGAAGCAGTCACTTAATCCAGCTCAAGTTCAACCAGCAGCCTGCGAAGAACTCGCTCGCCTACTAGGAACGCACCACATGCACTGCATCCGCGGCATAGACGAGCCAAACACATGGAAGAGCAGCCTAGACCAGCAAGTCATGACTGGGGGCAGCCGAGAGCTCCGCTACCCCAACAAAGGCAAATTCAGGAAGAAGTAGAGAGACTCTTGACCAAGCGATTGCATGATTTCCAACGCAACGAGGTCACCGACGAGGCACTACGACGGAACATAACCAACATAAGTAGGTCACCCTTCACAGAGGAGATCGAGCAGGCAGAGCCTCCACGCGAGTTCAGCATGCCACATTTCACATCTTTCAAAGGGGATGAAGACCCGGAGAGACACTTAAAACGTTACCAAAGCGCAATGATCCTTTATCGAAACAACGATGATCTCATGTGCAAGATATTCACCACTACTCTACAAGGCGAGGCGCAAGATTGGTTCTACACCCTGCCGCCACAATCCATCCGGAATTTCTACGAACTTTCTTTGGTTTTCACCAAAGAATATTCATCCTATCGCTCGATCAAAAAGAAGTCTGACCATTTGTTCGACGACAAGAAGAACCCAAAGGAGTCGCTTCGCGACTATGTGAAGAGGTTCAAAGTAGAGAAGGCAAAAATAGTCGGATGCAACGACTCGATAGCTAGAGCAGCCTTCCAAAAAGGACATCCAGCAGACCACCCGCTATTCGGAAAATTGATCATGAAAGAAGATCTAACTCTGGCAGACTCTTTTGCTTTAGCAGATAAGCATGCACTTTGGGATGAGGCTCGCCAATGCATATTCAAGGACTTGAAGAAGTACCCGACATCACCTCCCTATAAGCAGCGGAGGACTTATTCGTATGTTTGACGGTATCTAAAGTAGCAATAAGCTCTACCATCATGCGAGAAGAGATGGGGGCCTGACTACCTGTATTCTACAGTTACCTGCAGTCATCATCATGACGCACTATTCCGTCGAATCCAAACCGGCGACGATAAAGGCGTAGACCCTGGCAGATGCAAAGTTTTCTGACGAACGTAACAACTCAGCCCAACGATGCCCCGAAGGCAGTCGAGCACACTTTAGCCGCACATATTCCCTCAATGGAGATTTCTGGCATTCGCATGTCAATGGCGCATCCAACTACAAAGGCTCGCGAGCAGCTGTGGTTCGTGGCAACGGACTACTTCACCAAATAGGTGGAAACAGAGCCCATGACGACCACGATTCAGACGGACATAAAGCGCTTCATATGGAGGAACATCATTTACCGATTTGGCATCCCTTAATCCATCGTCACCAACAACGGCCTGTAATTCGTGGGCAAAGATTTGGCGAAGTTCTTCCAAAAATATGGCATCAAGCAGCATATGTCCATGCTGAGATATCCTTAAGGCAATAGGCAGGCTGAAACATCCAAAAAGATGGATCTCATCTGGGAAGGTCCGTACAAGCTCAGCAGAATAGGCGGCAAGAGTAATTATACCCCCGCTACCATGAAACGATAAAAAGATCGAAAAGTAGTAGAGCGCCTTCAATCTGAAGAAGTACCATGTGTGACCTCCCACTACATCAAAGCCCGAAGACTCAAGAAGCTCGACGGGCACCACCTCACAAGTCGAGGACTATCCAGTTGTTATGCAGTTCCTACCTTACAGCTAAGTTCTCGTTCATTTCACTCGTTTTTCAATGAGGAATTCAGAAGTAATCACAACTTGGCTCAGCTGCATGCTTACAACAACTGATCACTCCGGCACTTCAAAAGAAGACTGCGCCCTTCTTAGGGACCCATCGCAGGAATTGCGCCCCCCGAGGGACCAACCATGCTCTCTAGTGCGAGAGGGTAAACTAATTGCTCTCCAGTGCGAGAGGGTAAACCAATTCTCCGACACCCATATGGGTCAGCTCTCCAAGACGAGAGGATAAACTTTACACTCCGAATATCCAAACGTGGATGAGCCTGGCTGCCCTAGTATAACTAGATGCACGATGGCTTGCGCCGAGATTCCTAGAAGTAGCCGCAATGGTCTTTTTCAAGGCTTAGCTAACTGAAGGATTTTGGGTCTCTTGGCCTAATCCGTGGGGAACCGGGCCCTAGAGACGGAGAGGGCACATTACGCAGTACATCCGATGGACGGCTGCCTTGGAATCCTAAAGCTGCTACCGAATGCACTAAGGTAGCCTACGGATTCCGGAAGACTGCCTACGGCTTGCCCTTCGAGCAGTAAAGCCGCGCTAGACTTATACAACCGCACATTCTTGTGAAAGGTTAAACAAGCTAGCGCGCATATACGAAGTTTTATCCACTGCCGACATGCTACGTAGTCGATAAGCTTCACCTCTGCCAAGCGCGGAACAACCTACACCAAGTCCTAAAGTGTTGTGATACTTGCTACGCAACCTACGGAATTGAAGAAAGTCAAGGTTAACAGCCTAGTGGTTACGCGGACTTGTCTGCTTCTGTAAGTAAGGCATCCGGCTGCCAACCCTATGGCTAACAACTTTGCAAAGTTCTACACCAACACCTACGGCTGCATAGGCTACGCGAGCTTGTCTGCTTATAAAAAGTAGCATGCCTGCCACTGGTCTATCAAGTCTAAAGGTTAGGGCATGAACAAAAGAAGTGAAGATGAAGAAAAACGAAGGAAAACATGTTTATAAACAACTAGCAAAGGCCGAAGGAGTTCAAGCAAAACAAGAGCTACAAGGAAAAACAAAGAAAATCTTAAAGGCTACCTAAAATACTACACTACAGCAGCTTGGACATCCCACGACTACTCGGTCGCCACACCTTCAACAGCCGTAACGCTCTTAGCAGCGGCATCATCCGACGCTTCACCCCCGGCTGCCCCAGTCTGGGCACTAACTTCTCCAACTACTTCACCAATGGAAGCCTTAAAAGTAAAAGCAAGCAAGTCTTCCGGAGAAATAGAGAAGGTCTTAAAACCTCAAGCCCATCCTTCTCACCCATCAGTTGCTCATTCTTCTTAAGCAGACTAACACGGACACGCTGCAGCTCATCCACTCCCTTCTTAGCATAAGCAGCAAAACGAAGCTCAGAAATTGCAAGCTTAAGATCTTGAATCTAAGGCGAATCAATCTCAGCAGCAAAGGGAGCAGGCTTTGGCGCCACTTTAGCAGTAGAGTCCACCTTACCACTCTTCATAATAGCAAGTCTCTACAAAGGTGAACCAGACTCGGCTCCCAAAGAACGTCCTGGTACAGACTTCGGCACTGGGGGCATGATAAAACCTTTACGCTGAGCAATCTTATCCACAATTGTACTAGCCATTCTCAACATGGAAGACACCACATGCTCAGATCTAGCAGCTTATTTTTTCTTCTCATTGGAAAAAGTCATGTCAATCACAAGCCTCTCGGCAGCAGGCATACCCTTACAAACAACGGAGGAAGTTTTCAGTTTTTCTCAACCGGCATCTCTTGTAGGCAGGAGGCCTGCATACCCAGCATTCCAGCAGCCCATGAGGCCCACAATCTCCTCATTTCTCTCAATCGCCAGCCTGGCCCGAGTCAGGTCCAATAGCCCAAAGAACATGAGCCATGCGGCTCGCCTAGCACTGCGCCCCAGCGCCACAATCCGCGGCCCCAGCCGCACAAGCTGCCCTTGGCTCAAGCCAAGCCGAGCTGCCCAAGCAGTGGCCCCTGCCACGACATTTCCCCGGCCCATGCTGAGCTAACTCCTGGCCCCTACTAGCCGACGTGCCGCACCACCCTGACGGCTGCCCCGCAATAGCACTATCCAAGAAGAAGGCAAGAAAAATTAAATTTTTCTTACATCGGTGCGGCACGGAGAAGACGAAGAAATCAACGAAAGACGGTCCTTTGCACGGGCAAGATGTAGAAGATTGCTAGAGGAGGGGGAACAAATATCCTCTAGCTTTCTCTCTCTTGTAGGGTAGAATAAATTGTTCTCCAAAGTTGATTTAATAACCCACTTAAGGTGGACTTAAATAGGCTTTGAGAGAAGTTTATTTCCCTTTCCTAGAAGGACCTAATTTCCAATTAAAGAGAGAATCAACATCAAAATAGGAAGCAATCCTACGTTTCCTGATGCAAGAAGATCTCTACACCTGCTGCCCAACAGGTGTGGGGGCATTTGTGGAGCGAAAAATAATCACAATGCGACACGTGGATCTTTGGATAAAAAAGGACAAGAATACCCTTGAGGCACATTGGGATTCCTACGCGCGAGTAGCGAATAAACATCTTTAACCAAGTCAGAAATGCCCAAAATAGGTAACAATTCAAAACCTATCTCATTTCATATATTTTTACCTCACTTTCCCTCCTAGCCAAATAATTAAATAATCATTCTATAACCTACCAAATATTCCACACAAATTGAGTTAATTGACAAATTAATGGAATTATTACCTAATAAACTCATTAATTTTCAATTAAATTATCAATTAAAAGCCAAAAACCACCCTAAAAGCCGTTGGTCCTTCTCCAAAATGGGGGCCGGCCATTCCCTTTGATTTCCTACCACAATTTGCCTTTTTTACATTGGTTAGCTAATCTTTTCAACCATTATTTGATTGATTAGCTGATCATGCCATGAAAGTCATAAAAACATTCCCTTTATATTGATAATTAACCAATTAATATATTATTCTTAATTAATATATTAATTGCTAAATTAAGCCACCTCCTATCCCTATATATATGCTCCCATTTCCACCAAAAACCAATTCCAATTCTCTTACAAAAAATCTCAAATATTCTAAACACTATTTCTCTCTAAATTCTAACTTTGGCATCGGAGGTTCTTCGGCCAAAGCCCCCCCATTCATCGTGGGCGCGTGAGGCTCTTGGCCTTAACCTAAGGTGTTAATTGTTTTGTAGGTGCAAAATCGTCCAAGATTGAGGAGGAAGAAATTTGCATCCACAAAACGCACCCTTTGTTGACTTGACTTCAAGTCTTGAAGAGTGATGGTCTGAGCAAATTATTATGTTCACGATCACCGCCCATTTCTCCACCGTCTTAACTTCATGTATGTTTAGAATCACTATTTTTTTGGATTCTTTTGTAGTCCGTAGCTCCCCTAGCTCATTGAAAGAAACAACATTGTATATACCGTCTACAAAAAAGGGACGTCGATTTCTCCACCTTTAATTATGTGAGATCCAAAGCATATTTAATCAGGACATAAAACAATAAAAACAGAAACATACAGCATAATCCGAAAAAATAAGAGTTCGTTTAACAACTTAAATTTTTAGATAACCTAAATTTTTAGTTTTTAATTTTGAGAAATAAAGTCATTTAGTACTGCGATTTAGTGATATTCCTGTTTAATTGTAAATAAGAGATTTTATGTTCGAATTTCATAAATGATGAGTTCGATACCAACTTATTCCCCAACCTTTTGGGAAATAATAACCACACACTTGTCTCTCCTACTACACACATGTCATTATTATATAACCAGTGCATAGACAAATGAAACAAAAACAATGACCAAGATTAAATACATGTGTGTACAGTTAGAAAACTGGAGCGTGGACATCATTTCTCTTAGAATTTTTAGTTTTCAATTTTCAAATTTCTTTTGAAGGATTGAATAAAGGAAATTTAATTGGTAATTATTTTCAGTTTTCAATAGTGAACTTGTATTTATTAGAAACTATCTATCCGCTGATTATCTAATGTGGACTTTGTGGTTCCTTGTTTATTGATTTTCCCTTCACGTTTTGGTGTTCCAAATGTTAGCATGTTTGCAGAGGATTCTTGAGATCATGGCATGGCACTAATTCTCCCATTTTTTTAGCGGAATGTTTGAAATGGATAAGTTTCCTTAATGAGTAATCTATATTCTACCTTCAAGAGTTAACATGTTCTAATTCGATCCTAGACAATAAGGCCTTAGTGAAAAATAAAGAAAAATGAGTGCAAAATGATATTTCTTGGACGCTTATAACAATTTTCAAAAGTTAGTGTTCGGATCAAATATTAGAAACTAAATTTGCCGAATTTTTAATACCCTTGTCCTTAATCGCTTGACTTCAAATGAGTTTGCCTAATAAATACGCAAAGCTTCCCTATAGTGGCTAGGCTAGCTAGAGCTGTTACATCCAAACATCTTACTCTGAGCCAAAACAAACGTTTCCTGGCCGCAAGGTAAAGAAGAAGAATCTTGAAACCGAGTCTTCAATTGATCGGCATATCAATTCATCACTCACTCATCGATCGACTCATATTTTTTTATTTTTTTATGCTTTGCATGAGTTGTGTCTATAAAGGAAGTTAACTTCTCCACTCTTAATTATCCGAAAGCCATCAAACAATATTTCCTATAACCAGAAAAACACACTGCCATGAAAATGGAATCTTGGTTGTCCAAGTTTACCTGTTTACATTGTCTTCTTTTGCTATTACTCAATGCTACTCACTGTTTTTCATTTGTGTAGACGCAGACACGGACACTTTACCACGATGACGAGCACTTGTTCTTGTTATCCAAAGGTTGCATCTTGAACTCGAGAAGGAGATTAGAGTAAGAGTAACTGTTTTTCGTGGGATGGTGTTGAGTGCCATGCGGAGTGTGGCCGTGTCATTGGCCTTGACCTCAAGAGCAGCTGTCTCTATGGTTCTATCAATTCCAACAGCACCCTCTTCCGACTTGTTCACTTGCAGATGCTTAACCTCTCAGATAACAACTTCAATTCCTCTGAAATACCATTGGTTGGGCCATGACCTTTCGAGTCTATCCTATCTCAGCCTTTCACTGTCTGCATTTTCTGGCCAAATTCCATCTGAAATTTCAAAGCTATCCAAACAGTCTACCCTTTATCTGTCTCACAATACTGGTTTGGAGCTTAGAAGTCCAACATGAGAATCCTAGTCCAAAACTTGACCAGCATAAAACAACTTAGTGATGTAGGCATATACTCCACTGTTCCTGATTCCTTGTCCTGTTTTGGAAAACTAACCAAGCTCAACTACTTGAATCTTAGGCATATTAACTTATGGGGAAATTTCCCCCGTTTTGTGGCTAACCTGATCCAACTTGCGTATCTAAACTTGCAAGCCAATTCAATAACTGGTGAAATCCTATCTTGGCTTGCAGTGGAGTCGACCCAGTTAACTAAATTGGTACTCTCCTTCAACGATTTGGAAGGAGCAGTTCCAAAGTCGCTTTTCCATCTCAGAAATCTTGAATCTCTCGACCTTTCCTATAATAATTTGAGTGGATTAGTTGAGTTTGATCAGTTTTCCAACCTCAAAAAGTTGAAGAGGCTTTTTTTATCAAACAAGTTATCCGTGCTTATCAAATCTAGTTCGAGTGCTACTCTTCCAAAGTTCGAAATTCTAATGTTGGCTGAATGCAACTTGATAGAGTTTCCCGAATTTTTGAAAAATCAATACGAATTGGGCCCTAGATTTCTGGTAAAAATATTCATGGGCTAAATACCAAAATGGGCCTAGAATGCAACTAGAGAAACTTTGGTCAATCTCAACCTCGCTTTTAACTTCTTAACAGGCTTTGAGGAAAATCTAGTCACTATTCCATGGAAAAATCTGCAGCATTTTAATATTGAGAGTAATTGGTTACAAGGGTCATTGCCAATTCCACCACAATCTATCTCGTCTTACATTGTCGGCAACAATAATTATAGTGGAGAAGTCTGAGTGCCTCCACAGTGTTTGGGGAAGTCTGAGTGCCTCCATAGCTTGGAAATGCTGATCTTGATGTGTAATTCTTTCCACAGTGACATTCCTCTATTTTGTGCTAACAGAAATAGTTTGAAATTGTTTGTGTTGGGTTACAACCGGTTACAGGGGAAGCTACCAAGATCAATGGCCTATTGCACTCAGTTAACGCTTCTTCACGTTGGTAACAATCAGATCAGTGACATCTTCCCTTCTTGGTTAGGGGTACCTTCAGTACTACGGGGTCTCATTTTGTAGTCGAATGCATTTCATGGGATAATTGGGAAGCCTCCAACTAATCATGAGTTCCTAAACTTGTGCATCATTGATTTATCCAACAATCTGTTTTCAGGTATGTTGCCTTCTAAGTACATGGAGAACTGGAATTTCATGAAATATGTTGTCGCAAACAAGGGAAGTCGGTACTTTGCAGTCTCATCGAACGTCAGCGCAAATAAATATGGAAGTTACTACGAATTTTAATACCCGATGATAATTCCTGTAAAAGGTGTTGAGTTGGAATATTTGGGGACCCCTTATGATCTGAGACTCATAGATTTCTCAAGTAATAGATTTGAAGGAGAGATTCCAGCAAGTATCATTAGGAGTCTAAGAGCACTTCAGTTGCTAAACCTCTCCAACAACGCTCTCTATGGTCACATCACCTCATCTCTAAGGAATTTAACTGCTCTTGAATCGTTGGATCTCTCTCAAAACAAGCTCTCAAGAATGATCCCCGGTAGTTTGGCACAACTCACTTTCCTTGAGTACTTCAGTGTGTCGCATAACCATCTTTGGGGGCCTATACCACCTGACCAACAATTTGGTACATTCCTAGAAGATTCATACCAAGGAAACTCAGGTTTGTGTGGACTTCGATTTGAGTTTGACTGGTACGTAGTTTTGCCGGGAGTTGTTAGTGGACTCATAGTGGGAGTGGTTGTTGGAAACACGTTGGCAGACAAAAACATGAATGGTTTGTGTAGAAATTCAGCTGGAGGAGCAAGCCAACAACCACAAAGGCGAGGAGGGGACACAGAACTTAGCTTGATGTGTGTCTAGCGGCTATTTGGGCTATTTGGACCGGAAATGTGTGTTTGGGCAAAGAAATGTTTCCAACCTCTTATCACTGTGTGTTTGGGCAAAGAAATGTTTAGTTTATTCTTCTTGACTTTCCTAATCCTAACCTCAAGCAAATATTATATTAAAAAGAGAAATGGTCATAAAACACATGGATGTATACTCCTACATGTTAATCCTAAACTTCGTATTCGCATACCTATATTCTCAGATGTGGATCGAAAAATGATTGAGTTTTCACATTTTCTCCTCCAATTTGTACATTTTCTCCTTCAAAGTTTAAACCTTGCATTGTAGAAGGAAAAATTTATATTTCGTTGTTACTTGTTACATTGGTGCTCCACAATATAACTTCTGTATTATATTGAAACTTATATTTGGATTCGAAATTTGCAAAAGCTTATAATTCCAACCTATAGGGCAAGCCAAAAGTTAAAAGGATCTAACATCACCGTCTAAAATCTCAAAAGTGATTACACGACTTGCATGCATTCGCCATTGTTGAGAAAATCTTGCATTGGAAGGTGTGAGGGAGGGAGAGATTCCAGTTGGAAAAATGAAAATATGATTTGGACAACTCATTTTTCCAACCACATAAATTTTTCTGTTTTTAGCTTTTCACTTGAAAAAAAGAAAAGAAAAAAAAAACTTACGATTATAAATTGTTGCCCAAGTCCAAGATTGTCAGCCTAGAGAGGTTGCCAATGTCAGTGTGTAAATTGTGATCTGATATGGCAGATGTATTTCTAGCTCATATTGCTAGGATGATTAACTAAATTGTGTGTATGCTCTCTTATTAAGTCTCATAGGTCTTAAACAAGTGAGTGTATATGTGTCTTCATCTCATAGGATGTAAGATGGATGGCTAGGATTGTTTGGATGTAATTTGAATACTGCCAAACTTAAATTGTAATTGCAATTAAGAGGAGAGAGACTTTTCCTCTCTCACTCATGGTGGAATGAAATAGTGAAGAAACATTTGCAGAGTCATATTCTCTGCTCTCTCCATCTCTCTCTCTCTCTGCATCATATTCTTCATTTGTGTAACAAGTTTTATTCCATAATTCAGATAGTACCTGTGAGTCACAGCTCACAGGGAATAGTAAAATTCGTTTTAAACACTAACATGGCCTCAGAGCCTAGTTGGGTCTGATTTTCTGGGCATCGATTTTGTGAGGGTTTGTTCTAGCAACATTTCGTTGCAGAGAAAATCAGTGAGAGTGAGAAGTGAGATCTTAGTCTAACATGGCTGGATCTGGTGGAGGAGAGCTTCGCGCTCCGATATTCAACGGAGAGAACTTCGATTTCTGGCAAATCCGAATGAAAACAATTTTCCGATCTCACAAGCTGTGGAGCATTGTTGAGACAGGTTTTCTTCCTCCAGCGAAGGTGGATGGTGAGATAGCAGAGGTGGAGACGAAATTGCATCATGAAAATTTGGTCAAGGATGCGAGGGCTCTTGGAATCATTCAAGGAGCAGTGTCAGATCAAAATTTTCCACGGATTGCAACTCTAGAAACTGCGAAGGCAGCTTGGGATATTTTGAAGCAAGAGTTCGTAGGAGATAAATAGGTACGATCTGTGAAATTACAAGGTATTCGTCGTGATTTTGAGTATACTCGTATGGGTGAAAGTGAATCTCTAACTGCATATTTAGCTAGGTTGTTTGATTTGATAAATCAGATGAAAAGTTATGGTGAAGATCTTAGTAATCAAAGAATTGTGCAAAAGTTGTTGATCAGTTTACCTAAATCATATGATAGTATTGCTTCGGTTATTGAAAATACTAAAGATATTGATGTAATTGATGCACAAGATGTGGTTGCTATTCTGAAAGGGTATGAACTGAGATTAACTAGACATGAAGAGAATAGCACTGAACGTGCATTTTCTAGCTTAGATATTTCATCTAAGAACAGTAAAGTTAGTAATCAGTTTACCAATACTGGTGGATCAAAATCTCAGAAAAATTTCAAGTTCAAAGGGAAGCAGTGGACTAACAAGTTTACTCCAGGAGTGAGAAATGAAACTAATAACACTGGAGGTGCTTGTAAATACTGTGATAGACTTCACTATGGAGAATGTTGGCTGAAAGGGAAGATTAAATGTCACAAGTATGGAAAACTTGGGCATATTGCCAGGGTTTGCAATCTTAACAAGAATATTCAGCAAGGGAATTTTGCAAATAAAGTGGGAGAACAAAGGAATCCTACAAATAAGGTAGGAGAACCTGGAAACCTTTTCATGGTTAAGCAATCAACTGAAGTGAAAGCTGTGAGTGAAGCCTGGTATATAGACAGTGCGTGCAGCAATCATATGACCTCCAGAGAAGAGTTACTGGTGGATATTGATAGAAGTATTCAGGCAAATGTGCAAGTTGGCACATGGGTTTTGGTTGATGTGAAAGGAAAATGAACATTGGTTATTGATACTGATAAGGGAAAGAGGTACATAAGAGAGGTTATGTTAGTACCTGGACTGGCAGAGAATCTGCTCAGTGTTGGCCAGATGACTGAACATGGGTATTTTCTAATGTTTGGTGATTATAAGGTGGATATTTTTTATGACAGAACTCTGACAAATTTAGTAGTTAGTGTGAAGCAAAAGGGGAATAGATGTTTTCCGCTTGTATTAAAATCAAATGATCATTTGGTACTAAAAACAAATGTGCATCAGTGTAGCACAATGTGGCACAAAAGATTTGGTCATCTGAATTATAGAAGTCTGAAACAATTACAGGAGCATGATATGGTTCTTGGGTTACCTGAAATGCATGACAGTGAAGGTGTGTGTCAAGGATGTGCATTTGGGAAGAATCATAGGGAGTCTTTTCCAAGGGAATCAGCTTGGAGAGCTAGTATGCCATTGGAGCTTATACACTCGGATGTGTGTGGTCCTATGCAAACATCAACAATAAGTGGAAATAGATACTTTGTTACATTCATTGATGACTACTCGAGGATGTGCTGGATATATCTTTTGAGATACAAATAAGATGTCTTCCATGTATTGAAGAAGTTCAAGGCTATGGTGGAACTTCAAAGTGGCTACTCTGTGAAGAAATTGAGAACTGATAGAGGATGGGAGTTCATCTCAAAGGAATTTGAACAATTCTGTGAAGTTTTGGGTTTGGAGAGACAGCTCACTGTTGCATATTCTCCACAACAGAATGGAGTTGCATAAAGGAAAAACAGAACCATAGTGGAGATGGCTAAATGCATGATCCATGAGAAATGTCTTCCTTATAATTTCTGGAGTTGCATATTCTCCACAACAGAATGGTTGCATATTCTCCACAACAGAATGAAGTTGCATAAAGGAAAAACAGAACCATAATGGAGATGGCTAAATGCATGATCCATGAGAAAGGTCTTCCTTATAATTTCTGGGGTGAAGCTGTGATTACAGCTGTTTATTTGCTTAATCGATATCCTACAAAAGCATTGGAAAATATGACACCTTTTGAGAAGTGCAGTGGAAGGAAACCTGGAATTAAACACTTAAGAGTGTTTGGTTCTGTCAGTTACTCTCTTATTCCAGGAAATTTAAGACATAAATTGGAGGAAACAAGTGTCATTGGAATTTTTATTGGATATGACACCTGTGAGAAGGGGTATAGACTGTTTAATCCTGAAACTCAGAAAGTGATACTTTCAAGAGATGTGATTTTTTATGAGAATGGTAAATGGGATTGGAAGAAACATAAGGTCAAAGATGTGTGCATTCCATTTTCTGCAAGTGAATCATCAGAAATGGAAGAAGTTGATGAAGGTTCAGATCCTATGGAACAAGCTATGGTTGAAAGTCCTCAGATTCAAATTGCTGACTCCTCACATATTGACTCTGGAAGTGCAAGCAGCTCAATTCCTATACCTCAGTTTGATAACACTCCACTGAGATATAGAAACTTGAGTGAGATTTATGAGAGATGTCATGCCTGTATCATTGAACCAGAGTGTTATACTGAAGCTGCACAAGATGAAGCATGGAAGAAGGCAATGGAAGATGAAATTGGGATGATTGAGAAAAATCAGACTTGGGAACTTGTGAAAATACCATCTGATAAACCTGTGATTGGGGTGAAATGGGTGTACAAAACCAAATTGAACCTGGATGGGTCCATTCAGAAGAACAATGCCAGACTTGTTGCAAAAGGCTATGCACAAAAGCTCGGAATTGACTACAATGAAACCTTTGCACCTGTTGCAAGGTTAGATACAATTAGAACTCTAATTGCACTGGCTGCAAAGAACAAATGGAAGTTGTTTCAACTGGATGTAAAATCAGCATTCTTGAATGGAGTGTTAGAAGAGGAAGTGTATGTTGATCAGCCAGATGGGTTTGTTGTGCAAGGAGAAGAAGACATATACTGCATAAAGCATTGTATGGTCTAAAACAGGCACCTAGGGCCTGGTATAGTGAAATAGACTCATATCTTATACTCTGTGGATTTACGAAAAGCACCAGTGAAGCAACTATGTATACCAAGTGTATGAGAGACTCAGAAATGATTATAGTATCAATTTATGTTGATGATATAATATATACTGGAAGTTGTCAAGAGTTAATGAATGAATTTAAATCTGATATGATGCACAAATATGAGATGACTGATTTGGGACTCTTGCATCATTTTCTTGGTATGAGAGTATTGCAAACTGAGGAGTGTATTTTCATTCATCAGAGAAAGTATGCTTTATCTCTACTGAAGAAATTTGGACTCCAAGACTGTAAATCTGTGAGTACCCCATTGGTTCTAGGTGATAAACTGAGAAAAGAAGATGGAAGTGGAAATGCAGATAAAGCTCAGTATAGACAAATTGTAGGCAGTTTGATGTATCTCACAGCAACTAGACCTGACATAATGTATGCAGCATGTCTTTTATCTCGATTTATGCATTGCCCTACCAACAAGCATTTTGGGACAGCAAAGAGAGTACTAAGATATGTTCAAGGAGCTCTTGATTTTGGCTTGGAATACAAGAAAGGTGAATGAGCAATCTTAGTGGGATTCTGTGACAGTAACTGGAGTGGTTCAGAAGATGATATGAAAAGCACATCCGAGTATGCTTTTACCTTTGGCAGTGGGGTTTTCTCTTGGTCCTCAGTCAAGCAACAATGTGTTGCATTATCCACAGCTGAAGCAGAGTATATCAGTGCTTCTGAAGCAACAACACAGGCTACTTGGTTAAGATTTGTCTTGGAGGATTTTGGTGAAATGCAAACAGTTGCAACACCATTGAATTGTGATAATACCTCAGCCATAGCTATCACAAAGAATCCTATCTTTCATCAGAAGACCAAACATATAAACAGAATATACCATTTCATAAAGGAAGCATTGCAGCAAGGAGGGATCGATTTGGTCTACTGTTCTACAAAGGAGCAAGTTGCAGATAGTTTCACAAAGGCATTGGCAAGGGAACAATTTACTTATCTAAGAGAGCTTCTTGGAGTGAAATCAGTTCACAATTTAAAGGGGGCTGTTAGTGTGTAAATTGTGATCTGATATGGCAGATGTATTTCTAGCTCATATTGCTACGATGGTTAACTAAATTGTGTGTATGCTCTCTTATTAAGTCTCATAGGTCTTAAACAAGTGAGTGTATATGTGTCTTCATCTCATAGGATGTAAGATGGATGGCTAGGATTGTTTGGATGTAATTTGAATACTGCCAAACTTAAATTGTAATTGCAGTTAAGAGGAGAAACACTTTTCCTCTCTCACTCATGGTGGAATGAAATAGTGAAGAAACATTTGCAGAGTCATATTATCTGCTCTTTCCATCTCTCTCTCTCTGCATCATCTTCTTCATTTGTGTAACAAGTTTTATTCCATAATTCAGATAGTACCTGTGAGTCACAGCTCACAGGGAAGGGTAAAATTCGTTTTAAACACTAACAGCCAATGGCAGATGGCCCTCGAAAACTGTTTTGATGGAGGTAGAACTAAGTGAGATTAAGAAAGAACTAAGTGAGATTAAGAAATGGGTGAAGTTGAAATGGGTTAGTGTGGCTGTGATCTGCAAGTTGGAGAGATCTATTTTGGAAACTGTTTTGGTATTGCGGTTACAAAGAATGGCAGTCCAGTTGCAAAGGTTGTTGAGGTTGGTGAGGGACCATGAATCGAGAGAAGAAGGTCGATCCCCAGCTTCAGCAGCAGCTATCTGGGAATCCAATGTGTTATCAGCTGCTCGCTTACTGTTTTTTTCCACAGATACCATGTCGAGAACGATGCTTGGATCTAGGCCTGCATCACCCCGTTTGGTCAACCCGCAGATGTGCCCTTGCCTTGCCTATTGACGGAAATCGAAACAGCCGAGCTCATTTGTGATTCCTCTTCTGAAATGGCATTATCCACAATATAGTGCTTACCTACCCGAAAATGTATGTGCGTGATTCAGTACATGGCAAAAAAGCATTTGCAATTCGCTAAGGGACAGAAGAGATGGTTAAATTTTGTCACCTTGGTTAACGTAACGATGACTTGAGTCTCGACAAGTCTTTAATAGAAAAACTATGCCCTCCAACATCTAATTTATTAGTATCAAGTCTTTGGTCAACAACGATAATAAACAACATCATCATACAAACTTGTAGTTATTTACTATTCACTCTTTGGTCGAATGAAGTTATGTACTTATAATTGTCTCAACACCAATTTTTTCATATGAATCTTAAAGCTCCATCACATTTGTTTGATTACAATTTTTCATGCCAATTTCCAACTAATTATATTGCTATATTTTTCTACTTTCTTTCGTATGGCTAAAAGACCCCTCTTGGGACCGATTTCTAGCTCCACCACTATTTATGTATGGCATTGGAATCACATAAAGGAGGCAATCTTGGCTCCTTAAGAATGAGAAGGGGTACTTCCTTAAGATGATTTGTTACTGATGTATGAACTTTGTGCATATAATTGAAACTGTGGATATTATAAATCACACTATAAAGGACATATCTACAAAAAACATCAATAAAATATGAGATCTTTATAGTGTGATTTCTAATATAAACGGTTTCGACCAGATGCACGAAGTTTCATAAATCGGTAACAAAGTATGTTGAGAAGAAACTCCTTAATCTCATCTATTGAGGGGCTAAGTTAATTTCTTACATAAATAAATAAAAGATAATCAAATGGCACAACTAAACTCGAGGAAAAGGGTTTGAGGAAGCTTAGCAACTTTTTCCATTGGACGCTCGTTGTGCAATGGGGATGGAGATGTCGGTTATTTCTAAATTTGTTAAGGACACGTTTGTTCTCTTGTATTCAAATTCCCTTACCGATGTTGGACTTTGTCCTCACATTCTTACATGCCTCCTCACTGTTTATTTGATTTATACTGAGTCTTGATTATATTTGTTTTCACTCTCATGTAATGGAGTGGCGGTGGTCAAAGTTTCCTTTTTGTACATTGTTTAATTTTACAAGTGAAGAAAGATGTTCGAAGTAGGAAGGGCGATCTATAAATCTGTCACATAAGCGATGTATAAACCATTTGGATATCTTTAACCAAATAGGCAATCTGTAACTTTTTTTTTTTTTTTTAACTTAAAAAAGTTAATTTTGACTTCCCAAAAAAAAAAACAAGTGAATTATGAGACTGTAAAAATCCAAGTAAGTTTTTATTTTAATAGAAAACCTCAACGATACGAGGGAAATTTTATTATTAACGAAAAAAAAAGTTACACCTAGTAAGGGGAGACATAAACCTTACACCTCATAATACAAAGAAAAGGAGAAAAATAATATGAAAAAGAAGGGAGGGTGACATAAACCCTACCCCTCTAGAAACCAATATCTAAATGATACAAGTAAAAGAGGGGGGGGGACATGAAACCTAACCCATCTAAAACCAAATCTAAAAGGTCTAAACCAAGCAAGTTAAACAAACTTATACTAACCCACTTATTGTAAGATACCAGCATAAACCAGACCACACACAATAGTACAGCACACATTAACAACAGCTGCAACATGAACTTGAATTAAATAAGGACCAAGTCATTTGCCTCCCCTCCCTTTTGGCTATTGGATGCCTCCTCATCTTTCTAAATGTCTCTGCAAACCATTCATGCCTCCTGTCTGCAAAAGGGTTCCCGACAACAATTCCAACAATTAGACCACAAAAAACTCCTGGAAGAACCATATACCAATCAACCCTAAATGGAATTTCAGGGTCTTCATCTTCTTCAAAGACTGAAGGTGGCGGCGGTGTTGAGCTCTATCCTTGCATTTCTTTGACAGAGGTTTTCCCCTCAAACCCAAGTTTCCTTGGTATGAATCCTCATGAAATGTATTAAATTGTTGGCCAAGTGGAATAGGCCCCGAAAGATGGTTATGGGATACGTTGAAATACGCAAGGAAATTGTGTTGCGCCAAATTACTGGGGATACTTTTAGAGAGCTGGTTTTCAGAGAGTTCCAATGATTCAAGAGCTGTCAAGTTCCTAACAGATGAGGGGATGAGACCATTGAGAGTGTTGTTGGAGAGGTTTAGGAAATGAAGGCCTCTTAGTTTCCCAATGATGCCTGCTGGAATCTCTCCTTCAAATCTATTACTTGATAGATCTATGAGTCTTAAAAGATAAGGGTCTTCAAATATTTCAACTAAACCCCTTTTGCAAAAATTGTGATCTTGTATTGATAGCTATAAATGAATTCAGTTGGGCTGGCGGAAGAGGCTTCAAAATAAGTTTGGTTGGTTTCATTAACAAATTTCATGAAATTCCAGTTCTCCAAGCAGTTAAAGGGCAACATACCGGAAAAACCATTATGAGATAGATCAATGATGCACAAGTTTGGAAACTCATGGTTAGTTGCAGGCTTCCCAATTATTCCATGAAATTCATTATGACCCAAAATGAGAACCTTCAACACTGGCAGTTCCTTTAACCAAGACGGGAAAATGTCTCTGATGTAATTGTTTCAGAGGTTAAAAAACTTCAACCGAGTGTAGTGGGCCATAGATCTTGGTAGCTTCCCCTGCAAATGATTGAAACTTAAATCTATCACCCTCAAACTATTTTGTTTGGACATAGTTGAGGAATATCTCCCCCAAAATAATTGTTCGGCAAGTTGAGTACTTCCAAAACACTGGAGTTCCCTAAACATTGTGGAAGCATACCACTTAGGTTGTTGTTGGCCAAATCAAGAAGTGCTAAATTCATGTTGCAGAATAGTAGTGAAATCTCTCCATTAAAATCATTGTTTGCAACATCATAAAACACAATTGACTAGGGTGGAATTGGTAGTGAACCTTGTAACAAGTTGGACGCCATTTCAACAAACAAGAGACTTTTCCGTGGAAGCATGAGTGGATTTTGGTCAAATGACTCGAGACCTATTAGGAAGTTAAATGACAGTTCCAGACTCTGTAGAGTTTCTCTAGATATTGTTTGCTCCCTAAATCCGCCATGGGGCCTTGCGGGCAAGCCGGGGATTTACTTCACATACGAGATTGGTGGGTGCGGGCGTGCCACTACTAGATGCCGCTAGTAGACGGGATTTGAATGATTGAGGTTGCGCCTTTTGACTTCAAATCAAGAGATTGTGCCATTTGAGTGGGAGTTGCTCAAATTAAGGTTCTTTGTTTGCCTTAAAAATAAGGACTTTACTTATATGGAGAGATATAACAATATGTAAATGACAAGGTTGCTTGGAAATATAAATGATAGAGGAAAGTGACTAATATTGCAGATTGCTTGTAATTTATATGACTGGAAATGAGTACATAAAAGCTACAAATGACATCGATACCGCAAGTGAGCAGCAGAGCTAATAAACTAGATAAAAGAAGGCTTTTGGCAAATCTGGTTTGAGCAGAGTTTGTGCTTGTATTTGTTTGTTTGTTTGATTGAGTGTCTATAATCCTTGTGTTTGGGCTCCTTTAAATAGAGATCTGGAGGAAACCCTCATGCTGAAGACACTGCATCTGCCCGGAAGAAACTTGGACAGTTTGTATTCCATTGCTTGGGCAGCTTTTATTTCACTTGCCAACTTGCATGGAGAAATAATATTAAAAGGGGAACTTGCATTTCCACCACATGCTTTCATCACATGTTTTCCCACTTGTAATAAACTAACAATTTAAAAGAAGCAAGTTGCCTTCTTTCACATATTCTTG
Source organism: Malus fusca (assembly GCA_035220775.1). Classification (NCBI taxonomy): domain Eukaryota; kingdom Viridiplantae; phylum Streptophyta; class Magnoliopsida; order Rosales; family Rosaceae; genus Malus; species Malus fusca. The sequence goes on from CM069069.1 coordinate 27,143,178, forward strand.
CTCGAAAGCATGCATGGTGACTTTCCATCCACTTGCATGAAAAAGCATGCACTTTATCTTTGATTAAACAACTCTCTTGGCAAACCTCCATCACCAAAACAAATGGGCAAAACAATATTATAGTGTCAAACCCATTCACTTGCAACCAAATATCTTTTCAAGTTAGCTTTCTTGGCAAACCTCCCTTAAAATACTATTTATGAGGATTTGTATGGTTTTAAAAATTCAAATGACAATGTACCCATACTCAAAGCTTAGAGGATGCGATCACAAGCCTTTGCATATTTTGTTCACATTTTTAGCACTTGTAAATTAAATATTATAATTTTTTTAATGTGTTTGGTATTTTTAAATTACTTGATACTTTAATTTTATTGTGTTTTATAATTTTTTTAATCTCACTCTTTCCCATAGTATACTATAAAAATAAAAATAAAAAACTTAAATTATTTAAATTTATAAAGAATTATAATACATATTTAATATACAATATATACAATATATACAATATATACAATATATACATATACACTATGGCTATTGTATTTTATAGTAAGTTTTTTTTTAGTAGTTTAAAAAATTAAAATCGTCAAAATAACCATTTTTCTTAACGTGTCGAAACAGGTTACCTGTGTGTCACATTCGTGTAAACTTGTTAGTTATCGTGTGACCTGATAATGATCCGATTAGTTATCGTGTTGACCCGAAACTCGTTATTTTTGTGTCCTTTACGTGTCGTGTTAACGAGTAGTGTAACACCCCACCCCCGAATTATATTAATTTCGGGAAATGATATTGGTGACGGCCCAAAAACTTTGCTTTGTTTTGCAAAATTTTAAATCACGATTTTTTATGTAAATTCCTTAACTCCCTCTCAATAAACATAAACATAAAAATAGTTAATTTATAAGGTATGTACCTAGGCTTTCTATTAAGTCAAAATTTACTTCTAATAACTCAACTTCTTAATAGAAATTAATTCTTGATTATTTAATCTTACTTGTTTTATGGTTGCATCTAACATCTCGTTAGACTGCCTACGTACCCTAAACAGAGATCAAGCCATTTGTAGTTCACAATTCATTATTTACGAATTTCCAAATGTATTCTAATAACCACCATATTCAACACTAACCTTCATAATCCAATTTATATCAAATGGTTACCAATTATAGGTTCAGGATATCAAAATTTACATGAAAATGGTAACATCGGCTCCGTGGTTGTGCGCCGCCGCATCTGCCACCGCCAGTGGCGGTCGGCCGCCCCGAATAACCGGAAAATATCAACTATTTCCAAAAATTACCAAATTTTACAGGCAAGTATATCTCAATGATCGGAGCAATTTTCATACCTATGGCCAAGTCCAATTTGGCCGGGAAACACCTCAAATTTGCCACGAACCGCCGGAAACCGTTATTTTTGGGTGTTCTTGATTCGATTCCAAAACAACTCCACCGCCCCAACCAATGCATGGGCTTTGATCCTGGGTTTAAGGAGAGTGTTTTGGTGTTGGTAATTGGAGGAGTTAGCTTCAGATCTTGGCGAATTGAAGCCCAACCCGTGCACCCCTTCGTACGGTTTTCACCCAATTTTCCTACATTTTCGAATGAAAATGGAAGAGGGATCAATTGGTCTCGAGGTAAGGATCATTTGGACACCAACCTTGTCATCAACGGTGACCGGAGTTGGGAGATTGCACTAGGTCGGGTCACGGGTTGGGGGAAAAACCCAGTTTCCCCATGCTTTTCCTTTTCTCTCCTTTCCCTCCTCGGTTCCTCCCCCTCATTCGTCCTCCTTTCTCTCCTTTTCTCCCTTTTCCTTTCAATCCCAGCCATCTATTTCTTTCTTTTCTCCATCACAGCCATCCACATGGCATCTGATCAGAGCTCCCACAAATCTGGAGCTCTCTAGAGGAGGGTCAAAAATACAAAAATGTCCCTAACTTTAAACATTAATAACTCTTTCGTTATAACTCCGTTTCACGAACGGTTTTCGCCTACCCGCTCGTGGGATTGTCCTCTATCTAAAAATATAAATTGTGACTTCCAAAGGTCTATGGATTTTAAATAATTAATTCTCAAACTTCAAACTTCATAACCAGTTTAATTTAAAATAAACTCAAATGAATTAATATAATTTCTCCAAAAATAACATAAAATCTCAATAATACAAACCCGTAAATTTTAATAATTTCTGGAAACAAAACTTTAAAAATTCTCAATTAAATTCTTCATAACCATAAATCGATAAACGTTTAAAATTTTCAGGAGGCATCCGTTCCCATGGAAGAATAAAGTTTTATTTTTCTAGACATGTTAGGGTGTTTTCACTCCTAGTAGTCGAACCCACTAGGTGTGGTTGAACACCCCCTAATTTTCTAGGTTTATGGTTTAATTTTTCGGACAATTTTCTAAGCCTTTGGAATAATTTGTTTGGTTTTGGTTTGTTTTGAATTATGGATATTATTTTCTCGATTAATTAATTGAATGTATGGAATCATATTTATGCATATGACCGATTCAATTAATTTATTTCTAGGCATGACTAGAGGGGAAGTTAATTGTCTAGCTGATAATGCTACCACACACACCATCTTGTGTGAGCAACACTAATTTACTAACTTCGTACCTAAAAATGCACCTCTAACAACCCTCCCAAGCTCTTCCAACTTGATAGAAGGATATGATAAGGCCCGTATAATGTTGTCCAATGGTACTGAATTAACCATTAAAGAGGCACTCTATTATCCCCATTCCGGAAGAACGTTACTGAGTTTTGGAGATATTCGAGATAATAAATATCATGTTGAAACCACTGAAGAGAATGGTTATGAATTTCTTTGTATCACTTTTTACGAATATGACCAGAAGTGTATTCACGAGAAGCTAGAACGTCTCTCGAGTGGGTTATATATCACAACCATTCGTTCCATGGAGACTTATCACGTGGCCGGCCCTATGCCTAGGTTCCAGAGCACTCTCCTGCTTTGGCATGACCAAATGGGATATCCCAGACAAGATATGATGCGGCGTATCCTCAAAGTATCACACGGGCATCACCTAACATCTTATCCCGGCCATCTGCCATGCAAAGCATGATTCCTGGGGAAGTTGAATATTCATCCCTCAGCTACAAAGATTATTCACGACACCCCTAAGTTCCTTTAGAGGATTCAAGGGGGGTATTTGTGGACCTATCCAACCAACATGCGGACCATTTAGATACTTCATGGTGTTGGTTAATGCATCGACGCGTTGGTCACATGTATGCTTATTGTCCACACGCAATGCTACATTTGCGAAACTCTTAGCTCAAATCATTAAGCTTAGGGCTCACCACCCTGATTATTCGATCAAGTCGATTCGATTGGATAATACTGGAGAGTTTACGTCACAGACTTTTGACAATTATTGCATGTTAGTTGGGATTGAAGTTGAAGATCCTGTACTCCATGTTCACACCCAAAATGTCCAGACAGAAGCGTTCATATAGCGCCTTCAAAAGATAGCTCGGAGTTTGGTTATATGAACCGAATTGTTGATATATGCCTAAGGCCATGCAATATTGCACGTAACTATTTGGTCCGTCTGAGGCCTACCGCTACCTAACCTCATTCACTGTTACAGTTGCTTATTAGATACAAGCCTCACGTCTCACATTTACATGTGTTTGGGTGCGCAGTCTATATGCCAATAGCGCTGCCGCTACGTACCAAAATGGGTCCCCAAAGAAAAATGGGAATCTATGATAGTTATAATTCGCCCTCAATTATTCGCTACTTAGAACCTTTGACAGGAGATCTCTTTAAGGCACGTTTTGCAGATTGTCACCTCGATGAGACATTATTCCTATCGTTAGGGGAGATAAGATCACCAACGTTCCTATAAAACACCACGAATTGTCGTGGACTACTCCCAATTTGTCTTATTTAGATCCTCGCATTGTCTAGTCTGAAACTGAAGTGTGTCGTATTTTAGATCTTCAGAGTGTTGTTCAATGAAGGGAAATTTATGAGAATTTCATGTGGGATTTCTAATGACTAGCATGCATATACAATTCAAAATTTATATATATACGAAAGCAACGGAAGCATGTTATCAAATAATATCAAAGCAATAGTCATGCAAATCCCCTTCAAGATACATAGGTTTATGTAAGATGCATCAAAAGCAAATTTATTTAAGAACAAAGTTTAGGAGTAGTTTTATACCTCTTGATCTAGATCTTAGACCAAGGATGGACCACCTCCAAGCCCTTTGCTCCTTAAACTCCTTGAGCCTAGCCTCCTTCCTTGCATCCTCCACTTTGTTTAGAATGAGTGCTCCTAGGTTCTCTTCAAGTTTCCAAAATTGAAAACCTCTAAAGATCCTCACCCACTAGTGTAGTGAGAAGGATGAAGGAATAACCAAAGGGGTGAGAAGATGATTAGATAAATCACCCCTATGGTGGCCAGCCTTTGTAAGTGTTAGAGAGATATTTTTCTTTTCTCTTTTGTTCTTTCAACACTTCAAAAAACCCTAATCAAAACATTTGTTATAAAGTTCCTTTTATAGCCAAAAAGAAACAAGTCAACATTTGACCTCCTATCTCTCCATTTCACTCTATATGGCCGGCCCCCCTAGTGTTGTTTGGGCTTTTGGGCTTTTATCATTTTAAGTCATCATATGCTTAAATAAAAGCCCAATAGGTTTAGGCCCAATGGGCCCAATTAAACCCGAACGTTTCTTTAAGCCCAAAACGATCTTATATCGCTTTTATGATTCCTTTAGACTTTCTAATTAATCACAACACTCAATTAATCCAATTAATTATTTCCATCATCCATTAATTACTCATTACAAAAGTGTATTGGTGAACAATCGTTTTAGGTTCTAATTAGCAAGGCAGTGAGGTGATTGACACCAATCCAATTGATTATATTTAATCCAATCACTTAGTGAATTAAAACTTACTTTTAATTCACCTTCTTCTTTGACGACTACATTTAATCATCTAGAAGAACTCACAAGCCATGAGTGACATCTAACCATATATCATGGCTACCCAACCTAATGTAGAAGTTGTTCAGAGAACCTATTCAGTTGGAATTACAATGTAATTCCATCATTCTCTAAACAATACTCTCAATCACACTATTAGGGTATGGATATAATATGTCAAACCCCTAATGTGATTATTCCTTCTTATATGATTCAATTGAGCCGTATAGGAACGCTTTCCTTTATTACGCTCGATACTTCGGCCGAAGATTCCCGAATCATATCTTAGAGTATTCATCCTCTCATAACGAGGATTAGAGATTCCTTGTTGAGCATTCACTTGCCTTCATGACTAAGTGGCTTAACCCCGACTATGCCGTGGACACCCGCAGATGGAGTGACTTTGACATAATCAAAGATCAAATACTTAACCACAAGACAACGATGATGCCTCAGGTCAAAGGACTGCTTACATTATTCCAACCATTAGAGTTACTTGCTTGACATGTGAGTAGACCTCCATGCAAGTACTCTCGTTCGATTGTGTTCGGTGAACTCATTCCCTTAATGAGCACCTACATACCTGTCTTAGTGTCTTTACACGAATGGGATGAGACTTTCCATTCTTCCAATTGAAGCAGACATAGTATGTACCAGTCTATGCATTGTCAGTATCCCTCCGACAATCCTATGACCAGGAACCTTTTGGACATGATGGTTATGTGAAGAAGGTCTCTGTAGTCTAACATCATTAGATTAGATCTTCCATCAATCCATTGTCCATGGATTCACTATTTAGGACATATATCGTTTATAGAGATAGTCCTAATTAGTATCTTTGCCATTTGATGTATAAGAGTCATCTATACATCCATTCATTGTCTTGAAAGGTTTCTTCCAAAGATTGACTTTCAGGGCATATTTCCAACAATCTCCCACTTGCACTAAAGTCAATCACTAGTATATCTTATATATGCTAGTTGAGTGAGCTTATGCTCGTAGGTTAACTTGCTTATGCATTAACCCTTTTAATTTATAAAAGGGATTTACTTATCAAATGTTTCTAAAACATTTGATGATGTCTCTTTCTTGTGTTCGAATACTTTGATGAGACCTTGATTCCATGGCTTGAGCTATCGCCCCATTACGTCGTAGTATCCTACTAACAACCTTATGGTTTGGATTCAATCATTGGTTCTAAAAGAACCCCTCATATTCAAAACACCTTTTGAAGCAGTTTCTAAAACAATATATCGTCATATATTTCGTTTGTATACTTTATACATACTTTGCTCCAACCTTGAGACCATTGTAGTACATTACTAACAATACTCTTATATGATTAGTACTTCATCCATTATGAAGTTCCATTTGTTAAGATGGGTTATTTTACTTTGGTTAATAACCTAAGTGAATGCACGCTTCCAGAGTCCGACTCTGATGTTCCTTTCTTAAAGGCAATAATACTCTATCAGTTGCTTTGGTTCTGATCCTGGGATATAGTAATATCTTAAAGTGACAACCCATGTGGTTCTTCACTTTTGGATATCTACTTACATGTCCATACATGTGTCCCTTTTGTGATTTTATGACACATTCATTATAAGGGATACGAAAATGATTTTTCTATCATATAGGAAAATGCTTTCTTAAATCTTCAACATTTGAGATTTATTTCCCATATAACATTCTTGAGATAGCCTTGCTATATCAATAAGTCCAATTTCAAGTCTATACTTCAAAATTGACCGTGTCACAATTTTGTCATTTTTGAGTAATATCTATGTTTTATCAAGTCTATCAAATAGACTTTATTCATATCTTGTTGCTCAAATTATGACATCACTCCCACTGGCCTTGTTGTAACTTAGCATTCATTCAAAAATTTAACACTTATATTTTCTTGATTTGAATGCATATTGCTCCCACTAACTTGTCTTGGATCTATTGACAATCATTAAGATCCATTAGCTTATTGATGATGTCTCAACTATTTTAAGACTATCAACAACTCTAGCTAACACAAGTTATTTAAACGAATCATACATAAAAGAATTCCTTCTCAAGTAATTCCATTTGAAATGTGTGACTTGTTATATCAAGTCTATTCATTTTAATTATATGGTGTCATACACCATACTTCAAGTTTTAGTCATACTAAGACCTTTAATGTAGTCATATAAGAATTATCCAAGTCTTTAGTGGAAGCATGGCTCCTACTAAGGATATAGAAACTCAACCATTCCTTCTAGGTGGTTGATATAATTCTGTATCAAAATTACATAGAGCGTTATAGTTACAAGAGGTGCTGAATTTGGATTGTCTTGTTGTTAAATCATATGTTGTGACTCATTTTGAAACTATTCCCTTTTGTTTCATCAACTTGTCCATATGCTTTGTTATTAGCTTGTTCTCATAAAAGAGAATGATGGACAACTCCCAACATATAACCATTTTATGCTAGGTTGACGAAACCAACATTCATAGACTATTCTCTTTTGTTTCATCAACTTGTCCATATGCTTTGTTATTAGCTTGTTCTCATAAAAGAGAATGATGGACAACTCCCAACATATAACCATTTTATGCTAGGTTGACGAAACCAACATTAATAGACTATTCTTTAGAATGTTACACAACATAGAATTTTAACGTTTTGAAGAGCTTGAGTCTTTTAACAATTAAAATTACAAACTCTTAATAATAGTGAAATACTATTATTCTTTAGACAACTATAAACCAATCATATTCAAGTTTATATCCATTTTCACACCTCCCACTATTTTTCATGACTTTAATGAGAAATCACTTCATACATTCAAAATGTATAAACGTGGAGTATACGGGTAGAAGACATTGTGTAGTAGCTTTAAAACCTTTCAAGCTCGTTTGTTTCAATCTTCACTAAGTTAATGTCTCGTTATTTAAGTGACTAAAGTCTTTAAACATTTTATAGATTTAGACACTTCTTTCTTGGTTTAATCATTAACACAATTGACATTTTAAAACAATTTAAAGAATGCCCAATTAGTTGTTCAAAACTACTAATTGAATCAAGAGTGATCTTGATTATTGTGTTCTAAGTGATAACCATATAAGAAACGTTTTTCTTATTACTTATATCATTATAATGTGATCTTCCTTTTCTTCAAGAAAGGAATATCTAGACCTTTGTCAATTCATATAGAACTCATAGGTAGACAATTGGAACCAAATCTAAAGATTCATTGTATCCTTCTATGTCCTACATGTGAGATCTATCCATAATTGATAAGTCTAAAGTTTAGTTATCACATTACAATAAGTGATATAAATCTTGTATCTCAACTAGGATACAACAAGACAATATTCAATTCATAACACTACTTTAAGGAAATTCTATATTAGAAGGCATTCAACACATTACATTAATATGATAATTCAAACATTCATAATGTTTAATAAAAAAAAATATTAGCTCTATACATTTAGAGACTAATTTAAATACCTTTACACATTTAGGCACTAATAGTGGTCTTCCATCATATGAAGCCACATAATTAGTTCTTAACAAAATAAGAAAGTTTAAAGACTATCTTTAAATGCCTAACAAACTTCCTAAGTAGTAAGCAAAAAACATAGTGGCCGAACCCTTCTCCACATTTTTCTTCGCTTGTTCCTCTTCTACTTGGCTCCTCCACCTATATACATTTATACAAGTGATTAGCCCTTTATATCAAATATAAATATTTAGAAGATCTAACATTTAGAATTGAAGATAAGAACATAAACCATACCTTGTGGCTTGTCCTTAAGAGTTGCAAGGTATAACCTGCAATTCCTCTTCCAATGCCCCTCATTTCCACAGTGGTGGCAAGTCCCCTTGGGCTCATTTGCTTCTTTTTCCTCACTCCTCCTTGCGGCTTATGAGTGGGGGACTTCTTCTCCTTCCCTTTGCCTTTGCCTTGCGGCTTGGCCTTGGAAGAGGATGGCTTGTTGTAGGCTACTGCAGCAGTCCCTACAACGTTCTCTTTCTTCATAGTCTTCTCGGCAGTTACTAACATGTTTAGTAACTCAGAGAGAGTACTATCCATCTTATTCATATTGTAGTTCATAACGAACTGCGAGAATGAATCAGAAAGAGAAGCCAATACGAAGTCCTGGGCCAATTCCCCGTCAAGTGGAGTACCTAGGTTCTCCAGTTGTTCAATAAGTCCTATCATCTTCAGTACATGTTGATGCACTGGAGCCCCCTTGACCATCTTGGTCTTCACAAGTTCACTGACAGTGCTAAAGCGACGGTTGCGCGTCCCTTCACCATATAACTCCGTAAGATAGAGTATTATGGAAGATGCATTGTCCATGCCCTCGTGCTGTCTCTGTAGCTCCTCATTCATGGAAGCCAACAGATAGCACTTGGCTTGTGTATCATCCTCCACGTGCTTGTCATACTTAGCACGTTCATCCTCAGTGGCGTCGGGGCCAAGAGGTATGTGAGGTGGAGCCTTGTCTAGCACGTAAACAATCTTCTCCAAGGTTAGGAGAATCTTGACATTACGAAACCACGATGGGAAATTGTGCCCCTCTAGGCAATGTTTGTCGAGTATTTTCGCGAGTGTGCTCCCAACCATATCTAAATACATAAACAATAAAATAATTAGTTTGATTGTTGATTAAGTCAAACGATTCGGGTCTTTAAACCGAATGACACCACCCACCATTTTTGGCAAATTCCATATCCCTCAAGATGGAATCCGGGAGATTTCAAAGAAAGCTCCTAGCGGGTTACGGGAGGCTCACTATTACCAAGCCCACCTCACGATGATACGATGTCGGCTAGCAAAAATAATAATGAGAGGGTACAAGTACCCATTCACAACAACCTCTTGTGATTACCCATCTATTTGGCCTCTAGAGAAAAATGCCTCACGATGATACGATGTTGGCACCTTTTCTCTTAGTTAAGTTTTGACCCACCATGCCGGTTTAGATAGGGGTTCAAGTATGACCTCACGATGATACGATGTTGGCCACACTCGTTGCCTACCTTCACCTCATCAAATGTTTTAAATAAACTCCTCCTGAGTATAAGCATGCAATTTGCACTCCCCCATGATAGGGTGCAGGCGGTGTACAAGTCATAAACGATTGGAGCCTACCACGGTGGAAGGCCACGAAAAAGTGTTCAAAGCACTCTTACGCTTTCAACTTAATATTGTATGTTGGTTGAGGGATTTTAAGGTCTCATCAATTTTATTTATTTAATCACATTTAAAATTGGTCCTATTATAACTACTAGTCCATAGTTAATGAAATTAGTAGCATATGATATCTCCACTATTCGTTTTCATAAAACAAATCAATATCAAAACATTTTTCAAAATATTGGAGATATATATAACTACTAATTGTATTCATTATAGTTTAGTAGCGTATGATACTCCCACTATTTGTTTTGAGAAAAACAAATCAATATCAAAAACGAATTTTTCAAATATTGGAAGTAACTACTACTACTACTACGGTTTTTGCATTCCTTTGAATTTGGACTTTATAGTTATCTTAGGCTCTTGGATGACCATGGACTTATTAGGTTATTGCAACAACGAGCCAACATTGTTGAATAAGAACTCGGGGAGGTTGTGTCAATTTAATTACGTGCTTTTCAATCCAATTAAAACATTTTCATTGAGCCATTAGAAATGAAAGACAATCATTCATTGCTAATTAGGGCGTTGGACCCATTTAATCTTTAATCTCATGTCAAAACCCTCTTTTAGTTATGTCTCCTTACCAATAGTTAAAGAAACTCTAGTCTAGCACTAGAGGGAATCAACTAACTAAAAGAGATTAAGAAGTAATAAGAATTACAAACCGATTTGTACAAATTCCTACAAATTACACATACTAAGAGGGAGAGATAGATTAATGTCCAAGGTGACAAGGTCCAATTGAAACAGTAATTAAAACACATTCACAAGGTTCAAACAATTTGAGTTTAGCGCCTTATCTCATAGCTCAATTATCGTTTAAGGCATAAGTCCATAGTCACCCATTTTTCTAACTACTTAATCACATTAAATAATCATATGGAATGCAACATAAACATTTATATTTAGTGCATATGGGCATAATAATATTATGAGTTTAAACAACCAATAAAATTAAAATCAAATATTTTAACTTTTTAGATGGATGGGGCCTATTATGCAAATATGAAAAGTTAGGGGTAAAACCGTAAATACTTGAAAGTAAATATCAACTTTTCAAAGATTACAAAATAGCCCCACAAGTGGATAAATCCACTAGGGAGGCCGGCCACATTAAGAGGGATGTGAGGTTTCTTACACAATCTTACACAATGCATTAAAACAACACAAAGTAGAAAAAAAAATTAAATTTTGCTTGTCACTTGGTTTTGCTTTAAGGACTTTAAGAAAAGGGTGATGGAAATTCACCTAATCAAGTCTAGGTTTTATTAAATTTTGGAGATGGCTATGGATGGTATGTACATCATCCAAAACCACAAAACAAACCAAGAAATACAAATAAAACCATTTTCACCAAAAACCAAAACATGAACACCAAGAACAAAACCATGAAAACAATTTCAAGATTTGTACTTTCTTGGTGATTTTTCAAACCCAAAACAAAAGTGACAAGATTTCTACTTTCTAGCTTTAAAGTGCGTGTGTGTGATTCAAAATAAAAACACAAACACATAGCCAAAAAACCCATTATTGCCGTGCCCTCCCTATGGTTCAAAACCCCAAATTTTTGTTCTAAACTCATTCTTCATTCATGCATCCAAAACACTTTTGCATACATATCTTTTCAACTATTGATTCACATTTTTCAACCATTGAAAAATAAAAGATAAACATACTTTGAATGAAGCAATAATATGTCATACATAAAATTAAAACCCATATGCATAGAATCCAAAAGGACATATCATACATAAACCTTTGGCTCTGATACCACTTGAAGGGAAATTTATGAGAATTTCATGTGGGATTTCTAATGACTAGCATGCATATACAATTCAAAATTTATATATATACAAAAGCAACGGAAGCATGTTATCAAATAATATCAAAGCAATAGTCATGCAAATCCCCTTCAAGATGCATAGGTTTATGTAAGATGCATCAAAAGCAAATTTATTTAAGAACAAAGTTTAGGAGTAGTTTTATACCTCTTGATCTAGATCTTAGACCAAGGATGGACCACCTCCAAGCCCTTTGCTCCTTAAACTCCTTGAGCCTAGCCTCCTTCCTTGCCTCCTCCACTTTGTTTAGAATGAGTGTTCCTAGGTTCTCTTCAAGTTTCCAAAATTGAAAATCTCTAAAGATCCTCACCCACTAGTGTAGTGAGAAGGATGAAGGAATAACCAAAGGGGTGAGAAGATGATTAGATAAATCACCCCTATGGTGGCCGGCCTTTGTAAGTATTAGAGAGATATTTTTCTTTTCTCTTTTGTTCTTTCAACACTTCAAAAAACCCTAATCAAAACATTTGCTATAAAGTTCCTTTTATAGCCAAAAAGAAACAAGTCAACATTTAACCTCCTATCTCTCCATTTCACTCTATATGGCCGGCCCCCTTAGTGTTGTTTGGGCTTTTGGGCTTTTATCATTTTAAGTCATCCTATGCTTAAATAAAAGCCCAATAGGTTTAGGCCCAATGGGCCCAATTAAACCCGAACGTTTCTTTAAGCCCAAAACGATCTTATATCGCTTTTATGATTCCTTTAGACTTTCTAATTAATCACAACACTCAATTAATCCAATTAATTATTTCCATCATCCATTAATTACTCATTACAAAAGTGTATTGGTGAACAATCCTTTTAGGTTCTAATTAGCAAGGCAGTGAGGTGATTGGCACCAATCCAATTGATTATATTTAATCCAATCACTTAGTGAATTAAAACTTACTTTTAATTCACCTTCTTCTTTGACGACTACATTTAATCATCTAGAAGAACTCACAAGCCATGAGTGACATCTAACCATATATCATGGCTACCCAAGCTAATGTAGAAGTTGTTCAGAGAACCTATTCAGTTGGAATTACAATGTAATTCCATCATTCTCTAAACAATACTCTCAATCACACTATTAGGGTATGGATATAATATGTCAAACCCCTAATGTGATTATTCCTTCTTATATGATTCAATTGAGCCGTATAGGAACGCTTTCCTTTATTACGCTCGATACTTCGGCCGAAGATTCCCGAATCATATCTTAGAGTATTCATCCTCTCATAACGAGGATTAGAGATTCCTTGTTGAGCATTCACTTGCCTTCATGACTAAGTGGCTTAACCCCGACTATGCCGTGGACACCCGCGGATGGAGTGACTTTGACATAATCAAAGATCAAGTACTTAACCACAAGACAACGATGATGCCTCAGGTCAAAGGACTACTTACATTATTCCAACCATTAGAGTTACTTGCTTGACATGTGAGTAGACCTCCATGCAAGTACTCTCGTTCGATTGTGTTAAGTGAACTCATTCCCTTAATGAGCACCTACATACCTGTCTTAGTGTCTTTACACGAATGGGATGAGCCTTTCCATTCTTCCAATTGAAGCAGACATAGTATGTACCAGTCTATGCATTGTCAGTATCCCTCCGACAATCCTATGACCAGGAAACTTTTGGACATGATGGTTATGTGAAGAAGGTCTCTGTAGTCTAACATCATTAGATTACATCTTCCATCAATCCATTGTCCAGGGATTCACTATTTAGGACATATATCGTTTATAGAGATAGTCCTAATTAGTATCTTTGCCATTTGATGTATAAGAGTCATATATACATCCATTCATTGTCCTGAAAGGTTTCTTCCAAAGATTGACTTTCAGGGCATATTTCCAACATTCAAAGCCATGCCAGATGCTTTTACTGATCTAGCAAATGTGACGAGATCACATATACCTGCTGCAAATGCACCTGCAAGGATTGATGTACTTAACATACGTCGTAACATCACCCTGGAAGGACCAACTGTCCCCGAAGGAAGGGCGACCGCACCTCCTACGCAGCTCGATACACTAGCAGCTAGCCAATCATCTGCTCTTACCCTGAAGCGTGGTAGATCCCCTGGTTCAAAGGGTTCACGACCCCGGAAAAGGAAAACGACACAAACTAGTGAACCTAGTCTGAATCCGACCATCACTCACAAACCGACCTCCCAAGAATCGCGAGATTTTGGTCCATTACACAGTATTATATGAGGTTTGGAATCGAAATAAGATGATCGTCGATGATGCATTTACGTATACGGTAGCTACTAACATCATGCTTAGTGATGACATTGAACCATGTTCTGTTGATGAATGTCAACGTAGAACCGATTAGTCAAAGTGGAAACAAGTAATCCAGGTCGAATTCGATTTGCTTGCGAAACGTAAAGTGTTTGGACCCGTAGCTCATACTCCACTACATGTAAAGCCCATGAGCTACAAATGGGTTTTCGTAAGGAAACATAACGAGAAGAATGAAATAGTGCGATACAAAGTACACCTCGTAGCGCAAGGCTTCTCTCAACGCCTTATGATTGATTACAAGGAGATGTATTCCCCTGTAATGGACGTCATAACATTTCGCTACCTTATCAGTTTGGTAGTTTTCGGAAAACTGAATATGCAGCTTATGGACATGGTAACCGCGTATCTCTATGGTGATCTAGATACGAGAATCTACATGAAAGTTCCATAAGGACTTCCATTGAATGGTTCAAATAGTTCTAGACCACGGAACACCCTCTCGATTAGATTGAGGAGATCACTCTACGGATTGAAACAATCCGAGCGGTTATGGTATAATCGTCTGAGTGAATATTTGACAAGTCAGGGTTATGTGAACAACGAACTATGCCCATGTGTGTTCATCAAGAAGTCACATTTTGGATTTATGATCGTTGTAGTTTATGTCGACAACATAAACCTCATTGGAACTCCTGCAAAGCTTGAGGAAATTACCGTTCACTTAAAATTAGAATTTAAGATGAAGGATCTTGGGAAAACTCGATATTGTCTTATCCTGGAGATTGAGCACTGTTCGGATTGAATCCTAGTACATCAATTGAACTACACCCAAAAGGTGCTGCGATGTTTTAATGAGGATAAAGCGAAGTCTTCGAGTACTCCTATGTTATTTGGACTCTAGATGCTAAATGGGATCCCTTCCATCCCAAGGAGGATGAGGAAGAGATTTTAGAGCCTGAAGTTCCATACCTAAGTGCAATTGGTGATTTGTTGTACTTGGCTCAATGCACGAGACCCGACATCTCCTTTGTTATTAATCTTTTGGCTAGATACAACAACGCACCTACACGTAAACATTGGAATGGTGTTAAAGACATTTTATGCTATCTTAAGGGTACGATAGATTTGGGCTTGTTTTACACCCATGAATCCTCGAGAAGAGCCGCCCGCCTCGGTCATCGGGTTGATTCTCGCTTCGTTGGTTATGAAGATGCTGGTTATCTATCTGACCCACATAGGGCAATTCTCAAATGGGTTATGTCTTTACCATTGGAGACATTACAATATCTTGGAGGTCTACCAATCAAATGCTAGTTGTGACTTCTTTGAACCATGCTGAGATTCTTGCTTTGCATGAAGCTTTGTGTTAGTGCTTTTGATTAAGAGCAGTTATGGAACATATTTGAAGCACTAGTGGTCTTTCTACCATCGTTGACCTTCCTACGACAATCTTTGAAGGCAATGCAGCATGTATCGAGCAACTAAAGAAAGGATACATTAAGGGAAACAACACTAAGCACATTGCGCCAAAGTTCTTTTACTTTCACCAGTAACAACAACATCAGAACATTGAAGCAAGCAAATTCGTTCCTAGGACAACATGACCGATCTCTTCACCAAGTCATTGCCCAAGTATACTTTTCAGAAGTTCGTCCAAGGAATCGATATGCGTAAATTATCTGAGTTGAATTGCTTATGGTTCTCTTATTTGGAAGTTATCTCTAACTCAGGGGGAGTATCCCGAAGCATACTTACTTGATCTTAATGTACTCTTTTTCCTACGATTAGGAGCATTTTTGCTACCTAACAAGGTTTTGATGAGGCACCCATCCTAGGATGATCATTCTCCGTTGAGTTCATTATTTTCATTTCGTATGACGTTTGTTTTAGACATTATGCATACTTCTCACTTGTCTCCTTAGTCTATGAGTTTTTTTGCATTATTTGACTTTTCACTTCAGGTTATTAGTTCCTTGATTTCTCATCATCACGACACATATTGGGATTCAAATGAGAAAAGGAAAGGCATATTTGAATTTGTATTTTCTTATATATATATATATATATGTGTGTTGATATGTTCCTTTCAAATTGTGTATTTGGAAAGAAATTTATTTTATAGTTTAGAAGTCAATTAAATCCTAAGAAATTCATGAGAGAAGTTTATACAAATTCATAGAAATCTATATAAGTCTGCCAAAATTCATATAAAATTGTAAAATCTATTAAAATCTTTTGAAATTTGTCACTTAAAAAAATCTGCTAAAATTATCTGAAATCCAAATTGAGTACGACCTAGTTGGGTACTGCTATGCTTTTTTTTAAAAAAAAAAAATTGATTTTGATGTGCTGTGAAATAAAGTTGTTGAGAGTTTTGGTAATAGTGTTTGAATGTTTGGTAAACATTTATATAAATTGCTGTGAATTTATTAAATGATTAAAAATGATATGGTATTTAATGAGATATAATAATTGTCAAATAAAATAATGATGAGGCAATGATTGTAATTTTGTAAAATATGTAAGAATATACTTGTTATTTGAAAATTTTATTAAATAAATTAAATAAGCACTAATTACTATACTTTAAAAAAAATTTTTTTTTAGAAACATGATAGATCGTACTTACACCTTCTGGTTTGAGTACTTCTGTTTTTTGTACTTTTCTTTGAAGATTGAGTTACTGATTGTAACGTGTACTTGTGCATTAATCTTTTTTCTTTTCTTTTGTTTTTTTGTCAAAATCATGCTTTTTGACTAAATGTTATTCTATTTTTATCCCAATAAAAAAGGAAAAGAAAAGGGACAAGGATTGTCTGCCCTCCTAGTTTTGGTGCCCTTTCATGCCCTCCTATTTTGTACGGTCACGGTTAAGTCACGTCAACATTTTATATTAATTTTTTAATGAGATAATAAGACAAAAAACAATAAAAATATAAAATATAAAATATTAACGTGGCTTAACCGTGACCGCACAAAATAAGAGGGCATGGAAGGGCACCGCAACTAGGAGGGCAGACAATATTGTCCAAAGAAAAGGGGGAGTTAGAAGAAAATTGCAGAAATAAGTGGTTATGAATTATAGTAGTGGAAAAGTGTTAAGTTCGCTTGAATTTCAACTTCATAAATGACTAATTTAACATTAATTTAATAAAATTATGATTTTATAAAAAAGAAAAATTGCAGAAATTGAAGCACACACCGGCGTACTGCTTGCGTGCTTATAATATATTTTTCTATAAGAATCTGAACACGGAACTGTAATTCCTCTGTCTCTACTGTTTTATTTCATCTTTTTCTCCCCCAGTTCTCTCTCTGTCTGTCTCTCACATACAAAGAAACTACATAGATTGAAGTTAATTGGGTTCTGAGGAATTGAAAAAACACAGAAAACAAAATTATGGGATCGTTGAAGAAGGAAGAGGAGGAGCTGGAACAATCGGGGGAGGACTCAAAAGAGGCCATACTGTATGTCAATGGAGTTCGTAGAGTTTTGCCTGACGGGTTGGCCCATTTGACCCTTCTCGAGTATCTCAGAGGTATGATTTTTTATCATTTCTTTTTATCTTTTTAATTGTAATTGCAACTTGGTTTTCCCAGTTTTGTTTGTTTGATTGCCAGGAAAAAAAGTTCAGATTAGTTTGGTCTTGTAATCTGTTTAGTTTGTTTTGTTGTTGTTGTTACAAGATGCCATAGTTCTTGTATTCCTAGTTGTGTTTGTGTGTTTGTGTCTTTGGTTGTCTTTGGTCCTTTCCTTTGTGTTGAGATTTTGGTTTTTCTTAAGAAACTTCAATCACTTTGGAATTGGAGAGTTCACTGATGGATGAGTATTCGTGGAAATCAATGGATGGTTCTTCTGGTAGACTAGTCCAGTTCTGTTTTCGCCCCTCTCGCGCAGTTTGGAAGGTCAATGGATGCCGAATATTTAGATTGCTTAATGCTCCATTGATCCTGATGCCTACTGTTTGTGGATGATTAGGGAGTCGAGTTTGGGCAACCCCGGAATCTTTTAATGCATTACTTTGTGAGAAGCCTAAGTTTTATCCAAGGGAGGAAGGGGGAATGATGCATTGAAGATGGACTATCTTGGAGATATTTTGGGTTGTTTGGATGGAGAGTAATAGGAAATTTTTAGGCCGCTAGGCGGGATGATGCATGCAGACCATATGTAGTACATACTTTGTTTCCGGACATTCTTATGGACTTCATTTAATCATGTTTTAAGGTTGTGTATTAGTTTGTTCTTTTGTTTTGTTTTCATTTGGTGTCTTCTGCTTTGTCATTCTTTAGTTTGGAACTCGGGCGTGGTTTAGGGATTGCCTTGTCCCTTGTGTTGTAGTTTCTTTTATACAAGAAAGAAGAGTATTCTTGAACTACAGAGCTGATTGCTGTTAATAAATGTCATAATGGTCAATATTTTTTGCGCTGCATCTTTTACATTCTTAATTGCTGATTTCTTTCAGATTTTGTTGTCCACTTTGGTTCTTTATGTCAAAAAACACCTAATTAGGTTCGATGGCCTTTTCGGCAATACAGATATAGGTTTGACGGGGACAAAGCTTGGCTGTGGTGAAGGTGGTTGTGGTGCTTGCACTGTTATGGTTTCGCATCACGACAAAGAACTGAAGAAAAGTTTGTGAGTCTCCCTTTCTCTTAAATATACATTCGCTCACATACATTCGGATCAAACTGAAAATATTTTGTTTATTTTCTTTTGTAAAATCATTTTGCAGCCACTATGCTGTCAACGCATGCTTGGCTCCTTTGTATTCTGTAGAAGGGATGCATGTAATTACTGTGGAAGGACTAGGGAGCCACAGGCGGGGCTTGCACCCAATTCAAGTAATATATGCTTCCTTTCTTTTTGCTCCCTGTATCCGTTATTACTTTTAAGTTAATCGGAATGATACTGCATACATTACCTAGTTTAGCCGGTAGGATCTCTTGTTTCATACATGAGGCATGAGTTGTTTAGGTAGAGAGAGGCTATCTCTTACTGTGTACCATGGATCTGCAATGTGAAATCAAGGGGACCCTTGAGGAACACCTGAGGCATTCCTCTGTTTAGTTAAATTGCGAAGAGGATTAAGCCTCGTGGGCACATGATTTGTTTCACCAAGGTCAAACAACGACATTTGAGCTGGGGTTTTGATTTCGATTCTTTATTATTTTGTAGAAAATCAAATTCCTAGCTGCTGCTAAGTCTAGATCCCTCCAGGTCACTCTAAAACCTAATAAACGCCCAGCCCTTAGCACTCAACCCCCATAGATGGGATGCTCAGTAGCTCGAAGGTGCATCCCGCAACCGAGTTGCTGTAAGGATACATTCCCCTGTTGGCCTGCATTTGTAAGTTCTGCCATTTATTTCTTCTTCCATTCCCCTGCATGGTGGAGTTTGTTTTGGTGAACTAAGTTCTGCCATTTATTTCTTCATCCATTCCCCTGCATGGTGGACTTTGTTTTGGTGAACGACTCTGAAGTACTCTTGCTGGGGATTATTTTAGTAATCAGCCATGAATAGGAAGTTGGAAGCATGCAAAAGAAATTGGAGGGAGAAAAAGGAAACTTAAGGTACATATTTTGTAATCCCCAATTGGGTGAGGGGCATTTGTAGGCTTACATCACTTAGCATATTCTGTAATCAACAATTCATGGAAGGTGTTTGTAGGCTTAAAAATCACTTTGGTCACACTCATGATCGTGTACAGTCTCACAAAAGTTGTAAAGTTGGAGTCCCATACAGTTTTGAAACTTTGATAGAAGTAGAACAGAAAAAATACAAACACTCAGCGTAAGCAGTATCAAAATGTGCTTTAAGAATTCCTAGCTGTAATTTTGTTGCATAAGATAGGAATTCATCCTGTATACTAATATATACCACTAGATCGATAAGTGGATTGGCCATTTCATGCTCCAGATTTTTTTCTGATTTAGTCACTCTTTCTCGGGCGAAAGAGATGATATCTCAATCGTGGAAACATGATATGTTTTATCCGACAACTGTGTTATACTGAATTGCATTTCTTGAGATTGGGGAGGATCCTGGGCGGAGGAGTCTGGAGTATGGAACCTCCATTAAAGTACGTAACCTGCCTAATTGAGATTCTAACCTATGCCTATTTTCTTTCATGTTATTTAGGAATCATTGGCACGATCTCATGGTTCACAATGTGGATTTTGCACCCCCGGTTTTATTATGTCCATCTATGCCTTGTTGAGGTCAAGTCAGACACCACCTAATGAGGAGCAGATTGAAGAATGTCTTGCAGGAAATTTGTGTAGATGCACAGGTTACAGGCCAATTGTTGATGCTTTTCGTGTCTTTGCCAAAACAAATGATACACCATACATTAATACATCTTCACTAAGCTCCGAAGGAGGTGAGTTTGTGTGCCCTTCGACTGGAAAGCCCTGTTCGTGTGGATTGAAAAGTGAAAGTTCGTGCACCACTCATGAAAGTGGTACTCATGGTGAGAGGTATGCACCTGTCTCGTACAGTGAAATTGATGGAAGCACATACACAGACAAGGAGTTTATTTTTCCTCCTGAGCTATTGTTGAGAAAATCGACTTATTTGAGTTTGACTGGTTTTGGTGGATTAAAGTGGTTCCAACCGTTGAGGCTTAAACAAGTGCTAGGATTGAAGGAAAAATACCCTGATGCAAAATTATTGGTAGGCAATACTGAGGTGGGAATTGAAATGAGGTTGAAAAATATTCAATATAAGGTTTTGATTTTCGTTACGAATGTACCTGAACTCAGTAAATTGACTGTGAAGGATGATGGCATAGAGATAGGTTCAGCAGTAAGACTTTCTGAACTACTTAAAGTTCTAAGAACGGTCATAACAGAACGCGTAGCTCATGAAACTTCTGCTTGTAAGGCCTTCGTTGAACAATTAAAATGGTTTGCTGGGGTGCAAATAAGAAATGTTGCATCTGTGGGTGGAAATATCTGTACAGCCAGTCCAATATCAGACTTGAACCCTCTTTGGATGGCCTCTAGAGCAAAATTTCAGATTATTGATTGCAAAGGGAATATTAGAACGACACTGGCAGAAAACTTTTTCTTGGGTTACCGAAAGGTGGATCTGGCCAGTGGTGAAATTTTACTCTCTGTATTTTTACCTTGGACTAGGTCCTTCGAGTATGTGAAAGAGTATAAGCAAGCTCACAGAAGGGACGATGATATTGCAATTGTGAATGCTGGGATTCGTGTTCATCTTGAGGACAGAGGTGGCTGGGTTGTGTCTGATGCATCCATTGCTTATGGTGGAGTTGCTCCACTCTCTCTTTCTGCAAAAAGAGTGAAATTTTTTCTCATTGGGAAGAGTTGGAACCAGGAGATGTTGCAGGGTGCCTTGAAAGTCCTGCAAGAAGATGTATTGCTCAAGGATGATGCTCCTGGTGGAATGGTGGAGTTTCGTAGATCATTGAGTGTTAGCTTTTTCTTCAAATTTTTTCTTTGGGTTTCTCATCAAATGGAAGGGAAGCAATGCATTAAAGAGAGTGTACCATTATCTCATCTTTCTGCTGTACAATCATTTCACCGGCCACCTGTTATAGGATCTCAAGATTATGAAGTTATAAAACGTGGGACAGCTGTTGGGTCTCCCGAGGTTCATTTATCAGCAAGACTTCAGGTATATTCTTGGATATACTGGCAAACTGTTTTTTATTTTTTTTGATATACCAATTATTCAAATTTGTATTGTTTTGGGCCTATACTACCAAAGTTTGTAATTAACATTTGAGAGTTGGACGGCACAATTATTTTATGTATTGGTAATGTGAAATTAAATGGCATGAAGGTCCTTTTTATTTGGAAATCGATGTAAATTTGTGCACGGTACATGAAATTTTTCTCGTAGAGAGTAGCAGTATGGTGTTGGTATTGATACGATAATTTCTACCAGGTTACAGGAGAGGCGGAATATGCCGATGACACACCATTGCCTCCTAATTGTTTACACGCTGCTTTAATACTCAGCAGAAAGCCTCACGCTCTTATACGTTCAATCGATGATTCTGGAGCAAAGTTATCACCTGGGTTTGCAGGCATATATTTAGCAAAGAACGTTCCAGCTGATAATAACATTGGACCAGTTGTTGAAGACGAGGAACTATTTGCTTCAGAATTTGTCACTTGTGTAGGTCAGGTATGATGGTTAAAATCTCTCTCTCTCTCTCTCTCTCTCTCTCCTGCATGAATCCAAGGCTATGTAGGATTTTTCCTTGCGTGGTACATTTGGTGCTATGCTACCCTGCTATCCTCCTTTAGGAATTTATCCTTGGTGTTATTCAACATTTTATGCAGGTTATAGGACTGGTAGTTGCTGATACACATGAGAATGCAAAACTAGCAGCGAGGAAGGTTCATGTTGAATATGAAGAGCTACCAGCCATCTTATCAATACAGGATGCCATCGATGCCAAAAGTTTCCATCCTAATACGGAGAGGTGTTTTAGGAAAGGGGATGTGGATATTTGCTTTCAATCAAGTCAATGTGACCATGTAATAGAGGGGGAAGTTCGAGTCGGCGGACAGGAACACTTCTATTTGGAGCCAAATAGCAGTGTGGTATGGACAGTGGATGGTGGCAATGAAGTTCATATGATCTCATCCACTCAGGTATGTTAGAAACCCCCTGAAAGAATTGCTTCTTCAACCAATTTAGATATGACGGAAGTGGGAGTCTTGAGTTGTACCTTTTTCCTCTTTTGATAAAGTTTTATTTCTTATGAAAAAGAGGACATCCCGTTTTACTCAAAGGCGCTTTTAAAAGCGCTTGATCCTCATATTGACAAAGCATAGCTCAACATTTCTCGTCTTCCATTGAATACTGCAAAGCGTCAAGTGAATGGGTCAATTACATTAGCCACATGTTTGACATCCTTCCCCCACTTGGGTAAGTATGTGATGCTCCCCGCTGGGCAATTAATTCAGAATTACAGCAGAATAGCTCCCTAAAACCCATTGCCCTATCTGCTGTCACCTTACCCTCACGCCTGCTGGTTGGCCTATGGTGCCATCACCTTGCCTATATCTTCACAAATCTTCCACTCTATCCTTGATATCGTTGACGCAGCCACTTTTGGGTTCCAAAGTTAACCTGCAAGCCCAATTCTTTCCCAAATTGATCCACCCTTCCCATCTCTAGCCAAGCAGCTAGAGCGTCCCTTTCTTCATGAGGAGGTGCTCAAGAACATAGTTGACTAGTGGAAATTGACCTCTTCTTGATACAACCATATTTATTTTCTAAACTAGCAGACATGTGCATTGAAGTTATAGTACCGCTGATCCCATTCAACCTTTTGGATGATACCTTGGAGATGATTTGAGTTGCCACATTGCATAGACTAATTAGCCAAATTGTATCATGTTCTTCGGGTCTAAGACCAATGCTAGTGTGATTCAGTTTTTAAGTTGAATACCCTGGTGGAATAACCTTACACTTAGCCACCTTAACCACCTCCCAAAACTCTTGAAAGATTTGCTGGACCTTTCTATTTTCCCAGTTTCTTTGGTAGCGTTTTAATGCTCCATACTTAGCTTTCTAGTCGCTTCTTTTAACATTGGTGCATAGACACATTACCTCTCTCTCCCTCCCCCCCCTTTCTTCAATTACTATTGTTCGTAAGTACTGGTTGTATGTATTACAAGTATTTATGTGATGATTGGAAAAAGTTTGTTAGGGACCAGTGTCAATTGAATGTCTATGACTTTATTTTAGTACTTAATTTTTTAATGCAATGTAAAATGAAATCATCAATCTGCAGGCCCCTCAGAAGCACCAGAAATACGTTTCTCATGTTCTTGGTCTTCCAATGTCGAAAGTCGTTTGTAAAACTAAGCGCATTGGTGGTGGTTTTGGCGGCAAGGAGACTAGGTCAGCTTTCATTGCTGCTGCAGCCGCTGTTCCAGCATATCTGTTAAATCGTCCAGTTAAAATTACATTAGACCGTGATACAGATATGATGATAACTGGACAACGCCATAGCTTTCTCGGAAAGTACAAGGTTTACTTCTGTTACTGTAATTGTATTTTCTGTTGGATCACCACATTTATGTCCTGCTCATAGGTTTTACAATCTGATGTTAGCAGTACCTCTTTTTCGTTTGTTCAAATTGTTGGTTCCTTTTTCTTTTGTCAAATAAGTGACAACGGACAAGCGCTGCTATATAAAAGAAATTAAGAAAAGACTATTCATGCCACAAAATACACAGTGGGACTTTAGTATCAAGCAGTAACAATTTGGCCCCTTCTATGGTTCATTTACCATGTACAAAATTCTATTACCTGATTTAACTTCGATTAGGCGAAGAGAAATATGAAAGACTCCTTTAATTCAAGGGAAAAAAATGGAGAAGAAGAGGGAGAAGGTTTAGGTTTAGGGTTTAGGTCAATTATGCTATTATTGTTTAGTTGGATTTCATTTTTTTCCTTGTTGAAGTTACATCACATGTGATAGAATGAAAGAAAAGTATTGATTTCATTTATGCTTTTACACAGGTTGGATTTACAAATGAGGGCAAGGTGTTGGCACTGGATCTTGAAATCTACAATAATGCTGGAAATTCGCTAGATTTGTCTCTTCCCGTACTTGAACGTGCTATGTTTCACTCAGATAACGTCTATGAGATTCCAAATGTGAGGATTGTAGGAAGGGTTTGCTTCACTAACATTCCAAGTAACACTGCTTTTCGAGGATTTGGTGGTCCTCAAGGTATGATTATTGCGGAAAATTGGATTCAGAGGGTTGCTGCAGAACTCAAAAAAAGCCCAGAAGAGATAAAAGTACGTTAAGAAATTTTATTATGTTGTATTCCTTATGTTGCAGTTGCACCTTCAGTTCATAAGCACCACATTCCTCTTAATCTGAGCTTGTTATATAAATTTGTTTCAGGAAATTAATTTTCAAGGTGAAGGATCAATATTGCATTATGGTCAACAACTTAAACACTGCACATTGGGTCCGCTCTGGAATCAACTGAAGTCATCTTGTGAATTTTCAAAGGCTCGCTACGAAGTTGACCAATTTAATATTCAAAATCGGTGGCGGAAGCGTGGTATTGCCATGGTTCCAACAAAATTTGGCATAGCCTTTACGTTAAAGCTTATGAACCAGGTAAGTTTTCATAAACCATGTTTTTTTCACTATAAAACTGTTAGAAAAATAGAGGTTGGACTAAAGGATTTTTTACTATCTTTTTTTTTAGAACAATTTTATAAGGGGAGCGGGGAGGGTTTGAAAATATTACAATAATTAAGGGAAGGGAGGAGTTTCGAACCCGGGACGCATGGGCAAAAACCCAACACCCTATCCAATCTTTTGTCTATAATTGATTTTCATTTCTATATGCTATGCAATCATGCTATTAGAATCCTGATTAGGCGTTCTTAAATGACTCTTAGGCAGGTGCTCTTGTTCATGTCTACACAGACGGAACTGTTTTAGTCACACATGGAGGTGTAGAGATGGGGCAAGGTTTACATACAAAAGTTGCTCAGGTCGCTGCTTCCGCCTTCAATATCCCTCTCAGTTCTGTCTTTATTTCGGAGACAAGTACTGACAAGGTAATTGACAGTGTTCCATTTCCTTATGGGGAACTTTGGTTTGGCGGTTAGATTTTGCACCTCGTTTATTCATCAAGCTAAAGATAATGTAATAGATGTATCAATTTATTATATATGTCATATGGGATGGAAACCTTGTGCACACTTTGGATCTCTTATTGCTGCCTAAAGGGCAAGGGGCTGTTCCCGTTTCTGCTGTTTTATGGTTCTTTAGGATACCTGTGATTGTCCTAAAGGGATTCTTAAGCTTTGTTAGAATTAGACCATCCAATTCAACCAATTGCAACAGATGGAGAGTGTCAGGACTTTATAGATTAATATGTAGTAAGGCTCATAACTCCCTATGTAGGATTCCACGTTCTCTACAAGTTTATTGCATTATTATATCAAGGAAGTTGCTAGAGTGCTGTTTTCTGCAGTTGATGTTGAAATGTGTTTGATAATAGTAAAATTTACGAGAATGTGTGTACGAATTAGAGCCTGTAATTCTCTGTAGCACTTAAGATTGGATAGCTTTTGAAATAAATATTTTAACAAATTAATAGGTGTGAATAACTGGTTTAGATTCCCTTCGGTTTCTGCTGTTTTATTTTTTCTATATGCCCTACAAAGCTGATGATCTCCATGCTCGTATTTTGTTGGATTAATAAACTAGGTTCCTAATGCATCGCCAACAGCAGCTTCTGCGAGTTCTGACATGTATGGAGCTGCAGTTCTAGATGCATGTGAGAAAATTAAGGCACGTATGAAGCCTATTGCTTCACAGCAAAATTTCAGCTCTTTTGCCGAGGTACTCTTTCTGTCATAGTTTCTAAATACTGTTCCATAATTTGGTAATCGTGTCTTTCATACAAGTTTATTTCCTTGTTCTCTTGAGGAGCAAATGACTGTAGCATTTAGGATGCTTTGGCATTTACTCACCAGGAGCGTTCCAAAACAAAGAAGTTAATTATAATCCCAGCGCAAAAAAGAGGAGAAAAATATTGTGCATGATTAGAAGTAAATCAATAAAATTGTTAGGCCATCAATTATATATCCAAAAATAAACTGAAAATGACGGTCAGTAAGATTTAAATGTTCCAAGATAAAGTTTTTGTTGCATGGGTTATTAATTGCTAATACCTTAGGGTGATCTATAATACTTTATCAGTCACAAACATCTGCAAATATTTTCCTCCCCTGAATCCTGAACCCTAAACCATACATGGACTCTTATGTGAGCATTTTGCTCTGAGAATTTCTAATGGTACGAAACTTATGTTAGCTTCATGTTTCATAATTATTGTCAGCTGGCAAGTGCATGCTATGTGGAACGGATAGATCTTTCTGCTCATGGGTTTTACATTACACCGGAAATTGACTTTGATTGGACAACTGGTAAAGGGAACCCATTCAACTACTTCACATATGGGGCTGCTTTTGCTGAGGTTGAAATTGATACATTGACTGGAGATTTTCACACTAGAGCGGCTAACGTATTCTTGGATCTTGGTTACTCTCTCAACCCCGCAATTGATGTTGGGCAGGTGTTTTTTCTTTCTCCATTTTTCTTTTTAGTATCATTATTTAATTTAACAGTAAAGATCCTCAAGATATGGAAAGTTTAGCAGTATCTCAAACAATGCTTACTGAAGCCCATTTTTTAGGGATCTCTATGTGGCAAACTTGCAACGGGCTATATTTCATAAACAGAACTGCATCTGGTATTCTTAAGTTATGTTTAGTAATCCCGTAGTGGGGTATGCTTTGTTTCAATAGGAATAAATTGGGCTAGAACTGATGCTAAACGTTGCATAAATATGGCAAGAGATGAGGAAATAATCAGTCTGATCTCTGGCCTACGTTTCATACAATATAAGCACTTGCCTAGAAAGTGAACATTTCCATTTTATGTGGTAAACTTTTCAGTGTATTTGTGATCTCCTGTTACTTCCGTCATCTAAATTAACGCAGATGCTAACAAACTCCTGGATCCCATTCTAGTTTCAGACTTCCAATCTTGCTGTTTTTTCAGTCTTGTTTACGAAATGGGGGGAGGGGGTGGTTGAAACTTGGTGATTTATTTCAATTCGACCGCAATAAATATTATGTTTCTTATGCAGATTGAAGGAGCATTTGTACAAGGTTTGGGATGGGTAGCTCTAGAAGAACTAAAGTGGGGCGATCCTGCTCATAAATGGATCTCACCCGGTTGCCTCTACACATCTGGGCCGGGAAGTTACAAGATTCCTTCCATTAATGATGTCCCCTTCAAATTCAGCGTTTCACTTCTGAAGGTATGCTGATTACTTTAGAAGAACATGTTATCCAATTAAAGGTTACTCTGGAAGGTAATTTGTCTACGAGTATTACGGGTGCGGTTCTAGATGTCAATGAATGTCCTTGGATTAATTTGTCTATCATTAGCAAGTAGCTTGGGTTTTGTGGTTGGTGAATGTCCTTTGAACTACTGGAGGCTTCCATTGGGTGGTAACTCGTGTGCTTTGTGTTTTTGGGACGCAGTGATAGAAAAACTATGAAAATGGTTAGTTTGGTAGAGGAAAGGTTTCCTTTTGAGTCAGTTAATTGGATAGGATAGTTAGCTTCTGTTTGGAAAAGCTTTAATCCTTTGCTTAACAGTTGTATTTATCGAGATCGAATTTATTTGGCCACCCAGCTTACGTTAATGATTCTCTCTGCTGACTTGTTTGTTGTTTCCTTTACTAATTGACAGGGTCATCCAAATGTGAAGGCCATCCACTCATCTAAAGCTGTTGGTGAGCCACCATTTTTCTTGGCATCAGCCGTCTTCTTCGCCATCAAAGACGCCATAATAGCTGCAAGAGCAGAAGTAGGGTCTAATGAGTGGTTTCCACTTGATAATCCCGCGACACCTGAACGGATACGGATGGCCTGCTTAGACGAAATTATTGAACCATTTGTAAGCACAGATTTCCGCGCCAAGCTTAGCGTTTGATTGCTAATTTCTGCTTTCCTGTATTTCGTCTACACGACTGGTATCGGACTTGTGCTAGACTGTTCAGTCTCCTGTATTTAGCCAATTACAAAAGATGCATGTAAATTGTAATTATTTTTGGTTTACATGAGATGTATACTCATACAGAATTTTTAAGGAGACGATATTCAAATGGGTAATGATTTCCGCTTCTGCACTTATTCCGTTGTTTATGCCCGTTGATTCTCCTTTGATTAGCTTACTGAAATTACAGTTAACCGTTTTGTTTGTGCTATAGCAGCTTCCCTTCTAATCTACTCATATCATTTATCATGCATGACATTTTCCAATGAACATGTAGGCATTGGACTTACATGTTTTATTTATTAATATATAAACGAACAATGTGATATTATAGACAGCTACCTTATCTTCTTCCCAACAAAAACAAAAAATAGCTCATCTTGGTTCATTACTTGGGACCCACTTTTATTTTTTTGATTTTCTGTACTTCTACCTATGACAAAGTTCTTGTGGTCCAAATTTTGCATATAGCAGTTGTTATGATGCAAGTGTAAAACCATGTTAATTAACCCATAAACTTGAATTCAAAAAAGTAAATGTAAAAAGTTAAAAAGTTTAGAGAATATAACTGCAGTGGTGTACTAAAAGATGTAGAACATTGGTACCTTTGTCAGCAAGGGCTAAGCTAGAAAGTTAGTTCGCTGGATGCATAACTAAGCATTAGCAGGTGCAGGTTTTGTGGAATTCCATGCATAACGTTAGTGTCAAAAAATTCGATTTTTTTAAGTGAGCCATTTTGTCGAGTACTTGGTCAACTCATACCCCATTGTGTGCTTAACGTACGTCTCCCACCCTTTGTGCTATTTAATTGTTTTTAGGTCAATATTGTTATAGTAAACAAAGAGATAAATCATATATGTATAAGGCTTTTTATTAGGTGTACGAAAGGAGAGAGGGTTAACAATACTTTTATTATTTTAAGAAAAAACTAGTATAAACATTTTCAAATACGGTGCCATTTCTCTTAAAACATAGATGTTTCCCCTATTTCATCTACTTCTTTGTGAGCTACCCGAACGAACTCTGCAATTAAAGTTTTTTGTGTTATATCTACCTTTTGATGGTTCTGAATGAGTGAGTGATAGTGTTGATGGTGGTAGTTAGTTGATTATTATTCGTCCTAGTTTCATTCGATATATCGAGCAACAAAAGCCTATTGCGATTTAAACAGACATTCAGACGACTTTTCTCCCACCCAAACACTTGAACAAGAGGAGGGGGTTGGTGGTGGGGTGTGCATGCCCCCTCTTGTCCTTAACAAGATTGCCCCTGCCTCTGAAGGAGCCTCAGAAAGCTCGCCACGTGAAACAATCAATAAGTTAAAGAGAATTTATTGAGTTCGATTCTCTTATCTGCTGACATCGTTTGTTATAAAATAATAGAGATAATTAACTATCACATACAAGATATTTTTGGAGCAAACTAACTTTCTTTGGATGGCAGGGAGAGAAAAAAATTATACTCAGGATTGACTTCATCTTTTCAGTACATACATGCATGTGGAATTGCTAAAGTCAGAATTCCTATAATATAAAATTGTTAATATCAAATAGTAATTCGGTTGGAATATTGATATGCAGAAACATTTCAAGGGACAATTTGGAAAAGCTAAATGTAGGTTATAGGGCATATTGACTAATAAGTAATGACGGGCATATTGACTAAGAATAAATTGTAGCAATGGTCTCTCAACTTTAATCAAATTGGAGCAATGGTCCCTCAACTAAAAATATATTACCATTGGTCCATCAACTTATCAAAATGTGTAGCTATAGTCATTTTCATCAATTTCGTCAAAATTTTGTCAAAATAAGTTATGTCGGAATAACCATTTATATAATTATGGTCATTTTCATCAATTGCGTCAAAATTTTTGTCAAAACGAGTTATGTTGGAAGGACCATTGCTACAATTGGGTTAAAGTTAAGAAACCATTTCTCCAGTTGAATTAAAGTTGAGAGACCAATGGTAATGAATTTTTAGTTGAGGGACCATAGCTGCACGTTTTGATGAGTTAAGGGACCAATGGTAATGGATTTTTAGTTGAGGGACCATTGCTCCAATTGAGTTAAAGTTAAGGGACCATAACTACAATTTACGCTATTGACTAATAAGTAACTAGCCTTCATGCACGCGCGTGAGTGCGTGCAGAAGACATTTTTTAAATCACGATGTGCTACGTACGACCTACATGTTTTAAATGTATTTATATGCGTAAATTGACAAAGGGAAAGTCAAATATTTGAAGTAAATGAATAATTTTAGATCATGCTAGAAGAAACCTCTCATAAACCAATTAAAGCAGCTGAATTCACATAATAAAATCGGTTTCTATATAATTTACATTAAGAATAGTATTTAATAAACAATTGAATGAATCACATTATTACGAGCCTATTGTGAGGTTAAGTTCATCCCCTCTCCCTTAATGTATATAATATCGTTTGTTTGAAGAAAAAAAAAAGACAGTCATTTGACAATTAATTTAATCACATTATTATCTGCGTGCGAAAGACCCTTTTTTTATAACCAGCATTACATGCCTCTTAAGATGTTTTGAACGTGTTTAGAAATAGAGAAAATAATATTTAATAAACAACTGATTGAATCACATTATTACTAACACATTGTTAGGCTAAGCCCACCCCCCTTTCCCTTAGTGTAGAAAATATCGTTTGTTAAAAAAAAAAAATCCATTTGACAACTTATTTAATCACAATAATGTTTGTTAAAAAAAATCATTTGACAACTAATTTAATCACATTATTATCCGCTTGCGAATGATCTTTTTTATAACAGGCATTACAAGTCTTTTAAGATATTTTGAACGTGTTTAAAAATAGAGAAATTGAATTACATTATTACTAGCCCATTGTGAGGTACTAATTAAAAAACCACAAAAAAAAAAAATTATTATTAAAAAAATACTATTAAAATGATGAAAATGCTCTTACCTTATTTGATGCATTATTTTGAGATGCATTTGAAGTTTTTTGTTTTGGGGGCATTTTTGTCCAACTATTTTGTTGAAGCTTGGTGACACCAAAGCACTATTCACCTTTTCTTCTCTCTTTATCTATAATAGATGACTACTTGGACTAGTCCTTTTCTAGAATATATGTTCGTACTATCCGTTACTTTACACTCAAGTTCAAATTCTTCCTTTAATTGATTAAAATAGTTCAAATCATCGCTGTGTCAAAAAATTTAATTGGGGTGTGCTATCCACACACTCCTTTTTACTTCTCTCACATCCTTTGTTAATTTCTATCAATTGATCTTCTTCAATTCATCATATCCGACGACCGAAAATTAAAAGGGTGTGAGAGAATAAAAAAGGGTGTGGATATCACAGCCCAATTTAATTTTGTGTGACGGACAATGCCTTCAATTTCAAACCTAATCAGTTATAAAATACTAGTAATATATGATCTTGTGCTATAATTAAACAAACAACGCCAAATTTAAAATTTATTTGAATGCTTGGGAAGGTAATTTTCTGGGAACCTTGAACTGGTCTTGTGAGTTTATTTATACTTGCTATCATCATATTTCTGCTAGCTGTACTTTTACAAAATTGACATAAAAAAAACTTTATGGTTATAAAATATATGCAAGGCATTTGGTATTTTTGGGCAATGAAACGACAATGAATTACCTAGAAGATATGGGGTATCAACCACAGTTGTCGATGAAATTGATTTATATTAATTTAACACCAATCACAGTTGATATATTCCAAGTTCCATAGGAAAATTTGTTAATTAAGAAAACCGAATCTCAACTGCTTCCTCTTACAAATTCAGAAATATTACACAAGAATTTCAATGTCAAATAGTTATAATCCTGCGACCTAGTACTACGGTCTAGTGGTATTCATATTCACATGTAAGTGAGAGGTCTTAAGTTCAATTCTCGCCAAAGACGAATATGAACCACATTATTGCTAGCCCATTATGAGGTCAACTCACTCCCTCCCTTTAGTGTAAATAATATCGTTTGTTCAAAAAAAAAAAAAGTTGTAATCGTTTTTTAATAATATGTGCCCAATTATTTTTCTCCACAATAGGTTGTTCTGCATGATTTATTCTAAGACTATTTTCAAGTACATTTGCATGAAGACCCTTATTGTGAAAGCCTAATGCGTAATGGGAACCCATTACCCAATTGTTTAATATTTGAACAAAGACATGAAATGATTTGCACGATTTAATTTGTGGAATTGGATCCTCTTTTGAGCCCAAGGAGAGGATCCTTCTGACCAAGGATCTTGGACCATTAGATTTTCATCCAACGGTTATAATTATTATAATTTTAAAGAGACTCCCCTGTTTGTAACCGTTGGATAAAAATCCAACGGTCCAAGATCCTTGGTCAGGAGGATCCTCTCCTTGGGCTCAAGATCCAATTCCTTAATTTGTCTCCAGTGGTTTGCTACCCTACAGGTTGGAAACTTCATTTAACATTAAACAAATGCTTCTGTGATTGAAGGGATCACTGATTCACTATATAAGTTGTGCTTCTGTGATTGAAGGGATCACTGATTCACTATATAAGCTGTGAATCTCTTTCAGTTGTCACTCACAAACAACCCTTTGGTCTTGAAGTCGAAGAGATACAAGTCCCAAAAGGGTTTAGGGTTTTGCTCAAAAATGGCCTATCATTGGCCAAGCCTGGCTTATGCCTTAGCTATATGCTTGATAGCCACCAATGTAGCAGCTAGTTATGACAAGCCTTATGCTTCTTCATCTCCACCAGTACCTGCATCTTCATACCTACCACCCTATTTCTACAAGTCATCCGCACCGCCACATTATCCTCGAGAAACACCGTCTTACTACTACAAATCACCACCTCCTCCATAACGATCATCTCCACTTCTCTATATTTACAAATCTCCACCACCACCACCTCCCTCACCTCCCCCTCCTTATGTCTACAAGTCACCACCGCCTCCTCCTCCATCACCCCCACCTCCCTATGTTTACAACTCCCCACCACCACCATCTCCCCCACCCCCCCTCCTTATGTCTACAAGTCCCCACCACCACCATCTCCCTCACCTCCACCTCTTTATATCTACAAGTCACCACCACCTCCTTCTCCATCCCTCCCCTCCTCCTTACATTTATAAATCACCACCACCACCCTCACCATCTCCTCCTCCTCCTTATACATACAAGTCACCACCCCCACCATCTCCATCACCTCCCCCTCCTTATGTCTACAAGTCACCACCTCCTCCTTCTCTATCCCCACCACCACCTTATGTCTATAAGTCACCACCACTTCCATCTCTGCCACCTCCCCCTCCTTATGTTTACAAGTCACCACCTCCTCCATCTCCATCACCTCCCCCTCCCACACTACAAGTCACCACCACCCCCATCATCATCACCCCCTCCTTCTTTGTCCCCACCTCCACCTTATGCAATATTGCATAGACTTAGGCAGAAACTGAAAGCTTGGTGCATTCACCAAGATCCAAGTGATCATTTTAATTACGCTTTATGGTCACTTCTGCGAGGCTATTTTGGGTGCGAACATGGGGAATTCGATGTTCAATTTTAATGTCAAAAGACATGAAATGCTTATCAAAATATTTATGATATGAACTCTATATTTATGAGATGAACTCTCCGACATTGTACAGTCTTGCAGACTTTATGGAATAATCAGGTTAATGAGCCCCTAAGGTTCTTAACGAAATTAATGGACTTGCACAAAGACATTTACTGTTTAGAGTGAATAGTAAGGGCAATTGTATTACCCTTGCCCTGTAATTGCCATTGCCCTCCACCAACTGGTGGAGATGCTCTTAGTGAAGTTCCTCGTCGTGCTTCACCTGTGGACATAGGCTTTTACGCCGAACCACATTAAATCTCGTGTTCTTATTTTGGGAGTGTTTGTTTCTTTTCTTTCGCCTATGACGTTGATACTTTGTACTTTTGTATGAATTCGCTTTCATTTGCGCATAAAAGTACAACATAGGACACTTGGGCTGAGATATGATGCCTCGTACTACACGACGCATCACCTTACCTGCATAAGGATTTTGTGCCTACAAGCACACTTTGCCAAGCCTTCTTGTTGGGGAAATTGGATCTCTATATCATCCATAGTAAAGATACTACATGACCCTATTTTCATAGTGGATTCAAGGGAACAGTTATGGACAAATCCAACAAAAATATGGACCCTGTAAATACTTATGGGTTTGGTTAATGTATCGACACACTGGTCACATGTTTGTCCTTACACATTGCAGCTAACCTAAAAAAAAATATTTAGTTGTGGTGTGAAGAAAGAAGAATATGGTTGGAGAGTAAACTCTCTAAACTAATGGTGTTGGAACACAAACTAAACTAACCCTAAGGTCCTACTTATAGTGGATGGGGCTTAGGTTACAATGAAAGAATCCAAATCCTAATTGGAAGTAAATCTAGATCCTAATCAAATAGGTAATTAACAAAATCTCTCCTCCGAGAAATGAATCCAATCAAGAAGTCAAATCCAAACCCTAATAGAACAGCCGAAAATCCCAACAATCTCCACCTCGGTGAGAAATTAGTAAACTTCCAAATCAAATATAAACTTCAAACTGGAATACCAAAAGTACAAATGCAAACATGCACCCAAATTATTTCGAAATTGATCTCCACCATGACAAAAAAATCCAAAGGGCTTCAAAACTTGAAATCTTCAACAAATTCCATTATGAAAATAACAAATACGAGGAAAAAAAATTGTGCAAAGCTCGAACATCAAAATCTACCTTTTGACAATGCAGAGTGAATAAACGTTGCCTCAAAGACAACCAAAATAATTTGGTATACAAACTCCCAAGTCATTCCTCCTGTCGAATTCTTCAAATATCGAATTTCACTTACAATACAAAAACTTGATCATGAATGGAATGTAAAGCCTCAGCCGAAACTTAAAGCTCTGATACACTTGTTGTACTTCTATGCGCAAGCGGAAGCGAATTCTAACAAAAGCACCAAGTGTCAATGTTGTAAACAAAAGTGAAGAAATAAACAATCTCAAAATAAGAACACAAGATTTAACGTGGTTCAGCGTAAAAGCCTACATCCATGGGTGAACCATGGCAAGGAATTTCACTAAACAAATGGAGATTACAAAAGAGTGTTTAACTATCACAACCTAAATCCCACAAATTACAAACCCTAAACCAAACGAATAGCGCGATCGAACAAACGGGATGAGACTTTCCCAAATAGCTCTCTAACTTACAAACTGTTATGCTCGTAAATTCGCTATTATATACATAATAATTCTCCTTCTTTACACCTTTGTTGTACTCTTTTATATAGGTTTTATATTCTATTTATGTTTTGTAGTTGTAACAAGCAAAGAGTGGAAAATGAGCTAAAAAGAAAGTATTGAGATTAAAAAGGTTTTGCAATTCCATGTCGTCAGTCTAGCCTCTGTAGATCAGTCCAATTCGTGGATTAAACTAAAAAGGTTTTCTACAGATGTGTATCAATGTGGCAGATTAAAGGAAAGTAAAAATTCCAATTTATTAGGAATTTTATCCCGTTAGAAGAAGCCAAAAAGACTCGAAGAAATAAATAAGAAGACTAATAAAATGAAAAAGAAAGTTATTAGCCTTGTCAGTTACAAGTAAAAGGGATGTATATCCCTGGTCAGATGAGAAGCAGGGCAGCAGGAGGCTGCGAACAAGAAAAAAATATAAAAGGAAAGAGGCAGCAAATGGCAGCGGAGAAATAAGAAGGAGAAGTGGCAGTTGTATCATCCCATCATCAGAGAGTTCTTTCTTCCTCTTTTTATTTCTTGTTAATATTTTTGCTAGCAAACTTCATTATGAGTAACTAAGTACTTTAGTTGGGACTTGGTTGAAGTCCTAATCATGTTTCCTTGAGTATTTTATAAACTTTTGTTACAAGACAATTTGTTGATGCTTTAATGGTTAATTCATATTTTAATTTCAAACTGATTGAGTTGTTTTATGATTGATCACCATGGAATAGCTTTGTAATTGAGTTCGTTACATACATAAATTTGGATGATCGAGTCTTGTACCTACGCCGAGTAACAAGAGAACTAGTTACGGTTCTTGGAATTAATTATCATGAATAACCGGAATAGATACCATATTCTAGGATCCGTGTGCTTGTCGACTTTCATTGTATTATGCTTGCTCGGTGTGCAACTTAGTAGATACCATGCTAAACATACTTCGAGAATGAAAAGAGTTAGTGTAGACACCCATGTCTAAT
Source organism: Malus fusca (assembly GCA_035220775.1). Lineage (NCBI taxonomy): Eukaryota > Viridiplantae > Streptophyta > Magnoliopsida > Rosales > Rosaceae > Malus > Malus fusca. The sequence goes on from CM069069.1 coordinate 27,180,284, forward strand.
TCGTTGTTTCAGGAAACCAATAACTTAAAGAGTATATACCTTCCTTTAAGGTTGACAAACGTTAAACATCTAAATCTGTTTTGTGTCATTGTCTCTATCGATTGCTTAGGCAAAAAAGATTAGATGTAACGACCCGAAATTTCTAGTTCGGAAGCTAATTACTAAGATAGGCCCCAAATTCATTTTCTTAGCAACATTCACTAAAAGATTAATCTCAGGTATTTTATTTGGCTGCATCTAACCTTCTCGCTAGATTGCCTACGTACCTTACTAAGGGATCAAGCCATTCATAGTTCACATTATGCTTCTAGAAAAACATACTAAAATTTCATTTTGATCCAACGGTCGGATCTCCGTCAATCACAACATTCGAGTGGCGGTCGACGTTTTAATTTACTAACTTGTAAATCCAATTCGGGAATATCCGTACGTCGGATTCTCGATCTGTAAGTTCCTAATGTCCTCAAATATTATGTACTATAATGTCTCAAAGTTTGGTAATTATCCAACGGTTGAATGGTCTTCAATTACGAAAAATTGTACAACGGTACAATTATATGAAAATTTTGAATATTCGAATCATCGCATCAAATTTCAACGAATGGACTTCGGATATGGGCTCAAGACATCAAGGATGTCCTGCTGTCCAAAATCCATGTAAACAGATTCTCCCCCACGCGCCACCACACGTGCCGCCGCGCGTGGTGGTTTTTGGCGACCGGAAACCCACTTTGTTTTTTCTAACTCCAAATTCTACCAAAATTTACAAGAAGATAGAGCTCAACAAGAGGAACAAGTTTTATATCTGCCACGAAGTCCAAAAGTGGACGGAAGAGGGTCAATTCCGCTGAGAAAACATGTGGGTGCCTAAAGCTTCCCGGTGTCGATTCGTCGCCCACGGTGGTCCAACGGGATCAAAGCTGGACGGGATTTACTCCTGGGATGATGGGCTACAAAACCCAAGTGGTGGCATCGGCCATCGCTTTGCTGATTTATCGAAAAAATGAAAAGGGTGGCCGGAGCACCATTGGTTTTCATCGGTTTTTATGGCCTCACACCGCCACATACGGTGGCTAATCAAGGTGGTTCTTTGGTTGGATTTTGTAGAGGGGAGTGAGAGCTTCAAGATGGTGGTGGTGGCGTCAAAAAATTCCACCTGAGTTGGCTGGAATCGACCTCGGAAAATGGGAGGTCGTGGGAGGTCAAATGGGGGTTTTCTGGGTTATTTGGGCCTTATCACCAGGTTTCCCCAAGTGGAAACCTTCCAATTTCAGGCTGACTAATTATAGACTCCCTACTAATATTAAGTCCACATGTCTAAAAAGTCTCACTACTTCAGAGGCTCGTAACTTCTCCATTCTAACTCGGAATTAAGATATGTTTGCACCAACGCGCTCGTAGGGTCGTCCTCTATTCACATATATTTAGAAATACGATAAAGTATATGAGGATAAAATACGTCCTCATCAAAATTATGTTTAGTCAACGAGAGACATTTTCGTCTTTTCATTTTCCGATAAAAAATTTCCATATAATCATATATTTAAAATTTTTCAGGGTATTACATTAGAGATGCAAACCAAAGTCCTAACCGTTCAAACATCGTTTTCAAAACCCTTATTGCCAATTACTCTTCTTTGGCTACTTTCTTTATATTGTGTTTTTATATTTTTTTTATTTAAGACATCTCAATCTATTTTGTTGAATCCTTTATGTGCATACTTGATAGCTTTTGTAAAAGAATTAATTTAAATTGTTAGGAATCATAACCTAGATGCATATTAGTGCAATCCTTGTGGGAATGATTTCATACTTGCTTTCTATATAATGTCTTTGATCTTGTGCACTTGCAAGTTTAAAACATGTAATTAGTAGCTTAAAATTTAGGTTGCTAACTGCATAACACAAACTCACAAATTAATTCTTACTGACATGCTCGACCCTGATATTCTCCAAACACCAGGGTAAGCACGTGCTGGCTGACATCCGAAGGTGATGAAGCCATACTAACATGCATGAGAACCAGGGCCGGCCCAGGCCCAGTGCAGGCAGGGCGACCGTCCAGGGCCCAAAAAAATTAGAGGCACCAAAATTATTAGAGTGGTATATTTATATATGTTTTTATAAGAGTATAAATTTATAAAATTGGTTCAAAGACACAGAAATTTAACTAGAAGTGGTGGTTTGTCATTTGAAAATAATGAGGAGGTCTTGGGTTCAAAACACCATGTGTACTTATTTACTTTTCATTTTTTTACAAATTTCTTTTTATAAGAGTATAAATTTATAAAATTTGGTTAAAGGATCAAGAAGTTTAATTAGAAACAATGATTTTTGTTGTTTAAAATTAACAAGAGGTCCTAAGTTCGAAATGCTATGTGCATGTTTATTTTTTTCAATTTTTACAAATTTTTGTTTGGTTGTTAATTTATTTTTAGTTACTATCTAGTAGCTATGTGGGTTGTTATTTTTATATATTTGTTTTAATTCAAGTCTAATCTTCAACAAAGAATAATACGTAGACCAAATTTGCAAATTATATGATGTGTCATCAAAATGTTTAATTTAGTGCCCATTCATTAATAATACATATCAATTAAAGACTCGAAAACATCATTATTTTTTAGTCCCATATTAACAAGGTTAGTAAATAAGAAAAAAACATCTCACGATTTATTCAAAAACACATTCAAAGTTCAGAAGGAAAACAAAACTCATCATCTATCTACTTGTAAGCCCGAAGTTTTTTTGTTTCCCTCTCTCAATACAAAATAAATTAGTTTTTCTGTGTTTATAAATTATTGAGTTTGAAGTGTTTTTCTAAGTATAATTTTTTCGATGTCTTATGTGTGAAAATAAATAATTTTCTTACATGAAGTTAGGGCATTTTTTTTGACGTCGCCCCGGGCCTCAAGAATCTCTGGACCGGCCCTGATGAGAACCATGAATATGAATAAAATAATAGAAATTTAAATATAATGAATATGCATTTAAGGAACGTGTTCAAAGCATACAACTAATCTAGAACACTAAAAAGAATAATATAAAATTGAATGAACAAAAGGATGGATCCTACACCAGGAGGACTCGAATATGCCGATGCGGGAATGCCTTCACGCTGGGATTGTATGCCTCGAATCTAAGTCCTAAGGGGGCGCAAAACAAAACATGAGTGGACCAAGTTGATATATAAGTAATACTGAAACAGTTATTCATCAACATACTAACCCCCAAAGTTTATGAAAATTCAGTAGTATAATATGTAATAGGTTTTCCAAAACCCTAGCATGCCATAAAACCTTTCATAAAACATATATCATAAATGTGCTTAATAATGGTATCATATATCAATATCTTACGGCCAAAGCCAATATAAGTATCTCCGGCCGAAGCCACCAACCTACGCCCGGCTGAAGCCAATATAAGTATCATCGTCCGTAGGCAAAACAGTGACCACTAGATAAGCACAAAAATCATTGAACATAATATTTCCAAACATAATATATATATCTCATCAGAGCTCAGTAGCTCAAACATCAAAACATCTTCGTAGTATATAGTCATCCATCATATATACTACAAAGAACATGGAAATCGATAAAGTATGGTATTCCAAAATATTCTTAGTAAAGCATGATATCTCATAAAGTGTAACTCCAATTTACTCATAAACGTTTCATAAAACGTAACCATTAAATCATGTTTTTCATGTATGCATTTCTAATAGTAAAATCATGCATTTTAGAAGGGGTCCACTCGCAAATACTCCACCGATGAAGAGCCATGCAAACTAGCGAAGATGGAACACCACGAATATTTGCACCTAAGCACATAAATGGTCCAATTAATAAAACTCTACCAAAACGATTGAATTTCAGAAAACAAACGTCATAAACGGGTTCAGGATGTCTTGAAAGATAAATAGGGACCACGGGTACCCCTATGCGTCGTCGTAGGGTGGCGGTCCCAACAGCTAAGCGTCGCCACGCACCATTTTGGGTCGCTGAAAAGTTCACTGGAAAAGTCGCCGACGGCGGCGGAACACAGTACCTCCAGTGGAGACGCGTGTGCTTCACCCGCCGACTAGGACAGACGTCCACGCGCGGACCACGCACTGGCTAGGTTTCTGGGATCCGACTGGGTTTGGGCCGGATCTGGGTCTGGGATGAGGATTTGGGCCGCAAGGTTGGCCCTGGCAACTGAACCCGGGCCTGGTTCTCAATTGGGCTTGGGTTTAGTTCTAGGCTGGCCCAAGGGTTTTTAGGCTAGGTTTAACGGGTTTAGGCTGAGCACTGGGCCCAAAAGGTTCAATGGGCTTGGATTGGGTTAATAGGCCAAAGGTTATTGGATCAGGCCCAGCAACTAGGTTAGGTCAGTTTTGGGTTGCGGATCTTTGGCCCAACAACTAAGTTGGGCCGGTTTTCAGTCACGGTTCGCCAGATTCCACGAAGGAGAAAGCCGGAGCTGGCTTGTTCTCCAGAGCTCCGATTGAGCTTCATTAACAACTAGACTTCACCATTTAGGTGTCAAAATTAAATTAAGAGGATGGAGATTTGATTAATACCCTTTTAGCTCACAGCTGTGGCCAGAAAACACCTGCAAAAGCTTCGAATCCACCGAAAAGTCTAGGAAGTTTTCCCCTAGTTGCTTTTGCACCAGGAACGGCGAGAACTCGCAGGAGAAAATTATTGAAGAATAGCGGCGCCACTGCTCAGAGAGAAAGAAAGACATATGTCACGTTCCCAGGGCTTGGGTTTCACGACTTAAGGTCATACGGTGGTGCGGTCATGCTCGCTGGAGCAACAACGTGTGATGGTAGTGGTGGCATGTGGTTCCCGGAGAAGGAGAATAAGTAAGAGAGGGGAAGTGACAGAAAGAGATGAAGGAAAGAGAGATGCGATAAAGTGAGAGAATGAAGAGAGAATAGAGAGTTCGAAAGTTATGCACGGGAGGGAGAAAGGAGAAAGGAAAATGGAAGTGGGCGGGGGAATAAAATCAGAGGGGGGCCCCACATGGCACACCACCAAATAGTAACCCAAATAAAAAATATCTAGCCCAAACAAGGAACAATTACCAAAATGCCCTTTCACACTAAAATCCGTAAAAAATATCGAGACGGGTTGTTACACTTACCAAATTGCCAAACGAATGAACCATGAATTTGCCACAAACTCTGACTCCAAAGGGTGACCTCCATCCAAAACCAAAGGAGAGTAAACTCTCTAAACTAATGGTGTTGGCACACAAAGTAAACTAACCCTAAGGTCCTGTTTACAGTGCATAGGACTTATGTTACAATAAGAGAATCCAAATCCTAAGTGGAAGTAAATCCAATTCCTAATCAAATAGGTAATTAACAAAGTCTCTCCACCAAGAAATGAATCCAATCATGAAGTCAAATCCAAGCCCAAATAGGACACCAAACGAAATCGGTAACACAAACCTAGTTTCTGCATCATCCTCATTTTAAGCCGCAAAACCCACCATCCTAAACGATTGTGCCAAAGCAGGTAAATTGCTCGAATCATCCGGCCAAGGGGGGCATTGGCTCCTAAATACTCTATTTTCTTTAGTGGTTTCAGTCATGATCATTATTTCTCAAATATCTTTTAAAATCAACGACGTTCTTCCAAAACATGGAAAATATAACGCCCGTTTAATGGTAATTTAATACCATTCATACACTAAGGAGCGGTGCCAAGGTCCTTAATCAGGTTGGATACACCTAAATTCATCGTTATTTAGGTATGAAGTTAGTGTGTGTAGTAGCACATTCATCCAAACAACTAACTTCACCACATTTATACCTAATCATGTGTTTAATAGAATTCGGTCACATGCATACAAGAAATATGATTAAATTAATTCATATTTAAGAACAATATCCATAACGTTATCCAAAACTAAAACAAGCACCAAAATTGAATCCGGGAGCATAAGAAATCGTTCACTAAGTAAACCAAAATTAACTGGGGGTTTCGCCAACATGGCCCTTCCAAGTCAGACTTTTGCTCTTCCAAATGTGTTTAGGTGGAGCAAAATTTGTTTTACAAATTGACTACAAGAATGATACTTCTCAACAACATTGGTAGGGCATAGACAAGTGCATAACCAATGATTTCTTCCTTCAAAACAAAACTAAATTATGCAAGTTGCAGGGGTAGTGTATTATCCAACAATGCCTTCTTGTTGTAAAAACAATGCAAATGGATCCTTTTGTCGTCCAATTTCAATGTATTTACTAAAATATTATCTTCCACGATTTGATCTCACAATCTTAATTTGTTTATTCAATTGTGTTTCAATTCCAAGTTTAAAAATTTAAAACAATTAAGTAAATGATGTTTTATTGAAATTAAATATAGATGTGTATACCATAAAAAATCTTATATATAAAGTCGGAATGGCTTTTGAATAGTGATTTTTGGGTTCACAAGCTTCACCAAAAAATAAGTGGACAGAAATGCCCCTCAAACAAAAAACTTCAAAAGCAGTCCAAAATAATGCATCAAATGTGGCAAGGATATTTTCGTTATTTTAATATTGTTTTTTTAATAATTAATTTTTTTGGACAATTTTTATTTATTTTTTATTTTTTATAATTAGTACCTCACAATAGGCTAGTAATAATGTGATTCAATCAGTTGTTTATTAAATATTATTTTCTTTATTTTTAAACACGTTCAAAACATCTTAAGCGGCGTGTAATAATGTGATTAAATTAGTTGATAAATGATTTTTTTGTTTTTTTGAACAAACGATATTATCTACACTAAGGAGGAGGGGTTGAGCTTACCCTCACAATGGGCTTGCAATAATGTGATTCAATCAATTGTTTATTAAATATTATTTTTTCTATTCTTAATGTAAATTCAATAGAGGCCTATTTTATTATGTGAATTCAACTGCTTTCATTGGTTTATGAGCATGATCTAAGATTATTTGTCACAGCCCGTCCCAAAAGATATTCTTTGATAGTGTGAAATGTCTAAATTACCCTTGGTCGTCGAGGACATTGTGTAGTGGTGTGGTTTGAGCCTAATATTTTGACTAATTATTTCCTTTCCTAAAGATTTGGAACTTAAGTTTTATTTGTTTTTAGTTTGGTTGGCCAAACCTGGACCACACACACACCAACCAATCACGTTGACCATCTCTCTCTCTCCCTCTCGATTTTCTTCCATTGTCCGTACAAAACGTACGGTCAACCTTCGAACCTAGCTCACTAATCACAGATCGACATCGAGGAGCCTGTTTTCGTGTTCCTTGTGAGTCGAATGGTGGTGGTGGTTAGACGTGAAAACCCTGGAAACCCGAGAACCCATAATCTCATATTTTGAGCATTGTTCATGTGATCGTGATCGTGGACTTTTCAGTGAGTTCTAAGGTCCTAGGAAGCTTTAGGATGTCTTCACGAAGCTCGGGGAAGAAAGTTGGAGTGTTTTGGACGTCGGGAAGCTTAGTTTGACAAGTTTCAATTTTGGCCGGATTATCGAGGTTTCTCTGGCGAGATCCCGTGGATTTCAAGGCTTGAAAGTGGTAAGAATGTGTTCTACTCACTCTAAGCTTCATTTTGAGACAAACTTCATGAATTTTGGTTAAGAAATGAAGAAGATATAAAGTTTTAAAGTTTTTCCAGAAACTGGCGACGGTCTCCGACGAACCAAGGAAGACGAAGGGGAATATTCCGTCAAGTCTGACGGAATATTCTAACGGCGTCAGGTAACGCCGTTAAATTCTATTAAGGTTTTAACGGAATATTCCAAATGGCAGTTAAGTTTCAGTTAGGGTTTAGCCGCGCGTGGGGGCGCGTTTAGCCGTGCCTAGGCCGGCGCGTGGGGCACGTGGGTGCTCGGAATTTTTTTCTAAAAATATGGGGATGTTCCTAAGGTTGAGTAGGTCATGGTGGTATATTCAAATACCCCATTTGAGCAATTTATGAGAAGTTATTTCCTAGTTTTGTGCATGTACTTTAAATAACGTTTATTTAGTTATTTCGCATATAGGTGAGACCTATCCGAAGGACGAGCGCCATCAATCGAGGCTCGGGGGCTACGACCCTTCAACATACCAGTGAGTGGGCTTTTGATTTTCCGTATATACCTATATACTCGAGATTTTTTCCAAAAAATGAATTTGAATGATTATACATTTTGAAATGCCATGCAAAGTATCTGCCTATTTTATTTATGCATTAGTAGTTGCATATATTTATGATTGGTGTTGCAAAGGCACAGGTAAGTGCCAGGTAAGTTCATAAATTAAAGATATGAGATTGCTTCATTTATGCGAGATATGATGTGATGCATTGAGAGCTCATAAACCTACACCCCGGTGTTAGTGCTCCCGCCCAGAGTTAGGGCACAGTCCTTCACGTGATGTTCATCTCCCGCACCATATGCTCACCTTGGATCCAAGTTAGGTGCACATGCTTGTCGTATATACCACTTTAGGTGGTTTCGACTCGTAGGTGACCCGCGATCATTCGCACAGCCTTCATGTGATTGTAGCACTAGAGCATATTTATTTTACACCTAGTCTTGTCATACATACCACTTTAGGTGGTTCTGACTCGTGTGCAGGATTTGATATGATTGAGATTGGTTATGAGCTATATACTCAGCCGTGCAGGTAACGTTAGGTGGATCCAACTGATATGATATCTGGCATTGATATACTTTAACTGGATTACTTATGGCATTTCATTGAGATACTTTGGCATGGCATATTGATGCGAAAATTAACTAACGCACAAATTAAACCCTCTTTTTGACAATTGTAGTATAGATGTAAGTAGGGTATCGTTCTAGGCCGGGGATTAGGAGGGATTGCTAATCAAAGTAAAATTTAAATTAAAAACGTAAAAACAAAATTTAAAACATTAAACTAAAATCAAAACACTTAACTAGAATCACTCAAAATAAAACTAACAAATAAACCAAAACAAATCCAAAGACTCAAAATAATTCAAGACTCAAGAAAACACAAACTAAATTTATTTCTAACAAATCTAACACTTTAAAATAATTGGGGAATTGATTTTTGACGAAATTTAATTTAAAACAGAAACTTTAAAAACAAACTTCAAAGAAAATATATTTTATAGAAATAAAATGACGAAACGTTAGTTAGAGGGGTCCTTATCCACACATGGACAAATGCATATAATTTGATTCCCAGTTATGACTTCAACAAACGAATAAATGACAATGCTCCAAGTTAATTAGGTCCGCTTAAATTAACCTTCAGATTTCCCTAGATTCATTGAATTGGACGGGATACGCATCACAACCAAATTATTCTTATCAAGTTCCCTAACTATGGAATACGCATGATAGAGAGACATATCAAAGATCATTAAGTTTAATGGAAATCATAAACATCGACTAGGCATTCATAACTATGGAATACACATGTTAATCCAACCTAGGGTTTACTAAACACAATCGTGACTAGCGATTTTTACTACTCATGGATATAAGTTCATAACGATTAGGTGAAATTCCCTTATATCCTAGCATCAAGTCTAAGCATGCAAATTAAGTGTCGACCCTTAACCCACATATATAAACAAGTTATTAATCAACACAGAAAAATAAACCATATCCAACGTTCAAGAATTCATAACTGGAGTAAATCAAATCATAATAAACATTTATCCATGGTTTCAAATTCACCTCTAACTAAACAGAAATTAATTACACATGTTTAATATAATTGAAAAGCAAATTAAATTAAACATGAGTTTAAGAAAATTAAAACCAAACGAGGAGTGCTCCCTGCTGTGCTGTTTTCGTCCGCGCAGTTCCTCCGTGCTGACCCAAGTCAGCACTGCTGTCCGTCTCGCCTTCTCTCTGTCCTTCCTCGCAGCTTCACACGCTCCCAAGTGTCGCCCAGCTGCCAAAGGGCAGCCTCCCTGCACCGACTGTCTTTTGCTGCACACACCTGCCCAGGCTCCTTGCTGTTCTCCGCGTGTCTCTCCTTCCTAGCTGCCAGGAAGGCAGCTCATCCTCACGTGTCTCGCTGCCCCAGCAGCTCTCGCGAGCCTCTTTCCTTCCTATCCACGTCGTGACTTGCTCCCCTCTTTCCTGCTCGCCTTCTGCTGCCAGGAAGGCAGCTCCCCCTGTCCCTCCAATTTTCCCACTGTTTTCCGAGCTGACTGCCCTGCATGCACTGCACAACACTCACGCTGCTGCCAAGAAGGCAGCTCCCTCTCAATTTCTGCGTCTCTGGCTTACGCTGCAAAGGCAGCAACTTGTCTCCCCCGTGTCCTCTTTCCTTCTCGCTGCACTAAGGCAGCGTGCTTCCCCCACTGACCTGCCTTGCTGGCAGCCCTCCTGACTTCGCTGCCGAAGGGCAGCGTTATTCCTCAACTACGCAGTGCCTCACTCGCAAGCTGCCAAAGGCAGCCTGCCCTTTCTTTCCACCCCCCTCACCGTGAGCCCGTCAGTCATGTGCTCCCTTTATTCTGCCATATTTTATTTCTTTATTCCCTCCACTCACCCGCACTATCTCTTTTATATTTTCTTTTGCTTTCTGCCAACCTTCCCACGTTTTCCGCACTGCCAACCAAGGGCCGAGACCCCCCCTCGCACTTAACTAACTTTTCCTTTTTCAAAACACAAATCCACCGACATCATTCATATATATATATATATTTTTATTTATAATACTATCTTATTTTTATTAACCAAAAATAGTGGGCAATGCAGTTTTGACGATTTTATTACTAAAAATATACACTTAAGCTATTATTAATTCCTTAGCTAGATAAATTCGATAAAACACAAAAACAAAGTAAATAACTCAAAAATATAAGAAACTAACTAAGAAAAGACGAGAGAATTTGATGTAAAATATGTATAAATATGATCCGATCAAATACCCCCACACTTAACTTTTGCTAGTCCTCGAGCAAAACAAACGAAAACAGAAAAAGTAATAACATGAAAAATATTAGTTTCCCCCTATATTACCCTCATAGAATTTCATTCGAGAACACAAATCATCAAGAACCATAGCTAACACCAACAAGCAATTTAAGTTCATTTTCCTTATTCAAATATTAGCAGTAATCTTTGAAACATCCTTGAAGTGTATTGTGTGAGATAGCCATGTTAATGCAATTTCAAATTTTTATTTTATTTTATTTTTTTAAATCACCATATGCAAACTAGCGACCTTCTCACTGGATATACTCTCAATCACACATGTGTTTAGTTTAAATGTGTTTCGCTCAAAGAAACAAATGTGAAAGTTCTACCATAAGCTTGCATAAAAATCACTTCTCCACAGTCATAATTGCAAAACTTAAATCAAGAGGGCTTTTATTGGATGTAATGAGGCTTAGGGATAGGGTTATTGAAACAAAAGAATAGGAAAACACAAGTTCCAAGCTACATTGCAAGCAATTCTTTTGTTTAGATTTATAAGAACTCAAGCTTTCCAGCTATTCTACAAGTCACCTCCAACCACAACCTTAACTGAAACTTTAAACTCTTTTTATTTTCTTTGTAAACAAACTTTCTTTCCTTTTTTTTTTTTTCTTTTTTTTTTTTTTTTTTTTTTTTTTTTTTTTTTTTTTACAACTGAAACAAATATGAAAAACCCCCACACTTATTCTTTTGCCAAACACCTTCAAAGTACTTTACAAACATTTCTCATAAGACAATCTCACATTGCTCATTAGCTCGCTTGGAAAGGGTAAGGAAAATTATTTCAGGCATAAGGGTAGACATATCTGGTGATAAGAAATAAAAGGCTCACAAATACGGCTCAAATTGGCAATCTAATGATATCATTTTTCTTTAGGAAACAAGGTTATTTGGGCCATGGTGGTAAACCTAATGCCTTTATCATTTTCAAGTTCATGCAATCAATGACAAATATTTCGAAAGATCGTTATGCAAGTTCTAGAGAAGTATCTCACATTAGTTCATCACACATGAAAGAATAGGAGTGTATGAAAAATGCACACACTTTCAATAGGCTCAAAAACTCACATAGGATGTATATGGTCACTAAATTCACATATGGAGCTTTAAATCATGCTTTAATTTCACATCAACAAGGCTATGTGCATTTGGTTTTTCAAAGATGATCAAATATGTACAAACTAACACGAGAATTAGGAATTTCACACAACACATGTTAACTAAGTTCTTGATGATCATGGTTCAAATTTTATTCAATTATATCATTGGGTCGGGAAACTAACAAAAATCTAATTCAAAACAATAAGGAAAACAAGGAAATATTTTTGGATTTTTTTTATTTTCCGATTTTATTTTTTTATTTTTTTATTTTTTATTTTTTATTTTTTAAAAAAAAACATCAACTTAATTAAGAAAACACAAAGCAATAACATGAAAACAAATGAAACCAGTTCAAAGTCGAAGGTACAAAAATTTTCAATTTGGTCATTTTTATACTCTTTACCCCCACACTTAAACTAGACATTGTCCCCAATGTCAGAAAATATAATAAAATGCAAATAAAAATAAAGTAGATAAATATAACGAAATAAAATAAAGCAATAGGACTGAAAACTTCCCTAATTTGCAGAAAAATCAAGCGATGACTCCCAAGCTAAAATTCTGCAATCAACTTCAAGGGTGGAAATAACCAAAAGTTCCTGCAAAGAAAAGAAATAATTCAGTTAAGCACACAAGAAAATGTAGAAAATGCAAACGAAAAATTGAAAATGAAAATAAAAGACAATGAATAAAACTAAAAGTGATCATTGGTCCTGTTTGGTGACTTTCCACAGCTTTGAACTTGAACTGGCCTCGAAACTTCTTAGCAAGGAAAATGAGACTTGATTGGTGGTGTTGTTGAGGCTTCTCGAGCTCTTGGTTTCAACTCGGACTCCTTCTGCCGGGTTGATTGAGTCTCAGGCTACATTCTTCTCTTTTTGTTCTTCTGCATGGCAGGTAGGCACGAGGTAGAGGTGGTGGTCTGCTTCTTTGTTCAATCTGTCCAAGTGCCGACCGATTTCCTTTCTTTCACCTTGTCCCGTAGCCAAGAGCAAGGGTAAAGGAAAAGCATGCCATGAGATATCTTTGCCTTTGACTCTGATGATATGGGATACTTTTGCTTTTGAAGAAGTATCGTTCCACAGGTGTATGCTTGAACTGGGCTGGGGAACTTCTTAGCAAGGAAAATGAGACTTGATCTTGAAGATGAAGCAACACCTTGTCTCCACATGCTTCAAGTAACATTTTCACTTGCCTTGGCTGTTCTCCAGGCAGATGTGGCGTCTTCTTTGGAAGTACATCAGCGGTTGAAGATGAGCACTCGAGAGCAATGCTAGGTAAGCAATCAGGAAGGATTTCTAGGCAGTCGGTTCTTAGATTGGAAGATTGACACCGAATGCTGGCTGATTGCCCGCTTTCTCCTTATTACAAAGACAAGGACAAGGACAGGGATAAAGCGTGATATGAGATACTCTTGCTTTCAACCTTCATGATATGAAATACTCTAGCTCTAGATGACTTGTTTGCAAAGGTATCCCAGGGAATGAGAAACACAGAGAAACTCGAGAGGGTTTGATGGAAAGGCATTTTCGGAGATGAAAAATTTCGGAGATGAAGAAGTGTTGAGAGAGTTTGCCTTTGCTGTTGAAGGCGAAGGTAGACGTTTATAGAACTTTTCTTCATAACCGAAACTATTCCTTTACCCCTGTCGGCAGCCGGTGGATGGATGAACAGTACAGGTCACGCGCTTTCTGAAAAAGCCACCCGTAATTTGCGCAAAGCTGACAGCGCGCGTGACGAGTGACGACAAAATTGGAAAAACAGCTCGCCTCGTGATTCCTGACCGCTCCGACTTTTGAGAAAGGCGCCCGACTTTTGAGAACGGCGACGCCGCTTTTGAGAAAAGAATCCGGCTTTTGAGAAAGGAGCCCGGCTCTTCGATTTGCGAGAGGGCGCCTCTTCGACTGCTGAGTGATGCCTCAACGATTTCTTCTTCTTATAAGAACGCTCATTTTTGTTCCACAACACACTTAAGCTCCCCCTGTAAAACTCCCTCCTGTAAACACTCCCTCTTGCACTTCTTTTAATCTTGATCATTCCGACTCTTCATTCTCAACACCTTCAGAAAATGTCTTGCCCTTCTGACCGTCGCCTTAACTTGAATGTTGGGGAAGATAGTGATATATCTTCTCCAACCAACATTTGGCAGCCGTCCTTCATATCCCCGAATGGTCCTCTTACAGTTGGGGATTCCATGATGATGAATGAAACAACCGCATCGGTGGTGGCCAGAAATCTGCTCACTCCTAGAGACACTAGGATACTTTCTAGGCGGTCCGACGAACTAGCTGTCCAGGACTCTTTGGCCTACAGCGTCCGATGCGCAGGCTCAGTATCAAACATGGGCCAGCGCCTTCTTGCACGAACTCGTCAGGTGGAGTCGTTGATGGCTGAAGTGGCTAGTCTTCGGCAGGAGGTCAGAGTGCTTCGGCATGAGAACAGGGATTTGCACATGCTCGCAACCAGTTACTCCACAAGCATGAAGAGGAAGCTTGATCAGCTGCAGGAGTCCGAAGTGCGGATTCAGAGTGATCATCAACGGTTTATGACGTTACTCCCGAGGTTTATGTTGCCTTCGTCCTCGGGAGCAGCACCAAGTATTGAGGCTCCGAATGATCCAGCTCTGGCGCTTCGTCTTTCAGGGGCTCCGTCGACCTCCGAGGCACCACCTACCAATGACCAATGAAAGCTCTTAGTTTAAAAGTTATTGTAAAATATTTATGCATTTAAGTTTTTTTTTTTTTTTTATATATATATATGTAAATATTTTTGTGTTTTATTTATATAAATGTTTATGTTTTTTTTTTTTTTTTTTTTTGTTTTATTAATTTTTTTGTTTTTTTGTTTTTTTTTGTTTTTTTTTTTTTTATTGTTTTTTTTTTTTTTCAAAGAAATAAAACTAAATCAAAAATCAAAAGTAAAAGACAAAACACAAAAATAAACACAAACAAAAACATAAAACACAAACAAAGGATTAGCAAATTTTCTAATCCCCGGCAACGGCGCCAAAAATTTGATGCGAAAATTAACTAACGCACAAATTAAACCCTCTTTTTGACAATTGTAGTATAGATGTAAGTAGGGTATCGTTCTAGGCCGGGGATTAGGAGGGATTGCTAATCAAAGTAAAATTTAAATTAAAAACGTAAAAACAAAATTTAAAACATTAAACTAAAATCAAAACACTTAACTAGAATCACTCAAAATAAAACTAACAAATAAACCAAAACAAATCCAAAGACTCAAAATAATTCAAGACTCAAGAAAACACAAACTAAATTTATTTCTAACAAATCTAACACTTTAAAATAATTGGGGAATTGATTTTTGACGAAATTTAATTTAAAACAGAAACTTTAAAAACAAACTTCAAAGAAAATATATTTTATAGAAATAAAATGACGAAACGTTAGTTAGAGGGGTCCTTATCCACACATGGACAAATGCATATAATTTGATTCCCAGTTATGACTTCAACAAACGAATAAATGACAATGCTCCAAGTTAATTAGGTCCGCTTAAATTAACCTTCAGATTTCCCTAGATTCATTGAATTGGACGGGATACGCATCACAACCAAATTATTCTTATCAAGTTCCCTAACTATGGAATACGCATGATAGAGAGACATATCAAAGATCATTAAGTTTAATGGAAATCATAAACATCGACTAGGCATTCATAACTATGGAATACGCATGTTAATCCAACCTAGGGTTTACTAAACACAATCGTGACTAGCGATTTTTACTACTCATGGATATAAGTTCATAACGATTAGGTGAAATTCCCTTATATCCTAGCATCAAGTCTAAGCATGCAAATTAAGTGTCGACCCTTAACCCACATATATAAACAAGTTATTAATCAACACAGAAAAATAAACCACATCCAACGTTCAAGAATTCATAACTGGAGTAAATCAAATCATAATAAACATTTATCCATGGTTTCAAATTCACCTCTAACTAAACAGAAATTAATTACACATGTTTAATATAATTGAAAAGCAAATTAAATTAAACATGAGTTTAAGAAAATTAAAACCAAACGAGGAGTGCTCCCTGCTGTGCTGTTTTCGTCCGCGCAGTTCCTCCGTGCTGACCTCCGTGCTGACCCAAGTCAGCACTGCTGTCCGTCTCGCCTTCTCTCTGTCCTTCCTCGCAGCTTCACACGCTCCCAAGTGTCGCCCAGCTGCCAAAGGGCAGCCTCCCTGCACCGACTGTCTCTTGCTGCACACACCTGCCCAGGCTCCTTGCTGTTCTCCGCGTGTCTCTCCTTCCTAGCTGCCAGGAAGGCAGCTCCTCCTCACGTGTGTCGCTGCCCCAGCAGCTCTCGCGAGCCTCTTTCCTTCCTATCCACGTCGTGACTTGCTCCCCTCTTTCCTGCTCGCCTTCTGCTGCCAGGAAGGCAGCTCCCCCTGTCCCTCCAATTTTCCCACTGTTTTCCGAGCTGACTGCCCTGCATGCACTGCACAACACTCGCGCTGCTGCCAAGAAGGCAGCTCCCTCTCAATTTCTGCGTCTCTGGCTTACGCTGCAAAGGCAGCAACTTGTCTCCCCCGTGTCCTCTTTCCTTCTCGCTGCACTAAGGCAGCGTGCTTCCCCCACTGACCTGCCTTGCTGGCAGCCCTCCTGACTTCGCTGCCGAAGGGCAGCGTTATTCCTCAGCTACGCAGTGCCTCACTCGCAAGCTGCCAAAGGCAGCCTGCCCTTTCTTTCCACCCCCCTCACCGTGAGCCCGTCAGTCCTGTGCTCCCTTTATTCTGCCATATTTTATTTCTTTATTCCCTCCACTCACCCGCACTATCTCTTTTATATTTTCTTTTGCTTTCTGCCAACCTTCCCACGTTTTCCGCACTGCCAACCAAGGGCCGAGACCCCCCCTCGCACTTAACTAACTTTTCCTTTTTCAAAACACAAATCCACCGACATCATTCATATATATATATATATTTTTATTTATAATACTATCTTATTTTTATTAACCAAAAATAGTGGGCAATGCAGTTTTGACGATTTTATTACTAAAAATATACACTTAAGCTATTATTAATTCCTTAGCTAGATAAATTCGATAAAACACAAAAACAAAGTAAATAACTCAAAAATATAAGAAACTAACTAAGAAAAGACGAGAGAATTTGATGTAAAATATGTATAAATATGATCCGATCACATATTTATGAATATTGTTTTCTGAGCATGATTTTGAGATATGTATATATTCTATTTTCTGGGAAATTATATAGGTTTTATGGCGAAGGGTTAGAACTTTTGAGAAATGAAATGATTTTGAAAAGCTTTGTTTTTGCCCACTCACACTTTCTGTTTTGAGCCCCTCCAGGTTTTAGGTAGAAGTGCTTTGGTGGCTCACGGGGATTTCGACGGTGGTTCTGACAGAACATCATAAATGTAGGATCACCCGTGGGTGTTGTATAATTAGTACTTGTCCAGTCGGACTGCACTTAGGCTATTTATGCTCTGATTGTGTATTTCACACTTAATCTCGTACTAGCACTTTATCTTATCCCGTACTGCTAGTAGTTTGATTTTTATTCACTCGTATTTCTCCATATCATTATTGCTTCCGCACTGTGCACATGGTTACGTCACTCTCACGTGACGGCTAACACGCCCCGATCTAGGTCGGGGTGTGTCATTATTCATTTACTTCAAATATTTAACTTTCCTTTTGTCAATTTATGCATATAAGTATATTTAAAATGTGTAAGTCGTGCGTGCATGAAGGCTAGTTATCTATAAAGAGAACGAAGTAAGAATACCACATATTGTTTTTTGCTTAAAATAGACTACACACGTGTAAATGATTTATAATCTTGCTGCCTGACATATACCAAAACCAATGGTTGGGTTAACTCACATGTTGGAAAACTCTTAACACTTTTTTTCTAACCGAACGCCATAATTCACCATGAGAAGTAAACCTTTCCCATTTATCATTATAGCCAAGTGTTTATTTTGTAATATAGGCGCATAATATACCAAATTACATGGGGGCTCCCTTCTAAATTATTCCTCATTTACTATTGACCTTAAATCCATTATCCATACACATTTTCTGCAGCTCATCAACAAATAATCCATTACATCACTGCAATCCAACGATCTCACAAAACCCTAGTCCACTACATTTACAAGTGATACCAAATCCTATCATAGTCAATGAATTTACGTTGAATATAAGTCTCACATCGGATAAATGAGAAAAGTTCAATATATAAAGTGTATAGTTTCATTTTTAATAACATCAAAATCTTTTGTGATAAAAATCAACACCTGACAATTAAGTGATTAAGTTAAGACAATATTAATGTGGTTATAAGTAGACCAATGATCCATCTCTTTAAATATCTGACATATTAGACAGCAACTCTAAGGCAAAATTAGTAAGTAAAAGAATGGGACTAAAGAGAATCCGCGTTTCAGGTTGGAAAGCTAGCTGTGTACACAATGGAAAATAAAATAATTTTTTTTTTTCCCAAAAGGCATCATATTTTATTAAATACAAATTGAGACACTTACATCCTCTCTAAAACAAGGACCAATGCAATACCAAGAATAAGTGCCACCATCCTTAAAAATAAGATACATCACGGAGTGTGCTGCTTGGTTACTTTCTTTTAGGACGGTTAAAATTGAATATCGTATGTGTTTTATGATGCGTAATATATAAGCACACAAATTAAACCATTTTTTAATCAAATGTAGTAAAGTATGTAAGTAGGGATCGTTCTAGGCCGGGGATTAGGAGGGATTGCTAAATCACTTGGAAACTGACTTGAAAATGTAAAAACAAAGTTTAAAACACTAAACTAGACTCAAAAAATGCAAAACTATACTTTAAAATACTAAGATAAACAAAAAAATTGAAAACAGCAACCAAAGACTCAAAACTGCCTTAAAAACACTTTCTGGGCAGTTTTGGGACTCTAACACAAACTTGGACGAATTTTGGTTTTCTAATGAACTAAAACACTTAAAAACATAATCTAAGACAAGTTCTAATTAATATGACTCAAAGAAATAGGATGGGGTTGATTTTGGACGAAAATAATTAAATTAAGACCTGAACAAAGTAAACAGATTCTTAGGCAAATTTGGGTGAATCAAAACACTTAAAAACACAAACTAAAGTGATTACTAACTAATCTAACACTTTGAAATAAATAGGAGATTGGTTCTTGACGAATTTGAAAACAAAACAAACTTTGTAAAACAAAACAGATTGTAAATGAATTTGAATGAAACTTATGGATGGAAGGCTAGCTAGGAGGTTCTTCTCCACACATGTCACACTTGCATACAAAACGATTTCCAGTTGCTTTTCGATAAACTATGAATACTCAACGCCCCAAATTAACCGTGAATTGCACTAATTAACCCTCAGTTTTTCCACAAGTTATTGGGTTGGATGATTGCATACGACAACCCAAAACATTCCCTACAAGTTCCCTACATGAATTGCATAATAGAGATACAAGCAAGAATCATTAAGTTCTATGAAAAACATAAGCATTGACGAGGCACTCGTTACTATGATTTGCATGAAACTTATGCCAAGAATTTACTTAACGTGATTGTGACAAGCAACCTTCACTACTTGTGAATATAAGTTCATAACGATTAGGTGAAACTCCCTTATATTCTAGCGTCAAATTCATGCATGAAAATTAAGCGTGCACTCTCAACCAACATAAACAAATCAGTTTTTATACGAACGGATAAGTAAATTGAATTCACAACTTATGAATCACAATTGGATGTAATCAAATCATATTGCAAGCATGAACATAGTTTCGAATCACCCCCTAACTAAGAGGGGTTTAGTTCCTCATACTCACAAAGCAAAGATGCATAAATTTAGACATTAAAAACAAAGATAGAAAACACCTAGAAACGCTCCAACACTCCCAAGGCTTGGGCTTAGGCACGGCACCATGTTTCTTCTTCTTTCTCCTTCCTTGCAAGCTGCGGCACTAGAGGTTTTGGACAGGTTTTGGGTGGTTTTTATGGTGTAGAATGGATGGGGAATGGTATGGAAATGTTTAGGGTTGATGGGTGGTGTGGCTAGGGGTGATTTTTGGCTGAATTTGGAGAGAATGGTGGTGGAAAACTCACGGCAAAGACAAGGATCCCCCCAAATCTCCCCCTTGATGAATATGGGAGGTGGTATTTATAGGCTTGAGAGAGGACCACTACATTTCCTTTGCATGTGCAGCTTGTGTGGGTGTGAGTTGTCATGTTTCCCCTTTACATTTACACGCACATGCTTCATCATTTCAACCACAAAGCACACACATTTTCTGCCATGCTTTCCTTTACATTTACACACACATGCTTCATCATTTCAACCACTAAACACCCATATTTTCTGCCCATGCCGTGTGCTCCATGTGTTTGCTGCCATGTTCTTTTCTTTGCCATGTGTTTGCTGCCATGTTATCATCCTAGCTATTACACTTGCACACACACATGTTCTTTGCATCATTTCAGCCACAAAACAAGCACAATTCCTTCCCCTTTGCCGTGCCTTTCTTCCACTTTGCATGTGGGTGTCTTTGCATGTGTTTTGTGGCAGAAATGTTGTGTAATGATGAGGGGTTGTTGCTGCATTTGTGTGAAGGATGATTCCAGCTCCTCTTTGCATGTGTGTGCTGCCATGTTTCATCCTAGTTGTTACACTTGCACACACATCTGCCCAAAACGTCCATCCTCATGCATGCAATCCATTTCAGCCCAATTTTGGTCCAAAATGCACCAAAATGCACTTTTCTTGCCAACGTTGTTATTAAGACCTACAAACATACGAAAATGACTTTAAACGCTAAAATAACTAAGGAAACACAACGTAAACGCACGAGAACAAGCCAATTAAGTCGCATAAATATGCTCCTATCATTTTATTTAGGCTTTTTAGCCAAAATGGTTCATAAGATTTGCATAACACATCACTTTGGTTCTTAAGATTTGCAATTAATAGAAGTGGTCATTGAGATTGTCCACGATCAAGCATTTTAGTCTTTTCGTGCAAAATTATGTTAAATAAGGATCAAAATGACAAATATACCCTCAATTTAATAAACAATATGCCAAAATGATTTGACAAAAAGTAAGGGTATTTTGATCATTTTATTATTATTTAATGGAGATTTTTCACAGAATGACTAAAATAATTGATGGTGGACAAACTAAGGGATCAATTCTATTGATTTCAAATCTCAATGATCAAAGTGAAGAATTATTTCAAAGATCATTTTGACTAAAAAGCTTTTTATTTATAAGTTGATAAACTTTTATATTTTGTATTAAGTTTGAGACAAATAACATAAATGTCTTTGGCTGCGAATACTGTTAGATGAAGAACGTGCAAACGGCAAAATTTTATATGATTGTAAGCAGGTAAAGGAGCTGTAACGCAACTGCACAAATACAAGGTTTCATTTTGTCTTTCCAATACAAACCATACATTTATACCCAGGAGGATCCTCTCCGGATTCTCTTTATGTAGATCGTGGAAATTCTCAAATCATATTCGTTTATCGTATATCGTGAGTCAGTTTTCATCAGGTACTATTCATATTTAATTTTAAAAAAAAATTTAATGATTTCTGATCATACAATATACAATGAAATGACACGATTTGAGGTCCTCACAAAAAGGATCCGAAGAGGATCCTCATTCCATTTATACTAATCAAAGAGTGGAGATGTGGTAAGTCAACCTACCATAATATTTTAATTCTAATTCGTCCTCAACCTAAATCATAAGTAACATATTTTCATTTACAAAAGAAGAAAAATATGTTTAAACTGTAATACTAAATGACACACTTAAAAGTTGATAAATACAATTTTTAAATATAAATGCACCTTTATAAAGTTCGAATTATATTCAACAAGATAAGATGCAATCCATATGCTACTTAGTATTACGGTGTAGTGGTATTCTTCTTCATTTGTAAGTGAGAGGTTTTAGGTTCGCTAAATGTGAATTTGAACCACATTATTGCTAGCACATTATGAGATTAAGCTCAACTCCTCCCCCTTAATATAGATAATTCATTTGTTAAAAAAAAAATATGCAATCCATATTATCAACTTGTAGTGTGAGGTGGTGGTCAACGCGACGAAGGGTCGAAAGTCTCAGACTTGAAACCTGTCGGTGTCTTTTTCTTGTTGTTTGTAATCGTATGGTCGGGTCAGCATTGTTCGACATTACTAATTTTCAGTAATATTTCCTTAATCCAGTATTAGTAAAATAATCTGACTGCTAAAAGTGCCACCGGCAACAAAGAAACTTAATAAATTGACTATATAAGTATATTGATGGAAATTTACTAAAAGACCACTTCTCTGATTTTTTTAATATTTTGTTGTACTTTGAACATCAGAAAATGAGCTTCCAAAAACGATAAATTTAGATTAATAAGGCCAAATTGAACTGATGTTTCCTCTGGTTATAAGGTAATCGGAAGATAGACTGTGATAAAAAAAAAATTGAATTCAAACCCTTGTTGTATAGTCCGTTTACAAATTTAGTCCAAAAGTAATTTTTTTAATTAAATGTATGGGCAAAATCAAGGTTCTAAAAGATGCTAGGTGCTAGTCGGGAGGCGAGTTAGGGTCTAGCGCCTAGCGGCTAGGCGGGCACCTAGGCGGATTTAAGTAAACCTGTTATATTTTTTATAAATAAACGTCTGTTTATACTTAAAATATATATAAATACATCATAAATTACAAAATAGAATAACATATTGTTGACCCTAAAAACTACCAAGCCTACGTGGCGCGCAGGCCGAGTAATCTATAAGCAAACTACGTCCTTCGGTGAAAGCGGGGCGTGCCAACTCGTCGGCCGAGGAGTAAATTTGTTGATGTTGCGTTGGGTGCGCGGCTGACTTCTGCGTCTTGCGATTGCGACCGAGGAAGGAACACGTCTCGGCCTCTTGGGTTCTCGAACCTGAAGACAAGGCTACTATTCTTACGAAGTTCACGAATCGCCGTCGTCGGATTCGGTCACAATGATGTTATTCGTCAGAGTAAACTCACGCCGAATCGACACCAAAGTGTAAGGGCACAAATACTCAAAGCGAATATAAGTCTTAATAGTGAACGTGGTTCGGCCGTCTGAATGCCGAACTCTAAATCCCACTTGAGAGTATTCAATCATAAAATAACTCGGCGTGCAATGCGCCGAGCTCAGTAAACTGTAACACCTCACTTCGCCGAGAAAGCTAATGAGATGACCTCAATCAATAAGGATTCGGAAATCCTTCTCGACTGAGACTTGGATAGGTAACCAACCGTCCTCGCCACAGTGCTGTTGATGCCAACGGAAGATGCTGCGAGACCGGTTGATTCTACGGCAACAGAGCTATCTATGTCGACTTAAGATATCATCGGTTACTTTCACAGTACTGTTGATGCCAACGGAAGATGTGTCAGTGAAAAGAGAAAATAAAAATCTCAAAGTTGTTGAGAGAGTTTGCGCAGGGCAGTTGTGTGTTGAATTGGAGATGGCTTGAATGATGTACAACCTCCTCTATTTATAGTACCGGATACCTTCAAGGTCGAGTTAAAACCCTACCCGGATTAAGACTTCTTCTCCTGATCAAACACCAACTCGACCAGTCCTATTTTCACTATAATTGTGAACCTAGTCCTTTATTGAGCCGGATTCACTTTCGGGTTATTAATCTTGCCGAGACTCCTTATTGCATCAGGATTCGACTCGTTTTGCAGCATGACTTAACCGACCCAGGTTTGGAAGCCCACGACCTAACCGATCCAGAACTAAACGATCCCTGATAACCCTGTCGTAAGGTCTTCTGGGCCGAGAATAATTCTATACTCGGCCCAAACTGATATTTTGGGCCCAAACATTGCCCCCTCGATTCTGAGGTCCTCGGCCTGAATCATCTGGTCAAGCTCTGACCTTGAAGAAGCGAAATTAACACTCAAAATCCAAATACTCTATTTCCGAGGCGCATTTATTGAGCACGATTGCACGATCTTGATCCTGCTAACCAATACACCACGTGGCATCCTTTTATACGGCTAATCCCTAATAATGATGTTTAAAGTGTGCAGCTCCCTGAACCGTCATACCATCATGACCTTGTTGCTGAACACAACCATGCCGCCTCGATCTGCGAACCATTCAGCATCGTGCAGACGCCAAAACGTCTTTCACCATAAATCTCGCCGCCACACGCAATCGTGCGTCCCCAGAAACACGAAACCCTCGGTCTTCTCAACTGGATTTTCTAAATGTTCATAATGATTAGAGAATTTCTCGGTCGATTTTACCCTTCATTTTGAATTTCGAACGATTGCCCTTCCTTCCACCGTTCTATAAATACCAAAATTCTCTTATTTGTACTTTACGCTTTCAAATTTTCTGAAATTCTTGCCATCACTCTCTGGTGCACTCTTTCCTTCCGGATCTTCGTCTTCAAATCTCCCAACCCAGAAAAACTCATTTCGTCTCGCATTCTTTTAATCCCCTTACAATGGCTTCCTTCACCTCCAAGCTTTCCAAGGAATGCGACCAATGTCAGAAAATTATTGATCGAAGTTCGATTAAAACCATACGGTTCGAAAGTGACATGAGCACCCCTCATCAAATCTTGGGTCCTCTATTTAAAGCAGCAGTACCATCAACCATCACTGGGCTTCTCCAGAAGCACTGCCTGTCACCCTTGCTACAAGGGTTTGAATGGCCGAAGTGGGATGTGGCAAGGCCTCAAGGCTCTTGGCCCTCGACCACTACAACCTAGGCAGCCTGGGTTGTACGAATGGAAAAGCTCTTCGGCGAGCAATGGAAAGTCCTCGGCATTTATGACGCCATTCACTTCTCGTCCATGAAGGTCATCCTGGATAAGGAACTTCTCCTAGCGGCCTTATGCTTCTGGTGTTCGGCCACCAACACCATGGTCCTCCCTCTCGGCCCCATTGGCCTCACCTTCCTTGATCTCACTGCCATCTTGGGGACTTCCCCGACTGGAATCCCAATCGATGCTGCCCTCTCTGGGTACCCGTCGAACCTTAACTTGAAGGTGCTCTTGGACAAACGGGCCATTGAGACGCTAAGCGGTGAAGGCCAAATACCCTCGAAAGAAGAGGTCCACAAGCTTCACAAGAACTTCTTCAACTATAACACCCTTTATCTCTATTTTGCCGGCCGAGGAGAAGAGGCTCTGCGAGAAGGAGAACACGAGGCTTTCCTCTTCTATTGGTACAACAAATGTATTTGTTGTACCAAATCTAATAAGTGTCTGGTCGAGAATATGCCAGTGGCCGAAGCCCTAGCTAGCGGCCACACTCTAGCACTCAGCCCGACCATTCTCGCCCATCTCGTACGCTGCTTGGCCGAAACGACCCTAGATAAGGTCGATCCGCAGCAGAATGGTCCCCTCTGGGTCTTCCAACTCTGGCTGCAGGTCTACTTTGCTCCTCTTCGGCCAACGATTACCTATTTCTCGCCTAAGGAAATGCTCGGCCCTCAGCTGGCTTTTCGGCCAATCCCCCCTCACCAAGCCGAAGAAGTGATCAGATATTTTTTCGCTCTTGACGACCTTTCTGATGACGAGTTCTTGATCTGCCATCGTCGAGAATACCCTTCGTCGATCAGACTTCCTACCTCAGCGTGGGGCGCGAATGAAGATGCCGACCTTCGTCAATCCTGGGGGTCCTTCGTGCTTGCCCGCGACCTGCCTCTCGGCTGTGAGGGTCACCGAGTGAGTTGGGAAGTGTATCATCCCAACTTCCTCGCTCAGCAGCTTGGCTACCTTCAAGGTTGCCCAGTCCCCCTTCTCTCCTCACGGTCCATCCTAAGTCGCGGACGCGAACCTGGCTCTTCAGAGAAGGAATGCAACGACGCCAAAAGAGAGTTCCAGGAGCGGTGCCAAAAATTTCATCTTCCACCAGTCACTCCAGAACCTCTTTACACTGACACTTTCGGTGATTGGTGGGAAGAGTATACCCAATAAGTTTTTGGTGTTCCGGTCGAAACCGTTCTGAACAAAATCTTCGGTGATCAACCTAAGAAGGCTCATGGCCCCCAACCCCAAGGTAACAGTTTATTTATACCTTTTTCCTTCAATTTTGAACTACTGATCGGCTTTGCTGATTTGCTTTTACTTTTCCAGGCAGTCGGCCATTGAAAAAGGTGGAAGAGGTCTCTGCGGCTGCAGCCGAGAAAAAATCGGTCGTTTCCAAGAGGGCTAAGACCGCTGTGCAGGCCGTGTTGAGTAAACGGCCTTGTCAAGAGGTCAAGCCTGCCATCGAAGCTCATCGGCCCGCCAAACGGGTCAAAAAGCTGGCGAAGAAAGGGGAACGGGAGATTCACATTATCTCCAGTCAAACTACGGGGGCGACGACTCCCAGTGTTTCCCCTTCTCCCCCCATCACCCAAGCTTTGGTTGAGAAACGGTCAATTCCGGCCGAAGAAACTGTCCAAGTAAGGCCTGTTTCTAAAGTCGGTAAACCAGTTGTTGTTCCACCGGTCGAGGCTACACCCGTCCCGGAAAAGGCAGTCCCTGTGACCGAGGGAACTTATCCTGAAAATCCAAAACCCTCGGCCTTCGTTCTGGAAGAGAGCGACGGGAGCGACGAGGTTCCACTGGCGAGTCACTTTCGACCCCGCTGTCAACCTCCTCATGTGTCCGAGGCGGCTGTCCAAGTCGGCCTTTTTACGGCCGACCATGGCAAACGACCTGCCGGAGAGCCAGAAGTGGCGGCGGAAACGCCCGTTCATCCGCAGGATCAGGACCTCAATATTTCTCCGCAGGAAGCCACTTCGGCCTTCGTAAGTACCCCCTACCGCCTTTCCTTGGTTATTTCTCTGCCATGGAACTCTAAACCATGAAAATACTAAATGTCAGATGCCTCATCTTGTGTCCGAGGCGGCTGTCCAAGTCGGCCCTTCTACGGCCGACCGTGGCAAACGACCTGTAGGAGAGCCAGAAGCGACGGCGGAAACGCCCGTTCATCCGCAGGACCAGGACCTCAATATTCCTCCGCAGAAAGCCACTTCGGCATTTGTAAGTACCCCCTACCGCCTTTCCTTAGTTATTTCTCTGCCATAGAACTCTAAACCAGGAAAATACTAAATGTCAGGTACCTGTACACTATTTTCATCGAAAATTCTATGCGCCGAAGGGTGTTATCTATATTCCTTAGCCGCCTCAGTGGCCATCGAACGTGGATAACCTCCATCGGCCGCATGAACTGAGAAGCAATCTAAGATAATGGGCTCGGCCATTAAGTTCTTTAGGTTCAAGCAACGATCCTGAATACATGGCCGAAGTCTCCTCTCGGCAGGTTTAAAAAATAAAACCTTTTTGCTACCTTTTTCGTGATTTCCTAGAGCTTAAACTGATTTTTGTGTGCAGGCTTCATGAGAAGTCGAGTTCAAAGCCCTCCTGTCAAGTACTGCTGGAGAGGCTGGCCCTTCGGCCCCTACAACTGACCTCGCCGATTCAACTGCTCTGGTTCGGGTGCAAGAAGTTTTGTCTCTCTCTGCGTCGCAAGTTCTTAAAAGCAAAGGCCTCGATTTATTGGGTGTCTGCCTAAATGACCTCGGCGCAGATGGTCAAATGAGCGCCGAAGCCATCGTTCAGGCGTCGTTTGCCTTAGAGCGAGTTCGGGAGACTTTTAGTGTCCTTGAGAACGCTCTTCGGGCTGAACAAGATATGAAAGCTGCCATGGCCGTCCAAAACGCTCTTCGTCCGAAGATTGATGCTTTAAAGGTGAAAGGGGAAGCCTTGGCCGACCTCGACTGTCAAATAGCCGAACTGGTAAAACGAAGGTCAGTTATTGCTTCCGAGATTGCGAAAGACTTCCAATCGGGCGGCAGAGATTGTCTGACTGAGTATGCTGCGAGCGCAAAACGAATCGAGCAGTTGAAGATGGACAAGAAGAACCGGCAGGTCGAGGTCATAATGGGCGAGGTGCGGTGGCTGAAGCTTAAGGCTCTTCTCGGCACTCTTCTTCATTCTTCGCCGTGAATTTATTTAAATGTAAACTAATCGACCAACTCAATTTATGTATTTATCTACCGATCTTAATGAAATGAATTTCTATTCCCGCATTTCCCATGTGACCGGATAGTACTTCTTTAAAAACTTCCCATTGATTGGCAATTTGTGAACTAAACCAGTCCGGTCTCTAAGATGATATGCGCCTTTACCGAGAACCTTATGTATGACGAAAGACCCTTCCTAAGTCGGCGACCATTTGCCGAACTTAGGGTCTTTAATTCCTACGGGCAACACCATTTGCCAAACTAATTCTCCTTCGCCAAATGTTTTCTGTCGGACCTTTTGATTGTATGCTCGCTCAGCAATCTGTTTTTGTGCCACCAACAAGTTATATGCGTCGAGTCGCGTTTCTTCTAAGTCTTCTAACTCCTGTCTCATAGACTGATTATATTCGGCGCTGAACAGACTACTCTGTTCAATTGTGCGTAACGAATTTATGCTTAGCTCGACTGGTAACATTGCGTCGTGTCCGTAGGTTAGTGCATATGGGGTTGTCCCAGTCGCCGATCGGAGCGATGTTCGATATGCCCATAAAGCCTCATTTAACTTTAAATGCCACATGACAGGCCTCTCTTTTATTATTTTCTCAAGAATGCCGATCAACACTTTGTTACTTGCCTCGGCCTGCCCATTTGCTTGTGGATAATATGGTGTAGACTGTTCAAGCCGAATTTTCAAACTTGCCGTATATTCTTTAAACCTCTTGGCTGTAAAGATTGTGCCATTATCAGTTATAATCGTTTCTGGTATGCCGAATCTGGTCACAATGTGTTCTTCCACAAAGTCGCAGACTTCTTTAGACGTTAGCTCGGCATACGATTTTGCTTCGACCCACTTAGTGAAGTAATCGGTTGCTACCAGTATCCATGCGTGCTTGGCAACCCCGGAAGATGGTGTGATTTTGCCGATTATGTCCATGGCCCATCCTCTAAACGGCCACGGTTTAGTGACCAAATGTAATGACTCGGCCTGGACCCGTTGTATAGGACCATGAATCTGACACTATATGCACCCTCGTGCAAACTCGATACAATCATTTAATATTCTTGGCAAAAAATAATCGTGTCGTCGAAGCAACCACTGCATTTTACGTCCAGACTGATGAGCTCCGCAAACCCCTTCATGTACTTCTGTGATTGCTTGAGCACTCTCTTGGGGGCCGAGGCATAGCAGTAATAGATCATCATCACCTTTTCGGTATAACTCGTTTTGGTACGCGACATAGTTTGTGGCGTGAACTCTTGTCTTGCGACTGTGTTTGCCATTGGGATTGTTAAGATACTGCATAATGGGCTTTCTCCAATCATCTGGTATTACCTCGACGGCGCAAACATCTATAAGGTCTTGTCGGTCTAACAACGAAGGTAAGGACATGACTCTGGTGCGTATCACGTTGTCGCGTCGGAGGACTTGCTGGTTAACCAAGGCCGGGTATAGCTGTCGTAACACGGGTATTTCTAGGCCTAGCTTGCCCCCTAGAAGTTATGCACCAAAGGCGATTTGAGCCAATTCGTCTGCGTCGGTATTATGGATCCGAGAAATATGTTCAAATGTAATACCGTCGAAGGATTCGGCCAAATAGCTGGCGACCATGTGGTGGGGTGCCAGGGTACAACTCATGCATCGAAAAGACCCATTAAGTTGGTTAATCACGAGTTCGGAGTCGCCGAGGATGAGGGCACGGGTTGCCCGCAAGTCATGAAGGATGCCAAAGCCGATAATAAGGGCTTTGTATTCGGCCTGATTATTTGTGCATTCAAAATCTAGCTTGAGCGAAAAATACCAACGATCGTGGTTTGGGGATTGAATAACAATTCTGACGCCAGCCGATGATGAAGTACTTGAGCCGTTAAAGTACATTGTCCAGTAGTTATCGCGCGTTTCAACCATGCCGATTTCGACGTCGGTGCCCCCAAAACCATAGGGGGAAGGGTGTTGAGCGAGGAAATCCGCCAGTGCCTGGCCTTTGACAGCTTTCTGGGGCACGTATTGCAAGCTAAACTCGGACAACGCCATTGTCCACTTCCCAATTCGGCCTTTTACGATTGGTCGGGTGAGCATGTAGCGGATGACGTCGGTCTGGGCAATGACTTGGGTGACCGATGGGAGCATGTAATGCCGAAGCTTGGAGGCGGCGAAAAATACGGTGAGACAGAGTTTCTCGATGGCGGAATAATTGATCTCCGGTTGATTGAGATTTCGACTGAGGTAGAAAATAGCCTGCTCTCGTCCGGCATCGTTGTCTTGCGCGAGGAGGCAGCCGATGAACTCTTCAGCCGCCGAGATATATAGCTTGAGAGGCTTCCCGCACCGGGGTGGAACAATGACATATGGTGTCGTGAGGGAGATTTTGATTTGCGTAAACACCGCCTGATGCTCGTCTGTCCACTCAAATTTATCTGAGTCTTTAAGTTTCAAAAGCATGGAGAACGCTTTCATTTACCCGCTGAGTTAGCTATAAATCGCCGGAGAAAATTTATCTTACCGAGTAAGGACTGTAGTTGTTTCTTCGTCGTCGGGGGTGGAGCATTGATGATTGCGCATGCTTTATTTTCATCCACTTCAATCCCACGGTGATGCACGAGGAAGCCAAGAAAATTACCGGCCGACACACCGAAGGCACATTTGGCAGGATTCATTTTGAGGTTGTTTTGACGCATACGGAGGAAAGCCTTTCGGAGATCATCCAGATGTGTCTGCCGGCGTTTAGATTAAATTACAACATCGTCGATGTAGACTTCAACGATGGTTCCAATTAAATCATGAAATATGGTGTTCATTGCTCGTTGGTATGTGGCGTCGGCGTTCTTGAGGCCGAATGGCATGACAACCCATTCGTAAGTGCCGAGTGCCCTCGGGCAGGGAAAAGCAGTCTTGTGCACATCGGCTTCGGCAATGAAAATTTGGATGTACCCGGCATGTCCATCCATAAAAGATAAGATCGCATGATTCGCCGCGGCATCGATTAACAAATCCGAAATCGGCATTGTATACTCATCTTTGGGAGTTGCCAGATTCAAATTTCTGAAGTCGATGCAACTTTTCTTTAAAACAGGAACGATATTGGCCAACCATTCAACGTATCGAGCTGTCCGAATGAACCCTGCTTTCAAAAGCCGAACCAGTTCATCCTTGATACCGAGTTGCACTTCGATCGAGAATCGTCGAGGTGGCTGACGGAAAGGTTTACACCCAGGTTTAATACGTAATTCATGCTCGACAAGAGTGCGATCTAAGCCAGGCATTTCATGGTAGCTCCAAGCAAAACAATCTTTGAATTCCTCAAGCAGGGCACGAAGTTCAGCTTTCAAAGGTTGGGGAAGTAAAGCACTAATAAATAAAGGTCGTGGGTCATCGGCCGCCCCAACATTAATTTCTTCCAAATGGTCCTTGACTTGGGGCCGATTGTCTTCGAGCTCCGCCGGGGCAGCTTGAATTTTGTCAAGAGATAAGACAGGACCATTATCTCCTTCGGCGAGGAACTCGACGAGGTTAACGCCCGAATTTGGTTGCTTAGATATAGTATACCAATGAGCCAATAGTCGTTCCATAGTAGATGAAACTGCGGCCCGACATTTTTCCCGATAGGTGTCAAACATCGGGGTCGGGGATGAAGTTAGCTAAACCGAGTCTCGCCGAATCCTGGTGGACAGTTTCGGCGCCAACCTCGATAGCTTTTTGAACAGAAATCCGAGTCGGCCGTCCTTCATCATTGAAACCCTGTAGGGTGATGTAGCCGACGTGGTCATCATAATACCGTGTTTGGATCATGTTAGCTTCGAATGGCTGACTATCGGCCGGGTGAACAATGACCGATTTGTCGTCCCAAAAAACGAGCACTTGATACAATGATGAAGGAATACAGCTGGTTTGATGAATCCAGTCTCGGCCGAGCAGTGCATTATACTCGGTCTTGGAGTCGACGATAAAAAAAGGCGGTCATGTGATTACGGCCGGTAATGTTTACCGCTAAAGGAAGCACCCCTTTGGTTTGGGATTTGTCTTCGACGAAACTGCTCATTGTGATCCCAGAGGGAATAAGTTCGTCATTGGAGCGACGTAATGCCTTCATGACGTTTACAGGCATGATATTGACAGTTGCTCCACAGTCGACAAAAACTTTGGAGACTGGATACCCTTCGATATGGGCCGTTACGTACAATGGCTTCAAATGATGAAGTTTGGCCGATGATGAGCGAGGAAACAATTCGGCTAAAGCTGCCTTGAGGTTGTCATCTTTTTTTATCGACTCGTCGTCAGCAAAAGTTACAAAATCAATGTGATCGGCTTCCTCGGCAATTACGTCGCCATCAAGGAAATTCGGTTGAGATGTGCTCGACTGAAAATCAGCGGGCAAAACATGAACCATACTGATTCCATGTTATCGAGGACCGACGGGCAAAACATGAATCATCCTCTTCAGCCTCTTCTCTTTCTTGGTCACCGACTGCGACATCTGCTTCCGTCGGAGTTGTACCAAGAGACTCAACTGCTCATTCTTCAATGGTTTGTTCCCGCGGTGTCTCTTCGAAAGCCTGTTTGTTCTGTGTAGGTGCCTCAGGTGCGTCTGAAATCGGAATTATGTCTGGGGTTGATTCCAGGATACGAGCTTGCTCTTGGTACATTATACGGGCATCCCTGGTGTCAAGATAGGCATCCAACCGTGCAACTCGTGTTATTTCATCGGCCGTGAGGCCGAAGAGAGAAACGGCCGAAAAGACTTCGAAGTGGTATCCTAAATATTGAAGGTCCTCCATGGAGAAAGGAAAGTCGGCTGCATCGATATCAGTATATGGATCGACTTCAAAGCCAAGGACTCGAGCTTCTCGTATGTGCTGGAACCTAACTTTCAATCCCCGGTCTGAGGTCTTCTGAATAATTTGCTCGGCATCCGAGCAAGTTAGGACGAGATCGATTGTATCTTGACATGCTTTCGGCAAACCATATAGATCGTTGGCCGAATGTTTTTTATGAAATTCTTGCATATATTCCAAGGCCTCCCCGAGAAATGGTGGATGTAAATTCTGTCGAATTTTGATCAAAGGTTCTTGTGTGGTTGGCGGGGACAGTTTTCTTTCAACTTCTTGCTTGAAATGCTCGAAGCGTGCCTTCATTTCTCCGGGCCGAAGAAGAAGTTTGATCCGTTTATCAGCCTCCTCCAATGTGGTTTCAACATCTCGATTGACTAGCCGTTTCCCTTGAACCAGCTCTGTCATAATAGTTGGAGACGGTCGTTCATCATCATTGGCAACTGTTTCCTTCGGCCGCCATTTAGGGACCAAAGTTTCTGGGCTGCCCGTCGGCGCGCCATGCAGTCTATTCTTTGGTGCCGACGTTTCTGGGATTTGGACAGTGCGGTGTATACACCTTTCGAAGAGAGATACGTATACCAACGCTGGTCTCGAGGTTCAGGAGGTTTGAAAGTTTTTTGGCTCTGCGATGATTCCGAGTTGCTAGAATTGCGGATGTAATAATCTTCGTCATAAAACGAGGCATCAAAATCGAGGCGCCGTCTGACCAAAGGTGTTTCTTCCACCCGCACTTTAGGGCCGAGCCTATCAAAAACCCCTTGGTGTTGGCCTGCGTTGAGCATTTTTTGCTGTGTTGTGGCTGTAGGTTGTTCCATTATAACCGGAGATAACTTTTCCTTTGGCTCGACGTTGACATTTGCTTTACACTTTCTGCATAAAAGCGCCGACCCACCTTCTTTGTCAGTGCTGTATTCTGTCATGGGCTTGACAATAGCAGGTCCCGTTAGAGCTGTAGGTGGTTTGTTTGAGCGAAAATCAGCAATGAAACGTGGCCGAGAATTCTGATTCAGAAAGCGTTGCATTGTAACGGCTTCGGCCTTCCCTTTTCCTTTGTTCTTAGGTAGGCCTGCATCTACCATATTTACTGTTGCCGTGGGAAATGGGTCAGTATCAACACTCATCTTCTTCTCCAGAAATCTAAGTTTACCATTATCAATCCAGCTTTGGACGTTGTCTCGAAACACGACGCAATTATTTGTCGTATGTTTGCTTGAATTATGGTATTTGCAATATATCTTTCCTTTAAGCTTTTCGGCCTTGGGAATGTTATGCCCAGGCCGAAGTTTGATGATCCTCGCTGATAACAATTGATCAAAAATTGCATCGGCCTTTGTAATATCAAAAGTATAAACTTTTGACGTTTTCATTGTTTCTTCAGTGGCCGAGCGGGTTTTGACTTCCTTAGAGTCAATTTGAGTCAGCGCTTTGCAAACGTATGGCTAATCTATTACTATCTCAGCTGCATCCACGCTAACGCATTCACCTTCGATTGATGTGTAACTGACAGTGGGATTTTTGTAGATCGTCCCTCGAGATGGAGCTTTCGAAATCTTTTCTTCGCGGAGCAAATAATCATATTGCTCGACATGCTGGGCTAGTTCATACATATCCCGAAAGTTTGCCCCCAAGAATTTCTTTTTGTATTCTACGTCAAGACCGTTCAGAGCAAGTCTGACGAATTCGACTTCGGGGAGAGGTACTCGGCACCAATTCCTGGCTGATTTAAATCTGGTAAGATAATCCATTGGTGACTCGTCGGATGCTTGAGCCATCCTTGCTAATAAGGACACTGACATTTCCATCCCTGGCTGATAAAACTGCTCATGAAATTTCTCGACCAACTCCTCCCAGCTCTGGACAGAATTCGGTAGGAGGTTGATATACCAAGCAAACGCTGAACCGGTCAGCGAAAAGTTGAAAAGTCGCAGCTTGTGAAAGTCGCTATTGACGTCTCCGCATTGTGCGGTGAAACGAGCCACATGTTCTAACGAGGATAAGGATGATTCTCCGGCGAAAAGGCTAAAATCCGGGATTTTGAAACCTCTAGGGTATTCGAACTGTTCCACATAAGCTGGATACAGATGTATAAATTTAGGGAACTTCGGCCCTTTCTTCATGGCCGAATCGATCATCCGTTGGACCTCGGTCATATCGACGAGTGTTGCTTCCACTCTCTGGTCGGATCCGTCTGACCTACTATTTGATCCTCCTCATTTTTCCAAGTTAATTGGTTTGAGCCGAGCAGGGATTGACTCGGCCGGTGCACTTGGTAATAGATTATTTCTTGGTGGCAAGTGCTGGGCAAGATCGAAAGACCTACCGTTGCTGACCTTACTAACCAGTATTTTGAGTAATTTGGTTTGTGCCTCACTGGTATTGCGTATCACGTCATGAAGTTTATCGATTCCTCGACTAAACGTCTGTTTAACCGTCCAAGATTGCTCGTCAAGTCGTTTTCAAAGAAACGACCTTGTTGGTGGATCAGATCCTTCGCCACCATCCTCGTCACAATCCTCTATTATCCCTTCATTGAGAACGCAGGTGTTCCTGTTAGGGATTTCAAGACTACGAAACTGACCGCAGAGATTAACTTCCCTTTCTAGACGAGTCGCGCTCGTGGACTAAGGTGTTACGGTGCTGATGGGATTCTGTGCCTATGGCACACTTTGTCCTATGTTCTGAATTGGCAAATCGGCTGTTGATTTTCCCATAGCTGTTTTCTTTTTTACCGATCGCGTTTCAATTGCCATGAACTTCGTAGTTTAGCATTGGGTCCCACTGGCCGTGCCAAAATGTTAACCCTAAAAACTACCAAGCCTACGTGGCGCGCAGGCCGAGTAATCTATAAGCTAACTACGTCCTTCGGTGAATGCGGGGCGTGCCAACTCATCGGCCGAGCTCGGCCGAGGAATAAATTTGTTGATGTTGCGTTGGGTGCACGGCTGACTTCTGCGTCTTGCGATTGCAACCGAGGAAGGAACACGTCTCGGCCTCTTGGGTTCTCGAACCGTCGTCGGATTCGGTCACAGTGATGTTATTCGTCAGAGTAAACTCAGGCCGAATCGACACCAAAGTGTAAGGGCACAAATACTCAAAGCGAATATAAGTCTTAATAGTGAACGTGGTTCGGCCGTCTGAATGCCGAACTCTAAATCCCACTTGAGAGTATCCAATCATAAAATAACTCGGCGTGCAATGCGCCGAGCTCAGTAAACTGTAACACCTCACTTCGCCGAGAAAGCTAATGAGATGACCTCAATCAATAAGGATTCGAAAATCCTTCTCGACCGAGACTTGGATAGGTAACCAACCGTCCTCGCCACAGTGTTGTTGATGCCAACGGAAGATGCTGCGAGACCGGCTGATTCTACGGCGACAGAGCTATCTATGCCGACTTAAGATATCACCGGTTGTTTTCACAGTGTTGTTGATGCCAACGGAAGATGTGTTAGCGAAAAGAGAAAATAAAAATCTCAAAGTTGTTGAGAGAGTTTGCGCATGGCAGTTGTGTGTTGAATTTGAGAGGGCTTGAATGATGTACAACCTCCTCTATTTATAGCACCGGATACCTTCAAGGTCGAGTTAAAACCCTACCCGGATTAGGACTTCTTCTCCTGATCAAACACCAACTCGACCAGTCCTATTTTCATTATAATTGTGAACCTAGTCCTTTATTGAGCCAGATTCACTTCCGGGTTATTAATCTTGCCGGGACTCCTCATTGCACCAGGATTCGACTCGTCTTGCAGCATGACTTAACCGACCCAGGTTTGGAAGCCCACGACCTAACCGATCCAGAACAAAACTACCCCTGATAACCCTGTCGTAAGGCCTTCTGGGCCGAGAATAATTCTATACTCGGCCCAAACTGATATTTTGGGCCCAAACACATATATATTATGAAGTATTGAAACATAATGAAAACATAGGAACACAAGCATATAATGTGTGTTCATTTTCAACAAGTCTCTTACAATTTATTAAAAAAAAAAATAATGCAAAATGAAAGTTATCTATTTTCTATCTAAGTGAGTCGCAACCTAGGCAGATGTCTAGGTGGGTCTGGACGGGCTAGGCGGGCGCCTAGGCTGTCTAGGCGGTCTAGGCAGGCGCCTCAGTAGGTCTAGCCACCCTTTCTAAATTTTCAAATGCCTAGACATTAATCGGGGCGGTGGCCAACCGCCTAGCGCCTAGGTGGGACCTAGGCGAAATTTTTTAGAACAGTGGGCAAAATTGTACTCTGACGTGGGCTTGTAAAAAGCAATATTTTAGTAGCAATACTCCAATGAATTCACCCAACATTTTTATTGTGGGGGATTTTATTTTTATTTGTCGATTATACTGAAATTGAGAAGAAGAAAACAAATTTAGCTTTGAGGGGGAGGAGCTTTCTAACTGTCCTAAACACAGAAAGCTCATTCTCATCTTCCCATTCCATTCATTCTCATCTCCCCTTCCCTTCCTTCACCAATCCCCATTCCCCACCCACCTTTTCTTTCTTTATTAATTTTAAAAGGCCAAATCAGATAAATAGTCTATATGGTGATAAGAGATTCAAAAGATAGCATTTGTGGTAAAATAATTCGGATTTAAACACTGATAAAATCCGTCAGGAAATTTAGCCCAAAAATGATTTTTCGTTAAATGTTCTTTAAATGCATGGGTAAAATTGTAATTTGACGTGGTGTTGTGAAAAGCGAAAGACTCATATGTCAATCCACGTAGGATTGACATATCAGTTGAAGTTTCTTTCTACCTTCAATTTGATTTTATGGCATTCCACTTAGGATTTGACACACCTTTGGAGATGGTTTAAGGTGCAATTTTTCCTTGTCATGGGCCTATTTGGGCCTTTTGTTATAAGTTGTCATGCACAACTTACACCAAAAGCCCAATGAGCCTAGAAACTAAAAACTAACTTTAAGGCCCATTTGAGCATCATATGCTCTTGTAATTTTTTGAATAACTTAATTAGTGTTAATTAACATCTTTAATTAAGCTAAGGATTTAATTAACCCAAATTAATTAACTTACCATCTACGTTGATTTTTTCAAACTTAAACTTATGAGCGTGTGATCCATTAGGTTCTAATTTAGTGAGGTTTTAAGCAATTAGAACTCTGACTAATCGATGACAAATTTAAAATCATTTCAAATTCTCCATTCTATGAGAACTTGTTATGGTTAATTTTCACGGCTCCCACAAACTAAGAGTGACTCCTTGTAGTATGTCATTGTTATCTAAGCTACGAAGAATGGTAGATAACATATTTAGTTAGAACAACAATGCAATACAATCTCTCACTAATTCATTATGCTTAATTGCATTGCTAGTGCACTAAATCCATGTTGATCCCTTAATGTGAATTCTCAAGAACATATGATTCTCATGAATATGATCGAAACTCTTAATCATCAAACACTTTGAACGACGATTCCTAAATCATATCTTAGAGCACGTTGCCCTCTTTACGAAAGGTAGAAATTCTTTGTACACTCTCATTCCTTGTTGGTTGAGTTACGTGGGCGTGTATGGCTCTTTTTCCTTCACTGCAGTTTCTCATGTGGTCTTATCCGAGCACGGTTTTTCTCTAAGCCACTCGTTTATACATTTATATACTATTGTCCAAAATTTCTATATATTTCGTGTTGATAACGTGTTGTAAAACAAGCACAATACGAGTGCCTGCAACTCCGAGGTGGGTTTTAATGTGAGAATAGGAATAATACCTTTCATAACATTCAATTCTATGGAGCAAAACTCAAAGATTGTTGCTACCCAACACGATACAACGGAAAAGTGCAGCATGCAGAAGTAAAAGGAAGGGAAACTATACGTACTGCAACTACCTTCCATATTTACAAGACCATTTTTGTGCTCCACTGCAATCGTCTAACATTACGAAATCACCACATGTTATGAGCCGATCCTGGAGTTTACGAGCGTTCTGTAAAACTATATGTATAACAAAAGGATGAAACTCCTCGAAAAGCCACGACACGATCTAATTATCAGAATTCTTCGCTTCGTGATATTTTCATTTATTAGAAAAGCTAACACAATGCTTCTACAAACAACGTGGGAAAATGAAGCAAACATGCACCTCTGTTATCCCAATTTGAAGAAAAACTTTCAAGGCTCCCTTCTTTAAGCTCATCAGGCCTATTTTGCGCACTTTGACGCGTCACCAAACACCTTGGTGTAACAGATTGGGCAAGCCTGATAAAAGAAATAGTGTCAGCTAAATTGAGTCACTGCTAAAACAAATCCAATAGATTCTAAAAACCAATATATTAATCTTAAGAAAGAAAAAATTGCTTGCCTTGTTGATGCTAAGCCATCTGGTCCCACAACCAGCATGATAGAGGTGTTTGCATGGTAGAGCAATCCGCCGGTCCCCTCGTTTATATTCCATCTGGCAAATCACACATCTACGTGCAACAAGGGACTACAAGTTAATATGACTGCAAAAATTATACACAGAAAGCTGCTTATAGGAGATATGGATATTACAATATAAAACTGTTATTTCAGAGGAGCTACAAGTCCACACCAAATTAAATTATTTTCCGGTGCAACTAAAGCGCATATGGGATGAAAGGCCTGTCGGCAGTAAGCACAGAAAGATCCCGAGCACTTTTAATAGGGAATGGGAACTAAATTGAAAAGTATACTCACCAGTATACATATTCACCGATTTGAAACCATTAACTTTACCAGATTCAATCCTATGATTCTTATCCAATATTGCTTCTCTGTATATTTTCTGAAGAAAACCACAAGTTTCTTAAGACCCAAGTAGGTCACTGAAGTATGCAGCTGAAGATCAAGTCCTTACTTTTACGCTCCACAGCGCCAATATATGAAAAATCTAAAGTCATGTCCACTTTAATTCAATATCCTAACGTAAAAACGATCCCAACATTTTATAGCCTTGTGCAGAAAGAACCATTCGAGACTCATATTAATCATACAACCTATGATACCCACCTTCACTCCCCAAGAAATCAGCGTTCTATATCTTCTCTGCAGACCACCATACTAATGAAAACAGCAAAAACAAGTTCCTTTTCTATTCTTGAGATTTGAGCAAGGGAAAAAGTTGTTCTTGCAAAAATTAGTAGATGTTAAACTTCCCATTTCTATATTTAACCAAGAGAGATTCCATTAAACCGGAATTCAGAGAGAGAGAGAGAGAGAGAGAGGGTAATCACATTTTTTCAAAAGAACAATAAATAAGGGCAATCTATACCTCTCGTCTCGTGATTTCTTTAGAGAGAGAGTAATCACAGTTTTTCAAAAGAACAATAAATAAAGGCAATCTATACCTCTCGTCTCGTGATTTCTTTCTCGAGAAAAAGCTGCATTTGTACTTTGAGATTGGAAGCAAGGAGATCTGATCTTGGGAGAGACCTCGACTTTGAGTTCCAACTGCCTCACCTAACTCAAGTAATTCCTGAACATAAAGAACATTGTCAGTAATATTTATTCCAAATAAAAGGTTTTTAGTAAGTAGCAGATGTTCCCATACAACACAAGACATTACAGGCATACAACTATAAAACTACCCTCACAACTCAAGAACCTTGTTCTGCTTTAGAGATTCACTCACTAACGATTATACAGTTAGGTCCCCACCATGAAGACAATTCTGCCAGATCCAACATCACATCCACAAGTGAAAGCTGATGACACTAACCAGGAATATGATATGCTCCACAAACTTCTATTCCAGTGGGCTCAAGTTGAGAGATAGAAAAGCAAAGAATCAGAGACTAAGAAATTTGCAAGAATCTCCTCATTAAGAATAGAAACTACAGAAGGAGTCGTGCAATGATTGTTTAGCACACAAGCACTCCTCCAAACAATGAAGTAAATATGTACATCAAGAAAACGTACAGAAAAACACAATTTAAATTTCCAAGGCGGGTGGTAGATGGAATTTATTCCAGTATAAACCATGGCTAGTGTATCCATCTGTTACTATAAAATCTGAACAATACATAATCCAGATAAATGTTAAACAGCAAATCAACAGATAAGACATATTACTTGAAATTATAATATAATTGTATTATCCAAATTCTCAGGAGGACAAAGTGCAGTTAGCTCTAACCTCGTAACTCATGCTGTCAGGATCAATGTTGTCTTGCCAAATAACCTGCATATTTCACAGAAAATGCTCCAACTTAGTAATCTATTGAGCTCATTTTGTTTCACATAAAAGTTTGAATATGATAATGATGTAGAGTAAAAATTTCCCGGTAATCTGTGGTTTTTGAAATCACTGGAACCAGGAATAAGCCTGCCAAGGCTGTGATGGTATACTCATATACTTCCATTCATGTTAAGCCAATCTACTCAGCCCCAATATAGGTGCCTGTGTGCACATGTGTTGAACATATGCATATATGAATGCATTCATAGTCATATGTATACATACATTTAGAGAAAGACTCAGAATATGAAGAAACTAAATACCTGATGATCATGGGAATTTTGATGTCTCCGTGGACCTGAAATGTAAATGATGATACTTAGATTGATAGGAAATATTCAAGTCTCAAGTGTAAAGAAGTGATTCAGAACTGACCAAATGACATTGGAAGCAAAGAGTATAGAAATGGAGGAGCAAATAGTAGCCACACCATCAACTTCAATAACAAACATGTTTATAATATGCAGTCCTTAAACATAAGTTTATAATAAACAGTCACGGGGGTGCTACCGGACTGCTACCTTTAGGCAACAATATGAAAAATGACAAACTTTATAACAATAAAACACCTAGTTCTTATCTTCTTCTTCCCTAGAGGTATAATGTATTTCATCCAACTCTATAAGTCTTCCCTAAGATTACTTATTCTCTATGTCACCAGTCCCTCCAGGCCCTGTAATGTTCTAATCCACAACTTAGGAAAAAATAATAACATTAGAGAATGCTAATTATTTTACCAGTCTTCAGGGCCTCTCACATAGGACCAGAAAAGAGAAAACTGCAGAGCATAATCATGAAGCCCTGCAGCCTCCTTGCCCACCCCAAGAAAAGAAAGAAGAAAAGCAACACTAAGAACTTACATTCTATGGGATTGTCGCGTGTAGAAGTATTTGCATTTCCTTCCCATTCTGAGTTCACTGCCACATTCTGTTCATTAGTCATTGTTGAAGCACTCTGCAAATGCCTTCTTTGTTCACCACTTCTTGGGTCAGGATCATTGATCTCATAAGCATGACTAAACCCAAGATCATAGGATGAAGTATTCCCAGGTTCCGATAACCCAAACTTGTAATAATTTGTATTCATTGTTGGGTAAGCACTCTCCTACACATGTGAGAGCAAATTGAAAGTGAAAGAAATTGAAATAGATGAAATACAGATAAACATTTCAAGGTTCAAAATTTGCATTAATAATGGTGGAACATCAAACAACAACTCGCTACTTATGTCTTAAAGCAATCCTATCATGGGAACCCATATAAACTCCTTTTCAATGAAGTCAGCAATCCTACAGATCTAAATTTTGGAAACGTAATAATTAAAGACTAACTAAACAAATCACCAAGTTGGTGGTTGAAAAAGAAAACATTGGTGCAGATATTTAAGGTAAAGTACCTGAGCATGCGAGTCGCCTGAAAAAATAAAGTTCACATGTTCATAGGTAAGACCCTCAAAATACTCCATAAAGCTACCCGCTGAGCTATAAGGACAGCTGGTGTAGGTGTAATGAACTTCCATGTTCGGGTCCCAACTCATTTTTAAAAACCGCAAGACAGACGAGCAATCTAAAGGGCACAAAGAGAATACAAGAAATGAATATTTTACAATGATGAATAGACCATAAGGTTCATAAATAAAACGAATCAGGAGAGATGTAAACCTGATCTTTCGACAAATTCTAGCACCCAATATCAGTTTCACACTCACAGAAATACCTGCAAATCAAAACGAACAATCAAAAACTCATCCCAGATGAAAAATCAAGAGTTACAAATCAACAGCCAGAGAACATAAATCCAGAGTTTAAGAATGCAAGATGGTTGAAACAATGAAATCGAAGCTGGTCCAAATCCATATAGTTTCCGGTATCTTCGTATTTCAACCGGCATTGGTAGATCTAAGCAGATTTGTGAAATTATTAATCTCCATTTCATCTATCTCTGGGAAGGATTAAACAATAGTATCATAGCATTTCCTGTACTTTTCCTATCAACTTTCTCGGCAACCAAACGCAAAAGGAATCCCGCCAAATCTACCTAATCAGACGGCATTGATCTCAAAGAGCTCTCCAATCACACCAAATCAAGAAAAAACCAAACGCCGGACAGCAGAGAAAATCCGAGAAAACGCGACGGAAAATGAGATTAGAATGCATCAACGGATCAGAGCAAGCTAACCAAAACGAAATGAATAAAAACACTGAAAGATATTGAGATTCTCAAGGGATCAAATAACCGACATTGCTGGCTTTTCTCCTCAGAAGCGCTTGGTCTCCAGCTTCTGCTTCTGCTTCTGCTTGAAGGAAATGGCTTTCCTGCTTTGCTCTGTGCCTCTCTCTCTCTCTCTCTCTCTCTAGGTTCAGGGAGGACGATGGTGCTGTATTTAGTAAGGGTGAGGAGGAGAGAGAGAATCCCGAGTGACTGCCGTGGCTTTATGCAGTGGTTTCAGTGACACGCGATGTCCGTTTGATGACAGGAGATTGGGATCTGCTGTCGCGCGGCATATGCCAACACAATCGTCTCTCTCTCTGCTGCTGCTCTAACCGTTGCTTTTACTCGGCTCCGCCCCCACCCACCCAAGGAAATTATCCGCCTTTTTCCTTTGTTTTCTTTGTAATTATTTTCTTTTAAAATTAATCGGTAGACGTTTCACATTTACTCGAGTGGACTAGTTTATATTATGAATTTGGGTTCGAATTTTCTCTCTCGCTAATAATTTGGATTAGTGGTTTTTATAAATTTGGGTTTGCATTTTCTCTCTCGATAATAATTTGAATTTTAATTGTATTCCTCCGTTTGAGATAAATACTCCAACTCCTTTTTCTCTCCCATCTCTA
The DNA here is from genome assembly GCA_035220775.1 of Malus fusca. Lineage (NCBI taxonomy): Eukaryota > Viridiplantae > Streptophyta > Magnoliopsida > Rosales > Rosaceae > Malus > Malus fusca. The sequence continues at coordinate 27,224,251 of CM069069.1, forward strand.
TCAATAAAATGAAAATAAAAAATCTCACACATGGTCCTTCTTTCCAAGCAAATTTAAGTCTACACTCTAGTTGAATTTATCTCATGAAAAAAATACAAACTACTCATGAGAAGCTTGACTTGTTTTTTAATCGAGTCAAACTACGCTTGCCTTGTTTCTTTAATGAGCCAAATCCAATATAAGTTCCAGCTCTTTCATACTAATTTGCAGCCCTAGGCTAAACTTATCATTTTATATATGGTTCGCATATGCATTAACAGCTTACACAATTGCATAAACGTGATAAAACATGTAATTTCAAGCTAGGCGGATTTATCCAAAACACGAACTGTTTAATTCATAGCAAATGGATCGACGTGATTATTATTGACATGAACTCGTTGTATTTTCCGAATCGATTTACTGTATCATGTCTAAAAATGCCACCTTCAAATCACATGAATACAAATTTACAAATTGACTCTATTCTTAGTTTCTTATTCTTTGATGTGAATGCGTTGGGATTCAATCATTCATCAGCCATGATATCGTACTTAAAAGTAAATAAATAAGAATTAAAAAACGAGAGGCGAAACATTTGATCACCGAACTCGGTGAAGTTTGAAGCATGGGCTCCACAGAAGTCGAACCAAATGATCCAAATCCAAGATTCTGGTTGGGATTGCAATGAGTGGTTGGCTTGCCAAATTTGCCATTACAAAAATGGGACCTTTAATTTGGTTGAAGATAGATCACCAAAACCATCTGACTCCCAACCTCCCGAAAGGAAGTTGGTCTCAGTCGAGGTTCGTTATGACTCAACTTGTTGTATTCCTAAGTCGACTTTTAGAAATTACGAGTTCGGTGTGAGTTTGTCTTGATTAACTATTTGTGTAGCTTGATTCAAAAAAAAATTATTTTTTGTACGAACGATTTATTTATATTAAGGAGGAAATGTGAGTTTAATCTCACGAAGAGTTAATAATAATGCGGTTTAAATTCGTTTTTGACGATAATCGAACATAATCGAGCATCAAATTCGTCTTTCATGATTTATGACCGCACAATGTATAATGAATAGATGTGATTGAAGGATCTTCAAAATTCTCACGAAGAGATCCACCGAAGATCCTCCTGGCTTTCTTGTGAGTAAAAACTCATGGATGATGTGAAAGGAGTGTGGGGGCCCACTACAAGTTTTGATGTTATTATTGGTGGGGTAGTTGGTACCCTTTTGAGAACCAGGAGCCTCTCCTGAGCACTTCCCTATGGATCCTAGGGATCCCGCAATCTTGTCCGTTCATTTTATATCGTGCGGTCAGTTTTCGTTAGGTACTATTCATATTTGAATTTTAAAATTTTAATTTTAAATAATTTCTGACCGCACGATATACGATGAACAGACAAGATTGCGGGATCCCTAGGATCCATAGGGAAGTGCTCAGGAGAGGCTCCTGGTTCCCCTTTTGACACCTGATTCAACAAATAAACTATACTATAAATGGAGCATGCAAAAGTTTGTGATGATTGTTTGTTGCCACCAAGGAACTTGTACTTGACTTTTCTCGGCTGCGGCTGCGAAGCAATTTTCAACCTTTTTTTTTTTTCATTTTTTGGTTGAAAAATGTATGAAATTACTTCAATTTCACCACCTATATACCATTTTGGTTCAAGTTTTCCAAACTCTAGTATAATCCTTTGGGCATCTTACAAACTCAAATACTACGTCGAGGAAAGGGTCAAACATATTATATTCGTATTAGAATAATAAAATAAGGGTCGAACATATGTATTTATTGGGTGGAATAAGGGGTTGAACATCAAGGCATTATGGTCAAAAACAAGATCTTTTGATACATACGTTTGACCCAACAAATTAAATCGCCACATAATAATATTAAGTAGTTGTAAGTACTGTAGCTTGATCGCAGGATTTGTGTTGCTTCTCCCAAATGGGAGAGAAAGGATTACTGTTCCACTGAAGTTGTGGTCTCTCTGTCCAATTAATCGTTTTTAGCTTTTGGTCTGCCATGAGAGACAAAGGCTGGGGGCTGGCAGGCATGTGACATGAATGAGTGATAGAGGGACGGAATCAAACCTGGCGTGCAAGACAAGTCAAGGACAAGTAATCACATATATTCTTTATTCTTTTTGTCTGCCTACGTTTGGCAACCAAAGCAAAGTTGGCTCTTCCACTTGTGTCCCAATTGGGCTGCGGAGAGATTTATCAGTGTGCCCGGAATACAAGCATATACGCCACACTTCATATGTCATTACACATGTGGAGGGATATTTGAAAAAAAAATAATAATTCCTCTACTTGTATAATAATATATGGCATACCGTCTTTTGTTCCAAACATAATGAAATCTCTAGATTGGCTTTCCAAATATTTGCTTCTTTCCTTTATTAACCCTAATATCGCCAAAATAAAGCTTAAACATTTACCAGTAGAAGCTTGCAACAACTCTTACAGCCAGGATAATGCGAACAAAACTCCCGGAATATGATTAAATAGTGTTTAGGAGACGAAATCCTCTAAACTAGGTTATTGAGTGAGAATCCCATTAGTTCCAAATCAATATCTGTAGCTATATGGGGGTGGAGTTGTAGGTTCATATGAACTTAAGCTCCACCAGAACCATACTTCTTTCCCAACACGATCTCCTGAAGCTTGTCGTAACCTGCAAGCACCCCGGCACCAGCAACTGCACGAAGAATGTTGGCACCGGCACCCTTGAAGAGAGACTTCGCACCCTCATTCTTAAGGATTTGAGAGAAAGCGTCAAGCGAGCTCTTGTACTTGACGGCTTCACCGGATGTCATCATCATCCTTCTACGGACAGTGTCAATTGGGTAAGATGCAAGTCCGGCGCCGTTGGTTATAACCCAACCAAGACCAAAGCTAGCAAAGAAACTATCCTGAAATTTCCCAAAAAAAAAAAAACGAAAAAAATGTGAGATAATCCCCATAAGTTTGTGTATATGGACAGTGGAAATATGACTTGGTACACAAGCAATCCACTTACCTGCAACTTTCCAGTGAGGATCACAGGCTTCAAAGAATCATACATTCCAAAGTACAGACCACGGTACACAATGATTCCAACACAAGAAATGTTGAAGCCGCGGTAAAGGCCGGCAACACCATCTGACTTGAGAGTCTTTTTGTAGACATCAACCAGGCCATTGAATTGCCTCTCTCCTCCTTTCTTTGCGGCCTTGGAATCGTTTGCAAGACGGGTACGAGCATAATCCAAAGAGTAGACAAAGAATAAAGAAGAGGCACCAGCAGCACCACCGGATGCCAAGTTACCTGCAAACCATTTCCAGTAGCCATCCTTGTCCTTTCTGAAATTGAACAACCTCTTGAAGTAATCTTTAAACGCAAAGTTTAAGGCCTGAACAAAGACAAACCAATGTAAGTACACTGCAGTAAGACTCACAGATACAAGAGACTGAGAACGAGAAAAAGATGACGTAGTTATAGAACTCGGAATATGCGGAAAGACAGACCTGAGTTGGGAAGTAACGGATGACATTTGCCGTGTTTCCTCGCCACAATGATACCATCCCCTCATCTTTCATTGTTCGGCTAAAACAATCTCCAATTCCCTTGTAGGGTTCAGAGAGCCTACCGGCTTTGATCATCTCATCCTGATTTTGAATCAAGAGCTTTACACGCTCAATTGGGGCAGCAGCAGTCTTGGACACAGCAGCAGAAACGCCACCCATTAGAAAATCAATAGCAAAGCCCGAAAATCCTTTCTCCTTTGGGGCTTGGACAAACACAGGCAAGGCACCTGAAGCCACCAACGGATCATTAGCTCGACATGCTTGGTTCATGGGATATTGCAATGCTGCATTTGAATAACTTCCATATGAAAAACGCCTTTGATTGACGGAAGGCCTCTGGATGGCCCCATAGTGGCTGGAACTCAGATGAAGCTGACCCGAAAACTTTTCCGTGATAGTTGGGTGCTGGCGCCTATCAGCCATTACTTAGAATGAATGAAACACCTGCAAACTCATTCAATCTTGTAGTCAGAAAGGAGGACAAGGGAAAATATCCGACTATGCTTCAAACAGGTTGACAATATCATGCAAAATATAGATTACAATGTTTCCACAAAAAAAAAATTTTTTTTACAAAAGATCGAACAAATCATAACTGAAACTCTAAAAGGATTAACAGATCCGCAACAACAATGAACCCTAAGTTAAAATTTTCTGAAAAATATACAAGACCGAAACAATTTTCAACTAATGAACAATGTTAATCATATAAAAATAAAAGGAACCAGCTGACAATTTGCTTATTGTTAACTCTCAGCTATCACAATCAATCTGTTGTATCAAAAGTTATAAAAACAACGTAAACTCAACATTTCTAGCTTGAAATTAACATGATCATATGGGAATTCGTTGCTTAAAAGTTTTACAACCATTTCAACTCCAAAATAAATAAATAATCATTTTACAAATCTCAGATTCTCAATTGTTGAAATGATCATTGTTCATTTGATATTGATCAGATCGATAACCCGGATTTGTATGATCATTTTAGTCAATTTCCCAACAAAACAATCATTGATAACACTGACTGAATCTGAATTTCCAAACACGATGACAAGATTGATTATAAAAGGAATTAGTAGAAAGCAAGTGAAAGGAAAATTATATCATTAAGAAAAAAGGGAAAAAATAATCAAATCCCAAACTTCACATAAAATGATAGGAGTAAACAATGTATCAAACACATTACAAGCATATCTAGGTTAAAACCAAAAAATAATTATTTGAAAGCATTTACATTATAAAGAAAAAAAATTCAAAACCAACGAAAGCAATTGACAAATCATATACCAACAACAACGTGAATAAAAAAGGGTGCTAATTAAATATTTACACTACTATTTTTTATAGATTGGCACTCCTGATCCAGCTTTTTTTTGTGCTTCAGTAATTGGGTGAACATAATGAGAATGCATGAAAACATGAAAGGAGCGCGAACAGACGAAATGGAAGTGTAAAATCGTGACTCTAACCCTAAACAAGTTCCCAAGATACATTCAACAAATATATATACCTTTTACAGCAGTTGATACATGCGATGCAGAGAGAGGAAGGGGGAAGAGTGATAGATCCAAGTGACCCAAAAGAAAAAGGGAGATCCGAACACCCTTTTGATGGTTTATAACAAAAATGGAAATACAACAAATTACATATGTGAAATCCGAAACTTAAGCGCAAAATACAAGGTCTAAACACCAAATAAAATGTAAAAAATAAGAGAGATGTGATCGATCAAGTCAGAGAGAGAGAGAGGGGGTTACCCTTTGGGCTTGGGAAGCGGAATGTGAAAGGAGGAGAGGTTAAGGAGGAGATCTGGTGGGAAGGTCAATGCCACTCACGAGGGTTTGAAACCGAAATGAACACTCCCCTCTTACGTTGTTTTTATAAAATTTCACCAATGGCCCAGTGATTTGGAAGGTAATCATAGCCGTTGATACGGGAGAACTTAGTTTTTTTGGGAAGATTGGTGAGCGGAATTGGGCAAAGTTCTGCATTTGGCATGAAATTATTATTTTTCCATCCAAACTGGTATGTGATTAAAATGATTCTTCGTATTTGGTTTGGTTGGTTCAAGGTTTGGAGAAAATTTCAATGTGTCAAGAGCACACACTTCAGCAAAACGGGGTGTTCTGGACCAATTAAAATAGGGAACTTTCATGAAAAGGGCTTGGGCAAAGTTTATTTTAATAAAAAAATCTTGCTATAACTTTATTTAATTAAAAAGACTTAAAATTTAATGAAAAACCCTTAAATTTTAATAAAAATGACAAAAGAACTTAAATTTTAATGAAAAAGACATAATTTTAATATTAAAAAAAAATCTGACAAGCGCACAAAATGTTTATGAAACTTTCTACACTGTTTATGAAACTTACGACACTGTTTATGAAACTTACTACAGTATTTATGAAAATACAGTCAGAGTTAGCAACCATCTAGAACCTTCCGTACCAATCAGGATTTGCAATTTTCTCAAACAATTCACTTTGTATTGAAAAAAGGTAGTTAATGGACTTGATTTGATTTGATATTGTTCCCTTCTATTATTGGCAAACCTTCCCTTATGCAACCTTGTTCCATCAAGCTATGGCTTTCTAGAAACTGAGGCACGGAGGAAACTGGGTTTGATTTGAAGGTTAGACAATTAGGGTATAGGTTTGCTAGGCTTTGTCGTGGAAGGAGGCACAGAGACAGAGAGGATGATGCGTTTGTGGATGGAGCTAACAATGAAGTGTTGGGCGGATGGGTTGTAGGCGAAGCTTTCTGTAAAGGCTGGGGGATCGAAAATTGACGATGGTGAGGAGTAAAGAGCAAATGGAGTGGAGGATGGAGGTGATCTCGCCAGTGTTCTAAAACGCGGTCTGGGCGGCCGCTTAGGCGCTAGGCGTCGGGCCGCTGCCGCGATTATTTCAGAAACGTTCAGGAAATCGGCATGGGTATTAGGCGGTGCCTAGGCGGCCGACTAGGCGGGTTAGGCGGCCTAGGCGGGCTAGGCGCCGGGCTAAGGGGCCTCCGCGACGATTCTGTTAAAATTTTCCGTCTCACTACACTGCGATGGTGACGAAAGAGAAATTGAGAGAGCTTGGGGGAAGAGTAAACGTGAGAGAGATATGTAGAAGAATGAGAATAACAGTGCATGTGCAGGAAAAAAAAACGAGAACTTTGACCTGGAAGCCCAGATTTCTTCGCCGAAGAGGATTTCTTCGATGTGCTTGAAGAAAAAAGGGAGATTTTACAGAGGGAAAATGGAAAGAAGAAGAAGAAGAAGAAGAAGAAGAAGAAGAGGGAGCGGAAAGAAGAAGAAGAGGATGAGGAAAAGGAAAGAACGAAAAATATAGAAGATTCTGGTTTTCAAGGCTTCCTTGGTTTGGGAGTCTCTGACTCTCTTGGTTGATGTGAGGCATGGGTCTCTTGGCTGATGTGAGGCATGGGAAGTAGGAGCTTTGGAAAGGACTTTACGAAATGGGAAAGGACATTTCAGAATTCTTTTTATTATGAAATGGACCTATTTTTGAAATTGGACTTTATGAAATGGACCCTTTTTAAAAAGAATTATTTTCATAATATGAAATGGGTCTTGGCTGATGTGAGGATTTATTCGATGTCCTTCCTTCCAACCCTAGTTCATAAAGTCCTTCCTTCCAACCCTAGTCCATTTTGAAATGTGAGACATGTGGTGCTTTACGAAATGGGAAAGAACTTTTCAGAATTATTTTTATTATGAACCACCTAACCTGATTTTTACTTTTAATCTTTAAAAATTAGATATAATCATTTAAAATATCTTAAGTTATATGGTATATATGCTTAATATGTTTTTAAATTCTGGACTTGTTAGATATTTTGTTTGCATTTTATCATTCTTTTATTATTTTATTTATGTATTTCTTATAAGTATAATTTTTTATAAGTGTCAATGTGCACTTATTTACAAGATATACAAGAATTTTACCTAAATCCGCCTAGACCGCCTAGGCGCCCGCCTAGACTCCGCCTAGCCGCCTAGGTGCTGGCGCTAGCCCGCCGCCCGACTAGCGCCTAGTGTTTTTTAGAACCTTGGATCTCGCAGCTGAATTAGTGGTATTAGTGAAGGAGGGATAGACTATAGGTATTGAGGGGATTAGGATGGGGTTTACAGAGGAGGGCGAGTTGGAGTTACAGAGTTTTTTTTTTTTTTTTTGGGGGGGGGGGGGGAAGGGACGTGCGCTCAGCGCACTTGGATTTTTTATTTTTTATTTATTTTTATTTTGTATCCTTATCATTAAATAAAATTTAGTGTATGGTTTTTTATTAAAATATAAAGATTTAAAGCTTTTTTCATTAGTTTTTCTATTAAAATATTACAATAAGCCATGGCTTTCTATTTTATGATTAAATAATAAGCTAAGAACTTTAACTTCATCCCAACAATGGCATTAAACTTTCTCTCTCTCCCTCATCTCTGTAAATTTGTAAATCTGTGCAAAATTATTCTGTTTACTGAAATTCAATTATGCTACTATCGATTATAAGAAACAAATTTGATTCATGGTTCTTTGTTTGAACAAATTAATTCCTAAATCCAATCGGCCAACAAGACCTTTCATTCCCAAGATGTTAATAGTTATCTTAAATACCAACAAAGTATAAGCTAAAAATAAGAAACCTAGAATCAGTTCAATCGGAAATTGAAAATTTTACGTGGGAGGAGGAGGCAGCCACCGCACATCTCAGGCAACGTGGACGATTCCTTCGAAATCTAAGCAGGGCAAAGTTTTACTCTTTCAAACGACAAGGGACGAATTGAAAACTTGCAAATAGAAAGATTACAATCTTGAGCTTTCTCTTGATCTTTTGACAACAACAAAAAAAAAAGAAAAAAAAAAGAAGAAGAATTCAGAAATAAAAAATTACGATCAATGAGAAGGAATTCAGAAAGGCAATGGTAAAGTTTAAAGGAAAGATTTTTTTGGTGTTAAGACCATCCCCAAAGAAAATATCAAATTATAACAGTTAAATTATAATTGGTGGCTCATGTGGCAACATTCTTATGTCAAATTTTGTACTTCTCCAACTGAATTGCCAAATGTTTTTTTTTATTAAAATAAAGCTTTAAATGTTAGTGGCATAAAGGATCCACCATTAAGATTAATTAAAAATAAATTTGATATTGATATCAAATTTGACTCCTAATCACAAAGCCTTTAAATCTAGTTAGCAAATAACACTTCGGTTGAAAAGCTTTTTTATGTTAAATATGCACAATGGCATTCCACCTAGGATTTTGACATCTTATTTGGAGATGCTCCTGTTTTTAATTTCTAATTAAAAAAAGTAGAAAGCCACGAGGCTTATTTTTATTGTTCCGGAACACAACCTATCAAGTTGAGGTGTTTCTCCAAGATTTGATTCAACAACTACAATGTTTTTACGAAATAGGAAATATCTTGGTTGTATTTTCACGCTTTGAAATGAGCATTTTATATTTTTTTTTGTTGGTCGAAACATTCTTCACTAGACAAGTTTTAAGAAAATGTAAAATGCAAATAAGAATTTAAATTTACATCTTTTAGGAGATGAATCCTACCAGTTAAAAAAAATAGTTCGCAAATTTACATCTTTTTCATTAGACGAAATGGTGAATCCAAAAAGCTTGGGGGCTTCATGGTGTGTTGGGATATCATTTATTGTATGTCAAGGAAGTACAATCCTCATTTGTCAATTTTTTTTTCTTTTTCTGAACAAAAACCATTCTATTAAGAAGCAGTAGCTACAATAAGGAAAGGGTCCCAAAGAAAGCTTGAGAACCCCAACAGTAAGATAAGACCCCCCCCCCCCCAAAAAAAAGGGAAAGAGAACCTCAGGTTGGTTACAGAAGACTAAGAACGAAGCTCAAGTCACCACCCAAAGGACCGAAACCCCCATAAAGCGTTAGTGGAGGCATGGTAGGCCGTCAATGGAAATGATATAAACTAGAGCGGATAGGGGTCTAGGAACCTAGCCTTCCGGACACATCCCTCTTTTGCAATGCGAGACAACCCAATCAGTTGCCGAGTTTGCTTGGCGAGGAATCCAGCACCATTTAAAAGAAGTAAAGTGGTGACGAAGGTTCCAGATTTGACGGAGGAAAGGAAAAATAGACCAGTTGGCCTTCCGTTTATCACCATTAATACTATTCACCATAGAGGCTAAATCAGATTCGAAGATGACATTCGTCATGTTATTTTGGATGGTAGTTTGCACAACTAGAACCACGACCTTGGCTTCTGCCTGAAGCGCAGATGAAGATAACCAATAACCACTATTCCCAGCCACTAAAGAGCCAGAGGCATCACAGATCACGACCCAAAACCAGCAGAGCCCGACTCTTTCGACCTGGAGGTATCACGATTAAATTTTAGCATGGGACCAAAATGAGGAATCCAAGCATAAAAGGGCAAAGATAAACCTGGAAGATCCGAGGGCACCAAAAGAGGGTTAGCAGACTAAAAATCCTTCATCGTTGAAAGTGCCATATGAACAGTAAGAGCAGGAGACGGGAAAGAGCCGTTAAAGCTGGCATGACGTCTTGTCTTCCAAATTTCCTAACATATGAAAGCAACCAAGGAGTAGAAGTGGTCACGATCCGTAGTAACACTATTAAAGAAAGTAAACAAGGCCAGGAACCAACGGTCGAATAAGGAGATAGCTTGAACATCAATTTTATAGCTGAAATAGGGCACAAACCAAACCGCTGCGGTCCAAAGGCAGAAGAAGATATAATGGCCAGAGTTTCAAAGAAATCCAAGCAGAAATGAGACATTGGACTATCTCGAGCTCGGCGTTGAAAGAGCCTCGACATTGTTGGAAGGCAATTGTTTGCAATTCTCCATAAGAAAAACTTGATCTTTAGCAAGACATTGAGGCCCTAAATGGTCTTCCAAAAATTAGGGTGAGTATAGTTTGATTGATGAGCCTTACCTTGAGAGGAAAAAGGATCCTCTTGGATAGAATGTCCCAAGGCATAGCCCGATTTGACTGAGTGCTCCCCAATCTCCGTCCAATGCCAAATAAGGCGATCACAAGAAAATAGATCCCCCAAAGGGATGCACTCGATAACCGAACTTTCCTCAGCCTAAATGAGGGATCTAGTATGATCGAGATTCCAAGCTCCACAATTGATGTTGATAAGCTCCCGAGCCAAAGACAGGGTAATGGGAAAAATCGGTTGAGTAGGATGAAGCAGCCTATCCCTAAGGGAAGTAAGCCACTTATCTTGCCATATATTTACCACTTTCCCATTACCAACTTGCCAGCGGGCTCCATAAACAATTAAATCCCTACCATGAAGCAAGCTGCTCCAAGCCCACAAAGCACGTGAACCCTTGGAAGCGTTATGGGCATCTTCATCAGCAAAGAAAGAGAAAGAGAGGCATGCTTCCAACTTTGAACTTTCTGAACAAACCTATCCTTGACAAACCCCATCGCTTCCTTCTTTGACCAACCCTAGATAGTTGGAAGACCGAGGTATTTTCCAGGATTCAACGAGAAAGGTATATTAAAGATATTGCAAGCCTCGTCAATGATGTGAGGAAAGGCATTTGTTGAGAAGACAATTGAAGACTTTTGTTGGTTGATGGCCTGTCCCGAAACTTTACAATAAGTATCAAGAAGGTCCTGTAAAGTTTGACAGTTATTTGGATCCGCACTAATGAAGAAAAGTGAGTCGTCAGCAAAAAATAAGTGAGACAGAGACGGGCAGGAGGGGCCCAAAAGAATACCAGATAACGACCCATCTAGACAATGATTGGAAATTAAAGCAGAAAGAGCTTCCGTGATAAACAAAAACAGATACGGTGATAGAGGGTCCATTTGCCGTAACCCTCAGGATGGGTTGAAAGAATCACTAAATTTCACATTAAAGGAAATGGAGAACGACACTGCCTTGACACAGATCATAACTAAAGAGATCTAACGATCAGAGAAGCCCAGGTGAGAGAGCACGGCCTCAAGAAATTCCCACTCTGCCCAATCATAGGCTTTATTCATATCAACTTTCATGCCCAACTCAAACCCATACTTAGTTTTCTTATTTTTGAAGTAGTGGAAGGCTTCATGTGCCACAAAGATGTTATCTTGAATTTAGAAACCCAGAACAAAAACACTTTGATGATGAGAAATAAGTCCATGAAGGTGGATTTTTACATCTATTTGCTAGGAGCTTGGATGGAACTTTATAAGAGAAATTGTACAAACTGATCGAACAAAATTGGGAGATTTGTTCCGAATTGGGAACCTTTGGGATCAACACCAGATTAGTAGAATTCAAAATAGGGGGAAGGCTACCTTAATCAGAGAATTCAAAAACCACATTTGCCAAAATACTGTTGATAGAATCCCAACAACGCTAATAGAACATGCCATGGAAATTGTCAGGACCAGCTGCTTTTAGTCCCCTAACTCATGGACAACCACTTTAATATCTTCCAAAGTGAAAGGTTGCAACATTTCAATATTGACGGCGTCTGAGACCACCAGATAAAGACCCACCAAAGCACCCTCAAGATGACGAGGGCACTCGGACTTGAACATATTCTTGAAATAGTCAATATGATCACGGATCTCAGTATCACCTCCAATCCACGAGTTCTCCCTAGACTTAAGGCTCATAATCCTATTTCGTTTCCGTATTTGAATTATAGTTTTGTGAAAGAAAGAAGTATTTATGTCCTCATCCCTTAGCCAGGAAATTCATGAATGTTGAAGCCAGTATAATTCTTCCTTTCTCCAAGCCTCGGCCAACAGCTTTATGGTGGTACGAGCCAGTTCCAATCTCACAGACGGAATAACATGGAGCTCTTTTAACTTGAGCTAATTGAGAAGCTTATTTATTGTAGGCCGATTGTCAGATATTCCTAAAGCTGGCACAAAGCAGATGTTGTTGAAACCCAAGGAATAGGCAGTACGAGCAATACCTGCATCTGTACACTTAGTTTAAGATAAAAGAGTAAATTGTAGCAATGGTCCCTAAACTAAAAATCTATTACCATTGGTCTCTCAACTTATCAAAACGTGCAGCTATGGTCCCTCAACTAAAATTCCATTACCCTTAGTCCCTCAACTTTAATACAACTGGATAAATGGTCCATCAACTTTAACCCAGTTGTAGCAATGGTCCTTCTAACATAACTCATTTTGACTAAATTCTGACGAAGTTGACGAAAATGATCATAGTTACACGTTTTGATGAGTTGAGGGACCCCAATTATAGCAATGATCATTCCAACATAATTCATTTTGACAAAATTCTGACGAAGTTGACGAAAAAGACCATAGTTACACATTTTTTTGATGAGTTGAGGGACCAATAGTAATGGATTTTTAGTTGAGGGACCATTGCTCCAATTTGATTAAAGTTGAGGGACCATTGATACAATTTGCTCTAGATAAAAACACAACTGACGGTTTATTTAGTCTTACTTGCTTAGAGCATCAACTGCCAAGTATTGCCTAATCCCTTGACAATTCCAAGCAAGGTAGATCGTTTAGGCCTTGTGGCTGCATCGGGCTAGCTACCATCACCATAGAGGTTGTCTTGGTCCTCCACCACCATTGGAGCTTTGCCTTTGTCTTGTTTCGCGGGGGAAGTAGAAAAACAAAGCTCCCCAAGTCCACCACCTTATTCTTCTACTGAGTATCCCAAGTTTCCGCTATAGGCAAAAGGCCGATACAACGCTGACGTACAGTTTGCGGCCTGAACCTCTACCCCAACGAAAAGCTTCATTTTCGGGGGATTTGCCATTGCTGCAGCTGTCTCACTAGACTCCAACATGACCAACTTTGCCAAGGCAAAGGGAGCTTAGGTTTTTTTTTACAATGATGTTGGGGTTAGTAAAGTCCAAAGGCCTTTTTTAGAATGATTTTTTGCAGGGGGAAGCAAGAAGAATCTCTTCCGTACTATATTGTAGGTTTGGGTATAAGTTGTTACTGGAGGTACTCGAGATGGAGAAGACATAATGTTGTTTGGGGCAATTTGAGAAATAGTGGATGAGTTGACTTGGGCGGAAAATTTCTTTTTTGGCATGCCCAAAATGTCTGTGATGGTTGCAAGTGCCCCATTGGAGAAGTAAGTTGTTGACACAGAAGATTTGTTTCCACCTTTTGGGTTGGAGGATGAGGGAATTTAACGAAAGAGGTGATATGGTGGGGGAAGATATTTTATGAGTGATTGCTAGTGGTCGACAGGATTGGGTTTGGGGAAGACTTTTGTAAAGGTTGATTGGGGGTGGGTCCATTAGGACAAAAGGAACAAGTCATAGAATTATGGATGGGAAAGTTTCTCTAGAGAAAGTAAAAAACAGAGATATTTTGTGGCATATTGTTGGGTGATGCGAAATATATAAGCACACAAACTAAACCCTCTTTTTATCAATTGTAGTAAGGAATGTAAGTAGGGATCGTTCTAGGCCGGGGATTAGGAGGGATTGCTAAATCACTTGAAAACTGACTCAAAACGTAAAAACAAAGTTTAAAACACTAAACTAGACTCAAAGAATGCAAAACTAAACTCGAAAACACTAAAACAAACCAAAATACTCAAAACAGCCCAGAAACACTCAAAACTGCCTTAAAAACACTTTCTGGACAGTTTTGAACACAAAACACAATTTCGACGAAAATAGGTTGTAACTTGACTCAAGACACTTAAAAACACAAACTAAATTGATTCCTAACTAATCTAATACTTCAAAATAAATGGGGATTGAGTTTTTACGAAAATTGAAAATAAAAACAAAACTTTGTAAATTGAACAGATTATAAAACGAAATTGATAAAAGTGAATGGATGGAAAGCTAGCTAAGGGGTTCTTCTCCACACATGTCACACTTGCATACAAAACGATTTCCAATTGCTTCTCAATAAACCATGAATTCTCAACACCCCAAGTTAATTAGGTACGCTTAAATTAACTTTCAAATTTCCCTTAAGTCAATGAATTGGATGGAAAAAGCGCATCGCAACCAAATTATTCCTCAAAAGTTCCCTACATGAAAGCGCATAATAGAGATACAATTAAAGATCATTACGTTCAATGGAAATCATAAGTATTAACGAGACACTCGTAACTATGAAAGCGCATGATACTTATGCCAAGAATTTACTTAACACGATTGTGATCAACAACCTTTACTACTTGTGAATATAAGTTCATATCAATTAGGTGAAAATCCCTTATATCCTAGCATTAGATTTATGCATGAAAATTAAGCGTGCACTCTCAACCAACACACACAAATCAGTTTCAATTCATATAGATAAGTAAATTGAATTCACCACTTATGAAACGCAATTAGAAATAATCAAATCATATAGCAAGCATGAACATGGTTTCGAATCCCCCCTAGCCAAGGGGGGTTTAGTTCCTCATACTCACACAACAAAGATTCTTGAATTTAACCATTGAAAACAAAAGAAAGATTACACCTAAAACGCTCAAGCAACTCCAACTCGAATGGCAAGCACGTCCAAGGGCTCTCCTTCTCCTTCCTTGTTGCGGCACAAGATGTTGTTGATGGATTTGGGGGTGATGGATGGTGTATGGTGGTTTAGGATGATGAATAATGGCTGATGAGGGTGGAAAGTTGCGGCTGGAATTGTGTGGGAATGAATGGAGTGAATGAATGATGTAGAATGATGTCTAGGGTTGCGGCAAAGGTGTTTCTGAATTGTATGGAGGGTGGTGACGAATTTAGGCTTTAAAACATCTATTTATAGGCTAGGGTTTCCATAAAATCTGATGGGAAAGGGTTAGGGTTTTGGAGATAAAAGGCTTGGCCCATCCAAGGGAGAAAAGAACTAGGGTTTTATGCAGATTTTTAGGCTTCTAGAACATTAGGTGCGGCACAAACCCTAGGGGAGATAGATTAGGGTTTAACTTGGCAGAAATTAAATGATTAGGCCCTAGGGTGCGGCATGGGCTTAGAACATAGGTAAAAAAAAGATTAGGAAACTTCCAATCCAAGAATAGAAACTTTCAAGAATGGAAACCTCCAAGAATAACAACTTCCAACTTTAGAAACTTTGGTTTCCAATTCTGAACTCTTTGTTCTTCATTTTCATTTCTTCATTCATTATTCATTCCTAGCCTCCTTTGATCTTCAATTTCGTCCATTCCTTTAGCTCCAAGCATGTGTCATCCATTCAAAGCCCAATTTTGCTCCAAAAAGGCTCCAAATGCACTTCTTTGCCACATTAGCCATATAAACCTGAAATTGCACGAAAATGACTTTAAACACTAAAATAACTAAAGAAAAACAACATAAATGCACAAGAACAAGCTAACTAAGTCGCATAAATATGCTCCTATCATTGGGCATATGGCTGGGGGTTGTTGAGCCAACTTAACAGTAGGAGTGGCCCCGGTGGTAGATAGTTGGAGTTCCAATGATGGCCTGTCAATTTTCATGGTTGACGTCATGGAAATCTCATCTACCTAGGAGGCTTGGAACCTTGATTGAGTCTACATCCATGGCATTTGTTGAGCCATGCCAGAAGTTGGCCCGTTCCACCGCTGAGAAGACCTTCCACTAATGCTACCCGATTCGAAGTTGATCGATTGAATCTTACACCTTAACTTGTTGGCCAACCATATTAGTTGTGTAAGGAAACTCAGTATTGCAATTCTTAACCTCAAAAGCACATTACCTATCCAAATGACCTAGTCTGCCACATCTAAAGCAAAAGTTGGATAAACGTTCAAATTTAAAACTACTTTAGTCATCCTCTCATCTTGACGTTCTAACCAGAAACCATTGGGTAGAGGGTTCCTTGCATCAAGCTTTAGATGCACCCAAAAGCAGCTCCCCAAAAGGTTTTCAATAGAAAAATCTTCCAAATGAACGCCATGCATTTGAACCCAGTAAGAAACCTAGTGGGAGGGGATCTTGTCAAATAACAGATGAGGCAGCCATTGGTGAACCACTAAGCAGTCCCCTGCCGCATTCCAAGTCCCATCTTCAATAACTTAACTCACAACTTTTTCAAAAGAAGCCATGATTATGAACGTGGAGTCGGAGTGAGCCACGATTTTGAAATCCCCATGCGGAAGCAAAACCTTTTTTATCAGACTGGTGGTGTTGCCACATGGGGCTGGACATTCTACTATTAGGAAAACAACCAGACATGTCTCTCCTCTTGTACTCTAGAGATCCAGATTTCTTTCTAGTTGAAAGATGAGATTATTAGTATCACATTGGTTATCTTCCATCTTGGTGTGTCTTAGGTGATTGTGAAAGTAGGTTTTTGTGGTACGCACTATGTGTCGGGGATAAGTGTGAAGGTTGAGATTTGGACAATTAATGGCTCTGGGTTTGTTAGGCTCTTTATAATGGGGGATTGTGCTTTTGTTTGGGAAGTCTAGATGATTTTCCCAAAGAACAAGTGATATTAGGACATCATGTGGTGCATGTGATACTTAACTCGGAAAGGTAAACACTAGGAATTCATTGGGGGGACACTGATCTGATAGGAGTTAAGAAAAGGGACCAAAATTGAACTTCCAGTGAGGAGTAAATGAAGCACGGAACCGACTAAAAAAAAAGGGGTGGGGGGATATTTTGGAGCTTGGGAGCTTATGGACAAAAGACAAATAAGGTATAGAAGAACACCGGGAAATGGAGGGTGAAATAAAAGGTCTTCAGGGTTGGTGGGGAGTAAATCGGATAAAGATTAAAAATTTGGCTAATTGGGCTTCAGAGTTTAAACTCTTACCAACCAAAAGAGAGATATTATGGAGGTTTGTTTGATTTGATGGAAAAGATGGTTGATTTGACTGGGAACTAGGTATAACAATTCTAAAGGGGACAAGAACATTGTATGATAACCAAGGTCTAGGGTTAGAGGGGAAGAAATGGCTATAGGGGAACACTAAGACGGGAAAGCAGATGAGGGTAGATTTAGCTGGTGATGAAGGAGAGGGGATGGGGGTTGACCGAGAAGGAGAATAAGTGAGAGGAATAGATCACAGTGAAGGGGGTTCTCACAGAGGAAAGGGGTTTTCGGTTCTTTATATTGCTGTGTGAGACAATAACTCAACCCGCCTTTGTCTATCTTGAGAAATTTTTCAAGGTACCGGGTACCTAAGCTAACTTGGAGCTTCCAACAAATAGATTGTTGACACATGTCTTTCTCATTTTCAAATTTAAAAAATTAGGGTAATGTTAGGAAGACTAAATTTGTAGACAAAATTTTGGAAACTAAAGGGCATGAAAGTTGATGATTGGTTTATTACATAAACATTGATAAATGTGTTCATTCGTATTGATGACATATCCTTTAATTTGTAAATGGCTTATTATATTAACACCCCACATATTGTTGAATATACCCCACATACTTAATGCACCCCACATTTGCTTTTTTAATTAAAAGTTATCTTAATAAACCCCACATACTTCCCATAACACCCTCACACCCCACATTCTCAACCTACACCTTACATTTTCTACATACAACCCCACATTCTTCAAATCTTATAATTCTCATTCTTGCTTCTATGGTTTTCATTATTCTCCATGGAAATCCTGATCTTTTGTTTCCTTCTTTTGGTGTTTGTCCAACAGACAGTTTTGCTACTTTGGCTTTCTCTTTGCTTCCATTTAACATGTTGAACTACCTCATTTCGGTGACTTCTGTTAACATAGGGGACTATGTGGCATCTTGGTTGGGAGTCATGGTATTCACTCGCAAAGTGAAAAAAAAAATGAAATAAAACAGGCTTCGGGGGTTTGGACGCTTCAACGAAGGTAAATGGCTTTACCTGTTCAAATACTGGCTAATCAACATAGTATTACAGTAAGAGGACAAAAAATAACATGGATGGGGATAATTAGGAAATATATAACAACATGTGATTCAAAATAAAAATAATCTCCAGTGCTGTAAATGGAGGAGCATGATTAGTTTGGCCATTTATAAGGCTTTGTTCAACAATGCAGGGTGAGAGGGATTTTGATAGTTGAAGAAGGTAAATAATACGTTAAAAATAACATGGGGTGTACTTAGAAATTTCTTATTTTTTTAAAACCTAATAATGTCGAAATTGTCATTGCATAGTAGGATACAAAAGTTATTTAATATTGAATTTTAATATGGGGTGCATTCAACATTATGTGGGGTGCTAATATAAAAAACCTTTGTAAATTTTATCTTCAAATTTAGTTTTTATAGCATTACATGTATGTTAAAACTTAAAACAAACCATATTTTGGTCAAAGAAAGAGACATTAATCGCCCACATTCACGCCAAGCACCTACCCACCGCAATCGCCGTCGTTTGTTCCGGCAAGACCTCATGTCTTCTATTTCTCTCTTCCTCTTTTTCTTTCTCCTCATCCCTCTCTTTCTCTCCCAAGTCTTATTTCGACATGGAACCCGAGCGATGGTTGGCTGGACAATCAGATCTGTTATTGCCAACCTCCAATCTAAGTGTTTGTGAAGTTATCGGTGCCATTGTTGCGGGTGGGGTCGGATGGACAGTGTCATCGGCGCGGGTTAGGAGTCCGGGTATTTATGTTTTTTGTTTAATTTTTATTATTTTGTTTTATTTGGATGATTGGAACAAATGTTGAAACGTAATTGAAAGAAATCGACAATTTTTCAGGATGTATGGTGGCAGTAGGCAGTCGGCTAATGGGAAAGGAAGGAAAGTGTGGTGGCGATTTGGGGGACTGAGTGATAAACCATCCAGCGTGCCAAGAGGAAATTCAAATATTTCCTCTGGCCAACAGAAGCCGCAAGAAACGCAAGACTCTTTCAAAGTTGCTGATCAGTCCTAGCTGTGCTCTTATTTGTATTTTGGATTAATGTAATTATCACTTGTATTATTATTTTATTATACAAGAGTTTGTTCTGCATCAAACTTTACTTTGTAACCTCTGTATAAAGATGAATATACAGAAGGAATGTTCATCGAGCAAAATCTTACTCAACCTTTAGTTTTCTATCTTGGTATCACCCTTATCTCTGTCCAACGACTCAAACACTTGTCCCACCTCAATGGCTCTACCCGCTGCTCATTCCCTTCCCGCCTCAATGTCACCAACTTCCCGACTATCAAATTAGACCGTAACAATTACCCTCTTTGGAGGGCTCAATTCATCGTTTGTCCACCAACTTGTCTATCCAATAATGATGGTACGTACATTGACTGATACGGCCAATCTGTTGTATGAGGCTTGGATACAACAAGATCAATTAATGTTCTCTTGGTTGGCGAGTTCCTTAACTCCTAACGTCCTCTCCGTTATCGTGAACAAAGTCAGTGCTGCTGATGTGTGGTGAAAACTTTAAGAAAGGTATGCATCTTCTTCGCATAACAGGCTTGTTCAGCTCCGTGGAGAGCTCATGAATCAATGCCGTGGTGATCTTTCCATCACAAATTTTCTGGATAAACTTAATTCTTTAGCAGATTTGCCCTTTTTGGGCCTTCCATCACCGATAAAGATTTAGTTGCAACCATCATGAACAATCCGCTGTATGAGTATACTGTTTCATCCATTCAAGCTCGTGAAAATCCCATTTCCTATGCTGCTCTTGCAGCTTTGTTGCTTAGTGTTGAACGTTGTTAGTTGACGTTTATTCTTCCTGGTGATTCTAATGGCACCGCTATGGTTGTGACTCATGGTCGCCGTATTACTACAAACCCACCTCGTGGAGGCTCTTTCTTCGAATCTCGTGGCGGCTCATTTTCTGCTCATCCGCCAATGCACATCCCCGTCCTGGTCTTTTGGGTGCTGCTTCCAGTGGTTGTCCATCCTCTACCATCGATCATTGGATAGAAAAGTTGGTGGCAAACAGTGGATCTGTCGACAAAGGAAAGCAGACCACTGCTACGGAGAAGAGGGATGAATTGTGCCCTCTAAAGAAGGTAATTGTTACGGTCTAATTTGATAGTCAGGAAGTTGTTGACATTGGGATGGGAATCGAATGTACAGTGGGTAGAGCCATTGAGGTGGGATAAGTGTTTGAGTCGTTGGACAGAAAGAAGGGAGATGCCAAGATAGAAAACTAAAGGTTGAGTATGATTTTGCTCGATGAACATTTCTTATGTATATTCATCTTTATATAGAGGTTACAAAGGAGAGTTTTTTTAATACAAAATTCAAATAAGAGCACAGCTAGGACTGATCAGCATTTTTGGAAGAGTCTTGCGTTTCTTGTGGGCACTTGTTCATATTTTTATTGTTTATAATAATTAATTGTGAAATACAGGTGTCAATAGGCTATAAGTACTCTAGGCAAAGATGGGCATAAAAACCGCGAAACCTAATCGAACCGCAACAAAATAAACCATTAAAAACTATGTTGACAAAAAAAAAAGTCAACTTACGTTCAAGAACCAGACCGAACCGTTCATACCGGTTCCGTTTCAGCTTTCATTTTGGCAAAACCGTTAGAATCGAACCGGACAGTAAATATAAATAATTTATTAATTTTATTTCAGTGTCACCAGATGAGTGTTCAAATTGCCAACCATTGCAGCTTGCTGGAATATCTTGAACCAGAATTTGAGTTGACCATTTGTTCAATGTGTATGTCTCTGTAGGTTATGGAAGCATACTTTGAGATGCTTGGGTCAAAATCTTTTTGCAGTTTATTCAATTGCAATTATAGATTATAAAAACAGAACTTGGTTTGTGAAAAGGTTTCATTCTCATCTTCTTCTTTTTTTCTTTTTTTCAATTTTCTTTTTATTAAGCGGAACCGCACAAACGGAACCGTAGATATTTCCCCGTTACAGTTCCGGTTTGAAGTGTTGGAAATGTGCCCTAAAACCAATCATATGATGATACTTTACGGACATTTCACATGTTAAACTAATCTAGTTTAATATCAAGGGCAAATATTATTGTTTTAAGCCGTCTCATATAAATGTTATATGCTTAAACGATAAGTCCAAGGAATATGTAATTAGGAGAATGTAATTTAAACAAGTTAGATTTATGAGACCATTCTCTTTCGTATACATATCCTAAACGTTCCTGATCATAGGATTGCCAATTGGGCATTGACAGTCCGTTAAGATCAGTACGTGTTGTGTCTTCTCTCAGGGAGAGTGACTGGTCTCGAGTCATTGGTGTGATTGACACCAAGACAAGCATGTAGGTGCTCAATAGAGAATGAGTCCACTGAACACGATCAACGATGAGTTCTCATGCTCATGTCACATGAGAACTCATGGTTGAGATAATGCAAAGTAGTCATTTGACCTAAGGCATCATAGTTGTCTTGTGGTTAGGTCCTTGATCTTTGACTATGTCAAAGTCACTCCATCAGAGGGTGTCCACGGCATAGTTGGGGTTAAGCCACTTAGCCATGGAGGCAAGTAAATGTGCAACAAGGGATCTCTAACCTTCAAACCGTTTGAGGGAGAATACTCTATGATATGATTAAGAATCTCTGGTCAGAGTATGAATGAGATTTAGGAAGTCGTTCGAAATCACATTCAAGGTAATCATATAAGTAAATGAATCACATTGGATAGTAGACATGAATAAACTATCAATCCAAACAATGTGGTCAAGAGTATTGTATTAGAGAAAGACTGTATTGCATTGTAATCCTAAACTGAATAGGTTCTCCACCTCTTCTGATTAGCTTAGGTAACCATGACATACTGCTAGGTGTCACTCATGGTTTGTGGAAGCCCTAAACGTGTATAATCACTAAAGGGAGAATTGAAAGTAAGTTTCAATTCACAATCGATTTGAAAGAGTTCTAATCGCCCACTGCCTCGCTAAAAGGAACCTAATGGATCATACACCGTGTAAGGCAGAGATTGAAGAAACAACGGAGATGAGTAAGGATAATTAAATGGTTTAATTATTTACGGTAAGGATTAATTAATATGTTAATTAATCAAACAAATAAAGTTCGTTAAAAGACCACGGGTTAGTTTTGGGCCTCAATGGGCTTCGAACGTCAAGCCCATTGACTTAAGTTGTATGACAACTTAATGACTAATAATTCACAAAGGCCCAAATAGCCCAATAAAACCCTATGGCCGGCCATATTGATAAAGGAGTGGGTTTTGGACTTAATTACAAGTTTGCCACTCCAATGAAAGTAGATATAAATATGACTTTATAACATTTTCTTCATAAGGGTTTCTTTTGGGAGAAAAGATTAGAACAAAAGCTCTCTTTGCTCTCTAAGAGGCCGGCCACCCTAGAGGAATTTAGCTAGCAATCTTACTTCCTCTAGGTCACTCATTTCTTCATCAATCCTTCCTTGGTGTGGAGACTTAGAGGTTCTCAACTTTGAGAACTTGGAGAAACCAATTCTTCCATCCAAATCCATGGAGCTAAGAAGCAAGGAATGAAGGCCCTATCTCTTGGGTGATTATCCTTTACTTATGCAAAGAGGAATCAACAAAGGTATAAATTTCTCAACTCACTTTGTTCTTGAGTTGAGCCTTGGTTCACCTAACTACTAGGCTTTGAATTTCATGGGTAATGTTTTGTTTTTGAGTGCATGCAAGCATGATTCCGCCTTTAATTTGTTAATTGCATGTTATAGATGTTGCTCAAATGAACATGTTTTTCACAAAATACCCTTCAAGTGGTATCAGAGCCTAGGTCTAGTAGTTGGTGAATCCTTTTGGGTTTTGTAGTTCATAGTCTTTGATTTGAATGTTGTAATTGTTACAAGCTTTATTCTTGCTTCTTTGAATGTAAATTTTGTTAGAAAATTTGCCATCTCAAATGTTGTAGATGTAGTTCATATGAGCATGAATTTTGGAGCTAAAATTTGGTGCCATGTTTTTGGGGATTTTCGGCCAAATCCAAAGGGTGATTTTTTTTTGTTCATGTTTGTCTTGTTAAAAGTGTTTTAAAGTGACTTTTGGAACCCCTAAGTACCCTAGGATGTTAACCCCATTTTGAGTAGTGAAAATTTGAGTTTTATTGAGTGAAAATGTTCATGGAACTCTTATGGGTTTTCATGGATGTTCTTCATTGTTCTTGATGTTCTTACCAAGAACAAAAAGGTTTGATGTTTTGATTCAAAGTTTTAGTTAATTTCATAAAGTCTTTGTTTTGTATTGGTTGGTGTGACTTATCTATCAACAAGACATTTATTTAAAAGGTGATGGAAATATTGATAGAGTGTTTGAATTTATGTACATAATTGATATTTCTCTTACACACCTATATCACACCAACCCAATTCCACTTGCATGGCTTTATGACTTTGTTGAAAAAATTTCAAAATTTTGTGGCTTCACTCTCTCCAAAACCGGCCACCCTACAAGTGGGGTGCTTTTGGGGCTTTTATACAATTACATAAAGTTTTGGTACTTTTGTGTATTTGTAGTTTGACCCAAAAGTTTACGTTTTTACGTAAAGGCCCAAAATCACTAAAGGACAAATTGTTTTGTTCCTTTAATGAAGTTTTTGAATTTATTGAAATTTTTGGGTTCTAGTTGTAATTACATGAAGTAGTGGACT
This sequence comes from Malus fusca, assembly GCA_035220775.1. Lineage (NCBI taxonomy): Eukaryota > Viridiplantae > Streptophyta > Magnoliopsida > Rosales > Rosaceae > Malus > Malus fusca. The sequence goes on from CM069069.1 coordinate 27,248,271, forward strand.
TTTGTGTTTTTACAAAATGAGCTCAAAAGTTTAAATTTTGCCACATAGCCCAAAAGGTTGAGGTTATTGCATTTTGGCCCAAATTAGGTTGAGAACAAAATGGTTTTGTCTCTTTAAATGAGAATTGGATTTTCATTTCATTTAGCTCCATTTAAATCAATTCTATGGATACAAAAACCAAATGACAATGTTGCATTCAAGTTTAATTAGTTAAAGCGTTAATTAATTAAAGGGTGATTATGAACCTAAGCCTACGATAATTGAGCTATATGAAAGGCCGTCTCAAATTTGTTTGAACCATGGGAATGTGTAGATTAGATTTTGGTTGTAATTTGATATGATCAAATGTTGTAAAAGATAAAGTAATTTTTTTTGATCAAATGTTGTAAAAGAGCATAAGCTCTTCTTTACTTTGAAGTACTCATTTTCTTGTTTTATTTGATATGCATGAAATTGGAGTAGTTGGGTCCAACGCCCAATAGGAAAAACACGCCTTAATATGATTAAACGCGTAACTAAAATCAATCACCATCCCTAGACCGAGATTCAACACTAGGCTCGTGTTGGATCTAATCAAAGGTTCATAGTCATCCTAAGGCCCTAAGGCAACTATATAGTCCATCAATGAATGCAAACCTTATGTTAGTAGTATCATATACTCTTGCTTTAAAAACCGTTTTACAAGCATAGTGGGAGTATTATATACAACTAAATCAATCACATGAGCCAATAGTTGTAATAGGACCAAATTGTTTTTAATAAGATTAAAATGTATGTTTATAAGTGATGAGACCTAAAACCCTCAACCAAACCATTATTAAGTTGATAAGCGTAAGAGTGCTTTGAACACTTTTTCGTGGCCTTCCACCGTGGTAGGCTCCGATCGTTTGTGACTCGTACACCGACTTCACCCTATCATGGGGGAGTACAAAGTGCGTGCTTACACTCAGAAGGAGTTCTACATGCATACATGATGTTGTGAAGGTAGGCAACAAGAATGATCAACATCGTATCATTGTGAGGTTGTTCTTGAACCCCTACTCGAACTTGCATGGTGGGAATGACTTAACTCAGTGCAATGGAGCCAACATCATATCATTGTGAGGCTTCATTCTCTAGAGGCCAAATAAGATGGGTACTTGCAAGAGATGCAAATGACTAAGTGTACTCTCTCATTATTATTGATGCTAGCCAATATCATATCATTGTGAGGTGGACTTGGTAATAGTGAGCCTCTCATACCCTACTAAGAGTTTCCTCCAAAACTCTCGAATTCCAATGAGGGATATGGAATTTGCCAAAAATAGTGGGTGGTGCTATTTGATTTAAAGACCCGGATCAAATGGCATAAAATCAATCAATTTATATTCGTTATGTATTTAATTACCGATATATTTGCAAATGCTATCCAAAACTTGACAAAGAAAAGCCGAATGCTTTAGTTTTCGAACTTGGTACCACAATCCCAAAGATTGTCTTAAATGGATTGTATGTGTACCTAAATAGTCTCATCCTCACAATCTTCCTATTGATAATGTATCATTGGAAGAACATGTTAGATAAGTCTATCATGAAGAGGACAACACAAACAATCAATGCTTATTCCTTCGTTATATGAACAAAGAAACTTACGAAGATTAGCATAAAGACAAGGACACTTTTAGTGTTATAGTTCTTCACTTACAAATCGTTGTATGAAGAAATAAGAGTTGCTTTGAACAACTCTTAGTTAATGCAAACACTAGTGCTTGTTTCTTTGTTAAATGAACAAAGAACTTGAGAAGAAAGCACAATGTCATGGACACTATATGTGCCATGATTCTTCACTTACAAATTGTTGTATGAAGAAATGAGAGTTGCCTTGAACAACTCTTGAAAGTTTGTAATTATGTTTAGAACATAATGGTTGGTTGACAAAAATAGTCCATCAACATGGACTTATGATGATTTTGAATCATTGAGTGTTGAAGTGTTAAACCACTTCTAGAGACAGAAAACTAGGCAAGGACTTCACCTTTGTGTCCCTATCCAAATAGATCACTAAGTTTATTGTAAACTATACAGTGAACAATAACCACACGCTCTCCAAATTGTTTGATGTGTATAAACACAATTGAAATAAGTTTCAAGAGAGATAGTGGGAGTTTAGGGACCATGACTATTGTAGTCAAAGGAGAAGTCAAATGAAGAAGGCAAAATAACTCCAAGGGAACAAACTTTCTTTATGAAAGGATGGACAATGGAATGGGTATTTGCAAGAAATGTCTTGCAAGTGTCAAGAACACACCTTTCGAAGGTGTTGTAAATTGTTCTTGAAAAGTTCAAAACAGTTGGTTCTTCTACTTGAATGCTTGATTCCGTATTAGTAACTATGTTTTACAATCGTTGTAAAAGTGTGGCTAATAAGAAGTAGAAGATTAATGAGAGAAGAGAAAGTACTTCACATTCGGAACGTGAATCAAATGTAGATCTTTGCGAAAACAGTTAGTACTTACTTCCTCATATGAACTACCAAAGAAAATGGAAAAACAAAGATTGTCTTTACATTCCAATTGAATAAAGGAACTTAATTCCGTATAAGAAATGGATAAATGTTTTGTTTGACAAGACATTGTTCTTTATTAATGAATGATTAGATTATTGTAATCTAATTGATTATCTCTATAATAGAGATGATATGGTGGTGTTAACTGTTTAGAATATAACGATGCTTAAAACCCAAAAGGTTGCAAGGTAGTGACTAATCCCAACTGAGTTGTGATACCTCTAAAACATAAATTACGAGTTGGTCATAGATGGATGCTGTGGATCGTTAGATCCGGATCCAATACCTTCTTATTAAAATTGTATAGAGGCGAAATGTTCGAATCTTTATTCTTTTGGAAAGAAGAAAGAATCACAAAGTTGTTGAGGTTAAATCACTTAGATGTTAGTGGCACTTGTCCACAACATAATACTACTCATGTTGTATGACATTCACCAAAGATCGCTCTCGGTTGGACTATCGTTTATTTTGAATAAATACAAGTCCGAATATTTTGCAAAAGGTTTCAAAGAATTCAAGAAATGTAAGTTGATGAGTAAGACGTCTAAAGTATTTACCTCCTTAGATTTGATCCAAGGAAAGATAACACTTTAGAACATTTTCCTTGAATAATATCAAGGAAAGAAGCATCATAAGATAATGGATTTCTCCATTAGGAGAAGAACGAACTAGAATAAGATTTAGTTCGTTGGATATTATCAATTACCCATATATAGGATATATACTTCTAAGACAATATGATTGTCAATTAGAAGATCTTCCAAAATTTTCATGACTCCATAGGATGTAGTTGGAAAGAAAGACAAATCTTAATCATGTTAAGATTTGGGGTTGTGTGCTAATAAGCAATATTTGTTTAAAGAATTATCTTGTGGGTTTCCTTAAATTAACATTTGGATATCACTTCTATAAACCAACCAACAAATGTTGTTTGTTGGTTCATTGTAATCCTACACTAGGATTTGCCTAAGATAAAGCAAATGAACGAGGGATAGAACTCAAAGAATGGGTTCTTTGAGAGACAAGATAGTGATCAACAAATATAACAACCTAGTTCCTATACCACAAGCTCCAAGGTAGTCAAGAAGGATTTATAAACCGTCTCAGTTGAATGGTTTGAACTTTATGACTATGTCATAGAGTTGCACCTCTTAATTCGAAAGAAATAAGAATGAAAATCCTTATGACTACATTGAGTGTATATACGATATATACTCAAGGAAATGGTAAAGTATCATTTGACCCGAAATAATGAAACCTTCAAAGCTAATTGGTAGCTTAAGGTGACTACAATCAAAGAGAATGGTTGACTTTGAAGAAACCATCTTTGACGTAGTCTTAGTTTCAATTAATTCGAAGATTGCTAGCTACAACTAAATGGTGATTCAATGTTTGGACATAATATGGGTTTCCAAAACCATTATTAAGATAGTCTTGATAATATATGTCTAAAAACTATGAATCACAAGACATGTAAGTTGTAGAGATCCATCCATCATGAATCTTAGCAAGCTAGTGGGAGCTATAAACGTCTTATGAGAGAAAGATCAAATCGTTCGATTTCTCATAAAGATGTAAATGAATCTTTTGTTTACTAGGTTTACAAAAGATTAGTGGGAGTTAATCATGTTCCTAAATTTGAATATATATATATATATATATAATATATATGATATATTAAATTTTGGAAATGAAAAGAATACTTCTTCGTTAAAGTTATGACTTTAAACATTCTATAACAATAGAATGTATATGGGAGACGTAGTCTATAAACATGGGATGGAAATCTATAATGATAGATTTCAGGATATAATTGGATTATATCAAGCCCTAATGATAGACAAGAGATGCTAGGAAGTTTCTCATATGATGACAAACTTCAAATCAAAAGGACAACTCTAGTGAGACTAGGAAGTTGTTCTTCTCAAAGGGAACGTACCCTTTTGACTCCTAAAGAAACATAATGCATAAATAGAATCCTTTATGCATACGCAGAAAGGTGATTTACGTATTTCATATTGTATGAAAAACATTGATATGAATTGTACCTAGATCGGTACAAGACAATATCAATGCAAGCCCAGGATCAGAACCATGGCAACTGTCAAGTGAGTCCTTAAGTATTTAAGAAATACTAAAGGATAGATTCCTCAAAGAATGAGGAAGAATTAGAGTAACGTAAAGGAAGCGTAAATGTATTAGATTATGAATCTAATCCATCATTGGATGTTTCTTCATTATGAATGAAGAGATATTCAGATATCTCTTTATTATGACTAAAGAGATATTTGGATGGAAACATTAAAAAGTAATGACTTTAGTGTGTTCCATTATGAATGCAAAATATATTGCCATATAGAAGCTTACAACAATGTTGTTTGGATGGGAAAGTTCATTTATGAGATCTCTATTCGATTCCAACCAGAAAGTGTCTCTAGTGTACCGACACTACGACACTAATGGAGCGATAGCTCAAGCCAGGGAATCAAGGTCTCATCAAGATCCGAACTCAAATGAGAGACTGAACCACATGATTGAGAATCATGTATAATGGTGACGTCGTTATTCTCAAGGTTGCTTCTATGGATAACATATAGATATCTATTGTCTAGGCCTACTACTTAGCCATTTTTGAAATGACTAAAGAAGAGGTATCATCACAAAGGCCAAAAAGCCCAATAAAACCCTATGGCCGGCCATATTGATAAAGGAGTGGGTTTTGGGCTTAATTACAAGTTTGCCACTCCAATGAAGGTAGGTATAAATATGACTTTATAGCTATTTCTTCATTAGGGTTTCTTTTGGGAAAAAGATGAGAACATGTCTCTCCCTTTTCTCTCTAAGAGGCCGGCCACCCTAGAGGAACATAGCTAGCAATCTTACTTCCTCTAGGTCACTCATTTCTTCATCAATCCTTCCTTGGTGTGGAGACTTAGAGGTTCTCAACTTTGAGAACTTGGAGAAACCAATTCTTCCATCCAAATCCAAGGAGCTAAGAAGCAAGGAATGAAGGCCCTATCTCTTGGGTGATTATCCTTTGCTTATGCAAAGAGGAATCAACAAAGGTATAAATTTCTCAACTCACTTTGTTCTTGAGTTGAGTCTTGGTTCACCTAAATACTAGGCTTTGAATTTCATGGGTAATGTTTTGTTTTTGAGTGCATGCAAGCATGATTCCGCGTTTAATTTATTAATTGCATGTTATAGATGTTGCTCAAATGAACATGTTTTTCACAAAATACCCTTCATGAAGGTGAAACCAGACCAAACCGCACCATTCCTAACCCTAGCTACAGGTCAACTTGAGTACCTAGTACCCTGAAAATTTTCTCATCTATCTCACTCGTTACATACTTATTACGTTATTTCTAAGATAGAGGAGTGACCCCTTATGTAATTTTTTTTGGTTTTTTATACAACGATATTTTACTTTAAGGGGAGGGGATATGGACTCATAATGGGCCAACCATAACTTGGTCTTGAACTTGACACGAATATTATACATCCTCGACATCTATATATCTATCGAACTTAAGGTCTCTCACTTATAAGTGAAAATAAACTAGACCTTAATACTAGTTTATACCATCATTTTGCAAGAATCCAGCAATGGTTGAAGTTGAGAAGTTGCCATAGGAACCTGACGGGTGGCAGAATTGATGGTTTCATGTCAAGAAAGTTGAGGACATCAAATGTTTGTTTCGATGCAATAAATGCAGGTTAGTGGAAGAGGTTAAGGGATGATTCACTTATTTAAATCATTTGGCTTTTGTCTATAGCCGAAGATCTCAGAACCGATGGGGTTATGTTTCGGTCTGAAGTCCAGAATTTGGGTCGAGGAAATGAAAAGCCAAGAGGAGAACTGCGAGATCCCAGTTCAATGATAAATATTTACCAGGAGTTGGAGTCTCATCCCAAAAATTGAACACCAGCGGAGCGACCGGGTCCTGATAGAATAAGGATTGTTAAAGAATCAAATTTAGATAATGGTTCGGTCAAGTTTTGAATGAATCAAGACCATTAAGGATTAGGTTCTCCTCTTTCGACTGGTTATCCATCTCAAGTTTCAGCCGACGAAGAGTCTCTGATTCTTTCACCAAACAAGGTCACTTTGTCAGCTTTCTAGGCGAAGTAGAGTGTTTTATGATTGATTATTCACAAGTATCATTTGGAGTTCGGCATATCAATGGCTGAACCACTTCATCATAAAGACACTTATCTCCCTTGAGTATTTTTGCCCTTAAAGTTTGAACCAATTCGGCGGACTTATATTTTCAAAAATATAGTTGCCAAACCGGGTGCAGAAGATCATGAACTTAATAGTGATTTGCATAACCTTATCTTCAGGTTATAGAACCTTAGGCTGAGAGTGTTCCTTCCTCGGGCGAAGCGACTCGTTGCAAAGTCAGCAGCTAGTTTCTTCATCACACCACTACATTCATTTTATTCGCTCAACCGAGCTGAGTAGCAAGTTGGCATGCCCAATGTTTAAAATATTTCGATGCGGTGGATATTTTCATGAAATTATCCAAAAAATATGAGAAAGATAAGGAAATGGAGGGTGAAGTCTAAACTTCACCTTATATTGGAGAAACTCTTAAGTTTAGGCTAAAATACATATGTTAAATATTGGAGAAACTCTTATATTTTGTCCAAACCAATGTTTGACAATCTCTAAAGTTTCATTTTAAATTTCCATCATTTTCATCGAAAGAAACTGATATTGATATCGATATTCAATATATCCATCGATCTTTCCACAAATTTGAAATCAATATTTCCAACGATATCGATATTTTAAACACTGGGCACACCCACATCAGCAATGAACGGTAGAAAGACTTAATTAGCTCATTAGTTACTCGACATATGTGCCATGTAGGCTTTGTAATTTTTAAAATTAACAGTTATATTGGCACAAAACATCACATTGGCGTACTCATATCATGTAAATCTCCCCATTTAGAATAATTTTTGAAGATCAAAATCACTTCTTTAGAAAGTCATAATCATTTTTTTATGGAAAAGAAACTAAAATTTGCTTAAGAAACCACATTACATAATTTTACAGAGAAAGTGTTTCGAAGGCGTGGAAGTGATTATATGGAGAAACACACTGAAAGTGTTTTTCCACATAATGTTTCTAGCCATCGTAAGAACACTCCCAAACGAGTTGAATCACACTAGAAGTGACCTTTTAAATGACATAAACTGTCATATACATGATAGACACCATATGTAAACAAATAGGTACGGCATAAACCACCTTTGTAGCCCATTTATTTTGAGGAGAGCAACTTAGATGGACTCAGTACATCACCGTGGTAGTGTCCCAGTCCAGTCGCACGTGTCATGTATTAATCTCTCTATGACATTGTGTTATTGGACCGAGACGCTATTGTAACGTTGTATCAGTTCATCTAAGTCATCTTCATATTTTGAGAGACTATCAAAGATTTTTCACACAAAAAATCATCCAAATAAAAAATGAAGTACTTATTGAATTGTAAATAATAAAAAATAGACGGATAGTATGTGATGAGTTGATACTATACTATATATTTTACCCTATTCTTAGTATTCATTTATTGGTTATTTTGTGAGAATTTTGTTACTTTGAATTATATTTCCAATGTAGGACATTCAACTTCCTCTGGAGAAACACGTGACAAACGGATGAATTTTAGAGTGATTTCAGTTGAACGATGTTCGTGTATCTCTCAACTTGTTGGTATCAAAGTTTCAGATTTTTCTATCAAGCGGTTTATTTATGGCGATGAAATAAAGGGTCAGTGCGTAGTGTTGTCAAAGTGACATTTTGGGCTTATTTGGGCTTTTTGGCATTCAAGATGATGTCTTTTGGGTTTGAGGCCTTGTGCAATTCTCTTCGAGACTTCCTAAGCTTTAATTCAAGCCATTTTGGGCCTGTTTTGGAGCCTCGAATATCTAGAAACGTGGGATTCTTGTAGCTAGGCTTTGACGATTTGTATTTCAAGGTGTTTTCTATCTATATTTTTAATAATATTTTGTTTTATGATTGTTCTTAACTAATTCCGTTTGCTAGAGCGAGGTCACGAGCCTTAGTAAGAATATGTAGTTTCTTTTTAATTTACTTATGATATTATGCATGCAGATTTGAATTATTAATCACTGGTTTAAACTATCTAATTGTCTTGATGCTTGATCACCATTAGGATATTTAGAAAAGTAATCTGATGCAATTTTGGTCGAAGGTTGGTTCCTGAAATTGACGAAGGCTTCTTGTGGTTAATATCACTAGTACAAAAAACACTTTGTGCGACGCAAGTCCTTCGTCGCGCAAAGTCAAAAAACGTCGCGCAAAACTTAGCCCAACGAACCTTCGTCATGCTTTAATTGTCGCGGCCAGGCAGTGACAGAAGACTTTGCGCGACGAAGAAGGAGCTACGTCGCGGAAAGCCTCTTTGCGCGACGCAGGCTACGTCGCGCAAAGTGGATTATATTTATATATATATCCCTGTTTTGGTTGGTCAAAAATATTATTTTTTTTATTTTTAATAATATTGTAATTAAATTCTAAACAATAATTAATTAACCAAAGAAAAGTATTTAATTATATAATATGAATACAATGAACTAATTCGATCATCCATTTAAAACATTTACACAAGTGGACACCACAAAATCTTATGTTATACTTAACGGAAGTATAAATAAACTCCAAGTGTTAGTGAATCTATTGTTTTGATGGGATATGCATTGTACGAAACTAGTTTTAACGATCCAACCATCAAACTTGTTTGTATATGCTTCGAGATCGCATACGCCAAAAATCACAAAAAACAAACCTTCAAAGATCAAGTAACGGGATAAAACTTTTGGACGGTTATAAACGAAAAAATCACGATTTAACGGTTATTTTAACTCCGATTTTGATGATTTTTTACCACTACACTCCTTGACCCTGTATGAATACAATGAACTAATTTGATCTTCAATTTAATATATTTACACTAGTGGATACCACAAAATCTCATGTTATACTTAATGAAAGTATAAATAAACTCTAAATATTAGGGAATCTATCATTTTGATGGGATACGCATTCTACGAAACTAATTTCAACGATCCAACCGTCAAACTTGTTTGTATATGCTTCGAGATTGCATACGCCAAAAATAAAAAAAAACAAACATTCATAGATTAAGTACGGGACAAACCTTTTCGACGGCTATAAACGAAAAATAACGATTTAACGGTTATTTTAACTCCGATTTTGATGATTTTTTACAGCTACACTCTTTAAACTTGTATGAATACAATGAACTAATTCGATCGTCAATTTAAAACATTTACACAAGTGGATACCACAAAATCTTATGTTATACTTGATGAAAGTATTAATAAACTCTAGTGTTGGGGAATCTATCGTTTTGATGGGATAGGCATTGTATGAAACAAATTTCAACGATCCAACCGTCAAACTTGTTTATATATACTTTGAGATCACATAGGCCAAAAACGCAAAAAAAAAACATTCAGATATCAAGTAACGGGACAAACCTATTCGACGGCTAGAAACGAAAAATCACGTTTTAATGGTTATTTTAACGCTAATTTTGATGATTTTTTACAGCTACACTCTTTAACCCTATATGAATACAATGAACTAATTCGATCGTCAATTTAAAACATTTACACAAGTGGATACCACAAAAGAAAAAGGCAATGCAAGAACCCCAAAAGAAAAGTCAAAAAAAAAAAAAAAAAAGGACTTTGCGCGACGTAGGTTCAATTGCGTTGCAGCTACGTCGCGCAAAGTCCTTTTTTTTTTCCTTTTGCTTATGGGTACAAAATAAATAAATCAAAATCTACTTAGTAAATACATATACCATTGAATTTGATGGGAAACACATTGTACGCAATTAGTTTTAACAATCGAACCGTCAAACTTGTTTGTATATACTTCGAGATCGCATATGCCAAAAATCGCAAAAAAAAACATTCAGATATAAAGTAACGGGACAAAACTTTTCGACGATTATAAACGAAAATCACAATTTAACAGCTATTTGAACTCCGATTTTGATGATTTTTTACAACTACCCTCCTTGACCCTATATGAATACAACGAACTAATTCGATCGTCAATTTAAAATATTTACACAAATGGATACCACAAAATCTTATGTTATACTTGATGAAAGTATTAATAAATTCAAGTGTTAGGGAATCTATCGTTTTGATGGGATACGCATTGTACAAAACTAATTTCAACGATCCAACCGTCAAACTTGTTTGTATATACTTCGAGATCGCATACGCCAAAAATCGAAAAAAACAAACATTCAGATATCAAGTAATGGGACAAACCTTTTTGACGACTACAAACGAAAAATCACGATTTAACGGTTGTTTTAACTCTGATTTTGATGATTTTTTACAGCTACACTCTTTAAACCTATATGAATACAATGAACTAATTCGATCGTCAATTTAAAAATTTACACAAGTGGATACCACAAAAGAAAAAGGCAATGCAAGAACACCAAAAGAAAAGCAAAAGGACAAAAAAACAAAAAGGACTTTGCGCGACGCAGTTGTACCTACGTCTCGCAAAGTCTTTTTTTTTTTTTTTTTTTTTTTTGCCTTTTTGCTTATGGGTACAAAATAAATAAATTAAAATCTACTTAGTAAATACATATACCATTGAATTTGATGGGAAACACATTATACGCAATTAGTTTCAACGATCGAATCATCAAACTTGTTTGTATATGCTTCGAGATCACATACGCCAAAAATCTTAAAAAAAAAAACATGCAGAGATCAAGTAACGGAATAAAATGTTTCAACGGTTATAAACGAAAAAGCACGATTTAACGGTTATTTTAACTCCGATTTTGATGATTTTTTACAGTTACACTCCTTGATCCTATATGAATACAATAAACTCATTCGATCGTCAATTTAAAATATTTACACAAGGGGATACCACAAAATCTTATGTTATACTTAATGAAAGTATAAATAAACTCCAAGTGTTAGTGAATCTAACGTTTTGATGGGATACGCATTGTATGAAACTAATTTCAAAGATCCAACCGTCCAACTTGTTTGTATATGCTTCGAGATCACATAAGCCAAAAATCGCAAGAAACAAACATGCAAAGATCAAGTAACGGGACAAACCTTTTTTTACGGCTATAAACGAAAAATCATGATTTAATGGTTATTTTAACTCTGATTTTGATGATTTTTTACAGCTACACTCTTTAACCCTATATGAATACAATGAACTAATTTGATCGTCAATTTAAAACATTTACACAAGTGGATACCATAAAAGAAAAAGGCAATGCAAGAACCCCAAAAGAAAAGCAAAAGAAAAAAAAAAAAAGGACTTTGCGATTTTTGACGGTTGGATTGTTGAAACTAATTTTGTACAATGCATTTCCCATCAAATTCAATGGTATATGTATTTACTAAGTAGATTTTAATTTATTTATTTTGTACCCATAAGAAAAAGGGCAAAAAATAAAAATAAATAAAAAAATAAAAATAAAAAAGGGACTTTGCGCGACGTAGGTACAACTGCGTCACGCAAAGATGTTTTGCGCGACGCAAGTGCACCTGCGTCGTGCAAAGTTGGAAAAAAAGCGGTAAATTATTCTTTGTTTTGCGCCAAGATCTTGCGCGACGCACAAAATGTCGCGCAAACAGCTTTTGCGCGACTGCATTTTGCGCGACGTAGGCTGGCATCGCGCAAAGGTCGTTTGCGTGACGTTTTTTGTTTTGGGTCGCGCAAACATACTTTGAGTGACGAAATTTGCTCCGTTGCGCAAGATTCCGTCGTGCAAACATGTTTTTCTACTAGTGTATGTGCAAGTTCACTTAAGATGAATACCACGTCTTAATGTTGCATGGTTTTTCAAAAGGTTTCATAAAGCTTAATAAGTCTTTCATATTTAGATTTGATATGAATACCATAGACGGATTGCATGTTTGATATATGCTCTATGTTAGGGGTCCAAGTAGGATACTTTAGGAAAGCTTAACCTTCAAAATATGCATGTGTAAGTCATAAATAATTTGAAGAACTACGTAAGATTGTTAAGGTGACGGCGGAACCTAGTGCTTAATTCAATTTTCAAAACCATTTTCTTTTGGTTTATTTTATTTTGTTGATTTATTTAATTATTTATATTTAATTATTATTATTTTAGGTCATTAAATAAACATTTTCCAAATTTTGTTTTAAATAATTAATTAAGATTTGGTTTGACATAAATTATTTATTCAATCGTTGTGGAGAACGATATTGCTAGAGCCGACTATACTACAATTACCTTGTACTCTAGCAAGTATTTTAAGTGTATAGTCGGCTCTAGCAATTAATTAAGACATGATAAAAACACTTAAAATACTTGCAAGAGTACAAGGTAATTGTAATATAGTTAGCTCTAGTAAGGTCATTCTTCACAAGGATTGAATGAATAATTTATGTCAAACCAAATCTTAATTAATTATTTTAAAATAATATTTGGAAAAAGGTTGATTTAATGACCTAAATAATAAATACGAATTTAATAGAAATAATTAAATAAATCGGCAAAATAAAATAAACTAAAAGAAAACGGTTTTGAAAATTGAATTAAGCACTAGAGTTCTGTCATCACCTTAACAGTCTTAAGTAATTATTCCAATTATTTATGACTTACACATGCATATTTTGAAGGTTAGGTTTTCCTAAAGTATGCCTACTTGGACCCCCAACATAGAGCGTATATCAAACATACAATACATATGTGGTATTCATATCAAATATAAACATGCAATACTCATTAAGCTTCGTGAAACATTTTGAAAAACCATGCAACCATTAAGATGTGGTATTCATCTTAAGTGAACTTGCACATATATATTAACCACAAGAAGCCTTCATCAATTTCAGGGACCAACCTCCGACTAAAATTGCATCAAATTACTGTTCTAAATATTCTAATGGTGATCAAGCATCAAGACAATTAAATAGTTTAAACCACTGATTAATAATTCGAACCTGCATGCATAATATCATAAGTAAATTGAAAAGAAACTACATATTCTTGTTAAGGCTCGTGACCTCACCTTAGCAAATGGAATTAGTTACGAATAATCATAAAACAAAATATTATTAAAAACATGGATAGAAAACACCTTAAAATACAAATCGTCAAAGCCTAGCTACGTTCTCTAAATTGATGTGTTCTTCTCCCGCGTCTTAAACCCTAAGGGCTGAATAGCCTTATTTATACTACTACAAAATAAAATCCTTATTAGAAAATGTCTTCTAAAAGCTAGGAAACATAATAGAATTAGACAATTAGGAAATACATTCCTATTTTAACTTTAGGAAATCTGCCTAGCCACAACAATCCGACATTTGTGGATCTTCAGAGCACCAAAACAGGCCCAAAACGGCTTAAATTAAAGCTTAGGAAGTCCCGGAGATAATTGCAGAAGGCCTCCAATCCAAAAGACATCATCTTGGACACCAAAAAGCTTAGATAAGCCCAAAACGTCACTTTAACAGCACTGCCCGCTGACCCTTTATTTCACCGTCATAAATAAACCGCTTGATAGAAAAATTTGAAACTTTGATACGAACAAGTTGAGAGATATACGAACATCCTCCAACTGAAATCACTCCAAAATCTGTTCGTTTGATCACGTTTTTCTCTAGTGGAAGTTGAATGTTCTACATTGAAAATATAATTCAAAGTATTAAAATTCTCACAAAATAACCAATAAATTAATACTAAAAAAAGGGTAAAATATATTATATAATCCTTGACTCATCAGTATGCATTTCATAAACCAACGAAGACGTTCCACAATCCTCAAACCAAGCGAAGTGGTGCAGTGAGGCACACCATTAGCTTGGTGTCTTGTCCATCTCCATCGGTGAACAATAGACGATAGATCATAGAGTTCCCGAGCACCCGTAATTGTGTCACCGTGCAAGCATGTAAAAGGGACAATCATCTCTATGATCACTTGGTGAAACCCAAACTTGCAGCAAGATTCAAACCTTCAATGGCACCAGCTGTTTCAGATAAAAGCGGAGAAGGACACACACAGTGAGCCACTACACCTCCTCTGAAAATACCTGATTCATCTCGAATCACTACTCCCAAGCCAGCGCTTCACGAAGAACCACACCAAGCACCATCAGAATTCACCTTAACAAAACCTCTACCAAAAGCCTCTTCGATTCTCTAAATTACTCTCTTTGGCTCTAGCGGCACATCATTGAACACAAAAGCACATCTTGCTTTTCAAATCTCCCAGCAAGTAATGCTAGCTAGCGAAAGAAAAGTGTCCAGCTGCTCTCCCTTCTCCCATCTCGAAATTTCTTTCAAAACCAAGTGGTCACTTCATTATTTTTCACCCTGCAATTCACAGTACCAAAGTCTATGCACACTGGAAAATTCAGAATGCGAGGAATGGCTTAAATCTTCCATAAATCCTCCAAACCGTGCAGTTGTTAATAAGTAGACTAGCACAGTCCACTGAATCCTGTGTGGCCTTCAACTACTATCCTTTATAATTTGCATGACGATGGCTTTTTCAGCTCAAATGAAAAAAAAAAAAAAAAAAAAAAAAAAAAGAGTATTGTCTTTTACACTACAGTATACTTTTAAATGAAGTGAAATGACATGATACATCCTCTATCAAGGTACCAAACAAGTGGCAAAACTTCTAGTAAGTCATCTAAACATTCCCACCATGCAACAACGATATGTAACACGTTGATTCTACAAGAAAACAATGTAAAACTGCAACTTATACTTAATTACCGAGTATGTATGAGAAATAAGAGCTAAGAAGCATATGATCTTCTATGGATTATTGAGACAGTAACACAATCAAAAAGACGGTAAAAGAGCATCATTCACCTTCATTTCCTTAACTCAAATTAACAAGTTTTTATTGAGACGGTAACATGATAGCAACAATGACCGTTTGAAAACTAAACTATATCAATACACAACACCTACTACATGCCTTAAACAACACTTACTACATGCCTTAAACAACACTTACATATTTACAGGAGCGCATCCAACATCCACAAAATCTCAATTATTCCTAAAACTAAACTCGAGAGATAGGTGTTTTAATCTTTTTCCATAAAACTAAACAAAAGGAAGAGACAGGTCTCACAAGGTTAGAGTGCTTCAAAGGTCTTCTTCCAGAATATTGACTAAGCACGGGATGTCTCTCATGATCCAGTTAGTGCACACACAAACAGCACTTGGGCTCCGAAGCTATTAATGCCTTCCCAAATCAATATGATCTCTTCCTAGCCCAAGCGAGGAAGGCTCCAAGGAAGCTTCTGACCTCCTCAAATCTAATTCCACTTCCTTCTGTCTCAGTTGCAATACCCTTCTCTCGTTCTCTAATTTCATTCTCTCATTCTCCAGTCTCAGCCTCTCCAGTTCCCTGTCTTTCTTGCTACAATATCTCAGCCATTTATACCTTTGCTTCTCAATCTCCAAAGCTTCAGCATGGAAGCTGACTCTTTGCTCTTCGAGTTGCAACTTCTGTTTCTTGATCCAATCTCTTCGTTCCCATAACGACTTTGTTGGGTCCTGAAAACAGTCACCCACTTCAACTTCAAAACTATCGAGAGGAACATGTTGTGGCCACAAATGGCCATCTTCTTCCCTAGCCTTCTTCCTCTCACTCATTCTTCTCATTCTCTCCCTATCATTATCAGCATCGTTATGATCTTCGTTGTCCAATTTATCATCCTCACTATCATGGTTTTCTTCAGCTTCTTCTCCCTCGGATCCATTAATGTCTTTTGAGCACCTCCCAAGAGGTAGGGAATAGCCATGGGGATTGAGATCTTGGCAATCAGGTATCCTCTGTCCATTATGATAAGCACACATTTCTTTATAAAACAAGTGTTTTGAGCTCAGTATCTTCCTAACGTCATCCATCGCCTTGGCAGAGAGGTGGGGCATTGCATCCATAAGAGCAGGATTCTCTACCACTCTACAAGTAGTTCCTCTCCCGAGAATATCGTTCAACCTCTTATACCTTTTGTTCAAGTCATTAAACTTGTCTTCACACTGCTGAGGAGAAACATGACAACCTTTACTAATCATTATTTGCGACACAGTCTTCCACTTACCCTTCTTCTGTAATATCCTAGATTTCCTCTTAAGCCCCTCACCACCTTCAACTGAACCATCATCACCCACGCAAGCAACAACATCTATAAGAAGCCTGACCACATTATCTGTCCACTTCATCCGCTGCCATCGAGATCCCTTTTTTCCCTTGGCACCTTCAATGCTCTCATCATCTGTATAATTTTGTTCATCGTCATCACTCAAATTGTAACCGTTATTGCCATTAAACGAAGCAACTGTCCCTTTGGCAATAGTCGAACCAACCTTTGGGACTGACCCTTTCACTTCCACAAGCCCAATGGGATGACTATCGCCTGCAATGCCGCCGCCCCCCATCACATTCATGTGATGTTGGTGATGTCCTAACAATCTAGGAACCGGCAATTCAAGGTCTAGTATCCCCCCACTGGGACCAGACAAAAACCCACCTCCCAAACCCGAACTATCCATCTCGCCACACTCGATCACAACATCCTAATGTTCAATTTGGTTTCTTACAAAAAGCAACAAAAAATCAGCTAGTAAAAGCTTTCGATCATCACAATCAACTGAAAAGCCATATCTCAGCTGTTTATTTCAATCAGCAGCACCGAAAACAACTGAAAGGTTTAACACTCACAGTTTCTTTCATTTTCCTACATTTTCTCACCAACCAAACAGGTGATATCTCGAGATTCACATATTACCATTAGACCAACAAATGCCAATCACTAGATGGCTCTTCAAGGAAATACCTTGAAACCCAAAACTTGTGACTGAATATAAACCAAACTTAGAAACGCCAAAAAGATCCAATCTTGAAGTTTACCCAGTAGCGAAAATTTTCCTAGAAAGTTGAACAAAGGAGTTATAGCAGTAATTAATCCAAATTCCAAAAATGAAGGTAAATTTAATCCAAATCCCAAATATATTGGGAAAAACATCCAAATTTCGAATATAGAATCCATATGAAAGAAAGCGCATAGATTTTTGGAAGCTTACCTTTTCAACATCGACAAGACGATTTCAGCCGATCAATAGAGAGAGCTCGAACTGAATTCAGAGAGAGGTGTCAGCGATGAGTTAAAGGTAGTGACTAGTTTTAGACTGTTTTGAGTTTGAATCGGAGGAGGTAAAAGTAGAATGTACGAAGAACTCAATGCCGTTTAATACATTTACATTGTGTATCAAAGTCAAATGCAATGAGCAGAGGTGGTGGTACGTAGGGTATGGGTGGAGAGATTTTTAATGT
Source organism: Malus fusca (assembly GCA_035220775.1). NCBI lineage: Eukaryota > Viridiplantae > Streptophyta > Magnoliopsida > Rosales > Rosaceae > Malus > Malus fusca. The sequence goes on from CM069069.1 coordinate 27,266,212, forward strand.
GATCACACGAGATGGTACACTACGTGTTTCCATATAAATTGTGAGATATGTGTGTTAAAACGTTAATAACTTAAAAATTAATTTTTTTTACCACTTACATAAAAACAATTGGTGTACCATCTATATTCCCACAACAACTAAAAATTTCTCGTATGGATGAGCATAAAAACCACAGAGATGAACCGAATCACGACAAAATAAATCGTGAAAAATTGTGTGAACCAGAAAATTTAATTTTGGTCAAAGAACCGAATTGGTTCAGACCAGTTTTAGTCCTAATGCATACATTGTGAGAACTGAATGGATTGAACAGAAACGTGTATATTATTCTATATTTTGTTTTAATCTAACCTACTTATTAATAAAATTATGTTTGTCAACAAACAAATGATAAAAATACAATTTGGTCTTTTATCACAAAATAAAATCATGGGCAATAATGTATTTTTAAATACATCAAACCATCTTAAAATCCAATTTGTCATTAAACTTCTGTTAGGGCTCAAAAATCTTGCATGCAAGCCAATGATATCTCAAAGCTCGAGTATCATAAAAGTGCCACGAGCCAAGTTTAAATCCATGCAAAAGTACGGGATCAAAGGTTATGTAAACTTACGATCACGCCATGCTAATAAAGTAGTAATTTATAAGGAAATTGTTATTAGCACTTAAAAATCTCATTTTGCAATCCAAATTTTTTATACTTAAAAAGAAAATACATTTTTGAAGAGTGTAGAATGAGATTTTTGGAATGCTAATAACAGTTCTCATTTATAAATTGGGTGTTTGTATAATCATGCCAAGCCATGTTACGGCGTTGACGCCATAGACAAATCGTGCCAACCACGTTACAGGTTAACATGGATCAAGCCACATATCGGGGCTTGCCAAGTGGATCGTGATGTGGATGGTTAGAGAAGTTTACTAGGCCCATGTGAAACTAAAGTTGTGAAAGAATTTGGGCTGCTTGGGACTTGGGAGCACCAAAGGTCCAAGGCCATAGTCTTGGCTTCACGTGGGACAGTTTGGGAGAGAACATACCATATTTCCTCTTCCCTTGCCAACCAATAGGACACTTGTGAAAAAGCCAAAACCCAGAGACAAACCGCATATAGAATTGCATTCAAACATGGAGCTGGGCACCTCATTAATGAGAAGAGAATGAGCCTTTCCTTTCCAAGCTTACGCATGAAAACAAGGAAGGAAAGTAAAGTTGAGGTGTTGCCAAAAGAAATGTTTGTGGAAATTGACCACAAGTAAGGGTGCTCTGTGCAGTGTGCTCAAGCCAGTGTTCACGAGGCTAGCAGCGTCCTCCAATGTTACACTAAAAAGGAAAGTCACAGTTGCATTCATAGAAAGGAAGGATGGGGACTTAGCAGGAATAGGAGTAGGGAAATCAAAGAGATTCCCTAATGAAAGTTGGAAGGTAACCCTATTCTTATATAACTACAGAGATAATTCAACATGAAGAGAGGACATACCACGTAGGGAGAGGATCAAGGCAACATTGCACCAGGCAGTGCAAGCTTTTCTTCAAGTGCAAGAAACCTTGATTCTTGAAGAAGGAATTCTCCTAGTTTTCCACAGATTTCTTCAAGCTTCGTAGATTTCCTTAGCCACTACGAATATCCCTAGAACATAAAAAAACCTAGATTAGCCATTCCAAAAACCATGCAAGCATGCAATGAGTTCTCTCCCATGCTAAATCCATAAGCTTTTAGCTTCCACACCACGCCTCACTTAGGTAAGCCATAATTTGTATTAAGCATTCATTCTTTGAGCCATTGATCCAACTGAGATACTTCCTAAGACACATTAATTCTTTTGAGGTATCTCAGGACCAGGGTCGGTCCTGAGTTTTTTGGTGCCCAGTGCAAAAGCTCAAAATGTGCCCTTTTTTAATACAGAAACATATGTTAAAAAAAAAAATTAACAAGGGCTGGAACCCAGTCGAAGCTGGGGGGCTAGACCCTCACGCCCATTTTCATGATCATGAGACTCCCCAACAACATTTTGTGACTTTTCACCAACATCATTTTCTCTCAAATTTTCAACTGACTCATTCTTTGTAGAGAAAAATTTATTAAGAGATCCTCTTAAACTTTTGGCAATTTCGTTATCCTTTGCCTTTTTTTTCCTTTTCATATTACCAGAGAGTTGTTTCCTAAAAGACATGGCTTCGATAATTTGTTTGTAAAAATTACCTACACATGATATAACAAAAATATCCTATCAAAATTATCATTCCAACACATTATATATTATAAAAACACTAACACAAAGTCTAACATATTATAAAAATTGACCTAAAATTTGGGTTTGAAATGAAATCAAATAATTAAATTAGTCAAGAATTCAATTCATCAACAACAATTATATACATCAATTATCATATAATTCTATATCACTTGCAAAATTTTATATTAAATTATGAATTGATAATTCAAATTTTAAAAATTGATTTACCTCAAAACTCAAAGGGGTTGGTGGTGAGTGAATGCTCTTGTTGTTGAACTTTTGGAAAGGGAGTCAGGAACTGAGGAACGGCAGGGAGGAAGTGGGGGAAGTGGGGAACAAAGGGGGGTGACCCAGGTGGGAATTAGGGTTGTAAGGTTATGGGAAATCGGGAAAGGGTTGTAAAATGGGGACCGAGTGGTCCCTAACTCCCTCTAATAGTCTAATGTTTGTTTTTTTATTTTTTGGCTGTAATTCCCAAAACCTGGAGGCTGGACCGAGTGGTCCCAAAACATGGGCCCTTTTTAAAACTTTCTTGGGCAATGGGCTCTTGCCCTCCAGCCCCTATTTGGGCTTTGGACGTTTTTATTTATTTTTTAAATTTTTTTATTTTTATATATACCTAGTTATTTGGGTTTTTGGTGCCCCCTTCAATTTGGGGCCCTGGATAGCTGCCCCTGTGGCACTGGGCCTGGGCCAGCCCTGCTCAGGACTTGGTATTGGAAATGAACCACGAGAGCCGACCATTGAGACCCAAATCCAACTCGATCAAAAAGTCCCCACCAACTTCAAAATTTGCTAATCTAATGAAGTATCTAACTCAATTTTAGAAATCAAACGAAGCCATAGTGTTTTCTACTAAACTCGTATTTATTTGTTTAATATTAGACAAAGTCGAAGCATTGAACCTTGAATTTTGATTGAATTGTAACTTTAGTCTAGGAATTAAAATTAGTCCACAAACTTGTCACAATGTAATACAATAGAACACTATATTGTGGATAAAAGTTTTAATGGTGTGACACCAGAAGGTCGATTATTTCACATCATGACAAGTTCAAGATCAACACTCATGAATTTTTTACTTAGTGACTTAGGTCCGATGACTAGTGCTCCAATTTTGAGTGTTAGAGCAAAACAAAGGCCACACGGCATATTGTTTTGGTTCCTTCTCTCTTAGTATGCAGGACTGTAGATATCCCTATTGGGTAGACCTGACATTCGTGTTGTGTTTCCCGTGTTCGTGTCGTTTTTGTGTCATACCCGATATCTTAACGGGTCGTGTCGTGTAACACCCATTAAAATAAACGGGTAAAATGACCCGACCGAAATTGACCTGATAATATTAACAGGTAATATGACCCGACCCATTATCCGTTAAGGAAAATATATTTTAAACCAATAAATAATCAACTGCAAAACATAAAACTAAATAAGTATATAGATACCATATTATCACATTCAAAACATAAAAACGCATTTGTCTTTCAAGTATTACATATTTACATACCCAAAATAAGAGCATAATAAAAAATAAAAACAACATTAGAACATTACAAAATATCAAATGTTCAAAAGATTTGCAAAATTAAGGGAGTTATGTTTCAAGGTTTGGATGACACACCCCGTCCCGAAGGAGGGCGTGCTGGCCGTCACGTGAGAGTGACGTAACCATTTACACGGTTCGGAAGCTCTTAAACTACAATTACTAAAAGGAAACCCCCGAGGGTGAGTCCTACTTTTGTGAATTCTGTCAGAATGCCGTTGGGTTCCTCGTGGCCACCAAAGCTCTGCTAACTTAAACCTGGAGGGGCGAAAAACAAAATTGAGTGGGTCAGTAAAACAAAGTTTTTCGAAAGCATTCCATTTAAAACATTTCTAACCCCTCGCTGTAAAACCTGTATACTTTCCCGGAAAATAGCATATATAAGCATATATATAAGCAAATATCTCAAATCACTATCCTTTAACACTTTTTAGAAAAATATGCCATGCCAAGTGTCCAAAAACATAATATAGATACTTTCATAAATCTCAAATCATCAATTTTTCTTTCTCAAAACCCAGAAAGTATGCCATGTTATAAAAACTTTCAAAAACCGAAAGAATGATGCATCAATATAAATCAGGTGAAAATAAGTCAACCGGAGACCTTGAAGTGGTCCTGTACGGCTGATACTAAAGCTCAACTTCCTCGCCAACCGGAGTCACCTCGGTGACCTGTACGGTCTAACTCTGCACGTCACTCGGAACTACATAAGGTAGTCTGTACGATGACAGGTGTATAAATACGCTCTAGTGCTTCTCACATCAATCAACTGTGCACATAATCTAAAGTCACCCACCAGTCGGAACCCCTCTAATGGTCTGTACGACTGGCATGTCGGAACCCTCACAGGGTCTGTACGACATCCACCTACTTGGATCCAAGACGAGCGTGCGGTGTGGTGAATAAATATAAGCACTAACACCTAGGGTGCAGGTTATGAGCTTAAACGTTTCAACATCAATAATTCAATGAATAATGAACTCACCTGACTTACCTGTGCCTCCACAGCACCATGCAACATGTATGCATCATATATAAATTCATGTTTTTCATATCATTCATCACATGCATATCATTCCTATCATGGCATTTCATTCATATCATGCATATCATGCATGCATGGCATTTTAGAAACATACTTTCATTAAAAACTCAATTTCTGGGAAATTCAATAGTATATAGGTATTACGAAAACAAAACTGCCCACTCACCTGGAGTTCGCCCTACAACTCCCTAGCACAATACGCCAAGGCGTCATGACGATCGGCGCCTAAAACAATAATCAAACCCAACCTCAGAATTCATATCGATAGAATATATAACTTATATAAAATACGTCACTACGTCGTTCGATCCGGAAGATCTGCCACTCAAATTTCAAATCCATAACTTCCAGAGGTCCACAATATAACCCTAGAAAAACATCCTAAAATTTCATTACCATCCAACGGTCGGATCTCCGTCAATTAACTAAACCAAGTGACGGTTAACATTCTATATTATGGACTTACAACTCCAATTCCGGAAGATACGTAAATCGGATTCCCAATCCGTAAGTTCCTATAATCCTCAAATATTACGTATTACAACGCATCAAAGTTTGGTGACGATCCAACGGTCGGATCGTCAATTCACATTTTCACCTAATGCGAAATAACTATAAAACGTTATTTAAATCACCTAACCAACAATTCTTAATAACTTCTCATACGGTGCTCAAATTGGGTATATGAATATACCACATCGACCTACTCGACGTCACGGACGTCGAGAATTTTTTAGAAAAAATTTCTGATGTGGCACGCGCCCCCACGCGCCGTGGGTGGCACGGACACACGCGCGCCCACGCGCATCTCCTTCAACCTCGCGACGCCGGAACAGTGCCACCGGCGCCGGAAACTGGGTAAACCTGCAACTCGGGTTTTCTCAGCCATTTCTTCACCATTTTGACTCAAATTTCTTCCTACATGCTCTAAATCAAGAGAGGAAGAAGTCCATACCTTCAAAAACCTCTAAAAACGTCTGAATCTCGACTGAGAAATTTCCCAAAAACCGGCCACCTTGGAACTTCGTGATCCCGACGTCCAAAAACCTCCAACTTGGTCCTCCGAGCTTCACAAGATCATTTTAAGAACTCCTATGATCTTAGATTGGTCCAAAAACCCCTAGATTAAAACATCATGAACAGTACCTCGATGTTAACTTTCGGAAAACCCTTGATTTCATGAGTTTCAGGCCAAACCAAAAGCATGACTGGGTTTGTGAACTTACCAGGGTTCCAAATCCGTTAAGAACAAGTTCGATCCGTGCCTCAAACGTCCAAAACCACGACGTCCGTACGTTCGAGGCTAAATGAAAGAAAAACCGAGAGAGAGAAGGCACGGGGTATGGAAGGTTGTCCCGTGTGTGCGGGTGTGGTTTATCCAAACCATCCAATTCCAATCCTTTAATCCCTAACCACACAAAATATAAACCCATTTTAAACCATATCCAAATTTCCCAAAACTTTAGGAATGTACTTATACTAATAATATGCCACACATACGTATCTTAGTAACCGTCGAGGGTACTTTCGTCATTTCACAACCTCGATAATTAAAATCTCGGGACGGGCTGTGACAATCTTCCCCCCTTATAGAATTTCGTCCTCGAAATTCATATAACCAATTAAGCCACTTAATACTCATAAAACAACCTTGGATACATTTCTCTCATTCGGTCTTCTGTCTCCCAAGTAGCTTCTTCCACTGAGTGGTTCTTCCACAACACTTTTACCAAACTCACCGTCTTGTTCCTCAGAACCTTGTCTTTCCAATCCAAGATAGTGACTGGTTCCTCATCACGTCGATTCCAGATAAATTTTCAATGGCCGAGGAGGTATCACACATGAAGGATCTGAAACATAATGTCGAAGCATCGAAACATAAAACACATCATGCACTTACGTCAGCTCTGGAAGCAACTTCAGCCTGTAAGCAACCTTACCAACTCTTTCGGTGATCACATAAGGTCCGCTGTCTCTATGACTTAACTTGCCTTTCTTTTCAAATCAAACCACACATTTCCAAGGTGAAAATTTCGAAAATACTTAATCACCTACATTACACCCGATTAATGGCTTGTCTGGCAAACTCTTTGTTAATCATGGGCTACTTTCAAGTTAGATTTAATCACTTGAACATTCCTTGTAGACTCATCCCTAATCTCAGCGCCCGCAAAACTCTTTGGACAACTTCTGTCCAACCCAAAGGTGTACTACAAGCTTTACCATAAAGTGCTTCAAGCGGTATTATACCCAGGCTCGAACGAACACTAAAGTTGTAGGCAATTCCCATTAAATCTAACCGTTTAATCCAAGCGTCGCCAAACTGCAATACTGAAGATCTCAGCATTCCTCTAAAGTCTGAATAGTACTATCCGATTAACCATCTGTTTAAGGCGATAAGTTGTACTAGAAGGTGACTTGATAACCCAGCTTCCTGGACGCTATCCAAAACTTAGAAGTGACCAACATACCCCAGAAGTTCAACAGGTCCGTAAGCCCAAATCTCTTTTCCATAAAACAGATAAATAACTGTTGCATTTCTGGAAAGTTACTGCTCTTTCATTGAAGAATACTGTGCTGATTTAGTAACCCATCAATTATCACCGCAAATTCCATCATAACCGTCTCGTGAACGAGGAACTTGCACACATAACCTATACTAATATTTCTCATTTCCACTACGGAACGGGAAATAACTACATCAATCCAAAAGACTTCTTTCTTTCCGTTTTAACCTGCTGACAGATGTTACATCTATTTATATATACAAACATTTCTCTTTTCATACTTGACCAATAGTAAAATGATCGAATGGTATAATACATCTTAGTACCTCTAGGATGCATTGTATAAGTTGAACAGTACGTAATTTCCAAAATTGCTTCCTTTAATTCCATAACATTAGGTATAAGCACCTTGTTCTCTTGCCCTTGCCATCTAATTCTCTAACTCTGAGGTCTTTCTTTTTCCCGTTGTTCCTTGCTTTAAATAAATTCTTGAATTTCTTTGTCAAACGCTTAAGTCTCGAGTACGACCTACCAGATAGGCCTAACTTGAAAATTAGCAAGTACGTTTTCTTTTCGATCTTCCATTCCCAACTTTACTCCAGTAGATCTCAATTCCACAAGAATATGGACATGGCAATCGTACCAAGCACTAATTCCCACTAGGGTCTTCCTACTAAGAGTATTGGCCACAACATTTGCACGATCACCCTGGTCGTGCAATCATAATCACTAGGCAACACAATCCACCTTCGTTGCCTAAGATTAAGATACCTCTGAATAAACAGATATTGGATACTCTTTTGACTCGTAAAAACTCTTGCATTTTTCTCCATAAAGGTAATGTCTCCAAATCTTCTAAGTGAAGATGATAACTGTTAATTCCAAATCATAATTAGGGTAATTCATCTCATGAAATTTCAATTGCCGTGAAACATAGGTAATCACCCTACCATGTTGCCTCAACACGCATTCAAGAACATTCAACGAAGCATCACTATAAACCTTATAATTACCATTATCGTCTGGGAGTGCGAAAATACGTGCACGAGTGAGGAAATATTTCAACTATTGAAAACTTTACCCACAATTATCATCCCACTCAAACTTAACCTCTTTTCTCGTCAATGGTAAAGCAATGACTGAAAATTCTTTCACCAACCGTCCATGATAGCCTGCTAAGTTAAGAAAACTCCGAATTTCAATCACGGTTCGTGGTTGTTCCCAATTCTCCCCAGTTGTCACTCTTTGAGGATTTACTTGAATACCTTGTGCAAATATCACATGTCCCAAAAATGCCACTTGATTCGTCCAAAATTGACATTTGTCAAACTTTGCATACTACCAATGTTCCCTCAAACATTGCAACACCAACTCGAAACGACTAGCATGCCTTATTTTCACTTAAGAGTATATCAGACTTCAACTCTTTCCTTGAAAACACATAGGCACCTCTAAGCTGATCAAACAATCATCAATGCACGGCACTGGATAATGATTCCTACTCGTTACCCGATTCAATTACCTAATATCCATACATATTCTTAAGGTCCCGTCTTTCTTCCTTAGAAATAAAGCTGAGGTTTTCCAAGGTAACGTACTAGGTGGATTGAAACCTTTATCAACCAATTCCTGTGACTGGATTTTCAATTTCCTTTAACTATGTAGGAACCAATCTATAACATAAAATCTGCACTCGGAGACAATTCAATAGCGAACACCACATCTCTGTCTGATGGCAATCCAGGTAACTCATCCGGAATTACAACCGAAAATGTCTAACCAACTTTTACATTTTCCACGCTACTCAGCGTAGCATCATGTAGCACTATGTGAGCTAAGTATTCTTGGCAGCTTTTCGATAATGATCTCTTTGCTCTTATAACAGAAATAACGGCATGCCTCACTCCACTTTGCTCACTCATAAAAGTAACCTCTGATAATCCAAGACAATGGAAAGTAACCGATTTCCCGTAGCAATCCATATTGGCACGATTATAATGCAACCAATTTGTGCCTCAAATCACATCAAAATCCACAATGTCTAGCGGAATAAAATTCGCTGGCACAACTAATTCTTCCACCATCACTGGACACCCTGGATAATCATAACCGGCATAGAATGACTTACTTGTTCACTTGCTTAACGAATCCAACAAATAAGTTATGGATATTACGGTCTGCAGCCCGCAATAACGATAACTCACTGTCGTCTCGATAAGTAAGCAACAATTCTTAAGGGTGCAATATTACCATCTTGCTCTTTATCAGATATGCATATATATGCCTCGATCGTGCTCCAACATTACTCTCTTTGGCAACATCGTCCAAAACATCAAATTTCCTGCATCATGACTAATGAACTCTGGCAAAGTGACCAAAATATCTAACGTATCCATAATCAAGTCCGAATGATTCAAAGCATCTTGCAGCTCTATGTTCTATTTGTCCACATGTAAAGCATCCTCTGCCTTCTCGCCTACACTCTCCAAAGTGTATGCTATTGCACTTACGGCACAAAGGTACATTCCCTCTACCAGAGTCACCTCGCCTCAGTAATCTAGGATTTCCAGTAAATCTACCACCTTGCATCTGACCAATGGTACAAAATCTATGCGGGCAGAACTAGAATTAACCCCACATCTTTTGAAGCTCTAAATCTTGTGAGGTTCTTGAGACACATGACCTTTACCTTGATTATCTTTCCTTTGATTCTCATTCTTTTCCTTGTCTCAAATTGTAAACTCTTGTTTCTTACCGTCCATATATGCCGGAGGAATAAACCTTTTCTTAAACAACTCTTTAAACAATTCTCATTCAGCTGTTTAAGACTCCTATCTCCACCAGGATGCAATTTCAATACTCAAAAACCAAGTAGTCATCTCGACCTACCTTTCCAAAAGAAATATTCATTTGACTTTGCGTAAGCCGTAACGTCTTTTCCAAATGATCAAGCCATCGATCTGCTCCCTTCGACCTTTCATTTCCATAAAGTGATTCAGATTCAACTTATAACCATTCTCAAAAGGAATCCTTTGAGTAATAGACTGAATCACATTAATAGTAGTTTCCCATAAGTAAGTCAAATCGGGGAAACTAAGCTCATCTGAACAAAGTGGCTATCCACGAGGCGGTAACGTTCTGACAGAAGACACTAGGGAATTCTTAAGATGTCCAGGACTGCAACCTAGGCTCTGATACCAACTGACACACCCCGTCCCGAAGGAGGGCGTGCTGGCCGTCACGTGAGAGTGACGTAACCATTTACACGGTTCGGAAGCTCTTAAACTACAATTACTAAAAGGAAACCCCCGAGGGTGAGTCCTACTTTTGTGAATTCTGTCAGAATGCCGTTGGGTTCCTCGTGGCCACCAAAGCTCTGCTAACTTAAACCTGGAGGGGCGAAAAACAAAATTGAGTGGGTCAGTAAAACAAAGTTTTTCGAAAGCATTCCATTTAAAACATTTCTAACCCCTCGCTGTAAAACCTGTATACTTTCCCGGAAAATAGCATATATAAGCATATATATAAGCAAATATCTCAAATCACTATCCTTTAACACTTTTTAGAAAAATATGCCATGCCAAGTGTCCAAAAACATAATATAGATACTTTCATAAATCTCAAATCATCAATTTTTCTTTCTCAAAACCCAGAAAGTATGCCATGTTATAAAAACTTTCAAAAACCGAAAGAATGATGCATCAATATAAATCAGGTGAAAATAAGTCAACCGGAGACCCTGAAGTGGTCCTGTACGGCTGATACTAAAGCTCAACTTCCTCGCCAACCGGAGTCACCTCGGTGACCTGTACGGTCTAACTCTGCACGTCACTCGGAACTACATAAGGTAGTATGTACGATGACAGGTGTATAAATACGCTCTAGTGCTTCTCACATCAATCAACTGTGCACATAATCTAAAGTCACCCACCAGTCGGAACCCCTCTAATGGTCTGTACGACTGGCATGTCGGAACCCTCACAGGGTCTGTACGACATCCACCTACTTGGATCCAAGACGAGCGTGCGGTGTGGTGAATAAATATAAGCACTAACACCTATGGTGCAGGTTATGAGCTTAAACGTTTCAACATCAATAATTCAATGAATAATGAACTCACCTGACTTACCTGTGCCTCCACAGCACCATGCAACATGTATGCATCATATATAAATTCATGTTTTTCATATCATTCATCACATGCATATCATTCCTATCATGGCATTTCATTCATATCATGCATATCATGCATGCATGGCATTTTAGAAACATACTTTCATTAAAAACTCAATTTCTGGGAAATTCAATAGTATATAGGTATTACGAAAACAAAACTGCCCACTCACCTGGAGTTCGCCCTACAACTCCCTAGCACAATACGCCAAGGCGTCATGACGATCGGCGCCTAAAACAATAATCAAACCCAACCTCAGAATTCATATCGATAGAATATATAACTTATATAAAATACGTCACTACGTCGTTCGATCCGGAAGATCTGCCACTCAAATTTCAAATCCATAACTTCCAGAGGTCCACAATATAACCCTAGAAAAACATCCTAAAATTTCATTACCATCCAACGGTCGGATCTCCGTCAATTAACTAAACCAAGTGACGGTTAACATTCTATATTATGGACTTACAACTCCAATTCCGGAAGATCCGTAAATCGGATTCCCAATCCGTAAGTTCCTATAATCCTCAAATATTACGTATTACAACGCATCAAAGTTTGGTGACGATCCAACGGTCGGATCGTCAATTCACATTTTCACCTAATGCGAAATAACTATAAAACGTTATTTAAATCACCTAACCAACAATTCTTAATAACTTCTCATACGGTGCTCAAATTGGGTATATGAATATACCACATCGACCTACTCGACGTCACGGACGTCGAGAATTTTTTAGAAAAAATTTCTGATGTGGCACGCGCCCCCACGCGCCGTGGGTGGCACGGACACACGCGCGCCCACGCGCATCTCCTTCAACCTCGCGACGCCGGAACAGTGCCACCGGCGCCGGAAACTGGGTAAACCTGCAACTCGGGTTTTCTCAGCCATTTCTTCACCATTTTGACTCAAATTTCTTCCTACATGCTCTAAATCAAGAGAGGAAGAAGTCCATACCTTCAAAAACCTCTAAAAACGTCTGAATCTCGACTGAGAAATTTCCCAAAAACCGGCCACCTTGGAACTTCGTGATCCCGACGTCCAAAAACCTCCAACTTGGTCCTCCGAGCTTCACAAGATCATTTTAAGAACTCCTATGATCTTAGATTGGTCCAAAAACCCCTAGATTAAAACATCATGAACAGTACCTCGATGTTAACTTTCGGAAAACCCTTGATTTCATGAGTTTCCGGCCAAACCAAAAGCATGACTGGGTTTGTGAACTTACCAGGGTTCCAAATCCGTTAAGAACAAGTTCGATCCGTGCCTCAAACGTCCAAAACCACGACGTCCGTACGTTCGAGGCTAAATGAAAGAAAAACCGAGAGAGAGAAGGCACGGGGTATGGAAGGTTGTCCCGTGTGTGCGGGTGTGGTTTATCCAAACCATCCAATTCCAATCCTTTAATCCCTAACCACACAAAATATAAACCCATTTTAAACCATATCCAAATTTCCCAAAACTTTAGGAATGTACTTATACTAATAATATGCCACACATACGTATCTTAGTAACCGTCGAGGGTACTTTCGTCATTTCACAACCTCGATAATTAAAATCTCGGGACGGGCTGTGACAATCTTCCCCCCTTATAGAATTTCGTCCTCGAAATTCATATAACCAATTAAGCCACTTAATACTCATAAAACAACCTTGGATACATTTCTCTCATTCGGTCTTCTGTCTCCCAAGTAGCTTCTTCCACTGAGTGGTTCTTCCACAACACTTTTACCAAACTCACCGTCTTGTTCCTCAGAACCTTGTCTTTCCAATCCAAGATAGTGACTGGTTCCTCATCACGTCGATTCCAGATAAATTTTCAATGGCCGAGGAGGTATCACACATGAAGGATCTGAAACATAATGTCGAAGCATCGAAACATAAAACACATCATGCACTTACGTCAGCTCTGGAAGCAACTTCAGCCTGTAAGCAACCTTACCAACTCTTTCGGTGATCACATAAGGTCCGCTGTCTCTATGACTTAACTTGCCTTTCTTTTCAAATCAAACCACACATTTCCAAGGTGAAAATTTCGAAAATACTTAATCACCTACATTACACCCGATTAATGGCTTGTCTGGCAAACTCTTTGTTAATCATGGGCTACTTTCAAGTTAGATTTAATCACTTGAACATTCCTTGTAGACTCATCCCTAATCTCAGCGCCCGCAAAACTCTTTGGACAACTTCTGTCCAACCCAAAGGTGTACTACAAGCTTTACCATAAAGTGCTTCAAGCGGTATTATACCCAGGCTCGAACGAACACTAAAGTTGTAGGCAATTCCCATTAAATCTAACCGTTTAATCCAAGCGTCGCCAAACTGCAATACTGAAGATCTCAGCATTCCTCTAAAGTCTGAATAGTACTATCCGATTAACCATCTGTTTAAGGCGATAAGTTGTACTAGAAGGTGACTTGATAACCCAGCTTCCTGGACGCTATCCAAAACTTAGAAGTGACCAACATACCCCAGAAGTTCAACAGGTCCGTAAGCCCAAATCTCTTTTCCATAAAACAGATAAATAACTGTTGCACTTCTGGAAAGTTACTGCTCTTTCATTGAAGAATACTGTGCTGATTTAGTAACCCATCAATTATCACCGCAAATTCCATCATAACCGTCTCGTGAACGAGGAACTTGCACACATAACCTATACTAATATTTCTCATTTCCACTACGGAACGGGAAATAACTACATCAATCCAAAAGACTTCTTTCTTTCCGTTTTAACCTGCTGACAGATGTTACATCTATTTATATATACAAACATTTCTCTTTTCATACTTGACCAATAGTAAAATGATCGAATGGTATAATACATCTTAGTACCTCTAGGATGCATTGTATAAGTTGAACAGTACGTAATTTCCAAAATTGCTTCCTTTAATTCCATAACATTAGGTATAAGCACCTTGTTCTCTTGCCCTTGCCATCTAATTCTCTAACTCTGAGGTCTTTCTTTTTCCCGTTGTTCCTTGCTTTAAATAAATTCTTGAATTTCTTTGTCAAACGCTTAAGTCTCGAGTACGACCTACCAGATAGGCCTAACTTGAAAATTAGCAAGTACGTTTTCTTTTCGATCTTCCATTCCCAACTTTACTCCAGTAGATCTCAATTCCACAAGAATATGGACATGGCAATCGTACCAAGCACTAATTCCCACTAGGGTCTTCCTACTAAGAGTATTGGCCACAACATTTGCACGATCACCCTGGTCGTGCAATCATAATCACTAGGCAACACAATCCACCTTCGTTGCCTAAGATTAAGATACCTCTGAATAAACAGATATTGGATACTCTTTTGACTCGTAAAAACTCTTGCATTTTTCTCCATAAAGGTAATGTCTCCAAATCTTCTAAGTGAAGATGATAACTGTTAATTCCAAATCATAATTAGGGTAATTCATCTCATGAAATTTCAATTGCCGTGAAACATAGGTAATCACCCTACCATGTTGCCTCAACACGCATTCAAGAACATTCAACGAAGCATCACTATAAACCTTATAATTACCATTATCGTCTGGGAGTGCGAAAATACGTGCACGAGTGAGGAAATATTTCAACTATTGAAAACTTTACCCACAATTATCATCCCACTCAAACTTAACCTCTTTTCTCGTCAATGGTAAAGCAATGACTGAAAATTCTTTCACCAACCGTCCATGATAGCCTGCTAAGTTAAGAAAACTCCGAATTTCAATCACGGTTCGTGGTTGTTCCCAATTCTCCCCAGTTGTCACTCTTTGAGGATTTACTTGAATACCTTGTGCAAATATCACATGTCCCAAAAATGCCACTTGATTCGTCCAAAATTGACATTTGTCAAACTTTGCATACTACCAATGTTCCCTCAAACATTGCAACACCAACTCGAAACGACTAGCATGCCTTATTTTCACTTAAGAGTATATCAGACTTCAACTCTTTCCTTGAAAACACATAGGCACCTCTAAGCTGATCAAACAATCATCAATGCACGGCACTGGATAATGATTCCTACTCGTTACCCGATTCAATTACCTAATATCCATACATATTCTTAAGGTCCCGTCTTTCTTCCTTAGAAATAAAGCTGAGGTTTTCCAAGGTAACGTACTAGGTGGATTGAAACCTTTATCAACCAATTCCTGTGACTGGATTTTCAATTTCCTTTAACTATGTAGGAACCAATCTATAACATAAAATCTGCACTCGGAGACAATTCAATAGCGAACACCACATCTCTGTCTGATGGCAATCCAGGTAACTCATCCGGAATTACAACCGAAAATGTCTAACCAACTTTTACATTTTCCACGCTACTCAGCGTAGCATCATGTAGCACTATGTGAGCTAAGTATTCTTGGCAGCTTTTCGATAATGATCTCTTTGCTCTTATAACAGAAATAACGGCATGCCTCACTCCACTTTGCTCACTCATAAAAGTAACCTCTGATAATCCAAGACAATGGAAAGTAACCGATTTCCCGTAGCAATCCATATTGGCACGATTATAATGCAACCAATTTGTGCCTCAAATCACATCAAAATCCACAATGTCTAGCGGAATAAAATTCGCTGGCACAACTAATTCTTCCACCATCACTGGACACCCTGGATAATCATAACCGGCATAGAATGACTTACTTGTTCACTTGCTTAACGAATCCAACAAATAAGTTATGGATATTACGGTCTGCAGCCCGCAATAACGATAACTCACTGTCGTCTCGATAAGTAAGCAACAATTCTTAAGGGTGCAATATTACCATCTTGCTCTTTATCAGATATGCATATATATGCCTCGATCGTGCTCCAACATTACTCTCTTTGGCAACATCGTCCAAAACATCAAATTTCCTGCATCATGACTAATGAACTCTGGCAAAGTGACCAAAATATCTAACGTATCCATAATCAAGTCCGAATGATTCAAAGCATCTTGCAGCTCTATGTTCTATTTGTCCACATGTAAAGCATCCTCTGCCTTCTCGCCTACACTCTCCAAAGTGTATGCTATTGCACTTACGGCACAAAGGTACATTCCCTCTACCAGAGTCACCTCGCCTCAGTAATCTAGGATTTCCAGTAAATCTACCACCTTGCATCTGACCAATGGTACAAAATCTATGCGGGCAGAACTAGAATTAACCCCACATCTTTTGAAGCTCTAAATCTTGTGAGGTTCTTGAGACACATGACCTTTACCTTGATTATCTTTCCTTTGATTCTCATTCTTTTCCTTGTCTCAAATTGTAAACTCTTGTTTCTTACCGTCCATATATGCCGGAGGAATAAACCTTTTCTTAAACAACTCTTTAAACAATTCTCATTCAGCTGTTTAAGACTCCTATCTCCACCAGGATGCAATTTCAATACTCAAAAACCAAGTAGTCATCTCGACCTACCTTTCCAAAAGAAATATTCATTTGACTTTGCGTAAGCCGTAACGTCTTTTCCAAATGATCAAGCCATCGATCTGCTCCCTTCGACCTTTCATTTCCATAAAGTGATTCAGATTCAACTTATAACCATTCTCAAAAGGAATCCTTTGAGTAATAGACTGAATCACATTAATAGTAGTTTCCCATAAGTAAGTCAAATCGGGGAAACTAAGCTCATCTGAACAAAGTGGCTATCCACGAGGCGGTAACGTTCTGACAGAAGACACTAGGGAATTCTTAAGATGTCCAGGACTGCAACCTAGGCTCTGATACCAACTGACACACCCCGTCCCGAAGGAGGGCGTGCTGGCCGTCACGTGAGAGTGACGTAACCATTTACACGGTTCGGAAGCTCTTAAACTACAATTACTAAAAGGAAACCCCCGAGGGTGAGTCCTACTTTTGTGAATTCTGTCAGAATGCCGTTGGGTTCCTCGTGGCCACCAAAGCTCTGCTAACTTAAACCTGGAGGGGCGAAAAACAAAATTGAGTGGGTCAGTAAAACAAAGTTTTTCGAAAGCATTCCATTTAAAACATTTCTAACCCCTCGCTGTAAAACCTGTATACTTTCCCGGAAAATAGCATATATAAGCATATATATAAGCAAATATCTCAAATCACTATCCTTTAACACTTTTTAGAAAAATATGCCATGCCAAGTGTCCAAAAACATAATATAGATACTTTCATAAATCTCAAATCATCAATTTTTCTTTCTCAAAACCCAGAAAGTATGCCATGTTATAAAAACTTTCAAAAACCGAAAGAATGATGCATCAATATAAATCAGGTGAAAATAAGTCAACCGGAGACCCTGAAGTGGTCCTGTACGGCTGATACTAAAGCTCAACTTCCTCGCCAACCGGAGTCACCTCGGTGACCTGTACGGTCTAACTCTGCACGTCACTCGGAACTACATAAGGTAGTATGTACGATGACAGGTGTATAAATACGCTCTAGTGCTTCTCACATCAATCAACTGTGCACATAATCTAAAGTCACCCACCAGTCGGAACCCCTCTAATGGTCTGTACGACTGGCATGTCGGAACCCTCACAGGGTCTGTACGACATCCACCTACTTGGATCCAAGACGAGCGTGCGGTGTGGTGAATAAATATAAGCACTAACACCTATGGTGCAGGTTATGAGCTTAAACGTTTCAACATCAATAATTCAATGAATAATGAACTCACCTGACTTACCTGTGCCTCCACAGCACCATGCAACATGTATGCATCATATATAAATTCATGTTTTTCATATCATTCATCACATGCATATCATTCCTATCATGGCATTTCATTCATATCATGCATATCATGCATGCATGGCATTTTAGAAACATACTTTCATTAAAAACTCAATTTCTGGGAAATTCAATAGTATATAGGTATTACGAAAACAAAACTGCCCACTCACCTGGAGTTCGCCCTACAACTCCCTAGCACAATACGCCAAGGCGTCATGACGATCGGCGCCTAAAACAATAATCAAACCCAACCTCAGAATTCATATCGATAGAATATATAACTTATATAAAATACGTCACTACGTCGTTCGATCCGGAAGATCTGCCACTCAAATTTCAAATCCATAACTTCCAGAGGTCCACAATATAACCCTAGAAAAACATCCTAAAATTTCATTACCATCCAACGGTCGGATCTCCGTCAATTAACTAAACCAAGTGACGGTTAACATTCTATATTATGGACTTACAACTCCAATTCCGGAAGATCCGTAAATCGGATTCCCAATCCGTAAGTTCCTATAATCCTCAAATATTACGTATTACAACGCATCAAAGTTTGGTGACGATCCAACGGTCGGATCGTCAATTCACATTTTCACCTAATGCGAAATAACTATAAAACGTTATTTAAATCACCTAACCAACAATTCTTAATAACTTCTCATACGGTGCTCAAATTGGGTATATGAATATACCACATCGACCTACTCGACGTCACGGACGTCGAGAATTTTTTAGAAAAAATTTCTGATGTGGCACGCGCCCCCACGCGCCGTGGGTGGCACGGACACACGCGCGCCCACGCGCATCTCCTTCAACCTCGCGACGCCGGAACAGTGCCACCGGCGCCGGAAACTGGGTAAACCTGCAACTCGGGTTTTCTCAGCCATTTCTTCACCATTTTGACTCAAATTTCTTCCTACATGCTCTAAATCAAGAGAGGAAGAAGTCCATACCTTCAAAAACCTCTAAAAACGTCTGAATCTCGACTGAGAAATTTCCCAAAAACCGGCCACCTTGGAACTTCGTGATCCCGACGTCCAAAAACCTCCAACTTGGTCCTCCGAGCTTCACAAGATCATTTTAAGAACTCCTATGATCTTAGATTGGTCCAAAAACCCCTAGATTAAAACATCATGAACAGTACCTCGATGTTAACTTTCGGAAAACCCTTGATTTCATGAGTTTCAGGCCAAACCAAAAGCATGACTGGGTTTGTGAACTTACCAGGGTTCCAAATCCGTTAAGAACAAGTTTGATCCGTGCCTCAAACGTCCAAAACCACGACGTCCGTACGTTCGAGGCTAAATGAAAGAAAAACCGAGAGAGAGAAGGCACGGGGTATGGAAGGTTGTCCCGTGTGTGCGGGTGTGGTTTATCCAAACCATCCAATTCCAATCCTTTAATCCCTAACCACACAAAATATAAACCCATTTTAAACCATATCCAAATTTCCCAAAACTTTAGGAATGTACTTATACTAATAATATGCCACACATACGTATCTTAGTAACCGTCGAGGGTACTTTCGTCATTTCACAACCTCGATAATTAAAATCTCGGGACGGGCTGTGACATTGGAACCTTGCACATTTTCTTATAATCAAACTCTTCAATTTTCATCAATCACCATGGGAAACGGTATTGGAACTTTGGCTTGATATATTGTCTTTAAGAGTTATATTGATGATATTTTCAGTGAGGTTTTCTACATTAGCACTCTCTTCTCATTTATCATATGGCTATTGTTTAAGTAAAGTCTTTAATAGTTTTTTAATTAATGTAGAAGTGTGAAAAATATAGAAAAAAAATATATAAAGTATAAACGCTCACAATGACAAGCTTTACAATTTTCGTGAAGGGGTTAACTTTGAAATGTGCCACTATAATCATATAAATAATAGATCAAAATTTAACCGTCGATTGTTGTTTACATTTATGCTTCATTTTTCTCACCAAATTTTGTTTTTTTAGATTTTGTTTTTTGAAAACATGATCTATTAGAGGATACAGAAAAATGAATAGTTCGGATCGTTGATATTATATTCAGAGTTTTACCGTTAGTGAAAATATTGCTTGGAGTTTATAAAGTCTCTACAAACTATATAATATCGACTCATATTTCAATTAACTGTAAATATTGGGACGTAATATCACAGATCTGAACCGTTCATCTTCCTACATCCCCCAGAAGATCATGTTTTCAAAAAAGAAAATTTAAAAAATGAAATTCAATATAAAGAATAAAGCCTAAACGACAATCGACGGTTAAATACAAATTTAAGGTTTATGGATTATAGTGTCAGATTTCGAAGTTGACCCCTTCACGAAAGTTGTAAGCTTGTCACTACGAGTGATTGTATATTACTTTTACACTCAAATAAAAAACACTATTCATGACTGTTTGGAGGGTTTTAAAAATCTAAACGATAATGTAAGTGTAACCATTGTCTACCCGTGGAGGAATGATGAATCACGAGTGTATATATTCTTTCACATTTTTCATACTTGTATGGATGTCTTATTGCCTATACTAATACTATACTAGTTGATTTTAATTTTGGACAATATGTTAAGTAAAATTTATCCTATTAATGATAATAAGAAACTCTCATAATAAAAATAAATAAATGAATAAAACTTAATTTTTTTAACTTATATAGAATAATAATACAAAAATATATATTTAATATAGAATATACCAATATATACAATATGTCTATTGTATTTTATAATAATTTTTTTAGTAATTAAACTTTAAAATTATAATTTATTTTTCTTCACAGGTCGAAACGGGTTACCCACGTGTTATCCGCGTGTATACCCGTTAAGAATCCGTTATTTTCGTGTCATTTTGTTGTCGTGTAAGAAACTGCCGGGTCTACTATTGGGCCATGACTCAATCTCTGAAGCAACTTTCTGTAGCTTCTCGTCCCATTCACCCAAAAACCCAAACCTTTCATTTCCAGAGATGGCCATGTCCAGCCTTCTCTCTCCCATCACCCCTCTCACAGTCACGCTCTCTCACTCCTCCAAACCCCTCCTCCACCTCCACTCCCCATTCCTCTTCTCTCTAAACCACCACCACTCTTCTCTCACTAAATCCACCACCAAACTCAAACCCAGAAGACCCCTCACCACCTCGCAATCCAAGGGCACCGACGACTCCGTCGACGCCCCCTACCGCCTCATCTCCGCCGTCTGTTACTTCTACCCCTTCTTCGACGGATCCAGTACGGAAAGCACGTGATTACCCAGTTCACCGCCATCCAAACTCTCATCCAGCCGTTGATTCCAGCCATACGGGTCTTCAAGAGCTTCCCCTTCAATGGGTTTTTGGTATTTTTAACCCTTTACTTTGGGGTAGTTAGAAACTCGAATTTTAGCAGATATGTGAGGTTCAACACTATGCAAGTTATTGTGCTTAATTTGCTGCTGATATTTCCTGATTTGTTGGAGAGGAGCTTTAATCCGAAAGACTGGTTGGGATTGGATGTGCTGATGAGCTTGGATAGTACGGTGTTTCTCTTCCTTTTGGTGTGCTTGGTTTATGGGTCTGCTTCTTGCGTTTTGGGTCAGGTTCCCAGATTGCCCATTGTAGCTGAAGCTGCTGGGAGGCAAGTTCCTTGATTAGAGCTGTTTTTTTTTGGTACCCAATTTGTGGGAGGAAGGGAAATAATGGGAAAGAGGTAATTATATTTTGAGATTTGTTCTCACATGATCTCTTATAACAGGAAGTTTAATAGTTTTATTGATCTATGTAATCGTGCAGTTTCAGTGAGCTCGGATCAGTACTTGAAGTCTACTCATTGTTTTGTGATTAATGATGTTTTATTGTATATTTTTAGGTCTAGTTTACAATAACACTTTTGTGATTAATGATGTTTTATTGTATATTTTTAGATCGAGTTTTTCTCGATATTATTTGTAATGCCATTTTATCAATAAAATGAAGTTCATACAGTAGAATGTTGTTGTAATTGGCACTATGTGTGTTGAAATTGTGATTTGCAATGTGAAGTTATAAATTAGCCCTTGTTTTTATAATATTGGAAATTCCTATTTTGTGTTGCGAGCTATAATCTAGGTAATCTAATTATCTAATCTAAATTACTGGGTAAGAGGGTCGAATCTGGATGCAGAAGGAAGTATACTGTTGTAGTCAATTCATTTATGTTTGAATTAGAACTTAGTATGTTTGAATGTGTGGAGAAGTATGCGGAGTTTAGATCAAATCCAGTTTTCCGCTCGTTTGCTTCTAGGCTATGTTTTGGGGACTTCCAAGTCTCTTAAGGGTCAGAGCCGATTAAGTGACAAATCAACTATAAAATGTTGAATATAGGAGATTAAAAATGTATTTCAAAAAAGTAACTAAGAGTTATTGGTCTAGTGGTCAGATCCTTGGTTTGCTCTTAAGTGGTATGGGGCTCGACTCTCTCCCACGGTACTCACCTAGCAAATGCTAGAGTTCCTCGCTCTCCAAATACCTTACCCCTGCCATATACCTTTCCTACTATCAGTTATATACAACTATTTGTTTATCTCGTTCGTCACTGTTCTCATTACGAATAGGAGTTCCTTCAAATGTTTTTCCCTTCTAAAGTCAAATCCCTCATAACTCATAAAGAGGTCATGACTTGTGGGACGTGATCATCTTTGAGATCCATTTAGAAGAGCAATAAAAGCAAAGACATTATAAATTAGGTGTACTAAGCTATGATGCACAAATACTTCATTTTAGTTACGTATCTCGTATCCGATACTTTGTACATGTATCATGTTTTTAGGATACTTTAAAAGGAAAAATTAATAGGAGACGATGCTTTATTTGAAGGTTTTTTAGCCAAAATGGTTTATGAAAATTAACATAACTCCACACTTTGGTCATTGAGATTTAAAATAGATAGAAGTGGTCCGGAGTTTGTCCATCACCAATCATTTTAGTCATTCCGTAAAAAATCTCCATTAAATAAGAATAAAATAATAAAACTACCCTCAATTTTGTCAAATCATTTTGGCCAATTATTTATTAATTTGGAGGTATTTTTGTCATTTTGGTCCTTATTTAACATAATTTTTCAGGGAATAACCAAAATGATTGATAATGGACAAACTCAACATCCACTTCTACCGATTTCAAATGGGATACTTTGGATGCGGTCCCTAATCCTTAACATTCTTTGATTAAAACCTTAATAGTATTCAAAGTTTGATCAAAGTCCCTTGACTTTGTACACTTCATTATATTACTATTAATATTTATATTTTTATAGTTTTGACATTAATTGTTTGATATTTTATGAGATTTATAATCCTATAAATTTAAAATCCCTCATTCTAATACTATTAGAAACGGTTACAATAAAAAAATTCAAACATTTTGATTGAATAAATGGATAAAAACTATGTAAAAATAAGAAATAAAAAATGGCAAAAGAAGGTATCCATAGTGTTAAAAAAATTGGTACATTTCACATATAACAAAGTGGTACATTAATAAAGAAGAATGGGTACATTATAAATAAATTAGGGTACAGATAAAAGATTAAAAAATTATGAGTACAAATGAATTTTTAAAAAATATGGGCGCTAAAAGAAATTAATACATGGGTACAAAATAAAACTAAAAAGAAAATACTACAAATTTTTAAAAAAATGTTGCAAATTAAAAGTGGGTACAAACTAAAAATATAAATATATGATACAAAGTTTAGGCATAATACATAAATATACCATATGTAGTTTTTCTATCATTGATTAAATATACAATGTCACGTGACGGTATACACATGGGTACAAACACAAATCAAACTTTAAAAAATATGAGCACAAAAAGAAACTAATATATGGGTACAAATAAAAAATGAAAAGAAAATTGGTATAAATTAAAAAAAATTCAAATTAAAAATAGGTACAAACTAAAAATAAAAATATATGATAAAAAATTTAGCCATAAATATAAATATATTAATTGTAACATTTTTAACACTAAAGGAATATATTAAAAAAATTATTATTCAAATAATTAATGATGTTATTAATACCCAATGACCTTGATCAAAAATTGAAAATGAATAGGATTTTAATCAATGGAGTAACAAAAAGAAGGATGTGAACCTAATTTTCCCATTTCAAATCTTAGGGACCAAAGTAAGGAGTTATGTCAATCTCAAGGACCATTTTGGCTAAAAGTCTTATTTGTAATCTGATGAATATGAAGAGCTTGCCTCTAATTGAAACTATAAATACGACTATCACACTTCTTATATATATATATATTTCGAACTTTTCTTCTCTTAACAAATCAAATGAACATGAATTTGGATGATGAAATCGAATTCTTGTGTTATCAAAATATGATCTAAATTATATATTTTTATTTTATAAAATTTTATATAATGTAGTTGTCGTATCTATACTAGTGTATCATATCCTACCTACTTTTTAGATATTTTTCGTATCGTATCGTCCTATTTGTATCTATATCCATGCTTCGTAAGTAATAAGACATTGAAATCAGTGTGGTTATGTGCCCGAGAGGGGCATTAGGTTTTCATCCAGCCAAGTTCTATTGACTCTGTAACAATCTATGCCTAGCAATGGTAAGAGCTGGTAAGCATGGTAACTTGGCTGCTGAGGCCGATGCTTTGTGTTCTATCTTGGTTTCGCTCTTAGGTACACCCTACCTCACATAAAAGACGTGAAACCCCTTAATTAGAGGAATTGTGTGGGAGGCACGTCTTCTTCTGTGATCCATTTTATCTCAACTTTAATTAGTTATCAAAAGGTATACTTTACAAAGGGAAACAACTCTGATGAAAAGAAATGAGATTTTTTTTTTCACTATCGTTTTCTCACTCGACACTCATGTTTTTGTTTTTTGTCCCTTAATTATCAATCGATTTTATTCAATCTAATTATTCCCGGCCTAATCCTATCATCATCTAGAATAGAAGAAATGGGCACAAGGGGAAGTTGAAAATGAAAACTATGAAAGCCAGATGATCAGCAGCTTTGTTGGATGCCCCAGCAATAAGTCATTGAAATGTATGGTTTTTATTCGATAAGTTTGTAATTTGAATCTGGATTAACGTAATTAGTTTAATAGTTACTTGACATGCATGCAACGTAAGTCTTCTTATTTTTAGGATCAACAATTATCAGAACCACAAAACTACCCCTGATACATGCCGACAGGTTCCTGGAACACACTGTTGTTGAAATCAACGGTCGTTCCCAGTCACTCTGATTGTTCTGGGTTGTAGTCAACGATTTGGCGGGAACGATGACCAACCACGATAAAACTCGGGGGAAAGGGATCCTCTTTAGATCACTTCCTCCTCATCCATCAAGTCTGGAGATCCAGACCGTTGAAATTTAATCAAATGGTTAAAGTTATTCTAACTTTTAAAATGGGCTCTTGTTTGTAACTGTTGGATCAAATTTCAACAATCCGGATATCCGAACTTGATTGATTAGTTAGAAGGGATCCGGAGAGAATCCCTTTCCTCGGGGGCGTGTATACAGGCAAGAACCAGGGGTGAGGTGGGGTCCAGCATATCTTTTTGGTCCCACAAATAGTAAGACTTTTTCAACCTTCGAATAGCAGATTCTATGCGTGCGAGACTCTGTTTTTGGTTATGAAGAGTACTTCTTGTGCCTTGATTTCTGATGAAGAAAATGCTGATACCACGTGATCTGCTGCTAACTCCCCTTCTTTACGACATTAGATTATTCTTAAAGTTTCAAACCATTTTGAACACCTTTTTTGTCTCTTCAAGCTTTCGGGAGAACGCCCACTTTAAAATTAGAAAAATAATATCAGTGTCATATGAAAACGATTTATTATACCGTCACAATAACGTTATATATCAACTAAGTAAAAGTATACACAAATTTTTATCAACATGTTATTGTTTCATTGATACCACGTAATGCCTTCTGATAGTGTACCACTATTATTGTCTACTTTCAGATGGCATCGATCTAATACATTTTGACATTTTTTTTACGAAGTGGAACAAATGGTTTGCACACATCTTTTATCTTCCTAAATTTCACTCCTTTTTCTTGATGAATGAGTGTCAACAACACATTTTTAATCTACACTACATAGAATTTCACTTAGTTATTCATGTAGTTCAATTACTTAAGAGCATTCATATTTTCATTTAAAGTCTTTAGTTCGATTCTTTCTCTCACATCTATACAAGATCACTTGCATCAACTTAATCATAATGAGTGTACACACATTTACTGACACACCCCGACCCGAAATGTTCACTTGGACTCCGAATCAGGTTGTGCTGGCTGACACCTGGAAGGTGACGAAGCCATAAAGTGTAGTGACGTGAGAAAAGATGGTGAATAGATTTAAACCTAAAAATGCCTAAACTAAAGTGTGCGCCGGTGAGCGGGATTGAACCTAATTCACACGTGATGTCAGAGCATAAGACAGTAAAGTAAATAGGATGAGGGTTATACCACTGAAGATAACCATCTCCTAAGATTTTCCAGAATCCTCGTTTACAAGTAAGCACAGCTACTATACCTGGAGGGGCGAAAAATACAGTTGAGTGGGTCAGCAAAACAATGTTTGTAAGAAAATCTTTATTTTTTGAATATACTAACCCCTCTCCGTAAAACAAGTATAGTTTCCTTAAAATCATATTACGTATAAGTATGAAGATTTAATGTATGCCAACAATGTATATGAGAAGTATGCCACAACAGGAATAATTTAACAATAATGGAAATATAGGCATGTGCTTGACAATATACTAGCATGCAAGTCAGAGTCACTTAACGTGACTTGTACAACTGCATCTATGGCTCATCAATCTATACTATCACACAAGTCGGAGTCACCTAATGTGACATGTACGATAGGCTAGGTGTAATAATAATATACACTCTAGTGCTACGATCACATGAAGCTTGCGCTAGGCGTAGTCACCTACAAGTCGGAGTCACCTAATGAGACATGTACAACAGACTAGCACCTACTTGGATCCAAGACGAGCATGCGGTGCGGGAGGTGAACATACACGTGAAGGCTAACCTTGACCTCGGACGGGAGCACCAACACCTGGATGTAGTAATGATAAGCTAACCATATGAATATATGTATGCCATACAATTCAAATCAATATACTAAAGTCACCTGAATTTACCTGCGCGTCTTGTAGAGTCATTTTAGTATTCTACCACAATATTATATTTATAAGCAGGTAAATATGCATATGAACATTCCATAGCCATTTTATAATTCTAATCACAAGGTAATATTTACCAAACTCAATTAAAATTTTGGCATAATAGGCGTAAATCATATAAATGCATTTGTGGAAACTATAAGCCATATATATATATATATATATAATAAACTGCCCACTCACAGATCATGTCGTCGAGTCGAACCTGCCTCGTAGCGTTGAGAGTCCTTGTGCTGCGTTTCGCGTAGAAACGAAACCATTTATGTAAATACGCAACGTACTAACATAAATAAGTGTTTTCGTACAAAGTAGGGCTAATAAATGAACTATTTTAAAACGATCAAATTTCGAAATACGGAGGGTGGATTCGGGTCTGGCACGTCGAGGAACCTAAGGAGGGACCTTGGGTTCCTCCCAGCGCTGCCGCACGCGCCGTCACAAGGTGGCTACGCAGGCAGTCACGCACCCACGCGCCAGCATCACACGAAATCTGCAGTTTTTGCATACTGAAGAGCAACTTCCAGTGCTCATTTCGAGCTCGATTTTCAACCAAAATCTGTGATTCAAAATCCTAAATAAAGTTAGGAATGCAGGAAATATAGATCTATACTCATTTGGGGTCATGTCATGGACGAAGCTCGCCGAAAAAATGGTCTGAAAGTGGCCAAATGGCCATGGGTCCAAGTTTCCAGAAATTTGGGAATTTCTTCCTAACTTTCAAAGTTGATTTCTAACGCGATAGTTAACCAAACTCAGTGATTCGAAAGCCATTTTGAAGTTAGGAGTATAGAGGAGAGATTCGTACACTTGGAAGGCTCGTCAGAGCACGAGGTTGGCCGAAAAAATGGCTAGAATTTGGCCAAACGACCACGGTTTTGAAGCTTCCAGATTTCTGAAAAATGTCCCTCGAGTTGTTTTTCATGCTAACACCTTCACCAAAGCCATTTTTAATCACTAACCAAGTAATGTAGACTACAGGGCAAGAAGATCAAATGAGTCTTGAAGCTTACCTTCGCAGGAGACAGCGATATGTCGTCGGAAATGGATGCACAGTTACTGTGCCGAGCAAAAGAAGGGAGAGGGTGAATGAACAGTGAGGTGGTGGTTTCTGGATGTTTACTAACCAAATGGAGCAGCAACTCCTTATGTTTGGGGCTCTTGAAGCTCTCTGTGCGTGTAGAGGAAAGGAGAGAGTTGCAGAGAGAAGGTGAGAGAAAGACCATCAGGGAGAGAAAGAGTGAGGTTTGAGTTGTGATTGGTGGGATAGAAATGAGAACATTTCTGATTGGTTGGGTGAGAGGAAAACAATTGATTGGGTGGTGAGGAGGGATTCAAGGAAAAAGCAAGGTTTGATTGGTGGATGAGATGGGGGACACGGATCCCTTTTTTAGGAATGGGATTGGATGGATGGATTTTGTACAATTTTTAATGTACAAAAATTTGCCTCTCTACAGTGTTTCAAGCATTGATAAATTTGTATGCGCGTGTATAAAAATACCCGTAACTAACGTTCTTTAACGGAGCGTAACTTTTTCGTTACAGATTCGATTAGAGTCTAACACACGCTCACACATTCGTAGCGACAAGTACTAATTTAGTACGAACCTAGGAAAATGAAACTGAAAGCCGAAAACTAGGTCCACGTCAGATTTCACTTTTGTCCAAAAAAGGTACAATCGTCAACTCACACCAACGAAAAATAAATCATAGTGAAAAGTAGGGACAGGTCGCCACATTTACCAGACATTTTATTATGGTCAGCAATTGAAAAATAATCCAATCAAAATTGTACTGCTCATTTAAACGACAAAATTACAAACTATGAGCGTCAGTAAGCACCTATTGGATGCATTTCTTTTGAGAAAGAAACCTCAGTAACCTCAAGACATCCAATGAGTGTCAATTTGTTATCAAATATTAGAATCTTGATTCATTCCAGTATGTTACTCTTCACCTACAAGGTAAAGTCATGTATGAGCTAGTGACAGAGAGATTTGACTCAACAGAAAGGATATCATACTTCTCCTGAAGGTTCTCTTAAAAGCCACTAGTAGATGAATACACACTTTGTGTGTGTGAATAATTTCATTTTATTTTTTGTTTTTGATTAAGAAGTATGATTAGTTTTTAAAATTTTAAAAAATGTATAGGATAATGATGATGAGACAGTTTCTCTTGATAAGTGCATATTTTTTTTAGAGTAAAAGACTGTTTACTACCTTCATGTTTCGTGGTTTTCAACATTTAGTACATCAAGTTTTTTTCGTCTCAGAGTCATACCTAAAGTGTAAATTTTGGGACAGTTTTGTACATCTGTTAGTCAAACTGTTAAGTTTTCTGTTAACTGTGACGTGGCGCACTGGCTGGGCGCCACGTGTCATCCACGTTTTTTTTTTTCTTTTCTTTTCTTCTTCCTTCTTCTTCTTCTTCTTCTTCTTCCTCCGACTGCAACTTTTTTTTTTCTTCCTCCTTCTCCTTCTTCCTTCCTTCCTCATTCCTTCCCTTTCTTCCCCTTCTTCCTTCTTCTTCCTTCTCATTCTCCTTCTTCTTCCCGAATCTGGGGAAGCTTTTTTTTTTTTTTTTTCTTCTTATTCTTCTTTCTCTTTCCTCCTTCCTTCCTTCTTCTTCTTCTTCTTCTTCTTCTTCCTCCGAATCTACCCAGATTCAGTTTTTTCTTTTTTATTTCTTTTTTTTCTTTTTTTGTTCTTTTTTTTTCTTTTTTGTTGTTCTTCTTCTTCTTCTTCTTCTTCCTCCGAATCTGCCCAGATTCAGTTTTTTTTTTTCTTCCTCCTTCTTCTCATTCTTCCTTCCCCTTCTTCGTTCTTCTTCTTCTTCCTCCGAATTTGGGGGAAGATGAAGTTTTTTTTTTTTTTTTTTTGAGGAGGAAGAAGAAGAAGAAGGAGGAAGAAGGGGAAGGAAGAAGGAGAAGGAGGAAGAAAAAATTGCAGTCAGAGGAAGAGGAAGAAGAAGAAGGAAGAAGGAGGAAGAAGAAGAAAGAAAGAAAAAAACAAACTTCCCCAGATTTCGGAGGAAGAAGAAGAAGAAGGAGAAGGAAGAAGGGGAAGGAAGAAGGAGGAAGAAGAAGAAAGAAAAAAACAAACTTCCCCAGATTTCGGAGGAAGAAGAAGGAGAATGAGAAGGAAGAAGAAGGAAGAAGGGGAAGAAATGGAAGGAAGGAGGAAGGAAGGAAGAAGGAGAAGGAAGAAGCAAAAAAAAAAAAAAAAAAAAAAAAAAAAGAAAGTTGCAGTCGGAGGAAGAAGAAGAAGAAGAAGAAGAAGGAAGAAGAAAAAAAAAGAAAGAAAAAAAAAAACGTGGATGACACGTGGCGCCCAGTCAGTGCGCCACGTCACAGTTAACGAAAAACTTAACAGTTTGACTAACGGATGTATGAGACTGTCCTAAAATTTACACTTTAGGTATGACTCTGAGACGAAAAAAACTTGATGTACTAAATGTTGAAAACCACGAAACATGAGGGTAGTAAACAGTCTTTTACCCTTTTTTTTAATATTACATAATTACTACTTTGTCCTCCTTATGTAAATATCGTGTATCAAAAGTGAGGGTAAAAAAATGAAAAATAGGAATATGATTGATAGGAAAAATAGGAATATGATTATCATTTTCTAAAAAAAAAAGAGGGTAAAATAGGAAAAATAGGGATATGATTGTCATTGTCTCAAAAGATACAAAATTAATGTTTTGTCATCTTTATGTAAATATTGTGTATCAAAAGTGAGGACAAAATAGGAAAAAATGGGCAAAAAGTTGACAAGGAGGTTATCTTAATAATAGTATAGATATATACGAGAAATAAACTTATGAAGTCACTTCTCGCCATTGTTGGAAATAGTTGAGCAAAAGTTGGATGGTTGTTTATTAATAGCTAACACATCACTTTTGTCCCTCAATTTAGAAATCAATTAGTATCATCCTCAAATTTTACTAGGGCACATCGATGTGATCTCAACCGTTCAAATTCGTCAAATTTTCTAAAAATTGCTGAATCACACATGAAGCCTATACAATCAATAATTAAGCTCCAGGTGTGAGAAACTAAACTTAATAACAATACGACTATGAATCAATTATAGCTTCACTGTGTTAATATAGCGTTTTTACAAAAATGCTATGGAAGGGGCTTGAGCTATTATAACGTGGGCTGACATAGCGCTTTTTAAAACGCTATCGTATCCTATCATAGCGTTTTTGGCAATGCTATAAACTTCAGTTTGTGTTGTAGTGCTTACAAGTGGGCACACGAGCGGGTTTTACTTTAATCGACTCGTTAGAAGTGTTTTTCTATAAAAAATTTAGAGCCTGTTTGGTATCTTATTTGAAAATTTTTATCATTTTCAAAACATTTCTTAAGAACATTTCTTAAAAACAATTTTATTTAAGATTGAAAAACTTGATTGGTTTGCAATTTAAAAAATTTAAATCTTACGACTTAATCTAGACAAAAAGATCTAAAAAGAGGGGAGAGAGAGAAAGAGGAGAGAGAAGGAAAGAAAATAAGAGATAATTGAAGGAAAAATAAAGAAGAGAGAGGATCGGAAATAACCGAGAGAATGAAGATAGCGGATTAGAGGAGAGACGAAAAATGTCAAAAAAAGAGAGATGAGAAAGAAGAAAAGAGAGATAGATTTGGAGTGAGAGGGGAGGAGGGAGAGAAAAGAAAAGAGTGAGTTTAAGTTTAAAAACTCTAAAAACTCACTTTTTATGTTTTTAGAGAATATACTACATTTTTTAGTTAGTCTCGAGTTCAGTTTTTGAAAATAGTCATACCAAACAAGTTTTTAAGGCCTAAAACTTGAAAATTGTTTTTTAGTTTAAAAAGTTGGATTCAAGTAGAGTACAAAATAGGCCCTTATAGTTATGAAGGTCCTTTTTTTTTTCTTTTCTAATTTACTCAAATTTTTTTTTTTTTTGGTTGAATTCTAATTTACTCATTTGAGGCAGATTTTTGAAACCTAATCTCACGACCGAGACAAAATTAAACAAAACACAAACTAGAAGAAAACGCCACACATGAGATACAATGTTCCACTTTTTCCCATGAATCATTATAAATTTGTTAGTAAAAAAAGGTTGCCACTATTTGTTGGAGAGTTGACTTTTTGTAATTAGTTTAGTTACCTGTTTGGGTCCTTGTAATCAGGATAGTTATTTGATGTTTCTTTCCTTGTAAATCATCATTGTACAATATATATTTTCCTCATTGATGAGAAGAATAATATTAGTGAATTAAACCCCAAGATAAGCCCTAATTAGCATGGTATCTGAGCCAGGGAGATGGCCCGTACTATACCGCCACGTGATGGGTGCGTCCTCTTGGCCCCGCGCGATGATGGTGGGTCCCTTGGCCCTGCGTATAGGGTGAGTCCTCTTGACTCCATGTGGTTGTTGATGTGTGGATCTCTCACGTGTGACCCACTAATTGGGTTTCACATGAAGGGGCATGTTGAAATGTCCCACATCGACCGTATCAATGAGAAAAAAGAGTTTAAATATCCTAACCCCACTCCAACTAACACCGATGACTTTTGTGATAAAACTCCACACCTGACGTATTGTGCATGCAGTAATTACCAAGTTGGGAACAATATCGGTGCTGTTGGAAGTGGGCCCTTAGCTCGTCTCTCTGATAATTCTGCATGTTGAAATGTCCCACATCAACCGTATCAATGAGAAAATAAGAGTTTAAATATCCTAACCCCACTCCAACTAACACCGAGGCCTTTTGTGATAATACCCCACACTTGACAGATCGTGCAGATGGTAATTACCAAGTTGGGGACAATATTTGTGTTGTTGGAAGTGGGCATTTGGACCGTCTCTTTGATAATTCTAGACGGTATCAGAGCAAAGATCCTAGGATTTCTGGTTTGCCCGTTCCTTCAAGCAAACTCGTCCAACCAATGGAGAACCTACCACCACTCCACGATGGAAACAACCCATCATAATCGATCCTACCCCCTATACTAAACACTACTACCCTAACTGACCCTACCATGAATCCTACTTCACCTCTACCGCAAGTTGTTACACAAATTGTTCATCATGATTCTTCTACGGCTTCGATTGGCATCAAACTCAATGGTGCCAATTATGGAGTTTGGTCTCAAATTGTTGAGATGTTCGTTGTTGGAAAAGACAAGTTGGGCTACTTGTTTGGAAGTAATACCCAACCACTTACCAACGATCTGGCCTTCACCAAATGGCGTACGGAGAATGCCATTGTGAAGGGTTGGCTTATCAATTATACGGAATCCAATTTGATTGGGTATTTTCTTCGATTACCGACGGCAAAATAAGTGTGGGACGCAGTTGCTTGCACATATTATGATAGCTCCGATATATCTCAAGTCTACGATCTTACCTACAAGGCCTCTCGCATGAGGCAAGACGAATAACCAGTGGAGACATACTATAGTGATCTTGAGTCATTGTGGCAAGAGATTGATCATCGTCGACCCAATCCGATGAAGTGGGATACTGATATTGAAATTTATAATAAAATTATTCAAACGGATTGTGTGTATACTTTTCTTGAAGGATTAGATGAGATATTTGATAAAATTCGTAGTGATATTCTACGAACTGAGCCTCTTCCTTCCATAGAACAAACCTTTGCATATGTTCGCCGAGAAGGAATGCGACATGCTGTTATGAATACTGAAGGACAGCTGCCAAGTGGGGCAACGATGGTGGCTCGGCCTACAGCACGAGTTGCAGCTCCACCTCGTCCCCGCGCTCCTGAGAAGTCACTTGCACCGAGCCCAGGACTGCAACCCCAGGCTACTGCCCCGAGCCCAGCACAAGGCTCTTTCTTCGCTGCCAAAACGGCCTCATGGCCCACCGTAGGCCCTCGCCATCCTCGTTCCAAACCACCCGTCTCGACCGGTGGTTGTACTTACTATGGTAGTGAGAAACACGGCCGCAACAATTGTTTTCAGTTGCACGGTTATCCGGATGGTGGGAACCATTGAAGCTTCAGAAACAACGGGAATAAGACAAACAAGCCAATCTTGCCACCTCTGTGTCCCAATTATCTTTGATATCTTATGATGATTTTCTTCCTGTTTCGAGTTCTTCCGACATGCTTCCAGAGTCCTCAGGTAATTGTGGTTATGCTTTTAATATGAATCATGATGATGCTCAGTCTGGTTGGATCATTGACTCCGGTGCCAAGGACTATATGACCTACTGACCCCACTGATTTAGCTTGTGATACTGTTCCGCTTCGACGTAATATTACTAATGCTAGTGGTGTCACCTCACCAGTCATGGGCGCTGGCACTGTACGCCTCACGCACACCCTATCTTTGCCTCATACACTACTTGTACCTTCAGTAAAGTATAAATTGATGTCTCATGGCCAAGCTACTGAGCAATTGAGCTGTTGTGTACTAATGTATCCAAAGTTTTGTCTTATTCAAGATATTCTCACGAAGAAAATAATTGGTTGTGGTACTAAGATGGAGGATCTCTATTTTGTGGATGATGTTAGTACAAGATGGGTCAATCTCTCCCAAAGAGCCGTTAATCACAAGCGGCGTCATATATGGTTATGGCATCATCGTTTGGGTCATCCGTCTTTCAATTATTTACAGCATATGTTTCCAGATTTATTTGTTGGTTGTTCGGTTTTAGATTTTAAATGTGACACTTGCATTCTTGCCAAGAGTCACTGTGTTTCTTATCCGTTGAATTCTAATAAAAGTGTTAGTCCTTTTGGTTTGTTCATTCAGATGTTTGGGGACTATCTCCGATTATTACTTCATCTGGTATTCGGTGGTTTGTTACTTTCATAGATGATTGCACACAGATGACATGGTTATACCTTCTTAAGCATAAAAGTGATGTGTTTTTGGCCTTTAAGACATTCCACACCATGGTTCAGACATAGTTTTCTACTAAAATTCGGATTTTGCGTTCTAATAATGGCAGTGAATATGTTAAAATGACTTTATACATTATTTAACTAATCACGGAATCCTTCACGAGACTACTTGTCCTCAGATTCCTTAAAATATGGGGTGGCTGAGCGCAAAAACTGCCATCTTTTAGAAATGGCTCGCTCACTTTTGATCGGGGCGCATGTTCCCTCTCCTCTTGGGATGTTACTCTTCAGACATCCACTTACCTTATCAACCACATGCCATCCAAAGTATTGGATTTTCTTACACCTTTACAAGTTTTTGCTAACTTCATCCCTCTACCGTCAGTTTTGGTGCTCTCACCACAAGTTGTTGGATGTGTTGCATTTGTTCATCTACATAAAAATCAATGGACGAAACTTGACCCGTGTGCTCTCTGTTGTATTTTTATGGAATATGGATTACATCATAAAGGGTACTGTTGCTACCACCCTCATTCCCGTCGGATGTATATTACCATGGATGTTATTTTTTCTGAGTCTGAGATGTATTACTCTTTGGCTTTTTCTAACCCTACTCTTCAGGGGGAGACATTGCATGATGAACAAGTTTGGACCATGGCTGCTACGACTGATCATCCGCTGCCACTATTAGCTTAGCCAATAGCCGAGCCTGCAGTGGCTGTGCTGCCAGCCCAGCCAACGGAAGCAGCATCACTGCCCACGGAACCAGCGTTAGGCGCGGCAGTGCCATCCTCACTCACGACAACAATGCTTCCACTTGCCAATCTTGAGACTTATATTGATACTACTCCCCATTGCCTCCAAATGTAGTACCACCAGATGACCATACTCTTAAGAATATTCCTGAGGTAAGCTCTATGATCCCTGTTGATGTATCCGATGTTCCGACTTATCAGTTACCTTTCAGGCACAACTGGGGAAAGCCACCCAATCGGTATTCACCGGAAACAACGAAAGGCTCTAAATACCCCATTGCCAACTATCTGTCATCACATAAATTATCGAAACCCGGCAAAGCATTTGTACAACAAATATCCAATGATAGCACACCTAGTTCATTGAATGAGGCACTATCTGACGATCGATGGACCAAGGCAATGGAGGAAGAAATGAATGCACTTTAGAAAAATCAAACATGGGATTTAATTTCGCTACCTTGAGGAAATAAGAGAGTTGGATGTCGATGGGTGCATACCCTCAAGTACAAAGCTAATAGGTCCATTGAATGATACAAAGCACGATTGGTGGCCAAGGGATACACTCAAACGTATAGTGTTGATTATATAGAAACATTTGCCCTGGTGGCAAAGATTAATACGGTAAGAGTATTACTTTCATTGGCGGCTAACTTGGATTGGCCATTACAGCAATTTGATGTGAAAAAATGCTTTCTTAAATGGTAATCTTAAAGAAGAAGTGTATATGGATATTCCACGTGGTTATGCATCAGTTTCGCAACTCGGAGTGGTGTGCAAGTAGAATAAAGCATTGTATGGATTGAAACAATCACCTCGGGCATGGTTTGGTAGGTTCTGGACGGCTATGAGAAAGTATGAGTTCAAGCATAGCAATTCCAATCATACACTTTTCTTGAAACGTCGAATGGGTAAATTGATTGTACTTATTATTTATGCGGATGATATGATTGTTATGAGTGATATAAAGAGGAAATCTCAAGGCTAAAAGCAAGGGCGGAGCTACCTAAGGCCCAGAGGGGGCATCCGCCCCCACTCAAATTTTTGGGCAATGAAAAAAATTGTCATGACAATTAAAATTTTGATTTTGGTTCCGAATATTCCACGTTTTCTAACCTAAATCAAACTCAATTGAACTGGGGGTTTCATAAATAGATTGGATTCAACCGATGAAGTATCATAACTTGATATAAAAAATTTACTCTGCAAAGTATTTTATATGAATTTACTTCATCCATTCGTTTGTGGCATTACAATTTAAAATTTAACTTTTTAATTTAGAGATTTTTCATTGTACCTGACCCTTAACAACTTAACACCCATTATTTTACTTGGTTGTTTTAGGACGCCCCTAGTCAAAAACATTTCTAGCTCCGTCCTTGGCTAAAAGATTACTAAGCAACTGAGTTCGAGATGAAAGATCTTGGTGGATTGAAATATTTCTTAGGGATAGAAATAGCTCGATCTAAATAGGGTATATTTCTATCTCACACAAGGCCTGATATTGCATATGCAGTAGGTGTCGTTAGTTAGTTTATGCATTCTTCAAGTGACACACATATGGGTGAGGTTGAACGCATCCTACGATATCTAAAATCCTGCCCGGGTAGAGGCATCATGTTTTCCAAGAATGATCATTGCTGGATAGAAGGTTATACCGATGTAGATTGGGCAGGAAACATTACTGATCGACGGTCCACATCTAGATACTTTACATTTGTAGGGGGAAATTTAGTGACTTGGTGGAGTAAGAAACAGAAAGTGGTTGCTTTATCAAGTGCAGAGGCAGAATACAAGGGCATGGCAAAAGGAGTATGTGAACTATTATGGCTTCGGAGGTTACTCGCTGAGCTCGGGTGTCCTTCAAAGTCGGCCTCAGATGTGATAATAAAGTAGCTATTGATATCTCACACAACCCAATCCAGCATGATTGCACGAAACATGTGGAAGTCGACAGACACTTCATTAAAGAGAAGTTGGATGGGAATATCATTCAATTCCCGTTCGTAAAGTCAGAGGATCAATTGGCGGACATCTTAACTAAAGTTGTTGCGAGTCAAGCGTTCTATAACTCTCTCTTCAAGTTGGGCATGAACAACATTTATGCACCAACTTGAGGGGGAGTGTTGGAGAGTTGACTTTTTGTAATTAGTTTAGTTACCTGTTTGGGTCCTTGTAATCATGATGTAATTAGGATAGTTATTTGATGTTTCTTTCCTTGTAAATCATCCTTGTACAATATATATTTTCCTACTTGGTGAGAAGAATAATATCAGTGAATTAAACCCCAAGATAAGCCCTAATTAGCACTATTTACCAATTATTTACCATGTATGTTCTTTGAGGAAAACGTGTTAATCACAAACCAGATCTATGGTTTAGTGGGTTTCACTTATTTGAACGAGGTCTTAAGTTCATCCTACAAGGATAAGATTTATGATATATAAATGACTAATATGCTCCGTTGTGACACTGTTTGTGAGTTGGAAAAGTCTTGGTAAATGTCATATAATTTGTTGAAAGATTAAATTATAGTTTTCATGTTTTGGGATAAAAATCTATCCATGTTCCAAAAGACTTGATCCATAATATATACCATATGCTAATGCTAACTTAGCAATGAAACTTACCTCTATTGAATTTTATTCATGATTTCTTATCGTCTAATAAAACTCCAAGAGATCACCAATAGCCTCTTATGTATTATACATATTACTTGAAAACTCAAATCACTACCCGCCAATGTTTTTAAATGATAATTGTTGAACAAAAGTTAGATGGTTTGATGTTACAACTTAATTATTCTAACACTTTTTATTTACAACTTTAAATCTCAGAGATACCAAAACCTCACCAGATCCCCATTTTCTCCAACAAATTAAGGTGATCTCCAACCGAAATGACTAAATATAGCTCCATCTAAAATTATAGTCCTAAAAAAAATTATTTTTAAATAAACAATAGTAGGTCATACTCATATAGCCCCCTCAGTAATTTATTAGTTTTAAATTTATTGGTTATTTTAGTTAGTTACCTTTAGATGTTTTCAAAGCTAGCCGCTGAATTTGAATCAATAATTATAACTGAGGAGCTGGGCCCCTAAAAATTGGGCTAAGAAGGGGGGCTATTTGGCCAGCCTGGTGCCTCTTTGACCAAATAATGGTCTGATGAACTCTATAGAATTATAACTCAGCCATCGGTTGAAGATGAATTTTTGGACAAATTAGGCAATCTTTTGACATTTGAATCTTTAGTCCTCTCTATTGAAGATGACCTAAAATACACACCTCTCAACCCAAACTTTTCTCCCCATTTTTGTCCTCCACTTATTCTATACCAAAAATGTTATTCTTATCACATTTTTCAAATCACAAACTCACAGTTGTATTACCTCTCTTATATGGGTTGATGAACCTTGATTTTATTAGAGAAGTGGTACAAACAAAAATGTGGTAAGTATATAACACTACTAACGAAAGGCAAATAAAAAAGAAGAAAGAAAGGCAACGCAATACATAGGAAGGGGGCCCACCTGATGACACTTCAACACAAGTCCTATTTTGGTCTCAAACTACAAAAGCACCAAACACAGTGGCTTCAGTTGTAATATATCTCACCACCAAGCCCGTGCTTATAAACCTCCCTCTCCCTCTACGTTCCCCAACTCACACTCTCACTCCCTAGCTTTACACCAAGCTACCCTCAAGCTCCTCAACATCTCTCTCCCTCTCACTTTCTCTCTCTAACCCCCCAACCCCAAAAATCCCCAGGACAAATCCACACAATGCAGCTCCGCGGGAAGACCACCGCCGGCTCCCTCCTCCTCACACTCACCCTTCTCACCACCCTCACCCATGCACACAACATCACGCGCCTCCTCGCGAAGCACCCCGAATTCTCTACCTTCAACCACTACCTCACCCTGACCCACCTCGCCGCTGATATCAACGAGCGCACCACCATCACCGTCTGCGCCGTCGACAACTACGCCATATCGGCCCTTCTCTCCAAACACCTTTCCATCTACTCCATCAAAAACATTCTCTCCCTCCATGTCCCACTACTACAATATAGGCTATCACCGGCGGACCAAAAACCGACAAGAAACCCGATTTCTGTCGGAAATTTGGCAAAAATCCGACATAAAACACTGCAATGTCGGATTAGAATAGCGATGCCATTGCTACCGTCACTAAAGGGCTTCAGTGTCGGTTTGTTCGCTTAATCTGTCACTAAGAAGCGTCGGTTTAAAGCGACGTTAGATAACAATTAAATAAATAAAATATGCAAACTAGTGACGGTTTAAAGCGACGTTGGATAACAATTAAATAAATAAAATATGCAAGCTAGTGACGGTTTAAAGCGACGTTAGATAACAATTAAATAAATAAAATATCCAAACTAGTGACGGTTTAAAGCGACACCACCTTTGATAATAATAATAATAAAAAAATCGAAATCTGTTTCTGTATTCGTTCTCAAATAATTATAACTCAAAAAAATTATATAATCGAAATAATAAATTTCAATTATAGGCCAAAACAAACAATAATAAAAATAATTCAAAAGAAAAATAGTGCCATAATATACAAATGTTTTACATCTAACATTCCATATAATTTACAAAAATTCATCCACCACATTTATTTAAAATTAGATACAATTCTTCAAAATGGACAATACATTCAAATTCTTGCCACTCTTGCAAAAGATCTTGTGCCGGTAGTATGGTTCATTGTTTTAAATTGCCGATTAACCTTACTTTTTCAGCAACCTCCTGAACAAAAACAGAAATTTATTAGACAAATTTAAAGTCATAACGAAATAAACATGTAACGATTACCTTTGCTTTTTCTCCATCCCAGTATTCCACCAACTCAGCCCACTCTGTAGGATTCACTTCAGGAGGAGGGTGGCTGCGCACCTCTGCTGAGATATACCTTATTAATACAAAAAAAAAAAACAACAACTAAAAAACAGGAAACAAATGTAAAATTTCAATTTAAGAATAATATTAGTTTAAACACTAAACAAAAACTGAAATTAATAATAAGTAAAAAAAGAACCAGCTTCGAACACCTCCTCTTCCAAATGAAGTTCCTCAGAACATTGATCTTCACTAGAATTATCCATAGCAAAAGTTAGTGGAAGGAGAAAGGGTATGGCTGAAATTGAGGAAAGAGTAAGGCTGAAATGGGAGAAGGAGAGGGAGTAAATCAGAGGAGAAATATAAGAGAGATGGAAGCGCACAAGTCCTGGGAAAGACGAGGCTTAAATACTGATAAACATAGCGTCGGTTAATACCGACAGTAGCTACAAGTTGTGTTGAAATATGAAAACCTTACGTCGGTCAAAACCGACGCAATGTCTGACAAATTGATAAAAAATGACTTTGCGTCGAAATATGATGACTTTGCGTCGGTTCAAACCGACACTAGTTCTGACTACACGCAGCCTGACACGCTTTTGACTGAAAGGTCTGACATATTTTTGACTGATAGGGTTGCGTCGGATAAAACCGACGTTAGCTTGATAGATTTGTGTAGCGTCGAAATAAGGAATCTTTATGTCGAAATAATGAGAGTTTGCGTCGGTTAAAACCGACGCCAACTCTAACACAGTCTGCATGAGCTCGTCCAACCCATTTCCCCGTGCAAAACAAACCGGGAAAATTCCCGCCCAAATTTAAACCAAAGTTAAAATATAATTAGTTATTTTATCTTATATAATATTTTAATAAATAAAATATAACTTATATATAATTCTTAATAAAAACAGAAATATAATTTTATGATAAGATATTTACATACACGAATTGAAACATCGTCTAATTAATATATAAAATAATTAATATATTTATTCCCTATCATCATCTGTTAGCTCGTCGTCGGCATTGGCATGATTAACGAACTCGGTAGGCAACGGTAGTGATTCAAGAAAAAGAGTCTCTTCCACGCCAACCCTTGTATGGAAATTTTCATTATCAAGAATTGGATCATCCAAGTTAGGTATGGCATAATAACTATAAACATGTTATAGTTAAAATTTTTCATTATCAAGAATTCGATCATCCAAGAATTCGATCATCTGTAATAAGTATGAAAATAAAAATTGACAGAATAACTATAAACATGTTATAATTAAAATGTAAAACAATAAATAAATAATGTGATTGTTAAAACGCATTTATCGTTTAAGTACTACATCTACACTCGAAAATAAGAGCCTAACAAAAGAAAATTCATACACTACTAATCTATTACAAATATTTTAAATTGAAGATTGAGTTCATTCAATGTATTCATATAAGGTCAAGGAGTGTATCTGTAAAAAATCATCCAAATCGGAGTTAAAATAACCGTTAAATCGTGATTTTTCGTTTATAACCGTCGAAAAGTTTTGTCCCGTTACTTGATCTCTGAATGTTTGTTTTTTGTGATTTTTTGCTGATGTGATCTCGAATCATATGCAAACAAGTTTGACGGTTGGGATCATTGAAATTTGTTTCGGAGAATTCGTATCCCATCAAAACAATAGATTGACTAACACTTAGAGTTTATTTATACTTTCATTAAGTATAACATAAGATTTTGTGGTATCCACTTGTGTAAATATTTTAAATTGAAGATCAAATTCATTCATTGTCTTCATATAGGGTCAAGGAGTGTAGCTGTAAAAAATCATCAAAATCGGAGTTAAAATAACCGTTAAATCGTGATTTTTCGTTTATAACCGTCGAAAAGCTTTGTCCCGTTACTTGATCTCTGAATGTTTGTTTTTTGTGATTTTTTGTTTATGTGATCTCAAAGCATATACAAACAAGTTTGACGGTTGGGATCATTGAAATTTGTTTCGGAGAATTCGTATCCCATCAAAACAATAGATTGACTAACACTTAGAGTTTATTTAAACTTTCATTAAGTATAACATAAGATTTTGTGGTATCCACTTGTGTAAATATTTTAAATTGAAAATCGAATTCATTCATTGTATTCATATAGAGTCAAGGAGTGTAGCTGTAAAAAATCATCCAAATCGGAGTTAAAATAACCGTTAAATCGTGATTTTTCGTTTATAACCGTCGAAAAGCTTTGTCCCGTTACTTGATCTCTGAATGTTTGTTTTTTGTGATTTTTTGCTGATGTGATCTCGAAGCATATACAAACAAGTTTGATGGTTGGGATCGTTGAAATTAGTTTCGGAGAATTCGTATCCCATCAAAACAATAGATTGACTAACACTTAGAGTTTATTTATACTTTCATCAAGTATAACATAAGATTTTGTGGTATCCACTTGTGTAAATATTTTAAATTGAAGATTGAATTCATTCATTGTATTCATATAGGGTTAAGGAGTGTAGCTGTAAAAAATCATCAAAATCGGAGTTAAAATAACCGTTAAATCGTGATTTTTCGTTTATAACCGTCGAAAAGCTTTGTCCCGTTACTTGATCTCTGAATGTTTGTTTTTTGTGATTTTTTTCTGATGTGATCTCGAAGCATATACAAACAAGTTTGACGGTTGGGATCATTGAAATTTGTTTCGGAGAATTCGTATCCCATCAAAACAATAGATTGACTAACACTTAGAGTTTATTTATACTTTCATTAAGTATAACATAAGATTTTGTGGTATCCACTTCTGTAAATATTTTAAATTGAAGATCGAATTCATTCATTGTATTCATATAGGGTCAAGGAGTGTAGCTGTAAAAAATCATCAAAATTAGAGTTAAAATAACCGTTAAATCGTGATTTTTCGTTTATAAGCGTCGAAAAGCTTTGTCCCGTTACTTGATCTCTGAATATTGTTTTTTGTGATTTTTTGCTGATGTGATCTCGAAGCATATACAAACAAGTTTGATGGTTGGGATCGTTGAAATTAGTTTCGGAGAATTTGTATCCCATCAAAACAATAGATTGACTAACACTTAAAGTTTATTTATACTTTCATTAAGTATAACATAAGATTTTGTGGTATCCACTCGTGTAAATATTTTAAATTGAAGATCAAATTCATTCATTGTATTCATATAGGGTCAAGGAGTGTAGCTGTAAAAAATCATCAAAATCGAAGTTAAAATAACCGTTAAATCATGATTTTTCGTTTATAACTGTCGAAATTAGTTTCATAGAATTCGTATTCAATCAAGTTCAATGGTGTGTGTATATATATATATATATTAAGTAGATTTAAATTTATTTATTTTGTATGTATAACACTTAAGAAATTGAATCGTATGTATATTTAAGCCAATCCAATGATCACCAATTTTTTAAAATTTAATTTAATATATATATATATAATTATTATAGTTTTTAGGGATATAAAATTTAATTTAATATATATATATATATATATATATATATAATTTATGTTGCTTAAAAGCGACACCAGTATTTAAAAAATACTTTATGTCGCTTAAAAGCGACACTAGTAATTAAAAATTATTAAAATGTATGTTTACGTCGGTTTAAAGACGACACCAGTATTTAAAAAATACTTTATGTCGCTTAAAAGCGACACTAGTATTTAAAAATTATTAAAATGTATGTTTACGTCGGTTTAAAAGCGACATAAACATTTTATGACGCTTATAAGCGACAGTAAATCCGACGTCATGTTCAGTTAGTGT
Organism: Malus fusca; assembly: GCA_035220775.1. Taxonomy (NCBI): domain Eukaryota; kingdom Viridiplantae; phylum Streptophyta; class Magnoliopsida; order Rosales; family Rosaceae; genus Malus; species Malus fusca. The sequence goes on from CM069069.1 coordinate 27,310,867, forward strand.
CGCAACTGCCTAATTCGCCACTATATTAGATTAAAGCGACACCACCCACCGACACTATAACACCCTTTTGTAGTAGTGTCCTCCTCGACTACTTCGGCGCCAATAAGCTCCACCAAATCACCAACGGCACAGCACTCGTCGCCACCATGTTCCAGGCCAACGGCAACGCCCCGGGCTCCTCCGGCCTCATCAACATCACCGACTTAAAGGGTGGAAAGGTCGGTTTCACCCCCAAGGACAACGACGGTACCATCCCCTCCCATTTCGTCAAAGCCGTCAAAGAGATTCCGTACAGTATCTCCATCATCCAAATCAGCACCCTCCTCCCCAACCAGGCCGCTGAGGCCCCAACCCCGGCCCCCGCGGAGCTGAACATCACAGGAATCATGTCCGGCCACGGCTGCAAGGTCTTCACCGTCACGCTCCTCGCCAACTCCGACGCTTTCAAGACTTACGATGACAATGTCCACAGCGGGTTGACCCTTTTTTGTCTGATGGACGACGTATTTAAGGCCTTCTTACCGAAGTTCAAGAACCTGACTGTGGCCGGGAAGGCAGCGGTGCTTGAGTACCACGGCATTCTGGTCTACCAGTCAATGTCGATGTTGAGGTCCAACAATGGCCTGATGAACACTCTGGCCACCGACGACGCAAGTAAGTTCGACTTCACCGTCCAAAACGACGGCCAGCAGGTTACTTTGAAGACCAAGGTCGTCACGGCCAGGATCACCGGGACTCTCATCGACGAGCAGCATGTGGCTATTTACACCATTGACAAGGTTTTGCAGCCTAAGGAGCTTTTTAAGGGGGCTTTGACTCTCGCGCCGGCTCCGGCACCCGAGAAGCAGGCTTGCGCGCCGAAGAAGTTAAAGCACGCGCCCTCACGCAACGCTGAAGAGTAAGCCGATTCTCCCGCAGAGTTGCTGGATGAGGACCCGGCGGATCAGACATCGTATGATAATAACGCAGCCGTTGGGGTTGGAAGGATGGGGTTTGAGGGTTTGGTTTTCATTGCTGGAAGTTTTTGTTTCTATTTTTAGAGAAATTTGTAGTTGTGACGGGAAAGTGGGTGGTACACCACATGTTTCTATGTAAGTGGTGGAAAATTTTAATTGTAAGTGGTGGAAAATTTTAATTTTTAAGTTATTAACATTTTAACACACATATCTCACCATTTATATGAAAACACATGGTGTACCATATCATGTGACGGTCACACTGAAAAATCTCTCATATTTTTAAGCAAAAATATATTCTTATCACATATTTGTACTATTATTTGTACAATCTCTTTAATAGAAATAAGACTCACATATGTTAGTGAGTCATACTAAGAGATGAAACAAATAATAATACAAATATGTGATAAGTGTAATTATTATTTACTGGGTAACAAGTGGGAGGTCATTTCGAGGTAATTTTATTTTCTTAATGTTTTTTTGTGTAGGTGTGATTTTCTGTTTTTTGTTTGTGGGGAAATTTAGAAGGTTGCGATATATATTACAATGTTTTGGATATTTTATAGCGGAAGTGATAGGTAGATTTTTTATTTTTTTATATAATCACCATACAATTGTCACATGTACTTTGTATTACTGAAATGACTTTTCTAATTTTGGATATGTTTAGTTTGCAATTTTTTTATATAAATCAAATGATGTGGCTATATATAATTGGATTATTAATTATGTATCGATTAACATGCTTGTTTTTTTCTTAGTGACACATCATTTAGTTTGCAATTTAGTGTAAAAGATTTGGTATTCCTAATGGTTCAAAGAGCCCCAGACATTATTGTCGATGTGTTGACCGAGGATAATTCAAGTGATTAGTGTATTTGGAGTTTCTGTTGGCATTCTAAAATAAACATCATATTTCATCAAAACAAAAGTCCTATTGTATTTTCTATTACAAAAACGTGTTGATTTTCAAAATTATAAAACCCATGTGGTGCGCAAGACGAGTAATTAAGAGCTAATAATTATTTCATTGGGTGGCATAAATGTTGATGTGGACATTTCAATTCGCTATCTATCTCCGGGCTGATGACTTAAATATGGTGCTACTCATTTCTTAAAGAGCGACTTCAACCGAGGGAGAAACAGTTGACCTTGAGTTCTAAAACATGAAAAGGTTATGCAAATCACTGCAAAGTTCTGGACCTTGTGCACCAAGTTCGGCAGCCTCAACTGTATTGGTGAAAATATAGGTCCGCCAAATCGGTATCAAACTTTATGAACAAAGATACTCAAAGGAGATGAGTGTCTTAGCTGTGAAAAAGGTTTGGCCGTTTGTATGCCGAACTCTGAATGTAACTTAAATAACAAACCATAAAACACCTCAGTTCGCTGATAAGGTTGATGAAGTACCTCTTTCGGTGAAATAATCAAATACTCTTCGTTGGTTGAGACTTAAGATAAATAGTCGGTCACACATTTAGAGAGAATCCCCATCATTTGTTGATTGTATGAAGCCTAGGTTCGGATAACATTTCATATAGAAAGAACAATCCCTCTTTTCGAGACCTTGTTCATGATGACATCAATTCCCCTCCTTATGTAGGACTTTAGGATGTAATTCCAATTAGTTACATGGAAAGTAGTTGTTTGGGTTAATATTTGAACTTTGGGTTGCAAGTATGTGGAAGCCCAAAAACGCCAACTAAAGGAAGACTTGCCCGAAGCCCAGCATCAGGCCCAGAGACAAATTGGTGCCTTCCCATTAATGCATAGGTCATGTGTCTATGATTTAAGTGTCAAGTGATGGGGACTAACTCACAATCATCCAAAAATCACTTTTCGGTGGTAATACAAGTAAAAAGCTGATGACTCACTACCCTTCAATAGCTTTCGGGCAAGAGTAAAGCTACCGCAGTCGGGCTAATTTGCCTATAAAAGGAGGAAGAGGCCCTAGAGACAAAGACACTCAACCAATCAAACAAACAAACATACAAACTCTGCTCTCAAGCCAAATTTGCATCTAAAAGCTGTAATCAGCCCAGATCTCAATCTTTTTCAGGATCATTCCCCACAAAAGCCATCTTTTGTCTAGTTTAGAAGCTCTGCTATCACCCCTAGTGGTGTAGTATCGATTCCCTATTGTAAACTTGTTTACCATCCATCCCTTCTTAGCATATAAATCCTATAAACTCAAAAGAGAAGTGATTGCAATAAGTTCAACCTTGCCCGACAAGGTGAAATCTTGCTCAAAGCTCTTTGTTTGTTTTATAAGTTAATAGATCTACTGCTTAATGTACTCTCCAGCATGTATTCAAGTCATATCCATATGTTTTCCTACTTTAAGAGTCTCATTTGTGCTTGGATCTGGTCACCTTCATGAATATGCCTTCATTTAAAACCAATCAAGAACCGAGTAGATGACTTAAGGGGATATGGACTCCCCTCACTCGAACATACAAGATTATGAACTGAAAGTCCTTAGTCACAAGGCAAGAAAAAGAACTTAATGTGGACTTAACCCATCCACGATGATCATTTGATAACAAGAAGTCCGAGTAACTTGGGGAGCAAGTAATCGACTAAAACACACTTGTTCTACATCTGCTATACTGAGATAGCAGTTGCACGCCTAACACTCAGTTAGTTTTGATGGCGATCCTCAAGGCCTACATCTAAGACCCTACAAAGGCACCTTTCAAAACTAACTCCATCCTCTTCTTGTAGTACATTAGCAAGTAAGAGCCCGACTACAAATCCAAAGTGTCAATCCCTTGGGGAGCTGTGCTGAGAGCCAAGGAGTCCTCTCCGGAGAAATCTTCGCCAGAACAGTAGTCTTCCACTATAATTCATCAGTTCCTTACACGTTTCATGCATATGCATGGGATGCAAATACAATTAATCCTCATCCAAATTTTGTAACGTAGTTAAAAATTAATCTAATTATATGGCTGACTCCAATAAAATTAGCTAGCATATCATCGAGTCTATCTTCTTGTTGAACAACCCCTCTCAGTTTTGTCCTATTCTCCAACTCATAATATCTTTCTCAAAGATAATCACGATGGTAGCTGTAACTAGTAGTAATAACAAGAAAAAAAAAAATTAATTCATCTTACGACTACCAATTACACAAACCGATAATGCAAAATTAGGTATAAAACAAAACGTTATACGGAAATGGTTCCCTGGTAAAAGTTAAACAAACAAGTGCCTGACGAGATAAGTAAGCTTTGGTAGAAATTATGCAATCAGTAATTTCTCTTACTTTGTGTCACGTACTGAAATAGATACTAGGCAGAATCAACTGCAACAATGTGTAGATACAGCAGTTCCTATTCTACCCAAGACCACCCCAAACTGACATTAATGCATAACAACAACCAGACAAATAGTTATAACATAAGTATGCACCTGACTAAATCTCAATGTGAAGTGGGTAAGACTCAATATTACAGATATAAACTACCAGATTCAATCAATAATGTACAGGACATTGACCTCATGTATATCATTACAGAAGTAATTAAAAGGCAAATCATTAAACATCACACAACATAATTTGTTCCCGGAAAACTTCTAACTGAGGAAAAAATCTGGGGAACTTCAGAGAGCTCCATCCACTAGCAGAGTATCAACTCCATAAAGGAATCAAACACACACAAGTTCAATTTCTAATATGTACTAAAGGAGCAGCTTGGAGCTCTATGCAACTTCAGATTCTTTAAGGAGATCAGTAGACGGCCTCACAGAAATGGCAGTTCAAACACGAGCTCTTCACTTGTGGCACCAGTGAAATGAATGAGACTTAAATGATAGCAAATGAAGATGCAACACATCACAAATCTCCTCAATCGAAGAGCATCATATTGAGAAGATTTGTAATGAATCTATACCTGAAGTTCTAAAGACGAGAGCTATAAGTGTGGAGCAAAAAATAATCAAGAAAATTATGGAGGCGACACGTGTACTTTAGGGTAAAAAGGACAAAATTACCCTTAAGGCACACCGGGATTCTCACACGCATGCAACGGACAATAATGACTCAATCAAGGAAGAGTCAAAGGTGATCAAAATGATATTTATTTAAAACCCTCTCATCACTCCTCATCAAATCCTCACCCAGAAGGTAACTCCTAATTATTCTTTTCAAATTGGGATTAATTACCAAATTAATTGCAAGATATTATTTGACATAATATCTTGCAATTATATTCAAAATACCACCATAAGTGGCCGGTCCCTATTTCTCCAAATAGGGCCGGCCACACCCCTAGATATAGCACCATCTTCACACCAAAATGCAAGCTCATTCTCTCCCTAAAATTCTGTAAACACTTTCTCTCTCATATTCTAACTTTGGCATCGGAGATTCTTCGGCCAAAGCCCCCCCTCATTCATCGTGTGTGCATGAGGCTCTTGGCCTTGATCTTAGGTGTTATTATTTTGCAGGTGCATTTTCGTCAAAGGAGAAGAAGGCGGAAATTTGCATCCACAAATTGGTGCTTTCATTGAGAGTTTGATTCACACGCTCGAAGAAGACTTTTGCATTCAAAGTTTCTCTTTCCTCATTCATTCGTAAATTTTTCATACTTTCTTATTCTTAGAAATTTTTAATTCTTTGAATAGAGGTGAGGAAAAAAAATACAATGACGAAAAATTCGGAAACCACGACGAACAGAACTTCCAACATTCAAAGATCCGGATCAAATGATGGAGGACGAGACATAGCCCCTCCATGATGATCCACGAGGCTCAATATGATAGCAAGATGAGCAACTTTGCCACCAAGGAGCACCACCACCATGGCTGCCACGAGGACCACTGTGGCAGTGTAGAGTATGCCAGTTTCATAGTAGTAGGCCCACTGTGAGCAGGGAGCAACGAGGCAGCTAATAGCCCAGGCCCACGACACATCAGCAAGCCCATACGCTAGAAGCAGCGCATGGCTAAGCCTCGTCCACTTGGTGCACGGCCCAATCTGCAGCATGCGCTGCAAGGCAGTTGAGCCAGGCCTAGCAGGAGCTAGCCCAAGTCACTACCTTAGCAACGCAAGCCCAAGCAACTGCAGCAGGAGAAGCAGCCCAACGCTCGCTGGCCTAAGGCCAACGTGAGCCGAGTGCACTTCTGAGTCGAGCCCAGGCCCAGCGCCCACGTGCACCGCATGCGGGGGCAATCCACGCCAGCGGCCTGACCCGCTCTACCGACCCAACCCTCTCCCACAGTCCAATCCGAGGTCCATACCCACTCCCGTGACACTCCTAGCAATCTGAACCGGTCTAAGACTGGTTTAATTATCTCGGCTTCAGATTTTTGGATCGACGATTGAACTGGGGGTATTTTCACCCAATTTCTCCACATATTTGACATATCCCAACTCAAATCTTGTGCCCAGAGTCTATTACACTTCCACTACTCAAGGAGACGTATACCATCCAAGCATTTTCACCCTAAATGACGAACAACATTTGTCTCAACAAATCATAGAGTTAACAAGCGCCTTCGTGCAATAGACTACCTTGGTGAATCAGCTCTTGCAGCATACCGAGATACAGTGTACCCCAGACAAGGTGTCTCGAATAAGGACAAGAGCAGACGACGAACCTCTCCAGCAGCGTCCCTGCAAACAGCCATTCGACCATTCATGAACTGAGCATTCTGGCAGTGTACACTCCCGATTGAGCCTCTGAGATAACGTATACTCTCATCTTAGCACGCGAAGGAGTGTGCACTTACAGTTTGGCCCACAGACTAGCATACATTCACGGTTGAGACCACACTCCGATAATCAACATGAGCAACCTTCCAGGTCAAGTGTTTATTCACAGGTAGGCTCGCAATGAGCATCATGCACCTCACATCGGAGTAGGCAACACGACGGATAGAGAGAAGCAGTCACTTAATCTGTCTCAAGTTTAACCGACAGCCTGCGAGTAATTCACTCGCTTGCTATGAACGTATTATATGCATCGCAACTGCGACATAAACGAGCCGAACACATAGAAGAAAAGCCTAGACCAACAGGTCACGACTGGGGATAGCCGGAAGCTTCGCTGCCCCACTAAAGGAAAATTCAGGAAGAAGTTGAAAGACTCATGACCAAACGATGCACGATTTCCAATGTAACGAAGCTATTGACGAGGCGCTCCGATAAGACATAACCAACATAAGCGGGTCACATTTCATTGACAATATCAAGTAGACAGGACTATCCCACATAGATTGTCAAAATACAAAGATTACTTTTGTTCCAACAAATGCAGCAGCTCAGCCTAATGGCACGCCGGGGGCAGACGAGTACCAGAAGGACACACCAGCCCAAACATGGGGCATGTCTTGTTCATATCTCTAGATGATTCAATACTGGAGTAACACATCACCAGTAGTTGAGCATCGCGGACCTAGTGGTCTAGCGCACAACTTGGCCCAAGCTGGCCCCAACTCAGTGTTCACAGCAGTGCCTACCTGCTCCACGGCTCCCGGTAGCCATTGATCTGTCACCATGGCTCCTAGTCGTGCCATCTTGCGGCTTCTATCTGCGTCGACCAAGCCCACGACACTTCAAACTTCAAATCATCCAATGACGGAGCAGAATATGAACCCTTACTAGCAGCCTCTGCTAGGGAAAAACTTAGTGATGGAGAAGCTTGCAATTTATTCAGATTCTCAGCTGACAACTAACCAAGCCTCAGAAGAACACACGATGAAACATTTAAGGATGGCGCAATGCTTGGAGAAGGTCCAGGAATAGCTTACTGTGCTTCCCACTTACACCTTTACACGGGTTCCACAAATAGTTCGAAGTCTTAAGCAGATTGCCGAACAAGACCTCATAGGCTGAGGATTATTTCAGTTGTCTAACTTTCCTCGGCTGTGCTCACGACAACGACTTCCATGCTCTTCAGTACGAGAGGGTAAACTAATTCCCCGACACCCATCTGGGTCTGCTCTCTAATGCTAGAGGATAAACTAAATGCTCTCCAGTACGAGAGGGTAAACTAATTCCTCGACACCCATCTGGGTCTGCTATCCAGTGTGAGAGGATAAACTAATTGCTCTCTAGTGCGAGAGGGTAAACTAATTCCCTGACACCCATTTAGGTCTGCTATCCAGTGTGAAAGAATAAATTAATTACTTTCAAGTGCAAGAGGATAAACTAATTCCCCGACACCCATTTGGGTTTACTCTCTAGTGCGAGAGGATAAACTAATTGCTATCCAGTGTGAGTGGGTAAACTAATTGCTATCCAGTGTTAGAGGGTAAACTAATTCCCCGACATCCATATGGGTCTGCTCTCCAATGTGAGAGGATAAACTCATTCTTGGCAAGTAGCCTAGACGTGGCAACCCAAACCATGGCCTATACCACACCACTTCCTCGGCCCATGTCTAGCCAGCCCTTGGCTTCTGTCAAGCCGGGCAGCACAAGTTGTGGTCCCTGCCACACCATCTCCTTGACCCATGCCAAACCGACTTTTGGCCCTTGACAGCCGACGTGCTGCACCACGCTGACGACTGCCTCGTGGTAGCACCACCCAAGAAAAAGACAAAGAAAATTAAGTTTTTCTTACATTGGTATGGTGCGGAGAAGACAAAGAAATCAACAGAAGACGGTTTTTTGCACGGGCAAGCAAATAAGAGTGCTAGGGGAGGGGAAACAATTATCCTTTAGCTTTCTCTGTTTCTGGTAGGGATAAATAATTGCCCTCCGAAGTTGATTTAATCCCCTACTTAATGTAGGCTTAAAAAGGCTTTGGAGGCGATTTATTTTCCTTTCCTAGAAGAATCTAATTCCAAGTCCAAGTGGGAATCTGCATCAAAGTTGGAGATCTCTACACCTGCTGCCCTTTCCTAGGAGCAGGCCAGCAAGTGTGGGGACATTTGTGGAGCCAAAAGTAATCAAGAAAATTATGGAGGCGACACATATACTTTAGGGTAAAAAGGACAAAATTACCCTCGAGGCACACCGGGATTCCCACGCGCATGCAACAGACAATAACGGCTTAATCAAGGAAGAGTCCAAGGTGATCAAAATGGTATTTATTCAAAACTCACTCATCACTCCTCATCAAATCCTCACCCACAAGGTAACTCCCAAGTATTCTTTACAAAATGGGATTAATTGCAAGATATTATTTGACATAATATCTTGCAATTATATTCAAAATACCACCATAAGTGGCCGGTCCCTATTTCTCCAAATAGGGCCAGCCACACTCCTATATATAGCTCCATCTTCACACCAAAATGCAAGTTCATTCTCTTCCTAAAATTCTCTAAACACTTCCTCTCTCAAATTCTAACTTTGGCATCCGATTATTCGGTCAAAGCCCCCCCCCAATTCATCGTGGGCACATGAGGCTCTTGGCCTTGATCTTAGATGTTATTATTTTGTAGGTGCATGTTAGTCAAAGGAGAAGATGGCGGACATTTGCATCCACAATAAGCTCAACTACTAAAATGAATAGATAGACTGAGATGTCTTTTGATGATTTCTATAAGATGCAGTGGTTGGTACCGGTTTAAGGTTTTCTGAGCTAGGATTTCACAAAGCTACGAGGAGAGAGAGACGGAATTGGGGCTCAAACCTCTATATATACTTTCAAAAACATAAAACAATAAGCTTATTTGTGCCACATAAAATTTCACCTCAGTATGTGGAAATTTTCGTGGAAAGTGTTAGCTACAACCCACAGTGAGAGCACCTATCAACAGGTGATACGACACGAATAAAATGATGTATGGTGACATATTCATAATCAAGCTCAGGTCACATGTAGTTTTAAGAGTGCACAAGCACAAACTTGATAGGCAAAACTCACTAGACAAGCAATGTAAACATGCCTTTTGATATGCAATGGATGATCCAAACCAGTATCATTTGAGACAGCTTGAGTCTTCATCATCTTTGCAGTCTCTCCTTTAGGCTTTCCCTTGACAAAATCCCAACCATCCTACTAAGCCAAGTTGGAGCTTAAGTCCCTCAAGTGGAATGAATGTACCTGCAACCTTTCATATCTTGACAATGAAGAAGTGACTCTATAACATAGAGGAGTAAATACTCAACACACTAACACACAGGTTTCTCCCCATTTTTTTTTTTCAGGGAAAGACAAAGATCACACCAACCAAGATGGTATGATGGTGAGCTGGCGCGTAGACAGGGCTTAGGCAGACAAAGCAGATTTGTATTTTTAAATAAATTTATTATATAATATATATGTAAACACGGAAATTCCTGCAATGAATGAGACAAGAACACGTGTACAAAATAATATTTGTATTAATGATTTAAGGGTTACAATCTCCTCTACAAATTTAGTTTCTGATTCGATCTTCGTAATGTTTAGATTTATGGATTGTGATGTTGATCCCAGGGCCTTCGAGGCTTGATCTTAGGATGAACAGGTGATGAACGATGAACACTTTCTTCAAGGGGCCGTTGGGGCTTGACTTTGAATTGGTGGAAGTTCTTCAAGGGCCATTGGGGCTTGATCTTGAAGGAGGATTTGGTGGAAGTTCCTCAAGAGCCGTTGGGCCTTGATCTTGAATGAGGATTTGACGAAGAACGAAGAGGGCTTTCTTGATCCTTCGGGATTTGCTTGAGAGCTTTAGAGTTTCAAAGCTTCAAGGTTTTAGTGTGATCTCTCTTGGTTCTCCCTTGATCCTTTGATGGAGGAGCCTATTTATAGGCTTTGAGAATGAATCACCACCATCCTTTTTTTTTTGGGTGAAGTGAGTGGATGTTGTAGGTGAAGTGAGTGTATGATGTAGGTGAAATGAATGGAGGTTGTAGGTGAAGTAAGTGTATGATGTAGGTGAATGAATAAAGGTTGTAATGTTAATGCATTGGTCAACATTTATTTCACTGAAATTTCGATGTCTACAATATAAATAAATTCATGTTTACACTTATAAAAACCATGTTTGTATATAAAATTTGAAAAAGATAAAATGCAAAACATACAAAATAAAAATTTGTTACAAAATATGAGCATTGTGTAAACTTTTAGGGTTATATTTTAGACCATAAATTTGAAGTTATTCTTGGGCCTTATTTACCCACCCTCACCTTTTTAAATTGGCTTATTATATTAACACCCCACATATTGTTGAATAAACTCCACCTACTTAATACACTCTACATTTATTTATTTTAATTAAAATTTATCTTAATACACCCTACGTACTTCCCCATAATATCCTCACACCCCACATTCTCAGCATACCCAACACATTTTCTATATACACATTGTTGCAACTTTCACTGCTCGTTGAATTGTGACTTCAGTTTACTGCCTGTGTAGCCTATTGATTTTCGCTGGTGATTCTGACACATGTGAACTTTTAAGTAGTGCTTTGCTTTAGTATCTTATGAACAAGTATTTGGCCCATGTAATGAAATCAAAGCTCTTACGAATTTGTAGGCATTTTTCATATGAAAATTATGGTTTGCTAACAAATTTTAGCTGTTGGATATTTGTGTTCATCCAATTTGTAGTATTCATGCTTCCTAAATGCTATGTACTTTCTATTTTGTAAGATAAATCTAGTTGAAAATAACCATAAAAAAAGCCATATAGTTCCTAAATGCTCTGTACTTCAGTTCAGTCTCTAAAACATAACTCGGTCACAATCAAAACATATAGTTTAGATGGTGGCTACATTATTTAGACTTGGTAATAACTTAAATTGTTCCACACGATCTTAGTAGTTGGCGTAAAGGTGTCGAGCGTTATTTACTGCAAGATTATGCCAATTTTATGCAACCAGTGGCATGGGATGTCTTGGTGCCAAATGTAGTTGTACAAAACAAAAGAAGTCAATTAGCTTTCAAAAACAACGTTTAATGTTGCAAAAAAAGTAAGTCAACTCTTAATACCTGTGTAAAGTGATTGTTATTGACTAAACCAATAGCAATCTTAGGAAGGTTAGCGGCCTCATGGTCTCCTAATACATATAAAGGTAGGAATAAGAGCCACTGCAAACAAGATAAAAAAATCACTACCACACGATAACATGAAGCTATAAGATGGCCCATATCTAGCATGCTTATCTAGTAAAGTTGTGGTGCATATGAATCTTCAAAATAGTCAAGTTCTTGGTCAATCTCAACACGCCTCTCTTTCTAACCAAAAGCTTGCTCATATAGGAATGGGCAACCATGTACTTCCGTCAATAGGTCCTTACGTACCGTAGGCCATGAATCTTGACCAAAGCATATTGACTCAGCTATGACTTTATATCCACAATTACCATCTCCAAGGACATTGATCTCAATAGTAATGTATTGCCTTATTGCCTTAGGGAACTGTCATGTATATTGATGTGTAGGGGCAGTTGGAGTGCGTGTCTGTATAGTAATCAAGGGTTACTCAGTGAAGTTACAATTAGTTTATCAAACATCACAAATATAACGATAAGTGTATAGCTTCAATTTGCATGGTCTTCCCCTTGGTTTCTTTTTAGGGGGTTGTGACTGGACCTGAAAGTGTTTCTGCAATCTCAAATGTTGATGGCAAACAGCGACTAGACCTGAAAATGTCTACTTTACATGGACGCCTTTTGGTTTTAGTCTTTTTAATTGGTTCTGTAAGTCGTGGAACTTGAATTCATCAATTCCTCCATTTTAATACATAGTTGTCGTTTGGGTTCATTAGTTTGACCCTCAAACCAGTTGACAAATCGTTCAGTAAAGGCTCTTATTGGAAGAATTGGGGGACTAAAAGTTGGAGGTTCAATGTTCATATCCAACTTTCTCCAACGAGGATGTATAGAATCAATTGGAATTTGTCGACTACTACTCGTATACTTTGCAATTTCATGAGCATATAGGAGTTGGTGTGTACGGTGAAGAGTACAGCCACATGATACAACATCATCACCAATTGAGTCGATTTTGTTAAAAAAAAAATTATATGTTTAATAAGTATACATCATAAAGAAACAACAAATCCTCAAATTACCTTTTTGCTTCACACACAATTGTGTTTAACACTTCGATGGATACAAAACCTTTTAACTCTCTCAACTCTTCATGCTTCAAACCATGGTAGACAAAACATCGATTCTTGGTGTAAGTCGGGGAAATCTGCCTTTTACTTATCTAGGTGTTCCCATCTTTCAGGGTCATCCGAAAAGGATCTATTTTCAAGCCATTGTTGATAAGATTCGTTGCAAGTTGACAGCTTGGAAAGGTTCTTTGCTTTCGCAAGCGGGGATACTCCAACTTATTAATTTTGTAATTCAGGGAATCTTGGTTTATAGTTTTCAAATTTATGCTTGGCCTACTAATTTGCTACGTGAGGTTCAAGGGTGGATTAGAAATTTCTTTTGGTCTGGTGATCCATTAAAATGAGGTATGCTTCTAATAGCTTGGAGTTCTTGTTGTAAGTTGAAAGAGAAGTGTGGTATGGGTAACCGTGATCTTTTTGAATCCAACCATTCTCTCCTTCTTAAAAGATGCTGGGATGTTATTTCTTCTTCCCCACCGGCTTCGGATTGGTTATGTAACAAATTTCTTAAGGACAACTTTCATTCGCTAAAATCTTATAAGAAGTCTTCTGTTTGGTTAGGGCTTAAACAAGTGTGGCCCTCTTTCTACAGTTCCCTTCAACGAAGTGTTGGTGATGGCCGTAAGATTTCTTTTTTGTATGATAACTGGCTTGGAATCCCTTTGCTCTCTAATATTGGTGAGGTTGACATAATTCATTTGAATTCTAAGGTAAAAGATTTTATTTAGGATGCAAAATGGTCTCTTCACATTGCCTTTACTTCTTCTTTTCCTCGGAGAAGATTATGAAGACTCCATTGCCAATTACACATATGGATGATGCTTTATTTTGGACAGGTTCATCTTCGGGTAGTGTTTCAGCTAAGGAGGCTTTTCATTTTTTCTCATCTCATGCTCCGCGTAGAAAATGGGGTTAAATGGTTTGGCATCAATCTATTCAGCCACACAATAGCATGCTCCTTGGCAATTCATTGAAGATATTTTTTTATGGTTCTTTGGTCTCATCTTTCTCCACGTCTGTTCGAAAACTTTGGTTCTTGGTTATTTGCAATTTCTTTTGGTGGCTTTGGCACAAAAAGAACCATATCAGGTTTGAGAACAAAAGTTTTAGTATTGTCATATCCCAACATCGTCGACATTGGAAGGAATCGGTTTCTATTTCTTTTTCTTCTTTCACTGGTTGTGTATTGATTCCCATATTCTCCATGTTAAGAATTTCATCTTTTTCCTTAGATGCTCTTAGTTTTGTGCCTGTGTTTTGGCGTCCACCTCCTATTGGGTGAATTAAGATTAACACAGACATGTCTTGTAAACGGAATGGTCAGGTGGGTAGCGGTGGTGTTTTTCGTGACTCCAATGGTCTTTTTTTAAAAGCATTTGCCTCCTCGTCTTCTTATCCAAGGGTAGTTGTTGCGGAGATTGTGGCTATGATCGAGGCAATTTAGATTGCATGGGATAAAGAATAGCATAACATTTGGTTAAAGACAGATTCTATGCATGTCCTCAGCCTACTATCAACTCACTCGATGCATGTTCCATGGTTTCTTAAAGTTTCTTGGGCAAATTGTTTATGGCATATTGCTCGCTAACACTTGCGTTTTTTCGCATATTTTCAGGGAAGGGAATTGTTTGGCAGATGCTTTTGCTAATTTTGGTGCAATGAATAGTAATTTTACGTGGTGAGACTTGGTACCCAATTTTGTTGATGAGTCTTATAGAAGAGATTGTGTCGGGCTTCCGTTCTTCCGTTCAAGGTCATGATGAGCAAATTGTTGTTGTGGAAGTGGATTTTGGCAATGAAATATAAGCAGCAGAATTATGGGAAATCAATTTCAGGTGGCTGGTGGCTGAAGTTGAAGAAGTCTTAAACTAGACCATATCATTTTCGTTAATTGTTTTTAGCGGGTATTGGCTTAGTCCCCCCGCTTGTTGTACTTTTTTTTTTCTTCATATTATTAATAAAATCTAGTAGGGGGGACGGGCGGGGGGTTTTTGGGTGCAATGGTCCTTTTCTCCTTTGGGAGAGGGTTGGTGTCTTGCACACGACTGTTAACGAAGAGCTAATCTTGCCTAATCCATCTCTACAAAAAATAAAAAAAATAAATAGTTGAAGAAAATAAATAATGCATTACAAGTGATTTTAGAATTTTTTATTTTTTATTTTTTTAACCTAATAAGGTCAAAATTATCATTGCATAGTAGGGTACATAAGTTATTTAATTAACATTAAATTTTAATGTGGGGTGCATTTAACATTATGTGGGGTGTTAATATAAAAAGCCTTTCAAATTTCACTGCAAAGTTTCAGATTTCAAGTTTTAATCCTAACCTTGAGGACAAGGTTGTTGTTCAAGGAGGGGGCAATGTTATGATCTGTGATTGCCTTAATCACAATTAGAATTTAGTTGTTGTTACTTGGTTTTAGTCAATTTGTTAGAAAAAAGTCAGCTGGCAAAAGTGTGTGGAAGCCAGTATATGAAGCAAGAAGTGAATGGAGTTTGTATCAGATCAAATTACAGAATAGAAATCAATACAAAAAAATACATTGGAGCACTGCCTCCTTCTCTCTTCCTTCCCTCTTCTTCCATAGCCATTCTTGTGCTAATTGCAGGTTGAAAAAGGTTTCATTAACATAGGTTCCTTACAGAACTGAGAGAGGATTGCCAGTATGCTAAGACCCATTAACTCCTAACTTGCCTATTGATATGTTGGAAGCGCCATTCACATTAGGTGAGAACTTTGAAGTAAGATGGTGCTCTTCTCGTTCTTGAAGAAGTTTCCCTCCCATGCCCATGCCCTAGGTAGGTAGATGGAAAGATTAAATGGTTTCTCTTCAAATAAAACCGCTCAAATAGACAATGCAATGATGATATATAGGAAGGAGGTTTGCCGTTTGAGAAGAGTGGCATAAAGGGAAAATGATATGGACTGGGATTCACCATGAGCTCCAAATTCGGTATTATAAAAAGTTTGGCATGGTAATGGTAATAGATTTGTCATACCAAAAGTATGGTATGGTAATTGAATGAGAGTTTTGGTATGAGAACCGTACCAAACCCACCCTTAAATATATGGGGTAAACTAAGACATAACAGGGAATAAAGTTAAATTTTGTATAAAGTACAAGAGGCATAGCAAAAAATCACTGATTTGGTAACTGCATACTGTATGTTGCAATTATCTCTACTAATTAATAAAACCTTCTTTGTCAACCAAAAGAGGGTGAAAAGACAAATTAGTCTTCTATCACACAAAAAAAAACGATGGGCAATAGTGTAATTTCACAGGTCCAAATTTTACTGTTTTTTATTGAAGCCTCACCTACAAGTGATGTTAAAATACCTCTAATATTAAAAAATAAAAATAAAAAAACCGAAAACAAAAACCTCCCACTCCCCCCACGTTCTCTCTCTCTCTCTCTCTCTCTCTCCCCTTCTCATTTTCTGAAAAAAATGTGTTCTACACAAGAAGTGTGTAGGCAAATGCTAGTTTCTTGTAAAAGAACCCTATATGACACAAAACAATATTAATTTTCTCCAATTAATTATAACTTGAGTCCAAATATGTAACATGAAAGAAAAATTGATATAAATATACAGTATTCAGGGTTTAGGAAAATATGTATATATAATTATGGGAACAGTCATAGTAAAAAATCTCAGATAGAGACCATAATGCTAAGTGACAAATTTTTTTTTAACCTTTGAAAATAGCATTTTTCTAAATTATACTTGAAACAAAAAACTCAACTGTCAATATACATGTGCACAGAAAATATGAAGAGAGATCATGAATTCGATAACTATGAGAGCTAAACCCGCTCACGTCTTTTCGCCAGCAAGCGATGGAGCAATTCATACATGGTTTATTTGGCATTCGTCACGCATAACATACAAAGTGGATAAGTTCTTTGCAAGTAAAGGCCAAATGTCTGTCAGTTTGTCAAGAGTAAAGTGACATATCAGTTCAGAATTTCAGATTCTAGTGAAGCAAATTTAACCATGCAATTGCCAGGTATAGCAGAAACAACCACCTCCTCATGCTACTTGGCAGAGAGAGATCGACGAACCGCCCTGCGTCTCAAAGCCCACCGATCTCTGAGGAAGAATTTGCAGAATATGGATACACCGTAAAATAACGTCTTCCGTGCCAATAATGTAAATGGATACTTTGGATGCGGCCCCTAATTCTTAACATTCTTTGATTAAAATCTTAATAATATTCAAAGTTTGATCAAGGTCCCTTGACTTTGTACACCTCATTATATTACTATTAATATTTTTATTTTTATAGTTTTGACATTAATTGTTTGATATTTTATGAGATTTATAACCTATAAATTTAAAATCCCTCATTATACTATTAGAAATAGTTACAATAAAAAAATTCAAACATTTTGATTGAATAAATGGATAAAAACTATGTAAAAATAATAATTAATAAATGGCAAAAGAATGTATCCATAGTGTTAAAAAAATTGGTACATTTTACAAACAAATTGGTACATTTCACATATAACAAAGTGGTACATTAATAAAGAAGAATGGGTACATTAGAAATAAATTAGGGTACAGATAAAAGATTAAAAATTATGAATACAAATGAATTTTTAAAAATATAGGCGCTAAAAGAAATTAATATATGGGTACAAAATATAACTAAAAAAAATGTTGCAAATTAAAAGTGGGTACAAACTAAAAATATAAATATATGATACAAAGTTTAGGCATAAAACATAAATATACCATATGTAATTTTTCTATCATTGATTAAATGTCACGTGATGGTATACACATGAGTACAAATACAAATAAAACTTAAAAAAATATGGGCACAAAAAGAAACTAATATATGGTTACAAATTAAAAATGAAAAGAAAATTGGTACAAATTAAAAAATATTTGCAAATTAAAAATAGGTACAAACTAAAAATAAAAATATATGATAAAAAATTTAGCCATAAATATAAATATACTAATTGTAACATTTTTAACATTAAAGGAATATATTTAAAATAAAAATATTTTATTATTCAAATAATTAATGATGTTATTAATACTCAAGGACATTGATCAAAAATTGAAAATGAATAGAATTTTAATTAATGGAGTAACAAAAAGAATGATGTGAACATATGTGAAGAAAAGTTAAACACGTCATTTACTATTGGCACATGAATCTACAGTAACAATATACCGGTGCCATAAATTTTTCTCTCAACAAAATTATAAGCTGAAAATTGCTAAAATACAGCCTCATAGTTCCTAGATAAGAGAATTAGCGGTCTAGGTCTTAATTAAGTTGGCTTTAGGGTTTGTGAATCATCAAGGTTCGAACTTCCTTCTCCTTGAATAAATAAATTTGATGTAATATATGAAAGAAAGAGATATGCCAGCTAATTAAAAAGGGTTTACTACATACATCAGATTTAGAGAATTTATGTACCTCTACATAAAAGACCAGAAAATATTAAGCATGCAAACTTAAAAGAAAGGTACAGCAGAAGAAAACAACATGACCATCATAACAGGAAGGAAGATCAAGAAAGGAGATGAACTAGCTGCATGGTTGTCATCAGGGTAAGGCACATATCCTCCTGGTGGAGAAGGGTATTGAGGATTTTGGGGATATTGCTGGCAGCACTGACCAGGCTGAGTTGGGGGGCATTTTCCTTGACCACGCGGCGGCGGCGGCGGTACTCCTTCGTAAGGGTAGCCAGGACTTGATGGGGGTGGCGGTCCAGGTGGAGGAGGGCCATATAAAGGGTACCCTGGAATTGGTACGGCGGGAGGACACAGACATGAAGGGCAGTTGGCACAATTATCAGTAGGGGAAGGATTCGCATTTTTGGTAACCTCTTCAGCAGCAACAGGAAGGTTGAAGAAGATAGGGAGAGAAAGTGCTGTGACAAACGCAAGTTTTGCAGGAAACATTCTTCCTTCTCCTTGTGGCTAGCTAGAAAGAGAAATGAAAAGAAAATAAGGGATATAATATATATTAATATATATATATATATATATATGTGTGTGTGTGTGTGTGTGTGTGTGGTTAGATCATTACTGTAAATTGAAATATAGAGAAGCATGCACCAGCTTTCAACTGTGGTTTTCTGAATCCCGGATTTGGTGCCGCATGGACAGACCATCTGTCATAACAGTGCACAAGTAGCATGCAAAGATTTAACTTGCATGCTCATACGGATAGACTTGGCATTGTGTAGTGTTTTCCGTGTTCATATCGTTTTTGTGTTATATCCGATATCTTAATGGGTCGTGTTGTTTAACACCCGTTAAAGTAAACGGATAATATAACCTGACCCGAAATCGACCCATTAATACTATCAGGTAATATGACCTGATCTGTTACCCCGTTAAGGAAAATATATTTTAAATCAATAAATAATGACAATAAAAAACATAATTGGACCAAAAAAAAAAACATAATACTAAATTAGTATATGCATACCACATTATCACATAAATATTACTTCAAAACATAAAAAAAAACATATGTCTTTCAAGTATTACATACTCCAAAATAAGAGCCTAATGAAAAAACATTAGTACATTACAATATCAAATGTTCAAGGATATGCAAAATGAAGGGAGTTGCATTTCAAGGTGGAAGAACCTTGCACGTTTATATATGTTTTCACATTTTTTAGAATTGTACATTAATGATTTTGAATTTTATTTATTTTGAACTCCCTTAAAAATAATATTCATGAGGATTTGTATGGTTTTAAAAATTCAAACAACAATGGACCCATACTCATAGCATAGATGATGCGATTACGAGTCTTTGCATATTTTTCACATTTTTTTGCACTTATAAATTAATTATTATAATTTTTTAATGTGTTTGGTATTTTTAAATTACTTGATACTTATATGTTTAAGGTGTGTATAATTTTTTTAATCTCACACTTTAATATACTATAAAATAAAATAAATAAGTAAAACTTAAATTTTGTAAATTTATAGAATAATAATACAATAATACATATTTAACATACAATATATACATAAACACTGGCTATTGCATTTTATAGTAAGTTTTTTAGTAGTTTAAAAAATTAAAATCATCAAAATAACTTTTATCTTAACGTGTCGAAACAGGTCACCCGAATGTCACCTTCGTGTAAACCTGTTAAGGACCCCGTTATTAACGGGTTCTTATCATGTGACCCGATTAGTTATTGTATTGACCCGAAACCCATTATTTTCGTGTCATTTACGTGTCGTGTAAGAAATTGTCAGGTCTACATATGGACAACACAAAAGAAAATGAGAATGGTTTCAATTATACTTATAAATTTTATACTTTAAATATATACTTTATTCGCTAGGGGTGAGATGTGACGACCCGTCCCAAATTATTATATATTTTCTCTCGCCGAGTATGTAAGGTGACAATTATGCCCTCGGTGGCTTAGTGACATGGATGTACATATGTAGTTTTAAATTATTTTCACACCGTTGTAATTAAATTGTACTCGACGTCACGAGCGCGCTGACGCGAGTTAGGGCTGAATCAGATTCGTAATGAAAAAGTACAATTATTAGAAGAGCGTAATCGGGCCAAAGTAACAACCAATCACCTTAACTCCTACTTTCTCGAGTCCAATTAATTGTTGGGCTTTTATTTGTCTTAGGACCAATTACAAAACCCATTCTTTTCCCTTGTCCAATCCGGAGGAACACACACATATTAAAATCTCTCACTCTCTCCTTACTAACCAATCACAAACGCACACACACATATAACCTTACCTTCTCTCTCATCTCTTCTCGATTTTTCTCTCGTCGGTACAACCGAGAGACCATCACCTACAATCTTAACCAAATCGACACGGATCGAGTTGTTGAAGTCCACCATCGTATTCCTCGTGACCTCACGAGTTGAGTGATACCTTTTGGCCGTTTAACGGATCACGGGAACCCGAGAACTCATGAACTCCGTCGAGGTGTTTGTTGCTTCGTCGTGATCAAGGCCTTTTTCCAAGGTTTTAAGGCTCGGGGAGGTTCCTAAACAACTCCATAGGAACCTTAGAGTGGATTTCGAACAAAGTTGACGTCGGAATAGGTGGTTTCGAAGAGTTCAAGTTTGACCGGATTTTTCCAGGCTTTATTCCAATCACTTTCCGTTGATTTTTGGACCTCTAATAGGTACAATCATGTTCTATTCCTCAAGAGCTTCAAATCCATATAAAATTCGTGAATTCTGGTTGAAAAATGAGTTAGATATAAAAGTTTAAATTTTTTCCAGAAACCGGCAAGTACAGACAGCGGCCGGCGGCGGATTCCGATGAGTCATCGGAGAAGAAGAGGAATATTCCGTCAACTTTGACGGCGTCAGGTAACTCTGTTAGGATTTTTAATGGAATATTCTACTATTTTAATAGAATATTCCCTAATGATGTTAGGGATTCCATCAGTGTGCCAGGCACGTGCCTGCACGTGGCCGGACCGTGTGGCGTCCAAAAATTATTCTAAAAATATAGGGGTGTTCGTGTTGTTGAGTAGATCACTTTGGTATATTCAAACACCCCATTTGAGCAACGTATGAGAAGTTATTCCTAAGGTTTGTGTATGTGCTTTAAAATTAATGTAAAGTTAGTTATTTCACATATAGGTGAGATATACCCTGAGGACGAGTGTGGACAAGCGAGGCTAGGGAGCTACGATCCTGCTACTTATCAGTGAGTGGGCATTTTCTTTATAGATAAATATATATATATATATATATATATATATGATATGGTTTCCAGAACATTTTGTTAAATGATTTATGCTTTGAATGTCGTGTCGTAATGAGTTGCACTTTGAGTATTGCATTGTTATACATGTGAATTATATCGTGCGATGCTGTGGAGACTCAGGTAAGCTTTAGGTGAGTATGATGTGATTGAATGGGTTGTGTTGCATTGGTATGCATATATTTATTTAGAGCTCATCAAGGCTGCACCCGGTATTAGTGCTCCCACCCGGGGATAGGGCACAACCTTCACATGATCGTTCACCTCCCACACCGTATGCTCACCTTGGATCCAAGTCTAGTGTCAGCCTGTCGTACAAACCACAATAGGTAGTTCCGACTCGTAGGTGACCCGCAATTTATCACACAACCTTCACGTGATCGTAGCACTTGAGCGTACATATTTATACCTAGCCTATCGTACATGTGACTCCGACTCGTGTGCTAGCCTAGGTTGATGAGCTATAGTCCAGTCGTACAGGTCACATTAGGTGACTCCGACTGGCATGTTATTTTACATTGATTCTACAACTAGCTTACATGATTTAAATGTTATGACAAGGCATATTTTGGGTTTCACTACCCTTGTGTGTTGTTTTATATATATATGTAGTGATATTTTCTGGAAACTATACTGGTTTTACAGTGAGGGGTTACTATGTTCAGAAAAGATAAATGTGTTTTCAAACGCTTCGTTTTTTTTGCCCACTCACCCTTCTGTTTTGCGCTCATCTAGGTTCTAGGTAGCTGATCATCTTTGGTGGCTCACGAGGACTTCCCGGCGGTTCTGACATATCCATAAATAAGTACGGATCTTCTCCCTATTTGTATAATTAGTACTTGTTTATTTGGACTGCACTTGTGATACCTATGCTCTGAAATGTTTGTAACTTGATTGAGTCACTTCCACACATTTAGTTTTATCTTTAGTATATCTAAGTCCTAGTTGGTTTTTATTTATTTACATTTTCTTATTATCGTATACACTTCTGTTGAGCACTTGGCTACGACACCCTCACGTGACGACCATCACGTCTCGACTTCGATCGAGGTGTGTCAATTTGGTATCAGAGCCTAGGTTTCAGCAGTCCTGTATTCTTTGCTTGAGTTCTAATTATTTTGATCTTTTATGTCATAACCATGTCGCCTCGTAGAGAGCCACGTATTTCTTCTAAGTCTAATTTTTCAGATATTGGACAACTTGGTGAAGCTATTGCTAATGCTATTCAATCCTTACTCCGTCCACCCAGAGGACCCCCTTGGAGACTGTTTATAACTTGAAGTTGAATGATTTATTAGGCATTGAGGGGTCCAAGGGCGCTGAGCGTTCGCTCGATTATGTTGAGAAAACTTTTCGGGTGATGCAGCAACAGAGAAATCTTCCAGATGACAGATGGGTTGAGACAACCACTTGGTTCTTGCATGAGGAGGTTGCATCATGGTGAAGACAGGAATCTTTTCAGTTGCTAGCGGGAGATGCTGTAAATTGGGAGGTTTTTAAGCATCTATTTCAGAAGAGATTTATACATTCAGATTATTTGGATCGTCAAAGGGAAGAATTCTCGCATTTGAAGTAAGGGAAAATGTCAGCTACTGAGTATCATCGGAAGTTCACTGATTTGTCTCGATATTGTTCGGAGATTGCTGCAAATCCTGCTGAGATGCTCTGACGTTTTAAGTGGGGTACTCGAAAGAAGTGGCGTTTTAAGGCGACTACAACTCCCTGTTCTACATACCAAGAATTTTTCGAGATTCTACTTCGAGTTGAGGACTCCGAGAATGCTCCGGATGATAGTGATGAGGAGGAAGAAAAAGGTAATGTTAAAAAAAAAAAAAAAGATAAAGGGCAGTCATCCTACGGTCTTCATAAAACACATAATTTTAAGCGAGGTGGTGCTAGTTCTGGTTCATCCAGTGGTGGTTCAAATTCTGCTACGCCACGGAGGGGCAGCAGGTTCATAGGTGGTACCCGATTTCAGAGGCAGAGAAATCCTAATAGTCTTCATGCTCCACTTTGTCGTAGGTGTTATAATCGTCATTTTGGGGAGTGTAGACAAGGTGGTAGTGGTAAATGTTTCACTTGTGGTCAGATGGGGCATCAAGCTATCTAGTGCCCGCAGAATCAGCAGAAACCCCAGCCTCCTGCTTTACCACCAGCTGTACCCCTTCAGCAGATTCAGGGGCCTAGTGGCTATACTCTGACAGGTTATAGTGGTGATTACCACTATCAGGGAGATGTAGCTCCGTATTCCAGGGGAGCATACCAGTACCCAGCAGATCCATATTACCAGGGTGGTTATCCACCATATCAGTGAGGTTCTGCGCCGTATACATCGTATCAGGGCGGTGGATCGCAGTGGTACGCTGGATGACCATCTCAAAACCTTGATGTTGCTTTTAGCAGTGTTGGTTCATCAAGGCAGCTTAATCAGCCCAATCAGGGACGAGGTATCCAGGGACAAGGTAATCAAGGAAACAGAGGTCGTGGAGGCCGGCAACAGGCTCAGGGCCGTGTTCATCATATCATTCTGCAAAATGCTAAAAGCAACCGTGATTTGATTATGGGTACGTTGAATATTCTGAAGGAAATTTTGTGAAAAACATGTTCATTTGAGCAACATCAATAGCATGCAATTAACAAATTAAAGGCGGAATCATGCTTACATGCACTCAAAAACAAAACATCAACCATGAAATTCAAAGCCTAGTAGATTGGTGAACCTTGACTCAACTTAAAACAACATTTGTTAGTTGAGAAATATTTACCTTTGTAGATTCCTCTTTGCATATGCAAAGGATAATCACCCAAGAGATAGGGCCTTCATTCCTTGTAATGGGCCAAAGTGCAAATACACAAAAGTATCAAAACTTTATGTAATTGAATAAAAGACCCAAAAATACCCTATTCTATTAGGGTGGCCGGCCATGATAAAAAAAATAAGATTTTTACAGAGTTTTTGTAAGTGGGTTTTGTTAGGTGAGGTAAAGATGAAATATTTTGAATTTATGTCAAACTTTTTTAAAAAAGTTTGTCTACCATTATAGCCATTAATTGAATTTATGTCAAACTTTTAAAAAAGTTTGTCTACCATTAAAACCATTAATAATACTTTACCAATAATCATCACCCACTAAAATCACCCACTAAAATTAAATCAAAACTTTATGTAAAAACATAAAACTTTTTGAATCAAAACTTCAAAACTTTTTGTTCTTGGCAAGAACTTCAAGAACATTGAAGAACACTCATGAAAACTCATAATAGCTCCATGAATGTTTTCACTCACCAAAACTCAAATTTTCACCACTCAAAAGAGGGCTAACATCCTAGGGTACTTAGGGGTTCCAAAAGTCACTTTAAAACCATTTTAACAAGACAAACATGAACCCAAAAAATCACCCTTTGGATTTGGCCGAATTTCCCCAAAAACATGGCACCAAATTTTAGCTCCAAAATTCATGCTCATATGAACTACATCTACAACATTTGAGATGGCAAATTTTCTAACAAAATTTACATTCAAAGAAACAAGAATAAAGCTTGTAACATATTACAACTTTTAAATCAAAGACTATGAACTACAAAACCCAAAATGATTCACCAACTACTAGACCTAGGCTCTTGATACCACTTGAAGGAAATTTTGTGAAAAACATGTTCATTTGAGCAACATCAATAGCATGCAATTAACAAATTAAAGGCGGAATCATGCTTACATGCACTCAAAAACAAAACATCAACCATGAAATTTAAAGCCTAGTAGATTGGTGAACCTTGACTCAACTTAAAACAACATTTGTTAGTTGAGAAATATTTACCTTTGTAGATTCCTCTTTGCATATGCAAAGGATAATCACCCAAGAGATAGGGCCTTCATTCCTTGCTTCTTAGCTCCATGGATTTGGTTAGAAGAAAAGGTTCTCCAAGTTCCCAAAATTGAGAACCTCTAAAGATTCTACACCAAGGTTAAATTGAAGAAGAAATGAGTGACCTAGAGGAAGTAAAATTGCTAGATAATTTCCTCTAGGGTGGCTGAATTTTTGAGAGCAAAGAGAGCTTTTGTTCTCATCTTTTCTCCACAAAAACCCTTAAGGATGAAATGGCTATAAAGTTGCCTTTATACCACCTCACAATGGAGTGGCAAACTTGCAATTAAGCCAAGTTCACTACCCTCCTTAATTATGGGCTAATTGGGCTAATTGGGCCTTTGTGAATCATTATTCATTAAGTTGTCATACAACTTAAGTCAATGGGCTTTGACGTTCGAAGCCCATTGGGCCTTAAGGTCCAAAACTATCCCGAGGTCTTTAACGAACTTATTCGTTTGATTAATTAACATATTAATTAATCATTGCCATAAATAATTAAACCATTTAATTATTCTTACTCATCTCCTTTGTTTCTTCAATCTCCACCTTACACGGTGTACGATACATTAGGTTCCTTTTAGCAAGGCAGTGGGCGATTAAAACCATTTTACATCGATTGTGAATTGAAACTTACTTTCAATTCTCCCTTTAGTGATTACACACGTTTAGGGCTTCCACAAACCATGAGTGACACCTAGCAGCATATCATGGCTACCCAAGCTAATCACAAGAGGTAGAGAACCTATTCAGTTTAGGATTACAAATGCAATACGGTCTTTCTCTAATCTAATACTCTTGACCACATTGTTTGGTTTGATAGTTTATTTATTCATGTCTACTATCCAATGTGATTCGTTTGCTTATATGATTACCTTGAATGTGATTTGGAACGCATTCCCTAATCTCATTCATACTCTGGCCAGAGATTTTAATCATATCATAGAGTATTCTCCCTCAAATCATTTGAAGGTTAGAGATCCCTTGTTGCACATTCACTTGTCTCCATAACTAAGTGGCTTAACCCCAATGATGTCGTGGACACCCCGATGGGGTGACTTTGACATAATCAAAGATCAAGGACTTAACCACAAGACAACTGTGATGCCTCAGGTCAAAGGACTAATTTGCATTATCCCAACCATGAGTTCTCATGTGACATGAGTATGAGAACTCCTCGTTGATCGTGTTCAGTGAACTCATTCTCTATTGAGCACCTACGTACTTGTCTTGATGTCACACACACCAATGACTCGAGACTAGTCACTCTCCCTGAGAGAAGGCACAGTACGTACTGATCTTATCGGACTGTCAATGCCCAATTGGCAATCCTATGATCAGGAACGTTTAGGATGTGTCTACGAAAGAATGGTCTCATTAATCTAACTTCATTAGATTGCATTCTCCCAATCACATATTCCTTGGACTTTATCGTTTAAGCATATAACATTTATATGAGACGGCTCAAACAATAATGTTTGCCCTTTATATGTAAACTAGATTAGTTTAACATGTGAAATATCTGTAAAGTATCATCATATGATTGGCTTTAGGGCATATTCCAACAATCTCCCACTTGCACTAGAGCCAATCAGCTTGGTCATCTGTTATGATTCCTCTTCTGTAGTCATTTCATAAATGGTTGAGTAGTAGGCCTAGGCAATGGATATCTATATGTTATCCATAGAAGCAACCTTGAGAATATCGACGTCACCATTATACATGATTCTCAATCATGTGGTTCAGTCTCTCATATGAGTTCGGATCTTGATGAGACCTTGATTCCCTGGCTTGAGCTATCGCCCCATTAGTGTCGTAGTGTCAGTACACTAGATACACTTTCTGGTTGGAACCGAATAGAGAGTTCATAAATGAACTTTCCCATCCAAACAACATTGTTGTAAACTTCTATATATGGCAATATATTTTGCATTCATAATGGAACACACTAAAGTCATTACTTTAATGTTTCCATCCAAATATCTCTTTAGTCATAATGAAGAGATATCTGTTAATCTCTTCATTCATAATGAAGAAACATTCAACGATGGATTAGATTCATAATCTAACACATTTACGCTTCCATTACGTTACTCTAATTCTTCCTCGATCTTTGAGGAATTTATCCTTTAGTATTTCTTAAATACTTAAGGATTCACTTGACAGTTGCCATGGTTCTGATCCTGGGCTTGCACTGATATCGCCTTGTACCTTTCTAGGTACAACTCATATCAATGTTTTTCATACAATATGAAATACATAAATCACCTTTCTGCGTATGCATAAAGGATTCGATTTACGCATTATTTCTTTGGGAGTCAAAGGGTACGTTCCCTTTGAGAAGAGCTACCTCCTAGTCTCACTAGAGTTGTTCTTCTGATTGAAGTTTATCATCATATGAGAAACTTCCTAGCATCTTTTGTCTATTATTAGGGCTTGATATAATCTAATTATATCTTGAAATATATCATTATAGATTTCCATCCCATGTATATAGACTATATCTCCCATATACATTCTATCGTTATAGAATGTTTAAAGTCATAACTTTAACGAAGAAGTATTCTTTTCATTTCCAAAATTAATATATCATATATATATTCTAAATTTTAGGAACATGATTAACTCCCACTAATCTTTTGTAAACCTAGTAAACAAAAGATTCACTTACATCTTTATGAGAAATCAAACAATTTGATCTTTCTCTCATAAGACGCTTATGGCTCCCACTAGCTGGCTAAGATCCATGATGGTTGGATCTCTACAACTTATATGTTTTGTGATTCATAGTTTTAGACATAAATTATCAAGACTATCTTAATAATGGTTTCGGAAACCTATATCATGTCCAAACATTGAATCACCATTTAGTTGTAGCTAGCAATCTTCGAATTAATTGAAACTAAGACCACGTCAAAAATGGTTCCTTCAAAGTCAACCATTCTCTTTGATTGTAGTCACCTTAAGCTACCAATTAGCTATGAAGGTTTCATTATTTCGAGTCAAATGGTACTTTACCATTTCCTTGAGTATATATATTGTATATACACTCAATGTAGTCATAAAGTTCAAACCATTCAACTGAGACGGTTTATAAATCCTTCTTGACTACCTTGGAGCTTGTGGTATAGGAACTAGGTTGTTATATTTGTTGATTATCATCTTGTCTCTCAAAGAACCCATTCTTTTGAGTTCTATTCCTAGTTCATTTGCTCTAAGGCAAATCACATTGTAGGATTACAACGAACTACTCAACAAACAACATTTGTTGGTTGGTTTATAGAAGTGATATCTAAAGGTTAATTTAAGGATATCCACAAGATAATTTTTAAACAAATATTGCTCATTAGCACACAACCCCAAATCTTAACACAATTAAGATTTGTCTTTCTTTCCAACTACATCCTATGGAGTTATGAAAATTTTGGAAGATCTTCTAATTGACAATCATATTGTCTTAGAAGCATATATATCCTATATATGGGTAATTGATAATATCCAACGAACTAAATCTTATTCAAGTTCGTTCTTCTCCTAATGGAGAAAATCATTATCTTATGATGCTAATTTCCTTGATATCTTTCAAGGAAACTCATCTAAAATGTTACCTTTCCTTGGATCAAATCTAAGGAGGTAAGTACTTTAGACGTCTTACTCATCAACTTACATTTCTTGAATTCTTTGAAACCTTTTGCAAAGTATTCGGACTTGTGTTTATTCAAAATAAACTATAGTCCAACCGAGAGTGATCTTCGGTGAATGTCAAATAACATGAGTAGTATTATGTTGTGGACAAGTGCCACTAACATCTAAGTGAATTAACCTCAATAACTTTGTGATTCTTTCTTCTTTCCAAAAGAATAAAGATTCGAACATTTCGCCTCTATACAATTTTGACAATAAGGTATTGGATCCGGATCTAACGATCCAAAGCATCCATCTATGACCAACGATCCAAAACAACTCGTAATTTATGTTTTAGAGGTATCACAACTCAGTTGGGATTAGTCACTATCTTGCAACCTTTTGGGTTTTAAGCATCATTATATTCTAAACAGTTAACGCTACCATATCATCTCTACTATAGAGACAATCAATTAGATTACTATAATCCAATCAGTGATTAATAAAGAACAATGTTTTGTCAAACAAAACATTCATCCATCTTTACTATAGTGACGGAATTAAGTTCCTTAAAATTGGAATGTAAAGACAATCTTTGGTTTTTCCAATTTCTTTGGTAGTTCATATGAGGAAGTTAGTACCATCTGCTTTCGCAGAGATCTATATTTTATTCACGTTCCGAATGTGAAGTACTTTCTCTTCTCTCATTAATCTTCTACTTCTTATTAGCCACACTTTTACAACGATTGTAAAACATAGTTACTAATACGGAATCAAGCATTCAAGTAGAAGAACCAACTGTTTTGAACTTTTCAAGAACAATTTACAACACCTTCGAAAGGTGTGTTCTTGACACTTGCAAGACATTTCTTGCAAATACCCCTTCCAATATCCATCCTTTCATAAAGAAAGTTTGTTCCCTTGGAGTTAATTTTATCTTCTTCATTTGACTTCTCCTTTGACTACAATAGTCATAGTCCCTAAACTCCCACTATCTCTCTTGAAACCTTTTTCAATTGTGTTATACACATCAAACATTTTGGAGAGTGTGTGGTTATTGTTCACTACATAGTTTACAATAAACTTAGTGAACCATTAGGATAGGGACATAAAGGTGAAGTCCTAGCTTAGTTTCCGTCTCGTTAAGTGGTTTATCACTTCAACACTCAATGATTCAAAATCATCATAAGTCCATGTTGATGGACTATTTTTGTCAACCAACCATTATGTTCTAAACATAATTACAAACTTTCAAGAGTTGTTCAAGGCAACTCTTATTTCTTCATACAACAATTTGTAAGTGAAGAATCATGGCACTAAAAGTGTCCTTGTCTTTATGCTAATCTTCGTAAGTTCCTTTTGTTCATATAACGAAGGAATAAGCATTGGTTGTTTGTGTTGTCCTCTTCATGATAGACATTTCTAACATGTTCTTCCAATGATACATTATCAATAGGAAGATTGTGAGGATGAGACTTCTTAGGTACATGCACAATCCATTTAAGACAATCTTTGGGATTGTGTTACCAAGTCCGGAAACTAAAACATTCGGCTTTTCTTTGTCAAGTTTTGGATAGCGTTTGCAAATATATTGGTAAACAAATACATAACGAATATAAATTGATTGATTTTAAGCCATTTGATTCGGGTCTTTAAATCAAATAGCACCACCCACTATTTTTGGCAAATTCCATATCCCTCATTGGAATTCGAGAGTTTTGGAGGAAACTCTTAGTAGGTTATGGGAGACTCACTATTACCAAGCCCACCTCAGAATTATATCATGTTGGCTAGCGTTAATAATAATGAGAGAGTACGCTTACTCATTTGCAACTAATGCAAGTACCCATCAATTTGGCCTCTAGAAAATGATGCCTCAGAATTATATCATGTTGGCGTCATTGTACTTAGTTAAGTCATTCCCACCATGCCTAGTTCGTGTAGGGGTTCAAGCATAGCCTCAGAATTATATCATGTTGGCTAAACTCGTTGCCTACCTCACTTCATCATGTATGCATATAGACTCCTCCTGAGTATAAGCATGCACTTTGTACTCCCCCATTATAGGGTGAAGCCGGTGTACAATTCATAAACGATTGGAGCTACCACGGTGGAAGGCCACGAAAGAGTGTTCTAAGCACTCTCACGCTTTTCAACTTAATAATGGTTTGGTTGAGGGTTTTAGGTCTCATCACATAAACATATTCATTTTAATCTTTATTAAAACAATTTTGGTCCTATTACAACTATTGGTCCATTTGATTCAATTTAGTTGTATATAATACTCCCACTATACTTATAAAACGGTTTTTAAAGCAAGAGTATATGATACTACTAACATAAGGTTTGCATTCATTTTATAGACTATATAGTTGCCTTAGGGCCTTAGGATGACTATGAACCTTTGTTTAGATTCAACACGAGCCTAGTGTTGAATCTCGGACTAGGGATGGAGATTGATTTTAGTTACGCGTTTAATCACATTAAGGCGTGTTGTCTTAGGGGCGTTGGACCCTCTACTCCATTTTCATGCATATCAAATAAAGCAAGAAAGAAGTACTTCAAAGTAAAGGTGAGCTTATGCTCATTACAACATTTGCATAATTAAAATTACTTTAAAGTAAAGAAGAGCTTATGCTCTTTTACAACATTTGATCAAATCAAATTACAACCAAAATTAATCTACACATTCCCATGGTTCAAACAAATTTGAAACGGCTTTTCACATAGCTCAATTATCGTAGGCTTAGGTTCATAATCACCCTTTAATTAATTAACACTTTAACTAATTAAACTTGAATGCAACATTTTCATTTTGTTTTTGTATCCATAAAATTGATTTAAATGGAGCTAAATGAAATGAAAATCCAATTCTCATTTAAAGAGACAAACTAATTTTTGTTTCCTACTTAATTTGGGCCATCATGCAATAACCACAACTTTTTGGGCTATATTGCGAAACACAAACTTTTGGGGTCACTTTGTAAAAACACAAAAGTCCAGTACTTCATGTAATTACAACTAGAACCCAAAAATTTCAACAAATACAAAAAACTTCATTAAAGGAGCAAAACAATTTGTCCTTTAACGTTTTTGGGCCTTAACGTAAAAACGTAAACTTTTGGGCCAAAGTGCAAATACACAAAAGTATCAAAACTTTATGTAATTGAATAAAAGACCCAAAAATACCCTATTCTATTAGGGTGGCCGGCCATGATAAAAAAAATAAGATTTTTACAGAGTTTTTGTAAGTGGGTTTTGTTAGGTGAGGTAAAGATGAAATATTTTGAATTTATGTCAAACTTTTTTAAAAAAGTTTGTCTACCATTATAGCCATTAATTGAATTTATGTCAAACTTTTAAAAAAGTTTGTCTACCATTAAAACCATTAATAATACTTTACCAATAATCATCACCCACTAAAATCACCCACTAAAATTAAATCAAAACTTTATGTAAAAACATAAAACTTTTTGAATCAAAACTTCAAAACTTTTTGTTCTTGGCAAGAACTTCAAGAACATTGAAGAACACTCATGAAAACTCATAATAGCTCCATGAATGTTTTCACTCACCAAAACTCAAATTTTCACCACTCAAAAGAGGGCTAACATCCTAGGGTACTTAGGGGTTCCAAAAGTCACTTTAAAACCATTTTAACAAGACAAACATGAACCCAAAAAATCACCCTTTGGATTTGGCCGAATTTCCCCAAAAACATGGCACCAAATTTTAGCTCCAAAATTCATGCTCATATGAACTACATCTACAACATTTGAGATGGCAAATTTTCTAACAAAATTTACATTCAAAGAAACAAGAATAAAGCTTGTAACATATTACAACTTTTAAATCAAAGACTATGAACTACAAAACCCAAAATGATTCACCAACTACTAGACCTAGGCTCTTGATACCACTTGAAGGAAATTTTGTGAAAAACATGTTCATTTGAGCAACATCAATAGCATGCAATTAACAAATTAAAGGCGGAATCATGCTTACATGCACTCAAAAACAAAACATCAACCATGAAATTTAAAGCCTAGTAGATTGGTGAACCTTGACTCAACTTAAAACAACATTTGTTAGTTGAGAAATATTTACCTTTGTAGATTCCTCTTTGCATATGCAAAGGATAATCACCCAAGAGATAGGGCCTTCATTCCTTGCTTCTTAGCTCCATGGATTTGGTTAGAAGAAAAGGTTCTCCAAGTTCCCAAAATTGAGAACCTCTAAAGATTCTACACCAAGGTTAAATTGAAGAAGAAATGAGTGACCTAGAGGAAGTAAAATTGCTAGATAATTTCCTCTAGGGTGGCTGAATTTTTGAGAGCAAAGAGAGCTTTTGTTCTCATCTTTTCTCCACAAAAACCCTTAAGGATGAAATGGCTATAAAGTTGCCTTTATACCACCTCACAATGGAGTGGCAAACTTGCAATTAAGCCAAGTTCACTACCCTCCTTAATTATGGGCTAATTGGGCTAATTGGGCCTTTGTGAATCATTATTCATTAAGTTGTCATACAACTTAAGTCAATGGGCTTTGACGTTCGAAGCCCATTGGGCCTTAAGGTCCAAAACTATCCCGAGGTCTTTAACGAACTTATTCGTTTGATTAATTAACATATTAATTAATCATTGCCATAAATAATTAAACCATTTAATTATTCTTACTCATCTCCTTTGTTTCTTCAATCTCCACCTTACACGGTGTACGATACATTAGGTTCCTTTTAGCGAGGCAGTGGGCGATTAAAACCATTTTACATCGATTGTGAATTGAAACTTACTTTCAATTCTCCCTTTAGTGATTACACACGTTTAGGGCTTCCACAAACCATGAGTGACACCTAGCAGCATATCATGGCTACCCAAGCTAATCACAAGAGGTAGAGAACCTATTCAGTTTAGGATTACAAATGCAATACGGTCTTTCTCTAATCTAATACTCTTGACCACATTGTTTGGTTTGATAGTTTATTTATTCATGTCTACTATCCAATGTGATTCGTTTGCTTATATGATTACCTTGAATGTGATTTGGAACGCATTCCCTAATCTCATTCATACTCTGGCCAGAGATTTTAATCATATCATAGAGTATTCTCCCTCAAATCATTTGAAGGTTAGAGATCCCTTGTTGCACATTCACTTGTCTCCATAACTAAGTGGCTTAACCCCAATGATGTCGTGGACACCCCGATGGGGTGACTTTGACATAATCAAAGATCAAGGACTTAACCACAAGACAACTGTGATGCCTCAGGTCAAAGGACTAATTTGCATTATCCCAACCATGAGTTCTCATGTGACATGAGTATGAGAACTCCTCGTTGATCGTGTTCAGTGAACTCATTCTCTATTGAGCACCTACGTACTTGTCTTGATGTCACACACACCAATGACTCGAGACTAGTCACTCTCCCTGAGAGAAGGCACAGTACGTACTGATCTTATCGGACTGTCAATGCCCAATTGGCAATCCTATGATCAGGAACGTTTAGGATGTGTCTACGAAAGAATGGTCTCATTAATCTAACTTCATTAGATTGCATTCTCCCAATCACATATTCCTTGGACTTTATCGTTTAAGCATATAACATTTATATGAGACGGCTCAAACAATAATGTTTGCCCTTTATATGTAAACTAGATTAGTTTAACATGTGAAATATCTGTAAAGTATCATCATATGATTGGCTTTAGGGCATATTTCCAACATATTCTTGGTCATTTTACTAGAGTATTAATTGATTCAGGTGCCACGCATTCTATTATTTCTCATATGTTTGCTCAAATGACTCAACCACACCCTACACCCCTCGATTACGAGTTAGAATTTTCAATGCCTAGAGGTGAAACTTGTTATGTTAGCTGGGAGTATCAAGTAGGCCTGACAATTCCTGACACGACCCGATAACTCGACACAACACGACAATAAATTAACAGGTGTTCGGGTCGACACGATAACGAATCGGGTCGTTATTGGGTAACCCGATTAGCACCTGTTAAGATAACGGGTTGGTTCGGGTATACACGTGAGTAACACGATACACGATAAGCAAAATATTAATTTAATAATTTTATAACCCTAAAAAATACTATAATTATATATATATATATATTAAATTAACTATAATAATTATAATAATTATATATACTATAATAATTATACCCCCAAAATATTAACTATAATAATTATACCCCAAAAATATTAGCTATAATAATTATATATATATATATATATAATTTTAAATTAAATTTTATACCCCTAAAAACTATAATAATTATACGTACAAAATAAATAGATTTAAATCTACTTAATAAATATATATATACCATTGAACTTGATGGGATATGAATTATACGAAAGTAATTTCAACGATCCAACCGTCAAACTTGTTTGTATATGCTTCAAGATCGCATCATTAAAAAATCGCAAAAAACAAACATTCAGAGATCAAGTAACCGAACAAAACTTTTCGACGGTTATAAAACGAAAAATCACGATTTAACGGTTATTTTAACTCTGATTTTTATGATTTTTTACAGCTACACTCCTTGATCCTATATGAATACAATGAATGAATTCAATCTTCAATTTAAAATATTTACACTAGTGGATACCACAAAATCTTATATTATACTTAATGAAACAAATAAACTCTTAAGTGTTAGTGAATCTATTGTTTTGATGGGATACACATTCTACGAAACTAGTTTCAACGATCCAACCATCAAACATGTTTGTATATACTTCGAGATAGCATACACCAAAAATTGCAAAAAACAAACATTCAGAGATTAAGTAACCGAACAAAACTTTTCGACGGTTATAAAACGAAAAATCACTATTTAACGGTTATTTTAACTCCGATTTTGATGATTTTTTACAGCTACACTCCTTGACCCTATATGAATACAATGAATGAATATGATCTTCAATTTAAAATATTTACACTAGTGGATACCACAAAATCTTATGTTATACTTAATGAAAGTATGAATAAACTCATAAGTGTTAGTGAATCTATTGTTTTGATGTGATACGCATTCTACAAAGCTAGTTTTAACGATCTACCCGTCAAACATGTTTGTATATACTTCGAGATCGCATACGCCAAAAATTGCAAAAAACAAACATATAGAGATCAAGTAACGGGACAAAACCTTTCGACGGTTATAAAAAGAAAAATCACAATTTAACGGCTATTTTAACTTCGATTTTGATGATTGTTTTTTAGATACACTCCTTGACCCTATATGAATACAATGAATGAATTCGATCTTCAATTTAAAATATTTACACTAGTGGATACCACAAAATCTTATGTTATACTTAATGAAAGTATGAATAAACTCTTAAGTGTTAATGAATCTATTGTTTTGATGGGATACGCATTCTACAAAACTAGTTTTAACGATCCAACCGTCAAACATGTTTGTATATACTTCAAGATCGCATACACCAAAAATTGCAAAAAACAAACATATAGAGATCAAGTAACGAGACAAAACCTTTCGACGGTTATAAAAAGAAAAATCACGATTTAACGGTTATTTTAACTCCGATTTTGATGATTTTTTATAGCTACACTCCTTGACCCTATATGAATACAATCAATGAATTCGATCTTCAATTTAAAATATTTACACTAGTCGATACCACAAAATCTTATGTTATACTTAATGAAAGTATGAATAAACTCTTAAGTGTTTATGAATCTATTGTTTTGATGGGATACGCATTCTACAAATCTAGTTTTAACGATCCAACCGTCAAACATGTTTGTATATACTTCGAGATCGCATACACCAAAAATTGCAAAAAAAAACATATAGAGATCAAGTAACGGGACAAAACCTTTTGATGGTTATAAAAAGAAAAATCACGATTTAACGGTTATTTTAACTCTGATTTTGATGATTTTTTTACAACTACACTCCTTGACCCTATATGAATACAATGAATGAATTCGATCTTCAATTTAAAAAATTTACACTAGTGGATACCACAAAATCTTATGTTATACTTAATGAAAGTATGAATAAACTCTTTAGTGTTAGTGAATCTATTGTTTTGATGGGATACGCATTCTACAAAACTAGTTTCAATGATCCAACCGTCAAACATGTTTGTATATACTTCGAGATCACATACGCCAAAAATTGCAAAAAACAAACATATAGAGATCAAGTAACGGGATAAAACCTTTCGACGGTTATAAAAAGAAAAATCACGATTTAACGGTTATTTTAACTCTGATTTTGATGATTTTTTATGAATACAATGAATGAATTCGATCTTCAATTTAAAATATTTACACTAGTGGATTATGTTATACTTGGTGAAAGTATGAATAAACTCTTAAGTGTTAGTGAATCTATTGTTTTGATGGGATACACATTCTACGAAACTAGTTTCAACGATCCAACCGTCAAACATGTTTGTATATACTTCGAGATCGCATACGACAAAAATTGCAAAAAACAAACATTCAGAGATCAAGTAACGGGACAAAACCTTTCGACGGTTATAAAAAGAAAAATCACAATTTAACGGCTATTTTAACTCCGATTTTGATGATTTTTTTTTAGATACACTCCTTGACCCTATATGAATACAATGAATGAATTCGATCTTCAATTTAAAATATTTACACTAGTGGATACCACAAAATCTTATGTTATACTTAATGAAAGTATGAATAAACTCTTAAGTGTTAATGAATCTATTGTTTTGATGGGATACGCATTCTACAAAACTAGTTTTAACGATCCAACCGTCAAACATGTTTGTATATACTTCGAGATCGCATACACCAAAAATTGCAAAAAACAAACATATAGAGATCAAGTAACGGGACAAAACCTTTCGACGGTTATAAAAAGAAAAATCACGATTTAACGGTTATTTTAACTCCGATTTTGATGATTTTTTATAGCTACACTCCTTGACCCTATATGAATACAATCAATGAATTCGATCTTCAATTTAAAATATTTACACTAGTCGATACCACAAAATCTTATGTTATACTTAATGAAAGTATGAATAAACTCTTAAGTGTTTATGAATCTATTGTTTTGATGGGATACGCATTCTACAAATCTAGTTTTAACGATCCAACCGTCAAACATGTTTGTATATACTTCGAGATCGCATACACCAAAAATTGCAAAAAAAAAACATATAGAGATCAAGTAACGGGACAAAACCTTTTGATGGTTATAAAAAGAAAAATCACGATTTAACGGTTATTTTAACTCTGATTTTGATGATTTTTTTACAACTACACTCCTTGACCCTATATGAATACAATGAATGAATTCGATCTTCAATTTAAAAAATTTACACTAGTGGATACCACAAAATCTTATGTTATACTTAATGAAAGTATGAATAAACTCTTTAGTGTTAGTGAATCTATTGTTTTGATGGGATACGCATTCTACAAAACTAGTTTCAACGATCCAACCGTCAAACATGTTTGTATATACTTCGAGATCACATACGCCAAAAATTGCAAAAAACAAACATATAGAGATCAAGTAACGGGATAAAACCTTTCGACGGTTATAAAAAGAAAAATCACGATTTAACGGTTATTTTAACTCTGATTTTGATGATTTTTTATGAATACAATGAATGAATTCGATCTTCAATTTAAAATATTTACACTAGTGGATTATGTTATACTTAGTGAAAGTATGAATAAACTCTTAAGTGTTAGTGAATCTATTGTTTTGATGGGATACACATTCTACGAAACTAGTTTCAACGATCCAACCGTCAAACATGTTTGTATATACTTCGAGATCGCATACGACAAAAATTGCAAAAAACAAACATTCAGAGATCAAGTAACGCGACAAAAATTTTCGACGGTTATAAAATAAAAAATCACAATTTAACGGTTATTTTAACTCCGATTTTGATGATTTTTTACAGCTACACTCCTTGACCCTATATGAATACAATGAATGAATTTGATCTTCAATTTAAAAAATTACACTAGTGGATACCCCAAAATCTTATGTTATACTTAATGAAAGTATGAATAAACTATAATAATTATATATATTAATTTAACAATTTTATACCCCTAAAAACTAAAATAATTATATATATATATATATATATATATTAAATTATGTGTTTTAATGTTTTGAAGTAATATTTATGTGGCAAAGTGTGGTATGTGCAAATTTAAGAAAAATATATATTTTTCTTAATGGGTCATAACGGGTCATAACGGGTCGGGTCACTTGACCCGTTGGGTAAAGTGACCCGACCTGTTAAGGACATGTTAAGATAACAGGTGTGACATGACACGACCCGTTAAGATAACATGTGTTACACGAAAACGACACGAACACGACAGACACGACCCGTTTGCCAGGCCTAGTATCAAGGATGTCCTGTTTTTGTTGAGGATGTTATCATGCCAGCTAATCTTGTTCCTCTAGATATTGTAGATTTTGATGTTATTCTGGGCATGGATTGGTTACATTACAATCGTGCCAAGTTGGATTGTTATGAGAAGATTGTTACTTTTCATCGGTTGGGCTTGCCTGTGGTCACTTTTGTTGGCGAGCGTTGTGGGTTGAGACAAGGCGTTATCTTGGCTATGAGAGCAAATAGATTGTTGAGGAAAAGATGTCAGGGTTACCTAGTTCATGTGGTGCTGAACGAGGGTAATTCCACTTGTGTGGAGGATGTTCGGGTAGTCGGATACTTTCCTGATGATTTACCTGGGCTACCTCCATATTGTGAAGTGGAGTTCGTCATTGATTTAATTCTAGGTCCTGATCCTATTTCTTTAACCCTTTATCGAATGGCTCCTGCTGAATTGAGAGAATCGAAAACCCAATTACAAGAACTTGTTGATAAGGGTTTTATCCAGCCTAGTACTTCACCATGGGGAGCTCTAGTGTTGTTTGTGCGAAAGAAAGACGGAACTTTGAGGTTGTGTATTGATTATCGACTGTTGAATTGGGTGACGATTAAAAATCGTTATCCGTTGCCTCGTATCGATGATTTTTTTTACCAGCTTCGAGGTGCCTGTGTGTTTTCAAAGATTGACTTGAGATATGGGTATTATCAGTTGAAGATCAAGTGTGAGGATGTTCCAAAGAAAGCATTTCAGACTTGTTATGGTCATTACGAGTTTCTTGTGATGCCGTTCGGGTTAACGAACGCTCCAGCAACCTTTATGGACCTGATGAATCGAGTATTTCGCCCGTATCTCGATAGGTTCGTTATTGTTTTCATCGATGATATTTTGGTATATTCTAAATCTAAGGCGGAGCATACTAGACATCTCACTTTAGTTTTAAAGAAGTTGAGAGAACATCAGCTATATGCTAAGTTTAGTAAATATCAATTCTGGCTGGATCAAGTGTCGTTTTTAGGACATGTAATTTCAGCTCAGGGTATTTTTGTGGACCCTTAGAAGGTAGCTGCATTAGAGAATTGGGAACAACCTCGTA
This sequence comes from Malus fusca, assembly GCA_035220775.1. NCBI lineage: Eukaryota > Viridiplantae > Streptophyta > Magnoliopsida > Rosales > Rosaceae > Malus > Malus fusca. The sequence continues at coordinate 27,351,578 of CM069069.1, forward strand.
CTGTCACGGAAGTATGGAGTTTTCTTGGTCTACCCGGCTATTATCGATGTTTTGTGAAAGATTTCTCAGCTATAGCCTTGCAATTGATGAGGTTGACCAGGAAGAGAGTTAACTTTGAGTGGGATGATGATTGTGAGCGAAGTTTCCAGCAGCTGAAGTATTGCCTCACCCATGCACCTGTGTTGGCACTTTCGGATGACAATGGTAACTTCGAGATTTATAGTGATGCTTCTTTGAATGGTTTGGGTTATGTGTTAATGCAGCATGGCAGGGTAATAGCGTACACATCGCGACAGTTAAAGCCCCACGAGATGAATTATCCTACTCATAATCTTGAGTTGGCGGCCATTGTTTTTGCTTTGAAGATTTGGAGGCATTATCTTTATGGGGAAAAGTGCAAGATTTTTACTGATTATAAAAGCCTCAAGTACATTTTCACTCAGAAAGATCTTAATCTCTGGCAACGGAGGTGGATAGAATTGCTTAGTGATTACGACTGCACTATTGAATACCACATCGGACGTGTGAATACGGTGGTAGATGCACTTAGCAGAAAATCACACAGCCGACTTAATGCTCTATATGCCTGTCTTATCCCTCTCCTCACCGAATTGATATCTACTTGGGTTGATTTAGAAGTGGAAGATCGGGAAGAAGGCCTACTTGCTAGTTTTCGAGTCAGACCAATCTTGATAGATCGTGTGCTCGAGACTTAAATGAATGATGAGGAATCTCAGGAATTAATTCAGGCAGTTTCAGAGGGGAAAAAGAAAGACCTCAGGATAAGGAATTCCGATAGTATGCTGATGCAGGGCAACTGAATGTACGTGCCTAATGTCGAAGAATCAAAGAAAGATATACTTGATGAGGCACATGTTTCAGCATATGCGATGCATCCTGGAAGTACCAAGATTTATCACACTATTCGACCTTTCTATTATTGGCCTGGTATGAAAAGAGAGATTGTTGAATATGTGAGTCGTTGTGTAGTTTGTCAACAAGTCAAGGCAGAGAGGAAGAAACCTTTTGGGTTATTACAGCTACTTCCAGTACCACAGTGGAAATGAGAAGATATTACTATGGATTTCGTGTACAAGTTACCTCGTACGCGGAATGGTTATGATGGTATTTGGGTGATAGTGGATCGACTCACCAAGTCAGCACATTTCATACCCATTTGAGAAAATTATTCGTTGAATCAGTTGGCATAATGGTTTATTTCGGATATTGTTAAATATCATGATGTCCCAGTGAGTATCGTTTCGGATCGGGATCCCAGGTTCACTTCTAAATTTTGGATAGCTTTCCAAAAATCTCTCGGTTCGAGATTGCTTTACAGCACGACTTATCACCCTCAGACGGATGGACAATTTAAGAGAACCATTCAGGCGCTAGAAGATATGTTGAGATCCTCGGTTTCGCAATTTGGAGATGCTTGGCATAAACGTTTAGCTTTGATCGAGTTTGCTTATAATAATAGTTATCATTCTAGCATTGGCATGTCACATTTTGAGGCACTTTATGGTAAACAATGTCTAGTGGGCCGAAGATTGTGGATGAGACTACGCAAAATATCCAGGTAATTAAAGCTAATCTGAAAGCGGCCCAGGATCGACAAAAGAGTATCGTCGATAAGCATGTCACTGACAGAGTATATATGATAGGAGCATATTTATGCGACTTAGTTAGCTTGTTTTCTTGCATTTTCATAGCTAGTTTCTGTTTATTATAGTGATTTAAGCTATTTTCGTGTGTTTGTAGGTCCAAACGACAAAGTTGGCAAGAAAGTGCAATTTGGAGCAGTTTTGGGCCAAGAATGGATAGCATATGAATGGAGCAAGGTGGATGGATGTTTTTGAAGTTCAAGAGGCTAGGAATATGCTGAAATGATGAAGAAAATAAAGTCAAGACAAAGAAGATAAGGAATCAGCTAAAAGGAAAGAACATTATCCAAAACCTTATCTTATCTTATCATATCCTAATCTTATCCTACCTTAATTCCAGCAGCAAGGGGGGGATTAATTTCACATTAAATCACCTACAAATCAGGTTTCTAGAAGCCAAGACATTATCCCTAAAAGTGTGCCACATCTAGCCCTTCTAGAAGCTCTATTTCCTGCTGCAGGGACTACTCATTTTCCTCCCTGGAATCTGATTAGAAGTATCCTTATTCCTTGTTGATTTGGAGTCCTAATTCCCCTTCTTTTCAGCCTATGTCGTGCATCTTACATTCTCCATATAAATACATTGTGCCACAGCACTCATAATTCACCCATCTCTCACCACAAATTCGCACCATACATCCATCATACTCAAAAATCCCTTTTGTGCCGCAACTTTGCAAAGAGAAAGGAGATGAGACCCTTTGCCATGCCCTGCCATTCAAGATCTTTGGATTGCTGGAGCGTTCTTAGGTGTTTTTTATCTTTTATTTTCAATGTATAATTTAAGTTATCTTTGTTTAAGTGTGAACATGAGGACTTAATTGTTTGATTCAGAACTTAATTGTTTGATTAATTGTTTGATTCAGAACTTATTCTTGTATGTTGATTAAGGATGCATACTTAGTTTGCATGCATGAATTTGATGCTAAAATATAAGGGAGTTTCACCTAATAGTTATGAACTTATATTTACAAGTAGTGGAGGTCACTGGTCATGATCGTATTAAGTGAATTCCTGACAGGAGTATCATGCTGTTCATAGTTACGAATGCCTTGTCAATGCTTATGATTTTCATAGAACTTAATGATCTTTGATATGTATCTCTATCATGTTGTTCGTGTAGGGAACTTGATAAGAATAATTTGGTTGTGACGTTGAGTCCAATTCAATGAACCTAGGAAAATCTGAGGGTTAATAAGTGTTGTTCACGGTTAATCTGGGGCATTGTCATTCATGGTTTATAGGAAGAGTAACTGGAAATCGATTCGTATGTGTATGTGTCATGTGTGGAGAATGACCCTCTAGCTAGCCATTCACCCTTAAAACACCCTAAATTCGTAGTAATTAGTTTGTTTTCTGCAAATAACTTAGTTTAATTTTTAAATTCATCAAAACCATTCCCCCCCTTTTCTATTTCGTGTTTTTAGGTTAGAAGATGTCCAATTGGTGTCTTTTTAACGTTTTGAGTATTTCTAGTTTAGAATTCGTCCAAAGCCATCTTTAGTGTTAGTTTTGAGTCAATTTGCTTATTTTGTGATGTTTTGAGTAGTTTGAGTCAGTTTTGAGTCGTGTGAGTCTAATTTAGTGTTTTTAAGTTTAGTTAAGTCTAATTTGAGTTGATTAGCAATCTCTCCTAATCCCCGGCCTAGAACGATCCCTACTTATCCATACTACAATTATCAAAAAGAGGGTTTAATTTGTATGCTAGTTTAATTTCACATCAATATAAAGTTGGATATTTTGTATTTTTGAAGCTATCTCCGTGGAATGGCGTAGTACGGTTCGGTAAGAAAGGTAAGTTAAGTCTTCTGTATATTGGACCGTATCAGATCACCGAGCGAGTTAGTGAAGTTACCTATAGGCTTGAGCTACCTCTAGAGCTATCAAAGGTGCACCATGTTTTTCACGTATCTATGCTTCGTCACTATGTCTCTGATCCGTCACACGCAATCGCTCCTCAGCCACTGGAGATTAATCTAGACTTGACTTACGATGAGGAGCCAGTGACGATTTTGGATTGGAAAGATAAGGTTCTTCGTAATAAGACTGTTCGTATGGTGAAAGTTTTATGGAGGAACCATTCGGTTGAGGAAGCCACCTGGGAAACTGAAGAGCATATACGAGATTTGTATCCACATCTGTTTTATAGTTTTTGATGTGTAGAAATTTTGGGGACGAAATTTTCTTAAGGGGGTAGACTGTGACGACCAGTCCCAAATTATTATATATTTTCTCTCCCCGAGTATGTAAGGTGACGATTATGCCCTCGGTGGCTTAGTGACATGGATGTACATATGTAGTTTTAAATAATTTCCTCGCCATTGTAATTAAATTGTACTCGACGTCATGAGCGCGTTGACGCGAGTTAGGGCTGAATCAGATTCGTAACGAAAAAGTACGATTATTAGAAGAGTGTAATCGGGCCAAAGTAACAACCAATCACCTTAACTCCTACTTTCTTCGGTCCAATTAATTGTTGGGCTTTTATTTGTTTTAGGACCAATTACAAAACCCATTCTTTTCCCTTGTCCAGTTCAGAGGAACACACACATATTAAAATCTCTCACTCTCTCCTTACTAACCAATCACAAACGCACACACATATATAACCTTACCTTCTCTCTCCTATCTTCTCGATTTTTCTCTCGTCCGTACAACCGAGAGACCATCACCTACAATCTTAACCAAATCGACACAAATTGAGTTGTTGAAGTCCACCATCGTATTCCTCGTGACCTCACGAGTTGAGTGATACCTTTTGGCCGTTGAACGGATCACGGGAACCAGAGAACTCACGAACTCCGGCGAGGTGTTTGTTGCTCCGTCGTGATCAAGGCCTTTTTCCAAGGTTTTAAGGCTCGGGGAGGTTCCTAAACAACTCCATAGGAACCTTATAGTGGATTTGGGACAAAGTTGACATCAGAATAGGTGGTTTCGAAGAGTTCAAGTTTGACCGGATTTTTCCAGGCATTATTCCGATCACTTTCCGTTGATTTTTGGACCTTTAATAGGTACGATCCTGTTCTATTCCTCAAGAGCTTCAAATCCATATAAAATTCGTGAATTTTGGTTGAAAAATGAGTTAGTATAAAAGTTTAAATTTTTTCCAGAAACCGGCGATTACAGACAGCGCCCGGAGGCGGATTCAGCGAGTCATCGGAGAAGAAGAGGAATATTCCTTCAACTTTGACGGAATATAGTAACGGCGTCAGGTAACTCAGTTAGGATTTTTAACGGAATATTCTAATATTTTGACATAATATTCCCTAACATCTTTTGGGATTCCGTCAATGTGCAAGGCAAGTGCCTGCGCGTGGCCGGCATGTGAGGGCACGTGTGGCGTCCAAAAATTATTCTAAAAATATGGGCGTGTTTGTGTTGTTGAGTAGATCACGTTGTTATATTCAAACACCCCATTTGAGCAATGTATGAGAAGTTATTCCTAAGGTTTGTGTACATGCTTTAAAATTAATGTAAAATTAGTTATTTCGCATATAGGTAAGATGTACCCTGAGGACGAGCGTGGACAAGCGAGGTTAGGGGGCTACAATCCTGCTACTTATCAATGAGTGGGCATTTTCTTTCTATATACATATGTTATGGTTTCCATAATGTTTTGTTAAATGATTTATGCTTTGAATGTCGTGTCGAAATGAGTTGCACTTTGAGTATGGCACTGTTATACATGTGAATTATATCGTGTGATGCTGTGGAGACTCAGGTAAGCTTCAGGTGAGTACGATGTGATTGAATGGGTTGTGTTGCATTGGTATGCATATATTTATTTAAGCCCATCAGGGCTGCACCCGGTATTAGTGCTCCCGCCTGGGGATTAGGGCACAGCCTTCACGTGATCATTCACCTCCCGCACCGCATGCTCACCTTAGATCCAAGTCTGGTGCCAGCCTATCGTACAAACCACAATAGGTGGTTCCGACTCGTAGGTGACCCGCGATTTATCACACCCCCTTCATGTGATCGTAGCACTTGAGAGTACATATTTATACCTAGCCTGTCGTACAAGTCATATCAGGTGACTCCGACTCGTGTGCTAGCCTAGGTTGATGAGTTATAGTCTAGTCGTACAGGTCACATTACGTGACTCCGACTAGCATGTTATTTTACATTGATTCTACACCTGGCTTACATGATTTAAACGTTATGACATGGCATATTTTGGGTTTCGCTGCCCTTGTTCGTTGTTTATATATAATTATATATATATATATATATATATATATAGGCAATCTCCAACCGACCTGGCCAAAGGGCCATAGGCCAAAAAATAGCCCGTTTTGACACAAAAACAGTCTCCAAACGAGGGCTAGGCCAAATGGCTTGTGGGCCCCACCCGACCAAAAATCAGAAAACAAGCCAGTGGGCTGGGCAAGATCAGCCAGCCCGATCTGGGTAGCCTAATCCATTCAAACAGTAACTTGGCGTCAACATGATGCCAGCTAGCTGACGTAAGATTACCGTTGGAATTTGAATTTTTTTTTTAGACAAAATTTAAAAAAAAAAAATTCTAATTTTTTTTCTGATAAATACCTAAGTCATTTCTACACCATTTCTCACATCCTTATCACCATTGCATACTATCTTACCTCATTTTATTGAGATTATATAAAGATAAGAAATCTAGAAACTTATTCATTTAGTGACAAGTGACACTCAAAATATGTCCGAAAACCTTATTTTATTATGGTAGTTTAATTCAATTAAAATAATAAATTATTGAGGGGGCTAAAAGAAGAAACCCTTCGGTTGAAGATGAATTTTTTTGTCAAAGGGCTATGTTTTGGCCTATGACTTTTTGGTCCCCTTGGTTGGAGATGGTATAGGTGAGCTATAGGGCTATAGGGCTAAACATGGCCCTATGGTCCTTTAGTCAACTCATCCTCAAGGTTGGGCTTACCCTAGTGGCTTAGAGAAATTCTTTTTCGAATTAAATGTACAATTTATTAAGAAGAATAAAAAACATCAAAAGAAACATACAACTTCTTAATTACAAACTAATAAAAACTATTATGCAATTCCTCAGCTATGGAAGACCCACACACCAAACCAACATGAAAGATAACACTCATGAGTACTAAACTTTGTAAGTTGTACTGTTAAGGCACCACGAGGATAAAAAAATGCACCACCCTCTAATTATATTGTAATTGTCGACAAAGACACAATTTTATGAGTACAAATGTTGAACTTTCTCCTCTATCCTCATATTGTTTTGCCATGCACACAAATCACAAGAAACACAAAAATCACGTCCTCATTTGCTCACAATTATTGAGTTTGAGTCGCAATTCATAAGCACTAAGAAAACTCTACTTGCATGTGATTTAATATCCTAATGGATAGCGTGTTAGGTTTCTGCCCATGCGTTCCAGATTCAAAACTCTCTCCTCTCCTAAATTATTGTAATAGTTTTGAACTCTCCCCCTCCTCCTAATAATAGTAATTTTGTTTTTTTCTTTTTTTATTTTAAAAAAACTAACCTTTGGAAAAGGAAGAGAGTGATCGCAATCACAAACATTCCAAAGAGAGAGCCACCACAACATAGATGGTTGTTTGATAGGATATTAAGGAGAGATAAAAAGGAAAGCCAAGAGGGATTGTCACCGACCCGAAGGCCAAAGTCAAGGGTCGACAACTGACGGTTCTCTCTAGCAACCAATATTGCACTTGCTTAGTTGTAAAGAAGCAACTTTTACGTGCGATTATGACAACGTTACATGGTATTACTATGCACATGATATAGTATGAATGAGCAAGAATGTTGATATTTTTCCCACCTAAGTATATTGTTAATAAATAAATATAGAATGTGCAGTACAAAAATAAAACTGAAAAGCATCTGGTGAAAGAGGGCAAAATATGTATATAATGTCGATATCATTTTTATTTTTAAGTTTCTAGACACAATATCCATAGAACAGGATCTCAACACCATAAATTTATCATCTATGCTTTCGTTTGGTCTGTTGAATTGGATTGAACGGACATAAACACGCTTATCAATTCCAAGCCCCTTCCACCTGGGATATAGTTATCCATTCCCATCAAATCCTATCGAAACCTTGAGACCAAGCAAGGCCTTCGGGTGTTGTGACTAGAAACATGACAAACATAAAACAAAACTAGAGCAACACAGAGAATATAAACTGAAAATATATAACGATGTAGAGGTTACAGAAAAAAAATATGAATCCCTATAAAAATACCACTAGATCGAGCACCAGTGATTTTGAAACTCTCAACGTCATGTTTGGTAAACGGGATGTTTCCCCGGGTGCGTAGTCTTGCCTCGGAATCCGTAAATAAAACAAAGACAGAACAGATTGTTTTAGTGACATATCTATGACTGATCAGAACAACTTAGGCACAGCATATCCTGCCTATTTAAATACAAATAACTCAACTTATGGTCAAAAACTGATGTTATAGGCAGTGGAGAAAATCCAGCATATTCTCTGTCTAATTTTTCCAAGCAAAGTTCAAGAATGTACTTGAAGAGCTCATGTTTCTGGGTGACTGGTTGAGCTGCAAAGTCCTCGAGTGGAATCCACTGCATGAAACAAAACAATGTCCCAAATTTGTGGTGAATGCATGACTCAATCCCCTCTAGAATATATGAAATAATCTGAATTTCAGTATGCGTATGAAAAGTAACAATTGCTTAAGTTCACATTATTATCCAAATGCTACCTTGGCTGCCTCAATCTCCAGTTCTTGCTTTTGGATGTCAAAGGTTAGAGGACGCAGAATGCACACAAAGAATAGATCCGACTTCTCAAAGAATGCCTTGTGTGCTTGCCTAAATGTAACAAAAACGACGAATGTATCATGATATTTGGAGTTCAACAGGTTTGGTATTTATTAGAAGAAAAGCCTCTGATGAAGCCAAATAACTGTATAAAAAACACTTGGCAACCAAATTCCAGAGTCACGGTAGAGGTACTCTCATAGGATTTTTATTCATCAGAAGCATGGCTTGAGTTATGTAATTGAATTAGCAGAGTCACAGATAGAGTTGGAGCTAGACCTGATTGGTGAAATAATCACTTGCCTAATCTAAAGCGTGCATTTGAACTATTTCCATTTTTTTCAATTTAAAGCCAAAAATCTAATGATCGATGGCTATGGTTTAGCATTTCTAGAAGGCAGAATATAGAAAGGGTGGTAAGATCGATTTCCAGATTAATTAAGCAGCAAGAGAACATCTGGTTGTACCCACTCTTGCTCATTGCAAAATTATAAGTCATTTACTCTAGGACAAAAAGTATTGCACAAGAAGCAAATAGAATTACACAAATGACAACAGAACACTGCATGAGGGTGGTGTGAACCCGTTAATTATGTGATTGAGACTGTTAACGTCAACGTTTAAAGGGAGCCCCTTTCAGTCACATCCTTGATAGCCAATGGTATTGGTTCACAGGTAAGCTTACTAGGAGAATCTGGTTCAGTTTTCAGCTTCTAATCACGTTTTGCGACTCTTTTCTGACATGTATGACTTGGTTTTTCCCTCTCCAGTCAAGTTTCATATGATAAATTTCCATTAAAACGTACATTTCTCAAGAGTGAGAGAACTTGTACCTGAATGCTAATATCTCCAGAAATTCTGCGTCAATCTGAAGAAGTTAAAACTAGTGATCTTCATTACACCATAAATATTGGTAACATAAATGCAATACATGAACAGTATACATTGAAACTTACTCCTGTTTCTTCTTTAATTTCTCTTACAGCTGCCGCAAATATATCCTCACCCTGCAATTGAAGGGCTCCATTAATGTCCAATATACTCAAGACCATCACAGTATCGAACAACTAAAAGTACTCACGACCATAGTGTACATACCTCATCAACGACTCCAGTCGGGATTTTCCACACCCCTGTTCCTTGGAACCTGCCACTCTTTTCCTGGACTACAAGCATCTATGCAGAAGAAAACTTATTTCAAAACCAACAACAAATGACGACAAGGTTGTTAAACTGAAGACATGATAAGCCTACTGTACCAAAACACACAAGAACAAGGGCGATGAAGTATGTACCCAATTTGAAAGCCCACGGAATTGTGAGACAATTTATTAATTATCCAATTTGAACCATTGCTCGATCATAAAGAGACCAACATTTTATCCCAACAGCTAATAAATAGTAGATAAGAGGGAGTACCTCTTTTTTATCATTCAAAACAATAGCACCGATGCCCACTCGGTGTGATGCATTTGCAGGCAGAGTATTATTAATTTCAGGAATCCAATAAACAAGCATGAGGTAGTGCGGCTCAGCATGATGGTACCGAAAACCTTCCTGCCCTCAGCATAATAAATTGAAGCCAAGTCAATGGATTTATTCAGATTAACGGACAGAATATGACATAATGTCATCAAATCATGTGGATGTACCTTAATTCACTGATTGTTATTATTATTTTTTTTAATAAAGAATATAAAAAGAAATCAACGCCGAAATTTAGTGTCTTCAAGTTAAAACCTACTGTTCCAGAAACTACGTAGAGTATCAGGTTCTTTGTTCCCCTTTTGCTTTATATGTACACATTTTCTGAAAGTTATGTACTGTATAGAGTATCAGTTCACATATCGTTCCAAGCTCTAAGTAGGCGTATAGCTTCATTTTATTTTTCTACAAGACAGAAATCTTGCCTTTTTGTGATAAACAGTTGCAACATAGAAAATCCTATGCAAAGTATATGAGAATCAAACAACCACAGCACTTTTGTAGATATATAAACCAAATCATTTATGATCCGTGGCATACTGGACATGGTGTGAAAGCAACATATTGTTGTCAAGAAAGTCTGCTAGTTCCGTAGATGGACATGTTCCCTTTCTAATGCAGATTGCAGCTCACAACCAGCCTTTTGCATTGAAATCACACAAATTTGCACGGAGACAATTAGGCCGAATAGAAGATATTGTAATGCAGAGCAATTACCTTAACTGCAGTTTCGACAAGATTTACGAGTTCAATAGGCAATTTTATCCACACACCCTTCTTTCCCTGCATAGTGGATATGAAAAAGTATTGCACAGAAGAAAGAAAGGATTAGAATATCCATCAAGAGAGAAATAAACACTGTTGACAAATTCAGTAATGTCTATCAAACAGCTGGTATACTGAATTATTCGATCAACATCATACATTGCACTAAAAGGACTTTACCTCCTACAATGTACTCAACTTCCTATCTCAGTTACAGTATAAAATATTTATCAATCCCAATGGACTTCTTGATAGATGAATTGGCTTCAAGCCAACATCAAAAGGAATTTTTTAAAGCTGTTAGCAAACCAATGTCAAATTGTCAAATTTTGAGAACGAGCAGTTTATCCAAAATTCAAATTTTAAGAATACCATTTGAAAGTCTCTTACACCAAAGGCGACAAGAATAGAACTGAATGCATTATATTCGTGACGATTGGTTTATCAATTTATGCACAAACCATAATTGTTATCTTATTAAGATGGATCAAAGTACACCATATTCTCTGACATATTGAATGGTACACACACACACACACACACACACAGAGATTGTAGCTACAACAGCGGATCAAAGATTAGGATTTGAACAGTTGGAAGCATCTAAGAGATTGCAACAGCAGCGGATCTGACCAGTTGGAAAACATGAGGAAAGGAAGAGACGTGGAGAAGAACAAGAAGAAGAAAAAAAGAATAGTATTGATATCTCATAATATTTTAAGTCTGTCTCCAAAAGAGTTTCATCTGATAAAGCATATAGAAAAGACAATCCAAAACCAAGTCAAACTGAAATCCCTAAATTACGATCTCCAACACCTAAGAAACTCAATCCAATCCACAATGGCATGTATCACTTAAATTTAGGGAACTTTAACGAAAAGCTCCCAGTACTGTTCACTTTAACGAAAAACCACATTTTTACACTAAAAAGTCAATCTTGGTACTATTCACTTTACCCTTTATTTTGTCCTTGTCATTAAAACTCAAAGTTTTCAAGCATTTTTTATTAGTTTTTCTTTAAATTTATACTAGATTAAAAAGTGCCGAATCTGCATAAATGCGAAACTAAAGAGCAATAACAACAATTAGTTACTCAAACAAACTTGGTTTACAGAATTAGAAAACACACCACATAGTCAAATAGAATAGGTCATCAAACTATTAAACCAAGATTGTTCAATGAACAAGATCATATCCAACAAAAAGCATAGACAGCGGTACCTCTTCCCTCCATTGTGAGATTGAAGCCCTAAGCAACGTAAGGAAGTCCCGAGGGTCCATAGCATCCTTCATGTCTACAATAACTCCTCCATGGGCATCATTGGTTGCAGGTAGTAAATCAACATGCAGAATTCCATTTTCACAGACCTGGTCCGATGAATTTACAGAAATCGGCATTGTTCCAACCACAAAAGGAGTCACAAAGACAACAAAACCTGAAAGAAAACATGAGAGAAACAGAAAGAGCAACAGATAATACAGTCGGTAGGAAAGTCAAAAATCACATTTCAGAAAATAAAAGCAACAGATATAAGAAGCTCGAAACTCAGATAAGAAAATACACAGAACAGTACTTAAATGAAGGATGAAATGAGCATGAAAACTACGAGAGTTCTATAGTCCCCCAGTATTTTGAACTCCAGACTTTCTAACCGTTAGGTCTTTATTTTTATATTTTTTTTAACCAAAGATCCGACGTTTAAAAAACTCAAATACTCCGAAACACCATAAAAGTTAGAGAAAAACATACTTGTGGACTACAAGACTTCCACTTTATGGTCACTCTGTTGTGTTAGTCTCTCTCTTTCCAGTTGTTGGCGTTCCGGTTTTTATAGTGGCAAGTTTGCGGATGCGGGAAAACTACCCTGCGACGAAGTGGGTAGTGACGTAGTTCCACTTGTTTCAAGGACCAATGGGATCTACACTTTCGTCATCTGGGTCCCGCTATTGATCTAGTAGCTGCATAAGCGGTGGGAAATTTAAGGGTAGGGGGCTCAGCATTTTTGATAGTGTGACGTTCGCAGCCGCCCGGTTAATTAGGGGGGTTGTAACCGGTTAATTAGGGGGGGTGTACGGTGGAACCATCAAGTATATGATCGACTTGGCATGCATTTGAGTTGAAGTGTGAACAAATCCCACATACACTTCATTTTTTTGAGTGAGTTAGGATTCAATCATGATCATGGTTAGTAAAAAATTGAGGGTGCTTTAAATTTTGGCCCATACAACTTATGATTTCTAGATAAAAATCCAAGTTTAAAATTTGCAGCCACATAAGAGTATTTGGCCTAGTAGTACAATTTATTGACACTCATGCCACTCATACTTTCTTGTCCGTTTTCCAAATCTCTAAATTTATGCCAAATTAAAAGTAGCAGAAAAAGTTTATATTGTATTGCATTAATTGTATTCATATAATACCACAAATTTACCCTTTTTTGTGATATAGTTTGCATATTAATTATATCCGCATTAATTGGGAGGTAAATTAATTTATTCCAATTATTAAAAAAAATTATATAATATATTTTGAATCGTCTAACATTTCTCTAACTTGCATTAATTGTATCCGTATTAATTTTGGAGGTAAATTATTGTATATACATTATTTTGAATCAAACAATAGGTAAATTATTCTTGTAAAAATTATATTGTAGATACATTACTTTGGTAAAAACAACAATAGGTAAATTAAAATTCATAAACAAAAGTAGTAGATACATTATATTTGTAAAAATTATATTGTAGATACATTATTTTGGTAAAAAAAAAACAATAGGTAAATTAAAATTCATAAACAAAAAGTAGTGGATACATTATTTTTAATCAAATTACATTCCTTTATTTTGTGGATGATTCCATATGTGGACACATTTTATTACTAATACATATGTGCACATATTTACCTATATAGTTATTTAAAATATAAGTAAATTAATTTTGAATCAAATAGCATTCCCTTAAATATTTTGCATATATTATTACATAAACTGAGCAAATTTTATCATTGATACATATGTTTAAATAATTTACCTATATGTTTTTTTTTAAGGGGGGCAATTGGTGGCAAGCCACAATTATCTACCCCTTTCGGGGACCGGGAAGACTCACAAAGCCATTTTCGCCTCTCCCTGGCCATAAGTCTGGCTTCCACACCAGCAGCAGATTTCGAACCCGAGACCACCAGTTTGTAGTGCCCTTTCAGATTTTCATTTTGTAAGTGATAAACAATTACGAGTCTTAAGAAAAGTATAGCATTAATGTTTCTTTTATTTTTATTTGGCTTTTTAGCCAAAATGGTCCCTGAGATTTGCATAACTCATCACTTTGGTCCTTGAGATTTGAAATCAATAAAAGTGGTCCCTGAGTTTGTCCACCATCAATCATTTTGGTCATTCCATGAAAAATAATGTTAAATAAGGAGCAAAATAACAAAAATACCCACAATTTAATGAACAATGGACCAAATGATTTGACAAAAATTGAGGGTATTTTTGTCATATTAGCCTTATTTAATGAAGATTTTTTATGGAATGATCAAAATGATTGATGGTGAATAAACTCAGGGATTGCTTCTATTGATTTCAAATCTAAGGAACCAAAGTGAGGAGTTATACAAATTTCAGTGACCATTTTGGCTAAACAGTCTTTTTATTTTTTATAGAAGCATCAATCTCTAATTTGTTATACTATGCAATAAAACATTAATGCATTTTTTAGAATCATTAATCTCTCCCTCCAAATCTGCACAATTACCGTTACAATCATAATTAGGGGTATTTTAGTCATCCGAAAAATGCAAAATGTGTGAAGTCAAACCCAATTAATGAATTTGCTTATGTGGAGCCTAGTCACTAGATTTTATTCAGGTAAAAATACTATGTCGGGTTTTATTTAAAGAAACTTGAGTTTCAGGGGCTAAAGTCATATTTTCTGTAAAATTTATCTCCAATCATGCTGTTTATTCTTAAATTAAATTTTAAATAAAACCAATATAAAATGGACCTCACAAACTCTCTTTTAAAATGCAAAAACACTTAATGAACTTTCTTTAATCATAAAGATAAGGTGCGGAGGCAACATCGTATTTAAGTGAAAGTTTGGTGGCACCAACAAATGATTCTTCACGAAGTTATCGGTTCGATGAGGAAACAGTTGTTGGAGTACGGAGTACGGTAGCACCAACTCTTTCTTTAATCATAAATACAATACTATCACTGCACCCAAGCTTCAATGTATTAACGATATTGCCACCGCTCCTTTGTATTTATCTTTATTGTGGAACCATGATTTTTCAAGGCCGAAGTACGGTAGATCGGAATATGAACACCTCAGAAGTCTCGTCATGGACTCAACAACTTCCACAAAGTTGCACAGACGGATCAGCTGTGCCACCGTCATTTTGTTCCAGAGCAATGGGCGAAGTCCGACAACTTCATTGAGATTGACCATGCTTATTCCGCAAGACACAGAAACCTGATCTAGTCAAGAGCCAATCAGGTTTCCTATATTCTTGGAATTCCTAAAATTTAGGGATTGGCATGCATCACAAGTAATCCAACTCCTAAGACCAACTCCAATTATGGATTAAAACTCAAAATTAAGTTTTAAACTCGTCCAAAGCTTCTTCAATCTTTGGGCCAAATTTAGCCCAAAAAATAAGTCAAGGTTAGTAGTTGGGACCCAGTGTTGGGACCAGTTGCTGACGTCAGTCATTTGCGGAAAGGCTAACAACTATTTTTTTTGTTAGACTGCCCACATGGTAACCAGCAATCCATATTCAACTTAAAAAAAATCAGATTACAAATACATTAAATTCAATAGTTGAGATAGAATATGAGCAAATCTAACGGTAAAAAAAAGATCTTACAACCCAAAATTAAATTTCAACGGCTAAAACAATTAAAAAAATATATTTAGATCAAAATTCACCCAAAATTTTTATAAATATGTATGTATTTGTTTAAACATCCATACAAAATTTACTTTCACCAGCCAATTCTTTTTTCTTTTTTTTTTGTTTTGTTCTACACACCTCTGTATTTGCATTTAAGAATGTGGTAGGTTGTGTGGTTTTCCACCATTGATCTTGTTAGATTAAATTTTCCCATACTAATATCGCAACAAAAACTATCTTTAATTTTTGCTCATTAATTAGATATATTTTGTTTAATTTCTATCATATAGCCTAAAGGCCCTTCCTAATTTGAATTTTTGACTGTGCCACTGTATGCGGTCATATCAGCACTGTTGCAAGAGGTGGCTATAGCTACTTCATCGCCTTTACTGACAATAAGTTAAGGAGTGTATCTTATGAAAAACAAGTCTGAAGCCTTTGAAAACTTCAGAGAATTTAAAACTGAGGTGAAATTGCAAACTGGGAAAAATATCAAGATCCTCATATCAAATCGTAGAGGTGAGTACTTAAGTGCAGAAACAGACTACTTGAACGACTAGAATATTGTCATAAGAGACTCCTCTTGGACACCACAACTAAATGCCATTTTTGAAAAAAGAAATTGAACACTTACGAATATGATTTGATCTATGATGAGTTATATTGATATGCGTTTAGGCATCTATGGTTACATGCTAAAATAGTTGTGTATTTGCTCAACCATGTCCCTTCCTCGAGCATTCCTTAAATTCCTTGTGAATTGTTCAAATGAAAGAATCCAAGCCTTAAGAACATAAGAGTCTGGGGCCATACGATGTACATTAAGACAATGGAATCTAGGAAGCTAGACAATAGGTCTAAGAGATGCATTTTATTGAATATCCTAAGGAAACTTATGGATACCAATTCTACCATGTTAAGGATTAAAAGGTGATCACAAGTAAGCATGCTCATCTCCTTAAAGAGGACTTCATGATGAATGAAGGAGCAAGAAACAAGGTAGACATTGAGTAGGAAGCAAGAGAGACTCAAGGGGAGACTACAAAGCCTGCATAGTATGTAGAAGAAAACATGTCTCAATCAATGGATTTAGAATGGACACATCCTCATCATGTGCCATCTTATAGATCTAAACGCAAAAGAGCCCTATTGATGACACCTTTTAAGTTGAATGGAAGGGTAATTATGCCAAATCGTCTAGTACTCTTAGATGAAGATATTGACCAAACATTTGATTATCCAAAAACTTACGAATAAGCAATGTCTGACATTGATTCGAGTAAATGCCAAGTCGCCATAAAATCCAGAATTGATTCAATGTTCAATAACCAAGTTAGACTTTGGTTCATGTCATTCCTATAGGAAACAAATAGATCTACATAAGAAAATGAAACTCAGAAGGTTGATAGAAGCATATTTATGCGACTTAGTTAACTTGTTTTCTTGCATTTATGTTGTTAGTTCTTATTTATTATAGTGCTTTAAGCTATTTTCGTGTGTTTGTAGGTCCAAATGACAAAGTTGGCAATAAAGTGCAATTTGGAGCATTTTGGAGCAGTTTTGGGTCAAGAATGGATAGCACATGTATGGAGCAAGGTGGATGGATGTTTTTGAAGTTCAAGTGGCTAGGAATATGATAAAGAGATGAAGAAAATAAATTCAAGACAAAGAAGATAAGGAATCAACTCAAAAGAAGGAAACATTATCCAAAACCTTATCCAACCTTATCTTATCCAAACTAACCTTATCTTATCTTATCATATCCTAATCTTATTATACCTTAAATCTAGCTGCAAGGGCCTAAATACCTGATTTCTAGAAGTCTTATCTGTTCCTAAAAGGGTGCCGCACCTTTCCCCCTTTGTTCTTCTAGAAGCCCTACACATATGCCATATTTTCCCTCATTCTAGAAGGCATTGCCTTGTCGTGCAGTTCCTTTCCCTTTTCCCTCTTGGATTCTGATTTAGTTAGCCTTTTTCCTTGTGGATTTGGATTGAAAAAATCCTTCTCATAAATTAATTGGGCCAAATCCCTTTCCTGATAGACTTATGAATGATGCCGCACAACTCAAGCCCTTTTTCATATGATTTCTGTTAAGTCCAAGCCCTAACTCTAGGGTTTGTCGTGCTACATACCTATAAATACATATTTTCTGCCACAATTTCGCACCACCACCCCCCATATAATTCTACACCACAATTCACACCATCTACATAGAAACTCATCAAGTGCCGCAACAAGGAAGGGAAGGAGAAGAGAAGCCTTGTGCCGTGCTACCATCCAAGGGTTGTGCCTCAAGTCACCTGCAACCATTAGAGATTTTCAGAGTTCTTTCTTCCCTCGTTTCGTTTCCATGTTTATTTTACTTTGCTTTTCATTTATTACGAACATGAGGAACTAATTCCTTTTTAGTTAGAGGTGAATTCGAAGTCAGGGACATATGTTTTATATGAATTGATTACCTTCAGTTATTGTTTCATAAAACATGAATGTGATTTACTTATCTACGTTATTGAGAACTTATTCTTGTGTGTTTATTAAGGATGCAAACTTAGTTTACATGCATGGATTTGATGCTAAATTATAAGGGAATTTCACCTAATCGTTATGAACTTATAATTATAAGTAGTGGAGATTGCTAGTCACAATCGTGTTAAGTAAATTCTTGGCAAGAGTATCATGCAGTTCATAGTTATGAATGCCTTGTCAATGCTTATGATTTTCATAGAACTTAATGATCTTTGATATGTATCTCTATCATGCAGTTCATATAGGGAACTTGAGAAGAATAATTTGGTTACGATGCGTTGTCCATTCAATTCAATGAACTTAGGAAAATCTGAAAGTTAATTAGTGCATTCACAATTAATTTGGGGCATTGTCATTCATGGTTTAAATAAACAATACTGGAAATCGATTTATGTTGCATATGGTTCATGTGTGGAGAAGGATCCTTTGGCTAAGTTTTCACCATTCAAATCACCTAATTTACTTTGTTTTGCAATCTGTTTAGTTTAGTTAAATTTCGTCCAAATCAATCCCCTTTTTAATTAAGTGTGTTAGATTAGTTAGAAAAGTGTTCAAATCTGTCCAATTTAGTGTTTTGAGTCTTACTAGTCTTAAATTCGTCCAAATAACTCCCTAGAGTCTGTTTTGAGTCTATTTGCTAGTATTGTGCTGTTTAGAGTCTGTTTAGTGTGTTTTGAGTTTTTAGTGTCTAGTTGAGTGTTTCTAAGTCTAGTTTTGTGTTTTTGAGTCATATTTGTGTAGATTAGCATCCCTAGTTAATCTCCGGTCTAGAACGATCCCTACTCTCATATACTACAACTATCTTAATAGGGTTTAATTTGTGTGTTAGAATATTTCACATCAAAGGCAAAGTCAAAACGTACAAAGTTAGACTTGTAGCTAAAAGGGCACAAATAGAGAGAAGGTATTGATTATGATGAGACTTTCTTGCCGATTACCTTGATGAAATCTATTTGAATTTTTTCTTGCAATATCCGCTCATTATAACTATGAGATATGGCAGATGAACATGAAAAGTACTTTTGTACATGGCTATCTAGATGAAAAACTATATATGGGATAACCAAAAAGATTTATTCTTAAAGGTGAAGCATATAAAGTATGCAAACTTCAATGTTCATTTATGGTCTTAAGAAAGCATCTCGAAGTTGGAACATCAGGTTTGACGAAGTCATACAAGGATATGGTTTCGAACAAAATTTAGATGAACTATGCGTTTACAATAAGCAAATTGGACATTCAATGATTTTTCAAGTATTGTATGTTGATGACATATTGTTAATAGGAAATGACAATGCTATGCTTAAAGAAGTTGAGGCTTGGTTATCAAAGACTTTCTCCATAAAGGACATGGTAGAAGCCTTATACAATTTTGGGATGAAATTGGTGTGAGATCAACAGAGCTAAATGATGATGTAGGATTTGCCTTGGGTGACTTGAAAGTTGAGGAGATTCCATGTTGTACCACTTGGGGAACTCGACATTAAAACCCTTAGTTTCATGTCTGAACTTGGACATATATGTGTTGTAAATTGTTTTGGATATCTAAGAAGTGGAATGCCTTTTGTGCTATAGGGTTAATGGTTATGGCAACTAAGTGTGAAACCTATTTATATAAGTGTAGCATGATGTGGATGAAAACCTGTTGGGTAAAAAAGATTGTGTTGAAGGTGTTTAAGTTGTGAGGATGTAAAGCATATGACCCACAAAAGTTGTAGGAATTCCCACTACTCGTTTTTTGTCCTAACTTGAATTTTGCTTCCAAATTGTGTGATGAAAAAAGTCATTCCTAACTTTAGCTTATCAACTCCCGCTACTTTATTTCCAATATATAGGTTAATGTGTTGTCAAATCTCACACCCCATACCATATGGTGTGCATGGTGTGTTCACTAGTTTTGATGCAATCTTATATGTAATTTCAAGTTTGTGCAACATAACATAGGGAATGTACCTATAATGATTTGTCACAGTGGGATGTGTGTTACATCTGATAATAAAAAAGACTATGTAGGCGGTGAAGAGAAACGAGGTGAAGGAACTTGTTGCAATCTCTGAGACCACATGATTCTTCCAATGTCATGCTAATTTTTTATTAAAGTTAATTTTGAGATGTGATCGTTGTGAATTATGTATGTCATTGTTATGGATTATGTTCTAATTTTATGTGTAACCACATAATGATGTCATGGTAGTCCAATACATCCAACCGTCACTCTAACCTGATATATGTAATCAATGGCACAAAACTATGTTCATGCATTAAACACCCAATCTCCCTCTTGTGTGCTTCATTAGAAACCCTAGCCACAAAACTATGTTCATGCATTAAACACCCAATCATTGCAAAATAGGGTAGCATTGTTTTCATGTTTTGGATTAAATTCGTGGTCAAGTTCTTCAAGTTTCAAATTTGTTTATTGAGCCATTTTTGGATTCACGTCAGTTTCTTCCTTCAATTGTTTGACTAACGAGATTGACTAGTCATTGAATTTAGATTGCACACTACCATTATTATCATATCATGTACATTTGTGTGTGTTGGTCTTGGTGCCACAAGGTGAAGAGTTCAGGATAAGCTACCACCTCGTAAAGACTGAAGGAATCTTGTGCAGAGTAAGGTTGTACAAAGGTAAAGATGCTCCATACATTAGGTCTAGAAATTGAGCTTTGCATGGTACATTGTAAGAATCTTATTTGTACTAGTGGATTGGACTTAGTAGAAAATCCCTGATTTTTTAACCGAGATGTGGGTTTTTCCGTCCATAGACTTCTTGCGTTCTTTGTTTTTTTTAACTTGTTCACATATCTTACTTACTAGCATATGTTTCATGCATCCTATGAGTTGTTATTTGATATATTGCGACTAAGTTTACACTGCATATTATGAACAATGAACTGAATTGTTGTTGACTAGGATAACTTGTAGTAAATTAAGTTTGATTCGTAGATTTGTATTTGGTTAACTAGCGAATTTGTACTTAGTTGACTGGTGAGCTTGGCTAGTCAATCCAACATACTTTAATTCATAATTACTTTGTCATTTCTACTTGCATAATGAACAGAAGGACAAGCACTCATCCACCAAATACGCTTCAGCAATAGAACCTTCAAGACGACCCTTATTACGAATATAACGCTTCAATGTTTGCAAATACCAACTATTATAACACGAAACACAAATAATTATAATTAGTAATTAAAGTTATCAGTGTAAATTATAAAATTTTATAAAGATCTGTTAATTACTGTTCAATTGGATACATCCATCCATATTGAACAGGCCCACAAGAGTTGCTTCATCGGCCAAGTGAATTGGGAAGTGCATCGTTAAGTGAATATCTTCCTCCAATTGACATAATATCAAGGCAATTCTTGAATTCAATTGCTTGAATCCTTCCTCAGACTCCTTCATCTGCCAAGTCAACCTCATTCTTGAATTCAATCATAAAAGTTTTACCTTTGTATTTCAGTTATCCCAATATTTCACCATCTCTGCCCACTGACCAAAATCCACGTTAGGAGGAGGTTGTAAGTGCTCATCCTCTTGTCTTTTGGTATAATAGACGGCCTTTAAACCATTCATGTATTCTTTGTATGCATGCTTCGCAATAGCAAGCGTCATATTGCGAATCAGAGACATTTTGTCTATATCTTCATCCCGAAAATAATAGTACCCTAAATTCATAAAAGATATACAAGTTAGTTAATTACGTTTACAGACATTTACAAGTTATACGATTTCTAAGAAAACGACAATATATACCTGAATTCTATTCCACAAAACGTCTTTGTCTTTTTCCAAAATCAAATGCCAATCCCTCGTCAAAGGAAGATTTCGGGGATCCCTAACCTCAGACACGATAAATTTTGAAAAATCACCACCATTTGAACTAATACATTTTCCCATCAAATCAAATGAACAAGGTTGTTTACCTGATCACTTTTGAATTCCACATCCGCAAGTTCTCCATTGAGTTGTTCCTTATTAATAAAAAAACAAAACAAAGGATACATATAAAAGCCCTAAACAAAGACCAATTTTCAATTTATGCATAATATTTAATAATGTATCTCTAGTCAAAATTCAGAACACAAACTCAATTTAATAACATAATCAAAATATAAACCACAAACTGAATATAATACAAATAATCTAAAATATACCAGTTTCAAAATTTGCTCCTCGAATTGTTGCTCTTCGAATTGTTCTTTAGTGGAGATTGGAAGAAAAGGCAACAGGAAGGAGAAGGAAAGGAGAAAAAAATGGGGAAAAGAGAAGGAAAGGAGAAGAAAAGAGGAAGAGTTGCAAGTAGAAGGAAAACGAAATAGAGAGGGGAAAATTGGCGCACAGAGCAAAATGGGGGAATAGAAGGCCTTTTATCTAGGGTTAAAACCTTGCATCGGTTAAAAAGCTAGGAATACTAAATGGTGTCGATAATGACACAATACCACCAACATTATTTGTTTCTGATAAAAATTGACGGAAAAAAATATATTTAATTATGCACATCATAAGTGGGACTGGCCACCTCCCACAACTCATTCAATTCATCAATCAACGGATGCAAATAAACATCAATCTCTTTACCGGGAATGTGTGGTCATAGTATTAACAAAGACAACAAATTTGATTGCTTCACACATATCCAAGGCGACAAATTGTAAACTGAAAGCACCACAGACCATGTGCTATGGTCATTCCTCATTTTCCCAAAATGATTAAATCCATCATTGGCCAATCCTAATCGACATTTTGAATTTCTGACGCAAAATTCGGATATAAATTTTCCAAATGCTTCCATGCTGGAGAATCTAAAGGATGTCTCATAAACTCATCCTTAGGACATTCAGTTGTGTGCCACCTCATATGTTCAACCTTAAGTAAACAATTTAAAAATCAAGGAATTTAGTAATAGAAACCTGAATTATTGAAGAATTCCGTCGTTGATCTATTCTTTTTGTACTAAGCCAACTCAAACAAAATCCCCCACAAAATCAAATTGGAAACAAAAATTAAACACAAGAGGAGAAGATATAAATAATAAAAGAAAGAAAAAGAAGGAATAAATGAAGATGAAGAAGAAAGATGCGCAAGAAGGAAGTAGAAGATGTGGCGCAAGATATATAAAGAGCACCAACTTGTTGGATACAATTGACAGGAAGTTTGAAAATATTTTAAAAAACCAATTATGTAGGATAAAAACGGCAGCCCTGGTTAATAATGTCGGATAATAATGAGTGTATGACAGCTAATAATAAGTTGTGTCGGATAATAATTACATAAACCAATATTGTTGGATATAATCCTTTTATGTCAGATGTATACGACATTCAAAAAAAAATCTTGAACAAAAAAAAATATATATTTAAACACAAATTACTTTTCCCGCTTCAAAATTTAGGGACATATTTAGAGGGGATATGCATTCTATGAAACTAATTTTAATGATCCAACTATCAAACTTGTCTGTATATACTCTGAGGTCGCATATGTAAAAAATCACAAACAAAAGAACATTCAAAGATTAGGTAACGGAACAAAAAATCTTGACGGTTATAAACGAAAAAACCACAATTTAATGCTTATTTTAGCTTTGATTTTGATGATTTTGTACAGCTACACTCCTCAACCCTGAAAGAATACAATGAGTGAATTCAATGTTCAATTTAAAATATTTACACTTGTGGATACCACAAAGATTAGGTAACGGGACAAAAATTTCGGTGGTTGTAAACGAAAAATCACGATTTAACCGTTATTTTAGCTCCGATTTTGATGATCTTTTACAGCTACACTCCTCGACCCTGAAAGAATACAATGAGCGAATTCAATCTTCAATTTAAAATATTTATACTAATGGGTACAACAAAATCTTATGTTATACTTAATGGAAGTATAAAATAAACTCTTAAGTGTAACAGGATATGCATTCTACAAAACTAGTTTCAACGATCCTACCGTCAAACATGTTTATATATCCGCTGAGATCGCTGATGAGTAGATTTTATATTATATATTTTATCCTAATCTTAGTATATTTTGGTTAATATATTGGAAGAATTTTGATACAATTCAAAGTATCAAAATTCTTCCAATATATTAACCAAAATATACTAAGATTAGGATAAAATATATAATATAAAATCTACTCATCAAATACCCCCAAACTTAGCTTTTTGCTTGTCCTCAAGCAAAACAAAAATAAAAATAAAATAAAACAACAACGAAACAATAGACCTTCCATAAATTAGCCTCAAAGCAATCTAGAGAAGGTCACCAAACTTAAGAGAATTAAACATTTTTCAAAATAAAATTAACCAAACCTTACACAACATTCTCAAGCGTAATGAGTGACATAACCAATATCAATACAACTTACTCAACCCGGATAGGTATATGCAAACCAAAGCTTCCACTTCAAATCCTCTACCATGAATATCACTCACACAAAAAAATCACACATTAAAGGGCAAAGTGTTTCACTCAATCATGATAAGCAATATAAAACCCCATAAGCTTGCTCTTCATATCAACTCTCCACTAATGTAAATCAATGCAACACCAAAGATCAAAGGTCTTTATAAAGGTTGTAACATTAGGCTAGGATATGGGCTATCAAAGAAAGGATAGGGAAAAACTAAAACTTAAGAAATACCAAGATATCTTCATAATGTAATTCGGTCGGCCCTCTTTTGAAACTTGAATCTTCTATTATTGGCGTCCAGGACTCATGTCATAAAGATGGAACAATTTCGAACTCTTCTTTTCTAATTCTTAATTCTTTTTTTTTGTTTTTTTTTTCAGAAGAATAAAAATAATACTAGACATGGTACCTCGGTACACGCCACTTCTTATTGTAGAACCCACCCTTTATCTTCCTTGATGTCCACTTGGTATCCCTTAAGTTATAGGGTATGGCTAAAATAGGTTAAATGTGTAGGGATGAATGTGGGTGATGAAAGAAAAAGCTAAGTGTTTGGCTTCAAAAAGGGTAACTAGGGAAAATGAAACATAAACAGGTGGTTAGAAAGGCTCAAACGATCCAAACATGGCCTTTATCATCTCTCTAATGTTGCATGACTTAGGATTTCGCCTCGATAGATATTGAAGCAAGTTCTAGTGAATGATAATGCTATCATGAAACTCACAAGAAAAAATATGCAAGAGGCTCAAAATCTCACAAGGGTTCAATAAGTTTTCACTTTAAATCCACATATAATTCTCTAAGTAAGAGATAATCATACTGACATTGGTTATTGGTATAAAATAAACTTGAGAATGATCATGTAAGAATCGGATTAACCATATAAAACAATTGAATTTTCACAAAAGAAGAACCAATTCAAATAAGTTTGTTGACCTAGACGAAAGCGAATTATTATCATTGACTTATGGAAGGTCTAACTAAACGACTCAAGAAAAAGAAAATCTTTTTGGATTTTTGACATTTTTCAAATTTTTTTTTTTTCCTCAGCCATATAAAGACCATGAAAAACTAAGATTTACTTTCCCACCCCCAAACTTATTTCACACTTTGTCCTCAAGGTGTGAAAACAAAAAGAAAACTAAAAGAACAAAAAAAAAAAAAAAAAAAAAAAAAAAACACAAAAACTATAGTGGACACTTTTTAAAAAAAAACGACAGCACTATAAGAAGAAATAAAAATTAATAAAAATAATAATAAAATAAAATAAAAGAAAATAAAAGAAATTAACAAACAAAACAAAAATCAAAGAGAAAAGAACACCTGGCTTGCATTGGATTCCTTTGTTTTGAAAGGCATGCAAATTGAAGATGGCGTCAGGCACAGTCTTCTGTCTCCGTCAGTCATGCGCCCACAGAGCCCAAACGGCTCTCTCTTTTCCCATTTTAAAACAGCCTTCTCGGTCAGTCATGCAAAGCTCCAGATATGTACACGTGTCGACCATCTGAATGATGAGTTCCTTAGGATTCCAAATGAAAGGGCAGATCTCTCTCACCTTTCTCCCATTTCCCCATTTCATAACTGCTCTCTCTCTCTCTTTTCGCTCAGACCGCATATCTCTCTAACATGAAAAATAGGCTCTCCTTCTCTCTCATTTTTCTCAATCCCCAGATCTCTCTAACATGAAAAATAGATCTCCAAAATGTTAAATCTGCCTTCTCTCGCTCGGAACTCTTCCCATGTTCCTCAACCCACGCAGCCCCCTTATCATTTCAAACCTCTCATTTACAGCAGCTCCTTGTAAAATGAAAAATATCTCCCCGTCACACCCTTAGCCAACCACACCCACGACGCTGCCATGGAAAGGATGGTACAATGAAGCTCCACACGCCCCTCAAAGGTAATCATCGCCCTTGTCCCTTTTTTTTTTTTTCATATAATCTCGGAGTAACTGGTTGAACACCATGGTTCTGTGACTGATGCATGTTGGTCTCATGTCTGTGTATATTAGGAATGTGCCAAAGACCATGACCTGAAAGCTCTGCAACGACATTGACAAGGAACAACAGCAAAGACTACAGATCCGGTTCCTGCAAAAGTAAAAATTCTTGTACTCCGTTCATGATGGGTTCCATTCCGTGAGACCGTTGTTTCATTATGCCTGCATGTAAGAATACTGGTGTGGTATTTTTGTAGAACAAGCGGATCCATGACAGATCCGAAAGAAGGACAACTCAAACTGGATATCCACCGGACAAAAGGCAGGACGCATCGCAACAGCCATGACTTATCAACTTTGAAGGTATAACCACTCATCCCTGCAAAAGCTATGACTTTCACAATATTGTGTGGTTTAAAAAAAAAAATTTATGTCTCTGTCTCGACATAGTCTCATATTGGTGTGCTCTGTGCAATATAGGCGGATCACTGATATATCCGAGGGAAAGAAAAGGGTGGACAAATCTCAGCTTCAATAGACAAACGGCACAAGCTTCCAAGAGCCCAGATTGGTGCATCTGGGAGGTAAAATTTCATAACCCTGCAAGTGGAATTGTTGTAGATCTGGTAATAATAGCTGTACTCAGTTCTGTGGTGTATGGATCTGTGATTTAATTGTGCTTCTCCTCCATGCATCGCAAAACTGAGCTGCAGAAAATTAACTGCTCAAAATTATGTCTCTGTACTGGATTTGCAACAATCACCCCCAAACTTGCATCTGTGAATGACTGTTTATGTTGACTGCTTTAAATTTCCAGCATAGTGTAGATGTGGTTGATGTGAACGTTAGACTTGGTGCTGGGTGCAGGATTCCAGCATAGGACGCACTTTATTTTTCATGTTCTCAACCTGCAATTAACCAATTAATGCGAATATTAAAAACGGAGCTAAAATCAACATGCGTAAATGAAGAAAGCGACATATTTTTGAATTTTTCATGGACTTTTTATTTTTTTGTTTTTTGTTTTTTTTGAAAACTTAGGTATATAAATATGCATCTAAAAATTAAACTTATAATAAAAAAATCAAACGAAAAATAAAATAAGTAAAGAGTTTAGAAAAATTGGGTTGCCTCCCAACAAGCGCTTTATTTTAAGTCTGTAGCTAGACGTTGCGGAAGTCTGGTGGCTAGATCACTGGTGCCTTCAGAGTTGATGACTCGCCTACACCAAATTTCTCTATGCATGGTTTTAGTTGATGTTTGGTCACCTTCAATGAGAAATCTATGCCCTTAGCCTTAATGTCCACATTACCATTATGAAAAACTTTAGTAACTAGAAAAGGGCCTTTCCATCGGGACTCTTGTCTCCCTGGACTTGACTTGAAATCTGAGCTTAACATCCACACTTTTTTACCCGGCTGTATTTTTGCACAAGTTGGACTGCTTCGCAATTTTTTATTGCCCTTGACATTCACGTGTTTTTGGTCAATCTGGTGGCAAATCACATTTTGAATCTTTATGGGCAGCTTGCCAGTAGATGATCTGGTCACAAAATTGGCATGTGGTAAACCATTTAATACATCAACACGCATGCATTCTTGCTTGTCACCTGAATGTATGCTTGCTTCAAACAACTTGAAAACAACAGTTTGATCTTCAACCCGAAATGTGAGTGTTCCAGCTTCAACGTCAATAAGAGTCCGGGCTGTTGCCAGAAATGGGCGGCCCAAAATAATGGGCGTTGTCAAATCCTCATCCATGTCCAACACC
Organism: Malus fusca; assembly: GCA_035220775.1. Taxonomy (NCBI): domain Eukaryota; kingdom Viridiplantae; phylum Streptophyta; class Magnoliopsida; order Rosales; family Rosaceae; genus Malus; species Malus fusca. The sequence goes on from CM069069.1 coordinate 27,379,820, forward strand.
ATAAAATCAGCCGGTAAATATAAATTGTCAACCTTCACAATAACATCTTCAATGACTCCTCTAGGGTAGGTAATTGAACGGTCAGCCAATTGAATAATATTGGAGGTTGGCTTCAGCTCACCTTCACCTAAACGTTTAAAAACAGAATAAGGCATTAAGTTTACACTAGCACCTAAATCAATTAAAACACTTTTAAAATCAGAATTGCCAATAGTACAAGAGATAGTAAAACTCCCTGGATCTTTTTTCTTTGGAGGCAATTTATGCAATAAGACCGCACTGCATTGTTCTGTTAGAATTACTTTCTCGGAATCCACAAGCTTCTTTTTCTTTGTACAAACGTCCTTCAAAAACTTGGCATAAGATGGAATGTTCTTGATTGCATCAATTAATGGAAGATTAATTTGAACTTTAGCCAAAGTCTTCATGAAATCTGTCAACTGTTGATCTTTAGCTTTAGGCTTCAACCTTTCGGGATAAGGCATAGGAGGCACATAAACACGTTCTGCAGTATTTTCGGATCTGTCTTGTGGCTGCCCATAATCTGCTGAAATTGCAGAATCTGCAAAAATTGCGGATTTAGTTTGGGGCAGTTCTGCTGCCCGCGAATTTCCAACATAATTTTCATGTCTGTTCTCGTAACTTTTGCCAGACCGTAAAGTTCGAACCGCGTTGCATTCTTCTCGTCCTCTTGGATTAGGTACTGTTTGACTAGGAAATGTACCCGGTGCTCTTTCTGAAACCTGCAAAGCAATCTGCCCAATTTGTTTTTCCATGTTTTTCATTGCTGCTTATAGATTTTGGATTTCTTGAGTGGTAGTATTTGCTAATTTTTCAATTGCAACCTCCCAAGCAGCCTTAGGTGCAGCAGATTGCTGTACCTGCTGTTGAAATTGAGGCCTAGAGTGCTGATCTTTGTCCCACTTTAGATTAGGATGATCTCTCCAACCTGGGTTGTAGAAATTTGAATAAGGGTCATATCTGGGACGCTGGAAATTGTTGAATGCATTAACCTGCTCTGCTGTAAAATTTGGACAAACGTCTTTATGTGGGCAGCTCATAAAATCATGAGTTATCATGTTGCAAATGCTACAGGCAGCTTGTAAAGGCTGCTGTACAACAGCCTGAGAACCTGGCATTCTCTGTAATAACATGTCAAATTTTTCGTCAAGCCTTTTCTCCATTTTTTCAATTTGTGCTGTAACATATGGAGAGCCGTTAGACATCTCAAAAACAGACCTAGATTGTGGCTGCTCAACTGCCCACTGTTGTGTATCAGCTGCCATTTTTTCAAATAACAAACAAGCCTCTTGTGCATTTTTGTCTTTGTACGAACCTCCGCATGAAGCGTTGACAAGAGTTTTTGTGGTCATATTCAACCCTCTGAAAAATATATGCACTTGATGTATTTGTATAACCTCATAACAATTAGAGTGAAAAAAAATTAAATTTAACATAAATATTACTAAGGGTTTTTTTTATTAACACCCCACATGTTGTTGAATATACCCCACTTAAAAATGTAATATTAAACAACTTGTAACTCTAATATGAAATGACTATTCGAGCCCTCATAGCTGCTGAAAATACAAATCCTAAAAACACAAACAAGTTGATGAAAATATATATTTTGATGAACGGAACAAAAAAATGAGTTTTGCTCCTCGTTCATTCGTTGGTTTTCACATTCAAGAAATTATTTAAATAATGGAATAAAAATTTGACTTTTTGCGAAGCCCTCCTCTAATTGGAATCCAAGAAATAGGAAGAAAACTAGAGAATGTTGAAACTTTTAAGATGTAATTAAATGTAATATTCTTGTGGTTGTTTGATGATGAAGAAATTCAATGCTTTTTGGCTAGTTGGAACTAACATGACCTTATAAGAACAATTCCTACCATTTGTCCATCAGGCTTCTTAGAATTCAACGTGAATGTTCAAGAAAATTTGACGGATGTTTATAAATCAAACAGCAAGATGGAGATTTTATACAACAATTTAATTCATCTTTCTTGTCTTTAAAATGTGGATTATTCTTTTGTTTGAATGAGATGAAGAGTTTGATGTGTGGTTAATTAGTTGATGATTGTGGGGTGTGTGAGATGTGAGGTGTGGGGTGTGGGGTGTATGAGATGTATTAAGTATGTGGGGTGTAGTCAACAAAATGTGGGGTGTTAATAAAAGTATTAATTAATTTAATATAAATATTTATAAAATATAATCCGACGGGATTGGTATAAAAAATTTGAAAATAATAAAATAAAATCCAACAAGAATAGTTCTTTATCCGACAAGAATATTTATGTCGAATAGACATGCCACTGTCCTTTTTTATTCGACATAATTGGTTAGAATAATTTAAAAAATAAAAACTATCCGACGAGAATATACATGCGGTGGACTTAAGGGTGGGAATTTTCCTGCTTCACTATTCGTGTCGGATAATAATGACTTAATATCAGTTCTATCACTGCTTATGTCTATTATAAGCGATAGAACTGCTTTGTCATCTGACACTGTCTAAACTTTTTGTCGGAAATATTTTATCCGACAGTATATTGTATAAAACAGCCACTAGTGTCCGACATAATAAGCTAACATTGTAGTAGTGTGAATGTAAATCTGTTCAAGTTTTGGAATTGTTGTTGTGAAATTGATCTGGGCAGATGGGCATACTCTAATTCGTTGGATGTACTGGTCGACTAGGATTTGTTCTTGCAACTGCACTTTTTATCACCGACTACCTTGTAACTGGTTGACTAGCTCATTTGACTAGTCTACTGTGCAAAGTTAAATTTTTATTTGCAGGATGTTCAGCATGGTACCAATTTCACATGGGTTCGAAACTTGCTGGTTTTTACATCTCTTTTGTTTTTTTTTCTAAACCCAACCTTATGTTTTTACCATATAAAATTCAATCCCTTTTTTTTTTCTACACAATTTAGTGGAAGATTTAATTATAAGGGTGGAAAAAAATACTGAAAATTCCAAACCATACTGAAATTGAACTGAAAAAAACCCGAATAAAAAATTTCAAAAATTTTGGTACTGGAACCGAACCGATCCCGAATTGTTTGGTATAGGAATCGATCTCACACTTTAAAATAATTGGTATTTTCATCCCGAACTGAAACTTTACTATATATATATTAAAATAACTAAAGTGTGGTGTGCTGACAAAAGTTCTATCAAGCACATGGGTGTTTTCTAAAGAAAGAACTCACTCTCTCTCTCTCTCACACACACACATTTTCTGTCTCAGCAGTCAACTATTTTGAATTCTCTCTCTGGAACCCAGAAACCACCTAATCGGCTAACCCTTCCTTTAACTCAATCCAAACCCGAGCCAACATATCCATACTCACACTCTCTCATTTCATTTCGCCTTTCTCATCTTTTCCTTCACTCAGTCTCAGACTCTCTTTATCTCTCATTCTCAAATTTAAAGCTCAGTAGCCACCCATCCTCTCACAATCTCACTCCGACGGAACGCTCTTCACTCTAGCCACCACCACACCTCACAACTTCATCCCCACCTCCGATTCTCTCCATTGATTTGCTCTATGTATGGGGTTTCGAATTAAGGTTAGGGTTTCGAATTAGGGCTTAGGGTTTTGAATTGGGGGCTTGGGTCAAGAAGAGGACGCGGGTCTGACTATCTTTCACTCTATCTCACTCTCTCGACCATCAATCTTCACTGATTCACTGTCACTTTGTCTCTAATTTCAACTTGGGTTTTTAATGTAGGTTCAAATGATTTCAATTTCAAACTAGATGGGTTGGATTTTAATGTAGGTTCGTTTTCGGGAAATCCTGAAATACCGAAAACATTTCGAGAATCTTGAATTGGTTCGGGATCGATCGTCGAATTCCCGTCCCGAAATTTTTTGGTTTGGTATTTAGTATGCCATTTTTGGTTCGGTATCCCATACCGAACCAACCCTATCTAATTATGTTAAAATAAAATCTCATAGTAATATAGTTTTGGAGTCATGACTTTAATTTTTAATTTAATGCGGTAATTCTTTCTATTAAAACTCGTAAACAAGTTTTGTTCTTATGATATAATCGGCTCAATACTAAATTTTTCATATATACCTTAAAACTTCATCTCTCCTCTTGTTTGATTAAATTTTTTCATGTTAATGTGTCTTAGAAAAGCTATTAGCAGCTCCTTGCCCTAGGAGTTTTTTACGTATCATGTGCATATAGTGTGCATATCATGTATTTATACATGGATTTTTTAATATATAACTAACAATGGGCCATTGTTCTAGAATTAGTGACCTTATAATTCATGTATTTGTACATGAAATTGTAATCTATAACATATAACTAACAATTAATCATTATTCTAGAATTAGTGACTTTATAGTTCATGTATTTGTACATAGATTTGTAATCAATAGCATATAACTAACAATTGACCATTATTCTAGAATTAGTGACCTTATAATTCATGCATTTGTAGATTTGTAAACAATAGCATATAACTAACAATTGGTCATTATTATAGAATTAGTGACCTTATAGTTCATGTATTTTACATGGATTTGTAATCAATAAGCCCACACCCATCTTTAAGTGTATTTGTTATTATCCATGAATTTACATTTACTATCCACTTTGTTTGAAGGAAGTGTTAACGCCTCATCAGGTCCATACAATCTCTTCCCCTTCTTGTGGAAAATATAAACCATCTATTTAAGTTGTCTTGTTAAGGGTTTGTGTTTTATTTCAAAACCACAAGTTCAAAAGATGAAGAAAGCCAAAACCACCTCATCATCCATACAATCTCTTCCAGATGATCTTCTTGTCCATGCTTACTAAAGTTGCTTCTCGGTCTTTAAAGGACTTGTTTTCAGCAAAGATGGTGTGCAGAAGTTCAACCAAATCACCCAAGACTATCGCATATTCGAACACATCAACACTAGGGAATTTGAAAGCTTCAACCTGCTTAGTTCATGGACCAGGTATGAAAATGTCTCCAAGTTCCTGAAATGTTGCAGGGACTGCGACAATTCCAAGCCCCTGTATATGCTACAGATGAGATACTTCTTCCAAGACAATAAGTAGAAGCCAAACTTGAGTCTTTGTAGATGGCGATCTCAAAGGGTCATAAAGTAGTATGATCTTGGTGTGCTACGGGGGATTCAAAGTATGAAGGCCTCAAGCTTCTGCATTCTCTCAACCTTCACAAATTAAGACGTTTGAGCGTAATGGATGTAGAGAGATAGTTCAGTGGTGTTTTTCGACTCTTTGGGTGGATAGGAAAGTAAGAGCTGGAATCCTAAAAGTTCATGATGACAATGCTTCCATGAAAGCATTCAGCGACTATGGAAGTCCACAAGGTCCTTTCACACTCCGATCGCATTGGGATTTATTTGGCCATGAAAAATTTAGTAGTTGTTCCTGCAGATGGCATCAGGAAGTAAATATGTTTTGTGATATGTTATGTGGTAAAGATAGGTAGACTAACTTTGTTTCTTTTCATTTAATTTTCTTGTAATAGTAGCGTTTAAATTCCAGTACAGCATTTTCTTTTCCTTTACTTTTCTCATGTACTTTTTTCTTCCTTATTATATGGCCTTTATATTTTCCATTTTTTCTTCCCAAAGATACACAAACACAGACACAATCTTTTAGCTCTGTCAAAGAAGGAGCCTAAAAAACTAGCCATAATTCCAAAAAAACCATCAATGAATGGTAGTAATAGACGACACCCAAGTTGTCATCATTACCCATGTAAGCAAGTGTGCAAATCAAATTATTAAGAACCTATATCCATCTTTTCTTGTTACTAAACCTTATATCTACCTTGTCTTATCATTAAGTCTTATGGATTCATTTTGGCGGCAAGTGCTTAAGTGAATCCCTAGGCCCAAAACACATAGTCCCACTCATGTACTTTTTGCCGTCATTTTCCCCACTCATGTCCTTTTGGCATTTTTGCCACCTGGGTACTCATGCATTAGTTCACCTATTAAAAGCACACATTTGACACTACTCACTCTATAGATGCACGCACAAACATTCACTGTATGCTTTCAGTTATGCTTAAAATAACATAACAAAATATCAAAAATTTACTTACTCCAATTTAAAAGCCATGTATTAAGATGATTAATTAGGGAATTCTAGAGAAATTGTACATATCAAGAGCATTATATGTGCATGACGTGCATATAATGTGCATCGGTTAGGTTGTCCAGATTTTGCTAAACCCAATGCCATCTTTTGGTTATTGTGCCAGTTTGTGATAAGGATAAGTTTAGTAGTTGTACAAGTAGATTAGTGTACACACACCCTTCTTTATATTATAAATTAAACATAGACCCTTCAACTTGCCCATAATTTGCTCAGCCCAATTTCAAAAGCCCATGCACAAAATATGTAGAAAGTATGCACAACCCATTATCAAAAGCACATGCACACAATAAGTACACAATATGACACAAATGAAAATCAAACAAACCATGAACAAAATTAACTTCAAATTACATGCAATTACACAACCCTAAAGCCTAATTCGTTAATTTCCCCTAAATTAACTATACAAAACAGTCAATCGCACACAAAACCCTAAATTCCCAAATTGGGAAAACCTAAGTTCAAATAATGAAAATTCAATTCAAAACGCCCCTCTTTTTTTAATTTTTTATTTATTTTGCCATTACAATTGTTTGAATTGATGGATACCAAACTCGCCTTGACCGCGAAAATTATAGAAAAGTTTGGAAGCTTGGCGTCAGTCGGAAATTGGACAGGATTTGGGTTGGGTCGTTTGGGGATTTAGGGTTCTAGAGATAGGGGCCGTGCGAGAGAGGTTTTCAAACAAGGAGTAAATGCTGACTATGTTGGACAAAATAAAAGGGCAATTAGGTCATTTCATGGTTTTGAAAAATCCTATTTTTGTCATATTGTTGTGTATGTCCTGTGCATATACCAAAAATCCTATTTTGGTCCCAAGATTAAGGAAGTGACCCATTTCTATCAGTTTCTCTAAAAAAAAAACATAATAATAAGGTGAACACCATACAACACCCAAATGGCTACTTGGTAAATTTTTTTTGACACACATTTTGTAAGACCCATGACGTAACTTTATTCAAGAATCTAAAACGTCTATATTTCAATTCGTTGTTCATAGATTATGATTGAAAAAAATTACACAAATCGAAAATCATTAAGACATTTATATGACCTTTGGATCAAATGGTAGTCATTTTAGTGTTTGTTTGTGTAATCGTAGTCGTTCATTTTTCTTCACAAAAAATGAATGTCTTAATGATTTTGAATTTGTTTAATTTTTTGCAAGGATGATCTATGAATAAATTGATAAATAGACGGTTCGAATCACCAAAAGAGGTTACAAAATACCTAAAAAACTATGTCAAAATGCATGTCAAAAAAGTGTCCCTCAAAATCTTAATTGAATAAACCTCCTTAAGTTTCGACTATGAAAGATTTCAATTACAAATAAAAAAGAATACCACTAAATCGTAATAATAATTAGTTATACATATATATATTTTATTTAGAAAACACAAATCATCACTTTTGTTGAAGTTAACATGAACCCATATTTATAGAGGAAAAGATTAGTCCTAGTTAATCCTAACCAAGGTATTAAATATCGATGATATCGGAAATATCGGTAGTCCAAAAACACGGAAATTTCGATGGAAATATCGGGATATTATCGATATCGATAAAAATTGAATAAAAACCATGCAAATTGTAAGAAAAACTTCGGAATTTTTTATTGAAACTTTGCAGGATGTTTGTTTAGTCAATTATCTATTAGTTTATCACAAAAAATTGGAAGGAAATGCATTGCATGATAGATATAACTGATTTAAGTTGATTATATAGCGAGCTGACAAACATTGTGAGTGTAGAAAATATGTAGTAATTAATGAAAGAAGTTTAAACACACGATAATCATTTATATATAATGAATTAGTACAATATTTTACACTTTATACATTGCATGGTAAGATACATGAGTGACTTAGCAAGGTCTAAAATATCGATGATATCGAAAATATCGGTAGTCCAAAAACACGGAAATTTCGATGGAAATTTCAGGATATTATGGATATTTTAGACCATGATCCTAACTAGGGGTGGGTTCAAAAAACCGAAAACCGAACCGAACCAAAACCGAAAAAACCGAACCGAACGAAAAAACCGAACCGAATTGAAAAAACCGAACCGAATTGAAAAAACCAAACCGAACAGAATTCTTTTGGTTCGGTTCGGTTCGGTTTTAGTGATCTAGAAACCGAACCGAACCGAATTAATTAAATTAATTTTTTTATTTAATTATTTGTTTTGGGTATTATTTTCTAAACCCAATTTGTAAGTTAAAATGTGCTAAACCCAATGTGTTGCCAAACTTTAAGCTCAAAATATTAAAAAAATGCCTATAAAAACTCTAAACCCTAACCTATTATTTCTCCCCCATATAAGGTTCTGGAACCAAACGTCCTACATCCATCTCCATAGCACTGTCTACTTCTGCCCCAGCTTTCTTTTCCAAATCTACTCTCATATAACATGTAACAGAATCCATAAACATTTATTTCGGGTAGATTACTTGCGTAATTTGTGATGCAAAAGAATCCAACACACACTAAATAAATCCACCCACGCATTACTTTTACTAATCAAGTTGTCGACATGCAGTTACAAGCATACAACCCTGATCTTTGAACAACATCATACAATTTAATTTTTCTAAGTCATTTGTACGATTTTTGTGTTGTGAGGTTGTTAGTTTGGACTTTGGAAGACTTGATTGATGATTTTAGTTCAACTTTAAATGTTTATTTTCATTGTCTTTGATTCTAGTTAGAATGCTTATATTATGATTGTGTTGGAGATGTTAAAATTTAAAATTTCAATGTTTTTCATTTTTTGAAGAAAAAAAAAACAAAAAACCAAAACCGAACCGGAAAAAACCGAACCGAAAAAAAACCGAACAGAAAAAAACCGAAAAAAAATGAACCGAACCGAAATTTCGGTTTGGTTTCGATTTTGACAAAAAACCGAACCGATTTGAACCGACCCCACCCCTAATCCTAACCATCAAAAGTTGCTGAGACAAAATTATTTCCTTTTATTGCTAAAGAGCCCAGGAGTCTAGTCACAGTACCAATTTTGGGTTGGGTCTCAAACTCTCCGAGCAATAGAGAGGGAAGAACTAGAAGAAGTAAAAAGCCGAAAGGGCTTCTCACTCCCTACCTTTTGATCAAAACTTTCACAGAGAGAAGAGAGAGAGAGAGAGAGAGGGGTACAAGGCGAAGGTGGTACACGAAGCATCATAGTGACCATGTCCTTGGGTTATGCAGAGAAGCTTTCCTACATAGAAGATGTGGGCCATGTCGGAATGACTGAACATTTCGACACGCCTCAAGTTTTGCAAGAAAAAGTGAGAATCTTTTGAGTATTTTCCCTTTCCAATTTTGTTTTAAATTGCTACTTGTTCTTAAAGTTGATGTCTTTGTTGATCTTCTGGAGTTGTGATGAATGATTGTTAGGTTTTTTGATTGCATTTGGTATAATTATGGCTTTGTTTTGCTGGGGAACATGGATTTGTTCCTAAAACTTAATGCTGATTAAGATCTGATATTTGGGTTTAGGCATTTATCTGCATTGTGATTGAGTTTTACTTGCTTTTTTGATCAATGAGTTGGTTACTTCCTTACCTGTGTTTTGGTAATCCCAAACATCTATGTTTATACCCTTAAAGAGGTAGAGATTATCAGCTTCACGGTTAACACATTTGGTTCGAATGTAGTTGAATTATACCTATTGAGTGGACGCAAACACAATCTTTTCCTTCTCTTTTGTTGTTATCCAGGACTTACATAGCTGTTGAAGAATTTAAGGCCTCGTTTTGTTAAAGGGGATTGGCTTGGAACTGCTCAACAAACTGAAGGGCATTTTGAAAAAATAAATGGATGACAACTTTCGTATTTTGTCCAAGTTAAAGACTATTCAGGAACAAAAGATATCCCTACTAATCCTCACAAAAATGGTACCATTAAATTGGACTACTTTTCTTCATGATTAACCTTCGACTTGGACAAAATAAGGAAGTTATCATCCATTTCTTCCTTCAAAATGCTTTCAGTATAGTGAGTAGTATTACCCAAGTCAACCCTCTCGAACAGACGAGGCCTAAGAGTCTTGGATTATCCCTTAGCTCCCAAAATTGTGATGTTTTGATTATTCAATTTCGTTGATATTCTAGAGATTTACAAAGTAAACTTATGAAGGTTTACTTAAACATTTTGAAATGTAATGTGATATGCTTACTAATTGCAAGCACCATTGCATATTTGTGCACTTTTGTGATCTTTCATTTGTGTGTTCTATTCTTTGCGGACGTATGAGTTTGTGTATGTATGCTCTTTATGCTGACATCATGTGCATGAATTTATTTTTTGGGAATGGCAGATTGAGCGGCTTGCTATGTTGATACAAAAGGTTTGAACCTACACATCCCATTACAATATGTATATTTCATATTCGATCTTATTTAATCAATTTTTCTAAAAAAATTCCTTGCACTTGCAGAGTAAGCATCTAGTAGTGTTTACAGGTGCAGGAATCTCAACTTCTTGTGGTATACCGGACTTTCGAGGTCCAAGGGGAATTTGGACTCTGCAGGTGAGAATCACAAAACCTCATACCAAATACGTAGAGTTAATTTTTTTTCTTTGTGATTTGTCATTTCAAAATTAATGATATTCCTTTTGGTGCGATTACTCTTGATTGGAGGGGAGTTTTGTATTGAATGTAATTTTGGTTTGAGTTTTGAAGGTCTTATGTTAATTTTGATGGACTTCTTATCCATTGCAGATGTATCTTTTTTCGCAAATAAAGTTTGTTTTTTATAAGAAAAAAGAATCCTAACCACATCTAACATGGATTAAGAAAAAAGAATCGCATCTAACATGGATTAATGCTTCTACCGGATACTAACTACTTAAAAATTGACTATTTGAGTCATTTGAACACAAATTGGATTTATAAGATAAAACTTACAAGGAAAGATGTCTGCTACATCAACCATAGTGAAATAACTAACTTAGAGAGGAGCAACTGATTCCAAATACCCAGTGATCTCTTTAAGAACTTTATTTTTGGAAGGAATTCGGGTCCATTTTAACTCTCTCTCTCTCTCTCTCTCTCTCTCTCTCTCTTCTAGTCATTAGTTACGTTTGTATGAGAAACTGAGTAAAAAGGAGTCCTCATTGTTTCGACCTTTTTGGCTTATCCTAGCCATACGAGAAACAATCATAATTATACCAAAATAATAATTACAAAAGATAGAAGCACTCATGCATCTGCAGAGCACTATGGATGTTGCTGATTTCTGTTTACTAGTGCAGCATGAAGGCAAGGCTTTGCCGGAAGCATCATTGCCATTTCATCGTGCATTGCCGAGCTTGACTCATATAGCTTTGGTTGAACTGGAGAGAGCTGGAATTTTGAAGTTTGTAATTAGCCAGGTATACATTACTTGGTCTACCTTGCAGAATTTCTTTATATTGAAAATTATTGATAATTTTTTAAAATCAGTTATTCAAGTGGCTTAATATCTGGTCATGCTTTGGATGCTAGTATCTTCAAGTCTTTGAGGCTACATTCTCCTGTGTCCTATTCCTATATTGGGACTGGGGGAAGGGCATAGTCTTTTTACTATTAAAAAGTTTGTGGCCATTGTGTGTGTGTTTTTTTTTTCCTTTGCTGGGGCAGGGACACATTAATAATTCCATTGTGTTTGACTGTTTGTATTATTTTTCTGTCTGACCTTGTTACTATTTATGCACTATTTTCGTCTTTCATTCTTGCACCCGCATAAATAGCTCATTTGTCTCTCTACATGTTTATTACCTTTTATGTTTGGATGCTAGAATGTTGATGGTCTTCATCTACGATCTGGAATACCGAGGGAGAAACTTGCTGAGTTACATGGTAACTCCTTTCTGGAAACCTGCCCTTCTTGTGGAGTCGAGTAAGGCTTTCTCTTTTTATCATCCTGTTATTGTTGCCTTTCCTCATCATTTTTCTTTTTCTTGGGAATTGGGCCGGGAAAGGTTTAATGTACAGAAGTTAATATTTTTTTTGCTTCATAGTTTGGCTCCTTGGGTCGTTCTTTTATCAATTTAATTTCATGATTTAAACTTGTTAAGGTATTTGAGGGATTTTGAGGTTGAGACTATTGGACTGAAGGAGACTTCAAGACGGTGCTCAGATAAAAATTGTAGAGCAAGGCTTAAAGATACAGTTCTGGATTGGGAGGTATTGCTTACTAATAATTTATGTTCTGTTTGGATGTCCATGGTGAAGAAATAATTTCTTGGCCTTCATTTTATTAATCTGTCAGTTTAATTTTGATTTAATCGTTTTTTAATTCAAATAAGTGTTTGCCTCTTTTGGGTATCAACGTGTAAGTATTTAAGGAATGTTCATTCTAGTATTGTATACCTTGATACGTTGGGAGTTAGTGTTTTTGCTTATTATAAGTTTGTGGTAGGGTTTACCTAAGAGGATGGCTTTCATCTCCTGATGTACCTCTGTTCTGTGCATCTACAAAATTTGTATTTCCCATAAAAGAAAATTTTCATTTACCACACTTGTTTTGTCTGCATGGAAACTCTTTGACCAAGAGTCAAAAGTAAAATATATAATTGCATTTGAATTGTACGTCACTTTCAGCTATATAGGATGAGAAATAGGGAGAATCTTCTGGGGACGTGGCTTGTTCATGCATTTTTTTTTAAAAGATGTTTCTGAGAAATGCTCTCTTGCTTTTGCTATGTGTTCAGGATGCATTGCCCTCAAAGGAGATGGATCTGGCTGAGAAGCACTGCAGGATGGCTGATGTTGTATTATGTTTGGGGACAAGGTAAAAACAGAGTTACCTAATTTAGCTGTCACAACGGTAGCTTAGCTTTTGTATATTAGGATATTGTGTGGTAGTTACTATTACTTTGTGGTTTTGATGGACCATATACAGTAATTACTTAGTTGTAGCATAATAACGTTTAAAGTTAAATTCCTTAGTTGAATTCTGAAATGAATTTCACATTCCCTTTTTGACTGAAACTAGGGCTACAGAAGGATGAATCAGGCTATAAATAGTTTAGGGCATGAAGTTCTTCCTGATTGGTGTTATTTCTGCAGTTTGCAGATCACTCCAGCATGCAACCTTCCTCTGAAATCGCTCCGTGGTGGGGGAAAGATTGTAATTGTCAACCTTCAGGTAATTACCTTCTAGTTTATGGCCGTTGTTTATGGGCTGCAAAAATTGGACATGTCACATCAAGTTTATTAACAGTTATTTATAACGTGCTTTATTCTACTTCGCAGAAAACTCCAAAGGACAAGAAAGCAAATTTAGTGATCCATGGACTAGTTGATAAGGTATTGAAATGTATAATATCAATGTAGTTTTTATTAGACAAGCTTTTGTCACCTCTGTTGATGAAGTCTTATTGTTACCCATTATGCATTTTGTACATTTGCACATCCCATCAGGTCGTATCTGGGCTTTATCAATAGGGGCGTGAATCAGAATGCTGAGCTCCAATTTGTTCATTTTATTTCAACATTTAGATTCGGTCTCCTACATCATTATTTATTCATTTCGGCAACAGGTTATTTCAGGTGTCATGGACTTTCTAAATCTTCAGATTCCTCCATTTGTCCGGATAGATCTTTTTCAGATCATTCTAACTCAAGCCTTGAGTTTAGGTAAGGTTTCATGTTTACCGTGTTAAATATTTTGTACAAGGTGCAGAGAGTCACACATATATGCTTGTTTTGGATGTACAGGAGATGCTTTCAGTGTGCTTCTAGTAAATTTACAACTCTATTATATGTGAATGCCATTTATGTCCTTTGGTTTGCTATTAGATCTAGCACTGAAGCTCATTCTTCTTCTTTTTTCCCTGACCTTTTCCAGCTTTGACTGTGACCGCTCTTCTGCAGAGCATATTTTAGTGTTAATTTCATACACATTTTTGGTCCACTCCCTAAATAAAAACTGAAGCTTTTGGTGTCCAGTGGTTGTCTAACAAAGTATCCGAGCCTTGGTTTGTGGGAGGCAATGGGTTCGAAACCTCCATACCCATTCCCCAATTAATTGTTGGTTTGCATGGTGGAGGATGGGGCTGCACCTATATGAATATCTTTCTACATTTCTTAACCTATCCACACACAGAATGTGTTAACTGGATACACATCCCTGGCCCTTAAAGGCTTAATCTATTGGGGTAGTGCCATAGTGGTTGTCTAGCGCTGAATATTGTTTACATATCAACGTTTGCAAATGCTTTGTACTATTACTAGTGATGCCCTATATATGGTAATGGACTACTCTCTCTAATTACTCCTTGTTTTTGTTCCCAGACATGATTAACAAGTCTCAGTAGTTCCATGAATTGTCCTCAAATTAGTAAACTTTAGTTTCATCTTTCTCACATAGTCCATTCACTTGCTTACAGATAAAAAGAATGTGAACTGGAGCCTCCGCGTAGCAAGTGTACATGGACAGAAAGCTCCATTGCCATTTGTCAAATCTATTGAGGTGAAATTACTTTAAGATACTTGTTTCGTTGATCTTGCTACTTGCTTCCTTATCATTTTACTGACAGACCACATGTTTAATTTTTCATCTTTCGTTGATCTTGCTACTTGCTTCCTTATCAAATAACTGTAAACATTGCGTTATCTCGAGATTGATCAACTTAGTGAATTTGTGTGGGAAGCTTAGGGCACAATTCCTTTTCTACAAGACATCCCCTTCAAATTATCTTGTTATATTTCCTTTTCCCGGATTTGGTTCTCACCCTCGTGTTATATTTGCATCCTAGATATCCTTCTTAGACAATCAAGGGTATAAATCAGCTATTCTACAGAAGGAACCATTTCAATTGAAAAGGTATGCTAAACTGAATTGCTTCTATTCAATTTTGAATTTCAAATAAGATAGGTCATAAATACTTAAAGTGATTGTAAACTATGTAAAATATAGATTTTATTTAAAATGAGAAAACAGTATGATTAGTCAAGACTTGTATGGTTCTCTCCAGCAGTTTGATATTTGTTATTGTAAATTCCTTTGATTGGAAACTAGTGGCTTTATTTGTATTTCTTAATGGTATAATCTGCATGGATACTCCCATATTTTGGTTCATCTGGACCCATTGTTTTTTTAGAGTCTAGACAGAGGTATGCAAGAAAGGAGAGAGATGAGAGATGAGGGCGGTGAGGAAGAAAGGAAGGAAACATAGAACCAAAGCTAAAAACAAAAGTTTCTTAAATTGTTTGGGGCCTGTTTGGTATCGTTCTTGGATCTAAGTTTCTGAATGGTAGGTAAATTACTTAATACTGGTTAGTTTCAAAAACAAAAAATTTCATTCAAGAAGGATACCAAACAACTCAGTTTTTTATTTATGAACCTCTCTCCATATATTTTCTCATCTCTCCTTCACATTATCATAACTCCTCTCACTTTCTTGTCCTCTAGCACTTAAACTCCATTCTGATGTATGCAGATGATCCAATAGGCTAATAGCTTATGATGTGTTATCTAACAGTGTCACGTTCTCACATTTTTGTATTCGATATGTATCAGGAGAACCTTGCAGGGAAAATCATTTGATATGGTTTTGAAATTCAACTTCATAGATAGTTGTGGTTGTCCGTCCACAGAAATCGTCGTACCTCTTAATTTTAAGGTTGGTTAGAAGTTCGAACCTTGTCTCTTATATGCTGTTAGTAGTTATAAATTACATATCCTTGATTTTCGAAATCAAGGATATCGCCTTTCTGTGTTCTAAGGGAAGCCTGACATTACTGTGACTTATTATTGTCCAGGTTCCAGAAGACTGTCTTACGCTTGATAAGGATGCAGTATTGCAAAAGCTGAGACACACAGCAATTCAAGAATCATGCTGTGGGCAGAATGCAATTGTTGAGAGAAATGTCATGCTGACCCCAAAAACTAAGGTCATTGCATATGCCATTGTAACAAATGTTGTCCGGTATAGGATGACTGCTGAAGCCTTGCAAGCTGGTTCCCTAGGTAACGCCATTAAAAGGCGAAAAGAAAGTGTCAATGGTTTTGAAACATCGAGGAAGCGATCAAAAGTGCACAGGCGCAAATCTAGATTTTAGAAACTGAACAGTTGGTGGTTCGGCAAGAACTTGTAAATGGTACTGAAAATCTAGAAATTGAAGAAAGGTCACAGGCATCTACGTTATAGAAACCGACCGGTTGCGCTTGGTTTTCTTGTAAATATCTTATGCTCATTAGGACTGACGAAAAAGTATTGAGTTAGTAGGGACTGGGTGAATTTTGTTAGATGCTGCACTCATCTCCCCAGCTATGAATAGGTGGTGTTATAACTTAATCGGCTAATATGATTCAAATTATGGTCTTCAGCTCTCTCTCTCTCTCTCTCTCTCTCTCTCTATCTCCTCTTCGTTGTAAACTTGTTTCTTTTCCCATAACCTGATGCTTGAACCAGGCTGACCGGTTCAGTCTTAAGCAGCCGAAAGATGCAGTGTGCCAAGTCTGAACCAAACTGAATCAGGCTGTCGCTATTCAACAAACGTCACCAGTCGGAGAAAGAAAGTGTTGACCGTAGTAAAAATCCCAAGGCGTTATTAAGTCTACCATTTCATCAGGGTGAATGAGGAGTGATGGGGATAGAGAAAAGTTCATATCTAGCAAGGCTTATGAAATGTGAGTGGAGAGTCACAATTCGTAAGAATGGTGATTACAACATTGCACAAGTGCAACTAGTAGTACTGCTTTTATATTATCAAATCATTTTGAAAACTGTGCATGTGTGTTGTAAATAGTGCAGAGTAGATGATCATCAGATAATAGGATGATTTGCCTACGAACAAAAAATTACATTTTTTAGGAAATACAAAAAAATTACATTGCAAAACTACTTTATAAACAGGGATCAAATCCTAGTTTTACTCCACAAAAAAATTCTTTCAGCCTAAACTTTCAAGTGTCACGAAACATGAGTACTAGTGCCTTAGTGACTAATGCTGAAATTACAAGGGTTTTTTTTATGTCTACATCCTTTACTATCATTCAATGTTCGTGAGCTTCAAAAGTAACATATATCGCATTTTTTGGTAAATTTGCATACAAATTAAGAAAAATTACATTTTTTAGGTAATACAAAGAGAAATTACATTACAATACATCATAAATCAAGATAAAGTCGTACTTTTTCTCCACAAAAAAATCAAACTCTTTTACCCCAAACATAAGCATAAGTGCCTTAGTGGCTAGTACTGAAATTACAAAGTTTTTTTATGTATACCTCCTTTACTACCAGTCAATCTTTGTGAAATTCAGGAAGTAACATATATGTGGAAACCTATATATCAACAGTTGTAACATTGCAATACAATAAATGTGAAAACCTGTCAAAGAAGTGCACACCTTAAAATTATTTGTACCTTGTAATTTACACGCGCTTCCAATTGTTTATCATATATTTCAAAAGTGTGTTATAAAGATAAGAGATTTGGATTTGTCCTAACGAAAGTGGTTTCTATTTTTTACATTTTGATAAATTTTTTGAATTCTTTCCGATAGTTGACAGTTATTGACAATTTGTCACTTTCGAAAATCCTAATGTTGGCGTTATTGGATTATAGAAATTGATAATTGACAACAACCGCCAACTGTTGTCGGAAATTTTTTTATGGGAAATTGATCCAAATGCGGAAATTAGAAACCGTTCATAATAAAAAAAAAGCTAAATTTTATGTGTCGTAAATATGGGACCTTTGTATGCAAAAAGAAAAAAAATTGGCATCTTCCGTAATGAGATTAACGAATGGAAGATTATATTCACATTCTAAATTACTTCTCCTACACTTTTTAATTTTTTAATATTTTTTTATCACGTGTTAGTGTCACATTCCAGATCAGCTCAGCCGTAGCACGATATTGTCCGTTTTGGGCCCTGGCCATGCCCCTTCTCCTACACTTTTTAATTTTTTAATATTTTTTTATCAAGTGTTAGTGTCACATTCCAGATCAGCTCCGCCGTAGCACGATATTGTCCGCTTTGAGCCCCGACCACGCCCGCACGATTTTGTTTCTGGGAACTCACTTTCCCAGTGGGTCACCCATCATAGGATTACTCTCGCCCGAACTCGCTTAACTTCGGAGTTCCCACGGAATCCGAAGCTAATGAGTTCCCAAACGACTTTGTGCTACAGGAAGGGGTGCATGTACATATAAAGCACATCACTCCCTCTTCGTTGGTTGAATGTGGGATGTTACAGTTAATGGTGTGTAGAAAATATTAAAAAAATAAAAGGGTATGAGATAAGCAATGGGGTGTGTGAATATAATCTCTCTTAACAAAAATATATATGGAATCTCATAAATACGTAAATATTTTATCTAATATGATGTACATTAAACGGTGCAGTAGAAAATGAATTTATTGAATATATCAAATAACGGATTACGATTTTTTATTTTTTTTCAAAGAAAATTTCAAAAATAAAAAGAAGAGTGTAGAGTACATGATCATCAAATAATAGGGTGATTTGCCTGAAAAAGGTATATTTTTCAAGGAATACAAAAAGAAATTACACTGCAACGACAAACCATGATTGCATTTTGGGCCAGAGTCTAATATCTTGGAGAATTAAAACTTGTGCTCAAGATATATTGTATTTAGGTTCTTCCTTTGAGTTTATTGTTTTAGTCTTGTTTGGGAGGCTAATTTTTTCGCTGATTCTTTAGCCAATTATGGTCACTCTATCCACATTGTGATGTAATTTAGGTTTGTACCTCTCCTCATGCTAGACAGGCGTTGTTGTATGGCGAAGAAGTTATCAATCTTTGTATTTAAAATGGAAGTAAGACAATTAACATTATACGATTGATTCAAAGTGATAAATTGTAAGCTTCAATGGAAATCAAATGGTAGAAGAAAATGCAATTGACCACTTCTTTACGATGAAGAGGGAGAGCATCGACGGATATGTTAGGGATTTTTGTCCCGAAATCTATTGCTGCTCTTGTTTCTTCTAGTGCCTAAAATTATATTCTTCAGTTGAAGGAAAATAATAGATAAGATGTCAGAACAAATGAAAAGCAAACAATTTACTTTACCATTTCACAACAAATCACAATATCAATTTTTGTTTCTTCCTTTACTTTAAAAGTGTATACAACATAATTAAATACATTTTGTCGAGCAATGAAAAAAGAAATTGAAAGAACCAAAAAAAAGTGTTTGTTCACCCTTACAATTACAATGTATTGTGGTACATTCATGTTTGCAATTATATCCAAATCAGAATGTAGATCGAAGAATACTTGAGTTCTAAGCTTTCTGCTAACGAATGATGTTATGAAGAGTTTTATCAAAGTCAAATTGTTGTGTATTGATCTACAAAAAACCACGACACAAAAAAACTAATTTAAGGAATTGTTAGAAATCTAAAAATGCAAAGACATGGTTTTTTTTTTTTTTTTTTCAAATTTACTCTCAGCATTGAAACTTGTTATACAGAGAAAGATGATTAAGTGGGATGGTGTGGAAAGAAGGTGATGGAAAATTATCATGAAGAAGAAAGATGCAATAATGTCGTCTAAGAAAAAACGTTTGATATAACTTCAAATATTGTTATAGATGTTAGATAATATTAAAACAGGCCTATGGTTTTGCAGTCACATTCATACGTGTGAAATTATTGGGCCGTCAAAATGACAATAATGCCCTTAAGTTGTTCTCCTCTTCACCGTCACTAAAAAGGGTAATGCTAAGTAGACCAAATTTTTAAATTAAATGACGTGTTGTTGATGATTAGACTATTACTGAAATGTTGATTAACGTGTTTATTTCCTATTAATGACATATCATTTTATTTGTAAATTTAATTTAAAAATTTAGTCTGTCTAATATTATCACACTAAAAACTCCTTGTCCTTATGCAGAAAACCAGATGATTTGCGGTGTCGAGACGCCATGTATTCGTAACATTAATCACGGCGCGCTACGTGCGACTTACATATTTTTGATGTATTTATATGAGAGGATTGGTTCAATGTATATAAACATAAAATAAAGATGATTATCATCTCTAATAATACAGGCATGAATTTAAAGTATCTTATCTAGAATATGTAAAAAAAAAAAGTAATAAATAATAGAGAAGATCCTTATAATGTAGTTGCAACTAAAAGCTAAATAAAAAGTATAAAAACAATCCAAGAACATCAATTGACATTGATACACTTGACAACAAAACATATCATGAACTCATATCATTCCGTCATGTTAAAAATTTAATGCATTTGGTTAAAATCAAATATTAGCATTATTTGTAATTGAATTGCATTAAAAGTTGAAATGGGGAATTAAACATTAAAAGAATGAATATAACCTTATATCAATTCTCTCCATACTTGATATATGTTGAAGTCCTCTGAAAATCTTAAAACTGAAATTTCAATTTGTCTTCAGAAGTTTGTTAGCTGCCATGACCTGTAGAAGCATAAAATTTTGAGAAATGTAATACAACATTAGCGAAGACGGTTGTCACTTGTTATATCATACCTGTTTTTCGGAACAAACTGGAATAAGTGGAGCTTCTCCTGCATAACACATAGAGAACGACTTACTCATTCATCCAAGATCATCAAAGCATACCACAGAAATTGCTAATAATAAAAAAAAAACTCTCAAAAACATAATAAAAGTATCAATAAATCCAGTATGTGGCACATCCATTACACGACAAAGGTGCATGCTTTCTATCCATTACTTCATAACCCGAACAGTAATGACGGATCAACAGTTTGATGCATAAACCTTTGTTAGCATTGCTATTCCAGTAGTGCAAGATGAGCAGTAGAGCCAATGTGAAAACTTTAACAACTCTCAAATCTAGCTTTCAGAAATATAGAAGACTAAATTTTTTTATGACTAATGGGAATTTCCCAAATGGCATTATGTGGTGGGAGGCTTTTAAAATAGAGTGTGAAAGCCGCCTTCTTCGACTTTGTTAATTTTCATCCCCACATTATAGGAATTCAATATACTATAAGGACACTGAACCTCAACCTCAAAAACAAGAAAGTTCATCTTAAATTCCAAAAACACATACTAAATGAGTACCGATTAAATTACTTAAACAATCATGATAAACATAAAAGAAGAGAAATATCAAGAAAAACTTTCAGTGTAACCCAATAGAATTACCCAGAAACTTTGCAGAGCATTAAAAGTTATTTTCCAAAGCCCAACGTTCAACCTAAGTCTTCAGTCTGCAGAAAAGAAATCCACCCAAACTGTTAATTTCAACCTTCAAAAATTTCAGCAATGATTTCGTTGAATCGGTTTTTGGCCGAAGCAAGATACCAAGGCCTCTAAATACTTAAAATTTAAAAAAGAAAGCCAGAACTAAGGAAGAAAGCAACACCAATATTGGCGCCTGTGATTTGATCCTCTGGTAATCTATGAGATGAATATGACGAACAAAAGATTATGTTTGTATCCAATTAAAGAGTGACTCTGTAGATACCCTCCAAGTTAGATAAATGTCAATTTATAGCAAATTAAATCAGAGTAATGCTAAGCTTGGCAGGATGAAAACGTTTGAGGTTGAGAATTGAGAATAAAAGATTAAGATTGAGATACCCCCTAAACCCTATACCTGGCTCTGGCTGTAATTGCTGGTGATGAATGCTTGGGAGAGAAAAGCTTTTACCTTTCACTCGCTTTTTATTCTCGTAGCCACAACATACATTCAAACTCCTTGCAAAAACCATTCTATTTCAAATAATCACATAATATCTTTCGCCTTGTCTTCTTAACCTGAAATCATAATCTTACAGGAAAAAAGAAACCCATGTTTGTTCCGGTCAGAATTTGCATTATTACTTGAGATAATCAAAGGAAAATCAAAATCTCAAAGATTAAGATTGAGATATACCTTAAACCCTATACCTGGCTCTGGCTGTAATTGCTGGTGATGAATGCTTGGGAGAGAAAAGTTTTTACCTTTCACTCGCTTTTGATTCCTGTAGCCACAACAGACATTCAGACTCCCTGCAAAAACCATTCTATTTTAAATAATCACATAATATCTTTGGCCTTGTCATCTTAACCTGAAATCATAATCTTACAGGAAAAAAGAAACACACGTTTGTTATGGTCAGAATTTGCATTATTACTTGAGATAATCAAAGGAAAATCAAAATCTATCTCTAGCAAATTTTTCAATAAGCAATGAAATCAATTGGGTAATCTATGAGAATGCAATTAAATTGGCCAAAAAAAAAATCAAGGATTAAACTAGTAAAATACTAAAATGAGTAGATGTGAAATCATAAACTAAAGAATAATAGTTAAATTTTTTTTACTAATGAGAGGCTAATTTGCATAGATATTAAGGTCATTTTCAACCGAAGGGTCTAGAGGGCTGAAAATAGCCCTAAAACCGTCTCCAACCGAGGGCCAGGCCAAAGGGCTCGTGGGCCCCATTGGACAAAAAAGGGCCAAAGGGCCAACCGGTCAGCCCAAATGAGTCAGCCAGCAGGCCCCTGGCCAGGCTAAAATTTGAATCTCAACAGCTAGCTGACATCAGCTAGCCGTTATGTTTGAATTTTTATTTTTATTTTTACAGTTTTTTACAGGTTTTTTTTTTGGGCTAAAAATTTAAAAAGAATATTTAATTAAAGCCCAGAAATGTGATTGGTTCTATGTGGGGATGTTGCTTTTATAAGCATGTTTGATTGCTCAAACCTCTCCCAAATATAATGGGTGCCGCACATGCAAGCTTTTGCTTGCTCAATTCTCTCCCAATGTGGGACAAATATAATGGGTGCCCCAAATATAAGCTTCCTATTAGAGATGATAAATGTGCATTTATACATGGTAAATGTGCATTTAATTTAAATTGTTGTAGGTTTTTAAATTTAAATAATATGTTTGGCCCTATGGCCCTTTGGAGTGTTGGAGATGTTAAGAAATATGGTTATGTACTGTTCATTAAAATATTAATTTCTTGGAGGGCCAGAGGGCTAAAACGAGCCCTCTAGCCAGCCTTCAGTTAGAGATGGCCTAAAGGTACAAGTATAAATAAGGAGGGATGAAAAAAGTGAGAGAGAGAGAGATATCAAACCTTATTAAAAATGGCGGGGTTTAAAAATGGCTCTGTCCCCAGAACTATAATGACTATCAATCAAAACTCCATTGATGCAATGCAACAGACAAAATTACAATGAATAATCCAGAAAGTGTTATACCTGTTGAAAAGACACCTTGCACGCATAGCACAAAACCCAGAAGACCAACAACCAAAAAGGGGAAATTCGTGATATTATTCAAGGTATTAGGCACTCCTGTTAAAAACTCATGTATTAAAAAGCACAATTGAATATGAACGCAAATCTAACTCTGAGTCATCAAAGCAAATAATTCATACACAATTGAAAAAGATGTATAAATGGGAAGAGAACGGAAATTGAAGAAGGAAAAAAACCATGATCAATTACTCTGCTGCTCCCTTTTTGTGATCCACGAAATTTTTCAGAGCTTCGACTCTGTAGTCCCAATCATTTTCACGAATCTGCAAGGAACAAAGAAAATGAAAAGAGTGAAATATCAGAATTGGACTTGGGGATTTTCCGTGACTCTGTAGATGCCCGATCTATTTTAACACACACAATCTCACCCGTTGCCTAAGATAGTCACCATTCCCAAATTAAATAATCGAAAACAGAAATGAGAATGAATTTGGTGAATAGTAGACAAACAATGGATGGAGAAGGAATGCAAAGGAAATGGGGTTTCAGTTTTGCGCAGAAGTTAATGGGGTTTTAGTTTTGCATGGAAGTTTCTATCCTATTTTTTTTTTCCTCTTTTTTTTTTGTTTTTTTTTTTGTTTTTTTTTTTTTGTTTTTTTTCTGAAAACTGATTTGCGTTGAACGTCGTTGAATTTGTGTCTTCCACGTTTGTTCTTTTAAATTTTATCTCCTTTTTTTGTAATTTTTTTCTAATAAAATGAAATATGTTGTAGGCCTATTTGATTGAATAATCTAGGGTTTAGAGAGAGAGGGCCGGCCACAATTAGAGAGAAGAGATAGTGATTTAAAGTGCCGAATAGGTATTTTGATATCTACGTCGGCCACTTGAAGAACTATAGGGAGGTGCTGCCGGAATTTTCCCACGTCAAAATCTAATCCGACGGAGCCGTAAATTGAGTCACATAACTGTGCATTCCCGAATGGGATTAGAGCCCTAACCAGAGGCATAAGGTGATAATATCTCGTTGGAGTTGTGTATTGATTGCAATTTTATTGTGCTTGAAGACATTATAGACAGACAATGGATACATAATCCGAACACAACACAGGGGCAACAAGAATCCAGTGTCCGTATAGGAGTGTAACAACACCTTAAATGAGACTTTTGAAAATGTTTGATTCCACTTACTAAGAAATGGGATGACAGACACATATACGACTTGGAATCACCATGGGGAACAATTAGACTATGCTTCGTCCTCAAATGTGACACAAATGGAAAATGTTGAACCTAATGTTGGTCCTAATGAACAGGTTATGAACATTATAAATGACACTTTTTCATTTCCCTCGATTAATACGAACAAGGGAGGGATGATGATGTGCCTGAACCGATGGACAGTGAAGCTTTCGAACAATATGAAAAGCTGTTAAAAAGTGCGAACCAAGAATTATACTCGGGATGCGAAGACTATTCGGTGCTCACGACCATTGTGGAGTTGATGCATGGCAAAATAAAGTATCGAATTTCCAACTAGTGCTTAGACTATTTTTTGGGGATTATCAAGAGAATGCTTCCAAAAGATAATAGTTTGCCGAAAGATCATAAAAGTGTGCAAAAGGTATTGAATGGTCTGGGATTGGCTTATGAAAAAATTCACGCTTGCAAAAATAATTGTATATTGTTCTATAAGGAGAATAAAGCGTTGGACAAATGCTCAGTATGTAATGAGTCGAAGTTCAAATGACATCGTAGAGTAGCCCGACGAAGATTCCACAGCTGAGGTTGCGACGATTGTATATGGCGACGCATACTACAAGTGACATGAGATGGCATAAAGAAAGTCGGGTGGATGAGGCATCCTGCAGATGGAGAGGCATGGAAAGATTTTTATTGGATGTACATTGATTTTGCAGTTGAGACTCGTAACGTTAGGTTGGGACTTGCCACTGACAAATTCAATCCTTTCGGGGTTCTAAACCAATACCACAACACTTGGTCATATTTGTTTTTCCTTATAATTTGCCACCTTGGATATGGATGAAGAGAGAATATATGATGATGGCTCTTTTGATCACCGAGGATCCCGGTAAGTCTATTTATGTTTATTTGTGGCCGTTGGTTGATGAGCTAAAAGATTTACGGGAAAATGGTGTTTGCACGTACGATAAGTCTATTGGGAAGATGTTCACAATACGGTCAGCAGTGATGTGGACAGTAAACAATTTTCCAGCGTATGCCATGGTTTATGGGTAAAGCACTAAAGGTTATTTTGCATGTCCAGTTTGTAAGGATGACATCACATCTGGTTGGCATCCCAGAAAATTTTGCTATCTTGGTCATCGGAGATGGTTTCCTTAGGACCACAAGTGGCATAAGAAGGACAAAGAGTTCCTCGGCAAAACAGAGTCTCGGCTCAAACCCAGATAGTGGTCCTGTGACTAAATTTTAGAACAGCTTAACTGTTTTGATTTCGGTCATTTCGAAAAAAATTGTAACTAGGCCTTGACCAGCAACCCACAAGTTTATGTTTTTGAGCTCTCGTACTGGTTTAAGCTAAAATTGAGACACAATCAAGATGTTATGCATGTTGAGAAAAATTACATAGTTTTGATACATTGGTGGGCATAATTCTAGATATTGAGGGCAAGATGAAAGATAATGTTAAAGCACGTCTTTATCTGGAGAGAATGGGAATACGACCTTGTTTATGGATGAATAGGGACGGTGACATAGCGAGACAGTTCCTTGCGTTTTTTTCACTCAAACCGAAATCAGAAAAGAATTTTTGAAGTTTCTATCTTCAGTCAAGTTTTCAGATGGGTATGCTTCAAATATTGGCCGTTGTGTGAACGGTGATGGCGGAAACTTTTTAGGACTAAAGAGTCATGATTGCCATGTCATTCTACAACGCCTAATTCCGGTTAGTATTCGGCACCTATTGCCCGATGATGTCGTGAAGCCAATCATATTGTTCATATTTTTTTACCAATTGATTGCAAGGTTGTCGTGAAAATCAGATATTAATCAGTTACACCACGACATTGTCCAGATCCTCTACAAGTTCGAACAAATATTTTCTCTAGCTTTCTTCACAAGTATGATCCACATTATGGTTCACTTGCCGGATGAGGCATTGCTTGCTGGACCAGTTAACTATTGATGGATGCATCCAATAGAAAGGTATAAACTTGTTATTCAAATGTTTATTCTTCATCATACAATGTGTTTATCTAATTTATTTGCTAACGGTGTTTTTATTTTTCTAGGCTTCTTGGCGACCTAAAAAAAAGTGTACAAAATAGGGCCAAGTCCGATTGATCCATTTTAGAGGCTTGGGTTGCATACAAGTCCCTTACATTTTGTGGAATGTATCTAAAAGATGTTCAAACGGCTTTTAATTGTCCTCAGTGCAATAATGACGGGGGTGTGCGAAAAGAGAGATTTTTTGTTTTTGCATAGGTCACACGACCATTTGGCGAGCCTGTTCGAGGGGAGGCATTTACCAAAAAGGACATGGAGGTTGCGCATTGGTTCATACTAAACAATTATGACGAGACAATGATTTACCTAGATGAGCATGAACAAATGATGAAGCGGGATTATCCTTCACCTCTATATGCGAAGAAGCACCGTGAATTGTTTCCTCGGTGGTTTCTCGAATATGTAAGTTTTTTGCGTTTGTATTGAACATGTTGTAGTAATTTCATCAATATATTCGAAGTGGGTAAAAAAAGAAGTTATTTTTTGCTATCATGTCAGGTAAATCAGTTAAAAGCATCCAATTCACCCGCTTACACTAAATAGTTATATAACTTGGCATTCGGTCCTATACGAGCAGAATTGTACTCCGGTTGCCATGTTAACGGCGTCAAGTTTTTGGGGGCTGAGTGTGATGACAAGTTGTGTATGCAAATTAGCAGTGTCCATGTCTCGGGTGGTGACAAAAGCATAGACATTGAGTTTTATGGCAAACTATCCAATGTTGTACAAGTGTTGTACAAAGACCGTTACCAAGTTATCGTTTTTAAATGTCGATGGTTTATTACAAACCCACATAGGCTGGGAAGTCTTTGAAACTCAACAATGTTCTTCTGGAATGTGGAGAATAAAGTGCCTCATCAATGGTCAAGATTATACCATTTGACAACATTATATGTGCCTTATCATATCCATTGATCAGGTTGGATGAGCCTGAGAGGGTTGTCAGATGTGCATTCTTAGCTATGAAGTTATAAAATAGATGAGTTCACATAAAACGGTGTGCGTGGTTGCACTATCTGCCAGACAACTAACTTTCCCACTAGTCATACCTAGAAATAAAAATTAATTTGAATCGGTCACATACATAAAAATTCTAAAAACAAATATCTATTCAAAATAATTTAAGTATTCAAGGATGGTAAATAAAATAAAAACTCAATATCCCAAAAACAAATCACCAACGAATAATCCAAATATAAAGGAAAATTGTTCAAACTTAAACCAAAAAACAAGGGGAGTTCGACCACTAGGTGGAATTCATTCCCAGGTGTTCTAAAATCAACTAAAAAGTTCATTTTCAATATTCTAATCTTCCATAGGGGTAATAGCCTCTTGAAAGTCAAAAAACACCATCTTGGTACTCTCCAGTTCATCCACTTGCACAAAGTTTGATACAAACTTCTTACGATGAGAATAATATTCAGCTACAACCTTCTAGGGAGCACAGCAAACTCAGGACCAATGGTCATTTGAA
Organism: Malus fusca; assembly: GCA_035220775.1. Taxonomy (NCBI): domain Eukaryota; kingdom Viridiplantae; phylum Streptophyta; class Magnoliopsida; order Rosales; family Rosaceae; genus Malus; species Malus fusca. The sequence goes on from CM069069.1 coordinate 27,407,891, forward strand.
CCATAGCGGTAGCACATATCCCCATCTATAGTTTCAGGTCATTTGCCTTTATTCTTAAAGTTTGGGGCCTTGTGAGCGAAGTTAGGGCGCTTCTGGGCTCGGTTTCTCCCTTGGATGGGCCTTGGCTCTATTGACCTTGACGGGGTGGCTTCTGGCCGCCCCTACCACGCTTATGTTGGCGTTTTGGGTGTTGGTTTGTACTATAATATGATTCAAGCACAACCGTTGCCCCAGTAGATTGAGCTTGATAATTTTTCATTAACAGCTGATTCTGCTTTTCAACGAGAAGTAAAACAGAGATCAAATCCAAAAACTTAGTGAACTTCTAAGCCCTATATTGTTGCCGCATGACAATACTGGTAGCAGGGAAGGTCGAATAGGTCTTCTCCAAAAGATCCTCTTCGATCAAGTTCTCATTACAGAACTTAAGAAGTGATCAGATTCGACAAACTTTAGAATTATATTCATTCACAGACTTAAGGTCTTAGAAGCGTAAATGCTACCAGTCATGTCTTGCTTCAGGTAAGAAAATGTCCTTTTGGTGATCAAAACGATCAGCCAAAGCGACCTAAAGTGCTTATGGATCTTCCTCCGCAAGTTACTCGATTTGCAGTGCATCATGAATGTGTCTTGGGATGAAGATCATGGCAGTGGCTTTCTCAACTTCCCCAACCGGGTTGTCTATCTCATCTTCAATGGCAGGACACAAATTATTTGCGGTGAGGTGGAGCTTCACATCTTGGACTTACTTGAGATAGTTTTTTCCAGAGATCTCTAAAGCGGTGAAGTCAAGTTTGTTCAAATTCGACGTCCCTATCACAAAATAAATGGACAAGAATGTGGTTAGTGTAATGGAGAAAAATCAATCCATTCACATATGAGTAGAACATTGAAGTTCTAATAGACATGTATTGGTTTAAATTTATATGAAAAAACTTCGAATTTTGATGGGTGATGTTTTTAAGGAAAACTGCAGGTTTTCAAACAAGGCATGTTTCTAGAAACTTCAGGTTTCGAAAGAATTATGAACTTCAGGTTCATATGTTCCTGTAGATAAACACAAATATATATATTGAAATATGCAACAAGAAAATATGCAAATAGATCTTCAGGTATAGAATTATAATTGAATTAATTATTTGGACTTTAGGCCAAGATTAAAGTGTGGGTGAAAAATTATAAAACCCGAATTGTCTGAAAAAAAAATAAACAATGAAACTCGAGGCCTAAAAACATGGGCCAAAGCCCAAGGGTGGGCTGAGTGGATTACTATCGTAAGGTCCAGCCCAAAAAATGGGCTGGAATATGTACGAATGGGCTGCAGGCCCAATAAACCAGAGGCCCATATGGGCATGGATCCAGTGCGGGTGCGTATACATAGCCTCAGGTAGGGAGGCCCCAGATATGGGATTTGTTCTAGTTCGACGCAGACACACATACACCAACAGAGGCTGTGATCCTGTGTGACGCAGTGCATGGGAGAAGGCAGTAGCCTAGAAGGGATCAACTGGTTCTCGGGCCAGTCGTCATCAAAGCCCAAAGGGGTGGTGATGTGGGTCAAGGCTATAAGCACAAGCAAGCCTAATAAAAAGGTGTTGTGCGATATGGACCAAAGGGAATAGAGGCCCGTTAGGGCTCGGGTTGGATCTTTAGGTCACCCTAGTGGATCTAGGTGTGGGGATCCGCCAGAGATGGTCAACGGCACCGCTTTAGGCAGATTTCCATGGTCGAGGCAAGCTGTGGTTCATCGGAAAACCAAGATTTTGGCAACAAAGGTAAAGCCTCAACATCATGGGTGTGTGACACACCCCGAACCCGGGGTCGGTAAAAAAAATAACCCCGCACCCAGCGCGCGAGTAAAAGTAAAATAAATAAAAGGAAATTGTCACGGGTTGAAAAATGAACTCCTCTTATTAAAATAACTCCAAAACCTTACAAGGTGTACAAAAATAATAAATTAAAATCCTTAAACTTCTCCTCAATCACAACCTTAGCTCTTCCAACACCTGTCTTGCCAAATAACACTTGTCTTGCCAAATAACTCATCTGTAAAATAATAGGTGAGGGGTGAGCAACAACCATCGTCGCTCAGTGAGTAGAATATGTAATATGTCAGTCAAGCAATGCCATTTTAATCACACTATAAAATAGGATAATAATATCAAAGCTTTAACCACGTAATTTCATATCACATCATCCCTTTACGTGTTCATTACATCCTTCATAAATTGTAACTCACCACGTGACCCCTACTGGCTTTTCTGCCCTAATGTCCCCGTGTGCGGTTTACATTTATCCCTCGGATTAATGCAACACTAAAGTTCTCATGCTCCATGAACATGTCTAAATAATCCACATATCACCATATTAATAATTCCAAAAGCATTTCAACAAATCCAACATGCTTGACTTAAAATAGATAGAGATTTATAAATAGATAAAACCCACAATAGTTCGTGGTTTTCATTTATCAGAAAATAAGAATATTTTGAAACACATTACATAGACCACTCACCTCGATAATCCAAGCTTTGGCAAGACAACTCAACTAACATCTCCACACACCTCAAACTAGCTTTCCCTAGCTCGCTATCTCTCTCTATACATATATAATACACACACACACACACGTACATATATATATGTATACACAGATATATACTATATGTACATCACCCCTACGTAATGCATGCATTGCATGCTTCTGTGGTTTCAAAAGAATGGAGCCTTTGCTCCTATTTATAGGAGTATGAGGCGGCTACCCAAACGTAGTGGCCAAGAAAACTTAACCAAGAAGTAAACTATATTAATAGAATACATATTTATAGATAGACATAGAGGATGGCTCTTATCTTGGTTATCGAAACAAAGGAGGAGGTGTAAATAAGTGATGGATGTGGCAGCTGGGAAAGGTGCTTACAAGCACCTCAAAATGAAATTCTAAAATTACTATAGATTACTATAAACATGGTCATACGTTAGAAACAATAACTTGACAAGTGTAAGCTATGAGATGGAAAAATGAGATAAGATAAAGGTAGTGAAGATAGGTGAGAAAATGTTGTAGGTTCAAATAAATAAATAACTATAGATATTACTTGCTCAAATAATAAAACTGTAAGTAAATATAAATAATACATTAAAAAAAATAGGCAAAGGTTTTGAAAATACGGGTCATCACAGTGTGACACGAAAAACTCACGAAATTCTTTTGGAATTTCGAAGATCATTGGTGAAAATGATGAGTTTCGTCCAAATCACCCGATTGCTAGTCATGGTTTCGTCGGAAAATCCAACAGGGAAGACCTTGGCTTCAGGCCAAGGGTTTGAGTTGGGGACGATGGTGCCTAAATGCATTGTTTGGTTCTCTGGGCTTGCAGCCTTGTGACTCGTGGATGGGCTGGGCTGGCCAAACCGATGCAGGTTGCTGGCCTGGTGCTAGCAGCTTGCACGGCGGCGCAACATAAAGTTGGCGATGCTAGGGTTTTACAAAAAGTCCTTAATAATTTTAAATTTTTTTTTATTTCCAGATTAATTCAATGCATATTCAATATATATTTTAGTGCATGGGCAAATATTTGAAGCAATTCATGGCAATATCAATTCACATGATTCAACAATTATGGATATAATACATACACAATTTATATAGAATCTAAAATTCGAAAAATGTAAAGTTGGATCATGGATTATGGTGAATGTTCATGCTATCAAGGCTTAAAAAATATCGAGATGAAAGCCGATGTTTTGAAAGAACATGATTGTGTTATGATATTGATGAATTTGTTTGATGCAGAAAACTTTCACGTCAGATTCCTCAGCGCAATGGTATAAGCGTGCTGATAACGTGTTGTGGCTTATTTTAATCTGACAAGGGAGATATGGGGCACAACAGAGAGATAAGGTAGAGAGAGATGTGTTGTAGGGTTGTGTAGAGGGTGTTATTCCCCCTACACGGTGCCTTTATTTAAAGTAATAAGGAGGGAAGAATCCTTCTCCTCCAAAGAATACAAGTCCTAATAGGGAAGAATAACTAATATCAAATCTAATCTAGAATTTACACAATCACACTTAAATACAAAGTTTATAACATATTTTATATTATCATGATTATTAAATTACAATTAAAATTATTAAGAGATTATCTCTTATTATCTCATTAATTAATTTGGATGGTTATCTAAATGATAATCTTCTCATTAATTGTTTTGGATTGGTTATCTAAGTGATAATCTTCTAATTGTTTTGGATTGGTTATCTATATGAGTCCATATTTAGGGTTAGTTTGGTATTGTTGTACCTAAAAAAAAATTTTAATTAATTAAAAAAAAAAAAAAACTACTTTTGATGTGTTGTGAGAATAAGTTGTTAAGTGTTTGGTAATTTTTTTTTTCTTTTTTTTTGTAAACAATAAAAAATAGCATATGAGTGTTTGATAAGCTTTTATATAAATTCCTGTAAATATGTTAAATGACTAAAAATGGTATGGTATTTTAATGTGTTATAATAATTGTCCAAAAAGATTAATGTAGGGGCCATGATTGTAATTTTTTGAAATATGTGGGGTATACTTGTTATTTAAAAATTTCATTGAATGAGCAATGATTACTATGCTTTGAAGAAAAAAAAACATGCTTTTACTTTTCTATGCTTTTCTACTGTCATTGAGATCTGTTTTTAGAAAGTCCTTTTTTTTACTAAACAAATTTGATGTTCCAGATTTTTTTTAAAAACTGTTTTTTTAGAAGCACCATAATCTCAAACTAGCCCTTATGATGTTCATCCCACTTGCTCTAGATAGGCCTAAAATTAGATATTGGACTGGGGTTTATACAGTGGTCACCTCTTACTTAAGGTGGAGTCAAGGAATGATCATTAGGGAGACACCTTGGGTGTCTAGGTGTCTAAGAGGGTTGATTTTTAAAGGCTTATCGCTGCCACCCTCCTAGATATCGACTTGCACAAAAAAGGGATTAGGTTACTTCGGTAATACATTCGACCAACTCCAATCCTTTTACCCATTAACATCTTAGAACATTTCACAAAAACCCTTGTAACTCAGTTTTTTACTATTTGATAATATTTTAGCTGAGGAATAAGTAGATTCTCTATAGCGTCTTTGTAAAATCGCACGTCATAAACAGATAAAGTTGGCATAGTTACGGAGGCCCACTTATAGAGTCCATTGTCTAAACTTTTATTCAAATCCCAACGAAAGTCCCATTATATGGATGGATGCTATATGATTGTTTGGGCCTTTACCCAAATTTTTTTCCCTTGCACTCTTTGGATGTAAGCATGAAAAAAGTAATAGATTGGGCCCTTGCCCAAAACTGATTTTCTTTTCACATTTTGCACGTGGCATGAAAACGAGATGGAAATGTGTTTGGAAAAATGTTTAGGACAAATTTTTCCAAATAAATATTTGTTTCCAAGATAGTTAAAAATGTGAACTCAACCTATAAAATTATGAGCAACTCAGTGGATTTTTTTTATCTTGATTTATAGGAGAGGTTCATATTTTTTAATTAAGACTTGTGAAATAAATAAGAATAGTGTGTGATTAATATATATCAATGTTTATATATTTTTTGTGCATAGTGATATGGCTTAAATTATCGAGAGTTGCAAAAGGTATTTTTTAATGCTTGAGTAGATAAGCACTTCTCATGTAAAATAGAGCAAAAGGATCCACCAAATGGTGTAATGTTGGCTACAATCGAACTTCTCTAATGGTCCTAGGAATTGGATGCAAACTTTGACCCCATGAGAAATGAGAATCGAGAATTCTCATCAAGAATTAGCTCGGAAGTTAAGGAAGCGCCCTAGGTGGCATGCTCAAATAGTCCAATTCAAGAAGTTGAGAGAGAGAAGGATAAAATGCTCTTAACTCTTTACTTAATGAAGTATACACATGGTGCAAATTTGGCTCATACTTTTTTTTTCGTTATCGAAGCAAGTTTGACATATGTGGTGAGAACTCAAATGAAGATAAGATAACGTTATCTAATCCTATGTACTAAGCGACTGATCCGTGTATTTAGAACATTTCTTTAACATTTCATGATTGAGCAATATTTTGTTTGGAATATTGTCTTTTTCGATGTACCAACATTTGAGAGGTTAAAATACTTATAATTTTAAGACAAGTGTTAGGTTATGGAATTATTGATCCACATTATTCCTCAGCTTACATTGATTGTATATTTTTTCTTTAAATTTAGAATGCTAAAAGTTAGTTGATCAAAATGGTCAGAGATATAGGTTATTACTTGACCCACGTACTAAGTGATCAACCATACTTTGAAATTTAAGTAAGCTTTGAAGAAGCCTCAAGAGAGTGTTATTCAAATCTAGCTCGAATTAGTGAGCTAATTCACTACAATTGCAATTTTATTTTAGTTGAGAGCATTAAGTAGATGCTCCTCATGTTTTTTCAAAAAACTTATTATTTTTCCTACTACTCAACACTACTACATTAAACACTTTGCGCAACCAGGGAGTATTTGTCACTCAAAGCATTTCTATGTCGCACAAACCTATGGCGATGCAAAATTTGTCGCGCAAAGGTCGTGAAGAAAGACCTTGTGCGACGAAGAGGTCAAATTCGTCGTGCAGCAAAACGATTGCACGGCGTTTTACTGCTCGTCGCAAGAAAGGTATACGAACGAAGGTTTTCGTCACACGATATAAGAGGGTACAAGTGTGCTTTGTGACGAGAAATTTCTATGGACATCTCAAGTTCGTCTCGAAAATGTTTGCGCGACAGATTCATCAGAATTTTGAATTAATTCAATGACACACATTTTGTCGCTTTAATGTTTGCACGACGAAATAGTTATGACGCACCTGGTTCTACGCGACGACTTATTTTCGTCATGCAAGTGTAATTTAAAAAATATATATATATATATTTAATACAATTGGCAAAAAAAAAATTAATTAATTAATAGAAAAATAATTTATTTATAATATAAATAAGTAAAAATGTACGTACAACTACAAAGTTGAAAAAGAAAGCAGAAAAAAAACAAAGAAAAAATGCGGCGTAATCTACGGGCAAGTCGTTCAGAGGTACTTGGTAATCTTGCTGCTGGAAGGGGTTAGGGTTGGGGACGGGGTCGGAGGTCGATGGGTTTGATTGCTGGGTATGCTCGGGGTGGAAGGGCTTTAACGTCGGCGATGCAGAAAAATTGAGGAGACGAATCTTGGAGGAATTGAGGGCCTGTACAATCAAAGACATCTGAGTCTTGTGCGATGCAAGCTCATTCCTCAGGCCAGCGACTTCATGCATCAAAGCTGTAACCTTGCCCTTCAACTGCAAGGATGAAGAGGCTCCATTCTCTCGTCACCTGGCATTCCCCATACCCTAGCAATACCCTCCGACCAAAGGTCTGGTCCAAGGTCTCTATAAGGATGTGAAACCCCACATCCTCGGGGGGATCCACAAACTTAATCGACATGTATGGGGGAAGCTGGGAGCCGGACTCTTGAAGGACCGACTAGCTCTTCTCCACCATAGTCTCCTGTGAAATAAAAAACGGAATATTAATAATAAACAATTTGAATTAATTATTATAATACATTAATGCATAAGATATTAAATAAAATTGAATAATACTTACATAAAGGGACTCGGCCAACTCATCCCCAGCCGAACATAAACATCATCAAAGATGCCGATCTTTGGGAATTTTGAACCCTTGGAATAGAAAAAGATAAGGAAAATGTAAGTACGGAAAAAAAAAAATTAGTAGTGACATTTTAAAATTGGAAGTAAAAGCTTTAATATATACCTTACGCCGCGCCTCCATCCTATATGAGAAAGGCCTCAAACCCGAATGGTGGAAAAGAGTCTTATTCTCCCAATTGATCTTGTTCGCCTTCACCTTCTTCTATTATACGCAAAATACACGTATTAGTTGTAATATTTAAAGAAAATATTTTTAAAAAAAATTAGTAAAAATTTCAAAAAGTAAAATGAAATAAGTCATATTTAAAAACGGACAACATAGCCATGCTTCTGAAAATGACAGCAGAGCCAAACCCAGCTATCTTCTCGGTCCTCGAACTCTTTCGGGCAACCCTCCTTGAAAGCGACCTACGGATCATCAAACATCTCGAAATACTGGTGCCAGTCGCTTTTCCACTGCTTGTACCGTTCGGAGAAGAGCCGCTTGAGGAACGCCAACATGTCCTCATTAATGTTATCAAAATTGTAGTTTGTCTGCAATGTAACAAACATTACAAAAGTATTAGTAATTAAATACATTAATATATATATATATATTATATGAAAACCATTAAAAAGGCAAGGATACTTACCGACAAATGATTGGGCATCGTGTTCTTCACCTCGTTCGGCATCGCCTTCCAAGACTTCCACTACATAGGGCAAAAGGTCTAAACAACATACCCAATGTCATGGGCCAATGCACTATGTTGCTCCGCCGTTGGTGCAGCCTGATGTCGGTCATCATATCCGATTGTGATACGATCGTTGGTCACCCGGATGACCTTCGCCATCTCCAATTGCCAACAAGGTCCTCGGGTGTTTTTCCTAGCTACAAACAAATTAAAAATTAACGTTAAACCAAAACTAATAACAAATTCTACCGAAATTTTGGCAGAACCTCCCTATAATTAAAACATTTCCCAAACCCTGAAAATAACATAAACAATATATGTATCCAACACAGTGATCACAACAGTTTAATAATGGGTTGGGAAGATTGACAACAATAAACAATATATTTATATATAATAACTTTTTAATCCTTGAATAACATAACTTAATAAAATTAACCTAAAATAAAAAAAACTAAGTTAACATGGGAATGAGGGAGTTAATTAGGATAGTATATCTAGTTTTGAACCTGAGGCATCGGTTGTGGATCCTGATGGCTACATTTTCTCCGGAGTGCGAGGGCACCGGTGAGCACGCTGGGCGCTAATAGGTAGCGCCACCGAAGAAGTCAAAGACGCCGGCACCTATGGGACTCAGGGACCAACTAGGTCAACCAGATTCACCAGCCTATGGTCCATCTCTGCCAAAGCATTGATGGCAGCAGTAAGAGGTGTAGTCATCGGACGAGGTGTAGTCGTCATCGCCTTCTGGCTGCTAATGACCTATGACATCTACAAAATTGGAAATAAATTTGTAAGATTACAAAGATAAAAGTTAAGCATGCATAATAATTTCTACTTAAATTTAAAATGAATAAACTATTACAACCCTAAATCTAACTCACTGCCCCAACTCTAACCCCAAATTTAAGAACCCTAATTGTAATCCCTAATTTAAAATCAACTAGCCCCTAACTTAAGAACCCTAAATCTAACCCTGTAAATTAAGCACCCTAAATCTAACACCACTGCCCTAATTCTAACCCTTAAAATTAAAAAATCCCCTAATTTAAGAACCCTAATTCTAACCCCTAATTTAAGAACCCTAATTGCAACCCATTGCCCTAATTCTAACCCCTAATTGTAACCCCTAATTTAAAATCAACTAACCCCTAACTTAAGAACCCTAAATCTAACCCTGTAAATTAAGCACCCTAAATCTAACCCCACCATCCTAATTATAACCCTTAATTTAAAATTAAAAAAAAACCCTTAATTACCCTAATTCTAACCCCTAATTTAAGAACTCTAATTATAACCCACTGCCCTAATTCCAACCCCTAATTTAAAATTAATGACCCTAATCTAACCCCCAGTTAAGCACCCTAAATCTAACCCATAATTTAAGAAAATCCTAATCTAACCTCATTGCCCAAAATCGTTCCCCTAATTTAAGACCTAAATCTAACCCTTATTTAAGAATCCTAAAAACCCTAATTTAATAACCTAAATGTAACCTCCAATTTACGAACACTAAATCTAATCCTACTGCCCTAATTCTAACCCCCAATTCAAAAAAAAAAAAAAAAAAAAAAAAGAACCCTTAATCTATAAACCCTAATTAATTAACATGGCAAATAAAGCAAATTGAAAAAAAAAATAAGGGGAAATTACCTCTTGGAGATGAAGATGCGACGGCCAAAGAGAGGATGGAGAGACGAAGTGAGTGATAGAGAGAGGGGCTGAGAGACGAGGTGAGTGACGAAGAGAGGCAGTGAGAGGGTGAGAGAAGGTCTGAGGGTGAGAGAGGGTGATAGGGGAGAGAAACTAAGGGTGAGAGAGGGGCTGAAATAGCGTCAGGAGAAAGAGGAAAGAGAGAGAGGGTATCGGGAAAAAAAAGGAAGAAGAAAGAAGTGAGGGGAGGAAGACGACACATGGGAATAAATACATAGAATCTTGTGCAACGAAGGCTTTGTTGCGCAAGGTTTAAAAATTCGTCACGCTTTTTTTATTAAATTTCCGCAAAAAAAAAGGCGCCTTAATTTTCAGACACTTGCGCGTCAAATGCCGTGATTTTGTCACGCAAGTGTCTGAAAATTAAAATTACCCGTGTAAAATTAAAATGCTTGTGTGACGAAAAAGTGTTGTTTGTCACGCAATTATGTTTAAAAATGATTTTTTTCTAGTTTTTTTATTAAAATTTATTATAAAATACGAATAAAACAAATTTATTTACAAAGTAATTCACATATAAAATGCATTAACCATTTAATGTATTTTACAAAAAATTACAAATAAATTGCATTAATCTTCATCTGAACAATAATAACTTTCATTTTTGTCGCTATCATCATTTTCAGTGTCCCGTTCCTCATCATCAATAGGTACGTCACCATCGTCAATTGTGCGCATTGGAGCATCGTATTGCGGAAGATTGCCGGGGTCAATTGTGATTGATTAAATCGGTATTTCGATTGAAGATACTCCTTCTATCTGAAATGGTTCTTGGAAAAGATTAGTATCTCGGAGTGTTTCCGCACCAATTTCCATCAAAGATTCTTGACATTTGTCAGCGACATTGTCGATGTCGTCATTAGTAGGGTCTTGTTCTGGTATAGCATACACGTTTCTATGATCCATCTTCTGAACAACTTTCTAACCCATCCCTGTTTTAGGGTCATCTATATACAAAATTTGTTTTGCCATGTTTGCTAAGATGTAAGGGTCGTCATCGTACCAAGTTTTGGTTGTGTTCATTGATAATAATCCATGATCTCTTTTATCACTTGGCATCGGCCTTTGTAAAGCAATTGCACGACACTTGTTAGTTTGCCATAGAATTCAATGTCTGTACTTTCACCTCCACCTAGGACATGAACACCGCTATTTTGCATACACAACTTGTCATCTCGTGCAACCCCTAAGAACTTGACGCCATTAACATGGCAACCCAAGAACAATTCAGCGCGAATCGGTCCAAACGCCAAGTTATATAAATCTTCACACAAACGTTGGGGAATTCGATGCTTTCAATTGATTCACCTAATATTACACAAACACTTAATTTGTTAGTTCAAGCAAATTAATTGGTACAATATATATGTCCAATACAAAACACTTCAAACTTACATATTTGAGAAACCACCGCGGAAACAATTCACGGTGTTTCTTGGCATGCAGATGTGAAGGATGTGCCCGCTTCATCATATCTTCATGCTCGTCTAGGTATGACATTGTGTCATCACAATTGTTGAGTAAGAACCAATGTGCTACCTCCATGTCCTTTTTGGAAAACGACTCGCCTAGCCTCGGATCTCCGAAGGTCGAGCGATTTAGGCAAGAACTGAAAGTTTCTCCTTTCTCAAAACCCAGTCATTATTGCAAGGAGGACGGTTGAAAGTAGTCTCCACATCCTTTAAACACATTCCACAAAATGTAAGTGCCTCATATGCCACTCAAGCTTGTATAATTGATCCTTCGAGTTTCGTTTTGTTTCGTACACTTTTATTCAACTCCCCAAGAAGCCTACCAAACTAAAACGATACGATACAAATTTTACTAACCGTCAGATAATGATTAATAAGAAATGACAATGATTATATACCTTTATATTAGATATATCCATCGAAAGTTGACTGGTCCAGCAAGGAATGCCTCATCCGGTAAATGAACAATCATGTGGATCATACTTGTGAAGAAAGCTGGAGGAAATATCATTTCAAACTTGCATAGAACTTGGACAATGTCATGGTGCAACTGATTAACATTTGTCTTTCGCAACGACCTTGATGTCAATTGCAAAAAAGATCTAGATAACAACATGATTGATTTCACTACATCGTCTGGCAAGAGATGTCGAATACCAATAGGAAGTAGGTGTTGCATAATCAAATGGTACTTATGATTCTTTAGTCCAACCAATTTACCCCCATCAACGTTCACACAACGCGCAATATTAGAAGCATACCCATCGGGAAACTTTACAGACGATAAAAACTTTAAAAACTTTTTTTTGTCATTCGATTTCATGGAAAAAAAAATGCAAGATCCCTTCTGGCTTTATCACTATCCCTATTCATCCATAAACCGCTTCGTATTCCCACTCGTTCCAAATCAAGACAAGCTTTGATCGTGTCATTTGTGTTGCCCTCGATATCTAGAATTGTGTTGACCAATGTGTCAAATACATTTTTCTCAACATGCATAACATCGAGGTTGTGTCTCAATTTTAGTTTCGACCAATACGGGAGCTCAAAAAACATAGACTTGTGCATCCAGTTCATATGTGTAGAAGGTATGGTTCTACTTACAATTTTCCCAAACGAAGCAAAATCCAAACGGTTAAATTGTTCCAAAATCTGATCACTAGACCATTCTCTAGGTATGAGGCAAGGCTCTGTTTTCCCATTGAACTCTTTATCTTTCTCTCGCCACTCAAGGTCCCATGTCAACCATCTCCGATGACCAAGGTAACAAACTTTTCCGGTGTACCAACCAGATGTTACGTCGTCTTTGCATGCAGAGCATGACATATAACCCCTTGTGCTCCATCAGGAAACCATTGCATATGCAGGGAAATTGTTCACAGTCCACATCACTGTTGCCCGCAAAGTGAACATCTTGCCAGTACACTTATCGTATGTGCGCACACTGTGTATCCGTAAATCATTTTGCTCATCCACCAACGGCCTTAAGTAAGCATCGATTGACCTATCAAGATCCTTAGTTATCAATAGAGTCATCATCATGTATTCTTTTTTTCATGCATTTCCTTGGTGGCAAATTATACGAAAATATGAAAATCAGCCAAGTGTTATGGTGTTGGTTTAGAACCCCGAACGGATTGAATCCATCAGTGGCAAGTCCCTATCTAACATTCTGAGGATCAGCAGCAAAATCAGGGAACATTTTATCGAACTCTTCCCATGCCTCCCCATCTGCAAGATGCATCATCACATCGTCATCTACCTTCTTTTCCTTATGCCATCTCATGTCAGTGGTAGTATGCGTTGCAATATTGAGGTTTTGGTTTACACAGTTGAGTTCTTTTTGTACATGCATCTGTAATTCTTCGATTCTTTGAGTTCTGTCTTCTATTAATAACTTGGGGAATCCCATATAGATTATGACCTAAATCAAATCGATTCTTTTTTTAATCTCTATACATGCAATTCCCTACATATACAACCGCTGCAACCTATGCTTCAAAGGAAAATAACGCATGACTTTTTGTGGGATCTTTGTCAATCTATTCTGAGTTGTCATTTTGAACCTTGACTCATTGCATACAGGGCATTTATCCAACGCTTTATTCTCCTTATAGAACAATATACAATTGTTTTTGCAAGCGTGAATTTTTTCATAATCTAATATGAGACCATTCAACACTTTTTGAGCGTTTCTATGGTCTTTCAGCAAACCATGGTCCTTTGGTAGCATTCTCTTAAAAACCCCCAAAAGGTAATCAAAACACTGGTTCAACATACGATACTTTATGTTGCCGTGCATTAGTTCCACAATAGTTGTGAGAATCGAAAATCCCTCGCACCTTGGGTCTAACTCTTGGTTGGCATTTTTTATTAATTTTTCATATTGTTCGAATTTTGCACTATCCATTGGTGAAGGCACATCATCTTCTCATTCCTTATTGGTATATGTATGTATGTATATATGTATGTATGTATGTATATATGTATATATATATATGTATGTATGTATGTATGTATATGTATGTATGTATGTATATATATGTATGTATGTATATATATATGTATGTATGTATATATATATGTATGTATGTATGTATGTATATATGTATGTATGTACATATATATATGTACACATGTATTACGTGAGCTCCAAAGCATGCACTGCATGCTAGCTCATGTTGGAAAACAAATGGAGCTTAGCTCCTATTTATAGGGACATAAAGGCGGCATAACTAGTGTTTTATGGCAGCTAAGATGAGATAAGAATGCATTTGATGCATGATATATTTGACAAAATTGTATCAGAGCACAGGGATTAGACATCCTTGGGAAGAAAGTGCAGGAGAAGATTATCATATGCTAAATGGGTTTGAGTTTAAAATAGTTTGTGACTTGGGTACGGTTTTTAGAAGAAGATTTTGATTGGCTTCTAGTGATACGCAGAGTGTATGAATTAGGTTATATTTAAAGTTAGTGTTTGCATGCAATCTTGGCTATTGCATTTATCTGTGGATACTTTGAGAAAGAAAGTTAAGTTTTGTGGTCGAAGAAAAAGGATAAATTAAAGTTATGTAATGGATGTATATCTATTTGACTTTCATTTGACTTTCTCAGCTGAAGTAGGTTTTGGAGTTGTGATTATGGTAGTGAAAGAGCCAAAAAAAGAAACAAAAGTATTAATTAGATCAACTCGTTTAGTTCTGTCTTAGAAGGATGAGTGGTGCGGTTTAACTCATAATTTGGTTTGTTGTTAAAGAGAAGTATGAGGACTTTGGAGTTAAATTTTGGTTATATGGTTTCCAAAAGTAAGGAAAGGTAGATCAGAACAATAAAGTGAGAATTAAAGTAAGGTGACTCTTGGATAAAGAAGAAAATCTTCTTTCAAATTTCTTGATATTTCTCAAAGCTAGTTCGTTTTGAGACGAGTTTAAACTAAGATTTCCTCAAATTCTGTAAGAAAGAGAAAAGCAGAAACTAATTTGATGAGTTGGCAAAATCATTTGGTCTGATTTTGTTTCCTTTGAAAGGATTAAGTTGTGGAGTCTGTGAACTTATTTGAATCAGGGCATTAAGTATTAAAAATTGTTGTTCTTGTCTTTAGAGGACTAGGAAAGAAGAGTAAAGGAATTTTTCATCTTGGGGTTCCTTGATTTTAAAGAAAGTTGGGATAAAAGAAAGAACATAGAAGTACTACATAAGAGTTTGAGTTGAGTTACAACGTATAAAACAGAAGTGGATGTTTCAAAGACATGTTTTGCTAGTTGAGATGATCCATGAAGTCGATGGCAGTTCGATTTGATTAAATTTGGAAAAGCTTCATCTTTGAGGATTAGAAATTGAACTGTTGTTGTGGGAGCGGAACAGACCACTATGGCTTGATTGGAATTAATTTCTATGTATCTTTCAACTCTAAAAGCTTAGAGACTGAGATAGGTAAGAGGATATGGCTACTGACTTTATTTTATTAGCTGTAATGGGTTGAGTTTTTATATATGTGATTAAGTATGTGTTATGTGTTTCACTCTAAGGATTGGTTTACTGAGATTGTCATATGAAATACTATTGACATTTTCTTTAAAATGAGTGAAAATGGATGTAGTCATTGTAGAGTTGATGCAGAATTTGGAGTTTTAAATTTTTTAAAGCATGTAAAATAGAATCGGGGACTTAGCATACCATATGGTTCAATTATAGAGTCAAATACTACATTTGGATTTTGTTACTCATGAACTTTGATGTAAGAGCAAGTAATTACGAATAAAATTTAAGATCGAACATGCATGTGGACTAATAGGTGGGATAGATGTGAAGTTAGTAGTCACACTTTGTTGACGGATTGTAAGGAACTAAAGTGTTTTCATTAGAGACTTAGTATACTAATTAAAAGAACTTGAGAGTACCTGTATTGTTGCAGATGAGTGTTTGTACATTTTGAGTGTCAAATAATTCAAAAGTAATTGCAATGATTTTATTGAGACTCCAGACTGTATCTTGCAAATTAGACTTCAACAAATAGTAGAGATGATATTTGTAGAAATTGATGATATTATGATATTTGGTACTAACACGGGAGGAAATTAGATACTGCCACCGGAAGAAATAAGATTTCTTTTTGAGGATGAATAGCCATGAAAAATAAGAGCAAAAGACCTAGAGGGGATGAAAATCCCAATTATACACTGTAGGTGATATATGTATAAGGAAAAAGTGAAAGACAATACAATGGTAGGTGGGAGTGCCAAAATTTGGTGACTTGGAATTTTCATAGGATTGAATAGGAGATTAGCCTATCAAATTTGGATGTGGACTACTTGACTGGGAATGTAATTACTGGAATGAAATTTGTGGTTATGTTGTCTTGTGGTAGAATTCAAATAGAAGAAAAAGAAATGAGTTCAAATCAAAGTGGAGCTCAGGCTTATTGTTGAATTAAAGGAAATGACGGGAGCAAAGTGCTACCTTAAATTATTTGAAGAGTGATTATTGATAGGAACTAGGAAAAAAAATGTTTAGTACGAGTCAGCCACGGAAGATTGGACTTGTATATATGGAGTTGATTATTATTCAATGAAGAGTTATAAGAAATGCAATATTATTAAGAATTTAATTACAGGATTAATAAAAGGTATAATAGAAAATCATGATATTGGGGCAGTGAAAATGGTGAATTTTCTGAAATGGATGGTATTAAAATGTTTCCAAATTTTAAGAGAAGAAGAGTGAAGGACTAAGAAATTATGTAGTGGCATTTGGTGATTAGTTTGTATGAACTGTTAGGAGTATAACGAAGAATGTGATGTATTGGGTTGTTGACACTTGTCACAATCCTAGATTAGTTAGTTAGCTATATTGATTAGATAGATGAGATTGGGGTATTGAGATATAAAACTGAAGTTGTAGAGCAGAGTGCTCATTATTCAGAAATAGGAATAACAAAATACAGATTGTTCTCTCTCCCTCTCGTTTCTTTCTCTCTTCTATCTTCTTCTTCAACTATCTTAACATAAACATGATGATAGTTGACAGTCAACATAAGTACTTGGAATGTATATATGTTTTGGTGTTTCAATCCATGACCTAGTGTGGAAATTAAACTGACGTTGAGATTTTCGAGTTATTTTTATAAGAGAAATTTAGTTTTTCATTTTATTTTTACTTTTACTCGCGCATCACGGGTGAGGTTATTCATTTTATTTTTACTTTTACTCGCACATAACGGGTGAGGTTATTTTTCCACCGACCCCGGATTCAGGGTGTGACATTTGCTTTGTTAAATGACTTAAAGATACGGTCTTCACAGATGAATCTTTCATTTAACAATCAAAATTGATAACTTTTCTTTGCATAAAAAGAAATGTTTTTCAATGGAGATTAAAACTATGAGATATCTTACCAAGATGGGGTCAGACGTGACTCATTTCTCCATGACCTAGCCTAAGTGAAAAGTTCTCAATCTGCAAAGAGAATTGGGTTCACACACGATTGACTTCTAGACAATTGTCTTTATTTGTGTTGACATTCGTAGTCATTCTAACTTTGTAACAGTACGTACCTCGGTCAATAACAAAGAATGTCGCTTCCATATTTGGCTCATACATTCTTATCTAGTTGTATTCAGAGTAAGAGTCCATGAAGCTTAGTAATTCGTGCCCCGCGGTCGAGTCCACCAACAAATCGATCCGTGGGAGTGACACACCCAAACGCAATAACAAGTTAAGAGGTTGTAATGTTGGTGGCCGACACTAAATTGATAAGATAACCCCCATCATTAGATGACATCACAATGCCAACTTAATGATGAAAGCCATAGCAAGGAATTAACGATGTGAATAAATTTGAACAAAAATGTTCTTTATTAAATTGAAATGTCAACAAGCCTGCAAATCCAAAACAACCTTCCCACTTGGGGACATAAGTCAAGGGGTACATCCCATTATTATCACATCATCTGGAACAGACAGTAGTTCATACAACAGTTAACACAAACCAGTGTAGTGTAGTGCCATGCATAATCAAAAGTACAATCATGCAATTATTACAAACTAGATAAAAGTGCAGTAAATGGATCATCACCCAAGTCCGTAGGTGGAAGCCTCACTACACTAGTACAAAAACATGTTTGTGCGACGGAAACTTGCGCAACGCAGCAAATTTCGTTGTGCAAAGTACGTTTGCGCGACGCCAAATAGAAAACGTCGCGCAAACAACCTTTGCGCAACGACACTTTGCGCGACGAAGGATGGCGTCGCTCAAAACTGTTTTGCGCGACGTATGTGCACCTTCGTCGCGCAAAACAGCTTTGCGCGACGCCAGCCTTCGTCGCGCAAAGTGTCGTTGTGAAAAGGTTGTTTGCGCGACGTTTTCTGCGTCGCGCAAGATTTTTGGCGCCAAACCAAGATGCTTTACCGCTTTTTTCCCAACTTTGCATGACGCAAGTGCACCTACGTAGCGCAAAACATCTTTGCGCGACGTAGGTGCAACTGCACCTGCGTTGCGCAAAGTTTTTTTTTTTTTTTTTTTTTCCCTTTTGCTTTTCATTTGGGTTCTTGCATTGCCTTTTTCTTTTGTGGTATCCACTTATGTAAATGTTTTAAATTGACGATCGAATTAGTTCATTGTATTATATAGGATCAAGGAGTGTAGCTGTAAAAAATCAACAAAATCAGAGTTAAAACTACCGTTAAATCATGATTTTTTGTTTATAACCGTCGAAAAGTTTTGTCCCGTTACTTGATCTCTGAATGTTTTTTTGTTGCGATTTTTGGCGTATGTGATCTTGAATTATGTACAAACAAGTTTCACGGTTGGATCGTCCAAACTAGTTTCATACAACGCGTATCCCATCAAAACAATAGATTCACTAACACTTGGAGTTTATTTATACTTTCATTAAGTATAACATAAGATTTTTGTGGTATCCACTTGTGTAAATGTTTTAAATCGATGATCGAATTAGTCTATTATATTCATATAGGGTTAAGGAGTGTAGCTATAAAAATCATAAAAATCAGAGTTAAAATAACCGTTAAATCGTGATTTTTCGTTTATCGCTGTCGAAAAGGTTTGTCCCGTTACTTGATACTTGAATGTGTGTTTTTTGTGATTTTTGGCGTATGCGATCTCGAAGTATATACAAACAAGTTTGACGGTTGGATCGTTGAAACTAGTTTTGTACAATGTGTTTCCCATCAAAACGATACATTTACTAACACTTAGAGTTTATTTATACTTTCATTAAGTATAAAATAAGATTTTGTGGTATCCACTTATGTAAATGTCTTAAATCGATGATCGAATTAGTTCATAAGCAAAAAAAAATACTTTGCGCGACGTAGGTACACCTGCGTCGCGCAAAGTTGTTTTGCGCGACGCAGGTGTACCTACGTCGCGCAAAGTATTATTATTTTTTTCCTTTTGCTTTTCTTTTGGGTTTCTTGCATTGCTTTTTTCTTTTGTGGTATCCACTCGTGTAAATATTTTAAATTGACGATCGAATTAGTCCATTGTATTCATATAGAGTTAAGGAGTGTGTCTATAAAAATTCATAAAAATCGGAGTTAAAATAGCCGTTAAATCGTGATTTTTCGTTTATCGCCGTTGAAAAGGTTTGTCCCATTACATAATCTCTGAATGTTTATTTTTTGTGATTTTTGGCGTATGCAATCTCGAAGCATATACAAACAAGTTTGACGGTTGGATCGTTGAAACTAGTTTCGTAGAATGCGTATCACATCAAAACAATAGATTCACTAACACTTGGAGTTTATCTATACTTTCATTAAGGATAACATATGATTTTGTGGTATCCAATAGTGTAAATATTTTAAATTGATGATCGAATTAGTTCATTGTATTCGTATAGGATCAAGGAGCGTAGCTGTAAAAAATCATCAAAATCGGAGTTAAAACTACCGTTAAATCATGATTTTTCGTTTATAACCGTCCAAAAGTTTTGTCCCGTTACTTGATTTCTGAATGTTTGTTTGTTGTGATTTTTGGCGTATGCGATCTCGAATTATGTACAAACAAGTTTGACGGTTGGATCGTTGAAATTAGTTTTGTAGAATGCGTATCACATCAAAACAATAAATTCACTAACACTTAGAGTTTATTTATACTTTCAATAAGTATAACATAAGATTTTGTGGGATATGTTAGTGTAAATATTTTAAATTGACGATCGAATTATTTCATTGTATTCATATTGGATCAAGGAGTGTAACTGTAAAAAATCATCAAAATCGAAGTTAAAATAACCGTTAAATCGTGATTTTTCGTTTATAATCATCTAAAAGTTTTGTCCCGTTACTTGATCTCTGAATGTTTGTTTTTTTCCATTTTTGGCATATGCGATCTCGAGGTATATACAAACAAGTTTGACGGTTGGATCGTTGAAATTAGTTTCATAGAATGCGTATCCCATCAAAAGGATAGATTCACTAACATTTAGAGTTTATTGATAATTTCATTAAGTATAACATAAGATTTTGTGGTATCCATTAGTGTAAATATTTTAAATTGACGATCGAATTAGTTCATTGTATTCATATTAGATCAAGGAGTGTAGCTATAAAAAATCATCAAAATTAGAGTTAAAATAACCGTTAAATCATGATTTTTCGTTTATAATCGTTGAAAAGGTTTGTCCTGTTACTTGATCTCTGAATGTTTGTTTTTTTCTATTTTTGGCGTACTTGATCTCGAAGTATATACAAACAAGTTTGACGGTTCGATCGTTGAAACTACTTTCATACAATGCGTATCCCATCAAAACAATAGATTCACTAACACTTGGAGTTTATTTATACTTTCACTAAGTATAACATTTGATTTTGTGGTATCCACTAGTGTAAATATTTTAAACTGAAGATCAAATTGGTTTATTGTATTCATATAGGATCAAGGAGTGTAGTTGTAAAAAATCATTAAAATCGAAGTTAAAATAACCGTTAAATCGTGATTTTTCGTTTATAATCGTCGAAAATGTTTGTCCCATTACTTGATATTTGAATGTTTGTTTTTTTTTCGATTTTTGGCGTACACGATCTCGAAGTATATATACAAACAAATTTGACGGTTGGATCATTGAAACTAATTTCGTACGATGCGTATCCCATCAAGTTCAACTATATATATATTTATTAAGTAGCTTTAAATTTATTATTGTAGTTTGGATTGGGTTTTTTTGTTAGAAAAATATATTATTGTGGGTTTTATGTAAAAAAATTTGAATTTGAAGGAAGTAAAATCATATTTTCAATAAATTTTATAAATATTTATAAATATATATATATATAGCTTGCGCGACGCCACAATGGGATCGTTGTGCAGAACCACTTTGCGCGACCCTAAAATGAGTCGTTGCGCAAAACCACATTGCGCGACGCCATAATATATACCTGCGTCGCGCAAGTTCTCAAAAATTGGCGGTGCAATTGTAGTTAATAGGCGTTTTTTTTGAATTTTCCTAAATTTGGACAAACTTTTCCCCCACAACGGGTCTCTCTCTTCCCCCTCGCTCATCTCGCCCCCTCTCTCACTCCGTACCCTTCCTCCGGTCTCTCTTCCCTCTCTCTCACTCGATCTCTCTCTTCCTTCTCGCTCATCTCGCCTTCTCTCTCACTCCGTAGCCTTCCTCCTTATCATTCCTCCTCATCCTCTCCTCATCCTCTTGACGAGAAAGGTGGTGAAGACGCAGTGCAAGACTGAGGAGGTGGAGCCTGGAAAGTTCGTCAGGAAGTGCGAGAAGACCGAGCAGCTTCTCAGGGACTGCGCCGGCCGGTAAATCCCAATCTCTCTCATTCTATCTATCGATTTTGTCCATTTCCCTAAAACCCAATGGCAAATTGGGAATATTTTTATCTAGGGTTTCTGTGAATTATTGGAAATTGCCTGATGGTGTCACTTTGATTTTGTCCTATCGTTTTGAAATTGGCCTGTGATGTTTTGATATTGTATTGTTATTGAAATTGGCCTGTGATGTTTTGATGTTTTGAGAGCTCTGCTTTTCGGGCTTGTTGATGCCAACTTTACACTCTGAGCCTTTTGTTTTTTTTTTCTTTTTTTTTATACATAATTTCTGAATTTTTTTGTGTTGATTTGGGTTTTTAAACGATTGGGTGATTGGAAAGGCAACAAATTAGAGTCTCTGATTCGCTTGTTTCGATAGCGTAATTAGTGTTGTACGTTGCCGATAAGAAGATGGGAACTGAGATTCTGGCATTTGCCTTTTACTTGCAAAAGGTTTATGCATTCAGATGTTCCCACATCCAAATTAAAAATTCAAGTTAATTGCATTTGTGTAATTTAATTGGGGCTTGGAAAGGCAGCAAATTAGAGTCTCTGATGTTCTAAATGCAGTGGAGCTTTCAGTGCTGTAGGACATGTTGTTATCTCAGATGGTACGGACAATACAATATTTATGTGAATTGTTAATTTGGGCATTTTTATGCTATATGTTCCTTGATAAATTGTTTGAGATTAATTTGAACGATGCCCCGAAAACATCAACAAGTATGCGTGTAGAATTGGTTTAGCAGTTGGTAAAACGTTTTATGCTTGTGTGAAAAAAGTTACATTGACATTAGAGTTTAACACTATAATTGTTCGGTATAGATTTTCAATTCCCAGCCAGCCAGCAGGTATTGACCCAGGTTAGCATATTGCTCGAGGACTTGGTTCTATTCCTTCACTATTTTCTTCTTTGAATGTCCTCAATTTTTTTCTTTCTAAATATAATATTATGTGTGTCATTTTCTTGTTAGAATTTACAGTATTTGACTCAAATGCTTGGAGGAAATGTATAGAAAATGTTTACCTGCTGGATACACATAGGCATACCCCAAATTCCATTTTGTTTTATCAGTTGAGCATTTCCTTGTCCACATTTACAGTCAGATGAACATTTCACTTGATTAAACATGGTGTGTTCATTGGTAATGAAAATAAACTAGATGTTTGTTCTCACTTTGATATTGGGCTATAATTTTCGAGACAGTTCCATAGCTGCCCTGATTTAGTTAGGTTATATACTTTCTCGCTTAATACTTTTATACCTATGCATTCCATTCCTTAATCTTGTGAGGATGACTACACAAGCATTTGAAGTGTGACACCTTTAAATCATGACTTAATTATAAAGCAGAAGCTGTGGAAATTGAAAATTATTGGTTTATTACATTCTGGTATGTGTTTTCTTCTTGAAAGTTTGAAACACTTAGGAAATGTTTAAGATAAAGATATAGAACTCCATTAATGTTGTATGATCTATATGGAGGCTACTTCTTGTTGTTGCAGCTGCTTCACCTTTGCGATGTATTCAGCCATTGCTTCTTCTTTGTTCTATGGTGGAAAAGCGCACTGCTGTACCCGAGGATGCAGGTCTTCAGATCGTGACTGAGGTCCTGGATCAGAAGTTCGGTCGTCGTCATGGCAAGGTTGTTCGATGTATGGGGAAGGCGGGGGTTCGTGAGACAAGTGCCTCATCTTCCAGATCATCCACAGGAGAGGTCAATGCCCTGAATGAGGAAGTGACAACCCTAAAAGGTTAGCTTGCATCCCAGAACGAGAAGATAAGTATGATTGTACGAGCCATACAGATGACCGGCCTCCAAATCTCGCTACCAGTACCTGATCTTGCTACTACACCTTCGACCTCCGAGCTACTTCACCTTGCCGATACCAGTAGCCACTTCACCTAGAAGACTATTTGTAGTTTTTTTTTTATTTGGACATATTGTATGTACATTTTCATATATTTTATAATTAAATACTTTTCTTTGGTTAATTGATTATTGTTTAGAATTTAATTACAATATTATTAAAAATTTAAGAAAATAATATTTTTGACCAAAACCAAAAAGCGATCTAATTCACTTTGCGCGACGAAGGAATTACATGCGTCGCGCAAAGTGGCTTTGCGTGACGTAGGTGGCGTCGCGCAAAGTCCCTTTGCGAGACGTAGGATGCGTCGCGCAAAACCACTTTGCGCGACGAAGGGGTTACATGCGTCGCGCAAATCCACTTTGCGCGACGCAGCCTACGTCGCGCAAAGTCACTTTGCGCGACCCAGCCTACGTCGCTCAAAGTGTATTTGCGCGACGCATGTAACCCCTTCGTCGCGCAAAGCCTTCTGTCACTGCCTTGCCGCGACGGTTTTTGCGCGACGAAGGTTCGTTGGGCAAAGTTTTGCACGACGTTTTTTTACTTTGCGCGACGAAAGACCTGCGTCGCGCAAAGTGTTTTTTGTACTAGTGCTAGCAAGCCCACATGTCACTCCCAGAAGTTTCCTTGTTCTTGCTATGTCCTAAGGGGTCGACAAAACAATGTGTCAGTGGATCAAGTTTATCTAGTCAAAATTATTTAAACATAATAATCCCCGTTTTGAAATCACATACGAGTCAAAAATTACATAATAATAATACTGCCATAATAGTTTCATATCTCAACTCTCATCATACCAAAGTAAGTAACTCAATCATACACATAACATCATTCAAGTTGTATAGCAAGCAAGTGCAATGGCATCTACTTGATTGATGACTAGCATCTACTAGAGTATCTAGCCTTTACTAGAAATATCGGTACCTGCAATAAACCTATGGCCGTAGCTAGCTATACGATATGTATATTGACCATGTGGTGAAAATAAATCTCCAATAGCCTCAAGATATCATTTAAAATCTAACTAGATTCAAGTCTCCTCAAAGACCATCCAATAGTAATATGCATGGGCATATATAATAGTTTATTTAAAAACGTTTAGCTTTCGAAGGGATTCACTCACAGGTAAGTAGAGTGTCCTTCCTCGTTAGGCTTCTTGCCTTATTCCTTTTTAACCTCGTTTATACCTATGAACGTAATATTTAGCTTAAATAAGCATTTCTAGACATTCTAAGAAAATTATCCAAACTACCATTTAGGCTTTCAATTTGCACAAATGGAGGGCATCATGTGATTTAGAACGACGAAAAAACCGAATATAGGTCTCGGGTTCCTCATGCGCCGCTCGAGCCAGGAAGACGCACCGCCATCATGTCACCGTTGCCGGCGAACAAGCTATCGTACTAGCCATTGGTGTTTTGCGAGCAATCGTTACACTCGCCGTCGCTGGTGCCACACGCTGGTAGTCTAGAAAGCTTAGACCAGGAAACAGAATATACATGCCTTAGAGGAATATGCCGTTAAATCTAAAAGCACAGCCGCCGTTGCCGTCAAGTTTAACGGCCACTGCCATTGACCGCCATCTACCGTCACCGAGACCTCGCCGAAAACTGCAGAAAACCCACAACACGATTACAGATTCGGATAGACTCATTTCAATGTGTTTTGAACCAGAATTTGAACAAAACCTCACTAATAGGTTTAAAAATTACCCCATAACAAATTTGGGACAAATGGGGGTTGGATCCACCTCGGATTCAATAGAGACTTGTTGAATTTCGTCGCCGGATTCTAGTAACGAACACATTGAGCAAGCATGTAAATTTCTTGAGTTTTCCAGCGCAAAATCCACATGCAATTGAGGATTTAATTACCTAAAATTGGTTTCAAGTGAGTTCGAGCACCACCAGTCACGAACTCGACGGCTTTTGGCCGAAATTGCTCGTCGAAAACAGGGAAACATGCACAGTATACTACAGAGATTAAAACTCTCGAATCCCAACTCAACCTCAACGCAGATCATGATAGAACCAACCCTAGAACTTACCATCGGTCAAGAATTAATTATTAGGTGAGAAACCTCACCTGGGGTTCAAGAATAGAGCTCAAGGCTCTCGGCTTCAATGGCAAAGCACCTCACAGTGCTCCAATGATGCATGCAAGACCATATTCGTGTTCCCCAAGTCCCATGGGTTTAGAATATGTAGATTTAAAGTTAGATTGGTGAAGGAATTGGTGATGGTGGTGACTGGGACTCACAGTGCTAAAGAGAAAGGGAGAGAGCTTCGAGAGTTAGAGAGAGTGAAATTGCAGGAATTGAAGAAGAATGAACCAGAGTGGGGCATAATCCCACTTAAAATCATTTTAAGTGAAATTAAAAAATTTCCCACACACTAATTCTGTGACAAAACGTAACCGTCGTAACTCCAATTTCGAATTTGTTTTCGTCCATGCATTCATGAATGCAGAAACCATTTTAAAAAATCTAAGAAAGTATGAGAAACTTAAATTCAAGTCGAGGCTCGATAATTACTCAAGACACCTAACTAGAGGTATTTTAGTCATTTCACGTGATTTCGAGAATTAAATACAATATTTTAAGGTACTGGTTGTAACAGGGAGTAGGTACGAATCCTTTAGATAAGCCTTATTTAGTCTGTGAAGTCTACACATACTCTTCACTTAGCATTCTTTTTTTTTGCACTAGTACCATGATCGCTAGCCATTATGGGTGGTGCACTTTGACGATGAACTTGGCATCTTTGAGCTTGTTGATAGACCTCTATGATATTACTTCGCTCTATTCTATGATTCTGTTTGCGTTGGATAACTGGTCTAGCAATTGGGCCTAGGTTGAGACGATGGCAAATCACAGAAGAATCGCTTCCGGGCATTTCTTATGCTGACCAAGCGAACACATCTTTGTTTGCCCGCACGAAGTTGGTGAACAACTTTTTTCCGTGATCGGTCAGTTTCGATCTGATCCTAGATTTTTGTTGCGGTCTATCGGGATCGAGATAGGTACATACGGCATCTTCGTCTGCCTTTGACTCTGGGTACTATCATCTTGGGGGTCAAGATATAGGTCAAATTCTTTGTAGCTCATCTACTGACCCCTGACTGTGATTGCTATGCCAACTCTTCCATGAAGGCACTGGAGCTTCACTCTTCCTTCCAAATTATGTTTATGTTTTCGTCAGCCCAACAGCGTGTCGCCGATTGGTCTTCTTTTATTTCCATTACTTTGCTTGGAGCAAGGTAGCGGAGTAGTTGATGGTAGCTGGATGGGACAACTTTCATCTTGTGTAACCGATTCTGGTTGAAGATGGCATTATGGGGAGTTGGGTAATCACTACTACAAAAGGGCCTTATTGTGTCAGTGGGTGGTGTCACTTTTATACAACATAGTGGCGGATAAGACATTCAGACACCCACTTAATATGGTGTCGGAGTTACTGTCGGTTATAACCAACATAAACTGTTAGTGTCGCTTATAACCGACATTGATTTTAATATTTTTAATACTGGTGTCGCATTAAAAAAAAAACTATGTCGCTTTTAACTGACATAACGTTAGCGTCGATTAAAAGACAACTGGTGTCGCTTCAGGCCGACACTAATGATAGTTTTTACATATTTTCAAAGATAGTGTCGGTTGTAGCCGACATAGGTCTTAATTTTATTAAAAATTTTGAAACCTGGTGTCGGTTATAACTAACATAATGTTAGCGTCGGTTAAAAGAAATATTTTCAAAGCCAGTGTCGGTTGTAGCCGACATAGGTTTTAATTTTTTTAAATATTTTAATTTTTTAATTGCATTGACATTATGTCAACTTGAAAAAATTCCCTCTTGCATTTTTTGATAATTATATCCAATTGTAATAATTAATAATTATAATAATTTGTGTTTCATTTTATAATTGTAGGTATTTGCAAACACTGAAGCGCTTTGTTCGTAATAAGGGTCGTCCTGAAGGTTTTATTGCTGAAGCATATTTGGTGGACGTGTGCTTGTCCTTCTGTTCGATGTATCTTAGAGATGTCGAAGCTCGTCGCACCTGTAGAGGCTGAAATGAAGATGGTATTGGACGTGGAATATCTGGTGGGTTATCAATATTTGACTCCAAAGGATGTTATATGGGTTCAGGGGAAAATGTGGAGCTCGATCTAAATGTTCTTGATCAGTGCCATAGATACATTCTAAATAATTGTGATGAAGTTAACCCATTTAGAAGGTAAGAACGTTTAATCATACGTCTTAATGTTTTATTGGTTTTCTTAACTTTGAAAAATTAATTATCTAAATTTGGACATAATTTCCCAGGCAACATGAGGAATTCTTGAAAACTAAACATCGTCGAGAAAGGTTAACTATCCGACAAATTAAGGAGCTAAGCAAGAAAGAATTTACATAATGGTTCAAGCAATGTGAGTTGATAGAACAATCACATTATTTATTTATATTTTTACATTTTAATTATAACATGTTTATAGTTATCATGTCAACTTTTACCTTTATTCGTATTACAGATGAATTCAAGATGTCATCCTAATGACACGTTGATATCTCAAGACTTGCATTGGCTAGCTAATTATCCTAGTAGGGTTATAAAAGTCACATTGTTCATGGGTTCAGATTTCGCATAAAATTTGTGGATGATAAGCATAAGAATCAAAATTGTGGTGTCTTTGTACCTGCAAATGTTCCAGGTGCAATTGGGCAAGTGAATTGTTATGGCAGAGTTGTAGATATGTTCGAGGTTAAATATTGTGGTCATACTGAGGCATGAGGTAGGAGTCGAGCTGTGATGTTATTTAAGTGTGAATGGGTTAATAGTGAAAGTCAACGTGAAATGAAAACCGATCAATATGGATTTACGTCAAGGACACAATTGAAAAAGATTGGCACTTAGTTGTTCGAACGTAGCCGAGGGATTTGTTTGACGTAATGGAGGATAGTGATGCAGTTGATGATTATGCCATACCTAATTTGAATGATCAAATACTTGACAATGAAAATTTCCTTACAAGGGTTGGCGTGGAAGAGATTCATTTTCATGAATCATTATCGTTGCCTACTGAGTTAGTTAATTATGCCAATACCGACGACGACCTAACAAATGATGACTTGGAATAAATATATTAATTATTTTATGTATTTTAAGTATTTTAAGTATTAAGTACACTATGTTTCAATTAGTATGTGATGATATTTTATAATAAAATTATATTTCTGTTTTTTATTACGTATTTTATTCAAGTTAAATTTTATTTATTAAAATCTTAAAATGTTATATGAGATAACAAAAAAAAAAGAGTTGGTTATTTTTTTTCTTTGGGTTAAACATTTTTTTTTAAACTAGTCTGCTGTCGCTTTTAGCCGATGGCGTTGGTCAAATAATTTGAAATATTAGGCGGGAAATTTCCCGCTTGTTCTGCACGAGGAAATGGATGGAGAGACTTAGTGTCGGTTTTAACCGACGCTACGTGAATTTCAACAAGTGTGTCAGACATTGGTGTCGGTTATGTAACGGCAGAGGTTAGAGATTACAGAAATATTCCAATGGTGGCATACTGGAATAAAGAAAAAACAAAGGTAAACGTTTCATGATTTATTTTATTATACCTTGAAATTTGTCTAATAAATTCTTTTATTTTTCAGGAGATTGCCGAAAAAAAATAAGCATAATCACTATTGATTGTTTTACTTCCGTTGCTTATGTATATAAATTCTGAATTGTACATGCATGCAAGTCATTAGAAATTCCATAGAAATCTCCATAGTTCCCTTCATTATATATATGTGTGTGTGTGTGTGTGTGTGTGTGTGTGTATGTGTATGTATGTGTATATATACATATATATGTATATGTGTATATATATATGTGTATATACATATATATGTATATATATGTGTATGTATGTATGTATATATATATATAGAGGAAGCCTTTAAGGGAAGGGATCCTCATTTTTATAAAAAAAATGAGAATTAGTTGTGGGGTCCACACCACATCGAACTTTAACGATCAGAACCCTCTATTTTTCAAGTTGCACCTCATAGATCATTCTTGCAAAATATTAGCTAAATCGAAAATATTTAAGACATCTAATTGGGTTCAGAAAAATTAACGAATACTTTATTATGTAAGAAACAAAAAAAATTATCTTGATAATTAAATAGGCAACTGCTTTCGGATTGAATTGAATTTTTGCAAGGATGATCTATGAATCGAGCCTTACAAAATAGACGGTTCATATCGTTAAAATTTGATGTGGAGTGGGCGCCACACCTAATCTTCATGTTTTGAAAAAAAAAAATGGAGATCCCTTTGCATAAAGGGCCATATATATATATATGAAATCTCCAACATACTGAACTACAGAAAGTGATAATTGGTCATTAACCTCCAACTATCGTAAATAATTTATAGAAATTTATTCTGATGTAGAAAATAAAAACCGCTCGTGCTAAGACAAGCCTAAATTCTCTGTGTCGGATTCTTAAATTTGGGACCTTTGAGAGCAAAAAGAAAATAATTTACCCCTTCCATAACGAGATTGATGAATATGGAATCTCCTAATTTTGTAAAAGACGTAAATAATTTACCTCATACGGTAATTTTACATACAATGATGCACTAGTTAATGAATTTACTGATTGTATCAACTTACACATTTTATTTTTTATTTGAGGATAAAAAATAAAAAATAAAAGAAGAAGAGTGTTAGACTACGTGACCATCAAATGATAAAATGATAGGATGCTTTGACTTAAGAAAATTACATTTTTAGAGAGTACATTGCAATTGCAAACAACTGCATAAACGAAAATAAATAGCAGTTTATTTCCCAAAAAAAAAAAACCGAACTCTTTTATCCTAAACTTTCAGAGTAATAGAGACTAAATATGTAGACACAATTTGTAAACTAAATAATGTGTCATCAATTAAAATTAAACACATTTATCAACTTATATGTCATTTAATTTATAAATTTTTGTCGATAAATTGTGTCCTTGAAAAAAGCCTTAGTGGTTAAAAGCTCATTACATTGCTCCCTAGGTAATAAAATCAAAAAAATTTCAAGAGCAATTGACCCGACAACCTATTACTCCCAGTAAAATATCCCCCTTGTCCAATCACAACTCATAGACGCGTGTTATGACCGGCATCTCTGGGTTTCTCATTTACAACACCGGTTCGCCACTTGGACTCCACCCCTGATGGCTCTAGCTATAAATTCACTTGACTAGACTCCTGCCCTTTCAACGGACACAGAAAAAAAATATATAAAACATGTTACAGAGAGAACTAGAGAGAGAAGGATAGAGGTAGAGAGAAGAGACACAGATATAGCAAAAGCAGTGACAGAAATGGAACGTATGGGTGGTGAGCTTCCTCCAAGGCATGCAAAATCGTCGAACCCTGGTAAAAGTCTCTCGTAGCAAAGGGCATCTTGCTTTGCTCTTTTATTTATTGATATATTTTTCATATTACTTGTTTTAATTTCTTCTTGATGATTTTATATATGTGTGTGTGCATATATAAAATCAGAGTTAGTTTTTTTTTTTTTTTTTTTTTTCATTTTCTTATTTGTTTATGGAATTTTATTGCATGCATGTCTATTTCTCTTCAAAATTTAGTGACCCAAATTTATTCTCTTCCTCTCTCCATTTTTCCCAAATATAGTTTTTTCCAAGGCCGATCTCAAAGTTTTTGCATTCGATCCTGCATTTGGTGGTCTTTTGCATTTATTTGTGTTTGTCTCATCTCCTTATGTGCTAAACTGCTAATATCATAGACATATCTCTGATCTTTTTAAGGTTTTCATTGTTTTGTCAAGATTTTAACATAATTTTTTTCATGGACGATTTTCCCTGCTTGATACAGTTTGTGTGTGTTCGTGCTTTTTTATTTATTTGTGTGTTCGATTTTTGGAGGAAGTCAAATGTATTTCTTCGCTGTAAGAATAAAATTAAATTTTATGTTATTTTTTTGCTATATTTTTTACATTATTTTCCTCTATTGCTAACAAATATTTTTACCCGGATCTAAATGCCCCTTTTATTTATTAGTTTTTGGCCGAATTTTTGTTACAGCTCGTCTAGCTAGTTCGTTTCAAAGTAACGCTTGCTCAAATATAGGTTGTATTTTTATGTAACCACTCATGGATATCTGGTTCTACGCTTGCAGTGGCATTGTGATGATCTGTAATACACACACACACACATGCATATATGCATATGTATATACACACACACACACATATATATATATACCTACTGGCTTAATTTTTGTCTGATTATAATTGTTTCTTAATATGAAAAACATTATTAGCTCTGCCTTTACTTTGATTATTAGAAATTAGAAGGGTTTCAGTCACTCAAAAATCTGTATTTTTCTTTACATATATAGAGGAAATATATATATATATATATATATATATATTCAAATATGATATTTTACAGAAGAATTTGAATAGCTATAAGGCAATATACCATCACATGAAAAACCTTGAGGAGCTGATAGGGTATCAGGCTGGGAAACGAGTTTTGAACAGTGGTTGAGGGATTAGGTAGGACCCAAAAGGGGGTCGTTTCGTGTATGGGACCCAATTTTCCGGTTCTTAAAAAAGCCGTTTACACAGTCACAGTGATACGTGGACATGCAAGCGCGTGAGGTGTCAATTTATTCTTTAATTTTTTAGCTTAGGTGGCGTAGCGAACAGACAAAAACAGAGTGATAAGGAGTAACCGTTACTGTGGAAACATAATCGGTGGAAACATAATCACAGGCAGGTGAGCTCGTGAAGTTTACGCGCATGTTAAGGGTTTATGATCTGCACATCGTTCTCTAGTCAATCACTATTCACCCCGATTATTTAGATTATCAATAGTCTATATATATAGGAAAAGAAAACAAATGTCAAAGTCTAACAGTCCATGCAATTTTATGGATGGTCAATCATTCGTATTTACGTAAATGGTTGATATTCGTTGATTGTTGCTAATTTTGTAGTAAATTTCAAGTAAGTTAATTATTCACTGAATTCGACATTTCTTGCAAACATTGCATTCAATGAATTTTTAGATTCAAGGGAGGACACGTCCATAACTGTGTATTAAGTGTTAAATAGGATTAGGAGTTAGTCTACGAGATAAGAATTAAAATAGAATAAATTCAACATTATTGTGGCATCCCAAGTTACTAATAGAAGAATATGTAAGGCATTCTCAACATAACCTGTCATTATATTGGTATACAGTTAATGTTAAGTAGTGGCAAAAACCTCTTTGATTGGCCATGCCATTTACAATATCTGCACATACACACAGACAATTAATGATTCAAACCCCACTAATATACACCCTCACCCTGATTAATATAACCATAAACCATGTCTTCCTTACCCATTAATTAACTGACCACAATTGTTACTTTCAACGTTTCTCGGGTAAGTTTTGCATGGCCCTCGTTTCCACAAATAACTTTTTCTTTTTCTTTTTCTTTTTTCTCTTTTTTTTTCGAATTTAAGTTGCTCATTTATGAGCGTATCTGTACAGTGAATATTAGTTGACTTACATTAATTGTTTTCTTCCCACCTTGCACGCAGCCAACGCCAACAGTTCCGACGGCGGCAATAGCGACAACAACACTGAACAGAGGGCCCCGCAGTGCCTCGTTCGCGAGCAGGATCGATACATGCCGATAGCCAACGTGATACGCATAATGCGGAGGATATTACCCCCGCATGCAAAAATATCTGACGACGCCAAGGAGACCATGCAGGAGTGTGTGTCCGAGTACATCGCCTTCATAACTGGCGAGGCCAACGAGCGCTGCCAGCGCGAGCAGCGCAAGACTGTCACTGCTGAGGATGTCCTCTGGGCCATGGGAAAGCTCGGGTTTGACAATTACGTCGAACCCCTCACCATTTACCTCCAACGCTACCGGGAGTCTGAGAGTTCCGACCGCTCTCAGTTTGTGAAGAGGGAGGAGCGCCTGCCAATGGACTATTGCCCCCCTGGGCATGGTGGGCCCCAGGTTGCAATGATGCCTCCCCCGCCACCATCGTATGGGCCGGGATATTATTTCGGGCCCCAGCATGGTCCTCCCATGTATGACCCCTCGATGATGGGAATGTTTAGGGATGGTTCCTCCTCTGGTGCTGGTGGAGGCGGGTTATCGTCGGCTTCTGGGGCGCAGGGTGAGAACTCGTTGGGGGAATTTAACCCGTTTGGTCACTTCAAGTGATCACCACAGTTTAGAGACAGGTCTCAGCTGTTTAATTAACAGACATAATGAATAAATAATTGCATTGGTTTGCAATTAATTAGTAGTTATAAGTTATTGTGGTTGTTGTAGTTTATCTCTATGTTTTAGCATGGTTGCAAAGTGGGTTTGCTTCCTTTGAGTTCAAGGACAAGTTGGTTCCAGTAATGTAATAAATAACTTCATCCCTGGATGTTCATTCCGTGTATGACATGTTCAATCGTGTTATTGGAGCTTTTCTGTTTTGAATACAAGGAGCAAATAGCTGGCTAAAACAAAATGGCAGCTTAATCTACAAACATAGATAGTAGCTTGGCAACTTTAAGTGTGGCTCGAACTGATGCAAATTGAAAATTTTGAGTAAATAAAAGCGTGGATGGGTTAAATGGTTAGCTGTTAAGGGACAGGGGAATCCATAGAGATGAAAATTAAAAATAGCTATTTAAGCATGTATACACTACCAGAAATTTGGCCTTCCCTACGAACTTTTGCTAGATGAACCATATTTCGTCAGGTAAAGATGTTTTATCCGACGAATTTGCAGCTTGTCAGGCATCGCTGGTCAATATTTAGGGTTTTACCCAAAATCTTTATGCGACGGGAAGTTTTTGTAAAGCAAGGTGAAAATCGTCAGATAAATATTTAGCACCAAAAGGGAAAAAGTGGCGCGTAATTTGAAAGGTTTCTTCGACGAAACAAAGGTTTGTCGACTTGAAGACATGAACCAGGATCCTCGCCGGATCCATTCCCTAGGGATCCTAGGGATCCCACAATCTTGTCCGTTCATCGTATATCGTGCGGTCAGTTTTCGTTAGGTACTGTTTTCATGTGCCCGACAGCCATGTTCGTGGGGCCAAGTTTTCATGTCGTTAGACAAAAGCACACAATGACCTGTAAAAAATCTACTGACAAAAACTTTACTTGACATCATCCTTATGCTTGTCCGACGAAATGTTCCGTCAGGCAAACTCTTATTCATTTAAAAGGTTGTGCCTTCTTCTTTTTCCCCTCTTCTTTTCTTCTCCCCCTCCCTCCCCATTGGCTGCTGCTTAAATCTGCATCTCTCACTCTCTCTCCCTCTCTCTCATTCACACCCTCTCATCCATCTCTCCCTCTCCCAATTGATTTAAGGTCAGTTTTTTTTTTTTATTTGCTAAATATTTTTTATTTAATTGTGTGACTAATTAATTTTGTTGTTGTAGGTTTGTGATTGGATTGAAAAAAAATTAAAGGAAAGGTATGTATTTGTCCCTTAGTTATAAATTAAGGTAAATTACATCTTACCTCCCCTCCCCCGATTTTTGTAGGTTAAAAATCTATTAAATTAACCGTTACGTGACGATGGAGCATATA
Source organism: Malus fusca (assembly GCA_035220775.1). Taxonomy (NCBI): domain Eukaryota; kingdom Viridiplantae; phylum Streptophyta; class Magnoliopsida; order Rosales; family Rosaceae; genus Malus; species Malus fusca. The sequence continues at coordinate 27,443,236 of CM069069.1, forward strand.
CAGGATCCACATTTTTAATGACGTGGAAGCAACTTTTCAGCTTGTAAATAAAAAAATAAAATAAAAAGTTTAATTACAGACATAGGGATAAATAACACCATATGATTCATGCAATTCGATGTTGAGGAACAGCCAAAGCCGACCCTGAGGGTAGCTGGAGTAGGCGCCCACCTAGGGCCCCCACTTCGGAAGGGCCCCCAATTTTTAGGCGGAGCTAGGCGGGTCTGGACAGGGATGGGCAGGAGCTATGCGGGCTTATATGCAGGGTCGGCCTCGCGGGAGGAAGAAGACAACTTTATTCCCAACATCATTTTAATTGCATGATTTTACTTAAGATGGTCCCACCATCTTTTTTATAGCTGCATGTTTTCTCCCTTTTAAATAGTCTCCACCATCTTATTTTTATTTTTTTGCTTCTCTCTTAAATATCACCTTTATGTTTATTTTTATGGGGTTTTATTACCCTATTTTAAGATCACATCACATATATCTTTATTATGTACCTAAAAGGCTAAAATTGTCACCTGTTTGAAAAATAACATTATTTAATGTTCAAATTAATTAGTTTATATAATGGGTTGTGATTTTCACACACCCTTAACTACTTTTCCCACACCCCTTCCTATTTTTTAGTACTTAATTGGTATCCTACTATTTAATCTTCCATATATTACCCTCACTATTTAATCTTTCATTAATTACCATCAAAAAGTAGGAAGGGTATATATGGAAGATTAAATAGTAGGATACCAATTAACTATTAAAAAATAGGAAGGGGTGTGGGAAAAGTAGTTAAGGGTGTGTGAAAATCACAACCCTATATAATATATAATAAATTATTCAAATCCGTTTGGTCCGCCTAGGCGCGTATATGAAAATTACTATCCTCTTCACTCTAGTATTTTTCCTAGTTGTAAGATGTTGTCTCTGTAATCCAACCATTCATTCATTTATTGAATGTAATAAGTAACATTGTAACAATAGAAAAATAATTGAAATTTGGCGTACTGGGTAGGGACTTCTCTTTCGGTTTGAATTGGTTGAAAAATTAGATTATGTAAACTTAATAAGTGCATTTGCATCTAAAAATGTGAGATGGGTAATATTTGAGTAATGTTTGTATATCTTTCTTCTTTTGATATTAATTTTTAATGATATTTGATGTAGAAATAAACTTTTCATGTATTTGGTGATTTTTTTTTACACGTGTCAATGTACAAAGGATCGGGAGTCAAAGAACTCTAAGGCCCCATTTCGAAGGCTCGCCTAGGGCCCCCAAATTCTCAGGGCTGGCCCTGGGAACAGCAACAGGTTTGCAACAACCTCAGACATGTTGAAGGTCGTGCTTGCACGGGGTGGCGAAGTGTTGTGCAGCGCAATGTTCATTTGATGCGGGAACATATTTGGGTTGGGTTGCAGGCGGCGGATCAGGAGTAGTGCAATCGTGGGGTTTAATCGTTTCTGGGAATCCAAGAGCCTGGAAAGCCCAAAGTCCCCGACTTTAATCCACATATCTTTCTCAAAAAAGATGTTCGATGACCTGAATAAACCTGTTTCTCACCGTACTTCTCGAAGTACGGCTTGTTTACAGCGGGGAGTGGCTTTGTAAATAAGATAGGAGGAGTGCTTAGTCAAATTTAGCACCACGAAATCAAAGTTCAACCCCACCGCACTGAAATGCAATTCGACTTATCATGGAGAACCACCATTACATCGGCAACATATTCCGGCAGTGAGACACTTAGTACTGGTTTGGTATTGAGGTACTTTTATAAAAAGTGGATATCAAAAAAAGTTGAGCTCAAAAAAGTGTTTAGTAAACACTTAAAAACAAATTATTTTCACAGTTGTGGGTGAAAAAAACTGAAAACGTGAAGCAGCAAAAATAAGCTTATTCTCATAGCACAGCAAAAACAATTTTTTTTCAAAGCACAACAATATCAAACTAGCCCTTAGGCATGAACTCTCTTCATATGGCCGTGTTGATAACGACCAAGTGATGGACATATTGAATGATGTTTTTCATAATGCTTCGAAAAATATGGATGAAGAGTCGTCCACACACCCTGATAAGTACGATAAATTGTTGATGGAAGCTCAGCGAGAATTGTACCCTGGTTGTCAAGGTTTTTTCCGTCCTAATAGTCGTTGTCGAGTTGATGCACATGAAAGTATAGTGTAATATGACCAATCAAAACTACGATATGATGATGGGAATGGTTAAACGTATGTTTCCAAAACCAAATGTCATTGCTTGTAAATCATTCTAGCTCGAAGAAGATGCTGAAAGATTTCGAGTTAGGATATGACAAGATCCATGCATGCAAAACCAATTATTTATTATTTTGCAGTGAATTCGAGAAGTGGTCCCTGTTTTTGGTACCCAAAAATCCCAGACAAGTTCCTCTCTTTCGATTAACCCATCTTAAACTTGAATACAACAATTCGTCCTACCCAATAGTCTAAAAGTAAACTCACCAACAAGAAACAAACATATGTCGGCCGGTCCACCTGCATACGGGTTTAGTAGAAGGGCTACACAAGCAGAGATAGAGAAACCAGCAATGCCCTACATCATTAGAACCATATAGAGACTATACCAACAAACTCTTGACATGAACCGCAAATAATCTCCATAACGCAAATAGTTCTGCAACTGGAAATGCCATGAATTTGATTATGCAGTTTAGAAAGGAGTAAATACACAAGTTTCAATGTTGCAAAAATCAACCAAAGGACTACCAATCTCTCGTAATCAAAGACTCTCAAAGAATCGCATGTGGTCTTCAAATGTCTTTGCATGCCGGACCTTGGCCACATACCCATCTTCTTGTACGTGAAAACATTGTAAAAACTCTTGGAAATAAGTTTGGAAACAAGCATTGATATTCATGTTGAGGCATAAAGATAGTTTTTTGTAGGCATTCCATACCCAATATTCTGGAGGATGCATTTTAAGATTGTAGGTTGAAGCTATACTCATGCAGTAACCGCCTGCGTCATGAACAACCAGACCAGCTTCCTGAAACGGGTAACTCTAGTTCAACAATCAAGCACCAAAAAATCCTTAAAGGAAACCTCCATAACAGAATAACTGCGAAGATCATCGTCATTTGATCTCCTAGTCATAGAAGACATCAAATGATTATAGCTCTGACCCTCCATCAAATGATTATAGCTCTGACCCTCCATCAAATGATTATAATTCAATATTAATTATTAAGCAGCTACCAATGGTATTTTGATTATTTATTGAGCAGCTACCAATAATATCTTGCCTGCAATTTTAGCAGCTGGAACAATGTTTTCCAAGTCGAATTCCCTATCGATATTGATAAGAACACCTTCTTGGGCAGCCAAAACCATGTCCTCTAATAATTTTCCATTCCCATTAAAAATGTACCTGCCCTTACACAAACAATTGTACAAGCATGAATTTAAATATTCACTCACAAATCACACCTTCTGAAGGAAATTTTGTGAAAAACATGTTCATTTGAATAACATCATATAGCATGCAATTAACAATTAAAGGCGGAATCATGCTTTCATGCATTCAAAAACAAAACATCTACCATGAAATTCAAAGCCTAGTAGATTGGTGAACCTTGCTCAACTTTTAAATCAACATTTATTAGTTGAGAAATATTTACCTTTGTAGATTCCTCTTTGCATATGCAAAGGATAATCACCCAAGAGATAGGGCCTTCATTCCTTGCTTCTTAGCTCCATGGATTTGGTTGAAAGAATAGGATTCTCCAAGTTCCCAAAATAGAGAACCTCTAAAGATTCTACACCAAGGTTGGATTGGAGAGGAAATGAGTGACCTTGAGGAAATAGAATTGCTAGACAATATCCCCCAAGGTGGTTGGCCTCTTAGAGAGAAATGGAAGCTTTGTGTTCTCACCAATTTTCTCTAAAATCAACAACTTATGAATTTTAGGTTATAAAGTTCTTTATATAGTCACTTCTTTAAATGACCTAAAGAACCAAAAACCCTAATTCAACACTAAATGGATATGGGCTTTTGGGCCTTTGTGAATCTTTATTCATTAAGTTGTCATACAACTTAAGTCAATGGGCTTTGACGTTCGAAGCCCATTGGGCCTTAAGGTCCAAAACTATCCCGAGGTCTTTAACGAACTTATTCGTTTGATTAATTAACATATTAATTAATCCTTGCCATAAATAATTAAACCATTTAATTATTCTTATTCATCTCCTTTGTTTCTTCAATCTCCACCTTACACGGTGTACGATACATTAGGTTCCTTTTAGCGAGGCAGTGGGCGATTAAAACCATTTTACATCGATTGTGAATTGAAACTTACTTTCAATTCTCCCTTTAGTGATTACACACGTTTAGGGCTTCCACAAACCATGAGTGACACCTAGCAGCATATCATGGCTACCCAAGCTAATCAGAAGAGGTAGAGAACCTATTCAGTTTAGGATTACAAATGCAATACGGTCTTTCTCTAATCTAATACTCTTGACCACATTGTTTGGTTTGATAGTTTATTTATTCATGTCTACTATCCAATGTGATTCTTGTGCTTATATGATTACTTTGAATGTGAATTGGAACGCATTCCCAAATCTCATTCATACTCTGGCCAGAGATTTTAATCATATCATAGAGTATTCTCCCTCAAGCCAATTGAAGGTTAGAGATCCCTTGTTGCGCATTCACTTGTCTCCATGACTAAGTGGCTTAACCCCAATGATGTCGTGGACACCCCGATGGGGTGACTTTGACATAATCAAAGATCAAGGACTTAACCACAAGACAACAACTGTGATGCCTCAGGTCAAAGGACTAATTTGCATTATCCCAAACATGAGTTCTCATGTGACATGAGTATGAGAACTCCTCGTTGATCGTGTTCAGTGAACTCATTCTCTATTGAGCACTTACGTACTTGTCTTGATGTCACACACACCAATGACTCGAGACTAGTCACTCTCCCTGAGAGAAGACATAGCACGTACTGATCTTATCGGACTGTCAATGCCCAATTGGCAATCCTATGATCAGGAACGTTTAGGATGTGTCTACGAAAGAATGGTCTCATTAATCTAACTTCATTAGATTGCATTCTTCCAATCACATATTCCTTGGACTTTATCGTTTAAGCATATAACATTTATATGAGACGTCTCAAACAATAATGTTTGCCCTTTATATGTAAACTAGATTAGTTTAACATGTGAAATATCCGTAAAGTATCATCATATGAATGGCTTTAGGGCACATTTCCAACACCTTCTTGGGTCGGGTCACGTAAAATTTACCTAGTAGGCAGTTCATAGAACTAAAATTTAACGGTAACTTTCAGCAGATAAAAAACGTTTGAGTTTCATTCTAATTTTTTTATAATTCTAACCAAAATCTGATGTAAAAATACTACAATATCTTTTTTAAGTAAAATAATTTATAGTCAATTGTCACATCCCGGCCCGGGTCCACCACATCCCAGGCCCGCTCTACCACTGTAGCACAATATTGTCCGCTTTGGGCCCCGACCACGCCCTCACGGTTTTGTTTCTGGGAACTCACACGAGAACTTCCTAGTGGGTCACCTATCATGGGAGTGCTCTCGTGCGCTACTCGCTTAACTTCAGAGTTCCGATGGAACCCGAAGCCAGTAAGCTCCCAAAATGCCTCGTGCTAGGTAAGGATGGGAATATACATTTAAGGATCACTCTCCTGGGCGATGTGGGATGTTACAATCCACCCCCTTAGGGGCCCGACATCTTCGTCGGCACACTTCCGGCCAGGGATTGGCTCTGATACCATTTGTCACATCTCGACCCGGGTTCACCACATCCCGGGCCTGCTCTACCACCGTAGCATGATATTGTCCGCTTTGGGCCTCGACCACGCCCTCATGGTTTTGTTTCTGGGAACTCACACGAGAACTTCCTAGTGGGTCACCCATCATGGAAGTGCTCTCGTGCGCTACTCGCTTAATTTCAGAGTTCCGATGGAACCCGAAGCCAGTGAGCTCCCAAAAGGCATCATGCTAAGTAGGGATGGGAATATACATTTAAGGATCACTCCCCTGGGCGATGTGGGATGTTACAATCCACCCCCTTAGGGGCCTGCTCTACCACATCCCGACCCGGGTCCACCACATCCCGGGCCTGCTCTACCACCGTAGCATGATATTGTCCGTTTTGGGCCTCGACCACGCCCTCATGGTTTTGTTTCTGGGAACTCACACGAGAACTTCCTAGTGGGTCACCCATCATGGAAGTGCTCTCGTGCGCTACTCGCTTAACTTCGGAGTTCCGATGGAACCCGAAGCCAGTGAGCTCCCAAAATGCCTCATGCTAAGTAGGGATGGGAATATACATTTAAGGATCACTCCCCTGGGCGATGTGGGATGTTACAATCCACCCCCTTAGGGGCCCGACATCTTCGTCGGCACACTTCCGGCCAGGGATTGACTCTGATACCATCTGTCACATCCCGGCCCGGGTCCACCACATCCCGGGCCTGCTCTACCACCGTAGCACGATATTGTCCGCTTTGGGCCCCAACCACGCCCTCACCGTTTTGTTTCTGGGAACTCACACGAGAACTTCCCAGTGGGTCACCCATCATGGGAGTGCTCTCGTACGTTACTCGCTTAACTTCGCAATTCCAATGGAACCCGAAGCCAGTGAGCTCCCAAAAGGGCTCGTGCTAGGTAGGGATGGGAATATACATTTAATGATCACTCCCCTGGGCGATGTGGGATGTTACACAATACTTTGAAAGCCCGCTACACATTAAGTTCCAAATTGTTTTGCTAAAATATTGTTGTTATCTGCAGCTCCAATCTCTGCTGAACCGGATCAAGGAAACAGGAGAAAAGTACAGTAAAACAAACACACAGGTTTGTTGATGCTCTTTTAACTTTAACTAGCTTTTATCTTTTCCATATTAGAAACCCTAAAGTTTTCATTTATGAGGAAGCATGGCTGAAAATATCCCCAAAAGTACAGTATGTTAATAGTTAATCCATTTTGGACCCTTAACAAGTATGAAATGCTTCATAGATACCGTTGCAACTTCCAGTTCATGCTGAAAGAAACTCTTTGTTTCACCGTCTTTTATACATGTAGTCCAACTCTTGGTAGTTTCATGTTTTCCATATAAGATCATTAAACTACATATTGATATATCAAGCAAGAATTCTGAAATGCAGAAATAATTGTTGGGGTATTAAAATGTGTAAATATAGTTTGTTCTCTTTGCTGGGTATTAATGCGAGTCGGGTTACTGTTAACAGGTAGTCCTAAACTGGTTGATAGCCCAGGACAACGTTGTGTCAATCCCGGGATCAAAAAAACGCAGAACAGGCTACATAATTTGTAGGTGTACTTGGATGGCGGCTCAACAGTGAAGAAGTAGCCAAATTGCACGCTTTGGCTACAGAGATAAAACCTGTTACTGGTTTCCCTGTTGAAGAATTATAAATTCTTACACGAGCACCAGGGCTATAAATTCTTCTATACAAAAATATGTACACACTTCATGTTGAGAATTAAGCTTCTCACTAATTTGAATTTAACCTGCAGATGTTTGAATCCTGCAGATGAAGAAGAAGATGAAGATGAGGAGACTTTCCTTATTTAGTAGTAGCCGTTAAGTTTAAATATTGTAACGGCTAGTTTAGCCTTATGTTTTAGGAAAGATGAACATATGTGTTTGTTCTTATCCCTATTGTACTGTGTTGCTGGATCCATTCCAAGTGGACGTATCCCAACGCCTGATGCACTAGAGGGCTGCGATTGGTTCCTGAAATCAGACCTATCCAAGCCCTTATATGCTAGGGTTTTTGTTAAAAAAGAATGATAAGAAATTTTCTTCACTCTCTCACTCTCACCTCCCTGCATTTCGGTTCTTTGAATCTCAGTTTTTCAAAAGGATAAAACCTTTACAAATTTAACACAAAATCGACCATGGCCTAGTACCATTTCAACATTTCACATCTAATGCAAATTTATAGAGATAAAACCTGTTACTGGTTTCCCTGTTGAAAAATTATAAATTCTTACACGAGCACCGGGGCTGTAAATTCTTCTATACAAAAATATGTACACACTTCACATCTAATTCAAATTTGACATATCTAATTTAAGAGTGATTGCAAGCTGACCATTGATGTAGCCAATTTGACATATTTCAAATCTATAGCCACACTATAACTAGTAAGCTCAGTCACACACTGTCATTGTGGTCTTAGAACAAGTTCATAAGTGTTTCTTCAGATGGAAACGATTCAGTCGGAGAACTAACATCAAACTGGTGACAGTACTGTTTTCATTATCCTGCTTTTTAGTCCGACACTACACCAAACGCTTCACTAAGCTAGTCCAACTTAGTCTAGTCTAATCTAAGTCAATCCAGCTTAGTCCCTAAAGCTAGTCCAGTCTGAGACAGTCTGGTGCAACAAACGCACCCTATATGTTTTCATTACGAAAGAATTACATCTGATCTAACAAAGTCGTCAATGCATAACAATCATTGTTAAACTTTTCTTAAATAGATATGGAATTATGAATCATGGGCTTCATTGTGGACCACTAATAAAATGACAAGTGCTAAAACAACCCTTCAACGATACGGGTCAAGTTACCCGCACATAAGAAATATGAACTTGATTTTGAACTCGTTTTTACATAAATCGGTTCCAACTCAGACAATTTTGAAATCTAAGGATAAGAACTTCATGGCTTTACATCCAGCCGAGTAATAGGGTCTAAATTCACGAGTCCAAAAATGTGTATGTTCACCCCTACCTCCTACTTCACTCCCCTACGTTAAGGTCTATTTTGTAATTTTGGAACAGGAGAAAAAATTAATAATAATTTGCTCGAAAAAGTAAGTGTGTCCAGAGATGAAAACTGGATGTAAATAGAGTCACTCACAGAAAATAAGTTGCGGTCCAAGGTATTAAAGTGTCTATGCCGCATGGATTACCACAAACGTCAATTTTCTTAAACGGCCACGCTCATTCTACCAAGGGTTGAACAATATCTAAATTTTTGTATTTTAGTGGTATTTTTCTTTATTTATAAGTGAGAGATTTTAAATTTAAATCTCGAAAGTGAAGAGTTCCAAAAAGCATATTTAAATCTAAGGGTGCGTGGTAGCAAGGTTCTCTTAACTTTACCCAATTTTTAGTTGTCATCCCTAAACTATTTAGCTTCTCTCGTCCTCCACCTTAACTCTACATTGCTTTAATGGTCCTTCCGTCAAATTGCCTTCTTTTCTGTCAAATTTAATAGTATAGTGGTCTTTTCATACATAAAAAATTTAATTTACTAAAAAAAATTAGAAGAGCTTGGCTCCTTAAGGTTAAGTCCCTCCTCAAAACACTTCGTGGCCTATTCACAGAATTTCATGTTTGTGATCGGAAACGATCATAATATAAATCACTATATAAAGATCGTCTTTGTAAAAAAAATCAATTAAAACTAAGATCGTTTAGTCAATCCTTAAGTATTTTTTATCATAAGCACGAAGTTCCGTGAATAAGTCACGATGTATTTTAAGGAGGAGTTCTTCCTCAATCCTTGGATCCAAGTCTTTTGCTTTAAAAAATTTATTTTCTTATTTTTGGATGAAATTCCTATTTTATCTCTCAACTTAACGAAAAAGACAACAAATGACATAATTCAAGGACGCGAGAAACTATTAATAGAGTTACGGACAAAAATTAAACTCGTGATGTGAATCAAGACCTCTCTACAATTTAGCCCAAGTCTAGTTATCCATATTTTCAAATACCGTTATTCAGATGCCACTTCACACCCCGACCAAAGTAACGTAATAGGACTGTCTCACAGAGCAAGAAAGTACTATTAGAACGCGTAAAAAGCCAGTGTGGTAGTGGTACTGCTCTGCTGCTCCTCCAAAAACATGCATGGCCTTCATTGATGCAACATTACATTGACGTCGACCTATTGCTATTGCTCTAGGGCTATCATGATGCCTATTCCCTCGCCTGCATGTGCAACCAATTAATATTCCAGAATCTTGAGAGAGGGAGAATGGACAAATATCCCATCCACCATCTCTAAAGAGAATCTGACATCTCTCTCAGATTCCATCACTCATTTACCTGAAAGTCTCGGGATTCGCTATGCTACTTATACCTATTCCATGCTTACACCAAATTTTAAAAAAAATATATTGGAAAACTAAAACCCGTTGATGGGGTCGGAGGTAAAAAGGATTTATACTTGTATGACGTGCCAAAGCAGCCTTTGATTCCCTCTCTTCCTGTCGTCTTCTCCGTTCACTCTCTCTTCAACTCCTCCTTCCCTCTTTAGTCTTTGTGATTATGAGTAGATTTGGCATTCTTGTCGTGTTTTCTGTGTTCGTATCGTTTTCGTGTCATACCCGATATCTTAACGGGTCGTGTCGTGTAACATCCGTTAAAATAAACAGGTAAAATGACCCGACCCGAAATTGAGCCGATTATATTAACAGGTAATATGACCCGATCCGTCAAAGAAAATATATTTTAAACCAATAAATAATCAAATGAAAAACATATACTAAATAAGTATATACATACCATATTGTCACATCCAAAATATAAAAACGCATTTATCTTTTAAGTATATTTTCATTTACCTAAAGTCTTTAATAGTTTTTTAATTAATGTAGAAGTGTAAAAAAATATAGAAAAAATATATAAACACTTGTAATGACAAGCTTTACAACTTTCATGAAGAGCTTAACTTCGAAATTCGCCACTATAATCATATAAATCATAGATCAAAATTTAACCGTTGATTGTTGTTTACATTTACGCTTCATTGTTCTCATCAAATTTTTTTTTTTCAGATTTTTTTTTTTGAAAACTTGATATATTAGAGGATGCAGGAAGATGAACGGTTTGGATCGTTGATATTATATTCAGAGTTTTACGGTTAGTGAAAATATTGATTAATGTTTATAAAGTTTCTACAAACTATATGACATCGACTCATATTTCAGTTAACCGTAAATATCGAAACGTGATATCAAAGATCTGAACCGTTCATCTTCTTACATCCGCCAGATGATCATGTTTTCAAAAAATAAAATTTTAAAAATGAAATTCAGTAAGAAGAATAAAGCGTAAATGGCAACCGACGGTTAAATATAAATTTAAGGTTTATGAATTATTGTGTTGGATTTCGAAACTGACCCCTTCATGAAAGTTGTAAAGTTTGTCATACGAGTGATTGTATTTTTTTTTTTTACATTTTTTACACTTCTACAATAATTATTATTAATTTTATTAATTTTGCCCTCAATAAAAAACATTATTCATGAAGGTTTGGAGGATTTTAAAAATATAAATGATAATGTAAGTGTAACCATTATCTACTCATGGAGGAATAATGATGAATCACAAGTGTTCATATATTCTTTCACATTTTTCATACTTGTATGTATGTCTTCTTAGTTCTTGCATATACAAATACTATATTAGTTTATTTTAATTTTGGACAACAACATGTTAAGTAAAATTTATCCTAGTAATGATAATAAGGAACTCTCATAATAAAAATAAATAATGACTAAAACTTTTTTTTTAAACTTATATAGAATAATAATACAAAACTATATATTTAATATAGAATATATTGTATATATTAATATGGCTATTGTATTTTATAATAAATCTTTTAGTAATTAAACTTTAAAATTATCAAAATAAATTTTTTCTTAACAGGTCGAAACGGGTTACCCACATGTTACCCGCGTGTATACCCGTTAAGAACTCGTTTTTAACGGGTCACCCGATAATGACCCTATAAGTTATCATGTTGACCCGAAACCCGTTATTTTCGTGTTGTTTTCGTGTCGTGTCATCGTATCATGTTAGAAACTGCCAGGTCTAATTGTGAGCTCCACCCACCGTTCACTACAAACTCACACACATATATGCAACTCATGAAACACACCAGATCCCACGACTCACCTTTTTCAGAACCCTCACCCGACCCCGCATCAACATCTGCACGTACCCTCACCCGCACGACCATCTGCTTGGAGTACTCCTTCGAAACCGCAGCCGCTCGTATCTGTATCCCTCTGATCTGACACCACCGTACCCGTACCGAATCCTACCAGTCAGATCTGTCACAACCCGTATCGAGTCCCCTTCTGCAATTTGACTTTGCTTTGGTGTTTGATCATAACAGAGTTGTAGAAGCAGAAAATGAAGAAATATACCGACAGTAAACATTGAGAAAGAAGAGGAAATATCATTGTATTGCTTGTATTGAATGACTGAATGAGTTAGTTACATCATGGTGCATTCTACTATTTATAGTAAACGTAGTAGCTAGATTACTGACTAAGCTAACTCTCTAACAACCAACTACACAAGATCATGACCCTTGTCAATACAAGATGATGCCAACTGTCTAATACTCAATATCCCCCTCAAACGCAACTGGGAACCTAGTTTGAGATTGGTACAATGATGCAGAAACATAGGTCCATGAAGGCCTTTTGTAAGAATATCAGCAACCTGATCTGCAGAAGAAATATTCTCCACTTGTAAATCCCCTTTTTGAACTCTCTCCTGCACAAAATGAAATCATTTTTAAATGTTTGATCTTTATATGATACATTGGATTAGAACACAGAGCAATAGTAGAAACATTATCACAATGCAGAAGGCAAAAATACTTTCAAATATTTAAGAATCAATTGAATCTAAGCAACATTTGCAGGTATATTGGATAGAGCTTTATACTCAGCCTCTGTTGAACTTCTTGACACACTTCCTTGCTTTTTAGATTGCCAAGACACTAGATTTTGACCCAAAAACACCACATAGCCTGTTGTTGATCTTCTGGTATTGATATTAGATGCCCAATTCGCATCACTAAAAGCAACCATATCCATATTATCAGTAGATGAATAGGTAACACCACAATCAACAGTCCCTTGTAAATATCACAAATTTTCCTTGACCAAACTAAAACGAATATCAGTAGGTTTGACATGAATTGTGTTCGGGCAGGAAATCTCTCGGGGAGGGGTCCCTGGCTCGAGTACACAATTCCTTGAGGATTTGGCACTTTGGTTGATTGTTGGGCTCTGGCTTGCTAAGATGCTGCAAGAGGAGGACAAAGTTAGTTATGAAATGTAGTGAGTCATCAACATTTTTACATGTTCTGCCATTCAGAAAGTGTTTTTGGGACGGGAGTAGGTGGATTTCATTCTGTTGTCACTTCTCTTGTAAGCACTTAACCTTTACATTAAATGAGGAGCCATCATATTGTGTCGAGATGGGTATATGGGCTCGACTCTAGGCCTCAAGCAAGATCTCATTTATTGAGCTTTTTTGGGCTTTCATTCCTTTAAGTCCAAAGTTAAATATTAACCCAAACAAATTGACATGCATAGTTAACAACAAATGCAATGTCAGGCGTAAAAGTGAGATATTTCAATGCACCCACTAAGCTTCTAAACAAAGTTGGATCAGTGAGGGGTCCTCATTTTCTCATTATCTGTGTATGGGGTTTGCAAGGCTTGCAAGTATTCTCACAAATGCCAATTTTCTTAAACGGCCGCGCTCACTCTATCAAGGGTTGAAAGGTACTAATTTTTGTATTTTAATGGTATTATTTTTAACTTGTAAGTGAGAGGTTTTAAGTTCGAATTTCAAAAATAAAGAGTTCCAAAAAACATATTTAAATCTAAGGGTGCATGGTAGCAAGGGTCCTTGGTCGTTTAGTCAAATTTGCCTTCTTTTCCATCAAATGTAAGAGTTTAGTGGTCTTATCATGTAGAAAAAAAAATCTAATTTATTTAAATACTATGTGACCTATTCACAAAATTGCGTGTTTGTTGTCCGAAAAGTTCATATTATAAATCACTATGTAAAGATCATCTCTGCAAAAAATCAATTAAAACTAAGATTGTTTAGTCAATCCTTAAGGAGTTCCGATTATAAGCACGAAGTTATGTGAACAAGTCACAATGTATTTTAAGGAGGAGTTCCTCCTCAATCCAAGTCTTTCTCTTATTTTTGGATGAAATTCTTATTTTATCTCTTAATGTAACGGAAAAATTGGCGAAGTTAACGAAAATGACTACTAGTGCAACAAATGACATAATTCAAGAACGAGAGAAACTATTAATTAGTAAAGTTCAGGAACGAAAATTAAACTCGTAGTATAAATCAGAAACCTTTGCTACAATTTTCCCTAAATCTAGTTATCCCAATTTTCAAATACCTCTATTCAAACACCACTTCACACTAGGGATGGGCAAAATCACCGCGGGTATGGGTAACCGCAGTTACCCGTTAAAATTCACGGTTACGGTTACTGTTAAGATAAATAAACGGTTATGGATATAACCGTTTACCCGTGAAATTTAAATGGGTGCCATGGGTATTACCCGAGATTATAACGGGTATCCATTTATCCGTTTATTTTAATATATGTAAAATTTAAAAAAAAAATCGAAGGCAGTAGAGTGTTCGAAAGTCTAGTTTTGGAATATTTTGGAGCTTTGAATCATCTAGTATTCAAGATAATGACTACGTTGGGTTTTAGAAGTTTTACGATTATTGCAATGGTATGCGGGCTTAATAGATTAAAATACAAATGTACGCTAAATGTATCTATAACAGTGTTTAATTGTCAGAAAAAGAAATTTATGACAAATTTTTCTTTTTAATTTTCAAGTTGTTAAAAAAATGTAAACAGGTGAAAAAATGGGTAATTGGGTAAAAAAACGAAAGGGATAAACGGGTTAAGTGATAGGATTTTTATCACCTGAAAAAGTAGGAATAAAAACACTTAAAAATACTTGTAAGAGTACAAGGTTGTTGTAGTATAGTAGCTCAAGCAAGATCGTTTTTCAGAGGGAAATCAAATCTTAATTAATTATTTGAAGAAAAAAAAAGTTTTAGAAAATGTTGATTTTATGACTTAAGATAATAAAAACGAATTTAATAAAAAAAAATTAAGAAATCAACCAGAAAATAATTTAAAGAAAATCAATTTAAAGAGACACTATTTGTAAAAGCTTTAGGGTTTCGCTGTTACTTTAACAATCCTACGTAGTTCTTTCAATTACTTATGAATTACCCATGCATATTTTGAAGGTTAGGTTTTCCTAAAGTATGTCCTACTTGGAACCTCCAACATAAAACGTATATTTAACATGCAACATGTCCGGACGTTCAGATCAAATATGAACATGAAAGACTCATTAAGTTTTATGAAAACCCTTTGAAAAACCATGCAACCCTTAAGATGTGGTGTTCATCTTAAGTGAAATTACAATTATTAACCACAAGAAGCCATCACCAATTTCAAGGAACCTTCCGACCAAAATTGCATTAAATTACTTTTCTAAATATCCTAATGGTTGCGAATCACTAAGACACTTAGATAGTTTAAAACAATGATTAATAATTCAAAACATGCATGCATATTATCATAAGTAAATTGAAAAGAAACTACATATTCTTACTAAGGCTCAAGGCTTCACCCTAGCAAAAGAAATTAGTTACGAACAATCATAAAACATAATATTATTAAGAACATGGAAAGAAAACACCTTGAAAATAAATTTCAAACGCTCTCTAAAGTAGTGCACGTGTTCTCCTCCTTTCCTTCTCAAACCCAAATGGCTAAATATCTTTATTTATACTATTACAAAATAAAACCCTAAAAGGTCTTAGAATAAAACTAGGAAACATAATAAAACAGAAAATAAAAGGTTTCCTATTTGAACTAAAATTCGGACTTCTTTGAAAATCAGACTATTGACCAACCAAATCAACTCCGATTTGGTCCCAAAAGGTCCATTTTAAAAGCTGAAGACGTCCCCTACAAATCCTCGAAGTAATTTTCCTTAAAATATGCCATCTTGGGCTCCAAAAAACCCAAGATGTCCAAAAACGTTAAATTAGGAAAGTTGCGCGCTAGGCCTTTATTTCATTGCCACAACCAAACGGCTTGGTAGAAAAATCTGAAACTTTGATAAAATTATCCTAAAAGACTCACGAACATCCTCAAATTAGAATAGCTCCAAAATTCGTCCGTTTGGTTACTTTATGATCAAGAGGAAGTTGAATGTTCTACATTAGAAATATAACTCAAAGTATCAAAATCTTATCAAAATAATCAATAAATTATTACGAAGATTAGGGTAAAATATTGACTCATCAAATACTCCCAAACTTAGCTTTTTGCTTGTCCTCAAGCAAAACAAAACTCAAAAACAAAAGAAAAACTAACAAACTACGAACTTAAACAAAACTTAACTAAGACAATTTTTCACTTTCAAGTTGCAATCCATAGAAAACTTTAAAAATTATAACACCTTTTCAAAGTTTCAACCAATCTCATCACAGAGTCTAAGTCATTTAGAGTCAATTAGAAAAGAATTCATGAACTTACTTTGGTATAAAGTGAACCAACATAATTAAGGAGATTCGACTAAAACTCTTACCACTCATCTTCTTTATACTTCACACATACTAACTTCACATTTTTTTTTCTTTTTCAAATTTTTTTTTTCATATTTCTTTTCAGTAATAACGGTAGTTGTGCTTTGTTTGTTCCCTTAAGCTTTCAATCCAAACCCATGTAACGAGCTTTAGGTCAATGTCTCTCAAACCCTAAGGCTTTAGAGCACTAGGTGTAAAACACCCCTAAGGATTTACTAACTCGAGCTGAAAATGCTACAAAACCAACTAACCACTCTGCCCCACGCCAAGACTCTACCATTTGACACGAGAATCACTGTTGATCAGGCAGGACTGGCCTGGTTACTAAGCAAAGTCTCGGGTGGAACAATTATTACTTTATTTTATAACAAAAGCTAAATTTTACTTTACTTAGAATAAAAATTAAAAATTTAACTCAGACGAAAAGCAAGTGTTTCAATCTCACTCCCGACAAACCATGTTGGTGTGAATGTGCAAATTTTCAAAGTATAACTCATGAATTAGTGTCTAAGCAATGATAAATAGAAAGACTCATGTCCATTTGTTCTAATGTTTAAAATAATATATAGATATTAACTTAAAAACGAATTTTTTTTTTAAACAAGACTAAAAAAATTAAACTCAAAATATAAAAAATAAAAAAATCTTATTTCCCACCCCCAAAACTTAAATCACACATTATCCTAAAGGTGTGGAAAATAACCTAAGAAAAATAAAAATAGAAATAGAAAACAATAAAAGAAAAGGGAATGGACACACAAGGAGTCGAACTCGGGACCTGGAGCTGGAGACAAAGCGCATCGAAAAGAAATAACAATGTGCCGGGCGCTGGGTTTGAACTCGTGACCTCGGAGGAGCACCAGAGGCGCGCAGAAAGCCTCCGCCCACTCACGTGCAGGCACACTCGTGCCAACTCCCAAGTGCAGCCAGATACCCATTTCAACCGTTTCTCTCAAAACTCTCCCTCTCTCTGGTCTCGAGCCCAGAGCCATGAGGGCTCTCTCCCATTTCCATATCTCAAACCCTCAGCTCACAAACCTTTAGCTGCTCACTTCAGCCCTCCATGTCATCCTTCATCTCTCTTTGTCAAAAATCAGAGACCAAAACCTCCGTGGCTGCAGAATGTGAGAGATGCCTATCTCTCTGAAACCTCACACAAAGAAATTCGCCATGCCTGCAAAAGAAGTTGCAGGCCCATACTCCGAACGAACGGGCAAACCGGAGATTCCAAAGGTAAAACCCTCGAACTTCTTCGTGTTAGTCTCCATGGCTTGATTGATAACAAGAAAATGAAAAATAACTCGTGCATGTATGTATTCTGTAAGTGTAGTTCTGGATCCGAGTAAGGCCAAAGGAAATAGGAACGGCAAGGAGCAATGGCGCACAGGCGGAGCTGTATATACAGCAAAGATGGCTGCAGGAATTCAGGTCTACAAAATGGAAGGTAAACCAAGTCCCTGCACTGCATTAAAGTTCTACATGGTGTATGTCTCTGAAAATCAAACGGATCTGTGGATGTTGTCTGTGAACATGCATTCGTCTCACTGATGCGATTTTTCTTTTGTGCTTGCATGCCGTCCATGTGATGAATGCCTAAGCAAAGCACTCGTATGATCGGCCTACCTCTGTGCTGCTTGGTCTACCCCGAAACTTGCATGTAATAAAACTGTTAATAAAATGTGAGGGAGTGATTGAGTGAAGGGGTTCCAAGCAGCATAGAGGTCTTCGCAGCAACCCCATTGTAAGCACTTTCAGAACTTCAACCTTATTTCTGTTGCTGCACTCCGTTAATTTTTGCACTTTGATAAATGTTGATGAATGGATGATGAGTAAGCTGAATGAATGAATGGATGAGATGAGTGCTAGCAATTCAGTGGATTGTATGGCTGACTCAAATCTGAATGCAACCTGCAATCACAAATCAGAAACCTAATTAGATAAGTAAAGAAAAATAACAAGAATTAAAAATTGCATTTTTTTCTTTCAATTTTCTGATTTTTTTTCTTCTAATTTGTTGTGATTTTTTTTAAAGAAATAAAAGCACAGAAGCAAATAATCGAAAATAAAAAAGAAAAGAGTCAGAAAAGTTCGGTTGCCTCTCAATTAGAGCTTTAGTTAACATCTATAGTTAGACGTAGCGGAAGGCTGATGATCACGTCACTTGTTCATTCAAAGTCAACCACTCTTTAATAACATCATAGAGCAACAATATGTACGGAGTGAATTGATGTTTATCAACTGTGCATTTAAATTCAATGGTTGAATTCTTCTTATACATCCTTCTTTTTGAATGAATCTTTGTAAAGAAATAGGTTCCTTTCCAGCAATGTTTATTTCTCCATCGAGCTGACTTCCACCTTGTATTTAACACCCATAACTTTTGCAATGGCTGAATTTCTCTATTAGGAATTTGGCTGTCACGAAAAATTTTCGTTGTCCACTTGTTAATATTGCCCTCGTTGTAAGACTCGCCTTGAATTTCCTCAAGGTTGATAGGCCTTGCAGATTTGAACGTGGTGGGAACATTCCCCTCCAAAGCATCAACTCTCGTGCTTGCTTGCAGCCTTTGTGGTAAAAGTATTGGTGGCACATAAACATGGGTAATAACAGGTTCAGGGGAAAGTTCAGGGTCAGCTAGCGCCATTTCCTTCGTTGGGCATGTGTAACTGGCAGGTGGCTCTTCCGCTCTTGCGACAATTTCCTCTTGATCTTTATAGCTATACCCACAGTTTATTGCTTGAATCTGAAATCCTTGATTGGTTCTTTCAATGTACAAATCAAATGATCCCAACAATATAGAGATTTGGTTCTCCACCGAAAGCTCTTGTGGCACATCAGGCTGCTCAAAATACTGTTGATTACATGCCCGCATAAAATAAAGATGTTTTTCAAACTTGGAGTGTAGAACTCTGAATAGGGATTGTTCCAATGCCCTTTTGAGTTGTTTCTCATATTGATATGCTTCTGGACAAACTCAGGAAAATATTTCCTTTCGGGATACTGCAAAATATCATGGGTCTTCAAACAACAAGGGACACAAATTGTAGGTTTAAATCCATAAAAACCTTTTTCTGCTAAAGAAACCCATAAAGGCAACTCTCCTACCGGAGGCTCCATTATTGAATGGCTTTCAAAATTAACAAACCACAACCTACAAAAATAAAAATAAAATCAACAAGTAAATAAAAAGATATATAAAAAAATAATTAACTAAGAATATGATAAACACAAATTATTTGAAACAATCCTGGCAACAGCGCCAATTTCTTGATAGAATTTTTATCACCTGCTAAAGTAGGGATAAAAACACTTAAAAATA
Source organism: Malus fusca (assembly GCA_035220775.1). NCBI lineage: Eukaryota > Viridiplantae > Streptophyta > Magnoliopsida > Rosales > Rosaceae > Malus > Malus fusca. Next base: position 27,463,033 of record CM069069.1, read on the forward strand.
CTTGCAAGAGTACAAGGTTGTTGTAGTATAGCAACTCAAGTAAGGTCGTTTTCCACAGGAATTGAATGAATAATTTATGTAAAATTAAATCTTAATTAATTATTTGAAACAAAGTTTGAAAATGTTGATTTTGTGACTTAAGATAATAAAAACGAAATTAATAAAAAAATAAATTAAGAAATCAACTAGAAAATAATTTAAAGAAAATCAATTTAAAGAGACACTATTTGTAAAAGCACTAGGGTTCTGTCGTCACCTTAATAATCATACATAGTTCTTTCAATTACTTATGAATTACCCATGCATATTTTGAAGGTTAGGTTTTCCTAAAGTATGTCCTACTTGGAACCTCCAACGTAGAACGCATATTTAACATGCAACATGTCCGGACGTTCGGATCAAATATGAACATGAAAGACTGATTAAGTTTTATGAAAACCCTTTGAAAAACCATGCAACCCTTAAGACGTGGTGTTCATCCTAAGTGAAATTATAATTATTAACCACAAGAAGACAACGCCAATTTCAAGGAACCTTATGACCAAAATTGCATCAAATTACTTTTCTAATATCCTAATGGTCGCAAATCACTAAGACACTTAGATAGTTTAAAACGGTGATTAATAATTCAAAACATGCATGCATAATATCATAAGTAAATTGAAAAGAAACTACATATTCTTGTTAAGGCTCAAGGCTTCGCCCTAACAAAAGAAATTAGCTACGAACAATCATAAAACAGAATATTATTAAGAACATTGAAAGAAAACACCTTGAAAATAAACTTCAAAAGCTCTCTAAAGTAGTGCGCGTGTTCTCCTCCTCTCCTCCTCATCTCCTCCTCAAACCCTAATGGCTAAATATCTTTATTTATACTACTACAAAATAAAACCCTAAAATGACACACCCCGACCCGGAATGTCCACTAGGATCCCGAATCGAGCCGTGTTGGCCGACACCTGGAAGGTGACGAAGCCATAAAGTGTGACAATGCATAAAATGTGAATAAATTAAAATCTAAAAGTGTCTAAGTATACCAGTGCGCGGTGAGCAGGTCTGGACCCATTTCACGCATGATACAGAGCATAAGTAAAGTACAGTAATGTAAGATAATGATTATACCATCATAAGAAGCCACCTACACTGGGAGGTGCCACGAATCCTCGTCGATACGAAACTCTGCTGCTAGAACCTGGAGGGGTACAAAAACAGAAAATGTGAGTGAGTGAAACAAAACTCTTCATACCAATTCCAACTACCAAATATAGTAGCCCCTCGCCGCAATACTTGCTTAATTTCCCAGAAAATAATAGGCGTGACTATAAATCAAGACCATAACCAAAATGATAGTCTTACGGTTATGCTATGTCAATTATCTTAACAGGAATGAGTAACCCAGGTGAATTAAACCAATAGGAAATGGCATGTTAGCCGGATCCACCCATCATGTACGGTTGAATCAATATTTCATCCCATATATGCTAGCATCTCATCACATATCTCACCATAAATATATACTAGCATCTCATCATATATCACCACATTTATGCTAGCATTTCATCACATATCTCATCATAAATATATGCTAGCATCTCATCACATATCTCATCATAAATATATGCTAGCATCTCATCATATATCACCACATATATGCTAGCATTTCATCACATATCTCATCATAAATATATGCTAGCATTTCATCACATATCTCATCATAAATATATGCTAGCATCTCATCATATATCACCACATATATGCTAGCATTTCATCACATATCTCATCATAAATATATGCTAGCATTTCATCACATATCTCATCATAAATATATGCTAGCATCTCATCATATATCATCACATTTATGCTAGCATTTCATCACATATCTCATCATAAATATATGCTAGCATCTCATCATATATCATCACATTTATGCTAGCATTTCATCACATATCTCATCATATATCTCATCAATCATGGCTAGCATATAAGTCGGAGTCACCTGTAGTGACATGTACGACATATTCATATCTCATCAATCATGGCTAGCATATAAGTCGAAGTCACCTTTAGTGACCTGTACGACATATTCATATCTCATCACATATCTCATCAATCCTACCACATTATATACTCACCTGAAGTTACCTTAGCCTCCGCATTGGTGTGCAACACTGTGCAAGGTTGTACTAAATCACATACTAACATGTAGACTAATTATGGTATGGCATTTATAAAATATAAAACCACAATTTCTCGTTTCCTAGTATGTTGATTTATAACCAACATTTATTCACCCAAAACATAGGGTTAAATCTCACGTTTTTCACCAGATTCCTTCACATTGCTCATTTTCCCAAACAAAGCTTTTGTCTCGATTATTTAATTTCACTTATTGTATGGCTGCATCTAACGTCTCGTTAGACTGCCTACGTACCATAAACAGGGATCAAGTCATTCGTAGTTCACATTAGTACTTCAAAGCATTGACAGTAATTATATGAAATATTCAATTTATAAACGTTTGAGGAGATGTCAATCTTATATATATATATACACACACACACACACACTATAGAAGAGAAAAGACCTACTCACCTTAGGTCTGCACTACGACTCCCTCGCACGAATATTGAGACATCACGAACTATCGTCGCCTGTGGCCAAGTATCAAATCACGTCTCAGAGTTCTTACCGATAGAATATATAATTTACATAAAACATATCCTCAAGGACCTTCAAGAATAATTTGAGACCCATTGACCAAGAGTCAACCGTCGATCGAAGATCGACGGTTGGGTCCACAACCCTGTATAACTTGATCCAGAAGATCTGCACATCAGATTTCCAATCCGCAACTTCCAAAGATACACATTATGCTTCTAGAATAACATACTAAAATTTCATTACGATCCAACGGTCGGATCTCCGCCAATTTCCCAAAACCAAGTGGCTGTAACATTTATTACAAATCCAATTCGGGAAGATCCGTACTTCGGATTCCCGATCCATAAGTTTCTATGATTCTCAAATATTACGTACTATAATGTATTAAAGTTTCGTCATGATCCAATGGTCGGATCGTCGATTACTATCCTAATCAAGTGGTGGACCTTAATGAAACTTGGTCGGATTATGCAGATTTTGCAGATTTCCTGGGCGATCTTTGGAACTCCATATCTCACTTGTTTTTCAACCAAATTCAACCCATAATATACCAAATTGAAGCTAGAGAAATGTAGAACAAAATTATACTAGCTTGGAGTCCAAATGGTGGCCGGAGGTGGTCGGAAAATGGTCTGAAAGACGGCTGTCCGCCGGAAAACTGGTAACTAGCCGGAATTTCTGGGCAACCTTTCAATGTCCATAACTTTGTCAATACTCAACGAAAACAGGTGATTCAAAAACGGAAATTATATTTCTCGATGAGACGAAAAGATTGGTACCTTACACGATGGCTAACTCGTTGTGGTTTAGCCAGAAAACGCCCCGAAAGTGGTGGAGGTCGCCGGAAACTGGGCAACCTTAAAATCGTTATAACTATCTCATTTCTCCACCAAATTAAACGATCCAAACATGAGAATTCATCTACAAAACATGAGGAATCGATTTATACCTGCTACTAAGGCCAATTGGGCCGAGCAACACCTCAAATCACCACGAACCGTACGAAACCCTTGAATTTGGGTGTGCTCCATTCGACCTCGAACGAACTCCGACGCCCCAAAACTTGTTTGGGCTTTATTCTAGACCTCATGAGGATGCTATAGGTGGTGGTAATTGGTGAAAATCGTTTCAATAATAGGAGAATCGACAGTAAAGGTTTCCCGCACCCACCGGTGCGGTTTTCATACCTTCATGGCTAAATTTCTACAATTTTGGGTTGTAATGGGTAGAGGGAAGGTCGTGGAACATTTTCTAGGGGGTTAGATAACGTGGTTCGCCGGAAAAACCGACAAAAAACCACCGGAGAAGATGAAAAGGACCGGGTCGGGTCGGAAAATGGAACCGGATCGACGGATCCCCCGCTCCCCTCTTCTCTCCTTTTTCCTCCTTTCCTTTGTTTCTAATTGGGCCATCCTAACTCTCTCCTCTCCCTATTATTCACACTTCCTCTCATTTTTTTCTTTTATCTTCTTTCCTTTACATCTCCACCATCCATTCCTCATTTCCTTTAATCTGGGCCACCCACGTGGCACTCCAGATTTTCCTCTCAACAAAATCTGAAATAATTAATTTACTAAAATATCCTTAACTTTAAATATTAATAACTCTTTCGTTATAGCTCTAAATCACGTCCCGTTTGCGCCCACACGTCCATAGTGACGAGTAACACGAGAATACGCCAAGAAAATGAGTCTCACATGACACGACGCGGTAGTCAACACAAGTCAACACTTTGCCTCGAAAGGCATAGGGCTGGAAAAAAATCCCAAAAATCCCAAACCAAACCGAAAAAATCCCGATCCCAAACCAAAATTCCCGAATTTTTCGGGATATAATCCCAAACCAAACCGAAAGTTTCGGTATGGGATTCGGTTTTGCATTTCATTTTTTCGGTATTCCCATACAGAACCGAAAAAAAAATTATATATATATTATTTTTTAATTATAAGAAAATTATTTGAACCGTTCATTGTTTTAGATTTAATATGTGCCATTGATTTGTTTTAGGTCAGATCCCATTTCACAGTTCCATTCCATTTCCATCCATCTAACTCTCCAAGCACAACACAACCTAGGCCCTGCGCCTCCCTCACCGAGCCCTCATCTCTCATCGGTCTGTGTCGAATTCCGGCCAACCACCGGCCCACCACCACACCACACAGCCTTCCTTCACCACACAACCACCGCTCTCTCTCACAACCTCTCTCTTGGGCGATTTTCTCTCGCGATCTCTCTCACCACCACACCGAGTCTGAGTCTCACTCTCACCCTATATTAGGTAATTAATTTAGTGTTTTGAAATCTAATTTCTGTTGGTAGATTCTGCTATGAAGTTTTCAAATGGTTTTAAGATTTAATTTTTGGTTTTGTTATTTCGTAACCCGACTATTGTTGTTTTCTTGTTTGATTTTATTAGAAGGTTATCTTAATTCTGGCTCTATATCTTTCATTGGTGCTTTGATCTCTTTATTGCCCATATCTTCCTTCATGTTGCAGCTTTATTATTGCTCATATCTTCTTTCATGTTTGAGGGTTCCTTTGCATATGGACTGGGATATTAGTTTTGCTACTGAAACGTACACACATAAAAAGGATGGGCGAATCGAGATCACTCAGTTTCAATGCTTTTTGGTTAACATCGTAACATTTTAGACAAAAGTGAATAGATTTTTTTTCATGAAAGGATTAGTTGAGCGAGCAGCATCCTTGAAATTGACGAGTGAGAGTCCCATTGGGTTACTGCCAGTGACCAAATGTAGATGTTATGCAAATGGATGGGAATGGCATTTATAGTAAAACGTTTAGATCCTCGTCCTCGTATAAACATTAAGCTTAATGATAATGATTTGTAGATTTACTTGTTTATCACATAATTTGTGAGCATAAAAATGAAAGTTCAAACTAGATAGAATTTCAGTGGGTCGTTATAAAATTTAAATGATGATATTCTGTCTGAGTTCTTGTAACTGCATAGTGAAAGAAGATGGACACTAGTTATCCTAGTACTCTTATGTAAGATTTGAGGTTTGGACGTACATTTGTTTCTAATTCCATGAGATGACTTTCGTAGTTAGGCAAAAGTTTGAACTGTGTATCCTATTACATTTGTCATACTTACCACCCATACTTTTCGTATGCTACCTTCTTTCCGTCTCTGTTGTAATCTGGGTGGTGGATAGAAGTTTTTTTTATGAGTGCAAGCTTCTTTCATGAGATAAGGAAGAAATTACAGCTGTTGAATGGAGGTACATCAATGCCATGATATTTCAGAGTTCCATCTTGCCTTCCTCGTATGATTTATTAGAACCAAATGTTTCCTTCACTGCTGTTACCAAATGTTTCCTTCACTACCGTTAGGACTTGGCATTAATAATATATTGTTCCTCTTAGATAATGTGTGTTTGTTTACAATGTAAACTTTACATATCTAAAAGCTTAATATTTTATCTATTTTGTTTTCTTCCTCTGAATCTACATTGTTTTAATTGTGGATCATCCAATGATCTATTAATTATTCGAGAAGTTTCCAATCCTTTTTTTTTTGTGGTTAAAAATGTAGTGATCGTACTGAATTAACTAATATTGCAGAAACCTTCTTGGGGAATATTTGGCCACCCTGAACACAAAGGAGACTGGCAGTGGGCAGATTGTTACTTTGGTTATATATTAGCAGCATGCATGCATATGAAACTATGTCAAATTGGGTCCAAAAGCCCAAAAGCCCAAAAGCCCAAAACCATTTAGGGATTCCCGATTTATCCCGAAATCCCAAAATTATTTCGGGATTCCCGAAAATTTGGTTTGGGATCGGTATTGAAATTGGGATTCCCGAAAATTTCGGTTTGGGAATCGGGACAAGGGTTTCGGTATGGGATCCCATACCGAACCACCCCTATTCATAACTTACGTATTAAAATTATAAAATCATCATTTTTAGGGACTGGCTATTACATAAAAGGTCTTAGAATAAAACTAGGAAACATAATAAAATAATAAAACAAAAAATAAAAGGTTTCCTATTTGAACTAAAATTCGGACTTCTCATAAAATCAAACTTTTGACCAACCAAATCAACTCTGATTTGGTCCCAAAATGTCTCTTTTGAAAGCTGAAGACGTCCCCTACAAATCCTGAGAATGAATGTTCCTCAAAATATGCATTCTTGAGCTCCAAAATACCCAAAATGTCCAAAAATGTCAAACTGGGAAAGCTGCACGTTGAGCCTTTATTTCATTACAACGGCCAAATGACTTAGTAGAAAAATATGAAACTTTGATAAAATCATCTTGAAAGACTCACGGACATCCTCCAATTGGAATTACTCCAAAATTTGTCCGTTTGATTACTTTATGATCAAGAGGAAGTCGAATGTCCTACATTAGAAATATAATTCAAAGTATCAAAATCTTACCAAAATAAGCAATAAATTATTACTAAGATTAGGGTAAAATATTGACTCATCATTAAGAAACAGGTAAACATGTAAACGATTATGATTAAATGGGTACGTAATTATGGATATGGTGAACCGTTTATAAAGGGTTATAAGTATGTGTATAACTGTTTAGGTAATTACCCAACAGATAAACGGTTATACAGGTATAAGCATAAACAATTATAGATAATAACCGTAATTATTCATCTACCATAACTGTTGTCCATCCCTATCACACCCCAACTAAAGTAACGTAATAGGCCACCCTCACTCACAGAACAAGGAAGTGCTATTAGAACGCGTAAAAAGCCTGTGTGGTAGTGGTACTGCTCTGCTCCTCCTCCAAAAACATGCATGGTCTTGATTGATACAACATTACATTGACGTTGACCTATGCTATTGCTCTAGGGCTATCTTGATGCCCATTCCCTCGCCTGCATGTGCAACCAATTACTATTTCAGAATCTTAAGAGAGAGAGTGCAAAAAAAAAAAAAAAAAAGGAGGACACCATTTACGTGACAGTCTCCGGATTGGCTACGCTACTTATACCTATGCCGTGCTTACACCAAATTAAAATAAAAATTGGAAAATTAAAACCGGTTGATAAGGTTGGAGGTAAAAAGATTTCATATGTGTCTCGCGGGGCAAAGCAGCCTTCGAGCTAGTTTGGTATTACTATGATTTTTATAAATAAATAAAAAACTATTTTTGTTGTATTGTGAAAATAAATAGTTGTAAAATAAAGTTATTAAGTGTCTGGTCAAAATTCATTATAGTTTTTAAATGGCTCGTTTGGATGTGCTTTTAGCCTTTTAAAATGACTGAAAGTGTTTTTAGAGAAAATATTGTTAGGTTCCAAAAACACTTAAAGTGATTTATGCAAGAAACACCAATTATGTGCTTCTTCCAGAATTTATTTGCATATTTACTAAAAATTTGTTTTAAAAACATTTTTACCAAAAACGCTTTCACTCATTTTAAAAGCACATCCAAACGAGTTGAAAAACTTTTCTACCATTGAGGATCAACGGTTCAGGAACGATAAAACATGGGCGTTGCTGCTGCTCTCATTTTGGCTTTGAAATGAACGGTCAATATTCATTCTAGTCATGGTTTTTTGAAGAAAAATTTTGGTACCAAAATTTAAATTTTTTTTGGTCAAAATGGTCACAAAAATATTTTACGACAATGTAATGTGAAATTAATTATAAAAAAGTTAACACAAACAAAAAATTGCACCTAATTAAATTATTGCATAAAATCATAAAAACTTCAAATTTAGGGATTCTACTATAAGGACTTACCCGTTGGAGGTACCATTCCTATAAATACCAAATTATCTAATCAAAACTTACCACAACTTCATCATCTATACACACAGTTCACTCGTACTCAATTCACTCATTCTAGTAAAGATTTTGTGAAGAAAAAAAATTAGTGTCAGAATTTGAATATTTTTTTGTTAAAATGTTCACAAAAATATATTACGAAAATGTAATGTTAACATAAATAAAAAAATGTGCACCTAATCAAATTATCACATAAAATTGTAAAAACCTCAAATTTAGGAATTCTACTATAAGGATTCTCCCATTGGAGACAGTATTCATTTAGAAACACAAAGATTTCATTTAAATTCTTAAATGAGTACTCAAAGATGATGGTAGGAGTCTTTAAATAGAGACTCTCATTGGAGATGCTATTATCCGGCTTCTAGCTAGGCTGAACATCCGTACTCTGCGCCAACTCAACTCGAAGTGGGTGCGCTCAAAAGGTGTGGTGCTGTTCCACTTTCATTGCACAGTACAATACACGCAGGCAAGTCTTATTAGGACCATCTTCTTTCTTCGTTTCTCTCAACTTATATACGTCTCAAAAATTATTTTTCCTTTCAAGTTTAGTCCACTTTGTTAATCATGATTTTGGTTTTGAAAAAACATTCACCTAAATTGAAATAATAAAAAGGAATATAGGGAGAGATAGTGGCAATATTGCAAACATTGACCTTAAAATCCATTGACTTTATGTTTGTGGATCCAAAATTACAATATTAATGGTAAAAAAACAAAGAAGATAGATGGTGTCTAGCGTGTCACTAGAATTCCTCTTGACTTAGACAAATCATTTTTCGAAAAATGCTATTCACAACAAAAATATTAAGTACGAATAATTATCCAACCTTTAGAAGTGATTATAAATTGGTCCAATATTTCATAACAAAAAACACTAGCTATTTTTCCTGGTTGTTACGGTCTTCTTTTTCAATTCACTGCCTCTCGGGTTCAAATTTTTCTCACTATTCTTAGTGTAGTTTAGAATAGGGATATCATTTATATTCTCCCTGGTGATTAGAGTTTTCCTTTTCAATTTACTGCCTCTTGAGTTTAACTTTTACCCGATTTTATATCTCCCAACTTGAAATTTTCAAACTTTCTCTTTCTTGTTGTTAACGTCCAATTTTAATCTAAAACCTAACCCTTATCTTTCCTTCCTTTCTCTAATTCATGACTTGGTGAGCAAGACAATGACTTTCTGTTAATTTAATATTCTAGACAATTCTGTTGACCAAGCATCGGTGATGAGTCACAAGTGGAATATTCTAGGTAATTCTGTTGACCGACCTAGACCTGGCAATTTCTTACACGACACGTAAACGACACGAAAATAACGGGGTTCGGGTTAACACGATAACTAATCGGGTCATTATCGGGTCACACGATAATAACCTGTTAATAACGGGTCTTTAACAGGTTTACACAAGAGTGACACGCAGGTAACCTGTTTCGACACGATAAGAAAAAAGTTATTGTGATGATTTTAATTTTTTAAACTACTAAAAAAAATTTAGTATAAAATACAATAGATATAATGAATATGTATATATTGTTATTAATTATTATTCTATATAAATTTTAAATTTTAAGTTTTATTTATTTATTTTTATAGTATAGTATAGGCAAGGATTGAGATTAAAAATCATAAAACACATTAAAAATAAAAATATCAAGTAATTTAAAAATACCAAACACATTAAAAAAATTATAATAATTAATTTACATTTGCGAAAAATATGAAAAAAATATGAAAAAATATGCAAACGCTCGTAGTCACATCCTCTACGCTTTGAGGATGGGTATATGATCGTTTGAATTTTTAAAACCATACAAACTCTCATGAATAATATTTTTAAGGGAGTTCAAAATAAACAAAACTCATAATCATTAATGTATAAGTCTGAAAGATGTGAAAGCATAATAAACATTCATAATTGCATACTCAATGCTTAGACGATGGTTACATCGTCGTTTAGATTTTGAAAACCTTCCAAATCTCATGAACAATGTTTTTTATTTGAGTGCAAAATTAATAATAATTATTGTAGAAGTGTGAAAAATGTAATCACTCGTAATGAAAAGCTTTACAACTTTCATGAAAGGGTCAACTCCGAAATTTAGTATGTATATATTAATTTAATATTATGTTTTACATTTTTTTGGGTCAAATTATGTTTTTCATTTTCATTTTTATTGATTTAAAATATATTTTTCTTAACGGGTAACGGGTCGGGTCATATTACTTGATAATATTAATGGGTTGATTTCGGGTCGGGTCATATTACCTGTTTACTTTAATGGGTATTACACGACACGACCCGTTAAGCTATAGGGTATGACACGAAAACGACATGAACACGAGAAACACGACACGAATGCTACCGACCCCTACATTTGAGTACAAGGTTTTCCAAAATAGACATTTTATAAGTTGAGGAAGCTAAAACGGAGAAAAAAACCAATATTAAAGCCTAGATACAATTAAGCTACAATTTTATTCTATATATTAGCTATACATTTTTTCTTTAGGAAAAGGAAAAATATTTATACAATTAACTATATTTCGCACCTTTTATGTTGATTTTTAAAATGGGTCACGAGGTTTCAATTTTCTCATATTGCCCTTTAAGGTTTGAAATGGAATCAATTTACGTTTTTTGTCTTTATTAAATTGATGACATGGTGTGCATGAACTCCGTAACTCGATTGACATGTAAACCACATTTGCATCACATCGTCTAAAAAACTCATCAATTTAATACATAATTAGACGTTCAAATATACAAAAAGTGTAAATTGACACAATTTCAACATTTTTAGAAGCAATATGAGAAAATTAAAACCTCATGACCCAATTTAAAAATCACATCAAATCTTGAAGGTGTAAAATGTAACTAGCCCTACACGTTTCTATTTGGTGAATAGAATCTTTGAAGATTCCAAATTGTCACAATTTTCCACACTTATTGATGAAGTTGTGTTTCTCCAAAAAAAAAAAAGAATGAAGTTGTTATAATATGATGTTGACATCAAAATAAACATGGTAAAAAAGCAAAACTCCAAATCATCTTCTATTATGACATTTGGTGTATCGGTCGCGTGGTGGACACTAAAAAAATCTCTCGAAATCGAGAGCCTGAAAATCCCTATACTAAACCTTAATTATAACACGAGTATAGAGTCTGAAAATCCCTATACTAAACCTTAATTATAACACGAGTATAGTAAGGGGGCACAAAACTAAACCATCCCAAAAGAGAAATTTTTAGTTGTGACGGGAATATGGGTAGTACACCACGTGTTTTTATGTCAGTAGTGGAAAATTTTATTTTTTAAGTTATTAACTTTTTAACACATATATCCCACAATTTATATAGCGACACGTGATTTACCACCACTTGTGACGGTCACACTGAAAAATCTCTCGTTACAAAAGCATGGGTGGGGACAGCCTAGTTGACAAACAAGGGTGGGAAATTGGGAATCACATAAGACGTTATAATTTCAAAATTTTAAAAAGTCAGGGCACTATATAAACGACAAGCACCCACAGAAGAATCAAACATTCTGGCGCACAACTCACAAACAAAACTCTCTCTGCGGTTTCGCCGACCTCCCCTTCCTTCCTCACAAACCCTAATTTTTCTTCCTTGTCCCCTCTCTGAAATCCGATTCATATCAGCTTTTCCCTTTTTCTTCTCAGCACACCCTGCTTTTTCCTCCACTCACCCGCCCGCTCTCGTCGTCTTCCTCGCCGATTAAAGGTACTTTTTGCACTCAGGCCCATGTGTTTGTAATTTTGTTTGGAACTTTGAATTTCTTTGGTGTATGATTTTTTGTTCAATTCAATTTAATCTTTTATGTTCCATTTTTTCTTTTTCCCCTGGTTTTGATTGGATAAATCATAAATTGTACTAATTTATTTTTTGTAGTTTGTAACTTTGTATTGTTATTTATCGATTTTCCTTGTGTTTGATGGATTGATTGCGCGCATATGACGTATGAATTTTGATTGTTTTTGCTTTTTTAGTTTACTTTTTTTGTTGCTAAATTATTTGTCTTTACGCTCTGGAATGCATACATACAGAAACATATTCATGTAATGTTACTGTTTTTTGTTTTTTTTTTTTTTTTTTTTTTTTTTTTTTTTTGTAATTTAGGTTTGATGGACTTAAACAATTCGAGTGGTGGAGTGGATGTTGAAGTGATGGATAATCTGAAGGAGCCTCTGTTGAAGCCTTTGGATATTGATAACAAAGATAAAAGAATTAGAACAGTGAAGTTTAAAATAGGGGATATCGAGTGTGCATCTTGTGCAACTACCATTGAATCTGTGTTGGGAAAGCTTGATGGGATCAAGAGTGCAACAGTGTCGCCCATTGAAGGCCAAGCTGCAGTCAATTATATACCAGTGCTCATTAATGTGAGTCAAGTTTAACGACTTCTCTAAGATGCTATTTTTTCGCCTTTCTTCAAAAAACTCATCTTTTAAAAAATTTCAAAAGCATTTGTTAGACACGATTACTAAACCAAAGTTTTTCAGTAGTGTATTGGTATGCCTTGTGGGCACTTAGCATATGATGTTTTTTTTTATGTTAGGCAAGAAAAATTAAGGAAGCTGTAGAAGACGCTGGTTTCCCTGTTTCTGAATTTCCAGAACAAGACGTAGCAGTATGCCGACTGAGGATAAAAGGAATGGCATGCACCAGCTGCTCCGAGTCTGTTGAGTGCGCTCTTCGAATGGTCGATGGAGTGAAAAATGCAGTTGTTGGTCTAGCCCTTGAAGAAGCAAAGGTTCACTTTGATCCCAACCTCACTGATACTAATTGCATTATTCAAGCAATTGAAGATGCTGGCTTTGGGGCTGAACTGGTTAGTTCTGGGAATGATGTAAGCAAACTTCATCTAAAACTTGAAGGAATTGATTCTCCAGAAGATATGACTATTGTCCAATCCTCCGTTGAATCAGTTGGAGGAGTAAGTAATGTTGAAGTCGACTTGGCAGAGACGAAGGTGACTATTACCTATGATTCAGACCTCACAGGTCCAAGATCTCTTATACGTTGTATTGAAGAAGCTGGCCGTGAATCCAAGGTGTACCAGGCAAGCTTGTATGTTCCTCCAAGACCAAGAGAAGCTGAGCGGAAACATGAGATTCAGATGTACAGGAACCAGTTTTTCCTTAGCTGCCTATTTTCGGTTCCTATATTTTTATTCTCAATGGTGCTTCCGATGCTTCCTCCTTATGGAAACTGGTTAGACTACAAGGTTCACAATATGCTCACAGTAGGGATGCTTTTAAGATGGATTCTTTGCACACCAGTGCAGTTCATTGTTGGCCGCAGGTATTTAATTTGTATATTTCTATTCTTCTTGTCCTTATCATGCGTTTTGTAGCAACAACTTGTGAATCAATTACTTAAAGGAGCAAATACTAAATATTGATTTTGGATGTCCTGTCAGGTTCTATGTTGGATCATATTATGCGTTGAGACGTAGATCAGCTAATATGGATGTTCTTGTTGCACTGGGCACCAATGTTGCTTATTTTTACTCTGTCTATATTGCAATAAAAGCATTTGCTTTGGATAAATTTGAAGGGCAAGATTTCTTTGAAACTAGTTCTATGTTGATATCCTTTATACTCTTGGGAAAGTACTTAGAAGTTCTGGCTAAAGGGAAGACATCTGATGCTTTGGCGAAGCTGACAGACCTTGCTCCTGATACGGCTTTTCTGTTGTCATTAGATGACGATGACAATGTTATCTCAGAGATCGAAATCAGCACTCAACTTATTCAAAAAAATGATATACTTAAGGTTGCTCCGGGGGCAAAAGTTCCTGTTGATGGGATTGTAGTTCGTGGTCACAGCTATGTGAATGAGAGTATGATCACAGGAGAGGCAACACCCATTTCTAAAAAACTTGGTGACAAGGTAGTACATCTTTGACTCTTACTTCTTGGTTCTCTAGCATCTAAAGAAAAATTCTAAGTTCCATTTTTCTTTTGTTTTCATGCATAGGTAATTGGTGGCACTATGAATGAGAATGGATGCTTACTGGTGAAAGCAACTCATGTTGGTTCAGAGACTGCACTTTCCCAAATAGTTCAACTTGTTGAAGCTGCACAGCTTGCCAGAGCACCTGTTCAGAAACTAGCTGACCAGATTTCAAAGTTTTTTGTTCCAACAGTGAGTTTTTTTGTTTAATCCTCAAACTTTCCATGTTGCATTACTGCTTCGTATAAGATAAATTACTGAGTACTTTGTTTAGCTATATTTACCTGCTTTTCTAAAATTTGTAATTTCATCGGGTGAAGTTTTATGTGCTTTTTTCCCATCATACGTTTACCAAAAAGCAAATTAAAACTGAAAATTGGATATGGACAAGTATTCAAGGCACTTAGCTGCATCTGACTGTCAGCAGGAGATGCTTTTTCTTAATGAAAATGCCGTTATTAATTTAAAAGATCAGTAGCCTATATTCTAGGTGTTGCTTTTCTTCTTATTGTCTTTTAAGGTTTCTCGTCATTTCATTTCCCTTATATGTCTTTGGCTTCTTTCCTTTTCTTTTGCCCAGTTTTCTGCTTTTGAGCTTTTTATCCAATAACTTTCGAGTTTTTTTTTCTGCCTCAAAAATCATATTTTGTTTAAAGTTGAATTTTGTTGCTTGACAAATTGGGTAATTGGTAGCTGGAGGCAAAGTACATCACGTATTATGACAATTTTTCAATTGCATGATTGATTCTTTTTTCTTTCCTACATCAGGTTGTTATTGTAGCATTTTTGACATGGCTTGGATGGTTCATCCCTGGAGAATTTGGTCTTTTCCCAGAAAACTGGATACCAAAAGGCATGGATAAATTTGAGCTGGCATTACAATTCGGTATCTCAGTATTAGTGGTTGCTTGCCCTTGTGCCTTGGGACTAGCAACCCCTACGGCAGTAATGGTTGCAACAGGGAAGGGTGCTTCGCAAGGTGTTCTTATCAAGGGTGGAAATGCACTCGAAAAGGCTCATAAGGTAAGACCACCTTATCCTGGGAAACAAATTGCTTTTCAATTCAGAATCTGGGTTTTCAACTTTTCATGCATTTTATTTTCATGTTTTTTTGCTGGTGTAGCTTCATTATCGAAAACCTGTTTGTTTTGGTATTAGGAAAAGACAATTACTGATTAGATACTATCTATATGTCTGAGGGTGCAAGTGTAGTCTGTTTTATCGTCTTTCCTTCGTTATGAAGTTGCTCTCCTCGTATTGGTCTGGTCATTTTGTATTATGACCTATGCTACCAACATAGTTTATGTTGATGTTCCATAATATAACAAGTTATGCACTTCATTTCTGACCAGTGAAACGCTCTGCCTCCGTTCTGTCAACGTTTAGGCTCTTGACATAAAACTAAATGCAATATATGTCATTGGGTATGAAGGATGTTCTTTCTGTATGTATTGGGATTGAACATGCAACTATCATTTCATAGTTGGAATCTGTCTCATATGATTCTTTGGTTCTGGACGATTGGTGGCTGTATGCACCTTGTCCATGTCAGCAAGCCATACTCGCCAGGTTTTAGATCCCCGTTTCTTGTAGATAACAGCTCTCACTGAGGGAGAGTTCTCCCCAACTCCTTTTCTGATAACAAGGCTAATAATTGTTTCGTTCTTTTTGTTTTTTTTTTTATTTTCGAAAATTAAAAGTTGAACAAATGGTACCTAAGTCATGAAGGTTGATACATTTGTTACCATTTGACACTTTATTGATGTCTGGACGTTTACTGACATGCGTTTGATCCCTGCAGGTGAAAACAGTTGTCTTTGATAAAACTGGGACTCTGACAGTTGGGAAACCCGTGGTAGTCAATGCAGTGCTCTTCTCCAGTTACTCAATGGAGGAGTTCTGTGCTGTCTCTATTGCCACAGAGGTTGGTGCTTATATTTCAAATTTGTACATTAAAAGATTCATTTGCCTAGTTGCATTAAAAATATTAGTGTTTGTAGAGTAGTTAGGATGAAATAAGTCACTGTATATGCTATCGTAAAATTGTTTTGTCAATCATGCTAACATTCCTCTATCTGAGAAATATGTAGGCAAATAGTGAACACCCAATAGCGAAATCGGTGGTGGAGCATGCTAAGAGGCTGCTAAAGACGTTTGGATCAACTGAACATGTGATGGAGGCTAAGGATTTTGAGGTGCACACAGGAGCTGGCGTTAGTGGAAGAGTTGGTGACAAAATGGTTTTGGTTGGGAACAAGAGACTCATGCGGCATAATAATGTCCAGGTTGGTCCTGAGGTTGAGAAATATGTTTCGGAACACGAGAATCTGGCTCGAACATGTGTGTTGGTTGCCATTGATGGAAAAATTGCGGGGTCTTTTGCTGTAACTGATCCAGTGAAGCCAGAGGCTGCGCGGGTCATCTCTTATCTTCACTCGATGAACATTACCAGCATCATGGTTACTGGTGATAACTGGGCTACAGCAGCAGCCATCGCAAAGGAGGTTGGCATTAATAAGGTGTATGCTGAGACGGATCCACTGGGAAAAGCTGATAGAATCAAAGAATTGCAGGTACAATTATGAAATAGTTACGAGGGTGGTGTGAATAAATTATAATACCCAGCTACACACGCTGTTTTATTTTTTGATGCAGATTCAAATGACTTATCTAAATTAAACTGATGTTTTAAAGAAATTTTCAAACATTATTTCTATATTAAGTTTGTTTAGCCATTTCTAACAGTTAACTGAAATTGGCTGCAGATGAAAGGAATGGCGGTGGCAATGGTGGGAGATGGAATCAATGACTCTCCAGCTTTGGTTGCAGCAGATGTTGGCATGGCAATTGGTGCTGGCACCGACGTAGCTGTAGAAGCCGCTGATATAGTTCTGATGAAGAGCAACTTGGAAGATGTAGTTACAGCCATAGATCTCTCCAGAAAAACTATGTCACGAATTCGATTGAATTATGTCTGGGCCCTGGGCTACAATATCCTCGGCATGCCAGTCGCAGCTGGAGTCTTGTTCCCTTTCACTGGAATTCGACTACCACCATGGCTTGCCGGTGCATGTATGGCTGCTTCATCTCTCAGCGTGGTATGTTCTTCTCTCTTGTTGCAGTCATATAAGAAGCCCTTGCATATTCAGAGCGTCTCCAACGGCAAGTTTGCGTGACGGTGTACGTACGTCTGACTAGTTTTCAACCTCTGGTTGTTGCTTCCCTTCTTCGTTATTGCAGCAATGAATTTGTACATGCCATCGTGATTAATAATTATCCGAAGAAAGTTCAACTAGAGCTTGGTTGTATGTAAACGCTGTAATAAACGCCGATTTAGTCCCCGAATTATTCAAAGTAAAAATTAGGTTGACTATTTTTCTTAAACACTTTAAAACCTGTTAATTTCATCTATACTTTTATATTCGAGGCAATTATATTATTATTTTTTTGTCAATTTAAGAAATACACACGACACCCTTTAGAGGAAATATTGTCATTTTCTCATTCATAAGCTCTTAACGTTATCTCTAGGTTGTGGATCTAATTGCCAATTTGCTACTTAGTACTACAGTCTAGTTCCCTGAATAAATTGTTGTTTTAGTTCCCAAATTAAACACTTTAAAAGCTACCAATTTTATCTCTACTTTTATATTCAAAGCAATTATATTTTTTGTCAATTTAAGTCATACACAGACATCCTTTAGAGAAAATATCGTCATTTTCTCATCGATAAGCTCTTAACGTTACCTCTAGGTTGTAGATCTAATTGTTAATTTGCTACTTAGTACTACGGTCTAGTGGCATTCCTATTCCCTTATAAATGAGAGGCATGAGGTTCAATTCTCGCCAAAGGTGAATTTGAACCACATTATTGATAGTATATATATTGTTCACAAAAAAAAAAAAAAAAAAAAAAAAAAAAAAAAAGAGTCAATTTACCCTCCAAATGTAACTTCACATTATTTTTTAGAAAGATCCTTAAACTCATTGAAAACTGACAAATCTGTCCCCTAAAGTGTACCATGTGCAATTCACATGACTTAAATTGAAAGAAAATTAAAAAGAATAGCTTTGAATCTAAAAGTATAGATGAGCCTCTTATTACTACGGTCTAGTAGTATTCATTTTCACTTGTAAGTAAGAGATCTTATGTTCTTTTCTCACCAAAGGTGAATTTGAACCACATTATTGCTTGCCTATTGTGAGTATAAGCCCACCCCCTCCCTCTCGTGTATATATTTAGGGACTTAATTTTCGCATGTTCAGGGATTAAATCAACATATTATACTCTATTTTTAAGGAGGGTGGAGCGTGGGTTAGCTAAGTCAGCCATAATAATTAGGTATCAAATTTGTCATTCAAGTGAGTCGAACTTAAATCATCCTACCTAGAGGTGGAAAGTAAAGCCACTAGATTGTAATAAACTTTTTCGTGGATTACTTAGTTCAATACAATTCCCAGAAAGAAAAAACAAGAGATATTTTAACCTATTGTTTTTTAGTAGAATTTGTAGATGTAGGATGATTGAAGTGTACAAGTAAAAAGGCCAATTTTGACCTACAAGAAGATCGAAAAATACAAGATTGTATAAAAAAAATTATGTGCAAAATATGGAAAGGGGTTACATCACCAAGGTGCTATTAGCTCCTCATCACTGACACTTTAGTATGCTTTCGTGTTTATATTAACTTACTGGCCATTTGATAACAATTTAGTTTGGGGTGTGATATCCACACTTTTTTTTTACTTCAAACACAACTCTTTAATTTTGGCCCTCCGATCGGATAAATTAAAAAATATCAAATAACACAAATTAACAGATGTGTGTGAGAAGTAAAAATTTCGGTTTTTTTTTCACTTTTTATTGAATTTGAAAATTGAAACCATGTTTGGTAGCTACATTTTTGAGTTTCCAAAATTTAGCCTTTAGTTTTTTGTTTTCATTTTTTTTTTTGAAAATTGAAAGCAGTTGCAAAACAAGTTTTCATGTTTTCTAAAATGAAACTGAAAAATAAAAAAAATAAAAAAAAAACTAAATGGTTGTCAAACGACCCTTCAGTTACCAAGAATAAAAAGAATATAAGAAATTTTAGTAGAGTTTGTGAGTGCATTGCAGAGATCACAATTCTACGTTCTTTGTTTTGATGGAGTGTGTGAACTGAAGACCACAACTCCACATTTGCGCATCTTGTGAACAAAATGGATAGAACTCGTCCGCTAGCAGCACAAGTTACCAATACCACCACCACAAGACAAAACATCATGACCACTGATTTCTCACTTGCAACTGGGTTGGCGTTACTTACGGCGTACAGCGCCTGAAAGTCGTGCCCTTGAATCCTTCTTACATCGGTCTCACTGGTGTCATCATTCCTCCTCACCTAGGGTTTCTAACATGTAGCATACCCAGAGAAATAGGCAACTTAACAACGGTGAAGGGGATATACCTTGACTACAACAATTTCGAAGGGATACTATATGACTTAGGTTTTGTTGCTTATATATACGAGCCTCTTCTTAGTAGGGATCTTGTTTTACTTTAACAAAATTGAGATGAGAGGATTATTGTAGGGATCGTATACTTACCGTGAAAGACCCTCGTATTCTGGAGAAAAAAGAAGGCCCTATATGAGTAAATGGTCCTTATAATGTTATTCCATTTTTGTCACAGTTCAATGGCATTCGTACTAAGAAGCTGCTCCTATATATATATATATATATACATGATTTTAACAATATATATATATATATATATACGGGTTCATTTTATAGAACTTCCGAACGAGATGAGCAATTTAGGTCAGCTGGAAGAGTTGTTTGTGCAGCATGAGTGGCAGTCTTCCAGACAAAATATGTGAGCATCTTTCAAGTATTAGATTATTTCATTGACTCGAAACCAGCTTGACCATCTGATTCCCTCCAAACTGTGGCAATGCAAAGAGCTTCGTCAATTCTCATTAGGGCTTTCGTTTTTATTTTTTAGTTCTATTGAAGTTACAAAGTTAATGCAAACGCGCTGAAACTGCGACAGGTACAATACCGGATGAGATTAGTGATCTTCCAAAGTTAGAGACTTTGGTATTGGAGTGTAATAATCTCAATGGCGTCATCCCATCCAAACTCTTCAACAACTCCTTGATAAGAGAAGTAGGGCTTTCTTTTAATCAACTCTTAGTCTCAGGTAGCCTCCCTGCAAACATAGGTCTTAAGGTTCCAAACCTAGAACTCCTTTATGTAGCCAGAAATAACCTCGTGGCCGGAGTACTCCCTAACCTCTCCAATGCTTCCAAGCTCACGGAGCTGGACATTGTGATGTAAAACCGAGCAATATACTACTGGATGATGATATGGTTGCACATGCTGCTGATTTTGGCATTGCAAGACCCATTGGCGATGGAGATTCGATGAGGGAAACCATGACCCTAGCCACGATTGGGTATATGGCTCCAGGTGATGTAGTTTTCAATTTTGCATATGCTCTTAATTATGACTTGTAATTTTCTTTTTATCATATACAACTATGTTCACATACGAATTTTGCAGAGTTTGGGATGGAAGGAATTGTTTTGACGATAGGGGATGCGTACAGTTTTGGTATTGTACAGATGGAGACATTCACACAAAAGAAGCCAACAGATGAGATGTTTGTTGGGGTAATGAATTTAAAGCAACGGATTGCAGATTCATTGTTTCCAAATACTGCAATAGACGAAGTTGTGGATGCCGATATCCTTGGGATGGAGGAAGATCGCGATTTCACGAGCAGGAGGGATTGCTTTTCATCCGTTATGAGATTAGCTTTAGCTTGTTCTGCCATAAGGGAGGATTAACATGCAAGATGTTGTGGTCACACTCAAAAAAATTCAAGGACTGTGGATGAGTGAATTCTTAAAGCTGGTTTGGCATTGCTGAAATTATTTTAAAATCGGTTTTTTTTATTAAAAAAAAAGGGGCTAAAATTGTGTTTGGTAAATGAAAAAAGCGTTTTTTTGTCTAAATCATGAGTTCAAAACAGCAGAAAACAAAAGCAACTCTACCCCTGCTTGTAAAAACATCGCTTTTTTTTTTTTTTTTTTTTCACAGAGCACAACAACCCCAAACTAGTCCTTAGGTCTTTTTGTTCCTCTCTTTACCTTCGGATTCACTTTCTTATTGTTGTTTTTGATCTGCAAAGACTGCATTAATTTCTTAGTGACGAATGTGACAACGTTCCTAAAATCGAAAAGGTGTACCTGGAATTGTCAAGGAAATAAGACCAGTTGTACCAAAATTGCAATTCCAATTATTCTTCCCATCTTTTGGTAGCAAAGCATTCAGTTTCTACTGCCAACCAAATCCGTTTCAAAAATTTACACTTACAGGTCAAGAACGCCGGCCATGGGAATACAAAGTTATTTCAGTCAATATATCAGGAAGTTACAAACTTCTACACGTGCCCTTGACAAAAAATTCTAGGGCATTGAGACTGTTACTTTACCAATTCTAGGCCCTTGACAAAAAATTCTAGGGCATTGAGACTGTTACTTTACCAATTCTAGGCCCTTGACAAAAAATTCTAGGGCATTGATATTTGCAGTAAAAATTTACTGGTTAAGTTGGGTTTTTCAAGTGCTTCACCAATTTGTGCTCATCTTTCTAACGAAAGGAACAAAGTTATTCCAATTTTCGGCCCTAAAGATCTTGTCATTCATTCTGAAATACGTAAATGATCTTACAGCTTCGGCCTGGGAATGGTAACAGTTAGCATGTATTTGCCATAAACCAACCTGCAAGAGAAAAGCAGACGCGTGAATACGCATGGCAGAATGGGACAAAAAAGAAAAATTGGTTAACCATTAAACGCTATCAGAAGACATTTTTCTATCTAGTTATAAGACATTTGCAATATCCAATATATTTCCAATAGAAATAAATGGTAGCTGAAATTTGCTTTTGTTCTTGAGCAAAGGATGAATTTACCCTGTCAAATCGTTCATGGGTATTTCTCCCGATCAAATGTATCCTTTTCTTTGAAACAGTCCATATCTGGTGTAAACAGAATCATGTTAGACTAATATTCGATAAACATTTAACAGAAGAAACCAATTGACTGATACAGAATTAAAGATAGCAGCAAGCCACCACTACCACCACCTACTTCCGTAAATGGACAGACCAATCTACAGTAAGATACTGATATACAGTATGGTGATGCAATATCAATTGTATTCCAAATTTAAACAAAACAGAAAATGATTATTGGTGAACTTGTCATATGTTTCATTTTTAATATCCGCGCAAAACAACCAAATTAAAACTAAAGATTTACCTCATAATGAACTATAAAATACTAAAAGAAACCTCAAAAACTGATCAATAATGCCCAATATCTGTAATACTAAAAATGCTCATATGGCCCTTTCCAAGTCCATGTTGAACCTGCAGAGTGCAGACCCTAGATAACCTGTCGTGCCAAGCACAGATGTATGGGCTAGTCCTACCTAACTTTAAAGATTGAATTATACAAAATAAAATCTCTAAAGTTAAGAAAAAGTGCCAACAAAGCAACAAGCTAAGGAAGTATTATTAATCAACAGGCCCCGTACCTGCTGGAGTAATCCTTCTGGGCTGCAAAGATAGGATGCCGGGTTATCACCATCCGTCATTTCTAAGCAGCTGCAATAATATTTAGTATGTGAGCATGGTAGATTAGATATATTTGAAATCAAGTGAAAGTCTAAGAAACCCTAATTATCAGGTTGGACAGAACAAAATTCCAGTCAGAACCTTAAAACTTAGAATCTTACGAAACATGCAAAGCAGCTCCATGACGAGACAAAATTGAAGCAACAGGATCATAACCATCTCTAAGAGCAGTGTTGTAGTATCCAGCTGTAAGTTCAGCAGGGTGTGATACTGTCTGGTACCACCAATATATTCCACCAATTTTAGCCGCCAATAGAATATTAGTTTGCTTGTTTTCTTGATATTTCTTCAGAATGTTGGCTGCCTTTGCAAGAATATCATCTGCATGACGGAGCAACCTACCACTGTACCATTCCTACAACGAGTCAAGCCATTGTCAGATCTCCTAAGATCCACATTATTTTCCAATAAGTTTAATCATGTAATGCATAAGTATTGCATGATAAAGAACCATAATATAATTTCCCACTTCTATATCTATAACTGTCCTTCATTTATTTACCAATACATCCTATGATGATATTTTTTTTCCTCTAAAAGACGAGCATCAATGCTTTTTCATTCGTAATGAAACTGCATTTAACTTCGTGCAGTTCTTTAAAAACCTATTCCCTTGTCATGGCTTCATATTAAATCTTTAAAACATATCTACTTTTTAATCATGTTGCGTACGAGTATTTAAGAGAATAGTTACAAGAAAAGTTCCAGAAATGATTGAAAAGATATATTGCAGGACCATGTTGTTTACAGTGAAGTCTTGCATGGCTAAAGAAACACCAACCAATTAAGCGTTTGCATTTTATTCTATGTGGTAGTTTGGTAGTTCGCTAGTTCTAGGATGAAATGTGCATGAACAGAATGATAAAAATATTTATGTCGTGCATTTTCTTTGGAAAAAAAATAAAGCGAGCTACTTCCATCAGTTTCATACAAGGAAAAAACACCCATAATCAGAAAGAAAGCTTTCCTCTCCCTCTTCAAAGAAAGGAACTTCAGATGGGAGACTGTTGTAGCAGCCAGCATTTTGTGGTCCCCTCTCTCCCCACTGAGGCTTTCCTTCCTTGCGTGCAGCCATCTTTAGGTCATCCATCCTAAAAGGAACAAGGTTGTAAATAGCAAAAATTCAGTTGCTCAAATTTTCGTCACAGGAATGAAAGGTTTTTCAACATACATGTACTTGTCATAGCATTGGAATTCACCGATTCCAGGAAACTTCCATCTACCATCACCAAAAGGATGTGCAGGATATCTGTGTGAGCAATGTAACAATGTTGCATAAGAAATCATTGGACTGGCTTCATACTCAAGGTTCTAGTGTAACTGTAACATACCTAAGTTCACCAGAAGGACCAAGGCCAACACTAATTTCTTCTATCACAGTTCCGATAAAAGATTCAAATTTCTTAGCAAAATTTGACATGAAATCTTCATAACATTGGAGGGCAGTCCGGCCACAAAAGAGAGGAACATGATCAACTCCGAGTGTAAGATAATCATCATTGGAAAACCCATTTTGATCTCGATAATATATATGCTTATTCTGATCACCGATCTGGGAGGAAAAAAGAAGGGGTTCAACTTCTTTATCTAAATTCAGGATTCAAACTGATAGGCATGTAATTAGACCAAACTATAGTTTTTATTTCGCATCCCTTTGCATTGATAAACCTTTTATGCGCATCAAAGCTAAAATCAAGTATGCTAATGGGGAACACAGTACCATAGCACGTTGCAGAGCAGGAAACTGAAGACACGTTGATATTGTCTCTAGTCATCCAAATCGGTTGTGTTTCTTATTTTGTCACAACAGAAAGTATGACCGGGTAATTTAAATGTTCCAATACAGCCATGTGCATTTTACCAGACTAATAACTTGAACAATCTAAGAAAACTACTAGGCCAAACAGTCAAATGGGATTTCAAAATAGCATAGAAAACAAACCTCCACGATCCATAGCGGAAGACTTACACCTCCTTTTCTGCTAGAAGAAGAGTTAACATTTGAATGAAAAGACAAGGCAACATGCAACTTCAAACCTGACTCAGAAATCAGTTTGAAAAGCTCTTCGTATAGAGACCAATCATATGCAAGAGGAGAGAAACGCTCTACGATTCCCCACCAAACCTCAACTGCAATTCCGTGGACACCTGCCAACTTGAGTGCTTTAAGAGCTACAGTTAAGGCCTTGATTCTGAAACAACAATAAATCGAGCAACATATAAAGAGTTTCTGTCTCGGCAATAAAACAAATTTAGAAACAAATTGAAACACACATATAATCCCTACATAACTTGAAATGGGAAGAGATCAAAATAGTTAGCTGCAACCTTCTAGCTAATCATGTTCCGTCCTTTAAAAGAGTATAACAATTAATTCAAGAATGAGAATGCACCATAACCTCATCAACAGAAAGTCATAATAAAACTTACTTCCTAATCCTTGGACGCCCCGAACCATCAATGCAGAAAGCATCAACAGGCATCATCACATATATGGGAATTCTCTTATCTGGGGATGATGGCAATATCGAGGACCTCGGATTCTCACGTGCATCCATACTACAAGCAATAAATCATCTAATTATACACAGCTGTAACATCACACACACATTTATACAATCCAATTTGAACATTCAAAAGCAACAAACCAGCTCGAATCGATAAATTAAGCTTTCGGTTCTAAATTTCGTCGTTTTGAATTTATCAGAAACCAAACCGAACCTGCCCAAGTATTCAGTAAACCCTACACTACACAAGCTCAAAGGTTTTAATTTTCTTATTGATTTTCCTGCGTTTTCTCGGGAACCAAACAGACCGTGCAACTGAAAAGAAAACGGAAAAAACCCATAATTGTGTGAGAAAAACCTGAGAATGCTGTTTCCGGCGACAGATGGGCTGCAGCGAGTGAAGATGCCGTTTTTAAAGACGGGAACGGCCGAAACGTTCCGGAGGTGGTTTCGGCGGTTGGGCTTGTCATCGAAGCTGACTTCTCTGAAGCAGAAGAAGCTCCTCCTGGCTGCCGTGCATTTGCACACCACTCGCCCATTGTCCGCCATTGCCATCGATCACAGAGAATCTCAGAGAGATAGCAAATTCTAATGTTTCTAATTTATTTGCAGCTGAAATGTAAGATCGACTGGTAGTATGGTGTGATCGGTTTCGTGTTGTGGGCCTATCTGCACGAACGGCTGAGATTACTTGATCTAAGGGTGCGCGTGGAAAGGATCCGTAGAGGATCCGGTCCTTTTTCTTTGTGGCCCAAATGTAAGATACTGTATTTAGCCCTTCATATATTTTATTTTTATTTTTTATTTTTCAATTGTGTGACGAGCATTGAGAGTGAGTGGTCAAAATTTAATAAAAGTTATCTTTGTATTTTTTTTAATTTTTTTAAAATTTGAGATATTACACTCTTCGGTTTGGTTTGAGATTTAGAAGTTTGAAAATGTGTTTGAAATTGCATTCTCATGTTTGGGATCAACTTCACCATGCAGAGAGCAGATCTTCTGCACCCATTTTTGCATGTGGCTTTTCTGTGCCTTTGTTAATTGGCTGAGGATTTGGTTTATTTTTTATTATTTTAATTATTGTCAAGTTAACATTAATTATGTTTAGTTCAATTAACAAAGACACAGAGAGGCCACAGACAAAAATGGATGCAGAAGATCTCAACTCCACCATGCATGGGATGGAATAAATTGGTCGCATTAGAATAAGTAGGTGTTTCATTTTAATTCGTAAACTAGACATCTGAATTTTTAGATATTAAACTCGTTATTTCTAATAGGAAGAAACAAAACATAATAAATAAAGTGTTGCCTTCTTACAACTTAAGTTAATTAACCTGTTTGGTTTCTTAAAAGAGCAAAACAACTTTAAGACTTGGAATTTGATAATTTTTCTTGTATCCTTACCTGTTGATAGCAACAAAAATCCTGACAACTCTCTCTCTCTCTCGTTAGACGCAAAGATATGCGTAATATTCTCGATGTGTTTGTAGGCATCCAAAAATCATACATATTAGGTAAATGGTAAGCCTAATCTAACATGTAGTCTAACAGACCATTTGTGGTGCCAAGGACAAAAAAGAACAACTACTTTTAGGTGCTCTCTCTGCTGCTCCAGCGTCCGCCGCTTCATTGACGAAACACTTGAGTGGCTCCTCCATACTCAAAATACAATCCCGCATTGCGCCTCCACTGGTTTTGGTAACTCCGTAGTCCATACGACTCCCAGAATTTAACATAACAGCGGTGTGCATTGCAAAGCAAACAAAATCTTGAAGAAAAACAAATTTAACACCGGTGTGCAAAATAAACACACAAAATATGATTAAATTATAAATCATTCAATAGAATGATACATACAGAGTATATAAATCAATCATCAGTAGAGGGCCAAAAACAAAATAATAATAATAATTCTTAATTCTAATAAATATAACTAATCTTGAGGAGCAGGAAACCAAGTGCGTTGATTTAGAGAGCCAAAGCAACCCAGATAGACAACCCGCTCAAAACCACCCGAGCCGCATTCAAACCCGAAGCCGACGAATCATCGCTTGATGGACCCTGCGCAGCACTATCCGGTGACAGACTCGCCGGCGCCGGGATCGGTGGGCTACCGCTTGATGGGAACATTCCCGGGGACTCTGCCGGTGTTGCTGAACTCGAAGGAATGCCTACTGGTAACGAGGGGGTCGCTGCAATCTCAGGACCCTCTGCAACTGGCGCAGCCCCCACTGGACTTTCCTTCGGAGCGCTCACCGGAGTTTTGGCCGGAGAGGCAACGCTGGGCGGAGGGGACGCCGGAGATTGAACCGGAGAAGACACACTCTTGGACGGGCTCTTCGCTGGAGAAACCGGTGCGGGAGGAGACGCCGGAGAGATGGTGGGTGGGGTCGACGGCGGAGAGACGGTGGGTGGGGTCGACGCTGGAGAGACGGTGGGTGGGGTCGAAGCCGGAGAAGTTGGCGGAGAGGTTTTGGGAGAAGGCGAAGGAGGCGACTGAGTCGGAGGGCTCGGAGGGGATGCCGGAGGAGTTGCAGGAGAAGAAGCCGGAGAGGGTTGCGGTGGCGGGTTTGTGGAGGGTGTAGAGGGTTTGGGGGAAGGAGCAGGCGCATTGCCTGCATGTACCACATTGAAATGCGGGACGATGCAGAGGAGAAGAAGAGAGAGTAGAACAAATTTATGCATCTTTGGAAATCTCTGATGAAACTTCAAATTGAAAGTTGCTGTGAATGATCGTTCAGTTCTGACTGCTGAGAGATTGATGAGGAAGGAGATGAATTTATAGGGAAGAGTTATTTCCGAAAATAATTAGAATTTAAGACGTTGGGAGTAGAAGCGTCGGAAGTTTGTTCGGGGGACAACTCAGAAAATGTGACCGTTGGGAAGGGTGGGATGGGGTGCCACTGGCTATAATCGGTAAAGTAGCCGTTACTTGGCACGGCATCACAGGCTTGTCCGGTTGGTTTGTCGTGGAATAACTGTTAAGAAATGCGGTCCTCCGCTGGGATGTAACTTTGTTGAATAAATAGTTAATGTTGGTCTAGTTTCGTTGGAGAGGTAACTTTTTTCCACTCATGACTAATGGGACTTCGATTATCTTTATCTTTTTGTGCACATGGTTTGTTGGTCGAATCTCTTTTCTCGTTGTCCTTTGTATAATAATAAAATAAAAGGAAAACTAATAAAAAGGGCTTGAAAACTTTGAGTTTTAACGATAAGGACAAAATAAAAAGTAAAGTGAATAGTATCATGATTGAACTACTTCTCATATTGTGAATTGGTTTTATAGTGAAACCTTAACTTTCTTCAAAATAATCATTTGGTAAACATGTCTCCTATTAGGCAGTTGGGCGAGGATACGAAAGCTTTGCTTACCATACAATCACTAAACTTTCGTGTACCCATACTTGCCGCCAAGCAAACGGTGTTTTTTATTATCTTGCTCGCTTTGCTCTGTATTGGCAACCCAAGTTTTTGGATTGTAGTCTCTTAAGCTGGCTAAGTTCCTAACTCTATTTCGTTGCATTTTCTTCAACGAATCTTATTGTTTCTAGTAAAACAAAATGGAGGGAAAAATATGATTTTCTTAGGTTCTATACAACACATTGTATTTGTTTGTTTGTATGTAATTATAACAATTTGAATTTGAATACAGTTTTATTAATTGATGATTGGAGCAACAAAAAAAGTCGAATTGTGGATGGGTAGAAAATTTCGTAGAGTAAGTTTGTAAACAATAGGTGTTGTAAATGTAATATATGACATTTAAATTTTAGTTTTATGACTTATGTGCAAAATAACATTTTATAAAGGCTCTTTTTTTCAACCGAGATGTCAAATTAAAATTCTTTTTGGTTATTTATAAAATCAAGTGGGTCAGAATTTAACAATAAAATAATCAACAAGGGAAGAAAAAAAATTAAAAAAAAATTATATGTGGGCCCAATATTAAAATAAAACAAAAAAATATATGTTTGACGTTGCCTTCAAATTTGACAGCAAAGTGAAGAATTCAGATTTGACATCACCTTTAAAGATGCTCTCTGGAGATGTACAATTTTAAACATAAAATTTAAGTTTTGTTCTCTACTTAGTATGTCAAATTCAAACTATTATTCTTACATTATTTACTTTTCATAATTGTAATAAAGAGTAAACCGCCGATTTGCATCCTGAACATTCAATTAACTTTCAATCTCCCCCCTAAACTTTTTAATTGAAAAATTAAGGGCTTAAACTAATTTTTTTTGCTGATTTCCCTACCATTAGTTTTTTTATTTTTTATTTTTATTTTTTTTATTTTTATAGATTTCATCTAAATTAATGTTAACTATTATCATGTGCACACCATGTGACTCTCCTTTGAGGACAAAAGCGTCACTTCCCTAGACCTTCAGACACAAAAGCTATAAAATCACACAAATTTGCATAGGTTTACCTTTTAGAAATCTAAGGTTTTCAATTATTTTAAAGAATGAAGCGACTGAACTACCCTCATAAGTTGTGCACATGCTTCCATTTAACAAAAATTTGGATGGAATAAATAAAAAATTAACAGCTAAGGGCAAATCGGCCAAAAAAATTAATTTAAGTCCTTAATTTTCCAATTAAAAAGTTCAGGGGGAAATCGAAAGTTAAGTGAAAGTTTAGACGGCAATCCACATCGTGCCACATAAGAATTGTCATTTTAGTAAAATTTTGAGAAACGATGCCAGAGATATTCGTCCTCGAAACGTACCGTACTACTTCCTTTCTATAAGCCATGTCCTAAAAGGTCTTCACAATTTTCTCAATGCTCATTTCGCTCTTACAGTGGGAAATTAACTCATGAGTCAATTGTAATGTTGTCTGTGGAAGTGATCGGAAAGGTGGCTAATCGAAGATGTTTTGTTTACCCAGAGTTGATAAGGTTAAAACAACTATGAGTTTACTGTCCTAATACAAAACTTTCTCCTAAGTTTCCACGATTTAATTTCTTCAGCTCAGATGGTCATTGTTAATAAATCTATCAATCGCAATGCTAATTAACGCACATATGATATTTTGATATTGTTTGTTACCCTGAAATTGTGAACCGATGTTCTGGCATAAAGGTATCACTCCCAGATACTAGTACCTGTGTCCGGTATCAGAAATCATACCGCCTGAATACTGGTTGACAGTTCTTGGATATCGAACAATATCGTCAATTAGTAGCGCCACCGTAGGTTGATTACAGGTTAGAGCCCGCTCGGGTAGATGGTTTCAGATGATTGGTAAGGAACTGGTCCCGTGAGGTGGTTTCATTAATTCTAGAGAAAATACTTACTACTTCGGGGATTTCTACTGACCATAGGTATAACAACTCGTACACATATGCTTATGCTCATCGAAATGACGAGTACTTCACCGAAAAAAATTCGAGAAACTAGTATTGGTTGGAATATTCTAAGGCCGGAAAAAGGAATTTGCTAATAACCTACTTCAGAACAGGTTTAATGAGATTCAATCTTCCTTCTGAAGATCTAGAATTATAACTAGCGCGTTTGAGAAGATTAGTGCTATCGATAACCAAAAGTGATTATCCCCCAAATGTTCTTCCGTTGAGTGCCGCCGCTTTAGCACCAGATTGTCACTCAAGATATTTCTGGAATCTCAACGAAAGTAAACTTCATAGGAATTCTGATAGATGGTATGCTAATGGATACTGCCAAGAAACTAAAACTATTCTTGGTTTCTTAACTCAAAAGGGTTGGTAAAGATGACGAGATAATAGTAGTGAGATTGATGAGTAAAGTCTTTAGTGGTACACAATTACCGACACAATAGCCCTGCTTCAGGGCCACAAACTTGTTTTCGAATCGAGATTTTCCTTGGCAGTAAGGTTCTTTGTATAAGTCTAGAGGTGGTCGCCGAAATGTTCTTCTAGAACGTCGATAAGTCGTCTAAAATGCCCAAAACTTAGGAAAAGTTAACACAATTTTCGTATTCAACGAGGTGGCAAGATTCGACACTTAGGTTCAAGAACCAAGAATGCTTACATTACGTTTGTGATGAATGCAATACTGCCCAAACTTATGCTTTGATACCAAACTGACACACACCGACCTGGAATGTCTACCTAGACTCCGAATCGAGCTATATTGGTCGACATCAGAAGGGTGACGAAGCCATAAAGTGTATTGATGTGGAGAATGTGAATAAATTTAAACCTGAAAGTGCCTAAATATAAGAGTGCGCTTGTGAGCGAGAATGAACCCATTTCACACATGATGTCAGAGCATAAGTAAAGTACATTAAGATAGGATGATAATCATACCATCGAAGGTAACTACTTATACCAAGATTTACCAAGAATTCTCGTCGACACGAAAGGTCAGCACTAAAACCTAGAGGGGCGAAAAACAAGGGTGAGTGGGCCTAAAAATAAAGTTTTATAAAAACCTTTTTGAAAACATTATAACCCCTCACCGTAAAACAAGTATAGTTTCCAAAATATACATACTACGCTCTAGTACTACAATCATGTGAAGACTGGCGCTATGCGCATCACATACGAGTCCTAATTGCCTATAGCAATCTAGGACAGAAATGTCACCTACAATGGATCCAAAGTAAGTGTACGGTGCGATGTGAACATACATGTGAAAGATTGGCCTTGGCCCGGGGGAGCACAAACACTAGTGTAGCACACGATGAGCAGATATCGTATATATAATCATGCTATGATAAACGATAATTCTAATCAACATAATACTATTCATGTCCATAAATCTAATTAAGGCATCCCCTTATAGTAAACTTACATGTGCATCCCGTAGAATTATTTTAGAATTTCCCAACAATACGACATTTCTTATAAACGTTATTTAATCATGGCATCACATAGAAAATTTATTATTAAGTATATATGGAAACTAAATAAATATATGTATATTGTATAAAAGAAAAGACCCACTCATAGATATTTACAAGATCGCAACCGTTCGAACTAGGAAAGTCGAAGTCTCCGATAGTAATCGCACCTAACCATAATATTGGGTCCCATTAGTAAAACTCTACCAAAATGATTAAATTTGAAGAAATTGACGACAGATTTGGAATCAGGACGTCAAAATACGCTAAGGAGGGCCTTGGGCAAATTTTGTAAAAAGTCAACGAAAAGTCAACGGTCAACCCTTAAAAGTCAATTGAGTCGCCAAGGTAGTCAATTACGTTACAACTATGGAATTTCACTAAATGGATGCCAAAAATGGACTTGGGGCGTCGAAATTGGCCTATGAGGGTTTTTGAGAAAATTTCGAAAAAGTCAACAAAAGTTAACTAACTGTCAACAGCTAACTTTAACGGAATATTCCATCCTCAAATGGAATATTCTGTTACAGTGAACTGAAAATTAAACGGAATATTCCCCTGAACTATTCCCTCCAAATCCCTAAGTGGGTCCGGGTCAGCTGGTTCGGATCCAGGCTTGGATCCGGGTTTGGGCTTAGGCCTTTTTTTTTCTTTTCTGAAATCAGGCCGGGTCAACCCGATTGTAGGTCTCCAGATTCGGCCGGAATCTGGGCAGCGAACTAGAGCTCCGTTCGAACTCAAAACTCAACCATTTGCAATGAAATAAAAATCAAAATGAAGCTCTTGAAGTAAGGGTTCGAAATATACCAATAAGGGACGAAGCCGTGGCCAGAGTTGGCTGGAGAAATCCTGCAAAATCTCGAGTTCCTTGCCGAAAACTGGGGAGTATTTCCCCCAAGTTGATTTCTATGTAAAAGCTACCCAAAACTTGCGAGTGAGCTTGAGATCGAGCTAGAAACTGAAAACTAAGAGAAAATGGAGGAGTGTGAGTCTTTACCGAGGTCGAAAAAATCCATAGATCGTCGGAGGTCGTCGGGGGAGAAAGGTATAGTAGCCACTGTCGAGGTTCGTAAACTCGTCGTCGATTCTGGGTATAAAGTGAGGAAGATGGTGGTGTGGTACGACGAGGGTGATGAAGCTTACCGCAACGATGAGGTGTGGGGGGGTCTTGGGTTGCCGATAATGAAAGAGAGTCCAGAGTTTTAGAGAGAGAGCTAAGAGAGATGAATGAAGAGAGAGTGTGTGTTGAGTGGTAAAGGAAGGTGAGTTGGCAATAAGAGATTCAGTGAGTAAATAGAGAGAGAGAAAAACCAAGGTTTCTGGAAGGAGGGGATACGAGACAGGGCATGGGTGAGGTGTGGGCCCCACATGGCTCACAAAACAAGCCACAAAATACCTCTAAACATGAAATTACCAAATCACCCTTCACGTTCATAAAATCATAAAATCTTCATCCTAGCTTCAAATTCGATTCCGTTTGTGCCCATGCGTTCGTATCGTCGCGTACTATGCAAATACGCTAAAAGAATGAATCATACGTCTCTCTAAATGATGGTCAACGGAAGTCAATCCTTGCATCTGGAGGCATTTTTGTCAATTCACTCTTTTAAAATTAATATAATAGTAAAATTAGGGCCTGGTTGTCACAGTCTTGAAAATTGTACTTTAAGGTAATCAAAACTTTGAATTTATATTTTGCTTTTCAATAATTTACTATTTAATAGATTATTTTAATATTCGATTCGTTAGTGTGATGTTGATTTTAGAAAAAAACACAAAAGAAACAGTTGGCGTTGAATTTATTATACTCGTCAATCAAGTTTTATTGTTCTTCGTTGTCAATTTTAGACTCTTGACTGCAAACATTTAATAGATTTGCGTCTAAAAACATGAGACGTGTAATATTTGAGTAATGTTTGTATATCTATCTCATTTTGATATTAATTTTTAAATGATATTTGATGTAGAAATAGAAATTTTTATGTATATTAGCGAATTATGCATATCAATGTACAAAGAACCGGGGGTCAAAGAACTTTAGGGCCCTACTTCGAAGGCTCACCTAGGGTGTCACATCCCCGCCCGGGCCCCTACCACATCCTGGCTCGACTCCGCCGTAGCACGATATTGTCCACTTTAAGCCCCGACCATGCCCTCACGATTTTTTTTCTGGGAACTCAAACGAGAACTTCCTAGTGGGTCACCCATCCTGGGATTGCTCTTGCACGAACTCGCTTAACTTCGGAGTTCCGATGGAACTCGAAGCCAGTGAGCTCCCAAAAAGCCTCGTGCTAGGAAGAGATGAGAATATACATATAAGGCTTAGAGGATCCACTCCCCTGGGTGATGTGGGATGTTACAATCCACCCCCTTAAGGGTCCGACGTCCTCGTCGGCACACTTCCGGCCAGGGATTAGCTCTGATACCAAATTGTCACATCCCGGCCCAGGCCCCCACCACATCCCGGGCTCGACTTCGTTGTAGCACGATATTGTCCGCTTTGGGCCCCGACCACGCCCTTACGTTTTGTTTCTAGGAACTCGGGATGTTACAATCCACCCCCCTTAAGGGTCCGACGTCCTCGTCAGCACACTTCCGGCCAGGGATTAGCTCTGATTCCAAATTGTCACATCCCGGCCCAGGCCCCCATCACATCCCGGGCTCGACTTCGTTGTAGCACGATATTGTCCGCTTTGGGCCCCGACCACGCCCTTACGTTTTGTTTCTGGGAACTCACACGAAAACGTCCCAGTGGGTCACCCATCTTGGGATTGCTCTTGCTCGAACTCGCTTAACTTCGGAGTTCCGATGGAACCTGAAGCTAATGAGCTCCCAAAAGGCCTCGTGCTAGGAAGAGATGAGAATATACATATAAGGCTTAGATGATCCACTCCCCTGGGTGATGTGGGATGTTACATAGGGCCCCCAAATTCTAAAGGCTGGTCTTGTCACCATCCATACAAAAAGTAAACAAAATAGAGTAAAACGAATTTCTAAAGTTTCAACCAAGCAAAGTTGAAATTAAATGACAAGACAATACCATCATTTCAACCAAAAGAAACACAAAAGCAACACTATCATTATTGTTCAAATAAAAGCCAAACAACAAACTTCAAGTATACCCCTCTCAAACTTGTATTTAGATTCCGATAAATAATGTAAAATTACTAAATCAACCCTATGAAACTTGTGTTTCATGTAACTCATAGGAAGATATGGTTTTGGAAGTGGGCAGAAAGAAAAATTGGAAGAATTGTAGGAGAAAAGCTAATTGTGTGGATGTTTGAACAAATACATAGGTATTTATAGACTTTTTGGGTGAACTTTGATTTAAACATTTTTATTAATTGTTATAGTCGTTGGATTTAACTTTGAGTCATTAGATTTATTTATTTGTTTTTAACCATTAGATTTGATCATATTCGATCTCAGCCGTTAGATATAATGTATTTATAAATTAAAAATTAAATAAGTTTGAATTTGGACCGTTGGCCATTGGTCCAATAATACAAATCGTCTGATTGAAAAGAGAGCTGTTTCGCTTGTTTATTGTCGCCGACAACCTCGTCAAGGTAGGGCC
Organism: Malus fusca; assembly: GCA_035220775.1. NCBI lineage: Eukaryota > Viridiplantae > Streptophyta > Magnoliopsida > Rosales > Rosaceae > Malus > Malus fusca. The sequence goes on from CM069069.1 coordinate 27,499,071, forward strand.
CTTTACTGTCAGCGGCCCCTGAGTTCGGCGCGTAGCCTTGCTGCGCTTCCCTTCTTTCTTAGCGCGTCCACACACACTGTGGGCTAGTCCCACTAATCTAGGCCTAAGTCCTGGCAAGTATTTGCCCAAAAATGTTTAACCCAATACTAATCTTAGGCCCAACCGTAGGAGAAAGTTTTGAGGGTTTGAAACCTAAATTTTAGGTTTTAACATAAGGATTGGAGATGGTCTTATACGGTTATACCTAACAGAAAAATAAAAATATAGACAAAAAAGATAATTAAAAAATTAAAAAACAGAAAGAAAAACAATTACAACTTAAAAGTTTAAAAAATTTTGAAATTTTTTATTTTTGACTGACTAAAAGGTAGGGGTACAATTCGGGCGGGTTTGGTGGGTTAGATGGTCAACCCAATCCTAATCCAACATTTCTAATTCAGATTTGGTTCATGCAGGTTTATTCGGGTTCAGGCTTACTGGAGTTGGTTTCAAGTTCGCCCAACTTTATCAAAGTCAATCTTGTAACACATTATTTTATAAGATAAATCTCAAATTTAGAAATTCGTTTCAACCAAGCAAAGTTGAAATTAAATGGCAAGACAATACCACCATTTCAACCAAAAGAAACGTAAAAGCAGCCCTATCGTTATTGTTCAAATAAAAGTCATACAATAAACTTCAAGTCTAGCCTCCCAAACTTATATCTAGCTTATATGTTATGAAGTGGGACATGTAATATATGCATGAGCAATTCAGGCTAGAAATTGGACTGAGCTTGGGATTGACTTGGACGGGCAAATCATGAACCCAACGCAACCCAATAAACATTCGGACTAAGGACATATTAGATTTGAACGGATTTTTACTTCATTCTAACATTCTTGATTGAATTTGAAATAAAATTGCACATGGACAGATTTGGGTTAATCCACCCAAAGTGCATCCCTCCTAAGAGTAGTTCCACTAGGGAACCTTTAGGCCGGCACCCAGCCAAATTATTGGCCTGACACCTAGCCAATCCACTACAGCCGAGCAGATAGGCTGGCACCCAGCCTAAGTTAGTCTCTAGGCCGGCTCAGAATGTGATGAGCCCTTGCCCGGCCTACATGATGCCAGGCGATACCGCGCCTTCTCCGCTTGCACTCCACGACCACGCATACCATATGCACTAGGCACTGATGCGCGTACCCACCAATCCAAGTCCTCAAAGGCATGGAAGGCTCATCTTTCCAGCTTAGTGACAGCACCCCGACGACAATTCCCAGGAGCCCAGCGTTCCACAATAGGTCCATCACGATAATCGACCGGGAGTAGGCCTAGTCGTTTTGGCGATCCTCTACTTGCTCCGTCGCGGCCTCACAGACTCTAACCGACAACTCTTGCAACATCATTCAGCGGCTGCTTGCGCTTCACAAGAACCGAGCTACTCCACGTAGAGGATGCAGCGGCCGACGTATGAGTCTCCGGCTTCGAACGATGTTGTCGGCGATGGAGTGGCCTAAAAACGGCGACGAGGCGTCGGAGGGAGATGCTTGATACTAGTTTGAGCTCAACATATTTTTCAATTTTTTTTTTCAATTTTACTGAATTTTGAAGCTAATTGGATTGGGGATTTTCCATTTGATCCGGAAAAGTGAAATTTAGGGTTAGAGTGTGGGGAATCGAATTGAAAGATCATATTTTTGAGGATGATTTGATCGGAAAATTTGGTGAGCCTTTTGTATCGTGGTAAGGAAGCACACACTTTGAAGACAATCACATGGGATTTTGGCAATCCAGAGAGACCCTTTTGAGAAAAGTGGGAAGAAGAAGAAGAAGGGATCATGTTAGAAATTAAAAATCAAATTATTATTTGATAATAAAAATTAATAATATTTTAATAAAATTGACTATGGTATTTAGTTTTAGAGGTGGAGATGCATTTGGTCTATTACTGTTCATTGTGGTATATCATTGTTCACTGAATGGATTAAATGAACTGGGTGCTGGCTCATTTGTTTAGGAGTGGAATTGCTCTAAAAGAGGGAAAGAGGAGGCCTGGTCACAGTGCACAGCACGTAATTGAAAAAATCATTAAAATTGAAAAGAAAAACAAAAGAAGTAAAAACAAAAACATAAGCATTACGTTCGGAGGCGTAAACATAGAGGGGCGGAGACTTTGAAATTTAGAAGGATTGCCAAAACTCTCTCTCTCTCTCTCTCTCTCTCACACACACACAAGTTTCCAGAAAGTCGCAGAGATTAGGGTTTTCTTTCTCCAACTCTCAAGACTCCCAACTCTCAAGACTCTCTCTCTCTCTCTCTCTTCGCCGGTAAGATCTCAGAACCCTAATTTTCCCCCTTTTATTTTCTCCGTCTTTGTTTCCAGAAAAAAAATGCTTACTTTTTGATTTCTTGAAACACTTTCACTGCCCACCCGAAACTAATAGATATAGAAAACCCTAGACCTTCGAAAGATACGAGAAACCAATGGATGAAGGCGACGGGGTCGATCAGATGGATCAGTTCCACCGCAACGAGGCGATCTCGGCGGTGGCCGACGATGGATTTTTGGCCGAGGAGGACGATGATTATGAGGACCTTTACAACGACGTCAATGTCGGCGAGGGGTTTTATCAGTCTATGAGAAAGAACGAGGATTTAGGGTTTAGGAATGGGGTGGTGGAGGAGAAGAAGGTTGAGGTTGAGTCACCCGATGTTGCGCCGTCGGAATCTCAAGGTGGTCCGATACCGGGTGTTGGGGGCGGTAACGGCGAGGGGACTGGTGGGGATGGGGGTGATGGAGGGGTTAGGGGTTCTGGGTATAATAATCAGAATCTAGGGTTTAGAGGGAACGAGATGGGTGCGAAGGGGAGTGGTGGGTTGGGGCCCCTTGGTGGCAGCGGAGGAGGTGGGATTAGGGTTGAATTAGGGCAAACATCAAATAAGGTGAATGAGTTTGAGCAACAAAGTGGGAATAATAGTGGTGTTGGGGTTCCAGGGATTGTTTCTCAGCAGCTGCCGCCCCAATTGCAACAACACCACCAACCACAACCTCCACCACAACAGCAACAATTACATGGTGCTGCTGCTGTTGGGAATATGGGGAATGAGGGCATGTTGAGACAAGCTGGTGGTGTTGGAAGTGGTAATATGAATGGGATTGGTGGGAATAGTGGTCCGGGAGGAGGATTTGGTGGTGCCGCTGGTGGTGGAGCTGGGACAATATTGTTTGTGGGTGATTTGCATTGGTGGACTACGGATGCAGAGCTGGAGGCAGAGTTGTGTAAGTATGGACCTGTGAAGGAAGTGAAGTTTTTCGACGAGAAAGCAAGTGGGAAGTCAAAAGGGTACTGTCAGGTTGAGTTTTTTAATCCTAATTCTGCCACGGCCTGCAAGGAAGGGATGCACGGGCATGTGTTTAATGGGCGGCCATGCGTTGTTGCGTTCGCATCACCATTCAGTGTTAAGAGAATGGGGGAGGCTCAAGTAAATAGGAACCAGCAGGTTGCCCAAACTGCAGTACCTCAAACTGGTGGGAGGAGGGGGCCCAACGAAGCCGGGAATAAAACTGGTGGGAGTAACATTGCGACTGGCGGGAATTATCAAGGTGGGGAGAGTAATAGAGGTTATGGGAGAGGTAACTGGGGGAGAGGTAATTCTCAGGGTATGGGAAATAGAGGACCAGTTGGTCCAAGGAATAGGGGTGTGATTGGAAGGGGTATAATGAGTAATGGTGGAAATGGGTTTGGGCAAGGTATTGGTGCAACCCCTCCTATGATGCACCCTCAGTCAATGATGGGTCAGGGTTTTGACCCTGCTTTTGGTGCTCCAATGGGGAGAATGGGAAATTATGGAGGCTTTCCTGGTGCTCCTACGCCTCCTTTCTCAGGAATTTTGTCTTCATTTCCACCTGGGGGTGTTGGGCTACCTGGAGTAGCCCCTCATGTGAATCCTGCATTTTTTGGAAGAGGAATGCCCATGAATGGAATGGGAATGATGCCCACATCAGGTGTTGATGGGCCTAATATGGGGATGTGGTCCGATCCTAATATGGGTGGATGGGCTGGTGAAGAGCATGGTGGTGGCAGAGTTGGGGAGTCTAGTTATGGTGAGGAAGCTGCTTCTGACCATCAATATGGTGAGGCTAGTCATGATAGAGGAGGTGCATGGCCAAATGCCATGAAGGAGAAAGATAGAGGTTCAGAGAGGGACTGGTCGGGATCTTCTGATAGAAGGTATCGGGATGATAGAGATCAGGGATATGAGAGAGATGTGCCTAGAGAGAAGGAGGTGGCTCATGACCATGACTTATCTGAAAGAAGGTATCGTGATGATGTTGATGTTAGTCGAGAACGGGACAGAAATCGTGATAGGGGCCGAGAACGTTCTCGAGATCGTGATCGTGACCGTGATAGAGATCGTGAACGAGAACGAGAACGAGAACGGGACCGTGACAGGTACAGGGAAGACAGAGACAGATATGCTGATCATCATAAGTATAGAGACCGTGAACAGGACCATGATGATGAATGGGAACAGGGACGGTCATCGAGGCACAGTAAGGCACGTGTATCTCAAGAAGATGACCGTCGGTCAAGATCAAGGGATGCTGACTATGGGAAGAGAAGGCGGCTTACTTCCGAGTAACTACTCTGCTTCTTATTTGTGGTTACTTTCCATTGAGAAAGAAATGCAATAGAGTAGAAAAACTTCTGGTGGCTTTTGGTTCACCGTGCTTATTTGGACTCTCTTTCAAGTGGTGTTTTTGGTCCTTGATTCATCCAATGGCTCCTCTCACCTCATTGCGTAGATTTCTTTATTGCTTCTGTCTAACAGGAGCACAGTTAATTCTCAAGTGGAAAAAAGGTAAGGCTTTAATTTTCATCGGTGTTTGTTACTTAGAAAATTGTTCTTTTGTCTGTTTTGGATGTGCCATACTTATGTTGTGCTTTTATCATACATGATCACTCTTTTATTCTGGTTTTATTTTTGTGTGTTGGTTGTATACTCATATTTTGGTGCTTATTTTATTTGTTCTGGGAGGTTTTTATGTCCTTGTTATGATTACTTCTTACTGTTGTTTAGTCGGTTTTCTTTTGCCTAAATTCGTAGATCTGTAGTATTCACAAATTACAGTCTCTTACTAGCAATTTTTAGTGTTTCCAATTTTATTTTTATTGCTATGTTTATCATTTGGGCTTAACATGATGCCTTAAGATACTCTTACAATTAGAATCTAAATGGTACAGCTCTACACCAAGCTCTCAACCTTTGATTATGTATTGTTCCATGAATTTGTGCTTTTTCAAACCATGGTATTGTATGACATGGAAGCCCCTCATTGTCGTTTATCTGTTGACTTCGCTTTGTGGTCGAATTGAACCCACAATGACCACATTTAAAATTCTGCGTATATGGGTATAATACAGTTTGGTATCTCCTTTGTTTGACTATAAATTAGGATTGCATTTAGACATGATTCCACTTGATTAATGGCTTTATCTGGCTAGTGGACAGTACCCTAAATGTAAAGGTATCCATGGTTTTTATTTAGTTGTCTAATATAATTATAGTATCAGTTGCGATGGTAATCACTGATGACTTTGACCTATCAAATGACTTTCCAAATTTGAAGGCTGCTTAGGGTTGGTTTGGTATTGCTGTGCTTTGAAAAAAAAGCTGCTGTGAGAATAAGCGGTTGTGAAAAAAATCAGCAGAGTGTTTGGTAAACTTTTTTGTAAAAGTGCTTTTGAAAAAAAAAACAGTCTGATAGTGAGTCTTTTCATTAAAGGAGCATTGTAGCTCCGTGTGCTTTGAAAAAAAGCCAGTTTTCCAAAGCTGCAAATAGCAGCTTCTGCTTTTTCCTTTGATTTCAGCTTATTCTCACAGCAGCTTCCAAAATAAGCCCTTTTTTTTCAGTTTACCAAACACCTAAAACTCTCACAGCTTTTTTTCATGGGTGCTTTTTTTTTAAGCACCTCACTCCCAAACCACCCCTTAGCATATTTGAACACACTGGTGATCAAAAGTAAAAATAAAACAATCAAACAGATAACAGTGACCTGGAATCATACTTGGACAGGGTTTGATGGATGATGTTGTCATAATATTTTTAGATTAACTAGAGGTGTTGCCTATGTTACCTGTGCTGTTCTATATTGCCTTTCCTTCAGCAGCCATGTCACCAATCCTGGTGATTTGGAAATCTGTCATTTATTGTCGGTGCAGTTTGTAGATGATTAGTATGGCCAACCAATCTATAGGACCTAATAGTTCCCTTGCTGTTGTGATTGAGCTGCCTGGGGGGCATCCTAGGATTTTGAGGATGTGGTTGCTTTTTGCTAAACTTATTTATGCGTTGGTTTTTACTGTATACTACATTCTCCATATAAGCACTGGACCTTTTATCACTTGATTTTAGTGCTGTGTTGATGGTGGAGTATATGTTAAGTTTACTGCTGGCTTGGTAATTGTAGATATTTACTCTCACCTGTTTCACTGTCTAATAGTTTGAAGGACACTCTACCGTGAGAATTGAAGCTGTTAAGTAGAGAACTCAGAGTTTCCGTGGAGGAGATAAAGAAGGACCTCGAACATCTACAATGAAGAGACAATGCACGGCGTTTCCCCGCCACTACCTGGACTTAGAAGCTGAACACTTTGCTTTTAGTTTTAGCTTTCGTTTTGCGTTTATGTTTTTCAGTTAATTAGCACTTGATCGAAAGAGATTTGTGGATATTGTTGTCGCTTGAAATTGCCCAAGTCTATGTGGGAGATTATTTTGTAACCTAATATTTGACTGTTGTAATAGGACATAGCAGACGATGTTGCTAATATGCCTTGGTCTGGTTGTATCTTTTCCCATTTTTTGTTTTGGGTTTGGGTTTGGGTGTATACCTCCACTGCTGTTGTTTGTGCCAAATTTTTGTGAAGATGTAGAAAACTAACCCTTCATTTGTAGTAATTGTTTTTAGACCTTTTAGAAATAGAATTGTGTAGTCGGCGGCATCGTGTACGTAACGAAAAGCTGGTGTATGCTATCTTGTACATAGTGAATTCATTCATTTTCATACATGCGTCTCCCTCGTCTTCAAAGTTTATCTTAATTTCTGTTTGCATGGAATTTGGTTCCACTCTTACCTTCCTCCTTTCTTGAATATGAACATGATAGTTAGTTCAAGTATACACCCCTGCTGGACGCTTATCGTCCGAAAATTATGAGTGGAGTTAGTGAAAGGAGTGGGTATTCCGCTCGTTTGGTGGAGAATAACTCATATGGCATGGGTTCACCACCAAGTGGCGTTCCAGGTCAATGAAGTAAATTCTGGTGGACAAAAGACATCTCTACGTGTCTTCATTTCATTTGCACAAGACGTCATTGCGGCAGTGAACTTGTGTTATATAAGTCCCCTATTCGGTGGGAAGTTGGAACAGGACATGAAAAGTCCTCCGTTTGGTGGGTTTTCAATCCTAACCACGTACAAAGGCAAGGGGATTGAACCCATGGAAGGAAGGGAGGGAGCAGATGAGCTTCAACCCAATTAGACCAAAGTGGGCAATCAGGACTTGTAAGACTTGTATCGTCAACCAAATCATCATTTTTTTTTCTTTTCTTTCAAACGCGAACAGAAATTAGACAAGGTGGGTAACCCAGCCATCATAATTTGGGATACAAATCATAGAATGTTTTTATTTTTTTATTTTTTATATACAAATGATAGGATAAGTACGCTAAATTCATCCACACTACAAGGAGGGAGATTCGAACTTAGGTCAAAGGAAAATTTTATTTGGACCCAAAATTTCTCTTTTTCTAAACCCAATTTATAATTTTTATTACTTTGAAATTTCTGTTTTAAGAAAAAGAAGAAAATGAAAAAGAAACCCAGCCAAAGTTACCACCAACATCCACCCCTACCTCTCCAAACCCAAAGACACCCAATGTTGTTCGCCCCCTCACCAAGCACCCAGCCACGCCGCTTGCACCTTCCCTACCACCCACAATCAAAGAACCAAATCTCATCCCACCATAATAATGTTTTAAAAGGCAAAGGTGTGGGTGAAACGTTTCATGGATAGCCTCGCCTAGGCTAAAGCCTTGAGGCGTGAAGCCTATTTATATGAGAGTTTTGAGTAATATTTTGGTGTGATATGTAGTTTTTTTTTTTTTTTTTTTTAGTAAATCGATATTTTTACACTAGGGGGAGGGAGAGTTCGGCTAAGCCACACAATGGGCAGCCTAATTTGGTATCAAATTCGCCATTTACGAGATTCGAACCTAAGACCTCTCACTTCTAAGTGAAGAGGAATACCACCAGACCGTAGTAGTGAGTGGTGGTGTGATACGTAGTCTTATAAAAGAGAAATAAGAATAATATAATATATCTTTTGAGAAAAGAATAATATAACGTTAAAAAACCGTAAAAGACCTTTAATTTTTCCTGCTAGGTTGTTATGAGAATATCTAGGAAAATATGCTTATCTATTTTTTTTTGTCAAATGATAAACTTTGTTATGTTAAATGTTAAATTAATCATCGTCAGGGTTTGCGCCGTCATGCAAGAGCTGAACACCTCTTCACCACTGTAGTAAATGGCCACTTGCAAATATGCTTATTTTTCTTAAAAAAGAATAAAAGCATTAACAAAAATAAAAATATGCTTATCTATCTATCTTGTCTTTGAAATTTAAAATAAGATAAAAATAAAAAGTGAACAGAAAAAAAGATAGTAGGGTAATAAATGTCAGTAAGGTGGGGTCACTTTAAATTTTAAAAGAGAAAAAAAGCATAAAAAAAGAAAAAAAACGAAAATTCAGGAAGAAAAAACCCTCTAATCTTCTTCATCTTCTTCGCCGGGCACCCCAGCTCTGCAACTTCATCTTCTTCCCTAGGCACCCAAGCTCTGCAACTAAAAAAATTCTAGATTGTGCAACTTAAGAAAGAAAAAGGACGCCATTCGAACGCCTTGAGGCCTGCCTCAACCGCCTATGAGCGCCTCAACCACGCCTAAGCGAGTTTTCGCCTAATCCTGCTAGGCAGATGCGATTTTATGGTCACCCCGCCTCGCCTCTGAAGCTGCCTAGGCGCGTCTCGAGGCGCATTTTTTAATACACGGCACTATAATATGGAAGCAATACTTCAACACCATAATGATAAATCAATTAAGGGATATAATCTAATTGAGCGAATTTGTTTAATCTCAATCAATGAGCATGTGTGCAAAATCCTAGTTCTTCATTCTCCCTTTTCACAAAATTTGAGGTTGATGAAAGTCAATGAGTTTAAATCATTCAATAGGAATGACAAAGAGTTTCGGTCGGTGATTGGAGATGGGGTGTTTTTGTGGTAATCAGAGGTATTTTCACTAATATAGGGTGTGTTTTGCTCTTTCTTTCTAAACCCATTTAGTATATGGGGTAAAACAGGAATTTCAAAATAAAATAATATAAGTTGGTTTTGAAAGAGAAATGTTTGGTCCGAATGAAATTTTTCTAGATCAAAATAGCATACAACTCGAGTCAACTTGACTAAATATAGATCTACATAAAACTCGGCACTGACGGTTTCTCTCTTTCAATTAATAATCCAAAATTACAAACTAATTATAGTGACAAGTAAAAGTAAAACACTTCTCCAAAAAGCGGTATGAATAACAAGTAGGAGTTTACATAAGCATACACTGTGACAGTCCTTAAATTAAAACATTTTTAAGCAAAATAATTAGCAATCAAATTACAAAACATCCCTAAAGCAAATAGCCACCAAGCGCAGCAGCAGAGAGCTCAATCCATTATAATCATCTGGGCCTACCCATGTTGGATCCAGGCCCACTCTTCCCCATTCCAACTCCACTCACACCCATCTGATGGAACCCACTCCCTCCGTACACGTGGCCCTGATGCTGCTGCTGCCAATATACCCCAGCTCCACCACTACTCCCACCACCACCACCACCACCACCACCACCACCACCCCCCTCATACCCAACCCCACCGATTCCGCCACCGCTCCCGTCCTTGTCACGCGCCACCACGCTGCTCTTCTCCCCTTCCATCTCCCTAAACCTCTGCAAGTAAACCTTCAGAGGCTCCACGTACTCCTCGAACCCTAACGTCGTCATCGCCCAGAGCAAATCGTCGCCGTTGATCGTCTTCCTCTTCTCCCTCTGACACTTGTCGGAGGCCTCCCCGGTAATGAAGCTTATGAACTCCGACACGCATTCCTGCACCGTCTCCTTCGCGTCTTTCGAGATCTTCGCATTCGCCGGCAGCGCCTTCTTCATGATCCGGCTCACGTTCGCTATCGGCAGCAACCGGTCCTGTTCCCGCGGCGAGAGCTCGCTCTTCCCGTGCGCTCCTCCCGAGTCGTTGTCCGAGTCCGCCATTGATGATAATTTTCAAGCTTCTTGTAGTAATATCGGTACAAAAATGATACAAGGTTGACTTCACATACTGTAGTCCCCGATCAAAATCGCTAAAAAAATCGAAATTTCGAGCTGAAATTTCCAGAAATTGCAATTGGAGCTTGGATTTTTGAACAAATTGGATATATTTTTGCTTGGAGAATTTGAACAAAAAAGACAGAGATTCCAAAAAATTTGGAAATTTGTAAAATCGGAGCTTTGGAATATGAGAAATTTCGACGAGAGAGGGGGCTGGGTTTGGGAGCGAGTGAGTTGGGTCCGTTGGATCATGGAGTTAATAACGCCTATCCGGTGGTCACGTGGACGAATGTGGACCGTTGTTTGCCGATAAGTGTTGAGTGTGCACCGACGGCGTTACGGGCGTCGGATGACTTGAGGTGGATGATCCGGACCGTTCATTTGGTATCCGACACGTGGTTGGTCTGACCTGGATTTCCATTTTCAGAAGATATCAACTTTTTGTGGAATACCACTTTTTATTTTTATTTTTTTATTTCAATTTTCACCCTATAATTATTTATTTTCCTCCTACAACGAGCATGAATCAGTATCTTGTATTAGATAGATATTTGTTAAATGTTTTGGGATGTTTTGTTGTTAAAATCCTTAATTTTTTTATTTTATTATATCAATACTTTTACAATAAGAGGAGGAGAGTTCGTCAAAGCCACACAATGGGTAACCTAATTTGGTATCGAATTCGCCATCCATGAGATTCGAACCTAAGACCTCTCACTTCCAAATGAAGAGAAATACAATTAGACCATAGTACTGAGTCGCATTCCTTTCTTAAGATTCATTGTTTTTAGAAGTTTTTTTAATTTATTTTTTGGGAACTGTTATTTGTGACATCCCACATCGCCCAGGGGAGTGATCCTTAAATGTATATTCCCATCCCTACCTAGCACGAGGCCTTTTGGGAGCTCACTGACTTCGGGTTCCGTCAGAACTCCGAAGTTAAGCGAGAAGGAGGCCAGAACACTCCCAGGATGGGTGACCCACTGGGAAGTTGCTTGTGAGTTCCCAGAAACAAAACCGTGAGGGCGTGGTCGGGGCCCAAAGCGAACAATATCGTGCTACGGTGGTGGAGCGGGCCCGGGATGTGACATTATTAACACTCCAAAAATCTCATTCTACACTCCATAAGTGAAATTTTCTTACTAATTATAGAAAGTTTGGAGTGCAAAATGAGATTTTTGAAGTGCCAATAATAATTCTTTTTTTTATTTATAAAAATAGAAAATCAAGTTTGTGGAAATGTATACATTGAATCTTTAAACCCCTTTTTAGATGTACAATTCCAAAGAATGTGAATATGAGTCACATAATGTAGTGAAATTTGATATGTTTTTTTATATAAAAATGATCAAACACCAAAACCTGTTTATACAAAATAAAAATTTAGAACATTATGACTATTGCTGATATTATGTTGTTACATTGTCGTTGTCACACAATTTACTTAACCAGTAATTACAGTTATTGTATAATTATGTAGTAGGTTAGAGTATGTAACTAGAAAACAGTAGTTAATTGACACAAAAATGAAAAGGCAAGAGAGTATCAAATCAAATTAAATAAAGCGATATTGGAAAAAGAGGAATTCGTACTTGAAACATTTAATAGAAGAGTAAATACTAGTAAACAACTGAATTACAAGTATTTGTTTTTTTAATGAAAAATATGCAATTTTCAACTGTTTTTGTCTATTAAACATGATTTGTTGCTTTAACATTTTGTCTTAGTATGGTTTATTATTGTAATATTTATGCCTTGGATCGCTTCCAACTTGGCAGAGCAAATCCCCATTTGACACCTCCTCCAAGTAGTCTAAGAACCTTTCTACTTTACACTTGGGTGATAATTTGTTTTTTTCGATCATGTCGCTTGTGAAAACTTACAAATTAAGCTTAGTTTAAGGGTTCCAAACCCAAAACAAAAACTTAATTGTTTATGATAGATACTAATAAACATTATCTCTATGACTCTTGTGCACGTTGTGAATATAAAATGTTTAATTACTTATCTTTTACTGGGGAAGGAATCAAAATTTCTCTGAGAATAATTCATATGGAACAGGTCGCCACTGATTCTCAATTCAATAATTAAATGTTACATGTAACTTTTCATTCACATATTATTGAATCTGAATTCCGCATGGTGATAAACTCATTTTATACATGTTCTTGTTAAATGCTACTGTTGGAGTGAGCTTGTACTTTCTAGGTTCTAGTGGGAGTGTTGGTCACACACAATGACCTACTATTAAGGCAACTACACACAATTCCAAATCTTGTATACAAACTGCCGATTTGATGACCTTACTCTCAATATGTTATGTACTTAATTTTGGTTTTTATTGACCCTTTCTATGACGACCAGAGGAATACCTTGTATTCGATACGTTCTTGTACATCGTCCTCAACAAAATAATACGAGGGTTTAAGGTGTCTAGACATACGATTTCACTATAAACGGGTTTGAAATTCAAATTCACCATTACCAAATGTTGTAAAATTACAATTTAAAAACACACAAGTTCAAATGAATCTTGAATCTGAACGCAAAGATAATAATTCTTAACCACTTGATACTTGAGATGAAAACCTTTACATAAGTAATATTCTCAAATACATAAATATACATGTGGCTTGAACCCAATAGGCAATAGCTAGCTCACCCTCACCATATATTAACTGATCAAATAAATGTTTAATTTAATGATGATGTAAGCTGATGAGTCAATATTATATTATATATTTTACCCTATTCTTAGTATAATTTGGTAATTATTTTGGTAGAATTTTGATACTTTGCTTTATATTTTTGATATAGGATATTCGACTTTCTCTGGAGCAAAACATGATCAAACGGACGAATTTTGGAGTGATTCAAATTGCAGGACGTTCTTGTATCTCTTGGCTTGTTCGTGTCAAAATTTAGGATTTTTCTACCAAGCTGTTATTTTCTGATGATTTATTAAAGAAGCAGTGCGCGTTGCTGGAAAGTGACGTTTCTGGGTTTAAACTACGTTGTTGGAGCCTAAGATGACCTCAGATGGGTTCATGGCCTTCTGGAGAAGTGTTCAGAATAGTCCAAGCTTTTAATCCAGCTATTTTGGGCAAGTTTTGGAGCTGTTAATTTAAGATTATGTTTCCTATTTTATTTCAATTTATTTGGTTTCCTTGTTTGATTCTAAGACATTTTACTAGGAGGATTTTGTTGAGTGTAGTATAAATAAGCCTTTTGGTAGACATAGGGTTTTTCTAGTACTATGCAAGATTTGAGAAGAAGATTTTGGCTAGAGCTTAGATATTTTCAGACTTTATTCTACAAGGTGTTTTCATTCTTTTTCTATTTCAATACAATTCTTTTGATTTTAATTATGAATATGCGTAACTAATTCTCTTTTCTAGGGTGAGGCCATGATCCTTAGCAAGAATATGTAGTCTCTTTTTAATTTACTTATGAATTTATGCATGCAAGTTTTGGATTGTTAATAACTGTGCTTTAAACTATCTATTTGTCTTAGTGATTCGCGACCATAAGCTCAAGTCGATTCCTTAATAAAATGTTGTTATCGATACAAATAAAATACAATTCCAACGTAGTGAGAAAATAACACTTTGTATTTTTATATCATGAGATGCTGAAATAAAAACCCTAACACAAAAATTAAAGTTGAAATGCGTTTAAAAATATAATTAACTCGGTCTAAATCTTTCTATCAAATAACACTTTGTATTTTTATATCATGAGACACTGAAATTAAAATCCTAACACAAAAATTAAAGTTGAAATGCGCTTAAAAATATAATTAACTCGGTCTAAATCTTTCTATCTATATATTTTACTGATGGGATGTTTGGCAAGTGCTCCAGTTCACAAGTGCGACTGAGAGTGAAGCGATCTGTCTTTGTCTACAGGAGGATCACATAATTACTTAACCAGCAAAAGCCAAAACATGTATATTTTACTGTTGTTAAAATCCTTATTTCCTTTTTTAGAACCAAAAGCCAAAACCTGTTTATACAAAATAAAAATTTAGAACATTATGATTACTAAGATATTGCTGATATTACGTTGTTACGTTGTTAATAGGGTGTCACACAATTTACTTAACCAGCAAAAGCAATTGTGGTATAATTATGTAGCAGGTTAGACTATGTAACAAGAAATAGTAGTTAATTGACACAAAAATGAAAGTGTAATATCTAATCAAATTAAAGAATGCGGTTTTCTTTTATAAGCGATATAAAGAAAAGAAGAATTCGAACTTGAAACTTCTAGTGAAATAGTGAATACTTGTAAACAATTGAATACAAAGTATGAAATTTTCAACTGTTTTTCTGTATTAAACATGAATTGTCGCTTTTACTTTTGTGTTTGTATGGTTTAGTATTGTAACAGTTATGTCTTGAATCGCTTCCAACTTGGCAGCGCAAATCCCTAATTGACACCTCCTCCAAGTAACACAGGCCTCGTTTGGCAGCTCGGACTGTACTTACTATTTCAGTCGGATAAGATAATTTGTCATCGGATAATACTGACTATTTAGTCGAGCGTACTGACTATTTAATCGGGCATTTGGTGTAATACCGGATTAAAAACTCAATTCATCAAAGATTATCATGTTCATTTACTTCCTCAAAAGGAGATTGAAGAACATTTATGGTACTGAGTTTCACAATTTAAAACTAGCAAGAGAGATGGAAAAACAGTCAGCTTGATTTTGTTTTCAGCGACCCGACTAATTAATACCGACGATTTGGAGTGTATAAGTTATCCGGCGTACGTCGTATAAAATAGGCCGGACCGCATAAATAATCCGGTGCTAATTTAATACGGAATGACACCAAACACCGGATAGTATTAAATAGTAATATCCGGTGTGTTATCTGGCATGCCAAACACGCCCTTAGATGAGAATTTGTCTTTTTCGATCATGTCACTTGTGAAAATTTACAAATTAAATTAGTTTAAGGGTTCCAAACCCAATACAAAAACTGAATTGTTTATGATACTAATAAAAATAAAAAATAAAAACTAATAAAAAGAGTTTGAAAACTTTGAGTTTTAACGATAAGGACAAAATAAAAGGTAAAATGAATAATACCAGGATTGACTTTTTAGTGTAAAAATGTGGTTTTTCGTTAAAGTGAACAGTACCGGAAGCTTTTCGTTAAAGTTTCCAAAAAATAACTTTTGTAATAATTGTACATAAAAAATGTTTAATCACTTATTTTTTACTAGGCAAATTATCAAATTTTCTTTGAAAATGATTCATATAGAACAGGTTCAAGGCCACCGTAATATACTAATTTAATAATAAAATGTTCAAAGTCACTCAGTACTACGGTCTAGTGATTTTCTTTTTTACTTGAACGTGAGAGGTCTTAGGTTCGAATCTCATGGATGACGGATTCGATACCACATTAGGCATCATATTGTGTGATTTAGCCAAACTCTATCTTTTCTTAGTGTAAAAATATCGATGTACTAAAAAAAACTAAAAAATAAAATATCCTGCGTAACTTTTTTTATTACATAATATTATATTATGACCTTAAATATCACATGGTGTTAAACTCGTTACATTTAAGTTGTTCTAAATGCTACTGTTGAAGTGAGCTTGGACTTTCTAGTTTCTAGTGGAAGTTGGACTTTCTAGTTTCTAGTGGAAGTGTTGGTCCCACACAGTGGCCTACTATTAAGGCAACTAAACGTATTTTCAAAATCTCCACATTAAATAATCTTGTATACAAGCAAACTGCCGACTTCATGTCTCCTTACCCTCAATATATTATATACCTAATTTTGGCTTTCTTGACCCTTTGTATGGTGACCGAAAGAATTCCTTATATTTGATGTGTTGCTGTATATCGTCCTTAATATTAACTCCATTAGGAAAAATCAAAGAAGAACGAAGAATTGAAAAGATGAAGAACTAGAGAAACTTTAGAAAGAAATAAGACTTTTGTATTTCTTAAAAAATTGACTAACTTTTTACATTTGTAAGTTGCAATTCTTAATATACTAAGCACAGTATAAACTTATTTGTAACTAATTAACTAACTAACAAATCACTTAACATCCTCACAATGTTCTTACAACTTTGACTGACATGACAATGATTATATGATAACCAATGATCATAAGACATTTGTCTTCACTTAACAACATAAGATAGGCACAAACTTGCACCGTAAAAGGGTTTGAAATTTGAATCCATGGTAATGTCGCAAAATTACAGTCTAAAAACACAAGTTGAAATGAGTTTCATTCATTCAGAAACAATTTTAATATTTCTTTCAATACGTAAGTGTTAGGTCCTAAGTTCCATTCTCATAAATGATGAGTTTTCTTGAGTTCTATTATCATAATTGATGAGTTCGTACCGAATTATTGACATCCTATATTTTTGGCCTGTTGGATAGACTGTCTCACATTCCACAGAAAACCAAAGTCGCCTTAACAAGTTTATTCACATGGTAAATTTACATCCATCCTTATATGCTTGTAATTTACATATTCGAATTTTGAACCTTGAACGTAAAGATAATTGTTCTCAACCATTTGAAGTAATATTCTCCATACGAATATAGATGTGGATTGGACACAATAGCTAGCTCACCCTCACCCATATATTAACTGATCAAATAAATGTTTAATTTAATTACTTCAAATTATTTTGATGATGCAAGCTCAAGTTGCTTCCTTAATAAAATGTCATTTTCGATATAAATAAAATACAATTCCAACATAGTGGAGGAAATAACACAATAATTAAAGTTGAATGCGCTTAAAATATAATAATTAACTGGGGCTAAAACCATTCTATCTGTATATTTTTCTGATGCGATGTTTGGCAAGTGCTCCACTTCGCAGTCACAAGTGAGAGTGGAGCAATCCGTCTTTGTCCAAAGGAAGGATCACTAGTGTAAATGCATTTATGAAAGGAACTCTGTAGGCACTGGGAAACATCAGATTATTTGTGGTAATTTGTTTGACGTCACAAAATATTATCAATAACAATCATCGGAACAAAGTGTTTTTTACAATAAATACATTTTAACAAAACAAATGTCACATCAATGATAATCAAATAGTTAAATGATTTCCAAATTAATTATAGCTCTACTTGCGAATTATTCATATGCATGGGAGGATGTCCACCTAAAGTGATGCAATAGAAGGGTCAGCTTTATGTCCCAAATGTAGGGGGAGGAGGAGGAGGCGGGGTCCATCAATGTCGAACACATTTAGCCGGAGGAAATAGGTAGAAAGAAATGTATACAAAAAAGAGCAAAATTATTGTGATAGGGAGTTCGACATCTTTCAATTAAGAAGAGAAATACCAATACATCAATAACTAGTTGGTAAGCTCGTACATTCAATGAGTTGTTAATCCACAACCAATCCTATTCTATGTTCTCATGACATCTTTTATCTCACACTATTAATCATTGTTTGAAAAGTTGTCACTTGCATCCTTCCATCAGCGTCTGTTGGTTTATCAGTCATTTTCAAGGGCAAACATTTATACTCACAGCGTCACACCATATATTGTTACCCAGTCCCTGAGTCTCCACTTTCTTCTCTTGTTTCAACTTGGATTTGGGATGACATGAGAAGAAAATGAGAGGTATGAGACTAGGAAGCATAACAACATGAGTGAACATGTTTACCTATTTTGTTAGAAAAATAAATGTGACGGACTGACCAAATTGACACATTAAGCAAGAACATTCGAAAATTGAGGCCACGACCTACGGTAATAAAATCAGAACTGACGGCGGACTTCAATAACATAATACACGATACCATACGAGCACTTTTATATGCTACATCTTATTCATTTGATATTTGAAATCCAATCCTCCAAAAGTTTTATAAGCTAGAGGAGGAGATGGAAGCATTCAAGAAGAAACTTGATAATTGATCATTCAGGGATTTTGACATAATTTGTTTTAAATTCTAATACCAATACCATCTCAACTAACAGCTTAAAAACTTTAATTAATAATTCACATCTTCAAAAGAGACAAACAAGCGTATCGACGACGACATTGGAATCGGAAGGACCGGTTGAAAACTTCGACTTGGTTTTAACATAAAACATATACTAAAATAAAAAGATATGTATAAAACAAAGATAGAGTTCCAAGCAAACAAACACTAAACACCAAAGCCACAACACAATGTCTGGACCCTAGATAATTTAAGCATCGCACGACTTTACTTGCTAGTACAAGCATTCCAATCTAATAGGTGAATGTTGGATTTTTTTTGTATCAAGCTAGAATATTTACTCAAGATTTCACAAGAGATGTGCACGGCTTGGATAAAAATGGAGAAAAGAAAAAGCAAGCTAAGTTTTTGTGGAAAATGGTCTTAAGCCAACAAAACCAGAAAGTTGGCATTTGGCTTTTTTATTGATTTCAACAGAGATATTTTTCTAGAGAGAGATTTTCTCTTCTACCAATACATTACAACCTTTCTTAACACACTTTCACCTACTTGTCTGCAGCCATACTGACTTTTCAAGACAAAAGTCACTCAAGTCACAATGATTTACAAAAAAGGACATTTGATGTTCTTATAATTACAACTGAACATATATTTAATATTGCCCCTTGATGTTCTTATAATTACAACTGAACATATATTTAACATTGGCCTTAATGAGAAGTTATTGAACTCCCAAGAATGTCCTCAAGTATTAAATCTAATCTTTGGCAATGTTTTGCAATAGACTAGGTTAACTTCTTTTTCTTCAACAACTTCTCTAATGAAGTGATTCTTTAGTTTGATGTGCCTAGTAGCACCATGATTGACATGATTCCTAGACACTGCTATTGCAGATCAGTTGTCACAAAGGAGAGAAGTTGGCTCATCTTGCTTCTCACCAATATCATTCATGATCTTTCTCATCCATATAGCTTGAGTGCTTGCCAAAGTAGTTGACACATATTCAGCTTTCGTAGTCGATAGAGCAACATTGTCTTGCTTCTTTGAGGTGTCCTTGAGAACACACCAGTCCCTAATGAATAAGTATACTCTGATGTACTCTTCATGTCATCCGTGCTACTTGCCTAATCACTGTCACAAAATCTAACTAGTTTTGTCTCATCATTTCTCTCATACAGAATGCAAATCCAGTGAACCTTAAATGTATCTCAGTATTCTCTTAGTAGTCCCAAGATGAATCTCAGTTGGTTTACTCTAAAACCTAGATAACCGTGAACTTGCATACATAATATCTGGTCTTGTAGTAGTTAAATACATCAAGTTTCTGACAATGCTTCTAGAGTACGAAACATCTACCTCATCACTTCCATCTTCTTTTTGTAGATACAGACTTACATCCTCTCATTCCATACTTTTCAAGGAGATTCTTAGCATACTTTTCTTGGGAGATAAAGATGCTATCATTGGTTTGGCACACACCAATTCCCAAAAAATGATGCAACAAGCGTAAATAACTCAATTGATACTTGCTCATCATATATCTCTTGAAATTAGAAATCATTTTTCCACAACTTCCAATAAACACCAAATCATCAACGAAGATAATAAGGATTTTAAATTACCTTCAGTTTTGGTGTACAAAGTAGCCTCACTCTTGCTCCTTTCAAAGCCATTCTTGATGAAGTAAGCATCAATCTCCCCATACCATGCACAAGGTGATTGCTTCAACCTATAGAGAGCTTTCTTCAACTTTCATTTCTTTATTTTCCACAACAAAGCCTTCCAGTTGATCAACATAGACTTTTTCTTTCAGAACCCCTTTCAAGAATGCTGACTTGACATCTAGCTTGTGCAAATACCAACCTTTCTGAGCCGCCAAAGCAATTTGGATCCGAATAGTCCCAAGTATTGCCACCAGTGCAAAAGTATCATGGAAATCTACTCCAAGTTTTTGTGCGTAGCCCTTTGCAACTAGCCTTGCCTTGTCCTTTGGATTGAACTATCCAAATTCAACTTTGTCTTGTAAATCCACTTGACATCTATGACATCTTTGTCACTAGACCTATCCACCAATTCCCATGTAGAATTCTTCTCAATCACTGAGATTTCTTCCTCCATAGCTTTTTGCCAAGCTGCATCTTGCATAGCCTCTTCAAAACTTTCCAGTTCAATGACACAAAAGTTACAACTTGCATACACATCACCAAGCTGTCTCATCCTAATAGGAGAAACTAGGTGTAGATGCTTGTGATTGAGATTGTGAAGGACTTGCTCGTGATTGTGGTGATGAAGAGCTTGCTTCTTAAGGAGGAGATTATGGTGGATCTTTATTTTAAATTTCAACTTCATTCTCTTCATCTTCGTTGCTATCATCAACTTGAAGTGAAGAATTTTTGGTGGATTGGTTCTTCCAACCCCACGATGCTTTTTCATTGAAAACATCTCTTGAAATGATATTTTTTTTTCTTCAAATCAAAGAGCCTATAACCCTTTGTATGACCATTGTACCCTACAAAGATACACTTCTCACTGTTTTCTTCAAGTTTATGCCTGAGGTTCTTAGGAACATGAGCATAGAAAATCGACCCAAACACCCTAAAATGATTTACAGATGGTTTTCGACCACTGTATGCTTCAAATGGTGTCTTGTCATTCAAAGCTTTAGTAGGAGACCTATTGGTTAGGTAGACAGTAGTATATACAGCTGCCCCCTCCCCAAAATTCATAAGGAATTCCCTTCTCATGCAACATAGACTTTGTCATTTCAACAATAGTCATGTTCTTCCTCTCAGCTACACCATTTTATTGTGGTGAATAAGTTGCGGTAAGTTGTCTTTCAAGTTGCATATCCTCAAAGAATCTTCCAAACTCATTTGAGGTGTACTCACCACCTCTATCACTTCTAAGAGTTTTAATTTTCAAACCCTTTTGATTTTACACCATAGATTTAGACTTCTTAAACACAGAGAATACTTCTGATTTATGCCTCAAGAAATAAAGTCATGTCATTCTTGAAAAATCATCTACAAAAATAAGAAAGTATTTATTACTTCCATGTGTGGTAGTTTTTATTGGTTCACAAGCATTCGAGTGGATGAGCTCCAAAGGTTTAGATGCTCTCCATGCTCATTCTCTAGTAAATGAGTATCGATATTGTTTCTCTATAACACAACCCTCACATGCTTCTTGTGATTCATGTATTGTAAGGAGCCCATATACCATGACATATTGTTGAAGATGTTTTAAACTTTGGAAATTGAGATGTCCCAACCTCCTATGCCAAAACCATGATGAATCAGTTACATCTACCTTCATTGCCACCAAATTAGAATACTTCAATGTCAATAGAAAACTTACGTTATCAGTCATTCTAACCCTTGCAATAACTTCTTGTTTGTTACTATCGTTGCTTTCAAAAAAAAAAAAAAAACTTCTCGTTTGTTTTCCTTATCCAATATCTCACAAAAGTCATCACCAAATTGAGCATCTTGACTACTCTTCATCAGTTGCCAACACTAAGCAAATTCTAATCAAATTTAAGTACAAGCATCACATCCCAGATAAATCTTCTACCTTTTTTGGCATTTGTCTTCTTTGTTTCACCAAACTCCACAAAGAGATTCTTGTTGCTAGTTGATAAGCTCATATTTATACATATTTTACATCAAATTCTCTCGTCTTTTCTTAGTTAGTTTCTTATATTTTTGAGTTATTTGCTTTGTTTTTGTGTTTTATCGAATTTATCTAGTAAATAAAAAAAAAATTGCACAAGTGAGATTTTAAGTGATAAATTCGTCAAAGCTGCCTTACTCACTTATTTTCTTTGTTTATGTTTTCGAATGTGGTGATTTATAGTTATCAATACGTGCTTGATCCTAAAGTGGCTGGTATTATTTACAAGGTAATGCAAATAATGATGCACATGGACTATCAGTGGAAAGGAAAGCATGGAGGGCACTAAGGAAAACAGTGGGCAAAAGAAAGGAATAAAGAAATAAAAAAAGGAAAGAAAGGCTGTCCAAAGCATGCTGTCAACGAACAGAAAATGCACAGCGCAGGAAACCAAGAGGGACGCACGAGAGGAGACGTGGGGGGAGAAGAAGGCTGCTTTGGCAGCTGGCGACGCACGAGAGGAAAGCTGCCTTGTGCAGCTGGTCGAGACATGTGGGAATATAGAGACAAGGTGCGGAATATATAAGAAGGGAAAAGGCGAGCGCGGAAGGGATGAGGGCGCTGCCTTTGGCAGCGTGAGCGAGAGACGTGAGGGCAGCGAGAGGGAGAGACTGACGCAAGGAAGTCAGAGAGCAGCAAGCTGAGAAGGCGAGCGCGGAAATAAGAAGAGGACTGACGCAAAGGAGAGGAGCTGCCTTAAGCAGCTGGCGTAAGAGGAGAAGCAGCAAAGCTGCCCTTGGCAGCTAGCGGCAGGAAGGCAAAAGCAGAAACAGCTGCTTGCGCAGTGAGAGAGCGACAGGTGTCGAAAAGGAAGAGTCAGCAGTGCGTGAAGTGAACGAAGAGAGGATTGACGCAGCACAATGGCGCAAAGTTTCACTCTATTTCTCTCGGTTTAATCCTCCAAACTCATGTTTAACTTTTGATTTAATTTGTGAATTATGTGTAACTAAATTTTAAGTAGTTAGGGGCTGTTTTGAAGCCCCGAATATGATCGTAAATTTGTTGTGATATTTTGTTTGGATGACTTTTATGGAAGGATGAAAATTGTTTCACTATTTATCTCATTGATAAATTCTTTATGTGTTTCTATGGATGCATACATAGTGAGCATATCTAGGATTTTAATGCTATGAATATATGTCTGCCTGCCCTTGTTGAATGAGGACCTACATATGTTCTACAGTAGCACTTGTTAATTGTGGTTAACATGTGAATCGATTTCTAGGATAAGTAAGACAACACCAGTACTTACGATGCCTTGTGATGACTCAAACTCTTTTTATTCTTAATGATTTCTACTTGTTAAATCTATGAACACACCATTCTAGATTGCATGATAGGAACTAAGTTAAGTTGAAAACACCATTCTCTTAACATACTATGTAAGAAAGAGTAATAGGTTGTGTTCTAACATTGAGCCAACTTGAGCATCTTCATCCGGAAATAAAAGGGATTTGAATGAAACGTAACATACTTGCATGATTATTTGGTGGTGGATAGCATGTCCCCTAACTCATTTTCTTAACTTGTGAATTAAAATCTATTGGTATTATTTAAAATCAGTTTCTGTACTGTTTTTGTACGATTTAATTTAAATAGCAAATCAACTCTAAAAATCCCAAAATTTTGTGTGAGCATAGCTTGGTGTGTCTAGTTTATGTGTATAAAATTTCGTTGCATTTGGATAAGTTTAAGTTAGTCTAATAATTATTGTTTGGTGGCTGGTCAGTGGAGACAGCCACCCCGTTTTTGTGACATTTTAAGTATTTGGATAAAACAATCTTCTGCGGGAAAGACCCTTATTTTCATATGCTACAATCGACAAATTTTAGTGTTAATAAGGAAAATCAATAGGATTATTGTGTGCTACTTTGTGGTGCGTTATAATTACTATCAAATTTTTGGCGCCGTGTCGCCGGGGATTGTTATTTCTGATTGCTTATATTTTATTTTCATTATTTTTATTTTTTATTTTTATTTATTTTTATTATTTTCTATTTTTTGTCTATTTAGTGTTTTTGGTTTTGTTTTTATTTCAGGTACTCTTTGTAGTACATGCATACTCGAAAGTTTAAGAGCATTGATCTAGCTTCCTACGATCCAGAGATTGAACGAACATTTCGAAAGCTTCAGAGAAAAATCAAGCAAAAGTGTGCATCAGTGTCTTTACCACCATCGTCTCCACCACATTTAAGTTCAGAAGAGGAGGAGGAACCACAAGAAGGCATGGCTGATAACCGTACATTGAGGGAGTTGGCAATGCCAAATACGGATCAACAACCATTGTGCATCACATATCCAAATGCAGGAGGAGGATTTGAGCTTAAGTCCGGCATGATTCACTACTTGCCTAAGTTCCATGGCTTCTCAACAGAGGATGCCAACAAGCATCTCATGGAGTTTCACGTAGTATGCTCAGGAATGAGACCAGCAAATGTGGATGAGGAGCAAGTCAAGTTGAGGGCATTCCCATTTACATTAGAAGCCAAGGCAAAGGAGTGGCTTTACAATTTACCTCCGGGATCAATGAACACCTGGAACCAGGTGAAGCAAGCATTCTTGGAGCAATATTTTCCGGCCACAAAAGCTGCAAGCATAAGGAAGGACATATGTGCAATCCGACAACAACATGGAGAGCCCTTTGGAGATTACTATGAGCGATTCACACATTTGGTTGCATCTTGTCCTAATCATCAAATTTCAGAGCATCTTTTAATACAATATTTTTATGAGGGATTGTGTGGTACTGATCGTGTAATGCTTGATGCAGCAAGTGGAGGAGCATTTATGGATAAGACACCAACCAATGCTAAGGCATTACTAAAGAACATTGCTGGCAACACACGACAATTTGGAGGGAGAGAAGAGCCATCTTTCAAGAAAGTTAACGAGGTAAGTGCTAATTCTAGGATTGAATTACAATTAGCTAACTTGACTAATCTTGTGCAACAGGTTATTGTGGCTCCAAAACAAGTGTGTGGTGTATGTTCAATGATGGGACATGCCACGGACATGTGCCCTTCGTTGATGGATCAAGGTGGTCTTGAGCAAGCTAATGCATTAGGAGGATTTCAAGGGCAACAAAGGCAAAAGTATGATCCATATTCCAACAACTATAATGCAGGATGGCGCGATCATCCACACTTAAAGTGGAACAATCAAGACAACGGACAACAATCTGTTCCCAACAACTATAACCGTCCGCCTGGTTTCTTTCAAGCAAGACCACAGGCACCATTTCAGCCTCAACAACAACAAGCTCCAAGTAAGTCTCTTGAGGATTTAATTGCTTCTTTAGCTAACTCTACTCAATCTCATCAACAGAAAACAGACAAAGCAATTGAAAACCTTGAGCGCCAAATGAGTCAGTTAGCAAGTTTGATGGGGCAACAACACCAACCAGGAAGGTTGCCTAGCCAAACCGTGGTGAATCCAAATGTGGAGCAGATGAATGTTGTGACTTTAAGGAGTGGAAAAGAATTTTTTGAGCAAGATGAGGCTTCAACAGAAACTAAAAAGTCTCCTAAAGATACATAATTGAACAAAAAAGATTCTGACAAGGTAAATAAAGAAGTTCAAAATTCATTTAACTCATGTGTCCCTATTCCTTTTCCTCGTAGGTTTATGAAGTCTAAGAAAGAGCAAACTGATAAGGAAATCTTGGATACTTTCCAGAAAGTCCAAGTGAACTTACCTCTTTTAGATGCCATAAAACAAGTGCCCAAGTATGCAAAGTTCCTTAAAGAGCTTTGTACGAACAAGAGGAGATTCAATGATCAAGAAACTGTGGCATTAAGCGAGGAAGTATCAGCTGTTTTGCAGAGAAAGCTGCCACCGAAGTTGAAAGATGCCGGTAGCTTTACCATTCCATGTGTAATTGGAGGCAAAGAGTTTGGGAAAGCATTGTGTGATTTGGGGGCATCCATCAATCTGATGCCATATTCAGTGTATGAATCACTAAACCTTGGAGAGTTGAAGGAAACAAAGGTAATAATCCAGTTGGCAGACCGTTCAAATAGATATCCCAAAGGCTTATTGGAGGATGTACTTGTGCAAGTAAATGGGCTTATTTTTCCTGCTGATTTTTTTGTTCTTGAGATGGAACATGACCCTATGCCTACTGCACTCCCTCTTATATTGGGAAGACCATTCCTTAGAACGGCACGTACAAAGATTGACGTCTATGATGGTACCTTGACCATGGAAATTGATGGAGAAATTGTCAAATTCAGAATCTTTGATGCTATGAGGTACCCTAATGATTTTGAATCTTGTTTTTCTATTAATACGTTTGACTATTTTGTGCAGGATTGTTTTAATGAAAATTTGGGACAAGGTAATTTAGAAAAGTTGTTAGTGCATAGCATTACACATGAAAAGCTTAATACTTTCGAGCACATTGAAGAAGAATTAATTCAGACTATGGCAGATCTTGAGTCTCTTTCACCAATTCACGAATTTAAGCCATTGCCGAATCATTTCAAGTATCACCTTCCACTCAAAGATCAATTCCATGCCGTAGGCTCTCATAAAGTTTGAATGGAAGTCTCGTCTGGCTCAAAGACGTTAAAGCAAGCGCTTCTTGGGAGGCAACCCAAGCATTCAACGAAGGGAGACTTTGGAATCGCTAACCAAATCAGATTTGCATTCTTACACCCTTATCTTTACTGCTTTCATTTTGTTTTGTTTAGTTAGTTGTGTTATTTGGTTGATTTCTGTGAGTTTGTGTTATTTAGTTTGAGTGTGAGGGAAGGTTAAACAAAGTCTTTTTACATTGATTCACATATTTAACATTGATTTAAAAATTAAAAAAAAAACAAAAAATACTTATATTTATATATATAATTAAATAAACTTAAAAGCATAAATATTTTACAATAATGTGAACTAATAGCTTTCATTGGTCGTTGGTAGGTGGTGCCTCGGAGGTCGACGGAGCCCCAGAAAGACGAAGCGCCAGAGTTGGATCATTCGGAGCCTCAATACTTGGTACAGCTCCCGAGGACGAAGGCAACACAAACCTCGGGAGTAACGCCATAAACCGTTGATGATCACTATGAATCCGCACTTCAGACTCCTGCAGCTGATCAAGCTTCCTCTTCAAGCTTGTTGAGTAATTAGTTGCGAGCATGTGCAACTCCTTATTCTCATGCCTAAGCACTCTGACCTCTTGCCGAAGACTAGCCACTTCAGCCATCAATGACTCAACCTGACGAGTTCGAGCGAGAAGGCGCTGGCCCATGTTTGATACTGAGCCTGCGCATCGGACGCTGTAGGCCAAAGAGTCCTGAACAGCCAGTTCGTCGGACCGCCTGGAAAGTATCCTAGTGTCTCTAGGAGTGAGCAGATTTCTGGCCACCACCGAAGCGGTTGTTTCATTCATCATCATGGAATCCCCAACTGTAAGAGGACCATTTGGGGATATGAAGGACGGCTGCCAAATGTTGGTTGGAGAAGACATATCACTATCTTCCCCAACATTCAAGTTAAGGCGACGGTCAGAAGGACAAGACATATTTGAAGATGTGAAGAAAAAGAAGAGGTCGAACTGATCAAGATTAAAAAAATCTCGGAGGGAGTGTTTACAGGAGGGAGCTCAAGTGTGTTGTGGAACAAAATTACGCCTCTATAAAAAGAAGAAATCAAGAGGCGCTCATCAGAAATCAAAGTGGCGTCCTCTCGCAAATCGAAGAGTCGGGGCTCATTTCTCAAAAGCCGGATTCTTTTCTCAAAAGTGGCGTCTCCTTTCTCAAAAGTCGGACTTCGTCTCAAAAGTCGGACGCCGTTCTCAAAAGTCGGGCGTCTCTCTCAAAAGACGGAGCGGTCAGGAATCACGAGGCGAGCAGCTTTTCCAGTTTTGTCGTCATTCGTCACGCGCACTGTCAGCTTTGCGGAAATTACGGGCAGCTTTGTCAGAAAGCGCGTAACTTGTACTGTTCATCCATCCACCGGCTGCCGACAGGGGTAAAGGAACAGTTTCGGTTGTGAAGAATCATTCCTATAAACGTCTACCTTCGCCATCCATTGCAAAGGCAAACCCTCTCAGCACTTCTTCATCTCCGAAAATGTATTCCCAACGAAGCCTCTCGAGTTACTCTGTATTTCTCATTCCCTGGGATACCTTTGCAAACAAGTCATCAAGAGCTAGAGTATTTCATATCATGAAGGTTGAAAGCAAGAGTATCTCATATCATGCTTTCTCCCTGTCCTTTCCTTGTCTTTGTGACAAGGAGAAAGCGAGCAATCAGCCAGCACTCGGTGTCAATCTTCCAACCTAAGAACCGACTGCCTGGAAATCCTTTCTGATTGCTTACCTAGCATTGCTCTCGAGTGCTCATCTTCAACCGCTGATGTACTTCTGAATAAGACGCCACATCTGCCTGGAGAACAGATAAGGCAAGTGAAAATGATACCTTGAAGCATGTGGAGACAGGGTGCTGCTTCATCTTCAAGATCAAGTCTCATTTTCCTTGCTAAGAAGTTCCCCAGCCCAGTTCAAGAATAAACCTGTGGAACGATACTTCTTCAAAAGCAAAAGTATCTCATATCATCAGAGTCAAAGGCAAAGATATCTCATGGCATGTTTTTCCTTTACCCTTGCTCTTGCCTGCGAGACAAGGTGAAAGAAGACAATCGGTCGGCACTTGGACAGATTGAACAAAGAAACAGACCAATACCTCTACCTCGTGCCTACCCGCCATGCAGAAGAAACAAGCAGAGAAGAATGCAGCCTGCAAACTCAATCAACCCGGCAGAAGGAGTCCGAGTTGAAACCAAGAGCTCGAGAAGCTTCAACAACATATGGACGCATCAGTCACCACCACCAATCAAGTCTCATTTTCCTTGCTAAGAAGTTCCCGAGGCCAGTTCAAGTTCAAAGCTGTGGAAAGTCACCAAACAGGACCAATGATCACTTATTAGTTTTATTCATTGTCTTTTATTTTCATTTTCAATTTTTCGTTTGTTTTTTTTTTTTTTTTTACATTTTCTTGTGTTACTTAACTGAATTATTTCTTTTCTTTGCAGGAACTTTTGGTTATTTCCACCCTTGAAGTTGATTGCAGAATTTTAGCTTGGGGGGTCATCGCTTGATTTTCTGCAAATTAGGGAAGTTTTCAGTCCTATTGCTTTATTTTGTTTCTTTTTATTTATTTATTTTATTTTTATTTGCATTTTATTACAGTTTCTGACATTGGGGACAATGTCTAGTTTAAGTGTGGGGGTAAAGAGTATAAAAATGACCAAATTGAAATTTTTTGTACCTTCGACTTTGAACTGGTTTCATTTGTTTCCATGTTATTGCTTTGTGTTTTCTTAATTAAGTTGTTGTTTTTTTTTTTTTTTAAAAATAAAAAAAAAATCGGAAAATTTAAAAAAATCCAAAAATATTTCCTTGTTTTCCTTATTGTTTTGAATTAGATTTTTGTTAGTTTCCCGACCCAATGATATAATTGGATAAAATTTGAACCATGATGATCAAGAACTTAGTTAACATGTGTTGTGTGAAATTCCTAATTCTCGTGTTAGTTTGTACATATTTGATCATCTTTGAAAAACCAAATGCACATAGCCTTGTTGATGTGAAACTAAAGCATGATTTAAAGCTTCATATGTGAATTTAGTGACCATATACATCCTATGTGAGTTTTTGAGCCTATTGAAAGTGTGTGCATTTTTCATACACTCCTATTCTTTCATGTGTGATGAACTTATGTGAGATACTTCTCTAGAACTTGCATAACGATCTTTCGAAACATATGTCATTGATTGCATGAACTTGAAAATGATAGAGGCATTAGGTTTACCACCATGGCCCAAATAACCTTGTTTCCCAAAGAAAAATGATATCATTAGATTGCCAATTTGAGCCGTATATGTGAGCCTTTTATTTCTTATCACCAGATATGTCTACCCTTATGCCTGAAATATTTTTCCTTACCCTTTCCAAGCGAGCTAATGAGTAATGTGAAATTGTCTTATGAGAAGTGTTTGTGAAGTACTCGGAAGGTGTTTGGCAAAAGAATAAGTGTGGGGGTTTTTCATATTTGTTTGTGTTTCAAAAAAAAAAAAAAAAAAATGTTTAAAGTTTCAGTTTAAGGTTGAGGTTGGAGGTGACTAGAAGAATAGCTGGAAAGCTTGAGTTCTTATAAATCTAAACAAAAGAATTGCTTGCAATGTAGCTTGGAACTTGTGTTTACCTATTCTTTCGTTTCAATAACCCTCGCCCTAAACCTCATTACGTCCAATAAAAGTCCTCTTGATTTAAGTTTTGCAATTATGATTGTGGAGAAGTGATCTTTATGCAAGCTTATGGTAGAACTTTCACATTTGATTCTTTGAGCGAAACACATTAAAACTAAACACATGTGTGATTAAGTGTATATCCAGTGAGAAGGTCGCTAGTTTGCATATGGTGATTTTAAAAATAAAAATTTGAAATTGCATTAGCATGGCTATCTCACACACTACACTTCAAAGATTATTCAAAGATTACTGCTAATATTTGAATAAGGAAGATGAACTTGGATTAGTTTGTTTGGTGCTAGCTATGGTTCTTGATGATTTGTGTTCTCGAATGAAATTCTATGAGGGTCACATAGGGGGAAGCTAATAATTTTCATGTTATTACTTTTTCTGTTTTCGTTGTTTTGCTCGAGGACTAGCAAAAGCTAAGTGTGGGGGTATTTGATAAGCTCATATTTATACATATTTTACATCAAATTCTCTCGTCTTTTCTTAGTTAGTTTCTTATATTTTTGAGTTATTTGCTTTGTTTTTGTGTTTTATCGAATTTATCTAGTAAATAAAATAAAAATTGCACAAGTGAGATTTTAAGTGATAAATTCGTCAAAGCTGCCTTACTCACTTATTTTCTTTGTTTATGTTTTCGAATGTGGTGATTTATAGTTATCAATACGTGCTTGATCCTAAAGTGGCTGGTATTATTTACAAGGTAATGCAAATAATGATGCACATGGACTATCAGTGGAAAGGAAAGCATGGAGGGCACTAAGGAAAACAGTGGGCAAAAGAAAGGAATAAAAAAATAAAAAAAGGAAAGAAAGGCTGTCCAAAGCATGCTGTCAACGGACAGAAAATGCACAACGCAGGAAACCAAGAGGGACGCACGAGAGGAGACGTGGGGGGAGAAGAAGGCTGCTTTGGCAGCTGGCGACGCACGAGAGGAAAGCTGCCTTGTGCAGCTGGTCGAGACATGTGGGAATATAGAGACAAGGTGCGGAATATATAAGAAGGGAAAAGGCGAGCGCGGAAGGGAGGAGGGCGCTGCCTTTGGCAGCGTGAGCGAGAGACGTGAGGGCAGCGAGAGGGAGAGACTGACGCAAGGAAGTCAGAGAGCAGCAAGCTGAGAAGGCGAGCGCGGAAATAAGAAGAGGACTGACGCGAAGGAGAGGAGCTGCCTTAAGCAGCTGGCGTAAGAGGAGAAGCAGCAAAGCTGCCCTTGGCAGCTAGCGGCAGGAAGGCAAAAGCAGAAACAGCTGCTTGCGCAGTGAGAGAGCGACAGGTGTCGAAAAGGAAGAGTCAGCAGTGCGTGAAGTGAACGAAGAGAGGACTGACGCAGCACAGTGGCGCAAAGTTTCACTCTATTTCTCTCGGTTTAATCCTCCAAACTCATGTTTAACTTTTGATTTAATTTGTGAATTATGTGTAACTAAATTTTAAGTAGTTAGGGTCTGTTTTGAAGCCCCGAATATGATCGTAAATTTGTTGTGATATTTTGTTTGGATGACTTTTATGGAAGGATGAAAATTGTTTCACTATTTATCTCATTGATAAATTCTTTATGTGTTTCTATGGATGCATACATAGTGAGCATATCTAGGATTTTAATGCTATGAATATATGTCTGCCTGCCCTTGTTGAATGAGGACCTACATATGTTCTACAGTAGCACTTGTTAATTGTGGTTAACATGTGAATCGATTTCTAGGATAAGTAAGACAACACCAGTACTTACGATGCCTTGTGATGACTCAAACTCTTTTTATTCTTAATGATTTCTACTTGTTAAATCTATGAACACACCATTCTAGATTGCATGATAGGAACTAAGTTAAGTTGAAAACACCATTCTCTTAACATACTACGTAAGAAAGAGTAATAGGTTGTGTTCTAACATTGAGCCAACTTGAGCATCTTCATCCGGAAATAAAAGGGATTTGAATGAAACGTAACATACTTGCATGATTATTTGGTGGTGGATAGCATGTCCCCTAACTCATTTTCTTAACTTGTGAATTAAAATCTATTGGTATTATTTAAAATCAGTTTCTGTACTGTTTTTGTACGATTTAATTTAAATAGAAAATCAACTCCAAAAATCCCAAAAATTTGTGTGAGCATAGCTTGGTGTGTCTAGTTTATGTGTATAAAATTTCGTTGCATTTGGATAAGTTTAAGTTAGTCTAATAATTATTGTTTGGTGGCTGGTCAGTGGAGACAGCCACCCCGTTTTTGTGACATTTTAAGTATTTGGATAAAACAATCTTTTGCGGGAAAGACCCTTATTTTCATATGCTACAATCGACAAATTTTAGTGTTAATAAGGAAAATCAATAGGATTATTGTGTGCTACTTTGTGGTGCGTTATAATTACTATCACTAGTCATGTGATTACTACATTTTACTATATCCACTATTAACAAACCAAATATCACCTTCTTTGTCTTCAATCATAGTTGCATGACACGCATAGAAAAGCATTTTTGTCTTCTTTTTCTACATAGTTTGCAGCTTGGTTGAATTTCACAATACAATCTTTTTGTATAGGGCCAATAGACCACATATCTGACACTTTGGTTTCCCTTTGAACCTACAAGTATCCTCAAAATGATTCTTTCCAGTACAAATTTTGCACCTTGCTTGTATAGAAGAAGGCTCTGAATAGAAACTCTTCTGGAAATTTCCTTTCCCCTTAAAATTCTGATTCTTCCCTTTCCAATTCTTATTTGGCTTAGAAGAATTGGGCTTGCTTTGTTGAGATGAAGATGGACTTTGATCTCTTCTTTTCACACCCACTGTAAGTGTTTGAAATGCACTCTCAACTGAGTATTCAACATGCCTATCTAATCTCTGATCAAATGATTGAAGTGAATCCTTTAACTCTTGAATAGACAAATAATTCAAATATTTAGTTTCCTCAATGACACTCACAATAGAATCATATTTTCTCAACAATTCTTCTATAACTTATCTTCTCACCATAATGATTGCATTTGATGTATCACATCAATGAGTTTAGTCAAAGTAGTTTTTCAAAAATTCATTTTCCTTCATCCTAGCATATTCAAAATATCTTCTAAGACTCTGCAATTTTACAGATCTTACATTCTCTACACCTCTATATTCTTTCTCCAAAACATCCCACGCATCCTTGGCTTTCATCTCGTTCGAGATTCTCAAAAAGATTTCAACTGAGAGGCATGTCTGAATGAAGCAGAGATCTCTAGCATCATTCTTGAGATTTTCTTCTAGAAATACCTTCTATGCTGCAAATAACTCCACACCTTTCTTCGGTTCAACAACCCTAACACTTATAAATGACCATAGCCCAAAAGCTGTAAATAAGGTCATCATCTTCACTCTCCAATAATCATAATTTTCACCATCAAAGATTGGAGATGGGCGACTCTTATCATTTTTGCTGCTACTTGTCATTGATTCCTTCAAATTTGAAAGTTAAGGTTTTTAAGAAATAGATCCCCAAATTGAAGAACACAAGGTAACTCCCATAACTTAGTTGATCCAACTAAGCTATGATACCATGTTGGATTTTTTGTATCAAGCTAGAATATTTACTCAAGATTTCACAAGAGATGTGCAGGGTTTGGATAAAAATGGAGAAGAGAAAAAGCAAGCTAAGTTTTTGTGGAAAATGGTCTTGAGCCAACAAAACCAGAGAGTTGGCCTTTGGCTTCTTTGTTGATTTCAATGGAGATATTTTTCTAGAGAGAGATTTTCTCTTCTATCAATACATTACAACCTTCGTTAATGTATATACATCAAGAACAATAAAACCAATCAATTAGCATGAATATTGTGGAAACAAGTTATCTATCTATACTCGTAATTGCTTCATTGGTGGAAATGGAGACCAACAGAAGATGAACAAAATAAATATAATGTATTATGATTCAATCCACCAAGTATGTACGGATAAATACCTTCAACGTAAGTCTTTGCAAGAAAGGAGATGCCCTCATAAAAGAAGTTAAATGAGAAAGACCCAACGATCATATGTTTAACTATTAAATCCAAATGCTTGAGGTTTGTTAATATAAGAAATACGTGATTCCTATTGTGATCTGAAAATTGAACAAGGAGTAAGGAACTGCAAAATCCAAAACAAGAAAAGAAAACTATCGTACCATAGTACTTATACTAACCCCTCTTTTAATATCCAGCTTGAGAACCTCCAATTGAGAAAGACAACATGAAACTTGGGTGGACGGAACCTCTATGGATTTAAGGTAGATGTCACCATCATCCCATGTACAACGATATCAAGAGACACGGAAATGGATAGCTCAATGAGCAAAGGGACGTTACTAAGAAGCATGTTTATTGCACTTCCCTCTCGTAATCGAGCAAAACGAGGTTTGCATCGCTAGCTATTAAACTATCTATTACAAAAGCAATTTTTGAACCGTTGAGAAGTCATCAGTGCTATCTACATCTTCATAGCAAGATGCATAAAAAAAACTCAAAACCAAATTGACAGTGTAGGTAGGTTAAGGAAAAGAAGACCCAAATCAAAAGTCCACTTATGGACTATCGATATGGCAGCAAAGACTCGAAAATTGAAATCTCACTTAGTGGTTCAACAATAAAAAGGAAAGGTATTTGTATAGCATCCCAAGTTTTTCTGTCCCAAATAGAGGGGGATGAGGAGTCGGAGGCATAAGGTGGCCATCAATGTCGAATGCATGTAGCCGAAGGAAATAGGTAGAAAGAAATGTAAGCGAAAAAGACAAAAATTAATAGGATAGAGAGTTTAAACGCACGACCTCATCCAATTGAGAAAAGGAATACCAATAGATCAATAACTAGTTGGTAAGCTCGGACGTCCATCTGAGTTGTTAATCCATGACAAAGTTTATTTTGCGTTCTTCTGAAATCTTTTGTCTCACACTATCATTGTTTGAATAAATAAATACTCAACTTATTAGTCGCATAATGTAGTGAAATTTGATAATGTTTTGTATAAAAATAACCAAATTGCAAAACTTGTTTATGTAAAATATTTTTTTTTAGAACATTATGATTACCGTTTGTTAAATTGTCAATATGGTGTCACACAATTTACTTAACCAGTATTTACAATTATGGTATAATTATGTAGCAGGTTAGACTATGTAACAACAAAATAGCTAATTGACAAAAAAAAAAACAAAAAAAAATGAAAGGGAAAGAGAATATCCAATCAAATTAAAGAATGTGATTTGGTTTTCTATAAGCGGTATTGGGGGAGGAGGAATTCAAACTCGATCATTTAATAAAAGAGTGAATACTTGTAACCAACTGAAATGCAAGTTTTTACAAAGTATGTGACTTTCAACTATTTTTCTCTATTAAGTATGGTTTGGGTTTTCTAATCATGTCACTTGTGAAAAATTAGAAATTAAACCTAGTTTATGGTCGTAAACCCAAAACAAAAACTGAATTGCTTATGATATTGACAAACAATATCTCTTAGACTCTTGTACACATTGTTTATGATATTGTGAAACCCAAAATGATATGTTATGGATATTAGTTTTTAATTAATGTGTAGTGAGATAAAGCTAAATTGCTCTCCTTATACAAAGTTCGTTTGAAGATGCATTCAAATAACTAAAAGCGTATTTTATGAAAATATTTCTAAAAATGAGCTCTAGAACATTGAATTTTTTATTAAAAAATCAAGGTTTTTTTTAATATATATATGTAAAACATACTTATACACAAAGGACTCAATCGTTCATTAAGCCATCTGCCAGTGCTATCAAATGTCTGCCTTCTACTGATATCATTCATACACCAATAGATCAGCAAGCAAATACCTCTGTAGTTGAAAATATTACGCCTTGTTTGGCCTTATTCCACCCCATCACCATTAGCCAAACAACATGAAATCTCACTTAGTTGTTCAGCAAAAAAAAGACACATCTCAAATCATGAATGCATTGATTTTACGCACACTATTGATTTGGTAGTAAAGACTCAAAAAATTGAAATCTCACTTAGTAAATGAAACAAAAAAACAATTGAATAACCAAGAAAAAATAATACATACCCCTCTCAAGCATCAGGATCTGCATCTAATCAAAATAAACTTAATCAATGAATCTAACAAAAAAACCTAATTAACGATTTGGCACTTACTCAATGTTGATGTTGCAGAACTTATGAATATGTGTGAGTTTATTCAAAGTCATCCACACTCCTACGACTAAGGGCGAGATGACGACATTCAATACGAACGTCGGATCTTTCTTTGCGGTTTGAGAGTGCCGAAAATCTTGACCTCCCGGCACGTTTAGAAAACACCCTATGCCACGCTCCACATTAGCCACAAATAGTGCGTACGCAGCTCTCGAAAATGCCTGAACCCTTCTTGTATGGGCAACAAAGACACATTACTCAAATCTCCCACAGTCAATCCGTCAATTGGATTCGAAAAGATGACGAGTCAACGGTGGAGATCACTACTACAATATACCCTATCACTGGCGAAGCAAAAATCGACAAGAAACCCCATTTTTGTCGAAAATTTAGCAAAAATTCGACATAAAACAATGCAATGTCGGATTGGAATAGCGACACTAATGCTAGCGTCGCGAAAGGGCTTCAATGTCGGTTTGTACGCTTAATCCGCCACTACGCAGCGTCGGTTTAAAGCGACACTGATACTAACGTCGATTTAAAGCGACACTGACACTGACACTAACGTCGGTTTAAAGCGACGCAAATTAGCAATTAAATTATAAAATATCCAGTCTTACGTCGATTTAAAGCGATGTGATGTTTTGACATGATGGCGGTCATAACCGACGTCAACTAGCAGCTAACAAATAAAATACTCAATCTATTGTCGGTCCTAACCGACATTACCCAACATCTCGATAAATAAAATAATTATCATGCATTCTTACACAGATGGTAAATGAGATGCAAACTTCACAGATTCAATTTATTCAAGAATTCAACTGGGGTCTTTTGGGTGTAGAATTTCTTGTTAAATGTATTCTATTTCATATAAATAAGGAAGTACAAATAACACATATATAGGAGCCATTAGAGAACCGGTTACAAGATGAAGATAAAAAAACTAACAATTACATATAATACTAATGAGAGCTCCATGCTTGCATATAATACTAGCAGCTGCCATGATGCTTTCCTATGCTTGCCTTTGTCGAAGACCACAGATTTTGTAGCTCCATATTGCCATATATAATACTAGCAACTCCATGCTGCCATGCTTGCCATCAGATCAGTGTTCCAATACTTTACTACTTCAACATTAGGGCTCTAATCTCTATAGATTAAACTCAGGTTTTATACCTTTCAAAAATTATGGATCTGCGATTTCCAGTGTCCTTGCTCTTCAGATCCAACATGCATAAATACAGAAAAAAACAATTAAAAACCAAGAAACAAAAATAAATTTTCAATTTAAGCATAAAACTAGTTAGAATACAAAATAGAAACTAAAATTAATAATCATAATAATTTAAAAATGAACCACCTTCAAGCTCTTCCTCCTCGAATTGGAGTTCCTCAGAATGTTGATCTTCAAACTGGTGATCCAAAGCAAATGGGGAAGGAGTTGAGGAAAAACTGAAAAGGAGGAAGAAGGGGACGCACAGATGAAATGGGGAAGGAGAAGAAGAAAGTCTGAAATTGGGGGAGAAATGAAAGCACGGTTGAAATGGGAAAGAGAGGGGTTTAAATATGGGTACTTTTCTAACACACTTTTTGAAATTCACATAGCGTCGCTTTAATGAAACTGGCGTCGCTTTAATGAAACTAGCGTCGGTTTAAACCGACGCCAACTTCTGACACACTTTTTGAAATTCACATAGCGTCGCTTTAATGAAACTAGCGTCGCTTTAATGAAACTAGCGTCAGTTTAAACCGACGCCAACTTCTGACACACTTTTTGAATTCACATAGCGTCGCTTTAATGAAACTAGCGTCGTTTTAAACCGACGCCAACTTCTGACACACTTTTTGAAATTCACATAGCGTCGCTTTAATGACACTAGCGTCGGTTAAAACCGACACTAAGTCTCTCCATCCATTTCCTCATGCAAACAAGCGGGAAATTTCCCGCCTAATATTTCAAATACTATAATTTTACATATATTAATTTTATAATTTTATAACCCTAAAAAATACTATAATAATTATATATATTAATGTAACAATTTTATACCCCTAAAAACTATAATAATTACATATATATATTATTAAATTAAATTTTAAAAATTGGTGACCATTGGATCAGCTTAAATATACATACCATTCAATTTCTTAAGTGTTATACATACAAAATAAATAAATTTAAATCTACTTAATAAATATATATATATACACACACCATTGAACTTAATGGGATACGAATTCTACGAAACTAATTTCAACGATCCAACCGTCAAACTTGTTTGTATATGCTTCGAGATCACATCAGCAAAAAATCGCAAAAAACAAACATTAAGAGATCAATTAACGAGACAAAACTTTTCGACAGTTATAAAACGAAAAATCACGATTTAACGGTTATTTTAACTCCAATTTTGATTATTTTTTATAGCTACGCTCCTTGATCCTATATGAATACAATGAATGAATTCGATCTTCAATTTAAAACATTTACATTAGTGGATACCACACAAATCTTATGTTATTCTTAATGAAAGTATAAATAAACTCTTAAGTGTTAATGAATCTATCGTTTTGATGGGATACGCATTCTACGAAACTAATTTCAACGATCCAACCATCAAAATTGTTTATATATGCTTCGAGATTGCATATGCTAAAAATCGCAAAAAACAAACATTCAGAGATCAAGTAACAGGACAAAACTTTTCAACGGTTATAAAAGAAAAATCATGATTTAACGGTGATTTTATCTCTGATTTTGATGATTTTTTACATCTACACTCCTTGACCCTATATGAATACAATGAATGAGCTCGATCTTCAATTTAAAATATTTACACTAGTGGATACCACAAATTCTTATGTTATACTTAATGAAAGTATAAATAAACTCTAAGAGTTAGTGAGTCTATCATTTTGATGGGATATGCCTTCTACGAAACTAATTTTATTGATCCAACCGTTAAACTTGTTTATATATGCTTTGAGATCGCATACGCCAAAAATCACAAAAAACAAACATTCAGAGATCAAGTAACGGGACAAAACTTTTTGACGGTTACAAACAAAAAATCACGATTTAACGGTTATTTTAACTCCGATTTTGATGATTTTTTACAGCTACACTCCTTGACCCTATATGAATACAATGAATGAATTCGATCTTCAATTTAAAATATTTACATTAGTGGATACCACACAAATCTTATGTTAGTCTTAATGAAAGTATAAATAAACTCCTAAGTGTTAATGAATCTATTGTTTTGATGGGATACGCATTCTACGAAACTAATTTCAACGATCCAACCATCAAAATTGTTTATATATGCTTCGAGATTGCATACGCCAAAAATCGTAAAAAACAAACATTCAAAGATCAAGTAACGGGACAAAACTTTTCAACGGTTATAAACAAAAAATCATGATTTAACGGTGATTTTAACTCTGATTTTGATGATTTTTTACAGTTACACTCCTTGCCCCTATATGAATACAATGAATGAGCTCGATCTTAAATTTAAAATATTTACCCTAGTGGATACCACAAATTCTTATGTTATACTTAATGAAAATATAAATAAACTCTAAGTGTTAGTGAATCTATCATTTTGATGGGATACGCATTATACGAAAC
Organism: Malus fusca; assembly: GCA_035220775.1. Taxonomy (NCBI): domain Eukaryota; kingdom Viridiplantae; phylum Streptophyta; class Magnoliopsida; order Rosales; family Rosaceae; genus Malus; species Malus fusca. The sequence goes on from CM069069.1 coordinate 27,539,142, forward strand.
TAATTTCAACGATCCAACCGTCAAACTTGTTTATATATGCTTCAAGATTGCATAAGCCAAAAATTGCAAAAAAACAAACATTCAGAGATCAAGTAAAGAGACAAAACTTTTTTACGGTTATAAATAAAAAATCACGATTTAACGGTTATTTTAACTCCAATTTTGATGATTTTTTACAGCTACACTCCTTGATCCTATAGGAATACAATGAACTAATTTGATCGTCAATTTAAAATATTTACAGAAGTGGATACCACAAAATCTTATGTCATGAAGATCGATGAAAATTGAGGATTTTGTAAAAGGAATAACATGCAAGCTTTGAGTTCCATTGGCAAGGTTTAAACTTTTGAGAAAGGTTTCACAACAGGATTCAGGCAAACAATCCCCTTCATGCAACATTCTTTTAATTAACTCCAATAAAGTGGTGAAGATCTCGTCTGACATTCCCGCTAAACACTTGATCTGATACAGTCTTACAACTGCTTCCAATTTCTTAAACTCCTTACAACCTGGCCACAAATCTTGATCTGCCTCTTCAAACAACCTAAAAAAAGTCTCCATTTCGGGGTATCATCAACCAACTCTTGTCCATGTTTTACCACTTTACGAGGGCAAAATATTACGTTGACACTAAGATGCCTACAATCTTTCAATCCCTATCATGTAGGCATAACTATTAGAATTTTCAATTTCTATCTTTCAACCCTCGAACTCTACCACGATTGCAATTTTTTAATTTTCAACACCTATTATAGTAAAAACAAATTAAAATAACAACAAAAAGTTATCAAAATTATGCTCATCTAATCTATTCTAGTAAATGACAACCAAAAGTTATCAAAATAACAACAAAAACAAATTAAAATAACAACAAATTAAAATAACAATTAGAATGCAAAACAAATTAATTTAACATAATATATTCTTATATTACTAAATATTACAAGTTCATGTTATATTTAATATTGTTAATTTAACATAAATGCTTATAAATATTATTCATTTCCATTTTCTCATAACAATTCAAGTGACAAAATTAATTCATTTGACTAAATATTTATTAATTTAACAAAAATAGTAGAAATTTATCTAAGTACTTAAATTAGAATTTTTAAATAAATAAACTTGTGTATCATACAATTTAAAAATTAAAGAATTTAGTGATAAAAACCTGAATTATGGAAGAATTCCGTCGTCGATCAATTCTTTATGTACTCAACTAGCTCAAATAAATTCCCTACAAAAAATAAATTGTAAATAAAAATTAAACATAAGAGGAGAAAATAAAAATATTACAAGCAAGAAAAACTTACTGCTCTGAAGAAGGAATAAATGAAGTTGGAAGAACAAATAAGAAAGATGCAAGAGAGAACACACGGGGAGGGGTTTGTCAATTAGAAGAACGAATAGGAAAAAAGCAAGAAAGGAAGAAGAAAACACGGGGGAGAGTAATCAATCTGTCTCTTAAAACCGACACTCGGTTTCAAAATATTTAAAAAAACTAATTTAAAGCGACATTGGGTTTCAAAATATTTAAAAAAATAATTTAGTGTCGGTTATAAGCGACACTCATATTTTATGTCGCTTAAAAGCGACACTGTTATATTTAAAGCGACACTGTTTTACTTAAAGCGACGCTAGTATTTAAAAATTATTAAAATGTACGTCGGTTTTAAAGCGACGCTAAATGTTTACGTCGGTTTAAAAGCGACGCTAAATGTTTATGACGCTTATAAGCGACAGTAAATCCGACGTCATGTTCAATAAGTGTCGCAACTGTCTAGTTCGCCATTATATTATATTAAACCGACACCATCTACTGACACTATAAGGCCTTTTTGTAGTAGTGGATGAGGCTTCAACTATTTTCGGTTCTTGATTGAGATGAAGAGGTTGTATTTGACTTGCATGGAAGGAGGCTCTATTGATCTCATCTACATCACCTACTCGTCATTTCTACGAATCCATTTTGACGGATCGACTGCTGGAGATTTCAGTTATGCGTTGCTCTAAATTTGGTGGAACAACTGGATTCACTAGATAACTCTTGTTGCCAAAATAAGAAGGGTTTAGGCATTTCCGCTTCATACCAGTAGCATTTGTGGTTAATGTGGAGCGCGTTACAGGGTTGTTTTCCAAACTTGCCGGGAGACGAAGATTCTTGGCACTTTCAAAGCACAGGAGAAGATTACGACGACCGAATTGAACGTCGTCATCTCGTCCTTAGACGCACGAGTGTGGATGGCTTTGAATAAAACTTAACAAGCCCACAAGTTCAGCAACATCAACGTTGAGTAAGTGTCGAATCGTTAATTAGGTTTTTTTATTAGATTCGTTGATTAAGTTTATTTTGATAAATTGTTGATTAGGTTTTGTTCACATAGATGTAGATCCAAATGCAGGGAGGAGTTCGGACATCGTTGCGACCGTGTATCTTAGATTTTTGAAAATTTTGGAAAATCTGTTGGAAGTTTTGAGACTCATAGTCCCACATTGGTCAAAGCATGGTTCACAATGACCTATACATAGGTCTAGTTCTTTATACTAGTACTTAGGATTTGGATCATTTGGAATTGAAGGCTTGGGCCTTATCGTTGTGTGAATTAGGCTTGTGTAATATAGCCTAATATTATTAATATTAATTAATCAAGACAAGGTCTTTCGAAGTTAAAATTAATCAGAGTTCATTAATTTTAATTTCGAATTGAAATTAACATATTAATTAAAAATTGTTTTGATTAAGAGACACAACTTTTAGAAAGAGTTGTGCACTTTCAAATACGTTCAACAGGTATTTGAAAGGGTATGAAACAACCTATATAATTACATTCTCAGTTTCCAAATAGAATCTTCTTTTTCATTCTTCTTTCTCATCCGTACAAAATCTCAAAGAGTAAACACACAAAGCAATTCGCTAGAATTCTATAATCCAGTGCGGGTTGTAGAATTAGATAGTTGTATCTTAGTTGAGCAGACGTCGTAGAACCACAAGCAAAAAAGTGAGACGGAAATTCTGTAATAGTCGATTTGTTCTCTCCGTTTATTTATGGAGGATAAACAAAACAAAATCAAAATAAAAAATCCCCCACTGAGAGTTTTCTTATTTGAACCGTTTGAATTGCCACACTGGTGATCCTAGCTTTTTAGTGTGTGACCTGGCTTTAGTGAAACTTAACCCCACCGAAGCCTTTTGGCTTTCACGCGGATTGCCAGTGAAACGTCGGTTCATTAAATCCGTTTCTCTTTGTTTCCCACGATAATTAGCTCCAATCCAAACAAGGGTGTCAAATATTAAGTTCTCGCCAATTTTTTTTGCAACTTTATGATGGTTTTTGTATCCATTTAGGTTCATTTATCAGGCACCATTTGATTTGTTTGTTTGGGAAACTGAGATTTTAATTTAATTTTGGTTTTTATCACACTAGTCTTTTTATGTATTGCATACACAATTTTGGCCTGTCCTCGATATTTCACCTTACACATCAATTTCATCCTTATCGTTAGACATTTTGTATTTATGATCATGTGGCACAAATGTGGGGCCAACAAAACCAACCAAATTGTGCCACGTAGATTTAAAAAAACAGAAAATTAAAAACCATAAAAGAGAAGGAAATAAACTAAATAAATAAAAATTATAAAATTGGCTGTCATTTTTGTGGGGGCCAAAGTGGGGAAATTCTTCTTCCTTGATCAGCCTGATCTCCTCTATAGGTTGCAGTTTGGCTTTTTTCTTACGAAATGACTAAGCAGCCAACGCCATTCACGATACTTAGCTGGAATGCCCATGGCAACATGGTCCTTCTTCACATCAGGCTTAGTCTTTGGAGTTGAGCCAAACTTCTACACATGAAAGAAGATATTTAATACCAAAGCCAAGAGCAGCTCACTACTAGACTTCAAGCATGCTAGGAATAAAGCAATTCACTTACCTCCAATAAACTTCACTAGGACGCGTAGCTCAGCTGAAGAGTCAGACTCTCATTCACCACAGATCTTCTTAGTGGCTTTGGCCTATTCGTGGTCCCCCCCTACTTGAAGAATCAAACAACTTATGACACGTAGACCTTAGCTGACCCACGCCATCCTAATGACCAATTTTGAAGAACTATCAGAATGTGAACGGTCAAATGTAGATCAAAGAAACTACTCATGTTACAAAATTCCACCATCACACGAATTGCATTGGGAGAACACTATGCACAACACACTTCATAGAGCATATCACCTCTTGGTAGAAGCACAATATGGAAAGGTGAATCCCAACACAAAATAGTTTGAACAAAATTGATAGCTCTCCTCCATGCTTCAAGCAACTTTGGTTCATAGTTCATGGTTACCTCTGTCTTTCACGCGCCTCACATGAACTCCGGATGGGATTACATGCCTAAATTACTCTAGAAAATCCGACAACTCATCAAAGCCAATCTTGGCTTGTACAGCTCTGAAGTATCCTACCCTTCTAGAATACCCGCCTTGGGGCAACAGCAATAACAACGATGATGAACTCTTCACATGACAAGCCAAGAAGAAACTCTGCAGTAACTGAGAACCATTTATTATTCCTTGGTAAATTGTTTGATGTCACAAAATATTTTCAATAACAATCGTCGGACCAAGGTGTTTTCCACAATAAATATTTGAACAAAATAGATGCCACATTGATGATAATCAAACAATTAAATGACTTATGATTTAGTTGCAACTTTACTTATGAATTATTGATATGCATGTTCGTGTGGCCGGAGGATGTCCACATAAAGTGGTGCAATAGAAGGGTCAACTTTCTATCACAAATAGAGGGAGTTGTCGAACACATTTAGTCGGAGGAAATAGGTAGAGAAATATAAGCAAAATAAATGGGAAAAGGAGGTTGAACACAAGACTCCTTCAAACTGAGAAGAGAGGTAATAATAGACTAGTGTATAAAAAAAACTCACCCCTGATCCTCAAAATGATGCTTGCCTTATTTGTTATGCTGACGCTAGTTACTTATCAAACCCGCACAAGGCAAAATCCCCGAATGGTTATGTCTTTACCGTTATGGATATCGCAATATCTTGGAGGTCCACGATATGACCTTAGTTGCGAAATCTTCAAATCATTCCAAGACTCATCTCACTTCACTCCGCCACAAGTGAGACATGGTTAGAAGTTCTTGTTGAGCATATTCGAAGTACTTGCTGTTTTCATCCATCGTTGAGTCCCAACGACGATCCATGAAGACTATGCCGCATGTATCCACCCGACTAAGACATGATACATCAACAAAGTCAACACCAAGACATACTGCGTCTAGATCTACATCAGTAATGCATCAGGAGATTGAAGTCATGCAAGCCTATCCCAGACAACCTTGCCGATATCTACACGACGTCACTGCTGAAGTCAACCTTCCAGAAGCTTGTCCGAGGAATTGGTATGCCTAACTATTCATATGCAATGCTTGTAGTTCTCATTTGGAAGTTCTGTCAAACTCAGGAAGAGTATCCAGAAGTATACTTACTTGATCTTAATGTACTCTTTTTTCCTACGATTATGAGCATTTTTCCCATTGGGTTTTTGCTACCTAACTAGGTTTTGACTAAGCACCCATCCTGGACTGATCATACCATTGTGAGCTCTTCTACTTGCGTCCAGAAGACGTATAGTTTTGACTTAATGCAACTTCTCACTTTTCTCTTTAGTCTATGGGTTTTATCATAACGAGGCTTTGTGAGTTTTACTTTTTATGTATTCTTCTGTTGATCTGAGACTCGCATTTGCTCATTGTGCTGACGACTTCATTAACTGTACTTACTTCATCCTAAACCCAAGTAAAAAGCCAATAGAAAGCAAAAACCTAAAAATCTAAAATAATTAGAAGACAAATAGGAATGAAAAAAACATAAAGGGGCGTTGGGACTGAAACCCCTACACACCTTTTGCAGCTATTACATATGAAGGGCTATGATTTGACGAAGTATTGTTCTTTCTCAAATTGTTCCAAAGCCTCATGTGAAACAAACAGTAGCAAACCATTGTAAAATGTAAGCAAATCATACATAATACATTAATTAAAGTAATCCAAATTATTAATTAATTACACAGGACTAATAATTGAAGTGTACAAAACTATTATGTCACACACAAAACATGGTATACCATGTAATACACAAAGGATAATTGTACAGTATCATCCAACCCAATATCAAGATTCATATTTTTTACATAGAAATCCAACAATTTTTCAACCAAGCGGAAGAGAGAGAGAGAGAGAGAGAGAGAAAGAGTAGTTGAAGAAGTGAGAAGCAAAGTAGCATACCAAGTGGAGAGTAGGCATTTAAGCATAGTCATCACGTAGGGAATGCCTAAGAACTGATATGTGCTTCTCTTCCATTGTATTGCCTCTTAAATGTAATTCTACACATTTCTAAACCAAGAATACTTAGTAGAATTCACAAAAATTAAAAAAAAAACCAAGTAGAAATTCAAGTTTTTTTTTTTATTGTCCAACAGATATACATTACCCATTTAACAAAATCAAATTTATGACACAAAAAACATGACCTTTAGCCGCAAAAATGAAGAGAGAGCTAGAGATTTTGCTTTCTGAACTATGCAAAATGTGCAGAGAACCAAAATATGATAAGCCACTTAACAAAATGATATTTTACGCAAAAAGGCATCAACTTTAGACCCCAAATGAAGGAATGTGAGAAGAGGGCATACGTGGGTACCAAGAAGAGGAAGAGAGCAGTTCCATCTCCTGTTAAAATGAAGAAACAGAGCATTAACAAACACACGCACAAATCTCAAAGGAAATTGGTGAGAAATAATCCCAACTAAGAACATAATCAGAAAACCAGAGAGGAAAGTTCTAAAACTCAACAAAGACACCAAACAAAACCTTGAGTACATGCATTGATTTTTTTATCCATTTCAACAGAATTTTGAACTGAAAGAAAGAAAAGCAGAGAACCCAGTTGAGGAAAAACCTTAGAGAATTATGTGGTAGCATTTTTAGCCTCTTATTGTTATGACTTCCTCCTCCACCCCTCTCCTAGAAATTAACCTCTTCTAACCCCAACACAATCATCCCATCCCCAGCCTTACCGAACGACCAACAAACCACCCCAAAATTTCGTACTCATTTTTTTATTTGACTTGTTTTCATTCCCAATACAATTCCCAACTAACCAAAATTGAAATTCAAAAAAAAAAAAAAAAAACTAACTTCCCAATTGTTCTTAATTGCTGAGGGGGAGTAGCCCAATGAATTCCAGGAGTTGATGCATCTTCAAAGATGAAAGTATTGTTTACGCTATAATCAGGCTTCCATGGCGTTGATGTTATCAAGTTCAAGGTGATAATTGTCAAGCAACCCAAACCTTTTTTCCAGAGTTTCATATATGGACGGTTTCTAGGAAAGATTTATACGACCCTACCATAAAGCAAGGGAAGAATCGATGAACCAAGAAATCACCAGAAGAGCAAAATTTAAACACATACCTAGACACGGCCATTGGGATTTCCAGACTGCTCCCAATAGATTGTGTGATATCCTAAACCTTTAGAAATCGGAATTGTACGACTTGCTCTCAAAGCCCACACTGTGCCCGCGCAAAACTACATTCCGAGAATTCCTCTTCCCTGCATTCACAAACACGCCGTCAGTTTCTGTCAATTTTGGCTTTTAGAGAAAGCGAGAGAGCGAGAGAGTGAAGAGAGGGAGACCAGTGAGCTTGTTGGAGTAGAAGGAGAGGGAGGGAGGTGAAGGAGTGGACGCTTTTGATCTGGTTGGTAGTTTGCAGAACGTGGAGGGTGGTTAAATCCCACGTCGCGGTTCTCATTCTTCATTCGGTAAAACTCACGGTTGTGATGCTCATCTCTTTTTAAGTTATGGTTTTTTAACAGTTAGTCCTCACTTTTTTTTTTTTTTTTTTGGGTTTTGATTGTGAAAGAAATAAAAGGGCATTTTTGGCATTTTGAAAACAAAGATAATAACAAGGGAACTTTAACGAAAAACACCCGCTACTGTTCACTTTAATGAAAAACCACATTTTTACACTAAAAAGTCAATCCTGGTACTATTTGGGCATTTTTGTCCTTATCATTAAAACTCAAAATTTTCAAACCATTTTTCATTAGTTTTCCATAATAACAATGGGTAGCTTCAGGACCATTTGTGTGAAAGTCTTGGGAACAGCCCTAAAAAGTATAGAGCTTCAGGACCAAAAATAAATTATTGTTTTAATCGGCTGGGCTGTGCTAGCTAGAGAGAACTAGAATTTACATAACTCAAGCCCAAATAGTATTGGGTAAGAAAAAAACAGGTGAAAATAATTCTCATTAAACGGGGCAATTTTTCATGAGGACCCAAAAGAAAAACAATGACCAGGCCCAATTTGCAAGCCCCATTAGGCTTTTAATCCTTTAAAAAACAATTCTTTTGCCTGCTTGTCACACCCCAGACCGGGGTCGGTGAAAAAATTGACCCCGGACCCGGTGAACGAGTAAAATAAAATAAAAAGGAAAATAAACTTCTCTTAAAACAATTAACTCCAAAAGCCATTACAGGGTGCATACAAATAAAATAAAAACCCTTAAATCCCTCGTCCAATACAACCTCAGCTCGTCTAGTTCCTGTCTTGCCAAATAACTCATCTGTAAAATAAAAGGTGAGGGATGAGCAACAACCATCTACCGATCCCCACGTATCAAACCCTAGCTCTCCTTTTTATTTCTTTTTCCCTCTCTCTCTAATACACATACACACACAATATATATACACACACTAAAATCTCTACGTAAAGCTCTCACTGCATGCAATATACATTGCGCGTTACAAAAATAATGGAGCATTGCACCTATTTATAGTGTCAAATAGTCGGCAGCCTAAAGGCTCTGGTTGGTTGAAACTGAAGCTGCTGACCCTAGTCTTTTGTTGGTTCCATCAGAAGAAGATAAGCCACCAATATATTATCCTAGTCATGGCATCAAAGTGCATACTCTAATAAATCAAGCACCTTGGTCCTGTCCTTCCCTTTAGCAACTTTTTTCCCTTCAAATAAGCATTAGTATGTAGTATTATTAACTGGGATAAAGCGATAGACAAGCTCCAATTTTTGCCAAAAATATCCAAAACAGTCAATTGCTTATGAACAATATATGTAATAGATAGCGTTATCAAATCGTGCAAAAAATTGACCAGATAAATCACTATCCCTCAATATTTTAAATAAGACGAGAAGACAACAAAGATGTAGAAATATTTCAAAAGTTATAAAAGAAAATTGTATTATAATCCAGATGGTGATGATGGTAATGATAATAACAATAATCATGAGAATATCAAATGGAAGGAGGGATTTCAACTAATACCAGTTTTTCCTCTGAGGCAGATTCTTTTGGAGTTGATGCTTTGGACACTTTCTCATTTTTATTCTCCCTTGAGGATGCCTTTGGACTCGTATCACTGTCATTCATCAACCAGAGATATAAGGAAGAGAAGACCTAAATTCTCAGTTAATAATCAATTCGAAAATTATACAATATATCACTTGGAAGAGTTCAATAGAGATTTCTTGTAAGCTACTGGTTAAACAGGAAAAACAAGACAAAAAGTACTAATTGCCAATACTTGAACATAAAATCTCCACCATTATAAATGAAAGTATTAGGTGCAGGTGAATGGTAGTCAAAATCTCCTTCGCTACACTTAGTCTAACTATTTGTTGGAGTGGAAAAATTCGGTTCCTCCAATTCTCCAACAAGTAAGTAAATCTTGTGACCATGTTGAGAAGCCCACGATACCATCTTCACTTGTTATCAATGAGAGTGGGGGACCTGCAAGAAAACACTCCAACGTTCAAGTCAGTCTTTATTTAAGATGATTGCAGTATATCATAAAGTAATTTCATACTTCCCTCCTCCTCCCTTATGGGATTATTGCCCTTTTATAGGCATTCAAGTCTTGGGCTCCAAGTTTCACTCTCCTTCTATTTCTCCATGTTCCATAGAGTGGGTATTATGTTGCATTATTTTCCCCACTCCCTTATTTTTAGGATGCATGAGAAATGGCTAGTTTTTAGGATGCATCGACCCTTAATTTTTGCACCCACAGATGCCCCCCTTTTTTTCTCTACAAACACATATCATCTTAGTTTGTAGAGGAAAAATATATTTTTGCAAAAATTTGAGTGACATGAAATTTCATCATGAGTTTAGCCTTCAACTACAATCATAGTTTAGCCTTTAGCTACGATCTCACAGTCGTATATTATCCTTGGACATAATTTAGCCTTTGGCTACGATACTATGGTAATCGGTTTAGGGTTTTCAATCCTCGTTCTTGGGCCTCTAGCAATTTTACAATCTTTGGGCTTTGTTTTTACTTCAGTCTTAGCCCGTTCAATCTTGGGTTTTCTATCTTAATTCAGTCTTAACCCGTTCGATCTTGGGTTTTCGATCTTAATTCAGCCTTAACCCCTTCAATATTGGGTTTTCGATCTTAATTGGGTGTACTGATGATGTTACATTATGATTACCAAGATATTGATGATATTACATTGTTAAATTATTACATTGTTAAATTGTCAATATGGTGTCACACAATTTACTTAACAAGTATTTACAATTATAGTATAATTATGTATGTAACATCCCACATCGTCCAAGGGAGTGGATAATGTAAGCCTTATATGTATATTCCTATCTCTACCTAGTACGATGCATTTTTGGAGCTCACTGGCTTCGAGTTCCATCAGAACTCCGAAGTTAAGTGAGTTCGCGCGAGAGCAATTCCATGATGGGTGACCCACTGGGAAGTTCTCGTGAGAGTTCCCAGAAACAAAACAGTGAGGGCGTGGTCGGGGCCCAAAGCGGACAATATCGTGCTACGGTGGAATCGAGCCCGGGATGTGGCGGGGGCCCGGGCTGAGATGTGACAATGTAGCAGGTTAGACGATGTAACAAAAAAGTTAATTGACAAAAAAATGAAAGGGCAAGAGAATATCCAATCAAATTAAAGAATGTGATTTGCTTTTCTATAAGCGGTTTTGGGGGAGGAGGCATTCAAACTCGAAACATTTAATAAAAGAGTGAATACTTGTAATCAACTAAAATGCAAGTTTTTACAAAGTAAAAAATTAGAAATTAAACCTAGTTTATGGTAAACCAGAAACAAAACTGAATTGTTTATGATATTGATAAACAATATCTGCGAGACTTTTGTGCACATTGTTTATGATATTGTGAAACCCAAAATGATAATGTTATGTTAATTAATGTGTAATGAGATGAAGCTAAAGTGCTCTCCTTAAACAAAACCAACAGTCCCTTCAGCCACACGGGTCCGTGCCTAGTGGCTTTTCTCGAGCAGCCCAGGACCCACACCCCAGTTCCTAGTTCCACGCGCACGTGGCCCCAGCCAGCCTAGCTGAGCCGCACCAACCATTGGCTCTCCGCTAAGCCGACTACCCAGCAGTAGCCCCGTGCTGCTTCTCCCACATGAACCGTGGCATTCCAGCCACCTCCTCGATCCTCGTCGAGCCAAATTTCAAGCCCCGAGGCTCCGAAAAATCAAGAAGAAAGTGAAAATTAAATTTTTCTTACCTTGGAAAAGAAGAAAAGCAACGGAACACAATTCTTTGCATGGGCAAGCGAAGAAGATTGCTAGGAGAGGGGGAACAAATATCCTTTAGCTTTCTCTCTTTCTTGCGGAGTTTTAATTGCACTTCAAATTTATTTAATTCATTGCTTGATGCAGACTTAAATAGGTTTCAGTGGTAATTACATTCCTTCTCTTGGAAGAATTTAAATTCCAAATCAAAGAGGGAAGCTACATCAAATTGGGACACAAACTCCATAGCAGCTTTGGATTCCTACACTTCTTGCTCTTTCTTGCGAGCAGCCCAGTAGGTGTGGGGACATTTGTGGAGCCAAAAATAATTTCAAAAATCATGGAGCTGACACGTGCATTATTTCCCAAGAAAGACAAGACTACCCATATTAAATGAGCATGAAGCAACCTCATTCACCATGCGCGGCTGAGGTAGAGCAAATAGAGATCAACGACTGCTCAAGTCACCCATACCCGCAGGAAAAGTCAAAGGTATTTTTGATAGAATAATCCCTTATTCTTATTTTAAATGCATTCCTAATCAAAGAAGACATCTTTTAAGTAAGTAATATTAATTCCATCTATTTAGGATATTTACCTAATTACTCCAAGATATTTATTTATAAAAATATCTTGGAATATTCCCACTTAAACACAAGCCTAGGGCCGGCCACCCCTAAACCTTAGAGGGCCGGCCCATCTCCTCCATTTCTCCTATAAATGCACTTTTTATCTCCAAAATTCAGGAGGCTTTTTACTACCCACAAACACTCAAACCCATTATTTTCAAAATTCTAACTTTGGCATCAAAGATTCTTCGGCCAAAGCCCCCCAACCCTAATTCATCGTGGGCACGTGATGCTTTTGGCCTTAATCTTAGGTGTTATTATTTTGCAGGTACATTTTTTTGTCAAAGAAAGAGATGGGGGAAAATTTGCATCCACTGTGTACTCACCATTTATGGCTGATGTGGACTGCGGCATATGATGTTTTTCTAAACACGCTAGGTGGTCAAGATTCTCGGCACTGTCAATTTAATTTTGGTTTTTATCACAGTGATCTTTTTATGTATTGCATATAGTTTTGGTCAGTCCTCGATATTTCACCTTACACATCAATTTCATCCTTATCGTTATACATTTTGTGTTTATAATGTTGTGGCACAAATGTGGGGCCAACAAAACCAATCAAATTGTACCATGTGGATTAAAAAAAATAGAAAATTCAAGACCACAAAAAATAGAAAAGTTTCCTCCTTGATAAGCCTGATCTCTTCTATGGGTGGCAATCCGCCTTTTCTCTTACGACATGATTGAGCAGCCAACGCCATTCACAATACTTAGCCGGAATGCCCATGGTGACATGGTCCTTGTTCATGCCAGGCTTAATCTTTGGAGTTAAGCCAAACTTCTGCACATGAAATAAGATATTTAATACCAAAGCCAAGAGCAGCTTACTCCTAGACTTTAAGTATGCAAGGAATAAAGCAGTTCGCTTACCTAGAATAAACTTCGTTGGGGCGCGTAGCTCAGCTGAAGAGTCAAATTGCCTTTCACCACTGATCTTCTAAGTGTCTTTGGCCTATTTGTGGTCCCCCCATGCTTGAAGAATCAAAGAGCTTATGACGCGTAGACCTTAGATGCCGCCCGCCATCTTTATAACCAATTTCGGAGAATTCGTTAACGGTCAAATCCAGATCAAAGAACCTACTCAAGTTTGAAAATTCCACCATCACACGAATTGCATTGGGAGAACATTTTCGCATGAGCACACTTCATGGAGCATATCACCTCTTGGTATAAGTGCATTATGGGAAAAGTGAATCCCAACACAAAATATTATGAATGAAATTGATAGTTTTCCTCAATGCTTCAAACAACTTCAGTTCACAGTTCATGGTTACCCCCTCTTTCACGCGCTTCACATGAACTCCAGATGGGATTACATGCCTAAATTACTATAGAAAATCCAAGAACAACTCATCAGAGCCAATCTTGGTTTGTACAACTCTGAAATACCCTACCCTTCTAGAAGACCCACCTTGGGGTAGCATGATAACAACAGTGATCAACTCTTCATAGGACAAGCAAAGAAGAAACTCCGTAGTCACTAAGAAACATTTATTATTATTGGTAATTTGTTTGACGTCACAAAATATTTTCAATAACAGTCGTTAGAACAAGATGTTTTCCGCAGTAAATACATTCAACGAAACAAATGCCACGTTGATGATAATCAAACAGTTAAACGACTTATGATTTAGTTACAACTCTACTTGTTAATTATTGATATGCATGTCCGTGTGCCAAAGGATATCCACATAAAGTGATGCAATATAAGGGTCAGCTTTCTGTCACAAATAGAGGGAGTTGTCGAACACATTAGCTGGAGGAAATAGGTAGAGAAATATATGCAAAATAAATGGGATAAGGAGGTTGAACGCGAGACTCCTTCAAACTGAGAAAAGAGGTAACAATGGACTAGTGTATTAAAAAACGCGCCCTGAGGCATAGCTAGGCAGCTTCAAAGGCGGGGCAATCAAGAAATCGCCTCTGTCCAGTAAAAGTAGGCAAAAACTCGCCTAGATGTGGTTGAAGTGTGCTTAGGCGGTTGAGGCGGGCCTCGAGGCGTTTTAATGGCATCATTTTTCTTTCTTAAGTTGCAGAAATCTAGAAATTTTTTTGTTAAAGAGTTGGGGATGGCGCCTAATCCGATTCGGTTGTAACACAAATTTATGAACAGACTACAGTGGGTGTAGCCCTGTTTATGGGCGAACCACTATATATCCTTGTGTCCATTTCATTTCAATTCATATACCAAGCCCTTCATGGGTTCATTGTTCTAGTTTGTTAACCTTGCAATTTTGTGCATTAACAGTCCTCATTTTCAATTCCTAATTTTTTTCCAGGTATGTATAATAGGGTGTAATAGTAATTTAATTGGCAACATAAATAGAGTCCACATTTTCATTAACAATCTGCATTCTCTCACGCTGCACATGCCCAAGCTCAACAGCCCTTTCAGCCACACGGGTCTGTGCCTAGTGGCCCTTCTCGAGCAGCCCAGTATCGGCTCCCCAACGCCTAGGTCCACGTGCACCTGGCCCCAACCAGCCGAGCTGAGGTGCACCAACCATCGGCTCTCCGCCGAGCCGACTACCCAGCAGCAGTCTCTTTATGTTTCTCCCACATAACTGTGGCATTCTATTCACATCCTTGACCCCCGTCGACCAAAATTCAAGGCCCAAGCTCCAAAAAAATCAAGAAGATGGAGAAAATTAAATTTTTCTTAGCTTGGAAAAGAAGAAAACCAACATAACACAATTCTTTGCACGGGCAAGCAAAGAAGATTGTTAAGGGAGGGGAAATAAATATCCTCTGGCTTTCTCTCTTTCTTGCGGGGTTTTAATTGCACTCCAAATTTATTTAATCCTCTGCTTGACACAAACTTAAATAGGTTTCGGTGGTAATTACTTTCCCTTTCATGGAAGAATTTAAAATCCAAATCAATGAGGGAAGCTACATCAAATTGGGACACAAATTCCATTGCAGCTTTGGATTCCTACACCTCCTGCCCTTTCCTGAGAGCAACCAACATGTGTAGGGACATTTGTGAAGCAAAAAATAATTCCAAAAATCATGGAGCTAACACATGGATTATTTTCCAATAAAGACAAGACTACCCCTATTAAATGAGCAGGGAGCAGCCACATTCACCATGTGAAACTGAGGTAGAGCAGACAAAGATCAACGACTACTCGAGGCACCCCTGCCTGTAGGAAAAGTCAAAGGTATTTCTTATCATAAATACATTCATAATCAAAGAAGACATCTTTTAAGTAAGTAATCATAATCTCATCTATTTAGGATATTTACCTAATTATTCCAATATATTTATTTACACAAATATCTTGGAATATTCCCACTTAAACACAAGCCTAGGAGAAAAACTTGTGTGAGGCTTTGCTTACCACTAGACTTTGCTGAGTGGCACAACAAACCAATCAAAACTCACCACATTGCAAGTCTTGAATATTTTTTTTTCATTTTTAGATTTAAAACTCTCCTAATTATTTTTCCTACTAATTAATATACAACATAAGATTAATCGACTGTTGCATTTTTTTTCCTCTTCTCCTTTCTCTCCTTTTTCTTCCCTATTTTCTCTTCGGTCTTCTTCCCCATTCTGTATCTTTCCTTTCTTCATAAGAATACGAGAAAAAAAATTAAAGCCATTAAATTTTTCTCCAATTTCTGTCTACCGTCTTCGTCCCAATTTGTGGCTTCACAAGCGGTGTTAACTAGGGATGGATTTTTTTGCCAAATTGTCGTGCCAATCGGTAAAGGTACGGTATTGTTCCACACCGAAATTTCATGGTACGGTATTGGTAATGGATACCATTACCATGGTATTACCGTACTGTACCGAAAATATAATATAATATATAATTATATAACACATATTTATAATATTCTAATAATTTGAAAATAAAACCCTACAGACACAGAGTCACAAACTACTCACTCTCTCTCATTTCAGCCCTTCTACTTCTATTCTCTATGCTAGAGACAAAAACTCATCTACCCATCTCAGATTCTCCCATCGAACACTTCTCGTTGAACAGTCTCATCCATCTCATCTTCGTCTCTCCCGCGACTCCATCTATCAAGGTTAGTTCTCTAGAGTTAGATAAAAAAAAATTAAGAAACCCTAAATTGATAAACCGGGGATTTGTAATTGATTTGTTAAATGGAATTAGACTCAATCGATTAGGAATTGCATGACCTTTTGATCGAGTTATCACTTGTCAATGATGCATATCTTTTTTTCTTCTATGCTTTTCTGCTTTTGGGTTGTTGGGTTTGTATAATTTGCTTTGTTGGGTTTAGTTTCGAGGTTTTGGGTGTGAAATGTGAAGGGAGGAGGCATTAGCTTTAGCTGGGTGTGTCCGTGTGTGACAGAAAGGTGTGAGATTTGGAGCTGTGTGGGATGCATGCAGCATGTCTACTATCATTTCATATATAAAAGTGAGATAAATACAGGGAGAGGGAATTTCCTTTTTCCATAATCCAATTGCTTACTTTGATCATGACTTTTTTAAAGGTGATGCATGATTCTGCTTACTTCGAACAACTTTAATTAATTACTTTGATCATGAATTGCTTTTTATTTGCTTTTTAATTGATTCAATTGGAATGGTTGCTATTTTTGGTATGATGTGTATACGAATTAGCTTCTACTATATTTGGATATGATGCGTATACGATATAATGTTGTGTTTATTTTTGGTATTAGGTCAACATGAAGTCTAGGACAAGCCAATCTCTGTGTGGCTCTACTACTAGTACACCTTCCACCACTCAACCCCAACCCCAACCTCAACCCCAAACACTTGAAACACAACCTCAACAACAAAATCAAGGAGAAGGGGGATGAAAGTGTGGGAAGTGGTAAGAGAGATGTGCCTAATGAATATGAAGATGTAAGTGGGTTGTGATCGGAGTGTTGGTTACATGCTAAGAGAGTGAAAAGAACCTTGAGTAAAGGGTAATACATTCACCTTGCAATTTGCTCATATTGCTAAAAAGAGGTTCCGGCCGATCTTGGGAAAAATGGACATCAAGCATAAGACATCACCTTAGAAAAGCTTGTAAAGACTCACCTCTTTATATGAAAGCGGATAATAATCAACTGGTCTTAACAAATGAGTTTGTAGGCGATGGATTGCCCCCCCCCCCCACACCTTTAACCAAAAAAAACTTGAGTTAAAGGTTGTGATGTTTGTCATTAAGGATGAACAACCATTTAAGGTGGTTGAAGGTAGTGGGTACATTGATATGATGAAAGAGGCTCAACCTTGGTTCAAGATTCCAAATAGGAAGAAGATTGCGGCCGGTGTGTGGGATTTATATGTGTTGGAGAAGTCTTAAGTTATTTGAAGCAATGCATAATCAAAGGGTAAGTATCATAATCGATACTTGGACATCGGTACAAAACATTAACTACATGGTAGTTACCGCTCACTTCATGGATAGTGAATGGAAGTTGCACAAACGGATCATAAACTTCATAAAGATCACAAGTCATAAGGGAGAAGACATTGGGAAAGTTCTAGAGGTGTGTTTGAACCAATAGGGGATGGAGAAGATCTTTATCATTACGGTTGATAATGCTTTCGCCAATGATGTTGCGGTTGACTACATGACAAAGAGGCTAGGGGAAATTAATTCTCTCTTGGTTGGTCGGAAGTACATACATATGCGGTGTTCTTGTCATATCTTAAATTTAGTTGTCAAGAGTGGGTTTAAGAAGCTTGCTAAGTCGGTTGAGGGGATTCGAAATTCTGTCAAGTACATTCATTCTTCATCGGCTAGATTGGATAAGTTCAGGGATTTTGCTATCTTATTCAAGATGGACAAGATGTCAAATATGCCTTTTGATGTGTCTACAAGGTGGAATGCAACATATAAAATGCTTGACGTTGCATACAAGTTTAGGAAGGTGTTTCTTAAGATGGCGGAGGAGAATGTGCAATTTCGTGATTATTTTGAATAAATGGAGATGGATTCAAAGAAGAATTTGGGAAAGAGAGTGGGGTCTCCGAATGAGGAGGATTGCGCACTTTCTTAAGAAGTTTCATGATTCTACTTTGAAGCTTAGTGCAACAAAAAATGTTACATCAACTTTGCTATGGGATCAAGTGGTTGCTTTACAAATAGAGATTGAGAAGAAAAAGAAAGATCCTACCAAATCCTACATTGCAAAGGGTGGCTACTACAATGATGCATAAACTTAACAAGTATTGAGGAAGTTTTGAGAATGTGAACCCACTTATGTTTCTTGGCCAAGTTCTAGACCTTGTTATAAATTTCAAATGATTACCATTAGTTTCAAAACACTTGGATGGGATGATAGAAAGATAGCTTGGATGCTCAAGGAGATTAAAAAATGCTTGCTTGATTTGTATAATGAGTATAAGAGGGGTTCTTCTACTACCATTGGGGCTCCATTGGGAGATGTGGAACTACTTGAGGAGTACATAATTCAAGCTTGTGGGGGTGATGAGAACAAAATTGAAATGATGAAGGAGCTTATACAAGAAATGAGGGAGCAACACCTTTTGGAGATATCTAATGAAGTTAATAAGTGCTTCGCTGCTCCTTATATTAGCATTGTTGTTGGTGGCTTTGATCTCTTGAATTGGAGGAATCAAACACAAAAGAGTTCCCAATTCTTTCACAAATAGCCAAGGATATCTTTGCAATTCTCACTTCTACCATTGCTAGTGAAAATGCATTTAGCCTAGGGAGAAGGGTTGTGGACCTTTTAGGGCATCCTTGACTCCTAAAATGGTAGAGGCACAAGTGTGTACTAGTGATTGGCTTAGGGTGGATGAAGTAAACTTCTATAAGGAACCAACGAAATATATGCTTCAATTTTACAAGGAAATGGAAGAAGTGGAAACAAGTAAGATATACTTTAATTTTTTTAGTAAATTTGTTGTTAAATGGTTTTCAACTTTAATTATTCTTGCTACTAATATGTTTTCTTTGTTTGTAATGTAGGCTTGACACAAGCTCAATCTTCTACAAGTTCAATGCCTCATCCAAAAGCTTTGACATCTAAAACTTGAAGAATTGATCAATGAATTTTACTTTTTGAAGTTTAGTTTCAATTTTCATTTGGTTTGAAATTTTAACTTCTATTTGGATTGTTAACTTCTATTTGATTTGGTTCGTAACTTCTATTTGGATTGTAAGCTTAATTTTCATCATAAATCTTGATGCATCATTTGAATTATTGTGTGTGTGGATTGTGAATGATGAATAATAGATGAATTTAGGCTACAATGTGTGAGATAAAGGTACAATAAAAAAGTTTTGCCCTTGAATTGGGTTAAAAAAGCAAAAACAGATTTTGTCCCAAGACAAAGTGGCAATTACCATTGTCATACCATGCCAACCGAACTATTTGGCAATACTGAACTTCGGTATACCGAAAGTTTGGTATGGTAATGGTAATAGATTTTGCCAAACCGAAAATTTGGTACGAGGGTTTTGGTACAGTAACCGTACCGAACCCACTTAACTGATTTTCTCTACCATATATGCTTGGCTTTTCTTATGTACACGCCATCTCCATTAAAATTTATATCTACAGGATTTTCATCTCTAAAATAAAAACCCCAATTCCTCTAATTATAATTAAAAAATCCATATTAAACTAAATGAAAGTTTAACACTGCTGTTAGGGTTTCTTCTTACTGTTCAATGCCGCAAGCACTCAGCAAAGAATCTCTATAAAATTTACATCAAATTTATTTATTTTTAGTTATATGAGATTGTATACAAGTGATGTGCTGGGCAATAAAATGTTGCTCATAACTGGAAAAAGAATGAACAAACAATTTTTGTAAAAAATAAATATGTGTTGGAATTTTCTTTTCTTTCATTTCATGATAGTTGGAAAAGATGGCTTAATTGTTTCTTCTGCATATTTTTATGAAGAAAGGAAGGATATAGATGGGGAAGAAGACGACAGAGAAAATTTGGAAGAAAATAGAGGGAGAGGAAAAGAGGAAAATAACCATTAGATTAATCCCATGGTGTATATTTATTGTAGGAAAAATATTTATAAAAATATTTAAATAAAAATTTGATAAAACAATATATTTAAGACTTGCCATGTGACGAGTTTTAATTGAATTGTAGTGCCACTCAGCAAAGCCCAGCGGCAAGCAAAGTCACACACAAGTTTTTCTTCAAGCATAGGGCCAGTCACACCTAAACCTTAGAGGGCCGGTAATGATCATAAAAAAATATGACTAAAACAAAGATAATGTAAACAACTAATGTCAAGCTTAAATTTCTTGAAAGTTATGAGAAAATTAAGACCGAATAATTGAATTGGGAAGTAGCCAATAAAAACAAGACTCAAAGAAAAAAAAAATGTGTTTGGATTTTTTTTTTTTAAGTTTATATTTTTTTTATGTGTGTTTGGATCAAAACTTGAACTTTGGGCTCGGAAAGGAGTTTTCCCAAAGGGAAGCCTAGAAGGAGAGATGGCCGAAGCCCAGTCAAAGCCCAGCAAGCAGAAGAGGTTTTTTCTGACTTGGTGCAGCTCATGAGACCCACTTGCTCACCTACCCAAAGGCCAAGTGGTATAGACTGACCAGCTAATCAGCCCATAAAGTGCTTTATAGTGGCAGTACAAGTAAAATAGCTGATAAGTCACTACCCTTCAAGCTGCATTCGGGCAAGGTTGCTGCTACAGGAGGCCAAACCGAGTTGTCTATAAAAGAAGAAAGAGAAACCAGGAATAAGGACACTCAACCAAACAAAAAAATGCAAGCACAAACTCTGCTCAAAAGCCAGATTTGCCTTCAAACGAAGCTGTAGTCAGCCCAAGCCTTCATCCCTCTCGGGATAAACCTTCATTCAAGCCTTTGTAATAGCTCTGCTACCCTGTTCAACTCTTGCTGTAGTATCGATTTCTCTCTGTAAACTCATATCCTTACCCTCTTTTCTGAGCTTTCAAACCCCTTGATAAAACCACAGAGATAGGAAGTTGCAAGACGATCAGCCTTGCCCAACAAGGTTAAACCTTGCCCGACCCTCTTTGTTTTTGTCTTTTCGTTCATTAGCCTAGCAATATGTTGTATGTTTCCAGTTGTATTCAAGTTATTTCTAGTAAGATGACTATTAAAAGACTCTCTCAGTACTTAAATCTGATTTGAATATGTCTCCATAGTTCAAACCAGATCTAAGTTCTAAGCCCTCGGGCATGTAAGATTTGATCATTTAAAAGTCTTTGACCTCAAGGCATAAACAAGAACCTTATGTGGACTTAACCCATCCACGACAGTTTTTGATAAACAAGAAGTCCGAAGTTACTTGGGGCGCAAGTAATCAACCTATCCCTCAGTTTTACTCCTATTATATTATGATTGTCATAGAACGTTTGAGTATAGAATGAATTCTGATAGAAAGCCTCAAGGCCTGCATCTAAGGCCCCACAAAGGCACCTATTTGGATTTATTCTGCTCTTCGGGCTAGAACATTTGAGCATAGAGTTAATTCTGATAGGAAGCCTCAAAGCCTACATCTAAGGCCCCACAAAGGCACCTATTTGGATTCATTATGTTCCTCGAGCTTGGGTGATCAGAAGTATAATAGGCATAAGACGTCTGAAATCAATGAAACAAACGTTATATGTTCGAGTACTGGTTTAGTTATTGACTGGAAGCCTCAAGGCCTACACCTAAGGCCCCACGAAGGCACCTGTCATAACTAACACGGTCTCTCGGGCATATATATATATATATTTATACAACTAAAACTCGACATCCGTTTTACATCTGCCATACTGAAGATGGCAGTGGCACGCCTGAGCACTTAAAAGTTAATCTTGATTGTGAGCCTCAAGGCCTACACCTAAGGCCCCACGAAGGCACCTTTCAAAGTTAATTATGTCCTTCTCTTTCAGCCTTGCCCGATAGGCCTTGCCCGACAAGCCTTGCCTGATAAGCCCGCCAGTAAAGCAGAAGCCCGACAGAAAACATCAACCGACGCCAACCTCTCGAGGAGCTGTGTGCTCGTCGGCCAGGGAACATCCCCAACGGAAATTCCTGCCGCGAACAATGTGTTTTTCATTTGTTTTAGAACTAAAACGAAAAAGACTGAAAAACAACTAAGACTAACGAAAGAAAAATTTAACTCTAGAGGTCAGAGTTTAAAAAAAATGATGCTTTCACTTAATAATTAAGGCCCCTAGAGTTAAATTAGAAATTGTTCATGCCAGGAAAAAAAACGACAGTGGAAAAGAAAAATAAAAATAAATAAATACAACTCTTGGACAAAGAAACTTTCCGAGTTTAAAGGAGACGAGCAAGTGAAGATGTAGATGGCAATCTACCCCCAAACTTGAATTTTGCTACTGTCAACATGCATGGTTACGTGGCTCCAGTTTTCTACAAAAACAATAAACAAATGGGTAAGCTAAACAAAAGACTCAAGAAAATTATTTATTATTAAAAACTAACAATTAACATTTAAACTTGTTGTGAAAATTAGATAACCAAAATTAGGCTCATTAAGTCTCGAATTTTTGTGCTCACAAGTATACGAATCAAATGATAGTACAACATATAAGCACGGATATCATCCCATAGAGATCGAATTGATTCTAAAAGTCTTACTAACTAAATTGAAACAAATTATAGTGGAGAAGCTTTAACGAAAAAAAGGAGATTTTGAAAAAACTAAAATAAAATAAAGCTTGAAATAAAATGCATGAAATAATAAAATTAAAAACATAAGAGAAGAAAGAACTAGGGCATCCGAATTCACCGTAACTAATTCTACTTAATTCCCTTAATATGTTATGCTCAAATAGTTTCCCAATATTGATGATCGATTTTTCCTAAATTATTTAACGGCCATGTCATCTTGTTGCATCAAAAGTATCCTTACATGTTAATCCTTTATGACATCTAAATGAATTTGAACAAGTAAGAACTCATTAAGCTCTATGGAAATCATTGGAAAATCACACAAACCCTAATTGCATGGCATCTACAAATAGGTGTTTATGGTATCAATTGCAAGAATCGAAACCCAAGTTAAATATGGCATCTACTCTAACTTGCATCAAATCAACTCAATTGAAACCTAGATGGTGATCAAGCATCTAAATAAAAATCAAGCGCATTACGAATAGCAAAAGATACTCAATAAAGAAGAAAAACTTGACAATAACAATGTGTTTGGACCCGATTTTACACCATCGGTCCGAGTAATCGAGACCGTTGAGTGAGCATGGTTCTTAACCGTCGGATGAGAAAGTTAAGATAATTTGCTATTGTTAAGAGATAATATTATGGTTTTTAATCATAATAATTATCTTTTAATAAATTATCTCAATTTTCTTGTAAAAAATAAATGGGATAAAAATCATAGCCCCAACGAAGAGACAGGCGGAACAGTCCGATTTAATTTGGATTTGTTAGCAGTGTACCGTGTGGATTAGAGCAACTCAGCTTGGATTCTTATCACGTGGCATATCATGGGATTTGCAAGGCTTGGATAATGGTGAGATAGGAGACCTAAGTAGGCTGGGTTATTTATGGATGTTGTCAAATGAATTGAATTGATGATGGACTTAGCCTGCATGCCGTGTGAAAGGCTACCAGCTATATAATTATATATATATATATATATATATATATATGTATATATAATTGGTGGCTGCTGTATAGTCTGCATCTGCATGCCATGTGAAAGGCGTAAACTATATAATTGGTGGCTGTTTAGATGAACGTTATTTGTTCAAATCCAAGCATGTAGGTTATCTTGGGATTCGATGTGATAAGACTAAACACAAGGATCGAATTTGGTTGCATTTTTTACTATGTTCAGAGTCTTGGGAGTAGTAAGGCTTATCCGAGGCTCAAGTCAGTGGAAGAGTTTTAATAGCTTGGGAATCTTTATCAGCTTATCAACCAGCGCATACTCGTCCCTATAAATACAAGACACCGTGCAACATTTTAGGCCCCTCGAACTCAACACACAAACTGCCTTACACAAACCCTCGCTCTACTCGAAACCTCTCAACAACCTTAAGATTTTTATTTTCTTTTTCCGCCAACACATCTTCAATTTGGATAAACAGCACTGTGAAGGAAACCGGTGACATCTTCAGTTTGGATAAACAACACTGTTGCCGTAGAATCAGCCGACCGCGGAGCACCTTCAGTTTGGATAAACAACACTGCGAAGGGGCCGACTAGTTATCTATCCAAGTCTCGATCGAGAAGGATTTTCAAATCCTTATTGGTAGAGGTCATCTCATTAGCTTTCTCGGCAAAGTGAGGTGTTACAGGTTACTATATTCGGCACATTGAAAGCCGAATTTGATATTGAACTTCGCAGAACTAGCAGCCTTGTCTTCAAGCTCTAGAACCCGAAGGCCGAGACGTGTTCATTCTTCGACCACAGTCACAAGATCAAGAAGTCAACAACACACCCAATGCAACATCAACAAATTTTACTCACCGGCCGAGCTCGGCTGTTGAGTTGGCATGCCCTGCACACAACCGAAGGACGTAGTTAGCTTACTAATTACTCGGCCTGCGCGCCACGTAGGCTTGGTAGTTTTTAGGGTCAACACAATGTCACAAGAAAATTAAGTATTCATGGTTAGGCTACATCGTAACCCTAGCAAAGAAAAGAAACTAGAAAAGCTCTCCCCTCTTTTCTTCCTTGCCGCAGCTTCTCTGGAATATGATGATGTTTTTTATTTGGTGGCTTCATTCACTAACTAATTCTAGTAAGGAGAAATAGTCTCCTTATATTACCCTCGGCAAAGCTTAGAAAAACTAACAAATAGCCTACTAAATTCCAATTAAAAACTCAATAAAGACCTTACTAATGGACCTTAAGTCCTTATTCAAGAAAATTAAAAAAAAAAACGAAAATAGTAAAGCTAGAAATTAAGTTCTCATTTATAATCCATTGAATAGCATCCCCATGTCTTTGATCTTCAAAACCATTGTTGTCTCATCTTCTTATTGTAATGCATGTCTTTACGCGGTTAATTAGCCTCTTGCTCCACTGGAATTACTGTCGTAGGAATTGGTGAGGGCTCAGGAAGTGAAGCAAGCTCGACCAAAGGACAAGTATGTTCCTACAAGTTTTAAATCTTAATGCAGGCTGGAAACATCATTTTTCAATTATTACAGTCTAATTGAAGTCAACTGACTCACATGGAATACGGGGTGAGTTTTCACCGAGCCGATCGCTTTTTGTCATCAATTACTTTTCCCTTCGAAAATCCAATTTCAATCGTGCACCTCTCGTAGACGAATACCGACTCAGTCCGCTCCTACATGCGCTTCCCTGTACTTCATAGGGCATTCTCTAATAGAGGAAAAGCTTTCCATTTCCGTCAAATGACCTGGCCTCCCCTGGCTCTTCCGCCTTCCGTTTTTAGCCTGAACCTCTTTTTCAAGTTGCTTGATTAATGAAAACTATTCTTTTTTGCTTTCTATGGTTAAGTCTTTTTCCACTCCTTGACGAACTTCGGAAACCCTTTGTCCATCTCTTTTTCTTTGTTTTAAATTTCCACTTCCTTTTCATGCAACTCCAGTATTGAATTCCTAAAAATAAAACAATACAATTCAGTGTATTTAATCCATTCATATATACAAAATTCAAATGAAATATATGATAAAAATGTATGAAAATATGCACCTATCAGCCAACCCATCTCCTACACCTCTTGCCCTTTCTTGCGAGCAACCCAGCAAGTGTGGGGGCATTTGTGGAGCCAAAAATAATTCTAAAAATCATGGAGTTGACTCGTGGATTATTTCCCAAGAAAGACAAGACTGCCCCTATTAAATGAGCAGGGAGCTGCCTCATTCACCACGCGCGGCTGAGGTAGAGCAAACAGAGATCAACGACTGCTCAATGCACCCCTGCCTGTAGGAAAAGTCAAAGGTATTTATGATAGAATAATCCATTATTCTTATCATAAATACATTCATAATCAAAGAAGACATATTTTAAGTAAGTAAACCTAATCTCATCTATTTAGGATATTTACCTAATTACTCCAAGATATTTATGTACACAAATATCTTGGAATATTCCACTTAAACACAAGCCTAGGGCCGGCAACCCTAAACCTTAGAGGGCCGGCCCATCTCCTCCATTTCTCCTATAAATACACCATTTATCTCCAAAATTCAGGAGGCTTTTTGCTACCCACAAACACTCGAACACATTCTTTTCAGAATTCTAACTTTGGCATCGGAGATTCTTCGGCCAAAGCACCCCATCCCCAATTCATCATGGGCTCATGAGGTTTTTAGCCTTAATCTTTGGTGTTATTATTTTGCATGTGCATTTTTTGTCAAAGGAAGAGACGGTGGAAATTTGCATCCGCTGTGTACGCACCATTTATGGTTGTGGACTGCGGCGGATGATGTTTTTCTAAACACGCCGGGAGGTCAAGATTCACGGCACTCTCAAACTGCAAGAGTGTGGATGACTTTGAATAAAATCGCACATACTCACAAGTTCAGCAACGTTGAGTAAGTGTCGAATAGTTAATTAGGTTTTTTGTTAGATTCGTTGATCAAGTTTATTTTGATAAATTGTTGATTAGGTTTTGTTCACACAGATTCATATATTGATGCTTGAGAGGTATGTATTACTGTTTCTAGGTTGTTCAATTGTTTTTTGTTTCATTTACCAAGTGATATTTCAATTTTTGAGTCTGTGCTGCCATATCAATAGTGTGCGTAAAATCAATGCATTCATTATTTGGGATGTGTCACTAATACTTTCACGTAGAATTCCGTTTAGTGTAACAGAGGTTTTGTGCTGCAAATATAAACGCATCGTAACTACAAGATACGAATAGGAAATGTAGATGCAAATAGTGAAATTAGGGGATGAGATTACACATGGGGAGGGCTCCCAAGCCGCTTCGATTTTAACACAAATTTATGAACAAACTATAGTGGACGTAGCCCCATTTATGGGTGAACCACTTTACATCATTGTGTCCATTTCATTTCAGTTCATATACCAAGCCCTCCATGGGTTCATTGTTCTAGTTTGTTAACCATACAATTTTGAGCATTAATAGTTCACATTTTTCCATTCCTAATTTTTCTTTCAAGTATGTATAAAAGGGTGTAATAGTAATTTAATTGGCAAGAAAAATACAGTCCACGGTACAAAGTAAGTCTTACTACTTCATGTACCCTACTTTTAGTAGTTAGATGGTTTAGATTAGATGTATCTAAAAGAGGCATGTGGGGCAACTTAATATTACAGTATAGTGGTATTCAAAAAAAAAAAAAAAAAAAAAAAAAAGATGTGTGTGGGAAATAGCAATCTGGGAAACCTGCTGTCTTTTTAATTAGGGGAACTTTAATGAAAAGTTCCCGGTTTACTTTAACGAAAAATCATATTTTTACACTAAAAAGTCAATTCTGGTACTATTTATTTTATCTTTATAGTTAAAACTCAAAGTTTTCAAACTTTTTTTCATTAATTTTCCTTTTAATTAAAGGAAAACTAATGAAAAAGAGGAAAACTAATGAAAATGACTTCAAAACTTTTAATCTTAACAAAAAACCAGGTACTAAGTTTATTTAATGGTTAGGACAAAACCCAACATCAAACTAGCCCAAGAAATGAGTTTCCAGTTTTACCCCTAACTGCAAATCTGTTCCCATTTAATCCTCTCTCCCTTTCTCGATCTCTCCCGACTCCACCTAATCTCCACTTCTCGATTTCCAGGTCTCAACCTCTCCGCCTAATATTGATTTATGTTTTGCACAGAAACAATTCCTGCACTTTTGTAATCAAATTGATCTTTGTACCTCTCTTTCGATCTCTCCACCTTATCTCTGTTTTCATTTTCAATTCCATTCGAATTCACCATTTTTCGAATCACCATATTAGGAGTCTTTGAGGATGAAGGAATTTAAGGCTATTGGGTTATGGGCATTCGCAGCATGAGCATTTGCAGCATTGGTGGTACTGCTAGGTACAGACACTTCTCCATGACATTTCTTAACAAATTTCTCCAATATTACAGTTTCCCTTAATTTCTTCTTACATTTTTAAGTTCTAATCAATCTTTTTCGACCTTTAACATTCCCTAATACAATTGTTAATAAGTAAGTTCCATGTCTGCAAATAAAAAATAAAAAACACATTTTTTACTTGTTATCTTTATATTTTGAATTTCTCCAGCAATCCGGCATGATGTACCAAATATATTAGTTATTAGACATGTATATATGCAGGTGTACCCCTTTGTGTTTGTATGCATAATTTTTTTTAAAAATTATTTATATTGCTATGTGGAAATTGCATATTTTTTGTTATTGCTCCGTTGAATTCGAGGTCAGTGCTTGGAAACGAAAACGCTAAAGCAAATTAAAGAAGAAACTTAAACAAGATTAATGATTGACAGCTCAATGGAGCATTTTAGGTACTTCATAGTAAAACCTATGTAGGGAATGTGGATAAATCGCCCCGAATTATGGAGGACCCGGAGTTCTCTGCAATTGTTTGGCTTAAAGAGAATTTCATGAATTTGAATATTAAAATAAGGGGTGTGCTATCCACACACCCCAAATTACTTCTCACACACCCCATGTTAATTTATGTCCGTTGATCTTCTTCAATTCATCTGATCGAACGGTCGAAAATTAGAAGGGTGTGTGCGAAGTAAAATGGGGTGTGTGGATATCACACCCCTAAAATAAAAGTTGTTTTCTAGGAATGATGACTTATGGTTTTTAGTTTGGTATTAGCATTTGTTGTTTGGACACAGGTACTGTTTTTGTGTGTTAGGTAGTGTATAATAACTTCAAGAAGGATAAAAATGGCTACTGGAAGTGGTTCGCTGGGAACCTGGCATCAGGCGTTGCTGCTAGTGTTTCATCTCTTCTTTTTGTATATTCTCAGGACTATGCAAGAACACGTTTGGCAAGTGATGCCAAGGCTGCCAAGAAGGGTGGTTGAAAGGTAGTTTAATGGTTTAGTTGTGTTGGAATTTTCGTGTATCGTGGACTTTACTTTGGAATGTACGATTATCTAAAACCTGTGGTTTTAACTGGTGGCCTGCATGATAGCTTCTTTGCTAGCTTCTTGTTTTCTTGTTGGGATGGGGAGTTACGATTGGTGCTAGATTAGCTTCTTACCCCATTGATACAGTGCGCCACGGATGATGATGACCTAAGGAGCAGCAGTTAAATATAGTAGCTCTCTGGATGCATTTAAGCAAATTATAAAAAACGAGGGTGCTAAGTCGCTGTTTAAACGGAACACTAGTACTATCACTGTTTCGTAAACTAAACACTGACTATTTATCAAACAAACAATAGTACTATCACTGTTTTGTAAACTAAACACTGACTATTTATCAAACGAACACAAGTACTATCACTGTTTCATAAACTAAACATTGACTATTTCTGAAACGAAACACTAGTACTATCATTGTTTCGTAAACTAAACACTAACTATTTCTTAAACGGAACACTAGTACTATCACTGTTTCGTAAACTAAACATTGACTGTTTATCAAACGAACACTAGTACTATCACTGTTTCGTAAACTAAACACTGATTGTTTCTTAAACGGAACACTAGTACTATCACTGTTTCGTAAACTAAACACTAACTATTTCTTAAACGGAACACTAGTACTATCATTGTTTTGTAAACTAAACATTGACTATTTATCAAACGAACACTAGTACTATCAATGTTTCGTAAACTAAACACTGACTATTTCTTAAACGGAACACTAGTACTATCACTATTTCATAAACTAAACATTGATTATTTCTCAAACGGAACACTAGAACTATCACTGTTTTGTAAACTAAACACTAACTATTTATCAAACGAACACTAGTACTATCACTGTTTCGTAAACTAAACATTGACTATTTATCAAACGAACACTAGTACTATCACTGTTTAGTAAACAAAACACTGATTATTTCTCAAACGGAACACTAGTACTATCACTATTTCTTAACTGAACATTTACTACTTCTTAAAATGAACACTATTTCTTAAATTAAACACTGACTATATCTTAAACCGAACATTAGTACTATCACTATTTCATAAACTGAACACAAGTACTGTCACTATTTCGAAAATTAAACATTTGTTAAGAAAAAGTTGACCCAAACCCTTTTCATTAAAACTCCATTTTTTCTGTCGTCTTATCTTTTTCAAGTCTCAAATCACACCACCAAACACTCCTAATCCTGCAAACCAAACGTCCATCTTCTCTTTCTCTCTGCCACGGTTCACTCCATACCAGCAAAAACATTGCAAATTCTTTCACAAAAAGCTATCACCCATCTAACTGAACTCATACGATTTATTTTTAGAAAAAAGAGATTCATGCTCTTCCTTGAGGTTCTTCTTCACACACTGATTGTAACCACTATGGAGATCCAAATAATTAATGGCAGAAATTGTGGCTTCAGGATCTTGCTCGTCACCACAAGGCACAAACATCACCGATCAAATGGGGAGAGGGACTGTTGGAATTGATGATGATAGGTCGCAATCATCGTCGTCGTCCATAACGGAGGATGACGAACGCAGTCGCTGTAGAAGAAAGGGATTGGTGGGTCGCAGGAAATAGGGATTGGGTCACCGGGATTGGGGTCACCGGAGAAGAGAGGGGCTGTGGGTGCGTCGCCGAAAATGAGAGGGGATTCAGGTTCGATGACGGAGAAGAAGAATGTTTGGTTTGCAGAACAAGGGATGTTTGGTTGTATGGGCAATTTTGGAATATTAATTATTATGCGGTTTGGGCTTTTTGACGAGCCGTATGTTTTAGTTTTTGTAGGCCTGACATAAAAGTTTTGTGTCCTTATGATTAAAATTTAAGCCTTTTTTATTAAATAATAGTTTATGGTGGTTTTTCATTAAATAAAAGTTAGTCCAAGCTCTTTTCATTAAAACTTCCTTTAATTAATGGACTTGACAAACCGAACAAGACTAACTTGATAACTCTCTTTCTCTCTCTTCTTTTTAACCGGGGGGGCTCGATGTATTTGTATTGGTATATATTTTGGTTTCTTTGTTATTAATGAATACCGAAATCTATTCAACCACTGCCTGCAATTCTTCTAGCCTTATATCAGTTTCACTGTCACAGTTTTCTAAGAACATCTTGGTAAGAAAACAGAAAATTAAGGGCGAGAACATCTTGGTGGATGGAATTAGTGAGTTGCCTGATGAAATCCTTTCTAGTATTGTGTCTCTCTTGCCACTAAAGGAAGCAGCAGCTACCAGTATCCTTTCTAAGCGATGGCAGTATGTTTGGGCGTCTACCTTGACTCTCAATTTTGATGCTCAACTTGAATTTGGTGATACTTTATGGCGCTTCAATTCAATGCCACCAGAACTAAAAGACCTCGAACAACATAGATACGTCAACTGGATAGATACGGTGGTGGAACAACATAGAGGCCGAGTCATTGAACAATTCCGGGCGAGCTTTTATGTAGATTGCTGTTTTGCAAGTTCCATAGATAAGTGGATTCAGTTTGCGATGACTAAGAGAGTTCAAGTACTTGAGCTGGTGTTCCATATAGAATCGTATAATCGTTGGGGAGATCTGTATACATTTCCCCACAAACTATTAGGCCTTGAAAACGGTTCTACCTCGAAGCTCGAGCACATGCGTTCGGACATTCCAAGTCTACGTTCTTGTGGATACAATACTGGATTTAAGTTGCTCAGAGTTCTTCATTTCCAATTTGTTGATGTGACGGGAGAAGTTCTCGACTACTTTTTGTCTAACTGTCCAGTTCTTGAAAGATTAACAGTGCATTCTGCTTTTACAAATCTGGTTAACTTAAGAGTTATTGGTCCGTCGGTTGCATTGAAATATTTGGATATCAAGTTTTGTCCTTACCTCCAAAGCATTGAGATTTGTGATGCAAACCTCCTTTCGCTCGATTACGAGGGAAGTGCGATAAACATGCTTGTCAGTAACGTACCTCTGCTCGTTGAGGTATCCATTTCCATGTCTCTTGATTTCGCCGTGGACGGGGATGATGGTGAGATCTACTTTAAATCCGTAGAGGTTCCCTTCACCCAACTTTCATGCTGTCTTTCTCAATTGGAGGTTCTCAAGCTGGATACAGAAGGAGCGGTGAGTATATGTAATTATGATATATGCTGGTTTTTCTTTTCTAGATTTTGGATTTTGTAGTTCCTTACTCCTTCCTTGTTCAACTTTCAGATGTACAATAGGAATCACGTGTTTCCTGTATTAACAAACCTCAAGCACTTGGAATTACGAGTTAAAGCAGATGATCGCTGGGCTCTTTGCCGTCTAACTTCTTTCATGAAGGCATCTCCTTTCTTGCAGAGACTTGTGTTGAAGGTATGTATTCGTACGTACTTGGTGCGTTGCACCATAATACATTGTGTTTATTTTGTTCATCATCTGTTGATCTCCACCGCTGCCAATGAAGCAATTAGGATTATAGATAGATAACTTGTTTCCATAATAATTATGAAAACATGCTAATTGATTGGTTGTATTGTTCTTGATGCGTGTACAATAAACGGTTCCTTGTGCAGATGTGTTTCAGGGCACCATCCGAATTCGATTCTGGATTGGGTGGGGGAACAAAGAAAAAGGGGGAAGTTTTGAGACCCCCCCATTGTAACCTCAAGGTGGTCGAAATTGTAGGGTATCGTGCTCGTCCATGTGCTGCTGAACATGTCAAGTACCTGATAGAGAATGTGGTTGGACTGGAGAAAGTAGTTATTGATCCTGTGCGGCGCTGGGCGTATCAAAGTAGTGAAATCGGCAGGGGTGTTGAAGAGTTGAAAGAGGAAGAGAAAGCAAGAGATTATGCCAAGAAACGCCTGAAAAAGATAGTGCCTTCAAGTATTAGGTTTGAATGCTTGTAGTGGGCAAGTAAAGTCGGTGGGATGCTTAAATTATCCAAGGTCCAGACGACGTGTTGTGGCTGTAGTGGTTAGTGTTTGTTTGCTTGGAACTCTGTCTTTGTTTGGAACTCTTTCGTTTTTATTTTTTCTATTTTTTATATTAAAACCAAGTCGAAGTTGTTCAGCTGGTGCTTCCGATGGCATCGTCGTCGATGTGCCTGTCTGTATCCTTTGAAGGTGTGAATTATCAAGTAAAGTTTTTAAACTGTTGGTTGAGATGGTTTTGGTACTAGAATTTAGATCAAATGCTGTCAAAGACCCCTGAATGATAAATGTGCAGTTTCTTCTTGAACGTTTCCATCTCCTCCTTTAGGTTTCAAATATCATAAAAAAATCAGATGTAGCCTATGAAAGTGGTCGTACGGTGTCGTGTCGTTCAATCAATTTCGTCATACATGTTTTACCTTGCATGTTAATCTCATTCTCATTGTTGACTTTTGTTGACTATCGCGTCATGACACACGTATGATGAATTATTTTGATATATTCTCGTAAAGCTTGACCCCATGAACGCGTATGCGAAAACGTTTGAAGTAACAGAGTTGTAACAAAGGAGAAATAAACAAGCAAGGTTAGGGGCAATTTGGTAATTCTATATATACCCATTAGCCCAATCAGATGGGTTATCCGGAAATGCCCCATCCCCCTGTCCCAATACATTGCTGTTAATTTTCATTAAATTTTTTGTTAGTTTGCTAATGTGGCACATCAGTAGGACCAACAAAATCAATTTGTGTGAGTTATGTGTATTAATATGAAACTTAAAAAAAAAAATTATTCCGACAATTAAAAACCCATAAAATGTTTAGAAAACCAAAAAACAAGAGAAATTTGAACCCACCTCAAAAAAATAAAACTATAACTTAGTGAGACCAGATCAAGTTATCCCTACGGACACACACACACACACCCAATATCCACTAGGGGTGGGCGTGGGTTGGTTGGGCCAAAATTGCAAACCGAAAACGAGCAAGCTGGGTCTAAAACCGATGTAGTCTATTAATTGAAAGTGACAGGCTGGTTTGGATCGGTTCTCAATTTGTATGGAAAGCACAAATGAAGTAGCCCAAAGAGAGCACCAAAGCAATAGTTGCTGCTTTCTCCAAATGTTTCCACATGTCCTTCTCCAAAGGGACTCTTAACTAATAAGGTTTTGTTTTCATGTGGTAGAAATACGGTAACTCGTAAATAATTAACCATTTATATTGCTACACTTATTAATTACGATTAATAAAATAAAATAATATATATGCGGTTCGGTTGGGTTAACCGTACCCTAAAAATTTTAAAAATCGATTAAGGTCGGTACGGTTCAGTTTAACCACCGAAAATTAAAAAAATTAAAAAAAAAGCCCAAACCAAACCAAGCCGCCAAAGAAGTTCGGGAGATTCTTTTTTTTTCTTTTTTTTTTATTTTAAATGCCCCGCCCTACTATCCACATACCCACTCTCTAATTTTGAGGCCAAGTACTCTCCCCACTTTGCTCCAACAAAATATGACAACCAATTTCTGTATTCATTTAGTCTTTATTTTATTTTTTCAATGACTTTTGATTTAAAATTTGTACATTTTCTCAATAACCCCGGAATTCAATTGCTACAAATGGTAGGAAATTCAGTTCCTCTAAAATTTTGAGTTGGATTCCGAAATTCATGGGTCCCACCAAAGATTTTTACTCCCAATATTTGCGCTGTTATCTGCATGTGCAAAGTTGTCAACACATGGAGCATTGTGCGTATTCGGATATGGCTGCGGAAGAATTGAGGAATGCATAACCTAACATCACGGGTGGAGTGTTTCTCCAAACGCTCCGGGAGGTCAAGATTCTGGGCACTCTCAAAGCGGCGGAGAAGGTCACGACGTCGGTATGGAATGTGGTCATCCCACTCTTAGGCGTATGAGTCTGGAGGTGACTTTGAATAAACTTGCAAACTTGCATAGACCCACAAGTTGAGCAACATCAATGTTGAGTAAGTGTCGTATCATTGATTCGTTGATTAGGTTTGTTTTGAATATTAATTAGATTTCGCTCAAGATCCTTTTGTTTGAGCCTTGAGAGGTATGTATTACTCTTTCTAGATTCTTCAATTGTCAATTGTTTTTTGTTACATTTGCTGAATGAGATTTCAATTTTTGATTCTTTGCTGCCACATTGTTAGTGCATATCTGGACTTTTGATTTTGGACTGTATAAAACAATTTGGGTCTCCTTTGTCTTTGCTGTAACTTACTAGCTCATCTCTTCTCTTCCCTTGGTTGATTCAATCTCGAGACTAACTAGTCGAGTCTGCACTGTCAACTTTTTGTTGTTTGGTTCTAAGTTGTTTTATGCATTTTGTTATGCAGTTGTAGATATCACTGATGACTTCTCAGCGGTTCAAAAGTTGCTTTTGTAATAGGTTAGGTTAAATTGGGTTCGGAAGCCGTCTATGTTTGTAATTGCCCCATTAATGTATTTGTTTTGGTTTCTCGGTACATTAATTTGGGAGTATGGATTAGAATTAGATCATATGGCATTTAGACGCTAAATTTGCATGTTTTGGTATTTGATAAAATAACCTTATGTTGGTTGGTTCTTGGTATATGAATAACCAAACAAGATGCATCCAATGCCGTAACCCCGAGACCCTCTACATGGTGGGGATGCTATACTTCTTCCAAGACAACAAGGAAGAAGCCGGAATTGAGCGGCTTAAGAGTGCAATCTCCGAGGGCCATCAAGTAGCAATGTATGTGTATGGTGCAATCTTGGTGTGCCACGGGTAGGATTCCAAGCACAAAGGACTCAAACTTCTCTATTCTCTTAACTATCACAACTGGGGACGTTTGAGTGTAATGGAATGCTAAGAGATGTTTCGCCTATGTTTGTCGGGTTTTTGGGTGCATAGGGAAGTAAGGGTCCGAATCCTAAAACTTCACCACGACAACACTGCCATTAAACCTTGCAACCACTGTGGAAGTTCACAAGGTCCTGTCACACTCTGAACGCATTGGGATGCATCTGACCATGAAAAATTCACTACCTGTAATGCTTGTAGATGGCATCAGGAAGTGAATATATTTTGTGATATTTTATGTGGCAGAGATAGGTACTAAGTTTGTTTTTTCGTTCGCTTAATTTTTTTATAATCACAGCGTTTAAATTCCAACGTAGCCTTTTGTTTTCCTTTATGTCTCTCATGTACTACTGAATTCGTAATTTTATGGACTTTGTACTTTTAAATTTTTCTTCGTAAAGATACACAAACAAAAAGTTTTAAAAACTAGGCATAATTACGAAAAACTAGCTCAATGTGTCATCATTACCATGTCATTGACATACCTTGCCGCCACTTTTTCCCACTCATCAATGTTTGCCTATCTTTTTATTATTTTCTTTAGATATTGTGCACAAATGACTGACATGAAAAAAAAAATACACATTCTATGCACATAATATGAACAGTAAATGCATATAGACATGCACATGTAGTGCACATGTTATGCATAGTATATGCACACCACATCTTCATGTCTTCTAAACGAATCCAAATAGTACAAATAATAGTCAATGACGGGTCTCATAGGTTTGGTGTGTGGTTGTGTTCTCAAGGGTTGTCTGAATTAAGAGTGATGACGGTTGGTTATTGTGAATGCATGATTGGGTTGTAAAGTCTCAACCACCTCATCTAGTTGGTTATTGTGCATACACAAACAAGAAGTTTAAAAAACTAGGCATAATTAGGAAATTGTGATAATTAATTATGAAATTGTGCATGAGTGACTTTTGGGTTACATGAGAGGTGGTGTATTTATTCATGCTTGTCCAAGCACAAACCACCCCATCCAGTTGCTTAATGATGAAGAAAGGCAGAGGTCCAAGCACAAACCATCATCCAGTTTCAGAATCATGAAGAAAGGCAGAACTATGAAGAAAGGCAGAGCAATGAAGAAAGGCACAACAACCCCAACTTACAATCTCTCCAGGACGAGCTTCTTCTGGAAGTACTCACAAAGGTTGATTCCCGCTCTTTTTGTTCCTTATATTCAGCAAAAATGGTGTGCAAGAAGTTCAATCAACTCACCCAACATGATCGCAGCTCCGAACACATTAGCATTCAGAGATTTGAAAGGGTTGACCCGCTAACTTCATGCAGGAGACATGAAGAAGTGTACAAGTGAAGGAAATTTTGTGAAAAACATGTTCATTTGAATAACATCATATAGCATGCAATTAACAATTAAAGGCGGAATCATGCTTTCATGCATTCAAAAACAAAACATCAACCATGAAATTCAAAGCCTAGTAGATTGGTGAACCTTGACTCAACTTTTAAATCAACATTTATTAGTTGAGAAATATTTACCTTTGTAGATTCCTCTTTGCATATGCAAAGGATAATCACCCAAGAGATAGGGCCTTCATTCCTTGCTTCTTAGCTCCATGGATTTGGTTGAAAGAATAGGATTCTCCAAGTTCCCAAAATAGAGAACCTCTAAAGATTCTACACCAAGGTTAGATTGAAGAAGAAATGAGTGACCTTGAGGAAGTAGAATTGCTAGATAATTTCCCCCAAGGTGGTTGGCCTCTTAGAGAGAAATGGAAGCTTTGTGTTCTCACCAATTTTCTCTAAAATCAACAACTTATGAATTTTAGGCTATAAAGTTCTTTATATAGTCACTTCTTTAAATGACCTAAAGAACCAAAAACCCTAATTCAACACTAAATGGCCGGCCACTCTAATGGATATGGGCTTTTGGGCCTTTGTGAATCTTTATTCATTAAGTTGTCATACAACTTAAGTCAATGGGCTTTGACGTTCGAAGCCCATTGGGCCTTAAGGTCCAAAACTATCCCGAGGTCTTTAACGAACTTATTCGTTTGATTAATTAACATATTAATTAATCCTTGCCATAAATAATTAAACCATTTAATTATTCTTATTCATCTCCTTTGTTTCTTCAATCTCCACCTTACACGGTGTACGATACATTAGGTTCCTTTTAGCGAGGCAGTGGGCGATTAAAACCATTTTACATCGATTGTGAATTGAAACTTACTTTCAATTCTCCCTTTAGTGATTACACACGTTTAGGGCTTCCACAAACCATGAGTGACACCTAGCAGCATATCATGGCTACCCAAGCTAATCAGAAGAGGTAGAGAACCTATTCAGTTTAGGATTACAAATGCAATACGGTCTTTCTCTAATCTAATACTCTTGACCACATTGTTTGGTTTGATAGTTTATTTATTCATGTCTACTATCCAATGTGATTCGTTTGCTTATATGATTACCTTGAATGTGATTTGGAACGCATTCCCAAATCTCATTCATACTCTGGCCAGAGATTTAATCATATCATAGAGTATTCTCCCTCAAACCATTTGAAGGTTAGAGATCCCTTGTCGCACATTCACTTGTCTCCATAACTAAGTGACTTAACCCCAATGATGTCGTGGACACCCCGATGGGGTGACTTTGACATAATCAAAGATCAAGGACTTAACCACAAGACAACAACTGTGATGCCTCAGGTCAAAGGACTAATTTGCATTATCCCAACCATGAGTTCTCATGTGACATGAGTATGAGAACTCCTCGTTGATCGTGTTCAGTGAACTCATTCTCTATTGAGCACCTACGTACTTGTCTTGATGTCACACACACCAATGACTCGAGACTAGTCACTCTCCCTGAGAGAAGACACAGTACGTACTGATCTTAACGGACTGTCAATGCCCAATTGGCAATCCTATGATCAGGAACGTTTAGGATGTGTCTACGAAAGAATGGTCTCATTAATCTAACTTCATTAGATTGCATTCTCCCAATCACATATTCCTTGGACTTTATCGTTTAAGCATATAACATTTATATGAGACGGCTCAAACAATAATCTTTGCCTTTTATATGTAAACTAGATTAGTTTAACATGTGAAATGTCCGTAAAGTATCATCATATGATTGGCTTTAGGGCACATTTCCAACAACAAGTTCTTAGAACAGTGCAGGGAGTGCAACAATCCCGAGGCCATGTACACCCATGGGATGCGATGGTACTTCCAATACAATAATTCTGAACTCGGAATTGAGTCTTTGAAAACGGAAATCTCCAAGGGTCATCAAGCATCAACGTACATCTACAGTGCAATCTTGGTGTGCTAGGAGGGATGGAAAAGAGAGGCTTCAGCCTTTAATATTCTCTCAACCGTCAGAAATTGGTGAGCGCAATAGCGTGTAGAGAAAAAGCTCGACAATTTTTTTGGTCAATACGGGGCACTTTGAAATCAAAACTGGTGTGCAAGAAGTTCAATCAACTCACCCAACATGATCGCATCTCCAAACACATCAACATTCAGAGATTTGAAAGGGTCGATCCGCTGACTTCATGAAGGAGACATGAAGAAGTGTACAAGTTCTTGGAATGGTGCAGGGAGTGCAACAATCCCGAGGCCATGTACACCCATGGGATGCGATGGTACTTCTGATGTAATAATTCTAAACTCAAAATTGAGTCTTTGAAGACGGCGATCTCTAAGGGTCATCAAGCATCAACGTATGTCTACTGTGCAATCTTGGTGTGCCACGAGGGATGAAAAAACTCGATGATTTTTTTGGTCAATTCGAGGCACTTTGAAATCAAAACTGGTGTGCAAGAAGTTCATTCAACTCACCCAACATGATCGCATCTCCGAACACATCAGCATTAAGAGATTTGAAAGGGTTGACCCACTGACTTCAAGGAAGAGACATGAAGAAGTGTACAAGTTCTTGGAATGGTGCATGGAGTGCAATAATCTCGAGACCCTATACACTCATGGGATGTGATAGTACTTCCGATACAATAATTCTGAACTCAAAATGAAGTCTTTGAAGACGGCGATCTCCAAGGGTCATCAAGCATCAATGTACGTCTATGGTGCAATCTTGGTGTGCCAGGAGGGATGAAAAAGAGATAGGCTTCAGCCTTCTACATTCTCTCAACCGTCAGAAATTGGTGAGCATAATGGCGTGTAGAGAAAGAGCTTGGCGATTTTTTGGTCAATTTGGGTGGACAGGGAAGTTAATGGTAGAATAATAAAACTTCACGAGGACAGTGCTACCGGTAAAGCATGCAACAACTGTGGAAGTGCACAAAGTCCTTTCACAGTCCAACCACATTGGGATTACTAATGCCATGACAAATTCAGTAACTACAATTCGTGTAGATGGCATCAGGAAATAAACATTTTTTGTGACATGTTACATGGTTTTAATAAGGATTAGATTTGTTTCTTTTCCTCTACTTTTCTTCAAATTTAGTTGTCATGTACTTTTGTTAGTAAATGGAAAAGGGAGAAGTTTTTGGTAACATAAACAAGGTTTGCTTTCTTAAATGAAAAGATACACAGCACGAAGCATGCTTAAGTCTCCAAAATCCGATGTCGTAGGTTCGAATCGTATAAGGCATGATTCTGTGTCGTTGTTAATCGCGTTACGTCAAAATTAGACTAAAGTAATTGAGCACAAACCCAAATTTGACCTCTTTTATGCATCTTGTGTGCATACAGTGTACAATTTTTTTTGGAAATTTGAAGCCAAAACCAAGAAATATTTGACACCAGCCATAGAACCCACGAACTCACAAAATACAGGCAAAGCCAAGAAACCCAGCAGCCACAAAACATACGAACCCATAAATTAATACTCATAAATATTGCACTTTGAAATCAAAACCCATAAACAAACCTTTAAAAATTTCAAAAAATTATTCCCCAAATATCGTAAAGAAACCCGCATCACTCATACTAGGCTTTGGGTCATATTTATTCATCCAATCCCACTTGTGACCTTCATAAGAGCTTTGGTGGATGAATTATTATCCATTACACGCCAAGCTTTTGGGATTGTGAGTTGAGAATTGTACTGCCACCCAAAAGTTAGATATGATCTTAATCTTGGGTTACCAGTTCAAAAATAAAGGAGAGAGGGGACCGATGAAAGGATGGCCATCAATGAGAAAGAAAGAGTTGCTACCAGTGAGGTGAGTTGTTAAAGAGTAAGTGCATAGTTAGGGTTCTTCGACAAAGAGAGTAAAGAGAGAAAGAGATCAGAAAATGGGAGGAAATAACCCATTTGTATACGAGGGTAATTAGGTCATTTTTAGTTGTAGGAAAAATTCTATTATGTCCTATTGTTGTGCATGGCGTGTGTGTCACATCCCGGCCCGGGACGAATCACTGCCCGGGCCCGCTCCACCACAGTAGCACGATATTGTCTGCTTTAGGCCCTGACCACGCCCTCACGGTTTTGTTTCTGGGAACTCACGAGCAACTTCCCAGTGGGTCACCCATCCTGGGAGTGCTCTGGCCCCCTTCTTGCTTAACTTCGGAGTTCCTACAGAACCTGAAGCCAGTGAGCTCCCAAAAGGCCTTGTTCGTGACATGATTAAATGTGGGAATAAAGCTGAAATTAAAATTGAGACTCCATTTGATGTGTTGGAAGAGAATTTTCAATTTGGGCGTTTTGCCTTTGGTTAGAGTAGGAAAGATGTTTGAAGAAATAAAATTCAAACTTTATAGACAACTATAGTCTCTTCTCTGTTGTTTTTGGAGGATGATAGCATTATGAGAAAGCTGCTTCTAGGCTTTTATACGAGTTCTGGCAATCATAAACCCAATAAGATTATCATCTTGGTGTATTTATATTTCACCATGTTACGTGTTTAACTTCCAAGCCTTTGGAAGTCTTTTTAAAGGCTGTAAGTATTAGATGTTGTTTAGTATCACATTTCTACCCATAAACTAACGATCAGCTTGAAACTAGCTACTCAGACCTTAGTGGACGAATTTCATCTTGTTCGTTCCATCATTATCCTGGTTGCAACATACTTTTGTTTCTATTTTAGTTGCTTGTAACCACAGTTATAATTTTGGTTTAGCGATGGTACCATTAGAGTTGACATGCAAAGACTTTACGCACAATGCATATTTGAAAGACGCTTAATTTGTTAGAGTTATGTGTATCTACAGTTACATTTTTTATTATGAGTATGGCATCATTTAAGAGATAATGTAAATATTATATTTGTGGCTTGATAGTGAAAGGGAATGAAAGTTTGAGCTTGGAGGCACAAAAGAGGAATCACTGCACACCGATCACGATAGAATGACATTCTTTCTTATGCAACCGCTCTAGTTTGATTTCTTCTTATGTGTACATTTTCTTACGATTTTTCGCAGCATTTTATGTATAGCTAGTGATTTTAAATTTCGGGGACGAAATTCTTTAAGGTGGGTAGATTGTGACAACCTGTCCCAAATTTTATTATTTTATAAATTTTAAAAGCGTGATTTTACGAAAATGCCCTAGAAGTGAAGGGTTTTTTACTTTCATTTACCAACGTATAGTGAGACGTACGGAATTCTTTTAGCGTATTCTTGAAGTACTCGACAATACGGACTCGTAGGCGCAAACAGAAGAGGATTTGAAGTTACGGTTAAAGTTTTACGGAATTGCAAACCCTAGAAGTATTTTGGTTTTAATTAATATTTATACTTTTATATATATAAGTATTTTTTATTATTAGTGTGGTTAAAAATATGGGAAAGGAAAGAAGAGAGTCGAGGAGGAAGAATAGAGGGCTAACGGGATTGGGCAAAGCTACCCAATCGGGAAGAAGAAAGATAAGGTGAATCAGGAGAAGAGAGAATGAGAGGATGGCCAACCAGAAGAGGGAAATGAGGGAAATGAGAGGATGGCCAATCAGGTGAGTATATAATGTGGTATGATTGAGAAGATATATGATGAGATATGAATATGTCGTACATGTCACTAAAGGTGACTCCGACTTATATGCTAGCCATGATATATGATGAGATATGAATATGTCGTACAGGTCACTAAAGGTGACTCCGACTTATATGCTAGCCATGATTGATGAGATATATGATGGGATATGTGATGAAATGCTAGCATAAATGTGGTGATATATGATGAGATGCTAGTAAAAATTTATGATGAATATGTGATGAGCTAGTATACGTGATGAATACGTGATGAGCTAGTGTTGGAGCAAGATTTCCTATAAGAAGAAATACCTCCACAGATTTGTTGACCGTAATCCTCACATTCCCCGAATCTTTCTCTTTGATATCCCATAATAGTCTTCCTCCGTAACTTGCCCGGGCGGGGGTACCTGCAAAAGATACTCCGATGCTCAAGTCAGCTGATTGGTTTTTCTTTTCTCTGGATTCTCTCGGGTTCTCCTTCCGTACCTTGTTCTTTGGCTCGTCTCCATATTTATAGGATTGCATGCCTGGAGAACAAGTATCACGATCTCTCTTCCTTTTCCAC
This sequence comes from Malus fusca, assembly GCA_035220775.1. Classification (NCBI taxonomy): domain Eukaryota; kingdom Viridiplantae; phylum Streptophyta; class Magnoliopsida; order Rosales; family Rosaceae; genus Malus; species Malus fusca. The sequence continues at coordinate 27,582,593 of CM069069.1, forward strand.
TTCCTTAGTGGTCCTCCGTAATATGACCGCATGCTTCGGGAACAAGCACCACGTCATATTTTCCTTTCCCACTTCCTCAACGATCCTCCGTAGTGGAGGCGGTTACCTGGACATATGCGCATGTTCCTCGTGGGCTTTCTTTACGGTTTACCTTGCATAACAGCATCCCTGGGTGACTTGGATTGGCCCATGAGTCGAAACCGGATTTTATCCTCCCACGATGCCCCCTTTTTCCCCTTTTTACGTATGTAAAATAGGGGAAAACTAAGTTTTTCGATCACATGTGGCCTTGAAACTATGCTTTTAGAACCTAGCTAAAACTTTAAGCATTTCTTACTAAGACCAAATTTGTGGAAGTTGCTTTTTCTACGGGTAAATTTACTGAAGGTAAATTTACCAAAGTCATTGTTTCGTGTGCCTAACTCGCGAAAGCCAAACAGGCTCATTCGCTTACTTTACGAAAGTCACCTCAGATCTTCACATAAAATGTGGGCTGACACCTTCCACAAAAGCAGACAGACATTTACGAACGAGGATTTACGAACGAAGATTTACAAACGAGGATTTACGAACGAAGATTTACAAACGAGGATTTACGAAGACATTACGAAGACATTACGAAGGTGGACTGACATAACGAACGAGGACTGACATTACGAAAGTGGACTGACATGACGAAAGAGGACCGGCGAAATTTAACTGTGTAGGCTGTCTGACAGGTTACATGTATGCATATCTATTATATAAATCATTGTCCCATCTTGTCAAACTGATGAAAGCAGCAGCTGTAGCTGCAGCGCAGAAGGCTAAAACACGTTCACACACTCGCGTGCATATATATAGACACCAATACAGACACTTTCCTTTATACATATATATATATGCGTATTCCAATTCTCCACCAACAAGTAATCTTGAACACGTTAAGAAGCCTTGGACACTATCTTCGCTTGTCAACAATGAGAGTGGGGGGACCTGCAAGAAAACACTCCAACGCTTAAGTCAGTCGTTGTTCAAAATAATTGCAAGACGTTGTAAAGCTATCTAATACTCCCCTTCCTCCTCCCATGCTGATGGGATTATTGCCCTTTTATAGGCATTCAAGTCTTGGGCTTCAAGTTTCACTCTCCTTCTATTTCTCCATGTTCCATGTAGTGGGTATTATGTTGCTCCATTGTAGCTCCACTCCTCATGTTTGATGTGCTAGTGGCTTATTTAGTGGAGGAATCATTTTTGGCCCCCACATTGCCCTCTTTTTTCTCTGCAAACACATATCGTTTAGGGTTTGTAGAGGAAAAATATTTTTTTGCAAAAATTCATTCGACTTGAGATTTCATCATTAGTTTAGCCTTGGCTACGATCATATGGCTTTCAACCGTGAATTTGGCTTATGGCCACGGTCATATTTAGGGATGGGCAAAATACCCATGGGTATGGGTAACCGCGGTTACCCGCCCATTTAAAGTTGACGGTTATGGTTATGGGTAACCGTTTAGACAAATAAACGGTTATGGGTATAACCGTTTATCCATGAAATTTAAATGGGCGGTTATGGGTATTATCCGCGGTTATAACGGGTATCCATCGGTTATGGGTAATATTCATGGTTATAACGGGTATCCATTTACCCATTTAATTTAATATATGTAAAATTAAAAAAAAATTAAAAACCCTCAGAGAATAAGTTACAACTCCGTCACTCTCTCTCTCCGTCCCTCTCTCTCTCCGCCTCTCGACTTTGTCACTCTCTCTCTCCATCACTCTCTCTCTCCGTCGCTCTCTCTCTGCGCCTCTCTCCAATACCGACCGGCTGCTCTCCAATACCGGCCGGCCGTCCAGCTAGCGGAAACGTATAGCCGTATCAATTGTCCGGCAGCTGAAAGTCCTGCAAACCAAAAATTTGATGGGAAGGGTTCTGAACAAAGAGGGCCATGCCACATTTGGCTGGATTGTAACCGTCCCACAAGGAGAAGTTTATGGTTCCAGAAATGGTCTTCTTTGCAACAATGTCTTTGACAGTGCAGAGATTTTCAAGTCGTCGGACGACGAAGTCATTGGACAGGACACGTCCTTGGTTCTCTCCCTTGGGGCAGTCAGTAATCAGCCCGTTCTCGTACAGCGCCACCATCACATTGGCACCGCAGTTGTCCACCTTCGACCTCAATGATCCTGTTAGGGATACTTGCAAGGAGGCCGGTGATGGCCTTTGGAATGTTGCCTATTCATCCACAACAAAACCAAGTTGCTAGTATTTATCCTTCACAACAAAACCAAATTGTTAAAAAAAATAATGTAGACGGGCGAAAAAAAAAGGGTAAATGGGTAAAAAGAGGATAAACGGGTGAAAAAATGGGTAAACGAGTAAATGGTTATGGTTAAATGGGTAAATAGTTATGGGTAAATGGGTATACGGTTATGGGTATGGATAACCGTTTATAAATGGTTATGGTTATGGGTATAACCATTTATGTAATTACCCAACGGGTAAACGGTTATGCGGGTATGAACATAAACGGTTATGGGTAAATAATTGCGGTTACCCGCCCGCCATAACCGTTGCCCATCCCTAGTCATATTGGTCTTCGACCATGAGTTTTAGGTCCTCAACCTTCGGTCTTTAGCCTTCGGCTCTTATCAGTCTACGTTTTCTACCCACGGTCTCATGATCTTCGATCACCAATTTATGCAGTAATAGCATGCCCCTAGAGTAATTAAAATTCGAATAGCATCAATAGTACTAATGAACATGTGTAAGATAGAAACTCTTATCTTTTGGGCAACTTCGTTGTTGTCAAATTAAATGAATTTCCTTTGCTTACAACCCTTCAGTGCTTGCCGAATAAGTGCCTTTTCAATATACAACCAAATGATGTGCAATGTAAGCATTTCCACTCTCCCTCCATATTCTCATAAATTGGAACAATTCACTGCATTTCACTGTCAACACAACTCCAAAAATCCTCATTATTCATTGCCATAACTGATAAAGTAAATGATGAATAAGTTCTGATCCAGTTAGTGATTCAATGTTCTCAGCTTTCTTTGCCAAAGAAAATCATGAATTGCACGAATACGAAACTGATTATAAATCAATGTGATAGTTCTTATCTGTTAGGCAATTTCATTGCATCCGTTGCAGCCAAAGTGAACTTTGATTGAGTTTCCTTATCTGTTAGGAAAATATCATATGAAGCAAACAAGTCCAAATGCATAAAACTATAAGAAATTTCACTGATAAGCAAGAGAAACTCTTATCTGTTTGATGACTTGGTAGGAACTCATTGTCTCTTTGTGCAATTGTTTTCCCAAGCTAGAATTGAATGCTTCAGTTCTCGTCCTTATCATCTTTTGAGTATTTGTTGCCCCAATAGAATGGTTTCTTCATGCAATTCCTCAATTGGTTTCTTCGTGGAATTCCTCAAGGACAAGTTGCTTATCGAGCATCATCCTTGAGTGTCTGATCTCTGTATATCCATAATTTGTCATTCCGGCGTCTCCTTTTCAAGGGAATTTTTTTACTTTATTCCTCTCACTTTAGGCTTCTCTCTTCTCTGCATGTCTGTGTTCTTCAAATACCGACACACTTTGCGGTTAATACATCACAACAATACTAAGAACAAGATTATACCATTAGAGATGCCCCTTAACAAAACCATTGTGTGCCGAGCACTTAGTATCACAAAACCATTGAGTGAGAAGAAAATATTTGAAATGATTAATTCGAATAAAGAACTCAAGTATCCTAATACGTATAAAATATGCAAGCTTGTGGAAACTACAGTATTGAGGATCACATGTGTGGCTGCTTTGTTAATTCATTTCTTGTACTAAAGTGCTATTTTTTATATATTTTCCAAGCCATTACTGTAAGCTATGACAACAAAGCTTAAAATTGGTGAAATCATAAAAAGAGAGAATTCAAATCTTCATGTTTGGGGTTAAGTCCTGCCCCCCAATTCTCAATTCAATTGGTTAATCAGTAAAAAATTCATTAGTTTAGACATGGGTAGTGCAACCATTCCAATAGAAATACTTAGAAAAAATTGAAATATCTACATAAACCATTTTAAACCATGAAGGTATTGTAGCAATCCATATTCATCTTGCAGTGTGGCATAACCTTATGCTTCGACAAAAAACGTTAGTTCGCACTATAAATCTCATGATTGTGGAAAGATAGAAGAATAGAAAAACTTCATTATTTAGGGTTTTGGCCCGTGCCCCCATTGTGGCTTAGGTGGAAACCATGACTTCTCGATACGGCTTTTTGTACGAATTCCCACAAACGGCGCCAACTGTTGGAGCGAGATTTCCTACAAGAATAAATACCTCCACAGATTTGTTGACCGTAATCCTCATATTCGCCGAATCTTTCTCTCTGATATCCCAAAATAGTTTTCCTCCGTAACTTGCCCGGGTGGGGGTACCTGCAAAAGATACTCCGACGCTCAAGTCAGCTGATTGGTTTTTCTCTTCTCTGGATTCTCTCGGGTTCTCCTTACGTACCTTGTTCTTTAGCTCCTCTCCATATTTATAGGATTGCATGCCTGGAGAATAAGTATCACGATCTCTCTTCCTTTTCCAATTTCTTAGTGGTCCTCCGTAATATGACCGCATGCTTCGGGAACAAGCACCACGTCATATTTTCCTTTCCCACTTCCTCAATGATCCTCCGTAGTGGAGGCGGTTACCTGGACACGTGCGCATGTTCCTCGTGGCCTTTCCTTACAGTTTACCTTGCATAACACCATCCCTGGGTGACTTGAATTGGCCCATGAGTCGAAACCGGATTTTATCCTCCCACAACTAGCATATGTGATGAGCTAGTATACGTGATGAATACGTGATAAGCTAGCATATGTGATGGATATGTGATAAGCTAGCATATGTGATGAATATGTGATGAGCTAGCATATATGATGAGTTAGCATATGTAATGAATATGTGATGAGCTAGCATATGTGATAGATATGTGATAAGCTAGCATATGTAATGAATATGTGATGAGCTAGCATATGTAATGAATATGGGATGAGCTAGCATATGTAATGAATATGGGATGAGCTAGCATATGTGATGAATATGTGATGAGCTAGCATATATGATAAGCTAGCATATGTAATGAATATGTGATGAGCTAGCATATGTAATGAATATGTGATGAGCTAGCATATGTGATGGATATGTGATAAGCTAGCATATGTAATGAATATGTGATGAGCTAGCATATGTAATGGATATGTGATGAGCTAGCATATGTGATGGATAAGTGATAAGCTAGCATATGTAATTAATATGTGATGAGCTAGCATATGTGATGGATATGTGATAAGCTAGCATATGCAACGAATATGCAATTAGCTAGCACATGCGTTGAGCTAGCATACGTGATGAATATGTGATGAGCTAACATATGTGATAAATATGTGATGAGATATGGGTAAGTCGTACAGGTCATCATAGGTGACTCCAACTTGCGTGCTAATATAAGTTATTAGTCATATGATTATTTGATATTACTAATGAGATATTGTGTTGTGGTATATTTATGACTTTTCTGGAAATTATACAGGTGTGTAGCGAGGGGTTATAATGTTTTATATGATTTCTATTAAAATTTTAATTACAGGGCCACTCACCCTTGTCTTGTCTTCACCCTCCAGGTTTTATTAGCTGAGCTTTCTTATCGTTGAAGATTCGTAGCGATTCTTAGTATTGGAGATTATTTCGAGGGTACGATTCTTAATTCACTCTTCTGTAATTGCTTATGTTATAACATCACGTGTGGAATGGGTTCATTCCCGCTTGCTAGTGCACTCTGGTATATAGGCACTCTTAGGTTTAAATTTATTCACAATTTTCCACATCATCACACTTTATGGCTTCGTCACCTTCCAGTGTCGGCCAACACAGCTGGATTCAGAGTCTAAGTGGACATTCCGGGTCGGGGTGTGTCAGTATGCATGCTCTGTGCATATTAAAAAAATCCTATTTCTATCCCAAGATTAAGAAAATGACCGATTTTAGAGTATTTCCCAAAAAAAAATTAGGAATGGAAAATGTGGACTGTTAATTCTCAAAATTGTAATGTTAACAAACTAGAAAAATGAACCCATGGTGGGCTTGGTATATGGACTAAAATGAAATAGACACAAGGATATATAGTGGTTCGCCCATAAACAGGGCTACGCCCACTGTAGTCTGTTCATAAATTTATGTTACAACCGAATCGGTTTGGGAGCTCTCCCCATGTGAAATCCCATCCCCTAATTTCATTATTTGCATTTACATTTTGTATTCATATCTCATAGTTAATTATGACGCGATTATATTTACGGCGTAGAACCCCCATAGTACTAAACGGAATTCTATGTGGACACATTAAATCCTTGCTTGTTTTGCCACATTTCATGGCATGTTTGGATAGTACATGTGGAATTTGATAGCTTTCTTCCCAGCTTTGGTAGCTTCACTACATGGTTACGACTGCCCTCATCCCTCATCCACTTGATGCATACTCCTGGTGGAATTGCATGCTTGTAGGTCTCGAGAAATCCCGAAAAAAACTCATCGTGATTGGAGTTAGAACGAAATTTCTACGAGGCTTGGAAGTCATCTAAAATTTCAAATGTATCAAATAAATGGACGGTCAGAATGAATATGTTACTTGGTAACTACAACGTCGAGGTTCTGTACATCTGATAAAATTTAATGACGAAATTAGTATTTACTAGTGCGTGAATTGGATGAATATTGTTGATGCACAAAATCAATGAGGATTTTGGTACAACAGAAAGTGTTAAGTTTGTGACCTTTGCTAGATTGCTCCGGTCACTAATGTGGATAAGTATGTAAATGGATAAAGACAGGGAAGCAAACACAAGATGTACGTGGTTCACCCAGATTGGCTACGTCCACGGAATAAAGGAGTTCTCATTAATTGTGAAGGGTTTACACAAGTACATAGGTTCAAGCTCTCTTTTAGTGAGTACTAGTGAATGATTTAGTACAAATGACATTAGGAAATATTGTGAGAGAATGATCTCTATTTATAGAAGAGAGTTTCTAGTTTCATTCTGACATTGACACGTGTCGTGTTGTGATTGGTTTCTGATGTTGACACGTGTCGCTCTATGATTGGCTTCTGATGTCGACACGTGTCGCGCTGTGATTGGCCTCCTGGTTGGAGGGAAACTCTTATGGGTCCTTAACGATATAACGTTGACCGGTGCTCAGTAGTTTCGGGATTGGTCAAGTATGGTACAAACAGTGCTCCCCTAAGTTCCTGAGTAAGGGAAGCTCCTCGGTTGGGGACTTGCAAGATCCAAGCCATTGAGTAATCACGAAACTTCTAAGTACCAAAGTGTGGTATCATTTTCACTTGCCTTATCTGTCTCATATGTAGATGTGGCATCTTCTCTGGAAGTACTTTTCCTCCATCCAGGGGTGGTATCTTTAACCGATGAAGATGCACAAGGTAATGTATCAATTTCACTTGAAGCTCACTTGTAGTTTCGGGCTTGGTCAAGTGCGATACAAACCCTATAATAGGAGTCCCCCAAGTCGCCGAGCTAGGAGATTTGCCGAAGGAGGTAACAGACAAGGTAAGCAATCAGACTTCCAAGCAAGCAAATTGGATCGGAGGTTCGACTTCTGCTTCCGGTTGATTGTTCTCCTTCTCCTTGTGTCATAAACAGCAATAAGGATAAGGAAAAGCAAATGGAGAAGAGATTATATGAGATACTTTTGCTTTTGAAGAAGTAACTTTCCACAGGCTTATTCTGGAACTGGGCTGGATGGTTTTCTGATTTCCTCCAGAGTATAAGGCCGACTCAAGAATTTGAGGGTCAAAACAAGTCCATCAAATCTAGAGTACATTCGACCCTGATGATATGGGATACTTTTGCTATTGACAAAGTAGTGGATGTATCGGCACGTGTTCTGTTACGCTTGTCTCCACATGCTTCCTTGTATCCTTCTCACTTGCCCTATCTATTCCTCAGGCAGATGTGGCATCTTCTCTAGAAGCATAAGATGTTGAAGATAAGTACTCGAGAGCAATGCCAGGTAAGTAATCAGGCAAGGGGTTCCAGGCAATCAGTTCGTGACTGGAAGCTTGATTCCAAATGCTAACTAATTGCTCTCTTTCTCCTTGTCTTGCAGGTAAGACCAAGGCCAAAGGAAAAGACAAGGAAAAAGCATGATATGGGATACTCTTGCTTTTAACCCTGAGGATATGAGATACTCTTGCTCTGGTGTGGCTTGTTTGCAGAGGTATTATCGGGAGGAAAAGAAGCTGAGTATTTCGAGAGACTCTGCTGAGAGTGCCCTCTCGGATGGGAAGAAAAGTTGAGCATTTTTTTTTATTTGCAGGTCTGCCTGGCTGTGGAGGATGGAGGTCGACATATATAGGTCTCCCTAACAACAAGCAGTAGTGATATTCCTTTACCCTTCTTGGTCATAGCAATGTAGTGGGAGCTGCAAGTTTCACGTGTTTTAACTTTGTCAGAGCACTTTGAAAAAGTGGTTTGTGGTATCTGGAAAGCTGATGTTGCGTGTGAAGATTACAGACAAGCTTTATCCAAGGAAATCTGGCTCTCGAAGTTCGGAGAGCGGTGCCTCTTCGGTTTTCGAACAAGCAATCTTGTCGGAGATCTGGCTCTCGAGATTCAGAGAATGGTGCCTCTTCGATTTTTGAGAAAGCAATCATGTTGGGAGTCTGACTCTTGAGATTCGGAAAGCAGTGTCTCTTCGATTTTTGATAAAGTAATCCAGTTGGGAGTCTGGCTCTCGAGATTCGAAGGGCGGTGCCTCTTCGATTTTTTAGTACGTAATCCTGTTAGGAGTCTGGCTCTAGAGATTCGGAGAGCGGTACCTCTTCGATTTTTGAGCAAGCAATCTTGTTGGGAGTGTTTTCTCGAATGTGAGTAAAGGTTAGGGATTTTTGCCAGTCTGCCTTGCCACAGAGCACGGAGGATGACACACATTGGGACTTTCTAGTTATCAAGCAGTGGTGCTGTTCCTTTACCCTTGTGGGTAATAGTAGGGTAGCTGGACCTTCAAAATTTATGTGTCTAACCTTTGTCAGAGATCTTTGGCAAAGTTATATGTGGTACCCGAGAAGCTAATGTTGCGTGTGGAAAGTGGTGCCTCTTCGGAATCCTGAGAGTAGTGCCTCTTCGATTTTTGAACCAAAGGCCATGTTGCCCTTTCTTTTATAAGGGCACTAATTGTGTGCAAGAAGTACATTCAGAGAGTTATTGCTTATAGGAATTTTCCCCTTCATTCAGAGATTTATTGCATCTTATTTATCCTTCATCATTTCTGAGAATGTCTGGCCCATCTGACTGTCGTTTTGACTTGAACTTTGGTGAAGAGGCAGCCATACCTTTTCAAGACAACATATGGCGCCCATCCTTCTTATCCCATACTGGTCCTCTTACAGTTGGGGACTCTGTGATGAAGAATGATATGACCGCTGCGGTGGTGGCCAAGAACCTTCTCACTCCCAAAGATAACAGACTACTTTCCAAACGGTCTGACGAGTTGGCTGTTAAGGATTCTCTGGCTCTCAATGTTCAGTGTGCATGTTCTGTGTCTAATATGGCCCAACACCTATTTGCTCGAACCCGCCAAGTTGAATCATTGGCGGCTGAAGTGATAAGTCTCAAACAGGAGATCAGAGGGCTCAAGCATGAGAATAAACAGTTGTAAAGGCTCGCACATGACTATGCTACAAACATGAAGAGGAAGCTCGACCAGCTGTAGGAATCTGATGGTCATATTTTACTTGATCATCAGAGGTTTGTGGGTTTGTTCCAAAGGCATTTATTGCCTTCGTCTTCTGGGGCTGTACCGCGTAATGAAGCTCCAAATGATCAACCTTCGGTGCCTCCTTCTTCTGGGGTTCTGCCTAGTACTGAGGCTTCGAATAATCACCCTCTGATGCCTCCTCTTTCTGGGGCTCTGCCGACGGCTGAGACTTCTCCTGAGCAACCTTTGTGAAGTCTCCCTCTTGTTTGTTTATTTTGATTCATGTATATGTACATATTTGTAACTTATCTGAGATATCAATAAACAAGTTTTGCTTCATTTCAACATATTGTGTTAAATACACCAAGGCATTCTTCACTAAGTTCTTTGAATTTTTCCTTTTGTTGAAGCTTTCTGAGTGAAGCATGTAGGTTGAGGTAGTGCTCCCTTAAAGACAAACTCCACACTATCTTGATCAAGATAGTGTGAAGCTTTTGTAGATGAAGCTTTTGTGTTGAAGCTTTCTAGGTGAAGCTTTTGTGGGTGAAGCTTTTATGGTGGGTGAAGCTTTTGTTGGTGAAGCTTTTGTGGGTGAAGATTTTGTGGTGGGGGAAGCTTTGGTGGGGGAAGCTTTTGTGGGTGAAGCTTCTGTGGTGGGGGAAGCTGATGCGAAAATAAATTAACGCACAAATTTAAACCCTATTTGTGACAGTTGTAGTATATGGATAAGTAGGGATCGTTCTAGGCCGGGGATTAACTAGGGATGCTAACCAAAGTAAAATTAAATTAAAAACGTAAAAACAAAATTTAAAACACTAAACTAGACTCAAAACACTTAAATAGAATCACTCAAAATAAAACTAACAAATGAACCAAAATAAATTAAAAGACTCAAAATAATTCAAGACTTTTAGAAAACACAAACTAGATTGATTTCTAATAAATCTAACACTTTAAAATAAACGGGGGATTGATTTTTGATGAAAAGTAAATTAGACTTAAATAAATTACAGAATTGACAAAAACATAAAATTAAGGTAAAATGATAAATGACGGATTGGCTAGAGGATTATTCTCCACACATGCCACATATGCAACCTAAATTGATTTTCAGTTGTTCTTTCAATAAATTGTAAATTCTCAACGCCCCAAATTAATTAGGTCCGCTTAAATTAACCTTCAGATTTTCCTACTTTTATTAGGTTGGATGATTGCATACGACAACCCAAAATATTCCCTACAAGTTCCCTACATGAATTGCATAATAGAGACACAAGCAAGAATCATTAAGTTCTATGAAAATCATAAGCATTGACGAGGCACTTGTTACTATGAATTGCATGAAACTTATGCCAAGAATTTACCTAACGCGATCGTTTATAAGCGACCTTCACTACTTGTGAATATAAGTTCATAACGATTAGGTGAAATTCACTTATATTCTAGCATCAAATTCATGCATGTAAATTAAGTATGCATCCTTAATCGACATACAAAAATAAGTTATCAATCAAGCAGTTAAACAAATTAAATCACAACTCAGAAATCACAACTGAAGGTAATCAATTCAAATTACAAATATATTCATGGTTTTGAATTAAACTCTAGCCAAAACAAAATTAGTTACACATTATTAAAATTAAAACAGAAATTAAACTTGAGTTTGGAAAGATTTAACCGAGAGAGATTGACAGCTTGCTGTCCACTGTGCTTCTGCTGTGCTGACCTCCGTGCTGACCCAAATCAGCACTGTTGTTTGTCTGACCCATCTTTCCATACCAAGAGCAGCCCCCGTGCTGCCTTCCTGCGCAAAACTCCTGCCCAGCTGCCCAGCTGCCCAGCTTTTCCGTGCTCACCTGCGATGCCCAGACCACTTCCAAGCAGCCTGCCTTCCCTGCTGCAAAGCAGCAGCCTGCTTCTTTGCGTCCTTGCCCCAAATGCCCTCTTGCGCTGCCACGGGGCTGCCAGCTGACCTGCTGACTCCCGTCTCCTCGCTGCACTATGGCAGCGTGCTCCCCCTGGTTTCCACGCACTCCCTAGTTCCCATGCTGCCTAAGGCAGCAACTCCCCGTTTTTTTATTTCTTCCTCCTTTTATTTATTTTCTGATTCATTCCTCCAAGCTGTGCTGCAAAGGCAGCCTTTCCTGCTCCCCCGTCCCACTGACCTTTCTTTTATTTAAAGTCCCCCATGTTCTGCCATCCACATTTCTTTTCTGTCAGTGCACCTCAGTGCTCTCCCCACTTGTTTTAATTCTTTTTTCCGCATGGTTCCTTTCGTCTCCTTGCAGCTTGCATTTGGGCCAAGTGCTTTGACAATTTCTTAGAGACCTGACCAATAAAACTTTACAATGTTATATTATACTAAAGTATATCCTTTCATGGATGCCGCACACATGTTTATTTTTTTATATATTTATGGCATGCACACACATCAGCAATTACTAAATTACAAATTATTTTTTTAACATGTAATTTTCAGTTTTTGTATTGCTTCCATTAACTTAGTAATTGTTTAAATTGCATCTTCGTGATCATCTATTTTCAGCAAATCGTATCAGGACATATTGCATCAAATATGGATCAATAGTCATTCTCCCGCACACCTCACAATATAAACATAAATTAAATAAAACTAAAAAAATACAGATAAAACAAACAATAATCAGCAAACAAAAACAAACCTAAACATTCAGATTTTTCAGATTCAGATAAAACCTCACTAGTGCTATTTTTATTTTCTTAGCTAAATAAATTCTATAAAACACAAAAACAAAGTAAATAGTACAAAAATATGAGGAAATAACTAACAAAAGATAAGAGAATTTGATGTAAAATATGTATAAATATGAGCTTATCAGAAGCTTTTGTGGGTGAAGCTTTTGTTGGTGAAACGTTTATGGGTGAAGCTTTTGTGGTGGGTGAAGCTTTTGTAGGTGAAGCTTGTGGTGGGTGAAGCTTTTGTGGATGAAGCTTTTGTGGGTGAAGCTTTTGTGGGTGAAGCTTTTGTGGTGGGTGAAGCTTTTGTGGTGGGTGAAGCTTTTGTTGGTGAAACTTTTATGGGTGAAGCTTTTGTAAGTGAAGCTATTGTGGGTGAAGTTTTTGTAAGTGAAGCTTTGTAGGTGAAGCTTTGGAGTTGAAGCTTTTGTTGGGTACCATGAATTGATTTTGCTTCATACTATTTTGATCAATATAGCGCTTTTGAGAATTTGCAGTTGTCCTCCATTGATGAAGCTTTTGTTAGTGAAGCTTTGGAGTTGAAGCTTTTGTTGGGTACCATGAATTGATTTTGCTTCACACTATCTTGATCAAGATAGTGTGAAGCTTTTGAGAATTTGTAGTTGTCCTCCATTGATGAAACTTTTGTTGGTGAAGCTTTTGTGGTGAAGCTTTGTTAGGTACCACGAATTGATTTTGCTTCACACTATCTTGATCAAGATAGTGTGAAGCTTTTGAGAATTTGTAGTTGTCCTCCATTGATGAAGATTTCTTGAATTTCCCTTTTTTCTTTCTTTTTTTTTTTTTGGGAAACTAGAAATTTGAAAATGTGGGAGAGACAACATATACAAATTTTGCTTCCACACTGTTGAGCAAGAGATTGTGATGCAAGTCACACCTTGTAGTAGTCAAAGGTTTGGATGAACCATATAAATTGAATTTGCTTCGAACAGTCTTGAATTTGCTTCGAAGGTTTGAGAATTGTAGTTGCCCTCCATTGATGAAGTTTTTGTTGGCACCATAAATTGGTTTTGCTTCACACTGTCTTGATCAAGAGTGTGTGAAGCTTTTGAGAATTGTGGTTGCCCTCCATTGATGAAGCTCTTGTTGGCACCATAAATTGGTTTTGCTTCACACTGTCTTGATCAAGAGTGTATGGAGCTTTTGAGAATTGTGGTTAAGCTCCTTTGATGAAGCTCTTGTTGGCACCATAAATTGGTTTTGCTTCACACTGTCTTGATCAAGAGTGTGTGAAGCTTTTGAGAATTGTGGTTGCCCTCCATTGATGAAGCTCTTGTTGGCACCATAAATTGGTTTTGCTTCACACTGTCTTGATCAAGAATGTGTGAAGCTTTTGAGAATTGTGGTTGAACTTCTTTGATGAAGCTCTTGTTGGCACCATAAATTGGTTTTGCTTTACACTGTCTTGATCAAGAGTGTGTGAAGCTTTTGAGAATTGTGGTTACCCTCCATTGATGAAGCTTTTGTTGGCACCATAAATTGGTTTTGATTCACACTGTCTCGATCAAGAGTGTGTGAAGTTTTTGAGAATTGTGGTTGAACTCCTTTGATGAAGCTCTTGTTGGCACCATAAATTGGTTTTGCTTCACACTGTCTTGATCAAGAGTGTGTGAAGCTTTTGAGAATTGTGGTTACCCTCCATTGATGAAGCTCTTGTTGGCACCATAAATTGGTTTTGCTTCGCACTGTCTTGATCAAGAATGTGTGAAGCTTTTGAGAATTATGGTTGAACTCCTTTGATGAAGTTCTTGTTGGCACCATATTGGTTTTGTTTCACACTGTCTTGATTAAGAGTGTGTGGAGCTTTCTACGAGTTGTAGTGTTTGCATTGTTACAGAAGGGAAATGTCTGAAGCAGATGCAAGAGGGCTGAATAGCTTGATCTTCGTATGCTATGCACTGAAGTTGTTGTTGGCTTGCAATAAGACTTTGTTGGTTACTATAACTCTTGTTGGCCATAAGTGCTCCCCTAGTTGAGTTGTCAAGCTTGAGGGTTTTTGATTATTTGTGAATGCTAGGAGTTCACATGTACAAGTTGTACCACTCGTCTTCTGGTAGGTGGAATGAATGGTGAGTTGCTTTCATCACTTGGTTGGTGGTACGAAGATGAGTTCCTTCTTCACCTGGTTGGTGGCATGAGTAGCAAGTTGCCAAATGATATTAGAGTACAGGTTGTACATTTCATCACCTGGTTGGTGGCACGAAGGAAAGTACGAGTTGTACATTTTATCACCTGGTTGGTGGCACGAAGATGAGTTCCTTCTTCACCTGGTTGGTGGCATGAGTGGCAAATTGCCAAATGATATTAGAGTACGGGTTGTACATTTCATCACCTGGTTAATGGCATGAAGAAGAGTACGGGTTGTACATTTCATCACCTGGTTGGTGGCATGAGTGGCAAGTTGCCAAATGATATTAGAATACGGGTTGTACATTTCATCACCTGGTTGGTGGCATGAAGATGAGTTGCTTCTTCACATTTCATCACCTGGTTGGTAAGAATAAGGGCAAAGTGTCGAGGCACATTCTAGTAAGTGTTGAAGACACAAAGTATGTTGAACCCTTTCGAAGCATAGTTGGCTTATGTATGGATGTGTTGGAATGATGTTTATGTATGAATGTGTTGGAATGTATAATGTTTATGTATGAATGTCTTGGAATGTATGATGCTTATGTTGATTGATATGAGTGATGTTTATGAATGTTTTGCTATGCATGAAGGGATCCATGCTTTTGATATGTGAACCATGGTGGTTGTAACACTTAGTATCACATACTTTGTGTCAAAGTATGCATGTTGAAGCTCTGAGTTGGAGTACAAGAGTAGGTCAGCGTAGACCAAGTGTTCTAGTGCTAGGAACGCAAAAGACTCAGAAGAAGTTGTCTGAATTCCCTTTTCTTTAAGTATTTGCCGAATGGCTTGTGTGACAAAAGATCTCAAGCAGTTGAGAGTCAAAACATTTGTAATGTGTATGCCTTCTTATAATAACATTTCCTTCAGTACCTAGTCCTCCACTTTGAAAGAGTGAGGCTTGGCCCCATAGTCATAATAGTCGACGGTATGTTCACCCCTAGTTGTCTAGATACGAACTTTTATCCCTCTTGTTGTAATGGGCTTGCTGAGAGTAAAAATCTTTCCTCTTACCAAGAGACAGATATGTTTGGTGACTGATGCGAAAATTATCTTAACACACAAATTTAACCCTCTTTTGACAATTGTAGTACAAGTATAAGTAGGGATCGTTCTGGACCGGGGATTAGGAGGGCTTGCAAATAACCTCTAAACTGACTCAAAAACATAAAACTAAATTTAAAAACACTTAACAAGACTCACAAGACTCAAGGCAAACTTAAAATACTCAAAACAGCTTAAAACAACCAAATAAACTTAAACTAGACACTAGGAATGACTTTGGACGAAAATTGACTTTTACTTGAATCAAAACACTTAAAAACACAAACTAAAACAGATTTGAAACACTTTGAAACAAGAAACTAAAAGGGGGGTTTTGATTTGGATGAAGTTGAAACAAACAAACAAGTATGAAAAACTAGACAGATTGTAAAACAAATTTGAGAAATAAGATGATGGATGGGATAGCTAGAGGCTTTTTCTCCACACATGACATGTATGCAAACAACTCGATTTCCAGTTACTACTTCATTGAATTATGAACGACAATGCTCCAAATTAACCGTGACATCACTAGTTAACTCTCAAATTTTCCTTGTTTTATTGGATTGGATGACATCATTCGACAACCCAAAACATTCTTCTAAAGTTCCCTACATGACATCATAATAGAGATACAATCAAAGATCATTACGTTTAATGAAAATCATAAGCATTGACAAAGCACTTGCAACTATGACATCATGTCACTCATGCTAGGAATTGAACTTAACGCAATCGTTTATAAGCGACCTTCACTACATGTGAATATAAGTTTGTAACGATTATGTGAAACTTCCTTATATTCTAGCAACGGATTTATGCATGCCAATTAAGTGTCGACCCTTAATTAACAAATACAAATAAGTTATCAATCAAATAGTTAAGCCAATTGCATTCACGATTCAAGAGTTCATAACTGGAATTTATCAAATTATATTGCACACATAATCATGGCTTTGAAATCACCCCTAGCCAAGAGGGGTTTAGCCACTCATATTTACAACAAAACGAAAGGAAATGAATTTAAACATTAGAAACAAAAGAAAGAAAACACCTAAACGCTCCAACGATCCAAGTTGGACAGCAAGCACGTCCAAGCACTTTCCTTCCTTTCCTTTGCTACGGCACAAGGTGTTGGTGGGTGTTTGAAGGTTTGTTTGTATGGAGGAATGGATGTGAAGATGAATGGATGTGTTTGGATGAAGGTTGTGTTGAAATGGGAGTGAATGATCTAACAAAGTATGAACTAAATTTATGTTACACACACTTCCTTTTATAGAGGAAGTGCATGGCAATGGAGGGGAACATGGAGTGATGTAGCAATTGAGTGCAATGATGCATGAAATCTGAAATGATGGAGGGAACAAGGAATGGTGTAGCAATTGAGTGCAATGAGTGGTGTTTGAAATGATTCAAAGGTGAAAGTGAAGTGATGATGCAAAGCATGGGGGTAAAATGGAGTGGTGTTGCAGCTAGGAAACATGAATGATTGTGCACATGGTAGAGAAAGGAAATGGAGGTGGAATGATGCAACAAATAAGTCAATGGAGGGAACATGGATGATGATGCATGGCATAGGAATCCAAAGGGAGTGCAATGGTGGTGCACGGCAATGATGGAAAGGTGAATGGTGGAGTGACACCCCTTTGTGGCTGAGCTCTTTGTCCTTTTTACATTAATTCTTCTATCTTTAACACATTCCTAGCCTCTTTAGTCTTCAATTTCGTCCATCCACCTTGCTCCATGCATGTGCTATTCATTCCAAGCCCAAAACTGCTCCAAAATGCATCTTATTGCTTCATAAGGCCTATCAAGACTATCTTAATAATGGTTTCGGAAACCTATATCATGTCCAAACATTGAATCACCATTTAGTTGTAGCTAGCAATCTTCGAATTAATTGAAACTAAGACTACGTCAAAAATGGTTCCTTCAAAGTCAATTCTCTTTGATTGTAGTCACCTTAAGCTACCAATTAGCTATGAAGGTTTCATTATTTCGGGTCAAATGGTACTTTACCATTTCCTTGAGTATATATCGTATATACACTCAATGTAGTCATAAGGATTCTCATTCTTATTTCTTTTGAATTAAGAGGTGTAACTCTATGACATAGTCATAAAGTTCAAACCATTCAACTGAGACGGTTTATAAATCCTTCTTGACTACCTTGGAGCTTGTGGTATAGGAACTAGGTTGTTATATTTGTTGATCATCATCTTGTCTCTCAAAGAACTCATTCTTTAAGTTCTATCTTTCGTTCATTGCTCTATCTTAGGCAAATCATATTGTAGGATTACAATGAACTACCCAACAAAACAACATTTGTTAGTTGGTTTATAGAAGTGATATCCAAATGTTAATTTAAGGATATCCCACAAGATTGTTATCAAACAAATATTGCTTATTAGCACACAACCCCAAATCTTAACATGATTAAGATTTGTCTTTCTTTCCAACTACATCCTATGGAGTCATGAAAATTATGGAAGATCTTCTTATTGAGAATCATATTATCTTAGAAGTATATATCCTATATATATGGGTAATTGATAATATCCAACGAACTAAATCTTATTCAAGTTCGTTCTTCTCCTTATGGAGAAATCCATTATCATATGATGCTTCTTTCCTTGATATCTTTCAAGGAAACTATTCTAAAGTGTTACCATTCCTTGGATCAAATCTAAGGATGTAAATACTTTAGACGTCTTACTCATCAACTTACATTTCTTGAATTCTTTGAAACCTTTTGCAAAGTATTCGGACTTGTGTTTATTTAAAATAAACTATAGTCCAACCGAGGGTGATCTTCGGTGAATGTCATACAACATGAGTAGTATTATGTTGTGGACAAGTGCCACTAACATCTAAGTGAATTAACCTCAACAACTTTGTGATTCTTTATTCTTTCCAAACGAATAAAGATTCAAACATTTTGCCTCTATACAATTTTAACAAGAAGGCATTGGATCCGGATCTAACGATCCAAAGTATCCATCTATGACTAACTCGTAATTTATGTTTTTAGAGGTATCACAACTTTAGTTGGGATTAGTCACTACCTTGCAACCTTTTGGGTTTTAAGCATCGTTATATTCTAAACAGTTAACACTACCATATCATCTCTACTATAGAGATAATCAATTAGATTACTATAATCCAATCATTGATTAATAAAGAACAATGTTTTGTCAAACAAAACATTCATCCATCTCTACTATAGTGACGGAATTAAATTCCTTAAAATTGGAATGTAAAGACAATCTTTGGTTTTTCCAATTTCTTTGGTAGTTCATATGAGGAAGTAAGTACCATCTGCTTTCGCAGAGATCTATATTTTATTCACGTTCCGAATGTGAAGTACTTTCTCTTCTCTCATTAATCTTCTACTTCTTATTAGCCACACTTTTACAACGATTGTAAAACATAGTTACTAATACGGAATCAAACATTCAAGTAGAAGAACCAACTGTTTTGAACTATTCAAGAACAACTTACAACACCTTCGAAAGGTGTGTTCTTGACACTTGCAAGACATTTCTTGCAAATACCCCTTCCAATGTCCATCCTTTCATAAAGAAAGTTTGTTCCCTTGGAGTTATTTCGCTTTCTTCATTTGACTTCTCCTTTGACTACCATAGTCAATGTCCCTAAACTCCCACTATCTCTCTTGAAACTTATTTCAATTGTGTTATACACATCAAACAATTTGGAGAGCATGTGTTTATTGTTCACTACATAGTTTACAATAAACTTAGTGAACCATTAGGTTAGGGACATAAAGGTGAAGTCCTAGCCTTAGTTTCCGTCTCGTTAAGTGGTTTATCACTTCAACACTCAATGATTCAAAATCATTATAAGTCCATGTTGATGGACTATTTTTGTCAACCAACCATTATGTTCTAAACATAATTACAAACTTTCAAGAGATGTTCAAGGCAACTCTCATTTCTTCATACAACAATTTGTAAGTGAAGAATCATGGCACATAAAGTGTCCATGCCATTGTGCTTTCTTCTTAAGTTCTTTGTTCATTTAACAAAGAAACAAGCACTAGTGTTTGCATTGACTAAGGGTTGTTCAAAGCAACTCATTATTTCTTCATACAACGATTTGTAAGTGAAGAACTAATAACACTAAAAGTGTCCTTTTCTTTATGCTAATCTTCGTAAGTTCCTTTGTTCATTTAACAAAGGATTAAGCATTGGTTGTTTGTGTTGTCCTCTTCATGATAGACTTTTCTAACATGTTCTTCCAATGATACATTATCATTAGGAAGATTATGAGGATGAGACTACTTAGGTACATATCCAATCCTTTTAAGACATTCTTTGGGATTGTGGTACCAAGTCCGGAAACTAAAACATTCGGTTTTTATTTGTCAAGTATTGGATAGCGTTTGCAAATATATTGGTAAATAAATACATAACGAATATAAATTGATTGATTTTAAGCCATTTGATTCGGGTCTTTAAATCAAATAGCACCACCCACTATTTTTGGCAAATTCCATATCCCTCATTGGAATTCGAGAGTTTTGGATGAAACTCTTAGTAGGGTATGGGAGACTCACTATTACCAAGCCCACCTCAGAAGAAAATCATATTGGCTAGCGTTAATAATAATGAGAGAGTACACTTACTCATTTGCAACAACCTCTTGCAAGTACCCATCTTATTTGGCCTCTAGAGAATGATGCCTCAGAAGAATATCATATTGGCACATTGCACTTAGTTAAGTCATTCCCACCATGCTTAGTTAAAGTAGGGGTTCAAGAATGGCCTCAGAAGAATATCATATTGACCACACTCGTTGCCTACATTAACTTCATCATATGTGTATAGGTTTCTCCTGAATGTAAGCACATACTTTGCAACCCCAGAACTGGACGAATACGGTGTATGAGTCACAAACGATTGAAGCTACCATGGTGGAAGGCCACGAAAGAGTGTTCAAAACACTCTCACGCTTATCAACTTAATAATGGTTTGGTTTGAGGGTTTTAGGTCTCATCACATATAAATATACATTTTAATCTCTATTAAAACAATTTTGGTCCTATTACAACTATTGGTCCATCTCATTGTTTTTAGTTGTATATAATACTCCCACTATGCTTATAAAACGGTTTTTAAAGCAAGAGTATATGATACTACTAACATAAACTTTGCATTCATTTAATGGACTATATAGTTGCCTTAGGGCCTTAGGATGACTATGAACCTTTGTTTAGATTCAACACGAGCCTAGTGTTGAATCTCGGACTAGGGATGGTGATTGATTTTAGTTACGCATTTAATCACATTAAGGCGTGTTGTCTTAGGGGCGTTGGACCCAACTACTTCATTTTCATGCATATCAAATAAAGCAAGAAAGAAGTACTTCAAAGTAAAAGAGAGCTTATGCTCTTTACAACATTTGCATAAAACAAATTACTTTAAAGTAAAGAAGAGCTTATGCCCTTTTACAACATTTGATCAAATCAAATTACAACCAAAATCTAATCTACACATTCCCATGGTTCAAACAAATTTGAAACGGCCTTTCACATAGCTCAATTATAATAGGCTTAGGTTCATAATCACCCTTTAATTAATTAACACTTTAACTAATTAAATTGAATGCAACATTTTCATTTGGTTTTTGTATCCATAAAATTGATTTAAATGGAGCTAAATGAAATGAAAATCCAATTCTCATTTAAAGAGACAAAACAATTTTGTTCTCAACCTAATTTGGGCCATCATGCAATAACCACAACTTTTGGGCTATATTTCAAAACTTTCGGGGTCATTTTGTAAAAGCACAAAAGTCCACTACTTCATGCAATTACAACTAGAACCCAAAATTTTATTAATGCAAAAACTTCATTAAAGGATCAAAACAATTTGTCCTTTAGCGTTTTTGGACCTAAACGTAAAAACGTAAACTTTTGGGCCAAAGTGCAAATACACAAAAGTATCAAAACCTTATGTAATTGCATAAAAGACCCAAAAGTACTCCCACTTGAGGGAGGGCCGGTTTTGGAGAGGGATTAGAGTGATGTGTGTGTTGATTTGTGAGTTTTGACATAAAGCATGCAAGTGGTGCAAGTGGTGTGTGTGAAAGGGAATTAATCCTTTCACACCCACCAATAACTCTTACACCATTTAAACAAATATCTAATGCATTAAAACATTTGAAAAAACATAAAACACAAACTTTATGAAATAAATCAAAACTTTGAATCAAAACACAAACCTTTTTGTTCTTGGCAAAAATGTCAAGAACAATCAAGAACATTCATGAAAAACTCAAAAAAATTTCCATGAACATTTTTCATCCAAAAACATCCCAAAACCATTTAAACTTTAGGGAAATAACATATAACCAAACTAGGGTACATAGGGGTTCCAAAAGTTACTTGAAAACACTTTTAACAAGTCAAACAAGAACCCAAAAATCCACCCTTTGGATTTGGCCGAAAATCCCCAAAGTCATGGCACCAAATTTTAGCTCCAATATTCATGCTCATATGAACTACATCTACAACATTTGTGATGGCAAATTTTCAAACAAATTTTACATCCAAAGAAACAAGAATAAAGCTTGTAACATATTACAACTTTTAAATCACAAACTATGAACTACAAAACCCAAAAGGATTCACCAACTACTAGACCTAGGCTCTGATACCACTTGAAGGAAGATTTGTGAAAAACATGTTCATTTGAATAACATCATATAGCATGCAATTAACAATTAAAAGGCGGAATCATGCTTGCATGCATTCAAAAACAAAACATTAACCAAGAAATTCAAAGACTAGTAGATTGGTGAACCTTGACTCAACTCAAATCAAAGTGAGTTGAGAAATATTACCTTTGTTGATTCCTCTTTGCATAAGCAAAGGCTAATCACCCAAGAGATAGGGCCTTCATTTCTAGCTTCTTAGATCCATGGACTTGGATGGAAGAAAAGGTTCTCCAAGTTCCCAAAATTGAGAACCTCTAAAGATTCTACACCAAGGAGAGCATGGATGATGAATGAGTGACCTTGGAGGACTAGATGACTAGCTAATCACCTCCAAGGTGGCCGGCCTCTCTAGAGAGAAATGGGAGCTTTGTGTTCTCATCTTTTCTCCTAGAAAAACCCTAATGAAGAAATGGCTATAAAGTCATATTTATACCTTTCTTCATTGGAGTGGCAAACTTGCAATTAAGTCAAGTTCACTACCCCTTAACATTATGGCCGGCCACATTGGGTTTATTGGGCTTTCAAGCCCTTTGTTTATTCAAGTTGTCATACAACTTGAGTTAATGGGCTTGACATTCAAATCCCATTGGGCCTTGCGGCCCAAAACTAACCCGAGGTCTTTAACGAACTTATTCGTTTGATTAATTAACATATTAATTAATCCTAACCATAAATAATTAAACCATTCAATTATTCTTACTCATTTCATTTGTTTCGTCCATCTCTACCTTACACGGTGTACGATCCATTAGGTTCCTTTTAGCGAGGCAGTGGGCGATTAAAACTCTTTCAAATCGATTATGAATTGAAACTTACTTTCAATTCTCCCTTTAGTGATTACACACTTTTAGGGCTTCCACAAACCATGAGTGACACCTAGCCGTATGTCATGGTTACCCAAGCTAATCAGAAGAGGTAGAGAACCTATTCAGTTCAGGATTACAAATGCAATACGGTCTTTCTCTAATCTAATACTCTTGACCACATTGTTTGGTTTGATAGTTTATTTATTCATGTCTACTATCCAATGTGATTCGTTTGCTTATATGATTACCTTAAATGTGATTTGGAACGCATTCCTAAATCTCATTCATACTCTGGCCAGAGATTTTAATCATATCATAGAGTATTCTCCCTCAAACCATTTGAAGGTTAGAGATCCCTTGTTGCACATTCACTTGTCTCCATGACTAAGTGGCTTAACCCCAATGATGCCGTGGACACCCCGATGGGGTGACTTTGACATAATCAAAGATCAAGGACTTAACCACAAGACAAATGTGATGCCTCAGGTCAAAGGACTATTTTGCATTATCCCAACCATGAGTTCTCATGTGACATGAATATAAGAACTCTTCGTTGATCGTGTTCAGTGAACTCATTCTCTATTGAGCACCTACGTACTTGTCTTGATGTCACACACACCAATGACTCGAGACTAGTCACTCTCCCTGAGAGAAGACACAGTACGTACTGATCTTATCGGACTGTCAATGCCCAATTGGCAATCCTATGATCAGGAACGTTTAGGATGTGTCTACGAAAGAATGGTCTCATGAATCTAACTTCATTAGATTGCATTCTCCCAATCACATATTCCTTGGACTTTATCGTTTAAGCATATAACATTTATATGAGACGGCTCAAATAATAATCTTTGCCCTTTATATGTAAACTAGATTAGTTTAACATGTGAAATGTCCGTAAAGTATCATCATATGATTGGCTTTAGGGCACATTTCCAACACCTCTGGGACCTGTTGTTCCTTCCCTAGATTGGCAGCGGGCCTAGGTCGTGGGAGGGGACCGAGTCTTTCGGAAACCCTTAGGTCATTGATCTTCGAGCATATGTGGAGGGGATTCTCTCGACGTTGCTTTAGGAAGTCTCGGCAGTCACGATAAACGGCTTTCGATCCTTCCAACCCTTCTGCAAGGAGGTGTCTTTCTCCACTTCTCCTGCTTTGGGTCGAAGCATCTGGGTTGAGAGAAGTCTCATGTTGATCAATGTTTTGATCATTAGCTCGCTCCTTATCAGGGATACCCATGTCAAAGGGCGGTGACCCTCCGTGTATGGGGGTACCCAGATGATGGTTGATGTCCACATGGGCAACGAGCCCGCGTGTTTGAGTACGCCTAGTTTCGTGGAGCGTCTCAAAGAACTTCTCATACTGCTCATGGATGACCTCATTCTTCATTGCTATCTTGTTGTTCTGAGCTTCTAGCTCATCGACTTTAGCTTGAAGAGCAACCCTTTTTCCTTCATTCTTTAGTTGTTTTGCACTAGGTGCAAGAGGGGTGTCATTATGTGTGTTGTGGCTTCCTTCGCTCCCCTTGTTGGAGAGGGATGCCTGGTCAAAAGAGAGTGTACGAATGGTAGAAACCAGCTTGGCAAAGCTGAAAAGAGTGGGAATAAGTGTCGTTCCCACAGACGGCCCCAAATGTTGATGCACAAAATCAGTGAGGACTTTGGTACAACAGAAAGTGTTAAGTTTGTGACCTTCGCTAGATTGCTCCGGTCACTAATGTGGATAAGTATATAAATGGATAAAGACAGGGAAGCAAACACAAGATGTACGTGGTTCACCCAGATTGGCTACGTCCACGGAGTAGAGGAGTTCTCATTAATTGTGAAGGGTTTACACAAGTACATAGGTTCAAGCTCTCTTTTAGTGAGTACTAGTGAATGATTTAATACAAATGACATTAGGAAATATTGTGAGAGAATGATCTCTATTTATAAAAGAGAGTTTCTAGTTTCATTCTGACATTGACACATGTCGTGTTGTGATTGGCTTCTGATGTTGACACGTGTCGCGCTATGATTGGCTTCTGATGTCGACACGTGTCACGCTATGATTGGCCTCCTGGTTAGAGGGAAACTCTTATGGGTCCTTGACGGTATAACGTTGACCAGTGCTCAGTAGTTTCGGGATTGGTCAAGTATGGTACAAACAAATATAATTTTTTTCTTTTTGACGAAGATGGATATAACCGGTAACCGATAGGAAATCCATTACCCAGCGGGTATGGTTATAAATAATTCCCGATGATTAATTTGTGGTTAAAGATATAATTAATTTTCGTAGTTCTAAAAATGGATATAGCAGTTCCATCCCCAACCGTTATCATTCCTAATAAAAATTGATATTAATTTAAAATCAAGTGTGATAAAAACCGACATTAATTTAAAATCTCAATTCTCGAACAAACAAATCAAGTCAATGTCTGAAAAAGGAACATAAACCAACAAAAGGGAGTAGGATTCTCTCGCCTCTTTTTTTCCCTTCTCTCCTATTTGAACAGTCACGGTTAAGTCACGTCAACATCTTATATTAATGTTTTATGGTAAGAGAAAGATAAAATAAGACAATGTAAGAGGAGGAGATGGAAGGGAATGGAAAGAAGAGGAGAGAGAATTCTAGTCTAACAAAAAGACCATCATAAAATTGAAAACAAAATTGGCAAAAACTTAATAGTTGACGACTTCTTGGATCTAATTATCGCGCTAAAAAAGAGAACCCGATTTAATGAACGGGCGTTTAATTTTAATTGAAAAAAAAATAATATTATATTAACACCCCCACAACTTGTTGAATAAACTTCACATACTTAATACACCATACATTTGTTTTTTTAATTAAAAATTATTTTAATACACCCCACATACTTCCTCATAATACCTTCATACCCCACATTCTTAATATACACCTTACATTTTCTACATGCACCTCGTATTTTCTATACACCCCACATTTCTCAAATCTTATAAAGCTTTTAATTTCGACAAAAAATGCCTACTGGAATTTTGACAAAAGATGCCGCTGGAATTTAAAGCATATGTGGGTTGTTTTCAATTTCACCATTAAAACTCATGTCGTCAATTTTTAATATTTGGTGGTAATTTTAGGTTTTTAATTCTTCATGCAATCCCTGTGATCTCTAAAAGATGAATACGAACATAGAAGCTTGAATAACGCATCGAAAGCAAGATTAAATAATCATCGATGTCATCAAAATCACTAAAACAATAAAAAAATATGAAGTCTTACCTCACGTAAAGCTTCTGAAACATCGATTTCATGTTGCATTCGTCAAAAAATAATTTTTCTCAATCAACATGTTTGTAGTTTCATTGGTTAGGGTTTTATTCAACAATGGAAGGTTGGATGGGTTTTGATAGTTGAAGAAAATAAATAATACGTTAAAAGTGATTTGGGATGTATATAGATTTTATTTTTTTTAACTTAATAAGGTCAAAATTACCATCACATAATAGGGTAAATAAATCATTTAATACTAAATTCTAATGTAAAATGCATTCAATATTTTATGAAGTGTTAATATAAAAAAGCCAAATATAAACGAAAGAACCAGAAAGAAAACACACGAATTTACAAGCTGCGAATCCCCGTGAAAACCAAAAGGCTTCAGTGGGGTGAAGTCTCATTAAATCCAGGCCACACACTAACGAGCTTGGATCGCCAGCGTGGCAACTCTGATGGTTCAGATAAGAAAATCTCCCTGGGGATTTGGTTTTTCTGTTTGTTTATCGTCCAAAAAATAAAAAGAGAAAATAAATTCATGATTTCAGAATCTGAGAAAACACCGCCTTGCCTCGCTGCACTTGTGCCACCAATGAAGCCATCTTTGACAGTAAGTTATTTCGACGGCTCGTGATTACGGGTAGCTTGGCCAGGGGTTGAGGAATGCGCTTTCGTCAGAAGCGGCTGAACCTGGCTTCCATCAACAAAGCCCAAAGAAGCGCATTCCTCAACTGCTGGGCAGTCTACCCGTCAATTAGATTTGGATTTGGAGAAATCACAAGCGTGTGGTGGAGATGGACTTGAGAGACATCGAGATAACCTACTGTTATGCTCAGGGAGGTAAGCAGAAGATTACGACATTGGTTATGCTCTGAACACTCTTGCATGGTTCCACAATTTCACCCAGACCAACGCTAAGTAAGTGTCAAATTTGAATGGTTGATTTTGGTTTTTTTGTTAGATTGTTTGATTAGGTTTTATTTTTGAGAAAATTATGGATTAGTTTTTGTTCCCACATGTTTCGGTCTGTAGACAATCTAACAAAAACTAAAATCAACCAGAATCAACCATTCGAATTTGACACTTAGTTAGCATCAAGGTTTAAAATATCGATGATATCGGAAATATCGGTAGTCTAAAAATACGGAAATTTCGATGGAAATATTGGATATTATCGATATCGATAAAAATTGAATAAAAACCACAGAAATTGTAAGAAAAACTTGGAAATTTTTATTGAAACTGTGCAGGATGTTTATTTAGTCAATTATCTATTAGTTTATCACAAAAAAATTAGAATGAAATGCATTGCATGATGGATTTAACTGATTTAAGTTAATTATATAGCGAGCTGTCAAACATTATGAGTGTAGAAAATATGTAGTAATTAATGAAAGAAGTTTAAACACACCATAATCATTTATATATAATGAATTAGTACAATATTTTACACTTTATACATTGCATGGTAAGATACATGAGTGACTTAGTACCACATAGAGTTCCTATCAAGGTCTAAAATATCGATGATATCGGAAATATCGGTAGTCCAAAAACACGAAAATTTCGATGAAAATATCAGGATAATATTGATATTTTAGACCTTGGTCAGCGTATTCCCTTTTTCTCAAAAATAAAACCTAATCAAATTTGACAGAAACCTGTGGGAACAAAAACTAATCCATAATTTTCTCAAAAATAAAACCTAATCAAACAATCTAACAAAAAAACCAAAATCAACCATTCGAATTTGACACTTAATCAGCGTTGGTCTGGGTGAAATTGTGGAACCATGCAAGAGTGTTCAGACCATGCAAGAGTGTTCAACCAAAACCAACCAAAACATGCAAATTTAAAATCTCAATTCTCGAACAAACAAATCAAGTCAATGTCTGAAAAAGGAACATAAACCAACAAAAGGGAGTAGGATTCTCTCGCCTCTTTTTTTCCCTTCTCTCCTATTTGAACAGTCACGGTTAAGTCACGTTAACATCTTATATTAATTTTTTATGGTAAAAGAAAGATAAAATAAGACAATGTAAGAGGAGGAGATGGAAGGGAATGGAAAGAAGAGGAGAGAGAATTCTAGTCTAACAAAAAGACCATCAAAGTTGAAAACAAAATTGGCGAAAACTTAATAGGTGACGACTTCTTGGATCTAATTATGGCGCTAAAAAAGAGAACCCGATTTAATGAACGGGCATTTAATTTTAATTGAAAAAAAATAAT
The DNA here is from genome assembly GCA_035220775.1 of Malus fusca. Lineage (NCBI taxonomy): Eukaryota > Viridiplantae > Streptophyta > Magnoliopsida > Rosales > Rosaceae > Malus > Malus fusca. Next base: position 27,611,266 of record CM069069.1, read on the forward strand.
ATTATATTAACACCCCACAACTTGTTGAATAAACTTCACATACTTAATACACCATACATTTGTTTTTTTAATTAAAAAATATTTTAATACACCCCACATACTTCCCCATAATACCTTCATTCCCTACATTCTTAATATATACCTTACATTTTCTACATGCACCTCGTATTTTCTATACACCCCACATTTCTCAAATCTTATAAAGCTTTTAATTTGGACAAAAAATGCCTACTGGAATTTTGACAAAAGATGACGCTGGAATTTAAAGCATATGTGGGTTGTTTCAATTTCACCATTAAAACTCATGTCGTCAGTTTTTAATATTTGGTGGTAATTTTAGGTTTTTAATTCTTCATGTAATCTCTGTGATCTTTAAAAGATGATTACGAACATAGAAACTTGAATAACGCATCAAAAGCAAGATTAAATAATTATCGATGTCATCAAAATCACTAAAACAATAAAAAATATGAAGTCTTACCTCACGTAAAGCTTCTGAAACATCGATTTCATGTTGCATTCGTCAAAAAATAATTTTTCTCAATCAACATGTTTGTAGTTTCATTGGTTAGGGTTTTATTCAACAATGGAAGGTTGGATGGGTTTTGATAGTTGAAGAAAATAAATAATATGTTAAAAGTGATTTGGGATGTATATAGAATTTTTTTTTTTTTAAACTTAATAAGGTCAAAATTACCATCACATAATAGGGTAAATAAATCATTTAATACTAAATTCTAATGTAAAATGCATTCAATATTTTATGAAGTGTTAATATAAAAAGCCAAAAATAAACGAAAGAACCAGAAAGAAAACACACGAATTTACAAGCTGCGAATCCCCGTGAAAACCAAAAGGCTTCGGTGGGGTGAAGTCTCATTAAATCCAGGCCACACACTAACGAGCTTGGATCGCCAGCGTGGCAACTCTGAAGGTTCAGATAAGAAAATCTCGCTGGGGATTTGGTTTCTCTGTTTGTTTATCCTCCAAAAAATAAAAAGAGAAAATAAATTCAGGATTTCAGAATCTGAGAAAACACCGCCTTGCCTCGCTGCACTTGTGCCACCAATGAAGCCATCTTTGACAGTAGGTTATTTCGACGGCTCGTGATTACTGGTCGCCTGGCCAGGGGTTGAGGAATGCGCTTTCGTCGGAAGTGGCTGAACCTAGCCTCTGTCAGCAAAGACCCAAAGAAGCGCATTCCTCAACTGCTGGGCAGTCTACCCTTCAATTGGATTTGGAGAAATCACGAGCGTCTGGTGGAGATGGACTTGAGAGACATCGAGATAACCTACTGTTATGCTCAGGGAGGTAAGCAGAAGAATACGACATTGGTTGTGCTCTGAACACTCTTGCATGGTTCCACAATTTCACCCAGACCAACGCTGAGTAAGTGTCAAATTTGAATGGTTGATTTTGGTTTTTTTGTTAGATTGTTTGATTAGGTTTTATTTCTGAGAAAATTATGGATTAGTTTTTGTTCCCACATGTTTCGGTCTGCAGACAATCTAACAAAAACTAAAATCAACCAAAATCAACCATTCGAATTTGACACTTAGTCAGCGTCAAGGTTTAAAATATCGATGATATCGAAAATATCGATAGTCTAAAAATATGGAAATTTCGATGGAAATATTGGATATTATCGATATCAATAAAAACCACAGAAATTGTAAGAAAAACTTGGAATTTTTTATTGAAACTGTGCAGGATGTTTATTTAATCAATTATCTATTAGTTTATCACAAAAATTGGAAGGAAATGCATTGCATGATGGATTTAACTGATTTAAGTTGATTATATAGCAAGCTGGCAAACATTGTGAGTGTAGAAAATATGCAGTAATTAATGAAAGAAATTTAAACACACCATAATCATTTATATATAATGAATTAGTACAATATTTTACACTTTATATATTGCATGGTAAGATACATGAGTGACTTAGTACCACATAGAGTTCCTATCAAGGTCTAAAATATTGATGATATCAGAAATATCGGTAGTCCAAAAACGCGGAAATTTCGATGAAAATATTGGGATAATATCGATATTTTAGACCTTGATCAGCGTATTCCCTTTTTCTCAAAAATAAAACCTAATCAAATTTGACCGAAACCTGTGGGAACAAAAACTAATCCATAATTTTCTCAAAAATAAAACCTAATCAAACAATCTAACAAAAAAATCAAAATCAACCATTCGAATTTGACACTTAATCAGCGTTGGTCTGGGTGAAATTGTGGAACCATGCAAGAGTGTTCAGACCATGCAAGAGTGTTCAACCAAAACCAACCAAAACATGCAAATTTAACATCTTAATGTCATCTGATCTTACCCATATGAACCAAAACAAACATTAACGTGCCAATTACATATAATGCCTGGGAGTTTCTAACCCAATTGAACCTATCGATCACACAATCAATTTTTCTAACTGCTAACAAGTCATCGTTGTGGAGTCGGCGCTGTCAAGTCATCGCTACTATATATCTACATCTGCATAACAAGAGGCAGTGCATGCAGGTTGAGGCAAAGAAGACCCAAAGGTGAATGATAGTCAAAATCTCCGCACTCTACACTTAGTCTAACTAATCGTTTTTTTTTTTTTTTTGACATGATATGAACAACCTGATACAGGACAAGGAGCAAAATGTGGAGGTTACTCTTGGGCTTTTTGGTTGATGTAAATTGTTGGTAGAAAAGGAAAAGACACTCATAAAAATAAAAGTCAAGACAAAAACTCCCGCCATGATACACACCAACAGGGTTCTAGGAGTCGACTTAGGAATCACAGGTAGGTTACATCACAGAATCCTAAAGAGAAAAATATGCTGCTCACTCACTGGAAAGGTTTATAAATTCATTAATTTCAATGAAAGAAAAAGGGCTCACAAGCCTTTTATGGAGTTCTACTAGGTTGGATACTACATGTAATCCATGTTGAACCCATGGATGCAGTAAACCAATATTAATTGCTAAAAAGTATGAATCCGAGAACCACCCACACTAACTGTGAACCAACATTAGTTACTAAACGACTGCATATTACCCAACACATGAGGTATAGATGTAAAAGACTCTTCCCTGTTGCAGTAAAGCCCCTATAACAGTAACTCGCATTCACTGACTTTGACCAAACAAAATCCCAGGTAAGAACAACATCATGTTGTTCCAACACATGAGCCCTCCCTGTGACGCCTTAGGTACAATTTTAAAGGGCAACCACTTATATCCTTCTAGATTCATTACCACCAGACGATCCCTCACACAACATATACAGAATGTGAAAATAACTTCCCAAACAAAAAGCGACCACCGAAAGCCTTGACTCGTTCACAACCCTATGAAGTTAAAAATATTTCAATGTAGTTACTTCTGATTGGAGTTTCAACCAGGAAATGAATATGCGAGTGGATTACTGGTTCATATGGGTAAGATCAGGTGACATTAAGATGTTAAATTTGCATGTTTTGGTTGGTTCTTGGAATATGAATATCAGGCTACATGATCAGATAATTAGTATTCTATATGATGTTGTTCGTTGGTTAGTTACTTCAAATTGTGAAGTTTAAATTTGTAGCCGACCTTGTTGGCTGTCAAAGTTCTTGGGCTAGCTAGAACTAGTGCCTCAAGTGTGGCACGACAATGTAAATTCTATAATTCTGTTGCTGAATGGAGTTAGAAATTTGAATTTTTTTGTGTGTCAGCAGTCAGCAAGGGATTATGTAGCGCGCCTGAGACCCCCATTAGGTGTTGGTAACGTGCCATGTTGGAGTTTTAATGTAGTGTACTCCTCAATGCAAGCTTTTTCATCCGTGAGAAATTTCCAATTGGGTTTCAAGTATCAGACGAAGGAGATGCTGCCAAGAAGAAACCCAAGTGATCTCCCTCTAGTTAGCTGGGTGCATGGTCCCCCTATCGAATTGGTGGCCTAACTAAACGTGTACTATACGAGGTTAGGTAAGCATTGACAAATGGGCTTGTAGTTCAGTTCGTCAAGAATCGAGATCATTTGATCCAAAGCCTCGTGTTCGAAGTCGACCCCCTCCCCATAGTTTACACGAATTTCTGTAGATTATCCAAATTCCCTAGAATGTGGTGTGGTTGCAGTTGTTGTGGATTTTGGAATCGGATGCAAAGATTATTATCTGTTACATGTAATTGATGCGCCTAAGAAAAAGGCAAAATCTCTCAACATAATCAGTAGTTTCCGAACTCCAATTCTTTACCGAGTAAGCTTGTAACCATTAGGGATGGCAACAGTTTGGTTTGGGGACAGAAATGTTATATATATTCTCATAACCACGAAAATTAGCGATATCCATAATCGCAAATTAATCATTGGAGATTATCTACAATCATACCTATCGGATAACAAATTTTTCATCGGTTAACGGTTGTATCCATCTCTGTCAAAAAAACAAAAAAATTATAATTATTCAATTGGTGCATAATAGTTTAGTAGATATTAATTTTGTCATTAAATAGCCATGTCTAATAATAAAAAACATAACAATGAATGAATTTTGTAGAGTATAAAAATAAGAGTATTGAATAAAACATTGACAATGTGAGCTTTTGATATCTCCCATAAGCGTTATGTTTGGTGCATAATGAATATAGTATATGTTTGATGCATAGGGAATATAGTATAGGGTTCAATGAATACTATTATATTATATACTAAATATATTATGTGGTGAATAATGAATATGGTAATAATGGTATAGCTTCACTCAAATATAATATATATATATATATATATATATATATATATATATTACATATATTATTCGGTTCGGATTCAGGGATGGATACGGATTGCTGACTCCTATAACCATATCCAAAACTATATCCGATTAAAGTTCACAGTTTTTCCTAATATCCATAATATACACAAATTTTCATACTGACATCTGCTCCATTCGGACGGTTATCCACGATTATTGGGTTTAACGATTTGAATTGTCATCCCTAACCATGTTGAGAAGCCCACAACACAATCTTCGCTCACCATCAATGAGGGTGGAGGGGACCTGCAATAAAACACTCTGACGCTCAAGTCAGTCTTTGTTCATGATGCTTACCAAATATAGAACGATCTCATACCTTCTTTTTTTTTTCCTTTTATGCTGGTGGGATTATTAGCTTTTTATAGGCTTTCAAGTCTTGGCCTCCAAGTTCCAATTTCCTTCTAGTTCTCCATGTCCCATAGAGTGGGTATTATGTTGCATTATTTTATCCTCACTCCCTTATTTTTAAAAAGCATGAGAAATGGCTAGTTTTTAGGATGCATTGACCCTTAATTTTTGCACCCACAGCCTTTGATGCTTGTCTCATCTTTTCTGGATTAGGGAGGAGAAAGAAAATCGACCCCCACAGTTAAAAAGACGAGAGAAATAGTGATAACAAATTTGATTATGTTGTAGTCTCAACTAGGTTAAAAAGACGAGAGGCATTTCAGTCTCCTCTTGGCCACAAATCTGGCTTCCACACCAGCAGCGGGTTTCGAACCAAGACCTCCAGTTGCGCATAAAATATAATTAACTCGGTCTAGAGCCATTCTCTGTATATTTTGCTGATGGGATGTTTGGCAAGTGCTCCACTTCACAAGTGAGTGTGAAACATCGGATCACTAGTCTAAATGCATTTACAAATAGAACTTCGCAGGGTGAAACATCGGATTCTTGTTTCTACTTCAATTTGGATTGACTTGAGAAGAAAACGAGAGGTACGAGGCTAGGGAAGCAAACAACACGAGTGAACATGTTTACATCTTTTGTAAGAAAAACAAACGTGACGGAATGACCAAATTGATACATAATTAACTTATGGAGGACAATAGAATTATACAACCCTTATTTAAACTGTTTAGTCCTACAAGGAAAGGCGCCGCGTCACGACAGTAAATAGAGGCAGAATCAAAATCTCAATTAATCAGCACAAAAGGTAGAAGAAATCATACAAGTCAGAAGAACGGTGAGCCAGTTGATCCCAAAATAGAGAAACAGTCATGACCTCAACAAAAAATGACCGGACATACCTGCGAATTCAGCACTGAATGACTTTAATCAGTTGCGCTCTCACCCCCTGCAAAGATGTAATCAGTTCAACACAGACCAAAACATCAAGCAACAACATCTGAAAATTGGGGAAACTTAATTGTCATCCAAAAGAGGTTGGTTATATTAGAGAGTAAAATTCATATTATAATTGCGTTAAGGTGTACATAACAAGCTGCAGTCCTGCAGCACAACTTGAGTGTAGTTTCACATCAACTGGTTTAAAATTCAAATTTACTAGTTTACTTGCCAGCAAGCAGAGAGCGCTAACGATAAATTACATCCAGCTTACTGTGACAGACTAAATGGTACATGCAGCATTAAGTAAAAAAAGCAAAAAACAAAGAGACATAAATAGCTATTACTATGTCCATGCAGTCATGTTCCCTCTAATTGGTCAGGCTTCGACCTCCTCTTCCTTAGCACTCTGGGTATCGTCTTTCTCTGCATCCCCTTCTTCTTCGTCTTCTTCATCCGCCTCATCAGCCAATTTAGTAAGCTCTTCCTGGATCATGACCTTTATGGCTGACTTTCTCAGGCTGAGATCTGCATCAAATTGCCCCGCTGAAAAAGAACAACGACAGGTAGGAAGGCAACAAGAGTTCACATGAGTATTGATCTGATCAAGCACTAAGTTTCAAAATGATAGCTAATCATTTCTTCAATCCTGCTGCAGATGAATGTTCACAATTTTTCTAGCCAAATTACTATAGCCAAATTTCTTCGCAGAAACCATTTAGAAGCTGAGACCAAATTAATACAATTGGATTCATTAATATTAAAAAAAATAGCCATTTAAATTTTCAATAAAACAATAGAAACGAGAGCGCATACCAAGTTGCTTCAAAATGTCAGTGAAAGTAGCCTGCAAAATATAGAGAACACAACTTGTAAGTGTATGAGAACAACCATCACTTGCCACACACTGAGGTAATATAAAGTATAAACAATGAAATATGATGGTCTCGGATACTTCTCCTTTTGATTGCTGATCGGTATAATGTTCTCAGTAAATATACGCAAACACCCTTTACAGCCATGTTTACCAGTTCATTCAAGAATATGCCACTACAACCATGTTTACTGGGCAGACAACTGGTACTCTAAGCTTACCGTATTGAAGTCAACTTCTTTGAGAATTTGACATATTGCATCTCTCAAATTGTCATCAGTTGGCCTCAATTTTTCCTCCTTGGTCTTGTCCTTAACTTTAGCAACTTTTTTCCCTTCAAATAAGCAATAGTATATAGTATTATCAACAAGGATGAAACGTATTTAAATAAGACGAGTAGACAACAAAGATGTACAATAGAAAGCACAGAAATCTATTAGCTAAAGACACAAAACCAAGGGAGGAAAAAAAAACTAAAGTTATAATCTTTGAAGAAGTAAAAACAACAAATCTGAAACCAAAATTCCATAAGAAAATTGCTTTTAAGAATATATGCAACAATAAAGGAATGAACTTTCTGAGAGGAACAAATGCAGCAAAGAATTTAGAAAGAAAGATGTACTAGCACTTCAAAATCAAAAGTTATTAAAGAAAAATGTATTATAACCAAGATGGTGATGATGGTGATGATGATAACAATTAACAATGAGAATATCAAATGAAATGAGAGATTTCAATTTATACCAGTTTTTTCCTTTGAGGCAGATTTTTTTGGAGTTGATGCTTTGGACACTTTCACATTTTTCTTCTTCCTTGAGGATACCTTTGGACTCGTATCGCTGTCATCATCAACCGGAGTGCGTTTTAATGATGACTTCTTTTGTCTTTTACTAGGTGGTGGAGTAGATTTAACAGAAACTGCGGATTTTTTTGTTCCAGCTTTTCCAGAAGATTCCTTCTTTCTGGATGATGATGATTTTGACCGTGGCTTCTTTTTTTCCACTTCTTTGTCAGTATCATCGGAAGAATCATGTTTCTCCTCACTTTCTGAATGCTCAGGCATAACATCCTCTGACTTCTCTGGAACGCCATTTTCATTTTCGTCTTCATCATTTTCTTCTTCTTCTTTTACATCTTCCTCGGACTCATCTTCTGTATCTGGTGTACTCTTGTCCTCCAATTTTGAATCATCATCATTCTTTCTACGATTCTGGAAAATTACAGAACAAATGTTCTTTTACAAATAAATAAGATAAAGAACAATAAATGGTACAAAGCCATCAATAAATGGTACGAAGCCCTCTAAACAGACTGAAGTGCAAAAATCTAATGCAGGTTGCATGCATGTTTCTTCTCTAGATAAATTCTCATGGAACTTTTTAAATCTCATGAAATTGCAGTAAAATTCACAATCAGTAAAAACCTCGGCAACAGTGTATATAGATGCTCCTATCTTAAGATCCACCAATGCTACATAAACTGGAAAGAATTATGAAGCTACATCCATCAGACACTCTAGCAAGTTTGACAAAGGAACAGATAACATTCATTAGAAGACACAAGTTATACCAAAATGGCAAGACAAATGGTTGTCCAAGTGCAAAAGATATATACACTACAAACGAATACAAGAACACCTACTTCTGCTGAAGTAGAACTATTTACAGTTACACCAAGACCACATAAAAAAATTATTCGCCAATTAGGCTATTATACTAATGCTCATGTCACAACTTTATTAATGATATTAGAGGATGAGAAATAGCACCTTTGCTGAGCGCTTTGAACTTGTGCCCCCAGAGGTTGAAGGACTTCCTTTAGTTGCCCTCTTGCGTTTTTTGCCCTTAGTTGGCTGACATTCAAACAGGAAATAGAAAGTTGTTAACATACTGTGCAAGAAAACAAATTTCTCCAAGAGTGAAAAATTTGCAAGTAAACAAACCGTCTCTTTTTCTGCAAGGAGGACATCACTTGTAGCATGAGGAGCCACCAAAAACTCAATAAGCTTTGCAACTATATCCTCCTGCATTTTCATTTTACAGCTCATTTAAGCAACTGTCCTCTCAAATTTGACAATAACAAAATTTGATTTTTAAATTAGGCTGAAAATTCATTTCTGATATGCCTCGCCTGCTCTCAAATGAGAAACAAAACCAGTGTTTCAGATAATCCCAGGACGCATCAACCCTTTTTTTCTAGAGAAAACAAAATCAGATACACTGTTGCATCTGAGGTCCATTCACAGTTAGATTATCAATTCATGTGGAATGTGAGGGCATACAATTTAAGTCTGGACTGAACAATGTGTATAATGTTAGTTAATCAACCATTAAAAAACATCCCAACTGATGAGATAGTCACTACTTTAGTCAGTTAGTGAACAAGTGATAGATTCGCCACAATGAATAGAAAGATTTCGGGACAAATTTCCAAACCAAAAAAGTAGCTGTGGCAGTAAAAAGTTAGCAAACCTTCCTAGTAGTAGCTTTGGAAACTGATACATTGAGCAGATCACAGAAGTCCAATAACTTCTCTTTATTACACTTGTCAAGTTTTTCTTTTACTTTAGTATTTTGCTTGTCCTGCAACAATGACAACATTTGAACCTCACTATCGTATCACAAGTAAATGCACACTGTTAAAACTTTAGTGATAACCAACCTCAAAGCACTAAAACATGTCAAATGCATCTTTTACCTCATTTCCACGCCACACAAAACCAGAGAACCTGGATATATTACTCTTGACCTCAAGTGCCTGCAAAATTAAAGGAAAGCCACATAAACACAACACCTCAATACTCAATGACTACATATGAAGAATACTAGCTTTGAAATCTCCAGAGAGATTTTATTCATGTAATTTAATTTTGCAGTAAGTACATTCTTGTCACCAAGTTAGCAGTAAAAGAATTACCTTTCCTCTCCTTCCAAAAAGAATAGTATGAAGTAGTTTTAAGTTATCATCGATTTTCCTTCTTGACAACTTGAAAGCCACTGAACGAGACAAACATCAATAATTTGCATTGCCATGATTAATATTGATCCTAAAGGGGTTAAAACTCACCAATTGCAAAATCAGATTGTTATGAATCAAAGGGACAGTAATTTAGTATACACATTGATGTATATAATTAAAAGAATAAGGAAGAGAAGACCTAAATTCTTTGTTAATAATAAATTTGATAACATACAATGCATCACTTGGAAGAGTTCAATATGAATCTTGTAAGCAACTGGTCAAACAGGATGTACTTACCTGTGATTCCTAACGCGACTCCTAGAACCCTATTAGTGTGACCAGAGTTTCTGCCTTAACTTTCATTTTTATGAGTCCAGCTTTTCCTTATCTACCAACAATTTACATAACCAAAATACCCAAAACTGTATTTCCACATTTTGCTCCTTGTCCTGTATCTGGTTGTCCATATCATGTCAAAATATGAATAGTTAGACTAATTGTAGAGTACGGAGGTTTTGACTACAATTCACCTGCAGTTAATACTTTCATTTATAAATGGTGGAGATTTTATGTCCAAGTAAAATCTCCACCATTTATAAATGAAAGTATTAACTGCAGGTGAATTGTAGTCAAAACCTCCGTACTCTACAATTAGTCTAACTATTCATATTTTGACATGATATGGACAACCTGATACAGGACAAGGAGCAAAAATTGGAAATACAGTTTTGGGCTTTTTGGTTATGTAAATTGTTGGTACATAAGGAAAAGCTGGACTCATAAAAATGAAAGTCAAAGACAAAAACTCCAGTCACACAAATAGGGTTCTCGGAGTCGCCTTAGGAATCACAGGTAGGTTTCATCACAGAGTCCTAAAGAGAAATATATGCTGCACTCACTGGAAAGGTCTCTAAATTCATAATTTCATTGAAAGAAAAAGGGCTCACAAGCATTTTATAGAGTTGTACTAGGTTAGATACTACATGTAATCCATGTTGAACCCATGGATACAGTGAACCAATATTAATTACTAAATTTATGAATCCTAGACACCACACTAACTCTGAACCAAAATTAGTTACTATAGGACTACATATTACCCCAACACATGAGGTATAGATTTAGAAGACTCTTCCCTGTTGCAGTAAAGACCCTCTAACAGTAGCTCACATTCACTAGCTTGACCAAATAAGATTCCAAGTAGGAATAGCATCATGATTATATCCTTCCAGATTCATTACCACCAGATCCATCACGCATCATAGAGAATGTGAAAATATCTTACCAAACAAAAGTGACCAATGAAAGCTTTGACCCCTTCACAACCCTATGAAGCTAAAAATATTTCAATGTAATTACTACTGATTGGAGTTTAAAACAGGAAAAGAATGTGTAAGTGGATTACTGGACTGATATAATGTCCATTTAAAAGAAATTAAAATGTAGAAGATTAACTTTCACAGAGAAAACCAAAATGAGGTTCATTAACAGTAGGATAAAAAAGAAGAGAATAGGGCAAGGAACCGTACCATTAGGTATGTCTTTCAATGGCGTACCACGTCCCTACAATGTTTAAGGTAAAACAATAAACAAAATAATCCTCAGTAATACATAACCTGAAACTGATATCTATAGAACAGAAAACAAATAAAAAGAAGACCTTCTCTATATGGAATTCCCTGGCATTATCCTTTTCGATAGTTGCCACCAGCCTTTCAACTGATTTCCGCTCACGAACAGGGCGATCAATAGCGGGAGTCCTTTGCTCTGGCTCCTTCTTTTCTGCAACTTTCCTTTTCTTCTCTTTGGTTTTCTCCGCACTCTTTCCTTTTCCACGCTTCCTCGACCCTTTCTCCATCTTAGCTTCTTCTTCCATCTCTTCTTCCTTCTCTTCTTCCATCTCTTCTTCCTTATCTTCTTCCTTATCTTCTTCCTTGTCTTCTACCTTCTCTTCTACCTTCGCTTTTTCCTTCTCTTCCTCCACCTGAAGCCCATCCACCTTCCCTTCTTCCACTTCAATTTGCTTTTTTTCTTCAGTCTCCACTTTTTCATTTGGAGCAGTTTCTTCTTCCTTTTCCTCAACTATGGGTTCCTCTGTTTCTTTCACCTTTTCACCTTTGCTTCCATTTTCAACCAGAGCATTCTCATCATCTTTCTTAACTTCATTTGGACCAATTTCCTCTTTTATTTCCTCAACCTTGGGTTCCTCTGCTTCGTCTTTCACTTTTTCATCTTTGCTTCTATGGGTCTCTTGGCCTTCATTCCTTTTCTCTGCTTCATCTTTCTCATCACCTTTCTTATATACATCCATTTCTTTTACCTCAACCTTTTCGTCCCCTTTTTTCAAAGTTGCATCTTTGCTGGTTTTCCCTAACTGGCTAGTCCCATTTGCCACTATTTCAGTGTCATTGGCCACTGTGTCTTCTTCACCCATGATCAATTAATCTAAAACAGATTATGGCCGTGGCAAAGTTGATTGGAAAAACTCCTGAAACAAATGTAGTATTCACTTAGGGGTGCATAATGTAGCATGCAAAAAAAACTCTCATAGACACTTAGGGATTACCACCATAATTTCAAACAAATAAAACGCCATAAGTTTGGAAATAATCAAATATAAATCATCAAGCTTGAAAACTCCGCAGCTACCGCTGATTTTCTCAAACAAAAAATAATCCAAAGAGCAATAACAGAATTTAGGAGAAAAATGCATGACAACTAGAAAAATGCATGACAACTAGAAAAATTAGAGTTCCCAGAAAATTGGAAATCCCAAACTAAATCTGGACCAAGTAAGTAACATGCAGAGCCCAACACACAAATTTTGAATCTTCAGCTTCTACACTGCTTTAACAAAAGCAAGAACCTCAGTTTTTCACCAGACAACGTTAATAGAACAAAAAAATCAAACAAAATCTGTTAATTCAGTTTGGGACCAAAAGACAAGCGAAATTCAAACTACAAATTTTCAACTTTCTCGGCAACCAAACAGTAGCAAGAAAAAAATTCAAATTTTGCACAGTAATCAGTAAAAATCAAGCAAAATTCACAACGTTTGAAGACTGTAACAACCAGTTGGAAACCCTAAGCTCTGCACCTGAATTATCCCCAACTCCATAGCCAAAAATAACAAAATTTACATAACAAAATTTACAGAAAAAAAAAGAATAATTAGTAATTAAAATTGAATAAAAATTGATTTAGGTATGAAACTTACAGAGATTTGAGTTTTGTGTTGGTTGATTTGGAGCTCGGAAAAGTCTTCGAGTCACACTCTCAGTGCTTCGAACTTCTATTTTTGTTTTTGTTTTTTTTTAATTTTATTTATGCTGTGGATATACACGTAGTAGTCCGGACTTCAAAGCCGGATTCAAAATGCAGTTAAATACCACGTCAGTTTGAGTTCCAATAAGAAAGTGTGTCCACGGCCCAGATTGGTTTGGGATGGCACCCATCGAATCGACAGCCGTTGATTGATATTCGTTCTTTTTTTTCTTTTTTTTTTTTATCAAGAAAGAAATTTATTAAAATTTGAAGCCTCGAATACTAAGAGCAACTCCACTCTTGAAGCTCTCCCTCAGGCAATCCACTATTCAATCCATCATGTGAACAGTAATTGCCATAATAAACAGTAATTGTCTTTTGCATCTCCACAATTGCACTTGAATAGCCCTGGCAATAGGCAATAAAATATTTATTAATTTTTTTTTTTTACAAAATAATACTAAATAATTTTTTTTGTAATTTCGGATAAGATATTTTAAATCGTTCTCGTTGCGCCACGTGTCATTTACCCAAAACGACTATTATTGGTCATAGATTTCGATAAGATTTTTATCCAATGTCATTGTGCCACATGTCGTTATCTTTTCAGAATCTTTGAAGATAGATTTCGATCAGATTTTAAATCGTTCTTGTTGCGCCACGTGTCATTATCCGAAAAGATAAATTTCGATAAGATTTTTATCCAATGCCGTCGTGCCACGTGTCGTTATCTTTTCAAAATCTTTTAGGATAGATTTCGATCAGATTTTTAACGAATGACGGCATGTCACGTGGCACTATCTACAACCTAATCATTTCAGAATCCTCCATATAATCCATCATCCATTCTTTTAAATCTCACACCAATTTTCTCAATATCTCTATCATTATTCATAGTTTCTGCTTCCTTCTTCACCAAATCAAAATCTGTATCATTATTCATAGTTTCTACTTACAATGTCTTATTCTTCAACCATGATGTGGGAAATCGATCAAGAAGAGGAAGAATTGTTTAACCAATCTGAAGGAATGTTCAATCTCCATATAGCTTAAAATGAAAAGGAAGAGGATGATGAGCGGAGAAGGAGAGATGACGAAGCAAGAATGGCCAGAGACTCACATTCCATTTTAGTCATCCAAGATGTGGCTCAGATATGCAGGCCCACCCGTTCCAGAAACCTTGATAGAATCAGGCAACAACGAGGTGAGGAGCTGTTGGACGATTATTTTGTCTATAATAGTGCATTTCCTGATACGTACTTCAAACATCGTTTTAGAATGGAACGACATTTGTTCAACAAAATCATGATTGCTGTTTGCAACCATGATTCTTACTTTATGCAAAAGAAGGATGCTTGTGGTGCTATGGGTCTCCTTCCCGAGCAAAAGATTACTGCTACGTTGCGGATGGAGCATCTGCAGACCAAGTGGATGAGATAGCGAGGATGGGGAAATCAACCATTCTTGAGTCCCTGATAAGGTTTTGCGGAGCAATCGAATCTATCTACACCGCAGAGTACCTCCGGAAACCTACTCACATGGACTTGGAAAGGCTTCTGAATAAGGTCGAGATGCGAGGTTTTCCTGGGATGATTGGGAGCATTGATTGTATGCATTGGACATGGAAAAACTGTCCAAGTGCATGGCAAGGCGCTTATGGAGACAGAAAATGAGCAAAAAGTATCATTTTGGAGGCGGTGGCATCTTTTGATACATGGATTTGGCATGCCTTTTTCGGGGTTCCGGGAGCTCAAAATGACCTCAACGTCCTTGCCCAATCCCCAGTGTTCAACGATGTCCTGTAAGGAAAGGCACCAAAAGTCACGTATGAGGTCAACAGACGTATGTACGACGGGCCATACTACCTAGCTGACGGCATTTACCCAAGGTGGTCAACATTTGTCAAAACAATGCCACGTCCGCGAAGTGAAAAGGAAAAACACTTTGCAAGATGTCAAGAGGGGTGTAGGAAGGATGTGGAGCGTTGTTTCGGTATCCTCCAAACTCGATGGGCGATCGTCAGGGGTGCTGCCAGATTGTTTGATGTAGAGTCGCTTCGATCCATCATGATGACGTGCATCATTCTTCACAACATGATTGTGGAAGATGAGTACGATTATGAATCCGTTGATGAATATGAGCCAGACACGATGAACAATTCAAGAACACGTATATATTGTGCTCATGACGCCACCGATGAGCCCGTGCAACATGAACCATTAGAAAGGGATGGACGTTACAATGAAAGGGTCATTCAACGATATACTACATTTCAAAGGCCAGACATGCACAATGCCCGGCAAAATGACTTGATAGAGCACCAATGGGCATTGAAACAAGCTGAAGATAATTAAGTTCATTTAGTGTGTTTTTTATTATTTGGTATGTTTATGTAATTTTATTTGGTGTGTTTTATTTTAGTTCATTTAGTGAGGTTTTTATTATTTGGTGTGTTTTATTTTAGTTCATTTAGTGAGGTTTTTATTATTTGGTGTGTTTATGTAATTTTATGTGGTGTGTTTATGTCATTTGAATAAAGATTCTCTTATAGTATAAATATATTACCATATTAAATAAATTTATTCTCACTTTAAATAAAGTACTAAATTCAATAAATTCGAAACAACATAAAATACTCAATTCAATAAATAATAAATTACAACCCAAGGTGATTGGAAAACTATGGGCTCCAATTACAAAAAGTACTCTAATCATCATCACTTAACCAATTTGTGGTGCTAGGATGATCTTCTCTTGTCATGCTAGGACCATCTCCTCTTGCTCTCGCTTCTCTTGCACGCCTCCTACGCACCACATCATCTTTCTCCGACTTCCAAAAATATTTAGAATTTGGAGACTTCCCTTCTAAAGGCGTGTTCATAATCTCACGATCTCGTTGAGCCATTCTTTCTTCTCTAACCAGTTCCCTTTCTTGCCTAAGTAGCTCTCTTTCTCTCTTATTAGCTTGAAATTCTCTCTCAACAGCTGCAACTTTTGCCTCATCTCTAGCCTTATCAGCTTCAAATTTCGCCATTTCCCGCGCCAAAGTCAATTCACTATGGCGAGTAAGTTCTTCCATGTACTTTGCATAATCATGCTTGGAAGCACTTCCTTTTCTCTTTGAAGCCTTCTTACCTTGAGGCCTAATTGGATAACGGTTCGAACCGGACGCTTGTTCAGGGATGGGCGTTTCGGGCACTTCTTCTACATCATCTTCATGCGAGCCATTATCAGGTGTAGAGTATAGCGGGGTGCTGTTCATGACAACTTCTGGACCGACAGGCACAACTCTGAATTTAGGACAATATTTGACAATATTCCAACATTCCCACCGGTTGAATGATTTATTTTTGGTTTTGGTTTTGGCACCATACCAAGCTTGTGCTTGAATTAGCTACACAATGGGGGAGAAGAAATAATTATAATCAAAGTAGGTAACAAATAAATAATTATAATTAAAGTAGGTAACAAATTATTGGTAACTGTCACAACCCGTCCCGGAAAGGGTTGTGAAAGGACGAAAATGCCTTTGAGCGTGGGTGTGGTTATGTTTTGGGTTAAGAAATTGGGCCAATTATGTTATGTCCTAAATAATTGGAACCAATAGGAACTAAGTTTTCCTTAGTTTGAGATTAGTTATATTTGGACCACACACACACATCCACATCATTCCTCTCTCTCCCGTGTTCTCTCAGACTCACTATCTCTCCTCCCTTCGAACTTTCCCTCTCTCTGCAAATGGTACGGACGCAGTCTGTTGACCTCCATTCCTTCACAGATCAAGCTCCCAAGGACCACCATTACATTTCTTACAAGAGTACGAACCCAATCATACCCTTAGTTGGTTGAAGTACCTTCGAAAAACCCAGAAACCACGAAGGCTCCGTCGAAGCACAGTAGCACCGATTTGATCGTCAAGGTTTCATGCCATTTCTTGGTTCAGAAAGGTATCTAGTCTCTTTCTTTAGTCATTTGGCATGATTTTGGTTGAAGTTTAACGTGAGAAAACCCCGGAAAAATCGAATCTCCGAGATGGTCACTATTTATCAACTTTTAAACGGAAGGTTTTCTTTGAATTTCAGGACCATAGTGACCTTTAGAACGTCCTCACGATGCTCGGAGTGCAACGTTGAGGTATTTTGGACATCGGGGAACAATAGAACGAAGTTTCACTTTTAGCCGGATTATCGAGCTTTCTCCGATGAAATGCCGTGAGTTTTAAGGCTTGAAAGTGGTAAGGTTTGGTTCCTTACTTCCTAAGCTTCATTTTGGCTTTTGTTTCATGAGATTTGGTGAAGAAATGACGAAGATATATCGATTTGAAAAATGCCAGTTTCCCGGCGAGTTGCAGCGGTGACGGCGAAGAACCCAGGCGAACCCAAGGTAAGAGACGACACGCACGGCGCGTGGCCTGCGCTTCTGGCCGTGCCTTGGCCGGCGCGTGGCGGCGCGTGGGGCTTCAAAAAATTATTCTAAAAATTTGGGGATGATCCTGAGGTTGTGTAGATCACTGTGGTATTTTCATATACCTATTTTGAGCAATGTATGAGAAGTTATGAGCTAGTTTTGCCTATATGCTTTAAAATAACGTTTTTATAGTTAATTCGCATATAGGTGAGACTTATTCCGAGGACGAGCGTATCCACGGGCGACTCGGGGGCTACGACCTTTCGACATATCAGTGAGTGGGCTTTTGTTTTCAGTATATAATTATATATTTGATATATTTCCCAGAAATGTGTTTTAAATGAAAGTATGCTTTCAAATAATATGTTAAATGCCTCTATATTCTGAATATGCATTTCATGGTTGCATATATATATAATTGTAGTGCTGTGGAGGCACAGGTAAGTGCGGGTAAGTTATGTTTGGTTTATGTGAACTATGAACGACTTGATCCCTATTTAGGGTACGTAGGCAGTCTAACGAGAGGTTAGATGCAACCGTTCAATAAATGAGATGAACATGTTGATTGTTTATATGAGATGTGATTGAGATAAAGGCCTTAGTTGTGAATAGAATAATTATAAACGTATTGATGAACATTGAGCTCATAATTTATACCTAGGTGATTGTGATTTAACCATAGAGAGAGTTGGCACAGGCCTATATATTATGTCACCTCCCGTACCATATGCTCACATCGGATCCAATTAGGTGCACAACCTTATCGTACAGACCCCTATAGGTGGTTCCGACTCGTAGGTGACTAACGTATTATCGCACAGCTAGCATTGAGAGAGTAAATTGAGCATAACTATATTACACCCAACCTTGTCGTACAGACCCTTTTCAGTGGTTCCGACTTATGTGCAGTATATTGTCGTATAGGTCATAGAAGTGACTCCAGCTAGATTGAGTTTGAGCTATGAATTCAGCCGTACAGACTACCACAGGGGTTCCGGCTATCACATCATAATTCTATGAGATTATTCTTACCTGGATTGCTTACTTTGTTATATTTTGGCATGGCATACATATGAAAATGATATTGTGAAGCCTGAATTGGATAGTTATGATTTCAAATATATATATGTATATGCTTATATCTTGATTCTGGGAAAATTATACATGTTTTACAGCGAGGGGTTAGATATGTTGATAAATGAAATGGTTTTGTAAAACATTTGTTTTGCCCACTCACGTTTTCTGTTTTGCGCCCCTCCAGGTTTTAAGTAAGATTGATGTTGGTGGCTAAAGGACGTCGGCAGTTCTGACTTATCCTTATTATAGTAGGACATTCCTGGTACTGTATAACTAGTACTTGTCCTACTGGACTGCACCTAGACTTTATGCTCTGAATTAGGAGTGTTTACTATTGTAATTAACTCATATCACCTTTCGTTTAGTAGTGCACTCTAGTAACTTGGTTTTTAATTATTCGTATATTTACTATCTTTATTGCTTCCCCACTGTGCACATGGCTACGTCACTCTCACGTGACGGCCAACATGCCTTGACCTCGATCTGGGTGTGTCAGTTTGGTATCAGAGCCTAGGTTTAGCAGTCCTGTATAATTCTTGAATGTTCTAATCCTTGTGATGTCTTATGTCAGAACTATGCCGCCTCGTAGAGAGCCCCGTCAACCAGCTGAATCTAGATTCCCTGATATTGCTCAATTAGGGGAAGCTATAGTTTCTGCATTCAGACAGCATTCCGTACTCCTTAGAAGACACAGCTTGAGACAATTCATAATTTGAAATTGAATACCTTCAAGGGAGATGAAGGTCATGAGGGGGCGGAAAAATGGTTGAATCATGTGGAGAATACCTTTAAGGTGATGCAGAGTCAGGGGAATCTTCCTCCTAATAGGTGGGTCGAGACGACTACCTGGTTTTTGGGAGAACAACCTGCATCCTGGTGGAGACAGGAGTCTTACGAGTTGACCCCAGAAGAGATTGCGGACTGGGGAGTGTTTAAGGAGAGGTTTCAGAAAAGGTTCATTCCTCCTGCATATATCGATCTTAAGAAACAAAAGTTTACTCATCTGAGGCAAGGAAAGATGTCCGCTAATGAGTATTACAGGATGTTTACTGACCTGTCTAGATATGATCCGGAGGTTGCTGCTAATCCGGTAGAGATGCTTCGCCGTTTCAGTTTGGGAACTAAGAAGAAATGACGTTCCATAAAGACATCTACTCATTGTGCCTCTTACCAGAAGTTCTATGAGATTCTATTGAGGATTGAGGCGTCAGAGAGCATGCCTAGTAAGAGTGAGGATGAGAAAGGAAATGGGGGCCAGAGGCGAGATAATAAAGGAAAAGGGCAAGCATTTCAGGGACCCCGCAAGACCCAGAACTTTAAGAAGAGTGGTGGTAGTTCCAGCTCTTCTAGCGGGGGATTGAGTACTAATATGCAGAGGAGAGGGGGCATGTTTACTAGAGGCCCTAGGTTTCAGAGGCAGAGAGATTTTGGTGGTTCAGGTGGATCCGGTGCTTCTTTATGCTGCAGGTGTAACAATCAGCATTTTGGGGAGTGTATGAGAGGCAGTAATGGATGTTTTACTTGTGGACATCTGTTCAATTAACCAGTGTTCTATTTGCAATTGGGTCATAGGGCTGCCCAGTGCCCTCAAAGTCAGCAGAGACCCCAGTAGCCTTCCTTCCCACCACCTGCACCTACCCAGCACGCTTCAGGATCTAGTGGTTACACTCAGACGGGACGAGGAGGTGCCTACCACTACAAGGGCGACGCCGCTCCCTACACCTCAGGACAGCAGCAGTACTCTCAGGATCCTCAGTACCAGGGAGGATCTATGTCTTATCAGCCTCATTCAGCTGAAGAATCTCAGTGGTACCAAGGGGGACAACCCCAGCAGAGAGATTGCTGCTAGTAGTGCAGGATCTTCGAGGCAGTCAGGGTAGCAGAGGCAGGGACGTGGTATTCACGCCAACAGAGGTCGCGTTGGACGACAGCAGAACCAGAGGCGTATCCACAACATGTCACTGCAAGATGCCCAGAATAATCCAGATTTAATCATGGGTACGTTAAATATTCTTGGTCATTTTGCTAGAGTGTTGATTGATTGTGGTGCTACGCATTCTGTTATTTCTCATTCATTTGCTCAAGTGACACAACCTCATCCTACACATATAGGATATAATTTAGAATTTTCTATGCCTAGAGGGGATAACTGTTTTGTAGATCGGGTATATCCAGGATGTCCAGTGATAGTAGAGGGTATTATTATGCCGGCTAATCTTATGTCGTTGGATATTATGGATTTTGATGTGATTTTGGGCACTGATTAGTTGCACTATAATCGGGCCAAGATAAATTGTTATGGAAAGACAGTCACATTTCATGGTCTTGGATTACCTGAAGTTACATTTGTAGGAGAGCCTAGTGGAGTGAGACATGGTATTATTTCAGCCATGAAAGCAAAGAGAATGTTGTCGAAAGGTTGTCAGGGATATTTGGCTCATGTGGTGCTGAATGATGATACTCCTAGTATTGTGGAGGATGTTCGTGTGGTCAGACATTTTCCAGATGTATTCCCTGAGGATTTGCCTGGATTGCCGCCAGATAGAGAGGTGGAGTTTGTTATTGATCTGCTCCCAGGTACGAATCCTATATCCTTGACTTCTTACAGAATGGCTCCTGCCGAATTAAGAGAATTGAAAGTGCAGTTGCAAGAGTTAGTGGATAAAGGTTTTATTCAGCCGAGTACTTCACCTTGGGGAGCCCCAGTTTTATTTGTGAGGAAGAAAGATGGAACTTTGAGGTTGTGCATTGATTACAGGCAGTTGAATCGGATAACCATTAAAAACCGTTATCCATTGCCTCGTATAGATGATTTATTTGATCAGCTCAGAGGTGCCTGTGTATTTTCTAAGATTGACTTGAGGTCGGGATACTACCAGCTGAAGATTAAAAATGAAGATGTCCCTAAAACCGCATTCAGGACTCGATATGGTCATTATGAGTTTCTGGTGATGCCATTCGGGTTAACTAATGCACCTACAACTTTTATGGATTTGATGAATCGAGTATTCCAGCCATATTTGGACAGGTTTGTTATTGTCTTCATTGACGATATTCTGGTATACTCTAAGTCTAAGGCTGAGCATGCTAGACATCTGAAGTTGGTGTTGAGCAGCTTGAGGGAACACCAACTATATGCTAAGTTTAGCAAATGTGAATTTTGGTTAAATCAAGTGGCATTTTTGGGGCATGTCGTTTCTGCGTAAGGCATTCAAGTGGATTCTCAGAAAGTGGCAGCTGTGGAGAATTGGGAGCACCCTCAAACCGTCACTGGGGTACGGAGTTTTCTTGGCTTAGCAGGCTATTATAGATGGTTCGTTAAGGATTTTTCAGTGATTGCTTTTCCATTGACGAGGTTGACTCGAAAGGATGTTAAGTTTGAGTGGGATAGTAAATGTGAGCAAAGTTTCCAGCAGCTGAAGTACTATCTTACTCACACACCTGTTCTAGCACTTCTAGATGATAGCAGTAATTAAGAGGTCTATAGGGATGCTTCTCTGAATGGTTTGGGTTGTGTATTGATGCAACATGGTAGGGTAATTGCTTATGCTTCAAGACAGTTGAAACCCTATGAGAAGACTTACCCTACGCATGATTTGGAGTTAGCAGCTATCATCTTTGCCTTGAAGATTTGGAGACATTATCTTTATGGTGAGAAATGTAAGATCTTCACAGATCATAAGAGTCTTCAGTATCTATTTACTCAGAGAGATCTTAATCTTCGTCAGCGGAGATGGATTGAGTTACTTAGTGACTATGATTGCACGATTGAGTACCATCATGGTCGTGCAAATGCAGTGGTTGATGCACTTAGCAGGAAGACTCCAGCTAGACTTAATGCCATTTATGATTGTCATGTTCATCTCCTAGCAGATTTGAGGTCCACTGGAGTGGAGCTAGGAGTGGATTATCGAGAAGAAGCCTTGCTTGCTAATTTTCAGGTTAGGCCAGTTTTAATTGATCGTGTGCTTGAGGCTCAGATGATTGATGAGGATACTCAAGAAATAATTCAAGCAAGGAATCAAGGAAAAAAGAAAGATTTTGAGATTCGAGAATCTGATGGCATGCTTATGCAGGAAAGTAGAATGTATGTGCCGAATAATGCAGAGTTAAAGAAAGAAATTTTGGATGAAGCACATATTTCGGCATATGCGATGCATCCATGATGCACTAAGATGTATCATACCATTAGACCATTTTACTATTGGCCAGGTATGAAGAGAGAAATTGCTGAATATGTAAGTAGATGTGCCATTTGCCAACAGGTTAAAGCTGAAAGGAAGAAGCCGTTTGGATTGATGCAACCATTTCCCATTCCACAGTGGAAATGGGAAAATATTACTATGGGTTTTGTGTACAAGCTTCCTCGCACACAGAATGGTTATGACGGCATTTGGGTGGTAGTTGATCGGCTTATGAAGTCAGCGCATTTTATTCCAGTGATGGAGAAGTATTCATTAAGCCGATTAGCTAAGTTATTTATTTCACAGATTGTGAAGTACCATGGTGTGCCAGTTAATATTATCTCGGATCGAGATCCCAGATTTACTTCCAAGTTCTGGATAGCATTCCAGGAAGCTCTTGGTACGATATTGCTTTATAGTACTGCATATCATCCTCAGAGAGATGGACAATCTGAGAGGACCATTCAGACATTAGAGGATATGTTGAGATCTTCAGTGCTGCAGTTTGGAGATAGTTGGCATGATTGCTTGGATTTGATGGAATTCGCCTACAACAACAATTATCATTCGAGCATTGGTATGCCGCCATTTGAGGCACTTTATGGGAAATCTTGTCGTACGCCTCTATGTTGGTCAGAGGTTGGCGAAAGAGTTTTAGTGGGCCCTGAGATTGTTGATGTGACTACACAAAATGTTCAGGTAATTAAGTCTAACCTGAAAGCGGCCCAAGATCGACAAAAGAGCTTAGCAGACAAGCATGCCACTGATTGGAAGTATGATGTAGGTGATTGAGTATTTATGAAGCTATCACCTTGGAAAGGTGTTGTACGATTTGAAAAGAAATGAAAGTTGAGTCCTAGGTACATTGGACCATATATGATCACTGAGTGAGTCGGTGAGGTTGCTTATAGGCTTGAGTTGCCTCCAGAGTTGTCCAAGGTACACGATGTGTTTCATGTTTCGATGCTTCGACATTATGTTTCAGATCCTTCACATGTGATCCCTCCTCAACCTTTAGAAATCAATTCGGATTTGACTTATGATGAGGAACGAGTGACTCTGTTGGATTGGAAGGATAAGGAACTAAGGAATAAGACTGTGCGCTTGGTGAAGGTATTATGGAGAAATCATTTAGTGGAAGAAGCTACTTGGGAGACAGAGGATCGGATGAGAGAGATGTATCCACGCTTGTTTTATGATTATTAGTGGATGTATTTGTTATGTATAATTTCGAGGATGAAATTTTAAAAGTTAGGGAGATTGTCATAACCCGTCCCGGAAAAAGTTGTGAAAAGACGAAAAATGCCCTTGAGCGTGGGTGTGGTTGTGTTTTGGGTTAAGAAATTGTGCCAATTATGTTATGTCCTAAATAATTGGAACCAATTAGAACTAAGTTTTCTTTAGTTTGAGATTAGTTGTATTTGGACCACACACACACATCCACATCACTCATCTCTCCCTCCCGTGTTCTCTCAGACTCACTCTCTCTCCTCCCTTCGAACTCTCCCTCTCTCTGCAAATGGTACGGACGCAGTCCGTTGACCTCCATTCCTTCACAGATCAAGCTCCCAAGGACCACCATTACATTTCTTACAAGAGTACGAACCCAACCATACCCTTAGTTGGTTGAAGTACCTTCGAAAAACCCAGAAACCACGAGGGCTCCGTCGAAGCACAGTAACACCGATTCGATCGTCGAGGTTTCACACCATTTCTTGGTTCAGAAAGGTATCTAGTCTCTTTCCTTAGTCATTTGGCATGATTTTGGTTGAAGTTTAACGTGAGAAAACCCCGGAAAAATCGAATCTCCGAGATGGTCACTATTCATCAACTTTTAAACGGAAGGTTTTCTTTGAATTTCAGGACCATAGTGACCTTTAGAACGTCCTCACGATGCTCGGAGTGCAACGTTGAGGTATTTTGGACATCGGGGAGCAGTAGAAGGAAGTTTCACTTTTAGCCGGATTATCGAGCTTTCTCCGGTGAAATGCCGTGAGTTTTAAGGCTTGAAAGTGGTAAGGTTTGGTTCCTTACTTCCTAAGCTTCATTTTGGCTTTTGTTTCATGAGATTTGGTGAAGAAATGACGAAGATATATCGATTTGAAAAATGCCCAGTTTCCTGGCGAGTTGCAGCGGTGACGGCGAAGAACCCCGGCGAACCCAAGGTAAGAGACGACACGTGTGGCGTGTGGCCTGAGCATAACCGCGCGTCTGGCCGTGCCTTGGCCGACGCGTGGGGCTTCGAAAAATTATTCTAAAAATTTAGGGATGATCCTGAGGTTGTGTAGATCACTGTGGTATATTCATATACCTATTTTGAACAATGTATGAGAAGTTATTAGCTAGTGTTGCCTATATGCTTTAAGATAACATTTTTATAGTTAATTCGCATATAGGTGAGACTTATTCCGAGGATGAGCGTATCCACAGGCGACTCGGGGGCTACGACCCTTCGACATATCTGTGGGCTTTTGTTTTAGTATATAATTATATACTTGATATATTTCCCAGAAATGTGTTTTAAATGAAAGTATGCTTTGAAATAATATGTTAAATGCCTCTATATTCTGAATATGCATTTCATGGTTGCATATATATATAATTGTGGTGTTGTGGAGGCACATGTAAGTGCAGGTAAGTTATGTTTGGTTTAGGTGAACTACGACCGGCTTGATCCCTATTTAGGGTACGTAGGCAGTCTAACGAGAGGTTAGATGCAGCCATTCAATAAATGAGATGAACATGTTGATTGTTTATATGAGATGTGATTGAGATAAAGGCCTTAGTTGTGAATAGAATAATTATAAACGTATTGATGAACATTGAGCTCATAATCTGCACCTGGGTGATTGCGATTTAGCCATAGAGAGAGTTGGCACAAGCCTGTATATTATGTCACCTCCCGCACCATATGCTCACATCGGATCCAATTAGGTGCACAGTCTTGTCGTACAGACCCCTATAGGTGGTTCCGACTCGTAGGTGACTAACGTATTATCGCACAGCTAGCATTGAGAGAGTAAATTGAGCATAACTATATTACACCCAACCTTGTCGTACAGACCCTTTTCAGTGGTTCCGACTTATGTGCAGTATATTGCCGTATAGGTCATAGAAGTGACTCCGGCTAGATTGAGTTTGAGCTATGAATTCAGCCGTACAGACTACCACAGGGGTTCCGGCTATCACATCATAATTCTATGAATTTATTCTTACCTGGATTGCTTACTTTGTTATATTTTGGCATGGCATCCATATGAAAATGATATTGTGAAGCCTGAATTGGATAGTTATGATTTCAAATATATATATGTATATGCTTATATCTTGATTCTGGGAAAATTATACATGTTTTACAGCGAGGGGTTAGATATGTTGATAAATGAAATGGTTTTGTAAAACATTTGTTTTGCCCACTCATGTTTTCTGTTTTGCGCCCCTCCAGGTTTTAAGTAAGATTGATGTTGGTGGCTAAAGGACGTCGGCAGTTCTGACATATCCTTATTATAGTAGGACATTCCTGGTACTGTATAACTAGTACTTGTCCTACTGGACTGCACCTAGACTTTATGCTCTGAATTAGGAGTGTTTACTATGGTAATTAACTCCTATCACCTTTCGTTTAGTAGTGCACTCTAGTAACTTGGTTTTTAATTATTCGTATATTTACTATCTTTATCGCTTCCCCACTGTGCACATGGCTACGTCACTCTCACGTGACGACCAGCATGCCTTGACCTCGGTCGGGGTGTGTCAGTAACAAATAAATAATACAAACAAATAATTATAATTAAAGTAGGTAACAAATAAATAATACAAACAAATAATTATAATTAAAGTAGGTAACAAATAAATAATACAAACAAATAATTACAATTTAAATTTGGGTATAGTACAAACAAATAAATAATATATTGTTACCTGATCCGTGTAATTTTCCCCACTTCGAATATTACTACTAGCTTGTGCCAAGGCGTGTCTCCAAATAGTAAAAGATTGGCTAAGTAATTTTCAACGACTAGACATCGATTCTTTGGTTCTACTCCCACTCATTTTCTCAAGATAATTGGTATGAATAAGACTCCACATTTCTCGCAACTGCATCTCATTACCCGTACGCGAACTATGAGTAACTTTAACCCAGCTAGTACACAATGCAACATCTTCAAAGACGTCCAATTCGTACCTGCATCAGTAGTCATTTTGTTGAAAAAAATTGGATTGAAACTTTGAGAGAAATATAGGAATGTGATTGAAAGTAGTTGAGAACATATGAAATTGTGGTGTAAGGTAGATGATAATGAGAAGGTATTTATAGAAAAGTATAAACATTTTTTTTTAAAATTTTCAGATATTTTTTCAGATATTTTTACATTTTTTTAAATTTTTTTATTCAAATAATTAATCTTTGTCGTTGGATTTAAAAAAAAAAATGAATTCCAACACTCCAGATTGTGCCACGTGTCACAACGGTAACTTTTCTTAATTTTAAAACAATTTTTTCATTTTTTTATATTTTTATAAAGCATATTAATATCGACCGTTGATCTCAGATCGAACGGTTGATATTAAATAAGATTTTTTTTTTTTACCGTTGAAATCGAACGATCCAAGTTAAAAAGCCGTTGAGATCGAACGGACCGTGGGAAGCCACGTGGCTTCCCAACGGTAACATTGAAGTCTGAAAAGTGGGTTGTTTTTTCTGAAAAGTTGTCAGGCGACGCGCGCCCACGCTCGAGTGGGGTGCACGCGCCTGACAGAAAAAAAATAAAAAAAAAGGCCCTGAACTCGGGCTCACGGGCTGTCAACTCTTCACAGGCCCTCAACTCAGGCCTCCACCTCTGCTCGGGCTCCTTCACGCTGGAGCAAATCCACAGGGCCTCGGGCCCTTTTCTCTCGCCTGTCCCCCGAGCAATCCACAAGGGTGGAGTTGCTCTAAGGGTGTGCTTTTTTGAGAAGTATTTATCAAATATTATCTTTTAATTTTAAAAATGTCAGCTTTTAAAAAACTTATAAATATATTTAAACCATCACTTAATTTTTTCTCATCAAAGGTTTCTTTTTCTTTTTTAATTTCTTTCATGTTTCAATCCGTATTTTTCTTTGGTTCTTTGATTTTGTTGATTTTTTGGCAAAAAAAATAGATAATACTTAAATTCGGTTTCTCTGATTTGTGATTTTTTGCTATCAGTCTGTAAGTATTTGTCTCTGTAATTGTGGTGATTTGCCTAGGTACAAAAGACGAAGACATGATGTAACATCCCACATCGCCCAGGGGAGTGATCCTTAAATGTATATTATCATCCCTACCTAGCACGAGGCCTTTTGGGAGCTCACTGGCTTCGAGTTCCGTAGGACCTCCGAAGTTAAGCGAGAAGGAGGCCAGGGCAGTCCTAAGATGGGTGACCCATTGGGAAGTTGCTTGTGAGTTCCCAAAAACAAAACCGTGAGGGAATGGTAAGCCCAAAGCGGACAATATCGTGCTACGGTGGTGGAACGGGCCCGAGAAGTGGTCCGTTCTGGGCCGGGATGTGACACATGATGCAATGGGAAAAAATTAGAGTGATAAAAATTGTCAACATTTCATAATATCACTAAACAATTTCTTATTTATTCAAAGTAACAACATAATCACTTTTTGACTTATGTATTATCCTGGCAATATTATACATGATCATAGGTTTAATTGGAACATCGGTGATTGCTACTGTTTGAGCAAACAACCTAATATCATAAATATCCTTCGCCTGTTATTTACGTATCTTATTAGTAGGATGTTAGTTCCCATTTTTTTTACTAAAAAATTAAAACTAAGAAACCTCTGGTCTTTGTTTGACAAAGAAAATATAAAAAAAAAATGAGAAAAATATAGGTGAGAGCAACACTTGATTATAGCACAAGAATCTTTTAATCAACAACTAATTATTCACACAAATTAAGGGTATTTGTGTCTATTTAAGTGAAATTTTAGATATGATTGAAAGTTTTATTTAAAAAAAAATGATATTTTCAAAATTAAAAGTGAATGTTTTGCTATTATTGATAAATCCTCATTTTTTTAGTAAACCGCCAAACCCGTCAAACCCACCCGTGACAGAATGGGTTGGGTCGGTTTGAAATTTATTTTATTGAGTTCCGAACTACGACCCGGCCGTCCGAGAATGAAATAGTTAAAGCCCGGTTTGTAAAATTCCAACCCGTAGTGGACCAAAACGAAAAATTATTAGATAGTACTGTACTACCACATCATTCGTGATACTTCCATTTAAAATTAGCTGGACTTATATTTTAGAAAATTAAAAATAAATTAAATACTTAAAAAAGAAAATACAGCGAGTTTCTCCGCTAGTGGGTAAGACAATTGAAAATGAGTTTCTTTTCTGATTTCTTTGATTTTCTGAGTAGCCAAATAGAGTATGTGGTTTTTATTTGATGAAATTTGAAAGCGAAAATAATACACATGTCAAATCCCCTTCCCAGTTCTCCGCCCCACGGCTCCAAGTTTCCAACTCCTTGCCTGCCACTGGTTTCCATCGCTGTGGACTCTCTGTTTCTTTTCCTTCCACTTTCTGCAATTTCCAATGGTGAGAGACTAATAGTGTAAACTCCCAATAGATTAATCATATTGGTGCTTTGTGGCTTTCAATGGGTTTTGACAAGGAACACACATTATTATCCAAAATCAAAGTCCATCGTCTACCCGCAAACCCGCCCAACTGGTACGCACAATCGGATCAAAAGCTGAAAATAGAAATAATTGTAAACAGTGCAGGAAAGTTAAGGAGAATAAGGGAAGAATTTGAGGCAAAGGGAAAAAGAGATTTCATTCATTCATCTTGTGTCCCTAAAGGGCTGATCATTACACATTTATACCCCGACAAAAGAGTAAAACCCTAGCTAAGGATCATGGGCTTGAAAGACGGGACCAGGCATTTATTCACAAAAAGGGCATGTGCTGAAAGAGAGATGTGAGGCCCACTGGCAGGTCCTAATAACCCCTCCCCCATGAGACGAGGCCTGTCCTCAGGGCTTAAAATCTGGGTAGCAAGTGATGATTTCGTCGGCCTCCTCCCATGTGGTGTCCTCAGGTGGAAGACCGGTTCACTGGATGAGCCATTTACTAATTGCAGCGTTCTTCTTCTTGAACATTCTCCTATCCAAAACCTTCTCTAGTTGCCAATGCAAGAGACCTCTGGAATCAATGGGAGGCAGATTCTGGGTTGGAGTGATAGCATCACCAATCTTCTTCTTCAACAAGGAGACATGGAAGACGGGGTGGATCTTGGAGTCTCGGGGCAAATTTAGGTGGTATGCCACGACACCGATGCGAGCCTTTACTTGGAATGGTCCATAAAATTTTGGAGCAAGTTTGTTGAATGTTCTTGTTGCTACGGACTGTTGATGGTAGGGCTAAAGTTTGAGATAAACCCAATCACCAACATTGAATTCACGGTTCGTGCGTCCCTTATCATAAATTTGCTTCATGCGATTCTGAGCAAGGTGCAAGTTTGCACGCAAGAGGCGTAGCACCTTTGTCGCAGTCTTGCAAAGCTTCATCAACTGAGTGAAAAGTTGTAGTCCCAGGCATGTAGGCCTGAATTGAAGGGGGTGGCACGACGTATAACGCCTGAAATGGCGACATCTTAATAGCCGACTGAAATGTGGTGTTGTACCACCATTCAGCCCATGGAAGGAGGGTAGCCCACTTGTGAGGATGATCAGCGGAAAAACAGCGAAGAAAATGCTCCAATGTACGGTTGAGGACCTCGGATTGGCCATTAGATTGAAGGTGGTAGGCTGAGCTGCGACAAAGTTTGGTGCCTTGGTTTTTGAAAAATTCTTTCCAAAAGTGACTAAGGAATGTGGGATCACGGTCAGATACAATTGACTTGGGCATGCTGTGGAGGCGAAAAATCTCTTTGATGAAGGTCTCCCCAATGGAGCCAGCCGTATATGGGTGCTTGATTGGGATGAAGTGGCCATACTTAGTTAAACGATCGACAACAACCAAAATAACTGTGTAGCCATTGGATGGTGGCAACTCTTCTACGAAGTCAAGTGCGATGTCCTGCCAAATGCCATTGGGAATGGGAAGAGGTTGCAGGAGACTCGACGATTTAATCATCTCATTGTTCTACCTTTGGCATTCTAGGCAAGTGGACACGAAGTGCTTGATGTCCTTACGCATACCTGGCCAAAGAAAGTTGCAAAAGACACGGTGGTAGGTTCGAAGGAAACCTGAGTGACCCCTTTGTAGTGAAGAGTGAAATTCATCCAATATTTTTGTACGTCACTGGGATGAAAGAGGGACAAAGACACGCTGCTTGTAATGAATGATACCATTAACCAGTGAGAAACCTCGAACACTTGAGTTTAGTGTCTGGATTAAGGAAGGCCAGAGATGTTGGACTTGTTGGTATGTCGCATACGATTGCTGGAGTGCAGGAATGCAATCAAAAACAGGGGAGGATAACCCCATAAGAGGAAGCAGTTCAAGCCGGCGGGAGAGGGCATTCAGGGCACCATTTTGTGAACCCGGTCTATAATCCACCATGTAATTATATCCGAGTAGTTTCACCAGCCATTTCTGTTGTTGAGGTGTTGAAATACGTTGTTCTAAGAACTGTTTTATGGGTTTGTGATCTGTCACGATATGAAAGTGTTGACCCAATAAATAATGTCTCCAATTTTGCACAGCGAAGACGATGGGGAACATCTCTTTGTCATAGGTAGGGATGCCGAGATTACGACCAGACAAAGCCTTACTAAGGTAAGCGATGGGGTGACCTTCTTGAAATAGAACAATACATATACCGACACCCAACACATCTGTTTCGATTACGAACTGTTTATTGAAGTCAGGAAGTGCAAGAACTGGTGCAAGTGCTTGTTTAAGCTTATCAAAGGCAGAGGTGGATTCAGTTGTCCAAGAGAAATTGCCCTGCTGTAGCATGTTGGTCAAGGGCTTAGCAATAAAGCCATAATGACGGACGAACTTTCGATAATAGCCCGTTAAACCCAAGAAGCCGCGGAGACCTTTGATGGACTGAGGTTTTAGCCAATCAACAATGGTCTGTATTTTGGAATTGTCAACTGCCACCCCTTGTGCCGAAATGGAATGTCCCAAATAATTAATTGTGGCTTTCCCAAAAGAACATTTGGTAAGCTTGACCCTCATGCTGTTAGAAGACAAAATTTGAAAAACAGTCTCCAAATAGGAGGGGTGAGTAGCCAACGAAGGACTATACACAAGGATATCATAAAAAAAAACTAATACAAACTTATGTAAGTAAGCCCGAAATATCGAATTCATCAATGCTTGAAAGGTGGATGAAGCATTGGACAAGCCAAAGGGCATGACCAAGAATTCGAAATGACCGTCATGTGTGCAAAAAACTGTTTTGGGAATGTCTTCTGAACACATCCGAATTCGGTGGTAGCCAAACCGAAGATCTAGCTTGGAGAATATGGCAGCACCATGTAATTCGTTAAGTAACTCGTCTGCCACAGGAATTGGAAAACAATCCTTGTTAGTGGCTGCGTTTAATGCTCTATAATCAATGCAAAGACGCCAAGAATCATCCTTTTTTTTCACTAGGAGAACTGGAGAGGAAAATGGGCTACTACTATTCCGGATGACTCCCAAATGAAGAAGGTCATGCATCTGTCGTTCTATTTTAGCTTTTTGGAATGGGGATAACAATATGGACGTACATTGACGGGGTAGTGTTTGGTAATATAGGGATTTTATGGTCAATGAGCTGTTGGGGAGGGAGACTCGTGGGGATGGAAAAGATGTGTTGATATTGTGTGAGGAATGATACATTGGCGAGGTGGGTATTAGGAGGTGGGGAAAGTGATGGTTCGGTGGGTGGGGTGTGGTGGGTGGCTGGGAGGGTAATGTGGAAATGTGGTTGTAATGAGTGATAAGCTGGAAATGGTGGGTGGGCAGTGATCAAGCCTTGAAGTGTATAGGTCGTGCCCTGAACGTTGAAGATCATGGTTTTGTTTTTGAAATGCCACCCTATAAACCCAAGTGATTCTAACCACTCTTAGCCCAAAATGAGGTCATAGGCAAGGATGTCCAGAAGTAGGAATAAGCCCGTAAGGGTGTAACCTTGTAGTGTAATTGAGACATTAAGAGCTCTCCGGGTCGTTGTAACTTGTTTATGGGCGGCTGTGGTGAATTGAACATGATCAACTTGTTCAGTTTGCAAGTCTAATTGATGGGCAATATCAAGGTGGAGCAGATTGCAAGCAGCGCCTGAATCAATAAGAACAGAAATATGGTGGGATTGAAAATACTCTTTTAATCGCATAGGTTGACCCATGGTAAGACCCGGTATCGAAAAAAGCTCCAGCTTGTGACAAGCAATATGGGGAGGTAGGTGGTCCTCCGATTGGTTGTCATGAAACTCCGTGATGTCATCATCTGGGTTGGTTGCATCAAGTAATACAATCATGGGAACTTTGCATTTATGTCGTGGAACGTGAGGTTCTAAGCAATTGAAACATTCCCTTTTTTGTATCTTTTCTTGGACCTCAGGGGGAGTTAACCTCTTAAATGGACCAACAGGGGGCTGTGGTGATTTAGGGGTGTGAAAGGCGGGTATGAGTGTAGGGTTGGGTGGTCTTGAAAAGATAGAAGAAGGGTATGGCCGAGAGTACGCTGGACGGGACGTTCGTTTGGCCTGATTCATGGTTTCAAAAATTTTTGCTAATTTTTTAGCTTGGTGTAAGGAATCCGGTTCCAATGCTAAGACATCATGGCGAATGTCCTCCTTGAGGCCACCCAAAAAGACATGTTTTAACTAATTCTCGGTCCAATCAATGACCCAACACGATAGCTTAGTAAAATCAGCAATATACTCATCCACAGTGCCTATTTGTTGAATGTGGGTGAGTTGGGATTCAATATTGGCCCTATCACCTCCACCAAAACGTTGGAGCAACATGTCAACAAATAAACTCCAATGATCTCGGCCATATCGCTGTTCAAAACCGCGCATCCAAATAGATGAATCAGCACCAAAATTACATGATGCCACAAGTACCCATTGATGGGGAAGGACCTCGTAATAGTCGACGTAACGTTCGGCCATGGCTAACCAGCCATAAGGGTCATCCCCGTTAAAACGAAGGAGTTTTATTTTGATGTTTTTAACGGGATGGGATATGTTTGTGTAGGGAGGTAGGGTTGTAGGTGTCTGAGGTGCAGAAATAGGGGTTATGGAGGTGTAGGAGTGGGGTGAGAAGATGGAGGAAGAGGATTGTGGCTGCTGGGAGTAGGAGGGTCGACTTGTGATGGTAGATGGGGATGGTTGAGGTTGGGGTAGAATGAATAGAAGTGGGGATTGGGGCGAGATTGGGAGTTGGGGGGGTTAGATAAGTCGAGGCTTGAGAATGTGGTGGTCGGGCCGAATAGGGAACGAAATGATGGTTGCATGTTGGATGTAGCAGGGCATGTAGGGGAGGGGTTAACTGGGAAATTGAGGTAGAGGGTTGGGGAGGAGGGTGAGTTGATTTGAGGAGACGCAACTCATCAAGCATCAAGGATTGGAAAGCTGCGAACGGAGTAGTCATGGTGTTTTGGAAGGAGTATTGGAAGTGGTGATCTGATCTAGAGTCTTTTTTGAAGGAAGCTTGCTGAGTTTCCAGGGAGGAAAGAGAGTCACAGACATCTTCTACCTGGTGGCGAAGATGCTTATGACGAACATCCACTGCAGCGGCTATGGTGTCGGGGTCAGAGCTCGGGGAATGGGTGTTTTTGCCCATGGGTCGCTAGGCTCTGATGCCAATTGGTACACCCAATCGGATCAAAAGCTGAAAATAGAAAGAATTGTAAACAGTGTAGAAAAGTTAAGGAGAATAAGGGAAGAATTTGAGGCAAAGGGAAAAAGATATTTCATTCATTCATCTTATGTCCCTAAAGGGCTGATCATTACACATTTATACCCCAACAAAAGAGTAAAACCCTAGCTAAGGATCATGGGCTTGAAAGATGAGACCAGACATTTATTCACAAAAAGGGTCTGTGCTGAAAGAGAGGTGTGAGGCCCACTGGCAGGTCCTAACACCAACCCACCCGAAAACATATTGGGTTGGGTGGCAAGTTGGTCGAATGATGGCCCGACCATCATGAGTCGGCTTACGGTTTAAGTGTCAATCCCGCCAATCCGAACCCATGCCAACCCAATCAAATTTGAAGGCCTCCACAGCTGAATTTGGTAAACAATACTCCCAGAAATATGAGTTTTGTTACTGTAAGGCCAAAGTGAGGTAAAACATCGGCCACAAAGTTTGCTTTCTTGAAAATGTAGTTCCATCTTATGCAAAGAAATTCAGAGGCCAGCCTTTTAATATTCTTCACAATTGATTTAAAGTGCCAAGGAGTATCCCAAGCGCCTTAATTTTACTAAATAATACTTTGGAATAAAATATCGCGATGCTCAATTTGCTAAGAAGTAAACAATAATTTCGTTTCCACGTTAGCTTGAGATATCGAAGAAATTTTTTCTGTGTGCTGGAAACAATGCACGGTACACCAAGTGTTTTATGCATGTGGTTGAAATTTTTTTGTAATATCCAACCACTTGTAGTAAAGCATGGAATATTCGGATTCATAAAGGAATGTTGTCTGCAATGGGAGATCCTTATAATATAATCCCTAAATCTTAGGACTAAAATATTAAAAAATCATTGTTCATTTTGTTGGAGTATGGCCATTGATAAAAACTAAAAAGTTGTCTCTACTTGATTTCCGAACGTTTCAAAAATAAGGGAAGCTGCAAGAATGACTATAAGCATTCACATATATGGGTTCAAAAAACAAGGAAAAAAAACCAAAAAAGAGAAGTTGATGTGCAACATTTCTGCATGAGTGGGGTTTGTTTTACACTCAAAATCAACAGTGGGTTCATTCTTCAAGTCCTTATATACATTCCTCACATTTGATGGTTTCTTGGTTTCTTTAAAAGATCCGACGAGTCCCTATATATTAAGATACTTTGAGAACTCCTACTTTGGGCCATTAAACGCCTTTTGTCCCTCTATTTAGACTCTAGAGACTAGACTTCCTTCAGTATCCTATTAAAAATGCTCTAATGACCACTGTTATAAAAATCCCTGCCTAGGCGCTAGGCGCCTGGCCACCGCTCCGATTAATGCTTAGGTGTTTGAAAATTAAGAAAGGGGCGCCTAGACTGCCTAGGCACCCGCCTAGCTTGCCCAGACCCACCCAGGTCGAGACTCAGTTAAACAGAAAATAGATAACTTTCATTTTGCATTTTATTTTTTTTCAATAAATTGTAAGAGACTTGTTGCATACTTAAATTAACACACATTATATCCTTGTTCCCCATATTTTTGTTATGTTCCAATACTTCATAATATATTATATCATTCTATTTTATAGTTTATGAATAAATTTTATATATATATATATATATATATATATATTTAAAGTATATTCAGACACTTATTTACATGAAATATAATAAATTTACTTAAATCCACCTAAGTCGGCGCCAGGCCCAGCCCGCTGCCCGATTAGCACTTTTAGAACCTTGCTAATGACACTTGCCTGCTGAATCGTTTGTCCAGCACATGAAAAATCTCTCAAGCCATAGATCGCAATGCTGTTGCGGCGCACGTTGTGGCGCACGTCGTACACGACGCACACGGATCAAACACAGCAAAGGGTTTGACGTCGGACTTTTGGATCTCGTATTGATCCAACAATTCATCCACTTGGATCAGATTAGAATTGTGCTTGTCGGTGAGAGCAAGCATTCGCACAACCTCCTCTTTCCAAAAATAAAAAATAAAAAGTACAGTAATGGGACTAAGACTAGCGATTGAAATTGTTTGCACTCAAAATATACCCATTTTTACTTATTTGGGCAATTTGGGTAAAATATGGCATTTGGAGGATTAATGAGCAAGAAGACTAACTTGGAAGATATTTAGCTATCAAGTGGGATAGGTTGGCACTATAATATTGTTTCTCCCATTTGTTTTGGTGGTGGAGGTTTGCCAAGAGAGTTGTTTAATCAAGATAAGTGCATGCTTTTTCATGCAAGTGGATGAGAATGCACCATGAGAGCTTTCGGGCAAGGGACATGTGAAAGAAGCCAACTTGCTTCTTTTAAATGTTAGTTTATTACAAGTGGTAAAACATGTGATGAAAGCATGTGGTGGAAATGCAAGTTCCCCTTTTAATATTATTTCTCCATGCAAGTTGGCAAGTGAAATACAAGCTACCCAAGCAATGGAGTACAAACTGCCCAAGTTTCTTTCGGGCAGATGCAGTGTCTTCAGCAGGAGGGTTTCCTCCAGATCTCTATTTAAAGGAGCCTAAACACAAGGATTAAAGACACTCAAACAAACAAAAGCACAAACTCTGCTCAAACCAAATTTGCCAAAAGCCTTCTTTTATCCAGTTTATTAGCTCTGCTGCTTACTTGCGGTATCGATCTCATTTGTAGCTTTTATGTACTCATTTCCAGCCATATAAATTACAAGCAATCTGCAATTTTAGTCACTTTCCTCTGTCATTTATATTTCCAAGCAACCTTGTCATTTACATATTGTTCTATCTCTTCATATAAGTAAAGTCCTTATTTTTAAGGCAAACAAAGAACCTTAATTTGAGCAACTCCCACTCAATGGCACAATCTCTTGATTTGAAGTCAAAAGGTGCAACCTCAATCATTCAAATCCCGTCTACTAGCGGCATCTAGTAGTGGCACGTCCGCACCCACCAATCCCGTATGTGAAGTAAATCCTCGGCTTGCCCGCAAGATACCATGGCGGATTTAGGGAGCAAACATATTTTGGCACGCCCGATGGGATTCTTATATGAAGTTAGATCATGAACAATCCTTATGTTCATGATTTTTCTACTTTTTCGGAGGATGACGGTGTGGAAGAGCACCCAAGCTATGGCTATCCCATGGAACATGATTGTTGGCCAACTAATGGCCATCAAATAAATAATAATCTTGAAGATTGGCCTACTTATGGCTATGATGAAGGTTATTATTCTTTTGAAG
This sequence comes from Malus fusca, assembly GCA_035220775.1. Classification (NCBI taxonomy): domain Eukaryota; kingdom Viridiplantae; phylum Streptophyta; class Magnoliopsida; order Rosales; family Rosaceae; genus Malus; species Malus fusca. The sequence goes on from CM069069.1 coordinate 27,649,169, forward strand.
ACAATCACTTTCATGAATACTATGATAGGCCAACAAATGGCTTTGAGTATCAAAATGCTTCCAATGAGTACATAGAGCCAATATATGAGATGCCAACTCATGATCATCCGGATGAAAAGCTCTACAAAGAGGATGTGGGCAAATTAGAGAAGGTGTCCAAACTCCATGTGGCAAGCATCGAATATGGTGAAGAGGTGACTAAGTGTTTTAAAAGGGTGGAGGAAAGCTATACAACTTTTGGGGAAACTTTGAGAAAGTTGATAGATCAAATGTGTCAAATCCCCTCTACAAAGCACACTCACCCTACTACAACCAAGGAAGAACAAATCATACACGTTGATGAAGGCCAAACAATGGCCCCACCCAATGAAAAATCCATGAAAGTGGATATGGTTGTAGAAGACCAAGCCGACATATCAAAACCGATAACGGCTAAGATTGAGTTTATGGCTATTATAGGCCAAACACCAACGCTCGAGGGGCTCGAGCCCACACCTCATGTGGAGCCCGAAGAAGAAGAAAATAGCTCCTACACTCTTCTCCGCCAACACAAGCATGTTATCCATATCGAGATCTCAAGGAGGGTAAAGCTCGGGATCAAACATGAATGGCCACCTCTTATGGTTCCCAAGCTACATAGCATGGCCAATTTAAATGGTGGATTTGATCTCTCTATACTCAATTTTAAAAAGAGGAAAATATTTGAGTATTGAGAGAAAAATAACATTTGGGCAATGAAGGGGTTTCATCCAATATGCCCGAATAAGGCTCATTTTTCGTGTTCCTCTTTGCCCAAAGTGAGCTTTCCTTTCTTTTCCTTTCTTTTTCTCTTTTCTCTCTTTCCTTTTCTTGCTCTCATGTCTTTCTGTTATCCTCTGCCCGAAAGGGCTATATATATATTATATGTTGGGCTAAATATATATATATATATATACATATTTATATAGTATTATAATATATTTTATAAAAGTATTGCCCGAAAGAGCTAGATATATAGTATTATATAATATTTTATATATAATAAAAGTGTTGCCCGAAAGGGCTTTTTATATATATTTATAATATAGTATATTATATTATATAATATGTAAGTAAATAAAAGAAGAAAAGATAAAAATATGGGTGCTTTTTTGCAATTTGCCCGAAAATATATTTCTCTCTTTTGTCCCCTTTGTTTTGCCCGAAAGGTGCTTCTCTCTCCCTTTCTTTTTACTTTTTTATTATTTCTTTCTCTCTCCTTATTTTCTTTTCTCTCTTCTTTCTTTCTCTTTCTTCATGTCTCTCCCTCAGTTTTTGTCTACCAAAAAGTTCACATATATATGTATTTTATTATATATTATACTATGTGGTCTGCCCGAATGGGTTATATATATATAGTGTTATGTTTTATATTATATGTATGTCATTTCTTTTCCCGAAATGGCTAATAGTATATATATTATACTTGCCCGAATGGGCCTTCTATATATATATATATATCTTATCTTATATAGTATTATATTATAGTATATTATGATAAGTAATAAATAAATAAATATATATATGGGTTGTTTTGTTGTTGCCCGAAAGGGCTTTCTTCCTATTTTTCTCTCTTTTCCTTTTTTACTCTCTCTTATGTTCCTCTTTGCCCGAAATGGCACCTTCCTCTTTCTTCATTTTTCTTTTTTTTTATTATTTCTCTCTCTTTCTCTTTCTTCTTGTCTCCTTGTTTCTCTTTCTTCCATTTTGCCCGAGATGAGCTATATATATTATTATATATATATATATATATATATATATTATATTGTATGAAAAGAGGCAAAAAGAAAAGAAGAATAAAAAAGATAGTTGCCCAAGTTTCTCTCTTCTCCATCTTTTTCTATGTTTTCTAGTTTGTCCGACTTCGGGCATTTTTTTTATGTAACCAGTGAAAATGCTCCCATGTTTTTTGGTATCAACAAGAAGGATGCACAAGTCAGACAACATTTTTTCCAATGCTAGTTGCACTATCAATTGCCTTGCTCCTCTTGCCAAAGTTTATCAACAACGGAAGGACCGAAGAGGTAGACGTGCCTCTTCCTTCGGCATCAATCCTGGCAGCATTAGAGTTGTAAGTTTCACAAACTTTGCTCAAATTTGTAAAACTTGGGGGGCACTGTTTGCACTCAAAATATACCCATTTTTACTTATTTGGGCAATTTGGGTAAAATATGGCATTTGGAGGATTAATGAGCAAGAAGACTAACTTGGAAGATATTTAGTTATCAAGTGGGATAGGTTGGCACTATAATATTGTTTCTCCTATTTGTTTTGGTGGTGGAGGTTTGCCAAGAGAGTTGTTTAATCAAGATAAGTGCATGATTTTTCATGCAAGTGGATGAGAATAAACCATAAGAGCTTTCGGGCAAGGGACATGTGAAAGAAGCCAACTTGCTTCTTTTAAATGTTAGTTTATTACAAGTGGGAAAACATGTGATGAAAGCATGTGGTAGAAATGCAAGTTCCCCTTTTAATATTATTTCTCCATGCAAGTTGGCAAGTGAAATACAAGCTACCCAAGCAATGGAGTACAAACTGCCCAAGTTTCTTTCGGGCAGATGCAGTGTCTTCAGCATGAGGATTTCCTCCAGATCTTTATTTAAAGGAGCCCAAACACAAGGATTAAAGACACTCAAACAAACAAACAAAAGCACAAACTCAGCTCAAACCAGATTTGCCAAAAGCTTTCTTTTATCCAGTTTATTAGCTCTGCTGCTTACTTGCGGTATCGATCTCATTTATAGCTGTTATGTACTCATTTCCAGCCATATAAATTACAAGCAATCTACAATTTTAGTCACTTTCCTCTGTCATTATATTTCCAAGCAACCTTGTCATTTACATATTGTTTTATCTCTCCATATAAGTAAAGTCCTTATTTTTAAGGCAAACAAAGAACCTTAATTTGAGCAACTCTCACTCAATGGCACAATCTCTTGATTTGAAGTCAAAAGGAGCAACCTCAATCATTCAAATCCCGTCTACTAGCGGCATCTAGTAGTGGCACGCCCGCACCCACCAATCCCGTATGTGAAGTAAATCCCCGGCTTGCCCGCAAGATACCATGGCGGATTTAGGGAGCCAACAGTGATGTTCCGGACTTTTCCAAGAAGTCTGAGTTGGCTCGACTGAGGAAACCAAAATCCCGACATGCTTATTTTGGTCAGTTTTCTGTTTTGTTTGCTGGTTGTTGTTTTTTCCATGTTCTGATTCTAGAGAGAGTGTGCGTGCGTGATCATTCTGTTAAGTTAGTTATTTCAGTTAATCCGAAGGCAATCCTCATTCCTCAGCTTGATTAAGGTTGTTTTCATTTCACTTGCGCTTCTACTACTGATTTTGTTTGTTTGATAGTTTGTTTCATTATAGCAGTTAGAATATAGGTCATTGAAATAAATCCCTAGTTGTTTTCATTTCACTTGCGCTTCTACACTGTGCTGCTGCCCTGTGTGTGTTGTGTGTTGTGCCACTACCTTGTGATACACAAGGTGGCCCGGATTGAAGTACATATGAGCTAGAATGTTGAGTATATATGGAAAGTCAGATCAACAAGATCAGTAGTAGTGCTACATATGACATGGAAGAGACTAATCTAATAGTTTTGGTTTCTGAGAAAATCTTCCATTATATAACACCTATGCTAACTTGGTTCAAACTTCATTGTTATAAGGCTTCCAGTCCCGCCTGATCTGAGGTAGCAACTTTTTCGTAATCAAGTCGGGTCTCCGTTGTCTTCAATATAAACTAAAAACCAGCTAGGTTTTATTTCTTAGGCACTGCAACAATTACCAACATTTCAGAAAGAAAAATTTAATCATCTTTATTTTGAACATCCATCATCCGTCATCCGTCATCAAATTTGACTCTGTCATTTTTAAAGCTATTGCCCACTTCTACTAGGGCATAATCATGGTAAAAAAAAACATGCACATGTAAACCAAATTAAACCAAAGTTTGTGTTTAATTAACACAATGAGTTAAAATTTATTGCGTATGAAATCTTTAACAAGAAAATACTCCTTATTACTTGCTTATATAGGTTATAAGGTGTGCAAACAACAGAAGCACTCAAAAGCATCTGTAATCTTGGAGCCTGTGACATTGCGTGTAATATAGAAAAACATTTGAGAGCTTTCACACGTTGACTCTCCAGGTAAAAAAAACATCCTGATTCCACCACTGGAGCCTGCAGTAGTTATTTCAGTTGATCTGAAATTAACCCCCAGCTTAAGGTTTTCATTTCACTGCACTGCAACTACTGAGTTTGTTTCTATCAGTACACTTTCTTATAAGCTTGATCCTTTGTGCATTCTTTACCAAATAAAATATGATCAGAGGAATTGGTGGATTGTGATTTAAGGGTTTCATATTTCCTTTATAAGCTAATTGTTTAAAGATTGAAACTTGAAATGTCAAAAACTGTTGTCGAATGGAGGTACATCTGTCACGACTTGGCTAAAAGTGTCTAGCTACTTATTCCTATGCAGGTCTTCTAGTTTTCTGAATCATCGTAATGGCCTCGAATGAGAGTAGATCCTTGGTTTCAGGACTAATAGATCCTTTGTCTCAAACAAATAAAAGGAATGCTCCAAAGGGTAGAAGAATCCGCCGTTGTAGAAGTGCTCCTCTTTCAGAGTATATAAGGTTAGAGGCAGGCTTTGCCTCAGGTCCACGTACTGAATCCTTTTGTGGAAATATACACCCAAACTTTCTCTTTGTAGCTGCATTCTTGACTGTCTACTTAGGCATAGGAACTTTATGTTTCTACCTCGTCAGGCACCAGCTCAAGGGAGAGAAGACAAATGGACTTCTTGATGCTGTTTATTTCTGTATTGTGACAATGACCACTGTCGGATATGGAGACCTTGTACCAAACAGTGTTCTTTCAAAACTACTGGCTTGTGCTTTCGTCTTTTCAGGAATGGCTCTCGTTGGGATGATCTTGAGCAAAGCAGCTGACTATTTGGTAGAGAAGCAGGAATTATTGCTTGTTAAAGCCTTACATACGAGTAAAAAAGTTGGTCATTTTGAAATTCTTAAAGATATCGAGACTAACAGTCTGAGGTACAAATGTATTGTGATCTTTATCCTTCTTTTGCTGCTCATAATTGGTGGCACAATCTTCCTAGCTATTGCTGAGAAATTGAGCCTTGTGGATGCATTCTATTGCGTTTGTTGTACCATCACAACTCTGGGTTATGGAGATAAGAGCTTTTCGACTCAAGCAGGGCGTGTTTTTGCAGTATTCTGGATATTGACAGGTACCATTTGTTTAGCTCAGTTTTTCCTCTACATTGCCGAGCTAAATGCCCAGAGCAGACAACGGGCATTAGTAAAGTTGATTCTTACTCGTAGGATGACCAACGTAGATTTGGAGGCAGCTGATCTTGACGATGATGGCTCTGTTGGGTATGTGAAATTTTTCTTCAAAAACGTTTGTGTATTATGGTATTATTATTTCTGAATTCTTATCTGCTGAGATGGTTTAATAACCAAATTTCGACCTGCTTCCTCCTCCTTCCTTTTACATAGGGCTGCTGAATTTGTCATATACAAGCTCAAAGAGATGGGGAAGATTAGCCAGGAAGATATTAGACTTGTAATGGAGGAGTTTGAAGATGTTGATGTTGATCAGTCAGGAACGTTGTCAACATCAGATATAATGCTTTCGCAATAACCTCAAATCAAGAAGTAACTCTGGCATCATGCTCTGAGTATTCTGAGAGGTGTCTTTGTAAGTTCGTGATTTGTATGACTGCTGACGCTTTCTGTGATGTGAATTTCTTTACTATGTCCAACATATCTCTTCCTATATAAAGACTAGGTTAAAATGGTTCTGTTCTTTACCGTGGTTTTCAGGGTTAGTACAGTTTGTGTAATTAAATTGTACGATGACAGTCATAGACATAAAAGCATTTTATTGCCAAATACTTGGTTCATGGCTTCTAAAGTGTTTTATTTACATGGGGGGTTACAGTGAGCAAACAAACTTTGCTTCTCCATCAGATTGAAAAATGGGGCTGCTTAGGTCCTGATTTCAAGAATTTCATCAAATGCAGTTCAATTTTTTTGCATTAGGATATATTTGGGGGCTGTGCGTACGCGATGCGCGTGCAGTGTGGTGAGGACTAGTGAGAGCAGAGAAGGTTAAATGTGGTTTTAAGTGTACATTATGACATATGCTGGTTAAAATATGGGTTTACTTATGCAAATATTATCTGCTTCTGCATTGATACTTATCAGCATACATGCAATGTTCATGTTGTAGCATGTAGACATTTATCTTTTGTTTTGTTTGAATAATACATTTCTTCTTTGTACTTTTTTTTGGGAGAGAGGCAATACGTCTCTGTGGAATCTGAAACGAGTAAACACTACAGGACATGAGAAATTTAGTTTTTTTGGAAATGGCAAAATCTTTGGCGCAAGAAGTTGACCCGTATCCTCTTGACTTGGTTCTTTCTTGTTCGACAAAAGCTCATTGATATACAATAACCGGATTGTAGCGGGTATAGTTTAGTGTTAACAGTGTGATTCTTCACATGGAATCCTATTACTCGTTTAGAATGTCACAGTGGGCGTACTCGGAGCGTAAGTTAGGTCCTCCTTTTTTGGGTTCTTTGAGTTGTGCCAGGCAATAGCAATCCAATTTTTGGATTGTGATTTTGTGGATCAGATCTGAGCCCATGAAAACTCCGCAAGGCAGCTGGAAAATGCCTCTGATAGTCAAAAACTGAAATGATTGTGGGGGCCCACCACCATGTGGTCCCCACACATTTGGATGATCGTGCAATTTCTTGAAATCCTTCAGGTCGGCCAGATGGGAGATATTTCAAAGGATGGATCCACAATTAGGTACCATCACATCACAGGCATCTAATGCTCACTTAAAATGGGAAAAGGATCCGCGCCAGATCTTTTTTCTAAGGATCCTAGGAATCTCAGTGATCGTGATCGTTCATCATATTTCGTACGATCAGTTTTTGTTAAGTACTATTTATATTTAATTTTAAATTTTAAATTTTGAAATAATTTCTAACCGTACGATGTACGATGAACGGTCACGATCACGAGATCACTAGGATCCCTAGGAAAAGGATATGACGAGGATCGGATTCTTTTCCCTTAAAATGCATGACATGTCCCACATTACACTTTAAAAACAATAATTATTATTATTAAGAAAGAGGAAGGAGTTCGAAAATTGAGAAGTTCTGATTCAACACCCTATCCACTAGAATATTAAATAACATGCATAATTTACATTACAATTGATAGAATATAGAGTATACTATACAAAAAATGATTTTAACTCACTTTTTTTACCAGTGCACACTCTTGTTTATTTTTATCTCTAAATTAAATAAAGCAAACAAAAATTAAAAATAGAGATAAAAGAGGGAATTGTTATTGGCACTAAAAAAATCTCATTTTGCACTCTGAACTTTCTATAATTAGAATGAAAAATACATTTGTGATGAGCGTAGAATGAAATTTTAAAAGTGCTAATGACACTTTCCATAAAAATACGTGTGCAAAAAAAAGAAAAATGTGTGCAAAAATCATTTCCGATATCATATCATACCACTAGTATGTAAGCATATATTTTTGTTTTCTGGTATGAAATTATAGCGTGCCATTGATTGGTTTGAAACTTCTTCCATCAACCATTCCTTTTTTCTTTTCTTTTCAGTGATCATATGCTATGAGCAGGGCCGGCCCTAGCCCAGTGCCACAACGGCTACTGTCCAAGGCCCAAAAATTAAAGGGGCACCAAAATAATAAAACCCAAATAACTAGGTATAAAAAAAATAAAAATTACTAGAGCCCAATTTCCAAATAGGGGGACGGCCCAAGATTGACAACATATTAAAGGGGCCCAGGTTTTATGCATTAAAAAAAATTATAAAAAAAAAAAGTCATACACATACACTCATAACAGGGACCACTCTCGGTCCCATAAACCCTAATTTCTAACCATTTTCCTGATTCCCCCCGCACCCCCTCCCTTTGTTCCCCAATCCCCACTAACTTCCAACCTTTTCCCAATCCCCCATCCCCTTTGTTCCCCAATCCCTTCCCCACCCACTTCCCCTGTGCCTTGCTGCACTGATGTGAGTGAGCAGCAGCCAGACAGACAGCACAGCAGGAGGAGGTCCCTCTCCTCCTTATTCTCAACGTGACAGCACAACACCATTCATTTGGGTATTGGAATTTGACTACAAGTGCATTCATTCATCACCAACCCTTTTGAGTTTTGAGGTAACTAATTTTTAAAATTTGAATTATCAATTCATAATTTAATATAAAACGTTGTAAGTGACATAGAAATATAATTATATGATAATTGATGTATAGAATTGTTGTTGTAGATGAATTGAATTCTTGATTAATTGAATTATTTGATTTCATTTTAAACTCAATATTTAGGTTCAATTTTATCAATTTGTATATGTTAGACTATGTGTTAGTGTTTTTATAATATATAATATATGTTGGAATGATAATTTTGATAGGAAATTTTTGTTATATCATGTGTAGGTAATTTTTGCAAACAAATTATCGAAGCCATGTCTTTTAGGAAATGCTAGGTGATTTTGCTTCAAAAAATGCTAGAAGACAATTTCTTAAAGGTTGAAATTTCAAGGAGCTTTGCTAGGAATGGTTGTATATGATTGTATTTTTTATTGTCGGGGTTTAGGTACTATGTCCTCCCCCCGTTGTATATTTTCTCAAGTAATATAATTTGGGCGTGAGGGCCTAGCCCCCAGCTTCGACTGGGTTCCAGCCCTCGTTAAATATTTTTTTTTTTAAACATATGTTTTCGTAATAAAAAAAGGGCACATTTTGAGCTTTCGCACCGGGCACCAAAAAACTCAGGACCGGCCCTGGCTATGAGCCATTGTTTGGTGTGGAATCCCCACGAACTATTGATGGATGTGAAACTTACCAAATAGATCTGCATCAACAAGAAAAACTTACCTATAACTGAGTAATGGGATAATTATTTACGTCGTGACTGTTGGAAGAATAATATTTTAATATTGTAAAACACATAAGTTTTACGTCGTGACTGTTGGAAGAATAATATTTTAATATTGTAAAACACATAAGTTTCACTTTACATGAATGATTATTAAACACCACATGTTTACAACGGTGGATCCAAACTAGGGCGAGTGTGTGATTATCCTAACCTCATTATTATTACACATGAAAATGTTTAATCTTCACTATTAGTGTTATTTTTTATCATGGCTATCATCGAAGCAAGATGTCGGATAAAATACCTCAAAAGAGGCCGATGCATGGTAAGGAACCATCTGAGAAAAAAAGCGGGTTCGGCCTTTATTTTGCTTATAAAATAAAATATTCTTGAATCTGTCATTACACGTGAATAATTGATTCTAACAAATGGTATTCATACTCTAGACTTGAGTGAAGTAGCACCATAAAAAGGAGTGAAATAGCAAAAACTCAAAATCTTATACCTGTAATGGCCCCTAATAGCAGTGATGCAATGACCAAAATGAGAATTGGTTGATTGATAAATCCAGATACCAATCCTTGATAAGCTCATATTTATATATATTTTACATCAAATTCTCTTGTCTTTTGTTAGTTATTTCCTCATATTTTTGTGCTATTTACTTTGTTTTTGTGTTTTATCGAATTTATCTAGCTAAGAAAATAAAAATAGCATAAGTGTGATTTTATGTAATAAATTCGTGTCAAAAACTGTTTAGCTTTTAAATTAAATAAAATATTATATATATATAATAATAATAATTCATATCATGGTTTGTTTTATATAAAATAAGAAAATAAGAAGAAATATAAAAATAAAGACTGAAGTGCGCAGAGGAGTGGAAAGAAAGGAGCTGGCTTGGCACTGACAGGATGAGTGGAGAGAGAGCACTGAGAAGTGCGGAAGAAAAAGAAATATAGAAGAATAAAAGGAGATAGGCAGCAGGTCAGTTTGGGGGACACGAAGACGGGTGGAAGGAGTGCTGCCCTTAAGGCAGCGAGAACGAGGTCAGGAGGGGAGACAGCGCTGTTTAGGCAGAGCTGCCCTTTGGCAGCGTGTCAAAGCACAGGGGGGGGGAACGTGGAAAGAAACTGGGAGAGAAGGGAGCTACAGCTGCCTTGCAGCAGGGTGAGCACGGAGCTACAGCTGCCTTGCAGCAGGGTGAGTACGGGAAAGGTTTGGGGGGACAAGCTCTGCCTTGCAGCAGAGCGTGAGAAAAGGGCGGAAACGTGAGGAGCTTGCGCGCGGAAGGAAGGAAGTCCTCACGGTTGAACAGAGAAGCAGCTTGCGGGAACTGGAACGCTGACAGAGGACAGAGGGAGCGGCCCGAGGCAGCAAGTTAGGACGTGGACAGTGAGGGCAGCAAGCTCCATTTCATTCGGTTTAATCCTCCAAACTCAAGTTTTATTCCTGTTTAATTTTAATAATGTGTAACTAATTTTATTTTGGCTAGAGTTTAATTCAAAACCATGATATATTTGTAATTTGAATTGATTACCTTCAGTTGTGATTTCTGAGTTGTGATTTAATTTGCTTAACTGCTTGATTGATAACTTATTTTTGTTTGTCGATTAAGGATGCATACTTAATTTACATGCATGAATTTGATGCTAGAATATAAGTAAATTTCACCTAATCGTTATGAACTTATATTCACAAGTAGTGAAGGTCGCTTATAAACGATCGCGTTAGGTAAATTCTTGGCATAAGTTTCATGCAATTCATAGTAACAAGTGCCTCGTCAATGCTTATGATTTTCATAAAACTTAATGATTCTTGCTTGTATCTCTATTATGCAATTCATGTAGGGAACTTGTAGGGAATGTTTTGGGTTGTCGTATGCAATCATCCAACCTAATAAAAGTAGGAAAATCTGAAGGTTAATTTAAGCGGACCTAATTAACTTGGGGCGTTGAGAATTTACAATTTATTGAAAGAACAACTGAAAATCAATTTAGGTTGCATATATGTCATGTGTGGAGAAGAACCCTCTAGCCAGTCCGTCGTCCATCCATTCACCTTAATTTCATGTTTTTGTCAATTCTGTAATTTATTTTAGTTTAATTTACTTTTCATCAAAAATCAACCCCCCGTTTATTTCAAAGTGTTAGATTTATTAGAAATCATTTTAGTTTGTGTTTTCTTGAGTTTTGAATTATTTTGAGTCTTTTGATTTGTTTTAGATTATTTGTTAGTTTTATTTTGAGTTATTCTAGTTAAGTGTCTTGAGTCTAGTTTAGTGTTTTAAATTATATTTTTACGTTTTTAATTTAATTTTACTTTGGTTAGCATCCCTAGTTAATCCCCGGCCTAGAACGATCCCTACTTACATCATTACTACAACTGTCACAAATAGGGTTAAATTTGTGCGTTAGTTAATTTTCGCACCAATCCTCAATTGGAGAATTGAGGCCATCTCCAACCGATGGCTGGCTAGAGGGCTCGTTTTAGCCCTTTGACCCTCCAAGATTCTCCAAGATATTAATATTTTAATGAACAATACAAAGCCATATTTGCATCCGTCTCCAATCGAGGGCCAGAGGGCCAGAGGGCTCATTTTAGCCATTTCACAAAAAACCGTCTCCAACCGAGGGCCAAAGGGTCATAGGGCCAAACATAATTTATTATTTAAAAACTACAACTTAAATGTTTTTAAAAATGTTGTTTAAGTTTCATGTTGTATAATTTTTATGTTGGTTAATGTTATTTAATGTTGTTTCATATTGTTTAATGTTGTTTCATGTTACTTAATTTAATTTAATGTTGTATAATGGCTTAGGAAGTTATAGGAAAAAAAATAGAATTTAAAAAAAATATGAAACAAATTTTGTGAAATAGAAGTTATAGAAAAAAATGGAATTTAAAAAAATATATGAAACAAATTATGTGAAATAGAAGTTAGAGGAAAAAAATATGAAACAAATTTTGTGAAATAGAAGTTATAGGAAAAAAATGAAATTAAAAAAAAATATGAAACAAATTTTGTGAAATAGAAGTTATATGAAAAAAAAAATGGAATTTAAAAAAAAATATGAAACAAATTTTTTGAAATAGAAGTTATAGGAAAAAAAAATGGAATTTAAAAAAAAATATGAAATTAATTTTGTGAAATAGAAGTTATAGGAAAAAATAGAAGTTATATGAAAATTTTTGTAAATAAAAAAAAATAATAATAATGTAAAAAAAAAAAAATCAAATCAAATGCAACGGCTAGTAGCCGTTTCATTTGAATTTTTTCTTAATAAATCTTGTCGGTTATAACTGACACACCCCGATCCTAGAATCAAGGCATGTTGGCCGTCACGTGAGCGTGACGTAACCATAAGTGCGGTGCAGAAGCAAAGATAAGAGAATTACGAAATAATAAAAACCAACTACTAGCAAGAACAACCAAATAGCATGCTAGAGTGAGTTAAAGTGTGAGTGCACACATAAACAGAGCTTAAGCAATAGGTGCAGTCAAGTAGGACTATAATTAAATTACAACACCCGCAGGTGAGTCCTACATTAGGGAAGTCTGTCAAAATGCCGAAGCGAAACCTCGTGAGCCACCAACTGCTAACTAGAACCTGGAGGGGCGCAAAACAAAATTGAGTGGGTCGGTAAAACAAAACTTTTCGAAAACCTTTCATTTAAAACATTTCTAACCCCTCGCTGTAAAACCTGTATACTTTCCCAGAAAATAGCATAATAGCATAATACTTTTCATAAATCTCAAATCATCAATTTTTCTCAAAAACCAGAAAGTATGCCATGTTATAATTTCAAAAACAGAATGAATGATGCATCAATGTAACAGGTGAAATGATGAATTAACCGGAGACCCTGCAGTTGGTCCTGTACGGTTAATTCTATAGCTCAACATCCAATCTAACCGGAGTCACCTCGGTGACCTGTACGGCACTACACTGCATATAAGTCGGAACTACCTGAAGTAGTCTGTACGACATGAATGGTGTAATAATACGCTCTAGTGCTTCTCTCATCAATAATCTGTGCACGTAATCTAAGGTCACCTATCAGTCGGAACCCTCTCATGGTCTGTACGACATGTCGGAACCCTCTCATGTTCTGTACGACATGCACCTACTTGGATCCAAGGTGAGCGTGCGGTGCGAGGTGAATAATATAAGCACTAACACCATGATTGCAGGTTATGAGCTATCAACATAATATACATCATCAATGATTCAAATGAATAATATAAAACTCACATGATACTTACCTGTACGTCCACAGCACCAATTCACATATATATATATGCATCAATTATCAATTCATATAACTCATATCATTCATATCATGCATGCATGGCATTTTTCCGGTGGCCGGAAACTGGGCAATTTTCAAACGCCTTGTTCTCCTTCGTTTCTCAACCATTTTCTTCGTATTTTATATCAAAATGAAGCCCTAAGCATGTAGTTTCACGTTACACTACTTTAAGGCTCTAAAAATCACGAAATCTCACCAGAAAAATTCCAAGAAAACCGGCCAAAGTCGAACCCAGTGATCCTGACGTCCAAAACTTCCAAACGAACGTCCCCGAGCTTCCTTAGGACCTCACTAAGCTCACTATAAGCTTGGATTGTCCTAAAAATCAACATATTACGATTGCATGAATAGTGACATAAAATGGGGGTTCGGGTTTCACGTGATTTCGAAGGTTTCACGTCCTGAAACTAGTATAACTGAACTCAGGAACTCAAGGGGAGTTCGATGCTTACCTTAGAACCTTCGATCTGTGAAGATTTGAGGACTTTGCTCTTTGTCCGTACGGTTCGAGAGGGAGAGAGTGACTGAAACGGAGAGGGAGGAGAGATAGAAAGCACGGGGAAGAAAGAGGAAGGGTTTGACCGTGTGTATGTGTGTGTGGTCCATCCCAAAACAAGTCTCATTTCAATCCCTAACCACACAAATCATACAACCCAATTTTTAATCCAACTTAATAATTTTCCAAAAGCTTATGAAATAAGTGCATTTAGACCAAAATATATCACACACACACATACCTTAATACCCGTCAAGGGTAATTCCGTCATTTCACGTCCCCGATATTAAGAATCCCGGGACGGGCTGTGACAATAACTGACAAGAATAACAAAACATTAAAAAAAAAAAAAGCCAGCCTTTGGCCCTTTGGGCCTTTGAAATTTCATGGGGCCCTCCCAGATTCCCGAGCTCTCTGGCCTAGCCCTCAGTTGGAGACGGTTTTAGGGCTATTTTCGGTCCTCTGGCCCTCTGGACCCTTCGGTTGGAGATGGCCTGATGATAAAACAAAAATACACGAACTTCGTAATTTTTCCTTGTGGATTCGTTGATTGTCAAGGACAATACCAAACTTCACAAGTCCTAAACCTCTTGTCGATTCACCAAGAATGCGAAGAAATTTACCACACACTTTGTTGATTCTCTGAGCGAGAATGGCCAATGATCGTTGGGGTGTCTATACCTCGTTAATGTCGTTAGGATATCCGAGTGGATATAACAACAAGAATGAAAAAGCTCTCTCAAACTGCACTTAGTTTACAATTCAATTCATCATAATCTTCCTCCTCCTTCTAGAACACAAAATACTCAATTTATAAAAGGGTAATACTAGAGAGACTAAATTTGCGGAGTAAATGATGTGTCACCAATAAGAATAAGTATGTTTATCAACGTTTAAGTAATAAACCAATAATCAACTTTCATGTTCTTTAGTTTCTAAAACTTTGTCTACAAATTTAGTCTCCCTAACATTACCCTTTATAAAAAGCTCTAACTCCCTCTTAATATTACTCATAATTAATGCATCATTACTAGAATGAATGAACTCATTAAGTTGACCCTACTTAATCTACCCACTATCATATATTTATTACATTAAATAAAGATTGAGTCATCCTAAATCAAGTAGATTAATACAACAAAAACGTTTTGTCGGTGTTAATGCGCTTGTAACTATTCAGGAATCTATGCATAGTACACTGGTTTAAGGCTTATCTTTATCTGTAACTACAAGATTTCAACAAAAACCAAGATAATAAAATGGCATTAAGTCCAGGTACAACCTTGGAGAAGCTCCTCACTCCCTCAGACGCAATTCAATCACCCCATCAATCACAACAATTTTTAATTGCACTACATTTCGTTTCGTGTCAGTAACACAAGCAAATATAAAAATTAAGTAGAAATTAGGTTTTCATTCTTACTTTTGTTACTCCATTGATTAAAACCTTATTCCTTTTCAATTTTTTATCAAGGTCCTTGGTATTAATAACATCATTAATTATTTCAATAATCAAATATTTTTTATTTCTAAATATATTCATTTAATGTTAAAAATGTTACAATTAGTATATTTATATTTATGGCTAAATTTTTTATCATATATTTTTATTTTTAATTTGTACCCATTTTTAATTTGTTTCAATTTTCTTTTCAGTTTTAAAAATGTTCCCTACATAATATAAGATCATATGATATTAATTTTTGAGAGACTTTGGATGCGATCCATATCTATGAATATTGTTTGACTGAAACCTTGTTGGTTTTCAATTTTTGATCCAAGTCCCTGAAATTAATGCGATAATTTATTTCTATGTACGTTACTATATTTTTTTAATTAAAATTTTATATTTATATTTGTTTATATTAATGATGACACGTCCCGACCCCGATATTCTCTAAATACCCGGATAGGCACGTGCTGACCGACACCCGGGGGTGACGAAAGCCATTTATTGAATACAAGAGTAATGATTAAGAGGAAATATACGTGAATAATCATTAGAATCTAAAGGTAATAAACAAAGTTTAAGGAAATGTCTAGAGTGCACAGAATACGTTCTAATTCAAGATCACAAAAGGAAAGATTCTTACAAGATATCACACAAGTGAATGATAGACTGCTACTGGTAGGGGAATGCCTCGTACGTTGTGTCGTAGTCCTCGTTTCTAAGACCTAAATGGGGGTGCAAAACAAAGGTGAGTGAACCAAGTTCATATATACAATACTAATAAAACAGTTATCAAGAATACTAACTCCCACAGTTTATATAAAGAAAACTACTAGCATAATAAGTGATAGGTTAACTGAAAACCCTAGCATGCCAAAAACATCTCAAAGGTCATATCGCAGAAAAATATCGCGGAGATCAAAATATCAATCGTCTCACAGATCGTCTCGTAAGCGCGGTGTGCTGCCAGTAAAATCACTGAATAAATATAACTCCCGGCCCTATGCCAGCACCATGGTCTCTGCGCCCGTAGCCAGAGATTACCAACTCCTGGCCCAATGCCTGCTCAGTGTCCCTCAACCCTAGCTAGGGATTATTTCTCCCGACCTAACTGCCAACACCAGATCCTCGCCAAATGGGGTATTTGAATATACCACCAAGACCTACTCAACCTCAGGAACATCCCCATATTTTTAGAAAAAATTTCCGAGCACCCACGCGCCCTCACGCGCCGGCCAAGGCACGGCCAGACGTGCGACCCACACGCAGGCACGTGCCTGGCACACCAAACAGATTCCCTAACGGCGTTAGGGAATATTTCGTTAAAAATCAGCATATACCATTATAATTACCTGACGGCGTTAGAATATTCCGTCAACTTTGACGGAATATTCTCCTCTTTCTTCCTTGGTTCGCCCGAGTCTGGCGCCGGTGCCGCTGCTATCACCGGAAACTGGAAAAATCTTTAAAACTTCATATCTTCTTCGATTCTCAACCAAAATTCATGAATTATATACCAAAATGAAGCTTAGGATGAGATGAACAAAACCTTACCACTTTTAGGTCCTAAAATCCACGGGATTTCGTTGGAAAAGACACGATAATCCGGCCACCTCTGCAACTCACCAAAATAGGGCTTCTCGATGTCCAAATCACTTCAAATTTCTTCCCCGAGCTTCGTGAAGATGTTCTAAAGCTTCCTAGGGTCTTAAAACTCACTGGAAGGTCCACGATCACGATCGAATGAACAGTGCTCCAAAACTGGGTTATCTGGTTCTCGGGAAAACGAGGTCTTCACGTCCAACTAGGAACATGAATGAACTTTGGAGCTGGCAAGGAACACAAAACCAACCTTCAAAGCCTCGATCCGCGATTAGTGAGCTAGGTTCGAAGTGGTCCGTACGGTTGTACGGAAAATGGATAGAAGCCAAGAAAGAAGGAGAGAGAGAGAGAGTCAACGTGTGTTGGTGTATGTGTGGTCCGGATTGGTCCCCAACCAATAACAAGAAAATAACTTAAGTTCCAAACACTTAGGAATAAAAGAAATGGGTCCAAATCCTAAGCTTAGACCCCACAACACCACAAAACGTTCAAGGGCACTTTAGTCATTTCACCATTGATAAAATATATTTCTGGACGGGCTATCACAAATAAAACTTTAAAAAGTATGGGCACAAAAAGAAATTAATATATGGGTACAAATTAAAACTGAAAAGAAAAATTGTACAAATTAAAAATGGGTACAAACTAAAAATAAAAATATATGATAAAAAATTTAGCCATAAATATAAATATACTAATTGGAACATTTTTAACATTAAATGAATATATTTAGAATTAAAAAATATTTTATTATTGAAATAATTAATGATTTTATTGATACCAAAGATCTTGATCAAAAATTGAAAATGAATAAGGTTTTTGTTGTGGTCTATTTTATCTGACAGAGAGACTAGGGCCGGCGGCAGAGAGAGAGAGGAGAGAGATGTGTGTTTGTAGAATTGTAGGGGAATGTGTGTGTTGTTATCCCTCCTACATTGTGCCTTTATTTATAGTAGTAAAGGGAGAGAAGATATTCCTTCTCCTCCAAGTAATACAATTTGTAATAGGAAAGGATAACTAGAATCAAATCTAATCTAGGATTTACACAATCATACTTATTCTAGGAATGTTTACAACACTCCCCCTTGAGTGTGCAAATACTTAAGGTAGATTCAGCATCATGCATAAGTTGAGGAAGTCGACTCGTCGGCACTGATTCCAAGGAACATCGCTTATTCTCAATAAGGTAGGAACTTGCATAAGTAGTAAGTCTCACTAAAAACCCTAAGGCTATGGCAAAAACCTGAGTAGGGACAAAATCCATAGTCTAAGGAAAAATGCGTGAGAAATGCAAAGTCAAAAGAAACGTCTACAGGACGTCATCAGGGATATGACCAGCCCAAGGTGGGTGCCTCGTTAAAACCTAGTTAGGTAGCAAAAACCCAGTGGGAAAAATGCTCCTAATCGTAGGGAAAAAGAGTACATTAAGATCAAGCAAGTATCCAGAAGATACTCCCCTTGAGTTTGACATAATTCCAAAGAGAAATAGCAAAGTTACAACTCAGAAAGTTTACGCATACCAGTTCCATGAACAAGCTTCTGAAACGTCGCCTTCGGTAGTGATTTGGTGAAGAGGTCGGCCATATTGTCTTGTGATCGGATTTGCGTGACTTCAATCTTCTGATGCTCTTGTTGATGATGTGTAAAGAAGAACTTCGGCGCAATATGCTTGGTGTTGTCCCCATTGATGTAACCCTTCTTGAGCTGTTCGATGCAAGCTGCGTTGTCTTCAAAAATCGTCATCGGGGCATTAACGGCGGGATGAAGATCACAGGAGCTTCGAATATGGCCCATTACTGCTCTCAACCAAAAGCATTCCCGAGTTGCTTCATGTAAGGCGAGAATTTCAGCATGGTTAGACGAAGTGGCAACTAAGGTCTGTTTAGTTGACCTCCAAGATATTGCGGTGCCTCCAATGGTAAAGACATAACCCGTTTGAGAACGCGCCTTGTGTGGATCAGATAAGTATCCAGCGTCGGCATAACCAACAAGGCGAGAATCAACCCGATGAGCATAAGGTGCGACATCACTCGAGGATTCGTAGGGATAGAATAAGCCCAAATCCATAGTACCCTTAAGGTAACGGAAGATGTCTTTCACGCCAGTCCAATGTCTGCGTGTTGGTGCATTGATGTATCTTGCCAAAAGATTAACAGCGAAGGAGATGTCGGGTCTAGTGCATTGAGCTAAGTACAATAAAGCGCCTATCGCACTTAGATAAGGAACTTCAGGCTCCAAAATCTCTTCATCATCCTCATTCGGACGGAAGGGATCTCGCTTTGCATCTAGCGTACGAACGACCATAGGAGTACTCGAAGACTTCGCTTTATCCTCATTAAAACGACGCAACACCTTCTGGGTGTAGTTCGATTGATGTACTAAGATTCCATCCGAACAATGCTCTATCTCGAGACCGAGACAGTATCGAGTCTTACCTAGATCTTTCATCTCAAATTCCGACTTCAGGTGCGAAGCAGTTCTCGCGAGCTCTTCAGGAGTTCCGATGAGATTCATGTCATCGACATATACTACAACAATCGCAAATCCGGAATGTGACTTCTTAATGAACACACAAGGGCATAGTTCGTTGTTCACATATCCCTGACTAGTCAAATACTCACTCAGACGGTTATACCACATTCTTCCGGATTGTTTCAAACCGTATAGTGAACGCCTCAGCCGAATTGAGAACGTGTTCCGGGGTTTGAAAATATTTGAACCAGTCAATGTAAGTCATTCGGGAACTTTCATATAAATTTCCGTATCAAGATCCCCATAGAGATACTCGGTTACTACGTCCATCAGCTGCATATCCAGTTTTTCGGAAACTACCAAACTGATAAGGTATCGAAAAGTAATCACATCTATAACGGGTGAGTAAGTTTCGTCATAGTCAATCCCGGGGCGTTGTGAGAAACCTTGTGCTACAAGACGAGCTTTGTAACGCACAATTTCGTTCTTCTCATTACGCTTCCGAACGAAAACCCACTTGTAGCCAACGGGCTTCACATGTGGAGGAGTAGGAACTACAGGTCCAAACACCTTACGTTTCGCAAGTGAATCAAGTTCGACTTGGATTGCTTGTTTCCAGTTTGACCAATCAGCTCTACGTCGACATTCATCAACGGAACGCGGTTCAATGTCATCGCTCAACATGATCTCAGTAGCTACTGCAAATGCTAATGCATCGTCGACAATCATCTCATTTCTACGCCACACATCATCTAAGCTAGCATAATAGACCGAAATCTCACGATTCTCGGGAGGAGGATTCGTCTCTTCAAGGACGCTTCCATAATCTAGAATTTCCTCATGAGTTGAGTAAAATGAGTAAGCGATAGTCGGATTCACGGTAGGCTCTTCAGGACCTTGTGCCGTGGTTTTCCTCTTCCGGGGGTGTGAATCCTTTGAACCAAGAGGTCTGCCACTCTTTTGTGTAGGGGCAGATGATTGGCTAGCCGCTAATGTACGTGGATTACCAGAATTGGCATCCCGGGTTTCCAGGAGGGTAGTCCGTCGTACATTTGGTACATCTATCTTTGCAGGCGTATTCGCAGCTGGAATATGTGATCTTGTCACGCGCGCTAGATCGGTGAAAGCATCTGGCATGCTCTGAGATATGCTCTGGAGATCTAATATGCGCTGCACTTCAGCTTCAGACTGAGCGGTGCGGGGATCTAAATGAGACAAAATGGGAGTCGTCCACGATAATTCACGTCGTTCATTAAGAACGTTGACGTTCTTATCTCCCCCTAATGACGGGAAGACTGTCTCATAGAAGTGACAATCCGCGAAACGAGCGGTAAACAGATCGCCTGTCAAAGGTTCTAAGTAACGAATAATCGAAGGAGAATCATATCCGACATAGATTCCCAACCTTCGCTGAGGCCCCATTTTTGTACGTAAGGGCGGCGAGATCGGCACATAGACCGCACAACCAAAAACGCACAGATGCGATATGTCGGGTTCGCATCCGGTGACCAACTGAAGGGCACTAAATGGTTGTGTCGCAACAGGCCTCAGGCGGACCAACTTTGCTGCGTGCAATATTGCATGGCCCCAAGCAGCGATCGGGAGCTTGGTACGTATGACCAACGATCGAGCAATCATTTGTAAACGCTTAATGAAAGCCTCTGCCAGACCGTTCTGGGTGTGAACATGGGGTACAGGATGTTCAACTTCAACCCCAACCGACATGCAATAGTCATCAAAAGTTTTAGATGTGAATTCTCCAGCATTATCCAATCGAATAGATTTGATCGGATAATCAGAGTGGTGAGCCCTGAGCTTGATAACCTGAGCCAACAGTTTGGAGAATGCAGCGTTCCATGTGGACAACAAGCACACGTGTGACCAACGTGTAGAAGCGTCAACCAAAACCATAAAATATCTAAATGGTCCGCAGAGAGGTTGAATCGGTTCACAAATGTCCCCCTGAATCCGTTGTAGAAAAATGGGAGGATTCGAACGAATCTTGTCATAAGAAGGCTTAGTAATAAGCTTTCCCATAGAACATGTTTGACATGCAATTTCATGGATCGAACCTAAGATTCGGGTTAGTGGATGCCCGTGTGAAGTTTTGAGGATACGGCGCATCGCTATTCGTCCAGGATGTCCCAAACGATCATGCCAAAGTGTAATTTCGTGCGCAGTCCCTGTGGTAAGGCCGGCCACATAGTGGCATTCTATGGGGCGTATGGTCGTAGTATACAGACCACTCGGGTTACGCTCCATCTTCTCTAGAATACGCTTCTGGCCATATTCGTAGGAAGTTACGCACAGAAATTCAACTCCGTTTTCTACGTGGGTTTCAGCGTGGTAATTGTTATCTCTAATGTTCTTGAAACTTAGTAACGTTTTTCCGGAACGTGGAGAATAGAGTGCCTCAGCAATGGTCAAGATTGTACCATTGGACAACATTATACGTGCCTTACCGTATCCTTCGATCAGGTTGGATGGGCCTGAGAGGGTTGTCAGAGGTGCATTCTTAGGTACGAAGTTAGTGAAATAGATGCGTTCACGCAAAACAGTATGCGTGGTTGCATTATCTGCCAGACAACTAACTTTCCCACTAGTCATACCTAGAATGAAAAATTAATTTGAATCGGTCACATGCATAAAAGTTTATAAAAACAAGTATCAATTCAAAATAATTTCATTTATTCAAGGATTAAAAACTTAATATCCAAAATAAATCGCCAACTAATAATCCAAAACATAAAGGAAAATTGTTCAAAATCAACAAAAAAAAACAAGGTGGGGTTCGGCCACTAGGTGGAATTTGGCCCCAATTGTCTTATTTCAACTGAAAAATAAGTCTATGTCTAAGATTCTAATCTTCCATAGGAGTGGTATCCTCCTGAAAGTCAGAAACCTCCATCTTTGTAGTCTCCGGTTCGTCCACTTGCATGAAGTTTGATTTAAACTTCTTACGACGAGAATGATATTCATCTACAACCTTCTTGGGAGCACGGCAAATACGGGACCAATGGTCCTTTGAACCACAACGATAACACATATCGTCATTCATTGTGGCAGGTGCTTTGCCCTTATTCTTGAAGTTCGGGGCCTTGGAAGCGAGGTTTGGGCGCTTCTGGGCTTTGTTTCCTCCCTTGGATGGGCCTTGGCTCTGTTGACCTTGGTGGGATGGCTTCTGGCCGCCCTTACCACGCCTCTTTTGGCGTTTTGGGTGCTGATTAGTGCTATAATGTGCTTCAGGCACATCAGTAGCCCCATTAGGTCGAGCTTGATGATTCTTCATCAACAGCTGGTTCTGCTTTTCAGTAAGAAGTAAAACAGAGATCAAATCCGAGAACTTAGTGAACTTCTGAGCTCTATATTGTTGCTGCAGGACAATAATAGAATCAGAGAAGGTCGAGTAGGTCTTCTCCAGGAGATCCTCTTCAGTCAAAGTTTCATTGCAAAACTTGAGAAGTGATCGGATTCGACAAACTTCAGAATTATATTCATTCACAGACTTAAAGTCTTGGAAGCGCAAGTGCTGCCAGTCGTGTCTTGCTTCAGGCAAGAATATGTCCTTTTGGTGATCGAAACGATCAACCAAAGCGACCCATAATGCACGTGGATCCTCCTCAGTAAGGTACTCAGTTTGCAGAGCATCATGAATATGTCTTCGGATGAAGATCATAGCAGTGGCTTTTTCAGCTTCGCCAACAGGTTCAGTTGTTGCTTCTTCAATAGCAGGACGCAAGTTCTTTGCAGTGAGGTGGAGCTTCACATCTTGAACCCACTTGAGGTAGTTCCTTCCAGAGACCTCCAAAGCGGTGAAGTCGAGTTTGTTCAAATTCGACATGTTCCTATCACAAAATAGATGGACAAGATGTGGTTCGTGTAATGGAGAAAAATCAATCCATTCACATAGGAGTAGAACATACAGGTTCTAATAGACATGTATTGGTTTAATTTTGCATGAAAAACTTCGGGTTTCATGGGTGATATGTTTAAGTGAAAACTTCAGGTTTTCAAACAAGGCATGTTTATAAGAAACTTCGGGTTTCAAAGTAATTATGAACTTCAAGTTCATATATTCCTGCAGGCAAACACAAATATATATGCAAACAAATATGCAACAAATATTGTATGCAAAAATATTGTATAATGATAATTGAATTAATTTATGTGGTCTTCGGGGCCTAAAAACATAGGCAAAGCCCACAGGTGGCTCATGGAGCTCACGGGGAGACATGGGCAAGGGGAATGGGCTGCTGTGTGCAGCACCAAAAAAAAAATTTCTTTTTTTCTTGTCGGGCTGGGCCGCTGCAAGCGAGCCCAGAAAACAAAAAAAAAAATTTGTTTTTTTTTTCTTCGGCACGGGCTGGGCCGTGACATCTCAGAGCAGCAGCAAGCCCAAAAGGGCGCTAATGCAGGCCGAGGGACAGGAGCCCACTGGGGCTCGGGTTTTTGGGATCAAACACCCCAGCGAGTGCTGGGTGTGTGTCGCCGGAGAAGAACACCGGACCTGGCGCTTCTGGCGTCGGTCGGGGTTTTGTTGAAGACTCGATTTGAGTCATGGTGACCATGGGGGTGAACAGAGATTTAAAAAAATCTCGATATTCATTGTAAAACCCTAGAAATTCGATTGTAATTTCAAAAAAAAAATCGAATATTCAGACAAAAATTCGTCGGGGACGACTGCAGGTCGTCGGGGGTAACTGGGCATGGCTGCATGCCATGTTGGTTGACGATTTCAAGGGTGGCGACGCCTGCTGGGCGTCGGGTCTGGGTGTTGGGCCTGGAGCCGTGGCTCCAGGATTGGTTCTCGGCTCGGGAAAGGCACGGGTTCGAAGAACCCTAATTCCCCGATAGCAAAAAAAAAAATTCAATTCAATTATATTATATGCATGTATAATTCTAATGAATCACATATTTACGTTGATGCATATGCAAATAATAGTTTCAATGCATGTACATATGTAAGATCAGTTCATGACAAATATCAAATTCACATAATTGTAGCAATTTTGGTGATGAAGCATACACAATTTATGTAGAATCTAAAATACGTTAAACGTAAAGTTGGGTCATGCATCATGGTGAATGTTCATGCTATCAAGGCTTGCAAAATATCGAGTTAAAAACCGTTGTTTGGAAAGAACCTGATTGCGTGATGATATGGATGAACTGGTTTGATGCAGAAAAAAAATCTCCAACGTCAGATTCCTAAGCGTAGCGGTAGGAGCGTGCTGATAACGTGTTGTGGTCTATTTTATCTGACAGAGAGACTAGGGCCGGTGGCAGAGAGAGAGGAGAGAGATGTGTGTTTGTAGAATTGTAGGGGAATGTGTGTGTTGTTATCCCTCCTACATTGTGCCTTTATTTATAGTAGTAAAGGGAGAGAAGATATTCCTTCTCCTCCAAGTAATACAAGTTGTAATAGGAAAGGATAACTAGAATCAAATCTAATCTAGGATTTACACAATCATACTTATTCTAGGAATGTTTACAACAGTTTTAATCAATGGAATAGCAAAAGTAAGGATGAGAACCTAATTTCTCCTATTATTTAACACAAAGCTCTTTATATTCGTGCTATATAAGTTTTTTTTCGCAAAAATGCCACATTGCCACCAAATCAAACATCCCCAGCCTTTTTTCCCCCATATTTTCTTTCCTCCCTTGAATAACAATGGCATATCTTCTCCTCATCAATGCCGCACTGCCACCAAATCAAACATTCCCAGCCTTTTGTTTCTCTCTTTTGAATAACAATGGCAGATAAAAAGATGATTTTTGTTTATTTTTGTTTTTATTATTTTTATTTGAGTAAATTATAGCAATGGTCCCTCAATTTTAATCAAATTAGAGCAATGATCCCTCAACTAAAAATTCATTACCATTGGTCCCTCAATTTATCAAAATATATAGCTATCATTTTCATCAATTTCGTCAAAATTTTGTCAAAATAAGTTATGTTGGAATAACCATTTATATAATTAGGGTCACTCAACTCATCAAAGTGTGTAATTATGGTCATTTTCGTCAACTACGTCAAAAATTTTGTCAAAACGAGTTATGTTGGAAGGACCATTGTTACAATTAGGTTAAAGTTAAGGGACAATTTCTCCAATTGAATTAAAGTTGAGGGACCAATAGTAATGAATTTTTAGTTGAAGGACCATAGCTGCACTTTTTGATGAGTTGAAGGACCAATGGTAATAAATTTTTAATTGAGAGATCATTGCTCTAATTGAGTTAAAATTAAGAGATCATAGCTACAATTTACTCTTTTTATTTCACACACGTTTATTTATTGTTGTTTATTATTATTTTTATTTATTTAATTTGAAGACTAAAAACGAAAGATGCTGAGAGAGAAAAGGATGTGCGAAAATTACGTTTTAATTTTGTTTGTTGAGCCACTCAGCCAGACATTCTGACATTGTTGGCACGAAGACAATATGATGAGCAAAGGAGAAAATAAGTGTACAGAAATTACTTTTTCAAATTTTTTTGGTAAGCCAATTTAACTCTTTCTGCACACAAATTCGAATCGTTTTAATATTTTACAGTTTTGTCTTGTCAATTATACCCAATATCAAAAGATTAAATTCCTTTGAAACTGCTTGATATATCTAGATTAAACCCAATTTCAGGTGAAAATTTTAGCAAATAATAAATTAAGAATGCAAAATTGAAAGCGACCCATATCTCATTGACGACATTATTCTTCCCAGAATTTTACAGGTCGCATTTTTGTCAACCACAAACCAAAGAGAAGGAGTTAGAAATTACAGAGATAATAAAAAATAAAAACAAAAATTACATTTCTGGTTCTTTCTCCTCAACTACTTTACTGCTGTCCAGCAACTCGGATTTGTAACTTTCTACGACATGGTCTGGTTGCCCGGCTACATAATCCAGGAGGCCTTCACCGGGTTTGTCACCGGAGGCGTCGGAAGCCGGTATCGTGGTCTTCCCGAAGATGACGACGGCGAAGAGGAAGAGCGCGGTGGAGAGAAAGAGGGGCCAGAAGTAGGCCAAAAGGGTTAGAAATCTGGGAGCTATTAGGGTTAGAGAGTAAAGGGCAAAGCAGAAAAGGAGTGCAAAGAGGAAGTGGAACTTGAACTTGACAAGCTTTTCTGGGATCTCCATGAGTTGGGTTTTGAAGAGGAGATTGAAGGTTTGAGTTCGATTATGTAGAGAGAGAGAGAGAGAGAGAGAGAGAGAGAGAGATTGTGGAGAGGTTCTCTATCTCTCTCAGTGCAGAGATTCTCTGAAGGGAAAATGCTTCGTCCTCTGAGCTTTTGTTTTGGAGCGAGTAAAATTGTTTATTTTTCCACAAAGGGTAAATAATCCTTTCATATTTTTATGGTAATTACCTTGCACCTTGTTTACCAAAATGCCCATCAAGTTTCAAATTCTTTTTCTTCCTATTTTACCTAAAATGCCCTTAAAGCGTCATCAAAGGAGGAGGAGTCAGAAAGTCCACATCAACAAAAATAGTAAAAAATACAACGTTTTCCAACTCAACTGTCAAATTCCTATATGAGACATAGATTGACATCTACTTTTAGTGATTAATAAAAGCTTTTTATCACTTTTATTTTTATTTTTTGTTCTAAAATACTTATTACATTTACAGAAAATAAATAAAGCAATAAATAATAGTTTAAAAAAAAAATCAAAGTGCCACATTAGACTTCAATTTTAATTTTTTGTGTAAAATTTGACACCTTCTTTCGTTATTTTTTCTTTGGGTTAAACTATTAATTGCAGTTTGCACCATATGGTTTGAGACCATTAACAGTTTGACCTTAGTCTTTTGAAAGTTGGTAATATACATTATCCACCATTAAAGTTCATGTTACAAAATGTTACACCATTTGTTAATGTATCTGTGTAAATATCAAATTAACTACTATTGTCAAATATTGAAATCGGTGAACTCATTCTGTATTTACAGACATTACATTGGTATCATGTGGATTCACAGATACCCTCGACAGTAAATTAGAAATTCCGATACATATCAAGTGATGAAAAATTACACATGCGACACCAATCCAATGTTCCTTTTAGAAAAATCAAACCTCATCCATGATCACATGCAAAAATGGTTAGAAAAGAAAAAGATGGAGGATTTCCGAACTTGAGTGCAGAAAGAAACACATTGCTAGCTTTAGTCGGCTTAGTTAATTCCAACTCTGCAAGTATGAGATTATTTTTTTTTTGCAATAGAAAGGGGTGTTAGGGGTTATTCATAGGGGTGCAACTTGGGTTGGGTCCAACCCAAATCCGTCCATGTCCAACCTGGTTCCAAACAACTTGCCCAACCCAACCCGACCTCAACCCGATCAATTTATTGGGTGGGTTGGGAATCCTTGTCTGCCCATTTCAACCCCAACACAACCTAATTTCTATCATGAATTCTCTCATGCACATATTACTGGTCCCGCTTCATATTATATAAGCAAGGTACAAGTTTATGGATGACTATGAATGATAGTGTTGCTTTTACGTTTAATTTGGTTGAAACTTTGGTATTCTCCTAAAATTTTATTTCAACTTCACATGGTTGACACATTAATGTTTAGTTTAACTTTTGTGCGGACGATGATGTAAAATTGAAGTTTATAATATATGTTGACGTTGTTTGGTACAATATTTGATTTTTTTTGCAAAATAAGGAGGATGAACTTATAAGATTGGACTCGATAAAGTTGGGTAAAGTCAAACCCAATCCCAATCCAAGTACTCAAACTCAATTTAAACTCAAACTTGAATAAACCCGCATGAACCCTAATCCAACCCAAACACGAATAGTGAATGTTGAGTTAGGCTTGAGTTGACCATAACCCACCCAACCCGTCCAAGTTGCTCCCCTAGTCACTCATCTTGTAATCGGGCAAGTGTGAATGCAGACTCTTCCTCCCGAAGCTCAATTAGCAAGTTTTAGGATTCATCTTATTTTTTATATTATTGGTTTCTTATGAAAGTAAAAAAATAACAAAGGGTATTAGGGTCATTTTCGAAGAAAACTAAGCGTATGGGAGTTATTTTTCACAAATAGACAAATTGTTGTGCTGCTTGTTTTGATCCGAAGTCTTTGTTTGTTTCTGTGAAAGTTAAGATCTAACGCATGACTCGGTGGGCACAAAAGTTTTTCAAAAAGACAATAATTATTCTCTACCTTTTGAAATTGGTTCTAACAGTAACAGTAACATGGATTAAATATTAGGAAATCCATATCAACTTTCTTTTCTTTTCATTTGCTGAATGTGTCAAACGAGAGATTTTTCAATGTGATCGGTACACGAGATGATACATCATGTGTCACTATACAAATGGTGGGATATGTGTGCTAAAAAGTTAATAACTTAAAAAAATAAAATTTTCCACCATTCCCATTAAAATACGTGATGTACCACTTGTGTTCCCGTCACAACTAAAAATTTCTTGTGTCAAACAAAAACGAGTTAAGAAAAAGTTCGTTTAATTTTCTAAATTTTTAATAGAGCTAGAATTGAAGGGACACATAGTTTTTGACCCACTTTCTTTGAAAAACTACAAGAACCTAAGGCTCTGTTTAGTATTTTTTTTTTTTTGGAATTGTTATTAGCACTCCAAAAATCTCATTTTACACTTCAAACTTTCTATATTAGGAAAGAAAAATACACTTGTAAGGAGTGTAGAATGAGATTTTTGGAGTGCCAATAATACTTCCCTTTTTTCCATCAAAATCTACTTCACTTTAAATTTAGCAGCTAAAAAGTGTTTGGTAAAAATAAAGGGAATTGTTATTAGCACTCCAAAAATCTCATTCTGCACTCTTTGCAAGTGTATTTTTCTTTCTAATTATAGAAAATTTGGAGTGCCAAATGAGATTTTTGGAATGTTAATAACAATTCCCAAAATAAAATATCATTCTTATTTAAAAAGTAATGACCTCCAAACATCAGCTTTTAAAAACAGTATATGTATGTTGCTTTAAAAGATGCCTTAATAAAAAGTTGCGTGGTGCATTTAATAAATATTTTCAATTGTTGTAACATCTTCATTAATTTTTTGAAAATGATATATTTACCCTTCTACACATATTTTTATCTCTTAAAGAATAAAGCGACCGCTACCACCTCCAACCACCATTGTTGCTACTACCACCACCATAACCACAACCTCCACTAATGTGACCACAACAATAACCGCCACTATGACCATTGTCACCATCATCATTACCACCACCGCCGCCATCTCCACCATAACGATAACCACCACCACTGTCACCACAACCATAACCGCCACCACCACCATTGTCACCACCATCATTGCCTCCATCGCCACCTCTGCCACCAAAACCATAGACGCCACCACCGGCGCTACTACTGCCCCTATTGCCATTGTTAGCTCTGCACCCCGACCACCACATCCCACTATTAGCACCACCACCGTTCCTCCACCATTGCTGCTACCATCACCACCATTGCAACCACCATACCACAACCATTACCACCATTGTCCCCACTACTGCTGTCATCACCCTCACTCTAAACGCTTTTACACTGCTTTTCAAACTCAATTTACTTTAAAAAAACAGTTAATCAAATGCTCATCTATTTTACTTTGCAACTGATTATTTATAAAGCACAACATAAACAATTTTTTTTTTTTTTAATACAGCAATCCCAAACTGACTCTAACATGCAATTTGAAGAGATGCATTTGTTGACTCTTTAATAAAAAGACTAGACGAGGTTGAAAACCAGGTACAGGAAGCAAGCACAGGGACAAATCCTTTTCATCAAATGAAAATCTGTGCTCTCGTTTCGGCCCCCAGTCAACCGGTCCAGTCGAACTTTGCTATTTTCCCAATGCTCATGTGGTCGATTAGAAACGCGCATGCAGCTGTGGAATGGTAAAGCGGAATACTTGATAAGAGCCTGCAAAAGCACCCAGCCCAGAGACTAACAGTAAGGAAATTAGCCATGTTAACGACGCAAGTCCGTACAGCAGCATCACAGACGACGATTCTCACTATATGGGCGTGGACATATATGGCCAAAAGAAAGGACGGCTACTTAATGTGCGTGGACATATATGGCCGTTCTGCATTGTTTACACAGCTTCACCTAGAAAACAAAAAACAAAAATGATGAGTTAGCTACATACCATTTGTGATAAAAGTGCATGGACAATAATGGAAAACTTAACGGAATTGGACGGTATGGAGATAAACATAAACGACGACTTTGATTGATATATCGAATGGCATAGGAAGGAGGGGCAAAAGATGTCAAATAGTGAGAGGTATTTCTTATTTTTCGGTCAATAAATAGTGTGAGGGTTAGTGATGGCTGCCACGCACAAGTGTTTGATGTTGAAGATAAAACGGCCTTGTGTTTACAAGACAATGTGATTTGTTATAATTAAGCTTAAGAAAACACTTCCAACACCCACCAAATAGCTTCTCTCTCTACGTTTCTGCCTTTTCTCCTTATATTTTAGTGGCATCAGAAAATATAGAAATCGCCAGCTCCTACGACTTCTTGATCAGCATCAAACATGGCAATTCAAGGCTAATTAAGGTACGTACTTTGTTTAATTTTTCTCCAATTTCCGATGTTTTCTTTTATGTTCATCTCACCATTTCTTAGGCTTTTACTGTTGTTGTGTCAAGTTTTTTCTCCACCATTTCATTGCTTTTTAACTTTTTTTTATAAAAAAAATTTCTTGATGTGTAAGATTGTCTCCAAGGTCGGCCCTGGAATTTTGAGAGTTTTGGGTGAAACTAAATTAAGACCTTCACATGATTTAATACAATTAAGAATAGTAGAATTTTTTTTATCGTGCATTACGAACGTTGTTTTTGTCTAAAAAATGTCATACAATGATGATTAAAAAAATTGTATATGCAACTTACGATTAGTATGATACACTAAGTTACAAGAAACATAATTTACACAAAACCATTATACATTTCCATATATAATATTTTTACAATTTACTAAACTTTGATTAGTTATATTTCCTAATTTTTCACTTTGATTTAGAACAAGGCTTTATTGAATTTTTTTGTAAGAACTTCACATTCATCTGGTTAACTATTTTGAAGGATCCAAGGGATTGACCATGCAAATTTTTGTGTAATTAATTTACTTGGTTTCCGTTAAATTTTTATTTTAGTTGATGAAGGATGCTTTTTGTGAAACAGATCACCCTTGGAGCTTTGGGAGATGCAACAACAAAAAATGGAGCAACCCGAAGAGTTGAAGAAGGTGAAGGCGCAATTGCAAGCAGTGGAGGTAGAAAGAGATGGAGCTGTTGATGAACATCGAGAGACGAAAAAAGTGGCAGACGAGGCCAACGTGAGGCTTAGTGAAGAATTGGCAACTCAGAACGATGTCAGGAACGACTCAGAATTAAATTTGACGACGGAGTTGTTGTCGAATGCAAGGCAATTACTGAAGAGCAAAGAGGAGATTATTGAGTCTTTGAAACTCGAGTTAGGGAAGGCCAAAGATTTGGAGCTCAAGTTGAGTGAGAAAGTAAAAAAGTTTGAAGCTCAAGCAAAGAGTTTAGTGTCTCAAAACGAAGAAAGAATTCGGGAGTTGGAGATCAAAGCAGACCATGCGAAAATCTCCGATGCTCATACGAAAGCTTTACTGTCCGAAAGTAAAAAAAGAATTCGCGAATTGGAGATGAAACTGGCGGAGAATATGAAGTCCACCGAGGCAGAAGCTCACACAAAGGCTTTGTTATTCACATGTGAAAAAAAAGTTCGTGATTTGGAGCTAAAACTGGCAGAGAAAACGGAAAACTCTGATCCTCACATGAAGGCTTTATTACTCAAAAGTGACGAAAGAATTCGGGAATTGGAGCTCAAACTGGCAGAGTATACGAAGTTTTCTAACGCAGAGTCAGAGAATGCGGAAACCTCTGAGGCTCAAACGAAGGCTTTATTGCTCAAAAGTGACGAAAGAATTCAGGAATTGGAGCTCAAACTGGCAGAGAATGTGGAAAACTCTGGGGCTCATACAAAGGCTTTACTGTCAGAACGTGAAGGAAAAATTCAGGACTTGGAGCTCAAACTAGCAGAGAATGTTAGCGCCTCCGAGGCTCACACCAAGTCTTTATTGTCAGAAAGTCAAGGAAGAATTCAGGAATTGAAGCTCAAACTAGCAGAGAAGATGGAAACCTCGGAGGCTGACACGAATGATTTATTGTCTGAAAGTGACGAGAGAATTCAAGAATTGGAAATGGAAATTGATAAAAGGAAGCAATCAGAAGCAAGAATTCTTGATTCGTTGATCACCCAAACAAACCAACTTGAGCAGACCAAGGCTTTACTTGAAGAGGCAAAGTTTGAGATTGCCTCCTTTCACAAGAAATTGGAGAAATGCGAAGATGAATCCGATGAAAGTAGTCAAGATAGTAGTGCATCTCATCAGCATGATCAATCCGAAAGTCATATTTCCATGAAGGAGGAATTAGAGAGTCTCAAGTCTGAGCTTCAGATGACA
The DNA here is from genome assembly GCA_035220775.1 of Malus fusca. NCBI lineage: Eukaryota > Viridiplantae > Streptophyta > Magnoliopsida > Rosales > Rosaceae > Malus > Malus fusca. Next base: position 27,682,009 of record CM069069.1, read on the forward strand.
AAGGAGAATCTGGTTGATGTCCAAAAAAAGGAGCAACTCTCTACGTCCAAGGTTGAGAAATTACTTGACGAGAAAAAAGTACTTAAACATGAATTAAAGTTGGCAACTGAAGCCGAAGAAAATGGGAAAACGGCGTTGGATGATCTGGCTTTTGCACTGAAAGAAGTTGCGACAGAAGCCAACCAGTTGAAAGATAAACTTTGCATGAGCCAAGCAGAGCTGGAGCACTCAAGAGCACAAGAAGAACATCTAAATGCGATGTTAAAAAGCAACGAGGAAAGTTATAAAACACTACTGGATGAAGCAAGGAAAGAAGCCGAAAGACACAAAAACATTGCTGCCAGGTTGAAAATAGAACATGAAGAGTCAGTTTTAGCATGGAGTGGGAAGGAAACCGGTTTTGTTAATTGTATTAGAAGAGCCGAAGAGGACAGATGTGCTGCACAACAAGAGAACTTTAGATTGCATGAGTTGGTTCTAGAGACAGATAATAGAGCCATGTTATCGAAGGAAGAAAATAGAAAGTTGCGCGATATACTTAAGCAGGCGTTAAATGAAGCAAATGTTGCAAAAGAAGCTACTGCCATTGCTCAAGCCGAAAATTCTCGACTCAAAGATACTCTGGCTGGAAAAGAGGAGGGCTTGAATTTCCTTACTCAAGAAAACGAAAATTATAGGGTAAATGAAATAGCAGCTCATGAAAATATTAAGGAGTTAAAACGGTTGCTTATTGAATCGTCAAAGAATGAGGTAAAAGAGAAAATACCAACAAAGGAAAATGATTGCAAGAAAGAGGAGAAAGAGAAACCATTGTCAAAGGAGAAAGACTGCAAGAAAGAGGAGAAAGATAAAACACCATCAAAAGAAAAGGAGTCGAAGAAGGAGGCTAAGGAGAAAACATCATCATCAAAGGAATTGAAGGAGGTCAAGGAGAAAAAACCACCAAAGGATGTGAAAAAGGAGGATACGAGTAAAGAGAAACCGCCATTAGCGGGGGATGCAAAAAAGGAGGATAAAGAGAAAACATCGTCCAAGGATGAGAAGGACACAACAACATCTCAAAATGGAAGCATATTTGGCAAAGTTTTCAGTTTCAATCTTAAGGAGCTCAAAATTTCAAACACGCATGAAGAAGAAGTTGTTGACGGCGATGATGAGATTGAATTAGACGAGGCTCTCAAAGGGTCGATATTTGAGGTAGCCTCTCCGGGGTCAGCTACACATCACCGCAGAAACTCTTCTTCTACGTTCACAGACGATGGAGAAGGATTCCATTCAGATGATTGTGATCATCTAGATGGACCTCAAGGTGAAAATTCAAGGAAAAAGAAAGCTTTGCTACGAAGATTCGGAGATCTTATAAAGAGAAGCACTACTTATAGTACCAAAAAGGAACCATCGCCGGATACGAAAAAGGAAGCATCACCGGATACCAAAGAAGAAACATCACCAACCAAAAGGGAACCTTCACCAGAATAGCTAAAGCTGTATTTTTTTGTATTGTTCTTCTAGTTTTGATACTCAGTAGTTTAATCTGATTCTTTCTGTAACATATACATCTAGAGTTTCGTTTAGATTTTCTGTACATATTCATCTAGTTTGTATGATTTGTACTTATAATTTATTGTAATCATATAACGTATTTAGTTTTTTTTTTATCACAAAATATATAATTTTCTCGTTTCCACCACAATATTATCTCTTAACTTTAAGTGCATACAAGTCATTGTTGTTGTTTCTTAGAGAAATTGACTAACTATTATTCACAAGATTATACAGTGATACAATGATTCTTATGTACCAATCATTCAATTTTTAAGAAAAATGTAACCGTGTTTACGAAGAAATGGATCCAATTAATAAAAAATCTAAACCCTAAACCCTAAATCCCAAACCATCTCAAATTGTGTGTGTCATTTCTTTGTCCGCATAAGAAATGGTAAGAGAACTTTCTCAAAGTGAGACTCTTCAGGGACTCTCTATCACCTTACATTTTACGTCAATTTTCGTGCCAATAGGGTAAAACATTTGGCACAAGATGACAGAGTAACAGAGAGTTCATGAAGAGTGCCACTTTTGAAAGAGTCTTTTTAACATTTCTCTTCTCTACACTCAAAAGGAATCCGCTGTGAATATGTTGTGGAAGAAAGAAGTAGAGAAAGGAGGGGAGAGAGAATAAGAGCATCTCTAAAGGATATGTCAAAACTGTCACATAGACGTACAACATTAGAAAATGGCAGCAAACTCTCTCCAACAGAGCCTTCAGTTTTTTACATGACACTGTGTTAATCGAAGGCAAAGCCTTTTGCTATCAAATTTGACAACAACTGTTAAATTCATTCAATAATTTTTTAATGGATGTAATGCAATATATAATAAATGTTGTGTGTTTCAAGTATGGAACCGGATCCCGTCTGAACCCAAAGGAATTAAGCCCAAGGATCAAATGATCCGGGCCATTGAAATTTGATCCAATGACTACAAACAGGGAGGTCTCTAAAAGTTATAATAATTATAGCCGTTGAATCAAATTTCAATGCTCCGGATCATTTGATCCTTGGACTCAGTTCCTTTGGGTGCGAAGGGGATCCGGTTCCTTCGAAATTATCTCAATAATTAACCCCACAAAGAGATGCAAAGAAACCATAGAAAGACATTATTATTTAACATATTAGGTGGAGGGAAAAAATTGTATAAAATGTTAAATTACCACACAAATCATCAAATGTCATTTTGATGTTTAAAATTTTCCTATTTCTCGCAACCGTTAAATTTTCCAACCCAATCTGGACCGTTTATTTCCCGGACCATTAAATGGTCCGGTGCGTTGCAGAAAAATCGCCAGGTTCGAAGTGGTGTCTTTATGTTTTTAGTAGCAAAAGCTGTCAGGGTTCGAACCGCCAACAATGGCGCCTGTGAGAAGCACCGGCGCTGTTGTGGCTGTAGTCTCAGTGTGTATGGCGTTGCTCTCTCTTTTTCTCTACAAGTCCAAGCCGTCCTCCAAAAAGACCGAACTATCCCTGCGCTCGAAGGAAAATCACAGAGATGGCCTCGTTGGTGCCATTGGCAACACCCCTCTGATCGGCATGAACAGCCTCTCGGACGCCACCGGCTGTGAAGTAAGCAATAAGAAGCTTTTTCTCCAATTTTTTTTTTCTGGATTTTCATTTATTTCTGCAATTATTATTATTTTTTAATATTTGGGTTTGTTTAGATACTTGGAAAGTGCGAGTTTTTGAACCCAGGTGGGAGCGTGAAAGACAGAGTTGCTGTCAAGATTATTGAAGAGGTAAAAAAAACTTAGTTGGTTGACAAATTTGACGGAAACTTTTAAAATTGCATTTCGTGTATTTGTAAGTTGAAATTCGCGGAAAATATAATTGGCACCAGTGATCATTAACTTAGATTAATTTTTCTGGAAAGTAGGGTTTGTCGAAACTCGAAACTCGAAACTAAGTTTTGACAAACTCTAACCTGCTGTTATGATCTTCACTAGTCCATGATTGCGGAAGATATTTACTTCAACGAAATTGAAGAAACGAATTTTGGATTTGCCCTGCTACTTTTGTTGTCAAATTATTCAAAAATTAAGGGACCGTTTGAGAAAGTGAAAACTGAAAATAAAATGGTTACCAAACGGCGCCTAAATATATTCAATTGCTCATAAGTTCTGGCTACTACCTTGTAGCAGTTTAGATAATCAGTTGTAATGAGTTGTTGACTGATTGTAATGGATTGGTTTTCTGAGTCACGCAGATGTTCTGATTTTTGGTTGTATACAGGCTTTGGAATCTGGAGGCCTCGCTCCAGGTGGAGTGGTCACCGAGGGGAGTGCTGGAAGCACGGCTATTAGCCTTGCCACGGTTGCTCCTGCTTATGGTTGCAAATGTCACGTGGTTATACCTGATGACGCTGCTATCGAGAAGGTATTTAGAGATGCATTTCGGATTAGCGACATTGATTCATAAACTATTAATCAGTTAAAGGTGCTGTTGGGGTTTATCTGATATGAACAAACACCAGAAACCCAGTGGTACCATAAACCATGATCCCGCTCCTTCCAGTTTCTTTTTTTCCATCCAAATTAAAAATTAGGTTCTGCAGTGTGCTGAATTTGACTTCTGTGGTGCCAACATTTCTTTCAGTCTCAAATACTTGAAGCCCTTGGGGCTACTCTTGAAAGGGTAAGGCCAGTGTCAATCACGCACAGGGACCACTTTGTAAATATTGCTAGGAGGCGGGCTACGGAAGCAAATGAATTAGCATTAAAACATAAAAAAGGTGAACAAATGGATGGCCAAGCCCTTGAGCAGATTAATGGTTTTCAATGTGATGAAGAGAAACAAAGTGCTGTTTCAAGTTATGCAGGTGGTTACTTTGCTGATCAGTTTGAAAATCTGGCAAACTTCCGGGCCCACTATGAGGGTACCGGGCCTGAAATTTGGGAACAGACTGGAGGAAATGTAGATGCATTTGTGGCGGCAGCAGGAACAGGTGGTACTCTTGCTGGTGTTTCCAGGTTTCTCCAGGTCCACTAGTGAAACCGTTTTCAATTGTTTTATTTTACTCATGTTATGTGGACATGTAGTTGTGTTAATCATATTTCTTTTTGTATAACAGGAAAAGAAATCTAATTTCAAGTGCTTCCTGATAGATCCTCCTGGTTCCGGTTTATTCAATAAAGTTACAAGGGGCGTGATGTACACCAGAGAGGAGGCTGAAGGACGAAGGCTAAAAAATCTATTTGACACGATAACTGAAGGAATTGGAATCAAGGCTTTCCGAGGCACAGATAGGGAAGCTGTTGAAATGTCCAGGTCAGTCCAACACTTGTATATATAAAATGGAAGCATTTGGAAATGAATTTATGCCAACATCCTCTATGATTCCTAGTTTACGTATATTTTTCATTTCCAAGTAATCGGTTAAACATTATTCTTAGTATCTGTAATCATATACCAAATCGTAAGATGAAAAATCCCAATTTCTTACATTCACCTGGCAATGTTAAACTAAGAATGGTTAGTTGTTTTTCTTGGCCTCAAGCTTGTTTTTCTGAAAACTGTCAGGTTTCTTATGAAGAACAACGGGCTCTTTTTGGGGAGTTCTTCAACCATGAATTGTGTTGGAGCAGTCCGAGCAGCACAGTCGCTTGGTCCCGGTCACACAATTGTGACCATTTTATGCGATAGCGGGATGAGACATCTGAGCAAATTTTGCAGCGCTGAGTATCTGTCTCAATACGGTTTGACACCCTCGGCTAGTGGATTAGAGTTCCTGGGTGTTGCGTGAGGATCTGCATCTGCCAAGGGCATCCGTGTTTCTCTCTGCAGTTCCATCCAAAGGGCAGTAGCTTAAGTAGTTTTTCATTCGGTTGCAGTCTTCGTGAAGTTTTTAGACAGTATTTCTGAAGCAGCAATACTTTAGCAATCACACTCAATAGATTACATTAATTTCTACAGGCAAAGTGTTTGCATCTCTTAGAATGAGTTCATTCGAGAAGCGATTATTCATCTTACGTTGTTGATTTTGGGGGCATTGAGTTCTGTATTGAAATGAATGTTATGGCTCTACAATTTCGTATGTTTCTCCGCTGCATATAACTCAGCGTTCAAACGCTAATCAATTAGTAAGTTAATACATCGCTAATCACTTGTTTAAACAATCAAATTCTATTCCGATAGTTTCTGGAATAATGGTGGAAGATTCAACTAAAATTTTGTTGTCAAGATACATGGCTTCAAATGTCTCCATAGATATAAAAGATCAAAACCTCACACGATCGGGATGCCAAATTCAAATGTTTCGAGCAATTCAAAACATGCGATACTCTAATCACTGGGTGTTCCACTTCTCAAACTGAGACTCGTGACAGTGTGGGTCTAACCAATCCCTGTTAGAACCCTTTGCCATGCTGCTGCTTCCTTTCCCACCCACAAGCTCTCTCAGATTCTCCAACTTATTCTCTCGGCCTGTCCTGGTACTTTTCTTATCTGCTTCCTTCAGTTTCTGCTTGAACTTCTGCTTACGGCTACCAGGGTTTACCTCTTGCTGCTTTGATTGCGAAGGAGGAGCCCCGTGTGGTCCTAAATAGATCTTCTCTTCTTTTTTGGCCTGCATAAAAGAAATGCAAAGTCAACAAAAAACCAGTTCCGAGGTCTCCGAATTAAACACTTTCAGGGCCATCAGGTACAAACGTGTAATTCCCTTTACTCATTACAAGGAGCTACAGCACTTGTAAGCACTTGTAACTGACCTTTGGAGATGGTGGTTTTGAAGCTTCTACTGTTGGAGCTTTGTGATTACTGCTATCTTGCTCTTCAATCACCAAGCTCGGAATCACAAATCCATCAGTGTCTAATGCCAAAAACAGTTCAATATTAATCTCAAAACAGTTAAGTGCGCATCAATCAGAAGAGTACGTTACATTGCTGACACCACTAACTAAAGGTAATTTCAGCACAACCCTTTTCTCCTTCTGCACTCTGTTTAATTTTGACCCTTTGTTCTCCATTGATTTATTCAATCTAAAGGCCAGATAAAGAACATAAGTTGTGCAGGAGGAGAAAAGCGGTTCGAAAATCATTTTCCCTAAATAAATTCACTGCAATCAACCTTAACGTGTCACACACAACAGAGAAAAACTTGTGCCACAAAGAGGTTACCCTAAAATACATACGCCTCTAGATAATTGCAACTATGATCAGTTTAAGAGTGCACTTTCCTGAATCTTGGAGCAAACACTTTTCTCAAATTACGCTAACCGGTAGATACGCAAAGAAAGTATATGCGATCCTAAGTTTCGACTCCAAAGTTAAACTTTCTTGCCAATTCACACTAAAACTCACAAGACATAAAATCCAGATACTACAAGTTACTGATCCTGTAGAGAAATCATGTAGCTAACAAATTATGCTGCAATGCCAAAACAACATCTATTTACCCAATAAATCTCCATTTGTTTTCCATTTTGTAACAAGCATATATTTTCTCAGCAAACAAACAAATTAAATGTCTAAGCATAACCCAATACAAGAAATCAAGCAGAATGCAGTAATTGGCCGGGGTTAAGAACATTAATCCAAAACATACAAAAACCCATCCAAATTAGGCAAAAATATTCGCATCTTTACTAGCGATTTTCCACTTTCCAACAAATTTTTCTCAGCAACCAAACAACGGGATTTTATGAGCAGAAGAAGGAAAAACAGATGCGAAAGCTGATACATAACATACCCCACTCATCTTCTTCTTCGAGAGGTGGAGTGGTTCGCACTGGAGAAGGGTCCATGGGACGCTGATGATCATGGATTTAACCAGCCACAGGGCGCAAAAGCCCAGATCAAGGTCAATCCAACGGCTCAAATCCAATCACCACCACTAACACAACTCCCAAATCAGAGGCTTCCGCAAATCTGATGAAACGCAAAACCACCGAGCTTTTCTTTTCAGAAAACCCTATGAAATGGATGCCCAAAAGGTTTAAAACCCTAACCCATTTTGCTTTATCCTTCAAAAGAAAAAAATAAAATTGTTTTCTTGAGTTTGGTGACGGCTTTGGGCTAAAGGCCATATTGGGAGGGTAATACTAGGTAGATAAAATTTGTAATACATAATTTAAATGTTGATAAATATGCTCATTTTTATTTGTGATACATAATTTTATTTACAAATTTAGTTTCCTTAGCATCATCTTTGTTAGAATGTTGTTTCTTTGTCGACTTTGATTGTTCGTTATGCTTCATTAGCGGCGAAGGTTTTGTTGAGAAAAGGTGGTCAGCTATAATATGGACACGTGGACCGTGTGTTAAAGGGTTTGAAGCCAAGAGGAACGCTAGAGTGTTTGGTTGTGGAAGACTGATGCAATAATCTTTGAAGTGACATACAAAATTGTGATCAATATGTGAAACAAATTGTGGTCATTGTGTTGTCTTTAGTATCTGCATTAGATTGATCAACTCCATAAGTGTTGGCATTGGACATGGACCATGGCATGGCTTGACCTACCATGCCGACATGGAAGGAAATACAATGCGATGTTGGCTTAGATAATGTGAACTCATGGTGTTGAAAGGACTTTTGGCATGGAGGAGGACGAGCTATTTTGGAGGTGATGGACAAGTGTTGGGGCAATATAGGATGCAAGTTGTACGCAACGTGTTTAGAAGGTTGCCGAAGGCATCGAGTGTAGGGGTGGGCACTTGGAATCGAAAATCGAAACCGAAACACTCTGTTCGCGCCACAACAGATTCTAGCTCTGCCTTCCTCAAAGGCTCTTATCCTAATCTTCGAACCTTCCGCCGCGAAACCCAGGACCTGATTATCACCGTCCAACAACTGAATGAAATTGATGACAACGTTCAAAGCCGCGATCTTCACGTCAGGGCTCGGCGAATTCCCCAGGCTATGCAAGAACACGGCTTGCAATTCCTTTATGTGCGGCACCATGGTGTCACCGATGTACTGCAATAACTGAGCGAATATCAAGAACGCCACTTTTTGAAGCTTGGGCGAATAAGACGAAACGTACTGGAACATAAATAGCAAGAGCTCCAGCCATCCGTTATCCGGCAAAATCCCGGAGGCCAGCTCGGAAATCGTATCGCATAGCTTCTTGGACATAGATTTCGTGTCTTCCTGCTGAATACACGTGAGCAGAATCGTCTTTAGCGTCGATTGGGTCGTGGGATTCAATCGGGGCTAGAGGTAAGAGTCGTCGCGGGTGAGCTACTTGCAGAGGAGAATCGCGGACATGGCACGGGCCTCAGCGGCGGGGGAGAACTGGAGGAGGTGGGCGAGCTTGAGGGAGAGGGAGTCGGGATCGGTCTGCTTGCATAGGTTGAAGAGGAGCTCGGCCTGGGAGCGCTGCTCGTTGGTGGAAATGAAAGTAATCTTGTTTGCCTCCAAGTCCATTTCCTGAATTGAGAGAGACACAGCGAAGAGGAAAAGAGAGAGAGAGAGAGAGCTCTGTGTCTCTGTCTCTGTGTGGGTTTTGCAGATTCACGGTGGAGGTAAAAAAATGAAAGAGAATCGACACAACTTTTCGTATCGATTCCCACAGACGGCGCCAAATGTTGATGCACAAAACCAGAGGGGTCTTGGAACAACTTAAATTCGACCGTGAATCATGCAAGAAAGTAAAGAACACAAGATGTATCGTGGTTCACCCCAATGTTTGGGCTACGTCCACACTGATGTTGATTGTATTTCTCTGTAACTGTATGTATGGATTACAAGCTCAAAGGGAGTCCCCCTGAGGACGAGAGTGTTGTTGTGTTTGTGAAGGTATTGCCCTTTGTTGGGTTCACAGAGTCCGATTTGTGAGGGGGGGAGTCCCCTTTTATAGAATAAGGGACTCCTCCTTTTACATAATAATGGGCTGGGTAATGAGGCCCAAATGTTGAGGCTCAATGTGTCAAAGTCTGAGGCCCAATATATGTGGTACCAACAAAATCCATTTTTTAGTTCATGTACACAAACTTCCGCCTTTAATTGTTAAAAAATTAAGTACGTTATACTCAAATGATCTTAAATTAGACAATTTTTTTTCCTAATTCCCTTCCTTTCTATGCCACATGACTTCACATAAGCATGTTTGACGTGCTAAAGTTGACGCCTATATCACCGAGTTTAACAGAATCCAAGAAATGTGGTTATTGAATGAATTTTAGAGGTTGAAACGAATTGAATTCTAGAGAAAATCCAATTTCAAGGGGCTTTTAAAAAAAATGTTGGAAATGTGCCCTAAAATCAATCATATGATGATACTTTACGGACATTTCACATGTTAAACTAATCTAGTTTAATATAAAGGGCAAAAATTATTGTATGAAGCCGTCTCATATAAATGTTATATGCTTAAACGATAAGTCCAAGGAATATGTAATTGGGAGAATGTGATCTAAAAAAGTTAGATTCATGAGACCATTCTCTTTCGTATACATATCCTAAATGTTCCTGATCATAGGATTGCCAATTGGGCATTGACAGTCCGTTAAGATCAGTATGTGCTATGCCTTCTCTTAGGGAGAATGACTGGTCTCGAGTCATTGGTGTGACTCATTCTCTATTGAGCACCTACATGCTTGTCTTGGTGTTAGTCACACCAATGACTCGAGACTAGTCACTCTCTTTAAGAGAAGACATAACAAGTATTGATCTTAACGGACTGTCAATTCCCAATTGTCAATCCTATGATCAGGAACGTTTAGGATATGTATACGAAAGAGAATGGTCTCATGAATCTAACTTCTTTAGATCACATTCTCCCAATTACATATTCCTTGGACTTATCGTTTAGGCATATAACATTTATATGAGACAACTTTAAACAATAATCTTTGCCCTTTATATTAAACTAGATTAGTTTAACATGTGAAATGTTCGTAAAGTATCATCATATGATTGGCTTTAGGGCACATTTCCAACAGCCGGGGTGACGAATGCCAATATGTTAGTATAGACGCGGCTGAGATAGTGATTGACAAACTTTATGTATGCAAGGCACTGGCTCACGCTAGTTCTAAAGACGTCAAAATGCATTCTGCCTCTGTTGAAGCAGCCGTAAAAACATCAAGGGTATACACTTTTAACATCACCAAAGCTGATGCTATCTTTGACCAATACTCAAATAAGCACACGACAAATAACTGCGTTGTGTTACGTGATGCCACTCAAAGCTGGATTGACAAAGGCAAACTAAAGTTCCTAGAGAAGACACAAATGTTGGTTGATGTTGATCATTTTCCTTCGGTAATGGTGAGCATGGTAGACGCCCATCTGCCGAAGGATAAGAAAAAAAATGAAAAATTGAGTACTTCCCAACATACCACGTTCCAAAGCAGAATCCCCAACAGCGTCTGAAAGTCGATTTTTCATCCCAAAAAACCCGCCTAGTTTATTCTCAAATCCAGCCTATGTTGAGCTAGTATTTGACTATTGTTCAAATAAGTCTGAAGGCCCAATGATCCTGTGTAGTAGATGCCAATCAAAAGTCATTATACCTGAGCCAAAACAACATAAACCTTTGACTGAATCACCACAACCCTCACCTACTGTTTCGGTGAAATCTTAACCAGTGCTCGGCTCGGGTCAACGCCAGCAAATGGTTTTTGACAGACTCGACCCTCAACAACAAAATTACAAACCGCCTTCAGCTAGACGGTGACTTGATTTCGATGGGCTGTTTTATGATGAGGACTACTATGTACACAACTCTGGAAATTCAAGTACATCCATGACCCAACGTACCTTCAAACCACCTGAGCCACACAACCATCGTTGGTACCGGTGCATATACCATTATGTCTGAGTCCCAGAAACATCGTCGACAAAGGATAGACTGCATGACCCATCGTCAAGCGGCTCAGAAAGTTTCAGTCACAAAATGGTAGCCTAAAGAAATGGGGAAAAAAACGGATGATCGACAAACTCTGACAATCATGACCGAGTTGCTTCAAGGGAAAAAAGTAATTGATTGCGATTTTGAAACTGAGATTGAAGAATTTGATAAACGAATCAAACTTTTCCTCTAGCCTAGAGAAATGAAAGCTCGCATCAAGCATTTCAAGAAAGAGGCCGAGAGCAAACTTTACCATTTCCGCCACAAGAGCCATTGATTAAAGTCCGACGAAATCGCCACTCGCCATTTTTTGGTGAGGCACTAAAATATATGCGGGAATTTCACAAGTTGAATTCGGCAAACGACCTATACAACTTCCTAAAGGCATGTCAGAAGTCTTTTGATTTAGCTTGACCTGCCCCGATGCAGAACTAATTATCTAGAAATGGTCGGATTTAAGGATGAAGGCTAGATTCCAACATATTCGTGAGGCCAGTGTTCTAAGCTTCGACGTCGACCCATAAACCGATTTAGACCCTAAAGACCTCTTATTCTCTTCAAATGATCTGCAATATTTGCGAAATCATTTTGAGGTTTTCTCGGTCGTATCCTTATTAGGCTTCACGACCGAAGAGATGGAGCAAGTTAAAAGGTTAGAGCCCTATTTAGACACACGAGATGCTTGCATCGCTTATCAAGAGCAGGTTTGCAAGGCTTTGCGAACACAGGACCAAGTCCCAGCGATAATCAAACCAGTTGCCGAAGCCGAAGATGAAACGGCCATGCCAGGTACACCACGTGCACCTATTTTACCTATGGTTGAATACGACGTAGTTGGTGTGATCAAAGATCAAGATATTCTGCCAAGCGATCTAGAAGATGGAGATTGCGATCTAATGGGGCACTTGGGCCTCAACAACATGGAAATTAGCATGGTCCATGTCCTATTTGCAGAATTCTTATCAAAGTTTTTGCATGTAATGGCTCATATTGAAGGATATCCGATATCCAAAGTTTTTGTTGACTATGAGGCAACAGTCAACATCATGCATGTTTCTATAATGAAAGCTCTGTGACGCTCTAAAGATGAACTCATTCCATCCGGTGCGACCATGAATAGCTTTGTTGTCGATAAATCTCAAACTAAAGGAGTTATACCTTTAGAAGCAAATATCGCAGGTCGAAATCATATGACTGCATTTTTTATAGTTGATCCAAAGATCGAGTACAATGCATTGTTTGGTCCTGACTGGATCCACCAGATTGCCTGTATCCCTTCGTCACTATACCAGGTCCTTATTTTCTAGGACGGCAAATCGGTCGTAGTTTATCCGACCAATAACAACATGTTCAAAGCCAACATGATTCAAGCCCGTTATTACGATGACCAGGTCGGCTGTATCACTTTGCAAGGCTTTAACGAAGGCTGACTAGAATCTCTGTCAAGAAAGACATCGAGGTTGGTGCAGAAACCATTCAACAGGATTTGGCGAAACTTGTATTGGCTTATTTAGCTGATTGTCCTGATGACTGACGCAACACAACAGGACGAATGAAGGGTCGCAGTTTCATCTACAATGGAATGGCTGTTGGCCCGTTGGTACACCATTTTCAAGCAGCCGAATTTTGGCGTGAACTTAGTGGAGTTCCTTGCCGAAGGGAATAAAGGCCCAGAGCTGTCTTTCGATAAAATTCAGGCTGCACTGGCTAAGCTCGAAGATAATCGGCCTGAAGTCAAAGATCATTTAGAAGAGACAAATGTTGGAACAGTCGACGAACCTCGGCCTTTATTTATTAGTTCCTTGTTTCCTTAGCCTATGAAAGGTGAACTTTGTAAATTACTTGAGGAATTTAAAGATTGTTTTGCTTGGAGTTACCATGAGATGCTTGGACTTGATCGAGCACTGGTTGAACACGAATTGTGTATCAAACTTGGATGTAAACCTTTCCACCAACCTCCAAGATGATTCTCGACCGAAGTTCAGCTTGGAATAAAAGATGAACCTGTTCAACATTTAAAAGCCGACTTTATTTGGATAGCTTGATTCGTCAAATGGTTGGCGAATATTGTCTCAGTCTTGAAGAAAAGCGATGCTTTACGCATCTGCATTGATTTTTTTTTAATTTAAATTTGGCAACCTTTAAAGATGAATATCCAATGCCAATTTCAGATTTATTAATCGACGCCGCAACAAACCACGAGATTTTATCTTTCATGGACGGCTACTCCAGCTTTCAATCAAAATTTTATCGCCGAAGCAGATATTCATAAAACTATTTTTCGATGCCCTGGGGCACTAGGCACCTACAAATGGGTTGTTATGCCCTTCGGACTTAAGAACGCTGGTGCCGAACACATTTAGAGGTTCTTCGGCGAACTTTCCTTTGCATGTGCTAGTATAAACTCAAAATGAACCCTGCTAAATGTGCTTTTGGCGTATCTGTAGGAAATTTTTTGGGTTTCCTTGTGCATCATCAAGGAATCGAGGTGGTTAAGAACAAGGCTTATGCGATTATCGATGCTCCACCCCCGATGACAAAGAAGCAGTTGTAATCCTTGCTCGGTAAGATCAATTTTATTCACCGATTTATTTCTAATTCTGCGGGAAAAATGAAAGCTTTTTCCATGCTCCTAAAACTCAAAGATTCTGACCAATTCGAATGGCGAGAAGAACATCAGGATGCCTTTACATAAATTAAGGTTTCTCTCACTAGCCCTCCTGTTTTCATGCCACCTCAGCGTGGCAAGCCTCTTAAGTTGTATATCTCAGCTGCCGAAGAATCCATTGGTTGTCTCCTAGCACAAGATAACAACACCGGTCGGGAACATGCCATCCTTTATCTCAGCCGAAATCTCAACTTTACTGAAATAAATTATTCGGCAGTCGAGAAACTTTGCTTGGCTCTATTCTTTGTCATATCCAAGCTCAGGGATTACATGCTCCATTTTGTCACTCAAGTCATTGCCCAAATCGATGTTATTCGTTACATGCTTACTATGCCAATAGTCAAGGGTCGCATTGGAAAATGGACAATGGCCTTATCTGAATTTAGTTTGCAATATGTGTCCTAAAAAGCCGTCAAAGGTTAGGCCCTGGTGGATTCCCTTGCCCAACATCATTCTCCATACTGATTTAAGGGCAACGATATAGAAATTGACATGGTGTTAACATGCGACAATTATTGGACGATGTATTTAGAAGGGTTTAGTACTATGACCTCAGTTGGTGTTGGCATTGTCATCCAATCACCTAACCACTACAGATGGTATTACCAGGCCGAATACGAAGCCTTTGTTATCAGCCTTAATATTCTTCATGACTTGAAAGCAGCTCGAGTACTTGTCCTTGGTGATTCATAGCTTATGATTAACTAGCTCAATTGGACTTTTTGTTGCATGAGTTGTATCTATCGCCCTAACACATGGTCGCCAGTTAGTTAGTCGAATCATTTGTAGGCATTACATTTAAGCATATTTCTCGAATTCAGAATACTAATGTTGATGAGTTGGCTCAAATTGTCTCCAGAGCATAACTCATGAGGGACGAGGTGGGTTGGGTCACACTAGTTGATCGATGTCCATACTTGGCCTTCCTCAATCAACAAACTCTCAAACTGGACAGTGTAATTCAAACACGAGTGATGTCTTTGCCGTTATTACTCGAACAAGAAGCTCTTGTAGGTATCTACATAGTCGAAATGTTGTCAGATGATTGGAGAAAGTCGATTATATGATATCTTGATAATCCTAGTGGTAAACATGACCGTAAGACAAAGGTACACGTTACAAATTATGTGGTATACTAGAACGAATTGTACCGAAAAGGCGAGGATGGCTTGTTGTTGCTATGTTTTGGCCCAGAAGAGGCCATTCAAGCAATTGCTGAGGTTCATAAAGGAATGTGCAGTGGTCATCAATCTGGCCGGAAAATGCGTTGGTGATGTCAAAAGTGTATACCCTATCACATGGTCGTCAACTATTTAGTCGAATCATTTGCAGGCATCACATTCAAGCATATCTCTTAAATTCAGAATACTGATGCTGATAAGTTGGCTCAAATCTCATCTGAAGCACAACTCCTAAAGGGCGAGGTAGGCCGAGTCATACTAGTTGATCGATGTCCATACTTGGCCTTGGTTAATCAATAAACTCTCAAACCGAATAGTGTAATTCGAACACAAATGATGTCTTTGCCATCATTACTCGAATGAGAGGCTCTCATAGGTATCTGCACAATCGAAACGTTGCCAGATAATTGGAGAAGGTCGATCATATGATATCTCGATAATCCTAGTGGCAAACACGACCGCAAGACAAGGGTACATGCTACAAATTATGTAATATACTAGAACGAATTGTACCGAAAAGGCAAGGATGGTTTGTTGTTGCTATATCTTGGTCCTAGAAGAGGCCATTTAAGCAATTACTCAGGTTCATAAAGGAATATGTGGTGCCCATCAATCTGGCCGGAAAATGCGTTGGTTGCCTCGAAAAATAAGAGCACACACTTTCAGAATTGTCGGGTATAGAAGATGAATGTTCTTAACCAATTGTATGCGCATACGGCTTGATTAGTATATGTGAGCTTTGATGTTTGCCTATGTTTCATTTGTTTTCTAAGCTTTGACTTTATCTTTCCTTTCCTTGTGTTTAGTCCCACAATAATATTTTGGGCCGAGCCCACGAGTGTCCTCAGTCCAATAAGAAGCATCATGAACATCCTTATTTTTGAGCCTGGCCCAGTAGAGGTTTGGTCGTTTCCTATCAGAAGATGGTTCTGCCTAGATAAGGGTGAAGTGGTCGAATCCTAGTACAATAAGGGTTCTTCGGAAGCTAAAAAGGTTTCGAATAAGAAAAGATGTCGAAAGTCAAGGGTTGAATCTGAATGATCAATGACCGTGGTTCAGAATCCTATAGGAGTTAGAATTGGCTGAGACCAAATCAGATTGGCATGAGCAATTCCAATTCGATTAAAATTTTAACTCGGTTATCAAGGAAATTGCTACTATAAATAGAGAATGGAGTGCATCATTGAAACCCCTCCAATTCAACACACAACTGCCCTGCACAAACCTCTCAAACACCTTGAGATTTTTATTTTCTTTTTTTCCCGCCAATACATCTTCAGTTTGGATAAACAGCACTGTGGAGGCAACCAACGACATATTAAGTTTGGATAAATAACACTGAAGCAGTAAAATCAGCCTACCAATGAGCACATTTAGTTTGGATAAACAACACTTCTTCGAGACTGATTGATTATCTATCCAAGTCTCGGTCAACAAGGATTTTCGAGTCCTTGTTGGAAGATGTCATCTTGTCAGCCTTTTCAGCGAAGTGAGGTGTTACCAGGCTCGGCACATTGAAAGCCAAGTTTATTTTATGATTGGATATTTGCAAGTACACTTTAGAGTTCGGCATTCAGACGGCCGAACCACATTTACAATCAAGACACTTATCTTTTGCGAGTATTTGTGTCCGTGCAGTCTGTTCCAGTTTGGCATACTTATATTTGCACAAATATAATTACTGAGATCGAACCCAGCGCCGACGATTCGTGAACTTCGAAGAAACTAGTAGCCTTGTCTTCAGGCTCTAGAACCCAAGAGTTGAGACGAGTTCCTTCCTTGGCCGCAATCACAAAATGCAGGAGTCAGCAGTATGCCCAGTGCCACATCATCATACATTGTACTCCCCGGCTGAGTTCGGCCAACGAGTTGGCATCACCCGCATTCGACCGAAAGATGTAGTTAGGTAGTTTTTAGGGTCAACATTTTGGCACGCCTAGTGGGACCCAGTGATAAAGCTACGAAGTTCATGACCATTGAGACACGGTCAATCAAAAAGAAAACAACTGTAGGTAAATTGACTACCAATGTAGCACCTATAGTTCAAAGTCCAGTCCAAAGTAACGCGTCGCGAGCACTGGATCTTCATGTTATTGTGACACATGAAGCCACATGCACGGTTCGTCGAGAAACGGAAATTAATCTTGGCTGTCAGAACCATGATGGTTTTCACCCAGACTACCAGGGTGGCAAAATATGGTTTTATCGAAGTCCTGGTAGAGGATTGCGATGACGACGATGAAACCTATGGTGCACCGTCTAAATATTTTTTCTGACGACGGTTAAAAGAACAATCTCGGCAATTTGAGCAAACTTTTGCTGAGAGATGAAAATCGTACTTGAAGCGGTGCGTGAGAACAACTTGGTGAATAATAAGTTGCTTGAAATTCTAGTTAACAAAGCTCATGAGAATGAGCATGTAGATCAACCCAGGCAACGCCCTTTTTTAAAGAATGCCCCTTTGGGAGGGGAAAGGTTGCCGCCAGTACAGGCCGAGGTAGAATTCACTTGACCCAAGACGATTGATCTTGAAAAAACATACAGTGAGCCAAGCACCAGTTAGGTCGAAGAACAGAAACGACATCCGTGGATATGGTTGAAGTCTAGAGAATGATCGATTCAGCCTTGAAAGAAAGGCCAAAATTCTCAAAGTTTATCCATCCATACCCGGCCTTTGTCGAAAGGTTTGAATATCCCCGAGGATTCAAGATCCTAGATTTCAGTCTCTTTGTTGGGGAATCATCCTCATCCTTGTCAACAAACATTTTACTCCTAGGCCGAGTTGGCACACCTCGTTTTCGACCGAATGACGTAGTTAGCATATTAATTACTCGGCCTGCATGCCACGTAGGCTAGGTAGTTTTTAGGGTCAACACCTTGTTACAATCTCAAATTTAGTCCTCTCAACTATTTTACTTCTCACCAACACAAAAATAAGGGTGGTAATTTTGGATGAGAAACCACAACCAGTTGGGATTGGGAATCTCCTCTGTGACCAAGAAAACCTTCCGGATGTGGAGCAAGTCAAAGAGCAGCTGCTAGTTCATTAAGATGTTGAGATTTCAGAGTCGAGTCATCAGCCCATCACTAATTACTGTTGACTGATATTGACTCAAGTGAATGCCACATAATCTGCCACATAATCTGCCATGTCATCAATATTTATGTTGAAAGTTAGTTAGGATGGTTATGTGAAGAACTCCAACAAAGCCTTCAACGATCGATCCCAAAGAATTACTCAGCGGAAGAAAACACCCAAAAAAAATAAAAAAAATTAACCTGGGCTCTGATACCATCTTAACAAAGAAGATCAGAATCGCAGAAAGAAGAAGAAAGAAGCAATACAGAAAATGTAGAAGAGAACTTAGAAATAAAACCAGAAAGGATATGAAAGGTTTTGTATTGATAGAATGATTATTTCTTACAAACATTAAGCTGCAATCAGCCTTTTATATCACTCTAGTAACCTAACCACCTTGCTTACTGTGTAAGCTACACATAACCATCCTAACTAACTCTCAACAGAAATATTGATGACATGGCAGATTATGTGGCATTCACTTGAGACAATATCAGTCAACAATTACTCCAACAACGCTGATGCCGGATTTTTCTATTTTCTAACACAAGAAGCAGAAAATAAAAAAATGTTGTAAAAGTACGTCATCAGTTGGTCGAGAATCTCACGGAAGCCAACAAAGCGGAAGTGGTAAAAATTTTGAGGACCAAGTAGAAGTTTCGGATGAAACGTTTGAAGTTTCAAATGATTGTTCAGTCTTTGATGATGATGATGATGATGATGATGATGGCCTCACTGAGATCAACCTGCAGTCCAATTTGCAACCAGTAGGAAAGAGGTGTTAGGAGATATGAGTGAGATGAATGAAAGAAAATCTGAGAGAGATTGACATTTCCGTGGGCTCTATCAAGTTTCCAAGGTTTCAGAGAGAGATTATTCAAGCATGATATATCATATCATATCACCGGCAAATTATATTTATTCTACCGGTCAATTTAATTCATGTTTCAAGTTTTGATACATGGCTAATTTTCTACTCTTTTAGGAGAAACTGATTTTTTTCTTCTTCTTTGATGTATAAACTCAAGCAATATTTCACATTAATTTATACTACGATGAGGAGAAGAGTTGGAACCCGGAACGCACTTGATTGTAAAGTTGAAAATGTTCAATTTTTGAATTATTGTGCTTCTTTTGATTTAAAACTTGAACTCTTTTTACTAATAAATTCTTCTTTCTTTTTTATTTCAACTGATTGAAAATTTGCATTTCTGCTACAATTTTACTTGAGTTTAGTTCTTAAGCTCCGGAAGTTATTTGGGTTGTTCTCTACCAAGATTTGTATCCTGATTGAGTTTATTTGCAATAAATATCATTTTCTATTTTAAAAAAGGACAGTACTTGAGTACTCAAACGTGAGTATCTAATTTACTAACCCTTTTAGTTGGCCCAATAACATCATGACACGTTATTTTAAAACAAATTAAATATACCCACTATTCTTGTAACCAAACGTCCTGAAACACCCACACTCCCTCACTTTTAGTTGGACTCTTTTTTTCTTAAGAAAAATAATGAAAAAAGCTTGAAAACTTTGAGTTTTAATGATAAAGACAAAATAAAGGGTAAAGTGAATAGTATCATGATTGACTTTTTAGTGTAAAAATATGGTTTTTCGTTAAAGTGAACAGTACCGGGTGCTTTTCGTTAAAATTTCCTTTTTTCTTTTCGATTTTGATATCTATTCCACTCACCAATCTCCCATAAAGACATAAATAAAATAACTGACGAAAATACAACAAACAATTGTTGTAGCAAAACTAAACTTGGCTAATTTGTTTTTCCAGTTTGACTCTTGGCAGCGAAAAATACTTTATGGCTTTTTTTCTTTTCGATTTTAATATCCATTTCACTCACTAATAAAGATATAAACAAAACTACCGAAGAAAACAAAACACATATCTGTTGTAGCAAAACTAATCTTGGCTAAATTGTTATTCCAGGTTTGACTCATGGAGTGGAGAATACTTTGTGGTTTTTTTTCTTTTTGATTTTAATATCTATTTCACTCACTAATCACCCATAAAGATATAAATAAATTTACCGAAGAAAACATAATGCAAATCTGTTGTAGCAAAACTAATCTTGGCTAATTTTTTCTTTCAGGTTCAACTCTGGACAACGGACAATAGTTTTTGTTTTTTACCGAAGAAAACATAATACAAATCTGTTGTAGCAAAACTAATCTTGGCTAATTTTTTCTTTCAGGTTCGACTCTGGACAGCGGACAATAGTTTTTTTTTTTTTTTTCTTTTCGATTTTGATATCTATTCCACTCACCAATCACCTATAAAGATATAAATATAATTATAGAAGAAAACAAAACACAAATCCGTTGTAGCAAAACTATTATTGGCTAATTTGTTCAGCCAAGTTTGATAACTAACAACGCAAAATACTTTTTGGCTTTTTTTCTTTCCGATTTTGATATCTATTCACTCAAAAATCACCCATAAAGATATAAATAAACTTACTGAACAAAATAGAACACAAATTTGTAGTAGCAAAACTAAACTTGGCAAATTTGTTCTTCTAGGCTCAAATCCTGGCAGTGGAAAATACTTTTTGGCTTTTTTCTTTTCGATTTTGATATCCATTCCACTCAGTAATCACCCATAAAGATATAAATAACATTATTGAAGAAAATAGAATACAAATCTGTTGTAGCAACACTAAACTTGGCTAATTTGTTCTCCTAGGTTCAACTCCTAGACGCGAAAAATACTTTCGGTCTTTTTTTTTCTTTTTTTTTTGACTCCTGGCAGCAGAAAATAGTTTTTATTTATTTTTTTCTTTTTGATTTTGATATCTATTCCACTCACCAATCACATATAAAAATATAAATATAATTACAGAAAAAAACAAAACACAAATCCATTGTAGCAAAACAATTATTGGCTAATTTGTTCAGGAAGGTTTAATACCTAACAACGTAAAATGTTTTTTGGCTTTCTTTCTTTTCGATTTTGACATCTACTTAATCACTAATTGTTCATCCAGGTTCGACTCTTGGCAGCAGGAAATACTTTTGGATTCTTTTTATTGTATTTATCATTTTTATATCCATTTCACTCACTAATCACCCCTCAAGCTATAAATAAAATTACTGAAAAAAAAAAACAAAATCCGCTGTAGCAAAACTAAACTAGGCTAATTTGTTCATCTAGGTTCAACTCCTGGCAGTGGAAAATACTTTCGGATTATTGTTTTATATTTTTCGTTTTTTATATCTATTCCACTCACTAATCACCCATAAAGATATAAATAAAATTATTCAAGAAAATAGAACACAAATATGATGTAGCAAAACTAAACTTGGCTAATTTGTTCATCTAGGTTCGACTCCTCGCAGCGGAAATTACTTTTGGATTATTTTTTTTGTATTTTTCGTTTTTATATCTATTTCACTCACTAATCGCCCCTCAAGCTATAAATAAAATTACTTAAAAAATAAAACACAAATCCGTAGTAGCAAAACTAATTTTGCCTAATTTGTTCTTCCAGGTTTGAAAATCGTTTTTAAACTTTTTTCTTCTTTCCAATTTTGACATCTATTCCACTCACTAATCACCCATAAAGATATAAATACATTATTCAAGAAAATAGAACACAAATCTACTGTAGCAAAACTAAACTTGGCTAATTTGTTCATCCAGGTTCGACTGCTAGCAACAAAAAATACTTTTGGATTCTTTTTTTTGTATTTTTTTTATATCCATTTTCACTCACTAATCACCCCTCAAGCTATAAATAAAATTACTTAAAGAAAAAACACAAATCCGCTGTAGCAAAACTAAACTTGGCTAATTTGTTCATCCAGGTTCGCCTCTTGGCGGCGGAAAATACATTTGGATTCTTTTTTTTTTAATTTTTTTTTAATTTTTCGTTTTTATATCCATTTCAATCACTAATCACCCTCAAGCTATAAATAAAATTACTTAAAGAAAAAACACAACTCCGTTGTAGCAAAACTAAACTTGGCTAATTTGTTCATCCAGGTTCAACTCTTGGCAGCGGAAAATACTTTTGGATTCTTTTTATTGTATTTTTCGTTTTTGTATCCATTTCACTCACTAATCACCCCTCAAGCTATACATAAAATTATTGAAAAAAAAACACAAATCTGTTGTAGCAAAACTAAACTTGGCTAATTTGCTCATCCATATTCGACTCCTGGCAGCGGAAAATACTTTTGGATTATTGTTTTATATTTTTTCGTTTTTTTATATCTATTCCACTCACTAATCACCCATAAAGATATAAATAAAATTATTCAAGAAAATAGAACACAAATCCGCTGTAGCAAAATTAAACTTGGCTAATTTGTTCATCCAGGTTCGACTTCTAGCAGCGGAAATTACTTTTGGATTATTTTTTTTAATTTTTAATTTTTTATATCTATTTCACTCAATAATCGCCCCTCAAGCTATAACTAAAATTACTTAAAAAATAAAACAAAAATCCACTGTAGCAAAACTAAACTTGGCAAATTTGTTTATCCAGGTTCGCCCTTGGCAGCGGAAAATACATTTGGATTCTTTTTTTTTGTATTTTTCGTTTTTTATCCATTTCACTCACTAATCACCCCTCAAGCTATAAATAAAATTACTGAAAAAAAAACAAAAAATAAAATTCTTCAAGAAAATAGAACACAAATCCGCTGTAGCAAAATTAAACTTGGCTAATTTGTTCATCCAGGTTCGACTTCTAGCAGCGGAAATTACTTTTGGATTATTTTTTTTGTATTTTTCATTTTTTATATCTATTTCACTCAATAATCGCCCCTCAAGCTATAAATAAAATAACTTAAAAAATAAAACAAAAATCCACTGTAGCAAAACTAAACTTGGCAAATTTGTTTATCTAGGTTCGCCCTTGGCAGCGGAAAATACATTTGGATTCTTTTTTTTTGTATTTTTCGTTTTTTATCCATTTCACTCACTAATCACCCCTCAAGCTATAAATAAAATTACTGAAAAAAAAACAAAAAATAAAATTATTCAAGAAAATAGAACACAAATCCGCTGTAGCAAAATTAAACTTGGCTAATTTGTTCATCCAGGTTCAACTTCTAGCAGCGGAAATTACTTTTGGATTTTTTTTTTATTTTTCATTTTTTATATCTATTTCACTCAATAATCGCCCCTCAAGCTATAAATAAAATTACTTAAAAAATAAAACAAAAATCCACTGTAGCAAAACTAAACTTGGCAAATTTGTTTATCCAGGTTCGCCCTTGGCAGCGGAAAATACATTTGGATTTTTTTTTTTGTATTTTTCGTTTTTTATCCATTTCACTCACTAATCACCCCTCAAGCTATAAATAAAATTACTGAAAAAAAACAAAAAATAAAATTATTCAAGAAACTAGAACACAAATCCGCTGTAGGAAAACTAAACTTGCCTAATTTGTTCATCCAGGTTCGACTTCTGGCAGCGGAAAATACTTTTGGATTATTTTTTTTTGTATTTTTTTCGTTTTTTATATCTGTTTCACTCGCTAATCGCCCCTCAAGCTATAAATAAAATTAATTAAAAAAATAAAACACAAATCCGTAGTAGCAAAACTATTCTTGGCTAATTTGTTCTTCCAGGTTTGAAAATCTTTTTTAAACTTTTTTCTTCTTTCCAATTGTGATATCTATTCCACTCACTAATCACCCATAAAGATATAAAAAAATTATTCAAGAAAATTGAACACAAATCCGTTGTAGCAAAACTAAACTTGGCTAATTTGTTCATCCATGTTCGAGTCTTGGTAGTGGAAAAAACTTTTGGATTTTTTTTTTGTATTTTTCATTTTTATATCCATTTCACTCACTAAACACCCCTCAAGCAATAAATAAAACTACTTAAAGAAAAAACACAAATCCGCTGTAGCAAAACTAAATTTGGCTAATTTGTTCATCCAAGTTCGCCTCTTGGAAGCGGAAATACTTTTGGATTCTTTTTTTTCTATTTTTGTTTTTATATCTATTTCACTCACTAATCACCCCTCAGTCTATAAATGAAATTACATAATGAAAAAACACAAATCCGTTGTAGCAAAACTTAACTTGGCTAATTTGTTCATCCTACTTCGCCTCTTGGCAGCGTAAAATACTTTTGGATTCTTCTTTTTGTATTTTTTTTATATCCATTTCACTCAGTATTCACCCCTCAAGCTATAAATAAATTTTCTTAAAGAAATAACACAAATCCGTTGAAGCAAATCTAAACATGGCTAATTTGTTCATCCTAGTTTGCCTCTTGGCAGCGGAAAATACTTTTGGATTCTTTATTTTGTATTTTTCGTTTTTATGTCCACTTCACTCACTAATCACCCCTCAAGCTATAAATAAAATTACTGGAAAAAAAAAACAAAAATCCGCTGTAGCAAAACTAAACTTGGTTTATTTGTTCATCCAGGTTCGACTCCTCGCAGCGGAAAATACTTTTGGATTATGGTTTTATATTTTTCATTTTTTTGATATCCATTCCACTCACAAATCACCCATAAAGATATAAAAAAATTATTCAAGAAAATTGAACACAAATCCGTTGTAGCAAAACTAAACTTGGCTAATTTGTTCATCCATGTTCGACTCCTGCTAGTGGAAAAAACTTTTGGATTTTTTTTTTGTATTTTTCGTTTTTATATCCATTTCACTCACTAAACACCCCTCAAGCAATAAATAAAACTACTTAAAGAAAAAACACAAATCCGCTGTACCAAAACTAAATTTGGCTAATCTGTTCATCCAAGTTCGCCTCTTGGCAGCGGAAATACTTTTGGATTCCTTTTTTTATATTTTTTTTATATCCATTTCACTCACTAATCACCCCTCAATCTATAAATGAAATTACATAATGAAAAAACACAAATCCGTTGTAGCAAAACTTAACTTGGCTAATTTGTTCATCCTACTTCGCCTCTTGGCAGCGTAAAATACTTTTGGATTCTTCTTTTTGTATTTTTTTTTATATCCATTTCACTCAGTATTCACCCCTCAAGCTATAAATAAATTTTCTTAAAGAAATAACACAAATCCATTGTAGCAAATCTAAACATGGCTAATTTGTTCATCCTAGTTTGCCTCTTGGCAGTGGAAAATACTTTTGGATTCTTTATTTTGTATTTTTCGTTTTTATGTCCACTTCACTCACTAATCACCCCTCAAGCTATAAATAAAATTACTTAAAGAAAAAACACAAATCTGCTGCAGCAAAACTAAACTTGGCTAATTTGTTCATCCAGGTTCGCCTCTTGGCAGCGGAAAATACTTTTTGATTCTTTTTTTTTTGTATTTTTCGTTTTTATATCCATTTCAATCACTAATCATCCCTCAAGCTATAAATAAATTACCTAAAGAAAAAACACAAATCCGTTGTAGCAAAACTAAACTTGGCTAATTAGTTCATCCAGCTTCAATTCTTGGTAGCGGAAAATACTTTTGGATTCTTTTTATTGTATTTTTCGTTTTTATATCCATTTCACTCAATAATCACCCGTCAAGCTATAAATAAAATTACTGAAAAAAAAAACAAAAATCCGCTGTAGCAAAACTAAACTTGGTTTATTTGTTCATCCAGGTTCGACTCCTCGCAGAAAATACTTTTGGATTATGGTTTTATATTTTTCATTTTTTGATATCCATTCCACTCACTAATCACCCATAAAGAAATAAATAAAATTATTCAAGAAAATAGAACACAAATCCGCTGTAGCAAAACTAAACTTGGCTAATTTGTTTATCCAGGTTCGACTCCTGGCAGCGGAAAAAACTTTTGGATTATTTTTTTATATTTTTCGTTTAATTGATATCTATTCCACTCACTAATCACCCATAAAGAGATAAATAAAATTGTTCAAGAAAATAGAACACAAATCCGCTGTAGCAAAACTAAACTTGGCTAATTTGTTCATCCAGGTTTGACTCCTAGCAACGGAAAATACTTTTGGATTATCTTTTTTGTATTTTTTGTTTTTTATATCTATTTCACTCACTAATCACCCCTCAAGCTATAAATAAAATTACTTAAGAAATAAAGCACAAATCTGCTGTAGCAAAACTAAACTTGGTTAATTTGTTCATCCAGGTTCGACTTCTGGCAGCTGAAAACACTTTTGGATTATGGTTTTTTATTTTTCGTTTTTTTTTATATCCATTCCACTCACTAATCACCCATAAAGATATAAATACAATTATTCAAGAAAATAGAACACAAATCCGCTGTAGCAAAACTAAACTTGGTTAATTTGTTCATCCAGGTTCAACTCGTGGCAGGGGAAAATACTTTTGGATTATTTTTTTACCTTTTTTGTTTTTTTTTTATATCTATTCCACACACTAATCACCCATAAAGATATAAATAAAATTATTCAAGAAAATAGAACACAAATCCGTTGTAGCAAGACTAAACTTGGCTAATTTGTTCATCCATGTTCAACTCCTGGCAGCGGAAAAAACATTTGAATTTTTTTTTGTATTTTTCTTTTTTATATCTATTTGACTCACTAATCACCCCTCTAGCTATAAATAAAATTACTTTCAGAAAAAAACACAAATCCGCTGTAGCAAAACAAAACTTGGTTAATTTGTTCATCCAGGTTCAACTCCTAGCAGCGGAAAATACTTTTGGATTATGGTTTTATATTTTTCGTTTTTTTGATATCCATTCCACTCACTAATCACCCATAAAGATATAAATAACATTATTTATGAAAATAGAACACAAATCCGCTGTAGCAAAACTAAACTTGGCTAATTTGTTCATCCAGGTTTGACTCCTGGCAACGGAAAATACTTTTGGATTATCTTTTTTGTATTTTTCGTTTTTTATATCCATTCCACTCACTAATCACCCATAAAGATATAAATAAAATTATTCAAGAAAATAGAACACAAATCCGTTGTAGCAAAACTAAACTTGGTTAATTTGTTCATCGAGGTTCAACTCGTGGCAGGGGAAAATACTTTTGGATTATTTTTTTATCTTTTTTGTTTTTTTGATATCTATTCCACTCACTAATCACCCATAAAGATATAAATAAAATTAGTCAAGAAAATAGAACACAAATCCGCTGTAGCAAAACTAAACTTGGCTAATTTGTTCATCCAGGTTCGACTCCTGGCAGCGGAAAATACGTTTCGATTTTTTTTTGTATTTTTCATTTTTTATATCTATTTCACTCACTAATTGCCCCTCAAGCTATAAATAAAATTACTTAAAAAATAAAGCACAAATCCGTAGTAGCAAAACTATTCTTGGCTAATTTATTCTTCCAGGTTATCCTCTTGGCAGCGGAAAATACTTTTCGATCCTTTTTTTTTTTCGTTTTTATATCCATTTCACGCACTAATCACCCCTGAAGCTATAAATAAAATTACTTAAAGAAAAAAAATACAAATCCACAGTAGCAAAACTGAACTTGGCTAATTTGTTCATCCACGTTCGCCTCTTGGCAGCGGAAAATACTTTTGGATTCTTTTTTTTGTATTTTTCTTTTTATATCCATTTCACTCACTAATCACCCCTCAAGCTATAAATAAAATTACTTAAAGAAAAAGAAAAAAATCCGGTGAAGCAAAACTAAACTTGGCTAATTTGTTCATTCAGGTTCGACTCCTGGCAACGGAAAATACTTTTGGATTATTTTTTTTGTATTTTTCGTTTTTTATATCTATTCCACTCACTAATCACCCCTCAAGCTATATATAAAATTACTTAAAAAATAAAGCACAAATCCGTTGTAGCAAAACTAAACTTGGTTAATTTGTTCATCCATGTTCAACTCCTGGCAGTGGAAAATACTTTTGGATTATGGTTATATTTTTCGTTTTTTTGATATCCATTCCACTCACTAATCACCCATAAAGATATAAATAAAATTATTCAAGGAAATAGAACACAAATCCGTTGTAGCAAAACTAAACTTGGCTAATTTGTTCATCCAGGTTCGACTCCTGGCAGCGGAAAAAACTTTTGGATTATTTTTTTATATTTTTCGTTTAATTGATATCTATTCCACTCACTAATCACCCATAAAAAGATAAATAAAATTGTTCCTGAAAATAGAACACAAATCCGCTGTAGCAAAACTAAACTGGGCTAATTTGTTCATCTAGGTTCGCCTATTGGCAGCGGAAAATACTTTTGGATCGATTTTTTTGTATTTTTCGTGTTTATATCCATTTCACTCACTAATCAGCCCTCAAGCAACAATATAAAATTACTTAAAGAAAAAACACAAATCCATTGTAGCAAAACTAAACTTGGCTAATTTGTTCATCCAGGTTCAACTCTTGTTTTCATTTTGATATCCATTTCACTCACTAATCACCCATCAAGCTATAAATAAAATTGCTAAAAAAAAAAAAAACAATAGTCCACTGTAGCAAAACAAAACTTGGCTAATTTGTTCATCCAGGTTCGACTCCTGGCAGCGGAAAATACTTTTGGATTATTGTTGTATATTTTTCGTTTTTTATATCTATTTCACTCACTAATCGCCCCTCAAGCTATAAATAAAATTACTTAAAAAATAAAACACAAATCTGTAGTAGCAAAACTAATCTTGATATCTACTCCACTCACTAATCACCCATAAAGATATTAATACATTATTCAAGAAAAAAGAACACAAATCCGCTGTATCAAAACTAAACTCGGCTAATTTGTTCATCCCGGTTCAACTCCTAGCAGCGAAAAATACTTTTGGATTCTTTTTTTTTGTAGTTTTCGTTTTTATATCCATTTCACGCACTAACCAGCCCTTAAGCTATAAATAAAATTACTTAAAGAAAAAACACAAATCTGCTGTAGCAAAACTAAACTTGGCTAATTTGTTCATCCAGGTTCTCCTCTTTGTAGCGGAAAATACTTTTGGATTCTTTTTTTTTGGATTTTTCATTTTTATATCCATTTCAATCACTAATAACCTCTCAAGCTATAAATAAAATTACTCAAAGAAAAAACACAAATCCGTTGTAGCAATACTAAACTTGGCTAATTTGTTCATCCAGCTTCAATTCTTGGCAGCGGAAAATACTTTTGGATTCTTTTTAATGTATTTTTCGTTTTTATATCCATTTCACTGAATAATCACCCGCCAAGCTATAAATAAAATTACCGAAAAAAAAAACAAAAATCCGTTGTTGCAAAACTAAACTTGGTTAATTTGTTCATCCAGGTTCGACTCCTAGCAGCGGAAAATACTTTTGGATTATGGTTTTATATTTTTCGTTTTTTTGATATCCATTCCACTCACTAATCACCCACCAAGATATAAATAAAATTATTCAAGAAAATAGAACACAAATCCGCGGTAGCAAAACAAAACTTGGGTAATTTGTTCATCCAGGTTCGACTCCTGGCAGCAGAAAATACTTTTGGATTATTTTTTTATATTTTTCGTTTAATTGATATCTATTCCACTCACTAATCACCCATAAGGATATAAATAAAATTATTCAAGAAAAAAGAACACAAATCCGCTGTAGCAAAACTAAACTTGGCTAATTTGTTCATCCAGGTTCGACTCCTGGCAACAGAAAATACTTTTGGATTATTTTTTTTTTATTTTTCGTTTTTTATATCTATTTCAATAACTAATCGCCCCCCAAGCTATAAATAAAATTACTTAAGAAATAAAGCACAAATCCGCTGTAGCAAAACAAAACTTGGTTAATTTGTTCATCCAGGTTCAACTCCTAGCAGCGGAAAATACTTTTGGATTATGGTTTTATATTTTTCGTTTTTTTCATACCCATTCCACTCACTAATCACCCATAAATATATAAATAACATTATTTATAAAATAGAACACAAATCCGCTGTAGCAAAACTAAACTTGGCTAATTTGTTCATCCAGGTTCGACTCCTGGCAGCGGAAAATACTTTTGGATTATTTTTTTATATTTTTCGTTTAATTGATATCTATTCCACTCACTAATCACCCATAAAGAGAAAAATAAAATTATTCAAGAAAACAGAACACAAATTCGCTGTACCAAAACTAAACTTGGCTAATTTGTTCATCCAGGTTCGACTCCTGGCAACGGAAAATACTTTTGGATTATTTTTTTTGTATTTTTCGTTTTTTATATCTATTTCACTCACTAATCGCCCCCCAAGCCATAAATAAAATTACTTAACAAATAAAGCACAAATCCGCTGTAGCAAAACAAAACTTGGTTAATTTGTTCATCTAGGTTCAACTCCTAGCAGCGGAAAATACTTTTGGATTATGGTTTTATATTTTTCGTTTTTTTCATATCAATTCCACTCACTAATCACCCATAAAGATATAAATAACATTATTTATGAAAATAGAACACAAATCCACTGGAGCAAAACTAAACTTGGCTAATTTGTTCATCCAGGTTCGACTCCTGGCAGCGGAAAATACTTTTGGATTATTTTTTTATATTTTTCGTTTAATTGATATCTATTCCACTCACTAATCACCCATAAAGATATAAATAAAATTATTCAAGAAAATAGAACACAAATCCGTTGTAGCAAAACTAAACTTGGCTAATTTGTTCATCCAGGTTCGACTCCTGGCAACGGAAAATACTTTTGTATTGTTTTTTTTGTATTTTTCGTTTTTTATATCTATTTCACTCACTAATCGCCCCCCAAGCTATAAATAAAATTACTTAAGAAATAAAGCACAAATCCGCTGTAGCAAAACAAAACTTGGTTACTTTGTTCATCCAGGGACTCCTAGCAGCGGAAAATACTTTTGGATTATGGTTTTATATTTTTCGTTTTTTTGATATCCATTCCACTCACTAATCACCCATAAAGATATAAATAAAATTATTCAAGAAAATAGAACACAAATCCACGGTAGCAAAACTAAACTTGGGTAATTTGTTCATCCAGGTTCGACTCCTGGCAGCGGAAAAAACTTTTGGATTATTTTTTTATATTTTTTGTTTAATTGATATCTATTCCACTCACTAATCACCCATAAAGATATAAATAAAATTATTCAAGAAAATAGAACACAAATCCGCGGTAGCAAAACTAAACTTGGGTAATTTGTTCATCCAGGTTCGACTCTTGGCAACGGAAAATACTTTTGGATTATTTTTTTTGTATTTTTCGTTTTTTATATCTATTTCACTCACTAATCGCCCCCCAAGCTATAAGTAAAATTACTTAAGAAATAAAGCACAAATCCGCTGTAGCAAAAGTAAACTTGGTTAATTTGTTCATCCAGTTCGACTCCTGGCAACGGAAAATACTTTTGGATTATGGTTTTGAATTTTTCATTTTTTTATATCCATTCCACTCACTAATGACACATGAAGATATAAATAAACTTATTCAAGCAAATAGAACACAAATCCGCTGTAGCAAAACTAAACTTGGCTGATTTGTTCATCCAGGTTCGACTCGTGGCAGGGGAAAATACTTTTGGATTATTGTTTTATCTTTTTTGTTTTTTTGATATCTACTCCACTCACTAATAACCCATAAAGATATAAATAAATTATTCAAAAAATAGAATACAAATCCGCTGTAGCAAAACTAAACTTGGCTAATTTGTTCATCCAAGTTCAATTCTTTGTCGCGGAAAATACTTTTGGATTTTCTTTATTGTATGTTTCGTTTTTAAATCCATTTCACTGAATAATCACCCGTCAAACTATAAATAAAATTACTGGAAAAAAAAACAAAAATCCGCTGTAGCAAAACAAAACTTGGTTAATTTGTTCATCCAGGTTCGACTCCTAGCAGCGGAAAATACTTTTGGATTATGGTTTTATATTTTTCATTTTTTTGATATCCATTCCACTCACTAATCACCCATAAAGATATAAATAAAATTATTCAAGAAAATAGAACACAAATCCGCGGTAGAAAAACTAAACTTGGGTAATTTGTTCATCCAGGTTCGACTCCTGGCAACAAAAAATACTTTTGGATTATTTTTTTATATTTTTTGTTTAATTGATATCTATTCCACTCACTAATCACCCATAAAGATATAAATAAAATTATTCAAGAAAATAGAACACAAATCCGCTGTAGCAAAACTAAACTTGGGAAATTTGTTCATCCAGGTTCGACTCTTGGCAACGGAAAATACTTTTGGATTATTTTTTTTGTATTTTTCGTTTTTTATATCTATTTCACTCACTAATCGCCCCCCAAGCTATAAATAAAATTACTTAAGAAATAAAGCACAAATCCGCTGTAGCAAAACAAAACTTGGTTAGTTTGTTCATCCAGGGTCAACTCCTAGCAGCGGAAAATACTTTTGGATTATGGTTTTATATTTTTCGTTTTTTTGATATCCATTCCACTCACTAATCACCCATAAAGATATAAATAAAATTATTCAAGAAAATAGAACACAAATCCACGGTAGCAAAACTAAACTTGGGTAATTTGTTCATCCAGGTTCGACTCCTGGCAGCGGAAAAAACTTTTGGATTATTTTTTTATATTTTTTGTTTAATTGATATCTATTCCACTCACTAATCACCCATAAAGATATAAATAAAATTATTCAAGAAAATAGAACACAAATCCGCGGTAGCAAAACTAAACTTGGGTAATTTGTTCATCCAGGTTCGACTCTTGGCAACGGAAAATACTTTTGGATTATTTTTTTTGTATTTTTCGTTTTTTATATCTATTTCACTCACTAATCGCCCCCCAAGCTATAAGTAAAATTACTTAAGAAATAAAGCACAAATCCGCTGTAGCAAAAGTAAACTTGGTTAATTTGTTCATCCAGTTCGACTCCTGGCAACAGAAAATACTTTTGGATTATGGTTTTGAATTTTTCATTTTTTTATATCCATTCCACTCACTAATGACACATGAAGATATAAATAAACTTATTCAAGCAAATAGAACACAAATCCGCTGTAGCAAAACTAAACTTGGCTGATTTGTTCATCCAGGTTCGACTCGTGGCAGGGGAAAATACTTTTGGATTATTGTTTTATCTTTTTTGTTTTTTTGATATCTACTCCACTCACTAATAACCCATAAAGATATAAATAAATTATTCAAAAAATAGAACACAAATCCGCTGTAGCAAAACTAAACTTGGCTAATTTGTTCATCCAAGTTCAATTCTTTGTCGCGGAAAATACTTTTGGATTTTCTTTATTGTATGTTTCGTTTTTAAATCCATTTCACTGAATAATCACCCGTCAAACTATAAATAAAATTACTGGAAAAAAAAACAAAAATCCGCTGTAGCAAAACAAAACTTGGTTAATTTGTTCATCCAGGTTCGACTCCTAGCAGCGGAAAATACTTTTGGATTATGGTTTTATATTTTTCATTTTTTTGATATCCATTCCACTCACTAATCACCCATAAAGATATAAATAAAATTATTCAAGAAAATAGAACACAAATCCGCGGTAGAAAAACTAAACTTGGGTAATTTGTTCATCCA
Source organism: Malus fusca (assembly GCA_035220775.1). NCBI lineage: Eukaryota > Viridiplantae > Streptophyta > Magnoliopsida > Rosales > Rosaceae > Malus > Malus fusca. The sequence continues at coordinate 27,715,693 of CM069069.1, forward strand.
GGTTCGACTCCTGGCAACAAAAAATACTTTTGGATTATTTTTTTATATTTTTTGTTTAATTGATATCTATTCCACTCACTAATCACCCATAAAGATATAAATAAAATTATTCAAGAAAATAGAACACAAATCCGCTGTAGCAAAACTAAACTTGGGTAATTTGTTCATCCAGGTTCGACTCTTGGCAACGGAAAATACTTTTGGATTATTTTTTTTGTATTTTTCGTTTTTTATATCTATTTCACTCACTAATCGCCCCCCAAGCTATAAATAAAATTACTTAAGAAATAAAGCACAAATCCGCTGTAGCAAAACAAAACTTGGTTAGTTTGTTCATCCAGGGTCAACTCCTAGCAGCGGAAAATACTTTTGGATTATGGTTTTATATTTTTCGTTTTTTTGATATCCATTCCACTCACTAATCACCCATAAAGATATAAATAAAATTATTCAAGAAAATAGAACACAAATCCACGGTAGCAAAACTAAACTTGGGTAATTTGTTCATCCAGGTTCGACTCCTGGCAGCGGAAAAAACTTTTGGATTATTTTTTTATATTTTTTGTTTAATTGATATCTATTCCACTCACTAATCACCCATAAAGATATAAATAAAATTATTCAAGAAAATAGAACACAAATCCGCGGTAGCAAAACTAAACTTGGGTAATTTGTTCATCCAGGTTCGACTCTTGGCAACGGAAAATACTTTTGGATTATTTTTTTTGTATTTTTCGTTTTTTATATCTATTTCACTCACTAATCGCCCCCCAAGCTATAAGTAAAATTACTTAAGAAATAAAGCACAAATCCGCTGTAGCAAAAGTAAACTTGGTTAATTTGTTCATCCAGTTCGACTCCTGGCAACGGAAAATACTTTTGGATTATGGTTTTGAATTTTTCATTTTTTTATATCCATTCCACTCACTAATGACACATGAAGATATAAATAAACTTATTCAAGCAAATAGAACACAAATCCGCTGTAGCAAAACTAAACTTGGCTGATTTGTTCATCCAGGTTCGACTCGTGGCAGGGGAAAATACTTTTGGATTATTGTTTTATCTTTTTTGTTTTTTTGATATCTACTCCACTCACTAATAACCCATAAAGATATAAATAAATTATTCAAAAAATAGAACACAAATCCGCTGTAGCAAAACTAAACTTGGCTAATTTGTTCATCCAAGTTCAATTCTTTGTCGCGGAAAATACTTTTGGATTTTCTTTATTGTATGTTTCGTTTTTAAATCCATTTCACTGAATAATCACCCGTCAAACTATAAATAAAATTACTGGAAAAAAAAACAAAAATCCGCTGTAGCAAAACAAAACTTGGTTAATTTGTTCATCCAGGTTCGACTCCTAGCAGCGGAAAATACTTTTGGATTATGGTTTTATATTTTTCATTTTTTTGATATCCATTCCACTCACTAATCACCCATAAAGATATAAATAAAATTATTCAAGAAAATAGAACACAAATCCGCGGTAGAAAAACTAAACTTGGGTAATTTGTTCATCCAGGTTCGACTCCTGGCAACAAAAAATAGTTTTGGATTATTTTTTTATATTTTTTGTTTAATTGATATCTATTCCACTCACTAATCACCCATAAAGATATAGATAAAATTATTCAAGAAAATAGAACACAAATCCGCTGTAGCAAAACTAAACTTGGGTAATTTGTTCATCCAGGTTCGACTCTTGGCAACGGAAAATACTTTTGGATTATTTTTTTTGTATTTTTCGTTTTTTATATCTATTTCACTCACTAATCGCCCCCCAAGCTATAAATAAAATTACTTAAGAAATAAAGCACAAATCCGCTGTAGCAAAACAAAACTTGGTTAGTTTGTTCATCCAGGGTCAACTCCTAGCAGCGGAAAATACTTTTGGATTATGGTTTTATATTTTTCGTTTTTTTGATATCCATTCCACTCACTAATCACCCATAAAGATATAAATAAAATTATTCAAGAAAATAGAACACAAATCCACGGTAGCAAAACTAAACTTGGGTAATTTGTTCATCCAGGTTCGACTCCTGGCAGCGGAAAAAACTTTTGGATTATTTTTTTATATTTTTTGTTTAATTGATATCTATTCCACTCACTAATCACCCATAAAGATATAAATAAAATTATTCAAGAAAATAGAACACAAATCCGCGGTAGCAAAACTAAACTTGGGTAATTTGTTCATCCAGGTTCGACTCTTGGCAACGGAAAATACTTTTGGATTATTTTTTTGTATTTTTCGTTTTTTATATCTATTTCACTCACTAATCGCCCCCCAAGCTATAAGTAAAATTACTTAAGAAATAAAGCACAAATCCGCTGTAGCAAAAGTAAACTTGGTTAATTTGTTCATCCAGTTCGACTCCTGGCAACGGAAAATACTTTTGGATTATGGTTTTGAATTTTTCATTTTTTTATATCCATTCCACTCACTAATGACACATGAAGATATAAATAAACTTATTCAAGCAAACAGAACACAAATCCGCTGTAGCAAAACTAAACTTGGCTGATTTGTTCATCCAGGTTCGACTCGTGGCAGGGGAAAATACTTTTGGATTATTGTTTTATCTTTTTTGTTTTTTTGATATCTACTCCACTCACTAATAACCCATAAAGATATAAATAAATTATTCAAAAATAGAACACAAATCCGCTGTAGCAAAACTAAACTTGGCTAATTTGTTCATCCAAGTTCAATTCTTTGTCGCGGAAAATACTTTTGGATTTTCTTTATTGTATGTTTCGTTTTTAAATCCATTTCACTGAATAATCACCCGTCAAACTATAAATAAAATTACTGGAAAAAAAAACAAAAATCCGCTGTAGCAAAACAAAACTTGGTTAATTTGTTCATCCAGGTTCGACTCCTAGCAGCGGAAAATACTTTTGGATTATGGTTTTATATTTTTCATTTTTTTGATATCCATTCCACTCACTAATCACCCATAAAGATATAAATAAAATTATTCAAGAAAATAGAACACAAATCCGCTGTAGCAAAACTAAACTTGGCTAATTTGTTCATCCAAGTTCAATTCTTTGTCGCGGAAAATACTTTTGGATTTTCTTTATTGTATGTTTCGTTTTTAAATCCATTTCACTGAATAATCACCCGTCAAACTATAAATAAAATTACTGGAAAAAAAAACAAAAATCCGCTGTAGCAAAACAAAACTTGGTTAATTTGTTCATCCAGGTTCGACTCCTAGCAGCGGAAAATACTTTTGGATTATGGTTTTATATTTTTCATTTTTTTGATATCCATTCCACTCACTAATCACCCATAAAGATATAAATAAAATTATTCAAGAAAATAGAACACAAATCCGCGGTAGAAAAACTAAACTTGGGTAATTTGTTCATCCAGGTTCGACTCCTGGCAACAAAAAATACTTTTGGATTATTTTTTTATATTTTTTGTTTAATTGATATCTATTCTACTCACTAATCACCCATAAAGATATAAATAAAATTATTCAAGAAAATAGAACACAAATCCGCTGTAGCAAAACTAAACTTGGGTAATTTGTTCTTCCAGGTTCGACTCTTGGCAACGGAAAATACTTTTGGATTATTTTTTTTGTATTTTTCGTTTTTTATATCTATTTCACTCACTAATCGCCCCCCCAAGCTATAAATAAAATTACTTAAGAAATAAAGCACAAATACGCTGTAGCAAAACAAAACTTGGTTAATTTGTTCATCCAGGTTCAACTCCTACCAGCGGAAAATACTTTTGGATTATGGTTTTATATTTTTCGTTTTTTTTATATCCATTCCATTCACTAGTCACCCATAAAGATATAAATAACATTATTTATAATATAGAACACAAATCCGCTGTAGCAAAACTAAACTTGGCTAATTTGTTCATCTAGGTTCGACTCCTGGCAGCGGAAAATACTTTTGGATTATTTTTTTTATATTTTTCGTTTAATTGATATCTATTCCACTCACTAATCACCCATAAAGATATAAATAAAATTATTCAAGAAAATAGAACACAAATCCGCTGTAGCAAAACTAAACTTGGGTAATTTGTTCATACAGGTTCGACTTGTGGCAACGGAAAATACTTTTGGATTTCTTTTTTTTTCGTGTTTTATATCTATTTCACTCACTAATCGCCCCCCAAGCTATAAATAAAATTACTTAACAATAAAGCACAAATCCACTGTAGCAAAACAAAACTTGGTTAATTTGTTCGTCCAGCTTCAACTCCTAGCAGCGGAAAATACTTTTGGATTATGGTTTTATATTTTTCGTTTTTTTGATATCAATTCCACTCACTAATCACCCATAAAGATATAAATAATATGATTTATGAAAATAGAACACAAATCCGCTGTAGCAAAACTAAACTTGGGTAATTTGTTCATCCAGGTTCGACTCTTGGCAACAGAAAATACTTTTGGATTATTTTTTTTGTATTTTTCGTTTTTTATAACTATTTCACTCACTAATCGCCTCCCAAGCTATAAGTAAAATTACTTAAGAAATAAAGCACAAATCCGCTGTAGCAAAAGTAAACTTGGTTAATTTGTTCATCCAGTTCGACTCCTGGCAACGGAAAATACTTTTGGATTATGGTTTTGTATTTTTCGTTTTTTTTATATCCATTCCACTCACTAATCACGCATAAAGATATAAATAAACTTATTCAAGAAAATAGAACACAAATCTGCTGTAGCAAAACTAAACTTGGCTAAATTATTCATACAGGTTCGACTCGTGGCAGGGGAAAATACTTTTGGATTATTTTTTTATTTTTTTTGTTTTTTTGATATCTATTCCACTCACTAATAACCCATAAAGATATAAATAAAATTATTCAAGAAAATAGAACACAAATCCGCTGTAGCAAAAATAAACTGGGCTAATTTGTTCATCCAAGTTTAATTCTTTGCCGCAGAAAATACTTTTGGATTCTCTTTATTGTATGTTTCGTTTTTAAATCCATTTCACTGTATAATCACCCGTCAAACTATAAATAAAATTACTGGAAAAAAAAACAAAAATCCGCTGTAGCAAAACTAAACTTGGTTAATTTGTTCATCCAGTTTCGACTCCTGGCAGCGGAAAATCCTTTTGGATTATGGTTTTATATTTTTCGTTTTTTTGATATCCATTCCACTCACCAATCACCCATAAAGATATAAATAACATTATTTATGAAAATAGAACACAAATCCGCTGTAGCAAAACTAAACTTGGCTAATTTGTTCATCCAGGTTCGACTGCTGGCAGCGGAAAATACTTTTGGATTATTTTTTATATTTTTCGTTTAATTGATATCTATTCCACTCACTAATCACCCATAAAGATATAAATAAAAATTTTCAAGAAAATAGAATACAAATCCGCTGTAGCAAAACTAAACTTGGCCAATTTGTTCATCCAGGTTCGACTCCTGACAACGGAAAATACTTTTGGATTATTTTTTTTGTACTTGTCGTTTTTTATATCTATTTCACTCACTAATCCGTAGTAGCAAAACTATTCTTGGCTAATTTGTTCTTCCAGGTTTGAAAATCGTTTTTAAACTTTTTTCTTCTTTCCAATTGTGATATCTATTCCACTCACTAATCACCCATAAAGATATAAACAAATTATTCTAGAAAAAAGAACACAAATCCGTTGTAGCAAAACTAAACTTGGCTAATTTGTTCACCCATGTTCGACTCCTGGCAGCGAAAAAAACATTTGGATTTTTTTATTGTATTTTTCGTTTTTATATCTATTTCACTCACTAATCATCCCTCAAGCTATAAATAAGATTACTTACAGAAAAAACACAAATCCGCTGTAGCAAAACTAAACTTGGCTAATTGGTTCATCCAGTTTCGCCACTTGGCAGCGGAAAATACTATTGGATTCTTTTTTTTGTATTTTTATTTTTATATCCATTTCACTCACTAATCACCCTTCAATCTATAAATAAAATTACTTAAAGAAAAAACACAAATCCGTTGTAGCAAAACTAAACTTGGCTAGGTTGTTCATCCTAGTTCGCCTCTTGGCAGGGAAAATACTTTTGGATTCTATTTTTTGTATTTTTGTTTTGTATCCATTTCACTCACTAATCACCCCTCAAGGTATAAATAAAATTTCATAAAGAAATAACACAAATCCGTTGTAGCAAATCTAAACATGGCTAATTTGTTCATCCAGGATCAATTTTTGGCAGCGGAAAATACTTTTGGATTCTTTTTATTGTATTTTTCGTTTTTATATCCATTTCACTCAATAATCACCCGTCAAGCTATAAATAAAATTACTGAAAAAAAAAAAAATCCGCTGCAGCAAAACTAAACTTCGTTAATTTGTTCATCCATGTTCGACTCCTAGTAGCGGAAAATACTTTTGGATTATGGTTTTATATTTTTCATTTTTTTTATATCCATTCCACTCACTAATCACCCATAAAGATATAAATAACATAATTATTAAAAGAGAACACAAATCCGCTGTAGCAAAACTAAACTTGGCTAATTTGTTCATCCAGGTTTGACTCCTGGCAACGGAAAAGACTTTTGGATTATCTTTTTTGTATTTTTCGTTATTTATATCTATTTCACTCACTAATCGCCCCTCAAGCTATAAATAAAATTACTTAAGAAATAAAGCACAAATCTGTTGTAGCAAAACTAAACTTGGTTAATTTGTTCATCCAGGTTCGACTTCTAGCAGCGGAAAACTCTTTTGGATTATGGTTTTTTATTTTTCATTTTTTTTATATCCATTCCACTCACTAATCACCCATAAGGATATAAATAACATTATTTATGAAAATAGAACACAAATCCGTTGTAGCAAAACTAAACTTGGCTAATTTGTTCCTCCATGTTCGACTCCTAGCAGCGGAAAAAACATTTGGATTTTTATTTTTTATTTTTCGTTTTTATATCTATTTCACTCACTAATCACCCCTCAAGCTATAAATAAAATTACTTACAGAAAAAACACAAATCCGCTGTAGCAAAACAAAACTTGGTTAATTTGTTCATGCAGGTTCGCCTCTTGGCAGCGGAAAATACTATTGGATTCTTTTTTTTGTATTTTTGTTTTTATATCCGTTTCACTCACTAATCACCCGTAAAGCTGTAAATAAAATTACTTAAAGAAAAAACACAAACCGTTGTAGCAAAACTAAACTTGGATAATTTGTTCATCCAGGTTCGACTCCTGGCAATGGAAAATACTTTTGGATTATTTTTTTATCTTTTTTGTTTTTTTTGATATCTATTCCACTCACTAATCACCCATAAAGATATAAACAAAATTATTCAAGAAAATAGAACACAAATCTGCTGTAGCAAAACTAAACTTGGTTAATTTGTTTATCCAGGTTCGACTCCTGCCAGCGGAAAATACTTTTGGTTTATTTTTTTATATTTTTCGTTTAATTGATATCTATTCCACTCACTAATCACACATTAAGATGTAAATAAAATTATTCAAGAAAATAGAACACAAAACCGTTGTAGCAAAACTAAACTTGGCTAATTTGTTCATCCAGGTTCGACTCGTGGAAGCGGCAAATACTTTTGGATTATTTTTTTATCTTTTTCGCTTAATTGATATCTATTCCACTCACTAATCACCCATAAAGATATAAATAAAATTATTCAAGAAAATAGAACACAAATCCGTTGTAGAAAAACTAAACTTGGCTAATTTGTTCATCCAGGTTCGACTCCTGGCAGCGGAAAATACTTTTGGTTTATTTTTTTATATTTTTTGTTTAATTGATATCTATTCCACTCACTAATCACCCATAAAGATATAAATAAAATTATTCAAGAAAATAGAACACAAATATGCTGTAGCAAAACTAAACTTGGTTAATTTGTTCATCCAGGTTCGACTCCTGGCAGCAGAAAATACTTTTGGATATTGGTTTTGTATTTTTCGTTTTTTTCATATCCATTCCACTAACTAATCACCAATAAATATTTAAATAAACTTATTCAAGAAAATATAACACAAATCCGCTGTAGCAAAACTAAACTTGGCTAATTTGTTCATCCAGGTTCAACTCCTAACAACAGAAAATACTTTTGGATATTGGTTTTGTATTTTTCATTTTTTTGATATCCATTCCACTCACTAATCACCAATAAATATTTAAATAAACTTATTCAAGAAAATATAACAAAAATCCGCTGTAGCAAAACTAAACTTGGCTAATTTGTTCATCCAGGTTCAACTCCTAGCAGCGGAAAATACTTTTGGTTTATTTTTTTATATTGATCGTTTAATTGATATCTATTCCACTCACTAATCACCCATAAAGATATAAATAAAACTATTCAAGAAAATAGAACACAAATCCGTTGTAGAAAAACTAAACTTGGCTAATTTGTTCATCCAGGTTCGACTCTTGGCAGCGGAAAATACTTTTGGTTTATTTTTTTATATTTTTTGTTTAATTGATATCTATTCCACTCACTAATCACCCATAAAGATATAAATAAAATTATTCAAGAAAATAGAACACAAATCCGCTGTAGCGAAACTAAACTTGGCTACTTTATTCATCCAGGTTCGACTCCTGGCAGCAGAAAATACTTTTGGATATTGGTTTTGTATTTTTCGTTTTTTTGATATCCATTCCATTCATTAATCACCAATAAATATTTAAATAAACTTATTCAAGAAAATATAACACAAATCCGCTGTAGCAAAACTAAACTTGGCTAATTTGTTCATCCAGGTTTGACTCCTGCCAGCGGAAAATACTTTTGGATTATTCTTTTATCTTTTTTGTTTTTTTATATCTATTCCAATCACTAATCACCCATAAAGAGAAAAATAAAATTATTCAAGAATATAGAACACAAATCCGCTGTAGCAAAACTAAACTTGGCTAATTTTTTCATCCAGGTTTGACTCCTGGCAGCGGAAAATACTTTTGGTTTATTTTTTTATATTTTTCGTTTAATTGATATCTATTCCACTCACTAATCACCCATAAAGATATAAATAAACTTATTCAAGAAAATAGAACACAAATCCGTCGTAGCAAAACTAAACTTTGTTAATTTGTTCATCCAATTCGACTGCTGGCAGCGGAAAATACTTTTGGATTATGGTTTTGTATTTTTCATTTTTTTTATATCCATTCCACTCACTAATCACCCATAAAGATTTAAATAAAATTATTCAAGAAAATAGGAAACAAATTCGCTGTAGCAAAACTAAACTTGGCTAATTTGTTCATCCAGGTTCGACTCCCGGCAGCAGAAACTACTTTTGGATTATTTTTTTTAAATTTTTCGTTTAATTGATATCTATTCTACTCGCTAATCACCCATAAATAGACAGATAAAATTAGTCAAGAAAATAGAACACAAATCTACTGTAGCAAAACTAAACTTGGCTAATTTGTTCATCCAGGTTCGACTCCTGGCAGCGGAAAATACTTTTGGATTATTTTTTTCTATTTTTTGTTTAATTGATATCTATTCCACTGACTAATCACCCATAAAGATATAAATAAAATTATTCAAGAAAATCGAACACGAATCCGTTGTAGCAAAACTAAACTTGGTTAATTTGTTCATTTAGGTTCGACTCCTGGCAGCGGAAAATACTTTTGGTTTATTTTTTTCTATTTTTTTCTATTTTTTGTTTAATTGATATCTATTCCACTGACTAATCACCCATAAAGATATAAATAAAATTATTCAAGAAAATCGAACACGAATCCGTTGTAGCAAAACTAAACTTGGTTAATTTGTTCATCCAAGTTCGACTCCTGGCAGCGGAAAATACTTTCGGATTATTCTTTTATCTTTTGTGTTTTTTTTATATCTATTCCAATCACTAATCACCCATAAAGATATAAATAAAATTATTCAAGAATATAGAACACAAATCCGCTGTAGCAAAACTAAACTTGGCTAATTTGTTCATCCAGGTTTGACTCCTGGCAGCGGAAAATACTTTTGGTTTATTTTTTTTATATTTTTTCGTTTTTTTGATATCCATTCCATTCACTAATCACCAATAAATATTTAAATAAACTTATTCAAGAAAATAGAACACAAATCCGCTGTAGCAAAACTAAACTTGGCTACTTTGTTCATCCAGGTTCGACTCCTGGCAACGGAAAATACTTTTGGATATTCGTTTTGTATTTTTAATTTTTTTGATATCCATTCCACTCACTAATCACCAATAAATATTTAAATAAACTTATTCAAGAAAATATAACACAAATCCGCTGTAGCAAAACTAAACTTGGCTTATTTGTTCATCCATGTTCGACTCCTGGCAGCGGAAAATACTTTTGGTTTATTTTTTTTGTTTAATTGATATCTATTCCACTCACTAATCACCCATAAAGATATAAATAAAATTATTCAAGAAAATACAACACAAATCCGTTGTAGAAAAACTAAACTTGGCTAATTTGTTCATCCAGGTTCGACTCCTGGCAGCGGAAAATACTTTTGGTTTATTTTTTTCTATTTTTTGTTTAATTGATATCTATTCCACTGACTAATCACCCATAAAGATATAAATAAAATTATTCAAGAAAATCGAACACGAATCCGTTGTAGCAAAACTAAACTTGGTTAATTTGTTCATTTAGGTTCGACTCCTGGCAGCGGAAAATACTTTTGGTTTATTTTTTTATATTTTTTGTTTAATTGATATCTATTCCACTCACTAATCACCCATAAAGATATAAATAAAATTATTCAAGAAAATAGAACACAAATCCGCTGTAGCAAAACTAAACTTGGCTACTTTGTTCATCCAGGTTCGACTCCTGGCAACGGAAAATACTTTTGGATATTCGTTTTGTATTTTTCATTTTTTTGATATCCATTCCACTCACTAATCACCAATAAATATTTAAATAAACTTATTCAAGAAAATAGGAAACAAATTCGCTGTAGCAAAACTAAACTTGGCTAATTTGTTAATCCAGGTTCGACTCCTGGCAGCTGAAACTACTTTTGGATTATTTTTTTTATATTTTTCGTTTAATTGATATCTATTCTACTCGCTAATCACCCATAAAGATATAAATAAAATTATTCAAGAAAATAGAACACAAATCCGTTGTAGAAAAAAAACTTGGCTAATTTGTTCATGCAGGTTCGACTCCTGGCAGCGGAAATACTTTTTGTTTATTTTTTTATATTTTTTGTTTAATTGATATCTATTCCACTGACTAATCACCCATAAAGATATAAATAAAATTATTCAAGAAAATATAACACAAATCCGCTGAAGCAAAACTAAACTTGGCTAATTTGTTCAGCCAGGTTCGACTCCTGGCAGCGGAAAATACTTTTGGATTATTTTTTTATCTTTTTTGTTTTTTTTTATATCTATTGCACTCACTAATCACCCAAAAAGAGAAAAATAAAATTATTCAAGAATATAGAACACAAATCCGCTGTAGCAAAACTAAACTTGGCTAATTTTTTCATCCAGGTTTGACTCCTGGCAGCGGAAAATACTTTTAGTTTATTTAGTTATATTTTTCGTTTAATTGATATCTATTCCACTCACTAATAACCCATAAAGATATAAATAAACTTATTCAAGAAAATAGAACACAAATCCGTTGTAGCAAAACCAAACTTTGTTAATTTTTTCATCCAATTCGACTGCTGGCAGCGAAAAATACATTTGGATTATGGTTTTGTATTTTTCATTTTTTTTATATCCATTCCACTCACTAATCACCCATAAAGATTTAAATAAAATTTTTCAAGAAAATAGAAAACAAATTCGCTGTAGTAAAACTAAACTTGGCTAATTTGTTCATCCAGGTTCGACTCCTGGCAGCGGAAAATACTTTTGGTTTATTTTTTTATATTTTTTGTTTAATTGATATCTATGCCAGTGACTAATCACCCATAAAGAGAAAAATAAAATTATTCAAGAAAATAGAACACAAATCCGCTGTAGCAAAACTAAACTTGGCTACTTTGTTCATCCAGGTTCGACTCCTGGCAACAGAAAATACTTCTGGATATTGGTTTTGTATTTTTCGTTTTTTTGATATCCATTCCACTCACTAATCACCAATAAATATTTAAATAAACTTATTCAAGAAAATATAACACAAATCCGCTGTAGCAAAACTAAACTTGGCTAATTTGTTCATCCAAGTTCGACTCCTGGCAGCGGAAAATACTTTTGGATTATTCTTTTATCTTTTTTGTTTTTTTATATCTATTCCAATCACTAATCACCCATAAAGAGAAAAATAAAATTATTCAAGAATATAGAACACAAATCCGCTGTAGCAAAACTAAACTTGGCTAATTTGTTCATCCAGGTTTGACTCCTGGCAGCGGAAAATACTTTTGGTTTATTTTTTTATATTTTTTGTTTAATTGATATCTATGCCAGTGACTAATCACCCATAAAGAGAAAAATAAAATTATTCAAGAAAATAGAACACAAATCCGCTGTAGCAAAACTAAACTTGGCTACTTTGTTCATCCAGGTTCGACTCCTGGCAACGGAAAATACTTCTGGATATTGGTTTTGTATTTTTCGTTTTTTTGATATCCATTCCACTCACTAATCACCAATAAATATTTAAATAAACTTATTCAAGAAAATATAACACAAATCCGCTGTAGCAAAACTAAACTTGGTTAATTTGTTCATCCAAGTTCGACTCCTGGCAGCGGAAAATACTTTCGGATTATTCTTTTATCTTTTTTGTTTTTTTATATCTATTCCAATCACTAATCACCCATAAAGATATAAATAAAATTATTCAAGAATATAGAACACAAATCCGCTGTAGCAAAACTAAACTTGGCTAATTTGTTCATCCAGGTTTGACTCCTGGCAGCGGAAAATACTTTTGGTTTATTTTTTTTATATTTTTCGTTTTTTTGATATCCATTCCATTCACTAATCACCAATAAATATTTAAATAAACTTATTCAAGAAAATAGAACACAAATCCGCTGTAGCAAAACTAAACTTGGCTACTTTGTTCATCCAGGTTCGACTCCTGGCAACGGAAAATACTTTTGGATATTCGTTTTGTATTTTTAATTTTTTTGATATCCATTCCACTCACTAATCACCAATAAATATTTAAATAAACTTATTCAAGAAAATATAACACAAATCCGCTGTAGCAAAACTAAACTTGGCTTATTTGTTCATCCAGGTTCGACTCCTGGCAGCGGAAAATACTTTTGGTTTATTTTTTTTGTTTAATTGATATCTATTCCACTCACTAATCACCCATAAAGATATAAATAAAATTATTCAAGAAAATACAACACAAATCCGTTGTAGAAAAACTAAACTTGGCTAATTTGTTCATCCAGGTTCGACTCCTGGCAGCGGAAAATACTTTTGGTTTATTTTTTTCTATTTTTTGTTTAATTGATATCTATTCCACTGACTAATCACCCATAAAGATATAAATAAAATTATTCAAGAAAATCGAACACGAATCCGTTGTAGCAAAACTAAACTTGGTTAATTTGTTCATTTAGGTTCGACTCCTGGCAGCGGAAAATACTTTTGGTTTATTTTTTTATATTTTTTGTTTAATTGATATCTATTCCACTCACTAATCACCCATAAAGATATAAATAAAATTATTCAAGAAAATAGAACACAAATCCGCTGTAGCAAAACTAAACTTGGCTACTTTGTTCATCCAGGTTCGACTCCTGGCAACGGAAAATACTTTTGGATATTCGTTTTGTATTTTTCATTTTTTTGATATCCATTCCACTCACTAATCACCAATAAATATTTAAATAAACTTATTCAAGAAAATAGGAAACAAATTCGCTGTAGCAAAACTAAACTTGGCTAATTTGTTAATCCAGGTTCGACTCCTGGCAGCTGAAACTACTTTTGGATTATTTTTTTTATATTTTTCGTTTAATTGATATCTATTCTACTCGCTAATCACCCATAAAGATATAAATAAAATTATTCAAGAAAATAGAACACAAATCCGTTGTAGAAAAAAAACTTGGCTAATTTGTTCATGCAGGTTCGACTCCTGGCAGCGGAAATACTTTTTGTTTATTTTTTTATATTTTTTGTTTAATTGATATCTATTCCACTGACTAATCACCCATAAAGATATAAATAAAATTATTCAAGAAAATATAACACAAATCCGCTGAAGCAAAACTAAACTTGGCTAATTTGTTCAGCCAGGTTCGACTCGTGGCAGCGGAAAATACTTTTGGATTATTTTTTTATCTTTTTTGTTTTTTTTATATCTATTGCACTCACTAATCACCCAAAAAGAGAAAAATAAAATTATTCAAGAATATAGAACACAAATCCGCTGTAGCAAAACTAAACTTGGCTAATTTTTTCATCCAGGTTTGACTCCTGGCAGCGGAAAATACTTTTAGTTTATGTTGTTATATTTTTCGTTTAATTGATATCTATTCCACTCACTAATAACCCATAAAGAAATAAATAAACTTATTCAAGAAAATAGAACACAAATCCGTTGTAGCAAAACCAAACTTTGTTAATTTTTTCATCCAATTCGACTGCTGGCAGCGAAAAATACATTTGGATTATGGTTTTGTATTTTTCATTTTTTTTTATATCCTTTCCACTCACTAATCACCCATAAAGATTTAAATAAAATTTTTCAAGAAAATAGAAAACAAATTCGCTGTAGTAAAACTAAACTTGGCTAATTTGTTCATCCAGGTTCGACTCCTGGCAGCGGAAAATACTTTTGGTTTATTTTTTTATATTTTTTGTTTAATTGATATCTATGCCAGTGACTAATCACCCATAAAGAGAAAAATAAAATTATTCAAGAAAATAGAACACAAATCCGCTGTAGCAAAACTAAACTTGGCTACTTTGTTCATCCAGGTTCGACTCCTGGCAACGGAAAATACTTCTGGATATTGGTTTTGTATTTTTCGTTTTTTTGATATCCATTCCACTCACTAATCACCAATAAATATTTAAATAAACTTATTCAAGAAAATATAACACAAATCCGCTGTAGCAAAACTAAACTTGGCTAATTTGTTCATCCAAGTTCGACTCCTGGCAGCGGAAAATACTTTTGGATTATTCTTTTATCTTTTTTGTTTTTTTTTATCTATTCCAATCACTAATCACCCATAAAGAGAAAAATAAAATTATTCAAGAATATAGAACACAAATCCGCTGTAGCAAAACTAAACTTGGCTAATTTGTTCATCCAGGTTTGACTCCTGGCAGCGGAAAATACTTTTGGTTTATTTTTTTTATATTTTTCGTTTAATTGATATATATTCCACTCAGTAATCACCCATAAAGATATAAATAAAATTATTCAAGAAAATCGAACACGAATCCGTTGTAGCAAAACTAAACTTGGTTAATTTGTTCATTTAGGTTCGACTCCTGGCAGCGGAAATACTTTTGGTTTATTTTTTTATATTTTTTGTTTAATTGATATCTATTCCACTGACTAATCACCCATAAAGATATAAATAAAATTATTCAAGAAAATATAACACAAATCCGCTGTAGCAAAACTAAACTTGGCTAATTTATTCATCCAGGTTCGACTCCTGGCAGCGGAAAATACTTTTGGATTATTTTTTTCTATTTTTTGTTTAATTGATATCTATTCCACTGACTAACCACCCATAAAGATATAAATAAAATTATTCAAGAAAATAGAACACGAATCCGTTGTAGCAAAACTAAACTTGGCTAATTTTTTTCATCCAGGTTCGATTCCTGGCAGCGGAAAATACTTTTGGATATTGGTTTTGTATTTTTCGTTTTTTTGATATCCATTCCATTCACTAATCACCAATAAATATTTAAATAAACTTATTCAAGAAAATATAACACAAATCCGCTGTAGCAAAACTAAACTTGGCTAATTTGTTCATCCAAGTTCGACTCTTGGCAGCGGAAAATACTTTTGGATTATTCTTTTATCTTTTTTGTTTTTTTATATCTATTCCAATCACTAATCACCCATAAAGAGAAAAATAAAATTATTCAAGAAAATAGAACACAAATTCGTTGTAGAAAAACTAAACTTGGCTCATTTGTTCATCCAGGTTCGACTCCTGGCATCGGAAAATACTTTTGGTTTATTTTTTTCTATTTTTTGTTTAATATATATCTATTCCACTGACTAATCACCCATAAAGATATAAATAAAATTATTCAAGAAAATAGAACACAAATCCGTTGTAGCAAAACTAAACTTGGTTAATTTGTTCATCCAGGTTCGACTCCTGGCAGCGGAAAATACTTTTCGTTTATTTTTTATATTTTTTGTTTAATTGATATCTATTCCACTCACTAATCACCCATAAAGATATAAATAAAATTATTCAAGAAAATAGAACACAAATCCGCTGTAGCAAAACTAAACTTGGCTAATTTGTTCATCCAGGTTCGATTCCTGGCAGCGGAAAATACTTTTGGATATTGGTTTTGTATTTTTGATATCCATTCCATTCACTAATCACCAATAAATATTTAAATAAACTTATTCAAGAAAATATAACACAAATCCGTCGTAGCAAAACTAAACTTTGTTAATTTGTTCTTCCAATTCGACTGCTGGCAGCGGAAAATACTTTTGGATTATGGTTTTGTATTTTTCGTTTTTTTATATCCATTCCACTCACTAATCACCCATAAATATTTAAATAAAATTATTCAAGAAAATAGAAAACAAATTCGCTGTAGCAAAACTAAACTTAGCTCATTGGTTCATCCAGGTTCGACTCCTGGCAGCTGAAACTAATTTTGGATTATTTTTTTTATATTTTTCGTTTAATTGATATCTATTCCACTCGTTAATCACCCATAAAGAGACTGATAAAATTAGTCAAGAAAATAGAACAGAAATCTACTGTAGCAAAACTAAACTTGGCTAATTTGTTTAGCCAGGTTTGACTCCTGGCTGCGGAAAATACTTTTGGTTTATTTTTTTATATTTTTCATTTAATTGATATCTATTCCACTCACTAATCACCCATAAAGATATAAATAAAATTATTCAAGAAAATAGAACACAAATCCGCTGTAGCAAAACTAAACTTGGCTACTTTGTTCATCCAGGTTCGACTCCTGGCAACGGAAAATACTTTTGGATATTGGTTTTGTATTTTTCGTTTTTTGATATCCATTCCACTCACTAATCACCAATAAATATTTAAATAAACTTATTCAAGAAAATATAACACAAATCCGCTGTAGCAAAACTAAACTTGGCTAATTTGTTCATCCAGGTTCGACTCCTGGCAGCGGAAAATACTTTTGGTTTATTTTTTTATATTTTTTGTTTAATTGATATCTATTCCACTCACTAATCACCCATAAATATATAAATAAAATTATTCAAGAAAATAGAACACAAATCCGTTGTAGAAAAACTAAACTTGGCTAATTTGTTCATCCAGGTTCGACTCCTGGGACCGGAAAATACTTTTGGTTTATTTTTTTATATTTTTTGTTTAATTGATATCTATTCCACTGACTAATCACCCATAAAGATATAAATAAAATTATTCAAGAAAATAGAACACGAATCCGTTGTAGCAAAACTAAACTTGGCTAATTTGTTCATCCAGGTTCGACTCCTGGCAACGGAAAATACTTTTGGATATTGGTTTTGTATTTTTCGTTTTTTTGATATCCATTCCACTCACTAATCACCAATAAATATTTAAATAAACTTATTCAAGAAAATATAACACAAATCCTCTGTAGCAAAACTAAACTTGGCTAATTTGTTCTTCCAGGTTCGACTCCTGGCAGCGGAAAATACTTTTGGTTTATTTCTTTATATTTTTTGTTTAATTGATATCTATTCCACTCACTAATCACCCATAAAGATATAAATAAAATTATTCAAGAAAATAGAATACAAATCAGCAGTAGCAAAACTAAACTTGGCTAATTTGTTCATCCAGGTTCGACTCTTGGCAGCGGAAAATACTTTTGGATATTGGTTTTGTATTTTTCGTTTTTTTTATATCCATTCCATTCACTAATCACCAATAAATAGTTAAATAAACTTATTCAAGAAAATATAACACAAATCCGCTGTAGCAAACCTAAACTTGGCTAATTTGTTCATCCTGGTTCGACTCCTGGCAGCGGAAATACTTTTGGATTATTTTTTTATCTTTTTGGTTTTTTTTATATCTATTCCACTCACTCATCACCAATAAAGTGAAAAATAAAATTATTCAAGAATATAGAACACAAATCCGCTGTAGCAAAACTAAACTTGGCTAATTTTTTCATCCAGGTTTGACTCCTTGCAGCGGAAAATACTTTTAGTTTATTTTGTTATATTTTTCGTTTAATTGATATCTATTCCACTCACTAATAACCCATAAAGATATAAATAAACTTATTCAAGAAAATAGAACACAAATCCGTTGTAGCAAAACCAAACTTTGTTAATTTGTTCATCCAATTCGACTGCTGGCAGCGAAAAATACATTTGGATTATGGTTTTGTATTTTTCATTTTTTTTATATCCATTCCACTCACTAATCACCCATAAAGATTTAAATAAAATTTTTCAAGAAAATAGAAAACAAATTCGCTGTAGTAAAACTAAACTTGGCTAATTTGTTCATCCAGGTTCGACTCCTGGCAGCGGAAAATACTTTTGGTTTATTTTTTTATATTTTTTGTTTAATTGATATCTATGCCAGTGACTAATCACCCATAAAGAGAAAAATAAAATTATTCAAGAAAATAGAACACAAATCCGCTGTAGCAAAACTAAACTTGGCTACTTTGTTCATCCAGGTTCGACTCCTGGCAACGGAAAATACTTCTGGATATTGGTTTTGTATTTTTCGTTTTTTTGATATCCATTCCACTCACTAATCACCAATAAATATTTAAATAAACTTATTCAAGAAAATATAACACAAATCCGCTGTAGCAAAACTAAACTTGGCTAATTTGTTCATCCAAGTTCGACTCCTGGCAGCGGAAAATACTTTTGGATTATTCTTTTATCTTTTTTGTTTTTTTATATCTATTCCAATCACTAATCACCCATAAAGAGAAAAATAAAATTATTCAAGAATATAGAACACAAATCCGCTGTAGCAAAACTAAACTTGGCTAATTTGTTCATCCAGGTTTGACTCATGGCAGCGGAAAATACTTTTGGTTTATTTTTTTTATATTTTTCGTTTAATTGATATATATTCCACTCAGTAATCACCCATAAAGATATAAATAAAATTATTCAAGAAAATCGAACACGAATCCGTTGTAGCAAAACTAAACTTGGTTAATTTGTTCATTTAGGTTCGACTCCTGGCAGCGGAAATACTTTTGGTTTATTTTTTTATATTTTTTGTTTAATTGATATCTATTCCACTGACTAATCACCCATAAAGATATAAATAAAATTATTCAAGAAAATATAACACAAATCCGCTGTAGCAAAACTAAACTTGGCTAATTTATTCATCCAGGTTCGACTCCTGGCAGCGGAAAATACTTTTGGATTATTTTTTTCTATTTTTTGTTTAATTGATATCTATTCCACTGACTAACCACCCATAAAGATATAAATAAAATTATTCAAGAAAATAGAACACGAATCCGTTGTAGCAAAACTAAACTTGGCTAATTTTTTTCATCCAGGTTCGATTCCTGGCAGCGGAAAATACTTTTGGATATTGGTTTTGTATTTTTCGTTTTTTTGATATCCATTCCATTCACTAATCACCAATAAATATTTAAATAAACTTATTCAAGAAAATATAACACAAATCCGCTGTAGCAAAACTAAACTTGGCTAATTTGTTCATCCAAGTTCGACTCTTGGCAGCGGAAAATACTTTTGGATTATTCTTTTATCTTTTTTGTTTTTTTATATCTATTCCAATCATTAATCACCCATAAAGAGAAAAATAAAATTATTCAAGAAAATAGAACACAAATTCGTTGTAGAAAAACTAAACTTGGCTCATTTGTTCATCCAGGTTCGACTCCTGGCATCGGAAAATACTTTTGGTTTATTTTTTTCTATTTTTTGTTTAATATATATCTATTCCACTGACTAATCACCCATAAAGATATAAATAAAATTATTCAAGAAAATAGAACACGAATCCGTTGTAGCAAAACTAAACTTGGTTAATTTGTTCATCCAGGTTCGACTCCTGGCAGCGGAAAATACTTTTCGTTTATTTTTTATATTTTTTGTTTAATTGATATATATTCCACTCACTAATCACCCATAAAGATATAAATAAAATTATTCAAGAAAATAGAACACAAATCCGCTGTAGCAAAACTAAACTTGGCTAATTTGTTCATCCAGGTTCGATTCCTGGCAGCGGAAAATACTTTTGGATATTGGTTTTGTATTTTTTGTTTTTTTGATATCCATTCCATTCACTAATCACCAATAAATATTTAAATAAACTTATTCAAGAAAATATAACACAAATCCGTCGTAGCAAAACTAAACTTTGTTAATTTGTTCTTCCAATTCGACTGCTGGCAGCGGAAAATACTTTTGGATTATGGTTTTGTATTTTTCGTTTTTTTATATCCATTCCACTCACTAATCACCCATAAATATTTAAATAAAATTATTCAAGAAAATAGAAAACAAATTCGCTGTTGCAAAACTAAACTTAGCTCATTGGTTCATCCAGGTTCGACTCCTGGCAGCTGAAACTACTTTTGGATTATTTTTTTTATATTTTTCGTTTAATTGATATCTATTCCACTCGCTAATCACCCATAAAGAGACTGATAAAATTAGTCAAGAAAATAGAACAGAAATCTACTGTAGCAAAACTAAACTTGGCTAATTTGTTTAGCCAGGTTTGACTCCTGGCTGCGGAAAATACTTTTGGTTTATTTTTTTATATTTTTCATTTAATTGATATCTATTCCACTCACTAATCACCCATAAAGATATAAATAAAATTATTCAAGAAAATAGAACACAAATCCGCTGTAGCAAAACTAAACTTGGCTACTTTGTTCATCCAGGTTCGACTCCTGGCAACGGAAAATACTTTTGGATATTGGTTTTGTATTTTTCGTTTTTTTGATATCCATTCCACTCACTAATCACCAATAAATATTTAAATAAACTTATTCAAGAAAATATAACACAAATCCGCTGTAGCAAAACTAAACTTGGCTAATTTGTTCATCCAGGTTCGCCTCCTGGCAGCGGAAAATACTTTTGGTTTATTTTTTTATATTTTTTGTTTAATTGATATCTATTCCACTCACTAATCACCCATAAAGATATAAATAAAATTATTCAAGAAAATAGAACACAAATCCGTTGTAGAAAAACTAAACTTGGCTAATTTGTTCATCCAGGTTCGACTCCTGGGACCGGAAAATACTTTTGGTTTATTTTTTTATATTTTTTGTTTAATTGATATCTATTCCACTGACTAATCACCCATAAAGATATAAATAAAATTATTCAAGAAAATAGAACACGAATCCGTTGTAGCAAAACTAAACTTGGCTAATTTGTTCATCCAGGTTCGACTCCTGGCAACGGAAAATACTTTTGGATATTGGTTTTGTATTTTTCGTTTTTTGGATATCCATTCCACTCACTAATCACCAATAAATATTTAAATAAACTTATTCAAGAAAATATAACACAAATCCTCTGTAGCAAAACTAAACTTGGCTAATTTGTTCTTCCAGGTTCGACTCCTGGCAGCGGAAAATACTTTTGGTTTATTTCTTTATATTTTTTGTTTAATTGATATCTATTCCACTCACTAATCACCCATAAAGATATAAATAAAATTATTCAAGAAAATAGAATACAAATCAGCAGTAGCAAAACTAAACTTGGCTAATTTGTTCATCCAGGTTCGACTCCTGGCAGCGGAAAATACTTTTGGATATTGGTTTTGTATTTTTCGTTTTTTTTTATATCCATTCCATTTACTAATCACCAATAAATATTTAAATAAACTTATTCAAGAAAATATAACACAAATCCGCTGTAGCAAACCTAAACTTGGCTAATTTGTTCATCCTGGTTCGACTCCTGGCAGCGGAAATACTTTTGGATTATTTTTTTATCTTTTTGGTTTTTTTTATATCTATTCCACTCACTCATCACCAATAAAGTGAAAAATAAAATTATTCAAGAATATAGAACACCAATCCGCTGTAGCAAAACTAAACTTGGCTAATTTGTTCATCCAGGTTTGACTCCTAGCAGCGGAAAATACTTTTGGTTTATTTTTTTATATTTTTCGTTTAATTGATATCTATTCCACTCATTAATCACCCATAAAGATATAAATAAACTTATTCAAGAAAATAGAACATAAATCCGTTGTAGCAGAACTAAACTTTGTTAATTATTTCATCCAATTCGACTGCTGGCAGCGGAAAATACTTTTGGATTATGGTTTTGTATTTTTCATTTTTTTGATATCCAGTCCACTCACTAATGACCGATAAAGATTTAAATAAATTTTTTCAAGAAAATAGAAAACAAATTCGCTGTAGCAAAAGTAAACTTGGCTAATTTGTTCATCCAGGTTCGACTCCTGGCAGCGGAAAATACTTTTGGTTTATTTTTTTATATTTTTTGTTTAATTGATATCTATTCCACTCACTAATCACCCATAAAGATATAAATAAAATTATTCAAGAAAATAGAACACAAATCCGCTGTAGCAAAACTAAACTTGGCTACTTTGTTCATCCAGGTTCGACTCCTGGCAGCGGAAAATACTTTTGGATATTGGTTTTGTATTTTTCGTTTTTTTGATATCCATTCCACTCACTAATCACCAATAAATATTTAAATAAACTTATTCAAGAAAATATAACACAAATCCTCTGTAGCAAAACTAAACTTGGCTAATTTGTTCTTCCAGGTTCGACTCCTGGCAGCGGAAAATACTTTTGGTTTATTTCTTTATATTTTTTGTTTAATTGATATCTATTCCACTCACTAATCACCCATAAAGATATAAATAAAATTATTCAAGAAAATAGAACACAAATCCGCTGTAGCAAAACTAAACTTGGCTAATTTGTTCATCCAGGTTCGACTCCTGGCAGCGGAAAATACTTTTGGTTTATTTTTTTATATTTTTTGTTTAATTGATATCTATTCCACTCACTAATCACCCATAAAGATATAAATAAAATTATTCAAGAAAATAGAAGACAAATCTGCTGTAGCAAAACTAAACTTGGCTAATTTATTCATCCAGGTTCGACTCCTGGCAGCGGAAAATACTTTTCAATTCTTTTTATTGTATTTTTCGTTCTTATATCCATTTCACTGAATAATCACCCATCAAGCTAAATATAAAATTACAGCAAAAAAAACAAAAATCCGCTGTAGCAAAACTAAATTTGGTTAATTTGTTCAACCAGGTTCGACTCCTGGCAGCGGAAAATACTTTTGGATTATTGTTTTGTATTTTTTGTTTTTTTGATATCCATTCCACTCACTAATCACCCATTAAGATTTAAATAAAATTATTCAAGAAAATAGAAAACAAATTCGCTGTAGCAAAACTAAACTTGGCTAATTTGTTCATCCAGGTTCGACTCCTGGCAGTTGAAACTACTTTTGGATTATTTTTTTTATATTTTTCGTTTAATTGATATCTATTCCACTCGCTAATCACCCATAAAGAGACAGATAAAATTAGTCAAGAAAAGAGAACACAAATCTGCTGTAGCAAAACTAAACTTGGCTAATTTGTTCATCGAGGTTCGAATCGTGGCAGGGGAAAATACTTTTGCATTATTTTTTTTATCTTTTTTGTTTTTTTTCATATCTATTCCACTCACTAATCACCCATAAAGATATAATTAAAATTATTCAAGAAAATAGAATACAAATCTGCTGTAGCAAAACTAAACTTGGCTAATTTGTTCATCCAGGTTCGACTCCTGGCAGCGGAAAATACTTTTGGTTTATTTTTTTATTTTTTGCGTTTAATTGATATCTATTCCACTCACTAGTCACCCATAATGATATAAATAAAATTATTCAAGAAATAGAACACAAATCCACTGTACAAAACTAAACTTGGCTAATTTGTTCATCCAGGTTCGAGTCCTGGCAGCGGAAAATACTTTTGGATTATGGTTTTGTATTTTTCATTTCTTTGGTATCCATTCCACTCACTAATCACCAATAAATATATAAATAAACTTATTCAAGAAAATAGAACACAAATCAGCTAAAGGAAAACTAAACTTGGCTAATTTGTTTATCCAGGTTCGACTCTTGGCAGGGGAAAATACTTTTGGTTTATTTTTTTATAATTTTCGTTTAATTGATATCTATTCCACTCACTAATGACCCATAAAGATGTAAATAAAATTATTCAAGAAAATAGAACGCAAAACCGTTGTAGCAAAACTAAACTTGGCTAATTTGTTCATCCAGGTTCGACTCCTGGCAGCGGAAAATACTTTTCAATTCTTTTTATTGTATTTTTCGTTCTTATATCCATTTCACTGAATAATCACCCATCAAGCTAAATATAAAATTACAGCAAAAAAAACAAAAATCCGCTGTAGCAAAACTAAATTTGGTTAATTTGTTCATCCAGGTTCGACTCCTAACAGCGGAAAATACTTTTGGATTATGGTTTTATATTTTTCGTTTTTTTCATATCCATTCCACTCACTAATCACCCATAAAGATTTAAATAAAATTATTCAAGAAAATAGAAAACAAATTCGCTGTAGCAAAACTAAACTTGGCTAATTTGTTCATCCAGGTTCGACTCCTGGCAGCTGAAAATACTTTTGGATTATGGTTTTATATTTTTCGTTTTTTTTTTATCCATTCCACTCACTAATCACCCATAAAGATATAAAAACATTATTTAAAAAAATAGAACACAAATCCGCTGTAGCAAAACTAAACTTGGCTAATTTGTTCATCCAGGTTCAACTCCTGGCAACGGAAAATACTTTTGGTTTTTTTTATATATTTTTTGTTTAATTGATATCTATTCAACGCACTAATCACCCATAAAGATATAAATAAAATTATTCAAGAAAATAGAACACAAATCCGTTGTAGCAAAACTAAACTTGGCTAATTTGTTCATTCAGGTTCAACTCCTAGCAGCGGAAAATACTTTTGGTTTATTTTTTTACATTTTTCGTTTAATTGATATCGATTCCACTCACTAATCACCCATAAAGATATAAATAAAATTATTCAAGAAAATAGAACACAAATCTGTTGTAGCAAAACTAAACTTCGCTAATTTGTTCATCGAAGTTCGACTCCTGGCAGCGGAAAATACTTTTGGTTTATTTTTTTATATTTTTCGTTTAATTGATAACAATTCCACTCAATAATCACCAATAAATATATAAATAAACTTATTCAAGAAAATAGAACACAAATCAGATGTAGCAAAACTAAACTTGGCTAATTTGTTCATCCAGGTTCGACTCCTGGCAGCGGAAAATACTTTGGATTATGGTTTTGTATTTTTCGTTTTTTTGATATCAATTCCACTCACAAATCACCCATAAAGATTTAAATAAAAATGTTCAAAAAAATAGATAACAAATTCGCTGTAGCAAAACTAAACTTGCCTAATTTGTTCATCCAGGTTTGACTCCTGGCATCGGAAAATACTTTTGGTTTATTTTTTTTATATTTTTCGTTTAATTGATATCTATTACACTCACTAATCACCTATAAAGATTTAAATAAAATTATTCAAGAAAATAGAAAACAAATTCGCTGTAGCAAAACTAAACTTGGCTAATTTGTTCATCCAGGTTCGACTCCTGGCAGCTGAAACTACTTTTGGATTTTTTTTATTTTTCGTTTAATTGATATCTATTCCACTCGCTAATCACCCATAAAGAGACAGATAAAATTAGTCAAGAAAATAGATCACAAATCTGCTGTAGCAAAACTAAACTAGGCTAATTTGTTCATCCAGGTTCGACTCCTGGCAGGGGAAAATACTTTTGCATTATTTTTTTTATCTTTTTTGTTTTTTTTCATATCTATTCCACTCACTAATCACCCATAAAGATATAATTAAAATTATTCAAGAAAATAGAATACAAATCTGCTATAGCAAAACTAAACTTGGCTAATTTGTTAATCCAGGTTCGACTCCTGGCAGCGGATAATACTTTTGGTTTATTTTTTTATTTTTTTCATTTAATTGATATCTATTCCACTCACTAGTCACCCATACAAATATAAATAAAATTATTCAAGAAAATAGATCGCAAATCCGCTGTAGCAAAACTAAATTTGGCTAATTTGTTCATCCAGGTTCGACTCCTGGCAGCGGAATATACTTTTGGATTATGGTTTTGTATTTTTCATTTTTTTGATATCCATTCCACTCACTAATCACCAATAAATATATAACTAAACTTATTCAAGAAAATAGAACACAAATCCGCTGTAGCAAAACTGAACTTGGCTAATTTGTTTATCCAGGTTCGACTCCTGGTAGCGGAAAATACTTTTGGTTTATTTTTTTATATTTTTTGTTTAATTGATATCTATTCCACTCACTAATCACCCATAAAGTTGTAAACAAAATTATTCAAGAAAATAGAACACAAAACCGTTGTAGCAAAACTAAACTTGGCTAATTTTTGTTCTTCCAAGTTCAATTCTTGGCAGCGGAAAATACTTTTCGATTCTTTTTATTGTATTTTTCGTTCTTATATCCATTTCACTGAATAATCACCCGTCAAGCTATAAATAAAATTACAGCAAAAAAAAACAAAAATCCGCTGTAGCAAAACTAAATTTGGTTAATTTGTTCATCCAGGTTCGACTCCTTACAGCGGAAAATACTTTTGGATTATGGTTTTATATTTTTCGTTTTTTGATATCCATTCCACTCACTAATCACCCATAAAGATTTAAATAACATTATTTAAAAAAATAGAACACAAATCCGCTGTAGCAAAACTAAACTTGGCTAATTTGTTCATCCAGGTTCAACTCCTGGCAACGGAAAATACTTTTGGTTTTTTTTTATATTTTTCGTTTAATTGATATCGATTCCACTCACTAATCACCCATAAAGATATAAATAAAATTATTCAAGAAAATAGAACACAAATCTGTAGTAGCAAAACTAAACTTGGCTAATTTGTTCATTCAGGTTCAACTCCTAGCAGCGGAAAATACTTTTGGTTTATTTTTTTACATTTTTCGTTTAATTGATATCGATTCCACTCACTAATCACCCATAAAGATATAAATAAAATTATTCAAGAAAATAGAACACAAATCTGTTGTAGCAAAACTAAACTTGGCTAATTTGTTCATCTAAGTTCGACTCCTGGCAGCGGAAAATACTTTTGGTTTATTTTTTTATATTTTTTGTTTAATTGATAACTATTCCACTCAATAATCACCAATAAATATATAAATAAACTTATTCAAGAAAATAGAACACAAATCCGCTGTAGCAAAACTAAACTTGGCTAATTTGTTCATCGAGGTTCGACTCTTGGCAGCGGAAAATACTTTGGATTATGGTTTTGCATTTTTTGTTTTTTTGATATCCATTCCACTCACTAATCACCCATAAAGATTTAAATAAAAATTTTCAAAAAAATAGAAAACAAATTCGCTGTAGCAAAACTAAACTTGCCTAATTTGTTCATCCAGGTTGGACTCCTGGCATCGAAAAATACTTTTGGTTTATTTTTTTATATTTTTCGTTTAATTGATATCTATTCCACTCACTAATCACCCATAAAGATATAAATAAACTTATTCAAGCAAATAGAACACAAATCCGTTGTAGCAAAACTAAACTTGGGTAATTTGTTCATCTAAGTTCGACTCCTGGCAGCGGAAAATACTTTTGGTTTATTTTTTTATATTTTTCGTTTAATTGATATCGATTCCACTCACTAATCACCCATAAAGATATAAATAAAATTATTCAAGAAAATAGAACACAAATCTGTTGTAGCAAAACTAAACTTGGCTAATTTGTTCATCTAAGTTCGACTCCTGGCAGCGGAAAATACTTTTGGTTTATTTTTTTATATTTTTCGTTTAATTGATAACTATTCCACTCACTAATCACCAATAAATATATAAATAAACTTATTCAAGAAAATAGAACACAAATCCGCTGTAGCAAAACTAAACTTGGCTAATTTGTTCATCCAGGTTTGACTCCTGGCAGCGGAAAATACTTTTGGATTATTTTTTTATCTTTTTTGTTTTTTTTATATCTATTCCACTCACTAATCACCCATAAAGAGAAAAATAAAATTATTCAAGAAAATAGAACACAAATACGCTGTAGAAAAACTAAACTTGGCTAATTTGTTCATCCAGGTTCGACTCGTGGCAAGGGAAAATACTTTTGCATTATTTTTTTATCCTTTTTGTTTTTTTGATATCTATTCCACTCACTAATCACCCATAAAGATATAATTAAAATTATTCAAGAAAATAGAACACAAATATACTGTAGCAAAACTAAACTTGGCTAATTTGTTCAACCAGGTTTGACTCCTGGCAGCGGAAAATTCTTTTGGTTTATTTTTTTATATTTTCGTTTAATTGATATCTATTCCACTCACTAATCACCCATAAAGATATAAATAAAATTATTCAAGATGATCAAACACAAATCCGCTGTAGCAAAACTAAACTTGGCTAATTTGTTCATCCAGGTTCGACTCCTCGCAGCGGAAAATACTTTTGGTTTATTTTTTTATATTTTTCGTTTAATTGATATCTATTCCACTCACTAATCACCAATAAATATATAAATAAACTTATTCAAGAAAATAGAACACAAATCCGCTGTAGCAAAACTAAACTTGGCTAATTTGTTAATCCAAGTTCGACTCCTTGTAGCGGAAAATACTTTTGGATTATTTTTTAATCTTTTTTGTTTTTTTTATATCTATTCCACTCACTAATCACCCATAAAGAGAAAAATATAATTATTCAAGAAAATAGAACACAAATCCGCTGTTGCAAAACTAAACTTGGCTAATTTGTTCGTCCAGGTTCGACTCCTGGCAGCGGAAAATACTTTTGGTTTATTTTTTTATATTTTTTGTTTAATTGATATCTATTCCACTCACTAATCACCCATAAAGATTTAAATAAAATTATTCAAGAAAATAGAACACAAATTCGCTGTTGCGAAACTAAACTTGGCTAATTTGTTCATCCAGGTTCGACTCCTGGCAGCTGAAAATACTTTTGGATTATTTTTTTATATTTTTCTTTTAATTGATATCTATTCCACTCACTAATCGCCTATAAAGTGACAAATAAAATTAGTCAAGAAAATAGAACGCAAATTTGTTGTAGCAAAACTAAACTTGGCTAATTTGTTCGTCGAGGTTCTACTCGTGGCAGGGGAAAATAATTTTGCATTATTTTTTTATCTTTTTTTATTTTTTGATATCTATTCCACTCACTAATCACCCATAAAGATATAATTAAAATTATTCAAGAAAATAGAACACAAATCTACTGTAGCAAAACTAAACTTGGCTAATTTGTTCAACCAGGTTCGACTCCTGGCAGCGGAAAATACTTTTGGTTTATTTTTTTATATTTTCGTTTAATTGATATCTATTCCACTCACTAATCACCCATAAAGATATAAATAAAATTATTCAAGAAGATAGAACGCAAAAACTAAACTTGGCTAATTTGTTCATCGAGGTTCGACTCGTGCAAGCGGCAAATACTTTTGGATTATTTTTTTATCTTTTTTGTTTTTTTGATATCTATTCCACTCACTAATCACCAATATATATATAAATAAACTTATTCAAGAAAATAGAGCACAAATCCGCTGTAGCAAAACTAAACTTGGCTAATTTGTTCATCCAGGTTCGACTCCTGGCAGCGGAAAATACGTTTGGATTTTTTTTTAATCTTTTTTGTTTTTTTTTTATATCTATTCCACTCACTAATCACCCACAAAGAGAAAAATAAAATTATTCAAGAAAATAGAACACAAATCCGCTGTAGCAAAACTAAACTTGGCTAATTTGTTCATCCAGGTTTGACTCCTGGCAGCGGAAAATACTTTTGGATTATTTTTTTATATTTTTCGTTTAATTGATATCTATTCCACTCACTAATCACCCATAAAGATATAAATAAACTTATTCACGAAAATAGAACACAAATCCGTTGTAGCAAAACTAAACTTGGTTAATTTGTTCATCCAATTCGACTCCTGGCAGTGGAAAATACTTTTGGATTATGGTTTTGTATTTTTCGTTTTTTTGATATCCATTCCACTCACTAATCACCCATAAAGATTTAAATAAAATTATTCAAGAAAATAGAACACAAATTCGCTGTAGCAAAACTAAACTTGGCTAATTTGTTCATCTAGGTTCGACTCCTGGCAGCCGAAAATACTTTTGGATTATTTTTTTTATATTTTTCGTTTAATTGATATCTATTCCACTCACTAATCACCCATAAAGAGACAAATAAAAATAGTCAAGAAAATTGAACACAAATCTGTTGTAGCAAAACTAAACTTGGCTAATTTATTCATCCAGGTTCGACTCGTGGCAGGGGAAAATACTTTTGCATTATTTTTTTATCTTTTTTGTTTTTTTTGATATCTATTCCACTCACTAATCACCCATAAAGATATAATTAAAATTATTCAAGAAAATAGAACACAAATCTACTGTAGCAAAACTAAACTTGGCTAATTTGTGCAACCAGGTTCGACTCCTGGCAGCGGAAAATACTTTTAGTTTATTTTTTTATATTTTCGTTTAATTGATATCCATTCCACTCACTAATCACCCATAAAGATATAAATAAAATTATTCAAGAAGATAGAACGCAAATCCGCTGTAGCAAAACTAAACTTGGCTAATTTGTTCATCCAGGTTCGACTCCTGGCAGAGGAAAATACTTTTGGATTATGCGTCCGGAAAATATCAGTATGCCCAGGATCCTTATTCTCAGAGTGGGTATTCTCAAGATCCTGGGGGTTATTCTTCATATTCTTCCATGTCAGCTAGTGGATCTCAGTGGCATCAGGGAAATCAGCCCCGTCATGGAGAGGTTGCTGCTAGCGGTGCAGGACCGTCTAGACAGGCTAGCCAGTCAGGGCAGGGACACACTTCTCAGGGGCGAGGTAATCAGGGTACCAGAGGTCGTGGTGGACGACAGCAAGCTCAGGGATGTGTTAATCACATCTCACTGCAGGATGCTCAGAACCATCCAGACTTGATTATGGGTACGTTAAACATCCTTGGTCACTTTGCTAGAGTTTTGATTGATTGTGTTGCTACCCATTCTGTGATTTCTCATACGTTTGCTCAAATGACACAACCTCACCCTACACCTCTAGGATTTGAATTAGAGTTTGCTATGCCTAGAGGGGACAAATGTTATGTTGATAGTGTTTATTCAGGGTGTCCAGTGATGGTAGATGGCGTAGTTATGCCAGCTAATCTTATCCCGTTAGATATTGTGGATTTTGATGTGATTTTAGGGGCCGATTGGTTGCATTTTAATCGTGCCCATATAGATTGTTACGGGAAATCAGTTACTTTTCTTCATCCTGGATTACCAGAGGTTACTTTTGTGGGTGAAAGAAGTGGGGTGAGACATGGTGTTATTTCTGCCATGAGAGCAAAGAAACGGTTATCGAAAGGTTGTCAAGGATACTTAGCACATGTGGTGTTAAATGATGTTGCTCCTAGCAGTATTGAGGAAGTTGGAGTAGTCAGGCACTATCCTGATGTATTCCCAGATGATTTGCCTGGATTGCCGCCAGACAGAGACGTGCAGTTTTCGATTGATTTACTTCCAAGTACGGACCCTATATCTTTGACTCCATATAGAATGGCTCCAGCTGAATTGAGAGAGTTGAAAATTCAGTTACAAGAATTAACTGATA
The DNA here is from genome assembly GCA_035220775.1 of Malus fusca. NCBI lineage: Eukaryota > Viridiplantae > Streptophyta > Magnoliopsida > Rosales > Rosaceae > Malus > Malus fusca. Next base: position 27,747,621 of record CM069069.1, read on the forward strand.
AAGGTTTCATTCAACCTAGTACTTCACCTTGGGGAGCTCCGGTATTGTTTGTAAGAAAGAAGGATGGAACCTTGAGATTATGTATAGATTACAGGCAATTGAATCGGGTAACGATTAAAAACCGTTATCCATTGCCTCGTATTGATGATTTGTTTGATCAGCTTAAAGGTGCATGTGTGTTCTCTAAGATTGATTTGAGATCTGGTTATTATCAGTTGAAGATTAAAGATGATGATGTACCTAAAACGGCTTTCAGAACCCGGTATGGACATTATGAGTTTTTGGTGATGCCATTTGGATTGACTAATGCACCTGCAGCTTTCATGAGGTTGATGAATGAAGTATTCCAGCAATATCTTAATAGGTTTGTCATTGTTTTTATTGATGATATTCTGGTATACTCTAAGTCGAAAGCAAATCATATTCGACATCTTAACTTGGTACTAAAGAAATTGAGGGAACATTAGTTGTATGCCAAGTTCAGTAAATGCCAGTTTTGGTTGAATCAAGTGGCATTTTTGGGACATGTAGTTTCGGCACAAGGAATTCAAGTTGATCCTCAAAAGATAGCAGCAATGGAGAATTGGGAACAACCACAAACCGTCACCGAGGTACGGAGTTTTCTTGGTCTAGCAGGTTATTATCGACGGTTTGTTCAAGATTTTTCTATGATTGCATTACCACTAACGAAGTTAACCAGGAAGGATGTTAAGTTTGTATGGGATGAGAATTGTGAGCAAAGTTTCCAGCAGTTGAAACATTGCCTCACTCATGCTCCAGTTTTGGTACTTCCTGACGATAGTGGTAACTATGAGATTTATAATGATGCTTCCTTGAATGGTTTGGGATGTGTTTTGATGCATCATAACCGAGTGATCGCCTATGCCTCTCGACAGTTGAAGATTCATGAAAGGAATTATCCTACTCACGATCTTGAGTTAGCAGCCATTGTTTTTGCTTTGAAGATTTGGAGGCATTATCTCTATGGTGAGAAATGTAAGATCTTCATAGATCATAAGAGTCTTCAGTATCTTTTCACTCAGCATGATCTTAATCTTCGTCAGCAAACATGGATGGAGTTACTAAGTGATTATGACTGCACTATTGAGTATCATCCGGGTCGTGCAAATGTGGTAGCTGATGCACTGAGTAGGAAACCTCAAGGTCGACTTAATGCCTTGTATGCTTGCCGTGTTCCTCTACTTGCAGATTTGAGAGCTACTGGAGTAAAGTTGGAAATGGAAGAGCGAAGAGAAGCTTTTCTTGCTAGTTTCCAAGTCAGGCCAGTTTTGGTTGATCGTGTACTCGAAGCTCAGTTGGTTGATGAGGAGATTCAAGAATTGATTCAATTGAGGAATGAAGGGAAAAAGAAAGACCTCAAGATTCGGGAATCGGATGGCATGCTTATGCAAGAGAACAGGATATATGTGCCGAATATCGAGGAATTAAAGAAAGAAATTTTGGATGAAGCACATTGTTCGGCTTATGCAATGCACCCAGGAGGAACTAAGATGTACCTGTTGGAAGTATGCCCACAAAGCTACTCATTTGATGTAATAGCTTTTGGAATACTTAATATGTTAAACTTTTATATGTTTAACGGAAGGGCAATACTTATTATTAATCACTATTTATTGTATCATGTGTTTAAGCAATAAGAGAATCCAAGGGATGTATTTGACATAAGAGATAAGTGATCTAATGAGTTAGATTAAGGAGACCTTTCTCTTATGCTCATTCCTAAAACGTTCCTAGCCATAGGATTGCCAATTGGGCATTGACAATCCGCTAAGGTTAGTATGTGTTATGTTGACTCAAATGTGAGTATGAACTAGTCTCAAGTCATTTGGTGTTGGACACTAAGACAAACACATAGGTGCTCGAAAGAGTAATCGAGTACACTGAACTGCGATTAATGAGAGTTCAAACATACATGTCATGTACGAACTCTAAGGTTACAATATGCAAATTAGTCCTTAGACCTGAGGCATCATAGATGTCTAATGGTTAGGTCCTTGATCTTTGATCATGACAAAGGCATTCCCTCGGATTGTCCACGGCATTGTTGGGGTCATGTGATCTAGTCATGTAGGCATATGAATGCACAACAAGGGATCTCTAACCTTCCATGGTGAAAGGAGTATACTCTAAAATATGATTCTAAAGTCTTTGGCCAAAGCAAATGAATATGACTAAGGAAGATGTTCCAAATCATATTCAAGGGAATCATACAAGAAAGTATCACATTGGATAGTAGACATGAAACAAACTATCACTTAAACAATGTGGTTAAGAGTATTGTATTAGAGAAGGACCGTATTGCATTGTAATTGTAACTGGATAGGTTCTCCAACCAATTCTACTTAGCTTGGGTAACCATGACATACTGCTAGGTGTCACTCATGGTTTGTGGAAGCCCTATTGATTAGCAAACACTAATCATCAAAAAGGGAGAATTGAAATGTGGTTTCAATTCACAATCGATAGTTAAGAGTAACATCGCCCACTGCCTCGCTAATTGGAACCTAATGGATCGCACACCAAATAAGGATGTATGTGAAGCAATTAAATGAAATGGATAAGCAATTAAATGGTTTAATTGAAGAATGGTCAAGATTAATTAATTAGTTAATTAATTATACGAAATATTCGTATTGGGCTTTTAAGTTGGTTTTAGGGCTTCGGGGCCCAAAAGTGTTTTGGTCCACAAGGCCCATTATGTTTAAGTTGTATGACAACTAAAACAAAATGGGCAATAAGCCCAATAACAATGTAATGGCCGGCCATGGTAGATAAATTGGGCTTTAGGTCCTTTAGGTCACTTATTTGAAGGGACTATATAAAGGACTTTATAGCAAAATTCAATTAAGGTTTTTCTTGGCTACTTAGGGATAGTTATCTAGCAAATTTACTTCCCTAAGTGATCCATTTTTCATCCTCACAAAATACATCCTTGGTGAAGAGACATAGAGACATCAAACTTTTGGTGTTTTGGAGAACTAATCCTCAAATCCTCAAAGAAGCAAAGGAGCACTAAAAGGAGGAAAATCACAAGGAAGATCCAAGGAGCAAGGAGGTGACTTGAAGGCCCTCCACTTGGGTGAATCCCTTGTGTAATCAAGGATGAGCTTCAAGGGTAAAGAATCTCTAAATTCTTCATATTCTTTAATGTTGTTAAAGAGTCTTTTGATTCACCATATACTAGGCTTTAAAAGTCATGGGTTTCATGAATTGTTTTTTGGATGCATGCCTACTTTAAAGAGTTAATTGTTAGCATATGTATTCAAATGTTCATACATGTTCTTAGCTAGGACAAAATTTTTCCTTCAAGTGGTATCAGAGCCTAGGTCTAGTGTATGGTGGATCCTTTTGGGTTTTGTGATTTTCATGTTTTATGATTTAAATGTTGTAAATGTTACAAGCTTTGTTCTTGCTTTGAATATAAATTTTGCTAGAAAATTTTGCATCTCAAATGTTGTAGATGTATTTCATTTAAGCATGAATATTGGAACTAAAATTTGGTGCCATGTATTTTGAGTTTTCATAAGTGTTCTTCAATGTTCTTGGAGTTCTTGCCAAGAACAAAAAGTTTTGAAGTTTTGATTCAAAAAGTTTTATGTTTTTACATAAAGTTTTGATTTAATTTTAGTGGGTGATGGTTAATGATTAAGTAATTTTAATGGGAGACAAACTTTGTTTTAAAGAATGACATAAATCATTTCTTACAAAATTTTATTTCATCTTTACCTCACCTAACATAACCCACTTACAAAACTTTGTATAAAATTTGAATTTTCATCACTAAAACACTATATGGCCGGCCACCCTTTTAAAATAGGGTATTTTTGGGTGTTTTGTGCACTTACATAAAGTTTTGATACTTTTGTGTATTTACATTTTGGCCCAAAAGTTTACGTTTTTACGTTAAGGTCCAAAAACTTTAAAGGACAAATTGTTTTGCTCCTTTAATGATGTTTTGACATTATTAAAAATGTTTGGGTTCTAAGTTGTGATTACATGAAGTTGTGGACTCTTGTGTTTTTTTTACAAAATGACCCCAAAAGTTTTTGTTTTAGAAAATGGCCCAAAAGTTGTGGTCATTGTTTTTTGGCCCAAATTAGATGAGAACAAAATGGTTTGTCTCTTTAAATGAGAATTGGATTTTCATTTTATTTAGTTCCATTTAAATCAATTCTATGGATCCGAAAACCAATTGTTTTAAAGTTGTTTTCTTAATTAAATGTGTTTGATTAAGAGAAGGGTGATTATGAACCAAATGCCTCGATAATTGAGCTACGTGATTGGCCGCTTTACATTATGAATGTTTGGGCTTGGTAGTGTAGATTTGAATGTAATTTGATTAATTCAATTTGTTGTAAATAGACATAAGTCCATCATTTGTGTTGTAAAAGGGCATAAGCCCTTATTATTATTTCATGTATTCCTTTTGTTTAAATGTATGCAAAATGGAATAGTTGGGTCCAACGCCCAATAGGAAATAACGGTTTAATTGGATTAAACGCGTAACTAAAATCAACAACTACATACCTTAGACCCAAGGTCCAACACAAGGCTCGTGTTGGATCAAATCAAACGGTTCATAATCATCCTAAAACCTAATATGACTATATAGTCCATATGAGGATGCAAGGCATTCGTTAGTAGTTCCATATAGACTCGCTTGTTTCAACGAAATAGTGGGAGTATTATATACTACTAATTCATATAAACTTGGACCAATGGTTGTGATAGGCCCAAGTTCTTTTAATATGATTAAAATGTTTTGATGTAGCCCAACACTATTCCCTCAACAAACGAATATTAAGTTGATAAGCGAGAGATGTTTAGAATATCTCTTCGTAGGCCTTCCACCGTGGTGGGCTTCAATCGTTTGTGACTCGTACACCGTATTCGTCCAGTTCTGGGGTATACAAAGTATGTGCTTACATTCAGGAGAAGCCCATAAACATATGATGAAGTGAAAGTAGGCAACGAGTATGGCCAATATGATATTCTTCTGAGGCCATTCTTGAACCCCTATTTGAACTAGCATGGTGGGAATGACTTAAACTAAGTGCAATGATGCCAATAAGATATTCTTCTGAGGCATCATTCTCTAGAGGCCAAACTAGATGGGTAATTACAAAAGGTTGTAAATGAATAATGCGTTATTCTCTCATCATTATTTTTGCTAACCAATAAGATATTCTTCTGAGGTGGGCTTGGTAATGGTGAGTCTCCCATAACCCACTAAGAGTTCAATATAACTCTCGAATTCTATTGAGGGATGTGGAATTTGCCAAAAATAGTGGGTGATACTATTTGATTCAAAGACCCAATCAAAATAGTTTTAAACAACAATGCTAATTCGATTTCTGTTATGTTATGTAGTGAACGACATGCCTAAAATTATACCCACCATTATACTTGACAAAAAGGGCCTAAAGGGCCAACGTTTCCTTGCTTGGTATCGCCATATTGAGAATGTCTCAAAGGTGAAAGACATATTGTATGTACTTAAGCAATCCCCTCCTCATGTACCTCCTACGAAACTAGCTTCAAAGGAGGAGTGTCAAAATTATGTTAGACACTATGAGGATGACTTACAAGCCAAATGCTTAATCCTCACTTCACTTAGTGAGGAGCTTAAGAAGCTACATAAGCACATGGACACTTCTTGTGCCATGGTTGAAAGTTTGCATAAGATGCATGACATTGAGACTAGTAATGTACGATTCTCAAATATTTGTAGTCTAATGAATGCCAAAATGGCAAAGGGGACATCGGTCCATAAACATGGACAAAAGATGGAAAGGATCTTTCAAGATCTTCAAAGTTTAGGAACTTCCATCGATGGGAAAATGGCCCAAGACTTTTTCCTTGCATCTCTCTCGGATGATTTCACTAAGTTTATCGTAAACTATAAAGTGAATAGATTCGATCATTCTTTGAAAGAGATGATTGACATGTGCTGTAAATTTGAAAAAGGTTTCAAAAGGGACAGTGGGAGTGAGAATGCAATGATAAGGAAAAGGTTACATAAGAAGAAGGCAAAGAAATCCAAAGGAACATGCTTTCATTGTGGAAAGGATGAACGTTGGAAGAAGAAATACAGGGTGCGCATTGCGAGCCTTATGACTGATGCGAAAATAAGTTAACGCACAAATTTAAACCCTATTTGTGACAATTGTAGTATATGGATAAGTAGGGATCGTTCTAGGCCGGGGATTAACTAGGGATGCTAACCAAAGTAAAATTAAATTAAAAACGTAAAAACAAAATTTAAAACACTAAACTAGACTCAAAACACTTAAATAGAATCACTCAAAATAAAACTAACAAATAAACTAAAACAAATCAAAAGACTCAAAATAATTCAAAATTTAAGAAAACACAAACTAAAATGATTTCTAATAAATCTAACACTTTAAAATAAAATGGGGGATTGATTTTGACGAGAAATAAATTAACTTAAATAAATTGCAGAGTTGACAAAAACATGAAATTAAGGTAAAATGATAAATGACGGATTGGCTAGAGGGTTCTTCTCCACACATGACATATATGCAACCTAAATTGATTTTCAGTTGTTCTTTCAATAAATTGTAAATTCTCAACGCCCCAAGTTAATTAGGTCCGCTTAAATTAACCTTCAGATTTTCCTACTTTTATTAGGTTGGATGATTGCATACGACAACCCAAAACATTCCCTACAAGTTCCCTACATGAATTGCATAATAGAGATACAAGCAAGAATCATTAAGTTTTATGAAAATCATAAGCATTGACGAGGCACTTGTTACTATGAATTGCATGAAACTTATGCCAAGAATTTACTTAACACGATTGTGGTCAACAACCTTTACTACTTCTGAATATAAATTCATAACGATTAGGTGAAATTCACTTATATTCTAGCATCAAATTCATGCATGTAAATTAAGTATGCATCCTTAATCGACATACAAAAATAAGTTATCAATCAAGCAGTTAAGCAAATTAAATTCACAACACAGAAATCACAACCGAAGGTAATCAATTCATATTACAAATATATTCATGGTTTTGAATTAAACTCTAGCCAAATAAAAATTAAGTACACATGCTTAACATAATTTAAAAGTAAATTAAATTAAACATGTAAATAAAAATAAAAGGAATAAAACCAAATTGAGAGAGTTTGCACACTGCCCATATCAGCTTGCTGACCCGCGTCCTGACTTCTGTGCTGACTGCCCCGCGTCAGGCTGCTCCTGCGCTTACCTGCTGCTCGCGTGGCGTCCCAGTCCTCTCTTCCGCGCTGCTTGCGCAAACTGCCAAGGGCAGTTTCTTCTGTCCTGACTTCCTCCCGCAAGGCCCTCAAGCTTCTCCTTCCCGCACGTCAGCTCCCCCTTCTTGCGCTGCTTCCTTTCTCTGCACCTCTGACAGCTTGTCTCGCTGTCTTCCTTTCCGCCTTCCTCTCTCAGCTGCCAGTCCTCCAAGCTGTCCCGCAAGCCTCCCCTCTCTCGCAAGCTGCCAAAGGCAGCCTGCCCTTTTCTTTCCAATCCCCCCCCTCGTTTCTGACCTCGAGGAGCTCCCTTTATATTTTCTTTTGCTTTCTGCCAAACACACCCACATGCACATCCATTCTTTTATTATTCTTCCACCGTCCCACATACCTTTTATATTTTATTCTTCTTTCCTTTTTATATTAAAGTTCCATTTACATTTCTTCTTTGTTTCTTTAACTCCCACCGAGGCTCTCCCTTTATATTTTTATATTTCTTTCTTTGGTTTCCAGCTGCCAAAGGGCAGCACCTTCACTCCTTCCTATTATTTATTTCTGTCACTCCATTTTGTCTGCCAAAATATTTTCTTAAGTTAATAAAATAAGTGAGCAAGGTAGAAATGACGAATTTATTACTTAAAATCACACTTGTGCTATTTTTATTTTCTTAGCTAGATAAATTCTATAAAACACAAAAACAAAGTAAATAGCACAAAAATATTAGGAAACTAACTAAGAAAAGACAAGAGAATTTGATGTAAAATATATATAAATATGAGCTTATCAAATACCCCCACACTTAACTTTTGCTAGTCCTCGAGCAAAACAAACGAAAACAAAAAAAATTAATAACATGAAAATTATTAGCTTCCCCCTATGTTACCCTCATAGAACTTCATTTGAGAACACAAACATCAAGAACCATAGTTAACATCAACAAGCAATTCAAGTTCATTTTCCTTATTCAAATATTAGCAGTAATCTTTGAAACATCCTTGAAGTGTAGTGTGTGAGATAGCCATGCTAATGCAATTTCAAATTTTTATTTTTAAAAACACCATATGCAAACTAGCGACCTTCTCTCGGGATATGCACTCAATCACACATGTGTTTAGTTTTAATGTGTTTCGCTCAAAGAAACAAATGTGAAAGTTCTACCATAAGCTTGCATAAAGATCACTTCTCCACAGTCATAATTGCAAAACTTAAATCAAGAGGACTTTTATTGGATGTAATGAGGCTTAGGGATAGGGTTATTGAAACGAAAGAATAGGAAAAACACAAGTTCCAAGCTTCATTGCAAGCAATTATTTTCTTTAGATTTATAAGAACTCAAGCTCTCCAACGATTCTTCAGACATCTCCAACCACACCCATAAACTGAAACTTTAAAAACTTTTTATTTTCTTTGTATACAATCTTTCTTTTTCTTTTCCTTTTTTTTTTTCTTTTTTTTTTTTTTTCCTTTTTTTTTTTTTTTTTTTTCAAACATAAACAAATATGAAAAACCCCCACACTTATTCTTTTGCCAAAACACCTTCAAAGTACTTCACAAACATTTCTCATAAGACAATCTCTCATTGCTCGCTTGGAAAGGGTAAGGAAAAATATTTATTTCAGGCATAAGGGTAGACATATCTGGTGATAAGAAATAAAAGGCTCACATACACGGCTCAAATTGGCAATCTAATGATATCATTTTTCTTTGGGAAACAAGGTTATTTGGGCCATGGTGGTAAACCTAATGCCTCTATCATTTTCAAGTTCATGCAATCAATGACAAAAATTTCGAAAGATCGTTATGCAAGTTCTAGAGAAGTATCTCACATAAGTTCATCACACATAAAAAAAAAAAGGAGTGTATGAAAAATGCACACACTTTCAATAGGCTCAAAAACTCACATAGGATGTATATGGTCACTAAATTCACATATGGAGCTTAAAATCATGCTTTAATTTCACATCAACAAGGCTATGTGCATTTGGTTTTTCAAAGATGATCAAATATGTACAAACTAACACGAGAATTAGGAATTTCACCTAACACATGTTAACTAAGTTCTTGATGATCATGGTTCAAATTTTATCCAATTATATCATTGGGTCGGGAAACTAACAAAAATCTAATTCAAAACAATAAGGAAAACAAGGAAATATTTTTGGATTTTTAAAATTTTCCGAATTTTTTTTTTTTTTTTTTTTTAATAAAACAAAACTAATTAAGAAAACAAAGCAATAACATGGAAACAAATGAAACCAGTTCAAAGTCGAAGGTACAAAAATTTTCAATTTGGTCATTTTTCATACTCTTTACCCCCACACTTAAACTAGACATTGTCCCCAATGTCAGAAAATATAATAAAATGCAAATAAAAATAAAATAAATATAAAGAAACAAAATAAAGCAATAGGACTGAAAACTTCCCTAATTTGCAGAAAAAATCAAGCGATGACCCCCCAAGCTAAAATTTTGCAATCAACTTCAAGGGTGGAAATAACCAAAAGTTCCTGCAAAGAAAAGAAATAAGTCAGTTAAGCACGCAAGAAAAAAACAAACAAACGAAAAAATTGAAAATGAAAATAAAAGATAATAATAAAACTAAAAAGTGATCATTGGTCCTGTTTGGTGACTTTCCACAGCTTTGAACTTGAACTGGCCTCAGGAACTTCTTAGCAAGGAAAATGAGACTTGATTTGTGGTGGTGTTGAAGCTTCTCGAGCTCTTGGTTTCAACTCAGACTCCTTCTGCCGGGTTGATTGAGTCTGCAGGCTACATTCTTCTCTTTTTGTTCTTCTGCATGGCAGGTAGGCACGAGGAATAGGTGGTGGTCTGCTTCTTTGTTCAATCTGTCCAAGTGCCGACCGATTGCCTTTCTTTCACCTTGCCTCGTAGCCAAGAGCAAGGGTAAAGGAAAAGCATGCCATGAGAAATCTTTGCCTCTGACTCTGATGATATGGGATACTTTTGCTTTTGAAGAAGTATCGTTCCACAGGTGTATGCTTGAACTGGGCTGGGGAACTTCTTAGCAAGGAAAATGAGACTTGATCTTGAAGATGAAGCAGCACCTTGTCTCCACATGCTTCAAGTAACATTTTCACTTGCCTTGGCTGTTCTCCAGGCAGACGTGGCGACTTCTTCGGAAGTACATCAGTGGTTGAAGAAGAGTACTCGAGAGCAATGCTAGGTAAGCAATCAGGAAGGATTTCCAGGCAGTCGGTTCTTAGATTGGAAGATTGACACCGAGTGCTGGCTGATTGCCCGCTTTCTCCTTGCCACAAAGACAAGGACAAGGACAGGAAGAAAGCGTGATATGAGATACTCTTGCTTTCAACCTTCATGATATGAAATACTCTAGCTCTAGATGACTTGTTTGTAAAGGTATCCCAGGGAATGAGAAACACAGAGAAACTCGAGAGGGTTTGTTGGAAAGGCATTTTGGGAGATGAAAAATTTCGGAGATGAAGAAGTGCTGAGAGAGTTTGCCTTTGCAATGGATGGCGAAGGTATACGTTTATAGGACTTTTCTTCACAACCGAAACTATTCTTTTACCCCTGTCGGCAGCCGGTGGATGGATGAACAGTACAGGTTACGCGCTTTCTGAAAAAGCAACCCGTAATTTGCGCAAAGCTGACAGCGCGCGTGACGAGTGACGACAAAATTGGAAAAGCTGTTCACCTCGTGATTCCTGACCGCTCCGACTTTTGAGAGAGACGCCCGACTTTTGAGAGAACGGCGTCCGACTTTTGAGAAAGGAATCGACTTTTGAGACGGAGACGCCGCTTTTGAGAAAAGAATCCGGCTTTTGAGAAAGGAGCCCGGCTCTTCGATTTGCGAGAGGGCGTCTCTTCGACTGCTGAGTGATGCCTCAACGATTTCTTCTTCTTATAAGAACGCTCATTTTTGTTCCACAACACACTTAAGCTCCCCTGTAAACACTCCCTTCTGTAAACACTCACACTTGCACTTCTTTTAATCTTGATCAGTCCGACTCTTCATTCTCAACACTTTCAGAAAATGTCTTGCCCTTCTGACCGTCGCCTTAACTTGAATGTTGGGGAAGATAGTGATATATCTTCTCCAACCAACATTTGGCAGCCGTCCTTCATATCCCCGAATGGTCCTCTTACAGTTGGGGATTCCATGATGATGAACGAAACAACCGCATCGGTGGTGGCCAGAAATCTGCTCACTCCTAGAGACACTAGAATACTTTCCAGGTGGTCCGACGAACTGGCTGTTCAGGACTCTATGGCCTACAGCGTCCGATGCGCAGGCTCAGTATCAAACATGGGCCAGCGCCTTCTTGCACGAACTCGTCAGGTGGAGTCGTTGATGGCTGAAGTGGCTAGTCTTCGGCAGGAGGTCAGAGTGCTTAGGCATGAGAACAGGGATTTGCACATGCTTGCAACCAATTACTCAACCAGCATGAAGAGGAAGCTGGATCAGATGCAGGAGTCTGAAGTGCGGATTCTGAGTGATCATCAACGGTTTATGGCGTTACTCCCGAGGTTTATGTTGCCTTCGTCCTCGGGTGCAGCACCAAGTATTGAGGCTCTGAATGATCCAACTCTGGCGCTTCGTCTTTCTAGGGCTCCGTCGACCTCCGAGGCACCACCTACCAATGACCAATGAAAACTATTAGTTCAAATTATTGTAAAAATATTTATGCTTTAAGTTTTTTTTTTTTTTTTTTTTTTTTTAATTATATATATATATATGTAAATATTTTTGTGTTTTATTTATATGAATGTTTATGTTTTTTTTTTTATTTTTTTATTTTTTTTATTTTTTTATTTTTTTATTTTTTTATTTTTTTTTTATTTTTTCAAAGAAATAAAACTAAATCAAAAATCAAGAGTAAAAGACAAAACACAAAAATAAACACAAACAAAAACATAAAACACAAACAAAGGATTAGCAAATTTGCTAATCCCCGGCAACGGCGCCAAAAATTTGATGCGAAAATAAGTTAACGCACAAATTTAAACCCTATTTGTGACAATTGTAGTATATGGATAAGTAGGGATCGTTCTAGGCCGGGGATTAACTAGGGATGCTAACCAAAGTAAAATTAAATTAAAAACGTAAAAACAAAATTTAAAACACTAAACTAGACTCAAAACACTTAAATAGAATCACTCAAAATAAAACTAACAAATAAACTAAAACAAATCAAAAGACTCAAAATAATTCAAAATTTAAGAAAACACAAACTAAAATGATTTCTAATAAATCTAACACTTTAAAATAAAATGGGGGATTGATTTTGACGAGAAATAAATTAACTTAAATAAATTGCAGAGTTGACAAAAACATGAAATTAAGGTAAAATGATAAATGACGGATTGGCTAGAGGGTTCTTCTCCACACATGACATATATGCAACCTAAATTGATTTTCAGTTGTTCTTTCAATAAATTGTAAATTCTCAACGCCCCAAGTTAATTAGGTCCGCTTAAATTAACCTTCAGATTTTCCTACTTTTATTAGGTTGGATGATTGCATACGACAACCCAAAACATTCCCTACAAGTTCCCTACATGAATTGCATAATAGAGATACAAGCAAGAATCATTAAGTTTTATGAAAATCATAAGCATTGACGAGGCACTTGTTACTATGAATTGCATGAAACTTATGCCAAGAATTTACTTAACACGATTGTGGTCAACAACCTTTACTACTTCTGAATATAAATTCATAACGATTAGGTGAAATTCACTTATATTCTAGCATCAAATTCATGCATGTAAATTAAGTATGCATCCTTAATCGACATACAAAAATAAGTTATCAATCAAGCAGTTAAGCAAATTAAATTCACAACACAGAAATCACAACCGAAGGTAATCAATTCATATTACAAATATATTCATGGTTTTGAATTAAACTCTAGCCAAATAAAAATTAAGTACACATGCTTAACATAATTTAAAAGTAAATTAAATTAAACATGTAAATAAAAATAAAAGGAATAAAACCAAATTGAGAGAGTTTGCACACTGCCCATATCAGCTTGCTGACCCGCGTCCTGACTTCTGTGCTGACTGCCCCGCGTCAGGCTGCTCCTGCGCTTACCTGCTGCTCGCGTGGCGTCCCAGTCCTCTCTTCCGCGCTGCTTGCGCAAACTGCCAAGGGCAGTTTCTTCTGTCCTGACTTCCTCCCGCAAGGCCCTCAAGCTTCTCCTTCCCGCACGTCAGCTCCCCCTTCTTGCGCTGCTTCCTTTCTCTGCACCTCTGACAGCTTGTCTCGCTGTCTTCCTTTCCGCCTTCCTCTCTCAGCTGCCAGTCCTCCAAGCTGTCCCGCAAGCCTCCCCTCTCTCGCAAGCTGCCAAAGGCAGCCTGCCCTTTTCTTTCCAATCCCCCCCCTCGTTTCTGACCTCGAGGAGCTCCCTTTATATTTTCTTTTGCTTTCTGCCAAACACACCCACATGCACATCCATTCTTTTATTATTCTTCCACCGTCCCACATACCTTTTATATTTTATTCTTCTTTCCTTTTTATATTAAAGTTCCATTTACATTTCTTCTTTGTTTCTTTAACTCCCACCGAGGCTCTCCCTTTATATTTTTATATTTCTTTCTTTGGTTTCCAGCTGCCAAAGGGCAGCACCTTCACTCCTTCCTATTATTTATTTCTGTCACTCCATTTTGTCTGCCAAAATATTTTCTTAAGTTAATAAAATAAGTGAGCAAGGTAGAAATGACGAATTTATTACTTAAAATCACACTTGTGCTATTTTTATTTTCTTAGCTAGATAAATTCTATAAAACACAAAAACAAAGTAAATAGCACAAAAATATTAGGAAACTAACTAAGAAAAGACAAGAGAATTTGATGTAAAATATATATAAATATGAGCTTATCAATGACAAGGACTTTTGAAGAGACTATTTCTGTCATAGAGAGTGCTTTTACAGTGGGCTCCAATTCCTGGATATTTGATTCAGGCGCTAGTCAACATATCTGTAATACGTTGCAGGGACTAACAGGGAGCAGGTCACTGCGCAATGAGGAGATGGTTGTGCGAGTTGGGAACGGCACTAAAATCTCTGCAAAAATAATAGGCACCTATATGCTTAACCTACCCTCTGGGGAAGTCCTGGAACTTAAAAATTGTTTATATTTTCCTTCATGTATAAAGAATTTGATTTCCATCTCTAAGCTTTTACGAGATGGGCACTCAGTATTGTTTGACAAAATGAGTTGCACTTTATACTTGAACGGTCGTATTATCTCTCATGGTAATATGATAGAGGGACTTTTTCACCTAGAGACGAATAGTGGGATGCACTGTATTGAAAGCATGAATACCTCAAAACCCAAAAGGGCTAGAGAAGAAGTTAACCAAGAAAAGATGTGGCATCTTAAACTTGGACATGTGAACCTTGATAAGATTCGCAAGATGTCGAAAGACGGATATATCCGCCCATTAGGTAATGACCAGATGGGTACTTGTGAATGTTGCTTGAAAGGGAAGATGACCAAATCTCCATTTACTGGAAAAGGAGAGCGTGCCACTGAAATTCTAGGGTTAATCCACACTGACGTATGTGGACCTATGTCTACTACGTCGAGATGAGGCTTCTCCTACTATATCACATTCACCGACGATCACTCTCGGTTTGGCTATGTGTATCTTATGAAGTACAAGTCAGAATCCTTTGAAATGTTCAAAGAATTCAAGAATGAAGTTGAGAAGCAAACTGGGAAACAGATAAAGACCCTAAGATCTGATCGAGGGGGTGAATATCTGAGTAACGAGTTCCTAGATTATCTCAAAGAGTGTGGAATAGTATCACAGTGGACTCCACCAGGAACTCCTCAGCATAACGGAGTTTCTAAACGGAGAAATCGAACCTTGATGAACATGGTTCGTTCTATGATGAGTTCTGCCAATCTACCAGTAACATTCTGGGGATACGCTCTATATACAGCAGCTTACTTGCTTAATAGAGTACCTTCCAAGTCAGTTTCACAAACACCATATGAGATATGGCATGGTAAAAGCACAAATCTTAATCATATTAGGATTTGGGGTTGTCTGGCTTACGTTAAAAGACTTGAAGCTGACAAGCTTGAAGCAAGATCTGTTAAGTGCTACTTTATGGGGTATTCCAAACAGACTTTGGGATACGAATTCTATAACCCTGACGACAAGAAAGTCTTTGTCGCCAGAACTGCTATGTTCCTTGAGGACGAATTCGTTCTCAATGGAAGTAGCGAGAAAACGATAGAATTGAAGGAAATTAATGAGATTAATGATGAACCACAAACAAGCACTCAACAAGATGACAACCCTGTTCCTGAACCCCTAGCTCCACGTAGATCTGAACGGGTTAGTAAGCTACCTAAGAGGTATGGCTTAGACAATGACTTTGATGAATTGGACCTTCTAGGTGACAATGAAACAAAGGAGGACCCTAGAGACTACACTGAAGCAATGTCCGACATTGATTCAAAGAGATGGCAAGAGGCCATGAAATCCGAGATGGATTCCATGTATCAAAATCAGGTCTGGACTCTTGTAGACCCTCCAGAAGGTATTGTACCTGTTGGAAACAAATGGGTCTTCAAGAGGAAGATAGGCGTTGATGGGAACGTGGAGACTTATAAGGCTAGACTAGTAGCCAAGGGATACAGGCAAATAGAAGGGATTGACTATGAAGAAACCTTCTCTCCTGTAGCCATGATTAAGTCCATTCGGATTTTGCTTGCTATAGCTGCGTACCATGATTATGAAATCTGGCAAATGGACGTGAAGACGGCCTTTCTGAACGGCTACCTACAGGAAGAGCTCTATATGACTCAACCCGAAGGTTTCGTGTCCGAGTCTGAAGAGACTAAGGTATGCAAGCTTCAAAGGTCCATTTATGGACTTAAGCAAGCCTCCAGGAGCTGGAACATTCGTTTCGATACTGAAATCAAAACGTTTGGTTTTACTCAAAACGAAGACGACAATTGTGTTTATCAAAAAGTCGTTGGGGATGCAGTTGTATTCCTAGTGTTATATGTAGATGACATATTACTATTCGGGAATGACACTGCAGTACTTTCTTCTGTAAAAGTGTGGTTGTCTAAAACCTTCCACATGAAAGATTTAGGAGATGCATCTTATGTACTTGGGATAAAGCTCTATCGTGATAGATCCAGAAAATTAATTGGATTATCCCAATCGATGTACATTGATAAGGTGCTAAGTAGGTTCCAGATGGAACAATCTAAGAAAGGTTTTCTTCCTGTGAGACATGGAATTCACCTTTCTAAGTCCATGGGACCTAAGACTCCTGAAGAGATACGGCTAATGAATGAAATTCCTTATGCTTCCGCCATAGGGAGTCTCATGTATGCCATGATATGCACAAGGCCTGATATCGCATATGCTGTGAGCATTACTAGTCGATATCAATCTAACCCAGGATCAGAACACTGGGCAGCTGTCAAGACGGTCCTTAAGTACTTAAGAAGAACTAAGGACATGTTCCTTGTTTATGGAGGAGCGGCAGAGTTGCGAGTGGAAGCCTATACAGACGCAGATTTCCAATCTGACGTCGATGATAGAAGTTCCAACTCCGGATATGTATTCACTCTGAATGGTGGGGCTGTCAGTTGGAAAAGAAAGAAACAAAGTGTAATTGCTGATTCCACGACAGAGGCTGAATATGTCGCTGCAGCTGAAGCCGGCAAAGAAGCGTTCTGGATGAAAAAGTTCATTACTGAACTTGGAGTGGTTCCAACCATCACATCATCAGTAACTTTGTACTGTGATAATAGTGGGGCGATAGCTCAAGCCAAGGAACCCAGGGCTCATCAAAAGAACAAGCATTTTGATAGGCGCTTTAATATCATAAGAAGATATGCTGCCGAGGGGAAAGTCAACATCCTCAAAGTTGCTTCAGCCGATAACGTAGCAGATCCACTGACAAAGCCAATGACTCAAATCCACCTTGATCATCATATGGATAAGATGGGTATTAGATACATGGGAGGATGGCTTTGAGTGCAAGTGGGAGATTGTTAGAAGTATGCCCACAAAGCCACTCATTTGATGTAATAGCTTTTGGAATACTTAATATGTTAAACTTTTATATGTTTAACGGAAAGGCAATACTTATTATTAATCACTATTTATTGTATCATGTGTTTAAGCAATACGAGAATCCAAGGGATGTATTTGACATAAGAGATAAGTGATCTAATGAGTTAGATTAAGGAGACCTTTCTCTTATGCTCATTCCTAAAACGTTCCTAGCCATAGGATTGCCAATTGGGCATTGACAATCCGCTAAGGTTAGTATGTGTTATGTTGACTCAAATGTGAGTATGAACTAGTCTCAAGTCATTTGGTGTTGGACACTAAGACAAACACATAGGTGCTCGAAAGAGTAATCGAGTACGCTGAACTGCGATTAATGAGAGTTCAAACATACATGTCATGTACGAACTCTAAGGTTACAATATGCAAATTAGTCCTTAGACCTGAGGCATCATAGATGTCTAATGGTTAGGTCCTTGATCTTTGATCATGACAAAGGCATTCCCTCGGATTGTCCACGGCATTGTTGGGGTCATGTGATCTAGTCATGTAGGCATATGAATGCACAACAAGGGATCTCTAACCTTCCATGGTGAAAGGAGTATACTCTAAAATATGATTCTAAAGTCTTTGGCCAAAGCAAATGAATATGACTAAGGAAGATGTTCCAAATCATATTCAAGGGAATCATACAAGAAAGTATCACATTGGATAGTAGACATGAAACAAACTATCACTTAAACAATGTGGTTAAGAGTATTGTATTAGAGAAGGACCGTATTGCATTGTAATTGTAACTGGATAGGTTCTCCAACCAATTCTACTTAGCTTGGGTAACCATGACATACTGCTAGGTGTCACTCATGGTTTGTGGAAGCCCTATTGATTAGCAAACACTAATCATCAAAAATGGAGAATTGAAATGTGGTTTCAATTCACAATCGATAGTTAAGAGTAACATCGCCCACTGCCTCGCTAATTGGAACCTAATGGATCGCACACCAAATAAGGATGTATGTGAAGCAATTAAATGAAATGGATAAGCAATTAAATGGTTTAATTGAAGAATGATCAAGATTAATTAATTAGTTAATTAATTATACGAAATATTCGTATTGGGCTTTTAAGTTGGTTTTAGGGCTTCGGGGCCCAAAAGTGTTTTGGTCCACAAGGCCTATTATGTTTAAGTTGTATGACAACTAAAACAAAATGGGCAATAAGCCCAATAACAATGTAATGGCCGGCCATGGTAGATAAATTGGGCTTTAGGTCCTTTAGGTCACTTATTTGAAGGGACTATATAAAGGACTTTATAGCAAAATTCAATTAAGGTTTTTCTTGGCTACTTAGGGATAGTTATCTAGCAAATTTACTTCCCTAAGTGATCCATTTTTCATCCTCACAAAATACATCCTTGGTGAAGAGACATAGAGACATCAAACTTTTGGTGTTTTGGAGAACTAATCCTCAAATCCTCAAAGAAGCAAAGGAGCACTAAAAGGAGGAAAATCACAAGGAAGATCCAAGGAGCAAGGAGGTGACTTGAAGGCCCTCCACTTGGGTGAATCCCTTGTGTAATCAAGGATGAGCTTCAAGGGTAAAGAATCTCTAAATTCTTCATATTCTTTAATGTTGTTAAAGAGTCTTTTGATTCACCATATACTAGGCTTTGAAAGTCATGGGTTTCATGAATTGTTTTTTGGATGCATGCCTACTTTAAAGAGTTAATTGTTAGCATATGTATTCAAATGTTCATACATGTTCTTAGTTAGGACGAAATTTTTCCTTCAGTACCATACCATTCGACCATTTTATTATTGGCCGGGTATGAAGAGGGAAATTGCAGAGTATGTAAGTAGGTGTATTGTTTGTCAGCAAGTCAAAGCTGAAAGAAATAAGCCTTTTGGTCGGATGCAACCACTTCATGCTCCTCAGTGGAAATGGGAAAATATAACTATGGATTTTGTGTATAAGCTCCCACGTACTCAGAATGGATTTGATGGCGTTTGGGTGATTGTAGATTGGCTTACCAAGTCAGCACACTTCATTCCAGCGAGAGAAAAGTATCCTCTGAATAAATTGGCTAAGTTGTTCATCACAAAGATTGTGAAGTATCATGGAGTTCCAGTGAATATTATTTCTGATCGAGATCCAAGGTTTACTTCTAAGTTTTGGATAGCTTTTCAGGAAGCTCTGGGTACGAAATTGCTTTATAGCACTGCTTATCATCCTCAGACCGATGGACAATCTGAGAGGACTATTCAGACGTTTGAGGATATGTTGAGATCTTCAGTGTTGCAGTTTGGTGATTCTTGGCATGATCGCCTAGATTTGATGGAATTTGCCTACAATAATAGTTTTCATTCGAGCATTGGTATGTCACCATTTGAGGCACTTTATGGTAGAGCTTGTCGTACGCCATTGTGTTGGTCAGAGGTTGGTGAAAGAGTGCTAGAGGGTCCAGAGATTGTGGATGAGACTACTCAAAATGTTCAGGTGATTAAGTCTAACCTGAAAGCGGCCCAAGATCGACAAAAGAGTATAGCATATAGACATGCTACTGATCGAGTTTATGATGTGGGTAATTTGGTATTCTTGAAATTGTCACCTTGGAGAGGTGTAGTACGGTTTGGAAAGAGAGGAAAGCTAAGTCCTAGATATATAGGACCTTATGAGATCACTGAGAGGATTGGTGAAGTTGCTTACAGATTGGAATTGCCTCCGGAGTTATCTAAGGTACATAATGTGTTTCATGTCTCGATGCTTCGACATTATGTTTCAGATCCTTCACATGTGATTCCTCCTCAACCTTTGGAGATTAATCCGGATTTGACGTATGATGAGGAACCAGTCACTATCTTGGATTGGAAAGACAAGGTTCTAAGAAATAAGACAGTGAGCTTGGTAAAAGTATTGTGGAGGAACCACTTAGCGGAAGAAGCTACTTGGGAGACAGAAGATCGAATGAGAGAGATGTATCCAAGATTGTTTTATGAGTATTAAGTGGTTTGATTGGTTTTATGAATTTCGATGACGAAATTCTATAAGGGGGGAAGATTGTCACAATCCGTCCCGGGATTTTATTCATCGAGGACGTGAAATGACAGAATTACCCTTGACGGGTATTAAGGTATGTGTGTGTGTGTGATATATTATTTGGACTAAATATGCATTTCTAAACTTTTGGAAAAATAAATTAAGTTGGATTAAAAATAAGGTTGTATTTTTGTGGTTAGGGAGTTAGGAAAAAGAAATGGATGGTGATGGTTTGGGATGAACCACACACACACAATTCCTTCCTTCTCTCACTCACCCCGTGCCCTCTCTCTCTCTTCCCTCACGGCTCTCTCTCTCTCTCCCTTTCGAATTGTACGGACAAGCTAGGAACCTCCCATTTCTTCACGGATCGAAGGTTCTAAGGTAAGATTTGAACTCCTAGTAAGCTTGTGAGTTCGTATGTGTGATTTGTGGAAGTTAAAACCCTCAGAATCGTCGTGAAACCCTAACCCCAAAAATGTGTATTGTTCATGCACACGTAAAATCTTGCATTTCAGGGAATTTCAAGCTCACAGTGAGCTTAAGGAGATTCTCACGAGCTTCGGGGTACTTCGTTGGTAGAATTTGGACGTCGGAGGACTGAGAACGGAGTTTTTCAAATTTGGCCGGATTATCGAGCTTTCTCAGGTAAAATCTAGTGGATTTTAGACCTTGAAACTAGCCTATCGTGATTCTACATGTTGAGGGCTTCAAATTGATATAAAATATGAAGAAAACGGTTGAGAAATAAGGGAGAACAAGGGGATTGGAAAATCCCCAGTTTTCCGGCCACCGGAAAACACAGTCCGGCGAACCAAGGAAGAAGACGCTCGTGGGGGGCGCGTGTACCAGTGCCTGCCCTGGCGCGTAGGGGCGCGTGCCACGTCAAAATTTTTTTCTAAAAATATGTCAACGTTCGTGACGTCGAGTAGGTCACTGTGGTATATTCATATGCCCAAATTGAGCACCGTATGAGAAGTGATTACGTATTGTTGGTTATATGCTTTAAAATAACGTTTTTATAGTTATTTCGCATATAGGTGATACCTATCCCGAGGACGAGCGCATCCAGAGACGTCACGGGGGTTACGACCCTTCGACTTATCAGTGAGTGGGCAGTATTTTCTGTTTATACCTATATGCTATTGAATTTCCCAGAAATTGAGTTTTAATGAAAATATGTTTCTAAAATGCCATGCATGCATGATATGAATTATATGAATTGATAATTGATGCATATATATATGTGAATTGGTGCTGTGGACGCACAGGTGAGTATCAGGTGAGTTTTATGTTATTCATGTGAATCATTGACGATGTATATGATGTTGATAGCTCATAACCTACAATCATGGTGTTAGTGCTTATATTATTCACCCGCACCACACGCTCACCTTGGATCCAAGTAGGTGCATGTCGTACAGACCATGAGAGGGTTCCGACATGTCGTACAGACCATGAGAGGGTTTCGACATGCTAGTCGTACAGACCACTAGAGGTGGTTCCGACTAGTAGGTGACTTTAGATTATGTGCACATATGATTGATGAGAGAAGCACTAGAGCGTATTATTACACCATTCATGTCGTACAGACTACTTTAGGTAGTTCCGACTTATATGCAGTGTAGTGCTGTACAGGTCACCGAGGTGACTCCGGTTGGATTGAATGTTGAGCTATAGAATTAACCGTACAGGACCAACTGCAGGGTCTCCGGTTGATTCATTATTTCACCTGTTACATTGATGCATCATTCATTCTGTTTTGACATTTATAGCATGGCATACTTTCTGGTTTTGAGAAAGAGTGATGATTTGAGATATTTGAAAAGTTATATGCTATTATGCTATTTTCTGGGAAAGTATACAGGTTTTACAGCGAGGGGTTAGAAATGTTTTAAATGAAAGGTTTTCGAAAAGTTTCGTTTTACTGACCCACTCAATTTTGTTTTGCGCCCCTCCAGGTTCTAGTTAGCAGTTGGTGGCTCACGAGGTTTTTCTTCGGCGTTCTGACAGACTTCCTGCATGTAGGACTCACCTGCGGGTGTTGTAATTTGATTATAGTCCTACTTGACTGCACCTAGTTCTTAAGCTCTGTTTATGTGTGTGTCCACACTTTAACTCATTCTAGCATGCTATTTGGTTATTATTGCTAGTATTGGTTTTGATTCCTTCGTAATTCTCTTATCTTTGCTTCCGCACCGCACTTATGGTTATGTCACGCTCACGTGAAGGCCAGCACGCCTTGTATTTTTCGTTTTTTTATATCTATTTCACTCACTAATCGCCCCTCAAGCTATAAATAAAATTACTTAAAAAATAAAGCACAAATCCGTAGTAGCAAAACTATTCTTGTCTAATTTGTTCTTCCAGGTTATCCTCTTGGCAGCGGAAAATACATTTGGATTGTTTTTTTTGTATTTTGCGTTTTTATATCCATTTCACTCACCAATCACCCCTCAAGAAACAAAATAAAATTACTTAAAGAAAAAACACAAATCCGTTGGAGCAAAACTAAACTTGGCTAATTTGTTCATCCAGGTTCAACTCTTGTTTTCGTTTTTATATCCATTTCACTCACTAATCACCCCTCATGCTATAAATAAAATTACTAAAAAAAACAAAAACAAAATTCCGCTGTAGCAAAACAAAACTTGGCTAATTTGTTCATCCAGTTTCGACTCATGGCAGCAGAAAATACTTTTGGATTATTGTTTTATATTTTTCATTTTTTATATCTATTTCACTCACTAATCGCCCCTCAAGCTATAAATAAAATTACTTAAAAAATAAAACACAAATCCGTAGTAGCTAAACTAATCTTGGCTAATTTGTTCTTCCAGGTTTGAAAATCGTTTTTAAACATTTTTATTCTTTCCAATTTTGATATCTACTCCACTCACTAATCACCCATAAAGATATAAATACATTATTCAAGAAAAAAGAACACAAATCCGCTGTATCAAAACTAAACTTGGCTAATTTGTTCATCCCGGTTCGACTCCTACCAGCGAAAAATACTTTTGGATTCTTTTTTTTGTATTTTTTGTTTTTATATCCATTTCACACACTAATCACCCCTCAATCTATAAATAAAATTACTTAAAGAAAAAACACAAATCTGTTGTAGCAAAACTAAACATGGCTAATTTGTTCATCCAGGTTCTCCTCTTTGCAGCGGAAAATACTTTTGGATTCTTTTTTTTTGTTCATTTTTATATCCATTTCAATCACTAATCACCTCTCAAGCTATAAATAAAATTACTTAAAGAAAAAACACAAATCCGTTGTAGCAAAACTAAATTTGGCTAATTTGTTCATCTAGGTTCAATTATTGGCAGCGGAAAATACTTTTAGATTTTTTTATTTTATTTTTCATTTTTATATCCATTTCACTGAATAATCACCCGTCAAGCTATAAATAAAATTACTGACAAAAAAAACAAAAATCCGTTGTAGCAAAACTAAACTTGGTTAATTTGTTCATCCAGGTTCGACTCCTAGCAGCGGAAAATACTTTTGGATTATGGTTTTATATTTTTTTGTTTTTTTGATATCCATTCCACTCACTAATCACCCATAAAGATATAAATAAAATTATTTAAGAAAATAGAACACAAATCCGCTGTAGCAAAACAAAACTTGGCTAATTTGTTCATCCAGGTTCGACTCCTGGCAGCGGAAAATACTTTTGGATTATTTTTTTATCTTTTTTATTTAATTGATATCTATTCCACTCACTAATCACCCATAAAGATATAAATAAAATTATTCAAGAAAATAGAACACAAATCCGCTGTAGCGAAACTAAACTTGGCTAATCTGTTCATCCAGGTTCGACTCCTGGCAACGAAAAATAATTTTGGATTATTTGTTTTTGTATTTTTCATTTTTATATCTATTTCACTCACTAATTGCCCCTCACGCTATAAATAAAATTACTTAAGAAATAAAGCATAAATCCGTTGTAGCAAAACTAAACTTGGTTAATTTGTTCATCCAGTTTGACTCCTGGCAGCGGAAAATACTTTTGGATTATGGTTTTGTATTTTTCGTTTTTTTGATATCCATTCCACTCACTAATCACCCATAAAGATATAAATAAAATTATTCAAGAAAAAAGAGCACAAATCCGTTGTAGCAAAACTAAACTTGGCTAATTTGTTTATCCAGGTTCATCTCCGGGCAGCGGAAAATACTTTTGGATTATTTTTTTATGTTTTTCGTTTAATTGATATCTATTCCACTCACTAATCCCCTATAAAGAGACAAATAAAATTATTCAAGAAAATAGAACACAAATCCGCTGTAGCAAAACTAAACTTGGCTAATTTGTTCATCCAGGTTCGACTCGTGGCAGGGGAAAATACTTTTGGATTATTTTTTTATCTTTTTTGTTTTTTTGATAACTATTCCACTCACTAATCACCCATAAAGATATAAATAAAATTATTTAAGAAAATAGAACACAAATCCGCTGTAGCAAAACTAAACTTGGCTAATATGTTCATCCTGGTTCGACTCGTGGCAGCGTAAAATACTTTTGGATTATTTTTTTTGTATTTTTCATTTTTTTATATCTATTTCACTCACTAATCGCCCCTCAAGCTATAAATAAAATTTCTTAAAAAGTAAAGCACAAATCCGTAGTAGCAAAACTATTCTTGGTTAATTTGTTTTTCCTGGTTATCCTCTTGGCAGCGGAAAATACTTTTGGTTCCTTTTTTTTTTTTTTTTTTATATCCATTTCACTCACTAATCACCCCTGGAGCTATACATAAAATTACTTAAAGAAAAAACACAAATCCACAGTAGCAAAACTAAACTTGGCAGCGGAAAATACTTTTGGATTATAGTAGCTATCCATTTCACTCACTAATCACCCCTGGAGCTATACGTTCGCCTCTTGGCAGCGGAAAATACTTTTGGATTCTTTTTTTTTTGTATTTTTGTTTTTATATCCATTTCACTCACTAATCACCCCTCAAGCTATAAATAAAATTACTTAAAGAAAAAACACAATTCCGCTTTAGCAAAACTAAACTTGGCTAATTTGTTCATCCAGGTTCGACTCCTGGCAACGGAAAATACTTTTGGATTTTCTTTTTTTTTTTTTACGTTTTTATATCCATTTCACTCACTAATCACCCCTCAAGCTATAAATAAAATTACTTAAAGAAAAAACATAAATCTGCAGTAGCAAAACTAAACTTGGTTAATTTGTTCATCCAGATTCTCCTCTTGGCAGCGCAAAATACTTTTGGATTCTTTTTCTTTGTATTTTTCATTTTTATATCCATTTCAATCACCAATCACCTCTCAAGCTATAAATAAAATTACTTAAACAAAAACAGAAATCTGTTGTAGCGAAACTAAACTTGGCTAATTTGTTCATCCAGGTTCAACTCTTGGCAGCGGAAAATACTTTTCAATTCTTTTTACTATATTTTTCGTTTTTAAATCCATTTCACTCTCTAATCACCCCTCAAGCTATAAATAAAATTATTGGAAAAAAAAACAAAAATCCGATGTAGCAAAACTAAACTTGGCTAATTTGTTCATCTAGGTTCGACCCCTGGCAGCGGAAAATATTTTTGGATTATAGTTTTATTTTTTTCGTTTTTTTGATATCTATTCCACTCACTAATCACCCATAAAGATATAAATAAAATTATTCAAGAAAATAGAGCACAAATACACTGTAGCAAAACTAAACTTGGCTAATTTGTTCATCCAGGTTCGACTCCTGGCAGAGGAAAATACTTTTGGATTATTTTTTTTATATCTATTCCACTCACTAATCACCCATAAAGATATAAATAAAATTATTCAAGAAAATAGAACACAAATGCGTTGTAGCAAAACTAAACTTGGCTAATTTGTTCATCCAGGTTTGACTTTTGGTAGCGGAAATTACTTTTGGATTATTTTTTTTGTATTTTTCGTTTTTTATATCTATTTCGCTCACTAATTTGCCCCTCAAGCCATAAATAAAATTACTTAAAAAATAAAAAACAAATCCGCAGTAGCAAAACTATTCTTGGCTAATTTGTTCTTCCAGGTTTGAAAATCGTTTTTTTGATATCTATTCCACTCACTAATCACCCCGAACGATATAAAAAAAATTATTCAAGAAAATATAGCACAAATCCGCTATAGCAAAACTAAACTTGGCTAATTTGTTCATCCAGGTTCGACTTTTGGCAGCGGAAATTACTTTTGGATTATTTTTTTTGTATTTTTCATTTTTTATATCTATTTCAATCACTAATTTGCCCCTCAAGCCATAAATAAAATTACTTAAAAAATAAAAAACAAATCCGCAGTAGCAAAACTATTATTGGCTAATTTGTTCTTCCAGGTTTGAAAATCGTTTTTTTTATATATATTCCACTCACTAATCACCCCTAAAGATATAAATAAAATTATTCAAGAAAATAGATCACAAATCCGCTGTAGCAAAACTAAACTTGGCTAAATTGTTCATTCAAGTTCGACTCCTGGCAGCGGAAAATACTTTTGGATAATTTTTTTTATATCTATTCCACTCACTAATCACCCATAAAGATATAAATAAAATTATTCAAGAAAATAGAACACAAATGCGTTGTAGCAAAACTAAACTTGGCTAATTTGTTCATCCAGGTTTGACTTTTGGTAGCGGAAATTACTTTTGGATTATTTTTTTTGTATTTTTCGTTTTTTATATCTATTTCGCTCACTAATTTGCCCCTCAAGCCATAAATAAAATTACTTAAAAAATAAAAAACAAATCCGCAGTAGCAAAACTATTCTTGGCTAATTTGTTCTTCCAGGTTTGAAAATCGTTTTTTTGATATCTATTCCACTCACTAATCACCCCGAACGATATAAAAAAAATTATTCAAGAAAATATAGCACAAATCCGCTATAGCAAAACTAAACTTGGCTAATTTGTTCATCCAGGTTCGACTTTTGGCAGCGGAAATTACTTTTGGATTATTTTTTTTGTATTTTTCATTTTTTATATCTATTTCAATCACTAATTTGCCCCTCAAGCCATAAATAAAATTACTTAAAAAATAAAAAACAAATCCGCAGTAGCAAAACTATTATTGGCTAATTTGTTCTTCCAGGTTTGAAAATCGTTTTTTTTTATATATATTCCACTCACTAATCACCCCTAAAGATATAAATAAAATTATTCAAGAAAATAGATCACAAATCCGCTGTAGCAAAACTAAACTTGGCTAAATTGTTCATTCAAGTTCGACTCCTGGCAGCGGAAAATACTTTTGGATAATTTTTTTTATATCTATTCCACTCACTAATCACCCATAAAGATATAAATAAAATTATTCAAGAAAATAGAACACAAATGCGTTGTAGCAAAACTAAACTTGGCTAATTTGTTCATCCAGGTTTGACTTTTGGTAGCGGAAATTACTTTTGGATTATTTTTTTTGTATTTTTCGTTTTTTATATCTATTTCGCTCACTAATTTGCCCCTCAAGCCATAAATAAAATTACTTAAAAAATAAAAAACAAATCCGCAGTAGCAAAACTATTCTTGGCTAATTTGTTCTTCCAGGTTTGAAAATCGTTTTTTTGATATCTATTCCACTCACTAATCACCCCGAACGATATAAAAAAAATTATTCAAGAAAATATAGCACAAATCCGCTATAGCAAAACTAAACTTGGCTAATTTGTTCATCCAGGTTCGACTTTTGGCAGCGGAAATTACTTTTGGATTATTTTTTTTGTATTTTTCATTTTTTATATCTATTTCACTCACTAATTTGCCCCTCAAGCCATAAATAAAATTACTTAAAAAATAAAAAACAAATCCGCAGTAGCAAAACTATTCTTGGCTAATTTGTTCTTCCAGGTTTGAAAATTGTTTTTTTTATATCAATTCCACTCACTAATCACCCCTAAAGATATAAATAAAATTATTCAAGAAAATAGATCACAAATCCGCTGTAGCAAAACTAAACTTGGCTAAATTGTTCATTCAGGTTCGACTCCTGGCAGCGGAAAATACTTTTGGATTATTTTTTTATATTTTTCATTTTTTTGATATCTATTCCACTCACTAATCACCCATAAAGATATAAATAAAATTATTCAAGAAAATAGAACACAAATCCTCTGTAGCAAAACTAAACTTGGCTAATTTGTTCATCCAGGTTCAAGTCTTGGCAGCGGAAAATACTTTTGGATTATTTTTATTGTATTTTTCGTTTTTATATCCATTTCACTCAATAATCACCCCTCAAACTATAAATAAAATTACTGAAGAAAAAAAAACAAAAATCCGTTGTAACAAAACTAAACTTGGCTAATTTGTTCATCTATGGTCGACTCCTGGCAGCGGAAAATACTTATGGATTATTTTTTTATATTTTTCATTTTTTTGATATCTATTCCACTCACTAATCACCCATAAAGATATAAATAAAATTATTCAAGAAAATAGAACACAAATCCACTGTAGCAAAACAAAACTTGGCTAATTTGTTCATCCAGGTTCGACTCCTGGCAGCGGAAATTACTTTTGGATTATTTTTTTATATTTTTCATTTTTTTGATATCTATTCCACTCACTAATCACCCATAAAGATATAAATAAAATTATTCAAGAAAATAGAACACAAATCCGCTGTAGCAAAACAAAACTTGGCTAATTTGTTCATCCAGGTTCGACTCCTGGCAGCGGAAATTACTTTCTGTTTCTTTTTATTGTATTTTTCGTTTTTATATCCATTTCACTCAATAATCACCCCTCAAACTATAAATAAAATTACTGAAGAAAAAAAACAAAAATCCGTTGTAACAAAACTAAACTTGGCTAATTTGTTCATCCAGGGTCGACTCCCGGCAGCGGAAAATACTTATGGATTATTTTTTTATATTTTTCATTTTTTTAATATCTATTCCACTCACTAATCACCCATAAAGATATAAATAAAATTATTCAAGAAAATAGAACACAAATCCGCTGTAGCAAAACAAAACTTGGCTAATTTGTTCATCCAGGTTCGACTCCTGGCAGTGGAAATTACTTTTGGATTATTTTTTTATATTTTTCATTTTTTTGATATCTATTCCACTCACTAATCACCCATAAGGATATAAATAAAATTATTCAAGAAAATAGAACACAAAGCCGCTGTAGCAAAACAAAACTTGGCTAATTTGTTCATCCAGGTTCGACTCCTGGCAGCGGAAATTACTTTTGGATTATTTTTTTTGTATTTTTCGTTTTTATATCTATTTCACTCACTAATCGCCCCTCAAGCCTTAAATAAAATTACTTAAAAAATAAAACAGAAATCCGTAGTAGCAAAACTATTCTTGGCTAATTTGTTCTTCATGGTTTGAAAATCGTTTTTAAACTTTTTTCTTCTTTCCAATTTTGATATCTATTCCACTCACTAGTCACCCATAAAGATATAAATACATTATTCAAGAAAATATAACACAAATCCACTGTAGCAAAACTAAACTTGGTTAATTTGTTCATCCAGGTTCGACTCTTAGTAGTGAAAAATACTTTTGGATTCTTTTTTTTTTGTATTTTTTGTTTTATATCCATTTCCCTCACTAATCACCCCTCAAGCTATAAATAAAATTACTTAAAGAAAAAACACAAATTCGCTGTAGCAAAACTAAACTTGGCTAATTTTTTCATCTAGGTTCGCCTCTTGGCAGCGGAAAATACTTTTGAATTCTTTTTTTTTTGTATTTTTCGTTATTATATCCAGTTCAATCACTAATCACCCCTCAAACTATAAATAAAATTACTTAAAGAAAAAACACAAATCCGTTGTAGCGAAACTAAACTTGGCTAATTTGTTCATCTAGGTTCAACTCTTGGCAGTGGAAAATACTTTTGGATTATTTTTTTATATTTTTCGTTTTTTTTATATCTATTCCATTCACTAATCACCCATAAAGATATAAATAAAATTATTCAAGAAAATAGATCACAAATCCGCTATAGCAAAACTAAACTTGGCTAATTTGTTCGTCCAGGTTCGCCTCTTGGCAGCTGAAAAATATTTTTTGATTCTTTTTTTTTTTTTTTTTTTCGTTTTTATATCCATTTCAATCACTAATCACCCCTCAAACTATAAATAAAATTACTTAAGGAAAAAACACAAATCCGTTGTAGCGAAAGTAAACTTGGCTAATTTGTTCATCTAGATTCAACTCTTGGCAGCGGAAAATACTTTTGGATTCTTTTTATTCTATTTTTAGTTTTTATATCCATTTCACTCACTAATCACCCTTCAAGCTATAAATAAAATTACTGAAAAAAAAATAACAAAAATCCGATGTAGCAAAACTAAAGTTGGTTAATTTATTCATCCAAGTTCGACTCCTGGTAGCGGAAAATGCTTTTGGATTATTGTTTTATATTTTTCGTTTTTTTTATATCTAGTCCACTCACTAATCACCATAAATATATAAATAAAATTATTCAAGAAAATAGAACACAAATCCGCTGTGGCAAAACTAAACTTGGCTAATTTGTTCATCCAGGTTCTACTCCTGGCAGCGGAAAATACTTTTGGAATTTTTTTTTTTCGTTTTTTGATATCTATTCCACTCACTAATCACCCCTAAAGATATAAATAAAATTATTCAAGAAAATAGATCACAAATCCGCTGTAGCAAAACTAAACTTGGCTAATTTGTTCATTCAGGTTCGACTCCTGGCAGCGGAAAATATTTTTCGATTTTTTTTATATATTTTTCGTTGTTTTGATATCTATTCCACTCACTAATCACCCATAAAGATATAAATAAAATTATTCAAGAAAATAGAACACAAATCCGCTGTAGCAAAACTAAACTTTGCTAATTTGTTCATCCAGGTTCAAGTCTTGGCAGGGGAAAATATTTTTGGATTATTTTTATTGTATTTTTCGTTTTTATATCCATTTCACTCAATAATTACCCCTCAAACTATAAATAAAATTACTGAAAAAAAAAACAAAAATCCGTTGTAACAAAACTAAACTTGGCTAATTTGTTCATCCAGGGTCGACTCCCGGCAGCGGAAAATACTTTTGGATTATTTTTTTATATTTTTCATTTTTTTGATATATATTCCACTCACTAATTGACACACCCCGATCCAGAGGATCAAGGCGTGCTGGCCGTCACGCCTTGATCCTCTGGATCGGGGTGTGTCAGTTTGGTATCAGAGCCAATCTCTGGCCGGAAGTGTGCCGACGAGGACGTCGGGCCCCTAAAGGGGGTGGATTGTAACATCCCACATCGACCAGGGGAGTGATCCTTAAATGTATATTCTCATCCCTACCTAGCACGAGGCCTTTTGGGAGCTCACTGGCTTCGGGTTCCGTCGGAACTCTGAAGTTAAGCGAGAAGGAGGCCAGAGCACTCCCAAGATGGGTGACCCACTGGGAAGTTGCTCGTGAGTTCCCAAAAACAAAACCGTGAGGGAATGGTAAGCCCAAAGCAGACAATATCGTGCTACGGTGGTTGAGCGGGCCCGGGAAGTGATCCGCCCCGGGCCGGGATGTGACAAATTGGTATCAAAGTACAGGTTTTTACGGTGAGGGGTTAGAAATGTTTTAAATGAAATGTTTTGGAAAATCTTTGGTTTTACTGACCCACTCATTTTGTTTTTCGCCCCTCCAGGTTCTAGTTAGCGGTTGGTGGCTCTCGAGGTCTTTTTCCGGCATTCTGACAGACACTCTACATGTAGGACTCACCTGCGGGTGATGTACTTTTATTTTAGTCCTACTTGACTGCACTGAAACCTATGCTCTGAATTTATGTGTTTATCTTAACTCATCCTTTTATTCTAGTAGGTGGTTCTACTAGTGATTGGTTTAAATTCCTTCGTATTCTGTTATATCTTGCTTCCGTGTCGCACTTTTGGTTACATCACTAATCACCCATAAAGATATAAATAAAATTATTCAAGAAAATAGAACACAAATCCGCTGTAGCAAAACAAAACTTGGCTAATTTGTTCATCCAGGTTCGACTCTTGGCAGCAGAAATTACTTTTGGATTATTTTTTCTGTATTTTTTGTTTTTTATATCTATTTTACTCACTAATTTGCCCCTCAAGCCATAAATGAAATTACTTAAAAAATAAAACACAAATCCGTAGTAGCAAAACTATTCTTGGCTAATTTGTTCTTCCAGGTTTGAAAATCGTTTCTAAACATTTTTCTTCTTTCCAATTTTGATATCTATTCAACTCACTAATCACCCATAAAGATTTAAATACGTTATTCAAGAAAGTAGAACACAAATCCGCTGTAGCAAAACTAAACTTGGCTAATTTGTTCATCCAGGTTCGACTCCTAGCAGCGAAAAATACTTTTGGATTCTTTTTGTTGTATTTTTCGTTTTTATATCCATTTCACTCACTAATCACCCCTCAAGCTATAAATAAAATTACTTAAAGAAAAAACACAAATCCACTGTAGCAAAACTAAACTTGGCTAATTTGTTCATCCAGGTTCGCCTCTTGGCAGCGGAAAATATTTATGGGTGATTAGTGAGTAAATAGATATCAAACATCGCAAATACTTTTTGCCCTTTTTTCTTTTCTATTTAGATATTTAGTCACTCAGTAATCTCCCGTAAAGTTATAAACAAACTTACTGAAGAAAGTAGAACACAAATCTCAACTTGGCTAATTTGTTCTTCTAGGTTTGACTCTTGGTAGAGGAAAATACTTTTTGGCTTTTTTTTTTTTTTCAATTTTGATATCTATTCCACTCAGTAATCACCCATAAAGATATAAATAGCATTGTTGAAGTAAATGAATTTGTTGAAGAAAATTGAACTCAAATCCACTCTAGCAAAACTAATCTTGGCTAATTTGTTCTTCCAAGTTCGAAAATCGTTTTTAAACTTTCTTTCTTTCCAATTTTGATATCTCTTCCACTCACTAATCATTCATAAAGATATAAATAAAATTATTGAAGAAAATAGAACACAAATCCGCTGTAGCAAAACTAAACTTGGCTAATTTGTTCTTCCAAGTTTGACTCCTGGCAGCGAAAAATAATTTTGGGTTTTTTTTTTTTTTGTATTTTTCGTTTTTTATATCCGTTTCACTCACTAATCACCCATCAAGATATAAATAAAATTACTGAAGAAAATAGAACACAAATCCGCTATAGCAAAACTAAACTTGCCTAATTTTTTCTTCCTTGTTCGACTCTTAGCAGCAGAAAATACATTTTTGGTTTTTTTTTTCTTTTCAATTGTAATATCTATTTCACTCACTAATCACCCATAAAGATATAAATAACTTTACCGAGGAAAACAGAACACAAATCCGTTGTAGCAAACTAAAACCCATCACCTATAAAGATATAAATATAATTATAGAAGGAGACAAAACACAAGTCAATTGTAGCAAAACTATTATTGGCTAATTTGTTTAGCCAGGTTTAATACCTAACAGCGTAAATAGTTTTTGGCCTTTTTTCTTTTCGATTTTGATATCTATTCACTCACTAATCACCCATCAAGATATAAATAAACTTATTGAAGAAAATAAAACACAAATCCGCTGTAGCAAAACAAAACTTAGCTAATTTGTTATTCTAGGTTCAACTCTTGGCAGCGGAAAATACTTTTTGTTTTTTTTCTTTTTGATTTTGATATTTATTCCACTCAATAATCGCCCATAAAGATATAAATTACATTATTTAAGAACATAGAACACAAATCCGCTCTAGCAAAACTAAACTTGGCTACCTTGTTCTCCTAGGTCCGACTCTTGGCAATGGAAAATTATTTTTGGTTTTGTTTTTTTTTTCTTTCGATTTTTATATCTATTTCACTTACTAATCACACATATTGATATATAAATTTACCGAACAAAATACACAAATATGTTGTAGCAAAACTAATCTTGGCTAATTTGTCCTCCCAAGTTTGACTTCTGACAGCGAAAAATAGTTTCTACTTTTTTGCTTATCAATTTTGATATCTCTTCCACTCACTAATCACCCATAAAAGATATGAATAAAATTGATGGAGAAAATAGGACACAAATTCGCTTTAGCAAAACTAAACTTGGCTAATTTGTTCTTCCAGGTTCGACTCTTGGCAGCCAAAATATCTTTTTTGGCTTTTTTTCTTTCTGATTTTAATATCTATTTCACTTACTAATAAAGATATAAATAAAATTACCGAAGAAAACAAAACACATATTCGCTGTAGCAAAACTAATCTTGCCTAATTTGTTCTATCAGGTTCGACTCCTGGCAGAGGAAAATACATTTTTGGTTTTTTTTTTCTTTTTGATTTTATTATCTATTTCACTCACTAATCACCCATAAAGATATAAATAAATTTACCAAATAAAACAAAACAGAAATCCACTATAGCAAAACTAAACTTGGCTAATTTGTTCTTCCTGGTTCAACTCCTAGCAGTGGAAAATACTTTTTGGTTTTTTTTTCTTTTCGATTTTAATATCTATTTCACTCACTAATAAAAATATAAAAAAAAATTACCCAAGAAAACAAAACACATATCCGCTGTTGCAAAACTAATCTTGGCTAATTTGTTCTTCCAGGTTCGACTTCTAGTAGCGGAAAATACTTTTTTGGTTTTTTTCTTTTCGATTTTAATATCTTCTTCACTCACTAATCACCCATAAAGATATAAATAAATTTACCAAAGAAAACAAAACACAGATCCGATGTAGCAAAAGTATTCTTGGATAATTTGTTATTCCAAGTTTGACTCGTAGCAATGGAAAATAGTTTTTGATTTTTTTTCTTTTCGATTTTGATATCTATCCCACTCACTATTCACCAATAAAGATATAAATATAATTATAGAAGGAACAAAACACAAATCTGTTGTAGCAATACTAATAATATTGGCTCATTTGTTCAGCCAGGTTTGATACCTAGCAGCGTAATATACTTTTTGGCTGTTTTTCTTTTCGATTTTGATATCTATTCACTCACTAATCACCCATCAAGATATAAATAAACTTACTGAAGAAAATAGAACACAAATCCGTCCTAGCAAAACTAAACTTGGCCAAATTGTTCTTCCACTAATCACGCATAATGATAGATAAATTTACTGAAGAAAATAGAACCAAAATCCACTG
Organism: Malus fusca; assembly: GCA_035220775.1. Classification (NCBI taxonomy): domain Eukaryota; kingdom Viridiplantae; phylum Streptophyta; class Magnoliopsida; order Rosales; family Rosaceae; genus Malus; species Malus fusca. The sequence continues at coordinate 27,783,076 of CM069069.1, forward strand.
TAGCAAAACTAAACTTGGCTAATTTGTTCTTTCAGGTTTGGCTCCTTGCAACGGAAAATACTTTTGGGCTTTTTTTGGTATTTTAGATTTTTATATCTATTTCACTCACTAATCACCCATAAAGATATATAAATTTACCGAATAAAACATAACTCAAATCTGTTGTAGCAAAACTAATCTTGGCTAATTTGTCCTTCCAGGTTCAACTCCTGGCAGGGGAAAATAGTTTTCTACTTTTTTTTTTTCTTTTCGATTTTGATATCTTTTCCACTCACTAATCACCCATAAACATATAAATAAAATTATTGAAGAAAATAGAACACAAATTTGCTGTAGCAAAACTAAATTTGGCTAATTTGTTCTTTCTGGTTTGACTCTTGGTAGAGGAAAATACTTTTGGGGGTTTTTTTTTTTTTGTATTTTCGATTTTTATATCTATTTCACTCACTCATTAATCACCCATAAAGATATAAATAAAAATTATAGAAGGAAACAAAACACAAATCCGCTGTAGCAAAACTAATCTTGGCTAATCTATTCTTCCAGGTTTGACTTCTGGTAGCGAAAAATACTTTTTTGTTTTTTTTTTCTTTTCGAATTTAATATCTATTTCACTTACTAATCACCCGTAAAGATATAAATAAATTTACCAAAGAAAATAGAACACAAATCCGCTATAGCAAAACTAATCTTGGTTAATTTGTTCTTCCAGGTTTGACTCTTAGCCACGGAAAATAATTTTTGACTTCTTTGTCTTTTCGATTTTGATATATATTCAACACACCAATCACCTATAAAGATATAAATAAAATTACAGAAGGAAACAAGTCACAAATCCATTGTAGCAAAACTATTCTTGGCTAAATTGTTCGTCAAGGTTCGATACCTAATAGCATGAAATGCGTTTTGCCTTTTTTTTATTTTTGATTTGGATATCTATTCACCCACTAATCACCCGTAAAGATATAAATAAAATTACCGAAGAAAATAGAACATAAATTCCCAGTAGCAAAACTAATCTTGGCTAATTTGTAATTCTAGGTTCAACTCCTAGCAGTGGAAAAAACTTTTTGGGTTTTTTCTTTTCGTTTTTAATATCTATTTCACTCACTAATCACCCATGAAGATGTAAATAAAATTGCCAAAGAAAACATAGGACAAATCTGCTGTAGCAAAACTGATTTTGGCTTATTTGTATTCATTTCTATTCTCCGTAGCGAAAAATACTTTTTGATTTTTTTTCTTCTTTTGATTTTGATACGTACTCCACTCACCAAATCTCCTATAAAGATACAAATAAAAGGGAAGTGATATTCATACACCTTTTTTTACTTCTCACACACCCTTCTAAGTTTTTGGCTGGCTGATCGGATGAATTTAAAAAGATCAAAAGACAGGAATTAAAAAGTGGTGTGTTAGAAGTAAAAATGTGTGTGGATAACACCCCCCAAATAAAATTACAGAAGGAAACAAAGCACAAATCCGTTGTACCAAAACTATTCTTTGCAAATTTGTTCATTCAAGTTCGAATCTTGGCAATGTAAAATGTTTTTTGACTTTTTTCTTTTCGATTTTTAATATCTATTGCACTTGCCTATCACCCATAAAGACATAAATAAAATTTCCTAAGTAATCAAACACAAATCTACTATAGCAAAAACAAAATCCGATATGATCAACTAGGTAATGTTGTGGCCTATATTTAACTGACAGGGGAATGGGGCCGGCGGCACAGAGAGAATATAGAGAGAAATGTGTTTGTAGGGTTGTGTAGAGGAATGTGTTATTCCCCCTATGCAGTGCCTTTATTTATAGTAATAAGAGAGAGAAGAAATCCTTCTCCTCCAAGGAATACAAGTCCATATAGAAAAGAATAACTAGAATCAAATCTAATCTAGGATTTACACAATCACACTTAAATAAAAGTTTATAGCACTCCCCATTGAGTGTTTAAATACTCAAGTAGATTCAGCATGATGTAGAGGTTGAGGAAGTTGACTCGTCGGCACTGATTATGGGAACACACCATTCTCAATAAGGTAGGAACTTGCATAAGGAAGTAAGTCTCACAAAAAACCCTAAGGCTATGGTAAAAAATTGAGTAGGGAAAAAGAGTACATTAAGATCAAACAAGTATACTTAAGGAAACTCCCCATGAGTTTGACATAATTCTAAAGAAAACTAGCAATGTTACAACTCAGAAAGTTTACGCATACCAATTCCTTGAACAAGCTTCTGAAACGTCGCCTTCGGTAGTGATTTAGTGAAGAGGTCGGCCAGATTGTCTTTTTAACGGATTTGCGTGACTTCAATCTTCTGATGCTCTTGTTGTTGATGTGATAAGAATAACTTTGGCGCAATGTGCTTAGTGTTGTCACCTTTGATGTAACCCTTCTTGAGTTGTTCGATGCATACTGCGTTGTCTTCATAGATCGTCGTCGGGACATCAACGACGGGTTGAAGATCGCAAGAGCTTCAAATATGGCCTACAACTGCTCTCAACCAAAAGCATTCCTGAGTTGCTTCGTGTAAGGCGAGAATTTCAGCTTGGTTAGACGAAGTGGCAACTAAGGTCTATTTAGTGGACTCCAAGAGATTGCGGTGCCTCCAACGGTTATGACATAACTCGTTTGAAAATGCACCTTGTGCCGATCAAATAAGTATCGTGTGTCAGCATAACTGACAAGGCGAGAATCAACTCGAAATAAGGGGGTGTGGCATCACTAAAGGATCCGTATGGATAAAATAAGCCCAAATCCGTAGTACCCTTAAGGTAATAGAAAACGTCTTTAACACCAGTCTAGTGTCTGCGTGTTGGTGTATTACTGTATCTTGCCAAAAGATTAACAGCGAAAGAGATGCCAAGTCTAGTGCATTGAGCTAAGTACAATAAAGCCTATCACACTTAGATAAGGAACTTCAGGCTCCAAAATCTCTTCATCATCCTCATTCGAACGAAAAGGATCTCATTTTGCATCTAGCGATCAAATGACCTATAAGAGTACTCATAGGCTTCGTTTTATCCTCGTTAAAGTAGTCCAACACCTTCTGAGCGTAGTTCGTTTGATGTACTAAGATTCCATCTTAACGGTGCTCTATCTCGAGACTAAGACAATATCGACATTTCCTAGATCTTTCATCTCAAATTCCGACTTCAGGTGCGCGGTAGTTCTCGCAAGCTCTTCAAGAGTTCCAATAAGATTTATGTCATCGACACATACTGCAACAATCATAAAACTGAAATGTGACTTCTTAATGAGCACACAAAGGCATAGTTCGTTGTTCACATATCCCTGACTAGTCAAATACTCACTTAGACAATTATAATTTATACCACATTCTTCCGGATTGCTTCAAACCGTAGAGTGAACACCTCAGCCGAATTGAGAACGTGTTCTAGGGTTTGGAAATATTTGATCTAGTCAATATAAGTCCTTCGAGAACTTTCATATAAATTTCTGCATCAAGATCCCCATAGAGATACGCAGTTACTACGTCCATCAGCTGCATACTCAGTTTTTCGGAAACTACCAAACTGATAAGGTAACGAAAAGTAATCACATCCATAACGGGTGAATAAGTTTCATCATAGTCAATTATGGGGTGTTGTGAGAATCCTTAAGCAACAAGACGAGCTTTGTAATGCACAATTTCATTATTCTCATTACGCTTCCGAACGAAAACCCACTTGTAGCCAACAGGCTTCACATGTGAAGAAGTAGGAGCTACAGGTCCGAACACCTTACGTTTCACAATCGAATCGAGTTCAATTTGGATTGCTTGTTTCCAGTTTGACCAATCAGTTCTACGTCGACATTCATCAACGGAACAGGGTTCAATGTCATCGCTCAACATGATCTTAGTAGCTACTGCATATGCTAATGCATCATTGACGATCATCTCATTTCTACACCAAACATCATCTAAGCTAGCATAATAAACTGAAGTATCACGATTCTCATGAGGTGGATTCGTCTATTCAAGGACACTTCCGTAATCTATAATTTCCTCATGAGTTGGATATAATGAGTAGGCGACAGTCGGATTCACGGTAGGCTCTTCAGGTGCCTGTGTCTTGGGTTCCTCTTCCGGGGGTGTGAATTCTTTGAACCAAGAGGTCTGCCACACTTTTGTGTAGGGGCAGATGATTGGCTAGCCGCTAATGTACGTGGATCACCAAAGTTGGCATCCCGGGCCTCCAGGAGGGAAGTTCGTCGTACATTTGGTACATCCATCTTTGCAGGCACATTTCCAGCTGGAATATGTGATCTTGTCATTCGCGCTAGATCGGTGAAGCATCTGGCATACTCTGAGCTATGCTCTAAAGATCTAATATGCGATGCACTTCAATTTCAGATTGTGTGGTGCGGGGATCTAAATGAGACAAAGTGGGAGTCGTCCACGATAATTCGAGTCATTCATTAGGAATATTGACGTTATTATCTCCCCTTAACGATAGGAAGATTGTCTCATAGAAGTGATAATGCGCGAAACGAGCAGGAAACATATCGCCTATCAAAGGTTCTAAGTAACAGATAATTGAAGGAGAATCATATCCGACATAGATTCTCGTCCTTCGTTGAGACCTCATTTTTTGTACGTAAGGGCGGCGAAATCGGCATATAGACCGCACAACCAAAAATGCACACATGCGATATGTCGGGTTCATATTTGGTAACGAACTGAAGGGCGATATATGGTTGGGTCGCAACAGGCCTCAGGCAGACCAACATAGTTGCGTGCAATATTACATGGCCCTAAGTAGCAATCCGGAGCATGGTACATATGACCAACGATCGAGCAATCATTTGTAAGGGCTTAATGAATGCCTCTGCTAGGCCGTTCTGGGTGTGAACATGGGGTACTGGATGTTCAACTTCAACCTCAATCGATATGCAATAGTCATCAAAAGTTTTAGACGTGAATTCTCCAACATTATCCAATCGAATAGATTTGATCGGATAACCAGGGTGGTGAGCCCTGAGCTTGATAACATGAGCAAACAGTTTGGAGAATGCAGCCTTGTGGAGAACAAGCACACATGTGACCAACGTATGGAAGTGTCAACCAAAGCCATAAAATATCTAAATGGTCCGCATTGAGGGTGAATCGGTCCACAAATATCCCTCTGAATCCTTTGTAGGAAAATAGGAGGATTCGAACGAATCTTGTCATAAGAAGGCTTAATAATAAGCTTTCCCATAGAACATGTTTGACCTGCGATTCCTTGAATCGAACCTAAAGTTCAGGTAATGGATGCTCGTGTGATGATTTGAGGATACAGCGCATCGTTATTCGTCCAGGGTGTCCCAAATGATCATGCCAAAGTGTAATTTCATGCACGGTCCCAAAGGTAGGGCCGGCCACATAATGGCTTTCTATAGGGCGTATGGTCGTAGTATACAGACCACTCGGATACGCTCCATCTTCTCTAGAATACTCCTCTGGCCATATTTGTAGGAAGTGATGCACATAAATTCAACTCCATTTTCTACATGGGTTTCAATATGGTAATTATTATCTTTAATGTCCTTGAAACTCAACAAATAAAGTGCCTCATCAATGGTCAAAATTCTACCATTGGACAACATCATACGTGCCTTACCGTATCATTTGATCAGGTTGGATGGGCCTCAGAGGGTTGTCAGATGTGCATTCTTAGGTATGAAGTTAGTGAAATAGATGTGTTCACGCAAAATGGTGTGCATGGTTGCACTATCTGTCAGACAACTAACTTCCCCACCTCTATTCATACCTTGAATGAAAATTAATTTGAATCAATCACATGCATAAAAGTTCTAAAAATAAATATCCATTCAAAATAATTTTAAGTATTCAAGGATGGTAATTAATGAAAAACTTAATATCCAAAAACAAATCACCAACAAATATTCCAAACATAAAGGAAAATTGTTCAAAATTTAACCAAAAATAAGGGGCGTTCGGCCACTAGGTGGAATTCAGCCCCAATGTCTAAATTTCAACTAGAAAAAATAGTTTATGTCTAAGATTTTAATCTTCCATAAGGGTAATAACCTCTTGAAAGTCAGAAACCTCCTTCTTGGTACTCTCCGGTTCATCCACTTGCACAAAGTTTGATTCAAAGTTCTTACAACAAGAATGATATTCAGCTACAACCTTCTGGGGAGTACGACAAACACGGGACTAATGGTCATTTGAACCACATCGATAGCACATGTTCGCATCCATGGTTTCAGGTGCTTTGCCCTTATTCTTGAAGTTTGGGGCCTTGTGGGCAAGGTTATGGCGCTTCGGGCTTGGTTTCCTCCCTTAGATAGGCCTTGGCTTTGTTGACCTTGACAGGGTGGCTTCTGGCCATCCTTACCATGCCTATGTTGGTGTTTTGGGCGTTTTTTTATGCTACAGTGTTCTTTAGGCACAGTAGTCATCGCAGTATGTCGAACTTGATGATTTTTCATCAACAGTTGATTCTGCGTTTCAGCGATAAGTAAAATAAAGATCAGATCCGAAAACTTAGTGAACTTCTAAACTCTATATTGTTGCTGCAGGACAATATTAGTAGCAGATAATGTCGAATAGGTCTTCTCCAAGAGATCATCTTCGGTCAAGGTCTCGTTACAGAACTTGAGAAGTGATCGGATCCGACAAACTTTAGAATTATATTCATTCACAGACTTAAAGTCTTGGAAGTGCAAATGCTGTCAGTCATGTCTTGCTTCAGGCAAGAATATGTCATTTTGATGATCAAAACGATTAGCCAAAGCAACCCATAGTGCTCGTGGATCCTCCTCAGCAAGGTACTCGGTTTGCAATGCGTTATGAATATGTCTTCGAATGAAGATCATGGCAGTGACTTTCTCAGCTTCGCCAACCGGATTTTCCGTCTCATCTTTAATGGCGGTACGCAAATTCTTTGTAGTGAGGTGGAGCTTCACATCTTGGACCCACTTGGGATAGTTCCTTCTAAAGACCTCTAAAGCAGTAAAGTCGAGTTTGTTCAAATTCGACACGTTCCTATCACAAAATAAATGGACAAGATGTGATTAGTGTAATGGAGAAGAATATCAATCCATTCACATTCACATAGGAGTAGAACATTCAGGTTCTAATAGACATGCATTGGTTTAAATTTACATGAAAAAAACTTCGGGTTTTCATGGGCAATGTTTTTAAGGAAAACTTCAGGTTTTCAAACAAGGCATGTTTCTAGAAAGTTTAGGTTTCAAAATAATTATGAACTTCAAGTTCATATGTTCTTGCAGACAAACACAAATACACACACACACACACACACACACACACAGAAATATGCAACAATAAAAATATGCAAATAGAACTTCAGGTCTATAATTATAATTGAATTAATTATTTGGACTTCGAGCCAAATTTAAAGTGTGTGTGAAAAAAAATTATAAAACCCAACGTGCCTAAAAAATAGGCAATTAAATCTCGGGGCCCAAACTAATGGGCTAAAGCCCACAAGTGGGTTGAGTAATTTGAAACGTGCGGCCTAAACCTAAAAATTGGGCTAGGTTGGGCTCGGCTGGGCTGCAAGCCCAAGATAAAGTGTATCACAGACCAGGTGTACAGAATCACCAGCTACGGGCTAGGATCTGGATGCGGTTGGAACGGAGAGTGAAAAACTCTCAACGTTGTAAAACCCTAGAAATTTGCGATTTCAATTTAAAAAAAAAAAAACATCGAATTTCGGGCAAAGACTCATTGGTGACGACTGCAGGTCGACGGGGAGGTAGCCAGATATGGCTGTGCATGGCTGCTTGCCATGCTACTCAATGGTTCAAGGGAGGCGACGCCATCTGGGCATCGGGTTTAAGGTTTGGGCCTAGAGCCGTGGCTCCAAGTTCAGGCTCTCGACTCAGGGGAAAAGAAGCCCATGACATGGATGGGTTTTCAACAAAATCTTTAAAAAAAAATTATGATTTTTTTTTTTTGCAATTCCAGATTAATTCAATGCATATTCATAAAATAATTTGATGCATGAGCAGATATTTGATGCAATTCATGGCAATATCAAATTCACATAATTCAACAATTATGGATATAATGCATACACAATTTATGTAAAATCTAAAATTCGAAAAACGTAAAGTTTGGTCATGCATTATGGTGAATGTTCATGCTATCAGGGCTGCAAAAAGTATCGAGATAAAAACCGTTGTTTTGGAAGAACTTGATTGTGTGATGATATTGGTGAACTGGTTTGACGCAGAAAGCTTCCACGTCAGATTCTTAAGCGCATTGGTATGAGCGTGCTGATAACGTGTTGTGGCCTATATTTAACTGATAGTGGAAGGGCCGGCAACACAGAGAGAATATAGAGATATATGTGTTTGTAGGGTTGTGTAGAGGAATATGTTATTCCCCTTATGCAATGCCTTTATTTATAGTAATAAGACAGAGAAGAAATCCTTCTCCTCCAAAGAATATAAGTCCATATAGGAAAAAATAACTAGAATCAAATCTAATCTATGATTTACACAATCATGCTTAAATAAGAAGTTTATAATAGGTAAATACTTGTTTTGTTTTTCAACTTTAGTTTCTCCAATCATTTTAAGTGATGTCAACGTCTTAAAGTTAAAAAGATGTAAATAAAACGGAGATAGAACGGGTATCTGATTGGTGTTAGTACAAAAGCGAGATATTGTAGAAAAGATTTGTACAACTACTGATCCCCACAACCTTGAATATTACGTTTTGTAGAAAAGATAAGATTTGTATCCAACGCATGGTGTTATAGATAATTTTCGAGAAATTTTTAAGTGTGACAAAAATGAGAGGTTCTTCTGTCTGACAATCGGATTACGGGCTAAGAAAGGATGATGGGACCAGAAAGTAGGGTTGGTTTTTTGTGTTTGTTCCGTATTGTTGAAGTGGTCCGAAACCCGAATTGAAGAATTTCTCGACAAACAAACTGATTCATGAGAGTACTACCGTGATGCAATTTAATAGTTGGATAAACATTATATGACAGTATGATTGTCGCACTAAACTTACCGATTTGATCCAGCAAGGCCCAAGTTCAAAAAACACTGTACACGCTTCCCCCCAATCGAACTTGACTGACCCGGCCCAATAGAAACCATATAAATACGTCCAATCCCAAAATTATTTTTCAAAAATTTCCATTAACTCAACGCAGAGCATTATGGAGGGAAAGCACTGGAGATGGAGCTCACAGCCGCGGCGGCGCGATCTGCTGAGAAAAGTCAGAGGTTAGATTTGAGGTTTCCCAATCATATCAAGCTTTTAAATTCGGAATTCAGTTGTTTCGAGTAGACGCTAATTTCTAATTATCCATTTCCAATTTTTTGGGAATTTATTTGGGTGCCCAGAATTTACTCGAGCTATGGTTGAAGATCTTAGCAATGAACGGTCTCCGGAGATTATCATCGATCGCTTCAGAAATTACTGCACGAATCCCGATTCAAATTGGTTAGATCCTTAGCTTACTCTCTCGATTTTGATTGATTGTTCAGATTTTCATCTATTTTCTCAGCAACCAAACAAGCAACACAGAGTTGTTAACATTATGCTTCAGTAATCATTGATACATTATTACTACGTTTTTGTTTGATTAGTTATCGAAATTGTTTTCTCAGCTATTGTAGCTTCGATTCACCAAAATGGCGGGAGATTCTCACGCTTCGAAGGGCAAGCCATGTGCGTAGATTAGGTAGGATACGTTGTGCTTGCTATGGAATACTATTTTTCACCTCGAAACGCATTTTTTTATTTTTATAAAGAATGAACAAACAAATTTATCAGAGGAGTGGTACGCTAGAGAGTCGTGCATGTTATGTTTTTCTTAAGTTTAAGGGCAAGGGAGGCTACCCATCCTAGAGCCAGTGCATACCACAAGCCTCTTCAAGGACTTACAGAGGGGGTCTTAGCCCCTTTTTTGGTTTTTACAGATCGCCCAGCAAGAGGGATTGCTGGCTGCGGGACTCGAATCTAGGCCTTGGTCTAGCAAAGCATGTTAAGTTGTTAGACTTTCAACTTCATAAATATTTGTATGGTCATGACTGATAACGCTGTCGGAAATGTGTAAGAGATTTACATTTGTTATTGATTGATTACCTACTTCTCCGAATATGTGTCAGATGTTTTGCTCAAGGTTCTATTGATTGTTCAGCAACTTCTGCAAGAAAACAGACACGGGTCTAAGAGGGATATCTATTACATGCATTCTTCTATATTTTCAGGTGATCTGAGTTATATTTTGATTTCCAGTGTCGAAGAATAACCCTTACCATATAATTTATATGATGTAGTTCGTTACGAGACCTCGAACTTGGATTATGATGAACGGAATTCTTTGTAAATTGTACATTTGACGTATCATCATGAGCAGCGAAATCAAGGCCTAATTCTTTGTGCTAAAGATGTTATGTAGAACACAGCATTTCTGTTTGGACTTGATCTTTAATAATTTGAGTTCTTGATGCGTTATTTCCACCGTCTCTCCATGTAAGTACTAATATTTTCTGCTTAATGTACAATGCAGATCAGTCAGTTGTAGACCGTGCAATCAATGACATATGTATCCTTCTGCAGTGTAGTCGCCACAATTTGAATGTGGTTGGTACTCCGATATTTTCCTCATTTAATTTCATTGCTATTTTATTTATATTAGGGGTACTGGAGCCTGTTATGTATGATCAGTATAGTGGCATTATCTAAGCTATTTGAATTACCACATGAGCTTCTAATAACTTGATAAGCTGCTCACAGTTTGTGTTATTTATTTCATGTTCCCTCCTTTTGACAGGTGTCTGTAGGAAAGGGGTACGTATGAAAATTTTCGCTTGATTTTCTAAGAAAGAAGATAATGGTGTGCTTTCCTGTTTGATTTTGTATGAAAATGACCAATGCCAATAATTATTCACATTTAAATGTGTGCATTTCTGGTTTATTTGAATATTTTGTTAATCTGGAGTTGATCAACTTCCTCCCTGTGGTAGGATCGGATTTTTCATTGTGTTGATAACAGTGATCACAATTCACGTATTGTCAAATCAGAATGTTAATTGACATGCTTTATAGGTTGGTAATGGGCTGGTTAAGGTTTTCAGAAGCTGGAAACGTATTTGATTGCATAAACAGGCCAAACACAGTAAGAATGGATCTAATTTGATTTTTTTGATATTATTATATGATATCTTCTTCATCGTCACCTTACTGTGTCTGAACTTAAAACTTTGCATCTGGTTCACATACAGGCCTTCCCTGTCCCTATTCATGTTGAAGAGGTCAAAGGTATCCAGATGGTTAAGAGAGAATATTTAAAATTTTCTGTGTTTGGAAACAATGTTATTCAATTTTGATAATGTGAAGTTTACAAAGGCATTGCTAATTCTTATTGATCAACCCTAAGTGTCTAAAGAAAAAAACTCAAACCTTTAATTCTAACATGCAGATATTGTCAGTGTAGCTCGGTGCATACTTGTTGTGGAGAAAGAATCAGGTATACTCTTTTTTATAACAACTCTGACACTTTAGCATGATAGAGCTGGATTTTGATGTGTGCTTCTATCAACAAACCATCATTTATATATCTTGTACAGTTTTTCAACGATTGGCAGATGACCAGTTTTGCAACAAAAACCATTGCATCGTTATCACTGTAAGCCTACACCTTCTGTTTTGTCCATATTAACTCTCTCTGGTTCTTGCAACAGCTTTTATTTAACTTTTTTATGGGTGTTTTTCTTCACAGGGACGTGGCTATCCTGATATTCCCACAAGAAGGTAAGGAGTCCCCTTCAAACTTCATATAGGGAGTGCCTTTCCTTATATGCTGTTTGCACGTTCATTTCCCATTTGTCTGTTTAATTCTTATTAATTTCCATCATGTTTGCTAGGTTTTTGGGGCTCCTTGTTGATACTTTGCATCTCCCTATCTATTGCTTGGTAGATTGTGATCCGTACGGTTTTGACATCCTCTCCATATATCGGTTTGGTTCTATGGTTAGGCTTTCTAATCAATCCATTAAATTGTTATCTACATTTTGCAAAGTTGACCAGCATGTGAACTACCTAGGAACACTGCACATATTGAAGATTAAGAACTGCTGAATAAGTCAAATGTTTTGTAGACTACTTGTACATTGTAATGAAGCACAAGTTATATCAAATTAACGCACTCCCATTGTTATGTAAGAAAATGGCCTATGATGCAAAATTTCTACGCGTCCCTGAGGTACTCTGGCTTGGAGCCTTCCCTTCGGACTCAGAGAAGTACAGTCTTCCACAACAGTGCCTCCTTCCCTTGACAGCAGAAGGTGAGAGATATGGCGCTTTACATTGGCATTCTTTTGTTTGCAACCTTCCTGAGGTTCCTTATAATCATGTCAGACAAGAGGAAAACGGAGGCAATGCTACTTCGATGCTACTTACAAAGAGAAGCACCACAGTGGAGGTAAGACTCTGTTGTCTTTCTTGTTTCATCTTCGTACGAGTGGATTAAATAACATTTGATAGATTTACTCTTTTCTGACGATAGATTGGAGCTACAGTTGATGCTAGAAAGAGGAGTGAAGTTTGAGTTAGAAGCGTTGTCTGTGCACGAAATTAACTTTTTGTCGGAGGTGTACATACCATCTAAAATTCAAGGTGGAGTACACATCTAACACCATCTAAACTTGTATTGCTTAGCTTGTAGGGTAAAAGAAATGTTAGGATTATTTCTGCAGAGCGTAATCAGCATTTGCATTTCAAACCATTGTTAAGTGAACAAACAATGATCCGAAAACACAAAACTCGAATGCCTCAATAATTAGCCATGTAATTCCTTTATGATTATGGTGCGTTATGATTTTTACCTTTTTACTTCAAATAGCAGCATCTGATAGTTCTACATCCCTGGAAACTGACTCGTAACTAGTTCTTCTTTATAAACGTCATTTAACTGCACCCGGAGTCCCTGTTCTTGGCGGGCTAAAATCCTACTTCTCTTTTGGACGTGATCCTGCAGAAACAGGATTTTGGACAGGTTGCAAGGGCATTGTGTTTAATTTGGTGAAATGTGATGAACCTGGTGAGTACCAATGTGTTGAAACTCCAATGGTTTTAGGTAATACTAATACGTTGTATTCAAGGTTTTAGGTTTGGCTAAACCACCATCACTCGAAATAAAAAAAACAATAATTATATTCTTACCATAGAAATTTACTACAATTCTATGTTCATCATAAATTGTCACATAAAATCGTATGAAACTGTGGTATATTTAAGTAGTAAGAATATCATTATGATTTTTACACCTGGTTTATATTGTTTACATGAGAGAAACTATCTTAAGACGTGGATCAATAAATTGATTCCAAGATGGTTTCTAGCCGTAAATATAAAATAAATTAGAATTAGGATTTTAGCTTATATACTGAAAGAGCATATTGCTTTAATTAATCTGACGACACCTAGGTCTACTTATTTAGTGTGCGACATTAAAAAATGGCCAATGATACTATTTTCTAGCTAAGAATAAATTAGTCGTTCAGTACTATAGTCTAGTGGTATTCCTCTTCATTTATAAGTCAGAGGTTTTAGGTTCGAATATTGTGAATGACGAATTCGATACCAAATTAGGTTGCTCATTATGTGGTTTAGTCGAACTCTCCCTTTCTCTTAGTGTAAAATATATGGTTGTGCTAAAAAAAAAAAAAATTAAAGGGTTTTATCATAAATGATTTCTGAAATTAACTCACCTCATCAAGATTGTTTCTGAAATTGAAAATCAATCAATGTAATCCTTAAACATAGATGTTGCAAATCAATGTCATCATTCTATCACAATTCCGTTACAAGTTTGTTATGTGCTGATGTGGCACATAACTGGGTCCCACAAATCTAATTAAATAATGTCATGTGGATTAAAAATATTTGAATAATAAAAATTAATTTTATTTTTGAATAATTAAATTCCAATTCCATTGAAAGGTTATCCATGATATTTACTCTTTTTTAACATTCTCTTTACTAAACTTAAACTCTTCACCCTCTGTTGTCTTGAGCACCGGGGATGAAGCTGAGCTGGAATTCATGATTCTAATAGGATGGGTCCATAAAGAAACGAAATTTCTTCTGCGACCGATGTGAACGAAGATTGAATAGTTAGAACCAGGAACTGATGGAATTGATGATTTGAACAGGGTGCCAAAGAAGAAAGAAAAAGGTATGAGAACTAAGCTGAGAGAGAGATGACAGAGACATAGAGACTGTTCGACACCAGACGACGAAAAGCCACCCAGCTCGGAGTAGGAGCAGCCCTTCTGGACGAAGAGCAACCGCTTTCTCTTCTCCTGGAAATTGTAATTGAAGGAACCCAATTTTGCTGCCATTGTTGTCGAGGCAGTCGAGCTCCGTAGAATTCCCAAATCCTTTTTTTTAGTTTTTTAATTATTCAAAAATAAAATTATTTTTTATTATTTTAATATTTTAATCTACTTGGTAATATTTAATTGAACTTGTGGGATCCAGTTATGTGCCACATCAGCACATAACAGAATTTTTAACGGAATTGTGACGAAATGACCGATTTGCAACGCTTATTTTTAGAGACTATATTAATTGATTTTCAATTTCAATGATCATCTTAATAAAATAAGTCAATTTAAAAAATTATTTGTGATAAAAATCCTAAATTAAATTACTCTTTTTATTCTATATGTTAATATTTTTCTTCTTAGTTAATTTGACTTGATCTATACGAAAATTGACTTTTGTAATTTGTGACGAATGTACAATGACAACTGTACGTCAACATTCACACTTAAATCCCTCAATCCGAATTAAGAAGCAAAATTCGAATATTAAAATTACGTGACATGTATTAGGCAAGCCATCCAATATCACGTGTTTTTTTTTTTACCTCTTCTGCAAGGTTTACTTTGTGCAGAGGTGAAATTTGAGAAACAGTAATTTCACAACTGGACATAATATTTCAAAATTACATGGAATATTCGGGATCGGGACGAGAGATTTTTATGAAATTGATCCAGAATGTAACAGCCAAAATACAACTATAAAATATGTAATTCATAAGTAATTATCTTTTAAAAAATAATGTATATAAACGAGACAAAAATAGGTCACACTGTCAGTGCAAGAAAACACCATCCAGAAGAGCTACCAAGAAATTCTATCAGAAGCTCGGATGAATTCTTCTGTTGCACAAATGGTAAGAATATAATACTCTCAATACTCTATCTTCATAATTTTTGTTAACAAGATGATATTTTAAGTTACTTTAATTTATGGAATTGAAGTTTGAACTAACTGGCCAACGACCTTATTCACATATGTTATCTTCATTTGTTTTTAATTGTGATTTTTATTTTATCTTAGCATATCACTTGGTATAACTTGATATGAATTTCATTATTTTGCAGAGTTGTGTTCTGAAAGTAAAAATCAATTGTGAGGCATGCAGGAACAAGATCTATGATGTCTTGCAGAATATTTATGGTATATATTTTCCAATGTTTTGCCTCTTTGTTTTCTTAGAAAAGAAAATATAATATTCCTACTGCATACCTTTTATTTATTTCATTTATTTTACTATGTCTTTGTGAAATTTAGGTGTGTATAAAATTAACATAGATGCAGAGGGAGGAACGGTAAAAATTTCAGGGAAAGTAAATCCAAGTACACTTTTAATGGTGCTGGAAGGGTCAGGGAAACATGCAGAAGTAAAAAGTATTACGTTCGATGGTGACGTCAAGGACGATTGGGGTGGGGGCTACGATTATTTTGGAGCTGGATATGGATATAACCCTTATGGGGTGGCGCCACCGCCACCTTATCACTATCCGCCGTATGGAGGGTATGACTACCACTGGAATGATCCTAGTCCTCTCATAATGATGCCATTGCCACCATCGCAATTGCCACCGCCACCACCGCAATTGCCACCGCCTTCGTCATCGTCATCGGTACCACAACAGTCTCAGCCACCAGCGCCAGTACAATTACAATCACAGTCAGTGCCACCACAGCAGCCAAAAACACCGGCACCACCAAATCAGGCGCCACCACCACCGCCACCGGCAGCCAATGTTGCACAGACAATAGGGAAACCAGCGGATAAGAAATCTCAGTGTTGTATCATGTAAGGTGCTGAACAATTGTAGGGTTGCTAGAGCGCTTATTGTTTATTCAGTATCTAATTAATTTCCTGATAATTATATCATGTGAATTCTGAATTAATTTTTTTCTCCCCTTATAATTTCATGATTAAAGAATTTTGGTTTAAATGTTAAAGAAATTACATGTGGATATTGTATTAGCAAAAGAATGCAATGATTTGTGACACAACGGAAGTTACCGGTAAAAGAAATTATGAGTAATCACTCATAAAATGAATTCTGATACACCATAAGCATGAAGAAACTCTAGATTTTTAATTGAATAATATTATGATGACATGATCAAAACATATACACCTACTAAAATGCACTATTCAGCACATGATCACTATTTTCAATGAAAATCGGTATACTAATATGCTCTTTTAAACTTTCGTCAATCATTATTAAATTTCAAATAATGTGATAAAATTTCGTACATTCAAACTTTGGATCGCTTTAAGCACATTATTTGTTACTAAAGAGTTAAATCATAATATACCCATCGAAAAGAACGTGGGACTTAGTCGGCAGCTAGCAATGCTGTGTATTATTGTAGTACATATTAGTTGATCATTATTTGCCGACACGACGATTAGATACTTACAAGTTAATGATTAATCTACTGAATCTCCAAACTCTTCTGAGGTTTGGTGTAATGGGATTTGCAACTTGAGAAGTTTGTAATTTGTGAAGCAAATTTATGTGCAAGTATACATCACTGCATTCAATAACATTGAATTGTCGATTAGTTACACATCAGATTCACTAGCTAGCTACTTGATACTACAGTCAGTATATCATTGCTGTACTGGATCTAGATGGTTCAGATTTTTTTAGGGCAAATCAATCTTTAATGAATCCAGTAGCAAGTTGTGCAAACTGAATTGATATGACACACAATTTCAGTTCTCGTAAATGAATTTATTCTCGATTTATTCAAGTGCATGTTATTATTCTTTGAAGAATGTTATAGTTAATCGTTTATGCACATGTTATTGTTTTTCTCCTATAATCAATTGCTACAATTCATGCATCCACATACGCATAAAAGATTGTGTTGGAACCCCCAGTCCCACATCGGACAGAGGGAGAAGAGAAGAGTGCTTTAAATAGAAATACACATCTCTAACTAACATCGAGGCTTTTTGTGATAAAACCTCACACCTGAGGATTGTGCAGGTGGTTAAGTGGGGACAGTATCGGTGTTGTTAGAGTGGGCCCTCGGCCCGTCGACCTGAAAATTTCCACATGGTATCAGAGCCAGGAGGCGGGCCCGTACTGCCACGTGATTGGGTGGGTCCCCATTGGCCCCGCGCGATGGTGCACGTAGGCCAAAGATGCCACGTGTTTGGGTGGGTCCCCATTGGCCCCGCGTGATTGGGTGAGTCTCGACATGGCTCCACGTGGTTGCCGATGTGTGGAAAATTGACGTGTGACCCATAAGTGGGGTCTCACGTGCGGGGGAGTGTTGGAACCCCCAGTCCCACATCGGACAGAGGGAGAAGAGAAGAGTGCTTTAAATAGAAATACCCCTCTCTAACTAACATCGATGCCTTTTGTGATAAAACCCCACACCTGAGGATTGTGCAGGTGGTTAAGTGGGGACAGTATCGGTGTTGTTAGAGTGGACCCTCGGCCCGTCGACCTGAAAATTTCCACAGATTGACTATAGCATTCTTCAAGAAATGATTTGGCACAAACACTTGTTCCTAACTCAAACCTAATGTCACTATTTGTACTTGAGAATCAAGAGTAATGAAATATGTATGTTTTGTTTTTGTTTAGAAACAAATGAAGCAATCTCAGGTGAAAATTGGAATTCACTTATTCCAGTATATATCCATCATTAGCCCCCACCCACCAAACCCTAGAGGAGTCTCTTCATTGAGTGCCATATAGAATATGAGAATCCAACAAATCAAATCAATTTGAAATTAACTTCACTTTGAAGGAAGGAGGGAAGGACTCATTTATGAAGAACCTACATGTTTTGTGGTGTAAATATTCTCAGGTAAGGGGTGAAAATGAAAGCTCAAAGTTTCCAACCACACAAGTGTAAAGACCTCAAGGATTCGTCATCCACCTGTGTACCAAGTGTACCAATACATACAACACTAGTAAGAGACAGATTCAGTCCCTTTCAAAAATTAAAACAAAATTTCTGTCATTTGAGTTTTTGACACGTGAGAAAGTTAAAACACATAATATTGTTTGGGATGTTAAGAAATCGGATGATCGAAACATGGGAAATATGTTATTGCTTTCACTCCCTGACAAGGAATGTAGGTGAGTCATCTTCTGGCCATTAAAATACTCGCATATCTTCGGTTGGAATTTTTTTTTTTTTCCCCTTTATCTTTCTCATCAGATGAACGAATCACACGAAATATTTTATGTCCGTAAGCCATGACATGTGTTAGTCTTCGTTTTGTCCACATAGTTGCTGCAAGATGATTACAGTTCTGAAATGGATTACTCAATTTGGGGACGTGAATCTTGTATTTTGATGATTTATTTTGTTTGACTGCATGAATAAATAGAACGTGTAATTAATTATTCTGTTTCTGGAAATCTCTTCCATGTTTCTGAGTATATAGGATAACACTAAAAGGGTAGGAGTATCTTGCAGCATAATTTCTTTACGGCATGGGTTACCTATATAGGCTACAATATTCCTAAATTCTATTTGTTATTCTATTTCTTTTTGGCCACTTTAGTACTGCCCTTCTGTGTTAATTTACCTTTCCACTAATGTTCCATTTGGGAAAAGAAGGGTGATTAAGTGGTAGAATCCAATTATTTCAAGATGTAAAGCATTACTTGGCAAACGGGTTGTGTTCATCGTGTTTATGTTGTTTTTATGTCTTACTCGTTATCTTAACATATTGTGTCATGTCAGACCCATTATCTTAATGGGTGGTGCAATAACGACCTGATCCGTTAAGCTAACGAGTGATCTAAAATCTTTGTTTTTTTTCTTTCATATCGTTTTGTGCCGAATTAATGGGTTGTAAAATAAATTGACAGGCCTAAGAATTACTTGAATTTTGTGGCCTACACTAATAACGACGTTCATAAGAACATTAGCTTTTGGATAGACATGGTTCCATGAAACTGAAGTAAAATCATTTGCAACCTAGTGAATGTCTTCAAGGATGGCATGAAGTCTCCAGAGAGTGTTGCACTTGCTCATGATGGAATCAATGACTAACTTGGTGTGACTCTCAATAAGAACATCCTTGAACCCCTTGGTGCCCTTATTTTTGTCCATTAATTCTCCTTTAGCTTATTCAATTTTAAGTCTACGACTAAAAACAAGAAAGAGTGCAAGAGGATACGGGGTGCGAAAATAATTTCCCTTTCTCTAAGAAGTTAATTACATAATTTGTCAGTTTGCACCAAATAGAAAGATTTTAAGTCAATGGGGCCAACCATACATGAGCAGTCTGATATCAAAACTTAAAATACCTCGGTACAAGACAAGTTTAGTTAATTTTCCATGTATCTAATGTTCCTAAAAGCTGCAAGCAGTCGTTTTAAGGCTAATGCGAGGACAACTCATATTTTAATGACATGAGAGCATCTGAATCATTGTGCTCGACACATGGATAATTTTATTTGATACAATGAAGGAAGTTAAGATTCTAACAAAAACTAGTTGGAAATAGAGAAAGCAACTCCACTCAATATAGGAGACCATCACCAATTTCATCACATCGGTTAAGAGCATTCATCACTCCGCTCTAGTTTTTGCCTTTGATTCCTCGTCCTCTCCTTATTAGTTTCTATTTTAAACAAAAGAACAGATTTACTATATCAAAATTAAGTTCATGAGGCATTAAGGCTGCTCAACTAATTATGCAAACGATTCAGATTCATTACAAACGAAGCCAAAGCCAACTCCCAGACAAATTAAGTAAAAGATTAAGGAAAAAAAATTAAGGCTATGATAATAAAACATAAATTTACACAACTAATAATGTAGCGAATAGAACCATTTCACGCAACATAATGTAAAACATCCTTAAACCATAATTAGTTGTCTCTGTGCTTCAATCCTTAATTCTTCCTTCATTCTATTAATGAAGTCTTCAAATTTCTTGTTCAATTCTTCAGTACTATTACCAAACCTTCCGGTTACATCTTCATCTTCCTCGGCAAGTTTTCCATCATCATCATCATCGTCGTCTTCTTCTTCTTCTTCTTCTTCTTCTTCTTCTTCTTCTTCTTCAACTAACAACATGCTTTCTTGTTCTTGTTCTTTTTGTTCTTCATATTCTTCAACAACCTCCTTCTCTGCATGTTTTTCCACTTGGTTGATCAAAGGCTCACTTTCATGTTCTTCTTCTGCAGCAACATTTTCTAGTGAGTCCATCCTTCCCGTTTTCGTATCTTCCTTTGGCAAAACTGGCTCTTCAGTCTCTAAAATTGGGGAACCAAAATCCGAACCACCTTCTGTATTCTTGAAGCTCGTTTCGTCATTGCTAGTATAAGACTGGGTCGACGGAGGCTGGGTTAAGCCAGAGTGTTTTGCAAGGAAAACGAAGAGCATGTTGCATATGAAGAATATGAAGTTCTTGTTAATGGCGTGAGTGAAAAGTTGGTAAGGGAATGTTGAGAAGTAGAAGTTGAAGGAATGGAGGAATGAGAGCATATATGAGCGGGAAAAGCAGAATGAAAACACAAAAGCTGAAAGCAAAAACTTGGCAATTTTTTTCAGGTGCTGATTGTCTATGGAGTTGTAGTAGTAATTTGTCAAGGTTTGTTGGTTTTGATCATCCATTTTCTCTTTAGCTAGTTTTAATTGCTAAAGAGGTATAAAAAGGCAGGTCTTTGGAAAATTGAGAAAGATATATGGGGTGGTGGAGATTAGTTTGAACTTTCGATTGTTGGAGTAGTCTTGCCAAAGGTGGTATATATCCTATATATATGTGTGTGTGTGTGTGTGTGTGTGTGTGTGTGTGTGTGTGTGTGGAAGTCATGGAATATAACTATGTGTGTGTGTGTGTGTGTGTGTGTGTGTGTGTGTGTGTGTGTGTGTGTGTGGAAGTCATGGAATATAACTATGTATAGTAGTCTAGGCTTAAAGAAATTTTAGGTTGTAATATAAATTATTGGGAGGAGTTTCAAACTCGGATTAGGTGGGAGAAACACATTGTTCTAGTCAGCTATATTCAAGTCTGCTTCCAAAAACATTTCTAGCTAGTGTGTATATATACATATTGAGGACTCTTAAATGCGAGAGTAACTGACATGGAACAAGTTCACTGCGAACGTGATGCCCTTGTCTAATAATCTATTATCATGCGTATATAAGTTTATGTGGCGGTGAATCCATTTCATGTAAGTTTTTCTTTTTAAATGCTCATCCAATATATAGGAATTTTCTTTGTGAAGGATGAAAACTTTTATGCACCCGTTATATAAAACGGTCATCTCATATTCATAGTCATGTACTACTCACATGATAATATAGCAAATATGTGAACTAATTTCGTGAGACAACGAGTGCATAATAATTTTTCTTTTCCAGGAGGGAGGAGGGATGTTGACTTGTTATTTACTCGACTATTTGGAACTTTCTAGCTGTCACCCCATTGAGGCATCGGGTAAGAGTAATCTTCATGTTCACTATTTGAGGTTTGATTGCCTTATAAAACTTGATTGAGAGAGAGATAGAGAGGTGGCAATCACCTGAGAGTGGGACCACGAAACAAATTAGATCAAAACTATGTTCTATAACAAACCCATGGTAGCAGCATAGCTTAAATAATCCAAGATTGAGAGCCTAATTAACATCATTGTCACAAGTATGTGAAAATTACTTCATAATTTACATATCTAATAAATGTGAGATCAACGTATACAACTTACATATCATTTTTGTCCTCTTATATGCCTTTTTATTAAACTTCTAATCATCAGATTGAATAAATCAAATACAAAATGAACAATGTTAAATATGGGTGTATGAAAGGGAAAGTAAAGTGTGTGGTCATATTTTCAATTAGAGATATAATTTCATTTTTTGTTTCTTTGCAATCAACAAAAAAAAGGAGGATTAGAAATTTCTTCCAACATTGAAAAGAAAAATACAAACACACAATTTACAAATGGAGTGTGATATGCACACACCCTTTTTCACTTCTCACACACCCTTCTAATTTTCGGTTATCGGATCAGATCGGATGAATTGAAGAAGATCAACGAACATAAATTAACAAAGGGTGTGGAGAAGTAAAATGGGGTGTGTGTCACACACCTTTACAAATTTGGTTCAAGGAATATTACTCGTGACCCAAAGCAAAAGGTTGTCATATTTAGTAGGTGAAAATTATGCTTGCTGTTGTTGCTTGGACTAAACTTGGGTTTGAATTTGGATGGTGTTCAATCCTTCAACTTTAAGCAAATATATATCATGCTCTTTGTTTCCTGCAATGCATTTTCATAATGGAAGCTTTGATCTTAATTAAGTACTAACTTAGGGACACCTCCAGTGAAGCTCGTTTCTGTTTCCATGCATCATTAATATACCTACCAATTTCCTTTTTCATTTTTAAACCCCCACTAGGTAGTATCGTTTGTTAAAAAAAAATTAGGGTTTTAACCTAAAATGTGTAAGGATAAAATAAATGGAACTTTAACGAAAAGCTCATGGTACTGTTCACTTTAACGAAAAACCACATTTTAACACTAAAAAGTCAATTCTGGTACTATTCACTTTACCCTTTATTTTGTCGTTATCGTTAAAACTCAAAGTTTTTAAGCACTTTTCATTAGTTTTCCTTAAAATAAATCACTACTCTTTTTTAAGCTTAACCTAGTAATTTGCTTCTACTATCAATTTGTTTTTAACAAACAATATTATCTACATTAAAGGGGGTGGGAGAGTAGACTAAGTCTCACAATGGGCTAGCAATATTGTGGTTCAAATTCGCCTTTGGCGAAAATCAAACCTAAGACCTCTCACTTACAAGTAAAGATGAATACTAATATTCAATTTTCATAAATTAGTACAACTTGACCATTTGCGTTTGAGTAGTGTGCTTGGCATTATAATCTTAGAAAATTAGTTGTTTTAATGATTCTACAACTTGTAAGTGTTAAACTAATTTTTTTTTTTTTTTCAACTATGGTGGGTTTATAAGGGTGAAATAATGAGTCTATAAGAGTAGTTTCAACCCACCCCTCTTAGTCGGTCAATTGGGCAATTTTTTCCCAAAGTCCAAAAAAATTAGCTCCAACCCAACAAATTATAAAGAGATTTTTCAATGTGACCGGTATATGGGATAGTACATCACGTGTCACTAAATAAATGGTGGGATATGTGTGCTAAAAAGTTAATAACTTAAAAATAAAATTTCTCATCATTCCTATTAAAACATGCGGTGTACCACTTGTGTTCCCGTTACAACTAAAAATTTCTCCAAAGTATGATACAACGTGATGTTGGCCATGTGCAAAAAAATTTTGCGTCAGCTGCGTGGTAGAATCTGCAAGCTGTCGAACACATGGCAGAATTTGGACCATTGGATTTGCAACTGTCATATAATCTAATAGTCCTTATTAATTCAACCTTTTTGGTTAATAAATTTTTTTTTTTAAAAAGGAAATTGATCGTTGTGCCCACATGGCAAAACACACTAAATTGAAATAATCTAATAGTCCATATTAATTCGGCTAAAAAAAAATTTATGATACCTGACATAACATAATTGGTTAAAAAATAAAAATTAATTGGTTAGAAACTAATGTTAAAAATAAAAAACACTAAAAAATGAAAAAAAAAAAAATATTTTCTATAAATACCCAATCATACTCTTCCACAAAAAACTGTTATTCTGGATAATAACATGTGACATGACGATATTGGTTAAAAATCATATCCAAAATTAAACATAATATTCTTTTATAGACGAAAATGAACTCGAACAATTACTATTCTTAAGACAATAATTGTCCTTTGCCAATTGTCAATGCAATTATTGTCCTATGGGGGGTGGAAGTGCTCTAAGGGTGCGTTTGTTTGAGCTCGCTAGCTTTCGCTGCCTTGGACTGGACTATGTAGTAGTCTAGTCCCGTGTTTGTTAACAGTCCGGTACTAGGTTTAATGAGATTAGAAGGGACTCGCGGGGACTAACTCCTTCGCTAGCAAACCCGTCGAGAACCATGGGTTTAGCGGGGACTAACTCCCTCTCGTCTTCCTCTGCTCCTATACTTTCACAAAAGCCGAGAGCCACCATTATTCCCCCTCGCCAATCCCCCTTTCCCCTCCTCATCTATCCTTGCTTTCTTCTCTTTCTGCTCCGCCGAGATCCGAGCTCGGCTCGAACTCGGCCGCGATGGCGACAGTTGCTCCATCCTCTTCATGCTGCAAGTATGCACGCTGCTTACAAAGTCTGCTTCTTTGCAACTCTGGCCACCTATACCCAGATCTGAAACCCACCACACCCACCGCCTAATTCTCAACATTCAACCACCAAAATTTGAAAAGAAAAAAAAATCAATTCAATAACAACAACAAACGCAATAGAAAAATTCTTCATTTTTCCCAGAAAATTAAGACATTTTCTGAGAAAATCAGAGGGGGTGATGAACGACAACAGCAAAGAAAAGGAAAGGGAAAATAAGAAAGAACAAAAGGGGGTGATGAATGATGTTGTTTTGAGGGAGGAGAGTGGAAAGGAAAAGAAAAGGACGAAGAGAGGGAGAGCGTCAGAGCAAAATTAGGAAGAAAAAGGAAGATCAGAGGAAAAATAATTAGGAATGGAGATGGGAGGTTTCCAGAATGTTAAAAGAAATAGACAGTGGTAGTAATAAAATATTACTAAATATGTATTAAATAATATAAAATATTAATAAAATATGAATGAGAAAATATAATATTAGAATTTGTTGTTATCCTGTTTTTTTAGTCTGTCACTGTATCAAACGCTTCACTAAATCAATCCAGCTTAGTCTAGTCTAAGCCAGTCCAACTTAATCCCTGAAACTAGTCCAGTCCGAGATAATCCGGTACAACAAACGCACCTTAAATGTGATATGATGGGCCTATAAGGGCATCTATTCAGTTTAAAAATCAAGATTTAGCTTAGCACTTGCCTATAATCTTCTCGTGTGGAATTTCACTTCACCTATTGCAATAACGCTAATTTCATTGGTGCATTTTTAATATTAAGTAAATTAATTATTTGTTATTAGTGAAAAATTAAGATGGTTACCATTATTTGTTGTTAGTAGAAAATTAAAATGGAGTCTTTTAGCCTTCTTCTTATGTAACTCTTTTTGTTAATTTGTGTTTATTATCCTATTAAGTAAGGGTGATAATAAACAAATAATTAGTAGCATTTTCTCCATCATCCTTTTATTCATTATCCACTACCCAATATCTTCTACAACTATTATTCTCTCCATTTCCTCGATCTTTTCTATTTTTACTCATTGACCAAAGAAGGGTGTTCGTGTGGTGGAGCTGGACTCTTCCTTTTGAGCAAATAGGTTTGAGTCACACAAAAATTTAGTTTGGATGTTGTATTGTGTAGGGGACAAGTTAAGGGATATATTGCTACACTGGTTCTTGGACTTTGTTAAATCGCAGTGGGCTTGAATTTCCTTAAAGAGAGAATTCACGTGCCTCAATCTAATTGTTTACGTGCTTCTTAGAAGAAATTCATAATTTTGTTGTAAGTTTCCCAACAATTTTAAGTGAGAATCAAATTCATGTAACCTGTACCTGAGAATCAAATGGTGGATGGGAAATCAGTTGTGGAGTATGTCCAAGATTCCAAATAATTATAGTGGAAGTCACATTTGAAGTGTCGAAATTGATGACAATAGTTGGTATCATAGACAAATTACCACCTTCTTGGAGACAGTTCAAAAAAAAAAAATGCGTCACAGGCAAAAAGAGTTCCCTTGGAGACCTTGATTACATGTATTCGTGTAGAGGAAGAGGTAAGAGGACATGATGTTCTTATGTAAGAAGATAACAGTACCTCTACTAAGGTAAATTTAAATTCGTAGAAAATAACCTGCCAAAATTTTTTTTCCTAAAAATGTCATTTTCAACCTAGGAATAAAAATATGAAGAAATTTGGAAAACTTTACCAACATAATAAAGGAAACCCAAACCATGTAAGTAAGAACCAACAATCTTCTTCACCTTGTTTTGTTTGTGGTAAGAGTGTGCATATTGCTCGATTTTCTAGATACTGGAAACGTGAGTGTGGAGCAAAAAATAATCAAGATGCGACACGTGGATTTTTGGGTTAAAATGACAAAATTACCCTTGAGGCACACTAGAATTCCTATGCGCGAGCAGTGGACAATCATCCATCAATCAAGTCAAAAGTGCCCAAATAGGTATTTATTTATAACCTTTTTCACCCATCCCTCATCATATCTTCTCCACAAGGTAACCCCTAAATCATTCCTTTTTTATTATATTAATTAGCTAATTAATTGATTAATTATTCAATTAATCAATTAATTAGCTAATTAAACACAAATCATGAACTTCAACTACAAAACCATTCAAGTGGCCGGTCCATCTCCTCCCAAGGTGGCCGGCCACACCCCTATAAACACCCTTATTCTCTCCAAAACTCAACTCCAATTCTCTTGCTAAATTCTCTAAATTCTCCAAACACTTTTCCCTAAAAATTCGAACTTTGGCATCGAAGCCTTCGGCCAAAGCCCCCCCATTCATCGTGGACGCGTGAGGCTCTTAGCCTTGACCTAAGGTGTTATTTGTTTTGTAGGTGCAATTTTGTCCAAGAACAAGGAGAAAGAAATTTGCATCCACAGTGAGCTTAATAGTCAAGCTTATGTTACCGAAGAACCATTTGTTGCAATGATTACTAATGTGAACGTGGTTACAAGTGATGAAGGATCATGGGCAAATTTTAGAGCCAATAGACATGTTTGCTTTGACAAAGGTTGGTTCAAAAAATATACTCCTTGTAAGAAGACGAAGACAATTATGCTCGACGACTAACATACAACTCAATTGCTTGGAAGTGGTGAGGTTGGTCTCAAATTTACCTTTGAAGGGACTTTAACTTTGAAAGATGTACGTCATACTCCTTTTATAAGAAAAATCTTATGTCGAGTTATCTTCTTAATAAGGCTGGTTTTAAACAGACATGGAATATGATCAATATGTAATTACCAAAAAGAGTGTATTTGTGTGCAAGGGTTATGCTTGTGATGGTATGTTTAAGATAAATGTTGAGAATGGTAATAAAGCTTCTACTTTAGGTTATATGCTTTCTTCTTTAAATTTTTGGCATGCATGTTTATATTATATAAAATTGTAAATAGCAAATATGTATGAATCATGAGCAGTTTATGTCACATCTCGGCCCGGGTCCATCATATCTCGGGCCTGTTCCATCACCGTAGCACGATATTGTCCGCTTTGGGCTTACCATTCCCTCACGGTTTTTGTTTTTGGGAACTCACGAGAAACTTCCCAGTGGGTCACCCATCCTGGGAGTGCTCTGGCCTCCTTCTCGCTTAACTTCGGAGTTCCGACGGAACCCGAAGCCAGTGAGCTCCCAAAATGCCTCATGCTAGGTAAGGATGTGAATATACATTTAAGGATCACTCCCCTGGGCGATGTGGGATGTTACAGTTTATATTTAATTCCAATGATGAAAAAAGACTTTGAAAAATGTGAAAGTTGTAGTAAAGCTAAAATCACTATAAAAAAAAAACCTCATAAAAATGTAAAAAAAAATTCTAATTAAAAAGTCCTAAATTGGGTGCTAAAACTACTACTTTTGTTATTTCTGGATATGCTTTAAATTGTACAGCTTATAGATTTCTTAATATTGAAAATAATGTGAATATAGAATCATGTGATGCTATCTTTGATGAAGAAAAAATTTCCTTCTAAAAATAAAAATAATGGGGGCAACAAAATAATTTATATAAACCTGATTCTTCTGCTCCTAATTTGAAGGATGAAGAAAATATTGAAATTGAACTAAGGAGTAAAAAATTAGAATTCAAAAAGATTTTGGCCCAGATTATTTTGTTTATAATGTTGAGGAAAATTCACTTAATTTGAAAGGTGCTTTAACCTCACCTTATGCTATGTTTTGCTTTTTGGAAAGGAGGTGTTACTGATGAAATAGAATTACTAATTTCCAATAATACTTGGAAACTAGTAGATTTAACACCAAGTTGTAAAACTATATACGGTGTAAATGGGTACTTAGAAAGAAACTCGAACCAGATGGAAGTATAGATAAACTTAAAGCTAGACTTGTTGCAAAGGTTTTAAACAAAAAATTGATCTATATTTCTTTGGTACTTTGTTTTTTCCAGGTATTAGAGTAACATCCATTCAATTGTTAATTGTTGTTACTTTTATTCATGATTTGACTATTCATTAAATGGATCTGAAAATAATTTTTTTTGAATGGAGATTTAAATGAAGAAATCTATGGACCAACCTGAATGTTTTGTTGAACCTAGCCAAGGAACAAAGTATGTAAGTTGACTAAATCTCTTTATGATTTAAAGTAGACACCTAAATAGTGGCGTAAAAATTTGATTCCTGCATGATTAACAATGATTATAAAAGTAATGAGAGTGACAAGTGCATATATTATAAATCATGAAATGATTTACATGTTATTATTCTCCTCTACGTTGATGATTTATTAATTTTTGGCTCAAATTTATTGTGATTAATGAAACAAAAAATATTCTTAAGAGCCATTTTGACATGAAAGATCGTGGTGAAGCTAATTTTATTTTGGAAATGAAAATTTCAAAAAATGTGATGGTTTTTTTGTTGATCAGTCGCACTATATGAAGAATATTTTGAGAAAATATAACTTTATGTTGTAGGCCTATTTGATTGAACGATCTAGGGTTTAGAGAGAAAGAGGGGGCCGGCTATGGTTAGAGAGAAGAGAGATTGATTTAATTGTGATGTGTGTTTGATTCACCCCATTGTGCCTTTATTTATAGTAGTAGGAAGGGTACAACCTTTCCCTTTAGGATTACAACATTTAATAGGTAATCTAATCCTAATATGAATATAAGATACATTCCCAAATTCCCTAAGATTTACACAATCACATTCCTATTCTAAATATGACTGCAACACTCCCCCTTGAGTGTTAAATACTCAACAAACCATCGCATCAGATCTTCAGCAGATAAGGTAGAATAGTTGATGAAGTCATCGGCACAACGAGTGATCATGAGCCTTGAATTTAAGTGAAGTACGCATTTGTAGTAAAACTCACAAAACTTTGCTATGGTAAAACCCAAGGCATGGGGAAAACCCATAGGCTAAGGAGAAAAGTGAGAAGTATGCATAATGTCTAAAACAAACGTCAAACATGACAAAAGTAATGAACTTAACGGAGTATGATCATCCCAGGATGAGTGTCTCGTTAAAACCTAGTTAGGTAGCAAAAACTCAGTGGGAAAAGTGCTCATAATCGTAGGGAAAAGAGTAAATTAAGATCATGTAAGTATGCTTCTAGATACTCCCCCTAAGTTAGACATAACTTCTAAATAAGAGAACTACAATCGATTCAACTCAGATAATTTACGCATACTGATTCCTTGGACGAGCTTCTGAAAAGTAGACTTGGGCAATAACTTGGTGAAGAGATCAGCCAGGTTGTCCTGGGAACGGATTTGCTTGACTTCAATGTTCTGATGCTGCTGCTGCTAGTGTAAGTAAAAGAACTTCGGCGTTATGTGTTTGGTGTTATCTCCCTTGATGTATCATTTATTCAACTGCTCGACACATGTCGCATTGTCTTCAAAGATCGTCGCAGGAAGGTCAACGACTGATGTAAGACCACTAGTGCTTCAAATATATCCCATAACTTCTCTCAGCCAAAAGCACTCATGCGATGGTTCATGCAGGACGAGAATCTCAACATGGTTAGACGAAGTCGCAACTAGCATTTGCTTGGTAGACCTACAACGGTGTCTCTAACGATAAAGACATAACCCGTTTGAGAATGTGCCCTATGTGGGTCAGACAAATATCCAGCATTTGTGTAACCAATAAGGCGAGAATCAATCTGAGTACCATGGGGGGCGGCAACACTTGGAGATTCACGGGTATAGAACAAGCCTAAATCTGTTGTACCTTTAAGGTAGTGGAAAATATCTTTAACACCATTCTAGTGCCTGCGTGTGGGCGCATTGCTGTATCTTGCCAAAAGATTCACAGCGAAGGAGATGTCGGGTCTAGTGCATTGAGCCAAGTACAATAAAGCCCCAATTGCACTTAGGTAAGGAACTTCGGGTTCCAAAATCTCTTCCTCATCCTCCTTTAGACGGAAGGGATCTCATTTAGTATCTAGAGTCCGAACAACCATAGGTGTACTTAAAGGCTTTGCTTTATCCTTATTAAAATGACGCAACACCTTTTGGGTATAGTTCGATTGATGTACTAAGATTTCATCCAAACAATGCTCGATCTCCAGGTTGAGACAGTATCAAGTTTTACTAAAATCTTTCATCTCAAATTCCGATTTCAAGTGTGTAGCAAATTCCTCAAGCTCTGCGAGAGTCCCAATAAGGTTCATGTCATCGACATAAACTCCAACGATTGCAAATCCAGAATGTGACTTCTTTATGAACACGCATGGGCATAATTCGTTGTTCACATAATCATAGAAGAAATCCCCTTGAAGCAATTCTGATGTTGAACTTCTTCAAGAACAGCGCGGCTGCGTGGTTTTTTCGGTGGTAGCAAATGGCTAAGGGAATTAGGGTTTTGTTTTTGGAAGAAAGGTTAAATAAAGAGAATAGATAGAAAGAGCTTTGGGTGACCCCCAAGGGGGGCTTGTGTCAAAGTAATCTAAAACCCTAGTATTTATATGCTAATGGGGGCTGTAGCTGATTGCAAGGTGATCTCAACCATTAAGCCAAAGTTTTGAACGTTTTTCCTTATTTGGCTCCTCCAAATCAGGCTAAATATTCCAATTCCTTTCCCATTATGCTCATGGTCTTCTAACAAGCCAGATTCATCCTGAATTATTTATTTAGGCTGCAAAACAGGCTACTAAACTTCTTTCCACGTTTGAATAGGATCAGCTACAAAAATGGCATGTTTTCACTTCTTTTGCCTTCAAATTGATCCTAAAGTACATATCACAACACATTAACACACAATAAGGTACAATGTAACCAGATTAACTAAAAAACATCACAAATAGACTAGAAATGGATGGTATAAATGCATGAAATATATGAGTTATCACATAACCCTGACTTGTCAAATATTCACTCAGACGGTTATACCACATCCGCCCGGATTGTTTCAATCCGTAGAGTGACCTCCTTAACCTAATTAAGAGAGTGTTCTGTGGTCTAAAACTATTTGAACTAGTCAATGGAAGTCCTTCTGGAACTTTCATGTAAATTTCTGTATCTAGATCCCCATAGAGATACGCGGTTACCACGTCCATAAGCTGCATATTCAGTTTTTCTACCAAACTAATTAGGTAGTGAAACGTTATAACGTCCATTATGAGGGAATACGTCTCCTCGTAATCAATCCCAGGGCGCTGAGAGAAGCCTTGCGCTACGAGACGTGCTTTGTATCGCACTATTTCATTATTCTCATTACGCATCCTCACGAAAACCCACTTGTAGCCAACAGGCTTCAAGCGTGGTGGTGTAGGAACGATAGGTCCAAATACCTTACGTTTCGCTAGAGAATCGAGTTCAACCTGGATTTCTTGTTTCCAGTTTGACCAATCTGTTCTGCGTCGGCATTCATCAACGGAACGTGGTTCGATGTCATCGCTAAGCATGATGTCAGTAGTTACTGAGTACGCGAATGTATCGTCAACGATCATCCCATTCCTATTCCAAACCTCATTCAATATTATGTAGTTGACTGAAATCCCGTGATTCTCGGGAGGCCGGTATGTTTCGTCTAAAGCATCACAGTAATCTAGAATAACCTCATGCCTTGGAACTGATGAGTAAGCGATGGTTGGATTCAAACTAGGGTCACTAGTTGGTGCCATTTTCCTCTTTTGGGGTTGTGCATCCTTTGAACCAAGGGGTCTGCCACGCTTCAGGGTCAGAGTAGATGATTGGCTAGCCGCCAATGTATCTTGCCACGTGGAGGGTGCGGCCTCCCCACCTTCGAGGACGGTCCAACCTTCCTAGGTGGGTTGTTGATGTACACGTGGTACATCTATCCTTGCAGATGTGTTTGCAGCGAGTATATGTGATATTGTTACCTTTGCTAGATCATTAAAAACATATGGCATGCTATGAGTAATGCTCTAAAGATCTATAATTCGTTGCACCTCAGTTTCAGACTGGGCAGTGCGGGGATCTAAATGAGACACAGTGGGAGCATACCACAACAATTAGCATGCTTATCTCCCCCTAACGACGGGAATACTGTCTCATCAAAATGACAATCCGCAAAACGTGTAGTAAAGAGATCTCCTGTCAAGGGTTCTAAGTAGCGAACAATTATCGGCGAATCAAAACCGACATAGATTCCTATTTTTCTCTGATAACCCATTTTGGTACGTAGCAGCGGCGCTACTAGCACATAAATGGCGCACCTAAACACCCGTAAATGCTAGACGTCAGGCTCGTATCCAGTGACCAAGTGTAACGGTGACTGTGGTTGGGTAACGGTAGGCCTTAGGCGGACCAACAAAGCTGCGTGCAATATTGCATAGCCCCAGGCAGATACCGGCAATTTGGTTCTCATAACCAAAGTCCAAGCTATCACTTGAATGCGCTTTATGAAAGCTTCTGCCAGGCCGTTTTAGGTGTGAACATGGGGCACCTGATGTTCCACATCACTCCCTACTGACATGCAATAATCGTCAAAAGTCTATGATGTAAACTCTCCAGCGTTATCCAGTCGAATCGACTAAATCGGATAATCAGGGTGGTGAGCCCTTAGCTTGATGATTTGAGCTAGGAGTTTAGCAAACACGGCGTTGCGTGTGGAAAACAAGCAACCATTTGACCATCTTGTCTATGCATCAGCCAACACCATAAAGTATATAAATGGTCCGCATGTTGGTTGGATAGGTCCACAAATGTCCCCTTGAATCCTCTGAAGAAATTTAGGAGGGTCGTGAATAATCTTTGTGTATGAAGGTTGAGTATTCAACTTTCCTAAATAACACGTTTTGCATGGCGGGAGTCCAACATATGGATTTAACTTATGCCCGTGTGAAGATTTGAGGATAAGGTGCATCATGTCACGTCTAGGATGTCACAAACGGTTATGCCAAAGCAACAAAGTGTCCTGGAACTCAGGCATAGGGCCGACCACACTGTGGGCTTCTATGCCGTGAATGGTTATGATGTACAACCCACTCGGTAGACGTTCCAACTTCTCATGAATACGTTTTTGGGCATATTCGTATGAAATGATACAAAGAAATTTAGAATCATTATCTTCAGTGGTTTCAATATGATATTGATTATCTCGAATATCTCTAAAACTCAGCAACTTTCTTCCGGAATGTGGAGAATAGAGTGTCTCCTTAATGGTCAAGATTGTACCATTAGACAACATGATACGTGCATTTCCGTATCCTTCAATTAGGTTGGATGAGCCTGAGAGAGTTGTCAAATGAGCTTTCTTGGGTATTAACTTAATAAAATAGTGATATCCATTTAAATAACAATCCATAATTCAAAACAAACCAAAACCAAACAAATTATTCCAAATACTTAGAAAAATTGTTCAAAATTAAACCTTAAACCTAGCAAAATAGGGGGTAAGGCCGATCACTCCTAGTGGGTTCGGCCACTTGGGGTAAACACCCTAAAAACATGTCTAATTTATTCATCCATAGACGCTGATGCCTCCTGAAAATCAGACATCTCCATTGATGTAGTTGCATCTTCTGGATGATCCACATGTGCAAAGTTAGACTCACGATGGGAATGATACTTCGCAATAGCCTCAGGGGAAGCTCGGCATAAGTGTGACCAATGATCATTTGATCCACAACGATAGCACATGTCCAGTTCAGTAGAAGCGGGCTGAACGGGAGCTTTGCCATTGTTCTTGAGTTTGGAGCCTTAAGGGCTAGTGGTGGACGTTGCTGGGTCACATTTTTTCCCTTAGGTGCGGCACTATGTTGACCTTGGGCCCGTGGTTGGGCTTGCCGTCCATTGCCATGGCCAGGACGATTCTTTCGTTGTTTATGGCTACTAGAATATGTCGCATGCGCGACATTCGAGCCAATGGGTCGAGCTTGATGATTCTTCATCAAAAACTAGTTTTTCTTTTCAGCGAGAAGTAAAACAAAGATCAAATCCAAAAACTTGGTGAATTTATGTGCCATATATTGTTGTTGCAGGACAATATTGGTGGCAGGGAAGGTCGAATAGGTATTCTCCAGGAGATCTGATTCGGTTAGTTCCACTTTGCATAATTTCAACAAAGAACGGATTCTACAAACTTCAGAGTTGTATTCATTCACAGACTTAAAGTCCTAGAAGCGAAGATGATGTCAATCGTATGTTGCTTCTGGCAAGTATATGTCTTTCTGATGACCGAAACGGTCGGCCAGAGCAAGCCAGAGGGTGCGTGGGTCTTCCTCAGCGAGATACTCAGTCTGCAGTGCATCATGGATGTGTCTTCGAATGAAGATCATTGCAGTAGCCTTCTGAGCTTCGTCAATGGGTTTGTCGGCGATAAGTGTCTCGATGGTGGCTCTAATATGCTTTGCAGTTATATGAAGTTTCACATCTTGAACCCCACTTCAGATAGTTTCTTCCAGAGACTTCTAAAGCAGAGAAATCGAGCTTGTTCAGGTTCGACACGTCCCTAAAACAGAGGGAAAACGTGAGTAGTCCTATGGTAAGCCATAGACATATATCGTAGAACATACATGTTCTATAGACATGTATTGGTTTAATTTATGCAGGAAAACTACAGATTTCATGTGGTATGTTTTGAATGAAAACTTTGGATTTCAAAGGCACTAAATTTGAAACTACATGTTTAATTTAGTTTTATGAACAATTAGTTCATAATGAGAGGTTCCTGCAAGAAACACAGAATGCAATATACTAATTTGAATATAGTGGATTTGAGGTTCTTCGAGAACTCAAGTGTGAGAGTTTCGTTACTACGAAAGTATGTGACAGTTCAAAGTATAAAAATAAATTATTGAATCGTTAATGTCCAAAAGTAATATTCAGGTCAATAATTTTGGATTCATTATCAAATTAAGGAACTGCAGGTCACTTTTAATTAATTGGATAAATCGGGCCTTACAGGGTCGATTGTAGAAGCAAAATAATATTAACATACGGGTTAAAATTATTTAGAATGCTAAAATAATAGCATTGGGACGAAAAAATTGCCCCCAAAAAAAATAATCGGGCACGGGTTAGGTGCCTTGAGTAAAAGGCATGGTGCAAAAAGCCTCAGGTGTGATCTTCAAGTCACGAGGTGAGGGGGTAAAGGCCCAACCATTAAGGTTGGCATCTTGGACCAAGGGGGTAGGCACGGGAGCAAGGCCCAGCAAGAACTGGCATGTAGGTATGGCGCGGAGAGCCCAACCGCAAGGGTTGGTTGCATGTGATGTGGGCCGGAGCATCTGCAAAGCCCAGCAACCATAAAGGTTGCTGCATACAAGCCGTGGGCAGAGACAAAAGGGCAGGGCTGCAGGCCCGTGTGACATGGACCCAAGCCAAGGCTTGGTGTTGTCCGAGGTAGCAGCAGACCTAAATAGGGCTGCACAAGTAGTCCATCTCGTCAATGCTATCCACGGTGATGCCGTGGTGTTGCCACAGTAGTGGTGCCGCAAAATTCCAAGTTCCAATCCCTTTTTTTAATCGAAATTGTTAGGGTTCTACAAACCCTAATATGCTTCTAATTTAATTTTACACATTGACTCACATATTCCACTTAACAATTTAATTGTGTGATGCATGAAACAAATATATATATATATTGACAAATATATGAACATATACAATATATATATATATATATATATATATCGAAAGGAAAATATAAACATAGAGGGGTTCATACATCATGGGGAATGTTTTCATGCTTCGTGGACGTTTCAAATATCTTCTTTTATTTTAAGCGTACCTGATTAGCAGAAAACAAATAAGCCTTTGAATTTGGTGGATGATAGCATCCTCCAACGATGCGTCAGTTCCTCAGCTTCTGGCAAGAGAGTGCTGATAACGTGTTGTAGGCCTATTTGATTGAACAATCTAGGGTTTAGAGAGAGGGAGGGGGCCGGCTATGGTTAGAGAGAAGAGATATTGATTTAATTGTGAGGTGTGTTTGCTTCACCCCATTGTGCCTTTATTTATAGTAGTAGGAAGGGTAAAACATTTCCCTTTAGGATTACAACATTTAATAGGTAATCTAATCCTAATATGAATATAAGATACATTCCAGATTCTCTAGGATTTACACAATCATATTCCTATTTTAAATATGACAACAACACTTTATTGATTGTAAGCATTTTTCCACATATTTTTTTGTCCAAATGAAAGTAGAGAATGAACTAGAAAGAATGTATCCCTCTCAATCTTATCATTTTTATAGACTTAGTAGAGATTAGTTTTCTTCCTATCTAATCCATTTTTTATCTTCACTTAAAAGAAATACAAGTGCCACATTTTAATACATATCCAAGCTAATCCTACACACAAAAAAAGTAGACTAACAAATACCATGCATGACGTGTACAATGTGAATTTTGGACAAACACAAAAATCAAGCAACGCAAGTCGGAAGCCAAACAGAGAGTTTCTTGACTAAACTAGAAACAACTAAAGAAGAACCGACGTCCAAACACCCTACTATAACCCCTCGAAAGTTCAGAACAAATTCCGTTCAAACACCCAAACAGCCCCTTCTCTCTCTCTCTTTCTCTCTCTCTCCCCCTCTCCCCCTCTCTCTCTCCCTCTCTCCTCAAAACCCTACTCCAATCCCAAACCCCCACACAGCGTTCACAACCAAAACCTCTCTAAAACCCTAGCAATGTCCTCGATACTGCTTCGGTCCCGTTCAGTCTCCTGGCTGTTAAAGCGCAATCGACGCCTATTGAGCTCTGATGTGGCTTCAACCCCTTCCAAAGAACCTCTCATCGGAGCCCAATCCCTAGTCTCCGATCTCACATCTCCACCTCCACCGCCACCACAAAGCACTCCCCCTCCGAACGCTTCAAGTAGCAAATCTTGGAACTTTCTCAAGTACTCGCTCATTGGCGCGATCACTGGAGCCACTGCTTCTGTTGGTTATGTCTCGTATGGTATGAGCTATGCTGCTCTGGGAATGTTGGTTCATTTTATACTGCTTGGTGTTTTCTCAGGGTTTTGAAGTGAAATTTGACGTGGGTTTTGTCTGAAAAGATTAAGAAAGGCTCGGGGTTGGGCGTTTTAGATTAATCTGTGATGAGGAATTTGTATTTGTCGGCGAACTGATTGAACAATGTAGAACTATAAGATTTGGGATTTGATTTGATCGTGATATTTGGGTTTCTCATTTTTATTCCTTTTCCTTTTGGTTTGTAGAAGTGAAATTTGATGTGGGTTTCGGCTAAACAGCTATTCTTTGTGTTTGTAATATTGGGTTAATGTGGTGGGTCTTATGTTTCTTGGTGAAAGAGTGAATCTTGGATTGCATCCATTTTGCAGCATACTCTTTGGATGAAATCGATGAAAAGACCAAGGCTCTCCGAGAAGCACCTTCAACTATCAAGTTGGCAGATGATGCATCCGCTCTTGAAGTAAGTATGACTTGGAACTTTGTTTTAGGAACACAATTACTTAGCTGTCCGCATGACTTAATAGTGCAAAATAACAATTATATTCAAGTAACTTAACCTGAAGAAGAGATGAATGTTGAATTCATTTCTAGCGAGTTTAATGTGCATCATGTGAGTGTTAGACACGACTTGAAAATTCCTGACCTGTACAGAGGATCAACTGCCGTTAGTCTTTGGCCGACTCCTTTGACCTGGTCATCTGATTGATTCGAGTGAAATTCAGGGATATCTCGACCAAGTACTAATACCTTTTAGCTAGCTGTGGTCAGTCCAGTGGGAGGGCTTGAACTATGAAGGAAAGTATTTTGTTAAAAAAATGGTCCAAGCCTTTTATATAGGATTGTTATTCAAGGAGTCAAATCAGCCTATCCAGTTTTGTATACACGTATTCTATGGTTTAGCTTTCGTGAACTTGGTTGTTTATTATTTATTACCAAATCTTTTAACAGTTGTTCGTCATAGAAGTGTGTTCTAATCTGTCAGCTACAGAAGACAGATAAGTAGTAGGTTGCATTTAGTTCGCGTCGTATGAAGTTGTTTGGCTTTGCTTTTTATGATGCATTATATTATCGTTATTACCTCCACAACTGGAAGGGATGAGTTTTCAGTAGACTAACATTTAGCAATCTATTTCTTCCGCAGAAATTTAAAAATTGGGTATACTCTTCTGCAGTTACAGGTGAGGTCCTCAACTACACAGTCTGAGAACTTTTTATCATTTTTGGCATCTGTTAAT
Source organism: Malus fusca (assembly GCA_035220775.1). NCBI lineage: Eukaryota > Viridiplantae > Streptophyta > Magnoliopsida > Rosales > Rosaceae > Malus > Malus fusca. The sequence continues at coordinate 27,821,736 of CM069069.1, forward strand.
TTACTTTTTTCTGGAGCCTGTTATGTAGATGATGTATTGAATTAACCTCAATTATATTTTGCTTTTACTTTTGTTTGGTAGTATAAATATGTTAACTACTGAGCATATAGTTACCTTATAACCAACATCAGAAGATGACAGAACTAGTCATTAATCTTTTGATCCAACTCTTTATCACAGAGAAATGAATTGTTTACTGAACCATATTATGTATATTTTGATGATGTATTTTCAAAAAAGTATATTGATGAAACATATTCTTTAATGCCCACTCCTAGGCTATAAATTTGACAGAGCTTATTTGGTTTAACTTGTCACCTGATGAGCTTGACGTTTAGCAGCAGATGAATTATTTCTCACGTTGTTACTGATAGTATGCTGATTCTTTTTTGTCCTATATTTCAGTGCCTGCTAAAGCAGCTGAAGCTTACATTGATGCAAGGAGGACGATTGAAGAACAAATTCGAGTGTGTTTTTTATTCTCTTAGTTTTTTCTCCGCTTCCTTCCACAGACTAATGTTGTGGTTTAATTGATGTGACTCTTGTCTAAAGAGCTGACTGTTGTTTGACTCAAATTCTTCTTACTCTTATATAGGGTTATACTGAACCATATGCAGAGAAGCTTCTCCCAGATTTGCATCCCATGGAGAAACATGTTTTTACCCTTGTTCTGGATCTCCAGGAGACATTACTGTACTCTTATTGGACGGTAAGGGTGGTGGAGGCATTTCGTCTCCAACATAAGACATTGCACTCTTATGCTGGCAAGATTTAGCATGGTCTTAGAAGATTTATTTGGTACTTCATGTTTATGCAATCTCAAGATTTCTAAGAAATGAATTTTTTTCCCCATTTGTTCATGTCATCTAAAGTGTTTAGCATTACAGTCCAGACCTTGAAGGCTCATCTTTTTTTTTTTTTTTCGTTTTGGTTTGGTTACTGACATCCATTTTTTTTTGGCATATAAAGCGAGAAAAGGGCTGGCAGACTATCAAAAGACCTGGAGTTGATGCCTTCTTGGAACATCTTGCTCAGTTTTATGAAATCATTGTGTATTCAGACTATTCAAATATGGTATTTAATAATTCACTTATACATCGTCATTACCTTTTGTTCTCTTTTGGAAATTACTGACAGAATCAGGCTGTTTCTTGGTAAATGTAGTATGTAGATCCTGTAATGGAGAGACTGGACACCAAGAATTGTGTAAGATATAGGCTGGGAAAGGCTGCTACTAAGTATCAGAATGGACAACATTATAGGGTAAGTTTGTTGGGAATTTTGTTTCACTACATGATGTTCAATTTCCTCTATTCTGTACTTTTTTGTTGATTTATATCTTTGAAATGATTCTTTAGCGTGGTATTTATTTTGTACGGTTTGTGGCTCTAGCCTCTGCCAATGCAGCATCTCTAAGAAGATTGCCATGTTACTACAATTAACTATCCTGCAACTAGAAAGTTTACTGGTGTGCCATGTCAAACCGTGAAATAATAGATAAACTCGAATGTGCATTGATTCCAAACCAATTTCCTCTGTTCATGTTCTGTATCTGGTTTCGATATATGTGATTGGTAAAGATATGAGATGTAGTTTCTCTTGGCAGGACCTTTCAAAACTTAACAGAGATCCAAAAAAGATCATCTATCTGAGTGCCCATGCACGAGAAAATAGTCTGCAGCCCGAAAATGGTGCCATAATAAAGCCATATAAGTATGAGTTGGATGACACAGCTCTTGTGGATTTCATACCATTTCTTGAATGTAAGTCTTGTGATTTTCGTTTCTTGTAGCACCAGTTGACTTCCCATCATTTGTGTTAAATCAGCTCCTGAAGCTCGTGAGAAATGCATTACCGCCTCATTGTGCTTTGTTTATGTGCAGTTGTTGCCCGTAATCCTCCAGCAGATATCAGGCAAGTATTAGAATCATATGAAGGGCGTGATATTCCTGCAGAGTTCATTAGGCGATCTAAAGAGCATCAACAGTAAGTCTTCATTTTGTGTTTAATCTTTGTAATTAAAAAGGTCAACTGTGTCATGTTCATGTTTATTCACTTAATTCTACGTTAGTGATTAACTACACAATAGCTGTTATGTTACTGTTGAGAGAAGATGCTCTCCTACTCGTACTTGCAAGCCCTTGCATCCTCAGTATGACATGTCTGAGATTCATTGCATAATTCTTATACGACTGATTTTATTATTGTGTGATGTGAGAATCTGTCTCTTTATAATGTTACAAGTTGCCATAATTTCTAACAAAACTTTGTTTCTTTGTATTTTTATTGTTTCTTTGCAATAAAAATTTGTTCTTAAAAAAATGTTACAAGTTGCCATAATGCTAAACAGAACTGTAATGACATTGCAGGCGGATGCAAAATCAGAAGCAGCAGGGTCGATTATGGAGACGTTGAGGTCAGGATGCCGAGTCAAGAATATTGTAAAGACCAGGTGATGTTTTCAAGTACAACTGGCGAAATGATTTTCGAGTCAGTGTTGAAGGTGCTACCAAGAAATTTAGAATTGATCATAATTCTTTTGCAGCATAGATTTAACATTACTATATGTGACTGCTCTGCTGTTGACATCGCATTTTTGGCCATAAATTTCTACAAACAGCAGAATTTTTGCTTACAGCAATTGTTATTTTGTAACACCCCGGGAATGGAATAAATGATTTGTAACTTGTTTCTCGAAAGTTACTCGGCTATTTTTGTGTTTTCCAGCATCCATTGAGAAGCTTGTTTCGGGCTGATTAACCGGAAACATGTGCATCAACTTACTTTATTTTCACGTAAATAACTTGTCCGGTGATTTTTGGGGTTTTACCTGCAGACTCTGTGATTCGTCTTTTGGGTTTGTAGAAATTAGAATTCACAATGAGTGCACAGAAAATGAAAACTAAAAATGCTAGCCCGAATATTTCATCGTTAAACAAAAGATCAATTAGATTTCTTTGGGAATTAAGTTGAACAAAAGCCACTTAGAACTACGGTTTAGTGGTATTCTTATTTACTTGTGAAAAGGTTTAGGGTTGATTTTCGTCAAAGGTGAATTTGAATTACATTATTATTAATTTATTGTGAGGTAACACCCATCTTTTATTGTTGATAATATTATTTGTTAAAAGAAAAAGTTGAAAAAAGGAAATTGCTAGCCACAAATATCTTTAGATTCATCAAGCAAGCAATGCCCTTAGACGAGCAGAACAGCATGCAGGCATCCATCGTTGTCTGGATTATTTGTCACCTGAGCCTACTTCCCTGCATCAGCCACAAAGAAAAGAAAAGATTGATACAACACCACAAATGGCAACCACCACAAAACCTTGGTCAAGACACCAGGAGAGGTATACATTTGACCATTAGGATTCTTCTTCACACCAATCATCTCAAGTGAAGGTTAAAAGGAGATCAAATCTTTCTGCATTCAAAATGGGTGTAGCTTCTTTATGGCCCCAATTGTTGTTTGATACATATTAAGTCTTATGATAACAAAGTCAAGAAAAGACAAGTTTATAAACAAATACATGTCAGTCAATAACTTGAGCTCACAAATATCACGCTCATTTGGGTGCATAATATATATATATTGGTAAAACTGAGTGCAGAATATTTGAGCTCGGTTAAAAGTGGCTTCAAGTTGAGGGTGCGTAACTTGAGCTTGGGTGAATCGCAATCCACTGGGGCAGACGGACTTCCCAATTTCTAGCTTTCTCCTTCCGTTTTTACTTGATGGTGTTATCAAGAATCTATTTCCAGGTTAAAGTGAGATGAGAAATATAAGGGCTTGTTTGGTATCCTATTTAATTTTTTTTATAATTTCTCAAAACATTTCTAAAGAAATTTTCTTGAAAACAATTTTCTTTAAGACTCAAAAACTTGTTTGGTTTGCGATTTAAAAATTATAAATCTTACAACTTAAACTGGACAAAAAGATCCAAAAAGAGGGGGTCTGAGAGAGAAAGAGGATAGAGGAGGAAAGAAAGTAAGAGATAATTGGAGGAAAGAAAGAAGTGAGAGGATTGGAGGAGATAGAGAGGAAGATGAGCGAGAAAAAGAACCGAGAGAATGAAAAGAGCGGATTGAAGGAGAGATGAAAAAGGTAAAAAAAAAAGAAAGAGAAGGGTGAGAGAGAATAAAAGAGAGATAGATTTGGAGTGAGGAGAGAAGGGAGAAAAAAGAAATGAGTGAGTTTAAGTTTAAAAACTCTAAAAACTTACTTTTTTTGTTTTTTGAGAATATGTTATATTTTTTAGTTAGTCTTGAGTTCAGTTTTTAAAAATAGTCCTACCAAACAAGTTTTTAAGGTCTAAAGCTTAAAAATTGTTTATGAGTTTAAAAAGTTGGATTCAAATAGAGTACCAAACAGACTCTTAGTTTCCTCTTTTTTTTAAGGGATATTTTGGATGCAGTTCCTAATCCTTAACATCCTTTGATTAAAACCTTAATAGTATTCAAATTTTGATCAAAGTCCCTTGACTTTGTACACCTCATTATATTATTATTAATATTTTTATTTTTATAGTTTTGACATTAATTGTTTGATATTTTATGAGATTTATAATCCTATAAATTTAAATCCCTCATTATAATACTATTAGAAATGGTTACAATAAAAAAATTCAAACATTTTGATTTAATAAATGGATAAAAACTAGGTAAAAATAAGAAATAATAAATGGCAAAAGAATGTATCCATAGTGTTTAAAAAATTGGTACATTTTACAAAAAAAAATAGGTACATTTCATGTCACAGCCCGTCCCGAGATTTTCTTATTAAGGACGTGAAAGGACGAAGGTACTCTTGACGTTATTAAGGTATGTGTGTGTGGCATATTATTGGGCTAAATATATTCCTAAGCTTTTGGAAATAATTTAAGTTGGATTAAATTGGGTTGTTTGTTTTGTGTGGATAGGGATTGAAGTGGACTTGTTTTGAATGACCACACACCCACACACACGGGACTCACCTTCTCTCTCTCCCTTCCCCCGTGCTTTCTCTCTCTCTCCTCCCTCACGGCTTCCTCTCTCTCTCTCACTCTCGAAACCGTACGGACAAGCTAGGAACCTCCCATTTCTTCACGGATCGAAGGTTCTAAGGTAAGATTTGAACTCCTAGTAAGCTTGTGAGTTCGTATATGTGATTTTTGGAACTTAAAACCCTCATAATCGTCGTGAAACCTTAACCCCGAAAATGTGCACTGTTCATGCACACGTAAAATCTTGCATTTCAGGGAATTTCAAGCTCACAGTGAGCTTAAGGAGATCCTCACGAGCTCCGGGGTACTTCGTTGGTAGAATTTGGACGTCGGAGGACTGAGAACGGAGCTTTTCAAATTTGGCCGGATTATCGTGCTTCCTCAGGTAAAATCTAGTGGATTTTGGACCTTGAAACTAGTCTATCGTGATTCTACATGCTTAGGGCTTCATTTTGATATAAAATGCGTGAAAAATAGTTGAGAAACGAAGGAGAACAAGTCGTTTGAAAATTGCCCAGATTCCGGCCACCGGAAAACCAGTCCGGCGAGCCCAAGGTAGGAGACGCGCGTGGGGGGGGCGTGGACCCGTGCCCTTCCTGGCGCGTGGGGGCGCGTGACAAGCCCAAAAATTATTTTAAAAATTTGTCGACGTCCGTGACGTCGAGTAGGTCACTGTGGTATATTCATATACCCAATTTGAGCACCGTATGAGAAGTTATTAAGAATTGTTGGTTATATGCTTTAAAATAACGTTTTTATAGTTATTTCTCATATAGGTGATACCTATCCCGAGGACGAGTGTATCCAGGGACGTCACGGGGGCTACGACCCTTCGACTTATCAGTGAGTGGGCAGTATTTCTGTTTATACCTATATGCTATTGAATTTCCCAGAAATTGAGTTTTAATGAAAGTATGTTTCTAAAATGCCATGCATGCATGATATGAATTATATGAATTATATGAATTGATAATTGATGCATATATATATGTGAATTGGTGTTGTGGACGCACATGTGAGTATCAGGTGAGTTTTATGTTATTCATGTGAATCATTGACGATGTATATTATGTGGATAGCTCATAACCTGCAATCATGGTGTTAGTGCTTATATTATTCACCACACCGCACGCTCACCTTGGATCCAAGTAGGTGCATGTCGTACAGACCATGAGAGGGTTCCGACATGCTAGTCGTACAGATCACTAGAGGTGGTTCCGACTAGTAGGTGACTTTAGATTATGTGCACAGATGATTGATGAGAGAAGCACTAGAGTGTATTATTACACCATTCTTATCGTATAGACTACTTCAGGTAGTTCCGATTCATGTGCAGTGTAGTGCCGTACAGGTCACCGAGGTGACTCCAGTTGGATTGGATGTTGAGCTATAGAATTAACCGTACAGGACCAACTGCAGGGTCTCCGGTTAATTCATTATGTCACCTGTTACATTGATGCATCATTCATTCTGTTTTTGACATTATAACATGGCATACTTTCTGGTTTTTGAGAAAATTTGATGATTTGAGATAAATGAAAAGTATTATGCTATTATGCTATTTTCTGGGAAAGTATACAGGTTTTACAGCGAGGGGTTAGAAATGTTTTAAATGAAAGGTTTTCGAAAAGCTTTGTTTTACTGACCCACTCAATCTTGTTTTTCGCCCCTCCAGGTTCTAGTTAGCAGTTGGTGGCTCACGAGGTTTTTCTTCGGCGTTCAGACTTCCTGCATGTAGGACTCACCTGCGGGTGTTGTAATTTGATTATAGTCCTACTTGACTGCACCTAGTTCTTAAGCTCTGTTTATGTGTGTGTCCACACTTTAACTCACTCTAGCATGCTATTTGGTTATTATTGCTAGTAGTTGGTTTTGATTCCTTCGTAATTCTCTTATCTTTGCTTCCGCACCGCACTTATGGTTACGTCACGCTCACGTGACGGCCAGCACGCCTTGATTCTAATATCGGGGTGTGTCATTTCACATATAACAAAGTGGTACATTAATAAAGAAGAATGGGTACATTATAAATAAATTAGGTACAAATAAAAGATTAAAAAATTATGAGTACAAATGAATTTTAAAAAAATATAGGTGCTAAAAGAAATTAATACATTGGTACAAAATAAAACTAAAAAGAAAATACTACAAATTTAAAAAAAATGTTGCAAATTAAAAGTGGGTACAAACTAAAAATATAAATATATGATACAAAGTTTAGGCATAAAACATAAATATACCATATGTAATTTTTCTATCATTGATTAAATATACAATGTTACGTGACGGTATACACATGGGTACAAATACAAATAAAACTTTAAAAAATTGGGCACAAAAAGAAACTAATATATGGGTACAAATTAAAAATGAAAAGAAAATTGGTACAAATTAAAAAATATTTGCAATTAAAAATAGGTACAAACTAAAAATAAAAATATATGATAAAAAATTTAGTCATAAATATAAATATACTAATTGTAACATTTTTAACACTAAATGAATATATTTAAAAATAAAAATATTTTATTATTCAAATAATTAATGATGTTATTAATACCCAAGGACATTGATCAAAAATTGAAAATGAATAGGATTTTAATCAATAGAGTAACAAAAAGAAGGATGTAAACGTAATTTTCCTTTTTTTTAATAAGGAAAATTTAGAAATATAGCCATTTTGAGAACCACCTAATGAATTATAGCATTTTTTTATTCTTATAAAATTAACTAAAATTGGAGGTGAAAAGACTTAATTATCCTCATGTTGAATTCTCCTCCTATCTCTAGTGTTCATCTCTTGAACTCCTCGTGTCCATTTCAATTGTTAAAACACTACCACCACACTTCTATTAACCCAGATTTTCTCTGGCTGAGAGTAGGCTAGCTCATAGGTTAGGATTGTACCAGCTATCATAGCAGCTAAGTTTGTTTTAATATTACTCGTGTAAGGTACGTGAGTGTGTGAGGCGTGTGAAATGTGTGAATTTGTTACCCCGTCACTTTCCTCTCTCATTAGTGTGCGTGAGAGTTGTAAGATATTTTCTGAAATCATAAGAACAACGACAACAACAAGACATTAAGATCACAAATGCGATAAATTAAATCAACATGAAATAGAAATAAACTTATCCGTAGAATACGGAAGACATGGCTCTTGCGGATGACAATAGAGCCTTCTACTGTCAGCAAACGAAAGTGTTCCAGCAATAATAGAGTTTGCTTAGAATCAAACGTGTATATTGTGTAAACAAAGACACCCTTAATATAGTGATTAGGGTTCCTCTAAAACCACTTAGTATAGCTAACAGAGAGATATGCCAAATCACTATTAAATTAAAATGTTGTCCCACCAAGGCATGTACAATATGTCAGTCTTAATTTGGGTTCCAAATGGTCAATTAAAGTATCTCTTGTTTCCATAATTCTTGCTAATCAATATTGAATCACGTTAAAATTCAAATAACTTGAAGATAAAGTTATTTGCCTTTCAAGTAATTTGATTCATAGCAATTGAATGCTCAACATTAATCTTACATTTTCCCACTTTGAGTGTCGATTATGATGACCCGTCCCTAATTTTCCTATATAATTTCTCCCCGAGTATGTGTATTGACGATTATGCCCTTATTGGCAAGTGACGCGGACGTGTTCTTATCGCTTTCATTTCATTTCTCGCTATCGCATTTAAATTGTACACGTTGTTGCGAGTGTACGTAAATATTATCAGTACGAAAATACTATTCTGGATAGATTTTCAATACTTTTTTCTGTACAAAATCTAAAACCTTATCCCTAGCTTTTACCTAGCCCATCCCGTGCACCCTCCTCCATTATTCACTCTCCCACCAATCCCATCTTTCCCTCATTTCTGTCCCCTAATCAGAAAAATGAGCTCCCTCTCTCTCTCTTCCTTCTCTCTCTCTAGTATACTCTCTTCTTCTCTGCAAAACCCTCAATGAGCTTCAAAGCTCTCAGATCGAACCTTAAAACCACACCATTGTACTCCCCTCATCTTCACCATCACAACCATGTTCTTGAAACCTAGTTTAGACGAGTTTTGAATCGTTAACTCGTGAGGTCCGAACTCGGACCCACTGTGCTCGACGTGTTTTTGAACGAGTTGAGATGTTTTGAAATTTGGGAAGGCTTCTACACTTCATTTTGAAGGTCCTAGGCTTGTTTTGGAAGCGTGAAACGACCGAGTTTTGAAGAGTTCACTTTTGGCCGGAACTTTTGAGGCTTTTTCGGGCGACCTCTGTCCACTTTTTGGACTCCAAACAGGTATAACACGATTCTACTCTTTCCTAGCTTCAAATCCATATTTAGTACGTCAAAAATGGTTAAGAAATGAAGGAGAATAGTGAATTTGAAATTTTTCCAGAAACCCAGTGAACGACGGCTACGACAGGGTGAAGGAAAAATTTTGTCCTAGCTAAGAACAAGTAAGAACATTTGAATACATATGCAAACTATTAACACATTAAAGTAGGCATGCATTCAAAAACAATTCATAAAACCCATGACTTTCAAAGCCTAGTATATGGTGAACCAATAAACTCTTTAACAACATTAAAGAGAAGGAAAGATTTAGAGTTTCTTTACCCTTGAAGCTCATCCTTGATTACACAAGGGATTCACCCAAGTGGAGGGTCTTCAAGTCACCTCCTTACTCCTTGGATCTTCCTTGTGATTTTCCTCCTTTTAGTGCTCCTTTGCTTCTTAGAGGATTTGAGGATTTGTTCTCCAAAACATCAAAAGCTTGATGTCTCTAAGTCTCCACACCAAGGATGAAGTGTGAAGATGAAATGGATGACTTAGAGAAGAAAAGATTGCTAGCTAAAATCCCCTCTAAGTGGCCGGCCTCTTTAGAGAAAAAGAGAGAATAGGTTTCACCTCTTTTTCATCAAGAAAACCCTTGAAGAAAATAAAGCTATAAAGTTGAATTTATACTTCATCACATGTGAGTGGCAAACTTGTAATTAATCCAAGTTTGACATTTCTCACCCTAATGGCCGGCCATATCAAATTGATTGGGCTAATTGCCCATTTTGTTTTAGTTTTCATACAACTTAAACATAATGGGCCTTGTGGACCAAAACGCTTTTGGGCCCCGAAGCCCAAAACCAACTTAAAAGCCCAATACGAAACTTTCGTAAAATTAATTAATCTTGACCATTCTCAATTAAACAATTTAATTGCTTATCCATCTCATTTATATTTCTTCACTTTCACCCTTACTCGGTCTACGATCCATTAGGTTCCAATTAGCGAGGCAGTGGGCGATTGTTACTCTTAACGATCGATTGTGAATTGAAACACCATTTCAATTCTCCCTTTGATTAGTGTTTGCTAATCTTCAAGGCTTCCACAAACCATGAGTGACACCTAGCAGCATATTATGGTTACCCAAGCTAAGTAGAAGTTGTTGGAGAACCTATCCAGTTACAACTACAATGCAATACGGTCCTTCTCTAATACAATACTCTTAATCACATTGTTTGATTGATAGTTTGTTTCATGTCTACTATCCAATGTGATACTTCTCTATATGATTCAATTGAATATGATTTGTAACAAACTTCCTAAGTCATATTCATATGCTTTGGCCAAAGACTCCCGAATCATATCTTAGAGTATTCTCCTTCCACCATGGAAGGTTAGAGATCCCTTGTTGTGCATTCATATGCCTACATGACTAGATAGCTTGACCCCAACAATGTCGTGGACACTCCAATGGAATGCCTTTTGACATGATCAAAGATCAATGACCTAACCATTAGACATCTATGATGCCTCAGGTCAAATGACTACTTTGCATATTGCAACTTTCGAGTTCTTACATGACATGTATGTTCGAACTCTCTTTTGATCGTTGTTCAGTGTACTCGATTACTCTTTCGAGCACCTATGTGTTTGTCTTAGTGTCAAACACTAAATGACTTGAGACTAGTCATACTCATGCTTGAGTTGACATAACACATACTAACCTTAGCGGATTGTCAATGCCCAATTGGCAATCCTATGGCTAGGAACGTTTTAGGAATGAACATAAGAGAAAGGTCTCGTTAATCTAACTTATTTAAATCACTTCTCTCTTAGATCAAATACATTCCTTGGATTCCCTTATTGCTTAAACACATGATACAATAAATAGTAATTAACAATAAGTTTTGCCCTTCATTAAACATATAATAGTTTAATACAATAAGTATTCCAAAAGCTATTACATCAAATGAGTGGCTTTGTGGGCATACTTCCAACAATCTCCCACTTGCACTCAAAGCCATCCTCCCATGTATCTAATACTCATCTTTTCCATATGGCGGTCAAGTTGGATTTGAGACATTGGCTTCATTAGTGGATCTGCTACGTTATCGGCTGAGGCAACTTTGAGGATGTTGACTTTCCCCTCGGCAGCATATCTTCTAATGATATTAAAGCGCCTGTCAAAATGCTTGTTCTTTTGATGTGCCCTGGGTTCCTTGGCTTGAGCTATCGCCCCACTATTATCACAATACAAAGTTACTGGTGATGTAATGGTTGGAACCACTCCAAGTTCAGTAATGAACTTCTTCATCCAGAACGCTTATTTGCCGACTTCAGCTGCAGCGACATATTCTGCCTCCGTCGTGGAATCAGCAATTACACTTTGTTTCTTGCTTTTCCAGCTAACAGCCCCACCATTCAGAGTGAATACATATCCGGAGTTGGAACTTCTATCATCGACGTCAGATTGGAAATCTGCGTCTGTATAGGCTTCCACTCGCAACTCTGTCGCTCCTCCATAAACGAGGAACATGTCCTTAGTTCTTCTTAAGTACTTAAGGATCGTCTTGACAGCTGCCCAGTGTTCTGATCCTGGGTTAGATTGATATCGACTAGTAATGCTCACAACATATGCGATATCAGGCCTTGTGCATATCATGGCATACATGAGACTTCCTATGGCGGAAGCATAAGGAATAACACTCATCTGCCGTATCTCTTCAGGAGTATTAGGTCTCATGGACTTAGAAAGGTGAATTCCATGTCTCACAGGAAGAAAACCTTTCTTAGATTGTTCCATCTGGAACCTACTTAGCACCTTATCAATGTACATAGATTGGGATAATCCAATTAATCTTCTGGATCTATCACGATAGAGCTTTATCCCAAGTACATAAGATGCATCTCCTAAATCTTTCATGTGGAAGGTTTTGGACAACCACACTTTTACAGAAGAAAGTACTGCAGTGTCATTCCCGAATAGTAATATGTCATCTACATATAACACTAGGAATACAACTGCATCCCCAACGACTTTTTGATAAACACAATTGTCGTCTTCGTTTTGAGTAAAACCAACCGATTTGATTTCAGTATCAAAACGAATAGTCCAGCTCTTGGAGACTTGCTTAAGTCCATAAATGGACCTTTGAAGCTTGCATACCTTAGTCTTTTCAGACTTGGACACGAAACCTTCGGGTTGAGTCATATAGAGCTCTTCCTCTAGGTAGCCGTTCAGAAAGGCCGTCTTCACGTCCATTTGCCATATCTCATAATCATGGTACGCAGCTATAGCAAGCAAAATCCGAATGGACTTAATCATGGCTACAGGAGAGAAGGTTTCTTCATAGTCAATCCATTCTTGTTGCCTGTAACCCTTGGCTACGAGTCTAGCCTTATAAGTCTCCACGTTCCCATCAACACCTATCTTCCTCTTGAAGACCCATTTGTTTCCAACAGGTACTATACCTTTTGGTGGGTCTACAAGAGTCCAGACCTGATTTTGATACATGGAATCCATCTCGGATTTCATGGCCTCTTGCCATCTCTTTGAATCAATGTCGGACATTGCTTCAGTGTAGTCTCTAGGGTCTTCCTTGGTGTCATTGTCACCTAGAAGGTGCAATTCCTCAAAGTCATTATCTAAGCCATACCTCTTAGGTGGCTTACTAACCCGTTCAGATCTACGTGGAGCTAGGGGTTCAGGAACAGGGTTGTCAACTTGTCGAGTGCTTGTTTGTGGTTCATCATTAATCTCATTAATTTCCTTCAATTCTATCGTTTTCTTGCTACTTCCTTTGAGAACGAATTCGTCCTCAAGGAACATAGCAGTTCTGGCGACAAAGACTTTCTGGTCGTCAAGGTTATAGAATTCGTATCCCAAAGTCTGTTTGGAATACCCCACAAAATAGCACTTAACTGATCTTGCTTCAAGCTTGTCAGCTTCAAGCCTTTTTACGTAAGCCGGACAACCCCAAATCCTAATATGATTAAGATTTGTGCTTTTGCCATGCCATATCTCATATGGCGTTTGTGGAACTGACTTGGAAGACACTCTATTTAGCAAATAAGCTCCTGTTTGTAGTGCATATCCCCAGAACGAAATTGGTAAGTCAGCGGAACTCATCATAGAACGAACCATGTTCATCAAGGTTCGATTTCTCCGTTCAGAAACTCCGTTATGTTGAGGAGTTCCTGGTGGAGTCCACTGTGATACTATTCCACACTCTTTGAGGTAGTCTAGGAATTCATTACTCAGATATTCACCCCCTCGATCCGATCTTAGGGTCTTTATCTGTTTCCCAGTTTGCTTCTCAACTTCATTCGTGAATTCTTTGAACCTTTCAAAGGATTCTGACTTGTACTTCATAAGATACACATAGCCAAACCGAGAGTGATCGTCGGTGAATATGATATAGTAGGAGAAGCCTCCTCTCGACGTAGTAGACATAGGTCCACATACGTCAGTGTGGATTAACCCTAGAATTTCAGTGGCACGCTCTCATTTCCCAGTGAATGGAGATTTGGTCATCTTCCCTTTCAAGCAACATTTACAAGTACCCATCTGGTCATTACCTAATGGGCGGATATATCCTTCTTTCGACATCTTGCGAATCTTATCAAGGTTCACATGTCCAAGTTTAAGATGCCACATCCTTTCTTGGTTAACTTCTTCTCTAGCCCTTTTGGGTTTTGAGGTATTCCCGCTTTCAATACAGTGCATCTCACTATTCGTCTCTAGGTGAAAAAGTCCCTCTATCATATTACCATGAGAGATAATACGACCGTTCAAGTATAAAGCGCAACTCATTTTGTCAAACAATACTGAGTGCCCATCTCGTAAAAGCTTAGAGATAGAAATCAAATTCTTTATACATGAAGGAAAATATAAACAATTTTTAAGTTCCAGGACTTCCCCAGATGGTAGTTTAAGCATGTAGGTGCCTATTGCTTTTGCAGAGATTTTAGTGCCGTTCCCAACTCACACAACCATCTCCCCATTGCGCAGTGTCCTGCTCCCTGCTAGTCCCTGCATCGTATTACAGATATGTTGACTAGCGCCTGAATCAAATATCCAGGAATTGGAGCTCACTGTAAAAGCACTCTCTATGACAGAAATAGTCTCTTTAAAAGTTCGTGTCATAAGGCTCGCAATGCGCACCCTGTATTTCTTCTTCCAACTTTCATCATTTCCACAATGAAAGCATGTTCCTTTGGATTTTATTGCCTTCTTCTTATGCAACCTTTTCCTTGTTATTGCATTCTCACTCCCACTGTCCTTTTTGAAACATTTTTCAAACTTACAGCACATGTCAATCATCTCGGTTAAAGTATGATCGAATCTATTCACTTTATAGTTTACAATAAACTTAGTGAAATCATTCGAGAGAGATGCAAGGAAAAAGTCTTGGGCCATTTTCTCATCAATGGAAGTTCCTAAACTTTCAAGATCTTGAAAGATCTTTTCCATCTTTTGTCCATGTTTATGGACCGATGCCCCCTTTGCCATTTTGGCATTCATTAGACTATAAACATTTGAGAATCGTACATTACTAGTCTCAATGTCATGCATTTTATGCAAACTTTCAACCATGGCACAAGAAGTGTCCATGTGCTTATGTAGCTTCATAAGCTCCTCACTAAGTGAAGTGAGGATTAAGCATTTGGTTTGTAAGTCATCCTCATAGTGTCTAGCATAATCTTGACACTCCTCCTTTGAAGCTAGTTTCGTAGGAGGTACATGAGGAGGGGATTGCTTAAGCACATACAATATGTCTTTCACCTTTGAGACATTCTCAATGTGGTGATACCAAGCAAGGAAACGTTGGCCCTAAGGCCACTTTTGTCAAGTATAATGGTGGGTTTTATTTTAGGCATGCCGTTAACTACATAACATAACAGAAATCGTATTAGATTGTTGATTTTAAAACTACTTGATTGGGTCTTAAATCAAATAGTACCACCCACTATTTTCGGCAAATTCCACGTCCCTCAATGGAATTCGAGAGTTATGTTGAACTCTTAGTAGGGTATGGGAGGCTCACCATTACCAAGCCCACCTCAGAAGAATATCATATTGGCTAGCAACAATAATGATGAGAGGATAACGCTTTAGCCATTTACAACTTTTGTAATTACCCATCTAGTTTGGCCTCTAGAGAATGATGCCTCAGAAGAATATCATATTGGCACCATTGCACTTAGTTAAGTCATTCCCACCATGTCAGTTCAAGTAGGGGTTCAAGAATGGCCTCAGAAGAATATCATATTGACCATACTCGTTGCCTACCTTCACTTCATCATATGTTTATAGGCTTCTCCTGAATGTAAGCACATACTTTGCATACCCCAGAACTGGACGAATACGGTGTATGAGTCACAAACGATTGAAGCCCACCACGGTGGAAGGCCTACGAAGAGATGTTCAAAACATCTCTCGCTTATCAACTTAATATTCGTTTGTTGAGGGAGTAGTTTTGGGCTACATCAAAATCATTTTAATCTTATTAAAAGAACTTGGGCCTATCACAACTATTGGTCTAAGTTAATATGTATTAGTAGCATATAATACTCCCACTGTTTCGTTGAAACAAGCGAGACTATATGGAACTACTAACGAACGCATTGCATCCTCATATGGACTATATAGTCATATTAGGTTTTAGGATGATTATGAACCGTTTGATTTGATCCAACACGAGCCTTGTGTTGGACCTTGGGTTTAAGGTAGATAGTTGTTGATTTTAGTTACGCATTTAATCTAATTAAACCGTTATTTCTTATTGGGCGTTGGACCCAACTATTCCAATTTGTATACATATAAACAAAAAGGAATACATGAAATAATAAGAAGGGCTTATGCCCTTTTACAACACAAATGATGGACTTATGTCCATTTACAACAATTTAGAACTAATCAAATTACATTCAAATCTACACTACTAAACCCAAACATTCATAATGTAAAGCGGCCAATCACATAGCTCAATTATCGAGGCCTTTGGTTCATAATCACCCTTTTTCTTAATCAATCACATTAACTAAGAAAGCAACTTAAACAATTGGTTTTCGGATTCATATAATTGATTTAAATGGAACTAAATGAAATGAAAATTCAATTCTCATTAAAGAGACAAAACCATTTTGTTCTCATTTTATTTGGGCCAAAAGGAAACTATGACCACAACAATTGGGCCACAATGCAAAAACATAAACTTTTGGGGTCACTTTGTAAAAACACAAAAGTCCACAACTTCATGTAATTTCAACTAGAACCCAAAATTTTAATAATGTAAAAACATCATTAAAGGAGCAAAACAATTTGTCCTTTAGAGTTTTTGGGCCTTAACGTAAAAACGTAAACTTTTGGGCCAAAATACAAAAACACAAAAGTATCAAAACTTTATGTAATTGCATAAAAGGCCCAAAATCACCCCCACTTGGGGTTGACCGGTTTTAGAGTAGTAAAGGAGTGTGAAAGGGTTTTTATGCAAGTGGTGCATGCATGTGCAATATGCAAGTGGAATAGGTTGGTGAGGAAAAAGGGTGATTGGTGTAAGATGTAAGAAAATGTTTTGTGAAACAATAAGGGCTTTAATCACCCATCACCAATCATCCATCACCTTTCAAAATAAACCAAAACTTTATTAAAACCACCAAACACTTTGAATCAAATCTCCAAACCTTTTGTTCTTGGTAAGAAACTCAAGAACATTGAAGAACACACATGAAAACTCATAAGAGCTCCATGAATGTTTTCACTCATTAAAACTCAAAATTTTACTACTCAAAAGAGGGTTAACATCCTAGGGTACTTAGGGGTTCCAAAAGTCACTTTAAAACCATTTTAACAAGAAAAACAAGAACCCAAAAAATCACCCTTTAAATTTGGACGAATTTCCCAACATTCATGGCACCAAATCTAGTTCCAATATTCATGCTTAAATGAAATACATCTACAACATTTGAGATGCTAAATTTTCAAGCAAAATTTATATTCAAAGCAAGAACAAAGCTTGTAACATTTACAACATTTAAATCATAAATCATGAAAATCACAAAACCCAAAAGGATTCACCATAAACTAGGCCTAGGCTCTGATACCACTTGAAGGAAAAATTTTGTCCTAGCTAAGAACAAGTAAGAACATTTGAATACATATGCAAACTATTAACACGTTAAAGTAGGCATGCATTCAAAAACAATTCATAAAACCCATGACTTTCAAAGCCTAGTATATGGTGAACCAATAAACTCTTTAACAACATTAAAGAGAAGGAAAGATTTAGAGTTTCTTTACCCTTGAAGCTCATCCTTGATTACACAAGGGATTCACCCAAGTGGAGGGCCTTCAAGTCACCTCCTTGCTCCTTGGATCTTCCTTGTGATTTTCCTCCTTTTAGTGCTCCTTTGCTTCTTAGAGGATTTGAGGATTTGTTCTCCAAAACATCAAAAGCTTGATGTCTCTAAGTCTCCACATCAAGGATGAAGTGTGAAGATGAAATGGATGACTTAGAGAAGAAAAGATTGCTAGCTAAAATCCCCTCTAAGTGGCCGGCCTCTTTAGAGAAAAAGAGAGAATAGGTTTCACCTCTGTTTCATCAAGAAAACCCTTGAAGAAAATAAAGCTATAAAGTTGAATTTATACTTCATCACATGTGAGTGGCAAACTTGTAATTAATCCAAGTTTGACATTTCTCACCCTAATGGCCGGCCATATCAAATTGATTGGGCTAATTGCCCATTTTGTTTTAGTTGTCATACAACTTAAACATAATGGGCCTTGTGGACCAAAACGCTTTTGGGCCCCGAAGCCCAAAACCAACTTAAAAGCCCAATACGAACCTTTCGTAAAATTAATTAATCTTGACCATTCTCAATTAAACCATTTAATTGCTTATCCATCTCATTTATATTTCTTCACTTTCACCCTTACTCGGTTTACGATCCATTAGGTTCCAATTAGCGAGGCAGTGGGCGATTGTTACTCTTAACGATCGATTGTGAATTGAAACACCATTTCAATTCTCCCTTTGATTAGTGTTTGCTAATCTTCAAGGCTTCCACAAACCATGAGTGACACCTAGCAGCATATTATGGTTACCCAAGCTAAGTAGAAGTTGTTGGAGAACCTATCCAGTTACAACTACAATGCAATACGGTCCTTCTCTAATACAATACTCTTAATCACATTGTTTGATTGATAGTTTGTTTCATGTCTACTATCCAATGTGATACTTCTCTATATGATTCAATTGAATATGATTTGGAACAAACTTCCTAAGTCATATTCATATGCTTTGGCCAAAGACTCCCGAATCATATCTTAGAGTATTCTCCTTCCACCATGGAAGGTTAGAGATCCCTTGTTGTGCATTCATATGCCTACATGACTAGATAGCTTGACCCCAACAATGCCGTGGACACTCCAATGGAATGCCTTTTGACATGATCAAAGATCAAGGATCTAACCATTAGACATCTATGATGCCTCAGGTCAAAGGACTACTTTGCATATTGCAACTTTCGAGTTCTTACATGACATGTATGTTCGAACTCTCTTTTGATCGTTGTTCAGTGTACTCAATTACTCTTTCGAGCACCTGTGTGTTTGTCTTAGTGTCAAACACTAAATGACTTGAGACTAGTCATACTCATGCTTGAGTTGACATAACACATACTAACCTTAGCGGATTGTCAATGCCCAATTGGCAATCCTATGGCTAGGAACGTTTTAGGAATGAACATAAGAGAAATGTCTCGTTAATCTAACTTATTTAAATCACTTCTCTCTTAGATCAAATACATTCCTTGGATTCCCTTATTGCTTAAACACATGATACAATAAATAGTGATTAACAATAAGTTTTGCCCTTCATTAAACATATAATAGTTTAATACAATAAGTATTTCAAAAGCTATTACATCAAATGAGTGGCTTTGTGGGCATACTTCCAACACAGGGCTCACCAGAGAGGAGACAGAATATTCCGTCAGAGTTGGCGGAATATTCCTGACTGCGCCGTTAGCTCCTGTTAGCTTTTAACGGAATATTCCGTAGAATATTTCTGACAGACCTCAGGCATTGGCCTGTGCGTGGGGAGCGTCTGGCCGTGCCCTTGCCGGCGTGTGGGGGCGCGTGAGCTGTCCAAAAATTATTTTTAAAATTTAGGGATGTTCGTGACGTCGAGTAGGTCACGATTGTATGTTTAAACCCTAGGTTTGAGCAAACTATGGGAGTTTTATTTAGGTTTTCGTATATGTCCTTTAATTAATTTTATTTTAGTTATTTCACATATAGGGGAAACGTATCCCGAGGACGTTCGAGGTCAAGCTAGGCTCGAGGGCTACAACCCAGCAACGTACTTGTGAGTGGGCTGTTTGTTTTTATACCTATACATATTTATAGTTTTCATAAATGCGTATTTACTTCACTTTTACGCTCATTTTGCCAAGTATCGTTATAGTGATATTAATTGTGATAAATGCTGCTATATGGTTGAGATATTACTGTCATGGCATTCATACATATTTGTACATGCTCATCTTGCTGCACCCCGGTGTTAGTACTCGCCCTAGGGCCAGGGCCAGTCCTTCACGTGTATGTTCACGTCGCACCATTCACTCGCCTTGGATCCAAGTTAGGTGACACACATGTCGGGTAGATTGCATTAGACAACCCGACTTGTATGTGACTGTGCTTCTGCACTAGCCTTCACGTGATCATAGTACTAGAGCATATTGATTACACCCAATCATGTTTGTGTCAGAAATTATCTGTTCGAACTCGTGTGTCAGCCTAGATGGATGAGCACTTAGTTATACTTGATTATTACATGATTATTTTATTGTGGCATTTGATATATCATGACTTGGCATATTTGTGGTTATAATGCTGTTGATTTATTGTTTTCATACCTATATAGTATGTTTTAAGGAAACTAAACTTGTTTTACTGCGAGGGTTAGTATATTCAAGACAAAGGTTTTCCTTTAAGCATTGTTTTGCTGACCCACTCAACCTTGTTTTTCGCCCCTCCAGGACCTAGATAGTTGTACTCTTTGTGGCACTCGAGGAATCTCGGCAGTTCTGACATTCTCTTCTGCTTAGACGTACGAACTTATCACTGTTGTGTAACAAGTGTACTTTAGTTACTTTGACTACTCTTCTATAGTCTCACTATCTTTTACGCTTTGAATAATTGTAGTGGGTTCATCCCACGATTGCACACTCTTTCCCTTTTGTGATTTAGTATAGTTAGTTTTAATTTTATTCAATTTTTGCATCACTTACCCTTATGGTTACGTCATCTCACAGTGATGGCCAGCATGCTTCGACCTTTCCAGGTCGGGGTGTGTCATCGATAACAACAATTTGATTACAAAAAGAAGCACATTGATCATTGAACCAAGGATACAACAACTTTCTCTCAAAAGACAACTATTACTCAAACTGAATGCAGAATTATAGAAATCCAAATGCATAATCTTTTTGCATTTGTGCTTTGCAATCACATGTACATTCAACCCAAGCATACAGTTGTAGACTATGTCATGGTGTCTGAAACTGATGAACAAAAATCAGTTTCACTAAACAAAATGAAATCTAGTATAGCATCTTTATTAATCAAAAGAAGCATGATCATGCACTTTTGGACAAATTTGGTTTGAAAGATTGCAAGTCTGTGAGTATACCACTTGCAATGAATGAGAAATTGAAAAGAGAAGATGACAGTGATCCTGCAGAAGAAGTTCTCTATAGACAAATAGTTTGTAGTTTGTTATACTTAACAGCTGCAAGGCCTGATACCATGTTTGTTGCAAGCTTACTCTCATGATTTATGCAAATTCCTACAAAGATACACTTCAATACTGTAAAAAGGGTGCTGAGATACATATAAGGAACTTTGGATATTCTATTTATTAAAACTCATATTCTATTTTCGTTATGCAATGTGTATTTTCATTTAATGTCTCCACATTAAAATTTTGATTTTATTAATATACACATTTTAGTTCTTCAAATTATAAATAAACTTAAATGAAAAAACATTAAAAGAAATTAGTGACCCATAAGAAAAATATTTAAATACATAAGTGTACACGAATGACAGTACCTAAATGTTTGTACCGAAATATGTTATGAGAATTTAGTGTATCTAAATGTTTGTATCTAAATGTCTTTACCTAAATGTTTGTACCGAAATATATTATAATGAATTAGTATATCTAAATGTTTGTACCGAATTATATTGTAATGAATTTGTGTATCCAAATGTTTGTACCGAAATATATTAATAATGAATTAGTGTATCTAAATATTTGTACTGAAATATGTTAAAATGAACTAGTGTAGACTTAGAAAAAGAAGAATCATGAAATTAAAATATAAATATAAATAACATGAAATATAAAATTATAAATAACATTTAATCTATTCTATTAAGTGAACCTTCCTTGTCAACTTTTTGCCTTTTTTTTCCTATTTTGCCTTCACTTTTGATACACAATATTTACATAAGTTGGGCAAAATAGTAATTTTGTATCTTTTGAACTTTTTGCCCCTTGTTTTCCTAGTTTGCCCTCACTTTTAATACACAATATTTACATAAGAAAGGCAAAATAGTAATTTTGTATCTTTTGAGAAAATGACAATTATATCCCTATTTTCCCTATTTTACCCTCACTTTTGATACACAATATTTACATAAGATAAAAAATATTCACTTATTAAGAGAAATTGTCCCACCATCATTTTTTCATACAAGTGAAATCATGATGTTTTTTGGATAGTTTGAATGAACTGAAGTGGTTGTGCTTGAGGAGAACGTAAGAGAAGGTGAGCGGTTGAAAAGGCTTTAATTTTGTACATTTTGACAAAATGACAATCATATCCCTATTTTTCCTATTATACCCTCATTTTTTTAGAAAATGACAATCATATACCTATTTTTCCTATGACAAAACAGTAATTATGTAATATTAAGAAAAAATATTCATTATTAAGAGAAATTGTCTCATCATTATTATTCCATACTCTTTTCAAAATTTTAAAAACTAATCACACTCCTTAATCAATAACAAAAACTAAAATGAAAATGTTCACACACCTACTAGTATAAATAACCATAACCTAAAAGTTACCAATTGTTTTCTATTTTTTCCCCTTGCTTTCTCGTCTTTGATTTGTTACCCAACTGCACCAATCAGAGCCCGATTAGGTGCCAACGTAGTTTTCATCTATGAAATTTTGTCTCATGGTGATAACTGCATTTGCTTCTTTTAATCACAAGGAGCAGATTTTCCTAAATTATTTATATGACCTAAGACAGTAAGATTGCATGCTTCTATTTGGTCAGACCAAAAATGCTTTAAATCAATTTCAGACTAGTCACTGATTATTGTTTTTTACTACTCGTACGAATATAGTGAAGGTAAACTCCAAAACACCAGTTGTATAATAACACATCCAAACCTTCAACCTTTTTCATGCACCAGTACAACATGGCTGGCTACAATCTTCTCAAGCTTTCTCTCTTCCTCTTCCTCACCCTCTCCACCTTGGCCTACGGCAGCGACGACGGTGATGAAACCAACAAGAACAACCACGCTCGCAGCCTTCACTCTAAGCCTCTAATGCTCGTAAAGATATGGTGCATGGTTTTGGTTTTTGTTGGGACATTTGCAGCCGGAATGTCTCCCTACTTCTTAAAGTGGAACGAGGGGTTTCTGGTTCTAGGAACGCAGTTTGCCGGCGGTATTTTTCTGGGAACAGCTCTCATGCACTTTCTCAGTGATTCAAACAAGACTTTCGAAAGCTTGACTGAGAAGGAATACCCTTTTGCATATATGATGGGGAGCCTGGGGTTCTTGATCACCATGCTTGGGGATTCTGTGGTTTCATATGTGTATGCTAAGCAGAAGGACAGTGACCCTGAAGTTCAAAGTAGGTGCTAATTCATGATATGTGCTCTTGCTAAGCACTGTTATAGGCTGTGAACCTTTTGCTAACCATTTTGTTTTCAGTTCTTTCGATTCGGTGAAGATTCTGATTTTACGATTTTCTTGTTATGTTACAGGAAAGGCCGTTCAAAAGGTGAGATACGTAGGTTTTCTATTATCCGAGTAGAATATATAAGTTACTAACTTACTAGCAGAAATATGGTATATTGCCATATATTCAATATGCTATGTTTTTCAAATTGAATAAAACTGAACCGGTATATAACTTTATCGGCGGTCCTAATTCATGACTCTTTAGAAATTGCTTCTTAAAGAAAAAACACTCTGTTTAGAAATATTTAATAAATATGCAGGTGCTCTTTTTAGCGAAGTATTTAACTTTTTTTTGCCAAACATGATCATAAACGCTTTGGGCGTGATTTTCAAAAGCACTTTCAAACGGACCTCAATCTCAAGACGCAACATAACACGTTAGATTGTCTAGTTTGTGATTCCAAAACTGAGAGAATATTTTATGTAATGTATGCTTTGACTGCAGGGCCATGATGTTCATGGTGACCACCCTGCAACAGTTGGTTCAGTTGGGGATAGCATCTTGTTGATCGTAGCCTTGTGTTTCCACTCTTTCTTTGAGGGTATCGCAATCGGAGTTGCCAGTACGAAAGCTGAAGCTTGGAAGGCTCTGTGGACAGTCAGTCTGCACAAAATCTTTGCAGCCATCGCCATGGCCATTGCTCTCCTCCGAATGATTCCAGACCGTCCCTTCTTATCATGCACGGCATATGCTTTTCTGTTTGCCATTTCCAGTCCAATTGGTATCGGAGTTGGGATCACGATAGATGCCACAACTCAAGGTAGAACGGCAGATTGGATCTCTGCCATATCGATAGGTCTGGCATGCGGCGTGTTCATATATGTATCCATAAACCATCTGCTTTCAAAGGGTTATACAGCTCACAAGGCAGTCTCTGTTGACACTCCCCACTACAAGTTTTTGGCTGTGTTGTTTGGAATCGGAGTAGTATCAGTTGTCATGATCTGGGACACTTGATATAATCGTGTGCCAAGGAGTCTACCCTCAATATCACTTGTAAAAATGTAAAAATACAAATAATGCTAAATATAGACAATGACTAAATTTCGGGATCAAACAGCGTAATTTAAAAAGTTGGAGACAAATTCAAGGAGAAAAATTGGCATATACATGCGGTACAAACAATCAATGCAGAGTTCATTATTCACCCAATCAGACAAATCATGAAAATCAACACCTAAGTATAAACACCATTTGAAAAACTTCACCGTAAACAAACGCAATGACATAATTCCAGAAAGGAGAAACTCCAACGGTTGCAAAAACTTCTCCCTTAACACCTGCTTTACTAGATTTCAAGGTGGTATAGCTGTTAAGAACTCTACCATCGCATAGTAAAAATTGTCTCGTCTAAACCTCTAAAATTTGCTCAAATGCAAAGACGTCAGACAAGTCATCCCGGTGCTCAAAGTTCTGCATGGTAAACTCTCCCAAGGCAAGCTGTTACAATAAAAGGCCCTGCCAAATCCCCCAAAAGACAGCCTGCGAAAAAAAGAGAAAACTTACATACATGTATAGACGATTCACTTACCAAAAGATATAGACAAATTAGAAAGTCACTTACCAATCCACTGGCCAGATGAAGGGCGGATGAGCGAGGCACCAATACCTGCCCCAATGGAAGCAAAAACTAGTGATGCACCACACCGGAGAGTAGTAACTGTAACCTTCTTCCCAAGAATCTTGACTTGTTCTGCCGTATCGATGTCATCAACCTCTTCTCTAGACTTTATCGTATGAGAAAAATATCGGTAGATTTCAATGCCAATTTGGATGAGCCACGACGCTGCCACACCTAGAAAGTGCCCTGAGTAAACAAATAAACATGAAAGGCACAGTGAGACTGAAAGCTCAACCAACCAACAACAAAGAGACCGCACAATTTTTTTTTCTTTCAATTTCAATAGAATACATGAATTAGAATATTACCTCTGAAAGTTGTTTTGCTAACACTGAAGAAGAAAACTAAAGTAGACAATCTTCTTCCAGCTTTCCTCGTGGCGGACTTAGGAACATCTGTAAATTTTGTATGTCAGTAACTCGCATATTTTGAAGAAGCAAAACACATAGTTAGCTAAATTTATCACACTTACACACTTGTTTTTTGAACTTATTCTTCTCAAACAGAACTAGATTTAAATTTTATGGAAAGAAAGTACCTTTGAGAAGTTTCCATGCCATTCTCTCTGAAACATAATGGACACAAATTCGTTCCAGAATCCGTCTAGTGGTTACAACAGTAGTCTGCAATGGATGCAAAAAGTAACTCAACTGGAAGATGCAAAGCTTTGTTGCGTACAAGAATAAGGTTCAATCCTGAGAAGTGCAAAACTTTCTATGCTGTTTATTTAAGTAATTACAGTTGAGAAAAAAAAAATAACCCTACAACTGCTTCAGGTGAAAGCTGTATTGTGTGTTGTGCGGGGTGGGAGGGAGAGGGAGCAACTATGTGTTGATGTGACAATTTAATCACACCTAACTATTTGGTTTCAGTAAAGTTCAATTAGAGGACCGGAGTTCACGATGTTTTGATTTAGTAAATGGCAGAAATTATTCTGTGCTAAAAAGTAAATACAGAAGGTAAAAGAAACGAAAATGTGAATGCGAAGAAGCAAATCAACTGGGTGCTGATTTGACAACTAACAGACATCTCCATCACATTTTCAGAACTATATTATTTTGTGATCAAATTGATTCTCAAAATAAAAGTGATTAGTGGTACACACTTGCATCTGGTCTATAAACCAGCAGAACTACACACATCAACAAGAGAAAAAAATCTAAAGACATAATTCTGTAAATTTTTATCTACCTAAAAGATCCATAAACTTCAAACAACTCTCGTGGCTACTTATTATATATGGTGCTTACAAGCAGCACATACTGATTTACAAGTACAAAAAAATATTGAAAATAAGCACCTAATTCTGTTAACGTGTAATCCACCTTCAAAGATCCATAAACTGCTAATAACTGTTGTGGCTGCTTATGATGCATAGTACATACTGATTAATAAGTATAATTATTTCAGAAATTATCAAGTCCTCACAGGATATTATAATTTCCAAATGAGGTATCTTCATTTAAATGAGTCCTTCGCAGATGAAACCTTTCAGTCAAACTATCTGAGGCATATCCTAGTCTGGTGTTATGACCAACAAAGTGTAAAAAAATATCATTACAGTTTTTAAGCCCAAAAAACACTGATCAGATACACCATGGAACCAACGGAACTTATTTGAGGACATTGTGTATGATCGGAATTTCATTAAACTAAATTCAAAATAGAAACAAGAATTCAGGCAAAACAACTCACCTCACGAATAATTTGCACTACTGATTTTTTAAGAGGAACAACATAATCTACAGGTTGCACTTCTTCAGTGTCCGATAGGAAGTCATCATCATCCTCTTCCAAGTTTGTACGAGGCTCTAGAAGAGGTAAAAAGAACATTAAAAATGACCTCAGGGATGTCATAGTTAGAGTCCTCCATTCAAAAGCTGAGAATAGAGGCTTTAACTCAATTTTGTATTCCTTGGTACTGTAATTCAGAGAGTCACTCTGAAAGATTCGTTGAGATGCACTTCGTATATTAGAAACATAATCTTCAGACCATGCTGTCTCAGCGTCACAATAGGCAACCGGTACCCTAAAATTACTGTTTCATAGCACTAAAAAGTTAGTACATAGTCAAACACCGGCTGACAACAAAGAATATGAGGTATCTTCATTCCTCAAAGATATAAAGAGATAAGATTGACAAGGGAAAGTACAAAAAGGGAAATATTATACGACCATTTGATTTCAAGTGTACGCAGCAAGCTCAAGAAAGAATATAAGGACCGAAACAACTGAAGATAAAACCCAATGGCGCCAAAGTTTTGGTGTCCTGATATCAAGATTTTGCATTACCTACATCGGAATAACAATCCCGAATATAATTTTTCTTCAGCTTCAACCATATAAGATTCCAACAATGCACTATACCCCAGAAAGTTATTAATCAAATCAAAAAACCATATAGGCCACCCCTATAACTTTGATAGGTTTAGAACTTCCCTGAAATGTTCAACCGGAAAAACAGCCTGAGTGAGCCTTTATCCGCACTCAAACTTGTTCACATCCTATAGTTTATCCCTAAATCAATATGAAACCTACCCTAAATCGAGTTTCGGGGTATGATAAAATTCCAAATACTGACCATACAACAAACGCCATGTATACTAATGGGTAATTAACAAAATAATCAACCCACCAATTTCCGATTCTCAAATATAAATGCACCGAGAAGCGATACCACTCACTTATATCATATCTACATCTCAACTAAACTCCATATCAAATAATTATAAAAGCAATTTAGGGAGAGACACAGAGAGAGATGGAGAGAGTACCCAAATAGTGCCTTATAAGCATATGGAGCACCTGCTGCGACAGACGCAGCAGCGGCAGAAGCGGCGGCTTTGGCTGAGAAATACCCAGCAGAGTGTAACGCTTGGACTGTACTAGGACTTGGGTTTTTCCTCAACAGATCTAGGATTATTGCTATTCCCGCCATTGTTATACCCTCTGAAGCAAAAACCAATCCGACCCCACAAACACCCTCAAACCAAAACTATCAAAATAAATCCAAACACGGGTTTTTACACTTTCTGGCTCTAATTTTGCCGGAAAAATTACTGGGTTATATAACGCACGAGATTAAGAAACCAAAAAGATGGGATTTTTATATAGCAGAGAAGGTGATAGAGAGGAGAGGGACAGAGAAGGACAGAGTGTTTTGTTTGGAGCAGAGAGAGAGAGAGAGTCGGTGTTTTTACTGACCAATCACCTAGCTACCCTATACTTGACCAAAAAACAAACTAGCCACCCTGTCATTTCACTTTTAGTTGGTGTTTGGGCTCCCAAAGTATAAGGGGTGTATTCAATTGAGATTTTGAGAGATTTTATTTCTTTTAATGAATTTAGGAGTATTCAATCAGGATTTTAAGTGATTCTCTGAAATTCAAGTTGTATTCAATTAGAATTTTAAGATAGTTTATTAAAACCTTTAAAAATCCGGGTGTATTCAATTAGGATTTTAAAGAAGTTTATAACATTCCAGGTGTATTCAATTAAAAATTGATTTTAAAGAATTTGAGAAAGTTGAGGAATTAGAGGTAATTGGAGAGATTTCGTAATGTATTTTAAGCATCCACAAATCTCACCTCTCCCCATGAGATTTCGAGGGAATTGAATCAAAGTTTTATATGAAATCTCTACAAATCAATTAAACTCCATAAAAATTCATTGATTTATAAATCCATTAAAGTCTCTCAAATTCTCAATTGAATACACTGGTCGAACCAGAACCCCCACTTACGACTGGTTACATCGGGTTCAGCTTAAGCCTAGACTAGCTATGGGGTAGGATTTTTTGCCAAATACGACTGGTTACACCACCGACAATCGGAATGAATCGGTTTGGTTTGGTTTGATTTGATTTGGTATTTTAGTTTTACTTTTCTTAACAAATTTAGGATTTTTTTGATAAATCTAGGACTATTGTATTTCCTCTATTAACTAACAAGGCTCTTTGCATGCGGGGTCGGGTGAGGAGGGAGAGGTGAATGTTTATCGTATGCAGTCTTATTCTTGCATTGCAAACAGACTGTTCTTATCATTCGAACTTGTGACTTTTTGGTTACAAATGAGCAACATTTCTTGTAGCTACAGTTAATTCTGAAATCGAATGCTCCCAATCACCATAAAATGAAACCTATCAAATTAAACAAAAACAAAAAAGGTTCTTATACGTTTTTTTAGCTTTATTTCAACCAATCTTTTCACAAATTTATTAGAACCAAAAGTATTCCGTCCGACTGCTATCTCCAATTATCAACTTGCTAGAAGCTAAATTGACTCATCTAAATGCAGAAGTATGAGATGTAAAGGGTATGTGTATCAGTTTAAAAAAAACGCGAGTCGCTTCCAAAAAAAAAAAGCTTAAATGTTTTGAGATCCACGAGATGTGTGCAATGAAATATAAAATAAATATGACACAAAATTTATGAGGTTTGACAAGTGTTACCTAATATTAGTACTTTATTTTATTATCTAAAATAAGAGGAGTACAAAATAACTTAAATTATTTTTCTCTCCTCTCAAGTTTGGTAACTCACTATCTGCATCTCTTTTGTCTTTTCTTTCTTCCGTTCGATTTATTTCTTTCCTCGCTTTCGCTTAGATGATTGTTTCATAAGTGTCTTTTAACCTAACAAACCTATCATACCACTTTCTTTGACCACGTTGTAAATGTATGAATGATACTTGGTTGCTTACATTTACAATGAACAGTCACTATTTACAACACTAAAGACATTATAAAATCGAATACACCTCAAACTCAAACTGAAATTAAACCAAACCGATTGTTTTATACCGGATCATGTCACCTCAAAATATCAGTATGCATCGAAAACCTTGTATCAAAACAAGCACACGTGCGAATGTGCGATACATTCGAAAGCGCGCCAACTTCCTCGAAATCGGGCAAAATTCCCAATTTCTTCAAATTTCCAACCCCAAACCAAAATCGAAATTAGGGATTAATTAGTAGGGTTCAAATTCAGAAGGGGGTTTCCTCAAATGTTCAATTGATCTCAGAAAGATGAATCTGGGGGACCTGAACAAGGTGTGGGAAATCAAAACTCTGAAAAGAAAGGATCGGGAAGATGAAGCCAGGAAGATTCTCGAGAAAATTGCCATACAGGTCCAGCCCATTATGCGCAATCACAGATGGCGCGTCAAGATCCTCTCTGAATTCTGGTACTTCGCACGCCTTCTTATTGTTCTTTCCTTGGTCGTTATTTTCTGTTTGGTTGCTGAGAAAATGATTGCAACCTAGGCAGTGCAATGTTTGGATTCCGAGAAAGTGTTTTGATTTGTTTATTGGGTATGTGTTTACTGCTTTTTGAATTTACAGCGATGATATGGAGTCGGAGTGACGTTTTGAAATTTTCACAAATGAAGTTTTTATTTTTTTGTATGTCCAAAATGTTGATTCTTTTTGTGGGCATCAAGTGATGTAAATTATTTGATGATGTTACAGCCCGAACAACCCTCGTCTTCTGGGGTTGAACGTGAACCGCGGCGTGCACGTGAAGCTGAGGCTGCGTAGGCCGAACAGGGATACGGATTTTTATCCCTTTGATCAAGTTCTTGACACAATGCTTCACGAGCTTTGTCACAATGTTCATGGCCCTCACGATGCCAAGTTCTACAAGCTATGGGATGAACTTCGAAAGGTGTTCTATGTTGGCCTTTCGTTAGTTTTAGCTTTTATATAGACGTGTTGCCTTTTTTGAATCTTTGTGTCTGTACAGGAATGTGAGGAGCTGATGGCTAAGGGAATAACTGGCAGTGGAGAGGGGTTTGATCTTCCAGGGAAACGTTTGGGTTTTTCACGTCCGCCTCCTCTTTCTTCTCTCCGGAAAACTGCACTTGCTGCTGCAGAAAAGAGAGTCCTTTTGGGATCCCTGATGTCATCTGGACCTAAGCGTCTTGGTGGTGATAACAGTATTATGTCAGCACTTAGTCCGGTGCAAGCTGCTGCAATGGCTGCAGAGAGGAGATGGCAGGACGATATCTGGTGTGGATCGGTGTCTTTTGAAGCTTCAAAGGATGGAGAATGCAGCTCTGATAAATCAGATAAATCAGAGGACTATGAAAATATAAGGCCAAATGCAGGAAGTTCAATGTCCCACAGTAGTGCAAAAGCACATTCCTCAGATAAATTATTGGGGACTCACAGTGGTGCGAAAGCACATTCCTCAGATAAACTATTGGGGAAAAGAAGTCGTGAACTAAATACCAATAGTCGTTTGCAATCTTCCAAATACAATTTAGGATACCAATTTGTAGATTTATCGAGGGATGACTCAATATCTGAGTCCATGATCGATTGTGACATCACACCGCAAAAGAGAAGTCGAGAATCAGAAAACAGTTCAATATTTCATTCCAATCATAATTCTAGATCTAGTGTAGAGGATATGTTGGGCGTTTCATCTTCTGGCTCCACGTCTAATAATGAAGGAACACATAACCCAGAAGCAACTGCTCTTTGGCAGTGTGGAACGTGCACTTTATTGAATCCCGTAAGTGTTTCTATTTCTAATTCATAGCGCATCTCCAATTATCTTAATTTCAGTCTCATTTAATCAAATTGTATCCTTTTGAGTTTCTCAAAAGAATGATATTACCGATTGTTTCTAATGTTGCAAGTTTCATCTATACACTTAATATTACAAACTTGAAATGTACTTGTTTTGCATGTGTGAATGATGGGTGGAACAATGCAGCCGTTAGCTCCAATATGCGAGGTTTGTAACACAATGAAACGAAAGGATGTTGGTTCAAATTATAAAGTCTGGTCCTGTAGATTCTGCACTTTGGAAAACTGTGTGAAGTTAGAGAAATGCTCAGCCTGTGATCAGTGGAGATATTCACACGGCGCACCAATAGCCAGCCACGCACCAAATCTGGGCACTTGAGTGGCACTGCAGTGTAGTTTTTGAATTCAGCTTTTTGTTAACTTTGCCTTTTGGTGTTGCCATTGAAGTTGGTAAATTGTCAAGTGTTGAATATTTTCTTATTCGGTAAGACTATTTGCATCGTTGTGGATTTTGGTTTATGTGCAGAATAACTTCTGAACTGACTACATATTGTGAAGAAGGTGAATTCACCTGCTGAAAAAAATGTGGATTAAAGGTAAAGAGTAGTGATAGATTAGTTCTTTGTATAATAACAATGATATAATATGTCTGCCAGTAGCTTGCAAACAGCTATGCTTTTCAGTTTTCGTGGCACATTCGATATGATACCATGTCCACGGTACGAAGAGATTATATATACGATTCCTTTGTTCCTGTTTTGTTGTATCAACGGCTAACTTTACTGCTTTATCTGAAACACGTAACATCTGTCTAGGTTGATGTCTGTTCTCACCTGAATTTTAATTTGTATCAGTGAAATATTCTGTGTATAAAAAGGAAAGACGCAATGGTAGGTATTCGAGACAATCTTTATTACTGCTAGTTATATTTTTCTGTACGAGTGACACCATTCTTCTTGGTCCTCTTTTTGTGTTAGGTTACCCATATACATATATATATATATATATATATATAATTGAGTTTGCTTTGTCAAGAGCATTTTGTGAGTCAAATATCTCGCTAGTATCACCTGAGCTGAAGATGGTAACTTTTGATACAAGGTTTTACGAGCTAGCCTTGTCTGTGATTTTAGTCGGAGAAACCATTCCTGTCTGTCTGCAAAACCCTCGTTTGTGAGAGTGATGGGTGCCGGGATCCAGTTCAATCTATGCACCGGAAAAGAAGATTGTTCCTTGCTGGCCCTTTGGCAGAAAATAATTTGATTTTACTCAAAATGATCTTTGAGATTGGCAATGCCTCTTCAGTTTGGTTTCTAATAATGAAAATCGATAGAAGTGGTTCTTAGGTTTCTGCACTGTAAATCAATTTAGTCATTCCGTGAAAAATGTTTCAATATTCTCTTTAAATTGTCATGTGAATGACCACGTGATCACTTTTGTAAATGTATTTTTGTCAGACCAACCATTCACTTGAGTGGCACCTCATTAGTCATTGGCTGTTATTGTGTAGTCTTTGAAGTTATGAAGCTATTTGGTGTTGCCATTTAAATTGTTACATATTTCGTTATATTTTTGGCGTTTCGATCGAACTAAAAAGAGAGTCAAAGAACAATATCGTAAAGCGCAATCAAATCCATTGACTAATTTAAGCTTATTGCCTACATTTTTACCAAATTTCAAATGCGTGTACTAATTAATGTTGGGTAGCAAGTGGACCACATGTCACATCACATGTCCTCTAATGTTTAAAACTTGGGTAAATTATGTAATATTGTACCCATGTTGCCAAATTAAAAATACACAATTACTCATCCACAATGGGTAGGAGGATGTCAAACAACTCAAACCCACTCAACTGTTTAAACTTGTCAAATCGAATCAAGTTGAACGGTTTGATTTAGTTTGTTTTTAATCACAAATAATATTATTACATTAAGTTTTACTGAGAGAAAGATAAATTGTTTGAACACGATACTTAGTGAGTTGAAAAAGAAGACTATTTATCAAGAAAATATTCCACTTGCAAAATTAAAATGAACCTACATGGTCTTTTGATTCCGCAACAATATTTTTCTTAGAAACAAATTGATTTTATTTTTTTTGTCAAACGAGAGATATATAGTTTGTCGTAGACAAGATTATTTTAAGTCTACGTGTTGAGATGGACTTGGTCCTAGTGGTTAATTTAATTAACACTATAACTTTGTTTAATATTGTTTTAGTTTAGCAAGTAGCTCTCTACCAAAGTGGTAAAGAAGAATATTGCTCTTGCACCACGATGTGGGTTCGAACCCTGTCAATTTATTACTTGACAAAAAATATATATTTTATTCTACCAAAAGATTGCTTAGTTTTAAAGTTACACAATAAAATGTTTTGACAAAAAAGAAGAAGAAAAAAAGCCAAACCACATAATATTGAATACACTCGATATTAAAAATAGCCTTCTCTGTATTTCAATTCTATCCTATTTTGGGAGATATGTCATCTTGTGACCAAAAAAAAAATCATGCACCTTTCGATTTCGAAACTCTTAGACCTAGTTTGGGAGTGAGGTGCTTAAAAAAAAAGCACCCATGAAAAAAAGCTGTGAGGGTTTTAGGTGTTTGGTAAACTGAAAAAAAAGGGCTTATTTTGGAAGCTGCTGTGAGAATAAGCTGAAATCAAAGGAAAAAGCTGAAGCTGCTATTTGCAGCCTTGGAAAACTGGTTTTTTTTCAAAGCACACGGAGCTACAATGCTTCTTTAATGAAAATACACACTATTAGACTGTTTTTTTTTTTCCAAAAGCACTTTTACAAAAAAGTTTACCAAACACTCTGCTGATTTATTTCACAGCCGCTTATTCTCACAGCACAGCCGCTTATTCTCACAGCAGTTTTTTTTCAAAGCACAACAATACCAAATCAGCCCTTACTCTCTCTATATCTTTTATATATTAGGCTTATATTCAATTCCTGATGAAAAAATTGCGGTAGGCAATGCAATGAACAATGGTTTATCAAAAGCATCATGATTTTCAAACGAAACTATACCTAAGAAATTAGGCGCAACTTCACCTTCACTTCTTCTTCAAGCCATTGATGTGGATTTCTAGGTTTAGCTTCACAGTTCGACGTCGTTCAAGCTTCTTTTTCCGTGAAATCCATTTCAATTAAAACCTAAGCCATACTAGAGGTCCATGGCAACCTTAATTTGGATTGAAATGACAAACTTAATTCATCCACATGATAGTCATGTGAGTTTGTTTAACGGTAGATTAACAAAAGTTTAGGTTTGAAATTCAATTGCTAATGGGACTCACTATGAGAGTTTAATTAACAACTTTTTCACCACGATAGTTACAATGGAAATATTGTCACAACATGAACAACAATATTTTTTTGACCATATATTTAATTGTCCAAATAACTAATTATAACTATTGCAACTGAACTGTTGAATTCCATCACCACTCTTTTTATTTTTTATTTTTTAACAAACTATATTATCTAAGAGGGTTGTAGCTGGAATAAGCATCACATTGAGCTAGTCATAATAATATGATTTAACTTTGCATTTGACGATAATCAAACCTAAAACTTCTCATTCACAAATAAAAAATAAAAAAAAATCATTAAACCCTAGTGCTCATCCCCACTCTTATCTCTACCAACAAAATGCGTCTCCACTAAAGTAGGCCTGCCAATGAATAGCTATAGCTCGGCCCCAATGGTGTTTTAAGCTGCAACGCAACAATTGTTTTATCGTAGTAAATAATCCAACCCACCCATCTTCTCCTCCTCCTCCTACCTTCCACCATTTCCCCAAAAATTATTTTCAGGGTTTTTTTTATTAATATCTCACTTATTATTGAATACACCTCACATAAAAGTTTATTGTTAAGTAGCTTATATACCTAATATAAAATGACTATTTAGGCCTAATAAAATTGAAAAAAAGAAATAATTTTCTAAATACATCCCAAGTTAATTTAGACTTGTATTCTAAGATTGCTTTTCTTCAAGCTCTCAAAGTTACTTACGTCCTTCATTGTAGAACAAGACCCTAACTACTAAAAGCACAAAACGTGGAAAAATATTATTTTTCATCCTCGTTATGCAGATCTTTAATTTGCTTGATTCTCTGATAAAAGAAATTTGGGAATTGGAGAAAGGAAAAGGAAACTGGTCAGTTTGAAGCTAGCAATACATTTTTTTTTTTACTTTGCAGGTGCAACATAGAAGAACAAACTGATATAATAAAATGCAATGTGTTCACAAATTTGGCTTTGACCATGATAGAATGCCAAATAGTTGTGCATGTGCATTCATATATATATTCGGACAGAGAAGGAACAATACAATCTTATAGGCAATCCAATTATCAAAGAATAGATCGGCGGAAGGTATGGGCTATTTAACCCCACCGGATGACAATGTTATAAATTGAATGGAGAATAGGGGGAATTTTTTGTTTCATACTTAACTCCAGTTCCTTTGCTTGTTCATCGCATTCTATTCATTCTTCGTATTGATGTGGGGTTTAAGTAGAGCGTGTGGGGGTGTATATATAGCATATGGGGTGTGAGGGTAGCATTGGAAAATATGAGATGTATTAAGATAAATTTTGATTTAAAAATAATATATGTGAGATGTATTAAGTATGTGGGATGTAGTCAACAAAACGTGGGGCATGAATAAAACAACCTTTATTTTAATTTATTTTTCTCTTTAATTCAACAAAATAGTCTACCTTTTTTGTTCAACCAAGTCCCCTCTTCCATAGCTGCAGCATACATACATTTCCAAGGCTCTGCAACTCCCCCACTTTCCATGTCCATGGCCTCTTCCACAAACCTCCTCCTCTCTCCCTCTCTCCCTTCATCTACTTCTCCTCTCCTCCCTCTCTTCCTCTACTCTGCCTTGTACCCACCAAGGCAATCACCGAGCTCTCTCTCCTCACCCTTCCCCTAAAACCCTCCAACCCCGACAACTTCTAGTTTTTGTTTAATCAAATCCTGTTTTCTCAGCTGAACTTTCTGTTTTGGTCCAAATTACAGATGCCCATTTCAAATTTGCTCCAATTCTCTTGGAAAAAGCAGTCAAGGCAATGTCTTTGTACCCCTTTGGGCTTCCAAGCTGATACCCAGTTGTATTGAGTAAAGGGTGTTCTGATCTGCCATTGGAGGATCAAAAGCACAGGTTTTCTCATGTACCCAGTTCTTGTTTGTTGGTCTTCTTCAAAGTCTGAGCCGAAAACTTCATGGTATAGTTACTTAGTGATCAAATTCTGCCTTGTTTGAATAGAATATACCTCCTGATTCTGCTGGGTGTGCTGGGTTCCAGTTTCTGAAGATTATTGAACAAATTGGGTTTGTTGTTTGATCCTTTTGCTACTTATTGGGGGGAATTTTCAGCTGTAAAGTTAGGGCTTTTGATCTGGTTAGGTTTGCAAACCCTAAGATGTTCTATATTCTAGTAATTTTTGTAATATATCAGATGTTCTTGTTTGTAGAGTAGTTCCAGCTTGGGCAAGATATATATTATATTTATTCCTAGGATTAAGGTAATAAATAATTGCAAGATTGTAGCCTTTGGCCTGAAAAATACTCCATTGTTACTTTTTAGGCAGCTAAGTGGTTGAGGGTTTGACCCCTTTTGCTATCTTACATTTGGGGCATCTTCTGTTATGTAATTAGAACTTGAAGTAGGTTTCTGGTGTTTCGTTAAGCCGTCTTTGTGCGCTCGGTCAAAATGCCTGGAAATGGTCACTTTTTCGTGGAGTGGAAAGAGCACTTTGTTTCACAGGAGAAGGGCAACCGTGTGGTTCACTATTTCTTGAAGGATTCTGCTGGAGAATCCATTCTTGCAGTTGTGGGTACTGAGAGGAGTGTTAGGCACATGTTCTATGTTGTTTCTGAGGAGTTTTTGCAAGTGCACGGAATCGAGAGCTCCAATAGTGCCAACTTTAAATGGAGGTCAAGAAGGGAAGTTGTGGATTGGCTTACATCTATGCTGTCAAAGCAGCATATTCGTGGAGATCTGTCCGGTATGTGTTGCCACTTTGTAATTTCTAGTTCGTTTTATTGTCCATAAAGTGTATGTTATGTATGCCATTGTCAAGAGAATGCTTTAATTGCTTTGGACATGTAAGAACCATAACAGCTTTTGTGACGCAAGGATTTTGATTTCCCTCTGCAACCCAGCATGAATCACTAGTTTAAGTGCCTGATAGAAAAATATTAGATAGGTTTTACCACTATGAATTTCTGTATAGAGGTTGTTATTAAGAAATTCGATCTTAATACCTAGTAAGCTTATTCTTTTTGACGTATTTGCTAGAAACGAGGGATTTGTATAACTGGAAAATTATGATTGAAATACAATTTTTTTTTTTTTGACAGAATCACCCCAACATGATTCAGCACAAGCTTCGGGGAGTCCCGAATATCCAATGAATGGAGTTAGTGGTCCCCAGGTGCAGGTACCCAATAACTCGGTATCTTTTTGTTGTTTTCCTATATGAGTATTGATTCTGTTCTTGCGTGCTTTCAAATTTTGCCTGCAATATTGACTCTGCAACTTGTTTATCAGGGCCGTCTTTCAAAGACCTTGAAGGGACGCAATCCGGACATTGTTTGGTCAGGTGTTGCATGTACATGTGGTAAACAGCTCAAGCATTTCCCTGCATTCTGTAGGGATGGAACTACAATAGCGGTAAGGATTTAACTGTCAAAGTATACAGCTGTACAGGGCATAGCTCTCATTACTTAAACTCTTAAACTTACATAAAAGTCCCATTTTATTTTGTAGACCGATATTCCTGGAATAATTTCTGTGACATTACATATTTGAAAGATGATTACTTTGCCATTAATATGGACTAAGATAAATTACATCCTTCAGATGGGTGCTTGAGAGACATTGCATTGGAGTAATCAATCATTTGTCTCAAGTTTCATAGCTTATATAGAAGATAAATAAAATATTGTCTTTATTTTGTTACAGTGGACTATGGTTGTGTTTAATAACGATGCTTGAGCATACGTCCCAATTATGTGGTAGTGACACTAGTTTCCTCTTGATGTTACATGTTTCATTTGATTCATAGCCTGTCAAATTTGCACTTTGTTCACGTATGATATATTAATGCATGAACATCAGAGGATTTAGTTCAAAGACTAATAACCAAGGTATTTTGTTGAAGTTTGCCTTGATGTGTACATCTTGGTCAGGTCAAATCACTAGTGACCACTTGCATTCTGTCGACAATGGAATTGATATGCTACTCTGATTTTTGCTGTTAGCTGTAATTCTTTTCTCTGATTGTTTTGCTTTTCCCTTTGCATCCAGATTAAGTCCTTTGTCTTTGTCATGGCAAAGGGAGAAAATCACTATGTTGCTTATGTGGAGGATATGTATGAAGACAAGAGGGGTCAAAAAAAGGTCAAAGTGAGGTGGTTTCACCGTAATCAGGAAGTCAAGGGGTTAACTCCTGTACGAAATCCTCACCCAAAGGAAGTTTTCATCACTCCATATGTGCAGGTCATTAGTGCAGAATGTGTTGATGGTCCTGCAACAGTCTTAACTCGTGAACATTATGAAAAATGCTTAGCTGTGTTTCCTCAGGCTTTATTGGCCAGAGTTCATTTCTGCTGTAGACAGTTTAGAAGTAACAAGGTGAAGCCCTTTGATTTGAGTAAAATGCATGGCTATTTTGATCAGCCAATTCTCTCTTGTTTGGGTCTTGAAGTTTCAGAAAAATCTGAGTTTATAACTGATAGCTTGATTGAGGAAGAAGATGAATTGGGTCCAAGTGACTATGTAAAGCGAGGGTCTAAGAGGACTAGAAGTGGAAGGCCATGTCAGAGGTTTGCAACTGGTCGTTCAAGAGCAAGAATTTCTAGTAGAGGTAACCAGATGATGACATATAGACCTCAGAACACAAACTGTGGTTTGCTAGACAGGCGGTTGTTTTCCATGAAGCTTGTTGATTGTCAACCTTGGTATGCCCCACTCTTTAAGGTTGATGAAAAGATAGAATTGCTTT
Organism: Malus fusca; assembly: GCA_035220775.1. Lineage (NCBI taxonomy): Eukaryota > Viridiplantae > Streptophyta > Magnoliopsida > Rosales > Rosaceae > Malus > Malus fusca. Next base: position 27,861,228 of record CM069069.1, read on the forward strand.
GCCAAGATAGTGGCATTCGAGGCTGCTGGTTTAGGTGTACAGTGTTGCAGATAACACGAAAACAGATGAAAGTCCAATATGAGGATTTGCAAGACGAGGAAGCAAGTGGCAATCTTGAGGTATGCTTAGCCACTGATACACCCTCTTCTATGTCTATTATTTGGGTTGAACTCTAAGTTGTGGTGTAAAACGGTGACATCATGTCTAGTGTAGGTACTCGGTATCTGGCTTAAGTTAGGTACACAAGACTTCCATCCAAGATTCTGTTTTAATCAGCTATTTATTGTAATTCCAATTTAAATTACATGTTTCCTCTTCTTTCTTTTGGTACTGTCCCGCATTTTGAGATTCAATCTAGCATGTTTAGATTTTAAAGTGTGCATATCTCTCTGTCTACAATGTCAACTCTTGAGCATCTCCTTTTTCGAACTCTGAACTCTTACCCTGAAATGTAAGTTAACCTTCACTATTGTATGATGGTGTGTCTTGAACACTACCGGTTCCACTGACCCTTAATTTAACCACTTGCTAGCTGTTGACATAGTCCACATGTATGTGGTTTAAACCTTTTTGAATCAGTCAGTTTTCGTGCAGGCTCATGTTCTTAGTTTGTGGTTATAGTTTAGAAAGATGGTCCTATTTTTGGGTGTTACAGGCATTTCGTAATAATAGAGATGCATGAGTTTGTGCATTGCGAATTTTCTTCTCATTTCCTGTAGGCATTGGATGGATTGGACCACATTAACTCGTGTTCTCTGACTGATTATTCTGTTTTTTCTTCATTTCTTTTGGCTTCTGAACTGTGATCTGAAGGCCTGACCCTCACTCTCCAATTTGTAGGAATGGATCCCAGCTTTTAGATTGGCTATGCCTGATAAGCTTGGTATAAGGCATCTAGGCCGCCCAATGGTCCGGCCAACCCCTCCTAAGGAACAAATGGGCCTTGCCCTTGAGGTTGGGGTTGCAATTGATGCATGGTGGAGCGATGGCTGGTGGGAAGGGATTATAGCTGGAGTTGGCAGCTGTGCTGACACCTTTCAAGTTTTCATTCCTGGTATGCGTAGAAACGGGATCTAGTTTTTTCCCTGCATGTTCCTGTTGCATATTTTCCCTATATTTTTCTTAGTTCCTTTGTATGAATGTAATTTCTTTGGTGGTATCAGGTGAAAGCTTACTCTTGAACATGCACAAAAATGATCTGAGAATATCCAAAGATTGGTTGGGGGACGAATGGGTTGATGTTGAGGTGAAGCCTGATGTACTTTCAGCCATATCTTCAACAATCATCTCATGCACTCGTCCCTTTACATCGTCTGCAGTTGTGAAAGGTGTCAACTCTGATGGGTTCGCTTTGTCGTATGTTGAAGTTCCTTCTAGTACTAAACATGTGGAAGAGGAAAAACAGAACTTAGCCGTATCTGCCAGTTTTGATGCTTCTGAAAATATGGACTTGGACAGTGATAGGAAGTCACCATCATTAAATGACATTGGCACTGAAGATGTTGATGTCGACGACTGTTGTGGTGATGTACAGGATTTCCAAGGTAATGATGTTGATGACAACAAAGATGACAAAATGGCCGAGGGTGACAAAGGTAACAACGGCAGGGGTGATGGCAAAAACAATGGTCATGATGAGGGCCAAGAAGGCATGGAGGTGTATGAAGTTGAAACTGCTGATACTGAACGTGTTGACGTGAGTGACAGTTGTGGTGATGTACAGGATATCCAGGTTAATGATGTTGATGATGAAAAAGATGACAACAGTGTAGAGGATGACAAACGTGACAACGGTGTTGATTATGGAAAAAACAATGGTCATGATGAGGGCCAAGAAGGCATGGAGGTGTTTGAAACTGCTGGGGAGGGGAGCCCGAAAGCAGTAGAAATCATGGAAATGACATCATAAGATGTCTAACTTGAGTTTGATAGCCTTAAATTGTGGCAGTTAATGATGTTAGTGTTGTTGGTTAATGTTGAAAAGTGTGTCAGCTAGGATGTCTGTAAATAGTTACACTGAGATGTTGGAGAGAAGCTCACTGCATTGTTGTTTGTAGTTGGTGGCATTCCTGGGTGTACAGTATGAGATTAGAGTCAAGATATTTATCTTTTTCTGGTTTTCCACGGTTGTATTAGAATTCAAATTTCGAGTTCCTCCGATTAGGAACGCTTCTCAGCGAGTCGGTTCTTCGATGTTATTGATCACGCTCATGTACTTCTGCTTGTAGCTTGTATCAAAGATTCCGAGGTCTGTTGTAATCTTAAGTACTGTATCTTGGCTCCATGCTGTTTAGGAATGTTAAAGAGAACATGAGAAATGTGTTCGAATAACTATCCGTTTTGAATAATCATAGGGCAGGTAAGTTCAAATAAGGGTCTGAGCTCATATGTTGTACTCTGTCATTGGCATGGGCGGCATCCATACATTCGATTACGTTTTACTTTACTCTTCAAAATCCAACTTTACTCTTCAAAATCCATCTATGGATTTCCATAGCTCGGTACAAAAAAATCCACTTTCATTCGATATCCAAGTCGACTTGGGATAAATATAGATTGGAAAATGAAATAGTATTCATAATCATAAAAATATTTGCTTGATTTGAACATTGCTCGTTTACTAATTCAAAATCAAAATGGGAGGAATTGAATTGATAAGGGGTAGGAATAAAGAGAAGTCAGAATTGGATTCTACTTTTTGGAATCGGAAGATAATTGGTATAGATTTCATATAAATTGTTTATTAATTAACCTGAATCGAAATGAAAATTAGTATAATTACTAAAATGTTCTTACTTGAAGTAACTTATTTTATATACTATTTTTTTTGGTTAAATTTTAAGGAAAACTAATGAAAATGGCTTGAAAACTTTGAGTTTTAACGATAAGGACAAAATAAATGGTAAAGTAAATAGTACCATGATTGACTTTTTAATATAAAAATGTGGTTTTTCATTAAAGTGAATAGTACAATGAGCTTTTCATTAAAGTTCCCTAAATTTTATACTAATTAATAGAAAAAAAATGTCAAATGCTTCTATTCACCAAATATTAAGCACAATGAAATTTAATTATTTGATTTAATTTTAATTATTTTATTGTTATTGTTGAATTTGATATTAAATTGGGCAGCGATTGGTAGTGTTGGGTTAATGCGAAGGCCAATATTGAAATTTTAGAAATAAATGAGGGCATAACAGGAAGAAAAAAATCAATTCCGGTTCCCCAATAACCTGGAATTCAATTCCCAACTAAATGTAAGTAATTCAATTCCTCCAAATTTTGGAATTAGATTCTTAAATTCGCGTGGATGCCATCAACTTTTTGATTCCATAATTTTTGGTAAGCACTAAAATATCCCTTAACCGAAATTCAATTTCTCGATTCCAATTACCTTTACGTAAACATGCGTCAAAGATGGTAAGGATTTGCCAAAGTTGCATTTGAATAGTGGAGGAAAAAAATGAGGATATAAAATATTAGTACAATAATTAACAAATTATAATCTAAGCCACTGCTCTCCAGATATAAATTTTGTATCCAGAAAAGGCCTTATCTCCTCCAAGCTGAAAGACTTCAACCATGGCACCCTCCCTCTTGTTTCTGCTCCTCTGCCCCTGCATTCGTATTCTCCGAAATCCACTGTCCTGTCGACGCAAAACTTGCACTTTTAGAAACAATAGAGAGAATCTAAGATGAACATTGTTAAAAGAGTTTTTCGTGGAAGAGGTTATATATACTTCTGCCTGGATGGGTAGTTCCAGTCGCTCCACCCCGGTGGAGTTATTATATCATCGAAATGACAGTAGGAATACACAGTTCTTGAATAATTTCCCCAAGCTCTTCCCAAGTAGATGTAGCCAGTCCCGGTGATTTTGCAGTTTACAAAGGAGAATCCCGTGTCTTCATTCGGCGAGTCCCGGTGATGAGCCGCTATTGCTCCCGAGTTCTGAGCCGTTGATTGAATAACACAGTCCTGGTAACAAGGGCCAAATTCAAGCATTTTAGTTTCGTGAAGAAACTTTGGGAGCAAGTTACGGAAATGCAAGGCATTCGGTATTCTATTTGTACCTGGTAGAGTGATCTTGATCTGCCAAAAATGAAGTCCACACTTCCTTGAATGTGACATCGGTAGAAGTAGTGAGATCCAGTGTCGTCCAGGAGTGTATCCTGCGTCCCCAAAACCCGAACTCTGTAGAACATGGCTTTGTCACCGGCAACTCTAAGAGCCACTGCTTGCATTCCATATCCTCCAGGCACTGCAACCACTGAATTCTGCAATAACCACTTAAAATTGCAGACCAACTACTTACCAAATGCTGTAATTTTTTCCATTCAATTTTAATATGTGCATCATCGTGTCAAAAGTAAAAACCCGTGTTCGTTATTAACTTATTAGTCATTACCTCGAAGGTGATCCCTGTTGCGCAAAAGTAATCGGCCTCTATGGCTACAGAAGCAGTTCTGTAAGTTCCCAGTTCGAAACCAATGCCGTCCTTATCGGATGCCTTGTTGTTCCAAGTAATCACAGTTTCAGAAGTTTGATTCGGATTCCCAATAAATGATATGTACGGCTTCGAAATCGGTACAAGTACCTTCTCTCTGCGCCAATTCACAAGACAACAAATAATAAAGTAAAAATTAATTTTTGAGAAGCAAATTACAACGATATATTGCGTAGTTTTTTTCTCCAATATTTTTTTTGGGTACAGTTTTTAGGAAGAGACCACCACTAAAAGCATATGTAACTTCCACTACTACCCACGTAGCTCAACTGGGTTTAAACTGACCCCACCAAAACACTAGAAACTGTCCAAAAAAAAAAAAACAAGATGGGGTTTTTTGTTGAAGTGAAATGTTTTTTTAACAGTGAAAAGAATTTACAACGAAGATCCTCGAGGGACGAGTGATAGTTTGTTTGCATGCAATGAGTGAAATGTTATTTGATCAGACAGACCTGTAAATTCCAGGAAGAATGTAAATTTTGACTCTTTCTGTATTTTGTTCCGGAACCATATCAACTGCTCCTTGAACTGTTAGAGAATTTCCTCCTCCATTCTTGTCGACCACAATGATCCGGCTTCCATTAACGTGTTCTTCTCTTGTGTTCAACCCCAACTTATGGTCATCCACCTCCAAATCATCCCAGCTGATATAATTCCTTGCATACGCCTCGCTTTGCGAGAACCCGACCTCAATGCAACCCAAGAACAGCAACACAAAACCAACAACAAAAACACTCCAGACACCCAATTCCATGACACCCTCACTGGTTATTCTCCGTCCCAAACCGCTTTGAAAATACGAGAATCAAAACTAAGAAATACATGAAAACAAGAAAACCCCAGCGAGATGTGTGTTGTTTGTTGAAGTTTCGAAGATTTGTTTGAGTTGGGGAGGAGTGAATGAAAGAGGTGAAGATAATAAATGAGGGAGCGTGGGGTGTTGCCGCTTGTGTTCCTTGTCAAATATTAAGAGCAGCATAAGAACAAGAATCATAGGATATAAAAAATTAAAAAAAAGAAAGATTTAATATGGAATTTAAGTATCTCTCTCTCTCTCACACACAACAGATCACAGATACCTGTGGAGAATTAAGGTTGGAGGAATTTAAAGAAACATGGGTCAGTCATCAAACTTGTGCTAAAAGCAAAACAGAAACTTAAGTAAAATAATTAAATGGGGAGTTAATATTTTGATTGAGCTTCTAATTAGGTGGGTTATAATTTACTTAGAAGATAAAACGATCTTTAACTGAAGAAGCCAAAGAGCGGTTATGCTTTCTTAGATGATTTATTGAAACTGAAAAAAATGAAAAGGTAAAAATGCCAACTGAGTTGTTGAAAGGAATTTGATTATATATATAGATATATAGGTGTATATAGAGGTAGCTGTAGCCTGCAGTCTCTTTGCATGAGCATTAGAGTAAAATGGTTAAAAGGTTCAGAAATTGGTCACACGCACAGAGCAGTTCATGCACGTTATACACCCACGTCAAATTATAGACATGCAATTTTATTTTTCCAAAACTGCTGCACGTAATTAATTTTTAATATCATTTTCGTGAAATCATAGGTAAAATAATTGACTACTTGCATTCTCTTGCTAACAAAATGATGGGTCTTTATTAGGAAGGAGTTACAATCTTATACTATTGTTAATTAAATTGATGTTGAAGTTTAATATGTGCAAGCTATGTTGAGGGGCGGGAAAATTGAATGCAAGAGTGAATGCTCTTAACCAAATAAGCAAGCTCTTTATAAAGTCTGAGCCTTTCAAAACTAATTTCTTTCTAGCCTTCAAATTTTAGCTATGTTATTAATAAATGAGTTTGGAGTTACTGTCACAGCCCGTCCCAAATATATATTTATCGACGGCGTGAATTGACGAAAATACCCTTGAACGTTAGTTGTGTAATGTGGTTTAAGGGTAGCTTTGGGTTAATATACTTAAATCCTAATTGTTTGGAACCAATTAGGATTAAGTTATGTTTTCTTTTGGTGGTTGACCAATCCTAGGCCACACACACTCTCCCTCTCTCCTCTCACCTCTCTCAGACTCTCACTCTCTCTCTTCCTCATCATACGTACGGACAAGGGCAAAAACACCCCAAACCTTGCAGATCGAGGTTGAAAATGGTACCATTGTGTTCCTAAGGTCCTCGTGAGTTCAAAGGTACCAAAAATAGGTAAGGTTACCTTCGATTTCACGTAGAACCACAAAGTCCAATTCCATGCACTGTTCATGCAACTTTTATTCTTCGATTTTCAGGGAATTCTAAGCTCATAGAAGGCTTAAGGAGGTCCTCACGAGCCTTGGGGTAGTTCGTTGGAAGAGTTTGGACGTCGGAGGGCCGAGATCGAAGCTTTTCAAGTCGACCGGATTATCGAGCTTCCTCAGGTAGATTCTAGTGGAATTCAAGGCTTAAAAGTAGTATAACATGATTGTAGATGTCCCTAGCTTCATTTTGGTACCAATTACATGAAAATAGTTGAGAAACGAAGGAGAATAGTGAGTTTGAAGGTCTGCCCAGAATCAGGCGCCGGTGAACAGTGGTATATTTATATACCCAAATTGAGCAATGTATGAGAAATTATTAGCTAGTTTCGTATATGTACTTTAAAATAACGTTTTTATAGTTAATTCGCATATAGGTGAGACTTATTCCGAGGACGAGCGTATCCACGGGCGACTTGGGGGTTACGACCCGTCGACATATCAGTGAGTGGACTTTTGTTTTCAGTATATAAGTATATACTTGATATATTTCCCTGAAATGTGTTTTAAATGAAAGTATGCTTTGTAATAATATGCCAAATGCCTTTATATTCTGAATATGCATTTCATGGTTGCATATATATATATAATTGTGGTGCTGTGGAGGCCCACGTAAGTGCAGGTAAGTTATGATTGGTTTAGGTGAACTACGAACGGCTTGATCCCTGTTTAGGGTATGTAGGCAGTCTAACGAGAGGTTAGATGCAGCCATTCAATAAATGAGATGAACATGTTGATTGTCTATATGAGATGTGATTAAGACAAAGGCCTTAGTTGTGAATAGAATGATTATAAATGTATTGATGAACATTGAACTCATAACCTGCACCAGGGTGATTGCGATTTAGCCAGAGAGAGTTGGCACATGCCTGGATATTATGTCACCTCCCGCACCATATGCTCACATTGGATCCAATTTAGGTGCACAGTCTTGTCGTACAGACCACTATAAGTGGTTCCGACTCGTAGGTGACTAACGATTTATCGCACAGCTAGCATGAGGGCGTAGTAGTGAGCATAACTATATTACACCCAGCCTTGTCGTACATACCCTTTTTAGTGGTTCCGACTTATGTGCAGTATATTGCCGTATAGGTCATAGTAGTGACTCCGGCTAGATTGAGTTTAAGCTATGAATTCAGCCGTACAGACTACCACAAGGGTTCCGTCTAACATATCACATTTCTATGAAATTATTCTTACCTGGATAGTTTGCTTTGTTATATTTTGGCATGGCATACATATGAAAATGATTATGTGAAGCATGAATGGAAGTGATATGATTTCAGATATATATATGTATATGCTTACATCTTGATTCTGGGAAAATTATACATGTTTTACAGCGAGGGGTTAGTTGTTGATAAATGAAATGGTTTTGTAAAACATTTGTTTTTGCCCACTCACGTTTTCTGTTTTGCGCCCCTCCAGGTTTTAAGTAAACTTGATGTTGGTGGCTAGAGGGCATCGGCAATTCTGACCTATTTGAATAACAGTAGGACATTCCTGGTACTGTGTAACTAGTACTTGTCCTACTGGACTGCACCTAGACCTTATGCTCTGAATTAAGAGTGTTATTGTTGTAACTAACTCCTATCACTTTCTGGCTAGTAGTGCACTCTAGATTGTGGTTTTTAATTATTTGTATATTTGCTATCTTTATCGCTTCCGCACTGTGCACATGGCTACGTCACTCTCACGTGACGACTAGCATGCCTTGACCTCGGTCGGGGTGTGTCAGTTACGGTAGAGACACTAAAGTAACAATAATTATGAGCCGCCCAAACTCTTATTTTAACTTTTTAAGTCTCAAGTATTTCATTTGTTTTCATGTGGGTCCATTTTAAACTGCATTTAGTGTACTTTGCGAGAATGTTATGTGTTATATCAGTTGGTAACATAAAAATTGAAATTGCAACTATAATGATTTGGTGATTAAATTTTGTAAAGTTTTTCGTGAACAAAGTTTTAAATTTTGTAAGTCTATGAAGGATGACGAGTTCAAACTTGAGAAGTCTTGCAATGTTAGAAAGAGAAGTTTTATAATTGATCAATAAGAGCGGTGTACTTTTCTTGGCACTATAATATAGCAATTACTTCAACTGTGTCCATGCAACAAGAAACACTAGGAATGGATAACTTGTTCCATATTTTGTTATTTCCATTGTGACCAGACCATAAGCCTTGAAGTTGTGGGCATGCAAAGTCTTCATGGTCATTGAGTAGCTCTGTCTCTTTCACTCACACACAGTCGCTCACTAACGACCGATGAGTTTGTTGGTAACTTTGTCAAGTATGCACATGGGATGATGATCCACAAGTATCTGTGCTACTTCAGTTCTGCCTTTCAATTCGAAACACCATTTCGAGAAATATGGATATGATGAAAGCTCTAAACTCGCTTTTAAAAGTAAACTCGTACTCATGCATATTCTTGGATTTATTTTATTTTATTACACACTAATCTATGGAGCTTTTAGTTTAAATATCAAATCCGAAAGGAATTTAAGCTAAAATACCATACTTATAGCTTAGGTACTAGTTGAAAAAAGCCAATAATCTTTGAATAAGAATTCAGGCTTGTTTGGAATGTTTTGTATTCATCAGAATCGTCACCTATACTCAATAAGTGTGCTCAGCAAAACTCTTTTGCATGCTACAAGCGTAAAATCTGTTTGGAATTATTTCTAACACAGCTAAAAGCGATTTGACAACAAAAAATGCTTCTATATCCTTTTGACAGAAACATTAAGAATTTAGAAAGGAAATCTAGCTAGGTAACTAGTTTAGAATTATTTGGAAAAAGCATGCATTTGAAATATTAAGGACCAAAAGCAATATTAGGCAATATATCCCAAAATAAATATTTTTCCTATTTTCTTCAAAGGCCTATAAACTGATGAACCCACATTCCATAACCAAAAGAGAACAAATCTTTTAACAAAAAAAACCACCAAAACGTGACCTCTAAGTCTTTTAACCAAGCTTAATAATTAGAATGATTATGAGATAACACTAGAGGGAGGTAGGTGCTAGCATTCTCTCACTATGGTGGCCAATTTTAACTTAGAGAAGATGAGATAATTTCATCTTTCTCAACACCAAAACACTAATTAAAGATGACTTTATAAGACTCTCACAAAAAAATACCCCTCTAGGGCCGGTCATTGGAGTGCGATATATCATAAATGTTAATGGCTTCCGTCCTCGATGTATTTTGATATTATAATAATAAACTTGACTTTGATACCAAATTTCATTGTTCTATAGTTAGATGATTAATATAACAACCAGACAATAAGCCTTGAACATAGAACTACACAGCAGACCAACTAACAAGGGTCACAAGTACTGATCAGAGACTCCTTGGATACTTGATGGAATATGGGTGAGTTACAAAGAGAGCAAGAGAACATACAGGGGAAAATTGAGCTCTGCTATCTCAACCGTGCTTGTAATATTGTGATATCTCTATTTATACAGTTGTTACAGGAAAGTTACATTGAGTTATATACACATCTGGCTTTTTGTTTGTGGAGTACTGAATTTTCGATATTTTCTTTAGCCCCCATGTTTTGAGTAGAATTTATATAATATAGTTGGACCGTTATGGATGTCTTGCTCGAACTTCAACTTTTTTATGATATAAAAGCAAAGTTATCTTGTATATGATGCTCAATGGTCACACTTGCTCCATGTCATCTGAAATGCATTGTTCTCACATTAGGCTTGAAATTTGCCACACGTGAGGGGCGTGTAGATGTATGAATTCCACATAGAAAAAAGAAAGAGCTATGCATGCACTTATAAGTAGTTGGGTTATTCCTCATATCAACAATTAATTTTATGGTGGAACCTTAACGTTCTTCAAACTAATCACAGTGGTTCTTTGTACAACCATTTTTTTAATCTCTGGATAGAGATTATTATTTCGCATTGCTAACGTTACCAAAATACCCAACTTAGTACTGCAGTCTAGTGGAATTCGTATTCACTTATAAGTGAGAGGTCTTAGGTTTGATTCTCGCTAAAGGCAAATTTGAATCACATTATTGCTAGTCCATTATAAGGCTTAGCTCACTCCCCTATCCCCTTAGTGTAGATAATATCGTTGGGCAATATATATGTATATATATATAAAATAAAAAATGAATGGGTAGGTTTTGGAGCCAAATCATTTTAGGGTGTTATAGCCACCTCCCAACTCTCTCCCTCTCTCTCACTCTCTCTCGTGGTGCACACCCATACCCTTTATCTGCTATCTCCTCGTTTTTTTAACTCCTCACCGAACTAATGGTGACCGACACTCCTCCCACCTTCAATCAGCGGGTTTGCGGACAACCATTGTCCAGCCACCTAAGGTGGTGCTTTAGCTTACAATAAAAGTAGAAAATCCATTGTTTCTCCAATTTCTTAGTTATTTATGTAGTTTATTTCACAAAACACCAATGATATATTTGAGTATGCGGCCCAATCCCACATACAATACAAGTGGGCTTGGACTTCCAATCTATAACCAGCCCAAACTACATTACCAAAGTAAAATTCAAAAAAAAAAAAAAAAAAAAAGAAAAAAAAAAGAGAGGATAATTGTACAATCTATAGGCAGAGTGAGCAAAACAGAGCCCTTCTTTCCACTGAGGGAGAAAGAGAGAGTAATCAAGTTCCATTTCAATGGCGGTTTCTTCAATGTCTACAATCCTAATCCCTTCTCTTCCGCTCTCCAAATCTTCTGCATCTCCGACTTCCAAGCCAAAGCTCTCTTCTTTCTCTTTGCCCTCGGCCAACAGTGCCTTAAAGCTCAGAGCTTCAAGACCCTCGCAGTCATCCACTAGGGTTTATGCTGCTCCCGAAGTCCTCGAGTCCCCAAAAACCCTAGTCCCACCTCCAGAAACCCTTGAGGTTTAATTTTCTTGCCCATTTCTTCTTATTTTCGTGTTCTTTTAATTTGCAATTTGATAATGCTTTGTTTTGTTGCTGACAATATGTGGGGAAAGGAGAATAATTTTCCCTAATTTATTTTCTTTGTTGTTTTAAAATGTTAGGTTTTCTTGGAGTAGTGAGTTATTTTTATCTTTGTGTGAATTTATTTGCCATTTCTTAATTGTTGATTATCTGTGTGTGCTTTAGGTTGGAAGTTCTGAGACCCGAAGCACTTCATCACTCAGTATTGGTGGAGATGGAGATAAGGTGGAATTTCAATATTCTTATTATTTGAACTGGGGAAATTGATTGCTCTATCTTTCTATTTTATTTAGATTAGTTTTTGGAAATTTAATTTAAGTACGGCGTATTAAGGATTTCTAAGTTAACTGAGGTGGGAACATATTCCTTTCCTTAGTTGAGTTTTGGTGTGATATTTAAATTCATATTTGAATCTTCTCCTGTTGGATAGTCTTTTCGAATATGTGTATCGATGTCAAGTAAGAAGCTTGGTGCTAAATCCTTTAGTAAGTAATTGAGGGATATCAGCCCAAGTGTGCTTCCATAAAAGAATATTTGGAGAGCTAATGTTCTCGAAAGACTGCGTTGTGAAATGCTCCGCTCGAACTTATCTTGATTCTTTAATCTCAATAAAGGAGTCAACGGCTCGATCTTGCCTGCCAGATTAGCAATAAATCTCCTCAAAAAGTTGATCTTCCTTAACAACCTCTGCAGTTGTACTTTGTTGGTGGGGGAAGGTGATTCCATTATAGCCCGAGCTTTGTTCTTGTCTATCTCCACACCTCTCTGATGAACTAGGAATCCTAAAAAGTTGCCCGATCTAACCCCAAAGGCACATTTCTTAGGATTCATCTTCAACTTGTGGGTCCTCATTCTCAATTAGGCTTGTCTGAGGTCTTTTAGGTGTTGATCTTCAATTTTAGACTTCACCACGATGTTATCAATGTATACCTCCATGCTATGCCCGATTAAATCATGAAAAATAGCGTTCATGGCCCTTTGATAGGTAGCACCAACATTTTTCAATCCAAATGGCATGACTATGTATTCATATGCTCCTAAATGTCCTGGGCATCTAAATGTTGTCTTATGTATATCTTCTTTAGCCATTTTATCTGATTATATATAGCATTCCTATCCATAAAAGATAGAACTTTATGTTTTGCAACTGCATCGATGGATAGGTCAGCCATGGGCATGGGGTATTCATCTTTTGGAGTTGTCTCATTAATGTTTCTATAGTCAACACAATATCGAATGGCATTAGTTACAAATTTTAATACAGGTACAATGTTGGCCAACCACTCCACATACTTTGCAGGCCCAATAAATCTTGCCTTTACCAGCTTCTCAATCTCTTCCTTAACCTCTTTTTCTATCTCTTTTGACATTCTTCTTGGTGCTTGCTTTATAAGTCTGTACCCCTCTTTGATGGGCATTCTGTGCTCCACTAAACTGGGGTCCAATCCAGGCATTTCTATGTAATTCCATGCAAAACAGTCCTTGAATTCATGCAAAAGGTCCACTATCTTTGCCTGATCTCCAGCCTCTAACAAGCCATTGAGTTGTATTGGCCTTGGATCTTCCTTAATTGCTAAATTAATGGTTTCCAAGGGGTCTTGTACTTCTGGTGCTGATTTATCAGGCTCTGTACACAAAAATTCTACTGACTTCGAGGCTTTGGGCTCATCCTCTGGCCAGTTTAAGTCATATATACATTTTACCATGTGTATGGCTGCTTCCACTTCTTCTCCCAAAATCTTTTTTCCTTATCTGTCTTTGGTGCTCGTGACTGCAACCACTTGGTCCTTCCTCTTTTGGTCTGTCATCACTGGTGTGGGTAGGCTGTGACAATATGGGGCCTGTCCAATTCTTCCTTAGTGAGAGAAAGTCCTTGCTCTAGGAGCTTATGGGCCATCACCTTAATAGGGCAGTTGTTCTTATCAGCACATAGACATTGTAAGATCCCAACATTGGGATTGTAAAAATTTGCTTCTGCAACATTGGTTGTGCGGAGAAATGGTCGTGATCCGGCCTCCACTATCTCCCAAAATCCTAGCTCCACATTTCTGGTCTCATGGTAAATAGCAACTTGTTGGTGCAAAGTAGATGGCACAGATATACTCTAGTGCATCCAATCTCTCCCTAGCAATGCCCCATAGGTAGAGCTGCTGTCCACCACAAAGAATGCCAACATTATTTTCTTGGATCCCAAGTACCTCCATGAAGGGAAATTCATGAGATTTCATGTGGGATTTCTAATGACTAGCATGCATATACAATTCAAAATTTATATACGAAAGCAACGGAAGCATGTTAGGAAATAATATCAAAGCAATAGTCATGCAAATCCCCTTCAAGATGCATAGGTTTATGTAAGATGCATCAATAATAAATTCATATAAAAACAAAGTTTAGGAGTAGTTTTATACATCTTGATCTAGATCTTAGACCAAGGATGGACCACCTCCAAGCCCTTTGTTCCTTGAACTCCTTGAGCCTAGCCTCCTTCCTTGCCTCCTCCACTTTGTTAGAATGAGTGCTCCTAGGTTCTCTTCAAGTCTCCAAAGTTGAAGACCTCTAAAGATCCTCACCCACTAGTGTAGTGAGAAGGATGAATGAATAACCAAAGGGAGAAAAATATGATTAGCTAAAATCTCCCTATGGTGGCCGGCCTTTGGTGTTGAAGAGAGAGTTATTTTCTTTTTCTCTTTAGTTGTTTTGAACATCCAAAAACCCTAATGAAAACATTTGCTATAAAGTTCCTTTTATAGCAAAAAAGAAACAAGTCAACATTTGACCTCCTATCTCTCCATCTCACTCTATATGGCCGGCCCTCTTAGTGTTGTTTGGGCTTTTGGGCTTTTATCATTTTAAGTCATCCTATGCTTAAATAAAAGCCCAATAGGTTTAGGCCCAATGGGCCCAATTAAACCCGAACGTTTCTTTAAGCCCAAAACGATCTTATATCGCTTTTATGATTCCTTTAGACTTTCTAATTAATCACAACACTTAATTAATCCAATTAATTATTTCCATCATCCATTAATTACTCATTACAAAAGTGTATTGGTGAACAATCGTTTTATGTTCTAATTAGCAAGGCAGTGAGGTGATTGGCATCAATCCAATTGATTATATTTAATCCAATCACTTAGTGAATTAAAACTTACTTTTAATTCACCTTCTTCTTTTTTTTTTTTTTTTTTTTTTTTGAATCTAGTGTATCCGGGTCTTTGACCCGACTACTCACTAGGCCACCCGCCTGACCCCACAACATTTGGTAGGCAAGAAACTCTAGCAATTGCTAGGTGGGTACCTTGAGAGGTGTCGAACCCCAGACCTCTTGGTAACAAACCAAGGGCCTGACCATTAGACTAAACACTCTTAGGTAATTCACCTTCTTCTTTGACGACTACATTTAATCATCTAGAAGAACTCACAAGCCATGAGTGACATCTAACCATATATCATGGCTACCCAAGCTAATGTAGAAGTTGTTTAGAGAACCTATTCAGTTGGAATTACAATGTAATTCGATCATTCTCTAAAACAATACTCTCAATCACATTACTAGGGTATGGATTTATTATGTCAAACCCCTAATGTGATTATTCCTTCTTATATGATTCTATTGAGTCGTATAGGAACGCTTTCCTTTATTACGCTCGATACTTCGGCCGAAGATTCCCGAATCATATCTTAGAGTATTCATCCTCTCTTAACGAGGATTAGAGATTCCTTGTTGCGCATTCACTTGCCTTCATGACTAAGTGGCTTAACCCCGACTATGCCGTGGACACCCTCGGATGGAGTGACTTTGACATAATCAAAGATCAAGTACTTAACCACAAGACAACGACGATGCCTCAGGTCAAAGGACTACTTACATTATTCCAACCATTAGAGTTACTTGCTTGACATGTGAGTAGACCTCCATGCAAGTACTCTCGTTCGATTGTGTTCAGTGAACTCATTCCCTTAATGAGCACCTACATACCTGTCTTAGTGTCACTACACGAATGGGATGAGACTTTCCATCCTTCTAATTGAAGCGGACATAGTATGTACCGGTCTATGGATTGTCAGTATCCCTCCGACAATCCTATGACCAGGAACCTTTTGGACATAATGGTTATGTGAAGAAGGTCTCTGTAGTCTAACTTTATTAGATTACTTCTTCAATCGATCCATTGTCCATGGATTCACTATTTAGGACATATATCATTTATAGAGATAGTCCTAATTAGTATCTTTGCCATTTGATGTATAAGAGTCATCTATACATCCATTCATTGTCCTGAAAGGTTTCTTCCAAAGATTGACTTTCAGGGCATATTTCCAACACTCCACAGGTAATATCATATAGGTTTTGGTGATGGCCCTAGATAAACTAGACATTGTGAGATCAGTGGGAATAAGATTTTCTTCACTTCTGCAAAGCCTCCTTATTTGTTTGAGTGGGAGCACATTAACTGCTGCCCCCCATATATCAATACCCTTTTGAAGGGGACTCCCTCCAAATGAGCTGTCACATATATGGGCTTTAAATGGTTTGCTAAGGTTAGACTTGGTTTGCTGAACACCATCTTGTCATAATAAACCCTTACGGGCTCTTTTCGTGCAAGGTCTGGCAAGTCTGCCAAGCCTGATCCATCTTCTCTAACTTCCTTAATGTTCACAAGTGCCATCATTGGTTCTGGTGCCAAATAATCACCTATCATTACTGCTGGGTGATCTGGTTCTGCACAGAACATGGCTGATAAGACATAGGTCATGTTCACATGGAAGTTGCTTAGTCTAAGAGCAATTCCACCCCTAAAGATTTTGCGCCAGCACCCAGTGCATTTATCCACTCAAGTAAACAGTAATAGACCCCAGTGAACAGTACTAGGCCAAAGCATCTCCACCCCTAAAACTAAATAGCCTAGTCAATTTTATTAAAATATTATTAATTTTTATTATAAAATAATAAAAATTAATAATTTGATTTTTACTTTTTGAGTTTCTCCCCAAAAATGCGCCTCAGACCAAAGCACGCCGACCCACCCTCCATCTCCACCCTCAATCAAATCCCCACGTCCCCTTCACTCTTTACTCTCCGTTTCCTCTCCACTGCCATCCGCGATACGACTCGCCCTAAACTGGTCGACATCGGTTCCCGGGCTCGCCAGCTCCAAACCCGTCGCCTTTAGACCTACGCCCTGACCTTTAGTTGCATTGCCAGATTTGTATGTCATCGTCCTCAACAGCTTCCAAAACCAGCTCGTCCTTAACAGCAAGTTCTAGGTCGGCGGCCTCGTCCTTGAAGGTAGCGTCGTCCAGCCGTCTTCCTCGCCGGAGATGGAGTTCGTCGTCATCGATTTCAGATCATGACATCAGCCTGACGTCATGTAGGCCAGTCCCAAGGTCTGTCAATTTTGGGCTGGCCTGGAGACGAACTTGGGCTGGGTGCCAGGCAATCCCGTGGGCTGGAGAGATTTCCCTAGGTGCTAAGCCATTTTTTTTGCTGTGTGACAGCCTATCGCACCCCTGGTGGAAGTGCTTTAAGTACTTCTTCTTTCTTTTCTCCAATCCGACACATAAATTGACCCATCCATGCCTGGGCATCCTTGGTTAGCATCAATTCGGGCACTTCCTATTCTTCTGCTATATCGAAGTTATGCAACGGCCTTGGGATTTCACAAGGAGCATCTTCCAGTAGAGGTGGAGGTATCCCATTCTCAGGGGAAATGGTTACAAAATAGATAGGTTATAGATTCCAGCCTGGTGTAGGCATTATCACCACACTCTCTTGAGCTCATCTTAACACCCTGTATTTCCCTGGGTGAGGGTTTTGAGGTACATGATCTCCCTCACCTTCAGCTTTACTATTAGCTCTCTCTATCTCTTTCTTACTTCTCCATTGAAGTTGTCTTCTTCCTCATTGGGTGATCTTATCAAGCTTAACATTTTCAGAAGCTTCTGAAATGGCAGGGATTTTTAATGAGTTCATATTGGGCTTATGGATTTCTCTCGCCATCCTTTTCTCATTTTCTATTATAACTTGGATGGAGAGGTTTCACATCCATCCACTTTGGCAATTTTGCTTCTTTGTCTTTTGTTTCTTCAGAGGCTTCATAGTTTCTGAACACTTTAGATAGGCTCTTGGGCTCCAAATCTCCTCCCAATCTCTAGAACACATTCTTGGTGGTTTCTTTCTCTGCTGCCTGAACAATGCTTATGCGGGCCTCTTGCTCATCTATTTCTTTTTTTTTGAATAATTCTCGATCCATAATGGCACCCGATGCTGGAACCTCAAGTTCATACTCACACTGACTCCTACTACATAAAACTACTTATTTGACCACAGCTGCTTGGGGTTTGTCAAGCAACCTTCTAACACCTTTTGATGGCTTAACAGCTTGCCTTCTCTCTCCCTTTTCATCCCAGGTAGCCTTTCCTTTTCCCTTCTCAACCCAATTAAGGTTGATCATGTTGATTGGGGCTTTTGGGAATGAATATGTGTCAATCATCATATTGGCTTGGGGTTTCTCCAAACAGTTTTCCCTTGACTATGAGATCTTGGATCTAATCTCTAAATTGTACACAATTAACTATGGAGTGATTGAAGGTGTAATGAACCTTGCAGTACTTCTTTCCTCTAAGCTCTTCAGGTTTAGGCATCTTCTTGGTGATGTTGGGCAAGATTACTCTAGGCCTCACTAGTTCCTCATAGATGTCTGTTGCCTTGGTTAGATTAAAGGAGTATCATTCATTACAATCTTCTGGCCTTTGATAGGCTGGACCAATCATTTCACCATTAAAGGTTTGAAATGAGTGGTTATCATTGCAGCACTGCCAGCACATAGCTCAATCCCTTTTCCCAGACTGTTATAATTTCCTCTTGACTCTAGGCCTTCAAACTCTAACTGATGTATTAGGGATTTGGTCTTATAGAAATGAGGCACTTTAGATGAGTGCTTCACTTGCTACTCCTCTGTCAGCAACTTCTCATACTTAGTGGATGCAATCACCAACTCTTGAACCTCATTAAACTGTACATCATAGAACTTATTCCTTAAAGGTAGCATCAGAGCATTCTGAGCAATAGCTATGAGCTGAGCATGGTTGATTGGGAACTGGCATCTTATCATGGTTTTCCTAAACCTCAACATGAAATCCTCCGTAGACTCATGTTCATATTGCTTCACCTCCACCAAATTAGGCGAGCCTGCTCATGGAAGGTCATCTCTGGCTCCACCCTACAAAACTGCTCATGGAAGGCCATCTCTATTTGCCCCAAATTGGCAACAGAATTAAGGGGTAGCAGAGAGTACCACTGGGAGGCTAAGCCTACCAACGAATTTCCAAACAATCTTAGCTTGTAGTTGGGGTTGTCCTCGAACGCTACACAGTAATTTAGGAATTTGAAAATGTGATCTCTGGAAGACACATTACAGTCTTCCTCACTAAAAGTTGGGAATGCAGGCATCGTGAAGTTGAGGGGGAAATGATTCTGCCAACTCGTTTATGGGTTGCTGGTTTGCCATGTTATTATGTAGGGTATAAGAAGTCCCCCACTTTGGGCTACGATCAATGCTCGAGAAAGCTTCTCTCTGTGGATCTGGCTACCTCCACCTAGTTTGTCCTTCCTTATTAGCCAATAGTGGTGGTTTATATGGAAGAGGCTTGCCCGCAACTGTGGATGAGCCCTTTTTGCTTGCTTCTCCCACCAGATCGGTAGTATAAATCTTCATTCCTTCTTACCCGACCTGCCTCCTACCATTTTGACACACCCCGATCCCGATATTCCCCCAAATACCAGGATAGGCACGTGCTGGCCGACACCCGAGGGTGACGAAAGCCATTTATTGAGTGCAAATGCTGAAAACAATGGATATATAAGACTTATAAATATAAAAGAATAAAGAATGTGCATTTAAGGAACGTGTTCAGAGCATACAACTAACTACGGTTCTAAAAGAATTAATGTATAATTTAATAAATAAAAGGATGTGGGTCCTACACCGAGAGGACTTGAATATGCCAATGCGACAGCGTTGATATCGGGATCGTATGCCTCGATTCTAAATCCTAAAAGGGGGCACAAAACAA
This sequence comes from Malus fusca, assembly GCA_035220775.1. Taxonomy (NCBI): domain Eukaryota; kingdom Viridiplantae; phylum Streptophyta; class Magnoliopsida; order Rosales; family Rosaceae; genus Malus; species Malus fusca. The sequence goes on from CM069069.1 coordinate 27,881,046, forward strand.
GGGTGAGTGGACCAAGTTTTTATATAAATATATACATAATACGAAACAGTTATGAACATACTAACCCCCAGGTTTATATATATAATGAAAACTACTAGCATAATAAGTAATAGATTTTCTGAAACTCTAGCATGCCATAAAACATCTCAACAGGTATAACGCGGAAAAACATCATATAAATCATCGCGTGTATCGTCTCGTAGATCGTCTCGTAAGCGCGGTGTACTGCTAGTAAGATCACTGAAATAAATATAACTCCCAGCCCTATGCCAGCACTATGGTCTCTGCGCCCGTAGCCAGAGATTACCAACTCCCGGCCCAATGCCTGCTCCGTGTCCCTCAGCCCGTACCTAGGGATTATTTCTCCCGGCCTATCTGCCAACACCAGATCTTCGCCCCATGCGGCATAGTGTCCACTAGGTACGTACAAATAGTTACGCCTCTCATAAATAACCACTTCATAGTATAAAGTCATCCATCGTCTATACTATAAAGAGGGGTTTCTAAAACATGTTCTAGCATCCTATCGTCATCCATCAGATAGTCTACCAGTTCATGGTTTTATAGAAAATACGATATATTAAAATATAGCTCAATATAAGCTAACAATTTATTCCTCACCAAAAACACGAGACGAAAATCAACATATTCAATAAACATGCTTAACATAAAATCAAATCAAAAACTCGTAAGGCATGCTATTCATTTATGCAATTAAACCATAAAATCATATAAATTTTAGAAGAGGTCCACTCACAGATACTCCGTAGCAGCAGAGTTGTGCGGAAAAGGATAAAGGAAATCCCTAGTAGCAACTTCACCTAAGCACAAAAATGTACAATTTATCAAACTACCCAACTATAGAATTCCAGGAAATGGAAATGGGTCTTGGGTTTGGATCCGGATTAGGGTTTAGGTTTAGGTTAAATAGGGTTATGACTTATTGGGTTTTGGGTTTGGGTAGTTTAGGAACAAATGGGTGGTTTGGGCTTGAGCCCAAACCCACACAACACATATACACACACACACATGCATGCACAACACACATGCACACACATATATACATATACACACGTACTAAACACACACACACACATGTATGCATATCACACATGTACACACCTGCACACACACACACATGCATGCATAGCGCACATGCACACACACATGCATACCTACACACGCACACACACAACACACCACACACGTGCACAACACACTCACACATGCACATGTACACACACACACACACTACACACACACGCATAGACGCAACACACCACACATGTGCACAACACACGCACACACACACGGGCACACACACATGGACACACCGTACACACACTGTACATGCACACACCCAGCACAGCACACACCCACGAACTCGCCGGAGTTCGTCGTCGGAACCAGACATGCATGCATAAAAAACAGAGGTTTCCACTTGAATTTCCAACACCAAAACCTCACAAATACACATAAGAATTCACCCAGATGTACTGCAGCAGGTTTTGGGAAGAGATGGACCTCGAACTTGCCGGAGTTCGTCCTCTCTTTCTTGCTGGATTCTGGAAATAGAGATGAGGGTGCATGTAGGGATTTAAACTTCAACACATAGTTCAAAAACCTCATCCAATCATCCCAGAAGCAAGAGAGATAGAGAATGGATGCATTACCAACACCAGCCGACTTCAAGCTCTCGACATTAATGGTACCGAGGTCCACACTACACCGATCCCACATGTAAGATCACCACTGTGATATTTGCATCCCACATACTTCGAATATGCTAAGGTTGGTTTGTGAAGGTAAGTGAGAGAGTGAGAGTTTTCTCCTCTCGGTGCTAGAGAGAGTGAGTTCGAGAGAAATAAAGAGTGAGAGAAAGAAGAGGGCTGAGAGAGATGGAAGAGTGACGGGAATGGGGGACACAAAAACAGAAGGTGAGCCACTTAGGCACCCCAATTAAGAATTAAAAACCTTTTTTAAATAAAATGGGGGTGGGGTGTAACAATCTACCCCCCCCTTAAAAGAATTTCGTCCTCGAAATTTAAAATCACTTACTAAACTGAAATACCCAAAAATAGGAAGAAGAATTTATGTATAAAGAGAAATCAAGTTAGAGTGGGTGCATCAAAGAGAATACGCCACATCGTCGTGAGCAGTTTGCCAAATCCTCTATCATGCCTCCAAGCTCTTACTTTCTTTCCCCATCAGTGGAAAAGTAGAAACATACTTTAATGAAATATAAAGTCGAAAACACAAAATAGCTTAAGGCCAAAAGTAAGGACATAAAATACGATAACATCAAAATATATAGGTTGAAAACTCGTGCTACACTTAAAACTGAAAATGGAAATACTTCCCCCAAAACATTTGTAACGTCAAAATAAATAACTAGTAACGGAAGTTAAAATATTTATACTGACAATCCAAAATCGGAAATGAAAGTGGGTCTTGCCCAAGAATTTGAAATGTCATATACTCCGAGAATAGATGTGTCTTTGGGTCGAGCCCCAACAATAATAAATCAACAACCACTGCTAAAGACAGGTCTTCCTGCCCACTTGCTTAACGAACCCAACAAATAAACCATCGATATCACAGTCGGCCGCTCGCGATATTGACCACCCATTTGTTGTCTCGTTAAGCAAATAGTGATTTCTTAAGGGTGCACAATCTCACACGTCGAAAATTCGATCCTTAGAATACAAGTTTGCAATACTCCTCTGCTAACCAGTGTTGCATGTAGCAACTTTCGTACCATGTCGCAACAGGTGCCATACTCAAACTGAACAAAATAAGAACTGTCGTCGTAAAACTTTATCCAGCACTAAGCATCATATTCTCCTCAGTTTTTCCAAATGTGACCAACTACTCCAGAGTTTCACCAGTAAAGAACCCATTTGAAAAATGTACCTTGAGATTGAAGATAAGTGGCTACCATGTTAGTAGTAGCCCCAAAAGCTCAAACCAAGTAAGCAGAAAACGAGAAGTCATCTTCCTCAACACGCAGTATCTCTTGGGAACTGTTGTAGTGCTCAATCTACCTCTCCATTTTTGCTTAGTTACAGATTTCTAGTCAACCAAGGTCAAAGTTGGTGGAAAGACGAAGGACTCGCAAGTAATCAACCTAAACACCCTAAGAGAGCACACACCAATCGAGAGAAGTGTAAAGATCTTCCAATTCTCGCTTCGACCGAGCTGTGGTGCCATTCCAGAGTTCAAACGAATCTGCTAGAAGCGTTTCGACATCCACATACTCATAACAAAAGAGTCTTGGAGTGAAGTAGTGAAAAGATGCGTTGAGATGAAGACATAACGTTGGATAAGAACCGATGTGATGCCTATGAGTTATAGTAAGATGGTGATACAATCCGCTGACCTTCTATACTAAAACCTGCATCCAACTCTTACTAAAAGACCACTCAAACCTCACGTCCACGTGCTCGTGAAACGAAGGATTCTGGTGCGAGGTAGTGGAAGGCTGCGTTGAGGCGAACACATCACTTCATCGAAAAGGTCTACCAGAGTAAGATATGATGGTTATGAATTATAGCAAGAAAATGAGGGGTGACCATTCAATTCAGCGTGAAGATAGTGATGCAATTTGCTGATCACCTACACTACAATCTTCACCAGTCTCTTACCAAAATACAACTTAAACCTCATACCCACATGGAACTCTTTTTTGGTAAGTCTGGTAAGTTTGTGAAAAGGTTATGCTTCTATTGTTCCTGTCCGAATCGACATGAATTGGGCTGCACACTTTCGCCGAAACGATTGAGTGTGAATTTCTCACTGATTGAGCGAGAATCTATGTTGAGAAGGCTGAAAGAACATTCAAGAATTTAAGGGTCAAAACAAGTCTATTAGAATCTAGAGTACAAGATATTGGGATTTGAACTAGAAACCATGCCGAGAACAAACGTTTTTTTTATTTTTTATTTTTATTTTTTTAATCCTCGGTGTATTGTTCCAGCATGATCTAGTTTACATTGAGAAACAAACAAGCGAATGAAGGTTAAGATGCAGAAATAGAAGTCACTGTCTATGATTATTTGGTTAATCATCACAGTAAGATCGACTGGTTTCTTAGCCAAAATGAAACAGGTCTAAGATCAAGAATAGTTAAGAACTGTTAATAAGATTTGACGAGGCCAAAGACATTTCAAAATTCACGATGCTTTGTGAGAGCTGTTTCAAAGTTCAAAAAAATTAAACATAGAATCTCAGAATCAACAGAATGAGCGAAGAAGAAAGATACAAAGCAGCCTGTATGCATGCAGTGACACGATTGGCTACCTTAAAGTGATGCTCTTGAGCAAGCCAAAGCTCAATGAGTCCAGAGAAGTTCAGAGTAAAGCTCGATCTTCATACAATGATGAATATGATGGAGTCTCAAGCCATTACACTGAAAACTTACAAGGCTGAATAATTTGTGGACAAGAGCACTGGTCAGTTAGGCTACAAGCAAGAGACTAGATTCACCTATACCGACAAGTACTAGAACTAGAAGTTAGGGTTTACCATCGAGTACCAAACCCAGGTGAAGTTCAAGGAGTTCGTTTATCCAAACAAGACTGGATCTTCATCATCTGAGTCCAACTACAACAACAACAAGAATTGCAACTCCATTTGGAAATTGGTGTGAAGCTGACAGACAAAGGTCAATGAACTTGACTTCGTCGTTGGAATAAGCAAGAAGGTTATCAATAGAACAATCGCCGAAGATTTATTCTAAAGATTCACATGAATATCATCAGTGGAAACGAGTCCGAGAATATTGATCTGCTCCCACCAACTACTACTTACTAACCATCGTCACCACTCGCACTTACTCGTTTCTCCAACATGCATTTCGAAAGTCCGAACAATTTCCTAGAGATATGACTCTGCCCGTCATTCCTAAGGAACGCATGTCGTAGAGTGATATCACAGCTTCAGATCTTCCAAATTCAAACAACTTAGGTTTTTCTGTTTCCCAACGCTCTTATGTAGATCCACTCCACCCGTAAATTTCTAGGAAATGCACGCCGCAGAGTATCGTCATTTGTTGAAAGTCGTCCAACATATCAAACACGTCACCAATGAGGCACAATCCCAATACAAATTTTTGAATTTCAACAAGAAGGTGACAATTCAAATAGAGAAAGGTTCGCACAACTGTGCCGAATGACACCAAACCTAGAAGTCCTGACATCCAAATGATGTCAAAACCGACACTTTACGAGAATAGAAGAGAATCCTAAGTATGCTCTGAACAAACCACGCTTTGATACCAATCTGACACGCCCCGATCCCAATATTCCCCCAAATACCAGGATAGGCACGTGCTGGCCGACACCCGAGGGTGACGAAAGCCATTTATTGAGTGCAAATGCTAAAAACAATGGATAGATAACACTTATAAATATAAAAGAATAAAGAATGTGCATTTAAGGAGCGTGTTCAGAGCATACAACTAACTACAGTTCTAAAAGAATTAATGTATAATTTAATAAATAAAAGGATGTGGGTCCTACACCGAGAGGACTTGAATATACCAATGCGACAACGTTGATATCGAGATCGTATGCCTCGATTCTAAATCCTAAAAGTGGGCGCAAAACAAGGGTGAGTGGACCAAGTTCATATATATATACATAATACGAAATAGTTATGAACATACTAACTCCCAGGTTTATATATATAATGAAAACTACTAGCATAATAAGTAATACGTTTTCTGAAACTCTAGCATGCCATAAAACATCTCAACAGGTATAACGCGAAAAAATATCATATAAATCATCGCGTGTATTATCTCGTAGATCGTCTCGTAAGTGCGGTGTACTGCTAATAAGATCACTGAAATAAATATAACTCTCGGCCCTATGCCAACACCGTGATCTTTGCGCCCGTAGGTAGAGATTACCAACTCCCGACCCAATGCCTGCTCCGTGTCCCTCATCCCGTAGCTAGAGATTATTTCTCCTGGCCTATCTGCCAACACCAGATCCTCGCCCCATGCGGCATAGTGTCCACTAGGTACGCACAAATAGTTACGCCTCTCATAAATAACCACTTCATAGTATAAAGTCATCCATCGTCTATACTATAAAGAGGGGTTTCTAAAACATGTTCTAGCATCCTATCGTCATCCATCAGATAGTCGACCAGTTCATGGTTTTTATAGAAAATACGATAAATTAAAATATAGCTCAATATAAGCTAACAATTTATTCCTCACCAAAAACACGAGACGAAAATCAACATATTCAATAAACATGCTTAACATAAAATCAAATCAAAAACTCGTAAGGCATGCTATTCATTTATGCAATTAAACCATAAAATCATATAAATTTTAGAAGGGGTCCACTCACAGATACTCCGTAGCAGCAGAGTTGTGCGGAAAAGGATTAAGGAAATCCCTAGTAGCAACTTCACCTAAGCACAAAAATGTACAATTTATCAAACTACCCAACTATAGAATTCCAGGAAATGGAAATGGGTCTTGGGTTTGGATCCGGATTAGGGTTTAGGTTTAGGTTAAATAGGGTTAGGACTTATTGGGTTTTGGGTTTGGGTAGTTTAGGAAAAAATGGGTGGTTTGGGCTTGAGCCCAAACCCACACAACACATATACACACACACACATGCATGCACAACACACATGCACACACATATATACATATACACACGTACTAAACACACACACACACACATGCATGCATAACACACATGTACACACCTACACACACACACATGCATGCATAACACACATGCACACCTACACACGCACACACACAATACACCATACACGTGCACAACACACTAACACATGCACACGGACACACACACACACACACTACACACACACGCACAGACGCAACACACCACACACGTGCACAACACACGCACACACACATGGGCACACACACACGGACACACCGTACACACACTGTACACGCACACGCCCAACACAGCACACACCCACGAGCTCGCCGGAGTTCATCGTCGGAACTGGACATGCATGCATCAAAAACAGAGGTTTCCACTTGAATTTCCATCACCAAAACCTCACAAATACACATAAGTACTCACCCAGATGTATTGCAGCAGGTTTTGGGAAGAGATGGACCTTGAACTCGCCGGAGTTCATCCTCATTCTCTTGCCGGATTCTGGAAATAGAGATGAGGGTCCATGCAGGGATTATAACTTCAACACATAGTTCAAAAACCTCATCCAATCATCCTAGAAGTAAGAGAGATAGAGAATGGATGCATTACCAACACCAACCGACTTCAAGCTCTTGGCATTAATGGTGCCGAGGTCCACACTGCACCGATCCCACATGTAAGATCACCACTGTGATATTTGCATCCCATAAATTTTGAATATGCTGAGGTTGGGGTTGATTTGTGAAGGTAAATGAGAGAGTGAGAGCTTTCTCCTCTCGGTACTAGAGAGAGTGAGTTCGAGAGAAATAGAGAGTGAGAGAAAGAAGAGGGCTGAGAGAGATGGAAGAGTGAAGGGAATGGGGGACACAAAAACAGAAGGTGGGCCCCTTGGGCACCCCAATTAAGAATTAAAAACCATTTTTAAATAAAATGGGGGTGGGGTGTAACAATTTAGTGGAAGTAGTAGAAGATTGTCTCTTGGAACTCTTCTTCTTCTGGCCTACTAGTTCTAGCCTCTTCCTTCATTTTCCCCTTGTCATTCTTTTCCTCGAGTAAGGGGAACAAAGGAATCATGTGGTTCTTCTCGGGGCTTGCTCCCCTGATTCTTTCCCTGGTATAGCCATCCCTTAGTGTAGAGTATTTTAACTCCAGCTTTCTCTGTAGAGTTCCTGTTAAGGAACAGAGTCTGATAACCTCTCATTTGGTCTCCAGAGAGATCTTCTCCATACTTCTTAGTACTTGCACAATAGTAACTTGCAAGTCTTCATTAGTAACTTTTCCACCTAACTTTTCAGAAGAAGTTGAGCTCTCTAGAATTACAGGACCTCGTAATGAGGGAAAATCTTCCAGGTGATCTGTCATGCTAGCGTATGTTGGACAAGGGGGATGCCCAAACTCTATTTTCCACCTGAATGTTCGTTCGTTCCTCTTCTTGGCATACAAGATATCAATGATATCCCACGTGGCGTGCCAAAACTATGTTGGGGCTGGATTCTAGATCTGGTCCATCGCACTGCTTCTCGGGGATCTCGCTCTTTCTTGCCTGTCGGGCAAAGTTTGTTGTTTAGTGTGCTGCAATACGAGTTTATTGTTAGTTTGAAAGGTGCCTTTGTACAACCTTTGGTTTAGGCCTTGAGGCTCACAATCAAAGCTAACATAGATTGAGCGTGCCACTATTATCTTTGTATAACAGATTGTTGTATAGGTGTAAATTAAGTTGATTACTTGCGCCACAAGTTACTTTGACTTCTTTCTTATCAATAGATTGTCAAAGATGGGTTAAGTCTGTATAAGGTCATTTTCTTGGCTTGTAAACAAGGACTTTGAATAATATTATGTGTCCAAAATGAAGGGAGTTCAAGGCCTTTCCAACCATTTCCTTGATCAAAGTTTGCTTTAATGAAAACATGTTCATTAACTTATCTAGATTTGATTACAAATGAAACTTTTGAGTGGAAAACTATTGCAAATGATTTTAAAACATGAAGGAAAATGCATTAAACAATAGATCTACTATATGTAAATACAAACAAAAGAGACTCGGGCAAGATTTAACCTTGTCGGGCAAGGTTCAACTTCTTGCAACTATTTCTCTTTGTGTTTACAGGGATTTGTATATTATGGGGGATGAAAAGTAAATAGGTTTTACTAGAGGGCATCGGTACTACAACACTAGGGGAAGGTAGCAGAGCTTCTAATCTTGACAAAAGATGGCGTTCTATTGGGGAACTACGGCTAAAAGGGGGAGAATCTAGACAAAATATAGCTTTCTAGTTTCTTGCTTGTTTGAGAGCAAAGTAGGATGTCTTTTGATTGATTGGCTGAGTATCTTTGTCTTTGGTGTCATTCTCTGCTTTTATAGACAATTTGGCCCGATTGTCCAGGCTTTGCCTTTAGCTAGTGGCTTTCGGAGGGCAGTCGGTCATCACTTATTTACTTATCCATGCCTTGGAAAATTGCTTTTTGCTGATGGTGAGGTGCCCTCTGCTGCCCATGACTTTAAACATATGCTTGTGGCCTATGTCTTGCTGAAATGTCTTCCAATTCCTCTCGGGCCTATCGACTTGTCCTAGCCCTGTTTCCTCTTTGCCTTTGTATTTTTGGGCCTTCATTATTACAAAGCCCAGTGTTAAATATAAACCTAAATAGTGCCCTCTTTAATCATTGTCATGTATGTTAACCAAAACATTGATAATGATTAAAATTAATTGCATGCTTTAACTGGGGACTCGCGCCATTTACTCAGCCGTTTTTTAATAAACCTTTGCACTAACCCACGATCTCCAACGTTAACTAACTGTCTATTAAATAACCTTCATTTAAATTTTCTCGGCCATCCCTTCACATAAACTCATTTATCTGAATTTCCAGAATCCTTGAATCACTTGCATCCTTAGCCCTTTGTTGCCCTAGTCTTCAATCTCTTTTCACATTTCTTTCTCAAAATCAACCATGCCCCCCCCCCCAAACTTCGGCCTGCATATGAGTCTGGAGACGGGATTGTCAATTTACGCCGTCGGCTTAATGGCATTCGCCGCCCTCGGGCTGGCCCGAACTTGTCTATCTTCTTCGAGGAGGAAGGGGTACACTCTCTAAGGCCTGCCTGGACTGCTAGAGTCCCAATTGCAGTGGAGAGCAACATGCCTGCTGCCAATTGGTTCACTCCCAACCCCTACTTCATCGAGGCTGGGATTTCTGCCTCCAAATGGTTGAATTTCAGGAGGGGCTTCCCTCTGATGAAGGATGAAGCTTGGTTTCAATGGGTATGAGTTGGGGCCTATCTGGAAGCAAAAGTGGATGGCGAATGGCATCTACAAGCTCATTATGATGTCAAAGATTACTGTCCCAATCAAGCATGAGCTTATGTCAACTGCCTTGCTTTTCTGGAACAATGAGACCAACACATTCGACTTCAGAATAGGTCCCATGACTCCCACAATCTTGGACATGGCTTAGGTCTTCGGCTTGAGGCCCTTGGGCAGGTGTGTGGATATCACACATGACTGGTTTTTCCCCTCTCGGCCGACCATTGAAAGCTTGGAGGCATTCGAGTCAATCACCCACTTGGAGTACAACTCCTCCACATTTAAGAGCTACAAGACATCCTTTGCAGGCTTTATCCCTTTTGCCAAGAAACACGTGTTCCTAAAAAAATCAAAGGGGGTAAAGCTGGAATGACTCCCATTAGTGGAGACGCTGCATGTCTTTGATGATGTCACTACATGGCCATTCATCTTGGCACATCTTTACCACCTCATCCACGAGATGACAAAGGGTGAGCCTTTTCAGACCAATGTTAATAGGGCTACTTGGATGGTGTAGCTCTAGCTCCAGTGGTACTTCCTCAAGTTTTTTGGAGTTCCCTGAATGGGTCATTCTAGCCCGAATTTTGGCAGAAGCTCATATCACAAGGCACTCCACACTTGCTTGCCTCTATTTCTTCTAGATCTTCCTGACTCAGGCAGACTTAGAGTGGGGTTCCTCTGCTCAGGAGGTATTTTTGGTTCTCGGATTAACTCTTCCAAGACTCATTCGGGGAGGATGTTAGCAGCTCGTGCAAAGAGAAGTTCATCAGCTGCATCCAATAAAGGGACCTGGCATTGGGAGTTCGAAGTGACAGAGTGGGGTATGAGCGCGGGCTGGAGGTCTACCACCCCAGCTCATGTGGTAGACAACTAGGGTTCAGGTAGGCAATCATAGTGCCCTTCTTCGACTCCCTTCATTGTGAGACCTTTTATTGCCTCCGTTCTCCTTCTAAGGTTACTTTTCAGGCAAGTCGGCACAACCTTGAAGTGATGAGTAAGATTGCCCACAAGCCTATGGCTCTAAACTTCGAGTGTACTTCTCAGTTCACTACTTGGTGGGAGGCCAAATGGTCAAAAAAGTACGATGGAGACATCAGGGAAGCCCACGACAGATACTTCGGGCAAATCTTCTTCAAGTTTTCCCCAAGAAGGAAAAATTCGAGAGTTGGAAGGAGGCCATCAACCAAAAGAACCAACTTCTGCTTATAGGTAAATCGCCTTGCTTTTGTTCTTTTCTTCTACGTTATGCTTTTATCGTTTATGGTTTGCTAACTCATTTTCTGATTTTGCAGCCCAAGGCAACACCGAGGAAGTGGATGTTGGGAAAGAAGAGGAGGCCGCTGATGCATTGGTTCTCCAAGAGGCTGCTGTGGAGGCAGCTAGGCAAGGAGTAGGGTCTAGCCATGCTTCTGGGGATGCTGGCGACATCTCCAAGTTGTTCAGTGAGTCAGAGACTGAGGCTGGGCCCGAAGTTGAAATGAGGGTCTTTGGTCAGGCAATGGCTTCTGTGGTGGAGTCGTCGGAGTCCGAGCCCGACGAGAGGCCCCAAGCTCATCTTGCCATTCCTGCCTCGAGAGCCACTCCCACAAAGAAAAGGACTAGGTCTCAAACCTTCCAAGCCTCCTAACCTTCATCTGCCCTCCCTACTGAAGCAGGCATGAAGAAATAGAAATCTTCCAGTAAGTGATCCAGCCTTGATTATTTTCTTTTCTTAATTTTGGTTCTTCTGAGTTTTGAACTAATCATTTCTTTCTTTTGTAATCAGGGCCCCCTGCCACTAAGAAAGCTGCTCTCACTCCCTAAGATTTGCAATCGGGCGTAGAAGTGCAGCAAAGTGACAGGAGGTCCTCGCCAAGATTGTTGAAGGTATAATTTCTCAAACCTTGAGTACTAAGGCAGCTCTAAAGCTTACATTCCTTAACATTTTACTAATTCTTTGTTGTTTTCTTGAAATAGGATACCAAGGCAGAGATGACTTCCTAGCCCAAACCTTCTTCTCCTCCAGCCCGATTGGTGCATCCCCCTTCTTCTTAGGCTAAGCCCTCAGAGGTACAATTCTCTCTCCTAATATTGGTTAAGTTGTATTTATGAGTTCTAAAGGTTAACATTTACTTATGTTATTTTCCAGGCAAGGGGAGGCACTTCTGTATCTTAAGTTGGGCAAACATCAACTCCTCATTCTCCCACTCTTCCTCCAGCAATGGTGGTGACCCTCACTTCCCAGTTTAATCCAACAACTGGGGAAATGCTTCACTATGTAGAGTATGACAGCACTTCTGTAAGTCTTCCTTTTTGAAGCTCTTTCTAAGTTTTCGTTAAGTTTCTTCAGTAGTTTAGAATATGTGTGTTGTCTTTGCCAGTCTTTTTCTGTGTACGAGACCACCAATCGACCAACACCAACCTTTTGGGAACGTATAGTCCTTGAGATACCAGTTGTCTCTGAGGTGACTAGCCCCAAGGTTCCTCAAGGTTCTTCTCGGGGCCAGCCAACCTTCCCTTTCTAAGGTAGCAACATCAACATAACCTCCTCCTAAAGCTCAAGGCTCAACTCAGGTATACAAGTGCTTTCATTTTTGTTCTTTCTTTAGTTTAGGTATACACCAACCCACTAACTTGTCTTTTTCTTGGTTCAACATGCTTCTGGTGAGGGCTTGAGCACGTTTGCTCAACCTGCTGCGAGTAGGGTGGTCATTCCTCAACCTTCCAAGGCTTCTGAAGTCACAGAGATCCCCATCCCTAGGCCTAGAAAGGTTGCTGCAACTAAGGCTCCCACAACTATCTCTTCTGAGGTAGCCACCACTGCTGCTACTTCTGGAGGTGCAGAAGTGATGCATCATTCCTTAGCATCCATCCCTGCCATGACCTCTTTGCCTGAACTAGTCAGAGAGTTCAAGCAAATCCAGACAAGGCTAAGATCTCCAAGGCACTCATCCGAATCTCAAAACCTGCAAGATTAACGCTGAGTCTTCAGAGAATGGATGCAGTGGGACTTCACTACTTCCTTCAGCCTTAAGGCACTCCAAGAGGCTGAGAAAGCTCTCTCTAAGCTGCACAAGGCTCAACAAATGTCAAATGTTCAATATGAGTCATTCATCTCTTTTCTTCGAGAATTTGAGGGCTCTAAGAAGCTAGCATCTTTGGGCTAAGAGGCAAGCTAATAGAGTGAAGTGCTATAAGGAGAAACACTCCAGAACTTCCACTCCATTACAGCTGCTGGTGGAAAAAGGGTTCAGCCATGGAAGACAAAATCATGGTGGTGACCTTTGAGATCTAAAAGTTAGAGGAACAACTCTCCACTCTGAGGGTTGAGCAGATAACCCTCTTGAGGAAGCTCTATCAAAAGATTAAAGAAGTGAAGAAGGTCAACCAAGAAGTGGATGATTTTAAAGCTCAGCTAGCCAACAACAACATCGCCTTAGAAGAGTTGGGTGATACTTCTCTAACATCCCACAAAGTTGGGTGATACTTCTCTAAAAACTTAGCATTAACAGGATGTCTTTGCAAGTTTCATTCTAAATTTTCCAAGTTGTACCCTCATTTGTCTAACACTTTGTTGATGATAAAAAGCCTTCCTAAGTGGGACTCTATGTTCCAAAACCTCTAACTTGAGTTCTTAAGGGCAAAATTGCTTTCCATACCAACTATTCTTCTTTGAAGGTTTTCAATTTCACCCTTTTTGTTGTAGGCTCTGGCAGCAGCCTTTTTCCCTTCTTGTATCTTGTTTAGAGCTTCAATTCAAGCTACATCCAAATCTTCAATCCCTTGACATAGGGTCTGGATGAATTCCTCACTATGTAGCCCAAACTGGTTTTGAAGCTTTACAGAACTCACATTGATCTCCATAGGGAGCATAACATCTTGCCCGAATGTTAATGCATAAGGGGTGGTCCTAGTTCCAACTCTTTGGGAAGTCCTGTAGGCCTAAAGAGTATCTCCCAACTTCTCATGCCATCTTTCTAGGCTGTCTGCCACCATTATCTTAATAATGTTCACCAAGATCTTGTTGCTAGCTTCTGTTTGGCCATTAGACTAGGGATAATAAGGGCTAGACTGGATCATCTTTATCTTGAACTTGTTTGCAAACTCTTCTACTTTTTTTTAGACAACTGATGGCCCTCTGTCTGTAACAATTATTTCAGGCACCCCATATCTGTGTAGGATCTTAGTCTCAATGAATTTCTTCACAACAACTGAATTAATAGTCTTCACAGCTGAAGCCTCTACCCACTTAGTAAAGTAATTAGTTGCCACAATTATGAAGATGTACCCCCTTACTGGAAGCTGGGTATATTTACATGATGAAGTCAATTGCCTACCCTCTGAAAGACATGGCTTCACTACTGGATTCAAGGGTACTGATGGTATGTGCTAGAGAGGTCCATGTCTTTGACATTCTTCACACCCTTTAGCATAAGCTTTACAATCATTTTCTATGTCGGGCCAAAAATAGCCATATCTTCTCAGCAACCACCTCATCTTTGTTCCAGCTTGATGTGCTCCACAAATGCCTTCATGCACCTCAACCATTACTCTCATTGACTCTTCTAAATCCAAGCATTTCAACAAAAGTCCATATGGAGTCTTTCTTACAAAGTTTTGTCACACATAACAAACTTAGTTGCTTGCCTTCTGATCTTCTTACTTGTGGGAGAAGAAGGATCCTTTAAGTACTGAATAATAGATGTTCTCCAGTCTTGTATCTTAGGCTTTTTAGTCATTACATCCAAGCTAAATCCTCTCTCAAAGATGGAAAAGAGATTTCTCCTTTGTATTTTTACATTTATCTCAGGCGCTCTTTCTTGAATCTGTGCTCCAAAAGCCCTTTGTGCCATCTCATTGGCCATTAAGTTTTCTTCTATAGGGACATGGTTGATTGAAACTTCACCGCTCTAATAATTTAACAACTGAGTAGCTGCTAAATAATTTCCTGCCATTGTGAGGTGTTTGTACTTGTATTCTCCATTCAATTGATTAATCACCAACTTAGAATCACTATATATTTCTACTTCAGTTGCCCCCAACTCTATTAGGATTTCCAAGGCAATGAACAATGCCTCATACTCTGCCCTATTGTTGGAAGTATTCTTGTAATAAAAAAAGAATGAGTAGCAATGCTGAATTCTTTTGGGATCAATGATGACAATCCCAGCTTCTGTAACATATTGAGTGCTAAACCCATCAAAATATAACTTCCAAGGATTGATCCATAGACTAGTTATTCTCTTCACTTCTTGCTGGATCCATTCCTCCCTGCCTGAATGAGCTTTACTAGGTGGGATCCAAAGGCTGGCCATTTCCAGAGTTCAAGGGATGTTGACAAGTTCTTGCTTGGAGTCTTGGTGCTCAGACAGGAAATCTGCAATTGCTTATCCCTTTATTGCCCTTTGAGGTACTGAAAATTGAACTCTGACAGTGCTAGGATCCACTTCCCAATTCTTCCAGTTAGCATTGGCTTAGACATCATGTATTTAATCACATCAGTCTTGGCAATTATATGGATGTGGCAAGGCAACACGTAATGCCTCAATTTGCAGGCAGTGAAGTATAAAGCTAAACATAGCTTCTCAACTGAGGTATATCTTATTTCTACCTCAGTAAGGATCCTACTGAGGTAGTATATTGCTTGCTCTTTCCTCCTTCATTGTTCTGAGCCAATAAACTTTCTATTGACTTCTCAGATGTAGAAATGTAGAGTTTCAAAGGTTTTCCTCTTTGGGGAGGCATGAGCATTGGTGGAGAGGCTAGACAAGCCTTTATTTTATCAAAAGCTTATTGGTGTTGAAGGCCCCACTCGAACTTTTCTTGATTCTTTAATCTCCATAAAGGAGTTAACGGCTTGCCTGCCAGATTAGCAATAAATCTCCTCAAAAAGTTGATCTTCCCTAACAACCTCTGCAGTTGTACTTTGTTGGTGGGGGAAGGTGATTCCATTATAGCTCGACCTTTGTTCTTGTCCATCTCCACACCTCTCTAATGAACTAGGAATCCTAAAAAGTTGCTTGATCTAACCCCAAAGGGACATTCATAGGATTCATCTCAAACTTGTGGGTCCTCATTCTCAATAAGGCTTGTCTGAGGTCTTCTAGGTGTTGATATTCAGTTTTATATTTCACCACGATGTCATCAATGTAAATCTCCATGCTGTGCCCGATTAAATCATGAAAAATAGCGTTCGTGACCCTTTGATAGGTAGTATCAGCATTTTTCAACCCAAATGGCATGACTACATATTCATATGCTCCTACATGTCCTGGGCATCTAAATGATGTCTTATGTATATCTTCTTTAGCCATTTTTATATGATTATATCCATCATTGCCATCCATAAAAGATAGAACTTTATGTTTTGCAACTGCATCGATGGATAGGTCAGCCATGGGCATGAGGTATTCATCTTTTGGAGTTGCCTCATTAACGTTTCTATAGTCAACACAACATCAAATGGCATTAGTTACAGCTTTTAATGCAGGTACAATGTTGGCCAACCACTCCGCATACTTTGTAGGCCTAATAAATCCTGCCTTTACCAGCTTTTCAATCTCTTCATTTACATTTTTTTCTATCTCTTTTGACATCCTTCTTGGTGCTTACTTTACAGGTATGTACCCCTCTTTGATAGGCATTATGTGTTCCACTAAACTGGGGTCCAATCCAGGCATTTCTGTGTAATGCCAAGCAAAACAGTCATTGAATTCATGCAAAGGGTCAACTATCTTTGCCCGATCTCCAGCCTCCAACAAGCCACTGGGTTGTATTGGCCTTGGATCTTCCGCCGTCCCCAAATTAATGGTTTCCAAGGGGTCTTGTGTTTTTGATGTAGATTTATCAAGCTTTGCACCCAAAAATTCTACTGACTCCGGGGCATCTGGCTCATCCTCTGGCCAATCTAAGTCATATATAAATTCTGCCATGTGAATGGCTGCTTCCATTTTTTCTCCTAAAATCTTTTTTCCTTCTCTGTCCTTGGTGCCCGAAGTTCCTTCTCCCCACTCTGCCACCTCTTTGGATGAACTCTCTTTAATCTCTTTTCTTTCTCTCCCATATTCCAATAGTCTTTAGATTAAGGACCTGACTGCAACCACTTGGTCATTCATCTTTTGGTCTGTCATCATAGGCTGGGACAATATAAGGCCTGTCTCATTCCTCCTTAGTGAGAGAAAGTCCTTGCTCTAGGAGCTTCTGGGCCGTCACCTTGGTACGGCGGCCGTTTTTATCAGCACCTAGACATTGTAAGATCCCAACATAGGGATTGTAAAAATTTGGTTTTGCAACATTAGCTGTGGGGAGAAATGGCCGTGATTCGGCCTTCATTATCTCCCAAAATCCTGGCTCCTCAGTTTTGGTCTCATGGTAAATAGCAACTTGTTGGTGTAAAGTAGATGGCACAGACAGACTTTGGTGGATCCAATCTCTCCCTAGCAAAGCCTTATAGGTAGAGCTGCTGTCCACCACAAAGAATGCCAACATGATTTTCTTGGATCCCAAGTCTACCTCCAAAGGTAATATCCCATAGGTTTTGGTGATGGCCCAGGGAAACTAGACAATGTGAGATCAGTGGGAATAAGATCTTCCTCATTTATGCAAAGCCTCCTTATCTGATTGAGTGGGAGCACATTAACTGCTGCCCCCCATCTATCAATATCCTTTTGAAGGAGACTCTCTCCAAATGAGCTGTTACATATATGGGTCTTAGATGGTTTGCTAAGGCTAGACTTGGCTTGCTGAACACCATCTTGTCAGAATTAACCCTCTTGTGCTTTTTTCGTGCAAGGTCTGGCAAGTCTGCCAAGCTTGATCCCTATTCTCTAACTTCCTCAATGTTCACAAGTGCCATTATTTGTTCTAGTGCCAACTAATCACCTTCCATTACTGATGGCTGATTTGGTTCTACACAGAACATGGCTGATAAGACATAGGTTATGTTCACATGGAAGTTGCTTGGTTTAGGTACTTCTTCTTTCTTTTCTCCAATCTGACACAGAAATTGATCCATTTATGCCTGAGCATCCTTGGTTAGCATCAATTCAGGCATTTCCTATTCTTCTGCTATATCAAAGTTCTGCAACTACCTTGGGATTTCACAAGGAGCATCTTCCAGTAGTGGTGGAGGTATCCTCCTCTCAGGGGAAATGGTTCCAAAATAGATAGGTTCTGGATTCCAGCCTACTGTAGACATCATCACTACACTCTCTTGAGCTTTTCTCAACACCCTGTACTTCCCTGGATGAGGGTTTTGAGGTACATGATCTCCCTCACATTCAACTTTACTGTTAGCTCTATCTATCTCGTTCTTACTTCTCCATTGGAGTTGTCGTCTTCTTCCTTAGGTGACCTTCTCGAACATAACATTTTCAGAAGCTTCTGAAATGGCAGGGATTTTTAATGAGTTCATATGGGCCTTGTGCTGTCTTTGAACCCTCCTTATCATGAATGCCCCTATCTTTCTAACAGGTCTCCCATCTTTACCTACTATGTACCATTTTCGGCCGAGTAGGGCTGAATTTCCAAACAGTCTCAGCTTGTAGTTGGGGTTGTCCTCGAACACTACCCAGTAATTTGAGAACTTGAGAATGTGATCTCTGGAAGACACTTTACAGTCTTCCTCACTAAAAGTTGGGAATGCGGGCATTGTGAAGTTGAGGGGGAAAAGATTATGCTCATCGATGTACTCAGGATAAGGTTTCTGGTATGTTATCCTGAACATCAGGCGAGCTTGTGGCTAAGCATTCTATACCACCATCATTCTCAACTCTGCCAACTCATTCCTGAGCTACTGGTTGGCCATGTTATTGTGTGGGGTATAAGACATCCACCACTTCGGGCTACGATCAATGCCCGAGAAAGTTTCTCTATGTGAATCAGGCTGCCTCCACCTAGCTTCTCCTCCCTTATTAGCTAATGGTGGTGGTCTATATGGAAGAGGTTTGCCCGCAACTGTGGATGGGCCCTTTTTATTGGCTTCTTCCACCAGATCGGTAGTATCAATCTTCATTCCTTCTTACCCAACCTGCCTTCTACCATTTAGTGGAAGTAGTAGATGATTGTCTCTTGGAACTCTTCTTCTTCTGGTCTACTGGTTCCAGCATCTTCCTTCCTTTTTCCCCTGTCCTTCTTTTCTTCGAGTAAGGAGAACAAAGGAATCATTGGCTCCTTCTCGGGGCTTGCTCCCCTGATTATTTCCTTGGTATAGCCATCCCTTGGTATAGAGTATTCTAACTCCAACTTTCTCTACAGAGTTCTTGTTATGGAACAGAGTCTGCTAACCTCTCATCTGGTCTTCAAAGAGATCTTCTCCATACTTCTTAGTACTTGCACCATAGTAGCTTGCAAGCCTTCATTAGTAACTTTTCCACCTGACTTTTTAGAAGAAGTCAGGTTCTCTAGAATTGCAGAGCCTCGTAATGAAGGAAAATCTTCCGGGTGATCTGTCATGCTAGCTTCTGTTGGACAAGGGGGTTGCCCAAACTCTACTTTCCACATGAATGTTCGTTCCTTCCTTCTTCTTGGCATACAAGATATCAATGATATCCTACTGAGCGTGCCAAAACTATGTTCAGGCTGGATTCTAGATCTGGTCCCTTGCACAGCTCCCTGGGGATCTCACTCTTTCTTGCCTATCAGGCAAATTTTGTTGCTTGGTGTGTTGCAATATGAGTTTATTGTTAGTTTGAAAGGTGCCTTTGTAGGGCCTTTGGTTTAGGCCTTGAGGCTCACAATCAAAGCTAACATAGATTGAGCGTGCCACTGTTATCTTTGTATAGCAGATTGTTGTATAGGTGCAAATTAAGTTGATTACTTGCACCGCAAGTTACTTAGACTTCTTTCTTATCAATGGATTGTCACAGATGGGTTAAGTCTGTATAAGGTCTTTTTCTTGCCTTGTAGACAAGGACTTTAAATAATATTGTATGTCCAAAATGAAAGGATTTCAGGACCTTTCCAACTATTTCCTTGATGAAAGTTTGCTTAATGAAGACATGTTCATTAACTTATCCAGATTTGATTACAAATGAAACTTTTGAGTGGAAAACAATTACAAATGATTTAAAAGCATGAAGGAAAATGCATTAAACAATAGATCTACTATATGTAAATACAAACAAAAGAGACTTAGGAAAGATTTAACCTTGTCAAGCAAGGTTCAACTTCTTGCGACCATTTCTCTTTGTGTTTACAGGGATTTGTATACTTGGGGGATGAAAAGTAAATAGGTTTTACTAGAGGGAATTGATACTACAACATTAGGGGAAAGTAGCAGAGCTTCTAATCTTGACAAAAGATGGCTTTTTATTGGGGAACTACGACTAAAAAGGGGAGAATCTTGACGAAATTCAGCTTTCTGGTTTCTTGCTTGTTTGAGAGCAAAGTAGGATGTCTTTTGATTGATTGGTTGAGTGTCCTTGTCTTTGGTGTCCTTCTCTGCTTTTATAGTTAATTTGGCCCGACTGTCCAGGCTTTACTTTTAGCTGGTGGCTTTCGAAGGGTAGTGAGTCATCACTTATTTACTTATACATGCCCTGGAAAAGTGCTTTTTGCTGATGGTGAGGTGCCCTCTGCTGCCCATCACTTCAAACATAGGCATATGGCCTATGCCTTGCTGAAATGTCTACCAATTCTTCTCGGGCCTATTGACTTGGCCAAGCCCAATCTCCTCTTTGCCTTTGTATTTTTGGGCCTTCATCATTACAAAGTCTAATGTTAAATATAAACCCAAACAGGTTGCACATAAGCTATGGATACCAGGCAGGGAAGCCTGGGCACTGTTGATCCAAAATAGGGTGTCTGAGGTGTTTGCATTGGATATCCATCCGGGTCCAAGTTTGGACATGGGATATTGCTCGATCACGCTACCGGAGTAGTGATACGCGAGACAGTATTGATTGGAAACAACGTGTCGATTTTACATAATGTGACTTTGGGAAGGACATGGAAGGAGTGGGGGGGATAGGCACCCAAGATTAGGGATGAAGTGGTAATAGGGGCAGGGGCCAATGTGTTAGGGAGTGTCAGGGTTGGGGAGGGTGAAACATGTACCTCCAACAACTACTGCAGTTGGGAATCCAACAAGATTGGTTGGAGAGAATGAGAATTTACCTGTTTAACGAATCTTTTGCCATTTACTGTGGAAAATTTTGAGTTGAAGACTTGTAGCTGCACTAACAGTGATATGTGTAATTGACATCTTTGCCTTTAAATTTTTGCAAAACTGCTTAGAGTTGTAAGATGAATAAATTAGAGCTCTTCTCACCTTTGCACGTGGGTCGTGTGCATGAGTTACAACTGAACGACGTGGACATAGTCCCATAAATTAGAGCTCTTCATAGTTATGCATCTTTTAGTTGATCTCTCTTTTGCTCACCTCTTGCAGAAATAGTACCTTAATTACCTTTATGAATCCTACATTTATTTCATATGCAACGGTTCTAATGGTGAGTTTGGGAAATGGGTTGTTTGAACCCAAAGCTAAAGAGTTCAAAGCGAGGAGAATTGAGTAGTTGGAGAAGAGCGTTTCCCCAATGGCACACACTTTCACTCACGAAATACATTATCTTACTAACTTGGCAATTTGTGCCAAGGTCTTTTTATCAGTATTAGGTTTCTGGCATGTGTGTCAAGCCGCTTATTTGTGTGAATGTTTTTATAAAATATTATGAATTTCTGGATATGGTATATTCTTTTGATTTTGGAATCACTGCTTTTGATCAAGCCTTTGTGTGGAGCAGGTTGGAAAGGCTCGAGATGTTGGTGTCAATAGAAATGTGCTTTACCTTTGCTTTAACTTTCAAATCATCAAATAAGCTTATGTAGAGATCCATGTTCAGCCTGAATAGAAATCCTAATATTGATTTTGGTTTTATTTTTGTTTCCTTTTTCTTTTTATTTAGTAGGTTTTTTTTAACAGTTTTTTTTTTAATTAGTTTTAAGTCTTCTCCTAATTCACACAATCAACCAACATCCTTGCAATTTTGTCTAATAGTATAAAATTCATATACTCTTTATATATTATGGGATGTGTGGGGAAGCGTATCTCAATATGAAATTATACATTTGTGTTGAAATTAAGATTATGTTTGATATTTGTGAATTATGACTACTTAATGTTAAGTTAAATATTGATTACAAAATTTTTATACGATTTTCAATCGCGCAGCATCGTGAGGGCCTTTCTTTGCTAGTTATCAACAAGAGGGAAATAATAGACCATAGAGGAATGTATCATGGGCCGAGTGCACTCAATTGCACTCCTATTTTAAGATCCCGTTAATAATCATTTTTATTTTTTTATTTTTGAGATTGGAGAAAAATATAAGAGGAATATGAGCAATGAATAAGGGTGTTGGAGAGGCACGATAAGAAATAAAGAAGAATAAATGAAATAAAAGTCTTCAAATTGAAAATTATTTTAAATCGTTTTCCAATTTTTTGTTTGAGTAAATTTGTGCATCTTCTTTTCTAAAAACGAGAATTGATGAGCATGGAGAGGATAACTGTGATGACCCGTCCCGAATAAATATATATTTTCTCCCCGAATGTATGTAAAATGACGGTTATGCTCTTGTTGGTTTGGTGACGTGGATGTACGTATATAGTTCTAAATTATTTTCTCGCTAACGTAATTAAATTGTACGCGTCGTTACGAGCGCATCGACGCGAATTAGGATCTAATCGGATTAATAACAAGAATTTTATGAATGAATAAGTGGAATAGGATAGAAATACATTATAAGGTTGCCCATCACTTAGTCACCTATTATAATGGTTCCTATCTCTTTGGACTCAATTAGTGTTTGGGCTATCATTTTTGGGACCAATTAAACTCTCTCTCTCTCTCTCTCTCTCTCTCTCTCTCTCTCTTGCACGGCTACCCAATAAGGGACCCTATTTCTTTTACTATGCCCAATCCCGTAAGCCACACACACACATACGCACACGTGCAACCTTCTTCTCTCCCCTCTCTTCTCGAAAATTCCTTCCGTTCGTACAACCAAGAGCACTTACCCTCAAACTAAACCAACTATACGGATCGAGCTTGATGTTTCCAGACTCCTACTCCTCTCGAGCTCTAGAATCTGGTGATACCTTTTGTTTGGTGATTTGACATCGAGAATCCGAGATTCCATAAACTCCGGCGAGGAGCTAAACTACTTTGACGCGATCGTGGGATTTATCTAAGGATTTAAGACTCGTGGTAGTCCCCATACAACTTCCTTAGTATCTTGGAACAATTTTGGAGTGGTTTGAACGTTGGGACACTCGGGTTTATCGAGTTGCAGACTTAGCCGGAATATCGAAGATTTTCCGACCATTTTCCATCAATTTTAGGACCTCAAAGACGTATGGCTATTGTGGAGTCCCATAATTTCTGAATTTTATACACCTTTTTCCTATCGTGCTCATTTTGATTAAACTTTTAGACTTCTCTTTTTATTTAATCTTGCTTAAAGGACATTTTTTTTATTTAACTTAGGTTAGCTAAGTTTGGGTTGAAATTAAATTACTACGAACCTTATACAATGGTTATTAACTCATTTGGACTAGGAAAGTGAGGTCAAATGGCTTTCTTGGAGTGGCAAAGTTTGCCACGTAGTTCACTCACTATGCCGACCCAAGGACACTAATCTAATCATTAGCTTGTTGGTGAAAAGTATGTAGTTGAGGTGTTATCATGTAGGGCTTTTAGGGTGCTTAGTAAGCACCTTAGGGTGATGACTATTGAAGCCTAGGTTGATGAGGCATCTAGAACCTAGTGAACCCAGTTCAAGTTCAGAGGCTGAATCTGAATTTGAAGAAGAAGAAGAAGAAGTCATGGCAGCGGACAATCGTACAATCAAAGAACTCACGGCCTCGGGGTTGGCCAATGCCTCACCCCTTTGCATTCAATACCCTATGGCTACTCAAGGCAAGACCAATGAATTCGAATTGAAGTCAAGCTTGTTGCATCACATTCCTATATAGCATGGGCTGTCCATGGAAGATCCAAACAAGCATCTTAAGGAGTTCGAAGTGGTTTGTTCGAGCATGACACCCATCAATGTCGATGGGAACATTTTGATGATGAAGGCCTTTCCATTCTCTCTTTTGGAAAGGGCTAAAGATTAGCTTTATGAGTTAGCACCTGGAACGGTCACTTCTTGGGAAAGCATGAAGAAGGCGTTTTTAAAGAAGTTCTTCCCCACTTCGAGAGTCATTCTCTTGAGGAAGAAGATTAGTGGGATTCAACAAAATCAAGGTGAATCGTTTCCCACATATTATGAACGTTATAAAACTCTTGTTGCTTCATGTCCACAACACTAAATGAAGGAGGAGCTGCTCATTCAATACTTCTACGAAGGACTCCTCCCTATTGAACGTCAAATGCTAGATGCCTCGGCAGGTAATGCGTTGGTTAACATGACTCCGGTGGCTGCCAAGACTTTAATTGCAAACCGAGCACACAATGCACAACAATATGAGGGTGTTGGACAAAGAGAAGGCCCACGGCAACATAGTGTGAATGAGGTAAATGCAATTTCTGAAATTCAATCACAACTTGCTAATCTTACCTCTCTTGTGTCTCAGGTTGTAATTGGGTCAAAACCACAAGAAAATCAAGTTTGCACCATGTGCTCCATCCAAGGGCATCCATCCGAGAAATGCCCTCAGTTGATTGAGAATGGTGGATGGGAATCTGCCAATGCTATTGGATTCCAAGGCCAAAATCAAACCAGATACGATCCATACTTGAACACATACAACCCCGGATGGAGAGATCACCCTAATATGAAGTGGAGAGAGCTCCAACAACCTGCACAACAAGGGGGATTTAGGCAAAACCCCATCGGGTTCCCACGGCCATATCAACAAAATCAACCACCCCCGGCCCAACCGAGAACAGGTTCGCCCATGGATAATGATCAACTTGTTCAATTGCTAACCAATGTGGCGCAGGACATGCAAAATCAAGCCAATGAGGTGGAAGATTTGAAAAAACAAATGGGACAAATGGTTGAATTCATGGGGCAATTCAGTAGAGAACAAGGCAAGTTACCAAGTTCAACAAATGTGAATCCAAAGGGCGGATTCGAATCTGCCAAAGCCATCATGTTGCGTAGTGGAAAAGAAGTTGGAAGTGAGTCTGAAACTCCCAAATCTGCCCAAAAAGAGGATGAAAGGCTGCAAAACGAGGAAGGGAGCACTAGCACACCCATGACAAGGTTGAAACAACCCTTGCCGCAAGCCCCTATCATTCCTAATTCTGACAAACAAGGTAAGTTGAATTCAAATTCACATAATATTAATTTGACCAATGTTCCTTTCCCTCGTAGGTTCATGCAATCGAATAAGGATGAGAACGAGAAGGACATTCTTGAAACATTCCGGAAAGTGCAAGTAAACATTCCACTCCTTGATGCAATTAAACAAGTCCCGAAATATGCCAAATTTCTCAAGGAACTGTGTACAACCAAGAGAATGATGTCGAATAGAGAGGTAGTAAAGGTAAGTGAAAATGTTTCAGCGGTATTGCAACGTAAACTGCCCACTAAATGCAAAGACCCCGGGAGTTTTATGATTCCCTGTGTGATTGGCAATACTCGATTTGAAAATGCAATGCTAGATTTAGGTGCATCTATAAATGTCATGCCTTATTCTATTTATGCATCTATGAACTTGGGTGAATTGAAAAATGATGGTGTGATTATACAATTGGCTGATCGTTCTAACGCATACCCAAAAGGTGTTTTGGAGGATGTTTTAGTACAAGTGAACCATTTGATCTTCCCGGCTGATTTTTATGTTTTAGACATGGAAGATTCAGCCCATTCCACCTCATTGCCAATTCTCCTTGGTAGGCCATTCATGAAGACAGCCCGTACAAAGATTGATGTGTTCAAAGGTACTTTGACAATGGAATTCGATGGGGAAGTTATTAATTTTAATATTTCTGAAACAATGAGATATTCCGTTGATGACCATTCATGTTTTTCTATTGATATCATTGATTCTTTGGCGCAGGAGTATCTTGAGGAATTGAATGAGGATGCATTTGAAATGGCCATTACGAAGGGCATAGAACTCAAAAACCAAGAACTTGGGGCAATGCAAACCCATGGCCAGATTTGGGATCCCAATGCTGTGCCCTTTAATGAGGAAGTTGTGGAGGTTGTGGCTGCCCTTGAGTCACTTCCACGACAATATGGTAAGGTTCCGCTCTCAATTTCAAGTTCATTTTCTACTAAGATGTTACCTTCTATTGTTCAGGCACCTACTCTTGAACTTAAGTCGTTGCCGGACCATTTGAAGTATGTGTTTTTGGGAGATGACGAGACATTGCCCGTCATTGTTTCTTCAAGTCTCATGGCACATGAGGAAGAAAAACTTGTGAGGGTGCTACGAGAGCACAAAACAGCCATAGGGTGGACCTTGGCCGACATTAGGGGAATTAGCCCCACCACTTGCATGCACCACATACTTCTTGAGGAGGGGACTAAACCATCCCAAGAGGCTCAACGCCGTCTCAACCCTCATATGATGGAAGTTGTGAAGAAGGAAATAATCAAGCTCTTAGATTGTGGCGTGATCTACCCTATCTCCGATAGCCGTTGGGTTTCACCAGTTCAAGTCGTTCCCAAGAAGTCTGGAGTTACCGTTGTCAAGAATGATGAGAACGAGTTGGTACCTACACGAATTCAAACCGGATGACGTGTTTGTATTGACTATAGGAAGCTAAACGCTACAACAAGGAAAAATCATTTTCCTTTGCCATTCATCGACCAAACGCTTGAAAGGTTAACCGGTCGTGCTTTTTATTGTTTTCTTGATGGATGTTCTGGATATAACCAAATTGTGATAGCACCGGATGACCAAGAGAAGACCACATTCACATGTCCCTTTGGAACTTTTGCCTATCGTCGCATGCCATTTGGCCTATGCAACGCACCTGCCACTTTCCAAAGGTGTATGGTAAGTATATTCTCTGATTATGTTGAGAAGATAATTGAGGTTTTTATGGATGATTTCAGTGTATTTGGGGAGTCTTTTGATAATTGTTTGGATAATCTGACCTTGATCTTAAAACGATGTGTTAAAACTAACCTTGTGTTGAAGTGGGAAAAATGCCACTTTATGGTTAAACAAGGTATAGTTTTAGGCCATATTGTTTCAGAAAAAGGAATTGAAGTGGATAAATAAAAAATAGACCGTGTACGTCACTTACCCTCTCCTACTTCGGTTAGAGAGGTTCGTTCGTTTCTTGGCCATGCAGGGTTCTATAGGCGTTTCATCAAGGATTTTTCCAAGATGTCCAACCCCCTTTGCCGATTGCTTCAAAAAGATGTGCCCTTCCAGTTTGATGAGGAGTGTGAATCAGCATTCAAGCAGCTCAAGGAGAAGCTCACTTCGGCCCCTATCATTGTTCCTCCCGATTTGAGCCTTCCTTTCGAGCTTATGTGCGATGCATCCGACTATGCATTAGGCGCTGTTTTGGGGCAAAGAAAAGACAAGCAGCCGCATGTTATATATTATGCCTCTCGGACTCTCAATGATGCCTAATTGAACTACTCCACAATGGAAAAAGAACTTCTAGCTGTTGTCTTTGTTTTAGATAAATTTTGATCTTACTTAATTGGAACTAAAGTGATTGTTTATACTGATCATGCAGCTTTAAAGTACTTACTAACGAAGAAGGAAGCAAAACCGAGGCTCATTCGTAGGATGCTTCTTCTTCAAGAGTTTGACATCGAAATCCGAGACAAGAAAGGAAGCGAGAATGTGGTGGCTGACCACTTAAGCCGAATGGTCCATGAGGAGCATGAGCATGACGTGCCTATCCCTAAAACTTTCCCCGATGAGCAGTTGCTGTCCATTAAGGTAAGTGAACCATGGTATGCCGATCTAGTGAATTACTTAGTGTCTAAACAAGTTCGTAGCACTCTCACCAAGCACCAATGTGATAAACTTCGAAAAGATGCACGTTTCTATGTTTGGGATGATCCCTATTTGTGGAAGTATTGCTCTGATCAGATTTTGCGTAGATGTGTGCATGATTGTGAATTTCTTTCGATCCTAAGATTTTGTCATACTTATGCTTGTGGTGGACATTTTGGCACTCAAAGAACGGCATTAAAGGTTCTTGAATGTGGATTTTATTGGCCCACGTTGTTTAAAGATGCTAGAACTTATTACCTAACGTGTGATCGGTGCCAAAGAATGGGAAACATAGGTACCAAGGATCAAATGCCGCAGCAACCCTTATCCTTTGTTGAAATTTTTTACGTTTGGGGTATTGATTTCATGGGTCCTTTCCCTCTATCTTATGGTTTCACTTATATCTTGCTAGCTGTTGATTACGTTTCAAAATGGGTGGAAGCAAAAGCCACTCGTACTAACGATTCTAAGGTTGTTGTAGATTTTATGAAAACTAACATTTTTGCTAGGTTTGGAATGCCTAGAGTTCTCATTAGTGATGGAGGCTCCCACTTTTGAAATCGAACCATTGAGGCTTTGCTCAAGAAGTACAACGTTACACATAAGGTTTCAACACCTTATCATCCTTAAACCAATGGGCAAGCCGAGGTTTCAAACAGGGAGATCAAGCAAATCCTTGAGAAAACTTCAAAGGAAAAAAATTGTTCTAGCTAAGAACAAGTATGAACATTTGAATACACATGCAAGCGATTAACACATTAAAGTAGGCATGCATCCAAAAACAATTCATAAAACCCATGACTTTCAAAGCCTAGTATATGGTGAACCAATAAACTCTTTAACAACATTAAAGAGAAGTAAAGATTTAGAGTTTCTTTACCCTTGAAGCTCATCCTTGTTTACACAAGGGATTCACCCAAGTGGAGGGCCTTCAAGTCACCTCCAAGCTCCTTGGATCCTCCTTGTGTTATCCTCCCTTTAGTGCTCCTTTGAAGATTTGAGGAAATGAGGATTTGTTCTCCAAAACACCAAAAGTTTGATGTCTCTAAGTCTCTTCACCAAGGATGTATCTTGTGAAGATGATATGGATGACTTAGGGAATAAGAGATTGCTAGATGTCCCTCCCCTTAGTGGCCGGCCTCTTTAGAGAAAAATGAGAGAAAGTGTTTCACCCAATTTCCTTAAGAAAACCCTAATGAGAAATAAAGCTATAAAGTTGATTTTATACTTCATTTCAAGTGAGTGGCAAACTTGTAATTAATCCAAGTTTGCTACCCTCACCCTTATGGCCGGCCTTACCTTTGTTATTGGGCTAATTGCCCATTTTGTTTTAGTTGTCATACAACTTAAACATAATGGGCCTTTTGGACCAAAACGCTTTTGAGCCCCGAAGCCCAAAACCAACTTAAAAGCCTAATACGAACCTTTCGTAAAATTAATTAACTAATTAATTAATCTTGACCATTCTTCAATTAAACCATTTAATTGCTTATCCATTTCATTTGATTTCCTCACATACATCCTTACTCGGTGTACGATCCATTAGGTTCCAATTAGCGAGGCAGTGGGCGATGTTACTCTTAACGCTCGATTGTGAATTGAAACCACATTTCAATTCTCCCTTTGATGATTAGTGTTTGCTAATCATTAGGGCTTCCACAAACCATGAGTGACACCTAGCAGTATGTCATGGTTACCCAAGCTAAGTAGAATTGGTTGGAGAACCTATCCAGTTACAACTACAATGCAATACGGTCATTCTCTAATACAATACTCTTAATCGCATTGTTTAAATGATAGTTTGTTTCATGTCTACTATCCAATGCGATACTTCTATATATGATTCCCTTGAATATGATTTGGAACAAACTTCCTAAGTCATATTCATTTGCTTTGGCCAAAGACTTTAGAATCATATCTTAGAGTATTCTCCTTCCACCATGGAAGGTTAGAGATCCCTTGTTGTGCATTCATATGCCTACACGACTAGATAGCTTGACCCCAACAATGTCGTGGACACTCCGAGGGAATGTCGTTGACACGATCAAAGATCAAGGACCTAACCATTAGACATCTATGATGCCTCAGGTCAAAGGACTACTTTGCATATTGCAACTTTAGAGTTCATACATGACATGTATGTTCGAACTCTCTTTGATCGTAGTTCAGTGTACTCGATTACTCTTTCGAGCACCTATGTGTTTGTCTTAGTGTCCAACACCAAATGACTTGAGACTAGTCATACTCACGCTTGAGTCAACATAACACATACTAACCTTAGCGGATCGTCAATGCCCAATTGGCAATCCTATGGCTAGGAACGTTTTAGGAATGAACATAAGAGAAAGGTCTCGTTAATCTAACTCATTTAGATCACTTATCTCTTAGACCAAATACATCCCTTGGATTCCCTTATTGTTTAAACACATGATACAATAAATAGTGATTAACAATAAGCTTTGCCCTCCATTAAACATATAAAAGTTTAATACATTAAGTATTCCAAAAAGCTATTACATCAAATGAGTGGCTTTGTGGGCATACTTCCAACAATCTCTCAGTTGCACTCAAAGCCATCCTCCCATGTATCTAATACCCATCTTTTCCATATGATGGTCAAGCTGGATTTGAGACATTGGCTTTGTCAGTGGATCTGCTACGTTATCGGCTGAATCAACTTTGAGGATGTTGACTTTCCCCTCGGCATCATATCTTCTTATGATATTAAAGCGTCTGTCAAAATGCTTGTTCTTTTGATGTGCCCTGGGCTCCTTGGCTTGAGCTATCGCCCCACTATTATCACAGTACAAAGTTACTGGTGATGTAATGGTTGGAACCACTCCAAGTTCAGTAATGAACTTCTTCATCCAGAACGCTTCTTTGCCGGCTTCAGCTGCAGCGACATATTCAGCCTCTGTTGTGGAATCAGCAATTACACTTTGTTTCTTGCTTTTCCAACTGACAGCCCCACCATTCAGAGTGAATACATATCCGGAGTTGGAACTTCTATCATCGACGTCAGATTGGAAATCTGCGTCTGTATAGCCTTCCACTCGCAACTCTGCCGCTCCTCCATACACGAGGAACATGTCCTTAGTTCTTCTTAAGTACTTAAGGACCATCTTGACAGCTGCCCAGTGTTCTGATCCTGGGTTAGATTGATATCGACTAGTAATGCTCACAGCATATGCAATATCTGGCCTTGTGCATATCATGGCATACATGAGACTTCCTATGGCGGAAGCATAAGGAATATAACTCATTTGCCGTATCTCTTCAGGAGTTTTAGGTTCCATGGACTTAGAAAGGTGAATTCCATGTCTAACAGGAAGAAAACCTTTCTTAGATTGTTCCATCTGGAACCTACTTAGCACCTTATCAATGTACATAGATTGGGATAATCCAATTAATTTTCTGGATCTATCACGATAGAGCTTTATCCCAAGTACATAAGATGCATCTCCTAAATCTTTCATGTGGAAGGTTTTGGACAACCACACTTTTACAGAAGAAAGTACTGCAGTGTCATTCCCGAATAGTAATATGTCATCTACATATAACACTAGGAATACAACTGCATCCCCAACGACTTTTTGATACACACAATTTGTTGGAAGTATGCCCACAAAGCCACTCATTTGATGTAATAGCTTTTTGGAATACTTAATATGTTAAACTTTTATATGTTTAATGGAAGGGCAAGACTTATCGTTAATCACTATTTATTGTATCATGTGTTTAAGCAATAAGAGAATCCAAGGGATGTATTTGGTCTAAGAGATAAGTGATCTAATGAGTTAGATTAACGAGACCTTTCTCTTATGTTCATTCCTAAAACGTTCCTAGCCATAGGATTGCCAATTGGGCATTGACAATCCGCTAAGGTTAGTATGTGTTATGTTGACTCAAACGTGAGTATGAACTAGTCTCAAGTCATTTGGTGTTGGACACTAAGACAAACACATAGGTGCTCGAAAGAGTGATCGAGTACACTGAACTACGATCAAAAGAGAGTTAGAACATACATGTCATGTATAAACTCTAAGGTTACAATATGCAAAGTAGTCCTTTGACCTGAGGCATCATAGATGTCTAATGGTTAGGTCCTTGATCTTTGATCATGACAAAGGCATTCCTTCGGATTGTCCACGGCATTGTTGGGGTCATGCGATCTAGTCATGTAGGCATATGAATGCACAACAAGGGATCTCTAACCTTCCATGGTGGGAGGAGAATACTCTAAAATATGATTCTAAAGTCTTTGGCCAAAGCAAATGAATATGACTTAGGAAGTTGTTCCAAATCATATTCAAGGGAATCATATAGGAAAGTATCACGTTGGATAGTAGACATGAAACAAACTATCACTTAAACAATGTGATTAAGAGTATTGTATTAGAGAAGGACCGTATTGCATTGTAATTGTAATTGGATAGGTTCTCCAACCAATTCTACTTAGCTTGGGTAACCATGACATACTGCTAGGTGTCACTCATGGTTTGTGGAAGCCCTAATGATTAGCAAACACTAATCATCAAAGGGAGAATTGAAATGTGGTTTCAATTCACAATCGATCGTTAAGAGTAACATCGCCCACTGCCTCGCTAATTGGAACCTAATGGATCGCACACCGAGTAAGGATGTATGTGAAGAAATTAAATGAAATGGATAAGCAATTAAATGGTTTAATTGAAGAATGGTCAAGATTAATTAATTAGTTAATTAATTATACGAAATGTTCGTATTGGGCTTTTAAGTTGGTTTTAGGGGTTCGGGGCCCAAAAGTGTTTTGGTCCACAAGGCCCATTATGTTTAAGTTGTATGACAACTAAAACAAAATGGGCAATAAGCCCAATAACATTAAATGGCCGGCCATGGTAGAGAAATTGGGCTTTTGGTTCTTTAGGTCACTTATTTGAAGGGACTATATAAAGGACTTTATAGCCAAAATTCAATTAAGGGTTTTCTTGTGGAAATTGGGTGAAACATTTTTCTCTCTAATTTCTCCAAGAGGCCGGCCACCTAGGGAGAGAGGTCTAGCAATTTCTACTTCCCTAAGTCATCCATTTCATCCTCACAAGATACATCCTTGGTGAAGAGACTTAGAGACATCAAACTTTTGGTGTTTTGGAGAACTAATCCTCAAATCCTCAAAGAAGCAAAGGAGCACTAAAAGGAGGAAAATCACAAGGAAGATCCAAG
This sequence comes from Malus fusca, assembly GCA_035220775.1. NCBI lineage: Eukaryota > Viridiplantae > Streptophyta > Magnoliopsida > Rosales > Rosaceae > Malus > Malus fusca. Next base: position 27,914,116 of record CM069069.1, read on the forward strand.
GAGCAAGGAGGTGACTTGAAGGCCCTCCACTTGGGTGAATCCCTTGTGTAAACAAGGATGAGCTTCAAGGGTAAAGAAACTCTAAATTCTTCATTCTCTTTAATATTGTTAAAGAGTCTTTTGGTTCACCATATACTAGGCTTTGAAAGTCATGGGTTTTATGAATTGTTTTTGGATGCATGCCTACTTTAAAGAGTTAATAGTTTGCATATGTATTCAAATGTTCTTACATGTTCTTACATGTTCTTAGAGATGGAAATCAAATTCTTTATACATGAAGGAAAATATAAACAATTTTTAAGTTCCAGGACTTCCCCAGAGGGTAGGTTAAGCATGTAGGTGCCTATTGCTTTTGCCGAGATTTTAGTGCCGTTCCCAACTCGCACAATCATCTCCCCATTGCTCAGTGACTTGCTCCCCACTAGTCCCTGCATCGTATTACAGATATGTTGACTAGCGCCTGAATCAAATATCCAGGAATTGGAGCTCACTGTAAAAGAACTCTCTATGACAGAAATAGTCTCTTCAAAAGTTCGTGTCATAAGGCTCGCAATGCGCACCCTGTATTTCTTCTTCCAACGTTCATCCTTTCCACAATGAAAGCATGTTCCTTTGGATTTCTTTGCCTTCTTCTTATGCAACCTTTTCCTTATCATAGCATTCTCACTCCCACTGTCCCTTTTGAAACCTTTTTCAAATTTACAGCACATGTCAATCATCTCTTTCAAAGAATGATCGAATCTATTCACTTTATAGTTTACAATAAACTTAGTGAAATCATCCGAGAGAGATGCAAGGAAAAATTCTTGGGCCATTTTCCCATCGATGGAAGTTCCTAAACTTTTAAGATCTTTAAATATCTTTTCCATCTTTTGTCCATGTTTGTGGACAAATGCCCCCTTTGCCATCTTGGCATTCATTAGACTACAAACATTTGAGAATCGTACATTACTAGTCTCAATGTCATGCATCTTATGCAAACTTTCAACCATGGCACAAGAAGTGTCCATGTGCTTATGTAGCTTCATAAGCTCCTCACTAAGTGAAGTGAGGATTAAGCATTTGGCATGTAAGTCATTCTCATAGTGTCTAACATAATTTTGACACTCCTCCTTTGAAGCTAATTTCGTAGGAGGTACATGAGGAGGGGATTGCTTAAGCACATACAATATGTCTTTCACCTTTGAGACATTCTCAATGTGGCGATACCAAGCAAGGAAACGTTAACCCTTAAGGCCCCTTTTGTCAAGTATAATGGTGGGTATAATTTTAGGCATGTCGTTCACTACATAACAGAAATCGTATTAGATTGTTTGTTTAAAACTATTTGATTGGGTCTTTGAATCAAATAGTACCACCCACTATTTTTGGCAAATTCCACATCCCCCAATAGAATTCGAGAGTTATATTGAACTCTTAGCGGGTTATGGGAGACTCACCGTTACCAAGCCCACCTCACGATGATACGATGTTGGCTAGCAAAAATAATGATGAGAGAATAACGCATTATTCATTTACAACTTTTGTAATTACCTATCCGTTTGGCCTCTAGAGAATGTTGCCTCACGATGATACGATGTTGGAACCATTGCACTTAGTTTAAGTTATTCCCACCATGCTTAGTTCGTGAAGGGGTTCAAGAATAACCTCACGATGATACGATGTTGGCTATCCTCGTTGCCTACACTCACCTCATCATATGTATATGGATTCCTCCTGGATGTAAGCACATGCTTTGTACTTCCCCATGATAGGGTGAAGCCGGTGCATGAGTGACAAACGCTTGGAACCCACCACGGTGGAAGGCCTACGAAGAGATATTCTAAACATCTCTCGCTTATCAACTTAATATTCGTTTTGAGGGAGTAGTTTTGGGCTACATCAAAACATTTTAATCACATTAAAAGAACTTGGGCCTATCACAACCATTGGTCCAAGTTAATATGAATTAGTAGCATATAATACTCCCACTGTTTCGTTGAAACAAGCGAGACTATATGGAACTACTAACGAATGCATTGCATCCTCATATGGACTATATAGTCATATTAGGTTTTAGGATGATTATGAACCGTTTAATTTGATCCAACACGAGCCTTGTGTTGGACCTTGGGTTTAAGGTAGATAGTTGTTGATTTTAGTTACGCGTTTAATCCAATTAAACCGTTATTTCCTATTGGGCGTTGGACCCAACTATTCCATTTTGCATACATATAAACAAAAGGAATACATGAAATAATAAGAAGGGCTTATGCCCTTTTACAACACAAATCAAATGATGGACTTATGTCCATTTACAACAAATTGAATTAATCAAATTACATTCAAATCTACACTACTAAAACCCAAACATTCATAATGTAAATCGGCCAATCACATAGCTCAATTATCGTGGCCATTGGTCCATAATCATCCTTTTCTTAATCAATCAAAATTAACTAAGAAAACAACTTTAAACAATTGGTTTTTGGATCCATAGAATTGATTTAAATGGGACTAAGTGAAATGAAAATCCAATTCTCATTAAAGAGACAAAACCATTTTGTTCTCATTTTATTTGGGCCAAAAGGAAACTATGACCACAACAATTGGGCCATATTGCAAATACAAAAACTTTTGGGGTCACTTTGAAAAAACACAAAAGTCCACAACTTCATGTAATTTCATCTAGAACCCAAAATTTTATTAATGTAAAAACATCATTAAAGGATCAAAACAATTTGTCCTTTAGAGTTTTTAAGCCTAAACGTAAAAACGCAAACTTTTGGGCCAAAATACAAAAACACAAAATTATCAAAACTTTATGTAATTGCACAAAAGGCCCCAAAAGTACCCCCACTAGGGGGTGGCCGGTTTTTACAAGTGTGAATGAGTGTGAAACGGTTTTATGCAAGTTGTGCATGCATGTGCAATATGCAAGTTGATTTTGGTGGGTGAGTTATTGGTGAAATTGATGGTTTGTAAGAAAAATAAAAGATCTATGACAAACATTAAAACATTTCATCACATCTCACCAATAACCATCAACCATCAAAATATAAACCAAAACTTTATGAAAAACATAAAACTTTTGAATCAAAACTTCAAAACTTTATGTTCTTGGCAAGAACTTCAAGAACATTGAAGAACACCATGAAAACTCATAATAGCTGCATGAATGTTTTTCACTCACCAAAACTCAATTTTTTACCACTCAAAAGAGGGCTAATATCCTAGGGTACTTAGGGGTTCCAAAAGTCACTTTAAAACCATTTTAACAAGACAAACATGAACCCAAAAAATCACCCTTTGGATTTGGCCGAATTTCCCAAAACACATGGCACCAAATTTTAGTTCCAATATTCATGCTCAAATGAAATACATCTACAACATTTGAGATGCTAAATTTTCTAGCAAAATTTATATATTCAAAAGCAAGAACAAAGCTTGTAACATTTACAACATTTAAATCACAAAATATGAAAGTCACAAAACCCAAAAGGATTCACCATAAACTAGGCCTAGGCTCTGATACCATTCAAAGGAAAAAAATTGTTCTAGCTAAGAACAAGTATGAACATTTGAATACACATGCAAGCTATTAACACATTAAAGTAGGCATGCATCCAAAAACAATTCATAAAACCCATGACTTTCAAAGCCTAGTATATGGTGAACCAATAAACTCTTTAACAACATTAAAGAGAAGTAAAGATTTAGAGTTTCTTTACCCTTGAAGCTCATCCTTGTTTACACAAGGGATTCACCCAAGTGGAGGGCCTTCAAGTCACCTCCAAGCTCCTTGGATCCTCCTTGTGTTATCCTCCCTTTAGTGCTCCTTTGAAAATTTGAGGAAATGAGGATTTGTTCTCCAAAACACCAAAAGTTTGATGTCTCTAAGTCTCTTCACCAATGATGTATCTTGTGAAGATGATATGGATGACTTAGGGAAGAAGAGATTGCTAGATGTCCCTCCCCTTAGTGGCCGGCCTCTTTAGAGAAAAATGAGAGAAAGTGTTTCACCCAATTTCCTTAAGAAAACCCTAATGAGAAATAAAGCTATAAAGTTGATTTTATACTTCATTTCAAGTGAGTGGCAAACTTGTAATTAATCCAAGTTTGCTACCCTCACCCTTATGGCCGGCCTTACCTTTGTTATTGGGCTAATTGCCCATTTTGTTTTAGTTGTCATACAACTTAAACATAATGGGCCTTTTGGACCAAAACGCTTTTGAGCCCCGAAGCCCAAAACCAACTTAAAAGCCTAATACGAACCTTTCGTAAAATTAATTAACTAATTAATTAATCTTGACCATTCTTCAATTAAACCATTTAATTGCTTATCCATTTCATTTGATTTCCTCACATACATCCTTACTCGGTGTACAATCCATTAGGTTCCAATTAGCGAGGCAGTGGGCGATGTTACTCTTAACGCTCGATTGTGAATTGAAACCACATTTCAATTCTCCCTTTGATGATTAGTGTTTGCTAATCATTAGGGCTTCCACAAACCATGAGTGACACCTAGCAGTATGTCATGGTTACCCAAGCTAAGTAGAATTGGTTGGAGAACCTATCCAGTTACAACTACAATGCAATACGGTCCTTCTCTAATACAATACTCTTAATCGCATTGTTTAAATGATAGTTTGTTTCATGTCTACTATCCAATGCGATACTTCTATATATGATTCCCTTGAATATGATTTGGAACAAACTTCCTAAGTCATATTCATTTGCTTTGGCCAAAGACTTTAGAATCATATCTTAGAGTATTCTCCTTCCACCATGGAAGGTTAGAGATCCCTTGTTGTGCATTCATATGCCTACACGACTAGATAGCTTGACCCCAACAATGCCGTGGACACTCCGAGGGAATGTCATTGACACGATCAAAGATCAAGGACCTAACCATTAGACATCTATGATGCCTCAGGTCAAAGGACTACTTTGCATATTGCAACTTTAGAGTTCATACATGACATGTATGTTCGAACTCTCTTTGATCGTAGTTCAGTGTACTTGATTACTCTTTCGAGCACCTATGTGTTTGTCTTAGTGTCCAACACCAAATGACTTGAGACTAGTCATACTCACGCTTGAGTCAACATAACACATACTAACCTTAGCGGATCGTCAATGCCCAATTGGCAATCCTATGGCTAGGAACGTTTTAGGAATGAACATAAGAGAAAGGTCTCGTTAATCTAACTCATTTAGATCACTTATCTCTTAGACCAAATACATCCCTTGGATTCCCTTATTGTTTAAACACATGATACAATAAATAGTGATTAACAATAAGCTTTGCCCTCCATTAAACATATAAAAGTTTAATACATTAAGTATTCCAAAAAGCTATTACATCAAATGAGTGGCTTTGTGGGCATACTTCCAACAAAACTGTGGGGCCAACAAGGAGGGATTGGAGCTTGCGCTTAGACGATGCATTGTGGGTTTATCGTACGGCCTACAAAACTCCCTTTGGCATGTCTCATTTTCGGCTCATCTATGGTAAGCCATGTCATTTTCCCGTCGAGTTAGAGCACAAGGCACATTGGGCTGTGAAGACCTTCAACATGGATATAGATGCCGCCGGGGTGCATAGAAAGCTCCAATTAAATGAACTCGAGGAGATTAGGCACAAGGCGTACGAGAATGCTCGGATTTACAAGGATAAGACCAAGGCATATCATGACAAGATGCTTCGTACAAAGACATTCTCCAAGGGGCAGAAAGTGCTCATTTTTTATTCTCGCCTTCGGTTATTCCCTGGTAAGTTACGCTCTAAGTGGATTGGACCCTTTGTTATTACTAATGTTTTTACCCATGGTGCAGTCCAAGTCCAAAGCATGAAAACCGGCCATGAATTTAAGGTGAATGGGCATCATTTGAAGCCCTATTACGACCTGTTTGAGGAGCATATCGTGGCGGAAATACCCCTCCATGCCGTGAGCCCTAATGGAGCTTAAAAGGAGGTATCGTCCGACTGCAAGACGTTAAAGAAAGCACTTCTTGGGAGGCAACCCATGTATTCAAATAAGGAAGATCTATGAATCGCTCCACAATCAGTTTTGCGTTTCTAAAAACCTTCCCTTTTACTGCTTTTATTTTGCCTTGTTTGTCATTTTTATTTGTTGCTTGTTTGATTGTTTTTGGTGTGGATTTTTGTTTGAAACTTTGACTAGTAAATAAAGTGTTTTTACATTGACTTTAGTAGAGAAGGAACATTTGGTAGAAAAAAATCAGAGATGTGCATACAAACATGAAATGAGTCTTCATTGGTCAGGAGGTGCCTCAACATTCGACGGAGCTCCAGAAAGACGAAGCACCAGAGATTGATTATCCGGAGCCTCAACACTTGGTGAAGCGCCAAAGGACGAAGGCAGAAGTTGCCTCTGGAGTAACGCCACAAACCTCTGATGATCACTCTGAATCCGCACTTCAGACTCCTGCAGCTGATCAAGCTTCCTCTTCATGCTTGTTGAGTAATTAGTTGCGAGCATGTGCAACTCTTTATTCTCATGCCTAAGCACTCTGACCTCTTGCCGAAGACTAGCCACTTCAGTCGTCAACGACTCAACCTGACGAGATCGAGCATGTTTGATACTGAGCCTGCACATCGGACGCTGTAGGCCAGAGAGTCCTGAACAGCCAGTTCGTCGGACCGCCTGGAAAGTATCCTAATGTCTCTAGGAGTGAGAAGATTTCTGGCCACCACCGAAGCGGTTGTATCATTCATCATCATGGAATCCCCAACTGTAAGAGGACCATTTGGGGATACGAAGGATGGCTGCCAAAGGTTGTTTGGATAAAATATGTCACTATCTTCCCCGACATTCAAGTTAAGGCGACGGTCAGAAGGACAAGACATATTCGAAGGTGTGAAGAAAAAGAAGAGGTCAGACAAATCAAGTTCTTAGAAGTACAAGTAGGGAGCTTCTACATGCGGAAAAATTCAAGTGTGCTTTGGAATGTGATGCGTGCCTCTCTTTAAAAATCAGCACTCGACGGAGTTTCAGAAATTGAAGAGGCGAGTTCAGAAATCGAAGAGGCAGGCTCAGAGATCGAAGAGACGTCTGCTTTCTCAAAAGCTGGGCTGCTGAGAAACCACGGGCCGATCTCAGAAATCGAAGAGGCACTTGCTTTTTCAGACGTGTCATCACCTGTCGCATGCACACTCAGCTTTGCAAAAATCACGGATAATTTATCGAAGCATCGATCTCAGATATCAAAGAGGCACTTGCTTTTTCAGACGTGTCATCACCTGTCGCATGCACACTCAGCTTTGCGAAAATCACGGATAATTTGTCGAAGCGCCGATTCAAGATATCGAAGAGGCATCTGCTTTTTCCAGACGTGTCAACATCTGTCACATGCACACTCAGCCTTGCAGAAATTACAGGCAATCTGTCGAAAATTTCTGGTGAAATAGAAAGCACGTGAAGTTTACTGTTCAATCATCAAACGGGTGCCGACAAGAGTGAAAGAATAGTACCGGTTATTAATTCCTATAAATGTCGTCATTCACCCTCCATAGCAAGGCAGATATACATAACCCTTCTTCATCTCCGAAAATGCATTCCCAACGAAGCCTCTCGAGTTACTCTATGTTTCTCATCCCTTGGGGTACCTCTGCAAACAAGTCATCAAGAGCAAAAGTATTTCATATCATGAAGCTTGAAAGCAAAAGTATCTCATATCATGCTTTCTCCCTGTCCTTTTCCTTGTCTTTGTGACAAGGAGAAAGCGAGCAATCAGCCAGCACTTGGTGTCAATCTTCCGATCTAAGAACTGACTGTCTGGAACTCCTTCCTGATTGCTTACCTAGCATTGCTCTCGAGTGCTCATCTTCAACTGCTGATGTACTTCCGAAGAAGATGCCACATCTGCCTGGAGAACAGATAAGGCAAGTGAAAATGATACCTTGAAGCATGTGGAGACAACGTGCTAATTCATCTTCAAGATCAAGTCTCCTTTTCCTTGCTAAGAAGTTCCCCAGCCCAGTTCAAGAATAAACCTGTGGAAAGATACTTCTTCAAAAGCAAAAGTATCTCATATCATCAGAGTCGCAGGCAAAGATATCTCATCACATGTTTTTCCTTTACCCTTGCTCTTGCATGCGGGACAAGGAGAAATAAAGCAATTAGTCGGCACTTGGACAGATTGAACAAAGAAATAGACCACCACCTCTACCTCGTGCCTACCTGCCGTGCAAAAGAAACAAGTAGAGAAGAATGCAGCCTGCACACTCAATCAACCCGGCAAAAGGAGTCCAAGTTGAAACCAAGAGCTCGAGAAGCTTCAACAACATATGGACGCATCAGTCGCCAAAGAGCAAAGCCTCGCCGTACAAGGCCATCAAATCACCACCACCAATCAAGTCTCATTTTCCTTGCTAAGAAGTTCCCTAGCCCAGTTTGAGATCAAAGCTGTGGAAAGTCAACAAGATCATCTCTCCATAACCAGATTTGCGTTCTTAAACTCTACTATGTCTGGTTTTTATTTTGCCATGCTTGTCATGTTTATTCGTTGTTTGTTTGTTTGCTTGTTTTCGTGTGAGTTTATGCCTGAAACATTGAGGACAATGTTTGATTTAAGTGTCGGGGGAGGGGGGTAACCAAGTTGTTTTGCATGAAATTCGTGGGAGTTTATCACCCATTACTGCTAGTGTTGTTCCTTGCTGTTTTAAGTGTTTTTATGCTGTTTTGGAGTATTTTAGTGTGTTTTGACATAAAAATCCGAAAATCTCATAAAAATTTGAAAAATTGTTTTGAAAAACCCAAAAAGAGTTGTTTTTGTGTGTTTGTTTGTGTCTTAGGGTACCTTCCAACACAATGATCAGGATTCGGTTTTTAAATTGCATGATTGTTAAAGAGAATAATAAACATGGATGAAAGTTTGATTTACTATTTGGTGTATGCTTGGTTGTGGTTATAATTTATGAATTCACATGCAATCATAAAGGAAAAATCAATTTTTGTAACATGCTTGAAGGAAGGAACTCAAATGAACGCTACAACCTTGTGAGACTTGAGCCTAAACATTTATTTGGAGAGTTAATAATATGTGCACTATTGTTTTCTAAAGTCGTTGCATGATCTCATTATTCTTTGCTTGGTTGCTACTTAGAAGGCGTTTCATCATTTAGTTCCAAATGCTAGAACTCATGCCTATTTCATTCAAAGCATGCTATTGATTTGCATAATACATATTCAAGATGAAGTTGTGTAATGACCACCACAGCCAAATTGCCGTGCCCTATTTCATTATGTGTTTAAGTTTAACCCCGTTGAGCCTTGTGTATCCTATGTTCTTTGTTAACCCACACTATCCTCACCTAACCTAGATTAGGACCATCCATACCCTTGTTCTTGAAGCATAGTAAAACATAATTTAGAAGGAATTCCTTTTGTTGAACTTTTACAGAAAAACAAGTGTGGGGGAAGTGATTCTTGTGTGTGTGTGTGTGCCAAAGTCCTTAATAAGGCACGGGTAGAAAAAAAAAAAGAAAAAAAAAAGAAACATTCGTGGAAAATAGAATGAAAAGAAGAAAAGTTGTGAAAAAGAGCTCTAAAGTGTTGTTTGTTGAAGAAATGGTCCAAAACATGGAATTCGGCCCTAAGTGTTGCTTGAATCTTCCCGTTGTGTTTAAAAGTTAATTTCTGCATTATTGAGTGAATTCCAAGCGTCTATTTCATTACTTTGCTTGCTTTTGCTTTCAAACCGTTTATTATCCCTATCCTTTCTTTGTTAGCCATTACCCTTAAACCCCGTTACAACCCTTAGCTTCATCTTGAGTGTTATGCGTTTCAATATGTGGAGTTTGGAATTGGTATGAGCATATGGTGTCACTGGTTCTTGTATCTAAGTGGTAGCATTCCATTCATGAGATCATATCTAAACATGCTTAATAACTCCAGAAAATTGCTTTCTTTGTTATACATATATGTGAGTGTTCGTTTTCATGTTTACATCAATCTTCTCACATATAACTAGTGTAGGGTGTGTAGTCAGAAAATGTGTGAAAATAGAGAGTATCTTGTAAGGAATTGAGCAAATTCTCTAAGGCATGTTACTATATTCAAAACATCGTTTTAATTGGTTAAATGTGAACTAGTAAGTGGTGAGTGTGATTAAGTATGTGCTCAATTGTGAAGATAACTAAAATATGTGGGAATAATGATTTTTAACTTGTCATGTGCATTGGAAATCCCTGAGGCAAAAGGTGGAAGGTTTAGGTTGTGTTTTGTTTTCTTTATTTTGCTCGAGGACTAGCAAAAGCTAAGTGTGGGGGAATTTGATAGGAGCATATTTATGCGACTTAGTTAACATGTTTTCTTGCACTTACTTAGTTAGTTATTGCTTATAAGAGTGTTTTAAGCCATTTTCGTATGTTTGTAGGTCCTAATAACAAAGTTGGCAAGAAAAGTGCATTTTGGTGTATTTTGGAGCAATTTTGGGCTGAAATGGATTGCATGCACTTGGAGACATGAGGATGGACGTTTTGGGAAGATTAGAATTCAGCATATGTGTGTGCAAGTGTGTGACCTACAACTAACAAACATCATAGCTGCCATGTGATGGAGAACATGTGTTGATTGTGGCTGATATGATGAAGATGTGTGTGTGCAAATGCAAAGGTAAACAATGACAGCACAAACACATGGAAGCCCACGGCAAGGACAGGTTGGAGGGCAACAAATGGGTGATTTGTGGCTGAAATAATGAAGAGCATGTGTGTGTGCAAGTGTGACAGCTTGTGGATCTGGAAATAATGATAACATGACAGCAAAGACACATGCAAAGAGGCCTTGAGCACCATCCTTCACACTTGTGCAGCAGCAACCCTTCATCATTACTTAACATTTATGCCACAAGAACATGGAGACAACATCATACAAGGCACATGCTAAGGAGAAACAAAGATGACAACACATACATGCAAAGAGGGAGGAATGCACGGCAAGAGAGGGAGAGATCACATGGAAAGACATGGCACATGCAAGAAATGAGATACTTTCAGCCACAAGAACAAAGATGACATACACATGGCATGGGCAGAAAATGTGTGTGTTTGGTGGCTGAAATGATGAAGAACATGTGTGTAAATGTAAAGGAGAAACATGGCAGAAAATGTGTTTGTTTTGTGGCTGAAATGATGGAGGTCATGTGTGTGCAAATGTAAAGGGAAACATGGACAACACACACCCATACAAACTGCACATGCAAAGGAAATTGAGTGGTCCTCTCCCTAGCCTATAAATGCATCCACCATTCCCCTTCCTAAATGTACCATCTTGATCCATAATTTTTACATCCCACAAACACTTTCATTTCCCTTGCCGTGAGACCTCCATCATTCATTCAGCCATTCCCCATTCACCATACATTCAACCACATTCACATATACATTCATCCAACATATCCCAAAACACAATTCCATACATTCCCTTCCCTTGGCCGAGACATTCACCAATCCTAAATACATTCATAACCTTTCCATATATCCATACACATCCTTAGACACTTGTGTTACAACAAGGTGGTGAAAACGAAAGTCCTTGGCGTTTCAAGCCTGAAACTTTGGAGCGTTTTAGGTGTACTTCGTTCTTGCTTTCAATGTCTACTTTGTTATTTTCTGATTTTGTTGTAATTATGAGTAGCTAAACCCCTATTTAGTTAGGGGGAAGTTTGAAGCCATGAACATGCTTGAGATATGAATTGATTTCTTCCAATTGTGATTTGATAAGCTGTGATTGCAATTCAATTATCTATTTTATTCATAACTGATTCTTGTATGTTTATTAAGGATGCATACTTAGTTTTCATGCATGAATTAGATGCTAGACTATAAATGAGTTTCACCTAATCGTTACAAGTTTATATTCATGAGTACTGAAGGTTGTTTATCACAATCGCGTTAATTGAATTCTTGGCAAATGTATCATGCATTCATAGTTATAATTGCCTCGTCAACACTTATGATTTTCATTGAACGTAATGATCTCTGATTGTATCTCTATTATGCATTCATATAGGGGACTTTTAGAGAATGATTTGGGTTGTTGCATGCATTCATCTAACTCAATGAGTAAAGGAAAATCTGAGGGTTAATTTGTGCATCACGGTTAATCTGGGGTGTTGAGCATCATAGTTTATTGAAAAGCAATTGGAAATCAATTCATGTGCAAGTGTGTCATGTGTGAAGAACGGACCTCTAACTAATCTATCCATCATCTCATTTCTTAAATTCGCTTTACAATATGTCTAATTTTATAAGTTGTTTGTTTGTTTCGAATTCGTCAAAACCAAAATCCCCCTTTTTCTTTGTTGTTTCAAAGTGTTAAATTTCTATTTCGTTAGTGTTTTTGAGTGTTTTGATTCAAACCAAAACACTAAATTCATCCAAAGTTGTGTTAGAGTCAAATATGCCCAGTAATTGTTTTTAGGCAATTTTGAGTGTTTTTAAGTTGTTTTGCGTCTTTAGAATTTGTTTTGAGTCCTTTGAGTCTATTCAAACGTTTTTAACTTTGTTTTTATGTTTTTGAGTTAGTTTAGAGGTTTTAGCAAGCCCTCCTAATCCCCGGTTTAGAACGATCCCTACTTGCATTTTTACTACAATTTGACAACAAGAGGGTTTAATTTGAGTGTGTTAACTTTCATCGCATCAAAAAGCTAGAGGGAGTCTAGAGAGAAAAGTATCTATCTCATCATGCGATGTTTGGTATTGGTAGAGGATATAGTTTTATTGTTTAAAGGCTATTTATGGAGAATCTAGAGGAACATAAAAGATCAGATAAGAACACATTGCACAATCTGAAAAACTTTTTCAAAACGAATCATTGTATCTAACCCATTTAATAGTTGTTATTAGTTTAATTACGCATTTAAAAGGGGAAAAAAAGGGAAAAAAATACAAATAGTCACTTAGGACTATGGTCTAGTGGTATTTATTTTCACTTGTAAATCAGATGCCTTATGTTCGATTCTAGTCAAAGGCGAATTTGAACCACATTATTGTTAGCCTATTGTGAGGATTAGTCCATCACCTTTTCCCTTAGTATAGAAATATCGTTTGTTCAAAAAAAAAAAAAGGAAAAAACTAATTTTGAGTAGTAACTACCATCCTTCTTCTCTCTGCCTATGTCATGGCTAAACAGGTGGACCTGCTCTCATTTATCCACTATTATATCTCCTTTCTTTTATAAAAACTAACAACAAAATGATGATTAAACGTCTCGGAATATCTGAATTAGACGAAAGAGAGAGTAGGGAAGAGTTGATGGTTTTTCTTTTTCTGGGTGCAAATGGAATCAACTTTTGAACAACTTTGTAACTGATATAATCATGAATAGATTGATTTCAAAATAAAGAAAATTAAAAGGATGGGTGCATAATAAGAAGGAATGCGGAGAACGGGGAGAGATTGAGGACAACAGAAGATGTGAGGCAAGAAGTCTTCGGCCCCACGAGATCGAATCGCTTTTTAAAAGTACCTGTTATTGGATTTCGCAACTAGAGTAAAAGGCCAAAACGCATATCTCATAGAATATGCCACTCATTTAGGCTTTCATTTGTTTTTAGTTTTTGTTTTTGGGGATTAGTTAGATATTATGCTTTTAACTTTAATGATGCGAGTTTTGTAGTTGTTTGTGCGTCTTTTGTTATTTATCATTTTACCTTTTTGAGTTTTCTATTTCTATTACTTGGGCGAGTTCTACTCAAACACGAGTAACTCGAGTTCTACCCAAACACGAGTAACTCGACTTCAACATGATGAACACAACTATATTATTTTTCAATTTTTGGATATGTAATTTAAATTATGGTTAATTATATATGTTGGAACACAATTATAATTATGCACGTCCAATAAATTATTTAAGATAGCTTGCAAAACAAGGAAAAGCCTCAAAGAGTAAAAGGCACCATTGTTGCACTGACTATGGACTCTCAAATGCTCAATGAATCACTCTGATGAATGTATTGGACCTTAGATTTTAGTGGGCAACGTACCTTGTAGGTGTTGTAAACCTAGGAAGATTACTATTTAACTCTATTTGCATTCTACTTGAACCATTCTCCAAGCTAACATGCAACTTAACCGACTGTATATGAACCTCTTAGACATGAGAGATCCGACCCATTAGTTTGAAGGTATTTTGGTCATTTTAATTTCGCACAAAGACCAATGGAAAAAACTGTTATCTTTTAATGAAAACATTGATTTGTAGGACACAAAGTTAAAAAAAAAGCAAGTTATAGTGTGAACTGGATGATCTTTAGTGTCTAAGTTTAGTCTTGAAGAATGACGTAGAGTCTTTTTAAAGAATGATTATCTTGAAAGGATTAAGGCAATGATCTTTTATAATCTTATGCCACTTAGTATGTCAATTAACTGTTTGACTTGGTTTGTGAAATTATTTGAATGATTATTGATGCTTAGTCGTCGCACCATATTAGTCCAAAGTCCTAACGGCTTGAGCAACACTGTTAAATATGTGTCTACTTGTGCAAGCTCTCCATATGATGTTTGCGCTTAATTAGTACGAGATTAGGGGTGTATTAGTAAATGTGTCAGGATCTCATCTATCGATACACATATAATTAGGGATTACTAAATAATAAAACAACACCACCAAGACGGCTACCAAAAAGATGAACTATCGATTTTAATATGTTTATTAGAGAACTGATCCTTAAAGAATTACAAAAAAATAGATTAGCTATTCCAATAATTGAGGATCTCTTCCCGACCAAAATAATAAAGAATGAAGATTTTATAAGATTGTGCTGAAGTCTACATATTTTCTTTTCAATTTTGAATAGAATAATATCGTAGTATTAAACTCGTCATTAACAAGATTCGAGCTTAATAAGTCTCGTTTATTGTGAGAATAATACTATTAAATAGTAGTAGTAAATAGTAAGTGATTGTGTGTTTTTTTTTTTTTTTTTTTTGAAAGAATATGTTATTGTATAAGACTTAGCAAACTGGTTGTGTTTTGTGTCAAACCAATTATTATAATTCATCTTGTCGTATCAAACTTGTTACCTCAATGAGTTTTAAACTTCAAATCTAAATTTGACCTGTTAAAAGGTTTTACCTGTTATGTTTCGACTTGAATTTTTTTTTTTTTCAAGTCGAGTATACTGGAATTGCATAAAAATGTCATGTCAATTAGCTATTAAATAATGGATTTTTTTATTAACACTCTACATGTTGTTGAATACACCCCACTTAAAAATGTAATACTAAATAACTTGTAACTCTAATATGAAATGACTATTCAAGCCCTCATAGCTGCTCTTACTCTCCATTGTAGAAATTTTGAAATTAAGGGTTAATTTTTAGCTATATTTGATAAATACTCTTATAAGACGTAGTTGTTGATGATTGAATTATTACTTAAATATTAATTAACATGCTTATTTTCTATTAATGACATATAATTTATAAATTAGTTTTAAAAAATTAGTCTAACTAATGTTTACTCAAACAAATATTTTTCTTCTTTCAATAATACCAAAACAATTTATTTTTTTGAACAAAAGATATAATCTATACTAAGAGAGTTGGAAAGTGAGCTAAGCCTAACAATATGCTAGTAATAATATGATTCAAACTCGTCTTTGACCAAAATGAAATATAAGATCTTTACTTACAAGCGAGGATGAATACCACTTACTATAGTATTAAGTGGTCATACATAACACAACCAAGTGGACGATTTCTTTTAAAGCCAATCAAAGGTCTGGAGAAGGACACGTGGCGAAGGTTGAAAAGAACATGAAGGGGGATTATGACGTGTGGGATGAAGTGTCGCCTCACAAAAACAAGTTGAGTTTGAATTTTGAAGGGGGTGGGATGCTTTTGACCCTCGAGGGCCTTTCTTCTTGTTTTATATATTACTCGTACGCCACAAGGAACAAAGGAACGAATCCATCATCTTTGTTTAATACTTATTGACTGGTCAAGGTTAATTGGTTATGTAACCCATTACGTATCATAAGTGTGATTTCAATTTTTTTTTTTTTTTTTTGCTTTTTTATATTCTTAATTCGTATTAAAGTGATGAAATTAAACATTTTTTTAGGTTTTTGTTGCGGTCATATTTAGAATATGAATGTGATTGTGTAAATCCTAAGAAATATGAGAAAATATCTTATATTCCTATTAGGACTAGATTACCTATTAAATGTTGTAATCATAAAGAGAAAGATTTTACCCTTCCTACTACAATAAATAAAGGCACAATGGGGTGAATTAAACACACCTCACAATTAAATCAATATGTCTTCTCTCTAATAGTGGTTGGCCCCCTCTTTCTCTCTCTCTAAACCCTAGATCGTTCAATCAAATAGGCCTACAACAATTTTAACCTTTTAAAACATTCTAAATAATTACCTTATGTTTTGAAATTAGACATTTTTTAGGTCATCAAAATAAAGTGATGACGTCATTAACGTTAAATAAGGACGTGGACAAATATTGGAGCTTTCAATCCCTAGTTTTGTTGGCGAAAAAGGATAGATTATGGATTCAAAGCTCCATAAATAACTTGAGAGTTAAAACCGACTTCATCACTTAACGCTAATAATCTAACGTAGTTAATTGAAAGAGAAACTTTTGTTTCGGTCCCTGGCTGACCACAAATTTTTAGACTCAAATTTATTAATTTGAATATTATGATTGAAGGACAAAATATTGAATTGCAGTATTAATTAAGAATTTTGATAACGAAACTTAATAATTCCTCTCTAAATCATGCAAAGTTTAATTGTCACAGCCCGTCCCGAGAAATAATTATCGTGGTTGTGAAAAGACGAATTTACCCTTGAGCGTCGGGTGTGTGTTTGTATTTTGGGTTAAGAAATTGGGTCAATTAGTTTTATCCCTAACTAATTGGACCCAATTAGAGCTAAAAGATTAAAGAGTTTTGATTGGTGTACATTTTGGAACCACACACACACATCCATACCCTTTCTCTCTCTTCTCTCCCGTACTCTCTCTCGGACTCACTCTCTCTTCCCTCTCCTCCGTATGGACAACCTTGAACCAAGCCAAATCTTCACAGATCAAGGAAGAAAATGGTACCATTGTGTTCGTGAGGACCATACGAGTTCAATGGTACCCATTTCAGGTAAGAACTCGTTCGATATCACGTTGAAAATTCAAGCTCCGAGTTGAGTACTATTCATGAACTTTTGAATGGTTATGTTTTAGGGCAATCCAAGCTCACTGCGAGCTCTAGGAGGTTCTCACGAAGTTCGGAGTGCTTCGTTGGCTCGGTTTTGACGTCGGGATCACGAGGTTCGAAGGTGGCCAGTTTTGGTAGGATTCTCTCGACGAGTTTTCGAGGGATTTGAAGCTCCCAAGAGGTATAACCTTCTTCCTCTCGTGATTTATGACATTCTGGTGAAAATTTTATAAAAAATGGTGCAAAAACGAGCGAGAAAGAGGCAGTTGCAGGTCTGCCTAAAATCCGGCGCCGGCGACGCTGTTCCGGCGTCTGGAGGTTGAAGGTGATGCGCGTGAGCCACAGAAAAATTATTTTTAAAATTTCACGATGTTCGTGAGGTTGTGTAGGTCATGCTGGTATATTCAAATACCAAAATTGAGCTTTGTATGAAAAGTTATTAGATAGTTTTGTCTATGTGCTTTAAAATAACGTTTTTATAGTTAATTCGCATATAGGTGAGGCTTATCCTGAGGACGAGCGTATCCACGGGCGACTCGGGGGTTACGACCCGTTGACATATCAGTGAGTGGGCTTTTGTTTTCAGTATATACTTATATACTTGATATATTTCCTAGAAATGCATTTTTAGGAAAATATGCTTTGAAATAATATGCCAAATGCTTTTATATTCTGAATATGCATTTCATGGTTGCATATATATATAAATGTGGTGTTGTGGAGGCACAGGTAAGTTCAGGTAAGTTACGTTTGGTTATGTGAATCATCGATGATGTGATATGTGATTGAATAATGTTGAGCTCATAAAACTGCACCTAGGGTGATTGTGATTTAGCTAGAGATATAAAGTACATGCATGTTTATTTACGTCACCTCCCGCACTATATGCTCAAATTGGATCCAACTTAAGTGCATAGTTTTGTCGTACAAACCTTATTTATGGTTCCGACTCGTAGGTGACTAGCGATTTATCGCCCGGCTATTATGAGAGAATAGAATTGAGCATAATTATATTACACCCAATCTTGTCGTACACACCCCTTTTTAGTGGTTCCGACTTATGTGCAGTATGTTGCCGTATAGGTCATTGTAGTGACTCCGGCTAGAGTAACTTTGAGGTATGAATTTAGCCGTACAGACTACCACAGGGGTTCCGGCTAACATATCATATTTCTATGAATTTATTCTTACCTGAATTGCTTACTCTGTTATATATTGGCATGGCATATATTTGAAAATGATTATGTGAAGCATGAATTGAATTGATATGATTTCATATATATATATATATATATATATATATATATATATATATATATTATGTATATGCTTATATTTTGATTCTGGGAAAAATTATACATGTTTTACAGCGAGGGGTTAGATATGTTGATAAAGAAAATGATTTTGTAAAACATTTGTTTTTGCCCACTCACGTTTTCTGTTTTGCGTCCCTCTAGGTTTTAAGTAAGCTTGCTGTTGGTGGCTTGATGACGTCGGCAGTTCTGACCTACCTCAATAATAGTAGGACATTTCTGGTACTGTATAACTAGTACTTGTCCTACTGGACTGCACCTAGACTTACTATGCTCTGATTAGGAGTATTTACATTTGTAACTAACTCCTATCACTTCCTGTTTAGTAGTGCACTCTAGTAATTTGGTTTTCAATTATTCGTATAATTCTTATCATTATCGCTTCCGTACTGTGCATATGGCTACGTCACTCTCACGTGATGGCCAGCATGCCTTGATCTCGGTCGGGGTGTGTCATTGATACCAAATAAGGAATTTTAATTTTTTTCTCAAATTTAAATTGTGTAAAATTTGATCAACTTTTTAATTTTTTCGAATAAAACGTTTATTTTTATTTTTAACTATGAGTACGTTTTAAATTTAAAAAGGGTACATTTTATATAAATATGTTAGTACATTATACATAACAAAAGTGAATAGATTTAACATAAAAAAGGTACATTTTATATTAAAAAATTAGTACATTTTACATATCACAAAACGATACATTTTACTTATAATAAAGTGGTACATTATTTTTTTATTTTATCAAAAAATGGATACATTATAAATATATGAATGTGTACGTTATAAAATATATTATGGATACAAATAAAAGATAAAAAAATTATGGGTACAACTAGAAGTTAAAAGATTTGGGTAGAAAAAGAAATTAAATATGGGTACCAACTAAAACTAAAAAGAAAATTGATACAAATTAAAAAAATGGATACAAATTATAAATAGAAATATCTCTACTAATTAATAAAACTCTCTCTGTCAACCAAAAGAAGGTGAAAAGACAAATTAGTCTTGTATCACACAAAAAAATGATGGGCAATAATGTAATTTCACAGGTCCAAATTTTACGATTTTTTATTGAAGCCTCTCTTACAGGTGATGTTAAAATATCTCCAATATTAAAAAAAAAGACCTCCAACTCCCCCCACGTTCTCTCTCTCTCCCTCTCTCCTTCTCATTTTCTAAAAAAAATGTGTTCATACACACAAAATGTGTAGGCAAACGCTAGTATAATATAAAACTTACACATAAATATAAATACATCAAATCTAATGTTTCTAATACTAAATGGATATATTTAGAAATAGTTACATACTTTTTAATTATAATATGTTGACATGTAAATATTTAATTTTGGAATAATGACGTTGTCACATCCCGGCCCGGGGCGGACCGGGTCCACCACATCCCGGTCCCGTTCCACCACCATAGCACGATATGTGCCTCATGCTAGGTAGAGATGAGAATACACATTTAAGGATCACTCCCCTGGGCGATATGGGATGTTACAATCCACCCCCCTTAGGGGCCCGACGTCCTCGTCGGCACACTTCATTCCAGTGAGGGAAAAGTATCCTCTGAATAAATTGGCTAAGTTGTTCATCACGAAGATTGTGAAGTATCATGGAGTTCCAGTGAATATTATTTCTGATTGAGATCCAAGATTTACTTCTAAGTTTTGGGTAGCTTTTCAGGAAGCTATGATACCAAACTGACACACCCTGATCCTAGAATCAAGGCGTGACGGCCAGCACGCCTTGATTCTAGGATCGGGGTGTGTCAGACGTGGATATAACCAAAGGACATTGATTAAAAAAAAAAAGGTTTAATTAAAAAAATAGAAAAATGAGGAGTAATTTCTCCAAATTTAAATGTTTTTTAAAGTCAAGATTAATATGAAATTACTATAAAAATTAAATAGTTCACCGTACTTAACCGTCTATGTTGCTTATGATTTAGTGGTATTCCTCTTCACTTGTAAGTGAAGGGTCTTAGGTTCGATTCTCGTAAAAAACGAATTTGAACCACATTATTGCTAGTCTATTGTGAGGTTAAGTCCATCATTTCTTTAGGGTAGATAATATTGTTTGCTAAAAAAAAAACTTCTATGTTTGTCAAAAAGAAGAAAAAAAAAAAAGCGAAGAAAAAGCGACCAAAAAGGAAAAATAAGGAAAAACACTTGGACTCAATCAATAAAAAATCCCACTTGGACGGTTGGTTGGACTGATCTCAACCCAAACACAAGAACAGTACAGAAGATAATTGTTTTTTTTTTTTTTAACAGTACCGAAGAAAATTAGTTGCATGTGAGATGGAAGGCCATAACGAATGAGAGAATAACGTGTTTCTGAAAGCGATAGTACATTTGGATTCTTGTGTAATTGCCTCCATTAGACAAACCCTCCTCCACGCCACAATCCCAAAATTCCATTTTTCTTTCTTTCTTCATTGTTCCTGCTTCTTTCTTTATCTGGTATTTATCTTCTTCTTCATGAAAGTTCCAGTCTTTAATCGGGCCCTATATAAGGCTTCTCCCAAACTCCTCCTCCTCTCACCCCACTTCTATATCCACTCAAATCTTCAAAACCCCTCCACTCCCATGGCTGCCTGCATCGATACTCAGACCAACCAACTTTCTCGGGATCCAAACAGGTCCAGTTCTGACGAAGACCGCTACCAATTCATGAACTGCCGCCGCAGCTTCTCCGATCAAGTTTCCTGCGCACCCATTTGCCAGAATCGCACGAAAACCACTCAGACGCGCAGAATCGTGGAGGATCTCGACCCAGATGAAGATCTATGGCTCAGAATGCAGGACGAAGCTCGCTCGGATATTGATGATGAACCCATCTTGTCAAATTACTATCACACTTCGATTCTATCACATGCTTCTCTGGAAAGTGCTTTGGCCCACCATCTATCCGTGAAATTAAGCAATTCCAGCCTATCCTCTGCGACCCTAGTGGATATTTTCATGGGGGTGTTCGCACATGATCAGGAAGTGGTCAGGGCCGTGAAGGATGATCTGAGGGCGGTGAAGGAGCGGGACCCAGCTTGCGTTAGTTACTCTCACTGCCTGTTGAATTTCAAAGGGTTTCTTGCGTGCCAAGCCCACCGTGCGGCGCACAAATTGTGGTCGCAGGGGAGGAAGGTCCTGGCTTTGCTGATTCAGAACAGAGTATCCGAGGTTTTCGCTGTGGACATTCACCCGGGGGCGAAAATCGGAAGCCGGATACTGCTGGATCACGCCACCGGGCTCGTGGTGGGAGAGACGGCGGTGATTGGAAGCGATGTGTCAATTCTGCACAGTGTGACTTTGGGAGGGACTGGAAACGCATCCGGGGACCGGCACCCGAAAATTGGGGATGGGGTGCTGATTGGGGCAGGGACTTGTATTTTGGGGAACATTAGGATTGGGGAAGGGGCCAAGGTTGGGGCTGGGTCTGTGGTGATAAAGGATGTGCCGGCGAGGACGACGGTGGTTGGGAATCCGGCCAGGTTGATTGGAGGGAAAAATCCAGTAAAGTTGGATACGATGCCTAGTTCTACTATGGACCATACTTCTAATATAGCTGAGTGGTGTGATTATGTTATTTAAGAAAATGACTTACGACTCTCGTTTTTCGAGGCTCCTTTGGGGGATATGTTTTTTTTGGTGTATTTTTCTGTTTGTGGTTTAAGTGAGAATTGAAGTTCTCCTAATAGCAAACAGGGAGCCTCCTGCCTCCATGCTGAATAAAAGTTATATAATACGTTGTGGGATTTATGCTTCTAGTGAGAATTGAGGTTCTCCTATTGGAAGCATTGTTATTGCATGTACTGTTTTGTATCATTGTGAGATGAATATGAAAGTTTGGAGTTAGTATGTTTACTTGTGATGATTTATACCTCGGTTGGTTAAAAGCATTCATGATGTAATACACCGGAGAGTACATTGTCACTTGTGTTTGACTTCTACTCGACTCTCAGTCGTATAGAAAATGTGTGTTTTCATTGATTGATAATTAGTATTGTTGAAAAGAATATTGGAGATCGGATTAGGTTAAGGTCTTTCCCTCAAGTGCGTTGGGTTTGCAGGATGCCAAGAGATGGGAGAGAGCTGCAAGTTCCTCTGCATCGCATTTAACCATTTGGATTTTATTCCACATTTCACACCGTTTATCAAATGGTATTGACTTTCACAGCCCGTTCTCTTTTGGCACTCTTTTTATTCTAGCGTGAACGTAAATATAATTGTTAGTCATGTTAGAGTACAATTGACAATTTCTAACAGAACGCCTGAGTTTGTAATATCTTATATTAGTATATGTTTTCTTTTCTATTTGTTTAAGTCCAAATTTGTCTTTCGTATTTTCAGCCACAAAAATGTTAAATGTTTCGGACACATCCACGGTAAGTTTGGCATGCATATGCATTCATATATTCTAGTTTTTAGTTCAATGTGCTATTTGTTGAAACCATTGGCAGTCAATATTGGCAGTTGAAAACATTAGCTGATGAAACCATCGTCTATCTGATGAATGCCCACATAATTTATTTGTCAATACCCACATAAATATGATGAAGACTTTGGAAACAAAATTTTGTATTTTCAAAATCATAAGTTGTAAGTTTCAAACTTGAAGAATTTGTACGTATGGATTCGCTCTATAAATAGAGCACTCAACTTCTGTTAAATTAGAATACAGAAGAACAGAAAGAAAGAAATCTCTTCCTCTATCTTTTATTTGTCATTCACTTGAGCTATAATTTTAGTGTGATATTTTACATCTGCTTCGCACCTATCAAAAAGGTTATCCCTCTAACTTTTACATTTTTATAACACGTTATCAGCACGAGTCTCTAAATATAACCATATCTCATTTACATTCACCAAAAGAAATCATTCTCTCATTTCTCTTCGCCGAACGAAAAAAAAAAATGTTTCCTCTAAGGTTTTTCCTGTTCATCTTCTTCCTCTGCCTCAACTGCGCGGTATACCCTAGCGACGAACTGTTTGCTCCATGCCTGCTCGTAGTTCTCCAACAAGCGGTTACATACATCTTTGATTACTTGTTTGGTTTGGATATTGATTACTAACCCAGTATTTATTTATGTTAATTTTACTGCAATCCAAGATGGTGCGGTACAATCGCCCATCTTGAACTGCAAATTTCATCTTACTCCGATCCAAGATGGTGCGGTATCATCGCCTATCTTGAATTACAGATTTAATTTTATTGTAAATTTTAGGTGGGGCGGTATAATCGCCCGCCCTACCCTGCATATTTAATTTTCCTGCAATTTAATTTCATTGCAATTTTTAGATGGTGCGGTATAATCGCCCACACTGCTCTGCGTAATTAAATTTTTCTGCTACTTGAGTGGTGCGGAATAATCGCCCATTCTATGTTACATTATTTCAATGAGAATGGTGCGGTACAATCGCCCTTCTCATTCACCCTGAAAATCTCGAGCCAGAAGTTTTGAGTGCTTATCATTTTGGCCTGAAGATCAAAATGAAAAATTTGTAAGAACCAGAAGTTCTAACACTATATTCCTCCAGGAATACATATTGTTGCAAGTTCTTACACATCTCATTTTTCTTTTAGAAAAGAAAATGGCGAACTTAGCAAAGCTTGAATATGCTGCCCTGGACATTACCGGGAAGAATTACCTTACCTGGGTACTGGATACCAAGATTCATCTGGAAGCAGGGAATCTTGGAGATACCATCAGGGAAGAGAGCAGCTCATCCTCTCAAGATCGGGCGAAGGCCATGATCTTTATTCGCCACCATCTTGATGAGGCACTAAAAAATGAGTACTTAACGGTTGAAGATCCGTTAGCTCTTTGGAATGCCTTGAGAAGCAGATACAATCACCAGACAACGGTGATTCTTCCAAGAGCTCGCTATGAGTGGTCTCATTTAAGGATCCAGGATTTCAAGTCAGTGGCAGAGTACAATTCTGCGTTGTTCAGGATTACCTATCAGATGAAGTTCTGTGGGGATACCATTACTGAGGAAATGTTGCTGGAAAAGACTTACATCACATTTCATGCCTCTAACGTGCTTCTGCAGCAGCAGTATAGAGCGTGAGGCTACATTGAGTACAACCAGCTGATATCTGTGCTCTTGGTAACTGAACAAAACGATGAGCTCCTGATGAGAAATCATTGTTCCTGACCTACTGGATTTGCACCATTCCCAGAAGTGAATGCTGCTTCCCTCGAAGTGAACGCCACATCCTCTAGTGGCGATTATCATAAACAAGGACGTGGCCACAAACGAGGTCGATGGAACAGGAAAGGCAAGAACCATGGTGTTCAGTTTCACAACCAGGTTCCGAGGCATAATTCTGGGCCGAGCTTCAAAAATGTGAATCGCCATAAAGGCAAAGCTCATATGAGCAATGCTCCCAGGAACTCTGAAGGAGCCTGCCATAAATGTGGTGGCAATGGGTGAAGGAAATTTTGTGAAAAACATGTTCATTTAAGCAACATCTATTAGCATGCAATTAACAATTAAAGGCGGAATCATGCTAGCATGCACTTAAAAACAAAACAATAACCATGAAATTCAAAGCCTAATAGATTGTTGAACCAAGACTCAACTCAAATCAAAGTGAGTTGAGAAATTATACCTTTGTAGATTCCTCTTTGCATAAGCAAAGACTAATCACCCAAAGAGAGGGCCTTCATTCCTTGCATCTTAGATCTATGGATTTGGATGGATGAAATGGTTCTCCAAGTTCCCAAAATTGAGAACCTCTAAGTCTCCACACCAAGGTTAGATTGGAGAAGAAATGAGTGACCTTGGAGGAGTTGGATTGCTAGCTAATCCCTCCAAGGGGCCCGGCCTCTTTAGAGAGAAATGGAGAGACATGTTCTCACCAATTTTCTCCAAAAGAAACCCTAAATGAATTTTGGCTATAAAGTCATATTTATACCTTAATTCATTGGAGTGGCAAACTTGTAAATAAGTCCAAAACCCACTCCATCTCTAAATGGCCAGCCTTAGGGTATTATTGGGCTAATTGGGCCTTTGTGAATCATTATTCATTAAGTTGTCATACAACTTAAGTCAATGGGCTTGACGTTCGAAGCCCATTGGGCCTTAATGTCCAAAACTATCCCGAGGTCTTTAACGAACTTATTCGTTTGATTAATTAACATATTAATTAATCCTCGCCATAAATAATTAAACCATTTAATTATTCTTACTCATCTCCATTGTTTCTTCAATCTCCACCTTACACGGTGTACGATCCATTAGGTTCCTTTTAGCGAGGCAGTGGGCAATTAAAACCATTTCAAATCGATTGTGAATTGAAACTTACTTTCAATTCTCCCTTTAGTGATTATACACGTTTAGGGCTTCCACAAACCATGAGTGACACCTAGCAGCATATCATGGTTACCCAAGCTAATCAGAAGAGGTGGAGAACCTATTCAGTTTAGGATTACAAATGCAATACGGTATTTCTCTAATACAATACTCTTGACCATATTGTTTGGTTTGATAGTTTATTCATGTCTACTATCCAATGTGATTCATGTGCTTATATGATTAACTTGAATGTGATTTGGAACGACTTCCTAAATCTCATTCATACTCTGGCCAGAGATTCTTAATCATATCATAAAGTATTCTCCCTCAAAAGGTTTGAAGGTTAGAGATCCCTTGTTGCGCATTTAATTGCCTCCATGGCTAAGTGGCTTAACCCCAACGATGCCGTGGACACCCGCGGATGGGGTGACTTTGACATAGTCAAAGATCAAGGACTTAACCACAAGACAACTATGATGCCTCAGGTCAAAGGACTACTTTGCATTATCCCAACCATGAGTTCTCATGTGACATGAGTATGAGAACTCCTCGTTGATCGTGTTCAGTGGACTCATTCGCTATTGAGCACCTACATGCTTGTCTTGATGTCACACACACCAATGACTCGAGACTAGTCACTCTCCCTGAGAGAAGACATAACACGTACTGATCTTAACGGACTGTCAATGCCCAATTGGCAATCCTATGATCAGGAACGTTTAGGATATGTATACGAAAGAGAATGGTCTCATGAATCTAACTTGTTTAAATTACATATTCCTTGGACTTTATCGTTTAAGCATATAACATTTATATGAAACGGCTTAAAACAATAATCTTTGCCCTTTATATTAAACTAGATTAGTTCAACATGTGAAATGTCCGTAAAGTATCATCATATGATTGGTTTTAGGGCACATTTCCAACAATCTCCCACTTGCACTAGAGCCAATCAGCTTGGTCATCAGTGATGATACCTCTTCTGTAGTCATTTAAAAAAAAATGGCTGAGTAGTAGGCCTAGACAATGGATATCTATATGTTATCCATAGAAGCAACCTTGAGAATAAAGACGTCACCATTATATATGATTCTTAATCATGTGGTTTAGTCTCTCATATGAGTTCGGATCTTGATGAGACCTTGATTCCTTGGCTTGAGCTATCGCCCCATTAGTGTCAGACACTTTCTGGTTGGAACCGAATAGAGAGTTCATAAATGAACTTTCCCATCCAAACAACATTGTTGTAAACTTCTATATGGCAATATATTTTGCATTCATAATGGAACACACTAAAGTCATTACTTTAATGTTTCCATCCAAATATCTCTTTAGTCATAATAAAGAGATATCTGTTTATCTTTTCATTCATAATGAAGAAACATCCAATGATGGATTAGATTCATAATCTAATACATTTACGCTTCCTTTATGTTACTCTAATTCTTCCTCATTCTTTGAGGAATCTATCCTTTAGTATTTCTTAAATACTTAAGGATTCACTTGACAGTTGCCATGGTTCTGATCCTGGGCTTGCACTGATATCGTCTTGTACCGATCTTGGTACAACTCATATCAACGTTTTTCATACAATATGAAATACGCAAATCACCTTTCTGCGTATGCATAAAGGATTCTATTTATGCATTATGTTTCTTTAGGAGTCAAAAGGGTAAGTTCCCTTTGAGAAGAACAACTTCCTAGTCTCACTAGAGTTGTCCTTTTGATTTGAAGTTTGTCATCATATGAGAAACTTCCTAGCATCTCTTGTCTATCATTAGGGCTTGATATAATCCAATTATATCCTGAAATCTATCATTATAGATTTCCATCCCATGTTTATAGACTATGTCTCCCATATACATTCTATCGTTATAGAATGTTTAAAGTCATAACTTTAACGAAGAAGTATTCTTTTTCATTTCCAAAATTAATATATCATATATATTTAAATTTTAGGAACATGATTAACTCCCACTAATCTTTTGTAAACCTAGTAAACAAAAGATTTATTTACATCTTTATGAGAAATCAAACGATTTGATCTTTCTCTCATAAGACGCCTATAGCTCCCACTAGCTTGCTAAGATCCATGATGGATGGATCTCTACAACTTATATGTCTTGTGATTCATAGTTTTAGACATATATTATCAAGACTATCTTAATAATGGTTTCGGAAACCCATATAATGTCCAAACATTGAATCACCATTTAGTTGTAGCTAGCAATCTTCGAATTAATTGAAACTAAGACTACGTCAAAGATGGTTCCTTCAAAGTCAACCATTCTCTTTGATTGTAGTCACCTTAAGCTACCAATTAGCTATAAAGGTTTCATTATTTCGGGTCAAATGGTACTTTACCATTTCCTTGAGTATATATCGTATATACACTCAATGTAGTCATTAAGGATTCTTATTCTTATTTCTTTCGAATTAAGAGGTGTAACTCTATGACATAGTCATAAAGTTCAAACCATTCAACTGAGACAGTTTATAAATCCTTCTTGACTACCTTGGAGCTTGTGGTATAGGAACTAGGTTTTTATATTTGTTGATCACTATCTTGTCTCTCAAAGAACCCATTCTTTGAGTTCTATCCCTCGTTCATTTGCTCTATCTTAAGCAAATCCTAGTGTAGGATTACAATGAACTACCCAACAAACAACATTTGTTAGTTGGTTTATAGAAGTGATATCTAAATGTTAATTTAAGGATACCCACAAGATAATTCTTAAACAAATATTGCTTATTAGCACACAACCCCAAATCTTAACATGATTAAGTTTTGTCTTTCTTTCCAACTACATCCTATGGAGTCATGAAAATTTTGGAAGATCTTCTAATTGACAATCATATTGTCTTAGAAGTATATATCCTATACATGGGTAATTGATAATATCCAACGAACTAAATCTTATTTAAGTTCGTTCTTCTCCTTATGGAGAAATCTATTATCTTATGATGCTTATTTCCTTGATATCTTTCAAGGAAACTGTTCTAAAGTGTTTCCTTTCCTTGGATCAAATCTAAGGAGGCAAATACTTTAGACGTCTTACTCATATCAACTTATATTTCTTGAATTCTTTGAAACATTTTGCAAAGTATTCGGACTTGTGTTTATTCAAAATAAACTATAGTCCAACCGAGAGTGATCTTCGGTGAATGTCAAACAACATGAGTAGCATTATGTTTGTGGACTAATGCCACTAACATCTAAGTGAATTAACTTTGTGATTCTTTCTTCTTTCCAAAAGAATAAAGATTCAAACATTTTGCCTCTATACAATTTTAATAAGAAGGTATTGGATCCGGATCTAACGATCCAATGCATCCATCTATGACCAACTCGTAATTTATGTTTTAGAGGTATCACAACTTAGTTGGGATTAGTCACTACTTTGCAACCTTTTGGGTTTTAAGCATCGTTATATTCTAAACAGTTAAAACTACCATATCATCTCTACTATAGAGACAGTCAATTAGATTACAATAAGCCAATTATTAATTAATAAAGAACAATGTTTTGTCAAACAAAACATTCATCCATCTCTACTATAGTGATGAAATTAAGTTCCTTAAAATTGGAATGTAAAGACAATCTTTAGTTTTTCCAATTTCTTTGGTAGTTCATATGAGGAAGTAAGTACCATCTGCTTTCGCAGAGATCTACATTTGATTCACTTTCCGAATGTGAAGTACTTTCTCTTCTCTCATTTATCTTCTACTTCTTATTAGCCACACTTTTACAACGATTGTAAAACATAGTTACTAATACGGAATCAAACATTCAAGTAGAAGAACCAACTGTTTTGAACTATTCAAGAACATTTTACAACACCTTCGAAAGGTGTGTTCTTGACACTTGCAAGACATTTCTTGCAAATACCCCTTCCAATGTCCATTCTTTCATAAAGAAAGTTTGTTCCCTTGGAGTTATTTCGCCTTCTTCATTTGACTTCTCCTTTGATTACCATAGTCAAGGTCCCTAAACTCCCACTATCTCTCTTGAAACTTATTTCAATTGTGTTATACACATCAAACGATTTGGAGAGAGTGCGGTTATTATTCACTATATAGTTTACAATAAACTTAGTGAATGATTTGGATAGGGACACAAAGGTGAAGTCCTTGCCTAGTTTCCGTTTCTTTAAGTGGTGTAACACTTCAACACTCAATGATTCAAAATCATCATAAGTCCATGTTGATGGACTATTTTTGTCAACCAACCATTATGTTCTAAACATAATTGCAAACTTTCAAGAGTTGTTCAAGGCAACTCTCATTTCTTCATACAACAATTTGTAAGTGAAGAATCATGGCACATAAAGTGTCCATGCCCTTGTGCTTTCTTCTCAAGTTCTTTGTTCATTTAACAAAGAAACAAGCACTAGTGTTTGCATTGACTAAGGGTTGTTCAAAGCAACTCTTATTTCTTCATACAACAATTTGTAATTGAAGAATTATGACATTAAAAGTGTTGTCCTCTTTATGATAGACTTATCTAACCTGTTCTTCCAATGATACATTATCAATAGGAAGATTGTGAGGATGAGACTACTTAGGTACATATATAATCCATTTAAGACAATCTTTGGGATTGTGGTACCAAGTCCGGAAACTAAAGCATTCGGCTTTTCTTTGATTGATTTTTAAGCCATTTGATTCGGGTCTTTAAATCAAATAGCACCACCCACTATTTTTGGCAAATTCCATATCCCTCATTGGAATTCGAGAGTTTTGGAAGAAACTCTTAGTAGGGTATGGGAGACTCACCATTACCAAGCCCACCTCAGAATTATATCATGTTGGCTAGCTTTAATAATAATGAGAGAGTACGCTTACTCATTTGCATCTCTTGCAAGTACCCATCTAATTTGGCCTCTAGAAAATGATGCCTCAGAATTATATCATGTTGGCGTCATTGTACTTAGTTAAGTCATTCCCACCATGCCTAGTTCGTGTAGGGGTTCAAGCATAACCTCAGAATTATATCATGTTGGCTAAACTCGTTGCCTACCTCACTTCATCATGTATGTATATAGAACTCCTCCTGAGTGTAAGCATGCACTTTGTACTCCCCCATTATAGGGTGAAGCCGGTGTACAAGTCATAAACGATCGGAGCCTACCACGGTGGAAGGCCACGAAAGAGTGTTCAAAGCACTCTCACGCTTATCAACTTAATAATGGTTTGGTTGAGGGTTTTTAGGTCTCATCACATATAAATATTCATTTTAATCTTTATTAAAACAATTTTGGTCCTATTACAACTATTGGTCCATTTGATTGTTTTAGTTGTATATAATACTCCCACTATGCTTATAAAACGGTTTTTAAAGCAAGAGTATATGATACTACTAACATAAGGTTTGCATTCATTGATGGACTATATAGTTGCCTTAGGGCCTTAGGATGACTATGAACCTTTTAATTAGATTCAACACGAGCCTTGTGTTGAATCTCGGTCTAGGGATGGTGATTGATTTTAGTTACGCGTTTAATCATATTAAGGCGTGTTGTCTTATTGGGCGTTGGACCCGCTACTCCATTTTCATGCATATCAAATAAAACAAGAAAATGAGTACTTTAAAGTAAAGAAGAGCTTATGCTCTTTTACAACAATTGATCAAAACAAATAACTTTAAAGTAAAGAAGAGCTTATGCTCTTTTACAACATTTGATCATATCAAATTACAACCAAAATCTAATCTACACATTCCCATGGTTCAAACAAATTTGAGACGGCCTTTCACATAGCTCAATTATAATAGGCTTAGGTTCATAATCACCATTTCTTTAATTAATTAACGCTTTAACTAATTAAATTGAATGCAACATTTTCATTTGGTTTTTGTATCCATAAAATTGATTTAAATGGAGCTAAATGAAATGAAAATCCAATTCTCATTTAAAGAGACAAAACAATTTTGTTCTCAACTTAATTTGGGCCAAAATGCAATAACCTCAATTTTTTGGGCTATGTTGCAAAACTTAAATTTTTGAGCTCATTTTGTAAGAACATAAAAGTCCACTACTTCATGTAATTACAACTAGAACTCAAAAATTTCAATAAATTCAAAAACTTCATTAAAGGAACAAAACAATTTGTCCTTTAATGATTTTGGGCCTTTACGTAAATACGTAAACTTTTGGGTCAAACAACAAATACACAAAAGTACCAAAACTTTATGTAATTGCATAAAAGCCCCAAAAACACCCCACTTGATAGGGTGACCGGTTTTGGAGAGGAAGGGAGTGATGTGTGTGTGTTGATTTGTAAGTTTTAGACATAAAGCATGCAAGTGGTGCATGACATAAATGTCATGCAAGTGGTGTGTGTGAAAGGGAATTAATCCTTACACACCCACCAATATTTCTTACACCTTTCTAAATAAATATCTAACACATTTAAACATTTGAAAAATCATAAAACATAAACTTTATGAAATAAATCAAAACTTTGAATCAAAACACCAAACTTTTTGTTCTTGGCAAAAATGATAAGAACAATGAAGAACACTCATGAAAAAACTCAAAAATTTCGATGAACATTTTTCACCCAAAAACATCCCAAAACCACTCAAACTTTAGGGAAATAACATATAACCAAACTAGGGTACATAGGGTTTCCAAAAGTTACCTTAAAACAATTTTAACAAGTCAAACAAGAACCCAAAAATCCACCCTTTGGATTTGGCCGAAAATCCCCAAAAACATGGCACCAAATTTTAGCTCCAATATTCATGCTCATATGAACTACATCTACAACATTTGAGATGGCAAATTTTCTAACAAAATTTACATTCAAAGAAGCAAGAATAAAGCTTGTAACATATTACAACTTTTAAATCAAAGACTATGAACTACAAAACCCAAAAGGATTCACCAACTACTAGACCTAGGCTCTGATACCACTTGAAGGTAATTTTGTGAAAAACATGTTTATTTAAGCAACATCTATTAGCATGCAATTAACAATTAAAGGCGGAATCATGCTAGCATGCACTTAAAAACAAATCAATAACCATGAAATTCAAAGCCTAGTAGATTGGTGAACCAAGACTCAACTCAAATCAAAGTGAGTTGAGAAATTATACCTTTGTAGATTCCTCTTTGCATAAGCAAAGGCTAATCACCCAAAGAGAGGGCCTTCATTCCTTGCATCTTAGATCTATGGATTTGGATGGATGAAATGGTTCTCCAAGTTCCCAAAATTGAGAACCTCTAAGTCTCCACACCAAGGTTAGATTGGAGAAGAAATGAGTGACCTTGGAGGAGTTGGATTGCTAGCTAATCCCTCCAAGGGGCCCGGCCTCTTTAGAGAGAAATGGAGAGACATGTTCTCACCAATTTTCTCCAAAAGAAACCCTAAATGAATTTTGGCTATAAAGTCATATTTATACCTTAATTCATTGGAGTGGCAAACTTGTAAATAAGTTCAAAACCCACTCCATCTCTAAATGGCCGGCCTTAGGGTATTATTGGGCTAATTGGGCCTTTGTGAATCATTATTCATTAAGTTGTCATACAATTTAAGTCAATGGGCTTGACGTTCGAAGCCCATTGGGCCTTAATGTCCAAAACTATCCCGAGGTCTTTAACGAACTTATTCGTTTGATTAATTAACATATTAATTAATCCTCGCCATAAATAATTAAACCATTTAATTATTCTTACTCATCTCCTTTGTTTCTTCAATCTCGACCTTACACGGTGTACGATCCATTAGGTTCCTTTTAGCGAGGCAGTGGGCGATTAAAACCATTTCAAATCGATTGTGAATTGAAACTTACTTTCAATTCTCCCTTTAGTGATTATACACGTTTAGGGCTTCCGCAAACCACGAGTGACACCTAGCAGCATATCATGGTTACCCAAGCTAATCAGAAGAGGTGGAGAACCTATTCAGTTTAGGATTACAAATGCAATACGGTTTTTCTCTAATACAATACTCTTGACCACATTGTTTGGTTTGATAGTTTATTCATGTCTACTATCCAATGTGATTCGTGTGCTTATATGATTACCTTGAATGTGATTTGGAACGACTTCCTAAATCTCATTCATACTCTGGCCAGAGATTCTTAATCATATCATAGAGTATTCTCCCTCAAAAGGTTTGAAGGTTAGAGATCCCTTGTTGCGCATTTAATTGCCTCCATGGCTAAGTGGCTTAACCCCAACGATGCCGTGGACACCCGCGGATGGGGTGACTTTGACATAGTCAAAGATCAAGGACTTAACCATAAGACAACTATGATGCCTCAGGTCAAAGGACTACTTTGCATTATCCCAACCATGAGTTCTCATGTGACATGAGTATGAGAACTCCTCGTTGATCGTGTTCAGTGGACTCATTCACTATTGAGCACCTACATGCTTGTCTTGATGTCACACACACCAATGACTCGAGACTAGTCAATCTCCCTGAGATAAGACATAGCACGTACTGATCTTAACGAACTGTCAATGCCCAATTGGCAATCCTATGATCAGGAACGTTTAGGATATGTATACGAAAGAGAATGGTCTCATGAATCTAACTTGTTTAAATTACATTCTCCTAATTACATATTCCTTGGACTTTATCGTATAAGCATATAACATTTATATGAGACGGCTTAAAACAATAATCTTTGCCCTTGATATTAAACTAGATTAGTTCAACATGTGAAATGTCCGTAAAGTATCATCATATGATTGGTTTTAGGGCACATTTCCAACAATGGGCATTGGGCACATACTTGTCGTATCCCAAAACATCTGGTGGATTTGTATCAAGCCTCCCTCAAGGAGAAGGGTGTCGAGACTAACTTCCTCGACCAGACTAGACCAATGGATATACCTGATTCAGTGTGTGACTTATCATGGCAGTTGCACACAACCCACCTAGATGTTTCAGATTTTGTTGTGGAAAGGGGGAATGAAGTATACCGGTCCGATTAAATCATTTATGTTTGATGTACTTTTATTATGCTGAACTTGTTATGTAAAACTAGCATTTCAGATTCAATAAAAATGGCATGTACATTTCTTGTTAACTTGCTTTTAACTCTGATTCCCTTACTCAGAAAGCATGGATAAAAACTATGGTCATTCTCAGAACATGAGAAATGGCGGAGATATCTGTCTTGCAGACTGCGCAACAACGCATACAATACTTCGAGATCAAAAGTATTTCTCAAGCTTGGTGTTTACAAAAGTAAAGGTAACAACAATATCAGGCCAATCAGATGTGATTGAAGGCTCAGGGAAAGCCCAAGTTATGTTACCAAATGGAACAATATTATCCATACAGAATGCGTTGTACGCCACTCGATCTACTCGAAACTTGTTGAGTTTCAAAGACATACGTTTAAATGGATACCACATTGAAACAAAAAGTGCAGAAAATGTGGAGTATCTATGCATTACCTCCAATGATACCCATAAGCGTATATTGGAGAAGTTGCGTAGTTTGTCGAGTGGATTGTATTATACATACATAAAGACAGTTGAATCACATACTGTCATGAACCAGAAGTTCATTGATTCAAAAGTTTACATGTTTTGGCATGACCGTCTGGGTCATCCAGGATCCACCATAATGCGTAGGATCATTACCAACTCTAATGGACATCCATTATTGAGCAGAGACATTGCTATCTCAAATGATAACCCTTGCAAGGCTTGTTCTCAAGGGAAATTGGTAATTAGACCATCACAACTAAAGGTTGATGCTGAATCCCCATCATTTCTGCAAAGAATTCAAGGAGATATTTGTGGACCTATTCAACCATCTTATGGACCATTTCGATATTTTATGGTTTTGGTTGATGCATCTACCAGATGGTCACATGTTTGTCTCTTGTCTACTCGGAATGTAGCTTTTGCGAGACTTCTTGCTCAGATAACTAAGTTACGAGCACAGTTCCCAGATTATCCCATTAAGTCAATTCGAGTTGATAACACTGGTGAATTTACATCTCAAACTTTTGATGATTACTGCATGACATTGGGCATTGATGTTGAACACCCTGTTCCTCATGTCCATACTCAAAATGGTTTAGCAGAAGCATTGATCAAACGGCTTCAGTTAATAGCCCACACTCTGCTTATGAAAACCAAATTGCCAGTTTCTGCATGGGGACATGCCATCCTACATGCTGCATCATTGGTTCGATTGAGACCTATAGCCAACCACCAATACTTCTTAATACAACTTGTGTTTGGACATCAGCCAAACATTTCACATTTACGAGTTTTTTGTTGTGCTGTTTATGTGCCTATTGCACCCTCGCAACGCACTAAAATGGGACCTTAGCGTAGACTGGGAATTTATGTGGGTTTTGATTCACCATCTATCATTAGATATTTGGAACCCTTGACAGGTGATATGTTTACAGCTCGTTTTGCTGATTGTCATTTTGATGAGACATTCTTCCCATCGTTAGGGGGAGAAAAGACCGTTCCAGAAGAACGGAAAGAGCTGACATAGGTTGTTCCCACCTTGTCTCATTTTGATCCTCGAAGCATTCAATGTGAAAATGAAGTAAAAAGGATCATTCATCTTCAAAGCATTGCCAATCAAATGCCAGATGTATTTAATGATGCTATGAAAGTGACAAAATCGCATATACCAGCTGCAAATGCACCTGCCATAATTGATGTCCTTGTTGGACAAAATAAAGTGGCAGCGAATGATTCATCTGGTGCATGCCTGAAGCGTGGTAGACCACCAAGTTCAAAAGATTTAGCCCCTCGAAAGAGGAAGACGAGGGCACAGCTGAATCCAAATGAAATTATTCAGGAAGAGAGAATGAATGACAAATCCACAATTCATGATTCTGGACTTCCAGAAGAAGAGAATGTCCTTGATGAGACACATGTCCCTGAAGAGACAGTAGTACATGAAAGCAAAGAAATCTCCATAAATTATACATGTACTAACGAATTGTGGGATCCGAATGAAATAATCATTGACGATATGTTTGCATTCGCAGTAGCCACTGAAATCATATTAAGTGATGATATTGAGCCTCGCTCTGTTGATGAGTGCAAACAGAGACAAGATTGGCCTAAGTGGAAAGATGCAATCCAGGCAGAATTAAATTCCTTGGAAAGGCGAAGTGTTTTTGGACCAGTAGTCCAAACCCCGCCTGGTGTAAATCCTGTGGGTTACAAATGGGTATTCATAAGGAAACGCAATGAGAAAAACGAGATTGCAAGATATAAAGCACGACTCGTTGCATAAGGTTTTTCACAAAGACCTGGAATTGATTATGAAGAGACATACTCTCCTGTAATGGACGCAATTACGTTCCGTTACGTAATAAGTTTAGTGGTTTTAGAAAAACTTGACATGCGACTTATGGATGTCATCACTGCGTATCTATATGGAGAATTAGATACTGACATATACATGAAAGTCCCAGAAGGACTTAAGTTGCCTGAAACAAGTAACAAACCACGAGGTATGCTCTCGATCAAATTAAGGCGATCATTGTATGGGCTGAAACAATCTGAACGAATGTGGTATAATCGTCTCATTGAGTATTTGATCAACGAAGGATATATCAACAATGTCATTTGCCCTTGTGTGTTCATTAAGAAATCCAACTCTGGATTTGCTATAATGGCAGTATATGTTGATGATATGAACCTGGTTGGGACTCCTGAAGAGCTTCATAAAACTGCTAAATATCTGAAAAACGAATTTGAAATGAAAGACCTTGGGTAAACAAAATATTGTCTCGGCCTGTAGATCGAGCATTGTGCTAGTGGAATTTTGGTCCACTAATCAGCTTACATTGAAAAAATCTTGAAGCGATTTGGTATGGACAAGGCTTATTCACTCAGCACGCCAATGGTCGTTCGTTCTCTGGACATTAAGAAAGATCCATTCCGTCCAAAAGAAGATGATGAAATGCTCCTTGGTCCAAAAGTACCATATCTGAGTGTAGTAGGTGCTTTGTTGTATTTAGCACAATGTACTAGACCAGATATAGCTTTTTCAGTCAACTTGTTAGCTAGGTATAGCTCTGCTCCAACAATCCGTCATTGGAAGGGTGTCAAAGATGTGTTGCAATACCTTCGTGGGACAACAAATACGGGTCTCTTCTACTCAAAGAACTCCACAAATGACCAGGTCCTTGTCGGATATGCAGATGCTGGTTTCCTCTCTGATCCGCATAAAGCCCGCTCACAAACTGGATATGTGTTCAAGAATGGAGATACAACAATCTCATGGCGACAAAGCAAACATTAGTTGCTACATCTTCAAATCATTCAGAAATACTTGCTTTACATGAAGCAAGTTGTGAATGTTCTTGGTTAAGATCAATGATCCATCATATTCGGAATTCATGTGGTCTAACTTCGAAGACAGATAATCCAATTGTCATTCATGAAGATAATGCAGCCTGTATTGCCCAAATGAAGGAAGGATTCATCAAGGGCGATAAGACTAAACACATATCTCCAAAGTTTTTCAGTGCACATGAGCTTCAGAAGGCTAAAGTTATTGAAGTCAGACAAATCCGTTCTAATGAAAATCTGGCAGACTTGTTCACCAAGTCTCTACCAAAATGCACGTTTCAAAAGTTAGTGCAAAGTATCGGATTACGTCGACTTACCAAACAGCTAAATTTGGAGAATGCGGAATCAGGGGGAGATACATCTCAGGGGGAGCATCCATGATACATGCTTGTTGTACTATTTTTCCTTCGATTAGGATTTTTCCCACTGGGTTTTTCCTATCAAGGTTTTAACGAGGCAACACAAGCATACTTAACACTATATCAACAATCCAGGTAAAGTTGTACTCTTGTTCCTTCGCTATGGTTTTTTCCCACTGGGTTTTTCCAAGCAAGGTTTTAATGAGGCAACTGATGTTGATATGTGGGCATCCAAGATGGAGTCTTGAAACCATTGGCAATCAATATTGGCAGTTGAAAACATTAGCTGATGAAACCATCGACTATCTGATGAATGCCCACATAATTTATTTGTCAATACCCACATAAATATGATGAAGACTTTGAAAACAAAATTTTGTATTTTCAAAATCATAAGTTGTAAGTTTCAAACTTGAAGAATTTGTACGTATGGATTCGCTCTATAAATAGAGCACTCAACTTCTGTTAAATTAGAATACAGAAGAACAGAAAGAAAGAAATCTCTTCCTCCATCTTTTATTTGTCATTCACTTGAGCTATAGTTTTAGTGTGATATTTTACATCTGCTTCGCACCTATCAAAAAGGTTATCCCTCTAACTTTTACATTTTTATAACACTATTTAGTTATAGGTTAAATGTATTTTTGATTGAAAAAGAGTATTGGGTTTATTTGTTTAATTAATTATGCCTTAGTTAAAGGCCATGATTTTAAGTCAACATGAAACCCTAATTGTGCCGCATGATTGACAATGTCTAATGGGACCCTTACCACTAAATATAGTTATATGATCATAAGTTCATAACTCATCTTTTTATGTGATTAGGATCATCTTAATTTTAATCTAGGTTTCTCACGAAAGACATGACATAAAACCGAGTACAGTGACATTTTAGGATTCATATTGTGGATGCAAATTTTCGCTGTCTCTTCCTTTGACAAAAATGCACCTGCAATTAAGTCCAAAAGGCTCACGCGCCCATGATGATTTTTTTTGGGGGGGGGGGCTTTGGCCGAAAAATCTCTGATGCCAAAGTTAGAATTATGAAAAGTAAGTGTTTAGAAGTTTATGGGTAGCAAAAGCCTCCTCAATTTTGGAGATAAAGTGGGTATTTATTGGAGAGGAGATGAGTATGGGCCGGCCCTCTAGGGTTTAGGGGTGGCCGGCCCTAGGGTGGAATTTAGGTGGGAAAATTCCAAGATATTTGTGTAAATAAATATCTAGGAGTAATTTGATAAATATCCTAAATAAATGGAATTAGAATCACTTACGTGAAAGATGTATTCTCTTATTAGGAATGTATTTATGATAAGAATAAGAAATTATCCTATCATAAATACCTTTGAGTTTTCCTACGAGCAAAGGTGCCTTAAGCAGTTGTTGATCTCTGCCTACTCTACCTCAGCTACGTGTGGTGAATGAGAATGCTCCCTTCTCAGTTAAAAGGGGTAGTCTTGTATTTCTTGGGAAATAATCCACGTGTTAGCTCCATGATTTTTGGGATTATTTTTGGCTCCACAAATGCCCCCACACCTGCTGAGCTGCTCGCATGAAAGGGCAGGAATCCAAAGCTGCAATGGAGTTTGTGTCCCAATTTGATGTAGATTCCTTCTTTGACTTGGAATTTAAATTCTTCTAGCAAAGGGAATGTAATTGCCACCAAAACCTATTTAAGTCTACGTCAAGCAGGGGAGTGCAACCAAAACCCCGCAAGAAAGAGAGAAAGCCAGAGGATATTTGTTCCCCCTCCCCTAACAGTCTTCTTTGCTTGCCCGTGCAAAGGATTGTGTTCCGTTGTTTTTCTTATTCTCCAAGGTAAGAAAATTTCAATTTATCTTTCTTTTTTATTTTTCAGAGCCTCGGGGCTCGAATTTTTGCTCGATAAGGATTGATGACATGGGTAACCGTGCATCCATGAGGTTGTTGTGCTACTGCCGTTGCAGCTAGGCTGGCGTGGTTGAGTTGGCTTGGCTAACTGGGCCGAAGAGGTCAGCACTTGGGGCGTGTGGACTTGGGTTTTGGGCTGTTAGGCTCGGGCTTGTGTAGCATTGAGAGATGATGGAGAGAGAAAGAGGCGTGGGGGCGTCAGCCCCCTCCTGTTGGTTTAGGCAGCAAAGGCGTACTGAGCCGAGAGAGATATGGGAGCCAGCGTGGGCTGGGCTCCTTGCTGCTCATGTCTTGTTTTTTTTGTTTTTTTTTTTTTTTTGTTTCTTCTTCGAGCAGCTATGTAATAATTTTTCCTTGTGCCGTTATAGGATTTTTTCGAAACACGTCTTCCTCGAGCCACAAGAATGATGAATTTACTCCGCTATTGTATTGCCAGAGCAAATTTACAAGTAAGCCAGGCTATTTCAAGGCTGCTCATGTCAAGATAGGTTTTGATGAGTAGTCCAGGAACTTCCTCGAGATGTTCAAACATGCAATTCTATCTGGGGTTCGCGTGAAGTGGGCCAAGGA
Source organism: Malus fusca (assembly GCA_035220775.1). Classification (NCBI taxonomy): domain Eukaryota; kingdom Viridiplantae; phylum Streptophyta; class Magnoliopsida; order Rosales; family Rosaceae; genus Malus; species Malus fusca. The sequence goes on from CM069069.1 coordinate 27,955,039, forward strand.
AGGTGGTAGCTATGAGTCGTGTGGGTCTAGGAAAGTTATCAAGTTTCACCCCTACCACTTTGTGTTGGGGTTCACCTTTCTTATGCCTCGATTTTTCCAGAAGGCGATCTACTTCATAAAGTGTGCCCCTGCTTAGTGCTCTCGGAACACGGTCCGTGTGATAGTGGGGTTTCATAACTTGAGCAGGTTCTTTAACTTGGATCTGACTACTAACGAGTTTTCGTACTTCTTTGACATAGGCATCGATGGTGTTGGGCAGCTGAGGACCCGCCATAGGCTCTTCGAGCACTCGAGCAAAGGGGATCATGATTGGGCCAGGGTGACCCTAGAAATCATCGGATAATGGGAATCCGACTCCTCGCATGGGCTGCACGTTCCAACTGCTTTCATCGATGGTAAGTGGGCTGCTTAGCCTCTAAGCTACTTTATATTTTTTGTTGATTTGCCTTCTGATTTGTCTTTCTCTGTTTATGTAGATTTAGAATTAGACTCTACTCCTAAGTCCTCTTCGTAGGGAGAAAGGTGGGCTGCCCCAAAATGATAAGATTAGGAGGATCAAGGGTGAGGCGTTTGCTAGTCCGATCGTTACCGCATAACCTGTTGCTAGTGGAGGCATGAGAAATAGATCTTTGTCGCTTACTCGAGAGACGTTGGTAGAGAAGAAGCCAAAGACTTCCTCCGCTGCCTTCGAGGCTTGTAATTGACTTAACTTCTTCCAAAGGGAAGAAAGAGGCTGCTAGATCTGAGCCTGTAAAACCTGCTACTCCGATGGTTACTAGAATAATCGCTGATAAGATTGCGCAGCGAAGAAGTTCTGTCGTGCCTTTTGTGCCTAAGGTTTATTCCTAGATAGCCTTACGTGTTTGATCCGATTATGAAAAAGTGTGCAATGGCGAAAAGCGAGGATGGCGATTCCACTGTTAAGGTGGTGCCTGGCCGGCCCCTTCTGTTGAGAAGGAAGTGCCTGCCCATATGAGTAGCCGTGAACAGCCTGCCAAACCAGCCTTAGGGGAGTTTTATGATATACATGCATTGTTGAAGCCTGATCTGGTTGAGGGCAAGGAAGCATGTGCCAAGTTTGTTGATGGTGTAAGCAAGGTTGTTGACTCCAGTTTCTTCGTGAGGCGTGAGGCTCGGTCACGAAGAGGTGTTTTGCTTACTATGATTCAGAAATTTGTGATCTTGGCTGCCGAGTACACGCGTATGGAGTAGGACAATGCTAAGGCTGCTAGGGAGATAGCGGCAGCCATGGTAGTTGAAGCTTGCTCGGCTGTTGAGAAAATTAAAGAGTTGGAGTATGAACTTACCTTTTGAAAGGGATCTGATGTGAGGGCATTTGGATTCCTACATCTTCTGCCATTTTCTGCGAGTAGCCCAGTAGGTGTGGGGGCATTTGTGGAGTAAAAAATAATCCCAAAGATCATGGAGCTGACATGTGGATTATTTTCCAAGAAAGACAAGACTGCCCCTATTAAATGAGCAGGGAGCATTCTCATTCACCACGCACAGCTGAGGTAGAAAAGGTAGAGATCAACAACTGCTCAAGGCACCCATGTCCGTAGGAAAAGTCAAAGGTATTTATGATAGGATAATTCCTTATTCGTATCATAAATACATTCCTAATCAGAGAAGACCTCTTTCAAGTAAGTAATCCTAATTCCATTTATTTAGGGTATTTACCTAATTACTCCAAGATATTTATTTACACAAATATCACCTAAGGTCGACCACCCCTAAACCCTAAAGGGCCGGCCCACTTCTTCGTTTTCTCCTATAAATACCTACCTTATCTCTAAAATTCAAGAGGCTTTTGCTACTCGCAAACTTCTAAACATATTCTTTTCATAATTCTAACTTTGACATCAAAGATCCTTCAGCCAAAGCCCCCCACTCATCGTGGGCGCGTGAGGCTTTTGACCTTTATTTTATGTGTTATTATTTTGCAGATGCATTTTCTTCAAAGGAAGAGACGGTGGAAATTTGCATCCACAATTATCTCTGCCTCCATTGCTCTGTAACTTGAGACCATTCGCTAAGAGATCAGTGACTCGAAGGCTTAGCTGGATGCGATCCAAGGGAAGTATGGCGTTGCAAAGAAAGAGATTAATGCCCAAGCAATGCTAGTGCAGGACCTCGAGCATGGCATTTCAGAGCTTCAGTCTGCATGTGATGCTAAAAATATAGAGCTGCCAGTAGAATTAAGTCAAGGAAGTGGAGCAGCAAGGAGCGTTGTCTGCCAATGAGAACCTGAAGAAGGAACTAGATGAGTTGCATAATGCTCATACTGACCTGATTGAGGAGAATAAGTAGCTAAAAGAGTGAGAAGTCTAGCCTTGAGGTTGTTCTTGCCCAAGGTTAAGTTGACTTCTATAAGCTTGGCTATATAAATCATTTCCTTGGCATGCCGTCTGGCTACGCCTTTTCTGACAAGGACCTTGAGCCTTTTTCTATTTCTTCTGAGGACCTGCTTAAGTTTTCCTTCGAGAGCGCCGTTGGTGGTGTAGCTGAAGATCAAGCTACCCATGTAGGTACGGCTGAAGGTGCTGTAGTCCATGCAGGGGTGGCTGGTGACAGTGCTGCCTAGGATGGGACAGCTGTAGATGAAGCGTGAGAGGTTGATGTTATTAGGAGTGATGCTGCTGCTGAAGATGTCCAAGTTACTAAGGAGTAGGCTTTTTCGATAGACTTTAAAATTTACTTTCTTTTCCTTTCCTGTTTTTCCTTTGCTTTAACTTTGTTGGCCTTTTTGCCAGTTTACCAAATTTGCTAGAAATTAATAAACTATTTTTCTTCGCTTTACTTCATCTTTGTCTATTTGCCTTGCTTTAAGCTTTTGCCATAGAATGAACAATTAAGCAGGTCGCTTAAAATAAAAGCAATCAAACCCATCTTCATTGCTTTAGGCGCCAACTTTGGGTTGTGAGGTGCGAATCTTCACTTGCTTGCAGCATCTTTCAAAACTTCTAACTTACAGGATCGAATGAACTTCGTAGTTGCTTGTTTTGTATCTTTGGTCCACTAGATCTTTAATCAATGCGTACTACTTTTTAATAAGCAGACAGGCTTACATGACTTATGTGACTGCCGACCTAGGCTTAGGGCCTCTACGAAGCTGTTAACCAGAGAGTTAGCAACCAAGCACATTACTTACAAAAATAAGCGAGTCTACATGATTGCTCGGTTGTTAACTTTGATCTTCTAGTGCGTGGAACTGCTGAGCTTTATCTCGAGTTGTTGCCCCTGACCACATGCTGCTTAGCTAGTCATCATTTCTCCAATCCTTTTAGTTGCGTGGCCTGCATCATAACATACTAAAGATTGCTGAGACATGAAATTTGCTACCTTTTCGATTCAAAATTGTGTGGTTTTATGGAATTTCGTGGGCAGTGGTTTGAAAGAATGCTTTGCACTTTATGTAACTAATTTCATAGGCTGCGTTGTAAGTAGCACATCACTTTAGGAATCAGTGTTAACCCAAGGGGTTGTTCTGCGCTAGGCAGTTCATATGCACGCTAACGTGTTAACCTTTCACCAGATTGTGCGGTTGTATAGGTTTAGGCAGCTAACTGCTCGAAAGGTATACCGTAGGCAATCTTCCAGAAACCGTAGGTTTCTCGTTGAATTGGCAGTGGCTTTAGGCTTCCAGGGATCTTCCAAAAACCCTAGGTTGCTTGTGAAATTGGCAGTGGCTTTAGGTTTTTAGGGATCTTCCAGAAACCGTAGGTTGCTCATTAAAGTGACAGGGACTTTAGGTTTTTGAAGATATGCAAAGATCGCAAGTTGGTCACATACAAGATGCTCAGCTACTTACGCTAATTGGTCACATCAAGGATGCTCAACCGTGTGAACCTCATACATGCAGCTGGAGCTAGAATTCCATATCCTCGCAGAGATCGCCTATGTATTGCACCAGGGATGCTCAGCTACTAATGCTAGCTGGTCATATCATAAATGCTAAAAAAGGATGTCCCATCTAATGAGTAGAGGGAATACTATTTCGTAACAGGAAGATCGCTAGTTGATCATATACAGGATGCTTAGCTGGGGTCACTAGTAGCTGCTCACATTAAAAATGCTCAACTGCAAGCTGCACAGTGTGCTTTCTTCGTTTTTGAGGCCCGGGTCCCCGCAAATTAAGCCAAAAGCCTAAAATCCTTCAGTTAAGCTAAGCCTTGAAAAAGACCTTTGTGGCTACTTTTATGGATGCTGACGCAGACCATCGTGCTTTAGTTACACCAAGACAGCCCGACCCATCCACGTCTGGATATTCAGAGTGCGTAGTTTACCCTTTCCTAGGGGGATAACATGGTTGGTCCTTGGAGAGACGCAATTCCTGAAGTAGGTCCCTGATTAAGCATAATCTTCAATGAGAGCAGGAGCAGACAGTTGTTGCAAATATGCAATCGGGCCAAGTGATGAATAGCTTCAAAAATCTTCATTGAAAAATAAGAGGAATAATATCGAACTTAGCTGCAAGGTAGAAACTGCATAACAACTTGGTTAAGTAGTCAGTAGCCACGATCATTACCCATGCCTCCAATAGCGACTGTCATGAGCCCTACCAGGTCGATTACCCACTGCATGAATGACCATAGGCATATCTGTGGGTGGAGCTCGCTGGCAAGCAGTGCGGGTACAGGCTTGAAGCGTTGAAAGATATTATACTTTTAAACAAATTCCTTAGTGTCTAGATGCATGGTGGGCCAATAGTAGCCATCGTTGAAGACCTTACGTGCTAAAGATCGGCCTCCTGAGTGGTTTCCATAAACTCTTTCATGGATCGAGCTCAAAAGTTTCAAGTCGTCAGGAGGCGCTAGGCAGTGGAGATGTGGGACTGAAAATGATATTCGGAATAGAATACGGTTCCACATGTAGTAACGTGCCGCCTTTATTTGGAGCTTCTAATCTTTCTTCAAGGAGTGTCTCATTGGCTAGGTAGTCGATGATGGGATCTTGCCAGCTTATGATTGTATTGACTTGCAGCACCTCGGCTCCCGATTCTTCTTCTATGCTCGGCTTTCCCAAATACTCGATCGGGATGAAGCATCTAAGCTGGTAGTCCAAAGCAGAGCCTAAGGCTGTCAGGGTGTCTACATGAGCATTGTCTGCCCGTTGCACCTGTGTGAGGGTGTAAGTCTGAAACGCCTTAAGCTACTTTCGTACATTCTCGAGGTATAGTGCTATCCATGGATGCTTTGCTGCATATTCCCCTACTCTAGAACCCTTGTAATTGGACAAACCGAGGCACCAAAAGTCTTTGTTAGAAAAGGCTGGTTCGGCCAAGGCATGCTCAAGGGCATCTTTGGGCTGTGTTGTTGCATCTTCCAAGGCGGGGGTGAACTCTGCTATGAAGTCTTCCAAAGCCTGAGCTTTTATCACCATTCAGGGTCGATAAACTAAGCCATATTGGCTGAGTTCCAACGCCCACTTCATCACTCGTAGAGAAGCATCTGGACCATGTAGGATAGATCATAGGGGATATTGAGTCATGATGATAACCGTATGCACTTGAAAGTATGGTCTGAGCTTCCGAGCTACAACAACCAGTGTAAGAATTAGCTTTTCAATCCTCGGGTATCTTGTTTCTACATTGAGGAAAGCTTTAGAAGTGTAGAATACTGGCAGTTGGCCCCCCAACTCTTCTCGTATGAGGGCAGAGTTTACTGCTACGTCTGAAACTGCCAAGTAGATGCATAATTCCTCGGCTGTTTCCTACTTGGATAGTAGCGGAGGAGATGTCAAATATCTCTTCAAGTCTTGAAATGATTTCTTGCACTTGTTGTCCTACTTGTCTCTTGGGGCCTTCTTGATGTCCTTGAAAAAAGGCTTGCATCGATCGGTTGAGCGTGAGAGGAAATGGTTAAGCACAGCTGCTCGTCCATTTGACTTTGAATCTCTTTCAAAGTGGTGGGGGACTTCATCTCCAAGATTGCTTTGATCTATTTGGGATGTGCCTCGATTCCTCATTGGGTTATGAGGTACCCTAAGAATCGGCCTGATGAGACTCCAAATGTGCATTTGGCAAGGTTGAGTTTCATCTTGTACTCCCTAATGATATTGAATGTCTCTGCCAAGTTTATGAGGTGATCTGATCGTTGCTTTCCTTTTACCATGATGTCATCAATGTAGACCTCCATGGTAACCCGAATCTGCTTTTTGAAAATCATGTTTACTAACATTTGATAGGTAACTCCTACGTTATTGAGGCCAAAAGGCATAACCTCATAGCAGTAGGTGCCTCGCTTGATCACAAACGCAATTTTCTCTTTGTCGGGCTCGAACTTAACCATCTAATTGTAGCCTGAATATGCATCCAAGAAGCTGAGTAGCTGGTTCACTACGGTTGAGTCCAGCAGTAAGTCAATTCGAGAGACAAAGAACAGATATTTCCGGCAAGCCTTGTTGAGGTTGGTATAGTCTATGCATACTCTCCACTTGATATTCTCTTTCTTCATTACTCGTACGACGTTAGCAGCCGTGCTGAATGTCATCATCTTGATCCGCCTATTGTAGCTGTTATTGGGTAGCATGATTGTCCTTCTGAACCTTGGTAGCTTCCACGGGGGTAAAAGACTTCCTCTTCGACTCATTCAACATTTGCACCGCGCAACGTCAGGATGTGGCCTGGTCAGACTTGATATTTCCTCCTCCTCCCGGGATACAAAATTAGATTTTCTGGTACTCAACAGAGGTTATGGCACCCAATTTCACTAGCCAGGGCCTTCTCAGAATCCCGTTATAGGGAGACGGGTCGCTGACTATCATGAACGTCTACTTTGAGACTACTGGTGGTGTTTTCACATCGAGTGTTATGTTGCCAATAGCAGTTGAGGTGTATCCGTTGAATCTGGTGAGTACCTCTGCTCGGCGTATTATTATTCTTTCCAGGCCCATCTTTTGAATGATGGATAACTGAAGTAGATTTATTATGTTGTCATTGTCCACCATCACTCTATCGACTATAGCGTGTGCCAGTTTAACAGATACTACTAGAGCATCGTTGTGTGGGAAGTCAACTCCTTCAGCACCCTACTTGGTGAAATCAACGATGGGTCTAGGTTTGGCATCAGCTTCTTAAACCTGGGAGATTGTTATAACCTGCTGGGTTTTCATCTTCTTAGAGTTATTTGTGGCCCCCAAGTAATCAGACTCAATAAAGATGTCGTTGATTCTGATGGTCTTGGCAGGTGGCTCTTCATCTGTGTCTACGTTCCTCTTAGGCTGCGCAACTAGCTTGTCCAGGTATCTGTCTCATTTACCCTTCTTCACCAGCTTCTCTAGGTAGTCCCTTTAGGTATAACAGTTGTGGGTCGTGTGACCAGGACCTCGGTGGAATGCACAATACTTGGTGTGATTCAGCTTAGATGTGTATCCTTTGGGTTGTCTTGGCAGCTTGAACCAAGGCTCACTCTTGTGGTGGCGGAGGATCTGGTTGATCGGGATCGAGAACTTGATAAAGTTCTTGGTAGCCTGACCTCCTCTTGCCGATGACCGGTCTCTGTGCTTAGCCCTTTGCCTGCTTCTTGTCCACCTTCTTCTAAGTTGTTTTAGACTACTTCTGAGGCTGCTGAAGTGCCTTGTTCGCTCGTCAAGCCTCATCCCAAAGTGATTGCTTATCTTTTAGAGTGAATGAGTCTGTTAGAATGAAGTCTTCTTTCATGATCAATTCTTCGAATAGAATGATCTGCTAGAAGTCCTTTTTGGAAGGCTGCGCCGGCGATCGAGTTGTTGCAGCTGACTATCTTTGCCTTCTCGGCCTTGAACCCTTTCAGATAGTCGCTAAGTGACTCCTTTGGATTATTTTTTATGTTGAAGAGATGATCAGACTTCTTCTTGATCGAGCAATAGGATGAGTATTCCTTAGGGAAAACTATGGAACGTTCGTTGAACCGAAGAAGATCGCTTAACCGTAGTAAGAGCACGAAAAATAGGATGATCGCGCTGCGGTATTGCTTCAAGTATTTTTCCATGTTTCCATCTCCCTTAAATAGGATGAAATGTGGTGTATTAAACTTACAAAGGGGCTCCGTCTACTCAGTCTCGTCCGTGAAAGGTGATCTGCTTATGTGTGCCATTTCCCTGTGAAGGGCCTCGTCTGTTGTCTCGATGTGCTGGAATCTACGCAATCGCTCAATCAAGAACCTCTATACTTCATCATGAATTTGCCTTTGCCAAGGCAGTAGGGCTTCTGGCTGCCCCCGATCATGACTTGCTGGTCTCAACTGGTTCTTCCCCATGCTCGGCTCGTCTATGCCACGACTGTGGTGCATGTGGTATGTTCCTAGCAGGTGAGTGGATAATTCGTACGCTGGGAGTTAAACTTGAGCCAGATTGTGAGACTGCTTCTCTCCATCCATCGTGCTGCCTACTCCGATGTGAGGTAGAGAATGCTCATTGCTGGCCTAACTATGAATGAACACTTCGCCTTAAAGGTTGCCCATGTTGATTATCAGATTATGGCCCCAACCATGAATGTATGCGCATCCGTGGGCCTAATCGAGAGTGCACACTCCTCTGTGTGCTAAGACGATAGTATACACTATCTTGGGGCCCAGACGGGAGTGTACACTGCCAAAACGCTCGGTTTGTGGCTGGTCGAGGGGCTACTTGCCGGGACGCTGCTGGAAAGAAACATCATCGCCTGCCCTTCTCCTACTTCTGGGTACGCTACATCTCAGTGCACTACATAAGCTAATTCACCAAGGTAGTCTGCTGTGCAAAGGCGATTGTTAATTCGGCGACTTGTTGGGATAAGTGTTGTTCGCCATTTAGAGTGGAAGAGCTTGCATGATAGGTGTCTGCTTGAGTTATGGAAATGTAATGGACTTCAGGTGCACAGCTTGAACTAGGATGGGTTAGATCTGCAGAAAGGTTCAGTTCAACCGTCGGCTTTAGGATCTGGATCTGGGTTGGTTGAATTATTCTGGGACCATGTTGAACCGTCCGGAGGGCTGTAGCAGTAGGGTGGATGTATGGGCGCTGGGCCGCCTCGGTTTGTGTTGCTTAGCCTTGAGCTAAAGACATGTTGGGCTCACGCTGGGTTGCAGCTTGTGTCGAGGTAGGCGCGGCTTGGCCTGCCTTGGTCTGGGTAGCTTGCGTCCAAGTGAAGGAAATAGGCGCTAGGGGCTACAGCCAAAGACGAGCAGTTGCTTGGGTCTGTGCCCGCTAGCTGCTTATGTCGTGGGCCTCTGCCCTTGGGTTTCTTCACCATAAGTGGAGGTTGCATGTGGGCCACTATAAAGGCGGCTGCCACTATTGGCATGGACACGATACCTCATGATGGCAAAGGAATAGTCATTGCCTCGAGGGGCGACGATGTGGAGCCACGTCGTGATTTCCATTGATTGGCCCATGTCATTCAACGTAGGGATCCCACTGGTTGTAGTTTATGAATTCCTGCCATCGTAGTCGTAGATCTACAAATGAATGAAGTTGAAAGTCAGAGTCTTCTTCGAGTCTTCAAATCAAAGCTCTCAATGAAAGCACCAATTTGTGGATGCAAATTTTCGCCGTCTCTTCCTTTGATGAAAATGCACCTGCAAAATAATAACACATAAGATTAAGGCCAAAATTCTCACATTCGCACAATGAATGGGGGTGCTTTGGCCAAAGAATCTCTAATGTCGAAGTTAGAATTTTGAAAAGAATGTGTTTAAAAGTTTGCAGGTAGCAAAAGCCTCATGAATTTTGGAGATAAAGTGGGTATTTATAGAAGATGAGAGGAGTATGGGCCGGCCCTCTAGTGTTTAAGGGTGGCCGGCCCTAGGGTGGAATTTAGGTGGGAATATTCCAAGATGTTTGTGTAAATAAATATCTTGGAGTAATTTAGTAAATATCCTATATAAATGGAAGTAGGATCACTTACTTGAAAGAGGTCTTCTCTGATTAGGAATGTATTTATGAGAAGAATAAGAAATTATCCTATCATAATAACTTTGACTTTTCATATGGGCAGTGGTGCCTTGAGCAGTCATTTATCTATGCCTGTTCTACCTCAACTATGCGTGGTGAATGAGACTGCTCCCTGCTAATTTAATAAGAGCAGTCTTGCCTTTCTTGAGAAATAATTCATGTGTTAGCTCCATGATTTTTGGGATTATTTTTGGCTCCACATATATAACCAACCCAATTTAGTGAGATAAATCTTTGTTGTAGTTGGTGTTATCTAATTATACATATATATATATAATAAGGTTTAGTGCTGCTACTGCATGAGGATTAATGTAACAACCCATCCCGAATTTTACAGAGCGTCGAGGCAATTTTGTAATTCCACTTTGGTTGAGAGATATTTGAAATGACTGCTTTTGGATCTTGTTTGGTGTGCCATGTGGGGCCCAGTTTTCTTTTTGGTCCCCCCGGCCCACTCTTTTTTTTCCTATCCCTCTTCCAGTGACTTTCTCTCGGTTCTCTCACTCCATCCCTCTGCACACTCTTTCTCCCTTTATCTCCGAGAAGGAACCACCATCATTCTTCTCGATTCCGACCAAGCTAGTCTCATAGATCCTTATTTCGAACCTTTGGGACATAGGGAACACGACTACATCATCGATTGCTTCGTTAGAGCACCATTTAAGTGATCCACCATTGAAGCCAAGAGCTTCAAGCTTCAATTTCCCAAACCCAGGTGAGGTTATTGCCCTACTCCGTTCGTTCGAGTTATTCTTGGGTTGTTGTTGTGTTTTTGAGTTGAAAATCGAAGGTATCTAACTCGTCCATGTACGTTCTTCCCCTCCCCAATTTTCATGTGAAAACCCAACAGCTTGTGAGCCAATTTTCGGCTAGCTCTGACCACGGTCGGGGAAACAAAAGGTATGTCTCAATTCCTTGTTTCCCAGGCCTCCATTTGATGTATGGTGTTGCAACGTTTGGTTGAGTGTCGAGCTCGATCGGAGCTCAAATATTTCCCAACCAAGAATGACTATTTTCTTTTTCACCGGGTCTGGCGACCCGCGAGTCAAATTGGGTCGACCCGACCCATAACCCAAACTGAACCCAAACCCATTAACCCATAACCCTTGGCCCAATAACTCGAAGCCCAACAGATCCAACCCAAACCTCTAGGCCATGCTACCCAGCCCAAAACCCAAGCCCAAACCAATTGAGACCCAGCTTAACCCAGCCTTCGGCCTAAGCCCAGGAACCAAGCCCAGACCCAATTGGATCCTAGATCCCAGGCCGTGCGTAAGTGGCACGTGGAGCACACGCACCTCCACCTAAGGTACTGTGCTCCGTCGCGGTCCACAACAGGGGGTGGCAGTCGGGGCCGCCATTCTATGGCTGATCGTGAGGGCGCGTGTGGTGGTACGTGGGGGTACCCGAGGTCCCGCCTTATGTTTTTCGACGTCCTGAATTCGTTTATGATGTTTGTTTCCCGAAATTCAACCATTTTAGTATAGTTTTATTAATTGGTACCTTTATGTGCTTAGGTGCAATTGTTTGTGGCGTTACCGTCCACCCTTGTTTGCACGGCTCTTCGCCAATGGTGTAAGTGTTGGAAATGTGCCCTAAAGCCAATCATATGATGATACTTTACGGACATTTCACATGTTAAACTAATCTAGTTTACATATAAAGGGCAAACATTATTGTTTGAGCCGTCTCATATAAATGTTATATGCTTAAACGATAAAGTCCAAGGAATATGTGATTGGGAGAATGCAATCTAATGAAGTTAGATTCATGAGACCATTCTTTCGTAGACACATCCTAAACGTTCCTGATCATAGGATTGCCAATTGGGCATTGACAGTCCAATAAGATCAGTACGTACTGTGCCTTCTCTCAGGGAGAGTGACTAGTCTCGAGTCATTGGTGTGTGTGACATCAAGACAAGTACGTAGGTGCTCAATAGAGAATGAGTCCACTGAACACGATCAACGAGGAGTTCTCATACTCATGTCACATGAGAACTCATGGTTGGGATAATGCAAATTAGTCCTTTGACCTGAGGCATCACAGTTGTCTTGTGGTTAAGTCCTTGATCTTTGATTATGTCAAAGTCACCCCATCGGGGTGTCCACGACATCATTGGGGTTAAGCCACTTAGTTATGGAGACAAGTGAATGTGCAACAAGGGATCTCTAACCTTCAAATGGTTTGAGGGAGAATACTCTATGATATGATTAAAATCTCTGGCCAGAGTATGAATGAGATTTGGGAATGCGTTCCAAATCACATTCAAGGTAATCATATAAGCAAACGAGTCACATTGGATAGTAGACATGAATAAATAAACTATCAAACCAAACAATGTGGTCAAGAGTATTAGATTAGAGAAAGACCGTATTGCATTTGTAATCCTGAACTGAATAGGTTCTCTACCTCTTCTGATTAGCTTGGGTAACCATGATATGCTGCTAGGTGTCACTCATGGTTTGTGGAAGCCCTAAACCTGTGTAATCACTAAAGGGAGAATTGAAAGTAAGTTTAATTCACAATCGATGTAAAATGGTTTTAATCGCCCACTGCCTTGCTAAAAGGAACCTAATGGATCGTACACCGTGTAAGGTGGCGATTGAAGAAACAATGGAGATGAGTAAGAATAATTAAATGGTTTAATTATTTATGGCAAGGATTAATTAATATGTTAATTAATCAAACGAATAAGTTCGTTAAAGACCTCGGGATAGTTTTGGACCTTAAGGCCCAATGGGCTTCGAACGTCAAAGCCCATTGACTTAAGTTGTATGACAACTTAATGAATAAAGATTCACAAAAGCCCATATCCCTTAAAGAGGCCGGCCATATATGTTATTATTAGGGTTTTTTGGTTCTTTAGGTCATTTAAAGAAGTGACTATATAAAGAACTTTATAGCCTAAAATTCATAAGTGTTGATTTTAGAGAAAATTGGTGAGAACTTGTTTCTTCATTTTCTCTCTAAGAGGCCAACCACCTTGGAGGGTGAATCTAGCAATCCTACTACTCCAAGGTCACTCATTTCTTCTTCAATCCAACCTTGGTGTAGAATCTTTAGAGGTTCTCTATTTTGAGAACTTGGAGAATCCAATTCTTTCAACCAAATCCATGGAGCTAAGAAGCAAGGAATGAAGGCCCTATCTCTTGGGTGATTATCCTTTGCATATGCAAAGAGGAATCTACAAAGGTAAATATTTCTCAACTAACAAATGTTGTTTCAAAGTTGAGTCAAGGTTCACCAATCTACTAGGCTTTGAATTTCATGGTTGATGTTTTGTTTTGAGTGCATGTAAGCATGATTTCGCCTTTAATTTGTTAATTGCATGCTATTGATGTTGCTCAAATAAACATGTTTTTCACAAAATTTCCTTCAGTAAGGTGAGTGGACCCCTTCCAAAATGTATATTTTACTAGTAGAAATGCAAACATGAAAAGCATGATTTAATGGCTACGTTTTATGAAACGTTTATGAGTAAATTGGATTTACACTTTATGATATATTATGCTTTATCGACTTTACGTTCTTTGTGGTATATATGATTGATAACTATATACCTACTTACGAACGTGGTTTTACTACATGACATTTTAGTTACTAAGCTCCGATTTGGGATATATATATTAGAAATATTATGTTAATATTCTTATGTACTTAGTGGTTATTTATACGAACTGCCTACGAGCGAATGATTTGCCTATAGGTGAATGATCTACCTACGGACGAATATCCTACCAACGGGCGAATGTCCTACCTACGGGCGAATGATACTTATTTATATGGCTTTGGTCGAGTGTAGGTTGGTGGCTTTGGCAGGGAGATACAAGGCATGGCTTCGACCGAGCATAAGTTGGTGGCTTCGGCCGGAAGATATTTATATTGGCTTCGGCAGAGAGATGTAGTGCCTTCGGGTGAATGAAGATATATGTTTATATATATGCCTTGTGCTACTACTACTAATCAACCTATATACGATATATGTTTTTATGAAAGGTTTTATGGCATGCTAGGGTTTTTCGGAAAAACCTATTACATAATATACTATTGAGTTTTCATAAACCTTGGGGGCTAGTACGTTGAGAAATAATTGTTTTAGTATTACTTATATATCAATTTGGTCCACTCATGTTTTGTTTTGTGCCCCCTAAGGACTTAGAATCGAGGCTTACAATCCAGCATCAAGGCATTCCTGCATCTGCATCTTCGAGTTCTCTCGATGTAGGACCCATCCTTTTGTTCGTTCAATTATATATTAATCATTTTTAGTGTCTCGGATTAGTTGTATGCTCTGAACACGATCCACAATTTCATATTCATTATAATTAAATTTACAAGTTTTATTTATGTCGGTGATTTGTTTTTAGTTCTCATGCATCCTAATATGGCTTCGTCACCTTCGGGTGTTGGCCAGCACGTGCCTACCCTGGTGTTTGGTGAATATCAAGGTCAGGCGTGTCATTTAAGGTGTCAAAAATATATTTTTGTGTGAGATTTGTGGTAGTCTAGGTTTAATCTTTTCAATACTATTTTGCTGTCATCGTACATTTAGTTTTGAATCCAATATATATGTATATATAATAGGTTAGAGTAGCCACATACATTGAGCATGAGTCTATCAATTAGGCCTGGCAAACGGGTCATGTTTGTCGTATGCTTGTCGTTTTTGTGTAACACCTATTATCTTAAAGGGTTGTGTCATGTCACACCCGTTATCTTAATGGGTCCTTAATAGGTCTGGTCACTTTACCCAACGGGTAAAGTGACCCGACCCGTTATGACCCATTATGACCCGTCAAGAAAAACATTTTTTTTTTCTTAAATTTGCACATACCACACAATGCCACATAAATATTACTTCAAAACATTAAAACACATTTGTCGTTTAAGTACTACATCTACACTTGAAAATAAGAGCCTAATAAAAAAAACATCCATACACTACTAGTCTATTACAAAATATTAAATGTGCAAGGATATGCAAAATGAAAGAGTTTTTGTTTTCAAGGTTGTGAAGCCTTTCTCAAAAGTTTAAACCTTGCAAATGGAACTCAAAGCTTGCATGTTATTCCTTTTACAAAATCCTCAATTTTCATCGATCATCATGAGGAAATTGTAATGGAACTTTGGCTTGATCTATTGCCTTCAAGAGTTATGTTGATGATGTTTTCAGTAAGGTTTTCCACGTCAGAACTCTCTTCCGCATAAACTAAATATAGAAAAACCAAACATTAAAAACCATTCAAATTATGAGAAGTTTACCGAAATAATTATGAACATATCAGAGTGAATGAGAGAGAAGAGAAGGATAGCCTCCAACCTAATAGACAATGGACGGCTGAGATTAAATCTCAGCCGATCCAATGGTCACCAATTTTTTAAATTTAATTTATTATATATATATATATATAATTATTATAGTTTTTAGGGGTATAAAATTGTTAAATTAATATATATAATTATTATAGTATTTTTTTAGAGAGAATTTATCATTGGGATTTCTTGTACTTAAATGAGAAATCAATTTTGGAGACGTGTTTTGTGATTTTCATAATTGGTTGATTTTTAAAAATTATTGTTTTCATACATTCTGCATGATCCGTCAGTATCTTGTAAAGTTCAAGAAGAAGGTTATTGACAACCGCGTTAAGTTTGTGCTACTTCCCAAAGACCTAAGATATCGAGTAACAAAGCTTGAAGACAAAACTAGCTACTAGTATGTGTGTCTAGTTGATGAGTTTTGTAAGTCTTTCTGTACTCATTTATCATGCACATCACAATAGAAAACAAAAGTTGATCTCTTATCTATGGAAAGCACTAAAATATGATGTTTGAGCTTCTTTTATGTACTTGGGGATGAATTTTATTGTGTTTTGTTTTTTTCTTAATGCAAATTTAGATTTAATGGTAATTGATTTTGGGTAAAGATATACACCTTTGACATTACCAAGGCCGATGCTATATTTAACCAACTCTTTGCATTAAAGATGATCAAGCTTTGGCCAAGTCATGTAATACCTAAGGTCAAAAACTTGAAGGAAAGGCTTATTGCAAGTTCCAATGTTCTAGCAAACATGCGACCAACAATTGTGTGATATTTCGAGATGCTATCCAGGATTGGATAGACAGCGGTAAGCTTAAATTCCCACAACAACAATCAATGTGGTAAATGCTTATGCGCCTAAACGCAATGGGCGACAAAAGGGGACAGTGGACGACAATCCTTCCCCAGCAATGGCCTATGTGCTTAAGCAAAGTCCTCAGGCAAGGTTGAAAATCGACTTGGCACACCATAATGCTTCTTCATTCCAGGCTAAGTTGATTTCTCAAACCGTTACTACTTCTGCCAGTTAGGCTTCCGGCGAACCAGATGAACACGTGGTGTTGTACAAGAGCTGTAAATTAGCAGTCATTCGAAGTAAGGCCAAGAACTAATCATTCAGTCGATTGGTCTCATTCATTTCATAGTCACCTCAAAATCACAGGATGTCTGACTGCGGTTCAGAGTAAGGTTTATCATTTGGCCGGTGAAGTTGCTCTGTTGCACTGACATATTCAGCTTATGTTGTAGACAGTGCAACTGTGTTAAGCAAGGCTCAATAAAACACACTTGATCCCAGATTGAATGCATAGCCAGAGGCGTTTCTTCTATCATCCTCATTTCCTGCCCAATCACTATCATAATAGCCTATAAGAAGAGTTGATTTTCCTTTTAACATACTTAATGCCATGATTCAAAGTGCCTTAAATATATCTTAGAACTCTCTTAGCAGTTTCACATGTGATTCTTTGTAGGATTGTGCATAAATCTTGCAAGAAGGCTTGCTGCAAATGTAATGTCAGGCCTCGTTGCAGTTAAACAAAGTAAGCTTCCCACAAGTTTTCTATATTCAGTCTCATCAACAAGTTCACTTCCATCTAGTTTTCTCGATTTCTCATTCACTGCTAGTAGAGTGGCTACTGGCTTGCAGTTTTTTAAGCCAAATCCTCAATCAACTTCATGGCATACTTCTTATGATGAATAAAAATACTTTGTTAGTTTGCATTGCATGCATTCCAAGGAAATAATGCAGTAAACCCAAATCCGTCATCTGATAATGCTTCAACATATCATTTTTGAACTCTTCAATTAATTATCAACAACTACCAGTATATACTATGTCATCAACATACAGAAAGACTATAATGATACATGAGCTTCCATTTGGCTTGATATACAATATGGCTTCACTATAACTATTATAAAATCCAACTTTGGTGAAGTATAAGTCTCTCTTATCATACCAGGCTCTTGGAGCTTTCTTTAAATCATATAAACCTTTGTTCAGCTTATAAACCTTTTCCTCCTCATTCTTTATCACAAAATCTTGAGACTGATCAACATATACCTCTTCCTTCAATATCCCATTTAGGAAAGTAGACTTTACATCCAATTGAAACAGACTTTACCCTTCTGTGCTGTAAGGTAATTAAGCTTCTGATGGTGTCATGTCTGGCCATTGGAGAAAAAGTCTCATTATAGTATATTTCAGGCTTTTGAGAATACCCTTTTGCAACCAATCAGGCTTTATTCTTCTGTACTAAACCATCCAAATTTAGCTTTGTTTTATAGACCCACTTGACACCAATAATTGGTTTATCAAATGGTCTATCAACAAACTGCCATGTATTGTTCTTCTCTATCATATCCAATTCAGCTTGCATAGCTCTTTTCTAAGAATCATCTTGAGCTGCTTCCTCATAGGTCTCATACTTTATGACACACATAATGCATTGAGCCACCGCTTCACTTAGGCTTCTCTATTTCAGTAGAGTGTGATCAAAGACTTGAGGAATTCTTGCTCCATCTTGTGAGGCAAAATTTGTATTTAGAACTTTTGAGATACCTTGTTGACTTGTATGTGGAGTACTCAGTAAGGAATCAACAAATTCAGATGGTTCAACTAGTTCGTCATCATCTGCATATCTTTCTTTCTCAGCATCAACAATCACTGGAATATTGACCATATTTTTAGTTTCATAATTCTAATTCCAACAAGCATTCTCATCAAAGGTTACATCTCTTGAGAGAATGATCTTCTAGGTAACTAGGATTGTATAGTTTGTAATCCTTTTCACTTGTGCCATAGCAAACAAATATGCACTTGTGACTGTTACTTTCCAGTTTATGCCCTTAACTTGCAAGAATGCACACATAACACAATGGGCCAAAAACTTTCAAGTGTGCAATTCTTGGTTTTCTACCATTGCATGCTTCAAAGGAAGTCACCTTGTCTAGTGCCTTTGTGGACACCTATTGAGTAAGTAAACAACTGTGTTTACTACTTCTACCCAAAACTAATATGGAAGATCCTTCTCATGCAACATTGATTTTGCCATCTCCACCATAATCATATTTCTCTCTCTTAGCTATTCCACTATGTTGTGGATGTATGCCATTGTCAATTGTCTTTGAATTCTTGTCTCATTGCAGAACTACATAAACTCTAGACATAAACTCTCTACCTTTATCATTTCTCAAACATTTCAGTTTGTGACCGCACTGCAATTTCTTGAAGCATTCAAAAGCACTTGACTTATATCTTAGAAAGTAGACCCATGTCGTTCTTGTATAATCATGAGTGAATAGCAGAATTTTTTTTCCCCAAAGTTTGATTCAATCTACATTGGCCAAAAAATGTCGGTATGAACCAATTCTAGAGGAACCTTTACCCTCCAAGTGGACTCAGTTGGGAAAACATCTATGTGTTGCTTCCCTATCATACATCCTTGACATACACCTGTTGTGTCATTCAAGTGTGGCAAACCATGTACCATTTCTTGAACCTGAGGTAACCTGAGACTTCTGTCATTCAAGTGCTCAATCTCTTATGCCAAGTCTGAGAGCAATGAGTGATACTTGTCCATAATGCCACTTAATATGCATGCATCATTGTCAGTGGGAAACACCTATTGATAGTCATTTTTACCCTCACAACCAAACTATCCAGTGAGTAGCTATCAAATACATATACTACATCACCTCCAAAAAATAGGTAATACCTATGTTCTATCATTTGTCCAACACTGACTAGATTTTCTTCTAAACTAAGAACCAACATCAATTCTTGAATGTGCTTCCTGCCAAGTTTAGTCTCAATCACTAGTGTGCATTTTCTGCAACACTAACAATTTTCCCAGTTCCCATTTTCACCTTGGAAGAGAGATCTATCTGGACATTGATCAAAAGCCTTTCATCTCCTGTCATGTGATTGCTACATCCACTGTCAATGTACCATGAGTTGCTCACCTTCACCTTAGCTACTACATTGCACATGTAGAAAAGTGTGTCTATCTCCTCATGTTGATTGTCATAATTCATCTTCTGCATTGGCTTTGTTTCCATTGCAGTCTCTTGGAAGATGACCAAATTTCCCACAAACTGTGCACTTGGGTTTTCCTTCAAACCAACATTTCTCATAGTGCAGTTTATCACAATGTTCGCATGGAGTTTTAGTTGTGTCCTGCATAACATTTTGCCATTGAAACAAAGTTGGGCTTGTTATCCACTTTTTGCCCATATTCTTCCAATTCTTCTAAAACTTCTGACTTCTAACAGACCCTTGGGTTTTAGGCTTTTTGGATGCTACATTCAAGCTAGCAAATACCCTCTCAGTGGTATTTTCTGAAGGAAATTTTGTAAAAAAACATGTTCATTTGAGCAACATCAATAGCATGCAATTAACAAATTAAAGGCGGAATCATGCTTGCATGCACTCAAAAACAAAAACATCAACCATGAAATTCAAAGCCTAGTAGATTGGTGAACCTTGACTCAACTTAAAACAACATTTGTTAGTTGAGAAATATTTACCTTTGTAGATTCCTCTTTGCATATGCAAAGGATAATCACCCAAGAGATAGGGCCTTCATTCCTTGCTTCTTAGCTCCATGGATTTGGTTGAAAGAATTGGATTCTCCAAGTTCCCAAAATAGAGAACCTCTAAAGATTCTACACCAAGGTTAGATTGAAGAAGAAATGAGTGACTTTGGAGTAGTGGGATTGCTAGATGCACCCTCCAAGGTGGCCGGCCTCTTAGAGAGAAATGGAAGCTTTGTGTTCTCACCAATTTTCTCTAAAACCAACACTAATGAATTTTAGGCTATAAAGTTCTTTATATAGTCACTTCTTTTAAATAACCTAAAGAACAAAAAAACCCTAATTCTACACAAAATGGCCGGCCATTTAAGGGATATGGGCTCTTGGGCCTTTGTGAATCTTTATTCATTAAGTTGTCATACAACTTAAGTCAATGGGCTTGACGTTCGAAGCCCATTGGGCCTTAAGGTCCAAAACTATCCCGAGGTCTTTAACGAACTTATTCGTTTCATTAATTAACATATTAATTAATCCTTGCCATAAATAATTAAACCATTTAATTATTCTTACTCATCTCCTTTGTTTCTTCAATCTTTACCTTACACGGTGTACGATCCATTAGGTTCCTTTTAGCGAGGCAGTGGGCGATTAAAACCATTTTACATCGATTGTGAATTGAAACTTACTTTCAATTCTCCCTTTAGTGATTACACACGTTTAGGGCTTCCACAAACCATGAGTGACACCTAGCAGCATATCATGGTTACCCAAGCTAATCAGAAGAGGTAGAGAACCTATTCAGTTTAGGATTACAAATGCAATACGGTCTTTCTCTAATCTAATACTCTTGACCACATTGTTTGGTTTGATAGTTTATTTATTCATGTCTACTATCCAATGTGATTCGTTTGCTTATATGATTACCTTGAATGTGATTTGGAACGCATTCCCTAATCTCATTCATACTCTGGCCAGAGATTTTAATCATATCATAGAGTATTCTCCCTCAAACCATTTGAAGGTTAGAGATCCCTTGTTGCACATTCACTTGTCTCCATAACTAAGTGGCTTAACCCCAATGATGTTGTGGACACCCCGATGGGGTGACTTTGACATAATCAAAGATCAAGGACTTAACCACAAGACAACTGTGATGCCTCAGGTCAAAAGACTAATTTGCATTATCCCAACCATGAGTTCTCATGTGACATGAGTATGAGAACTCCTCGTTGATCGTGTTCAGTGAACTCATTCTCTATTGAGCACCTACGTACTTGTCTTGATGTCACACACACCAATGACTCGAGACTAGTCACTCTCCCTGAGAGAAGGCATAGTACGTACTGATCTTATCGGACTGTCAATGCCCAATTGGCAATCCTATGATCAGGAACGTTTAGGATGTGTCTACGAAAGAATGGTCTCATGAATCTAACTTCATTAGATTGCATTCTCCCAATCACATATTCCTTGGACTTTATCGTTTAAGCATATAACATTTATATGAGACGGCTCAAACAATAATGTTTGCCCTTTATATGTAAACTAGATTAGTTTAACATGTGAAATGTCCGTAAAGTATCATCATATGATTGGCTTTAGGGAACATTTCCAACAATCTCCCACTTGCACTAGAGCCAATCAGCTTGTTCATTTGTTATGATTCCTCTTCTGTAGTCATTTCATAAATGGCTGAGTAGTAGGCCTAGGCAATGGATATCTATATGTTATCCATAGAAGCAACCTTGAGAATATCGACGTCACCATTATACATGATTCCCAATCATGTGGTTCAGTCTCTCATATGAGTTCGGATCTTGATTAGACCTTGATTCCCTGGCTTGAGCTATCGCCCCATTAGTGTCATACACTTTCTGGTTGGAACCGAATAGAGAGTTCATAAATGAACTTTCCCATCCAAACAACATTGTTGTAAACTTCTATATGGCAATATATTTTGCATTCATAATGGAACACACTAAAGTCATTACTTTAATGTTTCCATCCAAATATCTCTTTAGTCATAATAAAGGGATACCTGTTTATCTCTTCATTCATAATGAAGAAACATCCAATGATGGATTAGATTCATAATCTAATACATTTACGCTTCCATTACGTTACTCTAATTCTTCCTCATTCTTCGAGGAACCTATCCTTTAGTATTTCTTAAATACTTAAGGATTCACTTGATGATAAGCTCATATTTATACATATTTTACATCAAATTCTCTCGTCTTTTCTTAGTTAGTTTCTTATATTTTTGAGTTATTTACTTTGTTTTTGTGTTTTATCGAATTTATCTAGCTAAGAAAATAAAAATAGCATAAGTGTGATTTTATGTAATAATTTCGTCAAAACTGTTTAGCTTTTAAATTAAATAAAATATATATATATATATATATAATAAAAAAAAAATAATACATGATGATGTTTGAAACATCATCATGTTTGTTTTATATAAAAGATAGTATTATAAATATATATATATATATAGATATATATGAAGTTGGGTGGGAAAAGCACTGGGGAATGGATGGATAGAAAAACAATAAAAAACAAAAGACTAAAAAAAATAAAAGAAGCAGGGAAGGCCTGCGTGAATAAAGGGAGGAATAAGGGAGCTGTCAGTGGTGCAAAAGGTGGAATATAAGCTGGCAAAAGTTGGAAGGAAGGCTAAAAAAAGCACGGAGGATAGTGGAAAGCTGCCAACTGGCAGCGTGAGGAGGGCTAGCGAAAAATAAAGAGAAGCAGGAAGAAAAACGTGGAAGGCTCTCAGCCTTGGGAGGTTTGGCTGCCCTCAAAGCAGCTCGTGAATTTTAAGGCAGAAAACAAGCTGGCGAGAGCTGTTTGGACAGTGAGGAGCTGCCAGCGAGAGAGAGAGCATCAACGAGAAAAGGCAGCAAGCTGCCTTAGGCAGCGAGCTGAAGAGAGACGGACGAAGAGGACTGACGTGTTGCAAGCTGGGAGCGAGAATCAGGAGCAAGAAGGCCAAGGAGTGGAGCTGCTACCTTGGGCAGCAAAGAAACGTGGAGCTCGCAGGACAGGAAGGCAGGAACACGGGGACAGAGGAAGAAATTCCTCACTCGGTGTTATTCCTCCTCATTTGGTTTTATTTTTCTTAAACTCATGTTTAATTTAATTTGCTTTTCAATTATATTAAACATGTGTAATTAATTTCTGTTTAGTTAGAGGTGAATTTGAAACCATGGATAAATGTTTATTATAATTTGATTTACTCCAGTTATGAATTCTTGAACGTTGGATGTGGTTTATTTTTCTGTGTTGATTAATAACTTGTTTATGTATGTGAGTTAAGGGTCGACACTTAATTTGCATGCTTAGACTTGATGCTAGAATATAAGGGAATTTCACCTAATCGTTATGAACTTATATTCATGAGTAGTGAAAATCGTTAGTCACGATTGTGTTTAGTAAATCCTAGGTTGGATTAACATGCGTATTCCATAGTTATGAATGCCTAGTCGATGCTTATGATTTCCACTGAACTTAATGATCTTTGATATGTCTCTCTATCATGCGTATTCCATAGTTAGGGAACTTGATAAGAATAATTTGGTTGTGATGCGTTTCCCGTCCAATTCAATGAATCTAGGGAAATCTGAAGGTTAATTTAAGCGGACCTAATTAACTTGGAGCGTTGTCATTTATTCGTTTGTTGAAATCATAACTGGGAATTAAATTATATGCATTTATTTATGTGTGGATAAGGACCCCTCTAACTAACGTCTCGTCATTTTATTTCTATAAAATATATTTTCTTTGAAGTTTGTTTTTAAGTTTCTGTTTTAAATTCATTTTAGTAAAAAACCAATCCCCCATTTATTTAAAGTGTTAAATTTGTTAGAAATAAATTTAGTTTGTGTTTTCTAAAGTCTTTAATTATTTTGAGTCTTTTGATTTGTTTTAGTTTAGTTGTTAGTTTTATTTTGAGTCATTCTAGTTAAGTGTTTTGATTTTAGTTTAGTGTTTTAAATTTTGTTTTTACGTTTTTAATTTAATTTTACTTTGGTTAGCATCCCTAGTTAATCCCCGGTTAGAACGATCCCTACTTATCCATATACTACAACTGTCACAAATAGGGTTTAAATTTGTGCGTTAGTAAATTCTCGCATCAAAAATTTGAACCCTATTTGTGACAGTTAGAACGGCGCCAAAAATTTGATGCGAGAATTTACTAACGCACAAATTTAAACCCTATTTGTGACAGTTGTAGTATATGGATAAGTAGGGATCGTTCTAACCGGGGATTAACTAGGGATGCTAACCAAAGTAAAATTAAATTAAAAACGTAAAAACAAAATTTAAAACACTAAACTAAAATCAAAACACTTAACTAGAATGACTCAAAATAAAACTAACAACTAAACTAAAACAAATCAAAAGACTCAAAATAATTAAAGACTTTAGAAAACACAAACTAAATTTATTTCTAACAAATTTAACACTTTAAATAAATGGGGGATTGGTTTTTTACTAAAATGAATTTAAAACAGAAACTTAAAAACAAACTTCAAAGAAAATATATTTTATAGAAATAAAATGACGAGACGTTAGTTAGAGGGGTCCTTATCCACACATAAATAAATGCATATAATTTAATTCCCAGTTATGATTTCAACAAACGAATAAATGACAACGCTCCAAGTTAATTAGGTCCGCTTAAATTAACCTTCAGATTTCCCTAGATTCATTGAATTGGACGGGAAACGCATCACAACCAAATTATTCTTATCAAGTTCCCTAACTATGGAATACGCATGATAGAGAGACATATCAAAGATCATTAAGTTCAGTGGAAATCATAAGCATCGACTAGGCATTCATAACTATGGAATACGCATGTTAATCCAACCTAGGATTTACTAAACACAATCGTGACTAACGATTTTCACTACTCATGAATATAAGTTCATAACGATTAGGTGAAATTCCCTTATATTCTAGCATCAAGTCTAAGCATGCAAATTAAGTGTCGACCCTTAACTCACATACATAAACAAGTTATTAATCAACACAGAAAAATAAACCACATCCAACGTTCAAGAATTCATAACTGGAGTAAATCAAATTATAATAAACATTTATCCATGGTTTCAAATTCACCTCTAACTAAACAGAAATTAATTACACATGTTTAATATAATTGAAAAGCAAATTAAATTAAACATGAGTTTAAGAAAAATAAAACCAAATGAGGAGGAATAACACCGAGTGAGGAATTTCTTCCTCTGTCCCCGTGTTCCTGCCTTCCTGTCCTGCGAGCTCCACGTTTCTTTGCTGCCCAAGGTAGCAGCTCCACTCCTTGGCCTTCTTGCTCCTGATTCTCGCTCCCAGCTTGCAACACGTCAGTCCTCTTCGTCCGTCTCTCTTCAGCTCGCTGCCTAAGGCAGCTTGCTGCCTTTTCTCGTTGATGCTCTCTCTCTCGCTGGCAGCTCCTCACTGTCCAAACAGCTCTCGCCAGCTTGTTTTCTGCCTTAAAATTCACGAGCTGCTTTGAGGGCAGCCAAACCTCCCAAGGCTGAGAGCCTTCCACGTTTTTCTTCCTGCTTCTCTTTATTTTTCGCTAGCCCTCCTCACGCTGCCAGTTGGCAGCTTTCCACTATCCTCCGTGCTTTTTTTAGCCTTCCTTCCAACTTTTGCCAGCTTATATTCCACCTTTTGCACCACTGACAGCTCCCTTATTCCTCCCTTTATTCACGCAGGCCTTCCCTGCTTCTTTTATTTTTTTTAGTCTTTTGTTTTTTATTGTTTTTCTATCCATCCATTCCCCAGTGCTTTTCCCACCCAACTTCATATATATCTATATATATATATATTTATAATACTATCTTTTATATAAAACAAACATGATGATGTTTCAAACATCATCATGTATTATTTTTTTTTATTATATATATATATATATATATATATTTTATTTAATTTAAAAGCTAAACAGTTTTGACGAAATTATTACATAAAATCACACTTATGCTATTTTTATTTTCTTAGCTAGATAAATTCGATAAAACACAAAAACAAAGTAAATAACTCAAAAATATAAGAAACTAACTAAGAAAAGACGAGAGAATTTGATGTAAAATATGTATAAATATGAGCTTATCACTTGACAGTTGCCATGGTTCTGATCCTGGGCTTGCACTGATATCGCCTTGTACCTTTCTAGGTACAACTCATATCAATGTTTTTCATACAATATGAAATACATAAATCACCTTTCTGCGTATGCATAAAGGATTCGATTTACGCATTATTTCTTTGGGAGTCAAAGGGTACGTTCCCTTTGAGAAGAGCTACCTCCTAGTCTCACTAGAGTTGTTCTTCTTATTGAAGTTTATCATCATATGAGAAACTTCCTAGCATCCTTTTGTCTATTATTAGGGCATGATATAATCCAATTATATCCTAAAATCTATCATTATAGATTTCCATCCCATGTAAATAGACTATGTCTCCCATATACATTCTATCGTTATAGAATGTTTAAAGTCATAACTTTAACGAAGAAGTATTCTTTTCATTTCCAAAATTAATATATCATATATATATTCTAAATTTTAGGAACATGATTAACTCCCACTAATCTTTTGTAAACCTAGTAAACAAAAGATTCATTTACATCTTTATGAGAAATCAAACATTTTGATCTTTCTCTCATAAGACGCTTATGGCTCCTACTAGCTTGCTAAGATCCATGATGGTTGGATCTCTACAACTTACATGTTTTGTGATTCATAGTTTTAGACATACATATTATTAGGACTATCTTAATAATGGTTTCGGAAACCTATATGATGTCCAAACATTGAATCAACATTTAGTTGTAGCTAGCTATCTTCGAATTAATTGAAACTAAGACTACGTCAAAAAATGGTTTCTTCAAAGTCAACCATTCTCTTTGATTGTAGTCACCTTAAGCTACCAATTAGCTATGAAGGTTTCATTATTTCGGGTCAAATGGTACTTTACCATTTCCTTGAGTATATATCGTATATACACTCAATGTAGTCATAAAGTTCAAACCATTCAACTGAGACGGTTTATAAATCCTTCTTGACTACCTTGGAGCTTGTGGTATAGGAACTAGGTTGTTATATTTGTTGATTATCATCTTGTCTCTCAAAGAACCCATTATTTTGAGTTCTATTCCTAGTTCATTTGCTCTAAGGCAAATCACATTGTAGGATTACAATGAACTACTCAACAAACAACATTTGTTGGTTGGTTTATAGAAGTGATATCCAAAGGTTAATTTAAGGATATCCACAAGATAATTTTTAAACAAATATTGCTTATTAGCACACAACCCCAAATCTTAACATGATTAAGATTTGTCTTTCTTTCCAACTACATCCTATGGAGTTATGAAAATTTTGGAAGATCTTCTAATTGACAATCATATTGTTTTAGAAGTATATATCCTATATATATGGGTAATTGATAACATCCAACGAACTAAATCTTATTCGAGTTCGTTCTTCTCCTAATGGAGAAAATCATTATCTTATGATGCTAATTTCCTTGATATCTTTCAAGGAAACTCATCTAAAGTGTTACCTTTCCTTAGATCAAATCTAAGGAGGTAAGTACTTTAGACGTCTTACTCATCAACTTACATTTCTTGAATTCTTTGAAACCTTTTGCAAAGTATTCGGACTTGTGTTTATTCATAATAAACTATAGTCCAACCGAGAGTGATCTTCGGTGAATGTCAAACAACATGAGTAGTATTATGTTGTGGACAAGTGCCACTAACATCTAAGTGAATTAACCTCAATAACTTTGTGATTCTTTCTTCTTTCCAAAAGAATAAAGATTCGAACATTTCGCCTCTATACAATTTGGACAAGAAGGTATTGGATCCGGATCTAACGATCCAAAGCATCCATCTATGACCAACTCGTAATTTATGTTTTAGAGGTATCACAACTCAGTTGGGATTAGTCACTATCTTGCAACCTTTTGGGTTTTAAGCATCATTATATTCTAAACAGTTAACGCTACCATATCATCTCTACTATAGAGACAATCAATTAGATTACTATAATCCAATCAGTGATTAATAAAGAACAATGTTTTGTCAAACAAAACATTCATCCATCTCTACTATAGTGACGGAATTAAGTTCCTTAAAATTGGAATGTAAAGACAATCTTTGGTTTTTCCAATTTCTTTGGTAGTTCATATGAGGAAGTTAGTACCATCTGCTTTCGCAGAGATCTATATTTTATTCACGTTCCGAATGTGAAGTACTTTCTCTTCTCTCATTAATCTTCTACTTCTTATTAGCCATACTTTTACAACGATTGTAAAACATAGTTACTAATACGGAATCAAGCATTCAAGTAGAAGAACCAACTGTGTTGAACTTTTCAAGAACAATTTACAACACCTTCGAAAGGTGTGTTCTTGACACTTGCAAGACATTTCTTGCAAATACCCCTTCCAATGTCCATCCTTTCATAAAGAAAGTTTGTTCCCTTGGAGTTAATTTTATCTTCTTCATTTGACTTCTCCTTTGACTACAATAGTCATGGTCCCTAAACTCCCACTATCTCTCTTGAAACCTTTTTTCAATTGTGTTATACACATCAAACATTTTGGAGAGTGTGTGGTTATTGTTCACTACATAGTTTACAATAAACTTAGTGAACCATTAGGATAGGGACATAAAGGTGAAGTCCTAGCTTAGTTTCCGTCTCGTTAAGTGGTTTATCACTTCAACACTCAATGATTCAAAATCATCATAAGTCCATGTTGATGGACTATTTTTGTCAACCAACCATTATGTTCTAAACATAATTACAAACTTTCAAGAGTTGTTCAAGGCAACTCTTATTTCTTCATACAACAATTTGTAAGTGAAGAATCATGGCACTAAAAGTGTCCTTGTCTTTATGCTAATCTTCGTAAGTTCCTTTGTTCATATAACGAAGGAATAAGCATTGGTTGTTTGTGTTGTCCTCTTCATGATAGACATTTCTAACATGTTCTTCCAATGATACATTATCAATAGGAAGATTGTGAGGATGAGACTTCTTAGGTACATGCACAATCTTTGGGATTGTGTTACCAAGTCCGGAAACTAAAACATTCGGCTTTTTCTTTGTCAAGTTTTGGATAGCGTTTGCAAATATATTGGTAAACGAATACATAACGAATATAAATTGATTGATTTTAAGCCATTTGATTCGGGTCTTTAAATCAAATAGCACCACCCACTATTTTTGGCAAATTCCATATCCCTCATTGGAATTCGAGAGTTTTGGAGGAAACTCTTAGTAGGTTATGGGAGACTCACTATTACCAAGCCCACCTCAGAATTATATCATGTTGGCTAGCGTTAATAATAATGAGAGAGTACGCTTACTCATTTGCAACAACCTCTTGCAAGTACCCATCTTATTTGGCCTCTAGAAAATGATGCCTCAGAATTATATCATGTTGGCGTCATTGTACTTAGTTAAGTCATTCCCACCATGCCTAGTTCGTGTAGGGGTTCAAGCATAGCCTCAGAATTATATCATGTTGGCTAAACTCGTTGCCTACCTCACTTCATCATGTATGCATATAGAACTCCTCCGAGTGTAAGTACGCACTTTGTACTCCCCCATTATAGGGTGAAGCCGGTGTACGAGTCACAAACATCGGAGCCTACCACGGTGGAAGGCCACGAAAGAGTGTTCAAAGCACTCTCACGCTTGTCAACTTAATAATGGTTTGGTTGAGGGTTTTAGGTCTCATCACATATAAATATTCATTTTAATCTCCATTAAAACAATTTTGGTCCTATTACAACTATTGGTCCATTTGATTCAATTTAGTTGTATATAATACTCCCACTATACTTATAAAACGGTTTTTAAAGCAAGAGTATATGATACTACTAACATAAGGTTTGCATTCATTTGATGGACTATATAGTTGCCTTAGGGCCTTAGGATGACTATGAACCTTTGTTTAGATTCAACACGAGCCTAGTGTTGAATCTCGGACTAGGGATGGAGATTGATTTTAGTTACGCGTTTAATCACATTAAGGCGTGTTGTCTTATGGGCGTTGGACCCTCTACTCCATTTTCATGCATATCAAATAAAGCAAGAAAGAAGTACTTCAAAGTAAAGGTGAGCTTATGCTCATTACAACATTTGCATAATTCAAATTACTTTAAAGTAAAGAAGAGCTTATGCTCTTTTACAACATTTGATCAAATCAAATTACAACCAAAATTAATCTACACATTCCCATGGTTCAAATAAATTTGAAACGGCCTTTCACATAGCTCAATTATCGTAGGCTTAGGTTCATAATCACCCTTTAATTAATTAACACTTTAACTAATTAAACTTGAATGCAACATTTTCATTTTGTTTTTGTATCCATAAAATTGATTTAAATGGAGCTAAATGAAATGAAAATCCAATTCTCATTTAAAGAGACAAAACAATTTTTGTTCCCTACTTAATTTGGGCCATCATGCAATAACCACAACTTTTTGGGTTATATTGCGAAACACAAACTTTTGGGGTCACTTTGTAAAAACACAAAAGTCCACTACTTCATGTAATTACAACTAGAACCCAAAAATTTCAACAAATAAAAAAAACTTCATTAAAGGAGCAAAACAATTTGTCCTTTAGCGTTTTTGGGCCTTAACGTAAAAACGTAAACTTTTGGGCCAAAATGCAAATACACAAAAGTATCAAAACTTTATGTAATTGTACAAAAGGCCCAAAAATACCCTATTCTATTAGGGTGGCCGGCCATGATTAAAAAAAAATAAGATTTTTACAAAGTTTTTGTAAGTGGGTTTTGTTAGGTGAGGTAAAGATGAAATGAAAAGTTTGTAAGAAATGATTTATGTCACATCTTTAAAAAAGTTTGTCTCCCATTAAAAATACTTTACCATTAACCATCACCCACTAAAATTAAATCAAAACTTTATGTAAAAACATAAAGCTTTTGAATCAAAACTTCAAAACTTTTTGTTCTTGGCAAGAACTTCAAGAACATTGAAGAACACTCATGAAAACTCATAATAGCTCCATGAATGTTTTCACTCACCAAAACTCAAATTTTCACCACTCAAAAGAGGGCTAACATCCTAGGGTACTTAGGGGTTCCAAAAGTCACTTTAAAACCATTTTAACAAGACAAACATGAACCCAAAAAATCACCCTTTGGATTTGGCCGAATTTCCCCAAAAACATGGCACCAAATTTTAGCTCCAAAATTCATGCTCATATGAACTACATCTACAACATTTGAGATGGCAAATTTTCTAACAAAATTTACATTCAAAGAAACAAGAATAAAGCTTGTAACATATTACAACTTTTAAATCAAAAACTATGAACTACAAAACCCAAAATGATTCACCAACTACAAGACCTAGGCTCTGATACCACTTGAAGGAAATTTAAAAAAAAACATGTTCATTTGAGCAACATCAATAGCATGCAATTAACAAATTAAAGGCGGAATCATGCTTGCATGCACTCAAAAACAAAAACATCAACCATGAAATTCAAAGCCTAGTAGATTGGTGAACCTTGACTCAACTTAAAACAACATTTGTTAGTTGAGAAATATTTACCTTTGTAGATTCCTCTTTGCATATGCAAAGGATAATCACCCAAGAGATAGGGCCTTCATTCCTTGCTTCTTAGCTCCATGGATTTGGTTGAAAGAATTGGATTCTCCAAGTTCCCAAAATAGAGAACCTCTAAAGATTCTACACCAAGGTTAGATTGAAGAAGAAATGAGTGACTTTGGAGTAGTGGGATTGCTAGATGCACCCTCCAAGGTGGCCGGCCTCTTAGAGAGAAATGGAAGCTTTGTGTTCTCACCAATTTTCTCTAAAACCAACACTAATGAATTTTAGGCTATAAAGTTCTTTATATAGTCACTTCTTTTAAATAACCTAAAGAACCAAAAAACCCTAATTCTACACAAAATGGCCGGCCATTTAAGAGATATGGGCTTTTGGGCCTTTGTGAATCTTTATTCATTAAGTTGTCATACAACTTAAGTCAATGGGCTTGACGTTCGAAGCCCATTGGGCCTTAAGGTCCAAAACTATCCCGAGGTCTTTAACGAACTTATTCGTTTGATTAATTAACATATTAATTAATCCTTGCCATAAATAATTAAACCATTTAATTATTCTTACTCATCTCCTTTGTTTCTTCAATCTTTACCTTACACGGTGTACGATCCATTAGGTTCCTTTTAGCGAGGCAGTGGGCGATTAAAACCATTTTACATCGATTGTGAATTGAAACTTACTTTCAATTCTCTCTTTAGTGATTACACACGTTTAGGGCTTCCACAAACCATGAGTGACACCTAGCAGCATATCATGGTTACCCAAGCTAATCAGAAGAGGTAGAGAACCCATTCAGTTTAGGATTACAAATGGAATACGGTCTTTCTCTAATCTAATACTCTTGACCACATTGTTTGGTTTGATAGTTTATTTATTCATGTCTACTATCCAATGTGATTCGTTTGCTTATATGATTACCTTGAATGTGATTTGGAACGCATTCCCTAATCTCATTCATACTCTGGCCAGAGATTTTAATCATATCATAGAGTATTCTCCCTCAAACCATTTGAAGGTTAGAGATCCCTTGTTGCACATTCACTTGTCTCCATAACTAAGTGGCTTAACCCCAATGATGTCGTGGACACCCCGATGGGGTGACTTTGACATAATCAAAGATCAAGGACTTAACCACAAGACAACTGTGATGCCTCAGGTCAAAAGACTAATTTGCATTATCCCAACCATGAGTTCTCATGTGACATGAGTATGAGAACTCCTCGTTGATCGTGTTCAGTGAACTCATTCTCTATTGAGCACCTACGTACTTGTCTTGATGTCACACACACCAATGACTCGAGACTAGTCACTCTCCCTGAGAGAAGGCATAGTACGTACTGATCTTATCGGACTGTCAATGCCCAATTGGCAATCCTATGATCAGGAACGTTTAGGATGTGTCTACGAAAGAATGGTCTCATGAATCTAACTTCATTAGATTGCATTCTCCCAATCACATATTCCTTGGACTTTATCGTTTAAGCATATAACATTTATATGAGACGGCTCAAACAATAATGTTTGCCCTTTATATGTAAACTAGATTAGTTTAACATGTGAAATGTCCGTAAAGTATCATCATATGATTGACTTTAGGGCACATTTCCAACAATTTCAATGTCTTGCTTCCACCTCTTGAAGTTTCCCCCACTTAGTGGCTCAAAAGAGGACAGGTTCATTGCATAAGTGGTTGAGGAAGCCATGAAAACAAAATTAGGTTAAAAATGTGAATGCATGTTTTTCATCACACCTTTGGGCAAGAGATGAAAACTGCCATTGACCTTTATTGTATAGCCATCACTAACGGATCTTATCATGCAATTATTTCAAGTCTTTGGACAAGAATATGGCCTAATCAAAATGATGCCATACACTAATTAAAAACACTTAACAACTTATACAGTCTCCTCTTTGGAAAAGAATGTGAACATTTCACAGGTTTTTGAATCACAATGCTTTTTAAGTAAACCTTCATCTTTCATTGAAAGCCATGATTAGTTCATATACAACGCATAAACTCCAAAATTTATTCCATGAAATAACAAAAATAACAAAAATATGAAAAACAAATGTAACTGAGTTTTAAGAATTCCAGATACAAAGAATTAAATATTTCATATTATAGACCAAGGATTAAGCCTGTTAATTTGGCTCTGATACCAAATGTTGGAATATTAGTATTAACAAAACCTCTAATCACATGCATATTTGTATTTAGTTAGAGTCAAACCTGAGGAAACCATGGATGTAACTCAAGCAGTTTCTTCTACTCACTTGGAGACCTTGTATTCCTATGGTGATAGAACCCTCGTATTCAAAATGTGTTATTTGTGAGTAGGGAACCCTTGTATATATAGAAGCAATGGTCGCCAACCTCCATCTATCGTGGAGGGTTGGTTATTCATCCGTTGCTCTAAGTGCTAGTCGTGGTTTAATGGTTGTGGAACGTGCTTTTCAACAACAGTTGGAATCATATTCCTCAGTTATAGGGGAGCTAGTATTACACGTACACAAACTCTTAATTAATTTGTTTAAGCAACCTATTATTTCTCCTTTATCATAACTAGTTTAGTCCACATAGGATTCCTATAGCTTGTGCATTTCAATCGGCGTCATCCTTCCACTCTCAGTAACGCCTCTTGAATATGTCATCGATGAAATTCTTCAGGTTAGGGCCAGTTTCATCAATAATAAAATTAACCTATTATACAAAATATTAAAATATTAAACATTATATATTGTATATAAAAAATAATTATTAAATTACTAATTGTCTGATAACTTGTCCAACAAAGACTTCTTCAGATCCTCTGACACTTTTTTCCAAGACGCCCACTCTGTAGGACTTTTGTTCCTCAATAATGCCCCTATGTCATGCACAAGCATGGCGTGTGTCTCCTTGTCAGATTCCTGAAGCTGCAAATTGGCCTTGGCCCGTCAATCCGCCTTCTCTACGGAAAAAAATAAAGTTTTCAAAATCAAACTGAGTAGTTCATCACTTTTATTATAATAATCTAATAATTTCTTTTCAACAACAAAAAAACCATAAAATTCATGCAAAATTTGGTATTACCTGTCCGAGATCCTTCTCCCTCATATCCTTGTTTAGTTTGGGCAATAGCAGAATCAAACATCTACAACATTATGATTTTCATATATTCGAAGATTCACAACTTATGATACGCAATTTATAAATTAAAATTAATTATTGAAACAAAATTGTTCTTTATTTGTATAATAAAGACTTACCGTGAAAAACAAAGATTGTTGACAAAAAAAGTCACTGAAAAGGGAAATGAGAATTAGGATATGAGGGGTTTGGGAGAGAAGAAAACGAGGGGGTGAGGGATTTGGGGAAAAGGATGAGGATGAGGATGAGGAAAAGGGAGAGCGGATATGTAATTTTATAGAACCTGTAAACCCTTTGACCGATGAAGCACTCATTGCACAAGTAATTACTCCGCCTTAAATGTCTCACTGACCACACCTACCATTTCAAAGCACTTTACACAATGAAAGACTCATGTTCGTCGCGTAAGTTTGACGCGACAAAGTTCTCCCTCATGCAAAAAAAGTTTGCCCCGCGATATAATGGCGCCAAATCTTCATTTAACCGCGTTTTTCTCCAGAGATTGTGCGACGAATTATCTAATTCGTTGTGCAAAGCCTTCTTGCTCAATGGAAATCTTCGTCACCTAATGTTGTCAATTATTTTTCATGGCCTTGACATTTTTCCGCGATGATACCCTTAATTTGTCGCGCAAAGGACATTTTGCGATGAAAACTGCTTCACCACCTAAATTTTTGTCGCGCAAATAGTGTGTTTTTCTAGTCGTGTTGGATTTTCCTGTCTTCCCTATTTATAGTTTACTGGTGAAATTGTATGTATTTTACATCTATATATACCACTATTTACCACTACGAGTGGCTACTGGTTAATACTGTTTTTCTTTGTTTTTGTTTTTTTTGTTTTTTTGTTTTTTTGTTTTTTGATTTTTTTTGTTTTTGTTACGCTTTGTTTCATAGGATGACTCGGAAGCGTTGATTTAAGGCCTTTTATTACGTCTTGTTCTTTTTTTTCTCATTATTCATAGATATCATCAGCAATAATGTGGTGCTTGATGTTTTTTCTTTAGTTTTCGTTTTTTGTTTTTATTTTGTATCATGTTTGTTGTCTTACTTTCCTAACAAGTACTCATCCAAAACCAAAAAATAACAAAATTGCAGGCATCTCGGCAGTGTTTAATAAGTCCAACAGAAGGAAGGCAACAAGCATAGAGAATCGATCAACCTGCAGTCCAAGGTACTTAGTTTTTTTTGGAGCAATTACTTTAATTGAAATGAATATTTGGAGAAATCTTTAGGGTTTAGGGACATGATGTAATGATGTTTTACTTGGTCTGGGAAGGAAACGAAACAAAGGAATTGGCCTTAGTTAAAACTTAAAACGAGAGCATACACACAATATGGACAAGTCACCCTCGTCCTGTCTGCTGAATGTGCTCTTGTTTGATGGTTGTTTCTTATTGAAGATACTTTTGACGATCTAATCTCGCTTCTGGTGCTTTTCTATATCGGAGAGGAGAGAAGTAATTTCATTTGGCCAAAATTTGTTTGGGGCCCATAGATTTGCGGCTGATGGACATTCTGTAGAGTTGGGTTGCACTAGGCTCCAAGATTCCCCTGGTGGTTAGGGTATCCATTATTGATTCAGCAAATACCCAATTGTCATATGTTTCAACTGTTTATTTATTTCCGGTAAAAAGGTATATATCACTACTACAAAAGAGGCTATCACTGGCGGTGGAAAAACCGACAAGAATCCCAATTACTGTCGGATTTTTGGTAAAAATTCGACATCAAATCGTGCAATGTCGGATTGGAGAACCGACGCCGTTGCTAGCGTCACAAAAAGGGTATTGACGTCGGTTAGTCCCCTTAATCCGCCACCAAGAAGCAAAGTGATATAAAATAAAAAAGAACAATAGCGTCGGTTAAAAGTGACATCTAAACTTACGTCGGTTAGAAGCGACGTTGAATTCTGACATGATGGCTGTCCAAACCGACATCAAGCAACTATTAAAGAATTAAAATATCAAATACATTGGTACCGTAAGTACATTGGTACTGTTCTCATTCAGTCCAACTTAGCAAATTATTTGGTTTTTACAATGTGGCGTTGCAATGCTTATAACATAGGATAACATAAAAACACAGAATACTTCTCTATTAATGAGCCAGGGGCTCATTTATATTTGTTCTACTGGCAGTTCTTACTAGATGGAGGATGATAAGGAATGGGGATCAAGCGCAGATCTTCTTTTCTTCGAACTGTAACGCCGAAAAGCTCAGTCATGTCCATGTCTTCATGCGACATCCCATTAGGGAGTTTCCAATCAAAATGGTACAACAAAAGGGCAAGTGGGAGCTCAACGTTGGCCAGACCATATGAAATTCCGGGGCATATCCTCCTTCCAGCGCCAAATGGGATATACTCAAAGTTTGTTCCCTTGTAGTCAATGGAGCTATCAAGGAACCTCTCTGGATAGAAGCTCTCTGGTTCAGTCCAGTAATTGGGATCTCTTCCAATTGCCCATCCATTCACAATCACCTTGGTTTTGACAGGTAAATCATATCCATTAATCTTACAACTCTCACTAGATTCTCTTGGAAGCAAGAGTGGAGCAGGAGGGTGTAGCCTGAGTGTCTCTTTGATCACCAAGCTTAAATATTTCATCTCACTAATGCCCGTTTCGTCTACCTTCCCACTTCTGTTATACACTTCTCTCACCTCATCCTGTGTCATTTTCAATATTCTAGGATTTTTTATCATTTCTGACATGGCCCAATCTACGGTTGTAGCTGATGTCTCACTCCCAGCTCCGAAAATGTCCTGCACAAAAATTATAAATTTGTTAATGATTAAACTAGGTTTTTCTCTAAAATTGCTAACAGTTCTATTCATAGAAAATAACTATGTTCTTGGAAAAACTTTTGTATTAAGTTCAATTTTTAATAGCGTTAATTTCATGAAGAGTGTCAATTGATATGTAAGAAAAACAATAAGCACATTTAGAATGAATTATGGAATTCCAAACCAGCCGAAAAGGTAATCTGCATCAATAGTATTCTTTGTGTGTGTTAAAAACAGTGGCTGCCGGTGACAACCGGTTGGGAAGAAAAACATACATGTAGGTGGATTCTGCCTCGGACAGTGGCACCTCTAATCATTTATTAAGTTTGTATATGTAGAACGAGAATGAAAATTGGTGTTTAGATTAAATATAATTAACAATTAGTTTGAATTATTAAAGTGATATCAAAAGAAAGTGCATACACATACCAATATTACTGCTTTGATGTTGTCAGTAGTTAAGGAAAACTCAAGGCCATTTCCATGCTCGTGAAATTTTAAGAGAACGTCGACCAGGTCTTCCCCTGCTTCACCTTCTCCACTTTTTGTTGTTGACCTTTTCTTTTTATGTTCTTTGATGATGTTTTCCATTATCCTGTCAGTTACTTTTTTCAGCCGCTCGAGTGTAGGCCTAATTCCACCTATCAGATTAAGCAGTTTGGCAGAAGGAAAAACATCTGCAAGATCAAAGCCTGCTGCCACTGTTATGGACTCCTTCACAGCATCTATGAACTTTTCGTGATCTTCGCTTTTTTTGCCAAAGGCTGCTCGCGACGTGAAGGTATATGTAGATGAGTAAATTTTCTCAGTGAGGTTGATCGGTGATCCTGCGTTTGAACCAATCCATGTAATGAGATTCCCTACCTCTTCTTCCCTAAGAGGCCGGAAGCCTTGCACACGTTTAGTGCTTAAAAGCTCTAATGTGCAAATTTTTCGTAGTTGTCTCCAGTAATCACCACATGATGCAAAGGCAATGTTTGTGGATTCGTAAGACATGATCCTTGAAGCAAGGAGATGGGGCCTTGATGCAAACACAACATCATGGGTTTTCATCACCTCTTTGGCATACTCTGCCGAAGAAACAACAACGGTGGAAACTTCCCCAAGCTGTAGATGCATAAGGGGTCCATATTTCTTGGCTAATTTTCGTAGCCCATGATGAGGCTGAGACCCAACGAGCTGGTGAATGTTTCCTATAAAGGGAAGCTTCCATGGACCTGGAGGTAGATTTACAGCCGACTCTTTGGTTTCGCCTCTCTTCACTATTTTCAGTACTGTGATCACAACGAGAAGAAAGGTAAACAGGACTTGGAAGGAAGGCCATTGAAGCTCCATAAGGAAAGAAAGTTTGGAAGTAGCTTGTTGATTAAACTGCATGCATTATACCTCTCTTTATAGCACAGGATGTAGTCTTTTACCTGATGGATAGTTTCCCTTAACCTGGCCGGCATTATTTGTCCCTTAATTTTTTGTTTATATATGTATAGGGTTTTATTACAAATCGTCATTGAAACTGACCAAATTTCTCATTTTGGTCTTTAAAATAAAAAATCGATCAATGTTAAGTGCCGCAAATCAATCTCGTCATTTTGTTAGAAACCAATATTTATATGTCAATTGTCATAAACCATATAATATTATATTATCGCTGAGGTTTTACATTGTACCGGCGAAGAAAACAAGAGAGTACATAGCAAGATAAATACAGTAAAGAATTCAGCTGCCGGCGAATCCAAGTATTATATTTGTACTGAGGATCCTTGGAATAATCTCTGTTCCAAAGTCAAATGACAAAACAAAGGTTTCACAATTAAGAAAAATGGAGATAGTGAATGAAACGGGAAAAATTAATGTTCAATGATTTGAGTGATTGATTATTCACTTTTTTTTTAACCTCCCCAAGTAAGTAAGGTGATTAAGGAAACTGTAATTTTAAGGTATGGTAAATACATTAGGGCCTATTGGTATCTTTTTCAAAAAATTTGATAATTCCTCAAAACATTTTTTAAGAACATCTCTTGAAAACAAGTTTCTTTAAGATTCAAAAACTTGCTTGGTGTACTCAAAAAAAAAAAAAAAAAATCCTGTTTGGTATGAGATAGAACTTTAAATCTTAAAATTTAAACTAGACAAAGAGATCCAACGAGAGGGAGTCACATGAGAGGGAGAAGGAGGAGAGAGAGGAGCAAAGAAAGAAAGAGAGATCAAGGGAGAGAGAAAGAAGAGAGAGGATAGAAGGAGATAGAGAATGAGGAGAGGGAAAAAGAAGGAGGAAGAGAGAGGATGAAGAGAGGGGATTGGAGGAGAGAGAGAGAGAGAAGAAGAAGTAGAGAGAAAGAAGACAAGAGAGAGATAGATACAGAGTGAGGTGGAATGAGATTGAGAAAAAAAATGAGTGGATTTTAAGTTTAAAAGCTCTACAAACTCACTTTTTGTGTTTTAGAGAATATGCTATTTTTTTAATTAGTCTTGAGTTCAGTTTTTCAAAATAGTCCTACTAAACAAGTTTTTCAGACCCAAAACTTTAAAAGTGTTTTTGAGTCGAAAAAGTTGGATTTAAGTAGAATACCAAACAAGCCCTTAATTTTTTGACCATTTGTAGAGTTGACTTATAAAAGATTGGGCAGCTAACTCCATCTTACTTGTTGAATGGTGATGAAGGATAAGTAACATGATCCTTTATACGGAACAAGAATCAAGTGTAGGTCATCTTTTCTTCTTGTCAGAAAGATCGAAACCCCCCAGTGATCATGTCTAGATCTTCATTGCTAACTTCTTTGGTGGGAAGCTCCATATCCGTCGTGACGAATGCTATGCCCGGAAACATCCTCCTTCTAGCCCCCAATGGGATAAATTCGAAACTAGACCCCATGAAGTTAGCTGAATTACTGTCCAGGTGTTGGTGATTAAGCTTCATTCAAATTTCTTAGAATAGAAAAAAGTGTTTTAATTTTAATTTAAGTTTGATGCAATGTGAGTCATTGGATAATATTACATGTGCATCACTCTGTTTTGTTTGTGAGTCATAGCTTATGATAAGTGTAATCTCCTCATAGGGTGGATTATTTGGATGGTTGGAATTGCTTGATGTGAGAGAGAGATGCTCTCATCTCTCTAGCTGGCTAAAGGTTATATTGCCTCACACTTTGGGTGAAGCTATGAATGAAAAGTTCAATTCTCTTCCTTTCTAAGCTTTTACTCTGTCCCTCTAGATCCCTTCCATTAATCCAAATCTTCATTCCTTCGTCCAAAATCATCTCAGAAGCAATAATCAAACTCTAATATGGCCTCAGAGCTAGGTTCATTCGCTTAAACTGGGTGCGAATCTGTTTATTTCTACCACAAAGAACTTAAAATCGAATCAAGCTTTGTCGGAGCTAATTTGAGCTTCAGAAAAGAAATCGGTCTCGAAGTACCAGATTCAAGGAAAGGGAAGGAGGAGATCACTCAAGAGGCAAAGAAAATCGATCCATCAATTGCAAAGAAGGCTGCACTAAATGAGATTTTGAAGAAGGATGCAAGAGCTCTCAAGCTGATTCAGGGAGCTATTTCAGACCAAATATTTCTCAGGATTTTAAAACCTCTAAGGGAGCTTGAGACATTCCATAACAAGAGTTCAAAGGAGATAAATAAGTAAAGAGTGTAAAACTTTAAGGTTTGGATCGAGATTTTGAATATACTCGAATTCCTGATGAGGAATCATTGTCCACTTATCTTACTAGACTGTTTGATTTGTAAAACCAAATAAAAAGTTATGGAGAGGAATGATCTAGGGAAAGAACTGTCAGGAATTGCTAATTAATTTGCCTAGAAGTTATGACTGTATTTGCTTAGTTATTGAACACTCAAAGAATCTAGATATTCTTGAGGTTCAAGAAGTTGTAGCATCCTTGAAAATATTTGACCTACGGTTCAATAGGCATGCTGAAAATGTTGGAAATGTGCCCTAAAGCCAATCATATGATGATACTTTACGGACATTTCACATGTTAAACTAATCTAGTTTACATATAAAGGGCAAACATTATTGTTTGAGCCGTCTCATATAAATGTTATATGCTTAAACGATAAAGTCCAAGGAATATGTGATTGGGAGAATGCAATCTAATGAAGTTAGATTCATGAGACCATTCTTTCGTAGACACATCCTAAACGTTCCTGATCATAGGATTGCCAATTGGGCATTGACAGTCCGATAAGATCAGTACGTACTATGCCTTCTCTCAGGGAGAGTGACTAGTCTCGAGTCATTGGTGTGTGTGACATCAAGACAAGTACGTAGGTGCTCAATAGAGAATGAGTTCACTGAACACGATCAACGAGGAGTTCTCATACTCATGTCACATGAGAACTCATGGTTGGGATAATGCAAATTAGTCTTTTGACCTGAGGCATCACAGTTGTCTTGTGGTTAAGTCCTTGATCTTTGATTATGTCAAAGTCACCCCATCGGGGTGTCCACGACATCATTGGGGTTAAGCCACTTAGTTATGGAGACAAGTGAATGTGCAACAAGGGATCTCTAACCTTCAAATGGTTTGAGGGAGAATACTCTATGATATGATTAAAATCTCTGGCCAGAGTATGAATGAGATTAGGGAATGCGTTCCAAATCACATTCAAGGTAATCATATAAGCAAACGAATCACATTGGATAGTAGACATGAATAAATAAACTATCAAACCAAACAATGTGGTCAAGAGTATTAGATTAGAGAAAGACCGTATTCCATTTGTAATCCTAAACTGAATGGGTTCTCTACCTCTTCTGATTAGCTTGGGTAACCATGATATGCTGCTAGGTGTCACTCATGGTTTGTGGAAGCCCTAAACGTGTGTAATCACTAACGTGTGTAATCACTAAAGAGAGAATTGAAAGTAAGTTTCAATTCACAATCGATGTAAAATGGTTTTAATCGCCCACTGCCTCGCTAAAAGGAACCTAATGGATCGTACACCGTGTAAGGTAAAGATTGAAGAAACAAAGGAGATGAGTAAGAATAATTAAATAGTTTAATTATTTATGGCAAGGATTAATTAATATGTTAATTAATCAAACGAATAAGTTCGTTAAAGACCTCGGGATAGTTTTGGACCTTAAGGCCCAATGGGCTTCGAACGTCAAGCCCATTGACTTAAGTTGTATGACAACTTAATGAATAAAGATTCACAAAGGCCCAAAAGCCCATATCCCTTAAATGGCCGGCCATTTTGTGTAGAATTAGGGTTTTTTTGGTTCTTTAGGTCATTTAAAAGAAGTGACTATATAAAGAACTTTATAGCCTAAAATTCATAAGTGTTGGTTTTAGAGAAAATTGGTGAGAACACAAAGCTTCCATTTCTCTCTAAGAGGCCGGCCACCTTGGAGGGTGCATCTAGCAATCCCACTACTCCAAAGTCACTCATTTCTTCTTCAATCTAACCTTGGTGTAGAATCTTTAGAGGTTCTCTATTTTGGGAACTTGGAGAATCCAATTCTTTCAACCAAATCCATGGAGCTAAGAAGCAAGGAATGAAGGCCCTATCTCTTGGGTGATTATCCTTTGCATATGCAAAGAGGAATCTACAAAGGTAAATATTTCTCAACTAACAAATGTTGTTTTAAGTTGAGTCAAGGTTCACCAATCTACTAGGCTTTGAATTTCATGGTTGATGTTTTTGTTTTTGAGTGCATGCAAGCATGATTCCGCCTTTAATTTGTTAATTGCATGCTATTGATGTTGCTCAAATGAACATGTTTTTTACAAAATTTCCTTCAGAAATTGTCTTAGGGCTTATGGACATTGACTTAGCCTTGTGTGAAGATGAACTTGCAGCTGTGAATGAGGATTCAATTGCGGATCAAAGACTGAAAGATGAAAAATGGGAGAAAGCTAATTGAATGTCACTAATGGTTATGAAACGAACCATGAGTGACATTGTGAGAGGTGGCATTGCAACATGTGATAAGGCTAAAGATTTCTTGGAGGCAGTTGGGGCAAAGTATAAAGA
This sequence comes from Malus fusca, assembly GCA_035220775.1. Taxonomy (NCBI): domain Eukaryota; kingdom Viridiplantae; phylum Streptophyta; class Magnoliopsida; order Rosales; family Rosaceae; genus Malus; species Malus fusca. Next base: position 27,998,350 of record CM069069.1, read on the forward strand.
GTCTGAAAAAGCTGAAATGGGACCTGATGACAACCCTAACATCACTCAAGCTTGACGAGAACAAGAGTGTTAGGGAACACATCCTGAAATTGGTGGAGACTGCAGTCAAACTCAAAGACTTTGAGGTCCCTGTGAATGATGCATTTATCGTGCATATGGTGCTCAACTCTCTGCCTTCAAAGTTTGATCAATCGAAGGTTTCTTACAACACTCAGAAGGAAGAGTGGACTCTCGATGATTTGATCTTTATACGTGCAGAAGCAAGAATCAAGAGGAATGAGATTTATGGCACTGTGAACTTGGTGCATGGAGATAAGGGTAAAAGGGCTACATATCAATTTGGTAAATTCTCTAAACCTAATCTTTTCTCTAATACTGCCATAGTTGCATCCTCCTCCAAAGGACCTAAGTCAAATAAGGATTATATGGACAATATCAAATGCTACTTTTGCAAAAAACTTGGACATCTAAAAAAGAGATTGTGAGAAAAGAAAGAATTGGAAAATTAAGAAAGGTATGAATTATGTCAATGTTTTTGTTTGTTTTGAAACTAATCTTGTAGAAATCCCTCCAAATTCTTGGTGGTTTGACACTGGTTGCTCGGTTCACATCACCAATTCCTTGCAGAGGTTTGCAAGAAGAACTACAACAACAAAAAATGAAGTTTTTCAAGTCTTTGTTGGCAATGGTAATAAAGTGGTGGTGAAAGCAATAGGCAATCTAAGACTGAGGTTGTCCAATGGTTTTATTTTGGATTTGTGTGATGTACTTTATGTACCTTTTTTAAGGAGTTTAATTTCAGTTTCTCAGCTTGTTAAATCCGGCTTTGCTTTTGCTGGTGACAACAAAAATGTTAAGATTTTCTTTAAAAATAATCCAAGTAATATAATTGGAATTTGTGTTTTGGTCAATGACCTTTGGCAATTGCTGTGTACAATTTTTAATGATCGTGGATTGCTTAAATATTGATTCGACATTGCTAGCAAAGAGATTGATTTCAAATGAAACTTCATCCATGCTTTGGCATAGAAGATTAGGTCATATTTGTAGGGCAAGAATGGAGCGTTTAATTAAAGATGAAATTTTGCCACCTTTGGACTTCAGTGACCTAACAAATTGTATTGATTGTTATAAAGGAAAATTAACAATTTCAAAGAAGAAGAGTTCAATTAGAAGTCAAAAACTTTTGGAAATAATCCATTCAGATGTCTATGGACCCTTTCCCACCAGGACACTGTAGAAAAGTTTATTTTGTGACCTTCATAGACGATTTCTCACATATCACTTATATCTATTTAATCTCAAATCTTCAGTTGTTGATTGCTTTATAGTTTTTAAAACAGAGGTTGAAAATCAATAAAATATTGAGGTCGGATAGGGGAGGAGAAAATTATGGTAAGTATACTGAGTTAGGTCAGGCTAAAGGTCATTTGGCTTTGTACCTGGAACAATGTGGAATATAGGGAAAATACACTACTCCAGGCACCCCTCAACAAAATAGAGTGGCAGAAAGAAGGAATAGGACTCTTATTGAAATGGTAAGGAGCATGATATGTTGTTTGAAACTGCCTCAATTTTTGTGGGGAGAAGCATTGAAAATGGAGAATTACATTCTCAATAGAGTTCCTAGTAAGGCAGCATGCAAGACTCCTTACGAACTATGGAGTGGTCGAAAGCCAAGCCTAAACCATTTACATGTGGGGATGCTGTGCAAAGGCAAAGATGTACAACCCAAATGAGAAGAAGTTACACTCAAAGATTGTCTCTTGTAATTTTATAGGGTTTCCTGATAAATCCAAAGATTACAGGTTTCACTCTCCTAGTCTTCCCAACAAGATATTCGAGACAAGTGTGGCCAATTTCATTGAAAGTGGTGAAGACTTCCAAGATTATCAAAGTGAAGAGATGAGTTTTGATTTTGATGAGACAAGGGTTGTGCTCCCTGATATTAATTTGGACCTGATTGTTAATAATGATACCATGAACACAGGAATTGCACAAGATCACCATGAGGGTTCTAAATCAAGTTCAACCACAGAGGGAATTTGAGATTCAACAATTCAATCATCCAAGTGATCAAACTGAGACACAAAATGTAGCCGAGCCTTCATCATCAACAAGAAATCAGTTGCCTGAACAACAAGTCACTCTCGAGAGAAGAGTGCAACCACCGAGAACTAGGAGGTCAGCAATTCCAGATGATTACCTAGTTTATCTCCAAGAAATTGAAGTCACTGAAGGTATTTCAAAAGATCCAATAACGTTCGAACAAGCAATGAAGTCTGAGCATTCTAATCTTCGGCATAAAGCAATGGTGGATGAATTAAAATCTATGCAAATCAACAATGTGTGGACTCTAGTTCATGCACCTGAAAATGTCAAAGCTATAGGGTGCAAATGGTGTTTAAAACCAAGAAAGATTCAGTTGGCAAGATTGAGAGATACAAGGTAAGATTGGTGGCTAAGGGTTTTACTCAAACTAAGGGAATTGATTACACAAAGACTTTATCACCAGTCTCAACAAAAGACAGTCTTCGTATTATTCTAGCTTTGGTGGCACATTACAACCTCGAGCTCCACCAAATAGATGTTAAAACGACCTTCTTCAATGGTGATCTAGAAGAAGACATCTACATGAGTCAGCCCTGCGGCTTTGTGAAAGAAGGAGAAGAAAACATGGTATGTAGATTAAATAAATCTATATATGGTCTGAAGCAAGCCTCATGTCAGTGGTATTTGAAATTTGATGAGAAAGTGACTGCCCTTGGTTTCCATGAGAACAAAATCGATGACTGCATTTATTTAAAGGTGTGTGGCTCGAAATTCATATTCCTTATTTTATATGTGGATGACATCTTACTAGCAAGCAATTGTTTAAACATGTTGATTGAGACCCACGGTTTGTTGTCCAAATCTTTTGAAATGAAAGATATGGGAGATGTTTCATTTGTTCTGGGGATTGAAATAGTCAAAGATAGATCAGGAGGTTTGCTGGGACTTTTACAAAAGACTTTTATTGAAAAGGTGCTTCAACGTTTCAATATGCAGCAATGTTCAGGTGGTGAGGTTCCAATGGGAAAAGGGGATAGACTTAATAAGTCTCAATGTCCTAGAAATGAACTTGAGAAACAAGGTATGACATGAAGCCCTATGCTTCTTTGTTTGGTAGCCTCATGTATGCTAATTAACCTACAAGAGAGTTGAGAATTTGGAGCTTATGGGATACTCGGACTTGGACTTTGCTGGCTCCATTGATGATAGGAAATCAACTAGTGGCTATATATTTTTTCTTGCAGGAGCCGCTGTGTCTTGGAGAAGTGCCAAACAAAAGTCACTAGCCACTTCCACCATGGAGGTTGAGTTCATAGCATTGTTTGAAGCCACACAGAAAGGGATGTGGTTGAAGAATCTCATAAGTTTCATGAGGATCGTGGACACCATATTGAGACCTTTGACTATATATTGTGATAACAAGTCAGCCGTATTCTTCTCGAATAATAACAAGAAATTTGATGCTACTCCGTTGATGGAAGTGAAGTATTTGTCAGTAAAAGAGCACGTGAAGAAAGGAGAAGTACATGTTGAGCACATTGATACAAAGCTTATGTTGGCTGATCCATTGACAAAACCATTGGTGGTGGGGGTCTTCAAAGATCATGTTGCAAACATGGGTGTGCATGATGGTTTTGAATCAACTGAATTATGGGAGTAAAGAGAGCTGCTGAGTGATTTTGATAGCATCTGGACCTGATGCTTGGCTTATCTTATTTTCCCTATGCTTATTGTAAATAATGCCATGTTGATTCAGTTTAATATGTATTAGTACAACTGACTTATGTTCCAAATAGCATGTTGGTTTCATATGATTATGCAGGAAGCTTGAAAAGCTAGTATCTAGTGATTAAGGTTGAAGGCAACATAGATTTAGCTTTATAAAGGTACACTGGGTAATTGTATGGGAGAAACTGAATGTGGAAATAAAGGATTACTTATATGGAATTCATATATAAATGTATTTGTCAATTGCTTCATGCAATATGATTTTGAGTATTGTGATTCTGGGGTGGATGCAGTAACTTTACATGCATTATTTTCTAGGGTTCAAACCTCAAATAATTATTGGCAGATGAGTATATGAAGCTAGCTGCGTCAAAACTCAAACGTGATCACTAAGGAATAATTTGTCATAGACTTATCATTTCAAGCCATAACTAGTTAACGTCCATGTGGGAGAATGTAGGAATCCTATGTGGACTAAACTAGTTATGATAAAGGTGAAATAATAGGTTGCTTAAACAAATTAATTCAGAGTTTGAGTACGTGTAATACTAGCTCCTATAACTGAGAAATATAGTTCCAACTGCTGTTGAAAAGCACATTCCACAACCACTAAACCACGACAGGGACTTAGAGCAACGGATGACTAACCAACCCTCCACGATAGATGGAGGTTGGCGACCATTGCTTCTATATATACAAGGATTCCCTACTCACATAGAACACATTCTGGATACGAGGGTTCTATCACCATAAGAATATAAGGTCTCCAAGTGAGTAGAAGAAACTGCTTGAGTTACATCCATGGCTTAGGTTTGACTCTAACTAAATACAAATATACATATGATTAGAGCTTCTGTTAATACTAATATTCCAACACAAGAACCACCAGCGCAATGAATGTTTTTTTTTTTTTTTTTAGTACAAAGAGGTTTTTTTTTTTTTTTTTTATGTTATGGACGAATAAAATAAATTTTTAGTATGTAATCAGATTATATTAACATTTGTGGACTATAGCTTTAAATATTTTCTTAACTTGTATTTGGATTAAATATTTACTTTAAGTATTTATTTGCTTAATTTGATTGACCTTATATGAAAGATTTAGTCCATATTAATTAAATTAATAAACAAATAAAAAACTCACTTGACGAAGGTCTTTTGTCGCGTAAAGGTACTCTGGGTGACGAAAGTCAATTTGGTCGCGCAAATCGCAGGATCAATTGGACATTGGTCGCTCGAAGATACTTTGCACTATGAATCCTTGATTGTATAAATTGAATTATAGTTAAGATTTTTTATCAATATTATATGCATTGCGCGATGAAGGCTTTGTCATGCAAAGGTTCCGTGTTTATAATTAGAATACACAGCCGCAAGAAGCAGAAACTGCAAATTAATTGCAGCAGCTGCCTCTCCAATTCCCTCCATCTCTCAAATTCGTCTTCCACTCCCTCCATCTCTCTCAAATTCGTTATCCACTATCTCCATCTCCATCTCCATCTCCATCTCCACCTCCACCTCCACCTTCACCTCCTCCTCCTCCTCTCCCTTCCTTGACCGATCCCGTTCTATCCAATAAGTGATTTGATTTTGTATTTAAAGTTTTCAATTGTGAATTCAAATTAACAAAATTAAATTTGTTTTCTATAGGGTTGTTGCATGCGATTATCAGTGAAGGACGAATTTGAAAGTATTTTCTCCACTAATTTAGTTTTAGTGATTTAAATTATTTAATTTATCTTTTATAATTTATATGATTTAATTTATGTGTATGGAAATATTTTTCATTACAAAACGAAACGTTATTAGCGAGGGTCAAATGCTGTTGAAAATACTATTCTGCCGTCATAAAAACATTTTTTTCCGAGGGGAGAAGTTCGTCGCTGGTCATCGTAAATTCTTTCACTGGAATTTTTTTTTTCCAACTAGTCGTCGGGAAGAAACACATTTCCGACGTCAATCACCCCTCATTTTGGCTAAATCCCTTGTCGAAATTGAATTAAAAAAGAGATAAAACTATTTTATTTACACTGAAAAATATGGTTGCAAATACACATGATGGTTGGAAATACTTTTTGTACGAGAACTTTTCTTTTTCTGTGATCTATTTTATGCCACCGGCGGCTTTCATCGAAAATACTGTTTTCAACAACGAAATACTATTTACTTCTATTTTGTCGTAGTTACCATTATCCACAAGAAAATGTCGTTAGAAATCATCAAAAGCTTGTTGGAAATAATGTTTTTCCAACAAATCTTCTACAGGAACAGCCGTCAAAAATATATAACACCATCAGAAAAATGTCATTTAAAATAATACATTTCCGATAGTAAAAGGTCATCCGAAGAAAGACAATGAAAAATAATGAAAAACAAAGAACAAAGCCCCCTACCAACCCATGCCACATACTTTGAAACAACAATGACATAAAACTTGCAAATAAAGAGGCTGACAATAAAAAGAGTGGGAGGGCTTCATTCATGCAACTGCTGCTACATAGGCTGACAATAAAACCAAAACATGTTAGCCTATATAATATGATTCAAAATAATTAGCACTGTGCTAATTATATAATATTCTTGAATCAAGATCTTTAGTTAATATTAAATAAAGAGGACAGTATGATAACAAATTAACCTTTTATTATATAACTAAAAAAACACACATATAAGAGAATCCTCAACTACCCTAGAGTTGGTGATATCATTGGTCACTGTATCAGCTACGAGGATCAAGAGTCAAGATGCCATAGATGACCAAGCTCACATGTGTAGTCGACATGAATAAATTTGAAAAAACCATCAACAAAAACCAATCTAAGTAGTCAAACTTCGCCCACTGCTCTAGAATAGGATAATGGTGGCATCACTGCTTCATTCCGCTAGGGAAGTCGTTGAGTCCATAACTGGACTTCTGAGGTATTTGTTTTCCGATCCTCCTTACTCCAGCCTTGAAAAATGATGGTCCTACAAATATTTATTTTTTTGAAAAATGTAAAAGAAATATATATATATATATATGAGGTTATTTAAGGAATAATAGTGGGTGGAAAAATAACATTTTATTTTATTAACATTTTATAGTGGGTGGGATGATAATGTGAGAGTGAAAATAGAACAATAGAGTGGTTCTAACAACACTCTCTAAATATATATATAAAAAATTAAAGGACAAATTATGCCTGCCGGGTTAAGAGAATCTATTCATCAGGAAAAAGACATCATGTGCTATATAGAGATATATAATGTATACAAACAAACAAAATTAAAGGGCAAATTATGCCAGCCAGTTTAAGAGAATCAATAAATCAGGAAAAAGACAACATCCAGTGCTATATTAGATATAATACATGCAATTTAACCAATAAGCTACTTCCAAATTCACCTTTACTTTCCTCATGGAGCTTCAATGGCCTTCCTTCCAAGTCCTGTTTACCTTTTTTCTCTTTGTCATCACGGTACTGAAAATAGCCAATAGAGGCAAAACCAAAGAGTCGGCTGTAAATCTACCTCCAGGACCATGGAAGCTTCCCTTCATAGGAAACATTCACCAGCTCGTTGGGTCACAGCCTCATCATGGACTACGAAACTTAGCCAAGAAATATGGACCCCTTATGCATCTACAGCTCGGGGAAGTTTCCACCGTCGTTGTTTCTTCGGCAGAGTATGCCAAAGAGGTGATGAAAACCCATGATGTTGTGTTTGCATCAAGGCCCCCTATCCTTGCTACAAGGATCTTATCTTACGAGTCCACAAACATTGCCTTTGCACCATGTGGTGACTACTGGAGACAACTACGAAAAATTTGCACACTAGAGCTTTTAAGCGCTAATCGTGTGCAAGGCCACCGACCTCTTAGGGAAGAAGAGTTAGGGAATCTCATTACATGGATTGGTTCAAACGCAGGATCACCGATCAACCTCACTGAGAAAGTTTACTCATCTACGTATACCATCACGTCGCGAGCAGCCTTTGGCAAAAAAAGCGAAGATCACGAAAAGTTCATAGATGCTGTGAAGCAGTCTATAGCGGTGGCAGCAGGATTTGATCTTGCAGATGTTTTTCCTTCTGTCAAACTGCTTAATCTGATAGGTGGAATTAGGCCTACACTCGAGCGGCTGCATAAAGTAACTGACAGGATAATGGAAAACATCATCAACGAACATAAAAATAAAAGGTCAACGACAAAAAGTGGAGAAGGTGAAGCAGAGGTAGACCTGGTCGATGTTCTCTTAAAATTTCACGAGCATGGCAATGGCCTTGAGTTTTCCTTAACTACTGACAACATCAAAGCAGTAATCTTGGTATGTATATGCATTTCTTTTGATGTCACTTAAATAATTCAAACCAGTTGTTGATTATATTTAATCTAAAAATCAATTTCCATTCTTGTTCTAAATATACAAACTTAACAAATGATTAAAGGTGCATCTTTTAAGCACTGTCTAAGGCTGAATCCATCTACATGTATGTTTTTCTTCCCATCGGGTTGTCGCCAATTCACCCGCAGCCACTGTTTTGAACACACACATACAACAGATACTATATGTGCAGATTACCTTTTCTGCTGGTTTGAACTTAATACAAAAGCTTTTCGAAGAACAGTTATTTTCTATGACTGGAACTGTTAGCGATTTTAGAGAAAAACCTAGTTTTTAATCATTAAAAAAAAAAAAAATTTGTCCAGGACATTTTCGGAGCTGGGAGTGAGACATCAGCTACCACTGTAGATTGGGCCATGTCAGAAATGATAAAAAATCCAAGAATAATGAAAATGGCACAAGATGAGGTGAGAGAAGTGTATAACAGAATTGGGAAGGTAGACGAAACAGGCATTAGAGAGATGAAATATTTAAGCTTGGTGATCAAAGAGACACTCAGGCTACACCCTCCTGCTCCCCTCTTACTTCCAAGAGAATCTAGTGAGAGTTGTAAGATTAACGGATATGAAATACCTGTCAAAACCAAGGTAATTGTGAATGGATGGGCAATTGGAAGAGATCCCAATTACTGGACTGAAACAGAGAGCTTCTATCCAGAGAGATTCCTTGATAGCTCCATTGACTACAAGGGAACAAACTTCGAATATATCCCGTTTGGCGCTGGAAGGAGGATATGCCCGGGAATTTTATATGGCTTGGCCAACGTTGAGCTCCCACTTGCCCTTTTGTTGTACCATTTTGATTGGAAACTCCCTGATGGGATGACGCATGAAGACCTGCACATGACTGAGCTTTTCGGCATTACAGTTCGAAGAAAAGACGATCTGCGCTTGATCCCCATTCCTTATCATCCTCCATCTAGTAAGAAACCGCCAGTAGAACAAATATAAATCAGCCCTTTTATTGTAGAGAAAGTATTCTTTGTGCTTGTATGTTATCCTATGTTATAAGCATTGCAGTGCCACATTGTTGTTGAAGTATAAGCTCTGCTGCTGCAGGAATTGAAGGATCGAAGGTTGAAGATCATGGTTGCTGGCTTAGTCCATAGTTTTGTTCAATAAAGTTTGAATTTTTATTTGTTTGTAATGGGCGGTCACGATTATAACATCTAAAGGGTGCATATCATGCCTCCTCTCCAATTTGATGTAAGTGTTTAAGTTGCTCATATGCAACTCACGTGGCTTATGCTTGCTAAGGTGTGAGCTAGCAACGGCTATATTGCTCACACTCTCTTCGTGTTTGGCATAACAGAATGCAAGGGAATCCAATGAAGATTCTCAGTGACATTTCACTCTTTGCTTCCTTCTTCTTCTTCAACCTTTCTCTTTGTAATGTGGTCATCACATTCTCTGCGATTTCCAGAACTTGAAACCAACTACAATTATAGAAAATCAATCCTAAAAACACTAACATGGCATCAGAGCTTAGTTTGAATTAAATCAAGAGGCATGAATCTGCGAAATGTTCTTTGACCTTTCAATGAAGAGCCCAAGTGAATTGATGAGCAATTTATCTGAATCTGGAGCTTAACTTCGAGCTCCAATCTTCAATGGTGCCAATTACGAGTTTTGGTGTATCAGAATGAAAATTATTGTCAAATCTCACAATTTTTGGAGTTTTGTTGAAAATGGTTATCAACTTCCCTTAGATGATAAACAAATGGACAAGAAGCAACAGATCATTGACAACTAAGGATGCTTGGGATGTACTGAAGTAAATCACAAGGGTGATTCTCAAGTCATGGTGGTGAAACTACAAGGTATTCGTCGTGATTTTGAGTATGCTAGGATGAGGAATGGTGAAAATCTATTGATTATTTGACTAGGTTGTTTGCCTTGGTAAATCAAATGAAAATGCAGGGTGAAGAACTGACAAACAAGAGGATTGTAGAGAAATTGTTGATTAGCTTAATTCCTACTTATAATAATATAGTGTCTGTGATATAAGGAACATAGAAGATTAGATAAATTGATCCCACTGAGGTAGTAGCTACACTCAAAGGGTTTGAACAAAGATTGATTAGAGATTCTGAGGATAATGAGCTGATTGAAAGCGCTTTCAGTAGCCTTAGTTTGCAAAGGAAATCTAGCTCACATGCTTGTGGATATAAAGGGAAGAAATCCTAGAAGAATAAGGAGAAGAAAATATTTGTGAAGCAAAATGAAAAGAACAATGTTTATGTGAAAAAAAATACTGGAAACAAGGAGGGTTGCAGGATATGTGGGAATTTGCACTGTAGAGAATGTTGGTTCAAAGGCAAGCTATAATGTCATAAGTGTGACAAATTTGAGCATAATGCCAAGTACTGCAAGAGCAAAACAATACAACAAGTGCACTATTGACAGTAAATGCAACAATCATATAACCTCTCATGAGCCTTTGCTGATTAATGTGGATGGGAATTGTCAACAAGGATTAAAATGGGAAATGGTCAAATTGTGCAAGCTACTGCAAAAGGAACATTGCTAGTTGAAACTAGGAATGTTACTATGCACATTAATGAGGTGATGATGGTGCCAAGACTAGATGATAACGTACTCAGTGTGGGATAAATGATGCAGTTTGGTTATTTCTGTTGTTTGGTGATGATCAAGTTGCAATTTTTGAGGATAGAAGTTTGGAGAGTCATGTAGTCATAGTACAAATGACTGGAAATAAGTGTTTTACATTACTCATGGAAGATAGGAATCCTACTGCACTAAAAGCAACAATTGTGGGAAATGCATGGGAATGGCACTGAAGGCTTGATCATTTGAATTTTCAAAGCTTACATATGCTATCAGACAAGGAAATGGTTTATGGTCTACCTAAGAAAAATGAGGTTAACGATGTCTGTAAAGGATGTGTAGCTGGCAAGCAGCATAAAGGTGCATTTAGCAAAGAGGTGACTTGGAAAGTAAACCACTGGAATTATTTCACTTAGACATGTGTGGTCCTATGTACAACACCTGGTGGCAACAAATACTTCTTGACCTTTATTGATGATTTCACAAGAATGTCTGGTTGTATTTCTTGAAGCACAAGTCTGAAGTACTTGGAATTTTCATGAAATTCAAGGCTATGGTTGAACTACAAAGTGGATACAAGATCAAGAAATTAAGAAGTGATAAAGGTTAAGAGTATAAACTTATGGAGTTTCAAGAGTACTGTGATGGGTTGTGGCTTGAGAAACAACACAGTTGCCTATTCCCCTTAACAAAATGGTGTTGCAGAGAGAGAAAAACCATTGTTGAAATGGCCAAGAGTTTGTTGCATGATAAAAGGACGCCTTTGTCTTTCTGGAGAGAAGCTACAAATATTGCGGTGTACACTCTCAATAGATGTCCAACAAAAACATTGGAGAACAAAACACCTTTTGAAGCATTTTGTGGCAAAAAGATCAGAGTTAAGCATCTTAAGGTCTTTGGTTCCATTTTTTATTGTCATGTTCCAAGGCAATTAAGACATAAACTTGATGAACCTTCAGTGCAATAGGTTTTTGTTAGATATAGGAAGGCTGAAAATGGCTATAGAGTTTATAGCTTGACTACCAAGAAAATGATGTTGTCCAAGAGTGTGATATTTGACGAAAGTAGTACTTGGGACTAAAAAATTGCAGAAAACTCTCCACAGATCTTCACCATGAATCTAAATTTAAATGAAAAGAAAAAGGAAGTTGAAGTGATACAAATGAAAGCTAAGGAAGATTTTCAGCTAGAAGAGAGCAATACTCAGACATACGAGTTTGTTGATTCTCAAACTAACTTTGGAGAGACAAGTAATCCAAGTGACACTCCTGTGAAGTTAAAATCACTTAGCGAGGTATATGTAAGATGTAATGTCAGTATGGATGAGCCTGAGAACTCTAAAAGAAAGCAATGCAGGTTGAAATTGAGATGATTGAGAAGAACCAAGACTTGGGATTTAGTTAATGGACCATCAAATGTGCCTATGGTTAGTGTCAAGTGGGTTTACAAAACCAAGTTAAATCTTGATGGAACAATACAGAAGCACAAGGCAAGGCTTGTTGCCAAAGGTTACTCGAAAAAGCCTGGCATTGATTTTAATGAAACCTTTGTACCAGTTGTAAGACACCATTGGTTGGAAGTTTTAAATATCTTACTACAACTAGACCTAACATTATGTTTGTAGCTAGCCTATCAAGCAAGATATATACACAATCCAGCTTAAGAAAATCATTTTGGAACAGCAAAGAGGGTACTGAAGTATATTCAAGGTACATTGGAATATGTGATTGAGTACAAGAAAGGCAAAGTTGTACTGCTAATTAGATATTATGATAGTGATTCGAGTTGGATGAATCTGATTTGAAAAACACTTCAACCTATACTTTTTCATTTGGTAGCGGCATATTTTCATGGGCCTTTGTAAAGCGACACAATGTAGCACTTTCAATAGTTGAAGCTAAGTATATAGAGTGCAACATTAGCAACAACACAAGATGTGTGGCTTAGACTTGTATTGCATGATTTTGGAGAGGAACAAACTAGGCAACACCAATTTGCTGTGAAAACGTTAATTGGGTTTTGCGCTTGGATACGAGAGCATGACTGCGGTCTAATTGATTCTTAAATTGTCTCTTTTTTTTTTTTTTGACAATTTGAGAATGTACACTTGATTGTGGAAATTGTCTTTTTTTTTTTACAGTTTGCAGTTCAAGAATTAGGTTTTGATTGTGGAAATTTTAGTAACATCTCTCTACATTCTTGGATGCATGCTAGGTATTTTATGTCTACGTTGTACACTTGAAGAATTGTAGAGAGATGCTGTCGAAGTTTCCCATATTGAAATCTAATCTGGAGCCGTGAATTACATCACATAACTAGCATTCCTAAATGGGATAGGACCTTTAATGGAGGCATAAGGCGACAAGACATATTTGAGGTTGTTGTAATCATTGTATTTTTATGGTGTTTGCAGACAAAATGGACAGACAATGGATACAAAATCCAAACATATGTGATAATGAATACTTGGATGTAATAGATCAATTTATTGAATTCGCAAGTAGACATGACTGGGGTTCAACTCAAATTATGTGTTCGTGTAGGAAGTGTAACAACTCAATAAGGGAGAAATTCGAAAATGTTCGATTTCGTTTAGTAATAAATGGGATGATGGAAAGCTGTACTAGATGGAATCATCATGGGGAACAATTAGACCACGCTTTGTCTTTGTACATGACATGAGTGAAGATTGTTGAATCTAATGTGGATCCTAACAAACAAGTTATGGATATTCTAAATGACGCTTCTTTATATGCCTCGACAAACAAGTTATGGATATTCTAAATGGCGCTTAATAAGCACTTGGCCAATCATCGTATTTCCTTATAATTTACTGCATTGGAAATGCATGAAGAAAGAATATATGATAATGACTATATTAATTACTAAAGATCCAAGAAAGTCCATTGATGTTTATTTGCGGCCGTTGGTCGATGAGCTAACGGATTTATGGAAAACCAATATTTGTACATACGATAAGTCTACTAAGGGTTATATGGCATCGTAGATGGTTACTATGGGATGAGATCATAAGAGTAGTGTTAGAACAATAAAGCTTTTGATTGCATTACAGAGACTCACCCAATATCTAGAGAATGCTCGGGAGAAAACATTTTGGATCAAGTAAACCGTTTGGATTTTGGTCAATTCGGCAAATGGGTACATAAGACCAGGCCAACTACACATTCAACTAGACGCACAAGAATATGTTATTTGAGCTCCCCCACTGGTCGAAATTAAAAATGAGACACAACGTTGATGTTATGCATATTGAGAAAAATGTGTTTGTTACATTGGTTTGATTAATTCTAGACATGGAGGGAAAATCAAAAGACATGGTCAAAGTTCACCTCAATTTGGAACGAATGGGCATAAGGAGAGGTTTATGGATGAGGAAGGATGGTGAAAAACTTAGGAAGGGCCTTCCATTTTTTACGATTACCAGATAAGGAGAAAAAACTTTCTTTCTTCTGTAAAGTTTTCTAATGGGCATGCTTCCAATATCGCACGTTGCATGAACATGGATAGTGGTAAATTTTATGGACTCAAGAGTCATGGTTTTCATGTGATACTCCAATGCCTTCTTCTGATTGGTATTCAAAACCACTTGCCCGTTGATATGGTGATGCCAATCATATTGTTGTCGAGATTTTTTTGCAATTGACTACAAGGTCGTTGCAAAAGTCGGATGTTAAAATGTTGCGTGACGACATTGGACACATCCTATGCAAGTTCAAACAGATGTTTCCTCCAGCTTTCTTTACAAGTATGATCCACGTGATGCTTCACTTGCTCGGCTATGATTCACGTGATGATTCCCTTGCTCGGCTATGATTCACTTGCCGGATAAGGCATTGCTTGCCAAACTAGTCAATTATCGATGGATGTATCCAATACAAAGGTATTTCATCGTCCACATTCATGATCAATTGACGCTTTGAATTATTTATTTTATAACCTTTTATTTTTGCAGACTTCTAGGTGAATTAAAAAAAGGAAAACTAACGAAAAGTCCAAAAAAACTTCTTTTTTAACGAAAAGCCCTTTTTAAAGGTATAGTGAATAGTGCCAGTTAAAGGTAAAAATGTGGTTTTTCGTTAACAATGAACAATACCAGGAGTGTTTTGTTAAAACTCACATTAAAAAATTGTGTATGAAACATGGTGAAGCCCGAAGTATCAATTATGGAGGCTTGGGTCGCATATGAGTCGCTTGCCTTTTGTACAATGTATTTACAAGACGTTGATATGGCTTTGAATCATCCTCAACACAATAATGATAGTGGTGTCAAAAAAAAAAGAAACTTTTTGTTTTTGTCCAAATCGCACAACCATTTCCAGTAAGAGGTGAGTCGTTTTCCTAAAAGGACCTGTAGGTAGCGCATAGGTTCATACTTAATAATTGTGATGATACTATGACGTAACTTGAGGATCATGAACAATTGATGAAACGAGAACATCCTTCAAATTTATATGCCAAGAAGCACCGTGAATTGTTTTTTCGTTGGTTTCGCAAATATGTAAGTTGTATATGTTTTGTATTGAGCATATTCTACGAACTTCATCATTGTCTTTAAATCTGATAAAACTAACTAGTAAACTTTTTGTATTATATTAGGTGAATAAATTAAAGGAATTAAATTCACCCTTTTACACTGAAGAATTATATAACTTGGCTATTAAACCGTTAAACGTTGAATTGTACTCAGGTTGTCACGCTAACATCATCAAGTTCTTAGGGTTGAATGTGATGATAAGTTGTGTACTCAAAATAGCAAGTTCCTTGTCCCAGGTGCGGACAACAGTGCATACATTAATTTCTATGGTAGACTAACGAGTGTAGTACAATTCCATTACAAAGGCCATTGTCAAGTGATCCTGTTTAAGTGTCGCTGGTTTCATACAAACCCACGTAGGAATGCGAGTGTTAAGCGAGACAATAGTTTACTATCAGTGAACACTAATGGATCTCCAATGCCTAAGTTAGTTTCTTTGAGAGAATAAAGTGTTTAAGACTTTTTAGGGTTGCAAAAAGCTCTCAAAATTTGGTAGAATATGGGGTATTTATAGGGTTAGGGCCAACCATATAGTGCTTAATGGAGAGATATTCTCTAAATATTCCCAAGATATTAAATAGGAAATAATATCTTGAGATAATGGTGTAATTATCCCTAATTTATTTAAATTATGATTACTTACTTGATTGGAGTCAATCTTCAATTAGGAATGTATTAAAGATAGGATTTGGGTAATTAATCCTTATCTTTGATTCCTTGCCAAAGGCAGGTGAGCTCTGGGCAGTCGTGTTCAGCTGCTAAGTCCTTGAGGGATATGAGATGCGCGTGGAAGCATCTGAGAAGCCTACCCATTTATTAAGGGCAATCTTGTCTTTCTTGAATAAAAGTCCACGTGTTGCCACTAGAATTTTTGGGATTATTTTAAGCTCCACAAATGCCCCCACACCTATTGTGCTGCACGCAGGAAAAGAATAGTAGGTGTAGGAATCCCAAGCTGCTTAGGCTTGTAGAATTTTGTTTCCCAGTTTGAACTTGATCTTCTTTCTTGATTTGGAGATAGACTTCTTCTAGGAAAAGGAAAATAATTATTCCCAATACCTATTTAATTCTGCCTTAAGCAGGGAATTAAGTAAATTTGGAGAACAATTATTATCCCAACAAGAAAGAGAAGCCATAGGAAATTTTTATTCCCCATCCCCTAGCGTTATTCTTTTCTTGCCCTTGCAAATAGTCGTTTCTTGTTGTTGTTCTTCTCCATGCCACACCAAGGTAAGAAAAATTTGAATTTTCTTCTTCTTGAATTTTTTGGGAGTCTTGGGACTTGAAAAATTGGCTTGGCAGGGGTCGTGGGTGTGAGTAACACATGGCATGGGAACCTGGAGGCTGCCTGGTGGTGCGACACTGGTCTGTTGGTGTGGGCCAGGTGGACGGCTCAGTTCGGGTTGAGGGGATCGGCGCGCTAGGGCGTAGGGAAACCGGCTTGGGCCGGATCTTCAAGGCTGCTGGGCACGAGCCCGTGAAGGTGATAAGAAAGGGAGAGAGACTGGCATGGGCCAACTCTCTTGCGTGCGCGACCTGGGCCGAGAGGCCTGGGCCTGCCTTGGGGCGCGCTGGGCGTGGAAGAAATAGGGGAAAGAGGAGTGGGCCTCCCCCATGCCGCGTCTTATCCAGGACTCCATGAAATGTGCACTTGCTCAATGTTCCCCAAATGCAATTCGTGCGATGGTGGGGTTCTCGAACTTGAGCATGTTCTTTGATCTTGACTTGACCATAAATGAGTTCTAGTACTTCTTTAAGATTGGCCACAAGGAAAATGTAGGGCAGCTGAGGTTTCGCCATAAGCTGCTTGATGTTTCTAGCAAAGGCAATAATGAGTGGGTGAGAGATACCTTGGAGGTGAGAAGAGAGTGAGAGTATGACTCTGCTCCTGAGCTGCATGTTCCAACTATCTTTATCAGTGGTAAGTGAACTACTTCATTCTTGTCCTGCTTGAATTTTTGTTGAGCTGCTCCATAACTTCAATTTATTGATTGTCTTTCTTACTTTGCACAGATTCAGAGTTTTGCTCAACTCCAATGACCTCGGTAGATATGAAGAAAGTGCACGTCACCTTGGAAATTCCTGCTAAGTACCATGAGTGGTGCTGGCTACTTAGCCCTCTTCGTCGAGAGAAAGGTGGTCTGCCTCTGAAGAAAGAGATAAAGCAGATAAAAGACGAGATGTTGGCTCACCTGATCACAGCTGTAGAGCCTGCTGCCAACGAGGGTGGAAAGAAAAGATCTTCCTCATCTGCTTGTGAGCCTTCGATCGAGAAAAAACCAATGACTTCTTTTGCTGCTCGTAGGAGCTCGTCTGCTGCCGAGAAGCTTGTTATTGATCTAGCTTCCCCCAAGGGGGCGAAGAAGACCTTTGAGCCTGAGCATGAGAAATATACTGCTCCAAAGGTGATCGCATCCATTGCTGAAAGACTTACCCAGCAAAAGAGTTCGGTGGTGTCTCTGGGTCCATGTTTGTATCGAAGTGTCCGTCGGGAGCTAAGATTGGATTGACTTCTAAGAGGCTCGCCGCTATGAAGAGCAGGAAGGTGGATTCTGCTGCTAAAGTGGCTCATGGGCCTGCTCCTCCTTCTGTCGTGACAGACTCGTCTGCTGAGAATGGGAAATCTGCTCGCACAGGCAGTTGTGAGAGATCCACCGAGTCTGAGGTTGGAGAGTTTCCTAAGGTTTGTACTCTGCTAAAGGCTGACTTGCTTGAGGATGTTGATGCATGCACCAAGTTTGTTGACAATGTTGAGAAAGTTGTCGTCCGCCCAGACTCTTTTGCAAAATGTCTTGCTTACTCTAAGAGGTCCTCCCTGATTGCTACAATGCATAAGACTTTGATCCTGTTAGCTGAGTCTATGCATGTTGATCAGGATGTTGTTAAGTGTGCTAAGGAGAGGAAAGTGGCGTTGGTGGCTCAGCTTCGCTCGGCTGCTGAAAAGATCGAGAAACTCAAATCTGAGCTCGCTGTTTTAAAGAGGTTTGATGTCTCTACCTCCACTTCTTTGTAGCTCTAAATCGCCCATTAGGAGGTTGCCCATTTGAATGCTAGACTTAGTGCGACTCAGGCGATGTTGGAAGCTGCAAAGAAGGAAGTTGGTCGTGTTTCTCCGGTGGTCGAGGACCTTGAGTGTGTCAATTCAGAGCTATGATCTGCTTGCTTTACCAAGGACGAAAAGCTTATCTTCATGCATGCTGAAGCATCTCGTCTCAAAGAGGTTGCCAGTAAGCTTGAGTCCAATGAGGTGGATCTGCAAGGTGCGCTGTCTGCTAGCGAAAACCTAAAAAAGGAACTGGATGAGCTGTAGGGTGCTCACACTAGGCTTGTTGAGGAGAATGCGCAGCTAAAGAATAAGAAAGTTGGTCACGAAGTGACGCTTGCTTCTTGTCAGACCGATTTCTACAGGTTTGGCTATGTAGACCATCTTTGGGGCAAGCCGTCAGAATATGAGTTTTCCGAGAAAGACTTCGAAACTTTCTCAATTTCTCCAGTTAACCTGCTTGATTTCTTGTTTGAGGCTGCCTTTGGTGGAGCAGTTAAGGGTCAAGCAGTCTAGGCAGAGATGGTTGAGGATGAGCTAATGGAAGCTTTAGCTGCTGAAGGCGTGGCAGTCGAGGAACCAATGGTTGCGCAAGCTGCCAAGAAGAAGTCTTTTTGCTTAAACTTAGGAATTTTCTTTTTTCCTTTTTTGTTTTGCTTTACTTGAACCCTGTTGGCCTTCGAGCCAGTTTATCATTTTGCTAGAAATTTAATAAACAACTTTCTTTGTTTTTGCTTATTCCTTCAATTTTGCCATGTCTTTTGCGAAACTTTGTCGTAGGACGAGCGGCTGGGTGAGCTACTTCAATGAAGCAGTTGATCCCATGTTGTCACATAGGTTTTAGTTTTGGCTTCGAGGCTTTGGGAGCCTTGCCTATTTAAGGCGTCTTGTAAAACTTTACCGTAAGACGAGCAATTGAGTTGGCTACTTGGATGGAGCAGTTGACTCACGCGGTCACTTTAGGCTTCAATTTTGGCTTTGGGGCTTCTAGAGCTTTACCTGCAAAATGAAGAAATGTGGAGTTTCCAACTTATAGAGCCGGCGGCCGAACTCGTTGTTTCTATAGAAGGTAGGCGAGTTCGCGTAGCTATTATAGCTATGAATCTCGGCTTTAGGTAGCTTCGTAAGCTTTAGCCTTCACGGGGCATGTTGCGAGATTTTTTAGTTATAGAGTCGTCGGTCGGACTCGTGCTTCTCGTAGGAAGCAGAGGAGTCCGCGTAGCTGTTATAATCGTGACACTCGACTTTAGTGGCTTCTTGAGCTTCTAGCCCTCCCGGGCCATGTTGAGAGATTTTTTACTTATAAAGTCGTCGGCCGGACTTGTGCCTCTCGTATGAAGCAGAGGAGATCCGCATAGCTGTTATAGTCATGACACTCAACTTTGTGGCTTCTTGAGCTTTGGCCCTCCCGGGGCAAGTTGCGACATTTTTTACTTATAGAGTCGTCGGCTGGACTCGTGCCTCTCGTAGGAAGCAAATGAGGTCCGTGTAGCTGTTATAGTTGTGACACTGGACTTTAGTGGCTTCTTAAGCTTCTAGCCCTCTCGGGCCATGTTGCGAGATTTTTGACTTATAAAGTCATCGGTCGAACTCGTGCCTCTCGTATGAAGCAGAGGAGGTCCGCGTAGCTACTATAGTCGTGACACTCAACTTTGTGGCTTCTTGAGCTTTGGCCCTCTGATGCGAAAATTATCTTAACACACAAATTAAACCATCTTGTTGTCAATTGTAGTACAGAATGTAAGTAGGGATCGTTCTAGGCCGAGGATTATGAGGGATTGCTAAAACACTTGAAACTGACTTAAAAAGTAAAATTAAGTTTAAAACACCAAACTAGACTCAAAAGATGCAATCCAAACTAAAAAGACTCAAAACTAGTTTAAAAGACTCAAAACTGCTTAAAACAATGAATTAGACTCTAAACTGACTCTAGGGATGGTTTTGGACGAAATTAGGTTCTAACTTGACTCAAGACACTTAAAAACAAAAATCAAAACAGATTTTGACTAATAAAACACTTTAAAGTAAAGGGGGATTTGATTTTGACGAATTTGAAAACAAAACAAACAGATTGTAAACTAAAACAGATTTTGGACGAATTTGGGTAAACTATGGATGATGGGCTAGCTAGAGGGTTCTTCTCCACACATGACACACTTGCACATAAACCAATTTTCAGTTGTTCTTTCGATAAATCATGAAACTCAACACCCCATGTTAATTAAGTCCGCTTAAATTAACCTTCAAGTTCTCCTTAAGTTATTGAATTGGATGGGAAATCGCATACAACAATTCAAGCATTCTTGAAAGGTCCTTTACGTGAACAACACAATAAAGATACAATCAAAGATCATTAACCATTATGAAAACTATAAGTATTGACGAGGCATTCGTTACTATGATGAGCATGAAACTCCTGCCAAGAATTCATTTAACGCAATCGTTTATAAGCCACCTCCACTACTTGTGAATATAAGTTTGTAACTATTAGGTGAAACTCCCTTATACTCTAGCATCATATTCATGCATGCAACTAAGTGTGCACTCTTAATAAACATACACGAATAAGTTATCAATCAAGCAGTTAAACAAATTGAATTCACAACTTATGAAATCACAACTGAAGGTAATCAATTCATATTGCAAGTATCTTCATGGCTTTGAATTCCCCCTAGCTTAGGGGGGTTTAGTTCCTCATACTCACAAAGCAAAGATAACCAAATTTAGACATTGAAAACAAAAGAAAGAAAACACCTAAACGCTCCAACGATCCAAGTTGGACAGCAAGCATGTCCAAGCACTTTCCTTCCCTTCCTTTACTACGGCACAAGGTGTTGGTGAGTGTTTGAAGGTTTGTTTGTATGGAGTTGTGTTTTGAGATATATGGGAAATGAATGGATGAATGAATGGTGCTCACGGCCAAGGAACGAAACTGTAAGTGTATGGAGTTGTGAGATGTGAATGTAGTGTCTTTGGATGGATCCCCCTAGTTATGGTGAAGGGTGGATGTATTTATAGGCTAGGGAGAGGACCACCATCTAATTAAGGTGGTAGTGGTGTATGTTGTAATAATGAGTGGATGTAATGGGTGTAGTGGGTGAGTGTTGTGGTAATGAGTGGATGTAATGGGTGTAGTGGGTGAGTGTTGTGGTAATGAGTGGATGTAATGGGTGTAGTGGGAGAGTGTTATGGTAATGAGTGGGTGTAGTGGGTGAGTGTTATGGTAATGAGTGGATGAAATGGGTGTAGTGGGTGAGTGTTGTGGTAATGAGTGGATGTAATGGGTGAATGGTTGGATGAATAGGTGTAGGTCACGGCAAGGGAATGAATAATGGTTGACTTGTGTTTGTGAATGTGGGAATGTGGCTGTCCATGTTTCCCTTTACATTTGCATGTGGGTGTCCTCTTTCTTTCCCATGTGCTGTGTGTTTTCTCTTACATTTGCACACACATGTTCTTCATCATTTTAGCCACCATTCAACACACTTTCTGCCCTCCAAACTGTCCATGTACTTTCCTTCTTCCATGTGCCGTGCAATTTGCATGTGTGTGTATGCATGTTGTCTTTGCATGTGCACACACATGCTCTTCACCATTTCAGCCCAAAATCAACACATTTGCACACACACATGCTGATTTCCAGCCTTCTAATCTTCAAAAACGTCCATCCTCATGTCTCCATGCTTGCACTATCCAATCTTGGCCCAAAATTGCTCCAAAATGCACCAAAATGTACTTTCTTGCCAACTTTGTTATTAGGACCTACAAACACACGAAAATAGCTTAAAATACATAATTGACTAAGAAATAACAACATAAATGCACAAGAACAAGCTAACTAAGTCGCATAAATATACTCCTATCAAATTCCCCCACACTTAGCTTTTGCTAGTCCTCGAGCAAAACAAGACAAACGAAACAAACAAAACATAACCTAGACCTTCCAACATTTGCCTCAGCGATTTTCAATGAAACATGACATGCCAAAGATCACCACTTACATAGATTTAAGCAATCCTTACCCTCGAGCATACTTAATCATAGTCACCATTCACTAGCTCACATTTAATCAATTAAAACAACATTTTGAATGTAGTAACATGCCTTAGAGAATTCCCTCAATTCCTTACTAGATACTCTCTATTTTCACACACATTTTCTGACTACACACCCTACACTAGTTATATGTGAGAAGATTGATGTAAACATGGAGGACTAGTACTCACATATGTTATAACAAAGAAAGCAATTTCCGGAGTTAATAAGCATGTTTAGATATGATCTTATGAATGGTATGCTACTACTTAGATGAGATAACCATTGACACCATATGCTCATACCAATTTCGAACTCCACATATTGAAACACACAACACTCAAGATTGAAGTCAAGGGTTGTAACAGGGCTTGGGGGTAATGGCTAACAAAGAAAGGATAGGAATAACAAACGTTCTTAAAGCGATAGCAAGCAAAGCAATGAAATAGACACTTCGAATTCTCTTTAGAATGCATAATCAATTTTTACATACAAAGGGAAGACTCATGCAACACTTAGGGCCGAATTCAATGTTTTGGACCCTTTTTTAACAAACAACACTTTAGAGCTCCTTCTCATACTCTTTTTTCTTTTCTCTACCCGTGCCTTATTAAGGACTTTGGCACACACACACACACACAAGAATCACTTCCCCCACACTTGTTTTTCTGCAAGAGTTCAACAAAAGGAAATCCTTCTAAATTATGCTTTACTATGCTTCAAGAACAAGGGTATGGATGGTCCTATTCTAGACTAGGTGAGGATAGTGTGGGTAACAAAGAACATAGGCTACACAAGGCTCAACGGGGTTAAACTTAAACACATAATGAACGGGATAGGCATTTTGGCTCTTGGCTCACTAAACAACTTCATCTTGAATATGTGTTATGCAAATCAATAACATGCTTTGAATGAAATAGGCATGAGTTCTAGTATTTGGAACTAAATGATGAAATGCATTCTAAATAGCAACCAAGCAAAGAATAATGAGATCATGCAACGACTTTAGAAAACAACGATGCACAGATTATTAACTCTCCAAATAAACGTTTGGGCTCAAGTCTCACAAGGTTGTAGCGTTCATTTGAGTTCCTTCTTTCAAGCATGTTACAAAAACTAATTTTTTTTTCTTTATGATCGCATGTGAATTCATAAATTATAACCACAACCAAGCATACACCAAAGAGTAAATCAATTTTTTATCCATGTTTATAACTCTCTTTAAAAGTTATGTAATTAAAAAACAAATCCTCATCATTGTGTTGGAAGGTACCCTAAGACACAAATAAACATACAAAAACAACTCTTTATGGGTTTTTCAAAACAATTTTTCAAATTTTTATGAGATTTTCGGATTTTTATGTCAAAACACACTAAAACACTCCAAAACAGCTTAAAAACACTTAAAACAGCAAGGAATAACACTAGAAGTAATGGGTGATAAACTCCTATGAATTTCATGCAAAACAACTTGGTTACCCCCCCCCCCCCCACACTTAAATCAAACATTGTCCTCAATGTTTCAAGCATAAACTCACACAAAAACAAGCAAACAAACAAACAACGAATAAACATGACAAGTATGGCAAAGTAAAAACCAGACAGAGTAGAGTTTAAGAACGCAAATCTTGTTTTGGAGATAGATGATCTTGTTGACTTTCCACAGCTTTGATCTCGAACTGGTTTGGAATTCTGAGCGAGGACTATGAGAGTTCCTTGGTTTCAAATCAGACTTCTTCTGCTGGGTTGATTTGATTGTGCAATCTGCATTCTTCTCTGCTTGTTTCTTCTGCATGGCAGGCAGGCACGAAGTAGAGGTGATGGTCTGTTTCTTTCTTTAATCTTTCCAAATACCCACCATTTGTTTTCTTTCTCCTTGTCCCTAGCTGAGGATGAATTAGCACATTGTCTCCACATGCTTCGAGGTATCATTTTCACTTCCCTTATCTGTTCCCCAGGCAGATGTGGTAGACGAAGAAGAAGCATAAGATGTTGAAGATGAGTACTCGAGAGCAAGGCTAGGTAAGCAATCAGGAAAGGGTTCCAGGCAGTCGGTTCCAGATCGGAAGATTGATAAAAAGTGCTGGCTGATTGCTCTCTTTCTCATTGTCCCGCAGACAACGACAAGGAGAATGACAGTGAGAAAGCATGATATGAGATACTCTTACCTTCAACCTTCATGATATGAAATACTTTTGCTTTGGATGAGTTATTTGCAGAGGTACCCCAAGGAATAAGGAACAATGAGTGACTCGAGAAGGTTTGTTGGAAAGGCATTCTCGGAGAAGAAGAATGGTTATGTATGTTTGCCTTGCAATGGAGGGTGAAGGGTGACATTTATAGGAATTAATAACCGGTACTATTCTTTCACTCTTGTCAGCAACCGTTGGATGATTTAACAGTAAACTTCACATGCTTTCTACTTCACAAGAGATCTTCGACAGATTGCCCGTAATTTCTGCAAGGCTGAGTGTGCATGTGACAGGCTCTGACCCGTCTGGAAAAGCAAGTGCCTCTTCGATATCTGGAATCGGCGTTTCAACAAATTACCCGTGATTTCCGCAAAGCTGAGTGTGCATGTGACAGATGCTGACACGTCTGGAAAAGCAGATGCCTCTCCGATTTCTGAGTTTGCCTCTTCGAGTTCTGAGCTCGCCTCTTCGAATTCTGAGCTCCGTCGAGTGCAGAGGTTGCATGTGACAAGTGCGGACAAATCTGGAAAAGAAGATTGGCCCGTGGT
The DNA here is from genome assembly GCA_035220775.1 of Malus fusca. NCBI lineage: Eukaryota > Viridiplantae > Streptophyta > Magnoliopsida > Rosales > Rosaceae > Malus > Malus fusca. The sequence continues at coordinate 28,023,452 of CM069069.1, forward strand.
CTCTAAGCAAGCCCAGCTTTTGAGAAAGCTAGCGCCTCTTCGATTTTTGAGTTGGACTCTTCGATTTCTGAGCTCGCCTCTTCGATCTCTGAAACTCAGTCGAGTACTGATTTTTATAGAGGTACGCAGGACGTTTCAAAGCACACTTGAATTTCTGCCTATAGAAACTCCCTTCTTGTACTTCTACGATATTGACTTGTCCGATCTTCAACACCTTTGAAAAAGTATGGCCCCTCTGACCGTCGTTTTGACTTAAACCTTGGTGAAGAGGCAACCATTCCTTTTCCAGACAACATATGGCGCCCATCCTTCATATCCCCTACTGGTCCTCTTATCGTTGGGGATTCGGTGATGAAGAATGATATGACCGCTGCGGTGGTGGCCCGGAACCTTGTCACTCTTAAAGATAACAGACTACTTTTGAAACGGTTTGATGAGTTGGCTGTTAAGGATTCTCTGGCTCTCAGTGTGCAGTGTGCAGGTTCTGTGTCTAATATGGCCCAACGCCTATTTGCTCGAACCCGTCAAGTTAAATCATTAGCGGCTGAAGTGATGAGCCTCAAACAGAAGATTAGAGGGCTCAAGCATGAGAATAAACAGTTGCACAGACTCGCACATAACTATGCTACAAACATGAAGAGGAAGATTGACCAGATGCAGGAATCTGATGGTCAGATTTTACTTGATCATCAGAGGTTTGTGGGTTTATTCCAACAGCATTTGCCTTCGTCTTCTGGGGCTGTACTGCGTTATGAAGCTCCAAATGATCAACCTCCGATGCCTCCTCCTTCTGGGGCTTCGCCGACTACTGGGACTTCTCCTAAGCAGCCTTTGTGAAGCCTCCCTCTTGTATTTTTCTGCTTAATGTTCCTTTTTTCATGAAAATGAATGTAAAAATACCTTGCATATCTGTCAGTGTTTCAAAAATAAACCCACACCAAAAACAATTAAACAAGCAACAAATAAAAATGACAATCATGGCAAAATAAAACTGCAGAAAAGGGAAGGTTTTTAGCAACGCAAAACTGATTGTGGAGCGATTCAAAAATCTTCCTTATTTGAATACATGGGTTGCCTCCCAAGAAGTGCTTGCTTTAACTTCTTTCAGCCGGACGAAACTTCCTTCTAAACTTGGATAGGGCCCATAGCATGGAATTGATCCTTGAATGGATGGTGATACTTGACGTGATCCGGCAATGGTTTAAATTATAGTGTAGGTGCCTGAATCATCAAAATCAGCAAGTTAGTATATAATAAAATCGAAGTTGGAGAAGATGGCTTACTTGCTTGCTCCAACACAAACTCAATTACGAACACCACATCTTGGAAGGTTGCAGGGATATGGGACTTGGCCATATTTGGTGTTTTGAGAGTTATGACTTGTCCCGTGTCATAAAATCCAACTTCTTTGGGAATTTTCGTCTCAAGTTTATCTTCTTTGATGAATTCTAGACATTCCCCATCCACTTCTTGCTCTTGATTCTTTGGAAAGGTTTTGAAGATGCCTTTCTCACCCTCTTCTTCCTTGGATTGCATGATCCTGCAAGGAATAAGGACATTTGGTAAAACGGGGTCAGGAGAAATTGAATTTAGGCTTACCTTGGTTGTAGTTGACGGCATAGAGGGCATATGGGGCTGCGGCAAGGGTGGTTTTTCCCTTGCCGTGGCCTTGTTATTCTCCTCTTCTTTGAGCAGCAGCTGTTTATCCATGTTTTGGCTTGGTTTGGATGTCTTGGGTTCACCTCCAACCTCCATAGCACTTCCCAAAGTGATAGCATCATGGATTTCAAAATCTTCCTTCAAATTTTCAATAGTTGAGTTGGAGAGTTCACTTTGCTCTTGAATTTGTGCCATGAACTCCATAATCTGCCCAATTTGCTTCTCCAATTCACTCGTCTTCTTGGCTTGATTTTGCATCTCTTTGTTTCGATTTTCTACTTCCTGGTTCAAAGAGGTGAGTAACTTATTAAACATATCATTATCCAAAGACGTACCTGAATTGAATTGGGCAGATTGTTGTGGTGGCTGTGATGGTTCATATGGCCAGTGATAGAACTCATCCGATGGCGGCAAATATTCTTCTTGTTGTGAGCCCTGCGTCAAAGAGGTTAGTACATCAAGAATTTCATCATAGCTCATAGGCATACTTGAATTTGATTGGAATTGTTGTGGAGGAGGTTGTGGTGGCTGCATAGGTCTTGAATAGAACTCCTCTTCTTGCTGCCAATACCCATCTTGTTGGAATTGTTGAGGTTCTCCCCACATGTAATCTGAATAATCTCTCCAATCCGAATTGTAAGCGTTGGAAAACATGTTGTCCCATGATTGGCTATGGCCTTGATAACCCCAAGCATCTTCATTCGCAGCGAATTGAGAACATTGATGAGTTGGATATCCTTGCCCTTAGGACACACCATACGTAGGGACACTTTGCATTGTGGTCCTTTCGGCATATTGTGACAATTGAGAAGTAAGTTTCGCCAATTGAGATTGAATGGTAGCAAAATCCATGTCTTACTTCTCTAGTACCTGAAATCAAGGAAACAAAACTAAATCAAATATCATAAGTAAAAATAAAAGACACAAATAGAAACAAAGTCAGTAACTAAAACAAAAAACATGAAAAAGAAACAACGGGGGATTAGCAAAGTTGCTAATCCCTGGCAACGGCGCCAAAAATTTGATGCGAAAATTATCTTAACACACAAATTAAACCCTCTTGTTGTCAATTGTAGTAAAGAATGTAAGTAGGGATCGTTCTAGGCCGGGGATTATGAGGGATTGCTAAAACACTTGAAACTGACTTAAATACGTAAAATTAAGTTTAAAACACCAAACTAGACTCAAAAGATGCAATACAAACTAAAAAGACTCAAAACTAGTTTAAAAGACTCAAAACTGCTTAAAACAATGAATTAAACTCTAAACTGACTCTAGGGATGGTTTTGGACGAAATTAGGTTCTAACTTGACTCAAGACACTTAAAAACACAAATCAAAACAGATTTTGACTAATAAAACACTTTAAAGTAAAGGGGGATTTGATTTTGACGAATTTGAAAATAAAACAAACAGATTGTAAACTAAAACATATTTTGGACGAATTTGGGTAAACTATGGATGATGGGCTAGCTAGAGGGTTCTTCTCCATACATGATACACTTGCACATAAACCAATTTTCAGTTGTTCTTTCGATAAATCATGAAACTCAACACCCCATGTTAATTAAGTCCGCTTAAATTAACCTTCAAGTTCTCCTTAAGTTATTGAATTGGATGGGAAAGCGCATATAACAATTCAAGCATTCTTCAAAGGTCCTTTACGTGAACAGCACAATAAAGATACAATCAAAGATCATTAACCATTATGAAAACTATAAGTATTGACGAGGCATTCGTTACTATGATGAGCATGAAACTCCTGCCAAGAATTCATTTAATGCATTCATTTATAAGCGACCTCCACTACTTGTGAATATAAGTTTGTAACTATTAGGTAAAACTCCCTTATACTCTAGCATCATATTCATGCATGCAACTAAGTGTGCACTCTTAATAAACATACACAAATAAGTTATCAATCAAGCAGTTAAACAAAACTAATTCACAACTTATGAAATCACAACTGAAGGTAATCAATTCATATTGCAAGTATGTTCATGGCTTGAATTCCCCCCCTAGCTTACGGGGGTTTAGTTCCTCATACTCACAAAGCAAAGATAAACAAATTTAGACATTGAAAACAAAAGAAAGAAAACACCTAAACGCTCAAATGATCCAAGTTGGACAGCAAGCACGTCCAAGCACTTCCCTTCCCTTCCTTTGCTACGGCACAAGGTGTTGGTGAGTGTTTGAAGGTTTCTTTGTATGGAGTTGTGTTTTGAGATATATGGGAAATGAATGGATGAATGAATGGTGCTCACGGCCAAGGAACGAAACTGTAAGTGTATGGAGTTGTGAGATGTGAATGTAGTGTCTTTGGATGGATCTCCCTAGTTATGGTGAAGGGTGGATGTATTTATAGGCTAGGGAGAGGACCACCATCTAATTAAGGTGGTAGTGGTGTATGTTGTGATAATGAGTGGATGTAATGGGTGTAGTGGGTGAGTGTTGTGGTAATGAGTGGATCTAATGGGTGTAGTGGGTGAGTGTTGTGGTAATGAGTGGATGTAATGGGTGTAGTGGGTGAGTGTTATGGTAATGAATGGGTGTAGTGTGTGAGTGTTATGGTAATGAGTGGATGTAATGGGTGTAGTGGGTGAGTGTTGTGGTAATGAGTGGATGTAATGGGTGAATGGTTGGATGAATAGATGTAGGTCACGGCAAGGGAATGAATAATGGCTGACTTGTGTTTGTGAATGTGGGAATGTGGCTGTCCATGTTTCCCTTTACATTCGCATGTGGGTGTCCTCTTCTTTCCCATGTGCTGTGTGTTTCCTCTTACATTTGCACACGCATGTTCTTCATCATTTTAGCCACCAATCAACACATTTTTTGCCCTCCAAACTGTCCATGTACTTTCTTTCTTCCATGTGTCGTGCAGTTTGCATGTGTGTGTATGCATGTTGTCTTTGTTGGAAATATGCCCTGAAAGTCAATCTTTGGAAGAAACCTTTCAGGACAATGAATGTGTGTATAGATGACTCTTATACATCAAAAGGCAAAGATACTAATTAGGACTATCTCAATAAACGATATATGTCCTAAATAGTGAATCCATGGACAATGGATCGATGGAAGAAGTAATCTAATGATGTTAGACTACAGAGACCTTCTTCACATAACCATAATGTCCAAAAAGGTTCCTGGTCATATGATTTTCAGAGGGATACTGACAATGCAAAGTCCAGTACATACTATGTCTCCTTCAATTGGAAGGATGGAAAGTCTCATCCCATTCGTGTAGTGACACTAAGACAGGTATGTAGGTGCTCATTAAGGGAATGAGTTCACTGAACACAATCGAACGAGAGTACTTGCATGGAGGTCTACTCACATGTCAAGCAAGTAACTCTAATGGTTGGAATAATGTAAGTAGTCCTTTGACCTGAGGCATCATAGTTGTCTTGTGGTTAGGTGCTTGATCTTTGATTATGTCAAAGTCACTCCATCCGCGGGTGTCCACGGCATAGTTGGGGTTAAGCCACTTAGCCATGAAGGCAAGTAAATGCGCAACAAGGCATCTCTAATCCTCGTTATGAGAGGATGAATACTCTAAGATATGATTCGGGAATCTTCGGCCGAAGTATCGAGCGTAATAAAGGAAAGCGTTCCTATAGGACTCAATTGAATCATATAACATGGAATAATCACATTAGGGGTTTGACATAATATATCCATACCCTAATAATGTGATTGAGAGTATTGTATTAGAGAAGGATCGAATTACATTGTAATTCCAACTGAATAGGTTCTCCGAACAAATTCTACATTAGCTTGGGTAGCCATGATATATGGTTAGATGTCACTCATGGCTTGTGAGTTCTTCTAGATGATTAAATAAGTAGTTGTCAAAGAAGAAGGAGAATTAAAAGTAAGTTTTAATTCACTAAGTGATTGGATTAAATATAATCAATTAGATTGGTGCCAATCACCTCACTGCCTTGCTAATTTGAACCTAAAATGATTGTACACCGATACACTCTTGTAGTGAGACAACTAATGGATGATGGAAATAATTAATTGGATTAATTAAGTGTTGTGATTAATTAGAAAGTCTAATGAAATCATGAAAGCGATAAAAGATCGTTTTGGGCTTAAAAAAAAGTTCGGGTTCATTTGGGCTATTAAGCCCAAACCCATTGGGCTTTTATTCAAGCATATGATGACTTGAAATGATAAAAGCCCAAAGCCCAAAATAACACTAAGGGGGCCGGCCAAAGAGAGGGAGAGAGAGAGTCAAGTTGTTTGACTTGTTTCTTTGTCTTATAAAAGGAACTTTATAGCAAAAGTTTCATTAGGGTGTTTTGTGAGTTTATTTGACAAAAAGGGAAAACCACTCTCTCTCCAAAAACACTCAAAGGGCCGGCCACCATAGGGAGATTTTAGCTAAATCATCTTCTCTCCCTTTTGGTTATTCCTCCATTCATCTCACTACACTGGTGGGTGTGGATTTTTAGAGGTCTTCTACCTTGGAGACTAAAGGAGAACCAAGGAGCACTCATTCTAACAAAGTGGAGGAAGCAAGGAGGGAGGCTAGGCTCAAGGAGTTCCAAGAACAAAGAGCTTGGAGGTGGTCCATCCTTGGTCTCAAGTCTAGATCAAGAGGTATAAAACTATACCTTCACTTTGTTCTTCAATAAAATGTTTAGATGCATCAAAATATAAACCTATGCTTCTTGAAAGGGATTTGCATGACTATAGCTTTGATATTATGTGATAACATGCTTCCGTTGCTTATGTATATAAATTTTGAATTGTATATGCATGATAGTCACTAGAAATCCCACATAAATCTCATTTTTCCCTTCAAGTGGTATCAAGGGCCAAAGGTTTATATTTGATGTGTCCTTTTGGATTTTATGCATATGGGTTTTAATTTTATGTTTGACATATTATTTCTTCATTCAAAGTATGTTTATCTTTTGTTTTTCAAATGTTGAAAAATGTGTTTCAAGAGTTGGAAAAGATATGTATGCAAAAGGTGTTTTGGATGCATGAATGAAGATTGAGTTTTGAACAAAATTTGGGGTTTTGTTCCATAGGGTAGGCACGGCAAAGGGGGATTTTTTGGCATGTGTTTGTGTTTTATTGCAAGTCACTCACACATCCCTTTAAAGCTAGAAAATCTAGATGTTGTCACTTTTGTTTTTTGTTTGAAAAAGTCACCAAGAAAGTACAAATCTTGAAATTGTTTTCATGGTTTTGTTCTTGGTGTTCATGGTTTTGGTTTTGGTGTAAGAGGTTTTGTTTTGTGTTCATACTTCATTATTTGATTTTAGATGGTATACTTGCCATCAATAGCCTTTCATTTAAATTTAATCAATCCTAGACTTGACTAGGAGAATTTCCATCACCATTACTCTAAAGTCTTTAAAGCCTAAGTCAAGTGACAAGTAAAATTTGGATTTTTTTCTACTTTGAGTTGATTTAATGCAATGTGTAAGAAACCTCCCATCCCCCTTAATGTGGCCGGCCACCCTAGTGGATTTATCCACTTGTGGGGCTATTTTGTAATTTTTGAAAAAGTTGATTATACTTTCTAGTATTTACGGTTTGACCCCTAACTTTTTATATTTGCATTTAAAGCCCCATCCATCTAACAAGTTAAAATATTTTGATTTTAATTTCGTTAGTTGTTTAAACTCATAATACTATTATGCCCATATGCACTAAATCTAATTGTTCATGTTGCATTCCAATTAATTATTTAATGTGATTAAGTAGTTAGAAAATGGTTGACTATGGACTTATGCCTTAAACGATAATTGAGCTATGAGATAGGGCACTAAACTCAAATTGTTTGAACCTTGGGAATGTGTTTTAATTACTATTTCAATTGGACCTTGTCATGATAGACATTAATCTTTCTCTCCCTCTTAGTATATGTAATTTATAGGAATTTGTACAAATTGGTTTGTAATTCTTATTGCTTCTTAATCTCTTTCAATTAGTTGATTCCCTCTAGTACTACTAGAGTTTCTTTAACTATTGGTAAGGAGACATGATTAAAAGAGGGTTTTGACATGAGATTAAAGATTAAATGGGTCCAACGCCCTAATTAGCAATGAATGATTGTCTTTCATTTCTAATGGCTCAATGAAAAATGTTTTAATTGGATTGGAAGCACGTAATTAAAACGACACAACCTTCCCTCGATCTTATTCAACAATGTTGGCTCGTTGTTGAATTAACCCAATAAGTCCATGGTCATCCAAAGAGCCTAAGATAACTATAAAGTCCAATTTCAAAGGAATGTAAAAACCGTAGTAGTAGTAGTTACTTCCAATATTTGAAAAATTCGTTTTTGATATTGATTTGTTTTTCTCAAAACAAATAGTGGGAGTATCATACGCTACTAAACTATAATGAACATAATTAGTAGTTATATATATCTCCAATATTTTGAAAAATGTTTTGATATTGATTTGTTTTATGAAAACGAATAGTGGGGATATCATATGCTACTAATTTCATTAACTTTGGACTAGTAGTTATAATAGGACACAATTTATTTTAATGTGATTAAATAAATAAAATGATGAGACCTTAAAATCCCTCAACCAATATACAATATTAAGTTGAAAGCGGAGAGGTGCTTTGAACACTTCTTCGTGGCCTTCCACCATGGTAGGCTCCAATCGTTTATGACTCGTACACCGCCTTCACCCTATCATGGGGAAATGCAAAGTGCGTGCTTATACTCAGGAGGAATCTATTTCAACATTTGATGTGGTGAAGGTAGGCAACGAGTGTGGCCAACATCGTATCATCGTGAGGTCATACTTGAACCCCTATCTAAACCGGCATGGTGGGACAAAATTTAACTAAGAGAAATGGTGCCAACATCATATCATTGTGAGGCATTGTTCTCTAGGCCAACTAGATGGGTAATCACAAGAGGTTGTTGTGAATGGGTAGTCATACCCTCTCATTATTATTTTTGCTAGCCAACATCGTATCATCGTGAGGTGGGCTTGGTAATAGTGAGCCTCCCATAACCCGTTAGGAGCTTTCATTGAAATCTCCCGGATTCCATCTTGAGGGATATGGAATTTGCCAAAAATGGTGGGTGGTGTCATTCGGTTTAAAGACCCAAATCGTTTGACTTAATCAACAATCAAACTAATTATTTTATTGTTTATGTATTTAGATATGGTTGGCAGCACACTCGCGAAAATACTCGACAAACATTGCCTAAAGGGGCACAATTTCCCATCATGGTTTCGTAATGTCAAGATTCTCCTAACCTTGGAGAAGATTGTTTACGTACTAGACAAGGCTCCACCTCACATACCCCTTGGCCCTGAGGCCACTGAGGATGAACGTGCTAAGTATAACAAGCACGTTGAGGATGATACACAAGCCAAGTGCTATCTGTTGGCTTCCATGAATGAGGAGCTACAGAGACAGCACGAGGGCATGGACAATGCATCTTCCATAATACTCCATCTTACGGAGTTATATAGTGAAGGGACGCGCAACCGTCGCTTTAGCACTGTCAGTGAACTTGTGAAGACCAAGATGGTCAAGGGGGCTCCAGTGCATCAACATGTACTGAAGATGATTGGACTCATTGAACAACTGGAGAACCTAGGTACTCCACTTGACGGGGAATTGGCCCAGGACTTCGTATTGGCTTCTCTTTCTGATTCATTCTCGCGGTTCGTTATGAACTACAATATGAACAAGATGGATAGTACTCTCTCTGAGTTACTAAACATGTTAGTAACTGCTGAGAAGACTATGAAGAAAGAGAACGTTGTAGGGATTGCTGCATTAGCCTACAACAAGCCATCCTCTTCCAAGGCTAAGCCGCAAGGCAAAGGCAAAGGGAAGGAGAAGAAGTCACCCACTCCTACGCCGCAAGGAGGAGTGAGGAAAAAGAAGGCAAATGAGCCCAAGGGGACTTGCCACCACTGTGGAAATGAGGGGCATTGGAAGAGGAATTGCAAGTTATACCTTGCAACTCTTAAGGACAAGCCACAAGGTATGGTTTATGTTCTTATCTTCAATTCTAATTGTTAGATCTTCTAATCTTTATATTTGATATAAAATGCTAATCACTTATGCAATTGTATGTAGGTGATGGAGCCAAGTAGAAGATGAACAAGCAAGGAAAAGGTTGGAGAAGGGTTCGGCCACCATATTTTTGCTAACTACTTAGGAAGTTTGTTAGGCACTTAAAGATAGTCTTTAAACTTTCTTATTTTGTTAAGAACTTATTATGTGGCTTCATATGATGGAAGACCACTATTGGTGCCTAAATGAAGGTATATAATTAGTCTCTAAAATGTATAGAGCTAATTCTTTTTGTATTGAACATTATGAATGTTTGAATTATCATATCAATGTAATGTGATGAATGCCTTCTACTATATTATTTCCTTAAAGTAGTGTTATGAATTGAATATTGTCTTGTTGTATCCTAGTTGAGATACAAGATTTATATCACTTATGTAATGCGATATCCAAACTTTAGACTTTTCAATTATGGATAGATCTCACGTGTAAGACATAGAAGGATACAATGAATCTTTAGATTTGGTTCCAATTGCCTACATATGAGTTCTATATGAATTGAAAAGGGTCTAGAGATTCCTTTCTTGAAGAAAAGGAAGATCACATTATAATGATATAAAAGAAAAACGTTTCTTATATGGTTATCACTTAAACCACAATAATCAAGATCACTCTTGATTCAATTAGTAGTTTTGAACAACTAATTGGGCATTCTTAAAATCGTTTTAAAATGTCAAGTGTGTTAGTGATTAAACCAAGAATGATGTGTCTAAATCTATGAAATGTTTAAAGACTTTAGTCACATAATAGCAAGACATCGACTTAGTGGAGATTGAAACAAATGAGCTTGAAAGGTTTTAAAGCTACTCCACAATGTCCTCTACCCGTATACTCCACGTTCATACATTTTGAATGTATGAAGTGATTTCTCATTAAAGTCATGAGAAATAATGGGAGGTGAGAAAAAGGATATAAACTTGAATATGATTGGTTTATAGTTGTCTAAAGAATAATAGTACTTCACTATTATTAGGAGTTTGTAATTTTAATTGTTAAAAGACTCAAGCTCTTCAAAACGTTAAAATTCTATGTTGTGGAACATTCTAAAGAATAGTCTATGAATGTTGGTTTCGTCAACCTAGCATAAAATGGTTATATGTTGGGAGTTGTCCATCATTCTCTTTTATGAGAACAAGCTAATAACAAAGCATATGGACAAGTTGATGAAAAGGAATAGTCTATGAATGTTGGTTTCGTCAACCTAGCATAAAATGGTTATATGTTGGGAGTTGTCCATCATTCTCTTTTATGAGAACAAGCTAATAACAAAGCATATGGACAAGTTGATGAAACAAAAGGGAATAGTTTCAAAATGAGTCACAACATATGATTTAACAACAAGACAATCCAAATTCGGCACCTCTTGTAACTATAATGCTCTATGTAGTTTTGATAAAGAATTATATCAACCACCTAGAAGGAATGGTTGAGTTTCTATATCCTTAGTAGAAGCCATGCTTCCACTAAAGACTTGGATAATTCGTATATGACTACATTAAAGGTCTTAGTATGACTAAAACTTGAAGTATGGTGTATGACACCATATAATTTAAATGAATAGACTTGATAAAACAAGTCACACATTTCAAATGGAATTACTTGAGAAGGAATTCTTTAGTGTATGTTCGTTTAAATAACTTGTGTTAGCTAGGGTTGTTGATAGTCCCAAAATTGTTGAGACATCATCAAACAAACTAATGGATCTCAATGATTGTCAATAGATCTAAGACAAGTTAGTGGGAGCAATAGGCATTCAAATCAAGAAAATATAAGTGTTAAATTTTTGAATGAATGCTAAGTTACAACAACGCCAGTGGGAGTGATGTCATAATTTGAGCAACAAGATATGAATAAAGTCTATTTGATAGACTTGATAAAACATAGATGTTACTCAAAAATGACAAAACGTGACACAATCAATTTTGAAGTATAGACTTGAAATTGGACTTAATGATATAGCAAGGCTATCTCAAGGATGTTATATGGGAAATTAAATCTCAAATGTTGAAGGTTTGAGAAAGTATTTTCCTATATGATAGAAAATCACTTTCATAACCCTTATCATGAATGTGTCATAAAATCACAAAAGGGACACATGTATGGACATGTGAGATGATATCCAAAGGTGAAAAACCACAGGGGTTGTCACTTTAAGATATTACTATAGCCCAGGATCAGAACCATAGCAACTGATAGAGTATTATTGCTTTTAAGAAAGGAACATCAAAGTGGGACTCTGGAAGCGTGCATTCACTTAGGTTATTAACCAAAGTGAAAATAACTCATTTTAACAAATGGAACTTCATAATGGATGAAGTACTAATCATATGAATGTATTGTTAGTATTGTACTACAATGGTCTCAAGGTTGGAGCAAAGTATGTATAAAGTATACAAACGAAATATATGGCGATATATTGTTTTAGAAACTGCTTCAAAAAGGTGTTTTGAATAGAAGGGGTTCTTATAGAACCAATGATTGAATCCAAACCATAAGGTCGTTAGTTGGACACTACGACGTAATGGGGCGATAGCTCAAGCCATGGAATCAAGGTCTCATCAAAGTATTTGAACATAAGAAAGAGACATCATCAAATGTTTTAGAAACATTTGATAAGTAAATCCCCTTTTAAATAAAAGGATTAATACATAACCAAGTTAACCTACGAGCATAAGTTCACTCAACTAGCATCTATGAGATACACTAGTGATTGACTTTAGTGCAAGTGGGAGATTGTTGGAAATACGCCCTGAAAGTCAATCTTTGGAAGAAACCTTTCAGGACAATGAATGTGTGTATATATGACTCTTATACATCAAAAGGAAAAGATACTAATTAGGACTATCTCAATAAACAATATATGTCCTAAATAGTGAATCCATGGACAATGGATCGATGGAAGAAGTAATCTAATGATGTTAGACTACAGAGACCTTCACATATCCATAATGTCCAAAAAGGTTCCTGGTCATATGATTTTCAGAGGGATACTGACAATGCAAAGTCCAGTACATACTATGTCCCCTTCAATTGGAAGGATGGAAAGTCTCATCCCATTCGTGTAGTGACACTAAGACAGGTATGTAGGTGCTCATTAAGGGAATGAGTTCACTGAACACAATCGAACGAGAGTACTTGCATGGAGGTCTACTCACATGTCAAGCAAGTAACTCTAATGGTTGGAATAATGTAAGTAGTCCTTTGACCTGAGGCATCATAGTTGTCTTGTTGTTAGGTGCTTGATCTTTGATTATGTCAAAGTCACTCCATCCGCGGGTGTCCACGGCATAGTTGGGGTTAAGCCACTTAGCCATGGAGGCAAGTAAATGCGCAACAAGGGATCTCTAATCCTCATTATGAGAGGATGAATACTCTAAGATATGATTCGGGAATCTTCGGCCGAAGTATCGAGCGTAATAAAGGAAAGCGTTCCTATACGACTCAATTGAATCATATAACATGGAATAATCACATTAGGGGTTTGACATAATATATCCATACCCTAATAATGTGATTGAAAGTATTGTATTAGAGAAGGATCGAATTACATTGTAATTCCAACTGAATAGGTTCTCCGAACAAATTCTACATTAGCTTGGGTAGCCATGATATATGGTTAGATGTCACTCATGGCTTGTGAGTTCTTCTAGATGATTAAATAAGTAGTCGTCAAAGAAGAAGGAGAATTAAAAGTAAGTTTTAATTCACTAAGTGATTGGATTAAATATAATCAATTAGATTGGTGCCAATCACCTCACTGCCTTGCTAATTTGAACCTAAAATGATTGTACACCGATACACTCTTGTAGTGAGACAACTAATGGATGATGGAAATAATTAATTGGATTAATTAAGTGTTGTGATTAATTAGAAAGTCTAAAGCGATAAAAGATCGTTTTGGGCTTAAAGAAAAGTTCGGGTTCATTTGGGCTATTAAGCCCAAACCCATTGGGCTTTTATTCAAGCATATGATGACTTGAAATGATAAAAGCCCAAAGCCCAAAATAACACTAAGGGGGCCGGCCAAAGAGAGGGAGAGAGAGAGTCAAGTTGTTTGACTTGTTTCTTTGTCTTATAAAAGGAACTTTATAGCAAAAGTTTCATTAGGGTTTTTTGTGAGTTTATTTGACAAAAAGGGAAAACCACTCTCTCTCCAAAAACACTCAAAGGGTCGGCCACCATAGGGAGATTTTAGCTAAATCATCTTCTCTCCCTTTTGGTTATTCCTCCATCCATCTCACTACACTGGTGGGTGTGGATCTTTAGAGGTCTTCTACCTTGGAGACTAAAGGAGAACCAAGGAGCACTCATTCTAACAAAGTGGAGGAAGGAAGGAGGGAGGCTAGGCTCAAGGAGTTCCAAGAACAAAGAGCTTGGAGTTTGTCCATCCTTGGTCTCAAGTCTAGATCAAGAGGTATAAAACTATACCTTCACTTTGTTCTTCAATAAAATGTTTAGATGCATCAAAATATAAACCTATGCTTCTTGAAGGGGATTTGCATGACTATAGCTTTGATATTATGTGATAACATGCTTCCGTTGCTTATGTATATAAATTTTGAATTGTATATGCATGATAGTCACTAGAAATCCCACATAAATCTCATTTTTCCCTTCAGTCTTTGCATGTGCACACACATGCTCTTCACCATTTCAGCCCAAAATCAACACATTTGCACATACACATGCTGATTTCCAGCCTTCTAATCTTCAAAAACTTCCATCCTCATGTCTCCATGCTTGCACTATCCAATCTTGGCCCAAAATTGCTCCAAAATGCACTTTCTTGCCAACTTTGTTATTAGGACCTACAAACACACGAAACTAGCTTAAAATACATAATTGACTAAGAAATAACAACGTAAATGCACAAGAACAAGCTAACTAAGTCGCATAAATATGCTCTTATCACCTCCCAGGGCACGTTGCGAGATTTTTGACTTATAGAGCCGTCGGCCAGACTCTTGCCTCATATAGGAAGCAGAGGAGGTCCACGTAGCTGCTAGAATTGTGACACTCGACTTTGTCCCAGCAAAACTTAAAGCATAGACTGCCGACCGGAAGTGTTGCTTGTAAGTAAGCAGGCAAGTCCTTGTGGTCATAGCTGATGTAAGTCTCGGCTTACGGGCTACGTTGGGCTTGTAGTCGTAGGGTCATCATCCAGGCATCTTACTTACAGAAGCAAACGACCCGCGTAACCACTTCAGGCGTCATCTCTAACTCTCGAAGGCATTTTTTGGCGTGAGGTGCAAGCGAAGTCGCCCCTCAGAGACCATATCCTTAAGAGTCACAGTTTTGATCTCGCATGTCGCTTAACTAGTATTGCAACACTTTAAAATCAAGCCACTTCATGAAGATTTGCACAGCAAGGATGGACCATCTTGTTCATGCAACATCTTTCATGGGCAAGGGCCCTTCACTTACTTGTCTCTTCTGGTTAGAGACTCAAGTCCCGCATAATTGAATTTTTTAGTTGGCTAAGTCTATTATCATGGAATGACTATTTTGGCCAATTCTGTGAGTCATCTGGCTCAGGTAGTCGCTGACATTAGGGGAAACTGAGCAGTCGTACTACCCATCCACGTCTGGATATTCCGGATACGCCATGTTTGAACGTGCAGATGGCTTCTTCTGCTTGTCACAGAGGTGGTTATGCCATGTTTGTAGGGAAAAAGGCATCTTACGCCATGTCTGTAGGGTAATGATCGTTCTCATGCCATGTCTATCGGGCAGTGGGCGTTTTACACCATGTCTGCAGGGCAGCAGGTGTCTTCTGCTTATCTCAGGCTTGCGAATAATTCCTCAATCTTCATTGAAAATATAGGCTTTTATTAACTTTGCTCATAGGCAATAATGTCATAACAACTAATAATCCTCGACATGCGAGGTCTCTGTTCGTTGAGCTACTTGCGTCTTCAAACTTTTTACAGGGTCCATGAAGCGGTAGGAGGTCACACGTAGTACTTCCTCAGGTTGTAGGAATTCCACTGCTTGTCGATTTCTTTGTCGCTCATAATGGTGAGGGTGTAGCTGCCCCTTCCTCCTACTCGGCTGATCTTGTACCGACCTTCCCAGATAGGAGCCATCTTTTTGGAGCCTTCCCGTCGGGCAGTGATGAAGGCTTTTCTGAAGACTAAGTCTCCTGGCTGGAACTGCTGGATTTTCACCCTCTTGTTGTAGCTGGAGATGAGCTGCTGTTGATAAGCCGCAATGCGGGTGATAACCTTCTCGCGTTCTTCCTCCGCCAGGTCTAAGTCGGTGGCCATCTGCTTTTCGTTCTGCTCGAGTTTTGGCAATACAGTGCTAATGCTTGGCACTACGACATTGGGATGAATGATTGCCTCAGAATAATACGCCAGGGAGAACAGAGTTTACAGGTTGCTCACCTTTTGGTGGTGCGATATGCCCAAAGAACATCGGGGAACTCGTCTGGCCACTTTCCCTTTTCGTCTGAAAGGGTCTTCTTGAGGTAGTAGGGTCTTGTTAGACGCTTCGTCATGCCCGTTGCCTTGTGGGTATCGGGGCGTAGACATGTGATGCTTAATGCCCTATTTTTTGAAGAACTTCACCAAGTCTTTGCCCACGAACTGTTGACCATTGTCGGTGACAATGGAGTGTGGGATGCCAAGCGGCAGATGATGTTCTTCCTGTTGGAAGTATGCCCACAAAGCCACTCATTTGATGTAATAGCTTTTTGGAATACTTAATGTATTAAACTTTTATATGTTTAATGGAGGGCAAAGCTTATTGTTAATCACTATTTATTGTATCATGTGTTTAAGCAATAAGGGAATCCAAGGGATGTATTTGATCTAAGAGACAAGTGATCTAAGTGAGTTAGATTATCGAGACCTTTCTCTTATGTTCATTCCTAAAACGTTCCTAGCCATAGGATTGCCAATTGGGCATTGACAATCCGCTAAGGTTAGTATGTGTTATGTTGACTCAAGCGTGAGTATGACTAGTCTCAAGTCATTTGGTGTTGGACACTAAGACAAACACATAGGTGCTCGAAAGAGTAATCGAGTACACTGAACTACGATCAAAAGAGAGTTCGAACATACATGTCATGTATGAACTCTAAAGTTACAATATGCAAAGTAGTCATTTGACCTGAGGCATCATAGATGTCTAATGGTTAGGTCCTTGATCTTTGATCATGTCAACGGCATTCCCTCGGAGTGTCCACGGCATTGTTGGGGTCAAGCTATCTAGTCATGTAGGCATATGAATGCACAACAAGGGATCTCTAACCTTCCATGGTGGAAGGAGAATACTCTAAGATATGATTCTAAAGTCTTTGGCCAAAGCAAATGAATATGACTTAGGAAGTTTGTTCCAAATCATATTCAAGGGAATCATATAAGAAAGTATCACATTGGATAGTAGACATGAAACAAACTATCACTTAAACAATGTGATTAACAATATTGTATTAGAGAATGACCATATTGCATTGTAGTTGTAACTGGATAGGTTCTCCAACCAATTCTACTTAACTTGGGTAACCATGACATACTGCTAGGTGTCACTCATGGTTTGTGGAAGCCCTAATGATTAGCAAACACTAATCATCAAATGGAGAATTGAAATGAGGTTTCAATTCACAATCGATCGTTAAGAGTAACATCGCCCACTGCCTCGCTAATTGGAACCTAATGGATCGTACACCGAGTAAGGATGTATGTGAAGAAATTAAATGAAATGGATAAGCAATTAAATGGTTTAATTGAAGAATGGTCAAGATTAATTAATTAGCTAATTAATTTTACGAAAGGTTCGTATTGGGCTTATATGTTGGTTTTGGGTTTCGGGGCCCAAAAGCGTTTTGGTCCAATAGGCCCATTATGTTTAAGTTGTATGACAACTAAAACAAAATGGGCAACAAGCCCAACAACAATATGATGGCCGGCCATTAGGGTGAATGGTGAAAGCTTGCTTAATTGCAAGTTTGCCACTCACCAAAGAAAAGGTTATAAAAGCAACTTTATAGCTATTTTCTCATTAGGGTTTTCTTAAGGAAATTGGGTGAAACACTTTCTCTCATTTTTCTCTAAAGAGGCCGGCCACTAAGGGGAGGGACATCTAGCAATCTCTTCTTCCCTAAGTCATCCATATCATCTTCACAAGATACATCCTTGGTGAAGAGACTTAGAGACATCAAACTTTTGGTGTTTTGGAGAACAAATCCTCATTTCCTCAAATCATCAAAGGAGCACTAAAGGGAGGATAACACAAGGAGGATCCAAGGAGCTTGGAGGTGACTTGAAGGCCCTCCACTTGGGTGAATCCCTTGTGTAAACAAGGATGAGCTTCAAGGGTAAAGAAACTCTAAATCTTTACTTCTCTTTAATGTTGTTAAAGAGTTTAATGGTTCACCATATACTAGGCTTTGAAAGTCATGGGTTTTATGAATTGTTTTTGGATGCATGCCTACTTTAAAGTGTTAATAGCTTGCATGAGTAGTCAAATGTTCATACTTGTTCTTAGCTAGGACAAAAATTTTCCTTCAAGTGGTATCAGAGCCTAGGCCTAGTTTATGGTGAATCCTTTTGGGTTTTGTGACTTTCGTATTTTTGTGATTTAAATGTTGTAAATGTTACAAGCTTTGTTCTTGCTTTTGAATACATAAATTTTGCTAGAAAATTTAGCATCTCAAATGTTGTAGATGTATTTCATTTAAGCATGAATATTGGAACTAAAAATTTGGTGCCATGTGTTTTGGGAAATTCGGCCAAATCCAAAGGGTGAGTTTTTTGGTTCATGTTTGTCTTGTTAAAATGGTTTTAAAGTGACTTTTAGAACCCCTAAGTACCCTAGGATATTAGCCCTCTTTTGAGTGGTGAAAAAATTGAGTTTTGGTGAGTGAAAAACATTCATGGAGCTATTATGAGTTTTCATGGTGTTCTTCAATGTTCTTGAAGTTCTTGCCAAGAACATAAAGTTTTGAAGTTTTGATTCAAAAGTTTTATGTTTTTCATAAAGTTTTGGTTTATATTTTGATGGTTGATGGTTATTGGTGAGATGTGATGAAATGTTTTAATGTTTGTCATAGATCTTTTATTTTTCTTACAAACCATCAATTTCACCAATAACTCACCCACCAAAATCCACTTGCATTTTGCACATGCATACTCAACTTGCATAAAATCCCTTTCACACTCCTTTATCACCCCAAAACCGGCCACCCCCTAGTGGGGGTACTTTTGGGGCCTTTTGTGCAATTACATAAAGTTTTGATAATTTTGTGTTTTTGTATTTTGGCTCAAAAGTTTACGTTTTTACGTTTAGGCTTAAAAACTATAAAGGACAAATTGTTTTGATCCTTTAATGATGTTTTTACATTAATAAAATTTTGGGTTCTAGTTGAAATTACATGAAGTTGTGGACTTTTGTGTTTTTCAAAGTGACCCCAAAAGTTTTTGTATTTGCATTATGGCCCAATTGTTGTGGTCATAGTTTCCTTTTGGCCCAAATAAAATGAGAACAAAATTGTTTTGTCTCTTTAATGAGAATTGGATTTTCATTTCATTTAGTTCCATTTAAATCAATTCTATGAATCCAAAAACCAATTGTTTAAAGTTGTTTTCTTAGTTAATGTGATTGATTAAGAAAAGGGTGATTATGAACCAAAGGCCTCGATAATTGAGCTATGTGATTGGCCGCTTTACATTATGAATGTTTGGGTTTGGTAGAGTAGATTTGAATGTAATTTGATTAATTCAATTTGTTGTAAATGGACATAAGTCCATCATTTGTGTTGTAAAAGGGCATAAGCCCTTATTATTATTTCATGTATTCCTTTTGTTTATTTGTATGCAAAATGGAATAGTTGGGTCCAACACCCAATAGGAAATAACGGTTTAATTGGATTAAACGCGTAACTAAAATCAACAACTATCTACCTTAAACCCAAGGTCCAACACAAGGTTCGTGTTGGATCAAATCTAAAGGTTTATAATCATCCTAAAACCTAATATGACTATATAGTCCATATGAGGATGCAATGCATTCGTTAGTAGTTCTATATAGTCTCACTTATTTCTTCGAAATAGTGGGAGTATTATAAACTACTAAATTCATATTAACTTGGACCAATGGTTGTGATAGGCCCAAGTTCTTTTAATGTGATTAAAATGATTTTGATGTAGCCCAAAACTACTCCCTCAAAACAAATATTAAGTTGATAAGCGAGAGATGTTTTGAACATCTCTTCGTAGGCCTTCCACCGTGGTGGGTTCCAAGCGTTTGTGACTCATGCACCGGCTTCACCCTATCATGGGGAAGTACAAAGCATGTGCTTACATCCAGGAGGAATCCATATACATATGATGAGGTGAGTGTAGGCAACGAGGATAGCCGATATCGTATCATCGTGAGGCTATTCTTGAACCCCTTCACAAACTAAGCATGGTGGGAATAACTTAACTAAGTGCAATGGAGCCGATATCGTATCATCGTGAGGCAACATTCTCTAGAGGCCAAACGGATGGGTAATTACAAGAGTTGTAAATGAATAAAAGCGTTATTCTCTCATCATTATTTTTGCTAACCAATATCGTATCATCGTGAGGTGGGCTTGGTAATGGTGAGTCTCCCATACCCCGCTAAGAGTTCAATATAACTCTCGAATTCTATTGAGGGATGTGGAATTTGCCAAAAATAGTGGGTGGTGCTATTTGGTTCAAAGACCCAATCAAATAGTTTTAAACAAACAATCTAATACGATTTCTGTTATGTTATGTAGTGAACGACATGCCTAAAATTATACCCACCATTATACTTGACAAAAAGGGCCTTAAGGGCCAACATTTCCTTACTTGGTATCGCCACATTGAGAATGTCTCAAAGGTGAAAGACATATTGTATGTGCTTAAGCAATCCCCTCCTCATGTACCTCCTACGAAACTAGCTTCAAATGAGGAGTGTCTAAATTATGTTAGACACTATGAGGATGACTTACAAGCCAAATGCTTAATCCTCACTTCACTTAGTGAGGAGCTTATGAAGCTACATAAGCACATGGACACTCCTTGTGCCATGGTTGAAAGTTTGCATAAGATGCATGACAATGAGACTAGTAATGTACGATTCTCAAATGTTTGTAGTCTAATGAATGCCAAGATGGCAAAGGGGGCATCGGTCCACAAACATGGACAAAAGATGGAAAAGATATTTAAAGATCTTAAAAGTTTAGGAACTTCCATCGATGGGAAAATGGCCCAAGACTTTTTCCTTGCATCTCTCTCGGATGATTTCACTAAGTTTATTGTAAACTATAAAGTGAATAGATTCGATCATTCTTTGAAAGAGATGATTGACATGTGCTGTAAATTTGAAAAAGGTTTCAAAATGGACAGTGGGAGTGAGAATGCAAACATAAGGAAAAGGTTGCATAAGAAGAAAGCAAAGAAATCCAAAGGAACATGCTTTCATTGTGGAAAGGATGAACGTTGGAAGAAGAAATACAGGGTGCGCATTGCGAGCCTTATGACACGAACTTTTGAAGAAACTATTTCTGTCATAGAGAGTTCTTTTACAGTGAGCTCCAATTCCTGGATATTTGATTCAGGCGCTAGTCAACATATCTGTAATACGATGCAGGGACTAGTGGGGAGCAAGTCACTGAGCAATGGGGAGATGATTGTACGAGTTGGGAACGGCACTAAAATCTCGGCAAAAGCAATAGGCACCTACATGCTTAACCTACCCTCTGGGGAAGTCCTGGAACTTAAAAATTGTTTATATTTTCCTTCATGTATAAAGAATTTGATTTCCATCTCTAAGCTTTTACGAGATGGGCACTCAGTATTGTTTGACAAAATGAGTTGCACTTTATACTTGAACGGTCGTATTATCTCTCATGGTAATATGATAGAGGGACTTTTTCACCTAGAGACGAATAGTGGGATGCACTGTATTGCAAGCAGGAATACCTCAAAACCCAAAAAGGCTAGAGAAGAAGTTAACCAGGAAAAGATGTGGCATCTTAAACTTGGACATGTGAACCTTAATAAGATTCGCAAGATGTCGAAAGACGGATATATCCGCCCATTAGGTAATGACCTGATGGGTACTTGTGAATGTTGCTTGAAAGGGAAGATGACCAAATCTCCATTTACTGGAAAAGGAGAGCGTGCCACTGAAATTCTAGGGTTAATCCATACTGACGTATGTGGACCTATGTCTACTACGTCGAGATGAGGCTTCTCCTACTATATCACATTCACCGACGATCACTCTCGGTTTGGCTATGTGTATCTTATGAAGTACAAGTCAGAATCCTTTGAAATGTTCAAAGAATTCAAGAATGAAGTTGAGAAGCAAACTGGGAAACAGATAAAGATCCTAAGATCAGATCGAGGGGGTGAATATCTGAGTAATGAGTTCCTAGATTATCTCAAAAAGTGTGGAATAATATCACAGTGGACTCCACCGGGAACTCCACAACTTAATGGAGTTTCTGAAAGGAGAAATCGAACCTTGGTGAACATGGTTTGTTCTATGATGAGTTCTGCTGATCTACCAGTAACATTCTGGGGATACGCTCTATATACAGCAGCTTACTTGCTTAATAGAGTACCTTCCAAATCAGTTTCACAAACGCCCTATGAGATATGGCATGGAAGAAAGCCAAGTCTTAATCACATTAATATTTGGGGTTGTGAAGCATATGTCAAGAAGCTTGAAGCTACTAAGCTTGAAGCGAGATCAGTAAGATGCTATTTTGTGGGATATCCTAGAGAAACTATGGGATATGAGTTCTACCATCCTAACGACCAGAAAGTCTTTGTCGCCAGAACTGCTATGTTTCTAGAGGAACAATTTGTTCTCAAAGGAACTATAAGCAAAGAGATGGAAATTAATGAGATTAATGATGAACCACAAACAAGCACTCGACAAGTTGACAACCCTGTTCCTGAACCCCTAACTCCACGTAGATCTGAACGGGTTAGTAAGCCACCTAAGAGGTATGGCTTAGACAATGACTTTGATGAATTGTACCTTCTAGGTGACAATGAAACAAAGGAGGACCCTAGAGACTACACTGAAGCAATGTCCGACATTGATTCAAAGAGATGGCAAGAGGCCATGAAATCCGAGATGGATTCCATGTATCAAAATCAGGTCTGGACTATTGTAGACCCTCCAGAAGGTATTGTACCTGTTGGAAACAAATGGGTCTTCAAGAGGAAGATAGGCATTGATGGGAACGTGGAGACTTATAAGGCTAAATTAGTAGCCAAGGGTTACAGGCAAAGAGAAGGGATTGACTATGAAGAAACTTTCTCTCCTGTAGCCATGATTAAGTCCATTCGGATTTTACTTGCTATAGTTGCGTACCATGATTATGAGATATGGCAAATGGACATGAAGACGGCCTTTCTGAACGGCTACCTAGAGGAAGAGCTCTATATGACTCAACCCGAAGGTTTCGTGTCCAAGTCTGAAAAGACTAAGGTATGCAACCTTCAAAGGTCCATTTATGGACTTAAGCAAGCCTCCAGGAGCTGGAACATTCATTTCGACACTGAAATCAAAACGTTTGGTTTTACTCAAAATGAAGACGACAATTGTG
The DNA here is from genome assembly GCA_035220775.1 of Malus fusca. Taxonomy (NCBI): domain Eukaryota; kingdom Viridiplantae; phylum Streptophyta; class Magnoliopsida; order Rosales; family Rosaceae; genus Malus; species Malus fusca. The sequence goes on from CM069069.1 coordinate 28,046,771, forward strand.
TTTATCAAAAGGTCGTTGGGGATGCAGTTGTATTCCTAGTGTTATATGTAGATGACATATTACTATTCGGGAATGACACTGCAATACTTTCTTCTGTAAAAGTGTGGTTGTCCAAAACCTTCCACATGAAAGATTTAGGAGATGCATCTTATGTACTTGGGATAAAGCTCTATCGTGATAGATCCAGAAAATTAATTGGATTATCCCAATCTATGTACATTGATAAGGTGCTAAGTAGGTTCCAAATGGAAGAATCTAAGAAAGGTTTTCTTCCTGTTAGACATGGAATTCACCTTTCTAAGTCCATGGAACCTAAAACTCCTGAAGAGATACGGCAAATGAGTTATATTCCTTATGCTTCCGCCATAGGAAGTCTCATGTATGCCATGATATGCACAAGGCCAGATATTGCATATGCTGTGAGCATTACAAGTCGATATCAATCTAACCCAGGATCAGAACACTGGGCAGCTGTCAAGATGGTCCTTAAGTACTTAAGAAGAACTAAGGACATGTTCCTCGTGTATGGATGAGCGGCAGAGTTGCGAGTGGAAGGCTATACAGACGCAGATTTCCAATCTGACGTCGATGATAGAAGTTCCAACTCCGGATATGTATTCACTCTGAATGGTGGGGCTGTCAGTTGGAAAAGCAAGAAGCAAAGTGTAATTGCTGATTCCACGACAGAGGCTGAATATGTCGCTGCAGCTGAAGCCGGCAAAGAAGCATTCTGGATGAAGAAGTTCATCACTGAACTTGGAGTGGTTCCAACCATTACATCACCAGTAACTTTGTACTGTGATAATAGTGGGGCGATAGCTCAAGCCAAGGAACCCAGGGCACATCAAAAGAACAAGCATTTTGACAGACGCTTTAATATCATTAGAAGATATGCTGCCGAGGGGAAAGTCAATATCCTCAAAGTTGCTTCAGCCGATAACGTAGCAGATCCACTGACAAAGCCAATGTCTCAAATCCAGCTTGATCGTTATATGGATAAGATGGGTATTAGATACATGGGAGGATGGCTTTGAGTGCAAGTGAGAGATTGTTGGAAGTATGCCCACAAAGCCACTCATTTGATGTAATAGCTTTTTGGAATACTTAATGTATTAAACTTTTATATGTTTAATGGAGGGCAAAGCTTATTGTTAATCACTATTTATTGTATCATGTGTTTAAGCAATAAGGGAATCCAAATGATGTATTTGATCTAAGAGACAAGTGATCTAAGTGAGTTAGATTATCGAGACTTTTCTCTTATGTTCATTCCTAAAACGTTCCTAGCCATAGGATTGCCAATTGGGCATTGACAATCCGCTAAGGTTAGTATATGTTATGTTGACTCAAGCGTGAGTATGACTAGTCTCAAGTCATTTGGTGTTGGACACTAAGACAAACACATAGGTGCTCGAAAGAGTAATCGAGTACACTGAACTACGATCAAAAGAGAGTTCGAACATACATGTCATGTATGAACTCTAAAGTTACAATATGCAAAGTAGTCATTTGACCTGAGGCATCATAGATGTCTAATGGTTAGGTCCTTGATCTTTGATCATGTCAACGGCATTCCCTCGGAGTGTCCACGGCATTGTTAGGGTCAAGCTATCTAGTCATGTAGGCATATGAATGCACAACAAGGGATCTCTAACCTTCCATGGTGGAAGGAGAATACTCTAAGATATGATTCTAAAGCCTTTGGCCAAAGCAAATGAATATGACTTAGGAAGTTTGTTCCAAATCATATTCAAGGGAATCATATAAGAAAGTATCACATTGGATAGTAGACATGAAACAAACTATCACTTAAACAATGTGATTAACAGTATTGTATTAGAGAATGACCATATTGCATTGTAGTTGTAACTGGATAGGTTCTCCAACCAATTCTACTTAGCTTGGGTAACCATGACATACTGCTAGGTGTCACTCATGGTTTGTGGAAGCCCTAATGATTAGCAAACACTAATCATCAAAGGGAGAATTGAAATGTGGTTTCAATTCACAATCGATCGTTAAGAGTAACATCGCCCACTGCCTCACTAATTGGAACCTAATTGATCGTACACCGAGTAAGGATGTATGTGAAGAAATTAAATGAAATGGATAAGCAATTAAATGGTTTAATTGAAGAATGGTCAAGATTAATTAATTAGCTAATTAATTTTACGAAAGGTTCGTATTGGGCTTATATGTTGGTTTTGGGTTTCGGGGCCCAAAAGTGTTTTTGTCCAATAGGCCCATTATGTTTAAGTTGTATGACAACTAAAACAAAATGGGCAACAAGCCCAACAACAATATGATGGCCGGCCATTAGGGTGAATGGTGAAAGCTTGCTTAATTGCAAGTTTGCCACTCACCAAAGAAAAGGTCATAAAAGCAACTTTATAGCTATTTTCTCATTAGGGTTTTCTTAAGGAAATTGGGTGAAACACTTTCTCTCATTTTTCTCTAAAGAGGCCGGCCACTAAGGGGAGGGACATCTAGCAATCTCTTCTTCCCTAAGTCATCCATATCATCTTCACAAGATACATCCTTGGTGAAGAGACTTAGAGACATCAAACTTTTGGTGTTTTGGAGAACAAATCCTCATTTCCTCAAATCATCAAAGGAGCACTAAAGGGAGGATAACACAAGGAGGATCCAAGGAGCTTGGAGGTGACTTGAAGGCCCTCCACTTGGGTGAATCCCTTGTGTAAACAAGGATGAGCTTCAAGGGTAAAGAAACTCTAAATCTTTACTTCTCTTTAATGTAGTTAAAGAGTTTAATGGTTCACCATATACTAGGCTTTGAAAGTCATGGGTTTTATGAATTGTTTTTGGATGCATGCCTACTTTAAAGTGTTAATAGCTTGCATGAGTATTCAAATGTTCATACTTGTTCTTAGCTAGGACAAAATTTTTCCTTCACATCCATATGAAGCGCTTTATGTCTGTCTGGGTAGTTATGGTCATGGGTTCGGCTTCGACCCATTTTGTGAAGCAATCGGTTGCTACGATCATCATGCCTCTACCCCCAGTAGCAGGTAGTATTGGTCCTACCAAGTCGATCGCCCCTGCATGAATGGTCATGGGCTCGTCTGCGGGTGGAATTCGTTGGCAGGTAGTGTTGGCATAGGCTTAAAGCGCTGACAGCTGTCGCATATTTGTACATACTATTTGGCGTCTTGGTGCATAGTCGGCCAATAGTAGCCAGTGTTGAGAGTTTTTTGTGCCAATGAGCGGCCTCCAGAGTGGTTCCCACAGACGCCTTCGTGGATTGAGCTAAGAATCTTCATGTCATCAGGAGGCGATAGGCAACTAAGGTGTGGTCCTGAAAATAATCTTCGAACGAGCATGCCATTCCATATATAATAGCGTGCTACCCTCATTTGGAGTTTCCTGGACTTCAGTCTGTCTGTGGGGAATGTTCCATTGACTATGTGGTCGATAATGGGATCTTGCCAACTCAGGATTGTGCTGATCTACACCACATCGACTGCTGGTTCCTTATTCATGCTTGGCTTTGCAACGTATTTGACTAGGATTAAGCGCCTGAGCTGATGGTCTAATGTGGAGCCTAGGCTTGCTAGTGCGTCTATATGAGCATTTTCTGCTCGTAGAACCTGAGTGAGTGTGTATGCTTGGAACGTCACTAGCTGCTTTTATACTTTCTCGAGGTATCGGGCCATCCTTGGATGTTTTGATGCTTACTTCCCTGAAGTTTGGTTGGTGATCAACTGGGAATCAGAATAGATCACGAGTTTCTTCACTGCTAGGTCCCTTGCCAATCGGAGACCTACTAGTAGAGCTTCATATTCTGCTTTGTTGTTTGACGCCTTGATGCTTAGAGTGATCGCCTACTCGAGCATCAAACCATTCGGGGTAGTAAAAACTAGGCCTACTCCAGATCCTTGATGATTAGATGATCCATCATCTTGTAAACACCAAAAGTCTCCATTAGGTGGGGCAGGTACGGCTATGGCATGCTCAATTGCCTCCAGGGTGCTTTTGGGCTGTGTTGCTGCATCCTTCAGGCTTGGGATGAATTCTGTTATGAAGTCCGCCAATGTTTGGGCTTTTATCGTCGTGCAGGGGTGGTATGCTAGGTCGTATTGACCAAGTTCCAACGCTCACTTCATTACTCGATGAGAAACGTCTGGACTATGCAAAACTGATCCCAGTGGGTACTGGGTCATGACGATGGCCGCATGCCCTTGAAAGTAGGGTCTGAGCTTCCGAGCTGCAATAACTAGCGCCAAAATTAGTTTTTCAATCTTCGGGATCTAGTTTCCACATCAAGGAGAGCTTTGGAAATGTAGAATACAGGCAATTGGGCACCCAGCTCTTCTCGTATGAGGGCATAGCTCACTGTTACTTCTGATACCGCCAGATAGATGTATAGGTCATCCGTTACTTTCGGTTTGGATAATAGTGGAGGTGATGTCAGGTACTGCTTCAGGTCCTGAAATGCTTTCTCGCACTCATCGTCACAATTGTCCTTCTACACCTTTTTTATTGCTTTGAAGAAGGGCTTGCATCGGTCGGTAGATCGTAAAAGAAAACGATTGAGTGCGGTCGCTCATCTGGTTAGACTTTGGATCTCCTTTTGAGTTGTGGGCAATTTCATGTCCAAGATCGTTTTGATCTGCCTTGGATAAGCCTCGATTCCTTGTTGGGTTACAAGGTACCCTAAGAATCGCCCTGAGGAAGCGCCAAATGTGCACTTGGGTAGGTTGAGCTTCATGTTGTATTCTCGGAGAATGGCAAAAGTTTCTGCCAAGTTGCGAATATGGTCTAACCAATGCTTGCCTTTCACCATGATGTCATAGATGTAGATTTCCATGGTGATTCTGATCTGCTTCTTGAACATTGTGTTTACGAGTTGCTAATAGGTTGCTCATACGTTCTTGAAGCCAAAAGGCATTACCTTATAGTAATATATGCCTCGCTCAATCACGAATGCGGTCTTTTCTTTATCAGGTTTGTGCATGGCAATCTGATTGTAGCATGAGTATACGTCCAAGAAGCTGAGTAGTTGGTTCCCAGACATTGAGTCGACAAGGAGGTTCATTTAGGGAAACGGGTAGTTATCTTTAGGGCATACCTTGTTGAGATCGGTGTAATCCACGTATACTCTCCATTTGCCCTTGTCATTTTTCATCACTAGCACAACGTTGACCAGCCATGCTGAATGTGCCACTTCCTCAATGAATCCGGCCTCCAGTAACTTGTTGATCTCCGCCTCAATAATCAATACTCGCTCGAATGGGAAATGTTACCTTTTTTGGATCACAGATTTGGCAGGGGATCGATGTGCAGCTTGTAACAAGTTATCGCTGGATCAATGCTGGGCATGTCAAAGGGTGATTATGAGAAGACGTCGCGATTTTCCCTAAGGAAAGTCGTGAGCTCTTCCTTCTCCGCTGGGCTCAAACGTGAGCCAATTCTAGCAGTCTTTTCCTGCTGGTGGGGGTCAAGAATAATGTTTTCGGCGTCTTTTTCGAGTTTCCATCCTGATTCATCTTCCAGGGCATTGTCGTCCTTAACACAATCTTCTTGATCTGCCTGCTGTAATTGCTATTTGGCAGAGGTAGAGTCGTCTTTCTGCACTTCAGCTGCTACTGCTGGGGTGAAAGATTTTTTCTTCGACTCCTTGAGAACTTGTACAGTGCATCGCCTGGACATGGCCTGGTCGCCTTTGATTTCTCCTACTGCTCCTCCCAAGATGCAGAATCAGATTTTTTGAAACTCAATCGATGTCACAGCTTCAATCTTCACCAGCCAGGGATGGCCTAATATCCTATTATGGGGAGATGGGTCACTGACGATCATGAAGGTTTGTGATAAGACAATCGGTGAGCAGGTTACGTCGAGTATGATAGTGCCAATGGTAGTTGAGGTGAGTCCGTTAAATACAGTCAAGACCTCTGCTTTGCGTTGGATCGTATTTTCCAAGCCCATCTTCTGGATGACTGACAGTTGTAGAAGGTTGACTGAGCTGCCGTTGTCCACCATGACTTTATCAACAATGGTGTGGGCCAGTTGTACAGAAATCACCAGGGTGTCGTCGTGGGGAAAGTTTACTCCCTCAGCGTCCTGCTCGGTGAAGTTGATGATTCATCCAAGCACAGCATCTATGGCTTGAACCTGATTGACCGATCTCGCCTACTGGATCTTCCTCTTCTTAGAGTTATTGGTGGCCCCCAGATCCTGGGATTCGGCAAAGATTCCGTTGATTCGGATTGTCTTGGTTGAGGGTTCGGCATCGGCATCTGCTTCTTGCCTTGGCCGGGCAGCTGGTCTGTCGACATACTGGTCACACTTGCCTTCCTTCATAAGCTGCTCAAGGTACCGTTTCCATGTGGTGCAATCATTGGTTGTGTGCCCTGGTCCATCTTAGAGGTGTTGCTCTTTAAAGGTGGCGGCGGCTTGAACCATGGCTTGTCCTTGAGGTTGCGAAGGATCTGGCTAACCGGGACTGAGAACCTGGCGTACGTCTTGGGTGTTGTGCCTCCCTTAGCTAGGGTCTGGTCCCTGCGTTTATCTCCTGGATTTCTTTTGTGGCTACTCAAGCGGCTTATGGGAACGCATTTCGAAAAGCAAGGAGCTTTTTTCTGCCAAAGCATAAGAGTTTACCAGGGACAGGTTCTCGCCCATAATCAATTCTCCAAAAAGTGGATGATCTGCTGCGAGCCTTTTTCGAAAACCTGAGCACGCGATGCTGTCATCGCATCCAATGATCTTTGCCTTGAATCTTTTGACATAAGTGTAGAATGACTCCTTCAGGTCTTTCTTTATGCTGAAAAAATGGTCAAATCTCTTCTTGATTGAGCGGTATGGTGAATTTTCCTTAGTGATAACCAAGTTCGTCGAAGTTCCGGATTGAACGTGGTGGCAGGGTGTAGAACCAGTCTTGCGCCTCGCCTTGTAGCGTCATGGCAAAGATCTTGCACATGAGAGCATCATTGTTGGCATAGAGGGTAATGGCACTTCGATAGTGCATCAAGTGTCTGTCCAGATCTTACAAGGTGAAATGTGGCAAGTTGAACTTCCGCGGTGGTTCCCTCTACCTGATCTTGTCTGTAAAGGGTGACCTGCTCAGGTTGGCCACGTCTCTACGGAAGGCATCGTCAGTAGTGTCAATGCCCTGGAAACCGCGTAATTGCTCTGCTACGAACCTTTGTACTAGCTCCTGGATTTGTGCCTGGTGGGGCAGCAGATCCTCCAGCTGCCCCCAGTGTTAACCTACTAATCTATGTTGCTCTTCAGCATGTTCTGCTTATCTATTTCGAATTGATGTGCACGTAGTCTATGTTGTGCTGCTTGTCATCACGCCTGGCGGAGGCTGCCAGTGGAACCTGAGCAGGGCTGCTCACGTGCTATTCTCTGTGCGTCATGCGGCTGCTTACTCCGTTGCCTCATAGAAGGATCTTCTTACGGGCCTAACCTTGTGTGGACGCTTCTGCTAAAAGGTCTTGGGTGCTTGTCGAAGTGCGGACCCAACCTTGAATTCACATTGACTCATGAGCCGAGTCGAGAATGAACGCTTCGCTGCGCATCTAGGCAGGAGAAGACGTTTCCCCGAGGGCCCAAACTAGAGTGTACACTGCCAGAACGCTCAGTTCGTGGTGAGCTGAGTAGCTCTTTGCCAGGACGTCACTGGAATGAGTCACGTTCTTCCACCCTTGTCCAGCTTCGGTCAGGACACCTCATCTGGGGCGTGCTGCATCTCGATGCACTCGATAAGTCAGTTCACCAAGGTTGTCTGCTGCACGAGGGCGTTCGTCAAATTGGTGACCTTAGGGCAGAGGGTGCTCACCATTTGGATTGGAAAAGCATGGATGATGGGCGTCTCCGTGTGTAGTGGATGTATAGTGGACTGCAGGTACAAAACTTGAGCCCAAAGCAGGCATTCCTACAGAAAAGTAGGGTGTAAGTAACCCTGAATTGATCGTTGGGCCTATGGTCGGAATCTGGATTGCTGAAGGTGGCCTCGAAATTGATTGGGCCGCGAGTCAGATCGTCGAAGCGGGTCACAGAGCGCATTGAACAGGCACATGCTCGCCTTGGATCTACACGACCGTGGGCCCTCCTGGCCTTTGGGCTGCCACATATTGTCCTGCTGGCTAAGTGGCTTGGGCTTGGGCCCGTTGAACTGCCTGGTTAGCAGCAGCTGCAGAATTCTGGGCTCAGGTTCAAGCCTGCTGATGCATTGGGCTGGGCCTTCTGCCCAAGGCTTGCTGTGGCAGCTGCCAAGTTCTAGGCCTCCTACCCATGGGCTTGGAAGTGAACCTGGGCCTTTTGCCTAAGGTTGAGTTGCCTATCGAGTGGTGTAATGGCCTGGTGGCTTTGTCGTGGCCGCTGGGTCACGGTGGTGATGGTGGTGGCGCAGCTCCGCTACGGTGGGGCTCCTCCTGCCATTATGTTGAGCCTTAAGGATCTCCGTCGTGGGGCTATGTCCTCGTCTCCACTCTTCGGTCCAAATCCTTCCACGTATAGGGTTCCGTTCGTCGTAGTTTCTAAATTTCCTACCATTGTATCCTTTCTCCAGGGATTGATCAAGAAACTTTTCTAGGAAAAATTAATTGATACGACGTGTGAGAAATTCAACGTAACAGAAAATTCAAGAAACTGATGAATCAGGCTTTTTTGAGTATTTTGAATCAGCTCTCAATGAAAGCACCAATTTGTCGATGCAAATTTCTGTCATCTTCAGTCTTGACGAACATGCACCTGCAAAACAATCAATACATTTGATCAAAGACCTAAGCCTCACGCACCCACGAGGTGGGGGGGTTAGGTCAATGGATCTCCGATGCCTAAGTTAGTTTCTCTGAGAGAGTAAAGTGTTTAAGGCTTTTTCGGGTTGCAAAAAGCTTTCAAAATTTGGTAGAATATGGGGTATTTATAGGGTTAAGGCCGGCCATATAGTACTTAATGGAGAGATATTCTCTAAATATTCCCAAGATATTAAATAGGAAATAATATCTTGAGATAATGGTGTAATTATCCCTAATTTATTTAAATTAGGATTACTTACTTGATTGGAGTCAATCTTCAATTAGGAATGTATTAAAGATGACAACACTCCAGGTACTGATTTGTCCAAAAACCGTTTCAAGTAGTTAGAGTTCCTGAAATTGAAATACCAATAGATTCAATTACAATTGACATTGATGATCTGCTGTAATACAATGCACCTGATGGCATGAATGACAATGGTGACATACCTATCGATAAGAACGAATGGAATCCTAAAAATAATGAAAGTGACGATAGTGATATTTATCATAGTTCGGATGAGAATTAATGTAAACTTGCGAAATAAATTTAATGATATTTATTGTATTTTATTTATTTTGTATGTAAAATAAATTTTATTTATTACATTTGTTATAAAATTAAAAAGAAATAAAATATATTAAATAATATTTGCACGATGAATACCTTAGATTTTCGGCGCGTAAGGAAATTTAGAGCCGCGAATAACCTAAAACTTCGTTGCGCACAGAACATTAGAGTGACGTACGAATATTCAAGCGCGACAAAACCATCTCTATCCCAAACGTTTAGGCAATGAAGACCCTAAACCCTAATAGAATTGATTAAATTTTTTATTTTATTCCTGCGACTAGCAAAGTGCTTCGCCTAAAAGCGAATAGTGCCTGTGCTTTTTCTAATCATTTCTATTTAATAAAGGTTTTACGTCGCCTAAGGCTATTACCAACTAAGTTTATTCACCATAGTATTGTACACACTTTAATAATTAAAATGATTCATTACAACAATAGGACCATATATAGCATAACATTTCTTTTCATCTATATTCACTATCATGAAAGTATTACATGATGTTCACAACAGGGTATTGCTTGACGTTATTATATCACCAACGACATATTAGTATACATAATAATTGTGATACTTTGTCCATTAGATCACCTAATCATAAGAGATATTTGGTGATAACCTTCATATTTGCTAATGCTATGAGACATACATATGATTTTTAAATTACATAAGTTATATTCGTTGATTCGCATTTTGTTTTCATTGCTATTAAAATTCAAGCTTCTGAAAGACGTTAGGCGCTAGTCAGGCGGCGGGTTGGAGCCTAGCGCCTAGGCGGCTAAGTGAGGGCCCATGTGGACTAGGCGGATTTAAGTAAATTTATTATATGTTGTGTAAATAGTGCCTATTTATACTTAAAAAAACACATAATGGTATTGTGATACATCAATTACAAATAAAGTTACATATAGATTATAAAATATTAGAACGTATTGAAAACATGAGGAACAAGCATATAATGAGTGTTCATCCAAGTATTTAACAAATCTCCTACATTTTATTGACAAAATAAAATGGAAAATGAAAGTTATTGATTTTCTGTCTAAGTGAGAGTCGCGATATAGGTGGGTGCCTAGGTAGGTTTAGGCTGGCTAGACAAGCGCAGAAGCAGGCTAGACGGACGCCTAAGCGGGTCTACACACACTTTCTTCATTTTCAAATGCCTATGGACTAATCGAAGCGATGATTAGCCTCCTAACGCTTAGGCGAGCCCTAGGCAAAGATCTTTTTTTCAAGATCATCCGTGAAAAAAATTACTTTATTTACAAAAGAACAAGTTAATTTATAAGAGCCTAAAAGAATAACGGTTTATAATTAAATCAAAAATATTACGCGGCGAAATCTAAAGATTGGTCGAGTAAGAGTCTTTATGCGACGAATAGTGTAATTTAAGGATTAATTTTATATTTTTATGGTTCACAAATTGTATAGATGTTGTGGCTTATTTCTCACTGTAAGGTTGTAACCTGTGCATATCCTGCAACTCCTACACCTACTGTTGTGGCTTTAAGTGCTCCACTGACTATGAAGCCTTTGTCAGTTGCTCCGGTTGCGCTTAATATGCCTCAAGCGACCGCATCATCGACGTCTTTGGTGTTGCATCCACTTAGCACACGTCAAACTCAACGCCAACCTCGCACAGTCGACCATCCGGATGAGACTTCTTCGGATCCATAGTCGATGAAGAGGCATCCCAGACACATAATATTTATTAACTTTTTATATCGTAATTGCTTTCATTTTAAAAATATTTGTTGTTGAATATAACTGGTTGCATGCTTCGAATGTCGGTTTCATTTCAATATGTATAATTGAATTGTTGAAAATGTTGACTAGATATGAATTTTTGTTGTATTACTGTTTGCAAGTTTTGAAAAATGTTATATTTTTAAGGAAGGTTCTGCCGGTTTTTTGGTAGAATTTAAGTATGTGTTTGACAATTAAATTTCCTTTTTGTGGCTAAGAAAAACACCAGGGGACCATGTTGACAGTTGAAGACGATGAAGGTGACACGCGTGGCCAACAGTCGGATCACTGTTGCATATGATGAGCAACATCGTGCAGTGGCTATGCTGTAGCAGCATAGCAGCTTGGCCCGCAACAATAGTGTTGTTGTTCGGAACCACTGCCCTAAGCGGTGGGAGTCTTGGAGAGCAATTCCGAAAGAGATGAGGAAGGTGGTGAGGCATTAGTTGTCGGTTAGTATACAAATTCTCAACTTTTATTCTTTTTCAATAAAAAGTATACAAATATTAATAACAACTATATTATTTTAATATTATCAATATTATTTTAATAGGGTTTTGTAGCTGCCACTATGACGGTTGTGCCAAATCTCCACTCTGGTCCTCGTTTCCCTATTGTTCCTTGAAGTGTTTTAGGCAGCGAACCCGATGTTGCCATTGCGAAACCCGCTCCTTCCAAGCAATTGTTTGTCCAGTTGCTCAAACAACCTATGATTTCTTTATCTCAACTCCCCATTCCATATGAAAAGGGTGGTTATGTATCAGTAAAGATTTCTAAAGATGCTTTTTTCCAAGGGCTTGGATCATTGCAAACAATCTTTGATTGGTATGTGCTTTTACCAAAGGGTTCTACACCAATTCAAATGGTTGATCTTAGAAATAAGCTTGAGACCATGTAGGTTATTAAGGCTTGGCGTTTAATCCCTTTGGGGAAAGGTTTTTTCTCTCTGCGTTTTGACCACATCGAGGACATGAGACGAGTTTGGGCAGTTGGTACACTCAAGCTTAATCCTGGATTATTTAGAATTTCCCAATAGTCCCCAAATTTCTCACCCTCCAAATAGAAGTCGACCCATGCGTAAGTTTGGACTCGTCTATATGATTTGGGATTGGAATATTGGGAACCTCAAACCCTAATGGAAATCACTGGGGAGTTGGAGTACCAATCCAATTGGACCAGGCAATAGCTTGTGAATTTTGGTTTGTATGCTAGAATATTAGTGGATATTGACCTTTCTAAAATGCCTCCCACTTCACTTATGGTTGAACGTGATAGTGGAGAGGTTTTATTTGTGGAAATAATATATGAAAAACTTCCTGATTTTTGCTCTGTTTGTGGAAATATTGGGCATTTGCCTGCTACCTGTTGTGTTGCTGCAAGGGATATTAAGCGTGGGCATGTAGTTGAGAAGGAAGGTGCAAGATCACGAAGTGTGAAGCGCAATGAGAAAAAGCAGGATAACATTCGAGTCAAAATCGATCTTTAATCAACCAGAAGGTAAGGTTCGTGTCAATAATGAGTTTAACTCAAGTATGAGAGGTTTGGATGATGGTGATGTTTCGCCCATACATGTTGTGGATGGTTTACAAAACAATGGGACAACACTGCCCACATTTCAGAAACTCCAGCTTCTCATGATCATGTGGTTAGTCAGTTGGCTAAGGCTGGTTTGGTTAGTAATAACTCCCTCTCTAGTGCGAAAGGCTTGGATGACACTTCTCCTTCACATTTTGTGGAAGGTTTAGTTGATGATAATGATACAACTTGTACCATGTTTCTGATACTCCGATGGATATTCCCTTTATAGGTATTCAATTAAACTCTTCTCTTGTGCTCTCTGAGATATGTAATGCTAATAACTTAGTTCAAGTTGTTTCTCAAGTTCAAGAGGCTAGTCCTCCTTCTTTATCTCATCAAGTTCGCTCTGAAATTCAAAAGGTTAATGAATGGTACACTATGGTGGAGGAAGATGCTCTTCAAAATAATATTGTAGGTAGAGAAAACAATGATATGGATGGTGAAAATAATGTTTATGAGGATGACATGACTTTGGTTATATCAAAATCTCAGAAAAGAAGATTACGAAAAAAACAACAAGAATCTGGCTATCTTACCTACGAGCGTGAGACTATTCAAACTCGTGCTAGGGTTGCTACTATGGCTCGCTATGATCCATGAAGACCATTTATTGGAATATTCGGGGCTTAGCAAATCGCCCCACTAGATGAGCTTTTATGGAGCCTTGTCAGAAAACGTTCTCCTGATTTTCTTTGTTAGGCAGAATCTGTCACATCCCGGCCCATGGCGGACCACTTCCCGGGCCCGCTCCACCACTGTAGCACGATATTGTCCGCTTTAGGCCCCGATCACGCCCTCACGGTTTTGTTTCTGGGAACTCATGTGCAACTTCCCAGTGGGGACTCATGGGAGTGCTCTAGCCCCCTTCTCGCTTAACTTCAGAGTTCCGACAGAACCCGAAGCCAGTGAGCTCCCAAAAGGCCTCGTGCTAGGTAGGGATGTGAATATACATTTAAGGATCGCTCCCCCCCTTCTCGCTTAACTTCGGAGTTCCGATAGAACCCGAAGCCAGTGAGCTCCCAAAAAGCCTCGTGCTAGGTAGGGATGTGAATATACATTTAAGGATCGCTCCCCTGGGCGATGTGAGATGTTTCAAACCACCCTCTTTAGGGGCCCGACGTCCTCGTCGGCACACTTCCGGCCAGGGATTGGCTCTGATACCATTTTGTCACATCCCGGCCCGGGACGGACCGTTTTCCGGGCCCGCTCCACCACCGTAGCACAATATTGTCTGCTTTGGGCCCCAACCACGCCCTCACGATTTTGTTTCTGGGAACTCACGAGTAACTTCCCAGTGGGTCACCCATCATGGGAGTGCTCTAGCCCCATTCTCGCTTAACTTCGGAGTTCCGACGGAATCCGAAGCCAGTGAGCTCCCAAAAGGCCTCGTACTAAGTAGGGATGAGAGTATACATTTAAGGATCACTCCTCTGGGCGATGTGGGATGGCACAATCCACCCCCCTTAGGGGCCCGACGTCCTAGTCGGCACACTTCCAGCCAGAGATTTGCTCTGATACCATTTCGTCACATCCCGGCCCGGGACTGATCACTTCTCGGGCCCACTCCACCACCGTATCACGATATTGTCCACTTTGGGCCTCGACCACGCCCTCACGGTTTTGTTTTTGGGAACTCACACGAGAACTTCCTAGTGGGTCACCCATCATGGGAGTGCTCTAGCCCCCTTCTCGCTTAACTTCGAAGTTCATACGGAACCCGAAGCCAGTGAGCTCCCAAAAGGCCTCGTACTAGGTAAGGATGAGAATATACATTTAACGATTACTCCCCTGGGCGATGTGGGATGTCACAGAACCTATGACTTCTACAATGAAAATTCGTCCATCTTTTTGGAAATCTATTGGTATGCATTTTCTGAGAGTAAATGACAGAGGTCAGAGATTGCCTAATATTTGGGTTTTTCACACAGCTAATGTTTTATCTCCTACGGTTTTATCTGCTTCAAGTCAACATATTACTATTCAATTTTTAGTAATTGGCACTACCCACTGTATTACTTTAGTTTATGTTGCTACAACGATGGTGGAACGTCGACCGCTTTGGCTTTCTATTGCTCAAATTTATGCCCGCTTTTCAGGTCCTTCACTTATTTTAGGTGATTTTAATGCGGGTCTTGGCGCGCATGAGAAAATAGAGGGTATTTTTCATCGTCGAATAGCATGTGAGGAGTTTTAAACTATGGTAGATACGTGTGGTTTGGTTCCGATTGATGTTAAGGGCTCCCCCTTCACTTGGACTAATGGACGTGGCATTTCATCTCATATTGAAATGTTATTAAATCGATGCTTTTGTTCTACTGCATGGCTGGATGCCTGGCCTATCATCAATTGCTCCACGTTGGTTCGTCATTCTTCGGATCATAAACATCTTCTAGTTTCTTTTCAAAAGTTTGTAGCTCAAGTTCCTACTCCTTTTTGTTTTCATTACATGATGTTAGATCATCCTGGTTTTATTAATTTGGTTAAATTCATGGCAGTCTATTCAAGTTTATGGTTGTCCTATGTTTATTCTTCAACAAAAGCTCAAGTTGTTAAAGCCTATTCTTAGACATTGGAATGCTAATGTCTTTGGAAATGTCAATGTTTTCGTGGACAATGCTAGAGAGGCTTTAGAAAAAAACCAGTTAGAAATTTCCACAGAGGTTTTACTAATGAACGTCATGAGGATGAACTACAATCTCATTCTACTTTGTCTCATGCACTGCTAGTTCAAGAAAAGTTCTGGTAGGATAAAACACGATCTAAATGGTTGCGAGATGGAGACCGTAATACGAGTTATTTTCATACTTCGGCGAAAATTCGTAGGACTCGTAATTTTTTTTTCTTCTTTGCGTATTGATTCGGAATTGGTTGAGGATGATGAGATTTTGCGCAATCATGTAGTGGAGCATTTTTTTAATGCTTTTCATGATGATGGTCTTGCTATTGTCACATGTCAAGTTACTCGTTTTATTCCTCCATTGGTTACTATACCTGAAAATGATACTTTATTGCCTATTCCCACATTGGAGGAGATTAAACAAACTGTATTTTTTTTTTTTGCGGTTATTTTTGCCATGCTTGCTAGGATTTCGTTGGATTGGAGGTTTCTTTGGCTGTCAAAGATTTCTTCAAGACATGTTATATTTTAACCAATTTGAATTCTAGTTTTGTGGCTCTAATTCCTTAAGTCTAAGTGGCAGATTCTATCTCTCAATTTCGGCCAATAGCCAAGGCTAATTTTATTTTCAATGTCATTACAAAGATTCTTGCAAATAGACTTGCTCTTTGTGGCTGCTCAAATTATTTTGCCGAATCAATACACATTTCTTAAGGGCAGGCATATTTCATATTGCATTTTGTTGGCCTCTGAGTGTGTTAATTTATTAGACAATAAGTGTTTGGGGCGTAATGTCACTATTAAGTTTGATGTTGCTAAAGTTTTTTATACTCTCAATTGGGACTTTCTAGATCGGGTGCTCATAACTTTTGGTTTCCATGACACTTTTGTTCAATGGGTTCGTGCAATCCTTTCTTCAGCCTGACTATCTATATTATTCAATGGTTCACTTGTTGGATTTTTCGGATGTAGCAGGGGTGCTTGTCAGGGGGATTCTCTCTCCCCTCTCATTTTTTTGTCTTGTTGAAGAGGTTCTTAGTTGAGGCCTAGTGGATCTTGTAAATTCTAGAAAGGATAAAAATATTTCTTCCCTTAAGGGAGTGACCCCTCCTTCTCATATTCTCTATGCGGATGACATTGTGGTTTTTTTGCAGAGGTGACAAGTGCAGCCTTATGGACCTTATGCATTTTATTGAAGAATATGGTATGAATTCTGGTCAACTTATTAGTAAAGCTAAGTCTCGTGTTTATAGTGGGAAATCTGCTTATGTTTGTTGTTTGAGTATTTTATCCTAGATCAATGTCTCTGAAGGTGAGCTTCCATTTACTTATTTGGGGATTCCTATTTTTAAGGGCAAACTTAAAAGGGCATATTTTTAAGCATTAGCAGATAAAATACATTATCGTCTTTCTCAATGGCAAAGTCGCTCTATCTCAATGACTGATTGGGTTACTTTGATCAAGTCTGTTGTGGTAAGCATGTTATCTCATACTTTCTCGGTTTATTCTTGGCCACTTACTGAAGGAAGATTTGTGAAACACATGTTCATTTAAGCAACATCATATAGCATGCAATTAACAATTAAAGGCGGAATCATGCTAGCATGCACTTAAAAACAAAACATCAACCATGAAATTCAAAGCCTAGTAGATTGGTGAACCAAGACTCAACTCTTATCAAAGTGAGTTGAGAAATTTATACCTTTGTAGATTCCTCTTTGCATAAGCAAAGGCTAATCACCCAAAGAGAGGGCCTTCATTCCTTGCATCTTAAATCTATGGATTTGGATGGAAGAATATGATTCTCCAAGTTCTCAAAATAGAGAACCTCTAAGTCTCCACACCAAGGATGGATTGATGAAGAAATGAGTGACCTTGGAGGAGCAAAATTACTAGCTAATTTCTCCAAGGGGGCCGGCCTCTTTAGAGAGAAAATAGAGAGATAGGTTCTCTCCAATTCTCTAAAAGAAACCCTAAATGAATTTTGGCTATAAAGTCATATTGATATCTTTATTCATTGGAGTGGCAAACTTGTAATTAAAGCAAGTTCACTACCCTTCTCTAAATGGCCGGCCTTAGGGTGTATTTGGGTTGTTTGGGCTTTTGTGAATCATTATTCATTAAGTTGTCATACAACTTAAGTCAATGGACTTGACGTTCGAAGCCCATTGGGCCTTAAGGTCCAAAACTATCCCGAGGTCTTTAACGAACTTATTCGTTTGATTAATTAACACATTAATTAATCATTGCCATAAATAATTAAACCATTTAATTATTCTTACTCATCTCCGTTGATACTTCAATCTTTACCTTACACAGTGTACGATCCATTAGGTTCCTTTTAGCAAGGCAGTGGGCGACTTAGAACTCTTTCAAATCGATTGTGAATTGAAACTTACTTTCAATTCTCCCTTTAGTGATTATACACGTTTAGGGCTTCCACAAACCATGAGTGACACCTAGCAGCATGTCATGGTTACCCAAGCTAATCAGAAAAGGTAGAGAACCTATTCAGTTTAGGATTACAAATGCAATACGGTCTTTCTCTAATACAATACTCTTGACCACATTGTTTGGTTTGATAGTTTATTCATGTCTACTATCCAATGTGATTCGTGTGCTTATATGATTACCTTGAATGTGATTTGGAACGCCTTCCTAAATCTCATTCATACTCTGGCCAGAGATTCTTAATCATATAATAGAGTATTCTCCCTCAAACAGTTTGAAGGTTAGAGATCCCTTGTTGCGCATATACTTGCCTCCATGGCTAAATGGCTTAACCCCAACGATGCCGTGGACACCCCGAATGGAGTGACTTTGACATAGTCAAAGATCAAGGACCTAACCACAAGACAAATATGATGCCTCAGGTCAAAGGACTACTTTGCATTATCCCAACCATGAGTTCTCATGTGACATGAGTATGAGAACTCCTCGTTGATCGTGTTCAGTGGACTCATTCGCTATTGAGCACCTACGTACTTGTCTTGACGTCACACACACCAATGACTCGAGACTAGTCACTCTCCCTGAGAGAAGACACAGCACGTACTGATCTTAACGGACTGTCAATGCCCAATTGGCAATCCTATGATCATGAACGTTTAGGATGTGTCTACGAAAGAATGGTCTCATGAATCTAACTTCTTTAGATTGCATTCTCCCAATCACATATTCCTTGGACTTTATCGTTTAAGCATATAACATTTATATGAGACGGCTTAAACAATAATCTTTGCCCTTGATATTAAACTAGATTAGTTTAACATATGAAATGTCCGTAAAGTATCATCATATGATTGGCTTTAGGGCACATTTCCAACACTTACGATATCAAATCAGGTTCGTAGTTGGACTCGAAATTTCATTTGGACAGGATGTGCTAATTCTTGTGGATTTTCTATTGTGGCATGCAAAAAATGTTGTGTTCCTTTAAATGAAGGAGGTCTTGGCATTTGTAATTTTTCAGCTTTAAATGAGGCTTTTTTGTTGAAAACGTTTTGGGATATTTTGGTTACCTCATCTATGGCTTCACGGTTTTTTTAATTGTCTTGGACAACTTTATTCTAGATACAAGAGTTCCTCCATTTGGCTTGGTATACGCCCTCTTTTTTTAGATATTTTACATGGCTCAAAATGGGTGATAGGTGCTAGTGAAAATATTAATTTTTGACATGCGAGATGGTTAGATTTTCCAATAGTTGATAGGCTTGGTATTCCACTAGCTATATGCAAGGCTTCTCGAGCTAAAGTTTCTGATTCTATTGTGGATGGTTGTTGGACTCCCAACCTACTTTACATCCATGGCTAGCGCCCATTTAGGATGATATTTCTTCTATTGGGCTTCCTTAAGTGTCTGGGATTGATGACAAAATGGTTTGGATGTCTACTTCAAATGATGACATTTCTTTATCTTTAGCTTATGATTTTATGTGTAATAAGCAACTAGTGGTTCAATGGGAACAATGGGTTTGGCAATCTTGAATTTGCCCTCATAATTCAGTTATATTGTGGAAGTATTTACATGGTAAGATGTTAACTGATGATCTCTTGCAACGAAGAGGTTTTGCCATAGCATCTATGTGCTCTCTTTGTTGTGAAGGTATGGAAACTGCTTCACATATTTTCTTTGAGTGCTCTTTTGCACGTCAAATTTGGTCTACTGTTTTGGAATCATTCAGACTTCAATATCTATTTCAAGATATTTTTAGCTTTTCCATTATCCTTTACAACAAGGTTTTGGTACCCCAAGTGCAGCTACTTTGGTGGGGTATGATTGGAGTTGGTTTTTATTCTATTTGGCATGCTCGCAGCGCTCTTCGTTTTCATGAGGAGGTTGCTTCCATGTTCCATCAATTATGTTGCAAGGTCTATTAAATTTCAACTCCTTGAAATTGATTCTCTCAATTCCGGTTGTATGAAGAATTTTGTCGAGAGCTTTGCATTCTTCATTCTATTGGTATTCATGGACATTGGTGTTTATGGACATCCTGCTAAAGCTCCAAAAATTATTGAGGTGTTATGGCACCCGCCTTCGCAGTCTTAGATCAAAGTAAATACTGATGGTGTTGCAAGAGGTTCCTCTGATGTGGCTGCATTTGGTGGTATCTTTCAGAATTTTACGGGTCATTCTCTTGGTTGTTTTGTAGGTTCAATAGGCTTGGCCTCTTCTTTGGATGTCGAACTACACGCTGATATTCAAGCTATATCTTTAGCTTGGGATAGAGGTTGTCATTCATTATGGATTAAGTGTGACTCCTCATTGTTGTTCATCTTCTTTCTTCATCTTCACCTTCTTTGACATCGATCCCTTGGAAGTTGTTGGTCAATTGGCATAATTGTCGACTTTTACTATCCTCCATGTAGGTGCAAATTTCTCATATTTTTAGGGTGGGTAATCAAGTTGCTGATTGTTTGGCCACTTATGGTGTTATCACCCTGGTGTTCTTTGGTGGGATTCATGCCCTCCTTGTGCTGTAGCAGCTTATTCTCATAAACTCTATAAGTTTCCTTGTTATAGGTTTTGTTGAAAGAGGTTTGAACTTGTTTTTATGAATTCTTTAATGGTTAGGGTTTGGCCTCATGTCCCCTTGACATATTGTATTTTTCTTGTTTATTAATAAATTCTCCTGAAAGTCACTTCCTATGATAGCAATGCTAAAGTGGGATGGACTTTGCAGCCAAATTAAAATAAATAACTTTCATATTTGTAGGCAAACTATGATATTGAGAACATGGATGACAAGCTGGATAGCCCAATACAAACAGTGGAAAAGCGACCTTCACAAACATTATGAGCTATATGATGATTCAGAGACCGCTCTCGAAGAGGATTTACCCTAAGGAGTTGGTGGGGCGCCTAGAGGATTGGGAGTGGCTATGCAAGCAATTTATTTGGTAAATATATTAACAATATTTTAATAATAAATTATTAAATGTTTAGTAATTTTTTAAAATCTTTTAATACTTTCTTTCAAATAGACGCACTAATATGTACATTTTTTGTTACAGAAGAGAGCTAGGGCAAACAAGATCAACAAGCCGAAAAACAAACTTCTCCACCGATTAGGTTGGAGCAGTGAAGTAAGGTAAAAGTATATTAATTTTAAATTCTAATAAATATTAATTTCTATTAGAATTACAAACATTTTTTTTTTATTTTTTTCATTTTTTGTTTGTTTGTTTCAAGAGGATTCTAAGTTCTAGGACATTGACATGTTCAAGGACGTTTATGTTCAACTCAACAATGAGACTATTGAGCAAGTCCATTTAAATTTATATAATTGTTATTATTCTTACATTTATAAATAGTATAAATATTAATTAAATATTAATATCTGTTTTGTTATTATTACAGGCTAATTTAGGGGCGAAAGATCCATTCCGACTCTATCCATCCAACCTAGCCCAAGACATGGCTCATTTGGGCAGAATCCATGTTTTCCGTGTGACAAACGGCCTGCAAAAGGAACCCAATGGCAGCCCTACAATTAAATCAAAATTGAGCCCCATTCCCTAGGCAACATGAATAACGCAATCTTTTTTTAGTGTTGATAGACCCACTCCATGTTGGATTTTTTTATCACTGAGACTGTCCCCACTCTAACGACACCGATATTGTCCCCAACTTAATCAATTGCCCAATCTAGCAAGTTTGGGGTTTTACCACAAAATGCCTTGATATTAATTAGAGTAGGGTAATACTATTTAAATTCATTGGGTTTCTTTGAACCCACCGATGTGGGACTTTAACACTCTCCCTCACGTGTAACCCCATTTAGTGGTTCACACGTGGAGATCCACACATCGGTTATTGAAACTCAGAGGTCGGCTCCCGTTGGGCCCACTTGTTTTCAAGAGAACTCAGTGATCGTCTCTGTATTAAGAGTTCAGACTTGTCCTTATGGATGACAAGCTCGTTGGCTTGCACACAAGCTCATTGGCTTGCACGGGCCCAAAACCATAGGCTCTGATACCATATTGGATTTTTAGATTGCCTGGCACGCCCCCACTCTAACGACACCGATATTGTCCCCAACTTAACCACCTGTTAAATCCGTCAGGTGTGGGGTTTTACCACAAAAGGCCTTGGTATTAATTAGAGTATGGTAATACTATTTAAACTCATTGGGTTTCTTTGAACCCACCAATGTGGGACTTTAACACTCCATTGTCCTATTTCTACACCCACATTATAATTTCACCCATCATAAAAAATTAAAAAATTAAAAAAAAATTATTTCTCCACCCACCATTATTCCTAAAATAACCTCTAATGTATATTATTTTTATTTTTTTTCAAAGAGTAATATTAATATATTTTTAAAGAAAACCATAATTTTCATTAGCACCAGAATGAAAATTTTGGAATTGCATAATTATTGCCACTACCAGCATTTTCATTAGTCAAATTTTGGAATGGCAAAATTTGGAAAACCAGCATTTTCATTAGTCAATTTTTATTAATAGTTCCAATATTAATCTTGTTGATTTGTATTGTTTTTAATATTCATTTAAGAATTATTTCATTAGCACTTGTTAAAAAATAAAATTCTTTTATCATTCAAGGCATAAAAAGAACATACTTTAAATTGTGCTAGTCCCCGCTAAATACCACAAATGGTTTTCCCCACTCAATACCACTGTAGTTTGGCCTTTGCAGATGCTAGATGATTTGGGGGTGAAGACGTGTTTGACAGCATCAGAGGCTTGACCGTCCAAAGATGCTAGCTTTGCACCAAACACTGAGTCGACGTTGGATCTTCCAGTGAATTTCTTGAAGTTTTCTTTGTCTGCTAACGTTTTACACGATTTTTGTAATCATCTAGGACTAGAGCCGGCCCTAAGATTTCAGGGTCATGTGCGAAAGTGAATTGGTGGGCCCTAAAAAATACTAAGAATTTTATTTTTTTTATTTTTTGTTCAAAATAATAATTTTAGTTTTCAATTGAGCTTCTATAAATTCTAATAGCACAAACAAATTTAACAAATCAACAAGTGAAAAGATGGAATATTGTTTTTCCTTAACTATTTAAAGGGTCATGGTTCAAATTTTCATGTTATTGTGGTGAATTTTATATTATTTTGTGGAAGATTATGCATTTAATAAAAATATAAACTGAAAAAAAAAATGATGGAGATGAGCTTTGAACCCATCTCCTAGGCTGATGTAAAGAAGGAATAATTCCACTTGCACTAAGACTCAAGTTGGTAATATTCTACACTTATTACTATATATACGTATATGTATACAAAATTGAAAAATCGAGGGCTTTCCAATTTGGAGGCCCTGTGCGGTAGCACCACTTGCACCCCCTCAACGCCGGCCCTGTCTAGGACATAGTCATATGGGCGTATACATCAAACAAAGTCCAATAAAAATAATCGCTTCAGTATCTAAGGTTGTTGAGCATCGGCAAAAATGGACGGAAGTTAGAAGTCGGAACTAGAGCCAAAATGTACAATTCAAACGCCTGAACCTTTTTTGTCCACCAACTGGAGTCTACAGTATTTTTATAATCACATTAAAGCTTATTTTTAGCTATACCCTTTGTAACTTGATTTTAATCCTACTTTAACTTTGTAACTTAAAAGTGACCACTTTACTTCCTGAAACTCAGTTTTGATGTAGGAGTATTACTAAAAAGAACAACTACACCAACCATTTGTTATTTATAAAAAACAAGATTTTCAGACAAGTAGTGAAGAAAGTTGAGGTTCCATCATAAAATTAATTGGCAATATGAAAAGCAGTCCAACCTCTTACAAGGCTTTGCACAATGTCTCATTTCATTAATGTGAGACTCTTTTACCTTCGCATCCTCGTACACCCAACATGTGTGACGAATTTTCAAGTCAAACATGTGAACAACATGAATTGGGTGATGTGGAGCACGTGTGGCCACTGGGATTCTCACGTGAGCCAATTTGCCCTGATACCTTAATGAAAGTTGAGGTTCCACCATAAAACCAATTGACAATATGAAAAATAGTCTAACATCTTATAAGCACATGCAAAGTCTCTGTTAATTACTAACTAATTATAAGAACAAGATAACAACCATTTGAGGTCACTTAGTACTATTCTTCTTCACTTGTAGGTGAGAAGTCTTAGGTTCGATTCTCGTTAAAGGCGAATTGGTATTCCTTTTCACCTGTAAGTGAGAGATGTTAGGTTCGATTTTCACCAAAAATGAATTTGAACCACATTATTGCTAGCCCATTGCGAAGCTTAGCCTTCATTTGTAAGTAAGAGATGTTAGATTCGATTTTCGCCAAAGATGAATTTGATCCGCATTATTTCTAGCCCATTATGAGGCTTAGCCCACTCCTCTACCCCTTAGTGTAGATAATATTATTGGTTAATGAAAAAAAAAAAGATACCAACCATTTGAGAGAATTTAACATCATAACAAAACAAAAAGTGAAAAAAAATGAAGATTATTGAGACATGTTATATACATAAATAATGAATACATTTTCACCAAAAGCAATAAGCCAGTATAATCCGAAGTCAGAATCATTTTCCTCATGGAGATTCATTTCCCTTCCTTCCAACTTGTGGCTACCTTCTTGCTCTTTCTGATCATGATTCTGAAAATAGGGAAGAGAGCCGAAATAAATTTACCCCCAGGGCCATGGAAGCTACCATTTATAGGAAACTTACACCAGCTCGTTGGCTCTATACCCCATCACGGACTGAGAGACTTGGCCAAGAAATACGGACCGCTTATGCACCTGAAGCTCGGAGAAGTGTCCACCATAGTTGTCTCATCAGCAGAGTTTGCCAAAGAGGTAATGAAAACCCATGATGTTATCTTTGCATCAAGGCCTCACATTCTTGCTAATAGTATTCTCACTTATGGTGATACAAACATTGGCTTTGCACCATACGGTGATTATTGGAGACAACTACGGAAAATTTGCACACTTGAGCTTTTAAGCATGAAACGTGTTCAATCTTTTCGATCTCTTAGGGAAGAAGAGGTATTCAATCTCATTAATTTGATTCGATTAAGAGCAGAAACGCCTATCAATATTACTGAGCAAATTTACTCATTCACATACGGATTCACATCACGAGCTGCCTTTGGTATAAAATCAAAAGATCAGGACAAATTCATAGATATTGTGAAGCAAGCAATGAAGGTGGCAGGAGGCTTTGATGTTGCAGATGTTTTTCCATCTGTCAGTTTGCTGCATCTGATAAGTGGGATGAGGCCTAAACTTGAGAGGCTACATAAAGAAGCTGATAGGATAATGGAAAACATCATCAAAGAACATAAAAAAGATATGGCAACATCCAAAAGTCAAGACGTTGAAGCAAGGGAAGACCTGATAGATGTTCTTTTAAAATTTCACGAGGAGGAGAGTGGCCTTGAATTTTCCCTAACAGCTGACAACGTCAAAGCAATAATCTTGGTAAGTTCACTTTCCGTCAATTTCATGCTTGACTAAGTGAAACCAATTTTCAACTCGTGGGAAAAATATATTAGATCTTTAAGTAACTTTTATGTATTATGAATTAAGATTTCCCTTTGGGAACTAGTTTTGTGATCTTTAATGCATGCTAGGTGCAACATTCCCACCTACGGTTCTACCATACGTAGGGTGGATGCAAGTATTTTGTTATGTAATTAATTCAATAACTAGAGTATCAATTATCAACTTTCAGGAAACTTTTGGTGCCGGGGGAGAGACAGCAGCTACAACTGTAAATTGGGCAATATCAGAAATGATAAAAAATCCAAGAATAATGCAGAAGGCACAGGCTGAGGTGAGGGAAATATTCAACACAAAAGGGCAGGTAGATGAAACAGAAATTAAAGAGATGATATATTTGAACTTGGTGATCAAGGAGACACTGAGGTTGCACCCTCCTTTTCCTCTGTTACTTCCAAGGGAATGCCGAGAGAGTTGTAAGATTGATGGATATGAAATACCCGTCAAGACTAAAGTAGTTATCAATGCATGGGCAATTGGAAGAGATCCCAACTACTGGACTAATCCTGACAGCTTTTATCCAGAGAGGTTCCTTGACAGCTCCATTGACTTGAAGGGAAAAAACTTTGAGTTTATTCCATTTGGCGCCGGAAGGAGAATGTGTCCGGGTATGTCATTTGGTCTTGCCAGTGTAGAGTTCCCACTTGCGTCGTTGTTGTACCACTTTGATTGGAAACTCTCCAATGGAATGAAGCATGATGAAGAACTGGACATGACTGAGGCCTTTGGAGTTTCGGTCCGAAGGAAACAAGACCTGCACTTGATTCCCATTCCTTATCATCCTCCGCCTGCTGGAAAATAGCAAGGAGAAAAAAAGTTGATTGCCCTTAGTCATATAAAAGTAATACTCGTTTCGTATGCACCTCATGTTGCATCTGTTCTTTAATCCAATTATGAATCGAGTTTAAATATGTGCGTATACACTAGTGGTATATATGATCGTATACACTAGTGATATGTGTGCATACACGTACACCTAATGGTATGTAACATATACCACATGCATGTTATCATTTTATGTTGTAATACATGTTTAATTAATTAAATAAATGAGCTGATCCACTTGTATGGTAGTCATAATCCATTCATTCTAATACTCTTATAATGTTGTACATATAAATATAGTTGTCTTGTAAAATTCAAATCCTGCAATTGAAAATGGATATTGGCTTCGCTGACGACGGACTTCTGAGCATCGTAAGAGTGCAGAACCTCCCACAGGTTCTTGGACGTTCTGCAGCCGATAGTCAGAGGAAGAATTATACTGGACAAGTAACTAATGATGATAAGTTGATCTTGCGTGAAACCATGTTGCATAAGCAGGGTTAGGGATTTGAGAAGGCTGGACAGAAAAGAAGAAGTAGTTGTTAGTGTTTAAGTGTTTTAGCTGAAATAAAGCAATCTATTTTACTTGTTTTAATTAGAGCCATTGGATTACATTCCAAAATGAATGCTCTAGATTGAATGAGAGTTAGCAATGTAGAGTGACAACTGTAGCTATCTCATAGGATAGATGAAATGAATGGCTGTGATGTATTCTTTCTTGTGTGAGAGAGAGAAGATGTAAGAGTGCCCTACATTGTTGTTGTAGTCGGTCACATTCCGATGAGCTCTCAATGATGAAATGAAATTGATTCATTTTCTCTGTGAATTCTCTTTCTGAAATTTACACTTTTCTCTCCTAAATCCTATAACAATCACTTTTCTCTGTAATCTAACAGTAGTGAAGGAAATAGTGGTTGGGAAGTTGAAAAACACCAAACGTGTATATAATTCAACATATTCGATTCATTGGAGAGAATGAGTAAAATTTAGGTCAAATATAACTTTTGATTCTAAAATTTCTGGTACATTAGAAATAGTCTAACACAGAACACAAACAACAACTAAGCAGAAAGCACAAGCTATGAAAAAATTGAGTTTACACCGTTTTATGTATTTTCTTGTTTGTGAGAGTAAAAATCGTTGAATACACAACAGGGGAAAAGCCAAAACCAAACATCTAGGAATCATAAACACAAAATGTAATACCAAAATTACAAACAAACGAGTCGAGCAGGTCAATAAATAATTGATCATGACAAGCAGAAAATTTAAAAAACATACTCGGAGATGAATTCAATCAGGTACTACTTGTTAGAATAGAATTAATTAATTAATTAATTCAGAATTCTCTCCATAACATTTTATAGGAATGTAAATTCTAATTGCAATTAGTGTAGCATTCTTACTTCTGAGATTAATAACCCTATATTTATTGTAATATATATGTTCTACACATCAATACAAGAAGTCATAATTCTACATGGTATCCCTCATCTATATTTTTTAGGTCCTAGGGTTTCACTCCTCTTCCCCTTTCCCTTGCCGTCTAAACCAAACAAAATAAAATCAAAAATAAAAAACTGCAGCTTGCCGTCTCTCTTTTCTCCTCTCATGGCTTCATCTTCTTCCTCCATCGCCAAAACACTGCAAACTTTCTTAAGCTTTCTACTGCCAACTATGTTGTTTGGGTTCGTCAACTCAAAGCCTTTCCATTGGTCATGATATCTGGAACCGTTCATTGCCAATTCTAAACACATTGAATTGACCCTCCCTCTCCTCTTAAAATCTCCAATCCCGAGTATCTTCGTTGGTATCAACAGGACCAATTGGTCATTAGCTATCTCATGAGTACAATCTCTGAGTCTTTACTTTATCTCACTGCTGGTTATGCTACGTCTCATGTTTTATGGGATTGTCTTCATACGCACTTTTCTCTGACCTCTGTCGCTCATGAAGCCACTCTCTGCTTTCAACTCTTAGATTTGTCCAAAGGCTCCAAGATCGCGTATGTCTACATCCAAAAAGCCAAATCTCTTACTGATCAACTTGCGGAAATTGGTGAACCTATCTCTGACACAAATCTTGTTATGTGTACAATTCGTGGACTCAGCCCCGATTACCAGATGCTCACCACTGCCCCGATTACCAGACACAAATCTTGGAGCCCAGCCTTTCCAAGGCGCGGACCTAGTACACAACCTCCAGCAACTTGGCTGGTTCACATTCTAGCATCAGCATACCCAGCACTCTCCCAGGTCCAACCCGTCCCCTTCTATTTTTGGCCAACTTGGTGTAACAATTGTAATAGCTCTCAACACACCCAACAAACATGCACACATCACTACAGTGGGCCTGATCAAGCCCCACCCTTTGCTGGAGCCAAACTTTTACAACAACAAGAACCCGTTTGGTATTATGACGCTGGGCTACCCATCAGATGACAGGTCATTCGTCCTTAGTTCCTCATATGAAGCCCTATACCAGTCCTTTCAATGTCTATTTGGGTAGTGGTGATACTTTCAATTTGGCTAGCCTGCCAATCCGGTACTTCAATTTTTGCCCTTTTTAATTTTTTAATAATGTGGGAATTGTTGTGAACATAATTTAATATAGGGTTATTATCACAAATAGTCCTTGAAATTGACCTTCACTATCAAGATGGTCCCTGAAATTGAAAATCAATCAATATAGTCCCTGAAAATAGGTGTCGCAAATCAATGTAGTCATTTCGTCACAATTATGTTAAAAATTCAGTTAAGTGCTAATGTGGCACATAAATGTGCCCCACAAGATTTATGTGTTTTTATCATAAATGGTCCCTGAAATTGACCCACACCATCGAGATGGTCCCTGAAATTGAAAATCAATCAATGTAGTCCTTGAAAATAGATGTCGCAAATCAATATTCCGCCACAATTCTGTAAAAAAAAAATTGTTATGTGCTGATGTGGGTTTAATAATTAATTAAAATAATTGTCTAAATACCTTTTTGCACAATGAATTTTTTGTTCTTATAGTAGGGCCTACTCCGAAGAGAGATAAGGTAAGAGAGGGTGTGGAAATAGTTTTCAACCAACAATAAACATACCTTGAGTATAACCTCATTATCTCAAGGCAGACCTTGATGTTCTTTGCATCACCAGTCCACCAAGGAAGTGTCGAACAAGCTCTCCAAGATTAAGGTTGTGAGGATGTTGGTCGCCTAAATGTTAATGATGATGTCCCAGAAGTCGTTTCCAATCGGCCAAGCTATCACCAAAGGTGATCTCGATCCAGGTTAAATTCGGTGAAGGGTGTCGAAGTGTGTAAGATGGGTATATTGAGATTTTTTTTAGAGAATAGAGAGAGAATGAGGTAAAGAAATGTGGATTGGGATCGGAGGTGATTGTATAACTGAGTTTTTAGGTTGACAACTTTTTTATTAACTATTAAATTATTAAGCATATTTGTAATATATATTTTTTAATTTAATTGGACTTGTATGACCTATTTATGTGTACATCAGCACATACATAATTTTTGACAAAATTGTGACGGAATGACTACATCGATTTGAGACATTTGCATGACTACATTGATCAATTTTCAATTTCAGGGACCGTTTTAATGTCGTGGGTCAATTTCAGGGACCATTTTGATATCGCGAGTCAATTTAAGGGACCATTTGTAAGAAAAAAATACTTATGGGACCCATTGCCAATTCAGCACTTAACAAAAATTTTAACAGAATTGTGACAGAATGACCAAATTGATTTGCGACACCTATTTTCAAGGACTACATTGATTTATTTTCAATTTCAGGAACCATCTTGATGGTGAGGGTCGATTTCAAGGACCATTTGTGATAAAAATCCTTTTAATATATGTGTTTTGTGTAAATCCTAGTTAGATTGGGTTTTAGATTACTTATTATTCTAGTGATTCTTTCCTATTAGAATTTGTATTTACCTGGAGGATAAGTTACTATTTCCTCACAAGTTACCAAAAATAAAGGCATTGGATAGGGAAAAGCCATGGAATTAAATATCGATATTATCGGCGAAATATCACCGATAATATCGTTATTTTCACATAGCGATATTTTCAACGTTTACAGTTAATTATCGTAATAATATCGCGATAATATCGCTAATATCGATAATATCACAATATTAACTATATTATCGCGATATTAACCATAATATCGCCGAGACTGAGGGAGAAGGATGGACGGAGAGACTGAGGGACCCAGGAGCCGTGGTCGAGCCCCCGCTGGGTGTCCACGTCGACGCGGCCAAAGCCCGACGAGGTCAGCAGCTGCTTGACGAGGTTGGCGAGGTGGGGGGAGCCGGGGGCGGGGTACTTGATCTGGTACATGGATCTGGGGAAGCCATAGAAGTCGTAGATGGTGCTGTAGCGGCCGGAAATGGAGCTGACGAAGGGGACAGCGGTGTCCCAGTGGCCGGAGATAATGAGGATGGAGGTGGGTTTCTGAGAATACACCGTGACTCGTCGATGCTCAGCGTCGGCGATCCGTGGGATCGAGATCGAGGCTGAGGGAGAAGGATGGACGGACGATGGAGAGACTGAGGGAGAGAATGAGAGACTGCGTGTGTGGTGTGTAGTGTGTGGTGTGTGGTGTGTGCGGTCTGCGTGTGTTGCAGAGAAGAGATGGGGGGCAGAAGAAGAAACAAGGAGACTGTGGGAGAAGGATCGAGAGAGCCCTGCACGAATCCCTCTACGTTTCTAAAAGATAATTAAATATGAGGAAATTGTGAGATCTGACATGTGGCTAGAAATGCGTGTGAAAGTTTCCATATTGCACATGTATATATTATTGTGAGTTTTTCTCTTACTTTTCAAATTGTTTGTTCCACATTTGTTAATTTCATTATATATAAATGATTTTGGTGTGTTTCAATTTTTTTCATTAATTACTACATATTTCTACATTGACAATGTTTGCCAGCTCACTATATTATCAACTTAAATCAATTAAATTCATCATGCAATGCATTTCCTTCCAATTTTTTGTGATAAACTAATAGATAATTGACTAAATAAACATCCTGCAAAGTTTCAATAAAAATTTCCAAGTTTTTCTTACAATTTTCGTGGTTTCCATGTAATTTTTATCGATATCGATATTATCCCGATATTTCCATCGATATTTCCGTGTTTTCGAACTACCGATATTTCCGATATTACCGATATTTTCTTCCTTGGGAAAAGCACACAATCCCTAAGCATTCAACCATTTGTCTCCACTCTCTTTCTTCCCTTTAGAAAATTGGTCACAACACTTTATCAACATGCTCTTAAGCTATAGTATGGAATCTGAAGCGGAATTTCTACTACAAACCAGTTCACAATTGTCATCATGTAATCCAAGTTCTTTTAAACCAGGTCACAATTGTCATCATGAACCTTCACTATAATGCATGAACCAAAATTTTCACATCACAAATTATAGATTCTCAAATTGTATTTACATTATATTCGAAATATATCATATTATGTGAATTGATATTATGAAAAAAATAAATAAAAAAAAAAGAAGCAAACTAGGGTTTTGAAAAAAAAAAAAAAAAACCGATATGAGTCGCAGTTTCTAACCGCACTGCTAAGTCGCCAGCAGCTTGTGTAGTTGAGCCGCGAACTGTGAGCCACGATGGAGCCCCCTCAACCAGATAACCAAAACGACGCCATTTTTGTAATCATCCTTAAACCAGATAGAGGCTCGCCTAAAGCCGAGCCAGTGGCGTAGCCTGAAAAACTTTGCAGGAGGGTCAACTTTAAATAACTATAAGATTATAAGAAAAAATAATAGTAAAATAACAATCCTTAGTCTTAATAGGTATTCATAAAACATTCTACTAAAATTACAATTGCCCTCACGAATTTTCAAACCACTGAAATCTTCTCATAATCACATCATTGTCAATATTATCAAAAATATCTTTCTCGATATATATTACCCTGTTGTCTTTCTTGATATATATACAATAAAATTGTAAACTAAGAGTTAAGAATTACCAAATTGATTTGTTAATTCAAAAAAAATTCTGAAGATGAACTGGTGAAGGCTTGCTGTCTTGGAGTTGAAGATGGTCGATTCTCTAAATTGGAGAAGTTTAAAAGTTTTTTGTTGATGGAGGAGAAGTTTAAGGTTTAATGCTAATTGATTGGTTATCATAATATAGCACATCATTAATAAATGAGAATCACTAAAATGTCACAAGGGTCAAATGACCACTGTAATGACAATGTGGCTTCACCTCTGAGCCGAGCCCACGATCTCGCCATTTTTTGAAAAAAACATGACCTATATAGTCATGGTTTTAGTCCGACATTACTATCCCTGACTTCGAAATTCCTCAAGAATTTCGTCGAATTATGTGGGATTCCCACTTGAATCCATATAGTTCTCAAACCCCCACCTTCCCCGACGTAGAGCAGTTTTTACTTTGACGACCAAAACTGGTTCCCCGTTGAACCGAGGCTCTATGACTCACCCTGGGCCCAGAACACGGCCACCTAAAGCGGCGTCGCTAGTTTTTTTGGTGATCTCCCACCTAGTGCTGCTGGGATGTTCTTGGACCACAAACCGAGGTCCATTTTGGCCTGGTCTTGCTCACCCTGCAACAACAGCCCTTTGGGCTTCTTCCTGGGTCTGACTAAGCAACCCAAGGCCGCAGACGGGCCTGCTGGCCTTTCCCTTTGCTCGGCACACGTGAAAACCCAGCCCGGTTTTCTGGGCTTGGGCACTCTGCTCCTGCTTCTGCTTATCCAACATGTGTGGTCTTTGGTCCAATTGGACCGCCAACGAATTTCAACGCCTGATTTTTTTAGGCATTATTAATTGTAAGGGTGGGTTTGGGTCAATTCGGTTCGATTTTTTGCTAAAACAAAAAACCGAACCGAAATCACTGTTCGATTTGATTCGGTTCAGTTTGTATTCGGTTTGGTTTTTTTTTTTTTTTTTCTCTTCTTCTGCAGTAGACAAATAGGTTGAGATCCAGAGTCACCCTGCCTTGCTTAGCTATATCAAATGAATTATAAAGATTACTGGAACAAAAAATGGCAAACTATATCGTTAGTCTTCAGAATGGTAGATAAAGAGATGATCTTAAAAGAAATAAAATTTCATGCATATCATTGTTACATATATATCTATCAACAATCACAAATTTTACAAATAATTTATCTCGTATAGATGCTTGAAGGACTGAATGAGTAGAGGAAGGAAAAGAGAGAAAAAACAGACACAAAGATCTCCTACGCAGGTTATGATCCAAATTTTGTGAGGTTATTCAAGGAGTAATTCGTCTAATACCAACTTAAAATTCCAAATCAAAACTGTTTAGTCAACTGAATAATCACTAATTGGAACGCTTGTCATTTTGCATTACTAATTGTTTAATGATTCAGAGTCGGGTCTATCTCTTTGGCATGAAGGTTGCTAAATGACGGGCCAGTTCACAGTGACAATCTATCTCTCTCTCTTTCTACAATCTATAAAAACCAAAACCCAGTACGCCCAAAAGGTTTACCCTCCCAGAAACCAAAACCCTCCCAGAAAAATCTAAAATTACAATATATTGAAAATTGAAATATCTCAAATTCTCATGACCACACTACACATATAGTATATTTGTCCAATCAGAACCATTTTCAACAGATAAATAGAATTTGAGAGACAGAGAGATAAACACAGAGAAGTGAGAGTGTGAGACTCACATTTTGGTCGTTGCTAGGAATGAGAGACAGAGTTCGAGAGACTCACGGCCGAGAGAAAGAGGAGGGTTGCGGGCCACCGCTTGGAATGAGAGACAGAATTTGAGAGAGAGGAAGTTGTTGCGTGATGCGAACAGGGAAAATGGGAGAGAGCAAAGAGGAATACGCGGATAGGGTTAGGGACTTAGGGTTACACGGTAGAAGTAGAAGTGTAGAACGATGCCCGTTTAGAATAGGTTTATTAATTAATTAAAAAAAGGGTAAAAGACTGTTTACTACCCTAATGTTTCGTGGTTTTCAACATTTAGTACATCAAGTTTTTTTCGTCTCAGAGTCATACCTAAAGTGTAAATTTTGGGACAGTCTCATACATCCGTTAGTCAAACTGTTAAGTTTTTCGTTAACTGTGACGTGGCGCACTGACTGTGCGCCACGTGTCATCCACGTTTTTTTTCTTTTTTCTTTTTTTTCTTTTCTTCTTCCTTCTTCTTCTTCTTCTTCCTCCGACTGCAACTTTCTTTTTTTTTTTTTTTTTTTTTTTTTCTTCTTCCTTCTCCTTCTTCCTTCCTTCCTCCTACCTTCCCTTTCTTCCCCTTCTTCCTTCTTCTTCCTTCTCATTCTCCTTCTTCTTCCCGAATCTGGGGAAGCTTTTTTTTTTTTTTTTTTTTTTTTTT
The DNA here is from genome assembly GCA_035220775.1 of Malus fusca. Classification (NCBI taxonomy): domain Eukaryota; kingdom Viridiplantae; phylum Streptophyta; class Magnoliopsida; order Rosales; family Rosaceae; genus Malus; species Malus fusca. Next base: position 28,081,268 of record CM069069.1, read on the forward strand.
CTCTTCTTCTTCTTCTTCTTCCTCCGAATCTACCCAAATTCAATTTTTTCATTTTTATTTCTTTTATTTCTTTTTTATTTCTTTTTTATTTCTTCTTTCTTCTTCTTCTTCTTCTTCTTCTTCTTCTTCTTCTTCTTCCTCCGAATCTGCCCAGATTCAGTTTTTTCTTCCTTCCTCCTTCTCCTTCTTCCTTCCCCTTCTTCCCCTTCTTCCTTCCCCTTCTTCGTTCTTCTTCTTCTTCCTCCGAATTTGGGGGAAGATGAAAGTGTTTTTTTTTTTTTTTTTTTTTTTTTTTGAGGAAGAAGAGGAATAAGGGGAAGGGGAAGGGGAAGGAAGAAGGAGAAGGAGGAAGAAAAAATTGCAGTCGGAAGAAGAAGAAGAAGGAAGAAGGAGGAAGAAGAAGAAAGAAAGAAAAAAAAAAAAACAAACTTCCCCAGATTTCGGAGGAAGAAGAAGAAGAAGAAGGAGAAGGAAGAAGAAGGAAGAAGGGGAAGGAAGAAGGAGGAAGAAGAAGAAAGAAAGAAAAAAAAAAAAAACAAACTTCCCCAGATTTCGGAGGAAAAAGAAGGAGAATGAGAAGGAAGAAGAAGGAAGAAGGGGAAGAAAGGGAAAGAAAGGAGGAAGGAAGGAAGAAGCAAAAAAAAAAAAAAAAAAAAAAAAAAAAAGAAAGTTGCAGTCGGAGGAAGAAGAAAAGAAAAGAAAGAAAAAAAAAAGAAAAAAAAAACGTGGATGACACGTGGCGCCCAGTCAGTGCGCCACGTCACAGTTAACGAAAAACTTAACAGTTTGACTAACGGATGTATGAGACTGTCCCAAAATTTACACTTTAGGTATGACTCTGAGACGAAAAAAACTTGATGTACTAAATGTTGAAAACCACGAAACATGAGGGTAGTAAACAGTCTTTTACCCTTAAAAAAATTACAATACGACATCATTTTGAAGAGGTGAGGTGAGGTGAGATGAGGTTTTCAAACCAGAAACCGAAATCGACCTAACCAGATTCAGTTAGGTTTTTTTTTTTTTTTTTTTTGGGTTCAGTGTTTTTGGGCCTTGTTTCGATTTTCAGTCCAATTTTTTTTGGTTTTTGATTTTTTCAACCCACCCCTAATTAATTTGGCTTATTTTTTGCACGTTTCTTGCTTGTTGGCCCGCAACCCAGCAACGACAAATTATCAATTTAAATTATTATAGTAGGCCCTAAAGACCTATGCATTTATGTGTTGAATATTTTAATGTATATGGCGAAGCTGAGAAAGCCACCGCCGTGATTTTCATATGAAGGCATATGCATGATGTACTGCAAATAGAATACCTCATTGAAGTGGATCCACGAGCTTTATGGATCACTTTGATCACCAAAGAGATATATTCTTGCATAAAGCAAGACACGACTTGTAGTATTTATGCTTCCAACTAAAGACTACGTTAAAAGTTTGTGAATGAATAAAATTATGAAGACTGCATTACAATTGCTTTATTATATTGAGATAATGTGTAAAAAAAGTATTGTTGTCATTTCGTTAAAAAAGTGTTATATTGTAGTAGAAAGATAAATGTGAATTTGAGACACTAGTATATTGTGAATTTTATTTTACTTTTGGTACGTACAATGCACTACTTGACTTGAGGTCGATCGTCGTCGACAATTTTTCGATTTCCTTCCTATAATTTGGATTAACCTTCACAAATTTGTATGCTTGATTGTTTAACCTTCCCATGGTCACTCTCCTTTCATCAGTCTCACAAATTTACAAGGTTTGGCTTGATTTACTTTTTCGATCATCTTTTAAGGTTCAGTCCAGAGTAATTTCCAAATAGTATAGCTTGCCCTTTCTAGTACCAGAACCAATTATCTTCCATATGAGGATCTCTTGACAGAAACAATAAGAAGGCCAAAAGGTTACAACACTGTAGAGAGCACTAGAAATTTTTCCAACAGATAAATAAGTTGTAATTTAACACAGGAATTGCAAGAACTGAATCCAGAGTTATAGTATTGGTAACAGTTAATAGAGCCCTCCTCAATTGCTTTGGCAGGATTACCATTTGCTAAGGAAACGGCGGATTGAGTTAATTTATGGAGGTCTTAAACCAAGCTTGGGTCATGATTCATGTGATTAGTAGCTCCAAAATCACTAATCCACAATTTTAGATCTAGTATGTAAAGCAAAATTTGGAGTACTTGAAGCAGCCACATGAGCTGCTGCAGTAGCATGCTCATTGGAACTTACAGAAGTCTGCTTAGAAGATGACATGTAAAAATTTACCACCAGTATTTCGCCAAGGCATTGAGTGATCCCACCATTCAAGATATCCAAATCATGCCTCATAGCATGCATGAATGGTGTGGTTGTTGCAACTACACTTACTTATAAGTGCATTTCATAGGAGCACAAGTACTAGAGTTGGTTGAATCTGGTGGCTTGGTTGGATTGTTCTAAGGGCATGGATTCCCTTGAGAATTTTGCAATCATGAAAGAGGCTTTAAAGGAAGGACCACGCACAGACTAACATTGTTTGGCATCATAGCTTATATATAAGCATAGGCTTCATCAAGATTCAGTTTTGGCTCATTATGTACGATTCATCGCGAGCTTGCTCATACCCATGATCATTTTTCCGAGTCACCACATCTTTGGGGTCTTTCATCTTTAAGAGACAAAGTCATGCCAGTCAAGCTCTTGAAAATACTAGTCAAAATACTGTAGTTTGTATTTACCGGTTTGCCATCTTGTCAAATTGTGAAGGTCTTTATATACAATTCATAGATCCTTGCCTCATCACCATCATTTGAGAATGTCTTTTCAGCGCCTTCCAGATTTCTGCAGAAGCATCTAGTTGAAACATAACGCCCCATCAATTATGGAGTTATTGAATACATCAACCACCCCTTGACTCGTAGATCATTCGTACACCATTTCATATAGGAAGTCTCTGTCTCAGCATGGTTGGGAATCATGCCATTCAGATACCCTAATTTTTATCGACCGCTATACGCATCGCTAAGATTTGGGACCAGAGTGAATAGTTGTTTTCATGGAGTTGATAGGATACTAAGGAGGGTTATCCAAATTAAGTGATATGTGTATATTCTCTTAGTTCAAGGTACCCTTATTAGATGTTGACACTTGTCAGTAGTTGGGTGGGTTAGTTGAGATGATTGTAATTGTAGAAACTTAGCCTGCAAGTCTGGAAAAGAGATATATATAGCAGACTAAATATGCAAGGCAAGATATGATAAGAAAAGTATATTGTTGAGTAATAATACATCAGAGTTTATGTGCCATGCGTTAAAGGTAGAACAAGGTTCTTATTATTGGTATCAGCCAATTCTACGATCCCACGTTTCCCTTGCGTATGCCGAGTGAAGGAAATTTTGTGAAAAACATGTTCATTTGAGCAACATCAATAGCATGCAATTAACAAATTAAAGGCGGAATCATGCTTACATGCACTCAAAAACAAAACATCAACCATGAAATTCAAAGCCTAGTAGATTGGTGAACCTTGACTCAACTTAAAACAACATTTGTTAGTTGAGAAATATTTACCTTTGTAGATTCCTCTTTGCATATGCAAAGGATAATCACCCAAGAGATAGGGCCTTCATTCCTTGCTTCTTAGCTCCATGGATTTGGTTAGAAGAAAAGGTTCTCCAAGTCCCCAAAATTGAGAACCTCTAAAGATTCTACACCAAGGTTAAATTGAAGAAGAAATGAGTGACCTAGAGGAAGTAAAATTGCTAGATAATTTCCTCTAGTGTGGCTGAATTTTTGAGAGCAAAGAGAGCTTTTGTTCTCATCTTTTCTCCACAAAAACCCTAAGGATGAAATGGCTATAAAGTTGCCTTTATACCACCTCATAATGGAGTGGCAAACTTGCAATTAAGCCAAGTTCACTACCCTCCTTAATTATGGGCTAATTGGGCTAATTGGGCCTTTGTGAATCATTATTCATTAAGTTGTCATACAACTTAAGTCAATGGGCTTTGACGTTCGAAGCCTATTGGGCCTTAAGGTCCAAAACTATCCCGAGGTCTTTAACGAACTTATTCGTTTGATTAATTAACATATTAATTAATCCTTGCCATAAATAATTAAACTATTTAATTATTCTTACTCATCTCCTTTGTTTCTTCAATCTCCACCTTACACGGTGTACGATACATTAGGTTCCTTTTAGCGAGGCAGTGGGCGATTAAAACCATTTTACATCGATTGTGAATTGAAACTTACTTTCAATTCTCCCTTTAGTGATTACACACGTTTAGGGCTTCCACAAACCATGAGTGACACCTAGCAGCATATCATGGCTACCCAAGCTAATCAGAAGCGGTAGAGAACCTATTCAGTTTAGGATTACAAATGCAATACGGTCTTTCTCTAATCTAATACTCTTGACCACATTGTTTGGTTTGATAGTTTATTTATTCATGTCTACTATCCAATGTGATTCGTTTGCTTATATGATTACCTTGAATGTGATTTGGAACGCATTCCCAAATCTCATTCATACTCTGGCCAGAGATTTTAATCATATCATAGAGTATTCTCCCTCAAACCATTTGAAGGTTAGAGATCCCTTGTTGCACATTCACTTGTCTCCATAACTAAGTGGCTTAACCCCAATGATGTCGTGGACACCCCGATGGGGTGACTTTGACATAATAAAAGATCAATGACTTAACCACAAGACAACTGTGATGCCTCAGGTCAAAAGACTAATTTGCATTATCCCAACCATGAGTTCTCATGTGACATGAGTATGAGAACTCCTCGTTGATCGTGTTCAGTGGACTCATTCTCTATTGAGCACCTACGTACTTGTCTTGATGTCACACACACCAATGACTCGAGACTAGTCGCTCTCCCTGAGAGAAGACATAGCACGTACTGATCTTAACGGACTGTCAATGCCCAATTGGCAATCCTATGATCAAGAACGTTTAGAATGTGTCTACGAAAGAATGGTCTCATTAATCTAACTTCATTAGATTGCATTCTCCCAATCACATATTCCTTGGACTTTATCGTTTAAGCATATAACATTTATATGAGACGGCTCAAACAATAATGTTTGCCCTTTATATGTAAACTAGATTAGTTTAACATGTGAAATGTCCGTAAAGTATCATCATATGATTGGCTTTAGGGCACATTTCCAACAATCTCCCACTTGCACTAGAGCCAATCAGCTTGGTCATCTGTTATGATTCCTCTTCTGTAGTCATTTCATAAATGGCTGAGTAGTAGGCCTAGGCAATGGATATCTATATGTTATCCATAGAAGCAACCTTGAGAATATCGACGTCACCATTATACATGATTCTCAATCATGTGGTTCAGTCTCTCATATGAGTTCGGATCTTGATGAGACCTTGATTCCCTGGCTTGAGCTATCGCCCCATTAGTGTCGTAGTGTCAGTACACTAGATACACTTTCTGGTTGGAACCGAATAGAGAGTTCATAAATGAACTTTCCCATCCAAACAACATTGTTGTAAACTTCTATATGGCAATATATTTTGCATTCATAATGGAACACACTAAAGTCATTACTTTAATGTTTCCATCCAAATATCTCTTTAGTCATAATAAAGAGATATCTGTTTATCTCTTCATTCATAAATGAAGAAACATCCAATGATGGATTAGATTCACAATCTAATACATTTACGCTTCCATTACGTTACTCTAATTCTTCCTCATTCTTCGAGGAACCTATCCTTTAGTATTTCTTAAATACTTAAGGATTCACTTGACAGTTGCCATGGTTCTGATCCTGGGCTTGCACTGATATCGTCTTGTACCGATCTAGGTACAATTCATATCAACGTTTTTCATACAATATGAAATACGTAAATCACCTTTCTGCCTATGCATAAAGGATTCTATTTATGCATTATTTCTTTGGGATTCAAAGGGTACGTTCCCTTTGAGAAGAGCTACCTCCTAGTCTCACTAGAGTTGTTCTTCTTATTGAAGTTTATCATCATATGAGAAACTTCCTAGCATCTTTTGTCTATTATTAGGGCTTGATATAATCTAATTATATCTTGAAATATATCATTATAGATTTCCATCCCATGTATATAGACTATATCTCCCATATACATTCTATCGTTATAGAAAGTTTAAAGTCATAACTTTAACGAAGAAGTGTTCTTTTCATTAATATATCATATATGTGCATATATATATATTGATTTTTAGGAACAGGATTAACTCCCACTAATCTTTTGTAAACCTAGTAAACAAAAGATTCACTTACATCTTTATGAGAAATCAAACAATTTGATTTTTCTCTCATAAGACGCTTATGGCTCCCACTAGCTGGCTAAGATCCATGATGGTTGGATCTCTACAACTTATATGTTTTGTGATTCATAGTTTTAGACATAAATTATCAAGACTATCTTAATAATGGTTTCGGAAACCTATATCATGTCCAAACATTGAATCACCATTTAGTTGTAGCTAGCTATCTTCGAATTAATTGAAACTAAGACTACGTCAAAAATGGTTCCTTCAAAGTCAACCATTCTCTTTGATTGTAGTCACCTTAAGCTACCAATTAGCTATGAAGGTTTCATTATTTCGGGTCAAATGGTACTTTACCATTTCCTTGAGTATATATCGTATATACACTCAATGTAGTCATAAAGTTCAAACCATCAACTGAGACGGTTTATAAATCCTTCTTGACTACCTTGGAGCTTGTGGTATAGGAACTAGGTTGTTATATTTGTTGATTATCATCTTGTCTCTCAAAGAACCCATTCTTTTGAGTTCTATTCCTAGTTCATTTGCTCTAAGGCAAATCACATTGTAGGATTACAATGAACTACTCAACAAACAACATTTGTTGGTTGGTTTATAGAAGTGATATCCAAAGGTTAATTTAAGGATATCCACAAGATAATTTTTAAACAAATATTGCTCATTAGCACACAACCCCAAATCTTAACATGATTAAGATTTGTCTTTCTTTCCAACTACATCCTATGGAGTTATGAAAATTTTGGAAGATCTTCTAATTGACAATCATATTGTTTTAGAAGTATATATCCTATATATATGGGTAATTGATAACATCCAACGAACTAAATCTTATTCGAGTTCGTTCTTCTCCTAATGGAGAAAATCATTATCTTATGATGCTAATTTCCTTGATATCTTTCAAGGAAACTCATCTAAAGTGTTACCTTTCCTTGGATCAAATCTAAGGAGGTAAGTACTTTAGACGTCTTACTCATCAACTTACATTTCTTGAATTCTTTGAAACCTTTTGCAAAGTATTCGGACTTGTGTTTATTCATAATAAACTATAATCCAACCGAGAGTGATCTTCGGTGAATGTCAAACAACATGAGTAGTATTATGTTGTGGACAAGTGCCACTAACATCTAAGTGAATTAACCTCAATAACTTTGTGATTCTTTCTTCTTTCCAAAAGAATAAAGATTCGAACATTTCGCCTCTATACAATTTTGACAAGAAGGTATTGGATCCGGATCTAACGATCCAAAGCATCCATCTATGACCAACTCGTAATTTATGTTTTAGAGGTATCACAACTCAGTTGGGATTAGTCACTATCTTGCAACCTTTTGGGTTTTAAGCATCATTATATTCTAAACAGTTAACGCTACCATATCATCTCTACTATAGAGACAATCAATTAGATTACTATAATCCAATCAGTGATTAATAAAGAACAATGTTTTGTCAAACAAAACATTCATCCATCTCTACTATAGTGACGGAATTAAGTTCCTTAAAATTGGAATGTAAAGACAATCTTTGGTTTTTCCAATTTCTTTGGTAGTTCATATGAGGAAGTTAGTACCATCTGCTTTCGCAGAGATCTATATTTTATTCACGTTCCGAATGTGAAGTACTTTCTCTTCTCTCATTAATCTTCTACTTCTTATTAGCCACACTTTTACAACGATTGTAAAACATAGTTACTAATACGGAATCAAGCATTCAAGTAGAAGAACCAACTGTTTTGAACTTTTCAAGAACAATTTACAACACCTTCGAAAGGTGTGTTCTTGACACTTGCAAGACATTTCTTGCAAATACCCCTTCCAATGTCCATCCTTTCATAAAGAAAGTTTGTTCCCTTGGAGTTAATTTTATCTTCTTCATTTGACTTCTCCTTTGACTACAATAGTCATGGTCCCTAAACTCCCACTATCTCTCTTGAAACCTTTTTCAATTGTGTTATACACATCAAACATTTTGGAGAGTGTGTGGTTATTGTTCACTACATAGTTTACAATAAACTTAGTGAACCATTTAGGATAGGGACATAAAGGTGAAGTCCTAGCTTAGTTTCCGTCTCGTTAAGTGGTTTTCACTTCAACACTTAATGATTCAAAATCATCACAAGTCCATGTTGATGGACTATTTTTGTCAACCAACCATTATGTTCTAAACATAATTTCAAACTTTCAAGAGTTGTTCAAGGCAACTCTCATTTCTTCATACAACAATTTGTAAGTGAAGAATCATGGCACTAAAAGTGTCTTTGTCTTTATGCTAATCTTCGTAAGTTCCTTTGTTCATATAACGAAGGAATAAGCATTGGTTGTTTGTGTTGTCCTCTTCATGATAGACATTTCTAACATGTTCTTCCAATGATACATTATCAATAGGAAGATTGTGAGGATGAGACTTCTTAGGTACATGCACAATCCATTTAAGACAATCTTTGGGATTGTGTTACCAAGTCCGGAAACTAAAACATTCGGCTTTTCTTTGTCAAGTTTTGGATAGCGTTTGCAAATATATTGGTAAACAAATACATAACGAATATAAATTGATTGATTTTAAGCCATTTGATTCGGGTCTTTAAATCAAATAGCACCACCCACTATTTTTGGCAAATTCCATATCCCTCATTGGAATTCGAGAGTTTTGGAGGAAACTCTTAGTAGGTTATGGGAGACTCACTATTACCAAGCCCACCTCACAATGATATGATATTGGCTAGCATTAATAATAATGAGAGAGTACGCTTACTCATTTGCAACTAATGCAAGTACCCATCAATTTGGCCTCTAGAGAATGTTGCCTCACAATGATATGATATTGGCTCCATTGCACTTAGTTAAGTCATTCCCACCATGCTTAGTTCGTGAAGGGGTTCAAGAATAGCCTCACGATGATACGATATTGGCCATCCTCGTTGCCTACACTCACCTCATCAAGTATGTATATAGACTCCTCCTGAGTATAAGCATGCACTTTGTACTCCCCCATGATAGGGTGAAGCAGGTGTACAAGTCATAAACAATTGGAGCTACCACGGTGGAAGGCCACGAAAGAGTGTTCTAAGCACTCTCACGCTTTTCAACTTAATAATGGTTTGGTTGAGGGTTTTAGGTCTCATCACATAAACATATTCATCTTAATCTTTATTAAAACAATTTTGGTCCTATTACAACTATTGGTCCATTTGTTTTTAGTTGTATATAATACTCCCACTATGCTTATAAAACGGTTTTTAAAGCAAGAGTATATGATACTACTAACATAAGGTTTGCATTCATTTGATGGACTATATAGTTGCCTTAGGGCCTTAGGATGACTATGAACCTTTGTTTAGATTCAACATGAGCCTAGTGTTGAATCTCGGACTAGGGATGGAGATTGATTTTAGTTACGCGTTTAATCACATTAAGGCGTGTTGTCTTAGGGGCGTTGGACCCTCTACTTCATTTTCATGCATATCAAATAAAGCAAGAAAGAAGTACTTCAAAGTAAAGGTGAGCTTATGCTCATTACAACATTTGCATAATTCAAATTACTTTAAAGTAAAGAAGAGCTTATGCTCTTTTACAACATTTGATCAAATCAAATTACAACCAAAATTAATCTACACATTCCCATGGTTCAAACAAATTTGAAACGGCCTATCACATAGCTCAATTATCGTAGGCTTAGGTTCATAATCACCCTTTAATTAATCAACACTTTAATTAATTAAATTGAATGCAACATTTTCATTTGGTTTTTGTATCCATAAAATTGATTTAAATGGAGCTAAATGAAATGAAAATCCAATTCTCATTTAAAGAGACAAAACAATTTTTGTTCCCTACTTAATTTGGGCCATCATGCAATAACCACAACTTTTTGGGCTATATTGCGAAACACAAACTTTTGGGGTCACTTTGTAAAAACACAAAAGTCCACTACTTCATGTAATTACAACTAGAACCCAAAAATTTCAACAAATACAAAAAACTTCATTAAAGGAGCAAAACAATTTGTCCTTTAACGTTTTTGGGCCTTAACGTAAAAACGTAAACTTTTGGGCCAAAGTGCAAATACACAAAAGTATCAAAACTTTATGTAATTGAATAAAAGACCCAAAAATACCCTATTCTATTAGGGTGGCCGGCCATGATAAAAAAAAATAAGATTTTTACAAAGTTTTTGTAAGTGGGTTTTGTTAGGTGAGGTAAAGATGAAATATTTTGAATTTATGTCAAACTTTTAAAAAAGTTTGTCTACCATTATAGCCATTAATTGAATTTATGTCAAACTTTTAAAAAAGTTTGTCTACCATTAAAACCATTAATAATACTTTACCAATAATCATCACCCACTAAAATCACCCACTAAAATTAAACCAAAACTTTATGTAAGAACATAAAACTTTTTGAATCAAAACTTCAAAATTTTTTGTTCTTGGAAAGAACTTCAAGAACATTGAAGAACACTCATGAAAACTCATAATAGCTCCATGAATGTTTTCACTCACCAAAACTCAAATTTTCACCACTCAAAAGAGGGCTAACATCCTAGGGTACTTAGGGGTTCCAAAAGTCACTTTAAAACCATTTTAACAAGACAAACATGAACCCAAAAAATCACCCTTTGGATTTGGCCGAATTTCCCCAAAAACATGGCACCAAATTTTAGCTCCAAAATTCATGCTCATATGAACTACATCTACAACATTTGAGATGGCAAATTTTCTAACAAAATTTACATTCAAAGAAACAAGAATAAAGCTTGTAACATATTACAACTTTTAAATCAAAAACTACGAACTACAAAACCCAAAATGATTCACCAACTACTAGACCTAGGCTCTGATACCACTTGAAGGAAATTTTGTGAAAAACATGTTCATTTGAGCAACATCAATAGCATGCAATTAACAAATTAAAGGCGGAATCATGCTTACATGCACTAAAAAACAAAACATCAACCATGAAATTCAAAGCCTAGTAGATTGGTGAACCTTGACTCAACTTAAAACAACATTTGTTAGTTGAGAAATATTTACCTTTGTAGATTCCTCTTTGCATATGCAAAGTGTTAGGGTGATATTTTATATATATTTGATAACTCTTTTACCTATAACTTAGTCATGATTTTATAGTAAATTGGTGAGTTTGATGTGTTTTTGTGCGATTTTTGTAGAGAACATAATTCATGAATAAAGCAGGGAATTGGAAGCTTAAATTAGAGAAACTCAAAGAATTATCGAATGGGATGTGACTGATGGGCTGGAGCAAAGAATGGAACAATACATCATATAGGAAATTGGATCATGAAAGCAAGCCCAATAAAATTAGGCGGTGCAAGCATGCGGTGATGTGTTTTTCCCAAAAAGAATTGGGTTTGGAGAGTCCAAACGGCATGTGGATTTGAAGGGGGTGTAGATTTGAAGCAGCCGTCTTATGTACTCAAAAAGTTAAAAAAAAAAAGTCGAGCCGTCTTATGTAACAAAAAGGGAAAGGCATCAGAAAGTTAGAAAAAAATCCAACCGTCTTATGTACTCAACCGACCCTTCTCTCCAATTGCAAGGGGGGATTTTAAAGAAAAGAGACTGGTGGAAAATAAAAAAGGGGGGAGAACGTAGCGCGGCAAGGAAAAAAGGAGGAGAATAGAGAGCATAATCGGGGTGTGCCGCAAGGAGAGAAAGTCACAGATTTCCTGGGAGTACACAGACACGAATACAAAATTGGAGTTTTGGGTTTCGTTGATGTCATCGAATTCATCCATGTTTGTCATTAGTTTAATCATGAACTAAGTCCTTTTGCTAGGATTAGGGTGTACTCTTATCATGAACATCTAATTCTTATTATTTCATATTGATCTCGGTTGTTTTCCATGTTGAGCAATTGTTATTGTTCTTTATCGTTATCAAATAACTGGCCATTATTTGTGAGAAGAACTAAATTGTGACTGACAGGTTGAGTTTAGTAGATTGCTTCTCATAACAATTACCATGAATTACATAATTGAGTAGACATACTGGTTATGACTTGTGTAGTATTGTGAAATTATCCATTTAGCGTAAAGGGTTTCGATTATCTACATCTGTGGCTAGACATAGCATGGGTAGATAGTTAGAAACACGGTTAGTTTATTCTGAAATGAAATGTTGACGAATCAAGGGATAATTGCTAGCAACATGGGAATAATTTGAGTTTAATATGAGTAACGGGATTAGATGGGATTGAGAATGAGGAACCTGATGTCCTAGTGCTTAATATATTAGTTTTTCATAATTCATTCACTTTTACTTCGTGTTTGTTCAATTGATATTTTCACTTTAGTTTGGGTTCTTTGCATATTTGAATTTGTCATAGTAATCCATCTTTTATTTAAGTTTAGTTTGAAGTCAATCTCAATAGTAATTTTAGGTTAATTTGATCCTTGTTTGAACGACACTCTACTTATCACTATATTACTTGGACGATATTGTACACTTGCAATTATCAATAACAAGTTTTTGGCGCCGCTGCCTCGGATCGAATTTAATTCTATTTTACTTTTGTGATTTTGTTTAGTTTATTTAAATTTTATTTTCGTTTTTTTTTATTTTGATTATTTTTTTTTCTCGGAGTATTCTCACCTTGTCTCATTTTTTCTTGAAGGTGAATGTTTGGTACTCGTTCGTCGGATTGTGTACTACTTTTGAACCAGAAATTGAGAAAATACTCCGTGAAATCCGAAGAGAACAAAGAGAAGTCAGTGAGAAAGAAAAGCAGCAAGAGAGCAAGATGGCGTTAGTTCAGAATGAAACGATGGGAGATCTTGATATGCCAACCATTCCGGAATCACCGTCGAGCATAGCTCTTCCTGCGGCTGCAAGGAATTATGAATTGAAGACTATCCACTTTAATATGATGCCTTCTTTTCATGGCATGAGCACTGAAGATCCATTGGCACATATTAGAGATATCTTCAATATGGTGTCCAACATGGCATTGGTAGAAGGAGTCACCGAGGAACATCTCAGGATGAAGGTCTTTCCATACACTATGAAAGACAAAGCGAAGACTTGGTTGAATTCTTTGAGGCCTAGAACCTTGACGAGTTGGAACGATATTCAGAATAAATTTTTGGAGAAATTCTTCTCGACCCAGAAGACCGATACCCTTAGAGATAATATCATGCAGTTCACTCAACAGGCAGATGAGACGTTTTCTGAGGCATGGGAGAGATTTAATAATTTGTTGATTCAGTGTCCGCACCATGGTTTGCCTACTCTAGTTCTCATGCGGATATTTTATAAAGGATTAACAGTTTCAAGCAAAGCTGCAGTGAACAACTATGCAGGGGGATCAATTAAGAACAAGACGCCAGCCGAATGTCAAGCACTTTTTGATACTCTAGCACTCGAAACACAACATTCTGAAGCAAGAGGAAGACGGGCAGGAGTTTTTGAGATTAATAATTCTACCGAATTTGCTTCAAAGGCACAAGTCGATGTGATTGCTAGTAAACTTGACACTTTGCTTTCTATGAATGGGAGAGCATCAGTTCAAGAGGTTTTTTCCATATGTGCAGTTCCTGGTCATGCCACAGTTGGTTGTCCGTATAGTGTTGATTTTCCAGAATTTGTTCAAGAGCAAGCAAACATGGTGAATGCTTACAGACGTCCTGGTAACGATCCATACTCCAATACTTATAATCAAGGATGGAGAAACCATCCAAATCTCTCATGGGTCAATAATCAGAATGTACAAAAGCCACCATTTGGTTTCCAACCTCAAGAGAAGAAGAATAATTTGGAAGATGTCATTGCACAGCTTGCTGGTAACGTGAATACTCTTTATGTCAATACAAATCAATTTATGAGCAAAACTGAGACAACTCTTCAGAACCAGGCTGCCTCAATAAAAAATTTGGAGATTCAAATGGGGCAGTTAGCTCATTCTTTGGCAATTAGAGAAAAAGGTTCTTTTCCAAGCCAAACTGAAGTTAATCCGAGAAACCATGAGCAAGCTAAAGCAATAACTCTTCGAAGAGGGAAACAAGTGAAAACAACAGCTGATTTTGAGAAAAACAATGAGGAAGAAAAGGTAGAAACCATTTCACAAGAGGAGCAGCCACCGTCCGATGTTGTACAGCCACTAGCTATACTGGGAACCACTTCAAAAGCTTCACCACAATCAGTCATTGCAGCCACGCCACTCCCTAAGCCTGTTGTCCAACCCGTGAAGCCATATGTGCCCCCTATTCCTTTTCCTCAACTGCTCAAGAAGAATATGTTAGATGAGAAGTATTTCAAATTCTTAGAGATGTTTAAGAAATTGGAGATTAATATTCCATTTGCCGATGCTTTGGAGCAGATGCCGAATTATGCTAAATTCATGAAGGATATCATCTCAAAGAAAAGAAAATTTGGCGATCATGAGAAGATTCAGTTGACAGAAGAATGCAGTGCAATCCTTCAAAGAAAGCTTCCGCTCAAGCAAAAAGATAGAGGGAGTTTCAAAATTCCATGCATTATTGGCACTAATTTATTTGAAAAAGCATTATGTGATTTGGGGTCTAGTATTAATTTATTACCTTTATCTGTTGCTAAGAACATTGGAATAGGTGAAATTAAACCCACTACTGTTTCTTTGCAGATGGCGGATAGGTCAATTGCATATCCAGAGGGAATTATCGAAGATGTGTTAGTGAAGGTTGACAAGCTGATTTTTCCAGCAGATTTCTTGGTGTTGGATATGGAAGAAGATTATGAGACTCAGTTGATTTTGGGTCGGCCATTTCTTATCACAGCTAGGACTTTAATTGATGTGGAACAAGGGGTTTTGACATTGAGAATTGGGGAAGAGAAAGCAACATTCAAAGTGTTCGAGGCTGGAAAATTTCCAAGAGAAACGGAAGATTGTTTTCGCATTGATTTAGTCGAGACCGCGATTTCTGAAAAATTCAGAGTTGAGAAGCCCAGTGATCCTATGGAAGCTGCACTAGTTCATGCTGCTACTTCAGAAGATGAAAATCAACTGTTAGCGGAATGTGCTCTTTATTTGGATGCTTTCAAATCAGTTACAAAGAGTGGACGATTGGAGTTCGAAGACCTTGGATCTGTACCTTCAAAATCGCTGCCAAGTATCATAGCCGCACCTACCTTAAATTTGAAGCCATTGCCATCACATTTAAAGTATGCTTTCTTGGGAGCTGCTGAGACTTTACCTGTTATAATTTCTGCATATTTGAGTGAAGTTGAAGAAGAAAAACTATTGAGAGTGTTAAGAAGGCATAGAATGGCAATTGGGTGGAGTATTGCTGACATCAAAGGAATTAGTCCGTCCATTTGTATGCATCGGATCTGGTTGGAAGACAATTACAAGCCTTCAGTTGAGCATCAACGCAGATTAAATCCAAATATGAAGGAGGTGGTACGAGCTGAGATTTTGAAGTTATTAGACGCTGGAATAATATATCAAATTTCGGACAGTAAATGGGTGAGTGCTTTGCATTTGGTACCGAAAAAGGGTGGAGTTACAGTGGTTAAGAATGACAAGAATGAGTTAATTCCAACGAGGACTACAACAGGATGGAGAGTATGCACTGACTATAGGAAATTGAACAATGAGACTAGAAAAGATCATTTTCCTTTTCCATTCATTGATTTGATGTTGGATAGACTTGCTGGATATGCTTACTATTGTTTTTTAGATGGGTACTCTGGTTATAATCAGATTCCGATTGCACCAGAAGACCAAGAAAAGACGACATTCACATGCCCTTTCGGTACTTTTGCGTATAGGCGTATGCCTTTTGGGTTGTGTAACGCGCCTGCTACTTTTCAAAGGTGCATGATGAGTATTTTTTCTGACTTGGTAGAGCGTTGTATTGAGGTATTCATGGATGACTTCTCAGTTTTTGGCTCATCGTTTGATTCTTGTCTGGATAATTTGTCATCGGTGTTGCAAAGATGTGAAGAAACCAATTTAGTTCTAAATTGGGAAAAATGTCACTTTATGGTGCAAGAAGGGATTGTTTTGGGTCATAAAGTTTCGGTCAACGGCATTGAGGTAGACAAGGCGAAAATTGAGACAATTTCAAAGTTACCGCCACCCACTTCCATCAAAGGAGTTCGAAGTTTCCTAGGTCATGCTGGTTTTTATCGACGTTTTATTAAGGATTTCTCTAAGATTACAAAACCGTTGTGTAACTTGCTCCTGAAAGAAGCGGAGTTTGTATTCGATTCATCATGTTTTGAGGCGTTCAATGTGTTGAAAATGAAGCTCCGACAGCTCCTGTGATAGTTGCACCGGATTGGGAATTACCTTTTGAGATTATGTGTGATGCAAGTGACTATGCTATTGGAGCAGTTTTGGGTCAGCGGAGAGATAAGCTACTGCATGTGATTTATTATGCTAGTCGAACTCTCAATGACGCACAATTGAATTATGCCACTACCGAGAAAGAGCTTCTAGCCGTTGTCTTTGCTTTAGACAAGTTCCGTTCTTATCTCATTGGTTCAAAGGTAATTGTCTACACTGATCACTCAGCTTTGAAGTATTTATTATCCAAGAAAGATGCAAAGCCTCGGTTGATTCGATGGGTGTTGTTACTACAAGAGTTTGATTTAGAGATACGGGATAAAAAGGGGTCTGAAAATGTGGTGGCGGATCATCTTTCTCGAATTATGCATCATGAAGGTGATAATGACTTAGTTCCTATCTCTGAAACATTCCCTGACGAGCAGCTCTTTACCATCAAATCTTCAGTCACTCCTTGGTATGCAGATTATGTCAATTATTTAGTTAGTGATATCATGCCTCCTGATTTGACTTGGCAACAGAAGAAAAGATTCATTTCGTTAGTCAGACATTACTATTGGGATGAGCCGTACTTGTGGAAGCATTGTCCGGATCAATGTATAAGACGGTGTGTTCCTGACGACGAGATGGAGGAAATATTGCGACATTGCCATTCTCCCAAAGACTGCTGCCAAGGTACTACAATCTGGTTTTTGGTGGCCTACATTGTTCAAGGATGCTCATACTTTTGTTTCTACATGTGATCGCTGCCAACGTGTTGGAAATATCTCAAGTAGACATCAAATGCCGTTGAATAATATTCTAGAAGTCGAACTTTTTGATGTTTGGGGTATTGACTTCATGGGACCATTTCCATCATCTTATGGCAAGCAATACATCTTGGTAGCTGTGGATTCTGTTTCAAAATGGGTTGAAGCAATTGCTTTACCTACTAATGATGCTAAGGTTGTTGTTCATTTTCTCCGGAAGCATATTTTCACTCGCTTTGGCACCCCGCGCGCCATTATTAGTGATGGAGGCAAGCACTTTTGTAATCATCACTTCAATGCTCTTTTGGCGAAATATGGAATCACACATAAGGTTGCTACACCTTATCATCCACAAACTAGTGGGCAGGTTGAGATTTCCAATCGAGAGATCAAGAATATTTTAGAGAAGACCGTGGGATTTTCACGCAAAGATTGGGCTGCAAAGTTGGATGATGCGCTATGGGCGTATCGGACTACATTCAAGACTCCAATTGGCATGTCTCCATATCGATTGGTGTTTGGAAAAGCATGTCATCTACCTGTGGAACTGGAACATAAAGCATTTTGGGCAGTGAAGAAGCTTAATTTTGAGATGGACGCAGCGGGAGAAAAGAGAGCTCTTCAATTGAACGAGATGGAAGAATTTCGGAATGATGCATATGAAAATGCTAAAATCTACAAGGAACGTACCAAAAAGTGGCATGATCAACATATTCTTCGTCGTGAGTTTTATATTGGCCAGCAAGTTCTTTTGTTTAATTCTCGGCTGAAACTTTTCCCTGGGAAGTTGCGAACACGATGGTCAGGTCCTTTTACAGTTGTTCAAGTTTTTCCATATGGAACGATTGAAATTCGTGATCATACAACGGATGCTACATTCAAAGTTAATGGACAGCGATTGAAGCCATATCTTGCTGCCAGTTTTGAGCGAAACACGAATGTTGTGACCCTTGCTTCTCCCGATTGATTGCAATGCCAAGTCGGGCTGAGGACTTTAAACTAAGCGCTTGTTGGGAGGCAACCCAACCAGGTTCATTCGTTCCCTTCTTTGTTTATTAGTTTTGCATTTTCTTCCTTTCTGTTCCATACTACTCATTGTGCATCTTTTTGTTGTGATTTTGCATTGAGGACAATGTTTAGTTTAGGTTTGGGGGGAGAGCCTAGTTTTTTTGTTAGTTTGGTTGATTCATTTGAATTTTTGTTTTTAAGGTCAACAGCTAAGGTTTTTATGTTCCAAGTTTAATAATATTGATTTCTTCACCCACATGATGATTTGAACATGTTTAGTTTGTCATTTCAAATGTGTTTGGAGCGGTTTTGTTGTTATGTGCCAAAGAAATTTCAAAATTGCACTTTGAGTTCATATTTTGGTCATAATCAACTTATCTGCCTAAATTAATTTTGGATGTTTTTCAAGTTAATTTGGTGATGCTAACATGTTTAGAATGGTTAATATGATGTGTTGGAATAGTTTTGGGACAAAAATTCGACCTACATTGTGAATTGGGAGGTTTAGAAGCTCAAAAAGTGAAAATAAACATGTAAATTTGCTGCATAATTTCTGCAGATTTTCTGTCATAAAAGAGCTTTAGTGACGATCTTCAAAGATTTTCTCTGTCACAAAAGGCTTGTTCATACTTTTAGCGACGGTTTCTGGGAATTATTTTTGTCACTAAAAGTCAATTTTGCTTATTTTTGCAGATTTTTATCCTATGTTGAAGGCAATAATTTTGGCTCGGAATTCATGACTTTTAGAGCTATTCCTTCGTCCATGATGCCCAAAAATAAGTGTATTCTTTTCCTTTATCTCATTTTCTTCCATGCTTTTATTTATACATCTTTATGTGATGAATTGTGTTGCTAACATTTAAAGGATGAGGTAGGAATTAAAATTTTGGGATTGAGTGTTAGAATTTGTTGGAAACAATAAGAGCTTGGAAGCATAAGTTGTTAAGGTTATCACTTTATTCTATTAATGGCGATGTATATGTCTTGCTAAGAATTCTTCCTTTGCTAAAGGGTTGCCTAGAAGGTTTTTGCATCACATTCGTTTTACCATTCATTTTGCCACGTCTCAAGTACTTTGGTGGACAAACTGTCCATGTTTGGATGATGTGGAGAAATAGTGGTCATGTGAGTTGTTGAGCCTAAGCTTTTCTTGAGAGGGTTAATTTGTTTCTACTCTTAAACACTTTCCAATTTCTTTCTTTAATTTTCGTGATCTCATTAAAATTAATTTGCATTGGGTACAAAAGAACTTTAATATATGTTGGGTATTCTTGCCATTGGGTTAGATGGAACTATAGAAACGAAGTTAGGCTATGCATGTTTTCCACCACTAAAAGGCCTATTCCCTACCCTTTTGTGTGCTCCATTAACCTCATTGAAGCCAAACACTTAGCCTTATCTTTCATTACTCACATAAATTCTTATCCACTCTACCCTATATTAGCCATACCATATAGCTTGAGAGATACCAAGGTGATATAAAAAGAAATCAAGGTTGAGTTCTACATCAAAGTAGTGGCGTGTACCGAGGTACCATGGTTCTTATTATTATTTCTTGTAGTTATTTCCAAAAAAAAAAAAAAAAAAAAAAGAAGAGAAAAAGAGTCGAGAAAAAGAAAAAGAAAGAGAAGAGAAATTGTACCATTCATTATAACATGAGTCCTGGACGCCACAAATCATATATCAAGTTTCAAAGGGGTGCCAACCGAACTACATACGACAAGTCTTGGTGTTTCTCAAGTTTTTTTTTTTTTCATATCGTTTCTTTCTTAGCCCAAATACCTAGCCTTACATTACACCCGTTTCAAAGACCTAACGGATTTATAGGGAAGTCTAGCTTTTTTGGTGAAGGTTGATACCTATGTTCTTAGTATTCGATTCCTTTCATGAGATCTATTTTCAGAAATTGTTGTTTTTCAATGTTGATCATATGTGATAATATATTGATTCCTTTTGCATAAACTCATCACATATGCTTGTTAAGAGAGAAAGCCTAGGTTCTATGAGAAAATTGAGTGATATCTTGTGAGGCTTAGAGTCGAGGCGAATTTGTACACACGCCAAGTGTGGTTGTTTTTAAGCCGGAGTGCTTGGGATGTTGGCTTCATACTTTCCATTGTGATGCATTGATTTATAAGGGCATAACTTTTGTTTTGGAAATATGATTGGCATGCATTGGTTTTCATTAATTGATGGAAGTGATAACTGTAACACCTTTGCTTCTCAGTAAAGCGTTTGTGGGTAGCGTAACTGGTAAACCCTCAGGAGACACAACTCCTCCGACTAGGGACACCTAGGGGTTTAAAGGCTTGTTGCACATGCTCAGTGCAATCGTTTTGCCAGCGAAAGTGGGTTTAGTTAGACTTGTTTTAGTCAGTTCTTATTTTTGTTTTATGTTTTGCTCGAGGACTAGCAAAAGATAGGTTTGGGGGTACTTGTTAGGGTGATATTTTATATATATTTGATAACTCTTTTACCTATAACTTAGTCATGATTTTATAGTAAATTGGTGAGTTTGATGTGTTTTTGTGCGATTTTTGTAGAGAACATAATTCATGAATAAAGCAGGGAATTGGAAGCTTAAATTAGAGAAACTCAAAGAATTATCGAATGGGATGTGACTGATGGGCTGGAGCAAAGAATGGAACAATACATCATATAGGAAATTGGATCATGAAAGCAAGCCCAATAAAATTAGGCGGTGCAAGCATGCGGTGATGTGTTTTTCCCAAAAAGAATTGGGTTTGGAGAGTCCAAACGGCATGTGGATTTGAAGGGGGTGTAGATTTGAAGCAGCCGTCTTATGTACTCAAAAAGTTAAAAAAAAAAAGTCGAGCCGTCTTATGTAACAAAAAGGGAAAGGCATCAGAAAGTTAGAAAAAAATCCAACCGTCTTATGTACTCAACCGACCCTTCTCTCCAATTGCAAGGGGGGATTTTAAAGAAAAGAGACTGGTGGAAAATAAAAAAGGGGGGAGAACGTAGCGCGGCAAGGAAAAAAGGAGGAGAATAGAGAGCATAATCGGGGTGTGCCGCAAGGAGAGAAAGTCACAGATTTCCTGGGAGTACACAGACACGAATACAAAATTGGAGTTTTGGGTTTCGTTGATGTCATCGAATTCATCCATGTTTGTCATTAGTTTAATCATGAACTAAGTCCTTTTGCTAGGATTAGGGTGTACTCTTATCATGAACATCTAATTCTTATTATTTCATATTGATCTCGGTTGTTTTCCATGTTGAGCAATTGTTATTGTTCTTTATCGTTATCAAATAACTGGCCATTATTTGTGAGAAGAACTAAATTGTGACTGACAGGTTGAGTTTAGTAGATTGCTTCTCATAACAATTACCATGAATTACATAATTGAGTAGACATACTGGTTATGACTTGTGTAGTATTGTGAAATTATCCATTTAGCGTAAAGGGTTTCGATTATCTACATCTGTGGCTAGACATAGCATGGGTAGATAGTTACAAACACGGTTAGTTTATTCTGAAAGGAAATATTGACGAATCAAGGGATAATTGCTAGCAACATGGGAATAATTTGAGTTTAATATGAGTAACGGGATTAGATGGGATTGAGAATGAGGAACCTGATGTCCTAGTGCTTCAATATATTAGTTTTTCATAATTCATTCACTTTTACTTCATGTTTGTTCAATTGATATTTTCACTTTAGTTTGGGTTCTTTGCATATTTGAATTTGTCATAGTAATCCATCTTTTATTTAAGTTTAGTTTGAAGTCAATCTCAATAGTAATTTTAGGTTAATTTGATCCTTGTTTGAACGACACTCTACTTATCACTATATTACTTGGACGATATTGTACACTTGCAATTATCAATAACACAAAGGATAATCACCCAAGAGATAGGGCCTTCATTCCTTGCTTCTTAGCTCCATGGATTTGGTTAGAAGAAAAGGTTCTCCAAGTTCCCAAAATTGAGAACCTCTAAAGATTCTACACCAAGGTTAAATTGAAGAAGAAATGAGTGACCTAGAGGAAGTAAAATTGCTAGATAATTTCCTCTAGGGTGGCTGAATTTTTGAGAGCAAAGAGAGCTTTGTTCTCATCTTTTCTCCACAAAAACCCTAAGGATGAAATGGCTATAAAGTTGCCTTTATACCACCTCACAATGGAGTGGCAAACTTGCAATTAAGCCAAGTTCACTACCCTCCTTAATTATGGGCTAATTGGGCTAATTGGGCCTTTGTGAATCATTATTCATTAAGTTGTCATACAACTTAAGTCAATGGGCTTTGACGTTCGAAGCCTATTGGGCCTTAAGGTCCAAAACTATCCCGAGGTCTTTAACGAACTTATTCGTTTGATTAATTAACATATTAATTAATCCTTGCCATAAATAATTAAACTATTTAATTATTCTTACTCATCTCCTTTGTTTCTTCAATCTCCACCTTACACGGTGTACGATACATTAGGTTCCTTTTAGCGAGGCAGTGGGCGATTAAAACCATTTTACATCGATTGTGAATTGAAACTTACTTTCAATTCTCCCTTTAGTGATTACACACGTTTAGGGCTTCCACAAACCATGAGTGACACCTAGCAGCATATCATGGCTACCCAAGCTAATCAGAAGAGGTAGAGAACCTATTCAGTTTAGGATTACAAATGCAATACGGTCTTTCTCTAATCTAATACTCTTGACCACATTGTTTGGTTTGATAGTTTATTTATTCATGTCTACTATCCAATGTGATTCGTTTGCTTATATGATTACCTTGAATGTGATTTGGAACGCATTCCCAAATCTCATTCATACTCTGGCCAGAGATTTTAATCATATCATAGAGTATTCTCCCTCAAACCATTTGAAGGTTAGAGATCCCTTGTTGCACATTCACTTGTCTCCATAACTAAGTGGCTTAACCCCAATGATGTCGTGGACACCCCGATGGGGTGACTTTGACATAATCAAAGATCAATGACTTAACCACAAGACAACTGTGATGCCTCAGGTCAAAAGACTAATTTGCATTATCCCAACCATGAGTTCTCATGTGACATGAGTATGAGAACTCCTCGTTGATCGTGTTCAGTGGACTCATTCTCTATTGAGCACCTACGTACTTGTCTTGATGTCACACACACCAATGACTCGAGACTAGTCACTCTCCCTGAGAGAAGACATAGCACGTACTGATCTTAACGGACTGTCAATGCCCAATTGGCAATCCTATGATCAGGAACGTTTAGAATGTGTCTACTAAAGAATGGTCACATTAATCTAACTTCATTAGATTGCATTCTCCCAATCACATATTCCTTGGACTTTATCGTTTAAGCATATAACATTTATATGAGACGGCTCAAACAATAATGTTTGCCCTTTATATGTAAACTAGATTAGTTTAACATGTGAAATGTCCATAAAGTATCATCATATGATTGGCTTTAGGGCACATTTCCAACACCGAGTTCAACCACTCGTGCCACAAAGATGGATGCTTGCGTCACTGCCCTTGAAGCTTTGAATTCCAGAATTGAAGAATCAGTCCAGAACCTTGCAGCCCAGATGTCCAAATTCATGGCGACAATGGATACCCGTCTTTCGTTGATCGAATCTCGTTCTGCAACTATGGAAGAACGGGGTCGCAGGTGTGGGCGTTCGTTGGAATTGGGGGGTAATCCCATTGATTCGGACGAAACTTTCAGCGATCAGAATCTTGATCCCAATCTTTAATTTCAGCGGCAAGACACTCGATTCTGCCATCAAGATTCTCCATTTCAGTTTCGCCAACTGCCAATCAAGATCAATTTTCCAAGATTTGTTGATGGGGATGATCCTTTAGCTTGGGTGTACAAAGCGAAGCATTTTTTTGACTATTTTTCGGTGGCCGATGATTGCAAGGTTCAATTGGCGTCCTTCCATCTTGATCGTGAAGCCCTTCAATGGTTTCAGTGGTGGAATTGTCTCAAGAATTTTTCCCGTTGGCCTGATTTTGTTAAGATTTTTTGCCAAGAGTTTGGCCCTTCGGAGTTTGAGGATTTCTCGGAAGCATTGGTTCAATTGAAGCAAACTGGATTGGTGAGGGATTATATCACAGAGTTCAGGCGTTTGGCCAATAGAACCCATGAGATTGCTCCAGCAATGCTTAAAAGTTGTTTCATCGGGGGATTGAAACCGGAGCTCCGTCACGATGTAAAGCTTCTGCGGCCAGTGAATGTTTATGAGGTTCAGGCACTAGCATTACAGATCGATGCCAAGCTTGCGGATTCTAAGATTCGGTCATTCTCAAAAGCCCCAAATTTTTCTTGGCATAATTCATTTGGCAGTAAGACTACACTAACCTCTCAGGATTCATGTACTTCCACTTCTTCTATTCATCTTCCTAAGCAGAGCAATGTTAAAATATGACATTTGAGGAAATTAGAGAACGCAGGCGGAAGGGTCTTTGTGATTATTGTCCTGTCAAATGGTTCAAAGGGCATGTTTGCCAAAGTCAGCAACTTTTACTACTTGATTTGTCTGATAGATCTGAAGAGGTTCTTGATGTTGATTCTGTGCTGGATAAAGGTGAGGAATTATCGAATGCTCATATTACTGCTTGTGCTGTGTATGGTGTATCTGCTCCTGATAATATTCAAACTATGAAGGTTCTAGGGTCTATTAAACACTGCCATGCAGTGATTCTCTTCGACTCAGGAAGTTCTCATAATTTCATTAACTCTGCTTTCGCCAAGAAGATGGGCTGGCGAATTGACCCACTTCAGAAGTTTGATGTGATGATTGCCAATGGTGGTACAATTACCAGTATGGGGTGTTGTTCTCAGGTCAAAATTACTATCCAAGACTATGAATACATCTCGGATTTGTATGTTTTGCAGTTGGGAGGTTGTGATGTTATCTTGGGCGCTCAATGGCTGAGAACTTTGGGACCCATTCTCTGGGATTTAAAGAAATTGAAGATGGAATTCACCTTAGGCCAACGACATTATTGCTTATGTAGTTCTCCGGCCCCTACACCGTGGTCAGTGACAGCTTGTCACGTACAACGACTGCTGACTCAAGGTTCTTTTAGAGTGGTTTTGTTTCTTATTGCTTCAGATGATGCAGTGGCTATCAAAGAAGATTTATCGCGCAGTCAACAAGTTGAATTGGATGGATTATTGTCTCAGTTTGAAGTAATATTTCAATCACCTACCACCTTGCCTCCATCACGGTGTCACGACCATAAGATTCCATTGTTGGAATGAAGTAAACCACCTAGTGCAAGGCCTTATAGGTACAATCCTATGCAGAAGTCTGAGATTGAGAAATGTGTTACGGAGCTATTAGATTCTGGTTTTATCCGAGCCAATAATAGTCCTTTCTCTTCCTCTATTGATGACAATTGGAAGATGTGTATGAACTACCGAGCCTTGAATTTGTTGACTATCAAGGATAAATATCCCATCCCATTAATTGATGAATTGCTGGACGAATTATGGGGTGCTCAGTTCTTTTCCAAATTGGACTTACCGGCTGGTTATCATTAGATTCGAGTGCACCCTGCCGATATTGAGAAAACAGCCTTCCGCACTCATAATGGGCATTATGAGTTCTTGGTGATGCCGTTTGGACTCACAAATGCTCCAGCAACCTTTCAAAGCTTAATGAATGAACTATTTCGACCTTTTTTGCGTCACTTTGTTCTGGTATTTTTTTATGATATCTTAGTTTACAGTTCTACTTGGGAGGCTCACCTGCGACATCTCAGTACAGTTTTTCAAGTGTTGAAGCAGCATCAATTGTTTGTGAAGAAATCAAAATGCGATTTTGGTAAATCACAGATTGAGTATTTGGGTCATGTGGTTTCTCGAAATAGAGTTGCAGCGGATTCTTCAAAACTCCGTGTCATTCAGGAGTGGCCCTTACCTGGATCAGTCAAAGCCTTGCGAGGATTTTTAGGTCTCACCGGGTATTACCGTAAGTTTATACAAGGGTATGGAAGAATTTATGGAACACTAACTTCCTTAACAAAGAAGGATGCCTTCCATTGGAATTCAGAGGCTACGGCTGCTTTCAATCAGCTTAAAGAAGTGATGTTGTCTCCAACAGTTCTCGCTCTCCCTGATTTTTCGAAGCCCTTTGTTATTGAGACTGATGCATCTAACACGGGCATTGGGGCTGTTCTACAACAACAGGGCAGTCCTATAGCTTTTACAAGTAAAGCTCTTGGACCTCGATCTCAAGCTATGTCGGCGTATGAACGGGAAATGCTTGTAGTCGTTCATGCTATTAAGAAATGGCAAACTTACCTTCAAGGCAACCACTTTGTTATACGAACGGACCATCATAGCCTGAATTTTTTTTTTTACAAAATAGAGCTTATACTCCATTCCAACAAAAATGGATTTCTAAACTCTTGGGATTCGATTACGAAATCCAGTACAAACAAAGCACTGAAAATCAAGCTGTTGATGCCTTGTCTCGACTGCATTCGGAGGCTCAGTTATGTGCTATTTCCTATCCTTACATGGGTTGGTTAGACGACTTGCGCCGACACTTGGAACAAAAGTCTTGGATTATTTCGAAACTCAAAGAGTCTTCTGTTTCGACTAGTGCTGCTGATACATCGTCCTCTTCCTACCATTATGATAATGGTTTTCTTAAACATAAAGGCAGAATTGTGTTGAGTCCGACGACTAGTTGGAGGGATAAGATATTTCAGGAGCATCACAGTACCTTGATGGCAGGACACGTCGGGTTCCTTAAGACTTACAAGAGGATCTCACGCTCTTTTTATTGGCATGGCATGAAGACGGATATTAGACGAATGTTTGCTGAATGTCCGGTGTGTCAACAAAATAAATATGAAACCTTAGCTTCCCCTGGCCTATTGAATCCCCTACCAATCCCTCAAACTGTGTGGACAGACATCTCCATGGATTTTATTGTTGGGTTGCCGCCTTGCAAAGGGAAGACTATTATTTTTGTAGTGGTGGATCGGTTCTCTAAATATGCACATTTTGTGGCGATGTTTCATCCCTACACAGCCCATTCAGTTGCTCAGATTTTTGTTGATCATGTCTTCAAGCTACATGGTATGCCTGCAACAATTGTTAATGGTCGAGACCCCGTGTTTCTTAGCACTTTCTGGAAGGAATTCTTCGCTTTACAGGGATCTAAACTGTGTCTCAACTCGGGGTATCATCCCCAAACCGATGGTCAAACCGAGGTCGTCAACCGTTGTCTAGAAACATATCTGCGTTGTTTTTGTAGCCTTCAACCAAGGAAGTGGCTCTAGTGGTTATCATGGGCTGAATGGAGTTACAATACATCTTATCATTCATCTTCTAAGCTTACTCCATATGAAATTGTATATGGCCAACGTCCTCCAGCGATTTCGACGTATGAATCAGGCACCACCAAACTGGATATGGTTGATAGTTGCTTGCAAACCCAATCATAGATTCTATCTCAACTTAAGACGAATTTGGAAGCGGCTCAGGTGCGGATGAAGCATCAGGCGGATAAACATCGTATTGAACGCATTTTTGAAGTGGGTGATATGGTTTACCTCAGACTGGTTCCTTACCAGTATCAGTCATTAGCTTGTCATCCATTTCATAAGTTACAACCCAAGTTTTATGGACCCTTTGCGGTGTTGGAAAAGGTTGGGGCAGTCGCTTACAAACTCAAACTTCTTGTTCACTCGAAATTACATCTTGTTTTTCATGTGTCCTGTTTGAAGAAGCAATTCGGTGTGGGCGTGGCTCCTACTACTATACTTCCTGATGTCACTGATGAAGGACTGTTACAGGCCACTCCATTAGCCATCCTCCAGCAGTGGGTGGTCACCAAAGCCAACTCTCAGATTCCTGAAGTCCTTGTTCATTGGAAAAATCATTCTAAGGAGGATGCAACTTGGGAAGACTTTGTTGCTTTCAGACAACGATTTCCTAGTTTTCAACCTTGAGGATAAAGTCTGTTTCTTTGGGTGGGGTAATGATAGGATACTAAGGAGGGTTATCCAAATTAAGTGATATGTGTATATTCTGTTAGTTCAAGGTACCCTTATTAGATGTTGACACTTGTCAGTAGTTGGGTGGGTTAGTTGAGATGATTGTAATTGTAGAAACTTAGCCTGCAAGTCTGGAAAATAGATATATATAGCAGACTAAATATGCAAGGTAGTATATGATAAGAAAAGTATATTGTTGAGTAATAATACATCAGAGTTTATGTGCCATGCGTTAAAGGTAGAACAAGGTTCTTATTAGGAGTATCACTCCTCCGAGAGGAAGCGCAAAATTATCTTGCCGAGTGATAATCTACGGAGGATTCGATGAATCAATGGTGATTTAAGGTTTCTTCATCTAAATTCATCATTGCATCAGAAAAAGATGTGAAACGCTAATTTAGGTTTTTGTTCTAGGATTGCATTTGAGTTTGTGTTTGAAATTTGTTATCTGACTTGGATTTGAGAGCTAGGATTTATAATTGAGAAAAAGGAATCCTGGAATTGTCCTACTGTAATACCATGATAAAATATTTAGGAAAATGCTAGAGAGATCACATTTTTGAAACCCCATAGTGTATGACACACCCCAACCCCAATAAAAAGTTACAGGGTTGTGATGTGCTTGCTGACACTAAATTGACTATATGACCCCATCCAGAGATGATGTCACAAGCCAACTCAATGACAAAGCCATAGTAAGATAATTATGATGTGTAAGAATTTGAACTAAAGATGTTCATTAAACAATAAAAGCCAAAGTTGCTACATAAGTACTTATCATCCTTCCCACTTGGGGACACAAAATATCTCGTGTTCAATCCTGTTATTAATCATATCACATTAGAGCAGTTAGAAGTTTCACACAATAGTAAATACAACAGAGTGCAGTGCTATGCATAATCAAAAGTACGATCATGCAAATATTATTACAACTACAATAAAACTCTAGTAAAGGAGCCATCACCCAAAGTCCAGAGGATGAAAGCCTCACTGCTAAGCCCACTCGTCCCCACTGGTGTTCTCCTTAATATCATCATGTCCTCAAGGGGTCGATAAAACAAAACGTGAGTGGACCAGTTTTTATCACAGTTATAAAATCATTGTTAAACATAATAACCCCTGTTTTGAAAACATATAGAGCGAAAAACTATATAATATAATACTACCATAATAGTAAAATCTCATTCATCAACATTAACGAAAAACCATCAAGTTCAAGTTCAGAAACCATACCTTCCATCAATCAAACACGCTAGCACCCACTAACACAAGTATAGCAAGCAAGAAATATACTAGCATCAACTAGTTAATCACAATACCGGTAATACTATTATCAATATCATCACAAGTCTCATCCGAGACTAACACAACAATATGCATCCATTTATTAAGCATTAAAGCATATACGTAAACATATAACGTAAAAACATTTGGTTTTTCAAAGGGGTCCACTCACAGGTAAGCAAAGCGTCCATCACACTTAGACTCCTTGCTTGTATTCTTCTGATCCTCCATCAACCCTGTGAATATCAATATAAGCTAAGATGATCATTTTAATGGAACATAGTCCAATTCAACCCTTTAGTCTTCGAATTTGTATAAACAGAGGATACCAAGCAAGGTTCTAAAAGACGATATGCACTAGTCAGGCGGCGAGACTGGGCCTAACGCCTAGGCGGATTTAAGTTAATTTAATATAAAATTTAAATTTATTATATAAATAATATGTTTAAAAAAATATATATATATGTAATGTTAGGGGTTTTAATATAAATGGTCTTAAAAGGAAAAGGAATAATAAAACAATACAAAAATATTTAAAAAGTAAAAAATGATCATTGATTTGGGTGAGAAAAGAAACAAAAGAATATTGACACAAAAAAAAAAACAGAAATAAAAGAACATAAAATAGTGGAAACGTGGAACCAAACAGGAGTGGTGGGACCATAAAGATCACATTTGTCCATTTAAATTGAAAAAAAAAAGATGGAACCCACCAATCATCTTCTTCCTTTCGACTTTGCAACCTGACTTTTCTAGATTCAAAATTTTTCCTGGTTCCAGCGTCTTCAAATACAGTCGACTCGACTCCGCCCAGCCTCGTCCAGCCCCGCGTAGACCTGCATAGCTCCGCCTAGACCAGCCTAATCCCGCCCAACGTCCGTCTAATACTTTCTCCTATTTTGAAACCGATTACGAGTTAATCGGGGCGGTTGGTCTCCACCCATCGCCTAGGCGGCCGCCTAGGCCAATTTTTAGAACACTGGCAGCCAGTGATTTAGAACATCAAAAAACCTAAAGTTAGGTATTGGGTTTGTCACGCGCCGCCATGCTCCGACCACGCGTCGCCGTGATGATGTCACACGTCGCCTTGGGCCGCCGTACTCTCTGCTATAGTTTGGCAAGTAAACGTTGCACTCATCGTTGTTGGTGCCACGCGTCAGTATGGTGAGGTTTGTAAGTGAGTTAATGGATTATACCTTCTCCGTTATGAGATTCCGTCAAAGTTAAAAGAATCTCAGCCGCTGCCATTAAATCTAACAGTGACTGTGGCAAGTCTTTATCGCTGGTCGTGGTGATTCATTGGAAACTACAAAGTAGCCCATAACACTATTAGGGATCTTCCGAACTTGATTTCAATGTTTTCAAAGCTAAATTTCAAGTATCTAAGTCCTAAAAATCACTAGAAACATACCTAGGATCCTTTTAGGACTAGGAGAGGTTGAATCCCTCTCGGATTCCACTGTTGGAGCTTGATGTAACTCATCAAAATTTGGAAAAAGGTTGGCAGAGTGCATACATGTTAAAACTTGGCGATCTTAACCCAAAATTTACATACAGTTAGGTAATTTGTTACCTATAATGGGGTTCGAAGGAGTTCGAGTGCCAAAAGCCTCGAACTCGTTGGAAACAGCTCAAGGTTCACCGTTGAAAGCTACGACAAAGAATATGGGTGCATAGAGAGGATTAGACCACAAATTAAAGCTAGAATTAGCCCAAAAACACACTTAAAATTCACCAACGAGCTAAACCCAAAGAGAATAGTCATCACCTAGCTTCGAACTCAACAACATTCACCAGAATTCGTCGCCAGGGATGACATGCATGCACAAATTCATGACAGGTCTTAAACCTTTGGATTATCGACATAAACACACATAGTCAAGAAAGGGATTAAACCATACCTGAGATGGAGTTTGAGAGAGCTCAAGCTCTCTGCTTTAATGGCAGAGCTCACGGGGGGTGCCTCGATGCAACTTGCAATGCCATAGATGAGTTCCCCATATCCCAAAGGTTCACAGTTCAGATTTTTGGGAGTTAGTTTGGTCGAAATCAAGAGGAATGGGGTGGTTTATGTTGATTTCTAGTTCAAAGTGGTTGTTTGTATTCATTCATAAGTAACAATTACAAGTGAAGGCTCTATATAGAGAGACCGAGCAAGACTAGCAGCTAAAGACAAAAGACAGCTGCAAGCCACTGATATGGGCCACTAGTTAAACCAACTAAACTAGATACAAGTTTCTAGGTAAAATATGAAAACCAATACTATGGAGAAAGATGCATGGAACAGCTGCAACACAGTATGGGAGGTATAGAGCTGCAGATGCAACTTTATCTCATTCACCAAATGACACAATGATGCACAGTGGTGGCTGCAACTCACATGTGAGTAGATGAAGTTGCAGATGCAACTTGTACCTTGAAACGGATGCTGCATATGACTGATGTTGCAGATGCAACTAGTACCTTGACCACTGATGACTTCTTTCAACACGTCCCCTCAAGCTGGATCAAATGGGTTGATTGATCCAAGCTTGCAAAGCAACCTTTGAAACTGAGTAGACTCTAAGGTTTTTGTGAAAATGTTTGCCAGTTGATCATGACTTCGAGTGAAGATGGTTTCGATCACTTTGGCTTGAACTTGGGCACGGATGTAATAATAATCCACTTCAATGTGTTTTGTTCTTTCATGAAACACCGGATTCGATGCAATGTGCATGGTAGCTTTGTTATCATATCGAAAATACATCGGTTGAGAGCTTGAAAAACCTAGGTCTGTAAGGAGACTTTTTAACCAAATAAGCTCACAAGCAGTGGATGCCATCGCACGGTACTCAGCTTTAGCACTTGACCTAGCTATCACAGCTTGCTTCTTGCTCTTCCATGTAACAAGGTTGCTTCTTGACTTGTGGAATATTTACGATCAAGGGCATTACCTGTCCAGTCAGCCTCGGTGTAGCCTATAATGTGAGTTGAACCATTTTTCTTCATGAGAATACCCCTTCCCACTGAGCCTTTAAGGTACCTGAGAAGTCTTTTGACCATTTCCCAATGAATTGAGGTAAGAGAATGCATGAACTGACTAATGAGACTCACTGCATAAGCAATGTCTGGTCTCGTAATAGTAAGATAAATGAGTTTCCTAACTAATCTTTGATAGGTGTTAAGATTAGTTAAATATTCGCCTTCAACATCTAACTTGAGCTTGTTAACTAAAGAAGTACGAGCAGGTTTGGAGTCCATCATTTTTACCTCATCAAGAAGATCCAACACATATTTTCTTTGATTTAAGAACAGACCCTTATTAGAAGTAGCAATTAGACCCGGCAGTTTTTGACACGACACGAAAACGATACGAAAATAACGAGTTTCGGGTCAACACGATAACTTATCGGGTCATTATCGGATGACCCGTTAAGAACCCGTTAATAACGGGTTCTTAACGGGTATACACGCGGGTAACCCGTTAAGAAAAATTTATTTTGATAATTTTAAGTTTAATACTAAAGGATTTATTAAAAAAAATACAATAGCCATATTAATATATACAATATATTCTATATTAAATATATAGTTTTTTATTATTATTCTATATAAGTTTAAAAAAAAAAGTTTTAGTCATTATTTATTTTTATTATGAGAGTTCCTTATTATCATTTCTAGGATAAATTTTACTTAACATGTTGTTGTCCAAAATTAAAATAAACTAATATAGTATTTGTATAGGCAAGAACTAAGAAGACATACATACAAGTATGAAAAATGTGAAAGAATATATAAATACTCGTGATTCATCATTATTCCTCCACGAGTAGATAATGGTTACACTTACATTATCGTTTAGATTTTTAAAATCCTCCAAACCTTCACGAATAATGTTTTTTATTTGAGGGCAAAATTAATAAAATTAATAATAATTATTGTAGAAGTATAAAAAATGTAAAAAAAATAAAAATACAGTCACTCATAGTGACAAACTTTACAACTTTCATGAAGGGGTAAGCTTCGAAATCCAACATTATAATTCATAAACCTTAAATTTATATTTAACCGTCGGTTGCCATTTACGCTTTATTCTTCTTACTGAATTTCATTTTTAAAATTTTCTTTTTTGAAAACATGATCATCTGGTGGATGTAAGAAGATGAACGGTTCAGATCTTTGATATCACGTTTTGATATTTACGGTTAACTGAAATATGAGTCAATGTAATATAGTTTGTAGAAACTTTATAAACATCAAGCAATATTTTCACTAACCGTAAAACTCTGAATATAATATCAACGATCCAAACCGTTCATCTTCCTGCATCCTCTAATAGATAATGTTTTCAAAAAATAAAATCTGAAAAAACAAAATTTGATGAGAACAATGAAGCGTAAATGTAAATAACAATCAACGGTTAAATTTTGATCTATGATTTATATGATTATAGTGGCGAATTTCGAAGTTAAGCTCTTCATGAAAGTTGTAAAGCTTGTCATTACGAGCGTTTATATATTTTCTATATTTTTTTACACTTCTACATTAATTAAAAAACTATTAAAGACTTTAGGTAAGTGAAATATACTTAAAAGAAAAATGCGTTTTTATGTTTTGGATGTGACAATATGATATGTATATACTTATTTAGTATTATGTTTTTCATTTGATTATTTATTGGTTTAAAATATATTTTCCTTAACGGGTAACGGGTCGGGTCATATTACCTGTTAATATTATCGGGTCAATTTCGGGTCGGGTCATTTTACCCGTTTATTTTAACAGGTATTACACGACACGAACACAGAAAACGACACGAACACAGAAAACACGACACGAATGCCAGGTCTAGTAGCAATCTCAATCCCAAGAAAATATTTGAGAACTCCAAATCTTTGATTGCAAACTTGTGGTGAAGGGATTGCTTGAAAGCATTAAGTTCATCAATATTGTCTCCTGTAATGATTAAATCATCAACATATATAAGTACTACGAGTTTACCAGCTGAACCAATTCGAACAAATAAGGAATAATCAACATGGCTTCTTTTGAATCCTGCAGCTTCCAAAACTGAGCTCAGTTTGGAACAGTGTTTTAAAAAACGGCCTAGACGCTAGACGGTGGTGACCTGAGGTGATTTCTTGTAAATCGGTTGGGCTCTAGGCGGGCGCCTAGACGGCCCTAGGCGGTGCTAGGCGGTTCCTCAACCTCATACATAATAAAAAAAAACATGTGTTAGTCTTCTTATTTTCTGTCTCAAATCATCAAATGGACACATATTCAACAATGGCAGGGGCGATGCTTACCCTTGTGGTAAGATTGGAGCTTCAATGTGCCATCATTCCCATGGTAAGACTAGCTGGTTTTGGTTTTTGCATATAAGATTGACTATTGTGAGCAGCTAAAGATGAGTGGGTGTATTGAAATAAAAGAGGAGGGTCAAGCATTGGAGCTAAAATGGTAGATGAGGAGCGGCTATGGTTCTTCATTATAAGGAAATGAGAGCTATTTGTTTTTTTTTTAATCTTAAAAGAGAGATAGAGAGGTCTGAGAGAAATGGGAGAAAGGGTCGAGTGAAATATGAAATGAGAGAGGTTCTGCAATTGAGAGATATCTCTCATATTCTAGAGAGAGAGGCCTAGAATTTCTAAAAAGCAATCAGAAATGTGGGCACATCTTAGCCTTTATTTTGGAATCCTAAGAAATTCACCACATGGATGCATGACACGTGTGCATGCCATGTCTGTTGAAAGGAACGTTAGGACATGGAGAGACAAGAAGCCGTTTGGGGCTTTGGGCTTGAGGCAAGACAGAGAGTGTCGCAGATATTATAGCTGTTGCTAAAAATTGACACCAGTGTGGACTTGGACGTGTTGGTCAGCGCGTCCTCACCAACTCATAGGTCTCCAGTTTGATCCCTGCACCCATCATATTTTTCTTTCTTTTTGATGAGCCTTTCGCATGGCTCCAGGTCTTGGTTTCGAATCCAGGTGCGCCCCTTCCTTTTTCTTCTTTTCTTTTTGTTTAATTCTTTGTTTTTTTAATTTGTTTGTTTCTTTTATGTTTTTCCTTTCTTTTAGTTTGTTTGTCCTAGGCGTTCATTTTTATTAAAGTAGGACATAAAATCAATTATCTCAAATTTCTATTTTACAATAATTAATTGGAATTTGGTTTGCTTCACATTATTTAATAATTCCTGTGGAGAACGACCTTGTGAGATCCGTTTATACTACAATAACCTTGTCATTCTTGCAAGTATTATAGGAGTTTTTAACACTTTTGCGTATCTTGTAAAAGTTACATTACTATATTTCCTTATTTTTCCTCCTATTTTGCATTTTATGTGGTTTTAAATTGTGAAATTGTTGTATATGTATCATCCTACAATACTCCTTACTATGGTTATATGGCATATATGCTTAATGTGTTTTTAAATTTTGGACTTGTTGGATACTCTTTTTGCATTTTATCATCTTATCCATGGATTTCATACAAGTATAATTTTTTGTAAGTGTCAATATGCACTTATTTACAAGATATATAAGAAATTTACCTAAATACGCCTAGGCCGCCTAGGCGCCCGCCTGGACCCCGCCTAGCTGCCTTGGCGCTAGGCGCCAGTTCACTGCCCGACTAGCACCTAGCATTTTTTAAAACCTTGGTTTGGAGTACCATGCACGAGGAGATTGCTTGAGTCCATATATGGCTTTGTGAAGTTTGCAGACCATATTAGTTTCATTCTCTTGGGGATGTCCGGGTGGTAATCTCATGTATACCTCTTCTTAGGTCACCATGAAGAAAGGCATTCTTCACATCCATTTGGAACAAGGGCCATTCATGATTAACAGCCACAGATAGTAGAACTCTCACAATGTTCATCTTGGTAACTGGAGCAAATGTATCCTTGTAATCAATGCCATATATTTGAGTGAATCCCTCTAGCTACTAGGCTGGTCTTGTGCCTTTCAATTTCACCATCAGAGTGAAATTTTGTCTTGTAAATCCACCTACTTCCCACAGCTTTCTTCCCTTTGGGAAGCTTGACAACACACAGTGTGTGATTATCATTGAAGGCCATCATTCAAGGCCTCAAGTTCTTCGTGCATTGCTTTTTGCCAGACTGGATTGACACTAGCTTCTTGAAAACTTTTAGGTTCAGTTTCATTAGACAACAAACTAAGGAAAGATGCACTCTATGAAGACAAATTTTTATAAGTAACAACTTGAGAAATAGGATGCCTTGCAGTATAAGCCATATACTCTTGAAACCTTGCAGGTGGTTGCCTATCTCTGGTAGGGTTTCTCCTTGGAGCAATCACAACTTCTTGGAGTTGATCTTGAGTTTAAGAAAGATTAGTGGAATTTTCACAACTCACATGATCATCAATATGATTAATAGAGAGCAATTGGGAGCTACATTCATGCACTTCAGTTGGAGTAGAAAGTGGAAATGAATCCAAGAAACTCTCTCCCTGCGAAATAGACTCATAGTTTTTTGAAAAATAGGGAGTGAATTCATCAAATCTCACATCTCTAGACATTATGATTTTTCGGGTGCTTGGATTATAACACTTGTAACCCTTATGAGAACTTGAATAACCCATGAATACACACTTAGTGGTTCTTGGTTCCAATTTGTCACGTTGAGTAGCCTGAATGTGGACAAAGCAAATGCACCCAAAAGTTCTGAGGTGAGATACATCCATGGTTCTTCCTTTAAGGATCTCATAGGTCAATTTAGAACTCAATATTCGACTAGGCAACCTGTTAATGATGTAAGTGGCAATAAGAATGCCTTGGGACCAAAACATCTTGGGAACATTCATTTGAAACATCAAAGACCTGGTTTTTTTCCAACAAATCCCTATTTTTTCTCTCAGCAACACCATTTTGTTGTGGTGTACTCACACAACTTGTTTGATGCATAATTCCATAAGTGCTTAAATAGGTTGACATGATGTTAGATGTATACTCAGTGCCATTGGCAGACCCAAGTGTATGTATCTTGGAGGAAAAATGAGTTTTAACAAGATTGTGAAAGTCTTTAAAGGCATCAAACACTTCACTTTTAAACTTCAATAGGTACAACCAAGTAGTTATAGAGTAATCATCTACAAAGGTAACATAGTACCTATACCCATCAAATGATTCTACCCTCGAGAGACCCCAAACATCGAAGTGAACAATTTCAAAAAGACTATTGGTTCTAGACTTGGATGAAAGAAAAGGAAGTCTAGTAGCTTTTGAGAGTTGACATGTCTCACATTCCTATGAATCTTTACAAAACTTAGGAAACACAACAGACAACACTTGTTCAGAAGGGTGAGCTAATCTTTGGTGCCAAAGCTGGTGTTCTTGATCAAGACTTAAACAGGCAAAAAACTTTTGGACAATGTTGATATCCCTTGACAGGTAGTACAGACCATTTAGATTGACTTCTTCACCAATCTTCCTCTTGGTGACTCGGTCCTGAAAAACAACATTGTGAGGAGAGAAAATGGCAAGACAATCTAAGGTTTTTGTAATCTTTCCAACAGACAACAGTTGGAAAGGGAAAGAAGGAACATAAAGTGCAGGTGACTCGACCCTATCACTCATCAAGTTTATCTTCCCTTTACCTAGAATAAGTTCCCCCTTACCACTTGCCACAGATACATGACTAGGTTTGTGTAACTGAGTATACTCATGTAAATTGGATACTTTGTTTATCATATGGTTAGTAGCACCTGAGTTTATAATCCAAACATCATGTGGAAGACCTATATTTAGAGCAATGGAAAATGCACTTGTTATACCTGAGATGTCTCTTTATGGTACACATTCTGAATCAGCCAAGAATCCGGCAAATTTCCCAAGTAAAACAGTGAGATTTCTAGTGGCTTGATCCTCACTCTCAGTGCTTTCCTTCTTTCTTTGTATATAGGCAGCAAACTCATTTATTAAATCAACAGGGTTGGAGGTGAAATTTACCAGTTCACTAGTAAATGTGCTTGCTGCATGATAGGCCTTTGGAGCATGAGTTTATGAGTGATTGAGTGAACCTTTTACATCTCTGAAAGACTTGTTTTCAAACTTAGGTCTTAATTTAGGATGTAGGATCCAACACTTCTCCCTCAAATGACCACCACCATTGTAGTAAGTGCACTTCCAATCTGACCTCATTCATTTGAACTGCTTGTCCCCAGCTGATTTGACTTTTAATGCTTTAGCTTCCAAGTTGGTCGTGATTTCGACACTCATCACTTTCCTGCGGGTTTCTTCTCTTTACACAACTTGACACACACTTGCAAATGATGGAATCTCAGGAGTCATCAAAATGTGGCTCCTGAGATCTTCATACTCTGGTCCCAAACTAGCCAAGATTTGGAAAACCTTGTCTTCATCAGCCCTCTTCAGAAGCATAGCGGAATCAGTGGTGTGTGGGCGATACAAATCTAGTTCGTTCCACATGTTATTCAAGCTTCCAAGGTGTTGAACAAATGCTTGATCACCTTGCTTTAAACTAGCAAGGTTCTTTTTAAGTTGGAACACACGAGCAACGTTGTTTTGACTCCCGTACATCTCCTTGACTAATTCCCCAAGAATTTATGGGATTTTGAGTAACTGAAAAACTCAGATAGCTTGGGCTCTATGGAGTTGAGCATCCACGACATAACCAGTTGGTCATTACACAACCATGCATCATAAGACGTTGAGGTAGTTTCAGGAGGTTTAATGTTGCCATTGATGTACCCTATCTTGGATCTTCCTCCTAGGGCAAGCGTGACAGCACGAGACCAAGGTAGATAGTTGAATTCATTTAACAACACGGAGCACAGCCTTTGATTAGGATTGATCTCTCCATGAATGATGCTGGAAGTTGAAGTAGAGGAACTCGTAGCCTCTGAAACCAAAGGGTTGTCTTTTGCCATTTTCGTGGGATAAACAGAAGAAAAAAAATACAGTAGAGAATAAATCAGAGGCAGGCCAATTATGCTTCCTGCTCTAATACCATGTTGATTTCTAGTTCAAAGTTGTTGTTTGTATTCATTCATAAGTAACAATTACAAGTGAAGGCTCTATATAGAGAGACCGAGCAAGACTAGTAGCTAAAGACAAAAGACAGCTGCAAGCCACTGATATGGGCCACTAGTTAAACCAACTAAACTACATACAAGTTTCTAGGTAAAATATGAAAACCAAAACTATGGAGAAATATGCATGGAACAGCTGCAACACAATATGAGAGGTATGGAGCTGCAGATGCAGCTTTATCTCATTCACCAAATGACACAAGGATGCACAGTGGCGGCTGCAACTCACATGTGAGTAGATGAAGTTGCAGATGCAGCTTGTACCTTGAAACTGATGCTGTATATAACTGATGTTGCATATGATTGATTAACTGATGTTGCAGATGCAACTAGTACCTTGACCACTGATGACTTCTTTCAACAGTTTCCTTTTCGGAGCTTAGAGAGATAGAGAGAGGATCGAGAGCCTAGAGAAAGGGGTTGCAGAAAAAGAGGGAGAAGAGGGATAAAAGGGAGAAGAGGGAGACCGATAGTGGGTATAACCCCACTTAAAAGGCTAAATAGCCAAATGGTCCCTGAGATTTGCATAACTCATCACTTTGGTTCTTAACATTTCAAATCGATAAAAGTGGTTCCTGGGATTGTCCACCATCCATCATTTTGGTCCTTCCGTTAAAAACTCCGTTAAGTATCACGGAGCTCTTGGCCGGAAGTTTGGGCAATTTTCACAGCTTCGTAACTCAATCGTTTCTTAACCAAATTCAACCCATAATATATTAAAATGAAGATAGGAAAGTGTAGAATAAGATTATACCTATTTGGAAGCCCAATGAATGCTGGAAATGGCCGGAAAATAGCCTAAAAGTTGACTGGCCTGAGGGAAAACTGGAAAACTCGCCGAAAACTGGTTAAACATTAAATGTTCATAACGTTTTCAATACTCAGCGCAATCAAGTGATTAAAAAACTAAAATCATACTTCTCGATGAGGCGAAGAGAATGGTACCTTTTTAGATGGCTAAATCACCGTGGTTTGGCCGAAAAACAGCTCGAAAGTGGCTAACTCGAGACTAAGACAACAACTTTCGAGCCGTTTTTCAGCCAAACCATGGCGAGTTAGCCATTTAAAAAGGTACCATTCTCTTCAACTCGTCGAGAAGTATGATTTTCATTTTTGAATCACTTGATTTTGTTGAGTATTGAAGAAGTTATGAACGTTTAAAGTTTACCCAGTTTCCGGCGAGTTTTCCAGTTTTCTTTCGGACCAGTCAACTTTGAGGCTATTTTCCGGCTATCTGTGACAGCCATTGGGCTTCCAATTAGGTATAACCTTATTCTACACTTTCCTATTTTCATTTTGATATATTATGGGTCGAATTTGGTTAAGAAACGATTGAGTTACGAAGGTTTGAAAATTGTCCAAACTTCCGGCCAAGAGCTCCGGAACACTTAACGGAGTTTTTAACTGAAGGATCAAAATGATGGATGGTGGACAATCTCAGGGATCACTTTTATCGATTTGAAATGTTAGGGACCAAAGTGATGAGTTATGCAAATCTCAGGGACCATTTTGGCTTTTTAGCCCACTTAAAATTGTTTTGAGTGAAATTACGGTTTTGTCTCTCCAATTAAATTTAATTACAAATAGACCCTCGGGTCTCAGTTCGTAATTCGATTTCGACGTAAAACTTACGTACGAAAATAAAGTTTATGAAACTTAAGAAAGTGCGAGGATATAATTCTTGAGTTGAGGCTCGGTAAATTAATTAAGACATCCACTCAAGGGCAAAATAGTCATTTCTCACGTCACGAGAATAAATTATAATATTTTAATGTATGGATTGTAACGATTTACCACAGTAATAAATTTATCTCATTAAATGTTGGTTATATGCATTATTTACTATGCAAATGTGGTCCGAAAATGTACTCTCCTAGCATTACTCTTCTTTTAAAACCAGCAAATAAATTTTACAGCCCACTTCAATTTCATTACTTCTGCCCCAATTGTTTGACCAGAACTATGACAGTTTCTTGTCTTCTTTCAGTTGGTTTGTTCTTATAGTTGGTTTGCCTTGAGACAACGTCTACTTTGCTTTGTAGTGCCGGCCTTCCGTTAATATCTAATTAGCTATTTCATCTGTATCTTACAGCCAAATCCCTTGTTATCCTTTATATATTGATCTTATTCTCATCTTCACTTCATCTTCATATTCTTATTCTCAAAGAAAGAATTCCGAAGTTAGTAACTCACCAAAAAACCATCTTTTCTAACCTTTCTTCACAAAAGTTTATCCACAAAATGGCGGAGCGAATGATGAAGGAAGAGAACCCTAACCTTCCATGGGAGATGATACGCGAGATTTTTTCATGGCTGCCAGTAAAATCATTAGGCCAATTCAGGTGTGTATCTAAGCCATGTCGTTCTTTCATCTCCGATCCCAACTTTGCTAAAATTCAGCTTAGCAGAACAATTGACAATAAGCACATTTTGTTCCAAAGACGGAGACTTGTATTTACTAATGAAAAACGTCATTCCATTTACTTTTGCAACCTTGATGAACTTCTCAATCAAGACAGTCGATTTCTGGATGATGGAGAAAGTATTAATGAGAATATTGGTAAAAGTGTTGTGGTTAGTAATCTGGATTATGTTCATCCTGAACAGTCCAGTCCTGATGGGTTGCCATTGCCGAATTTCTGGGTCTTGATTTCTTACTGCAATGGGTTAGTGTTGTTCAAGTTAAATGGACAAGAGTTATATCTGGTCAACCCAGCAATAAGGGAATATAAGAAACTGCCCAAGCCACCATCTTTTAACGCACTAAGTCTTTCTGGGTTCGGTTTTGATCATGCCAGTGATGATTACAAAGTGGTAAATGGGTGGTCCGTGAAAGATGAGATCGAGTTTGCTGTCTATTCATTGAAAACCGGTTTTTGGCGAGTGATCGAAAGGCGGTTTCCCTACAAAGCTATGTTCTGTTTTATTGGCTTCATGCTGAATGGAGGCGTGCATTGGTTGGTGAAAATAGCCCAAGATGACTCGTGGGTGATTATATCTTTCCTTTTAGCAGAGGAGGAGGTTCGAGAAATTCCAGTACCATTTACTTCTTATAAGCCACTACACTATAAACTGGGTGTCTTCGGGGAATTTCTGTGCATAGCAGATTGGGTTTCTTCTCATGTAGATGAACAATATACTGACTTTTGGGTTATGAAGGAATATGGAGTCAGGGAGTCTTGGACTGAAAAAAAGTTCTCCAGTTTCATCCCATTCTCGTTAGTACATTCAGGTTGCTGGAAGAAAGATTATGTTCTCTTGATTTGCCAGCACAAGAAGCTGCTGGTTATGTACGACTTTAGTGATGGAAGCTCGCATTGCATAAACATTTATGATTTCCCTAAAGTAAGTGATGCGGGTTTCTATGTGGAGAGCCTTGTTTCGCTAAACTAACCTCGCAATATTGACTGAGAACTGGAGCATGAGAGAGTGTAGATATGCGCCAGAGAGGTAAGAAGAAACAATTTATCTGTGTTTCTTGTTTCCTTCGCATCTATTTCTCAATTTCCGTATATCTTTCTCTTGCCAAATAATTCGTGATTTTATTTTCCTCTTGCCGTTACTACTGTTATATTCTTGCAGGTTACTTAGTATAGCTTCTTGTTTGACAGACCTCTTGGAGCCATATATAGGTCTAAGTTGTTTTTTGTACAGTTCATGAAATTCAATTTGAAGTATTCATACATTAATTAACGAATCAAGAAGATGATTCCTAGCAACATGCTATAGTTTGTGTAAAACGAAGAAGTTGGATGGTTTAGCTGCTTTGAAACTTAAATATATATTGTTCTTGCTCCAAGACTGCAACCTTGATGAAATGTTAAATGTGTTTGGCCATCATGTGATATACATACGGAAATATGATACGGGCATAATTTTAAACCTGTGAGTGTACGTGGTTACTCTCATCTATTAGATTTTTCACTGCTTTGTTTGAAGGCCTCATTTAACGTTTAATCTATATTTATGCTGCTTAAGGTGAACGTTGAGGTTAAGTGAGTATTCTGATGAATAATATGATCATATGGGTTTAAGTGTAGTTTGGATTGAAAAAATTTGATGCATGATTCTAGTAACGGGTATATCCGTTTTGAGCATGTTGCCATGAAATTGAGATGAAGGTTGATAGAAATGATACATTTTGTTCTCCTGCAGTTTATTAAGGACTATTGGATGCTTGCCGTTGCTATTGAGATTCACCTTCAGCGATTCAAGACCGTTAACATGCTTTACGATTGCTTTATATTGGGATAATGCGTAGCAAAAGCATTAATGTGGTTTGGATCCAAAAAACACTAAATGTTTTATCGTAGTAAAAAAGATAAATGTGAATTTGAGAAATTAGTATATTATGGATTTTGTATCTGTAGGTACGAACATTTCACGCTTAATGAAATTTATCTTTTTTTATGCAGTCATTCACCATTGCATGCGTTGTGTATGTGTATATATATTGTCATTCCCATAATGATAATGTAAGGTGGACTAATACAACATGGTTCTAGGATCACAATTTAACATGCATCATGATAATTACAAGAAGAAGATGAATGATACCAACCTGCACCGATTGGAGACATGGTGGCTTGAGCTCACAGGTTGTCTTCTACTTCCAGTACTTCAAAATGTCTCTCTACCATGAATAGGGTTTGGCGTGATTGAGAGTACAAGCGTATAGAAGCAGAGACTTAACCGTGATATTTATATCGTTAGGATTTTTAACACACCCGACCTATCATTGGCTGTGAAGATTGACCCTATCTCTTTAGTGTTTAAGTCCCACCATGATTCTATATCTTCGTAATAAAATCTATCAAATTTCCTCTAGGTTAATTGCAAGGGATAATACTTCATAATCCTTATTATGTTAGGACTATTGGATCACTTTGGCGGCTAACAACTTAATAGACAAGTAGCTTACAACAAAATGATCCAATACAACATACATTGTCATTCACAATCTTACACATAAATCATACGGAGCAGAACGATACACGGGTTCACCCTTCTTCTGTGGCGAAGCCGAATGTGCATGAAAGAAATTCATACAAGACGTATAGAAAA
Organism: Malus fusca; assembly: GCA_035220775.1. Taxonomy (NCBI): domain Eukaryota; kingdom Viridiplantae; phylum Streptophyta; class Magnoliopsida; order Rosales; family Rosaceae; genus Malus; species Malus fusca. The sequence continues at coordinate 28,125,966 of CM069069.1, forward strand.
TGAAGTAATGTTATAAAAGAAGCATAAATTGAAGGGTCAATTATTTCTCTGTCTGGACAGAATATTATTTTTCCTATTCATCTCATAGGTTAAAGATGAAGGGAGGGGGAAAGTAAAGGAAATAAACAACGAAAGAGAGCCTTTTAACGTCTGGAAAGCAACCTCTTCGCGCCTCCTCTTCCCTACTGTTCTTTCAATTTACCGAAACAAACACAATTTCAGTCCTTGTCAAATATCAAGGCAATGAAACAAACACAATTTCAGTCCTTGTCAAATATCAAAGCAATGAATCAAACATAATTTCAGTCCTTGTCAAATATCACATGCAGACAAGCAATGAAACAAACACAATTTGAGTCCTTGTCAAATATCACATGCAGACTAATCCCTACTATAAGATTAAAAATTAATTTCAGTCCTTCAAATAGGCAGTCATTCAACGAGGCAAAATATTCATCTCATGCATGCAAGAAGGAATGGGGGAACGCAAATATCCACATATTGGTTGATTTTTTCTTCACATACGTCTAATGTTGCACGATTTATTCTTCTCTTTGTTTTCTTTTTGCTCAGTATTGGTGGTGTTGGGTCTCTCTGCTTTCTTGTTTCTTCCTCTTTGTTTTGAATGGCATATATATGACATGTATTTTCGTGGAGGTCAACAATTTACAACCAAGAGGAATGTGATTAATACCATCAACCTTTTGTGCTTGATTATATTTATTCATTTTTTTCTTGGATTTTGTTCGTGTTTGTAGCTTTTTTTTTTTTTTTTTTTTTTTGGGTAAAAGCACCATGTCAAAACATGGTGAATGTTGCAGTCATATTTAAAATAGGAATGTCATTGTGTAAATCTTAGTAGATATGAGAATGTATCTTATATTCCTATTAGGAGTAGATTACCTATTCAATGTTGTAATCCTAAAAGGGAAAAGTTTTTACCTATCCTACTACTATAAATAAAGGCACAATGGGGTGAATCAAACACACCTCACAATTAAATCACTCTCTCTTCTCTCTAACCATAGCCGCCCCCCTCTATCTCTAAACCCTTGATCGTTCAATCAAATAGGCCTACAACATGTTATCAGCACACTCTTACCAGAAGCTGAGGAATTGATGCATTGTAGGAGGGGGCTATCATCCACCAAATTCAAAGGCTTATTCGTTTTCTGCTAATCAGGTACGCTTAAAATAAAAGAAGATATTTGAAACGTCCACAAAGCATGAAAACATTCCCCATGATGCATGAACCCCTCTATGTTTATAATTTCCTTACGATATATGTATATATATATATACACACATATATATTGTATATGTTTATATATTTGTCAATATATATATTTGTTTCATGCATCGCACAATTAAATTGTTATGTGGAATATGTGACTCAAATTATATAAAATAAATTAGAAGCATATTTAGGGTTTCCTAGACCCTAAGGGAAATTGGACATAGTATGGCACCACCCCTGCGACACAACATCGGCAGCAGGCCTTTGGACTTTGCTACACCTATTTGGACCCCCAGGCCTTTAGCTTGATAGACTAGTATGGGCATGAAGCCCTAGTTCTACCTCTAAGGAGGCTTACAGCCTTCCTGGATCCAGACCAAGCCCAGGACAAGCTTTGCTTGTTGGGTCCTTGTCTTACAAGCACCCAGGCCCGCAAACCTGCTCCATATGGTGCTAGCCCACTTGATTGGGCTTAGTTTTTCTTGCGGCTCGCAACACATAAAGCAACCTATGCGGCTGGGCTCCCATTTGAATCCACACGCCAGCCCACGGGGCTGGGCTTTGTCCTCCCTTGCCTCACCTCACAGGCCAGTTGTCGCTGGGCCTTGCCCGCACCCCCTTGAAGCCCAAACTTGCAGATTGGGCTGCTCTTAATTTCCCTCACCCAGGCCCATGGCCTGCAGTCCACTCTCGAAGCCTTTAGGGCCTTGCCTACTCACGGCACCCAGCCCAAATATTTTGGGGCTATATTTTTGATCCAATAATATTATTTTAATTAAAAGTGACCTGCAGTCCATTAATCTAATAATAAATCCAAAATTATTAACCTGAAGATCACTTTTGGACATTAACGATTCAATAAATTTATTTTTATACTTTGAACTTTCACATACTTTCGTAGTAACGAAGCTCTCACACTTGAGTTCCCGAAGAACCTCAAATCCACTATATTCAAATTAGTATATTCCATTATGTGTTTCTTGCAGAAACCTCTAGGTCAAATCACTAGAAAGACATATACTTGCCTGAAGCAAGGCACGACTGGCATCATCTACGCTTCCAGGACTTTAAGTCCGTGAATGAATACAACTCTGAAGTTTGTAGAATCAGTTCATTGTTGAAATTCTGCAAAGTGGAATTAACCGAATCAGATCTCCTGGAGAAGACCTATTCAACCTTCCATGCCATCAATATTGTTCTGTAGCAACAATATAGGGCACAAAAATTCACCAAGTTTTCAGATTTGATCTCTGTTTTACTTCTCGCTGAAAAGCATAACCAACTTTTGATGAAGAGTCATCAATCTCGACCCACTGGCTCGAAAGCCATGCCTAAAGCGTATGCGATTAATTCTAGCAGCCATAAATGACGCAAGAACCGTCATAACCATGGCAATGGGCGGCAAGCCCCACCAGGGGCCCAAGGTCAATAAAGTACCGCACCTAAGGGAAGAAATGTGACCCAGCAGTGTCCACCACTCGCCCCTAAGGCCCCAAACTTCAAGAACAAGGGCAAAGCTCTCGTTCGGCCCGTTTCTACTGAACTGGGCATATGCTATCGTTGTAGATTAATGGATCATTGGTCACGCGTATGCCGAGCTTCCCCTGAGGCTATTGCCAAGTATCATTCCTGTCGTGAGTCTAACTTGGCACATGTGGATCATCCGAAAGATGCAACTACATCAATGGAGATATCAGATTTTCAGGAGGCATCAGCTCCTATGGATGAATAAATTAGACATGTTTTTAGGGTGTTTACCCCTAGTGGCCGAACCCACTAGGAGTGGCCGACCCTACCCCCTATTTTCTAGGTTGATAGTTTAATTTTGAACACTTTTTCTAAGTATTTGGAATAATTTGTTTGGTTTTGGTTTGTTTTGAATTATGGATTGTTATTTGAATGGATATTATTTTCTCGAATTGCTTAACTGAATGAATGGACTTATATTTATGCATGTGACCAATTCAATCAATTTATTTCTAGGTATGTCTAGTGGGGAAGTTAGTTGTCTAGCAGATAGTGCAACCACGCACACTATCTTGCGTGAACGACACTATTTTACTAACTTAATACTCAAGACAGCTCATTTGAAAACTCTCTCAGGGCCATCCAACCTGATTGAAGGATACGGAAAGACACGTATCATGTTGTCCAATGGTACAATCTTGACCATTAAGGAGGCACTTTATTCTCCACGTTTCGGAGGAACGTTGCTGAGTTTTAGAGATATTCAAGATTATCAATATCATATTGAAACCACTGAAGATAATGGTTCTGAATTTATTTGTATCACTTTATACGAATATGGCCAGAAGCATATTCATGAGAAGTTGGAACGTCTGCCGAATGGGTTGTACTTCACAACCATTCGCGGCATAAAAGCCCACAGTGTGGCCGACCCTATGCCTGAGTTCCAGGACACTTTGTTGCTTTGGCATGATCGTTGGGACATCCTGGACGTGACATGATGCGCCGTATCCTCAAATATTCACACGGGCATAAGTTACATCCCTATGTTGGACTCCTGCCATGCAAAGCGTGTTCTCTAGGGAAGTTGAATACTCAACCCTCCCATACAAAGATTATTCACGACCCCCTAAATTTCTTCAGAGGATTCAAGGGGACATTTGTGGACATATCCAACCAACCTGCGGACCATTTAGATACTTTATGGTGTTAGTTGATGCATCGACAAGATGGTCACATGTGTGCTTGTTGTCTACACGCAACACCGCGTTTGCTAAACTCTTAGCTCAAATCATTAAGCTTAGGGCTCACCACCTTGATTATCCGATTAAGTTGATTCGATTGGATGACGCTGGAGAGTTTACGTCACAGACTTTTGACAATTATTGCATGTAAGTAGGGATTGATGTGGAACATCATGTACCCCATGTTCACACCCAAAATGGCTTGGTAGAAGCTTTCATAAAGCGCCTTCAATTGATAGCTCGGACTTTGGTTATGAGAACCAAACTGCCGATATCTACCTAGGGCTATGCAATATTGCACGCAGCTATGTTGGTCCACCTAAGGCCCACCGCTACCCAACCACATTCACCGTTATAGTTGTTCATTGGACACAAGCTTGACGTCTTGCATTTAAGGGTGTTTGGGTGCGCCATTTATGTGCCAATAGCGCTGCCGCTACGAACCAAAATAGGTCCTTAGAGAAAAATGGGAATCTATGTCGGTTATGATTCGCCATCAATTGTTTGCTACTTAGAACCCTTGACAAAAGATCTCTTTACCGCACGTTTTGCGGATTGTCACTTTGATGAGACAGTCTTCCCGTCGTTAGGGGGAGATAAACATGCTATCGTTCCCATAGAACGCCTTGAATTGTTGTGGTATGCTCCCACTATGTCTCATTTAGATCCCCGCACTGCCCAGTCTAAAACTAAGGTGCGTCGAATTATAGATCTTCAAAGCATTGCTCAAAGCATGCCGAATGCTTTTAATGATATGACAAAGGTGACAAGATCACATATACCCGCTACAAACACACCTGTAAGGATAAATGTACCCCGCGTACATCAACAACCCCCCTAGGAAGGCCAGACCGTCCCTAGAGGTGGGGAGGCCGCACCCTTCACGCGGCAAGGTACATTGGCGATTAGCCAATCACCTGCTTCGACCTTGAAGCGTGGCAGACCCCTTGGTTCAAAGGATTCACAACCCAGAAAGAGGAAAATGGCACCAACTAGTGACCCTAGTTTGAATCTGACCATCGCTCACTCATCCGTTCCAACGCATGAGGTTATTCTAGATTACAGTGATGCTTCAAAGGAAACATGACGGTCTCCCAAGAATCGCGAGATTTTGGTCCATTACGTAGTATTGGATGAGGTTTGGAATATGAATGAGATGATCGTCAACGATGCATTCGCGTACTCAGTAGCTACTAACATCATGCTTAGCGATGACATTAAACCACGTTCCGTTAATGAATGCCGACGTAGAACCGATTGATTAAATTGGAAACAAGCAATCTAGGTCGAACTTGATTCGCTCGCAAAACGTAAAGTGTTTGGACCTAGCGTTCCTACACCACCATGTGTGAAGCCTGTTGGCTACACGTGGGTTTTCGTGAGGAAGCGTAATGAGAAGAATGAAATAGTTCGATACAAAGCACGCCTCGTAACGCAAGGCTTCTCTCAGCGCCCTGAGATTGATTACGAGGAGTCGTATTCCCTCGTAATGGACGTTATAACGTTCTACTACCTAATCAGTTTAGTAGTTTCCAAAAAGTTGAATATGCAGCTTATGGACGTGGTAACCGTGTATCTTTATGGGGATTTAGATACAGAAATTTACATGAAGTTCCATAAGGACTTCCATTGACTGGTTTAAATAGTTCTAGACCACGGAACACTCTCTTAATTAGGTTGAGGAGGTCACTCTACGGATTGAAACAATTCGGGCGGATGTGGTATAACCGTCTAAGTGAATATTTGACAAGTTAGGGTTATGTGAACTATGAATTATGCCCATACGTGTTCATAAAGAAGTCACATTCCGGTTTTGCAATCGTTGCAATTTATGTCAATGACATGAACCTCATTGGGACTCTCGCAGAGCTTGAAGAGATTGCTGCACACTTGAAATCTGAATTTGAGATGAAGGATCTTGGGAAAACTCAATACTGTCTCGGCCTAGAGATTGAGCATTGATCAAATGGAATCCTAGTACATCAATCGAACTACACTCAAAAGGTTTTGGGTCATTTTAATGAGGATAAAGTGAAACCTTCGAGTACACTTATGGTCGTTCAGACTCTAAATGCTAAACGAGATCCCTTCCATCCAGAGAATGAGGAAGAGATTTTGGAACTCGAAGTTCCTTACCTAAGTGCAATGGGGGCTTTATTGTACTTGGCTCAGTGCACTAGACCTAACATCTCCTTTGCTGTGAATCTTTTGGCAAGATACAACAATGCGCCCACACACAGACACTGGAATGGTGTTAAAGACATTTTCCACTACCTCAAAGGTACAACGGATTTGGGCTTCTTCTATACCCACGAATCTTCGAGTGTTGCCACCCTCTATAGTCCTCAGATTGATTCTCGCCTTGTTGGTTACGCAGATGATAGATATCTGTCTGACCCACATAGAGCACGTTCTCAAACGGGTTATGTTTTTACCATTGGAGACATCGCTATATCTTGGAGGTTTACCAAGCAAACGCTAGTTGCGACTTCGTCTAACCATGCTGAGATTCTCGCCCTGCATGAAGCATCGCATGAATGCTTCTAGTTGAGAAAAGTTATGAAACATATTTGAAGCACTAGTGGTTTTACATTAGTCGTTGACCTTCCTACGATGATCTTTGAAGACAATACGGCATGTATCGAGCAGTTGAAGAAGAGATACATCAAGAAAGACAACACCAAGCACATAGCGCCAAAGTTCTTTTACTCACATCAGCAGCAGCAGCATCAGAATATTGAAGTTAAGCAAATCCGTTCCCAGGACAACCTGGCTGATCTCTTCACCAAGTCATTGCCCAAGTCTACATTTTAGAAGCTCGTCCAATGAATCAGTATGCGTAAATTATCTGAATTGAATCGCTTGTAGTTCTCTTATTTAGAAGTTATGTCTAACTCAAGGGGAGTATCTAGAAGCATACTCACATGATCTTAATGTACTATTTTTCCTACGATTAAGAGCATTTTCCCACTGGGTTTTTGCTACCTAATGAGGTTTTAATGAGGCACCTATCCTGGGATGATCATACTCTGTTGAGTTCACTACTTTCGTCCTATTTGACGTTTGTTTTAGACATTATGCATACTTCTCACTTTTCTCCTTAGTCTATGGGTTTTTTTCCCCATGCCTTGGGTTTTACAAATGCATACTGCACTTAAATTTGAGACTCGTGATCACCCGTTGTGCCGATGACTTCATCAACTATTCTACCTTATCTGCTGAAGATCTGATGCGATGGTTTGTTGAGTATTTACTCACTCAAAGGGGAGTGTTGCAGTCATATTTAGAATAGGAATGTGATTGTGTAAATCCTAGTAGATATGGGAATGTATCTTATATTCCTATTAGGAGTAAATTACCTATTCAATGTTGTAATCCTAAAAGGAAAGGTTTTTACCTATCCTATTACTATAAATAAAGGCACAATGGGGTGAATCAAATACACATCACAATTAAATCACTCTCTCTCATCTCTAACCATAGTTGGCCCCCCTCTCTCTAAACCCTAGATCGTTCAATCAAATAGGCCTACAACAGTGAAACATTTATTTCAAACAAGACAAACTTACAACAAAGGCCCATTACATGTAAACAAAGCAAAACGGGACCTTCCAAAGAAACCAAAAAAGAGCCCAACCAAAAGTTGGAACCCAAGAAAACTAAAAACAACCAAGGGTTCGCTGCAACCACCGTCGGAACCAACGTTGCTACAACAGTGCATGTCGATCCGCACAAATCCCATCCCCAACCGAGCCTTGCCTCAGCAATCCCATCAACCAACTCCAATCTTCAGTCCAAGCACAACCACAAATTACAAAGAACTTGCAGCAAAGTGAAAGAAGCGCGTGGAAATCCACGAGCAACACTGCCATCCAAGGCAGACAACAAAGAGAAAGTGATGGTGTTTGGAACATCCGACCTAGTAGAAGCACTAGATCAGAACTCACCGACTTGACAAGCCACAAATCAAGGCCAAACTTGACTAAAAATTGGAAATTAGAGGAAGGATGAGGAGATACACCAGTGGGATGAGAAAAGGGTAAATCGAACCAGGAAGCAGGGGAACAAGCAGCAAAGGGGAGAAGAGAGGGAGACAAAGGCAAAAACAAAGGGACACCCACCGATCCCAGCTACAACTAGGATCCGCGGCAACAAACTTGGACACGATTGAGAGCCACTCACACGAAAGGGTGAGAATTGCCCGCAAGGAGAGGGAAGGTCTCTCACAAGGGGAGAAAATTCCAGAAGATCCTATTTTCGTGTTTGTAGCTTTTGTTGTCGGATTTTGATCGTTTTGATGTATGCATGAACCGTTGAATTCGGCGTTGGGATTGCTCATATTTGCATTAGATATATACTCGATTAGGTATTGTTCAACTAGGTACTATGATTTAAATGTATTCAACTAGATAATACGACTTAGCGTGTATTTAACTATTATCTAACCTATACATTATACTGGTTGAGTTTCTTTACATTTAGCGTAATTTATGCATGATGCTTAAGGGAATATTTTGTTTTGTCTTTACATTTAATTTTGACATATTTGTTGAGTTTTTCTCTTTTTCAGGCCGGGGCGAAGCCACATATTGCTGGGGCCACGCGTCCCTTTCCAATTTTGTTGGCCCTGTTGTTTGAATGATATTGTTGTATTTCTACCAACTACTCCTAAATAATTGCCCTCTTCCGTATAAAAATTTCTTATTCATATCCTTCTACACATAAAAATAGCAATATGTTCATTATAAAGTAGACGAATCACCCTAACTAACCAATAATAATACTCTTCTATCTCTATTGTAAAAATGTAGAACATGCCAATAAATTCATATAACTAATAACAGGGGCATAAATAATTTATAGGTATCTGCATCAAATAAATAAACGGCGCATCAAATGCAATAAATCAATTAGATGTTACTACTAAAAAAGAGCGATAACTAGTAAGACAATAAATAGAGAAATTAAACAACCTAAACATACCCATTGAAATCTTTAGTCTTTTGCACTTTCATTCTTCTTAAGATGACCGAAATTGTTCCACAGTTGATTAATCTTCGGTTGCATTGTATTGCGAAACTCATTCACTACTGGCTCTGCATCCACTACGAAGTCAATGAAAGCCCTTATGCATTCACTTATCTTCGTTTCCATCTCATCCAGGATTGGTGGTCTTGTTAGCATCCATGTTAGCGATTCGGGCGAAAATGGAATGCTCAAAACAAACTCCATCCTTGAAATCACTGCAGAGAGTAATCGTTCCAGTCCTTCATCGAGCGTTATTATGCAGAAGCATTCAAACAGCTCAGTTCCATAATTGTAGCCTTCCATAGTAGCCAATCTTCCTCCCATTGCTTGCATCCTCTTCATGTTAATCTTTTCCAATTCACGATCCGCTATTCCCAGAAGACTAGTGACTCTTTCATTTATAGCACAACCATCCCAATCGACTTTAGTCTGTAGCGCATAAATCTTACAACTGAACTCTTGGAACTTTTCGATCATCTCATCCGATCCTTGTGACATCAACAACATAATATCAACAAGACAGAGAGAGAGCCGAGTTCCAATACTGACTATTAGATTCCTTATTTTTTTCAGACCTTCCTGTTTTTTGTTTGTTTGAGAACACTCTTTCAGGCATTGCACACAACTCTTTCCACTGGAACGAGAAGATCCTTCCATTTCTCTTCAATCAACTTCCGTCTCCTTCCCAGAAAAACTTACAAGAGAAAATGAAAAGGGCTAAGGAAACGTACAAGAGGAAATAGTGTCATAATTGAGATGATTTATTGGTTTAAGGAATTAAACATGTTTCCTTAAATTAATGAACCTGAGATAGAATGTGTCATTTATTCCTTTGCTATTCCTTCTTCCCAATCTAGTACGTTTTTCCTTTCTCACCTCCATTGCCTCCCTATTCAAAATTTGTCACCGTTGAGCATGGTTGTCTACGACGTCAAACTGTGGTTACGATCTTTCGTTGATTCTTGGGTTTTCATTCTCCTGTGTTATGTGAACACAATGGCACATTAATGGTTCAAGTTTGCCAGATTTTTTTTAGGAATTGAACCTCCTGATAATCTTCCGGGTGCTATTTTAAAAGAATTGCTTCTTAATTATTCACGAAATATGTGAAAAAAAACTTTAAATAAAAAATATGGAAATTTTATTAGAACCCAGTTGTCTTATCTCTACACCCAATTAAAACATTTTCTCTATTAAACATCCAAGTTTGCCCTTAAATAAATAACAATAAGAAAATAAACATTGGTGTTTTTATCTCTGCACCCAATAACTCAAAACCTAGCACACCACTGCACTCTTCCATTATTTCCGGTGAAACCCACCCAAGTGACAACAAAAAATTCTATCAAGATCACGAACGACCATGGGCTCCAAAATTTTCAATTGGGATTATTTATTGGAAATTTTAGGGGTAAATTATCAAGACCATATGCAGTAATATAATTGAAATCCAAGTCGTGTAAAAGTAGTTTCATCCCAAAAAAGAAAATAAGCAGAAGCTGCAAATCAAAACCACTTTTGTGAAGGAGAAGTTGTGGGAAGCCATACCTGCCCCAGTGAAGGAGCTTCAGTGGAGAAAAGCAGCAGATGCAGCACTGGAGCAGCTACTTTTGCTTGGAAAAAAAAGCATTCATATGGTCATATGTTACTTTGGGCACCCTCAGCTTCTTATCAAACATCATATTTTCCATCTCTAGAAACTATAAATGTCACGCCCCGATCCCGACATACTTCCAGGATCAACACGTAACGTCACCAAATACTTGTATCTCAACATACCCCACCTCCGGGATATGGCAAATCACAACTCGATAATCGAATCGCATAGTAATTTTTTCTTATACTTTATGGATGCATCTAACCTCCTCGTTAGACTGCCTACGTACCCTTATTGGGGATCAAGTCATTCGTAGTTCGTCGTTCACTAATTTAGACATTTATTCCAGTGCATTCAAACAGGAGTACATAGCATTTTGTAATCAATTATTAGAACTTGACATGCATGACATTACCAAGTTCAGGGCTACAAAACAAACCAACATGCTGTTCAAGATTCTCATTCCATCCATCAATATAAATTCCATGTTTTCAGCACGATACTTCCATCCATAGCATGTAACATATCAAATAACCAACGAAGCACATATTATTCTCAAGCCACATTGATCAACTAAACTAATCATAATAATAACAACCATAACCAAGGTCATTTCACAATCCCGTCAATTAATCAATTCATGAATCAAAGATACATGATCTTAGCATTTAATTATGTTAATCATTGAATGCAGTAACATATCATTTCACAAATTTAACCAAGGAACTCTATATAATTTCCTACTTGGATTATGAGCAATAACATGGTAAATCTATTTTATATTCACAAGGTCTATTGTGGGTAATTCTCATTCACTCGAATCTAGGGTTCTAGACTAACCTTATGGGAATGAGCGAGAGCAAGAATTCCAGACCACTCAACGGAATCCAACAACATCAGGTTCCAGACCACTCAACGGAACCAAAGTATCAAGCGGTTTCTCATAATCTACCCAGACTTGTCATATGTAAAATTAGTGCCTACATCATGGAAATGGTGCACTGGCCAAACGGAACTCAGATAAGTTACGGAGCTCGGGTGAGTGACAATAATACAAGTATGTGATAATCAATAAAAAGAAAGACCATCGATCATAGTTTATAAACCTCAAATATAATTTCGTAATAATGGAAATATAGTCAAGTCTCTAAAAACTCTGAAGGAGTCACCCAGACATCCCACGGTTTTCCAATTCAAACCACCAAGATTCTCAAAAACCATCGTTCATATGTACATTAAAAACTAGGGCTAGAGGGACACAGTTCGGTTGAAGCCTACATAAGTAACCAAACAGGAAATGGTCCTATAAAGCGGATTAACCAAGCGGAGCCACCCCTGAGAAAGTAACCAAGTAGGTAGTGACCCCCCCCAATGCGGATTAACCAAGCATATTCACTCCTACAGTTGTTAGGAAGTGATCACCCAATGCGGATTAACCAAGCATGATCACTCCTAAGCATACATGGCCATAAGGATCGCCCAACGCGGATTAACCAATCGCTATCTATATAAAGTATGGTCCCCCCAATGTGGATTAACCAAGCAGGATCACTAGTGACCCCCCCAATGCGGATTATCCAAGCAGGGTCAAGATAATCAGGTAGGTAGTGACCCCCCAACACGAATTAACCAAGCAGAGTCACACCTACAAAACTATTAGGCAATGATCACCCATCGCGGATTAACCAAACATGATCGCCCCTAAGTATAAATGGCCATAAGGATTGCCCAACGCGGATTAACCAAGTGCGATCCATATATAGTATGGTCCCCCAGAGTGGATTAACCAAGTAGGACCACTAGTGACCCCCCAGTGCGGATTAACCAAGCAGGGTCATAGTCCTCTACTAGCCCTCAATTTACAAAACATTTCAATATGCAATTTGAATCATTTTTTTTCACAAATATTACCAATCCATGAATCAAATCACATTTAATAAAAATAGATCAATGGCCAATTATAAAAGAATCACATTTTAACAAAAAACACATTTATAAAACCATGTCATATCCACAAAGGATATTAGTATAAAGAATCAGGCAATTACCATATCACATATATTAAAGTCACTCACCGAGACAAGTCCGCAAAGCTTCACTAAGTCTCTAGTAATACTAATATTAGTAATTCAAATGGTTTAAGACCTGTTGACCAAACGTCAATGGTGGGGTCCACACCTTAGCAATTTAATCTGGAAGATCCGCATATTGTTTTTGAGATCCATAACTTCCTAAGGTCCACATTATGCTCATAGAATAACATACTAAATTCTCATCGAGATCCGACGGTCGGATCTCCGCTAATCATAAATTCAAGTGGCGGTCAACAATTAATTTTTCTAACTTAGAAGTCCTGTTCGAGACGATCCGTACGTCGGATTCCCGATCCATCAATTCCAGCTATCCTCAAATATTAGGTTCTATAATGCATTAAGGTTTGGTGACGATCCAACAATCGGATCGTCGATTCATACTTTGATTAAGTAAGGTATCATAATGAAATTAAGTTCAAACAATCAAATTATATCATACATATATCAAACATGAACTCAAGGCTTCTAATAGCACTTAAAAAAAAATCATCGGCCCACAGGCCACGCGCCGTCGCACGTGCCGCCGCGGGTGGCGGTCGGTCGTCCTGAATCGCCGAAAAATTCAACTATTTCCAAAATTTACCAAATTTCATAGAAATTTAGATCTCAATGAGTGGAGTAAGTTTCATACATGTGGCCAAGTCCAATTTGACCGAGAAAAACTCCAATTTCACCCAAACCCGCCGGAACCCTAGAAATGGGTGTGCCTCGATCTGTCACCACCGGTGCTCCGTTGCCCCCAAAACTATTTGGACTTTGTTCCTAGCCTCTAGAGAAGTGATTTGGTGGTGGTAATTGGTGGAGATTGTTCCATAAACGGTGGATCGCCGATAAACTTCCATCGCACCCATCGGTGCGGTTTTCACGAAATCGGCCTAATTTCCATCAAATTTGGAGTGTAAAGGAAAGAGGGAACAATAAGGAATGTTTTCTAGGTGATTAAATCATGTGGTTCGCTGGGAAAACTGACGTAAACCGTCAGAGAAGACAAACGGAACCGGCCGGGTCGAGAAAAAGGGAACCGATCCATCATCCCGTGCCTTTCCCCTCTCCCTCCTTTTCCTCATTTCCCCCTCTCCCATTGGTCCGCCCCCTCCCTCCTTTTTTCCTCCAGCAACTCTCATCTTCCTCTCATTTCATCTCAACCGTCCATCTCTCTCCTTTCTCTTTTTCCTTCCATCCCAGCCACACACGTGGCTTCACAAATCTTTGCTCCAGAAACTCTAGAGCCTTCCAAATTAAAGAAAATTACCAAAATATCCTTAATTTTAAACGTTAATAACTCTTTCATTATAACTCTGTTTCACAAACGGTTTGCGCCTATGCGTTCGTGAGATCAAGCTCTATTCAAAAATATAAATTGTGACCACGGAAGGTCAATGGATTTTAAAGATTGATTACAAAAATTCAACCCTGATAATTATTTGATTTAATTCCAAATATCAACAAAATGAAAATTAACTAATGAAAATAATGTAAACGTGAAATACGAATTTAAATAACGAGATACATAATTCGGGGATGGGATTTCACAATAAATTGGTGATACCATTTGGTCTGTTTGTTGGGTACTTCTTGACTGATGTTTTGAAGGAGACATTGTAGGAAGTGCTTTCCAGGTCGGAGGAGAATGCAATGGGATAGCAGTTTGTTTCACTGAAACTAATGGAGGGGTGGAGTGGTGCGCTAGGTTTTGGGTCATTAGATGAGATAGAAACATCGATTTTTATTTTCTTATTTACTTATGTAAGGTTAAACTTGAAAGTTTAGTGGATAAAACATTTTAGTTGGGTGTAAAGATAAGATAACTGGGGCCACATAAAATTTTCCTAAAAAATATGAACAACATTTTTGATTCAACACAAACCGTGAAAGTTGGTCTCAAACCTTCTAAATCTAAAAGGGATTCTTTTCATTTTCTAATTTATGTTCCATTAGAAGTAGGGTTGCCCAAAATTATATCTTTCATCATTAGGCTAATTACTTTTACATCCTTTGACGTTTGTAGGGTGTTCAAAATGGAGCACAATGTTTTAATTTTCCCACATTTACACCTTGATATTTTGAAATCATGTCAATATATGTCTATCTAGTTGTTTGACATAATTATCCTTCATTAGAATTGATAACGTGCCAACCATGAGACTCGCTTTTGAACTTTGTAACCAATTTTCAACATCAACTTAAAAGAATATAAAATCTAGTTATTAGTCCTACATAATTCTATATGTTGGGGTGTTTGGAACTAGCTTACTTCGATTTTTTTTATTATTTTCATATTTTTACAAAGATATTGTACTCTAAGTGGTGGGTGCATACCCTTAAAATAGTATAAAGATATTCTACTCTAATTAAGTGGTAGAAATTTTGTTCTAAGCTACAATATCAACTATAATATATTAAATCTGAATTCCTACATACAATTGAAGAGAAGCAAATTAAACACTCTTGATTAATACAAGCTAGAAATAAAATTAATGACATGGCAATCGAAATTAGTACACGATGGTGAATCAAATGATGGTGACTAGAAAAAGCTGAAATGCTCTGTGAGTGTTCCCGTCCTCTGAAAGGGTGACCGAGTCCAACCTCGAAGGTGTCCTCTATAACTTCACTCACTTGGCGTCATCGTCCTTCTGGGGACTCATTTCATAGACGAGGGATTTCAAGAATGATAAGAACTTAGGTTCAGGTCCTTAGGGGGGCGAGAGAGAGAGAGAGAATTTCATTCATGCTAAACTCATGACCCGTTGAAGGGTAATAGTACAAGTCATACTTAGAAATATAGAATACAGACTAATATGAGATATACAATATGTATACTCCTTCATGGTGTAATTGGGCTAATTGTATGGGTCAATACATATGGTTCTCAACAATCCATCCCCCCTTAAATGAGGCTTGTCCTCAAGCCTGAAATTCTAGAAATCGAGTCTGGATGTCATTGGCATCCTCCCATGTAGCACCTTCTTGTGGAAACCTTGACCATTGAACTAACCAACGAACTACCAACGCATTTTTCCGTTTTACCAAGCCACGCTCCAAAACCTTTTCCAGCTACCACTGAACATCTTCAGGAAGAATGTGAGGCAAGGTGGGAGAGGTAATCACATGAGTTCCCAATTTCTTCTTTAACAACGACACATGGAAAATGGGATGATGCGCACCGAAGGAGGTAAGTCAAGCTTGTAGGCAACCTCTCCAATTCGTTGTACGACTATAAAAGGACCATAATATCTAGAGGACAATTTATGACAGTGGCGATTAGCAACAATGGTTTGACGGACTGAAAATACAAATAAACCCAATGACCAATAATGAATTCCTGCTCACAATAAACTATATCCGGTCTTGTGATTGTAAGGTACCTCAGGCTTTCCAACAAGGCTCTTGTACACTGTTGAGTTTACAAACTCACTTTCTCCTTCGTTGGACATCTTCAATCCAATTACAACTGGAGTGTTGATAGCATTACACTTGGCCATATTGAACTTCTCCAAAATGTCTCTCATGTAGCTCTATTGAGATTTGGGGATACCATCATTTTCTTGCTTCACCTCTATGACAAGAAAGTATGACATGAATCCATTGTCAGTCATCTCGAATTCACTGAACATAGATTGCTTGAACTCACAGAACATAGCTTCGTTGTTTCCTATAAACAACAAGACATCTACATACAGACAAAGAATTAAGAACTCCCATTTTACACTAATAATGCGTGTATGGATATTTTTGAAATCCATTTTGGTGAAGGTAGTTGTCAATCCTTGAGTTCCAAGCTCGCGGTGCTTGCTTGAGGCTATATAAAGCCTTCTTCAAACGATACACCTTATCTTCTCTCCTTGTACTTGGAAGCCTTCCGGTTGTTCCACGTACACTTCTTCCTCAAGAACTCCATTAAGGAAGGCTAACTTGACATCTAGTTGATAAATTTTCCATTTATGATGAGCAGCATGAGAGACTAACAATCTTATCGTTTCAAGTCTTGCAACTAGAGCATAGACTTCATCATAGTCCACTTCATACTTTTGTTTGTAGACCTTGGCTACAAGCCTCGATTTGTATTGATCCACACTTTCATCTGTAGTGCATTTGATCTTGTACACCCACTTGACACCAATAGCCTTCTGATTTGGTGGGAGCTTTGTCCACTCCCAAGTTCAGTCTCCTCGGTGGCATGGATTTCTTCCTACATGGTTGTTCTCCAACGATCTTTTTCCACAACTTCATTGAATGAGAGAGGCTTGTGGTCTGCATATAAGTAGAAAATGTTGGCTTATTCTTCTTCTTCTTGTCCATATATCTCGGTTAGACTTTTTAGCCTCATTAGAGTTAAGGAGCTGTTTTCTTCACTAGATGTAAGACCACTCCCTACAGTTCTGTGCATTGGAGTTGTTGTGATTGATTGAGAATCAGTGGAAACAATCTTCTTTTTACTGACTTTTTTGTTGTTCCACTTCCGTGTCTCTTCCTTAGTGAAGATGACATCTCTACTAACCACTAGTTTGTTAGTTAGTGGGTTATAGAGCTTGGATGCCTTGGACTCATCACTATAGCCCATAAACACACACTTCTCACCTTGATCATCAAGCTTCCTCCTCTTGGCTTTTGGAAATTGAGCATATGCAACACACCCAAAACTTTTAGGTGTCCAATTCAGCTTGTATCCACTCTAAGCTTCTTGTGGTGTCATCTTTTTTACACTCTTTGTTGGACATCAATTCAACAAATAAATCGAACAAGCTACAGTTTTTGCCCACAATTCTTTTAGAAAACTCTTCTCCTTAAGCATGGAACTTGTCATGTCAAGGATGGTTCGAATTTTTCTCTCGGTTATCCCATTTTGTTGTGGGGTGTAGGCAGCAGTCAGTTGATGCCTAATTCCTTACTCTTTGCAGTATGCTTGGAAAGCATTGGAGGTGTACTCTCCACCTCTGCCTAATCTCCCAACCACAAGCTTATGGTTGCTCTTAGTCTTTATGGGCTTGAACTCATTGAAAACTCTTAGGGTAGCCGACTTCTTCTTGATAAACTAAACACAAGTCTTCCTACTAAAATCATCAATGAAAGTAATAAAATACCTATTACCTCTATAGGACATTAGATCTAATGGACCACATATATCTATGTGCACCAATTGCAATGGTGCCTTTGTTCTCTATGCATCACCAACAAGGAATGAGAGCACACAACCTTCACATACATGGTTTATGGGTTTTATCTGAGCTAGAACATGAACCATTCCTCCAACGGATAGTAGCTTTTGACCATTGAAATGAAGCTGGCCAACACGAAGATGCCATTTCCATGACTTATCTTCCATCACCCCTATGTGGCAGCTTCCAATCGTTTTGTTCAAATTCAATGGAAGCATTCGTTTCTTTGAAATTCGAACATGTGCAATAAGCTTTTCTCCTTGCATTTCTGAGGATGAGAAGCATATTTTCCATATGTATAATGTACCCTTTCTAGAGCAATTGACCAATGCTCAAAATGTTGCTCTTCATACCTGGTATGCAATAGATATCAGAGATGCATTCTTCTCTACAATCCTTCTGGATGATCATGATCTTCTCTTTGCCTTCAACTGGCAGCTTTGAGAAGTCACCAAGACTCACAGATCCATAGGCCCCATCTTTGAGTTCTGCAAATAACTCATTTTCCCCACAATATGGTTGCTTGCACCAGAATCCAAATATCAAATATCTTGTTGGATGCTGGAATCATGGTGCACTAGTAAGACAGTAAGTTCCTCACCAACATTTTCACTTAATTCTGCCATGTTGACATGCTCAGCATTTTTATATGAACATTCATTGGCATAATGTCCATATTGCTTATAGTTGTGAAACTGGATATGTGTATTTCCTTGAGTAGGCCTCCACTCTTGAGACTAATCTCGATTTTGTGCATAGCCTTGACCTCTTCCTCAGCCTCGTCCTTGGCGACGGCTGGATGAACTCCCGCGTCGTGAGTTATGTTGTCCATGACCTCCACTTGACTTGTCAATATGCAGCTTTGACTCCAAAACTTGCTCTAACGTTATGGGGCTTACATTCTTCTAAATGCATTGCTCGTGAACTAGGAAGGATCCTAGCTGTTCCTTTGTGCTCATAGTTTCCATGTCCTTGGATTTCTCAATAGCAGTCACAACATGCTCAAAGTTAGATGTAAGGGATCGAAGGATTTTCTCTATGACACGAACATCGTCAAGCTTCTCACCATTCCTTTTCATTTGATTCACAATTACAAGTAGTTGAGAGTAGTAGTTTGAAATGTTTTCTCCTTCTTTATATGAGCAGCCTCAAAATCAGCTCTTAAGGATTGGAGTCGAACTCTTTTTACCCGATCTACTCCTTTATTAATTGTGCTCAGAGTGTCCCAAACTTGGTTGTTGGTTGTTGCTTCTGCAACCTTCTCGAACATTGCATCTTCCAGACCTTGGTACAGAAGAAACAACACCGCCTTGTCCTTCTTTCGTAAGTCCTTGAGAGCGTCCCTTTGCTTGGCAATGTAGGCGACTTCTTGCTTAGCAGTGGGTTCAACATACTCAATACTAACAACTTACCATAGCTCATGTGATCCAAACAATGGTTTGAATTGGATGTACCATCTTTCATAATTTTCTTTCTTCAATGTGGGAACCTGGAGCTGCACCAAGTTGGACGCCATAGTTGCTGCACTTTCCAGAATAGAATTCTGGCTCTGATACCAATTGTTGTTATTCAAAGTTTGCTAACTCAATACCAATTACATAGGTAATAAGTTTACAAACTCTATCACACCTCTCACTACTACTATGTTTGAAACTGGACCCATTGAAAGAAAAAGAACCAGCAAGCCTTGATAAAAATAATACTCTGACATATTAAAAGAGTTTACAAACTGATTCCTAGCTTCTAGATGGAGTTGGATATTTCAAACGTACATACACATCTCTCGTGTAGAGATTTTACAAGACTTTCTAAACATAACACTGAATGTTATCCATACAAAAGTCATATGGCTGCTGATGTTGAAAAACAAACAAGGCAGCTTGTAGACAGATTAAAGGCATGCTATCGGTAAAAGATCGTTGTGCAGCCAACAATTTCAACTGTTGCCATTTATTCCCATTCAAATTCATTTTGCTTTTGACTTCCAACAAGAAACACCCATTGGTTTTCAGGCTTGGGAAACGCCTGTTCCTGGTACGGAGAAGAAGATGCTGCGCAAGAAAATAGCGGAGGAGCTACTTCCCGAGAAAATGGAGGAGCAGCAGCTCATGGACGCAGGAAATCCTGTACTCCCATGGGAGATGATCGTCGAGATTCTTTCGTGGCTGCCTCCCAAATCACTGTGCCGCTTCAGGTCTGTATCCAAGCCCTGGAAATCCCTAGTATATAACCCTAATTTTGTGAAATTTCACTTCAAGAAATCATCTGAGAACAAAGATGTTTTTTTCCGAAGACGAAGAGTCATGTTTACTATGCCAGATGGTAATTCCATTTACTCTCTGAACCTTGATAACTTACTTCTGAGTTACGATGAAAATTATAGTGACATTGGTGATTTGGTTCGTACTGAGTTTCCATGTGGTAGGATTGAGGATTTGTTGTACTGCGAGGGATTTTTGTTGTGCGAGTTGGGTAAGCCGGAGCAGTTGTATCTGGTTAACCCGGCTACTGGGGAAGCCAAGAAACTGCCCGAGGGACCGAAATATCTCGATCACAAGGGGTTTGGATTTGATCACTCGGCTAATGATTACAAGGTTGTTTGAGCAGTGTATTCTAAGCGGTTGGACACTTTTGATTTTAGTGTCTATTCACTGAAAACTGATTCTTGGAGAGTGGTTAAAAGTCCAATTCAGTACAATGACGCAGATACTACTCATGGGGTTCTGCTGAATGGAAGTGTTCATTGGGTGATGACAAAAGTTGGCAAGGAGTCATCACCCGTGATTGTGTCTTTCCATTTAGCTGAGGAGTTTCGAGAGATTCCACTGCCACTTAAAGGTTCCGGTTTTATCCCAAATGAGTACTATGTGTTGGTTGTCTTCAGGGATTGCTTATGTTTAACACGTTGTGACGATTTTAAAATTCATGATGAGTTTTGGGTCATGAAGCACTATGGAATTAGGCAGTCTTGGACTAACATAAAGACCTCCTTCCGAGACTCTGAACTATATCATACGAGCTTTTGGAAGGACAGTCATGATCTGTTGCTGCTCGACTGTCAGTTTGTTATGTATGATTTTAACAAGAAAAGCTTTCGCAATCTGTCAGTTCGGGAATTTCTTGAATTTGAAAACGCTGGGATCTACATGGAGAGCCTTGTTTCACCCAATTACTATGGCGGTCTTGATCCAGAACATGAAATATGAAAGAATTTGATGGTAGGTAAAGAATAATCCTCTCAATTACTAT
This sequence comes from Malus fusca, assembly GCA_035220775.1. Classification (NCBI taxonomy): domain Eukaryota; kingdom Viridiplantae; phylum Streptophyta; class Magnoliopsida; order Rosales; family Rosaceae; genus Malus; species Malus fusca. The sequence continues at coordinate 28,147,040 of CM069069.1, forward strand.
GGGGGTCTTGTTTCAATCTCTTCTTCGATGGTTCTCGTTTGTGATATGCTGAGATTAGGCTTCGGCTAAAAGGTGTGTTAACAAGTGGAATGATTTGGAACTGTATGTGTTTGTTTACTCGGCTGTTAACAGGACAGGCTTCACTTCATATGTAATTGTTTTATCATCATCTCTAGTGTTTCATGTCATGAATTTAACAATGTCTTGTGTCTACTATTTCTTTGCTTGATGTTTTCATAATTTTGCTTTCCTTTTGCCTTTGGACAGTAGTTCTTTACTAGGTATTTAGCGGCACTTTGTTAAAAGCACACAATAAACTCATTCCACACTTTGTTAGGTTCTTGTTTGGGAAACATCGAAGGTGTTTTTCTGAACCAAAAAGCTTTTTTTTTCCTGTCTCTGCCATTTATTGAAGAAGGCGTCTTTGGTTACGTGTTAGCAATTTTGACACAATCAAAAGCACTTTCAAGTACACCCTTCTTGTTGGACACAGTAGGTTGGCTCATAGATACACCAGTCGTTGAAGTTATATATTGATTAACTTGTTCTGTACTACCATTCTCACTGGTTTTGGATGTTTCTGTTTGTTCGATGCAATTTGTTCAAGAAATGGTAGCTTCTTGTCCATTTTGATCCCTTGTTTCTGTTTCCTGTAGTCCCTTCTCGTAATTTTCTAATTTCTTTGTTTGGCTTTGGTTTACAAATTAAATGCATTTACAATATCCGTTAGGAACTTTTTATGGAAATGATTACCGGAAACTCTTGAACCTTTTGTACAAATGTTTGCTGGAATTCTTTAACTAACTGTCCTCCTTGTATCGCAGAAGAATAGAGCTTGAAGAAATGAGCTTCATCTTTTTGTTCGTAGAAGAATAGAGCTTGAAGACGCAAACCTTGGTTTGGTTTCGCTATAATAGGATGTGCAACACAAAGCTTTTGTTAGGTTTCTGGCTGTCGACTTCCATTACATCTTCATGTTTTGAACAGCCTGCTAATATCTATGTGAAATCCTGGTTGTTAGATCAGTTTCGTTTTTGGAAATCAACGCATGTAAATTTGTTCGGAGTTTTCCTCGGTTCTGTTTATCGTTGCTTGATCCGCACCAACATCCTTAAAAGTGAATTACAATACAAATCAAAATGCAAGTTTACAGGGTTTCTAATTGATGCAGATCTAGTTTTTTTTTCCTGCTTATTTAGTCCGATTATTCAGTTTAGTAGATTGTATTGTATGACCAGATGCGATTTAACGTTACAGCTCGCATAAGTGGTTGAAACTTGAGAGCAACATCCTCCCCGAAGGCCGGGTTCACTAAGTTAAGTTTAGTCGTGGGTTTTTACAGTTTGTGGCTGTTCAAGGGAATTACTTACATATTATACAGAAACAGCTCCATGAACATGTCCTGAATCCAAAGTATAAAAGCTTCAACGAGTTTCGCTTCTTCATAGAAGACGAGAGAGCAATCAGGGTTTAATTCTTTTGGCCATTTCTTTCCGAAGGTGAAGGACCCTCTCTAAATTGCCCTTCTCCAAGTGGCTGGAAATCAGGGTCTCATATGTACATAAACTCGGGGCTATCGTACGATCTTTCATGATTCCAATATACTTTTCTGCTTCCTCCGGTTTCCCTGTTTGGCAGAAGCTCTTTATCAAGGATGTAAAAACCGAAATTCCAGGAGACAGCGACCTCGACTCCATCTCATAGTAGAGCTTGACAACTTCCTGAATGTCACCTTTTCTCTCAAACCCGTTGATCAGATGGGAGTACGTAATCTCGTCGGGTACAAACCCTTTATCTAACAGGGTAGTTAACATTTCATTGGCATGCTCTGCATCTCCAGTTTCACACAACTTTCCAACCATCTCGTTGAAGGACGAACAACTAGGGATGAACCCGCTCTCCATCATCTTCTTCAAGTAACTCGTGCTTGCTTCCACTCTTCCGGCTTTGGAACATCCTTCAATAAGAAGATTATAACTCTCGTCATACGGCTTTAAATCCATAGTTTCCATCTCGTGCATCATGCATTGTGCTTCGTCAATTCGTCCTCCTTCACAATGAGCTCCTATAAACAAGGTACAGATGAAAGAGTTTGGTCGAAAACCTCTCTTAAGCATTTCTTCATACACCTCCCGTGCGGAGTTTACATCTCCTAGTTTAACCTTAGCGCTTACAATCAATGAGTAAGCAATTGTATCAAGAACCATATTTCTTTGCAACATTTTCTTCAATACCACCATTCCTTGCTCAACCCTACCCTCCTCCAAAATCCCGAAAACTAAACTAGTATTCGCAACCACGGACGGCGAGCATCTCTTCCCATGAATCCTGTCCAGCATGTCAACACATTTCCTCAACTTCCCTTCCTTGCACAAAGCATCAACCAAGATTTTAATCGTCTCTTCGTTCGGGTACCTTCTTTTTTCGATCATATGCTCATAAATCTTCCAAACCAGAGCAGTCCGGTCAGATTTTTCGACGACACGAAGCAATGTGTTGTAACTTATGAGACTCAAAGGCAACCCACGTTCCCCCAAATAACAACAAACATCAAAACCAGTCTCAAACATTCTCAGCTTAGCATAAGCCCGCACCAGCAAATCAAACACAAACGGACTCGAAGCCGCGACCTCATAACTACTAAGCAACGAATCCACAACCGAATACTTCGAAGGATTTCCGACATTTTTCTTCAAAACCGATTCGAGCAATGCCCTTGCATCCATGAGCAGCCTGGCTCTGGCTAAAATATGAATGGTCATGGAGTAGGACCAAACCCCGTGTTCGAAATCTTTGCTGTGAGCTGCCCAGTGGAAGAAACCCAGAGCACGTTTCGCATCGATGGGTTCCTTCAGTGCTAGCAGCACACTCTCGACGAGCTCTCCGTCCAATTTAACGGACTCAAACTTTGTGGACAGAGTGTCCCAATTGCAGCTGCTTCTGAACGAGTCGCGGATGGATTTGACGACGTCATTTGGCGGCCCTGAGTTTGTGTGGATCAGTTGGGTTTTCTGATTGATGGGTTTGGGAATTAAAGATTGTGCAATTCGACGCAGCAGAGAAGCCATGTAATACAGAGATGAAGTCGTTCAGTTCTGTAAATTTCATGTACCTTCGAAAACCACATAGGCGTGCCAATAGATGAGAATCCTTTCCGGATTCCGGATCCTCTTTGTAAAGATACCGGAGATCCTCTAATCATATTCGTTCATCATACATCATGCAGTCACTTTTTGTTAGACACATTAAATAAAAAAATTGACAATGATTTCTGAGCGCATAATATACGATGAATGAATATAATTAGATGATTCCCGGGATCCTCACAAATTAGATCCAAAAAGGGTCCTTATTGGTGCCAATACCCAATAGGCAATGCCCGGCACTTGGCTAAAAAAAGTCCTGCTATTATGGTCTAATTCTAGTCACTACCATCCACTCATAATGTGGCTTTACTCAATTTTCACTGTTGGTGTAAATAGATTGATGTATTAAAAAAAATCACTTTTAACTATTTGAAAATTATTACGACATTTCTCCATCTATTTATTTGAATAGAATTGGAAACTCAAGACATTACTGTGAACAAGAAATTTTCCTGAAACGAAAGAGACAAGAACAACGTGCACAAAATAATATTTGTGTTTTGATGATTTAGGGTTACAATCTCTCTCAAATTTGATCATCTGATTCGATCTCTGTAAGGTGTGTATTTGTAGATGTGCGATTGATCCAAATGGCCGTTGGGCTTGATCTAAGGATGAACGCTCTTCAAGGACCGTGGGCTTGATCTTGAAGATGGATTTGAGCGGATCTTCAAGGAGCCGTTGGGGCTTGATCTTGAGGATGAGCGTTTCTTCAAGAGCTGTTGAGGCTTGATCTTGAATAACGGTGATGAACGGATCTTCAAGGGCTTTTGGGCTTGATCTTGAAGATGGATGATTGTTGATCCAAGGGTCGTCGGGGCTTGATCTTGGGATGAACAGTTGTGTGGATTTGTTGATGTTGTTGATCCAAAGGGCCGTTGGGGCTTAATTTTAGGATGAACAGTTGATGAACGATGAATACTTTCTTCAAGGGCCGTCGGGGCTTGATCTTGAATTGGTGGAAGTTCTTCAAGGGCCTTTGGGGCTTGATCTTGAAGGTTGATGGATGAATAGATCTTCAAGGGCTTTTGGGCTTGATCTTGAAGAATGATTGTGCGGATTTGTTGATGTTGTTGATCCAAAGGGCCATTGGGGCTTGATCTTAGGATGAACGATGAACACTTTCTTCAAGGGCCGTCGAGGCTTGATCTTGAATTGGTGGAAGTTCTTCAAGGGCCGTTGGGGCTTGATCTTGAAGGAGGATTTGACGAAGAACGAAGAGGGCTTTCTTGATCCTTCGGGATTTGCTTGAGAGCTTTAGAGTTTCAAAGCTTCAAGGATTTTGGATGTGTGGGGAGTATTCTCTTCCATTTTGGGAGTAGAGAAATGTATTTGTGAATTGGTTAATGATACCTTGATGTAGAAGCCTATTTATAGGCTTTGAGAATGAATCACCACCACAAAATATTTTTTTCTTTTCCAAGCACCATTGCCTAATTGCCCACTTAATACAATTTTAAACTTGAAGTGGTAATTTTATGGCCTAATTTTCCACTTAATATCATTTAAAACTTGATATGTGCATGCTTTGTCATTGCCCAAAATGAGAAGAAAATACTTGTGTAATCCTCCAAGGGTATTTCTTCTTATTTTGTCGAGTCACACACCATGTGTACAATTTGTATGACACGTGGCATATGTCATGTATGCCCTGACACGTCAAAACTTTAATGCGTTGGTGAACATTTGTTTTCACCGAAATTTCGATGTCTACAAATGCCCCCACTTCAAGGCGCATCGCATACATGTGCTTGTCACGTGTAGAAGATGTGTTTTGAAGTACCTCAATGTAGACGTCGATTCAAGGGCTGTCAAGGCTTGGTCTTGAATTGGGCTGGAAAATTTCTTCAAGGGCCGTTGAGGCTTGATCTTGAATTGGGCTTGAGATTTCTTCAAGGGCCGTTGAGGCTTGTTCTTGAACTGGGCTTGAGATTTCTTCAAGGGCCGTTGAGGCTTGTTCTTGAACTTTGTTTGAAATTTCTTCAAGGGCCGTTGAGGCTTGTTCTTGAACTTTGTTTGAAATTTCTTCAAGGGTCGTTGAGGCTTGATCTTGAAGGTTGAAATTGGACCACAAGGAGCTTCACGTGGTAGATGATCTTTGGCTTTGATAGTGGATGAATCGGCATGTATTTTGTTGCGCTTGTTGACTCTCCACAGCTTTGATCTTGAACTGGGTTGGAGGATTTTCTGGATTTCTCCAATTGTTGACTTTCCACAGGCTTATTCTTGAATTGGGTTGGAGGATTTTCTGGTTTCCTCCAATTGTTGACTTTCCACAGCTTATTCTTGAACTGGATTTGATTCAAGGGTGGTGGACGCTTGATCTTGAATCGGACTTGTGATTTCTTTCAGGGCCGTCGAGGCTTGATTTTGAATTTGGCTGGAAGCTTTCTTCAAGGGCCGTTGAGGCTTGATCTTGAATTTTGTTTGAAATTCTTCAAGGGCCGTCGAGGCTTGATCTTGAACTTTGTTTGAAATTTCTTCAAGGGCCGTCGGGGCTTGATCTTGAATCAGATTAGAATTGTACGGTGAGGCTTTGCTCTTTGGCGATGTTGTTGAAGCTTATCGAGTTATTCAACTCAGACTCCTTCTTCTCTCTAATTTTTTCAACTCGGACTCCTTCTGCTGAGTTGATTGAGTGTGCAGGCAGCATTGTTCTCTGCTTGTTTCTTCTGCACGGCAGGTAGGCACGAAGTAGAGGTGATGGTCTGTTTCTTTGTTCAATCTGTCCAAGTGTCGACCGATTGCTTTCTTTCTCCTTGTCTCATAGGCAAGAGCAAGGGTAAAGGAAAAGCATGCCATGTGATATCTTTGCCTTTGACTCTGATGATATGAGATACTTTTGCTTTTGAAGAAGTAGCGGATGAATCGGCACATGCTTTGTTGTGCTTGTCTCTACATGCTTCAATGTATCATTTTCCCTTGCCTTATCTATTCTTCTGGCAGAATGTGGCATCTTCTCGAGTTCCTCAACTCAGACTCCTTCTGCTGAGTTGACTATGCAGGCTGCATTCTTCTCTGCTTGTTTCTTTTGCACGTTGTCTCCACATGCTTCAAGGTATCATTTTCACTTGCCTTATCTGTTCTCCAGGCAGATGTGGCAGCTTCTTTGGAAGTACAGTAGCAGTGGAAGACGAGTACTCGAGAGCAGTGCTAGGTAGGCAATCAGGGAAGGGTTTCAAGCAGTCGGTTCCTTACCCGAGTTTGAGTGGAGGTTCCGGCATACTGCTTTCTTTATCCTTGTCTTTGTAGGTAATAACAAGGACGAAGGAAAGGACAGGGAGAAAGCATGATATGAGATACTCTTGCTTTCTACCCTGGTGATATGAGATACTTTTGCTTTGGTGTCATTTGTATGCAGAGGTACCCCAAGGAATAAGGAACACTGAGTGACTCGAGAGGCTTCGTTGGGGAGGCATTCTCGGAGATGAAGAAAGGTTTTGTATATCTGCCTTGCTGTGAAGGTTGACATTTAATAGGGATTTCTTCATAACTGGTAGTGGCACTATTCTTTTACTCGTGTCGGCAACCGTTGGATGATTAAACAATATGGCTTCACGTGCTTTCTTCTTTATCAGAAGTCTTCGACAAATTGCCCGTAATTTCCGCAAAGCTGAGTGTGCATGTGACAGGTGCTGACGAGGCTGAAAAAGACTAGCGCCTCTTCGATATCTGGGATCGGCGTTTCGACAAATTACCCGTGATTTCCACAAAGCTGAGTTTGCGTGTGACGGGTGCTGACGCGTCTGGAAAAGACTGGCGCCTCCTTGATATCTGGGATCGGCGCTTCGACAAATTACCCGTGATTTCCGCAAAGCTGAGTTTGCGTGTGACGGGTGCTGACGCGTCTGGAAAAGCAAGATGCCTCTCCGATTTCTGAGCTTGCCTCTTCGATTTTTGAATTGGCCTCTTCGAATTCTGAGCTCGCCTCTTCGATCTCTGAAACCCCGTCGAGTGCTGATTTTTTTATAGAGGCACGCAGTTCGTTTCAAAGCACACTTGAATCTTCGCTTGTAGAAACTCCATTCTTGCACTTCTAAGATCTTGATTCTTCCGACCTCTTTTTTTTTTTTTTCTTCACACATTCGAAAATGTCTTGCCCTTCTGATCGTCGTCTTAACTTGAATGTCGGAGAAGATAGTGACATATCTTCTCCAAACAACATTTGGCAGCCGTCCTTCATATCTCCCAATGGTCCTCTTACAGTTGGGGATTCTATGATGATGAACGATACAACCGCTTCGGTGGTAGCCAGAAATCTTCTCACTCCTAGAGACACTAGGATACTTTCCAGGCGGTCCGACGAGCTAGCTGTTCAGGACTCTCTAGCCTACAGCGTCCGATGTGTAGGCTCAGTTTCAAACATGGGCCAACGCCTTCTTGCTCGATCTCGTCAGGTTGAGTCGTTGATGGCTGAGGTGGCCAGTCTTCGGCAAGAGGTCAGAGTGCTTAGGCACGAGAATAAAGAGTTGCACATGCTCGCAACTAATTACTCAACAAGCATGAAGAGGAAGCTTGACCATCTGCAGGAGTCCGAAGTTCGGATTCAGAGTGATCATCAGAGGTTTGTGGCGTTACTCCAGCGGCAACTTCTGCCTTCGTCCTCCGGCGCTTCACCAAGTGTTGAAGCTCCGGATAATCAATCTCTTGTGCTTCGTCTTTCTGGAGCTCCGCCGAGTGATGAGGCGCCACCTGATCATCCTTGAAGATCCCCTCCTGTAAATTTGATTTGACTTTCTTTTTTTTTTTTTTTTTTTTTTTTTTTAGGTATGTAAATGTTCCCTCTGTAATTTTCCAAAAAAATCAATGAAATGAACTTTATTTCTCTCAATGCATTTGTTTTTTTTTTTTTAACATTTATTTTTTTATTTTTATGTGACTGAACTCGAAAAAATTGAACATTCGAGCTGCCTACGTACCCCTCCAAAGAAGAGATCAAGTCGTAACGTAGTTCCAATGAGCGATGAATTTAGCAGTGATTTTGATGATGATTTTGCCGTACACAGTTTATGCTCTTGCGGGCCAGGAGCGTTGGTGTTGCCTTTTATGCTCGTGCAGACCAGGAGCGTTGTGCCATGCAGTTTAGGCTGGTGCAGGCGAGGAGCTTTGGTGTCGTTTGCAGTTTCAACTCGTGCAGACAAGGAGCTTTGGTGTCTCCTTTTATGCTCGTGCGGACCAGGAGCGTTGTGCCATGCAGTTTAGGCTCGTGCGAACGAGGAGCTTTTGTTCGTACAGTTTTAGGCTCGTGCGAACAAGGAGCATTTGTGGTTCGTCAAGCGATTCGGGAGAGTTGTTCCTCGCAATCTTCATAGCAAGGAGCCTTGACTGAGTAGTTGAAGAAGTCTTATGGGAAGGTGTCACGCATCGTGATGGGGATGGATGATCTTCCTGTCAAAGTTTCATTATCTCCAACACTTTCACATTGTTTTGGAGTTTGCCAAGAGCTGATTTGCCCCCTTTCCCATTGGTGAACTTGTGGAAGAGATGATTGCTGCCTGGAGAAACGTTCCTCGCAATCTTTATAGCAAGGAGCCTTGACCGAGTAGCTGAATAATTTTCTGAGGAAGAAAAGATCGCGCATGGTCGATCTTTGTGTAGAAATTTCCTCATCTTTAACACTTTCACATTGCTTTGGAGGTTGGCGAAAGCTGTTTTGCCCCCTTTCCGATTGGTGCACTTGTGGAGAAGACATATGCTTCTTGTGCAGTTTCTTCGGAGTGACATGAGTCCATCCTTCAACTTCACTCGGCTTGACTGACATGGTTTTGGAGCATGCCCCCAGCGATTGAGGTGAAGATTTTGAGTTGACAGAGCCGGAAGTGACGTATTCTTCCGGGATTTTGTCTTCTTTGTCTTCTTGGGCCTCATGTCGGTTGACTAGCGCTGCAATTTGCAAGTCTTTTTCTTCCACAGTTCGGGTTAGCCTTGCGATTGCTTCATTCATTTGAGCCAGCTGCTAATCGATTTGAAGTTACTCCAGTGGTCATGACTTGCATGGCTGAACTGCCGCTTGAATCGGCATCGGAGAGCATGGATTCAGAGTATTTCCTTGGGCTTTCCCCCCTTGGTGCCCTCAGTGAGGCTAAGGTGATCACAGGCTCGTGCCTTGGGTGCTCTTGTTCCCTTGGCAGAGTTGATGCAGAAGTGAAAGAGGCGGCAGAAGTAGCTATTGTCTTGCTTCGAGTCGTGATGCCCAAAGTGACACCACTTGCGACGAGGACGCTCTTGTTCTTTGCGCCGGTTGCAGAAACAGTTTGAGCCTTCCTTGATGCCATTAATTTTGGAAGTGCGCTTAAATTTCTTGAACGGAGAAAGAGATGAGAGGCAGAGATTGTCCCACTGGGCGTGCCAAATTTGTGAACACGAAATTTTCCTGAAACGAAAGAGACAAGAACAACGTGCACAAAATAATATTTGTGTTTTGATGATTTAGGGTTACAATCTCTCTCAAATTTGATCCTCTGATTCGATCTCTGTAAGGTGTGTATTTGTAGATGTGCGATTGATCCAAATGGCCGTTGGGCTTGATCTAAGGATGAACGCTCTTCAAGGGCCGTGGGCTTGATCTTGAAGATGGATTTGAGCGGATCTTCAAGGAGCCGTTGGGGCTTGATCTTGAGGATGAGCGTTTCTTCAAGAGCTGTTGAGGCTTGATCTTGAATAACGGTGATGAACGGATCTTCAAGGGCTTTTGGGCTTGATCTTGAAGATGGATGATTGTTGATCCAAGGGTCGTCGGGGCTTGATCTTGGGATGAACAGTTGTGTGGATTTGTTGATGTTGTTGATCCAAAGGGCCGTTGGGGCTTAATTTTAGGATGAACAGTTGATGAACGATGAATACTTTCTTCAAGGGCCGTCGGGGCTTGATCTTGAATTGGTGGAAGTTCTTCAAGGGCCTTTGGGGCTTGATCTTGAAGGTTGATGGATGAATAGATCTTCAAGGGCTTTTGGGCTTGATCTTGAAGAATGATTGTGCAGATTTGTTGATGTTGTTGATCCAAAGGGCCATTGGGGCTTGATCTTAGGATGAACGATGAACACTTTCTTCAAGGGCCGTCGAGGCTTGATCTTGAATTGGTGGAAGTTCTTCAAGGGCCGTTGGGGCTTGATCTTGAAGGAGGATTTGACGAAGAACGAAGAGGGCTTTCTTGATCCTTCGGGATTTGCTTGAGAGCTTTAGAGTTTCAAAGCTTCAAGGATTTTGGATGTGTGGGGAGTATTCTCTTCCATTTTGGGAGTAGAGAAATGTATTTGTGAATTGGTTAATGATACCTTGATGTAGAAGCCTATTTATAGGCTTTGAGAATGAATCACCACCACAAAATATTTTTTTCTTTTCCAAGCACCATTGCCTAATTGCCCACTTAATACAATTTTAAACTTGAAGTGGTAATTTTATGGCCTAATTTTCCACTTAATATCATTTTAAACTTGATATGTGCATGCTTTGTCATTGCCCAAAATGAGAAGAAAATACTTGTGTAATCCTCCAAGGGTATTTCTTCTTATTTTGTCGAGTCACACACCATGTGTACAATTTGTATGACACGTGGCATATGTCATGTATGCCCTGACACGTCAAAACTTTAATGCGTTGGTGAACATTTGTTTTCACCGAAATTTCGATGTCTACAATTACATACTTTTTTTTTCTTATAAAAGAATATATTAGGACCAGGTTACATGATGTTCAGCCATAATAAATTGATATCGAACTCGTCATTCACAAAAGTTAACTCAAGACATACCACTTATAAGTGAGAAATATTGAGAAATTGTAGTACTTTTTTTTTATTATAAATGATATTCTTAAGGGAATTTTAACGAAAAGCTCTCGGCACTGTTTACTTTAACGAAAAACCACATTTTTACACTAAGAAGTCAATCCTGGTACTATTCACTTTACTCTTTAATTTGTCTTTATCGTTCAAATTCAAAGTTTTCAAACCATTTTCATTAGTTTTCTTTATTATTAATCGAAGCTACAATCAACGGAGGGGATAGTTTTTGAAGCCATGACGCAATAGATTGAGAGGAAGCTCTATCCACTGATTAGAGCAATCTATCATTTGCTTGAAACCATCCATACTTCTCGTGAAGTGGGTAAATGGTGTGATTATCATACATATGTTTACCAATTTTTTCAGTACATATATTTGTATATGCATTTCTTTTATACGAGACGATGGTGGTATTATTATTACAATAAGCAAGAAAGATTTCAATCGTCAATGAAAGCACTCTAGATTAAATTTGGAGCAGCCTTAAACAGGGCCGGCCCTGAGTGTAGTCCAAGTAAGTGCCCGTCTAAGGCCTCCAATTCGGATGGGCCCCCAAAATATCCTGTAATTAACATATAAATACAAAAAATAAAAAACTAAAAAAATATCATAATTTAATTTTTGGTCCAGTGGAAATGTTTGACTTCCTTTTTCTTTTGGATGTTGAGTTTGAAACATGGAGTTGCTTTTTTAGTGACTACTTTTTTTTTTTTTTTTTTTTTTTTTTTTTTTTTTTTAATTTACTCCCATTCCATTTGTCCAAATGCATATAAAGTTATAAACTCTAGTCCCCTTGCAATCTTTTTTTTTTTACTTTCAACTTCCCAATCACTCTATTTGTATCGAATGTTTAAATCAACTATCACCTGGTCTTGAAGATTGTATTTGAAGGTAATCAAAACTTTGAATTTATATTTTGCTTTTCAATAATTTTTTATTCAATTGATTATTTTAATAATCGACTGGTTAGTGTTATGTTGATTTTAGAAAGAAAAAAAAAAGCACAAGAGAAACAATTGGCGTTGTTGAATTTATTATACTCGTCAATCAAGTTTTATTGTTCTTTACTCTCTTGATCATCAAGTTTTATTGTTCTTCACTCTTAATCTTAAACTCTTGACCGCAAAACATTTAGTATATTTGCGTCAAAAAACGTGAGACATGTAATATATTAATTTAAGTAATGTTTGTATATTTATCTTCTTTTGAAATTAAATTTTAATGGTATTTGATGCGATAATAGAATTTTTTATATATTCAACAAATTCTTTTTATACATATCAATATACAAAGAACTAAGAATAAAAAACCTTTAGGACCCCACTTCAAAGACTCGCTTAAACTACGTGACCCTACTGTAATGTGCTCTGCCACCCACCAACCTCAGAGCAGAATAATCGAACACTTACAAAACCAGAATTTATGAATTTTCGCTAAATTGGGTTTTATTTCCAATCCTCTACGAAATGTGTTGATGAACCAACCAAAACCGAGGTCAGATGGAATTGCGAATGATGCTTTCTATCACTTTCCTGTCTGCTCTTTAATTTCCAGAATTATATGATTTGCTTTTTTAATAGAAGATCTTCCCATACATGCATGAATAGAAAAAAGAAAACTTCGAAGAGTAAAATAATGGGATCGATTATAAATTAATTAATTAATTGTAGTATGAAGAAAGAACAGTGTTACATTAGATTCAGACATTTATCGAAAATGAAACATCTATATTATTGTACATAAAAAAGGGACGTGTAAATAATAATAGACTAACCAAATCATACTTTATCAGTAAATCTACAAAAAGCAACTTAATTAAAGAACTGCAGCAGGTTGAACCATATCATTCCAAAGGTCCTCCAAGTCTATCATGATGTCATGATCACCTTCAGCTTCATAAAATAATTGTGAGTAGTCAAAATTGGGAGGTGGAAGTTGATCCTTATCATTCATGACAGGATAATTCTGATCCATACTGGCCGGACTAGCAAGTGAAGAATCCATAGTGGAATCGGCAACAAAGTAGTTTGGCTGGTCTTGTGTAACAAAGTGGTGTGGCTGATTAGCGAACCCAGTCGTAGCAGTCTGCGGCGGATCATAGTGAGAGAGAACAGTACCACTACTTGGTTGTACATTGGAGTAGTGGTGCTGTGGCAAGTCGGTCACATTATTCACAAAGCCATCGTGCTGAAGATAGTCTTCTTGGCTAGCCATACGTAGTGAAGAAGCCATGGTGGGATCGGCAACAAAGTAGTTTGGCTGGTCTTGTGTAACAAAGTTATATGGCTGATTAGCAAACCCAGTCGTAGCAGTCTGCGGCAGATCATAGTGCGAGAAAACAGTACCACTACTTGGGTCTTGTGTACTGGAGTAGTCGTACTGTGGCAAGTCGGTCTCATTATTCACAAAACCATCGTGCTGAAGATAGTCTTGTTGGTTAGCCATGCCTAGTGAAGAGGCCAAAGTTGGACATGTTGCTTCTGCAATGAAATCATCTGGCCTCGCCATTGGTTCTTGTGAATCATAGTAGTATTGTGGAAAGTCGGTAACATTACAATGCTCTTGCTGCTGCTGATTATAGCAATGATCAACGTTATTCACAAAACCATTGTGCTGAAGATTAGTCTGTTGCTCTTGTTGCGACTTTTGCTGCTGTGGGTAATGATTGGTATTAACGTCCTCAGCAACCTCTGAAGACACGGGAGTAACATAAGATTCATCAATATTCTCAAATTGCCTTTGAATCTTTTTTCTTTGCGATTCTACTACTCTGGTCTCCTCACGATCATCCGCCTTTCTCTTTCTATCATAATTCTTTCTAATCCGGCAGACTACATAGTCATCACCATTACTAGTTCTTGAATTATTTGATTTAATGTACATGGCCAGTTTAGGGTCCAGGCTAAACTCGTGCATAATCCAACAACCGTTTTCTTGAGGATATTTAGTATTCGCATATGTAAACCTTTTCCACCAACCTATCGTCTCTTTAGTCTTCGGATCTTTGACTTTAGTCCCTGAATTCTGGCCATGCCATGTCCCAGACCCTATCGTGCGAGCCACACGCGAACCTGTACCCTTGCTGCTCGTTGGTTTAAGTTTGGTAAAGAAGTAAAGGTCTTCACCTTTTCCTAAATTTTGTCCACCATTGTTATTCCATATATCTTTCGCCTCCATGCTACCATAAAGATCGATATCTGGAATAACATTCTCATCCTTAAAGGTTGCGCCACGAACCTTGTTGCGCAGATAATATCCCACTAACTCCTCGTCTCTTGGGTGAAACTTGTAACCTACTGGAAAGACATTAGCAGATGCCATATATATTTCTTGCTTCCGCTTTCTTGAGAAGATGAGATTTAAGAATGTGGAAAGAAAAGGAGTAGGGCGGGAGGGCTGCGGGGAGAGAGATTTTTTCTTGGTTAGGGTTTTAGATACTCGGAGTCGATGTGTTTCTGTGAAGTGGTTTTGATGATTGCATTTAGTCCTTCCACTCCAAAATCCTATATATAGATTTAGATCAACCGCCTTAACCTTTCATTTAGGAATCATTGCCCTAAAATCACGCTCAAACACGCTACAAATCTTCACTTGCGGTGGAAAAGTAGGAGTTTTATTAGGTCAAGAATTGCTATTTAATTTGTTAGCAGAAGATGCAAATGTTTAAAAAAAAAAAAAGGATCTTTAGATATAGACCCTTACCATTCTTATTTTCTAGATAAAAAAACCTACCTAATTATAAATATCCAAATAAAACCCAAATTTACAAATGGCTGCCAAGTATAGAAGTAATTGACCTATAATTACAAAATATTTACAATTTGTACCACAATATTCAAAATAAAAATCAATACATGTTATTGCTCACCTTAATTACAATGAAAATATAATTATTGCACATATTGTTACCCCAAACACACACATATATATGTTCAAATGTATATATTACTACCATAAGCTCAATATATATATACACACACACGCACACACACACACACACACACACACACATATATATATATATATATATATATATCAATCTACCTATATTTAAATTTATGATGAGCAAATAACATATCTTTTGTAGGTAAATTAATATTGAATCAAATAACATTCTTTTATTTCGTAGGTAATTTATTTTCCATGTATTATCACATATATTTGGCACATTTTATTACTATAAGATATATGTACAAATAATAGCTAAATTAATCTTGAATAAAAAAACAATTGCTTTATTTTGTAAGTAAATTAATTTTGAATCAAATAACATTTCTTCATTATGTAGGTATTTTATTTTGTATGTATCATTGTGACATCCCGTCCCAAATTTTACATTTTTATTAATTTTAAAAGCGTGGTTTTACGAAAATGCCCTAAGAGGCGAGGGTATTGACTTTCGTTGATCAACGTATAGTGAGGTGTATGAATTAATCCTTTAGCGTTTTCCTGAAGTACTCGACATTATGGACTCGTAGGCGCAAGCAGAAGAGGAATTGGGGTTATGGTTAAAGTTTTACGGAACTGTAAACTCGAGAATTACTTTTGTTTTAGTCACTATTTATATATATTTTTATATATTTTCATAATGTTTATAATTATTTATCATTTGGTTATTTTTAAAGAGGAAGAAGATGAGAAAGAAGAAGTGGGGGAATGGGAGAAGGGAAGAAAGAAGGGCTACTGCCCAATCAGAAAGAAGAGAGAGAGAGAGGGTGGACGAATGGGGAGAGGAGAGGAGAAGGTGACCAACCAAAGAAGGGGGAAAGGAGGGAGAAGAAAATGAAGGGGAAAACCGGGTTTCCCCTTTGACCCGCTTGACCCGACAAGCACCACGGCCAAATTCGGTCATTTTTCCGGCAAATCAAAGCAAACCACCACCTAGAAACAACTTCCTAGCCTTCCCTCTTCCATTTCCATCCAAAATTAGAAGGAATTTGGTGGTAATTTTAGGAAAAATGCACCGGTGGTATGTGTAGGTGTACGGCGGCAATCCACAAAACGTGAAGCTAACTCAGTCAATTACCACCACTAGAGCACTCCCCTAGAACCCAGGAACAAAGCCCAGGCAGTGGTGGAGGCGTCGGAGCAAGCTTGGAGGTCGAATCGAGCACACCTAAGTATAGGGTTTCCGACGGGTTTTAATGGAATTGAAGCTCTTCCCAGCCTATTTGGCCTTGGTCATGGACGATGATGGTTCGTGATGTCTCGATATGCGTGCTAAGGAGTCGTAGCTCGGACCTCAGGTGAGTGGATCTTTTCCTTTTTATCGTATATATATATATATATATATATGATTGATAATTCCACAAACGGTTATAAATTGATTATTGCATATAATTACTGTGAATGCTTTGAAGTACTAATGTGAACTACGAATGGCTTGATCCCTGTTTAGGGTACGTAGGCAGTCTAACGAGATGTTAGATGCAACCATACAATAAATGAGACTAAATAATTGAGACAATAGCCTTGTTTAGGGAATTGAGCGATGTGAGGGACATTGGTGGAAAATGTGAGATTTAATCTTATGATTTGGTGGTTAAATGTTGGTCATAAATCAATGTGTAAAGAATCAAGAATTTGAAGTAAACGTAAGTAATAATAATTAATTAAACTAGTGTCTAGTTGGGCTTATTATCGATCATTATTCCTGAAAATAAATAGTTCGGGAGTAGGGTGTTACAACTTATGCATTTTTACGCCATATTAGATATATATATATAATTGAAAATGCTATAACATGGTTGAGTATCGGATTGCATCAAACATCTATATGTATATTACCTGCACATAATTATTGTGAACGTTTTGAAGTGCAAAGGTGAACGCAAGACACCCAGGTAAGTTCAAGTGAGTTTATGGTATTAGTTGAAATGATGGAGTTATGGCATGACTACATGCATGTTTTAGGCAACTCCGACCTTGTCGTACATGTTGCAATGATAGGCAACTCCGACACTGTCGTACAGGTTGCCCATGAGTCGTATATGTTACAATAGATGCAGTTAAAGCTCATAAACCTGCACCCTGGTGTTAGTTCTCTTGCCCGTGGCTAGGGCACAATCCTTCATGTGATGTTCACCTCCCGCACCTTATGCTCACCTTGGATCCAAGGTAGGTGCACATCCTGTCGTACAGACAACTATAGGTGGTTTCGACTCGTAGGTGACCCGCGTTTATTTGCACAGTCTTCACGTGATCGTAGCACCTGAGCGTACTTATTTACAGCCAGTCCTGTCGTACAGACCACTATATGTGGTTTCGACTCGTGTGCAGGGATATGTGATGAGCTATGAATTCAGCTGTACATGCCACAAGAGGTGGATCCGGCTGACATATTATAGAGATATGTGATGAGATATGGATAAGTCGTACAGGTCACTATAGGTGACTCCGACTTATGTGCTAGCATTGATTGATGAGATGTTGGTGAGTCGTACAGGTCACAAAAGGTGACTCTGACTTATGTGCTAATGTAGATTGTTGAGCACATGATTATTTATATTGTTGATGAGATGTTGCGTCGTGGTATATTTATGGATTTGATGTTGGCATACTCTTGATTTCACATTGGTGCGTAGTTTGATTTTCTGGAAACTATACAGGTGATGCTACGAGGGGTTATAGCGTTTTAGAAGGCTTCTATTAAAATAAAAATTTTATTTCTAGGGCCACTCACCCTTGTTTTGTTTTCACCCTCTAAGTTTTATTAGCTGAGCTTTCTTATCGTTGAGGATTCGTGACAAATCTTAGTATTGGAGATTTCTTCGAGGGTATGATTCTTAATCCACTATACTGTACTTACTTATGCTCTAACATCACGTGTAGAGTGTGTCCATTCCCGCTCACCAGCGCACTCTGGTTTTTAGGCACTCTTAGGTTTAAATTTATTCACATTTTTCCACATCATCATACTTTATGGCTTCGTCACCTTTCAGGTGTTGGCCAACACAGCTCAATTCGGAGTCCTAGTGGACATTCCGGGTCGGGGTGTGTCAATCATCATATATATTGGGCACGTTTTAATTGTGTAAATCAAACATTCAAATAGGCGTGTTTTGGGCATCAAAATTTTTTAAATGTGTAAAGTCAAATATAATTAAGGAATTTGCTGATGTGGAATCTAGTCAATGGGTTTTATTCTAGTAAAAAACTTATGTTCGGTTTTATGTGGAGAAAATTAAGTTTCAGGCACTACAGTCATATTTTCAGGAAAAAAAAAAAAAAAAAAAAACAGTTCGGTAATTCACTAGATAAATCCCATGCTATTTTCTTTGTAGTGATTTCATTTCTACGTTTTTTAATTAGCCGCAAATTTCCTTTGACAGTTTTTATTCAACATTCTCATAAACGACGTCATAAAATTGTGCACTATAAGAATGTACTGCCAAATCCCAAATCGTAAGTTTAAAGTCTAAACACATGGTTTGGTTTTAAGACCCTACGTAGGGTGTTTTAGAGCCTCCGAAAGAATATATTTGGTTTTAATCATAAGATCGATTATGGCAATACATAGCTGACAGCAATTATAGACTATTTCGACCACATTGGCGATATTTAACAATGACACTTGAACATTGTGGTGAAAATACAGAGTACAAGAGCACAAAGAATTTAGTAATGCTGATTTCTAGTTAATTATCATGTCAAAAAAAAAAAAAAATGGAAGGACATGTAAAAATATAAACTACTAGATTTTTCCAAAAATGAACTCGGATATGCATTAAAATTTTTCAAAACTAAAACTTGTTTGCACTTCCCCAAAGACAAAGGTACAGGTACGTAATATGAAAAACGTAAATATTCATACAGAGAGAAAATAAAATAGGTGATAATATGACTTGTTTCTTCTAGTTATTGAGTAAAACTAAACTTTCAACATATAAGTGTCCGTATAGTAGCGGGAAAGGGAATTTCGTGCCAACCGAATTCCAGTTCCATTAAGTTGCTCGGTTTCAAGATTATAGTAAGCCGGATCATGTCCTTCACAAATATTTTCATGATGGAGTAGTACTCATTCCAGGAAGATGCTTTCTATCACTCTCCTGTCTGTTCTTTAATTTCCAGAATTATATATGATTTGATTGTTATATGCTTTGCTTTTTTAATAGAAGATCTTCCCATACATGCATGAATAGAAAGGGAAAACTTGAAAGAGTAAAATAATGGGATCGATCTATTATAAATTAATTAATTAATTGTAGTATGAAGAAAGAACAGTGTTACATTAGATTCAGACATTTATTGAAAATGAAACATATATATTATTGTACATAAAAAACGAACGTGTAAACAACAATAGACTAACCAAATCATACTTTATCAGTAAATCTAAAAAAAAGCAATTTCATTAAAGAACTGCTGCAGGTTGAACCATATCATTCCATAGGTCGTCCAAGTCTATCATGATGTCATGATCACCTTCATCTTCATAAAATAATTGTGAGTAGTCAAAATTGGGAAGTGGAAGTTGATCCTTATCTTTCATGACAGGATAATTCTGATCCATACTGGCCGGACTAGCAAGTGAAGAATCCATAGTGGAATCGGCAACAAAGTAGTTTGGCTGGTCTTGTGTAACAAAGTGGTGTGGCTGATTAGCGAACCCAGTTGTAGCTGTCTGCGGCGAATCATAGTGAGAGAGAACAGCACAACTACTTGGTTGTGCATTGGAGTAGTGGTGCTGTGGCAAGTCGGTCACATTATTCACAAAGCCATTGTGCTGAAGATAGTCTTCTTGGCTAGCCATACGTAGTGAAGAAGCCATGGTGGGATCGGCAACAAAGTAGTTTGGCTGGTCTTGTGTAACTGTTTGGACCAAAACTTAAACTTTGGGCTCCAGGAGGGGGCCGGCCCAAAAAGAAGCTTGAAGGAAGAGTCGGTCAAAGCCCAGTGGTCCAGCCGAAGCCCAGGAAGGCAGGAAGGGGCCTCCTCTGCCTTGGTACAGCTCACAAAGGCCACTTGCCCACCTACCCAAGGACCAAGTGGGATAGACTGATCAACTACACAGCCCATAAAGTACTTTATGGTGGCATTTTATGTAAAAAAGCCAATGAGTCATCATCATCAAACCGCATTCGGGCAAGGTTGCTGCTACAGGAAGGCACGCTGGTTTGTCTATAAAAGAAGAAAGAGAAATCAGGATTGCGGACACTCAAACAAACAAACAAAAGCACAAACTCTGCTCAAAACCAGATTTGCCTTCAAACAATAGCTGTAGTCAGCCAAAAGCCTTCATCCCTCTCGGGATCACTCCTAACTCTTTTTATCAGCTCTGCTACCTTGTCAAACGCTTGTCGTAGTATCGATTTCCTTCCCAAAAACCCTTTTCTTCTAAACTCTCAAGCCTCTTGTCCAACCTTAAAACCCAAGAAGTCGCAAGACGCCCAGTTTTGCCCGACAAGCCTTGCCCGACAAGACTTGCCCGACGAGCCCAACCCGACAATATAAGCAGAAGCCCGACAACAGCTCTCAACTGACGCCGAAACACCACTCCCGGGGAGCTGTGTGCTCGTCGCCCAGGAAGCTTCCCCGACGGAAATTCCTGGCACGAACATAGTTTTGGCACGCCCAGTGGGACACTCGCTCTTGATCAAAGCAAAATGTCAGGATTACCAGAAGATTTGCAAACGACCTTGCTACAAATGCTGCAAAGATTGGAAGGTGTCTCCATAGATTTCAAAGAGGAAGCTGATATGGTCCCGCGACCAACTATTCCTACGTCTTTACCCCATCCTGGGGAAACAGATAATAAGGAGGGCAAAAGACTCAAAACTAGTCAATCAGAAGAAGCATTGGTGAACAAGCCCGCAGAGCCCTTCTCAGAAGCTCCGATAAATATGATCAATATGACATGGGCTGAGAAAGGGAAGGAAAAAGTTGCGGAGCTAAGGAATGAAGAAAAACTGGTTGGCAAAAATATAAAAGGGGTAATTAAGCTGCCCGAGTATCCAAAAGCCGCTATAATCAAAGGGAGGGTTTTATGCAGCAAGTGCCAATGCGAGTGCGAGCTCGAAATACCACCCTCAGGGGTTCTCATTGATCAGGAGTTAATCAGAAGAAAGAAGGCCCAGGAAAAATCTAGACGGACTGCAGGAAAAGATGCTTCCCGAAGTATCTTTCAACGTTTAGGAGGCGATTCACAGTCCAAAGCTTTATCAGAAGTTTTTCGAAACCATGAAGCTTCTGAAGAAGTAGAAGATATGGAGGCCGAAATTCAAAGAAGTGCGGATCATCCTCAATATGGCCACATGGAGGAGGAAGCTAGGAAGAAGGATGAGATAACTAATCCTACCAAGAAAGATAACCCTGCCCATCTTGGACGGAAATGGTACGTAGTTGGAAAGAATGGACAGCCTATCAAACCAATGGGAGCTTCTATGATCAGGAGAGTTCAGAGACAGCATAAAGCCTACATGAATTCATTGAAGACCCCCGCAACATCAGAAGCCTCCCAGAATAAAAAATTGGAAAGACCATCATCTGGCGAAAATGATCAACTCCGTTGGAAGAATAAGAAAGAGTTGGAAAAGGCCAGTAGCAAAAAAGAAGGCGAGGGGAATCACGTGCCACAGAACCAGCACCCTGGCAAGTATAGAATCTTGAGGCGGGCTCAAGATGATCTAATCATGGTGCCAACCCCAGGGTGGAAGACGGAGCAGACAAAGCCTATTCGTTTTGGAAATATTTCACCCGAAGGAAAACCACCTTTTCTGCCAATGGTGGATCCTTTTGGTGAAGTACCGAAGCAAGCGATGGATGCGGGCAGGAATCAATTAGAGGGGGCACCAGAACCACTGCTACCACCTGATGCTATGGCCTGGTTGGACGAGTTCATGGACCAGATCGAGAACAAGAAAGAAGATTTGCTCGAGCCTAATGATTTTCATATCAACATGGCATACGTACTATCTGCCAAGTTTGGTGCCCAACCTGATCAGCCCGCTACTATGGAGGGTGATTACTTGACAGCTGAGCCAATGATGGCACATGTCAATGTAGAGGAAGTCGAAGAAGGAGGATCAGGCAACGATGAAACGGCTGAAGCATCCAATAAAGGTCTTACAATGATCTATACCAACGAAATGGTGTTTAGCCGCCCGGACATCTCGATGGCCAATCATTTAAAACCCATATATGTCACAGCTCATTTGGAGGGGGTGCCTTTCAAAAGAATTTTAATAGATGGTGGAGCAGCTGTTAATGTGTTACCAGCCAAGCAGATGAGGAAAATGGGAAGAGGTGCAGATGATCTTATTCCTACAGACCTCACAGTCTCTAGCTTCTCGGGCGCTATCACGAAGACCCATGGGATACTGCCCTTGGAAGTGGATTTGGGGTCTAAACAAATTATGCTAGCATTTTTTGTGGTAGACTGCACCTCTACTTATGGAGCATTACTTGGAAGAGACTGGATCCACCAAAGTCTTGCCATACCCTCCACCATGCATCAGCAAGTCGCTGTTTACCATGAAGAAGGACCAGGTTTCTGGGAAATGGTGGAGGCCGAATCACGGCCATTCCTCCCCACAGCCAACATTGCGGAAGCAAGTTTCTACAACCCCAACGTAGGAATACTGAAATGTTCAGAAGCTAACGAGAACGGCCGCCCTACCAAGGTGACGGCCCAAAAGCTTTTGGAACAAGGAATGCTCCTTACTAGAGAGGAGTGGGATAGACCTTGTATTATCCCAAATCCCCTACACCATCAATGATTGGACAAAAGAAGAAGGATCAGGTAATGGCAGTCAGATCCCTGATTAAAAGACTGTTGGTGTATGGGAAAGAGAAGAAGCAAGAAAGGGAGCTTTTAGGAGAAGAAGAGGGGGAACGGCAACCTGAGACTTCAACTAACCAAGATGAAAGCAATGAGGAGCTTTGTAAAGAAGAGTTGGAGAGGGCCATACAAATGGCCGAATGTATTTATGACTTGGATGGGCCAGACGACTTGCCCGAGAACCCGCAGTTAGTTGAATTTTTATGTGCAGAACCTGATAAACCACCACCAGAAGTGCAGGATCCTTTGGAAGTTATTGATCTAGGAACAGAGGAAGACCCAAGGCCAATACAAATCAGTGGCTTATTGGAGGTTCAGGATCGGGCAAATATTATTTATCTCCTACAAGAATTCAAAGACAGCTTTGCTTGGCACTATACTGAGATGCCAGGTTTAGATTCAACCTTGGTGGAACACATGATGCCTATCAAGGAAGGATATAAACCTGTTAAACAAGCACCACGAAGGATGTCCAAAGAGATAGAAGAGAAAGTTAAAGAAGAAATTGAGAGGCTTGTGAAAGCTGGATTCATTCGGCCGGCCAAGTATGTGGAGTGGTTAGCCAACATTGTACCTATTTTAAAAGCCATAACAAAAGCAGTGCGATGTTGTGTTGATTACAGAAATATTAATGGCGCTACACCAAAAGATGAGTATCCTATGCCCATGGCCGATCTATCCATAGATGCAGTGGCGAAGCATAAAGTTCTATCTTTTATGGATGGGAATGCCGGGTATAATCAGATAAAAATGGCCCCTGAGGATATACATAAAACAGCTTTCAGGTGCCCCGGACATGTGGGGGCATATGAATATTTGGTTATGCCATTCGGGCTCAAGAACGCTGGTGCAACCTACCAGAGGGCAATGAATGCTATTTTTCACGATTTGATTGGACATAACATGGAAGTGTACATAGATGATATCGTGATAAAATCCAAAACTGAAGGACAACATCTGATAGACCTCAGACAAGTTTTGACAAGGATGAGGACCCACAAGTTGAAGATGAATCCAAAGAAGTGCGCATTCGGGGTGAGAGCAGGCAACTTCTTGGGATTCCTGGGTCATCAAAGAGGTGTGGAGGTGGATAAAAACAAAGCACAAGCTATAATGGAGTCGCCTTCACCCACCAACAAAGTGCAACTTCAAAGGCTGCTGGGAAAGATTAATTTCCTGCGAAGGTTCATTGCTAATTTGGAAGGAAAAATCCAGCCGCTGACTCTTCTACTAAGACTGAAGGATAAAGAGAATTTCGAGTGGGGACCACCACACTAGCAGGCCTTCAACAGCATTAAAACCTATTTAACTTCCCCACCAATGTTGGTGCCACCCCAAAGGGGAAAACCCTTGAAGTTATACATCTCTGCTTCAGAAAAATCAATTGGGAGTTTGTTAGCTCAAAACAACGAAGGAGGAAAAGAGCAAGCAGTGTACTACCTCAGTAGGATTCTGACCGAGGTGGAAACTAGATATTCCCCAGTAGAGAGATTATGCTTAGCTCTGTATTTCACTGCCAGCAAGCTAAGGCATTACATGTTACCTTGTCACGTACACATCATCGCCAAGACGGATGTGATAAAGTACATGTTGTCAAAGCCAATGCTAACAGGAAGGATTGGAAAGTGGATTCTAGCATTATCAGAATTCAGTTTCCAGTATGTACCTCAGAGGGCGGTCAAAGGCCAAGCAATTGCTGATTTTCTGGCCGAGCATCATGAATCTCGAGACGAGGTAATCAATATCCCAGGAACCCTGGAGGTCCCTAACATTTGGATCCCACCAAGAGAAGATATCTCGGGTAGAGAGGACTGGGTCCAGCAAGAGATAAGGAGAGTGACTGGTCTATGGATCACTCCTTGGAAATTATATTTTGATGGATCTCACACTCATAAAGTTCAGGAGCAGGGATTGTGATTATAGACCCTCATGGGATCTATCATTATTATTCCTTCCTTCTAAACTACCAAGGAAATACTAATAATCGGGCAGAGTATGAAGCTCTGATAATTGGTCTGGAAATCTTGATGGAGCTGGGGGCAGCAGAGGTGGAGATCTTTGGAGATTCAGAGCTAGTAATAAACCAGCTAAACGGGGAGTTCAAGTGCAGACATATTACTATGGCAGGATATTACTTGGCGGCTACACAATTACTAAGTTTCTGGGATTCTGAGATATCAGTCAATGATGTTCCCAGGGGATCCAACTTAGCGGCCAACGGGATGGCACAACTAGCCTCAGGGGTGCCAATACAGGAGAGAAAATATGGAGTAGATGTCAAGGTCCAAAGAAGAAACCTCCCTTCTATCTTAGAAAGGGGATTTAGCCTGGATGCAATGAATCTAGAGACTGAATTAGAGGATTGGAGATCCCCTATCATTCATCATTTGAAGGTGATGCGAAAATTAACTAACGCACATATTAAACCCTATTTGTGACAATTGTAGTAATGATGTAAGTAGGGATCGTTCTAGGCCGGGGATTAACTAGGGATGCTAACCAAAGTAAAATTAAATTAACAACATAAAAACAAAATTTAAAACACTAAACTAACTCAAAACACTTAACTAGAATAACTCAAAATAAAACTAACAAATAAACCAAAACAAATCCAAAGACTCAAAATAATTCAAGACTCAAGAAAACACAAACTAAATTTATTTCTAACAAATCTAACACTTTAAAATAAATGGGGGATTGATTTTTTTTACGAAATTGAATTTAAAACAGAAACTTAAAAACAAACTTCAAAGAAAATATATTTTATAGAATTAAATGATGAGACGTTAGTTAGAGGGGTCCTTATCCACACATGAATATATGCATACAATTTGATTCCCAGTTATGATTTCAACAAACGAATAAATGACAATGCTCCAAGTTAATTAGGTCCGCTTAAATTAACCTTCAGATTTTCCATAAGTTATTGGGTTGGATGATTGCATACAACAACCCAAAACATTCCCTACAAGTTCCCTACATGAATTGCATAATAGAGATACACGCAAGAATCATTAAGTTCTATGAAAATCATAAACATCGACTAGGCATTCATAACTATGGAATACGCATGTTAATCCAACCTAGGGTTTACTAAACACAATCGTGACTAGCGATTTTTACTACTCATGAATATAAGTTCATAACGATTAGGTGAAATTCCCTTATATCCTAGCATCAAGTCTAAGCATGCAAATTAAGTGTCGACCCTCAACCCACATACATAAACAAGTTCTTAATCAACACAGAAAAGTAAACCACATCCAACATTCATAAATTCATAAATGGAGTAAATCAGATCATAATAAACATTTATCCATGGTTTCAAATTCACCTCTAACCAAACAGAAATTAATTACACATGTTTAATATAATTGAAAAGCAAATTAAATTAAACATGAGTTTAAGAAAAATAAAACCAAATGAGGAAGTGATCCTCTGTGCTTAAGCTCCTTCCAATCCCGTGCGCCTGCTGCTTTCCGTTTCTCTCTGACCGAGGCAGCTCTCTCTGCTTCTGCTCCTTTTATTTCTCTGGTTTTCTGCATGAGGAGCACATCCTCATTTCTTTCCTCTCGTCTCTCGCTCCTGGCAGCTGCTAAAGCAGCGTTGCTCTCGCAAGCTGCGCTTCTGCGCTCCTTGGCCTATTTTCTCCTCCGCGTCCCCTGCACAGTCGCTGCCCCAGCACGTCCCTCCTTTTTCTAGCTGCCTAACGTAGGCAGCTTCTTCTTTCCGCGCGCACCGCGCCCTCCTGCTTCACACGCTGCCAAGCAGCTCTCTTTTCCGTCTCTCCCACGTTCCCTCGCTGCCAAGCAGCTCTCCGCTCCCCCCTTCTTTTCTGCTGCCAAAGGCAGCCTTATTCTCCCCTTGGCGCTGTTCCGCGCGCTTCCTCGCTGCCAAGGCAGCGCCTCTTTGTATTTCCTCCTGCTGTCGGTCTTCTTTCCAAGCTGCCAAAGGCAGCTTCTTCTGCCTTCCTGCGTGCGCCAGCTGCCAAGGGCAGCTTCTGGTTCTCTCCTCTTTTCCTGCTGCCTTTATTCTATTCTTTCCTTTTCCCTTAGCCTAGCTGCCAAGGTAGCTTTGCTGTTTTTCCCTTTATTCCTTTTCTGTCAGTGCGTCTGCTCGAGCTGCTTTCCGTCCCACCTTTTAGCTGCCAGCTGCAAAGGCAGCTTTGGTTTCTGACTTCCACTTTCTCAGTGGATGCATATTTTGATCTATATAAAATATATTAATGCACATTTACTACCCCTTATTTTTACTTAAGGCATATACCATGAATGCATAAATTAATCTTAGTGCATACCACCTCTTGTACTATTTGATAATCATTTCAATTTTTAACTTTTATATTTTTGTGAAAACAAAATACTGGAAATTGAAATCAAATAAGTGAGCAAGATAATTTTTACGAATTTTGTCATTTAAAATCACACTTGTGCTATTTTTATTTTCTTAGCTAGATAAATTCGATAAAACACAAAAACAAAGTAAATAACTAAAAAAATATAAGAAACTAACTAAGAAAAGACGAGAGAATTTGATGTAAAATATGTATAAATATGAGCTTATCAAATACCCCCACACTTAGCTTTTGCTAGTCCTCGAGCAAAACAGAGAAAACAGAAAAAATAATAACATGAAAATTATTAGCTTCCCCCTATGTGACCCTCATAGAATTTCATTCGAGAACACAAATCATCAAGAACCATAGCTAACACCAAACAAACTAATCCAAGTTCATCTTCCTTATTCAAATATTAGCAGTAATCTTTGAATCATCCTTGAAGTGTAGTGTGTGAGATAGCCATGCTAATGCAATTTCAAATTTTTATTTTAAAATCACCATATGCAAACTAGCGACCTTCTCACTGGAATATACACTCAATCACACATGTGTTTAGTTTTAATGTGTTTCGCTCAAAGAATCAAATGTGAAAGTTCTACCATAAGCTTGCATAAAGATCACTTCTCCACAATCATAATTGCAAAACTTAAATCAAGAGGACTTTTATTGGACGTGATGAGGCTTAGGGCGAGGGTTATTGAAACGAAAGAATAGGTAAACACAAGTTCCAAGCTACATTGCAAGCAATTCTTTTGTTTAGATTTATAAGAACTCAAGCTTTCCAGCTATTCTTTTAGTCACCTCCAACCACAACCTTAAACTGAAACTTTAAACACTTTTTATTTTCTTCGTAAACAAACTTTCTTTCTTGTTTTTTTTTTTTTTTTTTTTTTTTTTTTTTCAAGCAGAAACAAATATTAAAAACCCCCACACTTATTCTTTTGCCAAACACCTTCAAAGTACTTCACAAACATTTCTCATAAGACAATCTCACATTGCTCACTAGCTCGCTTGGAAAGGGTAAGGAAAAATATTTCAGGCATAAGGGTAGACATATCTGGTGATAAGAAATAAAAGGCTCACATATACGGCTCAAATTGGCAATCTAATGATATCATTTTTCTTTGGGAAACAAGGTTATTTGGGCCATGGTGGTAAACCTAATGCCTCTATCATTTTCAAGTTCATGCAATCAATGACAAAAATTTCGAAAGATCGTTATGCAAGTTCTAGAGAAGTATCTCACATAAGTTCATCACACATGAAAGAATAGGAGTGTATGAAAAATGCACACACTTTCAATAGGCTCAAAAACTCACATAGGATGTATATGGTCACTAAATTCACATATGGAGCTTTAAATCATGCTTTAGTTTCACATCAACAAGGCTATGTGCGTTTAGTTTTTCAAAGATGATCAAATATGTACAAAACTAACACGAGAATTAGGAATTTCACAAAACACATGTTAACTAAGTTCTTGATCATCATGGTTCAAATTTTATCCAATTATATCATTGGGTCGGGAAACTAACAAAAATCTAATTCAAAACAATAAGGAAAACAAGGAAATATTTTTGGATTTTTTTTAAATTTTCCGATTTTTTTATTTTTATTTTTATTTTTAAAAACAACAACTTAATTAAGAAAACACAAAGCAATAACATGGAAACAAATGAAACCAGTTCAAAGTCGAAGGTACAAAAATTTTCAATTTGGTCATTTTTATACTCTTTACCCCCACACTTAAACTAGACATTGTCCCCAATGTCAGAAAATATAATAAAATGCAAATAAAAATAAAATAAATAAATATAAAGAAACAAAATAAAGCAATAGGACTGAAAACTTCCCTAATTTGCAGTAAAATCAAGCGATGACCCCGAAGCTAAAATTCTGCAATCAACTCCAAGGGTGGAAATAACCAAAAGTTCCTGCAAAGAAAAGAAATAATTCAGTTAAGCACGCAAGAAAATATAAAAAAAAACAAACGAAAAATTGAAAATCACGATAAAAGACAATGAATAGAACTAATAAGTGATCATTGGTCGTGCTTGTTGACTTTCCACAGTTTGAACTTGAACTGGCCTCGGGAACTTCTTAGCAAGGAAAATGAGACTTGATTGGTGGTGGTGACTGATGCGTCCATATGTTGTTGAAGCTTCTCGAGCTCTTGGTTTCAACTCGGACTCCTTCTGCCGGGTTGATTGAGTCTGCAGGCTGCATTCTTCTCTGCTTGTTTCTTCTGCATGGCAGGTAGGCACGAGGTAGAGGAGGTGGTCTGTTTCTTTGTTCAATCTGTCCAAGTGCCGACCGATTGCTTTCTTTCTCCTTGTCTCGCAGGCAAGAGCAAGGGTAAAGGAAAAACATGCCATGAGATATCTTTGCCTTTGACTCTGATGATATGAGATACTTTTGCTTTTGAAGAAGTATCGTTCCACAGGTTTATTCTTGAACTGGGCTGAGGAACTTCTTAGCAAGGAAAATGAGACTTGATCTTAAAGATGAATCAGCACGTTGTCTCCACATGCTTCAAGTAATCACTTTCACTTGCCTTATCTGTTCTCCAGGCAGATGTGGCATCTTCTTCGGAAGTACATCAGCGGTTGAAGATGAGCACTCGAGAGCAATGCTAGGTAAGCAATCAGGAAGGATTTCCAGGCAGTCGGTTCTTAGATCGGAAGATTGACACCGAGTGCGGGCTGATTGCTCGCTTTCTCCTTGTCACAAAGACAAGGAAAATGACAGGGAGAAAGCATGATATGAGATACTCTTGCTTTCAACCTTCATGATATGAAATACTCTAGCTCTTGATGACTTGTTTGCAAAGGTATCCCAGGGAATGAGAAACACAGAGTAACTCGAGAGGCTTCGTTGGGAATGCATTTTCGGAGATGAAGAAGTGCTGAGAGGGGGTTGCCTTTGCAATGGATGGCGAAGGTAGACGTTTATAGGAATGATTCTTCACAACCGAAACTGTTCCTTTACCCCTGTCGGCAGCCGGTGGATGGATGAACAGTACAAGTTACGCGCTTTCTGACAAAGCTGCCCGTAATTTCCGCAAAGCTGACAGTGCGCGTGACGAATGACGACAAAAATGGAAAAGCTGCTCGCCTCGTGATTCCTGACCGCCCGCCTTTTGAGAGAGGCGTTCGACTTTTGAGACGAAGTCCGTCTTTTGAGAAAGGAACCCGGCTCTTCGATTTGCGAGAGGACGCCACTTTGATTTCTGATTTGATTTCTTCTTTTTATAGAGGCGCTAATTTTGTTCCACAACACACTTGAGCTCCCTTCTGTAAACACTCCCTTCTTGCATTTTTTTTAATCTTGATCAGTTCGACCTCTTCTTTTTCTTCACATCTTCAAATATGTCTTGCCCTTCTGACCGTCGCCTTAACTTGAATATTGGGGAAGATATTGATATGTCTTCTCCAACCAACATTTGGCAGCCGTCCTTCATATCCCCGAATGGTCCTCTTACAGTTGGGGATTCCATGATGATGAATGAAACAACCGCATCGGTGGTTGCCAGAAATCTGCTCACTCCTAGAGACACTAGGATACTTTCCAGGCGGTCCGACGAACTGGCTGTTCAGGACTCTCAGGCCTACAGCGTCCGATGCGCAGGCTCAGTATCAATCATGGGCCAGCGCCTTCTTGCTCGATCTCGTCAGGTTGAATCGTTGATGGCTGAAGTGGCTAGTCTTCGGCAAGAGGTCAGAGTGCTTAGGCATGAGAATAAGGAGTTGCACATGCTCGCAACTAATTACTCAACAAGCTTGAAGAGGAAGCTTGATCAGCTGCAGGAGTCCGAAGTGCGGATTCAGAGTGATCATCAACGGTTTATGGCGTTACTCCCGAGGTTTGTGTTGCCTTCGTCCTCGGGATCTGCACCAAGTATTGAGGCTCCGAATGATCCAACTCTGGCGCTTCGTCTTTCTGGGGCTCCGTCGACCTCCGAGGCACCACCTACCAACGATCAATGAAAGCTATTAGTTCACATTATTGTAAAATATTTATGCTTTTAAGTTTATTTAATTATATATATAAATATAAGTATTTTTGTGTTTTTTTTTTTATTTATTTATTTTTTTTTATTTTTTATTATATGGATGTTTATTATTATTATTATTATTATTATTATTATTTTTTTTTTAAATATCAAAGTAAAATAAGTAAATCAAAGTAAAAAGACTATGTTTAATCTCCCAAACAAAAATCACAACTAAATAAACAAAACAAAATGAAAGCAGTAAAGAGAAGGGATTAGGAATGCAAATCTGATTGTGGGTGATTCCTAGGCCTCCCTTCATTATTCAAATGCATGGGTTTATCCTTGAACGGACGGTGGTACTTGAAATGATCCGATAACGGTCTAAGTTCTAATGACGGTGCCTGAATCATCAAAATCAGAAACATGTTAGTATAAATTAAAATTAAAATTGGAGAAGATGTCTTACTTTCTTTTTCCGACACAAACTCAATGACAAACACCACATCTGTGAACATTTCCGGGACTTTGAACTTGGCCAGGTTTACTATGATGGTTGTGGCTTGTCCCGTGTCATCAAACTCAACTGCTTTGGGCTTGATTGTCTCATGCACAGCCTCTTGGATGTATTCTTGATATGTTTCAACCACTTCATTTTCTTGAATCCCTTTTCTTGGTGTGCAAGGTTCTTTGAACATTTCAATACTACCGGGAACTTGTTTTGGTGCACCAAGAATTAGGATATCACTTTGCACCTTTGGAAGAGCTTCCACAATGTCTTTTTCACTCTCTTTGATATTTGGAATCAAAAACCTGCAAGGACAAAGGACATTCGGTGGAATAATGTTAGAATGAAGTGAATTTAGAACTTCATCACCTGAGTTGGATGACATAGGGATTTGAGGAGCTTGCAGCAATAATTCTTCTAAACTGCCCAGGTCGTCCTCCTCCTCTTCTGCTTGCAGCAACAATTCATCCATGTTCGGGCTGTGTTTGGATAGTTCTGGGACAGCTTCATCCTTCATGTCACCTTCCAAAGTGATGACTTCATCGATTTCACTTTCTGCATTTGAATTTGCAATGTTTGAGTTGGAGAGTTCACTTTGATCTCGAATCTGTGCCATGAATTCCATAATCTGCCCAACTTGCATATCCAATTCGTCCACTCTTTTGACTCGGTCTTGCATCTCCTGGTTTTGATTTTCTACTCCCTGATTCAAAGAGGTGAGTAACTTATTAAGTGTATCATTATCCAAGGATGTACTTGAATTGAATTGGGTTGATTGTTGTGGTGGCTGTGACGGTTCATATGGCCACTGATAGAACTCTTCCGATGGCGGCAATTGTTCTTCTTTTCGTAAACCCTGCGCCACAGAAATTAGTCCTTCAAGAATTTCATTATAATTCATGGGCATACTTTGATTTGATTGGAATTGTTGTGGGGGATGCTGTGGTGGCTGCATAGGTCTTGAATAGAACTCGTCTTGCTGCCAATATCCACCTTGTTGAAATTGTTGAGGTTCATCCCACATATAATCTGAATTACCTCTCCAATCTGAATTGCAAGCGTTGGAAAACATGTTGCCCCTTGATTGGTTATAGCCTTGATATCCCCAAACATCTTCATTGGCAGAAAATTGAGGACTTTGATATCCTTGCCCATAGGGCACATCAAGTGTAGGGACACTTGGCATTGTGGTCCGTTCGGCATTATGAGTCAATTGAGCAGTGAGATTCGCCAATTGAGCTTGGATGGATGCAAGTGCCATGTCTCGCTCCATTTGTACCTAAAATCAAAGAAAGAAAACTAAATCAAATATCAAAAGTTAAAAAAAACATAACAAAAAAAAAAAAATAATAATAATAAATAAATAAAATAAAATAAAATAAAATAAAATAAAATAAAATAAACACAAAAAAAATAAAACACAAACAAAAACATAAACAAGGGATTAGCAAATTTGCTAATCCCCGACAACGGCGCCAAAAATTTGATGCGAAAATTAACTAACGCACAAATTAAACCCTATTTGTGACAATTGTAGTAATGATGTAAGTAGGGATCGTTCTAGGCCGGGGATTAACTAGGGATGCTAACCAAAGTAAAATTAAATTAACAACATAAAAACAAAATTTAAAACACTAAACTAAACTCAAAACACTTAACTAGAATAACTCAAAATAAAACTAACAAATAAACCAAAACAAATCCAAAGACTCAAAATAATTCAAGACTCAAGAAAACACAAACTAAATTTATTTCTAACAAATCTAACACTTTAAAATAAATGGGGGATTGATTTTTTTTACGAAATTGAATTTAAAACAGAAACTTAAAAACAAACTTCAAAGAAAATATATTTTATAGAATTAAATGATGAGACGTTAGTTAGAGGGGTCCTTATCCACACATGAATATATGCATACAATTTGATTCCCAGTTATGATTTCAACAAACGAATAAATGACAATGCTCCAAGTTAATTAGATCCGCTTAAATTAACCTTCAGATTTTCCATAAGTTATTGGGTTGGATGATTGCATACGACAACCCAAAACATTCCCTACAAGTTCCCTACATGAATTGCATAATAGAGATACACGCAAGAATCATTAAGTTCTATGAAAATCATAAACATCGACTAGGCATTCATAACTATGGAATACGCATGTTAATCCAACCTAGGGTTTACTAAACACAATCGTGACTAGCGATTTTTACTACTCATGAATATAAGTTCATAACGATTAGGTGAAATTCCCTTATATCCTAGCATCAAGTCTAAGCATGCAAATTAAGTGTCGACCCTCAACCCACATACATAAACAAGTTCTTAATCAACACAGAAAAGTAAACCACATCCAACATTCATAAATTCATAAATGGAGTAAATCAAATCATAATAAACATTTATCCATGGTTTCAAATTCACCTCTAACCAAACAGAAATTAATTACACATGTTTAATATAATTGAAAAGCAAATTAAATTAAACATGAGTTTAAGAAAAATAAAACCAAATGAGGAAGTGATCCTCTGTGCTTAAGCTCATTCCAATCCCGTGCGCCTGCTGCTTTCCGTTTCTCTCTGACCGAGGCAGCTCTCTCTGCTTCTGCTCCTTTTATTTCTCTGGTTTTCTGCATGAGGAGCACATCCTCATTTCTTTCCTCTCGTCTCTCGCTCCTGGCAGCTGCTAAAGCAGCGTTGCTCTCGCAAGCTGCGCTTCTGCGCTCCTTGGCCTATTTTCTCATCCGCGTCCCCTGCACAGTCGCTGCCCCAGCACGTCCCTCCTTTTTCTAGCTGCCTAACGTAGGCAGCTTCTTCTTTCCGCGCGCACCGCGCCCTCCTGCTTCACACGCTGCCAAGCAGCTCTCTTTTCCGTCTCTCCCACGTTCCCTCGCTGCCAAGCAGCTCTCCGCTCCCCCCTTCTTTTCTGCTGCCAAAGGCAGCCTTATTCTCCCCTTGGCGCTGTTCCGCGCGCTTCCTCGCTGCCAAGGCATCGCCTCTTCGTATTTCCTCCTGCTGTCGGTCTTCTTTCCAAGCTGCCAAAGGCAGCTTCTTCTGCCTTCCTGCATGCGCCAGCTGCCAAGGGCAGCTTCTGGTTCTCTCCTCTTTTCCTGCTGCCTTTATTCTATTCTTTCCTTTTCCCTTAGCCTAGCTGCCAAGGCAGCTTTGCTGTTTTTCCCTTTATTCCTTTTCTGTTAGTGCGTCTGCTCGAGCTGCTTTCCGTCCCACCTTCTAGCTGCCAGCTGCAAAGGCAGCTTTGGTTTCTGACTTCCACCTTCTCAGTGGATGCATATTTTGATCTATATAAAATATATTAATGCACATTTACTACCCCTTATTTTTACTTAAGGCATATACCATGAATGCATAAATTAATCTTAGTGCATACCACCTCTTGTACTATTTGATAATCATTTCAATTTTTAACTTTTATATTTTTGTGAAAACAAAATACTGGAAATTGAAATCAAATAAGTGAGCAAGATAATTTTTACGAATTTTGTCACTTAAAATCACACTTGTGCTATTTTTATTTTCTTAGCTAGATAAATTCGATAAAACACAAAAACAAAGTAAATAACTAAAAAAATATAAGAAACTAACTAAGAAAAGACGAGAGAATTTGATGTAAAATATGTATAAATATGAGCTTATCAGAAGGATCCTTCCTCACCTACAAGCAGAAAGAACAGACAGCAAGCAACCAAGTATGTCTTGTGGGTGAAGGACTTGCTAAGGAAAACTCCGGATGGATTGCTATTGAAATGCTTGGGCCAAGAAGAATCCATGAGGGTAATGGCCGAAGTACATGAAGGGGTATGTGGAGCACATCAGGCGGGAACCAAGATGAGGTGGTTGCTCAGAAGATATGGTTATTTCTGGCCCGACATGGAAAAAGATTGCAAGTCTTACGCCAAAGGTTGTGAAGAATGTCAGCGGCATGGACCTCTCCAGCATGTGCCCTCAGTACCTTTAAATCCAGTGGTCAAGCCTTGGCCCTTGAGAGGATGGGCAATGGACTTCATCGGGCAAATCTATCCAGCTTCTAGTAAAGGGCATACTTTCATAATAGTGGCAACAGATTACTTCACCAAGTGGGTAGAAGCATCAGCAGTAAAATCCATAACTTCAGCCGTGGTAAAAATTTTTATCGAGGCCAAGATTCTGCACAGGTATGGGGTGCCTGAAACTATAGTCACGGATCGAGGGCCATCTTTTATCTCAAAAGAAGTGGAGGAGTTTGCAAACAAGTACAAAATAAAGATGATCCAATCCAGTCCATACTACCCTCAATCAAATGGCCAAGCAGAGGCCAGCAACAAGATCTTGGTCAACATCATCAGAAAAATGGTGATAAATAGTCCAGAAAAGTGGCATGAGAAACTGGGGAACACTTTATGGGCATACAGAACCTCCAAAAGGGCTGGGACGGGGACAACTCCTTATGCTTTAACCTTCGGACAGGATGCAGTGCTCCCCATGGAGATAAATGTAAGTTCGGTTAGAATTCAGAACCAATTCGGGTTACATAGTGAAGAATACATCGAAGCCATGTGTCAAGGAATTGAAGACTTGGATGTAGCCGGAATTGAAGCCTTGAACCAGATTCAAGAAGGAAAGAAAGTTGTCGCCCGAGCCTATAACAAAAGGATAAAGATAAAGTCTTTCAAAGAGGGAGATTTGGTATGGAAGACAATCCTCCCTCTAGGAGCCCAGCTCAGGGGTTTTGGAAAATGGAGCCCGACATGGGAATGACCTTTCATTATTAGCCGAGTTTTGGGTAAAGGAGGATACTATCTGGCAGACCTCTAAGGGAATGGGCAAAAACATCCCATTAATGTTAAGTTCTTAAAAAAATACTGCCCAACATTATGGGATGTTCGAGATTGTTACATTGAAGAGGAGGTAAAGTAAAACAGGCGCCATGAGTTCGAGATACAGTTTTTGTTCATCCATCATTCAAGCAGAAAAACAGAGTTGCTAAGCAATATTCATTTCATTTCGACAAATAGGTGAAGATTACAAACAATTCAAATCCAAAATGATACATTTAATTATGTTCATATACACTGATGCCTCAACTAGTTTTTCCGATGCCTTTATGGATGGGGCCCGATTAGATGATCGGGTTGAGCGACCAACATGTGCCTGGTAGAGGATCCTCAAACCAAGTCACCACCATATATGATGGTGAAGCCTGACTTATAATGACAGCAAGCAGGAATGCAGACCGCCGTGAGGAAACCGCCTGACCAAGGGTGTTGGGGATAGCGTGATGTTCGACCAAGAGTGTTGGAGATAGTTGTCGTTTGATGAAAACTTTTTTTACGAAAAGGAAGTTTTAGGAAACTCCACTCAAAGCCTGAAGAACCCACTGCTCAGTTTCCTCTCAAGAAGGATTGGGTGGTTTGACAAAAAAAAAAAAAAGGGTGCTAAGCCAGAATTTATAGGGCCCAGGGGACAGTTCAAAGGTTGTGAGAATATCAAGAGACTACGGGTGCCATTAATTTCATCCAGAAAACACAAGTTCCAAAGGCAAGGATGCGGCCGCATAGAACTTTTCAACTGATATTGGCGCTTGGAATTTCAAGCTAAAATATCAGTTGAAAGGGGGCACTGTTTGGACCAAAACTTAAACTTTGGGCTCCAGGAGGGGGCCGGCCCAAAAAGAAGCTTGAAGGAAGAGTCGGTCAAAGCCCAGTGGTCCAGCCGAAGCCCATGAAGGCATGAAGGGGCCTCCTCTGCCTTGGTACAGCTCACAAAGGCCACTTGCCCACCTACCCAAGGACCAAGTGGGATAGACTGATCAGCTACACAGCCCATAAAGTACTTTATGGTGGCATTTTATGTAAAAAAGCCAATGAGTCATCATCCTCAAACCGCATTCGGGCAAGCTTGCTGCTACAGGAAGGCACGCTGGTTTGTCTATAAAAGAAGAAAGAGAAATCAGGATTGCGGACACTCAAACAAACAAACAAAAGCACAAACTCTGCTCAAAACCAGATTTGCCTTTAAACAATAGCTGTAGTCAGCCAAAAGCCTTCATCCCTCTCGGGATCACTCCTAACTCTTTTTATCAGCTCTGCTACCTTGTCAAACGCTTGTCGTAGTATCGATTTCCTTCCCAAAAACCCTTTTCTTCTAAACTCTCAAGCCTCCTGTCCAACCTTAAAACCCAAGAAGTCGCAAGACGCCCAGTTTTGCCCGACAAGACTTGCCCGACGAGCCCAGCCCGACAGTATAAGCAGAAGCCCGACAGCAGCTCTCAACCGACGCTGAAACACCACTCCCGGGGAGCTGTGTGCTCGTCGCCCAGGAAGCTTCCCCGACGGAAATTCCTGGCACGAACAGTAACAAAGTGGTATGGCTGATTAGCAAACCCAGTCGTAGCAGTCTGCGGCAGATCATAGTGCGAGAAAACAGTACCACTACTTGGGTCTTGTGCACTGGAGTAGCCGTACTGTGGCAAGTCCGTCTCATTATTCACAAAACCATCGTGCTGAAGATAGTCTTGTTGGTTAGCCATGCCTAGTGAAGAGGCCAAAGTTAGACATGCTGCTTCTGCGATGAAATCATCTGGCCTCGCCAATGGTTCTTGTGAATGATAGTAGCATTGTGGAAAGTCGGTAACATTACAATGCTCTTGCTGCTGCTGATTATAGCAATGATCAACGTTATTCACAAAACCATTGTGCTGAAGATTAGTCTGTTGCTCTTGCTGCGGCTTTTGCTGCTGTGGGTAATGATTGGTATTAACATAAGATTCATCAATATTCTCAAATTGCCTTTTAATCTTTTTTCTTTGGGATTCTACTACTTT
This sequence comes from Malus fusca, assembly GCA_035220775.1. Classification (NCBI taxonomy): domain Eukaryota; kingdom Viridiplantae; phylum Streptophyta; class Magnoliopsida; order Rosales; family Rosaceae; genus Malus; species Malus fusca. The sequence continues at coordinate 28,185,406 of CM069069.1, forward strand.
GGCCTCCTCGCGATCATCCGCCTTTCTTTTTCTATCATAATTCTTTCTAATCCGGCAGACTACATAGTCATCACCATTACTAGTTCTTGAATTATTTGATTTAATGTACATGGCCAGTTTAGGGTCCAGGCTAAACTCGTGCATAATCCAACAACCGTTTTCTTGAGGATATTTAGTATTCGCATATGTAAACCTTTTCCACCAACCTAACGTCTCTTTAGTCTTCGGATCTTTGACTTTAGTCCCTGAATTCTGGCCATGCCATGTCCCAGACCCTATCGTGCGAGCCACACGCGAACATGTACCCTTGCTGCTCGTTGGTTTCAGTTTGGTAAAGAAGTAAAGGTCTTCACCTTTTCCTAAATTTTGTCCACCATTGTTATTCCATATATCTCTCGCCTCCATGCTACCATAAAGATCGATATCTGGAATAACATTCTAATCCTTAAAGGGTGCGCCACGAACCTTGTTGCGCAGATAATATCCCACTAACTCCTCGTCTCTCGGGTGAAACTTGTAACCTACTGGAAAGTCATTAGCAGATGCCATATATATTTCTTGCTTCCGCTTTCTTGAGAAGATGAGATTTAAGAATGTGGAAAGAAAATGAGTAGGGCGGGAGGGCTGCGGGGAGAGATTTTTTCTTGGTTAGGGTTTTAGATACTCGGAGTCGATGTGTTTCTCTGTAAGTGGTTTTGATGATTGCATTTAGTCCTTCCACTCCAAAATCCTATATATAGATTTAGATCAACCGCCTTAACCTTTCATTTCGGAATAATTGCCTTAAAATCACGCTCAAAACACGCTACAAATCTTCACTCGCCGTGGAAGGGTAGGAGTTTTATTAGGTCAAGAATTGCTATTTAATTTGTTAGCAGAAGATGCAAATGTTAAAAAAAAAAAGAAAAAAAGATTCTTTTGATATAGACCCTTACCATTCTTATTTTCTAGATAAAAACCCACCTAGTTATAAATATCCAAATAAAACCCAAATTTACAAATGACTGCCAAGTATAGAAGTAATTGACCTATAATTACAAAATATTTACAATTTGTACCACAATATTCAAAATAAAAATCAATACATGTTATTGCTCACCTTAATTACAATGAAAATATAATTATTGCACATATTATTACCCCAAACACACACATATATACGTTCAAATGTATATATTATTACCATAAGCTCAATATATATATATATATATATATATATATATACACATGTACATATATATATATATACACATGTACAAAAGATATGTACGAAATAAAAGATATGTTATTTGATTCAATTTAATTTACCTACAAAAGATATGTTATTTGCTCATCATAAATTTAAATATAGGTAGATTGATATATATATATATATATACACATGTACATATATATATATATATACACACATGTACATATATATATACACATGTACATATATATATATAACACATGTGCATATATATATATATAGACACATGTGCATATATATATATATATATATATACACACATGTGCATATATATATATATATATATATATATTGTGGAGCCAAAAATATTCACAAGGCGACACGTGGATTTTTGGGTAAAAGAGGACAAAAATACCCTTGAGGCATACCGAGATTCCTACGCGCGAGCGGCGGACAATCATCCTCAACCAAGTCAAAAATGCTCCAAAAAAGGTAACAAATTCCAATTTATCTCATCCATCCTCATTATAGGTAATTACTTCATAACCTATAAGTTATCCCATAAAATAGAGATTAATTGGCTAATTAATGAATTAATTCCTAATTAATTCATTAATCACCAAATTTATCACCCAATTAACCACAAAATACATCAAATTCAACCCTAAAGCTAGTCAAAACCGGTCACCATCCTTTCTCTTTACCTTTTTCAATTTTTCCCTCTTTATTATCCCATTTATGCAAATTAATCAATTTGGTAAACACCAATTTATTCCTTTAGGGTTAATTAGCCAATAAATTGGCTAATTAAACCAAAATTTCAACCTAAAAATCCCCATTAAGGCCGGCCATTTCTTCTCAAAAAATGGACAAGCCTAACCTTATAAATAGGCTCCCATTCTCACCAAAAACCTAATTCCAACACTTTGGAAAAAATCCCAAATTTCTCTAAACACTCTTTCTCTCTAAATTCTAACTTTGGCATCGGAGGTTCTTCGGCCAAAGCCCCCCCATTCATCGTGGACGCGTGAGGCTCTTGGCCTTGACCTAAGGTGTTAATTGTTTTGTAGGTGCAAAATTGTCCAAGATCAAGGAGGAAGAAATTTGCATCCACAAATTGGTGCTTTCATTGAGAGTTGAAATCCATACTCGTAAAAGACTCTCGCGCAAAAAGGTTTTTTCTTTGTTTTCTAGTCTATTTGAATATTTTTCATACGTTCTTATTTATAGAATTTTTTTACTTGCAAAGGTTCTTTGATAAAACGTATAAGAAAAATATAATGGCTAGAAATTTAGAAAATTCCACAAGTGAAAATTCTAATGTTCAAGAAATGGGATTGCGGAGATCCGTGAGGCTAAATGCGACAATAAGGGGAGCGGCATCATCATCACGAGCTTCCACCATGGGAACCACCGTGGTGGCTACCTCGGTAGCCACCCGCGGCGAGGTCCATGGTGCCTTCACCACGGCCACCATGGGAACCACCACGGTGGCTACTTCGGTAGCCACTCGTGGCGAGGTCCATGGAGCCTTCACCACGGCCCGGAGATCCGTGAGGCAAAATGCGACAATAAGGGGAGCGGCATCATCACCACGAGCTTCCACCATGGGAACCACCGTGGTGGCTACCTCGGTAGCCACCCGCGACGAGGTCCATGGTGCCTTCACCACGACCACCATGGGAACCACCGCGATGGCTACTTCGGTAGCCACTCGTGGCGAGGTCCATGGAGCCTTCACCACGGCCCGAGCCGTGCCATCCAAGGCTCACGGTACCAAGACCACGATCCAAGCCGTGCCATCCAAGTTTAGGTGGACCCAAGCCCAAGCCTCGCATTCATATGCACCGCGCATTGAGCAGCCTGCTCCCGTCGAGCAACCCACTCCCGTGGCCCAGCCTGCTCCTACCAAGCAGCCCACTCCCGTGGCCCAGCCTGCTCCCGCCAAGCAACCTGCTTCTGCCAAGCAGCCTGCTCCCAACGAGCAGCCCACTCCCGACGAGCAGCCTACTTTCGTGGCCCAGCCTGCTCCTGCCAAGCAACCTGCTCTCGTGGCTGAGCCTGCTCCCGACGAACAGCCCACTCCCGTGGTCCAGCCTGCTTCCGTCGAGCAGCCCACTCTCACGGCCCAACCTGCTCCTGCCAAGCAGCATGCTCTCGTGACCCAGCCTGCTCCCGACGAGCAGCCCACTCTCAAGGCCCAGATTGCTCCCGTGGCTTTCCAAGCAGCCCAAGTCGGCCCAAGACTATCTCAACCATCTGGACCTACCATCGAGCCGGGGGCATTCTCACCATATTTTTTCGCGGATTTGACATTTCCCAACTCAAATCTCGCGCCCGGAGTCTACCACTCTTCCACTGCTCAAGGAGGCGCATTCCTTCCAATCCAAATGGCGAACAACACTTGTCTCGACAAGTCATAGAGTTGACGAGCGCCCTTGCACAACAGACAACCTTGGTGAATCAACTTTTGCAAAGCATCAGGATCCAACGTGCCCCGGACGAGGTATCCCGAAGTAGGACAAGGGCAGACGGATATTTCCAGCAGCGTCCCGACAAGCAGCCGCTCGACCAGCCACGAGCTGAACGTTTGGGCAGTGTACATTCCCGTCTTAGAGCGCGAAGGAGCGTGCACTCTCGACTAGGCCCACGGAGGAGCATACATTCACGGTTGGGGTCATACTCCGATAGTCAACATGAGCAACCTTCGGGGCAAAGTGTCTATTCACAGCTAAGCCCACAAGGAGCGTCATCCACCTCACATCAGAGTAGGCAGCACGACGGACGGAGAGAAGCAGTCACTCAATCCAGCTCAAGTTCAACCAGCAGCCTGCGAAGAACTCGCTCGCCTACTAGGAACGCACCACATGCACTGCATCCGCGGCATAGACGAGCCAAACACATGGAAGAACAGCCTAGACCAGCAAGTCATGACTGGGGGCAGCCGAGAGCTCCCCTACCCCAACAAAGGCAAATTCAGGAAGAAGTAAAGAGACTCTTGACTAAGCGATTGCATGATTTCCAACGTAACGAGGTCACCGACGAGGCACTACGACGGAACATAACCAACATAAGCAGGTCACCCTTCACGGAGGAGATCGAGCAGGCAGAGCCTCCACGCGAGTTCAGCATGCCACATTTCACATCTTTCAAAGGGGATGAAGACCCAGAAAGACACTTAAAACGTTACCAAAGCGCAATGATCCTTTATCGAAACAACGATGATCTCATGTGCAAGATATTCGCCACCACTCTACAAGGCGAGGAACAAGATTGGTTCTACATCCTGCCGCCACAATCCATCCGAAATTTCTACGAACTTTCTTTGGTTTTCACCAATGAATATTCATCCTATCGCTCGATCAAAAAGAAGTCTGACCATTTGTTCGACATCAAGAAGAACCCAAGGGAGTCGCTTCACGACTATGTGAGCAGGTTCAAAGTAGAGAAGGCAAAAATAGTTGGATGCAATGACTCGATAGCTAGAGCAGCCTTCCAAAAAGGACTTCCAGCAGACCACCCGTTATTCGGAGAATTGATCATGAAAGAAGATCTAACTCTGGCAGACTCTTTTGCTTTGGCAGAGAAGCATGCACTTTGGGATGAGGCTCGCCAATGCACATTCAAGGACTTGAAGAAGTACCCGACATCACCTCCCTAGAAGCAGCGGAGGACTTATTCACATGTTTGACGGTATCTAAAGTAGCAATAAGCTCTACCATCATGCGAGAAGAGATGGGGGCCCGACTACCTGTATTCTACAGTTCAAAAGCTCTCCTCGATGCTGTTAAAAATTCAAAAGCTAACTTTGGCGATAGTTGTTGCAACCCGGAATCACAAGTTTTACTTTCAAACGTATGCAGTCATCCTCATGACGTACTATTCTGCCCAATCCAGAAGCGCGACGATAAAGGCTTAGACCCTGGCGGATGTAAAGTTTTCTGACGAACGCAACACTGGAAGGACACACTCGGAAGCAAGTTTTGTCCTCGTCACCCTAAAAGATTCTACATAGGAGCAACATGTACCGGCAATTGAGTACCACTTCTTGCTGCGCATCACACGGCCCTAGCCGACCCTTGCTCAATGATTCAACTCTAGAGTGGCCCAATACCGGCAGTTGAGCATCTCCTGCTGCGTATGACATGGCCCCATCTCCACAGCTCCCTATTGCGCCTTCACGCCGAGCCTAGGTGACGTAACAGAGCGGCCCAACGATGCCTCAGAAGTAGCCGAGCACACTCTAGCAGCGCCTACTCCACCCGATGGAGACTTCTGGCATTTGCATGTCGACGGCGCAGAAAAGCTTTCATCACTGCCCGCAGAGAAGGCTCCAAAAAGATGGATCCCATCTGGGAAGGTCCGTACAAGATCAGCAGAGTAGGTGGCAAGAGTAATTACACCCTCGCCACCATGAAACGGAAAAAAGATTGAAAAGCAGTGGATGGCCTACAATCTGAAGAAGTACCATGTGTGACCTCCCGCTACATCAAAACCCGAAGACTCAAGAAGCTCGACGGGCACCACCTCACAAGTTGAGGACTATCCAGTTGTTATGCAGTTCCTACCTTACAGCTAAGTTCTTGTTTGTTTCACTCGTTTTTCAATGAGGAATTTAGAAGTAATCACAACTTGGCTCGGCTGCATGCTTACAACAACCAATCACTCATGCACTTCAAAAGAAGACTGCGCCCTTCTTAGGGACTCATCGCAGGAATTGCGCCCCCCGAGGGACCAACCATGCTCTCCAGTGCGAGAGGGTAAACCAATTCCCCGACACCCATATGGGTTAGCTCTCCAAGATGGGAGGATAAACTTTACACTCCGAATATCGAGACGTGGATGAGCCTGGTTGCCCTAGTATAACTAGATGCACGATGGCTTGCGCCGGGATTCCTAGAAGTAGCCACAATGGTCTTTTTCAAGGCTTAGCTAACTGAAGGATTTTGGGTCTCTTGGCCTAATCCGTGGGAAACCGGGCCCTAGAGACGGAGGGAGCACATTATGCAGTACGCCCTACAGACGGCTGCCCTGGAACCCTAAAGCTGCTACCGAGTGCACTAAGGTAGCCTTCGAGCAGTAAAGCCGCGCTAGATTTATACAACCGCACATTCTTGTGAAAGGTTAAACAAGCTAGCGCGCATATACGAAGTTTTATCCACTGCCGACATGCTACGTAGTCGATAAGCTTCACCTCTGCCAAGCGCGGAACAACTTACACCAAGTCCTAAAGTGTTGTGATACTTGCTACGCAACCTACGGAATTGAAGAAAGTCAAGGTTAATAGCCTAGTGGTTACGCGGACTTGTCTGCTTCTGTAAGTAAGGCATCCGGCTGCCAACCCTATGGCTAACAACTTTGCAAAGTTCTACACTAACACCTACGACTGCATAGGTTACGCGAGCTTGTCTGCTTATAAAAAAGTAGCATGCCTGCCACTGGTCTATCAAGTCTAAAGGTTAAGGCATGAACAAAAGAAGCGAAGATGAAGAAAAACGAAGGAAAACATGTTTATAAAACAACAAGCAAAGGCCGAAGGAATTCAAGCAAAACAAGAGCTACAAGGAAAAACAAAGGAAATCCTAAAGGCTAACTAGAATACTACACTATAGCAGCTTGGACATCCCACGACTACTCGGTCACCACACCTTCAGCAGCCGTAACGCTCTTAGCAGCGGTATCATCCGGCTGCCCCAGCCTGGGCACTAACTTCTCCAACTACTTCACCAATGGAAGCCTTAAAAGTAAAAGCAAGCAAATCTTCCGGAGAAATAGATAAGGTCTTAAAACCTCAAGCCCATCATTCTCACCCTTCAGCTGCTCATTCTTCTTAAGCAGACTAACACGGACGCGCTGCAGCTCATCCACTCCCTTCTTAGCATAAGCAGCGAAACGAAGCTCAGAAACTGCAAACTTAAGATCTTGAATCTGAGAGAAGTGGGGGCAGAAATATTAGACCCCTTCAAAGCAACGAGCTCATAATCTGCCATAGCATTTGCCATCTCCTTAGCAGCCTTGCTATATTTGCATCATAGTAAGCAGATCAGTCCTTCTATATTAGGTCGTATGTTTCGCAAACGAGCTTGGGCAAACAACCTTTCAGACGCCATCAACAAACTTGGCACAAGCATCCATGTTTTCAAGAGATCTGGTTTCAAAAGCACATAGATCTCAGCAGCCTCCCCAGAAGCAGGTTTAGTGGATTTCTCACAGCTGCCTACGCAAGCAGTCTCCTCATTCCCAACAGGCGAATCAGTCTCAGCAGCATAAGGAATGGGCCTTGGCGCCACTTTAGCAGTAGAGTCCACCTTATCGCTTTTCATAATAGCAAGCCTCTCCAAAGGTGAACCGGACTTAGCTCCCAGCAGACGTCTTGGTACAAAATTCGGCACTAAGGGCATGACAAGACCTTTATGCTGAACAATCCTATCAGCAATCGTACTAGCCATTCTTGACATGGCAGGCGCCACATGCTTAGATCTAGTAGCCTCATTTTTCATCCCCTTGGAAAAAGTCAAGTCAATCACAAGCCTGGAGGCAGTCGGCGAACCAGCGCGAGCAGCGAAAGAAGTCTTTGGTTTTTTTTTCTCAGCCGGCATCTCTTGAGCAAGCAGAGAAGATCCATTTTCCCACCTTCACTTGCAGCAGGATCCACAACAGTAATTGGACGAGCCAGTGCATCCGCTTTGATCCTATTCACCTTCTCTTTTGGGAGCAGCCCACGTTTCTCCTGACGAAGAGAGTTAAAGTAGCCAACGTCATTCGTGGTACCTAGCAAGGAAGTTCAACCCAACATTCTAGCAGCTCATGAGGTCCGCAACGTCTTAATTTCTCTCAATCACTGGCCTAGCTCGCGTCATATTCAAAAGCCTAAAAGGACATGAGCCATGTGACTTGCCTAGCACTACGCCCTAGTGCCACAATCCGAAGCCCCAGCCACACAAGCTGCCCTTGGTTCTAGCCAAGTCGAGTAGCTTAAAACAGTGGTCCCTGCCACAATACCTCCTCGGCCCATGCCGAGTCGACTCTTGGCCCATGCCAGCCGGCGTGCCGCTTCACCCCGACGGCTACCCCGCGGTAGCACCATCCATGAGGAAGACGAAGAAATCAACGAAAGACGGTCCTTTGCACGGGCAAGATGTAGAAGATTGCTAGAGGAGGGGGAACAAATATCCTCTAAGCTATCTCTCTCTTGTAGGGTAGAATAAATCGCTCTCCAAAGTTGATTTAATAACCCACTTAAGGTGGATTTAAATAGGCTTTGAGAGAAATTTATTTCCCTTTCCTAGAAGGATCTAATTTCCTATTAAAGAGAGAATCTACATCAAAATAGGAAGCAGTCCTAAGTTTCCTAAAGCAAGAAGATCTCTACACCTGCTGCCTTTTTCTGCGAGCAGCCCAACAGGTGTGGGGGCATTTGTGGAGCCAAAAATATTCACAAGGCGACACGTGGATTTTTGGGTAAAAGAGGACCAAAATACCCTTGAGGCATACCGAGATTCCTACGCGCGAGCGGCGGACAATCATCCTCAACCAAGTCAAAAATGCTCCAAAAAAGGTAACCAATTCCAATTTATCTCATCCATCCTCATTATAGGTAATTACTTCATAACCTATAAGTTATCCCATAAAATAGAGATTAATCTTAAGATCGATTCTGGCAATACATAGCTGACAGCAATTATAGACTATTTCGACCACATTGGCGATATTTAACAATGACACTTGAACATTGTGGTGAAATACAGAGTACAAGAGCACAAAGAGTATAGTAATGCTGATTTCTAGTTAATTATCATGTCAAAAAAAAAGAAAAAAAAATGGAAGGACATGTAAAAATATAAACTACTAGATTTTTCCTAAAATGAACTCGGACATGCATTAAAATTTTTCAAAACTAAAACTTGTTAGCACTTCCCAAAGACAAAGGTACAGGTGCAATATCAAAAACGTAAACACTTGATTCATACAGAGAGAAAATAAAATAGGTGATAATCTGACTTGTTTCTTCTAGTTATTGAGTAAAACTAAACTTTCAACATAAGTGTCCGTATAGTAGCGGGAAAGGGAATTTCGTGCCAACCGAATTCCAGTTCCATTAAGTTGCTCGGTTTCAAGATTATAGTAAGCCGGATCATGTCCTTCACAAATATTTTCATGATGGAGTAGTACTCATTCCAGGAAGATGCTTTCTATCACTTTCCTGTCTGTTCTTTAATTTCCAGAATTATATATGATTTGATTGTTATATGCTTTGCTTTTTTAATAGAAGATCTTCCCATACATGCATGAATAGAAAGGGAAAACTTCAAAGAGTAAAATAATGGGATCGATCGATTATAAATTAATTAATTAATTGTAGTATGAAGAAAGAACAGTGTTACATTAGATTCAGACATTTATTGAAAATGAAACATATATATTATTGTACATAAAAAACGGACGTGTAAACAACAATAGACTAACCAAATCATACTTTATCAGTAAATCTACAAAAAAGCAACTTAATTAAAGAACTGCAGCAGGTTGAACCATATCATTCCAAAGGTCGTCCAAGTCTATCATGATGTCATGATCACCTTCATCTTCATAAAATAATTGTGAGTATTCAAAATTGGGAAGTGGAAGTTGATCCTTATCATTCATGACAGGACAATTCTGATCCGTACTGGCCGGACTAGCAAGTGAAGAATCCATAGTGGAATCGGCAACAAAGTAGTTTGGCTGGTCTTGTGTAACAAAGTGGTGTGGCTGATTACCGAACCCAGTTGTAGCAGTCTGCGGCGGATCATAGTGAGAGAGAACAGTACCACTAATTGGTTGTGCATTGGAGTAGTGGTGCTGTGGCAAGTCGGTCACATTATTCACAAAGCCATTGTGCTGAAGATAGTCTTCTTGGCTAGCCATACGTAGTGAAGAAGCCATGGTGGGATCGGCAACAAAGTAGTTTGGCTGGTCTTGTGTAACAAAGTGGTATGGCTGATTAGCAAACCCAGTCGTAGCAGTCTGCGGCAGATCATAGTGCGAGAAAACAGTACCACTACTCAGGTCTTGTGTAGTGGAGTAGTCGTACTGTGGCAAGTCGGTCTCATTATTCACAAAACCATCGTGCTGAAGATAGTCTTGTTGGTTAGCCATTCCTACTGAAGAGGCCAAAGTTAGACATGCAGCTTCTGCGATGAAATCATCTGGCCTCGCCATTGGTTCTTGTGAATGATAGTGGCATTGTGGAAAGTCGGTAACATTACAATGCTCTTGCTGCTGCTGATTATAGCAATGATCAACGTTATTCACAAAACCATTGTGCTGAAGATTAGTCTGTTGCTCTTGCTGCTGCTTTTGCTGCTGTGGGTAATGATTGGTATTAACGTCCTCAGCAACCTCAGAAGACACGGGAGTAACATAAGATTCATCAATATTCTCAAATTGCCTTTGAATCTTTTTTCTTTGGGATTCTACTACTTTGGTCTCCTCGCGATCTTCCGCCTTTCTCTTTCTATCATAATTCTTTCTAATCCGGCAGACTACATAGTCATCACCATTACTAGTTCTTGAATTATTTGATTTAATGTACATGACCAGTTTAGGGTCCAGGCTAAACTCGTGCATAATCCAACAACCGTTTTCTTGAGGATATTTAGTATTCGCATATGTAAACCTTTTCCACCAACCTATCGTCTCTTTAGTCTTCGGATCTTTGACTTTAGTCCCTGAATTCTGGCCATGCCATGTCCCAGACCCTATCGTGCGAGCCACACGCGAACCTGTACCCTTGCTGCTCGTTGGTTTCAGTTTGGTAAAGAAGTAAAGGTCTTCACCTTTTCCTAAATTTTGTCCACCATTGTTATTCCATATATCTCTCGCCTCCATGCTACCATAAAGATCGATATCTGGAATAACATTCTCATCCTTAAAGGGTGCGCCACAAACCCTGTTGCGCAGATAATATCCCACTAACTCCTCGTCTCTTGGGTGAAACTTGTAACCTACTGGAAAGTCATTAGCAGATGCCATATATATTTCTTGTTTCCGCTTTCTTGATAAGATGAGATTTAAGAATGTGGAAAGAAAAGGAGTAGGGCGGGAGGGCTGCGGGGAGAGAGATCTTTTCTTGGTTAGGGTTTTAGATACTCGGAGTCGATGTGTTTCTCTGTAAGTGGTTTTGATGATTGCATTTAGTCCTTCCACTCCAAGATCCTATATATAGATTTAGATCAACCGCCTTAACCTTTCATTTCGGAATAATTGCCCTAAAATCACGCTCAAAACACGCTACAAATCTTCACTCGCCGTGGAAAAGCAGGAGTTTTATTAGGTCAAGAACTCCTATTTAATTGGTTAGCAGAAGATGCAAATGTTTCAATTCTTATCTTTCGACAAAAAAAAAAAATTAAATAAATAATTAAATAACCGTTCCGTAATTCACTAGATAAATCCGATGCTATTTTCTTTGGAGTGATTTCATTTATACGTTTTTAATTAGTTGCTAATTTCCTTTCACAGTCTTAGTCTTTATTCAACATTCTCATAAACGACGTCATAAAATTGTGCACTATAAGAATGTACTGCCTAATCACAAATCGTAAGTTTAAAGTCTAAACACATGGTTTGGTTTTAAGTCTTAGACCCTACGTAGTGTGTTTCAGAGCCTCCGAAAGAATATATTTGGTTTCAAATCTTAAGAGCGATTCTGGCAATACATAGCTGACAGTAATTATAGACTATTTCGACCACATTGGCGATATTTAACAGTGACACTTGAAAATTGTGGTGAAATACAGGGTACAAGAGCACAAAGAATACAGTAACGCTGATTTCTAGTTAATTATCAAGCCAAAAAAAGTGGAAGGACATGTAAAAATTTAAACTACTAGATTTTTCCTAAAATCAACTCGGACATGCATTAAAAATTTTCAAAACTACAACTTGTTAGTGTTGAATTAACTACCTTGAGCTCGAAGATTATCAATGGTGTTTTAGAGAGAGAAAGATTGTAAACACAGAATGTAGAGAGAGATAGATTGAAGAGAATGAGAGAGAATTGCACTATTTGTTATTGTTTTCACTTACTATCTGAATGAATACAAAAGGTTCCTATTTATACACTTTACACTACGTGTACAGCAAGTAACAAATCCTTAACAAACTAACAACCATATCACTTAATCTCTTGACAGATGGCATCTACTTGGCCATTGGATTGATCTTCCTTATCTATAGCTTTACTTTCCCCCTCAATCACATGGTTGGTGCAACCAAGCATGAGATTGGCACAATAATGCTGAAACAAAGATATAGACAGACCCTTTGTAAGGATATCAGCAAATTGTTCCTTGGAAGACACATGATGAACAACCAAGTCTCCTCGAACTACTCTTTCGCGAACGAAATGATAATCAATCTCAAAATGTTTCACCCAAGAGTGAAAAACTAGATTAGAAAACAGTGCTATAGCAAAGATATTGTCACAATATAGTGTTGGGGAAGCATATAAAGGAACCTGTAAATCACACAGAAGTTGTCGTATCCAAGCCATTTCAGCAGCAGTTATAGCTAAAGCTCTATATTCTGCCTCAGTTGACGACCGTGAAACAATGTGTTGTTTCCTGGATGCCCAAGAAATTGGACTTGTACCGAGATAGACAATATAACCAGAAGTCGAATGACGGTCATTTGGATCCCCAGCCCAATCAGCATCACTATATGCTTGTAAGAACAATTTTCCAGGTTTAAAATGTATGCCATAGGTCATCGTACCACTGAGATATCGAAGAATCCGTTTGACTGCAACTACATGAGAATCCATGGGATGATGCATTAATTGACAGCATTGATTTACGGCAAATGCAATGTCTGGCCTGGTGAATGTCAGATATTGCAATGCACCAACTACACTACGATACTGTTCAAGATTGTGATAGGGCTGCCCTTCTTCCTTGAGAAGCCTGTGAGAAGGAAGACAAGGAGTAGCACAGGCTTTGGCATTTTGCATATCAACCTTGTTCAAGAGATCCTTGATATATTTGGATTGGGAAACAAATAAACCATCAGACTGATACTGTATTTGTAAACCAAGAAAATAATTGAGTTGTCCCAAGTCCTTCATATCAAATTGTTGAGTAAAAGCTAAGATCACTGTGGAAATGTCACTTGAACTACTACCAGTGATAATGATATCATCAACATATAGTAATAACACTACAATGCCAAGCTCAGTATGTTTCACAAAGAGAGAGGGATCTGCAAGGGAAGGTTGAAAACCCAAACCTGGAAGAAAACTTGTAAACTTCTCATTCCAAGCTCGAGGAGCCTGTTTTAAACCGTATAACGATTTCTTTAGCTTGCAAACATAGTGAGATGGATGATCATTACTGAAAAACCCGAGAGGTTGAGCCATATACACCTCTTCATTTAAGTCACCATTCAAAACACATTTTTGACATCTAATTGTCTCAAATCCCAATGAAACTGAGCAGCAAGAGCCATAATTAATCGTACTGTAGTTGGTTTGATCACTGGACTGAAGGTTTCACTATAGTCAATCCCCTCCTCTTGGCTATAACCCTTTGCAACTAACCGTGCCTTGTACCTGGAAATGTACCCATCAGGATGCTTTTTAAGTAGATAAACCCACTTGCAACCAACAAGATTTTTGCCACTTGGAAGGGGAACAAGATCCCATGTCTGTTGCAAATGTAGAGCAGTGATCTCATCTTGCATAGTTGCTGCCATTCTGGGATTTTACTAGCAGTTTTATAAGTGGTATGCTCAACAATAGAATGCTTAGATGAAGTAACAGTAGCTGAGTATGCTTTCCTTTTAACAATCCCACTTTTAGACCGAGTTTGCATGGGATAAAGATTGACTAAAGAAAATGGAACCAAAACTGGGAAGGTAATTTGGAGGTATGCATAAGAGTGAGGGCAGTTTCAACAATGTGCCTATGCTTTCTCTCAGCAAGGCCATTTTGTTCAGGTGTATATGGGCAAGACTTTTGATGGATTATGCCTTTGTCAAATAAAAACTGTTTGAACTTGTTACTGGAAAATTCACCACCACCATCACTTTGAAAGATTTTAATTGCACTGGAAAACTGAGTAGACAAGAAAGCATGAAACTGCACAAATGTTTGAAACACCTCACTTTTATTCATTAATGGAAATATCCAGGTAAACCTGGTACATTCATCAATAAAAGTAACATAAAACCTGAAGCCTTCTATTGACAATGTAGGAGATGGCCCCCAAACATCACTATGGATGACTTCTAACGGTTGTACAGTTTTATTTGCAGGAAAAGTGAAAGGCAATTTAGTTATTTTGCCCTCTAAACAAGAGATACACACATGCCTAGATTGGTCTAATGCAAATGGAACCTGAGATTGGTTCAACATTCTTGCAGCAACAAGATTGGAAGGGTGGCCTAATCTGTTGGCTTGCAGCAACAAGATTGGAAGGGTGGCCTAATCTGTTGTGCCAAAGAGATGTGTTGACTTGACGACCAATGAGACAGTGTTGTTGTTTAGGTAAGTGAGATGCTTGATATGCTTGCTTGAGTATGAATGGAGGTATGTGGAAAGGAATCGGGTACAATCCAGCTCTACACAGCCCCTGAAGAAGTATTCTCCCTGTGATCTTGTCTTGTATTCAGAAACAAAACTCATCACATATAAATCTGCAATGATTATCTTTACAGAGCTGATATACTGACAACAGATGTTGTGACAGTTTTGGAACATGGAAAATTTCTTTTAACTGAAAAGCATATTTAGGAGTTCTTAAAGTTGAAGAACCAGTATGGGATATTTCCAAACCTGAACCACTAGCTGTGGTGATAGTATCAGTGCCTGTGAAATGAGTTGCAAGATTAAGGTTTGCCAATTCAGAGGTCATATGGGATGTAGCTCCAGTGTCAGCTACCCAAAACTGTTCTTGTGGTGCAGAAGGTTGATAAGTGGCATTCATGGCAGTGAGATTTGGTGATGGTGACCTTCCTTGATAAGAAAAGTTAGCCTTGTGATAGCATTGGAGTGCAGAGTGCCCAAATTTCCAGCAAATTTGGCACTGGATGGGAAAAGATGAAACTGGTGTAGGAAAGTGCCTTTGAAAACAATCAGAGGCAATGTGACCTCTTTTGGTACAAATCTGACAGATGAGCACATCATTGCCATGCTCAGAGCAAGTAGAAACATGAGGTCTTGCAGGACCAAGAATCCCAGGACCATTATTGTAATTGCTACCAGAAAATCTTGGAGTCCCAAAATGATTTCGACCCCGAGATCGGCCTCTGAAATTAGAGCCTCGAAATCCTCCAGAATTGTAGTTATTACCACCATTAGTATAGCCTCCAGAACTATAGTTATGACCACCATTATTGGAATAAGAAGAACTTCCAATTTGATATTGTGATGACTGAGTGCCATTTGTATGAGAAGAATCATCTGCAAGTAGTAATCCTTTCCCTTTAGAGTCATGTCCATGAGCTAGCACAGCAGGAACAAAAGAACTAGATAGTGGAAAGTTTTCAAGAACAGTTTCCTCAGCAAGCAACTGAGCTCGAAAGTCTTTTAGTGAAATAACATTGTCTCTCCCTCGAATCACTGTTCAAAAGGTATTGTACTCGGAAGGTAACCCTTTGAGAGCAATGATGACAATATCGTCATCATCAAATGATACTCCAGCAGCATCTAAATGATCACGGGCATTCTTTACCCTTTGTAGATACTGGGAAATTGACTCAGTTCCCTTCTTAATAATTTGAAGCTTAGTTTTCAATTGAAATATACTAGCTTTGGTGACAGTGGAAAACCTATCGTGAAGACTCATCCACATTTCACGTGCATTGGTACAACCAATTCTACAAGACATGCCAGTAACAAATAAAGTTGCAATGATAAGTTGCATTAAAGCACGATCATGCATCTTCCATATCTGATATGCTTCAGTTTCAACACCTTCAAGATTAGAATTATCAATGAACCTAGTAGGACATTGTCGAGAACCATCCACAAAGCCAAGAATCCCATGACTTTCAAGAAGCAATTGCATCTGATAATGCCAGACTAGGTAATTTGTATCATCCAATTTCACAGTCACAGAAGTGGACACATTAGGGTTTAAATTCGTAATTGGAGATTTCACAATTTTTAGATGTGCAGCAGTCACCATGTTTTCACAAATCGTATAAGCAAACATAATTTCTTGCAAGAACTTAGGGTTTGAAGACCGTTCTTGAACAATCTTGAGTCGAAAATCAATTTCAATTATACAGAGAAGAGTATCACAGAAAAAATTCACATACACATTTCATCAAACACCTGATGTGCAAGAATCAAGCTTCGAAATCAAGAGGAGAAGGCACATACACTATAGCACTCTAGAAGAAGAATTGCATACCAAAAATTTGCAAAGATGAAAGCAAATTCAGAATCGCAGAGATGAATGTGGAAGCAGAAAGAAGATCAGGATCGGAGAGACACCACCACCAGCGATGATACCATGTTGAATTACCTACCTTGAGCTCGAAGATTATCAATGGTGTTTTAGAGAGAGAAAGATTGTAAACACAGAATGTAGAGAGAGAGAGAGAGATAGATCGAAGAGAATGAGAAAGAATTGCACTATTTGTTATTGTTTTCACTTACTATCTGAATGAATACAAAAGGTTCCTATTTATACACTTTACACTACTTGTACAGCAAGTAACAAATCCTTAACAAACTAACAACCATATCACTTAATCTCTTGACAGATAGCATCTTCTTGGCCATTGGATTGATTTTCCTTATCTATAGCTTTACAGTTAGCACTCCCCCAAAGACAAAGGTACAGGTGCATTATGAAAAACGTAAATACTTGATTCATACAGAGAGAAAAGAAAATAGGTGATAATCTGACTTGTTTCTTCTAATTATTGAGTAATACTAAACTTTCAACATAAGTGTCCGAATGGTAGCAGGAAATGGAATTTTGTGCCAACCGAATTCCAGTTCTATTAAGTTGCTCGGTTTCAAGATTATAGTAAGCCAAATCATGTCCTTCACAAAGATTTTCATGATGGAGTAGTACTCATTCCAGGAAGAACCATGTGCAACTTTTCGAAAGAATGTTCTTTCTGAACCCATATGTTAACATCTTTATCTGGCGCACGTTTATTGAGCAAGCAAAGTGATCCCTTGTAAAGATTAATAGTTTGCATAGATGGATAACCTTTGGAAATAGCGTCGTCTGGCAGTATCAATTCTTCCAAAACTTCAGTCCTTGTATCAAAAGACACAAGATGGAAATTGCCTTAGCCATAATCCAATATGCTACTCCATTGTGAAATGCATATCCAGAATGCCACCACATGGTCTTTATCAAATGAGAAGTTGCCCGAATCCTCTTCCACGAGTTTGTGCTTAAATTGTAAACTTCCACTTCAATGCAACTTTTCATATAATTCTGAAAGTTCACCATCCTAACCACCTTGTAATCATTAAGCCTGGGATGGAACCTGAATGCAAGAACATTGGAAATCCTCGAAAGGATTCGAAATGGAATGGTGGTCGTAGGAAGGAGCACAAATTTCTTTGTTGATAGGTTGCATATCCATATAGGACTGTAATATCACAATGGGTCATCTGACACACATACTAAACCATTACTTGAACTGTGTATCTGAAAACATTTTTTCATCCCCAAAGAATGTCCAATCTCCAAGCACTCTTTAAATGTTTCATTAGAGAAAAAATGAGTGGCGATACTTGTGGTTGCCTCTCGTGCAGTGGAGAGCAATAAGAAAAGTATGGGCATGCTTTGTGACATTACTATTAAGATGTGTGCCAATAAAACTTGAGCTTCCAATCAAACTACCGCATAACTTGCATACAATAACCCAAGAAGGGACTTTACGGGTAGTCTTACTAGTATGTCGATCAAGATTTCTTCGGGAATGTGATTGAAGGCCTTTCAGCGTAGATTTCTCATCCTAAATAAGATCAAAAAAGAAAAAAGAAAAAAGAAGAGAGGTTAGAATGTAAGCAACAAACCAATGTTTCAAACCCTTCACATTGAAGTTGTTCAACTTTGATGAACAACGAACAAATACAATGGATGATCACTTCTGTTAGTGATAATTAATGGGGCAACTAAAAATGGGACGAAATACATATAGAGGGGCAAAATCTTATTCTCTAAACCAGCCAAGAAATTGAAACTCCTACCTGAAAAGCTCAATTGAGACTGCGCTGCAACGGAGATGTTGAATGGCCTTGCTTCTTTTTTCCTATTTGTGATGCGAGAATGTGCTGGAGTAGGGAAACCCCTTTGTTTGGGTTAATATTTGAACCTTGGACTTAAAGGAAAGAAAGCCCAAAAGAACTAATGTAAGAAGACTTGCCCGAGACCCAACACCAAGCCCAGCCATCCATATCAAAACAATATGATAGCTCCTCATTAATGCAAAGGCTATGTGCTTACAAGAGAAGTGACAACCGATGGAAATCAGCCTGCTCTCAACCCAAAAGCACTTTCTAATGGCAGAACATGTAAAAAAGACGATGACTCACCAAAGTGCTTTCGGGCAAGGCCTGTAACAGCCAAGACAAAATGACTATAAAAGGGAAGATATGGCCCAGAGACAAGGATACTCAACCAATCAAACAAACAAGCATAAAACTCTGCTCTCGAGCCAGTTCGTACCTTCCAACCCATTTTTAGCAATAGTCCATTTAGAAAGATATCTTTTGTCCGATGTAAAAGCTCTGCTACATTCTCTAGATGTTGTAGTATCGATTCCCCTGTGTAAACCTGTTTACCATCCGTCCCCTTTTAGCACACTACTCTCTGTAATCACAAAGAAAAGAGGCTGCAAGACGTTCAACCTTGCCCGACAAGGTGAAATCTTGCCCGACTCTCTTTGTCTTGTCTTTCAATTAATAGATCTGGTATTATGATGTGTTCTCTAGTATGTATTCAAGTCATTTCTAGTCATTTGATGATAAAAAGTTCCATTAGTTCTCATATCTGGTTCACTTAGTGGTTTTACTATCATAAAAGACTGAATGGGCACTAAACTGATAGCTTAGTCAGATCTGGACTTCCTCCCTTTAAAAGCATACAAGATAACGAACTAAAAGTCCTTGATCTCAAGGCACAGAAAAGAACTTAATATAGACTTAACCCATCTACGACAATCCTTTTGATAAACAAGAAGTCAGTATAACTTGGGGCGCAAGTAATCGACTTAAAGACACTTGTTCTACATCTGCCATACTGAGATGGCAGTGGCACGCCTAAGCACTTAGTTAGTTTTGATTGCAAGCCTTAAGGCCTACACTTAAGGCCCCACAAAGGAACCTTTCAAAACTAACTATGTCTTCCTCTTGCAGACTCTCAACAAGTAGGAGCTCGATAACCAACCAAAGTGCCAACTCCTCGGGGAGCTGTGTGCTCGAGCCAGGGGCCCTCTCTAACGAAATTCATGTCCGAACATAGTTTTGTCACGCCCGGTGAGACCACAAGTCTTGTATGCCAAGAAGATAAAGGAGAGAGCAAACCTTCAGGTGGAAAACAGAACAAAAACCACCCCATTATATACCAAGATCAAACATGGCAAATCTCTCCGAAAATCTGCAAGGACCTGTCTTGACGGAAAGCCCGACTTCTTCTGAGAAATTAGGAGCAAAGGTCACAAATGAAGACATGCAGGCTGCCATGGTAGCTGTGTTAAGGAGTATGGAGAAAATCTCTCTGGAAACCAGAGGGGAAGTAAGTAAGCTCTGTTCCCTAACAGGGAATCTGCAAAGAAGGCTAGATCTGGAGTACTCTACCCTAGAAAGATGATGAGAGATGATGAGAGAAGCCAACCTTGTGATGCCAGTTATTCCTCTATTTCCTTTACTTGAGGAAAAGGGAAATAAAGGAAATAACAAAGAGGAATTCAAAATTATTCAGCCGGTATTGGAAGAATTTCTGGAAGCAGAATTGCTTGACCCCCTATTTTCACTAAACAATAGGGGGCAAAGCGGGCAAGAAAAAATGAAGTATGAGATTGCCCAGTTGATCGGGGAATCCAATGGGAAAATGGAGCCTACCAAGGCAAACATGCCTTATCTTTATAGGCCACCATCATTGGCCACTAAAGAAGGAGAGGCCAAATGGAGGAAGCCCGAAGTAAGAAAGGAGATTAACTCGGGCAACGATCGTAGCCCGAAGTGGGAACTTCCTCATACCCCACCTAATAATACAGCCAATCAGCAACTCAAAGATGAGTTGGCTGAGTTAAGAATGATGGTGGTGAGAAATGCTCAGCCACAAGCTCGCCCGCTATTTAGGGTCAACTATCAGAAGCCCTACCCGGAGTTCGTCGATGAGCAAAATCCCTTTCCTCTTAACTTCAAGATGCCCATATTCCCAACATTTAGTGGAGAAGATAACAATGTGTCATTCAGGGATCACATCTTCAAGTTCTCCAACCATTTTGTGGCATTTGAAGACAATCCTAACTATAAGTTGAGGTTGTTTGGAAATTCATTGACAGGGTTAGCATCTCAGTGATATTCTCTTTTACCCCCAAATTCCATTGCTAACTGGGGGCAAATGAAGATGGCTTTCCACGAGCAGTTTTATAGGATGGAGCCAGAGATGACCATAACGATCTGGTTGAGGTAAAGCAATACGAGCATGAGTCTACCGATGACTTCATGATGAGGTTTAGGAAGACAAGAATGTGATGCCATTTTCCTATCAACCATGTCCAGCTTATAGCTATTGCTCAGGAGGCCTTAAGGTTGCCCTTAAGGAAGAAGTTTTATGATGTGTAGTTTAATGAGTTGCAGGAACTGGTGATTGCTGCCACCAAGTGTGAGAAATTGTTGATTGAGGAACAGCAAGCAAAACATTCATACAAGTACCCCCATTCTACAAAAACAAGGTTGCCATTCATCAAATGGAGTTCGAAGGGATGGAGCCAGTAGAGAATAATGGTGGTGGAAGAGATGGAATTGATATGTGTGCAGCAGAGATGACCACTCCATTCAAGCCTTTGATAGTGAAGGGATTGGTCCAGCCAGTTAAAGACCAGAAGGTGGTGATGAATGATGGTGGATTTGTACCAATGAAACCCCCCAAGTATCAAAGTTATTCCTTTGATCTAACCAAGGCATCAAAGATCTATGAAGAATTGGTGCGGGCAAGAGTAATTGTGCCCGACAGCACCAAAAAGCTGCCTAAGCCCGATGAATTAAGAGGAAAGAAGTATTGCAAGCTGCATTACACCTTCAACCACTCCATAACTAACAGTGTCCAGTTTAGAAACTGGATACAAGACCTCATTGTCAAAGGAAAGTTGTTGTTGGAAAAATCGCAGGCTAATATGATGGTTGATACTGATCATTTTCTAGAAGCCCCAATAAACATGATCAACTTGACGTAGGCCGAGAAGGGGAAAGGGAAAGCCACTTGGGAGGTGAAGGTAGAAAGGAGGCAAGTTGATAGGCTAACTGAAAGAGCTATCAAGTTGCCCGAGAAGCCCAAAGCAGCCATAATCAAATGAGTGGTGTTATGTAGTAAATGCCAATGTGAGTTGGAAGTACTAACAGTAGGAGCCATCATTGATCAGGAGTTGATCAAAGAAAAGAGAAAGAAGAACTAGAAGCTCGCAGAAGTATCTTGCTGACAGCTGAAAAAGATACCTCAAAGAATGTCTTCCAAATGTTGGGATGGGACTCTCAACCAAAAGGCTTGTCAGAAGTGTTCAGAAATTACAAAGCTTCTGAAGAAGTGGAGGACATGGAGGTCAAGATACCAAGATGGGTAGATGTGAGACTACCCCAACCAAGTTATACCGGTGGAGATATTAGAATAAAATGGAGGACAGTGAACCCTGTCACGAAGGAGAAACCTGCCCGACTCGGGCAGAAATGGTATATAGTCGGAAATGATGGTAGGCCTATCAAATAAATGGGAGCCTTTATGATCAAGAGGGTCTAAAGGAAGCATAAGGCCCACATGAACTCATTGAAATTCCCCACTGCTTCAGAAACCTCGGAGAATGTAAAGCTCGAGAGTGTGCCTCATAGAGGGAGAAATCAACTTCATTGGAGGAGTAAAAAAAAGGTGAAAAAAGCCAATAGCAAGATCGAAGGGGATGTAGATCACGTGTTGCAAACTTCTCATCTTGGGAAATACAAAATTCTGAGAAGGGTTCAAGAGGATATGGTGCTGATACCAACCCCGAGGTGGAGCCCGGAGCCAATATGTTTTGGAACTATCTCGCCCGAGAGGGGGATACCCTCACCGTTGCTAGTTGATACCCTTTGTGAAGATATGGACCAAGTACAGAATTTTGGCACA
Source organism: Malus fusca (assembly GCA_035220775.1). Lineage (NCBI taxonomy): Eukaryota > Viridiplantae > Streptophyta > Magnoliopsida > Rosales > Rosaceae > Malus > Malus fusca. The sequence continues at coordinate 28,207,933 of CM069069.1, forward strand.
ACTTAGGAAGAAGGTTTGCCCAAGCTAGTACTACCAAAAGAAGCACAAGATTGGTTGGATGAGTTCGCAGAGCATATCCGAGGCAAGATAGAAGACTTACTTGGACCTAGCAACTTCCACGTAAACATGACACATGTTTTATCTGCCATGTTTTACGCCGAGCATGATCAACCCGCCACAATGGAGGGTAATTACTTGGCAACAGAGACTGTGATGGCACATGTTAGTGTTGAAGAAGCAGGATAAAAAGAATTCAGCCATACGGGTTTGCTCGATCAATCAAGGAAAAAGCCCGAGAGGGTGTATTCTGACAGAATGGTCTTCAGTCGCCTGAATTTGGCCCTGGCCAACCATCTCAAACCCATATATGTAACTGCTCATCTGGAGGGAGTACCCTTCAAGAGGGTCTTGATTGATGGTGGAGCTACGGTCAATTTGCTGGCATACAAGTAGATTAAGAAAGTGTGCAGAAGTGAGGAATATCTCATCCCCACAAATCTTACAGTTTCCAGTTTCTCGGCAGCCATTACTAGGACTCATGGGATATTGCCATTAGAAGTTGACTTGGGTTCTAAACAAATCATGCTGGCCTTTTTTGTCGTAGACAATACTTCCACTTATGGAGCTTTACTGGGCAGAGATTGGATTCATCAGAGTCTCTCTGTGCCATCTACCTTACACCAACAAGTGGTTGTCTACCATGAAGAAGGGGAAGCAAGACCTAGATTTTGGGAGATAGTGGAACCTGAATTACGACCATTCTTCCCTACAGCCAACTTTGCAGAAACTAACTTCTACAATCCTAGTGTTGGGATTCTTCAATGTTTAGGAGCTGATGAGAACGGCCTCCCGACTAAGGTGACGGCCCCAAAGCTTCTAAAGCAAAGGTTATCTCTTACAAGGGAGGAATGGGATCGGCCTCATATCATCCCAACTCCCCGACACCAGTAATGTTAGAACAGAAAGTGAATGACCAAGTGGTTGTAGTCAGGTCCTTAATAAAAAGACTATTGGTGTATGATAGAGAGAAAACAAGAGAGGGAGAACTCAGCCAAAGAAGAAAAAGATTGGAACAGAGAGGCTTCAAGCAGCCAGAGTAGAGAAGAGTTTTTTGGAAATGAGTTAGAGGTGGCCATACAAATGGCTAAATGTATATATAATCTGAATAGGCCAGAAGATCTGCCCGAGAATCTAGAATTGGTTGAATTTTTATGTGCAGAGCCTGAAAAACAGGCCCAAAAGTACAAGACCCTTTGGAGACCATTGAGTTAGGAACTGAGGAAGATCCGAAACCCATATAGATTAGTGGTTTATTGGAAACCAAGGATCGGGCAAAGATTGTCAGCCTTCTGTATGAATTTAAAGACTGTTTTGCTTGACATTACACCGAAATGCCAGGTTTAGATCCAACCTTAGTAGAACACAGAATGCCTATTAAGGAGAGGTGTAAACCTGTCAAGTAAGCACCACGGAGGATGTCAAAAGAGATAGAAGAAAAAGGTCAAAGAAGAGATCTAGGGGCTGGTGAATGCTGGATTTATTAGGCCTGCCAAATATGTCGAGTGGCTGGCCAACATTGTACTTGTATTAAAAGCCATAACGAATGCACTTAGGTGTTGTGTTGACTATAGAAACATTAATGGAGCCACGCCAAAAGATGAATACCCCATGCCCATGGCCGACTTATCCATAGATGCAATTGCCAAACACAAAGTCTTATCTTTCATAAATGGGAATGCTAGTTATAATCAGATAAAGATGGCTAAATAAGATATACATAAAACACCTTTTAGGTGTCTGGGTCATGTTGGAGAAAATGAATACTTGGTAATGTCATTCGGGCTAAAAAATGCAGGTGCAACCTATCAAAGAGCAATGAATGCCATTTTTCATGATTTAATTGGCCATAACATGGAAGTATACATTGACGACATCGTGGTGAAGTTTAAAACTGAGGAACAACATCTATTGGACCTCATACAAGCCTTAACAAGAATGAGGATCCACAAGCTGAAAATGAATCCTAAGAAATGTGCTTCCGGGTAAGGTCAGGCAACTTTTTAGGATTCCTTGTTCACCAGGGGTGGAGGTCGACAAAAACAAAGCTTTGGCAATAATGGAAGCACCTCCTCCTACCAATAAAGTGCAATTGCAGAGGTTGCTGGGGAAAATCAACTTCTTGAGGAGATTCATTGCTAACTTGGCGGGCAAGATTTAGCTGCTAACTTCTCTATTAAGATTGAAGGACAAAGAAGAATTTTAGTGGGGCCCACCACATCAAAAGGCTTTTGACAGCATAAAGACTTACTTAACTTTTCCACCAGTGCTCATACCGCCTCAAAGAGGGAAACCTTTAAAGCTTTATATTTCTGCTTCAAAAAAAGTTAATAGGAAGCTTGCTGGCCCAAAACAATGAGGGTGGGAAGGAACAAGTAATATACTACTTCAGTAGGATCCTTACTGAGGTAGAAACAAGATATACTCCGGTAGAAAGGTTGTATTTGCCTCTGTACTTCACTACCTGCAAGCTAAGGCATTATATGTTACCTTGCCACATCCACATTATTGCCAAGACTGATGTGATCAAATACATGCTGTAAAAACCAGTGCTAACTAGGAGGATTGGAAAATGGATTCTAGCACTATCTGAGTTTAGTTTTCAGTATGTACCTCAAAGAGCAATTAAGGGGCAAGTAATTGCGGACTTCGGCTGAGCACCAGGAATCCCAAGAAGAGTATCAACATCCCAGCACTTTGGAAGTGGCCAGCATGTGGATCCCACCAAGCAAAGCCTTCTCGGGCAAGGAAGAATGGATCCAGCAAGAGATAAAAAGGATAACTAGCCTTTGGATTACTCATTGGAGACTGTATTTTGATGGTTCTTGCACTTAGAATGCTCCTGGAGCTGGGATTGTCATCATTGATCCCAGAAGTACTCACCATTGTTATTCATTTCTCCTAGATTATCAAGAGACTACCAACAATCGGACAAAATATAAGGCATTGATAATTGGCCTAGAAATCTTGATAGAGTTGGAGGCGACTGAAGTTGAGGTATTTGGTGATTCAGAACAAATGATTAATCAGTTAAATGGAGAATACAAATGCAAACACATCGCCATGGCCGGTTATTACTTAGCAACCACTCAGTTGTTAAGTTATTGGGGCACTGAAATATCAGTCAGCTACATCCCTAGAGAATCAAATGCAATTGCCAATGAAATGGCACAATTAGCTTCTGGAGCACAAATCCAAGAAAGGAAGTTTGAAAGGGATATAAAAGTTCAAAACTGAAATCTGATGCGAAAATAAATTCACGCACAAATTTAAACCCTATTTGTGACAGTTGTAGTATATGGATAAGTAGGGATCGTTCTAGGCCGGGGATTAACTAGGGATGCTAACCCAAAGTAAAATTAAATTAAAAACGTAAAAACAAAATTTAAAACACTAAACTAGACTCAAAACATTTAACTAGAATCATTCAAAATAAAACTAACAAAAAAACTAAAAAGACACAAAATAATTCAAGACTCAAGAAAATACAAACTAAATTGATTTCTAATAAATCTAACACCTTAAAATAAACGGGGGATTGATTTTTGATGAAAAGTAAATTAAACTTAAATAAATTACAAAATTGACAAAAACATAAAATTAAGGTAAAATGATAAATGACGGACTGGCTAGAGGATTATTCTCCACACATGCCACATATGCAACCTAAATTGATTTTCAGTTGTTCTTTCAATAAATTGTAAATTCTCAACGCCCCAAGTTAATTAGGTCCGCTTAAATTAATTCTCAGATTTTCCTTAAGTTAATGGATTGGATGATTGCATACGACAACCCAAAACATTCCCTACAAGTTCCCTACATGAATTGCATAATAGAGATACAAGCAAGAATCATTAAGTTCTATTAAAATCATAAGCATTGACGAGGCACTTGTTACTATGGAATACGCATGAAACTTATGCCAAGAATTTACTTAACGCGATCGTTTATAAGCGACCTTCACTACTTGTGAATATAAGTTCATAACGATTAGGTGAAATTCACTTATATTCTAGCATCAAATTCATGCATGTAAATTAAGTATGCATCCTTAATCGACATACAAAAATAAGTTATCAATCAAGCAGTTAAGCAAATTAAATCACAACTCAGAAATCACAACTGAAGGTAATCAATTCAAATTACAAATATATCATGGTTTTGAATTAAACTCTAGCCAAAATAAAATTAGTTACACATTATTAAAATTAAAACATAAAATAAAACGTGAGTTTAGGAAAAATAAACCGAGAGAAATGGGTGCCCGAGCTCCTGACTTCGTGCTTCGCGTCTATTCTAGCTGCCAAGTTGACTCTCTTCAGCACGCCAGCTGCCAGGAAGCAGCCTGTCCCCCTCGCAAGCTGCCTGATGCCTGCCTTCTGCAAAGCCCGCGTGTTCTGTTCGTCTCCTGCAGCCCAGGCCCTGCGCGCTGACACCCTGCCAAAGGTTTGCTTCCTGCGCCTTTATTTCCTGCGTAAGCTGCTCTCTGACCTCTTTTTCCTTATCCCCGCGCAAAACCTCCTGCGCACTATGGCCCTCCCCGTGGAGAGCAGCTCACGTCTCTCCTTCTGCCTGTCTGTCAGTTCCTGCTCATAGCTGCCAGGAAGGCAGTTTCTTGGTACTGCCCGAGGCCTTCACACATATATCTCCCTCATTGTTTTATTTTTTAGTCTTTTTTTATTGTTTTCTATCCATCCATTCCCTATATTTTATTTCTTCTTCCTTCTGCACGCCAGCTGCCTAAGGCAGCTGCCTTTCCTTTTTATTATTTTTCTGATCCCAGTGTTCTTCCCACTGCCAAAATTTATTATTTCCTATTTCCTTGTGCTTTCTCCACATACTCCCCCACTGACATTCTTTTCTTATTCTTTCAGTCAAAACCCACGAGGCTTCCTGCGCATGCGTTTTTCTCCTTATTTCTTTTATTATCTCATTTTATATAAAACAAACATGATATAAATTATTATTATATATATATATATATATATTATTTAATTTAGAAGCTAAACAGTTTTGACACGAATTTATTACATAAAATCACACTTATGCTATTTTTATTTTCTTAGCTAGATAAATTCAATAAAACACAAAAATAAAGTAAATAGCACAAAAATATGAGAAACTAACTAAGAAAAGACGAGAGAATTTGATGTAAAATATGTATAAATATGAGCTTATCAAAATCTCCTTTCTATCTTTGAAAGGGGATTCAGCCTAGATGTAATGACTGAAGAAATGGAGATGAATGATTGGATGACACCTATTATTCAGTATTTAAAAGATCCATCATTCCCCACAAGCAAAAAAAATAGACGACAAGCGATGAAGTATGTCATGTAGGATAAAGCTATGTTAAGAGATACTCCAGATGGACTTCTACTGAATTGATTAGGCCAAGAAGAATCAATGACGGTAATGGCCGAAGTACATGAAGGAATATGTGGTGCACATCATGCTAGAACTAAAATGAGATGGTTGCTCAAAAGATATGGCTATTTCTGGCCCGAGATGGAGAAGGACTGAAAAGCTTATGCCCGAGGATGTGAAGAATGCTACAGACATGGACCTCTCAACCATGTGCCCTCGGTACCCATAAACCCCATGGTCAAGCCTTGGCCCTTCAAAGGATGGGCAATGGACTTCATCGAGCAAATTCACCCAGCTTCTAGCAAAGGACACACGTTCATAATCATGGCAATGGATTACTTTACCAAGTGGGTATGAGCTTCAGTTGTAAAGACTATCATTTCAATTGCAGTCAAGAAATTCGTTGAAACCAAGAACTTACATAGATTTAGGGTGCTCGAGACAATTGTCACATACCGTGGGCCATCTTTCATTTTAAAAGAAGTGAAGGAGTTTGCAAGTAAGTTTAAGATAAAGATGGTTCAACCTAGTCTTTATGAAGGGAAAATTATGAGATTTCATGTGGGATTTCTAGTGACTAGCATGCATATACAATTCAAGATTTATATACGAAAGCAACGGAAGCATGTTATCAAATAATATCAAAGCTATAGTCATGCAAATCCCCTTCAAGATGCATAGGTTTATGTAAGATGCATCAAAACAATTTATTGAAGAACAAAGTGTAGGAGTACTTTTATACATCTTGATCTAGACTTTAGACCAAGGATGGACCACCTCCAAGCCCTTTGTTGTTGGAACTCCTTGAGCCTAGCCTCCCTCCTTGCCTCCTCCACTTTGTTAGAATGAGTGCTCCTTGGTTCTCCTTAAGTCTCAAAAGTTGAAGACCTCTAAAGATCCACACCCACTAGTGTAGTGAGAAGGATGAAGGAATAACCAAAAGGGTGAGAAGATGATTAGCTAAATCACCCCTATGGTGGCCGGCCTTTGTGAGTGTTTTAGAGAGAGAGTGGTTTTTCTCTTTTTGTCAAATAAACTCACAAAAACCCTAATGAAACTTTGTGCTATAAAGTTCCTTTTATAACCAAAGAGAAACAAGTCAACATTTGACTCTCTCTCTCCCTCTTTTGGCCGGCCCCTTTTAGTGTTGTTTGGGCTTTGGGCTTTTATTATTTCAAGTCATCCTATGCTTGAATAAAAGCCCAATGGGTTTAGGCCCAATGGGCCCAATTAGACCCGAACTTTTCTTTAAGCCCAAAACGATCTTTTATCACTTTTATGATTTCTTTAGACATTCTAATTAATCACAACACTTAATTAATCCAATTAATTATTTCCATCATCCATTAGTTACTCACTACAAAAGTGTATTGGTGCACAATCATCTTAGGTTCTAATTAGCAAGGCAGTGAGGTGATTGGCACCAATCCAATTGATTATATTTAATTCAATCACTTAGTGAATTAAAACTTACTTTTAATTTACCTTCTTCTTTGACGACTATATTTAATCATCTAGAAGAACTCACAAGTCATGAGTGACATCTAACCATATATCATGGCTACCCAAGCTAATGTAGAATTTGTTCGGAGAACCTATTCAGTTGGAATTACAATGTAATTCGATCCTTCTCTAAACAATACTCTCAATCACACTATTAGGGTATGGATTTATAATGTTAAACCCCTAATGTGATTATTCCATGTTATATGATTCAATTTAGTCGTATAGGAACGCTTTCCTTTATTACTCTCAATACTTCGGCCGAAGATTCTCGAATCATATCTTAGAGTATTCATCCTCTCATAACGAGGATTAGAGATCCCTTGTTGCGCATCTACTTGCCTCCATGGTTAAGTGACTTAAACCCAACTATGCCGTGGACACCCGCTGATGGAGTGACTTTGACATAATCAAAGATCAAGTACCTAACCACAAGACAACTATGATGCCTCAGGTCAAAGGACTACTTACATTATTCCAACCATTAGAGTTACTTGCTTGACATGTGAGTAGACCTCCATGCAAGTACTCTCGTTTGATTGTGTTCAATGAACTCATTCCCTTAATGAGCACCTACATACCTGTCTTAGTGTCACTACACAAATGGGACGAGACTTTCCATTCTTCCAATTGAAGCGGACATAGTATGTACCGGTCTATGCATTGTCAGTATCCCTCCGACAATCCTATGACCAGGAACCTTTTTGGACATGATGGTTATGAGAAGAAGGTCTCTGTAGTCTAACATCATTAGATTACTTCTTCCATCAATCCATTGTCCATGGATTCACTATTTAGGACATATATCGTTTATAGAGATAATCCTAATTAGTATCTTTGCCATTTGATGTATAAGAATCATCTATACATCCATTCATTGTCCTGAAAGGTTTCTCCCAAAGATTGACTTTCAGGGCATATTTCCAACACTGTACTACCCCCAGTCAAACGGTCAAGCAGAAGCCAGCAACAAGATTTTGGCGAACATTATTAAAAGGATGGTGGCTGAGAGTCCAGAGAAATGGCATAAGAAGTTGGGAGATACTTTGTGGGTTTATATGACTTCCAAGAGGATAGCAACTAGAACTACTCTTTATGCCCTAACCTTCGAGCAAGATGTTGTGTTCCCCATGGAGATTAATGTAAGTTCTGTCAGAATTCAGAATCAATTCGGGCTACATGGTGAAGAGTACATTCAAGCTATGAGTCAAGGAGTTGAAGATCTTGATATAGCCTGAATTGAAGCTTTGAATAAAATTCAAGATGGGAAGAGAGTTGTTGCCCAAGCATACAATAAAAAGGTGAAGTTGAAGAACTTCAAGGAAAGAGAGTTAGTATGGAAGGCAATTCTGCCTTTGGGAGTTCAAGTTAGAGGCTTTGGGAAGTGGAGCCTGACTTGGGAAGGTCCTTTCATTATTCACCAAGCATTGGATAAAGGGGGATATTACTTGGCAGATTTGGAGGGAAGCTTACAGGGGCATCCAATTAATACTAAATTCTTGAAGAAGTATCACCCAATCTTGTGGGATGTTAGAGATTGTTACATTGAAGAAGTATAAGCATTATATAAAATCTAAAGGCAGTTTTGTGCTCATCATTGTTGGGTCTGAAGAAAAGAAGACATGCGAAAGTGAATCGAAGAAGTCATTTTCATTTCAGTAAACGTTGAAAGTTACATCAGAATTAGCTCAATAGTTTTACATCCTTGACTAAGGCAGCTATCCTAGAATGGTGGGTCTACATTTCACCCGACTCCTCCTAAACAATGTTACTATTAGCTAAATATGTTCCAGCGTATCTGATTTCCATTTGCTATCTTAACTTCTTTAAATCTTCTAAGCCTTCGTCCTCAAGCCTGACCGAGGTTTTTTGGTTGACAAAGTCATGGTGGTTGATCCCGAAACATACACCTATGATGATGAAGTGATCAAGAAAGCAGAAGCTATGGGGAAATTTGGGCTTGTGAATATCAACACGAGTAGAATCTACCGGTGCGATTAAAGCTGCTCGGCTCCTTCTCAATGCCATAGAAGTCCTGAAATAGAAGCTGGATGCAGCACGCCTTTCTGCGGAGACCAATGACCAGTCATGGGTAACATCTACAGCCCTGCCTAAGGGCTTTGGCCTCAAGAAATGCACTTATCCATTCTCAAGGAAGAGCTCAGTATGTAGACCAGCCTGAGGGGGATGAAGACCGTTGAGCAAACAACACATGGTGGAAATTCCCTCATCCGTCCCATGAGGAGATTAAGCGAAAATAGTTTTTGGCACCATCTAAAAAGTTCGAGGAAGGAACAGAACAATAAAAGAGTTAAATAAGGGGAAATTTCTGAAATGGTGGACTTGTGAATACTGGAAATTTCTGGGAATTCGAAGGTTTAAAATTGCTATGGTTCTTTGCCAAGACAGTTAAACGGGGATTATATAATAAGCAGATAATTAACGGCATAGTTCATAGGGTATTGCAAAGGTCCTTGTTAACCAATGGTTGCTTTGAAACGGTGTAAGTCCCGAGTAAAGGCGTAGGCGGCTATTTAATCATTATTAGCATCTTGGGCCGCAAACTCAACAATGATTAAAGGGGGCACTGTTTGGGTTAATATTTGAACTTTGGACTTAAAGGAAAGAAAGCCCAAAAGAACTAATGTAAATGGACTTGCATGAGGCCCAGCACCAAGCCCAACCATCCATATCAAGACAGTATGATGGCTCCTCATTAATGCAAAGGCTATGTGCTTACAAGAGAAGTGACAACTGATGGAAATCGGCCTACTTTCAGCCCAAAAACACTTTCTAATGGCAGAATATGTAAAAAACATGATGACTCACCAAAGTGCTTTCGGGCAAGGCCTCCAACAGCCAAGACAAAATGCCGATAAAAGGGAAGATAGGGCCCAGAGACAAGGACACTTAACCAATCAAACAAACAAGTATACAAACTCTGCTCTCGAGGCAGTTCGTACTTTCCAACCCTTTTTTTAACAATAGTCCCTTTAGAAATATATCTTTTGTCCGGTGTAAAAGCTATGCTACATTCTCTAGATGTTGTAGTATCGATTCCCCTGTGTCAACCTATTTACCATTCGTCTCCTTTTAGCACACTACTCTCTTTAACCACAAAGAAAATAGGCTGCAAGACGTTCAACCTTTCCCGACAAGGTGAAATCTTGCCAGACTCTCTTTGTCTTGTCTTTCAATTAATAGATCTGATATTATGATGTGTTCTCCAGTATGTACTCAAGTATATTTCCAGTCATTTGATGATCAAAAGTTCCATTAGTTCTCATATCTAGTTCACTTAGTGGTTTTACTATCATAAAATACTAAATGGGCACTAAACCGATGGCTTTGTCAGATCTGGACTTCCCCCTTTAAAAGCATACAAGATAATGAACTAGAAGTCATTGATCTCAAGGCACAAAAAAGAACTTAATGTAGACTTAACCCATCTACGACAATCCTTTGATAAACAAGAAATCATAATAACTTGAGGCACAAGTAATCAACGTAAACACACTTATTCTACATCTGCCATACTGAGATGGCAATGGCACGCCTAAGCGCATAGTTAGTTTTGATTGCGAGCCTCAAGGCCTACACCTAATGCCCCACAAAGGCACATTTCAGAACTAACTATGTCATTCTCTTGCAATCTCTCAACAAGCAGGTGCCTGACAACCAACCAAAGTGCCAACTCCTCGGGGAGCTGTGTGCTTGAGCCAGGGGCCCTCTTCAGCTAAATTCGTACCCGAACACCCTCAATGTTACGCATTACAAAAACCCAATCACCACGATGCACGAGGACCACAACCCACGATCCCACGAGTTCAACGCTTCTCTAATCAAATAAAATAGAAAAAAGTATGCACAAAATAAAATAAAATAAGTTCATTAATCATTAAATTGAAAAATCGGTTGCATATGGAATAGAGTTTGGTTATTGCAGCAAACTTTCTCTTGTTTTGATTATTGAGTGTTTGTTTTATTCTATTAAGATTTTTTGAGTTTCTAAAAGTTAAACAAAACTACCCTTGAACTCCTCCCAATATGAAGAGATAGAGTGTTTGTTTTGTACTTTTTTTTCTGATAAAAGATACGATATTATTGAGAAACAGGAACCATGACAAGAGGATAGTAGAATAAAAGAGAGTGACCCCTGAAAAGGCCTTGCCGGATCTACCAACCCAGAATCAAGGAAAAAAAAGGGCCACGAAATACATCAAATACTCGAAAGAAAGCTATGTAGCATTATCCTCTAACAAGAGATTCCTTTCTTTTGCTTGCATTCTGGGGGATGGATTGATATGGAAGGTTTCCACTTCTTACCTATTCACTTCTACTTGAACCGTTCATTTATGACTAAATCCAGAGGTTCCTCAAACCAAATCACCTCCTGTTGCGATCCAATTCCAGCTCATGCAAGTCGATGGGCCACTTGGTTGGCTTCTCTTTGGGCATGGCTAAATCATGAATTAGCTAACCCTTGTAAGCAATCCCCTATATCATTAATAATTGGTCCCAACGGAGAGAAATCTTCCTCCTTCTTTTGCATGGCTGTCATGGCCATGATAGAGTCTCCCTCAAAATGCACCCCCCATCTCCAGCAATATATTCTTTCACAAACATCACGGCCCTTTGCGCAACCAACAACTCTGCGTGCAATGGTGATGACACCCCAATAGTCTGACAAGAATATGCAGCCAAAAATTCACCACTACAGTTTCTGATAAACATACCTACACCACCTCTTTTCGTTCTTTCCTCCCACGCTCCATCAAAATTACATTTAACCCATCTTTATTCTGGTTTCAACCACGACTGCTTCCTTCTACTTTGTTTCGCTGGCCGTGCTTTCTGCCACTTCTGGAACTCTACCAACCACGCTTCAGCACGAACTCCGATTTCTGTTGGAGACAAATTTGACCCCTTCCAAAGCAAAGAGTTTCTTTCCCTCTAAATGCTCCAAATTACTACAAGTGCAAACTCAAACCTCGGTGGAGATAACACCTTAGCCAAATGAGCCAACCACTCAACAAAACTTTCCGTTTCAGGGGCACCACCACAAAACATACATGTAGCCTCTTATACTACCCTCTTTTGGTAAGGTTCATACGTGTAGGCAGAGTATCTGAGCAACTTCTCCATATACAAATGTTCATCTTCCCCGGAACACATGTCTTCCATAAACACTTTCGGACCGAGTTGTCATGGTTGCTCGTACCGGAACGATTAGATGTAATACCCATCAACAGCTCATCGCAACGTGCCAGATGGTAAACACTGCGAACCAAGAAAACCCCTTTGAAATCATAATGCCAGACCATACAATCCTCCATACCACGCAAACTAAGTGGTATGTTCAATATCAAATCCCTCTCCTTGGGGCAAAAGACTTGTCCAACCAGTTCCACATCCCAGCGGCCCATTCCATTCACCAAAAACTTATCCACCGTTGTATCCCGATCCCACATATTTGGCACTCGGCTCACCACCTTGAAAAAATGGTCACGGGGTAACTAATTATCAGTCCACACATGAATTTTCGAACCGTTGCCACTTGCCAATTGTTTGGGTTAAAACTTGAACTTTGGGCCTAAAGAAGGAATTGGCCCAAAGGGAAGCCAAGAAAGAGAGATGGTTGAAGCCCAACCAAAGCCCAGAAATCAGAAGAGGCATTTTCCGACTTGGTGCAGTTCACTTGCACCACTTGCTCACCTGCCAAGCCACCAAGTGGAGTAGGCTAGACAGCTAATCAGCCCAAAAAGTACTTTACAGTGGCAGAAACAGGTAAATAGCTGATGAGTCACTATCCCTCAAGCTGCATTCGGGCAAGATTGCAGCTACAGGAAGCCCAGCCGAGTTGCCTATAAAAGAAGAAAGAGAAATATGGAATAAGGACACTCAAACAAACAAATACAAGCACAAACTCTGCTCAAAGCCAGATTTGCCTTCAAACGATAGTTGTAGTCAGCCAAAGCCTTCATCCCTCTCGGGATCAACTCTCACTCAACCCTTTTTGTAATAGCTCTGCTACCTTGTCTAAAACACTTGCTGTAGTATCGATTTTTCTCTGTAAACTCACCTCTCAAACCCTTTTTTTCTAAACTCTCAAACCCCCTCATAAACCACAAAAATAGGAAGTTGCAAGACGCCCAGTTTTGCCAGACAAGGTGAAACCTTGCCCGACCCTCTTTGGTTTTGTCTTTTCATTTATTAAACTAGCAATATGTTGTATACTTTCAGTTGTATTCGAGTTGTTTCTAGTAAAATGATGATTAAAAGACTCTCTCAGTTCTTGAATCCGATTTAAAGATGTCTTCACTATTTAAATCAGATCTAAGTTCTAATCTTTCGGACATATAAGAGTGATCATGTAAAAGTCCTTGGTCTCAAGGCATAAAAAGAACTTTATGTGGACTTAACCCATCCACGACAATCCTTGATAAACGAAGAAGTCCGAAGTTACTTGGGGTGCAAGTAATCGACTGATCTCGTAGTTTTACCACTGTTATGTTATGATTATTCTAGAACGTTTGAGTATGGGATGAGTTCTGATAGGAAGCCTCAAGGCCTACACCTAAGGCCCCACAAAGGCACCTATTTGGATTCGTTCTAAGCTCTGCGGGCTAGAACGTTTGAGTATGGAAGGAGTTCTGATAGGAAGCCTCAAGGCCTACACCTAAGGCCCCATAAAGGCACCTATTTGGATTTGTTCTAAGCTCTACGGGCTAGCTGATCAGAAGTATAACGGTGGTAATACTATGTGCGACAATGGAACAGGCAGTGTATATGTCCAAGTACTGGATTGGTTATGGATTGGAAGCCTCAAGGCCTATACCTAAGGCCCCACAAAGGCACCTGTCATAATTAATACGGTCTCTCGGGTATATATATATATGTACATAACTGAACTCAATTTCCGTTCTACATCTGCCATGCTAAAGATGGCAGTGGCACGCCTGAGCACGTGAAAGTTAACCTTGATTGTGAGCCTTAAGGCCTACACCTAAGGCCCCACAAAGGCACATTTCAGAGTTAACTCTGTCCTTCTCTTTCAGCCTTGCCCGACAGGCCTTGCCCGACAAGCCGTGCCCAACGAGCCTTGCCCGACGAGTCTTGCCCGACAAGCCCGACAGTAAAGCAGAAGCCCGACAGCCAAACATCAACCGGCACCAACCTCTCCCGGGGAGCTGTGTGCTCGTCGGCCAGGAAACATCCCCGACGGAAATTCCTACCACGAACACCAATAGCAACCCTTCTGAATTAACGACGAGACGTAGCAATGCTCCGCCAACAATCTAAACCCTAAACCCAACAATACGAGGCATTCAAGGTCACACTAGCATTCAAAAAATCAGTGGTAGGGAAATGTGTTGCTTTGAACAATCTGGCCGCTAGTGAATCAGGATGCTTCAATATTCTCCAAGCTTGCTTTGCTAACAATGCAAGTTTGAAAGCATATAAATCATGAAATCCCAAACCTCCCTAATTTTTGGGTTTACATAAAGCATGCCAATTCACCCAGTGAATTCTCCTTCGGTGCTGATCTCCACCCCACCAAAAAATTTCAATAATCGCATTTTATTCCTCACATAGAGTTTTTGGAAGGAGAAAACACTGCATCGTATATATTGGGACGGCCTGGGCAACTGTTTTGACGAGAATCTCCTTTCCAGTGCTGCTCAATAAACTCCCTCACCATCGTTGCAATTTTTTCCATACTCGATCCTTCACATATGCAAACGTTTGCTTCTTCAATCGACCAACAAAAACTGGCAAACCGAGATAACGATCATGAAAGCCCACCCTCTTCATGCATAGGCAATCGACGAGTAATTGTTGATCACAATCGGTGAGGTTTGCACTAAATGCAACACAACTTTTTGCAAAATTAACAGCCTGCCCCGAAGCACGTTCATAAGTCCCCAGCAACTCCTTGATATGCAAACACTCCCTCAGTGTACCATGGGCGAAAATAAAACTATCATCCGCAAACAATAGATGATGAACACTCGGAGCTCCTCGGCATATCGAAACACCCCTTATTCGACCTTGCTCCTCCTACTTTTCAAATAACATTGATAATCCTTTAGCATACAAGACAAAGAGATAAGGCGACAAAGGATCTCCCTGCCAAATTCCCCGCTTTGGCTTAATGTACCCCACAGCTCCCCATTCAATTTGAAAGAATAGGTGACCGTCGAAATACAAATCATAATCAAGTTTATCCATTGTTCTGCGAACCCCATCCGCCGCATCATTTCCTCCAAGAAATTCCATTCCAGGCAATTTGTACTTAATTGAGAAAAGATAATGTTTCCACAAATCTTTTTTAATGTACACTCTGAGTGTGCTTCATCTAATGGTTGAAAACTATCATTTAAAGATATGGGCCAAACATTATCAGTAGAGGAGCAACTCTGGTTTTCTGAATTATGACATTTTACAATTGTAACCCTATTATATTTGGCTAGTTTTGTATTATCTTCTATTAAGTGAGGGCATTATGAGAATATTGAAGTTTTATCATTTTACTGCTCTCACTCTATATATAGAGATTATTACTAGATGAAGCCCACTATGTATGTAGATATAAAAAATTTAAAAAAATCAATATATGAAAGGAAAAAAATTGGAGAGGAATGTGAAAGAGAGAGAGGAAACGTGGGGTGGGATAATTTCTTTTGTACGTGTGGGTGAGGGAAGAGGAAAAATAATAATAAAATTGTACAAAATTACTTTTATATCCATGATTTTTTTTCCAATATTTTCTTTTAATTATGTATGGGAATGTATAGTAGTATAATTTTATTGGGTTTTGGTTGACAAAAAGTGTTTAGTTAGTAGAGAGTATAGATCACTTTTTTTTTGCTCTTAACTTTTATCTAGAGGCAAGTTAGATGTTATTTAGATTGAGAAAGGCTTGGCTCCTCAAGATAGATGAGGCGTTCCTTTTCAATTTAATGAGTGGCCGGTTCATAGAAATTCATATTTATTATCAGTGGCAAAGCTAGAATTTAATGACAATTAGGTCACAATTTGGGCCAAAAAAACTTCATTGATCATTTCATCAAGCTTTGGGTATTTGCCAAATTATGCCGATTTTTGTTGATTTTTGCCTATGACTATTGAGTGAGGCTTTTTACAAACACTTGTTGATCACCATAAGATCGCACACAAGAAATAAGAGAAGAACGACAAAGGAAAGAAAGAAAAAAAATTTACAATAACTATACCCCGGGGGGGGGCGGTGTGGGTTGCCCAAAAGAAGCAGTTTGTAATTAAGTGTTTTGACTTCTTTTCTTTTTTCAGATTGCCGCAGTTGTGTATAGTCATATACAAATATATAGATAAATATACATTGCAGTTATGAAGCTATTGGGGTCTTGAGCAGCCAATGACCCCATGTTGGCTCCGCCATTGCATACTATCGGAACTGTCCATATTATATATTACTCTGTAAAGATCATACCGAAAAAATCAATTGTTTTTTTTTAAATTATTATTAATAAGGAGAGGCGTGGAAAGTTGTAAAGATCATATCCAAAAAATCAATTTTTTTTTTAAATTATTATTATTAAGGGAAGGTGGGAAAGTTCAAAATTATTATAATATTTTTGGGAAGCTCAAGTTTCGAACTCAGGACTCAGGGTGGAAACCCAACACCCTAGACTCTAAGATATTGGTCCACATGCATCTCTAAGAAGTCAATTGAAACAGCCACTTACTACTACAGTCTAGTAATCAGGTTCAATTCTCGCCAAATGCAAATTTGAATCATATTATTGATATCTCATTGTGAGGCTAAGCCCATCCTCATCTCCCTTAATATAGATAATATCGTTTGTTCAAAAATAAGAAGAAAAAAAAAAGCCAATTGAAACTAAGGTTGTTTAGTATATCAATTGTAGCAAATAGATATACAATTTGTAATCCTTTAACCAAATTTGTCTATGTTACATCCCACATCGCCCAGGGGATTGGATCCTGTAAGCCTTATATGTATATTCTCATCTCTACCTAGCACGAGGCCTTTTGGGAGCTCATTGGCTTCGGGTTTCGTAGGAACTCCGAAGTTAAGCGAGTTCGCGCGAGAGCAATCACATGATGGGTGACCCACTGGGAAGTTCTCGTGTGAGTTCCCAGAAATAAAACCGTGAGGGCGTGGTCGGGGCCCAAAGTGGACAATATTGTGCTACGGCGGAGTCGAGCCCGGGATGTGGTGGGGGCCCAGGCCGAGATGTGACAATTTGTATCAGAGCCACTCTACCATTCGGTGCGAGTGTGCCGACGAGGATGTCGGGCCCTTAAGGCCATCTCTAACCGATGGCTGGCCAAATGGCTCGTTTTAGCCCTTTGGCCCTCCAAGATATTAATATTTTAATGAACAGTACAGGGCCATATTTGCCTCCGTCTCCAACCGAGGGTCAGAGGGCCAGAGGGCTCGTTTTAGCCCTGTCACAAAAAACCGTCTCCAACCGAGGGTCAGAGGGCCATGAGGCCAAACATAATTTATTATTTAAAAACTACAACTTAAAATAAAATGAAATAAATTATGTGAAATAGAAGTTATAGGAAAAAATGGAATTTTAAAAAAATATGAAACAAATTTTGTAAAATAAAAGTTATAGGAAAAAATAGAAGTTATATGAAAAATTTTGTAAATAAAAAATAATAATAAAACTGTAAAAAAACAAAAAAATTCAAATGCAACGGCTACTAGCCATTGCATTTGAATTTTTTCTTAAGAAATCCTGTCGGTTATAACCGACAGGAATACATTTATATTATTTAGTATAAATGTATTACTGTCGGTTATAACCGACAGTAATACATTTATATTAAGTAATATAATGTATTCTTGTCGGCTATAACCGACAGAAATAACAAAACATTAAAAAAAAATGGCCAGCCCTCTCCGATTTCGTGGGGCCCTCCCAGATTCCATAGCCCTCTGGCCTAGCCCTCGGTTGGAGAAGGTTTTCGGGCTATTTTTCGGCCCTCTGGCCCTCTGGACCCTTCAGTTGGAGATGGCCTAAGGGGGGTGAATTGTTACATCTCACATCGCCCAGGGGAGTGGATCATGTAAGCCTTATATGTATATTCTCATCTCTACCTAGCACGAGGCCTTTTGGGAACTCACTGGCTTCGGGTTCCGTATGAACTCTGAAGTTAAGCGTGTTCGTGCAAGAGCAATCCTACGATGGGTGACCCACTGGGAAGTTCTTGTGTGAGTTCCCAAAAACAAAACTGTGAGGGCGTGGTCGGGGCCCAAAGCGGACAATATCATGCTACGGCGGAGTTGAGCCCAAGATGTGGTGGGGGCCCGAGCCGGGATGTGACAGTCTATCTGTTTTTTGGCAGTTCGATGACTAAAAGATCTCATATTTTATTGATTTTGCAAATATAATCTTTTCAGAGTGTTAAAATAAGAACATTTCCTTATCATAAGCATGTTCCATAAATCAGTCATGTAGTAAATTGCAGGGGTCCTCCTTGTCATCCATTGAGGAACCAAGTTAATTCGTTTTAGATTTTCGTCTAGTTGTTTAAAAAAATAAAAAATAAAAAATAAAAAAAATAAAAACCCATGTCATAAAGGTAATACAAGTAAGGCTTTTTAGTCAAAATGGTCCATGAAATTTGCATAACACGTAACTTTGGTCCCTGAGATTTAAAATCAACAGAAGTGGTCCCTGAGATTGTCTCATCCATTATTTTGGTCATTCCGTTAAAAAACTCCGTTAAGTTAAGGGTATAACACATAACTTTGGTCGCTGAGATTTGCATAACACATCATTTTTGTCCCTGAGATTTGCATAACACCTAACTTTGGTCCTTGAGATTGTCTCATCCATCATTTTAGTCATTCCATTAAAAGGCTCAGGGATGTGTTATGAAAATCTCAGGGACCATTTTGGCTAAAAAGCCATACAAGTAATAATGTATGAAGGGATTTAATTCCAAGTATTACTACTATGATTTAAGATATTACTTTTTAAAATTTTGAATATATATTCGGTTTAAAATTAGGGAACTTTAACGAAAAACTCCCGGTACTGTTCATTTTAATTAAAAACCACATTTTTACACTAAAAAGTCAATCATGGTACTATTCACTTTACCCTTTATTTTGTCATTTTCGTTAAAACTTAAAGTTTTCAAGCCATTTTTATTAGTTTTCCTTTAAAATTAAGGTTATTCATGTTGAGTGGAATCAGAGACATCAGACTTATTTCAATAAAGTTGACTATCTCACAAAACAAGATTTATATTTAGTTCCTCTTATTTAATGTAACTAGCAAGGTGTGGAGATGTTTTTCAATGTATTCAAATCACGAGTTGGTCCACTACTTGTTACAGTACCTGTGGAGAAATACTAAAAAATATATCTTTGGCACATAATATACCGACTTTGTATTCATGTTTGGACTGCTCCAAATTCCATCCAGGTCTAACACTACCAAAACTTACATGGTCGGGTTTACCGACCCATATGTGCTAGATAGCTCTTTTGGAGCCAACTTAGAATCCTTTTTGTCCAACTCTTTTGGAGACAACATGGTTCTTTTTTGGTTCAACTTTTCAGAGCCAACATGGCTTTTTTTGTCCACTCTTTAGAAGTCATCCTTTTAGAGTCATATTTTTAAGGGTAAATTACATTCTATCCCCTTAGGTTTGGGGTCGATTTCAATTTCTTACAATATTTTTAAAACATTTCAATTTCATACATTGACATATCATTTTATTTCAATTTCATACATCCGTTAGAAAATTTGTTAAGTAAACCGTTAAGTGATGATGTGGAAAATATGAGATCCATATTTGTGCTGACGTGGCTGCCAAATTTGTGCCACGTGTTAATTTTTTATTTTTTTTTCATTTCAAATATAATAATATTTATCTTATTTAAAAAAAAACACAATCAAACCCAGAAAACCCATCCCCCGACCCACTCTATCTCCTCCAATCTCTTCACCTCCCTTCCCATCTATCCCACCCCATCCCAGAGGCTATGGCTTCACCTCCCCACCCATCCCCCGACTACTTCTGAACAAAATCGGCCGGAATGAGGCATCTGTTTTCCGACGCCAAGCATTTCTGGAGGTGGAAGCTATTGTTCCAAGTTGGGCCGAAGCTTGGGCTGAAGAGTCAGGTCACAGATTCGACCTAACGGTTGCATTTTGCATGGAGATTGACGAAGACGCAGAGGTTGGAGTGGGGCTCTGCATTTGCAGCAGGTTGGGTGGAAATGGCGATGGAGGTGGCTGATTTAGGGTTTTGTCTTCTTTTTTTTTTTTAACTTTTTAACTTTTTTAAAGATGATCTGGGGAGAGAGAAGGGAGGGGAGGTGAAGAGAGTGGAGGAGAGGGAGAAGGTGGGTCGAGGAGGTGAAGAGGGAAGAGTGGATCGGAGAAGACATGGGATTTAGGGTTTGGGTTGGGGGGGGGTCGGAGAAGACATGGGATTTAGGGTTTGGGTTGGGGGGGTGGTGTTGCGAGGGAGGTGAGGTGAGGTGGGGTGGGGTGGGATGGGGTGGGATGGGGTTGCGGGGAAGGGGAGTGGGTTTCAGGTTTTTTATTTTTTTTATTTTTTATTAATAGGGTAAACATTATTATATTTTAAATTCATAAAAAAAAAAATTTTGCCATGTGGCACAAATGTGGCAGCCACATCAGCATAAATGTGGATCCCATATATTTGTCATGTCATCACTTAACGGTTTACTTAACAGATTTTCTAACAGATGTATGAAATTAAAATAAAATGATAAGTAAATGTATGAAATTGAAATATTTTAAAGATGTTGTAAGAAATTAAAATTGACTCCAAACCTAAAAGGGTAAAATGTAATTTACCCTATTTTTAAGATTATCTTTGTAGAGCCATTTTGGATGTGTTGGACTCAACCCTGCCATACCACGAATTTTGGGAACACAACTGTACATCTAATTTTATCGAATATTATGGCTGCATTAAGTTTTATTTTTTAAATTCAATGTGAAAATGGTATAATTGAAATTTTATTAAAATGGTTGACAAGGTAGGTTTTCTTAATAACAGTACTTATATCACAGATGTACGCTTTTTTGGAAAGTGCTATTAAATGATTAAAGCGTTTTTAAATTTAAGAGTGAAAATGTTTCTGAAACCAATCTTTAGTAACAATACAAGTTAATCATTTAAAAACTTTTTCAGTCATTTAAAAACACTTCAAAAATGAACCAATAAATGTAGTACAATAGCACTTGTCAAAAATAATAGACTAGCCTGTAGCTATTATAGATAATTCGCATTTGATAATATTTGCATTCAAACCCTTTTTCTTCAAATGATAAACTAATACTATTAATGCTCAACCACAAATCCACAAATTCTTTGAAAAGGTCCAAGCATAACATCATGAGCAAGAATGTTAATGGATCAAATTTATCCCACAGAAACTCTCCTTGTTCCTGAAAAGAGTCCTATGAGTCTAGATCACGTACCGTAAATTTAGATCATTCGTCAAATGTGTGAATAGCTTAGATTTGTTGTTTTATTACTTTTCTTCATTCATTGTACAAAGTCAACTTCTAATATGTATGTATTCAGAGTGTGAATACACAAATCAGAGTTATTTTCCTAAAATGCAGCCATTATGTTATTTTCCCAATGCACTGGTTCTCTCTCTACCAATTTCTGTTTTTCTATATGGTATCAGAAATTGCATGAGCAACTTGCATTCATAACTTAATTGAATTAGTTTATGAGTAATGATAGGGATGTTAAATTTGTACATAAAATTTGCAAATTAAATGATGTCACTAATAGAAATGAGCACGTTTATCAACGCTTAAATAATAATCTAATCAACTTCTATGTCATTTATTTTACAACATTTTGTCTACAAATTTAGTCTCGTTAGTATTATCCTACATTTATTCAAGCCTACCATTCCTTTTCTAAAACTAAGAAACAATAAAAACGGATTGATACTACCTTGACGACCCAACCACCAGCACCATGGCGATGCCAAACCCAAAAGCCAAACAATCTCTCTCCCCTTATTGTAGATTAAAGTAATAATATCCCTTGTGATAGAATATGTTAGAAATTTTGAGTGGAAATTTTATTGTCCCACATTGGTCACTACCAAAAGGTTCCCTCATTTTATAAGGTTTTATCCCTTATAGAAAGTGGTTGGAGTTATGGTGTTACAGCCCGTCCTAAATCAAGGTATATATTTTATCACCGAGCATGTAAAATGACAATAATGCCCTCGTGATTTAGTGACGTGGATGGAAATATATAGTTTTAAATTATTCCCTCGCTCGCGAAATTAAATGGTGCTCGACGTCACGAGCACGTCGACATGAATTAATAATGAGTATGGATGTAATTCTATATTTCAGGTTGGTTATTTCTTCTTTGTACCCATTTTTAGGGCCTTAACTCAATGGCCCAATTAAGGGCCTTATTACTCCTTCCACCCGTGCCTTTTTCCCCCTCATTCCAGAAAATTCCTTTTCTCCCTCACACTCTCTCGCACCTCTCCTCCTCTCGGTGATTTCGTCCCCGACATCACACACACGCACATACATATTTGCACCTACTGCAACTATCAAAATTTCTCCCTTTCTTCCTCACACCCCATACTCACCCTTTCTCACCCTTTGGAATTGTGTAATTTTCGTATGGTAACATTGTCGGAATCTCGAACCTTTCGAACAAGGTAAGTTTAGAATTTCCAACCTCAAATCCTTCTCATGTTGAACTCCTAGTGATGCTTTTAATCTTAAATAAAAGGTTTGTGGGTGATTTAATACATATTTCATCTCGGGGAAAAATTTCCCCAAATTTGTGGAAAGTGAACAGTGGTCGTTTGACCATTTTTAGCCAAATTTCCAACCAACTCTGGTTCTTCGTTGGGTCTCTTAAGGGTAAGATTCTCTTCTCTACATTTCTAACTTCAAAATGGCTTTTGAATCATCAAGTTTGGTTTAGTATCGAACTAGAAACTAGCTAGGAAATTTAGGAAAAAATTCCAGTTTTCTGGAATTCTTGGACCCGTGACCATTTGGCAACTTTTATACCACTTTTCCGACGAACCCTGTCTATGTCATGACCCTAAATGGGTATAGATAGATTCCTTGCATTCCTAAATTTACTTAGGCTTTTGAATCATGGATTTTGGTTGAGAATCGAGCTCGAAATGAGCTCTAGAAGTCTTGCTTTCCAAACTACAAACGTGCAGATTTTCACAAGGAGGAAGAAGGAAAAAAAATAAATAAATAGAATTTGTTAGGCCAGCCCAACCTTTAAACCATTTCAAATTGGACCTAAGCCATTTAATTGGTTTAGGCCTTATGTTCAAAATGGATTAAGTCCATTTAGTTTTAAGTTGGGTTTTACACTTAAACTAGATTAAGTCGAAAAATTATTCTAAAAATATGAGGATGCTCGTGGGGTTGAGTAGGCCACGATGGTATATTCAAACACCCCAATTGAGCAACGTATGAGAAATTGATCCTAGGTTTTGTATATGTGCTATCGAATTAACGTTAAATTAGTTGTTTCACATATAGGTGAGACGTTTCCGGAGGACGAGCGTAGCCAGGCAAGACTCGGGGACTACGACCTAGCTATATATCAGTGAGTGGGCTATTGGTTTTCAATATATATATATATATATATATATATATATATATATATATATATACTTGGTATTTTTCCTAGAAAACTTAATTAAATGGTTTTATATTTTGAAATGCCATGTCAAATGCTCTCTATGTTCGATTATTCATTAGTATGGTTATATATGTTGTTGCTTGACGCTGCGGACGCTCAGGTAAGCTTCAGGTGAGTATATTGATGGTAGTGATGGTAGTGAGTATAATTGTGTTGAGATGTATTTAGAGCTTATTATCCTACACCCCGGTGTTAGTGCTATGCCCGAGGACAGGCCTAGCCTTCACGTGATCGTTCACCTCCTGCACCACACACTCACCTTGGATCCAAGGCAGGTGCCAGCCTGTCATACATACCACATTAGGTGGTTCCGACTCGTAGGCGACTTACGATACTTCGCACAGCCTTCATGTGATCGTTGCACTTGAGCACATTTATTTACACCTAACTTGTCATACAAACCACACTAGGTGGTTCTGACTCGTGTGCAGGATTTGATTGATGAGCTATGGTCCCAGCCTTACAGGTCACTTTAGGTGACTTTGGTTGGCATACTATTTCATATTGGTTTATTCCACCTGGCTTACTTATTTCTTATTGAGATTTGACATGGTATATTTGTGGAATTGTTATTTCGAATATGGTTTTGAGATATAAACATGCATGCTATTTTTTGGGAAGTATACAGGTTTTACGACAAAGGGTTATTACCTTTGGTAATTGAAATGGTTTTTGAAAAGCTTTGATTTTGCCCACTCACACTTTTTGTTTTGCGCCCTTCCAGGTTTTAATTACAGAAAGTTCGTATCGACGATGATTCTTGGCAAATATCAGGATATGTGGCTACTTCTGAGGGTATAATCCTTATCCACTATGCTGTACTTACTTATGCTCTAATGTCACATGTGAAGTGGGTTCATTCGCGCTCACCAGCGTACTCTGGTATTTAGGCACTATTAGGTTTGAATTTATTCACATTTTTCCACACCATCACACTTTATGGCTTCGTCACCTTCCAGGTGTCGGCCATCACAACTCGATCCGGAGTCTTAGTGGACGTTCTGGGTCGGGGTGTGTCAGTTTGGTATCAGAGCATAAGTTGGGCAGTATTGCATCCATCACACGTGTTATGAAAGAATTCTATGTTCTTGAGTCTAATTTTCGAAATTGCCACCTCGTCGACTATGAAAAATGTGTTAGGTTTTCCTAAGTTTTAGGCAGTTTTGCCGACTTGTCGACATTTTAGAAGATTACTTTGGTGAACGCTTTTAGACTTAAAGCAAAGAACTTTTATGCCAAGGAAAGATGAAGATTCGAGACTAGTTGAAGGCTCTAAAGCAGGGTTAAGGTATCGATTTTGGGGGAACACCAGGGGTCTATAAATCAATTTCATCATTATTCTTGAGCCATCATTATCAACCTTTTTGAGATAGGGAACCAAAACTGATTTTCATTCCTTGGCAGTACCCATTAGTATACCATTTATTGGGATTTCTACAAAGTTTACTTCATCAAGATTCCAAAATTGTCTTGTGTGACGGTAAGGTGCTAAAAGGATAGCACTTAACATAAGAACATCAGGGGAACAATCACTTTTGGTCCCCGATAGTACTAATCTCCTAAACCATTAGTTATCATTTCGGATCTTTAGGAGAAAGATCGATTTCCGTTCGTTTTAAAGTAGAGTATTAGTAAATTTTCCTTTCTGGCTTGGGAATTCTAACCAATACCAGTATCCAAATTTTTTTGGTGATGTACTCGTCATTTAGTATGGACACCAAGGTGTGAGTTGTTGGACCTATGAGTGGTGCAAAATCTTTGAAATAGTGAGTATTTTTTTTCCCTAGAATTATGGAACCATCTCATAAGATCAATTTCTTATCAGTCGTCCAAAAACCACTATCTGAGTGGGCTCTAGTCTGTGTTTAGCCTCTAGTGACGCTACTAATTGACGATATTATCCGATATCCATGAACTATCAACCGGTATTCAGGCAGTATGATTTCTGATACCAGACACATGCTAGTATCTGGAAATGATACCCTTGTGCCAGAACGTTGATTTACAGTATTAGGGTAGCGAACAATATTAAAATTATCGTATATGCGTCAATTAGCGGCTCGACTAATAGACTAAATAACAGCAACTGCTGAAGCCGAAGAAACTAAATTTTAGAAAGTTAGGAATAAGCTTTGTATTAGGACAGTAAACTCATAGTTGTCTTTACCTTATCACCTATCTAAGTAAATAGAATCTCTTCTATTAGCCACCTTCTGGATCACTTCCACGGGTAGATAGGAGAATCGAAGTACGAGTTAATTTCTCACTATTAGAGTGAGCTGAGTAATTAGAAAGTTGTGAGGACCTATTTGCACGTGGCGTGGTGAAAGGAAATATTATGGTACGTTTTGAGGACGTACATTCAGGCGTCATATTCCAAAGCCTTGCCTGAGATATTATCATCGATCTAATTTTTCATATTACACTAGTTTTCCTTGCGTTCATTCTAGCAACTCCTACCATTTGGAAGAATTTAGTTATTAAAGCTTACCAATTAAGGAATTACCCAATCAAACACTTTATCTAGGGAATTTCAAACCTATTCACGAAAGCGAAAGACTCAACCCTAGGTTTGTACCTAGACTTTGGCCACTTGATCGAGTGACGATTAAAGACCGTTATACACTACCTCGAACTGTTGATCTAGTCAACCAACCTTTGTAACTCGAGTTTGTCTCCGTGATATGACGAATTCATAGTGGCTTATTCGATGACCTTTTTATCTACCTTGGTAGTGAGATCAAATTCTTTAAGCTCTATTAGTCAGCTTTATACCAGATTCCTCGACGGTAAACATTGATTAAGTTGATACTCTTTTTTGGAGATGTGATCTCAGTAGATGAGATTCTTTTCTTCTCCCAAAAAGGTTGTAGCGGAAGAAAGTCAGAATTTTCACAAGGTATTGTGGAATTACAAGCTACCTTTGGTTTTGTTGATTTAATCGACGATTAGTTAGAGATTTTTTTTTCGACTATAGTATCCTTCCTCACTTTTTGGTCGAGGAAAGTTAGTTTAGTTTGGAAAGTTGGAAATAAATAAAGTTTATGACAACCGAATTGTTGTCTCATTTCATCATAGCTTTACACTCTTGGATGACGTTGATCTTTTGGAGATTCATGACAATGTATCTTTGAATGTTCAGCTGTGCAGAGGCAGCATGACGGATTATCACTTATATTTCCAATGTGTAGAATTGTTTGGAATGAGCCATCTTATCTTATCTATGACTTGGTGTCAACATTTATCATCTTTGCCTGAAAATCAAATGACATTTCTCTGTGGAGAACGTGTCCAAAATTCTTATCAACCTTAGGATTTCTTAAGTACATTTACTCTTGGAATGAGCTAAGTTTCTGACAGTGACAGTAGAAGAACTAAATCAATATTTACGAGTGCATTATCGTGTATTACTCCGGTTGTACAAAAAGGACATATCTACCCTTGAACACTTTCAGCTTATTCTATCCTATTTTAGTTGGAAAATTCGAGTATCATTATGGCGTTACCTTTAACATATCAAGAAATAGTTTGAATGATTATAATCCCTTTTGTTATATGAATGGAGTTGGGAAGTATCATTATACCCTCTCAGTACAAGGTATTTTGTATGTGTAGAGAATGTGAAAATCAATAATCATGATGCTGAACCAATGCTATGCTTATATGGTGTTCAATTGGTGGTAGCTTTACTTAAGTGGAAAGTCGTATTCTTCCAGCCTCAAAGTTTAAAGTGTTGATGATGATTTCATTCCTGAAAATGGGCGTTGAAATTTCAACAACAAAACACTTGTGAAGACAACTAAGATAGAAGTGGGACGTTGTTAACTTTTCCATGTGATGTGATCAAGAAGTTCTTGTTGTGACATGATCAAATGTGGAGGTAGGAAAGGAATAAAATCGAGGCTCCCTTTGATGTGTTTGAAGAGAATCCTTATTCTAGATACACCTCGCTTTTGATTAACGTTGAGAGGATATTGAGGATATGGAGTTCAAACTTCCTGGACAACCACAATTTTTTTTAATTGCGTTCAGAGGATGATGGCATTATGAGGAGGCTACTTCTAGACTTCTATACAAGTTCAAGCAAATAGAAATCCAACAAGATTATCATCTTGGTGTATTTATATTTCATCGTGCTACATGTTTCACTTCCAAGCCTTTGGAAGTCTTTATGAAGATTATGAATATTAGATGTTGTTAGTATCACATTTCTACCCCTAGACTAACGATTAGCCTGAAACAAGTTACTCAGATCTTAGTGGACGAATTGCATCTTGTTCGTTCCATCATTAGCTTGGTTGTCGCATACCATTATCTCTATTTTAGTTGCTTGTGACCACGGTTACAATTTTGGCTTAGCTACGACACCATTGGAGCTAATATACAGAGACTTTATGCACAATGCATATTTGATAGACGTTTACTTTTGTTAGAGTTATGGGTAGCTATAGTTACATTCCTGCTTAGGAGTATGGCATCATTCGAGATATAGTATAAATATTGTATGCGCGGCTTGTGATTTATAGAAAAGTATTACGAACAAGTATTTGAATGATCGAGATTGTGATGAAGAAAATTTTATGTTATTGACAATGTATGCGTAATTCCCAATGGGGGGTATGATGGTAATATTGCACCATCGGGAATTGTTACTTGCTTATCGAGACAACAGTGAGTTGTCGGTATTACGGGCTGCAGACTGTAATATCAATAATTTATTCATTGGGTTCGTTAAGCAAGTAAACAAGTAGGTCATTCTACGTTAGTATTTGTGTTTACTTATTTAATTATTTATTTATTGTTTGGGCTCGACCCAAAGATAATACATGCTTATTTTCGAAGTACGTTACGCTACGAGTGCATTTGTGAAAACTATTTTATGTTCGTTTTTTATTTCAATACAACTACTTTAACTTTACTTCACTACATACATATTCTGATTTTATGTTTTATACGTCTATTTTTGGACCCTATGTTTTAATAAAATATTATATTTTGGCATGATACTGAAGGAGAAAGAAAGTTGAGCTTGGATGTATGAAAGAGGAATAATTGCAATCTGATCGCAACAAAATGACATTCTCTTTTATGCAGCCGCTCTAACTTGATATCTCCTTCACGTATTTATTTTTCTACTGTCTTTTCACTACTTTTGTCTAGTAAATGATTTTAAATTTCGGGGATGAAATTTTCTTAAGGGGGTAGGTTGATACAGCCCGTCCTAAATCAAGGTATATATTTTATCACCGAGCATGTAAAATGACAATAATGCCCTTGTGATTTAGTGACGTGGATGGACATATATAGTTTTAAATTATTCCCTCGTTCGCGAAATTAAATGGTGCTCGACGTCACTAGCATGTCGACATGAATTAATAACGAGTATGGGTGTAATTCTATTTTTCCGGTTGGTTATTTCTTCTTTGGACCCATTTTTAGACCCTTGCCTTTTTCCCCGTCATTCTAGAAACTTCATTTTCTCCCTCACACTCTCCTGCACCTCTCCTTCTCTCAGTGATCTCGTCCCCAACATCACACACACGCACATACATATTTGCACATATTGCAACTATCAAAATTTCTCCCTTTCTTCCTCACACCCCATACTCACCCTTTCTCACCCTTTGGAATTGTGTAGTTTTCGTATGGTAACTTTGTTGGAATCTCAAACCTTTCGACCAAGGTAAGTTTGGAATTTCCAACCTCAAATCCTTCTCACGTTGAACTCCTAGTGATGTTTTCAATCTTAAATAGAAAGTTTGTGGGTGATTTAATACAAATTTCATCTCAGGGAAGAATTTCCCCAGATTTGTGGAAACTGAACAGTGGTCGTTTGACCATTTTCAAACCAAATTTCCAACCAAGTCCGGTTCTTCGTCGGGTCTCTTAAGGGTATGATTCTCTTCTCTATATTTCTAACTTCAAAATGGTTTTTGAATCATCAAGTTTGGTTTAGTATCGAACTAGAAACTAGCTAGGAAATTTAGGAAAAAAATCCAATTTTCTGGAATTCTTGGACCCGTGACCATTTGGCAACTTTTAGACCACTTTTCCGGCGAACCCTGTCTATGTCACAACCCCAAATGGGTATAGATATATTCCCTGCATTCCTAAATTTACTTAGGCTTTTGAATCATGGATTTTGGTTGAGAATCGAGCTCAAAATGAGCTCTAGAAGTCTTGCGTTCCAAACTGCAAAAGTGCAGATTTTTGCAAGGAGGAAGAAGGAAAAAAAAAAAAAAGAATCTGTTAGGCCAGCCCAACCTTTAAACCATTTCAAATTGGACCTAAGCCATTTAATTGGTTTAGGCCTTATGTTCAAAATGGATTAAGTCCATTTAGTTTTAAGTTGGGTTTTACACTTAAACTAGATTAAGTCCAAAACTTATTCTAAAAATATGAGGATGCTCGTGGGGTTGAGTAGGCCACGATGGTATATTCAAACACCTTAATTGAGCGACGTATGAGAAATTGATCCTAGGTTTTGTATATGTGCTATCGAATTAACGTTAAATTAGTTGTTTCACGTATAGGTGAGACGTTTCTGGAGAACGAGCGTAGCCAGGCAAGACTTGGGGACTACGACCTAGCTATACCAGTGAGTGGCCTTTTGGTTTTCAGTATATATATATATATATATACACTTGGTATTTTTCCCAGAAAACTTAATTAAATGGTTTTATATTTTGAAATGCCATGTCAAATGCTTTCTATGTTCGATTATGCATTAGTATGGTTATATATATTGTTGCTTGATGATGTGGACACTCAGGTAAGCTTCAAGTGAGTATATTGATGGTAGTGATGGTAGTGAGTATAATTGTGTTGAGATGTATTTAGAGCTTATTATCCTGCACCCCGGTGTTAGTGCACCGCCCAAGGACAGGGCCTAGCCTTCACGTGATCGTTCACCTCCCGCACCACACGCTCACCTTGGATCCAAGGCAGGTGCCAGCCTATCGTACAGACCACATTAGGTGGTTCCGACTCATATGTGACTTGCGATACTTCGCACAGCCTTCACGTGATTGTAGCACTTGAGTGTATTTATTTACACCTAGCCTGTCGTACAGACCAAATTAGGTGGTTCTGACTCGTGTGCAGGATTTGATTGATGAGTTATGGTCCCAGCCGTACAGGTCACTTTAGGTGACTCCGGCTGGCATACTATTTCATATTGGTTTATTCCACCTGGCTTACTTATTTCTTACTGAGATTTGACATGGTATATTTGTGGAATTGTTATTTCGAATATGGTTTTGAGATATAAACATGCATGCTATTTTCTGGGAAGTATACAGGTTTTACGGCGAAGGGTTATTACCTTTGATAATTGAAATGGTTTTTGAAAAGCTTTGTTTTTGCCCACTCACACTTTCTGTTTTGCGCCCCTCCAGGTTTTAATCACTGAAAGTTTGTATCGACAAGGATTCTTGGCAAATCTCAGGATAGGTGGCTACTTCTGAGGGTATAATCCTTATCCACTCTACTGTACTTACTTATGCTCTAATGTCACGTGTGAAGTGGGTTTATTCCCGCTCACCAGCGCACTCTGGTATTTAGGCACTCTTAGGTTTAAATTTATTCACATTTTTCCACACCATCACACTTTATGGCTTCGTCACCTTCCAGATGTCGGTCAGCACAGATCGATTCGAAGTCCTAGTGGGTGTTCGGGGTCGGGGTGTGTCATATGGACCATGGAGAATAAAATTGGGCTCAACCTTGGGGTTGGACTTTGAAGTGTACTAATTAATTGATGATTAATATATAATTAATTATCAAAAGATGGGCTCTAATAATTAAATTCTTTAATTAATTATTTTTAAATAATTTCGAATTTAATTAATTAATTTTTATATCAACAGACTCATCTTTTCAAAAGAAGTCTGAAGTGATGAAAGAACGCCAAAGAGCAAAGCACCCCTCTGAGAAGATGTCTTCCAATAGATACATCACATTCTCATACTTGTTGCGAACATGCATAAACCTATTATATATACATCCATCTGCATGACATTTAGAACATAAAAAATAAAATTCTTCTTCTACAATCCAAAACATACTTACTGAGAGAACCACAAAGAAATTTGCTAGAAGTCAAGTTTTCTGGTGCTGGAATTTCTGACTTAGATCATTGAATCTTGGTGAAGCAGACGTCCGTAGAACTACAAGCACTGAGTAGAGACGAAATTTCTGTTTCAAGGACATCGCGGTATGCAAGCTTCGATCTTCAATTTGACTGTTAAATATTATTTCGTTTTGTTCATACTTTGTTAATTTATTTATTCGCATTTATTATTTATTAGCATATATAAATGTATCATTGATTGTTGATATTTATCCAACATAGTATACATACATACATACATATATATATATACAAGGTTCTAAAAGATGCTATGCGCTAGTCGAGCGGCGGTCTGGAACCTAGCGCCTAGTCGGCTAGGCAGGGCTTAGGGGGGCCTAGGCGGATTTAAATAAATTTATTATACATCGTACAAATAAGTTCTTATCTATACTTAAAATGATACCTATTGTATTGGGAGACATATAAACTGCAAAATAAAGTGAACTATAAATTATATAGTATTAAAACATACTGAGAACATAGGGAACAAACATATAATGAGTGTTCATTCGAGTATTCAACAAGTCTCTTACATTTTATTGAAAAAAATAAAATGCAAAAATAAAAGTGATCAATTTTCTATATAAGTGAGATTCACAACTTGGGTGGGTGTCCAGGCAGGTCTAGGCGGTTTAAGCAATGCTTGGGTGGGCTAGGCCGACGCTTAAGTAGGTTTATGAGCACTTTCTTAATTTTCAAACGCCTAAAGATTAATAAGGATGGTGGCCTAGGCTACGCTAGGCGGAGATTTTTAGAACGGGGTGTAAATATATATATATATATATATATATATATATATATATCCACAAATTCAAGAGAATTAAAAATCACTTAGGGATATATATCAAATAATTGGCCCCATTACAACTAAAGCACTAAAGAAAATCAGTATAAGGCAGCAACTACACAAAACAATTAACTTAGGACCTACTCAAGCTTACCCATACAATTCTTTGGTCCTTTTTCTCTTTCATTCTTCTTGAGACGACCCAAAATTGTTCCACATTTGATTAATCTTCGGTTTCATTATATTCTGAAAATCATTCACTACTGGTTCTGCATCCACTACGAAGTCAATGTAGGTCTTTATGCATAAACGTATCTTGGTTTCCATCTCATCTAGAATTTCTGGTAGTGCTTTCATCAACCATGTCAACACTTCATTCGAAACTGGGACGCTCAAAGCAGCCTCCGTCTTTGAAATCACTGGAGAAACTACTCTCAGAATTTCAGTAAGCGTTATTATGCAGAAGCATTCATACAGCTCGGTTCCATAATTGTAACCTTCCATAGTAGCCAATCTTCCCCCAATTGCTCGCATCCTCCTCTTGTTAATTTTGACCAATTCGTGAAATGCTATTCTCAGGAGACCGGTGACTCTTTTGTTTACAGTACAACTCTCCCAATTGATTACGCTCTTTTGGGCTGATAGCAAACGGCTGAACTCTTGGAACTTGTCTACCATCTCATCCGATCCTTGCGACATCAGCAACATAATATCAACAACGCAGTGAGAGAGCCGTGTCCCAATCCTAAATATATGACTTCTAAATTTATATTTCCCATCATCCGATTTTGCGTGCGGTTGCGAACACTCTTTAAGCCACTGCACAAGACTCTTTCCTCCTCCCTTGGAATTAATCCCGCAGCCCGCACTAGCCCTAGAAGACCCTTCCATATCTCTTCAATCTTGTTCTCCTGCACAAAGGAACGTCCAAAAGAAAATAAATAAAAGGAATTAACGTATATAAAAGGAAGTTCCGTAGGTTTAAAGTTGTGATGATTTAATGATTTTAAGGAATTACAGATGTTTCCTGAAATTAGTGAATCTTAGAAAGAATCATTCCCGTACCTTCTTCCTTCCTTCCTTCCTGCGTACGTTTCTTTCCTCACCTCCAAGTGGCGTTATTTTTTTATTTTAAAATAAACGATATTATCTACGTTAAAGTTAGTGACGTGAGAGAGTTGGCTAAGCCTACCAATAATGTGGTTTAAATTTGCTTTTAACGAGAATCAAACTTAAAATCTTTTACTGTAAAGTGGACAAAGGTCTTAAGAGGCCTATTTAAACTTGATATTGGTATATTGGCTGGATTGGGTAGGGGTGTTCTTTTAAAGGTCTGGTTCTCTTTCAATAGATAGATGTGAACGAGCGGGATTTACTCGAAAGAATAGGAATTCGACTCCAGATATATATAGTCTTGCACTTTTGCTTGCCTAATCCACTCATGACATTTATCAATTCCAATTTATTTCATAATATTTGTTTCCTATGAAGAAAATTATGTCGATCTTTACTAAAAAAACGAATAATACTAGATAGACCACATTTTTAAATTTGATTGGTCTATCATCTCATGTGGTAAGTAATACATACAACTAATATCCACTCAGATATATTTATAGGTAAGTTGGTCAAAAGCCAATAAAAATTTACTATTTAGCGTTATATCAATTTTATGTTTTTGTTTTGGACTTAATAAATGATATATTTATGTATAGCTCAATGATGAATGACAGGTGAGCTTTAAATCATTATAAATAGTTATAACTTAACTCTTCTATCCTCCTCTCTCTTTCTCGCTTAGAATGTCCCATGGGCTTAAGCCAGTATAAATATTGTTGGAAAAACATATCCACAATATTAGCCTAAGGCCTCTTATTCCTGGAATGCATTCTTTTAGACAGATGAACCAAATTGCAACATTCAACAAAGAAACATTGAATTGAAGCTTGATAATGAAATAAGACATCTCACCTGAAGGAGACGATGTTGTCATCATAATTAGCAAGTAACTTCAACCGAATATCATTCTGAAGTATCTATTCTAGAAAAACACTCCACTTTGCGGAATCCTACCAGAGTAATCTCGAATATTGGACAGTCTGTCACCTGATTTTGGTAGTCCTTCAAAATTCATAATTTCATTATATTCATCTGCACCGTCTGTTACCTATTAGAGTCAAACACCCTTCCATTTCAAACCAGGAAATGGTTACTACAATGCAATGTTTGAATCTAAATGTTAAAAAAAAAAAAAAAAAAAAAAAAACCAGAAAATGGATACGGCATTACAGTGTTTTAACCCAAATGTCAAAACGGACTTGTAAGAAGAAACCAGGAAATGGACACGGCATTGTAGTGTCTGAACCCAAATGTCAAAATGGACACGTAAGAGGCGTGTGAGTGATGAAAAAAACGAAACCAGGAAATGGACACTGCAATGCAGCATCTGAGTCCAAGAGTAAAACACAGAACCAGGAAATGGATATTGCAGCGCAGTGTCTGAATCCGAATGTAAAAACTAACGCGTAAGAGAAGTGTGAGTGATGGAAAATAAACGAAACCAAGAAATGGACACTGCAACGCAGCGTCCAAATCCAAAAGTAAAAACAAAACCAGGAAATGGACATTGCATTGCATTGTATGAATCTAAATGTAAAAACGAACACGTAAGAGGCGTATGAGTGATGGAAAAAACGAAACAAAGAACTGGACACTGTAAAACAGCGTCTAAATCCAAATGTAAAAACCATAATGAGGAAAGAACGTTGTTGAGATTTTAAAGTTACTCGAGAGAACAACGATTAAGTTGAAACCATTGAGAAAGTTGAGTAGAATGTCACTGCATCACCTCCAGTGAATATGGTACGAAGCATATTTTGGAGACCATGGTTTAGCTCCCTGAATAGAGTGCACCGTGTGGTCGGCCAAAGCCGTGCGATTCGAGCAGTTCTTTGCTTTGATGCACTGTATACTGTATTCCACCCATGGGCATCGTCTTACTCATATTAAGATTGTACATTCAAACATACCATGCCAAACGTGCTTCTTCAGAAAGTTGATTCTTAGATCATGCCCCACAAAGATGTGAAAGACTATTTTCTATAGTGGATTCAAGGGAATATGTGTGGACTAATCTAACAAAAAATCGGATCATATAAACATTATATTGGTTTTGGTTGATGTATCGACATAATGGTCACATGTCTATTGTCCACATGCCAATGTTGCTAATCTTCTAGCACTAATTTTTAGGATGCGAGCTCACTACCCCCAATTATCCCATAATATTTGAAGGACTAGGATAATGCAGAGTTTACATCGAAGAACTTTTCAATTATTATTTCACACCCAAACTGCCTCGCAGAAGTGGTCATAAAATGCCTTTGATTAACGCACGGGCAATGTATACCACACCTCAGAATTTACGCAGGGCTATGCAATCTAGGAGTAATGTTGGTCCACCTAAGGCCCATCGACACCCAACCCTTTTTTTCGTACTTACGCATTTAGGTGTACGTTTTATGTGCCACTTGTGCTGCTGCAATAATATGGGTCTTCAAAACTCTTAGGGTGTGTTTGTTTGGCATCACTAGCCCTCACTGGACTAGACTGGACTAAATTTTACTCCAGTCTTGTGTTTGTTCCCCAACCGGACTAAGTTTAGTGGGACTAGCAGGGACTCGCCTCGATTGAGTCCCTCGCTAACAGGTCTTAGCGAGACCCCCCCAATTTGGAGAGGACTGCTAAGCCGCCCTCTAAACCCTCATCTCCCTTCTCCTGCGATTTGATCCTCGCCCTGCTCCCTCCTTGCCTTGCTTCCTCATCGTCGTCCTCCTCATCCTTATCTCTGTATCTTGCTCGCCCTTAGCTGCATCTTGCTCGCCTCATCTGCTCCTCTTGTCTGGTAAACTTCGAATTCGACATTATTTCTTTGATTTGTTTTGCATATTGTGATATTATTGGGCTTTATTTGATTTAGGTGTTTTGGGTTTGAGAAATTTTCAATAATAAACCTTTGCACTTGAACAAATTGGGGTTTTAAAATTTTAAGGTCAAATTGAGATTAGAATTTGGGGTTTTCACATTTTATGCCATTTTCAGTCCCAAAATGATGATAATCATCACGAAATTGCTGTTGTAAGGGCGGATGCAAAGTTAAATTTGTAATTTAGGTCTAGTTTCAACAGATTTTGGTATCAGGTTGGACTAGAGTTTTTGGATTTTGGTATCGGGTTTGAGAAATGAGTTGAGTTGCATTTAGTAACTACAGTCACAAAGACACTCACACACTGTCCTATATAAATTTCATCTTAAACCTTATGGGTGGAATCTCAATCGTTGCAACAGGTTCACAAGGTTCCAGCAACTGACATGGAAGCCCTTAAACCTCCACTCATGGGTCTGTTTGAAAAGCGACGTGCACGCAAGTTCAATCTATATGTTCAAGATTATAGTGAAACTGATCCTAAAACACATGAGGGAATGAACTTAATAACAGTGACAACTAGAGATTTGATCGCGTAAGTGCTAGGGTAATAACCTTTTTGCAAATGAACTCTATAATCATTCTAAGAAGAATCATAACTTGCGATCTTTACAGTCTCATTGGTACCAATGCTTTGTCTCTGTTTTCTATTTTATAGGGTTCCTTGTAGAAAAGAAAGGTGGTCTTATTTTGATAAAGTAACAATCCAAGAACATTTGTTTATATTTTTGTGTGGTTGATGTTTTGACAAAAAATATGGTCTTGATGACAACACTATTGACTTCATTGGGCATGCTTTGGCACTTCATAGGGATGATCGCTACCTGAATGAGCCTGCTCTAAATATTGTGAAGAGAATGAAGGTAAATACTGGTCGGGGTTCATAGATGTTGAATAAGCCTGAGCGCAGTTTATGGTGGGACTTATCTGTTGAATAAGCTCACATTTTTCTTGGTTTTAACACTCTTTCATTTTGCATTAGTTTGTGTTTAATTCCTATCTAGACACTGAGTTTGATGCATGATGCCAGGTAGAGTTCAACGAGGAAGGGAAATTATCGGTGTCGCATTTGAAGGGGAAACTGCTAAGTGCAAAAAAGTTGTCTGTGATCCTTCTTACTTGCCTAAC
Source organism: Malus fusca (assembly GCA_035220775.1). Classification (NCBI taxonomy): domain Eukaryota; kingdom Viridiplantae; phylum Streptophyta; class Magnoliopsida; order Rosales; family Rosaceae; genus Malus; species Malus fusca. Next base: position 28,245,622 of record CM069069.1, read on the forward strand.
AAGGTAAACCTTTCTGAGTAAAGTATTTAAAGGTGGTGGGACGTTAATATTAGTTTTATGTTCATCTTATGCCTTACAAGTATGCATATGGTTGTTTTTATTTATAAGTCTGCAAGGGACACAATATCCTCTCTGTTCTTCTGTATCTTGCTTGAAGGGTGAAGAAAAATGCTTATTCCCCAACACTTACTGAAAATTTATTGCATTTTGACAGGTTAGGAAGGTTGGTAAGGTTGCAAGAGCTATTGCCATCATTAACCACCCAATTCCAAACACCAATGAATCTCACTCAATGCAGGTTATCCTACCACAGAAGCAGTAGGGTCACAGATCAAATATGTGAGTTCTCTTATCTTTTGTTTGGGACCAATATTTATCTTGCAATGAATGCCGTGTGCATATTTGAGAAGGTCCTTTGTAACTGTTGCTTTAGAAAAAACAATCCCATGACTAGGTTGTTTTATGCTATGGCAAGGAAATGGGTTTTCTTTAATAGGAAGAAAGGAATGGTATAGTTTATATGCATACAATGTCTAAACCACAATTTTTAAATTTATGTTGTGTAATTGGATATGCAATTGCAATGTTATATCGGGTGGAGGGTATAGTTAGTTATATTATTCTATAACTATTGGAAGGGTTCATGGGAACACTTGCTTGATGCATATTAATATTATCCTACTATCATTTCGACTCCAAGCTGCTACCAAAAGGAGAAAACAGTGGTATTTAGAGCAAGCCTCTGGGGAACTCGTGTCTACTTTGAACCAATAGCTTGTTGGTGGATATTTATTCATCCCGAGTTATCCTTTTGTTTCTTTTTACTGTTTCATAGAACCATGTCTTTCATATAAGGTTTAACCAAATTTCCTGGAATGTTTGAGCAGGTTCTTGATCTCAGTGTGGACCTAAGTGCTGCTAGTGCTGCAGAAGAATGAATAGTAAAGCTGCACGTGGTGCTTGAAGTGATAATTGTGCTTTGTTCCAAGTACACTGAGCTGCTTAAGTTACCTTACCCGTGGCGGTGGTAATCCTCATACCGTGGAGGATTATATGAGTTATCACTCATTTTAAATCATAGACTTGATTTGTTATATATTGCGAGTATGTGTGGAAGCATGTAAACAAAATGATAACTTGTCAGAGAACTATTTCTTTCAAGTTAATGATGTGTGGGGTGGATTTGGTTCTAATCGGTTTGGTTTTTTGCCTCGCATCATTGTGGTCTTGGGATTGAATGCAATTGTCATGGTATGTGGTCTTGGGATTGAATGCAATTGTCATGGTATGGATTGAAATTAGCTTATACATACAAGAGCAATTCCAAGTAATTATTTCACAATTGAGTAAAAAACTGAACTTGTCAAACATCAATTTTCGTTCTACTCAAATACCTTTAACTTTAATCTACAACTTTAAACCAAAGGTGAATAATTAAGAAAAGCGTCATGAACCCTATCAATTGTTGGGAGAACATTTTGTTGTATTCATGTTTGGAACAATGCTACTCTTGAATTTTGTATGTTTCTTTCGTTAGCAAGAAAATTTGGTTTTTGTATTTTTATTGAGTCTCACTCTCATCCAATATTATTAATTTTAATAATATATTTAATAAAAAAAGCAATTAAAATAGAACAATAATTTAGTCCTAGTTTGAGCAAATATCAAACTGGTTACAATACTGTTTTCATTATCCTGCTTCTTAGTCTGACACTGCACCAAACGCTTCACTAAGCTAGTCTAGCTTAGTCTAGTCTAAGCCAGTCCAGCTTAGTCCCTGCAGCTAGTCCAGTCCGAGACAGTCTGGTGCAATAAACGCGGATTTCTTTTCTCCATTTTGTGGATTGTCCCTTCGATGAGACAGTCTCCCCACTATTAGGGGAAGGAAAGAACGTCAATGTTCGTAATGAACGACGTGAATTTGCATGGACATTGCCTACTATGTCTCATCTCTATCCTCGTATCACATAGTGTGATAAGCAGGTGCGATGCACTCTAAATTTCAGAAGGTTGCTCTAAACGCATTTCTCTAGTCTAGCTGAAGTGACAATATCACAAACACCAACTGCAAAACATGCCTGCAAGGATTGACATGCCAAGAGGGTGTCAGAGCAGCGTGCCGGAAGGGCGTTCCGCCCCTACCATATTCCACCAGGGTTGTTTAGTCAATCAACTGTAACAAAAAAAATAGAAAGTTTGTAATGCTTTTACGAATTTCAACCATCTATTTTATATTGTTTGTTAACTAAATGATCTATATATATTTTTGTTTAAAAAAATATATTTTTATTTTCTTTGCTGAAATGATAATTTACGATATCAATAATTCCAATTATAAACATGAAGTTTATTGTGTATTTTGAGTGACTCCACGTCATCCTTGGGCAGGCAAGTTGAACCAAATAAAAGGTCCCAAAATTAGGATAAATTTGCTCAAAAATTGAAAATTCCTTTTTCTCTCTGAAGTTCTGAACTCCCACGCCCGTCTCTGTCCCTCTCACTCTCTCAAAGCTCTGGCCTCTAAACCCCAACCCCCCTCCCTCCCTCTTTCTCTTTCATATCTTCCTCTCTCTAGGTCCCTGGCGCTTGATTCTCTTTCGCTCAAGGTACCTCTATTGGGATTTGGATTTTGGGTCTTTGTGTTTCTTTTCACTCCCTCTTTTCACAGACTCTTAATTTGTGGTGTGTGTGTTAGGTTTTCTGCTGGTCAAAGGAACGGCCATTGAGTTTCAGGTATGTTGTTTTTCTCGACAGTTAGTGTTGGAGGAGTGGAATTGGGTGATGTATAGGCCATTTTTGTTTGTTTTTTGATGGATTCTAACTTATTTATCATCAAAGCTGAGGGGTGCTGCAAGTATTTTTGGGTCAGTTTTCATGGTTTGTTTGTTCTTTTGCTAGTTTAGGTGCTCATTGATGGTATCTATTAGTTCTGCAATCTGACATGGAAATCCCATTCTCCTAGACCCAGTGTGGAGGATAAATACCTACCGTTGGATTAAAGATATTAGGGCGGGTGACCACAATTTCCTTAATCTGATAACAGTTAGTCATTTAACTTTTGTTGTTGTACTTTATCCTCCGCCATTGTATTAAGATTGAACGGTGGGTGGCCACAGTTTCCTTGTACCCTGGCCCTGGGGTCTAGGAGACATTTCAGCAGTGGACATAGCTCTACCTGTCCACCTGAACATAAGCTGCATAGTCTTGCTCAGACGATTAGTAACGTGTGCAGACTTGTGCATAGTTATTGGCTTTCGTTCTTCAATTCCTTTTTTATTCTTAAGTAAAAGTTGTTAGGAAGGGCATTGGGATATGTTTTTAGGTAAACCTAGAAACCTTAAAGCTGTGTTAGTTGCTAATATATGCCAGTTCATTATGGAATATTATAGCGATTAGCTTTGGCCAGAGGATTTTGCTGTATACTTATTTTCTATCTAATTCCCATTCATCTTTAATGACAATTAATTTGAGTGGTTTAGTATGTTGATGTTTTGCCCAGCAAAAGCTTTTACTTTTGTAATCTGGTTATAGAAGCTTTCAAGATCTCTGTCACTATGTAAGTTTTTTAGTATTTATGGTTGTGCTTTCGTGTGGATTAAAAATCGTATGATGTGCTATGTGGAATATGTATAAATGCATTGTATTGATTTATTTCTCGTAACTGGGGCTTGCTTGAGTATATTTTGATTGCTTCGAATTTTGTTCTTTTAATGTCTGTAGTCTCTCAGGAGCTCCATCCACCTACTTAGGATTTTTTTCTTTCTTTTGTTTTTTTCAGGTTTATGGGTTAAGGGAGTTTGGACTTGTGCTGAAAGCAGTTAAACACAGTTTTCCTTTTGCTAGATACGTAGGGTGAAAGAAAATTAAAGATCAGTTGATGGAAAACCCTAATTTCCCAACCGACATCATGCTCGACATTCTTTCAAGGCTACCAGTGAAGTCATTGTGCCGCTTCAGGTGTGTATCAAAGTCATGGCGTTCTCTAGTCACCGACCCTGATTTTGTTAAAATTCACCTTAACAAAGCTTTTGAGAATGTGGAGATTTTCCATCAAAGGCGAAGGCTGATGTTTAGTGATGGGTCACATAGGTCACTCTACTCCTTGGACCTCGATGAGTTTCTCAACCATAACGATGCAGTTCATAATTATCTTGATGAAAAAGAGAATGACAATGATATTAATACCAATGATGATGATGATGAAGCAGTGGCCACTGAGCTCGACTACATTTATAGTGAAATCCCAAATAATTGGGTTTTCATGGTGTTTCACTGCAATGGCTTGTTGCTGTGCCAGTTATATAACTGGGAGTTCTATCTGGTTAACCCAGCAACAAGGAAATCCAAGAAACTACCAGATATTCCATCTTCTAGCATTGCGTATTATTTTGATCTCTTTGGTTTTGGATTTGATCACTCCTCTGATGATTACAAGATGGTTGATTTGCGATACTTGAAAGGTGGAATTATGTTTATTGTGTACACGCTGAAAACTGGTTCTTGGAGGGAGATTCAAAGGCGATATCCTTACAAATCTGATCTCATGTTACATGGGATCCTGCTCAGTGGAGGCCTGCATTGGCTGGTGAACAGAGTTCGAGGTTCATCATCAGTGATTATATCTTTTGATTTAGCAGAGGAGCATGTTCAAGAAATCCCATTGCCATGTGATTTGGTTGACGCTAAAGGTTATATTGTCGGAGTATTTAGACAAATGCTGTGCATAACACGTTGTGATGGGCAAACACACAATGAGGTTTGGATCATGAAAGAATATGGAGTGAGGGAGTCTTGGACTGAAGTAAGAATCTCCATGCCATATTCTTTGTTGTTACATTCAGGTTTCAAGAGGAAAAATCATGATCTTTTGGTGTTCAAGGACCGGTTGTTTATGTACAATTTTAACGGTGAAAGATTTCGGAAATTATCAGTGTCCGGATTCCCCATAGTTACTGAAGTTGGGATCTACCTGGAGAGCCTTGTTTCGCCGAATTCTTGTAGAGGAGGATGTTAGAAGATGAACTCACTCCATTAGTCCATATCACTTTCATATATGTATCTATTTGAGTACCTTCTCTCTCTTGCCAATTGTTTTTGTAATTTCCCTTTGAGATTTTTCCATGTTTAGTAAATGACTCCATAGTATATTTTGTTATTTTTATAATTTTTTTCAATCAAATGCACATGAGCATCTGGTCTCTGCAGTCACAAAGCAGGTCTTACATCGCATAGCTAGGGCATAACATTCTGAAAGGAAATTTGTCTTCCCTCAACAGGTCCGATCGATTAAGGAAATTTCTGATGGTCTACTTGCCTCTGGATCATATTTTCCGGCTGATCAGTCCCATCTTAATCCGAAGAAAGCTAAAGTTTCATCTTGCACTTCCGATCCATTTCAAGCTTAACATTGCTGGTTCTTCATCATCCGCTTGTCCGGTTTAATCTCTCGAGACTATTCTTTAGAATCGAGGCCGACATGATGTATACCTCCTAGTACTGGTTTCAAGCCATGGTCCTGCTCCTCAATTTGAATCTCGGCCTCCAGTTTTGTGGTCTGATCAATGCCAAGGTCTCTAAGCAAATGTAGGTTGACTTGTCTCCATACGAGTTCCTCCAGATGCTTTGTAACTGATTCATGAAACTTCGTGGTCATGGTTGGAACTACTCATATCATAAGTTACTTTGTAAAGATCATTTTTGTAAAAAAAATCAATAAAATATGAGATCATGTAGTCATTAAACTGTATAAAAACAGATGGTCGGACACGATAATAGCATTATGAACAGTTTGTCTATTTGCCCAAGTTGATTGGCTAAACATCCTTAATTTTAAAAGATTTTTTTGTATAATTAATCTTTACATGATAATTTATTATATAAACGATTTCGATCATAAATACGAAATGTTTTGAATTGATCACAAATATCTTGTTTCTCCTTTATCTTAAGGAGTTAAGCATTCCTCATACATATATACATGTTTTCTTTCAGTAAACAAAATTCAGATCCACCAAATCTACAATACTCAAGCATCCCCATCCTCTTCAAAATATGCATTGTTCATGCACACTAATGGCAGAAAGTCAAAAGTCAAAGATATGACATTTGAAAATTATTCTAAAATTGCAAAAAACTTGTAGCTCAAGTAATAAACATCATTTACATTTGCATCATAAATTATGTGTTCCCAACTTTCCTAGCGGTTTTGCACTGAGCATGCACAATTTGCCTTAGAGCATCTCCAAATGCCTAATAAAATGGGATGAGTTGTGCCACATACGTGGAATGTCCGTTTAAATAGTAGGTAAAAATACCTGGTGGAGGTTCACAAGGAGAAGGTCTTGGTGCGGCCACCGTTGGTGGTGGGCCCCTCGTGTTGTGTGAGAGGGGAGTGAGACACATTGATGTTGGGTGAACATGATAAATCACGAAGGGTGAGGTAAGGATGATTTTGTGTGAGTGGGTCGTATGTCCAACTGGCTGGTTCCTCATATAGAGTGATCCCTTTCCTATAGAATAATGTCTAGTTCACAAGGCTATTTTGCCTAGTTAAAAGTGGTTAGGCAATTGTCATTCAGTACTACGGTCTGACGGTATTCTTCTTCACTTGAAAGTGAGAGGTTTTAGGTTTGAATTTCGTGGATGGCGAATTTGATATCAAATTAGGTTGCCCATTATGTGACTTAACCGAACTTCTCATCCTTTTAGTGTAAAAATATCTGTGTACTAACAAAAAATAGGTAATTTGGGGCCTACTAATATTTTTTATTAAAAAAAAAAAACATATTCCTCGACACACTTTACACTCCACCAATATTTTATTTTATTAAAAGTAAAATATTGCTTGACATACTTTACACTCCTCCAATATTTTATTAAATTAATAATGTTGCGTGTTGGAAAATGCAATCCCACGTCGAAAACATGAGAAAATATATTATTACGGTAATGTTAGGGTGATTAAATTTGAAGACTGAACTTACAACTTAAATGACGTGTTATCAATAGGAATGAACGTGTTTATCAGGGCCTGTTCAGAGATTTTTGAGGCCTGGGGCGACGACAAAAAAAGTGCCCTAACTTCATATAAGAAAATTATTTATTTTCACACGTAAGACATTGATAAAATTATACTTAGAAAAGCACTTCAAACTCAATAATTTAGAAACACAAAAAGACTAATTTATTTTGTATTTAGAGAAGAAAACCAAACAACTCTGGGCTTATAAGTAGATAGATGATGATTTTTGTTTTCCATTTGAACTTTGAAAGTGCTTTTGTATAAATCATGAGGTGTTTTTTCTTATTTACTAACCTTGTCAATATGGGACTAAAAAAATAATTATGTTTTCGAGTCTTTAATTGATATGTATTAGTAATGAATGAGCATTAAATTAAATATTTTGATAACACGTCATATAATTTACAAATTTGCACTACAAATTTGGTCTACGTATTACTCATTGTTGAAGATTATACTTGAATTGAAACGAATATTTAAAAATAACAAGCTACATAGCTACTAGCTAGTAACTAAAAATAAATTAACAACCAAACAAAAATTTGTTAAAATTGAAAAAAATAAACATGACCATAGCGTTTCGAACTTAGGACATCTTGCTAATTTTAAACAACAAAAATCATTGCTTCGAATTAAACTTCTTGATCCTTTAACCAAATTTTATAAATTTATACTCTTCTGAAAAGAAATTTGTAAAAATTAGAAAGTAAATAAGCACATGTGGTGTTTTGAACTAAAGACCTCTCATTATTTTCAAATGACCAAACCACCTCTTCTACTTAAATTTCTATGTCATTGAACCAAATTTTATAAATTTATACTCTTATGAAAACATATATAAATATACCACCCTAATAATTTTGGTGCCCCCAATATTTTTGCCCCGGACGGTTGCCCTGCTTGCACTGGGCCTGGGCCGGCCCTGGTGTTTATCAACGCTTAAGTAATATACCAATCATCAACTTCCATGTCCTTTAGTTTCCAAAATTTAGGGCTCGTTTGGATGTGTTTTTAAAATGAATGAAAGCGCTTTTAGAAAAAATATTTTTGGGTTTCAAAAGCACTTTAAGTACTTTCTGAAAGAAGCACCAGTTATGTGCTTCTTCTAGGAAGCACTTTAAGTGCTTTTCCAGGATTTACTTGCATCTTTACTAATGATTGGTTCTACAAATATTTTCACCAAAAGCGCTTTTAGTCATTTCAAAAGCACATCCAAACGAGCTCTTAGTCTCCTTAGTATTACTCATATTACTACTCATAAATGAAGAGTAATGCTAGGTAAACAAATTTTTTAAACCATATTTACAAACTATATGATGTGTCACAAATACGAAATAAGCACGTTAATTAGCACTTTAGTAATAATTCAATCCCCAACGACCATGTCATATGGTTTAAATAGATGTCTTCTTAACACCAAGACCTTACGTGATAAAACTGAACATCTATCACATTGTTTATGAGTTAAATTAAGACAATATCAACATACATTGCATTGTGTATGAGTTAAGTTAGGACAACATAAATGTAGCACTCCAAAATCTTAAAATAGACTACTCAAAATACCGCATGGGTTGACGGTTCTGCCTCAAACAATTGTCTAATCCTTTGAAGATGCTCTTTGAAGATGCCCATGTGCAGTGGGACCCATTTAGTACGAGGTACCATGCATTTTCCATGGAATTGCTCAGTTAGATTCCTATGTCGAAGTCATCTAGAACAAGTCTAGTGGTTTGAACCTTGAGTAACCACTAGGATGCCCAGCAGGAAATCGATTGAAGATCCCATATGCAGTGGGACCCAATTTAGTAGGAGGTACCATGCATTTTCCATGGAATCGCTCAGTTAGATTCCTATGTCGAAGTCATCTTGAACAAGTCTAGTGGTTTGAACCTTGAGTAACCACTAGGATGCCCAGCAGGAAATCGAAGAAGCATATTTTTTATTACTTAGCTTTGACTTTCTTTCCGACATGATGCATGCCTTTTACATTCAATTTCTCGGATTTTTCTTCAATGATTTAAAATTATCCTGAAAATGAACGATTGTTATTATAATAAAAGATCTAAACGGTTGTGAAAATCAACCTAATTGTTAAAACACCCGTAAAATTGACGTGTACTGTTGAATCTAATACCCCAACTTCTTAAAGATTGAATCTCAATTGCCATCACCACACTCTTTGCTCTGTGATCTAACCCGAGGTGCGCTAACAGCTCTTTTGCAATTCACAACTTGACTCTCCTCGCATTCGATTGCTCTCTTGCAGTCAGTTTGTTGCAGCAACCTTCTTTCTGCTTCAATCACCTCTAGTTTTCATATAAAAAAATCCAACAGCAAGACATACACCAAGAAGCAGAACAAATGAAAAGAAACATCTATTGCGAAAGAATATAAACAACAACTAGATTCATGCATAACCAACAGAGATAAGGTATGTCATGTAACCAACTACCTTGATTTCATTTCTTCTTTACTACTTATTTCGAAAGAGAAGTCTACCTCTTTATAATTTGGTTTATATTCAACAGACGTTTATAAAACCAGTACCAGAAGAAAACGGTGAAAATAGGAACTAGAGAAGAAGATAAATTAGTCTGCTGACAGAAGCATGGAGTTTCTTTCTGCATTTGTTTCTGGGATTGTCGGGAAATTATTCGAGTTAACAGTTCAACCAGTTGTACGGCAAGCGGGCTATATATTTCACCACAAAAGAAACCTTAAAAATCTGGAGAGTCAGTTGGAAAACCTAGGCACTTCCAGAAACCAGGTGCAGCATACAGTCAATGAAGTTAAAAGAAAGGGTAGGAATGTGGATATTGACGTCGAGAAGTGGCTGACAAGAGTGGACGAAATTACTGGAGAGGCAAAAGAATTGTTGAAAGATGAACAAGCAGCGAAGGCAAGGTGTCTCCATGGATGGTGCCCTAAGCTGTTTCTCCGTTATCAGCTAAGCAAGAAATCGAAAAAAATGGTGAAGGGGGTTCTCCAACTCCATGCAAATAAAGAATTTCCGAGATTTTCTTTCAAGGCTCCCCCTCAGGAGATATGGAGCATACCCACCGAAGAGTACGAGGCCTTTGAATCAAGGGCCTCTACTGTGAAGAAAATCATGGAGGAACTGAGGAATCCTAATACCAACATGATTGGGGTGTATGGGATTGGTGGCGTGGGGAAGACCACACTCATCAAAGAAGTTTTCAGGCAGGCTACTAAAGAGGAGTTATTTGATGATGTGGTTCTTGTACTAGATGTCAAACAGAATCCAGACCTGGAAAGAATTCAGAAGGAAATTGCCGAGAAGCTTGGTCTTGATGTTCTTGAAAATCAGACCATAGCTGGAAGAGCGCGGATTCTATGCGACAGGTTAAGAGACACGGAGATTCTTGTGATTTTAGATGATGTCTGGGAAAGAATTGATTTGGAGGCTTTGGGACTTCCCCGGAGGGTATGCAAAATATTGTTGACATGTAGAAGTCGAGAAATACTATCCTCTGAGATGCGTACGCAAAAGGAGTTCGGGCTTCATGTTTTAGGCGAAGAAGAAACTTGGAGCTTATTTGAAAAGATGGCAGGTGATGCTGTTAAAGATCCCGCTATAAGAACTGTGGCAACTGAAGTTGCCCAAAAATGTGGAGGTTTGCCAGTTTTAGTTGTCACAGTTGCAAGCGCTTTGAGAAATAGGAGGACTTTACATGCATGGAAAGATGCCTTAAGACGCTTAAAAAGGTTTGGCAAAGAAGAATTGACAGAAAAAGTATACTCGGCTCTAGGGTGGAGTTACGATCAATTGGGTGATGAGGAGCTTAAGCCTTTGTTCTTACTCTGTGGAATTACTGGGAGAAACTATATTTTTCTTGGAGACTTGCTGAAATATGCTATTGGTTTGGGGTTGTTCAAGAACATCAACACGGTGGAAGAAGCACGAAATGTATTGCATTCACTGGTGGAAAAGCTTAAGGATGCTTGTCTGTTGTTAGACGGTTATGATAATACATCTGTCAGAATGCATGACCTTGTACGTGATGTTGCTATCTCGATTGCATTTAGAGATAAACACATCTTATCGGCAGCTTATGGAGATGAGTTGAAAGAATGGCCAGATGAGGGTTTCTTAAAAAATTGCAGTATGATCTCCTTCCCTTGTTGCAATATCCCTACACTTCCTGAAGCTCTGAAATGTGGAGAACTAAAAATGTTCTTTTTGTGGAGTAATGATGAATCGTTTGAAATCCCGGAGAGATTTTTTGAAGAGGTGAAAGAACTTAAGGTGTTGGATTTAACCAATCTGCGGATTCCGTCACTACCTCCATCTCTTCAGTTCCTAACAAGTCTTCAAACATTATGTTTAGATCTATGCGTGCTGGGAGACATAGCTCTACTCGGACAGTTAAGGAACTTAGAGATTCTTAGCCTTTTGGAATCTCAAGTTAAACAGCTGCCAAAAGAAATAGGGCAGTTGAGTCGTCTACGATTGCTAGACTTGAGCGGTTGCTCTGAAATTGAAGTGATTTCACCCGGTGTTATATCTAGCTTGGAAAGACTAGAAGACTTGAGAATGGGAAACAGCTTTAACCAATGGGAGGAGGAAGGAGTCAATGTTGAAAGAAGTAATGCTAGCCTTTCGGAGCTGAAGCAATTGTCTCGGCTAAGCTCATTAGACATACACATTCCAGATGCTAACATTCTTCCAGAAAACTTGTTCTCCGACAAGCTGGAAAGATACCACATATTGGTCGGTGATGCATGGAAATGGCATGGCGTGGACGAAACCTTCAACACTCTAAAACTCAAGCTCACTGCCAGCAATCAGTTGGACGGAGGTTTGAAAATGCTACTCAAGAGATCTGAAGATTTGTACTTCGACGTGTTGGAGGGTGTTAATAATATTGTCTATCATTTAGACAGTGAGGGTTTATTTCAGCAACTGAAACATCTCCACGTTCAAAACAATGCTGAAACTACATATATTATTAACTCGGTCAACTGGAGTTATGCTCATAATGCTTTCCCCATCTTGGAGTCGCTTTTTCTTGACAACCTTGTTAGTCTGGAGAGTGTTTGTTATGGCCAACTCACAGCGGAGAGTTTCCGACAGTTAAGAATCATAAAAGTGGAAAGTTGTCACAAGCTGAGGAATCTCTTCTCATTTTCAGTCGCAAGATGCTTTTTGCAACTTCAAGAGATCGAAGTGGAGAACTGCGAAACCATGAGAGAGATTGTTGCGGAAGAAAGGGAAGATAATTTCAGTGATGAAGCAGTTGACCCCCTTGTGTTCTTTCAGTTACGATCTTTGACATTTCAGTGTCTACCCAATCTTATTGGTTTCTCCTCCAAAGGCAGCAAGCCTGTTGCTACTACAGGGTTGGATGAACAATTAACAAATGGAGAGTTCAACATAATCATTCTGGAGAATGAGATTGGAAGGCCCGTGCAACAGTTCATGAATGGTCAGGTATGTTCGTTACTTTCAATTTTATAGAGCGGTTGTCATAGCATTCCATTGCGTCATTCTTCGTCTCTTAAAGAAATATTTGTCGTGATCTGCAGGTTGTGTTCCCAAGCTTAACAAGCTTGATCGTGGATCAATGCGATGGTTTAAGATTCATGTTTTCATCTTCCATGGCTACAAGTCTAGAGCAACTCAAATATCTTCAGATATCTCGGTGTCATCTCATGGAAGAAATAGTATCAACACATGAACCCGGTGAAGAAAATGCAGATAACATGTTTTGTAAGTTAGAACATCTGCACCTAGAAGATCTTCCAAACCTCACCAGATTTTGTGCAGGAAGTTACATTGAATTTCCGTCCTTGGAGAGATTAGACCTACGGTACTGTCCGAAATTGGGGGCATTCATCTCCAATAAGGAGATCACAATCTCTAAAGAAATTGAAGCGAAAGGCTCAAAGGATAATTTCCAAACTGATAAACCTTCATTTTTGACGAAAGGTGAAGCGTACCTCTGTTTCTCTTTGTATCATCATTTCAATCTTTTCGTATTTGTCTTCGATAGAAATGGTTTCTGATCAAGCCAATGCGATGAATATATATGCAGGTCGGATAATCTAGCTTTGACAGATCGTTCGTCTTTCGGCCTAACCAAGTTTCTTTGACAATACGCATTATTCAGACGAGGGTGAAACTGATAGACATGCGTGACTTGTTATCTGGTGTATAGATATATCTGCAGTATATTAGGAGCGTAAATCTTGTGTAAACATCGATGATATTATGTAAGCGTTCTTATGTGTGTATTATTTATTAACGTTTCTTGCGCTCCAAGACGTTTATATTTCCTTGTGAACAGGTTTAATGTAGGAAACGTCTTGTATAAACATCGTAATAACAGTCACTGTGACAGCTGAATTGCACTTGCACTTGCACTGTCACGTCTAAATCCCAAGTTTCTTGGTTTTGACGGGAGGTTCGATTAAAAGAGCGAAGGAGAAGTAGAGAGTTGGTGGCCGTCAAACAGAGAGGAGGAAGTAGGGACGGTGAGGGAGGGGGAAAGGGAAAGCGGTGAGCAGTGTTTAATATGGTGGACTCCAGTGCCCCAAATTCACGGGGAAGAAGATGAGGAACAGTCAATCATCTTCTTCTTTTTTATTTTTAAAGTTTTTAATTATAAAAAATAAAATTTGGTTTTTCATTAGAGAAAATTGTAACAATGGTCTCTCAACTTTAATTTAATTGGAGTAATGGTTCCTCAATTAAAAATCTATTACCATTAGTCCATCAACTATTCACAATGTGCAGTTATGGTCCCTCAACTTTAATTCAAATGGAGAAATGATCCCTCAACTTTAACTCAATTGGAGAAATGATCCCTCAACTTTAATCCAATTATAGCAATGGTCATTCCAACATAATTCATTTTGACAAAATTATAACGAAATTGATGAAAAAGACCATAGCTACACGTTTTGATGAGTTTAGGGACTAATGATAATGAATTTTTAGTTGAGAGACCATCGCTCCAATTTAATTAAAGTTTAAGGAACATTGCTACAATTTACTCTTTTTATTATTTAAATATTTTTAATTCACATAATAATATTTAATTAAATGTGTGGAATTCATTTATATGTCACGTCAACGCATAACAGAATTTTTAACAAAATTGTAATGGAAGGAACACATTGATTTGCGACACCTATTTTTAGGAACTACATTGATCAATTTTCAATTTCAATGACCATCTTGATGGGATAGGTAAATTTTAAGGACCATTTGTGATAAAATCCCAAAAGAAAACTACTACATAATACAGAACAAAGCTTTCTGGAGAAGAAACGTTGCTATTCTATGTAACAAAATTTCTCAAAGAATTAGCTTCGATGTCTTGTAAGCCGTCTACCAGTGGCTCCATAAACTCCTGCAGTCACTTTATTTGTTACAAACACTTTCAACCTTAAAAAAAAAAAAAAAAAAAAAAAAAAATTATGCACAAAGGAACTACAAGTCTAGAGCAGGAAAAAGATTAACGAGCTTTCACTCGAGCCTAAATTTCTGGTCATCACACTCGGGACTCTTAGGGGTGGTTTGGGAGTGAGGCGCTTAAAAAAAAAAAACACACGTGAAAAAAAGATGTGAGGGTTTTAGGTGTTTGGTAAACTAAAAAAAAAGGACTTATTTTGGAAGCTGCTGTGAGAATAAGCTGAAATCAAAGAAAAAAGCTGAAGCTACTATTTGCAGCTTTGGAAAACTGGTTTTTTTTTCAAAGCACACAGAGCTACAGTGCTCCTTTAATGAAAAGACACACTATCAGACTGTTTTTTTTCCAAAAGCACTTTTACAAAAAAGTTTACCAAACACTCTGCTGCTTTATTTTACAGCCGCTTATTCTCACAGCAGCTTTTTTTCAAAGCACAACAATACCAAACCAACCCTTAATATATAACCTCACATTGTCATCAACATTCCTAGGTTTTTCTATATCCTTTTACTACCTCCAAACCAGTATTTTCAAAAAAAATTCTTACGTACCGTAGGGTTTCAATCACATGGTTTATTGATTACTGAAATTTTGAAGCATTCAGGGAGTTCAACAAGAGATATCGACTGAAAACCAAACAGACAGAATTACAAGGGTTTAAGAGGTTCACTGCAAATAAGAAAGTTCATATAACTAAAGACAAATTACTAACAATACCCCGGAAACAATACATTGTAAACACAAATTGGAAATTTTCATCATAAAGCAAAAATAAATGGTGTTCAGTGTTCACAACGATAAAAACCAGAGAAAATACCACTTACTATATCACCAAGTAATTCCTTGGTCCCACAGTACTCTGGTGGTGGAGCCAAAAACTCTATGCTGTATTTGCATCGAACCTGATTCTACCAGAAGAAAATCAGAAAAATATGTAAAACAAGTTATTAATCTTCTCTACCTACATTTTTTCCCCATCCTGCGGTCTGCTCAAACCAGTTGTGGCACTCACAGACCCTGGACTCCCTGGTGAAGAGAAAAATGCCCCAAGAGCCTCTAGAAAGAACCTCTTATTTGGGACAATACCATCGTTTTCCATGGATTTCAGCAGTTTATCTTGAAGCCCCTTCATGTTGGCCTTGGTGTAAGCCTTGTATAAAAGTTTATACGTTGATACATTTGAGCGTACCCCAATACTATTTGCACTCGCAAAAAGCTTATCAGCTTCCATGGGCAAACCATTCATGCAGTAAACATCAAGCATTGCATTAAGCGTTGAAAACTTTAACTCCCTTCCAGATTCAGCCAACCTGTCAAATACCTCCCTAGCTTTTGAAACACAATCACAGAACCCATACATCATGACAAGACTCTCATATGTTATGAAGCTTGGCGTGTATTTCATGTCAGTCATCTTCTGCAATACATGTTCTGCTTTCTCCTTAAGCCTTGCCTTACCATAATTTATGATCATTGAATTAAATGTAGGGAGTGTTGGTTTCTCCTTGGAACGAAGTAAGCACTTAAATACCTGTTCCATATTATCGATTTGTTGCTTCTTCCCATATGAATCAATCAGCAAATTAAGGGTGATGATGTCAGGCTTACACTGATTACTTTTCATGCGAGAAAGCACGGATTCCATTTCTCTGATATTTCCATTCTTCCCATATGCATCTATTACACCATTATACGTATAGATATCAGGGGAAGCAACGCTCTCATCAAGATCCTTAAACAAAGCATTAACCTTCCCTACATTTCGAGATTGTACAAAAGCTCTCAAAAGAATGTTGTATGTCACAATGCTGGGTTGGCACAATTCCATTCCCTTCATTTTGTTAAAGTATCCGAGAGCTTTGTCCAAAGCCTTCGCTTCATCCTTGGAGTTAAGGTGGGCTGAAATGAGTGCATTGTAAACAGAAGTATCAGGCCGGCACCCACTATTATGCATCTCAGAGAAAAGCCACATTGCCATCCGAGTTTGGCCTTTCTTTCCCATTACCGAGATCAATTTTGAATACACGCCATTATCAGCAACATACCACCGCTGTCTTTGCATCCATCTGAAGACCTGAGTGTGACTTATATACGTGAAGCTATCTTCCATCCTATCACAATTGCTGCTAGAAAATACTCACATAGGAACTGACATGTCTTACATAAAATTAGCAGTATACCACTACCAAATGCACCGAAACGTAAAAAATAACTGTTCACATTACAGGCACATCGAACTCACACGATTTCGAAAAACCCATAAAATTCATGCCATTGCCATTATTTAAAATGTCAGACCGTGTACTCAAAATGCCTGCTGATCTCTAAAACATATACATTTCTCCTTGCATTCTATTACCCTATATAGTGTATCATGCACAATAACTATACATACCAAATTCACATCGTTTAGGAAGCTGATTTCCACACACCATTTTTAGCTTCCCACATGTCTCTCTTTGTTTCTGGTCATCAGATTGAATAAATCAAACAGAAACAACGACAACATTAAGCAGTAAGAGGAGAAAAAAGGTGTGCTTATCATTCCCCCATCGATTAATCAAGTTTTCGACTATTAATGGCGTCCACAGATCAAACCACAGCAAAAAAATCCAAAAATTTAAATTTACAAAAAAAAAAAAAAAAAAAAAAAACACAAAAGATTGAAAATTGAGCTGACCTCTAAGCACTGAAGTCATTTGTCTAGTCTTCCCAAGCTCTTCAAAAAGCATAAAGCAATGCTCCGTCCTCACAGTCTTAACATACTTATTTAACGTCTTCAACAACGGCTTTTGTTACTGAAGCTCCTCATGAGCGTCCGAACCACCTCCCGGACTTCCGGGTCCTCGGTCTTTGGTCCCGAATTTCTTTTGGGTCGGGTCGAAACGCAAGACATTCTGGTCGTGGGTCGCTTCCGAAGAAGCAGATGAGGAAGCCATGGCTGAGTGAGGTTGTAATTTTGTGAGGAATGAATGGCAAATGGGAATGTGGAGGATTGGAGAGAGTTGGGTGAGACCGTTAGGGACATTGTGGGTTCTAGGCGTGGGGGAGGAGAAGGTTTTAAAGGAAGAACACGGCGGAGCAACCGGAAAGTAATGGGGCAGCTTGGTTTTGAGTTGGGAATCGGTGAGGGAGAGATGTGGTCTCAAAAAATTCTAAAGTCTCCCACTTTCTTTTTCATCTTTTTTTTCTTTAGTTTTCTACAATTTTTTATTTTATTTTAAATGAATGATATTTATTCATGCATAAAATCAGTAAGGATTTTGGTACAACAGAAAGTGTCAAGTTTGTGACATTCGCTAGATTGCTCCGGTCGCTAGTGTGAATAAGTATGTAAATGGATAGAGACAGGGAAGCAAACACAAGATGTACGTGGTTCACCCAGATTGGCTACGTCTACAGAGTAGAGGAGTTCTCATTAATTGGAAAGGATTTACACAAGTACATAGGTTCAAGCTCTCATTTAGTGAGTACTAGTGAATGATTTAGTACAAATGATATTCGGAAATATTGTGGGAGAATGATTTCCTTTTATAGAAGAGAGTTTCTAGTTTTGTTCTAACATTGACACGTGTCGTGTTGTGATTGGCTTCTGATGTTGACACGTGTCGCGCTATGATTGGCTTTTGATGTCGACACGTGTCGCGCTGTGATTGGCCTCCTGGTTGGAGGGAAACTCTTCTGTGTCATTGACGGTATAACGTTGACTGATGCTCAGTAGTTTCGGGATTGGTCAAGTATGGTACAAGCAATATTAATTAGTAAAGGTTTTTTTTTTTTTTTTTTTTTTTTTTGGTATAAAGGCGTATTTTATTGCCAACAAAAAACAAAATTTACATAACATAACTTACACAGTCGAGGCCCCAAACAAATATACAAAGAAAACGTTGGCCTTCGAGACAAAACAACATGAGAATAACCAAGAGATTAGGCCGAAATACATAAAAAATTCGAAATAAAAAGAAAACCCTAGTCTTCTGCAACTACAGCCGCATCACCTCTCGTTCAGTACGTACAATGGACCCCAAGGAATGCCATAAATCTGACCAACCGACGCCTCATAGGTGGAAGGAAGGAAGACACCATCATCCATCAAAGAAAACCTCTCTGATTGCAATCACCAAGTAGAAAAAAAAAAAAAAAAACAAAGAAGCCAGTGGGATCTCCACTTGTGACACTGCCAAGGAAGGTAGACTAAAAGAAAGAGGTGGTGCGAACACGCGAGCTAGTGTGAACACTGGAGCTCTACACACCCTCTCGATGTACTACAACAAATTGCGGTTGAAAGTGATTACAAATCGGATATGGTATGATATTGATGAAGGTTAGAAAGAAATAAACGAATTGCAAAGGATGGAGAAGGCCGGTGAAGATGGAGGGATACCAGGGGTTAGATAAAAGAAAAGATTGGTTCTGAGGACATAGGCTAGTAGGATTGACAATATGTGGGGTGGAAAGAACATATTGAAGGGAAAGGATAGCAAGGGAAAACAGTAAAAGAAGGTAAGAAAGAGAACAAAAAGCAGAAAGAAAAGACTGCCACCAACCCTAGCCATGGCTAAATGTAAACACAAAAATTCTGTAACGAATGAAACAAGTAGATTTGTATTGATTTGAATTTGTAGGTTACAATCTCTATTTACAATTTTCCTCTGATTTAGTCTTCAAATTTGATGTAGATGCGTAGGTTGATTATTGATCCAAGGGTCGAGATGACTTGATCTCGGACGAACAATTGAACGATTCCTTCAAGTTTTGAGCTTGAAAACGTGTGGATGGTCTTCACCGCAAGGTGCGGCAAAGATGATGTTGATGCGGGTTTTCGTTGATTCAAGGGTCTTGGCGACTTGATCTTGAAACGAACGTCGTTACAAGTTTATGAGCTTGCAACAAAATCTTGAAGGAATCGACACAAGTGCTTGTTGATTCTTCAAGGGAGTGCTTCGGCTTTGGTCGAAAGAAAGCTTCGGCTTTGGTTGTACGTTTTTCAAAGAGAGCTTTGACAGCGTATTAGTCTTCAAAGGTTTGGTAGAGGTTCTTCTAAATGCCAAAATTTTTCGACCCTTATACTTGTGGGAGGACCTTGTATTTATAGGCTTCTCAATGCTTGCCTTTGGGTGGATTTGGCTTTGATTTATGTCCTAATTTGTCCATGGGAGAATTTAGGGATGTTTTGTGTCTTAATTTCAACCATCTTTACTCCCTTGGCCGAATTATAGGGTCTTTGTTGCTTATTTTGTGAGCAATCTTCAATTCTTACTTGTTTTATGAAGATATCTAAACTTTCTTTCCGGTTTTGAGAACACTTTGAATCCTTGCCGTTTTTTTTAAGAGAGGTTTTCTCTCTTTGGCCGAATTTTGGGAAGTTTTAAGCTTCCTTTGCTTGATTTGTGCCACATGTCATTGATGACTTGTCCATTTGTGATGGGTCATATGCCACGTGGAGCTTTGCGATGCATCATTTGTATGCAACGAAATTTACATGTGTACAAATGCCCCCACTTCAAGGTGCGTTGTAAGCATGTGCTTGCCACATGTTGGAAATGTGTTTTGAAGTCCTACAATGTGAATGTTCTAACTTAAGGGTTGTCAAGACTTAATCTTGAATTAGTTTGCTTCTTCAAGGGCCGTTGAGGCTTGGTCTTGAGTTGAGGTGATGAATTTCGTCAAGGGCCGTTAAGGCGTATTTCTTGAACGAAACATTTCTTCAAGGGCTGTTGAGGTTTGAAATGAAAGTTTTCTTTTAAGGGGCGTAGAGACTTGATCTTGAATGAAGTGATGAATTTCTTCAAGGGTCGTTGAGGCGTATTTCTTGAACGAAACATTTCTTCAAGGGCAATTGAGGCTTGATCTTGAATGATATGAATTTTTTCTTCAAGGGCCGTAGAGGCTTGATCTTGAGTGAAAAATGAAAATTTCTTCAAGGGCCATAGAAGCTTGATCTTGAAAGAAATGAAAATTTTTCTTCAAGGGCTGTAGAGGCTTGATCTTGGATGAAAATTTGAAAATGGACAAATCGGCACACTTATTGTGCGTATTTGATTTTCCATAATCTTTGGCAAAATACATTTGGTGTATTTTTTGAATTTTTTCCTTATGGTTGTAGGAAAAAAATGTTTTTTCCTTTTTTAGGTAGGAACCTCCTTCAATTTCCTTCAAAATGTTGGAAAGCTTTGGTGATTTCCTTCAAGGTTTTGAAAAGCCTTGATGATTTCCTTCAAGGTTTTGGAAAGCTTTAATGCTTGTCCTTGGGTAAGTAGGATGTGCATTTTTTTTCTTTCCTCTTTTCTTTTTTCAGCCAAGGGGGTATTTTCCCTCTTAGTTTGGGAAACTTGAACATTTGTCCTTGCTTTGGAGGGATTCCCTTTTGTATTTTGGCAAGGAAAGGTACTTTCCCTTGATGTTTTGGAAATTTTAAAGCCCTTTCCTTATTTATTTATTTTTTTTCATTTCCTTTTCTTTTATTTGCTGATTTTTTGTGCCAAAACAGCATGCTTTTGTTTTGCGAAACTTTGAAGATTTGTCCTTGGTTTGGGAAACATGTCATCTGACTTGCACGCCAAGTTTGAGGTCGATTTCTCTTTTGGAAAATTCTAAAACAATATGAGAAATGTAGCTTTATCTCTTATGCTTTCAGGCATATATCGCACACCACTAGGGAAAATATGGAAAGCCTTCAACTCGTCATTTTCCTACAGCTGCGCAGTTCTTACGGGAAAACAACTTCTGCGGGATTAACTTTGAAAACTGGAATGTTTGGCTTTCGGGAAAATTATGAAATTTTGACACAACAATCATCCGCCTCTTAGCTTCCTTCTCCAATTGGCCTTGCATCAAAATTCCTCTGGAAAGTCGAATTATCACTAAAAGCGTCCTGCTTGCGCAGATTGGCTGAAACTTGCCATTTTTTGCTTAGAATTTGCTTCCTTCTTTTGGTTGGAATGTGCAATGTGCTTCCTTGTTTTGATTTTCCTTTTGATATTTGGGTATGTATTTCCCTTATAGCATTAGGAAGCAATTGACCCCAATTTATAGGACAATTGGGTGTGTATTTTTTTTCACAATTCACATCCTTGCCATGTGCTTGCTGTTGTGCTTTGCCGTGGGTTTTGCTGCTTACTTGCCATGGGTTTTGGTCACAGTTTTCCCTCGGTGGTCACATTGTCGTACAGTGCAAGAAACTGTTTGCGTAATCGCTGCAGGGTTGCGTAGTGCAATTGCGTACCATTTTGGTTTTCTTTGCTACTGTAGTTGTTGGAAATGTGCCCTAAAGCCAATCATATGATGATACTTTACGAACATTTCACATGTTAAACTAATCTAGTTTAATATAAAGGGCAAAGATTATTGTTTAAAGCCGTCTCATATAAATGTTATATGCTTAAACGATAAGTCCAAGGAATTTGTAATTGGGAGAATGTGATCTAAAGAAGTTAGATTCATGAGACCATTCTCTTTCGTATACATATCCTAAACGTTCCTGATCATAGGATTGCCAATTGGGCATTGATAGTCCGTTAAGATCAGTATGTGCTATATCTTCTCTCAGGGAGAGTGACATGTCTCGAGTCATTGGTGTGACTGACACCAAGACAAGTACGTAGGTGCTCAATAAAGAATGGGTCCACTGAACGCGATCAACAAGGAGTTCTCATACTCATGTCACATGATAACTCATGGTTGGGATAATGCAAAGTAGTCCCTTGACCTGAGGCATCATAGTTGTCTTGTGGTTAGGTCCTTGATCTTTGACTATGTCAAAGTCACTTCGTCAGAGGGTGTCCACGACATGGTTGGGTTAAGCCACTTAGCCATGGAGGCAAGTGAATGCGCAAAAGGTGTATAAACACTGAAGGGAGAATTGAAAGTAAGTTTCAATTCATAATTGATTTGAAGAGTTCTAATCGTCCACTGCCTCGCTAAAAAGAACCTAATGGATCGCACATCGTGTAAGGTAATGATTGAAGGATATAACGAAGATGAGTAAGGACAATTAAATAGTTTAATTGTATATGGCAAGGATTAATTAAAAGTTAATTAATCTAGAACGAAAGGTTCGTTTTAGGCCTTAAGTTAGTTTTGGGTTTCGGGACACAAAATGGTTTTGGTCCACAAGGTACATAAGGTTTAAGTTGTGTGACAACTAAAACAAAATGGGCAATTAACCCACTAAAATAGGGAGGCCGACCATGTTTAGAGAGGGAGTGGGTTTTGGACTTATTACAAGTTTGCCACTCCAATGAAGGTAGGTATAAATGTGACTTTATAGCCTTTTCTTCATTAGGGTTTTCTTTGAGGAAATTGGAGAGAACACAAGCTCTCCTTTTTCTCTCTAGGAGGCCGGCCACCATGGGGGAATTTACTAGCATCTAATTCTTCCATAGTCACTCATCTTCTTGCTTAACCATCCTTGGTGTCGAAACTTAGAGGTCTCCAACTTTGGGGACTTTTGGAGAACCCAATTCTTCCATCCATATCCAAGAAGACATGGAACCAATAAGCAAAGTTCCTCCATCCAAATCCATGGAGCCAAGGAGCAAGGTGACAAAGGAAAGAAGGCCCTCACATGGGTGATTAACCTTTGCTAAGTAAAGAGGTGCTTCAAAGGTATAAAATTTCTCAACTCACTTTGTTTTGAGTTGAGTCTTGGTTCACCATAACTACTAGGCCTTGAATTTCATGGGTCAAGTTTTGTTTTTGAGTGCATACAAGCATGATTCCGCCTTTTAATTGTTAATTGCATGCATAGATGTTGCTCAAATAAACTAGTTTTCACAAATATTTCCTTCAAGTGGTATCAGAGCCTAGGTCGAGTAGTTGGTGAATCCTTTTGGGTTTTGTAGTTCATAGTCTTTAATTGGAATATTGTAATTGTTACAAGCTTTATTCTTGCTTCTTTGAATGTAAATTTTGCTAGAAAATTTGTCATCTCAAATGTTGTAGATGTAGTTCATATGAGCATGAATTTTGGAGCTAAAATTTGGTGCCATGTTTTTTGGGGAAATTCGGCCAAATCCAAAGGGTGGATTTTTGGGTTCATGTTTGTCTTGTTAAAAGTGTTTTAAAGTGACTTTTGGAACCCCCTAAGTACCCTAGTATGATTATATGTTATTTCCCTTAAGTTTGAGAGTTTTCGGGGTGTCTTTGGGTGAAAAATGTTCATGGAGCTCTTATGGGTTTTCATGGATGTTCTTCATTGTTCTTGTTATGTTCTTGGCAAGAACAAAAAGTTTGTTGTTTTGATTCGAAAAGGTGTTTGGTTGTTTATTTGTTTTTGTTAATGATGGATGGTATGAATTTTTCAAACTTCACCCATACATTTTCAACTATTCACACCATACCAATCACTTTCAACTTTCTATCACATTTCAAACAAATCAACTCACACACAACCTCACCTCTCACCTACCAAAACCGGCCACCCCTATAATGGGGGTACTTTTGGGGCTTTTATGCAATTACATAAAGTTTTGATACTTTTGTGTATTTGTACTTTGACCCGAAAGTTTACGTTTTTACGTAAAGCCCAAAATCACTAAAGGACAAATTGTTTTGCTCCTTTAATGAAGTTTTTGTATTTGTTGAAATTTTTGGATTCTAGTTGTAATTACATGAAGTAGTAGACTTTTGTGTTTTTACAAAGTGACCTCAAAAGTTTGTGTTTTTCAATATAGCCCAATGGTTGAGGTTATTGCTTTTTGGCCCAAATTAGTTGAGAACAAAATAGTTTTGTATCTTAAAATGAGAATTGGATTTTCATTTCATTTAGCTCCATCTAAATCAATTCTATGGATACAAAAACCAAATGACAATGTTGCATTCAAGTTTAATTAGTTAAAGCGTTAATTAATTAAAGAAAGGGTGATTATGAACCTAAGCCTACGATAATTGAGCTATGTGAATGGCCATCTTTCAAATTTGTTTAAACCATGGGAATGTGTAGATTAGATTTTCGTTGTAATTTGATATGATCAAATGTTGTAAAAGAGCATTAATGTGATTAAATGCGTAACTAAAATCAATCACCATCCCTAGACCGAGATCCAACACTAGGCTCGTGTTGGATCGAATCAAAGGCCCTAAGGCAACTATATAGTCCATCAATGAATGCAAAGCTTATGTTAGTAGTACCATATATTCTTGCTTTAAAAACCGTTTTACAAGCATAGTGGGAGTATCATATACTACTCAATCAATCACATGGACCAATAGTTGTAATAGGACCAAATTGTTTTAATAAGATTAAAATGCATGCTAATATGTGATGAGATCTAAAACCCTCAACCAAACCATTATTAAGTTGACAAGCGTGAGAGTGCTTTGAACACTTTTTCATGGCCATCCACCGTGGTAGGCTCCGATCGTTTGTGACTCGTACACCGACTTCACCATATCATGGGGGAGTACAAAGTACATGATTACACTCAGGATGAGTCCTATACGCATACATGATGTTGTGAAGGTAGGCAATGAGAATGATCAACATCATATCGTTGTAAGGTTGTTCTTGAACCCCTACCCAAACTTGCATGGTGGGAATGACCTAACTAAGTGCAATGGAGCCAACATCATATCATTGTGAGGCTTCATTCTCTAGAGGCCAAATAAGATGGGTACTTGCAAGAGATGAAAATGAGTAAGTGTACTCTCTCATTATTATTGATGCTAGCCAACATCATATCATTGTGAGGTGGGCTTGGTAATAGTGAGTCTCCCATACCCTACTAAGAGTTTCCTCCAAAACTCTCGAATTCCAATGAGGGATATGGAATTTGCCAAAAATAGTGGGTGGTGCTCTTTGATTTAAAGACCCGGATTACATGGCTTAAAATCAATCAATTTATATTCGTTATGTATTTATTTACCGATATATTTGCAAACGCTATCCAAAACTTGACAAAGAAAAGCCAAAGGCTTTAGTTTCTAGACTTGGTGTCACAATCCCATAGATTGTCTTGTATGGATTGTATATGTACCTAAGTAGTCTCATCCTCACAATCTTCCTATTGATAATGTATCATTGGAAGAACATGTTAGATAAGTCTATCATAAAGAGGACAACACAAGCAACCAATGCTTATTCCTTTGTTATATGAACAAAGAAACTTATGAAGATTAGCACAAAGACATGGACACTCGTAGTGTCATAGTTCTTCATTTATAAATCGTTGTACGAAGAAATAAGAGTTGCTTTGAACAACCCTTAGTAAATGCAAACACTAGTGGTTGTTTCTTTGTTAAATGAACAAGGAGCTTGAGAAGTAAGCACAAGGGCATGGACACTTTATATGCCATGATTCTTCACTTACAAATTGTTGTAGGAAGAAATGAGAGTTGCCCTGAACAACTCTTGAAAGTTTGTAATTATGTTTAGAACATAATGGTTGGTTGACAAAAATAGTCCATCAATATGGACTTATGATGATTTTGAATCATTAAGTGTTGAAGTGTTAAACCACTTCACGAGACGAAAACTGGGCAGGGACTTCACCTTTGAGTCCCTATCCAAATGGTTCACTAAGTTTATTGTAAACTATAAAGTGAACAATAACCACACTTTCTCCAAATTGTTTGATGCGTATAACACAATTGAAATAAGTTTCAAGAGAGATAGTGGGAGTTTAGGGACCATGACTATTGTAGTCAATGGAGAAGTCAAATGAAGAAGGCGAATAACTCCAAGGGAACAAACTTTCTTAATGAAAGGATAGACATTGGAAGGGGTATTTGCAAGAAATGTCTTGCAAGTTTCAAGAACACATCTTTCGAAGGTGTTGTAAATTGTTCTTGAATAGTTCAAAACAGTTGGTTCTTCTACTTGAATGCTTGATTCCGTATTAGTAACTATGTTTTACAATTGTTGTAAAAGTGTGGCTAATAAGAAGTAGAAGATTAATGAGAGAAGAGAAAGCACTTCACATTCGGAACATGAATCAAATGTAGATCTCTGCGAAAGCAGATAATACTTACTTCCTTATAAGAACTACCAAAGAAATTGGAAAACCAAAGATTGTCTTTACATTCCAATTTGAATAAGGAACTTAATTCCGTCACTATAAGAGATGGATGAATGTTTTGTTTGACAAAACATTATTCTTTATTGATGAATGATTGGATTATTGTAATCTAATTGATTGTCTCTATAGTAGAGATGATGTGGTAGTGTTAACTATTTAGAATACAACGATGCTTAAAACCTAAAAGGTTTCAAGGTAGTGACTAATCCCAAACTGAGTTGTGATACCTCTAAAACATAATTTACGAGTTGGTCATAGATGGATGCTTTGGATCATTAGATTTGGATCCAATGCTTCTTATTAAAATTGTATAGAGGCGAAATGTTCAAATCTTTATTCTTTTGGAAAGAATAAAGAATCACAAAGTTGTTGAGGTTAATTCACTTAGATGTTAGTGGCACTTGTCCACAACATAATGCTACTCATGTTGTATGACATTCACCGAAGATAGCTCTCGGTTGGACTATCATTTATTTTGAATAAGCACAAGTCCGAATAGTTTGCAAAAGGTTTCAAAGAATTCAAGAATGTAAGTTGATGAGTAAGACATCTAAAGTATTTACCTCCTTAGATTTGATCCAAGGAAAACTAACACTTTAGATGAGTTTCCTTGAAAGATATCAAGGAAAGAAGCATCATAAGATAATGGATTTCTCCTTTGGGAGAAGAACGAACTCGAATAAGATGTAGTTCGTTGTATGTTATCAATTACCCATATATAGGATATATACTTCTAAGACAATATGATTGTCAATTAGAAGATCTTCCAAAATTTTCATGACTCCATAGGATGTAGTTGGAAAGAAAGACAAATCTTAATTGTGTTAAGATTTGGGGTTGTGTGTTAATGAGCAATATTTGTTTGAGAACAATCTTGTGGGATATCCTTAAATTAACCTTTAGATATCACTTCTAGAAACCAACTAACAAATGTTGTTTGTTGGGGTAGTTCATTGAAATCCTACACTAGGATTTGCCTAAGATAGAGCAAATGAACGAGAGATAGAATTCAAAGAATGGGTTCTTTGAAGGACAAGATGATGATCAACATATATAATAACCTAGTTCCTACACCACAAGCTCTAAGGTAGTCGAGAAGGATTTATAAACCGTCTCAGTTGAATGGTTTGAACTTTATGACTATGTCATAGAGTTACACCTCTTAATTCAAAAGAAATAAGAATGAAAATCCTTATGACTACATTGAGTGTATATATGACATATACTCAAGGAAATGGTATAGTACCATTTGACCCGAAATAGTGAAAACTTCATAGCTAATTTGTAGCTTAAGGTGAAATCAACGAGATTGGTTGATTTGGAAGAAACCATCTTTGATGTAATCTTGGTTTCTATTAATTCGAAGATTGCTAGGTACAACTAAAAGGTGATTCAATGTTTGGACATAATAGGGGTTTCCAAAACCATTATCAAGATAGTCTTGATAATATATGTCTAAGACTAGGAATCACAAGACAAGTAAGTTGTAGAGATCCATCCATCATGAATCTTAGCAAGCTAGTGGGAGCTATAAGCGTCTTATGAGAGAAAGATCAAATCGTTTGATTTTTCATGAAGATGTAAATGAATCTTTTGTTTACTAGGTTTACAAAAGATTAGTGGGAGTTAATCATATTCCTAAATTTGAAAATATATATGATATATTAATTTTGGAAATGAAAGGAATTCTTCTTCGTTAAAGTTATGACTTTAAACATTCTATAACGATAGAATGTATATGGGAGACATAGTCTATGAACATAGGATGGAAATCTATAATGATAGATTTCAAGATATAATTGGATTATCTCAATCCCTATTGATAGACGATAGATGGAGGAAGTTTCTCGAATGATAAACTTCAAATGAAATGACAATTCCAGTTAGACTGTGAAATTGCTCTTCTAAAAGGGAATGTGCCCTTTTGACTCCCAAAGAAGCAGAATGCGTAAATAGAATCCTTTATGCTTACGCAGAAAAGTGATTTTCGTATTTCATTTTGTATGAAAAACAGTGATATGAGTTGTATATAGGTACAAGACGATATCAGTGCAAGCCCAGGATCAGAACCATGACAAATGTCAAGCGAGTCCTTAAGTATTTAAGAAATACTAAATGATAGATTCCTCAAGAATGAGGAAGAATTAGAGTAATGCATTGGAAGTGTAAATGAATTAGATTATGAATCTAATATCGTATCCATAACTGGATGTCTCTTCATTTTGAATGAAGAGATAATTGGATATATCGGATGGAAACATTAAAAGTATTGACTTTAGTGTGTTCCATCGTGCATGCAAAATGTATTGCCATATAGAAGCTTACAACAATGTTGTTTGGATGGGAAAGTTCATTTATGAACTCTCTATTCGGTTCCAACCAGAAAGTGTCTCTAGTGTACCGACACTACGGCACTAATGGGGCGATAACTCAAGCCAGGGAATCAAGGTCTCATCAAGATCCGAACTCAAATGAGAGACTAAACCACATGATTGAGAATCATGTATAATGGTGACGTCTTTATTCTCAAGGTTGCTTCTATGGATAACATATAGATATCCATTGTCTAGGCCTACTACTCAACCATTTTTGAAATGAATTTAGAAGAGGTATCATCATTGATGACCAAGCTAATTGGCTCTAGTGCAAGTGGGAGATCGTTGGAAATGTGCCCTAAAACCAATAATATAATGATACTTTACGAACATTTCACATGTTAAACTAATCTAGTTTAATATAAAGGGCGAAGATTATTGTTTAAAGTCGTCTCATATAAATGTTATATGCTTAAATGATAAGTCCAAGGAATATGTAATTGCGAGAATGTGATCTAAAGAAGTTAGATTCATGAGACCATTCTCTTTCGTATACATATCCTAAACGTTCCTGATCATAGGATTGCCAATTGGGCATTGATAGTCCGTTAAGATCAGTACGTGCTATGTCTTCTTTCAGGGAGAGTGACAGGTCTCGAGTCATTGGTGTGACTGACACCAAGACAAGTACGTAGGTGCTCAATAGAGAATGAGTCCACTGAACGCGATCAACAAGGAGTTCTCTTACTCATGTCACATGAGAACTCATGGTTGGGATAATGCAAAGTAGTCCTTTGACTTGAGACATCATAGTTGTCTTGTGGTTAGGTCCTTGATCTTTGACTATGTCAAAGTCACTTCGTCAGAGGGTGTCCACGACATGGTTGGGGTTAAGACATTTAACCATGGAGGCAAGTGAATGCGCAACAAGGGATCTCTAACCTTCGAACTGTTTAAGGGAGAATACTCTATGATATGATTAAGAATCTCTGGCCAGAGTATGAATGAGATTTAGGAAGTCGTTCCAAATCACATTCAAGGTAATCATATAAGTAAATGAATCACATTGGATAGTAGACATGAATAAACTATCAAACCAAACAATGTGATCAAGAGTATTTTATTAGAGAAAGACCGTATTGCATTGGAATCCTAAACTGAATAGGTTATCTACCTCTTCTGATTAGCTTGGGTAGCCATGACATACTGCTAGGTGTCATTCATGGTTTGTGGAAGCCCTAAATGTGTATAAACACTAAAGGGAGAATTGAAAGTAAGTTTCAATTCACAATCGATTTGAAGAGTTCTAATCGCCCACTGCCTCGCTAAAAGGAACCTAATGGATCGCACACCGTGTAAGGTAATAATTGAAGGATATAATGAAGATGAGTAAGGACAATTAAATAGTTTTGTATATGGCAAGGATTAATTAAAAGTTAATTAATCTAGAACGAAAGGTTCGTTTTAGGCCTTAAGTTAGTTTTGGGTTTCAGGACACAAAAGGGTTTTGGTCCACAAGGTACGTAAGGTTTAAGTTGTGTGACAACTAAAACAAAATGGGCAATTAACCCACTAAAATAGGGAGGCCGGCCATGCTTAGAGAGGGAGTGGGTTTTGAACTTATTACAAGTTTGCCACTCCAATGAAGGTAGGTATAAATGTGACTTTATAGCCTTTTCTTCATTAGGGTTTTCTTTGAGGAAATTGGAGAGAACACAAGCTCTCCTTTTTCTCTCTAGGAGGCAGGCCACCATGGGGGAATTTACTAGCATCTAATTCTTCCATGGTCACCCATCTTCTTCCTTAACCATCATTGGTGTTGAAAGACTATTTTGTAGCTGCCCTCTTTGCCGTGCAGTGCAAGAAACTGCTTACGTAATCGTTGTGGGTTTGCGTAGTGCGATTGCGTAGCATTTTGGTTTTCTTTGCCACTGTAGCATGCGTTGAAGGACCGTCTTGTAGTTGCCCTATTTGCCGTGCAGTGCAAGAAACTGCTTACATAATCACTGTGAGTTTGCGTAGTGCAATTGCTTAGTATTTTGGCTTTCTTTGCTACTGTAGCATACATTAAAGGACCGTCTTGTAGCTACCCTCTTTATCGTGCTCTTCAAGCTCTTGTGGCTGATTTCTTTTCGTTGTTGTGACTTTGTCATCCTCATGCTTCATCGATTACGAGGTTTGTCTCGCATGTCTTTTGCTTTAGCGAAGCAATTTTTTCTTCTTTGTTTTTTTTTTGTTGCCATCCCACCTTTGTGCTTATGTTGCTTTGTTTGTTTTGTTGCAGCCATGATATTTTTCAAGTGCTTTAAGAGCAATACCATCACTATTCTTATGAAGGAAGGCGATCCGCAAGATAGGGGAACGACGTTGAAAGTTTATGCGTCGTTGACTGGCCCTAAGGTGCTTGTTCTTCCTACAAAAGATAACTCGATGCACATCAAGTCATGGTCTTCTAAAGTGTCTTGGGAGGTGACCGATTTTTGTCGTCCAAATACAAAGAAGAAGGCATGTACATCGAGGATTCTTGTTTTGAATCATTCGCACCATGCTCTCGACAATTCACCGGCTTTGTTTGAGGTTCTTGACGATTGTATCCGTAGTGAAGCTGTGACTTGAAATGGCACCTTGTCGACTACTGGAGAAGCCACATTTGCTGAGTTTTACTGGGAATGGCTTGAAGATGTCTTGAGTCTATCCAAAGATATGCTCACCAACGCTGGCCTTTATCACGCTATGTACACATCTTTGTTTAGCTAGGATCATCATCGTTCCATCCTTCGTGCATTTTCTGAGCATTAGTGTTTAGTGACCAACACACTTCACACAGCTCAAGGGGAGATGTCGATTTCACTTTGGGATCTCCACAAGATATGAGGCTTGCCAATCTAGGGAAAATTTTACGATGATGTTGTTCCTAGTGTGGATGAGTTTTCTTATCGCAACAACTGAGGATTGCTTATGAGTTGCCGCTACTTGTTTTGGGGGTATCAAAAGCTTTCCCAGGGTAAGTCAGGCATGAAGATTTCCTCATGGATTCAATTTTGGTATTGGGATGCCATGAAGTACAAGAGGCCTTCGAAGAAAAGTTGTCGTAACATGACAACCAAGCCGAAGGGAGACTCAGATAGTTGTCATTGGTCTAGTTGGGTGTCGTACCCTTGCTGAGTTGAAAGCATTTGAGGATCTTGGCGTAGTGTTAGAGCACTTGGAAGAATCTTACCTAGCCGCTTTCTTAGCTTGTTGGCTTTGTAAGTTTGTTTTCCCGAAAGATAACGTCAACTTTATCCGTCCTGGAGTTTTCAAAGTTGCTAGCAAGATGGCTGCAGGCGAATCTTTTAGCCTTGCTATTCCTGTCTTAGCCAATATTTACAACGGCTTGAGTGTTGTTTCGAACTTGGTGAGTACCGAAGATCGTGCTGTGGTACTTCCCTACCATTATATGTACGGTTGGTTGGGCGAGTACTTTGGCACTCATTTTTCTTCGTTAACTTTAGACAAGTCAGGGCCTTCTTCACCAACTTCAGTCAAGCTGGGGCCTTTGATTACAAAGTACTCTGGTGTACTTTCTACAAAGAGCCTTGATGATTTGCAAGCGCAAGCGTTGTTTTGAAGCTGTGAAGGTTTGAGAATGGACCATCTAGCAAGGGTTGGTTTGACGCAGTGAGGCCTCATAGATTATTCACACCTTTGTTCTTTTGACTTGTCTTATCTTACGAGTCTTCGCTTGGGGTATTTTCTTTGCGGCAAGGAGACCGATGTATTGTTCAGCTGTATAGTCCTCACCGTTTCAGTAGGCAATTTGGTTTTGTGCAACATGTGCCAGGCAAGCTGAAGTAAAACACACAGTTAAAATCCTTGCAAGTCGTGTATATGCATTGGGAGTCTTGTACTCGTTCATACACAAATGCTTCAATCACCCTTTCGGCCAAAGACGAGTTTAAGAGTTATCCAGTGACCCGTGCCTATATAGGTTGGTGGTCGAAGGTGCACCGTGAATACTTGGGGACGGAAAGTGGTACTAATTCTTTTCATTCACGCAATGATAAACCAAGAGAGGGTTGTTCCGCGATTCCTACTCAGCTAGCGCATTTTGATTGTGCTAGTGCAACTCATTTGCAAGATGGACTCAAGGCTTTAACCCCTCAACACCCATGCTTGTCTTCTCAACGTTTGGATGCTTCTGAAGATGAGTTTGTTCTACGGCAATGTCAACAAGTTTTGAACAAGTGACCGCATGAAGGTGCTTTGGATGATAGTGATGTCAATTTTCGTCATAAGAAGAAGAAAGTGTTCAGTCCACCTCAATTTGACTCAGTGAACATAGGCGTTCATTTCTATATGGAGATGTTATTTGGAGGCAATTTACCTATTGAAGTGAAGATTGGGGATCCACCTGTTGCAGAGCTTGTTCCAAATCCAACAATTTGCCCAAACTTGCTGTGTGTAAGTGAAGGTATGCAAGAGCTCGTTATGTGTCCAACACCTTGACCAGCTAGCTCTGAGATCTCTATGAGAGGACCGAACCTTAGTGGCACTAAGCAGTTTATCCATCGCATCAAGCTTCGCGCGGCCATGGATCTTAAGAGCCACATTGAGAAGGGGATTTCAAAGTGCCCGTTTGAGGACCTTGCTTTGCTTAAAGAGGACTTGTCGAAGTTTGTTTCTATGATTGACAACCTTAACATTGACTCCTCATTCTTGAGAGTCAAGATTGCCGAACTTATTGCTACCTCAACTGAGTATTCTTCCTTGCATGCTATTTCCTTGAAAAAGTTAAGTTCAGAGATTAGACCTCAACAACTTGCGGCAATAGACTTATCAATTGCCCAAGTTCGGTCTTCTCAGTATTTCGGAAGGTTATCAAGCTACAAGGACCTTTTTGGCTTCAGTCCAGGCGCATCTAGAAGCGTTGGCACGAGAACAAGGGCAGTTGGAAGCTGAAGCATCACGACTTTAAGGTGTTCTCTCGGAGCAGGAAGCTACACTTTCTTAGCATCAAGAGGAGATTTTACGCCTAGAGCAAGGGAGAGGTGCGGTCATGGAAGTACCTACCTTGTCTCCCACCGATGTAGCGACTTTGAAGACTTTGGAAAGCTTGCTTGAAGATCGTCGCCATAGTTTTAAGGACATAGCTTGCAAGTAGTGTCTTCCATTTTTTGTGCTTTAATCCTTCTTTGTCTTTGCTCATTGTTGTAATAAGGCTTTGTAGCCAAATTCTTCCTTTGAAGAAATAAAGTATTCACATTTTGAATTTGTTTTTTATTCTTCAAATTGTTTGTGTTTTTGTTGATGAAGTGACTGTACTTGAAGTTTTTAAGTTGCCTACATACCCTCAGTTGATGAGGGATCAAATCATGACGTAGTTCAAGGGGGGGTGATGGGTTTTGGCGATTTTGATGGTGATTTTTTTTTGTTTTGTTTTTCCGTACACAGTTTATGCTTTTATAGAAGTGTTGAATGTCGCCTTTTAAGCTCGTGAAAACAAGAAGCGTTGTGTCGTGTGCAGTTTAGGTTTGTGTAGGCGAGGAGCATTGCTTGTTCGGTTTAAGGGTAGTAACGCTTCAAGAATCTGCCGTTGATGGGGCCGTCTTCTACCATGATTAAGTAGGCACCATTAGTGTAGACCTTACGTAAGGTCCATCCCACTTTAATGGAATTTGCTTTTTGTTTTGTGAGTTGTGATGATGGGCCTTCGTAATGCCAAGACAAGATCTCCAATTTGGAAAGACCTTGGGCGGATCTTCTTGTTAAACGCCTTGGATAGCCGTGCTTAGTAGCATTCCAAGTGTTGTTGAGCTTCGAGCCTTCTTTCATCGAGTGCTTCCAACTCTTGAAGTCATAGCTTTGCGTTTTCCTCTTCAGTTAAGCTTTCTTGTATAGCCATCCTTAGTGAGGGGATTTGACTTTCGAGCGGCAAAACAGCTTCCACGCCATATACGAGAGAATAAGGCGTAGCTTGGGTAGGAGTTCAATGTGTCGTCCTATACGCCCAAAGTGCTTCGCTTATTCTTTTGTGCCAGTCTCTCTTTGTTTGGACGATTACCTTTTTTAGGAGGTTGCACAACATTTTGTTGAATGCTTCTGCAAGACTGTTGGCTAGAGCATGATACGTAGAAGACTTGTGCTGCTTAAACTTGCATTTCTCGCAAAGCTCGTCCACGAGTCGGTTGGAGAACTGTTTTTCATTGTCAGTGATGATGTAGCGAGGCACACCATATCAGTAGATGATATGCTCCTTGATGAAGCGGACGACAATTTTCTTTTTGACTTCTCTTAGGGATACGGCTTCAGCCCACTTGGAGAAGTAATCCATTATGGCTAGGATGTAGGCCTCTCCGACAAATGATTTTGGTGTTATTAGTCCCACGACGTCCAATCCCCATGCATCAAATGGCCATGAAGCAACCATATGGTTTAATGGCTTAAGCGGTTGATGTATGAAACTAGCGTGGAACTAGCAGGCTTGGCACCTTTTGGCGTGCTCCTGGCAATCATTCACCCTGCTTGGCCAGTAATAGCCCATTCTTTTGAGCTGGAAATGTAGCTTTGGTCCAGACTGATGTGCTCCGTATACGCTTGAATGTGCTTCTTCTATGGCTTGATTGGATTCTTCCTCACCTAGGCATCTTAGAAGTATTCCTTCAAAAGAGCATCGGTAAAGTGTTCCTTTGTAGTAGAGGAAGCGAGGTACTGGTCGACGTACTTCAGAGCGGCGTCTAGGATCCTCCGAAAGTTTCCCATGCTCCAAGTAGTCGATAAGCAGTTGTCTTCACTCTTTAGTGTCAACTGGAAGTACTGAGATGACGTTTGTATCATCTAGTAGCATTTCAGTGACGAGCAAGATAACCCATCTTTGGCAAACTAGCATGTCTGCAGCTTCGTCTTCTCCTAGCGCCATACTTGAGGCTAAGTTAGCGAGAGCATCTACCATTTGATTTTCTTTTCTTGGCACATGTTCTAGCATCACAACCTCGAACTTTAGTAGCAGTTGAGTTGCTAGCCGAAAGTATGGGATGAGATCATCTTTCCTCACTTCATATTCAGTCAAGAGTTAATTGATTATGAACTTAGAGTTGCCATACACTTTTAGCGTTGTGATTTCCATGTCGATCACCATTTGGAGTCTGATAATTAGCGCTTGGTACTCAGTAACGTTGTTGGAGCATAGCTCGCTTAGTCGGAAGTAATAGGGTAGTATTTGTCTTTGTGGTAACATGAATACTACTTCTGCCCCCGCTCCGTCTGCTCGTGTGGATCCGTCGAAGAACATTGTCCATGTCGAGAAGATGTCGATGTAGAACACCTCATTGTCAGGGAAATCGTCTAAGATTTTCCAATCGACTGGTATTACATGATATGCAAGGAAGTCTGCTAGGGCTTGTCCCTTGAAAGCTTTGGCTGGGACGTAGATGATCTCGTATTGATTGAGAAACAATGCCCATTTAGCTAGTCACCCTATAAGAAAGGGTTTGGACATAACGTTCTTGATTGGGTCGGCTTTAGCAACCAAGTGGATGGTGTAAGCATGCATGTAGAGTTTTAGCTTTTGGACTGCAAAGACTAAGGCAAGGCACATCTTTTCGGTTGGTAAGTAGTTGAGCTCGGCGCTAGTGAGAGTTCTACCTAGGTAGTAGATGGCTCTTTACCTTTGGTCTTCATTTTCTTGTGCTAAGAGTGCTCTAATGAAACCTTCTTGTGTAGCAATGTATAGGATGAGTAGCTTTCCAGGCATGGGAGCTCCGAAGATAAGGGCTTGCCAGGTACCTTTCTATGCTTTCAAAGGCATTACGACAGGTGTCATCCCATATGAATGAAGCATCTTTCTTCATGAGTCGACTGAATGGTTGACAACGTCTAGTAAAGTTGGAGATAAAGCGCCTGATGAAGGCTAGCCGTCCTTGTAGACTTTTCAGCTTGTGTAGATTCCTTGGCTCAGGCATGCTTTGATTGGCCTTGATCTTTGATTGGTCCACTTCAATGCCACTGTGCTTGATAATGAAGCCGAGAAACTTCCCAGAACTGACGCTAAATTCACACTTTAACGGGTTCATTTTGAGGTTATAATGCCATAGTTTGTCGAACACCATTCATAAATCCTTCAAGTGATCGGATTTCTTCTTGGTCTTGACAACTACATCGTTTATGTAACATTCTACATTTTTGTGTAGCATGTCGTTGAAGATCTTCTGCATTGCTCGTTGATATGTAGCTCCAGCGTTCTTCAAGCCAAAGGGCATTAATACATTTTGGAGTGCGGAAGGCTGTTAATTCCTCGTTTTCAGTAGCTATGTGGATTTGATTGTACCCAGAGGAGCCATCCATGAATGATAGTGCCTCATGGCTAGTGGTTGCGTCCACCATGATGTCAATGATTGGCAAGGGAAAGTCATCATTCGGGTAAGCATCGTTGAGGTCTCGGAAGTCTACGCAAACACGTATTTCTCCAAATTTCTTAACGACAATGACGATGTTCGAGATCCATTTAGGATATTGCACCTCTCGAATGAAGCCTGTTTCGATCAGCTTGTCAATCTCGACCTCAATTTGTGGGATGAGTCGCTTTTGACTGCAAGGCGATGCACGACAATGGTAGGGTCAAGGCAGGGCATTTTTTTGTAAGTCCAAGCAAAGATGTCTTTGTACTCCAGCAACAGTTGGTAGTACTCTTCGACCTCGTCCGTGCTTAGTAGTGCACTTACCAAGATAGGTTTTGGCTCCTCGTTTGTGCCTAAGTTGAGCTTCTTGAGGTCATCGACCGTGGCTTGCCCCCATCCTCGAGTTGTGGTGGCGTAGCAGTGACATCTTCATTAGGGATTTCGTCTTCTTCATCTTCTTGAATTGTGATGTGGAAGACGTCTTGGACTTCCTTTTCAGAGATGTCCCCTTGGGCTTGTTGGCGTGAAGATTGGCCTGTGTGGATGATGGTGCACCTCCTTACCGTCAGTGGTCCTTTTGTGTCCACCTCCAAGGTTGCTTAGTGTTTCATCCTTGAAGGAATTGAGCTTCGAACGTCGTCTTTTTCTACTAGATTGTCGAGATTTTCTTTCTTTGGCATTGTCTTCCTCTTTCTAGAAGGCTTCTTGGTTTCTTCAAGTCTTTCCAAGGCCGATCGTTGTTGAGGAGAGCTAGCCGTGTTGCTTTATTTCTTGGGTTTTGACAACCTTGGTGTTAGCTTGTTAAGGCTATTAAAGACGGAGGTTCGATCTTGACCACTAATGTGATCAAGTGCCGAAATTCTATGTTTTGAACGGTTCAGTCAATTGAAGATTGACGTTCAAGGGGAGGATTTAGGCTCATCTTGTCTTTTTTCAATGCTCATGTTGATGTGTTAAGCACTGGCGCTTTTCGCTTTTCTTGAAATCTTCACGGGTGTATTTGGTGTGAAGCCAAGTCCAAGTTTGTTGTTGTCAACTTCGTAACCATGCTTCTTCAACTTCTTTTGAGTCTTCATGAGGTCACACTCTTTTTCGTTGACGGTGTTTGATTCCTTTTTTCCAAGATTTGAAGATGAGGCAAAATCGTACCCGGCCTTTGACATGAGTTTGTAGGCGTTTGGGTCGAAACCTTCTTCGGTCCTCTTGGTTGGAAAAGGGCTTGGTCCTTCCCCCTTTGGCAGGGATTTTACAAAACCTTGTAGTGGTTTTGAAACTTTAGTGTCGCATAGCTGTGTTTGGGGTAAAACGGTATTTGTCTTGAGAAGCTTTACATCATCCTTGTGCAGCTGTGTGTTGACTTTTCTTGTTCCAGTTTCGAATGAGGATGCCCATTCTTTCTTCTTGACATTGGGATGTATCGGAAGACGGGTGTGTTTGGTCCTTTTGAGGGCGTCACACTCCCTTTGATTGTTGTGGGCTTAGCAGGCTCATCATTGTTTTTGTTTGAAGATGGCACAGCTTCTCCTTCTTGCTTCTTGGTCACGGCTTGCCACTCCTTATTTTTGGGTGCGGCTTTGCCTGTGGGATTGATCTCTTTTGGAAGAGCTTCAGGTATTATGTCTTCATCCATGTAGAACTTGGCGTCGGGAAGTGTGATTTGACTTCGGTGAACGGCTTTTCTGTCTTTGGGTGTGAGAGTTTTCTCTTCCTCGACAACGATAACTTTGCCTTTTGAAGGCTTTTCTATCTCTACTTCAACCATGTGACAGGCAGCGGTAGTGCACTTTTGGAAGAAATCCTTTGGGAAGTACTCGTGTAAAGAGACGGGAATGCCTGGCTCCTGCTTTATAGGTTCCCCTACGTATGTTGTCTTGGCAGCTCTTACAGTCATTTTGGGTTTCCTATTGTTGCAGCAGCTGTGCTTTCTCCCTTGTTCCATCTTTGGCCGTGTGGCTTGGGGTCTTGGCTTCCTTGTCTTTTTGTAGGTCACCAGTGTCCATCCTTATTCATCATCAGTAAGTGCATTTTAGTCACTTGCCCCCAGCGATGGTTGTGTAGAAGATGCCTTGCAGCTTGAGCAGGGATGAGAGTGGGCATGCGTCACTTGGAGAGGCACAGGATCAAAGGATCCAAACATAATCGCAGTAGTGTGTGTTGCAGCGGTGTTTTCAATGTCGAGTTCAATTCATCCTTGTTGTGCCAACTTCATGATGAGCTACTTAAAGACGAAGCATTTGCCAACATGATGGCTCACGATACGATGGTACTTGCAGTACTTAGGATCGTTAACGTAATTCATCTCTTCAATGCGCGTGTATTCGGGTAGCTTGATCACTTTCTTCTCTAGCAGGTCGTCTAGCATTACGACCATGTCAAAGTCCGGAAAAGGGTAGGTTTTCTGCTCCAACTCCCTTAAGGTGTTTTTGTACCTATCATGGGTGTAAGAAGGCGTACCTCTCTTTATCTCCATCGCTTTGTTCTCAGAGGAGATTTTGATTGGTGCAAGGGAGGTCTTGATGAGGGTAGTGTTGATGGTAAAAGCTTCCTTGGTGAGCTTCTTCCCAGTCTTGTCTACCTTCAGAGCGAACACCTTGTCATTTTTTAAGTCGGTGATTGGCTCATTTTTCCCATGATTAGCGATACTCAGCTCCATGTCATGGGAACAAGTTGTCAGTTCCTCAAATGTTATTGGCTTTATGCCTTGAAGGATGTAGTGTAGCCCCCAGTGCATGCCTTGAACGCACATCTTAATGGCAGAGGTTTCAGAAAGCCGATCCTTGCAATCTAGACTTAATGAACACCATCTATTGATGTAGTTGACGACAGGTTCGTCCTTCCATTGCTTCGTACTCGTCAACTTCAACATTTTTATGGCGCGGCGAGTGTTGTAAAAGCAATTAAGGAATTCCCTTTCAAGCTGATCCTAGTTTTTTATAGACTCGGGCTCAAGGTCAGTATACCAGTAAAAAGAGTTACCCTTTAGCGAGCTCATGAACTGCTTAATGAGGTAGTCTCCCTCCGTCCCAACATTGTTGCAGGTTTTGATGAAATGGGCAATATGTTGTTTAGGATTGCCCTTTCTATCGAATTGCATAAACTTTGGCGGCTGATAACCCCTTAACATCCTCAAGGCGTCAATCTTCTTGGAGTAGGGCTTTGAGTACAACACGGAGTCATACGAGCTCCCTTGGTACTGCGTCTTGATGGTGTTAGTGATCATCTTCTGCAACTACTAGATAGAGAGAGATCTCATGAACGTTGTTGCTTGGTCCAGCTTCTCTTCCGCTTTCTCCACCAGAGGTTCTTCCATTTTGTTGGTTTCCTCCTTTGGTGGATTAACCTTCGAGTCAGCTTTGTCGTCGTCCTGCGCCTCTAGACGGTTGACGAACGTAGCATCCTGCACCATATGCTCACCTTGGATCCAAGTTAGGTGCACAGGCTTGTCGTACAGACCACTTTAGGTGGTTCCGACTAGTTGGTGACCCGCGATCATTCGCACAGTCTTCACGTGATCGTAGTACTAGAGCATATTTATTTTACACCTAGTCTTGTCGTACAAACCACCTTAGGAGGTTCCGACTCGTGTGCAGGATTTGATATGATTAAGATTGGTTATGAGCTATATACTCAGCCACGCATGTGATGATATCCAGCATTGATATATTTTAACTGGATTACTTATAGCATTTCATTGAGATACTTTGGCATGGTATATTTCTATGGATTTTCATCTGGAGCATGATTTATGTTATAGCATATATTAATTTTTGGGAAATTATACAGGTTTTACAGCGATGGGTTAGAACTTTTGAGAAATGAAATGATTTTGAAAAGCTTTGTTTTTGCCCACTCACACTTTCTGTTTTGCGCCCCTCCAGGTTTTAGGTAGAAGTGCTTTGGTGGCTCACGGGGATTTCGACTGTGGTTCTGACAGAACATCATAAACGTAGGATCACCCTTGGGTGTTGTATAATTAGTACTTGTCCTGTTTGACTACACTTAGGCTATTTATGCTCTGGTTGTGTATTTCACACTTAATCTCGCACTAGCACTTTCTCCTAGCTAGTATTGCTGGTAACTTGGTCTTTATTTATTCGTATTTCTTTATATCTCTGTTGCTTCCGCACTGTGCACATGGCTACGTCACCCTCACGTGATGGCCAGCATGCCTTGATTTAGGTCGGGGTGTGTCAGTTTGTTATAACAATAGGTATTAAACTATTCTCTAAAGAAATCAAATTTAATTTTTTTTACTTATAAATTGACACACCCTGACCGAGATCGAGGCATGCTGGCCGTCACATGAGGGTGATGTAGCCATGTGCACAGGAGGAAGCAATATGGATAAGTGATATACGAATAAATAAAAACCGAAAGCTACTAATGTGCACTAATAAACAGGAAGTGCTAGGAGTGAGATACAAGTGTAAATACTCCTAATCAGAGCATAGAAAGTCTAGGTGCAGTCCAGTAGGACAAGTACTAGTTATACAGTACCAGAAGATGTCCTGCAAATTTTATTCTGTCAGAACCGTCGAGATCCTCAATGCCACCAACATCAAGTCTACCTAAAACCTGAAGGGGCGCAAAACATAAAACGTGAGTGGGCAAAAACAAAGGTTTTCAAAATCATTTCATTTCTCAAAAGTTCTAACCCCTCGCCGTAAAACATGTATAATTTTCCTATAAATAGAATATAAACATATATATGTGTGTATATATATATATATATATATCAATTCATGCTTCACATATTCATAATCATAAGTATGCCATGCCAAATATAAAACCAAATAAGTAACTCAGGTGAAAATAAATTCATGAAAAATAGCATATTAGCCGGAACCCCTGTAGAAGTCTGTACGGCTGAATTCATAGATCATTAATCAATCTAGCCGGAGTCACTACAAATGACCTATACGGCACTACACTGCACACAAGTCGGAAACACTGAAAAGGTCTGTACGACAAGACTGGGTGTAATATAGTTATGCTCAATACTACGCTCTCATAATAGCTAGGCGATAAGTCGCTAGTCACCTACGAGTCGGAACCACCTATAATGGTCTGTACGACAAGATTGTGCACCTAAATTGGATCCAATGTGAGCATATGGTGCGGGAGGTGACATTATATACAGGCATGTGCCATATCACTGGCTAATCATTAACACCGGGGTGCAGGTTTATGAGCTCAATGTTTCTCAATTAATCACAACCATTCAATACACATTCACAATTCATAAACTCACCTAGAACTTACCTAAGCGCCCACAACACCAATCACATTTATGCATACAATTATAACCCATGGTTTAAGCATAAATCAATAGGCATGGCATTTTCAAAATATAACTCATTTAAATGCATTTTCTAGGAAAATATCAAACATAAACATATATACTTAAAACCAAAAGCCCACTCGCTGGTATGTCGAAGGGTCGTAGCCCCCAAGTCGCCCTTGACTGAGCTCGTCCTTGGAATAAGTCTCCCCTATATGCGAAACAACTATAAAAACGTTGATTTAAAGCACAAATGGGATGTTTGAATACCAACGTGATCTACACAACCTCACGAACATCCCCATATTTTTAGAAAAAAATTCCGACCCCTTACGCGCCGCCCACGCGCAGGCACGTGCCTGGCACACTGACAGCGGCAGTTAATGCCGTCAGGAATATTCCGTTAAAATCTAGCATATTTCGTCTAAAAA
Organism: Malus fusca; assembly: GCA_035220775.1. Classification (NCBI taxonomy): domain Eukaryota; kingdom Viridiplantae; phylum Streptophyta; class Magnoliopsida; order Rosales; family Rosaceae; genus Malus; species Malus fusca. Next base: position 28,288,501 of record CM069069.1, read on the forward strand.
CTAACGGCGTTACCTTACGCCGTTAGCATATTCCGGCAAAACTGACGGAATATGCTTCTTCTTCCCCGACGAGTCACCGAACGCCGGCGACTGTTCGCCGGTTTCTGGAAAAGTTTCTAACCCTAATTTCTCTCTCATTTTAACACCAAACTTCATGAAACTTGAACCATTTTGAAGATCTCACCAAGACGAACAAAACCATACCTGAGTCGAGCCCTGAAATCACCAGAAACCCGCCGGAAGAAGCCTCGATACTCCGGCAAATCTTAAAACCCGTCGTTCTCGATGATTTGACGTCTAATTTCTTCCAACGAACCACCCCGAGCTTCGTGAGAACCTCCTAAAGCTTCCTGTGAGCTTGAAATCCCCAAAAACACACGATTTTACGATTGCATGAATAGTGACAAAAAATCGAGTTAGGGTTTTCACGAGTTTTCGAAGAAGTTCTTACCTAAAAATGGTACCATTCAACTCGTATGAACCTCAGGAACACAATGGTGCCCTTTGAACCCTCGATCTGTGCGTGTGTGGTTGGTTTTGAAGTTCGTCCGTATGTTTTGTACGGAATTTGCAGAAAAATCCGAGAGGGAGGAGAGAGAAAAGGCACGGAATAGATGGAGAGTTTGTGTGTGTGTGAGTGGTCCACGTGGGTCACCAACCAAAACCAAAGAAAACACTTTGAGTCCTAAGTATTCCAAAACTTAGGAAAAATTTAGAATTTGGCCAAATAAATTTAAACTTAAACCACACTACCACATAACTCAATTATATCTCAACGTCCAAAGGTAATTTAGTAACTTCCACGCCATCGATAATTTATTTCGGGACGAGTTGTGACATAAATAATATTACTAAAAAAAATAAAGAAAAATGCTAAGGAGATTTTCTTAAAGTGGAATTCTTCATAGACTCTCTCTCTGCCACCTCATCCTTGTACACAGTTTTTCGTGTCACCATCATAAAACAATGTGTCAAAAAATGAGATGATGGAGAGTTTATGGAGAGTCCTAATTTGAGAGTCTCCTTAGCATTTCTCAAAGGTTGAACTCTCCATGGACTCTCCGACACATCTTCTTAGCACAATTTCCGTGTCAACATTATAAAACATTGTGCCAAAAAAAAGAAGTAGCAGAAAGTCCATGGAGAATCCAACTTTGAGGAGTTTCCTTAGCATTTCTCAAACTTAAAAAGTTTAAAGGTGTTAACAACTTTGTCCAAAAAGGGGGACATACCACTTCAAAACCATGGGAATTCAAAAAATGCATCAAAATTCAACATGGAATTTAAATAGTAAAGAGATGGACCAAAGATCCACTATAATAATATCAATATTGTCCATAACTTGATAATTATCACCTGCATAATCCGTCGGGTGAGGTTTTATCATAAAAGACCTCGATACTAATTGGAGAGGAGTTAGGATATTTAAACTATTCTTTTTTTCAAAGATACGGTCAATATACAATATTTCAACAATTTGGAATTTGATGTCCCACTTGACAAGCTTTTTCCAATACTTTAGTCAAAAGATGTGTTTGAAATTAAGTGAATTTTTTGTGAACTTGAAATTAAGTCCGGGGGTGATGCTCGTCGAAGATTCAAACTTGTCAGTTTTCTTGCTTTGAAAACAAACCACAAAAGTCTAAGGTCTCGTAAATAGAATAAGTAATGAACTGACTTAAGAGTGATTAGAAAAGAGATAACCCCACCATAATCTCATCATCATGTGTGTTTTTATGGAATAATTAATCCTTCCAAAACAATTACGATAATCAATCAACCACTTCGACCTTGCCACTCCAAATCCAAGATTTGACGCTTAAGACACACCATAGTGCAAAGGCAACGATGTTAATTGAAAGTTAAGAAATGCTAAGGAGACTCTCTTAACGTAGAACTCTTCATAGACTCTCTGTAGCTCACTGTTTAACGTCAATTTTCATGGCAACATTATAAAACATTGTGTAAAAAAATAAGGTGGCAGAAAGTTCATGTAGAATCTCACTTTGAAGAGTCTCTTTAGCATTTCTCTTGAATGTTTTGACAAAAATAACCAACTTACAATTTACAAATTTAATAAACAACTTACCAATAACAATTTAATCAACAAATCATAATGATAATAATTACTTGACATAGTGATCTCCGTCACGGGAAAGCATCTCTAGTGGGCGTCCCTAAACAAGGACATTCATTCGAAATGCTCTGAGTTTTGGGCACTACGTTAGCCACCGCCCCAGGAAAATTCAACTTTGACTCACACCTCTCTCCCCCCTATATAAACAACACTAAAAAATCTTCGTCCAATAACAAAATTCATGGAGTTTAATGGTTCATCAAACCACGGTACTCTCTCAACCTTCTTCTCACACTACGCATCACTGATGCATCCAGGCACCCATTTTCTGCTCAAACCAGTTTTTATACGTGGGTTTTCTGGTTCATTACACATAGTGTTGGTATTTGTGTTGTTCTTCTCTTGGTTGTGGAGGAAATTCAAGAGGGGTGATGGAGGAGGAGGAGAGGCTCCGAAACAGAGGTTTTCGAATAGCCGAAATTCGTACTACAAGCAGGCTTTAATTTGTACTTACTGTGTTTCTGCCTTTAGTCTTGTTTTTTGTTTATTGAACTACTTTTGTTGGTACAAAAATGGTTGGTCTGATGAAAAAGTAGTGACCCTTTTGGATTTAGCTGTTAGAACACTCTCTTGCGGCTGGCAATAAGAAGGCGTTAGACCTTGAGGATGTTCCTGAACTAGATAAGGTTGACAGTGTATTTGGGTCCTATCCTCGTTTTAAAAGTAAGCTTCATGTGGGGTGTGGTGGGAGCGGCAGAGTTACCACACTTCACCTGGTGAAGGCATTAATCTTCTCAGCCTGGAAAGAGCTCAACATATTTTGCTCAAACGGTGGATTTTGTTAGATTAGCCACCGATGGGGTTTGAACACACGCCGTCATGCAAGAGCTCAACATATTTTCACAACTGTGGTAAAGGACCAGAGCCGGTCCAGAGATTTTTGAAGCCCGGGGCGACGTCAAAAAAAGTGTCCTAACTTCATGTAAGAAAATTATTTATTTTCACACATAAGACATCGAAAAAATTATACTTAGAAAAACATTTCAAACTCAATAATTTAATAACACAGAAAGACTAATTTATTTTGTATTGAGAGAGGGAAACAAAAAAACTTCGGGCTTACAAGTAGATAGATGATGAGTTTTGTTTTCTATCTGAACTTTGAATGTGTTTTTGAATAAATCGTGAGATGTTTTTTTTCTTATTTACTAACCTTGTCAATATGGGACTAAAAAATAATGATGTTTTCGAGTCTTTAATTGATATGCATTATTAATGAATGGGCACTAAATCAAACATTTTGATGGCACGTCATATAATTTGCAAATTTGGTCTACGTATTATTCTTTGTTGAAGATTAGACTTGAATTAAAACGAATATTTAAAAATAACAACCCACATAGCTACTAGATAGTAACTAAAAATAAATTAACAACCAAACAAAAATTTGTAAAAATTGAAAAAAAATAAACATGCACATAGCATTTCGAACTTAGGACCTCTTGTTAATTTTAAACAACAAAAATCATTGTTTCTAATTAAACTTCTTGATCCTTTAACCAAATTTTATAAATTTATACTCTTATAAAAAGAAATTTGTAAAAAATGGAAAGTAAATAAGCACACATAATGTTTTGAACCCGAGACTTCCTCATTATTTTCAAATGACAAACCATCACTTCTAGTTAAATTCCTGTGTCTTTAAACTAAATTTTATAAATTTACTCTCATAAAAATATATATAAATATATCACCCTAATAATTTTGGTGCCCCTAATTTTTTTGGGCCCTGGACGATCGCCCTGCCTGCACTGGGCCTGGGCCGGCCCTGTAAAGGACCACTTGCTTGTATATTTGTTGACTCTATTAACTAAGTAGGCATAGTACCTGACCTGTCATCTATTTAAGTTAATTATTAGTGTGCAACTGAAAATTTTATTAGCAAGCAAAATGTTTATTAAACGAGTGATTCACATTTTCTTAAATTTTTATTCAATATCCTTGCTCAGTATGTAAACATTACTATTAAAATTGATGATTAAACTTTATCTTGTCGATAAATAAAACATTTTAAACACTTACGAATCACACAATTAAAATTGTGTCTTCAATAAAAAAAGAGCATCTCTCCAAAAGAAAGTAATACTCTCCCTTATTTTATTTTATTTTATTCATCCAGATGCTCTCCTCTTTTTCTAAAAAACCGTTGAATGAAAAGTGACTATTTATTTGCGTGATGCGAAAGAAAAATTCTAATTTCAAAGACTGATGGTTTTGGACTGATGGTGGCTTGTCAACCAAGATTTCAATCTTGTGGTGCCAAAGAGAGAAAGTCAAACTAAACCTTTCTTTGCTTGTCTTTTTACTTATCTTCATGCGATTAAGACTAAATGACCCATTTGTCTCAATGTATGTTTGAATAAAAAAGAGTTAATTGCTAATATAGGAAACTTTAACAAAAAGTTTTCGGTATAGTTCACTTTAACGAAAAATCACATTTTTACACTAAAAAGTCAATCCTAGTACTATTCACTTTACCCATTATTTTGTCCTTATCATTAAAACTCAAAATTTTCAAACATTTTTCATTAGTTTTCCTTATTATATATTGTCTTTGTTAAAAGTACAAGATGTATTAGTCACAAAAAATATTCTTCTCTTTTGATTTGATAGGATTGAAAGGAATGAGAACTGATCAGGAATAATCATATCGATAGGTATTAAACTATTTTATAGACATTTCATTTATAAATAATATTACTGAAAATAATAAAAGAATTAACTACCTATTTATTCCTTGAACTTTGCTTACCTTTCGATTTTCCCCTAAATTTTTCAATCGGCAAATTAAAGACTTCAACTAATTTTTTTTTGTGATTTCCTCCTAGTGTAAGTTTTTCATTCATTCCATCCAAATTTATGTTAAATAGAAGCATGTGCACAACATATAAGAGTAGTTCGGTCGATTCATTCTCTAAAATAATTGAAAACCCTATATTTCCAAAATGTCAACATGTGCAAATCTGTGTAATTCTATAGCTTTTGTGCCTGAAGGTCTAGCAAGGTGACACTTTTTGTACTCAAAGGAGAGTCACGTGATTTGCATGTGATAATAATTAATGTTAATTTGATTGCAATCTATGGACAACTAACGGTAGGGGGAAATCGGCAAAAAAAAATTAGTTTAAGTCCTTGATTTTTCAAATAAAAAGTTTAAAGAAGAAATTAAAAGCCAAGTGAAAGTTCACGAGAAAAATTAACAATTTACTCATGATAAAATGCAAAACTTAAAAGTTAAAATGCATTACCACTTCGTCCAAAAAGAAGGAATCCGGATCTTCGTCAGATTATCTCTGTGAGGATCCCTAGGATCTGTGAATCGTGTTCGTTCATTGTACATCGTGTAATTAGAAATTATTTTAAATATTTTTATTTAAAATTAAACATAAATAGTACTAAACAAAAATTGATGACACGATGTATGATGAATGAACACGATTCACGAATCTCTATAATTTTCACCTAAAGGATCGGGAGATGATCCTGTTGGAAAAAGAAGGGTGCACCACTTCAAAAGCATCGGAATTCAAAAAAGCATCAAAATCCAACATGCGACATGGAAATTGGAATCAGGGTGTCCCACTTGACATGCTTAGTCAAAACATGTGCTTGAAATTAAGTGATTTTTTTGTGATTTTTTTTTTCTGAACTAATGATATTATATAGACAAAGTTGATGGAGATGGGTTTAGTTTTACAATAGCTTAGCAATAAAATAGTTCAAATTCGTTTTTAGCGAGTATTGAATCTAAGACCTCTAACTTACTAATGAAGAGAAATATCATTAAAACGTTATACTAAGTAGTAATTTTTGTGAATTTGAAATTAAACAAACCGCAAAAGTCTAAGGCCTCATTTGGTAAATAGAATAAGTAATGAACTGAGTTAAGGATGATTAGATAAGAGATAATCCTACCATAATCTCATCATCATGTTTGTTTTTTATAGCCAATCAAACCACTTCGAACTTGCCACTTCAAACCCAAGATTTGACGCTTAAGACACATCATAGTGCAAGGGCAATGATGTTAATTGAAGGTTGAGAAATGCTACTGAAACTCTCTCAAAGTATGACTCTTTATGAATTTATTATTATAGTTTAACATCAATTTATGCGCCAACTTCAAATTGTTGTTTTTTTCCTCGAACCTAGAGTTGTTTGCATCACTTAGTCTATGTCTAAGCGATCTCTGTCATGTGAGTCTTGGGCACTACATTAGCCTCCTCTCCAGGAAAATTCCACTTTGACATTTCATTCCCTCTTTCTCTCTCTGCACTCTCGCACTCTTGAACTTGCCACTTCAAACCCAAGATTTGACGCTTAAGACACATCATAGTGCAAGGGCAATGATGTTAATTGAAGGTTGAGAAATGCTACTGAAACTCTCTCAAAGTATGACTCTTTATGAATTTTTTATTATAGTTTAACATCAATTTATGCGCCAACTTCAAATTGTTGTTTTTTCCCTCGAACCTACAGTTGTTTGCGTCACTTAGTCTATGTCTAAGCAATCTCCATCATGTGAGTCTTGGGCACTACGTTAGCCTCCTCTCCAGGAAAATTCCACTTTGACATTTCATTCCCTCTTTCTCTCTCTGCACTCTCGTACTTCCACTCCCACCACAGCCCGCGCGCCCCCCCCCCCCCTCCCAAAAAAAATATATAACAACACACAAAAATCTTCCTCCAATAACAAAACTCAAACCCCTTATCCCAGAATTTCAGAACCCCCGAGCAAAAAGCTCCAGAAATCATGGAGTTTTTTGGTTCATCAAACCACGGTACTCTCTCAACCTTCTTCTCACACTACGCATCACTGATGCATCCAGGCACCCATTTTCTGCTCAAACCGGTTTTTATACATGGGTTTTCTGGTTCATTACACATAGTGTTGGTATTTGTGTTGTTCTTCTCTTGGTTGTGGAGGAAATTCAAGGGGGGTGATGGAGGAGGAGGAGAGGCTCCGAAACAGAGGTTTTCGAATAGCCGAAATTCGTACTACAAGCAGGCTTTAATTTGTACTTTCTGTGTTTCTGGGTTTAGTCTGGTTTTTTGTTTATTGAACTACTTTTGTTGGTACAAAAATGGTTGGTCTGATGAAAAAGTAGTGACCCTTTTGGATTTAGCTGTTAGAACACTCTCTTGGGGTGCAGTTTGTGTTTATTTGCATACCCAATTCTCCAATTCTGATGAATCCATTAAGTTCCCAAACTTTTTGAGAGTTTGGTGGGGTTTCTATTTCTCTATTTCTTGCTATTCCCTTGTCATTGACATTGTTCTTCACAAGGACCGTGTTTCGTTGCCTGTTAAATCTTTGGTTTTCGATGTTGTCTGTGTTCTTTCGGGTTTGTTTTTCATGTATGTGGGGTTTTTGGGGAAGAAAGAGGGCAGAGATTCTGTTCTTGAGGAACCCCTTTTGAATGGTAATCGTAGTACTGGTGTAGGTAATGATAGAGAGTCAAATAAGTCGAGAGGGGGAACAAATGTTAACCCTTATTCGAACGCTGGAATTTTCAGCATTCTTACTTTTGCTTGGATGGGTCCTCTAATTGCGGCTGGCAATAAGAAGGCGTTAGACCTTGAGGATGTTCCTGAACTAGATAAGGTTGACAGCTTCATTAAGGCACTAATCTTCTCAGCCTGGAAAGAGATTCTCTTGACCGCTTCATTTGGGATTTTTTACACAATGGCGTCTTATGTCGGTCCATATCTGATCGACACACTAGTTCAATACCTCTATGGGCGACGGCAGTTCAAAAATGAAGGCTATGTTTTGGTTTCTGCATTTTTGTTTGCAAAGCTCGTGGAGTGCCTCACTCAAAGGCACTGGTTTTTTAAGACGCAACAGGCAGGAGTAAGAATCCGAGCAGTACTTGTTACAGCCATCTATAACAAGGGTTTGACCTTGTCATGCCAGTCCAAGCAGGGCCACACAAGCGGTGAGATTATCAATTTTATGACTGTCGATGCTGAGAGGATCGGTGACTTCACTTGGTACATGCACTATCCATGGATCATCCTTGTACAAGTTGGCTTCGCCCTAGTGATTTTGTACATAAATCTTGGTCTTGCGGCTATCGCAACATTGATTGCAACGATAATTGTTATGTTGGCAAATGTTCCCCTAGGGTCCTTGCAGAAGAAGTTTCAGGACAAGTTAATGAAGTCAAAAGATAAAAGGATGAAGGCAACATCTGAGATCTTGAGGAACATGAGAATTCTCAAGCTTCAAGCATGGGAGATGAAGTTTCTCTCTAAAATTAATGAGCTCCGGAAGTCAGAGGCAGGATGGTTACGAAAGTTTGTTTACACTTGGGCCATGACCTCATTTGTCTTCTGGGGTGCCCCAACATTTGTGTCTGTGGTCACTTTTGTTTCTTGCACGCTTTTGGGAATCCCACTCGAATCCGGGAAGATCTTATCTGCACTTGCAACGTTCAGGATTCTTCAAGAGCCTATTTACTGTCTTCCAGATACAATTTCAATGATAGCACAAACTAAGGTATCTCTTGATAGAATTGCATCATTCCTTTGTCTTGATGACTTGCAGCCGGATGTTATAGAGAACATCCCAACAGGTAGTTCTGATACAGCAATTGAGATAGTCGATGGGAATTTCTCTTGGGATTTATCTTCCCCTAATCCAACATTGAAGGATATAAATTTCAAAGTGAGCCGTGGTATGAGAGTTGCTGTTTGTGGTACTGTTGGCTCGGGCAAGTCGAGCTTACTTTCTTGCATTCTGGGAGAAGTTCCAAAGATATCTGGGACTCTTAAGTTGTGTGGGACCAAGGCCTATGTTTCTCAGTCACCATGGATACAGAGTGGAAAAATAGAAGAAAACATATTGTTTGGTAAACAGATGGACGGAGAAAGTTATGAGAGGGTTCTAGAAGCGTGTTCGTTAAAGAAGGACCTGGAAGTTCTATCGTTTGGTGATCAGACGGTTATAGGGGAGAGAGGAATCAATTTAAGTGGAGGGCAGAAGCAAAGAATACAAATTGCACGTGCTGTATACCAAGATGCTGATATTTATCTGTTTGATGATCCTTTTAGTGCCGTTGATGCTCATACAGGATCCCACCTTTTTAAGGTATTTCATTTCTCTATTCTAGTGTGATTCCATACGTAATAAACTGAATCTTCGAAGTTATTTGCATCATCGAACTATTGACATATGCATGAATAATATTCTTTTTTTTTTTTACACTTCACTATTAATTTATTTAATTGACAATTGCACAACAGGAATGTTTGCTAGGCCTGTTGAGTTCGAAAACAGTAATTTATGTCACTCATCAAGTGGAGTTCTTGCCGGCTGCTGATCTTATATTGGTAAACTATCCACAGAGCTTTTTTTTCTTTTTTGAAATTCCAATTCATAATACGTGATACTATCTACTTGGTATATGTCCACTCAAAGTTACTCCTTGTCATCAGGTCATGAAGGGTGGAAGGATTAGTCAAGCTGGAAAGTTTAATGATATTCTTAATTCCAGAACTGATTTTGAGGAACTTGTGGGAGCGCATGAGGAAGCTTTGTCCGTGGTTAATTCTGTACAGGAAGGGCCTGCTGAACAAATAAATGTTAGCAAAGAAGAAGGATATTCGGCTAGTACTGATGGGGTTGTCCAAAAAAAAGAAAGCAGTGATGTTCAAAATAGTAAAACAGATGATGTAGGTGAGCCAAAAGGGCAGATTGTTCAAGAAGAAGAGAGAGAGAAAGGTAGAGTTGGGTTTTCAGTGTACTGGAAGTATATCACCACAGCTTACGGAGGAGCTCTTGTGCCTTTTATATTGCTTGGACAAATTCTGTTTCAGATCCTTCAAATTGGAAGCAATTACTGGATGGCTTGGGCAACTCCCGTGTCTGAGGATGCAAAACCTGCGGTTACAAGCTCTACACTGATAATTGTGTACGTTGCTTTGGCTATTGGAAGTTCTTTTTGTGTTCTCTTCAGATCCATGTTTCTTGCAACAGCTGGGTACAAGACAGCAACTATACTCTTTAGTAAAATGCACCATTGCATTTTCCGTGCTCCAATGTCTTTCTTTGATTCGACTCCAAGTGGACGAATCCTAAACAGAGTAAGCGAAATATATTTCTAATATCATGCCTGATTGGTGGTTCAAAGCAAAATATATTTCTAAAATCAGTATTCGAATCAATATTGCTAAACAATTTCTTGCAGGCTTCTACTGACCAAAATGTTGTGGACATGAACATGTCGATTCAACTTGGGGCCCTTGCTAACTCAACGATCCAGCTTGTAGGAATTATTGCAGTGATGTCACAGGTTGCATGGCAGGTTTTCATCATTTTTATCCCCGTGGTTGCAATCTGTATCTGGTATCAGGTAATTCTTCTCACTTTGTCCGAATGCTCCTATCTTATACGTTGTACTGGTAGGTCAACTTATCACATGAATTCAACTGGAAAATACTTCAGTTTTAATTCTTATGTTGTTCATGCTCTGTTGATGCTCTTTATTCATACCTATACATGCTTGAACTTGGCTTCCTTAGTGACGCAAAAGTTTACTCCTGTTACAGCCCGGAATATATAAGAATCATGTTAAATAAAATGCTCACGAATTTATATTGATGCAGCAATACTACATTCCTTCAGCAAGAGAACTAGCACGGTTGGTTGGAGTATGCAAATCTCCAGTGATACAACATTTTGCCGAAACAATTTCCGGGTCAACAACTATTAGAAGCTTCGATCAAGAATCAAGATTCAGGGATACAAATATGAAATTGAACGATAGTTTTGGTCGGCCTAAGTTCCATAATGCAGCTGCAATGGAGTGGCTATGTTTTCGCTTGGATATGTTGTCATCTATCACATTTGGATTTTCTTTGATTTTCTTGATCTCTATTCCAGCGGGGGTAATTGATCCAGGCAAGTGATATTCATCTTTTGTTTTACTGATTATTCTTGAAATAATTGTTTGCAAATCTATAAATTCTCTCTTTTCTTATTTGGTTTGCATTTTTTACCCTAAAGGCATTGCGGGATTGGCTGTCACATATGGACTAAATCTAAACATGCTGCAAGCTCGGTGTATATGGAATCTTTGCAATGTAGAGAACAGAATAATATCAGTGGAGAGATTACTACAGTACACTAATATTCCCAGTGAACCTCCTCATGTAATAGAATCCAATCAGCCGGATCGTTCTTGGCCATTACATGGAGAAGTTGATATCCGTGATCTTGAGGTACCTTCTGTTCTGGTTTATTTCTTCATACGATATAGGATCAGTCATGTTTATGACTGTTATTTCATGTTTATGTAGGTTCGCTATGCTCCACACATGCCACTTGTGTTGCGGGGTCTCACATGTACCTTTCCTGGGGGAATGAAAACTGGGATTGTGGGGAGAACTGGCAGTGGCAAATCAACTCTCATACAGACCCTTTTCCGGATTGTGAATCCTTGTGCCGGCCAGATTTTGATAGATGGTATTGATATCTCTTCAATTGGACTGCATGACTTGAGGTCTAGGCTGAGCATTATCCCTCAGGACCCAACCATGTTTGAAGGGACTGTAAGAAGCAATCTGGACCCGCTTGAAGAGTACACGGACGAACAAATTTGGGAGGTTGGTTGGTTACATTGATGATAGGAATTTTGTTCCCTCTAAATGTTCTTCTGTATCTGATTTTTCAGTTCCAAATTGGAGTCACTCGTTAACATGTCTTTTATTTGTTTTAGGCCCTCGAAAAGTGCCAACTTGGAGATGAAGTTAGGAAAAAGGAAGGAAAGCTGGATTCCACAGGTTTTTTCTTAATTTAGAGGCTATATAGATGCTCTCAATTTCATGCTATGTCATGGAAATTATCTGTGCTTATGTTTCGAGAATTGCTGCAGTTAGCGAGAACGGAGAGAACTGGAGTATGGGTCAGAGACAGCTGGTCTGCCTTGGCCGTGTGCTCCTGAAGAAAAGTAAGGTTTTGGTGCTTGATGAAGCTACTGCATCGGTTGATACGGCTACAGATAATCTGATCCAGCAGACCCTTCGACAACACTTTACTGGCTGCACAGTCATTACTATTGCGCATCGTATAACTTCTGTTCTTGACAGTGACATGGTTCTGCTTCTAAGTCACGGTTAGTATTGCCATATGAATCCATCCAACGTTCCTAATGATCCCCTTAGTTTTTACTTTAACGTATTTTTGATCGTGTTGCAGGGCTTATTGAGGAATATGATTCTCCAGCAAGATTGCTGGAAAACAAATCATCGTCCTTCGCTCGGCTCGTGGCAGAGTACACAACGAGGTCGAATTCTAGTTACGAGTAGTTTGAATGACAATTAACAGTCCAAATATTCACTGTGCACTAGTAAACTGGGCAACTGTTTTGATAAGGTCGAAAATAATTGGTGAGTATGGTCTTACTCAACCATCAGAATCGGATGATCAAGCTGCAGCTTGCAAGTGTATTTTTATATGCTATATTTTTTGTTACAAATGTGTTATGGTTAAGTACATTATTCAAGTAATGGTAATCTCAGAGTTAATGTAGCTGTCAAACTTTGTGCTTGCAATGAAATCTAGAATGTCTGGTTTTAATTTACCAGCATTCAGTTGTGGACGTGCTGTTTCAATCAGGATTGTGGATTAAATTTATATTAAATGCCAAGCTGCGCATAGGTTTTAAGAAAAAAATTACAAAGTTCTGTTAAATACTAGCAAGATTGCCCGCGCGATGCTGCGATGCTGCGGTGCTACGTCTTGCTCCTGTACAACCTTATCTACAAAAGGAACAATGAGCAGCGTTGAATTTAATTCCATCGTCAATTTGTAGGATCTAAATTAATATATATATATATATATATAAACATAGACCCTAAAATTTCTATCATGGAGAAAAATATTAACATTGGGAAAAGGCAAAGAGAGGAATTCTGAAAAGAAAACTGAGAGTATGGATCATATTGAATGGAAATCACAAACAGCAACCACATCAAAAATGAAGAATAACAATTGAAAAGGAAAATAATAATCGAACCATAACTGAAAAAGCCATCTGGTTTTGAATATTACAATTATGAAGCAACTCTTATAGGATGAGTGAGTAGAACTTACAACGTATTTAGGAGTTACAAAGCAGTTAGGAGTGTTCCATCTCGCTATCAATTTGCTAAACCAAGATCATCTGTACCAAATGACAACATTTTAATCCTTCAAACTGCTCCTGGAAAGTAAATTAAAACCGAAAGAAAATGATTATAAAATATACCTTGGCTGAATCACACTTGTTCCACAGCAGGGTGGAAAGACGCCACCCCTGAAAAGGGCTGGAAATCGGCCAAAATCCTAGCCACAACCCAGAAATCCAAAACGGAAAAAAAGGGCAAACATCAGGAATTCATTACCCCCGATCAGAGATGTCGAAACCCTCGGAACGCAAAAAAACCCCAAGTGTAAATAGACGCATAACGGCCCGGCAACCACAAAGTCCCTTAAACCACAAAAATCAGTGTACTAATCGTAATTGGATGAATAAGAAACATTTATCTAAATAAATTCAACATAATAATGAATGACAAAGGGATATATAAGGTGAGTAGAGAGTGTGCATCACCAATTTGTTTCGGTTTGGGCCCTTACCATAAACACGCAAACCGAACCTTGTTTTTTCTATTTTCACTGATTTCTTTGTACTGGGTCCTGGGGCAGTATTGAAATATTTCACTATCGTCCCTTCATTCTTTTCATCGTTTCGAGCCTTAATCAGTTCCCTTAAATTTTTTTACCAAATCACCTTCTAGAATTTGTTGTTCGCTTCGATCAATCTCTTTCTGTCACAGCCCGTCCCGGAAATACCTATGACGGGAGCGTGAAATGACTATTCTACCCTTGACGTGTACCTAGGTACGTATGAATGTGATGTTATTTGGAGATTTATATACATTATTAAATTGGAAATAAATAAAAGGAATTAAAATGGTGAATTGGATTATTTTGTTTAGGGATATAGAATGGATGGTGTGGATTGGTTTGGACCACACAAAGCCATCTCTCTCCTTCCCCGCACGCTCTCTCTCCTCCCTCACGATCTCTCACTCTCAGTCTCTCTCTCTCTAGACACCCCGTACGGACAACACCCAACACCACCCCAAACTTCACGGATCGACGGACTTAGGACCACCTTCGGACTCCTGAGGACACCACGAGTTCATTGGTACCATTTGCAGGTAATATTTCCTTCGAAAACCCTAGTTTCTAAAGTTCCCGTAATGGTGCACTGTTCATGCACACGTAGATTCTTAGGTTTTTGTGAATTTGAAGCTTGTAGGAAGCTTGGTGAAGTCTTAAGGAAGCTCGGAGTGCTTCATTTGGGAAAATTGGACGTCGGGATCATCCAGTTCAAGTTTGGCCGAATTCTTGGATTTTTGGAAGGTTTGATTCCGTGCTTTTTAGTGTTTAAAATTAGTCCAACGTGATAGTACTCGTCTAGGGCTTCATTTTGGTGTAAAATTCATGAAATTTGGACGTAAAATGAGGGAGAATAAGGAATTAGAAAATTTCCCCAGTTTTCCGGTGACCGGAGTCCGGCGAGGGTAGGTCGGAGAAGACGACGGCATATTCCGTTAACTTTAACGGAATATGCTGACGCCGTTAGTTAACTCTAACGGTAACCGTTAGCATTTGACGGAATATTCCGAGGAATATTCCTGACGCCGTCCATGTCTTCCGTCAGGGCACCCGCGCGTAGGGCCGTGGCCTATTCGGCGCGTGGGGGCGCGTGAGACCTCGAAAAATTATTTTAAAAATTTTGAGACGTCCGTGACGTCGAGTAGGTCGATGTGGTATATTCATATACCCAATTTGAGCATCGTATGAGAAGTTATTTCGAAATGTTGACGATGTGCTTAAAAATAATGTTATTTTAGTTATTTCTCATATAGGTGACGAGTATCCCGAGGACGAGCGTATCCAGGGACGTCGCGGGGGTTACGACCCATCGACATATCAGTGAGTGGGCAGTTTTGATTTCATATTTACCTATATACTATTGTTTTCCCAGAAAATGCTTTTATATGAGAAAATGAATTTAAAATTGCCATGCATGAAAACATTGAATATTTGATTTGATAATGGATATATGATGCATACATGTTGCATGGTGCTGTGGAGGCGCAGGTAAGTCAGGTGAGTCATTATGCATTGAATTATTGATATTGAAATGTTTAAGCTCATAACCTGCACCCTAGGTGTTAGTGCTTATATTAGTTTCACCACACCGCACGCTCGTCTTGGATCCAAGTAGGTGGATGTCGTACAGACCATGTGAGGGTTCCGACATGCCAGTTGTACAGACCATTAGAGGGGTTCCGACTGGTGGGTGATTTTAGATTATGTGCACAGTTGATTGATGTGAGAAGCACTAGAGCGTAATTATACAACTGTCATCGTACAGACTACCTTATGTAGTTCCGAATGACTTGCAGAGTTAGACCGTATAGGTCACCGAGGTGACTCCGGTTAGTGAGAATGTTGAGAATTAATCGTATAGGACCAACTGCAGGGTCTCCGATTGATTCCTTATTATTTCACCTGATTTATAATTTGATTCATGGCATGGCATGTTTTTCTTGAAAAATGTTAAAGATTTGGAAAATGAGTTTTGAGATTATATATATATATGATTTTATATATATACTATTTTCTGGGAAAGTATACAGGTTTTACAGTGAGGGGATAGAAATGATTTTAATGAAATGTTTTTGGAAAAATCTTGATTTTACTGACCCACTCATTTTGTTTTGCGCCCCTCCAGGTTCTAGTTAGCGGTTGGTGGCTCTCGAGGTCTTTTCCGGCATTCTGACAGACTCTTGACATGTAGGACTCACCCGAGGGTGAAGTACCTTTATTTTAGTCTTACTTGACTGCACTAAAACCTATGCTCTGAATTTGTGTATTATCTTAACTCCCCCATTACTCTAGTAGGTTGTTCATCTAGAGATTGGTTTAAATTCCTTCGTATTTTTGTATTATCATGCTTCCGTGTCGCACTGTTGGTTACGTCACGCTCACGTGACGGCCAGCAAGCCTTGATCCTCTGGATCGGGGTGTGTCACTTTCACCATTTTATTAACCTTGAATAACAAATTAAATACAACGTTAATATTTATGTATTTAGAAAGAAAAATGTGTTTAGCTTGTAGATCTTAAAATAACTGTGTCAAAAAATTTTAAAACTCAAATATAGAAGCTGTGAGTTTTTTGGAAATAACTTAGGTTTGTTCGGAGAGCGTAGTTATTAACAGCACTTATTAATGTACTTTTGGAAGGGATGAGATGGTTGACTCTTAGGAAAACCTAACGAAAACACCAACCACACCAACCAAGCAAAGTAACTAACGTCTGAAGAATGGTTTGGAAATTGAAAACGCAACAAAGAAAGAAAGCAATTGACAAAAAAAAAATATAAAATGACTAACAACATTCGACTAAGAATTAGGAACAGCTAGTTAAAGCAAAATCACAGATGACACCAATGCACCTTTGAACAATAATAGAATGGTTGAGACCAAGTTAAAACCAACAAAAACAAAGAAACCAATGAACTTGTGAAGTATCAAAAGATTACAGAGATAACCAAGAATGAGAAACAAAGCAGGTAGCAAACGAATGACATAAGCTGATAAAACCAAACAATCGACTGAAACATGATAAATTTGGATTAACTCAAACGGAAAGCACAGGGAAACAATGTATATTAGTTTAGGTGACATACCAAATCCTTGATTCAAATGCAATAGGTGCGGATTCCTAGATAAAGGCAGCAAGAAGAGCAGATCACAACGTTGCAATAAGACCTTGATCTAAATTACAACAAATCAGTGAGATTGAGAGTTAGAATTCGAAGCGCAAACAAATGGATACAGGAATAGTAACACAATTTGCGACAGTGCAATGGCCTCTAACTGGGACAGTTCAATGGACTTAATGTACGACAAATTTATATTTAACGAAAGAAAAGCTGCTAACAACGGGAATGCATCTTCTGTCACCATTTTAATTTAAAGGCCTAAAGTAAGGATGAGGTATCGCAGGTGGTTCTTAATTAGTACAGGGGTTAGAGTGTGAGAACATTGGTTTTAGAAGGAATAGGCTAAATAGAGTAAATAATGGTTTACTGTGGAGTACGTTTAGTGAAAATCAGTGAGATTGTTCATTTTTTGAAGATGATGGTTTTGAGTTAGAATAGAACATTTGGACTGCATTTAACAACCAGCATTTATGGTTCTATGAAAATAAGTATAAACTAAGTTGGAATGACAACAGCAAACAGCAAAAAAAATGAAGGAATGCAGAACTAAGGATTGTCAAATGGCTCAACATTTAACAACCACCATTCATGGTTCTATAAAAATGGGTATATACTAAGTTGGAATCACTACAGCAAATAGCAAAAGAAAAACAGAGAATGCAACATTTTCTCATATTTTCGAATCAATTATAAACCCTGAAATCGTTACGCCTAGACCTTTTATTCACACCTCAGTCGTTGTATCCCTACATCTATGAATCCAATTTCATTCAAGAAACAATGCAGAGGAGAAAATCAAAAAAGAAGTATGTCCCCATGATTAGTTTTCTCGTCTATTCTTCACAAACTAATCACATATCTAAAATCTAAGTACAAAAGCTTTGCAAAGGTAATAAAAAAATGGTGTATAACTAATTAGGCTTTGAACATATAATCAGTGTGCAGAATTGTATACCTAAAGAAGGCAATGAAGCGTATTGTTCCTCCCAGAATCAGGGTTCCTGAAATTTCCAAAGAATGTAAATCCGTTAGGAAATCCGAGAAATTGGAGGACCAAATCTCATTAAATTTGAGTTAAATGAGTTAACGTACACGAATTAAATGAGAGAGTAAACAAATTTCAAATCTATGAAATGTAATGGTTGAAATCCAACCAAACCTAATCCTTCAACCTAATGCTTTTAATCCCAAATCTAATGGTTGAAATCCAACCAAACCAAATCCTTAAACCTATTTTCTCGGATACCCCATACTAAAGAGAATGCATGTGAAGTTTAGTTTATAAAATTGCATGCTGTTTTCTCTCTTTGTACCGTTTAACAATTCACCAGTAAGATCATGTAAAAAATACTTATATTAGGAAATCTAATGGCGAACAATGTGAAACCGAAGATGGTTACATCCTTGGTCTTCCCAAATTTTCCTTAGAACTATAATGTTGTTTCAAGTTTTAAAAATTGATCACTGCAAGCAACAGAGCAGATAGTATTAAGATCGAAAATGCATTCCGGAAACTGTAAAAGTAAAAAAAACTGTGATGGTGGAACGGATTAAATTTGCAAAAGTGCAGCAAACAAAGGGTAAATCTCATAAGGGTTTAACTGACGACCAGTCATTTATACTTGATAATGTTCTGAATTATCAACCGGATAAAGCTGTTAAAATGTGTTTTGGAATCAGTCGTCTGACAGCATGTTTATCCACGCTGTTGGGATCAAAATCTTGGATGTTGGGGTCAAAATTTTGTGTCCGCCTAAGGATATTTGAGGCTAAACTCAATTTAGCTTCTAAGTTATTTTATTTTTCAATCTTCAGATTTCAACTAAATATTTAACATTCCATAGTGTAGCTTCAACTTAAACTTTACCGTGAGAGCTTGTATACTGGACTTACTTCTTTAGCCCTTTGTATGCAATTTAAATTACATGACTCAAAATACAACCCAAATAGAACACAAATGGCCCATAGAAAAAAATGCGAAATATTTACCAATCACTATTCACAGTTTCTTCTGTCACACACTTTAGTTCAATCATACGTACCAGACCCCACCAAACCACATGCTAATTAAACTAATTAACAAAGTAAAACCATCTTTAGTCTTTAATATCCAAAGCCCGAAAAATATTGCCCACCCTTTGCAAACCAAATACAGAGAGAATATAACACATTTTCTATCAAAATATTATACAAATATGTACCGACTAAACCAAATTTTGAGAGGATTTAGCCGACGCTAGCCAAATGAATACACTTAGTGAAGGAAATTTTGTGAAAAACATGTTCATTTGAGCAACATCAATAGCATGCAATTAACATATTAAAGGCGGAATCATGCTTACATGCACTCAAAACAAAACATCAACCATGAAATTTAAAACCTAGTAGATTGGTGAACCTTGACTCAACTTTAAAACAACATTTGTTAGTTGAGAAATATTTACCTTTGTAGATTCCTCTTTGCATATGCAAAGGATAATCACCCAAGAGATAGGGCCTTCATTCCTTGCTTCTTAGCTCCATGGATTTGGTTGAAAGAATTGGATTCTCCAAGTTCCCAAAATAGAGAACCTCTAAAGATTCTACACCAAGGTTAGATTGAAGAAGAAATGAGTGACCTTGGAGTAGTAGGATTGCTAGATTCACCCTCCAAGGTGGTTGGCCTCTTAGAGAGAAAATGAGAGACATTTCTATCTAATTCTCCCAAAAGAAACCCTTAATTGAATTTTGGCTATAAAGTCCTTTATATAGTCCCTTCAAATAAGTGACCTAAAGAACAAAAAGCCCATTCTCTCTAACATGGCCGGCCATATGGGTTTATTGGGCTAATTGGGCCTTTGTGAATCATTATTCATTAAGTTGTCATACAACTTAAGTCAATGGGCTTTGACGTTCGAAGCCCATTGGGCCTTAAGGTCCAAAACTATCCCGAGGTCTTTAACGAACTTATTCGTTTGATTAATTAACATATTAATTAATCCTTGCCATAAATAATTTAAACCATTTTAATTATTCTTACTCATCTCCATTGTTTCTTCAATCTCCACCTTACACGGTGTACGATCCATTAGGTTCCTTTTAGCGAGGCAGTGGGCGATTAAAACCATTTTACATCGATTGTGAATTTGAAACTTACTTTCAATTCTCCCTTTAGTGATTACACACGTTTAGGGCTTCCACAAACCATGAGTGACACCTAGCAGCATATCATGGTTACCCAAGCTAATCAGAAGAGGTAGAGAACCTATTCAGTTTAGGATTACAAATGCAATACGGTCTTTCTCTAATCTCATACTCTTGACCACATTGTTTGGTTTGATAGTTTATTTATTCATGTCTACTATCCAATGTGATTCGTTTGCTTATATGATTACCTTGAATGTGATTTGGAACGCATTCCCTAATCTCATTCATACTCTGGCCAGAGATTTTAATCATATCATAGAGTATTCTCCCTCAAACCATTTGAAGGTTAGAGATCCCTTGTTGCACATTCACTTGTCTCCATAACTAAGTGGCTTAACCCCAATGATGTCGTGGACACCCCGATGGGGTGACTTTGACATAATCAAAGATCAAGGACTTAACCACAAGACAACTGTGATGACTCAGGTCAAAAGACTAATTTGCATTATCCCAACCATGAGTTCTCATGTGACATGAGTATGAGAACTCCTCGTTGATCGTGTTCAGTGAACTCATTCTCTATTGAGCACCTACGTACTTGTCTTGATGTCACACACACCAATGACTCGAGACTAGTCACTCTCCCTGAGATAAGGCACAGTACGTACTGATCTTATCGGACTGTCAATGCCCAATTGGCAATCCTATGATCAGGAACATTTAGGATGTGTCTACGAAAGAATGGTCTCATGAATCTAACTTCATTAGATTGCATTCTCCCAATCACATATTCCTTGGACTTTATCGTTTAAGCATATAACATTTATATGAGACGGCTCAAACAATAATGTTTGCCCTTTATATGTAAACTAGATTAGTTTAACATGTGAAATGTCCGTAAAGTATCATCATATGATTGGCTTTAGGGCACATTTCCAACACTTAGAACCATAATGTTGTTTGAATTTAAAAAAAGGAAAACTAATGAAAAGTCCAAAAAAACTTCTCTTTTAATGAAAAGTCATTTTTAAAGGTATAGTGAATAGTGTCAGCTAAAGGTAAAAAAGTGGTTTTTCATTAAAAATGAACAGTACCGGGAGTGTTTTGTTAAAACTCCCGTTTTAAAAACTGTTAAACTGATTGAAAAACCACACCATTTAAAGAACCAGTGGAGATCAGAATAAGTATGAAATACTACAGAAGTAAATGAACAGCCATTAATATAATTTTTTTTCTCAGCATGGCAACAACAATCATAAAAAGAAAAGGAGAAATTCTTTGGGATAAATTTAAAGTCTATTTGAAATATTCAATATATATTTGTTTGTCAAACTCTGATAAAACTTCACACTCATGCTTTCCAAAAAGAAAAGAAAATGAAAAACTTAAATCATTGACAATTGCAAGCAATATAGCAGCTATTATTAAGATCCAAAACGAATTGTGGAAAGTATGGGGACCAAACACTATTAGAAGTTGGAAAGATATTGATATTTCTAGTTCACGTCACTTTAATGTAAAAACCGACTCTGCCGGCAATTCTTAAGGAATGCATGTTGCAGAGTATCGGTCGAATGTTGAAAGTCGTCCAACAATCCATTTCGTCACCGATGAGGCATAATCCTGACACAAAATTTCTTATTCTTCAATAAGATGTGACTATTCATGCATAATAAGGGTTGCATAACCGTGCCGAATGACAACAAATTCGGAAGTCGTGACATCTAAATGATGTCATGACCGACACACCACTATAGTAACAGAAGATCCTAAGTATGCTCTGAACAAACCACGCTCTGATACCAAATTGACACGTCCGACCCTGATATTCACCAAACACCAGGGTAGGCATATGTTGGCCGACACCCGAAGGTGACGAAGCCATATTAGGATGCATGAGAAATAATAAATATAGACAATACTTATAAATTTAAATACAATGATTATGCAATTATGGAACGTGTTCAGAGCATACAACTAATCCTAAACATTAAAAAGGAATAATATAAAATTGAATGAACAAAAGGATGGGTCCTACACCGAAAGGACTCGAAAATGTTGATGCGGAAGTGCCTTGACGCCGAGATTATACGCCTTGAATCTAAGTCTTGAGGGGGTACAAAACAAAACATGAGTGGACCAACTTGATATATAAATAGTACTAACATAATTATTTCTCAACGTAGTAACTCACAAAGTTTATGAAAACTCAATAGTATATTATGTAATAGGTTTTTCGAAAACGTTAGCATGCCATAAAACCTTTCATAAAACATATATCACATATAATGTGTTTAGTAGAGGTGCATACATAAGGCATATACATATATATATAATATTTTCATTTGCCCGAAGGCATATAGAACACTTTTTCATTCATCTGAAGGTTCTACATTACGCGCCCATAGGTAGATCATTCGCCCGTAGGCACTAAATCTCCCGGCCAAAGCCAATATAAGTATTTTCCACCTGTAGGCACTACATTTCCAAGCCGAAGCCAATATAAGTATCTTCCGCCCGTAGGCACCAACCAAACGCTCGGCCGTAGCCAATATGAATATCTCCCGCCCATAGGCACCAACCAAACGCCCGACCATAGCCAATATGAATATATTCCGGCCGAAGCCATCTACAAACGCCCGACCGAAGCCAATATAAGTATCTTCCGCCCTTAGGCACTACAACCCCCAGCTGAAGCCAATATAAGTATCTGACGCTCGTAGGCTCCTACAGCACCCACCCAAAGACATATATAAATATCATTCGCCCGTAGGCAGTATCATATGATTTCTAATATATATATATATATATATATATCCTAATTGGAGTTCGGTAGCTACAACATTATATCGTAAAACCTATATATATATATATATCCTAATTGGAGTTCGGTAGCTACAACGTCATAAAATCTAGGACTGGTCGTTACATTCTGTCATGGTTTGACATCAATTTCCGTGCCAACATTATAAAACATTACGCCAAAAACATGAGGTGTCCGAGAATCCATGTAGAATCCCACTTTTGAGAGTCTCTTTAGCATTTCTCTTTAAAGTTTTGACAAAAATAACCAACTTGCAAATTACAAATTTAGTAAACAACTTGCCAATAACAATTTAATCAACAGAAGGAACAAATATAAATATACATAATTTTTTTTGGGTAAATTACACAAAACTACCTCAATTATGAGTCGAATGACAATCTCATACCTCATGTTTTAAAAATTGCAATGTCATACCTCAACTTATGAATTCGTTGCAATGTCAGACCTCCATTAAAATTTCTGTCAATTTTACTGTTAAGTGATGACGTGGAAGGTGCGGGGTCCACTCCTCACTCAAATGAATTTAAAAATTAATTAAATTTAATAAGTTAAGATTTTTTAATTTGAAAAAAAATAAAAATTTATTAAAAAACCCTCCTCCCCTCACTTCTCTTCCTCTTCTCTCCCTCGTCTACTCCGCCGTCAAGGTTCGAAAGATCGGCAAGGGAGCTCTGGAATGCACCGTGTGCTTGAGCGAGTTCGACGACTTCGAAACGTTGCATTTGCTTCCCAAATCCGACCACGTCTTCCATCCAGATTGCACCTGACACCTGACTCGCACTCGACGGGTCACTCGCCGATCCGACCCAGATTGGACACCGAGTGGTACATGTTGAGACTGTTGGAGGAGGTGAGGAGGCAACTGGTTTCGAGCGGCAACAACAAGAACCCGTGCGTGCTGGACCACCTCTGGGAGCCGGACGATTTCTACGAGCCGATCCACCACCACAACCCAGCGAGGCAGCGAAGTTTCAATCCTTGTCGTCAGGCTCGAACACAAGATTCTCGAGTTGCACAGGTACAAGCTCGCGAGGAATTAGAAACAAGAGACACCCAATTGGGCGGCGGCGAAACCAATGGAGAGATGAAACGGATTGGTAGTGGCTGAAGCGGGGGAGGTTGGATTGGTGATGGCTGAAACGGGAGAGAGCTTTTTTAATTTGGGAACGTTGCTGCAAAATCAAGGAGAGAGCTTTTTCAATTATCTTAATTTTTTCAGACCAAAAAAAATTCTTAAATTTTGATTTTTTCAGACCAAAGCCAATGGAGTAGACGAGGGGAGAGCTGAGGGAGAAAAGGACAGAGACGTGGGGAGAGAGGAGGTTTTTTAAAAACTAAAAAATCTTAACATATTAATATTTAATTAACTTTTAAATTCATCTAAATTAGCGACTAAGGATTTGAACTTATATGCAAAGAGCGAGCACATACTCTAGCGATCTCCGTCAAATTGTTGTTTTTTCCCTCGAACCTACACTTGTTTGCGTCGCTTTGCTACCGTCTATGTCTAGCGATCTCCGTCATGTGAGTCTTGGGCACTACGTTAGCATCCGCTCCAGGAAAATTCCACCTTGACATTTCATTCCCTCTCTCACTCTGCACTCTCGTACTTCCACTCCTACAGTGACATACACGCTCTCTCTCTCTCCCTCCCCCCTATATAACAACACACAAAAATCTACCTCCAATAACAAAACTCAAACCCCTTTTCCCAGAATTTCAGAACCCCCGAGCAAAAAGCTCCAGAAATCGTGGAGTTTTTTGGTTCATCAAACCACGTCTCTCAATCTTCTTCTCACACTACACATCACTGATGCATCCAGGTACCGATTTTCTGCTCAAACCGGTTTTTATACATGGGTTTTCTGGTTCATTACACATAGTGTTGGTATTTGTGTTGTTCTTCTCTTGGTTGTGGAGGAAATTCAAGGTGGGTGATGGAGGAGGAGGAGAGGCTCCGAAACAGAGGTTTTCAAATAGCCGAAATTCGTACTACAAGCAGGCTTTAATTTGTACTTTCTGTGTTTCTGGGTTTTGTCTGGTTTTTTGTTTATTGAACTACTTTTCTTGGTACAAAAATGGTTGGTCTGATGAAAAAGTAGTGACCCTTTTGGATTTAGCTGTTAGAACACTCTCTTGGGGTGCAGTTTGTGTTTATTTGCATACCCAATTCTCCAATTCTGCTGAATCCATTAAGTTCCCAAACTTTTTGAGAGTTTGGTGGGGTTTCTATTTCTCTATTTCTTGTTATTCCCTTGTCATTGACATTGTTCTTCACAAGGATCATGTTTCGTTGCCTGTTAAATCTTTGATTTTCGATGTTGTCTGTGTTGTTTCGGGTTTGTTTTTCATGTATGTGGGGTTTTTCGGGAAGAAAGAGGGCAGAGATTCTGTTCTTGAGGAACCCCTTTTGAACGGTAATCGTAGTACTAGTGTAGGTAATGATGGAGAGTCAAATAAGTCGAGAGGGGGAACAAATGTTAACCCTTATTCAAACGCTGGAATTTTCAGCATTCTTACTTTTGCTTGGATGGGTCCTCTAATTGCAGCTGGCAATAAGAAGGCGTTGGACCTTAAGGATGTTCCCGAACTAGATAAGGTTGACAGTGTATTTGGGTCCTATCCTCGTTTTAAAAGTAAGCTCGATGTGGGGTGTGGTGGGAGTGGCAGAGTTACCACACTTCATTTGGTGAAGGCATTAGTCTTCTCAGCCTGGAAAGAGATTCTCTTGACCGCTTCATTTGGGATTTTTTACACAATGGCGTCTTATGTTGGTCCATATCTGATCGACACACTTGTTCAATACCTCTATGGGCGACGGCAGTTCAAAAATGAAGGTTATGTTTTGGTTTCTACATTTTTGTTTGCAAAGCTCGTGGAGTGCCTCACTCAAAGGCACTGGTTCTTTAAGACGCAACAGGTAGGAGTAAGAATCCGTGCAGTACTTGTTACAGCCATCTATAACAAGGGTTTGACCTTGTCATGCCAGTCCAAGCAGGGCCACACAAGCGGTGAGATTATCAATTTTATGACTGTCGATGCTGAGAGGATCGGTAACTTCACTTGGTACATGCACTATCCATGGATGATCCTTGTACAAGTTGGCTTGGCCCTAGTGATTTTGTACATAAATCTTGGTCTTGCGGCTATCGCAACATTGATTGCAACGATAATTGTTATGTTGGTAAATGTTCCCCTGGGGTCCTTGCAGAAGAAGTTTCAGGACAAGTTAATGAAGTCAAAAGATAAAAGGATGAAGGCAACATCTGAGATCTTGAGGAACATGAGAATTCTCAAGCTTCAAGCATGGGAGATGAAGTTTTTGTCTAAAATTAATGAGCTCCGGAAGTCAGAGGCAGGATGGTTACAAAAGTTTGTTTACACTTTGGCCATGACCTTATTTGTCTTCTGGGGTGCCCCCACATTTGTGTCTGTGGTCACTTTTGTTGCTTGCATGCTTTTAGGAATCCCACTTGAATCTGGGAAGATCTTATCTGCACTTGCAACGTTCAGAATTCTTCAAGAGCCTATTTACAGTCTTCCGGACACAATTTCAATGATAGCACAAACTAAGGTATCTCTTGATAGAATTGCATCATTCCTTCGTCTTGATGACTTGCAGCCCGATGTTATAGAGAACATCCCAAGAGGTAGTTCTGATACAGCAGTTGAGATAGTCGATGGGAATTTCTCTTGGGATTTATCTTCCCCTAATCCAACATTGAAGGATATAAATTTCAAAGTGAGTCGTGGTATAAGAGTTGCTGTTTGTGGTACTGTTGGCTCGGGCAAGTCGAGCTTACTTTCATGCATTCTGGGAGAAGTTCCGAAGATATCTGGGACTCTTAAGTTGTGTGGAACCAAGGCCTATGTTTCTCAGTCACCATGGATACAGAGTGGAAATATAGAAGAAAACATATTGTTTGGTAAACAGATGGACAAAGAAAGTTATGACAGGGTTCTAGAAGCATGTTCGTTAAAGAAGGATCTCGAAGTTCTATCGTTTGGTGATCAGACGGTTATAGGGGAGAGGGGAATCAATTTAAGTGGAGGGCAGAAGCAAAGAATACAAATTGCACGTGCTGTATACCAAGATGCTGATATTTATCTGTTTGATGATCCTTTTAGTGCCGTTGATGCTCATACAGGATCCCACCTTTTTAAGGTATTTCATTTCTCTATTCTAGTGTGATTCCATATGTAATAAACTGAATCTTCAAAGTTATTTGCATCATCGAACTATTGACATATGCATCAATAATATTCTTTTGTTTGACACTTCATTATTAATTTTTTTAATTGACAATTGCACTACAGGAATGTTTGCTAGGCCTGTTGAGTTCGAAAACAGTAATTTATGTCACTCATCAAGTGGAGTTCTTGCCGGCTGCTGATCTTATATTGGTAAAATATCCACACAGCTTTTTTCAATTTACAATACGTGATATTATCTACTTTGTATATGTCCACTCAAAGTCACTCCTTGTCATCAGGTCATGAAGGACGGAAGGATTACTCAAGCTGGAAAGTTCAATGATATTCTTAATTCCGGAACTGATTTTGAGGAACTTGTGGGAGCGCATGAGGAAGCTTTGTCCGCGCTTAATTCTGTAGAGGAAGGGCCTGCTGAAAAAATAAGTGTGAGCAAAGAAGAAGGAAATTCTGCTAGTACTAATAGGGTTGTCCAAAAAGAAGAAAGCAGACATGTTCAAAATAGTAAAACAGATGATTTAGGTGAGCCAAAAGGGCAGATTGTTCAAGAAGAAGAGAGAGAGAAGGGTAGAGTTGGGTTTTCAGTCTACTGGAAGTATATCACCACAGCGTACGGAGGAGCTCTAGTGCCTTTTATATTGCTTGGACAAGTTCTGTTTCAGATCCTTCAAATTGGAAGCAATTACTGGATGGCTTGGGCAACTCCCGTGTCTGAGGATGCGAAACCTGCTGTTACAAGCTCTACACTGATAGTTGTGTACGTTGCTTTGGCTATTGGAAGTTCTTTATGTATTCTCTTCAGATCCGTGTTTCTTGCAACAGCTGGGTACAAAACAGCAACTATACTCTTTAGTAAAATGCACCATAGCATTTTCCGTGCTCCAATGTCTTTCTTTGATTCGACTCCAAGTGGACGAATCCTAAACAGAGTAAGCGAAATATATGTGTAATATCTTGCCTGATTGGGTGGTTCAAAGCAAAATATATTTCTAAAATCAGTAGTTGAATAAATGTTGCTACATAATTTCTTGCAGGCTTCTACTGACCAAAATGTAGTGGACATGAACATGCCGAATCAACTTGGGGGCCTTGCGAACTCAATGATCCAGCTTTTGGGAATTATTGCAGTGATGTCACAGGTTGCATGGCAGGTTTTCATCATTTTTATCCCCGTGGTTGCAATCTGTATCTGGTATCAGGTAATTGTTCTCACTTTGTTCGAATGCTCCTATCTTATACGTTGTACTGATACATCAATTTATCACTGTCAACTTATCACATGAATTCAACTGTGGAAAATCCTTCGGTTTTAATTCTTCGTTGTTCATGCTCTATTGATGCTCTTTCTTCATGCCTCTACATGCCCAAACTTGGCTTCCTCTTTGACGGAAAATTTTACTCCTGTTACAGCCAAGAATATACAAGAATCATGTTAAAAAAATGCTCACGAGTTTATATTGATGCAGCAATACTACATTCCTGCAGCAAGAGAACTAGCACGATTGGTTGGAGTATGCAAAGCTCCAGTGATACAACATTTTGCCGAAACAATTTCAGGGTCAACGACTATTAGAAGCTTTGACCAGGAATCAAGATTCAGGGATACAAACATGAAATTAAACGATAGTTTTGGTCGGCCTAATTTCCATACCGCAGCTGCAATGGAATGGCTATGTTTTCGCTTGGATATGTTGTCATCTATCACATTTGGATTTTCCTTGATTTTCTTGATTTGTATTCCAGCAGGGGTGATTGATCCAGGCAAGTGCTATTCCTCTTTTGTTTTACTGATTATTCTTGAAATAATTGTTAAGCAAATCTATGAATTCTCTCTATTCTTATCTGTTTTGGATGTTTTACCCTAAAGGCCTTGCGGGATTGGCTGTCACATATGGACTTAATCTAAACATGTTACAAGCTTGGTGTATATGGAATCTTTGCAATGTGGAGAACAAAATAATATCAGTGGAGAGATTAATACAGTACACTAATATTCCCAGTGAGCCTCCTCTTGTAATAGAATCCAATCATCCAGATCGTTCATGGCCATCACATGGAGAAGTTGATATACGTGATCTTCAGGTACTTCATGTTCTGGTTTATTTCTTCATTCGATATAGGATCAGTCATGTTTAGGACTGTTATTTCATGTTTATGTAGGTCCGCTATGCTCCACACATGCCACTTGTGTTGCAAGGTCTCACATGTACCTTTCCTGGGGGACTGAAAACTGGGATTGTGGGGAGAACTGGCAGTGGCAAATCAACTCTCATACAGACCCTTTTCCGAATTGTGGATCCTTGTGCCGGCCAGATTTTGATAGATGGTATTGATATCTCTTCAATTGGACTGCATGATTTGAGGTCTAGGTTGAGCATTATCCCTCAGGACCCAACCATGTTTGAAGGGACTGTAAGAAGCAATCTGGACCCGCTTGAAGAGTACACAGACAAACAAATTTGGGAGGTCGGTTGATTTTAGGGTGCTGTAGATTTTGACCCTTACAACTCATTATTTCTAGATAAAAACCCATCTATCTTTAAAGATCCAGTTTAAGCCCAAATTTAAAATTTGCAAACATACGGGAACACTATTGACCTATTAATACAATTTATTTACACTCTTGCCACTCATACTTTATTGTCCATTTTCCAAATTCCTAAATTTATGCCAAATTAAAAGTAGTAGAAAAAGTGAAATAAAATGTAAAAAGTGTTTGCATTAACCGTATCCATGTCAAACTAGAAAATTAGTTTTTTTTTTTCGTGATATATTTTGTAGCAATTTTACCCATATTAATTGGTAGGTAAATTAGTTTGTTCCAATTATTTAAAAAAAAATACTACACCTATATTATATATTTTGAATAAAATAACATTCCTCTAACTTGTAGGTAAATTATTTTCTATGTATTGTTATATATGTTAGGCACGTTTTGTTGTTGTATAAACATGAGTGGAACATAATATTGTTGATTTTATACATCAAACTGCATTTCTGTTGTTATAAGTAAATTATTTCCATGTACAAGTATATGCACGTTTTGTTGTTGGTACATACAATATTTTGTATCATTGTAAAGAAAGATATTACATTACACCCATGATATAATTGTTGTAGGTAAATTATTGGAAATTAATTTGTAGTTAGGTAATGAACATTTTGCATCATTAGAAATGAACATTTCAAATAGTAGGTTGGTAAATTAATTTATTCTAATTATATAAAAAAAAATTACACTACACCTAGTTATATTTAATTTTTCCAATTATTAAAAAAAATATACTACACCCAACCAAATAACATTTATCTAACTTGTAGGTAAATTATTTTCCATGTATTGTTAGATATGTTAGGCACGTTTTATTGTTGTATAAACATGGGTGTAACATAGTATTTTTAATACTATGCATCGAACTACATTTCTTCTTAATATAGGTAAATTATTTTCCATGTATTAGTACATAAGTTAGGCACATTTTGTTGTTGGTATAAACATTATTTTGCATCATTGTAAAAAAGAGATATTATATTACACCCATGGTATAATTGTTGTAGGTAAATTAATGTGCATGTAGATAATGAAATACAATGTTCTAATATATTAATAAAAAAGGATAAATTCAAAAGTATTCAAGAGTAGGGTGAAAAAAACTGAATCGAATAGTTTTATGAAAATTCAAAGCCTTTCTAAAAAATTAATAAGCAATAAATTTTTTAACATTAATGTCTTTTTTTTCTTGTTGCAAAATCATTTACTCTCTCCTTACAATTAATTGTCTCCATCAAATATGTAATAGGGGTATTTTAGGCATGTGAAAAATGTAAAATGTGTGAAGTAATATGAAATTAATGAATTTGCTTATGTGGATCCTAGTCATTGGGTTTTCTTTGAGTAAAAAAGTTATGTAGGGTTTTATACGAAGAAAATTGAGTTGGAAGGGTTAAAATCATATTTTCAGCTGATTTTACATTGATGATAGGAATTTTGTTCCCACTAAATGTTCTTCAGTATCTTATATTTCAGTTCTAAATTGGTGTCACTCGGTAACATGTCTTTTATTTGTTTTAGGCCCTCGAAAAGTGCCAACTTGGAGATGAAGTTAGGAAAAAGGAAAGAAAGCTGGATTCCACAGGTTTGTTCTAACATAGAGGCTACATAGATGCTCTCATTTCCTTCAATGTCATGGAGATTATCTGTGCTTATGTTCGAGAATTGCTGCAGTTAACGAGAACGGAGAGAACTGGAGTATGGGTCAGAGACAGCTGGTCTGCCTTGGCCGTGTGCTCCTGAAGAAAAGTAAGGTTTTGGTGCTTGATGAAGCTACTGCATCAGTTGATACAGCTACAGATAATCTGATCCAGCAGACCCTTCGACAACACTTTACTGACTGCACAGTCATTACTATTGCGCATCGTATAACTTCTGTTCTTGACAGTGACATGGTTCTGCTTCTAAGTCACGGTTAGCATTGCCATATGAATCTATCCGACGTTCCTAATGATCCCCTTAGTTTTCACTTTAACGTATTTTTTATCATGTTGCAGGGCTTATTGAGGAATACGATTCTCCAGCAAGATTGCTGGAAAACAAATCATCGTCCTTCGCACAACTCGTGGCAGAGTACACAATGAGGTCGAATTCCAGTTACGAATAATTTGAAGGACAATTAACAGTCCAAATCTTCACTGTGCTCTAGTCAACTGGGTAACTGTTTTGATAAGCTGTATTTTATATAGGCCATATTTTGTTACAAATGTGTTATGATTAAGTACATTATTCAAGTAATTGGTAATCTCAGAGTTAATGTAGCTGTCAAACTTTGTGCTTGCAATGAAATCTAGAATGTCTGGTTTTAATTTACCAGCATTCAGTTGTGGACGTGTTGTTTCAATCAGGATTGTGGATTAAATTTATATTAAATGCCAAGCTGGGCATAGGTTTTAAGAAAAAAAATTACAAAGTTCTGTTAAATATTTTAGGATAAGTCACAAATTTTATTGCAAGTGAGCTTCTGACTGAGGGGGTGTATTCAACTTGGAGTTTAAAAGTTTTTAAGAGTATAAGAGTACATAAATTTATATGTACTCAATCAAGATTTCGAATGAATCTGTAGAAGTTCACAGGTATTCAATCAAGATTTTAAAAGAGTATAAAACTTTACAAAATTAGAGTGCATTTTTTCAGGATTTTAAAGAGTTCATAAAACTCCAAATGTATTCAATTACAATTGGATTTTAAAGTATTTTAATGATGAAGTATTTTAATGGATTTAGAGGGATTTTATACTGTTTTTTTATAGGCTTTGGGAAATCAAACCTCAACCTCTAAGATTTTTAATGATTTTATCCAAAATTCACATGGAATGTGTGGAACACCGTTAAACTCCATGAATTTATAACTCTTTTAAACTTTTTCAAATTCTCAATTGAATACGACATGGGAGATTACCATCTTCTCCTCAAGCTTTTTTTTTAAGAATATTATAAGGTCCCTTACATTCTGTTTTAATGAGGAAATTTAAGATTACTAGGGAATTTTAAAATAATGGAATTTGATTTTCTAAAATTTGTGAATTTTCTTGTTTGACTAACCTAAAAGAATAACGGAATTTCAATTTAAAATCTCACTCATAGAAATTTAGAAATTGCGTCTATTTACATGGAATTTAAACTTGGAAAATGGAGGTCTCAAATTCCAAGTTTTTTTTCCACGTGGAAATTCTATATTTCTATATTTGTAAATCCAAACAAGGGAATTGGTCCATGTCAAATTTATAAATTCTGACTTTTGTCAAAATTCCAAGTCTATTTCTCTCATCCAAACATAATGTTAAGGCACAAGGTTAACTTTGAGGGTTTAACATTTTAGAAGGTCCATCTCGGTTTTGGAGTTGATCATTTTGCGTCTATGGTTTTAGAATGTCCTTTGGAGGATTTTAGGGTTTACGGTATAGGTCTCAGGGTTTTAGCGAAGCCCAAAATCCAGGAACTAGACCCTACGCCCTAAGCGATTAACTTAGGGGTAAGTTCGGTTTAAATCGGTTCGGTTTTTTGCCAAAACCAAAACCAAAACCAAACCGAAATTTCGGTTCGGTTCATTTTTTTTTTCTGTTTTTTTCGGTTCGGTTTCGGTTTTTTGTTTTTTTTTTCAAAAAATGAAAAACATTGAAATTTTAAATTTTAACATATCCAACACAATCATAACATAAGCATTCTAACTAGAATCAAAGACAATGAAAATAAACATTTAAAGTTGAACTAAAATCATCAATCAAGTCTTCCAAAGTCCAAACTAACAACCTCACAACACAAAAATCGTACAAATGACTTAGAAAAGTTAAATTGTATGATGTTGTTCAAAGATCATGGTTGTTTGCTTGTAACTGCATGTTGACAACTTGATTAGTAAAAGTAATGCATGGGTGGATTTATTTAGTGTGTGTTGGATTCTTTTCCATCACAAATTACCCAAGTAATCTACCCGAAATAAATGTTTATGGATTCTGTTACATGTTATATGAGAGTAGATTTGGAAAAGAAAGCTGGGGCAGAAGTAGACAGTGCTATGGAGATGGATGTAGGTACTTCACGAGGAGGTTTGGTTCCGGAACCTTATATGGGGGAGAAATAATAGGTTAGGGTTTAGAATTTTTATTGGCATTTTTTTAATATTTTGAGCTTAAAGTTTGGCAACACATTGGGTTTAGCACATTTTAACTTACAAATTGGGTTTAGAAAATAATACCCAAAACAAATAATTAAATAAAAAAAATCCCTTTAATTAATTCGGTTCGGTTTGGTTTGGTTCGGTTTCTAGATCACTAAAACTGAACCGAATCAAAAGAATTCGGTTCGGTTCTGTTTTTTCAATTCGGTACGGTTTTTTCGTTCGGTTCGGTTTTTTCGGTTTCGGTTCGGTTTGATTTTCGGTTTTTTTCGGTTTTTTGAACCCACCCCTAGATTAACTAGTGAAATTTTTTCTTCTAACAAAAGTCTTATGCATGCATGTTAGTCACAATTCATTGAGAATGTTAATTGGCTAGGGCCTTATAACAATAGAGTTGGACATTATTGTCATTTTAACTAGCAAATTAGTTTGACTTTTTAACTAGTAGCTAAACTAAAAATTATAGTATTTTAACTAGTATCTAACAAAAGTTCTTTTGAATTTGGTATTTAAACTAAAATGCCCCTTAAATTTATTGGAATGGTTGGAATTTCGTCCACAAATGCCTGCTTGGTGGGTTTGAAAAGCCTTCACTATGAGCAAACGTGGGTTAGGCAAGTTGGCTAGAGTAATGTGCATGCACAACTCAAGTTTGATTCTCTCATTTCCGTAAATTAGAGAAATTTAGAAAATCCTCTGAGGCAGCGGTAACACCGCTGATAGATTCATATGGCCATTCTCAAAATCTGGTGAGTTCTATGTCAAACTAGGTATCATTGGGCTCATTGTAGAGCTTTGTCTAAGGCTAGATCCAACAAGCCATGCTCGTCTCACAGTCTTAATCCGGACATATGGCATAGGATTTGGGGCTGCAACACTCTCCCTAAAATCAAGCTCTTTCTTTGGCGATTGATCATGCACTCCCCCACCTTTGATTGCTTATTTCGTAGGAAGCTAAGCCCCAATCCCTTGTGCCCCATATGCAAAATGCACCCTGAAACTTCAACATAATTGATCTTTCAATGCCAATGGGCTGAAAGGGTGTGGTTTGGTAGAGATCTGGCCTATAGACCCAATCTCACTTTCACCTTACCCCTTCAACGACAAGTTCACCCTCGTGATTAATTACTTAAAAGTAAAAAGCCATTATAAATAAATAGAAAAACAAAATCAAATTAAACATTAGAAAACAAAATATAGCAAAGCCTTATGCATCTTCTTCTTCCCCTTCGAATTTTTTTCCGACCACAAACATTTATCCCCACCAATTAACAATAACGTACAGTTTTTTTAATGATATCAGTTAAACATAGAACAAAACTGTTTTTCCAAAAGTGAATTTTATTCCCATTTCCAGTTACAAACTTTGATAAGGCAAGAAAAACAAAGGGAGGACTACGAATCAAACTGAGTTGCAGTAGACTTCCGGCAAGAGGACTGTGAATCGAATTTGAGGTGAAATGTTGACCCGCATAGAGTTCCGGAGTTGAACTTTATATCTTTTCTAGGGTTGACTTGCCTCCAGTGTACTTATCCCCGTCTTAGGAGTTTGTCATGCTCTTCAGAGAGGCTATGTCGTTGTCGGAGTTACTAGCTCGACCAGAATAGTGTTGGACTGAGTTAGTCCAACGTCACAGGATCTGACAAGGAGAAGGGATGTGCAATTAGCACATATCCCCTTCGGAAAAAACGATAACAAATAGTTAGGTCGAGCTCTTTGTTTCAAGGTAAAGCGATTTAAATTTGTCAAAGTAATAAGATATTAGAACAAAATAAATAAAGAAATTGGAAATCCTCCATTTTTCTATTCCTCTGGGAAAACCCGAGCATTGCGATAAAACTCTTATTCCCATCGTATGGAGTTGGATTCGTGATTCTTCAATCCGTCATGAAGTAGTTGAGACATCGTCCTGGGTGCTGAGATAAGCCTTGCGCTACAAAGCGTGCTTTGTATCGCACTATTTCATTCTTCTCATTACACTTCCTCACGAAAACCCACTTGTAACCAACGGGCTTCACGCGTGGTGGTGTAGGAACGATAGGTCCAAATACCTTACGTTTCACGAGCGAATCGAGTTTGACCTGGATTGCTTGTTTCCAGTTTAACCAATCAGTTATACGTCAGCATTCATTGACGAAACGTGGTTCAATGTCATCGCTAAGCATGATGTCAGTAGCTACTGAGTACGAGAATGCATCGGGAGGTCAACATGTTTCATCTGAAGCATCACCGTAATCTAGAATAACCTCATGCATTGGAACGGATAAGTGAGCGATGGTCGGATTCAAACTAGGGTCACTAAT
The DNA here is from genome assembly GCA_035220775.1 of Malus fusca. Lineage (NCBI taxonomy): Eukaryota > Viridiplantae > Streptophyta > Magnoliopsida > Rosales > Rosaceae > Malus > Malus fusca. Next base: position 28,324,569 of record CM069069.1, read on the forward strand.
TGGTGCCATTTTCCTCTTACGGGGTTGTGAATCCTTTGAACCAAGGGGTCTGCCACACTTCAGGGTCGGAGCAGATAATTTGCTAGCCGCCAATGTACCTTGTCGCGTGGAGGGTGCGGCTTCCCCACCTTCGGGGACGGTCCAGCCTTCCCAGGCGGGTTGTTGACGTACACGGGGAACATATATCCTTGCAGGTGTGTTTGAAGCAGGTATATGTGATTTTGTCACCTTTGCTAGATCATTAAAAGCATTCGGCATGCTTTGAGAAATACTCTGAAGATCTATAATTCGACGCATCTCAGTTTCAAACTGGGAAGTGCAGGGATCTAAATGAGACATAGTGGAAGCATACCACGGCAATTCGCAGCGTTCTACGGGAACGTTAGCATGCTTATCTCCCCCTAACGACGAGAAGACTATCTCATCAAAGTGACAATCGGCAAAACGTACGGTAAAGAGATCTTCTATCAAGGGTTCTAAGTAGCGAACAATTGATGGCAAATCATAACCGACATAGATTCTCATTTTTCTCTGAGGACCCATTTTGGTACGTAGCGGCGGCGTTATTGGCATATAAATGATGCACCCAAACGCCCGTAAATGCGAGACGTCAGGCTCGTATCCAATGACCAACTGTAACGGTGAATGTGGTTGGGTAGCGGTGGGCCTCAGGCGGACCAACATAGCTGCGTGCAATATTGCATAGCCCCAGGCAGATACCGGCAGTTTGGTTCGCATAACCAAAGTCCGAGCTATCAATTGAAGTCGCTTTATGAAAGATTCTGCCAGGCCGTTTTGGGTGTGAACATGGGGTACAGGATGTTCCACATTTATCCCTACTGACATGCAATAATCGTCAAAAGTCTGTGACGTAAACTCTCCAGCATTATCCAGTCGAATCGACTTGATCGGATAATCAAGACGGTGAGCCCTTAGCTTAATGATTTGAGCTAGGAGTTTAGCAAATGCGGCGTTGCGTGTGGACAACAAGCAAACATGTGACCATCTTGTCAATGCATCAACCAACACCATAAAGTATCTAAATGGTCCACATGTTGGTTGGATAGGTCCACAAATGTCCCTTTGAATCCTCTGAAGAAATTTAGGGGGGTCGTGAAAAATCTTTGTATATAAGGGTTGAGTATTTAACTTCCCTAAAGAACACGCTTTGCATGGTGGGAGTCCAACATAGGGATGTAACTTATGCCCGTGTGAAGATTTGAGGATATGGTGCATCATGTCATGTCCAGGATGTCCCAAATGATCATGCCAAAGCAACAAAGTGTCCGGGAACTCAGGCATAGGGCCGGCCACACTGTGGGCTTCTATGCCGCCAATGGTTGTGATGTACAACCCACTCGGCAAGCGTTCCAACTTCTCGTGAATATGCTTATGGCCATATTCATACGAAGTGATACAAAGAAATTCAGAACCATGATCTTCAGTGGTTTCAAGATGATATTGATTATCTCGAATGTCTCTAAAACTCAACAACGTTCTTCCGGAACGTGGAGAATAGAGTGCATCCTTAATGGTCAGAATTGTACCATTAGACAACATGATAGGTGCCTTTTCGTATCCTTCAATCATGTTTGATGAGCCTGAGAGAGTCGTCAAATGAGCTTTCTTGGGTATGAAGTTAGTAAAATAGTGGCGTTCACATAAGATAGTGTGCGTAACTCTACCAGACAACTAACTTCCCCACTAGACATACCTAGAAATAAATTGGTTGAATTGGTTACATGTATAAATATAAGTCCTTTCATTCAATTAAGCCATTCGAGAAAATAATATCTATTCAAATAACAATCCATAATTCAAAACAAACCAAAACCAAACAAATTATTCCAAATACTGAGAAAAATTGTTCAAAATTAAACCATAAACCTAGCAAAATAGAGGGGTAAGGTCGGCCACTCCTAGTGGGTTCGTCCACTAGGGGTAAACACCCTAAATACATGTCTATCTTATTCATCCATAGGCCCTGACGCCTCTTGGAAATCTGATATCTCCAATGATGTAGTTGCATCTTCCGGATAAGCCACATATGCAAAGTTAGACTCACGACGGGAATGATACTTGGCAATAGCCTCAGGGGAAGCTCGGCATACGCGTGACCAATGATCCCTTGATCCACAATGATAACATATGTCTGGTTCAGTAGAAGCAGCCTGAACGGGAGCTTTGCCCTTGTTGTTGAAGTTTGGGACCTTGGGGGTGAGTGGTGGACACTGCTGGGTCGTAATTCTTCCCTTAGGTGCGGCACTCTGTTGACCTTGGGCCCATGGTTAGGCTTGCCGCCTATTGCCACGGCCACGACGGTTCTTTCGTCATTTATGGCTACTAGAATAGGTCGCATGCGCTTCAAGCGCGATGTTCGAGCCAATGGGTCAAGCTTGATGATTCTTCATCAAAATCTGGTTCTGCTTTTCAGATAGAAGTAAAACAGAGATCAAATCCGAAAACTTGGTGAATTTATGTGCCCTATCTTGTTGTTGCAGGACAGTATTGGTGGCATGGAAGGTCGAATAAGTCTTCTCCAGGAGATCTGATTCGGTTAGTTCCACTTTGCAGAATTTCAACAAAGAACGGATTCTACAAACTTCAGAGTTGTATTCATTCACGGACTTAAAGTCCTGGAAGCGAATGTTGCCAGTCGTGTTTTGCTTCAGGCAAGTATATGTCTTTCTGGTGATCGAAATGGTCGGCCAGAGCAAGCCAAAGGGTGCGTAGGTCCTCCTTAACGAGATACTCAGTCTGGAATGCATCATGAATGTGTCTTCAGATGAAGATCATTGCAGTGGCCTTCTGAGCTTCGTCAACAGGTTTGTCCGCGATAGGTGTCTCGATGGTGGCTCTAATACCCTTTACAGTGAGATGGAGCTTCACATCTTGAACCCACTTCAGATAGTTTCTTCCAGAGACTTCTAGAGCGGAGAAATCGAGCTTGTTCAAGTTCAACATGTCCCTAAAACGGAGGGAGAAAACATGATTAGTCATATGGTAAGCCATAGACATATATCGTATAACATACAGGTTCTTTAGACATGTATTGGTTTAATTTATGCATGAAAACTACGAGTTTCATGTGGTATATTTTGAATGAAAACTTCATGTTTCAAAGGCACTAAATTTGAAACTACAGGTTCAATTTAGTTTTATGAACAATTAGTTCATAATGAGAGGTTCTTGCAAGAAACACAGAATGTAATATACTAACTAAGTGTAGTGGATTTGAGTTGTTTTCGGGAACTCAAGTGTGAGAGCTTCGATACTATGAAAGTATGTGACGGTTCAAAGTATAAAAATAAATTATTGAATCGTTAATGTCCAAAAGTGATCTTCAGGTCAATAATTTTGGATTCATTATCAGATTAATGGACTGCAGGTCACTTTTAATTAATTCAATAAATCGGGCCATACAAGGTTGATTGTAGAAGGAAAATAAAATTAAAATAATATTATTGGATCGAGAATATAGCCCCAAAATAATTTTGGGCTTGGTGTCGTGGGTTAAGAGGCACGGGTTTGGGTGCCTTAAGCATAAGGCAAGGCCCAAAGGTTCTCGGGTTGGCTGCAGGAAAACAGCTCATGGTGGCTGCAGGCTACGGGCCTGGGTGGAAAAAAAAAAGAAACCCAAGCTGGAGGTTGGGTCGAGGGAAGGCACGGGGGAAGGCCAAGCAGGGGCTGGCCTATTGGTTGTCGCGGTAAGCCCTAGTCGCATGCGGACCGGGGTGTGACAAGGGTGCAATGGCAAATGGGCCGTGATAACTAGACCCAAGTAATTGGACTTGGCGTCCGGGTAAGCAGGCTGTAGGCCTGGGCAGTTTGCACAATGATGGTGCGATGGTGTGCCGCACCATGCCCTATTTCCTCTTCTTATTTTTTCGAATCCCATAGGGTTTAGGAAAAACCCTAAATATGCTTCTAATTTAATTTTGTACTTTGACTCACAAATTCCACATAACAATTTAATTGTGCGATGCATGAAACAAATATATATATTGACAAATATATGAACATATACAATATATATATATATATATATATCGAAAGGAAAATATAAACATAGAGGGGTTCATGCATCATGGGGAATGTTTTTATGCTTCGTGGACATTTCAAATATCTTCTTTTATTTTAAGCGTATCTAATTAGCAGAAAACGAATAAGCCTTTGAATTTGGTGGATGATAACCTCCTCCAACGATGCATCAATTCCTTACCTTTTGGCAAGAGCGAGATGATAACGTGTTGTAGGCCTATATGATTGAACGATCTAGGGTTTAGAGAGAGAGGGGGCCGGCCACTATTAGAGAGAAGAGAGATTGATTTAATTGTGAGATGTGTTTGATTCACCCCATTGTGCCTTTATTTATAGTAGTAGGAAGAGTAAAACCTTTCCCTTTAGGATTACAATATTTAATAGGTAATCTAAATCCTAATAGGAATATAAGATATATTCCCAGATTCCCTACGATTTACACAATCACATTCCTATTCTAAATATGACTGTAACATTTATTACCTTTGTTGATGCACGAAATCAGTGAGGACTTTGGTACAACAGAAAGTGTCAAGTTTGTGACTTTCGCTAGATTGCTCATGTCACTAGTGTGGATAAGTATGTAAATGGATAGAGACAGGTAAGTAAACACAAGATGTACGTGGTTCACCCAGATTGGCTACGTCCACGGAGTAGAGGAGTTCTCATTAATTGTGAAGGGTTTACACAAGTACATAGGTTCATGCTCTCCTTTAGTGAGTATTAGTGAATGATTTAGTATAAATGACATTAGGAAATATTGTGGGAGAATGATCTCCTTTTATAGAAGAGAGTTTCTAGCTTTGTTCTGAAATTGACACGTGTCGTGTTGTGATTGTCTTCTGATGTTGACACGTGTCGCGCTATGATTGGCTTCTGATGTCGACACGTGTCGCGCTGTGATTGGCCTCCTGGTTTAAGGGAAACTCTTCTGGGTCCTTGACGGTATAACGTTGACCGGTGCTCGGTAGTTTTGGGATTGGTTAAGTATGGTACAAACAGTGCTCCCCTAAGTTCCCAAGTGAGGGAAGCTCCTCGGTTGGGGACTTGCAAGATCCAAGCCGCTGAGTAATCACAAAACTTCTAAGTACCGAAGTGTGGTATCGTTTTCACTTACCTTATCTATCTCATATGTATATGTGGCATCTTCTCTGGAAGTACTCTTCCTCCATCCATGGGTGGTATCTTTAACCGGTGGAGATGCACAAGGTAATGTATCAATTTCACTTGAAGCTTACTTATAGTTTCAAGCTTGGTCAAGCGCGATACAAACCATGTAGTAGGAGTCCCCCAAGTCGCCGAGCTAGGAGATCTGCCGAAAGAAGTGACACACAAGGTAAGCAATCATAGCTCCAAGCAATCAGTCCCAGATCAGAAGTTTGATTTCGAGTTCCGACTGATTGTTCTCATTCTCCCTATCTTGCAAGCAGCAGGAAGGATAAAGAGAAGAAAAATGAGAATAGATGATATGAAATACTTTTTCTTTTGAAGAAGTAATTTTCCATAGGCTTATTCTTGAACTGGGCTGGAGGGTTTTCTAGTTTCCTCTAGAGTATAAGGCCGACTCAAGAATTTGAGGGTCAAAACAAGTCCATCAAATCAAGAGTTCGGTCAACCTTGATGATATGAGATACTTTTTCTGTTGACAAAGTAGTGGATGTGGTATGGCGAGGCTTTGCTCTTTGGCGAAGTTGCTAGCGAAATGTTGTTGAAGTTTCTTGAGCTCTTCGGATAGGGCAGCGATGCCGAGCTTGGATTTGACTTAGACTCCTCCGTCTGGATTATGCTGTTCTGCAGGGAAGGCGTCGTGCTATAGTGATCTTTTCTAGCTCATCGTTGAACCTTTTGCTTTAATCTTTTGCATTGCAAAAGTGGTGTGTAACCTTTGCATTTGAATGGTCCTTCAGAGCATTACTTCTCAGCGACTCATCCATGCTTGGCAGCTTTAGTGTAAAGAGCCAATATCGTATCAACTGTTCTGAAGTATTTGCCGAAAGGATTCGTGACATTGACAATAGTTAAGGATGAGTACTCGAGAGCAATGCTAGGTAAGTAACCAGGCAAAGGTTCCGGGCAATCAGTTCCGAATCGAAAGTTTGATTTCAGGTTCCGACTGATTGCTTTCTTTCTCCTTGTCTTGCAGGTAAGAGCAAGGGCAAAGGAAAAGACAGGGAAAAAGCATGATATGGGATACTCTTACTTTTAACCCTGATGATATGAGATACTCTTGCTCTGGTGTAGCTTGTTTGCAGAGGTATTATCAGGGGAAAGGAAGCTGAGTATTTCGAGAGGCTTCGTTGGGAGTGCCCTCTCAGATATAAGGAATAGTTAAGCATTTTTGCAGGTCTGCCTGTCCGTGGAGGGTGGAGGTAGACATATATAGGAGTTTCCCCAACAATAAGTAGTAATGTTATTCATTTACCCTTCTTGGTTATAGCAATGTATTGTGAGCTGCAAGCTTCACGTGTTTTAACTTTGTCAGAGCACTTTGAAAAAGTGTTATGTGGTATCTGTAAAGCTAATGTTGCGTGTGAAGATTGTAGACAAATTTTATCCAAGGAAATCTTGCTCTCGAAGTTCGTAGAGTGGTGCCTCTTCGGCTTTCGAACAAGCAATCATGTTGGGGATCTGGCTCTCGAGATTCGGAGAGCGTTGCCTCTTCAATTTTTGAACATGCGATCCTATTGGGGATCTAGCTCTCAAGATTTAGAGAGTGGTGCCTCTTCGATTTTTAAGAAAGCAATCCTGGTGGGAGTCTGGCTCCCGAGATTAGGAGAGCGGTGCCTCTTCGATTTTTGAGAAAGAAATCCTGGTGGGAGTCTGGCTCTCGAGATTCGAAGAGCGGTGCCTCTTTGATTTTTGAGCAAGTAATCCTGGTGGGAGTCTGGCTCTCGAGATTCGGAGAGCAGTGCCTCTTCGATTTTTGAGAAAGCAATCATGTTGGGAGTGTTTTCTCGATGTGAGTAAAGGTTGGGCATTTTTGCCAGTCTGCCTTGCCACGGAGCACGGAGGTTGACACATATAGGGACTTTCTAGTTATCAAGCAATGATGCTGTTCCTTTACCCTTGTGGGTAATGGTAGGGTAGCTGGACCTTCAAAATTAATGTGTCTAAACTTTGTCAGAGATCTTTGGCAAAGTTATCTGTGGTACCCGATGAGCTGATGTTGCGTGTGGGGATTGTCGACATATTTTACTCAGGAAAATCTGCTTCTAGAAATCCAAAAAGTGGTGCCTCTTCGATTTTTGAACAAACAGCTCTACTGCCTTTTCTTTTATAGGGGCACCAATTGTGTGCAAGAAGTATGTTCAGAGAGTTATTGGTTGTAGGAATTTTCCCCTTATTTTCGTACTTTAGAGATTTATTGGACCTCATTTTTCATTTATCATTTCTGAAAATGTCTGGCCCATCCGACCGTCGTTTTGACTTAAACTTTGGTGAAGAGGCAGCCATGCCTCCTCAAGACAACATATGGCGCCTGTTGGAAATATGCCCTGAAAGCCAATCTTTGGAAGAAACCTTTCAGGACAAATGAATAGATGTATAGATGATTCTTATACGTCAAATGGCAAAGACACGAATTAGGACTATCTCAATAAACGATATATGTCTTAAATAGTGTATCCATGGACAATGGATGGATTGAAGAAGTAATCTAATGATGTTAGACTACAGAGACCTTCTTCAGATAACCAAATGTCCAAAAGGTTCCTGGTCATTGGATTGTCGGAGGGAAACTGACAATGCGTAGATCGGTACATACTGTGTCTGCTTCAAATGGAAGGATGGAAAGTCTCATCCCATTCGTGTTGTGACACTAAGACAAGTATGTAGGTGCTCATTAGGGGAATGAGTTCACTGAACACAATCGAACGAGAGTACTTGCATGGAGGTCTACTCACATGTCAAGCAAGTAACTCTAATGGTTGGAATAATGTAAGTAGTCCTTAGACCTGAGGCATCGTCGTTGTCTTGTGGTTAAGTACTTGATCTTTGATTATGTCAAACGTCAATCTTTCAGAATGTCAACGGCATAGTCGGGGTTAAGCCACTTAGTCATGAAGGCAAGTGTATGCGCAACAAGGAATCTCTAATCCTCGGTAAGAGATGAAGAATACTCTAAGATATGATTCGGAAATCTTCGGCCGAAGTATCGAGCGTATTGAAAGGAATACGTTCTTATACGACTCAAAAGAATCATATAAGAAGGAATAATCACATTAGGGGTTTGACATAATATATCCATACCCTAGTAATATGATTGAGAGTATTGTATTAGAGAAGGATCGAATTACATTGTAATTCCAACTGAATAGGTTCTCCGAATAAACTTCTACATTAGCTTGGGTAGCTATGACATATGGTTAGATGTCACTCATAGTTTGTGAGTTCTTCTAAGATAAATAAACATAGTCATCAAAGAAGAATGGTGAATTAAAATGAAGTTTTGATTCACTAGTGATTGAAATTAAATTGAATTAATGCCGATCACCTCACTGCCTTGCTAATTAGAACCTAAAAGATTGTTCACCAAAACACTATTGTAGTGGGTAATTAATGGATGATGGAAATAATTAATTGGATTAATTAAGTGTTTTGATTAATTTAGAAAGTCTAAAGAAATCATAAAAGCGATAAAAGATCGTTTTGGGCTTAAAGAAACGTTCGGGATTAATTGGGCCCATTGGGCCTAAACCCATTGGGCTTTTATTCAAGCATTGGATGACTTGAAATAAATGAAAGCCCAAAGCCCAAATGAACACAAGTAGGCCGGCCATACTAAGGGTTTGGGAGAGTTGTTTGGTCAATTTGTTGACTAGGTTTTTGATAATATATAAGGAACTTTATAGAGATTGATTCCTTTAATGGTTTTGTGAGTTTTAGAAACACAAAATCAAAACCACCATCTCTCTCTCTCTCTCAATAGGGCCGGCCAACCTAGAGGGTGAATTGGCTAACAACTTTTCATCCTTTTGGTCATTCCTTCATCCTTCTCATTATACTAGTGGGTGAGGATCTTTAGAGGTCTTCTACTTTGGGGACTTGAAGAGAACCTAGGAGCACTCATTCTATCAAAGTGGAGGAGGCAAGGAGGGAAGCTAGGCTCAAGGAATTCAAGGAACAAAGGGTTTGGAGGTGGTCCATCCTTGGTCTAAAATCAAGAACAAGAGGTATAGATCTATTCCTTGATTTTGTTCTTAAGCAAAATTGTTTTGATGCATTATATTTAAACCTATGAACCTTGAAGGGGATTTGCATGACTATAACTTTGATAACTTGTTATAAATGCTTCCGTTACGTATGTATATAAATCTAGAATTGTATATGCATGCTAGTCATTTTGAAATCCCAAATCTTGAAAACTCATAATTTTCCCTTCAAGTGGTATCAGAGCCAAAGGTTTATGTATAATGTGTCCTTTTGGATTTTATGCATATGGGTATTAATGTTATGCATGACATAATTATTGTTTCATTCAAAATATGTTTATCTTTTGTTTTTCAATAGTTGAAGAATGTTAGTCAATAGTTGAAAAAGATATGTATGCAAAAGTTGTTTTGTATGCATGAATGAAATTTGAGTTTTGAACTAATTTTTGACATATTACTTCTTCATTTAAAGTATGTTTATCTTTTGTTTTTCAATGGTTGAAAAATATAAATCAAGAGTTGAAAAGATGTGCATGTAAAAGTTGTTTTGTATGCATGAATGAAGAACAAGTCATGAACAAAATTTTGGGTTTCTTGTTTTTTTTTTGTTGGCACGATTTTGGGGAGATTTTGAGCATGTGTTTATGTTTTATTGTAAGACACTCACACATCATTTAAAACTAGAAACTAGAAACCTTGTCACTTAAGTTTTTAAGTTTGAAAAATCACCAAGAATACACAAATCTTGAAATATGTGTTCATGGTTTTGTTCTTGGTGTTCATAGTTTGTTTTTGGATGAAAATGGTTTTCATGCATAGTTTTGTGGTTTTGGATGATGTTCTTACCATCCATAACCATATTAAAATTATTTGAACCCTACTTGATTAGGTGAAATTCCATTATTTTTCTAAAGAATTAAAAGCAAAGACAAGTGACAAACAAAATGATGTTTCTTTTTATTTTGTATTGAGTTAATGCAAGATGAGTGGATTTTCATCCCCCCCATTATACAAGGCCGGCCTACCTTAGTGGATTTACCACTTATGGGGGCCATTTTATATTTTGAGAAAGTTGGTTTTACTTTTGAGTATTTATGGTTTGACCCCTAACTTTTTCATATTTGCATAAAGGCCCCTACTAACTAGAAAGTTAAAATATTTGATTTTAATTTGTTAGTTGTTTAAACTCATAATACTATTATGCCCATATGCACTAAATCTAAATGTTTATGTTGCACTCCATATGATTATTTAATGTGATTAGATAGTTTGAAAAATGGGTGACTATGGACTTATGCCTTAAACGATAATTGAGCTATGAGATAAGGCGCTAAAATCAAATTGTTTGAACCTTGGGAATGTGTTTTAATTACTGTTTAATTGGACCTTGTCACGTTTGAAATTAATCTATCTCTCCCCTTTTAGTATATGTAATTTATAGGAATTTGTACAAATCGGTTTGTAATTCTTATTACTTCTTAATCTCTATTCATTAGTTGATTCCCTCTAGTGCTAGACTAGAGTTTCTTTAACTATTGGTAATGAGACATAACTAAAAGAGGGTTTTGACATGAGATTAAAGATTAAATGGGTCCAACGCCCTAATTAGCAATGAATGATTGTCTTTCATTTCTAATGGCTAAATGAAAATGTTTTAATTGGATTGAAAAACACGTAATTAAATTGACACAACCTCCCCGAGTTTATATTCAACAATGATGGCTCGTTGTTGCAATAACCTAATAAGTCCATGGTCATCCAAGAGCCTAAGATAACTATAAAGTCCAATTTCAAAGGAATGCAAAAACCATAGTAGTAGTAGTTACTTCCAATATTTGAAAAATTCGTTTTTGATATTGATTTGTTTTTCTTAAAACAAATAGTGGGAGTATCATACGCTACTAAAATATAATGAATATAATTAGTAGTAATATATATCTCCAATATTTTGAAAAATGTTTTGATATTGATTTGTTTTGTGAAAACGAATAGTGGGGATATCATATGCTACTAATTTCATTAACTTTGGACTAGTAGTTATAATAGGACTATTTATTTGAATATGATTAAATAAATAATATTGATGAGACCTTAAAATCCCTCAACCAACAAACAATATTAAGTTGAAAGCGTGAGAGTGCTTAGAACACTATTTCGTGGCCTTCCACCATGGTAGGCTCCAAGCGTTTATGACTTGTACACCGTCTTCACCCTATCATGGGGAAGTTCAAAGTGCATGCTTATATTCAGGAGGAGTTTATTCAAAACATTTGATGAGGTTAAGGTAGGCAACGAGTGTGGTCAACATCGTATCATCGTGAGGTCATACTTGAACCCCTATCTAAACCAAGCATGGTGGGAAAGAACTTAACTAAGAAAAATGGTGCCAACATCGTATCATCGTGAGGCATTGTTTTCTAGAGGCCAAATAGATGGGTAATCACAAAAACTTGTTGTGAATGGGTAATTATACCCTCTCATTATTATTTTTGCTAGCCAACATCGTATCATCGTGAGGTGGGCTTGGTAATAATGAGCCTCCCATAACCCGCTAGGAGCTTTCTTTGAAATCTCCCGGATTCCATTTTGAGGGATATGGAATTTGCCAAAAATGGTGGGTGGTGTCATTCGGTTTAAAGACCCGAATCGTTTGACTTAATCAACAATCAATCTAATTATTTTAGTGTTTATGTATTTAGATATGGTTGGAAGCGCACTCGCGAAAATACTCGACAAACATTGCCTTGAGGGGCACAATTTCCCATCATGGTATTGTAATGTCAAGATTCTCCTAACATTGGAGAAGATTGTTTACGTGCTAGACAAGGCTTCACCTCACATACCTCTTGGCCCTGAGGCTACAGAGGATGAGCGTGCTAAGTTTGACAAGCACGTTGAGGATGACACACAAGCCAAGTGCTATCTGTTGGCTTCCATGAATGAGGAGCTACAGAGACAGCACGAGGACATGGACAGTGCATTTTCCATAATACTCCATCTTACGGAGTTATATGGCGAAGGGATGCGCAACCGTCGCTTTAGCACTGTTTGTGAACTTGTGAAGACCAAGATGGTCAAAGGGGCTCCAGTACATCAACATGTACTGAAGATGATAGGATTCATTGAACAATTGGAGAACCTTGGTACTCCATTTGACGGGGAATTGGCCCAGGACTTCATATTGGCTTCTCTTTCTGATTCATTTGCGCAGTTCGTAATGAACTACAATATGAATAAAATGGATAGTACTCTCTCTGAGTTGCTAAATATGTTAGTAACTGCCGAGAAGACTATGAAGAAAGAGAACATTATAGGGACTGCTGCAGTAGCCTATAACAAGCCATCCTCTTCCAAAGCCAAGCTGAAAGGCAAAGGCAAATGAAAGGAGATGAAGTCACCCACTCATAAGCCGAAAGGAAGAGTGTGGAAAAAGAAGGCAATAGAGCCCAAAGGGACTTGCCACCACTGTGGAAATGAGGGACATTGGAGAAGGAATTGCAAGTTTTACCTTGCAAGTCTTAAGGACAAACCACAAGGTATGGTTTATGTTCTTGTTTTCAATTCTAAATGTTAGATCTTCTAAATATTTATATTTGATATAAAGGGCTAATCATTTGTATAATTGTATATAGGTGGAGAAGCCAAGTAGAAGAGAAACAAGCAAGGAAAGGTGTGGAGAAGAGTTCGTCCACCATGTTTTTTGCTTACTACTTAAGAAGTTTGTTGCATTTAAAGACAGTCTTTAAACTTTCTTATTTTGTTAAGAACTTAATATGGCTTCATATGATGGAAGGCCACTAAATAAATGCTTATATGTATAAAGGTATTTAAATTAGTCTCTAAATGTTTAGAGCTAATGCTTTTTATATTAAACATTATGAATGTTTGAATTATCATATTAATGTAATGTGATGAATGCCTTCTAATACATTTTCTTAATAGTAGTGTTATGAATTGAATATTGTCTTGTTGTATCCTAGATGAGATACAAGATTTATATCATATGAAACACAATGTCTTATACCAATATACACCAATTTTATACATTTTGAATGTATGAAATGATTTCTCATTAAAGTCATGAGAAATAGTGGGAGGTGTGAAAATGGATATAAACTTGAATGTGATTGGTTTATAGTTGTCAAAAAGAATAATAGTACTTGACTATTATTAAGAGTTTGTAATTTTAAATTGTTAAAAGACACAAGCTCTTCAAAAGTTAAAATTCTATGTTGTGTGACATTTAAAGATAGTCTTTGAATGTTGGTTTCGTCAACCTAGCATAAAATGGTTATATGTTGGGAGTTGTCCATCATTCTCTTTTATGAGAACAAGCTAAATAAACAAAGCATATGGACAAGTTGATGAAACAAAAGGGAATAACTTCAAAATGAGTCACAACATTTGGTTTAACAACAAGACAATCCAAATTCAACATCTAATGTAACAATATTGCTCTATGTAGTTTTGATAAAGAATTATATCAACCACCTAGAAGGAATGGTTGAGTTTCTATATCATTAGTAGAAGCTATGCTTCCACTAAAGACTTGGATAATTCATATATAACTACATTAAAGGTCTTAGTATGACTAAAACTTGAAACATGGTGTATGACACCATATGAATTAAATGGAATTGCTTGAGAAGGAATTCTTTTGTGTATGATTCGATTGAATAACTTGTGTTAGCTAGTGTTGTTAATGATCTCAAAATAGTTGAGATATCATCAATAAGCTAATGGATCTTAATGATTGTCAATAGATCCAATACAAGTTAGTGGGAGCAATATGCATTCAAAACAAGACGATATAATTGTTAATTTTAAATGAATGCTAAGTTACATCAAGGCCAGTGGGAGTGATGTCATAATTTGAGCAAACAAGATATGAATGAAGTCTATTTGATAGATTTGATAAATCATAGATGTTACTCGAAAAATGACAAAACATGACACAGTCAATTTTGAAGTATAGACTTGAAATTGGACTTATTGATATAGTAAGACTATCTCAAGGATATTAAATGAGGAATTAAATCTCAAATGTTGTAGATTTAAGAAAGCATTTTCCTATGTGATAAGAAATCACTTTCAGAACCCTTATAATGAATGTGTCATAAAATCACAAAAGGGACACATGTATTGACTTGTGAAAATAGATATCCAAAAGTGAAGAACCACAGGGGTTGTCACTTTAAAATATTACTATACCCCAGGATCAGAACCAAAGCAACTGATAGAGTATTATTGTCGTTTAAGAGGAAACATCAGAGTAGGACTCTGGAAGCGTACATTCACTTAGGTTGTTAACCAAAGTGAAAATAAGCCATTTTAACAAATGGAACTTCATAATGGATGAAGAACTAACCATATGAATGAATTGGTAGTATGGTACTACAATGGTCTCAAGAATGGAGCAAAGTTTGTATAAAGTATACAAACAAAATATATGACGATATATTGTTTTAGAAACTGCTTCAAAAAGGTGTTTTGAATGAAGGGGTTCTATTAGAACCAATGATTGAATCCAAACCATAAGGTCGATGGTAGTGTACTACGACGTAATGGGGCGATAGCTCAAGCCATGGAATCAAGGTCTCATCAAAATATTCGATCACAATAAAGAGACATCATCAAATGTTTTGGAAACATTTGATAAGTAAATTCCCTTTTAAAATAAAAGGAATTAATACATAACCAAGTTAACCAGCTAGCATGAACTCTCTCGACAAGATGTATAAGATACACTAGTGATTGACTTTAGTGCAAGTGGGAGATTGTTGGAAATATGCCCTGAAAGCCAATCTTTGGAAGAAACCTTTCAGGACAAATGAATAGATGTATAGATGATTCTTATATGTCAAATGGCAAAGACACGAATTAGGACTATCTCAATAAACGATATATGTCTTAAATAGTGTATCCATAGACAATGGATGGATTGAAGAAGTAATCTAATGATGTTAGACTACATAGACCTTCTTCAGAAAACCAAATGTCCAAAAGGTTCCTGGTCATTGGATTGTCGGAGGGAAACTGACAATGCGTAGATCGGTACATACTGTGTCTGCTTCAAATGGAAGGATGGAAAGTCTCATCCCATTCGTGTTGTGACACTAAGACAAGTATGTAGGTGCTCATTAGAGAAATGAGTTCACTGAACACAATCGAACGAGAGTACTTGCATGGAGGTCTACTCACATGTCAAGCAAGTAACTCTAATGGTTGGAATAATGTAAGTAGTCCTTAGACCTGAGGCATCGTAGTTGTCTTGTGGTTAAGTACTTGATCTTTGATTATGTCAAACGTCAATCTTTCAGAATGTCAACGGCATAGTCGGGGTTAAGCCACTTAGTCATGAAGGCAAGTGTATGCGCAACAAGGAATCTCTAATCCTCGGTAAGAGAGGAAGAATACTCTAAGATATGATTCGGAAATCTTCGGCCGAAGTATCGAGCGTATTGAAAGGAATGCGTTCCTATACGACTCAAAAGAATCATATAAGAAGGAATAATCACATTAGGGGTTTGACATAATATATCCATACCCTAGTAATATGATTGAGAGTATTGTATTAGAGAAGGATCGAATTACATTGTAATTCCAACTGAATAGGTTCTCCGAATAAACTTCTACATTAGCTTGGGTAGCTATGACATATGGTTAGATGTCACTCATAGTTTGTGAGTTCTTCTAAGATAAATAAACATAGTCATCAAAGAAGAATGGTGAATTAAAATGAAGTTTTGATTCACTAGTGATTGAAATTAAATTGAATTAATGCCGATCACCTCACTGCCTTGCTAATTAGAACCTAAAAGATTGTTCACCAAAACACTATTGTAATGGGTAATTAATGGATGATGGAAATAATTAATTGGATTAATTAAGTGTTTTGATTAATTTAGAAAGTCTAAAGAAATCATAAAAGCGATAAAAGATCGTTTTGGGCTTAAAGAAACGTTCGGGATTAATTGGGCCCATTGGGCCTAAACCCATTGGGCTTTTATTCAAGCATTGGATGACTTGAAATAAATGAAAGCCCAAAGCCCAAATGAACACAAGTAGGCCGGCCATACTAAGGGTTTGGGAGAGTTGTTTGGTCAATTTGTTGACTAGGTTTTTGATAATATATAAGGAACTTTATAGAGATTGATTCCTTTAATGGTTTTGTGAGTTTTAGAAACACAAAATCAAAACCACCATCTCTCTCTCTCTCTCAATAGGGCCGGCCAACCTAGAGGGTGAATTGGCTAACAACTTTTCATCCTTTTGGTCATTCCTTCATCCTTCTCATTATACTAGTGGGTGAGGATCTTTAGAGGTCTTCTACTTTGGGGACTTGAAGAGAACCTAGGAGCACTCATTCTATCAAAGTGGAGGAGGCAAGGAGGGAAGCTAGGCTCAAGGAATTCAAGGAACAAAGGGCTTGGAGGTGGTCCATCCTTGGTCTAAAATCAAGAACAAGAGGTATAGATCTATTCCTTGACTTTGTTCTTAAGCAAAATTGTTTTGATGCATTATATTTAAACCTATGAACCTTGAAGGGGATTTGCATGACTATAACTTTGATAACTTGTTATAAATGCTTCCGTTGCGTATGTATATAAATCTAGAATTGTATATGCATGCTAGTCATTTTGAAATCCCAAATCTTGAAAACTCATAATTTTCCCTTCAGCGCTCATCCTTCTTATCCCTTACTGGTTCTCTTACCGTTGGGGACTCTGATATGAAGAATGATATGACCGTTGCGATGGTGGCCAGGAACCTTCTCACTCTCAAATATAACATACTACTTTCCAAATGGTCTGATGAGTTAGCTGTTAAGGATTCTCAGGCTCTCAGTGTTCAGTGTGCAGATTCTGTGTCTAATATGACCCAACGCTTATTTGCTGGAACCCGGCAAGTTGAATCATTGGCGGCTGAAGTGATAAGTCTCAAACAGGAGATTAGAGGGCTCAAGCATGAGAATAAACAGTTGCACATGCTCGCACATGACTATGCTACAAACATGAAGATAAAGCTTAACCAGATGCAGGAATCTGATGGTCATATTTTACTTGATCATCAGAGGTTTTTGGGATTGTTCCAAAGGCATTTATTGCCTTCGTCTTATGGGGCTGTACCGCGTAATGAAGCTCCAAATGATCAACCTCTGATGCCTCTTCCTTCTAGGGTTCTGTCCAGTACTGAGGCTCCGAATGATCACTCTCCGGTGCCTTTTCTTTCTGGGGCTCTGCCGACTACTAAGACTTCTCATGAGCAACCTTTGTGAAGGCTCCCTCTTGTTTGTTTATTTTAACTCATGTTTATGTAAATATTATCGGAGATATCAATAAATAAGCTTTGCTTCATTTCAACATATTGTGTTAAATACACCAAAAGCCTTATTCACTAAGTTCTTTGAATTTTTTCTTTTGTTGAAGCTTGTATGTTGAAGCTTTGTGAGTGAAGCATGTAGGTTGAGGTAGTGCTCCCTTAATTTCCCGAGTGAGGAAAACTTCTCGGTTGGAGACTTGAAAAATCCAAGTCACTGAGTGGTCGTGAGACTTCCGAGTATCAAGGTGCAATAGCATATGGTAGGAGTCCCCCAAGTCTCCGGTCGAGGTAGTTGACGAATGAGGTGTCTTGCTAGTAGCCAAGTTTCCAAAGTAACAAAAGTTCACCATTTTCCTTTCTAAGTGGTAGCCCAAAACTCCTCCTTCATATATACTTGTTATGAAAGTTGTTAGGCCCAAAGAAGATGAGGCCTAGGCATTTTTTTTGTTTTTTTTTTTTTTTTTTTTTGAATTTTTGAATTTTTGAATTTTCGAATTTTCGAATTTCCGAATATATATATATATATATATATATATATATATATATATATATATATTAAGCTTTTTGGTGAAGCTTTGGTGTTGAAGCTTTGTAGGTGAAGCTTTGAGGTTGAAGCTTTGTTGGGTACCGTGAATTGATTTTGCTTCACACTATCTTGATCAAGAGTGTGTGAAGCTTTTGTAGGTGAAGCTTTTGTGTTGAAGCTTTGTAGGTGAAGCTTTTGTGTTGAAGCTTTTGTGGGTGAAGCTTTTAGGTTGAAGCTTTGTAGGTGAAGCTTTGGAGTTGAAGCTTTTGTAGGTGAAACTTTGGAGTTGAAGTTTTGTAGGTGAAGCTTTTGTGTTGAAGCAGGTGAAGCTTTGGAGTTGAAGCTTTGGTGTTGAAGCTTTGTAGGTGAAGCTTTTGTGTTGAAGCTTTGTAGGTGAAGCTTTGGACTTGGAGCTTTTGTAGGTGAAGCTTTGGACTTGGAGCTTTTGTAGGTGAAGCTTTGGAGTTGAAGCTTTTGTAGGTGAACCTTTGGAGTTGAAGCTTTGTAAGTGAAACTTTGGAGTTGAAGCTTTGTAGGTGAAGCTTTGGAGTTGAAGCTTTTGTAGGTGAAGCTTTGGAGTTGAAGCTTTTGTAGGTGAAGCTTTTGTGTTGAAGCTTTGTAGGTAAAGCTTTGGAGTTGAAGCTTTGTAGGTGAAGATTTTGTGTTGAAGCTTTGTAGGTGAAGCTCTTGTTGGCACCATAAATTGGTTTTGCTTCACACTGTCTTGATCAAGAGTGTGTGAAGCTTTTGAGAATTGTAGTTGCCCTCCATTGATGAAGCTCTTGTTGGCACCATAAATTGGTTTTGCTTCACACTGTCTTGATCAAGAGTGTGTGAAGCTTTTGAGAATTGTAGTTGCCCTCCATTGATGAATCTCTTGTTGGCACCATAAATTGGTTTTGCTTCACACTGTTTTGATCAAGAGTGTGTGAAGCTTTTGAGAATTGTAGTTGCCCTCCATTGATGAAGCTCTTGTTGGCACCATAAATTGGTTTTTCTTCATACTGTCTTGATCAAGAGTGTGTGAAGTTTTTTAGAATTGTGGTTGCCCTCCATTGATGAAGCTCTTGTTGGCACCATGAATTGGTTTTGCTTCACACTGTTTTGATCAAGAATGTGTGAAACTTTTGAGAATTGTGGTTCAACTCCTTTGATGAAGCTCTTGTTGGCACCATAAATTGGTTTTGCTTCACACTATCTTGATCAAGAGTGTGAAGTTTTTGAGAATTGTGGTTGCCCTCCATTTGTTGAAGCTTTTGTTGGTGAAACTTTTGTGGTGTAGCTTTGTAGGTGAAGCTTTGAGGTTGAAGCTTTGTTAGGTACCATGAATTGATTTTGCTTCACACTATCTTGATCAAGAGTGTGTGAAGCTTTTGCCATTTGTAGTTGCCCTCCACTTGTTGAAGTTGTTGAATTTTCCAATTTCCTTTTTTCTTTTTTTTTTTTTTTTTTTTTTTTGGAAAACTAGAAATTTGAAAATGTGGGAGAGACAACATATGCAAATTTTGCTTCCTCATTGTTGATTAAGAGATTGTGATGCAAGCCACACCTTGTAGTAGTCGAAGGTTTGGATGAACCATATAAATTGAATTTGCTTCGAGCAGTCTTAATCAAGAGTGTGTGAAGCTTTCTACGAGTTGTAGTGTTTGCATTGTTACAGATGAGAAATATCTGAAGCAGATACAAGAGGGCTGAAGAGCTTGATCTTCGTATACCATGCACTGAAGCCGTTGTTGGCTTGCAATAAGACTTTGTTGGTGACTATAACTCTTGTTAGGCATAAGTGCTCCCTTAGTTGAGTTGTAAAGCTTAAGGGTTTTTTATTATTTGTGAATGCTAAGAGTTCACATGTACAAGCTGTACCACTCGTCTTTTGGTTGGTGGAATGAATGGTGAGTTGCTTTCATCACTTGGTTGGTGGTACGGAGGTGAGTTCCTTCATCACCTTTCATCACCTGGTTGGTGGCACGAAAATGAGTTCATTCTTCACATTTCATCACCTAGTTGGTGGCATGAATGAGAGTACGGGTTATACATTTCATCACCTGGTTGGTGGCATGAAGATGAGTTCCTTCTTCACCTGGTTGGTGATAAGAGTGGCAAGTTGCCAAATAATATTAGAGTACGGGTTGTACATTTCATCACCTGGTTGGTGGCATGAAGGAGAGTACGGGTTGTACATTTCATCACCTGGTTGATGGCATGAAGATGAGTTTCTTCTTCACATTTCATCACCTGGTTAGTGGCATGAAGAAGAGTACGGGTTGTACAATTCATCACCTGGTTGGTGGCATGAAGATGAGTTCCTTCTTCACATTTCATCACCTAGTTGGTGGCATGAAAGAGAGTACGGGTTGTACATTTCATCACCTAGTTGGTGGCATGAAGATGAGTTCCTTTATCACCTAGTTGGTGAGAATAAGGGCAAGGTGCCGAGGCACATTGTAGCAAGTGTCGAATGACACAAAGTGTGTTGAACCCTTTCGAAGCACAGTTGGCTTATGTATGGATGTGTTGGAATGTATGATGTTTATGTATGAATGTGTTGGAATGTATGATGTTTATGTTGATTGACATGAGTGATGTTTATGAATGTTTTGCTATGCATGAAGGGATCCGTGCTTTCGATATGTGAACCATGTTGGTTGTAACACTTAGTATCACAAACTTTGTGTCAAAGTACGCATGTTGAAGCTCTGAGTTGGAGTATAGAGGTAGGTCAGTGTAGACCGAGTGTTCCAGTGCTAGAAATGCAAAAGACTAAGAAAAAGTTGTCTGAATTCCCTCTTCTTTAAATATTTGTCGAATGGCTTGTGTGACAAAAGATCTCAAGCGGTTGAGGGTCAAAACATTTGTAATGTGTATGCCTTCTTATAATAGCATTTCATTCAGTACCTAGTCCTCCACTTTGAAAGGGTGAGGCTTGGCCCCCTAGTCATAATAGTCGACGTTACGTTTACCCCTGGTTGTCTTGATACGAACTTTGATCCCTCTTGTTGTAATGGGCTTGCTGAGAGTAAAAATCATTCCTCTTACCAAGAGACAAATACGTTTGGTGACTTAGTGAGTAGTTAAATGAGGCAGGAGATGATGCAATGGGTTTCTGAATGGCCAAGATCTCCTCACTTGGTAGAACTTGACTTCCACTTCCCACTCGTTGATAGAGGTTAACCATATGGGGGTTCCCTTGGTATGTCCTTGCTTCGGCGGAGGCGTGGTTGTAAGAATGTGCCATCACCTCAGAGTAAGTCTTCCAAGTGTTGGCATTGATCATGTACTTGAAGAAACACTCACATAGGCCTACCGTGAAGGTTTGAGGGCGGTCTTGTCATCTGCCTCAGCGCAGCGAGAATACTCATGGCTGAAGTGACCGGCATACTCTCGTAGTGACTCATCCGACTTCTGACGAATAGTGTACAAGTCATCTGCAGAATGTAAGTGATTGGTCTGGAAGATGTGTTGAGAGACAAACAATTTCCTTAGTTCCTCAAATGAGTCTACTGTCTCGGGTAAAAGACGACAATACAAGTTAATGCTCCGCCAGAGAGGGTGGAAGGGAAGATAAGACATCACTCTTCGTCGGTGTGCATCTGATATGCCATGGTGGACTCAAAGAGGTTAAGGTGTTCAATCGGGTTTTCCCTTCCAGTATAGAGTTGTAAACCAAGCTTTTGTTTTGTCTTCGCTTAAAGGGGGTGTCGAGGATCCTCCTTGTTAGAGGGTCATGCCTGGGTTGGTTCCAGTCAGGTATCTCGGCTTGACGTTCGGCCTTCAACTTGTTTACTTCCTTAATGAGCTGTAGGACAATGAGGTCTTGAGTGGAGTCATGTACCACTAGAATTATCTTCTGTAAGCCTCCATCGCCTTTTGGAAGTAGGAAAGTTTAAGCAAAAGCGTGTGGTTTTTCCTTGGACTTACCGTACTGACTTCTAGGGCGGGTCTGTCGGAATACCTCCGAGTCCCCTCTACCTTCATGTTCCTCTGGGACCTGTCGTTCCTTCCTTAGATTGGCAGCTGGCCTGGATCGTGGGAGGGGACCGAGTCTTTCAAAAACCCTTGGGTCATTGATCTTCGAGCTTATGTGGATAGGATTCTCTCGATGTTGCTTTAGGAAGTCTCGGCAGTCACGATAAATTGCTTTCGATTCTTGTAACCCTTCTGCAAGGAGGAGTCTTCCTTCACTTCTCCTGTTTCGGGTCGAAGCAGCTGGGTTAAGAGAAGTCTCATGTTGATCAATGTTTTGATAATTAGCTCGCTCCTCATCAGGGATACCCATGTCGAAGGAAGGTGACCCTCCGTGCTGGGGGGCACCCAGATGATGGTTGATGTCCACACTAGCAACAAGCTCGCGTGTTTGAGTAC
This sequence comes from Malus fusca, assembly GCA_035220775.1. Taxonomy (NCBI): domain Eukaryota; kingdom Viridiplantae; phylum Streptophyta; class Magnoliopsida; order Rosales; family Rosaceae; genus Malus; species Malus fusca. The sequence continues at coordinate 28,346,970 of CM069069.1, forward strand.
GCCTAGTTTCGTGAAGCGTCTCGAAAAGCTTCTTATATCGTTCTTAAAGGATCTCATTTTTTATTGCTATCTTGTTGTTCTAAGCCTCAAACTCCTCAACTTTAGCTTGAAGAATGAGCTTCTTTCGTTCCTTCTTTCGTTGCTTCGCACTTGGTGCGATGGGGTGTCATTCTGTGTGTTGTGGCTTCCTTCGCTCCCCATGTTGGAGAGGGATGCCTGGTCAAAAGAGAGTATACGAATGGTGGAAACCAACTTGACAAAGCTGAAGAGAGTGGGAATAAGTGTCGTTCCCACAGACGGCGCCAAATGTTGATGCACGAAATCAGTGAGGACTTTGGTACAACAGAAAGTGTCAAGTTTGTGACCTTGGCTAGATTGCTCTAGTCACTAGTATGGATAATTATGTAAATGGATAGAGACAGGGAAGTAAACACAAGATGTACGTGGTTCACCCAGATTGGCTACGTCCACGGAGTAGAAGAGTTCTCATTAATTGTGAAGGGTTTACAAAAGTACATAGGTTCAAGCTCTCCTTTAGTGAGTACTAGTGAATGATTTAGTACAAATGACATTAGGAAATATTGTGGGAGAATGATCTCCTTTTGTAAAAGAGAGTTTCTAGCTTTGTTCTGAAATTGACACGTGTCGTGTTGTGAGTGGCTTCTGATGTTGACACGTGTCGCGCTATGATTGGCTTCTGATGTCGACACGTGTCACGCTGTGATTGGCCTCCTGGTTGGAGGGAAACTCTTCTGGGTCCTTGACGGTATAACGTTGACCGATGCTCAGTAGTTTCGGGATTGGTCAAGTATGGTACAAACAACCTTATATATAATTTTATTATTTTTAGGCTAAAAGTAAAAAATGGTAAATTAATACATAATTAGGTTTCTCCTACTCCCCATGCTTTTTACCCTATTCATTCAAAACAAACAAACAAAAAACAAAAAAAAACCCTCTACCCTATTCGCCAAAGCTGCGTTGCTTTCCCAAGAAAAGAAAAACTATGAATCACCATCAAATTATTTTCTAATAAAATTCAACACTAGGTATGTTCTTCATCTCTTCATTTAACTTATTTCTTGATTCAATTGTTAGGTTAATTTTTTTTTTTTAGTCCTCGAATTTGTCTATTAGGGTTAAAGATTTTGGGAATAGTCCATGTTTCATGGTTCTTGTATTTGTATCTAATAAAAAGGGCTCAACAACAATATCAATTCTGATAATAACAAAATATTTCAAATCCATTACAAATATCTACTACACAACTTGAATTGGTATCCCCTAACCTTTTTTTCTTTTGGGTACTTGTTATCAACAAAAGTGATAATATTTGTTCTCTTTCTATTGCTTTTTTGTATGCATGTTTTATTTGTGTAAAAATTAGTTGGAAAGTAATTAATAAACTCATTTGGATTAGTACTTCATTTTCTTACTTTATGTACATTATTATATAATTTTTGTAGGCAAAAAAAATATCATATGATTACATGCTAATAATTTTAGCTAGCCCACCCAAGAAAAATTTTATGGCTCCGCTATTGAAGCTAGCCACTCATTGGATACCATGTGGCACTCACTCATTGGCCTAACATGTATATTACCTTAAAATTCATCCGAGTTATTATAAGAGGAATTTAATTTATTTTTATCCCGTTTCAATTTCCTTTTATTTTATTCTTTTTTTTAGTTCGCACGCCAGGCCTGAGGTTTTTTTTTTTTCCACCAACTCCGGGTCCGGGTCATTACAAAATGGTCAATGTGATTGGTACGTGATTGCTTGCCTTGGAATCCAGTTAAGGGAAATACGGCATACCTTTATGGAGATAGATCATATTAAATTTTGTGGAATGTTGTATTATTATTCATGTTATTGGTTGATTAATGTGACTTGATGCTAATTGGATAAATGCTTCTCTTGGGTGTACTTGTGAAATACTATTCATTGAACATATAATGTGATACATGTGAAAGATGAAATGACATAATTTTTTGCAAGGCAGGTGATAAACAGGCTGAGATTGTGTTAGACGAGGGATTTAAGAGTTTTATTTTATTTTTGTACACCTTGTAAGGGTTTTCGGATTATTTGAATAAGAGAAGTTTAGTTTTTTCGTTTTATTTTACTTTTACTCTCGCGCCGGGCGCGGGGGTAATATTTTTCACCGACCTCGGGTTCGGGGTGAGACACATACCTATATCAATGACCAATGATTTTTTTTCATGTTCGGCTCGTACATCTCGATTTAGTTATATCCGATATATGCTTTCATGAAGCTTAGCAACTCGTGTCTTATTGTGGAATTGATAAACAAGTCTACTTGGGGTAAAGGATAAAGATCCTTGAGGCATTCCTTGTTTAATTCCATGAAGTCTACACAGATTTTTCACTTGCCATTATTTTTCAGCACAAAGACTGCAATTACAGAGAGAGAATCCGTATTAAATAGAGAGAATCCCAAAGTGTATATAGCATAAGATATTGCTTCATTTTAATATTGTGATTACTTGTGATGCACATCAATCCTTAGATTGTAGGAATCTCCAAGAATATAGGAAACCAAAGTAATCCACAGTCGGATCAAACTCCTTGTCTTGCAGAACAAGTATGGTCGATCTCGACAAGGCCTGCATGCCTTGCCAACCATTCTAGAGCCCAACAAGGTGTGGTGGCACCGTTAGTCCTTTTAGACAACTTAATTTGATTCGGAGCCATTGAGTCATTGACCAAACTTCTGAGGCATTAGTATTCCAATCCGCGTCACTCTGGCAAAAAAAAACAAAATCTATGGTCCCACAACTAATATTTATTACTAGATTTTCTGATGAATTTCACTTTGTGTAAGAAAAGTTAATAATAACAAATAGTCACAAACTGGTAATTAGCCTTAGAGAACATCATAACTTATGGGCGCAAGCTAACACGCACCGTCAAGTTAGTGCACAAAATCTTGCCCAACTAACGCAGCGAAATATACAATAAAAGAATGGACAAGTATATGTTATTACTAACTTTCTTATTGTACAATCATCGCATGTAACTCTAATCTATCTATATCTATACTAATCATTAATAGAACTTTCTTTGTCAACCAAATTTAAAAAAAATACTATTATACCCTTCCAGGTATAACTGAAAGAAAATATCAAAAAAAAACAAATCATGAGCATTAAAGTAATTTCACACAAAAAAATTGGGTATTTTTTTCTTTTCCTTGCCCACATGTTATCAAAGCTCTCTCTAATTTAAATAAAATAAAAAATACCCCACTCCAACTTCTCTCTTTCATATATTTTTTTCATTTTAAATCTTTTATAATTATATACACATAGTGTGATGGCTTCATCTAATAATAATATTATTAAGAAAACCTAGCTTGTTAACCATTATTGTAAGTGTATATTCTAATTATACCCCTACTCATTACAATATGAAAACAAAAATGGGTTAATTACCCTTGAAGTTTATCGTGTTTCACCAAGCTCTTAAACTTTGAGAAATTACACTAAGGGCTGGTTTGGTATTGTTGTGCTTTGAAAAAAAAGCTGCTTATGTTGTGCTGTGAGAATAAGCATCTGTGAAATAAAGCAGCAGAGTGTTTGGTAAACTTTTTTGTAAAAGTACTTTTGGAAAAAAAAAAAAAAAAAAAAAAGCAATATGATAGTGTTTGGTAAACTTTTATGTAAAACAGTTGTGACTGTGTGAAATGACCAAAAATGTATAATACTAATGTGCTATGACAAGCCACGAAGTCGTTCGCTGGCAACCTCTTCACCTTCGTCTTCCTCTCCTTCCTCTCCCTCCTTATCTTCTCCTTTCGCACGGTTGTCGAAAATGGGACCCATTTCCTCACCTCATTCGTCGACTGCGACCCTTCTCTCAAATCCCTCATCTCCTGCCTCGACCTCGCTGGCACCAGCAATACTAACCACCGCTCTCCCAAATCTCCAGCCGAGTCCCCTTCTCCGATCTCTCCCCGCCACTGACACTGCCCATTTCTTCACCTCACTCGCGTCGAAACCTTAGACGACGATTTCTTCTCCGGCGATGACGACGACGCTGGCTCCCTCTTCGCCCCAATCCTCATTTTCTCCTCCTCTTCCTCCTCCTCTCACTCCACCTCCAAATTAGGGTTTATTGGAACTTACGAGACTAGGGTTTCTGAAATTGTGTGCTCCAGCCTCACGTTCAAGACTGAGAAATTCATCATTTCTAATGACATAGCTAGAGGTAGAGATGGCAACGGAGAAAGCAATGAAGGGGAGGAGAAAGGCGGCGATGAAGAAATGGACGATCAGGCCGTCGATTTGCAATTCTTAATCAACGGATTGGAGCTGGGTTGCCGGGACATGGCAACGTTGTTCTTCCTCCTAAAAGTGTGAGGAATCAGGAGAAACTTTGAAAATAAGCCACTTTTTGAAGCTGCTTTTTGCAGCTTCCACTTTTTAGCTTTTTTTCATCTGAAACTTTGAAAAAAAAATTAGTTTGGGGTGTTTACCAAACACCAAAAACTCTCCCATCTTTTTTTAAAATCACCTCAACCCCAAACCATACCTAACACCCACTAAAGTTTTAAATTACTTTCACATCATTCCAAAAAGATGAAGGGATCATTTGGAAGTGCTTTGAAAATGGATGAATGTGTTTTTGGAACCAATCCTTAGTAAAAATGCAAGTGAATCCTAGAAAAACACTTAAAGTGTTTCCTCCAAAAAGCACACATAATGTAGTGCTTCGTGCAAGAAGTGCACCTAACTAGTGTTTCTTCCATGAAGCACTTAAATGCTTTTAGAACCCAAAAACATTTTGTTTAAATCACTTTCAGTTATTTTAAAAACACATTCAAACGAATGCTTCATAAATTAAAAAAAAATCAAATTTAAGAATTGCAGTGAATATTAAAATGAAAAGAAGAACGTATGTATTGTTGTCCCTAGTTCCCTCAACCCTCAAAATATTGCATACACCAAAAGTCTCTCTATCTCTCTATCTCTCTCCCCCTCTTCAATTCGTACTTGAGAGGTGATGTGAAAGTAGATTGGAATTTCAGAGTGTAATTCTCAAACTTGTGAGGGATTATATAAAACACGATAAACCTTAAGGAATGTTAGTGAAATTAACCAAACTAAAATTAATAAAATGGTATAAATTTGTAATATACATATCTTTAAAAGCCAAGAAAAATATAAAAAAATAAAAAATATGGGAGATTTAATGCTTCAGGCTCCTACATATAGAATACTTCGGGCATTTGAACCACTACATCTTGAATTTCGTACTTTTGAACAAAAAGATATCTAAAAATCCTCATCTTTCCAAATTCCAGAGCACTATAAAAATCAAATATATACCTTCGTCTTCATACTAGCGTAGATTAGTAATTGACCCTTTTTTTCGGGTAAAACCTAAAAGTCAATCTCACTCCAACATTACTATCATGAGAAAGTGACAAAGAGTAACTTTATTTTATTTTATTTTTTTAATTTTTTTTAAACAAACTATATTATCTACCCTAATGAATGTGAGAGTGTCATAACCCTCACAATGACCCAATGGTGAGTTATTTTTTTATTTTTTATTTTTTATTTTTCATTTTTAGGTAAACTTTTGTTGCTATCCTATTCGTCATTTCTTGACGACATGCAGCCTTTTCAATGACCCAATGGTGAGTCATTTGGCACTCTATGGATGGAGCCCTATCATGCAGAAAAATTTGTGGCAGCTTATCGTCTCTTTTCCTGTGATGTGCATGCGTAGAATTTATTCTCTGCTCTCTCAGACTTTGATCATTTTTCAAAGGTCTAGCACGCACTTGGGTTTCACTACTCAATGAGTATCTTAGTCACGAGACTCCTACCACCACAAGAAGATTGTCATCATACAATTTATATATGTATAGGCTTCCTGACAAAAAGGATATGTAAACAAATTTTTATAAGATGACAACCTTCTTGTTCAGTAGCAATACAGTGCTTCCTAACCCTAGTTTTGGGGAGCGGCCTCTAGGTAGAAGCTCATTGGTGTACCTCGGGGATGAAAATTTTGAAATAGTAAACTACAGTCTACAGACCAGTCATTCGAATTGCTCACAAACTCTTTCAAGAAAGAAAAACAAAAACAAAAAGCAAAGGCCGTTGTGGGTTGTTATCGGGTTACCATTAAAATCCGTTTGATTTGATTTAAACATAAGATGGTGGCAATTGGTTGTGGTTATGATGGTGTTATACTTTATTATGGTAAAATCAAACTAAAAAGCAAAGCCCATGGTAGGTTCATGTAGGGTTGATCTCGAGAAAGCCTATGACTTGTTAGCTAGATTGCTTTACCTCCAGAAAGCCTATGTACAGAAACAATCAACATAGCTTAAATAATCATGTACCATGAATGAAATGGTGAATGCTTATGATACCTCAGATGATGAGAGGAAAAAAAATGGAGGTATATATAGCGTGTGCACTGTAGAGAAATGTGGTTAAGTTAGGATTTATGAGGTATGAAAGGTATATTAGTACTTTCGTTTTGGTCTAAGTTAATTATAGTTAGCAAGCTTATATTGTTTTTAGAAACATAATAGAAAATATGAACAAAAACATTTGGTTACCAATCATATTTAGCCAGCTCATGCTCATAAGCAACATGGTTATAGTTTTGAGTAATGCTAGGTAAATCAAATTTTTAGACCACATTTGTAAATCATGTGGTGTGTCACCGATGGGAAATAAGCACGTTAATCAATAGTTAAGTAGTAATTCAATCATCAACAATCATGTCGTATAGTTTTCAAAATATATTTTAATAGATGGTATCCCTAGCATTTTCTTTTTTAAATCTCGCCAAATTGATCTAAGTTTCTCATGATGTCTTTAATAAGATCCCAATTTGGCGCGCAGGCTGAGCAACTAATAAGCTAATTACGTCATTCTAGTGAATGCGGGCGTGCCAACTCCAACCGAGCTCAGTTGGCGATTTGAATGAATGTGGTGGTGGTGTCGAACACGCTTCTGACTTTTGTATTCGAGCAATCATGACTGAGGAAGGAACATTTCTCGGCCTCTGGGCTCTAGAGTATGAAGACAAGTTGTTAGTCATTGTGAAGTTCAGGATCTTCAACACCAGGTTCAAATGCCTCAACTATATTTGTGAAAATATAGGTAGGCCAAATTGGTATCAAATTGTAAGAACACAAGTACTTGAAAGAAATAAGTGTTTTGATCGTAAATGTTGTTCGACTATTATAATGCCGAACTTGAAATGCAACTGGGAATAACCAATCATAGACAGGCTCAACTTTCAATGTGTCGAACACTATGTAACTGGCCAAGAGGGCTAATGAGTTGACCTCTTTCAATAAGAAGAATGAACGCTCCTTAATGATAGAGACTTAGATAGATAACCAGTCAAACTCGAAGCAGTACTATTACTCCAAATTAAAGCTGCTCCTTGGTCACCTGATTCTACGACTCTAGTGTTGTTAGTCCAAACTGAAGATGTCGCTAGTTGTCAACACAGTGTCGTTAATCCAAATTGAACGTATGTTGACGAAGTTAGGGAAGTTAGTGGTTTCTCAGTATGAGAGATTTGCGTAGAGCGAGATTCGTGCATGGCGTTTGTGTGTGTTGAGTTGAGCGTCTTCTTAATGTTGCAAAACCACTTCTTATTGTAGGGTGAATTTCGTGCTAATTACTCATGTTGAAGTAAAGTCCTATCTAGACTATAACTCATCAACATCTCTTGATCCAATCTCCTATTAAATAAGCCTAATTCGCGCACAGCCTTCGACCACTTCTATTAAAACTAAGACTCTGAACCCAATCTTCTTTCAACATTTGATTCATTACTAATCTGATCAGCCATGAGCCTTGATTCTTGAAATATTTCGAATCTTATTAAAATTCATCTTGATCCTTAACAATTTTACTTACATTAGGATTCGGCCAAATCACTCTTCAACATGACCCTTAAGAGTCCTCTTGTTAGAACTTGGTCGAATCCATCGTGGGCTGGATATCTGAATGCCACTTGGCATGAAGGGATGTCATTGGGCCAAGGATTAAACCCTATACGAATTATCCACCTTCGGCCTAAATGTGACAGCCCGTCCCGTATTATCATTTTCGTGAGTGTGAAGTTAATAAAATGCCTCGAGCATTTTAAAGATTTAGAGTATTAGGGTTTATCTAGTTACCCTAAGTTTTAAAAGTTGGTTGATTTTGGACATTTTGTTTGTTTGTGTTTGGATGAGTATGGCTTTTGGAACCCTCACACTCACGGGACAAACATACACACTCTTTCAGAACACATTTTCCTCATTTTTCCTGTGATTCCCTCAAGCTCACACTCTCTCTATTCCCTTCGAGCTCTCTCTCTCTCTACACACGGACCATCACCAAGGACCTTCAAAACTTCACAGATCGAGGAAACAAAGACCATCATCGTCTTCATCTCGTCGATACGAGTCCATCCATACTAGTTTCAGGTAAGAAGTCCACCGTTTTCACATCGAACCACTTACCTCCGTTATGGTCACTGTTCATGCAATAATTATTGAGTGATTTTTAGGGGTTTTTAAGCTCATAGGAAGCTTAAGGAGGTTGTTAGGAGCCTCGGGGTATTTCGTTGGAAGGTTTTGGACGTCGGAGTACGGAGATCGAAGCTTGTCAAAGTTTACCGAACTATCGAGCTTCCTCAGGTAAATTCTAGTGGTTTTCAAGCCTAGAAACTTGTATATCGTGATTCTACATATCTTAAGCTTCATTTTGGTACAAAAATCACGAAAAATGGTGAAGAAATGACGAAGTTATGGCAATTTGAAAAATTGCCCAGAAACCGGCGAGCCGAGGTTGAAGACGACACGCATGGCGCGTGGCCTGCGCGTAACCGCACGTGGAGCCGAGTTTCCCTAGGCGCGTGAGGGCGCGTCCGTTACCAAAAAATTATTTTAAAATTTTGTACGGGTTCGTGACGTCGAGTAGGTCACGGTGGTATATTCATATACCCAAATTGAGCAATATATGAGAAGTTATTAACGAATGTTGTGTATGTGCTTTTAAATAACGTTTTTATAATAATTTCTCTTATAGGCCAGACCTATACGGAGGACGAGCGTAACCAGACTAGGCGTGGGGGTTACGAACCGGCTACATATCAGTGAGTGGGCAGTTATTTTTCAGTATATATATGTATACTTGACGTTTTTCCCAGAAAACGTATTTAAAGGAAATGTGATTTAAGTATCATGTCATATATGCATCATATTTTAGTATATGCATTATCATAATTATGCATATTGTTGCATGGTGCTGAGGAGGCCCAGGTAAGCTACATGTGAGTATATTATGCTGGTAACAATTATGAGATACGATGTTGGTTATGATTGAGATATGATTGAGATATGATGAATTATATGATTGAGATATATGATTGAGATATGATTGAGATATGATGAATTATATGATTGAGATATGATGAATTATATGATTGAGATATGATGAATTATATGATTGAGATATGATTGAGATATAATGAATTATATGATGAATTATATGATTGAGAGCTCATTCACTTGCAAACGTATATTAGTGCTCCCGCCCAGAGTTAGGGGCACAGTCTTTCACGTGATGTTCACCTCCCGCACCGCATGCTCGCCTTGGATCCAAGTTAGGTGCACAGTCCTGTCGTATAGACCACTCTTAATGGGTTCGACTCGTAGGTGACCCGCGATTTATCGCACAGTCTTCACGTGATTGTAGCACTAGAGCATATTATGTTATATACAGTGATGAATTGCAGACCACGTGAGGTGGTATTGAATGTGTGCAGGATATACATATATATACATGATGTGATAAGATGATTATGAGCTATATATGCAGCCGAGGGCTGAGTTGATTATATGTTATTCCATCACTTTTACATAGAGATGATGAGCATTTAGTTATGATACTTTGGCATGACATACATTCATATTGTCTAGCATAATTTTGAGATATATTACGTATATGAGTATATACTTTAATTCTGGGAAATTATACTTGTTTTACGGCGAGGGGTTAATATATTCAAAGAGAAAAGAAGGTTTTGAATAAGTTTGTTATACTGACCCACTGAACTTTGTTTTGCGCCCCTCCAGGTTTTAGGTAGCGTTGTTGGTGGATCTTGAGGTTTCCAGCTGAAGTTCTGACAAAACATCACTCATGTAGGATTATCTTCGAGTGTTGTTAAATTAGTACATCTTATGTTTGACTGCACTTAGACCTTGTGCTCTGGTTGTGTATTCACACTTAAACTTATCTTAGAACCTATGGTATTTGGTTTTGAATTATTCATACTTTCCTTAAATTATCGCTTCCGCACTGCGCACATGGCTACGTCACGCTCACGTGACGGCCAACATGCCTTGACTTCGGTCGGGGTGTGTCACTAAACCCATTAGTTCAGGCCCAAACACAAGATTAATCATTAAACCACATTTTGTTCATCATACTGCACCAAGATAGACGAAAATGTAGTCATTAATAGGCTATAGCCAAAATAATTGTAAGTTCTAACTTGTAAGATCATCTCCAATGGTTGGGCTAAAAGCCAAATATTTTAGCCCAAAAAATTTAGCTTTTAGCCCATAAACAACTTTTCTACTCCAACCGTTCTAGCCTAAAATTTTAGCCCGAGATTATTAAAGAATGAACTTAGGCTATTTTTTTTGTTAAATTATTATTTTTTTAAATAAATATGTAGACTATCGTAAATTAATTTTATGAACATTTTAATCTAAAAAAATTTAAATTCCGATAAATATTGAAAATTTTAAATTCTGATTTCTGGGCTAAATTTCGGGGGGAATCGCCTTGGTTTAGCATTTTACATTTAGCCCAAATTTTCCCTTTGGGTTGGAGTGGGTTTGGGGGGAAATTTTGGGGAGTAAATTGGCTTTTAACCCACCATTGGAGTTGGTCCAAATATGTGTAGGCTAGTAGCACACACAATTCCAACCTAGCTATTTGAGGTATTTATCATCTTCCCAAGCTTTGTATATTTGTATTTTTTGCTCAAACAGTGGATTTTGTTAGATTAGCCATCGATGGGGTTTGAACTCACGCCGTCATGCAAGAGCTCAACACATTTTCACAACTGTGGTAGGGACCACTTGCTTGTATATTTGTTGACTCTATTAACTAAGTAGGCATAGTACCTGACCTGTCATCTATTTAAGTTAATTATTAGTGTGCAATTGAAAATTTTATTAGCAAGCAAAATGTTTATTAGACTAGTGATTCACATTTTCTTAATTGTTTATTCAATATCCTTGCTCAGTATGTAAACATTACTATTCGAATTGATGACTAAACTTTATCTTGTCGATAAATATAACATTTTAAACACTTACGAAACACACAATTAAAATTGTGTCTACCATAAAAAAGACCATCTCTCCAAAAGAAAGTAATACTCTCCTTTATTTTATTTTATTTTATTCATCCAGATGCTCTCCTCTTTTTCTAAAAAACCGTTCAATGAAAAGTGACTATTTATTTGCGTGATGCGAAAGAAAGAGAAGGGATGAGTGGCATTATATTAGACATTAAAAAAAATTCTAATTTCAAAGACTGATGGTTTTGGACTGATGGTTGGCATGGCTTGTCAACCAAGATTTGAATCTTGTGGTGCTAAAGAGAGAAAGTCAAACTAAACCTTTCTTTGCTTGTCATTTTACTTATCTTCATGCGATTAAGACTAAATGACCCATTTGTCTCAATGTATGTTTGAATAAAAAAGAGTTGATTGCTAATATTATTATAGGAACTTTAACGAAAAGCTTCCGGTACTGTTCACTTTAAAGAAAAACCACATTTTTACACTAAAAAATCAATTCTGGTACAATTCATTTTACCCTTTATTTTTTCCTTATCGTTAAAACTCAAAGTTCCCAAACTCTTTTCATTAGTTTTTCTTATTATATATTCTCTTCGTTAAAAGTATAAGATGTATTAGTCACAAAAAATATTCTTCTCTTTTGATTTGATAGGATTGAAAGGAATGAGAACTGATAGGGAATAATCATATCGATAGGTATTAAACTATTTTATAGACATTTCATTTATAAATAATATTACTGAAAATAATAAAAGAATTAACTACCTATTTATTCCTTGAACTTTGCTTACCTTTCGATTTTCCCCTAAATTTTTTAATCGGCAAATTAAAGACTTCAACTAATTTTTTTTGTGATTTCCTCCTAGTGTAAGTTTTTCATTCATTCCATCCAAATTTATGTTAAATGGAAGCATGTGCACAACATATAAGGGTAGTTTGGTCGATTCATTATCTAAAATAATTGAAAACCCTATATTTCCAAAATATCAACATGTGCAAATCTGTGTAATTCTATAGCTTTTGTGCTTGAAGGTCTAGCAAGGTGACACTTTTTGGACTCAAAGGAGAGTCACGTGATTTGCATGTGATAAAAATTAATGTTAATTTGATTGCAATCTATGGACAAATAACGGTAGGGGGAAATCGACAAAAAAAAATTAGTTTAAGTCCTTGATTTTTCAAATAAAAAGTTTAAAGAAGAAATTAAAAGCCAAGTGAAAGTTCACGAGAAAAATTAACAATTTACTCATGATAAAATGCAAAACTTAAAAGTTAAAAGGCATTACCACTTCGTCCAAAAAGAAGGAATCCGGATCTTCGTCAGATTCTCTCTGTGAGGATCTCTAGGATATGTGAATCGTGTTCGTTCATTGTACTTCGCATAATTAGAAATTATTTTAAATATTTTTATTTAAAATTAAACATAAATAGTACTTAACAAAAATTAATGACACGATGAATGATGAATGAACACGATTCCGAATCTCTATGATTTTCATTAAAAGGATCTGGAGATGATCCTGTTGGAAAAAGAAGGGTGCACCACTTCAAAAGCATCGGAATTCAAAAAAGCATCAAAATCCAACATGCGACATGGAAATTAGAATCAGGGTGTCCCACTTGACATGCTTAGTCAAAACATGTGCTTGAAATTAAGTGATTTTTTTGTGATTTTTTTTTTCTGAACTAATGATATTATATAGATAAAGTAGATGGAGATGGATTTAGTTTTACAATAGATTGGCAATAAAATAGTTCAAACTCGCTTTTAGCGAGTATTGAATCTAAGACCTCTAACTTACTAATGAAGAGGAATATCATTAAATCGTTATACTAAGTGGTAATTTTTTGTGAATTTGAAATTAAACAAACCGCAAAAATCTAAGGCCTCGTTTGGTAAATAGAATAAGTAATGAACTGAGTTAAGGATGATTAGATAAGAGATAATCCTACCATAATCTCATCATCATGTTTGTTTTTTATAGCCAATCAAACCACTTCAAACTTGCCGCTTCAAACCCAAGATTTGACGCTTAAGACACATCATAGTGCAAGGCAATGATGTTAATTGAAGGTTGAAAAATGCTACTGAAACTCTCTCAAAGTATGACTCTTTATGAATTGTTTATTATAGTTTAACGTCAATTTATGCGCCAACTTCAAATTGTTGTTTTTTTCCTCGAACCTACAGTTGTTTGCGTCACTTAGTCTACGTCTAAGCAATCTCCGTCATGTGAGTCTTGGGCACTACGTTAGCCTCCTCTCCAGGAAAATTCCACTTTGACATTTCATTCCCTCTTTCTCTCTCTTTCTCTCGTACTTCCACTCCCACCACACCACCACACCCCCCCAAAAAAAAATATATAACACCACACAAAAATCTTCCTCCAATAACAAAACTCAAACCCCTTTTCCCAGAATTTCAGAACCCCCGAGCAAAAAGCTCCAGAATTTCTCAACCTTCTTCTCACACTACTCATCACTGATGCATCCAGGTACCGATTTTCTGCTCAAACCGGTTTTTATACATGGATTTTCTGGTTCATTACACATAGTGTTGGTATTTGTGTTGTTCTTCTCTTGGTTGTGGAGGAAATTCAAGGGGGGTGATGGAGGAGGAGGAGAGGCTCCGAAACAGAGGTTTTCGAATAGCCGAAATTCTTACTACAAGCAGGCTTTAATTTGTACTTTCTGTGTTTCTGGGTTTAGTCTGGTTTTTTGTTTATTGAACTACTTTTCTTGGTACAAAAATGGTTGGTCTGATGAAAAAGTAGTGACCCTTTTGGATTTAGCTGTTAGAACACTCTCTTGGGGTGCAGTTTGTGTTTATTTGTATACCCAATTCTCCAATTCTGATGAATCCATTAAGTTCCCAAACTTTTTGAGAGTTTGGTGGGGTTTCTATTTATCTATTTCTTGCTATTCCCTTGTCATTGACATTGTTCTTCACAAGGATCGTGTTTCGTTGCCTGTTAAATCTTTGGTTTTCGATGTTGTCTGTGTTCTTTCGGGTTTGTTTTTCATGTATGTGGGGTTTTTGGGGAAGAAAGAGGGCAGAGATTCTGTTCTTGAGGAACCCCTTTTGAACGGTAATCGTAGTACTGGTGTAGGTAATGATAGAGAGTCAAATAAGACGAGAGGGGGAACAAATGTTAACCCTTATTCGAACGCTGGAATTTTCAGCATTCTTACTTTTGCTTGGATGGGTCCTCTAATTGCGGCTGGCAATAAGAAGGCGTTAGACCTTGAGGATGTTCCTGAACTAGATAAGGTTGACAGTGTATTTGGGTCCTATCCTCGTTTTAAAAGTAAGCTCGATGTGGGGTGTGGTGGGAACGGCAGAGTTACCACACTTCATCTGGTGAAGGCACTAATCTTCTCAGCCTGGAAAGAGATTCTCATGACTGCTTCATTTGGGATTTTTTACACATTGGCTTCTTATGTCGGTCCATATTTGATCGCCACACTAGTTCAATACCTCTACGGGCGACGGCAGTTCAAAAATGAAGGCTATGTTTTGGTTTCTGCATTTTTGTTTGCAAAGCTCGTGGAATGCCTCACTCAAAGGCACTGGTTCTTTAAGACACAACAGGTAGGAGTAAGAATCCGTGCAGTACTTGTTACAGCCATCTATAACAAGGGTTTGACCTTGTCATGCCAGTCCAAGCAGGGCCACACAAGCGGTGAGATTATCAATTTTATGACTGTCGATGCTGAGAGGATCAGTGACTTCACTTGGTATATGCACGAACCATGGATGATCCTTGTACAAGTTGGCTTGGCCCTAGTGATTTTGTACATAAATCTTGGTCTTGCGGCTATCGCAACATTGATTGCAACGATAATTGTTATGTTGGCAAATGTTCCTTTGGGGTCCTTGCAGGAGAAGTTTCAAGAGAAGTTAATGAAGTCAAAAGATAAAAGAATGAAGGCAACATCTGAGATCTTGAGGAACATGAGAATTCTCAAGCTTCAAGCATGGGAGATGAAGTTTTTGGCTAAAATTAATGAGCTCCGAAAGTCAGAAGCAGGATGGTTACGAAAGTTCGTTTACACTTGGGCCATGACCTCATTTGTCTTCTGGGGTGCCCCCACATTTGTGTCTGTGGTCACTTTTGTTGCTTGCATGCTTTTGGGAATCCCACTAGAATCTGGGAAGATCTTATCTGCACTTGCAACGTTCAGAATTCTTCAAGAGCCTATTTACAGTCTTCCGGACACAATTTCGATGATAGCACAAACTAAGGTATCTCTTGATAGAATTGCATCATTCCTTTGTCTTGATGACTTGCAGCCAGATGTTATAGAGAACATCCCAAGAGGTAGTTCTGATACAGCAGTTGAGATAGTCGATGGGAATTTCTCTTGGGATTTATCTTCCCCTAATCCAACATTGAAGGATATAAATTTCAAAGTGAGCCGTGGTATGAGAGTTGCTGTTTGTGGTACTGTTGGCTCAGGCAAGTCGAGCTTACTTTCTTGCATTCTGGGAGAAGTTCCGAAGATATCTGGGACTCTTAAGTTGTGTGGGACCAAGGCCTATGTTTCTCAGTCACCATGGATACAGAGTGGAAAGATAGAAGAAAACATATTGTTTGGTAAACAGATGGACAGAGAAAGTTATGACAGGGTTCTAGAAGCATGTTCGTTAAAGAAGGACCTTGAAGTTCTATCATTTGGTGATCAGACGGTTATAGGGGAGAGGGGAATCAATTTAAGTGGAGGGCAGAAGCAAAGAATACAAATTGCACGTGCTGTATACCAAGATGCTGATATTTATCTGTTTGATGATCCTTTTAGCGCCGTTGATGCTCATACAGGATCCCACCTTTTTAAGGTATTTCATTTCTCTATTCTAGTGTGATTCCATACGTAATAAACTGAATCTTCAAAGTTATTTGCATCATCGAACTATCGACATATGCATGAATAATATTCTTTTTTTTTTTACACTTCACTATTAATTTATTTAATTGACAATTGCACAACAGGAATGTTTGCTAGGCCTGTTGAGTTCGAAAACAGTAATTTATGTCACTCATCAAGTGGAGTTCTTGCCGGCTGCTGATCTTATATTGGTAAAATATCCACACAGCTTTTTTTATGAAATTCCAATTTACAATAGGTGATATTATCTACTTTGTATATGTCCACTCAAAGTTACTCCTTGTCATCAGGTCATGAAGGACGGAAGGATTACTCAAGCTGGAAAGTTCAATGATATTCTTAATTCCGGAACTGATTTTGAGGAACTTGTGGGAGCGCATGAGGAAGCTTTGTCCGCGCTTAATTCTGTAGATGAGGGGCCTACTGAAAAAATAAGTGTGAGCAAAGAAGGAAATTCTGCTAGTACTAATAGGGTTGTCCAAAAAGAAGAAAGCAGTGATGTTCAAAATAGTAAAACAGATGATTTAGGTGAGCCAAAAGGGCAGATTGTTCAAGAAGAAGAGAGAGAGAAGGGTAGAGTTGGGTTTTCAGTCTACTGGAAGTATATCACCACAGCGTACGGAGGAGCTCTTGTGCCTTTTGTATTGCTTGGACAAATTCTGTTTCAGATCCTTCAAATTGGAAGCAATTACTGGATGGCTTGGGCAACTCCCGTGTCTGAGGATGCAAAACCTGCTGTTACAAGCTCTACACTGATAGTTGTGTACGTTGCTTTGGCAACTGGAAGTTCTTTATGTATTCTCTTCAGATCCATGTTTCTTGCAACAGCAGGGTACAAGACAGCAACTCTACTCTTTAGTAAAATGCACCATTGCATTTTTCGTGCTCCAATGTCTTTCTTTGATTCGACTCCAAGTGGACGAATCCTAAACAGAGTAAGCAAAATATATTTTTAATATCATGCCTGATTGGGTGGTTCAAAGCAAAATATATTTCTAAAATCATGAGTTGAATAAATGTTGCTACATATTTCTTGCAGGCTTCTACTGACCAAAATGTAGTGGACATGAACATGCCGAATCAACTTGGGGGCCTTGCGAACTCAATGATCCAGCTTTTGGGAATTATTGCAGTGATGTCACTGGTTGCATGGCAGGTTTTCATCATTTTTATCCCCGTGGTTACAATCTGTATCTGGTATCAGGTAATTTTTCTCACTTTGTTTCGAATGCTTCCATCTTATACGTTGTACTGATACATCAACTTATCACATGAATTCAACTGTGGAAAATCCTTCAGTTTTAATTCTTCATTGTTCATGCTCTATTGATGCTCTTTCTTCATGCCGATACATGCCCGAACTTGGCTTCCTTTTTTATTCAAAATTTTACTCCTGTTACAGCCAGGAATATACAAGAATCATGTTAAAAAAATGCTCACGAATTTATATTGATGCAGCAATACTACATTCCTGCAGCAAGAGAACTAGCACGATTGGTTGGAGTATGCAAAGCTCCAGTGATACAACATTTTGCCGAAACAATTTCAGGGTCAACGACTATTAGAAGCTTCGACCAGGAATCAAGATTCAGGGATACAAACATGAAATTAAACGATAGTTTTGGTCGGCCTAAGTTCCATACCGCAGCTGCAATGGAATGGCTATGTTTTCGCTTGGATATGTTGTCATCTATCACATTTGGATTTTCCTTGATTTTCTTGATTTCTATTCCAGCGGGGGTGATTGATCCAGGCAAGTGATATTCGTCTTTTGTTTTACTGATTATTCTTGAAATAATTGTTAAGCAAATCTATGAATTCTCTCTATTCTTATCTGTTTTGGATGTTTTACCCTAAAGGCATTGCGGGATTGGCTGTCACATATGGACTTAATCTAAACATGTTACAAGCTTGGTGTATATGGAATCTTTGCAATGTGGAGAACAAAATAATATCAGTGGAGAGATTAATACAGTACACTAATATTCCCAGTGAGCCTCCTCTTGTAATAGAATCCAATCAGCCGGATAGTTCTTGGCCATCACATGGAGAAGTTGATATACGTGATCTTCAGGTACTTTCTGTTCTGGTTTATTTATTCATACGATATAGGATCAGTCATGTTTATGACTGTTATTTCATGTTTATGTAGGTCCGCTATGCTCCACACATGCCACTTGTGTTGCGATGTCTCACATGTACCTTTCCTGGGGGACTGAAAACTGGGATTGTGGGGAGAACTGGCAGTGGCAAATCAACTCTCATACAGACCCTTTTCCGAATTGTGGATCCTTGTGCCGGCCAGATTTTGATAGATGGTATTGATATCTCTTCAATTGGACTGCATGATTTGAGATCTAGGCTGAGTATTATCCCTCAGGACCCAACCATGTTTGAAGGGACTGTAAGAAGCAATCTGGACCCGCTTGAAGAGTACACAGACGAACAAATTTGGGAGGTGGGTTGATTTTACATTGATGATAGGAATTTTGTTCCCACTAAATGTTCTTCAGTATCTGATATTTCAGTTCTAAATTGGCGTCACTCGTTAACCAGTCTTTTATTTGTTTTAGGCCCTCGAAAAGTGCCAACTTGGAGATGAAGTTAGGAAAAAGGAAGGAAAGCTGGATTCCACAGGTTTGTTCTAACATAGAGGCTATATAGATGTTCTCAATTCCTTCTATGTCTTGGTGATTATCTGTGCTTATGTTCGAGAATTGTTGCAGTTAACGAGAATGGAGAGAACTGGAGTATGGGTCAGAGACAGCTGGTTTGCCTTGGTCGTGTGCTCCTGAAGAAAAGTAAGGTTTTGGTGCTTGATGAAGCTACTGCATCGGTTGATACAGCTACAGATAATCTGATCCAGCAGACCCTTCGACAACACTTTACTGACTGCACAGTCATTACTATTGCGCATCGTATAACTTCTGTTCTTGACAGTGACATGGTTCTGCTTCTAAGTCACGGTTAGTATTGCCATATGAATCCATCCAACGTTCCTAATGATCCCCTTAGTTTTTACTTTAACGTATTTTTGATCGTGTTGCAGGGCTTATTGAGGAATATGATTCTCCAGCAAGATTGCTGGAAAACAAATCATCGTCCTTCGCTCAGCTCGTGGCAGAGTACACACTGAGGTCGAATTCCAGTTACGAATAGTTTGAATGACAATTAACAGTCCAAATCTTCACTGTGCACTACTCAACTGGGTAACTGTTTTTATAATGTCGAAAATAATTGGTGAGTATGACCATACTCACGCTAGTACCGAACCATCAGAATCGGATGATCAAGTTGCAGCTTGCAATTTATATGCTATATTTTCTGTTACAAATGTGTTATGATCATGGAAGAAAATGTCGATAATATCGGCGAAATATCGCCGATATTATCGGTTTTTCGGGGGATGGATATTCTAAGTGGTATCTGAATGGTTTTCGGCCAAATATCGCGATATTATCGATAATATCGATAATATCGCGATATTTTGGAAATATCGGCGAATTTTTTTGAGTTTGGTGCAATCGGACTCCGAGGCGACGTCGGAGAAGAACGCCGGAGACGGTGTGCCTATTCCCGGGCCGATTGCGTCCCAAAAACCTTGCAAAAACACGAATTTTAACATCAATTTCACATATAAACTTCAGATTTCACGCATGCATAAACGATTCAACATATGTGAAGTCGGTTTAGGGTTTCAATGGAATCTCACCTGACGAAGACGAAGACGAACCAGATGACTGAACGTGATCCTTGCTCAGCGGCGCACCGCCAGAGACGACGAGCCAACTCCGACTTCGCCAGAGCCACGATCAACGGCGAAGGGAGAAGAGAGATCGAGAGATCTCTGTGTGTGTGTGTGTGTTTGGGAGAAGAGAGATCGGATATCTCTCTTTGTATGTGGGTGTTTGGGAGAAGATAGATCGGAGAAGGGAGAAGAGAGATCTCCGATCTCTGTGTGTGTTTGGGAGAAGAGAGATCTCCGATCTCTGTAGATGGAGGGTGTGTGCGTGTGTGTGTGTGGAATGAGGGAGAAGTGTGTGTGTGTTATCCGAGAGAAAGAAAAAAATACATTGAGGGTGTGTGTGTGTGTGTGTGTGTTTGTGGCACACGGTTTGACACATGGTTTTGTATAAAACCATGGTTTTGTGTGTGTGTGTGTATGGTTATGTGTGTGTGTGTGTTTATCCGAGAGAGTTTTGGCACATGGTTTTGTATAAAACCATGGTTTTGTGTGTGTGTGTGTGTGTGTGGGTTATCCGAGAGAAAAAGAAAAAAACTTTGAGGATGTGTGTGTGTGTGGCACACGGTTTTGTATGAAAGAATTGGAAGTGACTTTGCTCAGAAGAACCAAATATTCTGTCAGAGAAGAACCAAAAAATCTGCTTACTTTATCTTCTTCTCCACGTGAAGACCAAATTCTGTCAGAGAAGAACCAAAAATGCAATGTTTAAAGTGTAAAATATTGTACTAATTCATTATATATAAATGATTATGGTGTGTTTAGACTTCTTTCATTAATTACTACATATTTTCTACACTCACAATGTTTGTCAGCTCGCTATATAATCAACTTGATAATGTTAAATCCACAATGCAATGCATTTCCTTCCAATTTTTTGTGATAAACTAATAGATAATTGACTAAATAAACATCCTGCAAAGTTTCAATAAAAATTTCCAAGTTTTTCTTACAATTTCCGTGGTTTCCATGTAATTTTTATCGATATCGATATTATCCCGATATTTCCATCGATATTTCCGTGTTTTCGGACTACCGATATTTCCGATATTACCGATATTTTATTCCTTGGTTATGATTAAGTACATTATTCAAGTAATTGTTAATCTCAGAGTTACTGTCAAACTTTGTGCTTGCAATGAAATCTAGAATGCCTGGTTTAAATTTACCAGCATTTTCCAGCATTATCAAGTTCTATTAAATATCTTAGGATAAGCCACAAAGTTTATTGCAAGTGAGCCTATGACTAAGGGAGGTGTGGTCAATTTAATGAATCCAAGGAAGTTGATAGGATTTTTGCCACCTGTAAAAGTTGGGATAAAAACACTTAAAAATACTGGCAAGAGAACAAGGTAGTTGTAGTAAGAATGTCCATGCAAGATCGTTCCCACAGGGATTGAATGAATAATTTGTATTTAAACTAATTCTTAATTAATTATTTGAAACAAGATTTCGGAAAAGGTTGATTTTATTACCTAAAATATTAAAAACGAATAAAGGATTAAAGAAATTAGCAAAGTAAAGAAAACAAAAGAAAACATTTTAAAAACCAAATTGTAAAAGCCTAGGGTTGCCATCACCTTAACAATCATATATAGTTTTACCAATTACTTATGAATTATACATGCAACTTTTAAGGTTAGGTTTTCCGAATGTATATTCTCCTCGTGATATTCAAGCAAGAATATATATCTGACATGCAACTCATCTGTGATATTTAGATCAAATAGGAACATGTAACACTTATTAAGTTTTGTGGAAACCCTTTGAAAAATCATGCAACCCCTAAGAGTGTGATATTTGCCTTAAGTGAAATTACAATTATTAACCACAAGAAGCAATATGTAATCCTTTAGTGATATTCCGACTGAATTGCATCAGATTACTTATCTAAACATCTTGATGGTAGCCAAGCATTAAGATATAGACACAATATAAACACAATGACTAATAATTCAAAGTATACATGCATAACATCATAAGCAATTGAATAAATATTACATATTCAAGCCAAGGCTTGTGGGCCTTGCCCTAGAAAAACAGAAATTAGTTACAAACAATTATAAACAAAAAGAATTTTATTGAAAAAGAAAAATGATAGAATACACCTTGAAAGATAAATACAAATTGTCAAAGCCAACCAAGTTCTCCAAATTGATGTGTTCCCTCTCTAAAACCCTAATGGCTAAAAAGGTTTATTTATACTACTACAAAATAAAATACTTACTAGAAAAAGTCTTCTAATAACTAGGAAACATAATAGAATAAGATAACTAGGAAATCCATTCATATTCAAACTTTGGGAAATCTACCCAACCATAAAGAATCCCACATTTCTAGATCTTCAGGGTTCCAAAACAGGCCCAAAATGACTCGTATTAAAGCTTGAGATGTCCCGAACATAATTGCAAAAGGCCTTGAACCTAAAAGACATGATCTTGAGCGCCAAAAAACTCAAATAAGCCTAAAACGTTACGTTGACATCACTAAGCGCTACTCCCTTATTTCATCGCCATAAATTAATAGCTTAGTAGAAAAATCTAAAACTTTGACACGAACAAGCTGAGAGACTCACTCCAAAATTCTTCCGTTTGATTACTTGATGCTCAAGAAGAAATCAAATGTCCTACATTAAGAACATAAATCAAAGTATTAAGAACTAGTATTTGGTGTTTCTGTTTGAGCCGTACGAGATGAAATTTTCATATACGATTCTCGGGGGGGGGGGGGGGGTCTCTTGATTTATTTGAAAGCGAATCATATTCCATGAATATAATACATATCCAGTGCGATGTTAGAGTGTAATATCGACTCATCAGAAGTCCATCGGTATTCAACCAAGATTTTAAAAGAGTACAAAACTCTAGAAATGAGAATGCATTCTTTACAATTTTAAAGTAGTTCATTAAACTCCATATGTATTCTATTATGATTGAATTTTAAAGTATTTTAAAAGTTAAGGGATTTTAATGGCCATATGAATTTAAACTAAAAATTATCAGTAATGCTAGTTTTACCATGTTTTTATACCACATTTATATATCACCTTATGTGGCATCTGATGTGAACAGTCACATCATTTAAATTAATCAGAATTTAATTTAATTTAAAAACCATTTAATAAACCAATAATTAAAAGAAAGCTAGAATTAAATGGTTATCGTGTCATGCGAAGAGTCTTCTCATTCCTGCTTCTTCTCCCATTTCTTCTTCAACGCCAGTTCTTTCAAGACATTTTTTTTTCCAGCCGCCTCGCCATTGATGGAAGCAGACGAAGTAATGGAGTTATACGATTCTTTCTAGTTCGAGCTCCGGATCTTCAAGAAACAACCGGTTTCATCGAACCCATCAAATTTCGAAGAACACCCAGCTCATGAAATTGAAGAAAACCCATCAAAGCCAGAGTTTTTACGGATTCCAACCAGGCACACCAGGTCCATGAGCGACGAGTTGAGCTCCAATACGAGCACTCTCTCGCTGGACTCTGTCCTCCACAGACCGAAGCTCTCCACAATTCTTTCCGGAAAAGAAGCCAGGGAAATCGGAAACTCGAAACAGATATATTTAGAAGAAGAACCACAAAAGAAAGTTGAAAGGAGGAGGAGAAGAAAGAAAAAGAGTGAGAGCAAGAGCTTGACGGACCTTCAGTTTGAAGAGCTTATGGATCTTGGTTTTGTTTTCTCAGAGGAAAATAAAGATTCAAACTTGGTTTCAATCATTGCCAAGTTCAGAGCTGATGAGATGGCCAAGGCGAATGAGTTCATAAGGAAGCAACGGCAAAGAGATTGGGAAGTTGCTCAGCTTTCTCTCATTGAGGTGGGAAAAAAAAATGTGGTGATTGATGACAAGTTCAGCACCGAGGGAGAATTTCACATATATGTTGATTTCTGGTGTTTCAATGACCATATGTCATCCGTTTAGGTACACTAGTTTCAAGTACATATATACAATCAACTTTGTCATGTTTCCCAATTGCAATGTTGCCGAATAAGTATTTGTGCTTTGTAACATTGTTTATTTATGTAGTATTGATTGATCGATCGATCTTTAATTTAAGTATTTGTGCTTCGTAACATTGTTTGCAAAATAAGAAGACAACCGCTCCCACTCTCGAGTACAGTTCCCTTCCGGAACCGGAAAAACGGAGAGTTTATGAAACCATGTCAAGTTTACCATATCCATCAGCATTACTATATGGACTGTGCACCTGATAAAAAGAGAGTCATCACATTTAGATGAGGACCTAGTGAGAAATTTTTAATTGGTTGCCTGCTGAGTCTTTGTTTGAAGACTGCAAAGTGTAGAAGATATGGATCAGGCCTGTCCTCTTTGACTTTCTCATCTGCCAGAACTTAACGATTTTATCATTCAAATCATATCGAAATTCTTACCGAGGTAGGTAATTTCTTACAGTTCGAGTAAGAATATATATTAAGATCAAGTTGATCAACTAAGTTTTTGGGTATGGAGATTAGAATATTTTACCTTTGGTAATCGTCGATGAATCTTTGCCCTATGAGAATTATTTGAGATTGTGGTAGTCCACACTAACGTGAAAAAAACTGGGATGAAAAAAAATGGCGTGGAAGAAGAAACGGGAGATTAAGCATGATTGAACAGGGAATGAACGAGAAGACTTCTCGTATGCCACAATCACTATTTAATTTCAATTTTTTTAATTATTGATTTATTAAATGGTTTTTAATTTAAATTAAATTTTGATTAATTTAAATGATGTGGATGTCCATATCAGATGTCACATAAAATGATATATAAATGTGGTATAAAAACATAGTAAGAATATCATTACTGGCATTTTAAGTTCTTATGAATTTGGTATCTAAACTAAAAGTCCTTTTAAATTTAGGATAAATTACACAAAACTACCTCAAGTATGGGTTGAACCACAAACTCATACTTTATGTTTTAAACATTGCAATGTCATACCTTGTTTCACAAATTCATTGCAATGTCAGACATCTGTTAATATTAAATTTGACTGTTAAATGATGAGATGACAGGTGCAAGACCCACATCCTCACCCAACTAAATAAAAAAATTATTTTAAAAAGTGGGAGCCACATACTCACCCAACTAATTTAAAAATTAACAAAATAGAAAATCATTTAAAAAATATTTAAAAAATTATGGGACCCACCCCACCACCCACCTTTCCCCCACTCCATCCGTCCCCCGCCCTTTTCCCCTCGTTCTGTTCCAGAACCCCCGCACCATTTTTCCTCTGCAATTTTCCCTTGCAGCCCCAACCACAAAACCCACCCTGTTTTGAAAACGCCGTTGATGGCGAGGAGGGAACCTCATCAAACTTCAGTTGGTGTTCCGGGAAATGCCTTAGATTCGGGCCGGGTCGGGTTGTTTGGTGTACCTTCTGCATGCTCAGATCTGCAAACTCCAGTTGGTGTTGCAGATTCGGCAGGCAGATCAGACCTGAAATTGAACCGAGAAAACAGTTCGCCTCGAGCCAGGGTGCACGGGTCAACGGAGGTGGAGTTCCAAGTGCTGATCTTCTTGGATGCGTTCTGCAAGTGAGAAACCAAGCTAGGTGGTGTTCGGCCATGGCTGCCATTTTTGTAAGTGAGAGTAGAGAGAGTGAGGAAGACAAGTGAGAGGCGAGAGAGAGAGAGTGAGGAAGAGAGTTCTTTTATTTAATTGTTAAATAAAGGTAATAATTTATTATTAATTAATTGTTTTTTTATTCTAGGCAAGGGATGGAGTGGGCCCCGTTTTTGCCATGTCATTATTTAACAGCTAATTAACATAAAATTTAACGAAATTTTGACATTGCAACGAATTTATAAGTTGAGGTATGATATTGTAATGTTTAAAACATGAAATATGAAATTGTAGTTCGACGCATAATTGAGGTTAGTGAGTTCTCCGTCAAAACCGTAGATTAGAATAATTTAGAATATCATTTTGTACAACGATGACAATCCTGATAGATAGACATGGCCGTTCACAAATCTAGTGAGTTCTCTGTCAAAACCGGGTATCATTGGGCTCCTTGCAAAGCTTTGTCCAAGGCTAGCTCCAACAAGCTATTCTTGTCTCCCAATCTTAATCCAGACATATGGCATACGATTTGGGGCCGGAACACTCCCTAAAATCAAGCTCTTTTTATGGCGATCGATTGATCTTAGGTGCACTCCCCAGTCCCCACCCTGGACTGCCTATTTCGTAGGAAGCGAAGCCCCAATCCCTTGTGCCTTGAAACTTCAGCACATATGATCTTTCAGTGACAATGGGCTGAAAGGGTGTTAAAAAATAAAAGGCCATTATAAATAAATAATCAAATTAAACATTAAAAAAAGGGTAAATTACATTTTACCTCTTCAGGTTTGAGGTCGATTTCAATTTCTTACAACATCTTTAAAACATTTCAATTTCATACATTGACTTATTATTTTATTTCAATTTCATACATCCGTTAGAAAAATCTGTTAAGTAAACCGTTAAGTGATAACCGTTAAGTAAACCGTTAAGCAAACCTCAAGGGGTAAAATGTAATTTACCCTTAAAAAAAAAAAACAAATACCAAAAGCCTATGCATCTTCTTCTTCCCTTTCCAATATTTTTTTCCGACCACAAACATTTTCCACCATCAATTAACAACAACATATTATGTATTTACATGTGCAGTCCTCTTATTAGCTGGTTACTATAAAGATGTTGAATTTGATATTGATTGAACATTGGAGTCCTTTTAGTTGTAAATATCTTAATTTTACTTTGAGGTTTGATGACATATTGAATTTTAAAATGGTTTGATGTACTAGGAAATGAAACCATCCTAAATTTTTTTTTTTTCATTGTGATTGCGCTTGTTGTGGTCTATTTTATCTGACAGAGAGACTAGGGCCGACGGCAGAGAGAGAGAGGAGAGAGATGTGTGTTTGTAGAATTGTAGGGGAATGTGTGTGTTGTTATCCCTCCTACATTGTGCCTTTATTTATAGTAGTAAAGGGAGAGAAGATATTCCTTCTCCTCCAAGTAATACAAGTTGTAATAGGAAAGGATAACTAGAATCAAATCTAATCTAGGATTTACACAATCATACTTATTTTAGGAATGTTTACAACACTCCCCCTTGAGTGTGCAAATACTTAAGGTAGATTCAACATCATGCAGAAGTTGAGGAAGTTGACTCGTCGGCACTGATTCCAAGGAACAACGCTTATTCTCAATAAGGTAGGAACTTGCATAAGTAGTAAGTCTCACTAAAAACCCTAAGGCTATGGCAAAAACCCGAGTAGGGACAAAATCCATAGTATAAGGAAAAATGCGTGAGAAATGCAAAGTCAAAAGAAACGTCTACAGGACGTCATCAGGGATATGACCAGCCCAAGGTGGGTGCCTCGTTAAAACCTAGTTAGGTAGCAAAAACCCAGTGGGAAAAATGCTCCTAATCGTAGGGAAAAAGAGTACATTAAGATCAAGCAAGTATCCAGAAGATACTCCCCCTGAGTTTGACATAATTCCAAAGAGAAATAGCAAAGTTACAACTCAGAAAGTTTACGCATACCAATTCCATGAATAAGCTTCTGAAACGTCGCCTTCGGTAGTGATTTGGTGAAGAGGTCGGCCAGATTGTCTTGTGATCGGATTTGCGTGACTTCAATCTTCTGATGCTCTTGTTGTTGATGTGTAAAGAAGAACTTCGGCGCAATATGCTTGGTGTTGTCCCCTTTGATGTAACCCTTCTTGAGCTGTTCGATGCAAGCTGCGTTGTCTTCAAAAATCGTCGTCGGGGCATTAACGGCGGGATGAAGATCACAGGAGCTTCGAATATGGCCCATTACTGCTCTCAACCAAAAGCATTCCCGAGTTGCTTCATGTAAGGCGAGAATTTCAGCATGGTTAGACGAAGTGGCAACTAAGGTCTGTTTAGTTGACCTCCAAGATATTGCGGTGCCTCCAACGGTAAAGACATAACCCGTTTGAGAACGCGCCTTGTGCGGATAAGATAAGTATCCAGCGTCGGCATAACCAACAAGGCGATAATCAACCCGATGAGCATAGAGTGCGGCATCACTTGAGGATTCGTAGGGATAGAATAAGCCCAAATCCGTAGTACCCTTAAGGTAACGGAAGATGTCTTTCAAGCCAGTCCAATGTCTGCGTGTTGGTGCATTGTTGTATCTTGCCAAAAGATTAACAGCGAAGGAGATGTCGGGTCTAGTGCATTGAGCTAAGTACAATAAAGCGCCTATCGCACTTAGATAAGGAACTTCAGGCTCCAAAATCTCTTCATCATCCTCCTTCGGATGGAAGGGATCTCGCTTTGCATCTAGCGTACGAACGACCATAGGAGTACTCGAAGACTTCGCTTTATCCTCATTAAAACGGCGCAACACCTTCTGGGTGTAGTTCGATTGATGTACTAAGATTCCATCCGAACAATGCTCTATCTCGAGACCGAGACAGTATCGAGTCTTACCTAGATCTTTCATCTCAAATTCTGACTTCAAGTGCGAAGCAGTTCTCGCGAGCTCTTCAGGAGTTCTGATGAGATTCATGTCATCGACATATACTGCAACAATCGCAAATCCGGAATGTGACTTCTTAATGAACACACAAGGGCATAGTTCGTTGTTCATATATCCCTGACTAGTCAAATACTCACTCAGACGGTTATACCACATTCTTCCGGATTGTTTCAAACCGTATAGTGAACGCCTCAACCGAATTGAGAGCGTGTTCCGAGGTTTGGAAATATTTGAACCAGTCAATGTAAGTCCTTCGGGAACTTTCATATAAATTTCTGTATCAAGATCCCCATAGAGATACGCGGTTACTACGTCCATCAGCTGCATATCCAGTTTTTCGGAAACTACCAAACTGATAAGGTATCGAAAAGTAATCACATCCATAACGGGTGAGTAAGTTTCGTCATAGTCAAACCCGAGGCGTTGTGAGAAACCTTGTGCTACAAGACGAGCTTTGTAACGCACAATTTTGTTCTTCTCATTACGCTTCCGAACGAAAACCCACTTGTAGCCAACGGGCTTCACATGTGGAGGAGTAGGAACTACAGGTCCAAACACCTTACGTTTCGCAAGTGAATCAAGTTCGACTTGGATTGCTTGTTTCCAGTTTGACCAATCAGCTCTACGTCGACATTCATCAACGGAACGCGGTTCAATGTCATCGCTCAACATGATCTCAGTAGCTACTGCAAATGCTAATGCATCGTCGACAATCATCTCATTTCTACGCCACACATCATCTAAGCTAGCATAATAGACCGAAATCTCACGATTCTCGGGAGGAGGATTCGTCTCTTCAAGGACGCTTCCATAATCTAGAATTTCCTCATGAGTTGGGTAAAATGAGTAAGCGATAGTCGGATTCACGGTAGGCTCTTCAGGACCTTGTGCCGTGGTTTTCCACTTCCGGGGGTGTGAATCCTTTGAACCAAGGGGTCTGCCACACTTTTGTGTAGGGGCAGATGATTGGCTAGC
This sequence comes from Malus fusca, assembly GCA_035220775.1. Lineage (NCBI taxonomy): Eukaryota > Viridiplantae > Streptophyta > Magnoliopsida > Rosales > Rosaceae > Malus > Malus fusca. Next base: position 28,376,452 of record CM069069.1, read on the forward strand.
CGCTAATGTACGTGGATGACCAGAATTGGCGTCCCGGGCTTCCAGGAGGGTAGTCCGTCGTACATTTGGTACATCTATCTTTGCAGACGTATTCGCAGCTGGAATATGTGATCTTGTCACGCGCGCTAGATCGGTGAAAGCATCTGGCATGCTCTGAGCTATGCTCTGGAGATCTAATATGCGCTGCACTTCAGCTTCAGACTGAGCGGTGCGGGGATCTAAATGAGACAAAGTGGGAGTCGTCCACGATAATTCGCGTCGTTCATTAGGAACGTTAACGTTCTTATCTCCCCCTAACGACGGGAATACTGTCTCATAGAAGTGACAATCCGCGAAACGAGCGGTAAACAGATCGCCTGTCAAAGGTTCTAAGTAACAAATAATCGAAGGAGAATCATATCCGACATAGATTCCCATCCTTCGCTGAGGCCCCATTTTTGTACGTAAGGGCGGTGAGATCGGCACATAGACCGCATAACCAAAGACGCGCAGATGCGACGCATCCGGTGACCAACTGAAGTGCACTAAATGATTGTGTCTCAACATGCCTCAGGCGGACCAACTTTGCTGCGTGCAATATTGCATGGCCCCAAGCAGCGATCGGGAGCTTGGTACGTATGACCAATGATCGAGCAATCATTTGTAAACGTTTAATGAAAGCCTCTGCCAGGCCGTTCTGGGTGTGAACATGGGGTACATGATGTTCAACTTCAACCCCAACCGACATGCAATAGTCATCAAAAGTTTTAGATGTGAATTCTCCAGCATTATCCAATCGAATAGATTTGATCGGATAATCAGGGTGGTGAGCCCTGAGCTTGATAACCTGAGCCAACAGTTTGGAGAATGCAGCGTTCCTTGTGGACAACAAGCACACGTGTGACCAACGTGTAGAAGCGTCAACCAAAACCATAAAATATCTAAATGGTCCGCATGGAGGTTGAATCGGTCCACAAATGTCCCCCTGAATCCGTTGTAGAAAAATGGGAGGATTCGAACGAATCTTGTCATAAGAAGGCTTAGTAATAAGTTTTCCCATAGAACATGTTTGACATGCAATTTCATGGATCGAACCTAAGCTTCGGGTTAGTGGATGCCCGTATGAAGTTTTGAGGATACGATGCATCGCTATTCGTCCAGGATGTCCCAAACGATCATGCCAAAGTGTAATTTCGTGCGCGGTCCCTGTGGTAGGGCCGGCCACATAGTGGCATTCTATGGGGCGTATGGTCGTAGTATACAGACCACTCGGGTTACGCGCCATCTTCTCTAGAATACGCTTCTGGCCATATTCGTAGGAAGTTACGCACATAAATTCAACTCTGTTTTCTACGTGGGTTTCAGCGTGGTAATTGTTATCTCTAATGTCCTTGAAACTTAGTAACGTTCTTCCGAAACGTGGAGAATAGAGTGCCTCAGCAATGGTCAAGATTGTACCATTGGACAACATTATACGTGCCTTACCGTATCCTTCGATCAGGTTGGATGGGACTGAGAGGGTTGTCAGATGTGCATTCTTAGGTACGAAGTTAGTGAAATAGATGCGTTCACGCAAAACAGTATGCGTGGTTACACTATCTGCCAGACAACTAACTTTCCCACTAGTCATACCCAGAATGAAAAATTAATTTGAATCGGTCACATGCATAAAAGTTTATAAAAACAAGTATCAATTCAAAATAATTTCATTTATTCAAGGATTAAAAACTTAATATCCAAAATAAATCGCCAACTAATAATCCAAAACATAAAGGAAAATTGTTCAAAATCAACCAAAAAACAAGGTGGGGTTCGGCCACTAGGTGGAATTCGGCCCCAATTGTCTTATTTCAACTGAAAAATAAGTCTATGTCTAAGATTCTAATCTTCCATAGGAGTGGTATCCTCCTGAAAGTCAGAAACCTCCATCTTTGTAGTCTCCGGTTCGTCCACTTGCATGAAGTTTGATTCAAACTTCTTACGACGAGAATGATATTCATCTACAACCTTCTTGGGAGCACGGCAAATACGGGACCAATGGTCCTTTGAACCACAACGATAGCACATATCGTCATTCATTGTGGCAGGTGCTTTGCCTTTATTCTTGAAGTTCGGGGCCTTGGGAGCGAGGTTTGGGCGCTTATGGGCTTTGTTTCCTCCCTTGGATGGACCTTGGCTCTGTTGACCTTGGTGGGATGGCTTTTGGCCGCCCTTACCACGCCTCTTTTGGCGTTTGGGGTGCTGATTAGTGCTATAATGTGCTTCAGGCACAGCAGTAGCCCCAGTAGGTCGAGCTTGATGATTCTTCATCAACAGCTGGTTCTGCTTTTCAGCAAGAAGTAAAACAGAGATCAAATCTGAGAACTTAGTGAACTTCTGAGCTCTATATTGTTGCTACAGGACAATATTAGAAGCAGAGAAGGTCGAGTAGGTCTTCTCCAAGAGATCCTCTTCAGTCAAAGTTTCATTGCAAAACTTGAGAAGTGATCGGATCGACAAACTTCAGAATGATATTCATTCACAGACTTAAAGTCTTGGAAGCGCAAGTGCTGCCAGTCGTGTCTTGCTTCAGGCAAGAATATGTCATTTTGGTGATCGAAACGATCAACCAAAGCGACCCATAATGCACGTGGATCCTCCTCAGCAAGGTACTCAGTTTGCAGAGCATCATGAATATGTCTTCGGATGAAGATCATAGCAGTGGCTTTTTCAGCTTCGCCAACAGGTTCAGTTGTTGCTTCTTCAATAGCAGGACGCAAGTTCTTTGCAGTGAGGTGGAGCTTCACATCTTGAACCCACTTGAGGTAATTCCTTCCAGAGACCTCCAAAGCGGTGAAGTCGAGTTTGTTCAAATTCGACATGTTCCTATCACAAAATAGATGGACAAGATGTGGTTAGTGTAATGGAGAAAAATCAATCCATTCACATAGGAGTAGAACATACAGGTTCTAATAGACATGTATTGGTTTAATTTTGCATGAAAAACTTCGGGTTTCATGGGTGATTTGTTTAAGTGAAAACTTCAGGTTTTCAAACAAGGCATGTTTATAAGAAACTTCGGGTTTCAAAGTAATTATGAACTTCAGGTTCATATATTCCTGCAGGCAAACACAAATATATATGCAAACAAATATTGTATGCAAAAATATTGTATAATGATAATTGAATTAATTTATGTGGTCTTCGGGGCCTAAAAACATAGGCAAAGCCCACAGGTGGCTCATGGAGCTCAAGGGGAGACATGGGCAAGGGGAATGGACTGCTGTGTGCAGCACCAAAAAAAAATTTCTTTTTTTCTTGTCGGGCTGGGCCGCTGCAAGCGAGCCCAGAAAACAAATTTTTTTTTTTTTTTCTTCGGCACGGGCTGGGCCGTGACATCTCAGAGCAGCAGCAAGCCCAAAAGGGCGTTGATGCAGGCCGAGAGACAGGAGCCCACTGGGCACCCCAGCGAGTGCTGGGTGTGTGTCGCCGGAGAAGAACACCGGACCTGGCGCTTCTGGCGTCGGTCGGGGTTTTTTTGAAGACTCGATTTGAATCATGGTGACCATGGGGGTGAACGGAGATTTAAAAAAATCTCGATATTCATTGTAAAACCCTAGAAATTCGATTGTAATTTAAAAAAAAATCGAATTTTCAGACAAAAATTCGTCAGGGACGACTGCAGGTCGTCGGGGGTAATTGGGCATGGCTGCAGGCCATGTTGGTTGACGATTTCAAGGGTGGCGACGCCTGCTGGGCGTCGGGTCTGGGTGTTGGGCCTGGAGCCGTGGCTCCAGGATTGGTTCTCGGCTCGGGAAAGGCACGGGTTCGAAGAACCCTAATTCCCCAATCGCAAAAAAAAAATTTCAATTCAATTATATTATATGCATGTATAATTCTAATGAATCACATATTTACGTTGATGCATATGCAAATAATAGTTTCAATGCATGTACATATGTAAGATTCAGTTCATGACAAATATCAAATTCACATAATTGTAGCAATTTTGGTGATGAAGCATACACAATTTATGTAGAATCTAAAATACGTTAAACGTAAAGTTGGGTCATGCATCATGGTGAATGTTCATGCTATCAGGGCTTGCAAAATATCGAGTTAAAAACTGTTGTTTGGAAAGAACCTGATTGCGTGATGATATGGATGAACTGGTTTGATGCAGAAAAAAATCTCCAACGTCAGATTCCTAAGCGCAGTGGTAGGAGCGTGCTGATAACGTGTTGTGGTCTATTTTATCTGACAGAGAGACTAGGGCCGACGGCAGAGAGAGAGGAGAGAGATGTGTGTTTGTAGAATTGTAGGGGAATGTGTGTGTTGTTATCCCTCCTACATTGTGCCTTTATTTATAGTAGTAAAGGGAGAGAAGATATTCCTTCTCCTCCAAGTAATACAAGTTGTAATAGGAAAGGATAACTAGAATCAAATCTAATCTAGGATTTACACAATCATACTTATTCTAGGAATGTTTACAACAACGCTAACATAGTCGAAAAATGCAAAAGAAAAAATGATTAAGTTTAGGCCCAAACCAACCGAACTAAATAGTACATTGTAATTTGTTTGGTCGCAATTTTGGGGTAAACTGGCTCATCGCGTGTCGTTCACATCCCTACTTCTAAGTGAGATTTCTCAAGTTCGACTCACAAAAATTGAGAGTTTGCTACCTAACTATTATGACTAGTTTTTTATTTTATTTTATTTATTTATTTATTTGTGAATTAAACCATATCCCCCTAAAGTAGATTATAGTTGCATAAAAAATAAATAAATTAAATTAAATTAAATTAAAAAAAAAAACTGACTTTGGTTACCCTAGTGAAATGAAAAGAGCTTTCTAGGTCAATATGGGAGAGTTGAAGGCCCCAAAATCACTTATGAGAAGAAACACCTCTCCATAAATCACTAAAAACTATTTTAAAATTAATTGTGTTTAAGTTGATTTTGATCACTATCTTCTCTTGTATGGAAATAATATTTTAGGATGAGGTAGCCAAATTCGAGACCATGTAATGGAAACCAGATATACCAAATTGATATTAGAGAATCTAAATTTCTACAATGAAAGTAAACAAATGTAACATATACGAAGATGTTAATTACATGATTGCTAAGAATAATCCCTACACTAATGAGGGAAGATTATACCACCACACCTCGACGTCAAGAGCTCCAAAGCCTTCTAAATCCTGGAGGGGTGCAAAAGAAAAAGATGTGAGTGGGCAAAATAAAGATTTCTAAAATTCATTTCTTTTTCGAACATACTAACCCCTTACTGTAAAAACCCGCATGTATGTCAAAATCATACTATATATAAGTATGAAAAACAAAGTAGTAAAGTAGAAACAATTATTCCGAGAAACCGAGTAAATCTCATAAGTCCTCATTATAAAATCAATAAGATCCAACAGGTCGAAAGAACAATTCCAAGGTATCTCAGAGGGAAACCGTAATAATAATAAAGTACCATGACATTAGTGAAAATCAAGTATAACCATAGAGCTGGTATATCACAAGTCATCAATAAAACAAATATGATATGCTCATCAGATAATGCAGACACATGTGCTCGTTCATATATATTCTGACATGAAATAGATTGGGTGTATAAAGTTTACATTCTAGTACTACATACACATGAAGTTGGCGATAAGCACATCCCATACGAGTCCAAATTGCCTAATGCAAACTAGTACAAGTTGGCACCTAAAGTGGAACCAATGTGAACGCAACAATGCATATAAACATACACGTAAAGATGGTTATAACCCCGGACAGTACTATAGACATCGTGTAAGCATATATGATGAATATATACATCATAAGTAATCAGGCCATGATAATATCTCAAATCACAAGTGTCACAAAATCATAATAACGCATCAAGCATTTCAATTACCAGAGTGAAGCACAGTGATAAAAAATTTCAAAGAAAAGTTCACAATGCTCATAAATCACATCGTCGTCAACACATAAAGCATTTGCATAATCTAAGTAAAAGCAAAGTGAAGCATGATATAAAAGCATCATCAAACCAATTTCGAAAACATATAATATGATATAATTTAGAAGGAAAAGCCCACTCACACACCGTATGATCATAGTCGCCTTGCCGTGCACACTCTTTGTAATCCACGTGATAACGTTCCCAAAGTGAAAACAACCTTTACTTAGCAATGTAATTGAATATTTCATAGAGTATTGAAATACAAAGCTTGAAATACCATATATAGTGTCTGAAAACATACCTTTACCGCCATACGCCATCATAAGCTATCATGCGTTGCCATACCGCTCCATGCGCCGATAGGAAGTTGGCATGCGGCGGCACACGCCTTCACTCATCGGCACGTGCTGTCACAGGCTTCTACGCTCCGGTGGCTGAGGCGATCGCCGAAATTGGAATATTCCGTCATCAACAAAGGAATATTCTGTGACCAAACGAAATATTCTTTTTGTATTAAAGAAAATATTGTGAATGAATATACCTTAGAATATTTTGACCTAGAGTCGAAAATGGGTTGGGTCGTCGGGTCAAATTGGTTAGGAACGGGTAGTCAAGTCGATCGGGTTGTCGGATTCGAATTGTCAGGTTGGCGGATTTGGACTGGGGTTTAGGTCGGGTTGACTCGATTCAAGGTGACGCCACAACTCGCCGGAAATTGGAGATTTTGGATGGATTCACGTTTCTGCTTGCTGCGCCACCATTGTTGCTTCGATGTCTGATCCTAGGACATATTCCGACTCCAGGTATCAATACGAACACAGTGGTAGCAACAAACACATGGTGATTCTGGCCGTCACATCGTCGGCCTTCGGTTTTCTCACCGAAAATTGAGAAATTTTTCCCTCGTTGATCTGCATTTTTCCAACCAAATCACTTATGCAATACATCATGCTTCATCTGCTCGACGAGAGAAATCTAATGGTGATAGTTAGAGGCCTTACCTTGGCTAGAATTGGCGAGAAAGTCACTGGGAAAGTTGCTCCGTGTTAGAGCTAGTTGAATCAATGTCTCGAGTTTGAATCTTGAGGAACAGGTACTATGGTTGGGTTTGTGGGTAGGGGAGAGTACAATGGTGGTGGTTGGGTGAACTACTTCACTAGAGAACAAAGGTTATGCTACCTTGTGGTTTGTGTGGTTTGCTTGGGAAAATGAGGGAGAGAGACGTGTCATCAAGTACTACAAGAACATGTTAAAATGATAGGTCATAAGTGTCACAGCCCAAAAGGTCAACCAAAGTCAACATTTTCACCTTTCAGGAGCATTTTGGTCATTTCCCACCTTCAAGAATTAAACTAGAATAATTTTCGGAACGAGTTGTAACAAATTGCATGAAGTATATTTCTTTGGAAAATCAAGAACATTTTACTCAATATTTGACATATTCTAAATTAGATTCCACATTTATTTGTTTAGTGTATTTATCATGAAGTGGTCACTCTATTCAATATTTTTCCTCTTTAATAAAAAATAAAGACTATGATTTTACAAACTTAGTAATTATTGTGGCCATTATTGCATTTGGTTTAAGTAATTCACTAATTTTCATACCGTAATTGCTCCCAATTTTGATACGTATCATTTTAGGATTCGATAAGTTCTAAAAGAGTTTTTATCAATAATGACCAAAATTTAACACCTAATTTTTTAAATGTCAATTTTTATAACATCTTTAAAAAATAACAAAAAAACCCACTTAAATAGACTCAACCTTTGGTATGGGAAGGTTTTAGTGCATATCCTAGGGTTTTATTTCACCACACTTTCAGTTGGATGCATGATTTCTAATGAAGAACAAGTGGAGTGAGTAAAACTCCACAATCACGGTGGCTGCCTCGTAATGAAGGGTGGGTGAAACTAAATGTGGATGGAGCCATAAGGACAACGGACGGGACATGAGGTGCAATTCTATTCTTCTTAGAGTTAGAACAAATCAAAGTTTGGAGCGGTTGAGTGGCTTACTCACAACTCCCATCAAAAATCCATTGACCTCCCCTTTTCTATGTAAATGAATTTTGAATTTTGAGGATATTTAAGTTTATTCGCGTGAGTTTTCTTTTATATTAATTTTTTTTATTTATAAAAATGACATTTATGAATTAAAATATTAAATATTGACTATTAATGATAAATACTCGTTCTAAAAAAGTAAAAGAAAATTAGAAAGGAAAAGAACAAGAACATTGGTAAAGAAAACAGCAGAAGGAAAAGATGATAGCAAACAATCTAACGACTGGACGTCTGTCGCACAATATCTAAATTGCCTAGCTTAGTAAGCAATGCGAATCCAAAGGGGACAAATGCCTTGTCCTAGTAATGTTCAATCCAAGCCACCCTTCGATTCCAATTTCTTCAGCTCTGTAGTAAGTGACAACTTCGCATTCACCCAAACATATTGCTGAACAATCCGACTAATAAGTAGGCTATCTCCAACCGAAGGCTCGCCCCTCGTTTTAGCCATATGTCCCTTCAAGATATTAATATTTTAATGAACAGTACATAATCATATTTGCCTCCATCCCTAACAGATGACCAAAGGGCCAGATGGCTCGTTTTAGCCCTATCACAAAAAACCATCTTCAACCGAGGGCCAAAGGGCTATAGTATGGAATGTGAAGAATTGAAATAAAATAAGGTAAGACAATATGGAATGGTGAAAAATATGTGAGAAATGGTGTTGGAAAAAATTAGAAATTAAATATAAAAAAACGTCCAAAAAAATAAATAAAAAATAAAAAATGGCTATTAAAAAAAATAAAAAAGTGAGCTAGGATAAAAAAAAGTTCATAAATCCTAAACCTAAAGTGGTCTGAAAGAACAAAAAAAAAAAAAAGAACAAAAAAAAGAAACTAGGTCAAGTGGAAAAGAAAAAAGAAAAAAAAAACAAAATGGGCTAGCCAGTGGGATGACTGGCTGGCTAAAGATGGTCAGCCGGTTGGCCCTCTGGCCCGTTTTTATCCTGTGGGGCCCACGAGCCCTTTGACCTAGCCCTCGGTTGGAGACGGTTTTCAGGCTATTTTCGGCTCTTTGACCATCTGGACTCTTCGGTTGGAGATGGTCTAATATCCTCTCCGTATCCCCCACTCAAACATGGGATATTTGGAAAAATAGCCAAAATTTTGACTATGAATAGAAGTTTAACCAACCATTATAAATTTTTATAATTCTAACAAAAACTTGACATAAAAATACTATAATGCCCTCTAGTGTGTAGTTCACACCCATTTGCTTTGCTAGAGGTCGCACCATAAAAAGCAATTGCATAAAAAGCAAGGAAAATAATTTTCCAAAGCAATTGCATAAAAAGCAAGGAAAATAAGGAAATGAGAAAAATGGGGAAGGGTTTTTACTTGAAAAAGGGTAAGGCAAAGAACAAGGAATGGTGAACTCCAGTAAAGGGCATTATGATATTTTCATGTCAAGTTTTGATTAGAATTATAAATATTCATAATAGTTGGTTAAAATTCAATTTATTGTCAAAATTTTGGCTATTTTTCTAAATTTCCCCTCAAACACACACAATTTTGTCCCATCCAGTATCCCATATCCCAAACACATGAAAATTAGAAAAACCCCTATACAATAATTTTCAAAATTTCCGCAATTTCAAAACTTTGACAATAAATTTATTCGATTCTTTGCTGTTTTATTCTCAATTACTTCATTTTTCGTTCTGGGTTTTGTTCAAATTCTGTTCTTTTATTGTAATTGATCGAAATGGCGCTCGAGTCTTGTGTTCTGGCTCCGAATATGTTCGTTTCCGGTTCGAAATCATGGAGTCTCTTGTGTTGCAATCGGCAAACAAAGTTTCCGGTAAAGGTTTTGCTGCAAAATAATCAGTACCCGTTTCGATTCGGGCCGAATTGTATCGGTAGTAGCGGTGTGAAGAGGTTCTTAGCTCCAAGGTTTGAAGGAGTTGACTTGCTGGTTAATAGAGCTCCGTTGAAAGCTTTAGGTGAAGATAGGGAGAGTGTGGGTGGTACGAATGCTGTTTCGGGTTCGAAGTTTGATTTTGTTGAGGAATTGGTGAAGTGTGGTGTAGTTTTGGCAGCTGTGGTTTGTGGGGTTTTGATTTATGGCTGCAGGAGAGCTTTTGCTGTGGAGGGTGTGGTCAATGCAGGTTATGGGGTTATTGGGCAGAGCATATTGTTGCTCAGGAATGCCTGGCCCAAGACTTTGCAGGTACTGCAGGTGTTCAAAGAGCAGGGTTTGATTTTGGCGGCGCTTTTGGGTCTCTCGGCGTTTTTCTCGATGGCGGAGACTTCAATTACGACCCTCTGGCCCTGGAAGGTATGAACATGTTATGTTACGTGAATGCTTATATCATCGGTATTGTCAAGGATTGTATATTTGTTTGGATGCTGAACTTGTACCCAACTGGACACTGTACCATTTTGACTTCATTTTGTAATGTTACTTTGTATCCTGGTAGGTAATATGAATGAACATTGTAGAAGAGTGTATTATTAGTGTATGACTAAAGTTTATCGTTCAGTTGTATGTTTTCGCTAGTTTCCATTTCTGGTTTGATATCCTGGTCACATGACGTAATATAGTTAGGCTCTGCCCTCCCTAGAGTGCATTTTGTACCTTTGAACTAATACTGCAAAGGATCTTTGCCTAAACGTTGCAATTAGTCAATAATAACTTGATTTCATATATGAGAGTTAGCGTTATCTGTGGTTAGCTTCATTCTTAACGAGACAATTCTTTTAAATGGCATTTAGAAGCTCAATATATTATGGTGTTCTTCTTTTTTGGTCCTTTTGTGCTGATATATTTGTGAGTTTGAAATACTTGTACCCGTTTTCCAGCGAATGATCTTCCTATTAGAATAATGAATGAAAGTGAATGATCCGACACACTAGGATCTTGAAATAACATTAGTTAACTGATATTAATAATGTGTCAGATTCGTGAGTTGGCTGAGAAAGAGTCTGAAAATGGCGTCTTCAAATTGCTTCGCAATGATGTTACACGGTTCTTGACAACCATACTTATTGGCACAACGTACTTTCCTTCTCGTTTCTTGCTGGCATTAATTTTTATTTATTTATTTTTATCATGAAGTTGAACATTTCTTTCTTATTGTAGAATTTACTTATTTACTCAGTGTTGTCAATATTGGAGCAACTGCTTTAGTTACAGATGCCGCAACAGCAATATTTGGTGAAGCTGGTGTCACTGCAGCAACGGGCATAATGACTGTATGTCTCATTTTCATTGCTTGATCAATTTATAAACATAGACATGAGAGAGAGAGAGAGTCTAATTATTTTATTAAAGAGAATGATATGTCTACTACATAGACGCTGATTTTTGCTGAAAAAAGCTATTTTTAGAAGTAAAGTGTAAAAGAAGTGTTGTGTTGAGAGAGAGAGAGAGAGAGAGAGAGAGAGAGAGAGAGAGAGTCTAATTATTTTATTAAAGAGAATGAAGACAAAGAGAATGATATGTCTTCTACATAGATGCTGACTTTTGCTGAAAAAAGCTTTTTTAGAAGTAAAGTTTAAAAGAAGTGTTGTGTTTTCTTGTTTCCTAACTTCTTATAAAAGGCTAGAGGCTGCATATACACAAATAATATAAGGAAACAATGTACTAGACTACTAGTGGATTTGATAATAAATACTGTTTGTTTTTCTTGATGATGCAAGGTTGCTATTTTGCTTCTCACCGAAATAACTCCGAAAAGTGTTGCTGTTCACAATCCCACAGAGGTTGCAAGGTTTGTGGTATGTTAGAAATCTCTCTAACTTCAACTAAAACCGCCTATGACCACTAGTTATACATCTTTGTCTTTTGTTTTAAACTTTGAGTTGCTAGCTGGTTTTGCCTTAACTGATGTTACTCCTACTTCTTTTGAATGTTGGGTGTGATGCCCCTAGGTTAGGCCAGTGGCGTGGCTTTCATTGGTACTATATCCGGTGGGGAGAATTGTTACATATCTATCAATGGGGATGCTAAAAATACTCGGGTTAAAAGGAAGAAGGTTTGCTTTTTTGATAACCCAAGTTTGAATTCTCCCTGATTTTCATTTTGTCGTGGCTTATAGACATAATAGTACATACAGTAATTTAAAGAAATTGTTTGCCAAAGGAGTAGGAAAGATGACAAAGTCAGATTATGGGTAGGTTGGAAGTATCTTTAAGTGTTAATCAAAACATCTGTTGCTGATTGTATTTATAAATAGTTAGTGGGGATTGTTGAAAAACCAGATTATATGTTTTACCATCTAATGAAAATTCCTTCATTGTTTTATTAGGACGTCAGTTATCTGCCTGTAAATTGTGCACGTTTTATCTCTCTCCTACATCAACTGAAAAGTCTCTTCCTTTACTAACTCCTTTACTCCAATTTTTTTCCCTCTCCTAAGTGTCCTGACTAGTCTTCTCAGTTAAAAGACAAGCTGTAGACATTTATATAAAGGAGAGTGGCATACGAAGACTAGTCACATAAATACTGTATTTCATAAATTTGATAGTATGAATTTAGTATGACCATTCAATAATATGATTTCTCTATTTCTGTTCATGTTATCTCTTATACATCTTATTATGATATGATGTAGTTTTTAAACACATTGGCTATGTGGCTAGAGACAAACTCGAGGCCACTTTCTAGTTAGCAATTTTCTTTCTCCCTATTAGAATGTGGCATACACTTTGTTCTGTTAGGTGTGCGTTTGAAATCTCTACGCAAGAGCTATACGTATTCAGCTGATGTGCCATATGGCTTAAGTTAAGCTTCTCAAGTAATAAAAAGAAAAGAAAAAAAGGAAGCATCTTCAGTATTCAACAGCTTCTAACAGCTTATGTTTATGGGAGAATTTTAAACCAATGGACTTTATCATAGCATCTTCAATATTCACATGCCAACCCCAACAACTACAAATGCTCCATATCACCCAACATAATTAATCCACGTGTTTGGGTCAGTCTGACTACATGATAATATAGTATCCCATATCGAAAATTATGAGCCTTGCATTATAACAAATTATATGATCCAGGATCTCCATGTAGCCAATTAGTTGTGGATTAGACGTCTAAGTTTAACAATATATTAGGATTCTTATCTCATTTGTTTGTTGACAGCAAGCAGAACATCTATCATTCTAGAATATTATTGAGGATATCTTCTTTTATTTAACCTGACTATATTTTCTGGTGTACCTTCATTTTGTTATTTTTTACGCGTATACCTTCACTTTATGGATAATAAAGAATTACATCTGTGGAATATTCAAGTTGTATCTATTAATGTTGTTTACTTAGGAAATTATGCCCTTAATTTACATGATTTTTCTTTTATCAGTGAACCGTATGTTACTGAAGAGGAGTTAAAACTGATGCTGCGGGGGGCAGAGTTGAGTGGGGCAATAGAGGAGGAAGAACAGGTATTGGAACAGGGCTTTTTATTTTTTACTTTTGTTGAAAATATCTTTTGGTTTTGATTACTTGCACGATGAAAAACTAATACTTTGTTTTTGAATAGTTATAATAAATAGAGATGTTATACTCCTTGACACGTCGAGGACCTTTTGTATCTGGAGAGAAGAGAGAGTGGGATGTGTTGGGGATTTAAGTTTATTAGTTGTCAAGCTTTCTGATATACGGTCTTTATCTGAGATGCACTTTTTAATGGGAAAATAACTCCTTTTCCAGGATATGATTGAAAATGTGTTGGAGATCAAAGATACACATGTTAGGGAGGTGATGACGCCTCTCGTAGACGTAGTTGCCATCGATGCCAGTGCAACGCTAGTTGATTTTCACGACCTGTGGGTAACTCATCAATATTCAAGGTAATCCAAAATTTTAGTGGTACACTGAATAGTTTTTTCATGCCTTCTGGTGATAATATCTTGAACATTCTTCTAGGGTACCTGTATTTGAGCAGCGTGTTGACAATATAGTAGGAATAGCATATGCAATGGATCTACTGGATTATGTTCAGAAGGTGAGACAGTTTGTACTCGTTTTTGTCCCTCTATGAAATCCTTATTCTTTATTTATTAATTGAATAAGCGATCTCATAGTGCAGAACTGTAAATTTGTTTGATTTTGAAGGGTGAGCTACTAGAAAGTACTACTGTGGGGGATATGGCTCAAAAACCTGCTTACTTTGTGCCCGGTAATCATTTGTATTATGCCAAGTTCTATTAATCTCATCTGTTCTAGATTAAATATTCATTTTATATTGCAGTCTCTTATTTTCTTTTGTATTTATTACAGTTGAAATTCCTGATTTTTTTTTTACTTTATAATTAAAACCGTTTCTGGAAATAAATTGGCAGCAAGGTAATTCAAATCCTGGGGTGGTGGTTGCTTAGTTTTTTTGGCAATGCCTATAACCTTTGCCTGTTTTGGTACATAGGCCGCATTCTAGAGAAATCTTTGGGGATGTTATAAGGTTTAAATCCCTTGGTGCCCACCCGACAGATCGGGTGCCTCCTACATTGAGTTTCATGTTCTCCATCTCAAGTAGGAATCATTGAAGGAAATCTATGGGTTCAGGACTCTGAACTAATGTCACTACATGATACTAGGTCAATTCACTTGTAAAGCTTTAACAACATTACTTTTAAAAATCTAGTTTTTTTATTATGCATAGTATCAAGTTGGGATAGCTCTTTAAGAAATTATACGCTGTTCATGGTAAAAGTTGTCTGGAACGTGTTTGCCATCTGGTTTGAAATATGTTTTATTTTTGGACTCATATGAAGTATGGTCCTTATTGCAGATTCAATGTCTGTTTGGAATCTTCTTAGGGAGTTCCGCATTCGAAAGGTTCACATGGCCGTGGTTCTTAACGAATACGGTGGAACTGTGGGGGTGTGTTCTTCATTCATCATTGAATTTAATGTCCAATGTTTCTGTTAAAAATTCACCAAGTTGTGCAGCATCTCTCTAACTTGTTTTGTGATGAAACAGATAGTAACGCTGGAAGATGTGGTTGAGGAAATTGTTGGTGAAATATTTGATGAAAATGATTCAAAAGTAATTCTCACTACCACTGTTTGTGCTCCTTGACCAATTTTTTTGTAATATGTAATGTAGCAAAAGCACTATGGGGGCACACCCATTTGCACAAGTAGTATCAGTCGAAATCTATCACATTAAAAAGCTACAAAATCAAATAAAGTCAAGCAATGGAAAGAAAATTTCTTTGTCCCAAATTTTTTTATGCTTGAGATATGTAGCTCTACACATACAGGGAAGCACAACTTTTGTTTAACCATAAACACACAAAACTATGCTTCTCAATATGATGATAACGTCTTTCTCAAGAAATAAAATAAAATAATTATTGATGATAACATCTGACTGAAATTATTGATGCTGAAACAGGAGGAGATTCAGAAAAAAACTGGCTACGTTGTGATGCGTGCAGAGGGGATATTCGATGTAGATGCAAACACATCTATTGACCAGCTCTCTGAAGATCTAAATGTCAAGATGCCAGAGGTATCTTTGAAAGTTTTGAATTCTAAATGTTGCTCTTCAAATTTATATATTAAGTGATCATACCATACCCATCCTCCCCGATCTTTTGTCTTTGAGCATTAGGTCATTGTCGTCTTTTCTGCATAATTGCTTGTTCATTATTGCAGTGTAATACAACTAAGACCATATGATGTAGTTCTATTTTTCTGATGCGTAAAAATATATTTGAAAGCACCTTAGGTCTCAAGGGCCACAACCCTAGTGTCCAACCCACATACACGCAAGGGGAATTAAGAATTTAGTGAAATAAAATAAAATAAGAAACGGAAATTAAAGAGTTTGGCTCCTACTCAGTCCACTAGTCCTGTACTAGACTGAATGTTTGAGCCATCAAAGGCTCTTTGGTTCCACTCAAACCAAGGGCTAGTTATGAACTAATGCCTAGCCTAGCCTTCCACACTTTATGTCTAGGAAGCAAAATTTGCACCGGCACATGGATAGCATAACGGATACCGTTGAACTCTTGCATGAGAAACGACTATTACCAAGAAACTGGCTCTGTTTCATATTGTAGTTTCATTTAAAATCGTCTGATGAACAGCTGTCCACATTGGAAGTAGCACTTCTCATGCACGGTTAATTTACAGAGATGGTCTTTCCTTGTTTTGAATTTGAGTGCACTTTATGGGTATGCATATGTCCTCCCTTTCATTACAGACATATTAACACTCAAACACTCTACAAATAAAAAATCCTGAATCATTCTTGTGCTCACCCAATACTTATGAGTGTGATTTGAGAGCTGAACTCTAATACCTTACAAGAGCTCATTAGTTTCCGCTCATTATCGATTATCAAAGAACAAAGTCATGCTAAAATAATTCTTTTCCAAATGGTTCTGTTTTCCTTTTCAATGAAGACAATGTTAAAAAGTATCAGCGATGTGCATTGGATGTTTGACATATTTTCCAATTTCACTTGTACATTGATCTAACTTTCACCTGTTTACAGGGTCATCAATATGAGACAGTATCAGGTTTTATATGCGAGGCATTTGGATATATCCCAAGGACGGGTGAGAGCATCAAAGTTGTTCTTGAAAATGAAAATGAAGAGGAGATTGACGAGAGCAAGTCTGAAAACCAGGATAAAAAAGAAAAGCACCAAATTTTTAAACTTGAGGTATGATGTTTAATATTTTGCTGCATATAGTTCTTTGAAAATTCCTTACTTTTAGCATAATTAGGTCTCAATATTAATGCTTGCGCGTATTATTTTTTGGATGATTTGGTCAATCATATATTTGGTGGTGGTGGGGGTAGATTGGGTTTGCCTTGGATTAACTAGTATTAAAAGAGTTTTCGCTTACTTGGACCGAGTAATATCTTTGTTAGTATTGTTTTTCTTTTTGGGCCAGATACTAGCAGGAAATGCCAGAAAGGTTGGTGCTGTTCGATTTGAAAGGATAGAGAATGATCCTGCTACATTGGAGACCAAAGAGGTGACCCGCTTGGTTCCCAAAATCATGAAAAGAAAGTGGAATGGTGATCAGGACTCGGATGGTACAGACTACGACGAAGATTCATTTCAGAAGAGACCACAGAACACCATATCTGATGAACATGAAGACACTGTTGATAATGTCAGTAGACATTAGTTGCATTTCGCGCGATTCCATTTTTGATGGAATCATACAAGAGGTAAAAATTGAGAACAAAATAACAAGAAGAATCAGGAAGGAATACTGTAAAAAGATTCAAATATTTGAGTACCAAGATTTGAATTTTTCACAGTAACCTGTCCTGGTATATATCTGGTATTTGATGTCGAGAAAAGTGCGTGATGTACATAGAACCATCTTTGAGGGAGATAACCTACGTTGATGGAACCATCAATTTAGAAAACAAAACCAAACTAGCTGATTTGTACTGTCACTGGATTGTTCTTCCAATTTTGTTATTTGCATTGAGCTCCCTCTACTGTCAAAATTTCCGAACTTTGTTGCATCACAATTGATGAAATGGTGCGGTCACTTCAGTTCCTCCCACCAAATTGATGAAGGCCTGTAACTTGCCAATGAAGATGGAGAGTGCTCTTTTAAAAAAAGCATAGGTTTTGTATATTCATGTCATGTTCTGAAATAATTAAACTGTCATCCAAGTCGGGGTTTGCAGGACTTGTTGTTTTTTCAGCCATCTTGTAGTTCAACCATATCCAGACTGAGGATTCCTCCAGTTCTTTGAGCATGTATCTTCTCATGTTGTTGCTCTGTAGTCTGTAGGTATGGTCACTAATCTTTTCTTTCCTCCATTTCGGCCGAAAAAAGGCTTCGGTTTGCAGTTTGTAGTTTGCTATTAAACTTATTGAACTTGAAATGGGCAGGATTTATCATTTTGAATTCATTGGTTGACAGAGAGGTTATCTTTTTCCTGATAAAAATAGTGCAGATTATGTAAGATTCGATTTCTCTCTTTCTATATGTCGATAGTTTTGTGTGCCATCACTGGTCGCTGGGCTATAATCCAACTCACAAGTTGAGTGTCATCTATGGACTCTGGTTCGGCCCAAATCGAAAGATTCGATGTGATGGCCTAGTTCTGACTTATCCGACTGCGCCCAACTAAGGAACATCTTCTTCGCTTAGGTTCTTCAGCCTTGGGGGGAGAATCGAACATAAGAATTAACAAGAAACTAACGGAAGTGAAGGTGCATAGAAATTAGAAAGTGAATAATACTTGTTCATACTGACTTTGTCAATGCAAAATTACTTTAACTATAAATGGTTTATCAAGTTCTTACAAAAAATTCTATGTTTGAAATATTACAGGACCAACTTGAGGTTTAATTCACTTTCACAACCATCCCATAAAGACAAATTTACCCTTTTATTTGCTTATTTAACATTAAAAACTTATATAAATCAAATAAAAAAACCAAAATATTCCCTATTCATCATCTCAAACGAAACCCTAACCAAAGCATGGATGCCTCTCTCTCTCTCTCTCTCTCTCTCTCTCAACCGAAGCCACCCTTGTCCCAGTCTCCCATTATCATTTCTTTCAATCCAACCCAAAAACAAAACCACCGAATTGAACCACGGATGAAGATATTGAATTCAGATTTTCCAAGGTTCTAAAAGGCTCTAGATAACAGTAGGGCGGCAGGAAAGGGCATCGCGCCTAGACGCCTAGGAGGGGCCTAGGTGGTTTTTATTTTTTTATTTTTTTAAATTCAATTAAACTTATTGTATAACATATAAATAAATGTCTACTTACACTTGTACATAATTGTATAGGGATACATCAATTGCACAATATAAATTATGAAGTACTAGAATAGGAAAAGAGAAGCCGGCCGGTTGTGTTTTAGAGATTCTCTATGTAAGACGTTCATCCGTTAAAAAAACCTCAACAAAGTTGAGTGGTAGTGAGGTTTTCTCAATGCTCCCTTGAACGCCTACACAGAACCAAACTTTTTATGATACATTGTCCATATTACATATATTTCCCCTCTTTTCATCTAAGATGCTTCATTTTTGCGTCCCACCAAATGATATGTAGATGTGATCAAACCATACAGAATATGATTGGGATTCATTTGTACACTGACCAGATCACAGACTGGACTCGGAAAGGAACATAAGATACTGCTTCTGATCATCCTGGTACATATTATAATTACATTGTTAATGCTTCCCCAATATAACTAATAGATCTAACTAGAACAATATATTCAACAATAACATTACAAAGCGATGAACCATCAGTACGTAGAAGTAGCTTCACAGGCGAAGAGAAGTGTCGACATCTGAATCATCAAAATTGTCTGTTCTGCACATGACTGGAACTGAACTTGAACCTACGTTCCCCATGTCCTGAGTCTCATCAGAAACCTGCAGATAACTAGATTGCTTGCTCTGCAAGTTAGGTTGGAGGTACATTGAGTACTGGGGTTGGTGAGGTGGTGGCTTACAGTTGTGAGAAACTGTCAATCCAGATTGGAGAAACAACCCAGTTGGCTCGTAATATGTGGCCGGAGTACAAGTCCTGTCTGATTCAGAAAGTATCTGCCTCAAGAGCTCTCTCTCCTGCCTAATCTCCTTTGCTCTCTGCAATTGTCGAAACCTCTCTTGCAATAAGGCAATGGAAGAATGAACTGCTGTGCCATCTTTGCCTTGCCTAGCCATAAAGAGGGGCTGTAATTATATTTCAATTGCCTTTTGAGGTGACCTTGTGGGGGTTGTATACCTATATATATATATATATAGTGCATGATGAGTAATTAGGAAAATGTTTATTTATTTTATTAAAGGGAGTTTTCCATCAGATTCTAATGATGTGAACAAAGAAGAAGTATCTGCATCTTTGATGCAAAGTCCAAGAAGGCAAAGCTTGGTAGCTAAATATTCTCTTAAGTTGGGGTTAGTGAATGGGAGGATAGGCCGCAGTAAGCCTCGATAGGGAGAAAATGGTGGGGAAAAGAGTCCAAATGGTGTGTAAGGTAGCTTTTGGAAATCTTTTTGGAGGAATATATGGAGGGGATGAAGCTTTGTCGACTTGTCTCCAAGAGTTGATGTCGCTAGCTTTGGAGATGATGTTGCCTCTCTGGGTGAGGCTTTAGTGGGATCTTGTTATTATTCTTTTGGAAAATTAGCTAACTGTTTATGGGTAAGGAGTCAGTCTTCCTAACGTACATATTACATTTTGATACACGTGCAACTATTAATCCATTATAGGCTTACATAAACATAATTTCAATCTTATTTAGCAAAGAAACTGTTCTTTTTTTGAACAGGAAAACCCCCAAATCACCCTTTTCTTACTTTTTGCTTTAATGAGAAATCCTTTTTGAGAAGATAACTAATAAAAATGAGAGTGGGAATTAGAAACCCTTTTCTTGCATGACTTGCGTTTAGGTCTATTTCGAACTTTTTAACTTCTAAGTTAAGAAGTTCAAAATAGACCTAAATACAAGTTACGTACAAGAAACATACGTACTTGGATGAAAAGTTTGATAAAGTTATTGTAAGATGAAAATTAGGAAATGAGAAAAAATTGAGATAACAATTCACTTAAAATTTTAGTTGAAATGACAAATTAAGAAGAAAAACAAAGTGTAAATTCATATGACATTCCAAAAAAAATTCTAGAAATTAATGTAGAGGATGAGGATGAAGAAAGTTGAGGTTCTACCATAAAACTAATTGGCAATATGGAGAGTAGTCCAACTACTTATAAGCACATGCAAGATTCCTCTTCTCATCAATATAGGATTCATTCTTATCGGACGATATATATGGGGGGGGGCATGACATGATGACAACTGACAAGAGTCGAAGGAAATTTGATTGTTTTGGAATGAGGATCCTCTATGGATCCTCTTTGTGAGGATCCCGGGGATCCTTCAATCACGTCGTTTCATCGTACATCGTGCGGTCAATTTTTTAAAGATACTATTATATTCAATTTTAAATAAAAAAATTTACAATGATTTCTGACCGTACGATGTATGATGAACGGACGTGATTGGAGGATCCCCAAGATCCTCACAAGGAGAATCTGGAGAGAATCCTCATTCATCGTTTTGTACCTTTTTATAGACATGAGAGAAAGAGAACCTACCAAAAGCACAATTAAATCTAAACATGTCCCTCCAATTAGAGTGGGAAAGGCTCTTTTTTTTCTCTCTTTACTTTCTTGTTTGTTTTCAAGTTGTTGGATGAAAATGCATCATGGTTGGTTCTAGTTTGATGCTTCTGTTTAACGCCACAAATCCATTTGTTAGTCGTTAAAGGGGTAAAACAAATGAAATAACTAAAGAGCCAATATAATACAAGTGGAGCATGCCAAGAAAGCAAAGTTAGCTATACCTATGATTATATTTAAATGTAGGTAAATATATGCTATGATTTTGTATAGTATTTTAGTACATAAACATTATCTTGTACAATCTCAAGGTGACCAAACAGAAAAAACATTCCTCCAATTTCTTATCTAAAACTTTGCGAAGATGTATAAAAAGTTGCAAAACAACGCTTTTGAATGAGTTTTTCTTGTCAATACAATATAGATAAATGTTATGAAGACTCCCTCAAAAATTGGACTCTCCATGAACTCTTTGTCATCTTATGTTTTTGGCACAATGTTTTATAATGTTAGCACGATAATTGACGTTAAACTATGAGATGACAGAGAGTTCATAAAAAGTCTCACTTTGAGAGTCTCCTTAGCATTTGTCTAAAATATATTAGGGTTAGATTAATTAATAACATGAATACGCATGACCATTTGGGGTTGCAACATGTTGTGTTCGTTCAAAAATCAAACCCCGCCAGTGAAATTGTTGTGTGCAAGTAAGGCTTAACACCTTGTGCGACTATTCACCACCAAAAATAAAACGCAGGCTGATAAACCCTTGCAGTTCGATCGACAATTTGTGTAGTAATGTAGAAAATCTAAAAAGTACAAAACTCGAGTCCCTCTCCCAATATCATTTGTATTAAATTTTTTATCTTAAGAAATAGAAAAGAAGTAACCACTTGCGACCACCTGCAAACAAACAACGAAGAAACGGTAGAGGCAAACATTGTCTAATCGGCCACGTTTCTAGCTTCGTTCTTCACGTCAGCAAGCTTCACACACAGTCAATTCGTTGGTTTCACATACACACTTTTTTTTTTCAATATCAATGACAACTAAACATACTGATCCAAACTAGGCAAACAAACAACAAAGAAGCAGGAGAGGCGAAGAACGACATATAGACTGAGTAGATTAAACTCCGAAAGATCAAACATGCTATGATACCAAGTTGAATAACAGAGTAACCAATCAGGAATAACAAACTAACAAACCTAATAACAAATCGATTACAAACATATATAATTTTATTAACTGTAAATAAAGATTTGCCATGACGGTTACATAACTCAAGGGGACTAAATTGTGACTAACTTACTTCTCAATCTAAATTACAAGCTATATTAATAGTGACATAAACCTAAGAAAACTAAAAATACCCTAATACAAAATCAAATCGTATCTCTAATTAATTTGCTAAATAAACTAATAAATTCCAAAAAATATAGCGGCACTAAATAGTGTATGAGTACTACACAATTACTATTGTGACAAACAAGTACTAATCATATAGTAATGAACAACAAAGCCTTAGAAGATAAACATGAGGAAATAATAAATACTGAAAATATGACTTTAGTCTCTGAAATTTAATTTAATTTTTTTTACATAAAATCCGACATAAGTTTTTTACTCAAATAAAACTCATTGACTAGACTCCACATAAGCAAGTTCATTAATTATGTTTGACTTTACACATTTAAAATTTTCAGATGCCTAAAATACCCTTATTTGAATGGCTAAAGTACACAATTAATTCCATATGGATTGTAAAGGAGAATTAATGATTTTACAAAATCAATATTTACATATACACATGTAGGGACTTCTTGGTTTGGATCATTTATATCAATTTGATAATCATTTTTCAATTGGCACAAAGTTAGGGATTTGTTGGTTTAATCTTTCCTCCTTTTTTTCTTCTTCTGAAAAAGGAGAAAAGCCTATAGTTTTGACACACTCGAACTCCAATTTACCATTACAAAGTGTCCATATTATATAGGGAAAACTTAATATGAGTCCAATTTTATGAGCCATTATTAGTTATAGTCCAATTTTGTTTAATTTTTGGGTTAGATCTAGTGATTCATTGTCCACATAAGTTTATTTGTATTCAAATTTACCCTTAAATTGACCAATTAAGTAATTACTGTTTTTTTAAGTTTGTGATTAATGTTAATCTTATCCTTAATTATAGGATTAGGGATTTAAATCTCCTTTTTTTCTTCTCCTTCCCCAAACTGTTCGTTTCTCTTTTCTTGTTTCTCCCTCACAATATCTTTCTCTTCCTGCGTTAATTTGCCCAGTAATCTTCTTCCATAATATTCTTCTTCTCCTCCTCCTTCCATAAGGATGATCAATATACATTTGATTGGTTAAAAAAAAAAAATTGCATTAGTCAATTTTGTATTTTGGGTTCTCATCTTTTTATTTTTATTTTTATTTTTATATATATATATTTTTAACTTTGAGGTTCCATCGAATTAGCATTTTCTCTAGTGTTTCCTCCCTCAATATCATTTTTCTTCACGTTTTTTTTTGGTTTTTATCTACCTATATCACTTGTCATTTTTCTTATTTTTTTTAATTTTATCTTTTTATATTATACTGTCCCTGTATCATGAATAATTGTATTTATCTACCTATATATATATTACATATTTTGTTAATAATCTATCTAAGATTAATTGTGTTTATCTACCTATATATCACAAATTAGTTGTGTTATCTACCTATACAATATGTTTTTGTTCATAGTCTATCTGTACCACAGATTATTTTGTATTATCTATCTATACAATAGGTTTTTGTTCATAGTCTACCTCTATGTTTCTTTTAATTTTTGAGAAACTTATAAGATTTGTAATAATGTGTTTTTAATTAGAAAAAGGGTAGATAAAGGTATTTGAAGATTCAAATTTTAAAAATTCAAATTTAAAGAATTAAAAAAAAAATATTTTCAAGGGGCAAAACAAGTGTAATAGAAAATCAAATAAAATTGGATCTCATTAAAAAACAGCTGATTTTTTTGGACCTAGGTCAAAGTGCCCCTTATATATATAGGTAAATCGTTGTACTATAAAATAGGTTTTTTTTTTATTAGCACCCCACATAATGTTGAATGCACCCAACATTAAAATTTAATATTAAGTGGCTTATGTAACCTATTATGCAATGACAATTTCGACCTTATGAGGTTTAAAGAAAATAAGAAAATTCTAAATACACCCCAAATTACTTTTAACGTATTATTTATCTTCTTCAACTATCAAAACCCCTCTCACCCTCCACTCCATGTCTAACTATTGAAACTATAAACACGTTGATTGAGAAAAAATTTAACGAATGAAACACGATATCAATATTTCGGAAACTTCACATGAGGTAAAATTTCATATTTGTTATTGTTTTAATTATTCAACGACATTGGTAATTATTTAAGCTTGCTTTTGCTTTCCATACTACCCAATTTCATAGGAGGCTAACCCAATAACGCCTTTTCCATTCTTATTCATCTTATAGGGTTTATTTTTGCTCTGTTAGGTTCCTCCCAGTTGCCATTTTTTTTAGCAGAAATCCTATTTTTTGTTAGCAAAAGTCTTAAGAGACAAAGAAACGGAGATTGGCTGTGATGACCCAATGAAATTCAAGCTCAACAGATTGGATTGTAGACTTCTCTTTTTAGAGAATGTTAGGGTTTTAATCCTAAGTCAATTTAATTTATAAAAAATGAAAATGAGTACTATAAGGTTTAAAGAATGTGGGGGTGTATAGAAAATGTGGGGTGTATGTGGAAAATATTAGGTGTATGAGAATGTGGGGTGTAAGGGTATTATGAGAAAGTATGTGGGGTGTATTAAGATAAATTTTAATTGAAATTTTGAGGCTTCCAGTATGGCTGATGACGGGTTTTTGACTTGCTGTAAATATGCATTTCTTCTTCTTCTGCTACTAATACCATATCATACCTAAAGTCTTCAAACTCATCTAAGGCAGACATTTGGATCCCTCCAAATTTTAGAATACTTTTGTATGAAGGAGTCCACCTGTGTGAAGAGATAGGGGATAGTCTAAAGGATTCTTCATTAATCATGGCTATGTGCCTAGCTTTCTCCTTATGCATATGTACATACCAATCTGGAGGGCTACTAATAAAACTTATGCAAATTTCTTTCCACTTTTCTAGATAATCTTCTGCTTCTTTTATAAGTTTTTCAGGAAATGATTCTAGTTGGGAAATATGGTTAATGAATATTTTATCAAGATAGCCAAACTGTAATAGTAAGGCTGGGGTAACTTCTACCAAATTATGCTTTTTCTGATGCTCATAACTAAAATGCCATGGTCTAAAATCTCTCATGTTAATCCTGGCCACAGCTATGCTAACCTCTGGTTTACAAATACAACTCTCTGTACTATCACACAGACATGGTGAATACATCTTTGTAACAATATCGATCCCCGATTTTGGATCAAAGATGGACTGATACAAAGCATATTGTAATTGTAATTGTAACTCTTTCATGGACTGTGATGCTCTGCTCAGGATTTCATTTTGCATATCTGGTGGCATTATCCTTAATTTTTCTTTTGAAATTTCTTCTAATAGGATATCATCTATTATCAAGTCTAAAGATATATTCCTAAGAAAACTTTCATATTTTTCTTGTTTTTCTTTGTCACTCAGATGCTGATGCTGCTCCATTTCAATGACTTCATCTAATAGCTCAATCTTAATCTCTTTTATGGGCTCACTAGCCTCTTGTTCTATTGGTTTAATAACATATTTTCCTTTATTCTTATGCTGATCAGTTTCCAAACCTATTTTCAATTCTCTTTTCAGGGTGTCACTTGCCTTCTGCTGCATTATAAGAGATTGGAGTTCTTGGTTCATTTTGGTAAACTGATAGGAGCATATTTATGCGTCTTAGCTTGCTTGTTTTCTTGCATTTTGGTAATTATTTAGTATTTATAAAAGTGTTTAAAGCTAAATTCGTGTGTTTGTAGGTTTTATGGGCTAAGGGTGCATTTTGAGCCAATTTGGAGTAGTTTGGAGTGTTTTTGGGCCCAAGATGGATTGCTTATGATCCAAGCTAGATGGATGGACGAATTTGAAGACAAAAGAGGCTATGAACATGCTAAAAATCTGGTGAAACAAATACAAGTTGCAAGAAGGGATAAATTTCTAGAAGGATTGACCAAAACTTCACTCAAAACCAAGAAATTCTTCAATGCCGTGGGCATTGATTCACTTTCACCAGAAATTTGAGTGATGATGCCATGCTTAAATCACCATGACATGTGAGTGGATGATGCAATGCTTAACTCACCATGACATGTGAGTGGATGACTCAAAACCTACCCTCACCAACAATTCTCCACCTTGCCATGCCTTACCTACTTCATTCCACCAGATTTTTGCATTAAACATGTCCATCCTCTTCCTATAAATACCATGGCAGCAACCTCATTCAAATGATCCAGAAATTAACCATTCTCCAAGCCTTCCCATCCATTCCTCCAAATAACCAACCCTTCAACATCATTCCAACCTTGTTGTTGCGGCAAAGAGAAGGAGAAAGGTCCTTGGACGCGCTTGCTATCCAACATGGATCGTTGGAACGTTTAGGTGCTTTCTTTCCTTTGTTTTTCAATGTTTAAATTTGTTTATCTTTGTTTTGTAATAATGAGGAACTAAACCCCCCTTGGCTAGGGGGGGATTCGAAACACATGTTCATGCTTGCAATATGATTTGATTACTCTTAATTGCGTTTCATAAGTTATGAATTCAATTTACTTATCCGTTCGTATAAAAACTGATTTGTGTATATTGATTGAGGGTCGACACTTAGTTTGCATGCATGAATTTGATGCTAGAATATAAGGGAGTTTCACCTAATCGTCATGAACTTATATTCACAAGTAGTGAAGGTTGCTAGTCACAATCGCGTTAAGTAAATTCTTGGCATAAGTTTCATGCGTATTCCATAGTAACGAATGCCTCGTCAATGCTTATGATTTTCATAGAACTTAATGATTCTTGCTTGTATCTCTATTATGCAATTCATGTAGGGAACTTGTGAGGAATGCTTTGGGTTGTCGTATGCAATCATCCAACTCAATAAAAGTAGGAAAATCTGAGGGTTAATTTAAGCGTACCTAATTAACCTGGGGCATTGAGAATTAATAAGTTATTGAAATACAATTGGAAATCGTTTTGTATGCAAGCAAGACATGTGTGGAGAAGAACCCTCTAGCTAAAGCCCATCATCCATAGTTTTTAAGTTTTAGTTATTTGTTTTACTTTCACTTCACAAGAACTAAATCCCCCCTTTTACTTTCTTGTCTTAAAAGTCTTTTGTTTACATTTTTTTAACTTTGTTTTTATGTTTTTAAATTAGTTTTGAGAGGTTTTAGCAAGCCCTCCTAATCCCCGGTTTAGAACGATACCCTACTTACATCTATACTACAATTGTCACAAGAGGGTTTAATTTGTGTGTTAGTTAATTCTCACATCAAATTTTGGCGCCGTTGCCGGGGATTAGCAACTTTGCTAATCCCTTGGTTCTTTTATTTTTGTTTAGTTTGTTTTTGTTTTAGTTTCTAACTTAGTTTTATTTTCTTTGGTTGATGTTACTTTTGATATTTGCTTTAGTTCTTTTTCTTTGATTTTAGGTGCTTGAGAAGTAAGACATGGATTTTGCTAGCATTCAAGCTCAATTGGCAAATCTTACTTCTCAATTGTCGCAGTTTGCTGAAAGGACCATAATGCAAAATGTCCCTACATTTAGTGCGTCTTATAGGCAAGGATACCAAGCCAATCAATATCCACAAAGCGATTGGAGTGATCATTCAAACTCTATGTGGTGGGAAGCTCAACAAGTTCAACACGAAGCATATTGGCAACCATATGAGGAGTTCTATTCAAGACCAATGCAGCCGCCACAACCTTATATGCAATATGCTCAATCAAACTCAGGTTCGTCAATAGATTATAATCAAATTCTTAATGAATTAAACTCTTTGGTGCAGGGTTCACAAAATCAAGCTAAGGAGACTCACCAAGAAACATATTGGCAACCATATGAGGATTCATATGCACCACCACAGCCTCCCCCTCAATCTTCACATCCAAATTCAGGTATATCAAATTATTATAAGGAAGTTATTCAACAACTGAATTCTTTGGAGCAGGGCAGGGAAGCTCAACCATTTCAACAAGACGCATTTTGGCAACCAATTGAGGATTTCTATCAAGCAAAAGAGTTGGCTGCGTGGAACAATCAATTTAGGCAGAATGCAGAATGCATTGAACAAATTCAAGAACAAATGGTTGAAGATGAGCCCATGGATGAATTGCTACTGTTCGAAGAGGAGGAGGATGCACAAGGCACGGCAAGGGAAGAACAACCCTTGCCGCAACCTCCCAATATTCCTACACCACCCCATTCAAGTAAGGTTGTTCCAAATTTAATTATTTCTAACTTTGTTCCCCCAAATGCACCTTTCCCTGGCAGGTTCATGCAATCCATGAAAGTGTGGGGGAAGAAAGACATCTTGGACACCTTTCCAACAATTCACGAGGAAAAAGTGGTTGAGGAGTATCAAGAATTCATCAAAGAGGATGTAGTTGAAACAACCAATGCCAAAGAAGTTGAATTTGATGACACGGGACAAATCACTGCCCTAATGCCCAATCTAGCCGAGAGCAAACCTAGTGAAATTGTTGAAAATGCTGCTACTTTCAAATCCTCATTGCAGCACATTGGTGAGCCACCTCTTCCAATTTCAATTCCCATTTCAATTAATAGGTTGTTACCCTCTTTGGCGCAGGTGCCGAATCAAATCCAAATTGGTGGGAGAATTTACACGGACTCTAGGAAGCTCAATGCCATAATTAGGAAGGATCACTATCCCCCTCCATTCATAGATCCAATGCATGGAAGTTTTGTGGAGCATGTCGTGGAAGATGTACTTGTGTTCTTGTCGCAACACACAGGTAAGCCACCTCCTCAAATTTCAAGTTTGTTTTATACTAACAAGTTGTTGAGTTCAATGATCCAGGCACCCATTTTAGAATTTAAAGCATTACCGGATCATTTCAAGTATCACGTTCCATTTAAAGATCACCTCCATGCCGTGGGCCCTATTCAAGCTT
This sequence comes from Malus fusca, assembly GCA_035220775.1. NCBI lineage: Eukaryota > Viridiplantae > Streptophyta > Magnoliopsida > Rosales > Rosaceae > Malus > Malus fusca. The sequence continues at coordinate 28,405,675 of CM069069.1, forward strand.
GATTGGAGGTATCGTCCGGCTGTACGACGTTAAAGCAAGCGCTACTTGGGAGGCAACCCATGCATGCAACAAAGGAAGACCTAGAGAGCGCTCCAACATCAGATTTGCGTTCCTAACCCCTTCTCTTTGCTGCACTTATTTCATTCATGCCATGTTAGATTGTTTAGTTGCTGTTTTGTTGTTTGGTTGTTATTTGTGTTAGTTTATGCTTGAAACATTGAGGACAATGTTTGGTTTAAGTGTGGGGGGGTAAACAAGTGTTTTTGTTGCAAAATTCGTAGGATTTTACCACCTAACATTTCAAAAGTTGTTTTTCACTGTTTTTGAGTGTTTTAGTGTGTTTTGAAGTAAAAATCCGAAAATCAAATAAAAATTTGAAAAATTTGTTTTAAAAACCCAACAAGAGTTGTTTTTGTGTGTTTGTTTGTGTCTTAGGGTACCTTCCAACACAATAATGAGGATTCGGTTTGTAATTGCATGACGGTTAAAGAAAGTTATAAATATGGATAAAAGTTTGATTTACTCTTTGGTTTATGCTTGGTTGAGGTTATAACTTATGAATTCACATGCAATCATAAAGGAAAAATCAGTTTTGTAACATGCTTGAAGGAAGAAACTCAACTAACGCTACAACCTTGTGAGACTTGAGCCTAAACGTTTATTTGGAGAGTCAAAATCTGTGCATTCTTTGTTTTCTAAAGTCGTTGCATGATCTCATTATTCTTTGCTTGGTTGCTACTTAGAAGGCGTTTCATCATTTAGTTCCAAACTCTAGAACTCATGCCCATTTCATTCAAAGCATGTTATTGATTTGCATAACACATATTCAAGATGAAGTTGTGTAGTGACCACCACCTTAGCCAAATGCCGTGTGCCCTATGTCATTATGTTTTGTAGGTTTTTAACCCCGTTGAGCCTTGTTAGCCTTCATTATTTGTTAACCCATGTTTTCCTCACCTAGCCTAGTTTAGGACCATCCATTCCCTTGTTCTTTAAGCATAGTAAAGCATGATTCGAATTGAATTCCTTTTGATCTATGTTAGCAGAAAACAAGTGTGGGGGAAGTATTTTTCATGAAGAAAAGAAAAAAATTCGTGGAAAAAGAAAAAAAAAAGTATGAAAAGTATGAAAAAAAGAGTTGAAAAGTTGAGAAAAAGAGTTCCAAAGTATTGTTTGTTGAAGTGAGGGTCCAAAACAATGAATTCGGCCCTAAGGAGTTGTTTAAGTCTCCCCCTTGTGTGTTAAAGTTAATTTCTGCAATCTAAGTGAATTCTAAGTCTCAATTTCATTGCTTTGCTTACTATTGCTTGAAGAACGTTTGTTTTCCCTATCCTTTCTATGTTAACCAATACCCCAAGCCCCGTTGCAACCCTTAACTTCTATCTTGAGTCTTATGTGTTTCAATTTGTGGAGTTTGAATTTGGTATGAGCATATGGTGTCACTGGTTCTCGCATCTAAGTAGTAGCATTCCATTCATGAGATCATATCTAAACATGCTTGTTAACTCCGGAAATTGCGTTCTTTGTGATACATATATGTGAGCATTCGTTTTTATATCTACATCCATTCTCTCACATATAACTAGTATATGGTGTGTAGTTAGAAAATCTGAGTGAAAATAGAGTGCATATCTTGTAAGGATTGAGGGAATTCTCTAAGGCATGTTACTACATTCAAAACATTGTTTTAATTGGTTAATTGTGAACTAGTAAGTAGTGACTATGATTAAGTATGTGCTTAAGTCTTAAATTGACTCAAATCTGTGGGAATGATAATCTTTAACTTGTCATGTGCATTGGAAATCCCTGAGGCAAACGTTGGAAGGTTTCTGTTATGTTTGTTGGTTTTGTTTTGTTTTATTTCTTTGTTTTGCTCGAGGACTAGCAAAAGCTAAGTGTGGGGGAATTTGATAGGAGCATATTTATGCGTCTTAGCTTGCTTGTTTTCTTGCATTTTGGTAATTATTTAGTATTTATAAAAGTGTTTAAAGCTAAATTCGTGTGTTTGTAGGTTTTATGGGCTAAGGGTGCATTTTGAGCCAATTTGGAGTAGTTTGGAGTGTTTTTGGGCCCAAGATGGATTGCTTATGATCCAAGCTAGATGGATGGACGAATTTGAAGACAAAAGAGGCTATGAACATGCTAAAAATCTGGTGAAACAAATACAAGTTGCAAGAAGGGATAAATTTCTAGAAGGATTGACCAAAACTTCACTCAAAACCAAGAAATTCTTCAATGCCGTGGGCATTGATTCACTTTCACCAGAAATTTGAGTGATGATGCCATGCTTAAATCACCATGACATGTGAGTGGATGATGCAATGCTTAACTCACCATGACATGTGAGTGGATGACTCAAAACCTACCCTCACCAACAATTCTCCACCTTGCCATGCCTTACCTACTTCATTCCACCAGATTTTTGCATTAAACATGTCCATCCTCTTCCTATAAATACCATGGCAGCAACCTCATTCAAATGATCCAGAAATTAACCATTCTCCAAGCCTTCCCATCCATTCCTCCAAATAACCAACCCTTCAACATCATTCCAACCTTGTTGTTGCGGCAAAGAGAAGGAGAAAGGTCCTTGGACGCGCTTGCTATCCAACATGGATCGTTGGAACGTTTAGGTGCTTTCTTTCCTTTGTTTTTCAATGTTTAAATTTGTTTATCTTTGTTTTGTAATAATGAGGAACTAAACCCCCCTTGGCTAGGGGGGGATTCGAAACACATGTTCATGCTTGCAATATGATTTGATTACTCTTAATTGCGTTTCATAAGTTATGAATTCAATTTACTTATCCGTTCGTATAAAAACTGATTTGTGTATGTTGATTGAGGGTCGACACTTAGTTTGCATGCATGAATTTGATGCTAGAATATAAGGGAGTTTCACCTAATCGTCATGAACTTATATTCACAAGTAGTGAAGGTTGCTAGTCACAATCGCGTTAAGTAAATTCTTGGCATAAGTTTCATGCGTATTCCATAGTAACGAATGCCTCGTCAATGCTTATGATTTTCATAGAACTTAATGATTCTTGCTTGTATCTCTATTATGCAATTCATGTAGGGAACTTGTGAGGAATGCTTTGGGTTGTCGTATGCAATCATCCAACTCAATAAAAGTAGGAAAATCTGAGGGTTAATTTAAGCGTACCTAATTAACCTGGGGCATTGAGAATTAATAAGTTATTGAAATACAATTGGAAATCGTTTTGTATGCAAGCAAGACATGTGTGGAGAAGAACCCTCTAGCTAAAGCCCATCATCCATAGTTTTTAAGTTTTAGTTATTTGTTTTACTTTCACTTCACAAGAACTAAATCCCCCCTTTTACTTTCTTGTCTTAAAAGTCTTTTGTTTACATTTTTTTAAACTTTGTTTTTATGTTTTTAAATTAGTTTTGAGAGGTTTTAGCAAGCCCTCCTAATCCCCGGTTTAGAACGATACCCTACTTACATCTATACTACAATTGTCACAAGAGGGTTTAATTTGTGTGTTAGTTAATTCTCACATCATAAACTTACCAAGTAATGACTTATGGTCTCTAGAAAGGGCTTGAAGTTTGTGCTCAAGAGAATGAATATGTTGCTAACTTTGATGCAAATTAAAATTAAAGCTATCAAACTCTTGTTCTAAGGCTCTAATTAATTTTTCATGACCTAACCTTATGCTTGGCTGTTTGATTTGAATATTCCAAAATTATCTAAGAGAACTTGTTGCCTATCAAAAAGCCCTGGTACCCTTGACCTATACCTCAGAGTTGGATTTCTGATTCCTTCCACAATATTGCCATTAAAGTTGAAAATGGGTACTGGTGGTGATGCTGGTCTGCTTATGCCATTTCGGAATCCACTGAATGGTGGAGTCTGATGGTGCATCATTATGCTACTGAAATGTGCTTTTCTGCCTTGTGGTCTTGTGCTATTTGAGGATGATGGTCCACGATATTCCATTCCTGTTCAACAAATGAATCTTGATAAGATATTAGCTAATGTATTGTCATTACCTTTTATATGTTCAAAAATTGGTTTAAAACCATTTCCTGTAATTGAATCAACAAAATTAACCCATCTTCGAGCTGCCTGTTTATTAGCATGTATCTTGTTATAATGAGAAACTATATTTTGACAATCTGTTCTAATAATAAATACTTCATTATGTAAAAATAAGGAGAATGCTTCAAGTGAGTTAATTATTCCTAAAATTTCTAAATCTGTTGATGGTAATCTTGATTGTACATCACTAAATTTTCCTGATGAATATCTACAAATTTGTTCGTCAGACTTTGGAGACTCCTTATGCTTTTTCTGGTATAGTATATCTGCCAATCCTAATGATGAAGCATCTGTTTCGACTACTTTATAACTATCATCTAATGGTAATGTTAATGACTCAAGTTTAGTAATTTCTTCCTTTATATTTTGAACTAATTTAATAACTTCACTACTAAAATACTTTTGTCCAGTTTTGCTAGTTTTATTGTGTAATATTGTTATTTTTCTTCCTAAATCAGGGATAAAATTTCTTGCATAATTTAACAATCCTAAAAATGCTTGTAACTGTTTCTTATCTTCCAACTTATCTGGAAATTCTAAAACCTTTTTAGCTATATGATCTTGTAATTGTATTGTACCTGACTTGATATACATTCCTAAAAATTCTATATCTTGCTTTTCTAATGCTATTTTATTTTTGCTAATCACAATTCCATTATTGATAAATTCTTGTAAAGCTATCTCTAAGTGCTTTCTATGTTCATTTCTCTTTTTACTATGTACTAAAATATCATCTACATAAACATTACAAAAATGATCATATTTCTTGAAAATTTGATCCATCTTTCCTTGAAAGATCGACGAAGCATTTTTAAGTCCAAATGGCATAACAAGCCACTCAAAATGTCCTTCTAGACAAGTAAAAGTTGTCCACTCAATTGATTCTTCTACTAATCGTATTTGCCAAAATCCTAATTTACAATCAAATTTACTAAAATATTTACTCTCTTGAATTTTATTTATAAGCTCATCTCTATTTGGTAACTTATAACTATCTTCATATGTATTTTCATTTAATCTCTTATAATTATAAACTATTCTAGCCTTACCTCTCTTTAGTTCTCAATGTTTTCTCACTATAAATGCTTCTGATCTATGTCTAGACTTAGAGGGTCTAATTACTTTAAAATTTAACAGCTCTTTTATTTGCATCTATTAAACTACAAGGCATATTGGCTGTCTTAATGGTTAAATCTGGATTAATTATATCTAATTTTGCTAGTATTTTATTTTTATTCCAATGTAACTGTGGATCTTCTCTTATAATTCTAGTTTGTTTTGCTAATTGCAATAATTCTTCTAAACTCTTTGGTTTATTTAACTGTAATATTTCTATACGGTTTCCTTCTTCTAAAACCGGATATTCATGTTCAAATATTTCTTTATGAAACTCTTCTATGTTATTATGCTTATCATTTTCTTTTGAGTTTTCCAAATAATAACTATTTTGACTACTAGATTGTATGCTTCTACAATATTACTTTGGTCAGTTATTGTGATACCTCTTTTGAAAAATGTTATGTTAGGGTTCATAAATAAAAAACCTTGCAAACTTTTCAAAAAATTTAAACCTAAAATGAATGGGTATGATCCTATTGGTGAAATAAATGTTAATGATAAATTAAATTGTTGTTTTTCTACTTTAATAGACTCATTATTAATGCAGTGTGTTAAGTAAACTAGTCTCTCATCAAATTGTGTTATTCTTACTGGTTTTGCTAATTTTTGTCTATATTTTTCTGCTACTAATTCTTCTCTTATGACACTCTTTGTACTCCCTGTATCTATCATAGCTGTTGTTTGTATCTTATATTCTTTTGCTAATTCTATTTCACAATTTATGGTAATTAAAGATCTATTTTTTGGCTTTTCTATACTATAAACAATATTTCCTAATATTTCAGTATTTTCTTGTGATTCTGCTAAATTAATTTCTAATAACCTATTATTATAACACTTTTCGCACAATATTGAATATGTATTATAATATTTATTTGCAACTAATTTACTACACTTATGACAATTTTCTGGCCAACCTAAATTAATGTATATATATTCTTCTTCATGTTGTTCTTCTATGAATGCACACATATACTCTTCTAAATCACTATTTGTGCTAATTGAATCTTCCGAGTTTGAATCTATTATGTTAATACTCTCCATACTATAAATACTCTCATTATCACTTAAATCATCTAAACTATATATTGATTGTATATCTTCATTCTCTTCTAACTTAAACAACTCCATCAAATGTACTTTATCTCTCGACTGTTTTCCTAATTTTGGACATTTAGGTCTAATATGTCCAACTTCTCCACATGAATAACATTTACAACTACTCTTATCTTTTGGTGCTTTAGATTTTCTAATCCAAGGTTTGCCACTTCTTTTCCTAAATTGTTTTGGAATATATTTTCTCTTCTTATACGTTCTTGAAGGTCTTATGATGTTTGTATGGTTTATATGATTTATATTTCTTTTTCTATATTTTCTTATGCTTATTATTTGGGAAATTTTATTTAAACCCATCTAACCTATTTCTACACCCAACTTACTCTTTGCACCCATTTGATTTTTAACTAAACTATTAATATCTCTTTAAACCCAAATTTAATACCTAATATACCCCCATAAACCCAATTCAATATGTGGATTTATTTTTACACCCATTTGATTTTTAGAAGCTAAATTTGATGTGTTTAGACCTAAGTTCTTTGCATGGTATTCCACAACACAAAAGCTGATAATTCAAATTGTTACCTGCAGGAACTTAAAGATGGTTATTAAGAAGTGGATCGAGGAACTTAAAGATCAACCATGGTCCAGAGAGACAAAAGAAAATGATCAACCTGCTTTTAACTGGGCATTAGACAACAAACTCGTTAACAAAGTGGATCTCTACCTGCTGCCACAGGCAGCATTCCCAACTGGAGGATTATACTTTAAGAACAAGACGTGGGTGCGAGAAACTAAAGGGATGCATGCTATAATTCACAATAATTATATCCTGGGTTTTGAGAAGAAGATAAAATGCTTCCATGATTATGATCTATGGCTGGTCGATGATCACGCGGATGAGTCTTCTATTGGGAGAATATGAGATTGAATGACATGATCAATATTTGTTTCCATAGAAGTTCTGTATCGATGCCTGTAGGAAATGCTCCCTTACGAATTCGTGTGACCTTCGAGCCCGGTGGGTTTTCGTAACAGACTTGAAAAGGGAAGGGAATGTGGTTTTCGCTTTAGAACCGCAAGAAAAGAGCATAGAGTTTGACTTCTCTTAGTTTTTTGCCAATTCAACCAGTTACTGGGTCCTTGTACATCAGACATTTTTCATCGTTGGATGCTTTCGTTGTTGTTTTAGCGGAAGGTAGGATGCTTTCGTTGTATTTGTTGAAAAAAATTACAGTAAATAACTTCTACTCCCTAAAAAATTAAAATCAAACGAACAAAATATTCATAAATTGAGTCATACATTGGTTGGAGGATTCAAAACTTCAAAATCACCATCCATCAATAAAAAAACTTATTTTTCTCTATGAGAGCTATTAGAGTTTTAGCCAGAATAAATAAACAAATAGTGATCGTAGGGTGTAATTTTAGTGTTTAGGTTTACTGATATATTTGAGTTTTATTATTAATTTCATTTTGTACTTAATAGTAATTATACAATAGGGTAAAATAGACAATTAATATTTAAAATTTAAGTTGGGTGTAAAAAAAGGTTAAATGGGTTTAAATAAAATTTCCCTTATTATTTTTATGGCAACCATACTGTTGTGGTAAATCTATATTTTTTACAACTCATATAAAATTGCTTCCTAATTTGTTTCGTAGCTTTTATTTGACTACACTCTTGTTTAAGTATATCATATACATGTTGAATTCTAGGTCCTATTGCAATATCATTTTTCTTTGGATGCTTTTGCCATTCATTCCAAATCTTTTCTCCTATTGGTCCTTTTATTTTTGTAATATAAGTATCTAATAAATTAATATCACTAATTCTACCTGTTCTTCCTAAATATTTAAAGAAATTTGTTGTATACTCAACTATATACTGTAAATCACAAATTTGTAATTGTTCTAAATTTCTAATTGCCCTTATTTGTTCTTGTTCACTTCTGCCATCTAATCTATTATGATCTAAAAATTCTTGTTTAATAAAGTAACAAAGCCATCTATATTAAAATGTGTTTTAGCTGCTTGATGCTGTTCTGGATTTTGGACTTTCCATGACTGGAAATAATAAAAAACTAAACCATCTAAAGTATGCTCAAAGTAATCTAACATATTTTGTGAATTACTAAAATCTAACATTAATGCTGCATATACGCAACCCTTTTCCCATCTCTCAATCGTTCTTTCCCAATCTTGTGGATATACATTATCTAGATTTAATATATTACCAACTATATTAATTTGTTCTAACCCTCTCAAATATGGAATCCTATTTTTTCTAGGTGGTTTTATCATACTTTCTTCTATGTAATTTACTTTTGCTTTTTCATTATATTGTTCATTTGTTGGTGATCAGTTCTACTAGCGTGTCTTGGATTTTCTACTCCTGATGTACTACTTTCTTCTGCTGGATTACATTCTTCTTTCAATTCTAATAAATTATTATATTATTTTGATCCTAAAATATGTTCTACTCCCTATTTCTAAAATTAATTTTTTCATTTCTTCATCTAAAATTCTATGTAGTCCTAAATCATATGTCCTATATTTTTCTAAGTACTCTTCTTCACCTAAATGATCAATATCTTCTATAAGCTTATCTACAATATGATCAAAAATTTTCTCAACTTAATTAATATCCAAATTATCAAAAGCCATATGTATACTCTCATTTTCAATTTCACTTTCATCTTCTTCTATTTTTTCTAGTTGCTTGTAATTACTAAACCTAATTGTTGCTTGACCTGTACTAGTTTCATATATTTGTACTTTATCTGGTTGTCTATTTCTTGCTACTTGTAAATTAGGTAATGTCCATTGAGTTCCTTCTAAAAAGCTATTATCTACGGGTTTTGATTCTATCATATTTACATGTTTACTACCAAATGTTTGAATTAAATTTTGAAATTCTAAATTAAACTTATGATTATATTTATCAGATACTTTACCAATATACATTAAGCTAATACATAGATTTTTATATTCTCCTTTCATATTATAATTTTTTGTTCTTATGCTCACTTTAATATATTTACTAAATTCATTAATTGTCATAACATAATTTGGAATACAACCTATGACTGCTAAGTTTGAACTTAAATCTAACTCAACTGTTGCTATTGCTGCTTGTTGGTGATTATCCCATCTATCATCATATATGTATACTAAAGCTTTTGTGCCTACTTGTGCTCTGGTTAATCCTGCTATTCCAATTAATATTGTTCCTATATGAATCTGACTGAAATGTGATTTTCTCAAATGAGTAACTGCTTCTTTACTTATTAAATTAAGTGTAACTTCTTTATCGATACAAACTAACTTCATGTTGACTGATGCTACTTACAATTCTGCTTTTGTTTTCAAATAAACCTAATTGATACAAATTATATTTATTTTTCTGTATTTTCTCAAAACCTCTTCGAATAAATTCTTGTGGTTCTTCCTCATTTGGATAAATATCTTCAGCTCTAACTACTTATTTTCCTTTTTTCCTAAAGAGTTCCATTTTCTGTTATCAAAAGGATTTAGCTTAGGTCTTCTAATATTACAATTTGCACTTAAACTTAAATTTTCTAATTTATCTAGCAAAGATGGTGGAAGTGATGAAGATGCGTTATGTAAAACTTGGTTTATTTATATTACTTGTTCTTCAATTTGATCTAATTTTTCAGCCAAACTTAAAACTAATTGAATAATTAAATTATTTTGCCTAATGGGAATATTACTACTGGTTACTTGTGTTATACCTACTAGTTCTTTATCTAACTTACTAATTTCTTTCAAAGCTTGGATATATTTTCTGCTAGTTCTAGAATCGGTCATTAAACTAATAATTTATCTATTTTATTATGCATCTTATCTACTTGTTTACTCAACTCTTTTTGCACTAATTGAATTTTTTGAACTTCTAATTTTAACTGCTCAACTATTTCTAGTGATCTAAGTTCTACTTGATTAGGCTTACTATCTATGAGATCAACAAACTCTTTTATCTCTCTTTTGCTAGGAAACCTTTGAATATTTTTATTATTATCTTCTAACTGAGATGTAATATAGTCTAAATTTTGTCTAATTGTTTTTATGGAATTTTTCTGAAAATGCTCTAACAATTGGTTTAACAAATGATTATCCTTGTTATTTTCTAATTTTATATTTTCTGCTTGACTAATAATAAGATCTATAATACTATTGGCTTGTGGATTTTCTTCACTATTCAAAATATGATTATGCTTTCTCAATGGAAAATGACAAACTAAACTATTTTGGTCTAAGGTTATTTTTCTTTTTTGAGGTTCACTAATATCTAAATTAAGATAATCTATCATAAACTATAGTCTACTTTTCTCTAAAGTTACAGCTACCTGGTTTCTTAAAAACTCTCTTTCTTCTCTCAAGGTCTCTAAAGTTTGATCTGTTACTCTTTTTGCTTCTAAAACTTTATGCTATACTTTTGTGTTATTATATTTACAAATGAATGAAGGACGTTCAAGATAACCAAGATAAAACTTTTGCTTCTTCAAAATACTGCTAATTCTTTTGGATATATATGCTAATCTTCTCTTTATGCTAATTATAGTTGGGTGCCTGGGACAATAAATACCTGGTAGTTGTGGTTGACAAGGTTTACAAGGACAATAATATCTGTTGTTCATACAAAATAAACAAGTGTGATATCAGTTGTATCAATGACTTCCGTCCTCAAGGTACTTTACTATTATAATTATACTATTAAAATGCTAAACATGGCTCTGATATCAGATTCGCACAGCAAGGCCCGGTTAAATAGTCAGATGACCATTATAACAACTAGACATAAAATCTTGCACATAAAACTCGACATTTTTTAGCATGACGGACACTACGAAGAACTCAGAGGTACCCCGGTTAATGTCTAGTTATTTGTATGACAAGCATTCAACTATAACAAAGTGCTCGAACAAAGTATGATCGTCAGTTTAGCAGGTTAATAATATAACTACAATAATGTTTCCTTGTTTTGGACTAGAAGTATAATTAAATAAACACACTAGAGAAAGAAAAGAAAACTTACTTAAGACTTGTAGATTGCTTGAATATGTACACTTGAACTTTTATTGATATATAAAACGTTTACAAAGATAATTGTTTACAAGAAAGTGTTTACAAGGATGCTATGAAGGCTACAGGTGAAGATGGTGTGAGTATATGGTGAGAGTAGGGTGTTCAGGTGTTGAGATGTTGAGAGATTGAGAGGTGTTGATATGTTGAGAGGTGTAGAGATTGAAGTATGGTGTGTATCTGCTGTGTCTATACAATGAATGGAACTCCTCTTATATAGATTGAAAAAAAAAATTAAAATCTTTACAAAATGATATGGGCATCTCCTTGGTACTTGTCATCTTCTACTGTTGCTGAAATTGTCAGCACTGTTTCTGAAACGTGGTATGACTTATTTGTCTTCTTTTGCTTTGTTTTGATAAATGCATGTGAACTTGTTTGTCTTCTTTTGCTTTGTCTTGATAAATGCATGTGAGTTTGCTGCATGGCTGTCTTTTGGAGCCCTTTGTTTTGAACATACATGTGATCTTTCTGAAAATGTTTGTCTCTCTTGTCTTCTTTCCCATGCCCAATTTGGGTATTATCAAATTGTTTTGTCCTGATGGTTAAAATGAAATTTTTGGGTGTTTTGATTAGTTTTCCCAAAAAATATATCATAGGTAAATTGCCAAAAAGATATGAGAATATTTTTTGTATATATTGTGGTAAGTTACCTACAATATGGCAATATTGTTTATATACATAAATTAGTAGACGTTTTACTATTATATATAAGGAGAATAATTTACCCTGAAAAATAATGTTGTCAAGATTTAAGGTAATGCATTAGATTGTTATAGAGATAAAAAGAATACTAAAAAAACATGGATGATTAATCAGATTTTAATGCCTTGATAGAAGCTAAAATTCAAGTGTGCGAGAAAAGGATAAAAGGGTTGAGGCAAAAATTGTAAATAATTTGTAATAGTAGGATGCTTATATTATTCTTATGTGGCAATTTATTTGACAATTGAGTTTCTATTGGATGTTTAATTATAAGTGGGTTTATGTTTAGAAAACATGAGTTGTGAGGACCAATATCTAAAGAACCTTAAGAAAAAAAAAAGTTCTCCCCTGCTCACAATTTTACCTGCGCACATATTGTGTGCACATGGGTTGTGCATGACCCCAGGTTAATTTATGATGTCATGACGACACTGTAATAACAACAATCTGCCGCAACAACATGCCCTGCCTAGGCCCCATGCCTACGCGGACTAGGTGGATTTAAGTGGATTTATTATATATCATATAAATAAATTGCCTATTTATACTTAAAAAACTATACTTGTGTTGAGAATTTGGGTATATTATTTAACATATAACACCTACGTGCAGATTACAATAAACACAACGCTTCATGTATAGGTGGCAAAGGTTCTCATTCTCCTTTTGTCCTGTCCAATGTGTAATTCTCCTTTTTAATATTTTTCAGGTACCATTAAATATTTCTCTTCACTTGTGAGAGGTCTTAAGTTCAATTATAATTAAAGGTGAATTTGAATCACATTATTGCTAGTCCATTGTGAGGCTAATTCCACCCCTTCCCTTAGTGTACATAATATCGTTTGTTCAATATATATATATATATATATATATATATATATATATATATATATATATATGTTGTAGCCTATTTTATCTGACAAGGGGAAAGGGGCCGACGACAAGGAGAGAAAAGAGAGAGAGAGATGTGTTTGTAGAATTGTAGGGGAATGTATGTGCCATTCCCTCCTTCGTAGTGCCTTTATTTATAGTAATAAGAGGGAGAAGAAATCCTTCATCGCCAAGGAATACAGGTTCATATAGGAAAGAATAACTAGAATCAATTCTAATCTAGGATTTACACAATCACACTTATACTAGGAAAGTTTACAACACTCCCCCTTGAGTGTGTAAATACTCAAGGTAGGTTCAGCAGCATGTAGAAGTTGAGGAAGTCAACTCGTCAGCACTTATTCGGGGAACAACGCTATTCTCAATAAGGTAGGAACTTGCATAAAGAAGTAAGTCTCACTAAAAAACCCTAAGGCTATGGCAAAAACCCGAGTAAGGACAAAATCCATAGTCTAAGGAAAAATGTGTCAGTAATGCAAAGTAAAATGAAACGTCCACGGGATGTCATCAGGGATATGATCGACCCAAGGTGGTTGCCTCGTTAAAACCTAGTTAGGTAGCAAAAACCCAATGGGAAAATTGCTCTTAATCATAGGAAGATCAAGCAAGTATACTTTAGGATACTACTCCTGAGTTTGACACAATTCCAAAGAGAACTAGCAATGTTACAACTCATAAAGTTTACACATACTAATTCCTTGAACAAGCTTCTGAAATGTCGCATTCGGTAGTGATTTGGTAAAGAGATCGGCCAGATTGTCTTGTGAATAGGTTTGTGTGACTTCAATCATCTGATGCTTTTGTTGTTGATGTGAGAAGAACTTCGGCGCAATGTGCTTGGTGTTGTCTCCTTTGATGTAACCCTTCTTGAGCTGTTCGATGCATGCTGCGTTGTCTTCATAGATTTTCATTGGGACATCCACGATGGGGTAAAGATCGCAAGAGCTTCAAATATGGCCCACAACTGCTCTCAACCAAAAGCATTCACGAGTTCTTCATGTAAGGCGATAATTTCAGCATGGTTAAACGAAGTGGCAACTAAGGTTTATTTAGTTAACCTCAAAGAGATTACGGTGCCTCCAACGGTAAAGACATAATCCATTTGAGAACGTGCATTGTGCGGATCAGATAAGTATCCTACGTTGGCATAAACAACAAGGTGAGAATCGAGTCGAGAAGTGGGGGTGCGGCATCATTCGAGGTTACATAGGGATAGAACAAGCCCAAATCTGTAGTACCCTTAAGGTAGCGGAATATGTTTTTAACACAAGTCCAGTGTCTGCGTGTTGGTGTATTATCATCCTCCTTCAGATGGAAGGGATCTCGTTTTATATTTAGCTATCGAACGACCATAAGAGTATTTGAAGGCTTCGCTTTATCCTCGTTAAAGCGGCGTAACACCTTATGGGTGTAGTTCGTTTGATGTACTAAGATTCCATCTGAATGGTGCTCTATCTCGAGACCGAGACAGTATCGAGTCTTTCCTAGATCTTTCATCTCAAATTCTGACTTCAGGTGCGCTGCATTTCTCGCAAGCTCTTCAGGAGTTCCGATAAGGTTCATGTTATCGACATATACTGCAACTATCGCAAAACCAGAATGTGACTTCTTAATGAACACACTTATGGGGTTTGGAAATATTTGATCCAGTCAATGTAAGTCCTTAAGGAACTTTCATATAAATTTCCGTATCAAGATCCCCATAGAGATACGCAGTTACTACGTCCATCAGCTGCATACTCAATTTTTCGGAAACTACGAAACTGATAAGGTAGTGAAAAGTAATCAAATCCATAACGGGTGAATAAGTTTCATCATAGTCAATCCCAGGGCGTTGTGAGAAGCCTTGTGCAACAAGATGAGCTTTGTAACGTACAATTTCGTTCTTCTCATTACGCTTCCGAACGAAAACCCACTTGTAGCCAACGGGCTTCACATGTGGAGGAGTAGGAACTACAGGTCCAAACACCTTACGTTTTGCAAGCGAATCGAGTTTGACTTGAATTGCTTGTTTCTAGTTTGACTAATCGGTTCTACATCGACATTCATCAACGGAACAGGGTTCAATGTCATCGCTTAGCATGATCTTAATAGCTATTGCATATGCTAATACATCATCGATGATCATCTCATTTCTACACCACACATAATCTAAGCTAGCATAATAGACCGAAATCTCATGATCTTCAAGAGGAGCATTCGTCTCTTTAAGGACACTTCCATAATCTAGAATTTCCTCATGAGTTGGATAGAATGGGTAAGCGACAGTCGGATTCATGGTAGGCTCTTCAGGTGCCTATGCCGTGGGTTTCCTCTTTCGGGGGTGTGAATCCTTTCAACCAAGAGGTATGTCAAGCTTTTGTGTAGGGGCAGATGATTGGCTAGCCACTAATGTACATGGATCACCAAAATTGGCGGTGCAGGGATCTAATATGCTCTGGAGATCTAATATACGCTGCACTTTAGTTTCAGACTAAGCGGTACGGGGATCTAAATGAGACAAAGTGGGAGTCGTCCAAGATAATTCACGTCGTTCTTCAGGAACATTGACGTTTTTATCTCCCCTTAACGACGGGAAGACTGTCTCATAGAAATGACAATTCGCAAAACGAGAGGTAACCAAATCGCTTGTCAAAGGTTCTAATTAACGAATAATCGAAGGAGAATCATATCCAACATAGATTCCCATTCTTCGCTGAGGCTCCATTTTTGTACATATGGGTGGCGAAATCTACACTTAGACAGCACAACAAAAAATGCGTAGATGCGATATGTCAGGTTCATATCTGGTAACCAACTGAATGACGCTAAACGGTTGGGTTGCAATAGGCCCCAGGCTGACCAACATGGCTGCGTGCAATATTATATGGCCCCAAGCAGCGATCGAGAGCTTGGTACGTATGAACAACGATCGAGCAATCATTTGTAAGCGCTTAATGAATGCCTCTGCCAGGCCATTTTAGGTGTGAACATGGGGTACTGTATGTTTAACTTCAACCCTAACCGACGTGCAATAGTTATCAAAAGTTTTAGATGTGAATTCTACAGCATTATCCAATCGAATAGATTTGATTAGATAATCAGGGTAGTTAGCCCTGAGCTTGTTAATCTGAGCCACCAATGTGGAGAATGCAATGTTCCTTATGGACAACAAACATATGTGTGACCAATGTGTGGAAGCGTCAACCAAAACCATAAAATATCTAAATGGTCCGCAGGGAGGGTGAATCGGTTCACAAATGTCCATTTGAATCCTTTGTAGAAAAACAGGAGGATTCAAACGAATCTTGTCATAAGAAGGCTTAATAATAAGCTTTCCCTTGGAGCAAGTTTGACATACGATTCCTTGAATTGAACCTAAACTTCATGTTAGTGGATGCTCGTGTGGTGATTTGAGGATAGGCGCATTGCTATTCGTCCAGGGTGTCCCAAACGATCATGCCAAAGTGTAATTTTGTGCGTGGTCCCAGAGGTAGGGCTAGCCACATAGTGGCTCTCTATAGGGCATATGGTCGTAGTATATAAACCACTCGGGATACGCTCCATCTTCTCTAGAATACGCTTCTGGCCATATTTGTAGGAAGTTATGCATAGAAATTCAACTCTATTTTCTACATGGGTTTCAGCGTGGTAATTATTATCTAATTATTGTCTCGAATATCTTTAATGCTCAACAGCATTCTTCCGGAACGTGGAGAATAAAGTGCCTCTTGAAAGGTCAAAATAGTGCCATTGAACAACATTATGCAGGCCTTTCCGTATCTTTTGATCAGGTTGGATGAACCTGAAAGGGTTGTCAGAGGTGCATTCTTAGGTACAAAGTTAGTGAAATAGATGCGTTCACGCAAAACAGTGTGCGTGGTTGCACTATTTGCCAAACAACTAACTTTCCCACTAGTCATACCCAAAATAAAATTAATTGAAAAAAAACTTAAATCCATTCAATTAATTTTATTGAGAAAAATTTATGAACTTCAGGTTCATAATACCTACAAATAAATGCATATATATACAGAAATATATAACAAGAAAATTTGCAAATAGGAGGTCTATAATTGATTTAATTATTTGGACTTAGGGCCAAATTTAAAGTGTGGGTGAAAAATTATAAAACCCATTGGGCCTAAAAAAATAGGCAATTAAAACTCGGGGTAAAAAAATTTGGACCAAAGCTCACGGGTGGGCTGAGTAGTTTATTAGCTGTGAGGTCCAAGCCCAAAATGGGCTGGGACAGGCTTGGGTAGCAGGCCTGGAGCTGGAGGCCCAAGGATAGGGAATGGGTTGCGAAAAACAAACCCAAAAAGAAGTCCAGATGTGCTTTAATCTAGTGCTACGCGGTGCACCCATGCTCCAGCAAAGCTGGATCATGTTCGGGTAGGACACAGATGCACCAGTAAGGGTTGGGATCCGGTGTGTCGCAGGCGTATGGGACACCATAGCCCTATAGGCTGGTGTCGCACTTGGGCCGCTTCAGGCGAGCACAGTGAAAAAAAATTTCTTTTTTTAACGGGCGGGCCAAACATAATGGTTGGGCCACTATAGGCGAGCCTAAACAAGGAAAAAAATAAAATAGGCCGTAGCTGGGTGTACTCGCCGGAGAAGACGACCGGTGCTGCCGCCTCAAGGGGCCGTATTTTAGGACAACAATGCTCAGGGCGAGTTCGTGGGTCAATAAGGACCACGAATATTAACGGAGATATAGAAATCTCAACGTTCTAACAAAACCCTAGAAATTCAAATCGAAAAAATTTGAAAATTCCGATGAGATTCAAGGGAATGTCGGTCAATCGTTGTTGGGGGATGAACTGCAGGTCATCAAACACGTTGACCCGTGGGCGAGGATTGGCTACAGGCTAACCTACAACGGTGGAGACGCCATGGAAGGCGTCGGGTTTCAAACCTGGAGCCCTCGGCTCCGGCTTAAGGTCTCGTGGCTAGGCATGACTCAGCCACACAAGCTGCAGGCTTGGACGAGCGGCTCGAGGTCATGGGTTCGAAGAACCCTAGCGGTTTTCGATTCCTTTTAATTTATTTATTTATTTAATTCAATTCAATGCATATATAATTGGAATGTTTTAATGCATGGACACATATTTGATGCAATTCATGGCAATATCAAATTCACATAATTCAACAATTATGAATATAATTCATACACAATTTATGTAGAATCTAAAATTCGAAAAACGTAAAGTTGGGTCATGCATTATGGTGAATGTTCATGCTATCAGGGTTGCAAAAATATGAAGATAAAAACCGTTGTTTTGGAAGAACCTGATTGCGTGATGATATGGATGAACTGGTTTGATGCAAAAAACTTCCACGTCAGATTCCTAAGTGCAACGATAGGAGCATGCTGATAATATGTTGTAGCCTATTTTATCTAACAAGGGGAAGGGGGCCGGCGACAAGGAGAGAAAAGAGAGAGAGATGTGTTTGTAGAATTGTAGGGGAATGTGTGTGTTATTCCCTCCTACGTAGTGCCTTTATTTATAGTAATAAGAGGGAGAAGAAATCCTTCATCCCCACAAGTTCATATAGGAAAGAATAACTAAAATCAAATCTAATTTAGGATTTACACAACCACACTTAAAGTAGGAAAGTTTACAACAATATATATATATATATATATATATATATAGAAGAATATAAGGAGGGTTTCCAAATGGTTTCCTTCTGCAATCGCATATTCTTTCCTTCATTTAGAAGTCACGACTTTCTTTCCGTAGATTGGCTTTTATCCAAGCTTCTAACACTTGGGTTCTTTCTCTAGATAGGTAACTTCATGTAGCTTATATATTATATATGTTGTATGAATTTTGCTGTTATCTTCTTAGGTCTTTTGTTATATTAACTTGGATGCTATTTGGATTTTCATATAATATTTACAGGGGTCTGGCTAACAACTTGGCAATGTTATTAGCATGTATTTATTTTATTTTATTTTTATAATTTTTTTTATACATTTGCCGTCATTGTTAACGGTGTAAAAGATAAAAGTGTTTAGGGTTTGAATTGTGTGTTTATTCTTCTCTCTAGGAGGTAAATATATAGTTGTATAATATCCCACGTAACAGGAAATAAGAATCCCAATTATACAAGGAATAAATTATAGGATTACATTCCTAAATTAAATGGTTGACTCACACCAACACTCCCCCTCAAGTTGGTGCATAGATATCTCCGAAGCCCAACTTGTCAAGTGAGTATTGAAACACCCTTGCTGAAACCGCATGAGTTAACACATCTGCTAATTGTTCTTCAGACCTCACATATGGAATATCAATCAATTTGACATCTAACTTCTATTTGATGAAGTGTCTATCTACCTCTACATGCTTTGTACGATCATGCTGAACGGGATTATTGGCTATTTCTCTCGCAGCTTGATTGTCGCAGTATAATTACATAGCTCCTTGAGGTTTGAACCCAATCTCAGTGAGAAGAATCCTGAGCCATAACAATTCACAAATTCTATGTGCCATCCCTCTGTACTTTGCCTCGGCCGTGGATCTAGCCACTACATTTTGCTTCTTAATTTTCCAAGTTACCAGATTTCCTGCTATGAATGTGAAGTAGCCTGATATGGAGCGACGATCAGAAATGTTTCCCACCCAATCAGCATCAATATACCCCTTTACCTCCATATGTCCATGCTTCCTGAAGATCAGTCATTTACCAGGTGCACCTTTCAGATAACTCAGTATACGCATCACTGCTGCCATGTGATCCTCACTAAGAGCATGCATGAATTGACTTACAACACTAACTGCATATGCAATATCCGGACGTGTAAGTGATAGGTAAATCAACCGTCCTACCAATCTCTGATATCTTTCTTTATAGGTATATCACCAAGTGATGATTCTGCATAATGGGAGTTTCAACTGGTTTACAAGCCAACATTCCAGTTTCAGAGAGAAGATTAAGAACATACTTCCGCTGAGACAAGTAAATACCATCACGAGAACGAGCAACTTCAATACCCAAGAAGTATTTCAAGCCTCCTAGATCCTTCATCTCAGATTTTGATGAAAGACCCTGCAACGTTTTTATCTTTACTGTGTCATCACCAGTAACTACCATATCATCTTCATAGATAATTAACAAAGTAACTTTACCTCCCATGCGTTTGATGAACAGGGTGTGGTCTGCATTTCCCTGTCTATAGCCGTACTTTTTCATTGCTTCAGTGAACTTTCCAAACCATGCTCTGGGTGACTGTTTGAGTCTATAGAGAGCCTTTCAGAGTCTACATACTTTCCCTACTTCATTCGGTGTTTCATATCCTGGTGGAAGATCCATGTATACTTCTTATTCCAGATCTCCATGTAAGAAAGCATTCTTCACATCGAACTGTTTCAAAGGCCAGTCCATGTTAGCTGCTAAAGATAAAAGGACTCGAATAGTATTCATTTTTACGACTGGAGCAAACGTTTCTTGGTAGTTAACTGCAAATGTTTGTGTGTACCCTTTAGCTACCAATCTTGCCTTGTATCTGTCAATGGTTCCATCCGCCTTATGTTTTATGGTGAACACCCATTTACATCCTACTGGTCTCTTCCCTTGTGGTAGTGACACTACATTCCACGTTCTGTTTCTTTGTAAGGCTTCCATTTTTACTCCCATGGCTTCTACCCAACGGGGGTCTTGCAAAGCCTCTTCCACTTTTGTTGGAATTTTAATCCCAGCCATTCGATTCACCATGGCTTAGTACTTGAGTGATAGTCGATGAGTGGACACATACTGTACAATTGCATATCTCACTTTTCCTTCCGGAGAAAGCCTATCAGGTGGTTTCCCACAATTTTGCCTAGGAGGTAAAATATAGGAATTTTCAACAATATCTGAAGTATGAGAATGTACCTCTTGGATATCCGAGGGGACATGAGCGTGTACTAGTGGAGGAGAATGATGGTTATTTTCTGTTTGCACAGTCTCAGTATCAGTCGCGGACCAATTACCTTCCACTGAATCCATAAATGGTGTAGGCCTACTATTCGATGTTGCATGAGCTATCTCTTGGTCGGGGGTTTCACGGTCAAGATCCACTAGGCTTTGGCTTGTTGTGTCATTGGCCACTACCAAGTTCTGAATTGCAATGTCGTGGCTTACTGCTGGGCTTTGAATTGATGTGTCGCGACCCTCTGGTAAGGCGCAGTCAGGTGGGTTGCTCATAACACCTAAGTCTTCAGTCTCGGTCTTGCCTGTACTACTGGGACCATGCCAACTGTCTCATTCATGTGGAACATCAAACCAACTGCAGTCTTCGTATTTATTATTCAACTCCCCCTGAAGAGTACAGTGCGTTTGATCAGAGATGAAGAACATCTCAGTTTTGGAAAACGTGACATCCATGGTGATGTAGAAATTCTTAGTAGGTGGATGGTAACATCGATATCCATTTTGTTGGCTATTAAATCCCAGAAATACACAACGAACAACACACGGATCCAATTTACTCCGTTGATTCTTGTGAAGATGAACATAAGCCACACATCCAAATATGCGAGGTGATAATTGAAGAGAAGATGGTAGAATGACATAATTCGTTAAGACTTCCATGGGAGTTCGAAAGTTGTGAACTCAAGAGGGCATTCGATTAAAAAGATAAACGGAATACGTAACTGCATCCGCCCAATAGGCATGAGGAGCATGAGCCCCAATTAGAGGAGCCCGTGTAGTTTCCAAGATATGTATGTTCTTACGTTCTGCCACACCATTTTGTTGAGGAGTTTGAGGACAAGTAGTCTCGTGAAGTATGCCGTGCTCTGCGAAAAATTGTGATAGTTCAGAATTAAGATATTCTCCACCATTATCGGATCTTAGGTATTTGATAGGAAGAGAAAATTGATTTCCAATCATCTGATAAAATTGTTGGAAAATTTGCCCAACGTCACTCTTCTGTTTCATGGTATAGAGCCAAGTCATTCTGGTGCAATCATCTACAAAGGTAACAAACCACAGAATATCGTGGCGTGTCACTATTGGTGAGGGACCCCATACATCGGAGCGAATTAACTCAAAGGGCACTGATCTTTTATTAAGACTCAAATGGTAAGAAGTATAATGACTTTTTGCAAGAATGCAATCCTGACACTGAAAATCAGAGTCTGAAACGCCATTAAATAAAGACGGAAGTAATTTTCTTAAATAACCAAAAGATGCATATCCTAGTCGACGATGCCATAACTAGATTTTCTTAAACTTGTTGTTTTGACCACTGCTCACTTGGTTGACTCGGCCCAGTACCACATCATCCACATAATATAACCCTCTCCTCTTAGTACCACGCCCAATGATCGCCCGTGTTTGGATATCCTGTAGTAGGCAAAAAGTGGGAAACATGAGTACAACACAATCTAATTGTTCTGTAATTTGACCAACAGAAAGTAAATGATTCGATAGTGAAGGAACAAGAAGAGTATTATGCAGAGATAGAGATGGAGTGAGGGCGATGGAACCCGCTCCTGTAACTGGAGCAATTTCACTTTTTACTGTGATAACATTCTCCTTGGGTGGCACGGTTAAGTGGTGAAACAACGATTCATTATATGTCATATGGTCTGTAGCCCCAGAGTCAATTATCCAGCCAGAATCTCGGTTAGCGAATGTTGTGAATCCAGTACCAATTTTACTTGGATCATCAGATTGTTCTTGGGACGAAATCAAATTCAATAATGAAAGCTGCTGGCTCATACTGTCTGGTTCCGGATCACTCGTAAGCCTGAAAAACTGACGGTTGGCTGCTGGTGGGCTCATCAGGCCCACTGTCCCCTTGCTGTTGACGCCAGAGATTAGCCCAGCACTTGTGTCAGCGTGCCTTGCTTGCTGCCCCATTGAATTATGGGCTTCATTTGAGGCAGGAACTGGATCCATGATGTTCACGGTTTGGTTGTTAGCCATGGAAGAATCGATTGGTGCTTCAAATGAAGTGGGTCTCGGATATCTAGGCTGAGAAAAATAAAAAGATAAGAAAACAAAAGATGGGTCTCTTGTTTTGAGACGCTGACCTTTAGCTTTCTAGTTTTGTGTTTTTTTTTTCTTGCTTCTTCCTGTGGATTATGCTGTGACTCTTGCTTCGAGACACGCCTGTAAAAGTTTTAGGTTTTCAAAGTACGACAGCTAAGGCCATCTCTAACCGAGGGATGGCCAGAGGGCTCGTTTTAGCCCTCTGGCCCTCCAAGATTCCCCAAGATATTAATATTTTAATGAACAATACAGGGCCATATTTGCCTCCGTCTCCAACCGAGGGCCAAAGGGCCATAAGGCCAAACATAATTTATTATTTAAAAATGTTGTTAAATGTTTTTAAAAATGTGTTTAAGTTTCATGTTGTTAAATGTTTTTTTATGTTGTATAATTTGTATGTTGGTTAATGTTATTTAATGTTGTTTCATATTGTTTAATGTTGTTTCATGTTACTTAATTTAATTTAATGTTGTATAAATGGCCTAGGAAGTTATAGGAAAAAAATAGAATTTAAAAAAAAATTGAAACAAATTTTGTGAAATAGAAGTTATAGGAAAAAAATGGAATTTAAAAAAAATATGAAACAAATTTTGTAAAATAGAAGTTATAGGAAAAAAAAATAGAATTTAAAAAAAATTGAAACAAATTTTGTAAAATAGAATTGAAAAAAAATATGAAACAAAATTTGATTCATATGAAAAGGAAAAAAAAGGGAAAAAAAGAAGTTTAAATTCATATAAAAAAAATAAAAAAGTTAATACAACGGCTACTAGCCGTTATATTAAAAAAATTTCAAACTATTAGTGTCTGTTATAACCGACACTAATAGTAATTAAAAAAAAAATTTTGCCTTTGAATAACTATTACTGTCGGTTATAACCGACAACAATAGAAAAATTATAAAAAAAAAATTAGCCAGCCCTTTGGCCCTTTGAAATTCCGTGCGGCCCTCCCAGATTCCAGAGCCCTCTGGCCTAGCCCTCGGTTGGAGACGATTTTAGGGCTATTTTCGGCCCTCTGTCCCTCTGGACCCTTCGGTTGGAGATGGCCTAAGGTGAAGCAGAAAGAGTCAGGTCGAAACCTGCTCTGATGCCAAGGTAAAAGTGTTTAGGGTTTGAATTGTGTGTTTATTTTTCTCTCAAGGAGGTAAATATATAGTTGTACAATATCCCACATAATAGGAAATAAGAATCCCAATTATACAAGGAATAAATTATAGGATTACATTCCTAAATTAAATGGTTGACTCACGTCAACAGTAAATATACACTTGGTCATTGTTACTGTCATTATTGTATCATTATATTCTTAGAGATGTGAAATGGTGCTAAATGAGAGTTAATGAAGTTAATTTTAGTAATATGTTGTAAATTACTTACATTTGTATACGAAATTGGAATAAAAGGAAAGGTGTAGCAACCCATTTTTTTTTCCAGAAAGAATTCTAAACAACAATTGCAAATTTAATTTTGTAAAACTCAAAATATCATTTGCAACGGCAATCACCACCAAGGCTAACTATTATGAACAAAGAGCATAAGAGCATAACCGTCGCCATGCCGTCACAAAAGCATTTAGCGAAAGCAAATTGATCTTGTGACTGCAATCTGTCATCGATCGCAAATGCATCTCCTATTTCAATGTAATCTTAACCACGTATGCATCAACGAAAATAAGGGACTAAATTGTTACAAGGGCATAACTATGCAGTGTAATCTTAACCAAAAGTCGAATTTCGTATAGCACATTTAGATTAGTTCCCCAACAGATTACCAATGTGGGATTAAGATAATGCAAGATAAAAGTCAACCACCATGTCAAAATGATTCTCTCTTTTTTTACAGGAAACGATAAAGTGATATTTTATTAATCATCACAAATAAATACAAGGTGCCATTGGATACGTTGTTCCGATGACCAATAAAGTGATCTAGAGTGAATTTGCACAACTAAACAAACACGAGTAAACCCCTAAAAGGCTATCACAAGCACAAAAGCACAAGTACCACCAGTACTCATCTATCACAATCAGGGCCGGCCCTGAGGGTAGTCCGAGTAGGCGACCGCCTAGGGCCCCCACTTCGGGGGGGCCCCCAAATTTTTTATTTTTTATATATATAGGGAAGTGTTATTGACACTTTAAAAATCTCATCCTACATTCTTCACAAGTGTATTTTTCTTTCTAAATATAGAAAGTTTGGAATGTAGAATGAGAATTTAAGAGTGCCAATCATACTTTTCTATATATATATATATTTATATATATAATTTTGTAGTTTGAGTATATCTAAATATGAAATTATAAATATTTTTTTGGAACTTGCCGTGCAGCGTTTTGGGTGGGAGGGGGCTCAAAAATATTTCTTTTTAAATATGTGTGTATATATATAACATATATAAATATATTTTTAGAGTTTAAATTTAATAAAATATTTAAATATAAAATCACATAATTGTCTTGAAACTTGGCGTACAAAGTGTCTTGGGTGGGGTGAAACTTCAGCACCAATTCAACTTTTTTTTTTTAAGAATTTAACGCACATCATACTGGTAGCAAGTCTGCGCTTGCAAATCGGTTCTTTCCCACTCCACTTACAGAGGTTAGGTACCTGATCAATGCTTATCTTCTCTTCTGCTTCTTTTTCTATAATTTAATTTGTGAGTGCTGTGTTTGTAAATATAATTAGGATTTTCGATTCTAGGGTTTATGATTTATTTATTTTAATGCATATTGTTTATGCGAAATTAGAGTATTCAAACTTGTGGATGCACTTAATAAAGTGGTTAAATCCCTTCAAGAAGATAAATGGATTATGGGTGCACTTAACAAGGTTGGTTACTTTTGCTTCCTAACTAGTTTTGGTTCAAGATAATTCGAAGTTTCAATGTTGCATTTTATTGTATTTTTTATGCGCCTCGTTTTGTGTTGTGTCATTTGTATCAAACTTTTGTGTTGGGTAGTAGGTAAAATTTGAATTTTAGTTTGTTTCTTTGTCAATTTGTTAATTATAGAATATTGAAGTTTAGTTATCTAAACTTAATTAATACATTTGCGTCTAAAAACGTGAGACGAGTAATATTTAAGTAATGTTTGCATATTTTTCTTCTTTGGATATGAATTCTAATGATTTTTGATGTAGAAATGAACTTTTTCATGTATTTAGCAAAACATTTTCTTATACATATAAATGTACAATGAGATGGGTATCAAAGAACTTTAGGGCCCCCACTCGAAGGCTCGCCTAGGGCCCCCATTTTCTCAGAGCCGGCCCTGATCACAATAAACGATAGCCGCAACAGAGTTATACTGGCAACCACATTGGTCAACGCTGAATAGTGACCGCCACATAAAGTTAATTGCAGTAGAGCCAGACCACATCAAATCATCGTTGATTTTCGTTACCACATAACTCATCGCTCAAAGTGGAAGACAAAATCTACCATCACGACAACGTGTCCATGACACTCTCGATGCGAGTAAAACCCAACTGCAATACTCCTAGAAATGAACCACTGGTTAGCTTATCACCTCAATAAAGTACAAGGACATTCGTGCCAAGGCCCCTTGCAACTTCACTACTCTATTGAGATTCCGGTTTCCACTGGTTTGCTTATCTTAGTGAAGGACAAGGACGCTCATGCCAAGCCCCCTGCAACTTCATTGCTCTAGTGAGATTCCAGTTTCCACGCTCGAAGCACCCTACGATCTAGTTTCATAAGGTAGTTGGCCACCAAATCTAATGGCACTAGCCCCCACCCTAAGATCTAGTCACATAATGCAGAAGCGGCTAGATCTGAAGCACAACGAAGTGGAGTTGCCATATCTAAGTGCACTAGTCAGCGCAGCCGTAAAATTAATCAAGGAAAGTGTCTCACCATGAAAAATGAGCTGATGGTCGTGAATCCGACCCACCTGCAGCCACAAATCCAACCCCACACCATGAAATCGAGTGACAACTCAAAGAAGAAACCTTGAGGGCATGGCCCAGATCTGGGTATGAACTGAATTACATGAAAAAACTGCTCACAAAATTGTGGGAGAGAAACATGGGAGGGGAAATGATGGATAGAAGCCTGGAATGGGGGAGAGGGAGAGGGACTTGGATTGTCTGCTCTCCCATTTCGGTGCCCTCCTCGTGCCCTCCTGTTTGTGTGGTCACGGTTAAGCCACGTCAACATTTTATATTACTATTTCTTTTTGTTTTATTATTTTTATAAAAAAACAATATAAAATGTTGACGTGGCTTAACCGTGACCACACAAAATAGGAGGGCATGGGGAGGGCACCGAAATGGGAGGGCAGACAATCCAAGACCGAGGGAGAGAGGGGGAGAGGGGAGAGAGAGGAAGAGCTAGGAGGAGAAAGGGAGAAGCTGCCACCGGTCTCTGAGGTAGCAAGCTAGGTTTTTTTTTAATTTTTTGTGAAAAGCGGAGAGAGATGGCTCGGGAAGAGAGAATTTTGGACAAAATGATCATCTGTTATTAAATTATGTTACATTGTTAAACTGCAAATCCAGTACTACGTTTAAAATCCGATTATGACTTCCAAACAAACAGCCCTTTCCCTGAAATGACGCAAGTTCTCCTACAAAATGGTGCAAGCACTCATTGGTGGTGGGTCATTGATGTAGAATTCCAACTGGTGAGACAGAAAGCTTTTTCTCTTGTAAGTGTAGTAGTATCATATGCACACACGATTATTTTTTTTTTTTTTATTTAAGGTTCACTTTTCTTCTGAGGTTTATTTTAGGTTATTTCTTCTACCCTCGCCAAGTCTGCATAGCCAAGTTTCTTCCGCAATGACTTGGCCAACCCCGCTGCATCAACTCCGTCTCCAGCAATCACCATTTGATAGGCCCCCTTAAAGGCCACTGATATTACACCTGCAACATTATATACAATTGAAAAACATTTTATCAGACAAAAATTTAACAAATTTGATTAATTTAGCTTCCAATATTTTTCTTTCGTTTTGTACTTTGTTGATCAAATTAACATGAACACATATACTTTAAAGAGTACGAAAAACACCGTCTTCTGCAACAGCTATTTCCATGGCCTTGGACCTATTTTTCACATTTAAAATGCGCCTCAATGGTTATGGTTTGCTGTAGCAGATCATGCAACCAACCAACACAAACATGTCAGAATCAAGTTATGAATATCGGACTCGGATGTTCTCCGAACTTTTCTGTCCGGATCCGACGGGGCAACTGATTTTAGCCCTTATGTTTACATCCGACGGTTAGTCATTGATTTTGGTTTTAATGGGTTTCTCTTCTCTCTCTCTCTCTCTCTCTCTCTCTGTCCCCTGCCTGCGTTCTGTCTCTTCTCTCTCCTCCTGTTTTTTCTCTCTTCTCTTCCCTTCTGTCGTTTTCTTTTCCTTTCACCCCATCTTGTTGCCTGCTCTCTCACAGATGAAAAACTGAATCAACAGAAAGATTAATTTCAAAGAGCGAGATGGGAAGCAGAAGGCAAAAATTAATTTCAATTTTTTGCTCAAAATCTCGCCTCCGACATCTATTAATCTCAACACAGCCATCTTTTTTGTTTGTCTCAAGCAGAAAATCAAATAACCCAACAAAATAAACACCCAAAGACCCGATCTTTATCCCGAGCTATTGGAAAAATAAGGTCTAATTGTTATATTAAATCACATATACAATCAAGAAATAATTCATGCAATATATATCAAAGTAATGCATGCACATGATTAACCAATGTTAAATGAACATGACATAAGGGATTAGAAAAACCTAGAAATACCGTCGAGGTTGACATTCCATCCTTAAGACAAGTTTAAGCCTACTACGGTGCTTATGGTTGATCGGAGCTTGTCTCATAGGATACAACGACCACATCTTTGTAATAATAGCACTCCAAATCAAAAGGCTCTATGAACTACTATTATGTTGAAAACTCTCTCATATAGAATTAATGAGATTCTCTAATATCTAGTGCACTCTATACGGTTATGTAAACACTGAAAAGTTTTAAGTAATTACAAGGGGCTTACCTATTTTTATAGAATTTGAGATACTTTTTTTTTGGAAAAGCTTGGATATTCATAAAGGGTCAAAAGTTGCAACTCTTTATTTAAATAGACACATCTTTCTACCAAAAGACTCCGCTTCTAATTTCCATTTAATTAATAAATTTAATATTAATAATAATAATAATTTGGTTTTTCCAACACAACCTACATCTAAAACCCCTGCCTTCTTTCTTCACCCAACCAAAAAAAAAAATACCCTAGAAGAAGAGAGCATACGCAGAAAGAGAAAGAAGAGAGGAAAAGATAGAAGGAGAGAGAAGAAAACTCATTAAAAAACAAAATTAATTATTAACCGTGGGATTGCATCTAACTGCCAGAATCAGTTGGTCCGTCAGTCCAGAGAAGATCCGAGTCCATATATGAACTCAAGATGATAATAAAATAAATAAATAAATAAACAAAAAAAAAAAACTAAAGATGTAAACTTCAAGGGTTTAGACCAGAAAACCTTTCAAAAGAAAATGAAGAAAGGGTTAATTTTTTCCGAGAAAATCAAACTAACAATTTTGTACGTTTTAGGAATAGTTATACATACGTACCTTCATATTCCCCGCTAGTATAAGTGCCGAACAAAACCAAGATTTTAGGTTTTCCAAGAAGATCTAATCGTACGGATGGATGTTCTCATTCTGTAAGAATATGAGTAAAGAGAAAGGACTTGGATTGTCTGTCCTCCCATTTTGGTGCCCTCCCCGTGTCCTCCTGTTTTGTGTGGTCACGGTTAAGTCACGTTAACATTTTATATTGTTTTTTTATAAAAATAATAAAACAAAAAGAAATAGTAATATAAAATGTTGACGTGGCTTAACCGTGACCACACAAACAGGAGGGCACGAGGAGGGCACCGAAATGGGAGGGCAGACAATCCAAGTCCAAAAGAGAAAACTGATCAATGTATGTTTTTTTTAATAAAAACCTAATGAAAAATATTTGAAAATTTCAAGTTTTAATCAAAATAACAAAAATGTGTTGTAAGTGAATAGTACCAAGAGTGATTTTTAAAAGTAAAAATATCATTAACGTTAAAAATAAACAGTATCACAAATATTTCGTTAATTTTTTTATATTTTTAATAGCATCTACCATTCTAGTACAACTGCATGTCCATCTGATGATTTGCATCTTGAAAGTACACTGGTGACCTTTCAGACTACGCCACGCGTTGTTGCCTGCCCATTTTTTTGTAAATTCATAAGACGACTCCGCAAGTGAATTGAAACAAGTCAATTAGTAACTTAGCAATATAACTAATAAGTCAGCAGAGCTATTGTACAAAGAATATAAGGTAAAATACTTGGAAAAAGCATCACATGCTAGGAAATTAGTATAATCAGAAGTATTGCAATGCGGTTTAGTAACTTAATGGATAGAGTGTTGAATTTCTACTTGTGCGTTCCGAGTTTAAATCTCCTCATTTTCTTAAATTATTGTAATAGTTTTGTTTCAGGTCTGTAGAATATAAAAAATTATTTAAAAAAATAAAAATAAAATGCAAGAGAAGCAATTTGAATTGTGTGAATGTAATCTGACTCATAAACATTTTTTTTGTTAAAAAAAAAAATGTATAATCAAATGTGTACTAGCCCAAATATTTTTGTCGCTCAATGCGGCGGCTAGGGTGGTCGATGAGAACCTATGGTATTAATGAATGGAATTTGTGACGCAAGGTGCTGTACGAAAGTTTGAGTTTGAATGGGTGACAATTGGACAGGTGCAAATTTTATTTATCATTTATTTTAGGTTTTTATTATAAATGATCTATAAAATTGAGCTAACTTTTCATTTTAGTTCGTTAATTTCAAATTCAATTAATTTTGTCCGAAATCAAATTCAATTAATTTTGTCTGAAATTGGCTGTCGTAAATTAATTTGTTCATTTTGTTATGATTCTGTTTATTATAATGTAGGGTCTACAAATCCAATAGTAGTATGTGTTGATCCTAAAAATTACAGAGCCTACATGGCGTGCATGTCGATTAACTATGAGCTAACTACGTCCTTCATAAGAATGGTGGGCGTGCCAACGCGCAACCGAACTCGGTCGAAGGAGTAGAATAGATGTGATAGCGGTGTCGAATGCGCAGTTGACTTCCTACTCAAGCGATTATGGCCGAAGGAGGAACACATAGTTCGGCTGCCTCGACTATATTAGAATACAGGTGCACCAAATCGGTATCAAGTTGTAGGGGCACATGAATTCAAAGGAGATGAGCATTTTGATGGTGAACATGGTTTGACCGTCAAAATGTCAAATTGCAAAATGCACGTGAGAGTAACCAATCATAGAATACTCCACTTTGATGAGAAGCTAATCGAATAAATTGGCTGAGATTGTGGACTGTGAAGAACCTAAGAATTTGAGAAGTGCTGCAACTTATTCTTATTGACAACAAGCAATGCAGGAAGAGTTTGATACTTTAAAAACTCAAGGGACATGGATTTTAGTACCTCCACCTACTGATAGGTCTGTAGTTTGGAGCAAATAGGTTTATAAACTTAAAAAGAACCCAAATGGAAGTGTTGCTAGATATAAAGCTAGGTTGGTAGCTCAAGGATATACACAAGAGCATGATTTGGACTATTCTGAAACATTTAATCCAGTTGTGAGGCATATCACAATGAGGTTGATTCTTGCCCTTGCTACATGTCACAAATAGCTTAGGCAACTGGATATAAAGAATGTTTCTGCATGGTGAGTTGCAGGAAGACATCTTCATGAAACAACCACAAGGTTTTGTAGATCCAAAATGTCCCAATTATGTTTGTAAATTGATTAAGTCACTGTATGGACTCAAACAAGCTCCAAGAGCTTGGAATTCAAAGTTTCCAGGAGTATTGCCTTCCTTGGGATTTGTTGCCACTCAATATGATAAAAGCTTGTTTGTGAAGTCTGATGGGGTTGATATTATCATTCTACTTTTTTATGTAGATGATATTATTTTAACTGGTTCAAATACAACAGAGGTTCAAACTGTTATAACTCAACTCAATGAAATTTTTCACTTAAAGAACATAGGCAAATTGAGCTATCTTTTGGGGCTACAGATGCAATTCAAAGATACTGGTGACATGCTTGCTAGTCAAGCTAAGTATGTCAAAGGAACTTCTAAAAACGGCTGGTATGGAAAACCTGTAAACCAGCACCTACATCATCAAAACCTCATACTCAGTTTTAAAAGATTTACATGAATTCTTGGAGTTTCCAAGCTCTGCATTGTGACAAAGCACCTGTTGGAAAATATTAGTATTTTGGTTTATTTAAATGTTTGGTTTTCTGGGCTTAACCCGTTAGAATTAGGTTTTGTTAGAAATTAGGGTTAGTTTATTATAAATAGGGTGCCTTGTTATTCATTAGAAAATAAGAAGCTAGTCACAATGTAGCCTCTTAGGGTTTTGTAGCTGTTCCGGCATTCTCGTTTATTTAATAATATTCCTATTATTTTGTTGTAGTCTTGTTCGTTGCGCACTCTGATATTCAACTTGGTATCAGAGCAGGTTTGATCTTTCGGGATTTAATCTGTTCTTGATAGGTATCCATGTTGTTTGTTTGATATTAGTTTTCAGTGTTAGTTTTGAAAAGAAAAAAAAAATTTGAATATGTTTGCTTTGAACCACCACCAGAATCCCACTGCCATAGCACGCTGTCGTCACCCTGCCTTGGAATCAAATTTGAGGATTGCTGCACTTGTTTGGAGAAAACAAGAAAAAAAAAAAAGGAAAAAGGAAAAAATTTGTTTGGAGGTTTTGACGCCCACATGGGCAAGGAAAAGAAAATGGCTCGTTTGCTCATTTTTGTGTTGGAAGCCCACACATATAAGTTTTGTTGTGGAGTTTACTCGTTCATCGCTCGAGTGCTTGGATCTGTGACCACTCGAGTGATAGTTGTGTTTGTTCGTTCGTTGCTACAATTGAGATATGGAAATCTCGTCCGTTTAGTGACGGGTTCTTTCCATACTCTCAACACTAGCTAGTCAAGAATCAAGAACCAGTTTGCCAGTTTGCCATCAAGAATCAAGAATCAAGTCAAGTCAAGTCAAGAATCAAGTCAAGTCAAGTTTGCATACTTGTCTGCCTGTCTGTCCGCATTGCGGAGCTTACCTGTTTGTCTGTCCGCCTAACGAAGCCAGTCAGCATCTGCTTGTTTGCAAACCTATGTCGTATACCGCCATGAGTTTGACGGGGGGTGTTGGAAAATATTAGCATTTTGGTTTATTTGAATGTTTGGTTTTCTGGGCTTAACCCGTTAGAATTAGGTTTTGCTAGAAATTAGGGTTAGTTTATTATAAATAGGGTGCTTTGTTATTCATTAGAAAATAAGAAGCTAGTCACAATGTAGCCTCTTACGGTTTTGTAGACGTTCTGGTATTCTCGTTTATTTAATAATATTCCTATTATTTTGTTGTAGTCTTGTTTGTTGCGCACTCTGATATTCAACTGCACCTTGGCATTGATTACCATTTCATCCAAGAAAGAGTCCAAAAGAAAGACCTGAATGTTTGCTATATTTCTACAGAGAATCAAGTTGCAGATGTTCATACTAAAGGCTTGCATAACCTTGTTTTTGTCAGACATTGTACAATCTCAGTCTAGGACATCCCAGCTGAGAATGAGGGGAGTAATAACCAAAAGAGTTCAGGTGTCACTTGTATCTTGGTTTACTTGATAATTAGTTAGCCATGTATAATGATGTGGATTGGACAAGGCTAACAGACAATGCTAGGTTGTTAGCACTGTATAACTACATGTGATAGAAATAAACATCAATATGGCAATTCTTACATTACATGAGAGATTTTGAGGTCTGATTTGATTGTATGTGTTGTGCTATGACAGCACCAAACCTTTTTGGAACCAACTCAAGCTAACCCACAGGAAATATATCAAATGAAATGCAAGAACAAAATATTAAAGACAACAAGATTTTAACGAGGTTCCTCAACAGTCAGTGTAACTGGAGTACGTCCTCGGAGCAGTAGGAGCTCACCCAATAATCCACTATCAACCAAATGGAAGTTTACAAAGTGTTGGCAAGCTCACAACCCAAAACCCCAATACAACCAATAGCTCTCACACACCAAAGAAACAAATAGAGAGAAATATAATGAATAATTTATTCTCTATATGAAGCTCAAAGTTAATACACAAATACAACTTTGATTGAGTGAGCACTAACCAAGAAAGAAAATCACCTTTCTTTCTTATATGGGAGCTGCGTACCTCTTCTCTTCTTTCTGCTGCTCCCTCCTATTTTCTTCTTCTGCGGCTGTTTTCTTCTCATAACAACAAAAGCAGCAATTGCTGCTAAATAATTCCTTAAGTCACCCCGTGACTTCCCACATGAACCAAAGAAAAAAAAGTTTTCTCCAACATTATCATTTGTCATCATCACAAAGCAAGGAACAACATCATGATGTCTCCTTTTTTTTTTCTTTTTATTTGTTTAATAGCCAAAAGGTAATGGCCACTTGGCCACCATTCAACAATCTCCACCTTGGCCAAGTTCCGAAAACGCCATGATAAGCCAACCAACACAATTGAACCAAAAAATCACTCCCAAACACTAGCAAGAGAACAACTCATGCCGAGCCAAATGCTCCAAAACTCCTACTGCTCAACGCCTTCTTTATATAGGCATAATGTGAGCCAAGTTCAAACAGTGAACAAACTTGGCTACACCAACAACCTTAGTCAACATATCAGCGGGGTTGTCTTTAGTTGGAATCTTCTGGAGAATGATTTCCCTTTCACCAACAATTTCACGAACAAAGTGATAACGCACATCTATGTGCTTGGTCCTCGCATGATGAACCTGATACTTAGCCAAATAAATGGCACTCTGACTATCACAATGTACCTCCACCTGCTTCTGATCAACCCCCAAATCTCTAATCAGCCCATGTATCCAAATGGCCTCCTTTATAGCTTCAGCAACTGCCATATATTCAGCCTCTGTAGTAGACAAGGCAACAGACGACTGCAAAATGGACCTCCAACAAACTGGTCCTTTAGCCATAGTAAACACATAGCCTGTAGTAGACTTCCGTCCGTCCAGATCACCTGCATAATCTGAATCAACATAACCAACTGCAAAATGACCAATACCAGAGTCATCCCTCTCAAAGCATAAACCAACATCTCGAGTACCATGGAGATATCTCAATATCCACTTAGCTGCTTGCCAATGCTCTTTACCTGGATTATGCATATATCGACTCACCATGCCAACTGCATGAGCAATATCCGGTCTAGAGCATACCATTGCATACATCAAACTACCAACCAAATTTGCATATGGTATATTTTTCATTTGCAGCTTGATAGTAATTTATAACGCACCACAAAGTAGCACACAATAATCCTATTGATTTTCCTTATTAACACTAAAATTTGTCGATTGTAGCATATGAAAATAAGGGTCTTTCCCGCAGAAGATTGTTTTATCCAAATACTTAAAATGTCACAAAAACAGGGTGGCTGTCTCCACTGACCAGCCACCAAACAAAAATTATTAGACTAACTTAAACTTATCCAAATGCAACGAAATTTTATACACATAAACTAGACACACTGAGCTATGTTCACACAAATTTTTGGGATTTTTGGAGTTGATTTTCTATTTAAATTAAATCGTACAAAAACAGTACAGAAACCGATTTTAAATAATACCAATAGATTTTAATTCACAAGTTAAGAAAATGAGTTAGGGGACATGCAATCCACCACCAAATAATCATGCAAGTATGTTACGTTTCATTCAAATCCCTTTTATTTCCGGATGAAGATGCTCAAGTTGGCTCAATGTTAGAACACAACCTATTACTCTTTCTTACGTAGTATGTTAAGAGAATGGTGTTTTCAACTTAACTTAGTTCCTAGCATGCAATCTAGAATAGTGTGTTCATAGATTTAACAAGTAGAAATCATTAAGAATAAAAAGAGTTTGAGTCATCACAAGGCATCGTAAGTACTGGCGTTGTCTTACTTATCCTAGAAATCGATTCACATGTTAACCACAATTAACAAGTGCTACTGTAGAACATATGTAGGTCCTCATTCAACAAGGGCAGGCAGACATATATTCATAGCATTAAAATCCTAGATATGCTTACTATGTATGCATCCATAGAAACACATAAAGAATTTATCAATGAGATAAGTAGTGAAACAATTTTCATCCTTCCATAAAAGTCATTCAAACAAAATATCACAACAAACTTACAATCATATTCGGGGCTTCAAAACAGCCCCTAACTACTAAAAATTAGTTACACATAATTCTCAAATTAAACAAAAAAAATAAAACATAAGTTGAGGAAGAATAACACCGAATGAGGAATTTCTTCCTCTCTGTCCCTGAGCAGTCCTCCCTGCGCCTCCTTCTTGCTTCTCCCCCGCGTCTTTTCTCACTCTTCTGTACAGCTGCCCGAGGCAGCTCTTTTATTCCTCTATTTCTGCGTTGACCCACGTGCAGCCTTGTTCGCGAGACCGCCTAGGCAGCTCACGCTGCTGTCCTCTGTACCTCAGCTGCCCAAGGCCCTCCTCGTTTATTTCTTTATAGCTTTTCTTATTTCTGTTCTGCTGTCTTTCCATGCTGCCAAGCACAGCTCCTTTGTTTTCTTTTTCTCAGTGCCTTAAGTGCTCTCCCCACCTATCTTTGCATTTCTTTATTTTATTCTTTCCTAAGGCCTGCGCCTTTTTTTCTTTCCTTTTTCTCGCTGCCTTTGGCAGCTCCCCCTCTTATATATATATTTTTTTTCTTTTTGCTGTGCACTAAGGCTCCTTCCAATCCCCTCTGCCTTCCTTGCTTTCCGTCCCACCTTCTAGCTGCCTTTCTATTATTCTTTTGTATTCCCTGACCTCTACGTCTGAGTGCACCTTTCTTTTTTTATTTTTTTTATTTTTCTTCTTTTCTTTCGTGCTCACCATTTTGTCTGCCAAAATGTTTTCTTAAGTTAATAAAATAAGTGAGCAATGTAGAAATGACGAATTTATTACTTAAAATCACACTTGTGCTATTTTTATTTTCTTAGCTAGATAAATTCTATAAAACACAAAAACAAAGTAAATAACACAAAAATATGAGGAAATAACTAAGAAAAGACAAGAGAATTTGATGTAAAATATATATAAATATTAGCTTATCACAGCTTCTCTTTATCAGTTTTAGGACATTGTAGAGAACTCAATTTAAAATGAGGAGCCAAAGGGGTACTAACCGGTTTGGTTGAATCATGAACTCCAAACTTCCGGATCAACTTCTCAAGGTATTGTCTTTGATTCAAACTGACCAAACCCTTCTCTCTATCTCTAGTGATCTCCATGCCAAGGACCTTCTTCGCTTCACCAAGATCCTTCATCTCGAACTCGTTCTTCATTTGTTTCTTCAATTTCTCAATCTCTTCAACATTCTTTGAGGCAATCAACATATCATCAACATAGATCAATAAATAAATGAAAGACTCATCTTGCAACTTCTTGAAGTACACACAATGATCATATTGACTTCTAGAATAATTTTGGCCTCTCATAAATTTATCAAACCTCAAATACCATTTCCTTGGAGATTACTTCAAGCCATAAAGTGATTTCTTCAATTTGCAAAACAAAATTTCCTTCCCTTTCACTATATACCCATCCGGTTGACACATATAGATCTCTTCATTCAAATCACCATGTAGGAAAGCCGTCTTCACATCGAGTTGCACAAGCTCAAGATCATATTGTGTAACAAGAGCTAACATAATACGAATTGAGGAGTGCTTCACAACTGGAGAAAATATTTCATTGTAGTCAATGCCCTCTTTTTGTGCATACCCTTTAGCAACTAATCTTGCTTTAAATCTCACGTTGCTTTTCTCATCAGCATCTTCCTTCTTGGCATACACCCATTTGCAACCGATAGCTTTCTTGCCCTTAGGCAATTTAGCTAACTCCCAAGTCTTGTTCTTCAAGAGAGAATTCATCTCATCACCAATGGCATTGCACCACCTCTTCTTCTCCTCACTCTCAATGGCTTCCTCGAAATTGGATGGAATATCATCAATGATAATAGGAAGAGCAAAAGCAACATAGTCACTATACCGAGTTGGCTTGGTAATTTGTCTATTTCCTCTGTTCTTTGCAATAGACTCTTGAGGTGAAACTTGCTCTTCAACTTGAATAGAATCTTCAAGTTCAACTTCTTCAACATCCTCATGGTCTCCAACTTGTTCACTTGTAGTGGCTTCGACATCAGCGGAAATAAGATTTGAAGTACCAGAGGCAACTTTCTCAAGCTCCACCTGTTGGACATCTTTCACATTCTTCTCAGAGACTTTGTACATACTTTCTTCATCAAATGTCACATCTCTACTGATTACAAGTTTTTTCATCTCTGGGCACCACAACCTGTAACCTTTGACACCACTACTAAAACCAAGAAAGATAGCTTTTTTTGGCTCTAGAATCAAGTTTATTTTCAGTCACATGAAAATAAGCAGGTGAACCAAAAATACGGATATAGTCATAATCTGAATAAGGTTTTTAGTCCATACCTCCATTGGTGTCTTACCCTGAACAACAGCTGAGGGTAACCGGTTGATGATGTGACATGCATAATTAACTACCTCTGCCCAAAATGACTTGCTTAAACCCGACTGAGACAACATACATCTAACATTCTCAAGCAAGGTTTGATTCAATCTCTCTGCAACTCCATTTTGTTGTGGAGTTCCTCGGACACTAAAATGTCTCACAATCCCTTCCTCTTTGCAAACTTTAAAGAAAGGATCGGATATGTATTCACCACCATTATCTGATCTCAAAATCTTAATCTTTCTCCCAGTCTGCTTCTCAACCATTTTCTTCCAACTCAAGAAAATGCTCAACACCTCACTCTTGTGCTTCATAGTGTAGACCCAAGACCTTCTTGAATAATCATCAACAAATGTCACGAACCAATGTCTACCACTCAAAGAGGGAGTCTTTGTAGGACCCCAAACATCCGAATGCACATAATCAAGAATGCCATTCGTCTGATGTACTGCAGTACCAAACTTCACTCTAGTTTGCTTCCCCAAGACACAATGCTCGCAGAAATCAAGCTTACAAGTCGTGGCACCTTTTAGAAGACCTTGTTTCACAAGCCCTTGTAGAGCTTTCTCACCGGCATGACTTAATCTCATATGCCACAGTCTAGTAGTATCTGAATCAGATGTGCCCATATTTTCTGAGATTACAGACGCTTCACCTGTCACGGTGCTTCCTTGCAATAGATACAAATGACCACATCGATGAGCTTTCATCACAACAAGTGCACCATAAGTAACTTTCAATGTCTGCCCATCTGAATGAAACCTGAAGCCCTTGGATTCTAAAGTGCCCAAAGAAATAAGATTTTTCTTCAAATTCGGTACATACCGAACACCTGTCAATTCTTTAACCATGTCATCATGCAACTTCAAACGAACTGTACCAATCCCTTTTGTTGTGCAAGGATTGTCATCTCCCATGAACACAACGCCACCATCAAACTCTTTCAAGCTTGAAACCAATCCTTGTGAGGAGTCGTATGATGAGTACAACCCGTATCCAACACCCACTTAGTAGCACAATCAAATGATGAGGAAGTGGTTAAAGCAAAATCAGAAAAATCTGTTTCAACCTTAGCAACATTAGCTTCAGAACTTTCTTTGCCTTTGGTCTTCAATCTAGGACAATCTTTATTCCTATGGCCCTTATTACGACAAAAGGCACATTCATCCCTTTCCAAAGGTTTTCTACCTTTAAAGTTTCCTATAGGTCGAGACTGTGATTTTTTTCTACTAGAAGATGATCTTCTCTCCGATGATCTACCTCTAACAAATAAAGCTTCGGAGGTACTATCATGATTTTTATCTCTATGCCTCATTTCATAATTCATCAAGGCATTTGACACATCTTCAAATTTCACAGTTTCTTTACCATGCATAATAGTGGTAACAAAATGCTCATAAGAGTCCGGCAATGAATTCAACAATATTAAGGCCTTATCTTCATCCTTAATATCCTCATCTAAATTTAACAAGTCGGCAATCAACTTATTAAAAGCATCAAGGTGTCTAATCATTTTTGTACCTTCTTTGTATTGGAAGCGGTAGAGCTTTTTCTTCAAGTGTAGCCGGTTCTCTGCACTCTTCGTCATATACTTGTCTTCCAATTTTTGCCACAACACACTTGTTACCGTCTCCCACATCACAAAATACTTCTGAGTTTTTGCAAGGCACAACCGAATTGAAGAGCAAGCCCACAAATTTAATTTCTCCCATTCCGGCTTCGACATAGCTTCCGGCTTCTCTCCCAAAGCGGCAAGTAGATCTTGTTGAGCCAACACATCTTTGACCTCACATTGCCACATCCCGAAGTTGTTTGTGCCATCAAACTTTTCTACTTCGAACTTTGCATTTTGCACCGTAGTTCTTGCAAACCCGGAGCTGCTTCCAAAAGGATTGTCATCTTGCCCGTCTGACATCTTTGGCAACTAGACAGTACCCAAGAGCAACCAGTGCTCTGATACCAATTGTTGTGCTATGACAGCACCAAACCTTTTTGGAACCAACTCAAGCTAACCCACATGAAATATATCAAATGAAATGCAAGAACAAAATATTAAAGACACCAAGATTTTAACGAGGTTCCTCAACATTCAGTGTAATTGGAGTACGTCCTCGGAGCAGTAGGAGCTCACCCAATAATCCACTATCAACCAAATGGAAGTTTACAAAGTGTTGGCAATCTCACAACCCAAAACCCCAATACAACCAATAGCTCTCACACACCAAAGAAACAAATAGAGAGAAATATAATGAATAATTTCTTCTCTATACGAAGCTCAAAGCTAATACACAAATACAACTTTGATTGAGTGAGAACTAACCAAGAAAGAAATCACCTTTCTTTCTTATATGGGGGCTGCGTACCTCTCTTCTTCTTTCTGCTACTCCCTCCTATTTTCTTCTTCTGCGGCTGTTTTCTTCTCATAACAACAAAAGCAGCAATTGCTGCTAAATAATTCCTTAAGTCACCCCGTGACTTCCCACATGGACCAAAGAAAAAAAAGTTTTCTCCAACATTATCATTTGTCATCATCACAAAGCAAGGAATAACATCATGATGTCTCCCTTTTTTTTTCTTTTTATTTGTTTAATAGCCAAAAGGTAATG
This sequence comes from Malus fusca, assembly GCA_035220775.1. NCBI lineage: Eukaryota > Viridiplantae > Streptophyta > Magnoliopsida > Rosales > Rosaceae > Malus > Malus fusca. Next base: position 28,446,824 of record CM069069.1, read on the forward strand.
GCCACTTGGCCACCATTCAACAGTATGTACAAAATCATGCCAATTGATTCAATTACAGAGTGAGTGAGTGGGCGAGAGAGGCAGGAAGAGGAGCTGCAGAGGGGTGAGCGTCAACTTTGGGTTTCAAATTTTCATCGAATCAAATTTTGAGGGGATAAAAGACGTTTGAATAAAACTTAGCTAAAAGAACGACTAATTCGTATCATCACATTCTAAAATGAGTATGTTTGATTAAATTTAAAAAGTGAATATTTTATATTTAAAAAGTGGTTTCCGAGAAAGATGGTCAAGCAGTAGGGGCAAGAATACAGGTAAACTCCTTCCATCTTCTTCCCCTTTCTCTTCTTCTCCTATCTTGTAGTGTCATGGGTAAAGAAATTCAAGAGTTACGTCTTCGATCTTGGACTATGGATGTCAAAGGTTTTTAACATACCAATTTATCTTTCCCCAATTTGATTTTAGGGTAACTGGTAGGGCTACAATTCTCCAATCCACATTCCTTTCATCTCTGCTAGTTATTCAGGTATGGTTCTTCGCTCCTTTCTCTCATTCATTTTCCCTTCTTGTTCTTTTTGAATTCTTTCTTTTAGTTAATTTTTCCTTCTTACAATTTTTCCTGCAGCATGGATTGTGGTGTGGATTTTTAACATATGAATTTATGTGCAGATTACAATATACACAACTTTGCATGTATATAGGAAAAAAAAACAACTCTAAAAGTGTAATTCTCCTTTTGTCCTGTCCAGTGGCGGAGCCAGGAATCTTACCACAAGGGGTCGTAGTGTAAAAGTCCAGAAAAAAAATTTAGGATGGAAATGTTAAAGTTAATGCTTTACTTAAACTGATTCTGTGTAAAAGGGCTGACTGTTGCCTTTATCAGTCGACCCATTCTATTTATCAGTCGACCCATTTTATTTATCAGTCGACCCAATTACTTCAGTCGGCTTATGTATTGAGCCATATATATCAGAAATATCTGAATGAAAAGATAAGATCTCTGTTTTAAGAAAAAGCATCAGCCCTCTGTTTCCAAAGCTCTCTGCACTCTGTTTCTTTGATTTTCAATCTTTATCATTTTATTCAAGTTTTATTAATGATGAAAGATTGTCTAAATACCAACAAGAAAAACATGTTGAAAATGAAATCATAGTACTTTCATTCATAATTCATAACGGAAACAATATTACAAGCTATAATTGTCCACGACGAGGTTTCATATTTTGAAAACGAAGCATTATAGCTTCATTTTCAATACAAGCAAAAATATCTCTCTCAATATAAACAAGCAAGCTATCACTCAACCATTGATCTCCCATTTTGTTCCTAAGTGGACCCTTAACAATATTCATGACAGAAAATGCTCTCTCCACTGAAGCAGTTGCAACTGGTAAAACTAAAGACAATGTAATGAGCAAATATACATAATTGAATACTTGATGCATCCTTGTCTCCACCATTTTTTTTGCAAGATCACCAATCCCTTCCAATTGAGAGAAATCACTACTGGAACGCACATAATGAATATAAATCTCAAGTTGATCTTCAAGTGCCAAACGATCCTCATCCGAAAAGTCTTGAGGATAAAATTGAGCAAGACGAAGTAACTTTGGTTTATCAAAAGCTACAAATGAATCTTTCGGACTCAAACATGCCAAACAAATAAGCAACTCGGTATTTACCTCATTAAAGCGATCCGCTAACTCCGTAATTTGCTCATCAATAACATAAATAAAGAGCTCCACACGATAATGATGACGATTTGTCTTTATTGGAGCATTACGCCTTGACCTCCTTGGAAGTATAAATGCCTCTTCCATGTTAGGAACATCAATATAATGTTTTTCACAAAAAGAAGATACTTCATCAACCAATGCATCGAACCCATTATTCCTCATCCAATGTAGTTTTTCCTTGCATGATTTAACTAAAGCCATTGCATTCACAATTTCTTGATCTTTCCTTTGCAATGCTTGTGACAAATCATTTGTGAGTCCCAATATGACTTTCATCAAGAAAAGGTGAAACACAAACTCAAAAGTACGTATATCTCTCATTAACTTATTTGCTTCACCCGCACTTTCATTGGGATTATCATCAATAACCATTTGAAGCACATGAACCACGGATGAAAACATGGAAATGATGCTAATCAAGGTACCATAGTGTGAGTTCCATCGTGTGTCACTGGCACGTTTGAGACTTGTTTCTTGATTTAAGCCTCACCCCGTTATAAGACAATCATTTTCAAAAGCTATCACAAGCTCTTCTTGAAGTTGCTCTCTAAGTAAATCACGCCGCTTACAAGATGTTCCAACATGATTAACCACACTATTAGCTGTTGCAAAAAAAGAGGCAATGTCTATATTCTTCTTTGCTACGGCAACAAGAGCTAGTTGAAGTTGATGAGCAAAGCAATGAACATAATATGCACAAGGTTGTTCTCTCAATATCTTTGTTTTAAGGCCATTCAACTCACCTCTCATGTTGCTAGCACCATCATAACCTTGTCCTCGTAGCTTGGAAATGCTCAAACCGTAGCGAGAAAATAATGTGTCAATATCATCCTTTAGTGAACTTGAAGTAGTGTTGGTAACATGTTGGATACCCACAAATCTTTCAATTACATGCCCGTTGTCATCCATATAACGCAACACCATAGCCATTTGCTCTTTCACCGACACATCACGTGCTTCATCCACCAATATTGAAAAGAATCTATCTTTTAGACCATCCATGATAGCATCAAGTGTTTCAAGGGCACATGAATTCACAATTTCTTTTTGAATGCTAGGAGCTACTAATCTGAGATTCCCCGGAGCATTTTCCATCACAACTTCTCTAACTTTATCATTATTATCTGCAAGGAATTGCAATAGCTCCAAGTAATTTCCCCTATTGCTTGAAGTGGCACTTTCATCATGGCCACGAAAAGGAAGACCTTGTCGCAATAAAAACTTAGTGCACTTGATTGATGCATTCAAGCATGTGCGATAAGCCTTACGAGCTTGGTCAGAGTGTTTGCTTACTGCCGTTTCAATATGTGTAGCTTGATTCATCAAATTTGTAGCAGCTTCTCTAGCCTTATTATGAACACTCCCAACCGGTCCAACATGCATCTTAAATCTTTCTCTCCCTTTCTTCCAAGTCTTAAATCCATCTCCAGTGAAAGCTTCACTACCCACTTGTGCAAAATTGGTTTTAAAGAGATAGCAATAGAGACAAAATGCCGCATCTTTAGATATACTATACTCCAACCAATCAAACTCATCAAACCATTGGGGAATGAAGCGTCGATTAATTCCCGACATATTAGTTATTGGGAAATTATGACCTCTAGGTTGACAAGGTCCTTTTTGTAGATATGATCTTCGGACCTCATCTCTCATATTAGCATCATAATCTATTATTCGAGTTCTCAATCCATGATCCGCTTCAAGATTACCCAAAACATCATCTAACTGACTTTGCCTTGAACTTGGAGTTCTTGAACTACCAACAGTATTTGAACTATCAACATTATTCGAACTATCAACATTATTCGAACTACCCGAACCCGATGATGACTTTCTCTTAAAAAACCGTTCCATAATAATTCTACATATACAAAATAATGAAAATAAATACTCACAATATAAACAAACCATCAATATAGTCAAAATAAATATGAATTGAATTTCAATTAAATTAAATATATTCTACATATACAAAATATTCAAAATAAATACTCACAATATAAACAAACCATCAACATAATCAAAATAAGTATGAATTGGATTTCAATTAAATTAAATATCTCATCTTGCATTCTACATATACAAAATAATGAAAATAAAATCTTACTTGAATTGTGAAATTTCACAATAACAATGAGCAAATACAAAGAGCAAAGCTGGTGGAGCAAGGGAGGAGATGGAGTTGGAGGCACCTTAATGGCGGCAGCAAGGGAGGAGATGGAGTTGAGGGTTTGGGGGGGGGATTGAGTTCGGAACTTAGGGTTGGAGGAGGAGAAAACAAAAGAAATTTGGGGGTTTTGGAATGAAAGGCTTCGAATCTGTGTGAAATAGGGCTGAAAAGGACACGGTCGGTATTGTTTTTTTGTTTAGACCTGCCCAGGACACGCTGGGCATTTTTTTTTTGTTCAGATCATTTAAAAAAGATTCCTCGGCCAAAACGACGTCATTTTGCCCAGCTTTAAAAAAAAAAAAGAGGCGCGCGCCTGCGCCTTCGTCTTCGTCTTGCCCCGCAGCCGAGAGTTCTTTCGGACCTTTCGTCGAACACTTGGTGTGCAGCCAAGGGGTCGCACCAGCAGCTCCAAGGGGTCTCTAAGGTTGTTTCCATGGCTTCCAAGGGGTCGTGCGACCCCATTGACCCCACTGTGGATCCGCCACTGGTCCTGTCCAAAGGTTCTCATCTCAATAAAGGACAAAGGACACTCATGCCAAGGTCCCCTGCAACTTCACCGCTCTAGTCAGATTCCGGTTTCCATGCGTCAAGCACCCTACGATCTAGTCACATAAGGCAGCTGAGCCTCCAAATCAATGGCACCAGCCCCCACCCTAAGACCTAGTTGCATAATGCAAGAGACACCAGATCCGAAACACACAACGAAGTGGAGTTGCCGGATCCGAGTGCAGTAGTCAGTGCAGCCACAAAATCAGTCATGGTTGCAGGCTAGGTTTTTTTTTTGAAAGGGGTGAGAGATGGCGCGGGAAGAGAGATATATTTTTTTTTTTTTTTTTTGACAAAATGATCATCGCTTATTAAATTTCAAGTATTTTACATTAATTGTTAAACTGCAAATCTGGTACTACATTTAAAATAAGATTATGACTTCCAAACAAACAGCCTTTTCCCTGAAAATGATACAAGTTCCCCTACAAAATGGTGCAAGCAGTCATTGGTATTAGTACTGAACAAAATTGAAGAAAGGGTTAATTTTTTCCGAGAAAATCATATTAGCTATAAAGTAAAAACAAAATTGTAAGTTTCGGGAATAGTGTATATACGTACCTTCATCATATTCTCCACTAGTATTAGTACTGAACAAAACCAAGATTTTGGGTTTTCCAAGAAGATCAAATCGTATGGATGGATGTTCTTATTCTGTAAGAATGCGAGTGAAGAGAAAACTGAACAGTGTAGGTTTTTTTTTTAGGGTTCACCATTCTAGTACTGCTGCATGGAAAGGGAATCTCTCCAGATCCATTTTGTGGCGATCCTAGGGATTCCCACATCCTAACAGTTCATCGTATATCGTGCGATCAGTTTTCGTCAGATACTATTTGTGTTTAATTTTAAATAAAAAAAATTAAATGATTTCTGATCGCATGATACACGATGAATGACTAAGATGTGAGGATTTCTAGGATCTCCACAAAGGGGATCTGGATGGGATCCAATTCCCAGCTGCATGTGATTTCACCTGATGAATGCACCTTGACGAACAATTGCGATCCAAGTTTTGCGGTTTGAGCGTACACCGGTGACCTTTCAGACCCACACGTTTTTGCTTACTCATTTTCTGTAATTTGATATGACGACTTCCAAAGTCAATTGAAACAAGTCAATTAGGAACTTAGCAATATAAGTAATAAGTCAGCACAGCTATTGTACAAAGAATATACGGTAAAATACTAGGAAAAGGCATCACATGCTAGGAAATTAGTATAATCAAATGTGTTGCAATCAAGGTATTAAATATCGGTAATATCGGAAATATCGGTAGTCCGAAAACACGGAAATATCGATGGAAATATCGGGATAATATCGATATCGATAAAAATTACATGGAAACCACGGAAATTGTAAGAAAAATTTGGAAATTTTTATTGAAACTTTGCAGGATGTTTATTTAGTCAATTATCTATTAGTTTATCACAAAAAATTGGAAGGAAATGCATTGCATGATGGATTTAACATTATCAAGTTGATTATATAGCGAGCTAGCAAACATTGTGAGTGTAGAAAATATGTAGTAATTAATGAAAGAAGTTTAAACACACCATAATCATTATATATAATGAATTAGTACAATATTTTACACTTTATACATTGCATGATATTAACAATTTAATGCTCATTTGTACAACTAAATATATGCAACTCGACAAGATTTAGACATGAGTGAGTGAGAAACAAAAAAAATGAATCACATTGAACGCTCTTAATAAACTTGAAGAACTGAGTCTTGTTAACTGCAGTAACCTTACAGTGTTTCCAACAACAATAAGCTTGAAATCTCTGAGAACTTTTGATCTTCGCCATTGCAATAGGTTGGAACTTGATGGAACTGCTCTAAAAGAATTGCCTCCATCAATTGAAAATCTCAACGGGCTTGGATACTTAATGTTATATGGATGTGAAAACATTGCAAATATGCCGTTAAGCATTTATGCGCTGCACCGTCTTGGACATCTTGATCTCAGTGGCTACCCAAAGCTTGTTACACTCCCTCTGCAGCTTCCAACTAACTCAAACATTTCACATGACAACTTTGGGTCGGTACCATTTCCCAATCTAGGGAGTATACATTTTGATAAATGCAAGTTATCGGACATTGATACCCTTGCAAATTTCGGTTGCTCATCTAAATTAGAAGAAATTATTCTATCTAACAGCAATTTTGAGAGTCTTCCTGCATGCATTAACGTTCGTGATTGCATATTACTGGAAATATTTTCAACATTATCAATGATGATATGGGGAGACGGAGACATGAGACTCATTCGTTGGATGGACATGTCTAATTGCCAAAGACTATGCGAAAACTTGGCTTTGGACGTCTCCATGATGGCAAGCGTATTACTGCATCAGGCACTTTTCTTTCTCTTTTCCTTTTTTCCACTCTTCCACTATGAACGACTAAATAACATTCATTATATGAATCTTACAGGCGGGGAAGTGCCAAGTGTTATACTTCCAGGCAGTGAAGTTCCAAATTGGTTTAGTTGCCGTAAAGACGCACTACAACTGATCCTGGTTGTATATGTGAAATTTTTGTTGAAATCCCTCGGACTTTCAAATGGAAAAATACAGGACTTGTTTTCTGTGCTACTTTCAAAATCACGCAAAATGTTTCTGGAGAATGCAGTTTTTATACACGGACTGCAGTCAATGGAGTACCAATAAATGACCATGGTGATTGTTTGTTTGGATCAAAAGAGACAGATGCAGCTCATGTGTGGCTAAAATATATTCCATTACCGGCACATATAAACTCGGAGGTGGATGAGGGTGGTGATCAATCAAAGCCGTATCTGTGTCGAGTTAGTGTTTACCGCGTAGTTGGAAAAGGGTTGCTTTTAAATGGCTGCGGTGTCCACTTGGGAACTTTGCTTCTAGTAGTTATCCCACATCGGTTGTGCAATAGAACTGAGCAAGCAAACAAGTCTATAAAAGCTAGTTTGCATCCCACATCGGCTGTGCAATAGAAGTGAGCAAGCAAACATGTCTATAAAAGCCACATTCCAAAGCTAACCAAGGCATTCTTTTCTCGGTCTTTTGGCTAAGATCAGATGTGGTATCTGTTGTTGTTAGTTTAATATTTTCAGTATTTTAAGTATTTTTGAAGTATTTAGGGATATTATCGGTAATATTGGGATATTATCGGTAATATCGCGATAATATCGATAATATCGCGATATTTGGACGAAAACTTCTTGGATACCTATTAAAATATCGGTAAAGCAAAAAACAGATAATATTGGTGAAATATCGTCGATATTATCGATATTTAAATCCTTGGTTGCAATGCAGTTTAATAGTCAAGTGGATATAATGTTGAATTTCTACATGTGCGTTCTGAGTTTAAATCTTCTTAATTTTTTTTTTAAATTATTGTAATAGTTTTGAACTCTCACACTTTCTTTAGTCATAATAATTATTTTGTTAAAAAAAATTATAATCAGTTCTCAAAAAAAAAAAAAAAATATTATAATCAAATGTGTACTAACCCAAGTATTTTTGCCGCTCAATGCGGTGGCTACGGTGGTCAATGAGAACCCATGTCATTAATGAATGGAATTTGTAACGCATGGTGCTGCAGGAAAGTTTAGAGTTTGAATAGGTGATAATTGGACAGGTGCAAATTTTATTTTATCATTTATTTTTTGTTTTTATTACAAATGGTCTATGAAATTGAGCTAAGTTTTCGTTTTAGTTCATTAATTTCAAAATCAATTAATTTTGTCCAAGAAATTGGTTGTTGCAAATGAATTGGGTCATTCTGTGATGATTTTGTTTATTATACTAATATGGCACAAATGTAGGGTCTACAAACCCAATAGTAGTATGTGTTGATCCTAAAAATTACAAAGCCTACGCAGCACACATGCCTAGTAACTATGAGCTAACTACATCATTCTTATGAATGCGGGCGTGCCACCTAGCTCGGCCGGGCAAGTAGAATAGATGTGGTTGTGGTGGTGTCGAATGTGTCGAATATGCTACTGACTTCCGTACTTGAGTGATTACGGCCGAGGAAGGAACACATGGTTCATAAGCCTTGACTATATTCATTAGAATACAAGTGCACCAAATCAGTATCAAGCTGTAGGAACACATGTACTCAAAGGAGATGGACATTTTAATGGTGAACATGGTTCGACCATCAGAATGTTAAACAACAAATGCACGTGAAAGTAACCAATCATAGAACACTTCATTTTGCTGGAAAGCTAATCAAATAAATTGGTTGAGATTATGGACTATGAAGAACCTAAGGATTTTAGAAGTGCTGCAACTAATTCTTGTTGGCAGCAAACAATGCAGGAAGAGTTTGATACTTTAAAAACTCAAGGGACATGGATTTTAGTACCTCTACCTACTGATAGATCTGTGGTTGGGAGCAAATAAGTTTATAAAATTAAAAATAACCAGATGGAAGTGTTGCTAGATATAAAGCTAGATTAGTTTGGACTGTTATGAAATATTTAGTCCAGTAATGAGGCATACCACAATGAGGTTGATCCTTGCCCTTGCTATATGTCACAAATGGGAGCTTAGGCAACTGGATATAAATATGCTTTTCTGCGTCATGAGTTGCATGAAGACATCTTCATGAAACAACCACAAGGTTTTGTAAATCCAAAATGTCCCAATTATGTTTGTAAGTTGATTAAGTCACTGTAGGGACACAAACAAGCTCTAAGAGCTTGGAAGTCAAAGTTTATAGGAGTATTGCCTTCCTTGGGAGTTGTTGCCACTCAATCCGATACAAGCTTGTTTGTGAAGTCCGACGGGGTTAATATTATCATTTTACCTTTTTATGTAGATATGATTTAATTGGTTCAAATACAACAAAGGTTAAGACTATTACAACTCAACTCCGTGACATTTTGTACTTGAAGGATATAGGCAAATTGACCAATTTTTTGGGGCTACAGATGCAATATAAAGATAATGGCGACTTGTTTGTTAGTCAAGCTAAGTATGTGAAGGAACTTCTAAGAAAGGCTGGTATGGAAACCTGTAAACCAGCACCTACACCAACAAAACCTCATACTCAACTACTAGTGTCTGAAGGTGAACCTTTATCTGATCCTAGTTTTTACAGAAGTCTTGCTAGAGCTCTTCAGTAGTTAACATTTTCAAGATCTAACATAGCTCATTCAGTCAATGTAGTATGTCAATACATGGCTAATCATACTGATGCTTATATGTTTCTGGTTACAAGAATCCTTAGGTACTTGAAAGGGATTATGGAATGTGGCATTACCTATTCTTCTTTTTCTTTTGGTACACATATTTCAGCCTACTCAGATGCTGATTACACATCAGACATAAACAAAAGTAGATCAATCACTGGATATGTGTTTTTTCTTGGTTCTAATCCAATTTCTTGACAGTCTAAAAAATAGTTCTCTGTTTATAGGAACTCTACATAAGCTAAATATAAAGCATTGGCTAATTATGCCGCTGATATATGTTGGATCAAATCAATTTAAAAAGATTTACACAAATTCTTGGAGTTTTTACCTTCTCTGCATTGTGACAATCTATTTGGATTGGCCCTCAGCGCTAATCCTATTTCTCACTCAAGGATAAAGCACCTTGACACAGAATACCATTTCATCCAAGAAAGAGTCCAAAAGAAAGACCTCAGTGTTCACTATATTTCTACAACGAATCAAGTTGTAGACGTTCATACTAAAGGCCTGCACATCCCTGTTTTTATCAGACATTGTACCAATCTTAATTTAGGACATCCCAACTGAGATTGAGGGGGAGTCGTAAAAAAAAAAGTCTAGGTGTCACTTGTATATTGGTTTACTTGATAATTAGTTAGCCATGTATATTAATGTGGATTGGATAAGGCTAATGATAACTCACATATTTCATGTATTTAAACCATCCATTTCTAGCCTCTTTGTGATGTTTTTGAGTTAAACTGGTTGGATTTTACCTTATTTTGTGTCAGTTGCAGTTACATGTACTTTAGGATTAATTTGAAGGCAAAAGAAGTGAAAACATACCATTTTTGGAGCCGACCATTATTCAAACGTGGAAAGAAGTTTAGTGGCCTGTTTTGAATCCCAAATAAAGAATCCAAGACAAATTTGGCTTGTTAGAAGACCATGAACAGAATGGGAAAGGAATTGGGATATCTAGTCTGATTTGAAGGTGCCAAATAAGGCAAAAACATATAAAATAAAGACTAAGTTGCTGGGATCACCTTGTAATCGGCTGCAGCCCCATTTAACATTTAAATACTAGGGTTTCAGATCACTTTACACGAGCCCCCTTGGAGGTCGCCCAGAGCTATCTCTCTTCTTTTTCTTTGGCCTTTCTTCCAGAAACAAAACCCTATTTCCCTTCTCCATCGACTGCCACTGAAGAAACATCGCGCTGTTCTTAAAGGATTTCCACATGAGAATTAACTTAATTACAGCTGACAGACCATGCTAGGTAGTTAACACTATATAACTACATATATACTATTGTTATTGTGAACACGAAAATTTCCTGAAACGAAAAGCGACAAGAACAACGTGTACAAAATAATATTTGTATTTGATGATTTTGGGTTACAATCTCTCTCAAATTTGATCCTCTGATTCGATCTCCGTAAGGTGTGTATTTGTGGATGTGCGATTGTTCCAAAGGCCGTCGAGGCTTGATCTTGGATGAACGTTCTTTAAGGGACGTGGGCTTGATCTTTGAAAGTGGATTTGAGCGGATCTTTAAGGAGCCGTTGGGGCTTGATCTTGAGGATGAGTGTTTCTTCAAGGGCCGTTGAGGCTTGATCTTGAATAATGGTGATGAACGGATCTTCAAGGGCTTTTGGGCTTGATCTTGAGGATGGTGATGAACGGATCTTCAAGGGCTTTTGGGCTTGATCTCGAAGAACGGTTGGATGTGTGGATTTGTTGATGTTGTTGATTCAAGGGCCGTCGGGGCTTGATCTTGGAAGAACGATGAACGAAGAACGAAGAACACTTTCTTCAAGGGCCGTCGGGGCTTGATCTTGGAAGAACGATGAACGAAGAACGAAGAACGCTTTCTTGATTCTTTGAGAACCTGGATGCTTGAGAGCTTCGGAGTTTCAGAGTTTCAGAGCTTCAAGGTTTTGGTGTAATATGAATTGGTGGATGATTGTTGATCCAAAGGGCCGTTGAGGCTTGATCTTAGGATGAACGATGAACGAAGAACGAAGAACGAAGAGAGCTTTCTTGATTCTTCGGGAAACTGGATGCTTGAGAGCTTCGAAGTTTTAGAGCTTCAGAGCTTCAAGAATTTTGCCTAATGATTTTGGTTCCTCCCTAAAATGAATGAAATTGGCTTCTATTTATAGAATTTTCCAAGGCCTAATTTTGAATATAATATTCCAGATGAAATAAGTCATTTCTGCCAGGTGTTGACACGTGTCCTGTTTGATGACTTTTCCAACTTATTTCGATTTTTTGTTTAGACACACGATACGTGTAAAATTTATGTAATACATGAGCGTTGAAACTTTGATTTATCGGTCAACATTTATTTACCGAAATATCGATGTCTACAAATGCCCCCACTTCAAGGCGCGTCGTATAGATGTGCTTGTCACGTGTAGGAGATACGTTTTGAAGTCCCTTACTGTAGATGTCGATCCAAGGGCCATCGATGCTTGATCTTGAATTGGGCTGGAGATTTCTTCAAGGGCCGTTGAGGCTTGATCTTGAATTAGGCTTGAGATTTCTTCAAGAGCCGTCGAGGCTTGATCTTGAAGGTTGAAATTGGACCACAAGGAGCTTCATGTGGTAGATGATCTTTGGCTTTGGTAATGGATGAATTGGCACGTATTTGTTTTTTTGCGCTTGTTGACTTTCCACAGCTTTGATCTTGAACTGGGTTGGAGGATTTTATGGATTCCTCCAATTGTTGACTTTCCACAGCTTATTCTTGAACTGGATTTGATTTAAGGGTGGTAGACAATTGATCTTGAATCGGACTTGTGATTTCTTCAAGGGCCGTCGAGACTTGATCTTGAATTTGGCTGGAAGCTTCTTCAAGGGCCGTTTAGGCTTGATTCTTGAAGGTTGACTCGAACACATGGCAAGCAGGCACGAGGTGAAGGTGACGACTTGTTTCTTTGTTCAATCTTTCTAATTCACACCTGAGCAGTTTGGTCAACGGTATGATCTTCAAGATTGATAGGCTCTTCTTCCAGTCGGTGACTTGATCTTTAAGGATTTGATTCAAGGGTGGTGAATTGGCACGTGCAGCCCACAACGCCTAGCGAGTCGACCCAAGAATTTGAGGGTCAAAACGAGTCCTCCACCCATAGTGATTGCAACCCTGATGATATGAGATACTTTCGATTTTGAAGAAGTAGCGGATGAATCAGCACGTGCTTTGTTGTGCTTGTCTCCACATGCTTCAATGTATCATTTTCCCTTGCCTTATCTGTTCTTCTGGCAAATGTGGTATCTTTTCTGGAAGCATAAGATGTTGAGATAATGGGTACTTCGAGAGCAGTGCTAGGTAAGCAATCAGGGAAGGGTTCCAAGCAGTCGGTTCCAGATCGGAAGATTGATACCAAGTGCTGGCTGATTGCTTTCTTTCTCCTTATCCCGCAGCTAAGAACAAGGACAAAGAAAATGACAGGGAGAAAGCATGATATGAAATACTTTTGCTTTGGAAAGAGTGGTGGCGATTTGACAGTGTTGAATATCGAGGCTTTCCTCTTCGGCGATGGTGCCGTCAATATGTTTGTTGAAGCTTCTCGAGCTCTTGGATTCAACTCAGACTCCTTCTGCTGGTTTGGTCGATTGTGCGGGGAAGGGGAGACTTGATTTTGAAGGAAATCAGCACGTTGTCTCCACATGCTTCAAGGTATCATTTTCACTTGCCTTATCTGTTCTCCAGGCAAATGTGGCATCTCCTCGAGTTCCTCAACTCAGACTCCTTCTGCTGAGTTGATTGTGCAGGCTGCATTCTTCTCTGCTTGTTTCTTTTGCACGTTGTCTCCACATGCTGCAAGGTATCATTTTCACTTGCCTTATCTGTTCTTCAGGCAGATGTGGCAGCTTCTTTTGGAAGTACAGCAGCAGTGGAAGACGAGTACTCGAGAGTAATACCATGTAAGCAACTAGGCAAAGGTTCCAGGTAGTCGATTCCTTACCCGAGTTTGAGTGGAGGTTCCGACACATTGCTTTCTTTATCCTTGTCTTTGCATGTAAGAACAAGGACAAACGAAAGGACGGGGAGAAAGCATGATATGAGATACTTTTGCTTTCTACCCTGGTGATATGAGATACTTTTGCTTTGGTGTCATTTGTTTGCAGAGGTACCCCAAGGAATAAGGAACACTGAGTGACTCGAGAGGCTTCGTTGGGAAGGCATTCTCGGAGATGAAGAAAGGTTCTGTATGTCTGCCTTGCTATGGAGGGTGAAGGTGGACAGTTATAGGAAGTTCTTTAATACCTGTAGAGGTACTATTCTTTCATTCGTGTCGGCAACCATTGCGTGATTGATCAGTATGGCTTCACGTGCTTTCTTCTTTATCAGAAATCTTCAACAAATTGTCCGTAATTTCCGCCAAGCTGAGTGTGCATGTGACAGGTGTTGACGAGGCTGAAAAAGATTGGCGTCTCTTCGATATCTGGGATCGGCGCTTCGACAAATTGCCCGTGATTTCCGCAAAGTTGAGTTTGCGTGTGACAGATGCTGACACGTCTGAAAAAGCAAGATGCCTCTCCGATTTCTGAGCTTGCCTCTTCGATTTTTGAATTGGCTTCTTCGAATTCTGAGCTCGCCTCTTCGATCTCTGAAATCCTGTCGAGTGATGATTTTTATAAAGGCACGCAGTTCGTTTCAAAGCACACTTGAATTTTCGCTTGTAGAAACCCCCTTCTTGCACTTCTAAGATCTTGATTTGTCCGATCTCTTCTTTCTTTCAACACTTTTGAAAATGTCTGGCCCCTCCGACCGTCGTCTTGACTTGAACCTTGGTGAAGAGGCAGTCCCGCCTTCTCCAGACAACATATGGCGCCCATCCTTCATATCCCCTACTGGTCCTCTTACCGTTGGGGATTCGGTGATGAAGAATGATATGACCGCTGCGGTGGTGGCCAGGAACCTTGTCACTCCCAAATATAACAGGCTACTTTCCAAACGGTCTGATGAGTTGGCTGTTAAGGATTCTCTGGCTCTTAGTGTGCAGTGTGCAAGTTCTGTGTCTAATATGGCCCAACGTCTATTTACTCTAACCCGTCAAGTTGAATCATTGGCGGCTGAAGTGATGAGTCTCAAACAGGAGATTAGAGGGCTCAAGCGTGAAAACAGAAAGCTCGACCAGCTGCAAGAATCCGAAGGTCAGATTCAGAGTGACTATCAGATGTTTGTGGCTTTACTCTAGAGGCACCTATTGCCTTCGTCCTCTAGAGTTTTACCGAGTGTTGAGGTTCCAAACAGTCAACCTCCAGTGCTTCTTCTTCCTGGAGCTTCGCTGACTGGTGAGGCTTCCAACAGTCAACCTCCGGTGCCTCTTCTTCCTGGAGCTCCGCCGAGTGGTGAGGCGCCACCTGTTTGCTTTGTGAAGGTTCCCTCCTGTTTGCTTTTTTTTTTTTTTTTTTTTTTTTACTGATGTAAAATGTAAATTTATGTAAATTTGCAGAGAAATCAATAAACAAGTTTGATTTCTTTCAGTTTTTTTTTTTTCTTTTTTTGCTTTCGGTGGTGCTTACACTTATTCCTTAACAAATGATGGCTAATCATTTTCTTTTTTTTTTTGTTTATTATCTCTTTTGGACGGTGCCTGATGCATCCAGATCCCACCCTATATTTTTTTCTTCTTTTCAGAATGGTGTTGATCCACCACCCCAAAACACTTTATATTATTATATATATATATATATATTTTTTTCTTTTATTTATGTCGTGCACCATTCATTATATAGACATTTTTTTAGGGTAGTGGCTGGCACCATCATTTTTTTATTTTTTTATTTTTTATATTTTTTTTTTCTCTTTCGGTGCCGGGTGCACCATGTCTCCTCTTTTCCTTTTTTTTTTATATTATAATTTAAAATTTTTTTTTTTCATGCACACATACATACATACGTACATACATATACATACATATATATATACATATATATATATATATATATATATAGGGTGCGGGATAGGAGCTTGGAGGAGGAAGAAGGAGGAGCACGGAGGAGAAGGAAGAAGTGCTGGCGGATTCTATCAATTCTATCAATTCAGACTATTCAGTCTCCGCTGTTTATCTCTTTCTCTTTATTCTGTATATTTATATGTGAAAATTTACACTTTTTGAGTTCTTTGCAATTGTGTTAATATTTCTCTCTTCCATCACTTGTCCAGATCGTTGGGTGGTCATTTGAGATCCTCATTGCCACTTCTTCAGACTTTTGATGACACACCCCAACCCGAATAACACAAGTTACGAGGCTGCGATGTGCTGGCGAACACTAAATTGACCATATGACCCCATTCGGAGATGATGTCACAAGCCAACATAATGACGAAGCCATATCAAGATACTTATGATGTGTAAGAATTTGAACCAAAGATGTTCGTTAAATAATAAATCCCAAGCTGCTACAAGAAAAGTACTTATTATCCTCCCAACTTGGAGACACAAGTTATTCCCGGTTTAACCTCGTTATTATCATATCATGTTTGAGCAGCTAGAAGTTTCACATAACAGTAAATACAACAAAGTGCAATGTTATGCATAATCAAAAGTACGATCATGCAAATATTATTACAACTAAGATAAAACTGCAGTAAAGGAGCCATCACCCAAAGTCCAGAGGATGAAAGCTTCACTGCCAAGCCTACTTGTCCCCACCGATGTTCTCCTTAATCTCATTACATCCTGAAGGGGTCGATAAAACAAAATGTGAGTGGACTAGTTTTATCACAGTTATAAAATCATCGTTAAACATAATAACCCCTGTTTTGAAAACATATATAGCTAAAAACTATATAATATAATACTACCATAATAGTAAAATCTCATTCGTCAATATCATAAAAAAACAATCAAGTCAAGTCTAGAAATCATACATTCCGTCAATCAATCATGCTAGCATCCACTAACATAATAGTATAGTAAGCAGGAAATATACTAGCATCAACTAGCTAATCTCAATATTGGTAATAATCATTAACCTTAGCGTCTACCAGGACAAATATCACCTACAAATAAATCTACGACCAAAGATAGCTATACAACATATCACATGATAACCATGTGGTGAAAATAGATCACGGATGATCTAAAGATATAATCATATGATCACAAGTCTCGTGAGAGACTAACATATTAATATGCATCCACATATTAAGCATATATATATATATATATATATATAACGTAAAACCGTTTTAGTTTTTTGAAGGGGTCAACTCACAAGTAAGCAGAGTGTCCCTTGCAAATACGCTCCTTGCCTGAATCCTTTTGATCCTCTAACAGTCTTGTGATAATCAACATAAGCTAACATAAGCCTAAAACGTCAATTTAATGGAACATTGTTCAATTTCACTATTTAGGCTTTGAATTTGCACAAACGAGGGCACCATGTGATTTAGAACATTGAAAAACCTAGGGTTAGGTCTCGGGTCTGTCGATGCACTTGCCTTATCGTTGTACTTGCCACCGCGGTTTAGCGAGTAGACATTACACTTGCCGTTGCCAGTGCCACGTGTCGATGCGGTGAGGGTTTAAAACAGTTAACAAAATATACCTTCGCTGTTACAAGATTCTGTTAAAGTTAACAGAATCTCATCCTCTGCTGTAAGAATTAACAGTAACCGTCGCATGCATCAACGAAAATAGGGGCATAAATTGTTACACGGGCATAATAACAATACAGTGTTCTTAACCAAAAGTCGAATCTCGTCTAGCTCATTTAGATTCTTAGTTGCTTAAGTACCTAAGATCTCCCCAACTTATCACCAATGTGGGATTAAGATATTGCAAGCTAAAAGTCAACCACCATGTCGAAAAGATTCTCTCTTTTTTTACAAGTAATGGTAGAGTGGCATTTCATTAATCATCACAAATAAATTCAAAGGTGCCATTGGATACATTATTTCAACAACCAATAAATTGATCTAGAGTGAATTTCCACAATTAAACAAACACGAGTAAACTCTAAAAGACTACCATAAGCACAAAAGCACAATTGCTACCAGTACTGATTTGTCACAATAAACAATGGGGTGTGATATCTACACACCCCATTTTACTTCTCACACATTTTTCTAATTTTGGACTGTCGGATCAGATGAATTGAAGAAGATCAACAGACAGAAATTAACAAGGGGTGTGTGAGAAGTAATTTGGGGTGTATGGAACTCAACAAAGTTATACTGGCAGCCACAGTGATCATCACTAAATAGTGAGGCTACATAAAATTATCGCAGTAGAGCCAAACCACATCAAGTCATTGTTACGTTACCACATAACTCATCGCTCAAAGTGGAAGACCAAATCTTCCATCACGACAACACGACCACGGCACTCTCAAGGCGAGTAAAACACAACTGCACTACTGCGAGAAATGAACCACTGGTCAGCTCATCTCAACAAAAGACAAGGACATTCTTGCCAAGGCCCCTTGCAACTTCACCGCTCTAATGAGATTCTGGTTTCCAATGATCAGCTTGTGTTAGTGAAGGACAAGGACACGCATGCCATGACCCCCTGCAACTTCACCACTCTAGTAAGATTTGTTGGAACTTGTGAGTGGGACTTAGTCCCACATCGCCCAAACACTTTCAAGAAGTCTACTTTATAAGTCTTTTCCCTCCTTTATGGTTTGAAAAGAATTGGGCCAAAGCTATGGATCTTGGACCTTACAAATGGAGGTTTGGGTGTATATATTAAATGTCAAAGATGGGTGGGGCTCTTGGGCTCGGATTGACGAAAACACAAGTTTAAATTTTTACGTTTTTGATTTTTGCATTCAGGTTTTTCAAAAGGATAAAACTGAACAGTTACAACCGTTCTAAAAACGGCTTGAAACTGCTCCACTACGCCATTATAAAGATGGCCATCAGATCAAAAACAGAAAACAATTTTCCATCAATTCCTTTTATACTTCACAGAGAACCATCACAACAAATTCGCCTAGAATCCAAGTTCGTGTGCAAGAACTTGGATTAGATAGTTGTATCCTGCAAGATAGACGTCCTTTGAACTACTGCACTGGTGTAGGGGCATATTTCTGTCTTAGGAGATTGCTCTGCAAGCCTCTATCTTCCGAAAACAAGTCAGTGTGTTTTTTGTGATTTGTTATTCAAATTCATTAAATTGTTCATATTGTAAGATATATAGTATATTTCTGAAATTTCTATTAAGATAATCTGTGCAATTGTTATATATTATACACTTGACATTTGATTTGTTCTAACAAGATTTTGGTTTCCATGCATCAAGCACCCTACGATCTAGTCGCATAAGGCAGGAGACGCCAAATCCGAATCTAACAACGAAGAGGAGTTGCCAAATCTGAGTGCATAAGTCGGTGCAGCCACAAAATCAGTCGAGGTAGCGGGCTAGGTTTTTTCTTTTTGAAAGGGGGGAGAGAGATGGCTCGGAAAGAGAGATTTATTTTATTTTATTTTATTATTTTTTGACAAAATGATTATGACTTCCAAACAAACAAAATAGTCGGTGTTACAAATCTAGTACTACATTTAAAATACGATTATGACTTCCAAACAAACAGTCCTTTCCCTGAAAATGATACAAGTTCCCCTACAAAATGGTGCAAGCACTCATTGGTGGTGGCTCATTGATGTAGAATTCCAACTGGTGAGGGTGGTGACAGAAAGTTTTTCTCTTGTATCATATGCATGCACGATTTTGTTTTCTTCTTAAGGTTCACTTTACTTCTACACTCAGCAAGTCTGCATAGCCAAGCTTCTTCCTCAATGACTTGGCCAACCCCGCTGCATCAACTCCGTCTCCAGTAATCACCAGTTGATCTCTATTGGCCCCCTTAAAGGCCACTGATGTTACACCTGCAACATTATATATAATTGAAAAACATATTATCATACAAAATTTAACAAATTTGATTAATTCGCGTGCAATAATTTTCTTTCGTTTTGTACTTTGTCGATCAAATTTGATTCTTTCGCGTGCAATAATTTTGAGTACCAAACACACCGTCTTCTGCAACAGCTAGTTCCATGGCCTTGGACCGACATTTTGCACATCTTAACTGCGCCTCAATGGTTATGGTTTGCTGTAGTAGATCATGCAGCCAACCAAACAAACATGTCAGAATCAAGTTACGAATATCAACCATATGAACTAAAGATGTAAACTTTCAAGGGATTTAGATCATTAAACCTTTCAAACGAAAATGGAGAAAGGGTTAATTTTTTCCGAGAAAATAATACTAGCTATAAAGTAAAAACAAAATTGTTTGTTTCGGGAGTAGTGTATATACGTACCTTCATATTCTCCACTAGTATTAGTACTGAACAAAACCAATATTTTGGGTTTTCCCAGAAGATCAAATCGTATGGATGGATGTTCTTATTCTGTAAGAAAACGAGTGGAGAAAACTGATCAGTGTAGGTTTTTTATAGAGTTCACCATTCTTTCATCTGATGAATGCACATTGACGAACAAATCGATCCAAGTCTTGCGGCTTGAACATACACTGGTGACCTTTCAGACTATGCCACGCGTTTTTGCTTACTCATTTTCTGTAATTTGATAAAACGACTTCGAAAGTCAATTGAAACAGGGGTGTGATATCCACACACCCCTTTTTACTTCTCTCACACCTTTTTGATTTTCGGCCGTCGGATCGGATAAATTGAAGAAGATCAATGGACAGAAATTAACAAGGGGTATGTGAGAAGTAAAAAATGGTGTGTGGATAACACATCCCTTGAAACAAGTCAATTAGGAACTTAGCAATATAAGTAACAAGTCAACACAGCTATTGTACAAAGAATAAAAGGTAAAATACTAGGAAAAACCATCACATGTTAGGAAATTAGTATAATCAATGTGTTGCAATGCGGTTTAAAACCTAGTGGAAAGAGTGTTGAATTTCTACCCATGGGTTCCTAATTTAAATCTCCTCATTTTTCTAATTTATTATAATAATTTTAAACTTTCCCACTCTCTTTAATCATAATAATTATTTTTGTGAAAAAAAGTGTATAAACAAATGTGTACTAGCCCAAATATTTTTGCCGCTCAATGCGGTGGCTTAGGTGGTCGATGAGAACCCATGTCATTAATGAATGGAATTTGTGACGCAAGGTGCTGCAGGAAAGTTTAAGTTTTAATAGGTGATAATTGGACAGGTGCAAATTTTATTTTATCATTTATTTTAGATTTTTATTACAAATGATATATGAATTGAGCTAAGTTTTCATTTTAGTTCGCTAATTTCTAAATAAATTATTTGTCCGAGAAGTTGGTTGGCGCAACTCAATTGGGTCATTCTGATACGATTCTGTTTATTATATTAACGTGGCACAAATGTAGGGTCTATGAATCGAATAGTAATATTTGTTGACCCTAAAAATTACAAAGCCTACACAGCGCATATGCGAACTAACTATGAGCTAATTATGTATTTCTTATGAATGCGGGTGTGCCAACTAGCGATCGAGTTCGGCCGGGCGAGTGGAATAAATGTGGTGTTGGTGGTGTCGAATGCGCTGCTAACTTCTGCACTCAAGCAATTACGCCCAGGGAATGAACACATGGTTTGGTAGACTCGACAATATTCGTTAGAATACAAGTGCACCGAATCGGTATCAAGCTATAGGGACACATGTATTCAAAGGAGATGAGCGTTTTGATGGTGAACATAGTTCGGCCATTAGAATGTCAAACTGCAAAATGCACTTGAGAGTAACCAATCATAGAACACTCTATTTCACTGGGAAGCTAATGAAATAAATTGGCTAAGATTGTGGACTATGAAGAACCTACACTACTACGAAACCATTTATTAGTGTTGCTAATATAACAGACAAGAAATGTATATTACTGTCGAATTTTAAGCAAAATCTGATAGAAAATGGATGTAAGGGCGGATATAATAAGCAACAAAATTGTCAGCGTCAGGAAATGAATTTTCCGACAGAAAATACTCTAAAACTGACAAAAATTGTGTCGGATATAACTGACAAAGAATATATTAATAATGAATAAATAAGAGCATTCTCTGTCAGCTAAAACTGATAGAACTTATATCGGATATAACTGACAGAGAATTTATTAATAATGAATAAATAAAAGCATTCTGATCGAATAAAACCGACAAAAAATATATTAATAATAAAAAAAATATAAACCACTTTCTGAATCATTTCTTTCCCTTTCAAGTTGGTTTCCCCTGCATTCACTGCATTTTCCATATTCAACCTATGTTTCAAATCCTTCCTCTTTGATGACAACATGTTTGACATGGGAAGAATTTGTATGGGCACACCAAAACTGTCACGATTACTAGAATTCGAGCTAATAGATTTCCTCGTTGGATCACTTGAATCCTCCGAGCCAATAACTTCCTGAGCTTCCTGGGTAAGTTCCAGTGTTCAATTTTTATACAAGAAGTGAAAATTGGACAAAATTGAATTAAAACCCTAAATCTTGCATAGCAACTAATTCGACAAAATTGAACTACATAAAGCACAAAAAATCCCAAAATTGAAAGTAATCCAAAACCCTAGAAAAATAGCTTTAGTAATTGCTGAGCTGCCCACTTGAGTTCCAGAGCTCTCTAGCGATCAAATTACACGAAATTTTCTTCGCGATGACAAATCGAGGTTGAGAACACTTCAGAGCAATGAGACGCAGAAACTGCGAAGGGACGGAGATATGCATTATACGAAACTAGTTTCAATGATTTAACCGTCAAACTTGTTTGCAGATACTACAAGATCGCATATACGTAAAAACATTCAGAGATTAGGTAATGGAACAAAAGTTTTTGACGGTTATAAACAAAAACTCACAATTTAACGGTTATTTTAGCTCCGGTTTGGATGATTTTTTTACAGCTACACTCCTTAACCCTATAAGAATGCAATGAACGAATTTGATCTTCAATTTAAAATATTTGCACTAGTGGATACCACAAAATCTTATTTTATACTTAATGGAAGTATAATATTAACTTTAAGTGTTTGTTTTATCTACCGTTTTGACGCGTTATGCATTCTACGAAACTTTTTTCAACGATCCAACCGTCAAACTTATTTGTACACACTCCGAGATTCCATAAGTAAAAAATCGTAAAAAACAAACATTTAGAGATTACGTAACGAAACAAAAGTTTTCGACAGTTATAAACAAAAAATCACAATTTAACAGTTATTTTAGCTCCGATTTTAATGATTTTTTACAACTACACTCCTCAACCCTATAAGAATGCAATGAATAAATTTGATCTTCAATTTAAAATATGGGAAATTTTATTTAAACCCATCTAACCTATTTCTACACCCAACTTACTCTTTGCACCCATTTAATTTTTAACTAAACTATTAATATCTTTGTAAACCCAAATTTAATACCTAATATACCCCCATAAACCCAATTCAATATGTGGATTTATTTTTACACCCATTTGATTTTTAAAAGATTGAGAGACAGCCTAAAGGCCTTCCTGGTTCCTTGCCGGCCTCAACAAATTCATCACCTCACTTCTCTAACATCTTTGGAGATATATTCTATTAAGGGGGTGGAGTCCTTGCCAGAATGGTTGGGTAACCCTTACATCCATTGCACAACTGACGATTTTGTCTTGCGAGAATCTAATGAATTTACCAAGTCTCCAAGCTATGCAACGCCTCACCAAATTACAATATCTCCTTATTTATGGATATCATCCCCTTCTAAAGGAAAGATGCAGGAAGGACAACGGCACAGATTGGCAACAAGAAGAAAAACCATGTTAAAATGAAAGAATTAATATCTGCAAGTAAGACTTTTTTGGGTTGCAGACTTTGTATTTGGACTTTTAGTTTGCGCCAATAATGATGCCATGAAAAAATAAAGAGAAAGATGCAATTCAATAAAAAAAAGGTGAGCAAGATTTGGTACCTGGGTTCTTCTTCTTTTCTTCTATCTTCTACAAAACGTGCAAGCACTGGGGAAGAAAAGAGACACTGGCTTCATCTTCTTCGGTTTTCTAGGGTTTTAGCTATTAGGGTTTAATTATAATGTTTGGGTTTATTGATAAATTTTAGTTTTATTATTAATTTCATTTTGTACTTAATAGTAATTATGTAATAGGGTAAAATAGACAATTAATGTAACATCCCACATCGCCCAGGGGAGTGATCCTTAAATGTATATTCACATCCCTACCTAGCACGATGCTTTTTGGGAGCTCATTGGCTTCGGGTTCCGTAGGAACTCCGAAGTTAAGCGAGAAGGAGGCCAGAGCACTCTCAGGATGGGTGACCCACTGGGAAGTTGCTCGTGAGTTCCCAAAAACAAAACCGCAAGGGAATGGTAAGCCCAAAGCGGACAATATTGTGATACGGTGGTGGAGCGGGCCCGGGATGTGGTGGAACCGGGCCGGGATGTGACAATTAACATTCAAAATTTTAAGTTGGGTGTAAAAAGAGGTTGTATGGGTTTAAATAAAATTACCCTTAAAATATTTACACATGTGGATACCACAAAATCTTATTTTATACTTAATTGAGGTATAACATTAACTCTCAAGTATTTATTTAATCTACCGTTTTCACGCAATACACATTCTACGAAAAAAATTTCAATGATCTAACCGTCAAACTTGTTTGTACACACTCCGAGATCGCATACATAAAAAATCACAAAAAACAAACATTCAAATATTAGGTAACAGAACAAAAGTTTTCGATGGTTATAAACAAAAAATCACAATTTAACGATTATTTTACCTCCGATTTTGATGATTTTTTACAGCTACACTCCTTGACCCTATAAGAATACATTGAATGAATTCAATCTTCAATTTAAAATATTTACACTAGTGGATACCACAAAATCTTATTTTATACTTGATGGGGAAGTATAACATTAACTCTAAGTGTTTATTGAATCTACCATTTTGATGCGATACGCATTCTACGAAATGTTTTTCAACGATCCAACCGTCAAACTTGTTTGTACACACTCCGAGATCATATATGTAAAAAATTGCAAAAAACAAACATTCAGATATTAGGTAACGGAACAAAAGTTTTCGATGGTTATAAACGAAAAATCTCAATTTAACGGTTATTTTAGCTCCGATTTTGATGATTTTTTACAACTACACTCCTCGACCCTATAAGAATGCAATGAATAAATTCAATCTTCAATTTAAAATATTTAGACACTTAATGGAAGTATAACATTGACTATTTTACTATTTTATTATTTTAAAATGTTATATTGATTAAAAATAAATAAATTAATAAACACATGGTTTAAATATTGTTTTTTCACTCATGGCCCTGTCCGATATAACCCACACGAACAAAGCAAAATTTTGGGCGCCACAAGAACAATCTCTTAATTTTTTTTTCACTCATGGTCCCATTACCTAATCTTTGAATGTTTGTTTTTTTTTTTTTTGTGATTTTTTACACATGCTATCTCGGAGTATATACAAACATATTTGATGGTTGGATAATTGAAACTAAGAACGTATATCCTATCAAATTGATAGATTTAACAAATATATTTTTTTTAATCAATATAACATTTTAAAATAATAAAATATTTATTTATTTTTAATCAATATAACATTTTAAAATAATAAAATAGTAAAATAGTCAATTTCTATCAGTTATAACCGCCACCATTAACTTAAAAACCACCGAAATTTGTTAAAAATATATATTTTTTTTAAAAGAATTAAAAAATAATGGTAGTTATAGTAATTTTATGGCAATTGCATCTGACACTAAATATCCACTAGGAATTTATGTTGGATATAACCGACAGGATTTCATTGTTATCCGACACTAACTGAATGATGTGTCAGATATCTTTTATCCGACATAATGGCTTATTAAACCGCCACCATCATCCGACACCTAAAGCTAATATTGTAGTAGTGCTAAGGATTTTAGAAATGCTGCAACTAATTCTCATTGGCAACAAGCGAAGTAGGAAGAGTTTGATGCTTTAAAAACACAAGAGACATGGATTTTAGTACCTCTACCTAAAGAGTTTGATGCTTTAAAAACTCAAGGGATATGGGTTTTAGTACCTCTACCTACTGATAGATCTGTGGTTGGGAGCAAATGGGTTTATAAAGTTAAAAAGAACCCAAATAGAAGTGTTGCTAGATATAAAGCTAGGTTGGTAGCTGAATGATATACATAAGAGCATGGTTTGGACTATTCTGAAACATTTAGTCTAGTAGTGATGCATACCCCAGTGAGGTTGATTCTTGACCTTGCTACATGTCACAAATAAGAGCTTAGGCAACTGGATATAAAGAATGCTTTTCTTTGTGGTGAGTTGCAGGAAGACATCTTCATGAAAGAACCACAAGGTTTTTAGATCCAAAATGTCCCAATTATGTTTGTAAGTTGATTAAGTCACTGCATGGACTCTAACAAGCTCTAAGAGCTTGAAATTAAAGTTTACATAAGTATTGCCTTCCTTGGGATTTGTTGCCATTCAATCTGATAAAGCTTGTTTGTGAAGTTTGAAGGGGTTGATATTATCATTCTACTTTTTACTTGAAGGATATAGGCAAATTGACCTATTTTTTTGGGCTACAGGTGCAATATAAAGATAATGGTAACTTGTTTGTTAGTCAAGCTAAGTATGTTAAGGAACTTCTAAGAAAGGTTGGTATGGAAACTTGTAAACCAACACCTACACCAACAAAACCTCATACTCAGCTGCTAGTGTTTGAAGGTCAACCTTTATCTGATCCTAGTGTTTATAGAAGTCTTACTGTAGCTCTTCAGTATGTAATATTTTCAAGATCTAACATAGCTCATTCATTCAATGTAGTATGTCAATACATGACTAATCCTATTGATGCTCATATGTTTCTTGTTAAAAGAACCCTTAGGTACTTGAAATGGACTATAGAATGTGGCATTACTTATTCTTCTTCCTTTGGTACACATATTTCAACCTACTCAGATGCTGACTACACATCAGACATAAACACAAGTAGATTGATCACTGGATATGTGGTTTTTCTTGGTTCTAATCCAATTTCTTGGCAGTCTAAAAAGCAGTTATCTATTACTAGGAGCTCTGCAGAATATAAAGCATTGGCCAATTGTGCCGCTGATATATGTTGGATCATATTAGTTTTAAAAAATTTACATGAATTCTTGGAGTTTCCACCGTCTCTGCATTGTGACAATCTGTTTGCATTAGCTCTCAGCACTAATTCTGTTTTTCACTGAAGGAAAAAAACCACCTTGGCACTTGTTTGTACGATACTTAGGGCCTCCGTATTTAGATCTCGTATAAATACTCGGGGGACTCAAATGTAATTATGTAATAAATGAAGGGGCAAATATGTAATAAGTGATGAGCCCTTATTCTATAAAAGGACTCCTCACTCTCCTCATTAGGGGAGGTCAAGTTTTAGGCCATGGGAAGAGAGCACACATAAAATAGGCTAGAGAGCACACTGCCTCTAGCCTTCTTGTATATTCACCATTCAGAGTGAAACAATATCAACATCAGTGTGGACGTAGCCCAAACATTAGGGTGAACCACGATACATCTTGTGTTCTTTACTTTCTTGCAAATTCACGGTCGGATTTACGTTGTTCCAAGACCCCTCTGGTTTTGTGCATCAACATTTTGGCGTCGTCTGTGGGAAACGACACGAAAAGCTATGTCGGTTCTCTTTCATTTTTTCATCTCACCACATTGAGACCTCACCACACTCCACCGTGAATTTGGACAACCCAAGATGACAATATCTCTCTCTCTCACTCATCCCCTAAACGACAACTACATAAGAGGAGAGAGAAAGTGGTGGCAGGAAGCATATGAGGTCCGCAGAAGGGTCGAAGTTACCATGATACCTATCTCCCTGGCTACTCCCGTCATCCTCCTCGTAGATACCCCCAACCGACGTGTCCCTGCGGAGTCGACCCACCCCCTCTCCTCATTCGGACACGACACCTCTATTCCTTCCTTCATCCAAATTCATTTTTCTCTCTCCACTGTCTTCTACTTTTATAAACTCTAATTTCTCACAGAATTTATAGATAATATTGTTCAATTGAATCAGAGCAACGCAATTTGTGAAGATATGGCTTTTCAGTTGAAGTTCATAGTCCCCCTCATCCTCCTAGTTTTTCTCTCTCTCTCTGGTTGCCCCTCTCATCCAAGCCAAGGACGTCAACTACTACATCAAATTTGATTTAGGTTCTTCTATTTTTTATGGAATCACAACAAGAAGGAATCTTTAATATGTATAAGAAGGCTGACTATGATGTCAAGGTTTCCGCGGTTGACATTACTCCTTACCCCGTGGCGAGAGGCAAGCCTGCCAGCTTCAGCATTTCTGCAACTACAGGTACATCAATCTTTGGAGGAAAATTGGTGATTGAGGTTTCGTACTTTGGTTGGCACATCCACATTGAGACTTATGACCTTTTCGCAGAAACATCTTGCTTCAACTGGCGATTTCGTGATTGACCACTCACAAGATTTACCCGGATATACTCCACCTGTAAGTCCTCATTTTAAGTTTTTCAGTGTTACTTTGCAAGGGCTTCAGCGAGAATTGCAGCATCAGGCCTTACTTACAATGGATTAAGAGCCCGGAGTCCCAAGCAAACACCACCGTCTTCCTCGCCAAGTTCTACGGTCGCGTCGGACTCATGAACCTCATCAACGTCGGCCCCGAACATCTCCGCCCTGCGATCTTTCAGTCTTTGCTATACGATGTAATGCACAATTTGAGCAAAATGACGTATTTGTATGAACGAAAACAGGAATACAAGATTTTGAAGCAAGTTTATTGAGAATCTTGACTGATGGGTGACCCAATCTTTGATGCCAGACATCCTTAGAAGCTTTTGCAGAAGTTGTGAGTGCCTTATGATGACCATTTGCAGATGAGTGAAAATGAAAAGGATAAAACCTTTGCTGAACAGGGCCTTTAAAACGTATCATCCCTAAAGAAAGATAATTCACAATGAAGTGAGAGGGATAAAGATGCAATGAACAGTGATTATCAATTAGAAATTGATTTACAGATAGAAGGTTATGTTTTAAGGCAGGCACATATAGTACTTTATTGAGTGTAAAAGCACTAGTAGAAATATTCAAAATAGTAGAACCAAAGTGAGTGATGGACAAACTTTTGCCATCACCAATGTACACTTGTTCTGGACCTGTGTATGTTTCAGGATTCTGCAGAGTTGCATAGGAGTTGGTCATGTGTGATGTGGCTCCAGAATTGACAATCCAAGTAAGATTGGATGAAAAAGTATTAGCAACCATTGCTACAGGAGAGGATTTTCCACCATAAACCAGATTCAGGCGATGAGGACAATCACATGTTTCGTGATCAAACTAATGACAAATCTGATAGGGATTTTTCTTAGTGTAGGATGAAAAATTGTTGTGACCTCCACGATTATGACGCTGACTATTACCACGACTATTAAAGAATCTCTGATTATTAAAAGATTTGTAATTTCCACGATTGAAATGACCTCGATTATGAGGGCGATCCATTCTACGAATTTGAATGTTGAAGGTAGAAGGAGATTGAGCCACAAAAGCCTGAGAGTTAGGATTGGATGCAGGAAAGGGAAAGATGCCTGTAGACGTGTTAAACGCCTGAAAAGATGATGCCTCATATATGCTTTTCTTGCAATTGGCTAATTGAATCTCTTTGCTAAGGAGCAAGCCATGTAGTTCATCAATTGTTGTAGATCCGAGACGGAATTGAATAACATTAACAAATGAGTCATACTCTGGGGGAAGGCCATAGAGAGTGACAGAGATCAGATCGGAATCTTCAACCGGAGAGCTGACACTGGCAAGGGCATCAGCAATTGCCTCAATTTGCTGAAGGTATTAAGCAGCAGTTGAATTGCCTTTGGTAAGATGAGACTGAGAGGTCGTGGCAAGACGTGATTCCAATTTCACCCAAAGATTACGAGCTGAATTCACACCAACAATATATATGATTACGGATTCAGAGAGCGTGGAGTTGAGCCAGATGAGGATATTTTGATCATTCTCATACCAAGAAACATAAGCAGGATTGAGAGTGCGATTTCCCAAAGAATCAAGAAGAAAGTGAAGCGGCGCCGTCATAGATCCATCAATGTGGTTGGTGAGCTTGATTGGTGAAAAATCAAGGCAAAGAGAGTACTCCAAGTCAAGTAATTTGTGGTGGTGAGCTTGATTGGCACCATGGATCTAATGTTTTGGATCGTGATTGAGGTAGAATTTGAAGAATTAGGGTTTGAAGATTCAGTCGGAAGGGGATAAATTGGAGAAGTCGATTCCGATGAAGGAGACGCCATTGTCAGATAGACGATGAAGGTAGATAGCACGATCAAAGACCTTGAACACGATCGAAGAATTGATCAAGAACACAGAGAGGATGAGCGCAGAGAGAAGCTGGAAAGGTAGGATCAAAGAGCGGGAGTCGTTAGACAGAGAAAGCGGTTGATACCATAATTGGTAAAATATATTTTCATTTCACACTCATAATGCTACAGCTTAGGTTTATATATATACAACAAACTATTAGATTATCTTAACCACTAAGATAACAACTAAGAAGGTATAGTTACAATGTTGCCCTTTATAATCCTAACCACGCATGCATCAACGAAAATATGGGCATAAATTGGTACAAGGGCATAATAACTCTGCAACGTTCTTAACCAAAAGTTGAATCTCTTCTAGCTCAGTTAGATTCTTAGTTGCTTAAGTGCCCAAGATCTCTGCATATATCACAAGTTAGATTCTTAGTTGCTTAAGTGCCCAAGATCTCTGCATATATCACAATTGTGGGATTAAGATAATGCATGCTAAAAGTCAACCACAATGTCAAAATGATTCTCTTTTTTACAAGTAACAATAGAGTGGTATTTTATTATTCATCATAAGTAAATACAAGGGTGTCATTGGGTACATTATTCAAGTGACCAATAAATTGATCTGGAGTGAATTTCCATAATATTTAAACAAACACAAGTACTGATCTATCACAATAAACGGTAGACACAATAGAGTTATACTATCCACATTGGTCATCGCTGAATAGTGAGGCCACATAGTTATTGCAGTAGAGTCAGACCACATCAAGTCATCGTTGACATACGTTACCACATAACTAATCGCTGAAAGTAGAATACCAAATCTTCCATCACGACAACACGACCACGACACTAACAAGGCGAGTAAAACACAACTGCACAACTCTGAGAAAAGAACCACTGGTCAACTCATCTCCATAAAGGACAAGGACACTTATGCCAAGGCCCTTTGCAACTTCACCGCTCTAATGAGATTCTAGTTTCCACTAGTCAGCTCATGTTAGTGAAGGACAAGGACACTCATGCCAATACCCCCTGCAACTTCACCGATTTAATGGATTTCGCTTTCCACGCGTCAAGTACCCTACAATCTAGTCGCATAAGGCAGCTAAGCTGCCAAATCCAATGGCACTAGCCCCAACCTTAAGATCTAGTCGCATAAGGCAGGAGACACCAGATCCGAAATGCACAATTAAGTGGAGTTGATAGATCCGAATGCACTAGTCGGTGCAGCCACTGTAAATCGTGAGTCAATGTGAGGGAAAAAAGGAATGTAAATATTGTAAATACTAAGAGTCTTTTATTAGGAATCCTTTATTATTTGTTTCCTTATGGAACACGAATTGTATGTATATATATATTTCAAAGAAGGAATACAATGAAATTACCCTGTAAAATTCTATTTGGTATCAGAGCCAAGCTACCGTAACCTTAGAAAACTGTATCTTCCGCTGTGATTTTTGGTTGACTAGTTCCTGCGCAGTTTGTTACAGAGATTGGTCATACCGTGTACACTGTGATTGTATCACGCTATTTTGCTACTGTTGTGCGGTTCTGTCTTACTGCTGCCATGAGTCTAGTGCAATTGTGCGTTTTTTTTCCTTTCCTCACTTAAGTCGTGATGGAGAATATAGGAGATGAATCAATTTTGAAATTGGAAGGTGGTGCTCGCGCACCAACCAATAATCCAGTACTGAGTCCCGTTATTATTCAGAACGATGCGTCTACCGTACCAAACACCGTGAAGTTGAATGGATCAAATTATCCTCTTTGGTCCAAGGTATTGGAGATGCATATTGCTGGATGTGGTAGAAATGGTTTAGTGACAGGGAGTATCAAGGAACCTGCTGAAGATAGTGCTGAGTATGAGAAATGGGAAACAGAGAATGCAATAGTAATAGGGTGGTTGATCAATTCCATGGAACCTGCTATCATGGGATTTTTTTTCACCTGCGTACTGCTAAAGAAGTTTGGGAAGATGTGGCTCAGACTTATTATGATGGTTCAGATATTTCTCAAATTTATGAATTGAAGATTAAGTCGTTCAGGCTTCGTCAAGAGGGCTGGCCAATGGGTGTGTATTATGCTGACCATAAGTCCGTTTGGCAGAAGCTAGATCAACAAAGACTAATCAAGATGGAATGTGCTGCCGATTTTAAGACACTTCAAGAAGAAATTCAAATTGATCGTGTGTATGTTTTTCTGGTGGGTTTGGATGACATCTTTGATAAAGTACGTAATGATATTCTACGTACTCAACCCTTACCATCTATCGAGGAGGTGTTTTCTGTTGTTAGGCGTGAAGCACAACGACATGCCACTATGATGGGTGGGAGTAATAACCAAAGGGGGCTACCGTCCATGGCCATGGTTTCTAGGCCACCTGCAGCTTCCCACCCTAATACTTCAAATCAATCTTTTAATTCTCATCCCTTTACCCGAGAAAATAAAAATGATTTAAAGTGTACCTTCTGTGGTCAAACCTGTCATACCGAAGATACATGTTTCGCCAAGCACATGGAGTGCCTGATTGGTTCCCAGAATTTAAGAAAAAATTGTGTGCCAAAAAACGTGGCACAGCAGGGTCCAGTGGAAGTCGTGCATCCCTTGTTGCAGCTACACCAACAGCCCAAGGAACCGAGCCTAGTTCTGGTGATTCTAATCAAACTTTGTTGACTCGTACTTAGGGTGACTCGTCTTCTAACACAGGTACTATAGGACATGCTCTTTTAGCCTCCGAAATTGAGCAACATACAGGTTGGATTCTAGACTCTGGTGCAATGGATCATATGACATATGATAAAAAAAAATGTTTCAATACATGACTACGTCTCACAAGAAAAACATAGCACCGTTCATCTCACCTCATCTCTCCCTTTACATTGTTGCTTACTTGTTCCTACTTTATCCCATCACTTATTATCTATACCACAAGTGACTAAACAATTGAGTTGTGTTGTCCTAATGTATCCGTCCTTTTGTCTACTTCAGGATATTCAAACCAATGAGATAATTGGGCGTGGCACTAAGAGAGAGGCGTTGTACTATGTGGATGACGTCGTTCCTGGCAAAGCTAATGTCGTTCGAGTATCTCGTTCTAGTAATTTACAAGAAATGTGGTTATTGCATCGTCGGTTAGGGCATGCATCTTTTGGGTATTTACGGCATATGTTACCTAGTCTATTTAGTAGAATAAACGAATCAGACTTACATTGTAAAGTATGTATTCTTGCTAAAAGCTATCGTGCTTCGTTTCCTCCTAGTATGAATAAAAGAGCTTAGCCATTTGAACTTGTACACTCTGAGGTGTGGGGGCCTTCTCCCGTTGTTACTTCTTCTGGGATTAAATGGTTTGTTACGTTTGTTGATGATTGCACTTGTATGACTTGGCTATATGTGTTGAAAAATAAAAGTGATGTTGGTATGGTATTTCAATCTTTTTCTCAGATGATTCAAACACAATATTCATCTATGATTAAATTTCTACGTTCCGATAATGGTGGTGAGTATATTAATTTTGAGTTGTCCGAGTTTCTTCGTGATCGAGGCATTCTCCATGAAACGACATGTCCTCATACCCCGCAACAAAATGGGGTTGCTGAGAGGAAAAATCGCCATATCTTAGAAACGGCACGTGCTCTTTTTCTTGGGGCATCTATTCCTAAGGTGTTTTGGCCTGAAGCTGTCACTTATGCAGCCTATGTGATTAACCGTATGCCATCACGGGTTGTTGGCTTTCGAACACCTCTCCACGTCCTCACTCAATATGCTCAAGTGGTGTTTACTCATACTCTCACACCTCGGGTATTTAGTTGTGTGGCTTATGTGCATATTCAGAAAATCTATTGTACTAAGTTGGATCCGTGTGCCTTAAAATGTGTGTTTTTCAGTTTCTCATCTCACCATAAATGATATAAATGTTATCACCCTGAGACTCGGCATATGTATGTTACCATGGATGTGACTTTTTCGAAATCAGAGTATTTTTATGCTTCCGTGTCTTCATCTTCAGATCACCAGGGAGAGAGCTCTAGTGGTGATCTGGAATGGTTAGACCTAGGGGGAGATACTATTGCAGAGACCGCACCTGTTAGTGGAGAAGCATGTGCTGAGAAGGACTTAGAGTTACAGGTGGCTTCTACCGAGCCACCTAAGGTGGTTCAGTCGGTTTCTGCAATACATAATAGGGTTAGGGAGCTTGAGTCTACTGAAGTATTGTCAGAGTAGCAACAGCAGATTGTTACCGAAAGTAGTATGCAGTCACAGCAGCCACCTGCCGAATCTGCTAATGTGCTCCCCTTTCTCTCTAGCTCCACTGTGCTGCCCAATACGTCTTCTTTGGATATACCTGAGGTAAGTATTTTGGATGATTATGTAACTAATACAAGTAATGATGTAAGTACATATAAGTTGCCACCGAGACAAAATCGAGGTGTGCCACCTGTCAGGTTCTCTTCGGAAGGGAAAGTGAAGTATCCAATAGCCAACTATAGGGTGGTTTGGTAGTGAGGTGCTTAAAAAAAAGCACCCATGAAAAAAAGCTGTGAGGGTTTTAGGTGTTTGGTAAACTGAAAAAATGGCTTATTTTGGAAGCTGCTGTGAAAATAAACTGAAATCAAAGGAAAAAGCTGAAGCTGCTATTTTTAGCTTTGGAAAACTGGCTTTTTTTCAAAGCTCACGGAGCTACAGTGCTCCTTTAATGAAAAGACCCCCTATCGGACTGCTTTTTTTTCCAAAAACACTTTTACAAAAAAGTTTACCAAACACTCTGCTGATTTATTTCACAGCCGCTTATTCTCACAGCAGTTTTTTTTCAAAGCACAGCAATACCAAACCAGCCCTATGTCTCATGTAATGGTCTTACACCAGAGCGCCAAACTTTGGTGGACAATATGGAGTATGTTCAAGTACCAACCCGTGTGGAGGAAGCTTTAAAGGATCCAAGGTGGGCAAAGGCAATGGATGAGGAAATGTTGGCGTTACAGAAGAATAATACCTAGGAGGTGATGCCGTTGCCAAAATGGAAGAGAACAATTGGATGTCGATGGATATTTACGATCAAATACAAGATCGATGGATCAATAGACAAGTACAAAGCAAGGTTGGTAGCTAAAGGATACACCCAAACATATGGTGTAGATTACCAGGAAACTTTCTCTCCGTTTGCCAAGATGAATATTGTACGTGTTCTGATTTCTTTAGCTGCAAATATGGACTGGCCATTAAACAGTTTGATGTGAAAAATGCTTTTCTCTATGGGAACTTGGAGGAAGAAGTATATATGGATTTTCCTCCTGGGTATAATGCTGGTGGAAATACCGGAGCGTGTCGATTGCGTAAGTCTCTCTATGGACTTAAACAATCGCCTCGTCCATGGTTTGATAGGTTTACTCAAGTTATGAAAAAGATTGGGTATCATCAGAGTCATTCTGATCACACGTTATTTGTTAAACGAAGACAGAGAAAAGTGACAGCATTAATCATCTATGTAGATGACATGATTATCATTGGAGATGATTTTGATGAAATTTCGAAGTTGCAGGGTAATCTTGCGTCCGAGTTTGAAATGAAGAACCTAGGGGATTTGAAGTATTTTCTTGGGGTTGAAGTTGCTCGTTCTCCAAAAGGTATCTTCTTGTCCCAACGTAAGTATGTTCTAGATTTGTTAAAAGAAACCGGTTATGCTGGGGTGTAAGCCGGTAGATACTCCTATTGTTGAAAAACATCATGTATGTTTGGATATGAATCAGAAATCAGTTGATAAAGGGAGATATCAGAGACTTGTAGGAAGACTAATTTATTTGGCTCATACACGTTCGAATATCACCTATACTGTGAGTGTAGTGAGTCAGTTTATGCACTCACCGAATGTAGATCATAATGCTGACTGGGCAGGAAATGTAAGTGATAGACGATCTACTTTTGGATATTTTACTTTTGTGGGAGGAATTTTGGTTACATGGCGAAGTAAGAAACAGAAGGTTGTATCGAGATCCTCAGCTGTGAGGTTCTTTGGGTTCGAAAACTTCTTTGGGGTCTTGGGTTCAAACCAAAGGAGACCATGAGACTATATTGTGATAATAAGTCAGCAAGAGATATAGCTGATAATCCAGTGCAAAATGATAGGATAAAACATGTGGTGGTTGATCGACATTTTATCAAGGAAAAGCTTGAGAAGAAGATTGTGTCCATACCGTTTGTGAATTCGGATGAGCAACTTGCAAATATTCTTACTCATGCTGTGTGTAGTCGAAAGTTTGCTGACTCACTTGTCAAGTTGGGCATGTGTGATATCTATGCACCAACTTGAGGGGGAGTGTAAATCATGAGTCAATGTGAGGGAAAAAAGGAATGTAAATATTGTAAATACTAAGAGTCCTTTATTAGGAAGGATTGTCGTTTATTATTTGTTTCCTTATGGAACACGAATTGTATGTATATATATTTCAAAGAAGGAATACAATGAAATTACCCCGTAAAATTCCATTGCCACAAAATCAGTCGAGGTAGTAAGCTAGGATTTTTTTTTTTTTTTTTTTTTGACAAAATGATTATGACTTCCAAACCAACAGTCCTTTCCCTGAAAATGATGCAAGTTCACCTACAAAATGGTGCAAGCACTCATTCGTGGTGGCTCATTGATGTAGAATTCCAACTGGTGAGGGTGGTGAAAGAAAGTTTTTCTCTTGTAAGTGGAGTAGCATCATATGATGCACGATTTTGTTTTCTTTTTAAGATTCACTTTTCTTCTACACTCAGCAAGTCTGCATGGCCAAGCTTCTTCCTCAATGACTTGGCCAACCCCGCTGCATCAACTCCATCTCCGGTAATCACCAGTTGATCTCTATTGGCCCCCTTAAAGGCCACTGATGTTACACCTGCAACATTATATACAATTGAAAAACATTATATCATACAAAAATTTAACAAATTTGATTAATTAGCCTACAGTAGTTTTCTTTCGTTTTGCACTTTGTTGATCAAATTAACATGAACACATATACTCTAAAGGGTACAAAACACACCGTCTTCTGCCACAGCTATTTCCATGGCCTTGGACCGACATTTTGCACATCTAAACTGCGCCTCAATGGTTATGGTTTGCTGTAGCAGATCATGCAACCAGCCAGACAAACATGTCAAAATCAAGTTATGAATATCAACCATGTGAACTAAAGATGTAAACTTTCAAGGGATTTAGACCATTAAACCCTTTCAAACGAAAATGAAGAAAGGGTTAATTTTTTCCGAGAAAATCATATTAGCTATGAAGTAAAAACAAAACATACATTTTTCGGGATTAGTGTATATACATACCTTCATATTCTCCACTAGTATTAGTACTGAACAAAACCAAGATTTTGGGTTTTCCACGAAGATCTAGTCGTATGTCGTATGGATGGATGTTCTTATTCTGTAAGAATGCGAGTGAAGAGAAAACTGATCAGTGTAGGTTTCTTTATAGGGTCCACCATTCTAGTACAGCTTCATGTGATTTCGTCTGATGGTGTGAATGCACCTTGACGAACAAATTGCGATCCACGTTTTGCGGTTTGAACGTACACTGGTGACCTTCCAGACTATGCCACCCGTTTTTGCTTACTCATTTTCTGTAATTTAAGAAGACGACTTCGACCAATAAAGAGAAGACGACTTCGAAAGTCAATTTAAACAAGTCAATTAGTAACTTAGCATATAAGTAATAAGTCAGCAGCTATCATACAAAGAATATAGAGGTATTTGTTGATTTGCCCCCTAAACTTGTATGCAGCTGCCAATTTCTCCCTCGAACTTTTTTAATTAGCCAATTTCCCCCTTGAACTTGAATTTTAGCCGATTACCCCCTTGAACTTTTATAAATAGCCAATTCCCCCCTGACGTTAGATTTTAAAAAACTTTCATTCGGTTTTTTCATCCATCCAATTTTTCATCATTTTTATCCTCATACAGTTGTCATGTGTTGTTTCCGTGATCAAGATGGATGGAAAATTGGATGAAAATTTTTAAAATCTAACACCAGGGGGAAATTGGCTATTTATAAAAATTCAAGTG
Source organism: Malus fusca (assembly GCA_035220775.1). NCBI lineage: Eukaryota > Viridiplantae > Streptophyta > Magnoliopsida > Rosales > Rosaceae > Malus > Malus fusca. The sequence continues at coordinate 28,484,852 of CM069069.1, forward strand.
GGTAATCAGCTAAAATTATAGTTCAAGGGGGAAATTGTCTAATTATAAAAGTTCAAGGGAGTAATCGACTAAAATAAAAGTTCAGGGGGGAAATTGGCAGCTTCATACAAGTTCAGGGGTAAATCGACAAATATGCCAAGAATATAAGGTAAAATACTTGGAAAAGGCATCACATGCTAGCCCCAACTTAGCCATAGAATGTTAGGTTTCTACTCGTGCGTCCCGAGTTTAAATCTCTCCCTTCTCTTAAATTATTATAATAATTTCGAAATAATGAAAAGGACTTCAAAACTTTGAATTTTAACCAAAAGTCATTCTATAACTTTATTTAATGATAAGGACAAGATAATGAAAAAACAAAACAAAACCTAGGTAAAGCACTAGCAATACTACATCATCACCTCATTATTCTTCATCTCCTTCTCCTCCATCAACTACTCTCCCTGACAACAACGCCTCTCCTCTTTCTCTCTAGCAATTTTATATTTTCCAATATTTTCTTCGCATTTGTATTAGTGCTTGTGCATGAATTTAGTCAAATTCGTCCCTTGTAGATTATATCCACAGAAGTAGGATTAGGAATTTTCTATTGTTTTTACACACATACATACATATATATATATATACATACATATATATATATATATATACATACATATATATATATACATACATATATATATATATATACATACATACATATATATACATACATATATATATATATACATATATATATATATATATAATCTTCATCTACTGTTAAGTTTCATAAACAGTGTGTGGGGAAACGGGGTCCGTGCGTCATTTTTTCTTATAATGTTTTTAATATTAAAATTATGTCTTTTTCATTAAAATTTAAGTTCTTTTGTCATTTTTATTAAAATTTAAAAGTTTTTCATTAAAATCTAAGTTTTTTTTTATTAAATAAAGTTATAGCATGATTTCTTATTAAAATAAATTTAGCCCAACACTTTTTCATAAAAATTCCCTAACTTAGCAATAAAAGTAATAAGTCAGCATAGCTATCGTACAAAGAATATAAGGTAAAGGTACTCAGAAAAAGCATCACATGCTAGCCCCAACTTAGCGATAGAATGTTAGGTCTCTACTCCCGCATCCCAAGTTTAAATCTCCCCGTCTCTTAAATTATTATAATAGTTTCGAAATCTCTCAACTCTTTAATCATAATAATTATTTTTGTTAAAAAAAATGTATAATCAAATGTGTACTAGCCCCAATATTTTTGCCGCTCATGTTGGCTAGGGTGGTCGATGAGAACCAATGTCATTAATGAACGCCATTTGTGACGCAAGCAAGAAACTTTGTGTTTGAATAGGTGATAATTTTACAGGTGCAAATTTTATTTTATCATTTATTTTAGGTTTTTATGGCAAATGATCTATAACATTGAGCTAACTTTTCATTTTAGTTTGTTAATTTCAAAATCAATTAATTTTGTCCGAGAAATTTGTTGTCACAAATCAATTTGGTCCTCCTGTTACGATTCCGTTTATTATACTAATGTGGCACAAATGTAGGGTTTGACAAACCCAATAGTAATATGTGTTGAACCTAAAAATCACAAAGCCTACATGGCGCGCAGGCCGAATAACTATGACCTAATTACGTCCTTTTTATGAATGAGGACATGCCAACTTGCAACCGAGCTCAGCCAGACAAGTAAAATAGATGTGGTAGTGGTGGTGGTGGTGAATGCACTGCTGACTTCCCTACTCGAGGGATTATGGCCAAGGAAGGAACACGTGGTTTGGTGGCCTCAACTATATTCGTTAGAATACAGGTGTGCCGAATCGATATTAAGCTGGAAGGACACATGTATTCAAAGGAGATAAGCATTTTGACTGTGAACAAGGTTCGACCGTTTGAATGTCAAACTGAAAAATTCACTTGAGAGTAACCAATTATATAACACTCCACTTCACTGGGAAGCTAATGAAATGATTTCTTTAGATGAATAAGCTAAAAGCTTCTTCACCGGCCGAGACTTGGATAGATAACCAACCAACTAGAAGCAATTCAGCTTGTCTAAACTGAAGATGCTCCTTCGATCACTTGATTTTACAACTCCAATGTTGTTAGTCCAAACTAAAGATGTCGTCAGTTGTCATGACACGCCCCGATCCTGATGTCCTTTGGACATCGGGATGGTCACGTGTTGGCCGACACCCAAAGGGTGACGAAAGCCATTTAACTTAAGCAAATGCTGGAAAATATGCTAAAACATGCAATAGGAACTAATAACACAATATTAAAGTTCAACTGCTAATTAATAAAATTATGATAACACATATAATGTTCAGAGCATACGTCTAATACAGAGTACAAGCGGAATTTAAGATAGAGAAGTGCTATTACAATAGGTGACGACGCAGAGAAGGTATAACACTGAATCACTGGTAGAGAAATTCCTCGTAGCTCAGATCGTATTCCTCGTTGTGAGGTCCTGAAGGGGGCGCAAAACAAACGTGAGTAGACCAAGTTGATATATATATATATATATATATATATATATATATATATATATAGTAAAACAGTTATCAACGTACTAACCCTCAGGTTTTATGAAAACACATATATAATGATAAACATAGGTTTTCCGAAACCTAGCTTGCCGTGCAATGTCTCAAATCATAACTTGTATATATAATAATCACTAGTGAATTGTCCGATAACCCCCAGGCCCCATGCTGGCTCCCCGTCTCTGGGCAGACAGTCAGAGGAAAATTACCCCTAGGCCCTGATAGGAGCATATTTATACGACTTAGTTAGCATGTTTTCTTGCGTTTTCGTAGTTAGTTTGTGTTTATTATAGTGATTTAAGCTATTTTCGTGTGTTTGTAGGTCCAAATGACAAAGTTGGCAAGAAAGTGCATTTTGGAGCATTTTGGAGCAGTTTTGGGCACTAATTGGATAACACATGTATGGGCCAAGATGGATGGGCGAATTTGGAGTTCAAAAGGCTAGGAATATGATAAGGAGATGAAGAAATTAAATTCAAGACAAAGAAGATAAGGAATCAGCTCAAAAGAGGAAACATTATCCAAAACCTTATCCAACCTTATCTTATCCAAACTAACCTTATCTTATCTTATCCTTTCCTAATCTAGCATTATCCAATCATATCTTATCCAAATCAGTTTGTGCCTTAATTCCAGCCATTTATAAGGGATAATTATGCATTTAAAGTACATATTTCAGATTCTAGAAAGCCTTATCTCATCTCCCTACAAAAGTGGCGCCTATTCCCTTCTAGAAGGCTTTTGCCTTGCCTTGCAAGCCACTCATTTTCCCTCCAATCTGTGCCGTGCCTTTCCTCATCTAATTCCTATTGGATTCTGATTTTGTTAGCTTTATTCCTTGTGGATTTGGGTTATACAAATTTTTTTCAGAAATTAATTGGGCTAAACCCTTTTCTTGGTGGATTTAAACCCTTGTGCCGCACCTTTAGGCCCTAATCCTTAATTTCTGCTAAGTTCTAACCCTAATCTGATTAACCCTAGCCCTTGCCATGCCTATATATATGTGTTTTTCAGCCAAAATTCGTCACCACCCTCATACCATTCAGAAACACATCTTGCCGCACCATATACACCATTCTACAACCCTTTTCTGCGACTTTGGAGAAGAATGACCCTTGCCGTGCAATCTATTGATGAAGAAGGACCTTGTGCACAAGCCACCTGCATCATTGGGAGTTCTAAGAGTTCTTTCTTCCCTCGTTTTAGTTTCAATGTTTATTTCAATTTGCTTTTCAATTGCTATGAACATGTGTAACTAAGTTCTTATTAGTTAGAGGTGAATTCGAAGCCATGGAAATATATTTAATATGAATTGATTCCTTTCAGTTATTGTTTCATAGAACATGGATATGATTTACTTATCTATTTTATTGATAACTTATTCGTGTGTGTTGATTGAGGATGCATACTTAATTTGCATGCATGAATCTGATGCTAAATTGTAAGGGACTTTCACCTAAGCGTTAGGAACTTATAATTACAAGTAGTGGATATTGTTAGTCACAATCGTGTTAAGTAGATTCTTGGCAAGAGTATCATGCAGTTCATAGTTATAATTGCCTTGTCAATGCTTATGATTTCCATGGGACTTAATTTTCTTTGAATGTATCTCTATCATGCTGTTCATATAGGGAACTTGATGAGAATAATTTGGTTGCGATGCGTTGTCCATTCAATTCAATGAATTTAGGGAAATCTGAGAGTTAATTTGTGCATTCACGATTAATTTGGGGCATTGTCATTCATGGTTTAAAGCAACAATACTGGAAATCGATTTATGTTGCATATGTTTATGAGTGGAGAATGATCCTCTAACTAGCTTATTTCACCATTCAATTCACCCAATTTCATATCTAGTTTGCTTTAGTTTACAATCTGTTTAATTTAATTAATTTCGTCCAAATCAATCCCCCTTTCAATTAAGTGTCTTAGATTAGTTAAAAAGGTGTTTCAATCTGTCCAAGTTAGTGTTTTGAGTCTCATTAGTGTTAAATTCGTCCAAATAGTCCTTAGAACCTGTTTTGAGTTTTTTTTAAGTTAGTTTTGTTGTTTTGAGTGTTTTAGGTCAGTTTAGAGTCTATAGAGTCTAGTCTTGTGTTTTTAAGTTTAGTTTAGTGTTTTAGAGTTTAGTTTAAGTAGATTAGCAGCCCTAGTTAATCCCCGGTTTAGAACGATCCCTACTTGCTTAATACTACAATTACATATTCAATAGGGTTTAATTTGTGTGTCAAGTTAATTTTCACATCAGGCCCTATGCCGGCTCCCTTTCCCTGTGCTAAATAGCCAGAGGAAACACACTCCAGGCCCTATGCCAACACCAAACTGTCGCCCAGGACGGACCGGAATCTATCCCTACGTCCAGTAGCGGAAATGACCACTAAGTAAGTACAAAACCATTGAACATACATATATTGAAAAGCAACTTCATAGTATAAAGTCATCCATCATCTATACTATAAAGAGGTGTTCTAAACATGTTCTAAATATCATATCGTCATCCATCATATATTCTATAAGAACACGGGTTATAGGAAAAATAGTAGTAATTCAAACTAGCCTCAATAAGCATGTTATCTCAAAACGTTTCATAGAACATAATTGTTAAATCATGCTTTTCATGTATGCATTTCTACTATCACAACATGCATTTTTAGAAGGGGTCCACTCACCGTACACTGATGCTGCAAAGCCGTACCAAAAAGGAATAACGGAATCACGGCTAATAATCCCACCTATTCACATAAAGGGTACATTTAGTCAAACTCTATTCAAACGATTGAATTTGGGAAAACGGACATCAAAAACGGCTCAAGGACATCGAAATTAGCCTAGGAGAGGTTCCGGATGAAATTCTGAAAACTCAACGGTCAAAGTCAACCCGGTTTAGGTTTTGGGTCCGGTTTGGGACTTAGGGCTTTGGGTTAAATGGGTTGGTTTGGGCTTTAGGCTTAGGGTTTTAGATAATTAGGTAGGCTGGTTCTTAGGGGTTTAGGAGGTCTCTGGGCTCGGGCCCAGATCTACACGGCCCGAGGGCCTAATTAAAAGGGTTTAGGGTTTAGTCAACGGGCCAAGGGCCCTAAATGAAACGGCCTGAAGGCCTTTATTTTAAAAACAATAAATAAATAAAACTTAAAAGGTTTTGGGTTGGGTCAATGGGCCAAAGGCCCTAAAGGAAACGGCCCGAAGGCCTTTGGGTCTTAAGGAATTAAAACAAAAATTAAAAACTGAAAGGGAAATGGTTTTGGGCTTGGTTCACAACGGGCCTAAGGCCTGTGGGTCTTAGGAATGGCCTGAAAGGCCTGGTACGAATCGAAGAAGAACGCCGGAGCTTCTATAGCTCCGGCCGACTGCAAACGCACACCCTAGACCCCGATCTAGGTATCAAAATGAAGAACTAGATGAGATGAGTATTTTTATACCTTTGGTTTGCCGTAGAACGGTCGGAGGTGATCGAAAAATCCCTCGACAACCACGGGTTTGCCGGATATGGGTGTGCCTTCCCCCGAGCCGATCTCGTTCTACAACCTTGATAAAAACGAGCTAAAACTCAAAAAATTTCATTCGAGCTTCACAATGGAACGAAAAGAGAGGAAAATCCAAAACTTACCTAACCGGAAAAATGAAGGAATCTCGCCAGAGAGTTCCTGGGTTCCACCATTCCTCGCAGCGACGGAAGAGAGAGAGAGAGAGACGGCAAAATGCTGATGACGATGATGAGGGTGTGGGTGCACTTGGGTGTTCACGGGTAAAGGGAATGAAGAGGGATGAAAGGGTTTCAAGAGAAGGAATGGAGAGTGAGTGCAGAGACAGAGAGAGAGAAATGAAAGGGGGTCACGGGGTGAGGGAGAGAGAGAAACGTGAGGGGTGCTGGGGTGTTGCCACGTGGCAGCTTAGGGATGGAAAGAATCCCATTTTCAGATCCTGATTGGGTAAAGGAATAAGGTCCAAATTTATAATTCTATAACTTTTTGGGGAGAATTACTTTTATAAGTGGGGGTGGGTGTAACAATCTACCCCCTTATATAAATTTCATCCCCGAAATTTACAACCTTAAGCAAATAAAAACAGATACTGACTCTTCATCAAATCCTCCATTTCCCATGTCGCTTCCTCAACAGTGTGGTTCCTCCAAGGCACCTTCACCAACGAAATAACCTTGTTCGTCAACACTTTATCCTGTCGATCAAGTATAGCCACTGGTTGTTCGACATAGCTAGCATCCTGATTCACTTCCAGCGGCTCTAACTGAATGATATGAGAGGGATCTGGTACATATTTTCGAAGCATAGAAACATGGAAAACGTTGTGAATCAGAGACAACTCCGGTGGTAGCTCCAACCTATAGGCAACTGCACCAATTCTCTCAGTAATCTGGTAGGGACCAACGTATCAATGACTCAACTTTCCTCATTTACCAAAATGAACATCACCCTTCCAGGGAGACAACTTCAAGAACACAAAGTCACCAACCTTATACTCACGGTCCCTAGAATGTTAAGCAGATTTATGAAATATGTTATTTATCGTCTCGTTTTTGGTGTGGAATTAATTGTTGGCCTATATTGAGCTATATTTTAAAATATAGTATTTTTCTATAAAAACCATGAACTGGTAAACTATCTGATGGATGACGATAGGATGCTAGAACATGTTTTAGAAACCCCTCTTTATAGTATAGACGATGGATGACTTTATGCTATGAAGTGGTTATTTATGAGAGCCGTAATTATTTATACGTACCTAGTGGACACTATGCCGCCTGGGGCAAGGATCTGGTGTTGGTAGATAGGCCGGGAGAAATAATACCTAGCTACAAGCTGAGGGACACGGAGCAGGCATTGGGCCGGGAGTTGGTAATCTCTGGCTACGGGCGCAGAGACCATGGTGCTGGCATAAGGCCGGGATATATATATATATATATATATATATATATATATATATATATATATATTCAGTGATCTTACTAGTAGTACATCGCATTACGAGACGATCTGTGAGACGTTTGATATTTTATGTTCTACGATGTCTGTTGAGATATTTTTGGCATGCTAGGGTTTTTAGTAAAACCATCATTTATTATACTAGTAGTTTTCTTTATATAAATTGTGGGGGTTAGTATCTTGATAACTATTTTATTATTATTGTATATATGAACTTGGTCCAATCACCTTTGTTTTGCGCCCCCATTCAGGTCTTAGAAATGAGGACTACGACACGACGTACGAGGCATTCCCCTACAAGTAGCAATCTATCACTCACTTGTGTGATATCTTGTAATGATCTTTCCTTTTATGAATCTTGTTTTACAATGTGTTCTGTGCACTCTTGACACTTCCTTAAACTTTGTTTATTACTTCTAGATTCTAATGTCATTCATGAATATTTCTTCCTAATCATTACTCTTGTAATCAATAAATGGCTTTCGTTACCCTCAGGTGTCGGCCAGCACGTGCTTATCCGGGTATTCAGAGAATATCGGGGTCGGGACGTGTCAGATTGGTATCAGAGCATGGTTAGGGTTTCTTTCCACCAATTTGGTAAATTTCAATCTTTCTAAATCTTGTTGTCTTTGTCAGAATCATGGCTAATCCTGGTGGGAATGTGCCTCGATGACCTCGTTCTTCTATAATGGGGGAATCCAGCAGTTTACCACTGCATTAATTAATGCTCTTCCGGGTCATAGACTTAATCGGATGTATTTAGAAATTGCTAGAAGTCATGGAGTTACTGAGTTGAAATATGTGGGGAATTGTGAAGAGGCTAAGCAGTGGTTAGAGAAAATTGAGGATACTTTAGAATGGGCAAACATTGCAGGTTTCTTTATTTAGGGTGATGCTAGGAGTTGGCGGAAATCAACGAAGGAATCTCGTCCACCTGGTTCTTGGATGACATGGGCTGCCTTCAGGAAATGTTTTATTACTTACTTTCTAAGCCCCAGCTACAGATTGAGGATGAGGCATGAGTATTTAGAGTTCCGACAGGGTGACCTCAGCATCATAGAATTTGACAGTACCTTCAGGCGCTTGGCTAGGCATCGTGATGAGACTGATGATAATCCACAAGCACAGATGGATCAGGCGATAATTACACTGAACCAAGAGTACTGTACACTGGTAGCTGCTAAGAGACCTAGAACTTATGAAGAAGTAATCAAGATAAGTCTGAGTATAAAACAGTCTAAGTGGGATACGGAGATACAAGATCAACCTCGGACTTGGATCCAGCCTCAGAGATATAATAGATAGCAGAATCAGAATCAGAGGAGTCAGAATCTGTAGGTCCCAGACATTCTTTTTCCTTTAAATGACTAGGTCAGGGCTCAGGGTCGTCCAATGAAGGCTTAGGCAACGAGTCAGCGGGACGATCTTTCGGTTATTTCACTCCGAGTAATCCGATCTGTAATCAGTGTAGGTTACGTCATCGAGGGAGTTGTGGAATAACTGCTGTAGTTTGTCACAGGTGCGATGGTACCAAGCATTTTGTTCGTAATTGTCCTTCCACATCACCACCTGGTGATTTTACCTCTGGTTCAAGTTACAGTGGATATCAGCCAATTCAGAATTTTGGCGCTCGACAGAGCTATGATGGCAGTGGTAGTAGTAGTCGGAGTTATGGTAGCAATACTAATCAGAACTACGAGGGTAACAGAGGTCTGCAGTTTGGTGGCAGAAGTAGCCAGAGTTTTAGAGGGAATGAGAGCCGGAGTACTTAGTTTTCGACCCAGCAGCAGGCTGGAACATCTTCTGGTAATGGTAATCAGGGGAACAGAGTACGACGTGGTTCCAGAAGTCGTGGCGGTCGAAACAATAATGCGGGGTATCAGGTTCATGGACGTATAAACGCCATGACTCAGCAGGAGGCTGATCAGGATCCTCGAGTTATCACTGGTACGTTACCTGTCTGTAATACTTAGGCTAGAGTTTTAATTGATCTGGGTGCTACACAGTCTTTTGTTTCTTCATCTTTTGCTCGGGTTATACCTTCTCAACCTCAGCCACTAGGTTTTGATATGCTGATTCAAATGCCAAGTGGTGAATTGTTTTGTGCTCAATGGCAATATCGGAATTGTCCAGTTATTGTTGAAGGGGAAAACTTAGAGATTGATTTAATTCCTTTCAAACTAGCGGAGTTTGATGTCATTCCAGGAATGGATTGGCTATCTAAACACCGAGCGAATGTCGCATGTTGGGAGAAAATTATGACGTTCAATCGGCTAGGACTTCCATCAGTTACATTTATGGGTGAGCGACGTGTCCTCCCCAATAGCATGTTGTGAATGATGAATCTTTTTTACGTCCAGAAGAGGTGCCCGTTGTAAGAAACTTCATCGATGTGTTTCCTGATGATTTACTGGGGTTGCCACCTACGAGGGAAATTGAGTTTACTATCGATTTACTCCCAGGTACAAATCTTATTTCCTTGGCACCCTATCGAATGGCACCAGCAGAGTTGAGAGAATTGAAGATCCAACTCCAGGAATTGGTAGACAAAGGTTACATCCAGTCGAGTACATCCCTGTGGGGAGCTCTTGTTCTTTTTGTTAGAAATAAGGATGGATCAATGAGACTCTGTATCGATTATAAGCAACTGAATCAGGTGACGGTAAAGAATCGTTACCCTCTGCCTCGGATCGATGATTTGTTTGATCAATTGAAGGGTGCTCAAGTATTTTCCAAAATTGATCTTCAATCGGGTTACCATCAATTGAGGATTTGCGAGGTTGATGTTTCGAAAACTGCTTTCCGTACGAGGTATGGGCATTATGAATTTCATGTCATGCCTTTCGGATTGACAAATGCACCTGCAGCATTCATGGATTTGATGAACAGAGTCTTTAGACCGTATCTAGATCAGTTTATGATTGTGTTCATTGATGACATTCTAATTTATTCTAGAAGTGTTAATGAGCACAAGAAGCATTTGAGATTGGTGCTGGAACGACTGAAGGACAACCAGCTTTATGCCAAGTTCAGTAAGTTCCAATTTTGGTTAACTCGGTTGGTTTTCTTGGGCACATAGTTTCTGCTGAAGGAATTAGCGTGGATCCCCAAAAGGTGTCAACAGTGTCTAACTGGGAACAACCGAAGAGTGTCACTGAAGTAAGAAGTTTTCTGGGTTTGGCAGGGTATTATCTTAGATTTATTCAGAATTTTTCTGCAATTGCTTTGCCTCTTACTAAATTGACTTGTAAAGATGTCCAGTTTGTGTGGGATGAAAATTGTGAGCAAAGTTTTCAGGAGCTTAAGCGACGCCTCACTCAGGCCCTTGTTCTCGCTCTTCCAGATGACAGTGGTGAATTTGAGGTGTATATTGATGCTTCTCTATCAGGTTTTGGGTATGTACTATTGCAGCATGGAAAAGTTATCGCCTACACTTCCAGACAACTCAAAACCCATGAAAGAAATTATCCCACTCATGATTTGGAGTTAGGAGCAGTGATTTTCTCTTTGAAGATTTAGAGGCACTACTTATATGGAGAGAAATGTCATATTTTTACAAATCATAAGAGTCTTAAGTATGTGTTCACCAAGAAGGAGCTGAATCTCAGACAGAGAAGGTAGATGGAGTTTATCAGTGATTATGACTGTTCGATCGAGTACCATCCTGGGCATGCTAATGCCGTGGCTGATGCTCTTAGTCGGAAACATCACGAGCAGCTTGCATCACTTCAAGCTGTACACGTTCCATTACTATTTTCTCTTCGAGAAACTGGTGTTAATTTGGAACCAGGTGAGCACAGAGCTTGGCTAGCACATTTTCAGGTTAGACCTATCTTTGTAGACATGGTCATAGAAGCTCAGGAACTTGATCCAAAATGAGCCGAATTAAAGGAACAAGTGTTGAAGGGGGATAATGAGAAATTCGTCATCCGTAAGGACGGAGCGTTATTGAAAGGGAACCGTTTGTTCGTGCCTAAAGATAGCGAAGCGGTTAAGAAGGAAATTCTGGATGAGGCTCATACTTCAGCTTATGTTATGCATCCAGGAAGTACTAAATTGTATCACACCATTTATCCTTTCTATTGCTGGGAAATGATGAAACAGGATGTAGCAGAGTATGTGAGTAGATGTCTAATCTGCCAACAGGTTAAAGCAGACATACAAAGACCTGGGGGACTGATGCAGAATATTCCGATACCAGTTTGGAAGTGGGAGGATATCACTATGGACTTTGTGTACGGACTGCCTAGAACACTGTCAAGGTATGATGGTATATGGGTAATTGTCGATCGGCTTACTAAGACCGCTCATTTCTTACCAGTTCAACAGACCTACTCGTTGGAGAAATTGGCGAAATTATTCATCGATAATATTGTTCGTCTTCATGGTGTACCCGTCTCCATTGTGTCAGACAGAGATCCCAGGTTTTGGAAAGCCTTTAATGTCGTTATGGGTACTCAGTTACTATTCAGCACTACTTATCATCCACAAACTAATGGTCAGTCTGAGCGGACGATTCAAACTTTAGAGGACATGTTGAGAGTGTCGGTGTTACAGTGGAAATGTAGCTGGGATAACTATTTTCCGTTGGTGGAGTTTGCTTACAATAATAGTTATCACTCGAGTATTAGTATGGCGCCTTTTGAAGCACTTTACGGGAAGGTGTGTAGGACGCCCTTATGTTGGACAGAGGCAGGAGAAAGGCCATTGGTGGGACCAGAGATTGTGGATACCACCAACGCTAATATCCAACTAATTGAAAGCAGCGCAAGACCGACAGAAAAGCATTGCAGACAAACACTTCAAGGATCGTGAGTTTACAATGGGCGACTTTGTATTCTTGAAGTTGTCTCCCTGGAAGGGTGTTGTTCTTTTTGGTAAGCGAGGAAAGCTGAGTCCTTGATACGTCGGTCCCTATCAGATTAGTGAGAGAATTGGTGCAATTGCTTATAGGTTGGAGCTACCACCGAAGTTGTCACTGATCCATAACATTTTCCATGCTTCCATGCTTCGAAAATATGTACCGGATCCCTCTCATATCATCCGGATAGAGCCATTGGAAGTAAATCCGGATGCTAGCTATATAGAAGAACCAGTGGTTATCCTTGACGGACAGAATAAGGTGTTGCGGAACAAAGTTATTCCTTTGGTAAAGGTACTGTGGAGAAACCATGCAGTCAAAGAAGCTACTTGGGAAACGGAGGAATCAATGCGGAACCAATATCCCTTTCTTTTCGTGTAACTTCTCAATTTCGGGGACGAAATTTCTGTAAGGGGGGATAGATTGTTACAACCACCCCCATATTTTCAGTTTAATTCTATTTTCCCGTAGAACATATTTTAAATCTATCAATTTAATCCCGTATTCTCTTTTAATCCTAACCCTTGTTCTAGATTCTCTATTGTTCCTAAACTGCCACGTGGCAAATTCTTAACTCTCCCATCTTTCCTCTCTGCCCGAGTCCACCCTCTCATACATCTCTCTCTCTCTCATGGGATCTCTCTTCTCTCCATTTCACTACCTGCACCGTGACCAACCAAGCAACATGCATGTAGCTCTAGTGTAGACAATTTTCATCACCTTCCTGGCATAATCTCTCTCTCTCTCTCTGTCGCAGCGAAGTCAGGGAACCCAAAGAAGGGACCTCTGGCGGATTTCTCCATTTTTCGGGCTAGGTAAGTTATATTTACCTTTTTAAATTACCATTGTGGTTACTGGGCGTTGTGTGATGAAAGTTATATGGTTTTTCCAAGGTTTGAGGACGGGAACGGCATAGGGGAAGCTCACCCGCATTTTTTCGACGGAACCGTGAATTTCGAGGATTCTTTCCAAGCTCTCACGGTCGTTCACGGCGAAGCTAGGGTATGAAATATACTCTACTCTCTTCCCTCTTCATTTTAGTACTTGGTTTGAGTAGTGGTTTAATCATTTGCCGTTGACTGGAGTTACAACAGCTCCGGTGTTCTTCCCCGACTACACCCAAAACCATCAGGCCATCAGGCCTTCTCAAACAACCTTGGGCCTTAGCCCAATCTTGGACCAGCCCATTTTCTTCCCTTTTGGAAGTAAATCGATGGTAAATTCAATTTCCCTCGCAGGCGGTAACCCTGGTAAATCCTCCGGAAAGACATCAGTGAATTTCTTCACCACCGGTACATCTTTAGGACTCAACGAAGGTTTACCCCTCGTCACTACGTAGGCTAGGAATCCTACACATCCCTTATACAACAACTTAGATGTCTGGATAGCAGAAATAATACTATTAGGAAGGATTCGTCGCTCACCCTGAAATGTGATCGATGGTCATCCAGGCCGATTGAACGTCATAGATTTTTCCCAACATGCCACATAAGCACGATGCTTGGATAGCCAATCCATCCCCAAAATGACATCGAACTCCGCCAAATTGAAAGTAACCAAATTAGCCTCCATCATTTCCCCTTCCACTATTTCTGGGCAACCTTTATACTCCCATTGTGCACGGAACATATCTCCATGCGGCATTTCTACAAGCATATCATAGCCAAGCGGTGTAGGATGCGAATTTAAATTTGGTGCAAATGATGAAGACACAAATGAAAAAGTAGCACCCGGATCGATTAGAACTCTCGCCCAATTACCACAGATAAGTAATATACCAGTAATAACTTGGGGATCCTGATCAGCCTCCTGCTGAATCATGGTGTTGATACGTTTATGGAACTGATGTCCTGCACCACCGTTACGGCCACCTCAAGCCCTAAAACCCTAGTTGTTATAGCCTGCTCGATTCCCCTGAGTGCGGCTACCCGAAGCTGCACTAAACTATTGCGGCTGTCTCTGAGTGGAAAATTAAGTATTTTGGCTTCTGCTCCCGCCATAGTTCTGAGTATAATCGCCGCCATACCTAGAACTCAGGTTACCCCCTCCACCATAACTCAGAACGGATGCTTAACTCTCCGCAGGTTACCCTAAAGGGCAAAATCTGGCAATATGCCCCGTGCCTCCACACCTGTGACACGTGATTGGTGATCTGAAATGACTAAATGATCATCTCCAAGATTCATTGCCTGAGCCCTTGCTAGAAGAACCTGAACCCTGACCTTGACGTTTGAATGAATGAAAGTGTCTAGGGCCAACAAAGTTAAAGGAGCTACCAGGTTCCCTCATACTCCGAGATCGAAAACCACGACCCCTCGACTTCTGGTATCGAGGTCGGTCTTGAAACTGTGACTACTCTTGATTATGAGTCTTCCACCTAGACTGCTCGATTCTCAAACAAGTCTCGATCATCTCCTCGTAACTTATGTGCCTTATGGCTGCCACTGGTTCACGATAGTCTGGATTCAAGCAAATCAGTAATTGAACCATCATTTCACTCATGTTCCCATAAGTCTCTGCATGATGTCTCGACATGCGCCGGAAAGTATTATCCACCTCGGTGATACTCAGATCGCCTTGGAAAAACTTCAGAAATTGTTGTCTCATCCTTAACTGATAACTGGACTCAGAAAATATGCACTAAAAGCTTTCTGGAACGTAGCCCAAGTCATTGAAGTACCTGGTGGACGAGCACCATTAACTGATTTCCACCAAATCTTAGCATTCCCCTTAAGAAAATAAGCTGCAGTCTCTGCCCATTCACCTGGTGGGTATCTCATACTCTTTAGAGTATCCTTCACCTGCTTCAACCATTCCTCAGCCTCCGAACGAGCTCGATTCCTCCCCCTATACCAGAACGAGCTCGACGAGGTACATTCCCACCAACATGATCCATAATTCTGATAAGAGACAACCAAGATTTAGAACAACTGGAGATTAAGGATACAATGAGAATTATGATTACCAAATGGTGTAAAGAAATCCTAAGTATGCTCTGAATGAATCATGCTCTGATACCAATCTGACACGCCCCGATCCGACGTCCTCGCGACATCGGGATGGTTACGTGCTGGCCGACACCCGAAGGGTGACGAAAGCCATTTAATTTAAGCAAATGCTGGAAAATATGCTAAAACATGCAATAGGAACTAATAACACAATACTAAAGTTCAACTGCTAATTAATAAAATTATGATAACACATATAATGTTTAGAGCATACGTCTAATACAGAGTACAAGCGAAATTTAAGATATAGAAACGTTATTACAATAGGTGCTGAAGCAGAGAAGGTATAGCACTGAATCACTGGTAGGGAAATTCCTCGTAGCTCATATCGTATTCCTCGTTGTGAGGTCCTGAAGGGGGCGCAAAACAAACGTGAGTGGACCAAGTTGATAAATATATATAGTAAAACAGTTATCAACGTACTAACCCCTAGGTTTTATGAAAACACATATATAATGATAAACATAGGTTTTTCGAAACCTAGCATGTCGTGCAATGTCTCAAATCATAACTTATATATATAATAATCACTAGTGAATTATCTGATAACCCCTAGGCCCCATGTTGGCTCCCTATCTATGAGCAGACAGTCAGAGGAAAATTTCCCCCAGGCCTTATGCCGGCTCCCCGTCCCTGTGCTAAATAGCCAACACCAAACTGTCGCCCAGGACGGACCGGAATATATCCCTACGTCTCGTAGTGGAAAGGACCACTAGGTAAGTACAAAACCATTGAACATACATATATTGAAAAGCAATTTAATAGTATATAGTCATCCATCATCTATATTATAAAGAGGTGTTCTAAACATGTTCTAAATATCATATCGTCATCCATCAGATATTCTATAAGAACACGGGTTGTAGGAAAAATAATAGTAATTCGAACTAGCCTCAGTAAGCATGTTATCTTAAAACGTTTCATAGAACATAATTGTTAAATTATTCTTTTCATGTATGCATTTCTACTATCAAAACATGCATTTTTAGAAGGGGTCCATTCACCATACATTGATGGTGCAAAGCCGTACCAAAAAGGAATAACGGAATCACGGCTAATAATCTCACCTATTCACATAAAGGGTACATTTAGTCAAACTCTACTCAAACGATTGAATTTGGGAAAACGAACTTCAAAAATGGGTCAAGGACGTCAAAATTAGCCTAGGAGAGGTCCCGGACGAAATCCTGAAAAGTCAACAATCAAAGTTAACGTTGACCGATGACCAGTCGAAGTCAAAGTCAACGGTCAGAATCAACCCGGTTTAGGGTTTGGGTATTGGGTCCAGTTTGGGCCTTAGGGATTTGGGTCAAATGGGTTGGTTTGGGCTTTAGGGTTAGGGTTTTAGATAATTAGGTGGGCTGGTTTTTAGGGGTTTAGGAGGTCTCTGGGCTCGTGCCCAGACCTACATAGCTCGAGGGCCTAATTAAAAGGGTTTAGGGTTTAGTCAATGGGCCAATGGCCCTAAATGAAATGGCCTGAAAGCCTTTATTTTGAAAACAACAAATAAATAAAACTTAAAAGGTTTTGGGTTGGGTCAACGGGCCAAATGCCCTAAAGGAAACAGCCCAAAGTCCTTTGAGTCTTAAGGAATTAAAACAAAAATTAAAAATTGTAAGTGAAAGGGTTTTGGGCTTGGTTCACAACGGGCCTAAGGCCCGTGGGTTTTAGGAATGGCCTGAAAGGCCTGGTGCGAATCGAAGAAGAATGTCGGAGCTTCTACAGCTCCGGCCGACTACAAATACACACCCTAGACCCCGATCTAGGTATCAAAATGAAGAACTAGATGAGATAAGTGTTTTTATACATTTGGTTTGCCGTAGAACGGTCGGAGGTGATTGGAAAATCCCTCGACAACCACGGGCTCGCCGGATATGGGTGTGCCTTCCCCCTAGCCGATCTTGTTCTACAACCTTGATAAAAACGAGCTAAAACTCAACAAAATTCATTTGAGCTTCACAATGGAACGAAAAGAGAAGGAAATCCAAAACTTACCTAACAGGAAAAACGAAGGAATCTCGTCGGAGAGTTCCTGGGTTCCACCGTTCCTCGCAACGACGGGAGAGAGAGAGAGACGGCATAATGCTGATGACGATGATGATGCCTGAACGATGGTGAAGGTTTGGGTGCACTTGGGTGTTCACGGGTGAAGGGAATGGAGAAGGATGATAGGGTTTCAAGAGAAGGTCCAAGTATTGGTTGTTGAAGAAATGGTCCAAAACGTTTGAATAAAGAAAGGGTCCAAGAATTGGTTGAAAAGAAAAAAAAAACATGAAAAAGAAAGAAAAAAAGTTGTGAAATAAGTGAGAATGAACTCACAAGTATTAGTTGTTGAAGAAAGGGTTCAAAAAGTTTGAATATGACCCTAAGTATGTATGAAATCCCCTTAGTGTTTCAAGTTATTTGCTGCATTCAAAAGTGAATTCTAAGTGTCAATTTCATTACTTTGCTTACTATTGCTTTAAGAACCTTTGTTTATCCTTAACCTTTCTTTGTTAGCCAATACCCTTAGCCCCGTTACAACCCTTTGACTTTATCTTGGTTGTTGTGTGTTTCAATATATGGAGTTTGGGATTGGTATGAGCATATGGTGTCCCTGGTTCTCGCGTCTAAGTAGTGGCATTCCGTTCATGA
Source organism: Malus fusca (assembly GCA_035220775.1). NCBI lineage: Eukaryota > Viridiplantae > Streptophyta > Magnoliopsida > Rosales > Rosaceae > Malus > Malus fusca. The sequence continues at coordinate 28,502,838 of CM069069.1, forward strand.
GATCATATATATATATACATGCATTAATAATTCCAGAAAGTGCTTTCTTTGCTTATAACATATGTGAGTGGTTAGTCTACATGTTTACATCAATCTTCTCACATATACCTAGTATAGGGAGTGTAGTTAGAAAATCTGTGTGAAAATAGAGTGTTATCTGGTGAGGAATTGAGGGATTCTCTAAGGCATGTTACTACCATCAAAACACTATTTTAATTGATTAAATGCGAGCTAGTGAGTGGTGACTGTGATTAAGTATGCACTCGAGGGTAAGGCTAACTAAAATCTATGTGAGTAGTGATTTTTAACATGTCATGTTTCATTGGAAATCCCTGAGGCAAATGTTGTAAGGTCTAGGTTATGTTTTGTTTGTTTTGTTTTGCTCGAGGACTAGCAAAAGCTAAGTGTGGGGGAATTTGATAGGAGCATATTTATGAGACTTAGTTAGCTTGTTTTCTTGCATTTTCATAGTGAGTTTGTGTTTATTATAGTGATTTAAGCTATTTTCGTGTGTTTGTAGGTCTAATTGGCAAAGTTGGCAAGAAAGTGCATTTTGAAGCATTTTAGAGCACTTTTGGGCTGAATTGGATTGCATGCATATGGAGCACTAGGAATGGATGTTTTTGAAGATTAAGTGAAGTTAGGAACGTGCTAAAGAGATGGAGAAATCAATTCAAGACTTGGAAGATGAATAATCAGCTACAAGGGCACCTAAATCCTTTCTAGAAGGCTTATCCCTTCACTTAAACACATGCCGCACCACCCTTTCTAGAAGCCCTAGAAAGGTGGCGCCCCAAACCCTTCTAGAAGCTCAAGAACCTGCCACAAGACATTCTTTCTAGAAACCCTAAATAGGTGCCGCACCTTATACTTCTAGAAGCCCTAAAATCTGCACAAACCCTAGTTCTTTTCCCCCTTAGATTGGGCCAAGCCTTGTGCCGCAAAACCCTAGCCTTTTCCCATCATACTTTGTGAAAACCCTAGCCTATAAATATATGTTTTCAGCCACAATTTCAGAGGACCACCCCCATATAATTCTAAAACACATTCAGCCGCATAACCCACATCATTCTACAAGCTTTGCCGCAACCTTTGGAGGAGAAGAAGTCTTGCCGTGCCTTCCTTTGGAGAAGGAGGACCTTGTGCACAAGCCACCTGCAACCATTGGAGTTCTAAGAGTTCTTTCTTCCCTCATTTTAGTTTCAATGTTTATTTCAGTTTGCTTTTCAATTGCTATGAACATGTGTAACTAAGTTTTTCTTAGTTAGAGGTGAATTCAAAGCCATGGACATATGTTTAATATGAATTGATTCCTTTCAGTTATTGTTTCGTAAAACATGAATGTGATTTACTTATCTGTTTGATTGATAACTTATTCTTATGTGTTGATTAAGGATGCATACTTAGTTTGCATGCATGAATTTGATGCTAAATTATAAGGGAATTTCACCTAATCGTTATGAACTTATAATTAAAAGTAGTGGAGATTGCTAGTCACAATTGTGTTAAGTATATTCTTGGCTGGAGTATCATGCAGTTCATAGTTATGATAGCCTTGTCAATGCTTATGATTTCCATGGAACTTAATGATCTTTGAATGTATCTCTATCATGCTGTTCATATAGGGAACTTGAGAAGAATAATTTGGTTGCGATGCGTTGTCCGTTCAATTCAATAAATATAGGGAAATCTGAGAGTTAATTAGTGCATTCACGATTAATTTGGGGCATTGTCATTCATGGTTTAAAGAAACAATACTGGAAATCGATTTATGTTGCATATGTTCATGTGTGGAGAATGACCCTCTAACTAGCCTATTTCACCATTCAATTCACCTGATTTCGTACCTAGTTTGATTTAGTTTTGCAATCTGTCTAGTTTGATTAATTTGTCCAAATCAATCCCCCTTTTAATTAAGTGTCTTAGATTAGTTAGAAAAGTGTTTAAATCTGTCCAATTTAGTGTTTTGAGTCAAGTTAGTTTAGAATTTGTCCAAATCACTCCCTAGAGTCTGTTTTGAGTCTTTTTAACTCAGTTTTGCTGTTTTGAGTCAATTTGGTCAGTTTTGAGTCATAAGAGTCTAGTTTGCTGTTTTTGAGTCTAGTTAAGTGTTTTAAAGTTTAAATTGAGTAGATTAGCATCCCTTCTAATCCCCGGCCAAAAACGATCCCTACTTATATATACTACAATCATAGGGTTTTAATTTGAGTGTTGGATTATTTCACATCACTTCTAACCTTGTGTTGAAAAAATAACTAACAAAATAATTTTTAAATTGATCGAAACGCACTCATAAGTCTTTCAATCCATGACAAAAAAATCAAAATTGATCAATCTTTTATATGGAGAGAGAAGGAAATACATGGAGAATTTTCAACAACAAAATAATTAATATACTTTAGGAAACGATTAGTTAGTTTCTCTAATCATAAATAGAAAATAATCAGCAAACTTTTTAACATATATATGTTGACAAAATATAGGAGAACTGTCAAGATTATTATAACAATCACATAGATCAACAACTGACAATTAACACGTACGCAAGCATGAGTGTCGATTTTAAAATTTTATTTTGAACTGATCGGTTACCATCATATTGAAGCCTACACAAGAAAAATGGCTCTGCAAGAGTACAAATGATTTGTTTAGCAATTCTAGCTAGGAAGAAGAAGATGAAGAAGTAGAAATATTTGTTCAGTCTCTTTATATATATTTGCCAACCATTCTCACATCGCAAGTAATCTACATGTATAAGTAGCATCCAAGTAATCAGCACGTGGTTTTGTACATGAGGCTGGCGATCCACTTTTTGTGGGTTCAAAGTATATACACCCTAGCCAAATAACAAAGAATGCTATATATGCTTATGACTCTTTTCTGCTACTTTCTTAATAACTAGCCTCTCTCTGCACTTTATGCACTTTATGCACGCGAGAGGCTTTTTTTAAAAAAAAAAATCACGTACGCAATGCGCGACTTTAGTTTCTAATATAAATTCTGCAATTATTATTGCAAACACCTTGTTTGGCTAAACCGCTTAACCAAACTCATATAAGTTAATCCTTAAAATCTGAGTACCGAGTAAACCTATTACGGTAGGCAAAAAAAATAAACAATCCTTCAAATTAAGTATAAAGGAATATTAAAATTTTGATGTTAAATTGGATTTAATAATTAAATTAAAACTATATCTCTCCACAAAATGATGATTTAAAAAAAAAAAGGAATAAAATGAGTTCTACCACATTAAGAACTAAGAAGCAGCAGATAATAAGCCAATAATCGTGCAAGTAGTTCTTCGCGAGTGCATCTCCATGAGATTTAGTTGTGTACATTCCCAGTTCAATGCCAGTGGCTCTTCCTTGTTTGAACAAATAAGACGGATCACTTTTATTGAAACTGGATACTACAAGTTGGTTGTCACTAGTTGCAGCTGCAACTCTATCCCTCATTTTCAGGAAGAGTTGCTGCTGCCACTACCGTCAGTTTGGGTCATCTTTGCTACCTAATCTCTTTTTGATCATATCCCTTAATTCTAGGGTTTATGTCTTGTAGTATCTTGCACTTTTTCTTTATTGTATCTTGTCCCAGCCCTAGATTTCTACGCATCAAATCTCCCTTGAAATCTGATTGTGTGTTAAATGAGTCTTGCTCCTTTCTTATTTTTCGGTCTCCATATAGAGCCCTCCTTTGTAACCTCATTCTTCATGAAATATACAAGAAAGACACTTTGACATGGCAAATTTCCACATGGTATCAGAGCAGGAACCATAGGGTCCTGTCTCTGTTGATTCATCCATTCAAAATTCTTGCTGTTGTCGGGCCTCCTTTGCTGCAATGACTGAAGAAAGCTCATCAAACCAGGAGGCTACAAACTCCTCAAACAACGCATCTCCTAGTATTATTCAAAGTGAGATCAACCTGAACTTGCGTCTGTGCTCAGTATTGTTAAACGAGTTCAACTATCTCCATTGGTCTCGTGTTATTTCACTTGCCCTAGATGGAAGATCAAAACTCGGATACATCAATGGAAGCATCAGACAGCCTGAACAATCATCCTCGTCATATGGTGCATAGCATGCCAACGACCAGTTGGTTATGTTCTGGATACTCAACTCCATGGAACCAAAGCTTTCAGAACTCTTTAGCTACTCGGAGTCCTCTACCTCTCTCTGGGATCAGTTAAAGAAATGTATGGCAGTCAAAACAATGCAGCCCGTATCTTTCAGCTCAAGAATGACCTTGCTGGACTAAGGCAAGGTGATCAATCCTTCGTGCAACATCTCGGAAGCATGAGGTCCATATGGAATGAACTCGACATGTACCGACCACACACAACCGACTCTGCTGTGCTCCTTAAAAGAGCTGATGAGGACAAGGTGTTTCAACTTCTAGCAAGTCTAGGAGCTGAATATGAAGACCTTCGAAGTCACTTATTGATAACACCTGAGCTGCCCTCATTCAATGGTGTCTGCCAAGCTGTCCAAAGGGAGGAAACTCGAAGAAAAGTTATGAACATAGAGCCAAAATCAAATCCCAAGGCTAGGGTTTTCTCGAGTTACCATAAGAATACTGGTGAAAAATCTTTTGCCAGTAAGAAAGCAGACTGGAAATGCACATACTGCAACATGAAATGTCATCTAAGGGACAAGTGCTGGATCTTACATCCGGAGTTGAAGCCAAAATACGATAAGGAAGGAAGAATGATCAAAGAAAGGAAATGAATCAACCCTAAGGCTCTACATTCCTCTAGTTCTTCAGCTAGTGGAATTTCAAATTTCACTGCCAATCCAATAGAGTTGATAAATGAATTTGCAATCTTTCTTCAAAGACGAGGAGGCAACACTGAAGTCAATGAAGTATCCACTACAACTCCTACTACCATGATAGGCAAATTTGCAGGATTCTTGGCTGAAACCTCAAATCATAACAATGCCTCAGGTATCATTACTGCCCTCAACTCTGCCCTTAATGAAATTAGTCATGATTGTTGGATTATTGACTCTGGTGCTACTGATCATATAACAAATCAGTATGTTTGCTTGGATAAGTTTCAAAAATTGCCTGAGTCCACACGGGTATCTGTTGCAAATGGGAATGGAGAACCTATTCTAGGAAAAGGAAACCTTAAACTGTTAAGTGATGAGATTGAGTCATCGGCCTTATATGTACCTACTTTCCTTTTCCAACTTCTCTCCATAAGTAAAATCACCAGCGCTCTAGATTGTCTTGCCATTTTTTCACCTTACAGTGTTATATTTCAGGATCGGGTTACTTGGAAGAAGATTGGTGAAGGGTATTTTCTGAATGGTCTTTATTACCTCTCAAAAGATTTCAAGTCTCTTAAGCACCCAATTGCCAGTCTCAGTCTCTCTCAAGATTACCAGCTATGGCATCTTCGATTGGCTCATCCCTCTGACCCTGTGATGACCAAACTTTTTCCCAATTTTTGTAAACCTACACAGGCTTGTGAAATCTGTCAAATGTCTAAAGTCTCTAGGCTCCCTTTTGTTTCTTCCAAGTCTAGATCCTATAAACCTTTTGAGGTCGTACACTCGGATATCTGGGGTCCCTCTCGTGTAAACTCATTTGATGGATATAAATATTATGTTACCTTCATTGATGATTACTCTCGGGTTAGTTGGGTTTATCTCTTAAAATTTAAAAGTGAGTTTTTCGATGCCTTTAAAGACTTTCATAAACTCATCACAAATCAATTCTCATCTAAGCTAATCATACTGCAATCAGACAATGGCACTGAGTACACATCCAATAACATGTCTAATTACTTAAGTGAGCATGGAATCTTGCATCGTACTAGCTGTGTTGGCACTCCACAACAAAACGGAGTAGCTGAAAGAAAGAACTGTGATTTGTTGGAGAAAACTAGGTCTCTCATGTTTCAAATGAATGTGCCTAAAAGGTTTTGGTCACAAGCTCTTCTCACCGCCGCATACATCATCAACAGGCTACCTACACGAGTTCTAAACTCACAGTCCCCTATAGAAGTAATGAAGGGAAGGGACATTGACATCTCTCATCTCAAAACTTTCGGATGCACTTGCTATGTCCATGTTCAAGCTGCACACCGTGATAAACTCGAACCAAGAGCTGTTAAATGTGTCTTCATGGGGTACTCCAGTTCTCAAAAGGGATATAAATACTTTAATCCTCATAATGGTAAGGTTGGAGTCTCTAGAGATGTCCGATTTGATGAATTTGTTCATTTCTTTCATAAAAACTGTGGTGAAGAGTCTAAAGGGGAGGGCCTACAGGATATATTTCCTTTGCCTACTCCAGCAAGTCTTATTAAAGCTCATGTCCAGGATGATTCCCTCGAACATCTCTCGGAGCAACTTGAGAGTGAGGAAATAGCTACAAGTGAACAAAGCTCAGCCACTAATCCACAATCTTTTGAGGCTCTTCGACGAAACCCAACTCGGGATAGGCATCCTCCTTCTAGGTTTCAAGAATACATTACTTACAATGCAAGACATCCTATCTCAGAAGCCCTATCATATCACAGACTGTCAAAATCCTATGCTGCATTCCTAAGTCAGTTATCTTCAAATGCTGAACCAAGGAACTTCCATGAAGCTGTGCAAAGTCAAGTATGGAAGGAAGCTATGCTAGAAGAGCTCAAGGCCTTAAATGACAACCACACTTGGAGTATAGTCGATCTTCCAAAAGGAAAGAAGGCAGTGGGGAGTAGATGGATATACAAGATAAAGTACCATTCCAACGGCAATATTGAACGTCACAAAGCTCGGCTTGTTGCTCGTGGCTTCACTCAAACTTATGGAATTGACTACAAGGAGACATTTGCTCCTATAGCTAAAATGAGCACGGTTCGAGTTTTGCTGTCTGTGGCAGTCAACCATAACTGGCCTTTATTCCAAATGGATGTGAAGAATGCCTTCCTCCATGGTGACCTTAAAGAGGAAGTATATATGAAGATGCCTCCTGGACATCCACAAGAAAGTGAAGCTAACAAAGTATGTAAGCTTCACAAGGCTATTTATGGCCTTAAACAATCACCCCGAGCCTGGTACTCGAAGTTAAGCTCGGTTCTTAAGACTGCAGGGTTCAAACGGAGTCATGCAGATTCATCATTGTTTGTTCGAAGTGGTACAAGTGGCAGATTAATTGTCCTTATATATGTTGATGATCTCATTATAACTGGGGACAATTTAGAAGAGATCGATACTCTAAAATCTTCTCTCCAACAGCAGTTTGCAATCAAGGATTTAGGAACCCTAAAGTACTTTCTGGGCATAGAAATGGCAACGTCTGCCAAGGGTTTGTTCTTAAATCAACGTAAATATGTTATTGATCTTTTGGAAGAAACTAATATGTTGGATTGCAAAGCTGCATCTACCCCTCTTGTAAGCAAGCTCCAACTTAATGCCTCAAGTGAACTCCTATCCGATCCTAGTGTCTATCAACGTGTTGTAGAGAAGTTGATCTACCTAACAATCACTCGACCTGACATTGCTTATTCCGTAAGCCTCGTCAGTCAATTCATGCACTCTCCTACTCTAACTCACTGGGAGATTGTCAAACGGATTCTCAGATACTTAAAGGGGTCAATTGGCAGAGGCTTGCTCATGAAGAAAAATGGTTCACATCATATTATGGCATACACAGATGCTGACTGGGCAGGTAATGCTCTAGATAGAAAGTCTACCACCGGGTTCTGCACGTTTGTTGGTGGAAACCTCGTGGCATGGATGAGTAAAAAACAAACCGTGATTGCTCGATCAAGTGCAGAAGCTGAGTATAGAGCCATGACAGCTACGGCTTGTGAATTAATCTGGTTAAAGAATTTGCTAGCAGACCTTGGCCACATTGACAAGGAACCTATGTCCCTATTCTGTGATAATCAAGCTGCCATGCATATTGCTTTCAACCCGGTGTTTCACGAACATACCAAGCACATTGAAGTGGATTGTCACTTAATCCGTGCTCAAGTTCAATCCAAAGTTATCAATACAATTTACACTCGCAGTCACGATCAGCTTGCTGACTTGTTTACAAAGGCCTTGGACTCTACAAATTTTCAGTGGCTGTTGCACAAGCTTGGATCAATCAACCCTCTTGATCCAGCTTGAGAGGGAGTATTGAAACTGGATACTACAAGTTGGTTGTCACTAGTTGCAGCTGCAACTCTATCCCTCATTTTCAGGAAGAGTTGTTGCTGCCCAAGGTTCTAAAAGACGCTAGGCGCTAGTCGGGCGGCGGGCTAGGGCCTAGCGCCTAGGTGGCTAGGCGGGGTCTAGGCGGGCGCCTAGGCGGACTAGGCGGATATAAGTAAATCTATTATATTTCGTGTAAATAAGTGTCTGTTTATACTTAAAATATATATAATTTCATCATAAACTACAAAATAGAATGACATGTATTATAAAGTATTGGAACATAATGAAAACATGGGGAACAAGCATATAGTGTGTGCCCATTTAAGTATTCAACAAGTCTCTTACAATTTATTGAAAAAAAATAAATGCAAATTGAAAGTTATCTATTTTCTATCAAAATAAGTCGCAACCTAGGCAAGTGCCTAGGCGGGTCTGGGTGGGCTAGGCGGTCTAGGCGGGCGCCTCAACTGGTTTAGGCGCCCTTTATTAATTTTCAAACGCCTAGGCATTAATCGGGGCGGTGACCAGCCGCCTAGCGCCTAGGCGGGGCCTAGGCGGCGCTAGGCGGGGATTTTTAGAACAGTGCTGCTGCCACTACCGTCAGTTTGGGTCATCTTTGCTACCTAATCTCTTTTTTATCATATCCCTTAATTCTAGGGTTTATATCTTGTAGTATCTTGCACTTTTTCTTTATTGTATCTTGTCCCAGCCCTAGATTTCTACACATCAAATCTCCCTTGAAATCTGATTGTGTGTTAAAGGAGTCTTGCTCCTTTCTTATTTTTCGGTCTCTATATAGAGCCCTCCTTTGTAACCTCATTCTTCATGAAATATACAAGAAAGACACTTTGACATGGCAAATTTCCACAACTTTCATACATAACTGCATTGTTAAAGACACAATATTTAATTTGGAGAAATTGGCTAAAAGATATTTCCAAAACTATATGAACAAATGAAGGGAAAAAAAAAAAAGTGTGCTACAATGATTTCAGTATTTAACCAGATTACAATTGACAATATAGCACACAAAAAATTTAATCAAACCTCAGCATCTCGAAGCAGACCAAGGAACTACTTCGGCCTAATTTTACACAAATATCCTAATTGTCTCATTCTCTTCCTTTAACTGCTAAACATAATTTTCTGAAATTGACTTCACAAAACTAATTAATTATTGGGGGTTTCATAGTATGGTCTGAATAAGCAAACCGACCCTGGAGTGGATAAGTAAGCTTCTACCCGCAGACTGGATCAAAGGCCCGCAGTTTCGTTATGACAATTACATTGAAGGACTTCACAACCAAATGCCAGTGCAACAAGGGTTATATTTTCAAAACCCTTGCACTAATTGTGTTCGCACTTTTGCTATGGCTAGATGTGATTTTTTGTGAGTAATAAGTTATGTGGCCGGTCAAGTCTTTTAACGATGATTCTATAGTCTCGCCCTTTGTAATAACTTTATATCTCGTTCTTCAGCGATGACCGATGTGTCCGCTGGTATAAGTTTGTGGCGTCTACCATTTGTGACAGAATCTATACTGGTAGCAATGGTACGGATGTGTTTCTGGTAGTCATATAAGGGTTTTACTCATTTTGTGTGTCTCTGCGAATTTATTCGCGATCAATTTTCTTATCACTGAAGCCAATTAACATCTCTGTATTTTTGTGTTAACCAATAAAATGCTCCTCTTATCTTTTCTTGTAAAAAAAAAATAAAAGGTTTAGAAAAAAGGGTATAAGATAATTTGGAAGCCAACTGTGAGATCATGAGCTGAGGTCATCTAATTCTAGGCTTACCAGCCAGCCAAAAGCTTGTCACTCAGTATTAGGTTCTACAAAACGATGGGAAGGCAATTTAGGCTAATCAAATGACTTGAAATTGTGAACTAGAAACTTGTTATATATTAATTGTGTAGGTATTTGGAAGTAGATGTGAATGATTTTGCATTAGGAATAAATAAGTTTCCTTAACGAGTAATCAATCTTCTAACATTAGGTTCGGACAAAAAAATTCATTTTTTCTTCAGTATAACTTGAATACATATAGAATTCAACACAAATCATAGACACTAAACAAGTCCGTAGTCTGACAGTAGGAAATTTGAGATAGAGTTCTACAATTTTCGTCTAAATTTACCATATCAAGATATGAAAAGAAGAAAGCGTCTGCCTGGTTAAGTTTTAGAAAATGATTTTTGAAGCACTGTTGCAATTTGCAAAAAGGAAACGACAAATAAGAATTTTCATTTTTAAGATATGAGAATGTTATAGTTGTTTAATTCGGTATGATTTTTTTAGAAAGAAAATATTAAAAACGTGTCAGGTGCCAATGTCTAAAATGCTAAAGAAATATATGTCGTAAAATCGTTATTGGTAGTTATATTTTTGTAATATAAATTCAAAGCATTGATTGGGGGATACAAACATCGACTGGAGGCTAGATCATGGTCGGAGGGGCTAGCGAGTATGGTGACTGCCTGCGTGGTGAAGGGATTAAGCCAAGTAGAGGAGGGGTTTAGGGTTTAGGGTTTAAGGTTTAGGGTTGCGGGCGTTGCGACAAGATGGTATTGACGCAACGGTAGTTGGGGGTGGTGACAGTGTTAAGGGGTGGTAGCTGGGCCTTACAAAGGCTCTCGTTTGGTTTGAATCTCTAAAGCCTCAACAGTTGAACACATAGATGAACGACGCATGAAACTTGGACTGGAAATACAGCTCTACATTCTATGCCAAACACATCAACATTTAACAAATGATATAGCAGTCAGGTTACTAACAATATAAACAGAAACTTCGGAAGTGCGTGTTACAGATAAATAAATGCAAAACTTCTAGCAGAAAAGAGAGAAAAACGGTTTTATAAGCTACACGTCCTGGTCTTCGGCGTATCGTTGAGGATGAACAAGAAGAATCATCCTACTGACAAAACAAGAGTGGCCCTTGTGTTTTAAATCAAATGCAGTTAGTAACGCCTCTCGTTTGTCCACTTGAGTGTCGAGAAGATACAAATACACTACAACCTGCAATGAATGGATTCATCATTAGAAACTATGAAATCATATAAAACAACGTAAGGAGAAAATATCTAAAGAAAGGCCAGTCAATGGAACAATGTAACAGAATGTTGTAATTGTTTACCAACATGAAGGAATACAGCAAGGATAATTAAGTATGTTAACATTCATATGGCAGACCAATTATTCCTCAAACAACTAATGGTTCTTGTTCAATTAGAAATAAATTACCTTAAAAGTATGAACTCCACGATGAGTGTCTTTTGTCTTTTCCGTCATAAGCAGTTAGAGCCTAAAAATTAATACTCATCTAGATGCTTCGACCTCAGAGCATAACCTTGTACACAAAACTGGAGCAGCTCCTGTATAAACAAATAATGGCACGGGAGTGCCGCAACGACAGCCTATATACTCTATACGAGAAACAAGCTAGCCACCCAAACAAAAAACTGAAAAACCTGGAGATTTTCTTATTCCAGATTCGTGATAAGCGGGGACTCTCAACTTCATGGCAACTTTGTTAACAATGTCATACCTTGAAATTTACCGGCAGAAGTTGCTAAGGGAGGATTCTCAGATCATCAAACACGTGTGTCAGTTAACTCATACATAGTTTAAGGGAGGGTGTTATCCCTTTCTTTCATATTTTTTTGCAAACTCCTTGAGCAGTAAGCTCTGGCGGAAAGCCATATATTTATCTAAGCTAGTTCCAGCCCATTGTTGACAGAAGCATTCATCAGTTGGGACCAATGAACTTAGAGGAAATGGCCCCTTAGGAGCTTTCTTCAGAGAAACCAAGAATCTATGTCGAGGGCGAATTCTCTGGTCTAATGACAAACTTAGGTACATAGGATATTTGGTCAAGGAATGCACTTCGTTATGAAGTTCATTTATCAAGTACTTGTACTTCGGCTTTAAATTATCCTCCAGTGATAGGGATAGTACCTGCAAGGATATATGTCAGAAATCGACAAGGAAATTTGGTCAAGATTCAGATATTAACTTGTGAAGTGGGAAGAAGCAAGAAACATCCAAATAGAAAGAATGCATCAATACTCTAATGGGCATAACAGAAAGTAAGCATACCTGCGTTAGACTAGTTAAAACTTTCAAGATGTCAGAATTACACATCCCAATACTCCTAAGGAAATTGATCCTGGGCAGTAGCCCACCATCAATGCTATAGTGGAGGAACTGCGGATGTTTTTTAACCATCTTCACTATACTATCTCTGGGTGCTCCTATCTCCTTAGAAAGAAATAGCAAACGAGTATTCCATGATATATCAATCCTCTGAACCAGAATTTGAGGGCTTAACTGCACAACTTTACCTAAATCTTTTTCCTTAATCCCGACCTCTTCAACTAAGTATCTCACAGTCGGTTTCAACGAGTTCTCAACACTATAGGAGAACAGGGATGGTGTAGCAGCAATAATCTGCCCGACCCTGGAACTTGGAATACCCAGATTCATCAGGAAAGCAACATGGGACTTCAAATTGTTCTCAACTGTATATTCGAGGATCTGTGGCTGCCTCAAAATCATTCTTCTTACATCTCTCTGTTTGACACCAACACTCAACAAATATTCCAACCTTTCCTTCGCTGAGCACACATTTATTTGAAGAGAAGGCATATGCCTCTCATACATTTGAATAAAGTGTGATTCCTTAAGCCCAAATGTGCTTAGATAATCAATAAGGGGTAACCACTTCTCATCCAATTCGACATCTTCTGACAGCCGAGGGAATCTATCCTCCATAGCCTTCCTTGTTGCTAGCTGCAACCAAAGAAAAAAAATCAGCACTTTCGTACCAAATGGTGTACAAATGTTTTAGTACAGTTGATCATAGAATTCGAAATCTCTTCATATCAATCCACAAGCTACCTTTCCCTTGCGAGGTACATCCCCGGAAGTGACTTCCTTTGTTTTGCTTGGTCTATGATAGTAGTCTTCCTTATTACTCTTCTCTAGAGTGCGCTTGCTGTTTCTGCCATCCAAATGACCGTTGGAAAATCCCTTGTGGGATTTGGGCCTCTTTCCATTCACATCAAAGTTTGAAATTTCCGCAAAGTCATCCTGGAGAAGCAATCCACACAGAAAATTCAGACGATGTTCATAGTCAAACAAACAAAAAGCAAGGTTCCTGTGTCATATATACATTCATACCAGACTAACATTTCATTCATCAGCGTATCACATATAAACAACTGATCAGTGATCACAACCCAAGAATCAATTTTCCCAACATTGGGTGACGATATGCGAAATTCTTTCGAACTCATCGTCTTTCATTATACATTTAGCTTGTTACATACATTTTCAAGAACCCACAAAAGCAAACTTTTTGAAAGGACAAAGAAAAACCCCCATAAAACCAGTATTAACCTCGATCCAATAAGCAACAATATGAGCGGAAAAACCAATAATTCTAAAAGAAAAAAACTTGAATCTACAAATTGACCTATACAAACAAATGGGTACACAAAAGTCAGCATAACTGAAGCAACAGCGTTCTTGTTATCCATGCCTCGAATTAATGAAAAACAAACAACTGGGGGTGCATAATTTACTTACATTGAGCAACCAATCGTCGTCAGACACGTCAGTAACACGAGAGACCTCGTCGTCGTCGTCTTGGTCGTAGGGGGAGAGAGGCTGGCCATAGCGGGAGCGGCGGTTGGACTTTAGAATTTTGGGGTTGGAGTGGGTGGAGAGCACCACGAAGCGGCAGCTGGAATCGGACCTTCTTTTGTGGCCAGAGAGATTGGAGAGGGTGGTAATGGTGAACTGGGAGTGAGAGAAGAGTTTCAGACAAGAAGAAGAGGAGGAGGAGGAAGAAAGAGAGAAAGATACCATTTTACTAGATAGAGAAAGAGAGACGAAGAATATACTCTAAAACCCTCTACAGAATTATCTACATTATCATTATCTTCTTCTGCTTTCAAAATACATTATCTCCTTCTTTTTTTTCTTGGTCATATTTAACTTGTAAGATTCACCGGTTTATTTTTACATCAGTGGTGGCGGCTCCTGCTGGCAGCAGTGCTGGTGTTCGTCAAGAGTCGAGACAATGATTTTTGTGGGAGCTGATTTTCTTGCACGATTTGTATTTTTTTTTTTTTTTTTTTTTTTTTGACATCTGTTGTTTAAATCGAATACAATTAGCAAATATAATAAAATATAAGTGTATATGAGGAAAATGTTGTAGACCTAATTTGCTGAATCATATAAAGGACAAAAAGAGGGAGTGTGTCGCATAGAGAGAGAAGAGAGAGAAGAGAGAGATGTGTAATTGTGAGATATGTTTTATTTCACCCTATTGTGCCTTTATTTATAGTAGTAGGGAAGGTTAAATCCTTACCCTAATAGGATTACAATTCTAATAGGATAATATATAGTCTAAGAGATATAGTAGAATCTCATAAGAATATCCTAGATATGTTAGGATTTGCACAATCACATTCCTAATCTAATAGGACTGCAACACTCCCCCTTGAGTGTGTAAATAAACAAATGGCGCATTAGGCCTTCACGATGAAGTAGATCAGTTGATTAAGTCATCGGCACAATGAGTGAATGCGAGTCTCAAATCAACGGAAAAATGCATAAAAGGTAAAACTCACAAAACCTTGCTATGGTAAAACCCAAGGTGGGAGAAAAACCAATAGACTAAGATGAAAAGTGAGAAGTTGCATTAATTCAAAACTATACGTCTTATGGATCCAAGTAGAATAGCTCACAAGGATATGACCAGCCTAAGATGGGTGCCTCGTCAAAACCTAGTTAGGTAGTAAAAACCCAGTAGGAAAAATGCTTCTAATAGTAGGAAAAACGAGTACATTAAGATCAAATGAGTATACTTCTGAATACTCCCCCTGAGTCTGACGGAATTTCCAAATAAGAACTACAAGCATTGCATATGAATAGTTAGACATACCAATTCCTCAGACAAGCTTATGGAAGGTTGACTTCAGTAATGACGTCGTGTAGAGGTCAACAAAGTTGTCTAGGATCAGCTTGCATGACTTAAATCTCCTAATGCTTTGCTGATGTAGATGTAGACGCAATATGTCTTGGCTTGACTTCGTTCATGTATCATCTCTTGGTTAGGTTGATACATGTGGCATAGTCTTTATGGATCATCGTTGGGACTTAACAATGGATGAAAACAGCAAGTACTTCAAATATGCTCAATAAGAGCTCTCAATTATGTCTCACGTGTGGCGTAATGAAGTAAGGTGAGTCTTGGAACGATTCAAAGATTTCGCAAGTAAGGTCAGATCGTGGACCTCCAAGATATTGCGATATCCCTAACGGTAAAGACATAACCATTTGGCGATGTGCCTTGTGTAAGTTTGATAAGTAACATGCGTCAGCATAACAAATAAGGCAAACATCATTCCAAGATTCAAAAGGGATTGGATCCTCTCGGGATGCATTGGGATTAGCCTAAGTCCGTAGTACCTTCAAGGTAGCGAAAAAACGTCTTTAATACCAATTCAGTGATTGCGTGTAGCCGCAATGTTGTATCTTTACCAATAGATCAACAGCGAATGAGATGTCCTTTCTAATTGCAATGAGCTAAGTACAACAAAGCGCAAAGTTGAACTCAAATATGGAACTTCGAATTCCATAACCTCTTCAAGGGTCTCATTTGCATATAGCATTGGAAGATCATAGGTATACTCAAAAGGTAACACCTTTGAGGTGTAGTTCGACTGGTAAACCAAAGTACAGTCAGAACAATGCTTCAACTTCAAGTTAAGGTATAAATGAGTTTTCCCAAGATCCTTTATTTCAAATTTTGTCTTCAGATGCAAGACAATTTTCTCAAGCTCTTCCATAGTCTTAGTGAGATTCATGTCATGAACATAAACTGTAACTCTAGCAATTCAGAATAAGACTTCATAATTTAACACGCAAGGGCATTCATTCATATCCCTGACTGATCAAATAATCACTTAGACGTGTATACCACATCCGCTGGATTGCTTCAATCCATAAGTGAATGCCTCAAAACGAGTTGAGAGGGTGTTCAGTGGTTTTGAAACTATTTGAACCTGTCTATGTAATTATTCAGGAACTTACTTTTAATCTTCATATCTATATCCCATGGAGAAACACTAACCACATTCGTAATGTTGTAATCAATCATAGGGCGTTTGAGAAAAACCTTGCGCCATAAGGCGTGCATCATATCGCACTATTTCATTCATCTCATTACGCTTCTTTTCCCATTAGTAACACGACAAGGTTACCTTGAGTAGTGTAGGAACGATAGGTCGAAACACACTTTGGTAAGGAATTTAACCTAGATTATAATTTCGGTTTTCCAATTAGTTCTACGTTGTCACTAATCAAAGGAACACAATTCGATACCGTCTCTTTTAATTTATGTCAGTAGCTACCATATAAGTAAAAACATCATCGATGATAATCTCATTCCAATTTCATTATCTCATCCAAACTAGTATACTGGACTAAGAACTTTAAGTCTCGGGAGTAATCCGGATTAATCTTCTGAGATGAAAATGATTTGAGACAGCAGTCGAGTATAGATTCATGTTATGTTGTGAGCTTCCTCTTCTAGGGAAGTGAATCCTATTAACTGAGTGATCTATCGTGCTTCAGGCCAAGAAAGATTGATTGGCTATCCGCTGGTGTACTGGGTTGTCCAACACAGGGGGCCAAACCGTCCTTTAAGGGAGGCACACACTTCGGGATGTTGTAGGCCTAATTTACTAAATCATATAAAGGACAAAAAAAAGGGTGTGTCACCTAGAGAGAGAAGAGATAGATGTGTAATTGTGAGGTATGTGTTATTTCACCCTATTATGCCTTTATTTATAGTAGTAGGGATGATTAAATCCTTACCCTAATAGGAATACAATTCTAATAGAACAATATCTAGTCTAAGAGATATAGCAGAATCTCATAAGGATATCCTAGATATGTTAGGATTTACACAATCACATTCCTAATCTAATAGGACTACAACACTCCCCCTTGAGTGTGTAAATACTCAAACAAATGGTGCATTAGGTCTTCACGATGAAGTAGATCAGTTGATTAAGTCGTCGGCACAATAAGTGAATATGAGTCTCAAATCAACGGAAGAATGCATAAAAGGTAAAACTCACAAAGCTTTGTTATGGTAAAACCCAAGGTAAGAGAAAAACACATAGACTAAAGCGAAAAGTGAGAAGTTGTATTAAGTCAAAACTATACGTTTTCTGGACGCAAGTAAAATAGCTCACAAGGATATGACCAGCCCAGGATGGGAGCATCGTCAAAACCTAGTTAGGTAGCAAAAACCCATTGGGAAAAACGCTCATAATAGTAGGGGAAAAGGTACATTAAGATCAAGTGGGTATACTTTTGGATACTTCCCATGAGTCTGACGGAACTTCCAAATGAGAACTACAAGCATTGCATATGAATAGTTAGACATACCAATTCCTCGGACAAGCTTCTGGAAGGTTCACTTCGGTAATGACATCGTGTAGAGATCAGCAAAGTTGTCTAGGATCAGCTTGCATGACTTCAATCTCCTAATGCTTTGCTGATGTAGATGTAGACGAAATATGTCTTGGCTTGACTTCTTTCATGTATCATCTCTTAGTTAGGTTGATACATATAGCATAGTCTTCATGGATCGTCGTTGGGACTCAACAATGGATGAAAATAGCAAGTACTTCAAATATGCTCAACAAGAGCTCTCAACTATGTCTCACGTGTGGCGTAATGAAGTAAGGTGAGTCTTGGAATGATTCAAAGATTTCGCAATTAAGGTCATATCTTGGACCTCCAAGATGTTGCGATATCCCTAACGGTAAGGACATAACCATTTGGGGATGTGCCTTGTGCAGGTTTGATAAGTAACATGCGTCAACATAACAAACAAGGCCAATATCATTCCAATGATCAAAGGGGATCAGATCCTCTCATGATGCATTGGGATTAGCCCAAGTCCGTAGTACCTTCAAGGTAGCAAAAAAACGTCTTTAATACCAATTCAGTGGTTGTGTGTAGGCGCAGTGTTGTATCTTTACCAATAGATCAACAGCAAAAGAGATGTCCTTTCTAATTGCAATGAGCTAAGTACAACAAAGCGCAAAGTTAAACTCAGATATGGAACTTCGGATTCCATAACTTCTTCAAGGGTCTCATTTGCATATAGCATTAGAAGATCATAGGTATACTCAAAAGGTAACACCTTCAAGGTGTAGTTCGACTGGTAAACCAAAGTACCGTCAGAATAATGCTTCAACTTCAGGTCAAGGCATAAACATGTTTTCCCAAGATCCTTCATTTCAAATTTTGTCTTCAGATGCAAGACAATTTTCTCAAGCTCTTCCATAGTCTTAGTGAGATTCATGTCATGAACATAGACTGTAACTCTAGCAATTCAGAATAAGACTTCATAATTTCACACGCAAGGGCATTCATTCATATCCCTGACTGATCAAATAATCACTTAAACGGGTATACCACATCCGCTGGATTACTTCAATCCATAAGTGAATGCCTCAAAACAAGTTGAGAGGGTGTTCTGTGGTTTTGAAACTATTTGAACCAGTCTATGTAATTCTTCAAGAACTTACATGTAATCTTCATATCTATATCCCTATGGAGAAACTCTAACCACATTCGTAATGCTGCAATCAATCCTAGGGCGTTTGAGAGAAAACTTGTGCCATAAGGCGTGCATCATATCGCATTATTTCATTCATCTCATTATGTTTCCTTTCCCATCAGTAACACGACAAGGTTACCTTAAGTAGTGTAGGAATGATAGGTCGAAACATACTTTGGTGAGGAATTTAACCTAGATTATAATTTCGGTTGTCCAATTAGTTCTATGTTGTCACTAATCAACGGAACATGATTTGATACCATCTCTTTTCATTTATGTCGGTAGCTACCATATAAGTGAAAACATCATTGATGATAATCTCATTCCAATTCCATTATCTCATCCAAACTAGTATACTGGACTAAGAACTTTAAGTATCGGGAGTAATCCGGATTAATCTTATGAGATGAAAATTATTTGAGACATCGGTCGAGTATAGATTCATGTTATGTCATGACCTTTCTCTTCTAGGGAAGTGAATCCTATTAACCGAGTGATCTATCGTGCTTCAGGCCAAGAAAGATTGATTGGCTATCCGTCGGTGTACCGGGTCATCCAACATAGGCGGCCAAACCGTCCTTTAAGGGCGACACACACTTCGGGATGCAGGCATGTTTGTAGCTAGTATATGATCTCGTCACTTTAGCTAGATTAGAGGTATGTTTCTGGAGCAACATTCTTAAAGCTAGAATTCATCGCATATCAAGATGAGACACAGTGGGCAACGTCCACATAAATTCGTGTCGTTCTACAGGAACGTTGACGTTCTTATCTCCCCCTAACGACGGAAAGACTGTATCATAGAAGTGACAATCCACAAATGAACGGTAGAGAGATCACTTGCAAGGGGCTCTAAGAGAGCTAGTGTGAAGGAGAATCGTACGTTGTGGCGCGCAAATTAGCACAGAAAATGCACATCCAAAACTAATAAATACGAAGCGACAGGTTCGTACCCAGTAACCAACTGTAACACAAAAAATGGTTGGGTGGTAATGGACCTCAAAGCGGATCGACATAGATGCATACAATATTGCATAGCCTTGGGCAGAAACCAAAGGCTTGGTGCGTTCACCAAGATCCAGGTGATCATTGAAATTTCACTTTATGATCACTTTGCAAGGCTGTTTTGGGATGAACATGGGAATTTGATGTTTAATTATAAACCCTGTTTATACCATATTTAGGGCCTCGTATTTAGACCTCGTATAAATACTCGGGGGACTTAAATGTAATTATGTAATAAAGGAAAAGGCAAATATGTAATTAGGAGATGAGCTCTTATTCTATAAAAGGGCTTTCTCACCCTCACAAACCATAAGCCTCTCCTATCTAGAGCAAAGCTCTCACACTCTCTTCTTCACTTCTCAGAGAAATACAATACAATCAGTGTGGACGTAGCCCAAACCTTGGGGTGAACCACGATACATCTTGTGTTATTTACGTTTCATGCAGATTCATGGTCGGATTTACGTTGTTCCAAGACCATCTAGTTTTGTGCATTGTTATTTACGTTTCATGCAGATTCACGGTCGGATTTACGTTGTTCCAAGACCATCCGGTTTTGTGCATCAACATTTTGCGCCGTCTGTGGGAATCGACATGAAAATTATGTCGGTTCTCTCTACTTTTCCATCTCATCACCGTGAAACCCTCACAACCTCCACCGTGAATCTGTATAACCTGAAAGTTCGAGACTTGCGACTTCGCGAGGAATGAGAAAGCGACTGCAGTGATCTGAGATTCGTACACCATGAGAAGGGTTAACGGAATCGCTTTACTCACTAGAGCATCTGTCCCTATGGGCAGCGCCACCACAACCACCTCCGCAACTCAACACCGCTTGGTCCAAGCAGCGATGTTGAGCACGTGCTCGAAGTCGAATACGTTGTGGTTCACACAGGGGCTCCGCGATCGCTTCGGCCTATCGAAACCTTCCTATGTGCCTCGCTGCGCAAGAGGGCACATGTACTTCTCTGTAAACATCGTCGTGTATGTGGCTCAGGAGGTGCACCCCCACGTGAAGTCCCTCCCCAAAGACGATGTGCTCTACCAGTACGAAGCTTACCCTTTCTGCAATAAGGTTAGAGCCTTCTCGGATTACTATAACATTCTGTACAAAGTTATGGAGGTTAACCCCATCAACAAGAAAGAGACAGAATGGTCTGATTACAAGATGGTGCCGATCTTGAAAGTCGACGGCGAACAGATGGTTGATTTTTCAGATCATGGCAAAACTCGGACCTGACGCTTTTGTTTCTCCAGCGGACTTAGCTCCGCAGCTGCCGACCACAAACCCAATTCCAGCTCTGACTTCAACCTGGTCACCAACGGTTGAGATGGGTACGTGTACCTCCGGATCGCCGCCATGGCCAGCACCTACCCTTAGCTCGAAAAGATCAAACTCAAAAGGATGGTCATCACCGACGAGACCTTGGAGCTGATTGCCAAGTCTTTCAAGAATTTCAAGCTCCTCGTGTTTTTGTCCTATGAAGGGTTCAGTACTGACGGGCTCGCCGTAATGAGCATATGGGCCACACTCTGAATCTAGCAAAAAAAAAAGTGGGAATAATCAAGTACAGATCTATTTCTTGTGCTCTGTTGTGGATTATCCAGTCAGTCTTTCTTTTCTGGTCTTTCTCCCCCGGTCGTCCTCTTCCTCCGTCGCCCCCCTCGTCCGGCGTCGTCTTCTTCTTGTTTCCCTTCTCTTTTTCTGGTATTTTTCTCAGGCAGACACAGAGACCGACGAGGGTGGATGGAGGGTCAGTGAGCAGCTTTGTTTCAATGCCAGCGAATTGGCTGCAACGCCATGTTTTCCGAAGACGACAATCCCGAAGACTCCTGTCAATACCATGATTCGGGACCTATATTTCATGATAGGATTAAAAAGTGGAGTTGTTGCAAGCAAAGAAGTCATGATTTCACCTTATTTTTAGAATTACCAGGATGTAAGACAGGTAAACACAAAACAGAGAAACCAATGTTGGCGAAGCCGAAGCCTAAGGATCATGTTCCTGCTCATACTACAGCTCATGCTACTGATGCATCGTCAAAGCAGTCCTACTCTAGGTGTCGCCAGGGTTTCTTTTGTTCTGATCATGAAATTGCTAACACGGAGAAGAGAGCAAGAGCTGCAGCTGCTATTGGAAATCCAGTTGTAGGTTATAATGCCAATTATGGGAATCTTAAAAGCTGCAGGGAGTGGGAGAATGGACCAATTGCTCCAAGACTTTGACTCATTTTCCACCGCCTCTATTTTCTTCACCAAGAACCAGCAGCAGAATAATTAAAGTGGAAAGCAAAAGCAAAGCAAAGTAAAAGAGCAAAGCAGAAAGCATGGCTACCCTTTCAACATGAGATCTGCGGTGGAAAAGAGCAAAGCAGAAAGCATGGCTACCCACTGAGATAATTACAAAAGCAGAAAAGAAAAGAGAAAAGCAAAAGCAAGGAATAAACACCCCACCAGAATGATGTAATTTATTATCTTTCAGAGACATCTGTATAAACCCCATCAAAGGGTAATTAAAAAAAAACAGCAAAGCCCAAAACAAATGGGCTGGCATGTTGTGGAGGGCGAAGGCCCATAAGCCCGAAATAGCACCAACCAGGTCATCAAAAGTACGCCCAGTACTCCACAATTATTCGGCAACCCGCCGTTATTGTTGGAAATGTGCCCTAAAGCCAATCATATGATGATACTTTACGGACATTTCACATGTTAAACTAATCTAGTTTACATATAAAGGGCAAACATTATTGTTTGAGCCGTCTCATATAAAAGTTATATGCTTAAACGATAAAGTCCAAGGAATATGTGATTGGGAGAATGCAATCTAATGAAGTTAGATTAATGAGACCATTCTTTCGTAGACACATCCTAAACGTTCCTGATCATAGGATTGCCAATTGGGCATTGACAGTCCGATAAGATCAGTACGTACTGTGCCTTCTCTCAGGGAGAGTGACTAGTCTCGAGTCATTGGTGTGTGTGACATCAAGACAAGTACGTAGATGCTCAATAGAGAATGAGTCCACTGAACACGATCAACGAGGAGTTCTCATACTCATGTCACATGAGAACTCATGGTTGGGATAATGCAAATTAGTCTTTTGACCTGAGGCATCACAGTTGTCTTGTGGTTAAGTCCTTGATCTTTGATTATGTCAAAGTCACCCCATCGGGGTGTCCACGACATCATTGGGGTTAAGCCACTTAGTTATGGAGACAAGTGAATGTGCAACAAGGGATCTCTAACCTTCAAATGGTTTGAGGGAGAATACTCTATGATATGATTAAATCTCTGGCCAGAGTATGAATGAGATTTGGGAATGCGTTCCAATTCACATTCAAGGTAATCATATAAGCAAACGAATCACATTGGATAGTAGACATGAATAAATAAACTATCAAACCAAACAATGTGGTCAAGAGTATTAGATTAGAGAAAGACCGTATTGCATTTGTAATCCTAAACTGAATAGGTTCTCTACCTCTTCTGATTACCTTGGGTAGCCATGATATGCTGCTAGGTGTCACTCATGGTTTGTGGAAGCCCTAAACGTGTATAATCACTAAAGGGATAATTGAAAATAAGTTTCAATTCACAATCGATGTAAAATGGTTTTAATCGCCCACTGCCTCGCTAAAAGGAACCTAATGTATCGTACACCGTGTAAGGTGGAGATTGAAGAAACAAAGGAGATGAGTAAGAATAATTAAATGGTTTAATTATTTATGGCAAGGATTAATTAATATGTTAATTAATCAAACGAATAAGTTCGTTAAAGACCTCGGGATAGTTTTGGACCTTAAGGCCCAATGGACTTCGAACGTCAAAGCCCATTGACTAAAGTTGTATGACAACTTAATGAATAATGATTCACAAAGGCCCAAATAGCCCAATAAATACCCTAAGGCCGGCCATAATTAAGGAGGGTAGTGAACTTGGCTTAATTGCAAGTTTGCCACTCCATTGTGAGGTGGTATAAAGGCAACTTTATAGCCATTTCATCCTTAGGGGTTTTTGTGGAGAAAAGATGAGAACAAAAGCTCTCTTTGCTCTCTAAAATTCAGCCACCCTAGAGGAAATTATCTAGCAATTTTACTTCCTCAAGGTCACTCATTTCTTCTTCAATCTAACCTTGGTGTAGAATCTTTAGAGGTTCTCTATTTTGGGAACTTGGAGAATCCTATTCTTTCAACCAAATCCATGGAGCTAAGAAGCAAGGAATGAAGGCCCTATCTCTTGGGTGATTATCCTTTGCATATGCAAAGAGGAATCTACAAAGGTAAATATTTCTCAACTAATAAATGTTGATTTAAAAGTTGAGTCAAGGTTCACCAATCTACTAGGCTTTGAATTTCATGGTTGATGTTTTGTTTTTGAGTGCATGCAAGCATGATTCCGCCTTTAATTTGTTAATTGCATGCTATTGATGTTGCTCAAATAAACATGTTTTACACAAAATTTCCTTCAAGTGGTATCAAGAGCCTAGGTCTAGTAGTTGGTGAATCATTTTGGGTTTTGTAGTTCATAGTTTTTGATTTAAAAGTTGTAATATGTTACAAGCTTTATTCTTGTTTCTTTGAATGTAAATTTTGTTAGAAAATTTGCCATCTCAAATGTTGTAGATGTAGTTCATATGAGCATGAATTTTGGAGCTAAAATTTGGTGCCATGTTTTTGGGGAAATTCGGCCAAATCCAAAGGGTGATTTTTTGGGTTCATGTTTGTCTTGTTAAAATGGTTTTAAAGTGACTTTTGGAACCCCTAAGTACCCTAGGATGTTAGCCCTCTTTTGAGTGGTGAAAATTTGAGTTTTGGTGAGTGAAAACATTCATGGAGCTATTATGAGTTTTCATGAGTGTTCTTCAATGTTCTTGAAGTTCTTGCCAAGAACAAAAAGTTTTGAAGTTTTGATTCAAAAAGTTTTATGTTTTTACATAAAGTTTTGATTTAATTTTAGAGGGTGATTTTAGTGGGTGATGATTATTGGTAAAGTATTATTAATGGTTTTAATGGTAGACAAACTTTTTTAAAAGTTTGACATAAATTCAATTAATGGCTATAATGGTAGACAAACTTTTTTTAAAAGTTTGACATAAATTCAAAATATTTCATCTTTACCTCACCTAACAAAACCCACTTACAAAAACTTTGTAAAAATCTTATTTTTTTTATCATGGCCGGCCACCCTAATAGAATAGGGTATTTTTGGGTCTTTTATTCAATTACATAAAGTTTTGATACTTTTGTGTATTTGCACTTTGGCCCAAAAGTTTACGTTTTTACGTTAAGGCCCAAAAACGTTAAAGGACAAATTGTTTTGCTCCTTTAATGAAGTTTTTTGTATTTGTTGAAATTTTTGGGTTCTAGTTGTAATTACATGAAGTAGTGGACTTTTGTGTTTTTACAAAGTGACCCCAAAAGTTTGTGTTTCGCAATATAGCCCAAAAAGTTGTGGTTATTGCATGATGGCCCAAATTAAGTAGGGAACAAAAATTGTTTTGTCTCTTTAAATGAGAATTGGATTTTCATTTCATTTAGCTCCATTTAAATCAATTTTATGGATACAAAAACCAAATGAAAATGTTGCATTCAATTTAATTAATTAAAGTGTTGATTAATTAAAGGGTGATTATGAACCTAAGCCTACGATAATTGAGCTATGTGATAGGCCGTTTCAAATTTGTTTGAACCATGGGAATGTGTAGATTAATTTTGGTTGTAATTTGATTTAATCAAATGTTGTAAAAGAGCATAAGCTCTTCTTTACTTTAAAGTAATTTGAATTATGCAAATGTTGTAATGAGCATAAGCTCACCTTTACTTTAAAGTACTCATTTTCTTGTTTTATTTGATATGCATGAAAATGGAGTAGTTGGGTCCAACGCCCCTAGGAACAACACGCCTTAATGTGATTAAACGCGTAACTAAAATCAATCTCCATCCCTAGTCCGAGATTCAACACTAGGCTCGTGTTGAATCTAAACAAAGGTTCATAGTCATCCTAAGGCCCTAAGGCAACTATATAGTCCATCAAATGAATGCAAACCTTATGTTAGTAGTATCATATACTCTTGCTTTAAAAACCGTTTTATAAGTATAGTGGGAGTATTATATACAACTAAATTGATTCAAATGGACCAATAGTTGTAATAGGACCAAAATTGTTTTAATAAAGATTAAAATGAATATGTTTATGTGATGAGACCTAAAACCCTCAACCAAACCATTATTAAGTTGATAAGCGTGAGAGTGCTTAGAACACTCTTTCGTGGCCTTCCACCGTGGTGGGATCCAATCGTTTATGACTTGTACACCGGCTTCACCCTATCATGGGGGAGTACAAAGTGCATGCTTATACTCAGGAGGAATCCATAAACATATGATGAGGTTAGTGTAGGCAACGAGGATGGCCGACATCGTATCATCGTGAGGCTATTCTTGAACCCCTTCACGAACTAAGCATGGTGGGAATAACTTAACTAAGTGCAATGGCGCCGACATCGTATCATCGTGAGGCAACATTCTCTAGAGGCCAAACTAGATGGGTACTTGCATTAGTTGCAAATGAGTAAGCGTACTCTCTCATTATTATTAATGCTAGCCAACATCATATCATTGTGAGGTGGGCTTGGTAATAGTGAGTCTCCCATAACCTACTAAGAGTTTCCTCCAAAACTCTCGAATTCCAATGAGGGATATGGAATTTGCCAAAAATAGTGGGTGGTGCTATTTGATTTAAAGACCCGAATCAAATGGCTTAAAATCAATCAATTTATATTCGTTATGTATTTGTTTACCAATATATATTTGCAAACGCTATCCAAAACTTGACAAAGAAAAGCCGAATGTTTTAGTTTCCGGACTTGGTAACACAATCCCAAAGATTGTCTTAAATGGATTGTGCATGTACCTAAGAAGTCTCATCCTCACAATCTTCCTATTGATAATGTATCATTGGAAGAACATGTTAGAAATGTCTATCATGAAGAGGACAACACAAACAACCAATGCTTATTCATTCGTTATATGAACAAAGGAACTTACGAAGATTAGCATAAAGACAAGGACACTTTTAGTGCCATGATTCTTCACTTACAAATTGTTGTATGAAGAAATGAGAGTTGCCTTGAACAACTCTTGAAAGTTTGTAATTATGTTTAGAACATAATGGTTGGTTGACAAAAATAGTCCATCAACATGGACTTATGATGATTTTGAATCATTGAGTGTTGAAGTGATAAACCACTTAACGAGACGGAAACTAAGCTAGGACTTCACCTTTATGTCCCTATCCTAATGGATCACTAAGTTTATTGTAAATTATGTAGTGAACAATAACCACACACTCTCCAAAATGTTTGATGTGTATAACACAATTGAAAAAGGTTTCAAGAGAGATAGTGGGAGTTTAGGGACCATGACTATTGTAGTCAAAGGAGAAGTCAAATGAAGAAGATAAAATTAACTCCAAGGGAACAAACTTTCTTTATGAAAGGATGGACATTGGAAGGGGTATTTGCAAGAAATGTCTTGCAAGTGTCAAGAACACACCTTTCGAAGGTGTTGTAAATTGTTCTTGAATAGTTCAAAACAGTTGTTTCTTCTACTTGAATGCTTGATTCCGTATTAGTAACTATGTTTTACAATCGTTGTAGAAGTGTGGCTAATAAGAAGTAGAAGATTAATGAGAGAAGAGAAAGTACTTCACATTCGGAACGTGAATAAAATATAGATCTCTGCGAAAGCAGATGGTACTAACTTCCTCATATGAACTACCAAAGAAATTGGAAAAACCAAAGATTGTCTTTACATTCCAATTTTAAGGAACTTAATTCCGTCACTATAGTAGAGATGGATGAATGTTTTGTTTGACAAAACATTGTTCTTTATTAATCACTGATTGGATTATAGTAATCTAATTGATTGTCTCTATAGTAGAGATGATATGATAGCGTTAACTGTTTAGAATATAATGATGCTTAAAACCCAAAAGGTTGCAAGGTAGTGACTAATCCCAACTGAGTTGTGATACCTCTAAAACATAAATTACGAGTTGGTTATAGATGGATGCTTTGGATCGTTAGATCCGGATCCAATACCTTCTTGTCAAAATTGTATAGAGGTGAAATGTTCGAATCTTTATTCTTTTGGAAAGAATAAAGAATCACAAAGTTGTTGAGGTTAATTCACTTAGATGTTAGTGGCACTTGTCCACAACATAATACTACTCATGTTGTTTGACATTCACCGAAGATCACTCTCGGTTGGACTATAGTTTATTATGAATAAACACAAGTCCGAATACTTTGCAAAAGGTTTCAAAGAATTCAAGAAATGTAAGTTGATGAGTAAGACGTCTAAAATACTTACCTCCTTAGATTTGATCCAAGGAAAGGTAACACTTTAGATGAGTTTCCTTGAAAGATATCAAGGAAATTAGCATTATAAGATAATGATTTTCTCCATTAGGAGAAGAACGAACTCGAATAAGATTTAGTTCGTTAGATGTTATCAATTACCCATATATATAAGATATATGCTTCTAAGACAATATGATTGTCAATTAGAAGATCTTCCAAAATTTTCATAACTCCATAGGATGTAGTTGGAAAGAAAGACAACTCTTAATTGTGTTAAGATTTGGGGTTGTGTGCTAATGAGCAATATTTGTTTAAAAATTATCTTGTGGATATCCTTAAATTAACCTTTGGATATCACTTCTATAAACCAACCAACAAATGTTGTTTGTTGAGTAGTTCATTGTAATCCTACAATGTGATTTGCCTTAGAGCAAATGAACTAGGAATAGAACTAAAAAGAATGGGTTCTTTGAGAGACAAGATGATAATCAACAAATATAACAACCTAGTTCCTATACCACAAGCTCCAAGGTAGTCAAGAAGGATTTATAAACCGTCTCAGTTGAATGGTTTGAACTTTATGACTACATTGAGTGTATATACGATATATACTCAAGGAAATGGTAAAGTACCATTTGACCCGAAATAATGAAACCTTCATAGCTAATTGGTAGCTTAAGGTGACTACAATCAAAGAGAATGGTTGACTTTGAAGGAACCATCTTTGACGTAGTCTTAGTTTCAATTAATTCGAAGATTGCTAGCTACAACTAAATGTTGATTCAATGTTTGGACATCATATAGGTTTCCGAAACCATTATTAAGATAGTCCTAATAATATATATGTCTAAAACTATGAATCACAAAACATGTAAGTTGTAGAGATCCAACCATCATGGATCTTAGCAAGCTAGTGGGAGCCATAAGCGTCTTATGAGAGAAAGATCAAAACGTTTGATTTCTCATAAAGATGTAAATGAATCTTTTGTTTACTAGGTTTACAAAAGATTAGTGGGAGTTAATCATATTCCTAAATTTAAATATATGTATGATATATTAATTTTGGAAATGAAAAGAATACTTCTTCATTAAAGTTATGACTTTAAACATTCTATAACGATAGAATGTATATGGGAGACATAGTCTATATACATAGGATATAATTGGATTATATCATGCCCTAATAATAGACAAAAAGGATGCTAAGAAGTTTCTCATATGATGATAAACTTCAATCAGAAGAACAACTCTAGTGAGACTAGGAGGTAGTTCTTCTCAAAGGGAACGTACCCTTTGACTCCCAAAGAAATAATGCGTAAATCGAATCCTTTATGCATACGCAGAAAGGTGATTTATGTATTTCATATTGTATGAAAAACATTGATATGAGTTGTACCTAGAAAGGTACAAGGCGATATCAATGCAAGCCCAGGATCAGAACCATGGCAACTGTCAAGTGAATCCTTAAGTATTTAAGAAATACTAAAGGATAGGTTCCTCGAAGAATGAGGAAGAATTAGAGTAACGTAATGGAAACGTAAATGTATTAGATTGTGAATCTAATCTATTATTGGATGTTTCTTCATTATGAATGAAGAGATAAACAAATATCTCTTTATTATGACTAAAGAGATATTTGGATGGAAACATTAAAGTAATGACTTTAGTGTGTTCCATTATGAATGCAAAATATATTGCCATATAGAAGTTTACAACAATGTTGTTTGGATGGGAAAGTTCATTTATGAACTCTCTATTCGGTTCCAACCAGAAAGTGTATGACACTAATGGGGCGATAGCTCAAGCCAGGGAATCAAGGTCTCATCAAGATCCGAACTCATATGAGAGAACTGAACCACATGATTGGGAATCATGTATAATGGTGACGTCGATATTCTCAAGGTTGCTTCTATGGATAACATATAGATATTCATTGCCTAGGCCTACTACTCAGCCATTTATGAAATGACTACAGAAGAGAAATCATCACAGATGAACAAGCTGATTGGCTCTAGTGCAAGTGGGAGATTGTTGGAAATGTGCCCTAAAGCCAATCATATGATGATACTTTACGGACATTTCACATGTTAAACTAATCTAGTTTACATATAAAGGGCAAACATTATTGTTTGAGCCGTCTCATATAAAAGTTATATGCTTAAACGATAAAGTCCAAGGAATATGTGATTGGGAGAATGCAATCTAATGAAGTTAGATTACTGAGACCATTCTTTCGTAGAGACATCCTAAACGTTCCTGATCATAGGATTGCCAAATGGGCATTGACAGTCCGATAAGATCAGTACGTATTGTGCCTTCTCTCAGGGAGAGTGACTAGTCTCGAGTCATTGGTGTGTGTGACATCAAGACAAGTACGTAGGTGCTCAATAGAGAATGAGTCCACTGAACACGATCAACGAGGAGTTCTCATACTCATGTCACATGAGAACTCATGGTTGGGATAATGCAAATTAGTCTTTTGACCTGAGGCATCACAGTTGTCTTGTGGTTAAGTCCTTGATCTTTGATTATGTCAAAGTCACCCCATCGGGGTGTCCACGACATCATTGGGGTTAAGCCACTTAGTTATGGAGACAAGTGAATGTGCAACAAGGGATCTCTAACCTTCAAATGGTTTGAGGGAGAATACTCTATGATATGATTAAATCTCTGGCCAGAGTATGAATGAGATTTGGGAATGCGTTCCAATTCACATTCAAGGTAATCATATAAGCAAACGAATCACATTGGATAGTAGACACGAATAAATAAACTATCAAACCAAACAATGTGGTCAAGAGTATTAGATTAGAGAAAGACCGTATTGCATTTGTAATCCTAAACTGAATAGGTTCTCTACCTCTTCTGATTACCTTGGGTAGCCATGATATGCTGCTAGGTGTCACTCATGGTTTGTGGAAGCCCTAAACGTGTATAATCACTAAAGGGATAATTGAAAATAAGTTTCAATTCACAATCGATGTAAAATGGTTTTAATCGCCCACTGCCTCGCTAAAAGGAACCTAATGTATCGTACACCGTGTAAGGTGGAGATTGAAGAAACAAAGGAGATGAGTAAGAATAATTAAATGGTTTAATTATTTATGGCAAGGATTAATTAATATGTTAATTAATCAAACGAATAAGTTCGTTAAAGACCTCGGGATAGTTTTGGACCTTAAGGCCCAATGGACTTCGAACGTCAAAGCCCATTGATTAAAGTTGTATGACAACTTAATGAATAATGATTCACAAAGGCCCAAATAGCCCAATAAATACCCTAAGGCCGGCCATAATTAAGGAGGGTAGTGAACTTGGCTTAATTGCAAGTTTGCCACTCCATTGTGAGGTGGTATAAAGGCAACTTTATAGCCATTTCATCCTTAGGGGTTTTTGTGGAGAAAATATGAGAACAAAAGCTCTCTTTGCTCTCTAAAATTCAGCCACCCTAGAGGAAATTATCTAGCAATTTTACTTCCTCAAGGTCACTCATTTCTTCTTCAATCTAACCTTGGTGTAGAATCTTTAGAGGTTCTCTATTTTGGGAACTTGGAGAATCCTATTCTTTCAACCAAATCCATGGAGCTAAGAAGCAAGGAATGAATGCCCTATCTCTTGGGTGATTATCCTTTGCATATGCAAAGAGGAATCTACAAAGGTAAATATTTCTCAACTAATAAATGTTGATTTAAAAGTTGAGTCAAGGTTCACCAATCTACTAGGCTTTGAATTTCATGGTTGATGTTTTGTTTTTGAGTGCATGCAAGCATGATTCCGCCTTTAATTTGTTAATTGCATGCTATTGATGTTGCTCAAATAAACATGTTTTACACAAAATTTCCTTCAGTTATTACCACCAACCAGGTGATCAAAAGTACGCCCAGTACTCCATAATTATTCGGCAACCTGCCGCTATTACCACCAAGCAGGTGACCAAAAGTACGCCCAGTATTTTAAAATTATTCGGTAACCCACCGCTATTACCACCAACCAGGTGATGAAATGTACAACCCGTACTCTAATATCATTTGGCAACTAGCCATTCATGCCACCAACCAGGTGATGAGATGTACAACCCGTACTCTAATTTGGCAACTAACCATTCATGCCACCAACCAGGTGATGAAATGTACAACCCGTACTCTCCTTCATGCCACCAACCAGGTGATCAAAAGTACGCCCAGTACTCCAAATTATACATGAGCATTACTCATGTCATTCATACATAAACATTCATGAGCATCACTCATGATAATCATACATAAACATTCATGACCATCATTCATGTCAACATTCATGAGCATCACTCATGTTAACATTCATGAGCATCACTCATGACAACATCCATGAGCATCACTCATGTCAATCAACATAAACATTCATGAGCATCACTCATGTCAATCAGCTTCAAAAGCTTCATTTACAGAGCTCTAGCTTCAAAAGCTTCATTTACAAAAGCTCCAGCTTCGAAAGCTTCATTTACAGAGCTCTAGCTTCAAAGCTTCAACTTGCAAAGCTTCACCTACGAACAACCGTCACTTCGGCCCATACATGGATTCAATTTGAAGTCTCCAACCAACAGACTCTATTGACCAAAGACTTGGGGGACTACATTATGTACCATATATTAGGCCTCAACTAGGCCTCATGAAAATACTTGGGGGACTTAGCCCATTATCTATGTACTTAGGAGCGAGCCCTTATTCTATAAAAGTGACTCCATTACTTTCATTAGAGAGAACTCATGAAAATACTTAGGGGACTTAGCTCATTATCTATGTACTGAGGAGCGAGCCCTTATTCTATAAAAGGGATTCCCTCACTTTCCTTAGAGAGCACTCATGAAAATACTTAAGGGACTTAGCCCATTATCTATGTACTGAGGAGCGAGCCCTTATTCTATAAAAGGGACTTCATCACTTTCATTAGAAAGCACTCATGAAAAATACTCGAGGGACTTAGCCCATTACTTATGTATTGAGGAACGAACCCTTATTCTATAAAAATGACTCCCTCACTTTCATTAGAGGGCACCCATTATTCATGTACTGAGGAACGAACCCTTATTCTATAAAAGGGATTCTCTCACCACCATTAGAGAGCATCGCTGCCTACTGAGCAACCGCATCGCCGCGAGCATCAACTCTAGCCCATCATTTATGTATTGAGGAACGAGCCCTTATTCTATAAAAATGACTCCCTCACCATCATTAGAGAGCATCAACTCTAGCCCATCATTCATGTATTGAGGAGCGAGCCCTTATTTTATAAAAATGACTCCCTCACCGTCAAACGCCACAAGCTGAGCCAACCAAGGCAACATAAGCCACAAGCCGAGCAGCCGAGCAGCGTGTGCTACTTCTAGTTGAATCATATCGAGCATCAGTTCAAGACAACATCTAGTTACTTCAGGCCACACATGAACTAAATTTCAAGTCTCCAGCCAAAAGACTCTCTTGACTGAAGACTTGGGGGACTACTGTTTATACCATATTTAGGGCCTCGTATTTAGACCTCGTATAAATACTCGGGGGACTTAAATGTAATTATGTAATAAAGGAATGAGCAAATATGTAATTAGGGGAGGAGCCCTTATTCTATAAAAGGGCCTCCTCACCCTCACAAACCCTAAGCCTCTCCTATATAGAGCAAAGCTCTCACTCTCTCCCTCACTTCTCAGAGAAATACAATACAATCAGTGTGAACGTAACCCAAACCTTAGGGTGAACCACGATACATCTGGTGTTATTTACGTTTCATGCAGATTCACGGTCGGATTTATGTTGTTCCAAGACCATCCGATTTTGTGCATCAACAAACCCAAAAGACATGAAATACTTATCGAAAACCGTCAATACAAACTCTTCGACATTATTTAGTCTTCCAGACTTTACAGGATAATTAGGGTGGTGAACCCTTATAGTAGGCTAGGAGGTTTAGCAGTAATGTATATGGACAAACATGTGACAAGTTTGTTGATTCATCAACCAAAACCATCAGTATTTATATGGTCCGCATTTTGGTTGGATTAGTCCACATATATTCCATTGAATCCACTGTGAAAAGAGGGTCATTTCATATCTTTGCTAGAATGGTTTAAAAAATCAATTTTCCCAACAAGCAGGCTTGGCAAAGTGTGCTTGTAGGCACAAGATCCTTACTTCAAGTAAGGAGATACGTCGTGGCATCATTGTTCAACCAAAGTGTCCCAAATGGTTGTGCCAAAGCAAGTAAACTGCTCGAATAAACCGGCTCCAGGCCAGCTATATGTGGTCTGTTTCCAGTTGAGAGATAGCCCATTGGCCCCAAAGCAAAGCTTCAAGCTCATTTTTTTGGAGGTGGTACAAAGATATTCAACTCTATTTTCTTCAATAGTTTCATTTATGATTGTTGTCATCTTGAATATCCTTAAAACTCAACGACGTTGTTTCAGAACGAAGAGAATATAAGGTCTTTTAAATGGTAATTTAGTACCATTCATACAACAAGGAGTGTGCCAATGCTCTTAATCAGGTTTGATATACCTAAAGTCATTGCTAGAGATGTGATTTAAGTATAAAGTCAGTGTGCGTAGTATCACATTTATCCAGACAACTAACTTTCCCACATTCGTACCTAATCCCGAGTTTAATTAAATTTGGTCACATGTATACAAGAAACATGATTCAATTAACTCATATTAGAGGATAATATCGATAAGATTATCCATAACTAAAACAAACACCAAAGTTGAATCCAAGAACATAGAAAAATGTTCACAAAGTAAACCAAAGATACTAAAAGGATTCGGCCATACTGACCATTCATGTCAAAATTCTGCTCTTCCAATGGTGTTCGGTGGACCAAAATTAGTCTCACATATTAACTACTAGAATGGTATTTCTCAACAACATTGGTAGGGGCACGAACAGTTGCTTAACCAATGATCTATTCCATCGAGACAAAAATAGATTCTACAGGGTTGAGGTTCGGGAACAATATCCCTTATTCTTGAAGTTTTAGGTCTTAGGTGCCAAGGATCACAGTTCGCGTGTGATGCCACACCATGGCAGACCCTAATTCTACCATACGTTGTAAAAACAAACCTTAAAGTATGTGAGAAAGAGACAGACAGACCCAGACTTAGGTTTGGTAAGCTCCAGCCAAAGCTAGAGGGGTTTGTTCAATAGGCCTCTGCCGAAGTAGAGCAATACCATTCGGTGGGCCCTAGTCGAAACTGGGAATCACCATTTGGTATGCCTTGACCGAACTAGGTAAAGCCATTTGGTAGACTCCAGCCAAGCTGGGTCTATACCGTTCGGTAGACTCCAGCCAAGCTGGGTCTATACCGTTCGGTAGACTCCAGATGAAGCTGGGTCTATAATGTTCACTCTCTACACTGCTGCTTCAGGAGCAAGTTAAAAACATGAAAGGACGAGAAAAGTATTCTCTAGTCAAAATTCAATCAAATTTATAAACTTCATAATTGTACTCATTCATGGACGTAATCATGGTGTGCTTCAAGCAATATCTTTCATGATTAGACAGTCCGTAGAAGCGAGCCAAATAGCCATGAAATCCTTATTCGGGAGGTATTTTTGTTTGTTATGCTTTAGGCATAAGTCTTCGTATGAAGATCATGGCGGATGCTTATTCAGCTCTTCCATGTCATTGTTAGCTACAATGGTTTCTCAGCTTATTGATAGTCAAGTGAAGATTCACGTCTTGTACTCCACATAAAGTGGCTTCTATTAGAAACGTCCACATCAATGAAATTGAACTTATTACGGTTCGACAATCCACTGAATGGAGGGAATAAGACTGTGATTGGTGTTATGGAAAATAAAATATCCATAAGCATCAAAGTTAGAACATTTGTGTTCTAAGACATGGTTTAAATGAAACATTTTTGTTTTCATAGAGGTATTATTTTATGAAAACTACGGGTTTCAAAGGCACTAAATTCGAAAGTACATGTTCGAGTTTAGTTATGAATCTTCTAGTTCATAAAAGGAGGTACATGTAAATATACAACTAAGTGTAGTGGATTTGGGTTGCTTCAGGAACTCAAGTGTGAGTGCTTACGAAAAGGAGTTAGCGGTTCAAAGAAAAGAATTAAAATATTGAATCGTTACTGTCCAAAAGTGGGCTTCAGGCCAATAATTTTGGATGTCTTGTCAAATTAGTGGATTGCTGGTCACTTTAATAAATTCAATAGATCGAGACCATTCGGGGTCGATTGTAGAAGAAAAATAATATAAAGATTCAAGCTTATGCACATAAGTCATGTTGGCTGCAAGCCAATTAGGAGGCAACCCAAAAAAAAGTCGGCTCATATCTGTTGTGGGCAGCCCCATCCTAAGCGGGGTTGCAAACCAAATCAAAAGGGAAGCCCAATTGGACTTGGTCCATGAGCCGTATGGCGGCGACGATATCAATCCAAAACTAAGGTCAAAATCCTTAGAAACATCAATGGAAAAACAATTGTGATTTCGAATAGGTCCAAAAACCTCGGAGATTATTTGGGAATCTCTCAAATCCGTTTGAAGACAAAAATCTGCCCACGAAGACGACTTTAGGTCGTCGAGTTTTGTGAAAATAATCTATCCATGAACAACTTAGAGAAGTCGGAGATCAAAGGTCTCGTTGGGAAAATCACATAGCTGAGAGATCAAACGATGTCGTTCAACCTGTGAATCTGGGTTCTAGGATAGAGCTGGCTTGGCTCAGCTAAGTGGATTGGCTTGACCTTGGAGTGAGCGTGTGGCTCCAGTGATTGGCTTGTCTTGGTAATGCAACTGCAAGCCGCGGAGCAACCAAGTTTTCCCTTTTTTTTTTCTTTTCAATATTTCTGATTTCTATTATTTAGGGTTTTGAGAACCCTAAAAAAAATAAAAAATAAATCATGCTTCTATTTTATTTAGATTCTTTGACTCACAAATTCCACATAGCGAATTTATAATTGCGTAATGCATGAACGTGTGTGTGTGTGTGTGTGTATGTATTTGACAAATATACGAACATATACAATATATATATCGAAAGGAAAATATAAATGTAGGGGTTTATGCATCATGGAAAATATTTTCATGTTTCACAATCGTTTCAAATATCTTAATTTATTTTAAAGGAACCTGATTGGCAGAAAACAATTGAGCCTTTGAATCTGTAGCACAGCACCAAGAGCGTGTTGATAACATGTTGTAGGCCTAATTTACTGAATCATATAAAGGACAGAGAGAGAGAGGGTGCGGCACATAAAGAAAGAGAAGAAATAGATGTGTAATTGTGAGGTGTGTGTTATCTCACCACATCGTGCCTTTATTTATAGTAGTAGGGAATGTTAAATCCTTACCCTAATAGAATTACAACTCTAATAGGACAATATCTAGTCTAAGAGATATGGTAGAATCCTATAAGGATATCCTAGATATATTAGGATTTACACAATCATATTCCTAATCTAATAAGACAACAACAGAAAATAATTTTTTTATTTTAATTTTACGGAAATCAAATTCTCTTTTTGTTGGCCGAATTATTTTGGCCATAGTGTTTTCATTTTAATTTTCACTAATTTTTAGCTATGCCTCATGAAACTCAATTTTAATCTTATTTTGCTCTATGTAACTCAAAAGTCATCACCACTCCCTAAAACTCAAAGTTCACTCCACTTCAACCCATGGAACTCAATTTTGATCCCACTTTGCTCCTTAAAACTTGAAAATCGTCTCTATAAAACTCAAAATTCATTCCACATTGCCTTAGATCTATTAATTTCTTATGTGAATTTGATTTGGATGCAATAGACTAATCAATTTCTATTTTATCTTTTTCATCTCTTCAATTCTTTTAAACAAAATATTCTATGATTGTTAAATGTTACGCATAATGGAGTTTATAGTCAAATTGTTTATATGTTTCGTGATGGGTTTTAGTTGTTTTTGTATTTCGTCTCTCCTTAAAATGTATAAAAACTAGTGAAATTCTTTAAAATATTGTATATTTGTCTTTATATGTAAGACCTTCTAATTGAACCAATTCGTCTAGCTACAAAAAATAATATATGTGCATTAATAATGAGACATATGAACCATATTATTCACGTAAGATGTGAAATGTTAAAATATGTTACGTATGTTCCCAATTTTCTCTATTGAAAATTTGAAATAAGACATCCTTAGAAATAAACGAAAGAGAAACCTAAATTATAGGGAACTTTAACGAAAAATTATCAGTACCGTACACTTTAACAAAAGATCACATTTTTACACTAAAAAGTCAATCCTGATACTAATCACATTACCCTTTATTTTGTCTTTATCGTTAAAACTTAAAGTTTTAAAATCTTTTTCATTAAATTTTATTTGTGATCCACATTTATTTTC
Source organism: Malus fusca (assembly GCA_035220775.1). Taxonomy (NCBI): domain Eukaryota; kingdom Viridiplantae; phylum Streptophyta; class Magnoliopsida; order Rosales; family Rosaceae; genus Malus; species Malus fusca. The sequence continues at coordinate 28,541,365 of CM069069.1, forward strand.
TAATGAGTGGGTGAGTCTGTGTTGGGCAACGTGGCCCAATATGCAACGGTGGTGACTAGTATCAGCCCATCTCCTCTCTCTCTCTAAAGTCGCACCCCCGCCAGTGCCCGTGCCTGAGTGGCATCCTTTCTCGTCGTGGCAATGGAAGCCTCAGTTTCTTCCTCCATACTCATGAAAAATCCAAGCATTTCCAACAGAAATCTATTGTTTGAAAGCAGAAACATTACAAAGTGTGCAAGCTTTACCAGAAAACCACGGAACCTTGCGATACAAAAACCAAGCACAAAAGTTTGGAGGATTGCAGCAATCGAGGATGTTTCAGCTGTAGTTGATCCGACCCCGGTCGTCATCACCTGGCAAATTGTTGTCGGAGCTATAGGTATGTGTATATGTGTGTGTGTGTGTGTGTGTTTATTCTTACATCTTATATAAGTGCTTTATTACTTTTAGTGCTTTAAATTTTGTTAATATTTTTGCAGCTGGAGTTACACCTTTTGTGGTCGCTGGAATTGAATTCAGCAAAAGAATAGTAAGTTCAGGAATATTACATGAATTCATGTACAAAAATGAGTTATTATCCAATAAATCATATGTTATTAAGTGATAATATGTTATTGATTATGATTTATGCAAATGTGGTATTGGTAGATCGCGCAGAAAAGATGCGAGATATGTGGAGGGTCAGGACTTGTTTTGACCAAAGACAACTATGTGAAATGTCCTGAATGTGGTATGCTTCATACTCCATCATTTATTTGCTTCTATATATTATCAAGGGACCGAAATTCTATATAGGTTCTTTTATTTTTGGAACGTGATTTTCCGGTTTTCTCCTTCTGCGTTCATTCTCTTGTCTCCATCTCTTTATTCTCTTTTAAGTTATTCAATCCCAAAGTTAAAAGAAAAAAATGAAGTGCAAGAGAAGAAAAGGGATGTGCGAATATTTTTACTCTTATTTTTCTTGGACTGAAAATTTAGCGGATTTTTTGTAAGTTAATTTATTTCCTTTTTGTTTTTGAATTCTTCTTTCAGGTGGATTTCTCCCTTGGCAATCATGGAAAAGATTCTTTTCTGGCTAAGATCCAATAATTTTTAGCATTAATACATTTTCTGTAAGGTTCGATGGAGGACGTTTGATCCAATTTTATGATGCAACTTGATTTGAAGAATACGTTGCTTTGTACATGTTGGTGTGTGATTTCGTGGGATAAGACAGCAATGTGAAAGCTTGTAGAATTTGGAGGGGGAAGATCACAATCTGCCAGGCAGAATGGGATCTGTGAATAATGTTTTGTGCCTGTATATTTGCAGTACATTGAACAACTGTTATATAAACAGGTCAATTTCCTAAGCCCGTGTTCGATGATTTAGGGTAGATTATCGTGTAGTTTGTTTAAAAAAAAAAAAGGCAATCCAAATACAATTTTGAGCCTATTTGACGAGAAATAAAACATCCGGAAGAATCCCCTTGCTAGTCATAATTTTTTTAGCTCACATTACAATTAAGCTGGCCACTTCATGAGAGCTGAAGGACTCATGAACTACATTGTGTAGGAATTTGCAGGGTGGAAATTAAATTTTACAAACTCTCTTTAAGATCTTTAATCCTATGGTTGATGTATTCACTTATATGAGATAGAAACTATACACCTTTTGGGGCACTACCTTTAATTTCATCAAGCTTGATCGCCCTAAGGTAGGGCCTTCTTCCTTTGCATGCATGCTCCATCTCCAAAGACCAAGAACACCCTTTGTAGATTTCGGTTGCACCTAGCAATCATATCAGTAGATTGTCTACGCACTCTGTTTCCAACAAAGATCAAACCGCGTAGTTCACCTTTAGAACTAAGGTGAGAATGGAGAAGGATGGTTTTGGTGGTGGTAGTGTTTTCTCTATTCTAGAGAGAGAAAAAAACTCACTGAAAATATTAATTTTTTAATACAAAAATATATTTTACATTAGGAGGATGGGAGAGTTCGGCTAAACCATACAATGGACAACCTAATTTGGTATCAAATTCGTCATCTACGAGATTCAAACCTAAGACCTCTCACTAACAAGCGAAAATGAATACCACCAGACTGAGTGACAGTTGTGAGATGAATTAGACTCTTTTAATTATTTTACCAAATTTAAAACTCACCTTTTAATCTACCTTTTTGTGAAGACAACAATGATCGTCTTTGAGGATCACATAGACCATGTCAGGCGCCTAGTCGCATGTCATGTTCTCCTAGTCAATGTGCTATATATGGGATAACATATTCGGTTGCAAATTACAATGCAATACAGTCATTTTCTAATACAATTCTCTCAAATACAATTTAGGCTATTTCATGTCAAGTGCCTAAGTGACCAACTCATGATTCAACTGGATAGATTTGAAACTTCATTCCAAATCACAACTTTTTCACCAAAGACTTCTGAACTATGTCGATGAGCATTCTCCGTCAATTGTGAAGGTTAGAGATTCATTTTTGTACATTCACTGGCCTCCATGATTAGGTAGTTTAACCCCAACAATATCGTGGACACCCTTTCACATCAGAGTGCCTTTAATATAATCAAAGATTAAGGACCTAACCACAAGACAATTGTGATGTCTCGGGTCAAATGACTAATTTGCAATATTACAACGATCTAGTTCCTATTACATGACTATTTATCTAGTATGCATAAGATCTCGAGGCAATCACGTTCAATAAAAAACTTAATCTTTATTAACACATACACATTTGTCTTAGTGACTCTCACTAATGGCTTTAGACTAGCCATGCATCCCGTCTTACAATGTGCAGAATAATGTCTACCAGTTTTACTGGATTAGAAGATATCCACTAGAATAATCCAACGAACAAGAACAATGTTTATGATAAACACATATTAAGAGGGTCTCTTTAACATAAGTTATCTCTTACATATGTTTATAATCATTATCCATGCACTCACTAATGAGATTGCCTTGAAAATCTACCTATAGTGATCTAGCCAACGATTAGATTACGAACTAATCCCTAAGTAAAGCAATCCACTAACCTTGATTGCTTTTACGGTATACATCCAACACATTGGGCACCATGAAAGTACAATAGATAACAAAAGTTCTTGGCTAAGATCTCACACCACTAGAATTTTGAAATTAATACTAGAGTTAAACTTAAAAGCTTCCACTTATAAGTATGGAGAAATGCTCTTAGACTGTAGTGCTAGCTTTAACTGACCTATGTTTGAAAAAAGAAAATGTCCATCAACCTATACGGAAATATTAAAAATTATTTATTGACCAAACTAAATTTTTGTAATATAATACTAACAACAACCAACACTTTCAATTTCACCTACATATTTTCATTGACCCAAATCAGCTTCCCTTTACTTATAATAATAATATGTCACATCTATGTGAAATAATTGAGGAGAACAAATTTCACACCAGTAAGAATTACAACTAAATTCATGCAACTAAGAAAAGAACATACAAGTTAAACTTTGTCACACCGATGTAGTTTATGTCAAGAGCTCTCTGATACTGTACTATTGGAATCCTTGGAGTTTCCAACAACTAAAAAGTATTATTAAACTAAGGGATTGCTACAACTAGTATAACGCATTTGTCCCTGAAATCTAAGACTTTCTTTCTCTCCGAGTGAAAGTTTTTCTCTCCTATTAAGAGTCTTTCTCGCCTTCTGGTGTGAGTCTTCAAAAATCAAGAAATCCCGGTGGTGCTGACCCTAGCCTCGGCCGGGGTCGGTCGCCGTTCCTTCCCTTCTCTTTTTCTCTTCTCTGTTCTTCGCTTCTACTGCTCTCTTTCTCTCTCTGCTTTCTACCCCAGTCTTGTCTATCCCTCTTGCTCAGTTGGTATCCCTCCGCTTTGTTCATCAAATTTTTTATTTTCAGCCATGAATATCGTTGAGATCGTGTGTAGAGCTCCGGCGTTTTTACCGGCTTGGGTGTTTTCAACACCACCACCTTCTCCTGGTTATCTGCCTTTACCAGCAGCGTTGTTCGTGGGCTTCCACGAACTTCATCCCGATAGTTGGCTACCTTCGTTCAGGTGCTGACTGTCTTTTCTTTGTGGCTATGCTCGTGAAGCTGATCGAAATAGGATGATGCATTTGAAAAGACGATACTCGCCTGTGGATGAGGATTTGGACGGATTGAGGTTTACTATGGCAACGACGGATGCAATGGATGGTTCTAGAGTCTATAATTTGGTTTGTGTGTTTGGGCTTCAAAAGTTGGTTGGTCCCGTTGTCCTCTATTTGTCGTGGCCCACTTTTTACTTGTCCATATGTTAGCTTTGGGTCTTTGGTTGTATTTTTGTTTGCTTCTTGTCAGTAATAAAAGTAGCACTTTGACAAAACAAAAAATAAAAGGTATTATTAAACTTTATCATGGGTGCTAAAAGTCCCCATTATGATTAGCTTTTCTCCTTTTAATTTGGATGTCTACTTCGCTGACTTTGGAGGATGCATTTAGGGTGCGTTTGTTGCATCGGACTGTTTTGGACTGGATTAACTTCAAGGATTAAATTGGACTGGCTTAGACTAGACTAACTTAGTGAAACGTTTGGTGCAGTGACGGACTAAGAAATAGGACTATAATATTATATTATTTAATCTATATTTATTAATATTTTTTTAAAATTTAATCTATATCAATTAATATTTTATTATTTCTTTATCATTTTCCATTTGTTCTAGACTCATCTTCTTCTCTGATTTCTATGCCTTCTCTTTATAATTTTCCATTTTTTACTCCGGCCCTCCGTCTCCTCCGTCTCCTCCTTCCCCCTTCCTTTTTCTTCTGTTTCACATATGTACCACTGTCCCCTCTCCCCTCTCTCCCCTTGTATTCATTTCGTTTCGCCTCCAAGGAAGCCCTTGGAGCAGGAGCTGCGGTGTGGTAGAGGGATCTCAAATTGCGAAGATCGTTTTCGGATTCAAAGTTCTTTAGGCGAAGACTGTTATCTCTGTTTTATGGGTCTAATTCAAGTTCAATCGACGAAAATGGAGAACCCATTTTTGCATATCGATTAAGTGTTAAGTGTTCTTTTGTCTGTTCGTCAGGAAATTTGGGCTATGGGTTCGTCTGGAAGCAAATAGGGGGTTGGGTTCGATAGGTTCACAGGATGATGGAGATTGGCAAAAAGGCTAGATTTTGATGACTGGGTTCGCGGGGATGTTGGTGGTGGTGGAGACGGGATTAGCAATCCCGTAGTTTTCGAGGGGTTTAGCTAAGATCAACAAGCGAAGGACTTAGTCGGCACAAGTCCGAGCTAATCCCATTTAACTTAGTCCCTTGCTATACCAAACATGGGTTATTAGTCCTAGCTAGTCCAGTCCTAGCTAAGAAGGTCAAACAAACGAGGCCTTAGGGTACAAAAGCTTCATTTCCCTCGTGAGAGACTTTCTCTCTATCTGAGAGTCCTTGCTCAGTTGTGTGAGTGGACCCAATCTCAACAAATTCCAGAGCCGCCGACCCTAGCTATGGTTAGGGGCGGTGGCAGTCATTTCCTCCTGCCCTTTGTCTCCTCTTTTCTTCCCTGATTTTGCTTTATCCCTTGCTCCCCACCCCTATTTGGCTTGTCCCTCACACCACATGGTGTTCGTCATCTTCGACCATCTCCATTTTGTTCTGCAATCAATGTTTACCACAATTTGTTGCGGCTCATTGAGATAGTGTGTAGAGTTTCAATATACCCACCGACTCGGATATTCACAACACCACCACTTTCTCTATGGTTGTTGGCTTTGTCGGTAATTTTGCTCGGGTATTGCGATGGGCTTCTTCCACTTTGTGACTGGTTTTTTCCTTTGTGGCTGCGTTTGAAAAGTTACTTGCAGCTGGTTGATGCGATTGGAGAGGCATTTGTCGACTGGAGGTGTGAAAGCTTGCATATCGTGTTGTTTCACTGAAGCAGAGGCGGTGGAAGCAGAAGACTAGGGTTTCTTTTGCTAGTTTCTGGTTTGAGCCTGAATTCTTATTTGGGCTCTTTTTTATTTAACTTTATTTGTCGAATTTTGCTTGTATTTATTTGACTTTAGACCTTTGTTGTGTAAACTTGAGTTGTTGGTAAAGGAATTGTTTACCTTTGCACCAAAAAAAAAATATTCGCTGACTTTGAAGAGTCATACATTCTTCCAAACCCTCAACTTCAAAACCTTTAATTAATAACAATATATAAAAGGTCCAATATTATGTACTGGTGTTGTTTTTGATTAATTAATCAGCACAAGGATTAGTCTGACTTTATGATCTAGCAAACTAGAAAATGACGGCAGCTACCTAACCATGACCACATTTTTCATGCTTTAATATGTGCATGATATATGATAAGAACAATCTCACTCAAATTTGCTGGAACACACATGATCAGAACCAAAATAGAGATTTTTTTGTGAGGGTTAGAGGTCTATTGTCACAGCCCGTCCCGAGATTCTATTACCGAGGTTGTGAAATGACGAAAGTACCCTTGACGATTAATAAGGTGTGGGTGTGACATGATATTTGTAATGCATATTTCCCTAAGTTTTGGAAAATTGAAATGGATTAAATTATATGAAATTTGTGTGGTTAGGGTTGTTTGGACCACACACCACATGTACTCTTCCTCTCATTTCCCGTGATCTCTCTCTCTCTCTCCTCTTCTCAGTTTCTCTCTCTCTCTCTCTCTTTCGAACTCACACGGACAAGATCCAAAGAGCATCAAAACGTCGCAGATCGTCGTGTTTGAGACCACCATCATACTCCTGGAGACCACACGATCACACTGGTAGCCATTTCAGGTGAGGAATCATTCGATATCACGTCGAAATCACAACTCCGATTTTGATCACTATTCATGCAAACGTAAAATGTTGTGTTTTAAGGAAATCTAAGCTCATAGGGAGCTTAAGGAGGTCACAAGGAGGCTCGGAGTGATTCGTTGGAAGAAATTGGACGTCGGGATCGTGAAATTCAAAGTTGGCCGGTTTCTTGGATTTTTCCCGACGAAATCCCGTGGGTTTTGAAGCTTAGAAGAGGTATAATGTTATTCTACTCCTCTCCAGCTTTCTTTTGGTGCAAATTTCGTAGAAATTGGATGAAAAACGAGTGAGAAATCGAACTTAGAAAATTTACCCAGTTTCCGGCGACGGCGACGGTCGCCGGAGCTGAAGGAAGAAGAATGAGGAATATTCCGTTAAGTTAAACGGAATATTCTAACGGCGTTAAGTTACGCCGTGAAGTTTTATTAAAGGACAAACGGAATATTCTCAGAATATACCTGACAGCGTTAACTGACGCCGTCAGTGTGCAGTGCACGTGGCCGCGAGTGGGGGCGCGTTTGGCCGTGCGTGTGTCGGCGCGTGAGGGCGCGTGAACAGTCCAAAAATTATTTAAAAAATTTGGGGATGTCCGTGGAGTCGAGTAGGTCACTGTGGTATATTCATATACCCAATTTGAGCACCGTATGAGAAGTTATTAAGAATTGTTGGTTAGATGCTTTAAATAGCATTTATAATTATTTTGCATATAGGTGAAAATGTGAATTGACGATCCGACCGTTGGATCGTCACCAAACTTTGATGCATCGTAATACATAATATTTGAGGATTATAGGAACTTACGGATTGGGAATCCGATTTACGGATCTTCCGGAATTGGAGTTGTAATTTCATAAAATAGAATGTTAACCGTCACTTGGTTTTGGAAATTGACGGAGATCCGACCGTTGGATGGTAATGAAATTTTAGGATGTTGTTCTAGAGATTTTTTGTGGACCTTTGGAAGTTATGGATTGGAAATCGGAGTTGCAGATCTTCCGGATCGAACTGCGTAGTGAAGTGTTTTATATAAGTTATATATTCAATGGATATGATTTCTGAGGTTGGATTTGATTATTGTTCTAGGCGCCGATCGTCATGACGCCTCGATGTGTTGTGCTAGGGAGCTGTTGGGCGAACTCCAGGTGAGTGGGCAGTATTTCTGTTTAAACCTATATACTATCGATATTTTTCCCAGAAATTGAGTTTGAATGAAAATACGTTTTCAAATGCCATGCATACATGATATGAATGATATGAGTTATATGAATTGATGCATATATATATGAATTGACGCGGTGGACGCACAGGTGAGTTTTATTATTTTGCAGATGATTTATTTTATATGAATTGCATTGAAAAGCTCATAACCTGCCCCTAGGTGTTAGTGCTTATATTAGTATTCACCACACCGCACGCTCGCCTTGGATCCAAGTAGGTGGATGTCGTACAGACCATGTGAGGGTTCCGACATGCCAGTCGTACAGACCATTAGAGGGGTTCCGACTGGTGGGTGACCGTAGATATGCGCACTGATGATTGATGTGAGAAGCACTAGAGCGTATTTATACACCTGTCATCGTACAGACTACCTTATGTAGTTCCGAGTGACGTGCAGAGTTAGACCGTACAGGTCACCGAGGTGACTCCGGATGGATTGGATGTTGAGCTATAGAATTAACCGAACAGGACCAACTGCAAGGTCTCCGGTTAATTCATTATTTCACCTGTTACATTGATGCATCATTCAAACTGTTTTTAAAAGTTTTTACATGGCGTACTCTCTGGTTTTAAGAAAGATGATGATTTGAGATTTATGAAAAACTATATGCTATTATGCTATTTTCTGGGAAAGTATACAGGTTTTACAGCGAGGGGTTAGAAATGTTTTAAATGAAATGTTTTCGAAAAACTTTGTTTTACTGACCCACTCAATTTTGTTTTGCGCCCCTCCAGGTTCAAGTTAGCAGAGCTTTGGTGGCCACGAGGAATCCAACGGTGTTCTGACAGAATTCACAAAAGTAGGACTCACCCTCGGGTGTTTCATCTTTGTAATTGTATTCTTTAAGCTTCCGAACTGGGTAAATGGTTACGTCACTCTCACGTGACGGCCAGCACGCCCTCCTTCGGGATGGGGTGTGTCATCTATTATCTTGAGTGATGTTATTCTCATCTCAATATCTTATCTTCCTACCCACCTTTTAATGAATTTTTTAATTACAAATTTGTCCATTTACAAAAAGACTGATAAGGACATTAATTATCTTGTTTTGCTTAATTTAAAAAAAATAAAGGTTGGCCATGGGAGACAATTTGTCTACCATAAACCCCTAACTCATATTTTCATCTCCTTTCATTCAGAGAAAGTAAAAAAAAATAGCAATGGACTTAGAAGATGACTTTTTCATTGAACAGATAGAAGATGACGCTTCTACAGAAGAGGTAGAAGATTATGTTTCCATTGAAAACGTAGAAGAATAATTTGTGTGTAGGTCATTTGAATTTGTCCATCGTATCTTTAAATTTGTCGTTGTCAAATTCTTTTGAATTTGGATACCTCTGTCATTTCCATTTGAATTTGCAGACCTTAGTGGTTTCCATTTACATATTATTTGTTATATTTTTTAAGAGACAATTTTATAATTTCATATGTACGTATATATTAAAGGTTATTTTGGGAATAATAGTTGATGGGAAAATAACATTTCAATTTTTTAACTTTTTAAGGTGGGTGGGAAAATAAAACAATGGGGATCTAGTGGCTCTCATTATCTTTTACATTCATGGGTGTAAGGAGGTGAGGGATCCTAAAATGATTATTTTTGTAATTTTATTTTAATTTTTTAAATGGTTAAATACGAATAATTGCCCACCTTTAGAGGTGATGCCAAATTAGTCTCAACTTTTTAAAACATTTCAAATACCTTCCTATACCTACCTAACGTTTAGAAAGAATGGACACTTGTTAGGTCGCCAATGTTAAGTGATGATGTCATTACTGTTAATTGATAATGTCTTTAATGTTAAGTGATGGCATAGACGAATATGGAAGTTGATTTTCACTTATTTATGGAGTTTTGAATCCTCAAATGGACAATTCTTAGCCAAGATAAATGTTATATTTGTCTACTTAAAAGGATTAGTTTATAGATTTAGATCTCTATAGATGACGTGAGAATGAAGCACGATTCAATACTTATCCAGGTAATCCCTTAATGTTGATGACCTAATGAATGTCCATTTTCCGAAAACATTAGGTTGTCATTGGAACGTATTAAAAGGTCGGGACCAATTTGAAATTACCCTTAAGGTTGAGATCAATTTGAAATTACCACTTAAGATTGGGTAGTTATTTGTAGTTAACCGCAAAAAAAAAAAAATTGTAGCACTTATTAAACATTTCATTTGATACATGGAGAATGTTAGCAACCTTTTCGTCTTTCTTTTTTGTTCTACAATATTGCACGATAATATAACCATTTTTTTAAGTCACCCTTTAAATATCATATGTGCAAAACTAAATTTGAATTCGTTTAGTCATCTAACGGTTATCCAATATATAGACATGCATGTTAGTTTCTCAATTAAATAATTTTGACAAACATTACTTCAATAGTTCAAACAATTTCTAATTTGGCCGATTTTTTTAAGAGTTGATCTTTAAATGATAATGATACTAATCACCAAATAACATCGCAAAATGAATATAAAAAAAATAAAAAAATAAAAAAAAGGTAAATTACACAAAGCAACCTTAACTATTGGGGCTGATTTTTTTAAGAGTTGATCTTTAAATGATAATGATACTAATCACCAAATAACATCACAAAATGAAAAAAAAAAAAAAAAAGGGGTAAATTACACAAAGCAACCTCAACTATTAGGCCAATCACAGTTTTATACTCCATCTTTAAAAAAATGTCAATGTCATACCTCATATACGAATTTATTACAATTTCATACCTTTCGTCAGTTGGTTGTCAATTCCGCCGTTAAATGCTGACGTGACTTGAGACGAGACCCACTTTTTATTAAAAAAATTTAAAAAAAAAAACCAAAAAACCAACAAAAAAACCCAAACCCACCTTCTTCCTAATCCCACCCACCCCACCCCCCCCCCAAGCACCCTTCATCCCTTCACTCTAGAACCCCACCCACCCTTCCGCCCTTCACTTCAGAACCCACTGCTGCCTCTCTTCCTACATCTCCTCCTCCTTTAGCCATCAGATCTCAAAATTACCATCAGAACCAAACCACTCCATCCAACCATCAGAACCAAACTATCTCCTTCGCCGTTCATCAGCAGTTCGACAACACCAATCTCATCAGACCTCAAACAAAAAATCAAACCCAATCCAAAATCAAATCTCATCATCCCACCCCCAGAACCCCAAAAATCAAATCCAAAACCAAAATTTCATCATCTCCAAACCCATTAAGAATCAAATCGTATCCCACCTTCTCGAGCCGTCACCGTTCTAGGTTATCAACAAAATAAATCGCATCCTGGGTCGTCAACGCCGACGCCGTCTACATCGCCTTCCTCGAACCCTAACCTGGTCGCATCCGCATTGGCCTCTCGCTCTTCCATTTTCGTGGAGAGTCAAAGAGGATAGAGAAGACTAGAAGAGAAGGGGGAAGGACCAAGAGAGAAATGGGGAGAGGTGTGGGGAGGTTAGTGGAGGAGGAGATGGAGGAAGAGAGGCAGCGATGAGGTTCTAGAGTAAAGGGAGGAATGGTGGGTGGGGTTCTAGAGTGAAGGAAGGAAGGGTGCTGGAGGGGACGGGTGGGATTAGGAAGAAGGTAGGTTTGGTTTATTGGTTTTTTTAAAACTTTTTTTTAGTTAATATTTAATTAATTTTTTAATAAAAAGTAGGTCTCGTCTCAAGCCACGTCAGCATTTAACGGAGGAATTGACAGACAACTAACGAAAGGTATGAAATTGTAATAAATTCGTAGATGAGGTATGACATTGATATTTTTTAAGCATGAGGTATGAAACTGTGACTGGTCCAATAGTTGAAGTAATTTTGTGTAATTTATCCAAAAAAAAAAACCCAACATTTAATTAAGAAAATCCGAGTGAAAAAGTTGTTAGCATTCCTTTATATATAAATGTCAAGGACATGTACAAGTTACTTCATAATATACATAACAGTATCGTCTCAACCTGCATCCAAGGAAATATATGCGTAACCTATCAAGAAAATGTGCAATCACTCACTGTGGGAAGGTTGTTTACTTCATTCCATTTACAAATGAAAACCATGAACACATATCAACTTTTTATAAACGAGGCGTAGGCGAGACGTTTCACAAATAGCTTTGTCTATGCGAAAGCCTTGAGGCATGAAACGAAGAATTATATACTAAGACAATACTTTTTTAAACATTTCAAAGAGAGATAAAGTTAATACATATGTAAGATGACATCATTACTGTATTTTTTTTTTGAAATGTAAATTACAAAAATACCCTCATATTTGAACAGGTGGAGGCGTATAAATCCTAGCTAGGTGAGTGGAGGAGGTATAAACTCAGAGAACAGAGAGAGAAAAGACGACCAGATATCGCGGTAACGCTGAAGGCATGCACCACCACCGGATGTCGGGTATTTCAATAAAATCGGTATGACATACTTTCACAAGCTCCATAACAAGTTGTACTGCCTCATCGTCAACATCGACGAACTCTGGTCGCTCCTCCCCAAGGAGGCTAAGGATGACGCGCTACTCATCAATGTGACTCAGACGGCTTCTTCAAGGTTTTGGGCAAGGGTGTGTTGCCGCAGCACCAGCCCATTGCTGAGATCGCCATCATCCTCTGCTACTTCCAAGGAGATAAAGTTGGAGATCGAACAAACTGAGGAAGGGTAGAATGTGCCGGGATCGGTTCCGAATTGAGGGATGCAGGTTGGATAGAAAGTGGCAATTTCCTAGGACTCATGCGTTTTCTTTGAATTTTCAGTTAGGATGGTTCTTCACCTGAAAAGATGTGGCTTTATATCAATGAGGTAAAAAATTCATCAGAGTTTTATGTATTTTTTTTCAATATTTTATGACTGTAGGTCGTAAGTCGAGGGCGGCCATAACATGAGGTTACTACTTTCAAGACATTTGATTTTATAATAGAAATGAGATGACTATTTTGATGATTTTTTTAGATGGGTTTCTAACTGGTGGTGTAGGCAGCGTCCAAGTTGATAAAGACTACAGTGGACCAATTTTGGAGCAATACAGAATTGAAAGAAACTCATGAGAAGGAGAGGGTGGACGATAGAAATGTTGGAGAGTGCTCTAGCTAGGCACGGGTAATTTAAAAGTGGTATAGCATTATATATTTATAGTCAAGTGATCTCAAACCTGTGTAATTAGTTAGCTTTTTCGTATATACTTGTAATTACATTAATAACTAGTTAATTAATTATATGAAGTTCACCTTAATTTTTCATGTCAGAAGGGGAAGGGCATGTGACCTCTACAATGTTTGTGTTGTCTTTTTTGAGAGAGGGTACTATTGCCAATATAATCTCATGAGAAGTATAAGAAGTATCGGAAGAAATTCATGAGAAGAAGGATAGGGTGGAGGATGGAAATACTAAAGAGTACTTTATGCATGAGTAATTTAAAAGTGGTACAAGTGATCTCAAAACATTCCATATGTAATTACTTAGTTTTTCATGTAGGGTTGTTCCATTCATTTAAGGATTGAGAAAAAAGTTGTCTCTTTTAAATTCTAGTTTATATGGTTGTTTCATTTAATGATTGAGAAAAAGGTTCTCTTTTGAATTTTTTGTGCTTGTTTGTGAAGTCATTCTTTTGAAACGTGTATTTTTTTTATCTTTACGTTATGAGATACTTCATGGTTGTATTCTAAATTCAAAATTAATAAATAAATAAAACCCTTGGTCTCTATTTTGTTTCTTACATATATTTTGAAACTGATTTTGCAAAAAAACGACCGAAGAGCGGTTGAATTGATGACAATTATGTAGTTTTGTGAAAAATATACAAACATGGTCGAGGAGCGGTTGGACTGATGACATGTATGTAGTTTTGTTGAAAATATACAAACGAATTCTACTAAAACTATGCAAAATGATTCTACATGTATTTGAAACTGATTCTACAAAAATGGTCGAAGATGGATTGAACTGATTATGCAAAAATGATCGAGGATTGATTTGACTAATTCTGCAAAAATGGTGGAAGAGTACATGTTGAACTAATTCTACAAAAATGGTCAATGACGAGTTGAACTGATTCTGTAAAAATAGTGGAGGACGAGATGAAAGCAAAAATGGTATGGTGAACTGATTCTGCAAAAATGGTCGATGACAAGCTGAACTGATTATACAAAAATAGTCGAAGACGAGTTGAACTGATTCTGCAGAAATGGTTAAAGAAGATTGAATTTAATTCTGCAGAAATGATCGAAGATTGGTTGAACTTGATTCTGCAGGACAGGTTGAACTTGATTTTACAGAAATGGTTGAAGACGAGATGAAACTGATTATGCAAAAATGGTTAAGGACGGGTTGAACTAATTCTGCAAAAATGGTCGTGGACGGTTGAATTGATTCTGCAAAAATGATCAAAAACATGTTGAACTAATTATGCAAAATTGGTCAATGACAGGTTGAACTGATTCTGCAAAATATGGTCGAAGACTAGTTGAACTGATTCTGCAAAAGTGAAATAGGAAGGTTGAACTGATTCTGCAAAAATAGTCGAAGACGGGTTGAACTGATTCTGCAAAATTGGTTGAAGATGGGTTGAACTAATTCGGCAAAAGTGGTTGAGGACGATTGGTAATGACGGATTGAATTGATTCTAGTAATGAATGATACAAACTAATTCTTTATATATTTTCAAAATTGATTCTGCAGAAATAGTCGAGAATGTGTTGAGTTTATGACACATATTAATTTGTTGGAGTTGTGAAGGTTGGATTCTATTAACAACTCTAAAGCCTTAGGGGTATAGCTGGCATTTTAAAACTTTTTTTTTCCATGTTTTTTTGTTGGGCTTTAGTTGTTTTTTTGTTTTTGTCTCTTCTTGACATGATTAAAAACTAATGGAGTTCCTTGAAATATAGTGAAATTTTTTGTTTATATATAAAGCTCCCAAAAGACAAGGATAATATATCTCTATTAATTAATGAAACTTTTTTTGTCAACCAAAAGAGGGTGAAAAGACTACTCAGTCTTCTATCACACACAAAAAGTGATGGGCAATAATGTAATTTCACGGGTCCAAATTTTACTGTTTTTTATTGAAACATCACCTACGTGTGATGTTAAAATACCTCCAATATTGATACCCAATTGAATGCCTTGAATCGTGCCTCCACATAACGTATATGCGTTTTCGCCTACTCCGACAAAATAGAGGCGATTTTTCTGCCACTCCATCTCTAAAGCTGCCTAGTTGCATCGTGGGACGAGTTTTTTAAACCACTAACATATATACATATATAAGGACAGCATGATGTGCTGCAGACGTGATATTTACAGTTTGAACGCTATCTAAATATGTAGTGCTCGATCGAGAGTAAAGTCGAAACCCTAAGTAGATATACCAGATATGAAAACAAAAGGAGTACAGAAATATTGAACCTACACGATCAAATGATCTTTTGCTTCCCTAATATATGATGAAATGGCTTTTGGCCTTTCATTCACAAAATCAACGCATGCAGGAGGCAGACAGGTCCAGACCACAGGTCCTTATCTTGAATTAATTTTTGAATTTCATATCATTTATCATGTCAACCCTGCCGATTGGTCTTCAACGTCACCCGTAATTGCAACTATTTTGATGTTGGCATGAAATCTAAAGCCACCGCCTTCGACCTTTCTGTTGAAATTTTTTAATTAATTAATTAATTAGGACTAAATTTGACTGAATGGTTTGGTAAATAATAATCACTTCCATCACCATAAAAATATTCAGCTTTGAGTTTGGAAGCTGTAGAAAATTGTAAGTGTAACCAATTATACAATTATCAATTATATACAATTACATATCTATTTTTCTTATCGAAAAGTTAGTTGTGTGATAAATAAGATTGACGCGTGGTTGTACCTGACTTATGTAATTGAATCAATGTAAGGACGTCGGTCATCATGCTTGCAAAAGTGTATTCGGAAATATAAGGACGTCGGTCATCATGCTCGATTGATATATACAACACCAAATGGAGTAGCAGTGTTTGTTGGTTCTCTTGTCCCTCGTCTCTGATCTTCGTCGTACAGTGTTTGTTGGTTCTCTTGTCTCTTGTCTCTGATCTTTGTCGTACAATTACACACAACATTTGTTGGATGGTATGACTTGTGAGTAAAGTCGACATAACAAACGGTTATGGGCTTCTTGTATTGGGAACTGGATCTTCTCCGAGCCAAATCCTCGGGATCCTGTTGAGCGACAAATACGAGCCGTTGGATTTCGATCCAACGACTACAATTATTATAACTTAAGAGGGACCTTCATATTTGTAGTCATTTGATCGAAATTCAACGGCCCGTGTTTGTCACTCAGCAAGATCCCGAGGGTTTGCCTCGGAGAGGATCCAGGTCCCTTGTATTGTATATGGAGTATGATTCTCTCTCCTCCTAATCTCTGTCCCCTTCCATCCCCTTCTATTTAAACTGTTGCGATTACGCCACATCTACATCTTGTTTTAAATTTTTTTATATATAGAATAAGACAAAAAGAAGAGTGTAAGAGAAAAGAATGGAAGAGGATGGTAATATGAGGGGAGAGAATCCTACTCTATTGTATATTACCCATTCCGTCCAACCTTCAAAATAGCTTGGTAATTTGCTCAATTTATTTGGGAAAATTCCATACTTCGGTAAAGAAAAATGAGATACACTTAATTATAATTCTATCCAGTAAAATTTGATCTAATGAAACATAGTTCCTATTTTATTTAAGATTCTAAAAGACGCTAGACGCTTGTTGGACAGCGAGTTGGAGCCTAGCGGCTAGGTGAGAACATAGACGGATTTAAGTAAATATATTATGTATCGTATAAATGTCTGATTATACTTAAAAAAAATACATAATTTCATAGGGATACATAAGTTGCAAAATTGAATGATAGAGATATTATGATGTTTAGGACATAATGTAAACATAGGGAACACGTATATCATGTGTGTTCATATAAAGTATTCAACAAGTCTTTTATAATTTTTTTTTTTTAAAAAACACTGTAAATGAAAATTACATATTTTTTGTCAAAGTAAGAGTCGCAACCTATACAGGTGTCTAGGTGGGTTTGGACGAGTTAGGTTGTTTAGACGCCCTTCCTTAATTTTCAAACACTTGGAGATTAATAGGGACGGTGACCCCACCTAAAGGGTGCTAGGCAAGAATTTTTAAAACAG
This sequence comes from Malus fusca, assembly GCA_035220775.1. Taxonomy (NCBI): domain Eukaryota; kingdom Viridiplantae; phylum Streptophyta; class Magnoliopsida; order Rosales; family Rosaceae; genus Malus; species Malus fusca. Next base: position 28,558,565 of record CM069069.1, read on the forward strand.
TAATCTTATTTGAGGACGTTCTGAATTCATATTTGATATGCGGCATTTATCGAATTTAATGATAATAAAATAAAGTAAAATTCTCACTCCTTTCACTACTGAACAATTTTCTCTCAAAACTATTACCGCATTTTGCCTTTTTTGTTGTTGTCGTAGAGAGTTGGTTTTCACACTTCTTAAGCTTGTCGTGCACTTCTTTATAGATTTAGTTATTTATTTCAATAAATTGAGCGAACGCGAAAATCATGATTAACGCGAGTGTATACAAATTAAGAAAAAAAGGTGTTTATCATTTTCCTTCGTGTAAATCGCAATCAAACAACATGATTACTCCCTTGTCTGTGGGGTTTAGTTTTGTCAAATTCTTAACTATAAGCATAACTGATTGAAGCACATAATTCTTAAATAAATTGAGTAGAATGACATTGACTCCATAAATCCGAAGGAAAAAGATAACCATGTCCAATTCAATGTCCAATATTTTATTGTCTCTTGCCACTCAATATTACGGTTTAGTGATATTTTTTTAATTGTAAGTAAAGTTCCAAGTTTGATTATAACGAAAGACAAATTTAAACCACATTATTACACAACTATTATGAGACTAAACATACTCTCTTACCCCTTAATATAAATTATAACGTTTGATAATATATATATATATATATATATATATATAACGTTTTCCATAAAAAGACTTTGACGTCGACCATGACTTAAGAGACGACTACAATACAAAGAGATGATGAACGTTGAAACAAGAAATAAATAATGGGAGTTTTAGGCGCTAAATGTCGTAATGTGTGTGGCAGCAATGTAATTCGTGAAAAGGTTGAGGTTTGATGTTAGGAAAGCACTGTTATAAGATGCAGATATTTTGTTAGGTTATGTAGGAGACGATGTTTTGCTAACAGACTTTGGATCTTTGCATTTGAACTCAGAAGCAAAGAAGAACACGAAAGCTGAAGCTCAAAGGTGATCATCAGCCACACATCAATAATCATAAGGTCTGCCAAAACCCCATCAGAAACTGAAATGGCTTTTCACCAAATTCCGTACTTTTAATTTTAATTTTATTTTATTGTTCTTCAAATTAGATGCTTTTGAGCTATAATGTTTGCTGCAGTTGCATGTGCTTTTCCAGCTTTTAGTTTCTTATGTGATGAAGGTGAAAACTTGGTGGTCAATTTAGTGGCTTTGAATTTGTTATTTCAAGCATGAATTTATTGTGAGAGTGAGATGTTGTATTTTATCTCGAGTTTTCAAATTTTTTTAGCAAACGATGGGATATTCTGCACTAAATTCATTTAAATTACGAGAAGGGAATTCAAACTTGAGTCCAGAGGGAGGAGCAGGCTGCTCTAGCCAACTGGTTTTGTAGGTTGGCTGATGAGTTGTTGTCAGGAGTGGGATCTTTGGGCTCCCACAAATGCAGGAAAATCTTCTGTTTGTTTGAATGAAGATATGGTGGTACTTCATAATTCTAAGTGAAACCCTTGTATGTTTGAAGCTTTTCTGATTGTTTCCCGTTTGTAAACTTCAAGGTCTAGATTATTTGTTCAAACCAGAAATGGAATGTCAGATTATTCTGAACATTTTCTTAATATAAACTGAGAGTTATAACTACTGCAGTGATTGAGCTGAAAATTGTTTACAGTTTATGCTAAAACGCCTCGCAGATAGAAATTATTTTTACAACATTAGCTAGAACATGTGAGCATCTCAAATAGATAGCTTCAATATTTTCCAGTAGGATCTTTGAAATGCAATTTTCTTTGTCCGTCTTGATAACACTTACTGTCTTGTTACTTTTTTTCTGCAGAGTATGCACTCTATTTAATTTACCACCGTTTTCAAGCAGAGTTTGTACAAAAGTTGGATCTGTATGTTATGATGTGGTCAAGGTTCGGTCTAAATAACAAGAGAGTTGTCAGTTAATTTGAGAAATCTTGTGCCAGAAAAATCCATTAGCATTTCATTTGGTTAGATCAAACAAACGAATTGGCTATCCTGAAAATGCGAGAATCTCACAAGCATATAATCCCAAATGTTCCTCGCCGAATCGGAGAACAGCCTGTTGAAGAGCCGGAGTCTTGTTGTTGGCCTTCCTCCCAGAATGTTGACCAACAAGCATCCTCTGATGAGGTTGTCCAAGGAACACAGCTTTCAGTTCAAAGAGTTGAACAACACTGTACCCTTGAATCATCCTCGGGAACCAGTGGTTACCCTGGTCGCAGTTCTTCATCAAGTTTGAATTTCTCAGGAAATGGAAGTCCAGCATCACATCCAGATGTGCATTCCTACCAGTCTTGTGGCTCTCCTGTCAACCAGTCGTGTATATCAAATGAAACGGATGACCTGGGTCACAAAATTAGGGAACTGGAAAATGCTTTGCTGGGAAATGATTCAGATGCCTTTGATGCGTACAAAATCATAGATGAGGTTGGGGCTGATCAAATTTATTCAGAAGCAGAGCACTGGGAACAAATGATGATGATGATCCGCGGAGGTGACTTAAAGGAGGTGCTTTGCGCATGTGCAAAAGCATTGGCAAACAATGATATGTCAACAACTGAACAGTTGTTCTCAAACCTACGTCAGATGGTGTCGGTTTCAGGTGAGCCAATCCAACGTTTAGGAGCTTACATTTTGGAAGGTCTTGTTGCAAGGCTGGCCTCGTCGGGGAGTTCTATCTGTGCATCCCTAAGATGCAAGGAGCCTGCCAGTGCTGAACTCCTCTCGTACATGCACATACTTTATGAAGTCTGCCCATACTTCAAGTTCGGATATATGTCAGCGAATGGGGCGATTGCAGAAGCTATGAAGGATGAAAGTAGAGTTCATATAATTGATTTTCAGGTAGCTCAAGGCAGCCAGTGGATTACATTAATCCAGGCTTTAGCTACTCGGCCAGGAGGACCCCCACAGATTAGGATCACGGGCATAGATGATTCCGCATCAGCTTATGTTCGGGGAGGGGGCCTTGGTGTTGTGGGACAGAGGTTGTCAAGGCTTGCGGAGTCATGTAAGGTACCCTTTGAGTTCCATGCTGCTGGAATTTTTGGTTCTGAGGTTCAACTTGAGGACCTTGTGATTCGACCTGGCGAGGCTATTGCAGTGAATTTTGCCTTAATGCTGCACCACATACCAGATGAGAGTGTGAGTAGTCATAATCACAGGGACCGGCTGTTGAGGCTTGCCAAGAGTTTGTCACCCAAGGTAGTGACTCTTGTTGAACAAGAATCAAACACCAACACAGCCCCTTTCCTTCCTCGTTTCACTGAGACGCTGAGCTATTTTAGTGCTGTCTTTGATTCAATTGATGTTGCTCTGCCAAGGGAGCACAGGGAGCGGATCAATGTCGAGCAGCACTGTCTGGCACGAGAAATTGTTAACATTATAGCATGTGAAGGGGCGGAAAGAGTAGAGCGTTATGAGCCTCTCAGTAAGTGGAGGTCACGATTCATTATGGCTGGTTTTTCGCCTTATCCACTGAGCCCCTTGGTAAATGCAACTATCAAGACTCTACTGCGAAGTTATTCTGAGAAGTACACGCTTGAAGAGATCGGTGGAGCTTTATATCTCGGCTGGATGAATCAACCACTGGTTGTCTCTTGTGCATGGAGGTAAAAAACATGAAATTTTGTGTTTCTTGATCTTGTATGGAACCCTAAAGTAAACTTCTGCTCTCGTTTGAACTCTTCGTGTTTCTTTTTTTCGCCGGATAGTTAAGGTATCTTTGGTAGAGTGATAGTTATGTTATGTTGTAAGGGTTATGCTTCAGAAGAAATAAATGAGCCTTTTTCATATACATCTTTGTACCTTGAATTTTACATCATCAGAAAACGAGTTTTGGAATCAAATTTTACTTTTAAATCTTCACGTAATGTTTATTCAGGTGAAAACTATTACAAAACAAGGAAGTAGAGCATAGTTATTCCTCACTACCAAATATTCTGCGGTGGAAAGCAGTTTTTGGTCTTCAATTGAATCGGATTCTTCATAGTCCTCAATCATGCACATTAACAATTCTGCCTGCAATTGTCCTGCAGACTATTACAGCCCTTTTTACGTTTTTCCTCGCGATGCAAATGGTTATCATCGCCGAGGTCCTCGCTACTTGTACCCAATTGAATCTCATTCGTCACTCTATATTATGTGTCAAAGTTGTAAGACATGTTTTGAAATCACAACCACAAAATATTACGATCACAAATATAACTAATCAAATCAATATAAAATAGAGATGGACTAATTATATCGAACTTATCTGTATAGTACGGAAGGCATGGCTCTTGCGGATGACAAAGATATTGGTGTATGGATAAGAATGTCTTCTACTCTCTCCAAACTTTATGTTCTTGATATGAATAGGGTTTAGCACATAATAGAACGACTATTGTAAGAGCAAGGACAATCCTTATATAGTTTCTAGGATATCTCTAAATCAAGCCTATTATTAAATGAGAGATTCATAATCACAATTACATATTTTATATCCCACCATAATAAGTCTTCACTAGTTAGGAATTACGTAATAGGTTAATCAGATGTTAAGACTATTATTCTTAACCATATTGGACCATAAGATCACCTCGATAATAAAGTCACCTCAATAATACGTTACTCGAGAATCAAATGATTGGTTGACAAAGATATTAATACTCACAGTAATTCTTACATTCTCCCACTTGAGCATCAATAAATTTGTACACAAAATCAGCCAAATATAACCAGAATAATAGTGATCACTGAGTAACAAAATTCTATAACCACACCCTTATAACAACTGTTATTATTAATTTGAATGTAGAACTATTGAAAACAAGATGCATATCCAGCTACACCTTCACTCTATAATCACACATACACTCAAAATAATACTACATGTAGCCGGCAACATTATGGCATCAAGGATAGTGTGCAATTATACTAATCCTTCAAAACAAAAGTAGTTCACAAATTAACTCAATAACGTTGGTAACAAAATACAACTTTTCTGTCTGTTTAAAAATTGATAAGAGAACAAGTAAAATACAACATACTGTTTACAAAATTAGGATCTCTTATTAAAACTTATGAATAAAATTTTACTATTAAACCATCAGCCACTATCATTTCAATTCAATAATATAAAAGGCAGTTTCTTATTCTCACTTATTAAAAGAGACAAAACTACATAGGCAAACTATTGCTCCCACTGATTAAAAGAGTAAAAAAATCTCAAAGACGCATGTACCTCTTATACGCTTCCACTGATCAAGCATTAGTCAACAGGTCTATAATTACGAAATTTGGGCGTTCAAATACTAATTTTCCGACTTCATCTCTATGTCAGATATTGTAAGGAAGTGAGTAACTGAAACAAAACTATATAAAATCATATGGTCAGTTTTGTCCATTTAACATTGATAGAAACCAAAACCTTAACTAAATATTTTCTGATTGCAACAAAAGCATATAATTCCATAATCATCTTTGGATAGAAACTAATTATATTAGGTTTGCATAGCCAAAACATAAAACACAAGGGCAAACGTATATAGCTTCAACACTTTTAAGCAGATGAAGTATATACAATTCTCCATGCAATTGTCCTGCAAACTATTGCAACCTTTTTTACGTTCTTCCTCCTTGAGATGGAAATGATATCATCGCCAAAGTTTTCGCTACTTGTACTCAATTGAATCTCATTCGTCACTCTATATTATGTGTCAAAGTTTTAAGACGTATTCTGAAATCACAACAACAAGAGATTAGGATTATGAATATAATGAATCAAATCAATATAAAATAGAGATGGACTAATTATATTGAACTTATCTGTAAAGTACGGAAGACATGGTTCTTACGGCTGACAAAGAAATCGGCGTATGCATAAGAATGTCTTCTACTCTCTCCAAACTATATGTTCTTGCTATGAACAGTGGCGAAGCCAGGAATTGACGAGGTGAAGGGCGAAGTTAAAAGATTGCAAGGTTCAAAAGAATAGCAACAACCAAATCCTTTTATATAGTAATATCTTCAATAATTTATCAATACAATTACAATTGTTGCCAGCGAGGTTTCATATCATGAAAACGTCGCATAATAGGCTCATTATCAATAAAAGCAAATACATCTCTCTCAATGTAAACAAGTATGCTATCACTTAACCATTGATCTCCCATTTTGTTACGCAAAGGTGTTTTCACAATCTTCATAGCAGAAAAAGCTCTCTCCACCGAAGCGGTTGCAACCGGTAACACCAAAGCCAATGTAAGAAGCTTATACACTAAGATATAGCTTGCACACCTTCCGGTCTTCACCAACTCCTTTGCAAGATCACAAATTCCTCTCAATGATGAAAACTCACTATGCATCTTCATATCGTGAATGTAATTGTCAAGTTGAATTGGAAGATTTATGAGGTCCATACGATCAAAATCTTGAGGATAAAGTTGGGCTAGACGAACAATTTTTGCTTTATCAAAAGATGCAAAATTATTCACCGGACTCAAACATGCCATACAAAGAAGCAATTCGGTGTTTACCTCATCGAAGCGATCATTCAATTCCTTTAATTGCGTATCAAGGACTTGAAAATAGAGGTCCACACGATAGTAATGGAAGTTTGTGAGTCTTGGAGCTTTACGCCTTGATTTTCCGGGTACGAAATGCAAATCCTCCATGTTAGGAACAACAATATCATGATCTTCACAAAACTTTGGTACATCATCAAGCAAGTCCCCAAAATCATCATCTCTCAAGGATTGTAGTCTTTGCTTGCATACCTCCACTAACGCCATCGCATTCACAATATCTTGATCTTTCTTTTGTAATGCTTGTGATAACTCATTTGTAATTCCCAATATGAGTCTCATAAAAAAAAGGTGAAACACAAAATCAAAAGTTTGTATGTCATGGAATAACTTGCTTCTCCGAAATTGTCTTGGTTGGTATCATCTTTAATCCATCCAAGCACCTCCACCACGGCTTCAAACATGACAATAATACTCACTATAGTACAATAATGTGAGTTCCAACGTGTATCACAAGGACGCATGAGACTACTCTCTTGATTTAACCCTTTATCCGTTTCAAGATCACCAATATCAAGAGCTTTCGTAATTTGTTCTAGTTGTTTATCTGTAAATGCATCACGACGCTTACACGATGATCTAATAGTATTGACCAAGATACTAGCATTGTTGAAGAAAATGGCGACGCCCTCAATTCCCTTTGCAACGGCTACAAGAGCTAGTTGAAGTTGGTGTGCAAAACAATGAACATAAAATGATTGAGGATACTTGTTCAAAATCTTTGTTTTAAGGCCATTTAGCTCACCTTTCATATTACTAGCTCCATCATAGCTTTGTCCCTATAACTTGGACATACTCAAATTTGTTGTAGCAAAAAATCTCTCAATAGCCTCTTCAAGCGAGCTACTAGTTGTAGAAGTGACATGTACACCCAAAAACTTTTCAATTGCTTCTCCTTTTTTGTTCACATAACGCAATACCACCGCCATTTGCTCTTTAGTTGAAGAATCACGTGATCCATCAACCAAAAGAGGAAAAAATGCACCTTCCATATCTTTAGTGATTGCATCTATAGTTTCAATGGCACAAGCACGGACAAGATCTTTTTGAATATCGGAAGAAGTATACTTAAGATTTTTGGGAGCATTCTCAAACACAACTTTCCTAACTTGCTCATTATGCTTGGAAAGAAATTGTATAAGCTCCAAATAATTACCTTTATTGCTTGATTTGAACGATTCATTGTGGCCACGAAAAGGCAAACCTTGTCCTAACAACCATCTTGTACACTCAAGTGAGACATTCAATAAAGTACTATAATTAATGCGAGCTTCATCGGTTTGCTTACTCACAAATGTTTCAATGTGTTGTTTTTGTGCCATCAAATCTCTAGCTTGTTGTACAGCTTTATTATGAAGACTTCCAACACCTCCCTCATGGACTCGAAGATTTTGGGGTCCTTTCTTCCAATTTGTAAACCCTTTCTCAGTGAAGAAATCACTTCCAGTGCTACCCATTTGATCAAAATCACATTTGAAAAGATAGTAATAACGGCAAAATGCAGCATTTTTTGATATACTATACTCCAACCACTTAAACTTATCAAATCAACCGATGATAAAACATCTTTTGTCATTAACTTTTCTTGGCATGATGTGGTCTCTAGGTTGACAAGGATCATTTTAGAGATAGTGTCTACGAATTGCTTCACGATAATTAGGTGGATAATCAAGCATTCGACGTCTATGTCCAGGGTCTGCATGAAGATTAGCTAATATTTCATCCAACTCAGTGGCCTCACTTTGTTGTGACCTACTAGGAATATTCGAAGGAGGACTTCTTGGAATATTTGAAGGAGGAGGAGGACTACTCGGAATATTTGAAGGAGAAGGACTACCCGAAATGTTTGAAGAAGGATTTAAGCATTGTTTCTTATAGTATCGTTCCATTACGTAACTGTAAAATGGAAAGAAAAAAAAATTCTTAGACTCTTAATCCTAGAGTAGACTATACTATAGTATGCATAATAACTAATCCAACCAACAATTCAATTAATCAATACCAATAAACATAAAATTATTCGATAAATAAAAATTCAATTCAACTAATCACATGAATAATTGTAATACATTATGTAATAATTCAATTAATTAATCAATAATCGAGAATTCAAATTTTAATTTTTACCCTAAAAAATAATTTTATAATTTCATATCAATAATCAATAACCAATAATCAAATTAGTGCATTGAGTGTTTTACTATATGATTCTATACCAATTAAACAAAATTCATTTAAAATAATTAATTAGGGTTAGAGATTATAAATTTGGGAATTAAAAATTTACCTAAATAGTGGGTTTGATGGTTGGAAGCTGGGCCCTGACGCTGTGCTGCTATTGAGTGCTAAATGGTCTGATGCCAAACAGTGTTGTTGTGCAGCAGTTCCGTTCCGTTTTCTGCTTCGAAAGAGGGAGCAGCGGCTGCCCTTTGCTACTGTGATTGGAGGATGAAAAGGGGAAAGGTGGAAAACGACACAACAGAGAGAGAGAGAGAGAGGAAGAGATTGAATGAATGGGGGACAAGCGGTCCCCCCATATAATTTTTTTTTTTTTACTTCCAACTTATCAAAACTACCCGTTTCATTTTTTCTTTTTTTTTTCTAAATTTTTTTACCAGGTCCAAAACGACGTTGTTTTGGCCTGGTTGTTTTAAAAAAAAAATTAAGTCAAATCTGCACAGCAGACCGGAAAGTCGGAGACGAAGACCAGCAATAGCAGAACTAGTGGGTTTTCCAGCAAGGTAAGGGCAAAATCAGCGCTCCAGTCTTTCTTTTTCCAGCTAAGGGAGTGGCGGCCGCCACTCTTCGCCCTCACGTGGCTTCGCCACTGGCTATGAATAGGGTTTAGTACATAATAAAACGACTATTGTGAGAGCAGGGACAATCCTTATATAGTTGCTAGGATCTCTCTCAATCAAGCCTATTATTAAATGAGAGAGATTCATAATCCCAATTACATAGTTTATATCCGACCATAATAAGTCTTCACCGAATAGGGATCACGTAATAGGTTAATCAAAGGTTAATAATCTACTATTCTAACCATATTGGGCCATAAGATCAATTCGACAACCAAGTCACCTAAATAACAAGTTACTTGAGAATCAAGTAATTGATTGACAAATATATTGATACTCACAATGAACGGTTCAGATCGTTGAAGTTAAAATCGGCTAGGAAGTTAGTTGCAATATATGTGAACAAATATGTGACTAGTCTGTCGATACATCAACCAAAATCATAAATATTTACATGGTTCACATTTTGTTTGGACTAGTCCAAAATTATTCCCTTGAATTCACTGTCTCTCTTAGTATCTTTACTTGGGGTGATATAGAAATCCAATTTTCCAACACACATGCTTGTCAAAGTATGCTTGTAGGTCCAAAAATCCTTATATCAGGTAAAGAGATGTGTCTGTGGTATGAGACGTCATATCTCAACCTAAGTGTCCTAAATGGTCGTGTCAAAGCAAGTAAACCAAGGTCTGAAATGCCAATATTATCGACGGTATTTCGCCGATAATATCAGTTTTGTGAGAGAGGGATATTTTAACACTTATCCAATGATTTTTCGTCAAAATATTGTGATATTATCGATAATATCGCGATATAATCGATAATATCGTGAAATTTTGAGCTGGTACGAATCGGAGAAGAACGCCGGAGCTTCTACAGCTCCGACCGACTGTAAAAGAGCACCCTAGATTCCGATCTAAGTATAAAAATGAAATACAAGACGAGAGGAATGTTTTTATAACTTCCATTTACCGTGAAACGGTTGGAGGTGTTCGGAAAGTTCCTCGACCCTCACAGCCTCGCCAGAGCTGGGTGTGCCTTCCCCCGAGTCGATCTCTTTCTAAAACCTTGTTAAAAAACCAGATAAAACTTAGTATATCTCGATTCTCAACCACACCACACAAAATGCAAGATGAATTGAGGGCTTACCTAACCAGAGAAGGATCAAGAGAACTCGCTGGAGAGTTCCTGGGTTCGCCGACGAGGCGGAAGACGCGGACGAGGAGGAAGGCGAGGGAGGAGGAGAAGGCCATGTGGGAGAAGGATCGAGATACTGAGGTCTCTGTGCGTGTGTGTGGAAGAAGGGAGAACAGAGAAGGGAGAAGAGAGAAGGATCGAGACTTCGAGAGATCTGTGAGATCTGTGTGTGTGTTTGTGGGAGAAGGGAAAGGGAAAAGAGAGAAGGATCCAGAGACGACTGACGTCTCTGTGTGTGTGTGGTGTGTGTGTGTGGTGGCGTGCGTGATCTCTGTGTGTGCGTGTGTGTGTGTGTCGGTGGCGCGTGTGTGTGTGTCGGTGGTGTGTGACAGTGTGAGAAAAGAAAAGCATCTAAATAATTCAACTTTTACAGCTTTTAGAAATTGTATAATTTTTTACAAGACAAAAATAATGGTGGTTTCATGCATCAAGATTCAAAACCGTGTGCCATGCGTGATATTCTTTCACATTCTTAGAGGTGGAGTATCAGATGATCACACATTTTTTGACCCTTCAAAAATTGAAAAACCTCTATTACACATTTTCGTTTCTTCTTCTTCCCTTAGCCCTTTAAGAGCTATTCCAGATCCATTCCAGAGCCATTTCAGAGCTTCAAACTGAATAAATGGATCTGCAGCTCGCGCCACTCCAAATTAAATGTTAAATACCTTCTTGCTCTCTCATTTATTCACAGACGGCAAGCTGCAGAGGATCGTCGAGGTTTTGCTGCTACGTACGACATCAAAAGTTCCAGATTTGTTACATTTGTGTCATTATTATTTTATTGTTGCTCCACGCAGATTCTATTTGGCCTTTACACAAAGGGTTCCATATTTAAGGTAAGTTTACGAACTTATATTTATATTATTGTAATTTATACTTGCATGTTAATTTTTTGAAGTAATTAAGTAATGTTGTATAATTATTCCCTAGAATAATTTTAATATGTTTAATGTTATTTATTATTTTATTATCAAATTGGATTATTATTCATTAATATTAGGTTTTATTATTCCATATTATTTTTATAATTACTTAAATTCTTACAATCATTTTCTTTACTTCCTATTTAATACTTCCTATTTCATTCTTCTGTAGAATAACTTTACTTCCTATTTAATATGTTTCCGTCACTACTATATTTTTTGGCCAAAAAATAATTGCCTAATTTTCATGAAAAATAAATATAGGTACGTTTAAGATGTCCAGTGGAGGTACTAAACGTGATCCAGCTTGGGAACATGGAGACCCAATAGACGGAAACAAACATGGCACAATTTGCAAATATTGTGGTCGGGTAATGAAGAGTGGCGGAGTGACACGACTTAAGTACAATCTTAGTGGATTAGATCCAGCACATAATGTCCAACGATGCGATAATGTCCCCCCAGAAGTGAAGGCATTCATCACCACATTATTAAAAAAATAAAAAACAGCATAAGGAAAAGATAACACATGGAATGGAAAATATTGGAGCTGGGCTACGAGGAGAAGTCATTGGCCAAGCGGTTGACAGTGATGATGATGACGATGAGGACGAATGTGATGATGACATGGGACCTGAAGAACGACGCAGTTTGAAACAAGCATTACGTGCCTCCAAACAGTCAGCATGGGAAAGAGAACACCTTCATAAAATTCCTAATAGAGCACAAGGTTCCGGGACAAGTGGTGGTGCACAAATGAGACGGGGAGCAAGTGTTAGAGAATCACAACCAACACCACCAATAGCCCCAAGTTTATATAAGTCATCCAAAGCACGTCAAAAGAGTGTTTGGAGTTATTTCACTAGAGGTAAAGTGAAGGAGGGAATGGGGCGTCTAGTTAGCAAGTTCTTTATCTATGAAAATGTCCCTGCTGAGAAGGCATCATCACATCATTTCAAAAATATGGTATTGGGATGTCAATAGGCCAGTGTTGGAGTACAACTTCCCACTCCCTATGAGGTAAGAAACAAATATTTGGATATGGAGTATAAAGACATTGGCGAGTATGTTAACAAGTTGAGGTCAAAGTGGGAAACTAATGGTTGCACAATCATGTGTGACGGATGGACTGGCTCGACCAGATTGTCTATCATAAACTTCATGGTATACTCCAAGGGAAAGACAATTTTTTTTAAGTCTGTTGATGCTTCAGATCATATAAAGAACTACAAGTATATTTACAAATTATTGAGGGATGTAATCATGGAGGTGGGAGAGCATAATGTTGTCCAAGTCGTGACCGACAATGGTTCTGCATTTGTCAAAGCTGGAAAAAAAGTTAATGAAGCATCATAATGTGTTTTGGACATAATGTGCAGCACATTGTATTGATCTCATGTTTGAGGCAATGGGGAAGAGAGAGAATGTTGCTACCATGGTAAAAAGAGCTAGAACAATCACAAATTATATTTACAATCACGGTTGGTTATTGGCAAAGATACGTGAATTTTGCAAAGGTGAAATTATTCGTCCAGCTACCACTCGATTCACCACCAACTATATTGCATTAGACAGCCTACTTAAGAAGAAAGCAGGGTTGAAGCAACTATTCACTAGTGACGATTGGGCCAACCACAATTTTAGCCGCTCAAATGCAGGTCGTATGGTGGAAAGTATAGTGTTTGATCATGCTTTTTGGACTCAATCAGAACATGTGTGCCAAGTGTTTGAACCTCTTTACAAAGTTTTACGGATCGTTGACACAGAAGTGTATCCTACTATGGGGGCAATATATGAGTTGATGCGTGTAGTGAAGGATGACTTGGAAAGAAAACATGGTGCAAGGTGGGTCATAAAGATAATTGATGACCGATGGTATAAAACATTATACCACGATTTGCATGCAACAGGTATAAATTATGTCATAATTTGCAATTCATTTCTTTAGTTGCATAAGTATTATTTCTCTTATTAGAGTATGTGTTTCTTTGAACAGCATATTATTTGAATCCTCGATACCAATACAGACCCGGTGTTGGAGATGATGGTACCTTTATACGTGTTGTACATAATGTATACTCTAAATTAGACCCTGCATCACCAGCAGTTGGCCAATTTGGAAATGAGGTACACAATTACTTAAATTATAATAATTACTTTGTTGGATTAAACTAACACGATTTATTGAATTCAGCTAACATGGTTTAAAGATGCAAGAAGAACTTTTAGAGAACCAACATCAGTTGCTGCTCGAACAAAAATGTCTCCTAGTGAGTGTAAACATATTTCACTATCAGTTTATAATAGAATTTGTTGGAGTTATTAGGCTTATCAACATTGTTTTTCATTGTAGCTGAATGGTGGGTCATGTATGGGACTGATGCACCAACTGTGAGAAAGTTAGCAATCAAAGTATTATCACAAACAACTTCCTCATCTGCTTGTGAAAGAAATTGGAGCACATTTGCACTCATACACACAAAGCAAAGAAATAGGTTGGCTCATAGTAGGTTGGAAAAATTAGTTTATTGCTACTACAACATGAAGCTTCAAATTTGAGATAAGGAAGCAGAAATAGATCATGTCGACCGTGGTGACCCACTAGATGTGTTTGATATTGTTGTTGATGATGATACAGAGGGTAACCAACTTTATCAATGGATTAGACCTCTTCATTTAGATGATGATTAAGGCAACCCATCTCCCAGAGTTGCTGAAGAAGCACGTAATGAAGGGATAAATGTAGAAACAGTATTAGAGGAGGAGGTGGGATCTAGCAGCGCTAACTCTTTCAAAGAACTTTTGCGCCCAAGACCAAGAAACACTGGAATTCCACCTTCTTCCAATCCTACACAACCACAAGATCATGCTGATACTAATGATAGCTCTACTACAAGATCAGGAGACTCACCTACCACCGGAGGTGAAGCTGGAGGTAGTGGTGAAGGATATAGTGGAGCTGGAGGTAGTGGTGGATATGGAAACTATATTGGACCACCTCCTGGATTTATGAGCCCCTTCACTCGTGAGGCAAACTTCACGCATGCAACACAGGATGAGGACCATGGCAGTAGGCGGGCAGGACCAGGAATTGGTGCCATAGGGAATGACTATACTCGTAGAGAAAGAGGCAAGGGGATTTTGTCAAGTCAAGAAGATGACTCGTTATCTATAACTTCGGACTCTGTTGGAGTGGGAAGTAGTAACTATGGTTATACTCATAACCAACCATTTCCCTACCCTTCATATCCCATTCCTGTTGGGATGGAATCGAGCGACTCATGGAAAGAATCAGAGACTCAATCTTCAAATGATTTTGCTTATGGACAACGTCAACCAATCTCGGATCCATATGGGTGACATGTTAACAATTACATGCAAAACTATTTTGGGGATTTATCATTTGATAACTACTCTTCACAATACACTTACTCTACACATAGAGATGATGAAGATAGTGAAAAATTTGAACCTCATAGGAACTCTATGTGGTACTAAGTCACTCATGTATCTTTCCATGCAATGTATAAAGTGTAAAATATTGTACTAATTCATTATATATAAATGATTATGGTGTGTTTAAACTTCTTTCATTAATTACTACATATTTTCTACACTCACAATGTTTGCCAGCTTGCTATATAATCAACTTAAATAAGTTAAATCCATCATGCAATGCATTTCCTTCCAATTTTTTTGTGATAAACTAATAGATAATTGACTAAATAAACATCCTGCAAAGTTTCAATAAAAATTTCCAAGTTTTTCTTACAATTTCCGTGGTTTCCATATTATTTTTATCGATATCGATAATATCCCGATTTTTCCATCGATATTTCCGTGTTTTTGGACTACCGATATTTCCGATATCATCGATATTTTATACCTTGAAGTAAACTACTTGAATCACTTGGCTCCATGTCGGCCACATGTGGCGTGTCCCAGTTAAGGGGCAGCCCATTGACCCCAAAACATAGCTCTGGGCTTCATATTTTGATGGTGTTGCACCCTCTATGTTTTTTTAGCAACTTCAGTCATGATCATTATTATCCCGGATATCCTTAAAACTCAATGATGTTCTTCCTGACCAAGGAGAATATAAGGTCATTTTAATGGTAAGTCATTAACATTCATACAACGAGGAGCGGTGCCAAGGCCCTTAATCAGGTTGGATATACCTGAATTCGTTGTTAGATGGGTGATTTAGATATGAAGTTAGTGTGCGTAATAGCACATTTCATCCAAACAATTAACTTCCCCACATATATACGATTATACCTAATCACATGTTAATTGAATTTGGTCACATGTATAAGAAACATGATCTAATGAAACTCATATTTGAGGACAATATTCATAATGTTATCCTGAACTAAAACAAACACCAAACTTGAATTTGGGAATACAGAAAATTGTTCACAAAGTAAACCAAAATTTACTAAGAGGATTTGGCCAACATGGCAATTCCATGTCAAAATTCTGCTCTTCCAAATGTGTTAGGTGAAGCAAAATTAGTCTCACATATTGACTATGGGAATGTTACTCCTCAACAAAGGGCACAGATAAGTACAAAACCAATAACCTCTTCATTCAAAACAGAAGTAGTTTTTGCAAGGTTAAGGTTTGGGAGCACTTTCCCTTATTCTTAAAATTTTGGGTATTACGTGCCAAGGATCACACTTCTGGCTATGATGCCACCCCTTGGCAAGTCTTGATTCTACCATATGTTGTGAAACCAACCCTAAAGTGGTGAGAAGAAAGATAGATTCAGACTTGGGTTCAGAAGGTTCCAATTGAAGCTAGGCGGGTTTGTTCGGTATTCTCCAGCCGAAGCTGGATGAGCAGATTCGGTAAGCGTCTGTCGAAACAGAGACTTTTGGTTGGTACACCTCTGCCAAAGTAGAGCATATCATTCGATACATCTACGTTGAAGTAAGGCATGCCATTCATTGGGCTCCAATCAAAAGGATCATTTAATGAACTTCCGTTCTCTACATTGCTACTTCAAAAGTATGCTAGAGGCATAAAAGGACGAGAAAAATCTTCTCTAGTCAAAATTCAATCGAATTCTATAAACTTCAAAATTTTATTTATTCATGGATGTAAAAGTTTTAATCATGTTTTGCTTCAAGCAAGATCATCTTTCATGAT
This sequence comes from Malus fusca, assembly GCA_035220775.1. NCBI lineage: Eukaryota > Viridiplantae > Streptophyta > Magnoliopsida > Rosales > Rosaceae > Malus > Malus fusca. The sequence continues at coordinate 28,575,218 of CM069069.1, forward strand.
TGAACAGTCTGTAGAACGGACCAAAGAGCCATGAAATCGTCTTTATCGAGGTACTTCCGTTTGTAATGCTTCCCATATAAGTCTTCGAACAGATCATGGTGGATTCTTATTCAGCTCTTATTCACACCATTGTTGGCTTCAATGGTTTCTCAGCTTCTCAATAGCCAAGTGGAGCTTCACATCTTGTACCCCACATAAAGTAGTTTCTGTCAAAAACTTCCATGTCAGTGAATTGAACTTGTGATGGTTCAGCAATCCATTGAATGGAGACAACAAGATTGTGGTTGGTGTTATGGGGAATAAAAACCTCCATAAGTATCAAAGTTCGAACATTCGGGTTCTAAAACATGGTTTGGTTTAATTTTCATGAAGAATTTCGAGTTTTACATGGGTGTTTTGTTTTATGAAAACTTCAAGTTTCAAAGACACTAATTTGAAGCTACATGTTCGATTTAAATGAACTTCTAGTTCATTGTACGTGCAAAAACACAAGATACAATAATACAACTAGCGTATGAATTTGGGTTGCTTCGGGGACCTAGTGTGAGTAGCTTTGGGACTACGAAATGATGTTGACGGTCCAAAAAAAAAAACAAAATATTAGATCATAATTTATAAAGTGGACTGCGGGCCAAAAATATCTTTCTTTGTCTAATTTATTGACTGAAGGTCACTAAATTAATTTAAGGGAACTTTAATGAAAAACTCCTGGTACTGTTCACTTTAATGAAAAACCACATTTTTACACTAAAAAGTCAATACTGGTACTATTCACCTTACCCTTTATTTTGTCCTTATCGTTAAAACTCAAAGTTTTCAAGTCATTTTCATTAGTTTTTCTTTAGCCTAAACAAGGGTCCACAGTAGAAGCAAGAAAATACAACGGTTCGTACCATATTAGGGCTAGATGGCTGCGAGCCAAACAGGTGGAAGACCCAAATTGGCTTGGGCCGTAAGCAGTGTACCCCAGCAAAATCTGGGTGCGGGTTGAAGCAAATTTAATCCCAAAAATGGACCTGGACCGAGACAGACAACATCCCAAAAAAAATTTGGGTGCAGACTAATGAGGCTGGTTGTCCAAAATAGAGGCCTCAATTGTTTGGGACTTGGAAGTCCCTTACTCAAACTTTTTTCTTTTTTTTTAACCGATATTCTTACTCCAAATTACATTTAGGGAAGGAGGGTTTGAACCCGAAACATAATAAGTTAAAAAGGAAGATCCTAACCACTAGGCCAATTTTGTATGCTATATCTATATGGTTCAAAAGGAGCCGAAAGCTTCCATTTTGTATGCTATTACTTCTGTAATGTTTTGTTAAACTTGTAACATTTGACTCTTTCTTTTCTTCCTTCTTCTCTTTCTGGATCCATAAAAATGACTTGAGGGACCATTTCTCCTCGTCAAAAAAATAATAATAAAATAAAATCAAGCTGCTACTTAGTACTACAGTTTAGTGATATTCCTCTTCAACTATAAGTGAGAGGTTTTAGGCTCGATTCTCACCAAAGGCGAATTTGAACTACATTATTACTAGCTCATTGTGAGGCTAAGTCCACCTCTTCCCCTTTAGTGTAGATAATGTCGTTTGTTAAAAAAACAAAAATCAAGCTCAAGGCAAAAAACCTCCTCCCATTCTGAAGGGACACTTCCTTTCAAGATCACTCAATCCATAGAACGCGACGAGAGACCCTCTTTCGACGGTCCGCTCAGCATCGATCCTCACATTCGGACCATCAATTACGAGAGGGCATCACTACAACTCATATTTGACACCATCACTTTATGATGAATTGTACTTCTTGCATCAACATTTACGAAAACTTTATCTACTGCAGCAACAGACATTATCACAACTTTTAGAAGCAAATGACATCAGTGCTCCGGCATCTACATTTGCTCGAGTGTTAGCAATAGGACTCACAATGCCGAGCAAACTTAAGGCTCTAAAGCAGCAGCTCAGTAACTAATTATACTATTAAGATTCCATCACAAATGCTAAAAGAAAAAAAAAATTCTTATAATCATTGAACATTTCAAGCATTTAAACAACGCATGGTGTCAAAGACTGAGAATATATATTAGGACTCATTCATATTTGTACATAGTATTCCTGACAAGTTGATGTTACAAATACAGTACTTGGACAGAGAAGGCTTTTTGCAGCAGGCACCTAATTATAATACCACTTTCTTTGAAATAGACAAAGAAGAAGAATACCTTTGTTTCTCTTTTTTCTTTTCGGTCTGAAACTGAGATGCCCTTTTGACCTTCGCCTGTGCCAAAAGAAGGGGAGAAGCAGCTTATTTCTGTTGGCTTCATCATAAGAAATTTTACGGACCTGTTAGCACCCTTCCCATGTTCTGTGGATATGGGTATGAGGAATGATTTAAAGGTGGAACCTCGATGCTGCGTGATTCACTTGGGTTTTCCCTAGATCCATACTGATTCATGCCACCAATAAGAACACCACAGTATGTTGAAATAGGGGTATTTTGAGCAACCCTGAAATTGGAATTAGTGTGAGATTGCCGTTCCACAAGTTCAGAGTGCAGTTGCAGGTGCTCGTTGGATCTATTTTCGCCGCCAGAGGTGGTTCCAACACCAAGATCAAGGCTTATGGTGTCACTTTCTTCTGATCTAATCCTCGACGGGACATTCATAGTTGTTGGTCCTGAAGTGTCATGGCTACTAGTCTTTGCAGTTGGGACATCATGATTATGCTTCCCTTCATATGTAGTTATAACTGCTTTTGGATCATGGGATGCCCTCTCCACATGTTTTCTAACAGGGCATCCAGCATTGGTGCACTTGTAATAGCTCCTGCATAACACGTGAGAACGTTCAGAAACTGCATAATTCATTTGAGAATTGCAGTTAACAAGGGTAGCTTTGGAAGATACGATGATGGTGGTAGAACACCAAACGCCAAAGCAGAGAGATTCGGTTTTACTCATAAAGTTACCAAACAAATGTTGAAGTTACATGTTGAAACAGATAAAAATCAGTGAGAATTATCTTCCCCTGATGATAAACCATACCTTGGATTAGGATTTCCCCTCACCACTTTCTGACCATATTTTCTCCAGCGGTATCCATCATCTAATATATCAACCTCACTCAGAGTCTGAACAACAACTCGTGGTTCTCGGATAGGCTTAACAATTGGTGTGACATCAATGCCACCAACATCCATCCTCCTGCTCAACAAATTTGACACCTTGTTAGTTAGAAAAAAAAATGAACACGGGAAAACATAAGCATTCCTTGAATATTTATACCTCCTTTTTGAGAACGGGTCATCATCATCAACCTCATCAGGTAACCTATTTGACAGTGAGCCTGTGCCTTCTACATTATCATCATTGCCTGTGACAGGAGATAGCTCAGGAGTACTATTTGGCTCATTGTTACTAGACATTTGCCCATAAATGCCGGATGGTTTGTCTACCATTAGAGAAGAAAAAGAAAGTTAGAAGAGATGATAGAAGAACATTAGTTTATTCGGGAAATAGCTAACATGAATTAGTCTGATGCTTACCATCTCCAACAGTCAAAGATGAAGCCTTGTCAGATCTTTCTTCTTGAGGAGGCATCATAGCACCAGTATTATATCGTCGACTAGGTTGAGGCTTAGGATGATCATGTGTACCCTTGTAGATAATCTCTGTTATCTGTCCATCATGAGAACGCTCAAATAGCTTCTTCACTTCACAATTAGGATAGGTACATTTGTAATAACTGCGAGGAAATTCACACCCTTTAACGTGCTTTTGTCCATATTTTCGCCAGTTATACCCATCATCAGAAGATATTACTGAAGGCCCATTTCCTTTGTTATCACACTGAGATGTTTGGACCCCAGGATTTGGATGTTCCCTCTGTGTTAACTCACCCGAATCACCTTCAGCAGGTGCACTAGCTCCTGCAGTGACCGTGTGAACAGGTGCAGATAAACTTAATTCATTTGAGGAGACTGCCATCTCATTTTTAGCCAAAGGTGGTGACATGTGTGATTGAGGCTGAGCTTGACCTTGGATTTGCAGAGGCTGCTCATTCCCATAGTGGTTATAATCTGTAGTAACCTTGAATAAATGTAAAGCATTAGGCAACCAGTATTTTACAACCACTTTGGCACACTTGCAGATACATAAAAAACTCGATCAAGATATATCATTGTTCTACAATTTAGAAAGAAATATGACAGTCCATCTTGACAACAAGAGTTTATCCCTAGGAAACATTGTTTCTTATAACGCATCTTTAAGAAAAAATATCGAAAAAACCTAATAAAGTAACGAAACAATAATGGTAAGAGATTAAATAAATCTGTTAATCTTCAGAATAGGAACTTAAAAGATTTTGTAGCGTCAAGTAGATATCCACTGATATTGCAAGTTTAAGCTAGAGCACAAGATAGGCCAAATACCAATCAGCTAAACTTAGGATCAAGGCCACCATTTAATCAGTATCTTCCCCACATAGGTAAAACGTATCCGTCAAGGATGCAACTAATGAAAGGATAATGGACCACTAATTCATAGAAAGTACCATATTTGATCTAGCATGGGGCTTAAACTCGAAGCTTCCAGAATTTCTTTCATCTGAGGTATTGAAATCAGAGCAAACTGTTGTTGTTGAATATGTAGTAGAACTTAGAGATCCGTACACCATTTGAGGCTTCAAAAAGGACCCAGTAGTTGGAGAAGGTTCTGCCTGCAAGACCAGGTAAAGTAGAAATTAAGAAATATGTCACAAAATTCCAGATCCAGATACTTTTTAAGCAACGAGGCATGTAAAAATCGTGTAAAAGAACTAGAGCGGAGAAAATAAGACTCTTCATGAAACAAATAAAACAAGGAAACTTGACAACGATGCAGCCCCATGAGTTATCCCTGCAATTTAAAGCCCCTTTAATATAGAAATAATTTGCCAGTACTTTGACATGCTGTTACATATCTGTCCAATAACAGGAAACTCAGACAATCACTTGGGCATCGTCGTGATTGGCATCACTTAACAGATATAGTATTTGTCCATCCAACATAGACTACCAAAATAATTCTAACAAGCTCATCCATTACCAGGCACAAATGAAACAAATACTAGTAAGGAAGATAAACATATCTTATAAAAAAATCCACTGAAAATGGAAGAGCAATTATTTAGACCGATTACCCAGACAGCTGAAGTTATTGCAATATGCTTTGAACAACGAATATCATCTCCAATCACAATTAGAACATGAAGGGTCATAACCTCTATAAAAAGACATGTCAATCACAACTTTTAACCGCACCTCCTTGACCCACAAACTTTCTAGACTCCCTATACCCCCTTGCTAGCAATGCATTTATTCCTCATGCTACATACAGAAATAGAAACATTTTTGTCGTACTTGCATCCACTGCCACCGTTAAATAAATACAAGCAGAAAGGCTAGAACCCATCAACAAAGCAAAAAGAGGAGAAAAAGATTCATCATGTGAGAAAACAACACTGTCGATGGTAATAAACAACAACAAAGTTCAAAGAGTTGTAAGTGAAAGCCCCATTATTCCCGAAAGCAATTGCCTTCGAACAAATCTATACGGGCATAAAGAGAAAAGACCCCAACAGGCCAGTACAACCATTACATTACTCTAAAACAGCAACAAAGCATCAGAATCTCGGGGTCCCATCCAAAGAACGCACATATAAAAACTCACTGCCATTGGCACAATAAAAATAAAATCAAGCATTCGCAGCGAACACATTTGATTAAATTAATCTGTAATGCAGCAAAACAAACGAAACAGTAATCGGAATTTTCGAATTGTGCTGAAAAAAGCATCTTCTTTGCTCACTCGCATCTTCTTCGCTCACTCATCATCAACATCACATCAATTTTAAGTCCTCAAAATTCCCTACTGAGGCCGTCAAACCCATTTCCATTATCTACCCATTGTTTGGATACCGAGAAAACTGCCGAGAAAATGTTCAAAATTCAAACTTTTCACCGCAAAGTGAAATGCTCAGTTTCTCCAGGCAGTAGAACAGAGCCTTACTAATTCAAAAATTAATAATGAAACAGAAGAAATTAAGCAGCCAAACGCGGCCTAAGATTCAAAAGGAGCATTTGCTTTTGCTCCCTAGAAAAATAAATTAAATAAAAAAAGAAAGCGGACAGACCTTCATGTTGGAGAGGAGGGCGGGGGACTCGAGAAACGACGTCGGACTGAGGCCGTGGGGGATAGTGAGGCAGGGGGACCTCGAGATCGGAAGCTTGGCCGGGGACATGAGCTTGTACTTGGCCCCACCGGAAGCAGCAGCAGAAGAAGAGAAAAGGGTCGGGTCGGAGCCGGGTTGGAAGTCGGTTAGACCCTGATCGACGTCGTCGGAAGGTCCGGAGGGGTGGTCGAGTGCGGTCGCGTCCATTGGAGCGCCGGTGGGTTTGGGTGTGGTGTGATGGAGTCAAAGGAAGAGGGGCTACTGGGTTCGTTTTTGTTCAGAACAGGGGAAGAGCAATGAAGGGTAAAATGGTAATTCCGGCTGTGGTTGTTGTGTGTTGAAGGTTTTTGCCACAGAGAGAGAGCGAGAGGTTGACTTGCTGCATTGGATCTGAATTCTTCTGCGGACCGAGCCAGTCAGAGACTCAATGGAGACGTTTTCTCATTTTGTTACTCCTGGTTAAAATCTTATTGAACTTGGTAAAAAAAACAATTGGAAAAGTGTAATCCAACTGAATTGCCATCTTTTGTGCAGACGTGAATTATATTAGTTGATAAGAAGCAGTCCGTTAACTTAACCAGAATGAATGCTAAGTTAAGAAAATAATAATTACATTCTGACACTCAAATTCGAATTCGCATCTTCGCATATGCTTGCTCTAGTGCCTTAGCATGTAGAAAATTCATTATTCAAATTTAAGATTGCATTGAGTTGGCATAAATGAAGTGGCATAAGTTATTTTTTGGTCGACTTGAATTTAGTCAAGTTGGCTATAAACAATGTGGTCATTCCTCTGTATCCAATTTTGAATCGCTCCCATGTAATTTAGATAACTTAATGTATAATATCGGTTCTATAAAAAAAAATGTAAATCAATTTTTGTCTTTTTACCTACCCCAGCCTATCTTTTGTAAAAAGAAGTTTGGTACAAATATTTAGCCTAACAATGGTTTAATTAATTAAATTTAACTCATCCCACCCCCAAAAGCGCACTCCAAGTCTCCATACCACAACAAAATAAAATCGTTTAGCCCACCATTGTATAAATTCTTGGTTCAATGCTTGTGCGTGTCAAATTGTAATTTGTAAGTACGATGGATGACTTCTTATGCGCAAGGAGCCAAAAAAAAGTTAAAATTTTATCGTCAACAAATGGCATAATGATTTACCCCCTTCATTAGTCAAGGCTTAATGATCTCTAATCTTCTTTTGATCTGCTAAACAAGCAACAATTATTTGACATGCTACAAGACCTATTTCACATGTCTACATTTAACTTGATGGATTTTCTAGTATGCTGGTCGTCAGATTCTTGATCGTTGGATCTTTCGCATTCATACATCAGAGAATAGTAGAACTTTTGTCGTAGCCGACAGCGGAAAAAGAGAGGCTTTCGCGAATGAATAACACAACCCTCTCTGCGTACTTAGACTGACTTCATCGAATTGAGTTGGGAACAGTGGTAGGCTTGAAGGAAGCAATCCAGAACCAGAAGCTGTGCAGGTGCAGCTGAGCCTCCAACCCACTGGAGTAAATTCTATTTATCAACAACAATAATGCAGCAAACTCCCTGCCTCTGCAACGTTGATTCAGTGTGTTATGTGTTTTCACTTCCCACCACGTTTCCAATTCCGAAACTGTTCGAAACAGCGACTCGCTTTTGGCGACGTCGTATGAATTGACCGTTCCAAGAGCAATCGCTGTATCGAGCTATCAACGGACATCATAATTGAGGAATTAAACAATCACCAAATGAAACACAATTAGCCACTTAATTAGATTTAATCATTAACTAGAACAAGATTGTACACAAACAATTGAAAGAACACACAGGCCGCAACAGAACATCCTTACACCATAAGAAGAATGCACAGAGCCCTAAGAAGTAAGAAGAAGGCAGAGCTTTCTTAAATCACCCGCTATACAAGTCCAATAGTCCAAACCATATGAGCTTAAGGCCGCGTTCAGTGAATATGATTGGACTGGATAAGTCACTAGATTAAACGTAGCCACGATTGAACCGTATCAAACACTGGATTCAAGGCATGCTAAAAGAAGTAAAGGCCAACTTTCAAATTTTGTCCAAGTTTGGGGGATTGGAAAGGAATACGTTTTCTTCACGACTAATCCATCTCCTGACTTAACTTTGGGAGTTGGCCTCCATTTCTTCCTTCAACATAACTTGAATCTAGTACGTTATTCAATCTAGTCAAGTCCTAACCACAAAACGTGGCCTAAAGTGAATCAAAAGATTGATGCCAGAAACAGGTAGAACAGAACAACAATAAGTTGACCACATGGAGAGAAGGAAAAGCACAAATGTCAAAGCAAGGAGTGATAAAGCGGAAAGTATCAAGTCCCAGAAAACAATGTTTCTGGGAGAAATCCCCAACTGTGCTTCGCACTTCTCTGCTATAGAAACATAAGCACCTAGTACCCATTTATTATCCAAGAGGCGAACGACTCCTAATGGAGTCGGTCTGAAGACCCCCGTCTTACACAAGGAGGAGACACCATGCCATTAGGCTACAAGGCCATTGACAAAGGAAACTCATTTCATCAAGATGGCAACGGTACACGTAAGAAAAGAGGAACATCGTAAAGCTTCTATTCTGTTCTGCCCAGCTCTTTCAGAATAAATCTATTCAAAGATGGATGTCACACAAAGATGAATGACAAACTGGGCAACCAAGCATGTTCCTTCTAATATAATATTTTAATGGAAGACAGCGCCTTCTCTAAGGCAAAAGAGGATTTAAGGCTTTTAAGCAGCATGTAATATTCAAGAGGAGCAAAAAATTTGTGCCAGTTCCCAAAGAGGTGAAGATGCTGACAAACCAAGCACCTTCAAAAAAAAAAAATTCATTATTTTCAAAAGTAATCAAGAAAAAACACTACTTCTACCACGCTTACGATGATCAACCTCAAAATCAAAGATTAAGTTCCTACTCTATACAAAACTTCATCTATTTCTGGGACAAGAATAGGGGATCCGGGAATGCACAGCAAAATCCAGTGGAGAAAGGCAGAGTACTGCTTGCCCTAATTAAACAGCAACACAGAGAGCAAAATCCTAAAACAGTTAAAGCATGAGGATCTTGTTCTCTTTTTATGAAATATTTTCTATGCGAAAGAAAAATGGATCAATAAGTCCTAGAAGTAGACTACGCCCACAAGAATGAGTGCTAAAAAATGATATTAAAACAAAGTTATACTACTTTTCAGCGGATTACTTCCCAAATGTCCAGAAAATTAGTGGATAAGACAATATTCTGTACAGCAAGAAGCTTGTTCAAGTTTGTTTGCTGTGCTACAATCATGGTAAACAAAGAAGCAGACTTGCTTTTCTGATCACCAGCATTGCGGAAATAAAAAACTAAAAATTTGTCATATACCATCCAAAAGTATACTACGTCAACAAAGAGTAGCAATCACTACTGAGGGTAGTAAGATGGATGATATTTGGGGGGTGCACCATATCCACCATAGGTAGTTGGCCGGTTATAATAACCTGACGGAACATACTGTTCAGACAAGGATAAGTGGGTACTAGTAGGGGCTGGATGCCCAGAAAAACCCATCTGGCCTCCTGAAAAACCATACAGCCCAGCTGATGAACCCGCATAAGCGGCAGCTGGAGGAGCAGGAGCAATGCCAGACAAGGAATAGGCTCGCAACAAACCTGCGTCATTAACATTAATTGAGACTGCTGCAGATCCATCTGGAGCAGTCATTCTAGGACGCTTGTTTCCATACAGCTGCTGCTTCAGTTTCTTTGCCGGCTCCTTTACCGTCTGCTGTTTCTGTTGCTGCCGCAGTTGCAGAGGCTTGGCAGCAGGAGCCACAGCATTGCGTTTTCTGTCTGCCTTCTCCTTCTCCAGCTGCTCCAGACGCTTTTGAAGAAAAGCAGGTGGATACTCAGATTCAAGCTTGAGGTCTTCAATAACCTTGATTACTGATTTCAAAGCACCGGATTCTTTCGCTGTGGCTTCATTCTGCAGAAAAAAATGTTATGAAGTATGTGCAGATGAAGCATTAGATTTTGACAGCTATTAGGTAACATATGAGAGAATGGTGAAAATACCATTGACTGGCGAGAGTTATTTCCATCCTTGCATACTTTCTTAGCAAGCTTTTTGGACTCTTTGATGTAGGATTTTAAGATGGGAACTGGTGGGAACTTATTGGTCAGACCAAATTCAGAAATGAATTTGACAGCCAAAAGATGTTTTCCCTTACTCACAAGTTTCTGAATCAGATCTGCTAATACAAAACCAAACTTATACAGTTAAAAATCAGAATCTACCCTAAGGGAAACAAAACTTTAACGTGTGCAATAGAGAATTAAAATAGCCAAACAAAAAAGGCAAATACTGATCCCGGCATAAGATGGCCTCAGAGGGACAGTACCCTGCTTGTACATTTATGATAGAGCTCTCTCTTAGATTGACACACCTCCTCAACATTTAGCACATGTGAAGTGTTTGCATATGGAGAAAAACTGGATCACTAGCTCTCCCCCAGTGCATTGACCTTCAGCTTACGTGTAGGACCTTCCATTAGGCCTTAATAACTAAGTAGTAATAACTAAGTAGTGAGACCATGCAAACACTCTGCATCTATTCACATTTCTTACACCTCTCTTTCTGAAGTTTACTCATAGAGGATTCGGTTCCCACAATTAAATCATTCTCTGATAAGTATCAAACAAGTCTTGATAACCAAAAACAAAATTTTTAACTTAATTACCATGCTGCATAAACTACATTATGTTCATGATTAACAATCAACTCAAGGATTCATTTTTCCCATGAAAACTAGTACTATTACGAATTCTGTGACTGAAACATCAAAGAAGCCTTTTTTATACTAAACCAAAAGACATGTCATGTATAAAAGATCAGGTATGGCAATCAACATTGGATAACACTAACTATATGAATTGATATCGATTATTAACTAAATGAAATAACATCAACTTAGTATACAAATGTTTCCACTAAAACAAAACTTTACCTGCAAGCTTATCCCCCAAACCAATTTTCCGGCATAACTCAACAGCTTGCCTATACCGCGCAACTATAACAAAATGATCAACAAGCTCATCCATCTTGAATTCGGCCTGCAGTCCATAAGCTGCAACCAAATGCAAGAATCCCAACGCCTCGAACGGGCTTTCGCCATCCATACTCAACTTCCCTTTCCACTCCAATGCTAACTTCTTGGCTCTCTCCCTCACTTCCGATCCTATATTCGGAGAAATCCCCATTAACACTTCCAACAACAGCACAGCACTCCTCCTCACACCAAATAATTGTGGGTCCTTATCGCCCTTATTTCTCCCATTCGCGCAATAGAACCCCTCCATTGCATTCAGAACCATGGCAGCAGGGTCCTTGGCACACCGAATTGCCCCCAGGAGCTCACCCCGAATTGTGTTTCGGTTATTCACCGACTCATTCATATAATTCCTCAACCCCATCGCATCCATTCTCTCACAGAACGCCATCAATTCGGGCCGAGGAGGCACAACATCCACTTCACAATTGATATCTGTTTCAACCACGTTCTGGCTCGGGGGGTTTGATGAGGAAGAAGGGTCTTTTGCAATCTGGGTCGACAAAATTGACGAACAAGGCAGGTACTTTGGCATCTGGATTGATGATTTGGGGTCTTCCGCCATCTGGGTCGACCCGAGCGACGGCAAAGACGGGTCTTTTGCTATCTGGGTCGGTAAATTCGACGAAGGAGAGGGGTCTTTTGGTATCTGACATGAAGGAGAAGAAGGATTTGTGGAGGACTGTGACTGGAGGGATTGGAGGAGGTGGAATTTTTGGGTGAGGGAGGTTTGGATGGAGGTGAAGTGGGAATCGAGGTCGGACCAAGAGAGATTGAAGGAGGAGAGGACGGCGGAGTGGGATTGGAGCTCGTCGAAGGCCTTCTTTAGGTTCTGTTTCTTCGTGTCAATCAGTTCCATGGCCGCTGAGATTGTTTCCGCAGTCGTCGTCGCCATTGCTTCGTGAACGCGAAATTGAGTTGCAATCAAGGAAGAAAATATCGGAAATATCGGTAGTCCGAAAACACGGAAATATCGATGAAAATATCGGGATAATATCGATAACGATAAAAATTACATGGAAACCACGGAAATTGTAAGAAAAACTTGAAAATTTTTATTGAAACTTTGCAGGATGTTTATTTAGTCAATTATCTATTAGTTTATCACAAAAAATTGGAAGGAAATGCATTGCATGATGGATTTAACATTATCAAGTTGATTATATAGCGAGCTGACAAACATTGTGAGTGTAGAAAATAGCGAGCTGACAAACAAGTCCTTAGCTTGTAGATTAATTATTGTTTTTCTTAGTTTATGAGAATTAATAAACACTTGAGGTAAGTTTAGTAGGTGGGCCTTGGGTCATTCGTCAGAATTGTTTTTCTTAATTTATGAGAATTAATAAACACTTGATGTGTAAGTTCAGTAGGTGGGCGTTGGGTCATTCTCGATCCTTCCTTCTCTCTTCAGAACTTCTGAGTCGTCTTCTCCCTTCCTTCTCTCTTCTGAGTCTTCTCCCTTCCCTTCTCCCTTCTCCAGTTCTCCCACACACACACAGACATCATCTCTCGATCCTTCCTTCTCTCTCTTCAGTTCTGAGTTTTGAGTCTTCTCCCTTCCTTCTCTCTTCTGAGTCTTCTCCCTTCCCTTCTCCCTTCTCCAGTTCTCCCACACACACACACAGACATCATCGACATTTCACAAAAATTTCGTCTTCCAAAACGCACAAAAACAGGTCCCCCACTCCCCACCCTCATCTTCCTCCCTCCGCGTTACCCACCCCCTCCCCACCCTCTATATCCACCCCCTCCCCACCCTCTATATCCACCCCCACCCTCCTCCTCCTCCCTCTGCATTACCCACCCCCTTCTCTCCACACACCCCCACATCTCATACAATCTGTCGCTCTCGCTTTTCTCGATTCGGTTTTACGAGAAGATGAACTACACTCGTTGGGTTTTTCCCTAAATTTCCCTACTTTGGATATGTAATTCTTGTTAGATCTTGAAGCTTTTTGTGTAAATTAAGGTAATTTTTGAATCATTATGCACTGTAATTCCATAATTTGATCTATTGAAATTTGGGTTTGCTTCAACTTCGTGTTTGTTTCTGGGGATTTGGGGGAATTTCGGCGGTGGTTATTGTGATTGGCGGTCCGAAGGAGTCCTCACGCTCGGCGGATTCCGGCGGCTCCACTCCCTTTCCACCGTTCAGTAAGCCCTCCTCCGCCTCTTCCAGCTCTGCTCCTTCTTCTTCCTCGTCGGGAGCATCCTCCTCGCGAAAATATCGAAAATATCTCGAAAATATCAAAAATATCGCGATATTATCGATAATATCGATAATATCGCGATATTTGGACGATAATTAAGTGGATATATGTAAAAATATTGTTATCTCAAAAAAAACGATATTATCGGCGAAATATCGCCGATAATATCGATATTTTTATTTCGCCGATAATATCGATATTTTAATCTTTGGTGTCTATATATATATATCAAAATTCGTGTATAAACACTTATCTATAGGCATTGATAAACACTTAATTACTAAATATAATAATTAGGCATTGATTACAAAACAGTAAGATAGGAGGTTATGGAGTAATGGTGGTCGTCCACACTCCATCCATATTTACAACAAAAAGGGATTCTTACCATTCTGCATTGGGAATTTTCCCAGGCGGGGGGTTATTGCAACCATGGAAGAAAAAATCGATAATATCGACGAAATATCACCAATATTATCATTTTTTTGGAGATCCGATATTTTTTTAACTATCCAAATGATTTTCATCAAAATATCGGGATATTATCAATAATATCGAAAATATCGCAATATTTTCGAAATTATCAATAATATCGACACATAATACTAAAAAATACTTAAATATGTTGAGAAAACTCAACACATACTTCACTTGATCATAGCCCAAAGGGCGAACAAGATATGGCTTACTAAGCAGGGGAATGTGGGTTTTATAGGACAAATTGCGAGGGCAGTGAGCAAGCATGGGCAATGTGGGACTCTCCCAATAGGAGAAAATCAGAATTTCGGCCGAAAATTTACACCCACTTTAAACGGCCATAACTTTGTCAAAACTCAACGAAATCAAGCAAGACAAAAACGAAAGTTGTAGCCCTCGAAGAGACGAAGATAATGGTACCTCACACGACGTCTGAATCGTCGTTGTTTGGCCGGAAAATTCCTCGAAAGTCACTGAGATCGCCCGAAACTGGTAAGATTCAAATGAGTATAACTTTTTTAATACTCAACGAAATTGAGTGAAACAAAGAGGAAAGTTGTACTACTCGACGAGACGAAGAGATTGATACCTTGCACGCCGGCCAACTCGCCGTGGTTTGGCCGGAAATTGCCTCGAAAGCCACTGAAGTCGCCGGAAATTGGGTAAGATTCAAATGAGTATAACTTTTTCAATACGCAACGAAATTGAGTGAAACAAAAAGGAAAGTTGTAGCCCTCGAAGAGACGAAGAGAATGGTACCTCACACAACGTCTGACTCGTTGTGGTTTGGCCGGAAATTGCCTCAAAAGACAAGTCCTTGCACTAGATATACTTTCAAATTACGTTGAGTAGCAACCTGATATATGTATTCGGACGAATTATAAAACAATTGACACACTCCTGACTTCCAAAATTCAATTCTTTTACTTTATATAAACTTGAAAAAACATAATCGGCATCCAAATTAAAGTTTAGTCTTATTCAATGTATTGATTTTCAATCGTTAATTGATATACTATAATTTGGAACTTCAACGCCTAGACGCATGCTTATGTGTAAGAAATTTAAAGTGTCAAATTAGGCACATTATTCTTCATCATTTTATTCACTTCCCTTTTTTTTTTTTAATATCCTAAATAAAACCTCCAAATATTGTACTAATTCATTATATATAAATGATTATGGTGTGTTTAGACTTCTTTCATTAATTACTACATATTTTCTACACTCACAATGTTTGTCAGCTCGCTATATAATCAACTTGATAATGTTAAATCCATCATGCAATGCATTTCTTTCCAATTTTTTGTGATAAACTAATAGATAATTGACTAAATAAACATCCTACAAAGTTTCAATAAAAATTTCCATGTTTTTCTTACAATTTCCGTGGTTTCCATGTAATTTTTATCGATATCGATATTTTACCGATATTTCCATCGATATTTCCGTGTTTTCGGACTACCGATATTTCCGATATTACCGATATTTTCTTCCTTGGTCATGATTGAAGCCAAAATTGGAAGATTGTGGGTGATAATAGAAGGGCAGTGGCATACGTTGTGAACTACTTGAAATAATAGGTCACTTAATTTCTAATGTGGCAACATATTTGAATTCTGGGTTTATGTTGGGTGTTTAAAGATAGTTGGGCTTTTTATCTAGGAATCATGAGTTGTACAAGTTTATATCTAAAGAACCAAAAAAAAAAAAAAAAAACAAACAAACTCAAACAACAAACGTACTCGAAGATGAAAAGGTTGCATTTATTATTGCAATTTTTATGTCACTATTGAACAAGACTTGAAATTTTCCGGCACCAATGATGGTGGTCGGCGACAACTTCCGACACTGGCGTTATTGGCCGGTGAGTCATGTACAAAGGATGGGAAGAAAAATGTATATATTCCTATGCTTATAAATATCTTGGCTCAAAGGTAGTGGCTTAATGAATTTGATTATTACTTAAGCGTTGATAAATGTGCTCATTTTTATTGGTAACACAACACATCATTTAGTTTGTACTTTTTGTCTACAAATTTTGTCCCTATCATTACCCTTTTCCTTAACATTAGCATTTTTACTTAACACCTATATTAGAACTGGTATTTAATCTATAAATCTTCCCGAGAGCTTTGATTAAAAGATTTTGAGTGTGATACTTTTCTTGATAAACAATTGTGCACAATGAAGAAACATTGGATTTGTACTATGGCGTGGATATATATCCTGCTATCTCTGCAAATCTCTTAACCTAGTGGGGATGCATTAATAGCAAGAGAAATTGAATAGTTTCTAAGCACCTTTAGTAAGCTTGATGATCACGAAAATATAAGGAACCAGTTGTGATTTCACATGCATAAACCCTATATAGTAATAATGAGCGGCTGCATGCAGTCAACTTGCACGATCAATCACATGGTTCTTCATGTGTTTCATAATTCTGTGCATGCAAAAGCTTTATATCACAAGAAAACACACACCTATGAGGCCTCTACCGATCCAAATCCGTAAGTTATTGGCAAAACTCTGGTATCTTGAACTATATGTATATATATATTAAAACTTTTATAAGCTCCCAAATATTTATATTTAATATTTTCCTTGTATTACTTTACTTTTATTGGCTAAGACGTGTGTGACATTAATTAATTAATTTGGAGTAAAGAAAATCGATTAGCTGGAGATCTTATATGTTAAGATGGAGTCGACACCTTTGAAAATTTGTCATAAAAGAAACTAACGTGCATTTGAATCTGTTTATTTTTTCTTTATCTAGTGTAAATGAGCTGTAAAAATGCCTGGAATATTTTCGAAATGCTTACATTATTGAATCGGCATCGAATTCCATCTATTAACTTGTCGGAGGTTACTATTTGGACTTGATCGAAAACTTTGTAATGCAATTTTTGTAAGTTATTGTAGGTGCCACACACATGAACACTTCTCCAGCAATTAACTAACCAAAAATGCAAGAGAAAACAAAGCAAAAAAGTAGGGGAAAAATCACTTTAATTTGGAACAAATGAGTGGACCGGCATGAGCACTGCATGTGCACAACCCACTTAAATAAGTCATGGCATGGTACGATACTATTAGTAAAAAAATGGTCGGACCAAACTTAAGATTTAGGCCCAACAAAACGACTGACCCACGACCCGTTAAGTCTGTCATGGACCAAGCGCGGCTCCTGGCCCTGGCTCATTATGAATAATCCCATTTATTCAATATTTTTCAATTACAATCATACATTTAAAGTTAGTAAGATTTAACTTAATAGCATGTTGAAAAAAGCCTTTTTAAATTTTAAAATAAATTAAGTTTGTTATGTAGAAGTCAGCCCGGTTAGTGATCCGGCCCGACACAGTCCAAGTTTTAATGAGCCAGGATCGCAAGCCGAGCTGGACTTAATGTTTTATTAAATAGGTCGCCTCAAGAACAATTTTTTTTTATTAATTAAGCCGACCCAAACACGACCCAAATCTGCATGGACCGACTTTAAATGAGCCAAGCCGGCTCGTTTGACACCTCTATGCGGGTGGCATGATTTTCTTTCGTATTCCTTTGTTTTCATTTGTGACAATTAATCTTATTGACTGGTAGAAACGTTCTCCATTTATTTTGGAACGCCCTCACTTCATCCAGAACGTCAAAGCCGGCCTATGTGGATGATTCAGGTCCTGATAGGCTTGATACCATTTGACTTCGGATTGAATAGAAAAAAATAGTAGAAAACTTCATTTTAATCCCTAAATAAGATTGCATTTTCAATAATACCTTATGTAAGATTAAAAACTAAAAATAGTGCTCAATGTCGGATTATAGTATTCCATGTCACATTTAATCATTGTCTTATTATATTGACACCCCACAAATTGTTGAATAAACCTCACATATTTAATACACCTCATATTTGATTTTTCAATTAAAAATTATCTTAATACACCCCACATCCTTTCCCATAATACCCTCACACCCCACATTCTTAATATACACCTTACATTTTCTACATGCACCCATATTTTCTATACACCTCACATTTCTCAAATCTTAGAAAGTTTTTAATTTGGATAAAAAATGCCGACTGGAATTTTGACAAAAGATGCCGCCTGAGATTTAAAGCATATGCGAGTTGTTTTCAATTCCACTATTAAAACCCATGTCTTTAGTTTTTAATATTTGGTGGTAATTTTAGGTGTTTAATTCTTCATGTAATTCATGTGATCCCTAAAAGATGAATACGAACATAGAAACTTGAATAACACATCAAAGGCAAGATTCAATAATTATCAATGTCGTCAAAAATCACTAAAACAATAAAAAAATATGAAGTCTTACCTCATGTGAAGCTTCCAAAACATCGATTTCGTGTTTCATTCGTCAAAAATAATTTTTCTCAATCAACATGTTTGTAGTTTCATTGGTTAGGGTTTTGTTCAACAATGGAGGGTTAAAGTGTGACAGCCCGTCCCGAAGATATGTATTATTTTATTATCAAGGACGTGAATTTACTATGTTACCCCCGATTATAAGCGTTGTGGTGTGTTATGTATGTAAGTGTTGAAATGGATGGCACGGATGGAAAGGAAAGAAAAAAAGAAGAAGAAGAGAGGTCGGTTGTGTGTGTGCGTGGCTGGTGGAAGAAGAAGAAGAGATTGGGCAAAGCTGCCCAACCAGAGGAAGAGAACAGGAGCTCCGGGAGAGAAAGGAGAGAGAGCTGGGCGAATAGAGAGAAGAGAGAGAAAAGCCCGGCCAATCGGAACAGGGAAAGGAGGAAATGAGGGAGAGAGTGGCGTGGGGGATCGGTCGGATCCCCTTGGCCCGTTCTTAACCCGGTCGGCACCCCTGCCTATTTTCGATGATTTTCACCCGTTTTTCCGGCAAATTGCTTCAATAAACCTCATGGGAAACACTCTAGGACCCTTCCTCTATCCATTCCATCTCAAATTTGGAGAGTTTTGGCTTTGAAAATGGAGAAAACCGCAAGAAAGGGGTGCGGCGGCTTTGGCTTCGAATCACCCAATCCCGAAGCAATTCCTTCCAATTTTCACCACCCATAGCATCCTCTTGAGGCCTAGAACAAAGCCCAAGCATTGGTTGGGACGGCGGAGTTGATTTGAGGACGAATTGGAACTCACCCATTTCTAAGGTTCATACGATTTTGGTGGAATTGGTGTATTTCTAGGATAAATTGGACTTGGCCGCAGGTATAAAGTTTGCTCTACTCTTTGAGATCTTCATTTTTGTATTTTTTTTGAGAATTTTTTGAAATAGTTGGATTTTTCGGCGAGCCGGGGCGGCCGACCGCCACCCACGGCGGCTCATGGCCAGTGGGCCGCCAATGTTATTTTTAAGCTATATTTGATGTCCTGAGTTCAGTTTTGATAGTGGCTTAAAGTTGGTTGATCATTTGGACTTAATTTCGATACGATTCATGGTTAGGCCAAAAGAGGAATCGACGATCCAACCGTCGGATCGTCACCAAACTTTGATACGTAGTAGTACGTAATATTTGAATAATGTAGGAACTTACGGATCGGGAATTCGATGGACGGATCTTCCCGAATTGGATTTGTAAGTTCATAAAATAAAATGTTAACCGCTACTTAGTTTTGGAAATTGGCGGAGATCCAACCGTCGGATTGTAACGAAATTTTAGTATGTTGTTCTAGAAGCTTAATGTGTATCTTGGGAAGTAACGGATCAGAAATCTGAGTTGTGGATCTTCCAGATTAAGTTATTTGGGGTTATGACCATACCGTCGAACTTAGTCGACGATTGACCTTTGATCAACGGGTCTGGCATTATTCTTGAATGCCCTTAAGGATATGTGTTATGTGAATTACATATTATATGGATAAGAGTTCTGAGATGTGGTTTGATAACTGTTTTAGGTACCGAGTGGGCAGGTTTTGATGTTAGGGAGTCGTAGCGCGGACCCCAGGTGAGTGGGCAGTTATTTTCAGTATATATATATATATACACTTGACGTTTTTCCCAGAAAACGTATTTAAAGGAAATGCAATTTAAATTCCATGCCATCAATGCCATGCATATACAATTATGTTTCGTGCATGAATTGATGTGTGATACTTTATATATATAAATGTGGTGTTGTGGAGGCACAGGTAAGTTCAGGTAAGTTGTGTTTGGTTATGTAAATCATCGATGATGCGATATGTGATTGAATAATGTTGAGCTCATAAAACTGCACCTAGGGTGATTGATTTAGCCAAAGATATGATACATGCCTGTTTATTATGTCACCCCCGCACGATATGCTTATATTGGATCCAATTTAAGTACACATCCTTGTCGTACAGACCTTATTTATGGTTCCTACTCGTAGGTGACTAGCGATTTATCGCCTAGCTATTATGAGAGAGTAGAATTGAGCATAATTATATTACACCCAATCTTGTCGTACATACCCCTCTTTAGTGGTTCCGACTTATGTGCAGTTTATTGCCGTATAGGTCATTGTAGTGACTCCGGCTAGATTGACTATTGAGCTATAAATTCAGCCGTATAGACCACCACAAGGGTTCCGGCTAACATATCATATTTCTATGAAATTATTCTTACCTGAATTGTTTACTTTGTTATATCTTGGCATGGCATGCATAAGTTTATGATTATGTGAAGCATGAAATGATTTGATACGCGTTCATATATATATTTATGTATATGCTTATATCTATTTTCTGAGAAAGTAACCATATACTTGTTTTACGGCGAGGAGTTAGTATATTCAAAGGAAAATAAGGTTTTCGTATAAATGTGTTTTACTGACCCACTCAACTTTGTTTTTCGCCCCTCCAGGTCTTAGATAGCAGAGTTTGGTGGCCACGAGGACTCAAACGGTGTTCTGACAGAATCCGAAAAAGTAGGATTCATCTTTGGGTGTTGTATTTTAGTAATCATCCTACTCGACTGCAACTAGATGCTCTTATTGCTCTGAAAGTGTATTTATACACTTTAACTCTCACTGGCATCCTTTCTTAATTGGAATTGTTAGTTAATAGGTTTTAAATTGTTAGTATTTCTCTTACTCTTTATCGCTTCCGCTTTGCGCTCATGGCTACGTCACTCTCACGTGACGGCCATCACATCTCGACTCCGGTCGGGGTGTGTCAGTTTGGTATCAGAGCTTAGGTTGCAGTCCTGTATATCTTAAGGATTCTCTTAGTGTCGTCTGTCAGAACTATACCGCCTCGTAGAGAGTCACGTCGGTCAGATGAGCCTAGTTTCCCTGATATAACTCAGTTAGGGAAAGCTATTGCTAATGTGATTCAGTTTGTTATCCGTCATTCCTAAAGGACTTCCCTTGAGAATGGTTATAAGTTGAAACTGAATCATTTTAGGGAAAATGAAGGACCTGAAGGAGTAGAGCGATGGCTCGATCATTTGGAAAAGACGTTAAGCGTTATGCAAAGTCAAGGGAATCTTCATTTTTAAAGGTGGATCAAGATAACTACTTGGTTTCTGAGTATTAAATCTGCATCCTGGTGGAGACAAGAGGCTTATTAATTGATGCCAGAGGAAATTGCTGATTAAGAGTTGTTTAAGGAATTGTTTAAGAAAAGATTTATTCCTCCGGCATGTATGGATGATAAGAATCAAGAGTTTACAAATTTGAGACAAGGAAAGATGTCGACGAATGAGCATTATAGAAGGTTTATTGACTTGTCTCGTTACCATTCAGATGTTGCTACTAATCTGGTTGAGATGTTACGTCATTTTAAGCTGAGTAATAAGAGGATGTAGTGTTCTTTGGCGATCACTACCCATTGTGTTTCTTACCTAAAGTTTTACGAAATTTGTTGAAGACTCTGAGAATATGTTCAGCAGTAGTGATAAAGGAGAGGAAAAGAATGGGAATCAGAGGAAAGATAACAAAAGTAAAGGTCAGTCATCTCAAGGACTTTGAGAAACTCAGAACTTCAGAAGAAGTGAAGCTAGTTCTGGTTTTTCCAGCGGAGGAATTAGTACCACTAGTCAGATGAGATGTGGTAAAATTACTGGAGGTCCTAGATTACAGAGGCAGGAAGATATTGGTAAAGGAAATGTACTTTGTACCGTAGGTACAATAATAGTCACTTTGGAGAGTGTAGGCGAGAAATCAGAAGATGTTTTTCATGTGGACAAATGGGACATAGAGTTGTAAATTGTCCCCAGAATCAGTAAATGCCTAACAATCTTCTTTGCCACCACCAACGCCAATCCAGCAAGTTCATGGATCCATTAGTTATGGTCAGATAGGCCGTGGTGTGCAGGGGTGAAGTAATCAAGCTAATAGAGGTCGTGAGGGATGAAAACAAGCCAATGACGTGTTAACATATCACTGCAAGATGCTTTGAATGATTCAGACTTGATTATGGATACGTTAAATATTTTGGTCACTTTGCCAGAGTTCATTGGTCGTGATGCAGAAATTTGATGTTTTGGACGATGTTGCCTAAGAAAGTAGTGAATGAGTACGATAGAAGGGTACACATATATTTCCCAATGAATGGCAGGATGGTAATATTGCACCCTCATGAATTATTACTTACTTACCAAGACAACAGCGGGTTATCAGTAGTACGGTGGTGGTGGAAGATATAGTTATGTCAGTGAATCTTATCCCTTTAGATATGGTGGATTTCGATGCTATTCTAGGCACATATTGGTTGCATTATGATCGTGCCAACATAGAGTGCTACGAGAAATCAGTTACTTTACATCGTCTTGAATCACCAGAGATTACTTTTGTGGGCGAGCAAGGTGAAAGGAGGTATGCCATTATTCTGTTGTAAGAGCAAAGAGATCGTTACCGAAAAGCTGCCAAGAATACTTAGCTCACATAGTGCTAAATGATGCTACACTGAGTAGTATGGAAAATGTAAAAGTTGGTTAGACATTTTTTGTTGTAATTCCGGATGAGTTATCTGGGTTGCCGCCAGGCACAGATGTGGAGTTCACCATTGATTGGTTTCTAGGTACAAATCTTATATTAAAGAATGACTCTTGCTGAGTTACGAGAATTAAAAATTCAGTGTGCAGGAATTGATTGATAAAGGTTCCATTTAACCTAGTACATTACCTTGGGGAGCCTCCGTTTTTGTTGTGAAAAAGAATGACAGGACATTAAGGCTATGCATTGATTATGGGCTATTGAATTGGGTAACGATTGAGAACCATTATCCATTACCTCGCATGGATGGTTGGTTTAATCAGCTTCGAGGTGCCTATGTATTTTCAAAGGTTGATTTAAGGTCTGGTTATTATCAGTTGAAGTGTAGCAGTGAGGATGTTCCTAAGATTAAGTTCAGGACTCGTTGTGGTCTTTATGAGTTTTTGGTGACGTCATGCGGAATGACAAATGTGCTTGCTGCTTGTATGGGTTTGATGAATCAAGTATTCCAGCAATATCTAGACATGTTGTTATTGTTTTCATTGGCGATATTCGAGTATATTCTAAGTCGAAAGCGGACCATGTTCGACATTTTAACTTGGTATTAAGGAAATTGAGAGAACATCGGTTGTATACCAAGTTTAGTAAATACCAATGTTGGATGAATCAAGTGGCATTTCTGGGACGTGTGATATATGTTCAAGGTATTCAGGTGGATATTTAAAAGGTAGCAGCGGTGGAGAATTTGGAACAAGCGCCAACCGTGAATGAGGTACGGAGTTTTCTTGGCTTAGTAGGCTACTATAGACAGTTGTTAAGAATTTTTCAGTCATTGCTTTGCCATTTACGAGTTGACGAAGAAGAGGTTAAGCTTGAGTGGGATGAAAATTGTAATCAAAGTTGTCAGCAGCTGAAGTATTATTTCATTTATACGTCGATTTTAATACCCCCAGATGATAGTGATGATTTTGTGGTCTACAGTGACGCCTCGTTGAATAGTCTTGGATGTGTGTTGATACAACATGATAGGATGGTTGCTTATGCTTCACGGCAATTGAAACCTTATGAAAAGACTTACCCTACTCATGACTTGGAATTAACAACCATTATCATTGCTTGAAATTATGGAGACACTATATTTATAGTGCGAATTAATGCTTGTTATGTTGGCCATGTTTCTCTTCTTGCAGACTTGAGATCTTCTGGAGTGAAGCTTAAGGTGAAAGAACGAGAAGAAGCTTTATTGACTAATTTACAGGTCAAGCCAATTGTAGTGGATCGTATACTTGATACCCAGAGAATTTTTGAACTTATGGACGGATGGTATTTGGGGAGCAAAGGTTCAATCACGAATGGTTTGAAAATGTAAGGCCCTGAGTTAGTGGAGGAGACTACTCAGAATATTCAAGTAACTAAGTCTGAACTGAAAGCGGCCAGGGTCGCCAAAAGAGCTTAACGGACAGACATGCTACAGATAGTGTGTATAATGTTGACGATTGAGCGTTTTTGAAATTATCACCTTGGAAATGTGTGATTTGGTTTGAAAGGGAAGACGAGTTAAGTTCTAGGTACATCGGACCTTATGTGATCACCGAGCGAATTGGTGAAATGTTTACAAGCTTGAGTTGCCTCCAGAGTTGTCGGAAGTGCATGATGTATTTCATGTTTCGATGTTTCGCCATTATGTCTCATATCCTTCACAGGTAATACCTCCTCAACCTTTGGAAGTTAATCCGGATTTGACTTATGATGAGGAACCCGTGGCACTTTTGGATTGGAAGGATAAGGAACTAAGAAATAAGACCGTGCGTTTGGTGAAAGTATTATGGAGAAATCTTTCAGTGGAAGAAGCTACTTGGGAGATAGAGGATCGGATGAGAGAGACGTATCCACGCTGGTTTTATGATTATTAGTGGATGTAATTGTTATGTATAATTTCGAGGACGAAATTTTATAAGGTGGGTAGATTGTGACAGCCCGTCCCGAAGATATGTATTATTTTATTATCAAGGACGTGAATATACTATGTTACCTGTGTTATGAGCGTTGTGGTGTGTTATGTATGTAAGTGTTGAAATGGATGGCACAAATGGAAAGGAAAGAAAATAAAAAGAAGAAGGGAGGTCACGTGTGTGTGTGCGTGGCTGGTGGAAGAAAAAGAAGAATAAGAGATTAGGCAAAGCTGCCCAACCAGAGGAAGAGAGTAGGAGCTCCAGGAGAGAAAGGAGAGAGAGCTGGGCGAATAGAGAGAAGAGAGAGAAAAGCCCGGCCAATCGGAACAGGGAAAGGAGGAAAGGAGGGAGAGAGTGGCGTGGGGGATCGGCCGGATCCCCTTGGCTCGTTCTTGACCCGGTCGGCACCCATGCCTATTTTCAATGATTTTCACCCATTTTTCAGGCAAATTGCTTCAAGAAACCTCATGGGAAACACTCTAGGACCATTCCTCTATCCATTCCATCTCAAATTTGGAGAGTTTTGGCTTTGAAAATGGAGAAAACCGCAAGAAAGGGGTGCGGTGGCTTTGGCTTCGAATCACCCAATCCCGAAGCAATTCCTTCCAATTGTCACCACCCATAACATCCTCTTAAGGCCTAGAACAAAGCCCAAGCATTGGTTGGGACGGCGGAGTTAATTTGAGGACGAATTGGAACTCACCTATTTCTAGGGTTCATACGGTTTTCGTGGAATTTGAGCATTTCTAGGATAAATTGGACTTGGCCGCAGGTATAAAGTTTGCTATATTCTTTGAGATCTTCATTTCTGTATTTTTTTGAGAATTTTTTGAAATAGTTGGATTTTCCAGCGAGCCAGGGCGGCCGACCGCCACCCACGGCGGCGCGTGCAGCGGCACGTGGCCAGTGGGCCACCAATGTTATTTTAAGCTATATTTGATGTCCTGAGTTCAGTTTTGATAGTGACTTAACGTTGGTTGATCATTTGGACTTAATTTCGATACGATTCATGGTTAGGCCAAAAGAGGAATCGACGATCCAACCGTCGGATCGTCACCAAACTTTGATACGTAGTAGTACGTAATATTTTAAGAATGTAGGAACTTATGGATTGGGAATTCGATGGACGGATCTTCCCGAATTGGATTTGTAAATTCATAAAATAAAATGTTAACCGCCACTTAGTTTTGGAAATTGGCGGAGATCCAACCGTCGGATCGTAACGAAATTTTAGTATGTTTTTCTAGAAGCTTAATGTGTATCTTGGGAAGTGACGGATCATAAATCTGAGTTGTGGATCTTCCAGATTGAGTTATTTAGGGTTATGACCCTACCGTCGAACTTAGTCGACGGTTGACCTTTGATCAATGGGTCTCGCATTATTCTTGAATGCCCTTGAGGATATGTGTTATGTGAATTACATATTCTATGGATAAGAGTTCTGAGATGTGGTTTGATAACTGTTTTAGGCACCGAGCGTTCGGGACGCCTTGGTTCTGATGTTAGGGAGTCGTAGCGCGGACCCCAGGTGAGTGGGCAATTATTTTCAGTATATATATATATATATATATACACTTGACATTTTTCCCAGAAAATGTATTTAAAGGAAATGCAATTTAAATGCCATGCCATAAATGCCATGCATATACAATTATGTTTCGTGCATGAATTGATGTGTGATACCTTATATATATATATGTGGGGCTGTGGAGGCACAAGTAAGTTCAGGTAAGTTGTGTTTGGTTATGTAAATCATCGATGATGCGATATGTGATTGAATAATGTTGAGCTCATAAAACTGCACCTAGGGTGATTGATTTAGCCAAATATATGATACAAGCCTGTTTATTATGTCACCCCCGCACTATATGCTCATATTGGATCCAATTTAAGTGCACAACCTTGTCGTACAGACCTTATTTATGGTTCCTACTCGTAGGTGACTAGCGATTTATCGCCCGGCTATTATGAGAGAGTAGAATTGAGCATAATTATATTACATCCAATCTTGTCGTACATACCCCTCTTTAGTGGTTCCAACTTATGTGCAGTTTATTGCCGTATAGGTCATTGTAGTGACTCCGGCTAGATTGACTATTGAGCTATAAATTCAGCCGTATAGACCACCATAGGGGTTCCGGCTAACATATCATATTTCTATGAAATTATTCTTACCTGAATTGTTTACTTTGTTATATCTTGGCATGGCATGCATAAGTTTATGATTATGTGAAGCATGAAATGATTTGATACGCGTTCATATATATATTTATGTATATGCTTATATCTATTTTCTGGGAAAGTAACCATATACTTGTTTTACGGCGAGGGGTTAGTATATTCAAAGGAAAATAAGGTTTTCGTATAAATGTGTTTTACTGACCCACTCAACTTTGTTTTTCGCCCCTCCAGGTCTTAGATAGCAGAGTTTGGTGGCCACGAGGACTCCAACGGTGTTCTGACAGAATCCGAAAAAGTAGGATTCATCTTCGGGTGTTGTATTGTAGTAATCATCCTACTCGACTGCAACTAGACGCTCTTATTGCTCTGAAAGTGTATTTATACACTTAAACTCTCACTGGCATCCTTTCTTAATTGGGATTGTTAGTTAATAGGTTTTAAATTGTTAGTATTTCTCTTACTCTTTATCGCTTCCGCTTTGCGCTCATGGCTACGTCACTCTCACGTGACGACCAACACGTCTCGACTCCGGTCGGGGTGTGTCATAAAGGGGTTTTGATAATTGAAGAAGATAAATAATACGTTAAAAGTGATTTGAGTTGTATATAGAATTTTTTTTTAAACCTAATAAGGTCAAAATTTTCATGGCATAGTAGGGTAAATAAGTCATTTAATACTAAATTTTAATGTGTGGTGTATTCAACATTTTGTGGGGTGCTAATATAAAAAGCCTAATCATTTTGTTTAATAAATTTATTGCAATTTTAGTTTCCCTATTTACCCTTATTACTCTCTTAAAACCAATTAGAGAAACAAATATATAATTAATTTTCCAAGAATGTTTAATTAACTAGATCCATAATTAACATGTTTGTTGTAACATTACCATAAACCTCCTTGTGTTATTCCAATAAAAAAAAAAACCTAGGAACTCAGAAACCATGATCAAACAATAGAAGCCAGAAAACTCAGAAACCAAAAATCTCGTTGTATTCGGAAGAAAGAAGAAAAATGGGCTTTTAGATGCCAAATTGACGGTGAATTCAAAGATAAATGAAAAAAAAAACAATACAAATAGAGAAAATAGAATGTGAAATCACAACATAATTGACCGTACCGAATTGATCGAACCTACACTATATAGTACCTAACCGACCGTACCGAATGAATAGGACCTAATTGATAGTACCTAAATGTACAATTTTGTATGTAGAACAATATAGTGCACCTATAATCTCAATGCATTCTTTTTGGTTTTTATAGTTTTGGATTGAATAAATTAAAAAAGAATCCTGAGATAAGTGAAAAGAACAATTTTGTATGTAGAGAAAATGAAATGTGAAATCACAACCTAATTGACCATACCGAATTGATCGAACATAAACTATATAATGTACCGAATTTATTAGACCTAATGAATTAAAACATAAAAAATACAAATCATAACAAATTGACAATACCTATCTATCGGACCTAAACTATATAACGTAGTTAATTGACTATACCGAAACTATCGCACATAAATTAGTGCATTCTCCACACAATATAAAATTTGAATAAATATAAAAAGAAACAAAACAAAAAATAGAAAGTAAGTAGTTATGGACAATAAAGATGGCATTTTTTAGACAATGAAGATGGAGGTTACTTTTATGGGTGATAATGATGTAACCGTTACATTTTTTGGAAAATCATCTTTGACAAGCCCTTATCTCTAAAAGCCCCAAAAAATAATTGACTTCCAATTTTTCACACTACAAGGAAACCAGTTCTCACATTAACTCAAGAAAATAAGGAAAAAGATTCTCAAGGAAACCAATTAGAGGATTTATTTTATTTTATTATATATATATATATATATAAGAAATTAGTAATCATGTTGTAGGCCTATTTGACTGAACTGTATTTAGGACTAGAGAAGGAGAGGTCGGCGGCAAGAGAGAGAGAGAAGAGAGAGATTTAATTGTGAGGTGTGTTTTGTATCATCCCATTGTGCCTTTATTTATAGTAGTAGGATAGCTTAAATCCTTACCCTAATAGGATTACAACTCTAATAGGATAATAACTACTAAAAGGAATATTCTAATATATTCCTAGATACACTAGAATTTACACAATCACATTCCTATTCTAAATATGACTGCAACACTCCTCCTTGAGTGTGGAAATACTCAAACAAAACATCGCATCAGATCTTCAGCAGTTGAGGTTGAACAGTTGATGAAGTCGGCGGCACAACGAGCGAATGCGAGTCTCAAATTTAAAGAAAGTATGCATTAGTAGTAAAACTCACAAAACCTTGCTATGGTAAAACCTAAGGCAAGTGAAAACCCATAGACTAGACTAAGGAGAAAAGTGAGAAGTATGCATAATGTCTAAAACAAATGTCAAACAGGACGAAAGTAGTGAACTAAACAGAGTATGATCATCCCAGGATAGGTGCCTTATCAAAACCTCGTTAGGTAACAAAAACCCAATGGGAAAAATGCTCCTAATCGTAGAAAAAGAGTACATAAAGATCAAGTGAGTATGCTTCAGGATACTCCCCCTGAGTTAGACATAACTTCCAAATAAGAGAACTACAAGCAATTCAACTCAGATAATTTACGCATATTGTTTCCTTGGCAATGACTTCGTAAAAAGATCGGCCAGGTTATCCTGGGAACGGATTTGCTTGACTTCAATGTTCTGATGCTGTTGTTGTTGGTGAGAATAAAAGAACTTCGGCGATGTGTGCTTGGTGTTGTCTCCCTTGATGTATCCTTTCTTTAACTGCTCGATACATGATGCATTGTCTTCAAAGATCGTCGTAGGAAAGTCAACAACAGTTGTAAGACCACTAGTGCTTCGAATATGTTCCATGACTGCTCTTAACCAAAAGCACTCACGCGATGCTTCATGCAGAGCGAGGATCTCAACATGGTTCGAAGAAGTCACAACTAGCATTTACTTAGTAAACCTCCAAGATATAGCGGTGTCTCTAACGATAAAGATATAGCCTGTTTGAGAACGTGTCTTATGTGGGTCAAACAAATAACCAGCATCTGCGTAACCAACAAGGCGGGAATCAACACCAGGACCAAGGGGGCGGCGACTTCTCTTGAGGATTTATGGGTGTAAAACAAGCCCAAATCTGGCATACCCTTGAGGTAGCAGAAAATATCTTTAACACAATTCCAGTGTCCGTGTGTAAGCGCATTGCTGTATCTAGCCAAAAGATTAATAGCGAAAGAGATGTCAAGTCTAGTGCATTGAGTCAAGTACGATAAAGCACCAATTGCACTTAGGTATGGAACTTCAGACTCCAAAATCTCTTCCTCATCCTCATTGGGACATAAATGATCTCATGTAGCATCTAAAGTCCAAACGACCATATGAACACTTAAAGGCTTCGCTTTACCCTCATTAAGATGTCACAATACCTTTTGGTTGTAGTTCGATTAATGTACTAGGATTCCATTCGAACAATGCTCGATCTCCAGGGCGATGAGGTTCATGTCGTCGACATAAACTGCAACGATCGTAAATCCAGAATGTGACTTCTTTATGAACACGCATGGGCATAGTTCGTTGTTCACATAACTCTGACTTGTCAAATATTCACTTAGAAGGTTATACTACATCCGCCCAGATTGCTTCAATCCGTAGAGTGATCTCCTCAATCTAATAGAGAGAGTGTTCCGTGGTCTAGAACGATTTAAACCAGTCAATGGAAGCCCTTCTAGAATTATCATGTAGATTTCCGTATCTAGATCCTCATAGAGATACGCGGTTACCACGTCCATAAGCTGCATATTCTGTTTTTTGGAAACTACCAAATTGATAAGGTAGTGGAATGTTATGATGTCCATTACGGGGGAATACGTCTCTCGTAATCCATCCCAAGAGTTGAGAGAAGCCTTACGTTAGGAGGCGTGCTTTGTATCGCACTATTTCATTCTTCTCATTACGCTTCCTCACGAAAACCCACTTGTAGCCCACGAGCTTCACATGTTGTGGAGTAAGAGCTATAGGCCCAAACACTTTACGTTTCACAAGCAAATCGAGTTCGACCTGGATTGCTTGTTTCCAGTTTGACCAATCTGTTCTACGTCGGCATTCATCAACGGAACGTGGTTTAATATCATCGTTAAGCATGATGTCAGTAGCTACTGTGTACGTAAATGCATCGTCGACGATCATCTCATTTCAATTCCAAACATCATCCAATACTACGTAGTGGACCAAAATCTTGTGATTCTAGGGAGGCTGGATTGTCTCATCTAAGATATCATCGTAATCTAGAATAACTTCATGTGTTGGAACAGATAAGTGAGCGATGGTCGAATTCAGACTAGGGTCACTAGTTTGTGTTGTTTTCCTCTTCCGGAGTTATGAATCCTTTAAAGCAGAGGGACTACCACGCTTCAAGGTAGGAACATATAATTGGTTAGCCACAAATGTACCAGACCGCGTGGAAAGTGCACCACCCCACCATTGGGGATGGTTCGACTTTCCATGCAGTATTACGGCATACTCAAGGTACGTCCATCCTTGCAGGTGCGTTTACAATAGATATATGCGATCTCGTCACCTTTGCTAGATCAGTAAAAGCATCTGGCATGCTTTGAGCGATGCTCTGAAGATCTAGAATACGTCGCACTTCAGTTTCAGACTAGGTAGTGCGGGGATCTAAATGAGACATAGTAGGAGCATACCACGATAATTCACGGCATTTTACAGGAACGTTAGCGTTCTTATCTCCCTCTAATGACGGGAAGACTATCTCATCAAAGTGACAATCTGCAAAACGTGCGGTAAAGAGATCTCATGTCAAGGGCTCTAAGTATCGAATAATTGATGGTGAATCATAACCGGCATAGATTCTCATTCTTCTCTGATGACCCATTTTGGTACATAGTGGCGGCACTATTGGCACATAGATTGCGCACCCAAACACACGTAAATGCTAGACGTCAGGCTCGTATCCAATAACCAACTGTAACCGTGAATGAGGTTGGGTAGCGGTGGGCTTCAGGTAGACCAACATAGTTGCGTGCAATATTGCATAGCCCCAGGCAGATACCAACAGTTTGGTTCGCATAACCAAAGTCCGAGCTATCATTATACGAGCTTTTTCGTATCCTTCAATCAGGTTGGCCTGAGAGGGTTGTCAGAGGTGTTTTCTTAGGTACGAAGTTAGTAAAATAGTGTCGATCACGCAATATGGTATGTGTAGTAGCACTATCAGCCAGACAACTAACTTCCCCACTAGTCATACCTAGAAAGAAATTAATTGAATTGGTCACATGCATACATATAATTCCATTCATTCAATTAATCAATTCGAGAAATAATATCCATAATTCAAAACAAATCAGAACCAAACAAATTATTCCAAAAACTTAGAAAAATTGTCCAAAAATTAAACCATAAACCTAAAAAATAGGGGGGGGGGTTTGGCCACTAGGGGTAAAAATACCCTAAAAACATGTCTAGAAGAATAAAACTTATTCGTCCATAGGAGCTTATGCCTTCTGAAAATATGATATCTCCATGGATGTAGTAGCATCTTCGGGACGTTCCACATTGGCAAAGTTAGACTCACAACAGGAATGATACTTGGCAATGGCCTCAGGGGTAGCTCTGCATACGCGTGACCAATGATGCTTTGATCCACAATGGTAGCACGTATCCATTTTAATGGAAGCCGATCGAATGGTAGCTTTTCCCTTATTCTTGAAGTTTGGGGCCTTAGGTGCAAAGGGGTAGGTGCTTCTGGGTCAAATTTCCTCCAGTGGATGGGTCTTGGCTCTATTGACCATGGGCCTATGGGTGGGCTTACCACCCATTACCACGGCCACGATAATGTTTTCATCATTTGTGGTTGCTAGAAGTAGTCACATGCGCTTCAGGCAGAGCGTTAGAGCCAGTGGGTCGAGCTTGATAATTTCTCATCAAAAGCTAGTTTTGCTTTTCAGCGAGAAGTAAAACAGAGATTAAATCTAAAAATTTGGTGAACTTTTGTGCCCTATATTGTTGCTGCAGGACAATATTGATGGCATAGAAGGTTGAATAGGTATTCTCCAAGAAATCTGCATCTATTAAGTCCATTTTACAGAACTTAAGCAGTGATTGGATTCTATAAACTTCATAGTTGTATTCATTCACGGACATAAAGTCTTGAAGCGTAGATGCTGCCAGTCGTGTCTTGCTTCAGGCAAGTAAATGTCTTTTTGGTTATCGAAATGGTCGGCCAGAGCAAGCCAGAGGATGTGTGGGTCCTCCTCAGTGAGGTACTCGGTCTGATGAAGATCATTGCAGTAGCTTTCTTAGCTTCATCGACGGGGGTTGCGTCGGTAGGTGCCTCGATGGTGGTTACGTCGGTAGGTGCCTCGATGGTGGCTCTAATACCCTTTGCAGTAAGATGGAGCTTCACGTCTTGAACTCACTTCAAGTAGTTTCTTCCAGACACTTCCAGAGCGGTGAAATCGAGCTTGTTCAAGTTTGACATGTCCCTAAAACGGAGGGTACAATAAAACGTGGTTAGTCATATGGTAATCCATAGACATATATTGTAGAACATTCGGGGTTCTATATACATGTATTGGTTTAATTTAAACATGAAAGTTACAGGTTTCATGTGGTAAGTTTTGAATGAAAACTTCTGGTTTCAAAGGCACTAAATATGAAACTGCAAGTTCAATTTAGTTTTATGAACGATTAGTTCATAAAGGAGATGTTCCTGCAAGAACACATAATGCAATATGCTGATTTAAGTGTAGTAGATTTGAGTTGCTTCGAGAACTCAAGTGTGAGAACTTTGGGACTACAAAAGGATGTCAACGGTTCAAAGTAGAGAAATAAATTATTGAATCGTTAATGTCCAAAAGTGATATTCAGGTCAATAATTTTGGATTAATTATCAGATTAATGGATTGCAG
The DNA here is from genome assembly GCA_035220775.1 of Malus fusca. NCBI lineage: Eukaryota > Viridiplantae > Streptophyta > Magnoliopsida > Rosales > Rosaceae > Malus > Malus fusca. The sequence goes on from CM069069.1 coordinate 28,609,183, forward strand.
GTCACTTTTAATTAATTCAATAAATCGGGACCAAACGGGGTTGATCATGGAAGCAAAATAATGACAGACGGGTCATATTAACTTCGGTTGGTGGTAAACCAAGTGATAAATAAATTAGAATTAATTGGCGTAAACCAAAGTACCCAAAAAAAAAAATGGGCATGCTTTATAATGCGGGGATGCAAAAAATTGGCATTGGGTCGAAAAATAACATGGCCCAGCTAAAAGTGGGCTGGTTGCGATGTGGGGATGTGCCCCACAACACGGCTGCATGCCATTGGGCCTCGAGGAGGGTTGCAGGCCTCTGGGCCGTGTGATCTGGGTAAGCCCAGCATCAGGTACTGCTGGTTTGGGCCTAAAACCGAGCACGGGGAGCAAGCCCAGCCCAAGGCTGGCTTGTGGTTTGGTGCGGGAAAGCCCAGTCGAGGCTGGGTTTCAAGTTTTTGGGTTGGGGCACGTTAAGCCTAGCATCAGAAGCTGATTGCGAGTTGGGCCAAGGGTTGGCAAAGCCTAACAAGCAACACGGGCTTGCTACAAGCAGGCCAAGGACATATGACTAGGTCCAGCAACACACAAGTTGCTGGTGATGGGCCATGGGTGTAAGGGCAAAGCCTAGCAAATGACTATAGTCCGTGCTGGTAGGTGGGCTAGGGCTGCATGCCTAATCCAAACCAATCCCAGGCCAAGAAGGCCAACCATGAGTCAAACGTCAAAACGACGTCGTCTTGAGGCGCGCTCGACGCAGCTAGGCTACAAGCCAGCACTGGCACCATCAGCAAATTCCCAAATTTTTTTTACCGACTTTTCTAAGGTTTTAAAAACCCTAAATTGCTTCTAATTTATTTATATGCTTTGACTCACAAATTCCACATAGCAAAATAATTGCGTAATGAATGAAACGTGTGTGTGTGTGTGTGTGTGTGTGTATCGGAAGGAAAATATAAATATAGGGGGAATGTTTTCATGGTTCGTGGACGTTTCAAATATCTTACTTTATTTTAAGCGTACTTGATTGACAGAAAACAAATAAAAGCCTTTTAATTTTGTAGAAGAAAACCTCCTCCTACTATCCTTTAGTTCCTTAGCTTCTGGCAAGAGTGTGCTAATAACGAGTTGTAGGCCTATTTGACTTAACAGTATTTAGGACTAGAGAGGGAGAGAGGCCAGGGATAAGAGAGAGAAGAGAGAGATTTAATTGTGAGGTGTGTGCTGTATCACCACATTGTACCTTTATTTATAGTGGTAGGATAGGTTAAATTCTTACCCTAATAGGATTACAACCCTAATACGATAATAACTACTAAATGAAATATTCCAAGATATCTCTAGATACACTAGGATTTATAGAATCACATTCCTATTCTAAATATGACTGCAACAAATCCTTTAATTTTTATATAAGGAATTAGTAATTTAATTTAAACTACTTTCATTTTATATAAATCTCGTTATCTTTACGAATCCAATCCTGATAGAAAATTATCCAGTAACGGCTCAGTCTTGTTTAGCATCCCAATTAATTTTCACTAACCCTGCATTAATCAGGATTAACCATCCCCACCTACTCATTCATTCACTTTAATTAATCCCATCATATCTCTGTCACACCTCCTATATATAGCCCCACGCCTCCTAAACCCTTTTCTTTTCATTCCTTTGCTTTTTAGTTTGTTTCAACTTTCAAGTGCGTTTCTGAAGCAGAGAATAGCTTCTGGTAATTTTAAGGTACCTATCTTTCTCTTTCTTCTCACTTTTCTTTCTTTTTAATAACATTCAAGAGAAATTTATCGCTTTAAACGTTATCCTTACTAGTAATATTATCATGGTAATTTAGTTTCTTATTGAAATATAGGGTTGCAGCTTTAATCTTTGACTTTTATTTTCTGGCTTTGTTCTAATTCGATCTTAGATTCAATAAATATTTATATGTTTATTGTATCAACAAATCGAGCCTCTATATTAGAACTTCCATTGATTTTGAAGTTTTGAACACAAAAATATACATTTTGAGGCGTTTTTATGTTTTTTGTTCCTGGGCTAATATCTATTTATTCCTGGCAGATGCCGAGTGAAAACGAAGATCAGTCCGACAAAGAACCATTCATCGAAATTGACCTAACAGGGCGCTACGGTCGGTACAACGAGCTCCTAGGGTGCGGGGCTGTGAAAAAGGTGTACCGGGCTTTCGATCAAGAGGAGGGCATAGAGGTGGCATGGAACCAAGTGAAGCTACGTAACTTCACGAACGATCCTGCTATGATTGAAAGGCTCTACTCTGAGGTTCGGCTTCTCAGGTCGTTGACGAACAAGAACATCATCACTTTGTATAACGTGTGGCGGGACGCTGAGCATAACACGCTCAATTTCATGACTGAGGTTTGTACAAGTGGGAATTTGAGGGAGTACAGGAAGAAGCATAAGCATGTTTCGATGAAGGCCTTGAAGAAGTGGTCAAAACAGATCTTGGAAGGGCTGGAGTATTTGCATACTCACGAACCTTGTGTTATTCATAGAGATCTCAATTGCAGCAATGTATTTATCAATGGGAATGTTGGCCAGGTATTATTATTATTATTCCTTCTCTTTTATTAGTAGGGTTTTTTTTCATCATTTTTATATTGGAGGTAGGGATGTGAGCGCCATATATTGAGCCAGACATTACTTGAATTGTTAGGGTTTTGTAATAAGAAATAGTTTTGGGGGGTTTTCCATCTTTTTCGTATGTTTTTTTCTCCTCCTATTTTATTTTTCGGATTTTTGTGAGTAAAAAATTGTTTCAACTTTTTTTTTTTACAGATTTGTTTCTATGTATTTTCTAAAATTCTCTCTATGATTTCAATAGGTGAAGATTGGTGATTTGGGATTGGCTGCTATAGTGGGGAAGAACCATTCAGCACATTCGGTGTTAGGGACTCCAGAATTTATGGCGCCAGAGCTGTATGAAGAAGATTACACTGAGATGGTGGACATCTACTCATTTGGTATGTGTGTGCTTGAGATGGTAACCTTGGAAATACCCTATAGTGAATGTGACAATGTTGCAAAAATATACAAGAAGGTATCCTCAGGAGTAAGACCCCAGGCCTTGAACAAAATCAAAGACCCGGAGGTGAGGGTGTTTGTTGAGAAGTGTCTCGCCCAGCCTAGAGCGAGGCCTTCCGCTACTGAACTTCTCAAGGATCCCTTCTTTTATGAAGTTGAAGGTGACGATAATGACGAAGACGTTTAACTATGAGCACTCTTAACTAATATTATATGTTGTTGGGGTGTGTTTAATTGACAGCTAATGTGGATTACTGCTTTGATTTTTATTTTTAGCTTTTGTTCAATTTGAACACCGATTTGTAGGGATATATGGGGAGCGACCAGAAGGTGGGGTTTTTACTTTGAATTTGTTCCTTGTTTTTAGTAAGGAACTAGATAAGGATTGAGTTTGGGGGAGCTTTTGATTGGAGATCATGGTGTTGATTTTGTATATAGGATTTTTACATTACAAAGTCATTGTTGTAGACTCATAATGATTAGCTCTCTTCTTTTGTTGGTTGCTTGAACTATTCAAAATTGGAATAATGCTATACAACTACGGCGATTTCGGTTTTATAACTTCGCTACAATGCTTGTATGTATTTATTATTTGTGGAGGTCCTAATATTGTTTTTCAATATCTTTGTCCTTCACATAAGTTTATGTACATATCATGTACGATGATTTAATATTTATAACCAAAAATAGTTTTAATAGATTTTTTTTTTGTGATAAACGATAAGCGAAGTCCTTTAATGTATGTATTTCTAAAAGATTTGAAAGACGCAACTGATTGAAGAAGCCAAAGCAATCCTTCACTTGAATTTCTAATAGATTTAAAAGACGTTTGCTTGTAGTGTTGAATCAAATTAAAACAAGCATAAATTAGATTTCAAGTTATATTAATTAATGAAAATATGTGTAAGTCAAATGCTTGAATGAGCAATGGCCGGCATAATTGGTTTGATGAGCCAACCAAGATAAGAGATGATTGCCTTCACAAGCAAAAAATTGGATTTGAAAATTTGAAAAGGGTCTCTTGGCGTGAAGCAAAACACAATGATGAAAAGTGTGAGTGGGCAATTTCCCCTTTTGCCGTTGTGGTTTTTTGCTGTCATACACACTTTGTCTTGTTGGGTAAGACATGGCTGTGGTTTGTGGCCTCGCTGGCAGAACCTTCCGTTTATTCCAAGCCAAAACAAAAGGGTCTTGTAGTTTTGCATCAATAGACCCCTAATGGTTTGGGGCAATTCTAAAAAGAGATCAAATTTTCAATTTCTTTAAGATTATTACTTGAGATATTAAACTGCTAAGAATTTAAACTATACTAGAAGCATTTGATTTCTGTTTGTCAAGAGTAGAAACATGTGATTTTCGTTAATAGTTAGTTTAAAAATATAAACATGATACTATCTTTTAGTACTATTGTCTAGTTTATTTCTCTTCATTTATAAGTGAGAGGTCTTATGTTCGAATCTTGGTGATTGTGATTGTATTTAAAATATATATATATAAAGAATACTATCCTAACATAACCCATTTATCTCATTTCTTTAAGAAAATAATGGATTACAATTAATGGGTATTCATTGAAATTTCAAAAGATTTTAAAAGGGTTATAAATTCATGGAGTTTAATGGTCTTCCATAGAATCCGTGTGAATTTAGGTGAATTCATTAGAAATCTTTGGAGGAGAAGCCTACTCCATTTCTGCTCCAATATCCCCACCGCTACCACACCATCTTCGTCCCCCCTCCCCCTCTCTTTAAGTGACACCCATTCCAATGGCGCCATATCTGGAGGTCGTTGATGTCCAACTCCAATCTTGAAAATTTTGGGCACTTTCCTCTCCACCATTACCAAATGTCACGCCTCGATCTCAAGAAACGCATGAAATCGCCATGTGACGGTTGAACAGTAGTCGTATAATGTTAAATAAAATACAATCTAAATATATACACAATAATGAACAAGGAACCTAGTCTCTCCAAATGCTCAATATATATCACAAATCATACGTCAATCTAGCTGAATTACCCAATAGGCACACACACTATCAGTTCCCCATACCAAGCATCTAGTCGCACAAAAGCACAACACAAGAAATTCCCTAATCTACTGGTTCTACAAAATAATTCTAATAAACTCTCTGGCGCATCTTCTCACACTGGCAATCATACATCATCTATACTTCATCTCTAACTCATGCATGCTAGGTGATGGTGATAATTCAATAGGCTATACGAATTGGCATATAATTATTTGAATATTCTCTGTAGGAACAGTTAACAAACCACTCACCTTGCGTCCGAAGCAATCACAAATACAAATGCAAGCTAACTGAAGAATCAGAAGTTCGCCGACACCTATCAAAGTACACAAATATTTACTTAGCTTACTACCAATAACATACTCGAAAAGTTTCGCAGGCAATCTAATGGTTGGTTTTCTGCCAATCACAAAAGTCAAGTGGCAGTCAATTATAAAATTATATTCAAATGATGGAATCTCATCAAACCAATATTATAAATGAAATCATGTTATTGAAATCAGCTTAGGAAAAAAAGGTAAGATCACTGGCTAGGCGCCGCAGCATGGGCAGTTGACGGCCAACACCTTGTTAGAATCTGGCCAACAAAATGGTAGAAAAAATATATACCAAAATATAGATTATATCTAAAAAACATAAGATACCTGCCACAAAGACTAAATTGCCCAAAACTGTCTGAAAAATAGCGAAAGACGCCGAAAAACCCTAGAACTTTCGAACTTCGACTCACCATTATCAGAGGTCTAACGGCTTGTTGGGTTTTGTTGCTGGGGTGGAGGTGAGTGTAATTAATGATGGTAGTGGTTCACGCCGGGGTGGCCAAAAAACGCAAACCGCCGGCCAGGAAATTCTAGAAACCGGTGGATTTTGAACCACCTTCTACGGTGGGTGAAACTTGAGTGGGATGTGATGTTGGGAACGAGAGGAGTCGAATGGTGGCATTGGGTTATCAGGCATATTATTGGATTAGCTTAATTCGAATTATTAAGTACGCAACGAACAATAATAAATAAACATATAACATGTTATCTCAATTACATATCTAGTTGATTGTAGAACCGATCCTGAGATTTTTGAGGTCCGGGGCGATGCAAAAAAATGTGTTCTAACTTCATTTAAGAAAAATTATTTGTTTTCACATGTAAGACTTCGATAAAGTTATATTTAGAAAGACACTTCAATCTAAATAATTTAGAAACACGGAAAAACTAATGTATTTTGTATTTGAGAGAAGGGAAACAAAAAATCCCGGGCTTACAAGTGAATAGATAATGAGTTTTGTTTCTCTTCTATCTGAATTTTTAAAGTGTTTTATACATAAATAGTGTGGTGTTTTTTTCTTACTTACTAACTTTGTCGATATGGGACTTTAATTGACATGTATAAGTAATGAATAACACTAAATTAAATCTATTGGTAACATGTCATATAATTTGCAAATTTGGTTTACGCATTACTATTTGTTGAAGGTTAGTAATTAAAAAGAAATTAACAACCTGTTTGGGCCCAAAATAACATTTTGGGCCGAGTATAGAACCATTCTCGGCCCGGGAGGCCTGGCGACAAGGGAGCCTTGGATTGTTTAGCACGTGGGCTTCTAAACCTAGGTCGGCTAGGTCATATGACATTTATAAGTCGAGTCCTAACGCGATAAGGAGTCTCGGCAAGAGTAATAACCCGGAAGTGAATCCGGCTCAATAAAGGACTAGGTTCACAATCCTAGTAAAAATAGGACTGGTCGAGTGGGTGTTTGATCCGGAGAAGAAGACCTAATTCGAGTAGGGTTTTAACTTGACTTCAAAGGTATTCAATGCTATAAATAAAGGAGGCTGTGCATCATTCAAGGACCTCCAATTCAACACACAACTGCCCTGCGCAAACTCTCTCAACAACTTTGAGATTTTTTATTTTCTCTTTTTGCTGACACATCTTCCGTTGGCATCAACAGCACTGTGAAAGCAACCGGTGATATCTTAAGTCGGCATAGATAGCTCTGTCACCGTAGAATCAGCCGATCTCGCAGCATCTTCCGTTGGCATCAACAACACTGCGGCGAGGACGGTTGATTACCTATCCAAGTCTCGGTCGAGAAGGATTTCTGAATCCTTATTGGTCGAGGTCATCTCATCAGCCTTCTCGGCGAAGTGAGGTGTTACGAGTTATTACATTCGGCACATTGAAAGCCGAATCTGATTCGTGAACTTCGTAAGAATAGTAACCTTGTCTTCAGGTTCGAGAGCCCAAGAGGCCGAGACGTGTTCCTTTCTCGGCCGCAATCATAAGACGCAGAAGTCAGTCGCGCACCAAATGCAAACATCAACAAATTTACTCCTCGACCGAGCTCGGCCGACGAGTTGGCACGCCCCGCATTCACCGAATGATGTAGTTAGCTTTTAGATTACTCGGCCTGTGCGCCACGTAGGCTTGGTAGTTTTTAGGGTCAACATTTTGGCACGCCCAGTGGGACCCAGTGCTAAACTACGAAGTTCAGGCCAATTGAAACACGATCGGTTAAAAAGAAAACAGCTATGGGAAAATCAACAGCCGATTTGCCGGTTCAGAACATAGGACAAAGTGTGCCACAGGCGCAGAATCCCCTTAGCGCCGGGACACCTGAGTCCACAAGCGCGACTCGCCGAGAAAGGGAAGTTAATCTAAGCGGTCAGCTCCGCAGTCTAGAAATCCCTAACAGAAACACATGCATTCTCAATGAAGGGATAGTGGAGGATTGCGACGAGGATGGTGGTGAGGGATCTGACCCACCAACAAGGTCGTTTCTTCGAAAACGACTTGACGAGCAGTCTCGGTCAGTCTAGCAAACGTTTGGTCGAGGAATTGATAAACTGCATGACGTAATACGCAGTTCCAATGAACATTAAACCAGATTGCTCGAAATACTGGTTAGTAAGGTCAGTGACGGCAAGTCTTTCGATCTTTCCCAACATTTGCCACCAAGAAATAATCCGTTATCAATTGTACAGGCCGAGCCAATCCTTGCTCGGCTCAAACCAATTGAATTGGAAAAAGGATGAGGGTCGAATAGTAGGTCAGACGGATCTGACCAGAGAGTCGAAGCAACACCCGTTGATATGACCGAAGTTCAGCGGATGATCGACTCGACCATGAAAAAAAGGCTGAAGTTCCTTAAGTTTATCCATCCGTACCCAGCCTACGTGGAAACATTCGGATACCCGAAAGGTTTCAAAATCCCTGATTTTAGCCTTTTTGCCGGTGAATCGTCCCTATCTTCGTTGGAGCATGTGGCTCGTTTCACCGCGCAATGCGGAGATGTTAATAGTGATTTGCCTGGTATATCAACCTCTCTCCTAATTCCGTCCAAAACTGGGAGGAGTTGGTCGAAAAATTCCACGAGCAGTTTTATCGGCCAGGGATGGAGATGTCAGTTTCTTCGTTAGCAAGGATGGCTCAAGCATCTGATGAGTCACCAATGGATTATCTTACCAGATTCAAATCAACCAGGAATTGGTGCCAAGTGCCTTTACCCGAAGTCGAATTTGTCCAGCTTGCTTTGAACGACCTTGATGTGGAATACAAAAAGAAATAATCAAGGAAAGGCGGTAAAGGGTACTTACGAAGGCCGAAGTAGCTTCCTGCGGAGGAATGTGGAGGTCCTGGTCTTGAGGATAAACGGGCGTTTCCACCGTTGCCTCTGGCTCCTCGGCCGGTCGTTTGCCACGGTCGGCTGTGGAGGGGCCCACTGGGATAACCGCTTCGAACGCAGGATGGACGTCCTGGTCCTGTGGAGGAGCGAGCGTTTCAGCCACCGCTGCTGGTTCCTCGACTGGTCGTTTGCCACAGTCGGCCGTGGAAGGGCCCATTTGAACAGCCACCTCAGACACTGGAGGAGGTCGACGGCGAGAATGAGGGCGATTCGCCAGCGGAGCCTCGTCGCTCCCCTCGCTCTCTTCCAAAACGAAGACCGATGGCTTTGGATTTGCAGGGGAAGTTTTCTCGGTCGCAGAGACCGCCTTTTCGAGGACAGGTGCAGCCTCGACCAATGGGGCTACAACTGGTGTACCGGCCCTAGAAACAGGTCGTGCTTGGACTGTTTCTGCGGCCGGAGTTGGTTGTTTCTCGACCAATGCTTGGCCGACGGCGGGAGAAGGAGAAACCCTGGGAGTTGTCGCCTCCGTAGTTTGACTGGAGATGACGTGGATCTCCCGTGCTCTTTTCTTTGCCAGCTTTTTGACCCGTTTGGCAGGCAGCAGAGGTTCGATGACCGGCTCGGCCACTCGACGAGGCCGTTTGCTCAGCACAGCGCGCACAGCGGTCTTGGCCCTCTTAGCAACGGCATATTTTTTCTCGGCCGCAGCCGCAGCGACCGCCTCCACCTTTTTCAACGGCCGACTACCTAAGAGAGTAAAACCAAATCAGCAAGGCAAATCAATAAGTGCAAAATTAAAGGAAAATGGGAGAAATAAACAATTACCTTGAGCTTGGGGGGCATAGGCCTTCTTAGGTCGATCACCGAAGAGTCTGTTCAACACACCTTCGACCGGAGCACCAAAGAACTCCTGAGTATACTTTTCCCACCAGTCACCGAAAGTGTCAGTGCAAAGGGTTTCTGGGGGTGGCCGGTCGAAGGCGGAAATTTTGGCATTGTTCTTGGAACTCCTTCTTGGCGGTATTGCATTCCTTCTCCGAGGAGCCGGGTTCGCGTCCACGGCTTATGACGGTTCGGGAGGAGAGAAGGGGGACCGGGCAGCCTTGGAGGTAGCCAAACTGTCGAGCAAGGAAGTTAGGATGGTACACTTCCCAGCCCGCTTGTTTCCCATCACAGCCGAGAGGAAGATCACGAGTGAGCACGAACGACCCCCAGGACTGACGAAGGTCGGCATCTTCGTCCACGCTCCACATTGATGTAGGTAACTTGATGGAGGAAGGATATTCTCGACGACGACATATCAAGAATTCGTCGTTGGAAAGGTCATCAAGGGCGAAAAAGTATCTAAATACCTCTTCGGCTTGGTGAGGGGGTGTTGGTCGAGAGACCAGCTGAGGTCCAAGCGGATCCGTTGGCGAGAAATCGACGATTGTCGGCCGAAGGGAGGCGAAGTAAACTTGCAGCCAGAGTTGAAAGACCCAGAGGGGACTATTCTGGTGTGGGTCAATCTTGTGAAGGGTCACCTCGGCCAGACAACGGAATAGATGGGCAAGAATGTTGGAGCTAAGCGACAGGGCATGACCACTAGCCAGGGCTTCGGCCACCGGCATGTTCTCGACCAAGCATTTGTTAGATTTAGTACAACAAATGTACTTGTTGTACCAATAGAATAGGAAAGCCTCATGTTCCCCTTCTTGCAGAGCCTCTTCTCCTCGGCGGGCAAAATGGAGATAGAGGGTGTTGTAGTTGAAGAAGTTCTTGTGAAGTTTTTGAACGTCTTCTTTCGAGGGTGTTTGACCCTCACTGCTCAACGTCTCAAAGGCCCGTCTGTCGAAAAGCGTCTTCAGGTCAAGGTTCGACGGGTACCCAGAGAGGGCAGCATCGATGGGGATTCCAGATGCCGAAGTTCCCAAAATGGCGGTGATATCAAGAATGGTGGGGCTAATAAGACCAAGAGGGAGGACCATGGTGTTGGTGGCCGAGCACCAGAAGCATAGGGCTGCTATGAGGAGCTCCCTGTCGAGAACGACATCCATAGATGAGAGGAGAATGGCGTCATAGATGCCGAGGGCTTTCCATTGCTCGCCGAAGAGCTTTTCCATTCGTACAACCCAGGCCGCCCAGGTTGTAGTGGTCGAAGGCCAAGAGCCTTGAGGCCTTGCCGCATCCCATCTCGACCATTCAAATCCTTGAAACAAGGGTGATAGGCAATGCTCCTGGAGAAGTCCAGTAATGGTTGATGGTACTGCCGCCTTGAAAAGAGGTCCCAAGATTTGGTGAGAAGTGCTCATGTCACTTTCAAACCGTATGGTTTTGATTGAGCTTCGATCAAGAATTTTCTGACACTGATCACATTCCCTGGAAAGCTTAGAGATGAAGGAGGCCATTGTAGGAGGGTTAAAAAGTACGATGTGAAAGGGGTTTTTCTGAGTTGGAGATTGAAGAAGAAGACCTGGGAAAAAGAAATGCGCTGGAGAACAATAGCAAGAAATTTCAGAAAATTTTGAGAGCGTAAAGTGTAAATGAGAAAATTTCGGTATTTATAGAGTTGTGGAAGGAAGTGCAATCGTTCGAAATTCAAAATAAAGGGTAAAATTGACCGAAGAAATCGCGGATCATGATGAACATTCAGGAAGTGCAGTTGAGAAGACCGAGGGTCTCAGGTTTTGGGGGCGCACGATTGCGTGTGACGGCGAGATTAATGGCGAAAGACGTTTCGACGCCTGCACGATGAAAAGTGGCTCACGGATTGAGGTAGAGTGGCTATGTTCAGCCATAAGGTCATGATGACATGACGGTTCAGGTAGCCGCACGCCTTAGACGTCATTATTGGGGATTGGCCGAGTTACAGGCTGCCTCGTGGTGTGTCGGTTAGCAAGATCGAGATCGTGCAATCGTGTTCAATAAATGCGCTTTGGAAATAGAGTACTTGGGTTCTGAGAATTAAATTCGCTTCTTCAAGGTCGAAACTCGACCGAGGAATTCTGGCCGAGGACCTCACAAGCGATGGGGCAATGTTTGGGCCCAAAATAACATTTTGGGCCGAGTATAGAACCATTCTCGGCCCGGGAGGCCTGGCGACAAGGGAGCCTTGGATCGTTTAGCACGTGGGCTTCTAAACCTAGGTCGGCTAGGTCATATGACATTTACAAGTCGAGTCCTAACGCGATAAGGAGTCTCGGCAAGAGTAATAACCCGTAAGTGAATCCGGCTCAATAAAGGACTAGGTTCACAATCCTAGTAAAAATAGGACTGGTCGAGTGGGTGTTTGATCCGGAGAAGAAGACCTAATTCGGGTAGGGTTTTAACTTGACTTCAAAGGTATTCAATGCTATAAATAGAGGAGGCTGTGCATCATTCAAGGACCTCCAATTCAACACACAACGGCCTTGCGCAAACTCTCTCAACAACTTTGAGATTTTTTATTTTCTCTTTTCGCTGACACATCTTCCGTTGGCATCAACAGCACTGTGAAAGCAACCGGTGATATCTTAAGTCGGCATAGATAGCTCTGTCACCGTAGAATCAGCCGATCTCGCAGCATCTTCCGTTGGCATCAACAACACTGCGGCGAGGACGGTTGATTACCTATCCAAGTCTCGGTCGAGAAGGATTTCTGAATCCTTATTGGTCGAGGTCATCTCATCAGCCTTCTCGGCGAAGTGAGGTGTTACGAGTTATTACATTCGGCACATTGAAAGCCGAATCTGATTTGTGAACTTCGTAAGAATAGTAACCTTGTCTTCAGGTTCGAGAGCCCAAGAGGCCGAGACGTGTTCCTTTCTCGGCCGCAATCGCAAGACGCAGAAGTCAGCCGCGCACCAAACGCAAACATCAACAAATTTACTCCTCGGCCGAGCTCGGCTGACGAGTTGGCACGCCCCGCATTCACCGAAGGACGTAGTTAGCTTTTAGATTACTCGGCCTGCGCGCCATGTAGGCTTGGTAGTTTTTAGGGTCAACACAACCAAATAGAAATTCTCAAAACATAAACTAAACCTATTTAGCCCTTAAATTACATCGCTCGCAAATCCTTTGTTAAAACTCTGATTCATAAACAGTTTTTACCTACGAGTTTATGGGTTTAGGCTCTGCCCAAAAAATCTAAGAGTGACCTTGGAGGTCCACAAATCTCTAATGACTAAGTACAGAAACCTCAAACTTAAAACTAAGCTAAACTCTAAAATAACAATAAAATAAAATGGCGTATATACAAAATACGAAATATAAATAGTGAAATCCAGTGACATGATTTCACACATAACATCATTTAGGACATTACTCCCATACCCTTAAGTCTTGTGGACTCATTCATAATACATTAGCACTATAGTATAAAGTCGAACTCATCAATGAATATACTTGCCCTATTATTAATTAATATGAAGTTATTATATAATATCCAATATTACATAAATTGGCTTGTATGGCATAACTCCAACAGGGGGTTGTCGAGATTAGTTCACAAGAAAACAGCGTGAAACGGCGTCAAAAAAATGTCGAGAAAACCAAGTCAATTCGTAGGTCTCATTACATAATCTGGGTTGGCTATCAGGTTGGTTCTGAAATGGATTGGACCAGTCCAACGAATGGGCCTGATATATATAAAAGCGTTAAATTACCAATTTGCCCCTTACTTTGTTTGCTTACAACTTCTTCTTTATAACTCCGTTTCGTGAACAGTTTTCGCTTACGTGCTCATGGGATCAAGCTTTATCCAATAGTGATCCTAAAAGGTATATGAACTTTTATTGGATAATTAAGAAAAATCAAATTTAAACTAACCAATCAAAAATCCAAAAGTATCGAAAATAAATTAAACAACTTCACAAAAATATGAAATACGGTAATGAACAGTGAAATCCGGAGACACCAAATGTGTTTTGAAGTAATATTTATGGAGCATGTAAATATAGCGCTGAATGAAAAGATTGTAGTTGTATTCTCGAATCAAAAGGAACTTTAGAATTTCATATGTTAATGTTTTGTAATCTAGTATGAAGTTTTTTTCAAGGGTAAATTACATAGTAGCCCCTCAGGTTTGAAGTATATTGCAATATTATACAACATCTTTAAAACATTTCACTTTCATACCTCAAGTACTATTTTATTTCAATTTCATACAACCGTTACATTTTCCATCCATGGATATGTTAAATGATGACGTGGCTGCCACATATATGTCATGTGGCTGCCAAATGTCTACCACGTGGCAAATAAAATAATTTTTTTTTAAAAAAATACCTGAAATTGGAAGAAAAAAACAAGAAAAAAAAAGAAAGGGACCGAACCCCTGCAACCTAGAAGAAAAAGGAGGAAGAAGGAGAAGAGAATAAGAAATAGGAGGAGGAGGAAGAATAAGAAGAAGAAGAAAAAAGAAAAAAAAAGAAAAGACAGAACCCCCTGCAACCCAGAAGAAGAAAGAGGAAGAAGAAGAAGAAAGAGTAGGAGGAGGAAGAAGAAGAAGAAGAAGAAGAAGAAAAAAAAAAAAAAAAAGGACAGAACCCCCTGCAACTCAGAAGAAGAAAGAGGAAGAAGAAGAAGAGAAGAAGAAAGAGGAGGAGGAGAAAGAAGAAGAAGAAGAAGAAGAAAAAAAAAAAAAAAAAGGACCGAACCCCCTGCAACCCAGAAGAAGAAGGAGAAAGAGGAGGAGGAAGAAGAAGAAGAAGAAAAAAAAAAAAAAAAAAAGGACCGAACCCCTGCAACCCAGAAGAAGAAAGAGGAAGAAGAAGAAGAGAAGAAGAAGGAGGAGGAGGAGGAAGAAGAAGAAGAAAAAAAAAAACAAAAAACAAAAAAAGGACCGAACCCCCTGCAACCCAAAAGAAGAAGGAGGAAGAAAAAGGAGGAAGAAGAAGAAGAGAAGAAGGAGGAGGAAGAAGAAGAAGAAAAAAAAAGGGACAGAACCCAGAAGAAGAAGAAAAAAAATATACGTGGCAGACAGGTTTTTTTTTAAAAAATAAAAAAATTATTTTATTTGCCACGTGGCAGACATTTGGCAGCCACGTGGCATATATGTGGCAGCCACGTCAGCATTTAACAGATCCATGGATGGAAAATGTAACGGTTGTATGAAATTGAAATAAAATAGTACTTGAGGTATGAAAGTGAAATGTTTTAAAGATGTTGTATAAGATTGCAATAGAACTCAAACTTGAGGGGCTACTATGTAATTTACCCTTTTTTCAATTGATTATTTATTGAAGGAAAATTTTATTTGAACCCATATAACCTCTTTTTACACCTAACTTACTCTCTACACCTATATTAGGTTTAAGGTCTATTACAACCTCATACAACATCTTTAAAACATTCCAATTTCATACCTCATGTACCATTTTATTTCAAAATAATATCTCCGTTAGATTTCCATCCATTTCTCTGTTAAATGCTGACGTGGTTGCCGTGTGACAAAAAAAATAATATATATATTTTTTTAAAAACCTAAATCTTCTAAAAGAAAATTAAAAAAAAACCGAAACAAAGACCCAACTGAAAGCCGTAACCCCCAAGCCCATAAACCCCCACCTCCCATTACCCGCACCTCATTTCCCCCTTACCCGCACCTCCCTCCTCCTAGCCCAGAAACCCCCACCTCCCCTTACCCGCACCTCCCTTCCCCCTTACCCACACCTCCATCCTCCTCCCCCCCCCCCCGGGGCCACATTTCCCTTTCCCTGGTCATTGGCACCTGCTTGCCCCGCCGCAGACCCATACCCTCGTCCCCACATGACCCACCTCACCCTCGCACCCGCACCCACCTCTTCTCTCCTCTACACACCCCACTCCTTAAATCCACATCCATTCCTCCCATTTTCACCTCACGGAATCTGGGTTTTTTTTTTCTTTTTTTTTTTTTTTTGGGTTGCAGGTACAGGGGTCGGGGGAAGAAGATGAAGATGGGGGAGAAGAGAGAGGGAGGGGGGAAGACGGAATCTGTTTTGGGGGTTCACAGGGTGCACACAAGCACCTCTAAATTAAACTTCAGGGTCGCTGGGGATATGGTTTTTGGTTTTTTTGGGGGGGGGGGGGGGGGGGTTGGGGTGGGGAGGGTCGCTGGGATGGGGTTTTTTTTTCTGGTTTGGGGGTTCACGGGGGTGTTTCAGCTTCTTTTTTTATTTTTCAAAGAAGATTCAAGTTTTTTTTTTTAAATAAAGAAATAATTATTTTTGCCACATTGCACACATTTGGCAGCCACGTCAATACTTAACAGACTAATGTATGAAAGTGAAAAGTTTTAAAGATGTTGTATGGGGTTGTAATAGACCTCAAACCTGAGGGGTTACTATGTAATTTACCCTATTTTTAATTAAAGAATTAATATCTCTTTAAACCCAAATTTACTATCTAAACTACCCTCACAAACCCAATTCAAAATGTAAAGTTATCTTTACACCCATTTAATAAATAAAATCCCAAAAACTCATCTTCTCAACTTTGATGATCGTGAATTGAAACTCACAAGGACTTTGATTTTGTCGGATTACTTACTAAAATGTTATTTTGACTGGCTGATGGCACAGATTTGTAACTGTTGAGGACGTTCCAAACTTTTTTTTTATTTTTTATGCATGACCTTTACCATTG
Source organism: Malus fusca (assembly GCA_035220775.1). NCBI lineage: Eukaryota > Viridiplantae > Streptophyta > Magnoliopsida > Rosales > Rosaceae > Malus > Malus fusca. Next base: position 28,625,466 of record CM069069.1, read on the forward strand.
TAACTCACTTTTTCTCAAAAGAAAAATAAATGACAACTTTTGAAGAGGTTTTACAAATTTATTGTTACTTACAAATTAAGGAGAGAAGTCTATTAACAAGTTAGCTGTAACAAGAAGACTAATGACGAATGAAAATTAAGCTGATTGGGATAGAGGAACGTTTTTACTTACAAACTCTGCCTTTAAAGGAGAGATGGGTACAAGTTCCTAATTGTAATGGTAACATGGTGTGTAGTTGCAAAACCCAAAAACCCAAGGAAACTCAAAGATCCATCTTCCAAACTTTAAAAATAAAATAAAAATTTGAAATCAAACTAAAAAAATTTGCATAAATCGATTCATACCTAAGTTTGAGGGTTCAAAATTGCAAAATCACCATCCATCGATAAAAAAAAACTTGTTTTTCTGTATGGGAGCTTTTATGATTTTATGTAACATCCCACATCGTCTATGCCTTATATGTACATACCCATCTCTTCCTAGTACGAGGCCTTTTGGGAGCTCACTGGCTTTGGGTTCCGTAGGAACTCCGAAGTTAAGCGAGAAAAGGGCCAGAGCATTCCCAAGATGGGTGACCCACTGGGATGTTCTGCTCGCGTGAGTTTCCAGAAACCGTGAGGGCATGGTTGGGGCCCAAAGTCGACAATATCGTGCTACGGCGGAGTCGAGCCCGGGATGTGGTGGGAGCCCGGGCCGAGATGTGACAATTTGGTATCAGAGCCAATCCCTGGCCGAAAGTGTGCCGACGAGGACGTCAGGCCCCTAAGGGGGTGGACTGTAACATCCCACATCGCCCAAGGGAGTGGATCCTCTATGCCTTATATGTACATGCCCATCTCTTCCTAGCACGAGGCTTTTTGGGAGCTCACTGACTTCGGGTTCTGTAGGAACTCTGAAGTTAAGCGAGAAAGATGCCAGAGCATTCCCAAGATGGGTGACCCACTGGGAAGTTCTGCTCGCGTGAGTTCCCAGAAACAAAACCGTGAGGGCATGGTCGGGGCCCAAAATGGACAATATCGTGCTACTGCGGAGTCGAGCCCGGGATGTGGTAGGGGCCCGGGCCGGGATGTGACATTTTAGCCGGAATGAACGTAGGATAAACATTGTGTGATGGTGGAGTTTAATTATTGAGTATGAGTTTATGTATAAATTTTAGTTTTGTGGTTATTTTCACCTTGTACTTGATAGTAATTATACAATAGGATAAAAAAGTCAATTCACATTTAAAATTTAAGTTGGGTGTAGAAAGAGGTTATATGAGTTCAAATAAAATTTCCTTGTATTAAACTAATATATAGTTCTTAATGGGTGCAACGGATCGGGGCAGGTAACACGTTATATTTAACGGGTCATGTTTGGGTTTGAAGTTTTAAACCCGTTAAGGTAATAGATTTGACACGACTTGGTTCATTAAGATAATAAATCCACGTTATATTTAACGGGTCGTGTTTGGGTTTGAAGTTTTAAACCCGTTAAAGTAATGGATTTGACACAACTAAACCAAGTCTAGTTTAAATACCAATTGAATATCATTCATGTAAGTAGTGATAAAGTTCAATTTTAATACACACTAGCAACGTATGCCCGCGCTATGCTGCGGGTTTTAAAATTGTTTTAAATGTGTGAAATTATCAAAATCTATTTGCATCCTTATGTTAAATAAGGAACAAAAGATAGGTGCTTGTAGAATATATTACATAGCAAAAGTTTGGAATTAAGATGTTCATATGGATATAATACACATAAAAATAGGAAAATATATTGTTTTTCATGTCCCAACTTTTCACTTGTTCCTCAGTATTTCACTCTTCATTCTTCTTCGTTGCCAAACAACTTTTGAGTTTAATTACTACTACTTAAACATCTTAACAAATCCATCAGCTGACTAATTCTAATTAGCCTCATCATACAATTGCTATATACTTACATGAAGAAGAATTAGCCAATTCTAATTAGCAACTGCTAATCAAACTGCAAAAGCAACATATGAGTTTTTCTGACTTAAACATGGAACCAACAGAGTCAAATGCCTTGACATGAATTATGAGAACAAACCCATTACAGTATCATAAATCATAACTCAAAGCTAAATCAGAAAAGTATGACACACACAGTTGATGTTTTTTATATGTTGTAGGGAGTATAAATAAATAAATAAATTCATTACATAAAGGTATTTCACCTTTTCCTTATCAACTGATGGCTATCTTCTTCTTTGGGTCCAACATCCTCACAAATTTTGAATCTAAGACATGAAATGATCACTACAAAGTTGCACTGAAAATTTTAACACAATCCTGGGACAATGAAATTATTACAATAGTAGGGAAGAATAAAAAGGAAAAACTATGGAAAAATTTGATAAGAATGCATATATATTCAGCGGTTTAGGTTGGGTTTAGTGTTCAGTTGAATGTAAAATTGTCGAATCCTCATAAGCTATTCCTTCTTCTACTTTAATAAAAATGTCCCTAATGAATTGCAATTCAAATAGAACATCACTAATCCCCTGTTGGTCTCTTGGGGATTCAACTGAACAATAATACAATCACACAAAACCCTCAATCACTATAAAAATATCTTTCCGCCCTTTTTATCATTTTCCCAAACGATTAACCCTTCAATATCAAAATCTACAATTACCACTTTTTTGCCTAAACCCAGAAAAACAAATCAACACAAACTTGGGGTGGTATCACAATAGTGGTAGAATAAGGTGCAAGAAATTTGGGCTGCATCCTCATGTTTGTAGCAACAGAAATGGGGAATTTAATCCAAACGTTGTCGTGGAGGAAGTTGGGGGAGGAGGAGGAGAAGGAAGAGGAACATCTGGTTTAGAGAGAGAGCATGCGAACGTCTCGAACTGAAGCAGCGGTAGGTAGACCAAACCGAGCAGACATGGCAGACCTGTAATAATACAAAATAAGCGACGGTAAAATAGGAAGGACATTGTTCTTATGAACAGTGTTTTAGTATATATTAAATTTGCCACGCAAACATTAACCAACAACTCCGACAAGATTCTCCTCCAACGACCACCATTATCGGCCAACTTTGGCTGGCCACGACCATCATTGACCAATATTGCCAGCCAACACTACTACAAAATTAACTATAACTGGCGGTTCAAAAAGCGACAAAAAACGTATATTACTGTCGGATTTTAAGCAAAATCCGACAGAAAATGGATGCAGTGACGGATATAATAAGCGACAGAATTGCCAGCGTTAGGAATTGAATTTTCCGACAAAAAATAGTCTAAAACCGACTGAAATTGTGTCGGATATAACCGACACAGAATAAATTAATAATGAATAAATAATAGCATTTTCTGTCGGATATAACCGACAGGGAATATATTAATAATAAAACAGACCATGTTCTGTCGGCTAAAATCGACAGAACTGGGAATATATTAATGATAAATAAGACCATTTTCTGTCGGATAAAACCGACAGAAAGGTGATTAATAATAAAAAATATATAAAAAGGACATGACAGCATTATCCCTTCTCCTTCTCCTTCTGGTTGAGCATTCTTCTTCTGCTCGAAATGACCCAACATGCTTGAACCAGATTCTGCAGCTAATGAGCAAACCAGATTGAGCTAATAAGGTACACCATATTCTTCACTTCTTACAGTTCATCCTGAAAATACAAAGCAATGAGGATCAAATTGGTTGACCCTCTCCGGCCACTGATTGATGAAATGGCGAAGAGTATGATTTGGGACTTCAACTACAAAATATGTTGTCCTATTGACTAAACAACCATGAAAATTCCCATTTACATTTTACCATAGAAAAACAACTCCTCCTTAAGTAAAGTTAATTCCACCTACTTCAGTTTTTCAAGCCATATAAATCACAAAGTTGAATTTGAACTACGTGAAAGAATTAAAGTACCTGCACTGGCTTTCTCCTCAACACCTCAAATGCTTCTGCTCTCAAGCTCATCTGCCTGCTTTACATATGGGATATTGATTTCAATTCTATGAATCTATATACAACAACAAATTTTGCAGGTGAGAATTGCACCATGAGAGATTACCTGAGGAAAGCCACACTGATTGGGCATTTGAACAGATGGGGAAAGTCATGCCAAATTGAGTACAAGTGCCTAACAAATTCACAAAAACAAAAAAAACACATCCAATTTTTAACTATAGGATCAAACTCGAATTCAGTTCAGAAACCGAACAGATACATTGAATTCCAACCAGGCTTCATCATTTGCATATTATCACAAGATTAACATAAAACTTCACTAAAATTTACAAGAAATTAATAAAATATGAGAGATAAGTTCACTTCATTTGTATTGCAATTAATACCAAAACCACCATGAATTCACAATTAACAGTACCTGTAATGACGGAAGCCCACTCGTCACGAAACTCAAACCCGAAACTCCGAAGCACCTTCCTACAAGAATTCAGAATCCGATTCTGAACACCCAAATCAAGCAATCGGAGCCCCGCCCTAGCCATAAGCCTAATCTCCGTTTCCGCCCAGAGATCTTTCGGAACCCTCCCCTTCCCAAACTCCAGGAGCTCCCTCAACGACCCGCCTGCCGATTCTGGATCCTCTGCGTACGCCGAGAGCCCAGGATTGACCCGCATCGATGCCAACCCGTCCTTTCCAAAATCAAACACGGCGCCATTACCGCCATCGGTTCCGTACCCGAAACAAGCTCGGATCTTTGAAGCTTTCAGCGTTAATGGCAGAGCACACGGTGATGCATCGACGATACATGCAACGCTGCAGGTTGATTCCCCATGTCCCAAGGGTTCGAGGTTCAGATTTTTTAGGGTTGATTTGGTCAGAATTGAAAGGAATGGTGGGGGTTTCTTCTCGGAGCTTAGAGAGAGGGAGAGTGCCGAGAGTTAGAGTGGTTTTAGAAAAATGAAGGAGAATAGTGGGGGCCGGATGTGGGTATAAAAAAAATTCATTACTGTCGGTTAAAATCGACAGAAACATTTTTTAAAATATAAACCGACGGAAAATTTTCATTACTGTCGGTTAAAACCGACAGTACAAAAAATGGAGGCAATACTCCCCCAAAATTCCCTCTCAAAATTTTAAATTCCCTCCCAAAATTTTAAATTCCCCCCAAAATTTTGTTACTATTTTAAAATAAAATAATAATTGTTTGGTTTAATAAATAAATAAATAAAATGTATTTAAGTAGAATAAGTTTTTAAAAATTAAATAAATCATTGTTCTTTTTCGTCGAAAATAAATAATTGTTTGGTTTAATAGATAACTATTAACTACATCTTGTAAACTTTTTTTTTTGTCATGTTCATTGTTAATTTGGATAATCCAATTAAAATATTCCAAAAAAAATTGAACATTTTGCTGTTATTTACTAATTGTGTGTATCTTGTAAATGTTTTTTATATTTTGCCATGTTCTTTGTTATATTTTGCCATGATTATAAACATACATACTATTTTTTTTTTGTCTAATATATATATATATATACTGATATACTACAAAATGTATAATAATTCTACATAAAATATTTACCAAATATTATTGAATTGCATATACAGAAGCACAAAGATTGATGTACAAATATCCAAAACTTAGAAATTTTAAATTATGATGATGATCTGAAAATTTCAAAAAAAAAATTGCAACCGAAAATCCAAAATTTTCAACCTGAAAGATAAGTTAGTTTCAAAATGTTTTAAATTAAAAATGAAATAAAAAAAACCTTAGTTATTATGGAATCTGTTTGGAAATCACCCTACTGTTGCCATACAACAACAACAAAATGAAATCTTATCTTACTAAAATTAATCAATTATATAAATAATAGAACGCCACTCAATTTTGCTACACTCCTCGACCCTATAAGAATGCAATGAATAAATTTGATCTTCAATTTAAAATATTTACACTATTGGATACCACAAAATATTACTTTATACTTAATGGAAGTATAACATTAAGTCTTAAGTGTTTATTTAATCTACCGTTTTGATGTGATACACATTGTACGAAACTTTTTTCAATGATCTAACCGTCAAACTTGTTTGTACACACTCCGAGATCACATACGTAAAAAATCACAAAAAACAAACGTTCAGAGATTAGGTAACAAAACAAAAGTTTTCGACGGTTATAAACGAAAAATCATAATTTAACGGTTATTTTAGCTCCGATTTTGAAATTTTTTTACAGCTACACTCCTCGACCCTATAAGAATGCATTGAAAAAATTCGATCTTCAATTTAAAATATTTACACTAGTGGATAATTTTTTATACTTAATGGAAATATAACATTAACTCTTAAGTGTTTGTTAAATCTATCAATTTGATAGGATATGCATTCTACGAAACTAGTTTCAACGATCCAACCATCAAATATGTTTGTATATACTCCGAGATCGCATACCTAAAAAATCACAAAAAACAAACACTCAGAGATTAGGTAACAGAACAAAAGTTTTCGACGGTTATAAACGAAAAATCACAATTTAACGGTTATTTTAGCTTCGATTTTGATGATTTTTTACAGCTACACTCCTCGACCCTATAAGAATGCATTGAAAAAATTCGATCTTCAATTTAAAATATTTACACTAGTGACTCTTAAGTGTTTGTTAAATCTATCAATTTGATAGGACATGCATTCTACGAAACTAGTTTCAACGATCCAACCATCAAATATGTTTGTATATACTCCGAGATCGCATACCTAAAAAATCACAAAAAACAAACATTCAGAGATTAGGTAACAGAACAAAAGTTTTCGACGGTTATAAATGAAAAATCACAATTTAACGGTTATTTTAGCTCCGATTTTGATGATTTTTTACAGCTACACTCCTCGACCCTATAAGAATGCATTGAAAAAATTCGATCTTCAATTTAAAATATTTACACTAGTGGATAATTTTGTATACTTAATGGAAGTATAACATTAACTCTTAAGTGTTTGTTAAATCTATCAATTTGATAGGATATGCATTCTACGAAACTATTTTCAACGATCCAACCGTCAAATATGTTTGTATATACTCCGAGATCGTATACCTAAAAAATCACAAAAAATAAACACTCAGAGATTAGGTAACGGAACAAAAGTTTTCGACGGTTATAAACGAAAAATCACAATTTAACGGTTATTTTAGCTCCGATTTTGATGATTTTTTACAGCTACACTCCTCGACCCTATAAGAATGCATTGAAAAAATTCGATCTTCAATTTAAAATATTTAAACTAGTGAAAGTATAACATTAACTCTTAAGTGTTTGTTAAATCTATCAATTTGATAGGATGTGCATTCTACGAAACTAGTTTCAACGATCCAACCGTCAAATATGTTTGTATATACTTCAAGATTGCATACCTAAAAAATCATAAAAAACAAACATTCAGAGATTAGGTAACAAAACAAAAGTTTTCGACGGTTATAAACGAAAAATCACAATTTAACGATTATTTTAGCTCCGATTTTGATGATTTTTTTACAGCTACACTCCTCGACCCTATAAGAATGCATTGAAAAAATTCAATCTTCAATTTAAAATATTTACACTAGTGGATAATTTTTTATACTTAATGGAAATATAACATTAATTCTTAAGTGTTTGTTAAATCTATCAATTTGACAGGATATGCATTCTACGAAACTAGTTTCAACGATCCAACCGTCAAATATGTTTGTATACACTCCGAGATCGCATACCTAAAAAATCACAAAAAACAAACATTCAGAGATTAGGTAATAGAACAAAAGTTTTCGACGGTTATAAACGAAAAATCATAATTTAACGGTTATTGTAGCTCCGATTTTGATGATTTTTTACAGCTACACTCCTCGACCCTATAAGAATGCATTGAAAAAATTCGATCTTCAATTTAAAATATTTACACTAGTGGATAATTTTGTATACTTAATGGAAGTATAACATTAACTCTTAAGTGTTTGTTAAATCTATCAATTTGATAGGATATGCATTATATGAAACTAGTTTCAACGATCCAACCGTCAAATATGTTTGTATATACTCCAAGATCGCATACCTAAAAAATCACAAAAAACAAACATTCAGAGATTAGATAACAAAACAAAAGTTTTCGACGGTTATAAAAAAAAAATCACAATTTAACGATTATTTTAGCTCCGATTTTGATGATTTTTTTACAGCTACACTCCTCGACCCTATAAGAATGCATTGAACAAATTCGATCTTCAATTTAAAATATTTACACTAGTGGATAATTTTTTATACTTAATGGAAGTATAACATTAACTCTTAAGTGTTTGTTAAATCTATCAATTTGATAGGATATGCATTATACGAAACTAGTTTCAACGATCCAACAGTCAAATATGTTTTTATATACTTCGAGATAGCATGTGTAAAAAGTCGTAAAAAAAAAAACATTCAGAGATTAGGTAAGGGGACCGTAAGTGAAAAAAAAAATATTTAAACCATTTGTTTATTTATTTATAATCAATATAACATTTTAACATATAAAATAGTCAATTTATGTCGGTTATAACGGTCAGAATAATAAAATAATAACCGCCAGAAACTAAAATAATAAAATACTCAATTTCTGTCGGTTATAAACCGCCAGAATATGTTAAAAATATTAAAAAAAAAAGAATTAAAAAATACTGAGGGTTAAATCCGCCAGGAAAAATCCGCCAGGAATTTCTGTCGGATATATCCGACAGAAAGTAACTTTAATCCGCCAGTAAATAAATTATGTGTAGGTTATCTTTTATCCGTCAGAATGGCTTATTAACCGGCAGAATCGTCCGACACCTAAAGCTAATATTGTAGTAGTGCAACTCCGTTGTCCACCACTAGTAGCCCATGGCCAATCAAACTCCGATGAGTCCCTCCGCTCTAATGATCTTGAAAAAAAATTAAGAGAATATGTGACATGGGTGGGATTACAAACTTCCACCTCAAGGAAAACATAACACCCATAACCACTACATCAATCATCCAACTATGATTAGAAGCACTCTCAATTATATCTTGAAATATCTTATCACTTTTCACTTTTTATATGTTGACTTCTTTTAACTCCAATTCACACAGGTTTGGACCAAAATGCTCATCATCTCGAGCTTTACATGGACTGACTAATTTCAAGTCATAAATATACACAAAGGAACATATTACACATGAATCACAATTTTTAGCAATCAAACACAAACAAATACAAAATTTAAAAGTTACAACCACTACAAACCACTCCACAAAAGTTAACTTGGTTTAGAATTTAGAAATGGACATCGCCAATTAGACAAAAGTAAAAACTACAAACCAACGAATCCTAATCTTTCTAAATTCTTGTTTCTTTGATGCATAGAGATGTCCAACTTTTGTTTGTAGTCATAAGCAAATTTCTTAGATGATCATCCTAATCTTGGCTACTCCGGAACAGCCACAGTTTGAGTTCAGAGTTTCCGAAAGACGTACATTGGTTTTTACTCTCCCCCTATCAATATATTGGCCCCTGATTATGATATTGTGCGTACAATTTAGCCAAAAGTCAAAGGCAAGTAATATTATTTCCCATAAATTAATAATCTCCACAAAGACAAATTATAGATGTACCCGTCGAAATGATTAATCCAATATTTAGTTCCTCAATTTGTAAATAATAAAAAAATATGAAGAGATGAGTTGTTCATACCATTTTCTCATGTATATTCTTGTTTATTTTTGAGTTGAATAAATTAACGGAGAAAAGAGACATAAACAAAGAGGGATTTAAAAAAAAAAAGGAAAAGGGTGTGCCAGGACCATAGTCCTAACCAAAACTCATTTGAATGCAGACTGGTTAACTGACTTTATGCAATTTTTTTTTGTTTTTTGTCAATTATGTTTATGGCTGTAGTTCATCACATTGAAGGTAACGGATTAACAAATTGTTCAAAACATTGGTTATCTCACACAATGGAGAAAATACAAAGAAAATCTTTGTAGTATACGAAATATCCTCATCTGACGCACCAAATAGTAGAACCATGCACCTTGATATTGTAAGTTATAATCCTGCCTTGAGATACTTCAATATTTTCGGGATAAACAAGGGGCGAAAGTAGACAAATGGGAACATAGTTTATCACAGTTCACTCAGTTTCTGATGAGTCCAACAAAAATGCCGAGCAGGAGAGGTTTCAATCTGTTTCTGAAGGGACTGATATGCATTGGGGTGTTTTCTTTCTCAATCGCGGTATGCATGGGAGGCGAGTCACCAGAGTTTGAAGCTTTGCTGCAATTCATTAGAGCTGTTGATCCTCAAGATGTACTTAAAGTTGGCCAGCATGCACCTATGCGGCAAAATCCCTGCATACATAAGTGGAAGGGTGTGACATGCAACTCACTCGCTACTTCGATAACAGAAATCAGGCTTGAAAATTTGAATCTTAGTGGCATACTTGATGTAAGTTCACTATGTAATCTCCCGAATCTTCGAGTTGTTAGCCTAGCAAGAAACCAAATTGGGGGAACTATTTCTAACTCAATATTGCACTGCACAAGGCTAACATATTTGAATATAAGCAGCAATGTTCTGAGTGGAAGGATACCCAAGGCTCTGACTAAACTGAAATATCTGAGGAGACTGGACATCTCCAACAATCATTTTATTAGCACCGCCTCACGCTCTGAAGAGGGAGTTCAGCCGATTCATACATACGTGAAGAAATCGAGGAGATTACAGAGACATGGTGCCATGAAGCAGGAAAAGGTAGTAAATTCAGTGGCCGTAGAGACAGAGTCCGAGAGACCAAGCAGTGGCAGTGGAAGTGATTCAGATACCTCTAGACCGTGGTACAAGAGATATGAATGCATGATGCCATTAATTGTGGGGCTTGGCTTCTTTCTCTTGTTCATGTACTTTGCGGGAAGGAAGGCTGCTAAGTTAGCTGAAGAGAGGGAGATTCTCAAATCGCTTCGAGACTCGCCTCAGAATATGCCGCCTCCTAAGGTTCAAGAGGGAGAGAAGCCAGTGGAGAACCGGTCGGAGCTCGTCTTCTTTGTTGAAGAACATGAAAGTTTTAAATTGGAAGACCTCCTTGAAGCCACAGCTGACTTGAGAAACCAGTCCTTTTGCAGCAGCCTTTACAAGGTAATACTGAAAAACAATGCCCTATATGCAGTCAAAAGATTGAAGAAATTGCAAGTACCCTTTGAGGAGTTTGGCCAAACAATGAGACAAATAGGGATTATAAAGCATCCCAACATTCTACCACTTGTTGGTTACAATTCCACTAATGAAGAAAAACTTTTGATCTACAAGTTTCAAAGCAATGGAAGTCTGCTAAACCTGCTTGAGAGTAAGTTCACATCAAACTATTCTGTATACTATTCTAATCTTAGGGGTGGGGTGGGATTCGAACTTGGGTGCAAGGGGGTGGGCACACTGCCCACGTCTACATATTCCTTGCACATTTTCAATCACCTAGAATTTACAAATGCCCTTAACTGCTTCATATATTTATGTGCAGACTACACAGAAGGTAAGAGGGATTTTCCATGGAGGCTTCGGCTCTCCATAGCACGCGGTATTTCAAGGGGGCTAGACTTCATATATCAGAGGTCTGATGACTGCATCCCTCATGGGAATCTCAAGCTTTCAAATATCCTCTTAGATGACAATGATGAACCACTGATTAGCGAGTACGGGCTTTCAAGTTTCTTCGACCCCAAGAAAGGGTGTACCATTTCCTCCAATGGTTACACAGCCCCAGAGAAAATGTTATCAGAAAAGGGAGATGTTTATAGCTTCGGCGTGATTCTTCTGGAGTTATTAACAGGCAAAACTGTTGAAGGAACTGGGATAGACCTTCCTAAGTGGGTGACTGCCATGGTTAAGGAGGAGTGGACTGGGGAGGTCTTCGACAAGGAGGTTGCTAAAGCTGCAAAAGAATGGGCATTTCCTCTTCTCAACATTGCCCTCAAGTGTGTATCAGCTTCACCTACAAACAGGCCAACTGCGGAAAATGTTTACGGAAAGATTGAAGAGGTTATACATGACACTCCAAATTCATCGGATTGTACTACTGAGTGTAGTGGCTACCAAGACAACTGCTGTATGCTTCACTCCATCATACCTGAGACCTGGGACAGTCCTGGATCAAATTATTAACTGAGGCTTCTACTTTACGTACGTATTTTTGCGTACTTTTGTATCGGATTGTAGGTCGTACAAGCTTTTTATCTACATTCAACATAAAGAACAACTAGCCCTGTTGAGTACTTTCTATATAGAAAATCTGTGTATTTGCTATATATTGTTAGATAAAAGAAGGCAGCAGCGGATTTATTTATTACTTATTAGGTAGAGAGAGTACAACAAACTTATGATATATATCATGTCAAGCTGTGGTTCATGATCAAGCAGCTTCTTGTCTTGGTAATTACTTAATTTTCAATCTTAGTCACTCACACGTATATATCAAAGAATAAATTTTTTATTGTGACCGGAACATGGGTGGTACATCATGTGTTTTTATATAAGTGGTGGAAAATTGTATTTTTTAAGTTATTAACATTTTAACACACAAATCTCACCATTTGTATAATGACACATGGTGTACCATCCTGTATTCCGGTCACACTAAAAAATCTCTCATATCAAACACTAGTAACCGTGTATGATTTTGAGGAAAAGCAGTTTACATAACCATTACTTGGGCAAAGTAAATAACTCTTTCAATTCAACTAGGAAGGTTTATGTCATCATTGTTATTAGTTACCCATGAATTCTGCAAACCAAGGCCTCGTTTGTTAGAGTGGATGGGCTTGGATATGATTATTCACTGTATTGAAGGCATTTTGAATGAAAAATGGATGAGAACTTTCCATGTTTTTGTCCATTTTTGTCCAAGTTGAAGGCTCTTCATGAGAAAAAGATATCTTTACTAATCCCTCTAAAAATGGTAGGACTAATAGAGACAACTTTTCTTCAAGTGTAACCTTTAACTTGGACAAAATAAGAAAATTGACACCCAATTCTTCCTTTAGAATGCCTTCAATATAATGAATAATCATATCCAAACCAATCTTCTTGAGGCCTAAGAGTCCGCTTGATAACTACTTTGTTTTTTTTGTTTTTTATTTTCATTTTTTATGTTAGAGATAAATGAGAGATACTTGGAAAAATGATGATATAGAATAGTGAAGGAAGGATGGTAAGAGATAAGTAGAAGAAATGAATAAGGAAAGATGCATAAAGTAAAAACCAAGCGGATGTAGAATCCTGGATTAAAATCCGAGGGTATGTAAAAGAAGTGTATTATAAGTATACAAGAAAAAAAAATATGTAGAAGAAATGTACAATGGATGTATTTTTCACTCTTTTTTATTTAATCTCCTCTCTCCCACGCCTAAATTAATCTTAGCATTTAGGAACCTCTTTTGTAACTAATGTTTGAAGTGGTGATTCATGCTACATGTGACCAGGATTGCAAGAGCAAATTACCTGTCTTATTTAATCACCTAGTGAGCCGCTTCGTTACATCGTCGAGGAGCATACAATTTTTTTTTTTGTTATTACAAGTGATATTCATACTCTAAATACTAGACTAAGGGGAGAGTTTGAACCTGTAAGCCACCACTTTCCATACAAAAACTCTATTCACTCCATCTATTTTGCAAGGTGCAGAATGTCATGTAGGCATGTTTAGAAGTGTTTTGAAAAATAGCTAAAAGAGCTTTCATGTCACCAAAAGCGCTTTTAATAGAGTTTGGCAAAAATATAAAATTAAAAAAATTAAAAGTGCTTCTGAATTGAAAATAGAACAAGTGTTTTCGAAGAATATGCATGATGTGTGCTTCGTTAAAAAATTTGATGTACTTCAAATAAAAGTGATTCTGCCCATTTTGTGTACATTTTTTTATATATACATTTGCTTACATATTTATTCATCATCCTTCAACTTTTCTATATACTATATCCGTGAGTTCTAACATGTATTTTCCCACCCTATCTAGCACAAAAATAAGTGTTTTTAACTACTGAAAACGTTTCTAGTGAAAGTGTTTTTGAAATCAATTCTTAGTAAAAAATAGTTAATTATAAAAAAACACTTAAAATGTTTCCTACAAGAAGCACATAACTGGTGCTTCTTTTACTATGCACTTCAAGTGCTTTAGGTAACCAAAAACACTTTCACCAAAAGTGCTTCCAATTAATTTAAAATCACTTCCAAACATCAATTTTTTGTTTGGGTAGTGCTATCTACACATCAATTTTTACTTCTCACACACCCCTCTCAATATTCGGTCGTCCGATCAATAAATTGAAAAATTAATAACAAAAAATTAGTAATGATGTGTGAGAAGTAAAAACGAGTGTGAATAACACTATTATGTAATCAAACCATAAAAAAGAAAACCTATTCTCGTCCACTATTTATTGCATGCATGTACTGAGAGGGACGTGCTGAAGCCTGGAGCTAAAGTCCCAATTGCACTTGGTTTAGAGCACTTTTTAGTGTTGGAAGGCCCCCCACCCCCCACCCACAAAAGAGCAACTGCCTATTAAATCCCCTCCAATGAATAGTAATTGTCTTTAATTAACAGTAATTGTCTTTTGCATCTTCACCCCTAAACTGCATAGCCATGACAATAAGAAATAAAATATTAGTATTTTTTATTTTATAAAATAATAAAAAATAATTTTATTTGTAATTTCGGATAGGATTTTTAATCGGTCTCGTTGTGCCACGTGTCATTAAATAAGAAATTACAACCTAAAGTATTTGAGAAAATATAAAATTATGGTGTAAGGAGGAAGATAATGATAATGTTGCAGTTCTATTTAGAATAGGAACGTGATTGTGTAAATCCTAAAGAATATGGGAAAGTATTATATATTCCTATTAAGATTAGATTACCTATTAAATGTTGTAATCATAAAGGGAAAGATATTTACCCGTCCAACTACTATAAATAAAGGCACAATGGGGTGAATCAAACACACCTCACAATTAAATCAATCTCTTTTCTCTCTAAAGTGGCCGGCCTCCCTCTCTCTCTCTAAACCTTAGATCGCTCAATTAAATAGGCCTACAACAGATAAGATATTTATAGAAATTTTTTTCGGATTTTTTATTAATTTTTTTTTACATTTTTTTTTATTTTTTTATATATTTTATTAATTTTTTAATGTAGCTGACTTCAGCCTTGCATCAGCACGTCCTCAGGCGGTCGAGCCTTAGATTCATGCCTCCCCTCTCATACGGGCCTCCCCTTGGCCCAATCGCCCGCATGGGCTGGAGCAAGGAAGGTTGGCGATTTGGGTTGCTGAGCAGCCGGTCCCCATGGCGTTTAAGGCCTAATCGGATAAATGGTCCATGTGGTCATAAGGTATTCGGATGATAGCCCCTGTGGTAAAAAAATTCGGATTTAAACCCTTGTGGTCACAATCTGTTAGGATTTAAACCCCTGTGGTCTAAGTCTGTTAGGATTTATGTCCTTCTGTCATTCCTCCATTAGGTTTAGGTTGGCCAAATCGGATAAATGGTCCCTGTGGTCATAAAGAATTTGGAAGATAGCCCATGTGATAGAAAAAATTCGGATTTAAATAATTTTTAATTCATTTCTTCTTTTTTTTTTAAATAATTTTTTAAAAAATATGTAAATTAATTATTTAAATAAAAGATATATATCTACATATATAAAGTGAGCACCCTAAAATGGTGAAACATTCAAAATACCATAAATTGTCCTTTAAGAATTTCATAAATTACAATTGAACCAAAAGAAGCTAAAGTATTTAACCATATTTTTATTTTGAATGAATTTAATATTTAAAATTATAGAAAAACAAAAAAAATAAAACCTCCCACATTAGTGGGTGGTTTCACGTTTTTAATTCATTTCTTCTTCTTTTTTTAAATAATTTTTTAAAAATATGTAAATTAATTATTTAAATAAAAGATTGATGATGCTCATCTTCTACCTTGTAGTTTAAGAACAAAACCAGATGAGATGGAAAGGTTTTGTTAGGGTGGTAACCCAGCAAAACCAAAGGAGCCCCACCATAGTTTCACAATAATATCTCTCTCTCTCCATTTTAACAACATATCGACAAATAGACGACCCCCTCCTGAAAAAGGTCAGATCGCAGTCGTTGAGCAGATTGAGGTCTGCAACCCAACGTATTACTTGAAGTGGGCGAAACGCTTGGTTTTGCTATTCACTTCTCATGAACGTTGAACGGAAGGGATGAATGACTATTCATTCTCAAAGATTTATAATCACCATTGATAAACATAGTTCCAATCACTAAGCACAACAAACTACCAAAAGACATTCAATCGTTTACGAAATTCAACTTTCTTGACCCGATTACAAAAGAGCAAAAAAAAACAAAAAAAAAAAACAGGGGACTCCCACATATGAAAGTATCAAAACACAATGTATCCAAAATAAAATAAAAGCTCTATCAGGTTCTCTTCTACCATAGGTTCTGATTTTTGTGGACAAAGCTCTTGCCAGGAGGTTTCCATGGTGCAACAGTTTGTTTAGAAGTGGTTGGTGGATGAGGAGGCCATCCAGTCTTAGGACTTGAGCTTCCAAATCTACTTTGAGGCATCTCCACTCTAGGAATTGTGGTAAATGTGGCACCCTTTGCCCCTTCAGTAATGGTTGGAGGATGAGGAGATACTCCAGTCATAGGATTTGAACTTCCAACTCTACCTTGAGGCATCTTCACTCTAGGAATTGTGGTAAATGTGGCACCTCTTACCCATCTAGTAATGGTTAGTTGACTGTTATCTTGAACTTGTGATAGTAACATAATGAAATGAAATTATTCACTTATCATTGGGAAAATTACAAACTATAAGTCAATTGAATATAAATAAGAACTCACTTTTGTAGCTTCATGGGGATCACAATACAAGGCTTGCTTAGGGTTGTTTCTCCTTGCTATGAGTTTGGACTTTTTAGGCGCTGGACCTCCATCGCTTGAATGTACAACATCTCTAACATCAACTTGAACAACAGTTGTATGTTGATTCATTACTTGGTCTTCATTTCCAGCAATTGTACTTGTACCACTCATTTGAGCAGATGAACCATTACTTTGTCTTTTTTTCTTGCCGCCAGTTTCTGGTCTAGAATATGCCCATCTCTTGTCAACATATACACCTTGTGGGGTATCTCTAAGCTCATTTTTACAAAACTTTTGGTTATGCCCCCAACCCCAACACTTGTGGCATTGTATTGTCTTTCCCTGCCTACTCACAACTTCCTTAGAATCACTATTATTATCATTTACCTTTTTCTCCATTTCAGGATCCTTTTTCCTTGCTTTTTTTGGTCTGCCAGGTTGTTTTTTCACTAATGGGGGTAGAAGGGGGTCCATGTTGCAATTAGGCCACATGTTACATCCTTTCAATGGATGAATCATGGGTTCATAAGCTTTCAGATAGGTTGCCTTGTGGTACACCTCATCCACATAATCCTCTGGATCCTGTCTATTACGATAAATTGCTGCACAACCATGCAAGCATGGTATCCCGGTCAACTCCCACCGTCTACAACTACATGTCCTATTAGCAATATCAACCACAAACAAATCAGACAAACCAGTCCCAACTTGGAATTTATAATTTCCTGAATAGGTTGCCAAATAATTCCTAGATGCAAACTTCTCCCTGTTTAACTTGTGTTGAATCTTAGGACATACATTCCTCTGAAGTTTACTTATTTCTGTCCTCTTAGCACATAACCTCTTCATTAAATTACACCGTATCATCTCCAACATGGTTAGAATTGGTTTATCTCTAGCAGCAAGTATCCAACTATTAAAGGTTTCACACAGGTTGTTAAGAAGCATGTCACACTTCACCCTTGTGCTAAATCTAGACCTAACCCACCTATCTGGATCTCTTTTTACCAACCAATTATAGGCTTCACCATCAATGCTCTTCAACTTCTCCATTTCAGCTTCAAAGTCAACATGGTTGGGGGCTCTTGCAGCACTCCATAACAAATCTTTTAATGTCTTACCCTTATGAATGGCTTTAAAATTTCCATACAAATGCCTCACACACCATCTGTGGTCAGCTTCTGGCACAACCGTAGTAAAAGCGGTATCCAAACCCTGCAACATTTACTAGATACATCAATACAAATTAAATAAGCCACTATATTTACATAACTTAAAAGGAAACATAGAGTTTACCTTTTGTTGATCCGATATAAATGTCCACCCATGCTCATGAATTGGTCATCAATAAGAATCTGTAGAAACCAGCACCATGTATCTTTATTTTCAATTTCAACAGCAGCATAGGCTATTGGATACATATTGTCATTGGAATCAATGCCAACAGCTGCTAGTAGTTGACCTGTAACCATGTTGTATATTTCTTAAATAAATTGAAATCATGCTTTCAAATTTTAATCATTCAAGGTTGAGAAAAAGAAAAAATGTATTTACCTTTAAAAGCTCCTTTAAGATGGCAGCCATCAACTCCAATCACTGGCCTGCACCCAGCTTTAAATCCCCTTTTGCAAGCATCAAGGCAAACATAAAGTCTCTGAACGAATGGAGGATTTGCATGCACTTTCATAGTACTTCCAACATTGGTTTGTATAACTTCTTCACAATATTCCCAAACCTTACCATATTGCTCTGCAATTGACCCCCTTATCAATTCTAAGGCTTCGTGTCTTGCCCTGAAACACTGATCTAAGGATACCTCCAATTCCATCTCCCTCTTAATTACGGTTTGCAAAGTTTTTGCATCTGTTCGTGGATCATCTCTAAACCTATCAATATATTTTTCAGCCATGAGTTTGAAGGTGAAATGTTTATTTCTCCATACTCGACTACATGTATGCTCGTCAACAAGTACTTTGATTTGCCAAGTGGTGTCATTTTGCATCTGTCTAGCATGCAATCTCCAAGGGCAAGGTTTTGCACACAAAGCTGTAACTCTTCTTCGGTCATTCTTTTTTAAACCAATGTCGTAACCACCAAGAATTGAGTATCGCTTCACTGTTTTTTTTTTAATTTCACGATTTGCAAACCTCATTCTAATCTTCAAACTAGGGTTTTCCATATCTGTGCTTGCATTAAACTCAGGATCCCTCTCACTAGATTGTTCTTTATCATCTGAATTTACAGGGCTATGTAATTCCTCTGTTGGCAGCTCTTTTTCTGTTGGGAGATTCTCAGTAGCTACGTTTTCTGGCAGAATTGTTTCGTCTACACGATCCCTCCTAATAGTTCCTGATAATGGCAAGTCCACATATTTATCAAATAGCAAATTATCATCTTCTATAGCAGCATCATTCTCACTGTCATAGAGCTCGTAATTAGAATCATCACTATCCGTTCCATGCTCGTAATGAAAACCATTAGTGCACTGCCCACTCTCTTGTACAAAAGTTTCATATGGACCATGACCTTCCTCACCAGCAATTACAATATCATTCACACCAACCCGCTCCTCATTGTTCACTTCATCAGGGTGTGAATAAGTTGCTTGAGAGAATAATTCTACTGGTACTTGAGAGAACACATCATCTAGTATCTCATCGAATACATTGGAATAATTTGATGTTTGATCTTGAGGGGGTTTTGTAGCTATATATGGTGTATCAACATCATGCTCTACATAAATAGTCATCTCCCTTGATCTAGGTATAAGCTTCACCATGTCCATTATGTCATTGTCAGAAACTAGTGGATGCAAACCATGTTCGGGCTCCTCTCCGAGTTTAGTATAATGGTATTTCTTCACATTTGTATATCCAACCTCTTCCATCATGTACTTCAGTTCAATCGTTGACAACAAATCAGGATCCACATTGTCAAAGTACATTATCTTACCACCGAAATATGTATGCTTGGGCGATATCATCAATTGCCCTCCACATATAAACTTCAGAGTTAACCTATCAGTACCTATAATTAAAATAAAATTGCATACTTTATCAATCAAATGGCAGTGCACTATATGACAATAAAGTTGCATACTTTAATCAATCAAATGCAAATTTCAAAGGTAACCGACAAGCGATGGAATGTGGAATCCAAAAAAGCAATAAGATTTGTTCTACTACTATTAAACAACTAATTGGCTTTTTGCCTTCTAGTTTGCACTGTTTGTTTCCTTTTTGTTGCCTTTTCAAAACCCTACACATAAACCCCTATATATACCACTAAGAAGGAGACCGATTGGAAAAAAGAAAATAGAACCCATGATTCATCCAACGAAAAACCATCAACTCCAGCCTTTGAAGCATAATAAGGAGGAGACCTTCAAGCATAAAACCACACATTGTGGATACGATTACGAACAAACGATTTTCAAAATAGAACAATCACCTAAAGTTATCAAGATTGCAGCAATACCTGGGTATGTTGGTGGGATGTCTCCCTCAATTCTTCGCTTAGCCATCGATGTGGCTTTTCAAACACGAAACCTCTGGGTATGTTCGTGCTTTAGAATTGGGAACGGGTTTGATCTTGAGGGGGTTCTGTACCTAAGCTATTGGCATGCTACTAATTATGAAATGACCATCTTATCCTCAAATGAGACTATTACTAACGGAGGGATAACAGAAGTTTTAATTTTGGGTATAAATCCTAACAGACTTAGATCATAGAGGTTTAAATCCGAATTTTTTTACCACAGAGGTTACCTTCCGAATACCTTATGACCACGAAGACTATTTATCCAATTAGGCCTGGCGTTTAACAACGCTGGACTTGCACTTAATACAGAAGGCGAGGTCAAGTCGTTGGATGAGATTTCCTTATCCACGACCGTGACTAACAAGCCATTATGGATGGGACGTTTTGTTTACTTTCTAGGTTGTATTTGGTCACTTATTGGCGTTGCCAGGTAAGTTTAATATGTCAACATCCAGAAATTATCATCAATTTTATATAGATATTACTGTTGTATTTCCAGACCTACTCACTAAAATGTAACTTATATAGGAGTAGGATTATCTCCCATCATATTCTCATCATCTTCCCTCGTATCCTCTCACACTTTGTTTTTTGTCTTATTATCTATAAAAAAAATCAGTATAAAATGTTGACATGACTTAACCGTAACCATTCAAGTAAGAGGGTTGGAAAGGAAAGAGAGATTAGGAGGGAAAATAATCATCCTCCACTTATATAAGGGTTGTGGGCTGAAATGATCTAGTTTCAGCTCTTACTTGTTGAAATGATCAAATTTTAGTGCGTCGTCAATTATGATTTTTGATCGGTTCAACAATTGAAATTTAATTTTAAATTATTTTAACCGAAAGATGTAATGGTAAATTATGAAGCATAGCCCCATATTTGGGCATTATTATGACCGTTGTCAACATAAACGTCCTCAAGTGTTATGTGCCCCTGGGAACTTAAGAGAAGGTAGAATTCTTTTAGGAAATATTTGTTTTAAAGTTAGTTGTCTTGGTTCTTTTTATTAAAAAATTTAAGGGTAGAGGAGAAACAAAGTTGGAATCTCCTCCAACTTTGGAAAGACAGCCATCATAGACCAAGACCTAGTTTTTTTTTTCATTTTAAAGATAATTTTTGTGTCTAGGACTAGTCCATTTAAGTAAGAGTTATGTTAAGGAGACTAAATTTATACATAAAATTTTGTAAACTAAATGACATAGCAGTTGATGATTAGATTATCATTTAAACGTTGATAAACGTGCTCGTTTTCTATTGGTGACACGTCATTTGGTTTGTAAAATAGGGTGTAACTACCCAAAAAATTCAATTAAATGTAATGAAAAGTTTTCTGGGTGTGAATCGATTTCTTGTCTTTAAATTTCCTGTCGAAGAAGGGTGAAATTTAAGAGATGGTTGGAGTATGGAGAAAATAGGTATAGAGAGAAATATGGATGATATCATAATTTCTGATTTAGAGATGCAAATTAAGGTGTTGTATGTAACCGATGATGATCAAGATACATCCTGTCTAATGTGATTACTCAAACTTTGTAAGTGGTGGATTACTATAGTGGATATAGTCTCCCTCTTTAATGAGAGATATATCATAATACATATAACTGGACGACAAAGTTGACATGTCCCCTTTTTGGTTATATTTTTCAGTGTTCATCTATTTATATAACGACACATGGTGTACCTCTTTGTATGCTGAATACATGGAAAAATCCCTTCTCTTTAATCCACTGTAATTTGAGTTCAAATTATTTTCTTTTTTATCATTTAGATGAACTTAGTGTAGATTATTTATCATTTGTAAAAAGAAATTACTCAAACTTTGATGTTGTATCATGAGTTACAATGTACAGCTAGAGTTTGTCTTGTATTATTATGTAATTAGACATTTTATAACATGCTTTGCTCGAGGCCTCCAGCTTGGTCTGTGGATGAGGCAAATAATTTATAAGTTAAATTACTGGCGCACTATCAAACCAATACCAATGTGTCATAAGCTTTCTTGTCAAATCATTATCCTTTTCTTGCCCCTAAAACCACACTCTCAATTATGATCATGTTCCTGAATTCATACTCTCAAATATATTAGGCATGTAATTTGTTATTGCTAACTACTAAAGTATGAATTAATTACTAACTATTCCTCTTAAAATACAAGCAATAATGTGCCCTTTGCCATTTTAAAATGACTCCAAGCAATCTCTACTCAGATGGGAAATTATTGTGCCCATCTACTACGCAATGTGTTATATTTTACAATATATATCGAATCCACTTATATTGTAACACGTGTACTATTATTAATGATATATATCAAAGCTTTTAACCCAAAACAACAAATTTAAAATTTAATACACTTTATAATCGTTCTTCCTAATGACCAGAAAAAGGAAACAAATATAATTTTTTTTTTTCGTAATTAAAATCCTACGTAATTTTTTTTTCAATTAAATTATATGTAATTAGGTGAAAAACATTGCAGGGTATCTACTGCGAGAGAAACAAACATACGGAAATTTCCAAAACGTATTGCTTTCTACTTGCTCTATGTTGGAAAAGTCGAAATTGAATTTTTATTTTACACTAAAACTTTTGAAATATTTATTATTTGGGTAAGTCCAATATTTTATGTTTGAGGGTTTAGGTCTTGTATTAGCATGATTTCATAGCTTATTCATATATTTGGTTGGGGTGAGCTCCTGCTGTTATACAAATATACTTAGTTTATCAGCATGCTTTTTCACATATTTGGTTGGGGTGAGCTTATTCATATATTTGGTTTAGGTCTTGTATTAGCATGCTTTTTATCTTTTTTGGGTCAACAAACATTTAAACATGCTAGCATGCATATTGATACTTAGTTTATCAGATTATTTCAAAAGTATCTTTTCATGTCTACATGCTTTTTAGCTTAAACATTTCCTCAAAATTGAAACGACGCTAGAGTTTGACAAAATGAATACTACTTGCATTTCTTAGATTTGACAAAAGAATTGGAACCGTGCTCATGGACTCCGTTTATTTTATCTTTCTTCTCATGTTTTAGGTCATATAAGAAGGGAGATAAAATACGAGTCGTGACCAGTGTCGGATCCAGGATTTTAAACTCGGAGGGTTCCATTAATAAAGGTCAAAAAATTTATAGATAAAATTAACATTGAAAAGTTAAATATAATGCATTTCATTCAAAAATCATAAGCAAAACAACATTACAAGCTATAAAATCATAATTCAAGCGTCCACGACGAGGTTTCATAGTCTGAAAATGTTCTATAATAGCTTCATTACCAATACATAAAAAACATATTTCTCAATATAAACAACTAAATTGTCACTCAACCATCTTTCTCAGTGAACAAATATATGGTACTATTGGGCCAATTGTTAGAAAGGATCCTATTTTCTTTCGGACAATGCTTGGGTACTGAACAGTCGGTACCTACTTTCACTGACTATCTATGTGGCCTAATAAGTTTGAACCATCTGTCAATCCAAGGACCTTGTCATCTCTGTAACCAAACACAAATCCATGATTTAAACCCGTGACCAAACAATAGTCTTCCTCCTCTCCAACAAGTCTGCCAAGATCTTCACAGCCAGCCACCATGAACTCCTCAACTCCGCCATTTCAAGACTTCACCAATCTTGTCCTCCACAGCCATGCCGAGCTCGATCATCAGCCATTCGTAATCCTTGTCGTCGCAATTTGGCGACATCCACGTCAAACCCGCATAGCTGCGTTGTCGTCAATCTCATTGCAGCGGTGGAATCAACGGTCGGAAGAGGGATTGGGGCAGGGGGAAAGAAGATGGAGGAAAGAAGATGGGCTGAAGAAGAAAGCATAGCCATGGCATGGAGATTAGCAGACATCGGAGAAGAAGAATTATGCTTGGTATTGGGTTTAATGGGGTTGGTTTGCGTTTGGTTACGAAGATAACAAAAGTTGAGATTGACATATGTCTTAAATTTATTGGGCCACGTAGATGGTAAGTGAAATTGGGTACTGACCCAAGTATTATCCTTTTCTTTCTTCTCCATGCGCGGTCGTCTTCTCCAAAAAGAAGAGGAGAAGACACCGTTGCAACCTGCAACCTGCACAGCACATACCTCGTGTTCGAGTACGAGGGGTTCTCGAATAATTTCTAGCTGTGATTTTGGATCGCCGAAGGGTCCTGGAACCTCCCAGGTCCCTCTGTAGATTCGTTACTGGTCGTGACCACCACACGTAAGTTGAGATAAATGATTTTATGGGTGATAATATAGCTTTGTTACCATATGGTTTCAGCTCTTTTCGTACGTTCCTTTTTTTTTATGAGAATTTTAACGAAAAGCTATCGGTACTATTCACTTTAATGAAAAACCACATTTTTACACTAAAAAGTCAATCCTGGTACTATTCACTTTACCTTTTATTTTGTCCTTATCGTTAAAATTCAAAGTTTTCAAACTCTTTTCATTAGTTTTCCTTTTTATTTACCCTTCAAATGAAGGTTTTAGAGTTGAGAACACTAGCAAGGTCAACTTTCATGTCTCTATACATGTAAATGCCACCTTTATGTTTGTAATGCAATCTCATGGAATTTCAGTTTTGATATCGATCGATCATGAGGTTGATCTTCTGTGTGGTCACGTCGACTCTTATCCTTTCGTCCATTCATGCATAAATAAATAAATGGATAATCAGGATATGCTTGATTTTTGGCTCATATCTTTCTTTAGAATCACATGACACATGGAATGCATGTGGTCCTCTCTCCACTACATACTGTCTATAACTCACTCACGAACAAATTAACAAGGGCCTCCTACTCGGTATTGCCCAAAGAATAAAAAAAGGAACAAAAAAGGCCACAAATAGAGGACATTTCATGCTTCCTTGATCTATAACGATATGTTCAACCTCCTCAGTATTCATGTTTGGAAATGTTTTCTTTACTAGGGTCGGTTGTTTGAGGAATTGAAAGTACAACAACAGCTCATTGTGGAGCCTAAAATAATTTAAAAAATTATAGAGGCGCAGATGAACTTTTATTCAAGAAAGACAAGATTGCCCTCAATAATGGGCAGGCTTCTCAAATGCTCCTGCACGCAGCTCACATCCTTGGACGTCCCCAGGGCCGACCCTCAGGGGGTGCAATTTATTAATTTTGATTTTTTTTTCCAGCTATGCTAGGTTTTCTATCCTATTGGGCATTGTCCGGGTAACCATTTTGGGCCTTTTTTTAAGCTAGACTATTTGTTTCTTTTTTTGAATATTTGTCGTTTAATTTCTTTCATTGTTTGTTAAAAAAAAAAAATTCTTTCATTGTATAACATAACTTTTGCAAATAAATCTGCAATTAGTAATATCATAATAAATTAAAATTCTTAAAAGTTTATAAATATAATCTTTAAAAGCCTCTTCCTTATATGACACCATTTAATAGAATACATGTAATAATAAGAATCGTTTATTCTTTTGATCACCATTTAAAAGTTATCAAATTATAAGTTTCATCCACTTGAAGACTTTAGTCATCTATATATCAAAAGAAAATTATAATACAACTTTGCTCATACTTACCGTTAGAGATACGAATCTCGAATTTTCAATTAATCTAACAGCAACCAACCGAGAGGGGAGGGGGGGAGGGGGGAGGGCTGGGGGGGTGTGAGAATAATCCTTGCTTTAGGGTGTGAGCAAAAATGCAATAAAAAATAATATTTCATTGTAAGATGCTATCAATATCATAACTATTGATTCGTTTAACACAAATTTTTCATGAGATGAACTCTAGATGCTAATAAAGAGCATTAATGGTTATGATTATGATATTTGTACGGTGATACGATAACTACATAGTCATCACTCCATACTTTTTGTATTTAAAAATTAAGGAGTTTCGAACAAAAAAACATAGGATTTCAGATAGGTGCATACCACCATATTATGCTTCATGTTGTTTTTTTCTTTATATCAATTTAATCCATAATAAAAAATATATAAACTATAAAAGAAAATGTAGCAATCAAAATTTTAAACTATGTAAGGGCCCCCGTTTGAGTTCCGCACAGGGCCTCCAAAATTTCAAGACTGGCCCTGGACGTCCCAGCACCTGAATACGACTACCCACAGCTCATCTGCCCTTGGTAAGGAATTAAAGATAATGATTAATTACCCAAATCCTATCTTTAATACATTCCTATTTGAAGATAGACTCCAATCAAGTAAGTAATTTTAATTTAAATCAATTAGAGATAATTACTCCATTATCTCAAGATATTATTTCCGATTTAATATCTTGGGAATATTTAGAGAATCTCTCTCAGAGAAACTAACTTAGGCATCGGAGATCCGTTGACCTAACCCCCACGCCCACCTTGTGGGCGCATGAGGCTTAGGTCTTTGATTAAAAGTGTTGATTGTTTTGCAGTTTCATTTTCGTCAAGACTGAAGACGGCGGAAATTTACATCGACAAATTGGTGCTTTCATTGAGAGTTGACTCAAAATACTCGAATAAGCCTTTTGCATTTGTTTCTTGGATTTTCTATTACGTTGAATTTCTCACATGTCGTATCAATTAATTTTTCCTAGAAAATTTTCTTGATCAATCCCTGGAGAAAGGATACAATGGTAGGAAATTCAGAAACTAAGACGAACGGAACATCGCACGTGCAAAGATTTGGACCAGAGAGTGGAGACGAGGACATAGCCCCACAACGGAGATCCTCAAGGCTTAACGCGACGGCAGGAGGAACCCCACTGCCGCAGAGCCGCGCCACTACCACCAAGGTCTAAAATATCGATGATATCGGAAGTCCAAAAACACGGAAATTTCGATGGAAATATCGGGATATTATCGATATCGATAAAAATTGAATAAAAACCACGGAATTTGTAAGAAAAACTTGGAAATTTTTATTGAAACTTTGCAGGATGTTTATTTAGTCAATTATCTATTAGTTTATCACAAAAAATTGGAAGGAAATGCATTGCATGATGGATTTAACTGATTTAAGTTGATTATATAGCGAGTTGGCAAACATTGTGAGTGTAGAAAATATGTAGTAATTAATGAAAGAAGTTTAAACACACCATAATCATTTATATATAATGAATTAGTACAATATTTTACACTTTATACATTGCATGGTAAGATACATGAGTGACTTAGTACCACATAGAGTTCCTATGAGGTTCAAAATTTTCACTATCTTCATCATCTCTATGTGTAGAGTAAGTGTATTGTGAAGAGTAGTCATCAAATGATAAATCCCCAAAATAGTTTTGCATGTAATTGTTAACATGCCACCCATATGGATCCGAGATTGGTTGACGTTGTCCATAAGCAAAATCATTTGAAGATTGAGTCTCGGATTCTTTCCATGAGTCGCTCGATTCCATCCCAATAGGAATGGGATATGAAGGGTAGGGAAATGGTTGGTTATGAGTATAACCATAGTTACTACTTCCCACTCCAACAGAGTCTAAAGTTATAGATAACGAGTCATCTTCTTGACTTGACAAAGTCCCCTTGCCTCTTTCTCTACGAGTATAGTCATTCCCTATGGCACCAATTCCTGGTCCTGCCCGCCTACTGCCATGGTCCTCATCCTGTGTTGCATGCGTGAAGTTTGCCTCACCAGTGAAGGGGCTCATAAATCCGGGAGGTGAGTTTCCATATCCACCACTACCTCCAGCTCCACTATATCCTTCATCATTCCCACCTCCGGTGGTAGGTGAGTTTCTTGATCTTGTACTAGAGCTATCATTAGTATCAGCAGGATCTTGTGGTTGTGTAGGATTGGAAGAAGGTGGAATTCCAGTGTTTCTTGGTCTTGGGTGCAAAAGTTCTTCCAAAGAGTCAGCGCTGCTAGATCCCACCTCCTCCTCTAATACTCTTTCTACATTTATCCCTTCATTACGTGCTTCTTCAGCAACTCTTAGAGTTGGGTTGCCTTCATCATCATATAAATGAAGAGGTCTAATCCATTGATAAAGTTGGTTACCCTCTGTATCATCATCAGCAACAATATCAAACACATCTAGTGGGTCACCACGGTCGACATGATCTATTTCTGCTTCCTTATCTCGAATTTGAAGCTTCATGTTGTAGTAGCAATAAACTAATTTTTCCAACCTATTATGAGCCAACCTATTTCTTTGCTTTGTGTGTATGAGTGCAAATGTACTCCAATTTCTTTCACAAGCATATGAGGAAGTTGTTTGTGATAATACTTTGATTGCTAACTTTCTCACAGTTGGTGCATCAATCCCATACATGATCCACCATTCAGCTATAATGAAAAAAAATGTTGATAAGCCTAATAACTCTAACAAATTCTATTATAAACTGATAGTGAAATATGTTTACACTGACTAGGAGACATTTTTGTTCGAGCAGCAACTGATGTTGGTTCTCCAAAAGTTCTTCTTGCATCTTTAAACCATGTTAGCTGAATTCAATAAATCGTGTTAGTTTAATCCAACAATGTAATTATTATAATTTAAGTAATTGTGTACCTCATTTCCAAATTGGCCAACTGCTGGTGATGCAGGGTCTAATTTAGAGTATACATTATGTACAGCACGTATAAGGGTACCATTATCTCCAACACCGGGTCTGTATTAGTATCGAGGATTCAAATGATTGTGCAACCATTAGTTTCCCACTTTGACCTCAACTTGTTAACATACTCGCCAATGTCTTTATACTCCATTTCCAAATATTTGTTTCTTACCTCATAGGGAGTGGGAGGTTGTACTCTAACACCGGCCTGTTGACATCCCAATACCATATTTTTGAAATGATGTGATGATGCCTTCTCAGTAGGGACATTTTCATAGATAAAGAACTTGCTAAGTAGACGCCACATTCCCTCATTCACATTACCTCCAGTGAAATAACTCCAAACACTCTTTTGACGTGCTTTGGATGACTTATATAAACTTGGGGCTATTGGTGGTGTTGGTTGTGATTCTCTAACACTTGCTCCCTGTCTCATTTGTGCACCACCACTTGTCCCGGAACCTTGTGCTCTATTAGGAATTTTATGAAGGTGTTCTCTTTCCCATGCTGACTGTTTGGAGGCACGTAATGCTTGTTTGAAAATGCGTCGTTCTTCAGGTCCCATGTCATCATCACATTCGTCCTCATCGTCATCATCATCACTGTCAACCGCTTGGCCAATGACTTCTCCTCGTAGCCCAGCTCGAATATTTTCCATTCCATGTGTTTTCTTTTCCTTCTGGTGTTTTTTATTTTTTTAATAATGTGGTGATGAATGCCTTCACTTCTAGGGGGACATTATCGCATTGTTCGACATTATTTCTTGGATCTAATCCACTAAGATGGTACTTAAGTCGTGTCACTCCGCCACTGTTCATTACCCGACCACAGTATTTGCAAATTGTGCCATGTATGTTTCCGTCTATTGGGTCTCCATGTTCCCAAGCTGGATCACGTTTAGTAACTCCACTGGACATCTTAAACGTACCTATATTTATTTTTCATGGAAATTAGGCATTTATTTTTTGGCCAAAAAATATAGTAGTGACGGAAACATATTAAATAGGAAGTAAAGAAAATAGGAAGTAAAGTTATTCTACAGAATAATTAAATAGGAAGTATTAAATAGGAAGTAAAGAAAATGATTGTAAGAATTTAAGTAATTATAAAAATAATATGGAATAATAAAACCTAATATTAATGAATAATAATCCAATTTGATAATAAAATAATAAATAACATTAAACATATTAAAATTATTCTAGGGAATAATTATACAACATTACTTAATTACTTCAAAAAATTAACATGCAAGTATTATTTGGTTCTTATATCACATGCACGGGTCCACACAAATTTTTTTGTTGTTGTATAAATTACAATAATATAAATATAAGTTTGTAAACTTACCTTAAATATGGAACCCTTTGTGTAAAGGCCAAATAGAATCTGCGTGGAGCAACAATAAAATAATAATTACTTAAATGTAACAAATATGGAACTTTCGATGTCATACGTAGCAGCAAAACCTCGACGATCCTCTGCAGCTTGCCATCTGTGAATAAATGAGAGAGAAAGAAGGTATTTAACTTTTAATTTGGAGTGGCGCGAGCTGCATATCCATTTATTCAGTTTGAAGCTCTGAAATGGCTCTGGAATGGCTCTGGAATGGCTCTGAAAGGGCTAAGGGAAGAAGAAGAAACGAAAAGGTGTAATAGAGGTTTTTCAATTTTCGAAGGGTCAAAAAATGTGTGATGATCTAATACTCCACCTCTGAGAATGTGAAAGAATATCACGCGTGGCACACAGTTTTGAATCTTGATGAAACCACCATTACTTTTTGTCTTGTCAAAAGTTGTAAAAGTTGTCAAGAGTCAGAGACAGAGAGTCAGAGACACGGTTTTGAATTATTTGGATGCTTTTTTTTCTCACACGCCACCACACACGCACACAGAGATCGAGAGCCCACACACGCACACAGAGACCTCAGTCTCTCGATCCTTCTCTCTTCTCCCTTCTCCCTTTTCCCACACACACACACATAGATCTCTCGATCATTCTCTCTTCTCCCTTCTCCCACACACACACGCACAGAGACCTCAGTCTCTCGATCCTTTTCCCACATGGCATTCTGCTCGTCCCTCTCATTCCTCCTCGTCTGCGTCTTCCGCCTCGTTGGCGCCGTCTCCATCTCCTGTGACCTCTACCTCAAGTCGATCATCCCTATCGGCGCCCTCTACGCCCTTTCCCTTTGCTCATCCCTCGTCTTCCTCCTCGTCCGCATCTTCCGCCTCGTCGGCGCCGTCTCTATCTCCCCTGACCTCTACCTCAAGTCGGTCATCCCCATCGGCGCCCTCTACGCCATTTCCCTCTGGTTTTCCAATTCCGCCTACATCTTCCTCTCCATCTCCTTCATCCAGATGCTCAAGGCCCTCATGCCCGTCGCCGTCTACTCCATTGGCGTCGCCTTTAAGAAAGACGCGATAATATCGATATTATCGTGGTATTATCGATATTATTTTGATATATTGACGATAATCAAGTGGATAGGTGTAGAAATATCGGACTCTCACAAAAACGATAATATC
Source organism: Malus fusca (assembly GCA_035220775.1). Classification (NCBI taxonomy): domain Eukaryota; kingdom Viridiplantae; phylum Streptophyta; class Magnoliopsida; order Rosales; family Rosaceae; genus Malus; species Malus fusca. The sequence continues at coordinate 28,656,974 of CM069069.1, forward strand.
GATATTATTTTGATATATTGACGATAATCAAGTGGATAGGTGTAGAAATATCGGACTCTCACAAAAACGATAATATCGGCGATATTTCATCGATATTATCGATATTTTAGACATTGACTACCACCACCAGCCACGACACCACTTCCACCACTGATGCCCTTGCAGCGCCGAACCCAACCAAACCCTAGGCATGAAGCCCAGGTCCATTTCCAAGCCTATGAGCAGGAGGCCTTGGCAGTTGGCATAACAGGCCCAAGGCAAGAAACCCAACCCACTGTGACAGCAGGCCCAAACCCGATCCCAGAACGTAGCAGTTGTTGCCAACTAGGCAGCTCAACGAGCCCAAGCCCAAGCCACCCAACCAGCAGGCCATAATGTAGTAGCCCAACGACCAGGAGGGCCCACAGTTATGCAAACCCAAGATGAGTAGGCGCCAGTCCAACACACCCCGCAACTCGCTCCGACGACCCGGCCCGCGACCCAAACCATTCCAAGCCCACCTCCAGCGATCCAAATTCCAACCACCGGACCCACGATCGATTCAAGGTTACTTTCGCCCTACTTTTCTGCAGGAATGCCTACTTTAGGCTCAAACTTTGTACCTGTAGTTCACTATACTTTCACCACACATGGAGACACCCATCATCCAGACTCTTCCAATCCAAATGGTGAGCACCACCTGCCCTAGCAGGTCGCCAACTTGACAAGCGCCATCGCGCAGCAGACCACCTTGGTGAACCAACTCCTAGAGCGTATCGAGATGCAGCGCGCCCCAAATAAGGTGTCCTGAAGCAGGACAATGGCGGAAGAACGTGACTCATTCCAGCGACTTCCCTGCAAAGAACCGCTCAGCCAGCCACGAACCCAACTTTCGAGTGGTGTGCACTCTCGTTTAGGCCATCGGGGAAACGTCTTCTCCCGCCTAGATGCTCAAAGAAACGTTCATTCCTGACTCGGCTCACGAGTTAATGTGCATTCGAGGTTGGGTCCACACTTTTATGAGCACTCAGGACATTCCAGAAGAAGCGTCCATACGAGGCTAGGCCCACAAGGAGGTTCTCTTACGAGGCAACGGAGTAGGCAAACGTGATGCCCTAATGAGAGCACGAGAACAGTCCAGCACAAGTTCCACTGGCAGCCCCTGCCAAGAACAACGGCGAGCAACACAGGGTGAACCACGTGCACCAGAACCACGACACAAACGAGCAGGACATGCCGAAGAGCAACATGGACCGGTAGGTCAACACTGAGGGCAGCTAGAGGCTACGCTGCCCTACCAGGCGCAAATCCAGGAAGAAGTACAAACGCTCGTAGCAGAGTAGCTGCGCGGATTCCAGCTCATTGACATTATCGACGATGCCTTTCGGAGAGACGTGGCCAACCTGAGCAGGTCACCTTTTACAGATGAGATCGAGCAGACGGAGCCACCACGGAAGTTCAGCCCACCACATTTCACCTTGTTCAAAAGAGATAAAGATTCGGACAAGCACCTGATGCACTACCAAAGTGTCATGACCATCTACGTTAACAATGACACTCTCATGTGCAAGATCTTTACCAAGACATTTGAAGGCGAGGCGCAAGACTGGTTCCATACCTTATCACCGCGTTCAATCCGGAACTTCAACGAACTTTCCTTGGATTACACTAAGGAATATTCATCATACCGCTCGATCAAGAAGAAGTCTGACCACCTCTTTAACATGAAGAAAGACCCGAATGAGTCATTCCACACATACGTCCAGAGGTTCAAGGCTGAGAAGGCAAAGATAGTCAGATGCGATGACAGCATCGCATGCTTAGCTTTCCGAAAGGGACTCCCAGCAAATCACCCACTTTTTGGAGCATTAATCATGGGCGAAAACTTGACCCTAGCAAACTTTTATGCTTTGGCAGAAAAACACTTTCTCTGGGATGAGGAAAAGCGCTCCCAATAGCCACATGAGCAGCTGCACAAAGACGCAGAACCGACATAGAAGAAAGCGAGCGATAAACCGCTCATTAACAAAAGCAAACCAGGAGACATACGAAGGGACCGATCCCCAGCAAGAGGAGGCACGACACCTAAGGCGTACACTAAGTTCTCAGTCCCTATCAACCAGATCATTCGCAACCTCAAGGATAAATCGTGGTTCAACCCTCCGCCACCCATACAGGGGGACACATCTAAAAAGAACCAGACAAAGTACTACACATTCCATAGAGGTCTCAGGCACATAACCAACGACTGCACCATGTGGAAAACGTACCTTGAGTAGCTCGTGAAGGAAGGCAAATGTGATCAGTATATCGAAAGGCCAACTACCCAGCCAAGGCGAAAAACAGATGCCGATGCCGAGCCCCCGACCAAGACAATCCGAATCAACATAATCTTTGTCGAATTCGAGCATCTGGGAGCCACTAACAACTCTAAGAAGAAGAAGATCCAGCATGCGAGATCAGTTTATCAAGTTCAAGCCATAAACGTTGTACCTAGACCAATCGTCGGCTTCACCGAGCAGAACGCTGAGGGAGTAGACTTTCCCCACAACGACGCCTTGGTGATTTCTGTACTACTAGCCCACGCCATCGTTGACAGAATTATGGGGGACAACGACAGCTCAGTCACCAACCTACAACTATTAATTATCCAGAAGATGAGCCTGGAAAACATGATCCAACACAAAGCAGATGTCTTGACTGGATTCAAAGAACTCACCTTAACTATCATTGGCATTATCACACTCGACGTAACCAACCCACTTATTGTCTCATCACAGACCTTCATGATCGTCAGCGACCCGTCTCCCATAATAGGATATTGAGTCGACCCTGGTTATTGAAGATTTGAGCTGTGACCTCGATCGAGAACCAGAAAATCAGATTTCCCATCCAGGATGAGCAGTCGGAGAAATCAAAGGCGACCAGGTGATGCACTATACAAGTTGTTAAGGAGACGAAAAAGAAATCTTTCGTCACAGCAGTAACAGTTGAAGTGCAAAAAGACGACTCTACCTCCGCCAAATAGCAATCACAGCAAGCAAGTCAGGAAAATGGCCTGAAGGTCGATAATGCCCTGGCAGATGAATCAGGATGAAAACCCGAAGAAGACGCCAAACACATCTTCTTTAACCCTAAACAGCAGTCAGACCATGCCGAATGCACATCCAAATAAGATCTAAGCGATCCTGGATATGAAGTCCCCCACCGTTCTGAAGAAGATCCAAGGTCTGACTTGACGAGCAGTTGCACTTAACCGATTCCTCTCACAACCTATCAACTAATGCAATCTTTTTTCAAGATAATCAGGACACATATCGAGACAAAGGGAACAACGAAGTGTGAGAAAGCATTATAGGACTTGAAGAAGTACCTGACATCACCTCCCCTACTATCCAAGCCAGATGTGGCGGAAGATCTATGTATCTATATGGTGGTATTTGAAGCAGCAATAAGTTCTACCCTCATAAGAAAAGAGTTGGGGACCCGACCACCTGTAATCCACAGTTCAAAAACTTTCTTTGATGCAGAAGTCAGATACCCGAAAATCAAAACTTTGATTTTGACGCTAGTTGTTGCAACTCGAAAGCTTAAGTCGTACATTCAGACGTACGCATTGTCACATCCCGGCCCGGGCCCCCACCACATCCCAGGCTCAACTCCGCCATAGCACGATATTGTCCACTTTGGGCCTCGGCCACGCCCTCATGGTTTTGTTTCTGAGAACTCAGACGAGAACTTCCCAGTGGGTTACCCATCATGGGATTGTTCTCGTGCGAACTCGCTTAACTTCGAAGTTCTGATGGAACTCGAAGCCAATGAGCTCCCAAAAGGCCTCGTGTTAAGTAGAGATGGGAATATACATATAAGGCTTATAGAATCCACTCCCCTGGGCGATGTGGGATGTTACACGCAGTCATCGTCATGACACAATATTCCGCACAGCCCAGACACATGACATTAAAGGTGCAAAAACTGGCGGACATTCCGACGAGTGCAGCAACTCAGCCCAGAAACACCCCGGAGGCAGCCGAGCACACTGTAGCTGCACTAGCCTCACATGCAGGAGATTTCCGACGCTTGCATGTCGACGTATCATCTAACTACCAGGGATCGGGAGCAGGCTTAGTTCTCACTACCCCGGACGGTTAAATGCTCGAGCAGGCAATCACTCTAAGCTTCTAGGCGTCAAACAATGAAGCAAAGTATGAAGCTCTACTAGTAGGTCTCCATTTGGTGAAAAACCTAGTGGTGAAAAAGCTCACAATCTATTCCGATTCCCAGCTGATCACCAACCAAACCTCAAGGGAGTACGCAGCAAAGCATCCAAGGATGGCCCGATACCTTGAGAAGGTACGAGAGCAGCTAGCGACGTTCCAGGTGTACACACTCACTCAGGTTCCATGAGCAGAAAATCCCCACCCAGACGCACTAGTAAGCTTAGGTTTCACGCTAGACCATCAGCTCAGGCCCTCTATCCCAATCAAGTACTTGGAAAAGCCAAGCATAGATGAGGAACCAGCAGTCGAGGTGGCGCAGATCAGCACAACCCCGAGTTGGCAAGATCTCATCATCAACTACATAGTCAATGGAACACTCCCCGCAGACAAACTGGAGTCCAGGAAGCTCCAGATAAAGGCAACACACTACTATATATGGAACAGCATGCTCGTTCGAATATCATTTTCAAGACCACATCTTTGCTGCCTATCTCCTTTCGACAACCTGAAGATTCTTAGCTCAATCCACGAATGCGTTTATGGAAACCACTCAGGAGGCCACTCCCTGGCGTAAAAAGCTCTTAACACTGGCTATTACTGGCCAACCATGTATCAAGACGCCAATGAGTATATACAAAGGTGCGATAGCTACCAGCGCTCCACCCGCAGATAAGCCCTTGGTCATTCATGCAGTGGGCAATTGACCTGGTAAGACCAATGTCGCCTGCTACTAAGGGCAGAAGCATAATGATCGTAACGACCGACTACTTCACAAAATGGGTCGAAGCTGAACCCATGACTACAACTACCCAAACTGACATATAACGCTTCATATGGAAGAGGCATGATGATCGTGGCAGCCTGCTACTGAGGGCAGAGGCATGATGATCGTGGAAACCGACTACTTCACCAAATGGGTAGAGGCATAGCCCATGACGACCACAACTCAGACGGACATAGAGCGCTCCATATGGAGGAATATCATTTTTTGATTTGGCATCATTTAATCCATCGTCACCAACAACAGCCCGTAATTTGTGGGCAAAGATTTGGCAAAGCTCTTCCAAAAATATGGCATCAAACAGCACATGTCCATGCCAAGATATCCTTAAGGCAATAGGCGGGCCAAAGCATCCAACAAGATGATCCTCGACTGCCTCAAGAAATCCCTCACCAACAATAAGGGAAAATGGCCAGACGAACTCCCCGGATGTCTATGGGCATATCGCACCACCAAAAGACGAGCAACCGGTTAGACTTCTTTCTCTTTGGCATTTGGCTCAAAATCAATCATTCATCCCAATGTCATCAAGCCAAGTATCACCGTTCTACTTCCAAGCATTGAGTAGAACAGTAAGGAGATGGCCATAAGCTTAGATCTAGTAGAGGAGAAGCGCAAGCAACCCATCACCTACATCACAACCTACTAGTAGCAGCTCATCTTCAACTAGAACAAAAGCGCCAAGATCCAGCAGTTCCAGCCCGAAGATCTAGTCCTAAGAAAAGATGGATCCCATATGGGAAGGTTCGTACAAGATCAGCAAAGTAGGCGGAAAGAGTAATTACACCCTCGCCACCATGAAACGACAAAAAGATCGAAAAGCAGTGGATCGCCTACAATCTGAGGAAGTACCATGTGTGACCTCCAGTTACATCAAAGCCCAATGACTCAAGTAGCTTGACGGGCACCACCTCATAAGATGAGGATTATCCAGTTGTTATGCAGTTCATACCTTACAGCTAAGTTCTCGTTCGTTTTTCAATGGGGAATTCAGAAGTAATCATAACTTGGCTCGGCTGCATGCTTACAACAACTGATCACTCCTACACTTTAAAAGAAGATTGTGCCCTTCTTAGGGACTCATCGCATGAATTGCGCCCCTTAATAGACCAACCATGCTCTCCAGTGCGAGAGGATAAACTAATTGCTCTCTAGTGCGAAAGGGTAAACCAATTCCCAGACACCAATATGGGTCAACTCTCCAAGACGGAAGGATAAACTCTACACTCCGAATATCCAGACGTGGATGAGCCTGGCTACCCTAGTATAACTAGATGCACGATGGCTTGCGCCGGGATTCCTAAAAATAGCCACAATGGTCTTTTTCAAGGCTTAGCTAACTGAAGGATTTTGGGTATTTTGGCCTAATTCGCGGGGAACCGGGCCCTAGAGACGGAGGGGGCACATTACATAGTACGCCCTACAGACGGCTGCCCTGGAACCCTAAAACTGCTACCGAGTGCACTAAGGTAGCCTACGGTTTCTGGAAGACTGCCTACGGCTTGCCCTTCGAGCAGTAAAACCACGCTAGACTTATACAACTGCACATTCTTATGAAAGGTTAAACAAGCTAGCGTGTATATACGAAGCTTTATCCACTGCCGACATGCTACGTAATCGATAAGCTTCATCTCTACCAAGCGCAGAACAACCTACACCAAGTCCTAAAGTATTGTGATACTTGCTACGCAACCTACGGAATTGGAGAAAGCTAAGGTTAACAGCCTAGTGGTTACGCGGACTTGTCTACTTCTGTAAGTAAGGCATCTGGCTGCCAACCCTATGGCTAACAACTTTGCAAAGTTCTACGCCAACACCTACAGCTACATAGGCTACACAGGCCTGTCTACTTATAGAAAAGTAGCACGCCTGCCACTGGTCTATAAAGTCTAAAGGTTAGGGCATGAACAAAAGAAGTGAAGATGAAGAAAAGCGAATGAAACATGTTTATAAACAATTAACAAATGCCGAATGAGTTCAAGCAAAACAAAAGCTATAAGGAAAAACAAAGAAAATCCTAAAGGTTACCTAGAAGACTACACTTCAGCAGCTTAGACATCCCACGACTACTCAGTCGCCACACCTTCAGCAGCCACGACGCTCTTAGCAGTGGCATCATCCAGCGCTTCACCCTTGGCTGCCCCAGCCTGGGCACCAACTTCTCCAACTACTTCACCAATGGAAGCCTCAAAAGTAAAAGCAAGCAAGTATTCCGAAGAAATAGAGAAGGTCTTGAAACCTCGAGCCCATCCTTTTCACCCTTCAGCTGCTCATCCTCCTCGAGCAGACCAACACGGACGCACTGCAACTCATCCACTTCCTTCTTCAGACTTTCATTGATCTTCAGTACACCTTGAAGTTCCAACACTTGGGGTTCAAGCCTATCAACGACCTTCTTGAAGTGGATCACTTAATTATAAGCAGCAATCTACTCTTCATCCTTTGCATAAGCAGCAAAACGATGCTCAGAAACTGCAAACTCAAGATCTTGAATCTAAGGTATGTAACATCCAATCTCATTCTCTGCACTTTCATACTTAACTTGGATCGCGTCAAGCTTAGTCTTCAAGTCAACAATATATTGGCGAGCGGTTTCAAGCTGCAAAGAAGTAGAGGCAAAAATATTAGACCCATTCAAAGCAACGAGCTCAGAATCTAACCTCTTGATCTCCTCAGACGAGGAATAAACTTCAACTGCTATAATCTTCGCCACTTCCTTGGCAACCTTGCTATATCTGCATCATAGCAAGCAGAGCAGTCATTCTATATTGGGTCGTATGCTTCGCAAAGGAACTTGGGCAAACAAACATTTCTAAACGTCATCAACAAACTTGGCACAATCGTCCATGTCCTCAAGCAGATCTGGTTTCAAGAGCACACAGATCTCAGCAGCCTCCCTAGAAGCAGGCTTAGTGGATTTCTCACAGCTACCCACGTGAGCAGTCTCCTCCTTCCCAGTAGGCGAATCAGTCTCAGCAGCAAAGTCCACCTTATCGCTCTTCATAATAGCAAGCATTTCTGAAAGAGAACCGGACTTAGCGCCCAATGTACATCTTGGCACAGACTTCGACACTAGGGGCATGACAAGACCTCTACACTGAGCAATACTATCAGCAATCGTACAAGCCATTCTCGACATGGCAGGCGCCACATGCTCAGATCTAGCAGCCTCATTTTTCTTCTCATTGGAACAAGCCATTCTCGACATGGCATGCGCCACATGCTCAGATCTAGCAACCTCATTTTTTTTCCCATTGGAAGAAGTTATGTCAATCACAGGCCTTTCGGCAGCAGGCGGACCTTCACAAGCAGCGGATGAAGTCTTTAGTTTTTCTCAACCAGCATTTCTTGAGCAGGCAGGGAAAATCTCTTCTTTCCACCTTCATTCATAGTAGGCCCCATGACAACATTCAGATGAGCCAATGCATCTGCCTTGATCCTCTTTACCTCTTCTCTCAGGAGCAACCTACCTTTCTCCCAGTGAAGAGGATTAAGCAGCCAACATCATTCATAATACTCAGCAAGGGAGCTCAACCCATACCGACTTTTCCCTCATTTTTCTCTCGGACCAGCAGGCAGGGGGTTTACATGCCCAGCATTTCAGCAGCCCATAAGGCCCGCGACCTCATCGTTTATCTCAAAGGACATGAGTCATACGGCTCGCCCAGCACCGCGCCCCAACGCCTCAATCCATAGCCCCAGCTGTACAACTGCCCTTAGCTTTAGCTAAACCAAGCAGCTCAAGTAGTGGTATCTGCCACAACATTTCCTCAGCCCATGTCGAGTCGACTCCTGACCCCTACCAGCCGACGTGCCGCACCACCCCGACAGCTACCCCGCTGCAGCTCTATCCAAGAAAAAGACAAGGAAAATTAAATTTTTCTTACTTCGGTGTGGCGCGGAGAAGACGAAGAAAGCAACGAAAGACGGTCATTTGCATGGGCAAGATGTAGAAGATTGCTAGAGGAGGGGGAACAAATATCCTCTAAGCTCTCTCTCTTGTAGGGTAGAATAAATTGCTTTCCAAAGTTGATTTAATAACCCACTTAAGGTGGACTTAAATAGGCTTTGAGAGAAATTTATTTCCCTTTCCTAGAAGGATCTAATTTCCAATTAAAGAGGGAATCAACATCAAAATAGGAAACAATCTTATGTTTCCTTAAGCAAGAAGATCTCTATACCTGCTGCCCTTTCCTGCAAGCAGCCCAATAGGTGTGGGGGCATTTGTGGAGCCAAAAATAATCACAAGGCGACACGTGGATTTTTGAACAAAAGATAACAAAAATAACTTTGAGGTACAACGGGATTCCTACGCGAGAGCAGCGGGCAATCATCCTTCAACTAAATCAAAAGTGCCCAAAATAGGTAACAATTCAAAACCTATCTTATCAAATCCCTTTTACAAGGTAACTCCCAAAACCTATTTCATTCCATATATCTTTTACCCCATTTTCCCTTTTGTAGCTAATCAATTAGCTATTTATTTTATTCATTCCATAACCTCCAAAACTTTCTTTCTAAAAATGTGTTAATTGGCTAATCAATGGATTAATTGCCTAATTAATCCATTAATTGCCAAATAAATCACACATTGAACCACAAAATACACCCAAAAAGCATCCCAAAGGCCGGCCACCTTTTCTCCAAAGGGGACCGGCCATACTCTATATATTGAACCCCATATTCTCTAAAAACCTAAGTCCACACTCTTGCAAAACTCCAAAAACTCTCTAAACACTCTCTCTAAATTCTAACTTTGGCATCGGAGGTTCTTAAGCCAAAGTTCCCCCCCCCCCCATTCATCGTGGGCGCGTGAGACTCTTGGCCTTGACCTAAGGTGTTATTTGTTTTGTAGGTGCAATTTTGTCCAATATCAAGGAGGAAGAAATTTGCATCCACACTCATCACTATGCAAAGCGACTAATCAGTATTTACGTCATCGCTTCATTTGTAAATGAATGTCTCGGATTCAACGTACTTAAACGACAAGTTGAAAACCTAATTATTATGGATGACTCATATGGTAACTTAAATCTAATTTCCCATTGCTTAGAGTACGATATTGCTCTACCAAAAGAAAATCAGGATTCGGAGAGCACATAATAATAATAATAATAATATCAAGAAAATTTCTGAGAGACGAATGCCAGCAAAAGTTCATTGAGTTTGAATGGTGATGTTATACCTCAAAGGTTAATTTTCCAATGAATTATGTGTCGCATGGAGAGTTGGTAGTCTGTAGATCTCACATTCTTGATTCTAATTAGAGTGTCGATTACTAAAATTAGTTTTGGAAAATGAGTAGACTTATTCCGAAAGCAAAACTATTATTCTTACCGCGTATTTGTATCATCCATCTAATAGAGATGAGACCCACATGTGTTAGTGGGTCCTATTTTTATTAGAGAGATGTTACAAATAATTATATAAATGTGTGATAAGTGTAGCATTACTCGTCTGAAAAATAAATTAATTTATGCGGCGATCATCAAACTTCTTGTTGTTGCATGGTAATTTTTGGAAATGTGGATTACTTTAATAACACATAATGAGAACATTAAATATACACCATTACTGAGCAACTTCGAAATCAATAAAGTCATTAAACCACGCTCTACTAGTCAGTACGTCTAATCTCTCAAGTAAACTCTAATCAATATCAGCTCGTCCCTGCAGAAATCATGAATACATGCTTCGATCTTTTCTTTCTTTAAAGTTCTTGCTCTCAATAAGACGAGCGTATATTGAACACGTTAACATGGAAAAAAAGGCCAAAGATGTGCACATATGTGTCGGTTACAACCAGTTACCTATGAGGTCTTAATCACTTCTTAATTCAAAACGAGTTCATTTAATTTTCCTCATAATATTTTATTAGAATTAAACATATTTAGTCCAATACTAATATTTGTCTGATTACTTACATGTCAGAACAGGTATATACCATATTTAGGTCTCACTCACATTTAGAGTACATCTCTTACACATAAATCTCATAAGGTGTCCACATAATTTAATTTAATCGTTTGAGATCCCATAAAAAACTTAACGGAATTGTAGTTTGGTTGTTTTGTCTTTTGGTTTTATTTTCTTGTCAAATATTAAAATTTCTTCGACAAGAGCATTATTTTTTTTTAATCTAACTTAAAACCTCTCACTTACAAGTGAACAAGAATAATGTACTACTAAGAGGCATATTTTAAAGGCACCAAAATACAAATGTCTAATGTTAGTTTGGCGCTTACATGCAGTCCAAGCCAAAGATTAAGGGCTGGTTTGGTATTGCTGTGCTTTGAAAAAAGTTGCTGTGAGAATAAGCGGCTGTGCTGTGAGAATAAGCGGCTGTGAAATAAATCAGCAGAGTGTTTGGTAAACTTTTTTGTAAAAGTGCTTTTGGAAAAAAAAGCAGTCTAATAGTGGGTCTTTTTATTAAAGAAGCACTGTAGCTCCGTGTGCTTTGAAAAAAAACCAGTTTTCCAAAGCTGCAAATAGCAGCTTCAGCTTTTTCCTTTGATTTCAGCTTATTCTCACAGCAGCTTCCAAAATAAGCCCTTTTTTTTCAGTTTACCAAACACCTAAAACCTTCACAGCTTTTTTTCATGGGAGCTTTTTTTTTAGGGAGTTTTAACGAAAAGCCCACAATACTGTTCACTTTAACGAAAACCCACATTTTTACACTAAAAAGTCAAACCTGGTACTATTCACTTTACCCTTTATTTTGTCCTTATCATTAAAACTCAAAGTTTTCAATCCCTTTTCATTAGTTTTCCTTTTTTTTTAAGCACCTCACTCCCAAACTAGGTCTAAGATGGACGAAAAAAAAAAGAAAAAAAACACTCTTAGAAGTTGCGGACTTGCACGCTTCGAACTATCGATGGGAAATGATTTGATTTGATTTGGTTTTAGGAATTCCTGATTTAATTGATGATATGTTATTTCAAGATTACCATAATTTATAAACTTAGGTAACTTAGGTGCAGTACACTCTTTTTTCCTTTGATCAGGTCAAAATCTCCAAAAAAAAAATTATCGAAGCCTCTATAATGCACTGAATTCTCAACTACGTCCTTATTCAGTATTCTCCTCAATAAATATCGTATGCTTCTTAAAAAAGACCTTAGAAGAAGTCAAGCAACTGTACTTGAATGCTCTATAATTTGTCTTAAGAGCATGTGGTGAGTATAGTACAACAATGCAACATTTTCCTTACTTTAATTTTGTTTTTTGGTTTTTAAATTTCTTCGAGCAAAAGAAACCTCCTCTCTGTCATCATCTTCCCTTCTTTGGCTCCTCCAAATATTCTTAGACCAGTGGATTGTCAGTCTATTTATAAAAATTGTCCCTTACCCCTTACCTATCTGAAGCTCTTCCAAATTCCCCATTTCTTTTTTATTATTTAAATTTTATAAATATACTTATAAGGCAGGGAGTGGAATAGCCACGAGACAGAGAATAGCAAAAGAGAGAAATAGAGAGGATGACCTCCACATCCTCCTCTGTTTTTTTCATTACATATATTCCAATCCCACTCCTTGGATCTTAGTTTTCATCTTTTTTCTCATCTGGGTCCTCCTCAAATGGTAAAAGTTTTCAACTTCTTTGATCTTTTTTCGTTGATCTTGTTTTCTGAATTGTTCGGTCTGTCTGCTTTTCTGATCCACAACAGCTCTGCTCAATTTTTTATTTTTTGCTTTTTTTTGTTTTGTTTAGGAAATCCGCTTTTTTGTTCTGATTGGCTCATGAAGGATCTGATGCTCCAAGATTGGATTTGACGTTTCCTAATTGTTGTTTCAATCAGAGCACTATCCGGGTTCTGTCTGAATTTTGGACAAGGTAATGTCTTGTTCTCATGCACATTTTGATCTCTTTGTTTCGATTTTTTCGATTATCGGAGTCTTTTCAGATTTATTAACGATGAAAAGTTTGCCTTTTCCTGTTGAATTATGAAGTTCTATGGCGGATTTTCAATTCAGATTGAATTGCATATGTTTCTAAGTGTGTGTTTTTTTTAGTAGAATTGAATTAGGTGGTCGGATTTGTGATGTTTTGTTGCAGAAAAAGATGGAACCAGATCATGGGAAGCTCTTCATTGGTGGGATTTCCTGGGACACAGATGAGGAACGGCTCAAGGAATATTTCAGGAAGTATGGAGAGGTGGTGGAGGCTGTGATCATGAGGGATCGTGCAACCGGTCGTGCTCGTGGATTCGGGTTTGTTGTCTTTGCGGATCCTGCGGTTGCAGAAAGAGTTGTCATGGATAAGCACATGATCGATTGCCGCACAGTGAGTATCGCTTCTGATCTATCTTTATGTCAATTCTGTTGTAGGATTTTAGTTGCAGTGCTGCAATTTTTCATATAGACTTGTATTTTTAGTAAGGATCATATTCTCATAGACATGACGTTTAGTTCGCATTTATGGTTAACGAAACAAAACCGTTTAGCTGTATTCTCACTAGATTTGAGTCAATCAATTCAAATTGCATTTAGTTATTTGGAATCTGCAACACGCGAACTTAGGATGGCACTAATAATTTTGTTAAGTTTGTTGTTTTCAATTTTAGGTGGAAGCAAAGAAGGCTGTTCCTAAGGAGGATCAGCACATTTTAAACAGAACCGGGGTTGTCAATGGTTCCCCGGGTCCTGGACGCACAAAAAAGATTTTTGTTGGAGGTTTAGCATCCACAGTGACCGAGAGTGACTTTAAGAAGTACTTTGATCAATTTGGTACAGTCACTGATGTTGTAGTAATGTATGATCACAACACTCAAAGGCCAAGAGGCTTCGGATTTATCACTTATGACTCGGAGGAGGCTGTTGACAGAGTTCTGCATAAAACATTTCATGAACTCAATGGTAAGATGGTTGAGGTCAAGAGGGCAGTCCCTAAGGAGCTATCCCCAGGACCCAGCCGGAGCCCTATGATAGGATACAACTATAGTCCGGGTAGGACCAATAGTTTGCTTAACAGCTATGCTCAGGGTTATAATACAAGCCCAATCGGAGGTTTTGGCATTAATGTGGACACCAGGTTCGATCCAATCTCTAGTGGTCGTAGCGGGTTGTCTCCATTTGGCACTTCTGGATATGGAATAGGTATGAATATGGAGCCAGGGTTGAGCCCAACCTATGGCGGAAATTCCAACTTTGGCAGTAGTCTAGGATATGCACGGATGTTGAGCCCCTTTTATAGTGGCAATTCAAACAGGTATAGTACCCCTATTGGATATAATGCCGGTAATGGAAGGAGCAATCCTGTAGTAAACTCAACTACTCGGAATGTCTGGCGAAATAGTGGCATCAACAATAACTCGAACCCTACCAGTACCGGGGCCTACTTGAGCTCTGCAAATGGAGGTTTTGAAGTTACGATTGGAAACAATGGTTCAAATTGGGGCGCTAATTCTTTTTCAACTGAAGGTAGAGGCAGTGATTCTGGCTATAATAGTGCCAATGGTTATGGAAGTGGAGGTAGCAACTTTGGGTTGGGAGGAGGAGGATATGGAAGAAACGGTGGCACTGGTATAGCCCCAACTTCATCATTTCCCGGATCAACTGTTGGTTACGAGGGCTTTTATGGGGACTTGTACCAGAACGGTTCAGTTTATGGCGACTCAACTTGGCGCTCTAGCAGTCCTGATCTAGATGGTTCTAGCACATTTGGTTATGGGCTGAGCGATTTACCTGCAGACATCACAGCCAAAAGTTCTGGTGGCTATATTGGAGGTTACAACGTTACCAGTACACAACCAAATAGAGGTAACTATCTCCTTATAACTGAAATTTATAGAGAACACTGTAATTCCAAATGAATAACTCTTTTCTTGAATATAAAAGATTTATCTTTCTCGATTGCGGATGGTTCATATGAAAGTTACATATGTTTAAACTTTAAACACAAGATAGAAAACTACAGCCCCTTTTCTATATCATACTAATAACATTGATTCCACAACATTCTTCATGTTTACATTCATGTATGCAAGAGATAACATTCCAGCAGCCAAACCTAAATTTTTGAAAGTTGATATGGATGACGTTAATTGAGTTTCCATTACCGGTCATGCATGTTGAAGTTGTCCAAATTATATGTAAGAGATATAAAGATTTTTTAATGCTTCTCTTTTAACTTGTCAAATTAGTTGTATGCTAATAGTTAGACGTTATTTTCATCGAATTCACTTTGTTTTCTGTTCTTTCTTCCTTGATAATATGTACTTCAGGAGTTGCTGCTTAGGTGATTTGTTTGGGTATGAAGAGGTGATGGTAGGTGAACTGAAACCAGTCAAACGTTGAAGGTTGTGAATATTATACGTCTCCCTTATTAAGATTTTCAGCTTATAAGGAAACTGATATAGTTCTAACGAGGTTCCTTGATTTGGAAGTGTACACATGGAAATTTCTGTCAAGGTTTGGGATTTGCTTTTGTTCCTCGAAATCTTAGGTTCCTTTCTTCAAATTCGATTGAGGTGTAGCATCAGATTGCGGGATACATACTCAGGAAGACGGTTTCAATTAATGTACCGTGCATCTCCGGTGGGACGAGCCAGCATTAGTCTGTCGAAAGAGATAGAGCAATTGATTTTTCTAAATTTCGGGTTTTCTTTCATTTCGTTTTGTTTCTGTTAGCCTGGCAAAGTTGTTGGTTGTTATATTTCTTCTGGGATTTGGTTTTTCTCTCAGATTGTATGTGAGATTTTCTGATTTACTAGTGTGAAACAATAGAGGGACTCCCAACTGGGGTAACCCCAATCAAATAAGTTACTTAACATTTTGATTCATTGTTTTTAAGCTCGGTTGTTTTCTCTTATTTTTTCTCATACTATTTTCTGTTTCTTCTCAATTCTGTGGAAAATGTAAATAATTTTAGATGATTGCTTGTGATGAACTTAATTGAAGCTAAACGGTAGAGTCCCAATGATTGGAAATCACATTTGTCCCCCCAACACTCGCTCACCTTTTTCCTGTGCTGTATAGGATTCCTTTGTTCTTTTCAGTTGGAAAGGAAAAGAAGAGAAAAAGGAGCATTGCTCGCAGCTCAAAATGTCAACAAAGTTGTCCTTGCCCTCAAAACCACTAAATTATATAGATTGATTAAGCAACCGGGGTTAGCCTAGTGGTAAAGTTGCTCGACATAACAACAGTGGAGCATAGCGGATCGATTATGCGGTGGATACTACCACATATTATGTGATGTGGTCCACAAGACTCGTGTTACGTTTACCGTCTAGGATCAGATTATATCCCTTCCAATTCCCACAAAATACTAGGACTGGAAGGGACAAATTGTGGTGCCTAATTTCCTTCGTGACTAAGTCACCTTCCAACTTATTAAAAAATATATATAAAAAAAAGTCACCTTCTAACTTCAACTTGAACAGAATTTATGAGGAACTTGGAGTTTCACCAGGTCGAGCGGCAAGTGCAGCAGCTTCGCGAGCTTTCCGCGTTGCTTGAGAGTAGTTTGAGCATCAAGCAAGTGGTGTTGAGGAGAAACAGATTTGGCAAACAATGCTTGGCAGAATGGGAAGGCTGAACCAGAAATGGATTTGCTTAAAGACATGCCACTTCCAGTACCGAAAAGTTGTAGAGTGTTCTTCTGTGGGCAAGAATATGCAGGTAACTGTGAAACTTTTGTTTAAAAATTGAATTGGCTTAAGCACATGACATCTCCTAAAAACTTTTCGGGTTTCGACTTTCAGGTAAGACTACATTGTGTAATTCAATATCACAGAGTTTCTCTTCTTCAAAGCTTCCGTACGTGGACCAAGTACGATCTCTAGTGAACCCGGTTTAGCAAGCTGTTAGAACAGTTGGAATGAAGATAAAGAGTTTCAAAGATGATGACAACACATAGATTTCGATATGGAATCTTGCCGGTCAGCATGAATTCTATTGTCTCCATGATCTCATGTTCCCGGGGCATGGCAGTGCGTCATTCTTGTCATCGTATCCAGTTTATTCAGGAAAACGAACAACAGAGAACCGAAAAACTCAATCGAGATAGAAGAGGACCTCCAGTACTGGCTCAGGTTCATAGTCTCAAACTGTAGAAGAGCAGTGCAGCAATGCATGCTCCCAAATGTCACAGTCGTACTCACACTATGACAAAATCAATCAACCTTCACAAAACTTACAGGCTGCTGTGAACTCGATTCAGAAATTGCGAGACAAGTTCCAAGGATGTGTTGACTTGTACCCGATAGTGTTCACAGTTGATGCAAGATCTTTGGCATCAGTGAGTAAGCTCACTCATCACCTTCTAAAGACAAGTCCAAAGAGTCCCAAGAATCTATCAGCTGTGCAATGATCTGACACAAATACTATCAGATTGGAGATCCGAGAACTACAACAAGCCTGCGATGCAGTGGAAGGAGTTCAACGAGCTATGCCAAGTAAAGGTTCCATCACCAAGAATTCGATCAAGACACGATAACAAAGAGGAGGTGGAAATGAGGAGATGGGTTGTTGCTACTTGTCTTCATCACATAGGAGAGGTAATTTATTTATGAGCTCGGGTTTCTGATCTTAGATTGTGAGTGGTTCTGCGGCGAGGTGCTTGGCCAACTAATAAGACTTGATGTAAGAAACCAAAACTCCAATGAGAATAATGGATTCATCAGCAAGAAAGATTTGGAGAAGATTCTAAGAGGAAGCTTGCAGAGTCCGATTCCTGGAATGGATTCGAAGGTATTTGAGAACTTGGATGCAAGTGATCTTGTGCGAATGATGCTTAAACTGGAACTATGTTACAAACAAAACCCATCATATCGTAATTCTTTGCTGTTGATCCCCTCCATTCTTGAAGAAGGAAGAGGAAAGCCACAAAGATGGCAGGCAGACTGGAGGGCCTCTATGCCGGGAGGCATCTTGAATGTGATGATTCCAGCCATATGTTCCTCACACCCGGCTTCTTTCCCCGATTACAGGCAAGAATTTCCCTAATCCTTCTTTTTAACTTGCTCTTCAATTTTCGTTTACTTTTTTCTTCGAATTATTTTGGATTTTATTGAGTCTCATTTTCCAAAACAAATCTCAGCACAAATTGATAAAATACGTAGCTATCTGCCTTGAATATCTCAACTTTAATACAATCTTTCCAATAACTGCATTGGAATAAAATGTCAAGGTATTCTGGTTTCTAGTAATACATGTGCGTATGTGCACGCGTGTTTCTTACAACACGAACATCAATACCAGTTAATGTACTAGTCCTTAGCTACAATATGATGAACGTTGCTCACAGTTGATCTTACAGTCTATATCAGAGTAGAACTGGCAGGACAACTAGGTTACTACATCGATGTCCTCGCATGCTTCACCAAGAACCTGACAGAAACCCTAAGGGTCATCCAGCAGCTTGTAGTTCCAGCAATTCATAGCCTCTGCAACGGTATCACCTTAACTGAAAATGTCATACGGCCAGAATGCGTTCAAAATCTCACACCTCCCAGATACAGGAAGCAGGGGCAGTTGCTGCCGGTGCAGTGGGGGCTGCAGCAATTGGGCAGGGAAGGAGCAGAAGCAAGGCTGCAGAAAGCTCAAGAGACATCCGGCAAGATCAGAGAACCGCGCAACAATGGGTTCTGGATTTTCTAAGGGAACGGAGATGCTCAACCAGAAAGGATATCGCTGAGAAGTTCAGGTTATGGAGAGTGAGATACAGAGACGATAGTCAGATTGCATGGATCTGCAGGAGGCACATTAACCTCAGAGCACATGAAATAATTGAAGTGCCACTTTGAAATTATGCATCTGAAATGGTTTGGAATTGGATAACCCGATTGTAATCAATATTTTCTTTATTTGTCTTCTGCTACAAAGATCCCGAAATTTCAGTATAAGCTCGTAACTAAACACTTGAAACACCGTCTTGAACGGAAAAAAATCCTAAACCAAACTGTTATTGCACCCGACTATTATTGTACTTGATATCAGCCGTTAGCATGTGAGGAGTTTTATATATTTGATTCTTGAAAGTATTTATCACTAACATTAACAATTGTCACGGAGATTACACTAATTACGTAATCAAATTATACACCTACTTTTCAAGAGGCACAAAAACATCAACTTTTGAAGGAGATGTATGAAATAATGGAAGATTAACCAAACTTGTCCAAGTCACATGGATGGGGATGGATAAGATCTCTGGTGGATTCTTTTTGCCTTTTCATGATTAGATCCGTTGGATTATGAAACCAATCATGTTAAATGGCCGAAAGCACAGCTGCAGCTGCTCTGGCCTTTCAAACTTTTGAGGTTAATCACACCATGTGATTGTGGGATTATAACATAACTCATGATTAGCATATAGTTGGACGGAGTTTGATATCGAAAAATTAAGGTTAAAATTAAAAGTAGATACAAGGAGGAAAGATGTAACAGAAGTTCTTATACGCTAATACTAATACAAGGTGATAGAACAGAGCTTGTAACAAGTACAAGTCAAGATTTTCGTGACATCTAAAGCACCTCAACATACAAAGGGAAACACCACAATACATAAAGCATTATTACACATCAGTACGAGTAATCTAAAATCTAGAGTCACCTGTTTTTCTTCCTCCGATGAAGTGAAACGAAAGCTCAGAAGAAAGCCCTACTGCCATAAAACACCCGGGAACCACTGCTCTTTGGTGTCTGTATTTTCTGATCAGTGCTCGAGTTTCCTGAACTGGTTGGTGATTCAAGGTCCAACGGAAGCTTCATTTTTGCCAAGGACTCGGTGAATTGCTGCATGCTTTTCATGTACATGTCTACAAAATCCTGCTGCACCGCTGTATGCTCTGGAACGGTGACTGTGACAGTAGGATTCTCAAATGTCTCACTTGGCACCCCACCAGACGAATTAATCTCATCATCTTTATCCACCTTTTTCTCTTCCGCCGCCAAAACTTGTTCGTGGTTTGGAGATTTCACAGCTGATGGAGCATCATACGACTCTGAGCTTGTATGACCCGATGGAGATGAAACACCATTAGTTGACACACTGCTTGGGGGAGAATCAAGCTTCCGAACAGGAGTAGATTCAACAGTAGCAGTCGAGAAACTTTCAACAGCATGAACACCCACTTCGGAAATAACCTGAGTTTCAGTGTCAGCAGTGACAAAGCTCTCAGAGCTTTGAGACTCAAATTCAGAACATGGGATCTTAATGTACTCTGAAACCATTCTCTGGTCTTCATTGTCAATGTTCGGATCTGGGAACTCTAACCTATCTAATTCACATGACTCAGCTGTCTCCGAGTCCTGCACAATAGGATTTGAGGCCAAGGACATTACTTCTGGCATATCTCCAGTGTACGAGAGGGACAACTGGACAAACCCTGATGGGGAATGAAACAGATCAGTTGAAGAAAGAGAGAACTCTTTCTCTAACTTCCCATTCTTAACGAGGACCTCCGACAAAGGCACCAAAGAAAACCCCAGCAACTGATCTTGAAGATAATTCTTGACCCTGCTCAGCATCCAAATCTCGCATTTGAGGGAGGAATCAACACTCCGAACATTGAGCTGGACATTGTCATTGAAGACTGGATTTTGACCACCACCGTTAATGGTCTTGGTGGAGACTGTGTTTTCAGGATCACTCGTCAGGCATAGCTTAGCGTAGACATCTTGCTTGTGGTATATGCAGATGTTCTGGATGTCCCTAGCCTGATGAACGAAAACCTCGAGAACACCAATGAAGTTCTCTGAGTTACAAGCTATATTGGCATCAGTTGCATTGGATGCGGGCCCATTGGTACGAATGAACTGCTTCTCAGGCTCGGCAACAGAGCTTTTGAATGGAGACACAACAGATTGAGGAGAATCCATGATCATAAACACCTAGGAAGTTAACCTGACAAAGCACAACAAAGATCTTTCTGAGAAAACTCGAGTCACTCCAAAATTATAAGTCTAAAATTGGAAAGTACCACCTAGTTAATTCCAAAGACCCAGCTCAGATATTTAGCTCAACTGGATACAATTTAGACTAAAAACATATAAAGCCAATTCGAATATAGAACGCCTTAAGGCATAAATTAGAAATTCGTACGATTCTAGTAAAATCCAAGGCGTAGTTACCGCATAAATTAGAAACTCGAACTGTCTTAGTTAAATCCAAGGCGTCGGTCGAACACAAATTGTAACCTTCTATGATGCTTAAAACGAGACCCCAAAATAAAATATAACAAAATCCTAGCATGTCCAGAAATAAACACCAATTCTCAAACATATAGAATTTAGAAGCCAAACATTCATAGAAGGAACTTTCATAAGAACCACTCAAACCCCAAACCATAGCATAAGCACCACAAGAAACTGAGAGTACACAAACCTATTAACTTCAGCAAGATAAAAAATTAAAAAAAAAATTCTTGTAATTGAAAGATCAAAACCCACTTGAACAAGCTCAAAACCCAGACACCCTTACCTTGAAATCCTTCACACAAACCAAAAAAAGGCAAAACCCAGAAGCCAAAAAGCACTTTTCCAGTAGGCTCCTCCAAAACCCACCACAACCCCAAACTAAAAAAGATGCAAACCCTTAAGCAATAATGCAAGATATAAAACTACACAAATATTTTTGTAATTCAAAAGATCAAAACCCACTTGAACAATCTCAGAACCCATAAATCCTTACCTTGAAATCTTTCACATCAACCAAAAACAAGCAAAACCCAGAAGCCAAAAACCCCAAAAAAGCACTTTGCCAGTAAGCTCCTCCAAAACACACAACCCCAAACTTAAAAACAAGCAAACCCTTCAATAATAATGCAAAGATATTTGCACAGTCCAATAAAGCCACCTACTTTTCTACACACAGAGATTATATTCTACCACCGGAATCCAAGGGAGCAAAACAGGGAAAGGAAAGCACAGCGACCAAGATCGTGCCACAGAATTCCAAAAACAAAATTCGACCCTTGAATCCTTCGAAAAGTCGCATAAAACGAACCAAAAAAATGAACAAATAGCTCCCAAAAGAGCAAGTAACAATAAAATAAAGGAAAAGCTGAGATGGGTTTGCTCCTTTTTCCATTACCTTTGGCTCTTTAGCTCGAAAGTCAAAGCGATTTGCTTGAAATTTGAAATTTGTGTCTCCAATTGAAGATCCGACCAAGACCCAAAGACACTCAGTTCATCAGTCGAAATTATACTGCTAAAGAACCAAAGCTTCTGAAGGACAGAGAAGGAATAATGATAAAGATAATCTAATGGAGAAATGCGGGTGTGGGTTGAAGCTTGTCGGAAAGTCTATGCAGTTGTGTATTGGATGATAATATATAATAGAGGTATTCATCAATTTTCCCCCTGAACTTGTGACTATTGGCCAATTTCCCCCCTCAACTTTAATTTTGGCCAATTTCCCCCTGAACTCTCATAATTAGTCAATTTCCCCCCTCAACTCTCATAATTAGTCAATTTCCCCCCTCAACTTTAATTTGGCCAATTTCCCCTCAACTCTCATAATTAGTCAATTTGCACCATACTGTTAATTTTTTAATTTGATCATAATTAAACAAGTGTGTGTAAGAAACTAAATAAGATGGATGTTAATCATTTTCCTATGTCTTTATTCTATTACAAATAGATTAAAATTTAGAATTTTACAATTTATCATAGATATTATTATTAGTCATAATAAATCAGTATGGAGTAATTTTATTTGATTTTTTACTATACAAAATTGATAACGAAAAGGATTGATGTATACATTTTTGTATGTGAATACAATTTTCTTTATAAAAGTGAAAGCTAAGTTCAAGTAAATTGCAGAGAATCGAGCTTTAGTGCAAAAATGGCTAGTCAATTCATAATTTTCGACTCATTATTAAGAATAACCCATTTTATTGAAATAGGTCTGATCCATGAGTTTAGGATTATTATTTCTTCTTCTACATGCTTTAAACCCGATTCATAACTTTTTCTTATAATCAACCCATATCACATACTAATTGTATTATGTTCTTGTACATTTTACCCTATATTATGCCGGTGAGTTTATGTTAATTTTAGTACTTTGTTGGAAGTTATTAGAAAGATTGAAAGAAAAAAAAAAGAATAGATGGAAAATTAAAAAAAAATTAACAGTAGGGTGCAAATTGACTAATTATGAGAGTTGAGGGGGCAAATTGGCCAAATTAAAGTTGAGGGGGGAAATCGACTAATTATGAGAGTTGAGGGGGAAAATTGGCCAATGGTCACAAGTTCAAGGGGGAATTGATGAATACCTCTATATAATAACGTAGTGTTATTCAAGGACAAAGATTGTCTGCCCTCCTTGTTCCTGTGTCCTTCCGTATCCTCCTGTTTTTGTGGTCACGGTTAAGCCGCGTCAACATTTTATATTACTATTCATTGTTATCTTATTATCTCTATAAAAAAACAATATAAAATGTTGACGTGGTTTAACCGTGACCACACAAAACAGGAGGGCACGGGAACAAGGAGGGCAGTTAATCCTTGTCTGTTATTCAAACACTCAATTTTACCTATCATACATCTATTAATTTTTTATGTTTGCTCTTCTTCAACTTATTGAATTCGACGCTCAGAATTAAAAGTATGTGTGTGAAGTAAAGTTAAATGTGGATAACATTACCACTACCCTAACAGAAATACCATCTTCTCATTTCAAACTTCTTGTTTTACATTTTCGACTCTCATTTTTCTTTAAGTAATGCTATGAAAATCAAATTTTATAAACTATGCCATGTTGTAGTATGAGAAATAAAACCAATAAGCGAGAATGAGAAAATTCAATTGCAAAAATATATTTTTTCATGTATGTAACATAAGTAGATAAATAATGTCCGTTTTTTGTTTCCCTAAATTTATATAAGTAATGTACTAATTCGCCTTCCGAATACACCGAAAAATCTCTCAAACCCTTTAAACGTCAGTTGTGTTATGCTAGAGAGACTAAATTTATAGAAAATGTTTTGAAAACTAAAGGACATGAAAGTTGATAATTAGTTTATTATTTAAACGTTGATAAACGTGTTTATTACTATTGGTAACACATTATTTAACTTGCAAATTTAATCATTCTAACATTATCTATATAATAAATATCCTTTTGGGGTCTTATTTCTTTTTTTGGGATATCTTTACTTTTGGGCACTTACTTTTTTAATTTATTTTTGTTTTATGATCCAAAGGGGTGGGGTTTGCGGAAACACTGCCCCACGCGGTGTGAAAGGCAGACCAATCAGAGAAGAAATGAGTGCGCATTTCTTGGTGGGGACATGAAACATATGGCTTGTCTCTACATTTCTGCTCTTCTTTTTCTTTTTACGGTGTTCCTGCTTCACTGCCAACGCTTTCCCATTAGAGGTGTTTTCTTTTTGGTACGTGATCACTCATTTTTACTTTTCATAAATTTTCTTAATTTTTTTATTATCGGAACGATTGAATTAATAAAGATTAAAAAACAAAAATTAACAAGAAGTGTGTCTACCCTGCCAAGTCGAAAATGATAGTTAACTTTCAATCTAAGAATTTTATAGTGCAAAAATTTGAGGATGCGGGTTTTCTAATTGTTAAATTTTGATATTTATGCTTCTAATATGAAATTTATTGGTTAAAATACTCTGACTATTTGATGTTTATATTTTACTAACGAGAAATGATCTCTACACTTGTTTTTTATTGTCTCTTGATTTGTTTTGATTTTTTTGAACTAAATGGCTACAACAAAACTACCATTGATATTGTGCATAATTTAATTCACCATGTTGAGGTTGATAAGCTGGAAGCAAAGATTATTATATCTGGCCATTTGTGAAGTCAGATTATCAAATGACATATGTATTACAAAGATAGTGTTTGGTAAAGTATTCAACAACTTATTTATTAAGTTGGGCTTTTGTGGCAGTAGCGATGCATGAACTTGAGATGAAGTGTGACATGAGCTATACCAAATTCTAACTATGATTTCTTTCCTTAATTTGTGTAGCTAACTTAGTTTGGTATAATCATCTAAGTATAGTACTCAATGTTTTAAAAAGCACTAGGCGCCGGCGGGTTGGAGTTTAGAGTCTAGGGAATTAGGCGGGTATAGGCAGTTTTCTTATTTTAATTAAATTTGTTAGAGGATCCTTGAGGTATGTAGCAATTGGGTAGCAAAGATAGATTCGATGTGCTACGTAAAAAAATGCATCTTCGACAGAAGTAGCAACCCATTCAACAAATTAAAGAAGTGGCAACTAACCTTGTATATTTACAATATCCGTTGCTAATTCTTCACGTTAGCAAATTGGGTCCTGCAATATATATTGGGGCATTTTGATATAGATGCCTCAAATTTGAATTTTTTTAATCAAACATCTATAACTTTTAAACTTTTGATCAAACATTCTTCTACTAATTTTTAATTAAAATTTATGATTTTTATTATATTTAATTAACCAACTAGTTCAGAAAATAATATTACAAATATTCTAAAATCACCACAAACTTCCTACCTTATCTTATCATAATTCGTTCAAAATAATTTTTCTTATTCAAATAATTTGTTGTTTTAAATTCTAAAAACACATAAACATCCTATTAACATACAATTATGAAATATAACATGCACATATATTAAATATAACGTACCAAACAGATATATTAAATATAATGTACCAATCATTTGGTACGTTATTGGTACGTTATATAAATTTAATCTGGGTATGTATTAGTATTTTGGTACTTTATAAATATTGCTTTTGGTACGTTATGCAATTCTTTATTTAGTACGTACCAAGTTATTAGTACGTTGTATTATCCTTATTTTGGTATGTACAAAACTTATGGTATGTTATGTGTAAGTTGTGTAACCCAAAAAAAAGATAACTTTTCACATTAAAACATTGCACTAAAAAATATTTTGTCAACTCTTAATAATTAATTATTGGAATAAGGACTCATTTTAAATAAAAATAAAAATGTGAAAACTCTTAGTTCACGTTTCTACTATAAGTAGTTGTTAAAAAATTCAAATTTTCAGTTGCATGAAATTAGGCAGTCTAGTCTACATCTCAATTTTAATTATAAACGAACTCTTGTTTTTTTATAATCTATATAAAATGTTGAGTTGGAAATTGGAAAAACTATATTTCATCCAATTAATCTTGAACCCTAGTAGATATAATTGAATCCTTAAATTGAGGAAGGGATGAGATTCCATAAAAATAGCAATAAATTAATGAATATCATTGAGTGCATTTTTTTTACATAGAAATGGATTTAAAAGAATTTATAAAATACTTAAATTGAGAATATACCTGGAATATAAAGTTTAATTAAAAGTAAAAGCACTTTAATCAAAAGTTGAAAAGTAACAGATGTTTAATTTAGAAAAATCTAAAATGAGGCATCTAATTCTAATTAACTGTATATTATTTTATTTAAAAGTATTATTTAGTAAAAAAATTGAAAATAAAATTTGGACCTCACAAACGACATTTAAAGACCAAATAATTCTTCAAGTGTACTAGTTGGATCCATATTTTATTCAAAAGTATTTTTTAAAATAGATGGGATTCTCGACGTTGCAAGATCTAATGAAGGCACATCAAACGGCTGGCGGCCTCTTTTGATTCTATTCAGTGGTAACATATTTATAGAGAAGCCAACTTCCTCGCATATGCTATTAGTTTCATTAGTCACAATGTTGACTATATTTGTATTAGGAATAGGGTACTTCCTAGTGAGGCACGCCAAGCGTTTGTATTTGACTGCATGGGTTCCGGCTGTTCTTGAGGATTCTTCTTGTCTTAATAAAGTTTATTACCTAGCAAAAAAATAAAAAAAAAAGTTCTAAATAAGTTAGCAAAGGACATTTTTAAAGAAAAAAATTGCTAACTTCTTTAGAGATGTTCTTATGTAACATATAAGCCACCCAACCCACCTAGGCTCGCCTAGCCGAGCCCTGCATAGATTCAAATTCTATCAACCCACCTAGGCTGTCTTGTTAAAGGCGGTTCACAAGAGAGACCTGCATAGTTCTGTTTGACATTATTGCTCAATTACAAAAGTACGATTGGAAAAATAATACTAATTTCAATTTTTAGTGTGTCTTCTAGAAATCTGTGAGGTTTGAATATTTGAATAATCAAGAATCCAAGATACATAACTTTAAGTATTGAATCAATCATTAAGTAGCTCAAAAACTACTCAACTTAGTCGCAGAAAGGGCATAATAATTAAACAGATCCAAAATAAGGGAAAGGATCATGACAAGGAACAATAGTATTCTTTTCTGCCCACCTAACAAACGCCTTGAACTTAAGGAAAGGGATCCTCTTCGGATCCTTCCACCTAATCCTCCTCATCAAACAATATGAGCTCTTGAAATTTGATCAAACGGCTAAAGTTATTATAATTTTTAAAATGTGCCCGTATTTTTAACCGTTGTATCAAATTTTAAGGATGTGAATTGTTTGATGAGAAAAATTAGGTAAAAATGATATGGAGAGGATTTCTTTCCCCAACTTAAGGCAATTGTTGTTCGTAAACAAATACACTATTGTTTTGTAAGCAAGGAACTTGATTAAGAATAATTGAATTCATAGGCAGATATGGATAATGCTTCTAATTACATAATGGATGTACTAAATGACAAAGGGACAGTCCCCACCTTATAATTACATCTTGGTTGTACTCATTGAAAAAAAAAATAGAAAAGAAATTATGTTCTCTTTTTATTTTCGAACAAAACTACGAAAATCATGAAAAAACGCTTCAATCGTATAAACACAAATTTTAAGACTGCAAAACCACAGTTCAATTCTCTTCTGCACTCATTTTATATGTGGTTTTTGTGACCTCTCTAACTTTTTGACACCTGTTAAGTTTTGGTTCCGTTAGTGGATAAGTGTCATGATTTTAAACAGACCTTAAAGATGTCACATACACGTATGAGTGCAGAAAATTTGAACTAAAACTAAAGCATATCAAATTTACACAAACAATTAGATTAAGTCGTAAGGACTTGTTGTATTGCGAGGTATTAAGTTAGAGTTTCACATTGAATAATTAAGAAATCTACATGAGCCTATTTAAAAACTCGGGCTACTCCATCTATTTTGAATTAACTTAAAATGAAATTTAACTTTTTGAATATATGCTAAGACAAAAATAAGAAAATATTAAAGGGTAGGAGAAGACTTGTTCTTCCTCCTCCTTTTTTTTTTTTTTTTTTTAACAAGCGATATGATCTACAATAAAGAGGCGGATGAGTGAGTCAAGTCTCACAATAAGCTAACAATAATGTGGTTTGAATTCGTCTTTGGCGATAATCGAATATAAGACCTCTCACTTACAAGTAAAGAGGGATATCACTAGACCGCAGAACTAAGGGGCTCTTCCTCCTCCTTTTTAAACCTTGTGATTTTCTCTTGTGCTATAAACATTAAATTGGTTAGTCTTTGATGTGTCCCCCTCAATGAATAAAAAACCAATATGAGAAAGTCATACAAGCAATAACCTCCAAACTATATATAAACTGTATTCAATTATTTTTGTCTCATAACATTCAATATATATACAAATTGGTTTGTATCTCAATGGTTAAAAGTGTATATTCATGTCCTTAAGGTCTTCGATACGATCCTCCTCCTGCAATATCGCTTGTATAAAAAAAATATGTATTTGCAGTTCGTCTTGTACTTAATGCATATGTAATCAATAAAACTTATATGATGAGAACTTTAACGAAAAGCTCCCGGTAATGTTCACTTCAACGAAAAACCACTTTTTTACACTAAAAAGTCAATCTTGGTACTATTCACTTTACCCTTTATTTTGTAATTTCGTTAAAACTCAAAGTTTTCAAAGCATTTTCATTAGTTTTCCTTATTATTTTTTGGTCAAATATTATTAGGAGCACTTTCAATTAAAAAGTGCTTTTATACGTGCGAAATACTCAGCCTTACTCAACATTATTATTATTTTTTAATACAACGTAGTGGGGATAAGAATTTAGACAAAATTACAGAGTGGGGGTGTGACAGCCCGTCCCGAATGTGTATATTATTTTATCCTCGATAGCGTGGAAATTTCTTTTATACCCTTGGGCGTTGAGTTATATTGTGTGGTGGTGTGGTTTAAGCTTAGGTTTTGGAATGATTTAATTTATTCCTAAGCTTGTGGAACTTAAGTTTTAGTTATTTTTGGTTTGGTTGGCCAAACCTGGACCTCACACACACACACCAACCAATCTCGTTGACCCTCTCTCTCTCTCTCTCTCTCTCGAAATTTTCTTCCATTTCCGTACAATTGTACGGTCGACCTCTCAACGAGCTTCACCAAGCACGGATCGAGGATGTGAAGGTGACTTTCGTACTCCTTTCAAGCTCAGGAGTCGAGCAATACTGTTGGTTAGACGTGAGGCCCTCGAAAACCCGAGAACCAGGAAACCCCCGAATAGGTGCACAGTGACTCGACGTGATCGCGAAGGTTTCAAGTAGTTTTGAGTAGGGGTGGGTTGGAAAAACCGAAAACCGAAAAAAACTGACAACCGAACCGAACCGAGACCGAAAAAAAACCGAACCGAATTTGATGAACCGAACCGAACCGAATTTGTTTGGTTCGGTTTCGATTTTTGAGGTATGAAAACCGGACCGGACCGAACCGAACCGAAATATGAAAATCAAATAAAAATACTCAAAACCTGCTGGAATGAAGATTCGAACCCCTTCCGTCCAGGTTGGGGATAGCTCCTTCAAGCCAACTTGACAGTAGGCTTTGTATTGCTATAATTGTACCAGCATATTTATAGGTATTCTAATCTTTAATGTTTTATAAAATTTATAAAGCTTACAAACCCTAGCAGCCGTCACTCCTTCACCTTTTCATTCTCAAACACTCACTCTCTCTCTCTCCTATCCGCTGCTCTTCCTTTCTGCTTCCTCAGTCGATCTTTCCCTCATTCTTCTCTTCCTCCCTTCAACTCTCCTTCCTCTCTTCCTCTCTCCAACCTGCCAAGTCCATGGTTGTAACATGGATCTTACCTTTTCAAAGGATTACCACAAGAGGCGTAGGGTTTGTGATGAATTTATTTGACAATCCCCATTTTTTCCCTCTCCAAATCATATGCCTCTTGTCTTTCTGTTCCTCGTCTAATATTCCTTACTTTCTCCATAAACTTTCGATCTCTGCTTTTCAAATACAAGCCAAATAGTTTTTTAATCTGGGATTCATATGGAGGTCGCACGGTCCAGACATCCATCTTTGTTCCTCCGGATTTCTTTAACAGTAAGTATTCAATTTCTTCCTTTTTTTTTTCTTTTTTTTTCTGTTTCTTGTTTAATTCTTTGAGTGCTGAAAATGGTAGTTGTTTTTTTTATGTATTGATTAATAGTTTTTATTTCTTTGGGTTGTTGACTATGCTATGTGAATTTATTTGTTCACTATGCTTTGTGAATTTTTGAAGAAAAATTGGTTGATGTTGTTCTTGAATTTATGTGGTAGAGATCTTTGGTCTTTGGATCTATACTCTTTATTAAACCCTTGGATCTCGTCTGTTTGGCTGTATTCGGACAGGTGCTCGTGGCCGGATGTTACAATCGGCGAGGCGTCGGTTGGTTGGTGGTGAGGGTTTGTGCTAGTAGGGATGCTCGGCGGCGGATGCTGCAGTAGAACCCTAGGTTTTCTTTTGTTGTATTTTATGGCTTGGGCCTGTATTGTTTGTTGGATCTATTGGGCTAGTTTGGCATGTCCTCTTTTGGGCTAGTTTACCAATATCCAGATCTTAAAAAAAAAAATAATGAAAAAAACCGAACCGAACTGAAACCAAACCGAAAAAAACCGAACCGAAAAAAATTGGAACCGAACCGAAATTTCGGTTTGGTTTCGGTTTTGGCAAAAAACTGAACCGTTTCAAACCGAACCCAGCCCTAGTTTTGAGACTTAAGAAGGTTCTATTCTTGCTTTTCTAGCACGTGGGATCAATTTTGGAGTGGTTTTGACGTTAGAACTCTCGGGTTTAGTGAGTTGTAGGGGTAGCCGGATTATCGTGATATTTCTGGCGAGATTCCTTGAGTTTTAGGTCCTAAAAGTGGTAAGGTTTTGTTCCTCTAGTCCTAAGCTTAAATTTAGTATAAATTTCGTGAATTTTGGTTGAGAAATGAAGAAGATATTGAAGTTCTAAGATTTTCCAGAAACCGGCGATCGCAACGGCACCGACGTCGGACTCCGGTGAACCAAGGAAGAATGAGGAGAATATTCCGTCAAAGTTGACGGAATATTCTAACCCCGTCAGGTAATTATAACGGTATATGCTGATTTTTAATGAAATATTCCCTAACACCGTTAGGGAATCCGTTGGGTGTGCCAGGCACGTGCCTGCGCATGGGCCGCGCGTCTGGCCGTGCCTTGGTTGACGTGTGGGTGCTCGGAAAAATTTTCTAAAAATATGGGGAAGTTCCTGAGGTTGAGTAGGTCATGGTGGTATATTCAAATACCCCAATTGAGCTATGTATGAGAAGTTATTACCTAGATTTGTGTATGTGCTTTATATAGTTGTTTCGCATATAGGTGAGACCTATCCTAAGGACGAGCGCAATCAAGCAAGACTCGGGGGTTACAACCCTTCCACATATCAGTGAGTGGGCTTTTGGTTTTCAGTATATACTTATATACTTGGTATTTTTCCCATAAAATGCGTTTAAATGAAATTATGTTTTGAAATGCCATGCATATTGATTTATATTTAGAGTATGAATTAGTATAGTATGCATAAATATGATTTGACGTTGTGGACGCTCAGGTGAGTACCAGGTAAGTTGTAAACTGTTTATATGTAATTTGATGATTATGTGAGATGTGTTGAGAATTTATATGCACCTCGGTGTTAGTGCTCCCGCCCGTGGTTAGTGGCACAGTCTTTCACGCGATGTTCACCTCCCGCACCATACGCTCACCTTGGATCCAAGTTAGGTGCACAATCTTGTCGTACAGACCACTATAGGTGGTTCCAACTCGTAGGTGACCCACAATTATTCACACAGTCTTCACGTGATCGTAGCACTAGAGCGTATTTATTTACACCCAGTCTTGTAGTACAAACCACCTTAGGTGGTTCCGACTCGTGTGCAGGCATACTTGTTGAGATATAGACTCAGCCGTACAGGCCACCTTAGGTGGATCCGGCTGATATGTTGTTTCTCATGAGTTACTTATTCTGTTATTTTGAGATATTTGGCATGGCATACTTATGAATATCGTTTTCTGAGCATGGTTTTGAGATATGTATACATTGTATTTTTTGGGAAATTATACAGGTTTTACGGCGAGGGGTTAGAACTTTTGATAAATGAAATAGTTTTGAAAATCTTTGTTTTTGCCCACTCACACTTTCTGTTTTGCGCCCCTCCAGGTTTTAGGTAAGAGTGTTGGTTGGTGGCTTACGAGGAACTCACGGCAGCTCTGACAGATTATGACACACCCCGACCCGAATCAGGGTATGATGGCCGTCACGTGAGGGTGACGTAGCCATGTGCACAGTGCAGAAGCAATAATGATAATAGAGAATAAGAATAAATGAAAAGCGACTCATAAGAGTACTAGTTAAGACAAGTGCTAGAATATGTGTGAATACACAATCAGAGCGTAATTAGCCTAAGTTCAGTCCAGAAAACAAGTACTAATTAAACGACACCCAAAGATGCCCTACATTTGTGATAGTCTGTCAGAACCTCCACTAGTCCTCGTGAGCCACCAACGAACAAGCTTATCTAAAACCTGGAGGGGCGCAAAACAGAAAGTGTGAGTGGGCAAAAATAAGGCTTTTCAAAACCATTTCATTATCAAATGCTCTAACCCCTCACCGTAAAACATATATAATTTTCCCAGAAATAGAATATAAATATATATATACACAAACATTCAAATCATGCTTCACATATCCACATTCATAAGTATGCCATGCCAAAATATAAAACAGAATAAGTAACTCAGGTGAGAATAAATTCATGGATAAATAACATATTAGCCGGATGAAGGGAAAAATATGAGTTTAACACATGGGATTTCTAAATGACTAGCATGCATATACAATTCAAAATTTATATACATAAGCAACGGAAGTATCAAAGCTATAGTCATGCAAATCCCCTTCAAGGTTCATAGGTTTATATATAATGCATCAAAGCATTTAACTTAAGAACAAAGTCAAGGAATAGATATATACCTCTTGATCTTGATTTTAGACCAAGGATGGACCACCTCCAAGCCCTTTGCTCCTTGAAGTCCTTGAGCCTAGCCTCCCTCCTTGCCTCCTCCACTTTGTTAGTAAGAGTGCTCCAAGGTTCTCCTTAAGTTTCCAAAGTAGAAAACCTCTAAAGATCCACACCCACTAGTGTAGTGAGATGGATGGAGGAATAACCAAAAGAGTGAAAGATTTGTTAGTAAAATCACCCCCAAGGTGGCCGGCCTTTGTTGTGTTTTAGAGAGATGTTTCTTTTGCCTCTTTGTTGTTTTTAAACACACCAAAAACCCTAAGGATTAAATCTCTATAAAGTTCCTTATATAGACAAAAAGAAACCTAGTCAACAACTTGACTAAATATCTCTCCCTTTCCACTTAAAGTGGCTGGCCTCTTTGTGTTGGATTTGGGCTTTGGGCTTTTATATATTTCAAGTCATCCAATGCTTGAATAAAAGCCCAATGGGTTTAGGCCCAATGGGCCCAATTAAACCCGAACGTTTCTTTAAGCCCAAAACGATCTTTTATCGCTTTTATGATTTCTTTAGACTTTCTAAATTAATCAAAACACTTAATTAATCCAATTAATTATTTCCTTCATCCAGTAATTACTCACTACAATAGTGTATCGGTGTACAATCATTTTAGGTTCTAATTAGCAAGACAGTGAGGTGATTGGCATCAATCCAATTGATTATATTTAATCCAATCACTTAGTGAATTAAAACTTCATTTTAATTCACCTTTCTTCTTTGATGACTACATTTAATCATCTAGAAGAACTCACAAGCTATGAGTGACATCTAACCATATGTCATAGCTACCCAAGCTAATGTAGAAGTGGTTCGAAGAACCTATTCAGTTGGAATTACAATGTAATTCGATCATTCTCTAAAACAATACTCTCAATCACATTACTAGGGTATGGATATATTATGTCAAACGCCTAATGTGATTATTCCTTCTTATATGATTCAATTGAGTCGTATAGGAACGCTTTCCTTTATTACGCTCGATACTTCGGCCGAAGATTCCCGAATCATATCTTAGAGTATTCTTCCTCTCTTATCAAAGATTAGAGATCCCTTGTTGCGCATTCACTTGCCTTCATGACTAAGTGGCTTAACCCCAACTATGCCGTTGACATTCTGATAGAGTGACTTTTGACATAATCAAAGATCAAGTACTTAACCATAAGACAACGATGATGCCTCAGGTCAAAGGACTACTTACATTATTCCAACCATTAGAGTTACTTGCTTGACATGTGAATAGACCTCCATGCAAGTACTCTCGTTCGATTGTTTTCAGTGAACTCATTCCCTTAATGAGCACCTACATACTTGTCTTAGTGTCACAACACGAATGGGATGAGACTTTCCATCCTTCCATTTGAAGCGGACACAGTATGTACTGGTCTAAGCATTGTCAGTATCCCTCCGACAATCCAATGACCAAGAACCTATTTTGGACATTATGGTTATGTGAAGAAGGTATCTGTAGTCTAACATCATTAGATTACTTCTTCAATCGATCCATTGTCCATGGATACACTATTTAGGACATATATCGTTTATTGAGATAGTCCTAATTCGTGTCTTTGCCATTTGATGTATAAGACTCATATATACATCCATTCATTTGTCCTGAAAGGTTTCTTCCAAAGATTGACTTTCAGGGCATATTTCCAACACCGGAACCCCTGCAGAAGTCTGTACGACTGAATTCATAGCCCATTAGTCAATCTAGCCGAAGTCACTGCAAGTGACCTATACGGCACTACACTGCACATGAGTCGGAACCATTGTAAAGGTATGTACGACAAGACTTGATGTAATATAATTATGCTCAATGCTACGCTCTCATGATAGCTGTGCGATAAATCGCTAGTCACCTACGAGTCGGAACCACCTATGATGGTCTGTACGACAAGACTGTGCACCTAAATTGGATCCAATGTGAGCATATGGTGCGGGATGTGACATCATAAACATGCATGTACCATATCTCTGGCTAAATCACAATCATCCGGGGTGCAGGTTTATGAGCTCTCAATCACGTCTCACATTATCAATATCTCATATAACAAAACATAACTCACCTGGTACTTACCTGAGCGTCCACATCACCAATTCATATTATGCATCATATACTAATTCATATGCTGAATATAAATTTATATGCATGGCATTTCAAAGCATACTTTCATTTAAACACATTTTCTGGGAAAATATCAAGTATATAGATATATACTAAAAACCAAAAGCTCACTCACTGGTATGTCGAAGGGTCATAACCCCCGAGTCGCCCTTGACTGCTCTCGTCCTTGGGATAAGTCTCCCCTATATGCGAAACAACTATAAAAACGTTAATTTAAAGAACATAACCAAAAATAGCTAATAACTTCTCATACATTGCTCAAATAAGGTGTTTAAATATACCAACGCGATCTACACAACCTCATGAACATCCCCATATTTTTAGAAAAAAATTTCGACGTCCCACGCGCCGGCCAAGGCAAGGCCAGACGGGCCCCCACGCGCTGCCAACCCTGACGGAATCCTTAACCGCCATTAGGGAATATTCCGCTAAAAATTAGAATATTCCGTTAAAACTAACCTGACGCCGTTAGCTGCCGTTAGGAATATTCCGTCAACTTTAACGGAATATTCTTCTTTCTTTTCCGGTGAACCTCGCTGGTCGCCATCGTCGCCGGAAAACTGGAAAATGTTTAAACCTTCATTTCTCTTCCATTTCTCAACCAAATTTCATGAAATCTTAACCAAAATGAAGCTTAGGACTAGAAGAACACAATCTTACCAATTTCAAGCTCCAAAAATCATGGGATATCACTGGAGAAAGCACGATAATTCCGGCCAAATTTCAAACTCGCCAAACTCGACTTCCCGACGTCGAAAACACCTTGTTTTTCTTCTCCGAGCTTCGTGAAGATGTTCTAAAGCTTCCTAAAGGCTTAAAATATTCTAAAAACTTCACATTTACACGTGCATGAACAGTACCTCGAATTTGGGTTATCGGGAAAACGAGGGTTTCACAGCTAAAGAAAGGTATGGTTGTGATCCTTAGCTTGCCAAGAACTCAAAGACACTAACTTTAGCCTCGATCCGTGAGTGATCAAGGGGTTTTGAAACTGGTCCGTACATTGTACGGAAAATGGAAAGAAACCCGAGAGAAATGAGAGAGAGAGTGTCAACGGGAGAGATAGAGAGAGAGAGAGAGGGAGAGTGTCCACGTGGGTCACCAACCAAACCAACAAAATCTTACTTCTAATTGGGTCCAATTAATTAGGAATAGAACTAATTGGTCCTCAAGCTTAAGTCTAACTCACACTCCACAACAAAACTCAACATCCAAGGGTATATAAGTAATTTCACGCTGTCGAAAATAAATATTTCGGGATGGGCTGTCACAGATTATCACTAATGTAGGTTTCCCTTTGGGTGTTGTATAATTAGTATTTGTCCTGCTGGACTGTACTTAGGTTACTTATGCTCTGATTATTAATTCACACTTTTAATCGCATTGGTACTTTACCTCATCTAGTACTCCGGTTGGTTTGGTTTTTGTTTATTTGCATTTCCTATATTAATATTGCTTCCGCACTGTGCATATGGCTACGTCACCCTCACGTGACGGCCAACATGCCTCGATCTAGGTCGGAATGTGTCAGGGGGTGTTATAATTTACTTCTTATCAAAAAAGGAGAAAACTGGTGACAAGTTACGGTTATCCACTATTTTCGGATTTGGAGAGATCATGGAGAATTTCACTCTGCATGTGGCCACAATAAAGCAGACTCACCAACTCGGAGCATTGAACCTGGGACCTCCCACATTTTTTTTGTTTATTTGGGTAGCCGCAGTCCATGCACTTACCACTGGGCCACTTATTGTGGTTTTGTGGTGTTATAATTTAACATATTTCGGGATGGGCTGTCACAGATTATCACTAATGTAGGTTTCCCTTTGGGTGTTGTATAATTAGTATTTGTCCTGCTGGACTGTACTTAGGTTACTTATGCTCTGATTATTAATTCACACTTTTAATCGCATTGGTACTTTACCTCATCTAGTACTCCGGTTGGTTTGGTTTTTGTTTATTCGCATTTCCTATATTAATATTGCTTCCGCACTGTGCATATGGCTACGTCACCCTCACGTGACGGCCAACATGCCTCGATCTAGGTCGGAATGTGTCAGGGGGTGTTATAATTGACTTCTTATCAAAAAGGGAGAAAACTGGTGACAAGTTACGGTTATCCACTATTTTCGGATTTGGAGAGATCATGGAGAATTTCACTCTGCCTGTGGCCACAATAAAGCAGACTCACCAACTCGGAGCATTGAACCTGGGACCTCCCACATTTTTTTGTTTATTTGGGTAGCCGCAGTCCATGCACTTACCACTGGGCCACTTATTGTGGTTTAGTGGTGTTATAATTTAACATATTTCGGGATGGGCTGTCACAGATTATCACTAATGTAGGTTTCCCTTTGAAGGAAATTTTGTGAAAAACATGTTCATTTGAATAACATCATATAGCATGCAATTAACAATTAAAGGCGGAATCATGCTTTAATGCATTCAAAAACAAAACATCTACCATGAAATTCAAAGCCTAGTAGATTGGTGAACCTTGACTCAACTTTTAAATCAACATTTATTAGTTGAGAAATATTTACCTTTGTAGATTCCTCTTTGCATACGCAAAGGATAATCACCCAAGAGATAGGGCCTTCATTCCTTGCTTCTTAGCTCCATGGATTTGGTTAGAAGAATAGGTTCTCCAAGTTCCCAAAATTGAGAACCTCTAAAGATTCTACACCAAGGTTGGATTGGAGAGGAAATGAGTGACCTTGAGGAAATAGAATTGCTAGACAATATCCCCCAAGGTGGTTGGCCTCTTAGAGAGAAATGGAAGCTTTGTGTTCTCACCAATTTTCTCTAAAATCAACAACTTATGAATTTTAGGTTATAAAGTTCTTTATATAGTCACTTCTTTAAATGACCTAAAGAACTAAAAACCCTAATTCAACACTAAATGGATATGGGCTTTTGGGCCTTTATGAATCTTTATTCATTAAGTTGTCATACAACTTAAGTCAATGGGCTTTGACGTTCGAAGCCCATTGGGCCTTAAGGTCCAAAAACTATCCCGAGGTCTTTAACGAACTTATTCGTTTGATTAATTAACATATTAATTAATCCTTGCCATAAATAATTAAACCATTTAATTCATCTCCTTTGTTTCTTCAATCTCCACCTTATTTGGTGTACGATACATTAGGTTCCTTTTAGCGAGGCAGTGGGCGATTAAAACCATTTTACATCGATTGTGAATTGAAACTTACTTTCAATTCTCCCTTTAGTGATTACACACGTTTAGGGCTTCCACAAACCATGAGTGACCCCTATCAGCATATCATGGCTACCCAAGCTAATCAGAAGAGGTAGAGAACCTATTCAGTTTAGGATTACAAATGCAATACGGTCTTTCTCTAATCTAATACTCTTGACCACATTGTTTGGTTTGATAGTTTATTTATTCATGTCTACTATCCAATGTGATTCTTGTGCTAATATGATTACTTTGAATGTGAATTGGAACGCATTCCCAAATCTCATTCATACTCTGGCCAGAGATTTTAATCATATCATAGAGTATTCTCCCTCAAGCCAATTGAAGGTTAGAGATCCCTTGTTGCGCATTCACTTGTCTCCATGACTAAGTGGCTTAACCCCAATGATGTCGTGGACACCCCGATGGGGTGACTTTGACATAATCAAAGATCAAGGACTTAACCACAAGACAACAACTGTGATGCCTCAGGTCAAAGGACTAATTTGCATTATCCCAAACATGAGTTCTCATGTGACATGAGTATGAGAACTCCTCGTTGATCGTGTTCAGTGAACTCATTCTCTATTGAGCACCTACGTACTTGTCTTGATGTCACACACACCAATGACTCGAGACTAGTCACTCTCCCTGAGAGAAGACATAGCACGTACTGATCTTATCGGACTGTCAATGCCCAATTGGCAATCCTATGATCAGGAACGTTTAGGATGTGTCTACGAAAGAATGGTCTCATTAATCTAACTTCATTAGATTGCATTCTTCCAATCACATATTCCTTGGACTTTATCGTTTAAGCATATAACATTTATATGAGACGTCTCAAACAATAATGTTTGCCCTTTATATGTAAACTAGATTAGTTTAACATGTGAAATATCCGTAAAGTATCATCATATGAATGGCTTTAGGGCACATTTCCAACAATCTCCCACTTGCACTAGAGCCAATCAGCTTGGTCATCTGTTATGATTCCTCTTCTGTAGTCATTTCCTAAATGGCTGAGTAGTAGGCCTAGGAAATGGATATCTATATGTTATCCATAGAAGCAACCTTGAGAATATCGACATCACCATTATACATGATTCCCAATCATGTGGTTCAGTCTCTCATATGAGTTCGGATCTTGATGAGACCTTGATTCCCAGGCTTGAGCTATCGCCCCATTAGTGTCGTAGTGTCAGTACACTAGATACACTTTCTGGTTGGAACCGAATAGAGAGTTCATAAATGAACTTTCCCATCCAAACAACATTGTTGTAAACTTCTATATGGCAATATATTTTGCATTCATAATGGAACACACTAAAGTCATTACTTTAATGTTTCCATCCAAATATCTCTTTAGTCATAATAAAGAGATATATGTTTATCTCTTCATTCATAATGAAGAAACATCCAATGATGGATTAGATTCACAATCTAATACATTTACGCTTCCATTACGTTACTCTAATTCTTCCTCATTCTTCGAGGAACCTATCCTTTAGTATTTCTTAAATACTTAAGGATTCACTTGACAGTTGACATGGTTCTGATCCTGGGCTTGCATTGATATCGCCTTGTACCTTTCTAGGTACAACTCATATCAATGTTTTTCATA
Source organism: Malus fusca (assembly GCA_035220775.1). NCBI lineage: Eukaryota > Viridiplantae > Streptophyta > Magnoliopsida > Rosales > Rosaceae > Malus > Malus fusca. Next base: position 28,697,121 of record CM069069.1, read on the forward strand.
CAATATGAAATACATAAATCACCTTTCTGCGTATGCATAAAGGATTCGATTTACGCATTATTTCTTTGGGAGTCAAAGGGTACGTTCCCTTTGAGAAGAGCTACCTCCTAGTCTCACTAGAGTTGTTCTTCTTATTGAAGTTTATCATCATATGAGAAACTTCCTAGCATCCTTTTGTCTATTATTAGGGCATGATATAATCCAATTATATCCTAAAATCTATCATTATAGATTTCTATCCCATGTATATAGACTATGTCTCCCATATACATTCTATCTTTATAGAATGTTTAAAGTCATAACTTTAACAATGAAGTATTCTTTTCATTTCCAAAATTAATATATCATATATATATTTAAATTTTAGTAACATGATTAACTCCCACTAATCTTTTGTAAACCTAGTAAACAAAAGATTCATTTACATCTTTATGAGAAATCAAACGATTTGACCTTTTCTCTCATAAAACGCTTATGGCTCCCACTAGCTTGCTAAGATCCATGATGGTTGGATCTCTACAACTTACATGTTTTGTGATTCATAGTTTTAGACATATATTATTAGGACTATCTTAATAATGGTTTCGGAAACCTATATTATGTCCAAACATTGAATCAACATTTAGTTGTAGCTAGCTATCTTCGAATTAATTGAAACTAAGACTACGTCAAAAATGGTTCCTTCTTGACTACCTTGGAGCTTGTGGTATAGGAACTAGGTTGTTATATTTGTTGATTATCATTTTGTCTCTCAAAGAACCCATTCTTTTGAGTTCTATTCCTAGTTCATTTGCTCTAAGGCAAATCACATTGTAGGATTACAATGAACTACTCAACAAACAACATTTGTTGGTTGGTTTATAGAAGTGATATCCAAAGGTTAATTTAAGGATATCCACAAGATAATTTTTAAACAAATATTGCTCATTAGCACACAACCCCAAATCTTAACACAATTAAGATTTGTCTTTCTTTCCAACTACATCCTATGGAGTTATGAAAATTTTGGAAGATCTTCTAATTGACAATCATATTGTCTTAGAAGCATATATATCCTATATATGGGTAATTGATAATATCCAACGAACTAAATCTTATTCAAGTTCGTTCTTCTCCTAATGGAGAAAATCATTATCTTATGATGCTAATTTCCTTGATATCTTTCAAGGAAACTCATCTAAAGTGTTACCTTTCCTTAGATCAAATCTAAGGAGGTAAGTACTTTAGACGTCTTACTCATCAACTTACATTTCTTGAATTCTTTGAAACCTTTTGCAAAGTATTCGGACTTGTGTTTATTCATAATAAACTATAGTCCAACCAAGAGTAATCTTCGGTGAATGTCAAACAACATGAGTAGTATTATGTTGTGGACAAGTGCCACTAACATCTAAGTGAATTAACCTCAATAACTTTGTGATTCTTTCTTCTTTCCAAAAGAATAAAGATTCGAACATTTCGCCTCTATACAATTTTGACAAGAAGGTATTGGATCCGGATCTAACGATCCAAAGCATCCATCTATGACCAACTCGTAATTTATGTTTTAGAGGTATCACAACTCAGTTGGGATTAGTCACTATCTTGCAACCTTTTGGGTTTTAAGCATCATTATATTCTAAACAGTTAACGCTACCATATCATCTCTACTATAGAGACAATCAATTAGATTACTATAATCCAATCAGTGATTAATAAAGAACAATGTTTTGTCAAACAAAACATTCATCCATCTCTACTATAGTGACGAAATTAAGTTCCTTAAAATTGGAATGTAAAGACAATCTTTGGTTTTTCCAATTTCTTTGGTAGTTCATATGAGGAAGTTAGTACCATCTGCTTTCGCAGAGATCTATATTTTATTCACGTTCCGAATGTGAAATACTTTCTCTTCTCTCATTAATCTTCTACTTCTTATTAGCCACACTTTTACAACGATTGTAAAACATTGTTACTAATACGGAATCAAGTATTCAAGTAGAAGAACCAACTGTTTTGAACTTTTCAAGAACAATTTACAACACATTCGAAAGGTGTGTTCTTGACATTTGCAAGACATTTCTTGCAAATACCCCTTCCAATGTCCATCCTTTCATAAAGAAAGTTTGTTCCCTTGGAGTTAATTTTATCTTCTTCATTTGACTTCTCCTTTGACTACAATAGTCATGGTCCCTAAACTCCCACTATCTCTCTTGAAACCTTTTTCAATTGTGTTATACACATCAAACATTTTGGAGAGTGTGTGGTTATTGTTCACTACATAGTTTACAATAAACTTAGTGAACCATTAGGATAGGGACATAAAGGTGAAGTCCTAGCTTAGTTTCCGTCTCGTTAAGTGGTTTATCACTTCAACACTCAATGATTCAAAATCATCATAAGTCCATGTTGATGGACTATTTTTGTCAACCAACCATTATGTTCTAAACATAATTACAAACTTTCAAGAGTTGTTCAAGGCAACTCTTATTTGTTCATAAGTTCCTTTGTTCATATAACGAAGGAATAAGCATTGGTTGTTTGTGTTGTCCTCTTCATGATAGACATTTCTAACATGTTCTTCCAATGATACATTATCAATAGGAAGATTGTGAGGATGAGACTTCTTAGGTACATGCACAATCCATTTAAGACAATCTTTGGGATTGTGTTACCAAGTCCGGAAACTAAAACATTCGGTTTTTCTTTGTCAAGTTTTGGATAGCGTTTGCAAATATATTGGTAAACAAATACATAACGAATATAAATTGATTGATTTTAAGCCATTTGATTCGGGTCTTTAAATCAAATAGCACCACCCACTATTTTTGGCAAATTCCATATCCCTCATTGGAATTCGAGAGTTTTGGAGGAAACTCTTAGTAGGTTATGGGAGACTCACTATTACCAAGCCCACCTCACAATGATATGATGTTGGCTAGCATTAATAATAATGAGAGAGTACGCTTACTCATTTGCAACTAATGCAAGTACCCATCAATTTGGCCTCTAGAGAATGTTGCCTCACGATGATACGATGTCGGCGCCATTGCACTTAGTTAAGTCATTCCCACCATGCTTAGTGCGTGAAGGGGTTCAAGAATAGCCTCACAATGATACGATGTCGGCCATCCTCGTTGCCTACACTCACCTCATCAAGTATGTATATAGACTCCTCCTGAGTATAAGCATGCACTTTGTACTCCCCCATGATAGGGTGAAGCCGGTGTACAAGTCATAAACGATTGGAGCCTACCACGGTGGAAGGCCACGAAAGAGCGTTCTAAGCACTCTCACGCTTTTCAACTTAATAATGGTTTGGTTGAGGGTTTTAGGTCTCATCACATAAAAGTATTCATTTTAATCTTCATTAAAACAATTTTGGTCCTATTACAACTATTGGTCCATTTGATTCAATTTAGTTGTATATAATACTCCCACTATATTTATAAAACGGTTTTTTTAAAGCAAGAGTATATGATACTACTAACGTAAGGTTTGCATTCATTTGATGGACTATATAGTTGCCTTAGGGCCTTAGGATGACTATGAACCTTTGTTTAGATTCAACACGAGCCTTGTGTTGAATCTCGGACTAGGGATGGAGATTGATTTTAGTTACGCGTTTAATCACATTAAGGCGTGTTGTTCCTAGGGGCGTTGGACCCAACTACTTCATTTTCATGCATATCAAATAAAGCAAGAAAGAAGTACTTCAAAGTAAAAGAGAGCTTATGCTCTTTACAACATTTGCATAAAACAAATTACTTTAAAGTAAAGAAGAGCTTATGCTCTTTTACAACATTTGATCAAATCAAATTACAACCAAAATTAATCTACACATTCCCATGGTTCAAACAAATTTGAAACGGCCTTTCACATAGCTCAATTATCGTAGGCTTAGGTTCATAATCACCCTTTAATTAATTAACATTTTAACTAATTAAATTGAATGCAACATTTTCATTTGGTTTTTGTATCCATAAAATTGATTTAAATGGAGCTAAATGAAATGAAAATCCAATTCTCATTTAAAGAGACAAAACAATTTTTGTTTCCTACTTAATTTGGGCCATCATGCAATAACCACAACTTTTTGGGCTATATTGCGAAACACAAACTTTTGGGGTCACTTTGTAAAAAACACAAAAGTCCACTACTTCATGTAATTACAACTAGAACCCAAAAATTTCAACAAATACAAAAAACTTCATTAAAGGAGCAAAACAATTTGTCCTTTAACGTTTTTGGGCCTTAACGTAAAAACGTAAACTTTTGGGCCAAAGTGCAAATACACAAAAGTATCAAAACTTTATGTAATTGAATAAAAGACCCAAAAATACCCTATTTAATTAGGGTGGCCGGCCATGATAGAAAAAATATGATTTTTACAAAGTTTTTGTAAGTGGGTTTTATTAGGTGAGGTAAAGATGAAATATTTTGAATTTATGTTAAACCTTATAAAAGTTTGTCTACCATTATAGCCATTAATTGAATTTATGTCAAACTTTTAAAAAAGTTTGTCTACCATTAAAACCATTAATAATACTTTACAAATAATCATCACCCACTAAAATCACCCACTAAAATTAAACCAAAACTTTATGTAAAAACATAAAACATTTTGAATCAAAACTTCAAAACCTTTTGTTCTTGGCAAGAACTTCAAGAACATTGAAGAACACTCATGAAAACTCATAATAGCTCCATGAATGTTTTCACTCACCAAAACTCAAATTTTCATCACTCAAAAGAGGGTTAACATCCTAGGGTACTTAGGGGTTCCAAAAGTCACTTTAAAACCATTTTAACAAGACAAACATGAACCCAAAAAATCACCCTTTGGATTTGGCCGAATTTCCCCAAAAACATGGCACCAAATTTTAGCTCCAAAATTCATGCTCATATGAACTACATCTACAACATTTGAGATGGCAAATTTTCTAACAAAATTTACATTCAAAGAAACAAGAATAAAGCTTGTAACATATTACAACTTTTAAATCAAAAACTATGAACTACAAAACCCAAAATGATTCACCAACTACTAGACCTAGGCTCTGATACCACTTGAAGGAAATTTTGTGAAAAACATGTTCATTTGAATAACATCATATAGCATGCAATTAACAATTAAAGGCGGAATCATGCTTTCATGCATTCAAAAACAAAACATCTACCATGAAATTCAAAGCCTAGTAGATTGGTGAACCTTGACTCAACTTTTAAATCAACATTTATTAGTTGAGAAATATTTACCTTTGTAGATTCCTCTTTGCATACGCAAAGGATAATCACCCAAGAGATAGGGCCTTCATTCCTTGCTTCTTAGCTCCATGGATTTGGTTAGAAGAATAGGTTCTCCAAGTTCCCAAAATTGAGAACCTCTAAAGATTCTACACCAAGGTTGGATTGGAGAGGAAATGAGTGACCTTGAGGAAATAGAATTGCTAGACAATATCCCCCAAGGTGGTTGGCCTCTTAGAGAGAAATTGAAGCTTTGTGTTCTCACCAATTTTCTCTAAAATCAACAACTTATGAATTTTAGGTTATAAAGTTCTTTATATAGTCACTTCTTTAAATGACCTAAAGAACTAAAAACCCTAATTCAACACTAAATGGATATGGGCTTTTGGGCCTTTGTGAATCTTTATTCATTAAGTTGTCATACAACTTAAGTCAATGGGCTTTGACGTTCGAAGCCCATTGAGCCTTAAGGTCCAAAAACTATCCCGAGGTCTTTAACGAACTTATTCGTTTGATTAATTAACATATTAATTAATCCTTGCCATAAATAATTAAACCATTTAATTCATCTCCTTTGTTTCTTCAATCTCCACCTTATTTGGTGTACGATACATTAGGTTCCTTTTAGCGAGGCAGTGGGCGATTAAAACCATTTTACATCGATTGTGAATTGAAACTTACTTTCAATTCTCCCTTTAGTGATTACACATGTTTAGGGCTTCCACAAACCATGAGTGACCCCTAGCAGCATATCATGGCTACCCAAGCTAATCAGAAGAGGTAGAGAACCTATTCAGTTTAGGATTACAAATGCAATACGGTCTTTCTCTAATCTAATACTCTTGACCACATTGTTTGGTTTGATAGTTTATTTATTCATGTCTACTATCCAATGTGATTCTTGTGCTTATATGATTACTTTGAATGTGAATTGGAACGCATTCCCAAATCTCATTCATACTCTGGCCAGAGATTTTAATCATATCATAGAGTATTCTCCCTCAAGCCAATTGAAGGTTAGAGATCCCTTGTTGCGCATTCACTTGTCTCCATGACTAAGTGGCTTAACCCCAATGATGTCGTGGACACCCCGATGGGGTGACTTTGACATAATCAAAGATCAAGGACTTAACCACAAGACAACAAATGTGATGCCTCAGGTCAAAGGACTAATTTGCATTATCCCAAACATGAGTTCTCATGTGACATGAGTATGAGAACTCCTCGTTGATCGTGTTCAGTGAACTCATTCTCTATTGAGCACCTACGTACTTGTCTTGATGTCACACACACCAATGACTCGAGACTAGTCACTCTCCCTGAGAGAAGACATAGCACGTACTGATCTTATCGGACTGTCAATGCCCAATTGGCAATCCTATGATCAGGAACGTTTAGGATGTGTCTACGAAAGAATGGTCTCATTAATCTAACTTCATTAGATTGCATTCTTCCAATCACATATTCCTTGGACTTTATCGTTTAAGCATATAACATTTATATGAGACGTCTCAAACAATAATGTTTGCCCTTTATATGTAAACTAGATTAGTTTAACATGTGAAATATCCGTAAAGTATCATCATATGAATGGCTTTAGGGCACATTTCCAACACCCTTTGGGTGTTGTATAATTAGTATTTGTCCTGCTGGACTGTACTTAGGTTACTTATGCTCTGATTATTAATTCACACTTTTAATCGCATTGGTACTTTACCTCATCTAGTACTCCGGTTGGTTTGGTTTTTGTTTATTCGCATTTCCTATATTAATATTGCTTCCGCACTGTGCATATGGCTACGTCACCCTCACGTGACGGCCAACATGCCTCGATCTAGGTCGGAATGTGTCAGGGGGTGTTATAATTTACTTCTTATCAAAAAGGGAGAAAACTGGTAACAAGTTACGGTTATCCACTATTTTCGGATTTGGAGAGATCATGGAGAATTTCACTCTGCCTGTGGCCACAATAAAGCAGACTCACCAACTCGGAGCATTGAACCTGGGACCTCCCACATTTTTTTGTTTATTTGGGTAGCCGCAGTCCATGCACTTACCACTGGGCCACTCATTGTGGTTTGGTGGTGTTATAATTTAACATATCGAAATTGTCATAACCTATAAGCCGAACTTAAAATCTCTTCTTTACCAATAAAATAAATATTACTTGATCGTATTAATTTTTTTTTTTTAACAAACAGTATTATCTATACTAAGGGAAAGGGGGTGGGCTAAGCCTCACAATGAGATAGCAATAATGTGGTTTAAATTCGCATTTGGTAAGAATTAAACCTAAGACATTTCACTTACAAGTGAAAATAAATACTATTAGACCGTAGTACTAAGTAGTACTTTACCGTATTAATTAACTTACTTGCATTATTCCACAGCTTTAGGGGGAAAAGATCAGTGACTAATTAATATGGTAGGGTAATTTGATTTTTAATTCAAATACGAATTGAAGGGTCACCAAGTCGTCGCTGTGCACTTGTATTCAATGATCCTTAACCACTTCTTTGACAAAATATTTGTACAATCCATCCAACCATAAATAAATACAATCCATCCACAGTAGACATTTGTAGAAAAATTGCCTCCTAGACCTCTTGCCACGAAGCGTCCACTTTCCCTTTTCTCAATGTGACGCTTGGCCACTAAATTAAGAGTCTCCCCATGATAAAGATATACGGACAACAACATTTTCCCCTTTTATTTTTCTCTCTCGTTGACGAGAGCAATTTACATAAATATTGTTCACAGCCATAATAATATTGTAATCTATTAAAATAATAATGTGTTGAAAAATTTACATTGACAAGACACTCGTTCTTGCAAATGGTGACGCTACGAACAACTATTTAACAGACGTATAATATATTATTTAAATACATAACAATTATCTGTGTTGTTAGTATTGTGCCCATGTAATACATTGAATGCAATGTGAGAGTTTGCCCCCTCATTTGAACATTTGTCTATGTCCTTGTCTTTTCTAATTTATTGGGTAAACATGCTATTTTTATCACAATTTTTATATTATGTTTGTATCACCTATCTAATAGAAACAAGATTCATATGTGTTAGTAGATTTTATTTTATTAGAGAGATGATACAAATATGATATTAAAAATGTGATAAATTTAGCATTACTGTTTCTAGGGCGGTGTGGATGGATTGGACAGAGACCTAAGCTAGCTATTTGGATATATTTGATGAGTAAAAGTGTTATTCGTTTGTCATTATACCTTTAATCAAATAGTGTTTTTAGCTTTTGGGAGTATTGCATGCCGTAATTGGCGTATGATGAGGCCTTTGAAGAGTGTTCATACAGTGCTTCATAAGATGCTAAAGCATATGTTATACACTAATAAATTGTGTTCCAACTAATCCGTACCATTTAACTATTCATTCCAAAGCAAAACGGATTAGTGACTTTATATTTGATTGTTAGGGTTTATTTTTAATCAATTACCATTGGCATTGTCCAAGATACGCCTTGCCAACTTGGGAATAATATGGAGTGATTACCAATTAACCGCAATATTAGAGGCCTTAATCCTAACCCATTTGTGGTTTTAGAGGAAGTATGGCCGAAATATATATCTTTTACAGTACTTATTACATGACAATAAAAATATATATGAAAAGATAATCCCAGCTAGATCACGTGGCAAAAAGTATTATAAAAGTAAGGGAAACTGCTTATTTAATTCTTGAATTATCATATGAGTGAAAATTAGGTCTGTAAATTATTTTTTAAGAAAAATCATTCATTGAATTATAAAAATCTGCCAATTACATCCCTAATATTAGATTCAAAACTACTATATTCAATTTTCCGTCAATTTAAGTCACGTTACTTGTATGTGATGCATATTGAATGGTAGATTGGTAATTATTCCTAGAAAAATATGTATGGAATTAACTTTGGAGAGTATATTAGATATTAAATTAGCAACATATATGAAATGTTAAGAACTTATAGGTGAGAAAATAACGGTATTACACTCTAAAGTGTGTCAAGTAACTTAAGTTGACGAAAAAATTGGATAAAATAGTTTTGAACATATTAGTAAGAATGAAATTAGCAATATTTAATGAATTTATGAACTTATTTTACCAAAAAATTAATTCAATAACCTAATTTTTACTGAGATGATAATTTAGAAACCAAATCGACACTTCACCCAATAAAAATATGAAAATATATATAATAGTATGTAAGAATTTCTTATCATCCAATAAGTCGTAGTGTTCACATATTAAACGAACCAAAAGCAAAACTTCGAATGTTACAAAGTCCAATTGGGCAACGTACAAATTGATCAGTTGCATCGTGACTCGAATAAATTCTTGACAAATGACAGTGCTCTGGTAGTGGCTCACAGACGGAGTTTCCTATGTTCTTTGTCTGTTCGTCACAGTGAAGAACAAGAGAGAGACAAGTAGGTGCTTCTATTCGGTTCCTCTCTTATCTGTTCGTTGTCTTCAAACAAATTAATGTCAGCAAATCTTGACTCTTCTTCAACTCAAAACCAATAATATATATTATCTTGCTAGGGTTTCTAGATAACTTACTTAAATCAAACATGCATTTAGAAAATAATGAAGATTTATATGTAATGAATTCATTATCTTTCTTAACTCAATAATTCGTTGTCATATAAAGAATTCCATGAACCGTTTCATATGAGTCCTTTTATTTTTTATACGACGATAATCTATTGTAGGGGGAGAGGGATATGTGAGAATTGGGTTAGGCTAGAAAATAAACGAGTCAGTAACTAAATATAGAACTCAACAGAAATATAATATGTCATCGTCATTCATTTGAGTCAAACTTAAGACTTTTCACTTACTAATAAAGAAAAATATCACTACTTCGACGTACTAGTTGACGTATAAATCATTCTAGTTGAAATTGTGGAATACTGATGGTCCTTTTATCCCAGTTGGGGATTCTTCTTCATATTTAAAGGCTGCTCTTTGACTTTAGAGTTCACGTGGTGCAGATTATACTCACCTAATCCCACATTCCCAATTTCCTAATTAGTATAAAAGGAAAATTAATGAAAATGGCTTGAAAACTTTGAGTTTTAATGATAAGGACAAAATAAAGGGTAAAGTGAATAGTACCAAGATTGACTTTTTAGTGTAAAAATGTGGTTTTTCGTTAAAGTGAACAGTACCGGGTGCTTTTCGTTAAAACTCCCTAATATAAACGGATGCCATCACTGAATAAACAAGTTGCAGAACATTCCCGTTTTATCGCTCGAGTCTTTTTGCACTACCCCTAATACGCATGCAAGCAATATTCCCATACTTATCATTGTTTTTTAGACTAAGTGCTGCACCAACGGCTTTACTTTTGGTATTTTCCAGCGTCGAAAGTTCCTATAACTTAATCTGCAGGAAGATCATATTATTATAAATCAATTTACGATAGGGAAATGTTATTGACACTCCAAAAATCTATTCTACACTCCTCAGAAGTGTATTTTTCTTTCCCAATATAGAAAGTTTGAAGGGTAGAATGAGATTTTTGAAGTGCTTATAACAATTCCCTTACGATAAATGAAAATCATTATTTCGAAGTGTAATATGTATAAAGGAGTGCTGAAATTTAATTACTTCTTCTGTTGGGAGTTGATCTTGTTGGAAGTTGGTGAGTGGGGAACTGGGAAGACATGAAACTTACAAAAAAGGATGATGAAATTTATGAGGAAGACAAGAAAGAAGAAACCTGCTCTCCCTCATCTTAAATCGTTCTGGTTACAATGCTTTAAGTTGTTTGTTTGTGTGTACATTTAGGTGTTAGCTAGGAGTTCATGTCACAATTTTTATGCTATTGCATCCCGGCACACATGTGTATCATTATAGAAAGTTGAGGTTTTCACCATCTGATTGGCATTATGAAGAGCAATTCAACTTATTTAAGGTCCTTTCAAAACGCTCTTATGTGTGGCGAATATTCAAGTCAAACACGTGAACAATATAAATGGGGTGATATGAAGCATGTGTGGCAGCTGAGTTTCCCACGGGGCCAATCTGCTATGATAATATGAAGAAAATTTGAGGTTACACCATAAAATCAATCGGCAATATATGAAGTATAACCCAAGTTACTTATAAGCCCATGCAAGATCTCTTCTCTATCTATATGGAATTTATTCTCAACAATCACCTTCACATGAAATACAAATGCCTAGACTGTCAGGAAAACACTACTAAAACTCTAAGGTGCCATTTCATAACTTCGCTTTTAAATTTTTGGTGTGTACTTTCATTTGTTTAGAAGTGAAAACATTTTTAATTGTCATGCATAAACGATGTCTAATTTGAATAAAACGTTGTCAGTTATGAATTTATATAGTGAAAGTACGTTAATCACAATGAGAGAATAAGGTGGTGTATCCATGGGTGGTGGATGCAAGTATTGTCCACCTTTGTATACTTGGGGACTTTGAAAAATGTTTGGGTGAGAGATTTCTATGTTCCAAGGCTACGACATGGTTAAGGGCTGGTTTGATATTGCTGTGCTTTGAAAAAAAACTGCTGTGAGAATAAGCGGCTGTGAAATAAATCAGCAGAGTGTTTGGTAAAATTTTTTGTAAAAGTGCTTTTGGAAAAAAAAAAACAGTCTGATAGTGGGTCTTTTCATTAAAGGAGCACGGTAGCTCCATGTGCTTTGAAAAAAAGCCAGTTTTCCAAAGCTGCAAATAGCTGCTTCAGCTTTTTTCTTTGATTTCAGCTTATTCTCACAGCAGCTTCCAAAACAAGCCCTTTTTTTTAGTTTACCAAACACCTAAAACCCTCACAGCTTTTTTTCATGGGTGCTTTTTTTTTAAGCACCTCACTCCCAAACCACCCCTAAGATTCTAGTTTTTCTTTAAAACCTAATCGTTTGATAATCCAATGTTTTATATTTGGGCCAAGGTATATGAATAGGTTTAAACTCAAGTGGGCTCTCATTCACGCACTTTTTCGCTTTGTTTCGGGTACATAAGCCCAATCCGTTTCCTTCATTTGTAGACTAGGCAGGCCTGTTAACCCGATCCAAGCCTTTTCCTTCATGTGGCCGCGCCTGAGCTGTAGTAACGGCTACTAATTTGAACTATATGGCAAATTGACTAATTCGTCCTTTTAAGCTGAGCCCTATTTCAAAAAATTATATTTAAAATAAATAAATATTATATTTTCATTGAGAAAACAAAATTATAAGAGATTTTAGTTTTAAAATATAAAAATAACGAGTGTTTTTTTTATCCACAACTGAAGATAAGAGAACAAACCATAAAGTAAAATAAAATTTTGGATTACAAGTGTAATATATTCACAAGAAATTTTTATTCTATTTTATGGTTTACTATATTTGAAGTGGATTCGGTAATTTGTGGGACAAAACAAGTTTGATGATGTTATAAATATGACCGTTTTATGTTGTATGCGGTCTATGATATATATTGACTTCTTACTAATATCTAGTGAGAAGAATCATCCATAAAAAAGAAAAAAGAAAAAAGAAAAAAAAAAGCATGGTTTAAATATTGACATAAATTTATACATTTTCACACTTCAGTCATTTTCCTATTTTTTGAATTAATCATTAGTTTGAAAAATATTAAAAATAAAAATGATTTGATATCATACCTCAAAGAAAAAACCGTAAAAACACATTTAGGTTTTTGGACGGGACCAGTTTGATTCAAATGAAGTTTGAAAAACCCTAAAAACATATCAAAACCATCTTTCTCAACGGTCATAATCCCTCTCCTCCTCCACGTTTAAAAAAACAACGCTCTCCTCCCTCTCTCTCCAACGTTTTCGAATTCAATCTCTCTCTCTCTCTAGATTGCTCGCGATCTTAGAACAATGAGGACGAAGAACAAAAACACCGACAGCGCCGGCGAGTCTCGGTTTTTAGGAACCATTTCGGCTTCTTCGCTTCGAAACCTCCTTCCCAGATCCACTTCCACCAAGAACAGCAAATCCATCTTCAACCTTCGAAACCCTAACTCCGAAAATACTCCTCCACTCAGTCCTAACATCCAGACCAATCACCACGCTGGCGACGATTCCTCCGCTTCGCCAATCAAGCCTGTACTCTCCGATCTGTCCAAATCTCAGATCACAGAATCGGACGGCCAGGAACAAGCGTCGGCTGCTCTTAACTCGCCAACGGTGAAGGTATTTATGAACTATTGTTTTCTCTTATTGTCTAAATTCGGAATCTGAGAATTAAGAACCTAAGCAATTTGAAAATTGAACAGTAGAAGCTTAATTTTTGAAACTGCTTAATTTTCAGTGTGATTGATGGATCCAACGGTCAGGGTGAACTCCTGCCACCTCTGGACCCATCAGTGAAGGAAATTGAAAATTTTTTCATTCATTTACTTATTTTTTGTATCATTACTTTTTGTTTTTCTTACTTTCTTTGGGTTTTTTAAATTTGTATAGGTTGTGGTGAGAATTAGACCTACTAAAGATGGTGCAAATTGGGGAGATCGGACAGTTAAGAAGGTTTCTTCGCGCAGTTTGTCCGTTGGGGACCGTACATTTTCATTTGATTCGGTTTTTGATTCGAAATCCGGACAGGTATGATTCTTTGATTAGTATGGAATTACATTTTTAAGCTCTGAGTAGGTGAAACCTGAACAATATGAAGAGTGAGGAATTGGATTTTGTTACTCTTCTTAGCTTCGAAGACGAAAGTTAAGTGGATTTTGATTCATGGTTACTTTTTGGTTCGTACCAGGAAGATGTTTTTCAGATGGTTGGTGTGCCTGTGGTTAAAAATGCATTAGCCGGTTACAATACTTCCATCTTGTCATATGGACAGGTACGAATTCATATCCGTAGATGAAAGTCATTTCAACTAGGACAATTTTGTATTTGTTGTGTGAATACCTTTTATTGAATTCTCTTTAGAGCGGAAGTGGCAAGACATACACACTATGGGGTCCGCCGAGTGCTATGGTTGAGGATGCCTCTCCTGGAAGTTGCCAAGGCATTGTTCCACGCATCTTCCAAATGTTGTTTTCTGAGATTCAGAAGGTACGCTTTTTGGTTTCTTGTTTAGTTTTATAGCTGGAAAATTGCGAAAGCACTAAGTAGGCATGTATTGACATGTATTCATGAATGTTTGTTTGGGATTTGTACAAGCAGGAGCAAGAGAACTCTGAAGGGAAACAGTTGAATTACCAGTTCCGTTGCTCTTTTCTCGAGGTATACTTGTTCTTACGTTTCTAAATCCTTTCTATAATATATAGCCTAGGATCCTTATTTAGTAATGTGGTTTGTAAATTTTTCTCTACCACAGATATATAACGAACAAATTGGAGATTTACTTGATCCAACCTTGCGGAACCTTGAGGTGGAGGTTTTCTTTAATATTAAGTTCTTTAACTGATGCTTGTTTTTCAATTTTTTTGGTACATTAGTAAATGCTTAAGATACTAATGGGTATTACTTTAATCTGTTTTAGATTAAGGATGACCCAAAAAATGGATTTTATGTTGAGAATCTGACTGAGGAGTATGTGACTAGCTATGAGGATGTGACACAAATTTTGATTAAGGTGAGCTATATACGTACAATTTTCTATTTACCATCGAGGTCCAAATGTCTATTTTTTCTTGTTTTCTGCTTCACATACTCATCAAGTTTTCTGTACCTGGAGAAGGGGCTTTCAAGTAGAAAAGTTGGAGCAACTAGCATGAACTCCAAGAGCTCAAGGTCCCATATTGTCTGTACACTCATCATCGAATCCTGGTGTAAGGTAAATGCACATTGAAATTTTAGATCTACTAATGGGATATTATTTTTCTAGAATAGAAGGTGGTTTAATTATTAGTTTCGTGTCTGTCACTTGAGTGTAGTACTTAATTACTTGATTCTACAGGAGACCTCATCCAAGTGCTTTGGTAGCTCAAAAACAAGCAGGATGAGTTTTGTTGATCTTGCTGGCCTGGATAGAAATAAAGGTGATGATGATACAGGTAGAAAATGTGCGAGGGAAGACAAATATGTAAAGAAGTCATTGTCAAGGCTTGGGTATGATTCCGCAACCTTCTTCTTATCTGATTCCTTAACTTTCAAATTTCATAATTTTTTCCATCAGGCACCTTATTGTAGACAACTTCTTGTTACAATATGACGAATACATCCCCGATGACAACATAAGAAAAATAGTTGCTCACTATTACTTTCTTCTGCATTAAATTATTATTCGTACACAAGGATCTCTTTTATGGAAAGATAACAAAGCTTTTGAGTATTTCTAGACTTTGACGATCATTTGTCTTTGGCCAGTACTGTAACTTTTCAAGGATTAATGTTGTTATTTTGGTGCAGGCTTTTGGTAAATACTCTTGCAAAAGCGCCTCAGTCTGGAAAATCTGAAGATGTTCCATATAAGTCTTCCTGCTTAACAAATTTACTGCGAGAATCAATTGGTGGCAACTCAAAACTAACTGTCATATGTGCAATTTCCCCAGATAACAAGTATTTGACTGCACTCTGCTAATTGCTTTTTTCCTATGAAGTTTGATTTATTATTAATATGCTTGGATACTTGCATAGCATACATACATTTACCGATGAAACATGTAGTCAATGTATTGGAAGTCCTCGGAAAATTGATTGTGCTTGTCAAATGCAGAAATAATGGTGAGATACTGCAAACACTAAGGTTTGGAGAACGAGTGAAATCTGTTAGGAATGAACCAGTAATAAATGAAATAACAGAGGATGATGTTAATGATCTGAGTGATCAAATTCGCCAGTTAAAGGTACTAAGTTCTTTGTAGTTCTATATGGAATTCTGTCATAAAGGCTGAAGGTGATAGAAATTTGAGATTTATGAAGTGTGTGTTTTGCAGGAAGAACTTATAAGAGCAAAGTCTAGTGGATCGCTTGTGATTAAGAACGGATATTTCCAAGGGAGAAATGTACGTGAAAGCTTGAATCAATTGCGGGTGAGCCTGAATCGATCTTTGATTTTACCCAGCATAGATAATGATTCTGATGAAGAGGTAAATATGGATGAACATGATGTAAGGGAACTACGTGAGCAGCTAGATGAGCTGCATAATTCTTATGAGAAGGATACTAGGGACAATTCTGTCAGTAAAGATTCTGATCAGTTGGGTGGAAGTTGTGATACGGACTCGATAAGGGAAGCTGACTTTCATAGTTCAGATGAAAAAGAAATCGAGGTATTTGAAGAAATTGAACTGGAATTTTCTCAGAATGAGCTTCCCCCTAAGGACAACAACAAATTGGCAGAAAACCTTTCTCCTACCACCACCAGTCTAGAAAACAGAAGTGGTGTTTCAATCAGTTTATGCTGTCAGTCCCCAGTCCTCCAAGACCCAACACTGTCCGAGTCTCCAAAAATTGGAAATGCACAAAGAAAGAGTGTCACTTTTGCACCAAGTTGTTCAGTTAGTCAGAACAATGTACCAGACAATTCCAAGTTCAAGTCAGATGTATTGAGACACTCACTTAACCAAAGTGAAAACATCCAATCCTCTTTGCGCTCAAGCAAGATATTTCCAGGCCCCACTGAGTCATTGGCTGCCAGCCTCCAGAGGGGCTTGCAGATAATTGACTCCCACCAGCAGAACTCTAAATCAAGCAAATCTGCAGTCTCGTTCTCCTTTGAGCATTTGGCATTGAAACCTGTTAAAGCTAATTCTTCATCTCAAACATTACCAGAAACAAGGCCATCCATAGATGGGCCATCTTCTTCGTTCCTTTGTGCATCATGTAAAAAAATAGTGTATAAAGATGATGCCAATGAGGTCCAGGATAGCTTGAAAACATGGACTGTAGTAGTTGATGAAGCAGGAAATCCTAACCAAATGACGGAGGTACGTTAAGTTTACCTTGCTGTAAAACTCAGGAATGAATTCTGATTTGGGAATATGCCTTATTAATTTCCTTTTTTCGTCTATTCAGGATGGATTGGAAGAAGCTAAAAAGGAGGAGCTTGAGAATCGTTGCACGGAGCAAGCAGCTAAAATTGAGCAGTTAAACCAACTGGTAGCATTTTCTCTTTCGGTTTTGATCTCAATAAACTATTTCTTCTCCATATATGTGTCTCTTACATTTCAGAGACTTTTATTCTGTTTTTAGGTAGAGCAATTCAGAAGTTGTGCAGAAAATGGTAAAGAAATGATACCATATGAGGAGTTCAAAGACGGAAAGAAGGTAGGTCGGAGTGCTTTATGTTTTTAACCTTTTCCTGTTCTGATATTAACTTCCTTAATTTTGGATGTTTAAAGTTCTCTTACATGTTAGTGGTGATTTTGTAGCTTGTGAGGGGCAGTTCTGTTGATATTCACCAACCAGAGATTATAAAGGAGAAATGTGAAATACGGGAAGTTCAGACTCAGTTCGATCTTGGGTATGGGAATGCAGATTTTGATATGGATGAGAAGGAAGTACTACTTAAGGAAGTTCAGATGTTAAGGGCCAAATTGCAGTCACGCACTGATGCATTACCCAACAAGTCCACTGAGAGTCTGAGATCCTCTTTATTGTCACGATCCATGCAACTGCGAAAAAGTGGTGCATTTCGAGATAACAGTAAGGAAGAACTAGAGAAGGAAAGACAGAGATGGACAGAAATGGAGAGTGATTGGATTTCCTTAACTGATGACTTGCGGATAGATCTTGAATCCATCCGTCGGCGAGCAGAGAAAGTGGAGATGGAATTGAAATTGGAGAAGCAAAGCACTGAAGAGTTGGATGACGCGCTTCATAGATCTGTCCTTGGGCATGCTCGCATGGTTGAACACTATGCTGAACTACAAGATAAATACAATGACTTGGTTGCAAAGCACCGTGCAATCATGGCAGGAATAGCAGAAGTGAAGAGGGCAGCAGCAAAGGCAGGAGCAAAAGGTCGTGGATCTCGCTTTTCTAAATCCCTGGCAACAGAGCTCTCAGTATTGAGAGTGGAAAGGGAGAGGGAGAGGGAACTTTTGAAGAAGGAGAACAAGAGTCTCAAGATTCAACTGAGAGATACTGCAGAAGCTGTTCATGCTGCCGGAGAACTCCTTGTTAGGCTTAGGGAAGCTGAACATTCAGCATCAGTTGCAGAGGTAACTCATATTTCACCCTCAAACATAGGGTGTGCCATCCACACACCCTTTTTACTTCACACACACACCCCTAAACATATATCTTGGTGCTCTGGATATAGCTTACTTTGGAAAAGCCTAACATTCGGCATTTTTGCGATCAAGTAGTGACCATTCGGTTTGAGTATTTTACAGTTACAGAACTTTACAAAGAGCCTCAAGATAACTTGAAAACTTTTCCATGGGTCATGATTCAAAATTATTCAGGCTTAGAGACCACTCAAGTTAATGGTTGTTTCAAGTTTTTGGATAGAACCACTCAAGTTAATGGTTGTTCCAAGTTTTTTGGATAGAAAGGCTTGAAGTTTGTTTGTGTCTCTCATTAATTGTTTTTATCATCTGTTTTCCCATAAACACAGGAGAATTTTAGGAATGTGCATCAAGAAAACGAAAAGTTGAAGAAGCAAATGGAGAAGCTTAAAAGAAAACACAAGATGGAGCTGATCACCATGAAGCAATACATGGCAGAGAGTAAACTGCCAGAGTCTGCTTTGCAACCACTAAACCGGGAGGACTCTGACATTCCGCAGAACACAATCATAGATGATGATCAGGCATGGAGAGCAGAATTCGGAGCCATATATCAAGAACATTACTGACTGGTCAAAATTTGAAACCAAAATGCAATTTGGAAAGTTTTGGTCTGCTCACTGGCAGTGCAAGCATTCAACTACCGATTTATCTGAATGAGACCCAACTTGGGTTCATGCAATAGACAACAGTATTATGAATTTGTTCCTTTTATTTTCTTTTACCGAGTGCTTCAACATAAACTTTAAAATACAACAGTGTTATGAATTCATTCTTTTAATTTCAATCCATATGATTAAGTGTTTGTTTTGAAGCTATGTCTCGTAAATTTATTTTTCGGGATAATAATTAGACTCCATAATCTATTGCCAAGGATTCACAACACACGATATTAAATACAAAATATCTTATTCTATTGTGTTTTCATGTCTTAGTAATTGATTACTTTATATTTGCTAAAACAATCATCCAAATTTCTAGCTTCATAAGCTTACAAGTAAATTGTGTGCTGATTTACAGAATTTGATAGAAAATGAGGAATTTCTAACAAATCTTAGATGTTTGTTGACGCCGATTATCTGTATATTTCAAAGCAAAATAAAACACTAACGATATAGTAGATCTTCCCATTGCAATGATCCTAGCTGCATGTTAAGATGCAAAAATTTGAAAGTTAAGAAGCTTGCAAGCAAATTGTAAGGTTTTTCAAGATGACTTGCAGAATTTGATAGAAAATGAAATTGCATATTAATCATTTGCGATATATATTGTACTCTCCAGTCGCAATAGATATAGATAATTAATTTCTTCCAATATCTTACAGTCCATTCCTATATGCAAAGTAAAATATTTTGTTTTTATCTCTTCTAATACTTTCTACAATATTGAAAATAAAAAGTGAGTTTTTATCTCTTCTAATACTTTCTACAATATTGAAAATAAAAGTGCTGGTATCACATGAAAAATATGAAAAAGCATCGATCATGTTAATTTCATTTGGAACCCAAAATATGTTATATAACATCCAAATTGAATATTCAACACTTTTTTTTCAGAAAAATAAAAAACCTAACCAAAGGAAAAACCAATTTTCCCAAACAGCCCACCATCAGCAGTACCAAAATTTGTAGGGTTGTAAATTCGACATATGGTGTTACTAATCCATATGATATAATTACGAGCGATGATGAGTTTATATTTTAGGCTCTTAGATGGTGATCAGGCGTGAAGAGCAAAACTCGGAGATGAAGAGCATTTCTGAATGGTCGAACACTAGTCACTGCTATGGCTGGCTGAATGGTCGAAAGTTGAAATCGACTACGAATGCTCACCCATGCTGGCTTTCCCCACCCGAAACTGGCTGTGTACAAGGGAAGCCGGCGCCAACTGGTACAAGCATAGGTTTCTACATCATGTCTTCCCAGGTTGCCGGACTCATTGATGGTTTGCGCGCATTACCACATCACCATTAGGGTACTCTTCTTTATATACTTCAATGCCTTTTCGGAGTTTCACAACCAAATTTTCGCGTCTAATTCACTCTCTAAGTACCTCGCCCTGAAGCACCACACGAATATGCCAAAACCTGAGCTGACAATCCTTTCCTCAAGTTCACCGCTCGAACAAAACTGCTTGAACAAAGCCTGCGCTTGTAAAACCCAAAATTGATCTCGATGTTTCCATTGCGCATTTCCAAATGAGCGCTGGTACTGCTTCAACACGCGTTGGATTTGGTACTGCTGCGCTGGCGGCTTTGGTCTTGAGAGCAGAAATGTTTAAGGCATCAAACACGGGCCCCTGTGTGAGACACTTGTCTTTAGGAAGGTAGGTTTTGGTGAGTTGAAGAAATCTTGTGGGAAAGCACGGCATGATCACTATTACTGGCTGAGCTGCGGGCAAGTTCAGCCCAGTGCTTTATTAATGTGCTGAATGTTGAAGCATCGGCGACCTTATGTAAAATGCTGGCTCCGACCGCCAATCCACCACATTGAAACAAGTTGGCCTGCACAAGTAGAACATTCAGGTTTGTCCAAAATGTCTGATATGGAACGGTTAACTTGGTCCTCAAGAAATGCAGCTCCATGATCATTGCAGCTGATCGAAACATTGTAGTCGACTTTTCCCTCAAAGGGATATAAGCGAGTGAGGGCTTCCGATAATGATTTCTTTAGAAGCTTGAGTTTTTCAGCAAACAGAGAATGCATGGAGATCGATATTGACTTCATCGCAACAACGACGATAGAAGAGAACCAGTGGGATATGAATATCAGGTTGAAACTGATCAAAAACAGAGAGGGCCAAATTTCTGAGGTGGTGGGGAGTTGGAGAGGATGGTTAATTGTTTCCTTTGAGAATGACTTGTTCCACGAAAATCATGAGGTGGTGAGCAAAAATATTTCCACGATAATAAAACAATGAGTAGCTCATAGGAGACGTCGACATATTTACAGAATATTTAAAGGATTTAACAGTAGGAGGTAAAATGAGATACAAAAACACAATTTTGGTGGCAAAATGGATGGATCTACGTTTTTTTCCCTAGATCGTACAAGTAGAGTGAATTGTTGATGCAAATTACTGTCGAATTGATGCAGCGGTAGTATATATATGGTATTTTCTGTAAGCGTGTTCCACTTGCCCATCAGCATTTGCAATCAAAACATCTTTCCATCAACACACAAATCTTTGTTGACCTCTAAAGGTCATGTCTCTGATCGTATAGCAATTGCAAAGACAGCAGAGAAAGATGTGATCACGCATCCCATATGCCCGGAGTTGAATTCTGACCACGGATACACTAGATAAGTGATCACGTCTTTCTCAGTACCAACACAGAAATCAAAACCAGCAAACCCTGACCCAAAAGAAAAAGTGAACAATTGTGCATATCAAAATTCACTAGCATGCCCAGGAAAATATGCTTCAAAATAGGTTTAAAAGAGTAATTGACTTGTTTACTAAATGCTGCTACCATTTTTGTAATAAACAAGAGCGCTGTTTCAAGAGGAATGATCCTGCTCTACCATTTATCTAAATCATAAGTTGACACCAGATTCACATAACTTGATATTGAGGTAAACAAAACAACAAACTCACGTTGGTGAAGTCGGAATATCATCATACCGGAGAACATTTCTCCCTTCCCCATCTAATGAAAATAGCCAAGAACCTGACCCCCAACATTACGCTTAACAGCCTCTTCGTGATCCAACACACCTTCGGGAGTAGTAATCACAACATAACCCCACTGCATGAAGAGAGCAAAACCCATTAACAGAAAAATCCACACACCCAGCAGGCACCCTTAAATAATAACGGACAACAAAAGAACTTTCAACACATCTTTCGACACCAAGAGGTTAACCAACCTGTCGTGTTGGAAGTTTTTGCATTTTGTACTCTTCAATATCTCTTGCCTTCACATCCTGCCTGTAAGTAAGAGCTTTACAATCATTAACCCTGCCTTGTAGTTGAACTGTTATCCTCCCCACTCTATGCGGTTCAAAAACTTGAAAATCCTTGATATAACCTAAGGAAAGCATACCACAGTCAGGAAAATTACTACATGCAACAAATTGATAAATAACATTTGGAGCTTATATGTACTTTTTGATACACCCCCTCCTACTCCCCTTCCAAAGAAACAAGCAAGAAGTGTGATGCATATGGTACATGCAAAAAAGTAATACCATGTCTCCAATTAAAACTACAAATTTAACCAAAGCATCCCATAATTAATTACAAGTTGCCTATAATGCTAGTCCTCTAATAGCACGTTTTAAAACCATCACCAATTTATTCAAAGCAATATATCCTCAAACAGTCTTATTATTTATTTATCTTATTCAAGCATGCCTGATTATGGCATGCATCAGAATGAAGGCAGTGTTATGAAATTCATAAATTGACATTAAATCCATGAGACCAACAAAACAAATAAGTGACAGCATTTGACATCGTAGGTAAGCTCGGATGAAAGAAAATAAAGCCCTAAAACTGGTCAGCCTGTTCCAGATACCTCTTTCTCGTTTATGTGAAATAATAAAAATAAAAATTAAATAAACCTATGTTGATTAAAGCCAAATTCCTAGAGCCCACCCCAACTAACCGAACCCAGTTCTATAGATCCTTATTCACTACAAGTTTACCGTCTTCAAAACCCTCTCAACAAATTAACTTTACAAAAATCCATATCCGAAGGGACATAGTAAATAGTTAGTCTCAATTATCAAAGTATATATAAAAAAGAGGAGACTATAGGGTTTTACCTCGATCTTTCATGATTTTGAGGAATGATGACATTACTGTGGATATGGGTTTCAACTCCACAGTATCTTTCCCCCTTCTCTCCGCATTCACTATCGATCTCAATGCATTATTCAATATCATTCTCCCCATCCTTCTCTGTGCAAAATCCAACCCTCAAATGTCACACACCTAAATCAAGGCTCTGTCGGAAACAAAATGGTATTGTGATGATGTTTTTAAAATCTCTTATAGCTGTGTAGTTGGAGTGATTAGCTGTGTAGTTGGACATGTGAAGATTTGAAATCTTGAAAAGTATATCTAGAGAACTAGAAAACTAGGTCACATTTCTGCACATAAATCCTACACAAGGGAATCCATGGAGGGTAATGGCCCTTCACCCGTATATTTGTTTGAGTACGGGGTCAGGAAAGAATTCTCGTAACTTGGAGAAATAAAGCTAACAACTCAAATTTAATACAAGCATACTAAAGCTTCCCAATTTTCTTATAATCGCTTTAACTATTATTTCAATGGTTAAAAAGGTTCTTTTATCTAATTTACAGATTGTCCAAAGAAAGAACAATGCCAAAATTGAAGGTATCCTATCCTGTCCTTTGAAATAAAATAGTAGTAAAAAACAATATACTGCAGCATCTTCTTCTCCGCTTTAACATGTACTTGAGTAATAACCAGAAGAAATAGCATTATGCCATACCAGCTTAAAGGTATGTTTGAGCGAAAACTTCCAAATTCCAAGGTATTTAGGCAAAATAAAGAAGAAATGGATCAAAGAAAGTTAGATAGGAGGAATTAGAGATGATCATTACAAAGCTATGGGATTTGTAAATGACTCCTCCCAAGTAGTCATTTGCAAATCTCTCCATCATGCCTTTTGTAATGCTCATGTGGTGCATTTCTAATTCCTCCTATCATTTTTTTTTTTGTGATCCATCTCTTCATCACCATCCCTAAATCCCTTTGAATTTGAAGGTTCCTCACCCAAACATACCAAAAGAATTGATAGAGTATTATGTGCAGCTTAATTACAATGCAAATGGCAGTCATGTTTTCTCTAAAACTTTAGGGGCAGGTATCACCACAACAAACACACACTTAATCAAACAATGACGCATTCACACTACATAATCAAAACGTGCATTATTTTAGTATGCTGATTCCAGAAAGGTAAGCATTCATGAATTCACAGAGGTGTCAAGGATCAAATCAAGCTCTATACAGGCTGTTGAAAACCCAAAACTGGCATTCAGTCTACAACGTAACATAGAATGTCTTCAGCTGGTATATACTAAACCCTAAACCCTAATTAGTTGACAACCAATCCCTAAACCCTAAACCCTAAATCAAAATCACATTTCTGGTTAGCTCCATTTGTCAAACCAAATAATTGACAATGAACTTTCGGTGTTTAAGCGCAAAAGCAATCCGGGCAATTACAAGAAACGAGGAATGAGACTGTAAAACAGAAAAAAAACCCAGATATGAATTAAAGATAAGAAATTACCTTTTCGGAGTGATTGGAAAATATGAACTGAATTTCGGGGACGAGAAGTGGCAGCGGAGGACCGTTAGGCTTGGTTCACACTTCACTGCTGGGCTTCCATTGGGCCTAAGAGTGTGAATTAACTAAAATTCACATAATCAACGCTAAAGCTACTAACGATCTATTTGATCAGAGCGCTCATGCTGTAATTAGTTAGTAATTCAATATTATAGTCCAACTCAGGCAGTTTGGACGGGTTTGATTGCCAACCCAACCTTCACAATTCGGGTTTCCCCATCCCCGCCTTTAAGACCATCTCCAACCCTGACCTAAAACTTAAAACCATTTAGCCCAGAAAATTTAGGTTTTAGCCCAAAAACAGCTTTTCTACTCCAACCATTTTGGCCTAAAATTTTAGCCCCAGACTATCAAAAAATGAATTAAGGCTATTTTTTTTTAAATTAACTTTAAAAAAAATTTATGTAGACTATCCTAAATTAATTTTATGAACATTTTAACCTAAAAATATTTAAATTCCAATAAATTTTGAAAAATCACTAAATCAATACATGAAAATCATGATAAACCACATAAACTAAAAAAAAAAGACAATTAATAAACCACATAAACCATAGGTATTTATAGAGTTTTTGGTTGATTTTAAGTTAAATAATTTTTTTAAATTATTCTAGCCGTTGGATTTAAATTTGGACTGTTAGATCTTTTTTTTTTACCGTTAGATTTGATTATATTCGATGTAAGCCGTTAAATTCAATAAATATATAAATATAAAACAAAACAAAAAATTGAACCTAGACCGTTGGATTAACCAACGGCCCAATTACCACAACCACACGATGAAGAAAAGTAGCCGTTGGCTACATGACAAGGCTGACAAACCGGGGGACACACCCACTTGGGTGGGGTCCACCTCGGTTGAATGCAGTTTGAACCCTACGCGTGCTGGGCGTGGCAGAGGGAATGGAAAGAGGAGGGAAAAGAATCATACTCCTCCCAGATACCTAAACATAATTTATAAATTTTCATCGGCTATACATCTAGAAGGTAGTGTCAACAAATTGAATTTAGGGCAAAACTCTAGTCACTAAAATGAATTAAAATATAAGGTAAATTTGAATCACATTATTACTAGTCATCGTGAGATTAAGCTCACCATTTTCTTTAGTGTAGATAATATCAGTTGTTAAAAAATAAAAAGAATCAAAACAGTGCCGGTCCGACGTCGTTTCATCTTGTTTAAAACCAATCTTTTAAGAATTACTAAACAAATAAAATGCGGAAATAACAAGGAGGCGTATTGATTGTAGTGTCAGTTTAGGATTTGAGTTATTTCCGCTTTTGGAGATTGAATAGGCAGAGCGAGTAGCAGCCGGCCATGGCGACGACGTCGGTTGATTCTCCAAACACTGAGATGGATCCCAACACTGAGCTCGATACTAATCCTAACCCTAATTCTTCAAACTCCTTAGTCCCTGCCTCCCCCAGTGGCCCTGCTGTCTGCCTTCTCAGGTTCGCCGGAGACTCCGCTGGCGGCGCGTTCATGGGCTCCATTTTTGGATACGGTCCTCCCTCTCTCTCTCTCTATATATATATATGTGTGTGTGTGTGTGTGTGTGTATGTTTGTATTTGTGAATCTTTTAATTGCATAATTGTGGTGTTTCTATATGGGAATTTGAGTGGTGCTTATGCTTTTATTAGATGATTATTTAGGGTTTAGGAAAGAGTGAATTTTCTCTTTCCGATTTTTTGGTGGGTTTTGTTCATAATTCCTCCTATGTCTTGATATGTGAAATTGTGGTTTATAGGGTAAATTTGGGGTAAAGGTAGTTAATTTGTTGTGATATGGACTCTAGTTTTGATGATTTCCTGCTGGAACTGATAATATATAGTGAAGCAATAAATTGAGGTTAAGTTGATATTTTAAGGCTCCGGAATTGCACTGTGTAGTTTAAGGTTGTGGATAGACTTGAACATGCGGCATTCTGAACTTTATACTGCTGTATGCTTGGTTCCTTTCTATGCTCATTGCATCTAACAAGCCGTTGTTATGAGAGAATTCCGATTGTTTGTGATTGTTAGATTTATGGAGTAATTAGTCCATTTGGATAATGCCAGTCATTTCTCTATGCCGTATTCACATAATGAGGGGATGTAGAACAAAACCTGCCACTCAAACTTTGGTTGAGTTGAGTTTGGCTCGATATTGCGTTACTCAGTGTGGCGGCTGTCGCCTGATTTTTATACATGAAAAAACAGCTAGAGATTGAAGATTGTCTTGATATCAATTTAGCAATGAATTATTAGACGAGCAAACCCAGCTTCAGCAAACTCAGCCCCAGTTTATCTTTTTTTTACATACACATGTCAATCGAACTGAGTTTTTTTTGTTTTACCTTGCCTGGATGTGTTTCAGGTGCGGGGTTGTTCAAGAAAAAAGGTTTTAAAGGATCCTTTGCAGATGCAGGATCTTCTGCTAAGGTATGGGAATTCCTATTATTAAATTATAGCATTGCAATCTGAGTGTAATTAGTTTAGTTTTTTTTTGTGAAATGCTATTTACAATGTCAAATGTTTCTTTGAATTCAGTTGTTAAGGTATCTTTTTATATTTACCCCCTTTCAGACATTTGCAGTTTTGTCCGGAGTGCACAGTTTGGTTGTCTGCATGTTGAAGAGGCTGCGAGGAAAGGATGATGGTATGGGAACTTGAATGCAGAAATAGTACTTTTACGTTATTCATTCATTATATCGTGTTCGCTCTTTCTTCCTCTGCAGTCATCAATGCTGGAGTAGCTGGATGTTGCACTGGTCTTGCTCTTAGTTTTCCAGGTATCCATCGTATTACAGAGTTCGATAATTTATAAATTAGCAATAAACTCATTGACTGTGCTGTTAAAATTTAAATTCTTAATATCTATAGAACTCCCGATTTTTGTTCTCTTTCATTTTTGGATTGTTATAACGAGCAAGTCGTTTCCTCGCTAATCAATAAAGCAGTTTCTGTACAGTCTATTGTATCTTTAATTTAGAATACCTTATTTAATTTGCAGGTGCACCCCAGGCTCTTCTACAAAGCTGTCTCACTTTTGGGGCATTCTCATTTGTTATTGAAGGCCTAAACAAGCAGCAGCCGGCTTTAGCACAACCATTTTCTGTGAGGAAGAAAAGTGAGCAAGTTCGCCCCTTGGTGCTCCCCCTTCAATTTTCACTCCCGGGAGAACTAAAAGCGGGTTTCACCTTCTTTTGCAATTCCTTGAAGAATCGCGAGAAGGGCCCTTCTCACCCAGCCTAAGAAATTTTGTCTCATCAATGCTATTTATGCTTTTTGGTCTTGAATTCAAGTGAACCTCTTTCAGTACTTTTTCCTCCGTAAGACCGTATATTATGTGCTAATGTAAATCTTTTTAGTTGAAATTCTAGTTGCAAGTTATGAATTGGGTTCTTGATCGCGAAATCTGTTGGATCATGGTGCACGTATATTTCTGATTTTACCCGATTGAGAAACATGTCGGAAGTTACAATTTTCATGACCATCTATGCCTGAATTGCTGTGTGTTGGCCAGCATCGACCGTCGTATGCCACACGGTAACTCAGTCTTATACTGTTTTGGATAATGGTGGCTCCAGGCTCCAGCCCAACCTGGTCCTCCCCTGCCCCGCACCGATGATCTGCAACTTCAGGCCACCTTGCCCCAACGACCCAACCACTGCACCACCAGATAACCAGTTCCATCCAACGCAGGTCTCCCCGGTTGCGAGCCATACTTTTCTAATCGCTCTCCACCGCACTACAGCCTACTGGAAGCTGCATATTTTGCCACTCCATTTTCTCTGATGAAACATTTGAGTGTTTCCAGATTCGGCATTCCTTAGAGATTAAGAAACGTTTTTAGGTACACGGTTCAAGTCAAGTCAAGTATCTCTGTCAAATGACTCATTGGGTATCCTTTCGAGGATTTCCACTGTTCTCATATTCGGATCCATCTTAGGCTTATTGACTCCAAGATTCCCATTCCCCCTGCTATGCCGACACGTATGTTGAAAGTTTACTTTTACTCAATTATTACAAACGAACAATTTATGGACCGTTTGATAATTATTTCGTTTTCAGTTAAAAAAATGAATTAGAAATCAAAATCTGAAAATGAAACAAAAGAGTAGAAACTGTTTCAGAATAAAAATCTGAAAATGAAAACAAAGAAGTGAAAAAACTGTTGTAGAATAAAAAGGTAAAGGTTTAATTTGCCAAATGGTTATCAAACGGCTTCTTAGCTATTTTATTTTATTATGTAGGTTTTCTTGTCCTCAAGGAATTAGGGTTACTTATTGAAAAAATGTTAGGGAGACTAAATCATGTAGAGCACATAATGTGGCGTTTGATGATTGGATTTTTTTGTTAATGATTTAAAGAAGGAGTCTAATTATCATTTAGTACTACGGTCTAGTGATATTCCTCTTAACTTGTAAATGAGAGGGTTTATGTTCAATTCTAGTCAAAAGTGAATTTGAATTACATTATTGCTAGCACATTGTGAGACTTAACACACTCTCATACCCTTTAGTGTAGATAATACCTTTTTTTTTTATTAAAAAAAAAAAAAAAGTCTACCCATCACATCATGTAGTTTCTCAAATATGGTTCAACTAAATGGCTCTCTAGCATCACTCTTACTTATTTGATTTGGTTTACCTTGTCAAATATGTTTGTATTTATAAAAAAAAAAAAAAAAAAAAAGTCTACCCATCACATCATGTAGTTTATTAAATATGGTTCAACTAAATGGCTCTCTAGCATCACTCTTACTTATTTGATTTGGTTTACCTTGTCAAATATGTTTGTATTTTATTCTCTATAAATGAGAGAGAGGAATAAAGTATTCGTTGCGTGGAATTTTGATATACTATTTGAGAGAGGATCCTTGCTTGATTCTCTTTGTGAGGATCCCGAAGATTCTCCAATCACACCCGTTCATCATACATCGTGCGGTCAGTTTTCGTCAGGTATTGTTTATATTCAATTTTAAATAAAAAAATTTACAATAATTTCTGACCGTATGATGAACGAATATGATTTGAGGATCCCTTGGATCCTCAGGATCCACACAAAGAGGATCCGACGAGGATCCTCACTCATACTATTTTAACTTTCTTGAATTTCAAAAAATAAGTCAAATTTTCTGTTTTTTGTCATAATTGATATTAACTACGATTATTGGTGTATTTGTAAAACTGATGACAACATTGGGGGATTGTGTTAACGCCTTCACTTTCAAGAATCAAGATGTTACCATTCAATACTACGGTTTGATGATATTCTTCTTTGCTTAGAAGTGAGAGGTCTTAAGTTCAGATCTTGTGGATGGAGAATTTAAAACCAAATTAGGTTGCCCATTACGTGACTTAGCCAAACTCCTCCTCTCCTTAGTGTAAAAATATCAATGTACTGAAAATAAAAAAAAGAATCAGAATGTTTGCTACGCATCCGCTCATAACATTTATGTTTGAATGCTTTTTTCACACGACATTGCATTATTTGATCATAATATTTAAGAAAAACTAATATTTATGTTCTATATAAGTTGTTGTCATCTAACAACCCATCTCTGTTATTATGGTCCCGCTCAAATATAATATTGTCATCAATAAATAAATAAATTACAACTTGAAGGCCAATACTCAATAGTGGGATTAAGTGAGATCAATAAATAAATAAACAAATTACAACTTGAAGGTCAATACTCAAAGTGGGAGATCCTTACCTGGCTGGGGAAAAAGATAGAATGTGAAACGGGAGGAGGTTGTGTCTGTGGATAAAATTTTCATTGTGATCGGAATAAGAGTGGTATATTACGTATTTTTATATAAATGATGGAAATTTTTAATATTTAAATTATTAACTTTTTAACACACATATTCCATCATTTCTACAGTGACAAGTGGTGTACCATCATGTGTTCCGATCACAGTGAAAAATCTCTCGTGTTTGATTGGCTGGGCCCCACCACACTGACAAGGAATATAAACAAAAGGGTAATGCTAGGTAGATTAAATTTGCAAATTAAATGATGTGTCACCGTAAAGAAATAAGCACGTTAATCAACACTTAAATAATAATTCAATCATCAACTTTTATGTCATTTAGTTTACAATATTTAATCTATAGATTTAGCCTCTAGTATAACCTTACACAAAAGGTTGCAACGTCAGGCCGGCAGATCTTCTCAGCTGGATCAGTTTGTTTTTAGTGGCTGCTAAACTCTGGTCCTTATCGTTGTTAAATTTTATCACCAAAATATTTGAATTTTAATATATATTTGAGTTTTTTTTTAATTTTTTTTCCCTTTTTTAATTTTTTTTCATTTGAATGTTTCTTTATTTACGACAATTTTGAGGTTGTATGAAGAACCGTTCAAGATTGTCCTTTTCCTGGTTCCAAAAATACACTTCTCGTCTTTTTACTTAAAATATGGCCTACGGATCGACCAATTGTTTCCCTTGGTTAAAATTAGGGAGTTTTAACGAAAAGTCCGCGGTACTGTTCACTTTAACGAAAAACCACATTTTTACACTAAAAAGTCAAACCTGATACTGTTCACTTTACCATTTATTTTGTCCTTATCGTTAAAACTCAAAGTTTTCAAGCCATTTTCATTAGTTTTCCTTTAAAATTATGGGGAATACCGTTTACATTTTTCATTGTGAAGTTCATCCGTGGACTTTGTAAAAGCAGGTAGCTCAATGGTTTTATATTGTTCATTCCATCGGCATTAGCTTGAAAGGTACAAGGGACGACTTGTGGCCAAATGTTATACTGATACATATGACATTGATTATACAGAAACATTTGCTCCGGTAGCAAAAGATCAATACAGTTAGAGTGTTGCTTTCTTTGGCAGCTAATTTAGATTGGCCAATACAACAATTTGATGTGAAAAATGCTTTTTTACACGGGAATCTTACAGAAGAGGTGTACATGAATATCCCGCCAGGGTATACATCAGTATCAAAACGAGGAGTAGTATGCAAATTGAACAAGGCATTGTATGGACTGAAACAATCACCTAGGGTGTGGTTTGGGAGGTTTCGAACGGCCATGATAAAGTATGGGTTTAGGCAGAGCAATTCCAACCATGCACTATCAAACGTCGAATGAGTAGTTAACAACACTCATTATTTATGTGGATAATATGTTTGTTACAGGCAATGCTAAGGAAGAAATCTTGAAGTTAAATGATTACTTGGCAATCGAGATGTAGAGGAAGGATCTTGGTGGGCTTAAGTATTTTTTGGGTATGGAAGTGGCTCGGCTGAAACAGAGCATATTTCTATCTCAAAAGAAATATGTTTTGGATTTGTTGACAGAAATCGAAATGCTTGATTGTAAACTGGTTGACACTCCTATCATTCAAAACCATCATCTTACAGTGTACCCTGACCAAATTTCTACTAACAAAGACCAATCAAAGGTTGGTTGGGTGATCATTCTGCCTGTCTCACACTAGACACGACATTGTGTATGCAGTGAGTGTTGTAAGACAGTTTGTGCCCTCTCTGAGGGAAGCCCATGACACACCCTGACTGGAATGAAGGCGTGTTGGCCTTCACGTGAAGGTGACGTAACCAAAAGTGCAAGTGATAAAAGAAAATTGTGAATAAATTAAAACTGAAACTAGAAATTAATTAACTAATAAAATGAGTGTGCAGTAATGGTTACAACCCATAAACTACTAATATTTAGAGCATAGATAACAAAGGGTAAAGCAATCGAACGAGAGAAGTACTTATTACACAATTAGAGATAAGTTCCTACGTTAAGATGGAGATATGTCAGAATCCACCAGCTATTCCACGTACGCCAAGAGATAAATCAACTAACTAGGACCTGGAGGGGCGAAAAATAGAAGGGTGAGTGGGCACAAAAATAAAGGTTTATAAAATCCTTTTATTTTACAAATATACTAAACCACTAGCTGTAAAACAAGTATAGTTTCCAAAAAATCATACTACGTATAAGTATGAAGCCAAATGCATGCCAGCAATAAATTCATACAGATACCACAACAGAATATATCAACGACAATATGAATATAATTAGGTGCTCAACAAGCTATACTAGCAAGCAATCGGAGTCACCTAATGTGACATGTACGACAGGCTAGGTGTAATAATAATATAAGCTCTAGTATCACGTGAAGCTAGCGCTATGCGCGGGTCACCTACGAGTCGGAGTCACCTAATGCGACCTGTACGACAAGCTAGCACCTACTTGGATCCAAGGTGAGCGTGCGGTGCGAGAGGTGAACATACACATGAAAGACTAGCC
The DNA here is from genome assembly GCA_035220775.1 of Malus fusca. Classification (NCBI taxonomy): domain Eukaryota; kingdom Viridiplantae; phylum Streptophyta; class Magnoliopsida; order Rosales; family Rosaceae; genus Malus; species Malus fusca. Next base: position 28,730,119 of record CM069069.1, read on the forward strand.
TGGCCTTGGGCTGAGCACTAACACCTGAGTGTAGTAATGATGAGCCGACTATATGAATATGAGTATGCCAAAAATTCAATCATTCCAACAATACAATAAACTCACCTGGACTTACCTGCACGTCCTGTAGAATGACTTAGCATTTCGCAATAACGTAATATTTATGAGCAAGTAAAATGCATATGAATATGCCATTATCAAATATATAAATCTCAACCACATAACAACATTTTTAAAATTATATAACTCATGGCATAATATGCATAACATATTTTAAAAGCATTTGTGGAAACTATAAAGTGTGTATATATACGAAAACAAAATGCCTACTCACTGGTATGTCGTAGGGTCATAGCCCCCTAGCCTCGCTTGTCCACTTACGTCCTCAGGGTAAGTTTCCCCTATATGTGAAACAACTACTGATAATTAATTAATAGGACATATACGGAAAAACTAGGAAAAACTTCCCATAATTTGCTCAAACGGAAGGTTTGAATATACCAAAATGTTCTACTCGAAGTCACGGACCTGCATGTAAAAACCACTCGTCAATCGGAGGCCGGACGCGCCCTCACACGCCGTCCAACCCACGGCCACGCGCTTGCACACGTCTGACAGAAACCTAACAACAGTTAGGAATATTCTGTTAAAGTGACGGAATATTCCGTTAAAAGTTAATGGCGTTACCTGACGTCGTTAGAATATTCTGTCAACTTTGAAGGAATATTCCTTGTCTTCTACGGTGAGCCTCGCCGTCCGCCGCCGTTTGGTTTCGCCGAAAACTGAGAAAATCGCTAGTTTCTGAATTTTTTTCAAAACTTCATATATTCTTCATTTCTCAACCATTTTCGACGCATTTTATATGGAAATGAAGGGAATGAATAGGAGAACAAGTTTCTACATTCAGAAAGTCCAAAAAGTGGACGGAAATTGTCTGAAATTAGCTCGAAGCTCTTAGACCTTATTTCAACTCCTTGAAATTGTGGGTTCTCACCTTAACTTCACTCCAAACTTATTCTAGGGTCTCCCTGGAGTTGTGTGGAAGCTTCCCCGACCTTCAAAACCTTGGGATGCGGTCGAGATCACGTCGATGTAGAACTCATCGAGTCGGAGCTTCCGAGTTGCTCCGCGTTGACCACTCAAAATTCAACCAATGCGTGATCTGAAGGTATGGTTGAGTTCAATATCAAAATGAGGAGTAGTATGCAAATTGAACAAGGTGATAAGCTCATATTTATACATATTTTACATCAAATTCTCTCGTCTTTTCTTAGTTAGTTTCTTATATTTTTGAGTTATTTACTTTGTTTTTGTGTTTTATCAAATTTATCTAGCTAAGAAAATAAAAATAGCATAAGTGTGATTTTATGTAATAAATTCGTGTCAAAACTGTTTAGCTTTTAAATTAAATAAAAAAAATATATATATATATAATAATAATAATTCATTGTTTTATATAAAAGATAGCATTATATATTTATATATATATATATATATATATATAGATATATATGAAGTTGGGTGGAGTGAGCTGTAAAAGGAAAGATTAGAAATAAGAAAGAAAAGTGCATGCCTCGGTGGTGGACAAAAACAAAAGGAGCTGCATGGCAGCTAGGTGAGTGGAAATAAAAGAAGAATAAAGAAAGGGGCCATAAAATAAAGGTTAGGATAATGGGGAATAAGTGTGCAGGAGAGTGGAAGCTGCCGAGGCAGCTGGGAAGAAATAATAAAAGGATATAAGGGGGAAGTCAGGAGGAAACGAAAGGAGGAGGCTGCCCTTGCAGCCTTGAAAAAGAGAAAATTACGGGAAAGCAAGGGTGAGCACGGAAAGGAAGGCCCTGGGGGTACTGACTGGGGAGGTCTCGGGCAAGGCTGCCTTGGCAGCTGGAGAGGGAGACGAGAAGGTGAGGTGCGCAGGAAATTGGAGGGCTGCCTTTGCAGCACAGCACGAGACGCAGAGACTGACGAGGAAAGAGCAGCTGGCGACAGCTGCCAACTGACCAGCGTGAGGAAAGAAAGCCTCGGGAGCGAATTGGAAGGCAGGACAGCTGCCTTAGGCAGCGCAAGAAGGCAGGTGGCTGGCAGATTCAGGCGGCTGGCAGATAGTCCAAAAGAAGGCTCGCAGAGCAGCCAGAAGGAGGCCACACGACCTCTTGCTGCGAGGTCAGTCAGAAACAGGAGCCGGCGCACGCAAAGTAACAGAGAGACTGACGGCAGCAGGAAGCTTGCGACAGGAGCAGGGGAAAGGTGGCGCTGCCTTAGGCAGCGAGAGAGAAATCAGGAGAAGAAGGGAGCAGGAAGCTGCCTTGACAGCTGTAAGCAGGGCAGCACGCAGGTCAGCACGCAGAGAAGCTGCCCTTGGCAGCTGGCGCACGTAGGGGGATCTCGGACAGAGGAAGAAATTCCTCTCTCGGTTTATTTTTCCTAAACTCACGTCTTATTTTTATGTTTTATTTTTCTTAAACTCATGTTTAATTTAATTTGCTTTTCAATTATATTAAACATGTGTAACTAATTTTCTGTTTGGCTAGAGGTTAATTCAAAACCATGGATATATTTGTAATATGAATTGATTACCTTCAGTTGTGATTTCTGAGTTGTGATTTAATTTGCTTAACTGCTTGATTGATAACTTATTTTTGTTTGTCGATTAAGGATGCATACTTAATTTACATGCATGAATTTGATGCTAGAATATAAGTGAATTTCACCTAATCGTTATGAACTTATATTCACAAGTAGTGAAGGTCGCTTATAAACGATCGCGTTAGGTAAATTCTTGGCATAAGTTTCATGCAATTCATAGTAACAAGTGCCTCGTCAATGCTTATGATTTTCATAAAACTTAATGATTCTTGCTTGTATCTCTATTATGCAATTCATGTAGGGAACTTGTAGGGAATGTTTTGGGTTGTCGTATGCAATCATCCAATCCATTAACTTAAGGAAAATCTGAAGGTTAATTTAAGCGGACCTAATTAACTTGGGGCGTTGAGAATTTACAATTTATTGAAAGAACAACTGAAAATCAATTTAGGTTGCATATGTGTCATGTGTGGAGAATAATCCTCTAGCCAGTCCGTCATTTATCATTTTACCTTAATTTCATGTTTTTGTCAATTCTGTAATTTATTTGTTTTAATTTCAATTTCATCAAAAATCAATCCCCCGTTTATTTTAAAGTGTTAGATTTATTAGAAATAAATTTAGTTTGTGTTTTCTAAAATCTTGAATTATTTTGAGTATTTTGATTTGTTTTAGATTATTTGTTAGTTTTATTTTGAGTTATTCTAGTTAAGTGTTTTGAGTCTAGTTTAGTGTTTTAAATTTTGTTTTTACGTTTTTAATTTAATTTTACTTTGGTTAGCATCCCTAGTTAATCCCCGGCCTAGAACGATCCCTACTTACATCATTACTACAACTGTCACAAATAGGGTTTAAATTTGTGCGTTAATTTATTTTCGCATCACAAGGCATTGTATGAACTGAAACAATCACCTCCGGCGTGGTTTGGGAGGTTTCGAACGGCCATGACAAAGTATGGGTTCAGGCAGAGCAATTCCGACCATGCACTATCAAACATCGAATGAGTAGTTAACAACACTCATTATTTATGTGGATAATATGTTTGTTACAGGCAGTGACAAGAAAGAAATCTTGAAGTTAAAAGATTACTTGGCAACCGAGATGGAGATGAAGGATCTTGGTGGGTTTAAGTATTTTTTGGGTATGGAAGTGGCTCGGCCGAAACAGAGCATATTTCTATCTCAAAGGAAATATGTTTTGGACTTGTTGACAGAAGTCGAAATGCTTGATTGTAAACTGGTTGACACTCCTATCATTCAAAACCATCATCTTGCCATGTACCCTGACCAAATTTCAACTAACAAAGACCACTATCAGAGGTTGGTTTGGTGATCATTCTACCTATCTCACACTAGACACGACATTGTGTATGCAGTGAGTGTTGTAAGCCAGTTTATGCAATCTCTGAGGGAAGCCCACATGGGTGCGGTTGAACGAATCCTTTGCTAACTGAAGCCCGCACCATGTGGAGGCATCATGTTTTCGAAGAATTGACATTTTCAAGTGGACGATTATACTGATGGGGATTGGACGGGAAATATTACGGTCTACTTTGGAGTACTTTACATTATTAGAGGCAATTTAGTGACTTGACAGAGTAGGAAGCAGAAAGTGGTTGCTTTGTCAAGTGCAGAAGCAGAATATAGAGGTATGGCGAAAGGAGTATGTGAATTATTATGGCTTTGGCGGTTATTTACAGAACTTGGGTACCCACCCTGCATCAAATCTATTATGTGACAATAAAGCGGCCATTGATATTTTAAATAATCCAGTTCAACATGATTGGGCTAAACATGTGGAAGTGGATAGACATTTTCTTAAGGAGAAGTTAGATGCAAATATTATTCAATTTCCTTTTGTAAAATCTGAAGATTAGTTGGCAGACTTCCTCACAAAAGCCATTGCAAGTCAAGTCTTCTACTACTCACTTGACAAGTTGGGCATGAATGACATTTACCCACCAACTTGAGGGGGACTGTGGAGTGCGTTGACTTTTGTGTGTATTTAGGGGGATTTATTTCCCGTTTGAAGCCGTAGGGTGAATATTATTGTATACTCATACCTTGTAATTCAAGTCTGTACCATATATATCTGCCTTCCTTGTGAGAAGAATAATATCAAGAATTGAAAGCCAAATAAGGCCTGAATTAGCAAAGGGATGGATCGAACTCGAGCCACTGATCATGTGTTTCCCCTGCATGTGTTGATCCCTTTCTTTGTTATTGCAGTAGAGGCAAGCATTCAGGAATGTAAGTTTTATCCAACTGCTACGTCCTTTATGTAACTGCTTCTTCTCCATTAAATGGGCAGAACTCGTTAGCGGCATTCAAAAGTTTGGATCATAGTTAGACTTGAAGAGTAGTTCATAACCATTCCTTCTGTGATGATTATGGACTTATCAATATGACAGTGAAGTAGTACGGTATAATAGATTGATAGATCCATGGATGGCGGTTCGAGCATTGAACTGTGTTAAATTCTATGCAGATGTCCCTATGAAGATTCTCATGGATGAGTGGAACATAAGACCAACCAGTTGGGTGGGTTCAGATCCTTGTGGTAATGGCAGCTGGGAAGGTGTTACGTGCACGAATTCGCATGTAACCTCCATGTAAGTTTTTGCCTGTTTCCACCATTTTCATTGCTCCTGGATGTTGCTTAATTTTCTTCCATTTTCGGATACCAATGGCTTCTTTAATTTCAGAGAATTGGCAGATATGGCTTTGACAGGTTCGCTTCCCAGCGATATCGAGCTGTTATCTGAGCTTGAGGTTCTGTACGTCTTCAATCTGATTCTCCGCATTGCGTTTTACATAATTATGATACTTCACTTGCAACTAATATGTGAACCAAAAAATCCAGGATTTTTCTTTCAAAGCATTTTAATCGTTACTGAAATTACTTTAGCTTTCACTTCATTATTTGATTCATTTCTTGGTTATAGATTTCTCATTAGTCTTTTGTAACTCTTTTCTCACCCTTTTTCATATAGGAATCTGTCTTTTAACAGGGGCCTGAAAGGACTGCTTCCGGCATCAATTGGAAAGTTGACCAAACTAGTATACTTGTAAAAAAGAATTACCGGTTTCTTCACTTTCGTAATTTTTGATATGTGATTATTCATCCACCTAACTACCTTGTTGCTTTCTTCTTTACATGTCAGAAACCTGGTTGGTTGCAGTTTCTTCGGTCCAATTCCAGACACTATGGGATCTCTAAAGCAGCTTTCTTATCTGTAAGCCGTCCTCTCCCTCTCGCCCTTGATCATTCCAAACAAGGCGTTTAAACACGCCAATATGCTATAACATGGCAACTCTTCATTTATATCCTGCTGCAGATCTTTGAAAAACAATAGCTTCAGTGGCCGGATTCCACCTTCCATTGGTAATATGACCAATCTTTCCTTTCTGGACCTTTCTGACAACCAACTTCAGGGACCAATCCCAGTATCTAACAGGACTGCACCCGGTCTTGATATGTTACATTGGGCGAGGCACTTGTACGTCAATTCTAGTTAACCCTGAGCTGACTAATCTTTTGCCTCCCTTTGGTTTATGCCCCTCTGATTCTTTTATACACTTCAAATACAGTCATTTTCAAAATAATCAGCTCTCTGGTACAATTCCTCCTCGACTTTTCAGTTCACAGATGGTTCTGGTACATGTGTAAGTTTCCTTCACCTGAAAATCTCAGTTGGTAAGAGAAACACATTACCTTATCTGCTTCGAGTACTTTTGTCTGTGCAGGGTTTTTGACCGAAATAATCTAACTGGCGTCATACCTTCCACACTCGGACAAGTGCAGACACTGCAGGCAGTGTAAGTGTCTATTTCATATTCACAAGATATTTATAAGTTGTGGGTTGTATCTAGTTGTACTGAATATCTTGTTCTGGTACAGAATCCTTGATAGGAATTCCTTAAATGGGTCCGTTCCCTCAAGCCTCAACAATCTAACAAAATTGGCCGAACTGTAAGAAAACGGCTTACCAGACAAAGAATTTGCACTTTTGAACATGTTGTTTGGATTTCACTTTACTAAAGAGAGACCAATGGTAATATGTTTTCAGGCACTTGTCCAACAATCAGCTGACTGGCACCATGCCAAACCTTACTAGCTTGAATGGCCTGAACTATGTGTAAGTGCAACATTACTGATTTTTTCAAGTTCGATCTAAAAGATGTTACGCTTTGAATTTCATCACTTTTTCCCATGACTAAAAATGGTTACAATCATATATATTCCATATCATTGATCTGCAGGGATATGAGCAACAATACCTTTGCTGCAACAGATGTTCCTACTTGGTTTTCGACATTGCAGAATTTGACAACATTGTATGTTTCATTCCTCCTCAATATACCACGTGTGTGTGTGTTTGAGTGTATCTGGATGCAGTTTGAGTTCGAGTATATGTTATTCCATTTGAAATATCACAGTAAATGCTCCGAATTAATGTACCTGTCAATCCTGTATGGCAGAATGATGGAGAACACGGGACTTCAGGGAGAAGTTCCTCCGGCCTTATTCAACCTTTCCAGTTTGGAGACGGTGTGAGTATCATACTGATCTCTAATAACACCTAGCTTAAGTGTAAAGTGGTTGTAAAGTGATTATCAATCTAACCTGTGGGCTATTGCAGGTTACTGAGGAACAACAAGATCAATGGTTTATTGGATCTTGGAACCATTTCTAGCAACCGTTTGCAGCTAATTGATCTGGAGAAGAACTTCATTACCGACCTTACACGAAGTGATGGAGGATCCAACTATACATTGATGTAAGCTATAGTTCTCATCCATTGAATATCAATGTCCAATTGTTTGTCAAACTGTCATGATTAATGGTCCGTTATCTTTTGCAGCCTCGTTGATAATCCAATTTGTGAGGGAACAAACATGGCAAATAACTACTGCACTGTTTCTCCAACCAGTTCCCGAATTTCGCCGCCACCAAGTAACTGTACGCAAGTTGCTTGTAGTCCAGGGCAGGTTTCTTCCCCCAACTGTAAATGTGCATATCCCTACACAGGAGCTCTATACTTCATATTTGTTTCTTTCTCCAACTTGGGAAACTTCAGTTATTTCACAGCTCTTGAGGATTCTCTCCTAAAAACCCTTCAGTCCTATAACCTTCCAGTGGATTCAGTTGCTCTTATTAATCCTTCCAGGGACTCCTCTTTTCACCTTAAACTCTACATACTAATCTTCCCGGCTGGCCAAGACCACTTCAACAAAACTGGATCTTCAGCCATTGCGTCCATGATTAGCAACCAGACTCTGGCGGGTGCGCGTCCAAGTTTTTATGGACCCTTCTCTTGTGTTTTCCCTTATGACAACCCGAATTCAGGAGGTAAGTCTGAAAGTGACTCTGAACTTAGAAATACTAGTTGCACTTCTGCTTTAAAAGTTGACAATGTTAACTCGATCTGATAACTGACGACACATCTCTCTTTTCATTTCTCATGATTTCGAGGTGTGCTGCAGGATCAAGCAAGGGCTTGATAATTGGTGCAGCAGTTGGTGGTTCCACACTTGTGTTATTGTTAGCCCTTCTAGGGTTTTATGCTCTCCACCAAAAGAGACAAGCAGATGATCCATGGAGAAGGTCAATCCTTTTGGTAAGATGTTGTTCATCGATAACTCAAAAGGCGGTAGAGAAAAAATTATAACAGACTCAACACATTATTCTTCATCATAAGGCAGTAAGCTTAGTTATTGTTTTTCTGTCTACGAATTCTGCAGACCAGCAGCAGTGCTAGTTCTCCGGACCTAAAAGGAGCACGGTTGTTCTCTTTTGAAGAGCTTAGGAAATACAGCAACGGTTTTTCAGACGCTAATGATGTTGGATCTGGTGGTTATGGAAAGGTTAACTCCTAAACCCTACACAGTTACAAAATGTAACTTACAAAAATACTGCTAGATAGTGACAATATGACATCATTCGGTAACATTTTATAGGTGTATCGAGGAGTTCTTCCTACGGGCCAAATGGTTGCAATTAAAAGATCTAAAAGGGAATCTATGCAGGGAGGGCCTGAGTTTAAAGCTGAGGTTGAGCTTCTATCAAGAGTACATCATAAGAATCTTGTCAGCCTTGTTGGTTTTTGTTTGGAGCAAGGTGAACAAATCTTGGTATACGAGTATGTTCCGAATGGCGATTTATTTGGAATTCTTTCAGGTATTCAATTCATTTCTTCATCTTCAAATCTAAATAGGACCTCGAAGCTCCAATTGTTTCGTTCAATTTTGTCTCGTGTGAGAATGATCGATTAGAGAATTGTGAATGCAGGGAAGTTTGGAATCAGGCTGGACTGGATGAGGAGACTTAAAGTAATTCTTGGTGCAGCAAGAGGTCTGGCCTATCTTCATGAACACGCAAACCCTCCCATTATACACCGCGACATTAAATCAAGCAACATATTGCTCGATAAAGATTTAACAGCAAAAGTTGCTGATTTCGGTCTCTCCAAGTCTATGTCTGACAGTGAAACAGATCACATAAGTACTCAAGTTAAGGGGACAATGGTAAGTTAAAGAACTTATCAACTCCTCGAGTACAAGTATTGCATCTTTGTACAAAATATCACGGTATCATCCTAACTGAGGTCGATTATCTCTGCTGGTGTAGGGCTACTTGGATCCCGAGTATTACATGACTCAACAGTTGACAGAGAAAAGTGACGTTTATAGCTTCGGCGTGGTAATGTTGGAGCTGATAACTGCTAGAAGGCCAATAGAGCAAGGGAAGTATATAGTGAGAGTGGTGCAGATGGCAATGGATAAGACAAAATCTCTGTACAACCTTCATCGAGTTCTTGACCCGGCTATGGGTTCGGGAACAGATCTGAAAGGTTTGGAAATTTTTGTTGATTTGGCGATGCTGTGCGTAGAAGAGCAGCAGGATAAACGCCCTAGAATGGGGGAAGTGGTGAAAGAGATCGAGAACATAATGCAGCTTGCTGGTTTGAACACTGGTGATCAACCAGCGTCCAGTTCACCAAGTTATGACTACACAAGTGCCGATGATTTGCTGCCGTCCTCAAGGCAGTCAAGTTCTTGATTATAGTCCGAGATTACATATCGGTTTATGTTACCGCCCTCTTGCAAACGTTGGTAAATCATTTCATGTTTCAGCTCTCTTGTAGACGTGGATTAGGTCAGTTAATCAGTGCAATGTGCTCGCCCTCTTGCACACGAGTTCAAATCCCCATTCCTGTAAATTAGTTTAGTTTAGAGTAGAATAATTACATTGTGAACAATATTTCCGCATTCAACTACGACTGAGGAAAATAGAAATTTAAAATTCAGGCAGTGAACAATATTTCCGCACGCAAGTGTGATTAAGTTACAACAGATTTTGAGACCATTGCTTGAATGGAAAAGGCATTCTACGGACAACCACTTCAACTGCAAATCTCATCAAGACAATTTTCCTCTTGCACTTTCCAATTCGTTGTCATGCCTTCCTTTCTCGCTAAGAGGTAAGTCGTAAAACTCTGACAAATAAGCCAAAGCCTCTGAGTTGCTATCACAAACCTTCCAAAGTGGTGCAAGCTCTCCCTTGGAGAGAGTCCCCCATTCCTCACAATCATCAAGGAAGTCTAGTAGCTTTGAATAGAATGAGTCGTAGTTCATCAACAACAATGGAACTGGAAGCTTTGACCCAATTCGTTCTAGTTGAATCAGTGCTAATATCTCAAAAACTTCATCGAGAGTACCAATCCCACCAGGGAGAGCAACAACAGCAGTCCGTTCGGAACTACTGCTTCTAACTACAGCATCTACCAAACCATGCTTCCTAGCAGAGAAAAACCTGCAAGTATGAAGCAGTTGTACAATTTGGTAGCAGTTCTAAAGTGCACTTATGAACTTTCTAACAAATAATTATATCTTTCCTGCATGTGAGATACACTTCTGATGGTAGGTAGGGATGATAATTTGATGCTGTCCATTCGCCAGCTTCTTTACCAATCTTAAATCCACCAACCGATTTTCCTGCTCGCAAAGCACCTTTAGTAGCAGCATCCATTAGCCCCGGACCAGCCCCAGTCCATGAAGTACATCCCAGAAGATTTGCAATCTGCTCAGAAGATGTGCGGAAATACAAATTTAATGAAGTAGAATACTGAGCATATTAAATTCCATAATGCATTTGATGTTTTAAAGCTCAGGTTCCTGTCCTACAAAACTTTTTACATGAAGGGGTGATTTGTAGGGAAATCGAGGTAGGAAAAAGTGACTCACCTCTGTGCTTAACTCTAGCGTTTTCGAATAATGTGAATGATCAGGTCCCATCCTTGAAGAACCCAAATACACGACTCCTCTCCCAAGTCTGTGTATCAGTTCATAACATCGTTGTATCTCTTTCCTGACCTTTCAACGATAAACAAATATTAGGAAATAAGCTCTTAAAGGCTTCAATTCAGCCTGTCAATTAAGCTTAAACCAGCAACTATTCTATTTAAACAAGCAATAACAGTAAAGAGCAAGACAACTGGGATAAGATATCGTCTGTTAACAAAAGAACGGCTTCGCACGCTATGCTAAAATTTGTTAAATAAAAGATCAATTTGCAATGACACATTCCTCTCCCAAGTGTATCAGTAAATTCAAAGCATTGCAATGTATTCCCAGTCAGAAGATAAAGCTAATAACCCAGTAATGATTCGGTTGAAACAAAGTATTCATAATTTCATAGTAAGCAATACTCCTGGAACACAGATAATGCCTGCCTGCACAAAACTAGTAGTAAAAGCAGGGCAACGTTTTCGGATATGCAGTACTAAAACAAATTATACAAAAGATCAAATTCTCAGCAGACTTAGTTGAGAATTTGAGTGACAAAATAACTTGGTAACAACAGAATCGTTGCCAATGTTTTCAGATACACTCAAGAGCTCAGTTCAAACTGTATCGAATTCCCTGGTGTAATCTATATCTAGAAAAAACATTCGACCAAAAGCATTCCTTACTAATGCGATTCGTGGAAACTCACTGCAATTTACAATTCCACTATTTTACTCCTGTCTAACATCAAATTTCCTTACCACTTGGTACTTCGGTCTAATGGTATTCCTCTTCACTTGTCCTTGAGAGGTTTTAAGTTCAATTCTCGTCAAAGGCGAATTTGAACAACATTATTGCTAGCTCATTGTGAGGCACTGAGGTTTTTTTTTTTTTTTTTTTTGAAGAACAAGGAAAGTGCATTCCAGGGCACAGAGGCCAGAGAGGAAACAAGAGAGCCTACGAAGAGGCAAACAACAGACAAGATAAAGTAAGGAAGGCAGTGTAAGGAGTTACATACAGAGACGCTTCAACTAAGCAAAAGCGTCACCCCCTACACTACCGCCTACAACTAATGAGGACTGAGGTTTAGCCTACCCCTCCCCTTAGATAATATCATTTGTTCAAAAAGAAAAAAAACCTTCAAATTTCCTTATAAAATGCTTACCAAGATTTGTCCAAAAAAATCTACAAACACACAATTTACTACTGTTGTCTAATTCATAATCCGGAAGGAAAAAATCGAACAACAAATTTTATTTTTTTTTTGAAAGAAACGATAGTGGATTTCATTCATGAAACAGTGAAACAGAGAAACAAAGGAATTATACAATGGGGGAAGCATCCGCAACTAGTATATCAGTGATTATACTAGGGGGAGACCCCATCCATTCAACACAATTTTCCACAGAAAGACCGAGACAAGCTAATCTATGGGCCGCTGAATTAGCTTGACGGCGAACGTGGGTGATGGAAGCTTCAGTGACTGCCGGAGCCAGCGATTTGATGTCCTCAATTAATTCATACTTCATACAAATGATTAGGATCATAACAACATACCTCATTTGGGCTTGTTCTCTCATCAAAGTCAAGTAATTCAGACTTGCTCGACTTGATTCTTCCATGGTAGGACCTCCACCTTGAGAGCTCGAAACTAATGCTGGGTCTCTCTCTTTCCCTGAAAGATTGAATCTTCAAAGTCCTTTCGTAAGAATTTCTTACTAAAATATGAGAGCCCACTGATCCCAGCACCGAAAACCCCATTCTCAAATCTTCCAAATGCTTTGAAGAATGATTGGATGATATTTGGATGGATTCAATGTGGGTTATGTATTGTTTACTCAACTTATCAGTATTTCAATACAGAAAATTGGTAGAAACTAGAAAGAGAATGCAAAAACAAAACAGAAGAAGGAAACGCAGATGTTTATGTTTTCACAATCTGCATATGTGTATGTGGAACCTTTCGAGAGGGAAGGGGAATAGGGTTCTACTTCCAACTGTCCAACTCGCTTCGATATATACAAGCAAGCAAGTTGGGATTTGTTTAATATAAATGTAGAATATGAAAAACTAGAGTAGGGATGATGGGAAAAATGTAAAAGGAATAAAAAAAACAAAACAAAAGAGAAATTTTATTTGGGCTCAAAATTTGTATCGTAAATTCAACTTTGTTGTAAATGGAGGTGTGAATGCCTAGAGTAATAGACGACTAAATATGACCATTGCCTTATAATGTTGTCAGAAAAAATATCTTTTTTGTAAAAATGATTTTAATAAGATGTTTTTTTAAAAGCACCGTAATCCCAAACCAACATTCGATCAATGAAAGACTAAACCTAATGTAAAGTGTTGTTTCAAAATAAAATAAAATAATAATAATGTAAAGTGGGTTTGAGCTCTTCGGGTCCATCAAAGATCTAAACATGACTTCAACCCAAACTGAATCTGGACCGGGAGGTACAGATTCTTGGAAAAGCCCGATCCAAAGTCGCCCAAAGTAAAGAGATAGTTTGGGCCCGGTAATACCACCAGAACACTGAGGACAATATAGTAATTTGAACATCTTACGTTTGTACTAAAAACCTAGCTCGCCTGCCACTCCACTTGTCTCACAAAACCCTAGCCGCGTTGCTGCAGACTCCTGGAGCAGAAGAACCCTAGAACGCCAAAATGGGTACCTCTCTCATCCTCTTATTATCTCCATCTCGTATCCATTTTCTGTCTTTTCAACTTTGTTTCCGTGATGGGTACCCCCCTGAATTTGTTCATCTGAAGTTTTGATTTTTTTTTTATATCGCATTTGTGAATTGTGATGCTAAATCTTGAGTTTTTGTGTGATTTTTGTAGGTATTTCTCGAGATTCCATGCACAAGAGACGTGCCACTGGAGGCAAGAAGAAGGCTTGGAGGAAGAAGCGAAAGTAATATTTCTTTCTTTTGTTTTGATTTGAGCTGCTCTTTTTTTTTGTTTTTGTTCAAGTTGTTATCTGAGCCACCTTCCTTTTGAATAATGTGCTTCTCCTGTTTATTTGATGAATGAATTCAATGATTTGTTTATTGTTTTGAAGAAATTAATCGGGTGATTTAAGGAGATTTATAACTGCACAGGTTGAAAGAATTTTGATTGCTTTGCAATTTGTAAACTTTTTGTTTCTGACAAATAATTCACTGTCATGTGTCTCCACTTGCTCGAAGGGGTTGCCGTAATTTGTATGTATTACGGCACCAACCCTCCATTTCTTAGATTGTGACCAGTGTTGTTTAACTTTATTTATGAACTTCTGTGTGCAAGGATTTCACAGATTATTGTGAACACAAGTTCTGTACTGCTCGTTGGTTTAGATTTGTTTATTGATTTATATTAGTTATTTCAATGAATTCTCACATTTGTGTAAAATGATGTTACTTTAAAGCCTTGATGATTTTGGAATTGATTTAGTTTCCACTTCTCGTTTGCAGGTACGAGCTCGGAAGGCAACCTGCTAACACCAAGTTGTCAAGCAACAAGACTGTGAGGAGGATCAGGGTTCGAGGTGGAAATGTCAAGTGGCGTGCTTTGAGGCTTGACACTGGAAATTTCTCCTGGGGTAGCGAGGCCGTGACCCGCAAAACCCGTCTTCTTGATGTTGTGTACAATGCATCTAACAATGAGTTGGTCCGTACTCAAACTTTGGTGAAGAGTGCCATTGTTCAGGTTGATGCAGCACCATTCAAGCAGTGGTACCTCCAGCACTATGGAGTTGAAATTGGCCGCAAGAAGAAAACTGCTGCCGCTGCCAAGAAAGAAGCAGAGGTAGAACTTTGTTTTTTATTTTTCCAATGAAGTTTTTTTATGTGTGTTATCGCTGGACTTGTCTTTTGTCTTTTTACATATTTGGTGAATTTTTATTGTTTTTGCATCCAGAGGAAATATAATGGTATATACATTGTTTTGATGTGTTCACATGGTGGAAACAATTATATTTGGTGTACGCTATGCACGCTGATAACAAATTGATTGGAAGATGCATATATACATGTTTGTACTCTTTGAGATGGAGGTGCGGAATGTTGTCAAGAATAGTAGAATTTACGGTCTCTGATGCCGTGTTTTGTGATCATATAGGATGGTGAGGCACCTGCTGCTGCCGCTGAGGAGGCAAAGAAGAGCAACCATGTAGCCAGAAAGCTGGAGAAGCGTCAACAGACTCGCACCTTGGACCAGCATATTGAAGAACAATTTGGCGGTGGTCGTCTGTTGGCTTGTATTTCATCACGACCTGGTCAGTGTGGCCGTTGCGATGGGTAAGTGACTCTATCTCCCTGTGTTTTTTTCAATTTGGTCTATCGTAGGTGCTTTACTAGTTTATTTGCAGTTATGCTAGAGTTGGAAGCATGGATGTAACGGTTGTTTTTCGTTTCTTGTTGCAAAGTTTAGTTTAATCATATCTGTTCTTATGTGATGTTTTACAGATATATCTTGGAGGGCAGAGAGCTGGAGTTCTACATGAAGAAGCTCCAGAGGAAGAAGGGGAAGGGAGCTGCAGCTTAAATTTTGGTTACCAGAACTCAGTGATTGTAGACTCAGAGTATGTCATTTGTTTCGTCGTTTCCTACTCTGTAAGGGATTGCACTTTATTTCAGTTTGAAGTTGCAACTGGCTTTACCCCAAACAATGTTTTTATGGTTGAATGCTCAATCAGTAATTCTATTTTTGCAATCGTAAACGCTTACTATTTGGATGTGGAGCAGTAGTTTGTTTAATTTTCTCGTGAATATTTCTTGCATTTTGCCGCTAATTATGCTCGTCACCAAAATATACATTTTTATCTACCCACCCTCAAGCATTTAGGGCAAAGGTTTGTGTGATTTTAGGGTTTTTCTCTGTGGCCCTAGTCCGCCTCTCACAAGGCCCTACTGAGTATCTGGTGCTCTAGTGATACGTGCGTTCTAAAAATGGTCTATCGACCCGATGTATATCCCTATACTAGGAGTTTATGTCCAGACGTCTGCGTAAGATGATAAAAGTTGCGTTCGACGCTCCTGTAGGGTGTTTTGTATGCGGTCAGATTGCCATGTGGTTCGAGTTTGTACCTTAGAATTTCTCCTTTGTTAGAGCCGCTTTCCGAGAGAACAATGGACCATATTGTTCCGAACCTTATCTAAACTACGGGGAGGGGTGGTTCGAATTTGGATGCACAGAATGGAGCACACTCCAGCCAACTGGCTAAATCCAGTTTTGCACTTCCATTTTCTTCAGTTATGAGAGTTTGCGTATTCATCCATGTTATAACTTGTAATACTGATACATACAAATGTTGAGCAAACAAAAAACCAAAACAACCACAAAAACAGTTAGGATGTTCATCCCTGAAAGAGTTCCCACAAGGGATGGATCATAAATTCACACCTCAAACTTGTCCCACCCCTACCAGGATACGATCCGAAAAACCGAACTGATATCTGGAAACCATGCGTGTTGTATCATTTGCTGCCGTACTTCTGTTTCAGCCGCTCTCTCACAAATTCATTTCGAGCTTTGGTTCGAGCTTGTTGAGGGGCAACGTTGACATACGAGAGATGCGCACCGAAACCGAAAAGCGCAGCGGCAGAAATGAAACACCCAACCGTCATTGCCAACCTCTTGGGGGTGGAGGGAAAGCAAACCACCATCTTCTTCCGCAAATTGCTGTATGCTTTTGAATAAGGAAGAGGCATACAATTTATCAGAAAACCCACATGAAAGAATGAGTTTTCAGACCAAACAATTGAGTGCGGCATTTCATCATACAGTTGGAAGGCATTTATCAAGTACCACAAATTGTTGGTTTAGAGATGCATGATTAGGTTTGATAAGTGGATTTTAGGTTAAGCTAAAAGCGTATAACAAAGTAATTAGAGACGACTGAGTAGCTAATTACGAGCCTGCTAGCTGTTGCGTACAGGCGAAGCGAAACCATACCTGACAAGGTTGAGCTTTTAAAACACAGCGGCTAGAACCGAGTTGGAGACGGAGGGAAGAGCATGGAAGTAATTGGGCCGCTATTTTGGGTCTCGCTTGATAATTAATTTGTTTTAGTTAAAAAATGTATCTGAAAGAATGAGGAATGAACACGCGTAGTACAATATAGTGATATTATTCTTTAGGGCAAAAGACTGTTTACCACTCTCATGTTTCATGGTTTTCAACATTTAGTACATCAATTTTTTTCGTCCCAGAATCATACCTAAATTGTTAATTTTGGGACAGTTTCATACATCCGTTAGTCAAACTGTTAAGTCTGCCGTTAACTGATGATGTGGCGCCCATGTAGACAATGACTAGGCGCCACGTGTCATTAAAAATTAAAAATATTAAACTATTCAAATAATTAATTATTTAAAAAAAAAAAAAAAGATTTGTCTTCCCCACCCCGACCCCCCATTTTCCCTCTCTTCTTCCGTGTTTGCTTGCTTTCTTCCCAGGCCCTGTGCTTGCTTCCATTCCTAACCCCACAAACATGGAGAAAGGAAGACCCATCCCCACCATCGTTCGAGCACTCTTCTCCCTTCGCCGGAGATCTCGTCACCTCCATCCTTGATTTGGAAATATACGGCTTCTCTATCTCTCTCTCTCTCTCTCCTTCCCTCTCCCTCTCTCTCCCTCCCTCCATCCTTGATCTGGAAATATTGTTGTGATTTTGCTGTGATTTTGGGGATGGGTCTTCCTTTCTCCATGTTTGTGGGAGATATCAACGGTGCCTTCACGGCTGTAGCCTTCTCCGCCACCGCCACCCCCAGATTCTCGAGACTGAGCCTCATTGACGGGGGCGAAAGTTATATTTTTGATTAGCTTTTATAGATCTTTAGTGCTGTGAAAGTTATAGTTTTGATTAGCTTTTGTGATTGAATTTTGGTTGAATTCGAAAACCCATATGGAAAATGTGCTGATTTTTTGTTTTTGTTGCGTATTTTATCTTCTGGGTTCTTCCAGATCTGACTCAAACATTGAAGCATGGACGTTTCTCGTCGATTTACGATCTTGGTTTTTACCATTTTGTTGATTTTTGAATCCGGGTTGCACCTGTGTGTGAAGCATCACAGGCTGGAGATGTTGAAGGTTTTGGTGGAATGTACAAGGAGAGGGAATTGAAGGTGGGTGTGCAGAGGAGAGAAAGGGAGGGAACTTTCGGGTCTAAAGCTTTCGAATGATCTGTTATTTGCAGATACGGTAGCTTCTTGTGTTGTTTTGAACTTAACAGCCAAATAAAAAATTGTTTCGCCTTCACTCACAGGATATGAAATCAAGAGTCTTGATTGTTTCACAAGTTGAGATGATGAAGGCCAAGCACATCTCAAGGGGATCACCAACTGAAGCTTATCAGTAAGCCCCCACGGCGAAACTCTCGGATTGTTCTCTCGAATAGCTCTGCAGGTCGTCAAGCCCACTAGCAATGCCGTAAAAGCTATCTCATTTCACACTACTAGTCTTGTCAACTCGGCATGAAAAACACCATCGGGGGTTGAGGTAGGAGAGGTGCGAGAGAAAGAGTGTTGGGGGGTGGGAGAAGGGGTGGGTATTGGGAGGGTGGGAGGCTGGGCACGGGTGGGATTTGGGGAAGACGAAGGGGTGGGTGATGGGAGGCTGGGAGGCTGGGCACGGGTTAGATTTGGGGAAGAAGGGTTTTTTTTTTTTTAATTTATTTAAATTATTTAAATTAATTAATTTTATTTTATAAATAATTTATTTTTAATTTCCACGTGGCGCCCAGTCATTGCCCACATGGGCGCCACGTCATCAGTTAACGGCATACTTAACAGTTTGACTAACAGATGTATGAAATTGTCCCAAAATTAACACTTTAGGTATGATTCTGGGATGAAAAAAAATTGATGTACTAAATGTTGAAAACCACAAAACTTGAGGGTAGTAAACAGTCTTTTGCCCTATTCTTTATTTGTAAGTAAGAGATCATCTTCAGTGGAGTCCTTAAATAGGGACAATCACCATATAAAATGGGTATAAAACAAATATAGAGACGAAATGAATCTCCAATGAATCAGAAAGAGGCCACTCAGTACTACGGTCTTCCTCTTCACTTGTAAGTGAGAGGTCTTAGGTTCGGTTCTCACCAAAGGCGAATTTGAACCACATTATTGTTAGCCCATTATGAGGCTTAACCCACTCTCTCACCCGTAATGTAGATAATATCATTTGCTTAACTAATGGATCTGAAAGTGAGTCCCTAAAGTATAGGGACTCACTGGATACATAGTGTATGTCCTCACATATAGGGACTGTACAGGGATAACCTTGAGTAGAAAAAGGGGGGCCCACAATATTGATGAAGCTTTTAATTAATTAAAAAAAGATTAACATAAACAAAAAATTTGCACCTTGAGTAAAAACGGGACGCACAATCTTGATTGAAGATTCTAACGCTTTTAATGTTTTTAATTTTAATGCTTCTAATTAATTAAAAAAAAGGTTAACATAAACAAAAAATTGTGCACCTAATCAAATTATCACATAAAATCGTAAATACTTCAAATTTAAGGATTCTACTATAAGGACTCCCATTGGAGGCAATATTCCTTTAGGAACACAAAGATTCCGTATAAGTCCTTAAATGAGTACTCAAAAGTGGTGGGAGTCCCTGAATAGGGACTTCCATTGGAGATGCTCTTAGGTTCGGTTCTCGTCAAAAACGAATTTAAATTACATTATTATGAGGCTTAGCCCACTCTCCCACCCACTTAGTGTAGATAATATCGTTTGTTTGAAAAGTAAAAAAACCCAAGGATTATTGTCACTTTGTACTACAGTCTAGTGACATTCATCTTCAATGGTAAATGAGAGATTTAAGGTCGCAAAAGGTAAATTTGAACCATATTATTGGTAGCCTATTGTGAGACTTAACCCGCTCCTTCACCCCCTTAAATTCCATATTATTGCTAAGTCTCGATTACCAAAGACGAATTTGAACCATCTTATGGGCTAACTCTCAAATAATATGAATTTATCTTATGTGACACATGCCGTTTAGAATTTTTCTTTTGTTGGCTTTTTAAATGTAAGCACTTGTCACATTACGTTTGCAACAAAAAAAGATCTAACGATTAAAACACCTAGAGTACGGATATTCTAGAACACCCAAAAAGTCCCACGTTTGCAATAGTTTAGGAAAAAATCAGAACATATGAGAATTTTTTCCCGTCCACTTAAGCACATAAAGTGTTATTTTTAAAACATATAGTTGTTGCCGTAAATTTTTCCAATTTACTATCTTTGTTTTTTTATTTTACATTTTACCACTATTTATTTATTAATAGATTTACTTTTAGGCGATTTTACCACTTTCTGTTAAAAAAAAGTCATGCGACAATCATTTCATTTCAATTTGCTACATATATTAAACTAGTTTGCGCTAGGTTGACGCCAGAAACTTTTTGCT
This sequence comes from Malus fusca, assembly GCA_035220775.1. NCBI lineage: Eukaryota > Viridiplantae > Streptophyta > Magnoliopsida > Rosales > Rosaceae > Malus > Malus fusca. The sequence goes on from CM069069.1 coordinate 28,750,405, forward strand.
TCTACCGGTACCGGTGAACCAAATAAAACTAATGAAAAAAGACTTGAAAACTTTGAATTTTAACGATAAGAACAAAATAAAAGGTAAAGTAAATATTATTAGGATTGACTTTTTAATGTAAAAATGTGGTTTTTTGTTAAATGAACAGTACATGAAGCTTTTCGTTAAAGTTTCCAAAAAAAAAATCGTAAAAACCGAACCAGACCGACTATATAATTTTGGTCACATGGGCAGGTCATGTAAAATGTCAATGGTACGTCCTGCACTGTCCATATCACCTTCGAAGACAATACGAGATTAAATTGCTCAATCTAACAATGAAAAAGTAGCCATTTTGTTAGTGTATAACAAAAAATTGTGACTAAAATTCGATACAATCAATCAATCATACAAGTATTCCTCTATTGTACACGAAGATACCGTGTATGTAACAAAGAATCAGTATACAAGCAACAAAATTCCTCAAGCTGTTGGACCATTCGCCGGAAGAAATGAACTGACAAATACAATGGTTTTGGGTGTCAAGAAAACATACCATACGCAGAGACAATGCAGTCTACGAACTTCTTTATGTCCCTCTGATGATTGTTGGCCAATCTTGCACAATGTCGACATCCTTTTGCAAAGCAAGGCCAACACCTTTAACTTTCCCATACCGTTGCTTTGTTAACCTCATTCTATCTTTCACAACTATTGGGATTGGAGAGCCAGTCAGAGTCCAAGAAGTTTGGTAATCTACTCTACCTTCACTAAAATAAGATTCAATCAGCACCGCGCAAACACGGTGGATTAGCATTCTCGAGGAAACGGAAATGGTGGTACAAAAACCAGCACTGAAGGAAGAATTGATTCTCTATCACTTCCACTTCCAGAATGATATTGAGCGGTTTCTGCCCAAACCAAATAATTTTCAGCACCCGAGGCTTTTCATTATGCCGTTAAGACTGTCAATAACAACTGGTGTACTGGCAAATGACCCTTCGAGATTAATGGCATGATATTCCAACCCCTTCCACTGAGCAATTAATTCAAAATGTGGGCGTTTATACTCACTGCTAATAATCTCGAGAATCACGGTTTTTGGCATTGCAGATACTACGTGTGTGAGACCTGCACCATGAGCACCGATAATGACAGAAGCATCTTGAATGGCCCGGACTTGCTCTTTCATCGACATGTGTGCAAACAATCCATTCACAAGGTTTATTTTGCATTCCTTATGATTAGATACCCAGTTCTTCAAGGCATCAAACACTTCTTGTTCATTGCTTAGCCTTGACTCAACCTTACCATGGTGGCGTGGATGGGCTAGGTAATCTTCACGTCGAACAAAAAGGACATTATGACCTGAGCTTGGCTTCTCAGTACGATGTCTATGTACTGGAAATCCAAAAGAGGCTTTAATCATCTCTCCAAACTCTGATATTCGTGCTGTTTTCTGGTCATCAGGGTGTTGCCACAGATCAGGTGCTGATGCACCATGACAATTTATATCTTCACTCAGCCCCTTAAAGAGTGGAGTCTCATATCCCAGAGGTGAGAGAATAGCATGACGAAAACATACAGGACCACTAAAGTTTTTAGCATATCTAAGGCTAGAAACTAATTCTTTCCATGTTTCTTCCAAAGATGTCTGAAAATAACCACCAAAGAGAGATCAGAAACAGGAAACTTGTGAACTAGCACTTAAGCAGAACAACCAATCACTTTTCAACTTAAAGGATGAAAATTGATAAAGTTACAGCTGCATTATGTCTTACCTCAAAGACCATGTCTACCAAAAATCACCCAAATTCGAAACCATATGACCATTGGATTAAATTAGTGTTTCTTTGTAGAACCGCATTCGTCCATTTTATTCACTACAAAAGAATGTCTTAGTGGTTTTGATTTGTCTAATCTTTTGCGAGGAAGATCTATGAAAGATGTACTAAAATATAGACGGTTCGAATTGTTGAAATATATTACGAAGCGGGCTGTACAAAATGGGTGTCAAAAGCGTGTGTCCCCGTATTATCCTCTATACAAAAGACAGGAAAACTGACAAGGGATTATCCTCTATCCTAAAGATGGCATCCTAACTGCTTTCATCGTGGGGAGAAGTCATTCCTTGTAGAAATGTTTAATAAGAACAATATTATTAAAACATTTTTAAGATGTTACAACCCTGTTACCTGATTCTGAATTACTGATTAACATCAGAAGTCGACAGTCAGCTCCCAATACAGCCCCTCTTCTATGGCCACTAACACATTTGTTCATCCCATCTAATTACATATATTGAGTGATCTCATTCCTCGTGAATCATGATGACCTATTCAGTCATGACCTTTCTAAGGGTTGTTTTTGGTTCCAAAACAAGTTTGGCTGATTTTTAAACAGAAAACTAGTCAGACAAACCAGGAGTTTAGAGCATTATCTGAAAGGTCATCATTTCTTTTTAAAATTTGTATACTAAGACATCAACTGCCGTCACCCGAAAAAAAAAAAATAGATGGACTTTTAAGTTGTTAAAAGAAAAATTGAATGCTTCTTCCTATCACTAAACCAGTAAAAAGATTAGATTTGCGTGATTCTTTCCTATCAACCTGCCTCAACTGATGAAATCACTGTAAAAAGTTAATTTACGCCCCTAGAATTGCGTGCACATAAACAATGTTACAAAAGGATTACTCAAACAAGAAAATCAAACCCACGTACCATACAGTGGCCATCTAAAAAGACCAAATGGGGTCGATTTGGCAAGCCAGTGACTCTTGAAGCTACATAAGCGCTGTACCAATCCGTGAATGTGTGGAAGAGATTTGCATACTCGAAGCGTGTCACCAGAAGTGTTGGCTCTTCAATCCACTGCAAATACAGACTTTCATAGCAGATTTAGAAAAGAAGCAAATAATACTATAGTCAGCAACGAACATTAACTAACAACTGTAAGAAGAGCGGAGTTGTAATCATTCTCTCAAAATTGCAACTTTCTTCGTTCATCGTTTGAATTATTCCAAAACCAAACATTAGCAGATAATTGATCTGCATCCATTTTTCAGACAACTCTCTTCACTATTTGGCAATTAACAAAATGTGTTCAATTCCGCAGATTTTAAACATCAGATCATCACAATGACGTAAACCATCAAAGAAACTCAAACCTTTTACAGACCCATATAGAAAATCTCCTAAATTAGAAACTCCGAAAAACGAAAATTACACTAATCATCAACAAAATGCAAAGTCAAACCCAGGAAACTATAATCTACCACTAAACTCACACATAACAATCAGCAGTTCCTCAACACAAAGCTCGAAATTTAAAACCCCATTTACCAAAATCACACTAACAACGAATCACTAAAACCAAGTAAATCCTCGAAATCACAATCAACCGCAAAATCTAAAAACAGAAACTAACAAAAAACCCAACAAACCTCATTGCACTGAAACTCTGCGCTGGGCACTATCCGAATCGACCCAATCAGTTCTCTCATAGTGTGCTGATCAATCTGACCTTTTGGCACATACCCATCAAGAGATTCTTGGGTCACAAGCCTTTGATCCCCTCCTCCACCAACCCCATCTCCTCCATTAATCTCAAATGCACCGTTTTGATACTCGGGCAGCTCCTCCTCCTCTCCTCTCCCAGTCACCTCCTCCAAAACCTCACCGCCCCTCGACATCTTAATCTTCTCTGGGTCCATCCGGAGCCCCCCTCCTTCGCACACTGAGCTCCTCAAGGTCTCACTGAACCAGCACCTGAACCAACCCATGCGATTGGAGCTCAAATCAATCTTGGGTTTCAAGAGATCGACCCTGGTGGTGAAGCCATTGCCGAAATAAGCCTCGCAGGAGCGAAAGGGGACCTGGGTTGTCTGGGACCAGGGGAGGTAAGAGGGTAAAATGGGCCATGGCTTCGAGTAGCGGTGCGGGCGGCGGCGGTTCTGATCGGTTAAGGGGAGGCGGTTGAGGGAGAGAGAGTGGTGGGATTGGGTTTGGGTTTGGGTTGGAGTTAGTGTTCTGGAGTTGGAAGTGAAGTATAGGAAGAGAGAGAGGGAGTTTAAGGCAAATAGAAACAGAAGGATCTTGAGCAGAAGCAAGTTCCTTCTGTTCATGGCTCTCTCTCTCTGTTTCTGAAAACTGAACAGTCTATGGCTATTGAGTTTCTGGGTCCTCCTCAGGCGTTGCCGGGGAAGAAGTGCACCAGTTAAGTACTTGGGGTTGTAGAGTGCCGGAACATTTAAAGTTAGGTAAGTGCTACTGCTTGCAAGTTTTATATTCTTTTTGAAAATTTAGTCTTAAAGAAATTTTATTTAAATTCATGTAACTTCTTTCTACACCTAACTTATTTTTTTCATCTATTTGATTTTTAACTAAACTATCAATATCTCTTTAAACTCAAATTTACTACCTTCAATACCCTCACAAACCCAATTTAGTATGTAAATTTATTTTTACACCCATTTGAAAAATTAAAAATCCAAAATCAAAGCATTTTATTTTCCTCAAGTCCCACAGCTTAATTTTCTTCTCTTTCCCAGTCTTGTTCATAAATATCTCTGCCAACTTTATATATTTTTACGTGTTCATCTTTATCTGATTTCTCCTCTATTCTTATATTCACACCCGCATAAATCACTTTCAGCTTATTATGCTTTGCCTAAGATGCCTTAGTTGATATTTCACCTTCTAATGTGCTAGAATATGAGCCCCTTTTAGGGTTCTTTAGCATGTTATGTCACGTTTGGATGTAAATTAATTAAAGGGAATAATTATTTGTCCTGACACGATTGATGCTCATATTTTTTTGTTGGCTTTGGTATGGTTGTTAGCATACTTTCTTGTAAATGACTAATTTTTTGTTGTGTAAAAGTTAAATAATTTATGCTTTAAATGCATGTTCGTTGTGTTCACTAAGACTTTTCCTTCATCAACTTTGGTATATGATTTCAAAGACCTAGGAGGAGGAAGCTGCTATTGGAAGTTTGCAAAATAAAATGGAATCGACATCGTTACAATAAATCTAGGATTGGTGATTGATCCTCTATCACAGCCAACTCTGAACACAAGCATGGAGCCTATTCTGAAACTCGTAAATGGAACTCCTGAGCAAGTATTTATAAAATTTCATTACTCATTAATATATTGCATGATTTTGTCAAGTAATCATTCCTACTAGAGAACCTTTTTTGAGGGGTAATCCATCATGATTAAAAGCTTAGGGTTTGGATGGTGGATGATTGTTAAGTTTTAGACGGAGAGCCCAAAGCTCTTCGACCAAAACGTAGATGGAAAATCCAGACTACAGAGAGGTTACAGATTTTTAACATCATCGGTGCAACAGTGAGCAGCAACTAGAGCGCAGTGGGTTGATCAATTTACAAAAAATCCATGAATCGAGCAACAACTATGACACTTATTTGGCGTGTCCGTGCATCGTAGCAGACTGGGATTGATGAAAAAAATTGAAACCCAAATACTCATCTTCTAAACTCTAAAAAATTGAAATTAAATGAACAAATAATTCATAAATCGAGTCATGGAGGATTCAAAAGTTCAAATCACCATCTATCAATAAAAAAAACTTGTTTTTCTCTATAAGAGCTATTAGGTTTTAGCTGGAATAATTGTAGGATAAACACGGAGTGATGGTAGAGTTTAATTATAGTGTGTGAGTTTATTGATAAATTTGAGTTTTATTATTAATTTTATTTTGTACTTAATAGTAATTATGCAATAGGATAAAAAAGACAATTAACATTAAAATTTAAATTAGGTGTAAAAAGAGGTTGCATGAGTTTAAATAAAATTTTCCTTTAGTCTTTCTAGCATTAGGTTGTTTCGGAAAAAGCAGTTATGTAAATTTCAAAGGTAATACTAATACTAGAGAAACTAATTTTTTTATTTTTTAAGAAATGATATTATTTATACTAGGAGTAGACTTAGCCTTGTGCTAGCAATAATGTGGTTCAAATTCGCCTTTGATGAGACTTGAATATAAAACTTCTCACTTATAAGTGAAGATGAATACCATAGACCGTAGTACTAAGTGATAGACATATTAGATTTGTTAAGTAAATGATGTGTCACTAATAAGAAATAAGCACGTTAATCAATACTTAAATAATAATATAATCATCAACAATCATATCATTTAATTTACAAAATTTAATTAAAAATTTTAGCATTCCTATCATTGGATTTCTATAATAATTACAGTACTAAATGGCTGCCTATCATTGGATTTCTATACGAATTTTTGGGAAAAAAAATTATTCCAACCAAAAATAATAATAATTGAATTTCTATGTTAAAAGATAGATTTCTATTTTCACTATACATTTGTAATCTTTATTTTTGGTCGATTTAACAATTATTCTTGGAAAAAGTAATCTAAATCTCTAATTATTTGGTCATCTAAAATGTGTTAGAAAAAAACAAGGTTTACTAGGTAAAAAATAAATTCAATAAATTAAATAATTGATTATGGCGATCCACCCATATATAGGGTGAAAGATCCCATATTAAATTCCAAGATTTCCAAGTGAGCCTTTATCACAATTGTGGAAGAGTGTTGAGTTCTTACATAACGATATAGGTTTGAACTCCATTAATGGTTAATCTAACATTTAATCTAACAAAATCTATCATTTGAAAAACACAAAAAAACAAAAACAAAAAAAAAACCTCCATTGTGGAGCCAAAAATAATCAAGAAAAATATAAAGGCGACATGTGGATTTTTGGGTAAAAAAAAAAAGATTACCCTCGAGGCACACCGAGATTTCTACGCGCAAGCAGTGGACAATCATCCCTCAATCAAGTCAAAAGTGCCCAAAATAGGTATTTATTCAAAACCTATTTCATCCATCATCATCAAATCTTCTGCACAAGATAACCCCCAAATCATTCATTTCTAATTATATTAATTAGCTAATTAATTGATTTATTACCTAATTAATTTATTAATTAGTTAACAAATCATGAATCTCACCCAAAAATCCATCCAAGTGGCCGGTCCTCCTTCTCCCAAAGGGGCCGGCCACACCCTCATTTTCTCCAAAATCTAAGTTCTACACTCTTGCTAAATTCTCCAAAAATTTATCCCTCAAAATTCTAACTTTGGCATCAGAGGTTCTTCGGCCAAAGCCCCCCCATTCATCTTGGGCGCATGAGGCTCTTGGCCTTGACCTAAGCTGTTGTTTGTTTTGTACGTGCAATTTTGTCAAAGAACAATGAGGAAGAAATTTGCATCCACAAATTGGTGTTTTCATTGAGAGCCTTGATCAAATGCTCGTATAAGACTCTCGCATTCAAGGTTTTTCGTTTTCTTGTTCATTTGTAGATTTTTCGTAAATTCTTATTCGTGGAATTTTTTCTAAAAATTCTTTGATAAAATGTAAAAGAAAAGTACAATGGCAAGAGATTCGGAAACCTCAACGAACGGAAATTCCAACATTCGAGGATTAAGATTGCGGCGATCTACAAGGCTCAACACAACGATGAGTGGAGCGGCACCACCCCTACGGGGGAACCACTGTGGCAACCACCACAGCAGCCACCCTTGGCAAGGCTCATGGCACCACAACCACGGCCCAAGCCCAAGGCGACACGGCCTGAGCCACTCAAGCCCGACGCGAACCCAACGTGTTGCCAAGCCGAGCCCTAACCTCGCACCCACGTGCGCCACACGCTGAGCAGCCCACTCCCGTGGCCTAGCCTGCTCCATCGGCCCAGCCCACTCCCGTGACCCAGCCTACTTCTGCCGCCCAGACTGCTCCCATGGCATTCCAAGTAGCCTAAATTGGTCTAAGATTAACTCAATCATCCCGGCTTCAAATTTCAGGGCTTACGATTGAACCAGGGGCATTTTCACCACATTTCTTCGTAGATTTGACATTTCCCAACTCAAATCTCGCGCCTGGAGTATACCACATATGAAGAAACCTACCATCTAAGCCATTCCATCTCGCATGGCGAACAATACTTATCTTGACAAGTCATAGAGTTGACAAACGCCCTTGCGTAACAGACAACCTTGGTAAATCAGCTCTTGCAGTGTACCGAGATGCAATGTGCCTCAAACGAGATGTCCCGAAGAAGGACAAGGGCAGACGACGAACCTCACCAGCAGCGTCCTAGCAAGCAGCCACTCGACCAGCCACGAACTGAGCATTCGGGTAGTGTACATTCTCGATTGGGCCCCTAAGATAGCTTATACTCTCGTCTTAGCGCGGAAATGAGCGTGCACTCTCGATTAGGCCCATAGACAAGTATACACTCACGGTTTGGGCCACCCTTTAATAATCAGCATGAGCGACCTTTCAGGCGAAGTGTTCATTTGCGGCAATGCCCGCAAAGATCATCTTCCACCTCACATCAGAGTAGACAGCACAGCGGACGGAGAGAAATAGTCACTCAATCCGGCTCAAGTTCAACCAGCAGCTTGAGAGTTACCTGCTCGCTTGCTCGGAACATCATGCACCGCAGCCGCGACATAGATGAACCAAACACATGGAAGAACAGCCTAGACCAGCAGATCACGACCGGGGGCAGCCAAGAGCTTCGCTACCCAACAAAGACAAATTCAGGAAGAAGTTGAGAGGCTCCTGACCGAACGATTGAACGATTGCACGATTTCCAACATAAGGAAACTACTTATGAGACACTCCGATGAGACATGACCAACAGAAGCGGGTCATCTTTCAATGATAAGATCGAGTTGACATGATTATCCCATATAGATTGTCCAATACAAAGATTACTTCTGTTCCGACAAAGGTAGCAGCTCAGCCTAATGGCGCGCCAAGGGCAAACGAGTGATAAGCTCATATTTATACATATTTTACATCAAATTCTCTCGTCTTTTCTTAGTTATTTCCTCATATTTTTGTGCTATTTACTTTGTTTTTGTGTTTTATAGAATTTATCTAGCTAAGAAAATAAAAATAGCACTAGTGAGGTTTTAAGTAATAAATTCGTTAAAACAACCTTACCCACTCTATTTGGTTAATAATTTGTTAACTGCATTGTCACTGTCCCTTTTGTTTGAAAGCAGAAAATAATAATAGGAGGGCTGCCCTTTGGGGAGGAAGCACAGAAAACTGGCGGAAGAAAAAGAAAAAAAAGAAAAATATAGACGGAGGGGGGAGCTGTTATCCACGGGCAGCAAAGAAACAGGAGCTGCGAGAGCAAGGCAGGTGAGGCAGCGAGAAGAAGAGAGAGACAGGCACACGGCAGAGAGCAGCTGGCGGGAAGACTGGCAGCGTGGGAGAGCAGGGCGAGACTGGAGACAGGCGCAGGAAACAGAGACTGAAGTCAGGAGACACGGGAAACTGACAGGAAGAAAATAAGGAAGGCGCGCTGTCTTAGGGAGCTTAAGCACATATGAGCAACTCCTCATTTGGTTTTATTTTTCTTAAACTCATGTTTAATTTAATTTGCTTTTCAATTATATTAAACATGTGTAATTAAATTCTGTTTAGTTAGAGGGGAATTTGAAACCATGGATAAATGTTTATTATGATTTGATTTACTCCAGTTATGAATTTATGAATGTTGGATGTGGTTTACTTTTCTGTGTTGATTAAGAACTTGTTTATGTATGTGGGTTAAGGGTCGACACTTATTTTGCATGCTTAGACTTGATGCTAGAATATAAGGGAGTTTCACCTAATCGTTATGAACTTATATTCACAAGTAGTGAAGGTTGCTAGTCACAATCACGTTAAGTAAATTCTTGGCATAAGTTTCATGCAAATCATAGTAACGAGTGCCTCGTCAATGCTTATGTTTTTCATAGAACTTAATGATTCTTGCTTGTATCTCTATTATGCAATTCATGTAGGGAACTTGTAGGGAATGTTTTGGGTTGTCGTATGCAATCATCCAACCCAATAACTTGTGGAAAAACTGAGGGTTAATTAGTGCAATTCACGGTTAACTTGGAGCGTTGTCATTAATTCGTTTGTTGAAATCATAACTGGGAATCAAATTGTATGCATATATTTATGTGTGGATAAGGAACCCTCTAACTAACGTCTCATCATTTTATTTCATCAAAATATATTTTCTTTGAAGTTTATTTTCAAGTTTCAGTTTTAAATTCGATTTCGTCAAAAATCAATCCCCCATTTATTTTGAAGTGATTAAATTTGTTAGAAATAAATTTAGTTTGTGTTTTCTAGAGTCTTGAATTATTTTGAGTCTTTTGATTTATTTTAGATTATTTGTTAGTTTTATTTTGAGTTATTCTAGTTAAGTGTTTTGAGTCTAGTTTAGTGTTTTAAATTTTGTTTTTACGTTTTTAATTTAATTTTACTTTGGTTAGCATCCCTAGTTAATCCCCGGTTAGAACGATCCATACTTACATCATTACTACAATTGTCACAAATATGGTTTAATTTGTGCGTTAGTTTATTTTCGCATCATATTTTGGCGCCGTTGCCGGGGATTAGCAAATTTGCTAATCCCTTGTTTATGTTTTTGTTTGTGTTTTATTTGTGTTTTTTTTTTTTTTTTTTTTTTTTTGTTATGTCTTTTACTTTTGATATTTGATTTAGTTCTCTTTCTTTGATTTTAGGCACTAGAGAAGTAAGACATGGATTTTAATAGCATTCACGCTCAATTGGCAAATCTTACTTCTCAATTGACTCAGAATGCTGAAAGGGCCACAATGCCAAGTGTCCCTACATTTGATATGCCCTATGAGCAAGGATATCAAACTCGTCAATGTCCTCAATTTTCTGCAAATGAAGATGTTTGGGGATATCAAGGATTTCAAGCCAATCAATGTCCACAAAGAGATTGGAGTGATCATTCAAACTCTATGTGGTGGGAAGCTCAACAAATTCAACATGAAGCATATTGGCAGCCATATGAGGAGTTTTATTCAAAACCTATGCAACCACCACAACCTCATATGCAATATGCTCAATTAAACTCTGGTTCGTCAATAGATTATAATCAAATTCTTAATGAATTAAACTCTTTGGTGCAAGGTTCACAAAATCAAGCTAAGGAGACTCACCAAGGAGAATATTGGCAGCCGTGTGAGGAGTTCTATCAATGGCCATGTGCACCACCACAGCCTCCACCACAATCTCCCCAATCAAATTTAGGTTCGTCGGTTGATAATGATAATATTATTCAATTAATCACCTCTTTGAACCAGGAAGTAGAAAATCGAAACAAGGAGATGCAAAATAAAGCCAACAAGGTGGATGCATTGGAGAGGCAAGTTGGGCAGATTATGGAGATCATGGCACAGATTCAAGATCAAAGTGAACTCTCCAACTCCACATTTGCAAATTCAAAGGGAGAAATGGAAATCAATGAAGCCATCACTTTGGGAAGTGATATGGAGGATGAAGTTGTCCCAGAACCATCCAAACATAGCCCGAACATGGATGAATTGCCGCTTCAAGAAGAAGATGAGGATGACGACTTGGGCAGTTTAGAAGAATTCTTGTCGCAAACCCCTCAAGTCCTTATGCCATCCAACTCAGGTGAGGAGGTTCTAAATTCAATTCATTCTAACCCCATTCCGCCAATTGTCCTTTTTCCTTGCAGGTTTTTAAATCCCAAGGAAGAAGTGAATGAAAAATACGTTGTGGAAGCTCTTCCCAAGGTGCAAAGTGATATCCCAATTCTTGGTGCACCAAATCATGTTTCCGATGATGTTGAAACATTCAAAGAGACTTGTACACCAAGAAGAACTATTCAAGAAAAAGAAGTGGCCGGAGAATATGTTGAATGCATCAAAGAGGATGTAGTTGAGACAACCAATGCCAAAGAAGTTGAGTTTGATAACAAGGGCCATGTCACAATCATCACATGCAATCTGGCTAAGTGCAAAGTCCCTGAAACTTTCAAGGACGTGGTGTTTGTGATTGAGTTTGAACGAGATAGTAAGCCATCTTCTCCATTTTTAATTTTGTTTTTTTACTAACAATCTGATTTGGATGATTCAGGCAACTCCATTAGAACGTAGACCGTGGTCAGAGCATTTCAAGTACCACCGTCCGTTCAAGGATAAACCCGTGAATTTAAAGAAGGGAGGCCTAGGAATTGCCCACAATCAGATTTGCATTCCTAAACCCTTCTCTTTACTGAATTTATTTTACTTTGTTTAGTTCTTTCATTGTTTGTTTGCTCTTGTGTGAATTTATTTTATTTATTTTACGTTGATTTTTTTTAATTTTTTAAAATAAAAAAATAAAAAAAATAAACATTTAAAAAAAATAAACATTAAAAAAAAAAAACAAAAATACTTATATTTATATATATAATTAAATAAACTTAAAAGCATAAATATTTTACAATAATGTGAACTAATAGTTTTCATTGGTCGTTGGTAGGTGGTGCCTCGGAGGTCGACGGAGCCCCAGAAAGACGAAGCGCCAGAGTTGGATCATTCGGAGCCTCAATACTTGGTGAAGCGCCAGAAGACGAAGGCAGAAGTTGCCTTTGGAGTAACGCCACAAATCTCTGATGATCACTCTGAATCCGCACTTCGGACTCCTGCAGCTGATCAAGCTTCATCTTCATGCTTGTTGAGTAATTAGTTGCGAGCATGTGCAACTCCTTATTCTCATGCCTAAGCACTCTGACCTCTTGCCGAAGACTAGCCACTTCAGCCATCAACGACTCAACCTGACGAGATCGAGCAAGAAGGCGCTGGCCCATGTTTGATACTGAGCCTGCGCATCGGACGCTGTAGGCCAGAGAGTCCTGAACAGCCAGTTCGTCGGACCGCCTGGAAAGTATCCTAGTGTCTCTAGGAGTGAGCAGATTTCTGGCCACCACCGAAGCGGTTGTTTCATTCATCATCATGGAATCCTCAACTGTAAGAGGACCATTTGGGGATATGAAGGACGGCTGCCAAATGTTGGTTGGAGAAGACATATCAATATCTTCCCCAATATTCAAGTTAAGGCGACGGTCAGAAGGGCAAGACATATTTGAAGGTGTGAAGAAAAGGAAGAGGTCGAACTGATCAAGATTAAAAAAGTGCAAGAAGGGAGTGTTTACAGGAGGGAGCTCAAGTGTGTTGTGGAACAAAATTAGCGCCTCTATAAAAAGAAGAAATCAAAGAGGCGCTCCTCAGAAATCGAAGAGGCGTCCTTTCGCAAATCGAAGAGTCGGGGCTCCTTTCTCAAAAGCCGGATTCTCTTCTCAAAAGCGGCGTCTCCTTTCTCAAAAGCCGGATTCTTTTCTCAAAAGCGGCGTTTCCTTTCTCAAAAGCTGGGCTTGCTCAGAAACCACGAGCCGAACCCCGGATTTCAAAAGATCAATTTGTCCAGACGTGTCGTCACTCGTCACATGCAACGTGCAGCTTTGCGGAAATTACGGGCAGCTTTGTTAGAAAGCGCGTAATTTTTACTATTCATCCATCCACCGGTTGCCGACAATGAGTGAGAGAATAGTTCCGGTTGTGAAGAGAAGTCCTATAAGTATCTACCTTCGCCTTCCACAGCAAAGGCACACCCCCTCAGCACTTCTTCATCTCCGAAAATGCATTCCCAACGAAGCCTCTCGAGTTACTCTGTGTTTCTCATTCCCTGGGATACCTCTGCAAACAAGTCATCAAGAGCTAGAGTATTTCATATCATGAAGGTTGAAAGCAAGAGTATCTCATATCATGCTTTCTCCCTGTCCTTTTCCTTGTCTTTGTGACAAGGAGAAAGCGAGCAATCAGCCAGCACTTGGTGTCAATCTTCCGATCTAAGAACCGACTGCCTGGAAATTCTTCCTGATTGCTTACCTAGCATTGCTCTCGAGTGCTCATCTTCAACTGCTGATGTACTTCCGAAGAAGATGCCACATCTGCCTGGAGAACAGATAAGGCAAGTGAAAATGATACCTTGAAGCATGTGGAGACAAGGTGCTACTTCATCTTCAAGATCAAGTCTCATTTTCCTTGCTAAGAAGTTCCCCAGCCCAGTTCAAGAATAAACCTGTGGAACGATACTTCTTCAAAAGCAAAAGTATCTCATATCATCAGAGTCAAAGGCAAAGATATCTCATGGCATGTTTTTCCTTTACCCTTGCTCTTGCCTGCGAGACAAGGAGAAAGAAAGCAATCGGTCGGCACTTGGATAGATTGAACAAAGAAACAGACCACCACCACTACCTCGTGCCTACCTGCCGTGCAGAAGAAACAAGCAGAGAAGAATGCAACCTGCAGACTCAATCAACCCGGCAGAATGAGTCCGAGTTGAAACCAAGAGCTCGAGAAGCTTCAACAACATATGGAAGCATCAGTCGCCAAAGAGCACAACCTCACTGTACAAGGACATCAAATCACCACCACCAATCAAGTCTCATTTTCCTTGCTAAGAAGTTCCCTAGGCCAGTTCAAGTTCAAAGCTGTGGAAAGTCAACAAGCACGACCAATGATCACTTATTAGTTCTATTCATTGTCTTTTATCGTCATTTTCAATTTCTCGTTTGCATTTTCTACATTTTCTTGTGTTACTTAACTGAATTATTTCTTTTATTTGCAGGAACTTTTGGTTATTTCCACCCTTGAAGTTGATTGCAGAATTTTAGCTTGGGGGGTCATCGCTTGATTTTACTGCAAATTAGGGAAGTTTTCAGTCCTATTGCTTTATTTTGTTTCTTTATATTTATTTATTTTATTTTTATTTGCATTTTATTATATTTTCTGACATTGGGGACAATGTCTAGTTTAAGTGTGGGGGTAAAGAGTATAAAAATGACCAAATTGAAAATTTTTGTACCTTCGACTTTGAACTGGTTTCATTTGTTTCCATGTTATTGCTTTGTATTTTCTTAATTAAGTTGTTGTTTAAAATAAAAAATAAATAAATAAAATCGGAAAATCTAAAAAAAATCCAAAAATATTTCCTTGTTTTCCTTATTGTTTTGAATTAGATTTTTTTGTTAGTTTCCCGACCCAATGATATAATTGGATAAAATTTGAACCATGATGATCAAGAACTTAGTTAACATGTGTTGTGTGAAATTCCTAATTCTCGTGTTAGTTTTGTACATATTTGATTATCTTTGAAAAACTAAACGCACATAGCCTTGTTGATGTGAAACTAAAGCATGATTTAAAGCTCCATATGTGAATTTAGTGACCATATACATCCTATGTGAGTTTTTGAGCCTATTGAAAGTGTGTGCATTTTTCATACACTCTTATTCTTTCATGTGTGATGAACTTATGTGAGATACTTCTCTAGAACTTGCATAACGATCTTTCGAAATATTTGTCATTGATTGCATGAACTTGAAAATGATAGAGGCATTAGGTTTACCACCATGGCCCAAATAACCTTGTTTCCCAAAGAAAAATGATATCATTAGATTGCCAATTTGAGCCGTATATGTGAGCCTTTTATTTATTATCACCAGATATGTCTACCCTTATGCCTGAAATATTTTTCCTTACCCTTTCCAAGCGAGCTAATGAGTAATGTGAAATTGTCTTATGAGAAGTGTTTGTGAAGTACTCGGAAGGTGTTTGGCAAAAGAATAAGTGTGGGGGTTTTCATATTTGTTTCTGCTTGAAAAAAAAAGAAAGAAAAAAAAAAAGAAAGAAAGAAAGTTTGTTTACGAAGAAAATAAAAAGTGTTTAAAGTTTAAGTTTAAGTTTGTGGTTGGAGGTGACTGGAAGAATAGTTGGAAAGCTTGAGTTCTTATAAATCTAAACAAAAGAATTGCTTGCAATGTAGCTTGGAACTTGTGTTTACCTATTCTTTCGTTTCAATAACCCTCGCCCTAAACCTCATTACGTCCAATAAAAGTCCTCTTGATTTAAGTTTTGCAATTATGATTGTGGAGAAGTGATCTTTATGCAAGCTTATGGTAGAACTTTCACATTTGATTATTTGAGAGAAACACATTAAGACTAAACACATGTGTGATTAAGTGTATATCCAGTGAGAAGGTCGCTAGTTTGCATATGGTGATTTTAAAAATAAAAATTTGAAATTGCATTAGCATGGCTATCTCACACACTACACTTCAAAGATGATTCAAAGATTACTGCTAATATTTGAATAAGGAAGATGAACTTGGATTATTAGCTTGTTTGGTGTTAGCTATGGTTCTTGATGATTTGTGTTCTCGAATGAAATTCTATGAGGGTCACATAGGGGGAAGCTAATAATTTTCATGTTATTACTTTTTCTGTTTTCTCTGTTTTGCTCGAGGACTAGCAAAAGAATAAGTGTGGGGGTATTTGATAAGCTCATATTTATACATATTTTACATCAAATTCTCTCGTCTTTTCTTAGTTATTTCCTCATATTTTTGTGCTATTTACTTTGTTTTTTTGTTTTATAGAATTTATCTAGCTAAGAAAATAAAAATAGCACTAGTGAGGTTTTAAGTAATAAATTCGTTAAAACAACCTTACCCACTCTATTTGGTTAATAATTTGTTAACTGCATTGTCACTGTCCCTTTTGTTTGAAAGCAGAAAATAATAATAGGAGGGCTGCCCTTTGGAGTGAAGAAAGAAAGCTGGCAGCTGCCAGCAAAGAAATAAAAAATATACAAAAGCAGCAAATGCAAGAAGTGGAGGACAGCAGTGGAACACTGAGAGAAAGCAGTGGAGGTGTGCGGGACTGAAATAATAAAAAAAAGGGAATAAAAACAGCAAAGCTGCCTTTGCAGCTCAAAAGGGCAGGCGGAAAAAGGAATAAAAAGAGGAAAGCTGCCTTAGGCAGCGAGGGGAGGGAGCACAGAAAACTGGCGGAAGAAGAAGAAAAAAAAAATATAGACGGAGGGGGGAGCTGCTCTCCACGGGCAGCAAAGAAACAGGAGCTGCGAGAGCAAGGCAGGTGAGGCAGCGAGAAGAAGAGAAAGACAGGCACACGGCAGAGAGCAGCTGGCGGGAGGACTGGCAGCGTGGGAGAGCAGGGCGAGACTGGAGACAGGCGCAGGAAACAGAGACTGAAGTCAGGAGACACGGGAAACTGACAGGAAGAAAATAAGGAAGGCGCGCTGCCTTAGGGAGCTTAAGCACAGAGGAGTAACTCCTCATTTGGTTTTATTTTTCTTAAACTCATGTTTAATTTAATTTGCTTTTCAATTATATTAAACATGTGTAATTAAATTCTGTTTAGTTAGAGGGGAATTTGAAACCATGGATAAATGTTTATTATGATTTGATTTACTCCAGTTATGAATTTATGAATGTTGGATGTGGTTTACTTTTCTGTGTTGATTAAGAACTTGTTTATGTATGTGGGTTAAGGGTCGACACTTATTTTGCATGCTTAGACTTGATGCTAGAATATAAGGGAGTTTCACCTAATCGTTATGAACTTATATTCACAAGTAGTGAAGGTTGCTAGTCACAATCACGTTAAGTAAATTCTTGGCATAAGTTTCATGCAAATCATAGTAACGAGTGCCTCGTCAATGCTTATGTTTTTCATAGAACTTAATGATTCTTGCTTGTATCTCTATTATGCAATTCATGTAGGGAACTTGTAGGGAATGTTTTGGGTTGTCGTATGCAATCATCCAACCCAATAACTTGTGGAAAAACTGAGGGTTAATTAGTGCAATTCACGGTTAACTTGGAGCGTTGTCATTAATTCGTTTGTTGAAATCATAACTGGGAATCAAATTGTATGCATATATTTATGTGTGGATAAGGAACCCTCTAACTAACGTCTCATCATTTTATTTCATCAAAATATATTTTCTTTGAAGTTTATTTTCAAGTTTCAGTTTTAAATTCGATTTCGTCAAAAATCAATCCCCCATTTATTTTGAAGTGATTAAATTTGTTAGAAATAAATTTAGTTTGTGTTTTCTAGAGTCTTGAATTATTTTGAGTCTTTTGATTTATTTTAGATTATTTGTTAGTTTTATTTTGAGTTATTCTAGTTAAGTGTTTTGAGTCTAGTTTAGTGTTTTAAATTTTGTTTTTACGTTTTTAATTTAATTTTACTTTGGTTAGCATCCCTAGTTAATCCCCGGTTAGAACGATCCCTACTTACACCATTACTACAATTGTCACAAATAGGGTTTAATTTGTGCGTTAGTTTATTTTCGCATCAACGAGTACCAGAATGACACACCAGCCCAACTACCAAGAACCGGGGGCAGACTTTGTTCTCAACGCTTCAGATGATTCAAAACTGAAGCAGCACATCACCAGTAGTGGAGCATCACCAACCTAGTGGTCAAATTCTTCCTGCTGCGCACAACCTGGCCTAAGCCAGCCCTAGCTCTGCTTTCACAGCCGTACCTACTTGCTTCACGGCTCCCGGCAACCATTGATCTATCACCATGGATCATAACTTTGCCAATCTTGTACCACGACTCCCAACCGTGCCGATCTTGCCTTGTGGCTCGTGCCAACTAAGCCTCAAAAGGGCACACGACGAAACAACTAATGATGGCACAATAATTCTGGGAGCAGCTCACTACGCTTACACCTTTACGCGGGTTCCACAAGCAGTTCGAAGTCTCAAGCAGTTCACCAAACAAGACCTCGCAGGCTGAGGACAAGGTTCTAAAAAACGCTAGGCGCTAGTCGGGCGGCGGGTTGGTACCTAGTGCCTAGGCGGCTAGGCGGGGTCTAGGCGGCCTAGGCGGCCTAGGCGGATTTAGGTAAATTTCTTGTATATCTTGTAAATAAGTACATATTGACACTTACAAAAAATTATACTTATATGAAATTCATGGATAAGATAATAAAAGAATGATAAAATGCAAAAAGAAGTATCTAACAAGTCTAAAATTTAAAAACACATTAAAAATATATGAATATTGTACGAACCACATAAAATGCAAAATAAGAGGAAAATAAAGAAACATATTAATATAAGATACTTAACTGTTAAAAGCCCACGGTAGACATTATTTAGTTTGTAATTAATTTTGTAACAATGCAAATTGCTTTGGTACAAATCTGTTAAAAGACCTTTACAAATTCCAAAACCAAAAAGCCCACGATATTAACCCCCAAAAAGGCTAACCAATTGTAAAAAAGGCATGCAAATTACAATTGCTTTTATATCCAATTAAATTAACACAAAATCCAAAAAAAGCTTGCTAAGTTATTCACTTCACACAGGTCTTCTACGCAATCCTAGGCCTGCATCTAGCACTGGAAGTAACAATGAAATACAATAAAAGAATTTAAAAATAAGTAAAAGAAAAAGATGGTGGGGACCATCTTTATGATAAAGCGGTGCAATTAAACAAACCGAAGAACTTCATCTTCTTCCTCGCGACGCACGGCTCTGCAACAAAAAAAATTTCAGATTTCGGCGTTCTCCACATACGCCCGCCTAGACCCTGTCCGCCTCCCCCCAACCCCGCCTAGACCCGCATAATCCCGCCCAGTCGTCCGCCTAATATGCTTTCCGATTTTGTGACCGATTAGAACTTAATCGCGGCGGTCACCGGCTGTTCAGCGCCTAGGCGGCCGCCTAGACCGATTTTTAGAACACTGGCTGAGGATTATTTCAGTTGTCTAGCAGTTCAGCTTTCCTTAGCTGCACTCACGACAACGACTTCCATGCTCTCTAGTGCGAGAGGGTAAACTAATTGCTCTTCAGTGCGCGAGGGTAAACTAATTCCTCGATACCCATCTCCAATGCGAGAAGGCCACATGGCTCAAAAGATCGAATGCTTGAAGACTAACTAGGCAGCGAATGGTCAGGGGGTAGCAGACACTTTGCACTCAACATTTCACTCATCTGACACTTCATCTTCAACAACTCCGATCTTGGCAGCTCCATCCTTGACTGCTTCATCCATGGCAATTGAGAAATCAAACTCAAGCCGTTTCCTCATTTTTTGCAAGCAGCCCAAATCGTGGCCCATGCCATGCCACCTCCTCTGCCCATACCAAGCCAATCCTTGGCTTCAGTCAAGTGAAGCAACACAAGCAATGGCCCTTGCCACACCACCTCCTTGGCCCATGCCGAGCCGACTTCTGGCCCATGCCAAGCCGACTCTTGGCCCTTGCCAACCGACGTGCCGCACCACCCTGATGACTGCCCTTTGGCAGCACCACCTAAGAAGAAGACAAAGAGAATTAAGTTTTTCTTACATCGGTGCGGCGTGGAGAAAACAAAGAAATCAACGGAAGACGGTTCTTTGCACGGGCAAGCAAAGAAGAGTGCTAGGGGAGGGGGAACAAATATCCTCTAGTTTTCTCTCTTTCTTTTAGGGATAAATAATTGCCCTCCGAAGTTGATTTAATCCCTTACTTAAGGTAGGCTTAAATAGGCTTTGGAGGCGATTTATTTCTCTTTCCTAGAAGAATCTAATTCCAAGTCCAAGTGAGAATTTGCATCAAAGCTGGAGATCTCTACACCTGCTGCCCTTTCCTGCAAGCAGCCCAGCAAGTGTGGGTGCATTTGTGGAGCCAAAAATAATCAAGAAAAATATGGAGGCGACACGTGGATTTTTGGGTAAAAAAGACAAGATCACCCTCGAGGCACACCAGGATTTCTACGCACAAGCAGTGGGCAATCATCCCTCAATCAAGTCAAAAGTGCCCAAAATAGGTATTTATTCAAAACCTATTTCATCCATCCTCATCAAATCTTCTCCACAAGGTAACCCCCAAATCGTTCATTTCTAATTATATTAATTAGCTAATTAATTGATTTATTACCTAATTAATTTATTAATTAGCTAACAAATCATGAATCTCACCCGAAAAACCATCCAAGTGGCTGGTCCTCCTCCTCCCAAAGGGGCTGGCCACACTCCTATATAAACACCCTCATTTTCTCCAAAACCTAAGTTCTACACTCTTGCTAAATTCTCTAAATTCTCCAAACACTTTTCCCTCAAAATTCTAACTTTGGCATCGGAGATTCTTCGGCCAAAGCCCCCCCATTCATCATGACCGCGTGAGGCTTTTGGACTTGACCTAAGGTGTTGTTTGTTTTGTAGGTGCAATTTTGTCCAAGAACAAGGAGGAATAAATTTGCATCCACATCCATGATTTATCAATTATGATAAACCAAACATTTTGCCTCATTTCTAACTTTTTCTTCTTCTAAGAGAACAATATATTTATACTAAAAGCATAGGAGAATAAATTATTAGCGAACTTATCAATTATGATAAACCAAACATTTAGCATCCTTTCTAACTTTTTCTTCTTCTAAGAGAACGATATATTTGAATTTAAGATTTCTCATTTATAAGTGAAGAAATTTCGCTAAAGGCTTATTTTTTAGCTACACCCTCTAGAACTCGATTTTAATCTCACCTTGCTCCTTGTGACTCAAAGGTCGCCACTTTACTTTTCGAAACTCAAATTCGCTCCACTTTGCCCATTGAAACTTGATTTTGATCCCATTTTGCCCCCTAAACCTTGAAAGTCGTCTCTATAAAACTCAAAATTCGCTCCACGTTGCCTTAAATCTGTTAATTTCTTATGTAGGTTTGATTTCGGTATGCCAGACTAATCAATTTCTTTTTTATTTTTTTCATCTCTTCAGTTTCTTTTAAGCTTAATATTCTCTTATTGTGGGATGTTAACATATAATGAATATTTATAATCAAATTTATTGCACATGTGATATAGTCTCAGGGAGGAGAGAGTTCACAAGTCAAATGGAATGAATTTTGAGTTTCAGGGAGTAAAGTAGTGACTTTTGAGTTCCAGTAGGCAAAGTGAAATCCAAATGAAGTTCCAGGAGGTGTAGCTAAAAATAAGCTTATCACTAAATTATAGTGCTAAGTGGCTACCTCCCTTGGAACCTTAATCTCACAAGTATATAAAACCAACTCCAACTGTACACCGATTGTAATGAAAAGGGAGAGAAGTGGGAGAGACCACCTCAAAGCCAAAAATCTCATCCTTGTGTGGAGAAACAAAGTGCTTCAGCACATCCCACCCCCTCCCCCCTCCAAGTTACTCTCTCAAATAGTTTTATCACCTTTGAGAGTTATCACCTAGACCCTTTGGATTTGTGGAGGCGAAAATCAAGTGTTAACTTTCATAGCCAACCGGATGACCATCGAGACACCTATAACTTTGTAATTGCAAAGAAAAGATGTGAATTACTTGCCTATATTTGTCTTGTACAATTTGCCATGGATATTTCATGGAAACACCATGAAAACATGATTGGGAAACCACGTTCTGCGTCTCTTTGCTTTTTGTGTACTTTAATGCATGATATTCTTTCTTAGTTGCCTAGTAAACTTGAATTTAAAATTAAAAGCTTTTATATAAAGAACTTTGACTAAGTTTATTGGGTAAGTCTCAGTTTACTACCCTCATGTTTCATGGTTTTCAACATTTAGTACATCAAGTTTTTTTCGTCCCAGAGTCATACCTAAAGTGTTAATTTTGGGACAGTCTCATACATCCGTTAGTCAAACTGTTAAGTCTGTGGCGCCTATGTAAACAATGACTGGGCGCCACGTGTCATTAAAAATATTAAAAGAATTAATTAAATAAAAGTATTTTAAAAAAAAAACCTACCCCTGCACTCTCTCTCCCCCTTCATTCCTTCTCTCTCTCTACCTCTCTCTCCGTTCTCCTCTTTAATGGGCTTGGATGAAAAACCCAAGATTTTTCTCTGGCTGAAATGAAGAAATCAGTGCAAAAGCTTTGATCTTCCACTGAGGTAAGAGCTTACTGAAACCACATACACATTCAATCATCAAATCTTTCAAGAAATTAAGAGAGAGAGAGAGAGTCAAAGAGAAGAAAGAGAGAGAGTCATTCGACACCATCGACAATGTCAAGGCCAAGATCCAAGCCAATGAAGGCATCCCCCAGGACCAGCAGCTCCTCATCTTCGTCAGCAAGCAACTCGAGGACAGCCGAACCCTCGCCGACGAAGATAGAGATGGAGGGAGGGAAATCGGGGATGAAGATGACGATAAAGGTGAATTGGCGCTGGGTTGCGGCGATGGAGTCGACGAGGGCTCTGGCGGAGAAGAAGAAGAGACGGCAGTGGTGAATTGGACTAGGAGGAAAGCGAGAAGCAGAGGCAAGAGGAGGTCGATGAACCTCGACATTGTTGAAGGAGAAAGAGGCGGCATCGGCTCGAGGTGTTTGTTCCCCGAGAAAATGTGGATCTGATGGGAAAGTGAGAATATAGGAAGTTGATATTTTGGGAAGTAGTTTTGAAATGGAGTGGAGGAGATCTGAATTTGAAGGGAGGAGACCTCGGGAGAGGGGAAAAAGGGGATGGTCGCGATTGAAGGGGACGACCGCGATTCAATAAACCCAGTTGCTATGGCGCTCCTCCAGCTGCTTTGCCACTGCCTCCTATACCCGGACCAACGGCTCACGCATCATCATTCGTCGGAGGGAAACGGGGGTTGGTGGTGGTTTGAGTTCAACATCGTCTTTTCGTTTGAATTTTACTGAAACTTTGAAACTAATTGAATTGCAGTTTTCCTTTTAATCTGAAAGAACTGAACTTTAGGGTTTGAGAATGGGGGATTGAATTGAAAGATTGGGTTTGGGGATGATTTGATCGGAATAGTTTGTTGTTTTGATTTGCAGGGGTTATGGGTTTTTTCCTTCTTGTTTGTTTGTTTGTTTTTTTTAATTTTAAAATACTTTTTTTAATTAATTACTTTAATATCTTAATATTTTTAATGACACGTGGTGCCCAGTCATTTTCCACATAGGTGTCACGTCATCAGTTAACGACAGACTTAACAGTTTGACTAACAGATGTATGAGACTGTCCCAAAATTAACACTTTAGGTATGACTCTGGGACAAAAAAAACTTGATGTTCTAAATGTTGAAAACCACGAAACATGAGGGTAGTAAACTGAGATTTACCCAAGTTTATTTTAACAACAAATCATGCTATATAACTTTATTTAATGAAAAAAATTAAATATTAATGAAAAACCCTTAAATTTTAATAAAATAACAAAAGAACATAAATTTTAATAAAATAACACATTTTTAATAATAATTAAAAAGAAAAAACTGACGCGCGGGATCAGTGCATCCATCACAGAGACTGTTTATGAAACAAAACACTATTTATGAAACTGAATACTATTTATAAAACCGAACACTATTTGTGAAACAACACTATTTATGAAACTAAACGGTACTACGCTATTTACTGCTCCAATTTCATAAATAGTGCCTAGTTATTGGTCATGTTTCATAAATAGTGCCTAGTTATTAGGTCTAGTTTCATAAATAATGTATAGTAATTGGTACAGTTTCATAAATATTGTCTCTTTCTTGGTCCGGTTTCATAAATAGTGCTTTGTTATTGGTCCACTTTCATAAATAGTGCCTAGTTATTGGTTATGTTTCATAAATATTGTCTAGTTCTTACTCCAATTTCATAAATAGTATATAGTCCAGTTTCATAAATAGTTTCGACCTATTAGTTTAGTTTTGGGGGACTCGCCCAGTGCAAGTTGGGTTTTTTAGAGTTTTATTTTTATTTTTTTGTCCTTATTATTAAATAAAGTTGGTGAGTGTTTTATTTATTTATTAAAATGTAAAGATTTGAAGTCATTTTCATTTTTTTTTTTTTTGTGAAGAATCTCTAAGAGGATTGGTAGAAAATTTGACTATGAGGGCTTAATTGTATTGCGTTAATATCATCAATTGTGAACATAAGTACTTGCTTGGTTACTTGGATCGCACCCTTTATAGTGGATTTTTCGTGGACTTTTTAGGTGCTTAAAATTTGACCAGGAGGGCTTAATTGTACTGTTGACAAGACTCGTACTGATGTGAATTTTACTCCATGAGAGATTGAGCAAAAAGCTATTGAATTGGTCTATTTCTTGCATGTACCAATTGAAGTATTTTGAAAAAATGAATTGAAGAATGAATACTTTGCAAGAGATAAAAAACTCAAGACTCATCTTTTTTTCTATAACATAACTTATATGAAGAAACTGCAAACCTATAGCTGCAGAAATAGGAATAATGGCACCAGAAATAATATTGTTTCCAGTTTGTTTTTCTTCTGTGACTGAAAAATCCAAATTTTGTTTTTTAATAGAATCAATCTGGGCTCTTCTGCTTTTATTTACTTCATTTTTTTAATTATTTTTCCCTTTCTTTTTTTATTTCTTTTTTTATTCCCTTCCATCATTCCTTAAGTCTCATAGGTTTGATCCTGTAGAATCTTATGATACATCAGATCCGGCTTGGTTATTGACAAAGTGAATAGATTTGTCATTTCTTGAAATCTCTCTTGTTAAAATTTGACAAAGAGGGCTTAAGTTCATATTTCCTGTGTCTTGGAAGTCTTTTGTGGCCCAGAATTTGATCTAATTTGTCAACTACTTATTACTTCCATTTAAAGGAAAAAAACAACAACATATAAATTCTCAAATAATACAGTAACTAAAAATCAAGGCTAATCAAGTAAATCTCCAGATCTCCAATGTCTAGCCTTCTCAAATCCGTTGACACAATTTTCAAAATCATCAATAGTCTGGTCAATCTCTTCCTGACTGTTCATCACAAAGGGGCCAAATTGCGTTATAGGCTCCCCCAAAGGCTCACCTCCAACCAAGATAAATCTTAGGGTTTTGGAAGACTTGTTCCATGTCTCCAAGCCATCCCCAGATATCCCAAGAAGAAGAATGTGGTGGGCTGTCACAGGCAAAGATTTTGAACTGCCAAAAATTCCCTCCCCCTCCAACACATAGACAAACGCATTCCATGATGTTGGTATTGGTTGTTGCAAGTGAGCTCCTGGTTTCAGTGTGAAGTCTAAGTACATGGTTGGGGTCCTTGTGTAAATCGGTGACTTTGTTCCCAAGGCTTCTCCTGCTATTACTCTAACTTTGATCCCATCTTTTGAAGCCTCTGCAATGTCCTTGCTCAGCAGTTCTTGATACTTTGGATCAATCCTGTGTTAATTTGCACAAATTACGTCACGATCAAACAATGATAATGTTATTTGGACTTCATTTACCGACTAACTTACTAATCTACAACGTAATAAAAAATAATAGAATGCAAGTAGCAACTCCCTTAAAGCTAACTAATTGCAAAGGATATATGCTAATTGATTGTAATTTGAAAAGGACTTTCTGCCACGTTTGGTTTGAGTAAAAACTAAAAATTCTGGGGACAAAAAAAAGCTAGCCAACCACTATAAAAGTCTTTAACTCTATATGTCAAATCTTATCCAAATTTCCGAAAGTACCATGGAATATGAGTAAAAAGGCCCATAGTTTCACAGCATCTAAGATATTTTAGGTTGGTATGCACAAAAATACACAAAATGTGCGCAGCAATCAAAAGCACTTTTAGAAAAGGATAATATCCTATGATGACCAACATATGATGATTGCACATGCTTATGTAGAGAAAATTTTCAATGTATCCGAAACACAGAAGTATACTATATGTTATTAATTTATGGATAATGCTAAGAAAATCAAATTTACAAATCAAATAATGTGTCACTAATATGAAATAAACATGTTAATCAACATTTAATTAATAATCCAGTCATTAACCATCTACATTATTTGGTTTAGAAATTTGGTCTCTCTATCATTACACCTAGATTATTATACATGTGGAGGAATTATTTATTTATTTTTTAAGGGTCACTCCACTTGTATAATAACATATGTCTTATGTGTCCGTGTTTCGAGCATAATAAAATATCTCTCGCTTATTTAAATAGTTGGAACCTTGTCACCATCAATCCTATATCCATGCGTATATAATGCTCTTTGACGAGACTTATATTGTCAAATTATATTTATGTTGTCAATTTGTAACTAATCTTATTTTACACAAATGAACTTAAAAAGTATTTATAGATTCAATTGTTACACAATCATCATTATATTGTTAGACTGTCTGGAAATAAAAAGGGTCACTTTCCACATATAATGATTATAAGGCTTATAATGCATGATCCCCAGATGACATCATGCAAATGTCATGCAGCTACTAGTGTGTTAGCATATGGTGGATGTGTCTGAATGAATTAATAATTAGGTAGGTATAGGTAATGTATACGTACATTTTATGCTTGGAGGAGAGGTTTATCCACAACTGTAAACCCTTTTGGGTTCCCTGGGCGGCAGGCATTTCCGAGTGAAGGATGCCTCTTCCGGCGGTCATCCACTGTAAGTCACCGGCTCCTATTGTCCCCTTGTGCCCTTCAAAATCTTCATGCGTCACAGCCCCCTAATCACCCCAAAAACAGCAATTGCGTTCAACTAAGGTAATTAATTAACTTCACTCATGAATCCCATTAGTCAAAATAACAGCTAGCTATTTCACCGATTAATGTGATTCAGATTTTAATTACAAAAAAGAAAAAGGTTTTGGAATAAATAAGAAATGGGTTAGCTGGAATGTAAATGATACACCTTTCCAGCGAATAAAATGAATATAAATAATGGTTTCTATACCTGCAACATGTAGGTCACTGTCTCAAAACCTCTGTGTGGATGATCCGGAAAACCAGCAGGAGCAGTAACTGCAATTGCAACAGCAATATTAGAAAATAATTAACAGTTTTCTTTTACAAAACGATATTGGGGATGAGAAATTTTCTTTCATGAAAATCGAATATAAGACTTCTGATTTACAAGTGGAGATGTATAGACCTACAATCAATAAATAAACATGGAAAAATTAACAGAGATACCCACCTGAGAACTCATCCAAAACAAGGAAAGGATCAAAGTATTTCAGCTCAAACCTGCAAAGAACACAACACCCCATTAATTCAGACATCTCAAATCCTTCAATATATCTTTCATTCAATAATCTATGAAAAACAGGCAGAAAATCTGCAATCTGGCTTTAGAACTCAGTGATCACTTACCTCCCTATGCTCCTTCTAACAATGGCTCCAACTCCTTCATGCTGAGGCCTAGCCAAGAACTTCCTCACCACAACACGCGGTTTTTTCAGGACACTTGAAACTTCCTTCTCAGGCATATTTTATCAGTCTCTAAAACTTTGGCTTGAAATTTGAAAACTGCTGCAAAATAATGCGAGGACAAATGAAAGATATTTGCAGCTCTATATATAGTAGTAATGAAAGAGAGAGAGAGAGAGAGAGAGAGAGAGAGAGAGAGAGGGTGGTGTATTTTTGGAAGGTCAAAGTGAATTGTTTTTGGCGGCCAATAAGACCAACATGGCACAAGTTTGCTTGAGCTCCAGGCACTTTATGATACACCTCTATATATGTATGACCTCAGTCTGACGTTGTGGTGATGTTGGGGGGCTAAGTATTGAGGTTTGGGGAACCTTCGCTGTTTTACATGAGTGCCACGCCTCATCATATGGTCAAATGTCAATGCCACTATTTTAGGTTTTGAGGGAAAAAGAAAGAAAAGACTAATGGCTTATGGGATCCCTGGGTCATGCTTATGCATGCCTTGTATAGTTGAATATGTTGTGGGGGACACGCAATTTCTGGGAACAAATCTTTGATGTTGGTTTCCAAGAAAACCATGGCCATATATTTTGTCTTTCCATTAAAGAACCTTCCTACGAGATGATTCTGTTCTTTCATTGAACTTGAGGATACATTGTTAGCTTTAAGAGATCGTATAGTTGCAAGGATGATAGTATTGTTTGGGCTGTAAATAAAAATAAAGTCTGTTATGAGATTAATCTATTTTTATTTACATAAAGTCCCGCAACACTAACTCACTAACTTCAAAGCCCGATTCACAACCATCCGAGAGCTCGAACTCGTCCCTCTTCGAAGCGCATATGCCACGCAGACAATCAGACTCAGGAATATCTCACCTCTTTAAATGCCAATGAATGCTTCATTCAACATGCTAATGTCACTATAGGAATCGGGTGAGACGCCACAAGACACAGTTGAAGGTCACCAACTAGAAATTAAAGTAATCGTCAGTGAAAAATGACCGAAATCTAATTGATGGGATCAAGCTATAATAACTCAAATTCATTACTTTCTTACAGCAAGCCACGTGCCTCAGACACTAACCTCACGAACACTCAATATGAAACATAAATGGATAGCCAAAAACTTCAATCCGAATAGGTAGATGATAAGAACTCTAATAATTCGTATACTTATGATACACTCTTTATCATTTTGGATTGAGAGGGACTGCCGGAGCTTATGAGTTGCGTCCAGGACGATTGAGTTAATCACCAGGCACGGAGCCACAGTAGGCCTAGAGGGGGCGGATGCCCCCACTCAAATTTGTGTGTGTGTGTGTGTGGGGGTCTCATTGACCAATACTAATTAAAATAAAAATTAAACCCTACATGTTAATTGGTATCAAGAGAAATGCTAAGGAAACTCTTCCAAAAATAGACCTCTCCATGGACTTTTCCGTCACCCCATGTTTTTAGCACAATCCATGTACCAACATTATTAAACATTGTGCCAAAAACATGAGGTGGC
Organism: Malus fusca; assembly: GCA_035220775.1. Lineage (NCBI taxonomy): Eukaryota > Viridiplantae > Streptophyta > Magnoliopsida > Rosales > Rosaceae > Malus > Malus fusca. The sequence continues at coordinate 28,779,738 of CM069069.1, forward strand.
GGAGAGTCCATGAAAAGTCCCACTTTGAGATAGTCTTCTTAGCATTTCTCTTAGTATCAATATGACTGACTTCGCCAACAATGATTTTAAGTGTTTTGTATGAAAAACTTTATAGATTAATATATAAGTGTTTGTTTAGTAATTTTTTTAGCTTTTTAATTGTAATTTTGTTGTTTGAGGATGCCCCCATTGATATAAATCTCTGGCTTCGTCCCTGTTAATCACCCATTTTTTTCTTAACTTTTCTAATTTAATTTGTCATGTTAGACAATAACATGACGTTGAAAACAATGTTATATATCTTGCCAAAAGGAAGGCTACATATGCTTCTTTCCAACCAATTTCGTCCAAAAGGCAAGTTCTTTAGCTAATGGAAACATCCGAAAAGTGAATTGATTGTCAAAAGTGCGAAAATAGTTCAAAATGTGAAAATTATTTTATGGAAAAACAATTGGTGAAATGTGATAACTATAGTGAAAATATTTTATATTCTATATTTTACTCGAAATACAGATTCATAAAAATGTGTGAAAATCGTACTCAAGCTTAATTAACGTGACCAATATCAATAAAAAATATATAATCATGATATCTTTCTAACTACTGTTCAATTACCTAATCATATATGGTTGGACTGCATTTATCATGTGAACAGAAATCTTGATTAAGATCACATTTCAAGTCATTAATGAGTAATATAACTAGAAAAACTTTGTTTAGTGACATCATTCATACAAAAGCATTACGCGAGGGGTAACCTATGAAAAATGGGGATAAAGATGGAATAGAAACTGAGTCAAAGAAAGTGAGGAAAGAAAGAAAAATTTCCCTTTCTCTTTCCTTCTCGACATTCACTATCATGATTTAAACTGACTCATCCAACGATAATGATTTAAATTAACTCTTTTCTATAAAAAAAATCGGTTGAACCTCTATGAAGTTTATTTAATTCATCCAACGATAATAATTTAAATTGATATTGTTAACACTGAACTACAACAGATTTATTAGGGAATGATTGGGGGTAGAAAGAAAAAAAAAACTATGATATATATGGTTCAAAGAGTTGCATAAAGAGCAGTTATACGGTGGACACTATTTTCAATTAATTAATCAAATATTGAGGGCTATAATAGCTCTATCTTTTCTGTGCAAGGATGTGGTTGTTGTTGGCCATAAGTTACAACATCTGCGTTTGTGCATGCCGAGTGAGCTGGTCCTTCAGGACCGTTGTAAGCTAGGTTGATGTCCCTCATCTCAATCTTCTGGCAGGGGTTAGTTTGGCTACATTTCAATGTAATAGCACTCTGTGTGGTTGAACTACCCCATATATTACTGAACTTAACATCTTGAATCTGTACCCTCGAGGATTCCTGCACACAATAAAATCGACTGACCCAATTATAATCAAAGTTCTGCATAAGACCTAGATAATCATACATATTAATAAGCATGTTGGTCTAATATCCAAGTGGATAGGGTGTTGGGTTTCCACCCATACGTCTCGGTTCGAAACTCCTCCTTCTTCTAAATTATTGTAATAGTTTCGAATCATTCTCTTTTTCCTTAGTAATAATATATATACATATATATATATAATACATATTAACAAGGACCATATCGTATATACGATGCACATCTTTAATTTTGTTATCAATTAATATACATCTTTAGATAGTGGTACTCCGATCAATTACAATAATTAGATTTTCATTGGATGTGAATCACACTTGTATTAGAAAGTGGCTAGCGAGAGTGTCAACTTTACGTGTCCAAACAACATCACTTTATTATTAACCTCGTGCCATAGTAGATTTTGAATTTGGTATTTCGTTATAGGGACATTTTCATGTAAGTATCAACATGTATAATCAAAATAAACGTAACTAATCAAATGGCCAAAATCAAAATATGATCGAACACTTGGGCTTAGTCAAGAAAATCATCTTATCAAAGAATAAAAATGCAAATGCCCCTAAACCCTTTGTATTTATTATTTCCCGTAAAAAAAAAATGTTGTTATTATTACGTACCGTTGTACTGCAACTACGTGAAGGACAATATTGTTGATCGATGATGATGGGGTTATCGACCTTATCGACTCGAACGTACTCAACGGTAAGATGTGAAACAGTGCCTGGTTGGGAGGGAGCCCATGTCTTGACTCTCACTCCATTTGTAGTACCAACGAAGGTGCAGTTTCTTATGTCCACGAATGACACATCGTCACCAGCACCCTTGCCAAGGCTTCCGATGCTAATTCCGTGGCCCGGACCGCAGTGAACGCCGCTGATTTTTATGTTGTTTGATCCGGAACTGAAGGATATGCAATCGTCCCCGGTGGCGATCACTGAATCCAAGATTTCGATGTGGTGTGATGTGCCAATGTGGATTCCGTCGGTGTTAGGGCTGTCACCGGGAGCTGATATGGTGATGTTTTGAATCGTTATGTCATGGCTCGCAAAAAGGTTGATGTGGACATTCTTGCTATTGATCGATGTTATGTCATGGATCTTTGAATTTGTGACGAAATCCAATCTCAAGGTCTGACATAAAAAAATGAAAAGGAAACATAAACATTAAAAATCAGCAATATCCGCACATTCAACATAGTACCATTCAAACAATATTATACAGAACTCGTCCATTCAAAAAGACCGATGTATAATAAGAAGATCAGCATATCAATCACACATGTAAGTAAGAAACATTAGATTCGAATTTCTCACAAATAACAAGTTTGATACTAATTTATTGTCGACCTATTATGAAGCTGACATCAATCCTTTTTCATTATTATCGTTGTATTAAAAAATAAAATAAAAACCTCAATTTTCTAACGAATATTGCTTTGCTCATTTCTTGTTTAAGGAGTTATCTCATTACCTACAAATTAGTCGCACAAATTACTAATTAAAAAAAAATTACGCATATGTCAAACTGTGAATGGTAGGTAATAATTAAGAAAACAATCATCTATTATTCAAGCAAGGGGCAAAGTATATTGCTTTTGACTACTTTTATTTACAATATCTTAGTAATGATTGATTTTTTAAGACTCACTTTTGTCAACCATATCTTTAATAAAAGCGAGACTCTTCTAAGAATAATGTCAGGCCGATCATATTAAAAAAAATGCAGTCTTTTACCTTCAACTCAATTGGAGCAATGATCTTTTAACTAAAAATTCATGGCCTTTTCGTAAACTCCGTTATAAGTCATGTGTCATGCATATGAGGTTGAATTAAGGGGCAAATATGAAAAACCAAATGAAAAAAATTGTAGCAATAGTCCCTCAACTTTAACCCAATTGTAGCAATGATCCCTCAACTTTAATCCAATTGTAGCAATGGTCATTCCAACATGGGTCATTTTAACAAAATTTTGACGGTGTTACCGAAAAGAACCATAACTACATATTTTGATGAGTTAAGGAACCAATGATCATGAATTTTTAATTTACGGATCATTGCTCTAACTGAGTTAAAGTTGAGCGACCATTGCTATAGTTTTCTCAAAAAAAAAAAACATAATATTTCTAGCATTTTTGGATTAGATCCAGAAAAAATGGCCAAGCAGCATGAGGCAAGACTTGACCTGTTCTCATGCAAGTTCATAATATTATATATTTAACAAACCAAGCAATGGAACTTACGGTAGGAAGTCGCTTGCAATGTGGATCGTTCATGCAGTTGTTATAAGGCCAAGCAGAGGGACCTTGTCCATCCAACGAACCACCACCATTGATTACCAAGTTGTCAACGTATTGGAAGGTAATCCAATGGTTAATATCAATCGAAGATTCCACCTCCAAGGGAGCCAGTAGGGTTCCCTTTATCTGCACCACCATTGGCCCCTTGCATCCACCTGTGAAAACCACTGGCTTCACCAAGTATTTCCCTGCTGGGAATAAAACCACACCACCTCCATTGTTTTGACAGGCTTGAGTCCATGCATCAATGAAAGCCTAGAAATAAATAAAACAGATTAAAAAACAAATCCAACAGGTAAAATTAATTTAACTAAACATTGTTTACAACTTCAACATAATCTTAATTTTGAATCAACTTAAGATCACCTTGCTGTTATCCGTTTTGCCATCAGCAACGCCTCCGTATTTCTTCACGTTAAAAATCATTTTCTGACGGTTAAGTTGAACTCTGAAGAAGTGTACGTGACTCATTGATGTAGCACCATCATCAGCATGAACTTTGGTAATGGATACTAGTAAAACCACTAAAAAAACAAATTGGACAACCAAGCTGGAGCCCATTTTTATTTTGTTATTTATGTTTGTTGGTCGTCGATCTTCTTCAATTTCGATTTTATGCTTACAATGTTGTTAGGGTTTATGTGTTTTTATAGGCTGGTTGTGTAGCTAGAAATGGAATAGTGCCACCATAATATTATGGATTGATTTTGTTTTAATTACCATTCTTTCTTATTTGCCAAGTTTTATTGAATATGATATAGCTTTATGATTTTTTTCTTCTTTTCCCATGGAGATTGGTTTTGTAATTTTTATTTTTCTTTTTTGAGATTGATTTGCTGAGATACAAAACTGATTTTAGTTATAAACATATTCCTTATTTGATTTTGTTTCTTTTTTTTTTTACGTGAGTAATTCTGCTGGCATCCAATTTGTTCTTTTAGCCTATCAAATATTGCAATTCTCCCTTTTGTGTGTACGAATTACTTTAACAAATGTAATTTTATATAATTACATAATATAATATGCTGATTCAATCAATGGTGTATCTGGACCAAAATTATATATATGCTTTCAGTTTAGAGTATTTTACCTATTTCTCTCAACCATTGAAATATGTACAATCAAGGATATGGTGCATACAACAGGTCTCAATAAAAATCTGCCGATAATTTCAATCCGGTTTAAGAAAAAAAGGATGTCCAGTTTATTGATATATGGAATAGAATCAAGATTCACGAGTACAAATACATCCACGAAATACGGAAAAAATACGGCATAAACTTACGAGGAGAAGAATGAGAATTTTAATTTCCTACAACATCAAAAGCCTGAATGCACAGCTATTCCGTAATCAAGTTAAAAATAAAATAATGATTAGCCCCGGTATATTCATTCAGCAAAATGCTCTAAAGCAAGAGCAATAAGATGTGTAAATTACAATATATGATCAACTCATGCCTCACGGTTTCAGAACAGGAATAGAGCGGCAATCGCCATAGCCAGATACGAGAGGAAGAAGCATGCGGCAATCTTAGGCTGACCGGAAGGACGAGGTGAAATTCCCACTGTAGATCCACCGGTTGGCGCGGGAGCCACGGCTGTAACGGAAGGCAAGGGTGGCTCAATCACATCACTCTCCGTCAGGACTGGATTTGGAGCCTCAGCAGGTGGCAAATATGAAGGGGTAATGACTTGTAACAGACTGGCTGGCTGAATAGGACTCATGTAGCTGGGTATTTCCTTTTGACGTAAACACGGGTTCTCTGCAACAATCAAGCACCGAATATTAGTCGCTAAAGTATGTCCGGTAATCTTAGTAGCTAAAAGAAAAACGGACTTGCATTCTGATTATAATCTACAAAGCGCTGATGCATCTAACATCATTCAGACCTGAAAAAGATGTATAGACGTACACACTTACTTTTGTATCTCGCGGCGGTTTTGGGAAAGTCTGTGATAACGCCATCAACATTGGCCCCTGAGACAAATGAATTGATCTCCACAGTTGGATCTGAGAAGAAGTCCCATGCTTGAGTTACAAACTCATTGCTGAAAAGTTCAACATAAACCGGAAGCTTAGCGGCTTGTAGTTTTGATACAACATCTGTTACTCCAGTGATAAATGCCTCGCTTTCGGGAAAGATAGAGGCCTTGTTGATGACCACAGAGTCCGCAAACTTCTTGATGTCCTCAATAGTTGAACTAAGGGTATCACCAATATTCTCTTCAATTTTGTAAACAAGTTCGTAACTGGTTTTCTCCTTGAACTTCATCAGAACAGAACTATTAGTGGACTGAATCTTGACATTTAGCGCTGTCTTATTATCAAAACCTGCTTTGCTCAATGTATTCATGACTGCATCAGTTACACTTAATCTCTGCTCCTCTGCAAGATACGCTGCGTACTGAAAGAAAGCAGTACAAAATGTTACCACCATAACGATATGGTGAAATTGTATTTGGAGTCCCAAATAGGAAAAACAACTACTCGTCCAACAAAGAAAGCATGAAATCATAGGCCAAGCAGTGAAACATGAAGCAAATACCCACCTCTATGCCGATCAAGACACCAGAAAGAGAGCTTGACTTCTTTGCCAAGGCCAAGAAATCAGATAATGTCAAGTACTTGCCACCAGTTTTGAACCTTGGATTCCGGAACAATGTATACTTTGACGAGGGATTTGATATTGTCGCTACAGTTACAATACGAAAAAAATAATAGAGCGGATGTCAAATTATTGTTCAAGAAAAGTGTTCTTGTTTGTGAATTCTTATGAAGTAACAGTTAATAGCACCGGTGACAAATGTTCCTAACAAGGGTCTCCCTACATGGCATATAAGGATTTAGGATGTCAAGGGAAGTGGTTATGTGTAAGATTAAAACACAGTGACACTCAAGAAATATAAGTGTATTAGAAAGTTGGTAAACTTTTACCAGTGACTTGTTTAGAAGAAAAAAAAAAGGAAGAATATTTATCACCAGTCTGAGTTATAACATAATCTGTGAAATGGATGCCTTAAAACGGAAATCTCATACAGACTTAAAGGTTCTATGGTTTGTGAAGAGATCGTATAAATACGTAAAACAGTAAAATTTGAAAATCGCACTGATAAGCAAGAAAATGACACTCTATTTCAACTTACGGGTCAGGCCTTCAATGTCTTTCCATGCTAGGCTAAATGTATATATTCCACTGCCAGCCTTGATTTCTGGAACAACCGTTGTGAGGTTGCTAAAACCTGATTGAGCAACTGTCGTGCTATCTATAAGATTTATAGAGCTTGCGCAAAATGGTATCCCATCCTTGGATATTTGTACAGGACAATCAAGTACATCTACCCCATCTGCAATTGCTTTTGTGTATGCCAAGTCAGTACAGCTAGGGAAGTCTCCACTTGCTCCGTATTTCGAGATAACCAAGGGCTTAGCTGGATCATGAGATAGATGAAAGAAATACATTATAGAAAAAATGCTCAGATATTTGCGTATATCAGTAAAATAAAGTCAGAATTTATGAATATCAACTCAGCAGAAAAGGGCCAATTTTTAAATCTAAACACCACAAAACAATGATGTACCTTGCCCTGAAGCATTACTTGCAAGGTGGGCAAAACACTCTGCAGTGGTCAAGAAAAATCATCGTCATCAAGACAACTTTAATGCTTCAAATTGGAATAAGCAACAAATATTAACACCTAAATCAACTCTCAAAGATTTTTCCTTGTGAACCCTTGTGAGACATTTCTAAATAACATAGATCAGTTAAAAGGGATCATAGTAGAAAAAAAAAATGTTCAGATTAGAAGATATGTTGAATTTAGTTCCTAAAAATGTTAAATCATTCATAAGCATCCTATGATGCATTAAAAAATTTAATCTTCTTTCACACGTATAGAGTTACGTACTAAAAACTAAATCTTATGAATAGGAAAAAGATAAGTTACCTATGGCCTCTGATGGTGTTATTGGGAAGTCAGATAGTACACCATCAACACTGAAGTCACCATTGTCAACAAATTGCAGGTACTCAGACACTGGATCGTAACTGTAATTGTAGGGCAATGGAACGTCATTCACAAAATCTGACCCAAATACTGTTAGCCCTTCTTTATGAGCATCCAAAACAACTGAAGTGTGAGGCACTAAATAATTATCATTGGTGACAGGCCATATGTAAGTTTTAGGAATTAGAATTCCTGAGGCAAATGTCTTGATAAATGTGAGATTCTTCAATAAGGAACCATAAGTTTGGTTGGTTGAAGGCTCTGTCTCATCTTGTCCCAAAAACCGAAAGACCAGCTTTGTTACACTCGGACTAACCCGTGATTTAATACTGTTCAGAAAAGCCACCTCCGGTGATGAGATATAACTGACAACCACTTGTCTAGATACAGAAAGCACATAGTTTCTCATACTCAAGTTGTGTTGTGAGAAGAAAATATCATGCTGCAAAAGCATTAGAGAAAAGACATCTCTTCAAACAGATATAGAAATCTAAAGGAAAGGTTAAAACGTGAGTGCACAATTCTAAAGACATGAGAAAGCTATAGTTTATCTTATACCTGAATATTCAACCATAAGCCTGGAGGTTTGAACTGCGTAGCAACATCTTCGACAAGGAGAATTGGGTACAGATTGCCATCAAACTTATTAGATCGAGAATATATCCCCTGAGTAACTGTATGGGTGACAAGAAATCAATAAGACATTATAGGAGTTAACGTGCATTGTTTCTCTTACCAATAACAAATAATAGATAACATATACATTGTCTTTTGCTTTCAAAGTGATATATACATTCTATGCACATAAATATATCTAGTGTATGCGGTGGTCGAGCTAGCATGTTATCTCAGATATACTTTTAACATTGTATTTGTTACTTATTAAATTGTACATATGAAGTAGTTTATACGATATATCTTCAAATTCAGCAGTCACCTTTCATAAAAAATTAAATAAACAAATAAAAAGAGGGAAAAAAATGCAAATTCCTTTCTAGCTACTTCTGTATTCAAGTAACTTGACATGCACAGCCTTGTTAAAATCATGACCATTAACAATACAGCAGAAACAGTTTCAGACAATTTGCACTCACCAGAGATATTTACTAGGCCGTCCCAAGTATAATCCACGGTAAACCATCCTTTGGTACTAACTCCGTTAACTAGGTAAGTTTTCTCCTTTTGCGGCAAGACCTCGTTAATATTGGAATTATTATTCAACCAGAGATCTGGAAAGCAAATTCCAGCTCCATCCTTCGTTAACTGAACATCACACCATAAGATCACATCGGGTACACTTGTGATCAATGCCAAATTGAACGCCACGGAACTAAAACCTGGAAAGAGCCCTGAAAATCCACCGCGTGCTACAACCTTAGGCGCATCTCCTGCAAACCAGATCAATCCAGTTAGCTCATTGAACATATAGTTGGGAACAATTGTACCACAATAATACAGAGTCCCAATTGGGAGCACTAACAGATTGTAGCAATTGTTCCCATATCAAACCACTGGGAAATTATGAAAACTTTCAAAAAATCGTCGTTTCAGGACATTTACAATTAAAAGAATCCGAATTTTGAAACCCATGTTTCACATTTCCTTAAGTTATTTTTTTATCATACATCTCCTCAAGTTTAATACAGTCGGGATAGACCTATTCTCCTAGCCCGATTTCGAATTCAATCTCAGTATCAATCAAGCGGCTTTTCAGCTTCGAAATCAAAAGCAAGGAAAAAACTAGTACAAAAAAGGAAACTTTCTTCCCCTATTCAACAAGAAATACACTTAATTCCACTAAACATGTTACATGCACACTCGCTATATAATACGCAATTAAGCAACTACTTTCTATTTATAATATTTCCCGGATTCCTCCATTTTCTCAGCAACCAAACACAAAATTATCAAAAATTCAAGAAAAATTTATACATGAAGCAAAACAGAGGCCGGAGGTGTAGAGGATTACCGCTAAGTGTTTTCCATTGACTAGATCGCTGAGCAGAGACCAGAGCTACTACAGAGTGAAGAAGCAGAGCAGCTACAACCAGAGCGCGAAAGTTACACATTGCCGGAGAGGCCTCGCCGTCAAAATTACAGAGCTGGACAGCTTCCGGCGATCTCAGAACGGTGTCGTTGAGGCCTTCTTGGGAAATGTGTGAGATTCGCTCAGCTAAGATGGAGAAAAAGAGAGAGCTCTGAGCAGCTCTGAGCAGCTCTGGAACCTTTCAAGCTGGCTTTTCAGTGTTTATATTTACATAAGTTTAATTAATTTTAATTATTTAATTTAGATTAATTAATTAATATTTGGACTGTGTCTGGGGGTGTTTAATTAATTAAACGAAATGTTAACATCAATGAATAACCTGGGTCTAACTGTTTAAGTGTGAACTAAATTAATACGCGCTTCCACGTTGTGTTGATTCGAGCGAGCCGGCTCCGGGATCGGCTTGGGTGAACCGGTCCTCGTCGGAACTCGGCCTTGTCTTTTAGTGGAGATGTGTCTGGAGGAGAGAGGATTCGAAGAGGAAGGTCCTACGTGTTTTGCCGTGAGCTCTCGTTAGAGTCGTTACGATTACGCGGGTAGCTGTGGCCTTGCCAATTGTCAACCGTATACAGAAATTTGGTTAGAGGATTATAAAATAAATTAAAAAAGCAAAACTAAAATTTAGTTTAATCAGTTACTACGGTTTAATGATATTCCTCATAACTTATAAGTAAGAGATGTTAGGTTCGTTTCTTGTCAAATTCGAATTTCACCACATTATTGCTAGACTTTCGTGAGGCTTAGCCCACTTATCATCCCTTAGGCCATCTCCAACCGATGGCTGGCCAGATGGCTCGTTTTAGCCCTCTGGCCCTCCAAGATTCTTCAAGATATTAATATTTTAATGAACAGTACATGACAATATTTGTCTCCGTCTCCAACCGAGGGCCAGAGGGCTCGTTTTAGCCCTATCACAAAAAACCGTCTCCAACCGAGGGCCAAAGGGCCATAGGGCCAAACATAATTTATTATTTAAAAACTACAATTTAAATGTTTTTAAAAATGTTGTTTAAGTTTCATGTTGTTAAATGTTTTTTTATGTTGTATAATTTGTATGTTGGTTAATGTTATTTAATGTTATTTCATATTGTTTAATGTTGTTTCATGTTACTTAATTTAATTTAATGTTGTATAAATGGCCTAGGAAAAAAATAGAATTGAAAAAAATTATGAAACAAATTTTGTGAAATAGAAGTTATAGGAAAAAAAATATGAATCAAATTTTGTAAAATAGAAGTTATAGGAAAAAAATAGAATTTAAAAAAAAATTGAAACAAATTTTGTAAAATAGAATTGAAAAAAAAATATGAAACAAAATTTGATTAATATGAAAAGGAAAAAAAAAGGTTTAAATTCATTAAAAAAAAAAGGCCTAATAATACAACGGCTAGTAGCCGTTATATTAAAAAACATTCAAACTATTAAAAAATAAATAAAACCTCTTTAATGTTGTCGGTTTTAACCGACAGCAATAGAAAACATTAAAAAAAAAATAAGCCAGCCCGGGGCTGGCTGGCTGGCCGAAAGCAGCCAGCCCGGGGCTGGCTGGCTGGCCGAAAGCAGCCAGCCCTCTCTGATCCCGTGGGGCCCTCCCAGATTCCAGAGCCCTCTGGCCTAGCCCTCGGTTGGAGACGGTTTTAGGGCTATTTTCGGCCCTCTGGCCCTCTGGACCCTTCGGTTGGAGATGACCTTATTGCTAGCTTATTTTGACGAAAGTTTTAACGGAGTTGACGAAAATGATTATAGCTGCACAGGTTGAAGAGTGAAGAGACCAATGATCATAAATTTTTCGTTGATGGGCCACTACTTCAATTAAGATAAAGTTGAGAGACCAATGTTACAATGTATTTTGCTCCAAATAATGGAAAGCGCTGAACTCGAGATGTACTCCGCCACAGCAGATCGGAACTCTGCGAATCAATGAACAGGTAGGTCAGCAGGTTTACATGAAGGGTGGCTCGAGCCGGAAACCGGAAGCTGTTGCTTGGGTGCGCCAATTTGATGATCAACTGATTGGAGACAGCTAGATTTGGGGCCCACAACATGGCGATCACCAAACTGGCAAATACCTACGTGGCGGCCGAACGAGGTCAGCGGAACATGGTTCATGTTCGATGTGGGACGCACCACCAAAATCCGTTGTGCGCTGCACGGGCCATAGCACTAGCAAACCCAAACTTGGGTATGGAAATGAATTATAATTTAGTTTTAGTTTTAATTTTTCTTTTTGGTACAAATATTATTAATATTTTCCTGTCTCCAACCAAAAAATAAACATTTTGCAGTCTTCAAGATTATAGGAATTTATCAACAAAATACAAGTGGTAGTAAGAGGATGAAAAATGAGGAATATTTTTGTTCAACATCCTTAAGTGACGGTGATGTTCATCACCATATTTATCATCGTTAAATGAGTTTAAATTTCGAGATTTTTGTAATCGATAAACATAAATCTCAAAACTTAAACTCGTTTAACTGTTAAATAAAGTGGTGAGCCTTAAGGATGTTGAAAAGATGCTGTGCTTTGTTGTAAAAATTGAATGAAAAGTGAAAAGAGATACCTTCTTACCAATAACAAACTTTACTTAGGTGGAAAGGAACTCCATAAAATGCCCATGTCACATACTTGTTTAATTAGTAATAATTAATCAATCTCAGTTGTATATTAGCAGGCATCCGACAATGTCTACCTATTCCCTTAATTATGCTTCTCTATTTGTTTTTGTTGGGTTTGTTATTCACCAAAATTTCAAATTAAAACAAAAATACAATAATTTATAATAACATAACCGATTAAATTTGGAGATTCTTCGAACTAAAAAGAATCTAAATCATAAAAGAAATTCATTTTAGCTATTTAGTCTATGAGTTGTAGAATATAAACAGATTTTTAATATATTTTCTTTGATATCTACTCCAATAAAAGTATCTCCATCATATTATTACCGTGTTAAAAAAATCGAAATCTCGCCCATCCCAAGTCATACATTTAGTTACCGTTACCACTTTGACTAATCCCAGATGCTTCCCTAGGTATGATCAACTAACCAAAAACTCTCAATGATCTTCGAGGATCCAAATCGCCGTACATTTTCAATCCATGCATATTCAAACTTGTAAATCAACATTATATACTATGAAGATGACAAGTAGAAGCAGGGTCAAAATATGAGGCTAGCTAGCTGTGTCCTCTTCATATGGATCTACGATCCTTCTATGGCAATTGCAGTATTGCACAATTTGGGATTTTTTTTGTCCAAAACCTCACCTAACCCATCTTAAATTAACATAAGAATAATAAATCAGTCATACCAGAAGCCAAAGCCAAATAGTGAGACAAGAAGAGTGATTTACACTCCACCCCTCCCCTCTTTTTTTATGCTTTTATTTTTGAGATAGGATCCCCGTTGGATCCTCTTTTTGAGGATCTCGAAGATTCTTTAATCCTGTCTGTTTATCGTACATCGTACGGTCAGTTTTCGTCAGATACCATTTGTGTTTAATTTTAAATAATATAATTCAAAATGATTTATGACCGCACGATGTATGATGAAATGACAAGATTAAAGGATCCCGGAATCCTTACAAAGAAGATCCGGCGAGGATCTTATCTCTTTATTTTTAATAAAATACAAAATTTAAACTCTGTTTAATCTGAATACTATCTGTCTGGGTCTTATTTGAGCAGGAAGTTCTAACACACCAAAGGGAAGGTCCAACTGTCACCAGCACATGCAATGGGAAATTAAAAACGATAAAGATCTGATTTTTTTCTATTAAGAAAAGAGTTCCTTTTTGCTCATCCCTTAACCCAAGAGGACCATTTTCCCACTTCAGTTTTTTTTTTCTTCTTCTTTTTCTGCTATGGAGAGCAGGCATGAACTTTTATTTTTTATTTTTTCTACCCAAAGGTAGAATTTATTATAATCTAATAGATATGTTTACATTCTCCATCAAAATATTAAACAGAAATTCCAGGCTAATACAATCTAAATCAAAAGAACGAACATCATGAAATACATACGTAATCATGATTTGTTAAATAGACACTACGTAAATTTTTTAAAACAGAATAACGTCGGGGTGAGCAAAAATGAACTCCTAAAAAAAAAAAGATATGGTCCCGACCAAACCAATTTTGTATCTTTATTTATTATTTTTTTATTTTTTATTTTTTATTTTTTTTTCTTGGAAGAAAATGGGATTGATATTTGGAGGAAGCTCGCTAGAAGCCGCGTACGGGCGGCAGCAGGACAGGAGTAGGAGTACAAACAATCGAAGGGAAAGGGACGTACTGACGGAGACGACTGAGGACGATGTGAATGTCTGTACGTTGATGCCAAACCAACCTTCCTTCCCTCTCTCCCTTAAAATTTAAAAATTTAAGACGTCGGTGTGCATGTATATATCTGTGTTAAATATTAAATATATATTATCACGTAATACTACGATTTAGTGATATTTTTCTTCACTTGTAAGTAATAGGTCTTCTGTTCGATTATGATTAGCCCAAGATGAGGCTTAACACGCTCTTCCACTCAAAAAAAAAATATATATATATATATTGGATTTTAAGACGTCGGTGTCCTAGGAATTCTCACATTCTAGCTGTTTATCGTATATCGTGCGGCCAGTTTTCGTTAGGTACTATTTGTATTTAATTTTAAATAAAAAAATTCAAAATAAATTTTTCCTGCATGATGTACGATGAAGACTAGGATGTGAGAATCCCTAATATCCCCACAATTTGGATCCGGATTGTTTTAGTTTTGTTTGTTATTTCGTTTAAATACTTAGAGCGTGAATTTGGTGGTGACTTTGTTTTTTAAGGGTGTTTTCTACATTTGGAATATCCATACACATTGTTTTTGAAGGATTGCGTGTGAAGCACATGAATTTTCTAACAACAAAAATGAATAAAACTGTGTTGTAAGTCGGATATTATAAATTTTTTTTATCTCAAGTGAAAAACAATTAGCAAACCTAAGTGGAGAGGCAGCGTGGTGGGTGTGCAAAAGATACAGTGACACAGAGACTGAATTCAAGTGTTGAAAGTCAAAATGGCACATTTAGAGTTTAGGTATGGTGTTCTCTTATTAAAAAGAGGTATGAAACTAAATCCTAAACAAATTGAGGTATGAAAGATGAAATTGATCCTAAACAGTCTATAAGCCTAAAACCTTCGAACAATTTAGTAATCTTCTCATGCATTAATGGTATTTAGGAACACAACAAAACTAAATAAAATTTTAAAGAAAAAATGATTGCGATAATATATTGATGAAATCAAACAACTACACATAGTGTAAAATATGGGATACGTTATCCTATGTGATCAATTTTTTGATATAGAGAATATGGAGCATTCTCTTACTAGTCGCCAATAACACACGTGTCACCACTACAGATCTACATCAAAAAGCTAACATGGCATTTCTATACCATACTCATCATGTTTAACTCCCACTGCTTCATTTTTCCTCTTATTTTCTCATGCGGTGTAAATTAATTTGTGTTTTGTTTTCACCTTATCTTTAGATTGAAAACAAAAAATCATCAACAATCACATTTAGAAACTACATAGGCTCATGTTGGGAAATAAAAGAAGTCATAGAAACTTTCCTTTCCCCCCTAATTTCCAGCTAAGGCTGAGGTGCTCCTTCGATTAGAAATCCCTCTAGGAATAAGTTTATATAGGATTTGCCCCACCATTTACATTATTAGCAATATGGTGGTCCAAAAATACCTTTTCCTATAATCGTAAGATCTTAATAGCTTTGTTGTTTGTAGAACAAAGAAAAAACCCAAATTCTAAAAACGAAGTGCTCCATTTTTTGCAAGTTCTTGTTTTGTCCTATCAAATAATTTGACTTTTTAAACAATCTTCATCGTTATTTTCCTGACTATTCAGTAATTCCAGACTATTAAGTAAAAGTGATGATAATGAAACGAAAAATAGCAATTTAATTGACTGGCCTTAAACCATGAGTGGACCAACTCTCAATTATTTCTACCATTTGTGTGAAGAGCCACATGGGAAAAATAATAAAGTGGCCCAATAATATCAATAGATTTGCAGTATTTGGCAGAGTGATTTGGTTCTCTAGTGTACTACTCACTACTATTATCAGGTTTAAACGTAATTGCCAACCATATGAATGCAAATGACGATGGTAAATATCATTCGTTTCTTCTTCAATTTGCTGCTTTTCAGTTAAATTTTTTTTTTTAGATTAATGTAGAATATCGCTTGTAATATGTTTTTTATACACTTGTGCTAAAGGGTAGAAGATTTAGCATAAGTCATACAGTAGATTCCCCATAATAATATTGGAATTGAACTCGTCATTAGTATGAGTCAAATCTTAAAACACTCACGTACAAGTAGAGAAAAGTACTATTATGTCGTATTACTAAGTGGTCCTAATTATATTAGAGAAAGCAATAAAAGTCTAAAGCAAAAATAAATAAGTCAAGTTGAAGTGAGATCCTTAATATTATGTTATTGCTAATTCATTATGTGGTTTAATTCATTCTCGTACCTTTTAGCGTGAATAATATTTTTTGTTACAAAAAAAAAAATTTGAAGTGAGATGCCCTATACAAAACAGGCCTAGACGAGCCCAAACAAGCAACCGTCAATTTGCCAACCTTAGGCCGGCACTAACTTTAATACCTTTTCTTTTGGACCCGGCTCTCAATTTTGTTTTTAAGTTGTGACGACATCACAACTATACATAATGCTCGTTATACAATTTAGGGTTAATCTCAGTTTACTACCTTGAAGTTTCTTAATTTTTAACATTTGGTACATGAAGTTTTTTTTGTCCCAATTTGGTACCTAAAGTTATAATTCTGGGACACTTTCATACATCTATTAAGTTTTCTGTTAGAACTTCTGTTAACTGATGATATGGCGCCCATGTGGACAATAACTGGACGCCACGTGTCAATATGGGCCCACTTGAATATTAATTTTTTTTTAAAATATTAAAAATACAAAATCACAAAAAAAAAAGAGAAAACCCACCCGTCTTCCACCTCCCCCCAACCCCCTCACTCCTTTTTTTCCTCTGCAACCCTCACCCTCCATTCTCTCTTCTGCAACCCCCTTAGTCCTCCAACTCTACTCCCACCTTTCGATTTTTCCTTCTTCTTTTTTTCTCCAGTGCATACATGAATTGGGAAACAAGGACACAAAAGATTTCTCCGGTGCTCCTTTCCACTACTGATTTTTGACTCTCCCGACACATCTCCCTCCCCTGATCCCTTTGTACCCAACCTACTCCATCTCCACCTTCTTCACCTTCCCTCCCTTTTCTCTCCCCATTATTCCGACCTTTGCAAAAACCTTAATCCACAAAAAAATTCATTTTTTAGAAAAATTGAGCAAACCCAGCATGAAAAACCCTAATCCCCAAAATCTTTCCGACCCATTCAACTTCGACTTCGATTTCTCGCCATCGCGGCCGAACTCCAAACCAAATGGCAACGACGGATTTCGACGAAATGTGGGTGCTTGGAGAGGTGGCGGCGTCCTCTGCTGCGCCGACGAGACAACATTGTGCTGGACGTGCAACGGGAAGGTTCAAAGTGAACAACCACACGAGCAAACAGCAGAGGTTCGTCTGTCCTCCAACATGCCCAAATTTCAGTTTATGATTTGCAGAAGTTGCTGTGTAATTGGATTTTGTTTGACTTTTTGAGTTTGATTTGCATATGGCAGCTGGGTAATTGGGTTTTGCTTGAATTGTGAAATCCCGTTCCCGGATTTTACTGTTATAATCTACGTATTTGTATGATTGAGATTTTATATTATTTTTGAGAATTTATATTTAATTTATTTGAATTTGATTTTAATTAAACTAGTTACGAAGTTGAAGTTTGGAATTTAATTATTTAAAATTCATAGACCGTTCGAGGTCGCAATTTATATCTTTGGATAGAGATCGACCTCACGAACGCGTAGGCGCAAACCGTTCGTGAAACGGATCTCTAACGAAGAAATTAGAGATGTTTTGGTTAGAAAAAAAAAAAATGAAAGGAGGGGCTGGATGCTGCCAGGTGGCAGCGGAGAGAGAGAAGAAGATGAGGGAGTGCGGGAGAGAAAAGGAGGGGAGCAGCCCAATCAGAAAGGGGAAAAGGAGGGAAAGGATGGAATGTGAGAAGGAGGGAGGAAACAGGTATTTTGACCCGTGTGACCCAACCGGCGGTGCCAAGGGAATCCGGTGGTCTCCCGGCCAAATTCCGATGAATTGAACCCCCTCACCACCTGGAAATCATTCCCCATCACCTCCTCTACCTATACCAACCCAAAATTTGAGGGATTTTGGCCCGAAACAGGGTATATTCGCACGAGTGTGCGATGAGCTCGTGGTGGCGATCCACCCAAATTTGAATGTAACTCCGACCACCACCACCACCAATAGACTCTTCTCAACCTCAGGAACAAAGCCCAAGCACTTGTGGAGGCGTTGGAGTGAGTATGGAGGTCGAATCGGAGCCCACCCATTCTAAGGATTTGGACGGTTCGAGTGAAATTGGGGATTTTACAGGCCAAATTGGACTTAGCCACAGGTATAAAGTTTGTTCTACACTTCGAGATCTTCATTTCTGTAATTTTTGGTAATTTTTAAAAATAGTTGAATTTTTCCGGCAAGTCGGGGCGGCCGACCACCACCCGCGGCGGCGGCCTGGCCAATGGACCGATGATGTCCTGTTAAGTTCAAATAGATGCTTTGATTTCATAATTGATATCCGTATGACGTAATTTGATTGTTTGGGATGTAGTTTCATTACGATACCTTACTTGGTCAAAATATGAATCAACGATCCGACCGTTGGATCATCACCAAACTTTAATGCGTCATAGAATGTAATCTTTGAGGATAGTTGGAACTAACGGATTGGGAATCCGATGTACGGATCTTCCTGATTTGGATTTTTAAGTTTGTAAAAATCAAACGTTGGTCGCCACTTGAAATTGTAATTAGCGGGGATCCGACCGTCGGATCAATATGAAATTTTAGTAGGTTGTTTTAGAAGCATAATGTGGACTTTAGAAGGTTACAGATCCGAAATCCAATGTGTGGATCTTCCGGATTGAATTGTGGACCTTACCTTTGACCGAGAGTTGACTTTTGGTCAACATGTCTCGAAACGTTATGAATACTAAAATTTGTACTACAGGAGACTTAAGTGAAGTCTAGTGGACCTCCATTGGTTGGAGAGTGAATTGAATATTTGTGATATGGATATTACCTTAATTTCTTATATTAATATCATTTGTGAATATGAATTGGACTTATAAATATGATTTCTATTGAAATGTGATTTTCATATATTTAGCCATAGACTTATGTTTATTAAACATGAATTGGCTTGTGTACTGATGATGATGGTGATATATGTGTGTTTAATTCTTTCTAGTAATGTGAATGATAAGTATGATAAATTTTATGGCTATGTGTTCTTAGAATCCTATTTGAAATATTATGTAGAACTTATATGCTTGTGTGATATATTAATTGGTGGCCATGAGAAGTTGATGGTGTAAGAGACTACGTTGTAATCCATAGAGGTGATGATGACTAGTTATACTTGGTACATTTCAATAGGCGATCATAATTTAATTTGGATTCCGTTGAGTGATGTTCCGGAATCCCTTCTATTATGTGATTCCGTTGAGTGATGGTCCGGAATCATATGCTCGTTTGGATCCATTGAGTGATGTTCCGGAATCCCTTCTATTCTGTGATTCCGTTGAGTGATGGTCCGGAATCCCCTTTGTTGTCTTGGCTCTGTTATGTGGTTCAGATTCTGTTGAGTGATGGTCCGGAATCCCCTTTGGTATCTTGGTTCCGTTGAGAGGTCGGAAATCCCTATTTCAGAGAAGTAGGCTTGGCCTAAGGGTGTCACTCTAGCCTTAGTTTTACATATATTTGTGACAATGGTTTTGAGAATCTTGTGAATTGAGTTAGAAAAAATGTTGAACGTCTGGGTGACTCATTCAGGATTCTCTACGATTCGATTATGATTTTATCAAGTATGAATTTAGAAAATATGGGAATGATTGATATTATTTTGATCAGATAAATTATTTAATGTGGCTAGAGAATGGTTATGTGCTTCGTCGGTTCTTAAATATGACGTATGTTGTGAATGGCGATGTGATGAGACATAATGAATTATATGTTGGATGAAAGAGAAATCATGATTTTCATGGGGGTTTGTTATGTAGCATGAGTCCAAGAATTCCATGCTGTCGGGTTATAGTAAATGATGGAGGAATGCTATACTTTTATGCTTGAACTGAGTGTGATAAATATTTGTTTTTGTGAGTGTTGAACTACAAATGGCTTGATCCCTAATGAGGGTACGTAGGCAGTCTAACGAAGCGGTTAGATGCAGCCATAAAACTTACGAAAAATTATTGTGCATCTGGTTTTTTATTGATACTTTGTATATATTCGGGAGGCATGGTATGTTAGATATTAGGGTATTTGGTAGCATCACTTGTCGATTCTGGACGTATGTTGGGATCGGGGCGTGACATGAATTTTTCAGTTTAGGGTAGGATTTGCAGGAGGCAATTGCATTTTCTTTGTTGAATTAGAAGATTAGAGGGTTTGGTTGGTGGGTGGGTCGATGGGTGGAGTCGAAGATGAAGGGGGAATGGTGGATGTATGATGAGTCGAAGAGGAGAGGAGATGAGAGTTCGGTGGGTTGGTGTAGAGGAGAGAATTGAGCGATAAGGGAGGAAGGGAAGGTCGGGGGAGGTAGAAGATGACCAAAATTTTTTTTTTTAAAATTTTTTAATTTCCACATGGACCCCTTAATGACATGTGGTGCCCAATTATTGTCCACATGGGCACCACGTCATCAGTTAACAAAAGACCTAACAGCCAGACTAATGGATGTATAAGATTGTCCCAAAATTAACACTTTAGGTATGATTCTGGGACGAAAAAAAGGTCATGTACCAAATGTTGAAAACTATGAAACATGAGGGTAGTAAACTGAGATTTATCCTAAAATTTATTATTTTTGCGCGTCAATTTTGATACATCTTCTAATCAACTAGAGGAAAATAACACGTGACTAACTAGAGGTGGTTTTTACAATGATTGGATTTGAAACAAAATTTCTAATTTTCATTCCAAACATTTCATTTCGGATGAATTAGGGAAACAATTTTGGTTTTTTTTTTTTTGAAATGATATGATAGCTTTATTGATAAAATAACTCAAATAAAGTGTACATCTTGGTGAAGTACATCCCGAATAATATCCGGGGGTTCCTCAAACCAAAAGAATGTCCCGCCACTAGAGAAACAAGACTTAGCTAGGAGATGTGCCACACTAGTACACTAACGTGGGATGTATGAAATGGTACACCCACCAAACTCAGCCATCAACACCTATATATCATTGGCAATTAAACCAAGATTTGTCAGGTCCATGTTCCTTTCATTGAAAGCCGCCATTGCCTCCAAGGAGTCAGTTTCGACCGCCGCTTGGGTACACCGGAGAGACCTCGTCAGTTGCAGCTCCGCATGGAGAGCAAGCAACTCGACTTGCTTAATGAACGACAGCCCCTGAAAACGCCACACTCCCGCTGCCTTGAAACCACCATCACTCCCCCTAATAACTCCACCTATGCCTCTAATCCCTTCCACCATTTTTGCTGCTCCATCAACCTTCAGCTTGAACCATTCATCACTAGGCGCTATCCATCGTTGCTGTCGAGGTTCCTTAACCAGGGTGGGCAGTTTATTAGCTACATGAAAATCATGCAACCAAGACAGAGACCGCTAAACCACCTGGAAAGGGATGTTAGTACGCCCCTCCCAGACCATACAATTTATTTCCTTCCACAGACCCCAAATTAACATAAATACTACTTCAAAATCCACAGTCTTCTCATCCAAAAGTTTGAACAATCATTCCTTTAAAGGCTCATCAGAACTCGACATCTTACCCTGGCCCTAAGGCACAGCAAACCACACTGCACGCGAGAAATTGTTGTCCCGCAACACGTGTTGCACTGTTTCCCGGAGCCATCACATCTCGGACAGGAAACATCAAGCCTCACTCATTTGGTAACCAGATTTGATCTCGTTGGTAAAGTATCAGTGCACACATTTTCACTTTAGGCAACACCCGGGCCTTCCAAATGGCTTGCCATAGCCCAACGTAGGCACTCCACCATGAGAAGAATAGGATGCCATAACATATGGGGATGCATAGCTAACACGAACCACCTTATATGCACTTTTGAAGGAGAAAAGGCCATTCTTATCGTAATGCCACATTAATCAATCTGTAGGTCTTCAAAGACTAAAAGGGATCGAACATATCAATAGAACCTCTTCCTCCGAAAAAAAGTTGTTGTAGCAAATCAACTCTCTAAGCTATACCCTATGGTGTAATCAAATCTTTCACTCGAAGCTCCGCAAGATGAGGAGGGGACGGTGTAAGAATCCTGAAGGTAAATGGTCTAGGCAGCCATCGATTGTGCCATACCGGAACATCATTTACCATTGCCAATCGCCCATCGTGAGCCCTGCTCCAACACACTTTGTGACTTCAAAATACTCTTCCAAACATACAAAGCTGACACCGGTGCCACGACATCCCAAAACGATCCAACTAGGAAATACTTAGCTTTCAATACTTGAGCTACCAATGACTCCGGATAGTGAACTAGCCTTTAACCTTGCTTTGCCAAAAAGGCTAAATTGAATGCATAAAGATCCCGAAAACCCAATCCGCCTTCTTGTTTAGGACTACACATCTTCTCCCAAGACATCCAATGAATTTTACGGGATTCGATCTCACTACTCCACCAGAAGCGTGCCATTAGTTGTTGCAGTTCTTCAACAAAGGTTTTAGGCAATAAGAAGCTTTGCATGGCATATGCCGGAGGGGCTTGGGTCACCACCTTGATAAGTAGCTCCCGCTCTGCACTACTCAACATTTTACTCTTCCATCCATTAAGATGTTTAGCAACCCGCTCATTGATGAAAGAAAATGTCTGCTTCTCATTTTTACCCACAAATTTTGGCAAGCCCAAATAACACTCATGGCGCTCAACACACTATACCCTCAGAAAAGATGGTGCAACATTAACGCTAAATGCCACACTGCTTTTATGAAAATTAATTGCCTGAGCGGATCCTTGATAGTACATATCTAACACATGTTGGACCACCTCGCAGTCATCAACCGTAGCCCGTGCGAAGAAAAAATTATCATCTGTAAACAACAAATAGTGAAGACATGGTGCCGATTCTGCCAACTGAATCCCATAAAACAAGCCCTCTTTTTCTTTCGTAGAAATGAGGGCAAATAACCCTTCCACGCAAAGCAAAATGAGATATGGAGAGAGCGGATCACCGTGTCATAGACCTCTCGAAGGAATCGAATAACCTTTTGTATCCCCGTTAACACGGAAAGAGTACAAAACCGAAGACACACAAGCCATAACAAGAGCCACCCAAGCATCGGCAAAGCCCATTTGTTTCATCATAGTTTCCAAAAAGCTCCATTCCACCCGGTCATATGCCCTACTTAAATCCAATTTAAGCATAAGGAATCCCTCTTTCCCACTCCTTTTATTATGAAAGAAATGACCAACCTCATATGCTAACAAAGAATTATTAGAAATTAACCTTCCAGGGACGAAAGCACTTTGAAATGGTAAAATCGGTGATGACAACAAAGGCTTTAACCTATTTGCCAAAACTTTAGCATAAATTTTGTAGAGAACATTGCAGAAACTAATCAGACCCAATTGAGACATGTCCTGAGGTTCCTTCACCTTCGGTATCAACACCACATGCGTATAACATACCTCTTTCAGTAGCCTTCCTGACACAAAGAAGGACTGCACCGCATCCACTACATCATTGCCCACAATATGCCATAACTTTTGATAAAATAATGGTGACATCTCATCAGGCCCTGGGGATTTAAACGGATACATTTGAAACAAAGCCCTTCGAACCTCATCTTCCGTAACAGGACTAAGTAAGCTAGCATTCAATTCCCTAGTAACACTTGGAAATTAGGGAAACAATTTCTAAATTTTGAATTTTCAAAACATAATTCCAATTCATATATTTACGAGTTATTGAAAACTAACTTAATATTTGGTATATGTGTTTGTGTATAAATTTATTTAATTTTGTATACGCTACTAGAGGCGGATGCACAGTGGGACGAAAGTGGTTTCAGGACACCAAGAGTTCGACAATTATACATGTGAAGGTCTTATGAGACTCTTCAAATGTTTTGTACAAGTCTCTTTTTGTACTTATCAAGTGTTTGATGTAATACTTGCTTGTTTATCTCGACAAGTTACGTCGACAACACTCGACAAATTCTCTTGATATCACTCATCACATTGCTTCGACATTTTGATCTATGTTGGCATATGTGCAACATTTAACTGACGACAACAAGCCCACCAAATGTTAGACGAACGCCTCAATGAATAAACTGAAAACAAATTTGCAAGTTTTGCACTATGTTTCTATCTAAAAAAGTGAACCTTTCACACTAGGACCCCAAGATTCGAATGATAGATTTGCCACAGTATGCTGCAATGTTTATCACTTTTATGAGTATATTCAAACCAACAATGAATATGATGAAAATATAAAAGATAATTACAAAATAAAAAATTTTAGTAAATCGCTATAAGAAAAGTTAGAATAGTTTGGAATTTTTAATCAAAAAATTTAAAATAATTTGGTTTGGAAATTAAGAATTCTCTAAATCTCTAAATGCATTATAATTTTCTTTTTATTTTTCTTAGAAATATTTGAATTCTGAAAATTTCAAATTCGAATCGAAAATGTTAATGGCGAAATTGGAAGTTTCATTCAAACTTACACCCCAATACCAATAGGCTACCCTCAAATTGATTTTAGTTTCTCGGAGGAATAAAAGGATTCAACTATTGTGGTAAATGGTTAGGAAAAGGAAACGACTTGATACTATGAAGATTGCAAAACTAGGAAAGCTATGCTCAGGCAGGCAACATGCTTGATTCAATCAAACAACAAACAACAAGAAAGTAATGGGCAGCCAGCAGTGTCCCAATATATTCAACCAAGGACAAGCTAAACTCAAAAGCTTGATTCAATCAATATGGTCCAAAACTATAATCATGCATTAACTTCTGAGTGTGATAGTTCCAAACTAATTTTGTAAAAAGTACGACTTTCACAATTATTGAACTCACACGTGTGTCACAATAGTGTTATAAGTATCACATTCACTCAAACTACTGTAAAATGCTTAATATATTTTATACAATCTTTGAAACTTTGATTCTCTGTATGACACTCATAGTCTAATCAATCCTAATTTCTACAACATACACATGTTTAAAGATAAGGAATGCTAGTCCAGATTTTCTGCACCCAAATACCCCTGTGGGCCCTATGTACCCTTCTAAATATGCGACACGTGTCCACCCACTCACTAATCCTAACTCCGTTATTTTTTCTGTTATCCTTAAACTTCTGTCATCTGCTAAATTTTTGGAAAAAGAAATTGCAGAAGGCATACACATTTGGACTCTTCCAAATATCCCTCTGTCAAACGACTCTCCTTCTTCCTCAATATGGCTTCCAAAGTTCTCTGTTTCCATGTCCAAGCATTGAACCATGGAGCCAAATATCCATATGCATAGAGTAGTGCACAACTCTGGTGAAGGAGCTACTGTAAGTAATTTTTTTTCTTATTTTATTTGTGAATGAGACATGTGAAGAGGTTGAGATAGATTAGTTAGTGGAGATGATTGTTTGTTTGGTTTTTTTCATTGCTGGCCTTTGCCCAAATTTTGGTCTTTAATTCCATTTCGAATTTTCAATCTCCATGTCCAAGCATTGTACCGTGGAGCCAAAAATTCATGTGCAAAGTGTTGAGCACGACATAGAACAATAAAAGTTAAACCATGGAGCCAAAAAAACCCGTGCAAAGAGATTCATCTATTGACTTTCCTTTCGCAAATGACCAAGTAAAGTACAAGCGCAGAGAAGCGCCACGAAAAGGTTCATCAAAACCACTGATGTTGTGCATGGTTTTAATTGAGCACAAACGGGTGTTCAATTACAATCGAAGTGTGATGAACAGCTACGAACAAAGAGCCTTTTAGTTGTTTTCTTGTCAATAGAGTTAACTTCTGAAAAATCTTCATCGTCAGTATGTTCAAATTCTGGAGTTCTTATCAAATAATTCATGGTCTCATCCAAAGAAACTGAACTAGTAACTGATATCGACTAATCCGTGCTAATACAAATTGAAAGATCACAATACCTTGATATAACCATAATAGATGAAAATGCCAATAGCTCTGGTAGCAATGAAATTGGATACATGAGTAAAGGTCATGAAATTGCATTAATAAATTGATGGCAACAATTCATGTGCTTGTCAGCTTACGAATATCACAAGACCATAACAAGAATTGAGTGAAATCTTGATTTTAAACCCATGTAGTTTACTCACTCAGACTCTACCATGCGTCTAGAACATATTAGCATGACTCTTTGAAAAAGACTTGGAAAAATCATCAGTGCTACAATCCTTTTCCTCTCATTCTCTAATCTTATCTCACTTATCATCTTGCACGTCCATATGATGACTCTTCTTGGCTTGTAAATTGAGATCCAAGCAAATCTAGTTCTTCTTCCAATCGTGTCTGCATTCATAAAACATGGAATGAAATAATTTGTATCATTATTTACGTACAAATTACTCAAAATAAAGTAGTTTAAGTTTTTAGATTAACTATATTACTTGTGATAAGGTAGCCATGTTCGAGGAACATTGCCGATAACTGCCTACGGTAATATAGCCTCCCATGTGGTTTTGCTGGCGTAGATATGCATGCAAACAACATAAATAAAAATAAGTGCAACGAGTAACATACTTAAAATAATGATAAGATGAATTACTAAATACACTTTAAAGTGATAATACCTGAGCAAATTAAAATGGTTGTCTAAATTGCATTTGTGGAGGCATTACATTTTGCTCATGGACTAGAAAACTTGTGTTTAAATTATTGCCACCATGAAGCTATGTAGTGCATGAGTTGGACAAAGAAAATAAAAAAATGACTCAATAAGATTAAGAAGAAAAAGAAATGATAAGCAAACACAAGTTAAAAACTGATAATGAAAGGAATACCTGAACAAAGTTTGTAGGTAACTGATTCATAGTTTGGATTGGCACACCCATGGTTAAATTACAAGCAGTCTGTTCATGGTAGTTGATTAATACAAATAAGTAACTAACTTTAATGCACCCTTATGAAATCATGTTAATTAATTAAAGATAAAACATACGTGTTGGATTAGGATGGTGGAAGCCATAACACTTTGTGTGGCAGGAGCACTTAATGTATGCAATGCCTTTTTTCTAGCACTTTTCTTTCATTTTTTGTGGCCTTTTCCAAAGAACTTTTTGGCCTACTAGATCCACTGATTGATCTTTCTTTAGTTTTAATTCCTCTTACTCTAGTGTTATGATCTAGGGCTGGGCAAACGGGTCCTGGACCCGCGGGTAGAGGCGGGTAATACGGGTACGGGGCGGGTACGGGCCGGTTCTTAGTTTTGTAAAAATAGATCGGGGCGGGGCGGGGCGGGTAATTGAAGTTTTAGGGGCGGGCCGGTTCCAAAATTATAGGATCCGCGGGTACCCGGACTGGCCCGTTTGTGTTAGATTGGACGGACGAGATTTAATATCATCTCTCCATCCAATCTCAACCGTCAGTTCAAGTTTTCAACTTTCAACCCTAGCCAACCTTCCCCGAGTCCCGAGTTCCAGAAACATCCTCAGCCTCAGCAGCCTCAGACCTCAGTCTCTCAGACTCTCCCTCGACTCCATCTCCCTGAGTCCCTCTCCCTATCCCTCTCCCTCGAATCCCTCTCCCTATCCCTTCCCTCGACTCCGACTCACAGTGCTCACCTCACCACTCTCACAACGCTGTTGCGAGTCGCGACCAACATCATCACCCCCCATCACCACCTCCGCCGTAAAATTGAGGAAATCAAGCGCGCCATAAACCTCTAGGAAGTAGGAACTGGAAGTCTCTGTGCACACCTTCCCCACTCCTCACACTTCGAAACCCTAGCGAGTCAGAGAACCACAATACAGCGTCGTTTCCCCTGCACAAACCTTGGGCCATCATCTTTGTCGTTCTAGCATGTAAGTATCTCTCTCTGTTTCGTCATTTTCTATCGAAAATTCATCTGATTTCTCATTTGGGCAAAATTGGGATTGTGCAACTTGAGAAATGTCAAATTGTTTTTGTGTAATTTTTGGAATGCCGTTAGGCAGTGTTTGGTTGCTGAGAAAATGCAGGAAAATGAGAGAACAGAAAAAGAATCGAATTAGCCTTTTCGGTTTTTGGGATATGAGAACCGTAAAATGTTAGTGATTTGCAGCATCTATCCAGAAGCATAATTATGGGGTTTCTGGTGTTGATTGGTAAACAGTTTCAAGCCGGTTAAATACCGTTATCGAATTGGCTGATTATTACATTTTCCCTTGCCTAATCTGCGATTTTTAATTGATTGGCAAGTTTAGATTGCATAACTAATTGTTACAATTCCACAACATTGACAAATTTGATTTCTGTATAAAGAGCAGAATTTTTTAGTGTACTTAGAGTGAACATTAAAGATTACGTTTGTGAGTTGTATCAATGGTTTTGATTCATTGTGTTGTTTATTAGCAAGTTTCTATGATATGATTGTTTACGCGTCTGGGCTACTAAAGAATTACTATACTTAACTATAATGGTTTCTGTAGCTTCTTTGCTCGTATTTTTTAATTTGACACCGATAAATTCAAAATCTATAACTTTTTCTTACACTGAATAGCCCTGGCAATTGGCAATCTGTGCAGTTTTTTCAAACTGCAATCTGTGGAATCTGTGCAGTTTTTTCAAACTGCAATTTGTGGAATATGTGGAATTTGTGGAATCTGTGGAAATCTGTGAAATTTGTGGAATCTGTGAAATCTGCGAAATTTGTGGAATTTGTGCAGTTTTTTTCAATCTGTGTAATCTGTGCACTGCAAAATGCAAACTGCAATTTGTGCAGTTTGAGAAACTGCAATCTGTGCAGTTTTTTCAAACTGCAATCTGTGTGCAGCAAACATTTTTAAACAGGAAAAAAAAAGGACTCGTGTACCCAGACCAAACTGGCCCGTTTCAACCGGGTCGGGTAAGGTCTGGTTCCTATTTTCAGAATTGTAATGCCCGGCCCGCCCTGTCTCCTTTAATTTCGGGTCCGGTCCGGTCCCTTCAAAAATAGGCCCGGCCCGGCCCGTGCCCAGCCCTATTATGATCGCCATCAACATAAATACTTTCTTCAAGCGGAGACACATTATTAACAGCTGGGTAGAGGACTTGAGCTTTTTGAATTTTTTTTTTCATTGAAGGATGCATCAATATCTGCCAATGTGTTTGTAAGTTCCCTTATAGCAATTTCATATGCTTGTTGAGATTCTGCTGCCCTTGTTGCTAGTTGAATATTCAACTGGCATATCTCTCTATAGCGCCTTGCTACTTCTAATTTTGGGTCACTTTCACTTGTAGTCATGCAAGTAGATTTCGCATTTTTATCCTTAACATTTCTTGTCCATCTCTTCATAATGTATTGAGTTATGAGCACACAACATTCCCGCAAACTCGAACTTTTTACAACTACAAGATATGGTGTTGCCGATTGAGTTATATGTGACAATATGGTATGCATGCCTTCCATGAAGAGCAAGTCCATATTTTCTCACTATACCACTCACCCAAGAAGTTCAACACACAATCATGAGCTTTACATAGCTCATTCTAAAATACACTGAAATACACTAAACACTATTAGTGTGTAAACACTAGCTGCAAGCTTCAAGATTTCAATCGGAAATGACAATGCTAGAGAACTTTGACTTGCTTTAAAGTCGGCCTTTAATTCTTCATAACAGTGATCCTCAACTAGTCTCTGAAAATAGTTAAAAAAAAATGCAGCAAATTATGTTTGTAATTGGCATACTGTTTTAGATAATTATTCATACTTTCACTATGTTAGGTGGTGGTGATATTATGGAGCAAAAAATAATCAAGAAAAATATGGAGGCGACACGTAGATTTTTGGGTAAAAATGACAAAATTACCCTCGAGGAACACTGGAACTCCTACTTGCGAGCAGTGGATAACCATCCCTCAATCAAGTCAAAAATGCCCAAAATAGGTATTTATTCAAAACCTATTTCATCCATCCTCATCAAATATTCTCCACAAGGTAACCCCCAAATATTTTCTTTCAAATTATATTAATTAGCTAATTAATGGATTTATTATTCAATTAATTTATTAATTAGCTACAAATCATGAATCTCACCCAAAAAACCATCCAAGTGGCCAATCCATCTCCTCCCAAAAGGGTCGGCCACACCCCTATATAAACACCCTCATTTTCTCCAAAACCTAAGTTCTACACTTGCTAAATTCTCTAAATTCTCCAAACACTTTTCCCTCAAAATTCTAACTTTGGCATCGGAAATTCTTCGGCCAAAGCCCCCTATTCACCGTGGACGCGTGAGGCTCTTGGCCTTGACCTAAGGTGTTGTTTGTTTTGTAGGTGCAATTTTGTCCAAGAACAAGGAGGAAGAAATTTGCATCCACAAATTGGTGCTTTCATTGAGAGTTAAGTCACACACTCGTAGAAGACTCTCGCATCCAAGGTTTTTTGTTTTCTTGTTCATTTGTCGATTTTTCGTATGTTTTTATTCTTGGAATTTTTTATTTTTAAAAATTCTTCGATAAAATGTAAAAGAAAAGTACAATGGCAAGAGATTCGGAAACCTTGACGAACGAAAATTCCAACGTTCAAGGATTAGGACCGCGACGATCTACAAGTCTCAACACAATGATGAGTGGAGCGGCACCACCCCCACGGGGCACCACCCCCACGGGGCACCACCGTGGCAACCACCACGATGGCCACCCTTGGAAAAACCCATGGCGCCAAGGCCACGGCCCAAGCCGTGCCACTTCAACCTTCGAAGGCCCAAGCCCTAGCCAAGCCGCCCAAGCCCAACACGAGCCAAACGCGTTGCCAAGCCGAGCCCTAGCCTCACACCCACGTGCGCCACAGGCCAAGCAGCCCACTCCCGTGGCCCAGCCTGCTCCAGTGGCCTTCCAAGCATCCTAAATCGGTCCAAGATTAGTTCAACCGTCTAAGCTTCAAATTTTTGGGCCTACGATTGAACCGGGGGCATTTTCACCACATTTCTCTGCGGATTTGACATTTCGCAACTCAAATCTCGCGCCCGGAGTCTACCATACTTCCACTGCTCAAGGAGACACATTCCTTCCAAGCTTTTCAAACCTAAATGGAGAACAACAATTGTCTCGACAAGTCAAAGAATTGACAAGCTCCCTTGCACAGCAGACAACCTTGGTGAATCAACTCTTGTAGCGCACTAAGATGCAACGTGCCCAAGATGAGGTGTCCCAAAGTAAGACAAGGGCAGACGAAGAACCTTTCCAACAGTGTCCCAGCAAGTAGCTGCTCAACCAGCCACGAACTGAGTGTTCGGGCAGTGTACACTCCCGATTGGGCCATCGAGATAACATATACTCTCGTCTTAGCGCGCAGAGGAGCGTGCACTCTCGACTAGGCCCACGGACGAGCATACATTCCTGGTTGGGGCCACATTCCGATAGTCAACATGAGCAACATTCCAGGCGAAGTGTTCATTCATGGCTAGGCCCGTAAGGAGCATCATCCACCTCACATTGGAGTAGGTAGCACGAAGGACAGAGAGAAGCTGTCACTCAGTCCGGCTCAAGCTCAACCAGCAGCCTGTGAAGATTTCCCTCGCCTATTAGGAACGAACCACATGCATTGCAGCCGCGACATAAACAAGTCGAGCACGTAGAAGAGCAACCTAAATGATAAGCTCATATTTATATATATTTTACATCAAATTCTCTTGTCTTTTCTTAGTTATTTCCTCATATTTTTGTACTATTTACTTTGTTTTTGTGTTTTATAGAATTTATCTAGCTAAGAAAATAAAAATAGCACAAGTGTGATTTTAAGTAATAAATTCGTCATTTCTACCTTGCTCACTTATTTTATTGTTGTAACTTAAGAAAATATTTTGGCAGAAAACAAAGGAAGTGGAAAGCAGAAAACAAAACAGAGTGGAGAGAGCAACACGGACCGATGGTGGAGGAATAAACAAATATGGAGGGAGTCAGAAGGAGGACACGGAATGAGTGGCTAATTGAAAAGAAAGAAGTGGAAGAAGTGGAGGACTAAAGAAAAGCATAAAAGAATAAAGAAAGAGGCATGGCAGACATTGTGGAGAAAAGAAAGAATAAAATAAAACTGAAAAGGGAGTAGAGATGAGAGAGGGCGCGGAAGGGAGCCGGGGTAGAAGAATAAAAAAAGAACTGCCAAGAGGCAGCAGGGATTGGAAGGCAGGAGAGCTGCCTTGGGGCAGCTGCGAGAAAATCAGCAAGGATACAGAGGCGCGGAAAACCTCAAGCAAGAGTGAAGCGGGGAGGACAGCTGGCAAGCTGCCTTGCCTTGGCAGCTTGGAGACGTGAAGGACAGAAACAGGCGCTGCCTTCCTGGCAGCGAAAGAACGTGAAGGACTGGCTGAAGCAGCAGAGCACAGAGAGGAAGAAATTCCTCATTCGGTGTTATTCTTTCTCAAACTTATGTTTTATTTTATGTTTTAATTTGTGAATTATGTGTAACTAAATTTTAAGTAGTTAGGGGCTGTTTTGAAGCCCCGAATATGATTGTAAGTTTGTTGTGATATTTTGTTTGAGTGACTTTTATGGAAGGATGAAAATTGTTTCACTACTGATCTCATTGATAAATTCTTTATGTGTTTCTATGGATGCATACATAGTGAGCATATCTAGGATTTTAATGCTATGAACATATGTCTGCCTGCCCTTGTTGAATGAGGACCTACATATATTCTACAGTAGCACTTGTTAATTGTGGTTAACATGTGAATCGATTTCTAGGATAAGTAAGACAACACCAGTACTTACGATGCCTTGTGATGACTCAAACTCTTTTTATTCTTAATGATTTCTACTTGTTAAATCTATGAACACACCATTCTAGATTACATGTTAGGAACTAAGTTAAGTTGAAAACACCATTCTCTTAACATACTACGTAAGAAAGAGTAATAGGTTGTGTTCTAACATTGAGCCAACTTGAGCATCTTCATCCGGAAATAAAAGGGATTTGAATGAAACGTAACATACTTGCATGATTATTTGGTGGTGGATAGCATGTCCCCTAACTCATTTTCTTAATTTGTGAATTAAAATCTATTGGTATTATTTAGAATCGATTTATGTACTGTTTTGTACGATTAATTTAAATAGAAAATCAACTCCAAAAATCCCAAAACTTTGTGTGAACATAGCTCAGTGTGTCTAGTTTATGTGTACAAAATTTCGTTGAATTTGGATAAGTATAAGTTAGTCTAATAATTTTTGTTCGGTGGCTGGTCAGTGGAGACAGCCACCCTGTTTTTGTGACATTTTAAGTATTTGGATAAAACAATCTTCTGCGGGAAAGACCCTTATTTTCATATGCTACAATTGACAAATCTTAGTGTTAATAAGGAAAATTAATAGGATTATTGTGTGCTACTTTGTGGTGCGTTATAATTGCTATCACTAAACCAGTAGGTCACGACCGGAGGCAGTCGAGAGCTCCGTTACCCCCAACAAAGGCAGATTCATGAAGAAGTAAAAATGCTCATGATTGAGTGATTGTGTGATATCCAACACAACAAGGTCAATAACGAGGCACTACGATGAAACATGACAAACATAAGCAAGTCACCCTTCATGGACGAGATCGAGCAGGCACAGCCTCTATGCAAGTTTAACATGCCACATTTCACATCATTCAAAGGGGATGGAGACCCGGAGAAACACCTAAAGCACTACCGAAGCGCAATGATCCTCTATCAAAATAACGACGATCTCATGTGCAAGATATTTGCCACCACTCTGCAAGGCGAGGCACAAGATTAGTTCTACACCTTGCCGCCACAATCCATCTGGAGTTTCAATTTCTTTGGTTTTCACCAAAGAATATTCATCTTATCGCTCAATCAAGAAAAAGTCCTACCACTTGTTCAACGTCAAGAAGAACCCAAAGGATTCGCTTCGCGACTATGTGAAGAGGTTCAAAGCAGAGAAGGCAAAGATAGTCAAATGCAATGACTCGATAGCTAGAGCAACCTTCCAAAAATGACTCCTAGAAGACCACCTGCTATTCGGGGAGTTGATCATAAAATAAGATCTAACTTTGGTAGACTCTTTCGCTTTAGCAGAGAAGCATGCACTTTGGGACAAGGTTCGCCGATGCACATTTAAGGAAAATCCGAGCGATCTTGAATATGAAGTCCCCCACTACTTTGAAGGAGATTCAAGGTCTGACTAGACGAGCAGCCACATTTGAAGCAGCAATAAGCTCTACCTTCATACGAGAAGAGTTGAGGGCCCAACTACTTGTATTCCACTGTTCAAAAGCTCTCATTAATCCGGAAACCAGCTACCAGAAATTCAAAAGCTAACTTTGGTGACAGTTGTTGCAACCGGGAAGCTCAAGTTATACCTTTAGACGCACGCAGTCATCTTCATGACACTATTTAGCTCAATCTAGACGCACGACGATAAAGGCACAGACACTGGCGGTGCAAAGGTTTTTGACGAACGCAACAACTCAGCTCAAAAGGCACGCCAAGGGCAGACGAACACTAGAAAGACACTCAGAAGCAAGTTTTTTCCTCGTCGCCCCAGAAGATTCTACATAAGAGCAACATGTACCGGCAAGTTGAGTACCACATCCTGCTGCGTGTCACACAGCCCCAACCGACCCTTGCTCCATAATTCAACTCTAAAGCGGCCTAATACCGACAGTTGAGCATCTTTTGCTATGTGTAACATGGCCCCAACTCCACGGCTCCTTATCGCACCTTCACGCCTAGCCTAGACGACGCAACAGAGCGACCTATTGATGCTCCAGAAGCAGTCGAGCTCTGGAACAGGCGTGGTCTTTATCACCCTAGACGGTTCAATGCCTGAGTAGGCGATCACTTTAGGCTTCAAAACATCCAGCAACGAATCAGAGTACGAGGCCCTGTTAGTAGGCCTTGGAATGGCAAAAACCTTGGCAGTGAAAAAACTCGCAATTCATTCTGATTCCCAACTAATCACTAGCTAGACTACTTTAGGCATTTCAGACTTACACCCTCACTCAAGTTTCGCATGCAAACAACGCTCATGCAGACGTACTAGCCTGCCTAGGCTCCTCCCTCGACCACTAACTCAAACATTATATTCCGGTGGAGTATCTAGATAAGCCGAGCATAAAGGTGGAGTCAGTAGCCGATGTGTCATAGGTTAGTACAACTCCAAACTGGCAAGATTCCATGATAGACTACCTGGTCAATGGCACACTCCCCATGGAAAGATTGGAGTCTAGAAAGCTCCAAATAAAGGCAGCACGTACTACATGTGGAACGACATTCTCATCCGAAAATCCTACACCGGACCACATCTCCGTTGTTTAACGCATCTCGACGACCTAAAGGTTCTAAGCTCAATCCATGAAGGCGTTTGTGGAAATCACTCTACAGGCCAATCCTTAGCACATAATGCTCTAAACGTAGGCTACTACTGGCCTACCATGCACCAAGGCGTTAAGGAGTTAGTACAAAAGTACAACTGCTGCCAACGCTACAAGCTGGTACCAGCACTGCCTGCCAGCAAATTACATTCACAGAATAGTCTTTGGCCATTCGTGCAGTGGGCAATCGACTTGGTAGGGCCAATGTCGTCCGTTATTGGGGGCAAATGCATGACGATCGTGACAACCAATTACTTCACCAAATGGGTAGAAGCAGAGCCCATGACTACCACGACACAGGCGGACATATAACACTTCATATGGAGGAAAATCATTTGCTGATTTGGCGTCCCTCAATCCATCATCACAGACAACGCCCCGCAATTTGTAGGCAAATATTTGGTAAAGTTCTTCCAAAAGTATGGCATCAAGCAGCATATGTCCACGCCGAGATATCTTCAAGGCAATGGGCAGGTCGAAACATCTCATAAGACGATCCTCGATTGCCTTAAGAAGTCCCTCTCAAACAAGAAGGGAAAATGGCTAGATGAACTTCCTGGATGTATGTGGGTGTATTACACCACCAAACGACGAGCCATCGGTGAGACTCATTTTTCTTTGACATTTGGTTCAGAAGCGATCATTCATCCCAATGTCATCGTGCCAAGTACTAGCACTCAACTGCCAAGCATCGAGAATAACAGTAAGAAGATGACCACAAGCTTAGATCTGGCAGAGGAGAAACATGAGCAGATCATCACCCGCATCTCAGCTTGCCAGCATCAACTCATCTCCAGCTACAACACAAAGGCCAAGATCCGATAGTTCCAGCCCGAAGATCTAGTCCTAAGGAAAACCTTCATCACTGTCAGCAGAAAAGGCTTCAAAAAGATGAATCCCATCTTGGAAGGTTCG
Organism: Malus fusca; assembly: GCA_035220775.1. Classification (NCBI taxonomy): domain Eukaryota; kingdom Viridiplantae; phylum Streptophyta; class Magnoliopsida; order Rosales; family Rosaceae; genus Malus; species Malus fusca. The sequence goes on from CM069069.1 coordinate 28,816,119, forward strand.
TACAAGATCAACAGAGTAGGTGGCAAAGGAAATTACACCCTCGCCACCATGAACGACAAAGAGATCGAAAAGCAGTGGAACGCCTACAATCTGAAAAAAGTACCATGTTTGACCTCCCGATACATCAAAGCCCGAAGACTCAAGGAGCACGGCTGGCACCACCTCACAAGCCGAGGACTATCCAATTGTTACGTAGTTCCTACCTTACAGCTAAGTTCTTGTTCGTTTCACTCGTTTTTCAATAAGGAATTCATAAGTAATCTATAACTTGGCTCGGCTGCATGCTTACAACAATTGATCACTCACGCACTTCAAAAGAAGCATGCGCCCTTCTTAGGGACTCATCGCAGGAATTGCGCCCCCCTTGAGGGACTAACCATGCTCTCCAGTGTGAGAGGGTAAACCAATTCCCCGACACCCAACTGGGTCTGCTCTCCAGTGCGAAAGGATAAACTAATTGCTCTCTAGTGTAAGAGGATAAACCAATTCCCCGACACCTACATGGGTTTGCTTTCCAAGGCGGGAGGATAAACTTTACACTCCGAATATCCAGACGTGGATGAGCCAGGCTGCCCTAGTATAACTAGGTGCATGATGGCTCACATAGGGATTCCTAGAAGTAGCCACAATGGCCTTTTTCAAGGCTTAGTTAGCTGAGGATTTTTGGTCTCTTGGCCTAATATGCGGGGAACCGAGCCCCAGAGACGGATGGGGCACATTACACAGTACACCCTATTGACGGCTACCCTGGAACCCTAAAGCTGCTACTAAATGTACTAAGGTAGCTTACGATTTCCAGAAGAGTTCCTACGGTTTGCCCTTCGAGCAATAAAGCCACGCTAGACTTATATAACTGCACATTCTTGTGAAAGTTTAAACAAGCTAGCGTGCATATACGAAGCTTTATTCACTGTCGACATGCTACGTAGTCGATAAGTTTCATGTCTGCCAAGCGCGGAACGACCTACACCAAGTCCTAAAGTGTTGTGATACTTGCTACGCAACCTATGGAATTGGAGAAAGCCAAGGTTAACAGCCTAGTGGTCACACGGACTTGTCAGCTTCTGTAAGTATGGCGTTCGACTGTCGACCCTATGGCTAACAACTTTGCAAAGTTCTACACCAGCACCTACGACTACATCGGCTACATGGGCTTGTCAACTTATAGAAAAGTAGCACGCTTGCCACTAGTCTATAAAGTTTAAAGGTTAGGGCATGAACAAAAGAAGCGAAGATGGAGAAAAGCGAAGATGGAGAAAAGCGAAGGAAGCAAGTTTATTAAATTTTCTAGCAAAATTTATAAACAACTAGCAAAGATCGAAGGAGTTCAAGCAAAGCAAAAATCAACGAGGGAAACAAAGAAAATCCTAAAGACTACCTAAAAGACTACTCTTCAGCAGCTTGGACACTCCACGACTACTCAGTCGCCACACCTTCAACAGCCGCGACATTCTCAGCAGCAGCACCATCCGGCGCTTCACCCTCTGCTGCTCCAACATGGGCACCAACATCTCTGACTACTTCACCGATGAAAGCCTCAAAAGTAAAGGCAAGCAAGTATTCTAAAGAAATAAAGAAGGTTTCGAAGTTTATCCCAACAAAATCAAAGTCAGACGGCCTACCAAAGAGATGATCCACATAACCCAGCTTGTAGAAATCAGCCTAATTCTGAACAAGCGGAGCCTCGAGCCCAACCTTCTGACCTTTCAGTTGCATGATCTCCTCGAGCAGACCAACATGGACACACTGCAACTCATCTATTTCTTTCTTCAAACTTTCGTTGATCTTCAAGCCTATCAACAACCTTCTTGAAGTGGATCACTTGGTTATAAGCAGCAATCCACTCTTCATCATTTGCATAAGCAGCGGAACAAAGCTAAAAAACGGCACGATCAAGATCTTGAATCTAAGGTATGTGACATCCAATCTCACTCTCTGCACTTTCATACTTAAGTTGGATCGCGTCAAGCCTAGTTTTCAAATCAACGATCTCTTGGCGAGCGGTCTCAAGCTGCAGAGAAGTGAGGGTAGAGATATTGTACCTCTTCAAGCGACGAACTCAGATTCAAACCTCTTGATCTTCTCGGCAGAAGAATAAGCTTCGGCTGCCACAACCTTTGCCACCTCCTTGGCAGCCTTGGTATCCTTTTGGTCAAGGAACATAAACTCGGCTGCCAAAATAGTCTTCTTTTGCATCATGGCAAGTAGGGCAATCTTCATATACTCGGTCGTATGCTTCGTAAAGGAACTTAGGTAAATAACCCCTATAATGCCATCGACAAACTTGGCACAAACATCAAACAAATCTGGTTTCAAAAGCGTACAGATCTCAGCAGCCTCCCCAGAAGCAGGTTTGGTGGATTTCTCACAGCTACCCTCACGAGCAATCTCCTTCTTCCCAGCAGGTAAATTAGTCTCAGTAGCAGGGGAAGTGGGCCTTGGCTCCACTTTAGCAGCAGAGTCCACCTTATCGCTCTTCGTAATAGCAAGCCTCTCCAAATATGAACCAGACGTAGCTCCCAACGGACATCTTGGTATAGACTTCGGCACTAGGGGCATGACAGGACCTCTACGTTGAGCAATCATATCAGTAATCGTACTAGCCATTCTCGACTGGCAGGTGCCATAGGCTCAGATTTAGCAGCCTAATTTTTCTTCCCATTGAAAAACGTCATGTCAATTATAGGCCTCTCGGCAACAGGCGTACCCTCACAAGCAGCAGATGAAGTCTTCAGTTTTTTTTCTCAACCGGCATCTCTTGAGCAAATAGGGAATATCTATTCTTTCCACCTTCATTCATAGTAGGCTTCACGACAATGATCAGATAAGCCAATGCATCCGCCTTGATCCTCTTTACCTCATATCTCGGGAGCAGCCCACATTTCTCCTGGCGAAGAGAACTAAGCAGCCAACGCCATTCACGGTACTCAGTTGGGAGATTAACCCATACTGGCTTTTTCCTCATTTTTCTCTCAGACCAGCAGGCAGGAGGCATGCATGCCCAACATTCCAGCAGCCCATGAGGCTCGCGAGCTTCTCATTTCTCTCAATCGCCGACATGGCCCGTGTTAAGTCCAAGAGCCCAAAAGACATGAGCCATGCAGCTCACCTAGCACTCTGCCCCAGCACCTCAATTCGCGGCCCCAAACGCACAAGCTGCCCTTGCCTCTAGCCAAGCCGAATAGCCCAAGCAGTGGTCCTTGCCACAACACCCCATCGCCCCATGCCGAGCAGACTTCTGGCCCTTGCCAGCCGACGTGCCACACTACCTCGACGGCTGCCCCGTGACAGCACTATCCAAGAAGAAGATAAGGAAAATTATATTTTTCTTACCTTGGTGCGGCGTGGAGATGACGAAGAAAGCAACGAAAGACGGTCATTTACATGGGCAAGTGTAGAAGATTGCTAGGGGAGGGGGAACAAATATCCTCTAATTTTCTCTCTCTTGAAGGGTAGAATAAATTGCTCTCTAAAGTTGATTTAACCATCTACTTAAGGTAGACTTAAATAGACTTTAGAAGTGATTTATTTCCCTTTCCTAGAAGGATCTAATTTCTAATTAAAGATGGAATCTACCTCAAAATAGAAAACAATCCTACGTTTCTTAAAGCAAGAAGATTTCTACACCTACTGCCATTTCCTACGAGCAGCCCAACAGGTGTGGGGGCATTTGTGGAGCCAAAAATAATAAAAAAAAACATGGAGGCAACATGTAGATTTATGGGTAAAAATGACAAAATTACCCTCGAGGAACACCGGAACTCCTACGCGTGAGCAGTGGATAACCATCCCTCAATCAAGTCAAAAGTGCCCAAAATAGGTATTTATTCAAAACCTATTTCATCCATCCTCATCAAATATTCTCCACAAGGTAACCCCTAAATATTTCCTTTCAAATTATATTAATTGGCTAATTAATTGATTTATTATTCAATTAATTTATTAATTAGCTACAAATCATGAATCTCACCCAAAAAACCATCCAAGTGGCCGGTCCATCTCATCCCAAAAGGGTCGGCCACACCCCTATATAAACACCCTCATTTTCTCCAAAACCTAAGTTCTACATTCTTGCTAAATTTTCTAAATTCTCCAAACACTTTTCCCTTAAAATTCTAACTTTGGCATAAGAGATTCTTCAGCCAAAGCCCCTCATCCCCTCCCCCTCCCCCGCATTCAACGTGGGCGCGTGAGGCTCCTGGCATTGACCTAAGCTGTTGTTTGTTTTGTAGGTGCAATTTTGTCCAAGAACAAGGAGGAAGAAATTTGTATCCACATATATCATCACAAATATGATGTCGCCATAAACCAAAGCCCATTTCTCCTTTATACGAACCATTGCACATAACCAATCATCACTTTTGAGATTATATTTTTCAAGCATGTTGCTCCAAGCATTTATAAACTCTTCTTCCTCCTCATAATCATATATGCAATGGCTAAAATCTTTGAAAAAATCCTTAAACTCTTCAAAAACACTACTAAGGTGCTTCGCATCATTTTGATAAATATGCTAAAAGCATAATCGATGATATGTCTCTGGCCATGTTTCAAGCAACGCTTTGGCCATTGTAGCATCTTGGTCTGTAAGAATGGTTTGTGGTCTCTTTCCTGACATAGCCTTGACAAAAGTGTCAAACAACCACATCAAAATTGAGGCAGTCTCAACATACAACAATGCAAGATCAAATATAATCGTTTTCTTATGATTATTCACACCAACAAACATAGCAAAAAGTCTTCCTTCTTTATTTTTCCTATAGGTTGTATCAAAACATACCACGTCACCAAAATAATCATAATCAACCATCATTTTTGCATCTGTCCAATAAATGTTAATTATCAGATCATCTTCATCCACTTGTATTGCATAAAAAAATTGGGATCATTTAATTGCCTTTGTTGCAAATATTCCTACACTCTGCCAGTATCCCCTATCTTCAACCCTCAGGAATAAACCCAAGATTTTCACGGCCACCAGCTTGTCTAATAAAAAAATTTCAATGGTTGCTTTTGGAGCAATTCCCAAATTATCAGCCATATCTGCTAAGTTGTTTTGGGCAACACTAATGTTCCTGTGAGCTCTAAAAAAATGTGTATTAGACGAACTTGTTGTCCCATGTGTATGCTCGGCAACAAAGTCAATCACAAGATACTTACCAGGTATGGGAGAATTTATTTGCAGCCTTCCTTGGCACCCAAATCTAATCTCAAGACGATGATGTTGAACATTAGCATCACGTTTATCAGGTCCACGGTAACCTTGAGCAAAGCAAACAAAAAGCTTGTCTTTGAACATGCAGTTTTCCCTTCTATGTGCATTACTTCTTCTAATGCCAAAGCCAACATTGAGGATGCAAATTTCTTCCTCCTTGTTCTTGGACAAAATTGCACCTACAAAACAAATAACACCTTAGGTCATGGCCAAGAGCCTCACGCGCCCATGATGAATTTGGGGGGGGGGGGGCTTTGGCCGAAGAACCTCTGATGCCAAAGTTAAAATTTTGAGGGAAAAATGTTTGGAGAATTTAGAGAATTTTGCAAGAGAGTTGGAATTGAGTTTTGGAGAGAATGGTGTTTATGTAGGGATGTTGCCAGCCATCTTGGGAGGAGATGGACCAGCCGCTTGGATGGTTTTGTGGGTGAAGTTCATGATTTGTGTTTAATTAGCAAATTAATTGAATAATTAATCAATTAATTAGCTAATTAATATAATAAAAAAATGAATGATTTAGGGGTTACCTTGTGGAGAAGATATGATGAGGGATGGATGAAATAGGTTATAAATAAATACCTATTTTAGGCACTTTTAACTTGATTGAGAGCTGATTTCCCACTGCTTGCCCGTAGAAGCTTAGATGTGCCTTAAGGGTAATTTTGTCTTTTTTATCCTAGAATCCACGTGTCTCCTCCATATTTTTCTCGATTATTTTTGGCTCCACAAATGCCCATACACCTACTGCGCTGCTCGCAGGAAAAGGCAGCAGATGTAGAGATCTCCAGCTTTGATGCAGATTCTCACTTGAACTTCTAGGAAAGGGAAATAAATCGCCTCCAAAGCCTATTTAAGCCTATCTTAAGTAGGGGATTAAATCAACTTCGGAGGGCAATTATTTGTCCCTACAAGAAAGAGATAAAGCTAGAGGATATTTGTTCCCCCTCCCCTAGCACTCTTCTTTGCTTGCCCGTGCAAAGAACCGTCTTCCGTTGATTTCTTTGTCTTCTTCGCGCCACACAGATGTAAGAAAAACTTAATTCTCCTTGTTTCTTCTTGGGTAGGGTCACCACAGGGCAGCCGTCGGGGTGGTGCGGCATGTCGATTGCCAGAGGCCAGAAGTCGACTTGGCATGAGCCAAGGAGGTGGTGTGGCAGGGGTCATTGCTTGTGCTGCTCGGCTTGACTAAAGCCAAGGATTGGCTCGACATGGGCTAAGGAAGTAGCGTGGCATGCGCCACGGTTTGGGCTGCTTGCCAAAAATGAGGAAACGGCTTGAGTTTGATTTCTCAGCTGCCATAGATGGAGCAGTCAAGGATGAAGCTGCTAAGATCGGAGCTACTGAAGATGAAGTGTCGGATGAGCGAACTATTAAGTGCAAAGTGGCTGCTACCCCATGACCTTCTCTGCCTAGTTAGTCTTCAAGCATTCGATCTTTTGAGCTATGTGGCATTCTCGCACTGGAGAGCTTACTCAGATAGGTGTCAGGGAATTAGTTTACCCTTTCGCACTTGAGAGCTTACCCAGATAGGTGTCGGGGAATTAGTTTACCCTCTCGCACTGGAGAGCAATTAGTTTACCCTCTCGCACTGGAAAGCTTACTCATATGGGTGTTGGAGAATTGGTTTACCTTCTCACACTGGAGAGCAATTAGTTTAACCTCTCGCACTAGAGAGCTTACCCATATGGGTGTCGAGGATTTGGTCTACCCTCTCGCATTAAAGAACAATTAGTTTATCCTCTCACACTGGACTTACCCAGATGGGTGTCGGGGGATTGGTTTACCCTCTCACACTGGAGAGCTTACCCAGATGGGTGTCGGGGGATTGGTTTACCCTCTCACACTGGAGAGCTTACCCAGATGGGTGTCGGGGGATTGGTTTGCCCTCTTGTACTGGAGAGCATGGAAGTCGTTGTCGTGAGCGCAGCTGAGGAAAGCTAGACTGCTGGACAACTGAAATAATCCTCAGCCTGCGAGGTCTTGTTTGACGAACTACTTGAGACCTTGAACTGCTTGTGGAACTCGTGTAAGGGTGTAAGCGCAGTGAGCTGCTCCCGAAATTATTGTGCCATCATTAGGTATTTCGTCGTGTGCCATTTTGAGGCTTGGTTGGCGTGAGCCACAGGGCAAGATCAGCACAGCTGAGAGCCGTGGTGCAAGATTGGCACAGTTATGAGCCATGGTGATAGATCAATTGCTGCCGGGAGCCATGGAGCAGGTAGGCATGGCTGTGAAAGCAGAGCTGGGGCTCGCTTGGGCTAGGTTTGTTGGAAGTATGCCCACAAAGCCACTCATTTGATGTAATAGCTTTTGGAATACTTATTGTATTAAACGTTTATATGTTTAATGAAGGGAAAAGCTTATTGTTAATCACTATTTATTGTAACATGTGTTTAAGCAATAAGGGAATCCAAGGAATGTATTTGATCTAAGAGATAAGTGATTCAAGTAAGTTGGATTAACGAGACCTTTCTCTTATGTTCATTCCTAAAACGTTCCTAGCCATAGGATTGCCAATTGGGCATTGACAATCCGCTAAGGTTAGTATGTGTTGTGTCATCTCAAGCGTGAATATGACTAGTCTCAAGTCATTTAGTGTTAGACACTAAGACAAACACATAGGTGCTCGAAAGAGTAATCGAGTACACTGAACAACGATCAAAATAGAGTTCGAACATACATGTCATGTAAGAACTCGATAGTTACAATATGCAAAGTAGTCCTTTGACCTGAGGCATCATAGATGTCTAATGGTTAGGTCCTTGATCTTTGATCATGTCAAAGGCATTCCATTGAGAGTGTCCACGGAATTGTTGAGATCAAGCTATCTAGTCATGTAGGCATATGAATGCACAACAAGGGATATCTAACCTTCTATGGTGGAAGGAGAATACTCTAAGATATGATTCGGGAGTCTTTGGCCAAAGCATATGAATATGACTTAGGAAATTTGTTCCAAATCATATTCAATTGAATCATATAGAGAAGTATCACATTGGATAGTAGACATGAAACAAACTATCACTCAAACAATGTGATTAAGAGTATTGTATTAGAGAAGGACCGTATTGCATTGTAGTTGTAACTGGATAGGTTCTCCAACCACTTCTAATTAGCTTGGGTAACCATGATATGCTGCTAGGTGTCACTCATGGTTTGTGGAAGCCTTGAAGATTAGCAAACACTAATCAAAGGGAGAATTGAAATGTTGTTTCAATTCACAATCGATCGTTAAGAGTAACAATCGCCCACTGCCTCGCTAATTGGAACCTAATGGATCGTACACCGAGTAAGGGTGAAAGTGAAGAAATATAAATGAGATGGATAAGCAATTAAATGGTTTAATTGAGAATGGTCAAGATTAATTAATTAGTTAATTAATTTTACGAAAGGTTCGTATTGAGCTTTTAAGTTGGTTTTGGGCTTCGGGGCCCAAAAACGTTTTGGTCCACAAGGCCCATTATGTTTAAGTTGTATGACAACTAAAACAAAATGGGCAATTAGCCCAATAACAAAAGTAAGGCCGGCCATAAGGGTGAGGGTTGCAAACTTGGATTAATTACAAGCTTGCCACTCACTTGAAATGAAGTATAAAATCAACTTTATAGCTTTATTTCTAATTAGGGTTTTTCTTGGTGAAATGAGGTGAAACACTTTCTCTCATTTTCTCTAAAGAGGCCGGCCACTTAGAGGGGATTTAGCTAGCAATCTTTTCTTCTCTAAGTCATCCATTTCATCTTCACACTTCATCCTTGGTGTGGAGACTTAGAGACATCAAGCTTTTGATGTTTTGGAGAACAAATCCTCAAATCCTCAAAGAAGCAAAGGAGCACTAAAAGGAGGAAAATCACAAGGAAGATCCAAGGAGCAAGGAGGTGACTTGAAGGCCCTCCACTTGGGTGAATCCCTTGTGTAATCAAGGATGAGCTTCAAGGGTAAAGAAACACTAAATCTTTCCTTCTCTTTAATGTTGTTAAAGAGTTTATTGGTTCACCATATACTAGGCTTTGAAAGTCATGGGTTTTATGAATTGTTTTTTGAATGCATGCCTACTTTAATGTGTTAATAGTTTGCATATGTATTCAAATGTTCTTACTTGTTCTTAGCTAGGACAAAATTTTTCCTTCAAGTGGTATCAGAGTCTAGGCCTAGTTTATGGTGAATCCTTTTGGGTTTTGTGTTTTTTCATGATTTATGTTTTTTCTTGCTTATTGAATAAGTTTTGTTTGAAAATTTTGCATCTCAAATGTTGTAGATGTATTTCATTTAAGCATGAATATTGGAACTAGATTTGGTGCCATGAATGTTGGGAAATTCGTCCAAATTTAAAGGGTGATTTTTGGGTTCTTGTTTGTCTTGTTAAAATGGTTTTAAATTGACTTTTGGAACCCCTAAGTACCCTAGGATGTTAACCCTCTTTTGAGTAGTGAAAATTTGAGTTTTAATGAGTGAAAACATTCATGGAGCTCTTATGAGTTTTCATGTGTGTTCTTCAATGTTCTTGAGTTTCTTACCAAGAACAAAAAGGTTTGGAATTTTGATTCAAAGTGTTTGGTGGTTTTAATAAAGTTTTAGTTTATTTTTGAAAGGTGATGGATGATTGGTGATGGGTGATTAAAGCCTTTAATGTTTCACAAAACATTTTCTTACAAATTACACCAATCACCCTTTTTCCTCACCTACCTATTCCACTTGCATATTGCACATGCATGCACCACTTGCATAAAAACCCTTTCACACTCCTTTACTACTCTAAAACCGGCCAACCCCAAGTGGGGGGTGATTTTGGGCCTTTTATGCAATTACATAAAGTTTTGATGCTTTTGTGTTTTTGTATTTTGGCCCAAAAGTTTACGTTTTTACGTTAAGGCCCAAAAACTCTAAAGGACAAATTGTTTTGCTCCTTTAATGATGTTTTTACATTATTAAAATTTTGGGTTCTAGTTGAAATTACATGAAGTTGTGGACTTTTGTGTTTTTACAAAGTGACCCCAAAAGTTTATGTTTTTGCATTGTGGCCCAATTGTTGTGGTCATTGTTTTTGGCCCAAATAAGATGAGAACAAAATGGTTTTGTCTCTTTAATGAGAATTGGATTTTCATTTCATTTAGTTCCATTTAAATCAATTATATGAATCCGAAAACCAATTGTTTAAATTGCTTTCTTAGTTAATGTGATTGATTAAGAAAATGGTGATTATGAACCAAAGGTCTCGATAATTGAGCTATGTGATTGACCGCTTTACATTATGAATGTTTGGGTTTAGTAGATTAGATTTGAATGTAATTTGATTAATTCAATTTGTTGTAAAGGGCATAAGTCCTCCAATGTGTTGTAAAAGGGCATAAGCCCTTCTCTTTATTTCAAGTATTCTTATTTGTTTAATTGTATGCAAATTGGAATAGTTGGGTTCAACGCCCAATAGGAAATAACGGTTTAATTGGATTAAACGCGTAACTAAAATCAACAACTATCTACCTTAAACCCAAGGTCCAACACAAGGCTTGTGTTGGATCAAATCAAACGGTTCATAATCATCCTAAAACCTAATATGACTATATAGTCCATATGAGGATGCAAAGCGTTCGTTAGTAGTTCCATATAGTCTCGCTTGTTTCAACGAAACAGTGGGAGTATTATATGCTACTAATTCATATTAACTTGGACCAATAGTTGTGATAGGCCCAAGTTCTTTTAATAAGATTAAAATGATTTTGATGTAGCCCAAAACTACTCCCTCAACAAACGAATATTAAGTTGATAAGCGAGAGATGTTTTGAACATCTCTTCGTAGGCCTTCCACCGTGGTGGACTCCAATCGTTTGTGACTCATGCACCGGCTTCACCCTATCATGGAGGAGTTCAAAGTATGTGCTTACATCCAGGAGGAGTCCATAAACATATGATGAGGTGAGTGTAGGCAACGAGGATGGCCGACATCGTATCATCGTGAGGCTATTCTTGAACCCCTTCACGAACTAAGCATGGTGGGAATAACTTAACTAAGTGCAATGGTGCCGACATCGTATCATCGTGAGGCAACATTCTCTAGAGGCCAAACAGATGGGTAATTACAAAAGTTGTAAATGAATAAAGCGTTATTTTCTCATCATTATTTTTGCTAACCAACATCGTATCATCATGAGGTGGGCTTGGTAATGGTGAGTCTCCCATACCCCGCTTAGAGTTCAAAATAACTCTCGAATTCCATTGAGGGATGTGGAATTTGCCAAAAATAGTGGGTGGTGCTATTTGATTTAAGACCCAATCAAGTAGTTTTAAAACAAACAATCTAATACGATTTCTGCTATGTTATGTAGTTAACGACATGCCTAAAATAATACCCACCATTATACTTGACAAAAGGGGCCTTAAGGGCCAACGTTTCCTTGCTTGGTATCGCCACATTGAGAATGTCTCAAGGTGAAAAACATATTGTATGTGCTTAAGCAATCCCCTCCTCATGTACCTCCTACGAAACTAGCTTCAAATGAGGAGTGTCAAGATTATGTTAGACACTATGAGGATGACTTACAAGCCAAATACTTAATCCTCACTTCACTTGGTGAGGAGCTTATGAAGCTACATAAGCACATGGACACTTCTTGTGCCATGGTTGAAAGTTTGCATAAGATGCATGACAATGAGACTAGTAATGTACGATTCTCAAATGTTTGTAGTCTAATGAATGCCAAAATGGCAAAGGGGACATCGGTCCATAAACATGGACAAAAGATGGAAAGGATCTTTCAAGATCTTCAAAGTTTAGGAACTTCCATCGATGGGAAAATGGCCCAAGACTTTTTCCTTGCATCTCTCTCGGATGATTTCACTAAGTTTATTGTAAACTATAAAGTGAATAGATTCGATCATGCTTTAAACGAGATGATTGACATGTGCTGTAAATTTGAAAAAGGTTTCAAAAAGGACAGTGGGAGTGAGAATGCAATCACAAGGAAAAGGTTGCATAAGAAGAAGGCAAAGAAATCCAAAGGAACATGCTTTCATTGTGGAAAAGATGAATGTTGGAAGAAGAAATACAGGGTGCGCATTGCGAGCCTTATGACACGAACTTTTGAAGAGACTATTTCCGTCATAGAGAGTTCTTTTACAGTGAGCTCCAGTTCCTGGATATTTGATTCAGGCGCTAGTCAACATATCTGTAATACGATGCAGGGACTAGCGGGGAGCAAGTCACTGCGCAATGGGGAGATGGTTGTGCGAGTTGGGAACAGCACTAAAATCTCTGCAAAAGCAATAGGCACCTACATGCTTAAACTACCCTCTGGGGAAGTCCTGGAACTTAAAAATTGTTTATATTTTCTTTCATGTATAAAGAATTTGATTTCCATCTCTAAGCTTTTACGAGATGGGCACTCAGTATTGTTTGACAAAATGAGTTGCACTTTATACTTGAACAGTCGTATTATCTCTCATGGTAATATGATAGAGGGACTTTTTCACCTAGAGACGAGTAGTGGGATGCACTGTATTCAAAGCGGGAATACCTCAAAACCCAAAAGGGCTAGAGAAGAAGTTAACCAAGAAAAGATGTGGCATCTTAAACTTGGACATGTGAACCTTGATAAGATTCGCAAGATGTCGAAAGACGGATATTTCCGCCCATTAGGTAATGACCAGATGGGTACTTGTGAATGTTGCTTGAAATGGAAGATGACCAAATCTCCATTTACTGGAAAAGGAGAGCGTGCCACTGAAATTCTAGGGTTAATCCACACTGACGTATGTGGACCTATGTCTACTACGTCGAGAGGAGGCTTCTCCTACTATATCACATTCACCGACGATCACTCTCGGTTTGGCTATGTCTATCTTATGAAGTACAAATCAGAATCATTTGAAAGGTTCAAAGAATTCAAGAATGAAGTTGAGAAGCAAACTGGGAAACAGATAAAGATCCTAAGATCGGATCGAGGGTGTGAATATCTGAGTAATGAGTTCCTAGATTATCTCAAATAGTATGGAATAATATCACAGTGGACTCCACCGGGAACTCCACAACTTAATGGAGTTTCTGAAAGGAGAAATCGAACCTTGATGAACATGGTTCATTCTATGATGAGTTCTGCTGATCTACCAGTAACATTCTGGGGATACGCTCTATATACAGCAGCTTACTTGCTTAATAGAGTACCTTCCAAGTCAGTTTCACAAACGCCCTATGAGATATGGCATGGAAGAAAGACAAGTCTTAATCACATTAAGATTTGGGGTTGTGAAGCATATGTCAAGAAGCTTGAAGCTACTAAGCTTGAAGTGAGATCAGTAAGATGCTATTTTGTGGGATATCCTAGAGAAACTATGGGATATGAGTTCTACCATCCAGACGACCAGAAAGTCTTTGTCGCCAGAACTGCTAAGTTTCTAGAGAACGAATTTGTTCTCAAATGAACTATAAGTAAAGAGATGGAAATTAATGAGATTAATGATGAACCACAAACAAGCACACGACAAGTTGACAACCCTGTTCCTGAACCCCTGGCTCCACGTAGATCTGAACGGGTTAGCAAGCCACCTAAGAGGTATGGCTTAGATAATGACTTTGGGGAATTGCACCTTCTAGGTGACAATGACACAAAGGAAGACCCTAGAGACTACACTGAAGCAATGTCCGACATTGATTCGAAGAGATGGTAAGAGGCCATGAAATCCGAGATGGATTTCATGTATCAAAATCAGGTCTGGACTCTTGTAGACCCTCCAGAATGTATAGTACCTGTTGGAAACAAATGGGTCTTCAAGAGGAAGATAGGCGTTGATGGGAATGTGGAGACTTATAAGGCTAGACTAGTAGCCAAGGGTTACAGGCAAAGAGAAGGGATTGACTATGAAGAAACCTTTTCTCCTGTAGCCATGATTAAGTCCATTCGGATTTTGCTTGCTATAGCTGCGTACCATGATTATGAAATCTGGCAAATGGACGTGAAGACGGCCTTTCTGAATGGCTACCTAGAGGAAAAGCTTTATATGGCTCAACCCGAAGGTTTCGTGTCCAAGTCTGAAAATGCTAAGGTATGCAAGCTTCAAAGGTCCATTTATGGACTTAAGCAAGCCTCCAGGAGCTGGAACATTCGTTTCGATACTGAAATCAAAACGTTTGGTTTTACTCAAAACGAAGACGACAATTGTGTTTATCAAAAGGTCGTAGGGGATGCAGTTGTATTCCTAGTGTTATATGTAGATGACATATTACTATTCGGGAATGACACTGCAGTACTTTCTTTTGTAAAAGTGTGGTTGTCCAAAACCTTCCACATGAAAGATTTAGGAGATGCATCTTATGTACTTGGGATAAAGCTCTATCGTGATAGATCCAGAAGACTAATTGGATTATCCCAATCTATGTACATTGATAAGGTGCTAAGTAGGTTCCAGATGGAACAATCTAAGAAAGGTTTTCTTCCTGTTAGACATGGAATTCACCTTTCTAAGTCCATGAGACCTAAGACTCCTGAAGAGATACGGCAAATGAATACTATTCCTTATGATTCCGCCATAGGAAGTCTCATGTATGCCATGATATGCACAAGGCCGGATATCGCATATGCTATGAGCATTACTAGTCGATATCAATCTAACCCAGGATCAGAACACTGGGCAGCTGTCAAGGCGGTCCTTAAGTACTTAAGAAGAACTAAGGACATGTTCCTCGTTTATGGAGGAGCAACAGAGTTGCGAGTGGAAGCCTATACAGACGCAGATTTCCAATATGACGTCGATGATAGAAGTTTCAACTCCGGATATGTATTCACTCTGAATGGTGGGGCTGTTAGCTAGAAAAGCAAGAAACAAAGTGTAATTGCTGATTCCACGACGGAGGCAGAATATGTCGCTGCAGCTGAAGCCGGCAAAGAAACGTTCTGGATGAAGAAGTTCATTACTGAACTTGGAGTGGTTCCAACCATTACATCACCAGTAACTTTGTACTGTGATAATAGTGGGGCGATAGCTCAAGCCAAGGAACCCAGGGCACATCAAAAGAACAAGCATTTTGACAGGCGCTTTAATATCATTAGAAGATATGTTGCCGAAGGGAAAGTCAACATCCTCAAAGTTGCTTCAGCCGATAACGTAGCAGATCCACTGACAAAGCCAATGTCTCAAATCCAGCTTGACCGTCATATGGAAAAGATGGGTATTAGATACATGGGAAGGTGGCTTTGAGTGCAAGTGGGAGATTGTTGGAAGTATACCCACAAAGCCACTCATTTGATGTAATAGCTTTTGGAATACTTATTGTATTAAACGTTTATATGTTTAATGAAGGGCAAAGCTTATTGTTAATCACTATTTATTGTATCATGTGTTTAAGCAATAAGGGAATCCAATGAATGTATTTGATCTAAGAGATAAGTGATTCAAGTAAGTTGGATTAACGAGACCTTTCTCTTATGTTCATTCCTAAAACGTTCCTAGCCATAGGATTGCCAATTGGGCATTGACAATCCGCTAAGGTTAGTATGTGTTGTGTCATCTCAAGCGTGAATATGACTAGTCTCAAGTCATTTAGTGTTAGACACTAAGACAAACACATAGGTGCTCGAAAGAGTAATCGAGTACACTGAACAACGATCAAAATAGAGTTCGAGCATACATGTCATGTAAGAACTCGATAGTTACAATATGCAAAGTAGTCCTTTGACCTGAGGCATCATAGATGTCTAATGGTTACGTCATTGATCTTTGATCATGTCAAAGGCATTCCATTGAGAGTGTCCACGGCATTGTTGGGATCAAGCTATCTAGTCATGTAGGCATATGAATGCACAACAAGGGATCTCTAACCTTCTATGGTGGAAGGAGAATACTCTAAGATATGATTCGGGAGTCTTTGGCCAAAGCATATGAATATGACTTAGGAAATTTGTTCCAAATCATATTCAATTGAATCATATAGAGAAGTATCACATTGGATAGTAGACATGAAACAAACTATCACTCAAACAATGTGATTAAGAGTATTGTATTAGAGAAGGATCGTATTGCATTGTAGTTGTAACTGGATAGGTTCTCCAACCACTACTAATTAGCTTGGGTAACCATGATATGCTGCTAGGTGTCACTCATGGTTTGTGGAAGCCTTGAAGATTAGCAAACACTAAACAAAGGGAGAATTGAAATGTTGTTTCAATTCACAATCGATCGTTAAGAGTAACAATCGCCCACTGCCTTGCTAATTGGAACCTAATGGATCGTACACCGAGTAAGGGTGAAAGTGAAGAAATATAAATGAGATGGATAAGCAATTAAATGGTTTAATTGAGAATGGTCAAGATTAATTAATTAGTTAATTAATTTTACGAAAGGTTCGTATTGGCCTTTTAAGTTGGTTTTGGGCTTCGGGGCCCAAAAGCGTTTTGGTCCACAAGGCCCATTATGTTTAAGTTGTATGACAACTAAAACAAAATGGGCAATTAGCCCAATAACAAAAGTAAGGCCAGCCATAAGGGTGAGGGTTGCAAACTTGGATTAATTACAAGTTTGCCACTCACTTGAAATGAAGTATAAAATCAACTTTATAGCTTTATTTCTAATTAGGGTTTTTCTTGGTGAAATGAGGTGAAACACTTTCTCTCATTTTCTCTAAAGAGGTCGGCCACTTAGAGGGGATTTAGCTAGCAATCTTTTCTTCTCTAAGTCATCCATTTCATCTTCACACTTCATCCTTGGTGTGGAGACTTAGAGACATCAAGCTTTTGATGTTTTGGAGAACAAATCCTCAAATCCTCAAAGAAGCAAAGGAGCACTAAAAGGAGGAAAATCACAAGGAAGATCCAAGGAGCAAGGAGGTGACTTGAAGGCCCTCCACTTGGGTGAATCCCTTGTGTAATCAAGGATGAGCTTCAAGGGTAAAGAAACACTAAATCTTTCCTTCTCTTTAATGTTGTTAAAGAGTTTATTGGTTCACCATATACTAGGCTTTGAAAGTCATGGGTTTTATGAATTGTTTTTTGAATGCATGCCTACTTTAATGTGTTAATAGTTTGCATATGTATTCAAATGTTCTTACTTGTTCTTAGCTAGGACAAAATTTTTCCTTCAAGTGGTATCAGAGTCTAGGCCTAGTTTATGGTGAATCCTTTTGGGTTTTGTGTTTTTTCATGATTTATGATTTAAGTGTTGTAAATGTTACAAGCTTTGTTCTTGCTTATTGAATAAGTTTTGTTTGAAAATTTTGCATCTCAAATGTTGTAGATGTATTTCATTTAAGCATGAATATTGGAACTAGATTTGGTGCCATGAATGTTGGGAAATTCGTCCAAATTTAAAGGGTGATTTTTGGATTCTTGTTTGTCTTGTTAAAATGGTTTTAAATTGACTTTTGGAACCCCTAAGTACCCTAGGATGTTAACCCTCTTTTGAGTAGTGAAAATTTGAGTTTTAATGAGTGAAAACATTCATGGAGCTCTTATGAGTTTTCATGTGTGTTCTTCAATGTTCTTGAGTTTCTTACCAAGAACAAAAAGGTTTGGAATTTTGATTCAAAGTGTTTGGTGGTTTTAATAAAGTTTTAGTTTATTTTTGAAAGGTGATGGATGATTGGTGATGGGTGATTAAAGCCTTTAATGTTTCACAAAACATTTTCTTACAACTTACACCAATCACCATTTTTCCTCACCTACCTATTCCACTTGCATATTGCACATGCATGCACCACTTGCATAAAAACCCTTTCACACTCCTTTACTACTCTAAAACCGGCCAACCCCAAGTGGGGGGTGATTTTGGGCCTTTTATGCAATTACATAAAGTTTTGATGCTTTTGTGTTTTTGTATTTTGGCCCAAAAGTTTACGTTTTTACGTTAAGGCCCAAAAACTCTAAAGGACAAATTGTTTTGCTCCTTTAATGATGTTTTTACATTATTAAAATTTTAGGTTCTAGTTGAAATTACATGAAGTTGTGGACTTTTGTGTTTTTACAAAGTGACCCCAAAAGTTTATGTTTTTGCATTGTGGCCCAATTGTTGTGGTCATTGTTTTTTGCCCAAATAAGATGAGAACAAAATGATTTTGTCTCTTTAATGAGAATTGGATTTTCATTTCATTTAGTTCCATTTAAATCAATTATATGAATCCGAAAACCAATTGTTTAAGTTGCTTTCTTAGTTAATGTGATTGATTAAGAAAATGGTGATTATGAACCAAAGGCCTCGATAATTGAGCTATGTGATTGGCCGCTTTACATTATGAATGTTTGGGTTTAGTAGATTAGATTTGAATGTAATTTGATTATTTCTCTCATTCCACTGTGCTGTCTACTCCGACCTTGCAGCGAATGAACACTTCGCCTGGAAATTTGCTTATGTTGATTATAGGAGTATAGCCCCAACCGTGAGTGTATGTTTGTCTGTGGGCCTAACTGAGAATGCACGCTCATCTGCATGTTAAGACGAGAGTATACGTTATCTTGGGGGCCCAATTGAGAGTGTACTCCGTCAGAACGTTCCGGTTCATGACTGGTCAAGTGGCTGCTTGTTGGGACGCTGTTGGAGTTGTTCATCGTCTGCCCTTGTCCTACTTTGGGACACCTCATTTGGGGCACGTTGCATTTCGGTACGCTGCAAGAGTTGATTCACCAAGGTTGTCTGCTTTGCGAGGGCGCTTGTCAACTCTATGACTTGTCGAGACAAGTGTTGTTCGCCATTCGGGTTGGAAAAGCTTGGACAGAATACATCTTCTTGAGTAGTGGAAGTGTTATGGACTCCAGGCGTGAGATTTGAGTTGGGATGTCAAATCTGCAGAGAAATGGGGTGAAAATACCCCGGTTCAATCGTCAGTCCAAATATCTGTAGCCGGGACGGTTGAACCAGTCTTGGACCGGCTTGGGCTGCTTGGGACACCACGGGAGTAGGCTACGGTGCGTGTGCATGTTGGACTTAGGCTTGGCTCTAGAGCGATGGGCTACTGCTAGCCTTGGGCCCACAAGCGCTAGGTTGATTCTCCTGCCGCAGCTGCTTGGGTTTGCGCTACTAAGGTAGTGGCTTGGGCCAACTCGCGCTAGGCCTAGCTCGGCTGCCTTGCAGCGTGGGCTGCAGATTGGGTCGTGCGCCAAGTGGACGAGGCTTGGGCCTGAGCTGTTGGGGCAGTGGCTTGGGTTGCTTATAACGCCTGGGCTTGTGGCTGCCTCACTGCTCGCTACTCACCGTGGGCTTACTGCCATGGAGCTGGCTCACTCCTCACTGCCACGGTGGTCCCTGTGGCTACCATGGTGGTGGTGCTCTATGGTGGCAAAGTTGATCCTCTTGCCATCGCTTTGAGCCCCATGGATCGTCGTGGTGGAGCTACGTCTCGTCCTTCATCATTTGATCCGGATCTTTGAACGTAGAAAGTTTCGTTTGTTGTGGTTTCCGAATTTCCTGTCATTGTATTTTTTCCTCACCTCTATTCAAAGAATTAAAAAATTCAAGGAATAAGAAAGTATGAAAAATTTACAAACAAACGAGAAACGAGAAACTTTGAATGCGAAAGTCTTCTTCGAGCGTGTGAATCAAACTCTCAATGAAAGCACCAATTTGTGGATGCAAATTTCTTCCTCCTTGTTCTTGGACAAAATTGCACCTACAAAACAAATAACACCTTAGGTCATTGCCACGAGCCTCACGCGCCCACGATAAATTTGGGGGGGGGGCGGCTTTGGCCGAAGAACCTCTGATGCCAAAGTTAGAATTTTGAGGGAAAAGTGTTTGGAGAATTTAGAGAATTTTGCAAGAGAGTTGAAATTGAGTTTTGGAGAGAATGAGGGTGTTTATATAGGGATGTGGCCGGCCACCTTGGGAGGAGATGGACCGGCCACTTGGATGGTTTTGTGGGTGAAGTTCATGATTTGTGTTTAATTAGCAAATTAATTGAATAATTAATCAATTAATTAGCTAATTAATATAATAAAAAAGGAATGATTTAGGGGTTACCTTGTGGAGAATATATGATGAGGGATGGATGAAATAGGTTATAAATAAATACCTATTTTGGGCACTTTTGACTTGATTGAGGGATGATTTCCCACTGCTTGCGCGTAGAAGCTTCGGTGTGCCTCGAGGGTAATTTTGTCTTTTTTACCCTAGAATCCACATGTCGCCTCCATATTTTTCTCGATTATTTTTTGCTCCACAAACATGATATGCACAAGTCTTGTAAAAATTGTATGCTTGAACTTCTATTTCAAACTCCAAGCCAACTGTTGGAATGAATTCTTTTTGTATTTTGGAATGAATCAAAACAATCTTTTCACTATCCGTTATATCTTCTAACTTTTTGTCAGTGCACTTGCCTTCAACAAAATTATTCAGAGAAATATCACCTTCGAAATCCAACTTACGATGTGCTTTAGTTTGATACTCCATGAAGTTCGTTGTGATGTCCATATTCTGCAAGTAAAAAGAAAGATTGTGCACAATTAATTGTGATGCTTCTGAGACCATAATCGAAATGGAATGAAAGACCAAAATCTGGGCAACGGTCAATAATGAAAAAAAAAAACAACCATCTCCACTGACTAATCTATCTCAACCTTTTCACATGTCCATTCACAAATAAAATAAGAAAAAAATTTACTTACAGTAGCTCATTCTCCAAAGTTGTGCTCTACTCTATGTATATGGATATTTGGCTCCATGGTTCAATGCTTGGACTTGGGAACAGAGAACTTTGGAAGCCATAGCAGGGAAGAAGGAGAGTCGTGCGACAGAGGGATATTTGGAAGAGTCCAAACGTTGTATGCCTTTTGCAATTTCTTTTTCCAAAAATATAGCAGATAACAGAAGTTTAAGGATAACAGAAAAAATAATAGAGTTCGGATTAGTAAGTGGTGGACACATGTCACAAATTTAGAGGGGCCACATAAGTATTTGGATGCAGAAAATCTGGACTCGAAATGCTAGCACCCTTCTTAGTTTATGATTTGTATTCTTTTTTTTTTAGTATTTTTTTTCTCATTTAGTAAAATGTTGGTAAGATGATTTGACCTTTATTGGTCTCTATCGATCTAGTCACCTAACATTTTTTTTTAGTACATCGATATAATTTACACTAAGGGAATAAGAAGTTCGACTAAACCATACAATGGGCAACCTAATTTGATATCGAATTTGTCATCCACGAAATTCAAATCTTAGACCTCTCATTTCACAATGAACAACTTAATTTAGTATGTAACAGTTATCTTAATAAAAAAAGGAACCATATTTCTCCTTTAAACATTCAAAAGTTTAATACCATTAATCGAAGAAATTAAACAATTTCTAATTTTTTTTTTCAAACTAATTATATAAAAATGTCTAAAAATTAGACAGTCCCAATTATTAAGCAACAATGCAACATAAGGAAAGGAAAACAACAAAAAAATTGGGGAATCGAGCAAATTGGACAAAAAATATCCTCTGCAGTTTACAGTGACAGTGATCACTGATTTGTATGGGACGACATGACGTGACATATGATTCTCTCAACCCACAAGAATCTCCATGCATGCTAATTTGACCATATCCAAGTCCCCAGACTAATATAATGGGCTACCTCCACGTGTCGCTCACATGCAAATTTTCACCCACGTGTCAACCTTAACTGCGAACACTCAACAACACTGCGTTTACCAGGCAAAACAACAAACCTCGTCGGCTCATCTCTCTCTCTCTCTCTCTCTCTCTCTCCCCCTCACAGAGTACAGAATACAGACAGTGATCAGATTATCTCACAGGAAAGCATATCAGTTTTTAACAGTTCTGCAGTTGTCATATATACTCACGACGTCGGTTAGTGGGGGATGCAGATGTACTACAGCTAGCTGGTTAATTTTTAGTTGAAGGCTGAGAAATGGAGGCAGGAGCGTATGAGTTTGCAAAGAACTTGGCCCGGGAGCATGCGCAGGTGATACCAGTCTCACTCTTTGTGGCGGTTCTCTGCCTTTGCTTAGTCATCGGCCACTTGTTCGAAGAAAATCGATGGGTTAACGAATCCATCACCGCCATTATCATCGTATTTACTTAATTAACCCCATTTTCTTCAATTTCATTTGCGTGTGTGCGCGTTGGTTTTCAATGGTTAGAATATTTAGGTTAATCTATACTCTAATTAACCTCCATTTTCATTGTTTTCCCCTATGTTATTTAGCCATATCATCAATTTATAGTTTACACTAAATACTAAATTGTGTGTGCGGATGCCTTGACTAGACCATAAAATCACAGTTCGAGATGTGTGTACAAGTCTACAAATATATATTTTGTTGTTTTAGTAAGAGTTATTTTTGCACATGTATCAAACTGAGAAAATGTGCGTTGTTAATGTTCACCAAAATGGGTGTACTAACAATTGGTTACGACCTTCATATATAACAAGTTTAATGAGTACCCCTATTTTTTTTACTTTCCACCTAGTCTACTACAAAATCAAGTTTTCATATATGTAGGTAAAAAAATGAGCTAATGAATTTGAAATGCCTAAATCAGATAGACCAGCTGCTGAGAAGTATATTGGGGATATTTAATTTGCATTTGGAAGATTGATAGGTTCGGTGCCTGCCTAAGCATGTCCATTGTCTAAAGTGTTTTTTTCCTTTTTTTTTCAAACAGGGATGCATAACTGGAACTATAATCTTGCTTGTGAGCAAAGGAAAGAGTTCTCACATCCTGCGATTTAATGAAGAGTTGTTCTTTATATATCTCCTCCCACCAATTATATTCAATGCTGGGTAATTCAGCTTTCGTATTGATTATAATATTCCTGTTTTAATTAATCTGCTTGCTGGATTTATAGAAACTTTTAGAGACAAATTCGCTTACCTAGTTAATTTACGACCAACGCAGATTCCAGGTCAAGAAGAAAAAGTTTTTTCAGAACTTCTTAACCATCATGATGTTTGGGGTGATTGGTGTTTTCATTTCAGTATTCATCATAACAGTTGGTAACACTTTAATCTGTTCTTTTTCACATATTTTATACTAGTTTTATTTCGATTCGTTAAATTAATGTCCAACTTTTGATTTTGCATTGTGCTAGCTACCATAGATTTCTGTGGAACTGAACATTTCTGCATGTTACTTTTGATTAGGAGCCCGGTGGCTGTTCCCGAAGTTGGGGTTTGGTGGCCTGAATGTGCGAGACTATCTCGGTTAGAACTTAGAATCCATTCGATGAAACAATTAGCTATTTGTATCATATGAACTGACACTTTTATGCTATATAACAGTATAATCGTGTAGACAACTTTTGTTTTACATCAATCTTTTGTCTTGAAACAGCTGTCGGAACAATTTTTTCGTCAACTGATACAGTGTGTACGCTGCAGGTTTGTCATGTTTTAGATGTTCTCTTTCATTTCATTTGGGTGACCCGCTCCTGTATTTGGATTTGCTGAGATATTATATCCACCTTATGTAGATTCTTCATCAAGACGAAACTCCTTTACTATACAGCCTAGTCTTTGGGGAAGGAGTGGTAAATGATGCAACATCAGTTGTCCTGTTCAATGCAATTCAAAAGATTGATGTTAGTAAGCTTAATGGCACGACTGGACTTCGCGTCATTGGAGATTTTCTGTACTTATTCTTTACAAGCACTGCTCTCGGAATTGCAGTAAGTTTACCATGTGACCGATTATGGCAATATAATATCACTAAAGATTATTCAGAATACTATGCTCACTTATCTGTGGTATCAAATTGGTTTCTTGTTTTATTTTCAGTTTGGACTTGTGGCAGCATATGCCCTTAAAGCCTTATGCTTCGGAAGGTTAGTAGCATATTTACTATCCCTCAGGGCTAGGACATTTCTGATAGATGTTGTAGGGAATCTCAGATGGTACCTATACAAGTCTTATTTTATTCTCTCTTACAGGCATTCAAGCATCCGCGAGATTTCCTTAGTGGTTCTAATGGCTTATCTGTCTTACATGGTGGCTGAGGTAAAAAAGTGTACATAACACTTTACATTTCTTTGAACTTATGTTTCATTATGTATTCCAAGTTCGATAATTCATTCGCACGTGTGGGATTCTTCTCTTATATGTTATTATATATTTTGGAGAAATGAACTTGGAAGCTTGTATGTTATCTCACCGTGTAGCTGAAAACCTCTCTTATTTTGATTGATGACCGACATACAGCTGTTCGACCTGAGTGGAATTCTCACTGTTTTCTTCTGTGGGATTCTCATGTCACACTACGCATGGCATAACATCACTGAAAGTTCAAGAATCACAACCAGGCATGTATCATGTATGGACAATTCATATTCAATTCAAAAAGTGCCCCATAACATTGTTAAAATTGAAATGCTACAAAAGTTCCCATAATTTCCCAGCTATTTCATCTGACTGCTCTGCCTTCCGATTTTTAGGCATGTATTTGCGATGATGTCATTTATAGCAGAAACATTCATATTTCTTTATGTGGGGATGGATGCTCTTGACATCGAGAAGTGGAAGTTAACTGAATTAAGGTACCCTTCCTCCTGAATTTTGATAAAGTTATTGATTTACTAAATTCTGTATGCATTGGATCATCCAACTTTAGGTACCTTTCTTGTTTTCCTTGAACTTGTAATTCTTGCAGTTTAGGGTCTTCGTTGGGCATCTATAGTACGATACTCATGTTAATATTGATTGGACGTGCTGCGTTTGTATTCCCTCTGTCAGCAGTCTCCAATTACATGAATAGACGGGCTGAGAGATCATCGTCAATTTCATTCAAGAACCAGGTTAGTACCTATGCTGTTAATCCTTTTACTCGTTTAGGAAAGGATTTAAACTTGATATTGATGCAGGTAGTCATATGGTGGGCCGGGTTGATGAGAGGAGCAGTCTCTATTGCTCTGGCTTTTAAACAGGTGTGAGTGCACGTGCATATTCTTTTTATTTCAAGTAATTGTTAGTATCTGTCATGTGAATAACCATACTCGTGTGATCGCTCGGACTGCTTTTCACTCGTGAAGTTCACATATTCTGGTGTCACATTGGATCCCATCAATGCCACGATGATTACTAACACCATAATTGTCGTCCTCTTCAGTACACTGGTATGTAAGTCATTGTTCTTTTTATGATTTCTATTACAATTTAAACAACCTTCAAGTTGTCAAGAGTCTTGTTCGTTTTTATCAGAAAGTTATGAATGCCAGTAGGTATGAAATCTGCACCTCAAAATGTTTTATGATGTCTTCATTTTGCTTTTTGACATTAGGTGTTTGGCTTTCTGACGAAGCCGCTTATAACTTATTTGCTTCCGCACGCTGCAACTAGCAACATTCAGCGTAAAGAGTCAAAGGACATATCGGATGACCTGAATCTGCCTTTGCTCTCCTTTGAAGAATCGGCTTCCACGAATATCAGTCGTGCAAAGGACAATTTATCAATGTTGATGGAAAGTCCGGTACACACCATACACTCTTACTGGAGGAGGTTCGATGATGCCTATATGAGACCAATGTTCGGAGGACCAATTCGCAATCACTCCGCATGTTAAAATGAAAGCCTGCGGTTTAAGTTCGTCAGAGCCTTACAAACAAAGCACACGCTCACGAAACACAGCCGTGCCCGGTTGCTACAAGTAGGTACATTAACTTTGAGGATGCTTATTTTGAAGAATAGTATAAGCAAAACATCAGCGTTATTTGCCGGAATATGAGTTTGAGGGGTTCAATGTTACTTTAGTTACAGGGCGGAATGAATCGTCGAGGCTGCGGAATAAATTCGTGGGATAACGTAACGCTATGTGTATATTGAGGTAGTAACCAAACTTTTTTCATTGCATAATGCATAAGGTTCCAACAGAGAGAATTACAGAGGTAAGTGACTGACTGGATAATAAAGCAGGTAAATGTTCCCGCAATATACGTCGAAAACATTGTAAATATTTCAATCAAATGAAACCATCGGAGCCTCATGTTCTTCAAACAACTGCAGTGAACCCAAGAAAGTAATAGTTAGAAACCAATGTACTTCAACAAAAATCGACAAATAATAATCACTGAGGAAGCTTAGGCATCTTACCATGGCATTCTCGGGGCGTTTTCAGGCCACACTTCTTAGGCAACGCCATAGCCAGCGCAGGGTCGATCCCAAGCGAAGGGAGGACGGACTTGAAGTTGCAGAGGCAGGGTAAGTTGGCTTGGCGGACAACACTGCAACATCTCTTGGTTGGTGGTTTTGGCGATTTGCCGGTTACTGCCGGCCGACACTCCTTCAGTTGGTCGGATTCAATGTTGCATATGGAAACCGCCGTAGCTCCGGCAACAAGTGCAAGCAACAAAATCACCGGCGCCCACGACGCCACGCTGCTAGTCCTTGTCATTCTCTCTCTCTCTCTCTCTCTCTCTCTCTCTCTCTCTCTCTCTCTCTCTCTCTCAAAGGAGCACATTTTGTTCTTGTAATTGGAAGCAGATTTATAGCGGAGGGATGAGGATTGTTTATAATTTTGTGTCAAATTTCGGGATTGTCATGTGAACAAGTTGGTAGGAACCAAGTCACGGGACGCCCAACTATTAATAAAGAATTGCAAATTCTTAAGTAATACTTTAGACAAACCATAACAAATTCTTAAAGTAATAATATTGTTTTCGACAAGGATTGCGAAATCTTGTTTTATTGAGTCCGTCACGGGAATTTCTGCACATACATGACAAAGACATTTTCTTTTACAAAGAAAAGTCTGTTAACTTTTATTTTCCCCGGCAACGGTAAAAACAACGAGAGATAAGTTCTGGAAGAATACATTGTTAAACATAGGTAAAACAGTTACATTAGTAAACTGAAACGAGTTAAATAACATGTGAGTACATTTGGTTCTGTTTTTTTCTAGTGTCTGCTATTTTACAGGTGTTAGAAACTCCAGAAGCTGCTCACTCTAAACCTACCTGGCCAAGTCAGACGAACCATGGCGCCATCGGCAAAATAAGACCTGCCGTGCCATTACTCTACTTACAAACATGACCTAAAAATAAACATATGCTACATAACCGTTCAAAGTACAAGGAGATGCATCACTTTCTAACAAGGTTTGGCGCATATTTTATCGCGCCTGTGACCTCCAACTGCAAGCAATGACCAACATTCCATCAAAACTTATGGACCGAGATTTAATACCTAATTAAAAGGAAAGAAGAATGGAAGCAATGATGTGGATGAACGGTCAAAATGAATCTACTGAGAACTAAAGCGGGTAGTACAATTAAGAGATAAATAAGGAACAATTACAACAACAAAACAGAAGAGTGATAAATTTAACATCCACGAACCTACTTGTAAAAAAGAAAAAGCGAAAAAGGGATTATGGACTACAAACCTATTATCATCTCCTGAATATGTGATGACGTTCCAAAATATCTGGTATTTCCAATGCATTGATGGTTTCACAACCAAAGATCTCTTGAAGCTTTGCATCACAATGTATAGCCATTTGATTTTGAGGATCCTGGAGATGTGTTTAAACATTAATACAATTGATTTCTGAACTTATCAAATCTCAATGAATTAGTGGAGAACGGACCGCCAAACATTTTCTGATTAGACACAGAAAAATTAGATGCTTGCACAACCTTCATGCCATTAAGTGTAGGTGCAAATTGTTTTGTTTTTCAATTTTGTAATTGCGTTCTAAAAGTATCTTAGGGCCTGTTTGATAACCATTTCTTTTTGTAGTTTATCATTTTCATTTTTTGTGCTAGAGAGAGAGGGGGAAAGTATATGGGAGATATTAGGAATGGAAAAAGAAGGGAGGTGGTGGGAGGGTGGAGGACGAAATGAAGGAGATTACACTAAACAAAAACTTGAAAGTGAATACAACTTAAAATTGTCTTCAGCTTTTGGTTTTTAGTTTTCATTATGTGTATCAACCCATACACATTTTTTAAACTTTTTTCCACCATCCTTCCTTCTCCCTTCTTCATTCCTCCTTTTTCTCCCACATACTATTCCCGTACTAAACAAATAACAAATTGGTTATCAAATGGACCCTTAAATAATCTTAGACAGACTATTAAGTAAACATTTGAGAAACGCAGAAAACATCCCGACCACTAATCATCATGCTTCATAGAGTAAACAAAAGAGAAATCCCACATACGATATACAAATTGGCCAGAGACCATAGTAAACAACTACTAATGGTGTGACAAACTAGACTAAACACACTATACTACCAAAGGTCAGCAATGCGACAGAGATTCAGTTATTCAGACCATGTTGATTTATTTATACCTCAAGAAAAATAACAAAGGTAAATATACAAAGCAAAAGCCGACTGGAGGTTGACCAATATGAACTATAAGATTAAAACACCACCCAAAAGTTCATATCGATTAAAACACCAAGCAAGAAATAATTCCATATGCTAAAAATACTTAAAAACCATTCTTACATCAACTATCAAATTCAAACTCAATTGTATTTACATACACCTCGAGCAAATTTTTGTTAAAAAAGTAAATAGACAAAGACACCCAGCTGGAGCATGACCAACGCAAACTATTCAGATATAAAGACTCCACAAAACTTCAATATAACAGTCACTGAATCAAAATAAATTTAGAATTTTCTATTTATTTTGAGAATGGGGAGTTGGAGTCAACTTACCTCCAGATGGTGGACATTTATGTACTCCCAGATACGCATTAAAACCTCTGATTGGATCATCTCCCTTACACCAACACCAAAAAAATTTGCAAGTGCTTCAGATATTATCAGGGAAGGACTCGGTTCTGTACTTTTCGTTGCGGACTCCAGAGCATTCTTAGGCACCTTGGGCTTCTTGGGAACTGCTGGTTCTGAGAGCACCAAAACATAAAATCCTTAGGCATGTATTATATTTTATACCCATACCACAAAACACGCAGAAATAGTGTGAACCCCATACACCCGGATAGAGGGAACTGTTATATGAAATACATACTTGATGGTTCGAGTGGAATAATATGTTTAGCAAGCAACTTGTTCATCTTAAACATGTCAGTACAGTCTGTCTCAAAAACCACTCGCAGCTCATCATTGCAAATAATTCTCCTCTTGTTACCGGGATCTTGGAGATTGTTCTTCCTTATGTAAGCCCACAGTTGTTTAACAATCTGTACTCAACATTAAATACAAAAGAGAATAAAATAAAAAACCTTCTGGCATATAACAAATAAACTTTAACGAATAGCACAAATGGATGAGTCTGAACCTCAGTCCTTGGGAGAGTTGGGTGGCCAACAATGGCCTGAAGCTCAGGCGAAACACCACAAAGTTTATTTAGACCTCCCGGGCCACCTTTTCTCTTAGATTTAGGCTTAGGGCTGCAAATAAATGATAAAATGCACAGAAACATTAACCCAAACATCAAACAACCATTATGCACCAACTTACTAGAACAACTACATCATGTAAGCAGCTTTCCCTGTTAATTACTTCCAAACAACAACAACAACAACAAAGCCTTTTCCCACTAAGTGGGGTCGGCTATATGAATCCTAGAACGCCATTGCGCTCGGTCCTGTGTCATGTCCTCCGTTAGATCCAAGTACTCTAAGTCTTTTCTTAGAGTCTCTGCAAAAGTTTTCCTAGGTCTTCCTCTACCCCTTCGGCCCTGAACCTCTGTCCCGTAGTCGCATCTTCTAACCGGAGCATTAGTAGGCCTTCTTTGCACCGTAACCCTAATTACTTCCAAACCAAGACTTCAATAAATAAAACTTGATGCATGAGAGACCAAATAGCCTCTGCAAACAAATGCATCATACATACAATATAAGACTGACCCAATACATATTATACGAGACCAAAAAACATCTAGAGCCATACGGGTAGAATTGAAAACGGCATTCTACAGTAAGCCTAAATACCAATGCCGGGCATAGGGAGCAATTGAAAACGGCATATTTTTCTCTGCGCAATTTTCAAGTTTTAGTTTCACTATTTCCCATGCCCCAAACAACATAAAGCTTATACTCCTCCAAAGCATACTATCCATTTTCTTGCCATTGCTTAAATTTCATTTCCCAAATGGCATAAAGCTTATAGACTTGAGCCTACAATATTTTCCCGATTTGTTGCTCAAATTTTATTGGAAACCAAACAGCCGGCAGGAAAATACTAAGGAATTAAACCTAGGAAACTAAATGTGAATGTGCAATTTCCAATTTCCTTAAACCCTAATTGTTACGTAAACACAAAACTGTCCGAGAAAATGCCAATTTCACGCTAAGCAAGCTGAGACATAGCAAAATTAACCAAACACAATACAACGTGCCAAGCCCCTATAACATTATTCCACTTTCCCCTCCCTCAATTTTCTCGGAAACCAAACAGATATTACCCAAAAAAAAAAAACAAATAAAAGCGGAAACTAACCTCTCCTTGGGCGTGTTAGAGCCGGAAACGGGCGGAGGAGCGGTGGAGGCGGGCTCGGGCTTCAGGAGTGGAGGCGGGGGCTGGGAGGAGAAGGTCTGGAAGGCGGAGGGGGCAGGGTGATGGTAATTAGGGGGTTGGTGAAGGGCAAAATGGTCTTTAGGGTGCTGAGGGTGAGGAATTTGTTGAGGCGGGGGCTGGGGTTGGGGTTGGGGTTGGGGTTGGGGAGTGGGTGGGTGGAATCGGAAGAGGTAGTGGATCTGAGCCCGAATGAAGTCGGTCTTGTGGGAGAGGTCGACGCCGAGGCGGGACTGGAGCTGCTGGACGACGTCGTTCAGGGTGGTGAAGGTCGGGGTGGTGGTGTTAGGGTTGGAAGTGGAGTCGTGGATTAGGGCTTGTAACGCTTGCGATATCTCTTGTTCTGTCACCATTCTGACTCTCTCTCCTTCTCTCTTTCTCTCTTTCTCTCTCTGCTGAGTGCTGTTCAGAGCTTATCTCTTTCTCTCTCTTGGGTTTTGGATTTCAAATGACCGAACTGCCCTCCCGGAAGTCGGGTGGATCAGGTGGTGACCTGTTTGACGTGTTTCTTTTCCACGTCGACACTCCTATCACTTGCTCTTAATTTTACTGTCTAAAAGTAAACATATTAAGTGTGAAAAGCTAAGGTCTGTGGAAATTACTCCTCTTTTTTATATGTCATTGTTGTTGCAGATATTGGGACACTTTTTGGCTCATTTTCTCTATTGATGATGACAATGTCATGTACACACGTCGTCATTTGAATTGTTCCTTGTCTTTCATTTTGAAAATCATTAATTATTCATATAAACAAATTGATGATTTATAATGAGGATGCTGTTTGTTATCCAAATATAATCGTCTAGTTTTGACATATGTTTAAAAGGTCTCCAAATTGTAGAATTCCTATTAGAGATGATTTTTAAAAATTATTCAAAAAATGAACGGTTTTGATTATGACTTTTGTGTTGTGAGTTACTAAGGTTTTTTGTTTATAGTCCTGCTGTAATTAGTTTTTTTTTTCGTAATTATTTGTAAATAGTTTTCTTGTAAATTCTACACATACCTCCATTTTGGATAAAAATAATACAATTCAGAAATTCTCTGTGAAGCTAAAAATAAATCGAAAATTTCTGAAGTTAACACGTTGACTTTTACGAAATAAGACATGAATGCTCTCATTAAATTTGCGAGGCTCACATTTGATCGATGCACAGTTCAATATCTCTAAAGGCTTGAGTAGTGGACTATAACCTTACCAAGCTCTTTGCCCATGACAACTAGAACCAGAAGTAAGAATCTTATAGAATCTAGAAGATCATTTTCTTATATGATTTGTATTACTTGGTGGATAAGTGAAGCCTGCCTATTTAATATACATAAATGCACAAAGCCACGGAGAAATCAATAAAGCTAGAGATTGAGCCCCTTCTTCCGTCTCTTTGCCGTCCCTCTCTCCTGTCTCTCTAAAATATTATTTACTATAAGTTTATAACATAGTGCCATTTTTTGGAAGAAAAAAAAAACAAAAAGAAGAGAAAAAGAAAATTTCCAAGTTAATGGGCAAGAATATGGGAATGATGCGGTGGTCGACTGGTCGGTTCTGGGCGGTGGCCGCTACTTAATTAAAAAAAAAACTAATGAAAATGGTTTGAAAACTTTGAGTTTTAACAATAAGGACAAAATAAAGGGTAAAATGAATAGTACCAGGATTGACTTTTTAGTATAAAAATGTGGTTTTTCGTTAAAGTGAACAGTACCGATAGTGTTTTGTTAAAGTTCCCTTAATTAAAGGGATGAATCTGTAACCAAGCTTTGTTCCGTCCAAAATATTAAAAAAAAAAAGTATTAACGATGAATACTCATTGACATACCCAAAAAAAATGGAAAAGTGAATAAATCATAGGAACCATAATACCTTGCACCTTACGGAACCAGATTTTATTTTTTTTCTTTTTTTTTTCAAAAAAAATTACCAAATTTGAGCGACACGCATCGCAACAACATATATACTTTGAAATCTAATAAGAAAAAGATTAAGGGAAGTGTTATTGCACTCCAAAAATCACATTCTACATTCCTCACAACTGTATTTTTTCTTTCCAAATATAGAAAGTTTGGAGTGTAGAATGAGATTTTTGGAGTACCAATAACAATTCCCAAGATTAATTATTAAAGAACATAAAGAAAACATCCACCTTATTGAAATTTTATTTTATTTTAAAGTAAATTACATTTTATACTCTTGGGTCACAATTGCAATATTTACTATTATTTCATTTCCATTTAATACATCCGTTAAAAAATTTGTTTATTCAACCGTTAAGTGATGATGTCGTAAATATAAGATTCACATATGTACTAACATATGTACTAACGTGGCTCCCAAACTTGTGTCACGTGACCAAACAACTAATTAAAAAACTAGTTTTTTATAAATATTTTTCATCACCCCCTTCTCCACTAGGGCCCTGGAGCCCAACCCTTTCTTCCTCCGCTCCTTCCTTTCCTTCTTCGGCCACCTTGTTGAGCTGGAATGCACCCTCGAATCCACCTCCTTCTTCTCCATATCCTAGTCGTCATTTACCGTGGTGGTCAATAATTTGAGGACCTTCATGCAAATCATCGATGCCGCTTCAATTACGGGGTTGGAAAACGACATCTCGAACCACAATGTTGGAACCAAATCTACACACCTCCGTAAGCGACGGTTGAACACAAATTCGTGTAGTCTGGAACAACCTACAAAACAGTGAAACAACCGTAAGAAAACCTTAGGCCTAGAAAGGTATCGGCCAAAGGCTCTCTGACGGTCAAGTTAGTGAATCATTTTAGACTCAAACAGTTGGCAAGAGAATTCAAATGTACAAATTGTGTTACAGTAGATGAACCCTAGATGGGTGTATTTATACGGTGGGAGATATAGTTTTTTATGATAGAATCATTGTTCTAAGCCAGAAGAATCTTAGAGGATATCTGGTAAGTAGATATTGCATCCTCTTACGAGTGTGATTACTTGCGGTGCACACCTATCCCTAGATTGTAAGGACTCCAAGGCTTATAAGATTTGATTAAGTCCATATCCATATCAAATCGCGTGTCTTGCGGAACAAGTATGGTCATCCAGCGGAGTCGCTTAGACTCTGCCTAATGCCTGAAGCAGAATGATAGCGGCACCCTACTCCATCTAATCCAGCTCCACCTAGAGTTGGTGAGTCCATGACCGGAGTTCTAAGGTAACATTATTCGGATCAGCCTTACCCCGACCCTGGAAAATCATGGTCCCACACATGCGTTTTAGCTCTTCAATGACTGCTGCTCCACCACTTGCTTGTGGAATCATAGCGTTGAAGCTCTCTCGCCACTGCTGCTCTGGTCCACACTATCAAAGAGGCCCAAGAACCCAGCACCTTCCAGGTAGTTTCACTTACTAGTGCTAATTGGGTTTGTAATGGATGTCTTTTAAGTTGATTTTTTATTTATTAAAAATATGGATTTGATGATCGGGTTTCGAGTTTTATGGTTGTTTTGGGTTATGGAGGTTGTTGTGAATTGGTATTTGGTTTATGTATTGCAGGAAATCTCAATTGCAGCAAATCTACCGTAGAAGAAAATTAGCAGGAAGGAAGTTTGAGAAGGCTAGAGGAAAGGGGAACAATAAGGGTTTTGGTTGGAATACAATATATTTCAATTCACTAAAAGAGAACAATATTTAGTACAATTTATGAATGCTTATATTCCTAATCCTGATTCGCATACCAAAAAAAATACTTGGACAAGCATTGCATCTTAGTCAGCCCATCAACAGGCCCGGCCCATGCATAGTGCCACCAAGGCAGTTGTCCAGGGCCCAAAAAAAATTCCAAATAATTAGGTATAAAAAAAAAATGTCCAGAGCCCAAAATAGGGGCTAGAGGGCAAGAGCCCAAGTTTGACAATAGATGGAATGGCCTAGGTTTTGGGCAATAAAAAAAAATTAACATAAGGGGGATCACTCGTCCCCCCCCCCCAAATT
Source organism: Malus fusca (assembly GCA_035220775.1). NCBI lineage: Eukaryota > Viridiplantae > Streptophyta > Magnoliopsida > Rosales > Rosaceae > Malus > Malus fusca. The sequence goes on from CM069069.1 coordinate 28,850,698, forward strand.
AACCCTAAGTTCCTAACACATCTACCATTTTTCCCGATTCCCCACCCCACCTTGTTTCCCCACTGCCATGCCGTCTCTGTTCTTTTCTCCCAATTCCTTTGGTTGCAAGTGCAACATTTTAACTCCCAAAATTCATTGTTTCTCGATTCCCAACTGCAAGTTGCTGCGATGCAGCTTCCAAGCCCGACAGGTCCTTCTCAGCACCATTCACCATTCAGTGCATTCATCAACTCTTTTGAGTTTTGAGGTAAACTAATTTTTAAAATTTGAATTATTAATTCATAATTTAATATAAAATTTTGCAAGTGACATAGAATTATATGATAATTGATGTATAGAATTGTTGTTGTTGATGAATTGAATTATTTTATTTTATTTCAAACCCAATTTTTATAAATATGTTAGACTATGTGTTAGTGCTTTTATAATATATAATAGATGTTAGTGTTTTAATAATATATGATATGTGTTAGAATGATAATTTTTATATGAAATTTTTGTTATATCATGTGTTGGTAATTTTTGCAAACAAATTATCGAAGCTATGTCTTTTAGGAAACAACTCTCTGATAATATGAAAAGGAAAAAAAAAGGCAAAGGATAACGAAATTGCCAAAAGTTTAAGAGGATCTCTTAATAAAAAAATTTCTACAAAGAACGAGTCGGTTGAAAATTTGAGAGAAAATGATGTTGGTGAAGAGTCACAAAATGTTGTTGGGGAGTCTCATGATCATGAAATTGGTGGTTATGTGGAGAAAGATGTTAATGATGAGTCTCATGACCATGAAAATGGTGGTGATTTAGAGGAAAATGTTGGTGATGAGTCTCAAGACTATGAAAATGGTGATGATGTGGATTTAAATGTTGATGATGATCATATTGGTGTAAAAGAAAATATTGAATCTCCTGAACGTATTTTCCATTTAAATATTTATGATCCAAGAGTTTGGGATGACCTTAATGCAGAAATAAGAGACTTACTTGTAGAAAAGGGACCAATTCGAGAAACTAATCTCACTTATCCTAAGGACAAACTCTCTGGAAAAAATTTATCACACTACTATGATAAAAAATTACAAACGGGTGAAATTTATGATAGGAAATGGCTCGTGTACTCAAAAGAGTTGGATAAAGTATTTTGCTTTTGTTGTAAATTGTTTAAAACAATTGCCTCAAAAAGTGAGTTAGCAAAAGATGGAATTAGTGATTGGAGACATCTTGGTGAGAAACTTGACTAACATGAAAAGAGTAAAGAGCATCTCACTAATTCGAGAACTTGGGTTGGGTTGAAAAGTAGATTGACAAAAAATCAGACAATTGACAAAGAATTTTAAATGCGAATTAAAAAGGAGACAAATCATTGAAAACAAGTGATGCTTAGAATTATTGTCTACGTAATTTAGCATTTCGTGGAACAAATGAAAGACCTTATGAAGACTCTAACGGCAACTTCTTAGGTTTACTTGAAATGATTGCGGGGTTTGATCCAATAATGCAAAAACATTTTTTACTCATTGAGCATAAAAAGATTCATCATCATTATTTGAGCCATAAAATCTAAAATGGGTTGATAGCTACTTTAGCTTCAAAAGTCAAAACCGCAATCATTAAAAAAGTAAAATAAGCCAAATTTTTTTCTGTCATTCTTGATTGTACTCTTGATGCAAGACATGTGGAACATATGACTTTAATTTTGAGATGTGTTGACTTGTCAAGTAGATCAATAAATATAAGAGAGTATTTCATGGATTTAGGTACTATGTCCCCCCGTTGTATAATTTCTCACGTAATATAATATAGTCGTGAGGGCCTAGCCCCCCAACTTCGACTGGGTTCCAGCCCTCGTTAAATATTTTTTTAAACATATGTTTCTGTATTAAAAAGGGCACATTTTGAGCTTTCGCACTGGGCACCAAAAAACTCAAGACTGGCCTTGCCCATCAACAACAATCTGATATCGGTTCATATGCCGCGGTTGAGAAATTGAAGTCTTGGGAGGAGGTGGATAAGCAAGAGGAGGTCTTGACCGAAGAGGGTTAGATCTGAGACGGAGCGGCGACGAAGATTCTGCGTTGGACCAAGATTGGTGCTACGGAAACGAAAGAGTCTTGATGGTCAATAAAAACGCAAAACAAAAAAAATCAAAAGAAAACATGGCGAAAGGAAAGTCGTTTAGCAGCAAAAACAGAGTTGTACAGAGTGAAAAATGGAGATGCAGAGAGAGAGAGGTTGCTGGAGAAGAAGATGGGGTGAATAATTTTTTAAATTTGTGTTTTTAGTCACAAGTTGGAAAGTTGAATCCTATCAGCACAAATGTAGACCTCATATTTGCCACATCATCACTTAATGGTTAACTTAACGGATTTTTTTATCGGAGGTATGAAATTGAAATGAAATAATAGTAAATGTATAAGATTGAAATGTTTTAATGATATTGTATGAGATTGCATTTGCACCCAAACCTGAGAGAATAAAATGTAATTTACCCTTTATTTTATCAAAAGATCGAACTATTATTTATTTAAACTATTGAGTAAATTATATTTACTTACTCAGATTTTCTTCAGTTTCAAATGCATGCAATGTTTTCAATTGTTACCAATATAATACAATCGTCTCTTTTTCCATCAATTTCATGGTCGTAGAAGGCCTCAATCTGTACCATGAATTGATTTCACTGGCGGAGGCACATGAGGACTAGGTAGTCCTAGGCCCACCGTGGCTTGAAAAAACAAGATTAGTATTACACATATTTCTATTGCTTTGCAACTCTTCTCAACACTTATCTAATTATTTATCTATCTTTTCATCCAAATCCTATCCTAAAATTAAGAATAATATTTCAAATGGTCATTTATTACAAATCAATAAAACTTTTAAATTAAAACTCATCATTCACTTTTAACTAATAAAATTGTCCTTCACTCGTGCACTGGCACAACTATTCCCCATATTCTTCTTGAATTTCATATATTTAGTCATTCCAAATCCCAAACTTATTGAATAAAGAACAAATAAGGTTTGTAAAACTCTATTATTCTCTATAAAATATTTGTTTCTATTATATCCTACCTTACTTGAGTTTTAGGGTTTGCAAAATTTTTAGTAATTCTCTCCATTGATTTTAATAATTCTTTCAGTAGTATAGATGACATCATGCAATGGTTTTAAAATATGAAATTCGTCGAGAATAATTATGATTACTATAAATAGATAAAATTATGTATTCATATGTTAATTTTGACTACTTAATTATTTGGATATTTTTATGATGTTTTTGCATTCATAATTTTGTAACCACTATTTGTTTTTTTCTTTTTCTATACTTGTGTGAGGCCCCTTCTCACAAGAAATCCTAGCTCCGCCACTGATTGATTTTACTTTTTTTGGTTTTCTTTCACGCCAAACGATTCACTCGCCCCACCTTCACCTTCTTCTTTCATGTTCCTTCATCCTGCAAAAATCTTAGGCACTAAATTCTCTATGTTTTCATTCAATTAGTTTAAGAGGCTGAGTGCACCCAGAGTTTAATGTTAAAATAAAACAAGATGATGCATGGCCCCCATAATTGAAATCGATTGCGAGTTTGTGAGGCAAAGGCAAAGAAAAAACCAATGGGGAACAAGACGCGGATGGAGATGGCGATGAGGATAGGGATGTGGATGAAGTGGGGGTGGTGCATATTGGGCTAGTAGGTGTAGCACCGCCAGACCCAGGGCATACATCCCAACACCACCACCCACACTATACCACACACCACTAACATCGCGTTTGGATTGCCACTGTATTTGTTTTTTGCTAGAATTAAAGATTGAAAATTGATTGTCTGCATGAAGATGAAGTAAGAGAGGAAAAAGTCTATGGGGAGGGACTTTACGAAGGCCACATAGGTAGTAAACAGAGGAACTAACAGAAAAGAGACGTTTGCATGTCATTGGTATGAAATAGTGAGCTTATATGATATTGAAAAAATAAATAAAATAAAAAAGAAAAAACATGTATGAATTTGAATTTAGACGAAAATTGAGGGGGCAAACTGTAATTTTTTCTTTTTTACAATCAAAAAAAGGGAAAAGGAGAATCGAACTCGGAATTTATTGAGTTTGAAAGATTGATGAGCCAATTTGATCCTTCATCTAAAGAAAAATTTAGTACAAACTTAGCCAACTGAGTGTCGCTGAATTGATCAACTTTGATTGGGTTATTTCCAAACTAAACAGTTTATAATTGGTAAAAGTTGCTTTAGCAATGAGCTTAAGGTGTGTGTATATATATATATATATATGTACGAAGAATAACTTACATGAAATGAGCTTAAGTGTAGGAGTGGTACCATGCTCCACTTGGAAAAAAAAACCGACTTGAATAATATGGTTAATCTGATCCCTACCCATACATGTGTTGCAGGTAAGTTCATCTCTTGTATAAGGCTATTGCAAAATTTCTAACAAGAAGGAAAAAAAAACGGTTGAAATGTCATTGTTTGAAAAGAGATTAAAACAGTGTTGATATTAGCAAATTTAAGTTTTTAAATGGATATTGCCAAGGACAGATCCACATAGGGACCTGAGAGGTCCCAGGACCCGTCGGCGATCCTAAATCACTGCTAGAAATTTTCCAGGGACCCCTCGTACTCGAGCATGGGGTATGTGCAGGTTGTAGGTTGCAGGTTGCAGGTTGCAATGGCTGTCTTCTTCTCGAAGAAAATGACCGTGCACGGAGAAGAAAGAAAATAGGAATCCTTCCAGCCTCTCTCCTCCTTGCTTCTGCCATGGTCTCATCCATCGGTGCCATCCACTTCTCCTCTAACCTTTCTCTGTCGTCTGGCGGGGCAGTACATAAGCCCAAATTTCCCCAAATTATTTCAACCACCTTAGTAATTTTTCTTATGGGTGAAATTTCCTATATAAGGTTAGTAAGATGGATATGATCTGTCATGGGTTGGTGAAATTTGTGGGTGGAGCTGCCATGGCTTCGGGAGAATGGGGAGGGAGGCGGTTTGTGGAGGTATGGTAACTGTGTTCTTAGTGAGAGAGAAAGTGGATGTTTGGAAACTAGTAAAAGAGAAAAATTGTGTGTTTGATTAGAAAGATAGTGGGAGTTTGGGGGGAGTTTTATTTGACCGGTGTTTTAAATTTAGTGGTCCATGTTAGATAATCAATAACTTGGGTACTCCATAGTAACTTATGAAACCTCGTAATGGACGCTTGAATTATGAATTTATAATTTGTAATATTTGTTTGCATATGATTTTTGAATGAAATGTATTATATTTAAATTTTCAATGTTGTTTTTGTCTATAAATTTGTTGATCTTTATTATTGGAACCCCCCGAGTTTAAAATCCTAGATCCGCCACTGGATATTGCCATTTATGTGTTTGATAAATCTCCTGATTTGATTGAGTCAACGCTTGTTGATGCAAATTTTCGCCGTCCTTTGCTTTGACGGAAATGCACAGGCAAAACAATAAACACATTAGATCAAAGAGGGTTAACCAATGGATCTCCGATGTCTAAGTTAGTTTCTCTGAAAAGAGTGTGTTTTGGGCTTTTAGGTAGCAAAAACCTACAGAAATTTGGTAGAAATGGAGAAATATATAAGAGAGGGAAGGCCATGGTGTTAGGGTTTTACCCTACACATGGCAACATTTTATTGGCCAAGGTGTATGGAAATAATATTTTCCAAATATTAAATAGGAAATAATATCTTGAGATAATAGTAAAAGTATCTAATTGATTGAAATAGGAATTACTTACTTGAGTTGAGTCAATCTTCAATTGAGAATGTATTAAAGATAGGATTTGGTAATTAATCCTTATCTTTAATGTCTTTGAGTTATTCAGCTGCTTGGACCTTCAGGAGTGCTGAGCTGTGTGTAGGATTATTTGAGAAGTCTGCACATTTAATGAGGGCAATCTTGTTTTTCTTGAGTGAAAGTCCACATGTCGCCTCTATAATTTTTGGAATTATTTTATGCTCCAAATCGATCATAGATAATATTTCTGAAATTTTATGTTCTCACTTGTTTTCTTTGATGTTGTGAGTTAGCTTTAGCTTGTATTCCCCGTTTCGTTACTAACCAAAGAAAAACAAATGGTAAATTACATAGTAGCCCCTCAAGTTTAAGGTCTATTACAACCTCATACAATATCTTTAAAACATTTCACTTTCATACCTCATGTACTATTTTATTACAAAATAATACATCCGTTACATTTTTCATCCATTAATTTGTTAAGTGCTGACGTGGCTACCACATTTGTGCCACATGGCTGCCAAATGTGTGCCACGTGGCAAAAATAATAATTTTTTATTTTTATTTAAAAAAAAACATGAATCTTCTAACAAAAAAAAAAACTCAAACAAAACCCCATCCCTTTGCACCCCCAACCAGAAACCCAGGAAGCAACCCCTCCCCCCCCCCCCCCCAAAACGAACCAGAAGCCCAGAAAAGGGAACCCCCCCCACCGAACCAGAAACCCAGAAAGGTATCCCACCCCCCTTACCCACCCGTCGACCCTCTCCACCCCCTCCAGCGACCCACCCTCCCCCCAACACACACACATATCCTATCCCCAATCACTAAACACATCCAGCAACACAAACAGACCGACTTTATCACCACCCAGATCACAGCTTCACAGACATGGAAAATTTCTCATATTTCAACCGGCAACAAGTCGAAGAAGACGCACTGTCCTTCTGCGATCTCCCTCTACACGACGACATTGGGGAGTCGGAGGAGAACCATATGGCCTCCGCTTCTTATTCTTCCGACCTAGATGCCTTTTTTGAATTCCCGGTAGACCCGATCCACGGATACATCCCCATGGAAGTCGTTTTCTGTGGAAAACTAATCGACCACCCAGAAATCCACATCCCTCCATCCACACCCACCCTCTTCCCTCCTCTACACACCCCTCACTTCTTAAATCCACATTCATTCCTCCCACCTCACGAACCCGGCGATGGCGGCGTAGACGGGATCTGGGTTTTTTTTCTTTTTTTTTTCTTTTTCTTTCTGGGTTGCAGGTAGGGGGTCAGGGGAAGAAGATGAAGATGGGGGAGAAGAGAGGGGAAAAGAAGGGGGGAATGACGAACTGAAGGGTTTTTTTTTTTTTTTTTTTTTTTTCTGGGTTGCAGGGGGAAGAAGATGAAGATGGGGGAGAAGAGAGGAGGAGGATGAGGGATAAGGTTTCTGGGTTTGGGGTTTACGGGGAGAAAAGAGGAGGAAGACGGGGGGGATAAGGTTTCAGCTTTTGATTTATTTATTTATTTTTTTTTTTGGTTGGAAGATTCAGGTTAAAAAAATTATTATTTTTGCCACGTGGCACAAATGTGGCAGCCACGTCAGCGCTTAACGGATCAATGGATGGAAAATGTAACGGAGGTATTATTTTGAAATAAAATAGTACATGAGGTATGAAAGTGAAATGTTTTAAAGATGTTGTATGAGGTTGTAATAGACCTTAAACTTGAGGGGCTACTATGTAATTTACCCAAAAAACTATATTGATGTCAACTCCGTTTCTTTATTAACCAAAGAAAAAAAACAATATTGATGTTAACTAATCTCTTGAAAGCAAGAATAGTTGTAGAAAGCACGTACTTGCTAAGCTAATTTACTATTTTAATCACCAAAGACCACTCTTTCTAAGTCCATATTTTTATACATATTTGTTTGTTTTGTCATTGGATTATAACTTACTTCAAAGGAGCTCAGCTGGGACAAACCAAATCTTCTGTACAAAGTTGACATGCAATGTAAACCATGGCACCATCATTTTATATTGTCTATTAAGTAATGAAAAAATGCCAGTCAATACAATTATACTATATAAACTTTAATTATACCATCTAGATCTACGTTTGATCCACTTTTGATGTAACTATCTGCCTTCCCCAACCCTCTAACCATTTATTCTTTTTCCCCAAGTAAGAATAAAAGGACCTAACATTTGTCTCACTTTGAAGTCCTTTATGTGAAATTTTTTATGTATCAAAACTCTCTTATTCCAACGTTAACTTAAGGGTTTCATCCGGATGTGTGGCCATTGCCCTATAAATTGACTTGTTATATCTTATAGTATCAATATATTTTAGTCGTCCAACACGTATTAATAGAACTGACTACAATACTTACATGTATTTAATATGATCGTCATCTATCAGTCGAGATGGTGTTTGTATTGAACACTTGTAAGCTTGCAATCAAATCTCACATTAACATTTTCTAAGTGAGAAGTCTGCGGTGGTGTGGTCGACCAAAGAATATAACAATAATTACACTATCTTGACATACAACGAGGACTAAAAAGACATGACAACATTAACTCAAAATGTCATACATTAACGTCTAGATAAGAGATGAGCTATGTTTGCGTATATATCTATATCAGTCCAGCAACATGCCAAGGATCCCGGCCCTAACCTGATCTTCAAAAATGGCAATGCTTTGGTACGTGTCATCCAAATTTTGTGATGAGAAAAAAATAAAAAAGGATAAAAGTGAGAAAAGGGCAGAAAAAACAGAAATGAGAGAGAGTGAGTCCAAAAGGTCACCAAAAGTAGTTTAAGAAGAAACCAAACAAGCGTACGCCCACGGTCCCACCCAATGCGTTGTAAAACAGAACGAGCGAGTACACCAAACCATAATATACACGCGCGCGTACCCTCATCGCTGTGTGAATCGGGTCTCTCAGAGACAGTAAGCTCTCGGCTGTCTTCGTATGGACACTCAGCGGTTCCTTATACTATAAACACCTCTCTCTCTCTCTCTCTCTCTCTCTCTCTCTCTCTCACATTGCTCTCCCACGAAGAAAAATCGATCCCGTTTCTCTCTCCAAACCCTTATCTCTCTAAAACCTATCCCTCTGTTTTCTGCATTGTACGTGTTGGATGGTGCTTGGGCACCTAAAATTCTGAGGGGAAGTGAATTTAATCCATTTGGGCGTTAATTTCAGTGCATGTTCTTGATTTTGTGGAGGTATGGAATTCTGGGTTGCCGTAGGTTTCACGTTTTCTTTATTGGGTTTTGATTGGTTTGCAAACTTTGTTCATGAAAAAGTGCTTTTAAGAATGGAAGCACTTCTGCATTTGGTATTTACTGGTACTTGGATTTCTGGGTTTTGATCACTTGTGCGTTTTGTTTATTGCGTTTGATTCAAAATCCTTACTTTTCTTTGTTTTTGTTCATGATTACCGTGATAGAGGATGAGCAGGCATAGAATTGTACTCGACTGGATGTTTTAACATGTTTTTTTACTGTTCTATTAGATTTGATGCTTCATATGCATATAATCTATATATCTGATTCTGATTTCCGGTTCGCATTGAATTATATGCCGTAGAGCCAATCTTTGTTCAATTCTTTTTTTGTTTCCATTGTTTGAATTTCGTTATGTTTGCATTTGTAGGAACCTTTCGAGTTTATGTTTGCTATAGTATTGTGCACTTGATGTAAGATATCTTAACAAGGATATCGGTGATGATATCGTATCTGTATTCCATTGATGTAGTAAATAAATTTATGCCTTAATCTAGCATTATCATCATGATGAGTATTAGGGAGAGAGTAGAAGAGGTTGGTGATTTTATAGAGCAAATCACTAGGCTGATTGGGGGCTTTGTGTTTTATTGATTTAGGTATACGTTAAATGGATTTGAAGTGATTCTGGTTCTGGAATTGGGTATTGACTACTGAATTGTTGCTTGATATATTTATGCTAGATTTTTCTCCAGCAGTGGAATCTGAGGAAGAATTCAAAAACTGGGAAATTAGTTTCTTCTCCACTTGGTAATTGGTGGAGATGTCAAGTTATGTGGGTGTTCACATTACGGATCAATCGCTTCAAAGTCAGTTCACGCAGGTTGAGCTTCGTAGTCTGGAATCCAAAGTATGTATATTTTGTTCCCTAGCTAGTTGATGTTTAAAGTATAGGAGGTTTATCTGAATTTTGGTATCGTATGGTATTTGTGGATGTTATTATGGATAGTTTTTCTTTAATATGTGGCCTTGAGTTAATTGCAAACTTTCTGTGCTTTTCAGTTTAATTCAGTGAAGAATCAGAATGGTAAAGTTATGGCTGGAGATTTGCCACCTCTAATGGTTAAATTAAAGGCATTTAGGGAAATGTATTCTGAGGAGGAGATCAGAGGTATCTTAAGTGCGTTGGATTTTGACTTCAGTGACGAGATTGATTTTGAATCCTTCCTTAAGGTGATTCATATTGTTTCTTTGTTTTTTTTTTTCCTATCTCTCTCTCTCTCTCTCACACACACACATTGGCATATGTAAACGGAAATCAGAAGACTAAAACCCAGAGAATACAAGACTAAAACACCCTTTGATTTAGGGCAGCGTCCACTTGGGTTCCGCATTACAGGCTGCATATGTGTGTTGCCCTGTCTAGATTCGAATAAGTGTGGTAGTTCGTAGTATCATAGTACTATACTACCATTATTAATTGAAAGAAGTCCCAAATCAGAAGAAATGTTTGTTTAAGTTTTTATTTTCCTTGTTCTTTAGTTAGGTGCATATGACGTTGCATGTAAACTGTAATTTGCATACGTTTACAAGGGAGTTTATAAGATTTCAAATATTAATTTATTGCACAAAATGCACAGGCATACTTAAGTTTGCAAGGGCAAACAACAGCAAAATCGGGTGGTTCAAAGAACTCTTCATCATTCTTGAAGGCCACCACAACCACCCTCCTTCATACAATCAGTGAATCAGAGAAAGCATCTTACGTGGCTCACATAAACAGCTATCTCGGGGATGACCCGTTTCTAAAGCAGTTTCTCCCATTAGACCCAGCTAAAAATGACCTATTCCATCTTGCAAAAGATGGAGTTCTCCTCTGGTATTTAATCAGGCTTGGGTTTATCAATGCCTATGCAGCTCCGTTAGTTAAAGCTGTTTTTTAATTCTTTTATAAAGTTCATGTAATTGATCAAATGCAGCAAGCTTATAAATGTTGCTGTGCCTGGGACAATAGATGAACGAGCAATTAACACCAAAAGGGTTCTCAACCCATGGGAGAGGAATGAGAACCATACTCTTTGCCTCAACTCTGCCAAGGCCATTGGCTGCACAGTGGTTAACATTGGCACGCAGGACCTGGTTGAAGGAAGAGTACGTTTAAAATTTTGATTCTGAAACTAGTTTGGTGTAAATTTTTGGGATACTAAAATTTATGTTTTGGTTATTTTATTTGCAGCCTCATCTGGTATTGGGGTTGATTTCGCAAATTATAAAGGTAGGTAGCTAAAGTTTAGTTTTGACACTAAATCTAGCATAACCACGGAGAAGTTAAGCTAGTTGCAGTCTCGATGATTCATTTAGTTGACTCTTTCCCCTTTTTTCCTTGCATGAAACCAATATGGAAACTTCAGATCCAACTGTTGGCAGATCTCAACCTTAAGAAGACACCTCAGCTTGTAGAATTGGTGGATGACAGCAGGGTAATACAGTTTGGAATTTTTTTTTCCTTGTATTCTTGACTCGTAAAACCTTGTAGTTAACAAGTTTTTGGAAAGGTAGAATTTGTTAAGGACTTTCTTTTTCTTGTATTATTATGTCACAGGATGTTGAAGAGCTTTTGAGTTTACCCCCTGAGAAGGTCTTGTTGAAATGGATGAATTTCCACCTCCAGAAAGCAGGCTACAAGAAACCTGTTTCAAACTTTTCTTCTGACATGAAGGTATTTTATCATCCCTGTTGTATATCTTGGAGCATGTAGCACAGTGCCAGTGTCATCATCACTCCTCTTGTGTTCTTTTTCTCTCTTTTTGCGGGTAGGTGGTAGGGAATTTAGAATGCTTAATGTGATCCCATTCTCTCTCCAAAGCAAATTAACTTGAAAAGAAATGATCTGATTGATTTATAAAACAGGTAATATAACACATAACATATTTGTCCTGTTATAGAATAGAGTGTCAAGGACTAGTATTGTTAACGAGACTTTTTCCAGTATAATTATTCGCAAGTGATATCCTGTTTCCTCACTTATCTCTTTCATTCAATCAGAACTTGCAGTTCTGTAATCACTACCACTGTATCATTATTTGTTTCTCATCATTTGAATAGACCTATAAACCAACTGATTATATTTTCATAATTTGTAATCCAAGCACAGGATGGAGAAGCTTATGCTTACCTACTTAATGTTCTTGCTCCAGAATACTGCAATCCCGCCACATTGGATGCCAAACCCAATGAAAGGGCAAAGTTGGTTCTTGATCATGCTGAGAGAATGAACTGCAAAAGATATTTAACTCCGAAAGACATTCTCGAGGGTTCTTCAAACTTAAATCTGGCATTTGTGGCCCAGATATTCCATGAAAGGTTGGGACTGAACTATCACTACGTTTTATAGTCAAAGTATCTTTGTGTTATTTTATATGGATCGAATTAACTATGTAGAGAATTGAGAATAAGCATAGGCATACAATCCTGCATATGACATGTTGTCAAAAGAATTTGATGAAATCATTCTTCTAGTAGCCTAGCTTATTGGTCTTGTCTTATATGTGGAAGTATATCTCTTGCTAGACAGACACTATGCTGTTAGATTGTTAGCGAAGACCGCTCATAAGGCCAAACTTTGACAAGCAAGCATTGCATTGCTCTCTCTGTCTCTCTCCCTCTCTCTCTCCCTGGATGTGTGTGTGGTTACTTTCATGGTTTTTAAACAAATTGTATTATTTTGGTAATTTGTTGACCAAGAGTATACCGTGTACAGGAACGGCCTCTCCACAGACAGCAAGAAGATTTCTTTTGCAGAGATGATGACAGATGATGTGCAAACATCTAGAGAAGAGAGATGCTTCCGGCTGTGGATCAACAGTCTAGGCATTGTTAGTTATGTTAATAATGTTTTTGAAGACGTGAGAAATGGGTTAGTGTTCCTAATTTAAGCAAGAATTTATTTGACAGAGATGGATACAATGCTATTCCTTGATGTACTTTTTTTCATTTAATTATGATTTTGGCACTCACAATATATGTCCTTTACTTTCATAATTCGTGTATGCAGATGGATACTATTAGAAGTACTCGATAAGGTTTCTCCAGGATCAGTGAACTGGAAGCAAGCATCAAAGCCTCCGATTAAAATGCCATTTAGAAAAGTAGAGAATTGCAATCAAGTTGTAAGGATCGGAAAACAACTGAAATTCTCGCTAGTGAACGTAGCTGGAAATGATATTGTGCAGGGAAACAAGAAACTCATACGTGGTAATTTTCCCTTAGCTTTTGAGCTTAACAGATCTACTGGAGTAACTGGTTATGTGCTAAATCTAATTTTTTGCTCCGTGTTCACGCTTTATTCCTTGCTGGCATCAATTATATTCCATTGACATCACCGTCAAATTTTATTTGAGTTCTGAGGGGGAGATGCATGATGTAGTTATTTGATGAAGTACATAAATCTGCATCCAGAGGGTGACTTATTTTTTGAATCTAACTTTACGTTAAAGCTTCTTCTTTGTTTTCTATTCTCAAGAACAAAATGCTGTGCAGTTGTTTGCTACTCCCAATTAATTAAAATAATGTTTTCTTCTTTTTTTCTGAACTGGATTAGTGTCATCTCTGTAACTTTCGAGAATTTGTTATCAAATACTAAGTTTGTTTTCATCTTTTTTTCAGCGTTCCTATGGCAGTTGATGAGGTTTAATATGCTTCAACTTTTGAGAAGTCTAAGATCTCACTCCCAAGGAAAGGAGATGATGGATGCTGATATTTTAAAGTGGGCTAACATCAAAGTCAGAAGCACAGGCAGAACTTCTCAAATGGAGAGTTTTAAGGTTCAAACCGACTAAACCTGTTTTCGTTTTAAATGTAGGTTCGGTGATTATTCTAGATATGTTTATATGATGTATTCTGAAACCTGAGATTTCTCTCCAGGATAAGAGCCTGTCAAATGGGATTTTCTTCCTTGAGCTTCTCAGTGCGGTAGAACCTAGAGTTGTCAATTGGAACCTTGTTACTAAGGGTGAAAGTGGTAAGCTTCTTTGCAACATTATGGTTTACAATTGAGCAAGAAAATCCTTTGACCCATTAACCAAGTTTGAGTAAAGTACTGACGAGAAAAGTGCTTTTCTTGTTGCAATGATAGCTGATGAAAAGAAGTTGAATGCTACCTACATAGTCAGCGTTGCCCGGAAGCTTGGCTGTTCCATATTCTTGTTGCCTGAGGACATAATGGAGGTAACTCCAACTGCAATTGTTTCGTTTCCTCATTTACCTCATTCAATACTTAAGAGACTAAAGTAGTGACACCTTCTCATGACTTTGATGGCCTACATGATTTATGAGAATGACATTGTCACACCATTCAGCGGAAAAAAAACTACAAAACATACTTCGCATTTTGGCGTTTTTCCCCTCTTGAATATTGTGAAGAGTTGTTAATTGAGTATGTCTGATGGCCAAATATTTTTTATTTTTCCTTTCAAAGAGAGAAAACACCAACGTGGCCTTGAAATTTATAGACACGCACGGAAGCAAGCTGTGTACAACTTGACAAAACTGCAGAGTTCCACTTAACACCAAGAAGTCATTATTGTGATGTTATTGCAGGTGAATCAGAAGATGCTTTTGACCCTAACAGCCAGCATTATGTTTTGGAGTCTGCAACAGCCGGTTGATGACACAGAAAGATTGCAGTCCCCTGTTGACGCTTCACCGGCGACATCCATCAGCGAAGAGGATGAAAGCTCCTCTTCCCTTGGTGGTGAGATTTCAAACTTCAGCGTTGACGACACTGCCTCGGACACTAGAGTCTCTTCGCAGGTTGAGAATGACAGCAGCAGCGCTCCTCTGGGAGGCGGGATCGGGGTGGAAGGGGAAGGAGGGTGCATAGCTGTAAAGTAGGTTGAAGGAAAAGCGTAAACAGAGAGTTCCATAAAAATATGGTTTGTTGTCAAGAGTCGGAGGTTGAAAGAGAGGAAGAAAAAGGGGACAACATTGTAAAGTATTTCTACCATGTAGATAGTAACTTTCTTTTTGACAGTATAATTCACAAGATATGTTTGGCGATTGGGATTACAAGTGAGAAATAGGAAAAGAAAATAAAAGAGAGTAAAGTGCAAGAGCATATACGAGTGTTTTTTAATGGATCGGGTTGGAAACAACGTTTTTTTTATTTTCGTTTCAAAATTTCGAATCGGTTCGCAATTTTCAAATTTGGAATATCCGGTATTTTGGAATCAGAGTAATCTCATAAATTTCAAAACATTTTATTGTTTTCTTCATAGTATTTGGTACACGTATGTGCATAAATTTAGTTAATTTTGTAATATACTATATGCTTAGCATTTTTAATATTCAAGTGTACGATTAATATAAAAAAAATGAACAAACTTGATTACAAAATACATAATGTTAATAAATAACTATAAAACATTGAAAATATTTTAGAATTTTTAGATATCAATAAGTTCAGAACACTTCGGAAAAATTCATAAAATTTGGAATTCTTTGAACCTCTACATACATTCCAATTTCCATTCCAAATTTCTTAAGATATTCGGATTTAATGTTGGAATAGGAAACACCATTCTAACTTGCACCCTAAGCTTAACTCATATAATCTACATTACTCTTTGAAAGTTTTAATGGTGTTCTCTTTCTTATAACACCAAGTCAAACCCATTTGCCTTGGAACTTAATAACAACCTTAACCTTGTTCTATGGCGCTAACAACATCTTATCAAGTATGGAGATTAAGGAGTTCATAGTTTCAATCCATGTCCATAGGCATTTCGAATTCGATTTCAAATTCAAAATTCTTTACATTTTTGCTTTTCTGAGGCATTTCCGTAGTTTCGAAATCCATTAAGTGACTCTACATTTTCCCCTACATAATATTAATGCCTAGGCCTACAGTGACAAGCAAAAGTACAAGGAAAGTGCTACTCCCCCTCAAAAGCCATCATCCAAAGTTCATCAATGTCTTCAATCTGCTAAAAAAATAAGTTCCATCGAATGTCACACTAATACTGCAACATACTCATTTGACATCTTGGGGTGAAATGGGAGTTTTACGATTTTTCATATCAAGAAAGACAAGTGAAACAGTAACTTAACTCTGACGAGACAATTCTCGAGTTAAACAGTAGCAAGGAATGATCATACCTTCTAAAAAGCAGGGCTTCCTTCTCTCATTGAGACTAACACAATCATAAATTTCCTTGCTACTGGTTTTCTGATCCCTGCAGAATTTACAAAGGAAAGAGAAAACGGGGGAAAGAAAAAATTACTGCTCCAGTTATTGCACCTGCAAGTTAGAAAAGAGTAGACTGAAGGGCTTTTCATTGAACACATAATTATATGAAGCAAACCACAGGATGAAGCTCAGAAATGTCATCCTCACACAGTTGCTGTATGTTGCTCGTAGTTCATTTTGGAAAGCTTTTGAGCACCAGGATAAGAAATATGAAGCAAACCACAGGATGAAACTCGGGCTGTAAACCAGTAGCCAGCAGCAAGTCTCTGTATGTTTGAAATGATAGTGTGGAGAAAAAGAAACTATCATTCCAACGCACCACTGAATAAAGAATTCTCATATGGAAAATGCAAACACAATATAAAGTCTAGTAAATTTGTGAATTATTCAATTTGATGAAATGGAAAGAAGAGAAAAGTGTCCAGAGCGCACCATCTCGGATATAATTGGAATAAGAGGCAAATAATTCCACATCGAGTTTTAAACAGAGACCAGAACAAAACAGATCAAGTGGAGTAGGATTCTTTATTATATTCTTAAGTGTCAGCCCATGAGCAGTAACAACAAGCATGACCCCTCTCTCAGCAATCGAGCGACAGTTTCAGTTTCCATGCCAATCTCATTGACAATGATCACTTCAGGCATGTGGTTTTCAACTGCCTCTATCATAACTTTGTGTTGGCATTATGTAGGTCAAGTCCAGATCATACTAACTTCTGATACGAAGAATCCTAGGAATGACTAGGTACAGAAATCTCTATAACGATGAATATAAGTATACCTTTCACTCAATACACGTAATTTGATCTGATATGATACAGCAAAAACAAGAGATGAGGAAGCAGAGCTATCGTATAACACCACCTCCCCCCCCCCCCCCAAGAAAAAAAAAAGCGACTAAATGAGCTACTTTGATTCAAAAGAAACCAAAGGGTTTGGCAACAAGCAAATGCCTTTCTATCATAGTAGCAAAAGGTTCCCAACCTTAACAACATAAGTACCATAGGCTGCTTTCAGTTGGTTTCATAAGGGCCTTGTTCAAGCTATCAGCAACATCTTAGATTGAACAACAATACGATGACATACAATCTCCAGGCAGGTTTCCCCTTGAGCCAAGGCAAGATTATCCTAATATTTTTAAGGTTTTCCTCTTTGTATATAACCATAAAAACACTTGTATTTGTAACTTAATGTTTGTTTTAAGCCAAAAGAGACTAGTAGCAAAATGGATTCACAAAGTACAGATAAAAAATTCAGTCCCAACAGGAGCCACCAGTAAATAAATGAATGCAAAAAAATTTGGATGATTTGGGCCTTTGTCAAACCTGTCAAATGCATCCAAGAATTGTACTTGACTGCAACATATTTCTATCAACTACATTGAGAAAGAATCAGAGGGCAATAAGGAATGGAGAAATCTGAAGAATTAGAGAGAGAAACAACTGAAAGAGAACAAGTAGCTCAAAATGTTTTTGATTATTTAATCTGTGTTTTACAAATGAGATACAACCAGACTTATATAGCTGGGAGGCTAAATGTTAACAGACTCAACTAACATTTTAACAAACTCTAACAGCTTTAACAATCATTTAACAAACTCTGCTGAGGTGGCCTTCACTACTGATGCTGATGTGGATGCTGATGCGGTATTGATACCCAACAATTTCCACCCTCTCTTAAATAATTTACCTATAAATGGCAACAAAGTTTAAATAATGCACATGTGTAAATAAAATCCTACTTCAACTCTAACTTTAAAGTTTAAACTGCAATCTTCAGCTTGATTGGAAGAAAGAGAAAGTGTACAGATTTAAAAAGACATCACTGCTTTGGGAAGTAAATTGTTTTCTAGTTCTAGTTAATCATATTCATACAAGAACTTAACCGATGATAGCAATCAAGTTCATATAATGAAGCTCCATCAAGAAATAAAAAAAAGAAAGCACATATTGGTTCTAAATAAACATTCAATGCGACAAGGTACAGGGGAAGCATAAGAATCATGTGTGTGTGTGTGTAAGGAACAAAGCATGCAATTGCCTTTACTACAAATGTCATCTGTCAAAATACCAAAGAAAAGAAAAAAGGCCGAAACACTTACCAGAACAAAAATGTTGTTTTGAATTATCACTTGGAAAGCAGAAAGACCACTGGTGTTGTGCGGTTGGACATTACCAACTTGGCTACAAAACTCGCTAATGCAAAACGGCGGTCTTGTATAAGAAGGTAATCACCAATGCGAGACGAACAAAGCCAACGACATCTTCAGTCATAACCTCATTTCAAGTTAAATGGAAGGCCAATTCAGGTGGCTGGCTGTAAAAACATTTATATTTCCACAACTTGAAGTGCCACAGCAAGTCACTAGGAGTAAGTTACATGGTTGCGCTGAGACACCCTTTAGACCATTGAATGCAACTTATAACACAAAGTTCATTCTCCTCTTGCTCTCATCCTTACTTTAATAGGTAGGAACCAGGTAAGCTTCCTTGAACAGTGGAACTATATTCGGGCTTTTAAACATAGTTCATATATTGGAAAAAAAAAAACACAGTTCATATGTCGGGAAGAAATAAGAGGAGAATGTCTAGGATTTGGTAGATCTCTTCCGTTCTAGGATGTGATTTGTCAATTGAATAAAATTGGTAAACTTGATTATCAACCTCAATCCAACTGCAACCTGGGGTTTTATAAGCATTTCGCTCCCTCAGCATCTTTCTCACGTTTCGGACATCATCCCACTTCCCCAACTGCCCATATATATTGGCCAACATGGTCCCATACGCACCATTATTTGGTTCAAGTTGAATCAACTTTTTAACTGCAATTTCTGCGAGATCTGTGCGACCATAAATCTTACATCCATTAAGCAGAGAACCCCATATGACCTCATCGGGTTCAATTTTCATTCCCCTCACAGCTTCCATGGCTTCCTCAAATCGACCTGCACGACCAAGAAGGTCTATCAAGCATCCATAGTGTTCTATCTGAGGCTCAATCCCGTAACCCTGAGTCATCAAATCAAAATAAGAAATACCTTTCTCTACCAACCCTTCATGCGTGCAAGCATTGAATAAGCCTACAAAAGTGACCTCATCTGGTCTTACATCGGCCCCACACTGTATCATGTCCTCAAACACACCAATTGCATTGTCACTTTCACCGTGCAGAGCATAAGAGTTGATCATGGAATTCCAAGAGGTCAAGCTTTTTTGCGAGGTCCTGTCGAAAACCCTTCTTGCCACTTTCAAGCTCCCACATTTCCCATACATATCTACTAAAGAATTGGAAACAAATGAATCTGGACCAAGCGCATTTTTGTAAATATAGTTGTGCAGCCATTTACCAAGCTGCAGCATGCCAGTGTGACTACAAGCCGAAAGAACACATACAGCAGTAACCTGATTCGGCCTATTTTCTCGATGTTTCTCCCCATGTGCAATATGAACCATTGTTTTGAACAGAGAAATTGCCTCCGAGAACTGGCCGTTCTGCGTGCAACCTGCAATAACAGCATTCCAAGAAGGGACATCTCTCTCCGGCATTTTCTCGAACAACAACAGAGCCCCACCAATGTCCCCAACTCTAGTGTGCCCAGAAATCATAGCCGTCCAGGTCACGACATTTTTCTCAGACATTTCTTCAAACACCCGCCTTGCTGAGCCAACATCCGAGCGGAACCTGGAGTAGGAATCAAGAAGAGCCGTTTGCACAACAGGGTATTGACCAAAACCCGATTTCATGATGTGGGTATGCACCAATTCAGTCCCGTGAGACTTAAAAACCTCTGGACTAGATTTCAAGATGTGGGGGTAGATAAAATGGTTGGGTTGAGGGCTTCCCTGACAAAACATGCGTCGGTACAACAAAAAAACAGAATGGTGGTGGGACTGGGAGGCATAACCAGCAATCATGGCAGCGTAATGGTATACATTCGGGTAGTGGAGGCAGTCGAAGATGAGGCGAGCATAGGGAAGGTTGGCATTGGGGAGAGTGACAAGGCAGAAGCGGACGAGCTTGAAGGCGTAGATTTCACTCTGGCCGTAACCAAGAGTGATGATAAAGACGTGCAGTTGCTTTAGATGGTTGAGGGTTTTGCATTTTGCAAGTAATTGGTTTACATTCAACATCTTCTTTCCCAATGTTGTGTACAAAACTGCATTTGCTCTTCCTCAGACCGGTTAAGACTCCAATACCGAACCAGCAGCAAGCATTGATGAATGCCCAACAATCACATACAAGCTACAGACATCAGTTTGGATTAAACCTTAATTAAATCTTAAAATTCACACTTGGTACATATTATATAACAAATCTTCAAAACCTAACACAAAATCCCCTAATTTCCCCAAATCTACAACGAGAATTAGCTACAAATTTAACTTAAATTGCACTCTTAATTATACAAAGCTAATAGAAAATAATATAAAATACCTTAATTTAGAAGTGTCTTTGATTGTTTAGAAGCGGAAGAGGTATCCAATAATTCTACAAAAATAATAAACAAAACTCAATGGAAAGTAGAAAGAATGCCCAGAATAATCCAAGACAAGAGACGAGTGAGGAGAGTGCGTGCGTGCAGGTGAGAGCCTTGAGCGTGACAGATGTTCATTGGGAGACGAGGTTTAAGGTTTAACGGGAGTTCCTTGGCTAAATAGCCAAAAAGATTTTCATACTTTTCACTTTTGTCTCTAACATTTCAAATATATAAAAGTGATCCATGAGATTGTCCACCATCCATCATTTTGATCATTCCATTAAAAACACCGTTAAGTGTCTCAGAGCTCTTAACCGGAAGTTTGGGCAATTTTCAAAGTTTCGTAACTCAATCGTTTCTTAACCAAATTCGACCCATAATATATCAAAATGAATATAAGAAAGTGTAAAATAAGATTATACCGATTTGGAAGCCCAATGTTGTGGTGCCAAAAATAATCACAAGGCGACACGTGGATCTTTGGATAAAAAAGGACAAGAATACCCTTGAGGCATACTGGGATTCCTACGCGCAAGCAGCGGACAATTATCCTTCAACCAAGTCAAAAGTGCCCAAAATAGGTATCAACTTAAATCCTGATTTATTCATATATTTCCCATTTCATTATTTAGCTAATCAATTAGCTAAATAATATACTTATTCCCTTCATATTTCCTAAAATCATAATAATTGACTAATTAAGGGATTAATTACCTAATCAATCCTTTAATTATCAATTGAAACACTCATCCAAACCTAAAACTACTAAAGTGGCCGATCAATCCCATCAAGAAAAGTAAACCATCTTATTCTCCACCTTTTCTACTATTTTCCCTTTTTAATTACCCTAATTAACTAGCCAATTAATTCCAAAAACCACCAAAACATTCATTTTATGTTTAATAGCCAAATAAATTGGCTAATTAAACCTAAATCAAACACAAAAACCCTAGCTAGGCCGGCCACCCCTATCCCTATAAATGGATTCCCATTTTCACCAAAAGATAGGTCCAATCCTCTTGCAAAAAATACTAAACACTCTAAACACTTTTTCTCTCTAAAATTATAACTTTGGCATTGGAGGTTCTTCGGCCAAAGCCCCCCCATTCATCGTGGGCGCGTGAGGCTTTTGGCCTTAACCTAAGGTGCTAGTTGTTTTGTAGGTGCAAAATCGTCCAAGATCGAAGAGGAGAAAATTTGCATCCACAAATTGGTGCTTTCATTGAGAGTTGAAATCCATACTCGTAGAAGACTCTCGCACAAAAAAGTTTTTTCTTTATTTTCTAGTCCATTTGAATATTTTTTCATACGTTCTTATTATTAGAATTTTTTACTTGCAAAGGTTCTTTGATAAAACGTATAAGCAAAATATAATGGCTAGAAATTTAGAAAATTCCACAAGTGAAAATTCTAATGTTCAAGAAATGGGATTGCGGAGATCTGTGAGGCTAAATGCGACAATAAGTGGAGCATCACCACCACCACGAGTTTCCACCATGGGAAACACCACGGTGGCTACCTCGGTAGCCACCCGTGGCGAGGTCCATGGTGCCTTCACCACGGCTCGAGCCGTGCCATCCAAGGCTCACGGCACCAAGGCCACGGCCCAAGTCATGCCATCCAAGTTTGCACGGGCCCGGGCCCAAGCCTCGCATTCACATGCATCACATACTAAGCAGCTTGCTCCCGCCAAGCAACCTGCTCTCGCGGCCCAGCCTACTCCCGACGAGCAGCCCACTCCCGTGGCCCAGCCTGCTTCTGTCGAGCAGCCCACTCCCTTGGCTCAGCCTACTCCTGCTAAGCAGCCTGCTCTCGTGACCCAGCCTGTTCCCGACGAGCAGCCCACTCTCGTGGTCCAGTCTGCTTCCGTCGAGCAGCCCACTCCCGTGGCCTAACCTGCTTCCGTCGAGCAGCCCACTTCCGTGGCCCAGCCTGCTCCTGCCAAGCAGCCTGCTCTCGTGACCCAGCCTGTTCCTGACGAGCAGCCCACACCAGTGGCCCAGCCTGTTTCCGTCGAGCAGCCCACACCCGTGGCCCAGCCTGCTTCCGTCGAGCAGCCCACTCCCGTGGCCCAGCCTGCTCCTGCCAAGCAGCCCACTCCCGTGGCCCAGCCTGTTCTCGTGACCCAGCCTGCTCCCGACGAGCAGCTCACTCCCGTGGTCCAGCCTGCTTCCGTCGAGCAGCCCACTTCCGTGGCCCAGCCTGCTTCCGTCGAGCAGCCCACTCCCGTGGCCCAGCCTGCTCCTGCCAAGCAGCCTGCTCTTGCCAAGCAGCCTGCTCTCGTGACCCAGCCTGCTCTCGACAAGCAGCCAACTCCCGTGGTCCAGCCTGCTTCCGTCGAGCAGCCCACTATCACGGCCCAACCTGCTCCTGCCGAGCAGCCTGCTCTCGTGACCCAGCCTGCTCCCGACGAGCAGCCCACTCCCATGGCCCAGCCAGCTCCAGTCGAGCAGCCCACTCTCACAGCCCATCCTGCTCCAGTGACTTTCCAAGCAGCCCTAGTCGGCCCAAGACTATCTTAACCATCCGGACCTACCATTGAGCTGGGGGCATTCTCACCACATTTTTTCGCGGATTTGACATTTCCCAACTCAAATCTCGTGCCCGGAGTCTACCACCCTTCCACTGCCCAAGGAGGCGCATTCCTTCCAAGCTCTTCCAATCCAAATGGCGAACAACACTTGTCTCGACAAGTCATAGAGTTGACGAGCGCCCTTGCATAACAGACAACCTTGGTAAATCAACTTTTGCAACGCATCGAGATCCAACGTGCCCCGGACGAGGTATCCCGAAGTAGGACAAGGGCATACGGACCTTTCCAGCAGCGTCCCGGCAAGCAGCCACTCGACCAGCCACGAGCCGAACGTTTGGGCAGTGTACATTCCCATCTTAGCGCGAGGAGGAGCATGTACTCTCGACTAGGCCCACAGATGAGCATACATTCACGGTTGGGTCATAATCCGATAGTCAACATGAGCAACCTTCCGAACAAATTGTCCATTCGCGGCTAAGCCCACAATGAGCATATCCATCTCATATCAGAGTAGGCAGCACGACGGACGGAGAGAAGCAGTCACTCAATCCAGCTCAAGTTCAACCAACAGCCTGCGAAGAACTCGTTCGCCTGCTAGGAACGTACCACATGCACTGCATTTGCGGCATAGACGAGCCAAACACATGGAAGAACAGCTTAGACCAGCAAGTCATAGCTGGGGGCAGCCGAGAGCTCCGCTACCCCAACAAAGGCAAATTCAGGAAGAAGTAGAGAGACTATTGACCAAACGATTACATGATTTCCAACGCAACGAGGTCACCGACGAGGCACTACGACGGAACATGACCAACATAAGCAGGTCACCCTTCACGGACGAGATCGAGCAGGCAAAGCCTCCACGCGAGTTCAGCATGCCACATTTCACATCTTTCAAAGGGGATGAAGACCCGGAGAGACACTTAAAGTGCTACCGAAGCGCAATGATCATTTATCAAAACAACGATAATCTCATGTGCAAGATATTCGCCACCACTTTACAAGGCGAGGCGCAAGATTGGTTATACACCCTGCCGCCACAATCCATCCGGAATTTCTACGAACTTTCTTTGGTTTTCACCAAAGAATATTCATCTTATCGCTCGATCAAAAAGAAGTCTGACCATTTGTTCGACGTCAAGAAGAACCCAAAGGAATCGCTTCGCGACTATGTGAGGGGGTTCAAAGTAGAGAAGGTAAAAATAGTCGGATGCAACGACTCGATAGCTAGAGCAGCCTTCCAAAAATGACTTCTAGCAGACCACCCGCTATTCGGAAAATTGATCATGAAAGAAAATCTAACTCTAGCAGACTATTTTGCTTTGGCAGATAAGCATGCACTTTGGGATGAGGCTCGCCAATGCACATTCAAGGACTTGAAGAAGTACCCAACATCACCTCCCTAGAAGCAGCGGATGACTTATTCGCATGTTTGACGGTATCTAAAGTAGCAATAAGCTCTACCATCATGCGAGAAGAGCTGGGGGCCTGACTACCTGTATTCTACAGTTCAAAAGCTTTCCTCGATGCTATTAAAAATTCAAAAGCTAACTTTGGCGATAATTGTTGTAACCCAAAAGCTTAAGTTTTACCTTCAAATGCAAGCAGTCATCATCATGACGCACTATTCCGCCGAATCCAAACCGGCGACAATAAAGGCGTAGACCTTGGCAGATGCAAAGTTTTCTGACGAACGCAACAACTCGGCCCAACGACGCCCCGAAGGCAGCCGAGCACACTTTAGCCACACCTGCTCCCTCAATGGAGATTTCTGGCGTTTGCATGTTGACGGCGCATCCAACTACGAAGGCTCGTGACCAGTCGTGGTTCTTGCCACCCCAAACGTTTCAATGCTCAAGCAGGTGATCACTTTAAACTTCAAAGCATCTAACAACGAAGCATAGTACGAAGCCCCACTAGCAGGCCTTCGAATGACAAAAGACTTGGTGGTGAAAAAGCTTTCCATTCATTCCGAGTCCTAGCTAATCACCAACCAGACTACCAGGGGCAAAGACATGGTGATCGTGGCAACCGACTACTTCACCAAATAAGTAGAAGCAGATCCCATGATGATCATGGTTCAAACGGACATAGAGCGCTTCATATGAAGGAGTATCATTTGCCGATTTGGCATCCCTTAATCCATCGTCATCGACAACGGCCCGCAATTCGTGGGCAAAGATTTGGCGAAGTTCTTCAAAATATATGGCATCAAGCAGCACATGTCTACGCCAAGATATCCTCAAGGCAATAGGCGGGCCAAAGCATCCACTAAGATGATCCTCGACTGCCACAAGAAATCCCCCACCAATAAGAAAAGAAAATGGCCAGACGAACTCCAAGGATGTCTATGGGCATATCGCACAACCAAAAGACGAGCAACCAAAATGAGATGGCCACAAGCTTAGATATGGCAGAAGAGAGGCGCGAACAGACTATCACTCGCATTGCAGCCTACCAGCATCAGCTCCTCTCCAGCTACAACAAAAGGCCCAAGATCCGGCAGTTCCAGCCCGGAGATCTGGTCATAAGAAAAACCTTCATCTCTGCCAGCAGAAAAGGCTCCAAAAATATGGATCCCATATGGGAAATCCGTACAAGATCAGCAGAGTAGGTGGCAAGAACAATTACACCCTCGCCACCATAAAACAACAAAAAGATCGAAAAACAGTGGAACGCCTACAATCTGAGGAAGTACCATGTGTGACCTCTTGCTACATCAAAGCCCGAAGACTCAAGCAGTTCGACGGGCACTACCTCACCAGCCGAGGATTATCCAGTTGTTATGCAGTTCTTACCTTACATCTAAGTTCTCGTTCGTTTAACTCGTTTTTCAATGAGGAATTCAGAAGTAATCACGACTTGGCTTAGCTGCATGCTTACAGCAACTGATCATTCATGCACTTCAAAAGAAGACTGCGCCATTCTTAGGGACTTACAGCAGGAATTGCGCCCCCCGATGGACCAACCATGCTCTTCAGTGCGAGAGGGTAAACTAATTGCTCTCCAACGCGAGAGGGTAAACCAATTCCCCGACACCCACATGGGTCAGCTCTCCAAGAACGGGAGGATAAACTCTACACTCCGAATATCCAGACGTGGATGAGCCGGGCTGCCCTAGTATAACTAGATGCACGATGGCTTGCGTCGGGATTCCTAGAAGTAGCCGCAATGGTCTTTTTCAAGGCTTAGCTAACTGAAGGATTTTGGGTCTCTTGGCCTAATCTGTGGGGAACCAGGCCCTAGAGACGGAGATGGCACATTACGCAGTACATCCGATGGACGGCTACCCTGGAATCCTAAAGCTGCTACCGAGTGCACTAAGGTAGCCTACGGATTCCGGAAGACTGCCTACGGCTTGCCCTTCGAGCAGTAAAGCCGCACTAGACTTATACAACCGCACATTCTTGTGAAAGGTTAAACAAGCTAGCACGCATATACGAAGTTTTATCCACTACCGACATGATACGTAGTCGATAAGCTTCACCTCTGCCAAGCGCGGAACAACCTACACCAAGTCCTAAAGTGTTGTGATACTTGCTACGCAACCTACGAAATTGGAGAAAGTCAAGGTTAACAGCCTAGTGGTTACGCGGACTTATCTGCTTCTGTAAGTAAGGCATTCGGCTGCC
Organism: Malus fusca; assembly: GCA_035220775.1. Taxonomy (NCBI): domain Eukaryota; kingdom Viridiplantae; phylum Streptophyta; class Magnoliopsida; order Rosales; family Rosaceae; genus Malus; species Malus fusca. The sequence goes on from CM069069.1 coordinate 28,877,571, forward strand.
AACCCAATGGCTAACAACTTTGCAAAGTTCTACACCAACACCTACGACTGCATAGGCTACGCGAGCTTGTCTGCTTATAAAAAAGTAGCATGCTTGCCACTGGTCTATCAAGTCTAAAGGTTAGGGCATGAACAAAAGAAGCAAAAATGAAGAAAAGCTAAGGAAAACATGTTTATAAACAACTAGCAAAGGCCAAATGAGTTCAAGCAAAACAAGAGCTACAAGGAAAAACAAAGAAAATCTTAAAGGCTACCTAGATGACTACACTTTAGCAGCCTGGACTTCCTACGACTATTCGGTTGCCACACCTTCAGCAGCCGCGAAGCTCTTAGCAGCGGTATCACCCCCGACTGCTCTAGCCTGGGCACCAACTTCTCCAACTACTTCACCAATACCAACATGGACGCGCTGCAGCTCATCCACTTCTTTCTTCAAACTTTCGTTGATCTTCAGTACACCTTGAAGTTCCAACACTTGGGGTTCAAGCCTATCGACGATTCTCTTGAAGTGGATCACTTGATTATAAGCAGCAATCAACTTTTCATCCTTTGCATAAGCAGCGAAAGAAGTCTTTGGTTTTTTCTCAGCCGGCATCTCTTGAGCAGGCAGGGAAGATCCCTTTTCCCACCTTCATTTGCAGCAGGATCCACAACGGTGATTGGACGAGCCAATGCATCCGCCTTGATCCTATACACCTCTTATTTTGGGAGCAGCCTACGTTTCTCCTGACGAAGAGAGTTAAAGTAGCCAACGCCATTCGTGGTACCCAGCAGGGGAGTTCAACCCAACATTCCAACAGCTCCTGAGGCCCGCAACCTCTTCATTTCTTTCAATTACCTGCCTGGCCCGAGTCAGGTCCAAGAGCCCAAAGGACATGAGCCATGCGACTCGCTTAGCACTGCGCCCCAGCGCCATAATCCGCGGCCCCAGCCGCACAAGCTGCCCTTGGCTCAAGCCAAGCCAAGCTGCCCAAGTAGTGGTTCCTGCCACGACATCTCCTCGGCCCATGCCGAGCAAACTCCTGGCCCCTGCCAGCCGACATGCACCCCGACGGCTGCCCCGCAATAGCACTATCCAAGAAGAAGGCAAGAAAAATTAAATTATCCAAGAAGAAGGCAAGAAAAATTAAATTTTTCTTACATCGGTGCGGCACGGAGAAGACGAAGAAATCAACGAAAGACGGTCTTTTGCACGGGCAAGATGTAGAAGATTGCTAGAGGAGGGGGAACAAATATCCTCTAACTTTCTCTCTCTTGTGGGGTAGAATAAATTGCTCTCCAAAGTTGATTTAATAACCCACTTAAGGTGGACTTAAATAGGCTTTGAGAGAAGTTTATTTCCCTTTCCTAGAAGGACCTAATTTCCAATTAAAGAGAGAATCAACATCAAAATAGGAAGCAATCCTACGTTTCCTGAAGCAAGAAGATCTCTACACCTGCTGCCCTTTCTTACGAGCAGCCCAACAGGTGTGGGGGCATTTGTGGAGCCAAAAATAATCACAAGGCGACACGTGGATCTTTGGATAAAAAAGGACAAGAATACCCTTGAGGCATACTGGGATTCCTACGCGCAAGCAGCAGACAATTATCCTTCAACCAAGTCAAAAGTGCCCAAAATAGGTATCAACTTAAAACCTGATTTATTCATATGTTTCCCATTTCATTATTTAGCTAATCAATTAGCTAAATAATATACTTATTCCCTTCATATTTCCTAAAATCATAATAATTGACTAATTAAGGGATTAATTACCTAATCAATCCCTTAATTATCAATTGAAACACCCATCCAAACCTTAAACTACTAAAGTGGCCGGCCAATCCCATCAAGAAAAGTAAACCATCTTATTCTCCACCTTTTCCACTATTTTCCCTTTTTAATTACCCTAATTAACTAGCCAATTAATTCCAAAAACTACCAAAACATTCATTTTATGTTTAATAGCCAAATAAATTGGCTAATTAAACCTAAATCAAACACAAAAACCCTAGCTAGGCTGGCCACCCCTATCCCTATAAATGGATTCCCATTTTCACCAAAAGATAGGTCCAATCCTCTTGCAAAAAATACTAAACACTTTTTCTCTCTAAAATTCTAACTTTGGCATCGAAGGTTCTTCGGCCAAAGCCCCCCTCATTCATCGTGGGCGCGTGAGGCTTTTGGCCTTAACCTAAGGTGCTAGTTGTTTTGTAGGTGCAAAATCGTCCAAGATCGAAGAGGAGAAAATTTTCATCCACAAATGTATGTCGGAGATGGCCGGAAAATAGCCTCAAAGTTGACTGGTCCGAGGGAAAACTGAAAACCTTGCCGGAAACTGGGTAAATTTTAAAAGTTCATAACTTCTTCAATACTCACCAAAATCAAGTGATTCAAAAACAAAAATCATACTTCTCGATGAGACGAAGAGAATGGTACCTTTTGAGATGGCTCAATTACCGTGGTTTGGCCGGAAAACAGCTCGAAAATGGCTAACTCGAGACCAAGACAGCCACTTTCGAGCATTTTTTCGGCCAAACCACAACGCGTTAGCTGTCGAAAAGGTACCATTCTCTTCGTCTCATCGAGAAGTATGATTTTCGTTTTTGAATCACTTGATTTCGTTGAGTATTGAAGAAGTTATGAACGTTTAAAGTTTACCCAGTTTTCGGCGAGTTTTCCAGTTTTCCTTCGGACCAGTCAAATTTGAGGTTATTTTCCAGTTATCTCCGGCAGCCATTGGGCTTCCAAATAGGTATAGTCTTATTATACACTTTCTTATCTTCATTTTGATATATTATGGGTCGAATTTGATTAAGAAACGATTGAGTTACGAAGCTTTGAAAATTGTCCAAACTTCTGGCCAAAAGTTTCGGGACACTTAACGGAGTTTTTAACGGAATGACTAAAATGATGGATGATGGACAATCTCAGGGACCACTTTTATCGATTTGAAATGTTAAGGACCAAAGTGATGAGTTATGCAAATCTCAGGGACCATTTTGGCTATTTAGCCGAAGTTCCTTTTCATTTTTTATTTTAATTTGAACAAAGGTTTAAGGTTGTTTAAGGTGAATGAGGATCCTCTTTGTAAGGATTTTGGGATTCTTAAATTGTGTCCGTTCATCATACATCGTGCGATAAGAAATCATTTTAAATACTTTTATTTAAAATCAAACATGAATAGTACCTGATGAAAACTGGTCGCATGATACACAATAAATACAGAAAATTAAAATGATACTAACTTGAATGAATCAAAGGTAGAGTCTAGCGCAAAAGCTACATCATTTGAACAATATTTCCATCCCACTCTTGTGCTTGTGGTTCTACAACGTCTGTTCGATCATGATACAACTATCTAATTTTACAATCCGCACTGGATTAAGAATTCTAGCGAATTGCTTTGTGTGTTTACTCTCTCTTTTACAGAAGAAAAGGAGGGCTAAAAGATGATGTTTGATGGAACTGAATACTCCAGTTATATATGCTCTTTCATACCTCTTCAAATACCTTTTGGATGTATATGAAGCTATACAACTCTTTCCAAAGAGTTGTGTCTATTAATCAAAACATTTTTAATTAATTTTAATTAAAAACTTAATTCGAAATTAAAACTAATTGATCAGATTAATTTTAATTCTTAGGCCCCAAGGCCCAAGACCCTTGTCTTGATTAATTAATATTAATTAATATTATGGTATAATCATCAAGTTTAATCCACATAATTAGTGGCTCAAGCCTCAATCATCATTCCAAATGGTCCAACACCTAACTAATATTGTAGAAGATAAAACATATATAAAAGTCTTTGGGAATCTTGTTTTCCCGATGTGGGACAAGAGTCTCAAAACTTCAACACTTTCTACTTCCTCTTGCATAGGATCTAACGGAACCTTGGCTTCCGTCAGAAATTTCTCAATTCCGACCATCTTTTTTCTCTTCCCTTGCTGTCTTCCAACATCCATGACTCTTTTCAGCCCATCTTCTACCCATCCCTTATGGTTCTGGCCTATTTCTATCCCATTATTTCTCAGATCTGCAACCGTATTTTTTAAGTGTGTTTCACAGCTCTCTTGGAAGGTGTGCAGAGCATATACTCGGGTGGTCACACCACCATCTTCCATGAGTTTCATTTACTTGTTGGTTGCAGATTTGGATTTTGTGGTATGATGGAAGAGGGTAGAATCAGCTTGATTTTCGATTTGGAGGCTTCGTTTGGTTGGATTTTGGTGATTGCAAGAGGCGGTGGTTCGTTGTCGGTAATTTTTTATTTTTTTTTGTGGTTCGGTGACTGCGTCTGTTTTCTTAGGGTTTTTGTTTTTGTTTTGTTTGTTTTGGCTCAATCTTTGGGTTGGGTCTTTTGCTTTGGGATTCTTTTTGTAATTTCGGGCTCTATTTGTATTTGAATTCTTGTATGTAAATTTTTCATGCATTGGTAACGAAGAATTTACCTTTGTACAAAAAAAAAAAACAATTTGTTGGTTTATAGTACACAAAGAATGAATAAAGAAGTAGGTTCAATGTTAAAAACATGTGTTCTATTCCCAATTTTGATAACCAAGAGGAATATTATGGGAATAAGTAGGTTTAATGTTAAAAACATGTGTTCTATTGCCACTTAGTATTACGATCTAGTGATATTTCTTTTCACTTGTAAGTGAGAAGTCTTAGGTTCGATTCTCGTCAAAGGCGAATTTGAACTATATTATTACTAGCTCATTGTGAGGCCCACCCCTTCTTAGTGTAGATAATATCGTTTGTTAAAAAAAAAACATGTGTTCTATTCCCAATTTTGATAACCAACAAAAACAACAAAACTTTTTCCCACTAAGTGACGCCAATAAGCCTTCGTTTCACATGTCCAAATCACAGTAACCAATTTTTATCTTTCCTTCAATTTAATAAAATTAACTTTTTGTCTAAACCCAATTGACGAAATAGTGTAAAATGACAGACTAGAAGATAAAAGGAGAGGATATAAAATGGCAAAAGCTAACAACGAATCCTAGTATCACACAAAAAAGGAATGTTGGTAAATTAATTAGTAGAGTATTGGTTTAGGGATTAGTGGAGTATTAGTTTAGGGGTTACCAAATTGAAAAGAAGAAACACGGCTGTAATAAATATTATTATACTTGCATAACATGCATTCAATTCCACAAATTACAACACTCAAACCTTCCATTCCCAAACCCCCCCCCCCTCTCTCTCTCCCCGACGCCATTTGCCCTTTGATCTCTCTGCTCAGTACGACGCCGTGTCGAGTTGATTCTCTGAAATGTCTCAGGTATGATCTTCCCGCCCAAACCTTGAAAATTTTCTCTTCATTCCTTCCAAAATGTGAATAATTTATTTTTTCTGTTTCGACATTGAACTTGTGCTTGTTGGATGAAAAGGGTTTCGCAAGTTTTTTTTTTTTTGGTTTTTGTGACCCTTTACATTTTCGATTCCGCTTTCCACTTTTGTGGTACTATGTACCAAGCAGTTATTCTCAAGTTCGAATATTTGAAATGTCTGTTTGGTATCATATTTGAAAATTTTTATTATTTCTTAAAATATTTTTAAAGAATTTTTTTTAAGATTTAAAAACTTGTTTGGTATGTGATTTAAAATTTTTAAATCTTACAACTTAAACTAAACAAATAAATCCAAAAAGAGGAGGCCAAGGGAGAAAGAGGTGAGAAGAGGGAAGAAAGTAAGACATGATTGGAGGAAAGAGAAAGAAAATAAATGATCGGAGGAGATAAAGAGGAAGATGAGTGAGAGAAAGAACCGAGATAATGAAGAGAGCGGATTGGAGGAGAAACGAAAAAGGTAAAAAAAAGGAGAAGAGGGAGATAGAAAGAAGAAAAGAGAGAGATAAATTTAGAGTGAGAGGGAAGGAGGGAGAGAAAAGAAATGAAACTCTAAAAACTCACTTTTTGTTTTTTTAGAGGATAGATTATATTTTTGAGTTAGTTTTGAGTTTAGTTTTTTAAAATAGTTATATCAAATAAGTTTTTAAGGCTTAAAACTTGAAAATTATTTTTGAGTATAAAAAGTTAGATTCAAGAATAATACCAAACAGACCTTTAGTAGCCCAACTCAGCATTTCTCTGAAATTGAACACAGCAATGCCAACAAAATTGCCATGTTTTTTCGGATATTTTTCGGTTTCTGCCCTTTTAATATAAGAAGAGGTATATAACAAATCATATAGAAAAAGAGAAAGTTGCAAGATTGATGAGCTTTGTCCTTTTTATATTGATGTCCTGCTCTTTTTTTTTTCATTTGTCCTCAAGTACATTGTATATTTGAGTTTTGGTATTTGTTTCTCTTTCATTGTTTCCGAGCTATATAATGTTTAGAGCCAGTGAATTTGTTGGATTTTCAGGACATTCAATATGCCAAAATGCTCGGATTTATGGATGAGGATATGATTAGTGACGCAGAAGATGACTCAGTTGACATTGATGGCATATTTGGCTATGTCTGTTGTATATGCGATGATGGTGGCGACCTCTTGTGGTATGCTCGTGTCATCTTGTTCATATAATACTGATGGTAATCTCAGAAATTCTGTTATGAAATTTATTTCCTAGAATTTACGGGTGAATGTTTTTATGTTCTTGCACAGCTGTGAAGGGAGGTGCCTTAGGTCCTTTCATGCGACTGTAGAGGCTGGAGTGGGATCTGGTTGCAGATCTCTCGGCTTTATGCGGGGTGCTGTCGATGTATGCTCATGTTATATATTTACTTTGAAAGTTCTATTTATTTGTTTTCATTTGCCATTCTGTTGTTATCATCATCATGACCTTCACTAATTATATATGTTTTTTGAATTGATAGGTGATGTCAACTTTCCTATGCCAGAACTGTAAATTTAAACGACATCAGTGCTATGCTTGTGGGGAGTTAGGGTCCTCTGATAAATCTTCGGATGCCAAGGTATGAGCTTGTTGTAACTTGAAACAAACTGAACTGCTGTTTAACTGTTGGTATCCTGATGTTGGATTAGTTTTATATAGTTGTACTGTATGAAGTGCCACTTGATTATTTTTAACCCTACTCAAAGAGTTCTGTAATTTCAGAACTAGTTTGATTGGTCAGAAATATCCTATTTCCTTTATATTCCGCTTACCATATCATTCATTTAATGCATTCACCATTTCTGATGCAAATTTTAGTACGTACGTTTTGGTCACTTTAGAGTTCTCTACCCATTTATATTTCTGATTGAATTTTTCTTTACTAAGATACTTGAATTTCTGCTTCTGTGAAAGATCCGACTTTTTCCCTTTTTTGTTGTTTTATTAAATAGCCAACTTTTCCTTGTATTTCTGTGACTCTGTCAGAAATCATCAGTGTATCCTTTTCTGCGTTTTTATGTTATTATCACTAGTATTGTCAGTAGTAGTAGTATGTATGTATGTATGTATGTGTGTGTGTGTGTGTGTGTGTATATATTATGTGGCTTTATTTTAAAGAATTCTATTCACGTTCTCTTAGGTTTTTCCCTGTGCTTCCGCGATTTGTGGTCGTTTTTACCATCCGCGATGTGTTGCAAAGTTACTTTGTCAAAATAATAAAGAATCTGCTGAAGAACTTGAAGAAAAGATTTCTCTGGGGGATTATTTTACGTGTCCAGTTCACAAGTGCAGCGTTTGTCAAGAAGGGGAGAATAAGAAGGTCCATGAATTGCAGTTGGCTGTGTGCATGCGTTGCCCTCAATCGTACCATAGGAAATGCTTGCCAAGGTACTCTTGATGGTCTTTTCTTTTGTTTTATATTGAATATTAATGTTACTTCATTTGAGCATCTCGATGGTTGATGCTTGAATATCTTGTAACAGGGAGATTGCTTTTGAGGAGAAGGGAGGAAAATTTGGAGAAGGGAGATCAATACAAAGAGCCTGGGATGATCTACTTCCAAACCGCATACTAATATATTGCACGTATGCATTATTTTCTTTGATGAGCTGTTTTTATTTACCTTTGTTGGCTGTAACTTTGAATGGTTTTGTTTTGTTTTCTTCTTTTGACCAGGAAGCATGCGATAAACAGCTACACCGGATCTGCAACAAGGGACCACATAAAATTTCCCGAATTTGAAGAGAGGAAGAGAAAACAGGCATTAGAGGAGCTTGTAGCTAGAAGGAAAGCTCCATCTAAATCGAGAAATGATTCCTATGAAGAGTTGTGTAGGGGGAGAACTGTTCCCACGGTATCCAAACCGAAGCAAAAACCAGTATCTAAACAGGAGCAAAGGCCATCTTTTTCTGTGAATCATGAGAATCCAGATGTACTTAGTGTTGATTCAGAGAGGAGGTGACTTTATCAAACTTACACAATCATATTTCTATCTGTGTTATTACACCCTTAATTCGACACCCTTTTATTTAGACTCGAAGGGATTTGGTATGATTATAGACAATCATGGGTGTCAATATTATTGGTGGTTTTCTATTTTCGGTTCTAAGGTTGATTTTTGCAATTCAGAGTATTGGATCTAATGGAAAAAGCTGCATCTTCATTAACTCTGGAAGATGTTATACGTAAGCACCCAATTCCAACAACTCATGCGTACTCATCAAAGTTTTTTGTGAACAAGAAGATGTTATTAGGAAAGGTGGAAGGCTCGACTGAGGTACATGTAGTGAAAAATCCAAATATTATATCAGTCTGTAGACAGCGCTATTTGTAATAATTTCTCTTATCAATTAGTTTTGTGATGTTGTCTCTCTATATTAAGGCTGTTCGAACAGCCTTACAAAAACTAGAGAACGGGTGCAGCACTGAAGATGCAGAAGCTGTCTGTGAGCGCGATGTTCTTAACCAGATTTTTATGTGGAAGGTGGTTGCTTATTCTTGTAGCATCCTACATTGTCTCCCATTTTTATGTGGAAAAATCTTTTCATCGGGATGTTCTTTGCTTTAAATCTAGGCTATCTTTGTTAATGCTTTGATGATATACGTGCCTGATAAGCTAGACTTATCATATGAGTCTGTTGCCTACTTTGTCGGGTTTTTAGGATATGTTTAAGATTATGGAAAGGTTACAGGAACCAGCTATCATCCTATGCCTGTTGTGTAGGTGCTAGTAGTTGGTTAAGGTGGTTTGAAATTCTGGTCTGCAGTTTGTAATGAAATGCGAAGTTGGTCCTTTTTATACAGACCAACAGACACTACAGAATAATTTTGAAAACATTTAAGTTCTGATATTACCACATTAAATGTTAGTGAAATCTGAAGTTTGTGGCTCTGCTGGTCCTTGTGTGTATGTGAAGTTATGTAATATTTGTCAGTCTTTTGGTCTTGATTATCTTAGTTACCTTCTTTTACTTTTGTGTGGTATTTGTACTGATCGTTCAGATTATGACGTTCTCATATTTTTTTCATTATACATTTACTTTGATGCAGAAGAAGCTGCATGTTTATCTTGCTCCATTTCTTAATGCCACACGCTACACATCCTTTGGCCGCCATTTTACCAAGGTGGAGAAACTGGAACAGGTAATCTGGTCCTGTTTTCTATTTCATAACTATGTTAAATATTCATATCTTGTTTTACGGTTTTACCTTTGTTCTGTTACTGTATAAATATTTTCTCACCCCCCCCCTGATTCCTTGGATTGAAAAACTTCTCCGTCTCACTTACGTATCAGTGTGTGAAGTATGCTTAGTTGCTTACTGAAAAATCAGGCTAGTTATAAATAAAGGCAAATAAATAATTAATAACAAATTTCTCATTGTAATAAATAATACACTTGACAAAAGAATAAATGAAATTTTCTTTTGCATAAATGAAATTCTCTTTGGCACAAGGTGATAAGGAGCAAGTACAGCTTGCAGGCTAATGGGTGGGATGCAAATTCTTTGCTGCGTGTTTCAAGTCATAGCCCTTGGATAGATACTTCGTCTGGTCTTTCATCGTTCCTAGAGTGCTGCAAGTTTGAGGTGGGCAACAGGGAGAGGGTGAGGTTTTGGGAGGATGGTTGGTTGGAGGGTGGACCATTGAAAGCAGTATCCTAGATTAGTCTTGTTATCGAGAAAGCACGACTCGAGCATTTCAAGTTTTGTGGATTTTTCTCTTCAGTCTTTGAGCTGGAATTTTGATTGCAGAAGAAATTTGAATGAGCAGAAGATAGCAGAGGTGGCTAGGTTATTACACAAAGGTGGAAAATGTTCGTTTGATTCAATCAAGAGCGGATAATAGGTGGAAACTATATCAGGATTGTTCACTTGCAAATCCTATAGCTCTTTCTTGTGCAACAATGGATCTGTGCAACATTTTCCACCCTTTTCTCAGATTTGGGAGTCAAGAATTCCTCCAAAAGTCAAAGTTCTTGTGTGGTTAGTGGCTATTGGGATGGTGTGAACACCAGTAATCAAGTTCAAAGGCGAAGGCCTTTTATTTATATTTTTTTCCCATTGGTGCAGCTTGTGTAAATCTGAGGAGGAGAGTGTTAATCATGTTTTTCTCCATTGTTCTTACTCAATACAGTTGTGGTGGAAATTGTTCCAGGAAGTTAGAGCTAGTTGGGTCATTCCAAAGGGTTGTTTCGAGCTTCTAAGCACCAAGTTCAAGGCTTTAGGAAAGGGGAGGAAAGCTAAAGCTTTGTGGGGCTGTTTGGTGTTGGCAGTTTTTTGGAACATTTGGTTGGAGCGTAATAGAAGAGTTTTGTGGATTATAATGGAGTGGGGGTAGAAGAACTATGGAGTAGAGTAAGATACTGGGCAGCCCTCTGGGCATCAGTTTCGAATGAGTTCAGGGATATTCTCTCTCATATAGTGTGGGATATGTTAGCAGCCATAAAATGATTTTGGTTCAGTTTTAGTTACTTGTAGATAGATCTACTTGAGAGGTCTTAGCTAGTTTTGCTGGATGGTGGATTTCTTATCCACTATTTTGTAATTCTTGTTATTGTTTTAATAAATTGTTATCGTTTCTTCTCAAAAAAATAATTTCCTGTCGTGTTTTCACGTTATGATGTGATATGACTTCCATGTAAATTGGTCCTGCCATCAAACAAAAGATAATTAGAGGCAGGACTCTTTCAAATATAGTTGCAAGTATAGTTCGTTTAATTTTATATTATTACCTCTTTCCCATATTGTTCCGCCACTTGAAACACTGCATTGATGTGTAAAAGTTTGATTGTTGCCTCCCTCGTTCAAACAGTTTTCCCCATTTGTTTATCTTTTGTGTGGTTATCTCTCTATTAAACTTGAATGCGCATAACTAATACCAAAGAGAATGATAAAATGATGCATTGAATGTGCAGATTGTCGATAGGCTCCATTGGTATGTTCAGCCTGGAGATATGGTAAGCATGTATATACTTGTTTCTGTGAAATCTTGAGTACTTTGGTGTTGCAAGTGCAATTTATATCTTGTCTTGACCTCCCATGCTAATATACATGAGTCACTTCACATACCTATTATATATAGGCGTTCCCATTATAAGATTTACATCCTAAAATAATCATGCCAAACTTGAACGTAAAATTAATGTTTAAAAACATTATTGGAATTCAAGAGAAATTTCCCCACCTAATTAATCTGTGACACAGATGGCGTCCACGCATAATTTCTAAGCGTGCCGCTTAGGTTAAAATATTTGAATAAGGAACGGCAGACATGACAATGTTAGAAAAACCTTGGACAGGGTAACCTTTGAGGTGAGGGACCAAAGTGCAATTTCGGGGAAAATACAGGGGTGGAATATGTCACCCTAAAAAGTGTGCAATATATAGCAAGAGAAACCAACTCATTCCTATGATACTAGAGATTTTATATAAAGCAGATTTCCCATGGGAAGAATATAATAGTTGTTAATTAAGTTATCTTGATAATGTATGAACCTCGCATGCAACTTACAAATTTATGTTCTCTAAAAAATTTTGAAACAGAAAATTGCAAGTGAGTTATCTTTGGAAAATGGTTTCTGCGTTCTGGGATGTTCATTTTGGATACCGACCTTGCGCTTTATTAATAATTGCTAGTGTTCTTAGTTTTCTATGTGCACACATATTAGGTATATATTCTTGTTCAATTTTGAGTTAAGAGCACCTGATTACTTATGATCCCATTGAGCAGATAGTGGACTTCAGTTGTGGTTCCAATGACTTCAGTATCCTAATGAGCAAAAAGCTTGAACAGACAGGGAAGAACTGCTTGTATAAAAACTATGACTTGTTTCAGCCAGAGGTAATATCCATTATTTAAGTTCTTGTAAGGCGTATCGCATATGATTATGATCTCTGTAAACACAGTGGTATGGGTCACCTGCCTTAATACTTGACATTTTTATTAAGAATTTGGGCATGTTGTCTGAAACGCTTGCTTCTTCCATTGGTCTCTTGCACTATGTTTGGCTTAAACCATCATATCGCCTAATTTTGTTTGGGAGACGGGGAGGAAAATAAGTTTAAGGCATATCACTGCTAAAATAGGTTGACGCGCACAAAATCTTCTCATCTTTTATCTCACCAATCTTTATGGTATTGGACCCCATTGGTTATGGGAGGCCTTGAGAGGTCTGCTTCCCTTCCACTTTTCCTCTCCTACCAAACAAGAGATGTCCCATTCTTCCTTCCCTTTTTCTCTACCCCTCTTTTTCTCTACCCCTCCAATCACCCCTCTTATTTTCCTTCTGAGCAGAAATAGTGGTGGGTGGTGCGCATTACTTTGAGAAGCTGCAGATTTCTTACAGTACAGATCAACAACATATTCAAATGTGGTTGCTCATACATTTTACCGACAGTTTATCACACAGAGAAGTGTTTTGGGCTATTTTTGTTGTTTTTTCTTAATTTCTGAAGCTCTTAAGTAATCTTTATAAGGGGGACCTACTGTATTGAAATTGTTTCTTACAGATTTGCGAGTACTTACAGTCGTTTGCTGCCCGTTTGAATCCCTACTGTATTGAAGTTTTGGGTTTTACTGGGTCCTGGGCATAGAAGAAATGAAATTTGGACAACCCACACTTGATTTCTATACCTGGTTCTTGATTCCGATCAGCGTCATTTGTGCTTAATAAAGTTATTTTAAAATGTTTATTTTTATTGTGGTTATTTGCCTCTTCTTATGGTTCTCTTATATAGGTTGGTTTGTAGAGCATTATATGCATGTGCTGATTTAAATGCTATAAAAAAAAAACAAAAAATGTTGGAAATTCTTGTTTTGATGTACATTCTGATTTGGCAGAACGATTTTAATTTTGAGAAGAAGGATTGGATGACTGTCAAAAGAGAGGAGTTACAGAAAGGGGGGCCATTGGTAAAAATCGAGGCTTCGTTTTTTAAATAACAAGATGTCTGGGTACGAAACCTCACTATTTCCTTATATTTGCTTCTTGAGCAGATCATTGGACTGAACCCTCCTTTTGGAGTCAAAGCAGCTTTGGCGAACAAGTTCATTGACAAGGCTCTTGAATTTGAGCCAAAGCTCCTCATTCTTATTGTTCCACCAGAAACACAAAGGTAGTGTGCAGTTGTCCGTCTCTCTGATCTCGCTTACTCACAAACACACAAATGCACCCTCATTGGGTGTCTGGGGAATGTCCATGCACACGGGAATGTGCATGGACACGCATACTTCTTGCTTTTCATCATATTCGACCCAAATTTGTTATTGTGTTCCTCATGTAAGCCGTCCACCAGGTTGGATAGAAAGAAATCACCCTATGAGCTGATTTGGGAGGATGATCGGTTATTATCTGGGAAGGTAAAGCTAATATATTAGAATCTCAGTTTCCTGAGTTTGTATATTAGAATCTCAGTGTCATGGTGGCTCTTGTCTCTGTGCAGTCATTTTATCTTCCTGGATCGGTTGACGTGGATAACAAACAAATCGATCAGTGGAATTTGATATCGCCGCCGCTTTATCTTTGGAGTCGTCGTGATCGAGCTGCTGAGCACAAGGCCATAGCTCAAAAGCACGGCCACTCCTTTGGAAGATAGGATGAGGATGGAAGAGGTTATCTGAGCAAAAGCGCATGTAGATTTGTAGTTCCAGGAAGATATGTTTATGACCCGAATTAGGATCAGAGGTTGACAAATCATGAGAAAGCACAATAGAACCAAGTACGATTAATACTTAGATGATTTTTATCAGTTCTCTAACACTCTCGTTTGATTAGTAAATTTAAGATTATTAAAGAATTTTAAAATCACAAAAATTGATATACGGAATTTTATTTTAAACTCACTCACAGAAGTTTGGGAATGATACCTATTTACAAGCAATTTAAACTTTGGAATTGGAGGTCCCAAATTGCAAGTTTTTCTTCCACGCGAAAAATTCTAAATTTCTGTACTTATGAATCTAAACAAGAGAATTAGTGCATGTCAATTTATAAATTCAGATTTTTGTCAAGGTTCGAATTTTATTTCTCTCATCCAAGCATAGTGTATCTAAATCTAATAAATGAGTGTAAATGGACTTATATCTTATTAGAGCCGTTATTGAGGATGGGTGTGGGAGAGTTGACTATTAAAAGGATCCAAAACTAGCCGTCAGAGAAAAACCAAACGAAAAATTCTTTGCCACCAACTCCAACCTTTAGCTTTGGAGTCGGCGACAATCTTCTAGAAAATCATTCTTCGTCTCTTCCCTCTCACTTTCCGTTTACATTTTTTGGTGTTGAATTATTGCCGTGAAACATTGTAGTCACCTTGATAACCTTTGTCTTTTGACTCACGCACACAGTTAACACAAGGTTTTGAATCCAGTTATCACCTTCGATATAAGGTTGAAGCGGAAAGCCATGGAAAATGTCGATTTGCGTTGAGATTGAGTTTAGTTAGTACGACATTAGCAGGTGCAGCGATATAGCTTTCCGATGTCCGGAATGTGGATTGGTAACATGATTTTATTCTTTTATTTTGTTTCTATTTAATAATTTTGAAGAATTGTCTTGGAGTTTGGTTTGATTTCTCTTTGCAGGAGAGTTTGCTAGTTTGTTTGCTCTCTATAGGAGAGTGCTTGTTTTTAACTTTCGATTTGATGTGCTACCTCTTTCGGATCTTTTGGATTTATGTGTGAAAGGTGGAGTTGTTTGATTTGCTGAATCTACTTCATTTGGTGTTCTAGGGTCGTGGCAATGATTTTTTTTTTATTTTATTTTTTATTTTTTGAAGAACTAGAAAATATCATTAACCAGTGCCGAAGCCAAAGAGAAGTACAGAAAGCCACAAAGGGCAAACAACGACATACATGAAAACAAGACTAAAGGAAAAGCTATGACACGAAGAACCATTCGTGTCACCCTTAACTTGCATCAAACAAAAGCTAAGTTGGAGGGCAAGGTAGACCATCCTTGTTCATAAAACGTACAAACGAAAATGGGAGTCGAACCCAGACTAAGTCGCACATCTCCGCACCAGCATGCGACGCCACATAATCCGCCGCTTCATTGGCTGATCTTGGTACCCAAGACCAGGCACACGAACTGAAGCCCTCACCTTCCCTGTGAATCTCCCACAAGGTCGGGAAGACCTCCCAATTTCCTTGGTCAATACTTCCATTTAGCCGAGAGATAATCTCCTTCGAGTCCAACTCCATCACAATACTCGAGAAGCCCCATCTGCTTAGCCATCACACATCCCTCCAAAACACCCCTTGCTTCAGCCACTAACGCACTAGGGGCCACGACCTCCCTTCGCACTGCCAAGCAACGAGAGGAAGAGTCACGGAGCACGACCCCAATATGGCAACACTCATTCACCCGCTTCCAACTGCTGGCATCCACGTTCACCTTCACCACTCCCTGCACCGGAGGAGACCAAGAGGGAGAAGCGCCGGCGCTTGGGTCCGTCACACCCGCATGACCCTTTGCTCCGAGCATGCCTCCAAGTAAGAAGAGGCAGCCATGGAAATAGCAAGCACAGTTTTCGACGAAGGTGATTAGGTGGTGCAATAGACCCATGGCATCGTACTCTCTATCGCAATTTTTGGTTTGAGATTTTGTTCTCACATGATCTCGTTGTAACACGAAATTTAATAGTTTTATAGATCTAAGTAATCGTGCGGTTCTCGATGAGCTCGGACAATGCTTGAAGTCTACTCATTGCTTTGCGAGTAGTGATGCTTTATTGTAATATTTTTAGATCTAGTTTGCAAGGATCCTTTTGGGGGCCGAGTTCTTCATAATATGTATTTGTAATGCATTTTTATCAATAAATAAAATATCGTAATTTAAAAAAAAAAAATCCAAAACTAAGGACGCAAAGCCAAGAAAATATGCATACGGAGAAACAAGATTTACAATATTATTTTCATTTGAAAACAATGTGTCAAGAAGGATCCATTGTAGCTTTTGGCTGGATCAACAAAAACTCATCCGTAAACCTTAAAGTAATTGACGCTATTGTTAATAAGAGAACATTCCAAATGTTTCTTGATGTTGTTGTTTTATTAGTGTGGTACCGTCAGCAATTAGTGAATGGATAATGTTAGGGAGACCAAATCTTTAAATCAAATTTGCAAATCAAATGATGTGTCACCAATAAGAGATAAACACATTAACTGACACTTAATTAATAATCTAATCATTTACAATCACATTATTTGGTTTAAAAAATTTGATCTCCCTATCACTACCCAAACCGTAGATTACAGAATAGAACAGAAGAGCAGAAGAACAAAAGAACAAAAGCTCAAAGAGATAAAAAAAAACACAAAATAAACATATAAAACTAAGCCTTTAATTTGAACTAGGCACTCTAAAATGTTAACAAGACTTTCCGTTCGAATTCACAGGAACCTCCAATTTGTATGCCACATTATACTCATTACTCAACAATCTTTCTTTCACCTTTCTTTCATTGGAACATTCTTGCACTTGGTAGGGTTGAATTTGAAACCCCCTGCAGATGTTTCATTATAACCACTCAATGGAACCTTCACTTGCTTGCAATAGATCTTCGGTGAGTCCGTAATTTTCTTCAATATCCTGACGCGTTTGTATCTGATACGAAGACGAAACTCTACACCAATGTTGTAAACACCGGCCGCAGTCTCCAAGTTAAACTTAGAAACGTCATGTTTTCGAAACTTAACCCACTGCTGCCCTTGAAGAACTACAGGCACAACGGTGGTGTTCTTGTGGTCTTGGTAAAAAGGTGTCGAACTCAAACTCGCAACAAAAAACTTCTTGTTTCTCTATTTGCCAATGACTTGGATGCCACGGTAGTCTATGCCGGCCCTTTTGTTGGAATTTCTGATGGTAAAGTTGAGTGCAAGGTTGTAGTTGAGAATGTTGTTTCTGCCGGCAGCGAAATCAAATTGGGTGAGAGATGCGTCAGTGATGGTGATTTTGGGCTCATTGGGAAGGACGCATAACCAGATTAAGGAGTAGAAGGAAAAGGCTATTACCCCGAGGAAGGCGAGGATGGCGAGGATGGTGAGGATGTTGAGGATGACACCAAGGCAGCTGCTGTAGTCACGCTGTGAACGAGGTATCGTGTGCTACAATGTGGAATTAATGCAAACGTACGTATAAAGTTTAAAACACACAAGGGTTTAAGGGAAAGTTTTGGCTTTGTCTTATGAACAAGTGATGATGCTGGAGTTCTCCGTACGCCTGAGAAGAGTACCCTTTCATACAATTGTGATTTGTAAGCCAAGGCATTTATACAGCCTTCTAATTAACCCTAATTGAAGTAGGAAATCACATAGGATAAAGGGAAAGTAATACTATTACGACCAGGAAAGGAAGCTATATACTAATTCCTTATGGAAAGAGAGTTAGTACTACGGTCTAATGGTACTTCTCTTAGCCTAATTGTTAGGAATGACGAATTCACAACCGATTTATTTTCCGATAAACCCATCCCATTAGGCATTAGTATAAATATATTGTTGCATAAAAAAATCCTTGAGATAAAAGAAAGCACATAGTAAAGTACCTAAAAACCTGAAAAAGGGAGAGTATTGATTCAAACATGGAAATTAATTACTGATTCAACTAGGAAACATAAGGAATGTACTGATTTAACATAAAGGGGAAAAACCCTTGGAGTTTGTGGAGCAAAAAATAATCCAAAAAGTTATGGAGATAACACGTGAACTTTTAGGTAAGAAAGACAAAATTACCCTCAAGACATATCGGAATTCTCACGCGCATGCAACGGACAATAATGGCTCAATCAAGGAAAGTCAAAGGTGATCAATATAGTGTTTATTCAAATCTCTCTCATCACTCATCATCCATCCCTCATTGATTTTAAGGAAAACTAATGAAAAAGGCTTAAAAACTTTGAGTTTTAATGATAAGGACAAAATAAAGGGTAAAGTGAATAGTGTAATGTTTGACTTTTTAGTGTAAAAATGTGGTTTATCGTTAAAGTAAACAGTACCGTGGGCTTTTCGTTAAAACTCCCTTGATTTTATTCAAAAGGTAACTCCCCAAACTTTATATTTAATTTAGGAATAATTGTCATGTTAATTTCAAGATATTATTTCACATAATATCTTGCAATTATTCTTCAAATACCACCATATATGGCCGGCCATTCTCCACCCTAAGGGCCGGCTACCCTCCTATAAATACCCCTCTTATTCCACTAAAATGTTAAACCATTTGCTACCCACAAACTCCTAAACACATTATTTTCAGAATTTTAACTTTGGCATCGGAGATTCTTCAGCCAAAGTCCTCCATTCATCATTGGCTCGTAAGGCTTTTGGCCTTAATCTTAGGTATTATTATTTTGCAGGTGCATTTTCGTCAAAGGAGAAGACGGCGGATATTTTCATCTACAGAGTTCCTCTTGATTAGGGAATTGTGATATATAATCCTATTGTATTAGCTATATACGTACATGTAAACATGTATATGTATAAGGATCGATTACAACTAAACCAATATGACAGTGCTTACAACGATAATTAAAACTATGCATGATCATATTAAATGCAGTACGTGCATGGTTAGGGTTTGTGACAGTATAAGAAATATATCTACTTGGAGCGGAAGACAATGAAACCATGATCTTGTCTTCTCTTCTCTTGGATTCAGAAATAGTATCTCAATACACTCAAAAGGACTGGTATTCGATATGAGAACAAGTAGTACCCGAGAAGAAAGACCAAATCGACTTTATATGCTGCAACTGCATCTCCCTATCAGAGATGCAGTTACTGTCAGTTTGTGTAGGTTACAACTGCTCTTTATTTGAATTGATAACCACCTTTAGTTTTCTCTCTAATATAGAATTAATCCGGCCGGTGTAATTCACATAATTGAGTCCTTACATAATACAACCCTTTCACCTGTATATTTGCACTGTGGTTTAAATGACACTCACATATAAGTCATTCTTACATTCTCCCACATGAGTGAGATTAAACCATCATTCTTAATTGCAAAATATAAAAGTGAAATGTGATCACATATTGTATAAATTAACTGACTCTTACAACTATATACTGCGAGTTCATCTGTCGAGTTTTAGATAGAATTCTAGGGTTTTCATGAATATTGATCTTGTTTATTCTTCTCACATAGAGGAATATATATAAGCTTACACAATCTCCTACAAACTAGGAAACAAGTATCCTAAATATACTAGGATATCTATTACATAATCTCATACCCAAAATATCCCTACATTCCTTATTTCCCAAAGGTTGAATCACGGCAACACTCCTCCTCAAGTTGGTGCATAGATATCACCTAGGTCCAACTTGTTAAGTGAGTCCTGAAACACTCTTGATGACACGGCGTGAGTTAATACATCGGCCAACTGATCTTCAGATCTCACATACGGAATATCAATCAACTTAACATCCAACTTCTCTTTGATAAAATGTCTATCCACCTCAACATGTTTCGTACGATCATGCTGAACTGGATTATTAGCTATTTCTCTCGCAGCTTGATTATCACAATACAACAGCATAGCTCCATGTGGTTTGAACCCAATCTCAGTTAGAAGGATTCTTAGCCACAACAATTCACAAATCCCATGTGCCATACCACGGTATTCGACCTCTGCAGTGGGTCTAGCAACCACATTCCGCTTCTTGCTCCTCCAAGTTACAAGGTTACCTCCAACAAATGTAAAGTACCCTGATGTAGAGCGTCTATCAGTAATGTTTCCAGCCCAATCAGCATATGTGTATCCTTTAACCTCCAAATGCCCATGTTTCCTGAATATCAACCCTTTTCCAGGTGCACCTTTCAAATAACTCAAAATCCACATTACAGCAGCCATGTGATCTTTACTAGGGGAATGCATGAATTGACTCACCACACTTACAACATATGCAATATCTGGCCTCGTGAGAGACAAGTAAATCAATCTTCCTACTAGCCTTTGGTACCTTTCTCTATTTGTTGGGACTTGGTCAGGATAAATTGCTAGATGATGATTCTGAACTATAGGCGTTTCTGCTGGTTTACACGCCAACATCCTTGTCTCAGACAAAAGATCCAAAACATACTTCCGTTGTGATAAGTAAATACCCTCACAAGAACGAGCAACTTCAATTCCCAAGAAGTACTTCAAGCCTACTAAGTCTTTCATCTCAAACTTCGAAGAGAGATTCCCCTGTAGTCTCTTCATCTCTTCAACATCATCACCAGTAACTACCATATCATCCACATAAATTATTAACAAGGTAACCTTACCTTCTCTATGTTTAATAAACAAAGTGTGATCTGCATTTCCTTGTCGGTAACCATATTTCTTCATTGCCATCGTGAATCTCCCAAACCACGCCCTAGGTGACTGTTTGAGTCCATAAAGAGCTTTTCGCAACCTACACACTTTGCCCACTCTATTTGGCACTTCATACCCGGGTGGAAGCTCCATGTAAAGTTATTCTTCCAGGTCTCCATGTAGAAAATCATTTTTTACGTCAAATTGCTTCAACGGCCAATCAAAGTTAGCAGCTAAAGACAAAAGAACTCGAATAGTGTTCATTTTTGCTACTGGGGAAAATGTTTCTTGATAATCTACTCCGAAAGTCTGCGTGTACCCCTTAACAACCAACCTTGCCTTGTATCTGTCAATAGTCCCGTCTGCATTGTGTTTGATGGTGAATACCCATTTGCACCCCACTGGTCTTTTCCCTTGAGGTAGTGACTCCACGCTCCAAGTCCTATTTTTCTGTAGAGCCTTCATTTCGACCTCCATTGCTTTTGTCCATCGAGGATCTAGCAAAGCTTCTTCCACTCTTGTTGGGATTTTGATTCCATCCATTGTATTCACCATGACTTGGTACTTAGAGGACAATCGATGAGTAGAGACATACTTTGCAATAGCATATCTGACCTTTCCATCAGGAGAATACCTGTTAAGTGGTTTCCCACGATTTTGTCTAGATGGTAACACATATGTACTTTCAATATTAGTCAAATTATGAGCTCCATCAAGTTGGGATAAACTTACCTCATGGATATTCTCGGGCACATGGACGGGTACACCTAGAAGAGGGTTATTTGCTGTTTCCCTACTGCCTTGATATTGTGCACTTGACCCTACGCTGGATTGCTCACTGACCAGTGCGCTGGGCTGTGCCAAGCCCTCAAGTCCATTCCTCGACTGGAGCTCATTTTCTGTTTCACGGTTCTCAAAACCAGCCAAGCTCAGATTGGACTCACTCGCATTATTGGGCTCAACCTCACGGATTGGGAAATCTAGCAGCTCTCGGCCCTGCTGGCAGTTACTGTCACCGTGGCAGACATCATGCTGCTGGGTTGCACGGTGCCCATCCTCTTGCCTAGTTGGAAGATCAATCCAACTGCAATCTTCTTGTGTGTGTATCTTCCCCTGAAGGTTATAGTTGGTGTGATCAGTGACAAAGAACATCTCGTGCTCAGAAAACGTAACATCCATGGTGACATACGTATGCTTGGTAGGTGGGTGGTAACACCGGTACCCTTTTTGCTAACCATTAAATCCCAAAAAAATACATCTAACAACGCATGGATCCAACTTACTGCGTTGATTTTTGTGGAGATGTACATAGGCCACATACCCAAAGATACGTGGTGACAATTGGAGAGAAGATGGTAACGTCACATGTTCAGCAAAAGCTTCCATCAGAGTTCAAAAATTATGTACTCTGGTAGGCATGCGGTTCATTAGGTAGACCGAATGTCGGACGGAATCCGCCCAATAAGAGTGAGGGGCGTGAGCACCAATAAGAAGTGCTCGAGTGGTTTCCAAAATATGTCTATTTTTGCGTTCAGCTACCCCATTTTGTTGTGAGGTTTGTGGGCAAGTAGTCTTATGAAGGATGCCACGTTCCTGGAAAAATTGAGAGAGTTCGATACTGAGATATTCACCACCATTATCTGATCGGAGAACCTTAAAGGGAAGAAAGTATTGATTTTCAACCATGTGATAAAATTGTTGAAAATTTTTCCCAACCTCACTTTTATGTTTCATAGTGTAAAGCCATGTCATCCTGGTGCAGTCATCCACAAAAATAATAAACCAACGAACTCTGTGAATAGTAGCAATGGAAGAGGGCCCCCACACATCAGAATGAACTAACTCAAAAGGCACTGTTCTTTTATTGAAACTCAAATGATAAGAAGTACAATGGCTTTTTGCCAGAATGTAATCATTACACTGAAAATCAGAGTCTGAGATGACACGAAATAAAGACGGAAGTAATTTTTTCAAATAACCAAAAGAGGCATGCCCTAATCGACGATGCTATTACCAAATAGTCTTATTATTCTTCGGCTGGCTACTGCACACTTGATTCACTTTGCTTGCGGACACATCATCCACATAGTATAACCCTCTCCTCTTAGTACCACGCCCAATGATCGCCCGAGTCTGGATATCCTGAAGTAGGCAAAAAGTGGGAAACATTAACACAACACAATCTAATTACTCATTAACTTGACCAACAAAGAGTAGATGATTGGACAATGACGAAAAAAGTAGTGCATTGTGAATAGTCAAAGATGAAGTAAGGGAAATAGAACTGGCTCCCGTTACAGGAGCAACATCACCATTGGCTGTGATGACATCCTCTTTAGATGGTAAAGTCATGTGATAAAATAATGATGCATCGTAAGTCATATGATATGTAGCTCCAAAGTCAATTATCCAACCCATATCTCTTTCGGTAGACGATATTAAAACAATACCGATTTTACCTGAGTCTTCCGAGTTGTCATTCATGGAAATCTGATTGATTAGAGATAGTAATTGACCTGTCTCATCAACCTTGGATGCTGCTTCCACGGCCTGCCTTGCTGATTGGGCTTCTACCGTGATAAGGTGGGACAATTTGGGCTCTGATTGGCCCGCTGCAACAGCCACAACACCTCTACCGTTATCAGCCTTTTCCTGTTGAGCTTTGGGCCCAACATGACCTCCTCCATTCGGTGTTGCACCTTGTCCCGCAGCTGCAACTCGTACTTGTCCCTAGGTGCGTTTGTTTCCTCGTGTTTTCAATTTTTTTTCCTTTCCCAGTACAATTCTGGGTAACCATGGATTTTAAAACATGTTTCCTCGGTGTGTCTAGTTCCATTACAATGATTGCAATGGAGTTTGTCTTTGTCAATATCATCCTGTGTACGGGATGACAGAGAGTTACCAATAGATGGTGGACGAGAAGTAGGTGCTTTAGTCGCTATAGCCATAGAAGGTCCTGCTGCTGTGGTGGTCTTTGTTCCCATCATAATGGCCTGCCTTTGAGATTCGCGTCGTACTAAATTAAAACATTCTTCTATTCTAGGAATAGGCTTCATCCTTAGAATCTCACTCCGAACTTGGTCAAAGCCACTATCTAAACCAGCAAGAAAAGCATACACCCTATCCTTTGCAAGTTCCTCTTTACGAGTTTTCAAATCCGCTCCACACACCATATGAAGATGACGTCTCTTGTCGAGGTCCTGCCATACACCCTTCAATTCGGTGAAGTACAGGTTAACCGGATGACTATCGTGTCTTGTCCGTGTAGCCTTGCATTGGAGTTCATAATATTGTGACTCATCAGAACCATCATAGAACATCTGGGTGAAGCTCTCCCAGATATCTTTGGCCGTAGGAAGGTCTATAAAGAGACCAAGTAAGTGTGGTTCCATGGTTTTTAACAGCCATCCCCTCACAATAGCATCTTCAGTTGACCACCTTGCATACCCCAGATCGTCTTCCCCGATCACGGTAATTTTCCTTGTTAGATACCCTAGCTTGCCGAGCCCTGAAGCATGAACCTCCATCATCTTCGACCAAACTTTGAAGTTCGAGTCGCTCAACCGAAACCCGAATGGAATGGCGTTGATGTTGGTAGACTCGCCTGGGTTGGACATGGAATCAAGCCTGACTTTTGTTCTCCATCCATCGCAAAACCCTTTTTTCTTCTTTTGTTTGATTTCGCAGCTTTGAAGTTTACAAAGACTGCGATTTGTTTTTTTTGTTTCTAACGCAGTCTATGGTTTAGACTCTGAGAGAGTTTGCTGGAAGTTTTCTGACTGTTGAAGGAAGGCTGAACCTGCTCTTGATACCAAGATAGAATTCTAGGGTTTTCATGAATATTGATCTTGTTTATTCTTCTCACATAGAGGAATATATATAAGCTTACACAATCTCCTACAAACTAGGAAACAAGTATCCTAAATATACTAGGATATCTATTACATAATCTCATACCCAAAATATTCCTACATTCCTTATTTCCCAAAGGTTGAATCACGGCAACAGTTTTAAGGCTACACAACATTGAATACAATGTTTATACCTTAAAACCACAAACTGATTAGGCTCCAGCACATTCTTGTTTTAACCGAGAGAATAAAAGATTTTGGGACTTAATTGCTTGTAAATCAAGCACTCCCACATTTCTTATGGTCACAATATACTGCAGATATCTTGATTGCTTTAAACATTTGCAATTTGCATTAATCAACATTAACACAATATATGAATTCATATTAAATGTTACTCACAGCTTTTGCAACTTAAATGCATACTTGTGCAGATTACTCCCACATTTAAAGAACATCAAAGCTAATTGAAACCCTATTCTTAATACATGCTTGTTGAAGATTGTAAAATTTAAGGCTTTTGTCAATGGATATGCGACCATGTCATGTGTACTGATATGTTGTATATCAATCACACCCTCTCTGACTTTATCTTGAACTTTCAAGTATTTAATATCCATAAGCCTTGATGCCTCTGATCTCTTGTTGTTTTTAGCAAAGAATACTACAGTTGTATTATCACAGTAAAGCTTGACTTGCCTTTCAATGCTTCTCACAATCTTCATCTCATAAATTAAGTTTTTCATCCAGTTACACTGTTTCATTGCCTCAAAATAGCCAATATATTCAGACTCCATAGTAGATACTACACTTGTAGTTTGTTTCTTGCTCCTCCATGATACAGCACCACCACACAGTAAGAAAATGTATCCATTTGTAGACATTCTATCATCAATGCATCCACCTAAGTCAGCATCAGTGTAGCATACCAATTCCAAATTGTCTACATGGTGATAACATAACACAACACATATGATTGAGTTCTTTTCATGTATCTCAACACCTTTTTACCTGGTTTCCAGTGAGCCAATCTTGGATTCGATTGAAAGCTTCCTAAGACACTTAACACAAAAGCCAAATCAAGCCTTGTACAGACTTGAGCATACATCACACTGCTAATTAAAGAAGCATAAGGCTTGTCCTTCATTGCATGCACTTCATAGTCAGTAATGAGGCACTGAGACAAGGACAATTTGTCACCCTTACCAAGTGGTATATCTCTTCCATTGCAGTTCTCCATATTGAACCTTTTGAGAACCTAATCAACATAAGCTTTTATGTGACAAGCCTAACCATCTCTTTGGATCTGTCCCTATTAATCTCAATGCCTAAAACATAGTGTGCTGCACCCAAATCCTTCATGTCAAAGCTACTTGACAACATGTTTTTGGTTTCTTCAAGTAAAAGAACATTTGAACTGGCAAGTAAGATGTCATCCACATAAAGAAACATAAAAATAAAATTAGACTTCACCATTTTGAAGTAGATGCAATTGTCAATTTTGTTCTCCACAAAGCCAAAAGCTGCTACAACCTGATCAAACATTTTGTACCATTGTTTAGAGGCCTGTTTGAGTCCATATATTGACTTGTTAAGCTTACAAACCATATCTTCCTTCCCCCTTTCAATGAATCCGATTGGATGTTGCATGTATATTTCTTCATCAAGACTACCATTGAGAAAAGTTGTTTTGACATCCATCTAGTGTAGTTCAATATTGAAATGTGCAGTGAGTGCCATGATCACTCGAAAAGAATCTTTTGTGGAAACTAGAGAGAAAGTTTCATTGTAGTCTAGACCCTCATTTTGAGTAAAACCCTTTGCCACTATCCTTGCCTTGTACTTCTCAATTTGTCCCCTAGGATCCCTCTTGGTTTTATACACCCATTTACAACCAATGGATTTTACATTGTCTGGAGGCATAACTAAAGTCCAAACATTGTTCTTATACATGGAGTCTAGTTCATCTTCCATTGTAGCTTGCCAACTTGAGGACTTAGAACTTTCCATAGCTGCTTTGCAAGTAGTTGGATCATCATGATCACCAATGTCAAACTCCACTTCCTGCAAGTAACATAAGTAATCACTAGGAATTGCATATCTCTTAGGCCTACAGGATTTCCTTGGTTGAACTATGAGGGGTGATAATACTGAGACTGAAGTGGATGCAGTAGGCTGTTGATATGAAATGGAAATTGGAAATTATGTAGTAGGCTGCAATGAATTTGCAACAATCTCTGGATTTGGAATTGCATTTGTTGGTGACAAAGGTAAAGATGCAATGCTACTTGGCTGGGAATTTACAAGTGGCACAGGTATGAGAATCTCAGTATTTGTATGTTCAATGGTTTGTGATGCATCATTTATCTCTTCAAATTAATAAGAATTCCTGGATTGGGAATGCATAGTGTTGGAAATGTGCCATAAAACCAATCATATGATGATACTTTACGGACATTTCACATGTTAAACTAATATAGTTTAATTTAAAGGGCAAAGATTATTGTTTGAAGCCGTCTCATATAAATGTTATACGCTTAAACGATAAGTCCAAGGAATATGTAATTGGGAGAATGCGATCTAAAGAAGTTAGATTCATGAGACCATTCTCTTTCGTATACATATCCTAAACGTTCCTAATCATAGGATTGCCAATTGGGCATTGACAATCCGTTAAGATCAATACGTGCTATGTCTTCTCTTAGGGAGAGTAACTGGTCTCGAGTCATTGGTGTGACTGACACCAAGACAAGTACGTAGGTGCTCAATAGAGAATGAGTTCACTGAACGCAATCAACAAGGAGTTTTCATACTCATGGTTGGGATAATGCAAAGTAGTCCTTTGACCTGAGGCATCATAGTTGTCTTGTGGTTAGGTCTTTGAACTTTGACTATGTCAAAGTCACTCCATCCGAGGGTGTCCACGACATAGTTGGGGTTAAGCCACTTAGCCATGGAGGCAAGTGAATGCGCAACAAGGGATCTTTAACCTTCAAACTGTTTGAGGGAGAATACTCTATGATATGATTAACAAATCTCTGGCCAGAGTATGAATGAGATTTAGGAAGTAATTCCAAATCACATTCAAGGTAATCATATAAGTAAATGAATCACATTGGATATTAGACATGAATAAACTATCAAACCAAACAATGTGGTCAAGAGTATTGTATTAGAGAAAGACCGTATTGCATTGTAATCCTAAACTGAATAGGTTCTCCACCTCTTCTGATTAGCTTGGGTAACCATGACATACTGCTAGGTGTCACTCATGGTTTGTGGAAGCCCTAAACGTGTATAATCACTAAAGGGAGAATTGAAAGTAAGTTTCAATTCACAATTGATTTGAAAGAGTTCTAATCGCCCACTGCCTCGCTAAAAGGAACCTAATGGATCGCACACAGTGTAAGGTAATGCTTGAAGGATTTGACAGAGATGAGTAAGGACAATTAAATGGTTTAATTGTTTATGGCAAGAATTAATTAATATGTTAATTAATCAAACGAATAAGTTCGTTTTAAACCTTGAATTAGTTTTGGGCCTTAAAGCCCAAATTGGGCTTCGAATCGTCAAGCCCATTAGCTTAAGTTGTATGACAACTTAACAAACAAAATTCAAGAAGCCCAAAACAGCCCAAAGGCTTGGGAAAACCGGCCATAAAGAGAGGAAGGGCCTTTTGGTCCAAAATGCATACAAAAGTGAAAGCATAGAAGGGGTATCTTTGCTCCATCCTTATTAGGGTTTTCTAAGGATGAAAAGTGAGAAAAACTCTATCTCTTTTCTCTCTAGAATAGCCGGCCACCATGGGAGAGTTTACTAGCATCTAACTCTTCCATGGTCACTCATCTTCTTCCTCAACCATCCTTGGTGTCGGAACTTAGAGGTCTCCAACTTTGGGGACTTTTGGAGAAACCAATTCTTCCATCCATATCCAAGAAGGCATGGAGCCAAGAAGCAAAGTTCCTCCATCCACATCCATGGAGCCAAGGAGTAAGGTGACAAAGGAAAGAAGGCCCTCACATGGGTGATTAACCTTTGCTAAGCAAAGAGGTGCTTCAAAGGTATAAAGTTTCTCAACTCACTTTGTTTTGAGTTGAGTCTTGGTTCACCCTTCTATTAGGCTTTGAATTTTATGGGTAATGTTTTGTTTTTGAGTGCATACAAGCATGATTCCGCCTTTAAATGTTAATTGCATGCCATAGATGTTGCTCAAATGAACATGTTTTTCACAAAATTTCCTTCAAGTGGTATCAAGAGCCTAGGTCTAGTAGTTGGTGAATCCTTTTGGGTTTTGTATTTTCATAGTTTATGATTTGAATGTTGTAATTGTTACAAGCTATATTCTTGTTTCTTTGAATGTAAATTTTGTTAGAAAATTTGCCATCTCAAATGTTGTAGATGTAGTTCATATGAGCATGAATTTTGGAGCTAAAATTTGGTGCCATGTTTTTGGGGAAATTCGGCCAAATCCAAAGGGTGAATTTTTGGGTTAATGTTTGTCTTGTTAAAAGTGTTTTAAAGTGACATTAGGAACCCCTAAGTACCCTAGTATGGTAATATATTTTTTCCCTTAAGTTTGAGAGTTTTTGGGGGTGTCTTTGGGTGAAAAATGTTCATGGAGCTCTTATGGGTTTTCATGGATGTTCTTCATTGTTTTTGTTATGTTTTTGGCAAGAACAAAAATGTTGGGTATTTTGATTCAAAGTTTTTGGTTGTTTTTCATAAAGTTTTGTTTATGGTGGTTGATGTGACTTTATTGTAATAAATGGTATGACATGATTTGTCATTTTTCAATCAACACCATACCAATCACTTACACATTTTCCTTGTTTCAAGGAACCATGTTTTATGGAAATCATCTTTTCAAACCTACCCATCACCTTTCACTTTTGTTGAAAAATTCAAAAGTTTTATGACACCATCTCTCATCCAAAACCGGCCACCCTATTAAATAGAGTACTTTTGGGGCTTTTATACAATTACATAAAGTTTTGATACTTTTGTGTATTTGTACTTTGACCCGAAAGTTTACGTTTTTACGTAAATGCCCAAAATCACTAAAGGACAAAATGTTTTGCTCTTTTAATGAAGTTTTTGTATTTTGATGAATTTTTTTGGTTATAGTTGTAATTACATGAAGTAGTGGACTTTTGTGTTTTTACAAAGTGACCTCAAAAGTTTGTGTTTTGCAATATAGCCCAATGGTTGAGGTTATTGTTTTTCGGCCCAAATTAGTTGAGAACAAAATAGTTTTGTATCTTTAAATGAGAATTGGATTTTCATTTCATTTAGCTCCATTTAAATCAATTCTATGGATACAAAAACCAAATGAAAATGTTGCATTCAAGTTTAATTAGTTAAAGCGTTAATTAATTAAAGAAAGGGTGATTATGAACCTAAGCCTACAATAATTGAGCTATGTGAAATGCCGTTTCAAATTTGTTTGAACCATGGGAATGTGTAGATTAGATTTTGGTTGTAATTTGATATGATCAAATATTGTAAAAGAGCATAAGCTCTTCTTTACTTTAAAGTAATTTGTTTTGATCAAATGTTGTAAAAGAGCATAAGCTCTTCTTTACTTTGAAGTACTTCTTTCTTGCTTTATTTGATATGCATGAAAATGAAGTAGAGGGTCCAACGCCCAATAAGAAAACACGCCTTAATGAGATTAAACGTGTAACTAAAATAAATCACCATCTCTAGACCGAGATTCAACACTAGGCTCGTGTTGGATCGAATCAAAGGTTCATAGTCATCCTAAGGCCCTAAGGCAACTATATAGTCCATCAATGAATGCAAACCTTATGTTAGTAGTACCATATACTCTTGCTTTAAAAACCGTTTTACAAGCATAGTGGGAGTATCATATACAACTAAATCAATCACATGGACTAATAGTTGTAATAGGACCAAATTGTTTTAATAAGATTAAAATTCATGCTTATATGTGATGAGACCTAAAACCCTCAGCCAAACCATTATTAAGTTGATAAGCGTGAGAGTGCTTTGAACACTCTTTCGTGGCCTTCTACCATGGTAGGCTCCGATCGTTTGTGACTCGTACACCGACTTCACCCTATCATGGGGGAGTACAAAGTGTGTGCTTACACTTCAGGAGGAGTTCTATATGCATACATGGTGTTGTGAAGGTAGGCAACGAGAATGATCAACATCATATCATTGTGAGGTTGTTCTTGAACCCCTACTCGAACTTGCATGGTGGGAATGACTTAACTAAGTGCAATGGAGCCAACATCATATCATTGTGAGGCTTCATTCTCTAGAGGCCAAATAAGATGGGTACTTGCAAGAGATGCAAATGAGTAAGCGTACTCTCTCATTATTATTGATGCTAGCCAACATCATATCATTGTGAGGTGGGCTTGGTAATGATGAGTCTCCCATACCCTACTAAGAGTTTCCTCCAAAACTTTAATAAATTCACCTCCAAAACTTTAATGATGAGTCTCCCATACCCTTTCTCTGTGTACCTTCCATAAATTCACCTCCACGATCGGACCTTACAACTTTAATTAATTTCCCCAATTGTTTTTCAACCTCTAACTTAAATTTTTTAAAACAAGTTAAAACTTGAGACTTTTCAGAGATAAAAAATATAAAAGTGTATTTGTAAAAATCATCTATGAAAAGAACGAAGTATGAATTGCCACAAATGGTTTTTGTTGGAAATAGTCCACATACATCAGTGTGTATAATCTCTAGAAGATCATTACTTCTTGTTGCTGTCTTTTTGTTTGTTGAGTTTGTGGTTTTTCCCTTAATGCAGTTAATACATTCTGCAAATTCATTAAGGTTCAATTTTGGCAAAATACCATCCTTGATTAACCTCATTATCCCTTCTTTCGAGATATGACCAAGTCTTTGATGCCAAAGCATATAAGATTTGTCATCAGATGACACATGTTTTGAGGTTGAATGTTCTGTATTGAAGCATTCTTGATGGTAAGAACACTGAACTTGCCAAAGATCACCATTGGGAAATGCATAATCAATAAGATTGTCAAATTGATTCTTGAAATAAAATTTAATTTGATTAACATCCCCTACAAATGAAAAACCATCCTTGACAAATTGAATTACAGAAAATGAGTTCCTTCTCATGGAAGGAACATAAAGTACATTACTTAAATTTAAAACATAACCAGTTGACAATCTCAGTTTGACAGAACCAACAGACTCAACTGCAACTTTATTCCCATTTCCAACATAAACATTGTAGATCTCCTTACATGTTCTCTTATGGCTTTGAAATCCCTGCAAAGAATTTGTTATATGTATTGAGCAACCTGTGTCAAACCACCAAGAGTTTCGAGGAATAAAAACCATATTTGACTCTACTGTCACAAAAACATTAATTATTTTGTTACCTTTCTTGATTAACCAAGCTTTAAAACCCAGACAATCCTTTCTTAAGTGAACCTCAGAATGACAAAAATGAATCTTTTGACACCATTGTTATTATTCTTAGGTCCAGAAGCAATGGAGGTTGCATGAGCTTTTGCAGGTAACACAATGGACTTGAATTGCTTCTTGGAACTAAAAGTTGTGCCAGCAGTTGACACAGACTTCTTGAATGCAATTGGCTTATTTCCCTTGTAATTCTCATTTCTGTGAACTGTAGTAATTTTCCCCTTGCCTTTTCCAGCACTCACAAGGTTGGCAAATTCATTTGTCTCAACCCTCATCATCTTCAATCTTTCCTTTTCTTGACAGCAAATAGCAATCAACTCATTTATACTCCAAATCTCCTTTTGTGTATTATAACTCACTTTCAGTTACTCATAATCATTGGATAAAGAGTATAGCGCCATGTGCACAAGAAATTGATTTGTAATACCAATATCCATTGCATTCAACTTGTTTGCAATGTTGACCAATTTTAACAAATGCTCACGAATGCTCCCAGAACCATCATGTTTTGTGTTAATGAAAGCTGACAAACATGCACCAGTTTCAGCCTTGTCTGGCCTCTTAAACTTCTCTTCAACTCTGTCCCTATAATTTTTAGCCAAATCACAGCTAGGAATTCCTCTTCTGATGTGTTCCTCCATCGAATTCTTCATGATAAGTAATGACATTTGATTTTCCCTATCCCATCTTGCAAAGAATTCTCTTTCTTGTGCAGTACTCTGATCTGTCAATGCAGAAGGTTAAGGAACCTTGAATACTATGTTAAACTCCAACATACCAACATTCATTTCAATCTGCTGCTTCCATGCCTTGAAATTATTGCCATTCAATTTCTCTACATTCACTAAACTCATCATATTGAAACCTGTGACCAAGAAATAATTACAGAAGGTTCTTGTCATACTTAACTATAGACTCAGTCACAGCTTTGGGCAAGAAACTGTCTATATACATGAATTAATTCCATATTTTGCATAGCCAAGTCATTGACTACAAAAACTATCCTTATAACAGTACCTTTGGGTAAGTTAGAGCACAAAGATAGATTGTAATCCATTACTCACTATACATTGATTATACAAATGAACCCAGTAAAGTCACTAATTTGGAAGCATTTTACTTGTTAATATTTGTAAATCACACTTTCTGCATTATTAACTCCACCTGTGTAAGTTTATCTAACATTGCCGGTCCCAAGCCCAGATAAAGGAGAAGGGAGAGGGCGTCAGGTAGTCGATAGCCATCACTCTTAAGTTACGTTGAATCCTTATGAAAATGAATCCAGAACAAAATCGCGCTAAAGCGAAAGAGTCACCCGTAAGTGGCGCGCCGTGTGGCCCGAGCACAATGATAAGTGAGCAAGAGTCACTGTATCTCCATCGGCACCAGGATGTAGTGTTAAATGAGCAAGGGGGTCATAGAAACT
This sequence comes from Malus fusca, assembly GCA_035220775.1. Lineage (NCBI taxonomy): Eukaryota > Viridiplantae > Streptophyta > Magnoliopsida > Rosales > Rosaceae > Malus > Malus fusca. The sequence continues at coordinate 28,910,909 of CM069069.1, forward strand.
TCTTTTTGAACGACTCCACTCAAAGTTGTTTGGAAGCATATGCTCTTATCAACTTTACACAGGACGCACAAAAGAAATACTTTGATCCTATTAGACGGGGGAGGGTGAAGAAGCTAGGGCAGAAGGGTAGAGTTCAAGAGAGTAGAATGCGTTTAGGAACGTGGAATATAGGAACCTTAATGGGAAAATCTATGGAAGTAGTGGAAGTTATGGTGAGGAGAAGGATAAATATTATGTGCATACAAGAAACTAAGTGGGTTGGTCTTAAGGCAAAGGATCTAGAAAACTCAGGTTTTAAACTTTAGTATACGGGGACAAATAGAACGAGAAACGATGTTGGCATCATCGTGGACAAGACCCTGACACAAGATGTTGTAGATGTCAAGAGGGTAGGAGATAGAATTATGGCAATCAAGATTATAATAAGACAAGAACTCATTAATGTGATTAGTGCGTACGCACCTCAAGTAGGGTTGGATACGAGTTTGAAGGAGAAATTTTGGGAAGATCTTGGAGACTTGGTTCAAGGAATTGCTCAGACGGAGAAGGTATTTATAGGAGGAGATTTAAATGGACACGTGGGCAAGGAAATAGACAACTATGGAGGTTTTCATGGTGGCCATGGTTTTGGGGAGAGAAACGAGGATGGGGAAGCCATCTTGGATTTTGCAATGGCATATAATCTCTTCTTAGCTAACACATTCTTTAAGAAGAGAGAAGAACATGTGATCACCTACAAGAGTGGGTCGTTAAAAACACAAATAGATTTTCTTCTAATGAGGAAAGAAGATCGTATAACTTGTAAGGATTGCAAAGTTATACCGGGAGAGAGCTTGGCTAATCAACATCGCTTGTTGGTGATGGATGTACATATCAAAAGAGAGAGAAAAAGAACAAGACTTGGAACTGCCCAAGGACTAGATGGTGGAATTTAAAAGGAGAAAAACAAGCCATTTTCAAAGAGAAAGTAATCGCCTAATGCGTGTGGGATAGAGAGGGGGAAGCTAGACAAAGGTGGGATTCCATGGCTAGTTGTATTCAAAAAGTAGCAAAAGAGGTATTAGGAGAGTCCAAGGGCTCTGCTCCACACCAAAATAAATCTTGGTGGTGGAATGAAGAGGTACAAACAAAGGTGAAGGCTAAGAAGGAATGTTGTAAAACCTTATACAAGGATAAGACTGATGAAAATGGTGAAAGGTATAGAGTAGCGAAGTAGGAGGCGATGAAAGCTGTGAGATAAGCTAAGCTAGCGGCTTATGACGATATGTATAAGCAACTAGATACCAAAGAAGGAGAGTTGGATATCTATAAACTAGCTAGAACAAGGGAAAAGAAGACAAAGGACCTAAACCAAGTGAGGTGTATCAAGGATGATGATGGAAAAGTTCTTGCTACAAAGAACGCGATCAAAGACAGATGGAAAGGTTAAGTTCATAATCTTTTCAATGAAGGACATGAAATGATTACTTCTTTGGGGGACTTGAGTAACTCAGAAGAGTGTAGAAACTACTCTTTTTATCGCCGAATCAAGAAGGAAGAAGTGGTTGTAGCTTTGAAAAAGATGAAGCATAGAAAAGCAGTGGGCCTGGATGATATACTGATCGAAGTATGGAAAGTCTTGGGAGAGACGGGTATAGAATGGCTCACAGACCTTTTCAATAGGATTTTGAAAATGAAGAAGATGCCAAATAAGTGGAGAAAGAGCACTTTGGTGCCTATCTACAAGAATAAGGGCGACGTACAAAATTGCATGAACTATAGGGGTATTAAGCTAATGAGTCATACAATGAAGCTCTGGGAGAGAGTCATTGAGTATAGATTGAGGCAAGAGACACGGGTTTTGGATAACCAATTCGAGTTCATGCCAAGGAGCTCAACCATGGAGGCAATCTGCCAAAGAGCTCAACCATGGAGGCAATCTATCTCTTATGAAGATTGATGGAAAGATATAGAGATAAGAAAAAGGATTTACACATGGTCTTTATAGATTGGGAAAAAGCGTATGATAGGGTCCCAAGAGACATTCTTTGGAGGATTTTAGAGAAGAAAGGAGTACGAGTCGCATATATCCAAGCTATAAAGGATATGTATGATGGAGCAAAGACTGCCGTAAGAACTCATGAAGGACAAACCGAAAGCTTCCCTATAACTATAGGGTTACATCAAGGCTTATCCTTAAGTCCTTACCTTTTTGCATTGGTAATGGATGAGTTAACGGGACATATTCAAGATGATATTCCTTGGTGTATGCCTTTCGCATACGGTATAATGTTGATAGATAAAACTCAGGAAGGGGTAAATGCGAAGCTTAACCTTTGGAGAGAAGTGTTAGAATCTAAAGGTCTTCGCCTAAGACGATCAAAGACAGAATATATGGAGTGCAAGTTCAGTGCAAATGGAGGGCCAAATGAGTAAGGGGTGATGATCGGAGATCAGGAAGTACCAAAGAGCGACCGCTTTCGCTACCTAGGATCTATCTTGCAAAAGAACGGAGAATTAGATAGAGACCTCAACCATAGAATACAAGCTGGATGGATGAAGTGGAAGAGTGCATCCGGTGTGTTGTGTGACTGCAGTATGCCACTGAAGCTCAAGGGAAATTTTTATAGGACGGCAATAAGGTCGGCGATGATGTATGGCATGGAATGTTGGGCGGTGAAGCATCAACACGTACATAAAATGGGTGTAGCGGAGATGAGGATGCTTCGTTGGATGTGTGGGCATACGAGAAAGGATAAGATTACGAATGAGGATATCCAAGGCAAAGTAGGAGTAGCCGAAATTGAAGGAAAGATGAGAGAAAATCGGTTATGATGGTTTGGACCTACTGCCGCTCTAGTTAGAAGATATGACTACGAGACAGAGGTCCAGGGCCGAAGGGGTAGAGGAAGACCTAGGAAAACTTTGGAATATACTCTAAGAAAAGACTTAGAGTACTTGGATCTAACGGAGGACATGACACATAACCGAGCGTAATGGCGTTCTAGAATTCATATAGCTGACCCCACTTAGTAGAAAAAGGCTTTATTGTTGTTGTACACTTTCTGCATTATTCTTCAATTTCTGAAAATTATCTAGCCCTAGACTTTGGTGTTATACTAGACTCATCTCAGAGTATTTCCTTCTATCATGAATGCAACATCAATTACATTTAAGTAATGATTCGTTAGTGTGCTTATTTGCAATTTAGACCTTTTATTGCATAAATCATCAGGCATATACATGTGTGTGTGTGTGTGTGTGTATATATATATGTCGAATTGTAACTAATTGATACTTAGTAAATTAATAACTGATTGAAATAATAAAGATACAAATGATGCAATTCACAGAATTCAAATTTCATGTACGGATATAATATTGCACGCTGATACCAAAATTGAGCACTGTCATGCACATCGGAAGAAAATAGCCATTCTTTATCCAAAAAAAAAAAAGGTTTCCGTTGTGTGGCTCTAATACCACATGTAAACATGTATATGTATAAGGATCGATTACAACTAAATCAATATGACAGTGCTTACAATGATAATTAAAACTATGCACGATCATATTAAATGTAGTACGTGCATGGTTAGGGTTTGTGATAGTATAAGAAATATATTTACTTAGAGTGGAAGACAACAAAACCATGATCTTGTCTTCTCTTCTCTTGGATTCAGAAATAGTATCTCAATACTCTCAATAAGACGGGTATTCGATATGAGAACAAGTAGTACCCGAGAAGAGAGACCAAAATCGACTTTATATGCTACAACTGCATCTCCCTATCAGAGATGCAGTTGCTGTCAGTTTGTGTAGGTTACAACTGCTCTTTATTTGAACTTGTTGATGCCCAAAATCAGTGAGGACTTTGGTACAACAGAAAGTGTTAAATTTGTGACCTTCGCTAGACTGCTCCGGTCACTAGTATGGATAGGTATGTAAATGGACAGAAATAGGGAAGCAAACATAAGATGTATGTGGTTCACCCAGATTGGCTACATCCACGGAGTAGAGGAGTTCTCATTAATTGTGAAGGGTTTACACAAGTATATAGGTTCAAGCTCTCATTTAATGAGTACTAGTGAATGATTTAGTACAAATGACATTAGGCCATATTGTGGGAGAATGATCTCCTTTTATAGAAGAGAGTTTCTAGCTTTGTTCTGACATTGACACGTGTCGTGTTGTTATTGGCCTCTGATGTTAACACGTGTCGCACTATGATTGGCTTCTGATGTCGACACGTGTCGCGCTATAACTGGCCTCCTGGTTGGAGGGAAACTCTTCTAGGTCTTTGACGGTATAACGTTGACTGGTGCTCGGTAGTTTCAGAATTGGTCAAGTATGGTACAAACAGTGCTCCCCTAAGTTCCCGAGTGAGGGAAGCTCCTCGGTTGGGGACTTGCAAGATCCAAGCCGTTGAGTAATCACGAAACTTCTAAGTACCGAAGTGTGGTATCGTTTTCACTTGCCTTATCTGTCTTATAGGTAGATGTGGCATCTTCTCTGGAAGTACTTTTCCTCCATCTAGGGGTGGTATCTTTAACCAATGGAGATGCTGTTGGAAATATGCCCTGAAAGTCAATCTTTGGAAGAAACCTTTCAAGACAATAAATGGATGTATAGATGACTCTTATACATCAAATGGCAATGATACTAATTAGGACTATCTCTATAAATGATATATGTCCTAAATAGTGAATCCATGGACAATGGATCGATTGAAGAAGTAATCTAATGAAGTTAGACTACAGAGACCTTCTTCACATAACCATCATGTCCAAAAGGTTCATGTTCATAGGATTGTCGGAGGGATACTGACAATCCATAGACCGGTACATACTGTGTCCACTTCAATTAGAAGGATGGAAAGTCTCATCCCATTCGTGTAGTGACACTAAGACAAGTATGTAGGTGCTCATTAAGGGAATGAGTTCACTGAACACAATCGAACGAGAGTACTTGCATGGAGGTCTGCTCACATGTCAAGCAAGTAACTCTAATGGTTGGAATAATGTAAGTAGTCCTTTGACCTGAGGCATCATCGTTGTCTTGTGGTTAAGTACTTGATCTTTGATTATGTCAAAGTCACTCCATCCGCGGGTGTCCAGGGCATAGTTGGGGTTAAGCCACTTGGTCATGAAGGCAAGTGAATGCGCAACAAGGAATCTCTAATCCTCGTTAAGAGAGGATGAATACTCTAAGATATGATTCTGGAATCTTCGGCCGAAGTATCGAGCGTAATAAAGGAAAACGTTCCTATACGACTCAATTGAATCATATGAGAAGGAATGATCACATTAGGGGTTTGACATAATATATCCATACCCTAGTGATGTGATTGAGAGTATTGTTTTAGAGAAGGATCGAATTACATTGTAATTCCAACTGAATAGGTTCTCCGAACAACTTCTACATTAGCTTGAGTAGCCATGATATATGGTTAGATGTCACTCATGGCTTGTGAGTTCTTCTAGATAATTAAATGTAGTCGTCAAAGAAGAAGGTGAATTAAAAGTAAGTTTTAATTCACTAAGTGATTGGATTAAATATAATCAATTGGATTGGTGCCAATCACCTCACTGCCTTGCTAATTAGAACCTAAAACGATTGTTCACCAATACACTCTTGTAATGAGTAATTAATGGATGATGGAAATAATTAATTGGATTAATTAAGTGTTGTGATTAATTAGAAAGTCTAAAGGAATCATAAAAGCGATATAAGATCGTTTTGGGCTTAAAGAAACGTTCGGGTTTAATTGGGCCCATTGGGCCTAAACCCATTGGGCTTTTATTCAAGCATTGGATGACTTGAAATAAATAAAAGCCCAAAGCCCAAACAACACTAAAGGGGCCGGCCATATAGAGTGAAGAGGGAGAGAAAGGTCAAATGTTGACTTGTTTCTTTTTGGCTATAAAAGGAACTTTATAGCAAATGTTTCATTAGGGTTTTTTTTTGAAGTGTTGAAAGAACAAAAGAGAAAAGAAAAATATCTCTCTAACACTCAAAGGGCCGGCCACCATAGGGGGATTTAGCTAATCATCTTTTCACCCCTTTGTTTATTCCTTCATCCTTGTCACTACACTAGTGGGTGAGGATCTTTAGAGGTTTTCAATTTTGGAAACTTGAAGAGAACCTAGGAGCACTCATTCTAAACAAAGTGGAGGAGGCAAGGAAGGAGGCTAGGCTCAAGGAGTTCAAGGAGCAAAGGGCTTGGAGGTGGTCCATCATTGGTCTAAGATCTAGATCAAGAGGTATAAAACTACTCCTAAACTTTGTTCTCATATAAATTTGTTTTTGATGCATCTTACATAAACCTATGCATCTTGAAGGGGATTTGCATGACTATTGCTTTGATATTATTTGATAACATGCTTCCGTTGCTTTCGTATATATAAGCTTTATGCATGCTAGTCACTAGAAATCCCACATGAAATCTCATAAATTTCCCTTCAAGTGGTATCAGAGCCAAAGGTTTATGTATGATGTGTCCTTTTGGATTTTATGCATATGGGTTTTAATTTTATGTATGACTTATTATTGCTTCATTCAAAGTATGTTTATCTTTTGTTTTTCAATGGTTGAAAAATGTGAATCAATAGTTGAAAAGATATGTATGCAAAAGTGTTTTGGATGCATGAATGAAGATTGAGTTTAGAACAAAAATTTGGGGTTTTGTTCCAAAAGGGAGGGCACGGTTTTGGGGGTGGTTTTGGGTTGTGTATGTGTTTTATTGTAAACCACTCACACATCCTTTTAAAGCTAGAAAGAAGAGTTCTTGTCACTTTTGTTTTTGGGTTTGAAAAATCACCAAGAATGTACAAATCTTGAAATTGTGTTCATGGTTTTGTTCTTGGTGTTCATAGTTTGGTTTTTGGTGAAAATGGTTTTATTTGTTTTTCATGCATTGTTTTGTGGTTTTGGATGATGTATATACCATCCATAGCCATCTCCAAATTCATTGAAACCCTAGACTTGACTAGGTGAATTTCCATCACCCTTTTCACTAAAGTCCTTAAAGCAAAACCAAGTGACAAGAAAAATTTAATTTTTTCTACATAATGTTGAATTAATGCATGTTGTGTAAGAAACCTCCCATCCCCATTAAGTGGCCGGCCTCCCTAGTGGATTTATCCACTTGTGGGGCTATTTTGTATTTTTGAAAAACTTGATAATTACTTTCAAGTATTTACGATTTGACCCTTAACTTTTCATATTTGCATAATAGGCCCCATCCATCTAAAAAGTTAAAATATTTGATTTTAATTTTGTTAGTTGTATAAACTCATAATATTATTATGCCCATATGCACTAAATCTAAATGTTCATGTTGCATTCCAATTAATTATTTAATGTGATTAAGTAGTTAGAAAAATGGGTGACTATGGACTTATGCCTTAAACGATAATTGAGCTATGGGATAAGGCGCTAAAATCAAATTGTTTGAACCTTGGGAATGTGTTTTAATTATTGTTTCAATTGGACCTTGTCACGTTGAACATTAATCTTTCTCTCCCTCTTAGTATAGGTAATTTGTAGGAATCTGTACAAATCGGTTTGTAATTCTTATTACTTCTTAATCTCTTTTAGTTAGTTGATTCCCTCTAGTGCTAGACTAGAGTTTCTTTAACTATTGGTAAGGAGACATAACTAAAAGAGGGTTTTTTGACATGAGATTAAAGATTAAATGGGTCCAACGCCCTAATTGGCAATGAATGATTGTCTTTCATTTCTAATGGCTCAATGAAAATGTTTTAATTGGATTGAAAAACACGTAATTAAATTGACACAACCTCCCCGGGTTCTTATTCAACAATGTTGGCTCGTTGTTGAAATAAACCAATAAGTCCATGGTCATCCAAGAGCCTAAGATAACTATAAAGTCCAAATACAAAGGAATGCAAAAACCGTAGTAGTAGTAGTTACTTCCAATATTTGAAAAATTCGTTTTTGATATTGATTTGTTTTTCTTAAAAACAAATAGTGGGAGTATCATACGCTACTAAACTATAATGAATACAATTAGTAGTTATATATATCTCCAATATTTTGAAAAATGTTTTGATATTGATTTGTTTTATGAAAACGAATAATGGGGATATCATATGCTACTAATTTCATTAACTTTGGACTAGTAGTTATAATAGGACCAATTTATTTAAATGTGATTAAATAAATAAAATTGATGAGACCTTAAAATCCCTCAACCAACATACAATATTAAGTTGAAAGCGTAAGAGTGCTTTGAACACTTTTTCGTGGCCTTCCACCATGGTAGGCTCCAATCGTTTATGACTTGTACACCGCCTTCACCCTATCATGGGGGAGTGCAAAGTGCATGCTTATACTCAGGAGGAGTTTATTTAAAACATTTGATGAGGTGAAGGTAGGCAACGAGTGTGGCCAACAACGTATCATCGTGAAGTCATACTTGAACCCCTATCTAAACCGGCATGGTGGGACAAAACCTAACTAAGAGAAAAGGTGCCAACATCGTATCATCGTGAGGCATTTTTCTCTAGAGGCCAAATAGATGGGTAATCACAAGAGGTTGTTGTGAATGGGTACTTGTACCCTCTCATTATTATTTTTGCTAGCCGACATCGTATCATCGTGAGGTGGGCTTGGTAATAGTGAGCCTCCCGTAACCCGCTAGGAGCTTTCTTTGAAATCTCCCGGATTCCATCTTGAGGGATATGAAATTTGCCAAAAATGGTGGGTGGTATCATTCGGTTTAAAGACCCGAATCGTTTGACTTAATCAACAATCAAACTAATTATTTTATTGTTTATGTATTTAGATATGGTTGGAAGCACACTCGCGAAAATACTCGACAAACATTGCCTAGAGGGGCACAATTTCCCATCATGGTTTCGTAATGTCAAGATTCTCCTAACCTTGGAGAAGATTGTTTACGTGCTAGACAAGGCTCCACCTCACATACCTCTTGGCCCCGACGCTACTGAGGATGAACGTGCTAAGTATGACAAGCACGTGGAGGATGATACACAAGCCAAGTGCTATCTGTTGGCTTCCATGAATGAGGAGCTACAGAGATAGCACGAGGGCATGGACAGTGCATCTTCCATAATACTCCATCTTATGGAGTTATATGGTGAAGGGACGCGCAACCGTCGCTTTAGCACTGTTAGTGAACTTGTGAAGACCAAGATGGTCAAGGGGGCTCCAGTGCATCAACATGTACTGAAGATGATAGGACTCATTGAACAACTAGAGAACCTAGGAACTCCACTTGACGGGGAATTGGCCCAGGACTTCATATTGGCTTCTCTTTCTGATTCATTTTCGCAGTTCGTAATGAACTACAATATGAATAAGATGGATAGTACTCTCTCAGAGTTACTAAACATGTTAGTAACTGCCGAGAAGACTATGAAGAAAGAGAACGTTGTAGGGACTGCTGCAGTAGCCTACAACAAGCCATCATCTTCCAAGGCTAAGCCGCAAGGCAAATGCAAAGGGAAGGAGAAGAATTCTCCCACTCCTAAGCCGCAAGGAGGAGTGAGGAACAAGAAGGCAAAGGAGCCCAAGGGGACTTGCCACCACTGTGGAAAGGAGGGGCATTGGAAGAGGAATTGCAGGTTATACCTTGCAACTCTTAAGGACAAGCCACAAGGTATGGTTTATGTTCTTATCTTCAATTCTAAATGTTAGATCTTCTAAATATTTATATTTGATATAAAGGGCTAATCACTTGTATAAATGTATATAGGTGGAGGAGCCAAGTAGAAGAGGAACAAGCGAAGAAAAATGTGGAGAAGGGTTCGGCCACTATGTTTTTTTTTTTTGCTTACTACTTAGGAAGTTTGTTAGGCATTTAAAGATAGTCTTTAAACTTTCTTATTTTGTTAAGAACTAATTATGTGACTACATATGATGGAAGACCACTATTAGTGCCTAAATGTATAAAGGTATTTAAATTAGTCTCTAAAGTTTATAGAGCTAATACTTTTTGTATTAAACATTATGAATGTTTGAATTATCATATTAATGTAATGTGATGAATGCCTTCTAATATATCATTTCCTTAAAGTAGTGTTATGAATTGAATATTGTCTTGTTTGTATCCTAGTTGAGATACAAGATTTATATCACTTATTGTAATGTGATAACCAAACTTTAGACTTATCAATTATGGATAGATCTCACATGTAGGACATAGAAGGATACAATGAATCTTTAGATTTGGTTCCAATTGTCTACATATGAGTTCTATATGAATTGACAAAGGTCTAGAGATTCCTTTCTTGAAGAAAAGGAAGATCACATTATAATGATATAAGTAATAAGAAAAACGTTTCTTATATGGTTGTCACTTAAAACACAATAATCAAGATCACTCTTGATTCAATTAGTAGTTTTGAACAACTAATTGGGCATTCTTTAAATTGTTTTAAAATGTCAATTGTGTTAGTGATTAAACCAAGAAAGAAGTGTCTAAATCTATAAAATGTTTAAAGACTTTAGTCACTTAATAACGAGACATTAACTTAGTGAAGATTGAAACAAATGAGCTTGAAAGGTTTTAAAGCTACTACACAATGTCTTCTACCCGTATACTCCACGTTTATACATTTTGAATGTATGAAGTGATTTCTCATTAAAGTCATGAGAAATAGTGGGAGGTATGAAAATGGATATAAACTTGAATATGATTGGTTTATAGTTGTCTAAAGAATAATAGTATTTCACTATTATTAAGAGTTTGTAATTTTAATTGTTAAAAGACTCAAGCTCTTCAAAACGTTAAAATTCTATGTTGTGTAACATTCTAAAGAATAGTCTATTAATGTTGGTTTCGTCAACCTAACATAAAATGGTTATATGTTGGGAGTTGTCCATCATTCTCTTTTATGAGAACAAGCTAATAACAAAGCATTTGGACAAGTTGATGAAACAAAAGCGAATAGTCTATGAATGTTGGTTTCGTCAACCTAGCATAAAATGGTTATATGTTGGGAGTTGTCCATCATTCTCTTTTATGAGAACAAGCTAATAATAAAGTATATGGACAAGTTGATGAAACAAAAAGGAATAGTTTCAAAATGAGTCACAACATATGATTTAACAACAAGGCAATCCAAATTCGGCATCTCTTGTAACTATAATGCTCTATGTAGTTTTGATAAAGAATTATATCAACCACCTAGAAGGAATGGTTGAGTTTCTATATCCTTAGTAGGAGCCATGCTTCCACTAAAGACTTGGATAATTCTTATATGACTACATTAAAGGTCTTAGTATGACTAAAACTTATAGTATGGTGTATGACACCATATAATTTAAATGAATAGACTTGATAAAGCAAGTCACACATTTCAAATGGAATTACTTGAGAAGGAATTCTTTTGTATGATTCGTTTAAATAACTTGTGTTAGCTAGAGTTGTTGATAGTCTCAAAATAGTTGAGACATCATCAATAAGCTAATGGATCTTAATGATTGTCAATAGATCCAAGACAAGTTAGTGGGAGCAATATGCATTCAAATCAAGAAAATATAAGTGTTAAGTTTTTGAATGAATGCTAAGTTACAACAAGGCCAGTGGGAGTGATGTCATAATTTGAGCAACAAGATATGAATAAAGTCTATTTGATAGACTTGATAAAACATAGATGTCACTCAAAAATGACAAAAATTGTGACACGGTCAATTTTGAAGTATAGACTTGAAATTGGACTTATTGATATAGCAAGGCTATCTCAAGAATGTTTAATGGGGAAATTAAATCTCAAAATGTTGAAGATTTGAGAAGGTGTTTTCCTATATGATAGAAAATCACTTTCATAACCCTTATAATGAATGTGTCATAAAATCACAAAAGGAACACATGTATGGACTTGTGAGATGATATCCAAAGGTGAAAAACCACATGGGTTGTCACTTTAAGATATTACTATAGCCCAGGATCAGAACCATAGCAACTGATAGAGTATTATTGCCTTTAAGAAAGGAACATCAGAGTCGGACTCTGGAAGCGTGCATTCACTTAGGTTATGAACCAAAGTGAAAATAACCCATTTTAACAAATGGAACTTCATAATGGATGAAGTACTGATCATATGAATGTATTGTTAGTAATGTACTACAGTGGTCTCAAGGTTGGAGCAAAGTATGTATAAAGTATACAAACGAAATATATGACGATATATTGTTTTAGAAACTGCTTCAAAATGTGTTTTGAATGGAAGGGGTTCTTTTAGAACCAATGATTGAATCCAAACCATAAGGTCGTTAGTAGGATACTACGACGTAATGGGGCGATAGCTCAAGCCATGGAATCAAGGTCTCATCAAAGTATTTGAACACAACAAAGAGACATCATCAAATATTTTTGGAAACATTTGATAAGTAAATCCCTTTTAAATAAAAAAGGATTAATACATAACCAAGTTAAACTACGAGCATAAGCTCTCTCAACTAGCATGTATAAGATACACTAGTGATTGACTTTAGTGCAAGTGGGAGATTGTTGGAAATATGCCCTGAAAGTCAATATTTGGAAGAAACCTTTCAGGACAATAAATGGATGTATAGATGACTCTTATACATCAAATGGCAATGATACTATTTAGGACTATCTCTATAAATGATATATGTCCTAAATAGTGAATCCATGGACAATGGATCGATTGAAGAAGTAATCTAATGAAGTTAGACTACAGAGACCTTCTTCACATAATCATCATGTCCAAAAGGTTCCTGGTCATAGGATTGTCGGAGGGATACTGACAATCCATAAACTGGTACATACTGTGTCCACTTCAATTAGAAGGATGGAAAGTCTCATCCCATTCGTGTAGTGACACTAAGACAAGTATGTAGGTGCTCATTAAGGGAATGAGTTCACTGAACACAATCGAACGAGAGTACTTGCATGGAGGTCTGCTCACATGTCAAGCAAGTAACTCTAATGGTTGGAATAATGTAAGTAGTCCTTTGACCTGAGGCATCATCGTTGTCTTGTGGTTAAGTACTTGATCTTTGATTATGTCAAAGTCACTCCATCCGCGGGTGTCCAGGGCATAGTTGGGGTTAAGCCACTTGGTCATGAAGGCAAGTGAATGCGCAACAAGGAATCTCTAATCCTCGTTAAGAAAGGATGAATACTCTAAGATATGATTCTGGAATCTTCGGCCGAAGTATCGAGCGTAATAAAGGAAAGCGTTCCTATACAACTCAATTGAATCATATGAGAAGGAATGATCACATTAGGGGTTTGACATAATATATCCATACCCTAGTGATGTGATTGAGAGTATTGTTTTAGAGAATGATCGAATTACATTGTAATTCCAACTGAATAGGTTCTCCGAACAACTTCTACATTAGCTTGGGTAGCCATGATATATGGTTAGATGTCACTCATGGCTTGTGAGTTCTTCTAGATAATTAAATGTAGTCGTCAAAGAAGAAGGTGAATTAAAAGTAAGTTTTAATTCACTAAGTGATTGGATTAAATATAATCAATTGGATTGGTGCCAATCACCTCACTGCCTTGCTAATTAGAACCTAAAACGATTGTTCACCAATACACTCTTGTAATGAGTAATTAATGGATGATGGAAATAATTAATTGGATTAATTAAGTGTTGTGATTAATTAGAAAGTCTAAAGGAATCATAAAAGCGATATAAGATCGTTTTGGGCTTAAAGAAACGTTCGGGTTTAATTGGGCCCATTGGGCCTAAACCCATTGGGCTTTTATTCAAGCATTGGATGACTTGAAATAAATAAAAGCCCAAAGCCCAAACAACACTAAAGGGGCCGGCCATATAGAGTGAAGAGGGAGAGAAAGGTCAAATGTTGACTTGTTTCTTTTTGGCTATAAAAGGAACTTTATAGCAAATGTTTCATTAGGGTTTTTTTTTGAAGTGTTGAAAGAACAAAAGAGAAAAGAAAAATATCTCTCTAACACTCAAAGGGCCGGCCACCATAAGGGGATTTAGCTAATCATCTTTTCACCCCTTTGTTTATTCCTTCATCCTTGTCACTACACTAGTGGGTGAGGATCTTTAGAGGTTTTCAATTTTGGAAACTTGAAGAGAACCTAGGAGCACTCATTCTAAACAAAGTGGATGAGGCAAGGAAGGAGGCTAGGCTCAAGGAGTTCAAGGAGCAAAGGGCTTGGAGGTGGTCCATCCTTGGTCTAAGATCTAGATCAAGAGGTAAAAAACTACTCCTAAACTTTGTTCTCATATAAATTTGTTTTTGATGCATCTTACATAAACCTATGCATCTTGAAGGGGATTTGCATGACTATTGCTTTGATATTATTTGATAACAAGCTTCCGTTGCTTTCGTATATATAAGCTTTGAATTGTATATGCATGCTAGTCACTAGAAATCCCACATGAAATCTGCCTCAGCACAGCGAGAATACTCATGGTTGAAGCAACCGGCATACTCTCGTAGTGACTCGTCTGGCTTCTGGCGAATAGTGTTCAAGTCATCTGCATAATGTAAGCGATCAATCTGGAAGATATGTTGAGAGACAAATAGTTTCCTTAGTTCCTCAAATGAGTCTACTGTCTCGGGTGGAAGACGACAATACCAGTTTAGAGCTCTGCCAGAGAGGGTGGAAGGGAAGAGAAGATATCGCTATTCGTCAGTGTGCATCTGATATGCCATGGTGGATTCAAAGAGGTTAAGGTGTTCAATTGGGTCTTCCCTTCCATTATAGAGTTGTAAACCAAGCTTTTGTTTTGTCTTCGCTTGAAGAGGGGTGTCGATGATCCTCCTTGTGAGAGGGCCAGACCTGGGTTAGTTCCAGTCAGGTATCTCGGCCTGACATTCGGCCTTCAACTTGTTTACTTCCTCAAAGAGCTGTAGGATAAGGAGGTCCTGAGTGGAGTCATGTACCACTGGAATCTTCTTCCGTAAGTCTCCATCGCCTCTTGGAAGTAGGAAAGTTTGAGCAAGAGCGTGTGATTTTTCCTTGGACTCTGACTTCTAGGGCGAGTCTGTCGGAATACCTCCGAGTCCCCTGTACCTTCATGTTCTTATGGGACCTATCGTTCCTTCCCTAGATGGGCAGATGGCCTGGGTTGTGGGAGGAGACCGAGTCTTTCAAAAATCCTTGGGTCATTGATCTTCGAGCTTATGTTCTGTGGAGGGGATTCTCTCGACGTTGCTTTAGGAAGTCTCAGCAGTCACGATAAACAGTTTTCGATCATTCCAACCTTTCTGCAAGGAGGTGTCTTCCTCCACTTCTCATGTTTCGGGTCGAAGCAACTGGGTTGAGAGAAGTCTCATGTTGATCAATGTTTTGATGATTAGCTCGCTCTTCATTAGGGATACCCATGTCGAAGGAAGGTGACCCTTCGTGTTGGGGGGCACCCAGATGATGGTTGATGTCCACAGAGGCAACAAACTCGCGTGTTTGAGTACGCCTAGTTTTGTGGAACGTCTCGAAGAGCTTCTCATATTGTTATTGGAAGATCTCATTCTTTATTGCTATCTTGTTGTTCTGAGCCTCCAACTCATTGACTTTAGCTTGAAGAGCGAGTTTTTTTCGTTCCTTTTTTCACAGCCTCACACAAGGCGCGAGGGGGGTGTCGTTCTGTGTGTTGTGGCTTCCTTCACTCCCCATGTTGGAGAAGGATGCCTGGTCAAAAGAGAGTGTACGAATGGTGGAAACCAGCTTGACAAAGCTGAAGAGAGTAGGAATAAGTGTGTTTCCCACAGACGGCGCCAAATGTTGATGCACAAAATCAGTGAAGACTTTGGTACAATAGAAAGTGTTAAGTTTGTGACCTTCGCTAGACTGCTCCGGTCACTAGTATGGATAGGTATGTAAATGGACAGAAACAGGGAAGCAAACACAAGATGTACGTGGTTCACCCAAATTGGCTACGTCCACGGAGTAGAGGAGTTCTCATTAATTGCGAAGGGTTTACACAAGTACATAGGTTCAAGTTCTCCTTTAATGAGTACTAGTGAATGATTTAGTACAAATGACATTAGACCATATTGTGGGAAAATGATCTCCTTTTATAGAAGAGAGTTTCTAGCTTTGTTCTGACATTGACACGTGTCGTGTTGTGATTGGCCTCTGATGTTAACACGTGTCGCGCTATGATTGGCTTCTGATGTCGACACGTGTCGCGCTGTGACTGGCCTCCTGGTTGGAGGGAAACTCTTCTGGGTCCTTGACGGTATAACGTTGACCGGTGCTCGGTAGTTTCGGAATTGGTCAAGTATGGTACAAACAGAACTGATAACCACCTTTAGTTTTCCTCTAATATAGAATTAATCCGGTGTAATTCACATAGTTGAGTCCTTGTATAATACAACCCTTTCACTTGTATATTTTCACTGTGGTTTAAATGACACTCACATATAAGTCATTCTTACAGTACACACACACACACGTGTATATATATAATGCACGACTCACTCATATTCATTGAGTTGAGATTCAAAGCTTATTCTTCTATTTTTCATATATAAAGTGACGATGGAGAGGCTTCATAGAATGTTCACCGCTGATTCACCAAGTGATGCACATAAGCTTTGAAGCTTCTTCGCTGAAAGTATATATTGCTTTTTACATATGCATTCTTTCTTCTATATACAGGGGAAAGAAGGAACTTTGCATGTCGTTATAAGTAATTGGACTACTACTCATATTGCCGATTCGTTTTATGGTAGAACTTCGACTTTCTTCATGGTATCAGAGCAGGTTGATTCTATGTATGAAGTCCAATGGGCACACATGATCCACGTCACCCATTTTTGTTGTCCACATGTTAAGCTTGAAATTTTACCATAGGTGAAGGGCGTGTTGAGAATATTACTCTCATATCAATGTGGGAGTATTTACCCTCAACTTGCATATATTAATTTTGTTTGTTTATCCAATTATCCCTAAAGAAAACTTTTGCCTATCGGCTATGGCGGATGTTTCTGCATATATATGCGTATTTGGTTTTGCACACATCCTTGTCTGCATTTATTTGAGTATGGAAGTACATGTGATGTTGATGTTCAAACTACTTTACAGCTCAATTAGAATTGAATAAGTTTGTTTTTGTTTAGTTAAGTGTAATTGTTGGTCTAATGTGAGCCATTGGATCATAATCTATGTGCATCACTTAGATTTATTTGAATGTCTAGATTTGATTATAATGTAAGAGAGAAGGCTCCCCTCCTTGCAACTTGCAAGGGCAATATTTTGCTCACGCAGTGTGTGAGATATCAATGAATCACCATCTTCTTCCTTCCTATAAAATCCAAAGTGAAAATCGTTCCATTTTTTCTTCAAGCGCTTCACTAAATCAAATACAAAATTGCATACCAACAGTCCTAACAATGCGTGGGAGAGAATCTAGCCAATGCTAGTTACAACCGATAATAGAGCAACGAGTTTTTCCTCATTTTCTTTCCATACAATCAACATTATCTACTAAACTGATATTAAGTGCGGGGAAGAGGATTCAAATTTGAGTGAAATGGGGAGCATAGCCTTTTGGGCCACTGTGGTTCAACATTCTAAAAATTTAATGTACTTGTAAAACTACTTGTTAATTTTGATTTGCTACTGGACATAATTATCTCAAGTTCAACATTGATCGACACTGGACATGAGCCAATGTTGTTGTATCATGTACAAAGAAGCAATTGTAGCTGCCAAAAAATTCATATCTAACTTGCATTTGCTAGCCCTTTGTTGTTGTTTGTTTTTCTTCTTACTTTTGCTACCCGTGGAAAAGAGGGTGCTAACTGTCATGTAAAACTTGTTCAGAAGATTTTGAATATGAGTTTTTCGGTTCTAACCTTCATTTTGGGAAGACTTGCATGAAATCGGTTGTGATCTAAGTGTCGTTCCCATCCAATAGTGTATCACAATGTATTATTAAACTGGAACGCCATAATGATGATGAGCCTAGTTTGCATAAGTTGCTATTTTAGAGGAAAGAAGAGCCAAAATGTTGGAATCTTTCTTTCTATTTTTTTGTTGTTGAAAGGTTACTTTATTACTAACACAACATATTACATAAGACCAAGCCCAAATACAAACACACAGACAAAAAAATGGACCTCCACAGTTACAAAGAGCCCAAAACAAAATTTTGAGCCTAAAACATAAAAAACAACGAAGCAAACCCTAGCAACCTCAAACCATCGCCGCCGGTGGAAAGCCGCTTGCCCACCAACAGAAACAAACATCCCCAGCACACCCATGGGATCAAGTTAAACATAGCTCCCAACACAGTATCCCAAAACAGGACCCCAAACACTGCCATCAAACACCACAATAGTAACAACCACAAATCCCACAAATTGAAGGAAGCTAGCGGGAAGAAGCAACCCACTAGCAACAACACCTCCAAAAGCCAACCCAACAAAGGAGGTCGTGTGAATACCCAAGCAAAAACTCTACACACCTTCAGGGGAAACACGATAAATCGTGGTAAAGAGAAGCATGAGCTGAATCAGATTGCGAAAACGATGAAAGATAGAGCCGATTAGGATGGAGAGGGAGTGGACTGGTGAGTAAACTGGGGGTGGAAGAAAGGGGGAAATGGGAAAAAAAAACTTGGGGAAAAGGGAAAAGAGGTGGAAAGATGGTGGAAGGAAGGGGAAAAAGGGGAATCGGCAAAAAGAGAAAACAGAAGCTGAAGGAGAAAAAGGAAACGAAAAGAGTGAAAGGAGAAGAAGAGGACTATGACCGACACTCGCCATAGCTAAGTTAACACTCCTCCTCAAGTTAGTGCATAGAGATCATACATGCGCAACTTGACAAGCGAGTCATTAAACACTCTACTACACACTACAAGTGTAAGAACTTCAGCAAGTTGCTCGTATGAATTCACAAATGGAATCGACACAATTTTCCTCTCGAAATTCTCCTTTACAAAATGTCTATGAAGTCCACATTCTGTTATATCAAGCTGTACAGTATTATCTATTATTTCCCTTGCAAACTTATTATCATAATATATAATATCACCACTCCCTTTGATTTGAAACCAAGATACCCTAAAAGATTTTGTAGCCAAAGGAGCTCATATATTCCTTGTGTCATACCTCAGCTTCCACTGGACCTTGACACCATTTTCTGTTGCTTACTAGGCCACGTAATCAAATTACTTCCAACAAACATAAAATACTCAGACATAGAACGCATTGCCAAGCAATCTGCGTCTTTAAATCCCCCAACTTTTAGGTGTCTATGTCTTCCATATAGTATTCCTTTATCTCGTGCTGACTTCAAATATGCCATTACAACAACCATATTATCCTCACTAGGTGAGTGCATAAACTGATTGACATCACTTACAATATATGCAATATCATGATGTGTTTGAGCTAGATAAATTAATCTTCCCACAAGTCTTTGATATATACCCTTATCAACCTGAACGTGATTAGGGTAAACACTTTTCCACCATAGAGTACCCACAGGTTTACATCCTAACATGCTAGTTTCTTTCACCAAATCCAATACATATTTTCGCTGAAATAAGAAGATACCTTTAGTTGAACGAGCAACCTCAACTCCAAGGAAGTGCTTCAATTCACCCAAATCCTTCATATATATCAGATGAAAGATGAAAGATTTCTTTATAACTTCTGAATCTCTTCATCTCATAATAATCATATCATCCACACAAATAAATAAAGCTATTATTTTATTAAGCCTATGCTTGAGAAACAAAGTGTGATCTGAATGATCTGGTGATTACCGCATTTCTTCATAGCTTGAGTAAACCTATCAAACCATGCACGGAACGATTGCTAAGTCCATAAAGACACTTACGCAATCTGCATACCCTAATATCACCACTCATACTATGACTTGGTGGAAAGACCATATACACTTCATCTTCCAAGTTTCCGTGAAGGAAGACATTCTTTACATCAAACTGTTTAAGAGGTAACTCCATAATCCCAGCTAAGGAAATCAAAACACGCACGTATAGTATTAATTTTTGCTACCTTGACAAGGTTTCTTCACACATTTGAGTGTACCCTTTGGCCACCAAACTTGCTTTGTTTCTATCCATAAATCGATATTTAATTGTAAAAACCCATCGACAATCAACATGTTTCTTTTCTTTGGATAAAGGTACTATCTTCCAAGTTTTATTTTCTGCAACATAGACATTTCTTCTTCCATAGCTTGTATTCACTTAGGATTTTGTAGGGCTTCTTCCATCTTAATTGTTGATGCACTTGAAATACCATCAACCAACTAATACTTCAAATAGAATAATTCAACAGTCGTTTAGTATAAAAGTAGTCTAATTAGATACATTCAGGGCTGGTTCAGTTTGGGATCCTGTACTGAAAATGGGATCCCAAATCCCAAACCGACATTTTTTGGGATGAGATTCTGAAAACCGAAACCAAACCGATATTTCGGTAATCTTGAATTTTGGGATTCCCAAAATATTTTCGGGACTTCGGTATGGTTCAGGATTTGTCGACCTTCCTCAAATTCATCGACATGGCCACTGTCTCCCGGAGGCTCAAGGCTCAAAACTAGATCGAGATCAAGAACCACTGTTGACCTCAACGAGCTCATGGAGGTGCGATATTCAATGATGGCGGCTTCTAGGTTCTGATAGCAACCATTCCTCACATATCCAAGGAGAAATGGAGGCTAGGGTCTATGGTGGTACGAGAGAGAACTCGAGAGCTCAAGTCTAAATTGCAGTGGAGGTGGCTATGGCTGAGTGAGTGGTTTATGGGGGATTGAGTTGCAGTGAAGGTGGCTATGGCTATGTGAATGATTTATGGGGGATTCATATACAGAGAAGGCGTGGCTAGGGTTTGGAAGAGGGATGAAGCAAAAATGGGGGAGGCTAGGTTTTCGTGTTGACAAAAATTGAAGAGAGAGAAAGAAGTCTCTCGAAGCAATTAG
The DNA here is from genome assembly GCA_035220775.1 of Malus fusca. NCBI lineage: Eukaryota > Viridiplantae > Streptophyta > Magnoliopsida > Rosales > Rosaceae > Malus > Malus fusca. The sequence goes on from CM069069.1 coordinate 28,931,790, forward strand.
AGAGAGAATGGAGGAGCCAAACGATGCTGATAGGGTTGGATAGAAATAAGGGAATGCACGACATCTTTTAGCTTTTATACAACCAATAAATCCCCAAAAAAAAAACAACAACTCAAAAGCATACAAAGGAATCCCTTCGGTTCGATTCGGGATTACTGAACCAGTGAATGGGCAGACTTCCCATACTGAATAGCTCGGGATCGGTTCGGGATAAATACCAAAAATTTAGAGATTTTTGGTTTGGGATATTTTTGGTTCTGGATCAAGATTTTTTCAGTATGGTTTGGGATTTTTGGGATTTTTTTCCAGCCCTAGATACATTCATCAAACTTGCGGCTATAATATTTTTTTAAAAGGAAAACTAATGAAAATGGTTTGAAAACTTTGAGTTTTAACGATAATGACAAAATAAAGGGTAAAGTGAATAGTACCATGATTGACTTTTTAGTGTAACAATGTGATTTTTCGTTAAAGTGAACAGTACCGGGAGCTTTTCGTTAAAATTCTCATTTTTAATGCTTCTATCTCATGTGATCCTTCATCTTGATCATGATGCTATTTTAAATCATCATCACTGTCTCTCTCTTCATAAAAATTATTGGGATCATCAAAATAACAATCACGTTCAGAATGCCTAAACAACATAATTTGATTAGAAGGCTAATGAAGCCTATCATTCATTTGAGTTTCTTCAAACAACACAATTTGTGGTAAATCACTGTTTATTGCTCTCTACTTTTCTCCTTGTTTAGTTAAAACCACACTGACAATTGTAGCTACTTTTAAATCAGCATTGTGCCATAGCCTGCACAGTGAATTAAGGCAATTAAATTGCCATAAGTATGAATGAAAAGTTTAGGTAAAAATCTCATTAGCTTGATAATGCATCTCGAAGTTTCAATTTTCTTCATGGTATTACGGAGAAGCACTAGGAAAACCAAAACAAGATAATCTTGTCATGTAAATTAACCTGACCTTGCTTTTGTTCGTAGTACCTTGGAGAGGGAAAAAGACAAGAAGATAAGAATACGAAGGCAAAATTGGAAACATCAGATCTAGCATAGTGCAAAAAGTAAGCCAGTTTTACGAAGCTTGCTTTTGTTGCTTTAGTTTTTTAACATTTTTTTCATCTAAAATTGTGAAAAATACTGCTTATAAATATTTACAAAACACGTTTTAGGCCTCAACTTTTATTGATATGCACTTTTTTTTTTTTTTTTAATTCAGCTGTACCAACTTTTTTCCGTAAATATTTAAATAATACGAAGTGAGTGCTCGCTTTTCATATTTCAATTTCCTCCTTTCCTACAAAAAGCGTCGTCGGAAGCGAGAAGCGAAACGGAACGGAATGAGATGCCGTCGTAGGGCAAAACTATTGTTTTTCCGTAACTCTGTTAGACCACATATTATTTCGTACATACTCTTCAAAATCCCTTCTTTTTTAGTTTCAAGTTTGCAAAACCCCTGCCATCTGTTTGTTTCCTGAGAAAATTTGGAGGACACTGAGGCGCAACTGAGACTTTGAGAATCCAAGGTATTATATCTGCTACTTTTACTTTCTTCTTCTTTCGTTTATTATTCTTGAAAGCTAAAACATTGTATAATACTCCACTTCTAACTGTAATGTATTATTGTTGGTTTTAGAGATTTTCTTGGGGAAATATTTTAGAAACCAACTTTTGATTTCTGGGTTCGTTCCATTTTTCGTTTACTAACTGCCTTGTGAGTTAAATATTTTGTTGTTATTATGCTGGTAAATCTGTGGTTTACTGGAATTTTTTTTTGTTCAATTTATGTTGACCATTTTGTTCATTTCATGTAAATAAATCCCGAAATTGGAAACTGCATGTCATAAAGTAAATGAATTTCACTGCTATTTGGTTGAATTTTACTTTTAGGTGAAAGAAGTAGAAGCAACGTGAGTTCGAGAACGGTATGTCATCCTCAGATGATGAAACTGAAGCCGACCAGTTACATTGTCTAGTTACCATTTTGTGGATGACGAGGACGAACCTATTTGTTTCATGTCCTGCCAATTCAATGGAGTGATGGTGAGAGACAGGGTGGCAATACAGTCAAGATTGCTGCAATTTTGGGTTCGCCAAAGTGATCATGGACGAGAGTGGGTATTCATATTTGATATACGTAAACATGAGAAATTGTAACTGATCATGGTCGTCGATACAGGCAGGCAATGGTTTGTTAAACAAAGATAGAATTTTTGTAAAAACCAGCAATAGTATTATACAGTTTTGTAAAAACCAAACAAAACTGTGGAGAATAACAAGCTAGAAAGATGAATGAGAACACTCCAATTTCAATTTTTTTTGCATAAAAATGGATCTAGTAGAGGGAGGACGAAATACACAGCTCGCGAGCCTTAAATGTTAAAATTGTTTCTGTGTTCTACCTTGCCGATCGATTTTATGCCTCTATTTTCAATTTGGTCAATTTGGTCCCTTTGTTTAATTAATTAGTCAATGCACTCTTTTTCCATCCAATTACTGTTAAAAATCTACAAACATGAAGAATAAGATTAAGAAAATAAAATAAAAACCATAAGAGAATTTAAAAAGAAAGACAAAGAAAATAATAATAATTCAACAACAAAATTAAAAACCTTTTTCAAGAGGAACTCCAAGGGTTTTTTTTATGTTAAATCAATACTTTCCTTATGTTTCCTAGCTAGTTGAATCAGTAATTAATTTCCATTTTTGAATCAGTACTCCCCCCTTTTCATGTTTTTAGGTAATTTATTATGTGCATTCTTTCATCACTAAGGATTTTTTATGCAACAATATATTTATACCAATGCCGAATGGGATGGGAAGATAAATCAATTGTGAATTCTTCATTCCGGACATTCAGACTAAGAGGAATACCATTAGACCGTAGTTCTAACTCTTGTTCCACAAGGATTTAGTTTATAGCTTCCTTTTCCCGGTCGTAATTTTATTACTGTCCCTTTATCCTATATGCTTTCCTACTTGAATTAGGGTTAATTTGAAGGCTATATAAATGCCTTAATTTATAAATCAGAATTGTATGAAAGAGTACTCTTCTCACGCGTACGGAGAACTGCAGTATCTGTTGGAAATTCAAATAAAAACAGGTTGTAAATGGCAGCTGCTAGCTGTTAGTTTCTTTACAGGTTGTATTCACACTTGCTGCAACTACAAAGACTAAAGTTTCCTCCATGTGCCAGCTGAAAGTGTGTTGAAAGACAGCAGAGATGTGAGCTGCTGTGTGCTAGCCGAAAGGTTTGATTCCAACCTGGAATAATGCAATGCATGTGTGTGCCAACTATCCAAAGTTGCTGCATGTGTTTGAAAGGGTGTAAAGATGGTAAACACCATCATTCATTGCAAGTGTTGTTGTATTGTTTATCAATTTCTGTTTTGTATAAATAGGCCTTCTTGCTAGGCTTTAGTATCATCCAATTCAATTCCATTCCAATCCCATTCTCATTTTCAGCTTGTAAGCTTTAAGAGTTGTAAACTCTTCTAATATTTCAAAGTGTTTGTTATCACCAAGCTTGCTACTTCTTTCCTTTTTGTTTGTCCAATTTTATTGAGAGTGCAAAGTGAGAGGTGTGATAGAGTTTGTAAACTTATCACCCACATATATTGGTATTGAGTTAGTAAACTTTGAATACCAACAATTGGTATCAGAGCCAGAATACCATTCTGGCAAGTGCAGCAGTTATGGCGTCCAACTTAGTGCAGCTCCAGGTTCCCACATTGAAGAAAGAAAATTACGAAAGATGGTGCATCCAATTCAAAGCATTGTTTGGATCACAGGAGCTATGGGAAATAGTCAGTAATGGGTATGTTGTACCCACTGCCGAACAAGAAGCTGCATATACTGCAGAACAAAGGAACACTCTCAAAGACTTACGAAAGAAGGACCAGAAGGCACTGTATCTTCTATACCAGGGTCTGGAAGATTCAACGTTCGAGAAGGTTGCAGAAGCAACAACGAGCAAGCAAGTATGGGACACACTCAGTACAATCTACAAAGGAGTAGATCGAGTCAAGAAAGTAAGGTTACAGTCACTTCGAGCAGATTTTGAAACTGCTCACATGAATGAAGGGGAGAGCATCTCCGACTATCACTCAAGGCTCATTGTGATAGTAAATCAGATGAGGAGAAATGGCGAGAGACTCGATGAAGTACGAGTTGTGGAGAAGATACTTCGATCACTCACATCTAAGTTTGAGCATGTGGTGACTGCCATTGAGGAATCCAAGGATTTAGAGGCGATGAGCGCAGAGGAGCTACTAGGATCCCTCATAGTTCACGAGCAACGCATTCAGAAGAATGCAAGCCCCACAACGCTAGAGCATTGGAGACAAAGCTCAGTATCGACAAGCCAAGTGGAGGTCGTGGACAGTGGAACTCACGTCGTGGGAGTTCATCCAACCGTAGCCGAGGACGAGCCCGAGGAAGAGGTCGAGGCTATGCACAAAATCGAGGTCGGTCTCAGGAGTGGAGATCTACTAGAGGAAATGCGCATATCTAGTGTCACAGTTGCAAGCAATATGGACATTATGCCAATGAATGTTCATATAAAAATGGTGAGCATGTCAACATGGCAGAATCAAGTGGAAATGCTGGTGAGGAATTTACAGTCTTACTAGCACACCATGATTCCAGTAGCCAACAAGATGTTTGGTATTTGGACTCTGGTGCAAGCAACCATATGTGTGGAAATAAAGAGTTTTTTGCTGAACTAAAAAATGAGGCATATGGATCTGTGAGTCTTGGTGACTCCTCAAAGCTGCCAGTTGAAGGCAAAGGGAATATCAAGATCATCCAAAAGGATGGTAGAGAAGAATACATCTCTGATACCTACTACATACCAGGTATGAAAAGCAACATTCTGAGCATTGGTCAACTGCTCCAGAAAGGGTATGTTATACATATGGAAGATATGTTTCTCACTCTCAGGAATGCAAGGAGAAATCTTATAGCACGTGTTCAAATGTCAAAAAACCGAATGTTCCCATTGAAGTTGAACACAAAGATTGGGAGTTGCAACATCAGTGTAATGGAAGATGAGTCATGGAAATGGCATCTTCGGTTTGGTCATCTTCATTTCAATGACCTAAAGTTGCTATCAAGTGGAGGAATGGTTCATGGTCTACCCCAGATTGAAGCCACATGCCAAGTATGTGAAGGTTGTGTGCTTGGCAAGCAAGCACGACTATCATTCCCTGTTGGTGATACATAGAGAACAAAGGCACAACTGCAGTTGGTGCACACAGATATATGTGGTCCATTGGATCCCATGTCTTATGGAGGTAATAGGTATTTTATTACTTTCATTGATGATTTTAGTAGGAAGACTTGGGTTTATTTTCTCAAGGAGAAGTCGGCTGCCCTAAGAATCTTTAAGGAGTTCAAGGCATTCACAAAGGCTGAAAGCAACCACAAGCTTGTGGCTGTGATATCATATAGAGGTGGAGAGTACACCTCCAATGATTTCCAAGCATACTGCAAGGAGCAAGGAATTAGGCATCAACTGACTGCTGCCTATACCCCACAGCAAAATGGGATAGCCGAAAGAAAGAATCGAACCATCCTTGACATGACAAGGTCCATGCTTAAGGAGAAGAATTTGCCAAAAGAATTGTGGGCAGAAGCTGTAGCTTGTTCGATTTATTTGTTGAATCGATGTCCAACAAAGAGTGTCAAGAGGATGACACCACAAGAGGCTTGGAGTGGATACAAGCCGAATGTTGCACACCTAAGAGTTTTTTGGTGTGTTGCATATGCTCAAGTTCCAGAAGCCAAGAGAAGGAAGCTTGATGATCGAGGTGAAGAGTGTGTGTTTGTGGGCTATAGTGAAGAGTCCAAGGCATACAAGCTCTACAACCCACTAACTGGAAAACTAGTGGTTAGTAGAGATGTCATCTTCAGTGAAGAAGAGGCATGGAAGTGGAACAACAAAGAAGTCAGTAAAGAGAAGATCGTCTCCACTGATTTTGAAGAACCAGAAGTTGTACCACCTGTTGAGCAACAACCTGCTCAAACGACCACAACAACTCCATTGCACAGAACTACAAGGAGTGGTCCTACATCTAGTGAAGAAAGCAGCTCCTCAACTCCAGTGAGGCTAAGAAGTCTTACCGAGATATATGGACAAGAAGAAGAAGAAGAAACCAACCTTTTCTGCTTGTATGCAGACCACGAGTCTCTCTCATTCAATGAAGCTGTGGAAGAAGATCGTTGGAGAATAGCCATGGAGGAGGAAATCCATGCCATCGAGAAGAATGACACTTGGGAGTTGACAAAGCTCCCACCAAATCAGAAGGCTATTGGTGTCAAGTGGGTGTATAAGATCAAACGCACTGCAGATGGGAGTGTGGATCGGTACAAATCAAGGCTTGTAGCAAAGGGCTACAAACAGAAGTATGAAGTGGACTATGATGAAGTCTATGCTCCAGTTGCAAGACTTGACACGGTAAGATTGTTAATCTCTCTTGCCGCTCATCATAAATGGAAAATTTATCAACTAGATGTCAAGTCAGCCTTCCTTAATGGAGTTCTTGAGGAAGAAGTGTACGTGGAACAACCGGAAGGCTTCCAAGTACAAGGAGAAGAAGAAAAGGTGTATCGTTTGAAGAAGGCTTTGTATGGCCTCAAGCAAGCACCACGAGCTTGGAACTCAAGGATCGATAACTACCTTCACCAAAATGGATTTCAGAAATGTCCATACGAACATTCAGTTTACATGAAGAACGGTGCAAAAGGGGAGTTCTTAATTATTTGTCTCTATGTAGATGACTTGTTGTTTACAGGAAATAATGAAGCAATGTTCTATGAGTTCAAGCAATCCATGTTCAGTGAATTCGAGATGACTGACAATGGATTAATGTCACACTTTCTTGGCATAGAGGTGAAGCAAGAAAGTGACGGTATCTACATCTCTCAACAAAAGTACATGAGAGATATATTGGAGAAATTCAATATGGACAAGTGCAATATTGTCAACACTCCAGTTGCAACTGGATTGAAGCTGTCCAAGGAAGGAGAATGTGAGTTTGTAAACTCAACCGTGTACAAAAGCTTGGTTGGAAGCCTAAGGTACCTTACAATCACAAGACCTGATATAATTTATGGTGTTGGACTCGTGAGTTGGTACATGGAAACACCAAGGGAGTCTCATTGGCTGGCTGCCAAGAGAATCTTGAGGTACATAAGAGGTACTCTAAACTATGGTCTGTTTTATAATTTTGGTGAAGATGCAAAATTATTTGGTTATTCAGATAATGATTGGGGAGGTGACCAAGATGAAAGGAAAAGCACAACTGGCTATGTGTTTTTTCTAGGATCAACAGCTTTCTCATGGACTTCAAAGAAGCAATCAATTGTTGCTTTGTCATTGTGTGAAGCCGAGTATGTTGCTGTAGCCTCAACCGTGTGTGAGGCAATTTGGTTAAGAAATCTGTTGAAGTCAGTGTGTCATCCACAAGTGGAATCGACTGTGATTCATGTGGATAACATGTCTGCAATCAAGCTTGCAAAGAATCCTGTTCAACATGGAAGGAGCAAGCACATTGATACCAGGTTCCATTTTCTAAGAGACCATGTAAAGCAAAAGACAATCGAACTTGTCTATTGTCACACCAAGGAACAAGCGGCTGACATCTTCACAAAGCCCCTGCCAGTTGAATCATTCCGGCTGCTACGTGAAATGCTAGGAATGAAGGCGTTTTGATTTGAGGAGGTGTGTTGGAAATTCAAATCAAAACAGGTTGTAAATGGCAGCTGCTAGCTGTTAGTTTCTTTACAGGTTGTATTCACACTTGCTGCAACTACAAAGACTAAAGTTTCCTCCATGTGCCAGCTGAAAGTGTGTTGAAAGACAGCAGAGATGTGAGCTGCTGTGTGCTAGCCGAAAGGTTTGATTCCAACCTGGAATAATGCAATGCATGTGTGTGCCAACTATCCAAAGTTGCTGCATGTGTTTGAAAGGGTGTAAAGATGGTAAACACCATTATTCATTGCAAGTGTTGTTGTATTGTTTATCAATTTCTGTTTTGTATAAATAGGCCTTCTTGCTAGGCTTTAGTATCATCCAATTCAATTCAATTCCAATCCCATTCTCATTTTCAGCTTGTAAGCTTTAAGAGTTGTAAACTCTTCTAATATTTCAAAGTGTTTGTTATCACCAAGCTTGCTACTTCTTTCCTTTTTGTTTGTCCAATTTTATTGAGAGTGCAAAGTGAGAGGTGTGATAGAGTTTGTAAACTTATCACCCACATATATTGGTATTGAGTTAGTAAACTTTGAATACCAACAATATCATCACTTGTTCATAAGACAAAGCCAAAACTTTCCCTTTAACCCTTGTGTGTTTTAAACTTTATACGTACGTTTGCATTAATCCGCATAGTACACTATGCCTCGACCATGGTGTGACTACTGCAGCTGCGTTCGTGTCATCCTCGCCATCCTCGCTATCCTCGGCATAATAGCCTTTTCCTCTTACTCCTTAATCTGGGTATTCGTCCATCCCAATGAGCCTTATCCTCAGCATAATAGCATTTTCCTCTTACTCCTTAATCACTATTACTGACGCATCTCTCACCAATTTGATTTCTCTGCCGGCAGAAACAACATTCTCAACTACAACCTTGCACTCAACTTTACCATTAGAAATTTCAACAAAAGGGCCGGCTTAGTCTACCGTGGCATCTAAGTCATTGGCTAATACTGAAACAAGAAGTTTTTTGTTGCGAGTTTGGGTTCGACACCGTTTTACCAAGACCACAAGAACACCACCATTGTGCCTGTAGTTCTTCAAGGGCAGCAGTGGGTTAAGTTTCGAAAACGTGATGTTTCTAGGTTTAGGAGACTGGGGCTAGTGTTTACAACATTCGTGTAGAGTTTTTGTTGACTTGTATAGTTTCCCATAATTTAGAGTTTCCTAGTTTAGGATGGATCTCTTGTAATATGGGTATATTCCCTGTGTAATCTCCTGTAATTATTTTTTCCTTATTTGATTAGATTAGGGTTGTATATCAATACCTCTTTATGAGAAGAATAATATAGAATTGAACATTCTTTCTTCTAGGCACCAGAGCCTTGTCGAAAACCAGAAACCAAACCTTATCTGGGTTAGTCTTGCCGTGCTCTGCACACTGCTGCAGCGAGTGACTCCAAAAAGTCACTGCTGGCTTGAATTTCATCCGCCAACAACAACAATTTCATTGCTGTCCGTATTCTGTCAGCTTTTGCTGATTATTTATCACGTTTGTTGTTAAAGAAATCAACCCCATCTCATTGAAAGACCTACACAAACTAGAATAAAGAATTCTAGAACATTCACTAAAGTTGGTTAGCTAGATTATCCAAGTTAAAGTAGTCCCTTGTAGAAATGACTACAAGGTTGTTTCTTAAGAAGGTAGTGGAATTATCTAGATATCTCTAGCATGATGTTTCCATGCTTCTCCAAGGTTCCATCCATGCATATAAAAGGAGAAGGCATCCACACCATTTGTAATTAACCAACCAATCAAGTAGGCAACCAAGTGAGAGTGAGAAGTAAGAGTAGTCTTGTGAGGAGTGTGAGTGATCTAGAGTTTGTCTCTAGAAAGTGAGTGAGTGTCATAGCTTCTCAAGTGTGTCTTTGAGACTTTTGAGTGTTGAAATATTTTGTGTGTGTAATACAAGTAATTTGTTTACTTGTGTTGTCTCTCCAACACTTGTGTTAGAGTTGTGTACTCTAATTTTTCCCCAACAATTGGTATCTGAGCGGTACGATCAGGGACCGTCTCTAGTGAAGCTTTTGAGAATCGTGAGAAGTTTAGTACTTCGCAAGATTATTCATTAATCTTGTTCGGCTTACCGAAGTTCTGCCGACGCGATGGGAGATCTTCAAGTTGTTGGAGGAATCAAGAAGTTGAACAACAAAAATTACAACACATGGGTGACGTGTATGGAGTCTTACCTACAAAGCCAAGATCTTTGGGATGTCATTGGAGGTAATGAAGTTACGCAGCCAGAAGAAGACACCAACGACATTTTGAGGAAGTGGAAGATCAAGGCAGGTAAGGCCATGTTTGCCTTAAAAACCACAGTTGAAGATGACATGTTGGAGCACATACGGAAGGCTAAGACACCAAAAGAAGCGTGGGACACCTTCGCCACACTCTTTTCAAAGAGGAACGATACAAGACTCCAGCTTCTCGAGAACGAGTTGTTATCGGTGGCCCAACGAGACATGACGATTATCGAATATTTCCACAAGGTAAAGTTTATTTGCCGTGAAATTTCTGAGTTAGATCCTAGTGCTGCCATTGTAGAATCTAGGAAAAAAAGAAAAATTATCCATGGATTGAGACTCGAATATCGAGGCTTCGTTGCCGCTATACAAGGATGGCCGACCCAACCATCACTTGTTGAGCTTGAGAATTTGCTTGCCGATCAAGAAGCTTTGGCAAAGCAAATGGGAGGGGTCTCGTTAAGAGGTGAGGAGGAAGCACTCTACACCAAAACTAAAGGCAGCTTTAAGCAGCGTGCTAGTGGTGGATAAAAAATAAATGGTGACAAGGAAAAAGGTCATCAAGGAGGAGGGAGTTCTCAACCAGGGGGAGCTTCGAAGTATCACGGCAACCGTGGTCAGTCCCATAACAATAAAAGGTTTGAGGGTAAGTGTTACAATTGTGGAAAGAAGGGCCACATGGTGAAGGATTGCTGGTTCAAAAAGCTCGCAGAGAGTAACGTCGCCAACTCAGAGAAGAAAAATGAAGATGATTGGGACGTCATAGCATATGAAGGAAGAATGGGACGCTGAAGGATCTTCTTGGTGGTGCTCAGAAAATGAAGTGTTGCCTAACTCGAGAGAGGTTGAAGATACATTGCAGGAGAAATTGGGAGACCAAGCTGCCCAAATCCAATCAAGTCTAGATGAGCCTGAAGATTTGCTTGCTGGAGACGATGTCAAGCAAGAAGTACCTAAGAGTCATTGGCAAATGGGTGTGTATCAACAGCCAGGAGAAGTTAGACCTAGTGAAGTGGAAGTACTAACTCCACGATCACAACTAAGTAGGTCAACGGGAATAACGAATTCAAATCCTAAATGCGCCAACGCAACCATAGTAGAAGAAGCAGTTGAAGCTAAGATGCATAAAGAAGCATCACATAATTCTAAATGGTGTAAAGCTAGGAGAAGAGGTCAGTGCATTAAAGAAAAATAAAACTTGGGATCCAGTGGCAAGGCTAAGAGATGTGAAACCCATATCATACAAATGGGTGTTCAAGATAAAGTGTGGTCAACCAAGCGTAGAGAGAAGAATGAGATGGTGTTGAGGGGAAGTGTTAAAGAAATCAACCCCATCTCATTGAAAGACCTACACAAATCTAGAATAAAGAATTCTAGAACATTCACTAAAGTTGGTTAGCTAGATTATCCAAGTTAAAGTAGTCCTTTGTAGAAATGACTAGAAGGTTGTTTCTTAAGTTGGTGGAAGAGTCTAGAAGAATGGTGAGGTTTTCACCAACATGCAAGATTAGTGTAGATAATTCTAGCTTAGGAAGGTAGTGGAATTATCTAGATATATCTAGCATGATGTTTCCATGCTTCTCCAAGGTTCCATCCATGCCTATAAAAGGAGAAGGCATCCACACCATTTGTAATTAACCAACCAATCAAGTAGGCAACCAAGTGAGAGTGAGAAGTAAGAGTAGTCTTGTGAGGAGTGTGAGTGATCTAGAGTTTGTCTCTAGAAAGTGAGTGAGTGTCATAGCTTCTCACGTGTGTCTTTGAGAGTTTTGAGTGTTGTAATATTTTGTGTGTGTAATACAAGTAATTTGTTTACTTGTGTTGTCTCTCCAACACTTGTGTTAGAGTTGTGTACTCTAATTTTTCCCAACATTTGTTTGCTGCCCAATTCTTGTCTACAGCAGGCTACATGGCTGATCAGGATGTGAAGGCTGCTACTCCAATTATGGTACAGTCAGACAACTCGAGTTTCAATATTGGTATGGTACTGGATGAGAAGAACTGCGTTTTGTGGGCTCCTCTCATTCAGATTCATATTGCTGGAAGAAAGAAGATGGGATATCTTCGTGGGTCTATCAAGGCACCCAAAGAGGATGATCCTAAATATGATGACTGGTTCTCCGAGGATCAAAGAATTAAGAGTTGGTTGTTATCATCGATGAAGCCATAAATTATGAAGCGGTACATTCGATTGTCTACTTCAAAAGAAATTTGGGATTCACTTAAAACTACTTATTTTGATGAGAATGATGAGGCTAGAATTTACACATTGAATCAGAAAGCATCACATCTTCGTCAAAATGGCAGATCATTGGCTACTTATTTTGGGGAGCTAACTGAGATTTTTCAGGAGTTGGATCACTTTAATAAAGTGTCCATGGAGTGTGAAAAGGATTTCAAAACATTTCAAAAGGCGACTGAGAGACAAAGGGTCTATTTGTTTCTTGGTGGTCTAGATGATGTGTTTGATCAAGTGCGTGGAGAAGTGTTGCGTAAGGATCCCTCGCTGGGGCTCCAGGCTGCTTATGCATATGTTCGTTGCGAAGCAGATAGAAAATAGGCTATGAAGATGGAAGGAGACAAGCAGGAGCATGTTGCTATGGCAGCTAAGGCTCATGGACCGTCTTCTCGATTCAACCGAACTGGGTCAGAATATCGTCTAGGACAAACCAGAACCAACCAAACAAGTCGAGACTGCCCTCCAGGTAAATGTTCACATTGTGGTCTAACAGGCCATTCCAAGAGCCGCTGTTTTGAGTTGATTGGATATCCTGAGAATTGGGATAAGACACGTGATCCACGATGCAATAAATCTCGTGTCTCTGTTGCGGAAACTAAGAGTGATGAGGATCATATAGCGGACAAAGCATCAGCTATGATTGCTACGACATGTAATGATGGTAAGGCACTCAATAGTTGCACTATTGTTTCGAATAATACATGGATAATTTATTCTGGTGCTACAGAACATATGACTTGTGATTCTAGACAGGTTCCATCATTAGAAACCTCTACTCAAACAATAGTTAATGTGGCTAACAGTAATGCCGCTCCAGTTGTCGGGGAAGACACTGTTTCCCTTTCTGATACCATAAAACTTGAAATTGTTCTTGTGGTTCCATCTTTAAATTATAATTTGTTATCTGTTGCCCAAATAACCCTTGCCTTACACTGTTTGGTTATTTTTTGGCTCTATTTTTGTGTTTTCAAGGACATCTGGACGCGGAAGACGATTGGTTATGATATTAGATGAGGGAAGCTATATTACTTGGAGTTGACGACAAATAGTTCTGGCTTGCTGACTCAAGCTCTTTCTGTTCCTAGTTCTTGTGAGGAGACTAATAAAGTGTCAAACATATGGTTGTGGCACCACTTGCATAAATTATTTCCTAGTCTGTTTGTTAAGAATGATGTTTCTCAGTTGAAGTGTGATGTTTGTTAAATGGCCAAAAGCCATCGAACTTATTTTTCTCCAAGTTTGAATAAAAGTTCAGTTCCTTTTATGATTGTGCATTCAGATGTGTGGGGCCCATCTAAAATTGCTACTTTGGGTGGAGCTCACTGGTTTGTTACTTTTATTGACGATTGTACCAGAATGACTTGGGTTAGTTTGTTGAAGTCGAAAAGTGAAGTTAGTTTGGCCTTTCAAAAATTCCATAAAATGGTTACCATGCAGTACAACACGAATATCCAAGTTCTTTGAAGTGACAATGGAGGAGAGTATGTTAGTACGGAACTTCAGTCATTCCTTTATCTGCACAATATTGTTTATCAGACTACGTGTCCCTACACTCCTCAGTAGAATGGGGTAGCAGAGCGAAAAAATTGGCATTTGTTAGAAGTGGTTCGTGCCTCCCTTCTCATGGCATGACTTCCGTTGCATTTTTAGGGTAAAGCACTTACATCCGCTGCATATCTTATTAATCGTCTCCCATCTCGCATTATCGACTTCCAAACACCGCTTCAGGCACTCATGACTCACAAAAATTGTCCACCGGTACCTAACTTGTCTCCTCGAGTGTTGGGATGTGTTATCTTTGTTCATCTCCACCCGCCCCTAATGACAAAACAAACTTAAGCCCCATGCTCTCCGTTGTGTCTTTGTAGGATATGCCATTGCCCAAAAGGGATACCGCTGCTATCACCCTCCAACGAAGAAAATATTCGTCACTATGGATGTCATTTTCCATGAACATGAGATGTACTATGGTTCCTCCAGGTCCTCACTTCAGGGGGAGATGCGAGATGTTGAAGTTCGAGCCTTTGATTATTCTACGGATGAAATGCAGCCAACGGGGCTGCATGAACAGCAGCAACACCAACAGCCAGCACATGCCGAGCTGCACGACCAGCGAGATGGACCATCAGAGCAGCCAATGCATGCTGGGTTGTTGGACCACCAAGATGGGCCATTAGTGCAGCAGGGAAGTCTTCCTTCTGACGGACCTTCTGGCGAACTTGGATCACTCCAACCCGCATTCTCACAGGCAGCGCCAGATGCTTCTAGGCCAGGGCGTCAGATAACAGCCCACTAGTCCAATCCGTTGGTTTCTCAGCAACATGCCGTGGTGCCTGATTTGCAATGTCAACAGCCCATGGAATCTGGGCGTCTAGTTTAAAAAAGGTACTCAATCTATGGCGGATTATCTTCAACAAATCAAAGAAATCTCTTATTCTCTTTCTACTGCTGGTGCACCTATTTCTGATTGAGATCTCAGTGCTGCTACTCTTGCTGGATTACCTGATGAATTTGAATCATTTATTGATTCTGTAATGTTACGTCTCTCTTCCACGTCTCTGGATGAGTTACATGGCCTTCTTCTCACCAAGGAGCTTTCAATGTCTCGTCGCAAGAAGCTCTCTTCCTCCACTACTGAGTCATTTTCAGGCGTTCTCTGCTCAGTCTCAACCGCCTCTTCTTCCCACTCCACCGCCTCAAGCATATGTTGCACAATCTCAACAATCTCTTCGATTCAACTCTCATCGTGGAAGAAACACCTATCGCGGTAATCACTATCATAATCATGGTCGGTGCAACAAAAATCATGGACATAGAGGCTTTTATAGAGGTCAATCTTCCAATCGTGGTCATCAACAAGGTGTTCGAAACTCTTCATTCAGCAGTTGTCATGTTCCTTGTCAAATTTGTCGATCTACTAGTCATGAAGCTATTGATTGCTTCGATCGTATGAATCCTGACATATCTGGGAAGATTCCTCCTGCAAAACTTGCAGCCATGTGTGCACACTACACCTCTAAACCTTCTCCATCTTGGCTACTGGATTCAGGCGCCACATTTCACATCACTAATGATATTGCCAACATCTCTTCACCAACACCATACACTGGAGAGGACAAAGTTTATGTCGGCGATGGTAAAGGTCTCTCTATACATCATATTGGCTCTTCTTCTTTGCATTCTCCTAATGCTAAATTTCATTTGAGTAATGTGCTTCATGTCCCTCAAATGAAACATAACTTGTTATCTGCATACCAATTTCTCAAAGATAACCATTGTGCCTTAACACTTGACTCTGATGGATATGTTGTAAATGATCGTACTACGGGGATGACGCTTTTGCAGGGTCCAGTTAAAGATGGCTTTTACCCTCTGCAAAACTGTTCTTCTACTATTCAATCTTCTGGATGCACTTATGCTCTTGTCAGTGCTCAAGGTTCCGTCAAACTCTGGCACAGTAGGCTGGGACACCCATCCTCATCTATCTTTCGCAAAATAATCTTTAGTCATAATCTTGCTATTAACGGTACAACCTCTGTTGACTTCTTTTGCTCCAAGTGCGCTATTGCTAAGAATCATAAACTACCATTTAGTTCTTCAACTACATCCACTTCTCAGTCTCTTGAGCTCTTACATTGTGATTTGTGGGGTCCAGCTCCTGTAACTTCAGTGAGTGGCTTTCGATATTATTTTCTCATAGTTGATGAATTCAACAAATGCAATTGGTGTTTTCCTTTAAAGACTAAATCAGAGGTGTATTCTACTTTTGTAAACTTCAAAGCTTATGTTGAGAATATTGTTGGTAATAAAATCAAGATCCTTCGTTCAGATTCTGGGGGTGAATTTACTAGTTTCCAATTTAAATCTTTTCTACATGCTCATGGTATTGTCCAACAACTTAGTTGTCCACACACACCCGAACAAAATGGTTATGTGGAGAGGAAACATAGGCATCTTGTTGAGACAGCCCGGACTTTATTAGTTGAATCTAGTGTTCCTCATTCCTATTAGGGTGAAGCTTTTACCACTGCCATTTATCTTATCAATAGGCTGCCTATATCAGGAAATACTAAATCACCTTGGGAGTTGGTGTTTAACAAGTATCCAGATTATTCCAAACTTAAGGTTTTTGGGTGCAGTTGTTATCCATGGTTAAAGCCCTACATTTCATCTAAGCTTGATGGGAAAAGTAAAAGATGTGTCTTCTTGGGTTACAGTTTACAACACAAAGGTTATAGGTGCTTGGATTTGGCCACCAATCAGATTTATGTCTCTAGGCATGTTACATTTGATGAGGATACTTTTTCGTTTAAAGATGTTCCTCCAGTTCCCTCCTCTGTTGATCAGTGTGTTCCTTCCCATATTGATCTTCATTTTTCAATGCCTACCTCTCCACCCACTACACCTGTACCTACAAATCACCCTAAGCCTCTCTCACCATCCCTTTCATCTTCTTCCCAACCCACTCTATCCTCTCCAACAATGCCTACACATCAACCTGTACCTACCAATCATCCTCTGCATCCTTCTGTTTCTAATGTTCATCCCATGGTTACTAGATCCAAAAATGGCATTCATAAACCCAAAGTATTAACTGCTACCAAACATCCTCTCCCTTTTTCCACTAATTACATTCCCAATACTTATCTTCAAACATCTAAGTCTAAAAATTGGAGAATGGCCATGCAAAATGAATTCAATGCTCTTTTATCTACTGGCACTTGGACACTTGTTCCTTCTTCCCCATCTCAAAATGTGGTTGGCTGCAAGTGGGTCTTTCGAATTAAAAAGAATCCTGATGGATCCATTGAGAGATATAAAGCAAGACTTGTTGCTAAGGGATTTCACCAAAAGGAAGGTCTTCACTATACAGAAACCTTTAGTCCGGTTGCAAACCCAGTTACTATCAGGCTATTATTATCTTTTGTTGTCCAATTCAACTGGTTTCTCAATCAACTAGACATAAGTAATGCATTTCTGCATGGTGACTTAAAAGAGGATGTGTTCATGGTTCAACCTCCTGGTTTTCAAGATCCTAGCAAACCTACTCATGTGTGTAAGCTCCGCAAATCTCTCTATGGACTTAAACAAGCTCCCAGGGCTTGGTTTGACAAATTATTTCATGCTCTTCAATCTCTGGGATTTAGTCAATCATCCTCTGATGCCTCTTTCTTTGTTCTTTATGCTCCAACACTGGTTATTGTGCTTGTATACGTTGATGATATTCTGGTCAGTGGTCTTGATGCTACCATTTGCAATCAGTTCATAGCCAAGTTGAGCAATTTATTTCCTGTCAAAGATCTAGGCCCCTTGCATTACTTCCTAGGTCTGGAAGTTAATCGAACCAAAGATGCTATGCTTCTTCATCAAAGCAAGTATTTGCTTGATTTGTTACAGAAAACAAATATGACTGGTGCAAAACCCTGTTGCACTCCTCTTAGTTCTACCAAATTGGATCACAGTGTGGAATTACTTGCCAATCCCACTGAATACAGGTATATTGTTGGTGCTCTCCAATACTTAACTTGGACAAGACCTGATATTTCCTTTGCAGTCAACCAAATCTGTCAATTTATGCATGCATCTACTGTTCTTCACATGCAAGCAGCCAAACGTATACTGAGATTTCTCAAAGGGACTATCACTCATGGTCTCTTGTTTCAGAAAAGCTCCCTGCATCTGTCAGCCTATTCTGATGCAGATTGGGCTGGTTGTTCTTATGACAAAAGATCCACTGGTGGTTCTTGTGTTTTTTTGGGCACCAATTTAGTTAGCTGGAGTGCCAAGGAACAATCAACCGTAGCCCATTCCTCTACTGAAGCTGAGTACCGATCCTTAGCTCACACTGCTGCAGAGGTTACTTGGATCTGCAAGGTGCTCAAAGACTTTGGGTTTTCTCTATCTCACAAACCTATTCTTTGGTGTGATAATCTCTCTGCTATATCTCTTGCATCTAATCCTGTATTTCATGCTCGCACTAAGCATGTCGAGATTGATTATCATATATGTAATTGTATTTTTCATTTAGTCAATTAATGAAAAGTCACAGATTTCTTAATTCCTATGAAACCTCTCTCTCTCTCTTTTCTTCCTCTCTCTCTTTTACAAGAACACAGAGTTTCTACACATAGCTGGTGTTTACATGCTAGCTTGATTAGTTTAAGAACGTAATTTCAGAACCATGAATTTTTCAGTTTTTCTACATTGTTCGTAATGAAGCAATACTGACGTAGTGTTCTAATTTTGTTTGTGTGGCAACATGATGTATTGTTCTGAATTTAGCTGCTTGGGATCAGTTTATAGTGTTAGGTATACTCGTTCAAAGTCTTCTGCTACGCTCTGTTGATCTCTTTCTTTGATTGTACTTCTTTTTGTCTCCTTTGTTGTGCTTTTTATGATG
Source organism: Malus fusca (assembly GCA_035220775.1). NCBI lineage: Eukaryota > Viridiplantae > Streptophyta > Magnoliopsida > Rosales > Rosaceae > Malus > Malus fusca. The sequence goes on from CM069069.1 coordinate 28,950,441, forward strand.
CTATCTTAGGTTAGTACCTACATCTTTTCTTCAGTGTGTTTGTAGTTCTTTCATTTCTTGTTGGAATTCCTTTTTTGTTTTTATTTTTATATTTATAATATGCTTTCTTCCTTCTTGATTTTCATTCTACTCAACATTTTCCATCTGGCCCATCGTTAATTTATGGAATCTCCCTGGTGCTGATACGAATTTGAGCATGGTCATTTTAGTCAGAGTTCTTTACCCATTTATTTTCCTGGTTAATTTTTTTTGTTCTTTCAATGAGAAATGTATTTTGGTAATAGGAAAGGTGTAACACATAGAATGATAATTATCCTTGAATCATCTGGAAGAATAAAAATAGGAATAACCTTCGGCAATGCAGGATAATAATGTAAGATTAGCCTTTTGTGAACATTTAGAGACACTATTATCATAAACAGAGTGGTACCCCTTAAAACTCTTTGAAGTGGAAACCTAAAGAGAAGTTAAAACATGTAGTTTTATCCCAAATACAGTTTCTTGGAAAAACTTGGCATTTCTCTGCATCCATGGTACCCTAAGAATGGTCATCACTCATCACAGATGCACAACGCACCTTTTTATTATGTGAGCTTTATTACTTTGACCAAACCCAGTGAGTCAATTTCCAACAATGCAAAGGCAACCGGGTGCAAAACCAACGCAAACCAATCATTTCAAATACCACCTGTGCATCCAAGAAGCTACTGGTTATATTGCGGTTTGTAAGCAATTTAATTTCTTTAGTAAAGGGTCTGGAATTTTTAACGTTTCGTTGTTAATTTTACTGGGAGGATTAGTCATATGTTAGATAAGCTTAATTGAGGGACACAAGATAGTGCCCACTCCATATTATATTTCAATGATCCGAATGGTCTAACTTTTAGGTCCTTCCCTCAAAGAACATCGTTGCAATGAAACACCCAAGGTTTAACCATTCAATTAAATGTTGTCATTTTAGTGTTTTCTTGGAATGGTAACCGTCTTTTTTTTTTTTCAAGTAAGATCTATGAATGAAAATAGACTGTTCAAATCATTATACTATAATCCCTCAATAGAAGAGACTCATATACGCACATACATACATACATATATATATACATACGTACATACATACATACACATATATATACATGCATACATACATACACATATATATATATCATAATCAAAGTATTATGCTGCCTTTTCTACCTTTTCCTATTGTTTTCATCAGTCTTATGCTCTTTTCCCCCTTTTTGTATTGTCGTCATCAAAGTATTATTCTTATGTTTGGTTTACACTAAAAACATTTTTATCAATTCTGTTAGGTCTTCCCCTGTGTTTCTGCAACCTGTGGTCAATTTTACCATCCACATTGCATTGCAAAACTCATTTATAAAGGCACTGGAGTCTCTGCTGAAGAACTTGAGAAAATAATTGCTCTGGGGGAATCTTTTACGTGTCCGATTCATAAATGCTGCATTTGTGAACAAGGAGAGAACAAGAAGGATCCTCAGTTGCGGTTTGCTGTGTGTCGGCGTTGTCCTAAATCCTACCACAGGAAATGCTTGCCAGAGTAATCTTCTTAATTGTTCTTTTTTGTTTTTATTTTTATATGCTCTTAGGAGACCATGCTTCGGTCTTTTTTTTCCGTGTATAGATGGCTTATGCTTAAATTGCTTGTATCAGGGAGATTGTATTTGAAAAAAACAGAGGAAGACGAAGAGGAGGGAGACAAAGGGGAGGAAGACACAGAGGATGAAGGTACAACAACAAGAGCTTGGGAAGGTCTATTACCTAACCGTGTACTAATATATTGCACGTAAGTATTATTTTTGTGAGCTGATTTTGTTCATTATTTTGTTTGATTTAATTTTTCTGAATGCTTTTTTTCTTTTTCTTTGGATTAGAAAACATGAGATGATAAAAGACATTGAAACGCCAATAAGGGACCACATAAAATTCCCTGGAGTTAAAGAAAAGAGGACTACTTTTATTCGAAAGAAGACTGATTTTGTAGAGAGAAAAAAAAAAACAGACATCAGAATCCCTTCAAGATAGAGAGATATCTGTGACGAATAAGAGAAAGCTTTCCGCCAAAGAATTCTATAGGGGCCAAACTGCTCCTATGATATCTAAAGAGAAGCTGAATTCATCTTCTACCGCAAAAGTGGGTGGTAGCAGAATTAGTAAAAAACTACCTGCTGGGTTAGATGCATCTAGAAAGCTGAAAGTGAATTGTGTTTTGAAAAAGAAAGCTAAGATTTCTGTGGCTGGGGAGCAAAATACCTCACTGGGTGATCAGCTATATGCCTATGGGAAGGAGTCTTTGCAAGTGAAGTCGGGGAAGCATGGCAAACCTGATGGGGAGCGTGATATGGCAATATTTAATCCTGCCTCAAAAAAGTTGACCAGTGCACCACCATCTGTTCGCGTCAGGAATTTCCGTCGGGGATGCTTCCTGGCCGACGAGCACACAGCTCCCTGGGAGAGGTTTGGCGTCGGTTGAAGGCTGCTGTCGGGCTTCTGCTTTTACTGTCGGGCTTGTCGGGCAAGGCTCGTCGGGCTTGTCGGGCAAGGCTGAAAGAGAAGGACAGAGTTAACTCTGAAAGGTGCCTTCGTGGGACCTTAGGTGTAGGCCTTAAGGCTCACAATCCAGGTTAACTTTTAGATGCTCAGGCGTGCCACTGCCATCTTTAGCATGGCAGACGTCGAACGGATGTTGAGTCCAATTATGTACATATATATATATATATATATATATATATATATCCGAGAGACCGTATTAATTATGACAGGTGCCTTCGTGAGGCCTTAGGTATAGGCCTTGAGGCTTCCAATCTATAACCAATCCAGTGTTTGGACATATATACTGTTGGTTCCATTGTCGCACATAGTATAACCACCGTTATACTTCTGATCAGCTAGCCCGCAGAGCTTAGAATGAGTACAAATAGGTGCCTTTGTGGGGCCTCAGGTGTAGGCCTTGAGGCTTCCTGTCAGAACTCATTCCATACTCAAACGTTCTAGCCCGCAGAGCTTAGAACGAGTCCAAATAGGTGCCTTTGTGGGGCCTTAGGTGTAGGCCTTGAGGCTTCCTATCAGAACTCATTCCATACTCAAACGTTCTAGCATAATCATAATATAACAATGGTAAAACTACTAGATCAGTTGATTACTTGCGCCCCAAGTAACTTCAGACTTCTTTTGTTTATCAAGGATTGTCGTGGATGGGTTAAGTCCACATAAAGTTCTTTTTTATGCCTTGAGACCAAGGACTTTTACATGATCACTCTTATATGTCCGGGAGATTAGAACTTAGATCTGATTTAAATAGTGAAGACATCTTTAAATCGGATTCAAGAACTGAGAGAGAGTCTTAATCATCATTTTACTGAAAACGACTTGAATACAACTGAAAGTATACAACATATTGCTAGTTTAATAAATGAAAAGACAAAACCAAAGCGGGACAGGCAAGGTTTTCACCTTGTCGGGCAAAACTGGGCGTCTTGCAACTTCCTATCTTTGAGGTTTATCAGGGGGGCTGAGAGTTTAAAAGAAAAGGGGTTTGAGAGGTGAGTTTTCAGAGGGAAATCGATACTACGGCAAGTGTTTTAGACAAGGTAGCAGAGCTTACAAAAAGGGTTGAGTGGGAGTCGATCCCGAGAAGGATGAAGGCTTTGGCTGACTACAGCTATCGTTTGAAGGCAAATCTGGCTTTGAGCAGAGTTTATGCTTTTGTTTGTTTGTTTGAGTGTCCTTAATCCTGATTTCTCTTTCTTCTTTTATAGACAACCCAGCATGTCCTCCTGTAGCAGCAGCCTTGCCCGAATGCGGTTTGAGGGTGATGACTCATCAACTTTTTTACATGTAATGCCACCATAAAGTACTTTATGGGCTGTGTAGCTGGTCAGTCTATACCACTTGGCCTTTGGGTAGGTGGGCAAGTGGCCTTCATGAGCTGCATTAAGTCAGAAGAGGCTATTTCCTGCCTTTCTGGGTTCCGGCTGGGCTTCGGCCAAATTGCTGGGCCTCGACCGACTCTCCCTTCAGGCCTCCTTTTGGGCCGGCCCCTTTCTGGAGCCCAAAGTTTAAGTTTTGGTCCAAACAGTGCCCCCTTCAATTGATATTTAGCCTGGAATTCCAGGCGCCAATATCGATTGAAAAGCTTCATGTGGCTGCATCCTTGCCCTTGGAACTTGTGTTTTCTGGATGAAATTAATGGCACCTGGAGTCTCTTGATCTTCCCATGACCTTTGAATTGTCCTCTGGGCCTTATAAATTCTGGCTTGGAACCCCTTCTGTCAAGTCATCCAATCCTTCTTGAGAGAAAACTGAGAAATGGGTTCCTCAGGTTTTGAATGGAGTTTTCTAAAACTCCCTTTCCGTGAGAGAAAAAAAAAAGTTTTCATCAAATGACTGCTATCTCCAACATCCTTGGTCGAACATCCCGCTATCTCCAACATCCTTGGTTAGGCGGTTTCCTCACGAAGGCTTGCTTTCCGGCTTGCTGTCGTCATAAGTCAAGCTTCACCATCACACATGGTGGTGACTTGGTTTGAGGATCCTCTACCAAGCTCATGTTGGCCGCACAACCCGATCATCTAATCGGGCTCCATCCGTAAAGACATCAGAAAAACTAGTTGAGGAATCATTGTATTTCAACAAAATTGAATGTAGCATGTCGGTTTTGAATCATTGTAATCTTCATCAATTTGTCGAAATGAAATGAATATTGTTTAGCAATTTTGTTTTTCTGCTTGAATGATTGATGAATAAAGACTGCATCTGAAACTCCCGGCGCCTGCTTTACTTTGCCTCCTCTTCAATGTAACAATCTCTAACATCCCATAATGTAGGACAATATTTTTTCAAGAACTTAACATTAATGGGATGTTTCTGCCCATTTCCTTCGAGGTCCGCTAGGTAGTATCCTCCTTTATCCAAAACTCGACTAATAATGAAAGGCCATTCCCATGTCGGGCTCCACTTTCCAAAGCCCCTGAGCTGAGCTCCTAGAATGAGGACTGTTTTCCATACTAAATCTCCCTCTTTGAAAGACTTTATCTTCACTTTTTTGTTATAAGCTCGGGCGACAGCTTTCTTTCCTTCTTGAATCTGGTTCAAGGCTTCAATTCGGGCTACATCCAAGTCTTCGATTCCTTGACACATGGCTTCGATGTATTCTTCACTATGTAACCCAAATTGGTTTTGAATTCTGACCGAACTTACATTTATCTCCATGGGGAGCACCGCATCCTGCCCGAAAGTTAAAGCATAAGGAGTTGTTCCTGTCCCGGCCCTTTTGGAAGTTCTGTATGCCCACAAAGTGTTCCCCAGCCTTTCATGCCACTTTTCTGGACTATCCATCACCATTCTTTTGATGATGTTGACCAAGATCTTGTTGCTGGCCTCTGCTTGGCCATTTGATTGAGGGTAGTATGGACTGGACTGGATCATCTTTATTTTGTACTTGCTTGCAAACTCCTCAACTTCTTTTGAGATAAAAGATGGCCCACGATCCGTCGCTATAGTTTCGGGCACCCCATACCTGTGCATAATCTTGGTCTCGATAAAATTCTTGACCGCGGCTGAAGTTATGGATTTTACTGCTGATGCTTCCACCCACTTGGTGAAGTAATCCGTTGCCACAATTATGAAAGTGTGCCTTTTACTAGAAGCTGGATAGATTTTCCCGATGAAGTCCATCGCCCATCCTCAGAAGGGCCAAGGCTTGACCACTGGATTTAAAGGTACTGAGGGCACATGCTGGAGAGGTCCATGCCGTTGACATTCTTCACAACCTTTGGCGTAAGACTTGCAATCTTTTTCCATGTCGGGCCAGAAATAACCATATCTTCTAAGCAACCACCTCATCTTGGTTCCCGCCTGATGTGCTCCACATACCCCTTCATGTACTTCGGCCATTACCCTCATGGATTCTTCTTGGCCCAAGCATTTCAATAGTAATCCATCTGGAGTTTTCCTTAGCAAGTCATTCACCCACAAGACATACTTGGTCGCTTGCTGTCTGTTCTTTCTGCTTGTAGGCGAAGAGGGATCCTTCAAATGATGAATGATAGGGGACCTCCAATCTTCTATTTCGGTTTTTAGAGCCATTACATCCAGGCTGAATCCCATTTCTAAGATAGAAGAGAGGTTTCTTCTTTGGATCTCGACATCTACTCCATATCTTCTCTCTTGTATTGGCACCCCTGAGGCTAGTTGTGCCATCTCGTTGGCCGCTAAGTTGGATCCCCTGGGAACATGATTGACTGATATCTCAGAATCCCAGAAACTCAGTAATTGCGTAGCCGCCAATTAATATCCTTCCATGGTAATATGTCTGCACTTGAACTCCCCGTTTAGCTGGTTTATTACTAACTCTGAATCTCCAAAGATCTCCACATCTGCTGCCCCCAGCTCCATCAAGATTTCCAGACCAATTATCAAAGCCTCATACTCTGCCCGATTATTAGTATTTCCTTGGTAGTCTAGGAGGAATGAATAATAATGATAGACCCCATGAGGGTTTATAATCACAATCCCTGCTCCTGAAGCCTTCTGAGTGTGAGATCCATCAAAATATAACCTCCAATGAGTGATCCAGAGACCAGTCACTCTTCTTATCTCTTGCTGGACCCAATCCTCTCTGCCCAAGATATCTTATCTCGGCGGGATCCAAATGCTATTGACCTCCAGGCTTCCTGGGATATTGATTACCTCGTCTTGAGATTCCTGATGCTCGGCCAGAAAGTCAGCAATTGCTTGGCCTTTGACCGCCCTCTGGGGTACATACTGGAAACTGAATTCTGATAATGCTAGAATCCACTTCCCAATCCTCCCTGTTAGCATTGGTTTTGACAACATGTACTTTATCACATATGTCTTGGCGATGATGTGTATGTGACAAGGTAACATGTAATGCCTTAGCTTGCTGGCAGTGAAATATAGAGCCACTGGGAAATCGATACTACGGTAAGTGTTTTAGACAAGGTAGCAGAGCTTACAAAAAGGGTTGAGTGGGAGTCGATCCCGAGAGGGATGAAGGCTTTGGCTGACTACAACTATCGTTTGAAGGCAAATCTGGCTTTGAGCAGAGTTTGTGCTTTTGTTTGTTTGTTTGAGTGTCCTTAATCCTGATTTCTCTTTCTTCTTTTATAGACAACCTAGCATGTCCTCCTGTAGCAGCAGCCTTGCCCGAATGCGGTTTGAGGGTGATGACTCATCAGCTTTTTTACATGTAATGCCACCATAAAGTACTTTATGGGCTGTGTAGCTGGTCAGTCTATACCACTTGGCCTTTGGGTAGGTGGGCAAGTGGCCTTCATGAGCTGCATTAAGTCAGAAGAGGCCATTTCCTGCTTTTCTGGGTTCCGGCTGGGCTTCGGCCAAATTGCTGGGCCTCGACCGACTCTCCCTTCAGGCCTCCTTTTGGGCCGGCCCCTTTCTGGAGCCCAAAGTTTAAGTTTTGGTCCAAACACCATCTTTAGATGCAACTACAGAGAGGAGGTAACTTAAGTTGAAATTATTTCCCAATTCTATTCTGTTTATGCTTTATAACTTGTTAAAGCATTTGTTAATAGCATTACCTCTTTCATTTAATATATAAGGGAGAATGCCTTGAAGGTGAAAATTCAAAATACTAAAAGTATACCATTTAACTTAATTTTCTAAGACAATTAAATATACTGGGGGTAAAGTGTAAATAACTAACAAGAATTTGAAAAATCAAAGTAAATTAAAATACTATGATCAAACCCCACGTTGGTTGGGCTAGTGGTTACCCCTCTCCCCCCCCCCCCTAAAAAAAACCAACGTACCCATCATCTCCTTTTCATTAGTTTTGCGTCGAGTTTTTAAAAAATAACAAAAAACTAAAATTGGATTATGCGTGAGCGTGTTCCTAGGGACTAGTATATTCGAGAGATTGTGTGTGTATTACTCTCTCTCTCTCTCTCTCTCTCAACACATGTGTGTGCACACCATGGAAGAAAATGCCGATAATATCGGCGAAATATCGCCGATATTATGGGGTTTTCGCGCAATGGATATTTAAATAGGTATCAAAATGATTTTCGTCAAAATATCGCGATATTTTTTGAACTGCTACTCGGAGAAGAACGCCGGAGCTTCTACAGCTCCGGCCGACTATAAAACAGGACCTTAGACTCCGATCTAGGGGGTCTGAGACTTGTCGGAGGAGGAAGACGAGGAGGCGGAGCAGTCGACACGGACGACAACGTTTTCGACTTGGGGGACGAGGGAGTGGAAGCGGCGGGAAACGACACAGCAGCGGCCGAGGGCGGCGGTTGCTGCTGCGGCGGCGGATTTTGATTCCCGGTGGAAGCCATGGGAGGAGGAGCAGCATATCTATAATTATGTGTGTGGGTTTTGTATGTGAATGAAAAAGATGGGATTTTGATTCCCTGATGGAATGGATTTTAGAGAGAGAGAGAGAGAGGGGCGATCGGGAATTTGGGATTTGTAGAGAGAGTGGGATCTGAAGAGAGTGACGAGTAGGGAGGAGAGAGAGAGAGACAGCGAAAAATAATTAAAAGTTGTGGGAATGAGGAAGGATGGAGAAGGGAGAAGGGAGAAGAGAGAAGGGAGAAGGGACTGAGGTCTTGGCACCATCTGCAACTTGGCACCATATGCAAAGCAGAAGAAAAAGAAGGGCTTTTGGATTGGTGCGTTGGCACCATCTGAAAAGAAGAAGAAAAAGAAGTGGTGCGTTGGCACCATCTGAAAACAAGAAGAAAAAATGTTTGCCAAAAAAAACAAAAAATGAAGAAGAAGGAATAATAAAAAAAAAAAAAAGGTTTTGGAATGGTGTGCTGCATCATGTGAAAAGTGTAAAATATTGTACTAATTCATTATATATAAATGATTATGGTGTGTTCAGACTTCTTTCATTAATTACTACATATTTTATACACTCACAATGTTTGTCAGCTCGCTATATAATCAACTTGATAATGTTAAATCCATCATGCAATGCATTTCCTTCCAATTTTTTGTGATAAACTAATAGATAATTGACTAAATAAATATCCTGCAAAGTTTCAATAAAAATTTCCAAGTTTTTCTTACAATTTCCGTGGTTTCCATGTAATTTTTATCGATATCGATATTATCCCGATATTTCCATCGATATTTCCGTGTTTTCAGACTACCGATATTTCCGATATTACCGATATTTAATACCTTGGTGCACACACACGTATATGATTGGATACTTTAGAAGGACTTACCACGGTTGCAGACAAGACAATTGATTTAAGGTTTGAGTAGTTTTTTTATTTATTTCTTGCAATTCAGGTTATTGTCTTTAATGAAAGATGCTGCGTCTTCAATAACTCTGGAAGATGTTATTGTTGGTATATGGTCCAGCCCATGATCAATGTTCTAAATTATTCTAGTAAGCAAGTGAGGTGGCTGGAGCATGCTAGACAATTCTAGCATGTTATTAAGTTGATGGAAGAAGCTAGAGAGTACTAGCTTGCAAATGAAAAGATCTAGAAGCTACAATTTTGTGGCTAGTCTAGATCTTTCTATACTAGAGGTTTGAAGAATACACTAGAAACTAGTAGAATGCCAAACCCTCACCTATAAATATGGGTGTAATGTTGTAGTGAAGTAACCAATTAAGAACCAAGTGTGAGTAGCAAAGGATCAAGTCCAAAGTTAGAGTTCCACTCCAAGAGTGAGAGTGAGAGTGTTCCACTACACATTGTGAGTGAAGTTTAGAGTGATAAAAAGTGTGTCATACTTTCTTGTATCCATCAAGCCTTGTCTTTGGCTTGGTAAGACTACTCTTGTTGTACTCATCTTTTTCATATAGTGAAGATTGACCCTTGTTTCGTGGACGTAGGCATAAATTGCCGAACCACATAAATTCTTGGTGTCCATTTTCTACTTTACCTTGAGCATTCTCTATCTAGTAGTACCGACATTCCTAACAGTTATAAGAAAGCACACAGTTTCATCGACTCATCAATCCTCGTCCAAAAATGTTGTGGAAAGGAACATTACAATGGGAAAGGTAGAAGGCTCAATTGAGGTACATCACTGGGAAATTTCAACTGCTATTTTGCACTGCAAAAAAGTGTGGACTTTTGATGATTTCTCTTATCATAATGATATCCACGTGTATTTTAGGCTGTTCGAACGGCGTTACGGAAACTAGAGGAAGGACGCAGTGCTGAAGATTCAGAGGCTGTTTGTGCTCCTGAAGTTGTTCACCAGATTTACAAGTGGAACCTGGTTTTCTAGTCCAGTTCTCGCTATCCTACAACTTATGACTAGGCAAAGATTATTCATCTTGATAATGTTTTAAGCTTCAGGTTTCCTGCATTGATGTTTGCTGTCTGTGTGCCATGTGTACTAGACTTACACATCTCAGCTAATTGTCTATTGTTTTAGTTCAGGTTATGCTTGGTTTGTGGTTCGGGTGTGGGGTTGTAAAATAGCCAAGTTAAACCTATAGTGCTAAACCGTAATTTGCTGAGTTTTAGCAAGCTTGACTAACTAGGCTCTAAGTTGGGCTTTGAATGTTGGTTTCAGGCATGAGGTTGGCTTGCATTAGTTTAAGCTGAATTTAGAGCAAAATGAGCTTAAAGCGTGACTTGACATAATGACTTTAGGAAAATATAGATACATAAGTGAATAAAGAAATAAATAATCATGTAACAAATATAAATCTTAAATAGAAGAGCGAAGGATATGGACCTTGCACCTGAAGCACAAATAAATGAGGCAACCTCAATTCAAAGAGAGGTGTCGTGTGATGAAATCCGAGTTAGACACTATCTTGACTAGTTTGACTAGTATTTTTAATTTAATATCAAGCTGTAGTAATTTTTTCGAGTGGCTTGTTTCTTTACAAGCCAAGCTCAAATGAGCCAATAACATTTAAAAACATGAGCTGTATTAAACTGACTGACAACCTTAACCTTACTAGGTTGGCATATGCTGTTATTCTTCATCCACATTGTTCTAGGGTAGGCAAAGTTAGTCCACACTTTGTTAAGGAAGTCATTTGGTACATGCTTAGAGGTTCTTTCACATATGAATTCTACACATTATTGTAGCTAAGTTTGTGACATGTTACATTTTCAAATGTGTAATGGCGAGCGTTTTGTGCATCCCTGTGCCTGAACTCTATATTAAGAGCTATATTTGTAGTATCTCTCTCTCTCTCTCTCTCTCTGATCTTAATTTTTCTTTGTTTCCTGTTTTCTCTTTCTTTTTGTGGTTGAGTTTGTTATGTGATTTTATTTGTACGTAATATGTGTATTAAAGGTTCACCAGATAACTGTTGTGTTTTATTGTTTCCCATTAAGTTATTGATTCATTTTCATGCAGAACAAGCTGAGAGTATATCTTGCACCTTTCATGCATGGAATGCGCTACACGTCCTTTGGTCGTCATTTTACAAAGGTGGACAAATTAAAAGAGGTAATTTGGTTGGTTTCAAGTTTTTTATATTTCAAAGTTATGATGTACTCTTTTGCTAACTTATTACTGCTTATACTTTCTTCTCAGCTTGGGTTTTAATGAATTATTTATTTAGAGGAAACTTGCATTTATGAAGATGTCCAACCCACGCATATTTGGTGTGGTTGCTTATGCTTAAGCTCATTTTGACATTGAAAAATTCATGGTTGTGTTATGCTTTGATGGTGATTTTTACCACTTGTAAAACAAAGGGTTAAACCATAGAAAATTCTTGCAAGAGAACAAGTGTTGTAGTATATAATGACTCAAGCAAGGTCGATCTCCTCAGGGACTGGTATAAACAATTTATGAGCTTTTGTGTATTTAACTTAGTTAACTCTAAGAACTACACTAATTCAACGAAACTAAATACTACTGTACGTGACTTAAACAAACATCTAAAAAGGGAAATGGCTTATAGAAATAATGATTCAACTAAACAAAACAAGTAAATGAGGAAATTCAAGATAAAATAAATGATTGAAGAAAAATAGATTGACAATATGCTAGAGTTCAACCTTTACCAACAACACTCCTACGAAACTGTTCCAATTGCTTAAGTAATCGAAAACACATATGCTTTGAAGGCTGGGTTTTCCTTGTGTATGTTTTACTTGTGACATTCAAGTTAAAACGCATACCACTACATGCAATTTATCCATGACATTTGGATTAAATATAAACATGAATGATCCATTAATCTTGATGAAAATCCTTTTGTTAAACCATGTAATCCCTAAGAGTATGATATTTACCTTAGGAGAAATTACAATCCTCAATCACAAGAAGCATAACCAATTTTAACGTGACATTCGTTCAAAATTGCATCCAATGACTTTTCTAAGCATCCTAATGGTGATCAATCATCAAGACACATAGATAGTTTAATTTAGAGATTGAAAATATCAAAGCAAGCATGTAACAACACTTAAGCTATTGAAAGAGAAATCTACGTAATCATGTTGCGGCTCATGGCCTCACTCTAGCAAAAGGAAATTAGTTATACATAATTATTTGAATACATAAGAAATTATCCATGAAGAATCAAAGAAAGAGACAACCCTTTTTTTTACAATGAAGCTATCTTCTGAGCTCTCTGATCCTCTTGGAGCTGCAGCATCCCTTCTGCTTTCTGCTATGTTGCTCGTTGCAACTCTGTCTATTGCTCTTCTTCTTCTCTGCCCTCCCTTCTTTTACTCTCTGCCGTGTGTTGCCTTAAACAAAAGGCAATGATTTTTCAAAGCACCAAGGCCACAAGTGGAAGGCCATCATTGTTGTCCCCCTTCTTTACCTTATTTTATTAGACAAAGGAATAAACAGCCGTGTGTTCCACTTTCCTCCTCCAAAAGCTTCTGTTTTTCTAATGCTACAAAGGCCAAATGAGTGGGATTGAAAACCCCATTGTCTGCCGAGTGATGATGACAAAGTAAAGAACAAAACAAGTGCCTTTACTTTCTTATTTTTATTAGCCAAATGGAGTGGGCAGATTTGGCCATAACGTTTAATAGACCAAAAGTCCTTAGATTTCAAGGAATGAGATGTCCTTAGAAAGCTTGAAAGGTCAGCTTCAAAAGCTAAGAAGGAAGTTTCCTCAATTTAGGCTTTAATTATGTACTTATCTCTTGCAAAATAATCTCCAGTATCGGACAATAGGTTCACCAGTTAGACAAAAGAGCAAAAATATCTAAGCTTCGAAATTCTAGTGTGACTTGCCACCAAATCACCCAAAAATTCACACAGTGCTACGGACTTTTGGTTTACTCGTGCTTTCACATATCGTTTTGTGAATTAAACTCTGTTGGTATATACTATATGGTTATTCAATTTTGATTTACTCTCACATAGTTTTATCTCTTATTTATCTGGTCTGCATAGTTTTATCTCTTATTTATCTGGTCTGCAACTTGAGCCGTTGAGTGTGTATTATGAACTTAATGCAACCTTGAAGAATTTTAAAAGCTTGAGTTTAATATGCAGATTGCTGATAGGCTCCATTGGTACGCAAAAGATGGAGATACGGTATGGATCCATATGCTTTTATCTGTGAGATAATTTTAGTACATAGGTGTATGTCTTTTGTATGTTTGTTTTAGTTATGCAGTTGATGACTCTTGTTTGTCTTACTATATGCGTAATTTTTTGTTTGCACAATTGAACTTTTTCCTGGGTGAGACATTCCTTTTCTTAGAAGCTTCAACCTGAACGCTTTATTATACTGTTCACCTAAAGGCCAACTGAAGTATAAATCTTATACTATGTTCGGCATCTGAGTTTGTGACGATATGGATTATGACGATGGCACAAACTGTGGCAAGCTTGTAGCATTATTCATATCAACATAGAGTTCTTTCAGAAACTACTTCTAGGACCTGACATCTTTACAATAGCAGAAGCATCAAAATTTATTGTCAAGGAGAAAAACTTCAGCAGATGAATGGTTTACCTGATGACAAACCCTAACAGGGTTCAATTACAGTACAGCTGTAATGTCAATAACGAACTGTATAACAATGAAACCAAAGAACAGTGCTGCACTTATTAGAGAAAAGTTTTTTTGAAATGGGATGATCTAGTGTACTTCTGAGGACTATTCCTTGGCTGTGCTCGGAGATGTTTCTGTTCAGCTTTTTTGCGTTTCTGTTAGTTAAAAGTTTCTACTTAGTCTGCTTTTAGATGCATTTTATTTAGTGGACTACCCGGTCTAAAGTATTTGTATGGGATCAATAAAATTGTTTTCTCATAAAACAAATGTGGAATCATAGTTGTTCTTTTTCTGCAAAACTGCAACAGAAGCATCTAGTACCCAAAAAGTTATCATGATGATCTTTATGAACTTTTGTTTGACTTTACACAATTGAACTTGCAATAAGTATATTCGCCGCAGAAGTCATAAGCCAGTTACTTGTTGGATGACTGTCTTCTTGTTCTCAAAGTGCATATTATATGATAAGAAAGAGAACTGTTGCGGTTGTTGACACGCCCCGACCCTGATATTCCCCGAATACCAGGATAGACACGGTGCTGGCCGACACCCGAGGGTGACGAAAGCCATTAATTGATACAAAAGCTAAGAATAAGAAGTAAATAAGGGTTATGAATTTAAATACAATGAGTTAATAATTTAGGAACGTGTTCAGAGCATACAACTAAGCTCTAAAAGAATTGATATAAAATTGAATAAATAAAAGGATGTGTGTCCTACACCGAGAGAACTCAAATATGCCAATGTGAAAGCGTTGACGTCGGGATCGTATGCCTAGATTCTAAATCCTGAAAGGGGGCGCAAAACTAGGGTGAGTGGACCAAGTTTATATACATACATAATACAAAAACAGTTATAAACATACTAACCCCCAAAATTTTAATAATGAAAACTACTAGCATAATAAATGATAGGTTTCTTTGAAAACCCTAGCATGCCGTAACTATCTCAAAATACATATCGCGGAAATCAAAACATCACTAGTCTCACAGATCGTCTCGTAAGCGCGGTGTGCTGCCAGTAAGATCACTGAATAATAATACTCCCGGCCCAATGCTGCACCTAAGTCTCTGTGCCCGTAGCTAGAGATAACTCCGTCCCAGCCCAATGCATGTCTCCTTGTCCCTCAGCCTTTCGCTAGGGATTATTTCTCCCGGCCTAATTGCCAACACCAGATCCTCGTCCCAGGCGGCATAGTGTCCACTAGGTACGCACAAATAGTTACGTCTTTAAAAAATAACCACTTCATGGTATAAAGTCATCCATCGTTTATACTATAAAGAGGGGTTTCAAAAACATGTTCTAGCATCCTATCGTCATCCATCAGATAGTCTACCAGTTCATGGTTTTTATAGAAAATACGATATATTAAAATATAGCTCAATATAGGCCAACAATTAATTCCTCACAAAAAATACGAGACGAAAATCAACAAATTCAATAAACATGCTTAACATAAAATCAAATTATAAACTCGTAAGGCATGATATTCATTTATGCAATTGAACTATAAAATCATGTAATTTTAGAAGGGGTCAACTGACAGATACTCCGTAGTAGTAGAGTTGTGCGGAAAAGGATTAAAGAAATCCCCACTAGCAACTCCACCTAAGCACAAAAAAGGTAATAAATAAATAAAAGGGTTTTCTAAAGGATTTGGGCTTGAATAAAATAAAATAAAGGATTTGGGTTGGATGGTTAAAGCCTAATGGGTTTAGGGTAAAGGGTTTTGGGCTTAGAGCCCCAACAGAAATGCCCCAAAGGCCATTTTGTTTTTTAAAACAATTAAATTAAAATAAAAGTAAACTGGGCTTAACGGGCTGGAGGCCCGAGTTCCTCCTGGCCCTAAGGCTTGAAGCCAAAAGGGTTTGGGCCTTGCTGTCATGGCCCTAAGGCCTTTTGGGTCAAAAAATAAAAAGGAAAGGTTGAAGGTACTGGGCTGGCTAAAACGGGCCTAGAGGCCGTGGGTTTGAGAAATGGCCTAAAAGGCCTAGTGTCGACGAAAATAATGGAGAAGAACGCTGAAGCCGTCCCAGCTCCGACCGACTGCAAACCACGACCCTAGACTCCGTTCTAGGTATCAAATTGAAGAGTGAGACGAAGGGAAGAGATTTATACCTTTTATTAGCCGTGAAACGGCCGGAGGTGAACGGAAAGCTCCTCGACACCCACGGTTTCGCCGGAAATGGGTTTAGTACACTTGAGCCGATTTCGTGGTAAAACCTTGGTAAACAGAATGGAATCACTTTAATAATCACCTCCAAACATCAACCCACGAAGAATATAAGGAAATACGAGGCTTACCTAACCGGAAAACGAAGAACTCTCGCCGGAGTGTTTTCTGGGTTTGCCGAGTCGCGCGGCGACGAGAGAGAGAGAGAGAGACGGCATAAAGGAGATGATGATGGTGATTGTTCTTGAGAAGGAGCAACTGTGAGTGTGTGCGTGTGTGGTCACAGGGAAGAGATGAGGGAGATGAGGGTTTTGAAAGAGAGGAAAGGGAGTGTGCAGCGAACGAGAGAAGAAAGAAGGGGTTATGGGGTAGGAGACAGAGAGAGAACATGAGGGTTGGTAGGGTACTGCCACGTGGCAACTCAATTGGGTAAAGGAATATGGACTAAATTGATTAGGGGTGCTTCGGTATGGGATCCCAAACCGAAACTCTTGTCCCGATTCCCAAACCGAAATTTTCGGGAATCCCAATTTCAATACCGATCCCAAACCAAATTTTAGGGAATCCCAATTTTTGGGAATCCTGAAATAGTTTCGGGATTTCGAGACAAATCGGGAATCCCGAAATGGTTTTAGGCTTTTGGACAAAAAATTGACATATATGCTTTTGGGCTAAAATTCAACCTTTTATATCTATTCACACAAACAATTTCAATGCAATGATTTCTACAAGGACTTGAAACTAGAAACATAAACAAAATATAACATTTGGATTTGGTTTACAAAACAGAAATATTTCCTAGAACCTCATTCAAGATTAAAGTTTCATCCCAAAACTCAATTCTAAAATGATTATCCCAACAATTTCAATACACAGATTTCGCACCAAAGTTGGAAATTAGCAATGGAATCATAACATTTAGTAAATAACAAGTTCATACATATAGAGCTGCAGCAATGAAAAAAGTAATTAAAGAGGGAAAAAAATTAACCTTTCTCCTTGTATTTGCTGTAAAGCTCAATCTATTGGGTATAATTCGTATCAGTAAACCCACAAAAGAACAAAAATACAAGAATTAATCAATTGAAATAAAACCAGAAAATAAAAACAAAAGAAAAAGAAAAGGAAAAAGGGAAGAAGAAGAATAACCATTTGGAAGCAATATTGACAACGAGGACAACCTTCCCTTTGTAAACGCTGAGTGACAGAGTGACAGAGTGAGTAGTTAGTTTATGTTCTTCAATGGATTTGATAAGATTCAACGGTTGAGATTAAATCTCACCGAATCCGACGGCTATTAAAATTCTAAATATATATTGGTTCGGTTTGGGATTACCGAAATCCCAAAAACTTGAGACCGATTTCCCGTACCGAAATTTCGGGATCGGTTCGGTATTGGGTACCAAAATTTTCGGGATTTTTGGTTTGGGATTTTTTCGATTCGGTTTCGGGAAATTTTCGGTTTGGTTTGGGAATTTTGGTATTTTTTTCCAGCCCTAAATTGATAATTTCATAAACATTTTGGGGAACAACAAAATTAAACATATAATTGGGGGTTAGGGTGTTACAGTTGTGATTCCTTATTGAACGTGAAATTAATGTTGGATCATGAGTTTAGGTTGTTATGTAGGATTAGCCTGGGTTTCTTTATTATTAGGTAGGCTTTTTCGCTAAAATGGTCTCTGAGATTGACATGACTCCTCACTTTTGTCCCCGACAATGAAAATCGATAAAAGTGGTCCCTGAGTTTGTCCACTATGAATCATTTTGGTCATTCCATGAAAAATCTGTTACACCCATCCCCAATTTAAATCGTATTTTCACTAAGTTTGAGTTTATCTTGCTTTTAAAATGGTTTTTGGGTCTTAAATGGTGTGCCCAAGGGGCCCACCCCCTGTTTTGTCCCCTGGTTCCTTTCCCATTTTCTTTCTTTTCTGATTTTTATAACACTCTCTCTTCTTTTTCTCTCCCTCTTCTTCTTCTCTCTCTTATCTTTCTCCCGTGCCCTCTCCCTCTGCAACTCTTCATCCCCTCACTGAAAATCACACCAAGCTACCATCCCAACCATCAAACACTAGACCTTGGACCTCGAAACAACAAGCAAAACTAGGAACTCCACCGTGACAGTCACGGTGCTCACTTCCCAGATGAAATCGACGGTTTTCGAGCCAATTTCCGGCCAAAATACGGTGATTTGACCGGCGTGAAAGGTATCAATCTCTTCGTATCGCTGAGTACTACAACGTCCCTTTTTGTTTCACCCGATTTCGTTGAGTATTGAAGAAGTTATACTCATTTGAATCTTACCCAGTTTCTGGCGACCTCAGTGGCTTTCGAGGGGTTTTCCGGCCAAATCACGGCGAGTTAGACATCGTGTAAGGTACCATTCTTTTCGTCTCTTCAAGAACTATAACTTTTATTTTTGTTTCACTCGATTTCGTTGAGTATTGACAAAGTTATTGATGTTTAAAGGTTGCCCAGAAATTCTGGCGGAAAGCCCAGTTTTCTCGGCGAACCCGTGCCTTCCAGGCCATTTTTCAGCCAACTCCGGCCACGATGACGGGAACCAAGGGTATATTTCGATTCCTTACCTTCGGGGCTTCAATTTGGTATATTGAATGACATGTTTTGGTTGAGTTTTGAGCTCCATCGGAGCTTGGGAATTCTCCGCCGAAATCCGGCCTTCTCCTCCCTTTGAATCCAACGACCCACCAACCTAAGGCCTTTGGGCCTTTCCTGCCGAGCCCAACCCACCTCTTTTCTTTTAATTTTTGTTTTGTTTTTAATTTAAAGGCCTTGGGCCTTACTTGTGAAGGCCTTAAACCCAAACCCAAGTTCCCATTTTAATTTCTTAGAGGCCTTTCGGCCATTTTCCTTTAGGACCTTGAACCTGAGGCCCATGCACTCAAAACCCTAAATCCTAGCCGGCCCAAACCCCTTTATGGGCAATATTCCGTTAGGGAATATTCTCTGGAATATTCTATTGACGTTTACGATATTTATCCGGAACCCTTCTTAGGGTAATTCGACGTTCTGAATCCGTTTTCGACATCTGTTTTCCCAAATTAAATCGTTTGAGTATAGTTTTATTAATTGGCGTTTCTGTCTTCGCTAGTTGCGTGGCTCATAGGCGGCGAAGTACTGTGAGTGGACCCCTTCTAAAAATGCATGTTTTAATAGTAGAAATGCATACATGAAAGGCATGATTTAATGATTACGTTTTATGAAACGCTTTGAGATAATATGCTTACTAAAGCTAGTTTGAATTATTACTATTTTTCCTATAACCCATGTTCTTATAGAATATCCGATGGATGACGATATGATATTTAGAACATGTTCCGAACCCCTCTTTATAGTATAGATGATGGATGACTTTATACTATGAAGTTGTTTTTCAATATAAATATATGTTCAATGGTTTTGTACTTATCTAGTGGTCATTTCCGCTACGGGATGTAGGGATAGATTTCGGTCCGTCCCGGGCGACGGTTTGGTGTTGGCATAGGGCCTTGAGTGTGTTTCCTCTAGCTATTAGCACAGGGACTGGGAGCCGGCATGGGGCCTGAAGTGTATTTTCCTCTGACTGTCTACTCAGAGACGGGGAGCCGGCATGGGGCCTGGGGGTTAACGGACATTCACTAGTGATTATTATATATGAGTTATGATTTGAGACATTGCACGGCATGCTAGGTTTCGGAAAACCTATGTTTAACATTATATATGTGTTTTCATAAAACCTGGGGGTTAGTACGTTGATAACTGTTTTATTATATATATATCAACTTGGTCCACTCATGTTTGTTTTGCGCCCCCTTCAGGACTTAGAATCAAGGTATACAATCCCGACATCCAGGCACTTCTGCATCGGTATCTTCGAGTCCTCTCAGTGTAGGACCCACTCCTGTGTTCATTCAATTTTTATATTAATTCTTTTAGTGTTCTAGATTAGATGTGTGCTCTGAACACGTTCCTTAAATGCATATTCCTTATTATTTTACATTTATAAGTTTTATCTATCCCTTGTTTTCAGCATTTGCACTCAATAAATGGCTTTCATCACCCTTGGGTGTCGGCCAACACGTGCCTATCATGGAATTTCGGGGAATATTGGGGTTGGGGCGTGTCAAAATATGTCCATGTCCTTGTTAAGGGGTTGGTTTGACAAAAATACCCTTAAAAAGGTGGTCATGTGGTCTTTCCCGTGACAATTTAACAAGGATATTGAGTATTTTTCACAGAATGACCAAAATGATTTATGGTGGACAAACCAAGGACCACTTCTATCGATTTTCATTGTTAGGGACCAAAGTGAGGAGTTATGTATGCCAATCTTAGGGATCCTTTTGGCTAAAAAGACGTATTACATATATATATTTTTTCAATGTTGATTACCTCCACATCAAAATAATGTTGATTGTTCCAATGTACAGATAGTGGACTTCTGTTGTGGTGCCAATAATTTCAGCATTGTAATGAAGAAGAAACTTGAAGAGACGGGGAAAAATTGCTTTTATAAAAGCTATGACTTTATTCAACCAAAGGTAATAGTCATTCATATAAGTCTTCAATGTTGGTCAATTCGCATCATTCATATTGTTTGGGTTAAAACTTAAACTTTGGGCTCAAAAGGGAGTTAGCCCAGAAGAAGGAATGGAAGGCAGGAAGCCCAAGATTCAGCCGAAGCCCAGAAGAAGGAAGGAGCCCTTTTTCCGACTAAGTGCAGACCACTTGGGCCACCTGCTCACCTACCTAGAAGTCAAGTGGTGTAGACTAGCCAGCTAATCAGCCCAAAAAGTACTTTACAATGGCAGTACAAGTAAAAAGCTGATGAGTCACTACCCTTCAGCTGCATTCGGGCAAGGTTGATGCTGCAGGCAGCCAAGCCAAATCATCTATAAAAGGGGGCAGAGAAATCAGAGATAAGGACACTCAATCAAACAAACAAATACACAAACTCTACTAAAGCCAGATTTGCATACGAAGCTGTAGTCAGCACCAAGTCTTCATCCTTTTTAGGACCAACCTTCACCAAAAAACCTTTGTAAAAACTCTGCTACCTTGTCTGAATCTTGCTGTAGTATCGATTTCCCCCTGTAAACTCATCTCCTAACCTCCCCTTCTAGCACTCAAACCCTTTGTAAATCACAAAGAGAGGAAGTTGCAAGACGATCAGCCTTGCCCGACAAGGTGAAATCTTGCCCGACCCTCTTTGTTTTGTCTTGTCATTCATGAATCTAGTAATATAATGTATACTGCCATCTGTATCCGAGTTATTTCTAGCAAGTTTATGAGTAAAAGACTTCTAAGTTCTAACCTTTCGGGCATGCAAGATTGATCAACTAAAAGTCCTTGGTCTCAAGGCATAAAAAAGAACTTGATGTGGACTTAAGCCATCCACGACAATCCATGATAACAAGAAGTCCGAAGTTACTTAGGGCGCAAGTAATCAGCCTATTTCTTAGTTTTACTTCTGTTATATTATGATTGCCATAGAACGCTTGAGTATAGAATTAACTCTGATGGGAAGCCTCAAGGCCTATACCTAAGGCCCTACAAAGGCACCTATCTGGGTTCATTCTGCTCTTCGGGCTCGGGCGATTAAAGGATAACAGTTGTAATACTCCTGTAACAATGAAACAACCACTATATGTTCGAATGCTTGGTTAGCTTTGATTGCGAGCCTCAAGGCCTAAACCTAAGGCCCTACAAAGGTACCTTTCATAGCTAACTTGGTATTTCGGGCACATATAACATCTGTTCTACATCTGTCATGCTGAAAATGGCAGTGGCACGCCTGAACACTTAATGTTAATTTTGATTATGAGCCTCAAGGCCTACACCTAAGGCCCCACAAAGACACTTTTCAGAATTAACTCTGTCATTCTCTTATAGCCCGCCAATAAGCAGGAGCCCGACAGATAATATCAACCAGCGCCAAACTCTCGGGGAGCTGTGCATTTGCTGGCCAGGAAACGTCCCGATTGCAAATTCCTCCAGACGAACACATATTATCTATGACATATGCAAGCATGGTTGCATTGTTCACCACACATGAACGTGGGCTATGATGTAAGGTAGAAACTAGAACGGTTTTTGCAGCATTAGAAGTTATTCACTAACTGTTTATGATGGGTCTGAACCACTTAGTAGAAATATACACACCCGATGTAGCTTTATAGTATATCCCTGAAATTTCAGTTGATGGGATTTCAGAGTAAGTGAGATTATGGGACACGCTCCATATAATGAACAACAAACAAATGTACCCGGAAAACGAATGATGGATGAACTACTTTTTCTTTATCAGATGCATTTTCAGCCATTAAATGATAAAGTTTAAAGAGTTTGGAGTAGCAATTCATTATATTTTTGCACTTCACTTCTGATGGAAAACATAATAAGGGATGAGGATGTGGTCAAACATGTAGTTGGATGATAATAGCCTATAGGATATGTACGCTGGGGTTCCACCATAATACCATTTGACAATATGGGGAGTTGCCTAATTAGTTATAAGAACATGCAAGGTCCCTTCTTTCCACGACATGGGATTAATATTCTCAACACGCCCCTCACGTTTGGCGAATTTTCAAGCCTAATACATGGACAACACAAATCGGTGACATGGAGCACGTGTGGCCGTTGGGCTTCACACATGGGGCAACCGGCTTCAATACCATGAAGACAGTTGTGGTTCCACCATAAAACCAATTGGCAATGTGGGGAGTAATTACTTATAAGCGCATGCAATGTCCCTTCTTTCCCCGATGTGGGATTAATACTCTCAACGGTATGCAAGTAACATTGTGCTTCCACTGTGAAGACCTATTGTATTTCAGATTTGACTTTTATGAGGTTTATACTTACAATGGAATGCAATTTAGACAACCAGCACTGGGAGTTATATCGCTCGCTCTTGATTATTTTCATCCTCATTTTTAAGTAAAAAAACGTATTGCGACCAATTTTGTCTCTTGAGATTGTTTTCATTTCCTTCTCATTCACAATGTTGGGTTTAAGGCTGTTAGTGTGCTTTTACTGGCTTAAAACATCAAAACTGGGAAACTGATTATTTTGTGTGTATTTTCATTTGGCAGAATGATTTCTGTTTTGAGAAGAGAGATTGGATGAAAGTAAAACCAAAGGAGTTACCGAAAGGGTCACAATTGGTAGGCAACTGGTGGTTGTTTTTATTTCATCAAGACATTTGAATTTTAGAACCTTTATGTTAATTGGTTCAGTCTCCGCAACTTTTCTACTTGAGCAGATCATGGGGTTAAACCCTCCTTTCGGAGTTAAAGCAGCTTTGGCAAACAAGTTCATCGACAAGGCTCTTGAGTTCGATCCAAAGCTCCTTATTCTTATTGTTCCACCAGAAACTCAAAGGTAGCTGCTTGCTGTTGTTCATCTATCTCTTTCTTAAACATAAAGGCATACATAAATGTAGCTATGCCTTTGAGTTGGACTTCAGTTTGCATATAGTTTCTTACATTTGTGTCTTTCGTCAGGTTAAATGAAAAGAAATCGCCTTATGATTTGATCTGGGAGGATACCCAGTTTCTGTCAGGAAAGGTATGTGTTTATCCAACTGGCTGAATCTTAATATCCGTTTTGAAATTTTAGAATGTGAATTTACTGGTGACTTGTCTCCATTCAGTCTTTTTATCTCCCCGGATCTGTTCATGCGAATGACAAACAATTGGATCAATGGAATGTAATGCCACCACCAGTCTATCTCTGGAGTCATCCTGATTGGTCTGCTGACATCAAGGCTATAGCCCAAGAGCATGATCACATCACTGCATCACAAGGGTATACGAATGATAATTCCGACTCTTTAAATAACGGTCGGTCAATAGGTAATAATGATCAATATGGTGAAGCGCCTATGCTGATTGATGATGGCATAAAACCCGAGAGTCCTGGGGATGGGAACAACATCATTGATGAGATAGGCAAGGAAATGCTGCCACTCATTCAACCTGCTGAAAAAGGAGATCAGCATTTTGAGCCTGGCAACTCTGGTTCAAGCATGCAGTTCGGAACTACTTATGGTGGGACAAAGTTCAACATTGCTGATGACACAGGTAGAAGGAGCTTCTCCATGAGCAGTGATGAGCCTTACTCGAATCTGACTCATAGATGGTCTACTGGTCCCAATTCTGGTTATAGGGCTACAAACTCGGAGGAACCGTTTGTGGGGCACACGAGAGAGAGATTGGATAGCCTTGGTTGTAGACCATATTTGAATGAGGCAGAAGATGCATTTAGGAGGGAGTCTGACGTACGGTTTCAGATTCGCCTTTATGGTCAGCAAGATTTTGATTCTTCAAGAAGTAGTTATTAGGTGGTTCAGGATTCTGTGAGTGGACAGATTGGATTGTATTCATCTACTGACAGCCACAGTCATCCTGGTCCAGCAGCTGAGTTATCATACAGAATGAACACATCAGTCATTCAGCGGTATGCACCTCGGTTGGATGAATTGAACCACATGAGGATGGGCCGCTTAGGGTCTGAACCTGCTCTAGGATATCAACCGCACATGTTCAGTAGCGACAGCACTTATGATCCCAGGGCACCCCCGCCCGGTCAACATGGTGGCTCCATGGGTTTTGCTCCCGGTCCTCACCAAAGCTATTCGAACCAAAATTGAGCAGGTTGGCTGAATGAGTAAAACAGGTAAAATGTGATCAGTAGGTTCTCTTTTTTGTACACAGTAGCAAATGCTGGTGTGTTATATACAAGTTTTTTGGCAACATTGTACTTCGTGCCACTTTATTATTTTAGTTGCATCTTGAGCGAAGCTTCTGATATTTTACTAGTTTTTTCTTCCATCCTTTTTTTCTATCTTTACTTTGGCTGAATCAGTTTGTCATGTTACCGAAGATATATTCCCATCATGTGATGTATGAGATGCTCACATGGGTTATATATCTCTGGTTACAATCGAGATAGCCGCGTACGCAGAAGAGTTTGTATCCAGTTTTCGTCTTGTTGCTCACTTGGGTTATACATGAATTTTTTTTTCTTCCCAAATTACTTAAATCCTTTGGTTCGGTACACTCATTGATCACGGATGCTTGTTACTGAATCACTGATGGGAAAAAGAATTGAAGAATAAATTTGAAATGGCAAATAGCGCCATAATATAAAACAGACTCATCGTTGGGTTAAATCTTTCGTTGTTGGTTTATGTATGATATTCCATTTTTATCTCACCATGTAAATTTTTTTTCAGTTAGGTCAATTCTATGGACCATTTTGCGATAAAAACGTATTTCAATTTAACATTTTTTTTTTTTGGGTCGATGTCTATATTATTACCTTTTATGTGCTTCATTTTCCAACATTCATGGTAAAACCTAAACACGGCAAATGTATACTTGAAAGTCAAACCTAAGGATCTCAACAATTTGCAGAACATATGATATAAAGCTAACATTCATAGTGATAGACCCCCAGTACAATAATACTAATATCTTTTTTTAACGAACGATATTATCTAAACTAGTGGGGTTGGGGAGTGGGCTAAGCTTCACAATGGGTTAGTAATATTGTGGTTCAAATTCATATTTGACGAGAATCGAACCTAAGTGACACAACGGAAGTTGTAAGAAAAGGGATCACGAACGGTCTCCCTTGAAAAGAACTCTGGAATACCTGAAGTTGTGAGAGAAACTGAAAAGACAAGCAACAATAAATCCCCATGTATTAGGAAGGACCATCTAACCGCATCATCAAGTAGTTTCTTTATTCCTACGTCAGTCTCCTCTCCTTGAAAAAACTCATCCTCGAGTGATTAGGATACAATGGAACATCATCAGGATGGAAAGGATGAAGATCAGCAACATTGAAAGTGCTAGAAATCCCCGTTGATGCTAGCAAATCCACCACATAGGCATTGTCATTGATTTTGTGCACAATCTTGTATGGGCCAAACTTACGAGGCTGAAGCTTACTATACTGACCAATTGGAAAACGCTCATTTCGAAGGAACACCATGATTAATCACCAACTTGAAAAACCTTTAAGCGACAATGTTTATCAGCAGCAACCTTGTTTTTGGCATTCGTTTAAGTTAGTTTCTCAGCAACCTTGTTCTTTACTGCTTGAACCCTTTTAGCCATATGTGTACTGCAACACTCACCCCTAGGCCACGAGGAAGCCGTACAAGATCCACCACATGACGGGGAATAAAAGTATAAACAATCGAAAATGGTGACTTGCCTGTTGCGATATGCACACCACTATTGTAAACAAATTCGACTTGAGCAAGTACCATATCCCATTGTTGGGTTTATCGCCACAGACACAACGAATCATATTACACAATGTCCGATTGGTCACTTCAGTTTGTCTATCTGTTTGCTCCAATTCAATGTCGTTCCAAATATCTTCCACAAAATCATCCAGAAGTAACTAAGAAACTTTGAATCCCGATTGGAAGTAATGGACTGAGGAACGCCATGAAGATGCACCACCTCTCGAAAGAACAATTGAGTAATGTGAGATGCATTAGATGTCTTATGACAAGCGATAAAGTGTGTCATTTTCGAATATCGGTCAACCACCATAAAGACAAAATTGACTCCGCAGTGGGTTCAGGGAAGACCCAAAATGAAATCCATAGATAAATATAGCCAAATATCAGTAGGGACAGGTAATGGCATGTACAAACCCGTGTTTTGGGACTGACCATTGGACAATTGACAAACAAAGCACTTGCAAACTATGTTGCCAATGTCTGTTTTAAGTTGCGGCCAGTAGTATCGCTCCGCTAAGCTTGCAATGGTTTTATCACACCCAAGATGACCACTTAAACCACCACCATGCAAGTCTCTGATGAGTTTCTCTCGCAATGAACAACATGGAATACACAAATTATGCCCCTTGAAAAAGAAACCTATTGGTAATGTGAAAGTCAAAAGGAGGATGAGAGCGGAGACACTTTGCCCAAATGTCTTTAAAGTCGTCATCCTCCTCATAAAGCTCCTTCAAGAATTCAAACCCCACAATCTCATGTCTCAAAGTCACCAACAATTAGGATCTCCTGCTCAGTACATCGGCTAGGCGATTGAGTGTGCCAGATTGGTGCTTGATGACATAAGGAATTTTTTGGAGATAAGTCATGCATCACATGTACATATTGTCAACACTTTTCTGATTATTGACATATTTCAGTGCCTGATGGTCAGTGTATAGGACAAATCCATTCTGAATGAGGTAGTGCTCCCATTGGCGTAAAACACAAATGACAGCATAAAATTCCTGAGCATATGTACTCCATTTTTGTCGAGCTTCACTGAGCTTCTAGCCAAAAAATGCAACATGACGTTTTTCTTAAGATAAAACAGCTCCACCATGTTTTGCATCACATTCAACTTCAAAAACCTTATCAAAGTTGGATAAGTTAAGGATGGGAGCAGAGCATAGCTTTTCTTTAATTAAAGCAAAGTTGTTGTCCTGTTCTGCACCCCAATACAAGTTTCCATTCTTTAAACATTTTGTCATAGGCGCCACAATGGTGCTAAAGTTCCTTACGAACCTTCGATAAAACGTTGCAAGGCCATGGAAACTTCGTAGTTTAGATACATTTTTGGAAGTTGGCCAATCTCAAATGGCTTGTAATTTCTATTCGTCTACATGGATGCCATCCGAACTCACTACATACCCCAGGAACAATAGTCAATTGGTGAAGAAACTGCACTTCTTGAAGTTAACGTACAATTTGTTTTCTTGTAATACATGAAGTACCTGTCTCAAATGTTCTAAATGGTCTTGCTCAGATTTGCTATAAATCAGAATATCATCAAAGTATACAACAACAAATAATCTGATAAATGGATGAAGCACCTGGTTCATTAGTCCCATGAACATGCTAGGAGCATTGGAAAGGCTGAACGACATCACCAACCATTCATATAAGCTATCTTTACTCTTGAATGTTGTCTTCCATTCGTCTCCTGGGCGGATTCGAATTTCATGATACCCGCTTTATAAATCGATCTTAGAAAATATTATGGAACCAACTAATTCTTCCAACATGTCGTCCAAACGGGGAATGGGAAAACGATATTTGATAGTGATCTTGTTGATGTCTCGGCTATCAATACACATCCTCCATGTCTTGTCTTTCTCAGGCACAAGAATAACCGGTGATGCACATGGACTAAGGCTTTCACGAATGAAACCTTTTTTTAACAACTCTTCAGTTTTCTCCCGTAGGATCTCACTCTCTTTTGAACTCATCCTGTAGTGTGGCAGATTCAGCAAGCTTGCCCCAAGAATGAAATTGATTTGATGTTGTATATTCCGCATGGGAGGTAACTCATTCGGAATATCATCACTCACCAAATCCTCAAAGTCTCGTAGGATTGCTTGAACCTTGTCCAAAATCTGCAACTTTCGGTCTTGTACTGTTAGGAGGTCTTTCATGACCAAAGCACAAATTACCTTGGTATTTTTTGCTTCGGCTGTAACATCGCACTTATATGTGAGCAAGGTGAGGAACCTCTTCGGATTATCAACTTTTATGGCAACATCAGTTGATTTTTCATTAGGGAACATAGTGATGTGATGCGATTCCTAATTAAACTTATAGACATTGTCTCGACCTTTGTGCACGACCCCTCTATCCCATAGCCATAGTCTACTGAGCAGCACATGAGTCACATCCATGTTAACTACATCACACACAACTTCCTCCTTGGAAAACTTCCTAATAGAGATAAGAACCTCAGAAGTTTCAATCACTCTTTCTGTCAGGCCCTTCTTAATCCACCCTACTGAGTATGGGTGTGAATGTTACTTAGTTTGAAGTTGAAAGTGCTCCACGACCTTTTTAGCAACAAAGTTCTCACAACTACCTCCGTCTATTACCAATTGACAAACTTTGTCCTGAATAATGCACGCGGAGAGAAAGATTTGATGACGTTGTCATCGTTGGGTTTGGAATAAAGCACTTGTAAGACTACTGCTAACTCATCTCCTTCTTTCTCAGCCACATCCTCATCACATTTGTCCTCTACTTCTTCATTGTCACCTCCTTCTACTAAATTCACTGTCTTGCTGCCCCTACAGGCGCCTGTGGGATGCCCATGGCTGCCTCATTTGTATCACATGTTCCCGCGAGGCTTGGCATACAAATTAGTTTGCTCGTGAAAGTTGTTGTTCTGAAAACGAGTGGTGTTACAATGACTATTCTTCGCTCCTAGATAATCGACCTTATTTTCAACCCTTTTTTCTGGACCCTTGGAATCCTGTGGCTGCTGCACCATATCTTTGTTTCTTGGGATATTGTTGAAAGATTGATATGACTCTCCCCACTGCTTTCTAAAACCAAAGCTCTGGTTATTGCGATTTTTCTCCAGTAACTCGGTGCTAATAGCCAACTCTTCTGCCTTTGAGGGGGTGTTAACATGCTGTAACCCAATTTTGTCACGAATGGAAGGTCTTAATCCCAACAAATATCGTGTCGTTTGTTGTGTAAGGGATTCAGTAAGTTGATTTCTTACAACGAGGGTGAAAAACCCTACCAATACCCTTACACAATTCGACTACCTTGTACACAACCGTGGTATTTTTCAAACAACAATTGCTCGTAGTTCTGGGGAAGGAAACAAGCCTGAAGCATGCTCTGCATTTTACGCAAAGTTTGGAGACAATTCTTCCCTTGCCGCACCTTGGACTCTTGTTGCTCATCCTACCAAACGGCAGTCATTCATTTTAGCTTCCATGCCACAACTTTAACTTGTCTTGCTTCAACGATCTCTGCATGTTCGAAAAACTCCTCGCACTCCGAAGCCCATCTAAGAACTCTTCAATCGATAGGTTTCAATTGCAAGTGGAAATTTTGATTTTTTTATTTTCCTCTCGTGGGTTTTCAGGGATGGCAGGGATAACCTTATCTTCAGAATCTGAATCACCATTAGGGAAATGATTATTCTGTACTTTGACTCGTTCGGGTTTTACAACCAGTTCGCGATCATGCACAACACGTTGAGCGTCGCCTACGGCCAAGCCTGCAATCATCTCTCTAATTTCAGCAAGAGAATTTTGCATTGAATGATTGATGCGACCCTTCATAGTCACAAGTTCTAGACTCACATTTGTGAAACTTGTGATATTAGGGTTAGCTTTTGCTTCGTCTTCAGCCATTGAATCGGAAAACCTGGCTCGATGCTAACTGACACAACAGAAGTTGTAAGAAAAGGGATCACAAATAGTCTCCCTTAAAAAAGAACTCTGGAATACCATAAGTTGTGAGAGAAACTCTCAATTTTTGAATTGTATATTGATTCAAAAGATGTCTAATAGAAGGCATAAGAACAAATTATAAGACTTGTTTCAAGGAAATGAAATGACAAGCAACAATAAATCCCCATTATTAGGAAAGATTCTCTAAACCACTCCGAACGTCTTTAAATTGTCTGCATCATCAAGCAATTTCTTTATTCCTACATCGCTAAGATCTCTCACTTATAAGTGAAGAGGAATAACACTATACTGTATTGTTAATATGTACGTGTGATCAAATGTCTTTGTAGATGTACCATAAACAATAAAACATTGTTATCAGTAAACAGATAATACTTGGCTCCTTGTATGCAAAGATAGTTAAAATACGTGCGGATATAGCTTCGTCACGAAACCGCCCAGGTATACTCAATCTAAAAGTTTTCAAATATTAAAAATATACAGTTCATGAGGATCTTAACAACTTGCATTGGTTACCTGGGAAGCCTCTATCTTAATCATCTGGATTAAAATTTAGAACTCAAATTTAATAGTTTAGTGTCTCCTTTTAGTTCTCCCATTGTAAACACAAAAATTATGTAACTAATGAAACGATAACACGTGTACAAAGTAAATTTGTATTGATGAATTTGTAGGTTACAATCTCTGTTTACAATGTTCATCTGATTCAGTCTTCAAATTTGATGTAAATGCTTAAGTTGTTGATCCAAGGGTCGCGATGACTTGATCTCGGATGAACGATTGAACGATTGCTTCAAGTTTGAGCTTGAAACAATGCGTGGATGATCTTTACCTCAAGTATAGGGTTGCGGCAAAGGTGATATTGATGTAGGACTTCGTTGATTCAAGGGTCTTCGCGACTTGATCTTGAAACGAACGTCGTTACAAGTTTTGAGCTTGCAACATAGTCTTGAAAGAATCTCTTCAAGGAGTGCTTCGGCTTTGGTTGTGCGTTCTTCGAAGAGAGCTTTGGCAACGTATTAGTCTTCAAAGATTTGTGCAGAGGTTCTTCTCAATGTGTAATTTTCGACCCTATGCTTGTGGGATGAACTTGTATTTATAGACTTCTCAAAGCTTGCATTTGGATGGATTTAGCTTTGATTTGTGTCTTGATTCGTCCATGGGATAATTTAGGCATATTTTGTATCTTAATTTCAGCCATCTTTACTCCCTTGGCTGAAATTTAGAGGCTTTATTGCCTATTTTGTGAACAATCTTCAATTCTCGCTTGTTTTATGAAGATGCCTTAGCTTTCTTTCCAGTTTTAGGATCACTTTAGACCATTTTTCCGAATTTAAGGGAGTTTTCTCCCTTGAGCCGAATTTTGGGAATGTTTTATACTTCCCTTGTTTGATTTATGCCACATGCCATTGATGACTTGTCCATTTGTGATGAGTCATATGCCACATGGAGCTTTATGATGCATCATTTGTATGCAACGAAATTTACATGTCTACAAATGCCCCCACTTCAAGGCGCGTTGTAGGCATGTGCCTGTCACATGTAGGAAACGTGTTTTGAAGTCCTGGAATGTGAATGTTCTAAATGAAGGGTCATTGAGACTTGATCTTGAATTAGTTTGCTTCTTCTAGGGCCGTAGAGGCGTATTTCTTGAATTAACATGATGAATTTCGTCAAGGGCCGTTGAGGCGTATTTCTTGAACAAAACATTTCTTCAAGAGTCGTTGAGGCTTGGTCTAGAATTGAAGTGATGAATTTCGTCAAGGGTCATTGAGGCGTATTTCTTGAACGAAACATTTCTTCAAGGGCCGTAGAGGCTTAGTCTTGAATTAAATGTACATTTTTTTTTCAAGGGCCGTAGAGGCTTGATCTTGAAAGAAATTTTGAAAATGGATGAATCGGCACATACTTATTGTGTGTATTTGATTTCCCATAATCTTTGGCAAAATACATTTGGTGTATTTTGGGACTTGATTTTCTTTTCCTTTTGGGTGTAGGAAACAAATGTTTTTTCCTTATGGTCGTAGGAAACAAATGTTTTTCCTTGTGGTCGAAATCCTCTTCAATTTTGGAAACGAGAATGAGTTCCTTCAAAATGTTGGAAAACTTTTGTGACTTCCTTCAAGGTTTTGGAAAGGTAAGTAGGATGTGCATTTTTTTCACTTTCCTTTTGTTTTTCTTTTCCCACGGCAAGGAGGTGTCTT
This sequence comes from Malus fusca, assembly GCA_035220775.1. Lineage (NCBI taxonomy): Eukaryota > Viridiplantae > Streptophyta > Magnoliopsida > Rosales > Rosaceae > Malus > Malus fusca. Next base: position 28,983,007 of record CM069069.1, read on the forward strand.
TTATTTTTCTTTCCCCTTTTGATTTTCTGCAGCAAGAAGGGTGTTTTGTCCTTTCCCCTTTTGATTCCCCACAGCAAGGAGGAGATTTGTTTGCTTCTTGTTTTGATTTCCATGGCAAGATGGACAACTTTCTTTCCTCTTTTTTTATTCCTATGGCCAGAAAAGAGTTTTTCTTTCCCCTTTTGATTTCCTATAGCAAGGAGGGGTATTTTATTTTATTTTTTTGATTCCCCATGGCAATGAGGTATTTTTCCTTTCCTTTTTTTTTTATATTTTTTTTGGAAACATGTCATCTAACTTGCACGCCCAGTTTGAGGTTGATTTCTCTTCTGGAAAATTTTGGACAAATATGGAAAACGTAGCCTTCTCTTTTATCTTTCAGGCATATATTACATGCCACTAGAAAAAATCAGGAAAGCCTTCAACCTTGCATTTTCCTACAGCTGCGCAATCCTGACGGGAAAACAACTTCTGCGGGAATAACTTTGAAAACTGGAATGTTTGGCTTTAGGGAAACTTATGAAATTTGGATACAATGATCCTCAGCCACTTAGCTTCCTTCTCTAACTGGCCTTACATCAAAACTCCTTGGGAAAGTTGAATTATCACCAAAAACGTCCTACTTGCGCAAATTGGTTGAAACTTGCCATTTTTTTTTTTGGAATTTGCTTCCTTCTTTTGGTTGGAATGTACTTCCTTGTTTTGATTTTTCTTTTGCTATTTGGGGTATGTATTTCCCTTATAGAATTAGGAAGTAATTGACCCTTATTTATAAGACAACTAGGTGTGCATTTTTTTTCACAACACACAATTCTGGGCTTGGTTGGAGCTTTTACCGTAAGTTTTGCTTGTTGCTGCTGGTTGGAGCTTGTTGCAGTGCATCATTATTTATCACGTGGTGCTGTGCAAAAGACTACAACGTCCTTATGCTATGTAGTGCCTTTTGGTCACAGTATTCCCTTGGTAGTGACGTTGCCGTGAGCATCTGTTACTGTTACCGTGCCCTTTTTGCTGCTGTTTGGTACGAGTTGTAGCTGCTTGAAGCTTGTTGCAATGTGTCACTTTTACCTTGTGAGGCTGTGCAAAAGACTGCAGGGAGTTTATGCTGTGGTGACGTTGCCGTTCAGTGCAAAAAACTGCTTGCGTAATCGCTATAGGGTTGCGTAGTGTGATTACGTGGTGTTTTAGTTTTCTTTGCTACTGTAGTGTGCCTTGAAAGATCGTCTTGTAGCTGCCCTCTTCGTCGTGCTTGATCAAGCTTCGTGGCTGATTTCTTCTTGTCATTGTGACGTTGTCATCTTCATTTTTCAACATTCACGAGGTTTGTCTCACATGTCTTTTGATTTAGTGAAATGATTTTTCTTTCTATGTCGTCCCACTTTTGTTCTTATGTTGCTTTTTTTATTTTGTTGCAGCCATGGTATTTTTCAAGTGCTTTAAGAATAATACCATCACTATTCTTGCGAAGGAAGGCGATTCGCAAGATAGGGGGACAACGTTGAAGCTTTGTGCGCCATTGACTGGCAGTAAGGTGCTTGTTCTTCCTACAAAAGATAACTTAATGCATATCAAATCGTGGTCTTCTAAAATGTCTTGGGAGGTGACGGATTTTGGTCAACCAACTTCAAAGAAGAAGGCGTGTACATCAAGGATTCTTATTTTGAATCCTTCGCACCATGTTTGTAACAATTCACCGCCTTCGTTTGAGCTTCTTGGCAATCGTATTCATAGCAGAGCCATAACTTAGAGTGGCACCTTGTTGAGTATTGGAGAAGCTGCCTTTGCTGAGTTTTACTGGGAGTTGCTTGAAGATGTCTTCAGCTGCTCTAAAGATGTGCTTACCAACGTGGGCTTTTATCATGTTGTGTACACTTCTTTGTTCAGTTATGATTGCCATCCTTCCGTCATTCATGCGTTCTTTGAGCATTGGTGTTCAGCGACCAACACACTTCACACGGCTCAAGGGGAGATGTCGATTTCACTTTGGGATTTCTACAAGATACGAGGCTTGCCGATCCAAGGAAAATTTTATGACAAGGTTGTTCCTAATGTGGAGGAGTTTTCTCATCGCAAGAGCAAATGATTGCCTGTGAGTTGCCGCTATTTGTTTTAGGCATACCACAAGCTTTCCAGGAGGCTCAAGGTAAGTCAAGCGTGAAGATTTCTTCATGGATCCGATTTTGGTATTGGGATGCCATGAAGTACAAGCGGCCTTCGAAGAAAAGTGGCCACAACAAGACAACCAAGTCGAATGGAGACTTGGATCCTTCAGGTGTCATTGGTCCTGCTGAGCACCGTACCCTTACCGATTTGAAAGCATTTAAGGATCTTGGCGCAGCGTCAAAGCAATTGGAAGAATCTTACCTAGCTGCTTTCTTAGCTTGTTGGCTTTGTAAGTTTGTTTTCCCCAAAGACAACGTCAACTTTATCCATCCCGGAGTCTTCAAAGTTGCTAGAAAGATGGCTGCAGGCGAATCTTTTAGCCTTGTTATTCTGATTTTAACCAATATTTACAATGGCTTGAGTGTTGTTTCAAACTCGGTGAGCATCGAAGATCGTTCTGCGGTACTTCAATACCATTATGTGTACGGTTGGTTGGTGAAGGTATAATTTGTGAAAACAAGTTCATTTGAGCAACATCTATGCATGCAATTAACAATTAAAGGCGGAATCATGCTTGTATGCACTAAAAAACAAAACTTTACCCATGTAATTGAAGGCCTAGTAGTTGCGGTGAACCAAGACTCAACTCGAATCTTAAAGAAAGGAGTTGAGAAACATTTATACCTTTGAAGCACCTATTTGCTTAGCAAAGGATATTCACCCATGTTAGGGCCTTGTTTCCTTAGTCTCCTTGCTCATTGGCTCCATGGATGTGGATGGAGGAACTTTGCTTTTTGGCTCCATGACTTCTTGGATATGGATGACGGAATGGATTCTCCAAGTTCCCAAGAAAGGGAACCTTTAAGTTTCCACACCAAGGAGAGCATTGAGGAAGATATGAGTGACCAAGGAAGAAATGGATGCTAGTTCATTCTTCCTAGGGTGGCTGGCCTCCTAAGAGAAGAGAGAGATTTTTTGTGTTTTTCTCTTTTCTCTCTAGAAAACCCCTTCTATATCCACTTACATTGAGTGGCATAATTGAAATTAAAACCAATTCTTCCTCACACTCTCTATGGCCGGCCATGTGTGTTCATTGGGCTTTCATGCCCTTTATGTTTTCAAGTTGTCATACAACTTGAGTTATTAGACTTGAAATTCGAAGCCCATTGGGCCTTGGGGCCCAAAACTAACTCGAGGTCTAAAACGAACTTATTCGTTTGATTAATTAACCTATTAATTAATCCTAGCCATAAATAATTAAACCATTTAATTATTCTTACTCATCTCCATTGTTTCTTCAATCTCTACCTTACATGGTGTACGATCCATTAGGTTCCTTTTAGCAAGGCAGTGGGCGATTAGAACTCTTCAAATCGATTGTGAATTGAAACTTACTTTTCAATTCTCCCTTTAGTGATTATACACCTTTAGGGCTTCCATAAACCATGAGTGATACCTAGCAGTATGTCATGGCTACCCAAGCTAATCAGAAGAGGTGGAGAACGTATTTAGTTTGGGATTACAATGCAATACGGTCTTTCTTTAATACAATACTCTTGACCACATTGTTTGATTTGATATTTTATTCATTCTACTATACAATGTGATTCTATTACTTATATGATTACCTTGAATGTGATTTGGAACGAATTCCTAAATCTCATTCATACTTTGGCCAGAGATTCTTAATCATATCATAGAGTATTCTCCCTCAAATGGTTTGAAGGTTAGGGATCTCTTGTTGTGCATTCACTTGCCTCCCTGGCTAAGTGGCTTATACTTAACCATAAGACAACTATGATGCCTCAGGTCAAAGGACTACTTTGCATTATCCTAACCATGAGTTTTCATGTGACATGGGTATGAGAACTCCTTGTTGATCACGTTTAGTGGACTCATTCTCTATCGAGCACCTACATGCTTATCTTGGTGTCAGTCACACCAATGACTCGAGACCAGTCACTCTCTCTAAGAGAAGACATAACTCGTATTGATCTTAACAGACTGTCAATGCCCAATTGGCAATCCTATGATCAGGAACGTTTAGGATATGTATACGAAAGACAATGGTCTCATGAATCTAACTTCTTTAGATCACATTCTCCCAATTACATATTCCTTGGACTTATCGTTTAAGCATATAACATTTATATGAGACGGCTTTAAACAATAATCTTTGCCCTTTATATTAAACTAGATTAGTTTAACATGTGAAATGTCTGTAAAATATCATCATATGATTGGCTTCAGGGCACATTTCCAACGGTTGGGTGAGTACTTTGGCACTCATTTTTTGTCGACTTTAGACAAGTCAGGGCATTCTTCACTAACTTTAGTCAAGCTAGGGTCTTTGATGACAAAGTACTCTGGCGTGCTTTTTGCAAAGAGCCTTGATGATTTGCAAGCGCAAGCATTGTTTCGAAGTTGTGAAGGTTTGAGAATGGACCATTTAGCAAAGGTTGGTTCGGCACGGCGAGGCCTCATAAATGATTCACACTTTTGTTCCTCCGACTTGTCTTATTTTACGAGCCTTCACTCAGGGTATGTTTCTTTACAGCAAGGAGATCGATGTATTATTCAACCATATAATCCTCACCGTTTCAACATGCAATTTGATTTTGTCCAACATGTGCCAGGCAAGCTAAAGGAGAACATATAGCGAAATCTTTGCAAGTCGTGTATATGCATTGGGAGTCTTGTACTCGTTCATGTACAAATGCTTTCATCACCATTCCGGCCAAGGACGAGTTTAAGAGCAATCCAGTGACCTATGCCTACGTAGGTTGGTGGTTGAAGATGCACCATGAAGACTTGGTGACTGCAAGTGGCACTAATTCTTCTCATTCACACAATGATACTACAAGAGAGGGTTGTTCCCCGATTCCTACACAGGTAGCCCCTTTTGATTGTGCTTGTACAGCTCCTTTGCAAGATAGACTCGCAGCTTTAGCTCCTCAACGCCCGTGGATGCTTCTGAAGAGGCGGGTGACGAAGTTGATTCGCATGAAGATGAGCTTGTTCTGCGACAGCGTCAACAAATTTTGAACAAGCGACCGCATGAAGGTGCTTTGGATGACAGTGATGTCAATTTTTGTCATAAGAAGAAGAAAGTGTTTAGTCCTCCTCAATTTGACTCAGCGAACATGTGCGTTCATTCTTATATGGAGATGCTATTTGGAGGCAATTTACCTACAGATGAAAAGATTGCGGATCCGCCTGTTGTAGAGCTTGTTCCAAATCTGCCAAGTTGTCCAAGCATGCCATGTGTAGGTGAAGGTATGCAAGAGCCCCTCATGCGTCCAGCACATTTGCCTGCTAGCTCTGAGATCTCTCTGAGAGGGCCAAACCTTAGTGGCACTGAGCAATTTATCCATCACATCAAGCTTCGCGCGGCCATAGATCTTAAGAGCCATATTGAGAAGATGATTTCCAAGTGCCCGTTGAAGGACCTTGCTTTGCTCGAGAAGGACTTGTCGAAGCTTGTTTCTACGATTGACAATCTTAACGTTGATTCCTCTCTCTTGAGAGTCAAGATTGCGGATCTTATGGCTACCTCAACTGAGTATTCTTCCTTGCATGCTATTTCCTTGAAGAAATTGAGTCCAGAGACTAGAGCTCAACAACTTTTGGTAATAGACTTATCAATTTCCCGAGTTCGGTCTTCTCAGCAAGCTGTTTCGAAAGGTTATCAAGCTACAGGGACCTCTTTAACTTCGGTCCAGGTGCGTCTAGAACCATTGGCATGAAATGTAGTTGGAAGCTGAAGCATCATGACTTCAAGGCATTCTCTCGGAGCAGGAAACTACACTTTCTTAGCATCAAAAGGAGATTTTACGCCTAGAGCAAGGGAGAGGTGCGGCCATGGAAATGCCTACCTTGTCTCCCACCGATGTAGAGACTTTGAAGACTTTGGAAGGCTTGCTTGAAAAATGTCGTCGTAGTTTTAGGGACGTAGGTCTTCAGTAGTGTCTTCCATTTTTTTGCTTGAAGCCTTCTTTGTTTTTGCTTATTTTGTAATAAGGCTTTATAGCCAAATTCTTCCTTTAAAGAAATAAAGTATTCACATTTTGAATTTGTTCTTTATTCTTCAAGGTGTTTGTGTCTTTTTTTGTTGATGATGTGACTGTACTTGAAGTTTTTGAAGTTTCAAGTTGCCTACGTACCCTCGGTTGAGGAAGGATCAAGTCATGACGTAGTTTAAAGGAGTGATGGGTTTTGGCTATCTTGATGGTGATTTTTTGTTTTTGTTTTGCCATACACAGTTTGTGCTCTTGCGGGCCAGAAGCTTTGTGTTGTGTGCAGTATAGGCTCATGCAGGCCATAAGCTTTGTACTGTGTGTAGTTCAGGCTCATGCAGGTGAGGAGCACTGAGTGTTTGTTTTAGGGGTAATAGCACTTCAAGAATTTGTTGTTGATGGGGCCGATCTTCAAGTCGTCTTTTGCCATGATTAGGTAGGCATCGTTGGTGTAGACCTTTTGTATTACGTAAGGTCCATCCCACTTTGATGTGAACTTGCTTTTTGTTTTGTGAGTTGTGATGATGGGCCTTGGTAATGCCAAGACAAAATCTCCAATTTGGAAAGACCTTGGGCGGACCTTCTTGTTGAATGCCTTGGATAGCTGTGCTTGGTAGCATTCCAAGTGTTGTTGAGCTTCGAGCCTCATTTCATCGAGTGCTTCCAACTCTTGAATTTGTAGCTTTGCGTTTTCCTCTTCAGTCAAGCCTTCTTGTATAGCCATCCTTAGTGAGTGGATTTAACTTTCGAGCGACAGAACAACTTTCATGCCATATATGAGAAAACAAGGCGTAGTTTGGGTAGGAGTCCTATGTGTCATCCTATATGCCCAAAGTGCTTCGCTTATTCTTTCGTGCCAATCTCTCTTTGTTCGGTCGAGCACCTTCTTCAGGAGGTTGCACAACGTTTTTGTTGAATGCTTCCGCAAGACCGTTGGCCGGAGCATGATACATGGAAGACTTATGCTGCTTAAACTTTTATTTCTCGCAGAGCTCGTTCATGAGTGATGCGAAATAGATAAGCACACAAATTAAACCCTCTTTTGTCAAATTGTAGTAAAGATGTAAGTAGGGATCGTTCTAAACCGGGGATTAGGAGGGATTGCTAAACTCTTGAAAACTAACTCAATAATGTAAAAACAAAGTTTAAAACACTAAACTAGACTCAAAGAATGTAAAATTAAAAGTTAAAACACCAAAACAAAGCAAAGGAACCAAAACAGCAAATAAACACTCAAAACTGCCTTAGAAGCACAATCTGGGCAGTTTTGAGTACTAACACAAATTTGGACGAATATACGTTATAACTTGACTCAAAACACTTAAAAACACAAATCAAACACTTTCTAACTAATCTAAGACTTCAAAATAAAGGGGGATTTGTTTTGGACGAAAATTGAAAACAAAACAGAAACTTTAAAACAAAACAGATTGTAAAACGTTTTGGATGAAAAGGATGGATGAAAGGCTAGTTAGGAGGTTCTTCTCCACACATGACACACTTGCAAACAAAACGATTTTCAGTTGTTCTTCCAATAAATTATGAAACTCAACACCCCAAGTTAATTAGATACGCTTAAATTAACCTTCAAGTTCTCCTTAAGTTAATGAATTGGATGGGAAAGCGCATACAACAATTCAAAGCATTCCTCAAGGGTTCCTTACGTGATGAGCACAATAAAGATACAATCAAGAATCATGAAGCACAATGAGAACTATAAGTGTTGACGAGGCATTCGTTACTATGATGAGCATGAAACTAGTGCCAAGAATTCATTCAACGCGATCGTTTTCAAGCGACCTTCACTACTTGTGATTATAAGATTGTAACTATTAGGTGAAACTCCCTCATAATCTAGCATCATATTCATGCATGAAAACTAAGCGTGCACTCTCAATCAACATACACAAATAAGTTATCAATCAAGTAGATGAACGAATTGAATCCACAACTTATGAAATAACAACTGAATGTAATCAAATCATATTGCAAGCATGTACATGGTTTCGAATCACCCCCCAACTAAGGGGGTTTAGTTCCTCATACTCACAACACAAAGTTTATTGAATTGAAACATTGAAAACATAAGAAAGATTACACCTAAAAGTTCCAGCAATCTGCAATAGACTAGCAAGCACATTCAAGAGCACTCCTTCTTCCTTCTTGCTGCGGCACAAGGTATGGAGATGGTTTGAATGGGTTTTGGATGATGGAGAATGGTGGGAAGGTGTCTAGGATGGGTGTTTGGCACGGCTAGGAAGGGTTGGGGTCAGAAGATATGGATTTGGGTGAAGGTTGGGCACGGCAAAGGTAGGGGAAAGGTTTCTGGCGTGAATGGATGTGAATGGGTGTGTGTGGAATGTTTTGTGGCTGCAACAAGGAGGTTTATTTAAAGGAAAACAGAAATTCAAACCCTAGGTTGATTAGGAAATCAGAAATTAAGTCTAAGGATTCTAGAATTAGGAAATAAAATCAGAAACTTAAAGGAAAATAGGCAAGGATATGCGGCAATTACTTAAAACACAAAAGTAATGTGTTTTAAGTCAGATTTTGGGAAAGAAACCCTCTCCCTTGCACGGCAAGGAAGAGGAAATGATGAGGGAGGTGCGGCTCATGTTTTAAGAAAGGAAACATGTCCTAAAACTAAAGGGAAATAGGTCTACTTGTGTGGCAAGGGTTTGGGAAAGGTCTAAGTGACCTAAAACTGATGGGAAAGAGGATCCCTTGCACGGCAAGGAAGGGGGATTAAGGGAAAGGTGCGGCAAAGGTCCTAGAGTGGTTTAGGGCCTTTGTTTGGTGTCCCAAAGTGCTTAAAAGGTATTCAAAGTGGCTGGAAATTAAGGACATTTAGGAATAGGGAAGGTCAACCAAAATAGGAAACCTTGGCTTAACTTTCCTACTTCAAGTAGGAATCCTTGTTGGAGTAGGAATCTTTGTTCTTCTAGGAATCCTTAAATGAGTAGGAATCCTTCTTCAATTAGGAATCCTTCTTGGATTAGGAAACCAACTTTCTTCAAGACTTCAATTCATCCATTCATTTTGCTCCAAAAGGCTCCAATTTGCTTCTTTTTGCACACTTTGGCCTTAGAACCTGAAAACACACAAAAGTGACTTTAAACACTAAAATAGCTAAGTAAACACAACTTAAATGCACGAGAACAAGCCAATTAAGTAGCATAAATATGCTCCTGTCAATGAGTCGATTGGAGAACTGTTTTTTGTTGTCGATGATGATGTAACGAGGCGCACCATATCGGTGGATGATATGCTCCTTGATGAAATGGACGACAACTTCCTTCTTGACTTCAGTTAGGGGTACGACTTCAGCCCACTTGGAAAAGTAATCTGTTGCAGCTAGAATGTAAGCTTATCCTGCATATGACTTTAGTGTGATTGGTCCTACGACGTCTAATCCTCATGCATTAAATGGCCATGAGGCAACTATAGGGTGTAAGGGCTTAGGTGGTTGATGTATGAAGTTGGCGTGGAATTGGCAGGCTTGGCACCTTTTGGCGTATTCCAGGCAATCTTTCACCATGCTTGGCCAGTAGTAGCCTATCCTTTTAAGCTGGAAGTGCAACTTTGGTCCAGACTAATTTGTTCCGCATACAACTGAGTGTGCTTCTTCCATGGCTTGATTAACTTCTTCCTCACCTAGGCATCATAGAAGTACTCTTTCAAAAGAGCGTCGGTAGAGTGTTTCTTTGTAGTAGAGGAAGCGAGGTGCTCCATGCTCCAAGTAGTCGATCAGAGATTGTCTCCACTCTTCAATGTCGACTAGAAGTTCTGAGATAACGTTTATATCATCCAGTAGCATTTCAGTAACGAGCAGGATCACCCATTTTTGGTAAACTGGCATGTCTGTAGCTTCATCTTCTCCTAGCGCCATACTTGAGGCTAAGTTAGCGAGAGCGTCTACCATTCGATTTTCTTTTCTTGGCACATGTTCTAGCTTCACGGACTTAAATTTCTGTAGCAATTGAGTTGCTAGCCAGAAGTATGGGACAAGATCATCTTTCCTCACTTCATATTCCGTCAAGATTTGATTGATTATGAGCTTGGAGTTGCCATACACTTTTAGCGTTGTGATTTTCATGTTGATTGCCATTTGGAGTCCAATGATCAGCGCTTGGTACTCAGCGACGTTGTTAGAGCATAGCTTGCTTAATCGGAAGGAATATGGTAGTATTTGTCTTTATGGTGACATGAATACTACTCCTGCCTCTGCTCCATCTGCTCGTGCAGATCCGTCGAAGAACATCATCCATATTGGGAAGATGTCGACATAGAACACCTCCTCATCAAGCAGGTCGTCTGAGATTTTCCAATCAGCTAGCACTTGTCCCTTGACAGCTTTAACTGGAACTTAAGATGATTGAGAAACAACGCCCATTTGCCTATTCACCCTGTCAAAACTAGCTTGGACATTATGTATTTGACCGAGTCAGCTTTAGCAACCAAGTGGATGAAGTAAGCATGCATGTAGTGTCTAAGCTTTTGGACAGCAAAGACTAAGGCAAGGCGCATCTTCTTGATTGCTAAGTAGTTGAGCTTGGCACCAGTGAAGGTTTTACTTAGGTAGTAGAGTGCTCTTTCCTTTTGGTATTCATTTTCTTGTGCCAAGAGTGCTCTAATTGAACCTTCTTATGCAGCAATGTATAGGATGTGTGGCTTTTTAGGTACGGGTGCTCATAAGATACATGAGCTTGACAGGTATCGTTTTATGCTCTTAAAGGCATTGTGGCAGATGTCATCCTATATGAACGGAAGGTCCTTCTTCATGAGTCGACTGAAGGGTTGACAGCGTCCAGCGAGGTTGGAGATTAAGCGTCTGATGAAGGTTAGCCGTCCTCGTAAGCTTTTTAGCTTGTGTAGGTTTCTTGGCTCGAGCATGCTTTGAATGGCCTTGATCTTTGATTGGTCCATTTTAATGCCACAGTGCTTGACAATGAAGCCAAGGAACTTCCCATAAGTAATGCCAAATGCACACTTCAACGGTTCATTTTGAGGCTGTAGTGTCATAGTTTGTCGAATACCATTCGTAAATCCTTCAAGTGATTAGATATTTTCTTGGTCTTGACAACCACATCGTCTACGTAACATTTTACATTTTTATGTAGCATGTCATTAAAGATTTTCTGCATTGCGCATTGATATGTAGCTCTAGCGTTCTTCAGACCAAAAGGCATTACCTTGTAGCAATAGATACCTTTTGGAGTGCAGAAGGTTGTTAATTCCTCGTCTTCGAGAGACATACGAATTTGATTGTATCTAGATGAGCCATCCATGAATGACCATGCCTCATGGCCAGTGGTTGCGTCCACCATGATTTCGATGATTGGCAAGGGAAAGTCATCCTTCGGGCAAGCGCAAGCATCGTTAAGGTCTCGGAAGTCTACGCAAACACATATTTGTCCAGATTTTTTAAGGACAATAACGATGTTGGAGATACACTTAGGGTATTGCACATCTCGGATGAAGCCTGCTTCAATTAGCTTGTCAATCTCGCCCTCAATTTGTGGGATGAGCTTGGATCGATAACATCTTTGACTTTACTTTATAGGTCACGTTTCGGGCTTGATTGCAAGATGATGCACGATGATGGTAGGGTCAAGGTCGGGCATTTCCTTATAGGTTCAAGCAAAGACGTCTCTGTACTCCAAGAGTAGTTGGTAATACTCTTCGACCTCAAGCGTACTTATCAGTGCATTTATGATGATAGGCTTTGATTCTTCATTTGTGCCTGAGATCAACCGTGACTTGCCCCCCCGTCTTTGAGTTGAGGTGGCTCAACAGTGACATCTTCCTCGGGGAATTCGTCTTCTTCATTCTCTTGGATCGTGATGTGGAAGACGTCTTGGACATTCTCTTTAGAGCCATCCCCTTGGGCTTGTTGGCGTAAAGATTGGCAGGTGTGGATGATGGTGCGCCTTCTTACCTTCAATGGTCTTTTTGTGTCCACCTTCAGGGTTGCTTGTCGTTTCATCTTTGAAGGAATCGAGCTTCAAACATCATCCTTTTTTGCTAGACCGTCGAGATTTTCTTCCTTTGGTGTTGTTTTCCTCTTTCTAGAAGGCTTCTTGGTTTTTTCAAGTCTTTCCAAGGCCGACTGTCGTGAAGGAGAACTAGCCATGTTGCTTTGTTTCTTGGGTTTTGACAACCTTTCGAAAATAGAGCTTTGGGGTGCTGGCGTGTTAAGCCTTTTGAAGATAGAGGTTCGATCTTGTCCACTAATGCGATCAAGTGCCAAAACCCTAGGTTTTGAAAATTCAATCGATTGAAGACTGATGTTCGAGGGGTGGGTTTAGGCTCTTCTTGATTTTGTTCAATGCTCAAGCTGTTGTGTTGAGTGCTAGTGTTCTTCGCTTTTCTTGAGATCTTCATAGGTGTATTTGGTGTGAAGCCAAGTCCAGCTTTGTTGTTGTCAACTCTGTAACCATGCTCCTTCAACTTCTTTTGAGTCTCGGTGAGGTCATGTTCTTTGTCGTTGACAGTGTTTCCGTTCTTCTTTCCAAGATTTGGGGAGGAAGCGAAATCGTACCCAGCCTTTAACATGAGTTTGTAGGCGTTTGGGTCGAAACCTTCTTCGGTCCTCTTGGTTAGAAGAGAGCTTAGTTCTACCCCCTTTGGCAAGGGTTTTACAAAACCTTGTGGGGGTTTTGAAACTTTAGCATCGCTGTGTCAAAAGTGACACTGCATTTGTCTTGAGTAGCTTTACATTGTCTTTGTACAGTTGTGTGTCGGCTTTGCTTACTCCAGTTTCGAATGGGGATTGCCCATTCTTTATTCTTAACATCGGGATGTATCGAAAGATGGGTGTTCTTGACCTTTTTGAGGGTGTCACACTCCCTTTAGTTGTTACGGGCTTAGCAGGCTTATCGTTATCTTTGCTTGAAGATGGCACGGCTTCCCCTTCTTGCTTTTTGGGCACCGCTTGCCACTCATTCTTTTTGGGTGCGGCTTTGCCTGTGGACTTGATCTCTTTTGGAAGAGCTTCAGGCACCATTTCTTCATCCATGTAGAACTTGGCGTCTGCCAAGTGTGATTCGCCTTCAATGAATGGCTTGGTGTCGCTTTGTATCACCTTCACCCATTCTCAGTAGAACTTTAGGCATTGGTGGAGGGTGGACAGCACCACTCCATTCTCGTGGATCCAATGCCTTCTTAAGAGCAAGTTGTAGGAAGTTTTTGTGTCAATCACTTGGAATAGCGTGCTTGACTTGAGTTCGCTAATGGTCATTTCAACTCGGACCATGCTCATTGCTCTTTGTCCTCCTTGGTTAAAACCTTGGATTGAAAGACAACTTTGGGATAGTTCATCTACCTTGATGCCAGTTGTAGTCATTGTTGACTTTAGCATGATGTTTATGGCCGAACCTCCATCCACACGCATGCGATTGACTTTGTGCTCCCTCACATACCCAGAGATGAAGAGATGACGGTTATGGGGCTTTGACCCTAGCAGCAAGTCTTTGTCAGTGAAGGTGATTGCATCATGGGTGGCACAACATGTGGTCGAAGCTCCAGGCCTTTGTCCTTTCTTTGTTGTATTTTGTGGTCGTTGGGACTCGCCAAGACCGCTATTAGTGCTATTCGAATGTCTTTGGGCAATTGCAACACCTCTTTGATGCGAAAGTATGACGCTAGGCTTTCTTCATGCGTATAAGTTTTTTTCTTCCTCGAAGATGACAACTTTGCCTTTTGAGGGCGTTTTTTATCTCTACTTCAACCATGTGACAGGTAGCGGTAATGCACTATTGGAAAAAATCCTTTGGGAAGTACTCGTGCAAAGAGACGGGAATGCGTGGCTCTTGCTCCCTAAGTTCCCTAGCATACGTCAGCTTAACAGCTTTTACGTTTCGCTTTGGCTTCATATTGTTGCGGCGGCGGTGATTTGTCACTTGTTCCACTTTTGGCTTTGTGGCTTGTGGTCTTGGCTTCCTTGTCTTCTTGTAGGTCACCAGTGTCCACCCCTCTTCATCGTCAGTAAGTGCATTTTGGTCACTTGCCCCCAACGATGGTTGTGTAGAAGGTGCCTTGTGGCTTGAGCATGGAGGAGAATGAGCATACGTTACTTGGAGAGGCACGGGATCAAATGATCCAAACACAATTGCAGTAGTGTGTGTTGTGGCTGTGTCTTCAAGGTTAAGTTCAATTTGCCATTGTTATGCCAACTTCATGATGAGCTCCTTAAGGATGAAGCACTTGCCAACAGGATGGCTCACGATACGATGGTATTTGCAATACCTAGAATCATTAAAGTGATTCATCTTTTCGGGGCGTTTGCACTCAGGTAGCTCGATCACCTTTTTCTCCAACAAGTCATCTAGCATTGCAGCCACGTCATAGTCCGAAAAAAGTTACGTCTTTTGCTTCAGCTCCTTCAAGGTGTTTTTGTACCTATCTTGGGTGTGAGAAGGCTTACCTCTTTTTATGTCATTTGCTTTGTTCTTAGAGGAGATCTTGATAGGCACATGGGAGGTCTTGATGGGGTACCGTTGACGGCAAAAGCTTCATTGGCGGGCTTCTTCCCAGTCTTGTCTACCTTCGGAGCGAACACCTTGTCCTTCTTGAAGCGATGAATGGCTCATTTTTCTCATGGTTGGTGATACTCAGCTCCATGTTATGGGAACGAGTCGCCAGTTCCTCAAATGTCCTTGGCTTTATGCCTTGAAGAAGTAGTGTAGCCTTCAGTGCATGCCTTGAATGCACATCTCAATGGCGGAGGTTTCAGAAAGCCGATCCTTGCAATCCAGAGTTAATGAATGCCATCTGTTAATGTAGTAGACGACAGGTTCATCCTTCCATTGCTTCGTACTCGTCAACTCCAGCATGCTTACGATGCGGCGAGTGTTGTAGAAGTGGTTAAAGAATTCTCTTTCAAGCTTATCCCAACTATTGATAGACTTGGGCTCGAGGTCGGTATACCAGTTAAAGAACTCCATGAATTGCTTGACGAGGTAGTCTCCCTCTGTCCCAGCATTGTTGT
Organism: Malus fusca; assembly: GCA_035220775.1. Taxonomy (NCBI): domain Eukaryota; kingdom Viridiplantae; phylum Streptophyta; class Magnoliopsida; order Rosales; family Rosaceae; genus Malus; species Malus fusca. The sequence goes on from CM069069.1 coordinate 28,998,115, forward strand.
AAGTTTTGATGAAATGGGCAATAAGTTATTTAGGATTGCCATTTCCATCGAATTGCATGAACTTTGGTAGCTGATAACCCCTTGACATCATCAAGGTGTCAATCTTCTTGGAGTAGGGCTTTGAGTATAGCACATAATCGTGCGAGCTTCCTTGGTACTGCACCTTGATAGTGTTAGTGATCATCTCATGCAGCTACTGGATAGAGAGAGATCCCATGAGCGTTGTTGCTTGGTCCAGCTTCTCCTCCACTTTCTCCACCAAAGGCTCTTCCTTTTTGTCTGTTTCTTCCTTTGGTGGATTAACCTTCAGGTCTGCTTTGTCATCGGGCTGCGCCTCTATATGGTTGATAAGCGTAGCAATTTGCAAGTCCTTCTCCTCCACGGTCTTTGTCAGCCTTGCAATTGCTTTACTCGTTTGAGCCAGTTGCTCTTCGATGGAAGTCACGCTAGTAGTCATGACTTGCATGAAATTCTGTAACTAATGAAACGAGAACACGTGTACAAAGTAGATTTGTATTGATGAATTTGTAGGTTACAATCTCTGTTTACAATGTTCCTCTGATTCAGTTTTCAAATTTGATGTAGATGCGTAGGTTGTTGATCCAAGGGTCGTGATGACTTTATCTCATACGAACGATTGAACGATTGCTTCATGTTTTGAGCTTGAAACAATGAGTGGATGATCTTTACCTCAGGTTTAGGGCTATGACAAAGGTGATGTTGATGTAGGACTTCGTTGATTCAAGGTTCTTGACGACATGATCTTGAAATGACATCGTTACAAGTTTTGAGCTTGCAACAAAGTCTTGAAGGAATCGGCATGAGTGCTTGTTGATTATTCAAGGACTGTTTCGGCTTTGGTTGTGCATTCTTCGAATAGAGCTTTGGCAGCGTATTAGTCTTCAAAGATTTGTGTAGAGGTTCTTCTCAATGTGTAATTTTTGACCCTATGCTTGTGGGAGGAACTTACATTTATAGACTTGTCAAAGCTTTCCTTTGGATGGATTTAGCTTTGATTTGTGTCTTGATTCGTCCATAGGATAATTTAGGCATATTTTGTGTCTTAATTTCAGCCACCTTTACTCCTTTGGCCGAAATTTAGAGGCTTTATTGCCTATTTTGTGAATAATCTTCAATTCTTGCTTGTTTTGTGACGATGCCTTCGCTTTCTTTCCAGTTTTAGGATCACTTTAGACCCTTTTGCCAAATTTTAGGGAGTTTTCTCCCTTGAGCCGAATTTTGGGAATATTTTATACTTCCCTTGCTTGATTTATGCCACATATCATTGATGACTTGTCCATTTATGATGAGTCATATGCCAACGAAATTTACATGTCTGCACCCATCTTTCTGGATCTGCTGATACGAATGGGAAACAAATGATGAACGAATGAGGCCACCTCCACTCTATCCTCCACTCTATCTATGGAGTCATCCTGATTGGTCTGCCAAGCACAGGACAATAGCTCAAAAGAATGGTCACATCTCTGCGTCACAAACGACTATGAATGAAGCACATCGTTTTGAATCTCGAATTCACAATCATTGCAGTGACACCCTAATGCTGATGGATGATGATTGGCAGATTGTGCCGGTGTTATCTTGATAGGAATCTAAGGGTAAAGGTTATTGTATGACAATTGGGATAGTGCCAAGTGTTATCATATTAGTACATAAAACTGTATTAGTTGTAAAAGTTGTGAGTTAGCTGTAATTGGTTAAGGTTGTTGGGGTCAGTTGCTATATAGTAGGAAGTGTAAGATACAATTGGATATGATGAAAAATAGTATTGTTCCTTCTTGTTCATATTCTCTATCATTGAGAGTCAAGGTTGATCTAGGGTCTATCATTGGTATCGAGCCAGTCATGATCTTTCATCCCTTCTCTGTGCTGTATGACTCGTTCTTCAACAAAGAAAGCCATGGAATCGCATAATCAACTTACTGTGATAAACAACACTCTCAACATTTTGCTTCAAAGGTTTGACGCCATGGAAGAGCGCCAAGATTCATTCAACGCTCGATTCGAGAAGTTTCATCTTGATTTTGTGGATAAATGTGATAAGGGTTTTCATGTGGATTCTTCAGATGCAGCCCTTTCAGATCCCAATTTGTGTGAAGATGCAAGAACCCATCAATTCAAACGCCAAGATTCAGACTTTCACCCACGGCCTCCATTGGTGAAATTGGATTTTCCTCGATTTCAATAAGGCGATGATCTTCTTGGCTGGATTTATAAAGTAGAACACTACTTCGATTACTTTGACATTCCTGTGGACAAGAAGGTTCGAATGGCCTTTTTCCACATGGAGAATGAAGCACTTCAATGGTTTCAATGGGTAAATTGTGTTAAGAATTACCCTAAATGGGAGGATTTCACAAAGATTTTTTGTCATGAATTTGGATCATCTGATCTTGTTGATTGCACTGAGAATTTAGTGAAGCTTCGCCAGAATGGATTACTCAGGGATTATATCATGGAATTCCGACGATTGGCGAATAGTAGTGGGGAAATGACTCCACGAATATTGAAAAGCTAATTCATTGGATGCTTGAAACCGGAAATTCGTCATGATGTCAAGATTCTTCGACCTTTCGATGTTCATGAAGCTATCGCCTATTCCTAACAAGTGGATGCTAAACTGGCAGAACTCAAGGTAAAATCTTTTTCAAGAAATTCCTTTCCTACATCACAATTCAAGCCTACTTATCTGTCTGACATTACCAATATACCAAAACCTGAGTCTTCAAAACTAAATGATAACTTTAGAAGACTAACAGCTGCAGAAATTGAGTTTCGCAGAAAAAATAGATTGTGTTTCAATTGTGATGAGAAATTCTCTAAAGAACATGTGTGTACTGGTCCAAAACGGCAAAATTTACTGATGGATGTGTATGAAACTGAACATCTTAGTGGGCATGAATATGATGATAATGAAGAACCTGAAGTCACGACTTGTGCAGTTTATGGCATGCCTGCCCCAAAATCTATCAGGACCACGAAGGTCAATGGGTTGGTGTTGAATTGTCCTGCTATTTTCTTGATAGATTCAGGAAGCTCACACAATTTCATTGATATTACCTTAGTAAAGCAATTGAAGGGTCACTTAGATACTACACATCCATTCTCTGTTAAGATTGCAAATTGAGGTTCCATGACCAGCCCTGGTTGCTTAGCCCAAGTCTCTATTCGACTTCAGAATTATGCAACTGTGTTGGATTTCTATGCTCTCCCTTTAGGAGGCTGCGATATTGTTCTCGGAGTATAGTGGTTGAGAACATTAGGACCGGTTTTGTGGGATTTTGATACGATGATTATGCAGTTTGTTCTTGAAAATACCACATTCTCTATCACAAGTCCTCAGATTCAAGATCCCCAGTCAGTCTCTTCCTTGCAAATGGATAAGTTACTCACCCATGATCACTGTTTGGGAGCTGCACTATTTGTTTTACAAGTCAGTAAGGAGACCATAACTACGTCCAATCTTTCTCAACTGAATTCCACATAAGAAACTGATCTACAAGTTTTGTTGGACCAATTTCAGCCTGTATTTCAAACACCAGCAGGATTTCTGCCATCACGGTCCCATGATAATAGGATACCTTTGATAGAAGGGTGCAAACCTCCTAGTGCAAGACCCTACAAGTATGGTCCATTCCAAAAGACTGAAATAGAAAAATGTGTCAAATAACTGCTAGATTCTAGGTTTATAAGACCAAGCCACAGCCCTTTCTCCTCTCCAGTTTTGTTAGTGAAGAAAAATGAGGGTACTTGGAGAATGTGCATGGACTATAGGGCACTCAAACTATTGACAATTAAAGACAAGTACCCTATACCATTGATTGATGATAAGCTCATATTTATATATATTTTACATCAAATTCTCTTGTCTTTTGTTAGTTATTTCCTCATATTTTTGTGCTATTTACTTTGTTTTTGTGTTTTATCGAATTTATCTAGCTAAGAAAATAAAAATAGCATAAGTGTGATTTTATGTAATAAATTCGTGTCAAAACTGTTTAGCTTTTAAATTAAATAAAATATTATATATATATATATATAATAATAATAATTCATATCATGGTTTGTTTTATATAAAATAAGAAAATAAGAAGAAATATAAAAATAAGGAGTGCTGGGCGCATTAAGCTAAAAAGGAAGTCAGGAAGGACTGAAGTGCGCAGAAGAGTGGAAAGAAAGGAGCTGGCTTGGCACTGACAGGATGAGTGGAGAGAGAGAGCACTGAGAAGTGCGGAAGAAAAAGAAATAAAGGAAAGGCTGTCACTAGGCAGCAAGGGTTGAGGGAACGGAAATAAAGGTGGGTCAGGAGACAGGGAGGCCGGGGGGATTTGGGGGATGGAACCATGCAGCTGCTCTTGGAAGCTCTATGGGACTGACGCAAGGAGAGCGTGAGCGAGAGACGCACGAGGAGACGGGCAGCACGACAGCTGCCTTGCGCAGCTTAGGAGACTTAGGCAGCTAGAGAGACAGACGAGCAGAGACAGCTTGCAGGAGGATGACACGCGGAGGAGGAAGGTCGGTTGAAGTGAGGAAATAGAGAGAGACAGCACGGAAAGCAAGGTCGGTTGAAGTGAGGGAAGTCAGAGAGCTGCCTTTGGCAGCTGAAATTGGAGGAGACGTGTGAAGAAGGAACAGCACAGGAGTGCTGTTGCGGGGACGTGCAGGGAACCAAGGACAGCCAGCTGGATGAATTGCCGCTTCAAGAAGAAGATGAGGATGACGACTTGGGCAGTTTAGAAGAATTCTTGTCGCAAACCCCTCAAGTCCTTATGCCATCCAACTCAGGTGAGGAGGTTCAAAATTCATTTCATTCTAACATTATTCCACCAAATGTCCCTTTTCCTTGCAGGTTTTTAAATCCCAAGGAAGAAGTGAATGAAAAATACGTTGTGGAAGCTCTTCCCAAGGTGCAAAGTGATATCAAAATTCTTGGTGCACCAAATTATGTTCCCGATGATGTTGAAACATTTAAAGAACCTTGCACACCAAGAAGAGGGATTCCAGAAAAGGAGGTGGCCGGAGAATATGTTGAACATATCAAAGAGGCTGTGCATGAGAAAATCAAGCCCAAAGAAGTTGAGACTGATGACACGGGACAAGCCACAACCATTATAATAAATTTGGCCAAGTTCAAAGTCCCTGAAACGTTCAAAGACGTGGTGTTTGTAATTGAGTTTGAACAAGATAGTAAGCCATCTTCTCCATTTTTAATTTTATGTTATACTAACAATCTAATTTTGATGATTCAGGCACCGTCATTAGAACTTAGACCGTTGTCGGATCATTTCAAGTACCACCGTCCGTTCAAGGATAAGCCCATGCATTTGAATAATGAAGGGAGGCCTAGGAATCACCCACAATCAGATTTGCATTCCTAATCCCTTCTCTTTACTGCTTTCATTTTGTTTTGTTTATTTAGTTGTGATTTTTGTTTTAGAAAGTTAAACATAGTCTTTTTACTTTGATTTACTTATTTTACATTGATATTTAAAAATAAAAATAATAATAATAATAATAATAATAATAATAAACATTACATTCATATAAATAAAAAATAAAAAAAATAATAAAAAAATAACAACAAAAATTAAAACAAAAATACTTATATTTATATATATAATTAAATAAACTTATAGCATAAATATTTTACAATAAAGTGAACTAATAGCTTTCATTGGTCGTTGGTAGGTGGTGCCTCGGAGGTCGACGGAGCCCTAGAAAGACGAAGCGCCAGAGTTGGATCATTCGGAGCCTCAATACTTGGTGCAGCTCCAGAGGACGAAGACAACATAAACCTCGGGAGTAACGCCATAAACCGTTGATGATCACTCTGAATCCGCACTTCGGACTCCTGCATCTGATCCAGCTTCCTCTTCATGCTTGTTGAGTAATTAGTTGCGAGCATGTGCAACTCCTTATTCTCATGCCTCAGTACTCTGACCTCCTGCCGAAGACTAGCCACTTCAGCCATCAACGACTCAACCTGACGAGTTCGTGCAAGAAGGCGCTGGCCCATGTTTGATACGGAGCCTGCGCATCGGACGCTGTAGGCCATAGAGTCCTGAACAGCCAGTTCGTCGGACCGCCTGGAAAGTATCCTAGTGTCTCTAGGAGTGAGCAGATTTCTGGCCACCACCGATGCGGTTGTTTCATTCATCATCATGGAATCCCCAACTGTAAGATGACCATTTGGGGATATGAAGGACGGCTGCCAAATGTTGGTTGGAGAAGACATATCACTATCTTCCCCAACATTCAAGTTAAGGCGACGGTCAGAAGGGCAAGACATATTTGAAGGTGTTGAGAATGAAGAGTCGGACTGATCAAGATTAAAAGAAATGCAAGAGGGAGTGTTTACAGGAGGGAACGTTTACCGGATGGAGTTTTTACATGAGGGAGCAAGTGTGTTGTGGAACAAACTTAGCGCCTCTATAAAAAGAAGAAATCAAGAGGCGCTCAGAAGAAATCAAAGTGGCGTCCTCTCGCAAATCGAAGAGCCGAGTTCTTTTCTCAAAAGTCGGACGCCGTTCTCAAAAGTCGGGCGTCTCTCTCAAAAGATGGAGCGGTCAGGAATCACGAGGCGAGCTGCTTTTCCAGATTTGTCGTCACTCGTCACGCGCGCTGTCAGCTTTGCGCAAATCACGGGTAGCTTTTTCAGAAAGCGCGTAACTTGTACTGTTCATCCATCCACCGGCTGCCGACAGGGGAACTTTTGGTTATTTCCACCATTGAAGTTGATTGCAGAATTTTAGCTTGGGGTTCATCGCTTGATTTTTCTGCAAATTAGGGAAGTTTTCAGTCCTATTGCTTTATTTTGTTTCGTTATATTTATTTATTTTATTTTTATTTGCATTTTATTGCATTTTCTGACATTGGGGACAATGTCTAGTTTAAGTGTGGGGGTAAAGAGTATAAAAGACCAAATTGAAAAAATTTTGTACCTTCGACGTTGAACTGGTTTCATTTGTTTCCATGTTATTGCTTTGTGTTTTCTTAATTAAGTTGTTGTCTAAAAAAAAAAAAAAAAAAAAAATCCAAAAATATTTCCTTGTTTTCCTTATTGTTTTGAATTAGATTTTTGTTAGTTTCCCGACCCAATGATATAATTGAATAAAATTTGAACCATGATCATCAAGAACTTAGTTAACATGTGTTTTGTGAAATTCCTAATTCTCTTGTTAGTTTTGTACATGTTTGATCATCTTTGAAAAACCAAATGCACATAGCCTTGTTGATGTGAATCTAAAGCATGATTTAAAGCTCCATTTGTGAATTTAGTGACCATATACATCCTATGTGAGTTTTTGAGCCTATTGAAAGTGTGTGCATTTTTCATACACTCCTATTCTTTCATGTGTGATGAACTTATGTGAGATACATCTCTAGAACTTGCGTAACGATCTTTCGAAATATTTGTCATTGATTGCATGAACTTGAAAATGATAGAGGCATTAGGTTTACCACCATGGCCCAAATAACCTTGTTTCCCAAAGAAAAATAATATCATTAGATTGCCAATTTGAGCCGTATTTGTGAGCCTTTTATTTCTTATCACCATATATGTCTACCCTTATGCCTGAAATATTTTTTTTTTCTTACCCTTTCCAAGCGAGCTAATGAGTAATGTGAAAATGTCTTATGAGAAGTGTTTGTGAAGTACTCGGAGGGTGTTTGGCAAAAGAATAAGTGTGGGGGTTTTTCATATTTGTTTCTGCTTGAAAAAAAAAAAAAAAAAAAAAAAAAGAAAAAGAAAGATTGTATACAAAGAAAATAAAAAGTTTTTAAAGTTTCAGTTTAAGGGTGTGGTTGGAGATGTCAGAAGAATCGTTGGAGAGCTTGAGTTCTTATAAATCTAAAGAAAAGAATTGCTTGCAATGTAACTTGGAACTTGTGTTTTCCTATTCTTTCGTTTCAATAACCCTATCCCTAAGCCTCATTACATCCAATAAAAGCCCTCTTGATTTAAGTTTTGCAATTATGACTGTGGAGAAGTGATTTTTATGCAAGCTTATGGTAGAAATTTCACATTTGATTCTTTGAGCGAAACACATTAAAACTAAACACATGTGTGATTGAGTGTATATCCAGTGAGAAGGTCGCTAGTTTGCATATGGTGTTTTTAAAACTAAAAATTTGAAATTGCATTAGCATGGCTATCTCACACACTACACTTCAAGGATGATTCAAAGATTACTGCTAATATTTGAATAAGGAAAATGAACTTGGATTAGCTTGTTGGTGTTAGCTATAGTTCTTGATGATTGTGTTCTCGAATGAAGTTCTATGAGGGTCACATAGGGGGAAGCTAATAATTTTCATGTTATTACTTTTTCTGTTTTCGTTGTTTTGCTCGAGGACTAGCAAAAGCTAAGTGTGGGGGTATTTGATAAGCTCATATTTATATATATTTTACATCAAATTCTCTTGTCTTTTGTTAGTTATTTCCTCATATTTTTGTGCTATTTACTTTGTTTTTGTGTTTTATCGAATTTATCTAGCTAAGAAAATAAAAATAGCATAAGTGTGATTTTATGTAATAAATTCGTGTCAAAACTGTTTAGCTTTTAAATTAAATAAAATATTATATATATATAATAATAATAATTCATATCATGGTTTGTTTTATATAAAATAAGAAAATAAGAAGAAATATAAAAATAAGGAGTGCTGGGCGCATTAAGCTAAAAAGGAAGTCAGGAAGGACTGAAGTGCGCAGAGGAGTGGAAAGAAAGGAGCTGGCTTGGCACTGACAGGATGAGTGGAGAGAGAGAGCACTGAGAAGTGCGGAAGAAAAAGAAATAAAGAAAAGGCTGTCACTAGGCAGCAAGGGTTGAGGGAACGGAAATAAAGGTGGGTCAGGAGACAGGGAGGCCGGGGGGATTTGGGGGATGGAACCATGCAGCTGCTCTTGGCAGCTCTATGGGACTGACGCAAGGAGAGCGTGAGCGAGAGACGCACGAGGAGACGGGCAGCACGACAGCTGCCTTGCGCAGCTTAGGAGACTTAGGCAGCTAGAGAGACAGACGAGCAGAGACAGCTTGCAGGAGGATGACACGCGGAGGAGGAAGGCAGCAAAGCTGCCTGGTCAGCTAGCGACAGGAAAGAGAGGTCAGCACGGGAACCTCGGTCAGGAGGGCAGGTCAGTAGAAACAGTGACGCGAGGAAGGAGGAGTCAGCGTGCGGAAATAGAGAGAGACAACACGGAAAGCAAGGTCGGTTGAAGTGAGGGAAGTCAGAGAGCTGCCTTTGGCAGCTGAAATTGGAGGAGACGTGTGAAGAAGGAACAGCACAGGAGTGCTATTGCGGGGACGTGCAGGGAACCAAGGACAGCTAGCTGGCGAGACAAGCAGCGCAGGGGCGCAGAAAAACAGAAGCACAGGTTGGGCAGCGTGAAGCCAGAAACTGTGCAGAAATTGCGAGCTGTCTTTTCTCTCGGTGTTATTCTTCCTTCAAACTTATGTTTTATTTTATGGTTTAAATTTATGAATAATGTGTAATTAATTTTTGTTTAGTTAGAGGTGAATTTGAAACCATGGATAAATGTTTATTATGATTTGATTTACTCTAGTTATGAATTCTTGAACGTTGGATGTGGTTTATTTTTCTGTGTTGATTAATAACTTGTTTATGTATGTGGGTTAAGGGTCGACACTTAATTTGCATGCTTAGACTTGATGCTAGGATATAAGGGAATTTCACCTAATCATTATGAACTTATATTCATGAGTAGTAAAAATCGCTAGCCACGATTGTGTTTAGTAAACCCTAGGTTGGATTAACATGCGTATTCCATAGTTATGAATGCCTAGTCGATGCTTATGATTTCCATTGAACTTAATGATCTTTGATATGTCTCTCTATCATGCGTATTCCATAGTTAGGGAACTTGATAAGAATAACTTGGTTGTGATGCGTATCCCGTCCAATTCAATGAATCTAGGGAAATCTGAAGGTTAATTTAAGCGGACCTAATTAACTTGGAGTATTGTCATTTATTCGTTTGTTGAAATCATAACTGGGAATCAAATTGTATACATTTATTTATGTGTGGATAAGGACCCCTCTAACTAACGTCTCATCATTCTATAAAATATATTTTCTTTGAAGTTTGTTTTAAAGTTTCTGTTTTAAATTCAATTTTGTCAAAAAATCAATCCCCCGTTTATTTTAAAGTGTTAGATTTGTTAGAAATAAATTTAGTTTGTGTTTTCTTGAGTCTTGAATTATTTTGAGTCTTTGGATTTGTTTTGGTTTATTTGTTAGTTTTATTTTGAGTGATTCTAGTTAAGTGTTTTGATTTTAGTTAAGTGTTTTGATTTTAGTTTAGTGTTTTAAATTTTGGTTTTACGTTTTTAATTTAATTTTACTTTGGTTAGCATCCCTAGTTAATCCCCGGCCTAGAACGATCCCTACTTATCCATATACCACAACTGTCACAAATAGGGTTTAAATTTGTGCGTTAATTTATTTTCGCATCAATTGATGAGCTATTAGATGAACTTTTTGGTGCAAAATATTTCTCCAAGTTGGATCTTAAGTCGGGTTATCATCATATTTGGATGCATCCCAAGGATATTGATAAAAAGACATTTCGTACTCATGAGGGCCATTATGAGTTCTTAGTTATGCCTTTTGGCCTGACAAACTCCCCTGCTTCTTTTCAAGGTCTAATGAATGAGATTTTCAGACCTTATTTTAGGAAATTCATCTTGGTATTTTTTGATGATATCTTGATATATAGTGCCTCTTGGGAATTACATCTCCATCATTTGAGTCTTGCTTTGAGTTTGCTGCGAGATAATCAACTATTTGTCAAGCTTTCTAAGTGTGCTTTTGGGAAAATGCAAATTGAATATTTGGGGCATACGGTTTCTGAAAATGGAGTTGTTGTTGACCCTTCGAAATTAAAAGCCATTGCAAAGTGGCCGCTACCTGTTTCTGTGTTAAGAGGTTTTTTAGGCCTCACTGGATACTACAGAAATTTTATTCCTCATTATGGCAGAATATGTGGTCCCTTGACTCAACTCTCAAAAAAGGATGGATTTCATTGGAGCCCTGCAGCCACAGCAGCATTTCAAGATCTCAAAAATGCCATGATGTCTCCCCCAGTCTTGGCTCTCCCAAATTTTTCAAAACCTTTCATTATTAAGAGTGATGCTTCAGGTACGGGTATAGGAGCAGTGTTGCAGTAAGAGGGTAAGCCGATTGCATTTACAAGCCAGTCTTTAGGACAAAAAAATCAAGCTTTATCAACTTATGAAAGAGAAATGTTAGCAGTGATTCATGTAGTTAAGAAGTGGCAATCGTATCTTCTTGGGAACCATTTCATTATACGAACAGATCACCACAGTCTAAAGTATTTTCTGCAGAACCGAGCTAATTCTCCTTTTCAGCAGAAATAGGTCTTTAAACTACTTGGCTTTGACTACGAAATTCAATATAGAAAGGGTACTGACAACAAAGCAGTGGATGCCTTGTCTAGAATGTTTTCAGATTTGAAGACCACACATGCCACTACTTCAAACAGTATTGTTGTTTCTGATGCAAGTAATGTTGCTAATATTTCTGTGACCCGGAGTGTTCGATAGTGAACTCACTACCATATCTTACCTTTATATGTCTTAGCTCGATGATCTTCACAGACATGTTGAGCAAGATAGTTGGATCTTAGCAAAATCACAAATTGTTTTGAATACAATTTCAGATTTTGTCCCATTGAAATTTTTGAGATACCATTTTGCTAATGGTTTTTTGAGGTACAAAAATAGGATTGTCTTAAGTCCTACAAGTTCTTGGAATGAGAAATTGTTTGAGGAGCATCATTTCACACCTAGTACAGGCCATGCAAGTTTTCTCAAGACTTACAAAATGATCTCCAAGTCATTTTATTGGGAGGGTATGAAGAACAACATCAGGGCTATGGTTGCTGGCTGTGATATCTGTCAGAAAAACAAGTATGAGTCACTTGCTCCTGCTGGACTCCTTAACCCTTTACCTATTCCCCAAAGGGTGTGGACTGACATCTCTATGGATTTCATCACTGGACTTCCTCCTTGCAAAGGCAAATCTGTCATATTTATAGTTGTTCACCAGTTTTCGAAAGCTGCACACTTTATGTCCATATCTCACCCTTATACAGCCCACTCAGTAGCTCAGCTCTTCATTGATCAAGTGTTTAAACTACATGGGATGCCAACCTCCATTGTCTCCGATAGAGATCTAATTTTCATCAGCTCATTTTGGAAAGAATTCTTTAAACTTTAAGGCTCTAAATTGTGTCTTAGTTAAGGATTTCATCCCCAAACAGATGGGTAGACTGAAGTTCTAAATCGGTGTTTAGAAACATACCTACGGTGTTTCTGTAGCTTGCAGCCCAAGCAATGGCTGAAATGGCTTCCATGGGCGGAGTGGAGTTACAATACATCTTATCACTCTGCAACTAAGCTCACACCCTATGAAGTGGTGTATGGACAGCCTCCTCCACATGTTCCAATCTATGAATCTGGTACTACAAAAATTGACTCGGTGGATCAGTGTTTACAAGATAGAACCAGGATTTTATCTTTTCTAAAGACTAATATGGAAGCAGCTCAAGTGAGGATGAAAAGTCAAGCGGACAAACATAGAACTGAAAGATCTTTTGAAATTGGTGATTTTGTGTATCTCCGGTTGGTACCTTACCAACAAAAGTCACTGGCTTTACATCCTTACCATAAACTACATCCTCGGTTTTATGGACCCTTTGAGATTATTGCGAAGGTCGGACCTGTGGCTTACAAATTAAAGTTGCCATCTCATTCTAAGATTCACCCAATGTTCCATGTTTCTTGTCTCAAGAAACAACTGGGCACGTTAGCCTCTACTACTTTGCCACTACCATCAGTTCATGATGCGGGTTTGATTCAAGATGAACCAACAGCTACCTTAGATCGCAGGGTAATTCAACGAGGGTTGACTCCAGTCACTGATGTCTTGGTGCATTGGCATAATCATCATGTTGCAGATGCATCTTGGGAGAGTTTGGATGATTTGAAAGCTCGATTCCCTGACTTCCAACCTTGCGGACAAGGCTAATTTCAAAGGGGGAGTAAATGATAGGAATATGAGGGTAAAGGTTGTTGTATGACAATTAGGATAGTGCCAAGTGTCATCATATTAGTAAATAAAACTGTATTAGTTGTAAAAGTTGTGAGTTAGTTGTAATTAGTAAAGGTTGTTGGGGTCAGTTGCTATATAGCAGGAAGTGTAAGATACAATTGGATATGATGAAAAATAGTATTGTTCCTTCTTGTTCATATTCTCTCTCTACTTCTATGGCAGCTTAAGAGTCAAGGTCGATCTAGGTCTATCATATCTCAACTAGTACCGACTGCTTTCTCAACTAGTAGCGGCTATATGCTCCTGGATGGCTAAATAAATTAAAACCTTGTGCCACGAGCTTTGTAGGTTTGATTCCTTTTGTAGGATTTAAGATGGTTGATGTATATAAACGACCCCTTTCAGTGTATTTTCTGCCTTCCCCTGATCTTTTCTTCAAGCCGCAATGTTGTTTTCATGTTTTTTTCGTAAGTGAGGAACTTCAAATTCCTTCCCAAGCATCTATAAAACACCAATTGAATGAGTGACAATCTAGTTCTGAATCTAATACCATTTAAAAAAAATAAAAAATAAATTGCGGACTCGTGAAATAGGGATTCTTCCTTTTTCTGGTAGATAGATTCCTGGTTAGAACTACGAGTTTTGTTATAGGTTTTTATTCGGTTTTCATCTTCTTTTTGGTTACAGGGTCCATACAGGATGAATTTGAACTTGGGACCTCGAGTGCTAGGAAGAAGAGTACCCTCTTAACCAACTTAGAGACATGAACTCACGAAATACATACTGTAGACAACGAAATTTCGTTAAATAAATCTTCACCAACGCATTAAAGTTTTGACGTGTCACTTCATACATGGGATACACATGTGACTCAACAAATTGGAAGAAATACCCTTGGAGGATTAAACAAGTTTTCCTTCTCATTTTTGGGCAATGACAAGGCAAGCACACTTCAATCCATTATGGATGAAAACAAGTTTTTCTTCTCATTTTGGGCAAGGACAAGGTAAGCACATTTCAATCCATTACGGATCAAAACAAGTTTTTCTCATTTGGGCAATGACAAAGCAAGCACATTTCAAGTTTAAAATTGTATCAAGTGGGAAAATTAGGCCATAAGTTAGACCACTTCAAGTTTAAAATGGTATTAAGTGGGAAATTAGGCCATATGTTAGGCCACTTCAATTTCAATATTGCACTAAGTGGGAAAATTAGGTAATGGTGCTTAAGTAGGAAAATTTTGTGGTGGTAATTCATTCTCAAAGCCTATAAATAGGTTTCTCCATCAAGGTATCAATCATCCTAAAAATTCACAAATACATTTCTCTACTCCCAAATTGGAAGAGAATTCCCCAAAACCTTGAAGCTTTGAAACTCTAAAGCTCTCAAGAAAATCCCGAAGGGTCAAGAAAGCCCTATTCGTTCTTCATCAAATCCTCCTTCAAGATCAAGCTCCAATGGCCCTTGAAGAACTTCCACCAATTCAAGATCAAGCCTCGACGGCCCTTGAAGAAAGTGGTCATCGTTCATCATCCGTTCATCCTAAGATCAAGCCCCAACGGCCCTTTGGATCAACAACATCAACAAATCCACACAACTATTCATCCTAAGATCAAGCCCCGACGGCCCTTTTGGATCAACAACATCACCAAATCCACACAACTGTTCATCCTAAGATCAAGCCCTGACGACCCTTTTGGATCAACAACATCAACAAATCCACACAACAGTTCTTCAAGATCAAGCCCCGACGGCCCTTGAAGAAGCTCCCAACCGTTCATCCAAGATTAAGCCTCAACGGTCCTTGGATCAACAACATCCATAAATCAACACCTTACGAAGATCGAATCAGATGATCAAGTTAAAAGAGATCGTAACCCTACAAATCCATTAACACCAAAATATTTATTTGTACACTTGTTCTTGTTTCAGGAATTTTTTGTGTTCACACATACAATTTAGATCCAACAACCAACAAACTGGCAAGGGCAGTGAATACAAGCAAAGGGCCAATGTGTAGTGCAATTAAGGCCCAACTAACAAGGTTTAACAAAAGTTTTAACTTCTACCTAACCTATACATTTGCCATAATCCCCAAACTCAAACACAACTTGGACACACTACCAGGACCATAATAATAAGTATCCAAAATGTCAAAAGCTTATTGGGTGTCAAAAGTGCATAATTTTTCCTTATTGAGTTTATTTGGATTGTTTTCGGGATTCATAGGAACAAACGAGCGTGCATATGACACTCTTTGGAACTTAAGAAAATAAACATATATAATATGCTAGTATGACTGTAAGAATGAGTACTAATTAATTCAAAAGCTTATTGGGTGTCAAAAGTACACAATTTTTCCTTATGGAGTGTATTTGGACTGTTTTCGGGATTCATGGAAATAAACATGCGTGCATTTGACACCCTTTGGAACTTAAGCAAATAAAGACATAATACGTTATTAGGACCATAAGAATTAGTACTCAAAAGATCAAAATTTTATTCGGTGTCAAAAGTACACAATTTTTCTATTTGGAGTGTATTTAAACTGTTTTCGACATTCACGTGACCAAACCAGCGTGCCTCTCTCACCCTTTAAAACGTAAGCATATAAACACGTATAATATACTACTAGAATACCATTTTAAAATTAAAATTTGCGAACTCGTGAATTGGGGATTCTGCCTTTTTCTCGTAGATATATTCTCGGTTAGAACTACGATTTTTGTTATAGGTTTTTATTCGGTTTTTATCTTCTTTTTGGTTACACAGTCCATACATAGACGATGAATTTGAACTTGGTACTTCGCTTGCTAGGAAGAAGAGTACTCTCTTAACCAATTTAGAAATTAAGATCCAACAGCCAACAAACTAGCAAGGACAGTGAATACAAGCAAAGGGCCAATGTTTAGTGCAATTAAGGCCCAACTAACAAGGTTTAACAGAAGTTTTAACTTCCACCTCAAGTATTCATTTACCATAACCCCCAAACTCAAACACAACTTGAATACTCCTCCATTCCTTATATCTTTGTAGAGAGAGGATACAAATCTAGAGATAGACCAAACCCGAAATGGAGGATGAAATATACAACTTCATCAAGGTATGGATCCTAACCAACATATCTATGTGTTATTGTTTCTACATAGCAACAAGAATCCCAAAGGGCATCACCAGGTTCATCTCTCTCATCCCTATCTTCTACCTCTTCATCATCCTCCCCTTAAATCTCCATTCTTCCCACCTTTGTGGGATCACCACCTTCTTCCTAGTTTGGCTTGGCAACTTCAAGCTGCTCCTTTTCTCAGTTGACCTTGGTCCGTTATCTCCAACCCCACCAACACTCTTCCAATTCATCTCCGTAGCTTGCCTTCCAATCAAAATCAAGCAAAACCCACCACAAAAATATCCCCCAAATACAAACCCACCTCACCAAACCCAAAACCCCACAAAATCTGAGAACCCAGTCGTTCAAACTGTCACATATGTGCCTAAAAAGTCACTTATGCTGGCCATAAAAGCGTTGCTATTCGCTTTGGTCTTTAGGTCATTTGCGTATAAACAACATTTACACCCATATGTAATCTTGTCTTTGCACTGCTGCCACATGTTCCTGGCGCTAGAAATTGTGCTAGCTCTGGGTGCGACCCCAGCTCGAGCCTTTTTTGGGTTTGAGCTCGAGCCACAGTTCAATAAGCCTTGCCTATCCACTTCACTTCAAGACTTTTGGAGCCGTAGATGGAACATCATGGTCACAATGATTCTACGGCCCGTCATTTACTACCCTGTACGACGTATTTCTACACCTATACTTGGCCCTCGGTGCGCCCGAAACTTGGCTGTGATGTCCACTTTTACCGTCTCAGGTCTAATGCACGAGGTGATATATTATTATCTCACACGTGTGCCTCCGACCTGGGAAGTGACGTGGTTCTTTGTGCTACATGGGATGAGCATGGCAATTGAGGTGGAGGTGAAAAAGGCGGTGAATGATAGGTGGCGGTTGCACCATCTGGTTTCGGGGCCGTCGACATTGGTTTTCTTGGCTGTGACAGCCAATTGGCTGTTCTTCCCTCAGCTGCTGAGAAACGGCGTGTATGTGAAGGCTGCAAGTGAGTATGCCATTATGCTACATTTTGTCAAGTCCCACCTGCCCTTGCACATTATTGGTGGAAAAGCTAGCTGATACACGAATGATTTGTACGTATCACTTTGATGAAAAAGTTTTATTGCTTCAATTCGTTTGTTTTCCTATCAAACGTTATCCATTATGACCTTTTTTTTCTTTTTATTTGTCGAGATTTAAATAAGAAATTGTAATTCAAGATGCTAAAATTGAAGAATGTCTTGAGTTTATGGAGTAATAATGAATTTATGAGCTTTTTTCTTCCAAGTTGTTGGAGTTGGATTCAGTCTAACAGATGTTCTCGCATTATCACTACTACATTATTAACTTTAGATGGAGGATGATGGTAGCGAATATTAGAAAAATCATGTCGGTTATATCGAACATAAAGTCCTGGCGGATATTTAATGGCGGATATAAAAAAAAACATGTTGGTTATAACCGACAGTATTTTTGAATCTTTTTTTTTAATATTTTTTGAAGATTCGGGCGGTTTTTAAATTAATGGTGGAGGTTATAACCGACAGAAATTGACTATTTTATTATTTTACTTTCTGACGGTTATTATTTTAGTATTCTGGCGGTTATAAACGACATAAATGAAAATTTTATTATTTTAATATGTTATATTGATTAAAAATAAATAAATAAACACATATTTTAAATATTTATTTTTTTCACTCATGATCCTATAGTCTAATGAACCCAATTACCAAGAGCCATAAATTTTCTGAGAGAATAATAACAACACACTACAATCTGAAGCTCTATCATTTTTGTAATAAGGCTTATGCTCCCTCATAGGCAAGCAACAAGATACAAAGAAATTCAAACAATTTTTTTCAATGCGTCACAAAGCACATTGTCTGGCACATAAACACAAATGAACATCTGGTGTACTCTATCATGTCTGATTTTATTATTTTAAAATGTTATATTGATTAAAAATAAATAAATAAACACATGTTTTAAATATTTTTTTTTCACTCATGGCCCTGTCGGATATAACTGACACAAACAAAGCAAAATTTTGGACGGCCGCCAGAATAATCCCTTGATGTTTTTTTTTTTTTTTTTTTTGCCATTTTTTACACATGCTATTTTGGAGTATATACAAACATATCTGATGGTTGGATCGTTGAAACTAGTTTCGTAGAATGCATATCCTATCAAATTGATAGATTTAACAAACACTTAAGAGTTAATGTTATACTTCCATTAAGTATCCACTATTGTAAATATTTTAAATTGAAGATCGAATTCACTCATTGCATTCTTATATGGTCGAGGAGTGTAGTTGTAAAAAATCATCAAAATCGGAGCTAAAATAAACGTTAAATTGTGATTTTTCGTTTATAACCGTCGAAAACTTTTGTTCTGTTACCTAAACTCTGAATGTTTGTTTTTTTGTGATTTTTTACGTATGTGATCTCGAAGTGTGTACAAACAAGTTTGACGGTTAGATCATTGAAAAAAGTTTCGTAGAATGTGTATCGCGTCAAAACGGTAGATTAAATAAACACTTATGAGTATTATACTTCCATTAACTAGTGTAAATATTTTAAATTGAAGATCAAATTTATTCATTGCATTCTTATAGGGTTGAGGAGTATAGCTGCAAAAAATCATTAAAATCAGAGCTAAAATAACCGTTAAATTATAATTTTTCATTTATAACCGTCGAAAAAAATCATTTATAACTGTTAAATCAGAGCTAAAATCTCTGAATGTTTGTTTTTTACAATTTTTTACGTATGCAATCTCGGAGTGTGTACAAATAAGTTTTATGGTTGGATCGTTGA
Source organism: Malus fusca (assembly GCA_035220775.1). Lineage (NCBI taxonomy): Eukaryota > Viridiplantae > Streptophyta > Magnoliopsida > Rosales > Rosaceae > Malus > Malus fusca. Next base: position 29,017,162 of record CM069069.1, read on the forward strand.
AAAAAGTTTCGTAGAATACATATCGCATCAAAACGGTAGATTAAACAAACACTTAGAGTTAATATTATACTTCCATCAAGTATTAAGTAAGATTAGTGTAAATATTTTAAATTGCAGATCAAATTTATTCATTGCATTCTTATAGGGTCGAGGAGTGTAGCTGTAAAAATCATTAAAATCGGAGCTAAGATAACCGTTAAATTGTGATTTTTCGTTTATGGGTTGAAAACTTTTGTTCTGTTACGTAATCTCTGAATGTTTGTTTTTACAATTTTTTTACGTATGCAATCTCGGAGTGTGTACAAATAAGTTTGACGGTTGGATCGTTGCAAAAAGTTTTGTAGAATGCATATCGCGTCAAAACGGTAGATTAAACAAACACTTAGAGTTAATATTATACTTCCATCAAGTATAAAGTAAGACTTGTGGTATCCACCAGTGTAAATATTTTAAATTGAAGATCGAATTCGTTCAATGCATTCTTATAGGGTCAAGGAGTGTAGCTGTAAAAATCATTAAAATCGGAGCTAAAATAACCGTTAAATTGTGATTTTTCGTTTATAACCATCAAAAACTTTTGTTCCGTTACGTAATATTTGAATGTATGTTTTTTTACTATTTTTTACGTATGCGATCTTGTATTATCTACAAACAAGTTTGACAGTTCGATCATTGAAACTAGTTTTGTAGAATGCATATCTCCGTTAAATTTGCCTAAATTTTTAAGTGGGAAAATTAATTTGTGCTAAATTTTTATTTATGTTTTCAAGTATTGATTAGACAATATTTAGTTTGTGTGATGACATTTTCATTGTACAATTATCTTTTTATTTCTTTATTGCATATTTTACATGGATTATTATCTATTAAACCAAACAATTATTTATTTAATTTTTTAAAATGTATTCTATTTAAATACATATTATTTATTTATTTATTAAACCAAACAATTATTATTTTATTTTTTAAAATCGTAACAAAATTTTGGGAGGGAATTTAAAATTTTGGGAGGGAATGTTGGGGGGAATTTTGCCGCCTTTTTTAACCGATAGTTATGAAAATGGTTCTGTCGGTTTTATATTTTAAAAAATGTTTATGTCGGTTTTAACCGACACTAATGAAATTTTCCAGAATAAAACCCCTCCATCTCTTCCTTGCACCGGTGCCTTCTCCCTTCCCCCTTTTCTCCTCTCCTCATTTCCCTCTCCTTCTCAGCTCTTCTCTTGCCAGATTTAATGCACTTGTTCATGCAACTTGTTTTCCTGATGTTTCAAGGTAATTTTTAACTGAATGTATCACAAGATTTACATATTTGTTTATATTCCTTTCCATTTTTATAACTTGAGCCTGACTATTTCATGGATGTCCTTAGTTCATCTGACACAGCATTAGCATATCTGAAGCTCATCCAACATCTAGCCATTTATAAAGGATACAAAGGTTAGATAAAATGCTTGAGTACCTAAAAAGAATATATTTTTTTTTCATAGATGCTGCCATATTAATTTAGGGTTCGAATACTCTATCTCCCTCTCATGTTCATCGCATAAACAAATGTCGTTCATCCTTGATGACTTGCATTTTTTTTCTCCTTGTTTAGTGGCTTTTGCTGCTCTTAAAATAGCTGTAGAGAAGTTTTTATCCATCTCAAAATGAAGAATTTTGTTACTGAAACTTCAGCTGCTCCATGAGCTTGCTTTACATAGGTAAGTTTACCATGTGCACTATTTCATGAATATCTTGATCATATACAGTAATTTTTGTGTCTATGTCGATCATGACCTTGCCAAATATCATTTAGAGGACATTTGAAGTTTGCCCAACAAGTATGTGATGCGAATTAACTTAGCACACAAATTAAACTCTCTTGTTGACAATTGTAGTATGAATAAGTAGGGATCATTCTTAAACCGGGGATTAGGAGGGATTGCTAAAACACTCTAAACTGACTCAAATATATAAAAAGAGGCTAAAAACACTTAACTAGACTCAAAGAACTCAAATCAAACTCAAAAGACTCAAAACAAGCTAAAAATGCTTAAAACTGCCTAAAAACAATAATTAGGCAGTTTCCGACTCTAACACACTTTTTGGACGAATTTTTGGTTTTATATTGATTCAAAACACTTAAAAACACAAACTAAACATATTCTAACTAATTAGACACTCTAAAGTAAAGGGGGGGGGTTTGGTTTTGGTGAATTTGAAAACAAAACAAACAGATTGTAAACTAAGCAAAATTTGGACGAATTTGGGGTAAAACTATGGATGATAGGCTAGCTAGGAGGTTCTTCTCCACACATGACACACTTGCAAACAAAACGATTTCCAGTTGCTTTTCAATAAACTACGAATTCTCAACGCCCCAGATTAACTGTGAATTGCACTAATTAACCCTCAGATTTTCCTAATTTCATTGAATTGGATGATTGCATACAACAACCCAAAGCATTCCTTACAAGTTCCCTACATAAATTGCATAATAGAGATACAAGCAAGAATCATTAAGTTCTATGAAAATCATAAGCATTGACGGAACACTTGTAACTATGAATTGCATGAAACTTATGCCAAGAATTTACTTAACACGGTTGTGACGAGCAACCTTTACTACTTGTGAATATAAGTTCATAACGATTAGGTGAAACTCCCTTATATCCTAGCATCAGATTTATGCATGAAAATTAAGCGTGCACTCTCAACCAACACACACAAGTCAGTTTTAATTCAAATGGATAAGTAATTTGAATTCACAATTTATGAATCACAACTGAAAGTAATCAAATCATATTGCAAGCATGAACATGGTTTCGAATTCCCCCTAACTAAATAGGGGTTTAGCTACTCATAATTGCAACAAAATCAGAAAATAACAAAGTAGATATTGAAAGCAAGAACGAAGTACACCTAAAACACTCCAATCTTCAAGCTTGAAACACCAAGGACCTTCTTTTTCACCACCTTGTTGCGGCACAAGTGTCTAAGGATGTGTATGGATATATGGAAGGGAATGGCTGAATGTGTTTGATTTAGGTTGGATGAAGGTGAATGGTTAATTATGGTGATGGATGGATATAGGTGAGTTATGGTGAAGGGTGGATTGTGTTGATGGAAAAAATCTCCCTAGTTATGGTGAAGGGTGGATGTATTTATAGGCTAGGGAGAGGAGTGTATGGAGTTGTAATGAGTGGATGTAATGGGTGTAGTGGGTGAGTGTTGTGGTAATGAGTGGATGTAATGGGTGTAGTGGGTGAGTGTTTGGTAATGAGTGGATGTAATGGGTGTAGTGGATGGATGTTTGGTAATGAGTGGATGTAATGGGTGTAGTGGATGGATGTTTGTAGTTGAGTGGATGTAATGGGTGTAGTGGATAGATGTTTGTAGTTGTAGGTCAACACACTTGCACACACACATGCTGATTTCTAGCCTTCTAATCTTCAAAAACGTCCATCCTCATGTCTGCATGCTTGCACTACCCAATCTTGGCCCAAAAATGCTCCAAAATGCACTTTCTTGCCAACTTTGTTATTAGGACCTACAAACACACGAAAATAGCTTAAAATACATAATTAACTAAGACATAACAACATAAATGCACAAGAACAAGTTAACTAAGTCGCATAAATATGCTCCTATCAGTATGTGATGAGCTTGGAGTCCTGGCATCATCTGTCTATGGCGTGGATATGGAACTGAAGACGGAAGCAAGTCTCAGAAAAGCTCGTATTGCTTGCCGCAAATCAGTTCAATGAGGTTTGATATTTTCAATATATTTCCTTTATTATTAATATATTTTCTGTTGGTTTTATCCAACAATAATGCTTTTATTTATTCTTATTAATCAATTCTCTGTCGGTTATATCCGACACAAGTTCTGTCGGTTTTGGTATTTTCTGTCGGTTTTAGCCAACATAAATGCTCTTATTTATTTATTATTAATATATTCGCTGTCGGTTATATCCGACACAATTTCTGTCGGTTTTAGAGTATTTCCTATCGAAATTTTCATTTCCTGACGCTGGCAATTATGTCGCTTATTATATCCGCCACTGCATCAATTTTCTATCGGATTTTGCTTAAAATCCGACATTAATATATGTTTTTTGTCGGTTTTTGGACCGCCAGTTATAGATAATTTTGTAGTAGTGTATATTCAATTTTTGATAGTAAAATAAAACTTTGGGGGCACTAGACACGGAGATAGAGGTGCGGCGGAGATCAAGTGAGGGATGCGGAAGAGGCATGCTAACTTTGCCATTGAGAGAGCCTTTCAATCTCTCAATATTGGTTCTAGTAGTCAAGCTGGTGCAAGCAAACAAAAACCACAGTAGAAGGGCAAGTTCAAAAGATGGGAAAGAAAGGGGTATCAAAACCCTAGACCTAACTATGGCAGCAACACCAGTGAGGGTCCCAAAACCAAACAGTTGTGTAAGCACTGTGATAAATCCCATTTTGGGGATGCTGGTTCAAGGGCAAGCCTAAATGCCACAAATGCAACAAGTTTGGGCATCTCATGAAGGATTGCAGGTCAAACAATGTGCAACATATGAACTGTGCAAATCAAGTGGAAGAAAAAGCAAATGTGTTATGTGCATTCAGTGCCAAAGTTGAGAAAAACACTAAAATATGGTATATTGATAGTGGCTACAGCAACTATATGACTGCACATGAGTAACTACTTATTGACATTGACACTAGCTTCACAGGAAAAGTAAAAATGGGAGATGGGAACATTGTTAAAGCCATTGGGCGATGAACTCTAGTTATTGAAACCAAGAAAGGGAAAAGACACATAAAAGAAGTTATGCTAGTTCCTGGATTGGATGAGAACCTACTCAATGTTGGTCAAATGATGGAGCATGGCTATTTCCTACTTTTTGGAGGAACTGTGGTTGAAATATTTGATGATAGGTTTCTCTCAAATCTGATAACTAGAGTGGAAGTGAAAAAACATAAGCTGTCCACTTGTTTTGAGATATTTTGAAGAAGTGGCAAGGAAAGCAAGTGTGACAGGTTCAATAAAGCTATGGCACAAAAGACTTGGTCACTTAAACATGACAAGTCTTCAAAATCTGCAGAAATATGAAATGGTGCAGGGTATACCAAAATTACATTATTGCAGTGAAACCTGTGAAGGATGTGTGTTTGGAAAACATCACAGAGATCCATTTGAAGCTGGTAAGGCTTGGAGAACAACTATGCCATTTGAATTTATTCACATTGATGTGTGTGGTCCTATGCAAACTACAACAATCAGTGTAAACAGATACTTTCTAACCTTCATTGATGACTACTCAAGGATGTGTTGGGTGTATTTCATGAGGTTCAAATCAGAAATGTTCACAATCTTCAAAAAGTTCAAAGCAATGGTGGAGTTGCAGAGTGGACACCAGATGAAAAAGATAAGGAGTGATAGGGGAGTATAGTATACCTCTCTAGAATTCAATTCATTCTGTGAAGATGTGGGATTGGAGAAGCAACTCACTGTGGCATACTCACCATAACAGAATAACATTGCAGAAAGGAAGAACATGACTATAGTTGAAATGGCTAAGTCAATGATTGATGAGAAGAACATGCCTTATTCTTTATGGGGTGAAGCAGCGAATACTGCAGTGTCTTTGTTAAACAGGTGCCCTACCAAAGCACTAGATAAGAAAACACCATTTGAGGTTTTCAATGGAAGAATACCATCTGTGAAACATTTGAGAGTATTTGGCTCAATGTGCTATGCTCACATACCTTTACAGCTAAGGCAAAAGCTAGAGAAATCAAGCAACAAACGTGTTTTTGTGGGCTATGGTACCAGTGAAAAAGGCCAGGGTCTTCAACCTATCAACTCAAAAGATAAACCTATCTAGGGACATTATCTTCGATGAAGACTCCACATGGAATTGGGAAACACATGTAGAAGAGAAAGACAGTGTCTCTCTACAACTTGATCTCAACAATAGAGAAACAAGGTAGCCTATTAAGACTTCAATCCAAGAAGAAGTCACAGAGAATAGTAAGACATACATGACTCCACAACAAGCAAGCTTGAGTCCACAATCAAATCAGTCACAGACTACAACACCAAGCTCAATTCCAGTGAGATTGAGGAGCCTGGAAGAAATATATGCCACTTGCAACTACTATGTAGTGGAACCAGAAACTTATGAGGAAACTGAGAAGGATAAGTCCTGGAAGAAAGCAATGAAATAAGAGTTGCAAATGATAGAGAAGAATGACACTTGGGAACTGGTGAATAAACCAAGTGACAAGTCTATGATTAAAGTGAAATAGGTGTATAAAACCAAGTTAAATCTAGATGGTTCTGTGCAAAAGAACAAGGCCAGATTAGTAGCTAAAGGCTACTCATAGAACCAGGTGTAGACTTCAATGAAACCTTTGCTCCAGTAGCAAGGTTAGACACTATAAGAACTCTGATTGCCCTAGCAGCTGAAAAAGGTTGGAAGTTACATCAACTGGATGTGAAATCTGCATTTCTAAATGGAGTGCTAGAAGAGGAAGTGTTTGCAGAACAACCTCAAGGTTTCACAAGTGAAGAATTTCCAGATAAGGTGTACAAGCTAAGGAAGGCACTCTATGGCCTAAAGCAAGCTCCAAGGGCTTGGTATAGTGAGATTGACTCTTATTTCACTAAGAAAGGATTTCAAAAGAGTCCTAGTGAAGCTAGCCTCTACACCAAACCAGAAAACAACAACAAGACACTCATTGTATCAATCTATGTAGATGATGTTGTCTACATTGGAGATGATGAAGCTATGATTGCAGAATTCAAGGAAGAAATGATGAAGAGGTATGAGATGACAGACGTAGGCCTCTTACATCACTTCCTTGGCATTGGAGTAATTCAAGAAGCAAGCAGCATCTTCATTCATCATAAGAAGTATGCTCAAACATTGCTTGAGAAATTTTGTTTGAAAGGTTGCAAACCTATCTCTACACCCCTGATTGCAAATGAGAAGCTCAAAAAGGACAATGGAAGTGAAGCTGTGGATTCAAACCTCTACAGAAGCATTGTTGGCAGTTTATCGTATCTAACTGCAACAAGGCTTGATTTAATGTTCTCAGCAAGTATACTTTCAAGGTTTATGCAGAATCCCTCTAAGATACATATAAGGACTGCTAAGAAAGTGTTGAGATATATGCAAGGGACGCTTGACTATGGAATCAAGTATGAAATGGGGAAGTCAATTATCCTAATTGGATTTTGTGACTGACTGGGGTGGTAGTGAGGATGATTGCAGAAACACATCAAGTTATGCATTCACTTTTGGTTCAAGGGTTTTCTCCTATGTATCAGTGAAATAACAAACTGTTGTACTGTCCACAGCTGAGGCAGAGTATGTGAGTGCCTCAGAGGCAACAACTCAAGCCATTTGGCAGAGATTCATACTCAAAGACTTTAGGGAATTGCAGGTTAATGCCACACCACTTCTGTGTGACAACACCTCTACAATCGCCATAACTAAAACCCCAGTTTTTCATCAGAAAACAAAGCACATAAAGAGGAGATATCATTTCATCAGAGAAGCATTGCATGAGAACACAATTAAGCTACACTACAACAAGATAGAAGATCAAATCCCAGACATTTTCACAAAAATTCTTCCAAATGAAAGATTCAATTACCTGAGGGGATTGCTTGGTATGACAACCATAACCATTTTAGAGGGGTGTGTTGGAACCTAAATTGCTTCTGGTTCCTAGTGTCACGGGCCATGTGTTAAAAACAAAGAAAATGCCCAAGACATCATATATCTAAGCCCATGAAGCCATGTCTTCATGGAAGCTTCTGGAACGTCCCGGAGAAATCAAGAACGTGGCGGAGCATTCAAGATAATCTAGGGCATTCCGGAACATTCCACACAAGTGTACATATTTAAGCCTCACCTAGAATAATCTAGATTAGGCAAGTTGTATCTAGAACTATGCTAGATATTTTTGGATGTAAGTAGGGGATTCTAGAACCCTCCATTGATGAGGTGACTTAGGCCTATAAATAGGAGGTAAGGCCATTTGGCCAAACCATCCAAGAATTGTAAGCAATTGTAAAGTTCTCCTAAGTTTCAATACAAAGCTTCCTTTCTCCCATCTTCTAAGTGATTTTAGCATTCTCCAATCTATCTTAGCTTTCTTTGTGATTCAATCCGGGGAAGCGAGGCTTCGAAGGCTTACTTAGCTTGTTCATCGAGGTATTCAAGTCTAAGTGCCGCACGGGCGGAAGGCTTAAAGAGTCATCCCGTGACAGCTGGTATCAGAGCCAAGCTCGTGAATCACTTGAAGGAAAGTAAGATATGGCAAGTGGAGAGATGGTGTCCGGAGTCTCCGATCTAAGGCAGCGTACTGCCGAGGTCCAAGACGTTGCCAAGAGCAAGCCAAAGTTAAAGGACTTGCAAGCATCGATGGAGACCATGGAAGAGCGACTCGAGAAGGTGGAACGAACCATACTCGAGTTCGATACTCGACTTGATGAGGACGTTGTCGACAAGGAGGAAATCCAAACCATGGTGGACGATGGTAAGGATGAACTGCGTGGCTTGGTGGAAGGGCTACGAGATGAGCTCCTTGGCGCTCTCAACACCATGGCAGACAAGATGCGGAGGGAAGTCCAGGTTCACCTTGACAACATGGAGGCAAGGTTTGTGGCGCTTCAAGAAGAGATAAAGGAGACAAGGGAACTCAAAGGAGATGTGGCGTTTTGTAAAGAAGCAGTCGTGAAACAATTCGTGCAAGGGCCGAGGGAAATCAAGGCGTTGGACTCCAAGGTAATCGACTCCTTTAAACCCAAATCCTATAATGGGAAGAGGGAAGCAAAGGAGCTCGACACATTCGTGTGGAACGTGGAGCGATACTTCAAGTACTTGAAGCTTGAAGATGACGAGTCCAAAATCTCAACGGCAACCATGTTCTTAGCTGACAATGCCCTTATGTGGTGGCGTCGCCGGAGCATGGAGATTGAACAAGGTACGTTCTCCTTCACCACTTGGGATGAATTTAAGAAAGATCTTATGTTGCACTTCTATCCCCAAAATGCCAAGTACGAAGCCAAGGAGAAACTAAGGTGGCTCAAGCAAACGGGGAGCGTCAAAGACTATGTCAACGCCTTCGTGAGCTTGTTATTCGAGGTGCCCAACATGTCAGAAGAAGACAAGCTCATGTACTTCATGAGTGGATTGCAAAATTGGGCAAGACTCGAACTACAAAGGAGACACGTGCAAACATTGTCTGATGCCATTGCCGCCGCCGAATCCTTGATTGAGTTTAAATCAAGCCACCAAGGTGAGTTCAAGTCCACGGGGAAGAGGGGTAACCATGAGAGAAGTGGGGAAGAACATAAGCCGAAGGACAAGGCCGAGACAAGCAAACCGAAAGAGAAGAAAGCCGATAAGCATGACAAAAGCAAGGGTAAGTCTTGGCAACCCAATTGTTACCTATGCGACGGCCCTCACCTGATGCGAGATTGCCCACAAAAGAAGGCCCTTAAGGCCATGGCCTTCAAAGAGGACAAGACCGAGGAGAATAACGATTCAAGGATGGGATGCATTCGTCTACTGAATGCCATCCAGACAACCCTCCCACAACCTAAGGCTCAAGTTGAGGGAGGATCATTGTTCGTCGACGTCAAGACTGGTGACAAGACGACGCGTGTGTTGGTGGACACGGGAGCAACCCATAACTTCATGACGTCGGAGGAAGCCACAAGGCTTGGCCTCCGAGTCACAAAGGAGCCTGGTAGCGTGAAGACGGTAAATTCCGCTGCCACCCCTATTGTTGGAGTTGCGCGCAATGTACAAGTAGACATTGGCGCATGGAAGGGAGAGATCGACTTCACTATAGTCAAGATGGACGACTATGGCGTAGTCATTGGGTTAGAGTTCATGGACAAGGTACGAGCCTTTCCCATTCCCTTCTATAATATCTTCTGTATCCTAGCCGACGGAAGACAACCTTGCCTGGTGCCATTGGAAAGGCAAGCCAAGAAGTGTACCCAGCACTTGTCGGCAATTCAATTTGCCAAGTCTTGGAAGAAAGGCGAGGCCACATTTCTTGCAACCCTAATGTTGAATGAAGGAGAGGAGAAGCACGGGCCTTTGCCAAAACAAGTGGAAGCCATCCTTATGGAGTTTGCGGACGTGATGCCTAAGGAACTGCCAAAGAAGTTACCACCAATGAGAGAGGTCGACCATGCGATTGAGTTGGAGCCTGGTGCTAAGCCTCCCTCCAAATCACCTTATAGGATGTCGCCACCCGAGTTGGAGGAATTGAGGAAGCAACTCAACGAGCTACTTGATGTTGGCTTCATCCAACCATCCAAATCCCCATATGGTGCACCCGTCTTGTTCCAACGTAAGAAGGAAGGTAGCCTAAGGTTGTGCATCGACTATAGGGCATTGAACAAGATTACCATCAAGAACAAGTACCCACTTCCGTTGATCGCCGACTTATTCGATCAACTTGGTGAAGCAAGGTACTTCACAAAGTTGGATCTTCGCTCGGGATACTACCAAGTGAGGATAGCCCCTGGAGATGAATCGAAGACGGCGATGGTGACCAGATATGGATCGTTTGAGTATAAAGTCATGCCATTTGGTCTAACTAATGGCCCCGCAACATTCTGCACATTGATGAACAAGGTATTCCATCCTTATCTTGACAAGTTTGTTGTGGTTTACATTGATGATATCGTTGTCTATAGCAAGACATTGGAGGAGCATGTCAAGCACTTGCGCATAGTGTTCAAGACCCTTCGGGAGCATGAACTCTATGTCAAGAAGGAGAAATGCTCATTTGCCACAAATGAAGTAGAATTTCTTGGCCATAAGATAAGGGAGGGGAAACTTATGATGGAAAAGGGCAAGATCAAGGCCATTCAAGAGTGGGAACCGCCGACCAAGGTACCAACACTACGATCCTTTTTGGGGCTAGCCAACTACTATCGGAGATTCATAAAAGGGTACTCAGCCATAGCGACACCCTTAACAGACCTTCTTAAGAAGAACAAGGCATGGGAATGGACGGACCGGTGTCAAGAGGCCTTTGAGAGGTTGAAGAAGGCCCTAATGGAGGAGCATGTACTAAGGTTGCCCGACCTTAGCAAGCCATTCGAGTTGCACACTGATGCTTCCGACTTTGCCATAGGAGGAGTGTTGATGCAAGAGGGACATCCGATAGCCTATGAAAGTCGCAAGCTAAACAATGCCGAGAAGAGGTACACGACCCATGAAAAAGAGATGACCGCCATCGTCCATTGCCTTAGAGTTTGGAGGCATTACTTGCTTGGTACCCCATTCATCATCAAGACGGACAACGTTGCCACTAGCTACTTTCAAACCCAACAAAAGCTCACACCTAAGCAAGCAAGGTGGCAAGAGTTCTTAGCGGAGTTTGATTACAAGCTAGAGTACAAGCAAGGAAAGGAGAACGTGGTGGCCGATGCTCTAAGTAGACGAGTAGAGTTAATGGCTACGGTACTCAAGCCGCAAAGCCATCTCTTGGGCCGTGTCCGAGAAGGTTTATCACATGACGTCCAAGCCAAGAACATTATGGAGTTTGTCAAGGATGGGAAGACAAGAAAGTTTTGGCTTGAGGATGGCTTGCTATACACCAAGGGCAAGCGGATCTACATCCCAAAGTGGGGAAGCTTGAGGAAAGAAATCCTGAAGGAGTGCCATGACTCAATGTGGGCAGGACATCCTGGCACTCACCGCACGTTGGCTTTGGTGAGCGATGCTTATTATTGGCCACAAATGCGGGACGATGTAGATTCATACGTGAAGACTTGTCTTGTGTGCCAACAAGACAAAGTGGAACAAAGGCAACCGGGAGGACTGTTGGAACCACTTCCCACCCCATCAAGACCATGGGAGTGTTTAACCATGGATTTCATCACACATTTGCCCAAGTCTGATGGATGTGGATCTATCTTCGTCGTGGTCGATAGATTCACCAAGTATGCCACTTTCATACCCGTACCTGTGGAGTGCACAGCCGAAGTAGTTGCACGCTTTTTTCTAAAGCACGTGGTGAAGTATTGGGGTGTTCCGAGGAGCATAGTCAGTGATCGAGATGCTCGCTTCACGGGTAGATTTTGGAAGGAGCTCTTCAAACTACTTGGCTCAAAGTTAGACTTCTCCACAGCTTTTCATCCCCAAACTGATGGACAAACGGAGCGGGTTAATGCATTGCTAGAGACTTATTTGCGGCACTATGTTAGTGCCAATCAACGAGATTGGGCTAAGTTACTTGATGTTGCCCAATTCTCTTATAACTTGCAACGTTCGGAGTCGACAGGGAAAAGTCCGTTCGAGTTGGCTACAGGGCAACAACCCTTGACCCCGAACAAGGTCGTGACTGGCTACACGGGGAATAGTCCAGCCGCTTTCAAAACCGCTAAGGAGTGGCAATTAGCCCACGAACTTGCTCGAGCTCATTTGGAGAAGGCTTCAAAGAAGATGAAGAAATGGGCGGATCGTAAGCGAAGGAATGTGGAGTTCCAAACTGGCGACCAAGTCTTTGTGAAGCTCAATGCGTCTCAGCACAAGAGTACTCGTGGCTTGCACAAGAGCTTGTTGCGGAAATATGAGGGACCATTCCCTATCATCAAGAAGGTTGGCAAAGCCGCTTATGTTGTGGAACTCCCACCCCGCCTCAAGTTTCACCCGGTGTTCCATGTGAGCAACTTGAAGCCTTATCATGCGGACGATGAGGAACCAAGTCGAGGTGAGTCTCATCGAGCACCCCCTTTGATGACGGAGGCATTTGACAAAGAAGTGGAGAGCATTGAAGCCAAGCGTGTCGTGGTGCGACCAAGACAACCAAAGCATGTGGAGTACTTTGTCAAATGGAAGGGGCTACCATACTCCGAAGCAACATGGGAGAATGAGACGTCCTTATGGCAATATAAGGACTTGATTCAGACATTCGAGAGGCAAGAGTCGACGAGGACGTCGACGGCTTAAGTGGGGGAGGATGTCACGGGCCATGTGTTAAAAACAAAGAAAATGCCCAAGACATCATATATCTAAGCCCATGAAGCCATGTCTTCATGGAAGCTTCTGGAACGTCCCGGAGAAATCAAGAACGTGGCGGAGCATTCAAGATAATCTAGGGCATTCCGGAACATTCCACACAAGTGTACATATTTAAGCCTCACCTAGAATAATCTAGATTAGGCAAGTTGTATCTAGAACTATGCTAGATATTTTTGGATGTAAGTAGGGGATTCTAGAACCCTCCATTGAGGAGGTGACTTAGGCCTATAAATAGGAGGTAAGGCCATTTGGCCAAACCATCCAAGAATTGTAAGCAATTGTAAAGTTCTCCTAAGTTTCAATACAAAGCTTCCTTTCTCCCATCTTCTAAGTGATTTTAGCATTCTCCAATCTATCTTAGCTTTCTTTGTGATTCAATCCGGGGAAGCGAGGCTTCGAAGGCTTACTTAGCTTGTTCATCGAGGTATTCAAGTCTAAGTGCCGCACGGGCGGAAGGCTTAAAGAGTCATCCCGTGACACTAGGATCGAAGGCAGTCAATGAAGCTCTAATGGATGAGTTGCTGCTGAATCGAAGAAGAAAGAAGAAAACAAAGGTTTTAGACTATAACGGCTAGTTTTATTTAAATGCTTTTGTTTGTGTAACTGAGTGACAAGTGTACTCTCCATATTAGATCACTTAAAACCCCAATGAATGGCTAGGATTAAATCTGGAGATGAATAGGTGTAATTCATAGTACATGTTTGTCTCCTAGCACAATTTAGAGATAAGTTTGTGAGTTGGCAATGTACCAAAACCCTACAAACATTCTCTATATAAATCAAAATATGGCTAATGCATTTGCATAGCCTTGTAGCCATCAAACCCTGCTGTGGATGCAAATTTCCGCCTTCTTCTTCTTGGACAAAATTGCACCTACAAAACAATTAACACCTTAGGTCAAGGCCAAGAGCCTCTTTCGACCATGATGATTGGGGGGGCTTTGGCTGAAGAACTTCCAATGCCAAAGTTAGAATTTAGAGAGAAAAGTGTTTAGAGAGTTGTTGGAGTTTTGCAAGAGTGTGGACCTCTTTTTTTAGAAAAAATAGGGTCATATATATAGGGAATGAAGTGGCCAGCCCTTAGAGGTTTTTTATGTGAAAATGGATGATTTAATTGGTGATTAATGGATTAATTAGGAATTAATCCATTAATTAGCCAATTAATCTCCATTTATATGGAATAATTTGTAGGTTATGAAGTAATTACCTAAGATAAGGATGGATGAGATAATTTGGAATTGGTTACCTTTTTTGGACACTCTTGGCTTGATTAAAGAATGATTGTCCACTGCTCGCGCGTAGGACAACCGGTGTGTCTCAGGGGTAACTTTGTCATTTTTACCAAAAATCCACGTGTCGCCTTGTGATTATTTTTGGCTCCACAAATGCCCCCACACCTGTTGGGCTGCTCGTAGGAAAGGGCAGCAGGCGTAGACATCTTCTTGCTCTAGGAAACTTAGGACTGCTTCCTGTTTTGATGTAGATTCCCTCTTTAATATGAATTAGATCCTTCTAGGAAAGGGAAATAAATTTCTCTCAAAGCCTATTTAAGTCCACCTTAAGTGGGTTATTAAATCAACTTTGGAGAGTGATTTATTCTACCCTACAAGAGAGAGAGAGCTTAGAAGATATTTGTTCCCCCTCCTCTAGCAATCTTCTACATCTTGCCCGTGCAAAGGATCGTTTTTTGTTGCTTTCTTTGTCTTCTCCATGCTACACCAATGTAATAAAAACTTAATTTCTTCTTGTCTTCTTCTTGGGTGGTGCTGCCACGGGGCAGTCGTCGGGGTGGTGCGGTACGTCGGCTGGCAGAGACCAGGAGTTGGCTTGGCATGGGCCAAAGAGGTGATGTGGCAAGGGCCATTACTTGAGCAACTCCTCTTGATTGAAGCCAATGATTGGTTTGGCATGGGCCGAGGAAGTGGCGTGGAATAGGCAATTTTTTGGGCTACCACGTCTGGGCTGTCTGTTGAAAATGAGGAAACTGCTTGAGTTTGATTTTTCAACTGCTATAGATTGAGCAGTCAAGGATGAAGCTGCCAAGATCAGAGTTGCTGAAGAGGAAGTGTCGGATGAGCGAACTGTTAAGTGTAAAAGTAGTTGCTGCCCCCTAACCATTTGTTGCTTAGTTGATCTTCAAGCATTCGATCTTTTGAACTATATGGCCTTCTCGCACTGGAGAGCTTACCCAGATGGGTGTCAGGGATTTAGTTTACCCTCTCGCACTAGAGAGCAATTAGTTTTACCCTCTTGTACTGGAGAGCAATCAGTTTATCCTCTCGCACTAGAGAGCAAACCCATATGGGTGTCGGGGAATTGGTTTACCCTCTTGAAGGAAAAATTTTGTCCTAGCTAAGAACAAGTAAGAACATTTGAATACATATGCAAACTATTAACTCTTTAAAGTAGGCATGCATCCAAAAACAATTCATAAAACCCATGACTTTCAAAGCCTAGTATATGGTGAAACAAAAAGACTCTTTAACAACATTAAAGAGAATGAAGAATTTAGAGATTCTTTACCCTTGAAGCTCATCCTTGTTTACACAAGGGATTCACCCAAGTGGAGGGCCTTCAAGTCACCTCCTTGCTCCTTGGATCTTCCTTGTGATTTTCCTCCTTTAGTGCTCCTTTGAAGATTAGAGGAAATGAGGATTTGTTCTCCAAAACACCAAAAGTTTGATGTCTCTAAGTCTCTTCACCAAGGATGTATTTTGTGAGGATGATATGGATGACTTAGGAAAGAATAAATTGCTAGATTTTCTTCCCTAGGTGGCCGGCCTCTATAGAGAAATAGGAGAGAAAATGTTTCACCCAATTTCCCCAAGAAAACCCTAATGTGAAAAATAGTTATAAAGTTGCTTTTATAACACTTTTCTTAGGTGAGTGGCAAACTTGCAATTAAGTAAACTGATGCGAAAATAACTAACGCACAAATTTAAACCCTATTTGTGACAATTGTAGTAATGATGTAAGTAGGGATCGTTCTAGGCCGGGGATTAACTAGGGATGCTAATCAAAGTAAAATTAAATTAAAAACGTAAAAACAAAATCTAAAATACTAAACTAGACTCAAAACACTTAAATATAATAACTCAAAATAAAACTAACAAATAAACTAAAATAAATCAAAAGACTCAAAACAACTCAAGACTTAAGAAAACACAAACTAAAATGATTTCTAATAAATTAAAATAAAATGGGGGATTGATTTTGATGAAAAGTAAATTAAACTTAAATAAATTACAAAATTGACAAAAACATAAAATTAAGGTAAAATGATAAATGACGGAATGGCTAGAGGATTATTCTCCACACATGCCACATATGCAACCTAAATTGATTTTCAGTTGTTCTTTCAATAAATTGTAAATTCTCAACGCCCCAAGTTAATTAGGTCCGCTTAAATTAACCTTCAGATTTTCCTACTTTTATTAGGTTGGATGATTGCATACGACAACCCAAAACATTCCCTACAAGTTCCCTACATGAATTGCATAATAGAGATACAAGCAAGAATCATTAAGTTTTATGAAAATCATAAGCATTGACGAGGCACTTGTTACTATGGAATACGCATGAAACTTATGCCAAGAATTTACTTAACGCGATCGTTTATAAGCGACCTTCACTACTTGTGAATATAAGTTCATAACGATTAGGTGAAATTCACTTATATTCTAGCATCAAATTCATGCATGTAAATTAAGTATGCATCCTTAATCGACAAACAAAAATAAGTTATCAATCAAGCAGTTAAGCAAATTAAATCACAACTCCGAAATCACAACTGAAAGTAATCAATTCAAATTACAAATATATCCATAGTTTTGAATTAACCTCTAGCCAAAACAAAATTAATTACACATTATTTAAATTAAAACAGAAAATAAAATGTGAGTTTAGGAAAATTAAACCGAGAGAGATTGACAGCTTGCTGTCCACTGTGCTTCTGCTGTGTTGACTGCCCAAGGCAGTCACCTGCCCGTGGAGAGCTGTCCTCTGTTTGCAATTTCAGCGCCAGCACGTCTTCTCTCGCTGCCAGGCAGCAAGCCCGAGACCTCCCTCACGCAACAGCCCTCGGTTTTCTTCCTTGTTCTCTCCCAAGCTGCCAAGCAGCAACTCCCCCGTGCTGACCTGCCTCACGTCTCTTCTCCCCGTGTCCTCTTCCGCCACCTATCTCTCACTCTCGCTCGCTGCCAAGACAAGGCAGCACGTCTGCCTTCCTGCGCTTCACTTCTTTCCGCGTCCCCTCTCCCCTGACTTCCTCTTGCCTCCTGCGCAAGGCTGCAAGGGCAGCCTGTTCTTTCCCGTGCGCCAATGTGCAGCGTTGCTGCCCTCCTGACTGGCTTCTCTCTCCTGCGCTGACCTGCTAACAGTGTCCAAGCAGCTGCTGCTCCAACTCCTGCTTCACACGTCTCTCTCTAGACAGCTGCCTAAGGGCAGCACACCCCCCAAACCTTTCTTTCCTCTCCCCTCCCCCTAACTTCCTCTAAGAGCCCCCTGTTCCTTTTTATTCTTTCTTATTTTCACGTTAGCTGCCCCAGGGCAGCCCCTCACGTTTTTCTGCTTTTCTGTTTGTTCCACTCCTCTCTGTCTGCCAACTTTGCTATTATTTTAAACTTCCTTTTGTTTTCCAACCTGTACTCCTATTTCCAGCTGCCTTAGCTTCTTTTTTTCTTTTCAGCCCACTCAATCATCAGCAGCCCACCTTCCACGTTTCCACCAACTTATCCCTGTATGCTGCCAATAAAGCAGTTTTAGTTATTTTGTTTTTTATTTTCTCAAGCTACAAAAATCAAATAAGTGAGCAAGATAATTTTTACGAATTCTGTCACTTAAAATCTTACTTGTGCTAATTTTATTTTCTTAGCTAGATAAATTCGATAAAACACAAAAACAAAGTAAATAGCACAAAAATATGAGAAACTAACTAAGAAAAGACAAGAGAATTTGATGTAAAATATGTATAAATATGAGCTTATCAAATACCCCCACACTTAGCTTTTGCTAGTCCTCGAGCAAAACAGAGAAAACAGAAAAAGTAATAACATGAAAATTATTAGCTTCCCCCCAAGTGACCCTCATAGAACTTCATTCGAGAACATAAATTATCAAGAACCATAGCTAACACCAACAAGCTAATCCAAGTTCATTTTCCTAATTCAAATATTAGCAGTAATCTTTGAAACATCCTTGAAGTGTAGTGTGTGAGATAGCCATGTTAATGCAATTTCAAATTTTTATTTTAAAAACACCATATGCAAACTAGCAAACTTCTCACGGAATATGCACTCAATCACACATGTGTTTAGTTTTAATGTGTTTCGCTCAAAGAAACAAATGTGAAAGTTCTACCATAAGCTTGCATAAAGATCACTTCTCCACAGTCATAATTGCAAAACTTAAATCAAGAGGACTTTTATTGGATGTAATGAGGCTTAGGGATAAGGTTATTGAAACGAAAGAATAGGAAAACACAAGTTCCAAGCTACATTGCAAGCAATTATTTTCTTTAGATTTATAAGAACTTAAGCTTTCCAGCTATTCTTCCAGTCACCTCCAACCACAAACTTAAACTGAAACTTTAAAAACTTTTTATTTTCTTTGTATACAATCTTTTTTTTTTTCTTTTTCTTTTCTTCTTTTCTTATTTTTTTTTTTTTTTTTTTAATACAAACATGAAATACCCCCACACTTATTCTTTTGCCAAACACCTTCAAAGTACTTCACAAACGTTTCTCATAAGACAATCTTGCATTGCTCGCTTGGAAAGGGTAAGGAAAAATATTTATTTCAGGCATAAGGGTAGACATATCTGGTGATAAGAAATAAAAGGTTCACATATACGGCACAAATTGGTAATCTAATGATATTATTTTTTCTTTGGGAAACAAGGTTATTTGGGCCATGGTGGTAAACCTAATGCCTCTATCATTTTCAAGTTCATGCAATCAATGACAAATATTTCGAAAGATCGTTATGCAAGTTCTAGAGAAGTATCTCACATAAGTTCATCACACATGAAAAAATAGGAGTGTATGAAAAATGCACACACTTTCAATAGGCTCAAAAACTCACATAGGATGTATATGGTCACTAAATTCACATATGGAGCTTTAAATCATGCTTTAATTTCACATCAACAAGGCTATGTGCATTTGGTTTTTCAAAGATGATCAAATATGTACAAACTAACACGAGAATAAGGAATTTCACAAAACACATGTTAACTAAGTTCTTGATGATCATGGTTCAAATTTTATCCAATTATATCATTGGGTCGGGAAACTAACAAAAATCTAATTCAAAACAATAAGGAAAACAAGGAAATATTTTTGGATTTTTTTAAATTTTTGGATTTTTTTTATTTTTTATTTTATTTTTTTTTTTAAATAAAACAAAACTAATTAAGAAAACAAAGCAATAACATGGAAACAAATGAAACCAGTTCAAAGTCGAAGGTACAAAAATTTTCAATTTGGTCATTTTTATACTCTTTACCCCCACACTTAAACTAGACATTGTCCCCAATGTCAGAAAATATAATAAAATGCAAATAAAAATAAAATAAATAAATATAAGGAAACAAAATAAAGCAATAGGACTGAAAACTTCCCTAATTTGCAGAAAAATCAAGCAATGACCCCCAAGCTAAAATTCTGCAATCAACTTCAAGGGTGGAAATAACCAAAAGTTCCTGCAAAGAAAAGAAATAAATCAGTTAAGCACGCAAGAAAATATAAAAAAAACAAATAAACGAAAAATTGAAAATGAAAATAAAAGATAATAATAAAACTAAAAGTGATCATTGGTCCTGTTTGGTGACTTTCCACAGCTTTGAACTTGAACTGGCCTCGGAACTTCTTAGCAAGGAAAATGAGACTTGATTGGTGGTGTTGTTGAGGCTTCTCGAGCTCTTGGTTTCAACTCAGACTCCTTCTGCCGGGTTGATTGAGTCTGCAGGCTACATTCTTCTCTTTTTGTTCTTATGCATGGCAGGTAGGCACGAGGAATAGGTGGTGGTCTGCTTCTTTGTTCAATCTGTCCAAGTGCCGACCGATTGCCTTTCTTTCACCTTGCCCCGTAGCCAAGAGCAAGGGTAAAGGAAAAGCATGCCATGAGAAATCTTTGCCTCTGACTCTGATGATATGGGATACTTTTGCTTTTGAAGAAGTATCGTTCCACAGGTGTATGCTTGAACTGGGCTGGGGAACTTCTTAGCAAGGAAAATGAGACTTGATCTTGAAGATGAAGCAGCACCTTGTCTCCACATGCTTCAAGTAACATTTTCACTTGAAGATGAAGATGAATACATATCCGGAGTTGGAACTTCTATCATCGACGTTGGAAATCTGCGTCTGTATAGGCTTCCACTCGCAACTCTGCCGCTCCTCCATAAACGAGGAACATGTCCTTAGTTCTTCTTAAGTACTTAAGGACCGTCTTGACAGCTGCCCAGTGTTCTGATCCTGGGTTAGTAATGCTCACAGCATATGCGATATCAGGCCTTGTGCATATCATGGCATACATGAGACTCCCTATGACGGAAGCATAAGGAATAACATTCATTTGCCGTATCTCTTCAGGAGTCTTAGGTCCCATAGACTTAGAAAGGTGAATTCCATGTCTCACAGGAAGAAAACCTTTCTTAGATTGTTCCATCTGGAACCTACTTAGCACTTTATCAATGTACATAGATTGGGATAATCCAATTAATTTTCTGGATCTATCACGATAGAGCTTTATCCCAAGTACATAAGATGCATCTCCTAAATCTTTCATGTGGAAGGTTTTAGACAACCACACTTTTACAGAAGAAAGTACTGCAGTGTCATTCCCGAATAGTAATATGTCATCTACATATAACACTAAGAATACAACTGCATCCCCAACGACTTTTTGATAAACACAATTGTCGTCTTCGTTTTGAGTAAAACCAAACGTTTTGATTTCAGTATCGAAACGAATGTTCCAGCTCCTGGAGGCTTGCTTAAGTCCATAAATGGACCTTTGAAGCTTGCATACCTTAGTCTTTTCAGACTTGGACACGAAACCTTCGGGTTGAGATATATAGAGCTCTTCCTCTAGATAGCCATTCAGAAAAGCCGTCTTCACGTCCATTTGCCAGATTTCATAATCATGGTACGCAGCTATAGCAAGCAAAATCCGAATGGACTTAATCATGGCTACAGGAGAGAAGGTTTCTTCATAGTCAATCCATTCTATTTGCCTGTATCCCTTGGCTACTAGTCTAGCCTTATAAGTCTCCACGTTCCCATCAACGCCTATCTTTCTCTTGAAGACCCATTTGTTTCCAACAGGTACAATACCTTCTGGAGGGTCTACAAGAGTCCAGACCTGATTTTGATACATGGAATCCATCTCGGATTCATGGCCTCTTGCCATCTCTTTGAATCAATGTCGGGCATTGCTTCAGTGTAGTCCCTAGGGTTCTCCTTTGTTTCATTGTCACCTAGAAGGTACAATTCAGCAAAGTCATTATTTAAGCCATACCTCATAGGTGGCTTACTAACCCGTTCAGATCTACGTGGAGCCAGGGGTTCAGGAACAGGGTTGTCATCTTGTTGAGTGCTTGTTTGTGGTTCATCATTAATCTCATTAATTTCCTTCAATTCTATCTTTTTTTTGCTAGTTCCTTTAAGAACGAATTCATCTTCCATGAATATAGCAGTTCTGGCGACAAAGACTTTCTGGTCGTCAGGGTGATAGAATTCGTATCCATAGGTTTGTTTAGGATACCCCACAAAATAGCATTTAACAGATCTTGCTTCAAGCTTTCCAGCATCTTGTTTCTTAACGTATGCTGGACAACCCCAAATCTTAACATGTTTAAGACTTGGCTTCTTCCCATACCATATCTCATATGGTGTTTGTGGAACAGATTTAGAAGGCACTGCATTCAGCAAATAAGCTGCTGTTTGTAGTGCATATCCCCAGAATGATATTGGTAGATCAGCGGAACTTATCATAGAACGAACCATGTTCATCAAGGTTCGATTTCTCCTCTCAGAAACTCCGTTATGTTGAGGAGTTCCTGGTGGAGTCCACTGTGATACTATTCCACACTCTTTGAGATAATCTAGGAACTCGTTACTCAGATATTCTCCCCCTCGATCTGATCTTAGGATCTTTATCTGTTTCCCAGTTTGCTTCTCAACTTCATTCTTGAATTCTTTGAACCTTTCAAAGGATTCTGACTTGTACTTCATAAGATACACATAGCCAAACAGAGAGTGATCGTCGGTGAATGTGATATAGTAGGAGAAGCCTTCTCTCGACGTATTAGACATAGGTCCACATACGTCAGTGTGGATTAACCCAAGAATTTCAGTGGCACGCTCTCCTTTCTCAGTGAATGGAGATTTGGTCATCTTCCCAAGTAGACAAGGTTCACAAGTGCCCATGAGGTCATTACCTAATGGACTAAGATATCCGTTTTTCGACATCTTGCGAATCTTATCTTGGTTTACATGTCCAAGTTTAAGATGCCAAAGTCTAACTTGGTTAACTTCTTCTCTAGCCCTTTTGGGTTTTGAGGTATTCCCGCTTTCAATACAGTGCATCCCACTATTCGTCTCTAGGTGAAAAAGTCCCTCTATCATATTACCATGAGAGATAATACGACCGTTCAAGTATAAAGTGCAACTCATTTTGTCAAACAATACTGAGTGCCCATCTCGTAAAAGCTTAGAGATGGAAATCAAATTCTTTATACATGAAGGAAAATATAAACAATTTTTAAGTTCCAGGACTTCCCCAGAGGGTAGGTTAAGCATGTAGGTGCCTATTGCTTTTGCAGAGATTTTAGTGTCGTTCCAACTCGCACAACCATCTCCCCATTGCGCAGTGACCTGCTCCCTGCTAGTCCCTGCAACGTATTGCAGATATGTTGACTAGCGCCTGAATCAAATATCCAGGAATTGGAGCTCACTGTAAAAGCACTCTCTATGACAGAAATAGTCTCTTCAAAAGTTCGTGTCATAAGGCTCGCAATGCGCACCCTGTATTTCTTCTTCCAACGTTCATCCTTTCCACAATGAAAGCATGTTCCTTTGGTTTTCTTTGCCTTCTTCTTATGCAACCTTTTCCTTGTGTTCGCATTCTCACTCCCGCTGTCCATTTTGAAACCTTTTTCAAATTTACAGAATATGTCAATCATCTCGCTCAAAGCATGATCGAATCTATTCACTTTATAGTTTACAATAAACATAGTGAAATCATCCGAGAGAGATGCAAGGAAAAAATCTTGGGCCATTTTCCCATCGATGAAAGTTCCTAAACTTTGAAGATCTTGAAAGATCCTTTCCATCTTTTGTCCATGTTTATGGACCGATGTCCCCTTTGCCATTTTGGCATTCATTAGACTACAAACATTTGAAAATCGTACATTACTAGTCTCAATGTCATGCATCTTATGCAAACTTTCAACCATGGCACAAGAAGTGTCCATGTGCTTATGTAGCTTCATAAGCTCCTCACTAAGTGAAGTGAGGATTAAGCATTTGGCTTGTAAGCCATCCTCATAGTGTCTAACATAATTTTGACACTCCTCCTTTGAAGCTAGTTTCGTAGGAGGTACATGAGGAGGGGATTGCTTAAGCACATACAATATGTCTTTCACCTTTGAGACATTCTCAATGTGGCGATACCAAGCAAGGAAACGTTGGCCCTTAAGGCCCTTTTTGTCAAGTATAATGGTGGGTATAATTTTAGGCATGTTGTTCACTACATAACATAACAGAAATCGTATTAGATTGTTTGTTTAAAACTATTTGATTGGGTCTTTGAATCAAATAGTACCACCCACTATTTTTGGCAAATTCCACATCCCTCAATAGAATTCGAGAGCTATATTGAACTCTTAGCGGGTTATGGGAGACTCACCATTACCAAGCCCACCTCAGAATTATATCATGTTGGTTAGCAAAAATAATGATGAGAGAATAACGCATTATTCATTTACAACCTTTTGTAATTACCCATCTCGTTTGGCCTCTAGAGAATGATTGCCTCAGAATTATATCATGTTGGCACCATTGCACTTAGTCAAGTCATTCCCACCATGCTTAGTTCATGTAGAGGTTCAAGCATAACCTCAGAATTATATCATGTTGGTCATACTCGTTGTCTACACTCACCTCATCATATGTTTATGGACTCCTCCTGGATGTAAGCACATACTTTGAACTTCCCCATTATAGGGTGAAGCCGGTGCATGAGTCACAAACGATTGGAGCCCACCACGGTGGAAGGCCTACGAAGAGATATTCTAAACATCTATCGCTTATCAACATAATATTTATTTTGAGGGAGTAGTTTTGGGCTACATCAAAACATTTTAATCACATTAAAAGAACTTGGGCCTATCACAACCATTGGTCCAAGTTAATATGAATTAGTAGCATATAATACTCCCACTGTTTTGATGAAACAAGCAAGACTATATGGAACTACTAACGAATGCATTGCATCCTCATATGGACTATATAGTCATATTAGGTTTTAGGATGATTATGAACCGTTTAATTTGATCCAACACGAGCCTAGTGTTGGACCTTGGGTCTAAGGTAGGTAGTTGTTGATTTTAGTTACGCGTTTAATCCAATTAAACCGTTATTTCCTATTGGGCGTTGGACCCAACTATTCCAATTTGCATACATATAAACAAAAAGGAATAAATGAAATAATAATAAGGGCTTATGCCCTTTTACAACACAAATGATGAACTTATGTCCATTTACAACAATCTTGAACTAATCAAATTACATTCAAATTCTACACTACCAAGCCCAAACATTCATAATGTAAAGCGGCCAATCACATAGCTCAATTATAGAGGCCTTTGGTTCATAATCACCATTTTCTTAATTAATCACATTTAACTAAGAAAACAACTTTAAAGCAATTGTTTTTCGGATCCATAGAAATGATTTAAATGGAACTAAATAAAATGAAAATCCAATTCTCATTTAAAGAGACAAAACCATTTTGTTCTCATCTAATTTGGGCCAAAAACAATGACCACAACTTTTGGGCCATTTTCTAAAACCAAAAACTTTTGGGGTCACTTTGTAAAAACACAAGAGTCCACAACTTCATGTAATCACAACTAGAACCCAAAATTTTTTTAATAATGTAAAAACATCATTAAAGGAGCAAAACAATTTGTCCTTTAGAGTTTTTGGGCCTTAACGTAAAAACGTAAACTTTTGGGCCAAAATGCAAATACACAAAAGTATCAAAACTTTATGTAATTGCACAAAAGGCCCAAAAAAAACATATTCTATAGGGTGGCCGGCCATTAGTGAAGAAAATAAAATTTTCTACAAAGTTTTTGTAAGTGGGTTTTGTTAGGTGAGGTAAAGATGAAATGGAAAAGTTGTAAGAAATAATTTATGTCACATTTTTAAAAAGTTCGTCTCCCCATTAAAAATACTTTACCATTAATCAACACCCATCAAAATTAAATCAAAACTTTATGTAAAAACATAAAACTTTTGAATCAAAACTTCAAAATTTTTTGTTCTTGGCAAGAACTCCAAGAATCATTGAAGAACACTCATGAAAACTCATAATAGCTCCATGAATATTTTCACTCACCAAAACTCAAATTTTCATCACTCAAAATACATGGCACCAAATTTTAGTTCCAATATTCATGCTTAAATGAAATACATCTACAACATTTGAGATGCAAAATTTTCTAGCAAAATTTATATTCAAAGCAAGAACAAAGCTTGTAACATTTACAACATTTAAATCATAAAACATGAAAATCACAAAACCCAAAAGGATCCACCATACACTAGACCTAGGCTCTGATACCACTTGAAGGAAAAATTTTGTCCTAGCTAAGAACAAGTAAGAACATTTGAATACATATGCAAACTATTAACTCTTTAAAGTAGGCATGCATCCAAAAACAATTCATAAAACCCATGACTTTCAAAGCCTAGTATATGGTGAACCAAAAAGACTCTTTAACAACATTAAAGAGAATGAAGAATTTAGAGATTCTTTACCCTTGAAGCTCATCCTTGTTTACACAAGGGATTCACCCAAGTGGAGGGCCTTCAAGTCACCTCCTTGCTCCTTGGATCTTCCTTGTGATTTTCCTCCTTTAGTGCTCCTTTGAAGATTAGAGGAAATGAGGATTTGCTCTCCAAAACACCAAAAGTTTGATGTCTCTAAGTCTCTTCACCAAGGATGTATTTTGTGAGGATGATATGGATGACTTAGGAAAGAATAAATTGCTAGATTTTCTTCCCTAGGTGGCCGGCCTCTATAGAGAAATAGGAGAGAAAATGTTTCACCCAATTTCCCCAAGAAACCCCTAATGTGAAAAATAGTTATAAAGTTGCTTTTATAACACTTTTCTTAGGTGAGTGGCAAACTTGCAATTAAGTAAACCTTCACCATTTCTTCACCATGGCCGGCCTCTTAGTGTGATTGGGCTTATTGCCCATTTTGTTTTAGTTGTCATACAACTTAAACATAATGGGCCTTGTGGACCAAAACACTTTTGGGCCCCGAAGCCCTAAAACCAACTTAAAAGCCCAATACGAACATTTTGTATAATTAATTAACTAATTAATTAATCTTGACCATTCTTCAATTAAACCATTTAATTGCTTATCCATTTCATTAATTTCTTCACATACATCCTTACTTGGTGTACGATCCATTAGGTTTCATTTAGCGAGGCAGTGGGCGATGTTACTCTTAACGATCGATTGTGAATTGAAACCACATTTCAATTCTCCCTTTGATGATTAGTGTTTGCTAATCATTAGGGCTTCCACAAACCATGAGTGACACCTAGCAGTATGTCATGGTTACCCAAGCTAAGTAGAATTGGTTGGAGAACCTATCTAGTTACAACTACAATGCAATACGGTCCTTCTCTAATACAATACTCTTAATCACATTGTTTAAGTGATAGTTTGTTTCATGTCTACTATCCAATGTGATACTTTCCTATATGATTCCCTTCAATATGATTTGGAACAACTTCCTAAGTCATATTCATTTGCTTTGGCCAAAGACTTTAGAATCATATCTTAGAGTATTCTCCTTCCACCATGGAAGGTTAGAGATCCCTTGTTGTGGATTCATATGCCTACATGACTAGATCGCTTGACCCCAACAATGCCGTGGACACTCCGAGGGAATCTCTTAGACCAAATACATCCCTTGGATTCTCTTATTGCTTAAACATATGATACAATAAATAGTGATTAACAATAAGTCTTGCCCTCCATTAAACATATAAAAGTTTAACACATTAAGTATTCCAAAAAGCTATTACATCAAATGAGTGGCTTTGTGGGCATACTTCCAACACCTCTCGCACTGGAAAGCAATTAGTTTATCCTCTCACACTGGAGAGTAAACCCATATGGGTGTCGCCCTCTCGCACTGGAGAGCAATTAGTTTATCCTCTCGCATTGGAGAGCAAACCCATACGGGTTGTTACACCCCACCCCTATTTTATTTAAAAAAGGTTTTTAGTTTTTAACTTGTGAGCCCATGGGGCCCGCCCCTGATTTTTTTGGCCCCCGAGTCTCTCTTATCTCTTCCCTCTCAGTCCTCTCTTTCTTCCATTTCCCCGTGCTCTCTCTCTCTAAACACTCTCTTTTATCTCTCCGGCGCCGAGAAGGAAACCACCATCACCCACGCCATTTTCAACCAAACAAAAACCCAAAAAATCTGAACCTCAAACCTTTGGGACATGGCGAATCCACCTGCTGCCTTGCATGTGTCAGCAAAGCACCTCTATGTGCTCTGCCATTAATACAGATAGCTTGACCTCTCTCGAACTCCATCTCATGTATGGTTTAATCCCTCTCTTGATTAGTGTGGGTTATAATATGGTATGTGATGCGTGTTTATGTTGAAAATCTAAGGGTTTAAACCCGGTTTTGAATATGTGCATGCATGTCCAGTTCTGACAATGAACTCATGCGAGTTCGTGTGTGTGAGTTGTGCAATGTTCATAGGTGTGTGTTGTGCAGTGTTCGTGGGTATGTGTTGTGCCGTGTGAGTGTGTGTGTGATGTGCAGTGTTTGTTGGTGTGTGTTGTGCAGTGTTCGTGGGTGTGTATTGTGCCGTGTGTGTGGGTGTGTGTTATGCCGTGTGTGTGTGTTGTGCGTGTGTGTGAGTGTGCGTGTACAGAGTGTGTGTGTGTGTGTGTGTCCGTGTGGGTGTGGGTGTGTGCGTGTAGGGTGAGTGCGTATGAGTATGTGTGGTGCACGTGTGTATGTGTGTGTATGTGTGTGTATGTGTTGTGCTGTGTGTGCATGTGTGATGTGCATGTGTGCATGTGTGTTGTGCATACATGTGTTGTGTGGGTTTGGGCTCAAGCCCAAACCACCCCTTTTGTTCCTAACTATTCAAACCCAAAACCCAATAAATCCTAACCCTATTTAA
Source organism: Malus fusca (assembly GCA_035220775.1). Taxonomy (NCBI): domain Eukaryota; kingdom Viridiplantae; phylum Streptophyta; class Magnoliopsida; order Rosales; family Rosaceae; genus Malus; species Malus fusca. The sequence goes on from CM069069.1 coordinate 29,045,655, forward strand.
CCTAAACCTAATCCCTAATCTGAATCCAAAACCAAGACCCATTTCCATTTCTTGAAATTCTATAGTTAGGTAGTTTGATAAATTGTACATTTTTGTGCTTAGGTGAAGTTGCTAGTGGGGATTTCCTTAATCCTTTTCCGCACAATTCTGCTGCTACGGAGTATCTGTGAGTGGACCCCTTCTAAAATTTGCATAATTTAATAGTTTATTTGCAGAAATGAAATGCATGCCTTACAAGTTTATGAACTGATTTTACGTTAAGCATGTTTACTGAAATGTTGATTATCGTCTCGTTATTTTGTAAGAAATTAATTGTTAGCCTATATTGAGCTATAATTTGATATATCGTATTTTTTATAAAAACCATGAACTGGTAGACTATTTGATGGATGACGATAGGATGCTAGAACATGTTTTAGAAACCCTTCTTTATAGTATAGACGATTGATGACTTTATACTATGAAGTGGTTATTTATGAGAGGCGTAACTATTTATGCGTACCTAGTGGACACTATGCCTCCTAGGGCGAGGATCTGGTGTTGGCAGATAGGCCGGGAGAAATAATCCCCAGCTACGGGCTGAGAGACACGGAGTAGGCATTGAGCCGGGAGTTGGTAATCTCTGGCTATAGGTGCAGAGACTACGGTGCTGGCATTGGGCCGAGAGTTATATTTATTCAGTGATCTTACTGGCAGTACATCGCGATTACGAGACGATCTGTGAGACGTTTGATGTTTTGATTTTTGCGATATGTCTTTTGAGATGTTTTTGGCATGCTAGGGTTTTCAGTAAAACTATCACTTATTATGCTTGTAGTTTTCTTTATATAAACTGTGGGGGTTAGTATCTTGATAACTGTTTTATTAGTATTGTATATTTGAACTTGGTCCACTCACCTTTGTTTTGCGCCCTCATTCAGGTCTTAGAAATGAGGATTACGACACAACGTATGAGGCATTCCCCTACCAGTAGCAATCTATCATTCAATTGTGTGATATCTAGAATTAGAACGTATTCTGTGCACTCTAGACATTTCCTTAAACTTTGTTTATTACCTTTAGATTCTAATGATTATTCATGTTCATTTTCTCCTAATCATTACTCTTGTATTCAATAAATGGCTTTCGTCACCCTCGGGTGTCGGCCAGCACGTGCCTATCCGGGTATTTAGAGAATATCGGGGTTGGGACGTGTCAGATTGGTATCAGAGCATGGTTAGGGTTTCTTTCCACCAATTTGGTAAATTTCAGCCTTTTTAAATCTTATTGTCCTTATCAGAATCATGGCTAATCCTGGTGGGAATGTGCCTCGACAACCTCATTCTTCTATAATGGGGGGAATCCAGTAGTTTACCTCTGAATTAATGAATACTCTTCCAGGTCATAGGCCGAATCAGACGTATTTAGAAATCGCTAGAAGTCATGGAGTTTCTGAGTTGAAATCTGTGGGAAATTGTGAGGAGGCTGAGCAGTGGTTAGAGAAAATAGAGGATACTTTGGAGGCTATGAAGTGTCCACTAAATGAGTGGGCAAACACTGTAGGTTTTTTCATTCAGGGTGATGCTAGGAGTTGGTGGAAATCAACGAAGGAATCTCGTCTACCTGGTTCTAAGATGACATGGGCTGCCTTCAGGAAACGTTTTATTACTTACTTTCTAAGCCTTAGTTATAGATTGAGAAAGAGGCAGGAGTATTTAGAGTTTCGACAGGGTGACCTCAACATCATAGAATTTAATAGTACCTTCAGGTGCTTGGCTAGGCATCATGATGGTACTTATGATAATCCACAAGCACAAATGGATCAAGCAATGCTTGCACTGAATCAAGAGTACCGTACACTGGTAGCTACTCAGAGACCCAGAACTTATAAAGAAGTAATCGCGATAAGTCTGAGTATAGAATAGTCTAAGTGGAATACAGAGATGCATGATCAACCTCAAATTTGGAACCAGCCCTAGAGACAGAATCGACAGTGGAATCAGAATAAAAGGAGTCGGAATTTCCGATCACAGAGTACCTGAGAATCAGTTGGCCCCTCCAGTTTTGTAGGTCCCAGACATTCTTTTTCCTTTAAACGACCAGGTCAGGGTTCAGGGTCGTCTAGTGAAAGCTCAGGCAACGAGTTGATGAGACGATCTTTCGGTCATTTCACTCCGAGTTATCTGGTTTGTAATCAATGTGGGTTACGTCATCGAGGGAGTTGTGGGATAACTGCTGTAGTTTGTCATAGGGGCGGTGGCACTGGGCATTTTGTTCGTGATTGTCCTTCGACACCACCACATGGTGATTTTGCCTCTGACTCAGGCTACAGTGGATATCAGACAGTTCAAAATTTTGGCACCCGACAGAGCTATGATGGCAGTGGCAATAGTAGTCGGAGTTATGGTAGCAGTACTAATCAGAACTATGGGGGTAACATAGGTCTGCAGTTTGGTGGCAGAGGTAGCCAAAGTTTTAGAGGAAATGACAGCTGTGGTGCTCAGTTTTCGACCCAGCAGCAGGCTAGAACATCTTCTGGCAATAGTAATCAGGGAAACAGAGCAGGACGTGGTTCCAGAGCTCGTGGTGGTCGGAACAATAATGCGGGGTATTAGGTTCATTGACGTATGAACGCTATGACTCAGCAGGAGGCTGATCAGGATCCTCGAGTTATCACCGGTACGTTACCTGTCTGTAATACTTGGGCTAGAGTTTTAATTGATCCGGGTGCTACACAGTCTTTTGTTTCTTCATCTTTTGCTCGGGTTATACCTTCTCAACCTTAGCCACTAGGTTTTGATATGCTGATTCAAATGCCACGTGGTGAATTGTTTTATGCTCAATGGCAATATCGGAATTGTCCAGTTATTGTGGAGGGGGAAAACTTAGAGATTGATTTAATTCCTTTTAAACTAGCGGAGTTTGACGTCATTCTGGGAATAGATTGGCTATCTAAGTACCGAGCGAATGTAACATGTTGGGAGAAAATTGTGACATTCAATCGGCCAGGACTTCCATCAGTTACATTTATGGGTGAGCGACGTGTCCTCCCCAATAGTATTATTTCTGCCATCCGAGCAACTAGGTTGTTGAATAAGGGTTGTGTGGGGTTTTTAGCCCACGTAGTTGTGAATGATGAACCTTTTTTACGTCCAGAAGAGGTGCCAGTTGTAAGGAACTTCATCGATGTGTTTCCTGATGATTTACCGGGGTTGCCACCTGCGAGAGAAATTGAGTTTACCATCGATTTACTCCCAGGTACAAATCTTATTTCCTTGGCACCTTATCGAATTTCATTAGCGGAGTTGAGAGAATTGAAGATTCAATTCTAGGAATTGGTAGACAAAGGTTACATCCAGCCGAGTACATCCCCGTGGGGAGCTCATGTTCTTTTTGTTAAAAAGAAGGATGGATCAATGAGACTTTGTATCGATTATAGACAACTGAATCAGGTGAAGGTAAAGAATCATTACCCTCTGCCTCGGATCGATGATTTGTTTGATCAATTGAAGGGTGCTAAGGTTTTTCTGCAAAATTGGTCTTCGATCGGGTTACCATCAATTGAGGATTCGCAAGGATGATGTCCTGAAAACTGCTTTCCATATGAGGTATGGGCATTATGAATTTCGTGTCATGCCTTTCGGATTGACAAATGCACCTGCAGCATTCATAGATTTGATAAACAGAGTCTTTAAGCCGTATCTGGATGAGTTTGTGATTGTGTTCATTGATGACATTCTAGTTTATTCTAGAAGTGTGAATGAGCACAAGAAGCATTTGAGACTAGTGCTAGAACGACTAAGGGACAACCAGCTTTATGCCAAGTTCAGTAAGTGCTAGTTTCGGTTAACTCAGGTTGGTTTTCTTAGGCACATAGTTTCTGCTGAAGGAATTAGTGTAGATCCCCAGAAGGTGTCAGCAATGTCTAACTGGGAACAACCGAAGAATGTCACCGAAGTGAGAAGTTTCCTAGGTTTGGCAGGGTATTATCGATGATTTATTCAGAATTTTTCTACAATTGCTCTACCTCTTACTAAATTGACTCGTAAAGGTGTCCAGTTTGTGTGGGATGAAACTTATGAACAAAGTTTTCAGGAGCTTAAGCGACGTCTCACTCAAGCCCCTGTTCTTGCTCTTCCAGATGACAGTGGTGAATTTGAGGTGTATACTGATGCTTCTCTATCAGGTTTTGGGTGTGTACTGATGCAGTATGGAAAAGTTATCGCCTACGCTTCCAGACAACTCAAAACCCATGAAAGAAATTATCCCACTCATGATTTGGAGTTAGGAGCAGTGATTTTCGCTTTGAAGATTTGGAGGCACTACTTATATGCAGAGAAATGTCGTATTTTTACGGATCATGAGAGTCTTAAGTATGTGTTCACCAAGAAGGAGATGAATTTGAGATAGAGAATGTGGATGAAGCTTAGCAGTGATTATGACTGTTCGATCGAGTACCATCCTGGGCATGCTAATGCCGTGGCTGATGCTCTTAGTCGGAAACATCACGAGCAGCTTACATCACTTGAAGCTGTACACGTTCCATTACTGTTTACTCTTCGGGAAACTAGTGTCAATTTAGAACCAGGTGAACACGGAGCTTGGCTAGCACATTTTTAGGTTAAACCTATCTTTGTAAACATGGTCAGGGAAGCTCAGGAACTTGATCCGGAATGCACCGAATTAAAGGAACAAGTGTTAAAGGGGGATAATGAGAAATTCCTTATCCGTAGGGACGGAGCTTTATTGAAAGGGAATCGTTTGTTCGTGCCTAAAGATAATGAAGCTGCTAAAAAGGAAATTCTTGATGAGGCTCATACTTTAGCTTATGCTATGCATCCAGGAAGTACTAAATTGTATTGCACCATTTATCCTTTCTATTACTGGGAAGGGATGAAACGGGATGTAGCAGAGTATGTGAGTAGATGTTTAATCTGCCAACAGGTTAAAGCAGACAGACAAAGACCTGGGGGACTGATGCAGAATCTTCCGATACCAGTTTGGAAGTGGAAGGATATCACTATGGACTTTGTGTACGGACTGCCTAGAACATCGTCAAGGTATGATGGTATTTGGGTAATTGTTGATCGGCTTACCAAGACCGCTCATTTCTTACTAGTTCGACAAACCTATTCGTTGGAGAAAATGGTGAAATTATTCGTCGATACTATTGTTCATCTTCATGGTGTACCTGTCTCCATTGTGTCAGACAGAGATCCCAAATTTAATTCCAGGTTTTAGAAAGCCTTTACTGCCGCTATGGGTACTCAATTACTGTTCAGCACTGCTTATCATCAACAAACTGATGGTCAGTCCGAGCGGACGATTCAGACTTTAGAGGACATGTTGAGAGTGTCAGTGTCACAGTGGAAAGGTAGCTGGGATAACTATTTGCCGTTGGTGGAGTATTGGTATGGCACCTTTTGAATCACTTTACGGGAAGGCGTGTAGGATGCCATTATGTTGGACAGAGGCAGGAGAAAGGTCGTTGGTGGGACCAGAGATTGTGGATACCACTAACACTAATATCCAACTAATTAAGGCAAATTTGAAAGCAGCACAAGACCGAAAAAAAGCATTGCAGACAAACACTCCAAGGATCATGAGTTTACAGTGGGCGACTTTGTATTCTTGAAGTTATCTCCCTGGAAGGGTGTTGTTCGTTTTGGTAAGCGAGGAAATCTGAGTCCTCGATACGTCGGTCCCTATCAGATTATTGAGAGAATTGGTGCAGTTGCTTATAGGTTGGAGCTACCACCGGAGTTGTCACTAATCCATAACGTTTTACATGTTTCCATGCTTCGGAAATATGTACCAGATCCCTCTCATATCATCCAGTTAGAGCCATTGGAAGTAAATCTGGATGCTAGCTATGTAGAAGAACCAGTGGCTATCCTTGACAGACAGGATAAGGTGTTGCGGAACAAAGTTATTCCTTTGGTGAAGGTACTGTGGAGGAACCATACAGTCGAAGAAGCTACTTGGGAAATAGAGGAATCAATGCAGAACCAATATCCCTTTCTTTTCGTGTAAATTCGCAATTTCTAGGACGAAATTTCTGTAAGGGGGGTAGATTGTTACACCACACCCCCATTTTATTTAAAAATGGTTTTTAGTTTTTAATTGGTGAGCCCAAGGGGCCCACCCCTGATTTTTTTTGTCTTCTGAGTTTTTCTTATCTCTTCCCTCTCAGTCATCTCTTTCTTCCCTTTCCCCGTGTTCTCTCTCTCTAAACACTTTCTTTTATCTCTCCGGCACCGAGAAGGAAACCACCATCACCCACGCCATTTTCAACCAAACCAAAACCCAAAAAATCTAAACCTCAAACCTTTGGGACATGGCGAATCCACCTGCAAACTTGCATGTGTCATCAAAGCACCTCTATGTGCTCTGCCATTAACTCAGAGAGCTTGAGCTCTCTCGAACTCTATCTCAGGTATGGTTTAATCGCTCTCTTGATTACTGTGGGTTATAATATGGTCTGTGATGCGTGTTTATGTCGAAAATCTAAGGGTTTAAACCCTGTTTTGAATATGTGCATGCATGTCCAGTTCCGACGATGAACTCTGGCGAGTTCGTGGGTGTGTGTTGTGCAGTGTTCGTAGGTGTGTGTTATGCAATGTTCGTGGGTGTGTGTTGTGCCGTGTGTGTGGGTGTGTGCTATGCCGTGTGTGTGTGTGTGTTGTGAATGTGTGTGAGTGTGCGTGTATAGTGTATGTGTGTGTGTGTGTGTGTGTGTGTGTGTTCGTGTGGGTATGTGCGTGTAAGGTGCGTGCGTGTGAGTGTGTGTGGTGAACGTGTGTGTGTGTGTGTGTGTTGTGTTGTGTGTGTTGTGTGCTGGCGTGTGTGTATGTGTGTTGTGTGGGTTTGGGCTCAAGCCTAAACCACCCATTTTGTTCCTACCTATTCAAACCCAAAACCCAAGAAGTACTAACTCTATTTAACCTAAACCTAAACCCTAATCCGGATCCGAAACCAAAACCCATTTCTATTTCTTGAAATTCTATAGTTGGGTAGTTTGATAAATTGTACATTTTTGTGCTTAGGTGAAGTTGCTAGTGGAGATTTCCTTTATCCTTTTCCGCACAATTCTGTTGCTACGGAGTATCTGTGAGTGGACCCTTTCTAAAATTTGCATAATTTTATAGTTTATTTGCATAAATGAAATGCATGCCTTACGAGTTTATGAACTGATTTTATGTTAAGCATGTTTACTGAAATGTTGATTATCGTCTCGTTATTTTGTAAGAAATTAATTGTTAGCCAATATTGAGCTATAGTTTGATATATCGTATTTTCTATAAAAACCATGAACTAGTAGACTATCTGATGGATGACGATAGGATGCTAGAACATGTTTTAGAAACCCCTATGATGGATGACTTTATACTATGAAGTGGTTATTTATGAGAGGTGTAACTATTTGTGTGTACCTAGTGGACACTATTCCTCCTGTGGCGAGGATCTGGTGTTGGCAGATAGGCCGGGAGAAATAATCCCTAGCTACAGGCTGAGGGACACGAAGTAGGCATTAGGCCGGGAGTTGGTAATCTCAGGCTACGGGCACAGAGACCACGGCGTTGGCATTGGTCCGGGAGTTATATTTATTTAGTGATCTTACTGGAAGCACACCGCGATTACGAGACGATCTGTTAGACGTTTGATTTTTGGATTTCCGCGATATGTCTTTTGAGATTTTTTGGCATGCTAGGGTTTTCAGTAAAACTATCACTTATTATGCTAGTAGTTTTCGTTATATAAACTGTGGGGGTTAGTATCTTGATAATTGTTTAATTAGTATTGTATATATGAACTTGGTCCACTCACCTTTGTTTTTCGCCCCCATTCAGGTTTTAGAAACAAGGGCTACGACACAACGTACAAGGCATTCCCCTACCAGTAGCAATCTATCATTCACTTGTGTGATATCTTGTAATGATCTTTCCTTTTTTGATCTTGAATTAGAACATATTCTGTGCACTCTAGACATTTCCTTAAACTTTGTTTATTACCTTTAGATTCAAATGATTATTCATGTTCATTTTCTCCTAATCATTACTCATGTATTCAATAAATGGCTTTCGTCACCCTCGGGTGTTGGCCAGCACGTGCCTATCCGGGTATTCAGAGAATATCGCGGTTAGGACGTGTCACGGGTGTCGTGGAATTGGTTTACCCTCTCGCACTAGAGAGCAATTAGTTTATCCTCTCGCACTGGAGAGTAGACCCATACGGGTGTCTGATAGGAGCATATTTATGCGACTTAGTTAGCTTGTTCTTGTGCATTTATGTTGTTATGTCTTAGTTAATTATGTATTTTAAGCTATTTTAGTGTGTTTGTAGGTCCTAATAACAAAGTTGGCAAAAAAGTGCATTTTGGAGCATTTTGAAGCATTTTTGGGCCATGTGTGAAGAACGGACCTCTAACTAATCCATCCATCATCTTATTTCTTAAATCCGTTTTACAATCTGCCTAGTTTTATCAGTTGTTTGTTTGTTTCGAATTCGTAAAAAAACCAAAACCCCCCTTTTTACTTTCTTGTTTCAAAGTGTTTAATTTCTGTTTTGGTTGTGTTTTAGAGTGTTTTGAGTCAAGTCAAAACACAAATTTCTTCCAAAGTAGTGTTTAGAGTCAGAAACGGCCTAGTTTGTGTTTTTAGGTAGTTTTGTGTGTTTTTAAGTTGTTTTAAGTCTTGTAAACCTGTTTTGAGTCCTTTAAGTCTATTCAAACGTTTTTAACTTTGTTTTTATGTTCTTGAGTTAGTTTAGAGGTTTTAGCAAGCCCTCCTAATCCCCGGTTTAGAACGATCCTACTTGCATTTACACTACAATTTGACAACAAAAGGGTTTAATTTGAGTGCGTAACTTTCATCGCATCAAATTTTGGCGCCGTTGCTGGGGATTAGCAATTTTGCTAATCCCTTGTTATTTCTTTTTGTTTATTTTCGTGTCTTTTGTTTTTAGTTACCGACTTTGTTTCTGTTTATGTCTTTTATTTTTACTTTTGATATTTGATTTAGTTTTGTTTCCTTGATTTCAGGTACTAGAGAAGTAAGACATGGATTTTGCTACCATTCAAGCTTAATTGGCGGAACTTACTTCTCAATCATCACAATATGCCGAAAGGACCACAATGCAAAGTGTCCCTACATGTGGTGTGTCCTATGGGCAAGGATATCCAACTCAGCAATATTCTCAATTCGCTGCGAATGAAGATGCTTGGGGTTATTAAGGCCATAGCCAATCATGGGACAACTTGTTTTCCAACGCTTACAATTCGGAGTGGAAAGATTATTCAGATTACATAGAACCTCAACAATTCCAACAAGATGGATATTGGCAGCAAGAAGAGGAGTTCTATTCAAGACCTATGCAGCCACCACAACAATCTGCCCAATTCAATTCAGGTACATCTTTGGATAATGATATGTTTAATAAGTTACTCACCTCTTTGAACCAGGATGTAGAAAACCGAAACAAAGAGGTGCAAAATCAAGCCAAGAAGACGGGCGAATTGGAAAAGCAATTTGGACAGATTATGGAGTTCACGGCACAAATTGAAGAGCAAAGTGAACTCTTTAACTCAACTGTTGAAAATTTGAAGGAAGATTTTGAAATCCATGATGCTATCACTTTGGGAAGTGCTATGAAGGTTGGAGGTGAACCCAAGACGTCCAAACCAAGCCAAAACATGGATGAACAGCTGCTGCTCGAAGAAAATGAGAGTAACAAGGCCACGGCAAGGAAAGAACCACCATTGCCGCAGCCCCATATACCCTCTATGTCGTCCACTACAACCAAGGTAAGCCTAAATTCAATTCGTCTTGACCCCGTTTCACCAAATGTCCTTATTCCTTGCAAGATCATGCAATCCAAGGAAGAAGAGGGTGAGAAAGGCATCTTCGGAACCTTTCCAAAGAATCAAGAGCAAGAAATGGATGGGGAATGTCTACAATTCATCAAAGAAGATACACTTGAGACGAAAACTCCCAAAGAAGTTGGATTTTATGACACGGGAAAAGTCATAACTCTCAAAACACCAAATTTGGCCAAGTCCCATATCCCTGCAACCTTCAAAGATGTGGTGTTCGTAATTGAGTTTGTGTTGGAGCAAGCAAGTAAGCCATCTTCTCCAACTTCGATTTTATTTTATACTAACTTGCTGATTTTGATGATTTAGGCACCTACACTAGAATTTAAACCATTGCCGGATCACGTCAAGTATCAACTTCCATTCAAGGATCAATTATATGCTATGGGCCTTATCCAAGTTTAGATGGAGGTATCGTCCAGCTGGAAGACGTTAAAGCAGGCGCTTCTTGGGAAACAACCCATGTATTCAAATAAGGAAGATCTATGAATCGCTCCACAATCAGTTTTGCGTTTCTAAAAACCTTCCCTTTTTACTGCGTTTATTTTGCCTTGTTTGTCATTTTTATTTGTTGCTTGTTTGATTATTTTTGGTGTGGATTTTTGTTTGAAACTTTGACAGGTAAATCAAGTGTTTTTACATTGACTTTAGTAGAGAAGGAACATTAGGTAGAAAGGTAGAAAAGTACAAGAAAGTGCAAATAAATAGTAAGGAGTCTTTATTGGTTAGGAGGTGCCTCAGCATTCGACGGAGCGCCAGAGGACGAAGGCAGAAGTTGCCTCTGGAGTAACGCCACAAACCTCTGATGATCACTCTGCATCCGCACTTCGGACTCCTGCAGCTAATCAAACTTCCTCTTCATGCTTGTTGAGTAATTAGTTGCGAGCATGTGCAACTCTTTATTCTCATGCCTAAGCACTCTGACCTCTTGCCGAAGACTAGCCACTTCAGCCATCAACGACTCAACCTGACGAGATCGAGCAAGAATGCGCTGGCCCATGTTTGATACTAAGCCTGCACATCGGACGTTGTAGGCCAGAGAGTCCTGAACAGCTAGTTCGTCGGACCGCCTGGAAAGTATCCTAGTGTCTCTAGGAGTGAGAAGATTTCTGGCCACCACCGAAGCGGTTGTATCATTCATCATCATGGAATCCCCAACTGTAAGAGGACCATTTGGGGATACGAAGGACGGCTGCCAAATGTTGTTTGGAGAAGATATGTCACTATCTTCCCCGACATTCAAGTTAAGGCGACGGTCAAAAGGGCAAGACATATTCGAAGGTGTGAAGAAAAAGAAGAGGTCGGACAAATCAAGTTCTTAGAAGTACAAGTAGGGAGCTTCTACAGGCGGAAAATTCAAGTGTGCTTTGGAATGTGATGTGTGCCTCTCTTTAAAAATCAGCACTCGACGGAGCTTCAGAAATTGAAGAGGCGAGTTCAGAAATCGAAGAGGCAAGCTCAGAGATCGAAAAGACGTCTGCTTTCTCAAAAGCTGGGCTGCTCAGAAACCACGGGCCGATCTCAGAAATCGAAGAGGCACTTGCTTTTTCAGACGTGTCATCACCTGTCACATGCACACTTAGCTTTGCGAAAATCACGAATAATTTGTCGAAGCGCCGATCTCAGATATCGAAGAGGCACCAGTCTTTTTCAGCCTCTTCAGCACCTGTCACACGCAAACTCAGCTTTGCAGAAATCACAGGCAGTTTGTCGAAGCGCCGATTCCAGATATCGAATAGGCATCTGCTTTATCCAGACGTGTCAGCATCTGTCACATGCACACTCAGCCTTGCAGAAATTACGGGCAATCTGTCGAAGATTTCTGGTGAAGTAGAAAGCACGTGAAGTTTACTGTTCAATCATCCAACGGGTGCCGACAAGAGTGAAAGAATAGTACCGGTTATTAATTCCTATAAATGTCGTCCTTCATATGCAAGGCAGACATACATAATCCTTATTCATCTCCGAAAATGCATTCCCAACGAAGCCTTTCGAGTTACTCTGTGTTTCTCATCTCTTGGGGTACCTCTGCAAACAAGTCATCAAGAGCAAGAGTATTTCATATCATAAAGGTTGAAAGCAAGAGTATCTCATATCATGCTTTCTCCCTGTCCTTTTCTTTGTCTTTGTGACAAGGAGAAAGAGAGCAATCAGCCAGCACTTGGTGTCAATCTTCCGATCTAAGAATCGACTGCCTGGAACTCCTTCATGATTGCTTACCTAGCATTGCTCTCGAGTGCTCATCTTCAACTGATGATGTACTTCTGAAGAAGATGCCACATCTGCCTGGAGAACAGATAAGGCAAGTGAAAATGATACCTTGAAGCATGTGGAGACAACGTGCTCATTCATCTTCAAGATCAAGTCTCATTTTCCTTGCTAAGAAGTTCCCCAGCCCAGTTCAAGAATAAACCTGTGGAAAGATACTTCTTCAAAAGCAAAAGTATCTCATATCATCAGAGTCGCAGGCAAAGATATCTCATGGCATGCTTTTCCTTTACCCTTGCTCTTGCCTGCGGGACAAGGAGAAAGAAAGCAATCGGTCGGCACTTGGACAGATTGAACAAATAAACAAATCATCACATCTACCTCGTGCCTACCTGTCGTGTAGAAGAAACAAGCAGAGGAGAATGATGCCTGCACACTCAATCAACCCAGCAGAAGGAGTCTGAGTTGAAACCAAGAGCTCGATAAGCTTCAACAACATATGGACGCATCAGTCGCCAAAGAGCAAAGCCTCGCCGTACAAGGCCATCAAATCACCACCACCAATCAAGTCTCATTTTCCTTGCTAAGAAGTTCCTTAGCCCAATTCGAGATCAAAGCTGTGGAAAGTCTACAAGATCATCTCTCCATAACCAAATTTGCGTTCTTAAACTCTACTCTGTCTGGTTTTTACTTTGTCATACTTGTCATGTTTATTCGTTGTTTGTTTGTTTGCTTGTTTTTGTGTGAGTTTATGCCTGAAACATTGAGGACAATGTTTGATTTAAGTGTAGGGGGTAACCAAGTTGTTTTGCATGAAATTCGTGGGAGTTTATCACCTATTACTTCTAGTGTTGTTCCTTGCTGTTTTTAAGTGTTTTTATGCTGTTTTGGAGTGTTTTAGTGTGTTTTGACATAAAAATTCGAAAATCTCATAAAAATTTGAAAAATTGTTTTGAAAAACCCAAAAAGAGTTGTTTTTGTGTGTTTATTTGTGTCTTAGGATACCTTCCAACACAGTGATGAGGAATTGGTTTTTAATTGCATGACTGTTAAAGAGAGTTATAAACAGGGATGGAAGTTTGATTTACTCCTTGGTTTATGCTTGGTTGTGGTTATAATTTACAAATTCACATGCAATCATAAAGGAAAAAAATATGTTTTTGTAACATGCTTGAAGGAAGGAACTCAAAGTAACGCTACAACCTTATGAGACTTGAGCCTAAAATGTTTATTTGGAGAGTTAATAATCTGTGCATTGCTGTTTTCTAAAGTCGTTGCATGATCTCATTATTCTTTGCTTGGTTGCTACTTAGAAGGCGTTTCATCATTTAGTTCCAAATGCTAGAACTCATGCCCATTTCATTCAAAGCATGCTATTGATTTGCATAACACATATTCAAGATGAAGTTGTGTAGTGACCACCACCAAAGCCAAATTGCCGTGTATCCTACTTCATTATATGTTTAAGTTTAACCCCGTTGAGCCTTGTGTAGCCTATGTTCTTTGTTAACCCACACTATCCTTACCTAGCCTAGTTTTAGGACCATCCATACCCTTGTTCTTGAAGCATAGTAAAGCATGACTTAAAATGAACTCCTTTTTTATCAATGTATTACATAAACCAAGTGTGGGGGAAGTGATTCTTGTGTGTGTGTGTGTGCCAAAATCCGTAATAAGGCACGGGTAGAAAAGAAAAAGAAAAAGAAAAAGAAAAGTTGTGAAAATAGTGAAAAAGAGTTGAAAAATATATGAGAAAGAGCTCTAAAGTTTTGATTGTTGAAGAAAGGGTCTAAGGCATTGAATTCGACCCTAAGTGTTGCATGAATCTTCCCTTTGTGTTTAAAAGTTGATTTTTGCATTCTAAAGTGAATTCCAAGTGTCGATTTCATTACTTTGCTTGCTATCGCTTGAAGAACGTTTGTTATCCCTATCCTTTCTTTGTTAGCCATTACCCCCAAGCCCCATTACAACCCTTAACTTCATCTTGAGTGTTGTGTGTTTCAATTTGTGGAGTTCGAAATTGGTATGAGCATATGGTGTCACTGATTCTCGCATCTAATTAGTAGCATTTCATTCATGAGATCATATTTAAACATGCTTATTAACTCCAGAAATTGCTTTCTTTGTTGTAACATATGTGAGTACTAGTCTTTCATGTTTACATCAATCTTCTCACATATAACTAGTGTAGGGTGTGTAGTCAGAAAATGTGCGTGAAAATAGAGAGTATCTAGTAAGGAATTGAGGGAATTCTCTAAGGCATGTTACTACATTCAAAATGTTGTTTTAATTGATTAAATGGAAACTAGTGAATGGTAATTATGATTAAGTATGCTCGAGGGTAAGGATTGCTTAAATCTATTTAAGTGATGATCTTTGGCATGTCATGTTTCATTAAAAATCCCTTAGGCAAATGTTGGAAGGCTAGGTTGTCTTTTGTTTGTTTTGATTCGTTTTGTTTTGCTCGAGGACTAGCAAAAGCTAAGTGTGGGGGAATTTGACAGGAGCATATTTATGCGACTTAGTTAGCTTGTTCTTGCGCATTTATGTTGTTATGTCTTAGTTAATTATGTATTTTAAGCTATTTTAGTGTGTTTGTAGGTCCTAATAACAAAGTTGGCAAGAAAGTGCATTTTGGAGCATTTTGAAGCATTTTTGGGCCAAGATTGGATTGCATGCACATGGAGACATGAGGATGGACGTTTTTGAAGATTAAAAGGCTGGAAATCAGCATGTGTGTGTGCAAATGTGTTGATTTTGGGCTCAATTGGTGAAGAGCATGTGTGTGCAAATGCAAAGAGGAACACACACATGCAAAGACACTCATTACCACAACATCCATCCACTACACCCATTACATCCACTCATTACCAAACACTACTCATTACCAAACACTCATCCACTACACCCATTACATCCACTCATTACCAAACATTCACGCACTACACCCATTACATCCACTCGTTACCAAACATTCACCCACTACACCCATTACATCCACTCATTACCACAACACTCACCCACTACACCCATTACATCCACTCATTACAACTCCATACACTCCTCTCCCTAGCCTATAAATACATCCACCCTTCACCATAATTTGGGGGCCATCATCCAAAGACACTACATTTCACATCTCACAACTTCATTCACAAACACAATTTCCTTGCCGTGACCTCCATCCATTCATCTAGCCATACTACATCTCACCAATCCATACACTTTCATCTCTTAGCCGTGCAAATCCATTCCATCCATATATCCATACACATCCTAGACACTTGTGCTATAACAAGGTGGTGAAAACAAAGGTCCTTGGCATTTCAAGCTTGGAACTTTGGAGCGTTTTAGGTGTACTTCGTTCTTGCTTTCAATGTCTACTTTGTTATTTTCTGATTTTGTTGCAACTATGAGTGGCTAAACCCCTATTTAGTTAGGGGGAAGTTTGAAGCCATGAATATGCTTGAGATGTGAATTGATTTCTTCCAATTGTGATTTGATAAGTTGTGATTGCAATTCAATTATCTATTTTATTCATAACTGATTCTTGTATGTTTATTAAGGATGCATACTTAGTTTTCATGCATGAATTAGATGCTAGAATATAAATGAGTTTCACCTGATCGTTACAAGTTTATATTCATGAGTAGTGAAGGTTGTTTATCACAATCGTGTTAATTGAATTCTTGGCAAATGTATCATGCATTCATAGTTATAATTGCCTCGTCAACACTTATGATTTTCATTGAACGTAATGATCTCTGATTGTATCTCTATTATGCATTCATATAGGGGACTTTTAGAGAATGATTTGGGTTGTCACATGCATTCATCCAATTTAATGAGTAAAGGAAAATCTGAGGGTTAATTTGTGCATCACGGTTAATCTGAGGTGTTGAGCATCATAGTTTATTGAAAAGCAATTGGAAATCGATTCATGTACAAGTGTGTCATGTGTGAAGAACGGACCTCTAACTAATCCATCCATCATCTTATTTCTTAAATCCGTTTTACAATCTGCCTAGTTTTATAAGTTGTTTGTTTGTTTCGAATTCGTAAAAAAACCAAAACCCCCCTTTTTACTTTCTTGTTTCAAAGTGTTTAATTTCTGTTTTGGTTGTGTTTTAGAGTGTTTTGAGACAAGTCAAAACACAAATTTCGTCCAAAGTAGTGTTTAGAGTCAGAAACTGCCTAGTTTGTGTTTTTAGGCAGTTTTGAGTGTTTTTAAGTTGTTTTGAGTCTTGTGGACCTGTTTTGAGTCCTTTAAGTCTATTCAAACGTTTTTTACTTTGTTTTTATGTTTTTGAGTTAGTTTAGAGGTTTTAGCAAGCCCTCATAATCCCCGGTTTAGAACGATCCCTACTTGCATTTACACTACAATTTGACAACAAGAGGGTTTAATTTGAGTGCTTAACTTTCATCGCATCAGTGTCGGCGAATTGGTTTACCCTCTCGCACTGGAGAGCAATTAGTTTATCTTCTCACACTGGAGAGCATGGAAGTCGTTGTCGTGAGTGCAGCTGAAGAAAGCTAGACTGCTGGGATAACCGAAATAATCCTTAGCCTGCGAGGTCATGTTTGGCAATCTGCTTGAGACTTCAAACTGCTTGTAGACCTCGAGTAAGGGTGCAAGCGCAGTGAGCTGCTCCCAAAATTATTGTGCCATCATTAGGTGTTTCGTCATGTGCCTTTTTGAGGCTTGGTTGGCACTAGCCACATGGCAAAGTTGGCATGGCTGGGAGCCATGGTGCAAGATCAATGGTTGCCGGAAGCCGTGGAGTAGACATGCGTGGTTATGAAAGCAGAGATGGGGCTGGCTTGGGCCAGGTTATCCGCAGTAGGAGGAATTGTCTGGAGTGTTGAGAACAAGGCCTACCCCCGGTTCTTGGTAGTTGGGTTGGTGTGTCGTTCTGGTACTCGTCTGCCCCCAGCATGCCATTAGGCTGAGCTGCTGTGTTTTGTCATAACATAAGAAGTCTTTATATCCGGCAATCTACGTAGGGTAGTTCCGTCTGCTCGATCTTGTCATTGAAAGATGACTCGCTTATGTTGGTCATGTCTCATCGAAGCGTTTTGTCAATAGCTTCGTTGAGCAGGAAATCGCGTAATTCAAGAGTATTTCTACTTCTTCCTAAATTTACCTTTGTTGGGGTGGTAGAACCCTCGGCTACCCCCGATCGTGACCTACTGGTCTAGGCTGCTATTCCATGTGTTAGGCTCGTCTATGTCGCGACTGCGGTCGATGTGGTATGATCCTAGCAAGAGAGCGAGTAACTCGTAGGCTGCTGGTTGAACTTGAGCCGGATTGAGTATCTCCATCCGTTGTGCTGCCTACTCCGATGTGAGGTAGAGGATGCTCCTTGCGGGCTTTACGGTGAATGAATACTTTGCCTGGAAAGTTGCTCATGTTGATTATCAGAGTGTGGCCCCAATCATGAGTGTATGTTTGTCCGTGGGCCTAACTGAGAGTGCACGCTCCTCCACGCGCTAAGACGGGAGTATACGCTATCTCGGGGGTCCAATCGGGAGTGTACTCCGTTAGAATGCTCAGTTCGTGACTGTTCAAGTGGCTGCTTGCCAGGACATTGGTGGAGAGGTTTGTCTACCCTTGTCCTTCTTCGGGACACCTCATCCAGGGCACGTTGGATCTTGGTGCGTTGCAAGAGTTGATTCACCAAGGTTGTCTATTATGCAAGGGCGTTCGTCAACTCTATGACTTATCGAGACAAGTGTTGTTCGCCATTTGGATTAGAAGAGCTTGGAAGGAATATGGTGAAAATGCACCCGGCTCGATGGTTGGTCCGGATGGTTGAGATAGTCTTGGGCCGATTTGGGCTGCTTGGAATGCCACGGAAGCAGGCTGGGCCACGAGAGAAAGTTGTCCCGCAAGAGTGGGCTGCTCTGCGGGAGGAGGCTGGGCCACGAGAGCAGGCTGCTTGGCGGGAGTAGGCTGGGCCACGGGAATGGGCTGCTAGGCGTGTGATGCACGCGGGTGCGAGGCTTGAGCTCTACTTGGCAACGCGTTGGGCTTAGAGTGATATGGCTTGGGTCATGGCCTTGGTGCCGTGGGCCTTGGATGACACGACTTGGGCTTGCTTTGGTGGCACGACTCCGGTCGTGGCAGTGGTGCCATGAACCTCGCCGCATATTGCCACCATAGTGACCATAGCGGTGGTTCTTGTGGTGGAACCTCGTGGTGGTGGTGACGCTCCCCTTAGGATCACATTTAGTCTCGTGGATCGCCGCGGTCCTATTTCTTGAATATTGGAATTTTCACTCATGGAGTTTTCTAAATTTCTAGCCATTTTATTTCTCTTTTTCGTTTTATCAAAGAATCTTTGCAAATAAAAAAAATTCTAATAATAAGAACGTACGAAAAAATACAAGTGGACTAGAAAATAGAGAAAAAAACTTTTTATGCTAGAGTCTTGTATGAGTGTGAATTTTAACTCTCAATGAAAGCACCAATTTGTGGATGCAAATTTCCGCTTTCTTCTTCTTGGACAAAATTGCACCTACAAAACAATTAACACCTTAGGTCAAGGCCAAGAGCCTCACGCGTTCACGATGAATGGGCCGGGGGGGGCTTTGGCCGAAGAACCTCCGATGCCAAAGTTAGAATTTAGAGAGAAAAGTGTTTAGAGAGTTGTTGGAGTTTTGCAAGAGTGTGGACCTCATTTTTTAGAAAAAATAGGGTCATATATATAGGGAATGGAGGTGGCCGGCCCTTAGAGGTTTTTTATATGGAATAATTTGTAGGTTTTGAAGTAATTACCTAAGATGAGGATGGATGAGATAATTTGGAATTGGTTACCTTTTTTGGACACTCTTGGCTTGATTAAAGAATGATTGTCCACTGCTCGCGCGTAGGACAACCGGTGTGTCTCAGGGGTAACTTTGTCCTTTTTACCAAAAATCCACGTGTCGCCTTGCGATTATTTTTTACTCCACACCTGCATCATTCCTTATTCCATTATCATTTCAAATCCCTAGAAAACTAATCAAAACAGTGAAGAAAAACAAACCAAGATGCAAACTTTATCATATCTTGAACTTATGGAGTAATAATGAATTTATGAGCTTTTTTCTTCCAAGTTGAGTTGGATTCAGTCCAACAGATGCTCTCGCATTATATTCAATTTTTCATAGTAAAATAAAGGGTAAATTACATAGTAGCCCCTCAAGTTTGAGGTCTATTACAACCCCATACAACATCTTTAAAACATTTCATTTTCATACCTCAAGTACTAATTTTTTTTAAACCTAAATTTTCTCAACAAAAAAAAAATAAAAACCCATCCCATCTCCCAGCAACCCCCTTTCCCTCACCAAAAACAAACCCAGATCCTTTTTCCCCCAACCCCACCCACCCGCCTCACCTCACAGAAACCCCATTCCTCTGCCTCACCCGCCCTCTTCCTCCTCTCTTCTCCCTTATATTCATCTTCTTCCCCTTGCAACCCAGCCCAGCCCACCCCCACCTTCCCCGAGCACACCCGCACCCACCCTCTTCCCTCCTTTACACACTCCACTCCTTAAATCCACACCCATTCCTCCCATTTTCACCTCACGAACCTGACGATGATGGACGGGATCTGGTTTTTTCTTTTTTTTGTTTTTTTTTCTTTTAGGTTGCAGGCAGGGGGTCGAGCGCACCCGCACCCACCCTCTTCCCTCCTCTACACACCCCACTCCTTAAATCCACACCCATTCATCCCATTTTCACCTCACGAACCCGACAATGGCTGACGGGATCTGGGTTTTGTTTTTTTGTTTCTTTTAGGTTGCAGGTAGGGGTTGGGGGAAGAAGATGAAGATGGGGGAGAAGAGAAGGGACAAACTGAAGGGTGTTTTTTTTTCCCTGGGCTGCGGAGAAGATGAAGATGGGGAAAAAGATGGGTGCGGTGGGGTGTGTAGAGGAGGGAAGAGGGTGGGTGCAGGGGGTGGGTGCGTGATGAGTGTAGGGGGTGGGTTTGGTTTTTTTTTTTTTTTCTCCTCTTCTTCTTCTGGGTTGCAGGTTGCAGTTTGAGGTGAGTGGTGAGTACTTCCTCAAACAAAACACGAGATAGAATAACAAAATCCTTCAGTGACCACCCTACCCTCAACCATCAAGCTCGCTTGGGCTCCCTCCATGAACCCCACATCTCATCTCCTCCCACCAAAACTCCTCACCCCATCATAATCCTCCTCTGCACTCTTCTCCCGAGCTTCTCCTCCTTCCCCACCTCATCGACCCCTCATAGCAAAATGCACGACTGGCGACACCGCTGGAGAGGGCGGTGGCCTGAAGAAGGCACTGAGTGGCATTGTGGGAGAGCAAGTAGAGGAGCTCCTGAAAAAAAGAAGAGAACATGGAGTTGCTTGATGGGTTGGAAAATGAGTCTCAGAGAGTTGAGAATGCCAAGAGAGAGCTGGCTGAGATTGAAAGGCAGGAACTTGAGGCCAAGCTTGTGAGGGATTACATTACCCAACTTGAAAGCAGAGCTTCTGAGGTTCTCACTCTTCCCAATTCCTAATTTTTGTGTGTTTCCTGAATTGGGTTTTTGTTTTAGGTGCCTTATTATATTTCCTTGAAGTTATTCGATTTAAGGAGTGGGGTGTGTAGAGGAGGGAAGAGGGTGGGTGCAGGGGATTGGTGCGCGATGGGTGTAGGGGGTGGGTTTTGTTTTTTTTGTTTTTCTCCTCTTCTTCTTCTAGGTTGCAGGTTGCAGGTTGGGTTTTTTTGGGGCCAGGGGGGAGGGAGGGAGGGAAGACAAAGTGGGCTTTGGTTTTTGGTTTTTGGTTTTTTTTTTTTAATTTTATAATTTATATAGAAGATTTAGGTTTTTTTTAAAAAAATTAAAAAATTATTTTTTTTAGCCACGTGGCACACATTTGGCAGCCACGTGGCACAAATGTGGCAGCCACGTCAGCATTTAACGGATTAATGGATGGAAAATCTAACGGATGTATTATATTGAAATAAAATAGTACTTGAGGTATGAAAGTGAAATGTTTTAAAGATGTTGTATGGGGTTGTAATAGACCTCAAACTTGAGGGGTTACTATGTAATTTACCCTAAAATAAAACTTGGGGGACACTAGACACAGAGATAGAGGTGCGGCGGAGGGGACGGATCAAGTGAGGGATGCGGCAGTTAGGAAGGTTCTTTATTAGGAGCAGTTGTTGGGATGGTGAGGGGAAGGTGGAGGAGAGTAGTGTAATTGGGGATGAGGCTGATCTACGAGAAGTGGGATCTTTATGTAAAGGAAAATTTTTGTACGTGAAAAATAAAATCTAATTTTTAATTCCAGGCTTCCAGCCTTGCCTAGTGAATATAATATATAGGAGAAATTAGGTTCACATCCTTCATTTTGCTACTACATTGATTAAAACCGTATTCATTTTCAATTTTTGATCAAGGTCCTTGAGTATTAATAACATCATTAATTATTTGAATAATAAAATATTTTTATTTTTAAATATATTCCTTTAGTGTTTTATTTTTAAATATATTCCTTTAGTGTTAAAAATGTTACAAATAGTATATCTATATTTATGGCTAAATTTTTTATCATATATTTTTATTTTTAGTTTGTACCTATTTTTAATTCACAAACATTTTTTAATTTGTACCAATTTTCTTTTCATTTTTAATTTGTACCCATATATTAGTTTCTTTTTGTACCCATATTTTTTAAAGTTTTATTTGTATTTGTACCCATGTGTTTACCGTCACTTGACATTTGTATATTTAATCAATGATAGAAAAATTACATATGGTATATTTATGTTTTATGGCTAAACTTTGTATCATATATTAACACTCTTTTAGAAAGCAGATAATTTGTATATTTAAGTTATATATAGAGTTATTGACACTCTTTTAGAAAGCAGATAATTTTGGAACAGTTAAATTTGTTACCAATTCAAATTGAATGTTGAATATTTTTTGGCTAGAAATTGAAATGTTCAATTCAAAATCATAGGCCTTATCCTTTCATTTTAGGGTAAAGTACAAAAAACTACCTCAACTATTGGGGTCACGACAGTTTCATACGTCATCTTTTAAAATTGACAATATCATACCGCATCTTACGAATTTGTGACAATGTCATACCTCTGTCGATTTTTATGTTAAGTGCTGACGTGGCTTGATTCGGAGCCCACTTTCTATTAAAAATTTATTAAAAATTTATTAAAAACTAAAAAAAATATTTAATATTTTTTAAATATTAAAATAATAAATAAAAGTTAAAGTTAAAAAAAAAAAAAAAAAAAAAAAAACCTTGGTCGTCCCTTCCCCCCTCCGTCTCAGATCTTCCCTGCTTAATCTTTAACACCAAAAAAAAAAAAAAATTGAAAACCCAACCCCGTAACCCCACCCGCCCCCCCCAGGAGAAGGAGGAAGAACCGAAGAAGAAGGAAGAAGGAGGAGGAAAAAAAAATGGAAACTACAACCCGGAAAAAAGAAAAAAAAAACCAGAAGAAGGAGAAGAAGAAGAAGGAAGAGGAAGAAGAAAACCCATCAACTCAACCCCCCTCTCGGCCCGCCCGCGGATGAAGAAGAAGGAGGCGAAGAGAAAGAAGAGGAGGAGGAGGAGAAAAAAAAAATCCCCAAACTGCAACCCAGAAGAAGGAAGAAGGAAGAAGGGGGTGCGGAAGAAAAAGAAGGAGAAAAGAAAAAAAAAAAAAAAAAAAACCCAACCCAACCCAGTTCGCCCCCCCCAACCCAATGCGCACTCATCTCTCCTCCCCCATCTTCATCTTCTTCCCCTTTTCCCTCTACCTGCAACCCAGAAACCAAAAAAAAATAAAAAAAATTCGAACCCAGTTTCGGCCCAAGAAGAAGAAGAACCATCTCTGTCTCCTCCCCATCTTCATCTTCGTCCCCTTTTCCCTACAACCCATAAACAAAAAAAAATAACAAATAACAAAAAACAAAAAGAAAAAAAAAATTCATACCCAGTTTCGGCCCAAGAAGAAGAAGAAAGAGAGAGAAGAACGAAAAAAAAAAAAAAGAAAAAAAGTGACAAATCCAATTTCGGCCCAGGATAAGAAGAAGAAGAAGATGAAGAAGAAGAAGAAGTAGGAGAGAGAAGAACAAAAAAAAAATTGAAATTGGTGGAGAGAAGGAAAGGGGATGCCGCACCCCTAGGGAAATTTTTTTTTTTTTGTTTTTTTATTCTTAATTTTTTAATATTTAATTATTAAAAATATATTTAATTATTTTTTTATCCATCTGGATTAGTGAGTGGGACACGTGTCGGGCCATGTCAGCATTTAACAGAGAAATTAACAGAAAAACTAACGGAGGTATGACATTGTCACAAATTCGTAAGTTGCGGTATGACATTGTCAATTTTAAAAGATGAGGTATGAAAATGTCGTGACACCAATAGTTGATGTAGTTTTTTGTACTTTACCCTTCATTTTAATTCCAACTGTTGTTGCTGCCTAAAAACTCAAAAACAGAAAAATAATTTTATGTTTCGGGTGTCCTGTCCAATCTTTGACAGCTTTCAAGAGCCCTTCCAATCTTTGATTATCTATATATACAAAGAGAGAATAAAAAATGGTGAAACTTTAATAATCCAAAATTGCCTTCTCCACTGGGATTTCAAAAGAAACAAAAAGATTAAAAAAAACACCTGGTGGTTAGTAAATTATTATTTTTTAAATATATTTTTATAAAAAATATTTTTGATCAATATATTTTTATAAAATACAATAAGAACTAAAACAAGTATAATTAAAAAAAAACAAAAAATGAGAAACTTAAATGAAACTATGATTAAACTATATTGTGACATCCCACATCGTCCAACGGAGTGCATCATGTAAGCCTTATATGTATATTCTCATCTCTACCTAGCACGAGGCTTTTTGGGAGCTCACTGGCTTCGGGTTCAGTAGGAACTCCGAAGTTAAGCGAGATCGCACGAGAGCAATCCTATGATGGGTGACCCACTGAGAAGTTCTTGTGTGAGTTCCCAGAAACAAAACCGTGAGGGCGTGGTCAGGGCCCAAAGCGGACAATATTGTGCTAAGATGGAGTCGAGCCTGGGAAGTGATGGGGGCTCGAGCCGGGATGTGACATATACCATTGTCATAAAAATACTCTATTATACCCTTAAATTAAAGGAAAAATGAGAAACTTAAATGAAATTCAAATTTGAATTTCAAATGATGATAAAAACCAGCAAATCTGATAAAAGGATACGAAATTATTCCACAAATGTTGTGTAGAATAGGAACCAACATTTTGGTTGACATAAGGGTATTACAGGAAGAAGAAAAACATTAAAGTCACATTAAATCTGATGTGGAATATATAGATATTGTGTCAAAGTTAGTTTTTAATATTACACAAGAGATTAGTATAAACATCAAATTATCCAAGGATTGATCTAGTTTCCTATAAGTTAAATTAAAAGAAATAAATTCAGCTAAATCTTTCTTCTCTAAAAACTCTCTTGTTGGAACTAATCATATAAACATGTAATAATCGAGTTTCGTTTTTACGTAGCGGAATAAGTCGATTCGGGTCTTTGGTGCTTTGGGATTCCGGCCTTGAGCCCTCGCTCATGTATATACATAAACTCTTTCGGTGTCTGATCCTTTTCTTTATTTTGTTGTAATACCATTCGGTATTAAAATTTAAGGAGGAGCTGCCTTTTCGTGTCTTTCCCACAGACGGCGCCAAATGTTGATGCACAAAACCGAAGGGGTCTTGGAAGAACATAAATCCGACCGTGAATCTGCAAGAAAGTAAAGAACACAACATGTATCGTGGTTCACCCCAATGTGTGGGCTACGTCCACACTGATGTTGATATTATTTCACTCTGAATGGTGAATATACCAGAAGTCTAGAGGCAGTGTGCTCTCTAGCTTATTTTCTGTGTTTGCCCTCTCTGAGATGTTTCCTCTCTTCCCATGGCCTAAAACTTGACCTCTCCTAATGAGGAGAGTGAGGAGTCCTTTTATAGAATCAGGGCTCCTCACTTATTACATATTTGCCTCTTCTTTTATTACATAATTACATTTGAGTCCTTGAGTATTTATACGAGGTCTAAATACGGAAGCCCTAAATATGGTACAAACAGTAGTCCCCCAAGTCTTCAGTCAAGAGAGTCTTTTGGCTGGAGACTTGAAATTCAGTCCATGTGTGGGCCGAAGTAACTAGATGTTGTCTAGAACTGATACTCGATATGAGACGGTGCGTAATGTGAAATGATGCTCAACTATAAATAACACATGTTGCCAGGCTACTCGGCTTGTGGCTTATGTTGCCTTGGTTGGCTCGGCTTATGGCATTGAAGGTGAGGGAGTCCCTTTTATAGAATAAGGGCTCGCTCCTCAATACATAAATGATGGGCTAGAGTTGATGCTCACGGCGAGGCGGTTGTTCAGCAGGCGGCGATGCTCTCTAATGATGGCGAGGGAGTCCCTTTTATAGAATAAGGGCTCGCTCCTCAATACTTAAGTGATGGGTTAGGAGTGATACTCGCGGCGAGGCGGTTGCTTAGCTGGCGGCGAGGCGGTTGCTTAGCTGGCAGCGATGCTCTCTAATGATGGTGAGGGAGTCCCTTTTATAGAATAAAGGCTCGCTCCTCAATACATAAGTGATGGGTTAGGAGTGATGCTCGCGGCGAGGCGGTTGCTCAGCAGGCGGCGATGCTCTCTAATGATGGTGAGGGAGTCCCTTTTATAGAATAAGGGTTCGCTCCTTAGTACATAAATAATGGGCTAAGTCCCCCAAGTATTTTTCATGAGGCCTAGTTGCGGAAGCCCAATATATGGTACATAGTGTAGTCCCCCAAGTCTTCAGTCAATAGAGTATGTTGGCTGGAGACTTCAAATTCAATCCATGTGTGGGCAGAAGTGGCGGTTGTTCGGAGGCAGTCTTTGTATACCATGCACTGAAGCTTTGTAGGTGAAGCTTTGAAAGTGAAGTTTTATAGGTGAGGCTTTGAAAGTGAAGCTTTGAAGCTGGAGCTTTTGTAAATGAAGCTTTGAAGTCGGAGCTTTATAAATGAAGCTTTCGAAGCTGGAGCTCTGTAAATGAAGCTTTCGAAGCTGGAGCTCTGTAAATGAAGCTTTCGAAGCTAGAGCTTTGTGAATGAAGCTTTCGAAGCTGAAGCTCTATAAATGAAGCTTTCGAAGCTGATTGACATGAGTGATGCTCATGAATGTTTATGTTGATTAACATGAGTGATGCTCATGGATGTTGACATGAGTGATGCTCATGAATGTTTATGTATGATTGACATGAGTGATGCTCATGTATGATGGTGATTGTCATGAGTGATGCTCATGTATGATTTTTTTAGGACGGGTTGTACTTTTGATCACCTGGTTGGTGATAATAATGGCAGGCTGCTGAATAATTTTGGAGTACTGGACGTACTTTTGATCACCTAGTTGGTGATAATAGCGGCAGGCTGCCGAATAATTTTGGAGTACTGGACGTACTTTTGATCACCTAGTTGGTGATAATAGCGGCAGACTGCCGAATAATTTTAGAGTACTGGACGTACTTTTGATCATCTGGTTGGTGATAATAGAGGGTGAACCTTAAGTGGAGGGATGGAGGTTGAGGTTTGAAGCCATAGGGCCTAGCTCTTTTGGGCATATGGGTCTTCGCCCTCCACATAACATTTCAGCCCACTATTTTGGGCTTGTCGACATTTTGCCCTTTTTTTTTTTTTTGGCATGCTGCCTTCTTTCTTTATTTATAATTACCCTCTGGTGGGGTTATACAGATGTCTCCAAAAGATAAGAAAAGTAAATCACATCATTAAAAAAAAAAAATTGCTGGGACTTGGCAACAGCAAGATTTCTCCCTTCACATCAACCACAACAAGATTTCTCAGAACAATCCCTACCACCGATCCCAGCTCCCCAGCCTGTTCATGGACCCTACTGCGTCCCAGATCGCTCGGCAACCACAGTTTCAACCACCGCAACCAGTCCCTGAACAATTCAAAGTTACTGACAACATTGAAAGCATTCCGGTCCACTGTGGTTTTCAATCTCAAAGAGGAAACTTACATGCTACTTCATGGCCTCGGGATGGATGCTGTGTTGCTACTGTGGCGAAAGATTTTCAAGATTCTGAGCAGAGGTTGATTGGATCAAGAAATGTAATTTCGGAAAAAAAAAAAAAATAACGAATTATTATGAGAACAAGAATCTTATCTCGTTCTGTGCTTGTCAATGACTTTTTCAGAAAATGGGGGAACATGCACTCCCCTTCATGATGAAAGTTTTATCTTTTTCACTCCCCTTCATGATGAAAGTTTTATCTTTTTCAAAACGTTGATAGGCATCTTCCGACGGTTGCAGGTTGTGAAAATAAAATTCTTATCTTCTCTGTTCGTCCATCATTGGTCTAGTAGTGGAACTGTGAGCAGAGACCTCATCCAAATCCGAGATCCGAAACGTACCTTCCCAGAGGTCTTTCTTTTCCAGCTCCTCCCCGTCCTTGTCCCTCACTGAGCTTGGCATCACCCTTGTAGATTCCAAGAGTGGCTTCTGAGTTGGCCTTGGCCCTTCTGAGGAGAGCAGCCTGTGCATTTGGGATGTTTTCCTCTTTCGTTTCTTTTAGACTGTTCCATTATCCTATCTGCAACCCAGAGCTGTATAAAGAAGTCCCTAGTCAATTCAGAATCACCACCACTACCAGCCTTGTGTCCAAACTGGCGAGACAAAGATACCACACTCTGCTTTGACCACACAGAATTTCCATTAAACCTCGAAATTACATTTCTTGATCCAATCAACCTCTGCTCAGAATCTTGAAAATCTTTCGCCACAGTAGCAACACAGCATCCATCCCGAGGCCATGAAGTAGCATGTAAGTTTCCTCTTTGAGATTGAAAACCACAGTGGACCGGAATGCTTTCAATGTTGTCAGTAACTTTGAATTGTTCAGGGACTGGTTGCGGTGGTTGAAACTGTGGTTGCCGAGCGATCTGGGACGCAGTAGGGTCCATGAACAGGCTGGGGAGCTGGGATCGGTGGTAGGGATTGTTCTGAGACGGGTTGTGGCCGTTCATGGCGGCGGAGATTGAGATGGATCTCCCGTTTGTGTAGAAATCAGGGACACCGCCGCCGTCTCCTCCGCCGTTGAAGCCTCCTGATTGCATTTTTTTTCTTCTAGGTTTCTGAGAGCGAAGAAGGGAAAAAGGCTAAAAAGTGGTGGGTTATGAAGAAACGCATGGAAGGAGAAGAAGAGACAGTTTCTGTTTCTCTCTCTTATTATCGCCTTGAATTCATTTGTAATTGCGATGAAATTGATAACTCGGCCAAACTCTACAGAGAGAAAGTGAGGAGAGAGAGAGAGCAGGGAGTTTTCTGGAAAAGCCCAAGGAGAGAGGTTCTGGGTTCTTGGGATCTGCAGATTCACGGTGGTGAGATGAAAAAAATGAAAGAGAATCGATATAGCTTTTCGTGTCGTTTCCTACAGACGGCGTCAAATGTTGTTGCACAAAACCGGAGGGGTCTTGGAACAACATAAATCCGACCGTGAATCTGCAAGAAAGTAAAGAACACAACATGTATCGTGGTTCACCCCAATGTTTGGGCTACGTCCACACTGATGTTGATATTGTTTCACTCTGAATGGTGAATATACCAGAAGGCTAGAGGCAGTGTGCTCTCTAGCCTATTTTCTGTGTTTGCTCTCTTTGAGATGTTTTCTCTCTTCCCATGGCCTAAAACTTTACCTCTCCTAATGAGGAGAGTGAGGAGTCATTTTATAGAA
The DNA here is from genome assembly GCA_035220775.1 of Malus fusca. Taxonomy (NCBI): domain Eukaryota; kingdom Viridiplantae; phylum Streptophyta; class Magnoliopsida; order Rosales; family Rosaceae; genus Malus; species Malus fusca. Next base: position 29,074,466 of record CM069069.1, read on the forward strand.
TAAGGGCTCCTCACTTATTTCATATTTGCCCATTCTTTTATTACATAATTACATTTGAGTCCTCGAGTATTTATACGATGTCTAAATACAGATGTCCTAAACATGGTACAAACATGTATAATAAGTGATTTAGCAGTCATACTTCCACAGAGAGCGAGACAGAGAGAGAGAGGGACCAGAAATGGAGGGTGAAATCCACAACTTCACCAAGGTGTCGATCCTAACCAACATATCTCTATGTTATTGTTTCTACGTAGCAACAAGAATCCCAAAGGTCATCACCAGGTTCATCTCTCTCCTACCTATCTTCTACCTCTTCATCATGCTCCCCTTAAATCTCCATTCTTTCACCCTTTGTGGGATCACCACCTTCTTCCTAGTTTGGCTTGGCAACTTCAAGCTGCTCCTTTTCTCCGTTGACCTTGGTCCGTTATCTCCAACCCCACCAACACTCTTCCAATTCATCTCTGTAGCTTGCCTTCCAATCAAAATCAAGCAAAACCCACCACAAAAATCACCCCCAAATACAAACCCATCTCACCAAACCCAAAACCCCACAAAATCTGAGAACCCAGTCGTTCAAACTGTCACATATGTGCCTAAAAAGTCACTTATGCTGGCCATAAAAGCGTTGCTATTGGATCTGGTCATTAGGTCATTTGCGTATAAACAACATTTACACCCATATGTAATGTTGGCTTTGCACTGCTGCCACATGTTCCTGGCGCTAGAAATTGTACTAGCTCTGGGTGCGACCCCAGCTCGAGCCGTTTTTGGGTTTGAGCTCGAGCCACAGTTCAATAAGCCTTACCTATCCACTTCGCTTCAAGACTTTTGGAGCCGTAGATAGAACATCATGGTCACAATGATTCTACGGCCCGTCATTTACTACCCCGTACGACGTATTTCTACACCTATACTTGGCCCTCGGTGCGCCCGAAACCTGGTTGTGATGTCCACTTTTACCGTCTCAGGTCTAATGCACGCGGTGATATATTATTATCTCACACGTGTGCCTCCGACGTGGGAAGTGACGTGGTTTTTTGTGCTACATGGGATGAGCATGGCAATTGAGGTGGAGGTGAAAAAGGCGGTGAATGATAGATGGCGGTTGCACCGTCTGGTTTTGGGGCCGTTGACGTTGGTTTTCTTGGCTGTGACAGCCATTTTGTCAAGTCCCACCTGCCCTTGCACATTGTTGGTGGAAAAGCTAGTTGATACACGAATGATTTGTACGTATCACTTTGATGAAAAGGTTTTATTGCTTCAATTTGTTTGTTTTCCTATCAAACGACATTTTTTTCTTTTTATTTGTAGAGATTTAAATCAGAAGCTTCTCTAAAAAAATTAGTATTCGAGTGTGACTAAACAAAATGACAACGGAAATATAATAGCATATACAACAATCAATTCATATTGGCTGACAAGTTTGTTGTTTTATGGCCATTGTGTTGTGAGCTTTTATCTCATGCGCATATGGGTTGTGGACACGAGTTGTACATGACTCGGATTTCATATATAGAGCAATTAACGATGATATTGCAACCGAATATCAATGTCATACTAATAAATTATATTGTACTGGTGCTAAATATCAACACCACATCTCTCAAATATCGATAAAAATATCTTCAACATCATATTAACATCTAAATATGAACAGCGTTAATGAGAGATTAATATTAGATTGCAGTACCGTTGTTCTATTGCAACGTGCATTGAGTTCGGCTCATGCATAGCCCATGCGCATGCGAGAAAATTGTTGCATTTTAAACCTTGTATTTAGTTAGGGATTAATATATCTACATTGTCCAAGAAAAAGATTATATCTACATGGTGTCGAACTAATGGCCCCTTGAAAGTAAAATTTGATTTATGTTTCAATTAGTTGAAGGGGCGCTAATTGATTTTTATTTGCCGATCTTTTGTCCTCCAAAATCATAACATTGGGCCTAGGTTTACTGTAAATGGTAAATTAGAGTTTTTATATGATTTAAGAGATAAGATCATGACAAGTGCCTTAATCAAGTTTACCCAACGATTTCTGCAGCCAAAGAAGATCCTAAATTCCCTTGGCCATGCCTAAAGAACTAGTATCAGGCGTTAAGTGAAAATTTGCCTTTTGGAATAATAGAAAAACGATTAATCTTAAGAACCCTGAAACGCTATGAAGATTACTAGTTGTTACTAATCTATCTAGGAAAATCACAAAGAATAGAAAGTTTGTATCCAACAATGAAAAAGTTATTTCCCCCATAATCTAGGAAACTATTGTTACTAATCTATCTAACTTCTTCAATTTCAATAAATTTGATAGAGTAATGTTATTCATACTATGTTTTTGTACCACATTTTCATACCACCTTAGGTGGCATTTGATGTGGACAGACACATCATTTGAATTAATCAGATTTTTAAATTTAGTTCATTATTTAATAAACTAAAAATTAACAAAAACTAATTAATTAAATGATGATTGTGGTATACGATGAGTCTTTCTCCTTCATTTCCTTGCGTTTTGCAAATTTTTCAAATGATGTGGCTGTCGACATCAGATGCCACCTAAGGTGGTATAGAAATGTGGTATAAAAACATAGTATGAATAACATTACTCAATTTGATAAAACCCTTACCCCCATTTCTTTAGCAAGTGGCCTTTTATCATAGTGGTGGAAATGTGTTGTGCCCTTGCATAACGGCGTGAATTCGTACCCATTGGTGGCTAATTTAATATCTAACTTACTAACGCTATCGCTCGACTAAAATAAAAAATAAATTTGATAGTTGACCGTCACTTCTTATTTAATGTTACTTGAAATCCATTCGGTTATCCAATCACATGTTGCAACGTGCTTAGAATTTTATTAATTAAATAAAACGAGAAACATTATCGATAATGAAAACAATTTCATGATTACAAATGCAACAAAGACCATACAAAACTTATCCCACATAACCACATTTAACCAAACAGCAAGATAACACTCATGAGGACAAAAATCTTGCATCACCTTCTAATGAACTTGTAAAAGACGACGCTCATTCGACAAAGGAGCCCTGCTATGAGACAACACGAAGATGCCCTCATAGTCCTCTTCCAGGAAAATTGATGACGAAACCACAAAAAAAAAATGACACAACACAAAACAAAGTACGATTCCTCAACTATGGGAGGCCCACACCTGATCTACATGGCTTAGTTAATTTTACTTATAGGTCCATTAAATTTGACAGGAACATGTAGGAAACTTGTTAGTTTAATTGAATCCATTGGCCAATAAAGTAATCTTACTTATTGTTGACCCTAAAAACTACAAAGCCAACGTGGCACGTAGGCCGAGTAATCAATAAGCTAACTACGTCCTTTGGTTGTGTGCAGGGCGTGCCAACTCGTTGGCCGAGCTCGGTCGGGGAGTAAAATGTGTTGATGTCGCGTTAGACGCGCTGCTGACTTCTTGATCTTGCGATTGCGGCCGATGATGGAACACGTCTCGACCTTCAGGTTCTAGAGCCTGAAAACAAGGCTGCTAATCTTGCGAAGTTCACGGATAGTCGGCGTTGGGTTTGGTCACGGTGATTATATTCGTAAAAGTATAAGCACACTGAACTGGCACCAAACTATACAGACACAAGTACTCGAAAGAGATGTATGTCTTGATGATGAATGTGGTTCAGTCGTCAGAATGCCGAACTCTAAAACTAACTCGTGAATATCCAATCATAAAACAACTCGGCGTTCAATTTGCCGAACCCAATAATCTGTAACACCTCACTTCACCGAGAAGGCTAATGAGATGACCTCTATCAATAAGGACTCGGAAATCCTTCTTGACCGAGACTTGGATAGGTAACCAATCGGCCTCCACACAATGCTGTTTATCCAAACTGAAGGTGATCCACGGTTGGCTGATTCTACGACAACAGTGTTATTTATCCAAACTGAAGATGTTCGTCGGTTGCCTTCACAGTGCTGTTTATCCAAACTGAAGATGTGTTGGCGGGAAAAAGAAAATAAAAATCTCAAGGTCGTTGAGAGGTTTCGCGGAGAGCGAGAATTTACGCAAGGCAATTTTGTGTGTTGAATTGGAAGGACTTTGAATGATGCACTCCCTCCTCTATTTATAGCAATGAGAAACCCCTATGGTCGAACTAGAAATATATTAGGATTAGAACTCCTCAAATCAATCTGATTAAACTTCGACCAATCCTACTTTCCATAGGACTCTGAACCAAACCTTCAAACAAACCAGGTTCATCTCTTAATCCTAAGTACTTTAGCTTTGAGACTCCTTATTACACCAGGATTCGACTACTTCATATTTATCTGAAATAATCCTCTTCGTACCAGGATTCAGCCAACCTCAACAGGGCCAGCCCATGACAAGATTCTAAATAAACACCATTGGGCCGAGAATATTTATAAGCTCGGCCCAAAATATCATTTTGGGTCCAAACATTACCCTCTCGCTTCTGAGGTCATCGGCCTAAAACTTCTGGCCGAGCCTCGACCTTGAAGAAGTGAAATCAAACCCTTAGTATATCTTTGAAAGTCAATGAAAAATCTCAAATATTTTATCCACTCAGGTGCATTTATGAAGCACAATTGCATGATCTTAATTTGTCAGATGTTCTGCCACATGGCGATTCCTCAGCTTACTCGTCTGCCATTAATAATGACCCTGAAACGTGTGACCATCGAGGCGTCTTTTCACCATTAAATCCACCGTCACACGCAAACATGCATCCTCACACCACGAAATCTTCAATCCCTTCACTTGGATTTTCATCATGATTATTCAGTTCTCCGGTCGATTCTACCCCTATTCAAAACCAACCGGTTGATCTTCCCCCTAGAATGCCTATAAATACCCGACTCTTCTTCATTCATATTTTACGTTTTTAGAACTCTTGAAACTCTTGCCATTTGCTCTCACAACCCAAAAAAACCTCAAACCCAGAAAATCCCTCGAACCCAAAAAATCTCAAACCCAAAAAATCCTTCGAGTCTTCAACAATGGCTTCCAACACCTTTATTACCAAGGTTTCCGAGGAGTGCACCAAGTGCAAGGACTTCATCAACTAAAATGCTATCAAGACCCTATGGTTTGAAGGTGATTCTAATGCTACCCACCAAATATTGGGACCACTTTTCAAAGATGTCGTCCCAAAGGTTATCACAGAAATGCTCAAGGTCCACTGCTTGAAACTTTTGCTCCAAGGGTATGATTGGTCGAAGTGGGATTTGACCAGGCCTCAAAGAGCCTGGCCTTGGACCCCTGCATCCTAGGGAACTTGGGTCTACTGAATGGAAAATTTCTTCAGCACGGAGTGGAAAACTCTTGGCATGTATGATGCTATCAAGCTTTTGACTGTTGAGATTGTTATGGACCAAGAGCTTTTCACGGTAGCCTTGAATTTTTGGTGCCCGGCCACCAACACAATGGTACTTCCCCTCGGCCCCATTGGCTCGACCATGCTCTACATATCGACCATCCTTGGCACTTCTCCATCTGGTCTTCCAGTTGATACCATCATTCCTGAGTATCAATTCAACTTAGACCTTAAATCTTTATTCGACGAGCGTGTCGTCGAGGCTCTAAAGAAGAAAGACCAATAACCCCTAAAAGATGAAGTCCAGATGCCGCATAAGAACTTCTTCAACTATAACACTCTCATCCACCATTTGATGGCCGATGGGAGGAAAACCTACAGAAAGCGGAACATGAAGCCTTCCTATTCTACTGGTAGAACAAATTTATAGTTTGTTGATAAGCTCATATTTATATATATTTTACATCAAATTCTCTCGTCTTTTCTTAGTTAGTTTCTTATATTTTTGAGTTATTTACTTTGTTTTTGTGTTTTATCGAATTTATCTAGCAAAGAAATTAATAATAGCTTAAGTGTATATTTTTAGTAATAAAATCGTCAAAATTGCATTGCCCACTATTTTTGGTTAATAAAAATAAGATAGTAATGATAAATAAATAAATAAAAAAAAAATAAAAAAAAAAATATATATATATATATATATATATATATATGATGTTGAGGGAGCATGCAGAAATGAAAGGAAGACAGCTAAGATGAGGAAGGGAATAAAGGGTGGATTAAAAATAAGCAAAAGAAACGTTGGTGGGTGGATTAAAAATAAGAAAAGAAAGCTTGCTAAAGGACGGAAAGTAAGGCTCGGCATTTGAAGGTCTTGGAGGTCAGCATGGTGGAGTGACAGAAATAAATAATAGGAAGGAGTGAAGGTGCTGCCCTTTGGCAGCTGGAAACCAAAGAAAGAAATATAAAAATATAAAGGGAGAGCCTCGGTGGGAGTTAAAGAAACAAAGAAGAAATGTAAAGGGAACTTTGCGGGAGAGCATGGAACTTTAAATATAAAAAGGAAAGAGGAATAAAATATAGCATAGGGGAAGGAACTTGAGTAGTGGGCGCCTGGAAGGAAAAGGTTGGTTGTCTCGGTCAGAAGAATAAATATAGGTGAGAGGGCAGGAACAAGGTGAGGGGGGGATAAGGAAAGAAGGAGAGCTGCCTTTTGGCAGCTCGAGAACTGAAAAGGAATAACCAGGAGCTGCCTTCCTGGCAGCTAGAGAGGAAGGGGGAGTCGGTCTTGGGAAGCTGCCATTTGGCAGTTGACGCGAGACAAGGAGCTGCGAGGAGAGAGGCAGGCAAACAGCGTGGAGGGAACGGAAAGAAAGACAGAGGACATGCTGAGGTGAGAAGTCAGAGTCGTGAGGTCCTCGGGGTTGGAGGCTGCCTTGGTCAGGAGGGCAGGTGTGTGCGGAAAAGCAGGAAGGAGCGACAGGGAGAGACACCAACGACGTGGCAGCGAGCGAGCTGCCTTCCTGGCAGCAGCAAGGGAGGCGCGGAAAGTCAGGACGTGGAGGTACTGACACGGAGACGAGGAGGTACTGACGCAAAGATTTGGGGACGTGCGGCGAGGACAGGCTGCTGCCTTTGCAGCAGAGGCGTGCAGGAAGTTGGACAGCAGTGCAGCACGGGGACAGAGGAAGAAATTCCTCTATCGGTTGACATACAAAAATAAGTTATCAATCAAGCAGTTAAGCAAATTAAATCACAACTCAGAAATCACAACTGAAGGTAATCAATTCAAACTCAAGTTTAATTTCTGTTTTAATTTATAAATAATGTGTAATTAATTTTGTGTTGGCTAGAGGTTAATTCAAAGCCATGGATATATTTGTAATTTGAATTGATTACCTTCAGTTGTGATTTCTGAGTTGTGATTTAATTTGCTTAACTGCTTGATTGATAACTTATTTTTGTATGTCAACCGATAGAGGAATTTCTTCCTCTGTCCCCGTGCTGCACTGCTGTCCAACTTCCTGCACGCCTCTGCTGCAAAGGCAGCAGCCTGTCCTCGCCGCACGTCCCCAAATCTTTGCGTCAGTACCTCCACGTCCTGACTTTCCGCGCCTCCCTTGCTGCTGCCAGGAAGGCAGCTCGCTCGCTGCCACGTCGTTGGTGTCTCTCCCTGTCGCTCCTTCCTGCTTTTTCGCACACACCTGCCCTCCTGACCAAGGCAGCCTCCAACCCCGAGGACCTCACGACTCTGACTTCTCACCTCAGCATGTCCTCTGTCTTTCTTTCCGTTCCCTCCACGCTGTTTGCCTGCCTCTCTCCTCGCAGCTCCTTGTCTCGCGTCAACTGCCAAATGGCAGCTTCCCAAGACCGACTCCCCCTTCCTCTCTAGCTGCCAGGAAGGCAGCTCCTGGTTATTCCTTTTCAGTTCTCGAGCTGCCAAAAGGCAGCTCTCCTTCTTTCCTTATCCCCCCCTCACCTTGTTCCTGCCCTCTCACCTATATTTATTCTTCTGACCGAGACAACCAACCTTTTCCTTCCAGGCGCCCACTACTCAAGTTCCTTCCCCTATGCTATATTTTATTCCTCTTTCCTTTTTATATTTAAAGTTCCATGCTCTCCCGCAAAGTTCCCTTTACATTTCTTCTTTGTTTCTTTAACTCCCACCGAGGCTCTCCCTTTATATTTTTATATTTCTTTCTTTGGTTTCCAGCTGCCAAAGGGCAGCACCTTCACTCCTTCCTATTATTTATTTCTGTCACTCCACCATGCTGACCTCCAAGACCTTCAAATGCCGAGCCTTACTTTCCGTCCTTTAGCAAGCTTTCTTTTCTTATTTTTAATCCACCCACCAACGTTTCTTTTGCTTATTTTTAATCCACCCTTTATTCCCTTCCTCATCTTAGCTGTCTTCCTTTCATTTCTGCATGCTCCCTCAACATCATATATATATATATATATATATTTTTTTTTTATTTATTTATTTATTTATTATTACTATCTTATTTTTATTAACCAAAAATAGTGGGCAATGCAATTTTGACGATTTTATTACTAAAAATATACACTTAAGCTATTATTAATTTCTTTGCTAGATAAATTCGATAAAACACAAAAACAAAGTAAATAACTCAAAAATATAAGAAACTAACTAAGAAAAGACGAGAGAATTTGATGTAAAATATATATAAATATGAGCTTATCATTTGTACCAAGTCAAATAAATGTTTGATCGAAAATATGCCAGTGGCCAAAGCCCTGGCCAGTGATCACACCTTAGCTCTTAGTTCGGCCATCCTTCCTAACCTCATACATTGCTTGGCCAAAGCAACCGTAGCCAAAATTGACCTGCACAAGAATAGTCCATTATGGGTTTTCCAGCTCTAGCTGCAGGTCTACTTCGCCACCTTGAGGCCATAAATCCCCAACTTCAAGTCTTCTGAATCACTAAGTCTCCAATTAGCCTCTAGACCAGTTCCTCCTCACTCAGTCGAAGAAGTCTTCAAGTACTTCTTCGGCCTAGAAGATCTTTCTGACGACGAACTTCTGATTTGTTGTTCTTGCTAACTCGCGACCTTCCTCCCGGTTGTGATGCCCGGCGCGCGAATTGGGAAGTCTACCACCCCCACTTTACCGATCAACAACTTGGCTTCCTCCAAGGCTGCCTTGTGCCTCTACTTACCTCCCAATCTCTTCTAAGTCGAGAACGTATCTCTGGTTCGTCTGAGAGAGAGGCCATAAATCCCCAACTTCAAGTCCTCTGAATCACTAAGTCTCCAATTAGCCTCTAGACCAGCTCCTCCTCACTCCGCCGAAGAAGTCTTCAAGTACTTCTTCGATCTAGAAGATCTTTCTGACGACGAATTCTTGATTTATCATTCGTGCTAACTCGCGACCTTCTTCCTGGTTGTGATGCCCGGCACGCGAATTGGGAAGTCGATCACCCTCACTGTACCACTCAGCAACTTGGCTTCCTCCAAGGCTTCCTTGTGCCTCTACTTACCTCCTAATATCTTCTAAGTCGAGAACATATTTCTGGTTCGTCTGAGAGAGAGGGTAAAGAAGCTGAGCGAGAATTTCAAGAAAGGTGCACGAAATTCCACCTTCGGCCAAACGTCCCTGAAACTCACAGCACCAGCACCTTTGCTGATTGGTGAGACGCATACATCTAAGAATTCTTTGGCATGCCAGTCAAGGATGTTGATTTTCGGTGATCATCCAAGGAAAGCTCCCGCCACAAAATCCAAAGAAACGGCCCAAGGTATATGTCTTTATTTATTTCTATTTCATGCCCAAAACTATCATCCTGACTTGAATTTATTTTCAGCAGGTCATCCAATAAAGGGGGTCGACATGGCCACGACGACTGCAACCAAAAAGAAGCATGCTCCTCCAAAGAAAACTGCAACTGTCCAAACTCTCACGGCCTCTCCTACTCCAATGGCAGCTACTACTGTGCCAGTCACACTGAGCAAACGGCCTTGCCCAGAATGGTTAGCAACGTTGCTCCCCCACCCCCCCCCAAAAAAAAGCATAAAAAAGAAAGCAAAGAAGAGGGAGCGAGAGATTCTTGTGATCTTGAGTCAAACCACAAGAGCAACTGCTCCTAGCGTTTCTCTTTCTCCTCTTATCATCGAGGCTCCTACAAGAGGGCTGCAAAAATCTTCCCTTGGATCATGCAACTAAATTTCACCCTACTTTTCTGGCCGTGATTGAACCAGTCGTCGCTTCATTGGTCGAGGGTCATGTAGCTCCGGGGACGGTCGTCCCTATTGTTGATCAAAGTGTAGTCCGATATGCCCATAAAGCCTCATTTAACTTCAAATGCCACATACCGGGCTTTTCTTTTATCATTTTTTTCAAGAATGCCGATCAAAACTTTATTACTTGCTTCGGCCTGTCTATTTGCTTGTAGGTAATACGGTGTGGACTGTTCGAGTCGGATTTTCAAGTTCATCGTATATTCTTTGAACCTATCGGCTGTGAAGATTGTGCCGTTGTCAGTTATGATCAATTCTGGTATGCCGAATCTTGTTACAATATTTTCCTCCATGAAACTACATACCTTTCTCGAGGTTAACTTGGCTTATGACTTTGCCTCGACCCATTTGGTGAAATAATCGGTTGCTATGAGTATCCATGCATGCTTTGCTGATCCGGAAGACAGCGTAATTTTGTTGATTATGTCCATGGCCCATCCTCTGAACGGCCAAGGTTTGGTGACCGAGTGAAGTAAATTGGCCAGGACTCTTTGTATAGGCCAATGAATTTGCCATTCTACACATCATTGTGCGTACTCGATACAATCCTTCAATATACTCAGCCAAAAATAACCGTGTCGACGAAGAAGCCAACACATCTTACGTCTAAATTGATGAGCCCCGCAAATTCCTTCATGTACTTCTGCAATTGCTTGGGCAACCTCCTGCGGGCCGCGGCATAATAACAATAAACCATCATCACCTTTCCAGTACAACTCATTCTGGTACAACACGTAATTTATGTCATGGACCCTTGTTATGCGGTCGTGTTTGTCACTAAGGTCATCGAGATATCGCATGATTGACCTTCTCCAGTCGTCCGATAATGTTTCAACTAAACACATGCCCACAAGATCTCATTGCTCTAACAACGAAGGTAAGGACATCACTCATGTACGGATCACATGGTCGTGTTGGAGAACTTCTGGATTAACCACGGCCGAGTGCGATCGTCATACTACAGGTATCGCCTGGCCTAGCTCGCCCTCCGAAGGCTATTTGAGCCAGTTCATCTGCGTTAGTGTTTCAAACGCGGGATATGTGTTTGAACGTGGTACCATCGAACGACTCGGCCAGATAGCTGGCGACCATGTGATAGGGCACCAGAGTACAACTCACGCAACAGAAAGTTTCATTGAGTTGGTTAATCACAAGTTCCGAATCGCCGAGGACAAGTACACGGGCTGCCCTCAAGTCGTGAAGGACGTTGAGGCTGATGATAAGGGCTTTATATTCAGCCTGATTATTTGTACAATCAAAATCAAACTTGAGAGAAAAATACCAGCTGTGTTGATCTGGGGATTGAATGACGATCCCAACACCAACCGAGGCTGAAGTACTGGAGCCATCAAAATACATCGTCTAATAATTATCACGCGTTTCAACCATGCCGTTTCGACGTCGTTGCCCCCGAAACCATATGGAGAATGATGTTGGGCTAAGAAATCGGCTAGCGCTTGCCTTTTGAAGGCTTTCTGTGGCACGTATCGCAAACTAAATTTGAACAGTGCCATTGTCCATTTTCCAATTCGGCCTTTGACCATTGGCCGAGTAAGCATATACCGAATAACATCGGTCTAGGCGATGATCTGAGTGACTGAATGATGCATGTAATGTCGGAGTTTAGACGCAGTAAAAAACAAAGCCACGCAGAGCTTTTCTACGGCTAAATAATTGATTTCGGGTGAGTTAAGATTCCGACTGAGATAAAAGATGGCATGTTCATGCCTGATATCGTTGTCTTGTGTGAGGAAGCAACCGATTGACTCTTCGACCGCTGAAATGTATAGCTTCAGAAGTTTATCACGCCGAGGCGGTATAAGGACAGGTGGGGTTGTAAGGGAAACCTTGATTTGAGTGAATGCTGCTTGATGTTCTTCAAGTCACTCAAACATGTCCGAGTTCTTGAGTTTCAAAAGTGTAGAGAACGCTTTCATTTTTCCTGTCGAATTAGCTATGAAACAGCGGAGAAAATTTATCTTGCTGAGTAAAGACTGAAGTTGCTTTTCGGTCGTTGGAGGTGGATCGTCGATGACTGCGCAAGCCTTATTTTTGTCCATCTCGATACCACGATGGTGTACAAGTAAACCCAAGAAGTTACTAGTCGATACACCGAAGGTGCACTTGGCCGGGTTTATTTTGAGATTATGTTGGCGCATATGAAGGAAAGCTTGCCGAAGGTCATCGAGATGCGTTCGGTGGCCCTTCGATTTAACTACCACATCGTCGATATACACTTCTATGATTGTACCAATCAAGTCATGAAAGATGGTATTCATAGCACGTTGGTATGTGGCACCAGCATTTTTAAGGTCGAATGGCATGACTACCCACTCGTAGGTCCCAAGTGCCCCTAGGCAACAAAAAGCAGTTTTGTGAACATCGGCTTCGGCGATAAAGATCTAGTTGTAGCCAGCATGGCGGTCCATGAAAAACAACATTTCATGATTGGTTGTGGCGTCAATTAAAAAATCTGAGATTGGCATCAGATATTCATCTTTGGGGTTGCCAAATTCAAATTACGAAAATCGATGCAAATGCGTAGAGTGCCGTTTTTTTTTAACACTGGTACGATATTCGCCAACCATTCTACGTATCGAGCTGTCCAAATAAACCCGACTTTTAAAAGTCAAACTAGTTTATCTTTTATGCCGAGTTGTACTTCGGTTGAAAATTGACGAATGGGTTGGCGAAAAAGCTTACAACCAGCTTTGATGCGTAACTCATGCTCGACGAGTGTTCAATCTAGACTAGGTATCTCATGGTAACTCCAAGCAAAATAATCTTTAAACTCGTTGAGTAATTTACAAAGTTCAATTTTCATGGATTGGGGTAACAACACACTAATAAATAATGGTTGAGGGTCATCGGCCGTTCCAACATTTATTTCCTCTAGTGGGTCTTTGACTTGGGGCCGACTGTCTTCGAGCTCAGCCGAGGCAGCTTGGACTTTGTCAAGGGAAAAGACGGGACCATTATCTCCTTCGGCGAGAAACTCCATGAGGTTTACGCCTGAATTCGGTTGTTTGGAAATAGTATACCAGTGGGCCAACAATCGTTCCATGGTAGATGAAACCGCGGCCCGGCGTTCGGCCTATTTGGTGTCAGACATCAGGATCAGTGATGAGGTCAACCAACCCGAGTCTTGCCGAATCCTGGTGAACAGTCTCGGTGCCAACCTCGATGGCTTTCTGAACTAAAATGTAAGTCGGTCATCCTTCATCGTTGAAACCGTGCAAGGTGATGTAGCTGACGTGGTCGTCATAGTAACATGTCTGGATCATGTTAGCTTCGAACGGCTGATTGTCAATCAGATAAACCACGACCGATTTTGCAATCCCAGAAGATAAGGACTTGATATAAAGATGAAAGGATACAGCCTGTTTGATGGATCCAGTCCAGACTGAGCAATGTGTTATATTCGGTCTTTTAGTCGACTATGAAGAACGCGATCATGTGATTGCGACCTGCGATATTTACTTCTAACGGAAGTACCCCCTTGGCCTGGGACTTATCACTGATAAAGCTACTCATGGTGATCCCTGATGGAATAAGTTTGTCGTTAGAACGACGTAGTGCTTTCATGATGAAGACCGGCATAATATTGACCTTTGCTCCGCAATTGATGAAGATTTTAGAAACTGGATATCCTTCGATGTGAGCTGTCACATAGATGATGGAGGTTAGCCGAAGAAGAACGGGGAAAAAGCTCGGCAAAAATTTTGAGTTTGTCTTCCTTTTTGGTCAGCTCAATCTCTTCAGTGGCCATAAACTCGACTTGTGTGGCTTCTTCAGCAACCACGTCGCCATCCAGGAAATTTGGTTGGGACGCGATTGGCTGGAACTCGGCAGGTAAGACATGAACCATGCTGATTTCCATGTTGTCGATGACCAAATGACCCATCGGGTCGCTATCTACTTTCGGACCTTCTGGTGACGTGTCCTTCGTGTGGATAATGTTGGTTAGGTCTTCCTCAGCTGGCGCTGGAGTATTTTCCTACCATGTCTACAGGAACCTTCTCGGTCTATTCATTGGCCTTGGGTTCGCCGGAAGGTGGAATTGGATCCGAGACTTGTGTCGTGGCATGAGCTTGCTCCTGATATGTGATTCGGTCATTTCTGGTGTCAAGGTAAGCATCTAATCGTGCGACTTGTTCTGTCTCGTCGTTCGTAAGGCCGAAGAGGGAGACGGCTGAAAAAAACTTCAAAATGGTACCACAAATATTGGAGGTCCTCGAGAGAGAAAAGAAGTTTGGCCATGTCAATATCAGTGTATGGATCAACATCAAAGCCGAGGACTCGAGCCTCACGTATATGCTAGAACCTAACTTTCAAACCTGGGTCCGAAGTTATTTGAATGATCCGTTCAGCATCTGGGCATGCCAGAACGAGATCAATAGTATCTTGGCATGCTTTCGGTAAACCGTATAAGTTATTAGTCGAATGCTTTTTACGAAACTTCCGCATGTACTCTAAAGCCTCATCGAGGAACGGTAGATGTAGATTTCGTCTGACTTTGATCAACGGTTCCTGTATGGGTAGCTGGGGAAGTTTACTATCGGCCTCCTTCCGAAAGTACTCGAGGTGATCTTTCATTTCTTCAGGCCAAAGAAGGAGTTTGATCCGCTTTTCGGGTTCCTCAATCATGGTTTCAAAGTTACGATCGATTACCTGCTTTCCCTGGAGCAATTCGATCATAATCGTAGGAGGCTGTCGTTCATCTTCTTTGCTGGCCATTTCCTTCAGCTGCCACTTGGGGTCCGAGGTATCTTGGGTTGCTCGTCGGCGGGCCATACAATCTATTCTTTGACGGCGTCGTTTCTGTGATTTGGACAGCGCAGTGTAAACACCGTTAAGGGAATTATAGGTATACCAATGCTGATCACGTGGCTCAAGAGGTTTGAAGGTGTGCTAGTTTACGGGTGAACTTGAACTACCAAAGTTGCGCACATAATAATCTTCGTTATAAAATGGCGCATCGAAATCAACGCGTCGTCTTGCAGAAGATGGCCTAGAATCTTAGACTTGAGGACCAAGCCTATCAAAAACCCTATGGTGTTGGCCTATCCTAAGCACTTTTTGAGACATCATTGCAATTGTGGGCACTTGTTGTAGTATTCCTATCTGACGCGGCTTTTTTTTCAGCTCGACGTTCGCTTTGCACTTTCTACATAGGATCATTAGCTCTTCAATTTCCTCGGCGCTAGAGCTTGACATTGATTTGACAACAGCTGGTCCAGTTAAATCTTAGGATGGCTCGTTTGAGAATAAATCAATTTTCACTTGTGGCCGAAAGTTCTGTTTTTGGACAAAGTCGGCCTTTCCATTTCCTTTATCCCCAGGCAAACGAGCATCTTCCATGTTTATTGTCGCCGTAGGAAATGGGTCAGTGTCGACGCCCATTTTTTTTTACGGAAACTTGAGTTTACCATTGTCGATCCAGCTTTGAATGGCATCTCGAAACATGACGCAGTTGTTTGTTGTATGCTTATGCGAGTTGTGGTATTTGTAATAAATTTTCCCTTTTAAGTCGTCGACCTTGGGAATATTATGTCCCAGCCGAAGCTTGACAATTTTTGCGACTAGTAACTTGTCGAAAATGGCGTTGGCCTTCGTTATGTCGAAGGTGTAGACCTTCGATGTTTTAACGGCTGCTTCTACACTGGCCGAGCGGGTTTTGACATCTTTGGAGTTGGCATGTGCCAATGCCTTGCATACATAAGGTTTATTAATCACTATCTCGGCCGCGTCTATGTTAACATATTGGGGTTCTTCAACTTCGGCCGATGCATAACTTACTGTAGGGTTTTTATAGATCGTCCCTCTAAATGAGGACCTCAAGATCTTTTCTTCTCGGAGAAGATAATCATATTGTTCGCCGTGTTGAGCCAGCTCATACATATCTCGAAAGTTTGCCCCCAGGAATTTCTTTTTACATCCCACGTCTAGCCCATTCAAAGCGAGCCTAACAAATTCGACTTCAGGGAGAGGTACTCGGCACCAGTTTCTAGCCGATTTAAACCTTGTAAGATAATCCATTGGTGACTCTTCAGATGCTTGAGCCATCCTGACGAGTGAAGAAACTGACATTTCCATTCCTGACCGATAGAATTGCTCATGGAATTTTT
This sequence comes from Malus fusca, assembly GCA_035220775.1. NCBI lineage: Eukaryota > Viridiplantae > Streptophyta > Magnoliopsida > Rosales > Rosaceae > Malus > Malus fusca. Next base: position 29,090,685 of record CM069069.1, read on the forward strand.
CGACTAGTTCCTCCTAACTTTGGATGGAATTAGGTAGGAGGTTGATGTACCACGCGAATGCCGAGCCTGTTAACTAGAAGTTGAATAATCGCAGTTTATGGAAATCACTATTAACATTTCCACATTACGCGGTGAATCGAACCACATGTTCTAACAAAGATAGGGACGATTCTCCAGCAAAAAGGCTGAAGTCTGGGATTTTAAAGCCTTTGGGATATTCGAACTTTTCTACATAAGTTAGGTATGGAAGGATGAATTTTGGGAACTTCGGCCCCTTTTTCAAGGTCGAATCGATCATTCTTTAGACCTCAACCATATAGACGAATGTCGTTTCTGCTCCTCGATCAAATTCGTCCACTTTGCTGCTTGATCCACCTTTTTTTTTCTGATCAATCATTTTAAACCGAGCAGATCCTATCTCAGCCGATAATTCGGGTATTGGACTGTTCTTTGGAATAGGCTGTCTGGATCAATCGGTGCGTCCAATATTCTAGGTGTTGCTAGCCAGGACCTCGAGCAATCCAGTATATACGGCGCTATAACCACGTACTTCTTCAAGTATCCTTTTTATTTCTCGGCTAAACGTTTGCTCAAGCTACCGAGATTGCTCCTTAAGCCGTCTTCAGAAAAACGACCTAGTTGGTGGATACGATGCTTCATCACCGTCCTCGTCACAATCCTATACCATTCATTCGACAAAAATTCATTTTGTTGCTCTGGTGGTGATCTCTGCATCACGAGCCTGTTCGCCGAGACTGACTTCATTTTCTCGGCGTGTCGTACTTGTAGCTTCGGGTGTGATGGCAGCATGAGGATTCTGTGCCTGTAACAGGCCATCATGATCTGGGTTTTAGACTATAGGTGGAAGGTTAGTCGCTGACTTTCCCATAACTGTTTTCTTTTTAACCGATCGTGTCTCAATGGTCATAAACTTCATAGTTTTAGCACTGAGTCCCACCGGGCGTGCCAAAATGTTGACCCTAAAAACTACCAAGCTTACGTGGCACGCAGGCAGAGCAATCAATAAGCTAACTACGTCATTCGGTTGTGTGCGGGGAGTGCCAACTAGTCGATCGAGCTCGACCGGGCAGTAAAATGTGTTGATGTCGCATTAGGCACGCTGCTGACTTCTTAATCTTACGACTGCGGCCGAGAAATGAACACATCTTAGCCTTTGAATGATGCACTCCCTCCTCTATTTATAGCAGTGAGAAACCCTTATGGCCGAACTAGAAATATATTAGGATTAGAACTCCTCAAACCAATCTGATTGAACTTCGACCAATCCTACTTTCCATAGGACTCTGAACCAAACTTTCAAACAAACCAGGTTCATCTCCTAATCCCAAGTACTTTAGTTTTGAGACTCCTTATTACACCAAGATTCGACTACTTCATATTTATCTGAAATAATCCTCTTCGTAGCAGGATTCGGCCAACCTCGACAGGGCCGACCCATGACAAGATTCTAAATAAACACCATTAGGTCAAGAATATTTCTGAGCTCGGCCCAAAATATCATTTTGGGTCCAAACACTTATATATCCATTAAATTCTCTTATTTGAATTAATTGTTTGACCAAGTGGGAGAATATTGGATGCTAGACCCTAATCCAATGGCTAATATATATTCACAGTTAATAAGAATTGCTTGGAGTGAAAGTATGGTTAGAGTTTTGTTAACTATTGCTTGGATCTCGAGTAAAGCTAATATAATCCGGATGGCTTGAGAAATAAGGGGTCCTGATCCTATTTGGAATGAGATTTGGGGAATCAAATCTATTGGCTGTTAACATCAACCCTAATGTCGAATTATGGGAAGATACATTGGGGTTAAGCCTGTATAAATACCAGTCTAAGGTTCTTGCACACACCACGCATAAACTCAGAAGAACAATCCATTTAGTTTTGTGCGAAATATTGGCGATATGGATACTACTTCTCTTACAACAAACCACTAACCATCAATTCCAACATCCTCATGTTCTCCAATCGAGATCTAGAAGATGTTCACTCGCCTCACGATGATGCCCTAGTCATCAAAGTGCAAATCTCCAACGCTCTAGTAAGCCGGGTCATGATCAATAACATATCAGGAGTTACCGTCTCTTCAAGGATACCGCTGAAAAGAAGAGGATTCTTGATAGCATCAACAAGTCAAAGATGACCCTCCATACCTTCAACGGGGCACTGATCCAGTCCCTGGAAACAGTAAAACTGGCAGTCTAAGTAAAACCCTACAACCACTTGGTTTCCTTCCACGTGATGGATTGCCTAACTCCTTACAATGCCATCCTCGGCCGAAATTGGTTACACAAAATGAAAGTTGTCATGTCCAGCTACCATCGCAGTTACCGTCCACGTGATAGATTGCCTAACTCTCCTTACAACGCCATCCTCGGCCGAAATTGGTTACACAAGATAAAAATTGTCCTGTCCAGCTACCATCAGTTACTCTGTTACCCAGCTCCAGGTGGAGTAAAAAAAAATAGAAGTAGATCAATCGACAGCGCGTTGGTGTGTTGTCAAAAGCATGAATATGAGCCGGAAAGAAGAGCGAAATTTCAGCACCCCCATGGGAGAATCCATAGCAATCACAGTCGAAGGGTCAACAAACGAGTTACAAGGAATTCAACCTAAACCTTGACCCCCACGACGACAGTACCCCAAACTCGAAGGTGGATGAAAGACGCCATAAAGATCAGTCTTGACCCCGACATACTGAATCGAAAAGCCAAGATCGAATCAAAGCTAACTGACCGCAAGAAAGAGTTGCTTACCAACTTTTTGCTAGCCAACAAAGATGTAATCGCTTGGTCGGTCGAAGATATGCCTATGATCAATCATTATGTGATCTGCCACCTGCTTCACCTGGACCTAATTGCCAAACCAATTGTCCAGCGCAAGCGAAATCACGTAACAAAGCGGAGTAAGATCATAGAATCAGAGAGCAACAAACGCAAGGATACCAAGTTCATCGTCAAAGTGCATCACCCAGATTGGATGAGGAATGTGATCCTGGTACAAAAGAAAATTGGTAAGTGGCGAGTGTGCGTGGATTTCACGAACTTAAACAAAGCTTGCCTAAAGGATTTGTATCCACTTCCACGGATCAACTTGTTGGTAGACTTAACTATGGGGCCAGCACGAATTGCTAAGCTTCATAGACTCTTAATTCGGATACAACCAAATAAAATGTACGAGCCAGATATGGAAGCAACATCCTTTGTCATTGATCAAGGTACGTACTGTTACAAAGTCATGTCCTTTGAACTTAAGAATGCTGGGGTAACATATCAGAGGCTTGCCAACCGAATTTTCAAAGAAAAGATCGAAGAAACTATAGAAGTATATGTAGATGACATGGTTATCAAGAGCAAAGAAAAGAATGGCTACATAGTTCACCTCCAAGAATTGTTTGATCTACTTCGGAAATATAATATGAAATTGAATTCGGAAAAATGTACCTTTGGAGTAGCCTCAGGCAAATTCTTGGGGTACCCACCAACAAACTTATGACACGTGGCAAAGTAATTATTAAAGAAAAGTTGAAGGCTGGGTTTCAATGCTTCCCCCGTTCCTCTATTCCCTTCCCCTTTTCCACCAAAACAAAAAATTCCCTCCCCCTCTCCTTTTGCTTGAATTTTGATTGAATCTCATCCCTAAACATTAAAATCCACAAACTGCAAAAACCAAATATCTTACGTTACAAGTTCTGGAATTTTTTGCTTGAATCTAACTACAATTTTTTGCTTGAATTTTGTTTTATCCTTTTGGATTCCAGCTTCCGCAAATTTTGGGGTTCTGGGTTTTCTTAGACAAAAAGAACATATGCGATTCGATTTGATGAGTGAGTTTTTAAAGCTTAGGGAACCATCTGCAAATGAAAAATTTGTTGTCCTTCTTGCTTCATCTGCAGATGGATAGGAATGTGATGGGCGAGTTTTAAGCTTGGAGGAATCAAATGTGGCAGCCCAGAGGAGGCAGAGAGTTCTGTGACAGAAAGAGGGCAAGAAGGAGATGAAGTTAAAAAAATTCCGTAAACGAAGAGGAAAGAGAAGAAGTCGGTTAATGAAATTATTAATAAAAAATACTGATAATTTTTATTATCTCACAATTCCACATGTTGTGATTTAATTAGTAAGTACCACCATTTGACAATGCCACGTGGTACTACAGTACCACTCTATAGTTTCTCCAAGTATGGGAATTAAGGAGTTCATAGTTTAAAAGAAAACTAATGAAAAGGGCTTGAAAACTTTGAGTTTTAATAATAAGGACAAAATAAAGGGTAAATGAATAGTACTAAGTTTGACTTTTTAGTGTAAAAATGTGGTTTTTCGTTAAAGTGAGCAGTACCGTGGGCTTTTCGTTAAAAGTTCCTAGTTTCAAACCATGTCCATAGGCCTTTCGAATTCGAATTCGAATTCAAAAGTTTTCACATTTTTGTTTTTCTGAGGCATTTCCATAGTTTCAAAATGCAATAAGTGACTCTACATTTTCCCCTACATAATATTAATGCCTAGGCCTATAGTGACAAGCAAAAGTACGAGAAAAGTGCTACTCCCCTTCAAAAGCCATCATCCAAAGTTCATCAATGTCTTCAATCTGCTAAAAAAATAAATTCCATCGACTGTCACACTAATACAACAACATACTCATTTGACATCTTGGGGTGAAATGGGAGTTTTACGATTTTTCATATTAAGAAAGACAAGTGAAACAGTAACTTAACTCTGAAGAGACAATTCTCGAGTTAAACAGTAGCAAGGAATGATCATACCTTCTAAAAAGCAGGGCTTCCTTCTCTCATTGAGACTAGAACAGTCATAAATTTCCTTGCTACTGGTTTTCTGATCCCTGCAGAATTTACGAAAGAAAGAGAAAAGGGGAAAAGGAAAACTACTGCTCCAGTTATTGCACCTGCAAGTTAGAAAAGAGTAGACTGATGGGCTTTTCGTTGAACACACAATTATATGAAGCAAACCACAGGATGGAGCTCGGAGATGTCATCCTCACACACACTGGCGGAGCCAAGGTGGGGGCAATGGGATTCCTTGACCCCAATAACCTTGTGGCCAAACAAGAAGAAGAAGGAGCTGATCCCATAGAGACCAAACTGAAGATTCACTTGCTCTGCAGTTCCAATCTCCATCTCAGTCCCATGGCAATAGAGGCTTCCCATTACTATCAACTGAATCAACAGGCCAGGCCTTTGCCACAGATCCATCGGTATTTACAAGAGCCATCAGATCCATCGCTACTTTTCGTTTCATGGGTCCCATCGCCTCCCTCCGTCTCTGCCGTGACTCCCACTCCGGCGAGTCCCTCCGCTACGGCTATGTCAACTTCTACTCCCACTCCCACGGTAACCAAAAACCCCACCGCCTCTCTCTCTTCTTTTCTGTCAACAATGGTAGCTCTGGTTCCCTGTATATCTCTCTGTTCTCTATCTAACATTCTTTGTTAGAGTATCTAAATCTTGGTTACGTTTACGTTTCTTGTTTATGGATGAATCTGGGAAATGGGTTTCTTTTATTCGGTTTGTTCTTGGAGTTTTATTCTGGTTTTGGTGCCTAGGGTTCTTTAATCTTGCTCTTTGATTAGGGTTTTAGGGAATTCTTGCTTAGTGGAGAAAAAAATTTCAATTTCGAGAACATGGGTTTCTGGTGGTTCTGTTTCTTGGGCTTAAGAATGGGTTTAATTTGGGATTTTCGTACTCCATTTTTCTTAATTGGGATTTTGGTGCTCTTAATTTCTTCTCCTCTGTTATCATGTATGATTTTTCGGTTAGATTTCTTGATTTTTTTGTTACTTTATCTGTGTGATATTCATATGTTTTCGGTCTGTTTTGGTCAGCATCCAAGGCTATGGCTTGTCTGAATCACACTGAGCTGAAAGGGAAAACCATGAGAATAATGTGGTCTCAGAGGGATTCTGTTCCAAGGAAAACTGGTCTTGGCAATGTCTTTGTGAAGAACCTTGACCCTGAAATCACCAGCACTCACTTGCAGGACATGTTCGGGGAGTTCGGGACTATACTTTCTTGCAAGGTAGCCGAACAAAATGGGAAGAGCAAGGGTTTCGGGTTTGTCCAGTTTGACAAAGAGGAATTTACGGCCTGGCAGCCTCCAGATCGTCAAACTCGCGTTTTCGGCATGCCCTGTCTAGTAATGGAAGCTCAACTTTTGACCCCATTGTCTTAAATTCCTGGCTCCGCCACTGCTCACACAGTTGCTGTATGTCGTTCGTAGTTCATTTTTTAAAGCTTGTCAGCACCAGGATAAGAAATATGAAGCAAACCACAGGACGAAACTCGGGCTAGTAAACCACTAGCCAGCAGCAAGTCTCTGTATATTTGAAATGATAGTGTGGAAAATGCAAACACAATATAAAGTCTAGTACATCTGTGAATTATTCAATTTGATGAAATAAAAAGAAGAGAAAAGTGTCCAGAGCTCACCGTCGCGGATGTAATTTGGAAGAAGCGGCATATAATTCCACATCGAGTTTTATATAGAGACCAGAACAAAACAGATTAAGTGGAGTAGGATTCTTTATTATATTCTAAAGTGTCAGCCCATGAGCAGTAGCAATAAGCATGACCCCTCTCTCAGCAATCAAGCGACAGTCTCGGTTTCCGTGCCAATCTCATTGACAACGATCACTTCAGGCATGTGGTTTTCAACTGCCTCTATCATAACTTTGTGTTGGCATTATGTAGGTCAAGTCCAGATCATACTAACTTCTGATACGAAGAATCCTAGGAATGACTAGGTACAGAAATCTCTATAACGATGAATATATAAGTATAGCTTTCACTCAATAGACGTAATTTGATCTGATATGATACAGCAAAAACAAGAGACGAGGAAGTAGAGCTATCGTCTAACACCCCCCCCCCCCCATAAAAAAAAAAAAAAGCGACTAAATGAGCTACTACTGATGCTGATGTGGTATTGATACTCAACAATTTCCACCCTCTCTTAAATAATTTACCTATAAATGGCAACCAAGTTTAAATAATGCACGCGTGTAAATAAAATCCTACTTCAACTCTAACTTTAAACTGCAATCTTCAGCTTGATTGGAGGAAAGAGAAAGTGTACAGATTTAAAAAGACATCACTGCTTTGGGAAGTAAATTGTTTTCTAGTTCTAGTTAATCATATTCATACAATAACTTAATCGATGATTCGACAAGGTACAAGGTGTTAAGCTATATCAGATGATTAACATATACTGTAATCTTGTATACTGAATCAAGAACAGAGGAGAAAGAAAGAGAGACGAGAGATATTTAGAGAGAGAAGAACAATCTGTTATATTTCTTAATGATTAAGTAATTACATCATGAGTTCTTATATATGCTGTTACATATAACAGCTAACTAACTAACTATAGTAAGATTGTGACAAGTGTCACAATGGTAAAACACTATACTCTAACATCCCCCCTCAAGAACATGCGGTGATGAACCAAGCATGAGATTGCGACAATGAGTTCGGAAAAGAGGACCACTCAAGCCCTTGGTAAGAATATCGGCAAACTGCTCTTGAGAAGATACAAATTGCACTGATAGTTGTTTCAGGGAGACCCTTTCGCGAACAAAATGGACGTCGACTTCGATGTGCTTGGTCTTTTGATGCTGGACAGGTTTGAAAGACAAGGCAATGGCTGACAGATTGTCACAAAATAGGACAGGCACACTAGGTAAGGGAATGTGCAGAAAAACTAACAACTGTTTGATCCAATCCAACTCAGCAGATGTAAACGATAAAGCTCGGTACTCAGCTTCGGTTGAGGATCGAGAAACAGTCTGTTGCTTCTTAGAAGACCAGGAAATCGGACTATTACCCAAAAAGACCACCAAACCAGTAGTAGATCGCCTGTCATTAGGGTCCCCTGCCCAATCAGCATCACTAAAAGCCTTCAACTGCAAATCTCCTTTAGTATATGATATACCAAACTGCATTGTTCCCTTCAGATATCTTAATATGCGTTTAACCGCAGTAAAATGGGACACCATTGGATTCTGCATGAACTGACACACTTGGTGCACAGAAAAAGCAATGTCAGGCCGTGTGAAAGTCAAGTATTGAAGAGCTCCTACAAGACTTCGATACAACGTAGGATTGGAATAAGGTTCCCCATCCTCCTTCAGTAACCTGTTGTAAGGAAGACATGGGGTATCACACGGTTTGGCTTCAATCATGTCAGATTTAACCAACAAATCATCAACATATTTGGTTTGGGACAAGAACAAACCATGTGCAGTCTTAGTGATTTGAATCCCTAAGAAGTAGTGGAGGAGGCCTAAGTCCTTGATATCAAACTCAGTGGTGAGAGCACTAATAACCTGTGTAATTGCATCAGAAGCATTGCCAGTTATAATGATGTCATCCACATAGAGAAGCAACACCACAATTTCATGACCAACATGCTTAACAAACAGAGATGAGTCAGAATATGTGGTCTCAAATCCCAAAGAAGGAAGAAACTGAGTAAAGCGGTCATTCCAGGCCCGAGGAGCCTGCTTGAGACCATAGAGAGATTTATGCAGCTTACACACGAGAGAAGGATGATTTGGATCTTCAAAACCTGGAGGTTGAGACATGTAGACCTCCTCTTGTAGAAGTCCATGCAAAAACGCATTTTTAACATCCAACTGTCGAAGAGACCAATTAAACTGAGCAGCAAGAGCAAGAATTAACCTTACTGTAGTAGGTTTCACTACAGGACTAAAAGTCTCCCCATAATCCAATCCGGGTTCTTGACTGAAGCCCTTAGCAACTAACCGGGCTTTGTGTCTTGCAATAGACCCATCTGAGTGTCTCTTGATCTTGAAAATCCATTTACATCCAACCAGGTTCTTGTTTGCAGGTAAGTGAACTAGACTCCAAGTGCCTTGAGCATGTAAAGCATTAACTTCTTCTTTCATGGCTGCTAACCACACAGGTACTTTGATGGCAGACTTATAACTAGCTGGTTCAACCAAGGATAGATCAGTGCCTCCAGAATCCTGAACACTGGCTAAGAGAGCCTTCTTTTTGAAAATCCCACTTTTGCTTCGGGTTTGCATAGGATGCAAGTTAAGTGGAGGAATGGGCAAAACTACTGACAGAGTATCAGGATTAAAAACAGGTATTGCTGATGCAGAATTGGAACTGATATCAGGTACCACAGGGATCTGAGAATAGACTTGGATTGGAGCAGTAATGGACTGAGAGCTTGGAGAGACTTCAGGTACATCCAAGGCAGAAGGTGGATGAGGTGATTCTGAGATAAATGAGACAATTCTATTTTCGGGAGTAACTATAGGGGCATGACAATTAAAACTAGGAGATGGACAGACAACTCTAGGTGAAATTGAAACTGTGTTGGAAGATGCAGTCAATAAATCTGGGTAAGGAAAATGTTGTTCATCAAAGATAACATGCCTAGAAACAAACACTTTCATTGTAGACACATGATAGCATATATAACCTTTATATTTTGTGGCATACCCTAGAAACACACACTTTGTGGTTTTTGCTTGTAGTTTGGTACTATTATAGGGTTTGAGAAGGGGAAAACAAGCACATCCAAAAATTCGAAGATGTTTAAGCATTGGATATGTCCCAAATAGGATCTCAAAAGGAGATTTGTTATGAAGTACAACAGTAGGCATTCGATTGATGAGATAGGTGGCTGTTTGACATGCATAAGACCAGAACTGATGTGGCAACTTGGCTGTTTGGAGCAGTGTGATAGTGGTTTCAATGATATGTCTATGCTTCCTTTCAGCTACCCCATTTTGTTCAGGGGTATAGGGACAAGATAATTGATGTGAAATGCCTTTGTCAAGAAGAAAATGTTTCAATTTAAGGCTGGTATACTCCCCCCCCCATCAGATTGAAGAATTTTAATTGAGGCAGAAAACTGAGTAACAACAAAGGAATGAAAAGCAACAAACGTAGAGAACAAATCAGACTTGTTTATTAAAGGGAAAATCCAGCAATATCTGGTACATTCATCTATAAAGATGGTGTAATATCTATAACCATCCACTGATATACATGGTGCAGGACCCCACAAATCTGTATGAATAGTTTCAAAATGAATGACTGACTTATTGACATGCTTTGGAAAAGGGAGCTTGCTAAATTTGCCTTCTAGACAGGTATGACATAGCATAGGTAATGAGGATTTGGGAACAGGTACATTAGATTTATTCAACATCAGAGAGACAACATTATTTGTTGGATGACCTAACCTATGGTGCCACATATCAGATTGAACAAGTTGTCCAAGAAAGGCCTTAGCTTGATTATTCTTCTGGAAATTGGAAGTGGACAAAGAGTGGATAGGATACAGCCCATTACTACACAAGCCTCTGTAGAGGATCCTCCCTGTGGTTTTGTCCTGAATCCAAAAACAAAAAGCATCAAATATAAGCCAGCAATTATTGTCAAGGCAAAGGCGATGTACTGACAACAGATTCTGAGTTAAGTGAGGAACACAGAGCACAGAATTCAATTTGATTGGAGAAACTGATGTATGAATAGTAGAATGACCAACATGAGATACTTTCAAACCTTCCCCATTTGCAGTATGAATTGTTTCATTTGATGGATATGGTGATGCCAGGGACAGATTAGTCAAATCAGATGTCATATGATTGGTGGCCCCAGAGTCCGTGAGCCACACTTGAGAAGAACCTGAAGAACTTGATGACTGAGGTGCAGAATTGTGCACTGTGCGCATGGCTTGCATAGGGGGTTGCGGTGCAGGAAACTGAGAATGTGTGAATGAGGAATGCTGAGGAGGAGCTTGATAGGAATTATACTGAACAGGCGGTGGTTGCATAACATATGAGGACTGTGGAAAAACAGAAGAAGGGTTATGCATTCCCATGTAATTGGGACCCTTATCATTATGGAAGCAATACCAAGTGGTATGGTTACTTCGACCACAAATATGACATTTTGTTGGCTCATGGGAAGAGGCTCCACAGAATGGGGCAGTATGTCCCTCAGAATTGCACAACTGACAAATGTGAGGCATAGGTGCAGAAGGACGACCAAAGTGTTGACCAGGAGATGGACCAAGAACTCCAGGATTAGAGTTAGGAAGCATATGTGCCATGGGAGAAAACACTGGTCTAGAGTTATAAAATCTCGAGCCCTGATTGAAACGACCTTTGCCCTTGTTCTTGTTCCCATGATAGGGTCTAAAGCCTCCAGTGGCTGCCTGAGATTGACCATGATGAGGAGAGAAACCCTGAGACTGAACCGAAGCCCCTTTTGTGTAAGTGGAACCTGTATTAGCAACCATAGCTGTCAGAAGAGGATTATGTACTGAATTGTCAACAATGATTTCCTCTGCAAGTAACTGTGACCAAAAATCTTTCAGTGAAATCACACTTTCACGCCCCCTGATAACACACCTGAAAGTGTTATACTCAGCAGGTAAACCATTCAAAGCAAGAATAACAATGTCTTCATCCGCAAAAAAGACCCCAGCAGCAGACAAATAGTCTCGAGCTTCCTTAATGCGATGAAGATATTGAGAAATCGAATCGGACCCCTTTTTAATGGTTTGCAAATTGGATTTCATCTGAAAGATGCTAGTCCGAGAAACAGTTGAAAATTGTTCCTTTAACCTAAACCACAGATCCTTGGAGCTAGTACTACCAATCGCACAAGACATGGCAATAGGAGATAAAGTGGCAGTAATCAATTGCATAATAGCTCGGGCATGCATTTTCCATACTATGTATTCATCATTCAGAGAAGAAGAAGAGATACCAGATTCACCGGATGACGAAGCATATTGAGATGGACAGACAATCGAATCATCAACATACCCCATGATGCCATTGCTATCAAGCAAGAGTTGCATCTGGAAGTGCCAATTAAGATAGTTCGAATCATCAAGCTTGACATTAACCGACGTAGAAATAGAGGAAATCAGACCCGTAATCGGAGATTGAAGAAGTTGTAGTTGTGAAGCAGTCACCATCGTGAATTCAAGATCAACTTGTCAGTGAGACAATACAACAAACACACGGTGTGCAGAATTGAGCACGTACCAAAGAAGAGCAAAAGAACGATAGGAAACCCTAGAAATTGCAGAAATGAGAAATATGAGAAGACGAAGGCGGATCGAGAAAGAAAAGGAAACCAATCCGAATCAGAGAAGGCGGAAGCAACAGAGGATCGTATCTTCAAGCGTGAGCAACAATGGCGATTGATACCATGTTAAGCTATATCAGATGATTAACATATACTGTAATCTTGTATACTGAATCAAGAACGGAGGAGAAAGAAAGAGAGACTAGAGAGATATTTAGAGAGAGAAGAACAATCTGTTATATTTCTTAATGATTAAGTAATTACATCATGAGTTCTTATATATGCTGTTACATATAACAGCTAACTAACTAACTATAGTAAGATTGTGACAAGTGTCACAATGGTAAAACACTATACTCTAACACAGGGGAAGCATAAGAATCATGTGTGTGTGTGTAAGGAACAAAGCATGCAATTGCCTTTACTTCAAATGTCATCTTTCAAAATACCAAAGACAAGAAAAAAGGCCGAAACAATTACCAGAACAAAAATGTTGTTTCGAATTATCACTTGGAAAGCAGAAAGACCACTGGTGTTGTGCGGTTGGACATTACCAACTTGGCTACAAAACTCGCTAATGCAAAATGGCGGTCTTGTATAATAAGGTAATCACCAATGCGAGACGAAGGAAGCCAAAGACATCTTCAGTCATAACCTCATTTCCAGTTAAATGGAAGGCCAATTCAGGTGGCTGGCTGTATTTCCACAGCCAGCAAAAAGAAAAACATATATATTTCCACAACTTGAAGTGCCGCAGCAAGTCACTTGAAGTAAGTTACATGGTTGCGCTGAGACAACTTGAATGCAAGTTGTAACACAAAGTTCATTCTCCTCCTGCTCTCATCCTTACTTTAATAGTGTTGATGCACAAAATCCGGAGGATCTTGGACCAACGTAAATTCGGCCTTGAATCATACAAACGCACAAGAACACAAAGATGCATCGTGGTTCACCCCAATGTTTGGGCTACGTCCACACTGATGTTGATTCCATTTCACTGTATGAATGTAGGATTACAATAGATCGGCAAGGGAACTCTATGTGGATGCAGCCTTTGCCATTTTGCTCTCTGTTTGCCTGAGAGGGTATTGCCCTCTATTGTTGTGTGAGGATATGAGACTCTCTCCCCCTTAGTGAAGGTGAGGAGGATCCCTTTTATAGAGTAAGAGTTTCCTCCTCTTACAAAAATCATGGGCTTAATCATGAGGCCCAAAGACGAGGCCCAATATATGGTACCAACAGGAGTCCCCCAAGTCTTCAGTCAAGAGAGTCTTTTGGCTAGAGACTTCAAATCCAGTCCATGTGTGGGCCCAAGTGACTAGATATTGTCTTGAACCAGTAGTTAACACAAGGCAATGCTCAACATAAAGCAATACTCGGCTAGAGGTATAACACGTTGTGAGACTGCTCGGTTGGAGGCGATGCTCATTGCAAGGCTGCTCGGCTAGAGGCTATGCTTGCTGCGAGGCGGCTCGGCTCGTGGTGTTCCTCATTGCAAGTATGTACTTTATGTCAACGTGCACTCAGTATGAGTTGATTCTCAACATGATTCGGGTCCGCTTGTCGGGTTCGCATATTGGGTCTATGTGTCGGATCCGTGGATCGGGTCCGCAAGTCGGGTCTTTGAGTCGGGGCCATACGTAGGGTCATCAAGTCGGGGCTATCTGTAGGGTCTTTGAGTTCGTTCCAGGCACATAGGTGTCCAAATAAGCGAGTGTCCGAGCAAGTGGGTGTCCGGTCAAACAAGGGATCATCGTTCGGACTGAATCTTTGTCACCATGAGCATGTGGCTCATCAGTCTATAAGTTGGTAAACTTCTTTAATCAGCAACAATGTTGATCAGTGGATCTAGTTGCTCAATATTTCCTGACAATAAATGACAATATAAGTATGACCGTATAATGAATAAATCAAATTGACAAAGTTTGTCAAGGCAAAATATTGTACTATGTGCCTACTACAGATAAATAATTTATTCAGTCGTGTGGTAAATCATATGTTGTATAAGTGACATAGTTTAATGGCAGTCACAATATCACTAGGCAATGAATAAATATTGCACAGGTACTTGGGTTAAATATATGTCACTAGCGACAAATAATGGAAAACAATATGAGTATAATAGTCTTACACATGATGACTATAGGGATAAAATATATGTGTATATATATGTAACTTTGTATTATGGAGTGTGGACCGTTCCCTAATAATGAAAAGTGACAATATGTGATGTGGTCACACTTCCTACTTTGGAAATAATCATGATAAAGTCGTATTATGATGACAAGCATAGACGCACAGGTTAAGTGGTATCAGCAGCCTGTGTTGACATAGTAGTAATGATGTGACAAAAGATTATCATCATAATAAAATCTTTGAATAAACATATATCTGTATACTTGCATTGTGTAGTGTGCCCTGAGTCACTAAAGTTCATCCCAACATTTTAAATAATGAATAAAGTATTTAGAAATGATTAAAGTTATGTTTATTTTAAACGAAAGTGGCCGAGTAACAAATATCATAATATAATAACAATAACATATTAAATAAATGATGAAAATATAATGATGTTTGCTGAAAATGAAAAGTAAAGCTTTATTTATTTATTTTTTTTAGCAGATGACATACAATATCGGAATAATAATAGAATTAATAATAGAAAACTTATCTCCTTCCTGGTTTTGCCTGCTCATTGTGGAGCCATGTTTTTGATGCAAGTGATTTTCATCAGAAATCTAAATGAGCAGCACCAATAGATAGAGCAAATGTACCTAGCATTTCAGACATAGGCACATTCCCACCCTCCATTTGCCAGTAAAATCTGTAGTAAACATCCATGACAGCCATGGAAGTAATCCCAAAGCTTGACATCACGGCAGCGACAAGGTAAGTGAACCTCTCTGATTTCTTCCTCGACAGCCTATCCGCCACGCGAACCGACGGAATTACGATTGGGATCTAAGAATCATCGGCTTCCAGGGCTTTTTCGACGGAATTGTCGAGGTGGGTTATCTGTTTTTGGTCCTCCATCACTACATAGACGGTGAAACAGAGTATCCGACGAGTCCTGTGGAGTGGTGACTTCTGGTGGTGGAGATTTGGGAAGAAGACGGTGGGGCCGGGTGCGGATGTCGAAGATGTAGGGCTTCTTGACTTGGAAAAGCGTCGGAGAATCCAGCTCGTGCTCTTCTTGATCCTCCGAGAGCATAAGGCTTTGTTGTAGCCTGCGCTTCTTCATTGTCTTTAGCTATTTCGCGGGAACCATTGTACTTAGAGACAAAAGCCGCCAAACCAGAAGCTATGATCTGACCGATAGGCGATTATTTGCCGAGTTATTCAAACTTTTTAACGTAGAGTATAAAACTTCCCATCTATATCAAAAGCATCTCTCCTTTAAGCAGCTGCTAGTCAGAGTACAGTACCAGTTCCCTTGAGCTCTATGTCCCGTTGCGCTTTGATAGGAGCATATTTATGCTACTTAGTTATGTTGTTTTCTTGCATTTTCGTAGTTAGTTATAACTTATTATAGTGTTTAAGGTCATTTTCGTGCAATTTCAGGTTCATATGGCAAAGTATGCATTTTGAGCCAATTTGGAGCATTTTGGAGCATTTTTGGGCCAAGATTGGATGGTGCAAACATGGAGACATGAGGATGGACGAATTTGATGATTCAAAGGGCTAGAAAACTGCATGTGTGTGTGCAAAGTGTTGGCCTACAACTTCAAACATCATGGCTGCCATGTAATGGCAGAAAATGTGTTTTTTACTAGCTAAATGGATGAAGAACATGCATTGCAAGTATAAACACCACATGGGCAGCAAGAAGGAAAGAAAACAGCAACACACACACCACATGGGCAGCAAGGAATCAGAAATTAAAGCATGGGCAGCAAGGAATAAGAAATTAAAGCATGGGCAGCAAGGAATCAGCATGGGCAGTGAATAGACAACAAGGAATGGCAGAAATTGGACCACCATGAAGTGGATTTCTGCAAGGATGGCAGATTGTCCATTACTTAATGTTTGCTTGACATTTTCAGCCACTATATAACCCCCCCTTGGTTAGGAGTTCAAGAAAAGAGACCTCCCACACACATTTCATTCATCCCATTCAACCATACACCCTCCACAATTCATAAATTCGTCAAACACATCCATCACACTTTGCAGCAGCCTTCCTTCACCTTTCACCATATTTTCTGACCCAAAATCATCCCTAGCCGTACCCCCATCAACCCTAAACCTTCCCATACCATTCCACATCCATTCTACACCACAAATAACCCCAAAAAACCTGTTCTAAAGTTCTCTGCCGCAGCAAGGAGGAAGGAGAATTCGTTGATGAGCTTGCTGCCAAGTTGGAGCGTTCTAGGTGTTTTCTTCCTTTGGATTTTAATTTCTAAATTTATGTATCTTTGCTTGTGAGTATGAGGAACTAAACCCCCTTAGTTGGGGGGTGATTCGAAACCATGAATATGCTTGCAATATGATTTGATTACGTTCAGTTGTTATTTCATAAGTTGTGGTTTCAATTCGTTCATCTACTTGATTGATAACTTATTTGTGTATGTTGATTGAGAGTGCACGCTTAGTTTTCATGCATGAATATGATGCTAGATTATGAGGGAGTTTCACCTAATAGTTACAATCTTATAATCACAAGTAGTGAAGGTCGCTTATAAACGATCGCGTTGAATGAATTCTTGGCATTAGTTTCATGCTCATCATAGTAACGAATGCCTCGTCAACACTTATAGTTCTCATTGTGCTTCATGATTCTTGATTGTATCCTTATTGTGCTCATCACGTAAGGAACCTTTGAGGAATGCTTTGAATTGTTGTATGCGCTTTCCCATCCAATTCATTAACTTAAGGAGAACTTGAAGGTTAATTTAAGCGTATCTAATTAACTTGGGGTGTTGAGAATTTACAACTTATTGAAAGAACAACTGAAAATCAATTTAGGTTGCATATGTGTCATGTGTGGAGAATAATTCTCTAGCCAGTCCGTCGTCCATCCATTCACCTTAATTTCATGTTTTTGTCAATTCCGTAATTTATTTAAGTTTAATTTACTTCTCTTTAAAAATCAATCACCCATTTATTTTAAAGTGTTATGTTTGTTAGAAATTAATTTAGTTTGTGTTTTCTTGAATCTTTTGATTTGTTTTAGATTATTTGTTAGTTTTATTTTGAGTTATTCTAGTTAAGTGTTTTGAGTCTAGTTTAGTGTTTTAAATTTTGTTTTTACGTTTTTAATTTAATTTTACTTTGGTTAGCATCCCTAGTTAATCCCCGGCCTAGAACGATCCCTACTTTATCCATATACTACAACTGTCACAAATAGGGTTTAAATTTGTGCGTTAATTTATTTTCGCATCAAATTTTTGGCGCCGTTGCCGGGGATTAGCAACTTTGCTAATCCCTCGTTCTTTTTGTTTATTTGTTATTTTCGTTTGTTTTCTATCACAGATTGCTATCTTGTTTTGTTTCTTTGTTTTTAGGTACTAGTGCATGACTCGAAGTTCCAAACCTATTCGTGAGCATATTTTGGACTTTGACGACGATTTTGAGAGGACTTTGAGAAGGGCTAGAAATCAGCAAGAACACAACCCACCCAATCCCGAACCTGACCTTGAAGAAAACGTTCCAGAAGAGGAGGAGGAACCTACGGCACAAGTGAGTGAAGAAGCCCAAGACATGGCCGTGGACAACCGTACACTCAAAGAGCTCTCCGCCTCGGGATTGGATAATGTCGCACCCTTGTGCATCCAATATCCCACGGCTGCCCAAGGTAAGACCGAAGAATTTGAATTAAAGTCAAGTTTGCTTCATCATATTCCTAAATACCATGGCTTGTCCATGGAAGATCCTAACAAACATTTGAAAGAATTTGAAGTTGTTTGCTCAAGTATGACTCCCGTTAACGTTGACGGAAGTATTTTGAAGATGAAGGCTTTTCCATTCTCTTTAGTGGATAAAGCCAAGGATTGGTTGTACGAATTGGCTCCCGGAACTGTCACATCTTGGGAGAGCATGAAAAGAGCGTTCTTGGAGAAGTTCTTTCCAACTTCTCGCATCATCCTCCTACGCAAAAAGATAAGCGGAATCCAGCAAGAAGAAGGTGAGTCTTTTCCTACATATTATGAACGTTTTAAATCACTTGTTGCTTCTTGTCCACAACATCAGATGAAGGAGGAATTACTTTTGCAATACTTTTATGAGGGCCTCCTACCACTTGAACGTCAAATGCTCGATGCCTCGGCGGGTGGAGCATTGGTGGACAAAACACCCATGGCTGCCAAGATCTTGATTGCTAATAGAGCATTGAACGCTCAACAATACGAGGGTGTTGGTCAAAGAGGACCCCCACGGCAACAAGTACATGAGGTAAGTTCCACATCCGACATTCATTCACAATTAGCTAATCTTACTTCCGTTGTGTCTCAGATGGCCGAGGGCATGAAGATGCAAGGACCAATTGTATGTGGCGTATGTTCTATCCAAGGACATGCTTCTGAAAAGTGTCCACAATTGATTGAAAATGGTGGATGGGAAAGCGCCAATGCAATTGGGTTTCAAGGCCAAAACCAACCAAGGAATGATCCTTATTCAAGTACTTACAATCCCGGTTGGAGAGACCACCCAAATTTCAAGTGGAGGGAGCCCCAACCACCTCAACAACAATGAGGCTTTAGGCAACAACCCCTGGGGTTCTTCACCAAGCCATATGCACCCCCACATGCTCCACAACAATCTGCCCCAAATGTTTTAGGTACGTCTCTAGATAATGATGCACTTCTTAAGATACTAACCAAATTATCTCAGGGGCAAGACGATCACACCCAAGCTATGCAAAACCAAGACAAAATGGTGGATCAACTTGAGAAACAAATTGGGCAGATTGCCGAGTTTGTAGGTAAGTTTCGAGATCCCGGACAACTCCCTAGCTCCACCATTCCAAATCCAAGGGGCGGGTTCGAAAGTGCAAAAGCCATATTGTTGAGAAGTGGAAAAGAAGTTGGGACAGGTCCTACACCATCAAAATCAGGTGTCAAAGAGGATGAAAACTTGCAAATTGAAGAGGAAGAAGCAAGCTTGCCCACGGCAAAGGTGGTTCCACCTTTGCCGCAAGCTTCTAGTACCCCAAATCTGCCCAATTTGTCCAACAAAGGTAAGAATGTGTCCAATTCGTTTCCTACTAATGTTATTCCACCCAATGTACCCTTTCCTAGCATATTTTTGCAATCCAAGATCGAAGAGGAGGAAAAAGATGTTCTAGAGACATTTAGAAAGGTGCATGTCAACATTCCCCTCATTGATGCCATAAAGCAAATCCCGAAGTATGCCAAGTGTTTAAAGAAGCTTTGTACAACAAAGAAACGTGTCCGGGAGAAAGAAGTGGTACATGTAAGCGAGAATGTCTCCGCAATGTTGCAAAGAAAACTACCCCCCAAATGCAAAGATCCGGGGAGTTTTACAATTTCGTGTGTCATTGGTAATACCCGTTTCAAATCTGCCATGCTAGATTTAGGTGCATCAATTAATGTCATGCCATATTCTGTTTATGCATCTATGAATCTAGGAGCACTTAAACATGATGGGGTAATCATACAATTAGCCGATAGATCTAACGCTTATCCAAAGGGAATTTTGGAAGACGTTTTAGTGCAGGTTGATCATTTAGTCTTTCCGGCGGATTTCTATGTCCTCGAAATGGATGAATCAGACCATGCCCCTTCATTGCCCATCCTCCTTGGAAGGCCATTCATGAAAACGGCTCAAACAAAGATCGATGTGGCCAAAGGATTAGTAACTATGGCATTTGGTGGTGATATGATTTGTTTTAAAATTTCTGAATCCATTGAGACTCCTAACATTGTTCGTTCTTGTTGTGTTATTGATACCATAGAAAAGATAGGGACGGATCATTCAGCCCGTAACACAAAGGTTGCTTCAAGAAACATGCAAGATGAGGGCATTGGAGTGGAGCATGAGGACCCCATGGCCACTGCCCTTAAGATAACCAATGTGGCCGAAAACACCATGAAGAAAAAATTTCATGTTGCTGCCACTTCATCCCAACACCAAGGTAAGGCACCTAGTCCAAATCCAAATCCCATTAAAATTAATAGGTGGTTCCCTTCTTTGGTGCAGGTACCCAAGCAAATCCCCAATGGTGGGCGCATAAACATGAACCTTAGGCAACACAACGCACCCATCAACAAACATCACTATCCATTTCCGTTCAAGGATGCAATGTACAAGAACTTTGTGGGGCAGGTTGTGGAGGAGATCCCACTCCATGCCGTGGGCTCCAATGAGGCATGATTGTGTTCTTCGTCCGGCTTCACGACGTTAAAGAAAGCGCTACTTGGGAGGCAACCCATGCAATTCAACAAAGGAAGCCCTAGGAATCACTCCAATTCCAGATTTGCGTTCCTAAAACCCTTCACTTTGTTGCTTGTTTCTAATCTGCCCAGTTGTTTTACTTGCTGTTTGTGTGTTTCTTTTTGTTTAGTGTGGTTTTATGCTTGAAACATTGAGGACAATGTTTGATTTAAGTGTGGGGGGGGGGGGGGGGGGTAACTAAGTGTTTTAGATGCAAATTCGTGGGATTTTATCACCCTTAACTTGGAGACTTGTTCCTTGCTGTTTTTAAGTGTTTTTGAGCAGTTTTAGTGTGTTTTGAAGTAAAAATCCGAAAATCACATAAAAATTTGAAAAATTTGTTTTAAAAACCCAAAAAGAGTTGTTTTTGTGTGTTTGTTTGTGTCTTAGGGTACCTTCCAACACAATGATGAGGGTTCGGTTTGTAATTACATGGCTGTTAAAGAGAGTGATTAACATGGATGAAAGTTTGATTTACTCTTTGTTTATGCTTGGTTGTGGTTATAACTTATGAATTCACATGCAATCATAAAAGAAAAAAAAAAAATCAGTTGTTGTAACATGCTTGAAGGAAGGAACTCAAACTAACACTACAACCTTGTGAGACTTGAGCCTAAACGTTTATTTGGAGAGTTAAAATCTGTGCATTCTTTGTTTTCTAAGTCGTTGCATGATCTCATTATTCCTTGCTTGGTTACTACTTAGAAGGCGTTTCATCATTTAGTTCCAAATGCTAGAACTCATGCCCATTTCATTCAAAGCATGTTATTGATTTGCATAACACATATTCAAGATGAAGTTGTGTAGTGACCACCACCTTAGCCAAAATGCCGTGAATCCCCTATGTCATTATGTTTTGTAGGTTTCAACCCCATTGAGCCTTGTTTAGCCTTTTCCTTGTTAACCCATGTTTTCCTCACCTAGCCTAGATTAGGACTATCCATTCCTTTGTTCTTTAAGCATAGTAAAGCATGATTCAATTAGAATTCTTTTGTGGCAGAAAACAAGTGTGGGGGAAGTTTTTGTTATGTGAATTTGTGTGCCATAAAGCACGGGTTCAAAGAAAAGAAAAGAAAATAAAATTCGTGGAAAAAGAAAAAATGAAGTGAAAAAGTATGAAAAGTTGTGAAAAAGAGCTCCAAAGTTTTGTTTGTTGAAGTAAGGGTCCAAAACAATGAATTCGGCCCTAAGGAGTTGTCTAAATCTTTCCCTTGTGTTTTAAAGTTAGTTTCTGCCATTCAAGTGAATTCTAAGTCTCAATTTCATTACGTTGCTTACTATCGCTTGAAGAACGTTTGTTTTCCCTATCCTTTCTTTGTTAACCAATACCCCAAGCCCCGTTACAACCCTTAACTTCTATCTTGAGTGTTATGTGTTTCAATTTGTGGAGTTTGAATTTGGTATGAGCATATGGTGTCACTGGTTCTCGCATCTAAGTAGTAGCATTCCATTCATGAGATCATATCAAAACATGCTTCTTAACTCTAGAAATTGCATTCTTTGTAAAATATATATGTGAGCATTCGTTTTCATATCTACATCAATCTTCTCACATATGACTAGTGTAGGGTGTGGAGTTAGAAAATCTGAGTGAAAATAGAGTGTATATCTTGTAAGGAATTGAAGGAATTCTCTAAGGCATGTTACTTCATTCAAAGCATTGTTTTAATTGATTACTTGTGAATTTGTAAGTTGTGGCTTAAATTAAGTATGTGCTTGTGTAAAGATGACTCAAATTTGTGGGGATAACGATCTTTAACATGTCATGTTCATTGGAAATCCCTGAGGCAAATGTTGGAAGGATTAGAGTGTGTTTATTGACTTTGTTTCGTTTTGTTTATTTTGTTTTGCTCGAGGACTAGCAAAAGCTAAGTGTGGGGGAATTTGATAGGAGCATATTTATGCTACTTAGTTATGTTGTTTTCTTGCATTTTCATAGTTAGTTATAACTTATTATAGTGTTTAAGGTCATTTTCGTGCAATTTCAGGTTCATATGGCAAAGTATGCATTTTGAGCCAATTTGGAGCATTTTGGAGCATTTTTGGGCCAAGATTGGATGGTGCAAACATGGAGACATGAGGATGGACGAATTTGATGATTCAAAGGGCTAGAAAACTGCATGTGTGTGTGCAAAGTGTTGGCCTACAACTTCAAACATCATGGCTGCCATGTAATGGCAGAAAATGTGTTTTTTACTAGCTAAATGGATGAAGAACATGCATTGCAAGTATAAACACCACATGGGCAGCAAGAAGGAAAGAAAACAGCAACACACACACCACATGGGCAGCAAGGAATCAGAAATTAAAGCATGGGCAGCAAGGAATAAGAAATTAAAGCATGGGCAGCAAGGAATCAGCATGGGCAGTGAATAGACAACAAGGAATGGCAGAAATTGGACCACCATGAAGTGGATTTCTGCAAGGATGGCAGATTGTCCATTACTTAATGTTTGCTTGACATTTTCAGCCACTATATAACCCCCCTTGGTTAGGAGTTCAAGAAAAGAGACCTCCCACACACATTTCATTCATCCCATTCAACCATACACCCTCCACAATTCATAAATTCGTCAAACACATCCATCACACTTTGCAGCAGCCTTCCTTCACCTTTCACCATATTTTCTGACCCAAAATCATCCCTAGCCGTACCCCCATCAACCCTAAACCTTCCCATACCATTCCACATCCATTCTACACCACAAATAACCCCAAAAAACCTGTTCTAAAGTTCTCTGCCGCAGCAAGGAGGAAGGAGAATTCGTTGATGAGCTTGCTGCCAAGTTGGAGCGTTCTAGGTGTTTTCTTCCTTTGGATTTTAATTTCTAAATTTATGTATCTTTGCTTGTGAGTATGAGGAACTAAACCCCCTTAGTTGGGGGGTGATTCGAAACCATGAATATGCTTGCAATATGATTTGATTACGTTCAGTTGTTATTTC
This sequence comes from Malus fusca, assembly GCA_035220775.1. NCBI lineage: Eukaryota > Viridiplantae > Streptophyta > Magnoliopsida > Rosales > Rosaceae > Malus > Malus fusca. The sequence goes on from CM069069.1 coordinate 29,114,138, forward strand.
ATAAGTTGTGGTTTCAATTCGTTCATCTACTTGATTGATAACTTATTTGTGTATGTTGATTGAGAGTGCACGCTTAGTTTTCATGCATGAATATGATGCTAGATTATGAGGGAGTTTCACCTAATAGTTACAATCTTATAATCACAAGTAGTGAAGGTCGCTTATAAACGATCGCGTTGAATGAATTCTTGGCATTAGTTTCATGCTCATCATAGTAACGAATGCCTCGTCAACACTTATAGTTCTCATTGTGCTTCATGATTCTTGATTGTATCCTTATTGTGCTCATCACGTAAGGAACCTTTGAGGAATGCTTTGAATTGTTGTATGCGCTTTCCCATCCAATTCATTAACTTAAGGAGAACTTGAAGGTTAATTTAAGCGTATCTAATTAACTTGGGGTGTTGAGAATTTACAACTTATTGAAAGAACAACTGAAAATCGTTTTGTTTGCAAGTGTGTCATGTGTGGAGAAGAACCTCCTAACTAGCCTTTTATCCATCCTTTTCATCCAAAAACGTTTTACAATCTGTTTTGTTTTAAAGTTTCTGTTTTGTTTCAATTTTCGTCCAAAACAAATCCCCCTTTATTTTGAAGTCTCATATTAGTTAGAAAGTGATTTAGTTTGTGTTTTTAAGTGTTTTGGTTCAAGTTATAACTCAATTTCGTCCAAATTTGTGTTTGTGCTCAAAACTGCCCAGAAAGTGTTTTTTAGGCAGTTTTGAGTGTTTGTTTGCTGTTTTGAGTTCTAGGTTTGTTTAAGTGTTTTAAACTTTAGTTTTGCATTCTTTGAGTCTAGTTTAGTGTTTTAAACTTAGTTTTTGAGTTTTTAAGTCAGTTTCCAAGTGTTTAGCAATCCCTCCTAATCCCCGGTCTAGAACGATCCCTACTTACATCTTTACTACAATTTGACAAAAGAGGGTTTAATTTGTGTGCTAGTTAATATTACGCATCAAATTTTTGGGATCGTTCTAGGCCGGGGATTAACTAGGGATGCTAACCAAAGTAAAATTAAATTAAAAACGTAAAAACAAAATTTAAAACACTAAACTAGACTCAAAACACTTAACTAGAATAACTCAAAATAAAACTAACAAATAATCTAAAACAAATCAAAAGATTCAAGAAAACACAAACTAAATTAATTTCTAACAAACATAACACTTTAAAATAAATGGGTGATTGATTTTTAAAGAGAAGTAAATTAAACTTAAATAAATTACGGAATTGACAAAAACATGAAATTAAGGTGAATGGATGGACGACGGACTGGCTAGAGAATTATTCTCCACACATGACACATATGCAACCTAAATTGATTTTCAGTTGTTCTTTCAATAAGTTGTAAATTCTCAACGCCCCAAGTTAATTAGGTCCGCTTAAATTAACCTTCAGATTTTCCTACTTTTATTAGGTTGGATGATTGCATACGACAACCCAAAACATTCCCTACAAGTTCCCTACATGAATTGCATAATAGAGATACAAGCAAGAATCATTAAGTTTTATGAAAATCATAAGCATTGACGAGGCACTTGTTACTATGAATTGCATGAAACTTATGCCAAGAATTTACTTAACACGATTGTGGTCAACAACCTTTACTACTTCTGAATATAAATTCATAACGATTAGGTGAAATTCACTTATATTCTAGCATCAAATTCATGCATGTAAATTAAGTATGCATCCTTAATCGACATACAAAAATAAGTTATCAATCAAGCAGTTAAGCAAATTAAATTCACAACACAGAAATCACAACTGAAGGTAATCAATTCATATTACAAATATATTCATGGTTTTGAATTAAACTCTAGCCAAAATAAAATTAGTTACACATTATTAAAACAGAAATTAAAGTGAAAGTAAAACATGAGTTTGGAGGATTAAACCGAGAGAAATTGCAGTGAAACTTTGCTGCTTCTGTTTCTGCTCTGCCCGAGACCCCCTGCATGCGCCAGCTGCCAATGGCAGCTTCTCTGCGTGCTGACCTCCCTCCAATTTCCGCACTGCCTCACGTTGCCAAGTCTCCGTGCTTCTCCGCGTCTCCAGCTGCACTGACAGCAGCTTGTCTCCTCACGTCTCTCCCTTGCCGTGCTCCACTTGCTGCCAGCTTCTGCGCTCCCTGCCTTCTGCGCCTGCTCTCTGACCTCGCTGCCAAAGGGCAGCGTTATTCCCTGTTTTTCCGCGCCAAGTGCAGCCCTCTGATTTTTCCTGCGCAGCTCACCTTCCGCCTCTACCAGCTGCCTAAGGCAGCAACATGTTTCACTGACCTCCTCCCCCGAGGCTTCCTGCCCAGTACACCCCCCCTGTCCGTTTCGTGCTGCCTTATAGCAGCCTTCCTCCTTTTTTGCGTTTTTATTTTCTTATTTTATTTATGTCTTCTCCCTTCCTTACGCAGTGCTTTCCCCACTTCTGCACGTTCCTCAGCTCCTCTTCCTTTTATTATTTTTCTGATCCCAGTGCTCTTCCCACTGCTTTCTGCACCAAATTTTCTTTATTCTTTTATTTTCTGACACTTTCTCCAGTTTAAATACACAACTTGAAATTTATGGCATTAGAAATATTAAGTATATTAGCTGCACATTTTTAAGCATAAAATATGATGCAACGAATTTATTACTTAAAATCACACTTGTGCTATTTTTATTTTCTTAACTAGATAAATTCGATAAAACACAAAAACAAAGTAAATAGCATAAAAATATGAGGAAATAACTAACAAAAGACAAGAGAATTTGATGTAAAATATATATATATATATATATGAGCTTATCAAATACCCCCACACTTAGCTTTTGCTAGTCCTCGAGCAAAACAGAGAAAAACAGAAAAAATAATAACATGAAAATTATTAGTTTCCCCCTAATGACCCTCATAGAACTTCATTTGAGAACACAATCATCAAGAACCATAGTTAACACCAAACAAGCTAATCCAGGTTCATTTTCCTTATTCAAATATTAGCAGTAATCTTTGAAACATCCTTGAAGTGTAGTGTGTGAGATAGCCATGTTAATGCAATTTCAAAATTTTTATTTTTAAAAACACCATATGCAAACTAGCGACCTTCTCACGGGATATGCACTCAATCACACATGTGTTTAGTTTTAATGTGTTTCGCTCAAAGAAACGAATGTGAAAGTTCTACCATAAGCTTGCATAAAGATCACTTTTCCACAGTCATAATTGCAAAACTTAAATCAAGAGGACTTTTATTGGATGTAATGAGGCTTAGGGATAGGGTTATTGAAACGAAAGAATAGGAAAACACAAGTTCCAAGCTACATTGCAAGCAATTATTTTCTTTAGATTTATAAGAACTCAAACTCTCCAACGATTCTTCAGACATCTCCAACCACACCCATAAACTGAAACTTTAAAAACTTTTTATTTTCTTTGTATACAATCTTTCTTTTTCTTTTCCTTTTCTTTTCTTTTTTTTTTTTTTTTTTTTTTTTTTTTTTTTCAAACAGAAACAAATATGAAAAACCCCCACACTTATTCTTTTGCCAAACACCTTCAAAGTACTTCACAAACATTTCTCATAAGACAATCTCACATTGCTCACTAGCTCGCTTGGAAAGGGTAAGGAAAATTATTTCAGGCATAAGGGTAGACATATCTGGTGATAAGAAATAAAAGGCTCACAAATACGGCTCAAAATAGCAATCTAATGATATTATTTTTCTTTGGGAAACAAAGTTATTTGGGCCATGGTGGTAAACCTAATGCCTCTATCATTTTCAAGTTCATGCAATCAATGACAAATATTTCGAAAGATCGTTATGCAAGTTCTAGAGAAGTATCTCACATAAGTTCATCACACATGAAAGAATAGGAGTGTATGAAAAATGCACACACTTTCAATAGGCTCAAAAAAAAACTCACATAGGATGTATATGGTCACTAAATTCACATATGGAGCTTTAAATCATGCTTTAATTTCACATCAACAAGGCTATGTGCATTTAGTTTTTCAAAGATGATCAAATATGTACAAACTAACACGAGAATTAGGAATTTCACACAACATATGTTAACTAAGTTCTTGATCATCATGGTTCAAATTTTATCCAATTATATCATTGGGTCGGGAAACTAACAAAAATCTAATTCAAAACAATAAGGAAAACAAGGAAATATTTTTGGATTTTTAAAATTTTCCGATTTTTTTTTTTTTTTTTTTTTTTATAAATAAAACAAAACTAATTAAGAAAACAAAGCAATAACATGGAAACAAATGAAACCAGTTCAAAGTCGAATGTACAAAAATTTTCAATTTGGTCATTTTTACTCTTTACCCCCACACTTCAACTAGACATTGTCCCCAATGTCAGAAAATATAATAAAATGCAAATAAAAATAAAATAAATAAATATAAAGAAACAAAATAAAGCAATAGGACTGAAAACTTCCCTAATTTGCAGAAAAAATCAAGCGATGACCCCCAAGCTAAAATTCTGCAATCAACCTCAAGGGTGGAAATAACCAAAAGTTCCTGGAAAGAAAAGAAATAATTCAGTTAAGTAACACAAGAAAATGTAAAAAATGCAAACGAAAAATTAAAAATGACGATAAAAACAATGAATAGAACTAATAAGTGATCATTGGTCCTGTTTGGTGACTTTCCACAGCTTTGAACTCGAACTGGCCTCAGGAACTTCTTAGCAAGGAAAATGAGACTTGATTGGTGGTGTTGTTGAAGCTTCTCAAGCTCTCGGTTTCAACTCGGACTCCTTCTGCCGGGTTGATTGAGTCTCAGGCTACATTCTTCTCTTTTTGTTCTTCTGCATGGTAGGTAGGCACGAGGCAGAGGTGGTGGTCTGCTTCTTTGTTCAATCTGTCCAAGTGCCGACCGATTGCCTTTCTTTCACCTTGACTCGTAGCCAAGAGCAAGGGTAAAGGAAAAGCATGCCATGAGATATCTTTGCCTCTGACTCTGATGATATGGGATACTTTTGCTTTTGAAGAAGTATCGTTCCACAGGTGTATGCTTGAACTGGGCTGGGGAACTTCTTAGCAAGGAAAATGAGACTTGATCTTGAAGATGAAGCAGCACCTTGTCTCCACATGCTTCAAGTAACATTTTCACTTGCCTTGGCTGTTCTCCAGGCAGATGTGGCGTCTTCTTCGGAAGTACATCAGCGGTTGAAGATGAGCACTCGAGAGCAATGCTAGGTAAGCAATCAGGAAGGATTTCCAGGCAGTCGGTTCTTAGATCGGAAGATTGACACCGAATGCTGGCTGATTGCCCGCTTTCTCCTTATCACAAAGACAAGGAAAAGGACAGGGAGAAAGCGTGATATGAGATACTCTTGCTTTCAACCTTCATGATATGAAATACTCTAGCTCTAGATGACTTATTTGCAAAGGTATCCCAGGGAATGAGAAACACAGAGAAACTCGAGAGGGTTTGATGGAAAGGCATTTTCGGAGATGAAAAATTTCGGAGATGAAGAAGTGCTGAGAGAGTTTGCCTTTGCAATGGATGGCGAAGGTATACGTTTATAGGACTTTTCTTCACAACCGAAACTATTCTTTTACCCCTGTCGGCAGCCGGTGGATGGATGAACAGTACAGGTTACGCGCTTTCTGAAAAAGCAGCCCGTAATTTGCGCAAAGCTGACAGCGCGTGACGAGTGACGACAAAATTGGAAAAACAGCTCGCCTCGTGATTCCTGACCGCTCCGACTTTTGAGAGAGCGGCGTCCGACTTTTGAGAAAGGAACCGACTTTTGAGACGGAGTCCGACTTTTGAGAACGGCGACGCCGCTTTTGAGAAAAGAATCCGGCTTTTGAGAAAGGAGCCCGGCTCTTCGATTTGCGAGAGGGCGCCTCTTCGACTGCTGAGTGATGCCTCAACGATTTCTTCTTCTTATAAGAACGCTCATTTTTGTTCCACAACACACTTAAGCTCCCCCTGTAAACACTCCCTTCTGTAAACACTTCCTCCTTGCATTTCTTTTAATCTTGATCAGTCCAACTCTTCATTCTCAACACCTTCAAATATGTCTTGCCCCTCTGACCGTCGCCTTAACTTGAATGTTGGGGAAGATAGTGATATATCTTCTCCAACCAACATTTGGCAGCCATCCTTCATATCCCCAAATGGTCCTCTTACAGTTGGGGATTCCATGATGATGAACGAAACAACCGCATCGGTGGTGGCCAGAAATCTGCTCACTCCTAGAGACACTAGGATACTTTCCAGGCGGTCCGACGAACTGGCTGTTCAGGACTCTATGGCCTACAGCGTCCGATGCGCAGGTTCCGTATCAAACATGGGCCAGCGCCTTCTTGCACGAACCCGTCAGGTGGAGTCGTTGATGGCTGAAGTGGCTAGTCTTCGGCAGGAGGTCAGAGTGCTTAGGCATGAGAACAGGGATTTGCACATGCTCGCAACCAATTACTCAACCAGCATGAAGAGGAAGCTTGATCAGCTGCAGGAGTCCGAAGTGCGGATTCAGAGTGATCATCAACGGTTTATGACGTTACTCCCGAGGTTTATGTTGCCTTCGTCCTCGGGAGCAGCACCAAGTATTGAGGCTCCGAATGATCCAGCTCTGGCGCTTCGTCTTTCAGGGGCTCCGTCGATCACCGAGGCACCACCAACCAACGACCAATGAACGAAATTAGTTTACAAGTTATTGTAAATTATTTATGCATTTAAGTTTTTTTTTTTTTTTTTTTTATATATTTTTTTTTTTATGTATTTTTTTATTTATATGAATGTTTATGTTTTTAAGTTTTTTTTTTTTTTTTTTTTTTTTTTTTTTTTTTTAAATAACAATGTAAAATAAGTAAAACAAAGTAAAAAGACTAAGTTTAACTTTCTAAACAAAAATCACAACTAAATAAACAAAACAAAATGAAATCAACGTAAAAAAAAATCAACGTAAAATAAATTCACACAAAAGCCAACAAACAATGAAAGAACTAAATAGAGTAAAATAAATTCAGTAAGGAGAAGGGATTAGGAATGCAAATCTGATTGTGGGTGATTCCTAGGCCTCCCTTCATTATTCAAATGCATGGGTTTATCCTTGAACGAACGGTGGTACTTGAAATGATCCGGCAATGGTTTAAATTCAAGAGTGGGTGCCTGAATCATCAAAATCAGAAAAAAGTTAGTATAAATTAAAATTAAAAATGGAGAAGATGGCTTACATTCTCGATCAAACTCAATCACAAACACCACGTATTTGAACGTTTCAGGAACTTTGCATTTAGCCAGATTGCATGTGATGATTGTGACATGGCCCTTGTTATCAAACTCAATTTCTTTGGCATTGGTTGTCTCAACTACATCCTCTTTGATAAGTTCAACAAATTCTTCGACCACCTCTTTTTCTGGAATATCTTCCACAACGTCTTTTTCATTCACTTCTTCCTTGAGATTTAAAAACCTACAAGGAAAAAGGACATTTGGTGGAACGATGTTAGAATGAATTGAATTTTGAACCTCCTCACCTGAGTTGGATGACATAAGGACTTGGGGGGTTTGCGATAAGAATTCTTCTAAACTGCCCAAGTCGTCATCCTCATCTTCTTCTTGAATTGGCAATTCATCCATGTTCGGGCTCTGTTTGGATGGTTCAGGAACAACTTCATCCTCCATGTTACCTTGATCTCGAATCTGTGCCATGAATTCCATAATCTGCCCAACTTGCTCCTCCAATGCATCCACCTTGTTGGCTTTATTTTGCATCTCCATGTTTCGATTTTCTACGTCCTGGGTCAAAGAGGTTAGTAACTTATTCAAAATGTCATTATCCGAAGACGTACCTGAATTTGATTGGGGAGATTGTTGTGGTGGTTCATATGGCCATTGATAGAACTCTTCCGATGGAGGCAATTGTTCTTCTTTTTGTGAACCCTGTACCGAAGAAATTAATTCTTCAAGCATTTGATTATAATCCACGGGCATACTTTGATTCGATTGGAATTGTTGTGGGGGATGCTGTGGTGGCTGCATAGATCTTGAATAGAACACGTCCTCTTGCTGCCAATATCCACCTTGTTGGAATTGTTGAGGTTCTCCCCACATGTAATCTGAATAATCTCTCCAATCTGAATTGTAAGCATTGGAAAACATGTTGCCCCTTGATTGGTTATGGCCTTGATATCCCCAAACATCTTCATTTGCAGAAAATTGAGGACCTTGATATCGTTGCCCATAGGGCACATCAAGTGTAGGGACACTTGGCATTGTGGTCCGTTCGGCATTATGAGTTAATTGAGCAGTGAGCTGTGCCAATAGATCTTGAATGCTAGTAGAATCCAGGTCTTGCTCCATTTGTACCTCAATTCAAAGAAAGAAAAATAAATCAAATATCAAAAGTAACATACACAAACACAAATAAACATAAGCAAAAACAAAAACAAAAATAAAAGGATTAGCAAATTTGCTAATCCCCGGCAACGGCGCCAAAAATTTGATGCGTAATATTAACTAGCACACAAATTAAACCCTCTTTTGTCAAATTGTAGTAAAGATGTAAGTAGGGATCGTTCTAGACCGGGGATTAGGAGGGATTGCTAAACACTTGGAAACTGACTTAAAAACTCAAAAACTAAGTTTAAAACACTAAACTAGACTCAAAGAATGCAAAACTAAAGTTTAAAACACTTAAACAAACCTAGAACTCAAAACAGCAAACAAACACTCAAAACTGCCTAAAAAACACTTTCTGGGCAGTTTTGAGCACAAACACAAATTTGGACGAAATTGAGTTATAACTTGAACCAAAACACTTAAAAACACAAACTAAATCACTTTCTAACTAATATGAGACTTCAAAATAAAGGGGGGTTTGTTTTGGACGAAAATTGAAACAAAACAGAAACTTTAAAACAAAACAGATTGTAAAACGTTTTTGGATGAAAAGGATGGATAAAAGGCTAGTTAGGAGGTTCTTCTCCACACATGACACACTTGCAAACAAAACGATTTTCAGTTGTTCTTCCAATAAATTATGAAACTCAACACCCCAAGTTAATTAGATACGCTTAAATTAACCTTCAAGTTCTCCTTAAGTTAATGAATTGGATGGGAAATGCTGCCCTTTGGTTTTTCCTGCGCAGCTCACCTTCCGCCTCTACCAGCTGCCTAGTTGCCACGTCTCAAGCTGCCTAAGGCAGCAACATGTTTCACTGACCTCCTCCCCCGAGGCTTCCTGCCCAGTACACCCCCCATGTCCGTTTCGTGCTGCCTTATAGCAGCCTTCCTCCTTTTTTGCGTTTTTATTTTCTTATTTTATTTCTGTCTTCTCCCTTCCTTATGCAGTGCTTTCCCCACTTCTGCACGTTCCTCAGCTCCTCTTCCTTTTATTATTTTTCTGATCCCAGTGCTCTTCCCACTGCTTTCTGCACCAAATTTTCTTTATTCTTTTATTTTCTGACACTTTCTCCAGTTTAAATACACAACTTGAAATTTATGGCATTAGAAATATTAAGTATATTAGCTGCACATTTTTAAGCATAAAATATGATGCAACGAATTTATTACTTAAAATCACACTTGTGCTATTTTTATTTTCTTAGCTAGATAAATTCGATAAAACACAAAAACAAAGTAAATAGCACAAAAATATGAGGAAATAACTAACAAAAGACAAGAGAATTTGATGTAAAATATATATATATATGAGCTTATCACGCTTTGCATCACATCAAATGCCATGACAAATCACGAATCCAACGGCTATGGTGTGTATGGTTTGCACAGTTTTTGCGGTCGACTCTCCCACACCAGATCACCACTGTATGTGTGGATGGTAACGAAGAGAGAGAGGGGGAGAGAAAGAGAGGGAGAGAGAAAGAGAGATCTGAGAATTATGAAGCTTGTTCGTAGCTGTTGCCGTGACGGGGAGCTGGAGTGGAAGGCATGTGTTTTGCAGTGACTGTGCAGGTGTTTGGTTCTTAGGTTTTTGCAGATTCACGGTGGATATTGTGGTGAGGTTTCACGGTGGTGAGATGAAAAAAATGAAAGAGAACCGACATAGCTTTTCGTGTCGTTTCCCACAGACAGCTCCAAATGTTGATGCACAAAATCCAGAGGATCTTGGACCAACGTAAATCCGGCCGTGAATCACACAAACGCACACGAACACAAAGATGTATCGTGGTTCACCCCAATGTTTGGGCTACGTCCACACTGATGTTAATTCCATTTCACTGTATGAATGTATGGATTACAATAGATCTGCAAGGGAGCTCTCTGTGGATGCAGCCCTTGCCATTTGGCTCTCTGTTTGCCTGAGCGGGTATTGCCCTCTATTGTTATGTGAGGATCTAAGACTCTCTCCCCTTAGTGAAGGTGAGGAGGATCCCTTTTATAGAGTAAGAGTTTCCTCCTCTTACATAAATCATGGGCTCAATCATGAGGCCCAAAGACGAGGCCCAATATATGGTACCAACAAATAGGTAGGAACCAGGTAAGCTTGCTTGAACAGTGGAACTATATTTGGGCCTTTAAACACAGTTCATATGTTGGAAAAAAAAAAACACAGTTCATATGTCGGGAAGAAATAAGAGGAGAATGTCTAGGATTTGGTAGATCTCTTCCGTTCTAGGATGTGATTTGTCAATTGAATAAAATTGGTAAACTTGATTATCAACCTCAATCCAGCTGCAACCTGGGGTTTTATAAGCATTTCGCTCCCTCAGCATCTTTCTCACGTTTCGGACATCATCGTACTTCCTCAACTGCCCATATATATTGGCCAAAATGGTCCCATAAGCACCATTATTTGGTTCAAGTTGAATCAACTTTCAACTGCAATTTCTGCGAGATCTGTGAGACCATAAATCTTACATCCATTAAGCAGAGAACCCCATATGACCTCATCGGGTTCAATTTTCATTCCCCTCACAGCTTCCATGGCTTCCTGAAATCGACCTGCTTGACCAAGAAGGTCTATCAAGCATCCATAGTGTTCTATATGAGGCTCAATCTCATAACCCAAAGTCATCAAATCAAAATAAGAAATACCTTTCTCTACCAACCCTTCATGCGTGCAAGCATTGAATAAGCCTACAAAAGTGACCTCATCTGGTCTTACATCAGCCCCACACTGTATCATGTCCTCAAACACACCAATTGCATTGTCACTTTCACCGTGCAGAGCATAAGAGTTGATCATGGAATTCCAAGAGGTCAAGCTTTTTTGCGAGGTCCTGTCGAAAACCCTTCTTGCCACTTTCAAGCTCCCACATTTCCCATACATATCTACTAAAGCATTGGAAACAAATGAATCTGGACCAAGCGCATTTTTGTAAATAAAGTTGTGCATAGATTTACCAAGCTGCAACATGCCAGTGTAACTACAAGCCGAAAGAACACATCCAGCAGTAACCTGATTCGGCCTATTTTCTGGATGTTTCTCCCCATGTGCTATATGAACCATTGTTTTGAACAGAGAAATTGCCTCCGAGAACTTGCCGTTCTGCGTGCACCCTGCAATAACAGCATTCCAAGAAGGGACATTTCTCTCCGGTATTTTCTCGAACAACAACAGAGCACCACCAATGTCCCCAACTCTAGTGTACCCAGAAATCATAACCATCCAGGTCACGACATTTTTCTCAGACATTTCATTAAACACCCGCCTTGCTGAGCCAACATCCAAGCAGAACCTCGAGTAGGAATCAAGAAGAGCTGTTTGCACAATAGGGTATTGGCCAAAACCCGATTTCATGATGTGGGTATGCACCAATTCAGTCCCGTGAGACTTAAAAATCTCTGGACTAGATTTCAAGATGTGGGGGTAGATAAAATGGTTGGGTTGAGGGCTTCCATGACAAAACATGCGTCGATACAACAAAAAAACAGAATGGTGGTCGGACTGGGAGGCATAACCGGCAATCATGGCAGCGTAATGGTATATGTTTGTACCATACTTGACCAATCCCGAAACTACTGAGCACCAGTCAACGGTATACCGTCAATGATCTACAAGAGTTTCCCTTCAACCAAGAGGCCAATCACAGCGCGACACGGGTCAACACCAAGAGGCCAATCACAAGGCGACACGTGTCAACATCAAAGGCCAATCACAACATGACACGTGTCAAGGCCATAACAAAGCTAGAAACTCTCTTCTATAAAAGGAGATCATTCTCCCACAATAATCCTTAATGTTCTTTGTACTAAATCATTCACTAGTACTCACTATAGGAGAGCTTGAACCTATGTACTTGTGTAAACCCTCCACAATTAATGAGAACTCCCCTACTCTGTGGACGTAGTCAATCTGGGTGAACCACGTACATCTTGTGTTTGCTTCCCTGTCTCTATCCATTTACACACTTATCCACACTACTGACCGGAGCAATCTAGCGAAGGTCACAAACTTGACACTTTCTGTTGTACCAAAGTCTTCACTGATTTTGTGCATCAACATTTGACGCCGTCTGTGGGAACGACACTTATTCCCACTCTCTTCAGCTTTGTCAAGTTGGTTTCCATCATTCGTACACTCTCTTTTGACCAGGCATCCCTCTCCAACATGGGGAGCGAAGGAATCCACAACACACAGAATGACACCCATCTTGCACCTAGTGCGAAGCAACGAAAGAAAGAAGGAAAGAGGGTTGCTCTTCAAGCTAAAGTTGATGAGCTAGAAGCTCAGAATAACAAGATAGCAATGAAGAATGAGGTCCTCCAGGAGCAATATGAGAAGATCTTCGAGACATTCCACGAAGCTAGGCATGCTCAAACACACGAGCTCGTTGCCCCAGTGGAAGTTAACCATCAACTGGGTGCCCCCCAACACGGAGTGTAACCTGCCTTCGACATAGATATCCCTGATAGGAAGCGAGCTACCCATCGATGTGATAATCAACATGAGACTTCTCTCGACCCAGTTGCTTCAACCCAAAGCAGGAGAAGTGGATAAAGACACCTCTTTGGGGAAAGGGCGAAATGATCGAAAACTGTTTATTGCGACTGTTGGGACTTCCTGAAGCAACATCGAAAGAACTCCATCCACATAAGCTCAAAGATTAATGACCCAAGGGTTTCTGAGAGACTCGGTCCCCTACCACGGCCTAGGCCAGCTACCAATTTGGGGAAGGGGCAATAGAAACACAAAGGTATAAGAGACTCAGAGATGTTCAGACAGACATACCTTGGAAGTCAGTACAGCGAATCCAGGGAAAAATCACATGCTCTTGATCAAACCTTCCTACTTCCAAGAGGAGATGAAGATTTACGAAAGAAAGCTCCAATGGAACATGACTCCACTTAGGACCCTCTTGTCCTACAGCTCATTAAGGAAGTAAACAAGTTGAAGGCCGAACAACAAGTTGAGATATCTGATTGGAACCAATCTAGGTCTGGCCCTCTTACAAGGAGGATCATCGACACCCCCTTCAAGCGAAGACAAAACAAAAGTTTGGTTTACAACTCTATACTGGAAGGGAGGACCCGATTGAACACCTTAACCTCTTTGAGTCCACTATGGCATATCGGATGCATGCCGACGAAGAGTGATGTCTTCTCTTCCCTTCCACCCTCTTTGGCGGTGCTCTAAACTGAAGCCGGACGAGTCATTATGAGAGTATGCTGGTCGCTTCAGCCATGAGTATTCTCGCTGTGCTGAAGCAGATGACAAGACCACCCTCAAAGCCTTCACGGCAGCCCTACGTGATTGTTTTTTCAAGTACATGATCAATGCTAACACTTGGAAGACTTACTCTGAGGTGATGGCACATGCTTACAACCACACCTTCTCCAAAGCAAGAACATACCAAGGGAACCCCCATATGGTTAACCCCTATCAACAAGTGGGAAGTGGAAGTCAAGCTCTACCAAGTGAGGAGATCTTGGCCATTCAGACACCCATTGCATCATCTCCTGCCTCATTAGCTACTTGATAAGTCATTAACCGTATTTGTCTCTTGGTAAGAGGAAGGATTTTTACTCTCAGCAAGCCCATTACAACAAGAGGGATAAAAGTTCGTATTAAGACAACCAGGGGTGAATATACTGTCTACTATTATTACTATGGGGCCAAGCCTCACTCTTTCAAAGTGGAGGACTAGGTACTGAAGGAAATACTATTATAAGAAGGCATACACATTACAAATGTTTTGACTCTCAACCGCTTGAGATTTTTTGTCACACAAGCCATTCGGCAAATATTTAAAGAATAGGGAATTCAAACAACTTTTTCTTAGTCTTTTGCATTCCCAGCACTGGAACACTTGGTCTACGCTGACCTACCTCTGTACTCCAACTCAGAGCTTCAACATGCATACTTTGACACAAAGTATGTGATACTAAGTGTTACAACCAACATGGTTCACATATCGAAAGCATGGATCCCTTCATGCATATCAAAACATTCATAAGCATCACTCATGTCAATCAACATAAACATCATACATTCCAACACATTCATACATAAACATCATACATTCCAACACATCCATACATAAGCTAACTGTGCTTCGAAATGGTTCAACGTACTTTGTGTCATTCGACACTTGCTACAATGTGCCTCGGCACCTTGCCCTTATTCTTACCAACTAGGTGATGAAGGAACTCACCTTTGTGCCACCAACCAGGTGATGAAATGTACAACCCGTACTCTAATATTATTTGGCAACTTGCCATTATTATCACCAACCAGGTGAAGAAGGAACTTACCTTGGTGCCATCAACCAGGTGATGAAATGTACAACCTATACTCTAATATTATTTGGCAACTTGCCACTCTTATCACCAACCAGGTGAAGAAGGAACTCATCTCCATGCCACCAACCAGATGATGAAATGTACAACCCGTACTCTCCTTCATGCCACCAACCAGGTGATGAAATGTACAACCCGTACTCTAATATTATTTGGCAACTTGCCACTCATGCCACCAACCAGGTGAAGAAGGAACTCATCTTCGTGCCACCAACCAGGTGATGAAATGTGATAAAGGAACTCACCTTCGTACTACCAACCAAGTGATGAAAGCAACTCATCATTCGTTCAACCAACTAGAAGACGAATGGTACAACTTGTACATGTGAACTCCTAACATTCACAAATAATCAAAAACCCTCAAGCTTTACAACTCAACTAGGGGAGCACTTATGCCTAACAAGAGTTATAGTCACCAACAAAATCTTATTGCAAGCCAACAACGGCTTTAGTGCATGGTATACGAAGATCAAGCTCTTCAGCCCTCTTGCATCTGCTTCAGACATTTCACCTCTGTAACAATGCAAACATTACAACTCGTAGAAAGCTTCACACACTCTTGATCAAGACTGTTCGAAGCAAATTCAATTTATATGGTTGATCCAAATCTTTAACTACTACAAGGTGTGGCTTGCATCACAATATCTTGCTCAACAGTGTGGAAGCAAAATTTGTATATGTTATCTCTCCCACATTTTAAAATTTCTAGTTTTCCCAAAAAAAATAAAATAAAGGAAATTGGGAAATTCAACAACTTCAACAAATGGAGAACAACTACAAATACCAAAAACTTCACACGCTCTTGATCAAGATAGTGTGAAGCAAAATCAATTCATGGTACCCAACAAAGCTTCAACTTCAAAGCTTCACCTACAAAACTTCACCACAAAAGCTTCACCAACAAAAACTTCAACAAATGGAGGGCAACTACAATTCTCAAAAGCTTCACACTCTTGATCAAGATAGTGTGAAGCAAAATCAATTCATGGTACCCAACAAAGCTTCAACCTCAAAGCTTCACCTACAAAGCTTCAACACAAAAGTGTCACCAACAAAAACTTCAACAAATGGAGGACAAGTACAATTCTCAAAAGCTTCACACTCTTGATCAAGATAGTGTGAAGCAAAATCAATTCATGGTACCCAACAAAGCTTCAACCTCAAAGCTTCAACACAAAAGCTTCATTAATGGAGGATAACTACAAATTCTCAAAAGCTTCATACACTCTTGATCAAGATAGTGTGAAGCAAAACCAATTCATGGTACCCAACAAAGCTTCAACCTCAAAACATCACCTACAAAGCTTCAACACAAAAGCTTCACCACAAAAGCTTCACCACAAAAGCTTCATCAATGGAGGAGAACTACAAATTCTCAAAAGCTTCACACACTCTTGATCAAGATAGTGTGAAGCAAAATCAATTCATGGTACCCAGCAAAGCTTCACCTACAAAACTTCACCAACAAAAACTTCAACAAATGGAGGACAACTACAATTCTCAAAAGCTTCACACTCTTGATCAAGATAGTGTGAAGCAAAATCAATTCATGGTACCCAACAAAGCTTCAACCTCAAAGCTTCACCTACAAAGCTTCAACACAAAAGCTTCATCAATGGAAAACAACTACAAATTCTCAAAAGTTTCACACAATCTTGATCAAGATAGTGTGAAGAAAAACCAATTTATGGTGGAAAACAAAAGCTTCAACAAATGGAGGGCAACTACAAATGCCAAAAGCTTCATACACTCTTAATCAATATAATGTGAAGCAAAATCAATTCATGATACCTAACAAAACTTCAACCTCAAAGCTTCACCTACAAAGCTTCAACATCAAAGCTTCACCTTCAAAGCTTCAACACAAAAGCTTCAACATCAAAGCTTCACCTACAAAGCTTCAACTCCAAATCTTCACCTACAAAAGCTTCAACACTAAAGCTTCACCTTCAAAAGCTTCACGTACAAAGCTTCAACACCAAAGTTTCACCTACAAAGTTTCAACATCAAAGCTTCACCTACAAAGTTTCAACATCAAAGCTTCACCTACAAAGCTTCAACTCCAAAGCTTCACCTACAAAAGCTTCAACTCCAAAGCTTCACCTACAAAGCTTCAATACAAAAGCTTCAACTCCAAAGCTTCACCTACAAAGCTTCAACACAAAAGCTTCAACATCAAAGCTTCACCTACAAAGCTTCAACATCAAAGATTCACCTACAAAGCTTCAACACAAAAGCTTCACCTACAAAGCTTCAACTCCAAAGTTTCACCTACCTACAAAAGCTTCACCTACAAAACTTCAACACCAAAGCTTCACCTACAAAAGCTTCACCTACAAAGCTTCAACACCAAAGCTTCAATATATATATATTCGAAAATTCGAAAAAAAAAAATCAAAAATTCGAAAATTCGAAGAAATAATAATAATAATAATAATAATAATAATGATAATAATAAAGGAGAGCCTAGGCCTTCCCTTCTTTGGGCCTAACAACTTTCATACATGAAATAGGAGTTTTGAGCTACCACTTAGAAAGGAAAATGGTGAAGTTTTGTTACTTTGGAAACTTGGCTACTAGCAAGACACCTCCTTCGTCAACTCCCTTGACCGGAGACTTGGGGGACACCTACCATATGCTACTACACCTCGGTACTTGGAAGTTTCACGACTACTCGGTGACTTGAATTTTTCAAGTCTCTAACCGAGAAGTTTTCCTCACTCGGGAAATTAAGGGAGCATTACCTCAACCTACATGCTTCACTCACAAAGCTTCAACATACAAGTTTCAACAAAAGAAAAAAAATTAAAGAACTTAGTGAAGGAGGCTTTGGTGTATTTAACACAATACGTTGAAATGAAGCAAAGCTTATTTATTAATATCTCCGATAAGTTACAAATATGTACATATACATGAATCAAAATAAACAAACAAGAGGGAGCCTTCACAAAGGTTGCTCAGGAGAAGTCTCAGCAGTCGGCAGAGCCCCAGAAAGAGGAGGCACCAGAGGGTGATCATTTGGAGCCTCAGTACTGGGCAGAACCCCAGAAGGAGGAGGCACCGGAGGTTGATCATTTGGAGCTTCATTACGCAGTACAGCCCCAGAAGACGAAGGCAATAAATGCCTTTGGAACAAACCCACAAGCCTCTGATGATCAAGTAAAATCTGACCATCAGATTCCTGCAGCTGGTTAAGCTTCATCTTCATGTTTGTAGCATAGTCATGTGCGAGCCTGTGCAACTGTTTATTCTCATGCTTGAGCCCTCTGATCTCTTGTTTGAGACTTATCACTTCAGCCTCCAATGATTCAACTTGGGGGGTTCGAGCAAATAGGCGTTGGGCTATATTAGACACATAACCTGTACACTGAACATTGAGAGCCAGAAAACCCTTAATAGCCAACTCATCAGACCGTTTGGAAAGTAGTATGTTATCTTTGGGAGTGAGAAGGTTCCTGGCCACCACCGCAGCGGTCATATCATTCTTCATCACAGAGTCCCCAACGGTAAGAGGCCCAATATGAGATAAGAAGGATGGGCGCCATATGTTGTCTTGAGGAGGCATGGCTGCCTCTTCACCAAAGTTCAAGTCAAAACTACGGTCGGATGGGCCAGACGTTTTCAGAAATGATGAAGGAGAAATGAGGTCCAATAAATCTCTGAAGTACAAAAATAAAGGGAAAATTCCTACAAGCAATAACTCTTTGAATGTACTTCTTCCACACAATTGGTGCCCCTATAAAAGAAAGGTCAGCAAGGTCGTTTGTTCAAAAATCGAAGAGGCACCACTCTCCGGATTTCGAGAAGCTTTTCCTGAGTAAAATATGTCGACAATCCCCACACGCAACATCAAATCCTCGGGTACCAAAGATAACTTTGCCAAAGATCTTTGACAAAGTTTGGACACATAAATTTTGAAGGTCCAACTACCCTACTATTACCCATAAAGGTAAAGGAACAGCACCACTGCTTGATAATTGGAAAGTCTTTATGTGTGTCAACCTCCGTGCTCCGTGGCAAGGCAGATTGGCAAAAATGCCCAACCTTTACTCACATTCGAGAAAACACTCCCAACAGGATTACTTGCTCAAAAATCGAAGAGGCACTGCTCTCCGAATCTCGAGAGCCAGACTCCCAACAGGATTTCTTCCTCAAAAATCGAAGAGGCACCGCTCTCCAAATCTCGAGAGTCAGACTCCTAACAGGATTGCTTGCTTAAAAATTGAAGAGGCACCGCTCTCTGAATCTCGAGAGCCAGACTCCCAACATGATTGCTTTCTCAAAAATCGAAGAGGCACCACTCTCTGAATCTCGAGAGCCAGACTCCTAACAGGATTGCTTTCTCAAAAATCGAAGAGGCACCGCTCTCCAAATCTCGAAAGCCAGATTCCCAACAAGATTGCTTTCTCAAAAATCGAAGAGGCACCATTCTCCGAATCTCGAGAGCCAGATCCCCGACAGGATTGCTTGTTTGAAAACCGAAAAAGACACCACTCTCCGAACTTCGAGAGCCAGATTTCCTTGGATAAAAGCTTGTCTGTAATCTTCAAACGCAACATCAGCTCTCTGGATACCACGAACCATTTTTTGAAAGTGCTCTAACAAAGTTAAAACACGTGAAGCTTGCAGCTCCCACTACATTGCTATGACCAAGTAGGGTAAATGAATAGCATTACTACTTGTTGTTGGGGAAACTCCTATATATGTAGACCTCCATCCTCCACGGACAGGCAGACCTGCAAAAATGCTCAACCCTTCCTCATATCTGCGAGGGCACTCTCAACAAAGCGTCTCGAAATACTCAGCTTTCTTCCCCCCAATAATACCTCTGCAAACCAGCCACACCAGAGCAAGAGTATCTCATATCATCAGGGTTAAAAGCAAGAGTATCCCATATCATGCTTTTTCCCTGTCTTTTCCTTTGCCCCTGCTCTTACCTGCAGGACAAGGAGAAAGAACGCAATCAGTCAGAACTTGAAGCCAAACTTCCGATCTGGAACTGATTGCCCGAAATCTTTGCATGGTTGCTTGCCTAACATTGCTCTCGAGTACTCATCCTTAACTTTTGTCAAGGTCACGAATCCCTTCGGTAAATACCTCAAAACAATTGATACGATACTGGCTATTTACACTGAAGCTGCCAAGCATGGATGAGTCGCTGTGAAGTAGCGCTCTAAAAGACCATTTAAATGCAAAGGTTGCGCACCACTTCTACTATGCAAAAGATTGAAGCAGAAGGTTCAACATGAGCTGGAACATATCACTATAGCACGATCCCCTTCTTGCAGAACCGCATAATCCAGACGGAGGAGTCTAAATCAAATCCAAGCTCGGCATCGCTGCCCTATTCGAAGAGCTCAAGAAACTTCAACAACCTTTCGCTGACACCGTCGCCAAAGAGCAAAGCCTTGCCATACCACATTCACTACTTTGTCAACAGCAAAAGTATCCCATATCATCAAGGTCTAATGAACTCTTGATTTGATGGACTTGTTTTGACCCTCAAATTCTTGAGTTGGCTTTATACTCTGGAGGAAACCAGAAAACCCTCCGGCCCAGTTCAAGAATAAGCATGTGGAAAGTTACTTCTTCACAAGCAAAAGTATCTCATATCATCTCTTCTCATTTTTCTTCTCTTTATCATTCTTGCTGCCTGCAAGATAGGGAGAATGAGAACAATCAGCCAGAACTCGTAATCAAACTTCTGATCTGGGACTGATTGCTTGGAACTCAGATTGCTTACCTTGTCTGTCACCTCTTTCGGCAGATCTCATCGCTCAAAGACTTGGGGGACTCCTACTATAGGCTTTGTATCGCGCTTGACCAAGCCCGAAACTACAAGTAAGCTTCAAGTGAAATTGATACATTACCTTGTGCATCTCCATTGGTTAAAGATACCAACCCTGGATGGAGGAAAAGTACTTCCAGAGAAGATGCCACATCTACCTATGAGACATATAAGGCAAGTGAAAACGATACCACACTTCAGTACTTAGAAGTTTGGTGATTACTAAGCGACTTGGATCTTGTAAGTCCCCAACCGAGGAGCTTCCCTTACTCGGAAACTTAGGGGAGCACTGTTTGTACCATACTTGACCAATCCCGAAACTACTGAGCACCGGTCAACGTTATACCGTCAAGGATCCACAAGAGTTTCCCTCCAACCAAGAGACCAATCACAGTGCGGCATGTGTCAACACCAAGAGGCCAATCACAAGGCGACACGTGTCAACATCAAACATGACACGTATCAAGGCCAGAACAAAGCTAGAAACTCTCTTCTGTAAAAGGAGATCATTCTCCCACAATAATCCCTAATGTCATTTGTACTAAATCATTCACTAGTACTCACTAAAGGAGAGCTTGAACCTATGCACTTATGTAAACCCTTCACAATTAATGAGAACTCCCCTACTCCGTGGACGTAGCCAATCTAGGTGAACCACGTACATCTTGTGGTTGCTTCCCTGTCTCTATCCATTTACATACTTATCCACACTAGTGACCGGAGCAATCTAGCGAAGGTCATAAACTTGACACTTTCTGTTGTACCAAAGTCTTCACTGATTTTGTGCATCAACAGTATACATTCGGGTAGTGGAGGCAGTCGAAGATGAGGCGAGCATAGGGAAGGTTGGCATTGGGGAGAGTGACAAGGCAGAAGCGGATGAGCTTGAAGGCGTAGATTTCACTCTGGCCGTAACCAAGAGTGATGATAAGGACGTGTAGTTGCTTTAGATGGTTGAGGGTTTTGCATTTTGCAAGTAATTGGTTTACATTCAACATCTTCTTTCCTAATGTTGTGTACAAAACTGTAAGACATACACAAAAAAACTTACACTAATGCAGCATTTGCTCTTCCTCAGACCGGTTAAGACTCCAATACCGAACCAGCAGCAAGCATTGATGAATTCCCAACAATCACATACAAGCTACAGACATAAGTTTGGATTAAACCTGAATTAAATCTTAAAATTCACACTTGGTACATATTATATAACAAATCTTCAAAACCTAACACAAAATCCCCAAATTTCCCCAAATCTACAACGAAAATTAGCTACAAATTTAACTTAAATTGCACTCTTAATTATACAAAGCTAATAGAAAATAATATAAAATACCTGAATTTATAAGTGTCTTTGATTGTTTAGAAGCGGAAGAAGGTATGCAATAATTCTACAAAAATAATAAACAAAACTCAAAGATATTGGAAAATAGAAAGAATGGCCAGAATAATCCAAGACAAGAGACGAGTGAGGAGAGTGCGTGCGTGCGGGTGAGAGCCTTGAGCGTGACAGATGCTCATTGGGAGACGAGGTTTAAGGTTTAACGGGGTTCCTTTTCATTTTTAATTTTAATTTGAACAAAGGTTTAAGGTTGTTTAAGGCGAATGAGGATCCTCTTTGTAAGGATTTTGGGATTCTCAAATTGTATTCGTTCATCATATATCGTGCGATAAGAAATTATTTTAAATACTTTTATTTAAAATCAAATATGAATAATATCTGATGAAAACTGACCGCATGATGTACGATGAATGGACACGATTTGAGAATCCTAGGATCCTCACAAAGAGGATCCGGAGATGAACCTCGTTAGTTTAAGACCATCTCCAACTTGGGTTAAAACCTAAAATTTTTAACCCATAAAATTTAGGCATTAACCCAAAAATAGTTTTTCTGCTTCAACTCTTTTAGGTTAAATTTTTAATCCGAAATTATTAAATAATGAATTTAAGATAATTTTTTTAAATAAATAAATTATGTAAACTATCTTAATTTAATTTTATGAACATTTTAACCTAAAAATATTTAGATTCCGATAAATATTGAAAAATTAAAACTGACACCATGAATATATGAAACACATGAAAGATTTTTTTTAATTATTTTAGCCGTTGGACTTAAATTGGACCATTAGGTCTTTTTTTTATTATTGTTGGATTTGATAATATTAGATCTTAGTTGTTGGATTCAATAAATTTATATATAAAACTAAAAAAAAAACACATAAATGGTGGGCCAGTCCACTAACTCAAGAGGGAATCTTGACCTAAATTTGCTCTAGGAATGAGTTTTTGATTAAAACTCATATTTGACCCAAGGGTTGGAGCAAGTTGCAGTAGATAACCTAAAATTTGAGTTTTACTCCAAAATTTGGAGTAGATCTAAGAATTGAATTTAGCCTTAAATTTGCTATTCCCCATTGTATTTTGTGCAGAATCTCATTTTATCTCGTATACTCTATTATTCTTTATTTTTACATTTAAGACATCGAAAACCCTAAATTATATTAACACAAAAAACAAAAGAAACCAAGCCTAAGCCAAAATTGCCCCAGGTTCCCTCCATACGAACCCTAAATGGATCAATTTTTTGGTAGTAGTTCTATGTATAAATGAATAAGTTGTTATTAACACTTCAAAATCCTCCCTAGTGTTAGTGAAGTGAGTTTGAAAAGTCATCCCTAGTCAAGTGAATATGAGGGGTGAATGAGTGCATAATGATTTTTACTTTTATTTTTTAATAATATGTTATTTACTTACTAACAAGAAATGAAAATGCGAAGTATGTGTATCACTAACATTTGGTGTGAGTGATCGGAGCTTTCTGATTTCGTTCAGTCGTCGGCCCTAGCAAGGCCTGGGTCGGTGACAGCCTCCTTTTTCTTCCATCTCTGTTTTCTTTTCTTCATTTTCTTCTGCTTCCGTCTGATTCTGACCAATCTTTCTTCATCCTCTTGCATCGGATCTAACAGAACCTTGGCCTCCGTCCGAAATTTCTCAATTCCAACCATCTTTTTTCTCCTCCCCTGTTGTCTTCCAACATCCAAGACTCTTTTCAGCCCATCTTCTACCCATCGCCTATGGTTCTAGCCTCTCTTTATCCCACTATTTCTCATATCTGCAACCATATTTTCTAAGTCCGTTTCGCAGCTCTCTTGGAAGTTGTGTATAGCATATGCTCAAGTGGTTACACCACCACCTTCCATGAGTTTCATTTACTTGTTGGCTGCAAATTTGGATTTTGTGGTATTATGAAAGAGGGTGGAATTGTCTTGATTTCCGATTTAGAGGCTTCGTTTGGTTGGATTCCGGTGACTGCAAGAGGCTGTGGTTCGTTGTTGGCAGGGTTTTTTTTTTGTTTTTGGTGGTTCGTTGTCGGCAGTATTGACTGCGTCTGTTTTCTTGGAATTTTTTTTTTTCTTTTGTTTGTTTTGGCTCAATTTTGGGGTTTGGCCTTTTGCTTTGGGATTCTTTTTGTATTTTTGGCTCTATTTGTATTTGAATTCCTGTATGTAAATGTTTCCTCTGTTGGTAACGAAGAATTTACCTTTGTACCGAAAAGAAAAAAACAATTTGTTGGTTTATAGTACACAAAGAATGAATAAATAAATAGGTTCAATGTTAAAAACATGTGTTCTATTCCCAATTTTGATAACCAAGAGGGAATACTATGGGAATAAGTAGGTTTAATGTTAAAAACATGTGTTCTATTGCCACTTAGTACTACGTGTGGATGCAAATTTCCGCCTTCTGCTTCTTGGACAAAATTGCACCTACAAAACAATTAACACCTTAAAAAGGACCGTCTTTCGTTGATTTCTTCGTCTTCTCCGTGCTGCACCGACGTAAGAAAAATTTAATTTTTTCTTGTCTTCTTCTTGGGAGGTGCTGCCACGAGGCCGTTAGGGTAGTGTGGCACATTGGCTGGCAGGGGCCAAGAATCGGCTTGTCATGGGCTAAGGAGGTGGTGTGGCAGGGGCCATTGCTTGTGCTGCTTGGCTTGATTGAAGCCAAGGATTAGCTCGGTATGGGCCGAGGAAGGGGCGTGGAATAGGCAATTTTTTGGGCTGCCACATCTGGGCTGCCTGCTGAAAATGAGAAAACTGCTTGAGTTTGATTTTTCAACTGCCATAGATGGAGCAGTCAAGGATGAAGCTGCCAAGATCAGAGTTGCTGAAGATGAAGTGTCGAATGAGCGAACTGTTAAGTGTAAAAGTGGCTGCTGCCCCTAACCATTTGTTGCTTAGTTGATCTTCAAGCATTCGATCTTTTGAACTATGTGGCATTCTCGCACTGGAGAACTTACCCAGATGGGTGTCGGGGAATTAGTTTACCCTCTGGCACTGGAGAGCAATTGGTTTACCCTCTCGCACTGGAGAGCAGACCCATATGGGTGTCGGGGAATTAGTTTTGCCCTCTGGCACTGGAGAGCAATTAGTTTGTCCTCTCGCACTGGAGATCAGACCCATATGGGTGTCAGGGAATTAGTTTACCCTCTCGCACTGGAGAGCAATTAGTTTATCCTCTCGCACTGGAGAGCAGACCCATATGGGTGTCGGGGAATTAGTTTACCCTTTCGCACTAGAGAGCAATTAGTTTATCCTCTCGCACTGGAGAGCAGACCCATATGGGTGTCGGGGAATTGGTTTACCTTCTTGCACTAGAGAGCAATTAGTTTATCCTCTCGCACTGGAAAGCAGACCCTTTTGGGTGTCGGGGAATTGGTTTACTCTCTCGCACTGGAAAGCAATTAGTTTATCCTCTCGCACTGGAGAGCATGGAAGTCATTGTCGTGAGTGCAGCTAAGGAAAACTGGACTGCTGGGACAACCAAAATAATCCTTAGCCTACAAGGTCATGTTTGGCGATCTGCTTGAGACTTCAAACTGCTTGTGGATCTCGCGTAAGGGTGTAAGCGCAGTGAGCTGCTCCCAGAATTATTGTGCCATCATTAGGTGTTTCGTCGTGTGCCTTTTTTAGGCTTGGTTGGCACAAGCCATATGGCAAGATCGGCATGGCTAGAAGCCACGGTGCAAGATTGGCACAATTATGAGCCATGGTGATAGATCAATGGCTGTCGGAAGCCGTGGAGCAGGCAAGCGTGGTTGTGAAATCAGAGATGTGGCTGGCTTGGGCCAGGTTGAGCGCAGTGGGAGGAATTGTCTGGTGTGTTCAGAACAAGGTCTGCCCCAGGTTCTTGGTAGTCGGGCTGGTGTGTCCTTCCAGTACTCATCTGCCCCCGGCGTGCCATTAGGCTGAGCTGCTGCGTTTGTCGGAACAGAAAAAGTCTTTATATCCGGCCATCTATGCGGGGTAGTCCCATCTGCTCGATCTTGTCATTGAAAGATGACTCGCTTATGTTGGTCATGTCTCATCAAAGCGTTTTGTCAATAGCTTCGTTGCGCGGAAAATCGCACAATCGCTCGATCATGAGTATTTCTACTTCTTCCTGAATTTGCCTTTGTTGGGGGTGGCAGAGCCCTCGGCTGCCCCCGGTCGTGACCTGCTGGTCTAAGCTGCTCTTCCATGTGTTCGGCTCGTCTATGCCGCGGCTGCGGTCGATGTGGTATGTTTCTAACAGGGGAGCGAGTAACTCGCAGACTGCTGGTTAAACTGCCGGATTGAGTGATTGCTTATCTCCGTCCGTTGTGCTGCCTACTCCGATGTGAGGTGGATGATGCTCATTGCGGGTCTTGTTGCGAATGAACATTTCGCCTAGAAGGTTGGTCATGGTTATTATCGGAGTGTGGCCCCAACCGTGAGTGTATGTTTGTCCGTGGGCATAACCGTGAGTGTATGTTTGTCCGAGGGCCTAGTCGGGAATGTACACTGCCCAAACGCTTAGTTCGTAGTTGGTCGAGTGACTACTTGCCGGGACGATACTGGAGAGGTTCTTCGTCTGCCCTTGTCCTACTTCGGGAGACCTTGTCTGGGGCACGTTGCATCTTGGTGCACTGCAAGAGCTGGTTCACCAAAGTCGTCTGCTGTGTAATGGCGCTCGTCAACTCTATGACTTGTCGAGACAAGTGTTGTTCGCCACTTGGATTGGAAGAGCTTTGAAGGAATATGCCTCATTGGGCAGTGAAAGGGTGGTAGACTCCGGGCGCGAGATTTGAGTTGGGAAATGTCAAATCCACAGAAAAATGTGGTGAAAATGCCCCATGCTCAATGGTAAGTCCGGATGGTTGAGATAATCTTGGGCCGACTTGGGCTGCTTGGAAAGCCACGAGAGCAGACTGGGCCGCGGGAGCAGGTTGGGCCACGAAAGTAGGTTGGGCCGCTAGAGTGGGCTGCTCGGCAGGAGCAGGCTGGGCCACGGGAGTGAGCTGCTCGTCGGGAGCAGGCTGGACCGCGAGAGCAGGTTGCTCGGCGGGTTCAGGCTGGGCCACGGGAGTGGGCTTCTCGGTGGGAGCAGGCTGCTCAGTGCGTGATGCATGCGAATACGAGGCTTGGGCTCGGGCCCGTGCAAGCTTGGATGGCACGGTTTGGGCCATGGTGGAACCTCGTAGTGGTGGTACCACTCCGCCTATGACCACATTTAGCCTCGTGGATCGTCGTGGTCCCATTTATTGAGTATTAGAATTTTCACTTGTGGAATTTTCTAAATTTCTAGCCATTATATTTTTCTTATACATTTTATCAAAGAACCTTTGCAAATAAAAAATTCTAATAATAAGAACGTATGAAAAATATTCAAATGGACTAGAAAATAGAGAAAAACCTTTTTATGCGAGAGTCTTCTACGAGTATGGATCTCAACTCTCAATGAAAGCACCAATTTGTGGATACAAATTTCCGCCTTCTGCATCTTGGACAAAATTGAACCTACAAAACAATTAACACCTTAGGTCAAGGCCAAGAGCCTCACGCGCCCATGATGAATGGAGGGGGCTTTGGCCGAAGAATCTCTGATGCCAAAGTTAGAATTTAGAGAGAAAAGTATTTGGAGAGTTTTTGGTAGTTTTGCAAGAGTATGGAACTAGCTTTTTAGAAGAAATAGGGTCATATATATAGGGAATGTGGTGTGGCCAGCCTTTAAGTGTGTTTTGGGGTGTTATTTGGTGATTCAATTAGCAATTAATATATTAATTAGGTATAAATATATTAATTGGCTAATTATCATAATAAAATAAATGTTTTGGGAGGTTTTGGGAGGTTATGTAATGCTTTCCTTGTAGAGGATATGGAGATGAGATAAATTTGAACTTATTACCTATTTTGGGCACTCTTGACTCGGTTGATGGATGATTCTCCACTCCTCGCGTGTAGGAAACCCGGTGTGTCTCGAGGGCAATTTTGTCTTCTTCACCCAAAAATCCACATGTCGCCTTGTGATTATTTTTGGGTCCACACTACGGTCTAATAGTAATCCTCTTCACTTGTAAGTGAGAGATTTTAGGTTCAATTTAGGTTCGATTTTCATCATAGGCGAATTTGAATTACATTATTGCTAACTCATTGTGAGGCACACACATTTCCCTTAGTGTAGATAATATCGTTTTTAACATGTGTTCTATTCCCAATTTTGATAACCAAGAGGGGGTAATTGGATAATTTAAGTACCGAGATGATTTTTTGCAGTTTCAGATGTTTCAAAATATTAAAACGACATGAAAATATCAAACAACCTCTATCATGTTAATAAAATTAAGCTTTTGTTTTAACCCAATTGACGAAATAGTGTAAAATGACACACAAGAAGATAAAATGAGAGAGGATATAAAAATGGCAAAAGCTAACAACATTTTGTCTTAACACAAAAAAGGAAGAGTAAATTGTAGCTATGGTCCCTCAACTTTAACTCAATTGGAGCAATGGTCCCTCAACTAAAAATCCATTACCATTGGTTCCTCAACTTTAATTCAACTGGAGAAATGGTCCCTTAACTTTGATGAAAATGACCATAATTACACACTTTGATGAGTTGAGGGACTCTAATTATATAAATAGTTATTCCAACATAACTTATTTTGACAAAAATTTGACGAAATTGATGAAAATGACTATAGCTACATTTTGATAAGTTGAGGGACCAATGGTAATGGATTTTTAGTTGAGAGACCATTGCTTCAATTTGATTAAAGTTGTGGGACCATTGCTACAATTTACTCAAAAATGAATGTTGGTAAATTGATTAGTAGAGTATTAGTTTAGGGTTTAGTGGAGTATTAGTTTAGAGCAACTCCATCCTTGGAGCCTTCCCCCAGGCAATCTACTATTCAATCCACCATGTGAACAGTAACTGCCATAATGAACAGTAATTGTCTTTTGCATCTCCACCCTTGCACTTGAATAGCCCTGGCAATAGGTAATAAAATATTTATTAATTTTTTTTTTTACAAAATAATACTAAATAATTTTTTTTGTAATTTCGGATAAGATATTTTAAATCGTTCTCGTTGCGCCATGTGTCATTTACCCAAAACGACTATTATTGGTCATAGATTTCGATAAGATTTTTATCCAATGTCATCGTGCCACGTGTCGTTATCTTTTCAGAATCTTTGAGAATAGATTTCGATCAGATTTCAAATTGTTCTCGTTGCGCCACGTGTCATTATCCGAAAAGATAATTATTGGTGATGGATTTCGATAAGATTTTTATCCAATGTCGTCGTGCCACGTGTCGTTTTCTTTTCAGAATCTTTTAGGATAGATTTCGATCAGATTTTTAACGAATGACGGCATGCCACGTGGCACTATCTACAACCTAATCATTTCAGAATCCTCCATATAATCAATCATCCATCCTTTTAAATCTCACACCAATTTTCTCAATATCTCTATCATTATTCATAGTTTCTGCTTCCTTCTTCACCAAATCAAAATCTGTATCATTATTCATAGTTTCTACTTACAATGTCTTCTTCTTCAAGCATGATGTGGGAAATCGATCAAGAAGAGGACGAATTGTTTAACCAATCGGAAGGAATGTTCAATCTCCATATAGACCAAAATGAGAAGGAAAAGGATGAGGAGCGGAGAAGGAGAGATGACGAAGCAAGAATGGCCAGAGACTCACATTCTCGTCGAGTCATCCAAGATGTGGCTCAGATATGCAGGCCCACCCGTTCTGGAAACCTTGATAGAAGCAAGCAACAACGAGGTGAGGAGCTGTTGGACGATTATTTTGTCCATAATAGTGCATTTCCTGATACGTACTTCAGACGTCGTTTTAGAATGGAACGACATTTGTTCAACAAAATCATGATTGCTGTTTGCAACCATGATTCTTACTTTGTGCAAAAGAAGGATGCTTGTGGTGCTATAGGTCTCCTTCCCGAGCAAAAAATTACTGCTGCGCTGCGGATGCTTGCGTATGGAGCATCTCCAGACCAAGTGGATGAGATAGCGAGGATGGGGAAATCAACCATTCTTGAGTCCCTGATAAGGTTTTGCGGAGCAATCGAATCTATCTACACCGCAGAGTACCTCCGGAAACCTACTCACATGGACTTAGAAAAACTTCTGAAGAAGGCCGAGATGCGAGGTTTTCCTGGGATGATTGGGAGCATTGATTGTATCTATTGGACGTGGAAAAACTGTCCAAGTGCATGGCAAGGCGCTTATGGAGACAGAAAATGAGCAAAAAGTATCATTTTGGAGGCGGTGGCATCTTTTGATACATGGATTTGGCACACCTTTTTCGGCGTTGATAGGAGCATATTTATGCGACTTAATTAGCTTGTTTTCTTGCACTTTTATAGTTAGTTTGTGGTTATTATAGTGTTTTAAGCTATTTTTGTGTGTTTGTAGGTCCAAATGACAAAGTTGGCAAAAAAGTGCATTTTGGAGCAGTTTTGGGCACTAAATGGATAGCACATGTATGGGCCAAGATGGATGGACGAATTTGGAGTTCAAAAGGCTAGGATTTTGATAAGAAGATGAAGAAATTAAATTCAAGACAAAGAAGATAAGGAATAAGCTCAGAAGAGGAAACATTATCCACAACCTTATCCAACCTTATCTTATCCAAACCAACCTTATCTTATCTTATCCTATCCTAATCTTATCATGTCTTAATCCTAGCTGCAAGGGGACCTAAATATATATTTCTAGAAGATTTCCCTTCTAGAAGTCCCAAATCAGCCACAAAACACATTGTTTCTAGAAACCCTACAAAAGTGGCGCCTATTTCCCTTCTAGAAGGTTTTTGCCTTGCCTTGCAAGCTATTCTCTTTTCCCTCCAATGTGTGCCGCACCCTCTAGCCCTTTTCCTTTGTGGATTCTGATCTATTAGACCTTATTCCTTGTGGATTTGGGTTATACAAATTCTTTTCTGAAATTAATTGGGCTAAACCTTTTCCTTTGTGGATTTAACTCCTTGTGTCGAACCCTAGGGCCCTAATTCTCCTAGTGTGCTGATTTCTAACCCTAATCTGATTTACCCTTGGGTTTTGTTGAGCCTATATATACATATTTTCAGCACAAATTCGTCACCACCATTCATACCATTCAGAAATACATTTGCCGCAACCCTAATCACCATTCTACATCACAAAACACCATCCTACATCCATATACATCTCTGCCGCACCTTTTGGAGAAGAAGGAGAGCTTTGCCGTGCATTCCATTGATGAAGAAGGGCCTTGTGCGCAAGCCATCTGCATCCTTTGAAGTTTTAAGAGTTCTTTCTTACCTCGTTTTAGTTTCGATGTTTATTTCAATTTGCTTTTCAATTGCTATGAACATGTGGAACTAAATTCTTATTAGTTAGTGGTGAATTCGAAGCCATGGACATATGTTAATATGAATTGATTCCTTTCAGTTATTGTGTCGTAAAACATGAATGCGATTTACTTATCTATTTGATTGATAACTTATTCTTGTGTGTTGATTAAGGAGGCCTACTTAGTTTGCATGCTTGAATCTGATGCTAAATTATAAGGGACTTTCACCTAATCGTTAGAAACTTATAATTACAAATAGTGGAGATTGTTAATCACAATCGTGTTAAGTAGATTCTTGGCAAAAGTATCATGCAGTTCATAGTTATAATTGCCTTGCCAATGCTTATGATGTCCATGGAATTTAATGATCTTTGAATGTATCTCTATCATGCTGTTCATATAGGGAACTTGAGAAGAATAATTTGGGTTGTCGAATGCATTCATCCAATTCAATGAATTTAGGGAAATCTGAGAGTTAATTTGTGCATTCACGTCTAATTTGGGGCATTTTCGTTCATGGTTTAAAGAAACAATACTGGAAATTGATTTATGTTGCATATGTTCATGTGTGGAGAATGATCCTCTAACTAGCTTTTCACCCTTGAATTCGTCTCAATTTCATTTTAGTTTACTTTGATTTGCAATTTGTTTAGTTTTAATTCAATTTCGTCAAAAATCAAACCCCTTTTTCTGTTTTATGTTATTAGGTCAGAATCTGTCCTAATTAGGTTCTTTAGAGTGTTTTGAGTCAATATAGGTTAGGATTAGTCTATAAACATTGTTTGGGTCTTAGTTTAGTCTTAAATTCGTCCAATTTCATCTCTGGAATCTGTCTTGAGTCTAATTGTTAGTATTGTGCTGTTTTGAGTCTTTTAAGTGTTTTCTGAGTTAGTTAAGTTACAATCTGTTTTCTTTTAATCTTTTGAGTCAAAGTAAGTTTTAATTTCGTCCAAATCACTTGTTAGGTCTAGAATTGAGTCAATTTCATTTAGTTTTGCAGATTTGAGTATTTTAGGTCAGTTTAGAGTCTATAGAGTCTATTCTTGTGTTTTTAAGTCTAGTTTAGTGTTTTAGAGTTTAATTTGAGTAGATTAGCAGCCCTAGTTAATCCCCGGTTTAGAACGATCCCTACTTACATCTTTGCTACAATTGTCATCAATAGGGTTTAATTTGTGTGTCAAGTAATTTTCACATCAGGGGTTCTGGGAGCTCAAAATGACCTCAACATCCTTGCCCAATCCTCAGTGTTCAACGATGTCCTGCAAGGAAAGGCACCAAAAGTCACGTATGAGGTCAACGGACGTATGTACGACGGGCCATACTACCTAGCTGACGGCATTTACCCAAGGTGGTCAACATTTGTCAAAACAGTGCCACGTCCGCGAAGTGCAAAGGAAAAACACTTTGCAAGATGTCAAGAGGGGTGCAGGAAGGATGTGGAGCGTTGTTTCGGTATCTTCCAAGCTCGTTGGGCGATCGTTAGGGGTGCTGCCAGATTGTTTGATGTAGAGTCGCTTCGATCCATCATGATGACGTGCATCATTCTTCACAACATGATTGTGGAAGATGAGTACGATTATGAAGCCGTTGATGAATATGAGCTAGACATGCTGAACAATTCAAGAACACGTATATATTGTGCTCATGACACCACCGATGAGCCCGTGCAACATGAGCCATTAGAAAGGGATGGACGTTACAATGAAAGGGTCATTCAACGATATACTACATTTCAAAGGCCAGACATGCACAATGCCCGGCAAAATGACTTGATAGAGCACCAGTGAGCATTGAAACAAGCTGAAGATAATTAAGTTCATTTAGTGTGTTTTTTATTATTTGGTATGTTTCTGTAATTTTATTTGGTGTCTTTTATTTTAGTTCATTTAGTGAGGTTTTTATTAATTGGTGTGTTTATGTAATTTTATTTGGTGTGTTTATGTCATTTGAATAAAGATTCTCTTATAGTATAAATATATTACCATATTAAATAAATTTATTCTCACTTTAAATAAAGTACTAAATTCAATAAATTCGAAACAACATAAAATACTCAATTCAATAAATAATAAATTACAACCCAAGGTGATTGGAAAACTATGGGTTCCGATTAGAAAAAGTACTCTAATCATCATCACTTAACCAATTTGTGGTGCTAGGATGATCTTTTCTTGTCGTGCTAGGACCATCTCCTCTTGCTATCGCTTCTCTTACACGCCTCCTACGCACCACATCCTCTTTCTCCGACTTCTAAAAATATTTAGAATTTGGAGACTTCCCTTCTAAAGGCGTGTTCATAATCTCACGATCTCGTTAAGCCATTCTTTCTTCTTTAACCAGTTCCCTTTCTTGCCTAAGTAGCTCTCTTTCTCTCTTATTAGCTTGAAATTATCTCTCAACAGCTGCAGCTTTTGCCTCCTCTCTAGCCTTATCAGCCTCAAATTTCGCCATTTCCTGCGCCAAAGTCAATTCACTATGGCGAGTAAGTTCTTCCATGTACTTTGCATAATATGCTTGGAAGCACTTCCTTTTTTTTTTTTTTTTGAA
The DNA here is from genome assembly GCA_035220775.1 of Malus fusca. Taxonomy (NCBI): domain Eukaryota; kingdom Viridiplantae; phylum Streptophyta; class Magnoliopsida; order Rosales; family Rosaceae; genus Malus; species Malus fusca. The sequence goes on from CM069069.1 coordinate 29,147,847, forward strand.
GCCTTCTTACCTTGAGGCCTAATTGGATAACGGGTCGAACCCGACGCTTGTTCAGGGATGGGCGTTTCGGGCACTTCTTCTGCATCATCTTCATGCGAGCCATTATCAGGTGTAGAGTATAGGGGGGTGTTGTTCATGACAACTTCTGGACCAACAGGCACAACTCTGAATTTAGGACAATCTTTGACAACATTCCAACATTCCCACCGGTTGAATGATTTATTTTTGGTTTTGGTTTTGGCACCATACCAAGCTTGTGCTTGAATTAGCTACACAATGGGGGAGAAGAAATAATTATAATCAAAGTAGGTAACAAATAAATAATACAAACAAATAATTATAATTAAAGTAGGTAACAAATTATTGGTAAAAAATAAATAATACAAACAAATAATTATAATTAAAGTAGGTAACAAATAAATAATACAAACAAATAATTACAATGTAAATTTGGGTATAGTACAAACAAATAAATAATATATTGTTACCTGATCCGTGTAATTTTCCCCACTTCGAAGATTACTACTAGCTTGTGCCAAGACGTCTCTCCAAATAGTAAACGATTGGCTAAGTAATTTCCAACGACTAGACATCGATTCTTTGGTTCTACTCCCACCCATTTTCTCAAGATAATTGGTATGAATAAGACTCCACATTTCTCGCAACTGCATCTCATTACCCGTACGCGAACTATGAGTAACTTCAACCCAGCTAGTACACAATGCAACATCTTCAAGAGACGTTCAATTCGTACCTGCATCAGTAGTCACCTTGTTGAAAAAAATTGGATTGAAACTTTGAGAGAAAGATAGGAATGTGATTGAAAGTAGTTGAGAACATATGAAATTGTGGTGTAAGGTAGATGATAATGAGAAGATATTTATAGAAAAGTAGAAACATTTTTTTTAAAATTTTCAGATATTTTTTCGGATTTTTTTACAATTATTTTAATTTTTTTATTCAAATAATTAATCTCTGCCGTTGGATTTAAAAAAAAAATTAAATTCCAACACTCCAGATTGTGCCACGTGTCACAACGGTAACTTTTCTTAATTTTAAAACTATTTTTTCGTTTTTTTATTTATTTATAAAGCATATTGATATCGACCGTTGATCTCAGATCGAACGGTTGATATTAAATAAGATTTTTTTTATTTTTTTTACCGTTGAGATCGAACGATCCAAGTCAAATAGCCGTTGAGATCGAACGGACCGTGGGAAGCCACGTGGCTTCCCAACGGTAACATTGAAGTCTGAAAAGGCTTCTGTTTTTTCTGAAAAGTTGTCGGGCAACGCGCCCCCACGCTCGAGTGGGGTGCACGCGCTTGACAGAAAAAAAATTAAAAAAAGGCCCAGAGCTCGGGCTCGAGGGCTGTCAACTCTTCACAGGCCCGGAGCTCGGGCCTCCACCTCCGCTCGGGCTCCTTCACGCTGGAGCAAATCCACAGGGCCTCGGGCCCTTTTCTCTCGCCTGTCCCCCGAGCAATCCACAAGGGTGGAGTTGCTCTTAGGGGTTACCAAATTGAAAATTTGAAAAGAAGAAACACGGTTATAATAAATATTATTATACTTGCATTACATGCATTCTATTCCACAAGTTACAACACTCAAACCTTCCATTCCCAAACCCCCCCCCCTCTCTCTCCCCGACGCCATTTGCCCTTTGATCTCTCTGCTCAGTACGACGCCGTGTCGAGTTGATTCTCTGAAAATGTCTCAGGTATGATCTTCCGCCCAAACCTTGAAAATTTTCTCTACATTCCTTCCAAAATGTGAATAATTTATTTTTTCTGTTTCGACATTGAACTTGTGCTTGTTGAATGAAAAGCGTTTCGCAATTTCTCACATTTCCGGTTCCGCTTTTCACTTTTGTGGGAACTACCAATCAGTTATTCTCAAGTTTGAATATTTGAAATGTATGTTTGGTATTCTATTTAAATTTTTTTATTATTTTTCAACTCAAGAATTTTTTTTTAAAATAATTTTTTTAAGACTTAAAAATTTGTTTGGTATGTGATTTAAAAATTTTAAATTTTACAACTTAAACTGGACAAAGAAATCTAAAAAGAGGGCAGAGGGAGAAAGAGGAGGGAAGAGGAAAAAAAGTAAGACATGATTGAAGAGAAGAGAAAGAAAAGAAATAATCGGAGGAGATACAGAGGAAGAGGAGTGAGAGAAAGAACCGAAGGAATGAAGAGAGCGGATTAGAGGAAAGACGAAAAAGGTAAAAGAAAAAAGAGAAGTGGGAGATAGAAAGAAGAAAAGAGAGATAAATTTGGAGTGAGAGGGGAGGAGGGAGAGAAAAGAAAGGAGAATCTAAAAACTTACTTTTTGTTTTTTTTATAGACTATATTTTTTAGTTAGTCCTGACTTCAGTTTTTTTAAATAGTCCTACCAAACAAGTTTTTAAAGTTTAAAATTTGAAAATTGTTTTTGAGTTTAAAAAGTTGAATTCAAGAAGAGTAACAAAAAGGCCCTTAGCAACCCAACTCAGCATTTCTCTGAAATTGAACACAGCAATGCCAACAAAATTGCCATGTTTTTTCGGATATTTTTCGGTTTCTGCCCTTTTAATATAAGAAGAGGCATATAACAAATCATATAGAAAAAGAGAAAGTTGCAAGATTGATGATGAACTTTGTCCTTTTTATGTTGATGTCCTGCTCATTTTATTTTTTTTCATTTGTTTTCAAGTACATTGTATATTTGAGTTTTGGTATTTGTTTCTCTTTCGTTGTTTCCGAGCTATATAATGTTCAGAGCCAGTGAATTTGTTGGATTTTCAGGACATTCAATATGCCAAAATGCTCGGATTTATGGATGAGGATATGATTAGTGACGCAGAAGATGACTCAGTTGACATTGATAGCATATTTGGCTATGTCTGTTGTATATGCGATGATGGTGGCGACCTCTTGTGGTATGCTCGTGTCATCTTGTTCATATAATACTGATGGTAATCTCAGAAATTCTGTTATGAAATTTATTTCCTAGAATTTACGGGTGAATGTTTTTATGTTCTTGTACAGCTGTGAAGGGAGGTGTCTTAGGTCCTTTCATGCGACTGTAGAGGCTGGAGTGGGATCTGGTTGCAGATCTCTCGGCTTTATGCGGGGTGCTGTCGATGTATGCTCATGTTATATATTTACTTTGAAAGTTCTATTTATTTGTTTTCATTTGTCATTCTGTTGTTATCATCATCATGACCTTCACTAAATATATATGTTTTTTGAATTGATAGGTGATGTCAACTTTCCTATGCAGGAACTGTAAATTTAAACAACATCAGTGCTATGCTTGTGGGGAGTTAGGGTCCTCTGATAAATCTTCAGAGGCCAAGGTATGAGCTTGTTGTAACTCGAAACAAACTGAACTGCTGTTTAAGTGTTGGTATCCTGATGTTGGATTACTTTTATATAGTTGTACTGTATGAAGTGCCACTTGATTATTTTTAACCCTACTCAAAGAGTTCTGTAATTTCAGAACTAGTTTGATTGGTCATAAGTATCCTATTTCCCTTATATTCCGCTTACCATATCATTCATATAATGTTGAGGAAAAAACTTAGAGTACACAACTCTAACACAAGTGTTGGAGAGACAACACAAGTAAACAAATTACTTGTATTACACACACAAAATATTACAACACTCAAAACACTCAAAGAACACACTTGAGAAGCTATGACACTCACTCACTTTCTAGAGACAAACTCTAGATCACTCACACTCCTCACAAGACTACTCTTACTTCTCACTCTCACTTGGTTGGTTGGTTGATTGGTTGCTTGATTGATACAAATGGTGTGGATGCCTTCTCCTTTTATAGGCATGGATGGAACCTTGGAGAAGCATGGAAACATCATGCTAGAGTTATCTAGATAATTCTACTAACTTCCCAAGCTATAATTATCTACACTAATCTTGCATGTTGGTGGAAACCTCACCATTCTTCTAGAATCTTCCACCAACTTAAGGAACAACCTTCTTTGCTAGAGTTTTCTAGCATATTCCCATTATAGAATCTTCTAGAGAAAACCATGCATGTTTGAACTAGACCAATCTAGTTCCTTTGTACCGACTGATCTTAATGGGCTGGTGTTGATCTTTAACATTTAATGCATTCACCATTTCTGATGCAAATTTTAGTATGTACGTTTTGGTCACTTTAGAGTTCTCTACCCATTTATATTTCTGATTGAATTTTTCTTTACTAAGATACTTGAATTTCTGCTTCCGTGAAAGATCTGACTTTTTCGTTTTTTTGTTGTTTTATTAAATAGCCAACTTTTCCTTGTATTTCTGTGACTCTGTCAGAAATCATCAGTGTATCCTTTTCTGCCTTTTTATGTTATTATCAATAGTATTGTCAGTAGTAGTATGTATGTGTGTGTGTGTGTGTGTGTGTGTATATATTATGTGGCTTTATTTTAAAGAATTCTATTCACGTTCTCTTAGGTTTTTCCCTGTGCTTCCGCGATTTGTGGTCGTTTTTACCATCCTCGATGTGTTGCAAAGTTACTTTGTCAAAATAATAGAGAATCTGCTGAAGAACTTGAAGAAAAGATTTCTCTGGGGGATTATTTTACGTGTCCAGTTCACAAGTGCAGCGTTTGTCAAGAAGGGGAGAATAAGAAGGTCCATGAATTGCAGTTGGCAGTGTGCATGCGTTGCCCTCAATCGTACCATAGGAAATGCTTGCCAAGGTAATCTTGATGGTCTTTTCTTTTGTTTTATATTGAATATTAATGTTACTTCATTTGAGCATCTCGATGGTTGATGCTTGAATATCTTGTAACAGGGAGATTGCTTTTGAGGAGAACTTTTGTGGAGAAGGGAGGAAAATTTGGAGAAGGGAGATCAATACAAAGAGCCTGGGATGATCTACTTCCAAACCGCATACTAATATATTGCACGTATGCATTATTTTCTTTGATGAGCTGTTTTTATTTACCTTTGTTGGCTGTAACTTTGAATGGTTTTTTTTTTGTTTTCTTCTTTTGACCAGGAAGCATGCGACAGCTACACCGAATCTGCAACAAGGGCCACATAAAATTTCCCGAATTTGAAGAGAGGAAGAGAAAACAGGCATTAGAGGAGCTTGTAGCTAGAAGGAAAGCTCCATCTAAATCGAGAAATGATTCCTATGAAGAGTTGTGTAGGGGGAGAACTGTTCCCACGGTATCCAAACGGAAGCAAAAACCAGTATCTAAACAGGAGCAAAGGCCATCTTTTTCTGTGAATCATGAGAATCCAGATGTACTTAGTGTTGATTCAGAGAGGAGGTAACCTTATCAAACTTATACAATCATATTTCTATCTGTGTTATTACACCCTTAATTTGACACCCTTTTATTTAGACTCGAAGGGATTTGGTATGATTATAGACAATCATGGGTGTCAATATTATTGGTGGTTTTCTATTTTCGGTTCTAAGGTTGATTTTTGCAATTCAGAGTATTGGATCTAATGGAAAAAGCTGCATCTTCATTAACTCTGGAAGATGTTATACGTAAGCACCCAATTCCAACAACTCATGCGTACTCATCAAAGTTTTTTGTCAACAAGAAGATGTTATTAGGAAAGGTGGAAGGCTCGACTGAGGTACATGTAGTGAAAAATCCAAATATTATTTCAGTCTGTAGACAGCGCTATTTGTAATAATTTCTCTTATTAATAAGTTTTTTGATGTTGTCTCTCTATATTAAGGCTGTTCGAACAGCCTTACAAAAACTAGAGAACGGGTGCAGCACTGAAGATGCAGAAGCTGTCTGCGAGCGTGATGTTCTTAACCAGATTTTTATGTGGAAGGTGGTTGCTTATTCTTGTAGCATCCTACATTGTCTCTCATTTTTATGTGGAAAAATCTTTTCATCGGGATGTTCTTTGCTTTAAATCTAGGCTAACTTTGTGAATGCTTTGATGATATACGTGCCTGATATGCTAGACTTATCATATGAGTCTGTTGCCTACTCTGTCGGGTTTTTAGGATATGTTTAAGATTATGGAAAGGTTACAGGAACCAGCTATCATCCTATGCCTGTTGTGTAGGTGCTAGTAGTTGGTTAAGGTGGTTTGAAATTCTGGTCTGCAGTTTGTAATGAAATGCGAAGTTGGTCCTTTTTATACAGACCAACAGACACTGTACAGAATAATTTTGAAACATATCTGCTAGAACTGTTTCAACAACCACGTACTCGCAAACAGAAGAGTCCTGGAGTGAAACAGTGATAAGATGCGTTGAGCAAACACACCACTTCATCGAAAAGGTCTACTAGAGTACGATACGATGGCTATGAATTGTAGAAAGGAAGTGATTGGTGATTGAATATCTTTGAATGAAGGTAGTGATTGGTAATGCAATCTGCTGATCACCTGCACTACAATCTTCACTAATCCCTTACTATTGAAACCGGTTTGTATGGATAGGTTGTATGTATGAGTTGTCATCCTCACTTTAGCTAAGTCATAGGCTAAAGTCACTTTCCATAGCTTGTCATTCACCTTACATCAACATTTCCATAGCTTGTCATTCACCTTACATTAACCTTTCCATAGCTTGTCATTCACCTTACATCAACCTTTCTTAGTTGCTTGTAAAAGCTTCTTTACTTGTAATTTGGTTTTTGCCTTTCCACTTGTTAGGGCTGATTTTAGGGATTGTGTTTGTGTAGTTATCCTACAATCTATTGTAGAAGCTCTCTATAAGAGTTGTCTTCACTCTCTTGTAACATTCATAATGAAATATACAACAAATATTGAAACCAAAACTCAACATGGTATCAGAGCAGGAACCATAGGGTCCTGACTCAGTTCTTTTTTTTTTTTTTTACTTCTTCATTTGCTCATCATCGATAGAGATGGCAGAAGAAAATGTGTCTAGTGCCGACAGTGCCTCATCCTCCTCCCTAAACTTAACCCAAGGGGTTGAGAACAATCCAAACCAACTACTCTGCTCGGTGCTACTGAACGAGTTCAACTACTTTCCTTGGTCAAGAGTTGTGTCACTTGCTCTAGGAGGAAGATCGAAGCTAGGGTTTATCAATGGAAGCTCTGAGCCCCCAGAATCCACTTCACCAACTTACAATGCATGGCATACTACTGATCAGCTGGTCATGTCCTGGTTACTTAACTTCATAGAGCTAAAACTGTCTGAGCTTTTCAGCTACTCAGAGCCTTCCCTTTTCCTATGGGAGTCTGTCAAAGACATGTATGGCAGCCAAAACAACTCAGTTCGAATCTTTCAACTGAAGAAGAGTGTGGCTAGTTTAAAGCAAAGTGATCACTCATTTGTTCAACACCTTGGAAGTATGAAATCCATGTGGAATGAACTCGATATGTATCGTCCACACACGACTGATTCCACTGTGCTACTAAAGAAGGCTGATGAAGACAAGGTTTTTCAACTCTTAGCAAGCTTGGGAGCGGAGTATGAAGACCTGCGTAGTCACTTGTTAATGACTCAAGAGCTGCCCTCCTTTACCACTGTGTGTCATGCAGTCCAGAGAGAAGAAACTCGACGAAGAGTGATGAACGTTGAGCCCAAATCCAACTCTGAAGCTAAGGTTTTCATGACAAATCACAAAGCAACTGGTGATAGGGTGCTTGGCAAGAAAGCAGACTGGAAATGTTCTTATTGCAACATGAAGGGACATTTGAGAGAAAAATGTTGGATTCTTCATCCGGAGTTAAAGCCTAAGTTTGATAGGGAAGGCAGGATGATCAAAGATGGGAAGGGTAGAGTCACTCCAAAAGCATTTCATTCAGCTTGTTCCTCAACTGATAGGATGGCCAATTTCTCAACAAATCATGTGTCCTTGATCAACGAGTTTGCTGTTTTTCTTCAAAAGAAGCAAGGAAGCACTGAACCTGATGAAATGACACCTAAAAACTCTACTGCAATGCTAGGGAAATTTGCTGGATTCTTGGCTGACTCGGAGAACACATCGAAAGGCAATATTCCAGGTATTATCAGTGCCATTTCCACCGCTCTTAATGCAAATGTTACACATGATTTTTGGATTATTGACTCTGGTGCCACTGATCATATAACTAATAAACCCCCTCTAGTCTCCACGATTTTCAAAGAACTACTGATCCAATTCATGTATCTGTTGCAAATGGGAAAGGGGAATCTATTCTAGGGAAAGGAAAGATTAGATTGCTAAGTGAGCATACTGATTCCACCGCTCTCTATGTACCTTCTTTTCCTTTTCAGCTCTTGTCAATAGGAAAAATCACAAAAACCTTAGACTGTCTTGCCATATTTTCCCCTCACAATGTTGTGTTTCAAGACCGAGTTACTCAGAAGAAGATTGGTGAAGGGTTCTGCTTGAATGGACTCTACTATCTCTCAAATGAGTCCAATTTTGTCAAAAAGCTCAGTGTCAACTTAATTCAAGTTCAGGAACACCAACTCTGGCATCAACTCCTTGCCCATCCCTCAGAACATGTGATGACCAAGTTGTTTCCCTTTTTTTGTAAAAACACACTGGAGTGTGAAACTTGTCAAATGTCAAAAGCGACTAGACTTCCTTTTGTTTCCTCTAATTCTAGAACTAGTAAACTTTTTGAGCTTGTTCACTCTGATATTTGGGGTCCTTCTCGTGTAGAATCCTTTAATGGGTATAGATATTATGTTACATTTATTGATGACTATTCTAGAGTAACCTGTTGTATCTTTTAAAACTTAAAAGTGATTTGTTTGATGCTTTTAAGGACTTTCACAACCTAATCACCAATCAATTTTCATCTAAGTTATATATGTTAAGATCAGATAATGGTACCGAGTACACTTCCAATAACATGAGTAATTACTTGAGCAATCATGGCATTTTGCATCAAACTAGCTGTGTTGGTACACCACAACAAAATGGTGTGGCAGAGAGAAAGAATCGAGACTTACTGGAGAAGACTCGATCACTTATGATCCAAATGAATGTTCCTAAGAAATTTTGGTCTCAAGCTCTACTCACTGCTACGTACATCATTAATAGACTGCCAACTCGGGTGTTGAATACTAAATCTCCTTTTGAAGTCATGAAGGGCAGGCCTACAAGCTTGTCTCACCTCAGGACATTTGGTTGTACTTGTTATGTGCACATTCAAGCTCTCCATTGTGACAAACTCAACCCTCGAGCTGTCAAATGTGTGTTTATGGGATACGCAAGTTCTCAAAAGGGTTACAAAGTGTACAACCCTAACACGGGGAAGCTGGCAGTCTCTAGAGATGTGTGGTTTGATGAATATTCACCTTATTTCCACAAAGGGTTGGAGACTAATGCTAATATGGAAGATCTTATGGACCTATTTCCACTACCTATTCCAGCAGAAATTCATGAAGTCACTCCTGCTCATATCAGCACTGATAATTCTCAACTCACTGAGAGTGTAACTGATGCAGTGCCAAGCTCATCTGAACCATCAGAAGCTCAACCAAATCAGCAAGCTATAAGTGCACCAAGAAGAAATCCTACACGAGATAGACATCCACCAGTGAGGTTACAAGAGTATGTTACTTACACTGTAAGGCATCCTATCTCTGCAGCCATTTCTTATCACAGATTCTCATATTCTCATACTTTTTTCCTTAACAAAGTGTCCCACACTTTCGAACCAAGGAATTTTCATGAAGCCACATGCATGCTTGAGTGGCAAGATGCTATGACTAAAGAGCTTCAAGCTCTGAATGACAACCAGACATGGAGTGTGGTGGATCTTCCAAATGGCAATAAGGTTGTGGGAAGTAGGTGGATATATAAGACCAAATTCAACTCCAATGGAAGCATTGAAAAACACAAGGCATGGTTAGTAGCTCAAGGCTTTACTCAAACCTATGGCATTGACTATAAGGAGACTTTTGCTCCTGTTGCCAAAATGAACACAGTGAGGACATTGTTTAATGTGGCAGTCAATAATGCATGGCCCTTATTCCAAATAGATGTGAAGAATGCATTTCTTCATGGGGATCTTGAAAAAGAAGTGTACATGAAGTTGCCTCCTGGTCATCCAAGAGAAAATGAACCCAACAAGGTCTGCAGACTTCACAAAGCCATATATGGTCTCAAACAGTCCCCTCGAGCTTGGTATTTGAAGCTTAGTTCAGTCATTGAAGCTACAGGGTTCAAAGGGAGTCATACTGACTCTTTTTTGTTTGTTCGAAGTAGTATTGATGGCAAATTGGTTGTGCTTATATATGTTGACGACCTAATTATTACAGGTGACAATATAAGTGAAATCAAGACGCTTAAGCAGTCACTTCACCAAAAATTTTCCATTAAAGACTTGGGGCCCTTGAAATACTTTCTTGGAATTGAGGTGGCTAACTCTTCAAAGGGATTGTTCTTGAATCAAAGAAAGTGTGTTATCGATCTTCTAGATGAAGCTAACATGATGGAATGTAAACCAGCTCGGACACCCCTAGCTAGCAAACTTCAGTGGCATGAAAAATGTGAACCTCTATCGGACCCCTAGTGTTTATCAGCGAATGGTTGGGAAACTTATTTATCTCACCATTACTAGGCCTGATATCTCATATTCAGTTAGCCTAGCCAGTCAGTTCATGCACTCTTCTACTCTAGTTCACTGGGAAATCGTCAAGAGAATACTTCGATATCTCAAGGGCTCAATAGGAAGGGGGATAATTATGAAGAACAATGGATCAAATCACATCTTGGCCTACACAGATGTTGACTGGGCTGGAAATGCCCTTGATCGAAAATCCACAACAAGTTTTTGCACATTTGTTGGAGGGAACCTTGTCACTTGGAAGAGCAAGAAACAAACTGTTATTGCTCGATCTAGTGCCGAAGCTGAGTATGGGTTATGGCAGCAACAGCCTGTGAACTCATATGGTTGAAAGGTCTTCTTTCCGAGCTCGGATTCACAAGCATGGCACCTATGTCCTTGTATTGTGATAACCAAGTTGCCATGCACATTGCCTCCAATCCAGTATTCCATGAAATGACCAAACATATTGAAGTTGACTGCCATTATATTCGTGCTCAAGTTCAATCCAAGGTGATAGACACCGTGTTCACACGCAGCCACGATCAACTTGCTGATTTATTCACAAAAGCACTAGACTCTACTCAGTTTCAGCGTTTGTTGTGCAAGCTTGGATCAATCAATCCCCTTGATCCAGCTTGAGGGGGTGTATTGAAACTGGTTTGTATGGATGGGTTGTATGTATGAGTTGTCATCCTCACTTTAGCTAAGTCATAGGCTAAAGTCACTTTCCATAGCTTGTCATTCACCTTACATCAACCTTTCCATAGCTTGTCATTCACCTTACATCAACCTCACTTTCCATAGCTTGTCATTCACCTTACATCAACATTTCCATAGCTTGTCATTCACCTTGTCATTCACCTTACATCAACCTTTCTTAGTTGCTTGTAAAAGCTTCTTTACTTGTAATTTGGTTTTTGCTTTTCCACTTGTTAGGGCAGATTTTAGGGATTGTGTTTGTGTAGTTATCCTACAATCTATTGTAGCTTTCTTTTGGCTCTATAAAAGTTGCCTTCACTCTCTTGTAACATTCATAATGAAATATACAACAAATAATGAAACCAAAACTCAACACTTACCAAAAGACGGCTCAAACCTCAAGCCAAAAGAAAATCTTCTCGATAAGACTGGTAAGCTTGTGTACAGGTTATGTTCCAAATATTCTTGCTAGCATCATTATGAAACTAGGCGTACGCATTCGCCGAATCGATTGACCATGATTTCCTCACTGATAGAGCGAGAAACCATGTTGAGAAAGCTGAAAGAATACTAAAGAATTTGACAATCAAAACAAGTCCATTAAATATAAAGTACAAGATATCAGGATTTGAACTAGAAACCATGCCGAGAACAAATGTTTTTTTTTTTTCACCCTCGATATATTGTTCCGACATGATCCATTTTTACAATTGAGAGACGAATAAGCGAAGGAAGGTGAAGATGCAAAAATAGAAGTCACTGTTTATGATTATCTTGTAAATCATCACGTAATGGTCAACTGGTTTCTTAGCCAAAAAGGAAATAGGTCTAAACATCAAGAATAGTTAAGAACCGATAATAAGATTTGACTAGGTCAAAGACAATTTGAAATTCACAATACTTTGTGAGAGCTGTTTCAAAGTTCAAAAATTAAACATAGAACCTCTGAATCAACAGAATGACGAAGAAGAAAGATACGAAGTAGCCTGCGTATGCATGTAGTGATATGATTGGCTATCTTAAAGTGATGCTCTTGAGCAAACCAAGGCTCAATGAGTCCAGAGAAGTTTAGAGCAAAGCTTGATCTTCATACAATGATGACTATGGTAGAGTCTCAAGCCATTACACTGAAAATTACAAGGCTGAACATTTAGTGGACAAAAGTACTGATCAGTTGGGCTACAAGCAAGAAGCTAAGTCCATCTCTATCAAAAAGTACACGGACAAGGAGCTAGGGTTTTCCACCGAGTACCAAACCTAGGTGAAGTTCAAGGAATCTGTTTATCCAAACAAGTTTGGATCTTCATCATCTAATTCCAACTACGACAACAATAAGAATTGCAACTCCTTTTAGAAATTGATGAGAATGTCTGTTACCGAGGAGTTTCCCAAGAAAAGCAATTAATGTAAACAAAGTCAACATTCGAAGAATTTGGTGTAAAGCTGACGGTCAAAGGTTTAGGAACTTAACTTCGTCGCTAGAGAAATCAAGAAGGTTATCGATAGAATAATCGTCGAGGACTTGTTCCAAAGATTTACACAAACTTCTTCAGTGGTAATGAATCTGAGAAAATTGCTTTGATCCCACCAATCACCACTTATTAGACTTCGCAACAATTAGCGTTTGCCGTTTTCTCTAACACGCACTCCGAATATTTCGAGCAATTTCCAAGAGATATGACTCTGCCCGTCATTCCCAGGGAACGCATGTCGCAGAGTATCGTCCTATGTTGAAAGTCGTCCAACAATCCTTTTCATCACTATTGAGGCACAATCCCGACACGAATTCTTGAATTTCAATAGGAATGTGACAATTCAAACAGAGAAAGGTTCGCACAACTGCGCCGAATGACACCAAATCTAGAAGTCCTGACATCCAAATGATGTCAAAACCGACACTTTACGAGAATGGAAGAGAATTCTAAGTATGCTCTGAACAAACCACACTCTGATACCAATCTGACAAGCCCCGATCCCGATATTCCCTGAATACCAAGATAGGCACATGCTGACCGACACCCGAGGGTGAAGAAGCCATTAATTGATACAAAAGCTAAGAATAAGAAATAAAAAAAAAGGTTATGAATTTAAATACAATGAATTAACAATTTAGGAACGTGTTCAGAGCATACAACTAAATCTAGTCACTAACAAGAATTAAGATAAAATTGAATGAATAAAGAAGTGGGTCCTACCCCGAGAGGATTTGAAGATGTTGTTGCAGAAGTGTCTTGACGCCGGGATTAGGTGCCTTGATCCTAAGTCCTGAATGTGGGCGCAAAACAAAGGTGAGTGGACCAAGTTTATATATATATAACAATAATAAAACAGTTATCAACATACTAAACCCCACAGTTTATATAAATAAAGAAACTACTAACATAATAAGTGATAGCTTTTTAGAAACACTAGCATGCCATAAAACATCTCAAGAGGTATAACGCGGAAAACATCACAAAAGATACATCACGTAAATCATCTCGTAAATCGTCTCGTAAGCGCGGTGTGCTGCTAGTAAGATCACTGAATAATAATAACTCCCGGCCCAATGCCTGCACCTAAGTCTCTGTGCCCGTAGCCAGAGATAACTCCCTCCCGGCCCAATGCCTGTCTCCGTGTCCCTCAACCTTTCGCTAGGGATTATTTCTCCCGGCCTAACTGCCAACACCAGATCCTCGCCCCAGGCGGCATAGTGTCCACTAGGTACGCACAAATAGTTACGCCTCTAAAAAATAACCACTTCATAGTATAAAGTCATCTATCGTCTATACTATAAAGAGGGTTTTCGAAAACATGTTCTAGCATCCTATCGTCATCCATCAGATAGTCTACCAGTTCATGGTTTTTATAGAAAATACGATATATTAAAATATAGCTCAATATAGGCTAACAATTAATTCCTCACCAAAAACACGAGACGAAAATCAACATATTCAATAAACATGCTTATCATAAATTAAATCATAAACTCGTAAGGCATGCTATTCATTTATGCAATTGAACTATAAAATCATGTAATTTTAGAAGGGATCCACTCACAGTACTTATCCGCCAAAAACTGCGCCACTAGCGAAGACGGAAGCGTCACAATAATTGCCCCTAAGCACATAAATAGCACATTTAGTCAAACTCTACTTAAACCATTGAATTTGGGAAAACAGACATTGGAAATGGGTTCAAGACGTCGAATTACCCTAAGAAGGGTCCCGGACGAAAACCCGAAAAGTCAACCCTAAAGTCAACGTTGACAGAGGGTCAACGGTCAAACTAGGTCAAACGGGTTTCAGGCTTGAATCCGGATTAGGGTTTAGGTTAAATAGGATTAGGATCTATTGGGTTTTGGGTTTAGGGTCCTAAGGTTTTTGGTTAAAAAGGGTTAGGGTGAAAATGGGTGGTTTGGGCTTAGGCCCAAACCCACACACACACACCCACGGCACACAACACACACAACACACTCACGACCCAAAGGCCTCACAACCAAAAGGTTTGGGCTCGGCAGGGAAGGCCCAAAGGCCTTGGGTTTGGTGGGTCGCCGGACCCAATGGGAGAGAAAGCCAGAAATCGGCCTGAAACTGCACAACCTTTAAACGGCCATAACTTTGTCAAAACTCAACAAAATTAAGTGAAACAAGAACGAAAGTTGTCGTTCTCGAAGAGATGAAAAGAATGGTATCTCGCACGACGTCCAACTCGCTGTGGTTTGGCCGGAAAACGCCTCGAAATCTGTCGGACTCGCCGAAAACTGGGTAAGATTCAAATGGGTATAACTTCTTCAATACTCAACGAAATTGGGTGAAACAAAAAGGAACGTTATAGTACTCAGGGAGACGAAGAGATTGATACCTTACATGCCTGACAAATCACCGTAGTTTGGCCGAAAAGTGCCTCGAAAGGGACGGATTCCTCGCCGGAATTCGGGGAAGTCTCCCCAATGTGTTTCTTCGTGGTTTGACATCCAAAACACAACAACGTGGTCAGAAAAGAACTATAGGGACGAAAAGATAAACCTTTGAGGTGTTTCTAAGACTTACCAAGTCGGAGGTGGTGGAAGCTTGTCAACAAAACGATGGGGAATGGAGATGAACAGTGGTGTTGCCACCACAGGGTGTCGGGATAACACGGCCCTGGGCCTGAGTTCGAGGTCTTCACATCGAGTTGGTGAGGTTGTTAATGTGTGGGGGTGTTGGTCGCCGGGGAGGAGAGAGAACTAGAGGGAGTGATAAGGGAGAGTGAGAGTTGAAGAAGAGAAAGAGAAAGAGAAGAGAGAGAGAGAGAGACCGGGGAAAAACAAAAAAAATCATAAGGTGGGCCCCACGTGGCTCACCATTTAAGAACTAAAACTATTTTTAAAATATAAAAGGGGGTTGGGGTGTTTCAGAAACTATATCAGCAGAGGTGGCTAGCTTATTACACAAAGGTGGAAAATGTTCGTTTGATTCAATCACGAGCGGATAATAGAAGGTGGAAACTATATCAGGATTGTTCACTTGCAAATCCTATAGCTCTTTCTTGTGCAACAATGGATATGTGCAACATTTTCCACCCTTTTCTCAGATTTGGGAATCAAGAATTCCTCCAAAAGTCAAAGTTCTTGTGTGGTTAGTGGCTATTGGGAAGGTGTGAACACCAGTGATCAAGTTCAAAGGCGAAGGCCTTTTATTTATATTTCTCCCCATTGCTGCAGCTTGTGTAAATATGAGGAGAGTGTTAATCATGTTTTTCTCCATTGTTCTTACTCAATACAGTTGTGGTGGAAATTGTTCCAGGAATTTAGAGCTAGTTGGGTCATTCCAAAGGGTTGTTTCGAGCTTCTAAGCACCAAGTTCAAGGCTTTAGGAAAGGGGAGGAAAGCTAAAGCTTTGTGGGGCTGTTTGGTGTTGGCAGTTTTTTGGAACATTTGGTTGGAGCGTAATAGAAAAGTTTTGAGGATTATAATGGAGTGGGGGTAGAAGAACTATGGGGTAGAGTAAGATACTGGGCATCAGTTTCGAATGAGTTCAGGGATTATTCTCTCTCATATAGTGTGGGATATGTTAGCAGCCGTAAAATGATTTTGGTTCAATTTTAGTTACTTGTAGATAGATCTACTTGAGAGGTCTTAGCTAGTTTTGCTGGATGGTGGATTTCTTATCCACTATTTTGTAATTCTTGTTATTGTTTTAATAAATTGTTATCGTTCCTTCTCAAAAAAAAATTTCCTGTCCTGTTTTCACATTATGATGTGATACGACTTCCATGTAAATTGGTCCTGCCATCAAACAAAAGTTAATTAGACGCAGGACTCTTTCAAATATAGTTGCAAGTATAGTTCGTTTAATTTTATATTATTACCTCTTTCCCATATTGTTCAGCCACTTGAAACACTGCATTGATGTGTAAAAGTTTGATTGTTGCCTCCCTCGTTCAAACAGTTTTCCCCATTTGTTTATCTTTTGTGTGGTTATCTCTCTATTAAACTTGAATGCGCATAACTAATACCAAAGAGAATGATAAAATGATGCATTGAATGTGCAGATTGTCGATAGGCTCCGTTGGTATGTTCAGCCTGGAGATATGGTAAGCATGTATATACTTGTTTCTGTGAAATCTTGAGTACTTTGGTGTTGCAAGTGCAATTTATATCTTGTCTTGACCTCCCATGCTAATATACATGAGTCACTTCACATACCTATTATATATAGGCGTTCCCATTATAAGATTTACATCCTAAAATAATCATGCCAAACTTGAACGTAAAATTAATGTTTAAAAACTAAATTAGTCCCCCTAATACAGACTTTTAATGACATTATTGGAATTCAAGAGAAATTTCCCCACCTAATTAATCTGTGACACAGATGGCGTCCACGCATAATTTCTAAGCGTGCCGCTTAGGTTAAAATATTTGAATAAGGAAAGGCAGACATGACAATGTTTGAAAAACCTTGGACAGGGTAACCTTTGAGGTGAGGGACCAAAGTGCAATTTCGGGGAAATTACAGGGGTGGAATATGTCACCCTAAAAAGTGTGCAATATATAGCAAGAGAAACCAACTCATTCCTATGATACTAGAGATTTTATATAAAGCAGATTTCCCATGGGAAGAATATAATAGTTGTTAATTAAGTTATCTTGATAATGTATGAACCTCGCATGCAACTTACAAATTTATGTTCCCTAAAAAATTTTAAAACAGAAAATTGCAAGTGAGTTATCTTTGGAAAATGGTTTCTGCGTTCTGGGATGTTCATTTTGGATACCGACCTTGCGCTTTATTAATAATTGCTAGTGTTCTTAGTTTTCTATGTGCACACATATTAGGTATATATTCTTGTTCAATTTTGAGTTAAGAGCACCTGATTACTTATGATCCCATTGAGCAGATAGTGGACTTCAGTTGTGGTTCCAATGACTTCAGTATCCTAATGAGCAAAAAGCTTGAACAGACAGGGAAGAACTGCTTGTATAAAAACTATGACTTGTTTCAGCCAGAGGTAATATCCATTATTTAAGTTCTTGTAAGGCCTATCGCATATGATTATGATCTCTGTAAACACAGTGGTATGGGTCACCTGCCTTAATACTTGACATTTTTATTAAGAATTTGGGCATGTTGTCTGAAACGCTTGCTTCTTCCATTGGTCTCTTGCACTATGTTTGGCTTAAACCATCATATCGCCTAATTTTGTTTGGTAGACGGGGAGGAAAATAAGTTTAAGGCATATCACTGCTAAAATAGGTTGACGCGCACAAAATCTTCTCATCTTTTATCTCACCAATCTTTATGGTATTGGACCCCATTGGTTATGGGAGGCCTTGAGAGGTCTGCTTCCCTTCCACTTTTCCTCTCCTACCAAACAAGAGATGTCCCATTCTTCCTTCCCTTTTTCTCTACCCCTCCAATCACCCCTCTTATTTTCCTTCTGAGCAGAAATAGTGGTGTGTGGTGCGCATTACTTTGAGAAGCTGCAGATTTCTTACAGTACAGATCAACAACATATTCAAATGTGGTTGCTCATACATTTTACCGACAGTTTATCACACAGAGAAGTGTTTTGGGCTATTTTTGTTGTTTTTTCTTAATTTCTGAAGTTCTTAAGTAATCTTTATAAGGGGGACCTACTGTATTGAAATTGTTTCTTACAGATTTGCGAGTACTTACAGTCGTTTGCTGCCCGTTTGAATCCCTACTGTATTGAAGTTTTGGGTTTTACTGGGTCCTGGGCATAGCAGAAATGAAATTTGGACAACCCACACTTGATTTCTATACCTGGTTCTTGATTCCGATCAGCGTCATCTGTGCTTAATAAAGTTATTTTAAAATGTTTATTTTTATTGTGGTTATTTGCCTCTTCTTATGTTGTTCTCTTATATTGGTTGGTTTGTAGAGCATTATATGCATGTGCTGATTTAAATGCTATAAAAAAAAAAAACAAAAAATGTTGGAAATTCTTGTTTTGATGTACATTCTGATTTGGCAGAACGATTTTAATTTTGAGAAGAAGGATTGGATGACTGTCAAAAGAGAGGAGTTACAGAAAGGGGGGCCATTGGTAAAAATCGAGGCTTCGTTTTTTAAATAACAAGATGTCTGGGTACGAAACCTCACTATTTCCTTATATTTGCTTCTTGAGCAGATCATTGGACTGAACCCTCCTTTTGGAGTCAAAGCAGCTTTGGCGAACAAGTTCATTGACAAGGCTCTTGAATTTGAGCCAAAGCTCCTCATTCTTATTGTTCCACCAGAAACACAAAGGTAGTGTGCAGTTGTCCGTCTCTCTGATCTCGCTTACTCACAAACACACAAATGCACCCTCATTGGGTGTCTGGGGAATGTCCATGCACACGGGAATGTGCATGGACACGCATACTTCTTGCTTTTCATTATATTCGACCCAAATTTGTTATTATGTTCCTCATGTAAGCCGTCCACCAGGTTGGATAGAAAGAAATCACCCTATGAGCTGATTTGGGAGGATGATCGGTTATTATCTGGGAAGGTAAAGCTAATATATTAGAATCTCAGTTTCCTGAGTTTGTATATTAGAATCTCAGTGTCATGGTGGCTCTTGTCTCTGTGCAGTCATTTTATCTTCCTGGATCGGTTGACGTGGATAACAAACAAATCGATCAGTGGAATTTGATATCGCCGCCGCTTTATCTTTGGAGTCGTCGTGATCGAGCTGCTGAGCACAAGGCCATAGCTCAAAAGCACGGCCACTCCTTTGGAAGATAGGATGAGGATGGAAGAGGTTATCTGAGCAAAAGCGCATGTAGATTTGTAGTTCCAGGAAGATATGTTTATGACCCGAATTAGGATCAGAGGTTGACAAATCATGAGAAAGCACAATAGAACCAAGTACGATTAATACTTAGATGATTTTTATCAGTTCTCTAACACTCTCGTTTGATTAGTAAATTTAAGATTATTAAAGAATTTTAAAATCACAAAAATTGATATACGGAATTTTATTTTAAACTCACTCACAGAAGTTTGGGAATAATACCTATTTACAAGCAATTTAAACTTTGGAATTGGAGGTCCCAAATTGCAAGTTTTTCTTCCACGTGAAAAATTCTAAATTTCTGTACTTATGAATCTAAACAAGAGAATTAGTGCATGTCAATTTATAAATTCAGATTTTTGTCAAGGTTCGAATTTTATTTCTCTCATCCAAGCATAGTGTATCTAAATCTAATAAATGAGTGTAAATGGACTTATATCTTATTAGAGCCGTTATTGAGGATGGGTGTGGGAGAGTTGACTATTAAAAGGATCCAAAACTAGCCGTCAGAGAAAAACCAAACGAAAAATTCTTTGCCACCAACTCCAACCTTTAGCTTTGGAGTCGGCGACAATCTTCTAGAAAATCATTCTTCGTCTCTTCACTCTCACTTTCCGTTTACATTTTTTGGTGTTGAATTATTGCCGTGAAACATTGTAGTCACCTTGATAACCTTTGTCTTTTGACTCACGCACACAGTTAACACAAGGTTTTGAATCCAGTTATCACCTTCGATATAAGGTTGAAGCGGAAAGCCATGGAAAATGTCGATTTGCGTTGAGATTGAGTTTAGTTAGTACGACATTAGCAGGTGCAGCGATATAGCTTTCCGATGTCCGGAATGTGGATCGGTAACATGATTTTATTCTTTTATTTTGTTTCTATTTAATAATTTAATCTACTTCATTTGGTGTTTTAGGGTCGTGGCAATGATTTATTTATTTTTTTTTTTTTTTTTTTGAAGAACTAGAAAATATCATTAACCAGTGTCGAAGCCAAAGAGAAGTATAGAAAGCCACAAAGGGCAAACAACGACATACATGAAAACAAGACTAAAGGAAAAGCTATGACACGAAGAACCATTCGTGTCACCCTTAACTTGCATCAAACAAAAGCTAAGTTGGAGGGCAAGGTAGACCATCCTTGTTCATAAAACGTACAAACGAAAATGGGAGTCGAACCCAGACTAAGTCGCACATCTCCGCACCAGCATGCGACGCCACATAATCCGCCGCTCCATTGGCTGATCTTGGTACCCAAGACCAGGCACACGAACTGAAGCCCTCACCTTCCCTGTGAATCTCCCACAAGGTCGGGAAGACCTCCCAATTTCCTTGGTCAATACTTCCATTTAGCCGAGAGATAATCTCCTTCGAGTCCGACTCCATCACAATACTCGAGAAGCCCCATCTACTTAGCCATCACACATCCCTCCAAAACACCCCTTGCTTCAGCCACTAACGCACTAGGGGCCACGACCTCCCTTCGCACTGCCAAGCAACGAGAGGAAGAGTCACGGAGCACGACCCCAATATGGCAACACTCATTCACCCGCTTCCAACTGCTGGCATCCACGTTCACCTTCACCACTCCCTGCACCGGAGGAGACCAAGAGGGAGAAGCCCCGGCGCTTGGGTCCATCACACCCGCATGACCTTTTGCTCCGAGCATGCCTCCAAGTAAGAAGAGGCAGCCATGGAAATAGCAAGCACAGTTTTCGACGGAGGTGATTAGGTGGTGCAATAGACCCATGGGCATCGTACTCTCTATCGCAATTTTTGGTTTGAGATTTTGTTCTCACATGATCTCGTTGTAACACGAAATTTAATAGTTTTATAGATCTAAGTAATCGTGCGGTTCTCGATGAGCTCGGACAATGCTTGAAGTCTACTCATTGCTTTGCGAGTAGTGATGCTTTATTGTAATATTTTTAGATCTAGTTTGCAAGGATCCTTTTGGGGGCCGAGTTCTTCATAATATGTATTTGTAATGCATTTTTATCAATAAATAAAATATCGTAATTTAAAAAAAAAATCGAAAACTAAGGACGCAAAGCCAAGAAAATATGCATACGGAGAAACAAGATTTACAATATTATTTTCATTTGAAAACAATGTGTCAAGAAGGATCCATTGTAGCTTTTGGCTGGATCAACAAAAACTCATCGGTAAACCTTAAAGTAATTGACGCTATTGTTAATAAGAGAACATTCCAAATGTTTCTTGATGTTGTTGTTTTATTAGTGTGGTACCGTCAACAACGAGTGAGTGGATAATGTTAGGGAGACCAAATCTTTAAATCAAATTTGCAAATCAAATGATGTGTCACCAATAAGAGATAAACACATTAACTGACACTTAATTAATAATCCAATAATTTACAACCACATTATTTGGTTTAAAAAATTTGATCTCCCTATCACTACCCAAACCGTAGATTACAGAATAGAACAAAAGAGCAGAAGAACCAAAGAACAAAAGCTCAAAGAGATAAAAAAAAAAAACACAAAATAAACATATAAAACTAAGCCTTTAATTTGAACTAGGCACTCTAAAATGTTAACAAGACTTTCCGTTCGAATTCACAGGAACCTCCAATTTGCATGCCACAATTTACTCATTACTCAACAATCTTTCTTTCACCTTTTTTTCATTGGAACATTCTTGCACTTGGTAGGGTCGAATTTGAAACCCCCTGCAGATGTTTCATTATAACCACTCAATGGAACCTGTTCGCGTCAGGAATTTCCGTCGGGGATGCTTCCTGGCCGACGAGCACACAGCTCCCCGGGAGAGGTTTGGCGTCGGTTGAGGGCTGCTGTCGAGCTTCTGCTTTTACTGTCGGGCTTGTCGGGCAAAGCTCATCGGGCACGGCTTGTCGGGCAAGTCTCGTCGGGCACGGCTTGTCGGGCAAGGCTGAAAGAGAAGGACAGAGTTAACTCTGAAAGGTGCCTTCGTGGGGCCTTATGTATAGGCCTTAAGGCTCACAATCCAGGTTAACTTTTGGATGCTCAGGCGTGCCACTGCCATCTTTAGCATGGCAGACGTCGAACGGATGTTGGGTCCAATTATGTACATATATATATATATCCAAGAGACCGTATTAATTATGACAGGTGCCTTTGTGTGGCCTTAGGTATAGGCCTTGAGGCTTCCAATCTATAACCAATCCAGCTTTGGACAAGTATATACTATTGGTTCCATTGTCGCACATAGTATAACCACCGTTATACTTCTGATTAGCTAGCACGCAGAGCTTAGAACGAGTACAAATAGGTGCCTTTGTGAGGCCTTAGGTGTAGGCCTTGAGGCTTCCTATCAGAACTCATTCCGTACTCAAACGTTCTAGCCCGCAGAGCTTAGAACGAGTCCAAATAGGTGCCTTTGTGGGGCCTTAGGTGTAGGCCTTGAGGCTTCCTATCAGAACTCATTCTGTACTCAAATGTTCTAGCCCGCAGAGCTTAGAACGAGTCCAAATAGGTGCCTTTGTGGGGCCTTAGGTGTAGGCCTTGAGGCTTCCTATCAGAACTCATTCCGTGCTCAAACGTTCTAGCATAATCATAATATAACAATGGTAAAACTACTAGATCAGTCGATTACTTGCGCCCCAAGTAACTTCGGACTTCTTTTGTTTATCAAGGATTGTCGTGGATGGGTTAAGTCCACATAAAGTTCTTTTTTATGCCTTGAGACCAAGGACTTTTACATGATCACTCTTATATGTCCGGGAGATTAGAACTTAGATCTGATTTAAATAGTGAAGACATCTTTAAATCGGATTCAAGAACTGAGAGAGTTTCTTAATCACCATTTTACTAGAAACAACTTGAATACAACTGAAAGTACACAACATATTGCTAGTTTAATAAATGAAAAGACAGAACCAAAGAGGGGCAGGCAAGGTTTTCACCTTGTCGGGCAAAACTGGGCGTCTTGCAATTTCCTATCTTTGAGGTTTGTCAGGGGGTCTGAGAGTTTTTAGAAGAAAAGGGGTTTGAGATGTGAGTTTTCAGAGGGAGATCGATACTACGGCAAGTGTTTTAGACAAGGTAGCAGAGCTTACAAAAATGGTTGAGGGGGAGTCGATCCCGAGAGGGATGAAGGCTTTGGCTGACTACAGCTATCGTTTGAAGGCAAATCTGGCTTTGAGCAGAGTTTGTGCTTTGTTTGTTTGTTTGAGTGTCTTTAATCCTGATTTCTCTTTCTTCTTTTATAGACAACCTAGCATGTCCTCCTGTAGCAGCAGCCTTGCCCGAATGCGGTTTGAGGGTGATGACTCATCAGCTTTTTTACATGTAATGCCACCATAAAGTACTTTATGGGCTGTGTAGCTGGTCAGTCTATACCACTTGGCCTTTGGGTAGGTGGGCAAGTGGTCTTCATGAGCTGCATTAAGTCAGAAGAGGCCCTTTCCTGCTTTTCTGGGTTTCGGTTGGGCTTCGGCCAAGTTGCTGGGCCTCGACCGACTCTCCCTTCAGGCCTCCTTTTGGGCCGGCCCCTTTCTGGAGCCCAAAGTTTAAGTTTTGGTCCAAACAGAACCTTCACTTGCTTGCAATAGATCTTCGGTGAGTCCGTTATTTTCTTCAATATCCTGACGCGTTTGTATCTGATCCGAAGACGAAACTCTACATGAATGTTGTAAACACCGGCCGCAGTCTCCAAGTTAAACTTAGAAACGTCATGTTTTCGAAACTTAACCCACTGCTGCCCTTGAAGAACTACAGGTACAACGGTGGTGTTCTTATGGTCTTGGTAAAAAGGTGTCGAACTCAAACTTGCAACAAAAAACTTCTTGTTTCTGTATTTGCCAATGACTTGGATGCCACGGTAGTCTATGCCGACCCTTTTGTTGGAATTTCTGATGGTAAAGTTGAGTGCAAGGTTGTAGTTGAGAATGTTGTTTCTGCCGGCAGCGAAATCAAATTGGGTGAGAGATGCGTCAGTGATGGTGATTTTGGGCTCTTTGGGAAGGACACATAACCAGATTAAGGAGTAGAAGGAAAAGGCTATTACCCCGAGGAAGGCGAGGATGGCGAGGATGGTGAGGATGTTGAGGATGACACCAAGGCAGCTGCAGTAGTCACGCCGTGAACGAGGCATCGTGTACTACAATGTGGAATTAATGCAAACGTACGTATAAAATTTAAAACACACAAGGGTTTAAGGGAAAGTTTTGGCTTTGTCTTACGAACAAGTAATGAAGCTGGAGTTCTCCGTACGCCTGAGAAGAGTACTCTTTCATACAATTGTGATTTGTAAGCCAAGGCATTTATATAGCCTTCAAATTAACCCTAATTCAAATAGGAAAGCACATAGGATAAAGGGGAAGTAATACTATTACGACCAAGAAAGGAAGCTATATACTAAATTCTTGTGGAAAAAGAGTTAGTACTACGGTCTAATGGTATTTTTCTTAGCCTAATTGTCAGGAATGACGAATTCACAACCGATTCAAACTTGTGGAAAAAGAATTACCTAAAAACCTGAAAAAGGGGGAGTACTGATTCAAACATGTAAGAGCTCGTTTGGATGTGCTTTTAAAATGACTGAAAGCGCTTTTAGAGAAAATGTTTTTTGGTTTCAAAAACACTTAAAGTGCTTTCTACAAGAAGCACCATGTGCTTCTTCCAGGAAGCACTTTAAGTACTTTTTCAGAATTTACTTGCATTTTTATTAAGGATTGGTTCCAAAAACATTTTCACCAAAAGTGCTTTCAGTCCTTTTAAAAGCACATCCAAACGAGCTCTTACATGTTTGAATCAGTACTCCCTCTTTTTCAGTTTTTTAGTTAATTTATTATGTGCATTCTTTCATCACTAAGGATTTTTTATGCAACGGTATATTTATACCAATGCAGAATGGGATGGGAAGATAAATCAGTTGTGAATTCGTCATTGCTGACATTCAGATTAAGATGAATATACCATTAAACTGTAGTTCTAACTCTTCTTCCACAAGGATTTAGTATATAGCTTCCTTTTCCCGGTCGTAATAGTATTATTGTCCCTTTATCCTATATGCTTTCCTACTTGAATTAGGGTTAATTTGAAGGCTATATAAATGCCTTAGTTTATAAATCAGAATTGTATGAAAGAGTACTCTTCTCACGCGTACGGAGAACTGCAGTATCATCACTTGTTCATAAGACAAAGCCAAAACTTTCCCTTAAACCCTTGTGTGTTTTAAACTTTATACGTATGTTTGCATTAGTTCCACATAGTACACTATGCCTCGTCCATGGCGTGACTACTGCAGCTGCGTTCCTGTCATCCTTGCCATCCTCGCCATCCTCGCCATCCTCGGCGTAACAGCCTTTTCCTCCTACTCCTTAATCTGGGTATTCGTCCATCCCAATGAGCCCAAGATCACCATCACTGGCGCATCTCTCACCCAATTTGATTTCGCTGCCGCCAGAAACAACATTCTCAACCACAACCTTGCACTCAACTTTACCATCAGAAATTCCAACAAAAGGGCCGGCTTAGACTTAGGTGCATTATTTATCATACTTTCATATTAATTATCCTTAAGTTTTGTTAAGGAACTGATTATAAAAGAGCCTTATTACTTTCCTTTTCTCAGTTTCAACCATACTGCACACTTAGAACGTTTTTGGTGATAATTCGACTTTCCGGAGGAATTTTGATGCAAGGACAATTGGAAAAGGAAGCTAAGAGGCTGAAGATTGTTGTGTCCGAATTTCATATTTTCCATAGAGCCATTCATTCCAGTTTTACAAATCAATCCCGCGGAAGTTGTTTTCCGTCAGAACTGCGCAGCTGTGGGAGAATGAATATTTGAAGGCTTTCCCGATTTTTCGTAGTGGCGTGCGATATATGCTTGGAAAGATAAGAGATAAAGCTACGTTTCCTATATTTTTACAGAATTTTCCAGAAGATAAATCGATCCCAAAACTGGCATGCAAGACAAATGACGTGTTTCCCAAGCCAAGAATGATTCTTTCCTAGTTTGTGTCATTAATTGTTTAGGAGTTTGTTTTATTTAGGAGAGTTTCTCCCAGACCTTTTAGGGTTTTTCTAGTATAAATAAGGTGTCTTAAGCTCTCTCTAGATAGCTCGCAAACCCCCGTATATACTACCCTTGCATAACCCATATCACCCACACCATACTACCATTCACTATCTTCGCATATCACCCACACCATACTACCATTCACCATCTCCGCAATTTGCGAAGAAGAGCTTAGGGATGTGTTTTGCCATGGATTCCAGGTTCTATCTTTCTTTTATTTTTATTTCCATATGTAACTAAGTTATTTTCTAAGGTTTATGATGAAGTCATGACATGAATATTTGTGAAGTACTTTGTTAATTATTATCCGATTATATGTCATGTTATATTCTTAATCTTTGTGGATATTTTATTCTAGGTTCAAGTTTCTAATGACTGATCACTTTTAGGAATTTTGCATCTAGATAGTTAGATAAATCTATGAGGATGACCAATCAATTAGGTTTATTGGAACTAAGATTAAGAAGAGTAGACAAACTAGTGAGGATGACCAATATCAAGCTAGTTCTACTTGGTTGACATGATTCTTCTACACTCATTGGGTTTTTATGTGTTTAATTGTATGCCTAACTAATAGGATATAATTATCATATAGAGATACCAGAGTTGATGTCTGACCACGGATTAATTCATACCTTAGAAAGAACAACCTTTAACATTGGCATGGTAATTGGATAGTAGTTGGCTCTAGGAAAAGTAAATAGGATTGTTGTTGGTGGGTTCATAACCTTTCTTGTGTTGTGTGTTTATTTTAATTAATTATCTTCTCCTTTTCTTGTTAATTTTAGTCTTAATCAATTACTCAATTATTCAATTCAATCTATCATTTGTTTGTTTAATATAAGTCTTGCGTGATTAATCGGTTAAATTGGTGTTAAAGCAATCCCTGTGGGATCGACCTCGTATTTGCATATATTATTACAATTGATTCGGTTAATGGGTGTTAAAGCAATTCCTGTGGGATCGACCTCATATTTGCATATATTACTACAATTGATTTGTGCGCTTGCGTGTTTAATTTGGTTTAGATTAATCTATTATTTAGGTTAGTTTAAATATATATCACTACCGTGGCATCCAAGTCATTGGCAAATACAAAAACAAGAAGTTTTTTGTTGCGAGTTTGAGTTCGACACCGTTTTACCAAGACCACAAGAACATCACCATTGTGCCTGTAGTTCTTCAAGGGCAGCAGTGGGTTAAGTTTCAAAAACGTGACGTTTCTAGGTTTAACTCGGAGACTGCGGCTGGTGTTTACAACATTCGTGTAGAGTTTTATCTTCGGATCAGATACAAACGTGTCAGGATATTGAAGAAAATGACGGACTTGACGAAGATCTATTGCAAGCAAGTGAAGGTTCCATTGAGTAGTTATAATGAAACATGTGCAGGTGGTTTCAAATTCAACCCTACCAAGTGCAAGAATGTTCAAGGAAGTGCAGTAGCCGTACTAAATTGGTGGAGGTACCGTGTTCGATGAAAGAAAGATTGTTAGTTAATGAGTATAATGTGGCATGCAAACTGAAGGTTCCTGTGAAATCGAACGGAAAGTCTTGTTAACATTTTAGAGTGCCTAGTGCAAATTAAAGGCGTAGTTTCATATGTAATAGAACTTTATGGCTTAATTTTCATTGTATTGCATAACTGAAATATATATACAAGATACAATCCTTATTTTATAAGGAAACAATAGACAATAAAGGACACACACATATATCCTTCCTAATAAAGGATTCCTAATATTCACAACATATTTACATACCCTTTAATTACTACTCACGGCAACACTCCCCCTCAAGTTGGAGCATAAATATCACACATGCCCAACTTGACAAGTGAGTCACCAAAAGATCTACTACACACGTCATGAGTGAGGATATCCGCAAGCTACTCTTCCGAGTTCACAAATGGTATTGACACAATCTTCTTCTCAAACTTTTCCTTAATAAAATGACGATCAACCTCTACATGCCTTGTTCTGTCATGTTGTACCGAGTTCTCTGCAATCTCCCATGCAGATTTATTATCACAATACAAGCTTATGGCCTCTTTTGCTTTGAAACCTAGACCCCAAAGTAACTTACATAACCAAAGAACTTCACATACTCCATGTGCCATACCTATGAATTCGGCCTCAGCTGAAGACCTTGACACCATATTTTGCTTCTTGCTCCTCCAAGTAACTAGATTTCTGCCAACAAACGTAAAGTATCCAGAAGTAGAGCACCTATCAGTCACATCACTTGCCCAATTAGTATCGGTAAATTCCTTAATCCTCAGATGACCAGAATTTTTATACAAAATTCCTTTTCCCGGAGCCGACTTTAGATAAGCTAAAATCCGCATAACAGGTGCCATATGATCCACACTCGGTGAATGCATAAACTGACTCATTACACTTACTGCATAGGCTATATTCGGATAGGTATGAGCTAAATAAAGTAGTCTTCCTACCAGCCTTTGATATCTGCCTTTATCTATTGGTTCTTGATCTGGATAAATTCCCAAGTAATGTTTCTCCACAATGGGAGTATCCATAGGTTTACACCCAAGCATACATGTTTCCTTCAATAAATCCAGAACATATTTTCGTTGAGACAAGAAATACCTTTGGATGGATGAGCAACTTCAACTCCAAGAAAAAACTTTAAGTCACCTAAACTCTTCATCTCAAACTCGGCAAAAAGATTCTTCTCCAGTTTGACAATCTCATCTGAATCATCACCTATTATTATCATATCATCTACATAAATAATCAAGGTTGTTACTTTACCATTTCTCCGCTTCACAAATAAAGTATGATCAGAATGACTCTGATAATACCCATTCTTTCTCATGGCCTGAGTGAACCTCCCAAACCATGCACGAGGTGACTGCTTAAGCCCATAAAGTGACTTTCGTAATCGGCACACTCCCGATTCTTCTCCATTACTATACCCTAGAGGGAAATCCATATACACTTCTTCCTCTAGATGTCCATGAAGAAATGCATTTTTTACATCAAACTGTTTCAGTGGCTAATTCAAATTTGCAGCTAATGAGATAAGGACTCGTACCGTATTCATCTTAGCCACGGGAGAGAAAGTTTCCTGATAATCAACTCTGTATGTTTGAGTATACCCTTTCGCCACCAACCTTGCTTTATACATGTTGAGTAATCCGTCAGCCTTGTATTTAACTATAAAAACCCATCGGCACCCAACTGGCTTTTTCCTTTCGGCAACTCAACTACTTCCCATGTATTATTTTTCTGCAATGCCCTCATCTCTTCATCCATTGCTTCGGTCCATTCTCGACTTTTCAAAGCGTCTTCTACTTGAGTTGGTACTTGAATTGAATCCACATTATTCACCCAAGCTTGACGTTCGGATGAAAGGTTTTTACAGGACAAATAATTGGCTATGGGATACTTCAATTTTCCCTCCGGAGAGAACCTGTCAGGAGGTACATTACGATTTTGTCTTGGTGGCAATTTATATGTACTTATAACATCATTAGTTACATGAGTATCACTAGTGCTTAACTCAAGGATATCTAGAGAAAATGTATTGGACAACGGCACTGTTGAGCTAAAGAGAGGAGATAAAGCTTCGGCAACAGCTGGTTGACCATCAGTGCACTCCTCTTCGGCAGCACCAATACACGAACTGGCAGCCTCTTCTTCGGTGAGAAGCTGCTGACCACTTGTAGCAGGTTCGGTGAAAAACTGTTTACCACTCACAACAGGCTCGGCAGGAGGAGACCGAGCATCAACTGCATCACTCTGCACGGCACCGTGCACTCCCCCTGAAACCGTTACCTCTTGTACATCCAACCATTCAAAATCACCATCAAGATCACAACTAGAACTCTCCCCCTTGTGATCGAAATGTGGTGATACGGGAGCATAAAAATATTCAGACTTAGAGAAAGTCACATCCATGGTTATATATACATGTGGCGAGTTGCAGGGTGGTAACACTTGTAACCTTTCTAGTGGGATGAAAAACCCACAAAGACACACCGAAGAGCACAAAGATCCAAATTTACTATGATGAATCTTGTGAATATGAACATAAGCAAAGCATCCAAACACTCGAGGAGTGAGAGTATTGGTATAAACAAGCAGAACATGTTCCGTCAACACTTAGAGTGGAGTACGAAATTCGACAACCCGGGATGACATGCGATTTATAACATACACGACATAGGTGATGGCGTCTGGCCAAAAACTATTGGGCACAAACCCACCAATAAGCAATGCATGAGCAGTTTCCAAAATATGACGGTTTTTTCTCTCAGCTACCCCATTTTTGTGGGGTATACGAACACGTTTCTCATGAAGAATTCCTTGATCACGGAAAAAGTAGATAGCTCAAAGTTAACATATGCTCCCCCATTATCAGTACGAAGAACCTTAATAATAGTAGAATATTGTGTAGCCACCATCTGAGAGAAAGACCGAATGATCATACTAACATCACTTTTATGTTTCAACTGATAAACCCATGTCATACGAGTGCAATCATCAACAAACGTAATAAACCATTTAATTCCCGAAGTAGTACTAATAGGGGAAAGCCCCCACAAATCAGAGTGTACTAGTGCAAATGGATAAGATGTTCTATTCATACTTGGAGGGAATGAAGCACGATGACTTTTGGCTAAAATACATACTTCACATTTCAATTCTGAGTCTTCAATACCACTGAACAAATCAGGTAATATATGATTCAAATAACCAAACGATGCATGCCCTAAACGACGATGCAATAACAATACCTTCTGTAGATTACTATTACGTGACTCAAGAACCAAATTAGCTCTTCCAAGAACCACGTCATCCACATAATATAGCCCCTCTCTCTTAGTGCCACGCCCAATGATCTCCTTTGTCTGAATATCCTGAAGCAAGCAAAATGAAGGATACATTAATACAACACAATCCAATTGTTCAGTGACTTGAGGTACAGACAATAAGTGATGGGACATCACAACTTTCCACGCAATAACTCTAATTGAAGAACACAGCCAATACCGTAGCAGCATCAAGTATTTGTATGGTAGTAGACAAGCAGCAGACAACTACACACTGCAAGTCAATACACGATACACTTGCAAAAGCACAACACCACACACAGTAGCAGCAGGAACAAGTCGACCGAATACAGCAGCGGAAGAAAAATATTGTTTTACAGTTTCTAGGGTTACTGCAAACTTGGCTTTGATGCCAAATACAACTTTATGGCTTAATTTTCATTATATTGCATAACTGAAATATATATACAAGATACAATGTCACGCCCCGACCCGCGAATAAAGACTATTCACGAGTTAGGGTGTGAGCCATATCTTAGCTATAGAAATAAAATCTACAACCAAGATATGGTGGAAAATAAAATAAAATTATAACGATTATACTTACATTAGATAACAAAATCTTACATAAAATTTATCAAATACGCAGTGGAAATAAAATATTAGTATACCAAAATTAATTCATAACAAAAGTACCAACTTAAATAATAATTGATATGAGTAGCTCTTGCAAATACATAAAATGTATGCAATGAGATGCATGAAGGTACTCACTCCCTTCTAATCTTGTCAACACACATCTAAGGCACCCAAGCCTGCACATCCCATACCATGCTTATACTACTTGGCTCCGAGTACGTTAGAATATGAGTTAACTCCCGTTCATCCCTTAAACCCAACTTTTGTAATTAAACTCTCAGTTTCCACTTTATTAAACAGGCACTTCCCCCGACACCCAATTGTATATTCAAGGCCTGCACCCTACGCCTGACATATACAAGATTTCATTATTTTTACAATCAACCAATTGTATACTCAAGCCCTGCACCCTACGCCTTACATATACACGGTTCATTATTTTATATTCAAGGCAAACTTCAGCCCTTGAGTATCCTCACAACGCAAACACTTTACAAACTCAACACAACTCTTTTTCTTGCTTTGCAATGCATATGTATATGTCATGTTCACATAGATATCAATACTCACATTTTATCTAACAAGCCTGCAACTTCAACATAAATCAAATTGATTAGTAACAAGAGTAATATAATCATAATATTAACAAAATAATAATCTATAATGTAAATGATAAGCAATATGTTACCATTTCCTCATTTTTTTATTGTTTCAATTTCATTTCCTCTCTCTTGTTCTCTTTCTTCCTTCACCACTTCCCCTTCCTCTTCTTTAATATAGCTGAAACTCTACATATGTAATAGGAGTTAGATTGTTGAAAAACTTCCATGAAAGTGAGCCAAAGAAACTAGAGATGTTGGCCATGCAAAGAGGTTGGCAGAGAAGGCTAGCTCAACCAAACATCAACCGTTTGAACTGGGATACAAGTCAGCACATAGATTAGATTGTCATGGTTTTTGGATATATTATAAAGAAGTTGATAAGGAACAACTTTTGTAAAGGAAGTGTTTCGATTAGAGCTACGAAAAATAGGGTTTTGGTACTCATAACATGGCTGTTCAGTTTTCTCCGGGATTAGAGACATGAGTTGGTATTTCAAACATATTGGACGATCACACCGTTGGATTTTTCTGAAATTTTGATATATCATGGTAGAGAGACAGACGAACAACTCTCATGAAGGAATTATTATAATATAATATATGGATGATGGTGTTTTGATCTGTTAAATAGGCTGGACGAATTTCTAGTTTTGGATATCTTTCTTTTGATAGATGGAGTTTGGTGGAGATTTGTTGGGTAAGGTCTCATGTATTTTCCGGGATTTGTCTCACACTTTTGTACATCATTCTCAAGGAAAAATAAATGGAGATTTTTGATGGTTTGGTGGAAGTGCTTCTCATGTCAATGATCTCAAAATGTAAACGCATAAACACATAAGATTTAAGTGGTTCGCCAAATCGACTACATCCACTGGGGTAAACACATAAGATTTAAGTGGTTCGCCAAATCGACTACATCCACTGGGGTTCTT
Organism: Malus fusca; assembly: GCA_035220775.1. Lineage (NCBI taxonomy): Eukaryota > Viridiplantae > Streptophyta > Magnoliopsida > Rosales > Rosaceae > Malus > Malus fusca. The sequence goes on from CM069069.1 coordinate 29,181,320, forward strand.
CTTCTTCTTCACTCCTCTCCAAAGAATCTCCACAAGTGTGCCAATAGAAAGAAAGCAAGTGTAGTGCCAATCATTAAACATAAAATGTGTTCCAATAGAAACTCACCAAATGTTAACCTAATCATCACCATGAAATGTGTTCCAATCACAAGGCAACAAATGTTGTCCTAATCCTTAGCAATGAAATGTGTTCCAATGGAAAAACAACAAGTGTTAGATTAATCATGAATTAATGAATATCATGCAAGGTGTTCCTTGCACCCAAAGGCCACATCCAAACAATTTGGGGAATGAATCCTCAACAATTATCAGCCATGATATGTGGTTCAATAGAAAAACAACAAATGTGAAGTTAATCAATACCATGCAAGGTGAACAAACACTCAAAAGCCACGTTCAAAGTCTAAGGGATATGCATCCCACCCGTTCTCACCTCATTGGAAAATTTGGAATGATAGATTGAAGCATTGAAGAGAGAATATAGACAATTAATTGAAATTCCCCTAGGTAGTGAGTAAGCATTCTAAAACAACAACAACATATTGCCACATGCATGCCAATACATACACATACCTAGTCTATGGCTCTATATAGACTCACACCTCTCCAATGTTTAGGGGTGAGTAATCTCTCTACATTAACTCAACTTGCCAACTCACTCCTACTTGGTAAAAATATCAAACCAAACTCAACACTTAGCCACACGTATAAGCCGAAGGCTTCCCACCTCCACACCCTAATTATTAGCTTCTATTAATTACCAACTTCCACCTTAACCTATCTAGAGTGGTGACTAACCCCTCCTCTTTATTCTCTAATGGTTGACAAAACTCTACTTAGCCTTTGTGAGAAAACAAAGCCAAACTCATGCACTTAGACACATGCACGTATGCTATATAGACTTCCACTCCACATTTAGAGTGGTGAGTAATCACCAAATCATTAACTCCTAATATTTCAAACTCTCCACCTCATATTTGAGAGAAAATAACAAAATAAAACTACTCATTTAGTCCAACCTCAAACTCTCGGCCCTTTGTGAGTAAAATCAAACAAAACTCATTTAATCTCCCTTCTCCAATTCAAACTAAAAATATCTCTAATTACATATGAACATGAAATAGCTAGTTTTTGAAATAATTTGTAGGAAAAAGGATTTTACATTGAAACTATAATTTACATATCGAAAATAGGTTCTTGTAAGTAAAAATAATTACCCACATACCCACATATATACATATAACCATTTTTTTTTTAATACGGGGCATTACATACAATCCTTATTCTATAAGGAAACAATAAACAATAAATGACACACACATATATCCTTCCTAATAAAGGATTCCTAATATTTACAACATATTTACATACCCTTTAATTACTACTCACGGCAACATATTTTGTGTTTTTTTTTTTATTATCTCTTAGCGCTTTTGTTCTTTTGATCTATTCTATTATGTATTCTACAATTTGGGTAACGCTAGGGAGACCAAATTTTTTAAACCAAATGATGTGGTTGTAGATGATTGGATTATCAATTAAGTGTCGATTAACTTACTTGTCTCTTATTAGTGACACATAATTTGATTTGCAAATTTGATCTCTTAGCATTATCCATTCACTAATGGCTGACGGGGCACCACACCAATAATACAACATCTGGAATGTTATCTTATTAACATTAGCGCCAATTATTTTAAGGTTTACCAATGAGTCTTTGTTGATCCAGCGAAAAGCAACAATGGATCCTTCTTGACACATTGTTTTCAAATGAAAAATAAAATTGCAAATCTTGTTTCTCCGTATGCAAACTTTCTTGGCTTAAAACATGCTAAATAAGAGTTGGATCCTTATAGAAATATTGGGCTAAATGAATATTAATTTGAGCAATTGGCTAAAATGATTCAAAATTTAATTCTAAAACGATGAGGTATGGCAACAAAGATTTAGTTTCGAATCATTTTAACAGTCGACCCTCTCACCCATCCTCAGTAACGACCCTAATAAGATATAAGTCCATTTACACTCATTTATTAGGTTTAGTTTTGAAAATTTTGCTTATCGATTGAGGTCCATTGATTAAATATTTTTAAGCTTGTAATTTGTAATATTTTTGAGTGCCTTTGATACCCTTAAGTTAGTTTAGGCGTCCAATCTATCTATTAACGAGATTAATCTTAACCTATTTTAGTTAAATGCCAGAAATTTTGTTACTTGTATATCAGTTACGTGTTATACAATTTGACTTTCAAAGTTTGCAGCAAAATTTCTTTTTCTTTCTATTAGGTCGTTGAGTTGGTATTTGTACTGTATTTACCGGATTCAGCCGCAAAACTCGATTGTACTTCAGATTGTTGTCCATGTGAGCTTGGTTTTCATCTCGGTCTTCAAAATTGTTAAATATTAATTTATTAAAGTTTCTGTTTTTGGGAAACTAAATGGTTATCTATCAAATTAATTAAAGAAGATCAATAAACAAAAGTTAACAAAGGTCTGTGAATAACACTACCCTTTTATTTTGGGGTGCATTTTTGCCCACCACTCTCAAGTAGTGCTACACACACATAAATTTATAATGCACACATCCTTGTCTGCATTTATTTGAGGATGGAAGTACATGTGTGTTGATGTTTAAACCTCTTTGTAGATAAATTTTTTGAGTACATTGATATTTTTACACTAAGAAGAGAGGGAGTTCGGCTAACCCACGAAATAAGCAGCCTAATTTGGTATTGAATTCGCCATCCACGAGATTCCAACCTAAGACCTCTCAATTCCTAGTGAAGGGGAATACCACCAGACCGTGGTATTGACTATTGAGGGGCTCCTCTTTGCAGATCAATTATAATTGAACAAGTTTGTTTTTGTTTAGTTAAGTGTAATTGCTAGTCTAATGTGAACCATTGGATCATAGTCTATGTGCATCACTTAGATTTAGCTGTAGTGAGTCATAACTCATGACCATTGTAAGCATCTTATATGGTGTTTTATTTGAATGGCTAGATTGATTATGACGTAAGAGAGAGAAGGCTCCCCTCCTTGCAGGGGCAATATTTTGCTCATGCAGTGTGTGAGATATCAATGAATCACCGTCTTCTTCCTTCCTAGAAAATCCAAAGTGAAAATCATTCCATTTTTTCTTCAAGCTCTTGACTAAATGAAATACAAAATCGCATACAAACATTACTAACAATGTGTGGGAGAGAAACTAGCCAGTGCTGGTTACAACCGATAATAGAGTAACGAGTTTTTCCTAATTTTCTTTTTATACAATCAACATTGTACACTAAATTGATATAAAGTGCGGGGAAGAGGATTCAAATTTGAGTGAAATGGGGAGTATAACTACATGTTAATTTTGATTTGTTACTGTACATGATCATCTCAAGTTCAACATTGATCGACACTGGACATGAGCCAATGTTGTTGTATCATGTACGAAGAAGCAATCGTAGCTGCCAAAAACCTCGTATATAACTTGCATTTGCTAGCCCTTTGTTACTGTTTGTTTTTCTTCTTACTTTTGCTACCCGTAAAAAAGAGGGTGCTAACTGTCATGGAAAACTTGTTTAGGGGATTTTGAATATGAATTTTTTGGTTCTAACCTTCATTTTGGGAAGACTTGCATGAAATCGGTTGTGAGCTAAGTGTTGTTCCCGTCCAATTGTTGTATCACAATCTGTTGTGAGCCAAATGTACTGAGCCGTGTTCACGACACTGAAAAATCTCTACTAAATTAAAGGGGAAATGCAGGATCTTTCGACTACGTGTCATAATCGGGCGCGAAAAAAAACACTACGTGCGTTCAGACTCTCACGGTCTCAAACCATTATTTACAATAAACGACACGGCGATGCGCTTGGCCAGTACGGAGTAATTTTCCTTACCGCCACATATACAATGGGAAATTCAAATTTCGTAGCAAAGTGGGGAAAGTGATTGAGAGCGTTTGAGGACGAAGCTAGGTTTTTTCTTCAATCCAATCAGGTACACAATTGTTCAATTCCCAATTTATTTTTTTAATTTTCCTTTTAGGGTTCAAATTAAAAGCAAAAATTATCAATTTCGTTAGTCCAATTTCGACTTTGGTTCCAAGAATTCCCGATAATTCTATTAACCCTGCCTAGAACCCATTTCTCAATTCGATTCCGTAGCTTTTATGTCCCTCTATTTTCTGTTGTTTTTTGCACTGTGTGAATTTATAGTGAGAGTTGAATTAGGGCATGGATTCGTCGGATGATGAGGCGGAGGCGGTGCTGCAATCCGTTTCAAATTACCATTTTGTAGATGACAAGGATGAACCCATCTCATTTCACGTTCTGCCAATTCAGTGGAGTGAGGGTGAGAGGCAAGACGGCAAGAAAATGCAGATATTTGTGCGTGGCACTGCTGATAATGGGCTTCAGAAACTGTATAAGCATGTTATCGCATGGCGGTTTGATCTTTCCAATGTCGATCCTGAGATATCGGTGCTCTCTAAGGAAAATAACTGGCTCAAGCTTCAGAAGCCGAGGAAAAGCTTCGAGGAAGTAATAAGGTCAATCTTGATAACAGTGCAGTTCCTTCACTATGTGAGGAGAAATCCTGAGACATCCGGCAAATCTTTGTGGGATCACTTATCTAAAGTTTTCAGGTATCTTTGGATCTTTTAAACATCTCTTCACTTTCGATCGTTATCCTACACCAAAGTTTGACGGTTTTTCTCATTTTGCAGCTTGTACGAGTTCAGGCCTTCTCAGAATGACCTGGTGAATCACATTCCTCTAATTAGTGAAGCTCTTAAACGGGATGATGCGTTAGCAAAGTGCAAGGTTTTGTCTATCTTCTTTTCTTATCATTGTAACTGTACCATGTAATTAGTCATTTTTCTAACAATTCATATCAGTATATAGTTTCCAGATATTTCAGAGTACTATTTTCTACTCTTTTGCCTTCTGTGTAGTGCAAATGAACGTTTTGTCAAATTCCTAATGCTGGAAGCATGTCTGGGAAAATTCAACACACGTAGGTTAAGTAGACGCCATCTGTTAGATGCATAGTATGCTGGTCATGCTCTTCAAAGTTCTTGGAGCCATCTTGAGAAAATTCACCAAAATCGTCCTTTACCTGATTTTTGTACTTTAAATGCTCTGCTGCAAGTTTTTCAGTTCTGAATGAACGAACAAGGATTTTTGCCTGAGATAATCTGTGAGATACTTCTCATCAATGTCAAATCACATCAAGTTGTTTGAACATATAAATTGTATTGCAGTAATAGGTAGAAGTGGCACACTGCATAATCATTTATTGAGTTGGTGTATTTTGGTGGTTATGGTTGGTATTCTTCAATATAGGTTTTCAATCTGGATTTTGGAGCAGGCAAACCAGTACTGTTTCATCCTTCCCCTTTCTTGTTTTAAATGTAAAATTAAAACTTATAGATTTGGGAACCTTTATGTGAACATGTTGAGCTCTAAGTACTACCTGCTTATTCATTAATTGACAATATGAACCTTAGATGGTGAATCGAACTTTCTGTTGTGTGAATTATATTATGATTCAACCTTTCTCTTTGCTTGCTCTTCTTTCACTTGATTTTAGCTTCATTTTGTTTTCAATCCGTATTATTTTCTGTTCTTATCGTTCTGCACGAACTACAAACTGTCCTTATGTTTATGCATGGTTGAATAAAATTGCAAACTGTGTTTTGAAACAGTTTTTAGTCAATTTACTTGAAGAGAAGACCAACAAGAGGAAACTGTATGATCAGGTCATCTTCTACTGCTTACTTGTTTTCTCTTTCATTAGCACAATTTTATCCTTTAGCTCTTTAATTTTTCTTTTAGGTTCATGTTATTGTGTTTGAGCCAGTGAACTCATTGGATTTTCAGGACATTCAAGCTACAACAAAACCTGGATTTATAGTTGATGATACGGAAGAAGATATGATTGACGCTGAAGACAAGTCCAACGACGATGATAACCTGTTTGATTCTGTTTGTGCTTTTTGTGATGATGGTGGCGATCTTTTGCGGTATGCTCTGTTGCTAATACTTATTACAGATTCATGATATCAACATTTTTTAAATAACTTGATTTCATAGAAGTTACTGCATCCACATATATATATTTTTTGCTCTGCAGTTGTGAAGGGAGATGCCTAAGGTCATTTCACGCAACTGTCGAGGATGGTGAGCTTTCTATGTGTGAGACCCTTGGCTTTACCCAGGATGAAGTAGAAGTACGCTCTTCTTATTTACTTTTGATGTGAATCTTTTTCTCTTTCCGTTTGGTGGTTTCTTTTTGTTATTGATATTATGATTATTTTATTTTATTCTCTGAACTTGGCAGGCAATTCAAAACTTCTTCTGCAAGAACTGTCAATATAAACAGCATCAATGCTATGCTTGTGGGAAGTTAGGCTCCTCGGATAAATCTTCAGGGGCTGAGGTATGAATTATTTTCTACATAGCTGGTGTTTACATGCTAGCTTGATTAGTTTAAGAATGTAATTTCAGAACCATGAATTTTTTAGTTTTTCTACGTTGTTCGTAATGAAGCAATACTGACGTAGTGTTCTAATTTTGTTTGTGTGGCAACATGATGTATTGTTCTGAATTTAGCTTCTTGGGATCAATTTATAGTGTTAGGTATACTCGCTCAAAGTCTTCTGCTACGCTCTGTTGATCTCTTTCTTTGACTATACTTCTTTTTGTCTCCTTTGTTGTGCTTTTTATGATGCTATCTTAGGTTAGTACCTACATCTTTTCTTCAGTGTGTTAGTAGTTCTTCATCTTTTGAGCGTCATTTCTTGTTGGAATTCCTTTTTTGTTTTTATTTTTTATTTTTATAATACGCTTTCTTCCTTCTTGATTTTCATTCTACTCAACATTTTCCATCTGGCCCATCATTAATTAATGGAATCTCCCTGGTGCTGGTACAAATTTGAGCATGGTCATTTTAGTCAGAATTCTTTACCCATTTATTTTCCTGGTTAATTTTTTTTGTTCTTTCAATGAGAAATGTATTTTGGTAATAGGAGAGGTGTAACACATAGAATGATAATTATCCTTAAATCATCTGGAAGAATAAAAATATGAATAACCTTCGGCAATGCAGGATAATAATGTAAGACTAGCCTTTTGTGAACATATAGACACTATTATCATAAACAGAGTGGTACCCCTTAAAGCTCTTTGAAGTGGAAACCTAAAGAGAAGTTAAAACAAGTAGTTTTATCCCAAAAACAGTTTCTTGGAAAAACTTGGCATTTCTCTGCATCCATGGTACCCTAAGAATGGTCATCACTCATCACAGATTCACAACGCACCTTTTTATTATTTGAGCTCTAATACTTTGACCAAACCCAGTGAGTCAATTTCCAACAATGCAAAGGCAACCGGGTGCAAAACCAACGCAAACCAATCATTTCAAATACCACCTGCGCATCCAAGAAGCAACTGGTTAAATTGGGGTTTGTAAAGCAATTTAATTTCTTTAGTAAGGGGTCTGGAATTTTTAACGTTTCTTTGTTAATTTTACTGGGAGGATTAGTCATATGTTAGATAAGCTTAATTGAGGGATCTCTTAAATAAGCTTAATTGAGGGACACAAGATAGTGCCCACTCCACATTATATTTCAATGATCCGAACGGTCTAACTTTTAGGTCCTTCCCTCAAAGAACATCGTTGCAATGAAACACCCAAATTGGAAATAGTTTAACCATTCAATTAAATGTTGTCATTTTAGTGTTTTCTTGGAACGGTGACCGTCTTTCTTTTTTTTTGTATGATCTATGAATGAAAATAGACTATTCAAATCATTATACTATAATCCACAGCAGACTATACAAGGTGTCCCTCTGATAAAATTATTCTAGTGATCCTTCAATAGAAGGGACTCATATACATATACATATACATATACATATACATATACATATACACATATACATATACATATATCATAATCAAAGTATTATACTGCCTTTTCTACCTTTTCCTATTGTTTTCATCAGTCTTATGCTGTTTTCTGCCTTTTTGTATTGTCGTCATCAAAGTATTATTCTTATGTTTGGTTTACACTTCAAACATTTTTATCAATTCTGTTAGGTCTTCCCCTGTGTTTCTGCAACCTGTGGTCAATTTTACCATCCACATTGCATTGCAAAACTCATTTATAAAGACAATGGAGTCTCTGCTGAAGAACTTGAGAAAAAAATTGCTCTGGGGGAATCTTTTACGTGTCCGATTCATAAATGCTGCATTTGTGAACAAGGAGAGAACAAGAAGGATCCTCAGTTGCGGTTTGCTGTGTGTCGGCGTTGTCCTAAATCCTACCACAGGAAATGCTTGCCAGAGTAATCTTCTTAATTGTTCTTTTTTGTTTTTACTTTTATATGCTCTTAGGAGACCATGCTTTGGTCTTTTTTTTTTTCCGTGTATAGATGGCTTATGCTTAAATTGCTTGTATCAGGGAGATTGTATTTGAAAAAACAGAGGAAGACGAAGAGGAGGAAGACGAAGAGGAGGAAGACACAGAGGATGAAGGTACAACAACAAGAGCTTGGGAACATCTATTACCTAACCGGGTACTAATATATTGCACGTAAGTATTATTTTTGTGAGCTGATTTTGTTCATTATTTTGTTTGATTTAATTTTTCTGAATGCTTTTTTTTCTTTTTCTTTGGATTAGAAAACATGAGATGATTAAAGACATTGAAACGCCAATAAGGGACCACATAAAATTCCCTGGAGTTAAAGAAAAGAAGACTACCTTTATTCGAAAGAAGACCGATTTTGTAGAGAAAAAGAAAAAAGGGACATCAGAATCCCTTCAAGATAGAGAGATATCTGTGACGAATAAGAGAAAGCTTTCCGCCAAAGAATTCTCTAGGGGCCAAACTGCTCCTATGATATCTAAAGAGAAGCTGAAGTCATCTTCTACCGCAAAAGTGGGTGGTAGCAGAATTAGTAAAAAACTACCTGCTGGGTTAGATACATCAAGAAAGCTGAAAGTGAATTGTGCTTTGAAAAAGAAAGCTAAGATTTCTGTGGCTGGGGAACAAATTACCTCATTGGGTGATCAGCTATATGCCTATGGGAAGGAGTCTTTGCAAATGAAGTCGGGGAAGCAGGGCAAACCTGATGGGGAGCGTGATTTGGCAATATTTAATCCTGCCTCGAAAAAGTTGACCAGCGCACCACCATCTTTAGATGCAGCTACAGAGAGGAGGTAACTTAAGTTGAAATTATTTACCAATTCTGTTCTGTTTTTGCTTTATAACTCGTTAAAGCATTTGTTACTAGCATTACCTCTTTCATTTAATACATAAGGGAGAATGCCTTGAAGGTGAAAATTCAAAATACTAAAACTACACCATTTAACTTAATTTTCTAAGACAATTAAATATACTGGGGTAAAGTGTAAATAACTAACAAGAATTTGAAAACTCAAGTAAATTAAAATACTATGATCAAACCCCACGTAGGTTGGGCTAGTGGTTACCCCCCAACCCACGTACCCATCATCTCCTTTTCATTAGTTTTGCGTCGAGTTTTTAGAAAATAACAAAAAACTAAAATTGGACTAGGGACTAGTATATTCGAGTGTGTGTGTGTGTGTATTACTCTCTCTCTCTCTCTCTCTCTCTCTCTCTCTCTCTCTCTCTCTCTCTCTCAACACATGTGTGTGCACACACACGTATATGATTGGATACTTTACAAGGACTTACCACGGTTGCAGACAAGACAATTGATTTAAGGTTTGAGTAGTTCTTTGATTTGTTTCTTGCAATTCAGGCTATTGTCTTTAATGAAAGATGCTGCGTCTTCAATAACTCTGGAAGATGTTATAAGAAAGCACACAGTTCCATCGACTCATCAATCCTCGTCCAAAAATGCTGTGGAAAGGAACATTACAATGGGAAAGGTAGAAGGCTCAATTGAGGTACATCACTGGGAAATTTCAACTGCTATTTTGCACTGCAAAAAAGTGTGGACTTTTGATGATTTCTCTTATCATGTGTTTGATAATGATATCCACGTGTATTTTAGGCTGTTCGAACGGCATTACGGAAACTAGAGGAAGGATGCAGTGCTGAAGATTCAGAGGCTGTTTGTGCTCCTGAGGTTGTTCACCAGATTTACCAGTGGAAGGTGGTTTTCTAGTCCAGTCTTGCTATCCTACAACTTATGATTAGGCTAAGATTATTCATCTTGATATTGTTTTAAGCTTTAGGTTTCCAGCATTGATGTTTGCTGTCTGTGTGCCATGTGTACTAGACTTACACATCTCAGCTAATTGTCTATTCTTTTAGTTCAGGTTATGCTTGGTTTGTGGTTCGGGTGTGGGGTTGTAAAATAGCCAAGTTAAACTTAGTATCATAGTGCTAAAATGTAATTTGCTGAGTTTTAGCATGCTTGACTAACTAGGCTCTAAGTTGGGCTTTGAATGTTGGTTTCAGGCATGAGGTTGGCTTGCATTAGTTTAAGCTGAATTTAGAGCAAAATGAGCTTAAAGCGTGACTTGACATAATGACTTTAGGAAAATATTGATACATAAGTGAATAAAGAAATAAATAATCATGTAACAAATATAAATTTAAATAGAAGAGCGAAGGATATGGACATCGCACCTGAAGCACAAATAAATGAGGCAACCTCAATTCAAAGAGAGGTGTCTTGTGATGAAATCCGAGGTAGACACTATCTTGACTAGTTTGACTTGTATTTTTAATTTCATATCAAGCTGTAGTAATTTTTTTGAGTGGCTTGTTTCTTTACAAGCCAAGCTCAAATGAGCCAATAACATTTAAAAACATGAGCTGTATTAAGCTGACTGACAACCTTACTAGGTTGGCATATGCTGTTATTCTTCATCCACATTGTTCTAGGGTAGGCAAAGTTAGTCCACACTTTGATAAGGAAGTCATTTGGTACATGCTTAGAGGTTCATTCACATATGAATTCTATACATTATTGTAGCTAAGTTTGTGACATGTTACATTTTCAAATGTGTAATGGCGAGCGTTTTGTGCATCCCTGTGCCTGAACTCTATATTAAGAGCTATATTTGTAGCATCTCTCTCTCTCTCTCTGATCTTAATTTTTCTTTGTTTCCTGTTTTCTCTTTCTTTTTGTGGTTGAGTTTGTTATGTGATTTTATTTGTACGTAATATGTGTATTAAAGGTTCACCAGATAACTGTTGTGTTTTCTAGTTTCCCATTAATTTATTGATTCATTTTCATGCAGAACAAGCTGAGAGTATATCTTGCACCTTTCATGCATGGAATGCGCTACACGTCCTTTGGTCGTCATTTTACAAAGGTGGACAAATTAAAAGAGGTAATTTGGTTGTGTTCAAGGTTTTTATATTTCAAAGTTATGATGCACTCTTTTGCTAACTTATTACTGCTTATACTTTTTTCTCAGCTTGGGTTTTAATGAATTATTTATTTAGAGGAAACTTGCCTTTATGAAGATGTCCAACCCACGCATGTTTGGTGTGGTTGCTTATGCTTAAGCTCACCAGTTAGACAAAAGAGCAAAAATATCTAATCTTCGAAATTCTAGTGTGACTTGCCACCAAATCACCCAAAAATTCACAGTGCTGCGGACTTTTGGTTTACTCATGCTTTCACATATCGTTTTGTGAATTAAACTCTGTTGGTATATACTATATGGTTATTCAATTTTGATTTACTCTCATATAGTTTTACCTCTTATTTATCTGGTCTGCAACTTTAGCCGTTGAGCATGTATTATGAACTTAATGAAACCTTGAAGAATTTTAAAAGCTTGAGTTTAATATGCAGATTGCTGATAGGCTCCATTGGTATGCAAAAGATGGAGATACGGTATGGATCTATATGCTTTTATCTGTGAGATCATTTTAGTACATAGGTGTATGTCTTTTGGATGTTTCTTTTAGTTATGCAGTTGATGACTCTTGTTTGTCTTACCATATGCGTAATTTTTTGTTTGGACAATTGGACTTTTTCCTGGGTGAGGCATTCCTTTTCTTAGAAGCTTCAACCTGAACGCTTTATTTTATTGTTCACCTAAATGCCAACTGAAGTATAAATCTTATACTATGTTCGGCATCTGAGTTTGTGACGACATGGATTATGACAATGGCACAAACTGTGGCAAGCTTGCAGCATTATTCGTATCAACATAGAGTTCTTTCAGAAACTACTTCTAGGACCTGACATCTTTACAATAGCAGAAGCATCAAAATTTATTGTCAAAGGAGAAAAACTTCAGCAGATGAATGGTTTACCTGATGACAAACCCTAACGGGGTTCAATTAGAGTACAGCTGTAATGTCAATAAGGAACTGTATAACAATGAAACTAAAGAACAGTGCTGCGCTTATTAGAGAAATGTTTTTCGAAATGGGATGATCTAGTGTACTTCTGAGGACTATTCCTTGGCTGTGCTCGGAGATGTTTCTGTTCAGCTTTTTTGCGTTTCTGGTAGTTAAAAGTTTCTACTTAGGCTGCTTTTAGATGCATTTTACTTAGTGGACTACCCGGTCTAAAGTATTTGTATGGGATCAATAAAATTGTTTTCTCATAAAAAAATGTTGAATCATAGTTGTTCTTTTTCTGCAAAACTGCAACAGAAGCATCTAGTACCCAAAAAGTTATTACTTTTGTTTGACTTTACACAATTGAACTTGCAATAAGTATATTCACCGCAGAAGTCATAAGCCAGTTAATTGTTGGATGGCTGTCTCAAAGTGCATATTATATGATAACAAAGAGAACTGTTGTGGTTGTGATTCGCATATTTTATGATAAGAAAGAGAACTGTTGTGGTTGTGATTCCTTATTGAACGTGAAATTAATGTTGGATCATGAGCTTAGGTTGTTATGTAGGATTAGCCTGGGTTTCTTTATTATTACGTAGGGTTTTTTGCTAAAATGGTCCCTGAGATTGGCATAACTCCTTACTTTAGTCCCCAACAATGAAAATCGATAAAAGTGGTCCTTGAGTTTGTCCACTGTGAATCATTTTGGTCATTCCATGAAAATTCTGTTCATGTCCTTGTTAAGGCGTTGGTTTGACAAAAATACCCTTAAAAAGGTGGTCATGTGGTCTTTCACGTGACAATTTAACAAGGATATTGACGGATTTTTCACGGAATGACCAAAATGATTTATGGTAGACAAACCAAGGACCACTTCTATCGATTTTCATTGTCAGGGACCAAATTGAGGAGTTATGTATGCCAATCTCATCCTTTTGGCTAAAAGGACTTATTACACATATATATATAATTTTTGTTTTCTTTCTTTTTTTTCAATGTTGATTACCTCAACATTAAAATAATGTTGATTGGGTAGTACCTGATTACTTTTTGTTCCAATGTACAGATAGTGGACTTCTGTTGTGGTGCCAATGATTTCAGCATTGTAATGAAGAAGAAACTTGAAGAGATGGGGAAGAATTGCTTTTATAAAAACTATGACTTTATTCAACCGAAGGTAATAGTCATTCATATACGTCTTTAATGTTGGTCAATCCGCATCATTCATATTACCTATGACATATGCAAACATGGTTGCATTGTTCACCACTGATGAATGTGGGATATGATGTAAGGTAGAAACTAGAACGGTTTCTGCAGCATTAGAAGTTATTCACTAACTGTTTATGATGGGTCTGAACCACTTAGTAGAAATATACACACCCGATGTAGCTTTATAGTCTATCCCTGAAATTTCAGTTGATGGGATTTCAGAGTAAGTGAGATTATGAGACACGCTCCATATAATGAACAACAAACAAATGTACCCGGAAAAAGAATGATGGATGAACTACCTTTTTCTTTATCAGATGCATTTTCAGCCATTAAATGATAAAGTTTGAAAAGTTTGGAGTAGCTATTCATTATATTTTTGCACTTCACTTCTGATGGAAAACGTAATAAGGGATGAGGATGTGGTCAAACATGTAGTTGGATGATAATAGCCTATAGGATATATACGTTGGGGTTCCACCATAATATCATTTGGCAATATGGGGAGTTGCCTAATTATTTATAAGCACATGCAAGGTCCCTTCTTTCCACGACATGGGATTAATATTCTCAACACGCCCCTCACGTTTGGCGAATTTTCAAGCCTAACATGTGGACAACACAAATCGGTGACGTGGAGCACGTGTGGCCGTTGGGCTTCACACATGGGACAACCGGCTCTGATACCATGAAGAAAGTTGTGGTTCCACCATAAAACCAATTGGCAATGTGGAGTGTAATTACTTATAAGCGCATGCAATGTCCCTTCTTTCCCCGACATGGGATTAATACCCTCAACGGTATGCAAGTAACATTGTGCTTCCACTGTGAAGACCTATTGTATTTCAGATTTGGCTTTTATGAGGTTTATACTTACAATGGAATGCAATTTAGACAACCAGCACTGGGAGTTATATTGCTCGCTCTTGATTCTTTCATCCTCATTTTTAAGTAAAAAACGTATTGCGACCAATTTTATCTCTTAAGATTGTTTTCATTTCTTTCTCGTTCCCTATGTTGGGTATAAGGCTGTTAAGTGTGCATTTTACTGGCTTAAACATCAAAACTGGGAAACTGATTATTTTGTGTGTATTTTCATTTGGCAGAATGATTTCTGTTTTGAGAAGAGAGATTGGATGAAAGTAAAACCAAAGGAGTTACCGAAAGGGTCACAATTGGTAGGAAACTGGTGGTTGTTTTTATTTCATCAAGACATTTGAATTTTAGAACCTTTGTGTTAATTGTTTCAGTCTCCGCAACTTTTCTACTTGAGCAGATCATGGGGTTAAACCCTCCTTTCGGAGTTAAAGCAGCTTTGGCAAACAAGTTCATCGACAAGGCTCTTGAGTTCAATCCAAAGCTCCTTATTCTTATTGTTCCACCAGAAACTCAAGGGTAGCTGCTTGCCGTTGTTCATCTCTCTCTTTCTTAAACACAAAGGCATACATAAATGAGGCCATGCCTTTGAGTTGGACTTCAGTTTGCATATAGTTTCTTACATTTGTGTCTTTCATCAGGTTAAATGAAAAGAAATCGCCTTATGATTTGATCTGGGAGGATACCCAGTTTCTGTCAGGAAAGGTATGTGTTTATCCAACTGGCTGAATCTTAATATCTGTTTTGAAATTTTAGAATGTGAATTTACTGGTGACTTGTCTCCATTCAGTCTTTTTATCTCCCCGGATCTATTGATGCGAATGACAAACAATTGGATCAATGGAATGTAACGCCGCCACCACTCTATCTCTGGAGTCGTCCTGATTGGTCTGCTGACATCAAGTCCATAGCCCAAGAGCATGGTCACATCACTGCATCACAAGGGTATACGAAAGATCATTCCGACTCTTTAAATAACGGTCGGTCAATAGGTAATAATGATCAATACGGTGAAGCGCCTATGCTGATTGATGGTGGCATAAAACCCGAGAGTCCTGGGTATGGGAACAACATTATTGATGAGATATGCAAGGAAATTCTGCCACGCATTCAGCCTGCTGAAAAAGGAGATCAGCATTCTGAGCCTGGCAACTCTGGTTCAAGCATGCAGTTCGGAACTACTTATGGTGGGACAAAGTTCAACATTGCTGATGACACCGGTAGAAGGAGCTTCTCCATGAGCAGTGATGAGCCTTACTCGAGTCTGACTCATAGATGGTCTACCGGTCCCAATTCTGGTTATAGGGCTACAAACTTGGAGGAACCGTTTGTGGGGCACACGAGAGAGAGATTGGATAGCCTTGGTTGTAGACCATATTTGAATGAGGCAGAAGATGCATTTAGGAGGGAGTCTGACGTATGCTCTCAGATTCGCCTTTATGGTCAGCAAGATTTTGATTCTTCAAGAAGTAATTATTTGGTGGGTCAGGATTCTGTGAGTGGACAGATTGGATCGTATTCATCTACTGACAGCCATAGTCATCCTGGTCCTGCAGCTGAGTTATCGTACAGAATGAACACATCAGTCATGCAGCGGTATGCACCTTGGTTGGATGAATTGAACCACACGAGGATGGGCCGCTTAGGATCTGAACCTGCTATAGGATATCAACCGCACATGTCCAGTAACAACGGCACTTATGATCCCAGGGCACCCCGGCCCGGTCAACATGGTGGCTCCATGGGTTTTGCTCCCGGTCCTCACCAAAGCTATTCGAACCAAAATTCAGCAGGTTGGCTGAATGAGTAAAACAGGTACAATGTGATAAGTAGGTTCTCCTTTTTTGTACATAAGAGTAGTAAATGCTGGTGTATTAAATACAAGTGTTTTGGCAACATTGTACTTCATGCCACTTTATTATTTTAGTTGCATCTTGAACGGAAACTTATGATTTTACTAGTTGTTCTACCATCCTTTTTTCTTCTTACTTTGGCTAAATGAGTGAGTTTGCCTTGTTAGCGAAGATATATTCCCATGCGTCACAAGCGACTATGAATGAAGCAAGCACATCGTTCTGACTCTCAAATTCACGATCTTTGCCGTGACGCCCAAATGCTGATGGATGATGATTGGCAGATTGTACCGGTGTTATCTCAACTAGTACCGACTCTGTTTTCTCAACTAGTAGCGGTTCGGTTATCATATCCCTATAAATTGTGTCTGAACTATATGCTCCACTCCAGGATGGTTAAATAAGTTAAAACTTTGCGCCACGAGCTTCATGGATTTGAGTCCTTTCGGTGTCTTTTCTGCATTCCCCTGATCTTTTCTTCATGCCGCCATGTTGTTGTGTTGATGCTTTTGGTAAGTGAGGAACTTCAACTTCCTTCCCAAGCATCTATAAAACACCAATTGAATGAGTGAAAATCTAGTTCTAAATCTAATACCATTTTAGAAATTAAAATTTGCGGACTCGTGAATTGGGGATTCTGCCTTTTTTTCGTAGATGTATTCTCGGTTAGAAGTACGATTTTTTTATAGGTTTTTATTCAGTTTTCGTCTTCTTTTTGGTTACATAGTCCATACAGATGAATTTGAATTTGGGAAATACATACAGTTCAGATCCAACAACCAACAAACTGCAAGGGCAGTAAATGCAAGCAAAGGGCCAATGTGTAGTGCAATTAAGGCCCAATTAACAAGGTTTAACAGAAGTTTTAACTTCCACCCAACCTATTCATTTACCATAATCCCCAAACTCAAACACAACTTGAATACTCCTCCCTTCCCTATATCTTTGTAGAGAGAGGATACAAATCTAGAGAGAGAAAGAGACCAGACCAAACCAGAAATGGAGGGTGAAATCTACAACTTCATCAAGGTATGTTTCCTAGCCAACATATCTCTGTGTTATTGTTTCTACATATCATCCAGAATCCCAAAGGGCATCCTCAGGCTCCTCTCTCTCCTCCCCATCCTCTACCTCTTCATCCTCCTCCCCTTAAACCTCCATTCCTTCCACCTTGGTGGGCCCACCACCTTCTTTCTCGTCTGGCTTGCCACCTTCAAGCTCCTCCTCTTCTCCTTTGATCATGGCCCTCTATCTTCTCCACCCCCACTACCCCTCTTCCAATTCATCTCCCTAGCTATCCTCCCAATCAAAATCAAGCAAAACCCACCTCAAAAATCACCCTCAAATCAGAACCCAGATCACAAAATCCCCCCAAACGCCACAAAATCTGACAACACAAGTTACCCAATTGGTAAAAAGTCAATTCTGTTTGCTGTAAAAGCCTTGCTTTTGGCTTTGGTCGTCGGATCATATGACTATAGGCAACATTTACACCCGTATGTTATATTGGCTTTGTACTGCTGCCACCTGTACCTGGGGCTAGAAATTTTGCTACCCCTGTTTGCGACCCCGGCTCGAGCCGTTTTTGGATTTGAGCTCGAGCCGCATTCCAACGAGCCTTACCTTTCTACTTCGCTTCAAGACTTTTGGGGCCGTAGATGGAACCTCATGGTCACAAAGATTTTACGACCCACTACGTACTACCCCGTACGCAATGTTTTCACGCGTGTAGTCGGGCCTCGATTGGCCCGATTTCTCGCTATGATGTCCACTTTTGCGGTCTCAGGTCTAATGCACGAGGTGATTTATTACTATCTGGCACGTGTGCCTCCGACGTGGGAAGTGACATGGTTCTTTGTGCTGCATGGGGTGTGTGTGGCAATCGAGGTGGAGGTCAAGAAGGCAGTGGCCAACAGGTGTCGGTTAAAACCGATGATTTCGGGGCCGTTGACGTTGTTGTTCTTGGCTGTGACGGCCAATTGGCTGTTCTTCCCTCAGCTGCTTAGAAATGGCGTGGATGTGAAAGCTATAAATGAGTACCCAGTTATGGTGGATTTTGTCAAGTCCCACCTGCCCTTAAACTTTTATTGGTGGAAAAGTTAGTTGATACAC
Source organism: Malus fusca (assembly GCA_035220775.1). Lineage (NCBI taxonomy): Eukaryota > Viridiplantae > Streptophyta > Magnoliopsida > Rosales > Rosaceae > Malus > Malus fusca. The sequence continues at coordinate 29,199,671 of CM069069.1, forward strand.
GAATAATTTGTAGGTTACTTTGATGAAAAGACCTATTGCTTCAACTTATTTGTTTTTTTTTTTTAACGAAAGTACGATCATGAATCTTCTCTCTTTTAATTTATCGTATGAGATATGAATTCAGAAGTTCCTTTGAGAAAGCAAGTTCAAGTGTACGCAATGATACAACAAGCGCTTCATAGTTTCTAGCCAAGCTCGTATTGGCGGACAAGTTTGTGGTTTTATTTATATTCCGTTGTGAACCTTGTGATTAATTATAATTAAATGAATATGGTCTTTGAACTAATGACCGTTTGAAAGTATAATCACCCGATTCACCCAAGATAAGGAAGGAACATTATCCAAAACCTTATCCAATTTTGTTTTATCTCAAACTAACCTTATCTTATCTTATCCTACCTTATTTCCAGCTGCAAGGGGGACTCCTTTTCATATTAAACCACCTGATTTCTAGGAGTTCTAAAACAATGCTAACAACTAATCCTTTTCTTCTACAACCTTGGTGCCGTGCCCTAGCCCTATATATACACCTTTGCAGCACATAAGACACCACACACAAGAGCTTAAAATCAGAAAAACACACTTGTGCCGTAGCTTTGCAAGGAAGGAAGGAGAGAGAGCTTTGTGCCGTGCCTGCCATCCAAGGCCATTGGAGTGCTGGAGCGTTTCTAGGTGTATTCTATCCTTAGTTTTAGTTCAATGTTTAAATTAGATTGATTTTGTTTAATTGCAAACATGTGGAACTAATTTCGTTTTAGCTAGAGTTGAATTCAAAGCCATGAACGTATGTGTGATATGAATTGATTACATCTAGTTATTGTTTCATAAATCGTGAATGCAATTTACTTATCTGTTTGATTGATAACTTATTCTTGTGTGTTGATTAAGGAGGCCTACTTAGTTTGCATGCAGGGATTTGATGCTAGAATATAAGGGAATTTCACCTAATAGTTATGAACTTATATTTGCAAGTAGTGAAGGTTGCTAGTCACGATCGCATTAAGTAGATTTCTGGCAGGAGTATCATGCAGTTCATAGTTATGAATGCCTTGTCAATGCTTATGATTTTCACAAAACTTAATGATCTTTGATATGTATCTCTATTATGCAGTTCATGTAGGGAACTTGATAAGAATAATTTGGCTGTGTCGCTAAGTCCAATTCAATGAATTTAGGAAAATCTGATGGTTAATTTGTGCAGTTCACGGTTAACTTGAGGCATTGTCATTCATGGTTTATAGGAAGAATAACTGGAAATCGATTTGTATGCATATGTGTCATGTGTGGAGAAGGATCATCTAGCTAGCCTTTCACCCCTTTCATTCACCCCAATTTCGTATCAATTAGTTTGTTTTCTGCAAGTTACTTAGTTTTAGTCTTAAATTCGTCAAAACAACCCCCATTTGGTATTTTGAGTCAAGTTAAGTTTAGAATTTGTCCAAATCACCCTTTAGTTCCTGTTTTGAGTCAATTTGTTTGTTTTGTGCTGTTTGGAGTCAATCTGGTCAGTTTTGAGTCACTAGAGTCTAGTTATGTGTTTTTGAGTTAAATTTGTGTAGATTAGCATCCCTTCTAATCCCCGGCCTAGAACGATCACTACTTACACATACTACAATTATCAAAAAGAGGGTTTAAGTTTGTGTGCTATTATATATCACATCAAATTTTTGGCACCGTTGCTGGGGATTAGCAAAATTGCTAATCTCCCATTTGTTTCTGTTTTTGTTTTTCTTGTGTTTCTGATTTAGTTTAGTTTAGTTTTCTTTGTTTTAGGTACTAGTTTATGACTAGAAGTTCTCAACCAGTTATTGGGCATATATTGGAGTTTGACGACGATTTTGAACGAACTTTGAAAAGGAAGAGGAAGCAGCCAGAACCCAATCCACCTAGTTCAAGTTCCGAATCTGAATCTGAAGTTGAAATTGAAGAGGAATTGGAAGAGGAACAAGACATGGCTGTTGACAATCGAACAATCAAGGAACTTTCAGCATCAGGATTGGACAATGTCATGCCTCTTTACATTCAATATCCTGCAGCAGCTCAAGGCAAGACCGATGAGTTTGAATTGAAGTCTAGTTTGTTGTATCACATTCCCAAATACCATGGGCTGTCCATGAAGGATCCGAACAAGCATCTTAAGGAATTTGAAGTAGTATGCTCGAGTATGACAACAATCAACGTGGATGGGAATATTTTTAAGATGAAAGCCTTTCCATTCTCTCTTATGGACAAGGCTAAATATTGGCTCTATGAACTAGCACCTAGAACCGTTACTTATTGGGAAAGCATGAAGAAAGCATTCTTAGAGAAATTCTTCCTAACTTCAAGAGTCATTCTTTTGAGGAAGAAAATTAGTGGAATTCAACAAGGCCCGGGAGAATCTTTTCCAGCGTACTATGAGCGTTTTAAGACGTTAGTTGCATCCTGCCCATAGCATCAAATGAAGCAAGAGCTTTTAATTCAATATTTCTATGAAAGACTACTTCCACTTGAAAGACAAATGCTTGATGCTTCAGTGGGAGGTGCCTTGGTTGACAAAACACCAGTTGCTGCAAAGATCTTAATAGCGAACCGAGCCTTGAATGCACAACAATACGAGGGAGTTGGACAAAGAGACCCTCCACGGCAACACCAAGTTAATGAGGTAAGTTCAATGGCAGAAATTCAATCTCAATTGGCTAATCTCACTGTTCTTGTGTCATAGGTTGTGGAAGGATCCAAAATGCAAGGAACAAGCACTTGTGGCGTGTGCTCTATGCAAGGACATCTCAATGATCAATATCCTCAGTTGATAGAGAATGGAGGATGGGAAAATGCCAATGCCATAGGTTATCAAGACCACAATCAGCCAAAATATAATCCATACTCCAACACTTACAATCCGGGCTGGAGAGATCACCCAAATATGAAGTGGAAGGAGCCTCAACAAACTCAACAATAAGGGGATTTAGACAGCCACCTCTCGGGATATTTCAAAGGCCATTCGCACCAACACAACCTCAACCACAATCTGCCCAACCAAATTCAGGTTCGTCAATGGATAACGATAAAATTCTTCAAATACTAACTTCGTTGACGCAGGGATTAAAAAATCAAGCCAAAGAGGTGGGTGAATTGAAGAATCAAATGGGGCAAGTGGCGGAATTCATGGGACAGTTTAGAGAACAAGGCAAATTACCTAATTCAACCGTTGTAAATCCAAAGGGAGGATTTGAAACCGCCAAGGCAATCATGTTAAGAAGTGGCAAGGAGGTTGGAACCAACCCACAAACATCCAAATCAAGGCAAAATGAGGACGAAAAGTTGCTGCTTGAGGAGGAGGAAGAAAACAAGGCCACGACAAGGGTAGAACAACCTTTGCCGCAACCCCCTAAAGCTTCTAAGCAGTCCAATACAGGTAAGTTAGGTTCAAATTCAATTCATCCTAACACTATTCTGCCGAATGTACCTTTCCCTCGCAGATTTATGCAATCTAGGAAAGAAAAGAATGAAAAAGACATTCTAGAAACCTTCAGGAAGGTGCAAGTCAATATCCCGCTCCTTGATGCAATCAAACAAGTTCCAAAATACGCCAAGTTTTTGAAGAAACTTTGTACAACAAAGAAGCGGATTCCGGAGAAAGAGGTGGTACATGTAAGTGAAAATGTCTCTGCAGTTTTGCAACGAAAGCTTCCATCTAAATGCAAAGATCCAGGTAGTTTCACTATCCCTTATGTTATTGGTAATACAAGGTTTGAACATGCTATGCTAGATTTAGGTGCTTCCATTAATGTCATGCCATATTCTGTTTATGCATCTATGAATCTAGGAGAGCTTAAAAATGATGGTATCATTATTCCATTAGCTGATCGATCTAATGCATATCCGAAAGGAGTTTTGGAAGATGTTTTGGTGCAGGTAGACCATTTGATTTTTTCGGCAGATTTTTATGTGCTTGAGATGGAGGTTTCAGCCCACTCTCCACCATTGCCAATCTTACTTGGACGACCGTTCATGAAAATAGCCCAAACCAAGATTGATGTGGCCAAGGGAGCGTTAACTATGGAGTTTGATGGCGATGTGATTAAATTTGATGTTTCTGAATTTGTTAAAAATTCTAATGATGTTCGTTCTTGTTGTGCCATTGATGTGAATAAAAATATAGGGCAATAACGTTCAGCACCTATCAAGAAGGATGTATTTCAAACCACCATCGAAGAGGAAATTGAAATGGATCACAAGGGACGCCACTGCCCTCAAAATACCCAATCAGGCTGAGAGAACCACATCTGAAATTGTTGACAGTGCTGCTATTTTTGAGTCTTCATCGCAGTACATTGGTAAGCCTCCAATCCCAATTCCAATTCCCATTTCAACTAATAGGTTGTTACCTTCTTTGGTTCAAGTGCCCAATCGAATCCAAGCTGGTGGGAGAGTTTACATTGACTTTAGGAAGCTCAGCGCCACAATCAGGAAGGATCACTATCCCCTTCCGTTCATAGATCCAATGCATGGAAGTTTTAAGGAGCATGTCATGGAGGATGTACCCCTTCATGTCCGGCTGGAAGACGTTAAAACAAGCGCTTCTTGGGAGGCAACCCATGCGTTCAAATAAAGAAGACCTAGGAATCTCTGGCTCTAAAACTAGATTTGCGTTCCTTAACCCTACTCTTTATTGCTTTTACTTTGCCATAATTGTCATGTTTGTTAGTTGTGTTGTTTGATTGCTTGCGTGTGAGTCTATATTTGAAACATTGAGGACAATGTTTGGTTTAATTGTGGGGGGGGGGGGGTAAACAAAGTGTTTTTCATGAATGTTCGTTGGATTTCACCACCTAGCACTTCTAGAGTTGTTACTCATTGTTATTCACTGTTTTGAAGTGTTTTTATTGTGTGTTTGGAAGTGTTTTAATGTGTTTTGAAAGAAAAAAAATACGAAAATTTGAAAACAAATTTGAAAAAGTTTTGAAAAACCCAAAAAGATTCGTTTTTGTGTGTTTGTGTCTTAGGGTACCTTTCAACACAATGATGAGGATTTGGTTTTTAATTGCATGACTGTTAAAGAAAATTACAAACATGGATGGAAGTTTGATATGCTCTTTGGTTTATGCTTAGTTGTAGTTGACGTTTAGGAATTCGCATGTAATCACAAAAGAAAAAAAAAATCAGTTTTTGTAACATGTTTGAAGGAAGGAACTCAAACTAACGCTACAACAGTGAGAGACTTGAGCCTATACTCTATTTGGAGAGTTATTAATCTGTGATGTTTTTGTTTTCTAAAGTCGTTGCGTGATCTCTTTATTTCTTTGCTTGGTTGCTACTTAGAATGCGTTTTCATCATTATAGTTCCAAATACTAGAACTCATGCCCGTTTCATTCAAAGCTTAAAATTGATTGCATGACAAAGTTAAGATGAAGTTGTTTAGATACCAGCATAGCCAAAAAGCTTTATTCCCTTGCATATGTTTTGTAGGTTTAACCCCATTGAGCCTTAGTTAGTCTATTTTCTTTGTTAGCCACATTATCCTTACCTAGCCTAGAATAGGACTATCCATACCATTGTTCTTAAAGAATAGTGGAGCATGACTTAGAGGGAAAATTTTTTTATCAACATTATGCAGAAAAACAAGTGTGGGGGAAGATTTTTCGTTGGAAATCTATAAGGTTGTACATTTAGCGTGCCAAAGAAAGAAAAAGGCACTGGGAAGAAAAAAAAACGTGAAAAAGAAGAAAAAAAGAAGAAGAAAAAGTTGAGAAAAGAAAGGAAAAAAGTTGAGAAATAAGTGAGAATGAGCTCACAAGTATTGGTTGTTGAAGGAATGGTCCAAAAGTTTGAATCCGGCCCTAAGTGTTGTAAGAATCTTTCCCTTGTGTTTAAAGTTAGTTGCTGCAATCAAAAGTTGAATTCTAAGTGTTGATTTCATTGTTTTGCTTACTATCGCTTTAAGGATCTTTGTTTATCTTTGACCATTCTTTGTTAGCCAATACCTTAGCCCCGTTACAATCCTTAGACTTCAATCTTGATTGTTATGTGTTCAAATATGTGGAGTTTGAAATTGGTACGAGCATATGGAATCCCTGGTTCTTGTGTCTAAGTAGTGGCATTCCGTTCACGAGATCATATACATGTTATATTACTAATTCCATAAAGTGCCTTCTTTGATTATAACATATGTGAGTGCTAGTCTACATGTTTACATCAATCTTCTCACATATACCTAGTATAGGGAGTGTAGTCAGAAAATCTGAGTGAAAATAGAGAGTACATCTGGTGAGGAATTGAGTGAATTCTCTACGGCATGTTAGTACATTCAAAACATTGTTTTAATTGATTAAATGCGATGAAGTATGAGCGAGGGTAAGGATAACTAAAATCTGTGGGAGTAGTGATTTTTAACATATCATGTTTCATTGGAAATCCTTGAGGAAAACGTTGGAAGGTTTAGGTTATGTTTTGTTTGTTTTGTTTTGCTCGGGGACTAGCAAAAGCTAACTGTGGGGGAATTTGATAGGAGCATATTTATGCGACTTAGTTAGCTTGTTTCCTTGCATTACGTAGTTAGATTCTACTTTTTAGAGTGTTTTAAGCCATTTTCGTGTGTTTGTAGGTTCAAATGGCAAAAGTGGCAAAAAAAGGCAATTTGGAGCATTTTTGAGCAGTTTTTGGGCTTGGATGGACAACATATGAATGAAGCAAGGTGGATGAACGTTTTTGAAGATCAAAAGAGGCTAGGAATGTGCTAAAGAGTTGAAGAAATTAATTCAAGACATAGAAGATAAGGAATCAGCTAAAAGGAATGAACATTATCCAAAACCTTATCCAGTCATGTTTTATCTCAAACTAACCTTATCTTATCTTATCCTACCTTATTTCCAGCTGCAAGGGGGACTCATTTTTCATATTAAACCACCTCTTATCTGATTTCTAGGAGTCCTAAAACAATGCTAACAACTAATCATTTTCCTCTACAACTTTGGTGTCGTGCCCTAACCCTATATATACACCTTTGCCGCACCATTAAGAAGACGCCACACACAAGAGCCTAAAATCAGAAAAACACACTTATGCCACAACTTTGCAAGGAAGGAAGGAGAGAGAGCTTTGTGCCGTGTCTGCCATCCAAGGCCATTAGTGTTAGACAGAGATCCCAGATTTACTTCCAGGTTTTGGAAAGCCTTTAATGCCGCTATAGGTACTCAATTACTGTTCAGCACTGCTTATCATCCACAAACTGATGGTCAGTCCGAGCAAACGATTCAGACTTTAGTGGACATGTTGAGAGTGTCGGTGTTACAGTGGAAAGGTAGCTGGGATAACTATTTGCCGTTGGTGGAGTTTGCTTACAATAATAGTTATTACTCGAGTATTGGTATGACACCTTTTGAAGCACTTTACGGGAAGGCATGTAGGACGCCATTATGTTGGACAGAGGCAGGAGAAAGGCCGTTGGTGGGACCAGAGATTGTGGATACCACCAAAGCTAATATCCAACTAATTAAGGCGAATTTGAAAGCAGCACAAGACCAACAGAAAAGCATTGCGAACAAACACTCCAAGGATCATGAGTTTACAGTGGGTGACTTTGTGTTCTTGAAGTTGTCTCCCTGGAAGGGTGTTGTTCATTTTGGAAAGCGAGGAAAGCTGAGTCCTTGATACGCCGGTCCCTATCAAATTATTGAGAGAATTGGTGCAGTTGCTTATAGGTTGAAGCTACCACTGGAGTTGTCACTGATCCATAACGTTTTCCATGTTTCCATGCTTTAGAAATATGTATCGGATCCTTCTCATATCATCCAGTTAGAGCCATTGGAAGTAAATCCAGATGCTAGCTATGTAGAAGAACCAGTGGCTATCCTTGACAAACAGGATAAGGTGTTGCGGAACAAAGTCATTCCTTTGGTAAAGGTACTGTGGAGGAACCATGTAGTCGAAGAAGCTACTTGGGAAACAGAGGAATCAATGCGGAACCAATATCCCTTTCTTTTCGTGTAACTTCGCAATTTCAAGGACGAAATTTCTGTAAGGGGGGTAGATTGTTACACCCACCCCCATATTTTAGTTATGTTTCTATTTTTCCCTGGAACATATTTAAATCTATCAATTTAATCCCTTATCTCTTTTAATCCTAGCCATTGATCTAGATTCCCTAATTCTCCTAAATTGCCAAGTGGCAGGCTCTCAGCTCTCTTCTCTTCCCTCTCTTCCCGAGCATTCCCTCTCAGACCTCTCTCTCTCACGAGAACTCTCACTCTCTCTAGAGCTCCGAGAGCTTTGGTCTCTTTCCTATTCGAAAACTAATCAAATCCAATAGATTAACCACATATCTAGAATCTTTGAGACTTGAGGAGCACAACTATAACCTTGCATGCATCATTAAAACATCTCTGAGTGTTCTGCCATTGAAGCCGAGAGCTTCAAATCTCTTAAACTTGAACTCGGGCGAGGCTCACTACTCTATTCTATTTTGTTGAGTTATTCTCAGTTCAAATGGAAGGTTCTAATCTGTGCATGCCCTATATTTTTGTTTTCTAGAACCCGACGAGAAAACCCGACGAATTCCGTGATCAAACCAGCCATTCTCGACCACAGTCGAGACTCACAGTGGTATATTTTCGTTCCCATCACTTCAACTATCTTCCCTATTTATTTTAGTACTTGGTTTGGGTATTGGTTTATGCGTTCGCCATCGACCGGAGCTGTAGTAGCTCTGGTGTTCTTCCCCGACAACACACAAGCCATCAGGTCATTTCAGGCCATCCACGGGCCTTAGCCCATTTTTGGACCAGCCCAGTTTCTTATTTCTTTTGGTTGGTTATTTGGCCTGCAGGCCGTGCCCTGCATGGGTTGTGCGAGTGTGTGGTATGTGTGTGTCCGTGTGAGTGTGTGTGTGTGTGTGTGTGTGTGTGTGTGTGTGTGTGTGTGTGTGTGTGTGTGTGTGTGTGTGTGTGTGTGTTGTGCATGTGTGATTGTGTGTGGTGCATACATGTGTGTGTGTGGGTTTGGGCTGAAGCCCAAACCACCATTTTTATTCCTAAACCTATCCAAAAACCAAAACCCAATAGGTCATAACCTTACTTAACTTAAACCTAAACCTTAATCCGGATCCAAACCCAAGACTCAATTCCATTTCTTGAAATTCTATAGTTGGGTAGTTTGATAAATTGTACATTTTTGTGCTTAGGTGAAGTTGCTAGCGGGGATTTCCTTAATCCTTTTCCGCACAACTCTGTTGCTACGGAGTATCTGTGAGTGGACCCCTTCTAAAATTACATGATTTCATAGTTTAATTGCATAAATGAATAGCATGCCTTACGAGTTTATGAACTGATTTTATGTTAAACATGTTTATGGAATATGTTGTTTATCGTCTCGTTTTTTGTGAGGAATTAATTGTTGGCCTATATTGAGCTATATTTTAATATATCGTATTTTCTATAAAAACCATGAACTAGTAGACTATTTGATGGATGACGATAAGATGCTAGAACATGTTTTAGAAACTACTCTTTATGGTATAGACGAGGGATGACTTTGTACTATGAATTGGTTATTTATGAGAGGCGTAACTATTTGTACGTACCTAGTGGACACTATGCCGCCTGGGGCGAGGATCTGGTGTTGGCAAATAGGCCGGGAGAAATAATCCCTAGCTACGGGTTGTAGGACACAGAGTAGGCATTGGGCCGGGAGTTGGTAATCTCTGGCTACAGGCGCAGAGACCACGGTGCTGGCATGAGGCAAGGAGATATATTTATTCAGTGATCTTACTAGCAGTACATCACGTTACGAGACGATCTATGAGACGTTTGATATTTTGTTTTCCACGATATGTCTCTTGAGATATTTGGCATGCTAGGGTTTTCAGTAAAACTATCACTTATTATTAGGCTTGGCAATTCCTAACACGATCCGATAACCCGACATGACACGATACGAAATTAACAGGTGTTCGGGTCGACACGATAACGAATCGGGTCTTATCGGGTAACCCGATAAGCACCAGTTAAGATAACGGGTTGGTTCGGATATACATGTGGGTAACATGATACACGATAAGCAAAATATTAATTTTATAATTTTATAACCCTAAAAAAATACTATAATAATTATATATATATATATTAATTTAACAATTTTATACCCCTAATAACTATAATAATTATATATATATATATTAAATTAAATATTAAAAAATTGGTGACCATTGGATCGGCTTAAATATACATACCATTCAATTTCTTAAGTGTTATATGTACAAAATAAATAAATTTAAATCTACTTAATAAATATATATATACCATTGAACTTGATGGGATACGAATTCTACAAAACTAATTTCAACGATCCAACCGTCAACCATGTTTGTATATGCTTCGAGATCGCATCAGCAAAAAATTGCAAAAAACAAACATTCAGAGATCAAGTAACGGGACAAAACTTTTCGACGGTTATCAACGAAAAATCACGATTTAACGGTTATTTTAACTCCGATTTTGATGATTTTTTACGGCTACACTCCTTGACCCTATATGAATACAATGAATGAACTCGATCTTCAATTTAAAATATTCACACTAGTGGATACCACAAAATCTTATGTTATACTTAATGAAAGTATGAATAAACTATTAAGTATTAGTGAATCTATTGTTTTGATGGGATACGCATTCTACGAAACTAGTTTCAACGATCCAACCGTCAAACATGATTGTATATACTTCGAGATCGCATACGCCAAAAATTGCAAAAACCAAACATTTAGAGATCAAGTAACGGGATAAAACTTTTCGACGGTTATCAACTAAAAATCACGATTTAATGGTTATTTTAACTCCGATTTTGATGATTTTTTACAGCTACACTGCTTGACCCTATATGAATACAATGAATGAATTCGATCTTTAATTTAAAATATTGACACTAGTGGATGTGGATACCACAAAATCTTATGTTATATTTAATGAAAGTATAAATAAACTTTAAGTGTTAGTGATCCAACCGTCAAACATGATTGTATATACTTCGAGATCGCATACGCCAAAAATTGCAAAAAACAAACATTTAGAGATCAAGTAACGGGATAAAACTTTTCGACGGTTATCAACTAAAAATCACAATTTAATGGTTATTTTAACTCCGATTTTGCTGATTTTTTACAGCTACACTGCTTGACCCTATATGAATACAATGAATGAATTCGATCTTTAATTTAAAATATTGACACTAGTGGATGTGGATACCACAAAATCTTATGTTATATTTAATGAAAGTATAAATAAACTTTAAGTGTTAGTGAATCTATCGTTTTGATGGGATACGCATTCTATGAAACTAATTTCAACGATCCAACCGTCAAACTTGTTTGTGTATGCTTCAAGATCGCATACGCTAAAAATCGTAAAAAATAAACATTCAGAGATCAAGCAACATGATAAAACTTTTCAACGGTTATCAACGAAACATCATGATTTAACGGTTATTTTAACTCCGATTTTGATGATTTTTTACAGCTACACTCCTTGACCCTATACGAATACAATGAATAAACTCGATCTTCAATTTAAAATATTTACACTAGTGGATACCGCAAAATCTTATGTTATACTTAATGAAAGTATAAATAAACTCTTAAGTGTTAGTGAATCTATTGTTTTGATGGGATATGCATTCTACGAAACTAGTTTCAATGATCCAACCGTCAAACATGATTGTATATACTTCGAGATCGCATACGCCAAAAATTGCAAAAAACAAACATCCAGAGATCAAGTAACGGGATCAAACGTTTCGACGGTTATCAACTAAAAATCACGATCTAACGGTTATTTTAACTCTGATTTTGATGATTTTTTTACAGCTACACTGCTTGACCCTATACGAATACAATGAATGAATTCGATCTTCAACTTAAAATATTTACACTAGTGGATACCACAAAATCTTATATTATACTTAATGAAAGTATAAATAAACTATAAGTGTTAGTGAATCTATCGTTTTGAAGGGATACGCATTCTACAAAACTAATTTCAATGATCCAACCGTCAAACTTGTTTGTATATGCTTCAAGATCGCATACGCCAAAAATCGCAAAAACAAACATTCAAAGATCAAGTAACGGGACAAAAAATTTCGACGGTTATCAACTAAAAATCACGATTTAATGGTTATTTTAACTCTGATTTTGATGATTTTTTACAGCTACACTCCTTGATCCTATATGAATACAATGAATGAAGTCGATCTTCAATTTAAAATATTTACACTAGTGGATACCACAAAATCTTATGTCATGATGATTGATGAAAATTGAGGATTTTGTAAAAGGAATAACATGCAAGCTTTGAGTTACATTGGCAAGGTTTAAACTTTTGAGAAAGGCTTCACAACCTTGAAAACAAAAACTCTTTCATTTTGCATATCCTTGCATATTTAATATTTTGTAATAGACTAGTAGTGTATGGATGTTTGTTTATTAGGCTCTTATTTTCGAGTGTAGATGTAGTACTTAAACGACAAATGTGTGACCCGACCTGTTAAGGACCCGTTAAGATAACAGGTGTTACACGAAAATGACACGAACACGACAGACCTGACCCGTTTGCTAGGCCTACTTATTATGCTGGTAGTTTTCTTTATATAAACTGTGGGGTTAGTATCTTGATAACTGTTTTATTATTATTGTATTTATGAACTTGGTCCACTCACCTTTGTTTTGCGCCCCAATTCAGGTCTTATAAATGAGGACTACGACACAACGTACAAGGCATTCCCCTACCAGTAACAATCTATCACTCACTTGTGTGATATCTTGTAATGATCTTTCCTTTTGTGATCTTGATTTAAAACGTGTTCTATGCACTCTAGATATTTCCTTAAACTTTGTTTAGTACCTTTAGATTCTAATGATTATTCATGCTTATTTCCTCTTAATCATTACTCTTGTATTCAATAAATGACTTTCGTCACCCTCAGGTGTCGGCCAGCATGTGCCTATCAGAGTATTTGGGGAATATCGGGGTCGGGATGTGTCAATTGGAGTGCTGGAGCGTTTCTAGGTGTATTCTATCCTTAGTTTTAGTTCAATGTTTAAATTAGATTGGTTTCATTTAATTGCAAACATGTGGAACTAATTTCGTTTTAGCTAGAGATGAATTTAAAGCCATGAACATATGTGTGATATGAATTGATTACATCCAACTATTGTTTCATAAATCGTGAATGCAATTTACTTATCTGTTTGGTTGATAACTTATTCTTGTGTGTTGATTAAGGAGGCCTACTTAGTTTGCATGCAGGGATTTGATGCTAGAATATAAGGGAATTTCACCTAATAGTTATGAACTTATATTTGCAAGTAGTGGAGGTTGCTAGTCACGATCGCGTTAAGTAAATTCCTGGCATGAGTATCATGCAGTTCATAGTTACAAATGCCTTGTCAATGCTTATGATTTTCACAGAACTTAATGATCTTTGATATGTATCTCTATTATGCAATTCATGTAGGGAACTTGATATGAATAATTTGGTTGCGTCGCTAAGTCCAATTCAATGAATTTAGGAAAATCTGATGGTTAATTTGGGCAGTTCACGGTTAACTTGAGGCATTGTCATTCATGGTTTATAGGAAGAATAACTGGAAATTGATTTGTATGCATATGTGTCATGTGTGGAGAAGGACCCTTTAGCTAGCCTTTCACCCCCTTCATTCACCCTAATTTCGTATCAATTAGTTTGTTTTCTGCAAGTTACTTAGTTTTAGTCTTATATTCGTCAAAACAACCCCCCTTTGGTATTTTGAGTCAAGTTAAGTTTAGAATTCGTCCAAATCACCCTTTAGTTCCCGTTTTGAGTCAATTTGTTTGTTTTGTGCTGTTTGGAGTCAATCTGGTCAGTTTTGAGTCATTAGAGTCTAGTTTTGTGTTTTTGAGTTAAATTTGTGTAAATTAGCATCCATCCTAATCCTCGTTCTAGAACGATCCCTACTTACACATACTACAACTATCAAAAAGAGGGTTTAAGTTTGTGTGCTATTATATATCACATCAATATTTCATTCATGAAAATACAAACAAGTATAGCGGTGTCAATTGAGTACATAGCTCTAGTAACCAACAAATTGAACTGGAGTGAATTTACACATTTAAACAATTAAGAGAACCCTTATATGACTACCACAAACACATACACATGTCACCAGTATAATTCTATCGCAAAATAACGATAGATGCAACATATCTTTACCGGCAACCACACGGTGATTGTTAACGAGTGAGACCATATAAAGTCATCGTTGGAAGACAATACCACATAACTCATCGCCCAATGATAACGACAACATACATCCATCGTAGAAGTACGACCTCGATACGACAACTATGCTCCTCTAAGAAGGGAATCATTGGCATCTCAGTGAAGGATAAAGACATTTTATCCAACGCCATATATAGCTTCACTGCACTACTTAGATCCAAAGTTTTTATGAGTCACCAAATTAAGTCACACTATCACACAAGCTGGCGAGCCACCATCTCTGAGCGTAGAAGGCGGTAAAGCCACCAAATCTGAACTCAAAAAGCGGCAGAGCTGTCAGATATTGGCACATAAGGCGGTATAACCATATAATCGGCCAATGAGAGCATCACCACCGTAGAATCATGCAGACGAAAATGGATCTAACTTTCAAGCAGCCACAAATCCAACTTTTATTCTCACTCTCTGACACACCCCAACCCAGAATGTCCACCTGGACTCCGAATCGAGTTGGAAGGTGACGAAGTCATAAAGTGTAGTGATGTGGAAAATGTGAGTAAATTTAAACCTAAAAGTGCCTAAATAGAAGAGTGCACATGTGAGCGGGAATGAATCTATTTCACACGTGATGTCCGAGCATAAGTAAAGTACAGTAAAAGTAGGATAAGATTTATACCATCAAAGGTACTCTCCTACACCCATATTTGCCAAGAATCCTCATCAACACGAAAACTCTACTACTAAAATCTGGAAGGGCGAAAAACAAGGGCGAATGGGCCTAAAAATAAAACTTTGTAAAACCTTTTAAAAAAATTTAATAACCCCTCGCCGTAAAATAAGTATAGTTTCCAAATATAACATACTACGTATAGTATGAAAATACTTACCGTAGCCAACAATACCTCAAAAATGCAATACTTCACAATAATTCGTAAATAAACACATAACTTCCAGTAATCACAATATCTCGCATAAATAAACATACCATATCGAGTGCTCATCGACATATGCTGACACACGAGTTCATCAGAGATATTCTGACATGAACAAGACTAGGTGTAATTATGGTTTACGATCTAGTACTACAATCATGTGAAGATTGGCGCTATGCGCATAACATACGAGTCCTAATTGTCTATAGCAAACTAGGACAGAACTAGCACCTACAATGGATCCAAAGTGAGCGTACGGTGCGATGTGAAAATACACGTGAAGCCTCATTCAGGCTCAGACAAGTACAAACACTAGCGTAGCACACGATGAGCAGATAACATAAATAGAGTCATGTCACAATGATTCGATAATTCTAGTCAACATAATACTATTCATAGCAGTAAATCTAATTAAGGCATCCCGTAAGATTTATAATGATTTCGTAATTCTCATCATTATGACATTTCTTATAAACGTTAATTTAATTACGTTTATTAGATGTATGTATGGAAACTAAACAAAATTGTCCAAAAAAAAAAATAGGAAACTAAACAAATATATATAGTATATAAAAGAAAATACCCACTCATAGATACTTGCGAGGTCGTAGCCGTTCGAACTAGGAAAGTCGGAGTCTCCGATAGTAATCCAACCTAAGCATAATATTGGGAACCATTAGTAAAACTCAACCAAAATGATTAAATTTGGAAAAATGGAGTGCAAATTTGGAATCAAGGTGTCGAAATATGCTAAGAAGGGTTCCTGGCAAATTTTGTAAAAAGTCAATGGGAAAGTCAACGGTCAACCAAAAAGTGACGTCGAGCCGGTCAACTATGTTAAAACTTCGAAATTTCACTAAACGGATGCCGAAAACAGACTTGGGGCAACAAAATTAGGTTATGAGGGTTTATGAGAAACTTTCAAAAAAGTTAACGCAAGGACTATTCCAGAGAATATTCCAAGAATATTTCGGATCCATTTCGGAAATGGGTCGGGTCGAATCCCGAGTTCGAATCAGATCAAGTTTGGGCTTCAATTCTTTTTAGCGGGGTGGGTTGACCCGTTTGGACACACGGTCGCACAACACTCGCCGGACCCAGCAAAGAGAGCTGGAATTGGGCTACAAATCCAAGAGCTTGGATCAAGCTCGAAATACAACAAAACTCAACAATTTATATATGGAGTCGAGCCGTGGTCGAGAACGGCCAGAAAAAGCCTGCAAAGCTTAGTGTTTTTCGCCAGAAAATCTAGGAAGTCTTCCCCGCAACGTTTTTGTACCCAAAACCCTTAGGAAAGCTAGAAACATACACTAAAACATGATCCAAGAATTTTTAGGTTGTTTTCAAAGCTTACCCTTGTTGGAAATTTGAGAACTCGTCGGAAAACATGACAAAGAGTTAGAGAAAGAGAGTCCTGAGGGTTAGGAGAGGAGGCCACATGGAAGAGAGGTAGAGGTGAGTTTGATGTCGGTGTAGGCCCCACGGGCCAGAAAATTATTAAAAATTAAAAATATCCAATCATAAAACATCAAAATAATAATATAATAATATAATAATCATGAAAAATATATAAAATATAAAATAGTAATTTTTACAAAAGTATTTTTCAGATTCGTAGTTTCATAAAACCTCAATCATAACTCCGATTTCGATTATGCTTGCACTTACGCGTTCATACCGTCAAGTACTTCAAGAATACAGTAAAATAATAGCTCATACACATCACTAAATGACGATCAACGAAAGTCAACAATCTCACCTTTAGGGGCATTTTTGTCATTCCATTTTTAAAATTAATAAAATCGTAAAATTAAGGACGGGGTGTCACACTATCTCTCTTTCATTTCTCCCTCACTTTGCACACTGACTTTCCCTCAAACTCTCCTTCCCTCTACTCTTTAACTCTTTATTCTCTATGAAAACACATAGAAACCCGCAGAAACCACCACCAATCCTCCTCGTTTCTTTGTCCTTCCCAAAACCTAGAAATAAATACCACGAGTTCGAAACCAAGCCCGAGGCCTTAAACTGCACAGTGGCAGAAGTTCAGAGCAAGTCCACCCCTAAAAAGCCACTATTCAGAGCAAGTCCACCACTAAAAAAATGTGCTAGCACCTAGCCTATTTAATCCACTCAGTGAACAGTGATATACCCAAATGAACAGTAATAGACCAAATGCATCTCCACCCTTAAAACCAAATAGCCTAGTCAATTTTATTAAAATATTATTAAATAATAAAAATTAATCCCATCTCCCTCACAATCTTCAACCTCACCTCAATCCCTCTCTGACTCACTTGATTTCCATAATCCAATCCACACCCACAACCCAACCCGCACTCCAAAACGACGTCGTCGAACCCACTAAACTATGAACACTAACACCGACCACCCTCTTCCCCACATGTCTCGCAATCACACCCAGCCGCGTCCTCCCCTGAATCATCCACCAAACGCACCGTTTCGACACCGATTTCACCTGCAGAGTTCGGTCCCTAAGTGGAGCAACCAAAGCCCCAGGATTGGAGGAGTGGAAATCAGGAAGAGGAATAAGGGATTTGAGATGGGATGTAGATGAAAAAAGCGTATGGGTGTTGATCAACGGAGTTATGGAATGGGATCAGATGGGGTTCCAGGGATCGGGAGGCGTCGAAGGCACGACAGAGAGTGATAGGGGTGAAGATTGCATGGTGGGCGGTGCAAGTGAGAGAGACGATGACAAGTTCTTATGGAGTTATCCATGGCGTCAGATGGACCGTCCCATGGGTCTGTCGATTCTGGGCTGACCTATGGCCTGGCTTGGGCTGGGTGCCAGCCTATTAGGCTAGGGTGGAACTGCTCTCACTGTCTTCCCCAACGAAATCTCGGTGAGTTCTCGATGACTCCGACTAAGGTAAACCTCGAAAACCGATGTCAATCATCTTATATGGTTGTTCTGTGTAAGATTATAGTCTTACATGTGAGAAATGATGGGGTTTTGGTGTAGATCGACTTAAGGGAGAACCCTTCCTAGTTTTCCAGTGTTTCACCATGGATTCTAGGCCATTTTTAGGTCATCTTCGGCCACTATTTGACCCTATTTTGTTACTTCTCCTCATTTCCGGTTTAAATCCATATATTTCATGCTAAATATGGTTGTGAATCGAGCTTGGGACGAGCTTTGGAAATTTGCCCATAAACTGGCCGATTCACAGGTCTTGCCAAACGAGTATGCATGTACGGATTGCATGTTTGATGTACGTTCTAGCTTGAATGCCACAAGTAGAATATTCATTAGGAAAACCTAACATTCAAAGTTGCATGTGTAATTCAGAAGTAATTAGTAAACTACATAGGATTGTTAAGGTGACGGCAGAACACTAGTGTCCTTTTATCATTGTTTTCTAAAATTGCTTTCTTTCAAATTGGTTTCTTTAATTATTTTCTTTAAGTGTTTTTATTAAAATTAATTTTCATTATTTCAAAATTCAAAATCAACCTTTTTCCAAACTTTGTTTTCAAATAATTAATTAAGATTTAATTTTTACATAAATTATTCATTGAATCCCTGTCGAGAACGACCTTGCTAAAGCCAACTATACTACGATTATCTTGTACTTTTGCAAGTATTTTTAAGTGTTTGTTATCCCTACTTTTGCAGGTGGTAAAAATTCTATCAGCAAGACACCCAAAGACCTTCAAGTGGCCATAAGAGGGGAATTTACGATACCATTTTTTGAAAGGGGTTTTCTTTGAAAGAAGAAAAGTAGGTAAACGTTTAATCAAGTAAACTGCCGTGTAGAAACAATCCTCCCATAAATGAAGAGGAAGATGTGCTTGAAATTGCAAAACCTCGGTGACTTCAAGGATATGCCAGTGTTTGCACTCGATTACCCCATTTTGTTAGATCATGGATACAAGTATGTTAGTAAATGGTTCCTTGTGCTAGGAAAAAATCTTTCAACAAAATGAACTCTCACCCATTGACCACACGGATGTTATGGGTAGTAGTATTAAAATGGGTACGGACCATAGAAGAAAAGAATTTGAGTAGGAAAACTCAAGTGAAATGGGAATAATCATCCACTATAGTAAAAAAAGAGCGTGCCCCAGAAATGGTAGGAATTTTGTGAAGACCTGAAATGTCACAATGAATAAGGGAAAATGATCTTGAAGTTGAGATTGAACTAATGGTAAAAGGAAGTCTGTTTAGCCAAATGACAAACATCACACACCATTATAGTGCGTAGAACAATTTAACAATGATCTTTAATGATGACTTGGCTAAAAATTGCAAACAGGAAGAAGAGAAGTGTCCTAAATCACGGTGCCACAAAATCAGTAAAAGAAACTGCTAGGTGACAGGTTGGGCGGGGGATGGAAGGTGCTTTGTCAGATGCTAACGCCATGAGATAATAAAGTCCGCTACGTTCTTTACCCAACAAAATCGTCGCCCTCATAGTCGAGCCTTGCACAATACACCAATGAGGAAAAAAAGTCACTGAACATTGTAATCCTTTTGTAAGCCGACTCACAGATATAAGATTAAGTTGAAAGGTAGGTGATGATTCGATATTATAATATACATTTTACCCTACTTTTAGTATTAATTTATTGGTTATTTTGATGAAGTTTTGATACTTTTTTATTTATATTTTTAATGTAGGACATGCGAGTTCCTCTTGAGAAAAATGTGATCAAATGGATGAATTTTGAAGTGATTCCAATTGGAGGATGTTCGTGATTCTCTTAGCTTATTCGTATCAAATTTTCAGATTTTTCTACCAAGCTGATAATTTATGGTGATGAAATAAAGAAGCAACGCGCAGTGTTGTCAAACTGATGTTTTGGGCTTATTTGGGTTTTTTGGCGTTAAATATGATGTCTTTTGGGTACGAGACCTTCTGAAATTATGTTCAGGACATCTCAAGCTTTAATTCAAGTCATTTTGGAGCAGATTTGAAGCATTGAAGGTTCAGAAACGTGTCTGATACGTGGCTGGGCAGATTTCCCATATTTGATTAGGATTATGTTTCCTAGTTTCTTTTAAAGTTATTTTGTTTCCTACTCTTTGGAAGAATTTTTCTAGGGCAATAGTAGGTAAGGAGAGACATATGAACTGTGCATTTAAATTCAGTGGTTGAATCTTTCATGTCCACCCTGCTGTGTGAATGAATCTTTGTGACACACCCCGACCTAGATATCCAAATAACACCTGGATGGCACGTGCTGACCGACACTCGAGAGTGACGAAAGTCATAAATATGTGGATATGCAAGAACATAAAGAAATAGGTTTTTTAGCCAAAATGGTTCCTAAGATTTTCATAATACATAACTTTTGTCCCTGACCTTTTTAACAGAAGGACCAAAATGATGGATGGTGGACAATCTTAGGGACCAAAGTTATGTGTTATGCAAATCTCAGGGACCAAAATTATGTGTTATGCAAATCTCAGGGACCAAAGTTATGAGTTATACCCTCAACTTAACGGAGTTTTTTAACAGAAGGACCTAAATAATGGATGGTGGACAATCTGATGGACCACTTCTATTGATTTTAAATCTCAGGGACCAAAGTTATGTGTTATGCAAATCTCAGGGACCAAAGTTATGAGTTATACCCTCAACTTAACGGAGTTTTTTAACATAATGATCTAAATAATGGATGGTGGATAATCTGATGGACCGCTTCTATTGATTTTAAATCTCAGGGACCAAAGTTACGTGTTATGCAAATCTCAGGGACCATTTTGACTAAAAAGCCTAAAGAAATATGTAATCTAAAAGTCAAACAACAAACAACAATCATCATGAATATAGAAATGCTAAAGAAATAATAATAATAATCTGAGTTAACCATAAACGAAACAGGATGTCCAACAGTCACAATATGAAGGAAAAGATGCACGAATATGTCCAGAGCATACCATTAAACAAGAGTACTAGTGAAATGAAAGACATTAAGTTACAATTATTCATAAAAAAGCCATACGCAAGTGGAAGAACGCAAGTTCACTGGTAAGGAAATGCCTCGAAGCTTGGGTCATATTCCTCGTCACTAGATCCTGAAGGGAACACAAAAATAAAAGGTGAGTGGACCATAGTTTATACTAGTAGTAATGGTAAGAAACCGTTTTCTTTCTGTACATACTAATCCCTTGTTTTGAAAACATATATAGTACTACGTAATAGGTTTTTCTAAAAACTCTAACTTGCCAAAAATGTTTGTAAACAATAAAATCATCTCTAAAAGTGATATCGAAGCGCCCAAAGGCAAATCCAAAGAGAATATCGTAAATCAAATCAATGATTTACTCAACTAGGGGTATCATAATGGCCCGAAGGCATAAGCATCACCCAAAGGTGAAGCTGTACGACATTGGGTTACGCCAATGAAGAAATATGGTAGGTCTCATCACTCGAAGGTGAAGCTGTACGACTCTTAGTTACGCCAGAGAAGAAATATAACATAACACATCGACACTAGCCGTGGTTAGTGAAGGTGTACGATAATGGTTTTGCCAGTGAAGCTGAGAGTATGTAATAATATCTCACTGCTTCTCAACTATGTCCTATGGTCATAGATCTATACATACTCAAGTTGTGTGTATGTACTGTATGATTACCCACTAGATAAGCACCGAAAAACGTAACCAAACTCTCATACCAAGTGTAGAATACCAAAACCTCATCATCCGAAATCATAAAAAATTTCAAAACGTGATTTCTGTAAACATGCCATTTTATAAACCTTAAATAGATAAATAAAAAATATTTCATAAACGCGAATCAAATAAATCATGAATTCTCTAAAAATCATACTTTATTCATGAAATATGAAATGCATACAAGCCTAATATCTTTATAAAAACATGCAATTTGAGAAAGGGTTCGCTCACAAATATTCCGCTACCGGGGAACCGATCGAACTAAGGAGGATGGAATCACTTCCAATAAACGTACCTAAACACAAATAGGGCCATTTATCAAAACTCTACTAAAATGATCAAATTTGAAAAAACGGACAGCGGATTCAAATTCGGCAAGTCGAAAAATCTAAGGAGAGATCTCAGGTTCCCCTAAGCGCCGCCACACGACGACGGCTCGGATCACCACGAGCCACCCCACAAGATGAGATGCGTCGCCGAAAAATTCGCCAGCGCCACCGTGGACAGTGACGGAGTATAGTGCCTCCGTACGGAGGCGCATGCACTCCACATGCCATCCATGACAGCCCCACGCGCCACGGGTACAAGCGTATTCGCCTTCCTTGATTTTCTGGAATTTTTCCATATTTTTCCTTAAACTTCAAGAGCTCATTCCGAGCTCGATATGAGTCTAAATCGAGTGATTCAAAAGCCAAAATGTAGTTAAGAATATGTAGAAGAGATTCATACCCTTAGGAGGCCCAAAGGAGATTGGAGTTGGCTGGAAAAACGGCTGGAACGTGGCCAAACGACCACGATTTCGAGTTTTCCAGAATTTGCACAGTGACTTCCCTTGTGTTTTCCGTGTGCTTACACCACTAAAACCACCCAAAAACTTACTAAACATGAACCTAGACACGATCTACAATGGTATGGACCAATTTGGAGGCTTACCTTTGCTGGAGATGGCTAGAATTCGCCTGAGAAGTCATTGCACAGTAACTGCACTGTGCAGCGAGAGTAGGGAAGTTTCAATGGGTTTTTTCTCTCAAATTTTTTGTTCAAGGCCTCACCACAGTGACTAGAAGGGTGGATGATTGGTGTTGTTGTTTGTTTGTTGGTGTATAGGTTTGTGAGAGAGCTCGGCCAAGAGAGAGAGAGAAAAAATGAAAGAGATGAGTGAGGGAGAGAAAGAGTGAGTTTCTAAAAGAGAGGGAGAGAGGTCACACCACATAAATAGGGGAAAACCTTCCACGTGTCACCTTATGAGTGGTCCAAGATGGAGAAATATCTCCTAATGTGAAATTACCTAAATGCCATTGACGTTTAAAAATTCGTAGAAACTTCATTTTAGCTCCGAAATCAATTTTGCTCGCGCCTACGTGTTTGTATCAACGAGTGCTACGTGAATAAATTAAAAGAACAGTTCCTATATATCATAGAACGAGAGTCAATGGAAGTCAACGCTTTCATTGTTAGGGGTATTTTCATAATTTAACTAATTAAAATGTAAAATTTAAGACGGGTTGTTACACTTTGTAATCAAATAGGGTCATTTCCAGTGAGGCTTATGTCTCCTTCGAGCTGAATTCTACCTTTTATTTAACACCTACAACTTTTGCACTGGCGAAATTCCTCTATGAAGATTTGGCTACGATTAAGCTTTTTCTTCCTTTCCTTGTAGATTTTAGTCTTCTTGTAGGACTCCACATGAATTTCCTCAAGTTTAATGGGTTGTGTAGATTCATAGTACAATTCAGCAACCAAATTTTTTTTTATTTGTAGCCGTCTGCCTTGTATCCGAATTCACCAGTGTGTTAGAGGGCCTACCTTGTGACATACTAGATGCTACATTTGTATGAAACTCCCCAAACACATTAACTCTTAGGTCTTCCTGCAACCTTTATGGGAAAGATTCTTGTGGCAGATAAACTTGGGTAGCCATAAATTCTAGGAAGATTTCAGGATCAACATGTGATGTTTATTCCCTTGGACTCTCAATCTAGAGCGTATATCAAACATTGAATACATTTGTGGTATTTAGGGCAAATCTAAACATGTAAGACTCATTAAGTTTTGTGAAAACCCTTTAAAAAACCATGCAACTCTTATCCTAAGTGAAATCACAATTATTAATCATATAAGCGTTACCAATTTTAGGGACAGCCCTCCGACCAAAATTTCATCAAATTATTTTTCTAAATATACTAATGGTGATCAAGCATTAAGACAAATAGATAGTTTAAACACAATGATTGATAATTCAAAACTTGCATGCATAATATCATAAGTAAATTGAAAAGAAACTAAGGCTCGTGGCCTCACCCTAGCAAAAGAGAATTTGTTACGAATAATCATAAAACAAAAGAAATTTTATTGAAATAGAAAATTAATAGAAAACACCTTCAAAGAAGAATACAAATTGTCAAAGCCTAGCCAAGTTCTCCAAATTGATGCGTAGAGAACCCTAATGGCTAAATAGCCTTCTTTATACTAATACAAAATAAAATCCTTCCTAGAAAAATGTCTTCTAAGAAGTAGGAAACAAAATAACTTAAGAGAAACTAGAAAACACAATCCTAATCAAATGGAAAATCTGTCTGGCTAATAATCAGCCATGTTTCAGGCCCAAAATGACTTGAATTAAAGCTTGAGATATCTCGAACATAATTGTAGAAGGCGTCCAACCCAAAAGACACCATCTCAAAGGCCCAAAAGCCCAAAACATCAATTTGAAACTGTTTTTTTATTTCATTGCCATACATTATTAGCTTGGTAGAAAAATCTGAAACTTTGACAGTGACAAACTGAGAGACTCACGAACATCCTCTAATTGGAATTACTTCAAAATTTATCCATTTGATCACTTTTTACTTATTAGGATGTCACATGTCCTACATTTGATCACTTTTTTGTGTTACTTGGTTGCTTATATATCTAACTTTTGAACCTTATCGTTTTGATCATAGGGAACAAATCTTGATAAAACGCAATATTGCCCAACTTATGCTCTAATACCAAACTGACACACCCCAACCCGGAATGTTCACTAGGACTCCGAATCGAGCTGCGTTGGCCGACACCTTGAAGGTGACGAAGCCATAAAGTGTGATGATGTGGAAACATGTGAATAAATTTAAACCTAAGAGTGCCTAAATACCAGAGTGCGCTGGTGAGCGGGAATGAACCCACTTCACACGTGACGTTAGAGCATAAGTAAGTACAGTAGAGTGAATTAAGAATCGTACCCTCGAAAAAATCTCTAATACTAAGAATCACCACGAATCTTCAACGATACGAAAGCTCCGCTAATAAAACCTGAAGGTTGAAAACAATACAAGGGTGAGTGGCCTTAGAAATAAAATTTTAATAGAAACCATATAAAACATTATAACCCCTTGCTACAACACTTGTATAGTTTCCAGAAAAATCATAAATATACCACAACACAGCATCTCATCAGCAATATCAATAATCATGTGATTAATAACTCATACTAGCACGCAAGTCGGAGTCACCTATGGTGACCTGTACGACTGCACCCATATCTCATCACATATGCTAGCTCATCACATATTTCATCACATATGCTAGTTCATCACATATTTCATCACATATGCTAGCTCATCACAATTTTCATCACATATGCTAGCTCATATTTCATCACATATGCTAGCTTGTAAGTCGGAGTCACCTCTAGTGACCTGTACGACTTATCCATAGCTCAATAAGTATACCTGCACACAAGTCGGAACCACCTAAAGTGTTATGTACGATAGGACTGGGTGTAAATAAATACGCTCAAATGCTATGATCACGTGAAGACTGTGCGAATAATTGCGGGTCACCTACGAGTCGGAACCACCTATAGTGGTTTGTACGACAGGACTGTGCACCTACCTTGGATCCAAGGTGAGCGTAAGGTGCGGGAGGTGAACATCACGTGAAGGATTGTGCCCTGGCCACGGGCGGGAGCACTAACACCGGGGTGCAGGTTTATGAGCTCTAAATGCATCTCATATGACATATACAACTCATAGGCAACCTGTACGACAATGTCGGAGTTGCCTAAAACATAAATGTGATCATGCCATAACTCAATCATTTCAACTAATACCATAACTCACCTGAACTTACCTATGTGTTTTGCGTTCACCTTTGCACTTCAAGGCATTCACAATAATTTTGTGCAGGTAGTATACACATGGATATGCCATAATGCAAATCTAAAACTCAACCATATCATAGTATTTTTCCAATATATACATGTATATATAATGTGGCGTAAAACGTACAATCAATAACGCCCTACTCCCAAATTATTTATTTTCGGAAATAATTATCGGGGATAAGTCCAACTAAACACTAGTTTAATTAACTATCATTACTTACGTTTCCTTATTTTAATTTCTTGATTCATTCCACATTGATTTATGACCAACATCCAATCACTAAAAACATAAGGTTAAATCTCATATTTTCACCAATTTCCTTCACATTGCTAAATTCCCAAACAAGGTTTTTGTTTCAATTATTGTATGGTTGCATCTAACGTCTTGTTAGACTGCCTACGTACCCTAAATGGGGATCAAGCCATTCATAGTTCGCATTAGTACTTCAAAGCATTCACAGTAATGATATGCAGTAATCAATTTATAACCGTTTGTGAAATTATCAATCATATATATAGATATATATATATATATATATATATAAAATAGAAAGGAAAAGACCCACTTACTTGAGGTTCGTGCTACTGCTCCCTAGCACGCATATCGACACATCATGAACCATCGTCGCCTATGACCAATTATCAAATCACATCTCAGAGTTCATACCGATAAAATACACAATTTACATAAAACACATCCCTACGTAATTCAATTTGGAAGATCTACATCACGGATTTCCGATCTGTTGCTTCCAAAGATACACATTATACCTCTAGGACAACATCCTAAAGTCCCATTACGATCAAACGGTCGGATCTCCGTCAATTGCCAAAACTAAGTGGCGGTTAATCTTTTATTTTATGACCTTACAAATCCAATTCAGGAAGATCCGTATATCGAATTCCTGATCTGTAAGTTCCTATGGCCCTCAAATATTACATACTCTAACATACCAAAGTTCGGTGACGATCCAACGGTAGAAATGTCGATTCATATAATGACCTATTAACGTAACGTAGAGAATTTAGATTCTAACAATCAACCTATGTCATACAATTAGCAAAACTGAACTCAAAGCATCTAATTAGCCTAAGAATAATATTGACGGCCCCCTGGCCACGCGCCACCGCGGGTGGCGGTCGGCCGCCCCGACTCGCCGGAAAATCCAACTATTTCCAAAAATGATCAAAATTTACAGGAATGAAGATCTCAATGAGTAGAGTAAACTTTATACCTGTGGCCAAGTCCAATTTGGCCTAGAAGAGCCCCAATTTTTCTAAAACCCGTTGGAAACCCTAGTTTTGGGTGTCCTTAATTCAGCTCCATAGCAACTCCGACACCCCCAAACTTGTTTGGGCTTTGTTCCTGAGCTTCATGGAAGTATTTTGGTGGTGGTAATTTGATGAAATAATTTAAGAATTTGGTGAATCTCGGCCAAGAACGGTCGCACCCACCGGTGCGATTTTTCTTAAAATTACTACCAAATTCCTTCTAATTTTGGATGGAAAAGGAAGAGGGAAGGTTATGGAGTAGGTTGCAGGTAGTGGGAAGGTTTGAATCGCCGGAAAAATGGCCAAATTTGGCAGTGTGCTTGTCGGGTCGAGCGGGTCAAGGGGGAAACCCGGTTTCTCCCTCATTCTCACCTTCCCTCATTTCTGGTCAGTCTTCTCTCTTCCCCTCCTTTGATTGGGCAACAACCCTTCTTTTCTGCTCTCTTTCCCGTTCCCCCTTTCTTCTTTCTCTTCTTCTTCCACTTTTTAAAAATCACTAAAAGATAACAAAATCTAATCATTATAAAAATGTACAAAATATATAAATAGTAACTAAACAAAAGTACTTCTCGGGTCTATAGTTCCGTACCATCGAGTACTTCAAGAAAATGCTAAAGGATTAATTCGTACACCTCGCTATACGTTGGTCAACGGAAGTCAAAAATCTCGCCTTTAATGGTATTTACGTAAAATCACACTTTTAAAATTTATAAAAATGTAAAATTTGGGACGGGAGGTCACAAATTATTTACATGAATGCTTTACAGTATGTCATATTGGTTCCAAGAGACTATTTCAAAATGAAAATTCCCCTTCACTTTGGCATAAAAGACTCGGCCACATATCCAAAGAAAGACTTGTGATTTTAATAAAACAAAATCTCATACCAAATCTTGATTTTGAAAGACTCCTAACTTGTATTGATTGTTTCAAAGGAAAAATGACCAATACCGAAAATTAGGATCCACAAGAAGCAACCAACTTTTAGAAATAATAAACACAGATGTGTGTGGCCTCTTCCCAAATAAAACAATCTGTGGTAATTCGTATTTTGTCACCTTCATTGACGATTTTTCGAGATATTGTTATATGTTTCTTATATCTGAAAAGTCTTTTGTTCTTGATTGTTTTAAAATATACAAAACTGAAGTTGAAAACCAACTTGAAAACAACATTAAAATAGTGAGACCTGATAGGGGTGGTGAGTATTTTGGTAAGTTTACGGAGATTGGACAACATAAGGGAGCCTTTGCATCTTACCTTGAAGCATTAGGATTGTTGCTTAGTATACTACTCCAGGGACTCCACATCAAAATGGAGTGGCAGAAAGAAAAAATAGGACATTGAAGGACATGATTCAATCCATGTTTTCGAGGTCTAAACTTCCAATTTTTATGAGGGGAAAAACACTCAAAACAGCCAACTATACACTCAATAGGGTTCCAAGCAAGTCTGCCAAAGTTATACCTTTTGAAGCTTGGACAGGTAGGAGGCCAAGTTTCAATCATTTCCATGTTTGGGGATGTAGGGCTGAGGCATGTTTTTACAATCCTCAAGAGAGAGAGTTAGATCCGAGAACTGTAAGTTGCAAGTTTATTAGATATGCTGGCAAATCCAAGGATTTTAAATTCTATTGTCCTGATTCTCACACTAGAATTCAGGAGACCAACAATGCAAAATTCTTTGAAGATCTGGAAGAAAGAATAGTACAACACAGAAGCTCATATTTTGAATAAATTGGAAACGATCTTGATTAGCATCCTACAACAATTGATGCATTGTTGCATGTGAATTAAGAAAATTCATTTTCTCTCCCCATTGTTTTCCAAGATGCTCAGCAATGAATACTACATTTATTCCAGAAGCAGTGTAATCACTAGTTCATGATTACAACCCTGAACAATAAGTCCCTGAGTACCAAGTCCTTGAGCCTGTTGTTGCTCAGCCTTTTCAACAGGTGCAGCTGCCTATTAGACAATTAAACAGGCAAAGAAAACCCATGATCCTACTTGATTTTGAGTATTTACAAGATACTGAATACAATATTGGAGATGATGATAATCCTTTCACTTTTAATCAAGCTGTCAACAACTCGAGAGCAGATTTATGTCATGTTGCAATGATTGAAGAGCTTGCAGCTATGGAAAAGAACAAAGTTTGGACATTGGTGCCACTTCCATGTAATGCCAAACCCATTGGCTGCAAGTGGGTGTTCAAAACCAAAAGAAATGCAGTGGAGAAGGTTGAAAGACATAAAGCTAGACTCGTAGCTAAGTGTTTCACACATAAAGAAGGCATTGACTATAAAGAAACCTTCTCACCAGTTTCATCCAAACACTTATTGAGGGTGATTATGGCTTTAACAGCCCATTTCAACTTGCAATTACATCAAATGGATGTTAAGTCAGCTTTCCTTAATGATTATTTGCTCGAAGAAATAATAATGGTTCAGCCACCAGGTTTTATGGAGAAAGGGAATGAGTCTATGGTGTGCAAACTTAACAAATGGGTTATAACATGCTTATATGTGGATGATATTTTGTTAGCTAGCTCAGACTTAACTCTCTTGCACATAACTAAAAGCATGTTAACTGAAAGTTTTTATATGAAAGACCTTGGTGAGGCGCATTTTGTTCTTGGCATTGAAATTGAGCGAGATAGATCCAAGAGAATGCTAAGATTGTCCCAAAAAACCTATATTGAGAGAATCATGAAGAGATTCAACATGGAAAAATGTACAAGTGGCGAGCTTCCCATTGCAAAGGGTGACAAGCTAAGCACTAATCAATGCCCTAAAAATGATCTTGAAAAGAATGGAATGAAAGATAAGCCTTATGCTTCACTTGGTGGCAGTATCATATATGCTCAAGTGTGCACAAGACCTGATTTGGGGTTTGCAGTTAGTGTTCTAGGGCATTTTCAGTCTAATCTTGGGAATTCTCACTGGGTTGCAGCAAAGATAGTAGCGAGGTACTTAAAAAGAACAAGAAATCTTGCACTGGTATATTAACTTGAGAATTTGGAAATAGTGGCTTATTCTGATTCAGACTTAGTTGGCTGTGTTGATGATAGAAAATCTACAAGTGGATATGTTTTTCTTCAACTATAGAGGCTGAATTTATTGGTTGTTACACTACAATCAAACAAGCAATCTGGTTGGGAAATTTTATCATGGGATTGAAGGTTGTAGATTCAATTGAAAGACCTATAACTATTTATTGTGACAATAAGGCTGCAATTTTCTTCTCCATAACAACAAGAGGTCCATCACTTGCAGACTAATGAACATAAAGTATTTGCGTGTGAGAGATGAAGTCAAAAAAGGGCTAATCAACATAGTTCATATAGGGACTGATTCTATGACAACTGATCCAATAATTAAGGCCTTACCAATGAGAGTGTTCCAGAAACATGTCTACAATATGGGAATGTGAGAGGATTTTAATTCTATTAATGAGTGGGAGTAGTACACCCATTTGTTGTTTTCTATTATGTTTCCTTTTGCTTAATTGGATGTTTTCATAATGTTTTGTTCTCATATTATCTTATTGAAATAATATGAGCCAATGCAAATGCTTTTGCATGAGGCTCAGTTCAGGAGTTGAATTTTGTTTATCAACCTAAAACACTTGAATTTTGTCAAACAACACAATGCTCATGACTTAGATACTTGTGACAATAAAATGCACATGTAAGAGGAATTACATACAGCATTTATGATTTAATATTCGAAGCTATAAGTGACAGGTTGTTAAAGGTTTAATTGCAGCTTCTGGGGACTCATTGATCACCTTAATCTTAACCAATGTAATGTCATTCTTCTTGGACACTCAGGTGGGAGAATGTAAGTTTGTGAGTGTCAAGGAGAGTGACTTCTTGTTCTTAACAAACTTGTAACTCAGTTTATGAGTTATCACGTTTTTATTTTGCTATAAGATTAAGAGTCCTAACATGCAATTATATTCAAGTAACCTTATTATGTTTTGACAAGAGTTCAATACCAAGTAGGACTATATAGAAACCCTAATTATATGGAATATCCTGGGTATCAGTTGATAAGCCTGATATTAAGGATGATTGGCTATATATTAGGAGGTCTCTGCACTCACAGCATATATCCCTTTTTTAGTGTAACCCTATTCTAAGCTGGAACTTTTGGCTGTTGAGTGTAGAATATCTCATTTTCATTTTCTGCAGCAATGTCGAGTTCTTCTTCAGGTAAGCATACTTCCTTTACATATGTATGTTGTAATATATATATATATGTGGTTCTATGCATGCAGTGTCTTTAATGGCTTACAACCACTCCATCTACTTTATGTACAGGCACGAACATATGTTGAAAACATGGTGGAAAGTCCACTTCGTGAAGCTTTAACGGTTCAACGTGATGCACTAATACCTCAATCCAGGTTATTTTCTATTGAAACTGGTTTGTATGGATGGGTTATATGTGTGAGTTGTCATCCTTACTTTAGCTAAGCCATAGGCTAAAGTCACTTTCCATAGCTTGTCATTCACCTTATATCAACTTTCCCATAGCTTGTCATTCACCTTACATCAACCTCACTTTCCATAGCTTGTCATTCACCTTACATCAACCCTTCCATAGCTTGTCATTCACCTTACATCAACCTTTCTTAGTTGCTTGTAAAAGCTTCTTTACTTGTAATTTGGTTTTTGCTTTTCCACTTGTTAGGGCAGATTTTAGGGATTATGTTTGTGTAGTTATCCTACAATCTATTGTAGCTTTCTTTTGGCTCTCTATAAGAGTTGCCTTCACTATCTTGTAACATTCATTATGAAATATACAACAAATATTGAAACCAAAATTCAACATGGTATCAGAGCAGGAACCATAGGGTCCTGACTCTATTCTTTTTTTTTTTACTTCTTCATTTGCTCATCATCGATAGAGATGGCAGAAGAAAATATGTCTAGTGCCGACTGTGCCTCATCCTCCTCCCCAAACTTAACCCAAGGGGTTGAGAACAATCCAAATCAACGACTCTGCTCGGTGCTACTGAACGAGTTCAACTACCTTCCTTGGTCAAGAGCTGTGTCACTTGCTCTAGGAGAAAGATTGAAGCTAGGGTTTATCAATGGAAGCTCTGAGCCCCCAGAATCCACTTCACCAACTTACGATGCATGGCATACTACTGATCAGCTGGTCATGTCCTGGTTACTTAACTTCATGGAGCCAAAACTGTCTGAGCTTTTCAGCTACTCAGAGTCTTCCATTCTCCTATGGGAGTCTGTCAAAGACATGTATGGCAGCCAAAACAACTCAGTTCGCATCTTTCAACTGAAGAAGAGTGTGGCTAGTTTAAAGCAAGGTGATCACTCATTTGTTCAACACATTGGAAGTATGAAATCCATGTGGAATGAACTCGATATGTATCGTCCACACACGACTGATTCTGTTGTGCTACTGAAGAGGGCTGATGAAGACAAGGTTTTTCAACTCTTAGCAAGCTTGGGAGCGGAGTATGAAGACCTGCGTAGTCACTTGTTAATGACTCAAGAGCTGCCCTCATTTACCAATGTGTGTCATGCAGTCTAGAGAGAAGAAACTCGACGAAGAGTGATGAACGTTGAGCCCAAATCCAACTATGAAGCTAGGGTTTTCACGACAAATCACAAAGCAACTGGTGATAGGGTGGTTGGCAAGAAAGCAGACTGGAAATGTTCTTATTGCAACATGAAGGGACATTTGAGAGAAAAATGTTGGATTATTCATCTGGAGTTAAAGCCTAAGTTTGATAGGGAAGGCATGATGATCAAAGATGGGAAGGGTGGAGTCACTCCAAAAGCATTTCATTCAGCTTGTTCCTCAACTGATGGGATGGCCAATTTCTTAACAAATCATGTGTCCTTGATCAACGAGTTTGCTGCTTTTCTTCAAAAGAAGCAAGGAAGCACTGAACCTGATAAAATGACACATGAAAACCCTACTGCAATGCTAGGGAAATTTGCTGGATTCTTGGCTGACTCGGAGAACACATCGAAAGGCAATATTCCAGGTATTATCAGTGCCATTTCCACTGCTCTTAATGCAAATGTTACACATGATTTTTGGATTATTGACTCTGGTGCCACTGATCATATAACTAATAAACCCTCTAGTCTCCACGATTTTCAAAGAACTATTGATCCAGTTCATGTATCTGTTGCAAATAGGAAATGGGAACCTATTCTAGGGAAAGGAAAGATTAGATTGCTAAGTGAGCATACTGATTCCACTGCTCTATATGTACCTTCTTTTCCTTTTCAGCTTTTGTCAATAGGAAAAATCACAAAAACCTTAGACTGTCTTGCCATATTTTCCCCTCACAATGTTGTGTTTCAGGACCGAGTTACTCAGAAGAAAATTGGTGAAGGGTTCTTCTTGAATGTCTCTCAAATGAGTCCAATTTTGTCAAAAAGCTCAGTGTCAACTTAAGTCAAGTTCAAAAACACCAACTCTGGCATCAACACCTTGCCCATCCCTCATAACATGTGATGACCAAGTTGTTTCCCTTTTTTTGTAAAAACACACTAGAGTGTGAAACTTTTCAAATGTCAAAAGCCACTAGACTTCCTTTTGTTTCCTCTAATTCTAGAACTAGTAAACTTTTTTAGCTTGTTCACTCTGATATTTTGGGTCCTTCTCGTGTAGAATCCTTTGATGGGTATAGATATTATGTTACATTTATTGATGATTATTCTAGAGTAACCTGGTTGTATCTTTTAAAACTTAAAAGTGATTTGTTTGATTCTTTTAAGGACTTTCACAACCTAATCACCAATCAATTTTCATCTAAGTTATATATGTTAAGATCCGATAATGGTACCGAGTACACTTCCAATAACATGAGTAATTCTTGAGCAATCATGGCATTTTGCATCAAACTAGCTGTGTTGGTACACCACAACAAAATGGTGTGGCAGAGAGAAAGAATCGAGACTTATTGGAGAAGACTCGATCACTTATGATCCAAATGAATGTTCCTAAGAAATTTTGGTCTCAAGCTCTACTCACTGCCACGTACATCATTAATAGACTGCCAACTCAGGTGTTGAATACTAAATCTCCTTTTGAAGTCATGAAGGGCAGGCCTATAAGCTTGTCTCACCTCAAGACCTTTGGTTGTACTTGTTATGTGCTTATTCAAGCTCTCCATCGTGACAAACTCGACCCTCGAGCTGGTAAATGTGTGTTTATGGGATAGGCCAGTTCTCAAAAGGGTTACAAAGTGCACAACCCTAACACAGGGAAGCTGGCAGTCTCTAAAGATGTGTGATTTGATGAATATTCACCTTATTTCCACAAAGGGTTGGAGACTAATACTAATATGGAAGATCTTATGGACCTATTTCCACTACCTATTCCAGCAAAAATTCATGAAGTCACTCCTGCTCATATCAGCACTGATAATTCTCAACTCACTGAGAGTGTAACTGATGCAGTGCCAAGCTCCTCTGAACCATCAGAAGCTCAACCAAATCAGCAAGCTATAAGTGCACCGAGAAGAAATCCTACACGAGATAGACATCCACCAGTGAGGTTACAAGAGTATGTTACTTACACTGCAAGGCATCTTATCTCTGCAGCCATTTCTTATCACAGATTCTCATCTTCTCATACTTCTTTCCTTAACAAAGTGTCCCACACTTTCGAACCAAGAAATTTTCATGAAGCCACATGCATGCCTGAGTGGCAAGATGCTATGACTAAAGAGCTTCAAGCTCTGAATGACAACCAGACATGGAGTGTGGTGGATCTTCCAAATGGCAAGAAGGTCGTAGGAAGTAGGTGGATATATAAGACCAAATTCAACTCCAATGGAAGCATTGAAAGACACAAGGCACATTTAGTAGCTCAAGGCTTTACTCAAACCTATGGCATTGACTATAAGAAGACCTTTGCTCCTGTTGCCAAAATGAACACAGTGAGGGTATTGTTGTCCGTGGCAGTCAATAATGCATGGCCCTTATTCCAAATAGATGTGAAGAATGCATTTCTTCATGGGGATCTTGAAGAAGAAGTGTACATGAAGTTACCTCCTGGTCATCCAAGAGAAAATGAACCCAGCAAGGTCTGCAGACTTCACAAAGCCATATATGGCCTCAAACAATCCCCTCGAGCTTGGTATTTGAAGCTTAGTTCAGTCCTTGAAGCTGCAGGGTTCAAAATGAGTCATGATGACTCTTCTTTGTTTGTTCGAAGTAGTATTGCTGGCAAATTGGTTGTGCTTATATATGTTGACGACCTAATTATTACAGGTGACAATATAAGTGAAAGCAAGACACTTAAGCAGTCACTTCACCAAAAATTTGCCATTAAAGACTTGGGGCCCTTGAAATACTTTCTTGGAATTGAGGTGGCTACCTCTTCAAAGGGATTGTTCTTGAATCAAAGAAAGTATGTTCTCGATCTTCTAGATGAAGCTAACATGATGGAATGTAAACCAGCTCGGACACCCCTAGCTAGCAAACTTCAGTGGCATGAAAAAGGTGAACCTCTCTCGGACCCTAGTGTTTATCAGCGAATGGTTGGGAAACTTATTTATCTCACCATTACTAGGCCTGATATCTCATATTCAGTTAGCCTAGCCAGTCAGTTCATGCATTCTCCTACTCTAGTTCATTGGGAAATCGTCAAGAGAATACTTCAATATCTCAAGGGCTGAATAGGAATGGGGATAATTATGAAGAACAATGGATCAAATCACATCTTGGCCTACACAGATGCTGACTGGGCTGGAAATGCCCTTGATCGAAAATCCACAACAGGTTTTTGCACATTTGTTGGAGGGAACCTTGTCATTTGGAAGAGCAAGAAACAAATTGTTATTGCTCGATCTAGTGCCGAAGCTAAGTATAGGGCTATGGCAGCAACAGCCTGTGAACTCATATGGTTGAAAGGTCTTCTTTCCGAGCTCGGATTCACAAGCATGGCACCTATGTCCTTGTATTGTGATAACCAAGCTGCCATGCACATTGCCTCCAATCCAGTATTCCATGAAAGGACCAAACATATTGAAGTTGACTGTCATTAGATTCGTGCTCAAGTTCAATCCAAGGTGATAGACACCGTGTTCACACGCAGCCATGATCAATTTGCTGATTTATTCACAAAAGCACTAGACTCTACTCAGTTTCAGTGTTTGTTGTGCAAGCTTGGATCAATCAATCCCCTTGATCCAGCTTGAGGGGGTGTATTGAAAACGGTTTGTATGGATGGGTTGTATGTATGAGTTGTCATCCTCACTTTAGCTAAGTCATAGGCTAAAGTCACTTTCCATAGCTTGTCATTCACCTTACATCAACATTTCCATAGCTTGTCATTCACCTTACATCAACCTCACTTTCCATAGCTTGTCATTCACCTTACATCAACCTTTCCATAGTTTGTCATTCACCTTACATCAACCTTTCTTAGTTGCTTGTAAAAGCTTCTTTACTTGTAATTTGGTTTTTGCTTTTCCACTTGTTAGGGCAGATTTTAGGGATTGTGTTTGTATAGTTATCCTACAATCTATTGTAGCTTTCTTTTGGCTCTCTATAAGAGTTGCCTTCACTCTCTTGTAACATTCATAATGAAATATACAACAAATATTGAAACCAAAATTCAACATATTCTTAAGAATTTTTTTATTTAAGCACCACTCTTATCTTAGTTCATCCCACGCTTTAATTTCATATTTTCGTCTTTTATCCCAAAATTGCTCCTATTTAATACTATCACATCCACACCCACACCACTTTTAACCAGAGAGAGAGAGAGAGAGAGAGAGAGAGAGAGAGAGAGACCTTTTCCTCCTCATATCATTCGGCGCATTTGTCCATTTTCCATAGGTATGAGTTTCGGGCCTAAAAAGTATGAGAGGAAACGGTTGGGGCTGATTTGGGTTTTGATTGCTTTCAGCAGACATGAGTATGAGTTTGGGGGTTCTTCTAGCTCCATGTCATGCATAATGTTGTGAGTTTTTTTTTTTTTTTTTTTTTCGATTTTTTTCGATTTTAGAATTCCTCGGGAGTTTTAGTGAAGTGTTATATGTGAATTGCAGTCTGAGATTGTGTTCTCGAGAAAAGCGGGAAGATGGAACTTGGGGACTGGGGAGAGGATGAGAGAGAAAAGGGATTGGGTAGGAGAGAGAAGTGCGAAGAAAGGGAAATATTTTTTGGCAAGTGATTTTTATACACTATTTTTAGCTTCTCACACATCCTGTTTTATTTACAAACATTGGAAATAATAAATCAAATGGAATTAATGACAAGGATTAAACGGAGGAGTGTAAGAGCTAAAAATGGTGTGTGTTTATCATTTCTCTTTTTTTTTTCCTATATTTACTTTTTGAAGTGTCAATGAGGACACTGGCAAAGCTACACAGGGGCAAGGAGGGGTGTCCGCCCCTCCGCTCATCGGAAATCTCCTCCGAGAGTGAGGATTCGGCCCCTCTACTCTTTAAATTTGCTGAATTTCTAGGTTTGGTTGTGTAGCAGCGCTGTACTGGTGCGCTGATGGCTTTTGTGTTTTAATTTTTGGTGAACGGAATCTGAAAAAAAAAAAAAAAAAAAAATTAGTCGCAGAGCGGCGGACCGGAACTTGCGAAGAAGATGAAGCCTTCATTTGTTCTTCCTATACGGCGTCGTTTGGCAAAAGTTCTGACCCCCACTCATTTGTTTACCCATTTTTCACTTTTCTATTCTCTTCTAACCCCACCTTTTCTCGTTTACCCATTTCCCCCCCTTTTTTTCTTCTTTTTTGACCCCACCTTTTGTTGGTTTGTTTACCCTTTTTTACTAATGTTTTATTTATTATTGTAAGTTTTATTTTCCATTTTTCTTTTCTCTTTTCTCTTTTAAAATCCACACCATATTTACCTTAAACTGCACATTATATATAAATATTGTATTATTATTATTATTATAAAAAATTAACATAAATACTATTTAATGTTTATTCATACAATGTATAATAAATTAATTTAAATTTGCCTAGTCCACTTAGGCTCTCATCTAGATCTCGCCTAGGCGCTAGGCACCAACCCACCCCCGGCTAGCACCCTAACATCTTTTAGAACTTAATCTTAGCCAATTTAAGCTTCTTACATTGGTTTTGATGTTACCGCTTATAGAATAATGCTAGATGAACCAAATTTTTTAAACCAAATTCGGAAACCAAATGATGATTGGATTATTAGTTAGGCGTTGATTAACATGCTTATTTCCTATTTGTGACACATCATTTATTTTGCAAATTTGGTTTAAAATTTCGATCTCCCTAACATTACTCCCGCTTACAACCGCTCCGGTGATAGAGCGTTTTCTGCTATGAACAAAACACTGCACTCTTCAATGTGAAAGCAACCGCTTTAGTTGAACTTTGCACACTTTTGAATTTCGCCCCTCCCCTCGACAAATCCTGGCTTCGCCACTGAATGAGGATCGTAGAATTAAATACCACAATTTTTATTGTTTGCACAAGAACTCTGTGTGACGTCGGGCAAGTGAGCTCAAGAAGTCTTATGCAGTTAAAAAGTTTTAATAAAGAAAAGTGATGGCTGAACGCAGATAAGAGTGATGTTTAAATATAAAAGCCCCATACTTAATTTCATACGCTGACAAGTTGTTATCATGCATGACAAAGTTAATTCTTTCAATCTAACAAATTTTATATGGAATATTAATGCAGAGAAATCTGGGAAGTTTCAAAATTGTTCTGGCAAGATCTGCTTCTGAACACAGGTCCTAAAGCAGAGTACGCGGACAAGATTTCAATTCAAGATTGGACCACTACATGAGCTATCTCGAACAAAAGCAAGTTCTTATGGAACCACTTGACCATGTAATTGTCCATTCCAAACGCTGTCTTTCGGAAAATAGGGATTCCATCCAAGAACATGATGCAGAAAGATATTCAGAATCATTGGATGGACAGTTACACATCATGGTTACACATCATGGCTGAGAATCAACTCGATGGAAGCTATAATTTAGTTGAGTGGAAAAAAAGTATTGTGGTGTTGCTTCAACTTTGGAAGGAGGCCATTCTCAGTCTTAATGGACATACAATATCTGTTTTGAAGCATTTCGATCCTTCCCTAGAATACAACTTTTGTTTCCCTCAGAAGCAAATTCTAGAGTGGTTTTAAGACCAGAGTAGTCAGTCATCCAGGGTAGGAATGATACTACCTCAGAAGATGTTGATGATGATAATTGGAGGGGACTTGTTATTTGTGCTGCTTTTTCAGTCCATGCGCTTCCAACTGCTACCCTTGAAAAACTGGGTTCAGAAATGACTTTCGAACTTATGTGTCACTTAAATACTGAGGAGTATTGCTTGAACCCTATTCCCATTTGTTATACAACTAAAGAGAAATTCAAGTGGTTGCATCTGTAAGAGTATGAGTATGATTCTTACAAGTCTTGGGATAATTGATATTATAAAGAAGTCTAAATCATGTTGACAAGAGTTAATCCAATCATATTGGTATATTGAGGTCTTGTAGTATAAAACCACAAGCCCCTGCTTTCACAAAACATGCTCTTATTGTTCCAATTACCTATAACTTGGAGAGCATTGAGTTTTTTAGAGAGGAGAAGGCTTGTGCAGATTTTCATGGCTTCTTCATCTATGAACATGTCTGCAGGTATGTACTGGTGCAATTGCTTCTGTTCTTATGTTCACATTACACACACGATCAAAGGGTTGTGATTTAGTTGATTAATCCTTATGTTCTTGGCTGATGAGTTAATCTATAAGTTTATCTTTCTGCTTACATGTGGTATCAGAGCCAATGAATTTTTCATTTAAATTCAATCTTAAAATCGTTCTTTAAATCTGCAAAACAAACTGACCTAAAGAAACAAGTATGTTTGAATTCGAATTGAAGTATACGACGTCATTTTATTAGTATTCTTTAAAATTATGACCGTTGGCTTCGGAAAACAGAACTGGGTTTTAAAATTACTTTTTAATTTTTTTTTTTACTGTTATCGAAGCAAAGAGGAAAAACAACTCCCGATTTTCAATATGTGAAGGAAAGATCCATAATCTGATATGGCAATTTCATCTTTCCCAAACATCATAAAATCAAAATTCTTGTATATGTATTGCTTCCGCTGTGTTGATTATGATGTCTACATATTGAGGTAATTTATGTTTCCTCTTAATTCATCTTGTGTTAATGCAGTAATACATAAAGATGTATTCTGTAATTTCTACCATGATTAATGAAAAACATTGAATGAAGATTATACAATGCGTTTGATTCCATGATGATGAATTTTTATAGGAATTAATCTGCAATGGTACGAGGTCCATGGGAATTGGGAGTGATGGCAATCTGCATGGATGGGTCTCGAGCATTGATGGATACTTTGTTTCGTTGATTTGAAGCCGAGGAATTGCAATTGGGTTGACGAAAACGGGTCCAATGATGCATTCAGGTAACTTAGTTCACTATTTCATGCATTATTAATTGTTCTCCTATATGCATGATTATAGTGCGATGAGTTGGAGCATAATGAATTAGGGCTTTTGCTATTTCGAGTATGCTTGTTTATATATATATATATATATTGTGAAAGCATGATTAAACTCAAAATCCCTATAGATGCCAAGTTGTGATTTATGTGAGATGTCTGGAATCATCCTTTATTGCATAAATAAATTAGTGTTATGTCTAGATATACTCTTCTATTTTTCATTAAAGAGTCTATGTGTATGCATTGTTTCATGTATGAATCTCGATACATTTAAATTGCGGGGACATGCACATCTTAGTGTCAATTCCTGATTTTCAATTGGTTTGATTTATATCAAGTTTGGGTTGGAATGGATTTGACTGCATATCATATGCAAGTCGGGAGGTATTATAAAGCAACAAAAACAAATGCATATATAAAGTGGATGCCAATTGCTTTGTGATTTATACATAATAGCATATATGAATGAAATCTGTATATATATGGAGATAGCATTCGTGCATAGACGTTGTAATTATGGGCATGCGGTTTTATCTATGTCAAATAGAACTTGCATAAGTTTCTCTGAATATTAATTGATGCATGCATACAAGAAAAAAATATATGAACAGATGAATGAACATATATAAGTGAAATATGTTTTGGGTAGAATTGTTATTGTGCA
The DNA here is from genome assembly GCA_035220775.1 of Malus fusca. Classification (NCBI taxonomy): domain Eukaryota; kingdom Viridiplantae; phylum Streptophyta; class Magnoliopsida; order Rosales; family Rosaceae; genus Malus; species Malus fusca. The sequence continues at coordinate 29,241,047 of CM069069.1, forward strand.
TATATGATGGATCTGTATACATTGGTGTAATTTGGGTTTTATTTTTATAATGATCTTATTTTCATTAGTTAACCCAACTTAGATTTTGTAGCTATATATTGATTAGTCTTAAAATTTTACTTATATGATTATATAGGTCAAGCTATAAATTTTGAGAATTAGCTTGTGTCATCCATTATATGGGGATGATAAACAAATTAGCTTCTGTGAGCTATTGTCTATATTTTGTACAACACAAATTGACATCGCCTAATGCATATTGATTTAATTATGAATTCATAAGAAAGGCATGCTTATTGTATATGTATATTTGTGATTTTATGATTCATGCTTCCGCTATTATATTTTGGTTGAAATCACAAATAGGGAGGAAGATGAACTTTGAGTTCTCCAGAAGAAATAGTGGTCTTCATTATCTCCTTTTAATCAAGACATATTGTTGTGATATATATCTAGACATTATCAAAATTTGGTTGATCTTGCCCGATGGATATTGAACTAGTTAGGTTCAAATTGAATGCAAGAATATTGTGTTTGCTATTCTGATTTTGATCATTTTTGAAACTGGTGATTTTTGGATTATGAAAGATAAGTTTTTCTGAATGGATTGTAACTATCTTTTGATACATAGACTTTTTTGCATAATGGTTTAGGTGTATTTACTAAACTGAGATTATGCAATTGGTAAGGAATCGGGAATCAATTGGTTCATATCTCCGGTTTCTTTATTGGCTATGCAGTACATTCTGATTATGCTTAAGTGGGAGAATCATATGTTCGAATGTAAGCATAAGGCTATTTAGGCGGGCCATTATAATTCATTTGAATGCTTGAAAACCAGTTTATGGTTTTATTGAAGCAATTGATTGAATTATTTATGTTACTTAATTTGTTGAAGTAATGACAAGTTTAGTGCTATTTGCTGGAACTAAACTTAACTTGATATAGTGGGAGCAAACCAATTTATGTGTTTGTTCTGGTCAAGTAAAATCACATTGTTGTAAATACAAATTGGATGCATGTGATCATGGAATCTATTTGCATATTGGTTACGGCAATTGATCACATTGATAAGACATTCAGTGTATTGCAATGACTGTTAGTTAATACAATTGATATTAACTTATACCTAACTTGTTTTTTGTTTAGCCTAGATAAGTGGGAGAAAATTGGTTTGGTTTTGCTATATTGGTTCACATAATTACAAAGTGCAAATTAAGTATGTTGTGACTTTTGAGTTAATTCTGCGACGTAACAGAAAAGATTCTTAAGTTCAATACTTTAAAATGCATAGGAAAGTTGTATGTGAGGTTAAGCTTTTGTTATCCAAAAGATTTGGTGATATGATAAAGCTGTTGATTGATATAACTGTGTTATTCATACAATTATGAATAATTTTAAGTTGACAGTTTACTGTCAAGAATGTTTGGTATTTTTATATCAATTTTGGGCTATATGAGTGGGAGTAGACGTCTTGGTTTACTCTTGAGCTAAGATACAATGCTATGAACATGAACTGGACATTGTGATTTGTAAGTTAAATATGTATTTTGTGTTGCAGAGGCAATTATAAATTCATTGTTTTGGTTTATGTAAGCTAGTTGTGTCCATGTACTAGTGTGTTGATGTATGACTTATGTGATCACCTTTATAATAATTTGAGATGATTATCTGTTGTGATGAATCATACTCAAGTGGGAGAATGTAAGAGTATGAGTATGATTCTTACAAGTCTTGGGATAATTGATATTATAAAGAAGTCTAAATCATGTTGACAAGAGTTAATCCAATCATATTGGTATATTGAGGACTCTTGTGTTTGCTCGTTTATAGGACTCATACTGATATAAGGAATGCAGTCTTGTATTCCTTGTGGGATTGTTGTAGGGCGATCCAAGTCTTGTAGTATAAAACCACAAGCCCTTGCTCTCACAAAACTTGCTCTTATTGTTCTAATTACCTATAACTTGGAGAGCATTGAGTTTTGCAGAGAGGAGAAGGCTTGTGCATATTTTCATGGCTTCTTCGTTTATGAACATGTCTACAGGTATGTACTGGTGCAATTGCTTCTGTTCTTATGTTCACTTTACACACACGATCAAAGGGTTGTGATTTAGTTGATTAATCCTTTATTTTTTATTTTATTTTATTTTTTTTTTTGGAGAACCTCGGCGGTACGAGGGAATTTTATTGATAAGAAAAAAGAAGTTACACCTAGACAGGGGGGGACATAAACCTAACCCCTCATAGAACAAGAGAAAAGAAATACAAAAGAAAAAGGGGGGGACATGCACCTTACCCCTTTCGAGAAAGGAAATGCCGGAAAAAGAGGGGGGGACATAGACCGTACCCCTCTTGGAAAAGAAAATACAAGGAAAAGACTAGGCGGACATAAGCCCAAACCCCTCTATAAACCTTGAAAGGTAATAACCTGCAAAACAAACTGCAAAACAAAAGGGAATCCAAAAAGGTTAGGAAAAGAAAGGAGAAGACACATCAAGAAGAGGAGACAAACCTGTAGGTTGGCATGCCCAAGAAATCTGAGTGCAGAGGAGGGAGGGTCTCAATTGGGGGAGTGGAATGCCAGACAAGTGAAGATGATAGAAGCCCTAAATTGGCTAATTTGTCAGCAACAGCATTCCCTTCTCGAAAAATATGAGAGCAACGAAAAACCATGTTCTGCAAAAGGAGAGTACAATTGTTCCAGCGTGTCTGGAGCGACCAAGGGGGAGAGAAAGATCCAGAAGCAAAACATGATATTACACTCGAAGAGTCGCTTTCAAGCCATAAATTTTGCCAGCCTCGCGCGTGGGCCAATTCGACAGCAAGGATGACAGCATGGAGCTCCGCATAGAAAGAAGTACGATGGCCCAAGCTTAGGGAGAAACCACCAAGAAAATAACCCGCAGAATCTCGAAAAACCCCGCCACATGCCGCAGGACCCGGATTACCTTTAGCAAGGCCATCAGTATTCACTTTGACCCAAGAAGAAGGAGGGGGGTGCCAAAGCACAGGGACAATAGAAGAAGCTTTACAGGGGTTAGGCGAAATTCCAAGAGAGACTAAAAGTTGCCGGTCCAAAGTGCCTCGTACATGGCCAGGGGTGAGAGCTCCAACCTGCCTAATCCAGGCCGAGGTGGAGCGGCAGAGACGTGAGAATGAGGGAGGTTTGCCTTCAAACTTCACTTTATTACGCATCTTCCAAATAGCCATGAGTAAGAAAAACCCTGAAGCTAGCCAGACATTGCGAAGATGTGGAGAGAACCGCTTTGACAGAAAATCAAGCCATAGATCAGAGAGGGAGCCCGTAGGTTGAATAATAGTGCCAAATTGGGTAGCTAGCCAACGCCAAGCACATTTTGCAAAGTCACAGCTAGAAAATAAGTGGTCAATAGATTCAGAATTCTTGTGACATAGTTGGCATATAGGAGCCAGCGGGATGCCTCGGCGCTGAAGTTGATCCTCCGTTAGGAGCTTGTTGAATAGAATCTTCCAAACTAAAATAGAGTAACGAGGTGGGATGAAAGGACGCCAGATCATGGAAGCCCAACTCTTGACAGGAAACCGATGACGAACAATTTCATAGCCATCGGAAAACGAAAAACCACCAGAAGTAGAAGCTTCCCAAATTAAAACGTCCTTATCCTCATCAATTGGAAGAGGCATTTCTAAAATCTCTTTAGTTAGGTCTGGGAAAGTAGAAGAAAAGATAGAAGGAATAACCCATTGTCCCATACGAATAATATTTGAGACCTTAGTACGAGATAGAGAAGGGGCAATCTCTGTTTCACCAACGACGTCCACAATAGGCTTATCCAGCCATTTATCAACCCAAAGGGAAGTAGTAGAACCATTTCCAATCACCCAACGACAATTATGAAACAAGATATGAAGAATGGATTTAATACCAGGCCATATAGAAGATCGCATATAACTACAAGAGTATAGGCGACCATGTAGCTTGAAACGTGTCCGAGTATAAATACTCCAAGGGGAATCAGTAGTAATAATAAGCCATCCAAGCTTTAAGAGAGCTGTAGTGTTAAGAGAGCCAAGATCACGCAAACCCAAACCACCTTCATTCTTCGGAGCACATATCTGATGCCAAGAAACGGTAACCAACTTCTTGGAGGTTACGTCACCAGACCATATAAAGTTGCGAGCACAACGTGAAAGAGACCTTAGCAAGGAAGAAGGCCACTTATAAACAGAAAAGCTATGCAAGAGCATACTTTGAAAAACTGATTGAGTGAGTTGAACTCTTCCTGCCATAGATAAAAGCTTCCCCTTCCAACCAGTTAACTTAGCTTTAGCTTTATCTGCCAAGGCTTGAAGATGACTCCTTTTAGGCTTGCCACAGAAGATTGGAACTCCAAGGTAGACAAAAGGTGCTTTGCCTTCTTTGAAACCCAAGTAACACTCAACCACAGCTTTGCGATGCCTTGAGGTAGAGCCCAAGTAGAAGGTACTTTTTGCCTTATTGATAAATTGACCAGAGGCTCTACTATATCTATCGAAGAAGCCTTGCAAGTTACGCAGGGTGACACCATCACTTCTACAGAAAATGAATAAGTCATCTGCATAGAGAACGTGAGAAGGAGATATACAACCTCTTGAAGCAAAAGTTGGCTTAGTAAGCCCATCAAGTTGAAGACGACTCAAGCCCCTTGATAAAGCCTCCTCAGCTAGACAGAAAAGTAACGGAGAGAGAGGATCCCCTTGGCGCACTCCTCGTGAACAAGAGAAAAAACCATGCGGGGAACCATTGATTAGGATGGACAATTTAGCAGATCGTAAGATGGTAGAAACCCAGTCTATAAAACAAGTGGAGAACCCAAAGTTAGTAAGCACCTGCAATAGAAATGACCAATCTAAAGTATCAAAAGCCTTAGCTATATCAACTTTGACTCCCATATTGCCACCACGAGTTTTTTTGTCAAGCACATTGAGACATTCTGAAACTAGGCCAATACAATCAGTGATACGTCGGCCAGGTATGAAAGCAGCTTGATGTGGAGAAATAATGCGTTGAACAACATGAGAAAGGCGAACTGCCAAAATTTTGGGAATAATCTTAAAGAGAAAGTTTGCCAAAGCAATAGGTCTAAAATGAGTCATGGAAATAGCGTCTTCCACCTTCGGTATCAAAACTAAGAAGTAACTATTGGTATTGGGGTATAGCCAATTTGATTGAAAGAATTGCTTCACAAATTGAATGACATCAAAGCTGACAATATCCCAACAGTGATGATAGAAAAAACCTGGAAAACCATCTGGCCCTGGCGCACTGGAAGCACTTAATGAGAAAACTGCCTCCTTAATTTCCTCATCAGTAGGTAAAGCAGATAAGAGATCATTTTCAGAGTCTGTGACCATCGGCTGGATGACCTCACAAACCGCATCAATACCTGCAGGGTTGAAAGAAGAGCCGAACAAAGTCTGATAGAAATTAACAATATGGTTCTCAATAGCCAACAGGTCGGTAAGAAGATTATTTCCATCAAGAATACAACTGATATGAGAGCTGGATGATTTAATACGAGCATAAGCATGAAAGAAAGAAGAATTTCTATCCCCTTTAGTTAACCACTTAACACGAGCTCTATCTTTCCAAAATGCCTCTTGCATTTGAAGAGACTCCATTACTGTAGTCTTGGCGACAATCTCCTCCTCGAAAAGATCATTATTTATACCCTCAATTGAAATTCTTTGTTGAATCATAGAAAGATTATGCCGAGCATTAGCCACTCTATTATGAACATCACCAAAAACCGAAAAATTCCATTGGCGCAGGCAGGTTTTTAGAGCTTTCAATTTTTGCAGAATGATAAACATAGGACAACCATATACAACTGTATTGCTCCAGCAATGAGTTACAGTTTCTCGAAAAGATGGATGTTGAACCCACATTGATTGAAAACGGAAAGGACGATGACCATTGCGCAAAACTCTAGAACCAGAGAAAATAAGGGGGTTATGATCTGAGACTACCTTTGGCAACGCTATGCAGTTAGAGTGGGGCCAAGAATCAAACCAACTTATATCACACAAGGAGCGATCTAACCTTCGTTCAGTGCGACCACGAGATCTCCAGCCATTAGACCATGTAAAGGCTGCCCCAGATGTGTTCAAGTGGGTAAAGTTACAAGTGTCAGACATGTTACTAAACTCAGCACATGAAGCTTGGGACGGTCTGCCTCCTCCCATCTGCTCGTGGGCACCCAGGATAGCGTTGAAATCGCCAATAGCCATCCATGGAACTTGTGTTTGTGGGCGCAGAGAGATAAAGTCAGCCCACAAGTCTCTTCTTTTGATAGATGAGGTGCTTGCATAAACAAATGTGAACTGGCTTGGGATATGATCAAAAGTACAGCGAACCGTAACCTGTTGATCAGATATAGAAATAACTAAAGGGTCTGCACAAGCCGAAGATGTTAGTAACCAAAGGTTGGGGGCAAGAGTTCCTCTAGCGTTAAAAGTAAGAGCAGATAAATTTAAAGAATCCCAATAAGCAGCTGAAATAGAATTAAAAGTCACCATGGGCTCCGCAATGCAGACCAAATCCGGGTGATGCAACCGACAGATGTTAGAGAGCTCCGTCCGAGAGTCATCGTTACTAATGCCACGGATATTCCAGAAGAGGACCTTCATTTATAACGAGCCGGTAATCCGCGGACCCTACTCGGATATGGTTTATCACAGGGTTGATCAAGATTGGCAAGCTGCTTTTGTTTTTTCTTTTGACTGTTAGATAGCACAGGAGTAAAACCATCCATATCACAGCCTTCTATGTGATTGACAATATCGATGACATCCTTAGCTAATGTCGCAACATGTTCAAAACCAGGGGGAATGCTATGGTTGTCATGAGGATCCTGCATGCCAAAATTATTTGGGACATCGGTGTTGCCCAAGTGCTGACTATTCTGAGCTACCGTCTCGACCTGATCAAAGCCAGGAGGAGTGCTAGAGTCGTCACAGAGATCATGTGGGCCAAGAAAATTAGGCACATTGGTGTTGCCCAAATGCTGACCATAAGAAAGACCATTATGATGATGTGATCCATCTGGAGACAGCGATCCGGTCATAGAATTGCTAATATGAGAAATCCCAGGGGATTGAATACCATGCTCTTCACATTCAGAGTTATTCACAGCTTGGGCAATGGTCCCTAAGGCCTCATCAACCACCGGTTCAAGAGCTTTGTTCAGGGACTCATCATTACCATCATCCACTGCCTCAATACCTGCAGGCAACAATTGATCAACCTGTTGAAGAGGTTCAGAGGCATGTGACCCACAAAAGACATTAACTGGTATTGTTGTATCTATTTTGGGACGATATTCCATGTGCAGTTGACTGCGAGATTGATCTCCGGTTTTGTTGTCCCCCATGTTACCACCCTTTCGCGTCCGGCTACGAGAGCGGCCTCTCGACATCTGTTTGAGTTGTCTGCAACTATTAGCCAAGTGCCCTATCAAACCACAGTGACTACATTTGGGCGGTAAATTCTCATAAACCACCTCAACCGGGAAGCCATGACTTTCTCTTTCAACCATAAGAGATGTAGGTAAATCACCTGCAAGATTGACATCAACTAATATACGTGCATAATAACCATATTGCCTTTCCCTTGTAGCTGAATCTAGTTGCAAGGGGGTGCCAACCCCTCTCGCAATTTCCATCAAGTGTCTAGGATGCCAATATTCCTGACTCAAACCAAAAATTTTAATCCATACCTGAGCATGAGTTTGAGGGAGAACATCACCTGGTTTAAAATCTGGCGTCCATTTTGATAGCCTGAATAAACCAGTAGCGAGAGTACACGTACCGCCACCCCATGCCCGTCGCATATCATCTTCCTTATTCAAATGGATATCAAAATAGCCTTTACCTATAGGAACCAGGTTTCATGGTGCAGTAGGACGCCAAGCATCTTCTAAACAAGATTTTAGAGCACCGGTCTTCATTGGCGTAGAACCCTTTTTTAGAAGCAAACGCCCAAGGAGATTATTTTGAAACAACTTCAACTGTTCTTGGTATAGATCCTCGCTAATCTTGACATATGTTTTGTCCCCGCGCACAACCGGAGTTGGAAGTTGGCTGAGATGGACGTCTTCAATTGGGGTGGAAACCACAGAAGCAAAAGTCCTAGCCTTCAGAAGTGGTTGAGCGGGGGGCATATTAGTTGTCGGCATAACCGTCTCTGCAAGAAAACCCCATGGACAAAAGATATTTGTGCCCATGATAATTCAGTTTTGCAACACCATAGAGCAAAGTTGAACGCAGAATAACCTTGGGCGCCCTGAAAAAAAAAAATCTCTGGAGCAATTCGTCGAGCAGGTACAAGGCACCTCAAACTTAAGACGATCTTCTTCTTCGTCTATGCCTTGAATTTGCTTTTTGCCTCTGGGGAATTTCGTCGAGCAAGTCTCGTGCAAGAGAGAAGGAAACAATCTTGGTGTTTGATGAAGAAAACTGGTTCTCTTGAATTCACATCATTGGTGCTCAGAGAGTTCAGAGGGCCTTTTGTCTGTTCCAGGGATCGCCTTAAACCTTGGATGCCTTTTAGTTGATGCTCTCCAAGAAATTGCTACCACGATGGGTGCAAAATATTGGACTTTTAACGCCGATGCTTGCCGAATTGAAACCGTGGGTCTAACAAAGAAGCAACCGAAGGGATCCCAGGGAGATACTGATTGTGATTCGAAAGATGCTATCTTCTTCAGTGGTATGGTGTTCAACCACAGATTATCATTGCGGAACCCGAGTTGTGCAAAGAGGTACTAAACAACAAAGATAGAAACTATCGGAAACAAAGGTCCCAAGGCTATTAATCCTTATGTTCTTGGCTGATGAGTTAATCTATAAGTTTATCTTTCTTCTTACAGCATCTCCGCGGATTTATTTGGATGACTTACATACCCCGCGTTTTACTGGCAGAGTTCAAGGACATATGTAGAAGCCAGAGATTATCATAGTTGCCCAGTCTTGCATGTCGAGGATAGCAGTATCCGTCTCCTGTACAAGCATGAAGCAATAACCCAGTGCAGGACCTCCTTCTTTGACAATTCAAATCTCATCCGTGAATTTGTAGAAGAATGTTAAATTATACAGCCGAGTGGTTGATATCAAGGTCATGCCACTTTCTCTCTTTCTCTATGATATTCCCTTCTTCGTCTTCTCTCTCACATCAAACTCCAGAATAATTGTTCACTACCGACATGATAATTGTAATATGCAGGACCATGGATCCATCGGGACTTTCATAAGCATTCCCTCAGGCTCATAGTACTACTGAATTTGTGGAATAAAGAGGTTCGGCTGTTGAAGAGAACCAATTAAATAAGTGCAAATAGTTTGCATGGGCTAGTGAGGTAGTGCTTCACTGTTTAATTTTCTTCTTCCTTTCTACCAGTTAGTACTCGGAACACTTTGTCTTTATGAGCTCCTAAATAAAGGGATGCGTGTCGTACGTTTTAATTACTATCCATATTCCAGACTGAGTTACTCAATTAATAAGAGTTGATAGTTTTCTCAAGTTTTATCCAACTTCTTTACTTTTATATTTAATTTGGACGAGGGGTGAAGAAAGGTGTGCTAAGTTTGTCGGCTTATAACCAAATTGTATGGAACAAATCCAAAATTGCCATGTTGAAAATAGAAAATTATGAGAAGTCTTTAATCCAATCATTTGTTGAAAATGACAAGTTCGTAACCAATTTAGTACTACGGTCTAGTAATATTCCTCTTTACTTGTAAGTGAAAAATCTTAGTTTAGAATATTTGAAATGGCAAGTCCATAAGAGCAAGTCCACCGGGACTTCAATTGCCCAGCCCCCAGCACAAAAAACAACCTGGCCCTCAGTCAAATTGCTCCAGCCCACAAAGTTGCCTGGCACCCAGCCCATGCCAGGCAACAGCCCAGCCCAATTTTGACTGACCCAAGAGCCGGCCTATTTGGCTGGCGCGTGGACAACACTCGCGCCCAGGGCGAGTAGCCGACAAGAATGCAGAGGGCTGTCAGCCCACTTGTGCGCCGAGTGACGCGGCACGCTCACAGCCGTTGGATTTCCAACGGCTAGTTTTTCTAGACCGTTGGATTTCCAACGGTAAAAAAAATTTAAATTTTACTTTTAAAATAGACCGTCCGATCACAGATCAACGGTCCACGTTAATTAACTAAATTAAAATTTATTAAAAAATACAGAAAAATATTAAAAAATACAGAAAATTTAAAAAAAATATATTTATTTATTTCTATAAATACCTAACTCTCATCTTCCACCTTACACCACATTTCAATATTTTCTACACTTTCTACCAAAGCTTTCATATACTTTTTGTGTGAAAAAAAAATACCAAAAAACTTGTGGTTGAAGAATAAAGTGTATTTGATGAGTTTATGTAATTTCATTTTAGTGTGTTTTTTTTTATAGTTTATTTGATGAATTTATATAATTTTATTTTAGTGTGGTTTTTTTAAGTTTATTTGATGAGTATGTAATTTTATTTTTTAGTGTGTTTTTTTTTTAAGTTTATTTGAAATTTTATCTGAAATTGGTTAAAAATCTTATCCGAAATAAACTTAAAAAAAAAAAAACATACCAAATAAATGCGCTGGGTGCCAGCGCATTTTTTTAGGGGTGGAGATGCCTTGGCCTATTACTGTTCACTCCAGTCTATTACTGTTCACTTAAGTGGATAAATGCGCTGGGTGCTGGCGCAAAGTCCTTAGGGGTGGACTTGCTCTAAGCGTGTTGGTCTCGCTACAGACCACTATAACATATAAGCTATTTAGCGAGGAAATGATTCCTCAGAAAAGGTCCTAACTTAGACGCAGCAAGGAAATATAATCGTCATTAATTTAGTCATTAAACATTATACTGGTATGCGACGTAAATTATTAATATTTTATTGAAATTCATTCAAATATCCATGAATTCAAAATAAACATTCAACAATCAAGTCACCGAAATTCATTGGAGATTGAGCCACACAAAGTGTCCCTCAAATAAACTTATTCGATGAATCTTTCAATGGAAGAGGTATAAATAAGGTAATACTCGGGAAACTAACTATTAGATCAAATTTTGTAAATTATATGATGTAATTGTTGATGATTGAATTATTACTTAAGTGTTGATTAACGTACTTATTTGTATTGGTGATACATCACTTGATTTGCAAATTTAGTCTAACAAGTTGGTTTACCTATTAGTTCAAGGGTGCTTGGTGGTTGTGAATAATTGTTAGGGTTTTTATCAGAAATAGTCCCTAAAATTGACTCGCCAAATCAAGATGGTCCCTGAAATTGAAAATCAATCAATGAAGTCCCTTGATATGGATGCTGCAAATCAATGTCGTCCTCCCGTTAAATTTCCGCCAAAACTTTTATTGCTCCACTCATGTGGCACACATATGGTCCCGCATAGATTAAAAAAAAAAAAAATTTCAATTATGAAAATAATAACAAATAAATTAAAAGGAAAACTAATGAAAATTGCTTGAAAACTTTGAGTTTTAATGATAAGGACAAAATAAAGGGTAAAGTTAATAGTATCAGGATTGACTTTTTAGTGTAAAAATGTGGTTTTTCGTTAAAGTGAACAGTACCGGGTGTTTTTCATTAAAGTTCCCTAAATTAAAAGAGAATTAACATAAAAGAAAAGGCTTCATGGAGTATTTATCATCAATAACCAAAATTTAACACCCAAATTCATAAATGTCATTTTTTATAAACTTTCAAATATATCATAAAACTCACATGAATAGACATAAATACCCTCAAAATTCAAAACCATTTACATAGAAGTGCTTCACAAGAATTCTTAGGACCTCGGAGAAGAACCACGTTCTGACCTAATGGTGCTCTCAAAGCAAGCTAATCAAATGTCAAGCACTCTCCTACTACCGCAGTCTCAGTGAACCTCAATGTTATAACCTTCAATTGCAGAACTTCATAAACCCTAATGTCATCGGTGGCAATCCTCACAACCACAACAATCTTGTTATCCTTTCCCTGCATATACTTAATCAACCTCGAGAGAGAAGAGGTGCCTTATTGACTTTGCGCATGAACAAACATTTAAGAATGACTGCATTCAACTTGCTTCTAGTCCTCTGGACAAGAAAACGGTACAGCTTGACGAGAAGCTCGAGGTAGATATCATCGGACTTGGGCGTAGTGCACTTCGTCTTCTTGCTTTTACCTTTTGCCACAAGATCAATCTCCATTGTTGCTGCTGGTGTTGAAGTTAGGTTGCTCGGGACGCCGCTTCGAAAGCGTTAGGCCTTTATCTGGCCAATTCATCGATCAAATATGCGATCCCGTACTGCCATATGGTTGAGCCAATGATGAAGACAGTATGAGAAAAAGAGTGATTCCCCCAGAGTCTTGTACCCAATAGCGAAGCCACGTGAGGGTGAGGAGTGGCGGCAGCCACTCCCCTCGTCGGAAAAACACGACTGGAGCGCTGGTTTAACCCCTCCCCTTGCTGGAAAAAACCGACTGGTTCTGCTGCTGCTGCTCTCCGGTTCTGGTTCTGCTGTTGTGCCTCTCACCGGAAAAGAAGCCTAGGAGCGAGTAGCCGCCCCTCTGGTCGATTGGAAAGCAAACGCCCCTGGTTGCTTTACTGATGTGCAGCCTTCGCTGCATGCATTGCCTTTTGAAAACCCCAGGTATTGTCAGTGAATATCAAAGATTCAGTTGAAATATGGGCCTTTTCGATGCAAGCCAGAGCCGCAACTGTTGCAGAAGTGGAGGTTCAAATGAGTCGTGAGGAAGAAGAAGGTGGATTCCTATTTAACTTGAAACGCACAGTTTTGATTTGTTGTGGCTACCAATGGAACTACAGCTGGAAGCCACTTTTGATTTTTTTTTCTTCATTTTTTAATTTTTGTCAATACTATCAAAAGATTTCAAAGTATTATTTTTTATTAATTAATCTATGGTTCGAGTTTTTTAAAAATTCGAAAGTATCACACACATGTTAGAAATGTATAATCTATTCTAGTAATACCTTTCATCTCATACTATCATATTCATTAAATAGTAAAGCGAAATTTCTAATATTCTTGTATTTTATATGTTAAATAATAAACAGGAGAAAATAAATTTGAATCTCCAATACAAGTATAGTCCTTTTAAGGTGTAAGTCACTTGTTTATATGGTATATAATGAATTTACTTAAATTCATTTAAACCTCCGTCTAGGCGCTAGGCCCCAATTCGTCTCCCGATTAGTGTCTAACTTTTGTTAGAACCTTGATTATTAACTACATTAATATTGAGGACAAGGCATAGCTGCAGTGGCACTAGGGCCAAGGAAACTCCTACCTCACCCAAGTTTGATTCCCCCCAAGTGCAATTCCCCCTCCCCTAAATTTAATGTCTGATGTCAAAAAAATAAAAATAAATAAAAAAACCTACATTAATATTATCTACTATCTACAATGATTTGGTCATACTACATTTTTCTGTTTTAAATTCCGCCCCTACTCTCGACTATTCCTAGCTTCGCCACTGCTTGTACCCATGAGAAAGGCTTTTAATGGTACCTTCATTGTTGGCAGCAATTTTTGCTGTTGGTGGTTACAACAAGGAAGTTAGTGTTCGGGCATGAAATCTGGCTAGGCAAGGTCCCTGGCTCTAGCACACAGCTCCCAGAGGAGTTGGCATTTTGGTTGATTGTCGGCCTTCGGCTTGCCGAGATGCTACAAGAGGAGGACAAATTTTGTTTTGAAATGGGCCTTTGTGAGGCCATAGGTGTAGGCCTTGAGGCTCGCAATCAAAACTAACTAAGTGCTAAGGCGTGCCACTGCCATCTGTGTATGGTAGATATATAACAAGTGTATTTAAGCCGATTACTTGCACCCCAAGTTATTCTGACTTCTTGTTATCAAAGGATTGTCATAGATGAGTTTAGTCTACATTAAGTTCTTTTCTATGCCTTGAGATCAAGGACTTTTAGTTCGTTATCTTGTAAGCTTAAAGGGTGGAGATCCAGATCTGACCAAGTCATCAATTTTAATTCACTTTTAATCTTCTTATGACAATAAAACCACTAAGTGAACCAGATCTAAGAACTAATGGAACTTTAGATCATCAAAAGATTGGAAATAACTTGAATATATATTGGGGAATACATCATAACACTAGATCTATTAACTTGAAGACAAAACAAAGAGAGTCGGGCAAGGTTTAAATGTCTTGCGGTCTATTCTCTTTGTAGTTACAGGGGATTGAGTACTAAAGCAGGATGACTGGTGAACAAGGTTACACAAGAGAATCGATACTACAACATTTAGAAAAGGTAGCAGAGCTTTTACATAGACAAAAGAGTTTGACGTGTTCATAGATTTAACAAGTAGAAATCATTAAGAACAAAAAGAGTTTGAGTCGTCACAAGGCATCGTAAATACTGATATTGTCTTACTTATCCTAAAAATTGGTTCACATGTTAATTGCAATTAACAAGTACTACTCTATTGGGTAAGGGCAGGCACACACATATTCATAGCATTAAAATCGTAGATATGCTTACTAAGTATGCATTCACAAAAAAACACATAATGAATTCATCACTGACATAGGTAGTCAACAAATTTTCATCCATTCGTAAAGAAATCTAAACAAAATGTCATAACAAATTTGCAATCATATTTGGGGCTTCAAAACAACCCCTAACTTCTGGAAATTTTGTTACACATAATTCTTAAATTAAAACAAAAGAAAGACATGAGTTTGAGAAGATAAAACCAAAAGCAAAGAATGAGGTCCTTGCTACTTCTTTTCTTCTCTCCACACTAAGCTTCTTTTTTTTTTCTTTTCATAACCATCCAATTGTGTTATGGTTCCCACCATCATGACAATTCAATCCTAATTAAAGCCAATTAGTATTGTGACTTGTGGTTTTCTTGGCTGCATCAATTGTGGGTGCTAGGATTTAATGTGTTTACTGCTTTCATTGCTTTCTTGTAAGTTACAAACTGCTCAGCCTCTTGGGAACCTTTTAGTGTTAAAACAAACATAACTTCTTCTAGAAAAATGATATTAACAAGCCGTAAAATGCTCCAGAAAATAGTCATCCATAGATTTCCAAGCATATAAGGCTCATTCTCTTATTTATTATGAGTTGTTCGTAAATCGCTGCCAAAGTCAGCTGATCTGCACAAGCAGTTTTGAGGAATTTACTATTTAAAATCCCACATGTGCCCTTTTTCTCTTCTTTGCTTGAAAAATCTTACAAAACACAAAAACAAAGCAAATAGTTTGAAAATAAAAGGAACTAACTAAGAAAAGACAAGTGAATTTCATGTAAAATATATTTAAATATGAGCTTATCACAGATATGAGAATGTTTCGTTGATTGTGTGGGCACACGAGAAAGAACATGATTAAGAACAAGGATATCCGAGATAAAGTATGAGAGACCCCAATTGAAGATATAATGAGAGAAAAATCAATTAAGGTGAGTTGGACATGTGAACCGAAGACTTACAGATGCTTCGGTTAGAAGATGGGACAATGAAACGAAGGCTCTAAGCAAAAGCGGTAGAGGAAGACCTACAAAAACTTGAAAAGAGTTTTTAAGAAAAAAAATGTAGAACATTTGGAGCTAATGGAAGACATGGCGAAAAACTAATACAGTGTCTTCCTAGGATTCATACAATTCACCCAATTAGTAGGATAAAACTTGATTGTTGTTGTATTTTTTTTTTTTTTTTTGTCAATAATTAGGTGAAATTTTAAGGAGAGAGCCTCGAATCAGGGTGACAAGGTCCACAAGGTGCTTGATTTTCACTATAGAACTAGCCTCCTCCATACATCAACATTTGGAAGTAAAAATATATGAGACATAAATTATACAATTTTACCCGTTTAGAAATCTGAAAAGCAACTTAATACTATATTATAATGATATTCATTTTCATTAATAAATGAGAGATTTTAAATTTGGATCTCGACAATCACGAGTTTGTAACCAATTTATATATCCACCCCAATATAATATACACTATGTTAAATAAATCTATAAAAAAAATATTCCAAGTATATTAGTTTTAAAGCTAAAATCCATATGGTGGAAATGTGTTGTATCCTTGCATGACTGCGTGGATTTGAACTTTATCAACGACTAATCTGACATCTAACTTGTTAATGATATCGCTCGACTAAAAAAAAAACCAAAAAAAACAAAAACCCATATGCCTAAAAATAATAAAAACAAAATTCGTGTCTGGCACGCCAATGTAAACGATAAAAGAGTAAAAGAGTCCCAAAAATGAAGAAAGTGACAACTTTATGATGGAGCCACACAAAATCAACCACAACAGCAGTCTTCCGACTGATGCATGGCAGATTCGTGTGAGAATTCCAAAACAAAAAACCATATAAAACCAAGCATTCTTCCAGTTTGTAATTATTACTTACAGGCCACCCCCACGGTATTCGATAATACAGAACCTGTTTGGGTTAAAACTTGAACTTTGGGCTCAAGAAGGAGTTGGCCCAAAATGAGGTCTAGAAAGGGGAAAAGCCCGAAGCCCAGCCAAAGCCCAGAAGGCAGAAAAGGCCTTTCCCGACTAGGTGCAGATCATTTGCACCACTTACTCACCTGCCTAGAGACCAAGTGGTATAGACCAACCAGCTAATCAGCCCAAAAGCACTTTACAGTGGCAGTACAAGTAAATAGTTGATGAGTCACTACCCTTCAAGCTGCGTTCGGGCAAGATTACTGCTACAGGAGGCCAAGCCGAAGTGTCTATAAAAGAAGAAAGAGAAATCAGAGATAAAGACACTCAATCAAACAAACAAATACAAGCACAAACTCTGCTCAAAGCCAGATTTGCCTTCAAACAAAGCTGTAGTCAGCCCAAGCCTTCATCCCTTTCGGGATAAACCCTCACCAAAAGCCTTTGTAATAGCTCTGCTACCTTGTCCTAAGCTTGCTGTAGTATCGATTTCTTTCTGTAAACTCATCTCCCTACCCCCCCCTTTCTAAAGCTCTCAAACCCCTTGATAAACGACAAAGATAGGAAGTTGCAAGACGATCAGCCTTGCCCGACCCTCTTTGGTTTTGTCTTTTCATTCATTAGCCTAGCAATATGTTGTATACTTCCAGTTGTATTCAAGTTATTTCTAGTAAGATGACGATTAAAAGACTCTCTCAGTTCTTGAATCCGATTTGAATATGTCTTCACAGTTTAAATCAGATCTAAGTTCTAAGCTCTCGGGCATGTAAGATTGATCATTCAAAAGTCCTTGGTCTCAAGGCATAAAAAAGAACCTTATGTGGACTTAACCCATCCACGACAAGCTTTGATAAACAAGAAGTCCGAAGTTACTTGGGGAGCAAGTAATCGATCTATCTCTTAGTTTTATTTCTATTATATTATGATTATAGTAGAACGTTTGAGTATAGAAGGAATTCTGATGGGAAGCCTCAAGGCCTATATCTAAGGCCCTACAAAGGCACCTATTTGGAGTCATTTTGCTCTTCGGGCTCGGATAATCAGAAGTATAATAGTTATAACACTTATGCAATCAATGAAACAAACATCGTATATTCGAGTGCTGGGTTAGTTCTTGATTGGAAGCCTCAAGGCCTACACCTAAGGCCCCACAAGGGCACATGTCATAACTAACACAGCCTCTCGGGTATATGTACAACTAAAACTCAACATCCATTTTACATCTGCCATGCTAAAGATGGCAGTGGCACGCATGAGCACTTAAAAGTTAATCTTGATTGTGAGCCTCAAGGCCTATACCTAAGGCCCCACAAAGGCACATTTCAAAGTTAACTCTGTCATTCTCTTTCAGCCTTGCCCGACAAGCCTTACCCGACAAGCCCGCCAGTAAAGCAGAAGCCCGACAGAAAGCATCAACCGGCGCCAACCTCTCGGGAAGCTGTGTGCTCATCGGCTAGGAGACATCCCCGACGGAAATTCTAGCCACAAACATAGTTTTAGCACGCTCGGTGGGATCTCATTTGTTTTGATCTCGCATGTCCAAGAAGAAAAGCCATAAACTTTGCAGAAAGAATACGAAGGATGGTTCTTCTCAACCTTTGCTACAAATGGCAGATCAATCAGGAAATCCTTCTTCCCCATCAGGACAGGTGGTCCTGGAAAGCCCATCTTCATCCGGAAAGTCGGAAGGAAGAGGAACTAATGAGGAATTACAGGCTACTATGATACAAGTATTAAGGAGTATGGAAAAAATCTCTTTGGAAACCAAGGGGGAAGTCAGTAGACTGTGTACCTTAACAGGGAATCTACAGAGAAGGTTAGATCTGGAGTTTTCCACTCCAAAAGGTGCTCAAGGAAGTGGGACGAGCCAGGTTACCATCAAAAGTGAACCAGTTATTCCCCTATTTCCACTGTTAGAAGAAGAAAAGGATAGGGGAAAGAAGAAAGTAGTTCTTGAAGGAAGTCAACCCATGATAGAACCAGTTCTAGAGAAAGAATTTCCTAGCTTCCCATTATTATCATTTAATAATAGGAAGCAAAGCAAGCAAGAAAGGACGAAGTATGGGATGCCCATAACAACAGGAGAGTCTAGCGGAAAAGGAAGCTCCGCAACTTCGGATAAACCTCTTCCTTATAGGCCACCCCCGTTGGCTAATAAGGGGGGATGAGCCAACTGGAGAAAGCCTGAATCAAAGAAAGAAGCATTCGCGGGCAATGATCGAAGCCCGAAGAACGAGTCTGCTCTTCTCTTCCAGAATAATAATACAGCTACTTAACAACTGAGGGATGAGTTTGCTGAATTAAGGAGGACGGTGGCTCAAAATGCTCAACCACGGGCTCACCCAGTGTTCAGGGTTACATATCAAAAGCCTTATCCTGAATACGTTGATGAGCAAAATCCATTTCCTCTCAACTTCAAGATGCCTGCATTCCCAACGTTCACAGGTGAAGATAGCAGTGTGTCCTCCAGAGACCACATTTTCAAATTCTCCAATCATTGTGTGGCATATGAAGACAACCCAAACTACAAGTTAAGGTTGTTTGGGAATTCATTGGCGGGACTAGCATCTCAGTGGTATTCTCTATTACCCCCTAACTCTATTGCCAACTGGGGGCAGATGGAGATGGCCTTCCATGAACAATTTTACAGAATAGAACCAGAAATGACTATTAATGATCTGGTTGAAGTCAAACAATACGAACATGAGTCCACAGAGGACTTCATGATGAGGTTCAGGAAGACAAGGATGAGATGCCAATTCCCTGTTAACCAAGCTCAGCTCATATCAATTGCTCAAAGGGCTCTGAGATTACCTTTAAGGAAAAGATTTTATGACACACAATTCAACGAGCTGCAGGAATTGGTAATTGCTGCCACAAAGTATGAAAGGTTGTTGCTAGAAGAGCAGCAAGTGAAGCATACTTCCAAAGCTCCTCCCTTCTACAAAAACAAAGCTGCAATTCATCATGTGGAGGTAGGAGAAACAGGGCCAGAGCATACTTCCAAAGCTCATCCCTTCTAAAACCTTTTTTGTTTCTTTCCACAACTGAGGGTAATAAGAATTAAAAAACCAAAGCAATAAAAGATTGGAAACAAAAATTAAATAACGAAAATAGATTTTAGTTGACAAATTAAGAAAACAAGCTAGGGGAAGTGCTATCCACCACCAATATCATGCAAATAAGTTATGTTTCATTCAAATTCATTTTATTTCTGGATGAAGATGTTCAAGTTGGGTCACTGCTAGCTAGAACTCAACTTATTATTCTCTCTTACGTAATATGTTAAGAGAATGATGTTTTCAAATTAACTTAGTTCCTAAAATGCAATCTTGAATGACGTGTTCATATATTTAACAAGTTGAAATCATTAAGAACAAAAAGAGTTTGAGTCATCACAAGGCATCGTGGTTCACATGTTTATCACAATTAACAAGTACTACTCTACTGGGTAAGGGTAGACACACACATATTCATAGTATTAGAATCCTAGATGTGCTTACTAAGTATGCATCCACTAGAAAGACATAAAGAATTCATCATTGACATAGGTAGTGAACCAATTTTCATCCATTCATAAAGAAGTATAAACAAAATGTCATAACAAACTTGCATTGCAATCACATTTGGTGCTTCAAAACAACCTCAAACTTCTGAAAATTTAGTTACACATAATTCTTAAATTAAAATAAAAGAAAGACATGAGTTTGAGAAGATAAAACCAAAAGAAAAGAGTGAGGTATCCTTGCTACTGCTTTTCCTTTCCCCCAACGTTCTTGCTGCCTTCCTTTCTCCTTTCCACACTAAGCTTATTATTATTATTTTTTATAACATTCCAAATGTGTTATGGTTCCCACCATCATGACAATTCAATCCTAACAAAAGCCAATTAGTATTGTGACTTGTGGTTTTCTTGGCTGCATCAATTGTGGCTACTAGGATATAATGTGTTTATTGCTTTCTTGCAAGTTACAAACTGCTCAGCTTTTTGCGAGTCATTCAATGTTAAAATGGGCATAACTTCTTCTAGAAAAATGATATTAACAAGCCATAAAATGCTGAAAATAGGCATTCGTAGCTTTGCGAGCATATAAGCCTCATTTTTTTATTCATCATGAGCTGTTCGTAACTTGCTGCCAAAGTAAGTTGATTTGCACCGTTAGTTTTGATGAATTTGCTATTTGAAATCCCACTTGTGCTCTTTTTCTCTTCTTTGCATGAAAAATCCTACAAAACACAAAAACAAAGCAAATAGCTCAGAAAATTATAAGGAACTAACTAAAAAAAGACAAGTGAATTTGATGTAAAAAATATATAAATATGAGCTTATCACGGATATGAGAATGTTTCATTGAATGTGTGGGCACACGAGAAAGGATATGATTAAGGACAAGGATATTCGAGGTAAAGTAGGAGAGGCCCTAATTGAAGAGAAAATCGTTTAAGGTGTTTGGACAAATGAACTGAAGACTTGCAGGTGCTTCGTTAGAAGATGGGACAATGAGACGAATGCTCAAGGCAAAAAGGGTAAAGGAAGACTTGGAAATAATTTTTTAAGAAAAAATGTGGAATATTTGGAGCTAACGGAAGACATGGCAAAACATGAATGCAGTGACGTTCTAGAATTCATACAATTCACCCAATTAGAAGGATAAAGCTTGATTGTTGTTGTTGTAGTAGTATTTTTTTTGTCAATGGTTGGGTAAAATTTTAAGGATAGAGCCTGGAATCAGAGTGACAAGGTCCACAAGGTGCTTGACTTTTCCTATAGAACTAGCCCTCCTCCATGCATCAAAATTTGGAAGTAAAAAGATGTGAGACATAAATTATACAATTTTACCTGTTTTGAAACCTGAAAATCAACTTGATACTATATTATAGTGATATTTATTTTCACTAATAAGTAAGAGATTTAAGTTCGAATCTCGAGAATCACGAATTTGTAATCAATTTATTTATCCACTCCAATATAATATACATTGTGTTAAATGGATCTGAAAAGAAAAAAATTCAAAGTATATTAGTTTTAAAACTAAAATCCATATGCCTAAAAAATAATAAAAATAAAATTCGTTTGTATGGCACATCAATATGAACGACAAAAGAGTAAAAGAGTCCCAAAAATGCAGAAAATGACAACTTTGTGGTTGAGCCACACAAGAACAACCCCAACTGTAGTCTTCCGACAGATGCATGGGAGATTCGTGTGTGAGTTCCAAAACGAAAAACCATATAAAACCAAGCACCTTCAAGTTTGTAATTACAAATTACAGGCCATGTTTGTTGCACATCCTGTATACAATAATATAAAAGAAAAACTAATGAAAATGGTTTGAAAACTTTGAGTTTTAATGATAAGGACAAAATAAAGGGTAAAGTGAATAGTAGCAGGTTTGACTTTTTAGTGTAAAAATGTGATTTTTCGTTAAAGTAAACAGTACCGTAGACTTTTCGTTAAAACTCCCTAATATAAAACCAAGCACCTTCAAGTTTGTAATTATAAATTACAGGCCTCGTTTGCTGCACCCACCTCGTCCTGTATTCAATAATACAGAACCCATGTTTGGAGGTAGCCCGTGTGAAACGAGTGCTGGATACTTTTGACCCGCCGTTTAATACTCTCCACACCTGATAAATAATATAACAAAAAATTAGAATCATTTAGTATTATAATTTAATGATATTTAAACTATTGCATACCGTCCGTTTGTAGCCCTAGCACATACCTGTGAATCTATCACTACCACTTTTTCTTTTTGATATCTAAACCACATTTAATAAAAAAAAATTTGTCGAACAAAATAAGGTAAAAAAATTATTTTTCTTTTATCACAACTAAAAAGTTAAAGACAATAACGTAATTTTACAGAATAAAATTTTACCGACATGTGATTTTTTTCATTTCTATTTAAAAACCTCTCTCCTTCTCTCTTTACTCTCACTATCTCACTCTCTTCCTCTCTCCTTCAATTTTAAAAACAAAAAAAAAAAAAAAAAAAAATTTACACACTTTGTGTGTGAGAGTATATATATAATAATGTTCATAAATCTAGAAATCTTTTGGCAGCATGAAAAGAAAGAAAAAAATGAGAGAAAATGACGAAAAATGAAGAAAAGCTTTAGAAACTTTTTGACATAAATAAAAAAATGAAAAAAAATAAAAAAACTAAAAAAAATGAAAAAGGAAGAAAAGGATAGGAATAAAGAAAAAAAGATCTAAGATACCTTTTGTCTTGCAAGTGGTCATCTACAAAGAGTTGCTATTGTATCACAATCTGAGTTTGAACTTTGCTGACTTTCTAATCTAACATTTAAAAGAAAACTAATAAAAATAGCTTGAAAAGTTTAAGTTTTAACCAAAATGACAAAAATGTGTTGTAAGTGAATAGTATCAAGAATAACTTTTTAAAGTAAAATGTCTTTAAGGTTAAAAGTGAACAATACCAAGAGTGTTTCGGTAAGACTCCTAACATTTAATCAAAAAAATGTATTGTTTGACAAAAAAAAATTATACATTTTGTCTTGTCATACATTTGCAGCTATTTTACGTAAAACGTACTAAATACTGTAAGGCTATTTTTTTCTTCTTCTAATACTTTACTATTTTATTTCACAACTTTTTTATAATTACAATTTATCAAATACTTTACTTTTTTATTTTACTGCTTTATTTCACAACGAGTTCAGCAATTTTAGTAATACCAAACTATCAAGCATCACCTCGCCTATTCTTTCATCATCTCACCTGAAGCTATCAAGTATCAATTTCTCTTTTCTCGTAACTCAAGATCCAGATTTTTTCCAGCCCCTTTGTTTCCTCTTCGCTTCAGATCTCCACCACCAAGCACCATGATTCTTCAACCCTACCAACAAATCACCATGAGAGCTAGCTGCTGAAGAAATATAAGAAGAAGATGAAACATCGATTGCGATGGCATCGTCTAGAAGTAGAAGACTCCAAAATTTAATCCGAAACCCAGATCTGATTAAGGGATTGCGGTGTTAAGGATTTACCAGAAGAAATAATTGAAGCATTCGGTTTTGCTTTTTAAATAATTGAAGCATTTGGTTTACCTTTGCTACCGTTTGGTACGCAGAGGGGACGGAACGGAACGGGACGGAACAGGACGGAACAGATGATGTACATATTGAAAAAGATAAGGAGAAATTTTGTCATAAAATGTTATAAATTTGTGTTCCACGGATGTGGAACGGGTCGTTCCAGTGGGAAGAGGTGGAACGAAAAATCAGCCAAATTTCGTCTCATGGGACAACCCGTTCCACAGTTTTTAGGCGCACCAAACGTGAAACGGAACGGCTCGTCCCGTTCCGTCTCGTCCCGTCCCGTCCCACGTACCAAACGGTGCCAAAAAGAACCATGTAAAACATAACCCCAACAATATACTGGAGTTGGACGATAACATTGTTTAATCATATACCAATTTTGAATTTTTTTAATGGGATTTTTCTTTTTCGTTTGAATTTTAAAAAACCATAACCACAATATAATCTGCAAAACCCAGTTCATTCCAACTGCAGAACTGCCGCCGTCACCTTCTTTCCAAGTGCAGATTTCGTCGTCTCGACACTATTCTACAGCGGCGCTCCCTCTCTCTCTTCTGGTTAAATCATTTCATCGTCGAGCCGTACACAAATGGATGGGTTATATCGTTGCGTATCCGAAAAGTCGGATTCACATATCGAAAGAGTATCCACATGTATTCAGAGGTACACTGTTCAACAGCTACGTCCACCTACATATCCGGCGCGTATCGAGCATGTGATATGCGTCCAAATTTTCTGATAAGCTGGCATGGACCCGGCAGTTTCTAACACGACACGGTGATACGGTGACACGACATGAAAACGACACGAAAATAACGGGTTTCGGATCAACACGATAACTTATCGGATCATTATCAGGTGATCCGTTAAAAACCCGTTAATAACGGGTTCTTAACGGGTATACACGAGAGTAACAAGTGGGTAACCCGTTTCGACCTGTTAAGAAAAAAATTATTTTGATAATTTTAAAGTTTAATTACTAAAAGATTTATTATAAAATACAATAGTCATATTAATATATACAATATATTCTATATTAAATATATAGTTTTGTATTATTATTCTATATAAGTTTAAAAAAAAAGTTTTAATCATTATTTATTTTTATTATGAGAGTTACTTATTATCATTATTAGGGTAAATTTTACTTAACATATTGTTGTCCAAAATTAAAATAAACTAATATAGTATTTGTATAGGCAAGAACTAAGAAGACATACATACAAGTATGAAAAATGTGAAAGAATATATAAACACTCGTGATTGATCATTATTCCTCCACGAGTAGATAATCGTTACACTTATATTATCGTTTAGATTTTTAAAATCCTCCAAACTTTCATGAATAATGTTTTTTATTTGAGGGCAAAATTAATAAAATTAATAATAATTATTGTAGAAGTGTAAAAAATGTAAAAAAATATATACAATCACTCATATTGACAAACTTTACAACTTTCATGAAGGGGTCAGTTTCGAAATCCAACACTATAATTCATAAACCTTAAATTTATATTTAACCGTCGATTGACATTTACGCTTTATTCTTCTTACTGAATTTAATTTTTAAAATTTTCTTTTTTGAAAACATGATCATCTCGCGGATTTAAGAACATGAACGGTTCAGATCTTTGATATCACGTTTCGATATTTACGATTACCTGAAATATGAGTCGATGTCATATAGTTTGTAGAAACTTTATAAACATCAAGCAATATTTTCACTAACTGTAAAACTCTGAATATAATATTAACGATCCAAACCGTTCATCTAATAGATCAAGTTTTCAAAAAAGAAAATCTGAAAAAAGCAAAATTTGACGAGAATAATGAAGCGTAAATGTAAACAACAATCAATAGTTAAATTTTGATCTATGATTTATATGATTATAGTGGGGAATTTCGAAATTAAGCTCTTCATGAAAGTTGTAAAGTTTGTCATTATGAGAGTTTATATATTTTTCTATATTTTTTTACACTTTTACATTAATTAAAAAATCATTAAAGACTTTAGGTAAGTGAAAATATATTTAAAAGAAAAATGCGTTTTTATGTTTTGAATGTGACAATATAGTATGTATATACTTATTTAGTATTATGTTTTTCATCTGATTATTTATTGGTTTAAATATATTTACCTTAACAGGTAACGGGTCGGGTCATATTACCTGTTAATATTATCGGGTCGATTTTGGGTTGGGTCATTTTATCCGTTTATTTTAACGGGTGTTACACGACACGACCCGTTAAGATATCGGGTATGACACAAAAACGACACGAACACGGAAAATACGACACGAATGACAGGTATAAGTTGGCGTGTCCGTGCTTGTCAGACACGGCTTTTGTTTTATCTTTCAAATACTTATGTCCTCGGTGTTGCTTTCCACTAATTACAGAGCCTTTTATTTTCCCAATAAGATTCTCTTGATTCTTTTAGTGAAGATTTTAAGGATTTATGGATAATGTTTGTTTATCGTAGATTCTACGATCATTTTTTGTCAAGTACTGTTTGTATTTAATTTTAAATAAGAATATTTAAAATAATTTCTAACCGCATGATGTACAATGAACGGACACGATTCACAGATCTCTAAATTCGGCGAGAATCTGGATTCTTTATTTTCAACTGTTACTTTCCGTTAATTATATTTTTTTGACAACTATTAATTATTCTTTTGGTTGCCACTTACAATTACAATCTATTATGTATTAGTATTCCTCTTTATTTATAAATAAGAAATGTTAAAGTTTGATTCTTGTTAAAAATAAATTTAAACTATAGCATATTATGAAGCTTAACACATTTCTCTCTCCTTCATTTGTTAAAAAAAAAAAATTAGTTTTTTGGTTTGTAATTCCATTGAGAAGTGCTTTCACATCCAATATAAATACATAGCTCCATGTCCATCTCTCAACCCCAAGATTGAGTCTCATCTCCGTCGTCTCAATCTGCTCTCTCTCCCTCTCTTTCTGCTTCTCTCCAACATCCTCTCATACGACCTCCAATATCGACGCTGCCCACCCCTCTCGACCTGGAGGACGTAGATCTGCAAACCCAGTTCATCCCATCACATTATCCAACGCATGTACAAGCGCCCAGATCGGCAATTCCCAGCTCTACAAACTTACAGATCTACAATCCAGGTATGTTCTTGTGTTATTTTGTTTTGTGCAGTTCTTGTGTTATTGGTCGTTTTCTTTACTTATATCTGAACTGGCAACAGCTCCTATAAAAGAGATGAAAAAACAGGTTAAAAACAAAATAGATACCCAAAACAAAAGAAAGTTACACCAAGAATGTGAAACCCACATCCGAGAGGGTCTTCATTTGGGATCAATAGAGTCGATTTTCTATAGAAACAACATACCTATTCTAAATTGGACCCTCATGTTAAAAGGATTTGAATCCTCTCATGAGCCCAAGAAGACGATCCTTCTGACCAAGCATTCTAGACCGTTGAATTTTCATTAAACGGTTATAATTATTATAATTTTGAAATGACCTATTGTTTGTAGCTGTTGGATAAAAATCTAACGGTCCACAATGCTTGGTCAGAGGATCTCTCCTTGGGCTCCGGAGAGGATCCAAATCCCATGTTAAACTTTACACCCTTAAATCCAAAAAAAAAAAAAATCCGGCTTTGACTATTCTTTTGCCGACAGCTTCCGTAAAGGAGACTGACCCAACCTTAGTGACTGCCTGACTGCTGTTGCTATTTGAGTGACGGTCTACTTGTGCTTATAAGGAAAACTAATGAAAATGACTTGAAAACTTTGAGTTTTAATGATAAGGACAAAATAAAGGGTAAAGTGAATAGTAGCAGGTTTGACTTTTTAGTGTAAAAATGTGGTTTTTCGTTAAAGTGAACAGTACCGTGGGCTTTTCGTTAAAACTCCCTATAATATACATACATATCCATACAATTATATTATATGGGTTGAGATGGGGGACCCGACATTTTTACACATGGTATAAGGATCACTTTGTATGTATTTTTAACAATTTTTTAAAGAGAGTTTTAACAAAAAGCCCACGGAACTGTTCACTTTAACGAAAAATCATATTTTAACACTAAAAAGTCAAACCTGGTACTATTCACTTTACCATTTATTTTGTCATTATCATTAAAACTTAAAGTTTTCAAGTCATTTTCATTAGTTTTCTTTTTTTTAAATGAGATTTTATAAAAAAAGTTATTCGCATCCTAAAATTTTGGCTAAATTACATAGTAGCCTTTTAGGTTTGAGATATATTACAACTTTATACAACATCTTTAAAACATCACTTTCATACCTCACGTACTATTTTATTTCAAAATACTACATCTGTTACATTTTTCATCCATTGATCCGTTAAGCGCTGAAGTAGCTGCCAAATGTGTGTCACGTGCAAAAAAATAACTTTTAATTTAAAAAAAAAAACCTAAATCTTCAACCAAATAAAAAAAAAACTTAGAAAACCTAGATCTCATCACCCCACCCCTTCCCCCCGCCCGCCGAAACCCCATCCCCTTCATCATCTTCCCCATCCGTCATCCCTCCCTGCAACCCAAACCCAAAACCACTCCCACCCATCCTCTACATCCTCCACATCCTCCACACCCATCCTTCATCTCCTCCGCACACCCATCTTCCCATCCCCCCTCCTGAGCCCAACCTGCAACCCAGAAAAAAAAAAAAAAAAACCATCTTCATCTTCCCTAACCCCCCTTCCCTGCAACCCACCCCTTTCTTCTTCCTCCCATCCATCCTTAGCAAACCTAACTCCATCCAAACCACAACCAACCAAGCATCAAAAAAATTCAAAATTTGAATACATACCTCGTTGTTGGAGCCGTCTGAGGCCCTCTCGGCGATTTGTTGGGTCCGTGTTTGTTTTAGGGCGGGCGCGTCAAGGTTCCGGATCTGGTTTTGGGGGGGGCGGGGCAAGGTTTGTGCAACCAAACAGGGGAAGGTTTGTGCAAATGTTTGGTTGGGGCGGGGAGGAAGGTTTGTGCGTTCGTTGGGTGCGGGGGTTTCAATTTTTGTTTTTTTTTTTGTTGAAGATTTAGGTTTTTTTTTTTTTTAAATTAATTTTTTTTGCCACATGGCACACATTTGGCAGTCACGTGGCACAAATGTGGCAGCCACGTCAGCGCTTAACGGATCAATGGATGAAAAATGTAACGGGAGTATTATTTTGAAATAAAATAGTACGTGATGTATAAAAGTGAAATATTTTAAGGGAACTTTAACGAAAAGCTCCCGGTACTGTTCACTTTAACGAAAAACCACATTTTTACACTAAAAAATTAATCCTGGTACTATTCACTTTACCCTTTATTTTGTCCTTATCATTAAAATTCAAAGTTTTCAAGTCATTTTCATTAGTTTTCCTATGTTTGTTTTAAAGATGTATGAGGGTGTAATAGACATCAAACCTGAATGACTACTATTTAATTTACCCTACATTTTTTATTACGCATTACAAACATTTTATATTTAGAAAGAAAAATATATTTATTAAAATTGTATAATAAAATTTTTAGGTTGTCAATAGGCTTTTTTTATTAACATCCCACAATATGTTGAATACACATTTCATTAAAATTTAATATTAAATAACTTACATACCTAATATGTAATGACAATTTCGACATTATATAGTTAAAAAAAAAATCCAAATTACTTTTCACATGTATATCCTATGTTTATTTATCTTCAACTATCAAAACCACTTTCATCCTCCATTGTAGAATTTATGAAACTACAAACATGTTAATTGAAAAAATTATTCTTGACGAATGAAATGTGAAATCGTTTCTGAAACTTTATATGAGGTAAGACTTCGTGAATGATATCCATGAATGATATCCATTAAAAACAAATATGATTGATGATGAGAATCACACACCTAATAAACCTTAGCCACATTAGATTACAAAAATCCCTAGATTTTAAAAACAGCGTAACAACCTAATCTCTTCCTCTAATTAAATGATTCAATAACTAAATCCATTTCCATGATTCGATCAAAGGAAAAGAAGAGAAATAATCATCAACAACCGTAATATTTATTTAATCCCCATTACCCAGTGCCACTGCTCATACTCTATACAAAGCTCTACACTTCTATAGCTGCCTTTTTTTTTTGGGGGATTTTTATCTGCCTCATCCATTGTTACGAAAATCATCTTCTTCATCTACTGGTACGGAATACCCATAGCCTTCCACCTCTTTCCATGGAAGGGATAGAGAAACATGAAGGGATAAACACATGCAAATAATCAAACAATTGTTGGCACCACTCCAATAGAAAAATTAAAAAAAATTCGAAACCACAACAACTTCAGCTTTACACCGAAGGTACTTTTGGATGACCTTATGTATTTGCACTTAAAATTTGAAGAGTGGGGTATACGTAGAAAATGTAAGTTATATGGTGAGAGTGTGGTGTGAAGGTATATAGGAAAGTAAATAGGGTGTATTAAGATAAGTTTAAATTACAAAAGCAAATGTGGGGTTTCAATATAATAAGCCTTGTCAATAACATTTTTATATTTTTATGTTATTTCATTATCTTTGTTTTATTATAAAAATTTGACTTGATATTTTGTTATTAAAAAAATTTGACTTGATACTTTGTTTTATCATTTTATCTAAATTACCTATTAACAAAGTCGCTTTGTCAACTTAAGGAAAGTAAAAATATAAAATTAACTCTGTCAATGAACTAAAAAAATTATCAAATTAACTCACGGCCAGGTAATCATATTAGTTGCTATTATTTTTTCTTTCACATTTTTCTCTCAAATAAAATAAACTTTTAGTGACAAAATAGTTATCCAAAAACAGTGGCAAAATACATGAACATCCTTTTTAGCGACAAAAAAAAAAAGTTTGAAGGTCGTCGCCAAAAGGTTTTAGCGACCATTTTATATTCTATCTTTGTAAATTTTATTTTCAAAATTGTATAAGCACATGCATAACATTGTACAATTGTTAGTTCTTATTAATTAGAGCAGGGCATATTTTTGTATATTTAAGTATTTACAAATTATGCAGATGGAGCTTTATTGCAAGTGACAGAAAGGAATTATGCTGTGCACTATGGTATGAGTTCAATTGTCACTTATTTTGTTCTCATAACCATTAACTATTAACCAATTAACTTTATCGTTTGTACAAAACATATATATATTTATTTATTTTTTTATCAACCGTGTCTTTCTCCCTATAATAGGCTAATAGCACCTCTACCAATTGACTCTTGTTTGTTTATGTTTATCTTATATATTCTATTCTATTAAGAGATTCCTTCTTGTCAACTTTTTGTCACTTTTTTTTTCTAATTTTGCCATCACTTTTGATACACAATAATTACATAAGAGGGTAAAATAGTAATTTTGTATATTTTAAGAAAATGACAATCATATCCTTATTTTTCCTATTTTACCTTGACCTTTGATATACAATATTTACATAAAAAGGGCAAAATGGTAATTATGTAATATTAAGAAAAATATGCCCTTGTTAAGAGGTCTCATCATCATTGTCTCACACTCCCTAATCAAAAACAAAAAAGAAAATGAAATTGTTCACACACAAAGTGTGTGCTCATCTTCTAGTGTTGATTATTTTATTCTTTATTTAAATAAATTAATTTACAAGTTATTTAAAATAATTAAGGAAAAAATGAAGTCAGTGGTGTTGATTTTTGTTATTTTATTTTTTACAGCGACGTCAACTACTTTGAACGTGGGTTTTTCTTGTTTTGCCGTTTTTCAATTAAACTGACTTATTCAAAGAATTCTGAGTTGGGAGAGGTATTTTATGGTATTTTGAAAGCTTCACCTATTTAGCATTCTCACATGAAGATATACATGAACTAATTTAAGCGTCGTTTCGCAGTAATACTAAGAGAACTGCCGTAGTCCAGCAAACTCTCCTAAAGAAGTAAAGAAAGATAGTTCAGCAAAACCGCTCTTCTCTTAATTATACAAATTAATATTCGTATCACTATCGACCTAGCTAGCCAGTAAGTTAATTTAATTTACTCCACTGTCTTCCAGCGCGTTCATAATTTTTTATCTTATTTATCCTCTTTCTTCTTCCTTCTCTTCTTCTTAGCCTTATGGATATTCATCATCTCCTTCAACCTAAACACCAATGGAGCATGGGGAAGTTCTAGCAGATTGCATGGGAACCCAAAAGGCACATTCATCTCCTCCAACCCCTGAATGTGTACATGAGGTCTTCCTGAGTTTTAGGGGCGAGGACACCCGCGATGGGTTTACGAAATCTTTGTACACTGCTTTGAAAAGGAAAGGAATCAATACATTTCGGGATGATGATAAACTTGAGTGGGGAAAGACCATTAAACCAGAACTCTTGAAAGCAATTGAGGAATCGAGGGTGGCAGTCGTCATTCTTTCAGATGACTTTGCTTCTTCAACCTGGTGTTTGGATGAGCTTGCGCATATTGTCAAGTGCAGTGAAGACAAGGGGCTTCAAATTTTTCCAGTTTTCTATTACGTTGATCCATCTGAGGTAAGAAAGCAAAGAACAGGAAATTTTGGCAAGGCCCTTGCTAAGCATGAAGAAGATTTCAAGAACGAAATTGGCAAGGTGGAAAGGTGGAGGGAGGCTTTAAAGCATGTATCGCATGTATCGAATGTCGCCGGAAGGCATATCCAGAAAGAAAGGTACGCACTTCTCTTCTCAATGAAGTAATCGTATATCTGAACTGTTTTGATAACAATATATGCCGTGAATTATGTTAGACATTTAATTTTGAAATAACAAGTTAAATGCTTAAATCACATTCCATAAACTTTACCATATAGATTTCCAGATTTGTAAGTGATAAGGAAAACGTTTTTATATGAAGCCACGATGAAATACACCAACTGATCTTCTCCTTCTGTATTCCAAAGTGCCCAGGCAATCGATCGGCCAAGCATTCAGAACAGAAAACAAGCCATGATAAATAAACTAATTGATCTTCTTATATATAATTTGCCCAACAGCTAATCCTCCTATCAAAGAGTAATTGTGGGCCAATATGGAGAGAGTGGGTTATGAGAAATTTTTAGCTGTGACGGGAGCACGGATGGTACACCACGTGTTTTTATGTAAGGGATGGAAAATTGTAATGTTTAAGTTATTAACTTTTTAACACACTGTTGACCCTAAAAACTACAAAGCCTACGTGGCGCGCAGGCCGAGAAATTTAAAAGCTAACTACGTCCTTCGGTGAATGCGGGCGTGCCAACTCGTCGGCCGAGCTCGGCCGAGGAGTAAATTTGTTGATGTTGCGTTGGGTCGCGCTACTGACTTCTGCGTCTTGCGATTGCGGCCGAGAAAGGAACACGTCTCGGCCTCCTGGATTCTCAAACCTGAAGACAAGGTTACTATTATTACGAAGCTCACAAATCGAATTCGGCTTTCAATGTGCCGAATGTAATAACTGTAACACCTCACTTCGTCGAGAAGACTAATGAGATGACCTCGACCAAAAAGGATTTAGAAACCCTTCTCGACCGAGACTTGGATAGACAATTGACCGTGCCCGCCGCAGTGCTGTTGATGCCAACGGAAGGTACTGCGAGTTCGGCCAATTCTACGGTGACAGAGCTATCTATGCCGACTTAAGATATCACCGGTTGCTTTCACAGTGCTGTTGATGCCAACGGAAGATGTGTCAGCGAAAAAGAAAAAGAAAAAGTTCTCAAGTTGTTGAGGATTTGCGCAGGGCAATTTTGTATTGATTTTGTGGGGCTTTGAACGTTGCACAATCACCCATATTTATAGCATTGGATTTCCTCGAATTCGGCTTAAAACCCTACACGGACTAGGATTTTCTCTCCGGATCAACCCTAGTTCGACCAGTCCTATCTTCACTAGGATTGTGAACCTAGTCCCTTATTGAGTCGAATCCATTCCTGGTTATCCAACTTGCCGAGACTCCTCGTTGCATTAGGATTCGGCTTCGCAAATGTAGCACAACCTAGCCGGCCTAGTTTTAGAGGCCCACAAACCGAACGGCCCAAGGCTCCCTTGTTGCCAGGCCTTCCAAGCCGAGAATGGTTCTGTCCTCGGCCCAAATTAATATTTTGGGCCCAAACATTGCCCCCTCGCTTCTGAGGTCTTCGGCCTGACCTCCTTGGCCGAATTTCGACCTTGAAGAAGCGAATCTAATTCACAGAACCCAAGTACTCTATTTTCAAGGCGCATTTATTGAGCACGATCGCACGATCTTGAACCTGCAAACCTCCACCCCACGTGGCAGCCTGCGACTCGGCACACGTCTGAGGCGTGCGGTCACTCGAACCGTCAGGTCATCATGACCTTATGGCTAACCCTAGCCACTCTTATCTCGATCCGCGAACCACTTTTCAGCGTGCGGACGCCGAAACGTCTTTCGCCATTAATCTTGCCGTCACACGCAATCGTGCGTCCCCAAAATCCGAGACCTTCGGTCTTCTCAACTGCATTCCCTGAATGTTCATCATGATCAGTGATTTCTTCGGTCGATTTTACCCTTTATTTTGAATTTCGGACGATTGCACTTCCTTCCCCAACTCTATAAATACCGGAATTTTCTCATTTGCACTTTTACGCTCTCAAAACTTTCTGAACTTTCTTGCCGCTTCTTTCTGCCAGGTCTTTGTTCTTAAATCCCTCAACCCAGAAAACTCTTCTTTTTACACCGTCCCTTTGAATCTCCTAAAATGGCCTCTTTTATTTCCAAGATCTCCAAGGAATGTGATCAGTGCCAGAAAATCCTTGATCGAAGCTCGATCAAGACCATTCGGTTTGAAAGTGACATGAGCACTTCTCACCAAATCCTGGGTCCACTCAAAGCTGCAGTACCATCCGCCATTACTGCACTTCTCCGGGAGCACTGCCTGTCACCCTTGTTCCAAGGGTTTGAATGGTCGCGATGGGATGCGGCAAGGCCCCAAGGCTCCTGGCCCTCGACCACCACAACCTGGGTGGCCTGGGTTGTTCGGATGGAAAAGCTCTTCGGTGAGCAATGGAAAGCCCTTGGCATTTACCCAGCCAATTTTTTATTTTCTGTGAGCTTAACCCGATTTGTGCGTGCAGGCATCATGGGAGGTCGAATTCAAAGCTCTTCTGTCCGGTACCACTGGAGGGGCTGGCCCTTCTGCCGCCGTGACCGAACCTGCCGATTCAACTGCTTTGACTCGGCTGCAAGAAATCCTGTCGCTCTCGGCTTCGCAAGTTCTTGAGAGCAAAGGTCTTGATCGGCTGGGTGAGAGTCTGAATGACCTCGGAGCCGACGGTCAACTGAGCGGCGAGGCCGTTGTTCAGGCCTCAACTGCCTTGGAGCGCGTTCGAGAAACTTTCACTGTTTCCGAGAGTGCTTTAAGGGCCGAGCAAGACCTACAGTCTGCCATGGCCGTACAAGAGAACCTTCGCCCGAAGGTTGACGCCCTGAAGGCTAAAGGGGATGTCCTGGCCGACCTCGACCGTCAAATGGCTGAGTTGTCGAAGAGGAGATTGGCCGTTGCTTCTGATCTTGCCAATGACTTCGAGTCGGGCGGCAAGGATTGCTTAACTGAGTTCACGGCGAATGCGAGGCGGGTCGAGCAATTGAAGCTGGAGAAGAAGAATCGGCAGGCCCAGGTCATTATGGGAGAAGTGCGGTGGTTGGAGCTGAAGGCCTTACTCAGCAGCCTTCTACCTTCTTCACCTTGAATGTATCTGGCTGTAAATCGGTCGGCCTACTTATTTGTAAATACTTATCAATCTTTAATGAATTGGTCTTCTATTATTCTTGCATCTCCCATGTGACCGGATAGTATTTCTTCAAAAATTTTCCATTGATTGGTAACCTATGGACCACACCGGTTCGGTCTTTAAGGTGATACGCCCCCTTGCCATATACTTTATGCACGACAAACGGTCCTTCCCAATTCGGCGACCATTTGCCGAACCTAGGATCCTTTAGTCCAACGGGCAACACCGTTTGCCACACTAACTCACCTTCGCCGAATGTTTTTTGTCGTACATTTTGATTATAGGCTCGCTCGGCAATCCGTTTTTGTGCCACTAGTAAGTTATAAGCGTCAAGTCGTGCTTCTTCCAAGTCTTCTAACTCCTGTCTCATGGACTGATTATATTCGGCACTAAACAAACTACTTTGCTCGATTAATCGCAACGAATTTATGCTTAGCTCGACTGGTAACTTTGCATCATGTCCGTAAGTTAATGCGTACGGGGTTGTCGCAGTCGCTGATCGAGGCGATGTTCGATATGCCCATAATGCCTCGTTCAACTTCAAATGCCACATGCCAGGCCTTTCTTTTATTATTTTTTCGAGGATGCCGATCAACACTTTATTACTTGCCTCGGCCTGCCCATTCGCTTGCGGATAATACGGTGTAGACTGTTCGAGCCGAATTTTCAAATTGGCTGTATACTCTTTAAACCTTTCGGCTGTAAAAATTGTTCCATTGTCAGTTATGATCGTTTCTGGTACGCCAAATCGGGTCACGATGTGTTCCTCCACGAAGTCGCAAACCTCTTTAGATGTTAGTTCGGCATATGACTTTGCTTCGACCCACTTGGTGAAGTAATCGGTTGCGACTAGTATCCATGCATGTTTAGCGGCTCCAGAAGACGGCGTGATTTTGCCGATCACGTCCATGGCCCATCCTCTAAACGGCCATGGCTTTATGACCGAATGCAATGATTCGGCCGGGACCCTCTGTATAGGTCCATGTATCTGGCATTGTACACACCCTCGTGCGAACTCAATACAATCCTTTAGTATCCTTGGCCAAAAATAACCGTGCCGTCGAAGTAGCCATCGCATTTTTCGTCCGGATTGATGAGCTCCGCATATCCCTTCGTGGACTTCTAAAATCGCCTGAGCACTTTCTTGGGGACCGAGGCACAGTAATAACAAACCATCTTCGCCTTTTCGATATAACTCACGCTGATACATGACATAGTTCGTGGCGTGAACCCTTGTCTTGCGATCGTGTTTATTATTGGGATTGTCGAGATATTGCATAATCGGCCTCCTCCAATCATCCGGTATTGCCTCGACAGCGCAAACGTCTATGAGGTCGTCTCGATCTAGCAACGAAGGTAGGGACATAACTCGTGTACGTATCACGTTGTCACGCTGGAGGACTTGTTGGTTAACCAAGGCCGGGTATAGCTGTCGCAACACGGGTATTTCTCGGCCTAGCTTGCCCCCCAAGAGTTGTGCGCCGGAGGCGATTTGAGCCAACTCGTCTGCGTCGCTATTACGACTCCGGGAAATATGTTGAAATGTAATACCGTCGAAGGACTCGGCCAAATAGCTGGCGATCATGTGGTAAGGCGCCAGGGTGCAACTCATGCAACGAAAAGAACCATTAAGTTGGTTAATCACAAGTTCGGAGTCGCCGAGGACGAGGGCGCGGGTCGCCCGCAGGTCATGAAGGATCCCAAGGCCGATGATTAGGGCTTCATATTCGGCCTGATTGTTGGTGCATTCGAAATCCAACTTAAGCGAAAAATACCAACGATCGTGGTTGGGGGATTGAACGACAATTCCTACGCCCGCTGAGGATGACGTACTGGAACCGTCAAAGTACATCGTCCAATGATTGTCGCGCGTCGCGACCATGCCGATTTCGACATCGGCATCCCCAAAACCGTAAGGGGAAGGGTGTTGAGCAAGGAAGTCGGCCATCGCCTGGCCCTTAACGGCTTTCTGAGGCACGTATTGCAAGCTAAATTCAGACAACGCCATCGTCCACTTCCCAATTCGGCCTTTTACGATTGGTCGGGTAAGCATGTACCGGATAACGTCGGTCTGGGCAATGACTTGGGTGACGGATGGGAGCATGTAATGCCGAAGCTTGGATGCGGCGAAAAATAAGGCCAGGCACAGCTTCTCGACGGCGGGATAATTGATCTTTGGATGGCTGAGATGGCGACTTAGATAAAAAATCGCCTGCTCTCGACCGGCGTCGCTGTCTTGTGCGAGGAGGCAGCCGATTGACTCTTCGGCCGCCGAGATATAAAGCTTAAGAGGTTTCCCGCGCCGAGGAGGAACCAGGACATGTGGTTTCGTGAGGGAGACTTTGATTTGCGTAAACGCCGCCTGATGTTCGTCGTTCCATACGAATTTATCTGAGTCCTTGAGTTTCAAAAGCGTGGAGAACGCTTTCATTTTACCGGCCGAGTTAGAAATAAATCGGCGGAGGAAATTGACCTGACCGAGTAAGGACTGGAGTTGTTTCTTCGTCGTTGGAGGTGGGGCATTGATTATTGCGCGTGCCTTATTCGCATCGACTTCAATCCCACGGTGATGCACGAGGAAACCAAGGAAATTTCCGGCCGACACGCCGAAGGCACATTTGGCGGGATTCATCTTGAGATTATGCTGACGCATGCGGAGAAAAGCCTGTCGGAGGTCGTCCAGATGTGTCTGTCGGCGTTTAGATTTGATGACAACATCATCGATGTAAACTTCGACAATGGTTCCAATTAGATCGTGGAAAATGGTGTTCATCGCCCGTTGGTATGTGGCGCCGGCATTTTTTAGACCGAATGGCATGACAACCCATTCGTAAGTGCCGAGTGCCCCCGGGCAACGGAAAGCAGTTTTGTGCACGTCAGCTTCGGCAATGAATATTTGGTTGTACCCCGCGTGTCCATCCATAAAAGATAAGATTGCATGATTCGCCGCGGCATCGATTAACAGATCTGAAATCGGCATTGTGTATTCATCTTTGGGAGTTGCCAGATTCAGATTTCTGAAATCGATGCAGATGCGCAGGGCACCGTTTTTCTTTAAGACAGGTACGATATTCGCCAACCACTCAACATATCGAGCTGTCCGAATGAACCCGGCTTTCAAAAGCCGAACCAGTTCGTCCTTGATGCTGAGTTGCACTTCCGTTGAGAAACGACGTGGTGGCTGACGGAAAGGCTTACATCCGGGCTTAATACGTAATTCATGCTCGACAAGAGTACGATCTAAACCGGGCATTTCATGGTAGCTCCAAGCAAAACAATCTTTGAACTCCGTGAGCAAGGCACAAAGCTCGTCTTTCATTTGCTGAGGAAGTAAAGCACTAATAAACAAAGGTCGTGGGTCAGCGGTCGTCCCAACATTAATTTCCTCCAGGGGGTCTTTAACTTGGGGCCGATGATCTTCGAGCTCGGCCGGGGCTGCTTGAATTTTATCAAGAGATAAGACAGGACCATTATCCCCTTCGACCAGGAACTCAACGAGATTAACGGCCTAATTTGGTGGTCTAGATATAGTATACCAATGGGCCAGCAGTCGTTCTATCGTGGATGAAACCGCGGCCCTACGTATTTCCCGATCGATGTCAGACATCGGCGTCGGGGAGGAAGTTAGCTAATCCGAGTCTCGCCGAATCCTGATGGACAGTCTTGGCGCCAACCTCGATAGCTTTCTGTACAGAAATCCGAGTCGGCCGTCCTTCATCATTGAAGCCTTGTAAAGTAATGTAGCCGACGTGGTCATCGTAATACCGTGCTTGGATCATGTTAGCCTCGAAAGGCTGGCTATCGGCCGGATGAACAATGACCGATTTGCCGTCCCAAAAAACAAGCACTTGATATAATGACGAAGGAATACAACTGGTTTGATGAATCCAATCTCGACCGAGCAGTGCGTTATACTCGGTTTTGGAATCAACCACGAAAAAGGCGGTCATGTGAGTGCGACCGGCAATATTCACAGTTAACGGAAGTACACATTTGGTTTGGGACTTGTCACCGACAAAACTACTCATTGTGATCCCTGACGGAATCAGTTCGTCATTCGAGCGACGCAAGGCCTTCATAATGGTCAGAGGCATGATATTGACGGTAGCCCCACAGTCGACAAAAACTTTAGAAACTGGGTATCCCTCGATATGGGCCGTCACATACAATGGCTTTAAATGGTGAAGCGCGGCCGATGATGAACGAGGGAACAATTCGGCTAAGGCGGCCTTTAAGCTTTCATCTTTTGATGCTGACTCACCTTCAACAACAGATACAAAATCCAAATGGCCGGCGTCTTCGGCGACGACATCACCATCGAGGAAATTCGGTTGAGCCGTGCTTGATTGAAAATCAGCGGGTAACACATGGACCATACTAATGTCCATGTCATCCAAGATTGACGGGCCCATCGGGTTGGAACTCTCCTCGTTATCCTCATCTTTCGTTTGATCAGCAACTACGGACTCCGTTTTTGTCAAAGCCGGACAAAGAGACTTTTCTGTTCCTTCTTCAATGGCTTGCTCCGGCGGTGCTGCTTCGGCCGCTTGTTGGGTCCGTGAAACTGCCTCAGATGTGGGTGAGTGCGACAGCGTGCTTGGGGCCGAGATCCGAACCCGCTCCTGGTAATGTATCCGGGCATCCCTGGTATCGAGATATGCATCCAAACGCGCAACACGTGCCATTTCATCGGTCGTAAGGCCGAAGAGAGAAACAGCCGAAAATACCTCGAAGTGACATCGTAAATACTGAAGGTCCTCCATTGAGAAAGGAAGTTCGGCTGCTTCCATATCAATGTATGGGTCAACTTCAAATCCAAAGACGCGGGCTTCTCGTATGTGCTGGAACCTTGCTTTCAATCCTGGGTCTGAAGTTTTCTGGATAATTCGCTCGGCATCAGGACAAACCTGGACCAGATCAATGGTGTCCTGGCATGCCTTCGGCAAACCATACAGGTCGTTGGCCGAATGCTTCTTGTGAAATTCTCGCATATACGCCAAAGCTTCCCCAAGGAACGGTGGATGCAAATTTCGTCGAATTTTGATTAGAGGTTCTTGTATGGCCGACGGGGCTAATTCGCCTTCGGCCTCCTGCCTGAAATGTTCAAGGCGTGCCTTTATCTCCCCTGGTCGAATAAGAAGTTTGATCCGTTTATCAGCCTCTTCAAACATGGTTTCGACATCTTGGTCGACCAGCTGCTTCCCTTGCTTCGACGTTGTCAGAACAGCTGGATGCGGTTGCTTGTTGTCATTAGCAATTATGTCCTTCGGCCGCCATTTAGGGACCGAAGCCTCTTGGGCTTCCCGTCGGCGTGCCATGCAATCGATCCTTTGGTGCCGGCGTTTCTGGGATTTGGACAGTGCAGTGTAGACACCTTTTGAAGAATGATACGTATACCAACGTTGATCTCTAGGCTCGGGAGGTTTGAAAGTTTTTTGGCTCCGCGATGATTCCGAACTGCCAGAATTACGTTTATAGTAGGCATCGTCGTAAAATGCAGTATCAAAGTCGAGGCGCCGCCTGACTGATGGTGTCTCTTCCATCCGTGCTTTAGGGCCGAGCCGATCAAAAACCCCCTGATGCCGGCTCACGTTGGCTACTTTTTGCTGGATTGCGACCGTAGGTCGTTCCGTTATCAGCGAAAAGGGCTTCACCTCTGGCTCACTGCCGACCTCGGTTCTACATTTTCTGCACAAAACTGCTGTTCCATTGTCTTCATCGGTGCTATAATCCCTCATAGGTTTAACAATAGCGGGCCCCGTTAAAGCCGTAGGTGGCTTGTTTGCACGAAAATCGGCCATGAAACGAGGCCGAGAATTCTGATTATGATAACGTTGTGTCTTAACAACTTCGACCTTCCCTTTCCCTTTGTCCTTAGGGAGGCATGCATCGACCATATTTACTGTTGCCGTGGGAAACGGGTCAGTATCGACACTCATCTTCTTCTCTGGAAATTTCAATTTACCATTATCGATCCAGCTTTGGACGTTGTCACGAAAGACGACGCAATTGTTCGTCGTATGTTTGCTTGAATCGTGGTATTTGCAATACACCTTTCCTTTAAGTTCTTCGGCCTTGGGAATGTTGTGGCCAGGCCGAAGCTTAATGATTCTTGCTGATAACAGTTGGTCGAAAATTGCGTCAGCCTTTGTAATATCAAAAGTATAAACTTTTGACGGTTTCGATGTTCCTTCAGCGGCTGAACGGCTTTTGACTTCCCTAGAGTCAACTTGAGTCAATGCCTTGCAAACAAACGGCTTATCTATCACTATCTCGGCTGCATCCACGCTAACGCATTCATCCTCGGTTGACGCATAATTGACAGTAGGATTCTTGTAAATCGTCCCCCGAGATGGAGCTTTCGAAACCTTTTCCTCGCGGAGCAAATAGTCATATTGTTCGACATGTTGGGCTAATTCGTACATATCCCGAAAGTTTGCCCCCAAGAACTTCTTTTTGTATTCGACATCGAGGCCGTTCAAAGCGAGTCTGACGAATTCAACTTCGGGTAAAGGCACTCGGCACCAGTTCCTGGATGATTTGAACCTGGTGAGATAATCCATTGGTGACTCATCAGATGCCTGAGCCATCCTTGCTAATGAAGAAACCGACACCTCCATCCCCGGCCGATAAAACTGCTCGTGGAATTTCTCGACCAACTCCTCCCAGTTTTGGACGGAATTAGGAGGAAGATTGATATACCAAGCAAATGCCGAGCCGGTCAATGAAAAGTTGAACAGTCTTAGCTTATGGAAATCACCATTAACATCTCCGCATTGCGCGGTGAATCGAGCCACGTGCTCCAACGAAGACAGAGACGATTCACCGGCAAAGAGGCTAAAATCTGGAATCTTGAAACCTTTCGGGTATCCGAACGCTTCTACGTAGGCCGGGTACAGATGGATAAACTTAGGAAACTTCGGCCCCTTCTTGATGGCCGAGTCGATCATCCGCTGGACTTCGGTCATATCAACATGTGTTGCTTCGACCCTCTGGTCGATTCCGTCTGACCTACTATTCGACCCTCCTACTTTTTCCAAGTCAATTGGCTTGAGCCGAGCAGGAATTGGCTCGGCCTGTACGATTGGTAACGGATTATTCCTTGGTGGCAAGCGCTGGGGAAAATCGAAAGGCCTGCCGTCACTGACTTTACTAACCAGCATTTCGAGCAACCTGGTCTGTTGCTCATTGGAACTGAGTATCACGTCATGTAGCTTGTCAATACCTCGACTAAACGTCTGCTCGACTGACCGAGACTGCTCGTCGAGTCGCTTTCGAAGAAACGACCTTGTTGGTGGGTCGGATCCTTCACCGCCA
Organism: Malus fusca; assembly: GCA_035220775.1. Classification (NCBI taxonomy): domain Eukaryota; kingdom Viridiplantae; phylum Streptophyta; class Magnoliopsida; order Rosales; family Rosaceae; genus Malus; species Malus fusca. Next base: position 29,283,653 of record CM069069.1, read on the forward strand.
TCCTCATCGCAATCCTCCACTATCCCTTCATTGAGAACGCAGGTGTTCCTGTTAGGGATTTCTAGACCGCGGGGTTGACTGCCGAGATTAATTTCCCTCTCTCGGCGAGTTGCGCTTGTGGACTCGGGTGTCACAGCGCTAAGGGGATTCTGTGCCTGGGGCACATTCTGTCCTGTGTTCTGAATCGGCAAATCGGCTGTTGATTTTCCCATAGCTGTTTTCTTTTTTACCGATCGCGTTTCAATTGGCATGAACTTCGTAGTTTAGCACTAGGTCCCACTGGGCGTGCCAAAATGTTGACCCTAAAAACTACAAAGCCTACGTGGCGCGCAGGCCGAGTAATTTAAAAGCTAACTACGTCCTTCGGTGAATGCGGGCGTGCCAACTCGTCGGCCGAGCTCGGCCGAGGAGTAAATTTGTTGATGTTGCGTTGGGTCGCGCTACTGACTTCTGCGTCTTGCGATTGCGGCCGAGAAAGGAACACGTCTCGGCCTCCTGGATTCTCAAACCTGAAGACAAGGTTACTATTATTACGAAGCTCACAAATCGAATTCGGCTTTCAATGTGCCGAATGTAATAACTGTAACACCTCACTTCGTCGAGAAGACTAATGAGATGACCTCGACCAAAAAGGATTTAGAAACCCTTCTCGACCGAGACTTGGATAGACAATTGACCGTGCCCGCCGCAGTGCTGTTGATGCCAACGGAAGGTACTGCGAGTTCGGCCAATTCTACGGTGACAGAGCTATCTATGCCGACTTAAGATATCACCGGTTGCTTTCACAGTGCTGTTGATGCCAACGGAAGATGTGTCAGCGAAAAAGAAAAAGAAAAAGTTCTCAAGTTGTTGAGGATTTGCGCAGGGCAATTTTGTATTGATTTTGTGGGGCTTTGAACGTTGCACAATCACCCCTATTTATAGCATTGGATTTCCTCGAATTCGGCTTAAAACCCTACACGGACTAGGATTTTCTCTCTGGATCAACCCTAGTTCGACCAGTCATATCTTCACTAGGATTGTGAACCTAGTCCCTTATTGAGTCGAATCCATTCCTGGTTATCCAACTTGCCGAGACTCCTTGTTGCATTAGGATTCGGCTTCGCAAATGTAGCACAACCTAGCCGGCCTAGTTTTAGAGGCCCACGAACCGAACGGCCCAAGGCTCCCTTGTTGCCAGGCCTTCCGGGCCGAGAATGGTTCTGTCCTCGGCCCAAATTAATATTTTGGGCCCAAACACACACATATCCCACCATTTATATAGGGACGTGGTGTACTGCCTCGTGTGATGGTCACACTGAAAAATCTCTCGTGAGTTATGACGGTCACACTGAAAAATCTCTCGTGGGTTATAATCTCTGTGTTGGTTATTCCAATAATTCGTTTCCAAATAAAAGTCCTAATATATCTTCCTAATTTAAATATAACTCTATTTTCCATCAAAGAAAATATAACTCTATTTATTATTTGAAATGGCAAACTCACATAAGTATAAAATACTTACATTCTCCCACATACGTGTAGCCAATTTATCAAGCAAAGTTGTGTAAAATAACAATCAAACCTTATTCTACTAAGGCCCCGCTTGGTATTGTTTTTTTTTTTTTTTTTCACAAAAAACTGCTTCATTACTACAAAATGGTCTTATAGTGTTAGTAGGTAGTGTCGGTTTAATATAATATAGTGGCGGATTAGACAGTTGCGACATCTACTGAACATGACGTCGCTTTTAAACCGACGTAAACATTTAATGTCGCTTATAACCGACATACATTTTAATAATTTTTAAATATTGGCGCCGCTTTAAGTAAAACAGTGTCGCTTTTAAGCGACATAAAGTATGTGTGTCGCTTATAACCGACACTAACTATTGCTTTTAAATATTTTAAAGCCTGCGTCGGTTTTGAGCGATATAGATTGTAGTTTTTTTAAATATTTTAAAGCATATATCGGTTCTGAGCGACATAGATTTTAATTTTTTAAATATTTTAAACCCAATGTTTGACACTTCATTCGCTTGTGTGTAAAGTTTGTAGGCGCCTTTTTAAATTTTGTACCTTTTTAAAACATTCATATATACTTAAGTTAAAAAATTTAAAAAGGTGGGTCACAAAATCAAAAACTTTTACAAAAATTTCAAACATTTTGAAATTTGAAATTTTCACATCACTCCACTAGACTCCCGCACAAAATTCTAAATATAAAGGAAGAGAACACAGCTCCTTCTGCAAAGCAGCTCCTTCTTTGCAGCCACAACAGCAGCAGCAACAACTATCGCCGTTTCAAATTCAACAGCCCTCATAGCCCTTTCAACGAAGCAGCTCTTTCTTCTCCCAACAACCACCACAGCAACAACAACCACAACAACAACAACTGTATTTCGCATCAAAACGTCTGCCTCTCTCCCTTCTCTTTCAACACTGCAGTGACGAGCACGCCGTCTTCACGGCTTCCCTTTTAGGGGCTGCTCCTCGAGCCTTCGAGTTCCAATCTTCGCGAGACGGCTCAAGCGGCGATCGATCCAAACTATTCTTCTCATCTTCCTCCCTCCCTTGGTTTCATGGTTTCACATCAAACACGAAATCTGACAAATTTTTTCTTCCTCCCTGCAATCAATTACGTGGTTCTTCAGAAAATTTATTTCATGGGTTATAAAAGTGTTTGGAAAATACGAAAAAAATTGTATATTAAAAAAAAATTATGGGTTTATGGGCGTGTTTTGTTGGGTGAAGAAAAGTAGGGGATTAGGACGATGAAAAAGGTGAGGATTGAGAGAGGGTGAAGAAGACGATGAAAAAGAAAGGGTTCTGGAAAGAGAGAAAAAAAAAACAATTATTAGGTGGTGTCGCTTATAGGCGACATTATAGTGGTTATTTTATTTATTCAATTATCAAGTGGTGTCCGTCCTAACCGACACCAATCTGTTCCATTCCATAGTCATTGTCAGTACGTAATGTCGCTTGTATCCAATGCAAGCTTCGATGCCACTTTAAAGCGACGTTTTTTTTTATTTTATATTACTTTGCTTCTTGGTGACGGATTAAGGGGGCTAAGCGACGTCAATACCTTTTTGTGACGGTAGCATTGGTGTCGGTTCCTTTATGCGACATTGCAAGATTTAATGTCAGATTTTTACCAAAAATCCGACAATAATTGGGGTTTCTTGTCGGTTTTCACACCGCCACTGTTATCCCCTTTTGTAGTAGTGCTTCATTTTAAAGTTAAGCAGTAAAAAAATATTTGGTAAAAGAAAAATATCCTGCTTATCTTAAAAGTAATGATCGCCGCTTTAATAAAAAATAGAGTTGAACCTTTAATGAATATTTTCAATTGCTGTAATACTTTCATTAAGTTTTAAAAGTAATATTATTTTGCCTTCTACATATATTTTATCCCTTAGAGAATAAAGTGACCGCTACTACCGACCACCACCATTGTTGCCACCATCATCACCATAACCACAACCTCCACCATTGTCACCACCGTCATTACAGCTACTGCCCCCACTGCTACCACCACCATCATAGGTATTCGGCTCACGTGTCCAAATCATCTTAACTGATTTTTTCTCATTTTATCTTTAATTGCATCCACTCCTACTTTACCTCGGATATCCTCGTTCCTAATCCTATCATTTCTTGTGTGCCCACACATCTAAAAAAGCATTTTCATCTCTGCTACACTCATTTTTTGCACGTGTTGCTTTTTGACCACCCAACATTCCGTTCCATAAAATATTGTTGGCCTTATTGCCGTCTTATAAAATTTTTCCTTCAACTATAGTGGCATACGACGATCGCGCACCCATGCACAATTCCACTTCATCCACCAACTTGTATTCTTTGGTTGAGATCTCTATCTAATTTTTCGTTATTTCCAAGATAGATCCAAGATAACCAAAACGTATCTAATTTGGGCCCCCATTCCCACTATATTGGCACTTCATATACTCTATCTTGAACTCCCACATAGTGTAGCCAATTTATCAAGCAAAGTTGTTGAAGACAGTTAAAGTTCTACCATAAAACCAATTGGCAATATGAGAAGTAGCCTAACTTACTTATAAGACCATGCATGGTCTCTCCTCCCATCAATGTGGGATACATTCTCAGCAAGCCCCCTCACGTGTGATGAATTTTCAAGCCTAACACTTGGCCAACACAATGGGATGAAGTGGAACGCGTGTAGCCGTTTGGCTTCACACTTGGGACAACCTGCTCTGATTCCATGAAGAAAGTTGAGGTTCCACCATAAAAACCAATTGGTAATATGGGGAGTAGCCCAGCTTACTTATAAGCCCATGCAAGGTCTCTCCTCCCATCAATATGGGATTCATTCTCAACAGTTGTATCATACTAAATAATCAGTAGTGGTCACTGAGTTATACATAAATAGAAGATGACATTTAACAGTTGATAATTATCATACATATAGTTGAACTTAAGAAAACTTGAAACAGATTTTGTACCAACACTCAAATCTCAAACTAATCATATCATAACATAATGTTGCAAACATGGAATAACAGAAGAGCGTTTGGGTACCATGAAACTCCCACATGTCTATGGTCGTATGATGTCGTGAGCATCGTGTTATTCTATGCAGCTTTTGCCAAGCTAAAGAAACCTGCATCAGAATCAAAAAGAAATTTCACTTCATAAGCAAACTATCCTGATACGATTTCACTTATCAGATAGAAAACTATTCTTTTTCATATGCAAACTATCTTGATATGATTGGTTAGATAGACTCACACTATTCTTTTTCTTATCATTATTTGTTTTTAACATCTTGTTTATAAGCATATTATCCATTTATGTATTTGCTCCTTTAGTTAGGTCCGATGATCCGCAAGTGGGTTTATGTTTGTTTGTTAGCGTATGTTTGTAATGCTCATGTCCTGCATTTCTAATCACTTCTATCAAATTTTATGTGATTCATTTTTTCATTAATTATGCCTAAATCCCTTGGAATATGGAAGTTCCTCGCCCCAAACATACCATGAGAAATGCATAACATTACAACAGGCAAGGAATTTGCTAATGATTACTTGGAAGGCATCATTTACAAATCTCTACCACATAACTTTGTAATGCTCATGAGAAGCATTTTCTAATTCGTCATATCTAACTTTTTTGTGATCTATTTTTCTTTATTTTGCCTAAATGTCTTGAAATTTAAAAGTCCCTCACCTAAAGATCTTACAAATGAATGTTAACTAAAAGGAAGTCTTTTTTTCTTAATTTTTTGTTGGTGTGATTTTCTAATTTTGTATTGCGAGAGAGAGGACACATGGAGAGAGGACGACGGTGAGGCTCGTAGGGGACGTTGTTGGTTTCTTTAAGTGTGAAATTGGATTTCAGAAAATTAAAAAAAAAAAAAAATTGTGGGGTGAACTTGGATAGAAAAAACTCGTTCTTTTGGACTCATCACACATTATCCTTTTCTATTTTTGTATTGATGGCTGATGGGGACTTCTTACTAAAAATGCTTTATTATTTTTTGTAGGTCTTATGAGTCAGAAATTATTCAGGAAATTGCTCAAAAGATTTTAGATCTGTTGAAACCGTTACGTGCAAACAAGGATTTGATTGGAATAGATTCTCGGCTAAATAAAGTGATGCAGTTGTGCTTTGATCCAGCGCCATTATCCAATGATGATGTTCGCACAATAGGGATATAGGGAGTTGGGGGCATAGGAAAGACAACTCTGGCACGGCACGCTTTTGAAAAGATCGTGTTAGAGAGGAATGAGGAATTTAAACACATATGCTTTCTTGACCGTGTAAGAGAGGAATGCGGAAAACATGGCCGAGGTCTAGTTTACTTGCAAAATTATCTTTATAAGACTCTGCCGGGCAGCAATAAAGATGATCACATACAAGACATCCCTAAAGGGAAAGAGCTGTTAAGTGCAAGACTCCGTTTCCATAAGGTGCTCATCGTTCTGGACGATGTTGATGATTTTGAACAGATCAAAGCTTTAGCAGATTGTTCTTGGTTGAGTCCAGGAAGTCGAGTCATTGTAACAACCAGAGACAGGACGACGTTAAAGAAGTGTCAAGTAAATGATGATAAAATATACGAGGTTGAGAAACTGACTCCTGGAGAAGCTTTTCAGCTCTTCTGTCGGAAAGCCTTTGAGAAAAGTCATGCTCCCGATGATCATTATAAAGACCTGTCCGACAAATTTGTCGAGTATGCCAGCGGCCTCCCATTGGCTCTTCAAGTGCTGGGTTCATATTTGAATGAGGAAAAAGATTGGCCAGAAGTGTTGGATAAACTTAAAGAGTATCCTGAAAAAGGCATTGACAGTGTGCTCGAAATAAGTTGTCGTGGATTAGAAGTCACACAAAGGGAAATCTTTTTAGACATTGCGTGCTTCTTCAATGGAGAAGATGAAGTTCGTGTTAAAAGGATATTTGAAAGTTGTAAATTCTTTCCTAAAAATGGTATACCTGACCTCGTTAATAAGTCTCTAATTACAATTGAGCACAATAAACTGTGGATGCATGATTTACTACAACAAACGGGTCGACAAATTGTTGTCAAAGAATTTCCTAAAGAGCCGGGAAAACGTAGCAGGTTGTGGGTTAATAAAAAGGCTTACAACGACACAGAGTCGTGGCATAATGAAGTACTCACAGGGAATCCTGTAAGTATTAATACTAGTTTGTGAGTTAATTATTCAATTAAGGGGTTATATAATTGACCCATAGCTGTTTATAAGAATTTGTTAATTTTTGTCTTACCAGGTTGCTTATATATCTAACTTTTGAACCTTATCTTTTTGGCATAGGGAACAAATCTTGTTGAAGGCATGTTCCTATGCTTGCCTGAGACGAGACAAATAAGGTCGGATGCTGACCCATTCTTCAAAATGTGCAACCTAAGATTGTTGAAGATTTGTAATGCAAACTTTTCTGAATGCCCTGAATATTTCTCTAAAAAGTTACGGCTTCTGGAATGGCATGAATATCCGTTAGAATCTCTGCCATCGGGTTTTGGACCAGTTGAGCTTGTTGAACTCAAAATGCCTAACAGCCGCATTAAGCACCTATGGGTAAGACACTCTTTAACCATATCTTTTTTTTTGGCAATGAATTATGCGCAGAACTAGTGGAGGAAGAAATTCAGGCTAAAATGTATTTTTTTTTTCCTTTCCTAACATCTCATAACAGCTTCCACGGATGGAAAATTTGGTGCAAATCGATCTTTCCAACTCTCAATTCTTGACAAAGATTCTGGACTTCAGTATGGTCCCAAAGCTTGAGGAGCTGATCCTTGAAGGCTGTGTGAAATTATTAGAGCTTGACCCGTCAATTGGTAATCTTGAACACCTTGGTTTGTTGAATTTAAAGGGTTGTGAAAGTCTAGAGAGCCTTCCCTCTATCAGCTTGGGATCTCTCAAAACTCTTATTCTTTCGGAGTGTTCAAAACTCACTGAGTTCCCAAAGATTGCGGGAAGTATGGAAAAGTTGTCACGACTTTATTTAGACGGAACAGCTATAAGAGAGCTGCCGGTAACATTCGAGAAGTTGAGAGGACCTATTTTGTTAAATCTGAAAGGCTGCAAGAACCTTCATCTGAGTCGTTCAAGCATCCTTGGTAGTTTGATATCTCTGAAAGATCTCAATTTGTCTGGCTGCTCGCATGTTGAACTGCCTGAAAACATAGGGAACTTGCAACATTTGGAGGAGCTTGATGCCTGTGACAGCGGCATAAGAAAAGTTCCCTCCTCCATTTCTCGTCTGAATAAGCTTAAACTATTATGTTTAAATAGATGTAAAGATGAGCAAATGGGTTTGCAGTTGCCTAACTCTTTCTCAGGTTTGACCTCATTGTATAGATTAAATCTAGGTCAATGCGGTCTTGAGGAAGGAGCCATCCCTGATGATATTGACTGCTTATCGTCATTGCTGTATTTGGATTTGAGAGAAAACAATTTTGTGAGCTTACCTACACGAATCTCTCAACTTCCTGAGCTTAAACAACTTTCCTTGTTTAGGTGCAGCAATCTAGAGTCGTTACCAAAAACTATTCCTTCCAAACTAACAAATGTAGATGCTCGAGAGTGCCCGATGTTGAAAAATTATTCAAGTAATTTGGCAATACGGGCTGACTACGGTTTCTGTCACATAGACCGTGGAGACCCTTGCGAGAATGAAGAGAACGAAGACTATTGGGCGAACCATTTTCCACTTCCAATTCCAGAAGACCATGCTGAAACACACTTTCCCAAGTACATAGAGGTACTCACTCACCACATTGATCTTTCAAACTACCAAGCTTCCTCACACTTGTATATCATATAGCCACACTGACGTCTTAATTTCGTCTAATTTTTCTTTTTCAAATTTGCAGGAGCGAATAAAAAATGAAGAGTCATTTGAATTTCGTTTTCCTCACAGTGCTATAATTCCCGACTGGTGTGGTGAACAATCAAGTCGGCATTCTGTAACTATCCAACTATCTGATAGCACGTGGATAGGGTTTGCCCTGTTTGTTGTTTTTGAACTTCTCGTGAAGGAAGATTTTGATAACAGTTGGGAAATGGAAGACACTTTTTGCCATTTTAGCACCCCGGAAGGTCGACTTAAAGATCCCCTAGTCGTTAAAAAGTTCATTAACTTCATAAGGGGGTCGTCGTACGGACTTTGTTGCTATGAGCCACGAGGCGGGCGAATTGCAGGGTAATTGAATACAGAAAGTAGGCTACTGACAGCTTCAGTGTCAACAGATAGACCTGATCTGAAAGTCAAAGGGTGCGGAGTACAACTAATATACCAAAAAGATGCTGCCACATTTGCTCACTATTTATCAGAATCTGTTAATGGACATCTGGATTTGAATTTTGGTCGACATTGTAAGGAAATATTGGATCGGGCAATGGAATTGAAAAACTCTGGTGGGGTGATAAAAATGGGTTCTAACCTACACGAACAAGGATCAACTTCATCTTTAAATCAAGGCAGCAGTAGCCAAAGTACTACTTACTCTAACATCGAGCCGCCGAATGGGGAGTTAGAGCTGTTGCTTTCAGCACTGTATGAGGTCTCTCTCTCTCTCTCTCTCTCTCTCTCTCATTAAATAGTTTAATTATATATGTACTGTGCAGGGATGCAATGGACGCGAGAGGAATTTTCATTTTATTTTTCCTCTGTTTTCGCGCTGGTTCTTCCATCAATATGCCGGAGATGTAGCTCTTTGTCGCCTACCTCAAGACTTATTTGATGACAAGAGATGGGTAGGATTAGAACTATATGTTGTCCTTACCTGGTCTTCATCTGATTACCACAATACTCTCCGTTCTTCACAACTCCACGCTGATTTGCGTTCCCCTGAAAGTCGTATAATGCATAGGTGTATCAAAATTCATAGTTGCCTTGGATCAAAGCAACTAGTCGTATTGCACATACCACGTGCATATTTTTCACAACATGAGTTGAACCAATGCCAAGGTGTTAGTGCTTTGTTCAGAATGAGTACCCCAGACGTGGAAGTTGAAGTGTGTGGTAGCCATCTGGTATATGAGCAAGACTTGGAAAAGTTAATCAAAACATTAGCCACTGAATGCACGTTAAAGGAACCACTAGTTCGTCATCTACTTTATGTACAGGCACGGACATATGTTGAAAACATGGTGGAAAGTCCACTTCGTGAAGCCTTAACGGTTCAACGTGATGCACTAGTTCTTCATTCCAGGTTATATTCTTAAATAATTTCTTTTATTTAAACACCACACTTCAATTCAAATTTTCATCTGTTCTCCTAAAATTAATTCTTTCAATCTTACAAATTATATGTGGAATATTAATGCAGAGAATTCTGGCAAGTTGATAAATTGTTCTGGCAAGATCTGCTTCTGAACACAGATCCTAAAGAATAAGTACGTAAACAAGATTACACTTCCAGATTGGACTACTACAGGTGCTATCTAAAACAAAAGCAAGTTCTTATGGAACCACTTGGCCATATAATTGCGCATTCCAAACACCGTCTTTTGGAGAATCGGGATTCCATCCAAGAACATGTTGCAGAAAGATATTCAAAAAAACCATTGGATACACAGATATACACCATGGCTGACAATCAACTCTATGGAAGCAATACTTTAGCAGAGTGGAAACAAAGTATAGAGCTGTTGCTTCAACTTTTGAACGAGACTATTCTCGATCCTTCCTTACAATTCAACTTTTGTCTCCCTCGGAAGCAAATTCTAGAGTGGTTTAAAGATCAGAATAGTGAGTCATCCAGGATAGGATTGATGCTACCTCCGAAGCTGTATGATGATGATAATTGGAGGGGACTTGTTATTTGTGCTGCTTTTTCAGTCCATGAGCTTCCAACTGCTGCCCTTGAAAAACTGGGTTCAGAAATCACTGTCGAACTTATGTGTCACTTAAGTACTGAGGAGTATTGCTTGAACCCTATTCCCATTTGTTCCACAACTAAAGAGAAATTCAAGTGGTTGCATCTCCACGGATTTATTTGGCTGACTTACATACCCCGCAATCTCCTGGCAGAATGCAAGGACATAACATGTGTAGAAGCCAGAATTTATCATAGTTGCCCAGGCTTGTATGTCGTGGATAGCGGTATCTGTCTCTTGTACGTGCACGAAGTGGAGGAACTAAAGCAAGAAATTACCCAGTGCTGGACCTCCTCCTCTGACAATTCAGACCTCATCCATCAATTGGTAGAAGAAGATGAAATTATTCAGCCGAGTGGTTGATGAATTTTAAACAAGGAACGATGTTCGAAGGACATATCAAGGTCTTGTCACTTTCTCCGTCACTCTATGATATTCCCTTCTTCGTCTGCTCTCTCACATCAAACTCCACCATATTTATTAATTACTGACACGATATTTGTAATATGCAGGACCATAGATCCATCGGGAATTTCATAAGCATTCCCCCAGGCTCATAGTACTACTGAAATTTATGGAATAAATTTTCTATGTTCGGCTGTTGAAGAGAACCCAATGAAATAAGTGCAATTAGTTTGCATGGGCTAGTGAAGTAGTGCTTCACTGTTTAATTTTCTTCTTCCTTTTCACCAGTTAGTACTACGAAGACTTTGTCTTTATGAGCCCCTTATAAATAAAGGGATGCGTGTTGTACGTTTTAATTAGTATATCCACTTGTAATGCCTGCCCGCGATGCTACAGGTTTAAAAATTGTAAGAAAGATTATGTTTCAAAGATGCATACATTATGTGTAATGTTGCTGGTCTTGGGTGAAACTTTTCAGAATTGTCGCTAGTCTTGGGTTCCAAGATCGGCCAATATGGCGGTGGATTTTCTTGCGTCGTTTAGTAATTTGGAGATGTGTAATGTTGTTTAGGTCAATCGACCCCCATCTTCGTTGATTTTTGTCTTGAACAATGATGGCTTATCTTGTCATCATTAGTTTCTCCTTTTGGCAGTGTAGAGGGTGACGCCTTTGCTTTGCTGCAGCGTCCTCCTTGTTGTACCCTTCTGCACTGTGTTAGTGGTTTTATGTGTTTGCCTCTGTGTAGGCTTTCGGTGTTTGCTTTTGGCCTCTTGGCCCTGGAATGAATTTCTCAGTTTACCAAAAAAAAAAACAAAGAAAAAAAAAATATACATACATTATGTTATAGAAGATTGATACTATTTACATTTTTAAATGTTAGGGAGTTTTTTAGATGCGAAAAAGATAAATTGCTTGCTGTGCAAAAAGCTTAATGGGAAAAGTTGTTTACTGCAAGACTAAAAATTGTCCTGTGGTTGATCGTTAAGGAAGCATCCTAGGCAAGGGAAAAAAATGATTGAATACATGAAACAAATTTATATGAAAGCAGAACTATATTGTGAAAAAAAGGGATAAAATGTGTTTACCTAGTGTTTTTGTGTGGAGAAAGAAGTCTAGTTTTGCATGAATTGCATAGGACCTTTTTCCAGCAATTTTATAGGATGTCATCAAACTTTTGTGCATTTGTCTGTGGTTTGTTTTGTTTGACCATCTTAAATGTATAAGAAAGATTGAAAAAGATAAATATACATTAGATAAAAGCTTGATCAATGTAAGAAAAAAATATTGTTTAGTAAGGTGTAAGCACAAAATTATATACATGTGTATCAATTGGGGTAGCAAAAGTTTTACAACCAAGATTGCAGTTCAGGCATTCTATACCACTGTACATCATTCCTTTCTTAGTTTCTTTTAGGTCAAATCTAAGTCAATCAAAAGAAAGAAAATATTGAATATGGTTTATTGAGCTTTTTTTTAAAAAAAAAAATTGAACCATATGATGTTATGCTAAATTGAATGGAAAAAAGAAGTGAAGGCATTGAGCTTATGATGGAAATTCAATTAGTAGAGCAAAGTCAGCGACAGTACGAATATATAAATTAGACGTACGAACATATAAATAATGATTTTAGTATTTGCAAACTGTGCATAAGTTGATCATGAAGGGGAATTTGTAGTATTAGTCTTGAAACCTATAAATTGACAACAATTTGTTAGGGCACATATTGTTTTATGTATTTAATTTTTTTTTTTTTTTGAGAGAAAGACAATATTAGATATTCAATTCAAACAACGCAGAACAAGTACAAATTGACAACAAACTCATGATAGCATGCATACTGGGCCTCAATAAAACCTTACTGAAGCTTTCAACCCGGTCGAAAGAAAGAGCGTTCCGCACAATGACCTATCATCAAATGTCAATACAAATCAAATTACAAGGTATCCCTAAGAAAATCAGGGGAATTTTCCACCCACTAAACATGTAGCGTATATCCATTGCTGTGCTATGAGCATCAACCGTGCGGCAAAGCAAGCGACCATGGCTTCCATAGTCATTTCCACACGTTACAAAACCAACCTGAACCACCAGCTGAAAGCCTTCAGATAGGTGCACTCCACATAGAATCAAAATGGCAGAACAAAGGCAAAATACGAAGTGAAATCTAACAAAAAAAAGCCACCACATGACTGGCCGCCTGAAAACCGGGAAAGTAGTGGCTCATGAAAATGAGAGATAGCTGGAGGGGCAAACAGCATCTCTACAAAACCCAATACATTATTCAAATCCGGTACAACTGGAAAACATGTGCCCGTAATATTTTAATTATCTTGCTCCAACCCCCGACCCTCTCCGATCGACCCAACCATCCCTGACTCCACCGTTGCAGTCGCCACCGCGGTGGACAAACACCAAGCACATCATGGAACCCTCGATAGGAATAATAGGCGGCCACCCTTAGCTCCTCTGCAATAAGCGCCAACCGTGTGGCTAATACTACGAGCACCGGAACCAGATAACCACGACACCATACGCCGTAAGCAACTTCCTGCCGCCGCTCTCCTAGAGAAGCCTAGAAACTAGGGAACCCTAGAGAGCAATTAGGACCCATTTAGCATCAAAAAATAAAGAATTGAAAGTTGAGAAAGGCTCGGTGCAACACTCATTGTTGCAGCCATGGTAGATGTCTCCACCTCCAACAACATTCCTTTGCAGGGCCTACGCGAACGCTCTACGGAAGGGAAGTGAGCAGGGGGGATGGATCTAGCACCATTTTCTTTGGCGCACACAGATCGGAGCCCAGGATGGGGTGCGGGTGGAATATGAGGGGGTGAGGTAGAGAGGAAAGGTGGGGGACAAGCACATGGAAGGAAAGAGACCAAACTCACAAACTCGAAGACAGAACTGAAAAGGAAAAAACTGATATTAGAGCAAGAGGGAAGAAGAGAGGGAGAGAGAAGGAGAAGAGAGAGGGGGGAAAGGCTGCCACCGGCCACCGGCCCCCAGCCATAGCCAGAGGCCGGCAGCTATGGGGTGACGGCTATGGTTTTTTCTTTGCAGAGAGAGCTTTCGAATTTTTTAGGGCACATATTGTTATTCACTATTGATATCTAAAACTTTGATGAATGCATCACTCAAAAAAATATGGGAAAATTAGAAGGCCCTACATATTTTCTATAGTTGTTAGATTAAACATTCATCCCTTTTAAAGATTTGATTAAGGTGCTTCAATCAATTGCCACCTCAATAATTTTCTATTTACTTAATTTCCATGTCATTAATTTAAATGCATTTATATAGAGGTATAAGGTAGCTTAGCAACTAATTGTCTATAATATAGGAATTTAATTTCCTCAATCCCCTTCTGCGCATTAAATGACATTTTTTTAATAAAATAAAATAAAAAATTAATTTACTAATTCCTCATTTCCTTATTATTAGTATTTAAAGAAAATACTCTTTCTATTAAAATTGTATCAATAAAAAGTCTTCAATACATATTTTTTTCATGTATAGATATTTAAAAAAATATACTTAAAACTTATGGTACATTTGAGAACAAAAGTATCGATTTTTGGTACGTTTAGATTTCAAATGTACCGAGAAACCAAATGTACCAAAAATTCAAATGTACCGAGAAACCAAATGTACCAAAAATTCAAATGTACCATAAAACCAAATGTACCCATTGTTATGTAACCTTTTTGGTACGTTTAGATTTCAAATATACAGAGAAACTAAATGTACCAAAATTTCAAATGTACCATAAAACCAAATGTGCCCATTGTCAAGTAATCATGTTGGTACATTTAGATTCCCATTGTACCAAAAGACCAAATGAACAAAAAATCTCAAATGTACCACAAAACCAAATGTCTCTATCAGATAACCTTTTTGGTACATTTACATTCCAAATGTACCAAGAAATACAAAAAATCAAATCCACTATAAAACTAAATGTGTCCATATTATAGGTAACTAGACGTAGCTATATTATCAAACAAATCTTTACTATGTGTTGGGTCTTCTAAATAATAAAATTTGACAATTTTTTTTATAAATATTCTACTATATTCACAAAAAAAAGTAAATATTATAACAAACAATAAAAAAAATGCATAGAGATGGATAATAAATGCATAAATATAGGGATAATAGGAAAAGAAAAAAAAAGAAAACGAAATGCCATAATAAATGCATAAATATAGGGATAATAGAGATAATAGGAACTGAAATTAATAACCAAAATTTTAGGAAAATGTTTGATCAAATTTTCAAAAGGAGTGTATGTTTAGTCTAAAAAATTAAAAAACGAGGCGCCTATATCAAAATGCCCCAAAAAATATTTATAATTTTGAAAAATCTTGTATAGCAAATTGAAAAGAAGTTCAATGTTTTAAACTGCAATTTTAATGTAGGATCAGTTTCTGATGTATTGAAGTTACTTTGTTCAATTATTCCACTCCCTGTTTTACTCAGCATCTTTTAAATCTTAAAAGTTTTAATAAAAAGGAATACTATTTTAACCAAACCTACTCAATGAAGTAAAACCAAATGCACAGTAATCATAGCTATAAGTATAAAACCGAGAAATAAATATAACAAATGTTACATCATTTTAACAGCCAAAAGAATCATAGCTATAAGAATAAAACCAAGGAACCAAATAAATATAACAAATGTTACATTATTTTAACATCCAAATGAATAAAAAAAAAACGTTTGATTAAAAAATACTAAACCAAGGATAAGATATACGGTGCACTGTGCAAAAATGCTCCTATTCCGAAAGTGGTCACACATCTCTTTAATTTTCTTTCTCCCAAATTAATATCACAGCTGATAAAAATATTAACCATTTAAATCTCATCTATTTATTTCAATCTTTTCAAACAATCTCAATAATTTCCGCAATTATCATACACGAACAAAGTTGAGGATTCGCTATATCAATTTCCAAGAAACAAATGATAAAAGCACATCTGCCTTCCCAAATTTTAAGATAGCCATCTAAACGAAATCACACAAAATTAACAAATTATTGAAAAAAAACACTTCTGGAGTTCTGATTAAATATGTAATTATTGGATCATTTGCTTCTACAACAACTTAAGATGTCATTGAATGGGAATGAGTTAGGATTTTAGTATTTTCTATTAAAGGGTATCAAGGTGGAATGGAACATAATAACAAATAGCCAAAACCAATAACAAAATGGCTGTGTGTCAACACCACGCAGAGTCGTACACAGTCGCACTGAAAAAATTACCAATTATAAGGCATAAGTGAACCTTAAGACATAGAGAACTTTGACATAAGCTAAACCAATAGAGAAAAAAAAATGGAACCCAAATAAAAAAAATCCAACACTTTGTAGAGAAAGATAGCAGCTTTACATCCCTCCAAGAACAGTAATTCAAATTCCACCACTTGGGTTTGTTGGGTGGTGACGGTGATTCCGCTGTGAGAGAGAGTTGGACAAAATGGACAAAAATCTTAGTAAGATGAAGAACAAAATAACAAATCACATAACTCAAATTCAGTTTTCCATTAGCATTTTTTTTCAAAAGAAGGCCATCAATTACTAACATATGTAAAAAATCAAAGTTCTAACGATAAAAACCGAACCTTGAGAAGTTGAGCTTCTGCACAGCGAGTCGAGGAGGAGAAACAGGCTTGAGGGCAGTGAGTTCAGTTAGCTTGGAAACTTTGGAGGCAAAAGGGCACTGATGACCTGCAATGCATTTCACCAAATTTTGTAAAAGAGGAATGAGAAAAAATTAACAAAACTTTCAATATCCATATTCTTAATCAAACACATATAAGCAAAATTGGTAGAAACAAAAATAGGCGAGAATCAAACAATAATACAACAATAAAACTCAGAAGAGCTCCTCTAAATGCTTCAATTTCAATGAAAATTTTCGAACTTGTAAAATTAAAAAGCTGGGGTTCAACAATTTGAATTTCACTTATACCGAACATTTTGGAATAATACTTACCTTCTAATGCAGGGAAGGGAGAGAATAATCTATACAAAGTCCTACTTATTTCCAACTCCAACGCTAACCCTTCTGCATCACCATTGTAAAACAAATGTATTATATTTTGATCAAATACTGCTATGTAGTAGTGTAGTTTCATATTACAGAGATTTTTATCACTTCTAATTTTCAAAACTTTTGCTTAGATTCAATTGGCAAAAGCTTTATTATATCATACACATAATTTTGAAGAGAGCATTAGAAAGATGAGCAAAATTGAAGTTATTGGCTTCATAGATCAACAGAAATTTCAAGAACTTTGGAAGAACCTGAAATTGAATGAATGAGCCAAGCAAATTCCTCGTCCTTGATTCGGTCAAAGGCAAGGAAAGTAAGTAGGTTTTTTAATTTTTTTACGTCGTTTATTTATTTTCAAAACCATTGAAACCCTCCCAGTCTTCAAATTATTTTTTTCTAATATATGGGAAATAATATTTACAGTTTCATTTTCTACATTTCAATCCTTTGTTTTGTTTTTTGGTTTTTTTTCTTCTAGCATTTGCATTCAATAAAGTAATAAAAATTAAGTGACTTAAACAATAGAATGAAGACAAAAAGAAAAAACAAAGGTAGTAAAAAATGTTGATGATGTTATCTTTTATGTGTGATAACTAGTTAATATGGATGTAACATCCCACATCGACCAACGGAGAGGGGGTGATATGCCTTATATGTACATGCCCACCTCCATATAGCACGAGACCTTTTGGGAGTTCACTGGCCATCGGAACTCCGAAGTTAAGCGAGTTTAAGTTAGAGCAATCCCAGGATGGCTGACCCACTGGGAAGTTCTCGCGTGAGTTCCAAGAAACAAAACCGTAAGGGCGTGGATGGGTCCCAAAGCAGACAATATCGTGCTACGGCGGAGTCGAGACTGGGATGTGACAGAATGGTATCAGAGCCACTATTCCGTGTGGTGCGAGTGTGTCGACGAGGATGTCGGGCCCCTAAGGAGGGTGGATTGTAACATTCCACATCGACCGACATAGAGGGGTGATGTGCCTTATATGTACATGCCCACCTCCATATAGCACGAGACTTTTTGGGAGCTCACTGGCTTCGGGTTCCATCGGAACTTCGAAGTTAAGCGAGTTTGGGCTAGAGCAATCCCAGGATGGATGACCCATTAGGAAGTTGCTCGTGAGTTCTTAGAAACAAAACTTTGAGGGCGCAAAGACAAACAACTACTTAGAACTTGGAAGGGCGCAAAACAGAAGGGTGAGTGGGCAAAAACAAATGGGTTTGAAAACACATTTATCTTTATGAACATAATAACCCCTCTTCGTAAAACCCGTATAGTTTCCAGAAAATATTACTACGTAGGTATGAAAACCAATGCGCAAGAGTAGCGAAAACTAAAGTATGCCATGTCATAATATCTCAGCAATAATAAATGTAAGCCAGGTGTGAAACCAATATAAAATAGTATGCCAGTCGGAGTCACCTAATGTGACATGTACGACTGGACCCATAGCTCATCAGCATATGTCTGCACACAAGTCGGAGTCACCTAATGTGACATGTACGACATGCTAGGTGTAAATAAGTACGCTCAAGTGCTATGATCACGTGAAAGCTGTGCGATAGATCGCAGGTCACCTACGAGTCGGAACCACCTATTGTGGTCTGTACGACAGGCTAGCACCAAAACTTGGATCCAAGGTGAGCGTGCGGTGCGGGAGGTGAAAAATCATGTGAAGGCTGTACCCTGGCCTCGGGCGGGAGCACTAACACCGGGGTGCAGCATAATAAGCTCTAAATGCATAAATGCATAGCAATATGTAATGCAACAAGACCAATCACATGCTGACTCACTTGAAGCTTACATGAGCCTCCACAACATCAAATAGTATAATTCACAATTAATACTAGTGTAACAATATAGCAATAAGCAGTATAGACATGGCATACAAGGCATAAATTCATTTCAAAGCGTTTTCTGGAAATCATAAAGCATATATATATATAAAACAAATGCCCACTCATTGATAAGTAGCAGGATCGTAGCCCCCTAGCCTCACTTGTCCACGCTCGTCCTCGGGGTACATCTCACCTATATGATATACAACTATTTTAACGTTAATTTGATAACACATAAAGAAAACCTAGGATTAATTCCTCATACGTTGCTCATATGGGGTGTTAGAATATACCAACATGATCTAATCGACAACACGAACACCCCCATATTTTTAGAAATTTTTTTGGATGCCGGACGCGCCCTCACGTGCCAGCCAAGGCATGGTCACACACACCGGCCATGCGCAGGCACGTGCCTGGCACACGAGACGGAAACCCTAACAGCATTAGGAATATTTCATTAAAATAGTAGAATATTCCGATAAAATTCTAACGGTGTTACCTGACACCGTTAGAATATTTTGTTAAAGTTAATGGAATATTCCCCTTCTTCTCCAGTCACTCCGCCGTCTGCCGCCATCTGCACTATCGGGTTTCTGGAAAATTTTCAAATGCTTATATCTACTTCATTTCTTAACCAAAATCCATGAAATTTATATGGATTTGAAGGTCTTGAAGAGTAGAACACATTCGTAACTATTAAAAGTCCAAATCCAACGGAAAATGGTTGGAAAATCCCTCGAAAGCTCCGACCAAAACTGGAGTTCCTCGAAACCGTGTGATCTGACGTCAGCGCAACCTCAAACCTACTCTAGAGTGCTAGGGAAGTTGCGTGGGAACCTTTCCAAGTCCTAAAACCCCGTAATCTCATCGAGATCGCATCAGAGGAAAATTGCACCTCATTGGAGCTTCTGACTTCCCGAGTTAAACTTGTTAACTTGCTAAGCAAATGGTATAGCTAGGTTCGTAAGATCGAGATGAACACGATGATGGTCTTTACGAGTTTGATTCGTGATGTTTTAATGATGGTTGCGAGGTGAGGGTGGCTCGGGTGTACATAGGAAGAAGAAGGTGCGAGAAGGAATGAGAGAGAAAGAGTGAGTGTGTGTGTGGATCTGCCTGATTAGGCAGCAAGGATAAAAAAAGAGTTATAGTTTTTAGTTGGTCCAACAACAATTAACCCAATTATCTGATTGGGCTAGGACATATAGAAACTAAAATGATTGGTGGGTAGGGCTAGGTATACTCAACCTTAAAAAAATATATTTATACCCATTTACGTATTTAATCGTTCGTAACTTTCTCGTTATGACAACGATTCGAGCCTAACTCATGTCAACGCGCTCGTGACGACGAATACCATTTAATTACGATAGTGGGGAAGTTAATTTAAAATTGCATATGTCCATCCACGTCACTAAACCAATGAGGGCAGTATCGTCACTTTACACACTCAGGGAGAAAATTATATAATAAATTGGGACGGGTGGTCACAATGGAGGTTTCCACCCAAAAAAAAAAATTATTATTATAATAATAATAATATGGTACTCATACGTGATGAGAAGGCCAATTGCCTTTGGATTGTTGACCCAAAAGGATATGTACAATGAAACATAAAAGTGACATCTCCAAGGTAAGAAGCAACTGGGAAAATGATCTTCCCATAAAGGCCATCATCAAATCTTTGATCCTGTCCATCTAGAACGAAGTTTACCAGGAAACAAATGCAACCTCGAATTGTACAAGAGTACTTTCTGCAAAGGCTCAAAAGTTTTTCTCAAAATATTTCTATCATGGAAAACTTTCATTCGTTCCTTGTAAATTTTAGAACTTTCATAAGCTTCATTCCTAATTTCTACCAATTCATTCAATTGAAGTTTTCTATTCAAACCAGCAGCATCCAAGTTAAAGTTGAACATCTTAATAGCCCAGTAGGCTTTGTGTTCCAGTTCCACAGGTAAGTGACAAGGTTTCCCATAAACTAGTCTATAAGGAGACATACCAAGCGGGGTTTTAAAAGTTGTACGATAAGCCCATAACACATCGGTTAGTCGGATAGACCAATCTTTGCAATTTGGGCTAACCGTTTTTTCTAAAATTTGTTTTATCTCCCGATTGGCAAGCTCAACTTGGCCACTTGTTTGGGGGTGATAAGGGGTAGCCACTTTGTGAGTAATACCATATTTTTTCATCAAGGCTTCAAATGGTTTATTAGAAAAATGTTTACCCCCATCACTGATAATAGCTCGAGGTGTTCCAAATCGGGAAAAGATATTTTCTTTTAAAAACGCAAAACAGTTGTGTGATCATTTTTCCGACATGGAACGGCCTCGACCCATTTTGAAACATAATCAACACCTACTAAAATATATAGATATCCGAAAGAAACAGGAAACGGACCCATAAAATCAATACCTCAACAATTAAACGGCTCAATGACTAAAATTGGATTCATAGGCATCACATTTCTACGAGTTATGGCACCCAACTTTTGACAACGATCACAAGTTTGACAGAAAGCATTAGTATCTTTGAAAAAAGTAGGCCAATAAAATCTACATTGCAAAATTTTCGCAGCAGTCTTTTTAACAGAAAAATGACCACCACATGCCTCATTATGACAAAAAGAAATTATGGCATTGATTTCATGATCAGGCACACATCTCCTAATTATTTGATCAGGGCAATATTTAAATAGATACGGATCATCCCAAAAGAAATTATGTACCTCCACTAGAAACTTCCTTTTATCCTGCGCACTCCAATGAATCGGAATTTCACATGTAGCAAGAAAATTAACTATGTTAGCAAACCAAGGTAATTCCGAAAGAGAAAATAATTGCTCATCAGGAAAAGAATCATTAATGGGTGTTGGTTTAGAAGAATCATCAAAAACCAATCTGGACAAATGATCCGCCACCACATTCTCTACCCCCTTTTTGTCTTTGATGGTGATGTCAAATTCTTGGAGTAAGAGAATCCATCTGATCAAACGAGCTTTTACATCCTTCTTAGTAAGAAGGTATTTGAGGGCTGCATGGTCAGTATAAACAATAATAGGAGAACCAACAAGATAAGCCCGAAATTTATCCAAAGCAAATACTACAGCAAGAAGTTCTTTCTCAGTTGTTGAATAATTCATTTGAGCACTATTCAAAGTTCTACTTGCATAGTAAATGACATACGGTTTCTTATCCCTTCGTTGCCCCAACACAGCCCCAATTGCATAATCACTCGCATCACACATGATTTCAAAAGGCAAAGTCCAATCAGGTGGGTGCATGATAGGTGCAGAAGTTAACATGCCAATTAATTTATCAAAAGCAATTTGACATGCATCGGTCCATTCAAAAGCAGAATCTTTTAATAAGAGATTACATAATGGTCTAGATATCGAACTAAAATTCTTGATAAATCTCCTATAAAAGCCAGCATGACCTAAAAGGGATCTAACATCTTTGATGGTCTTCGGAATAGGCAATTTAGCAATCAATTCAATTTTAGCTCTATCAACCTCAATTCCTCGAGACGAAATAGTGTGGCCAAGAACAATTCCAGATAAAACCATAAAATGACATTTTTCCCAATTCAAAACAAGGTTCTTTTCTTGGCAACGTGTTAAAACTTTTTCCAAGTTATTCAAACAATCATCAAAAGAATCACTAAACACAGATATATCATCCATAAAAACTTCAAGAAATTGCTCCACCATATCACTAAAAATACTAAGCATGCATCTTTGAAATGTAGCGGGAGCATTACATAATCCAAACGACATTCTACGGAAAGCAAAAGTACCAAAAGGACATGTAAATGTAGTTTTATCTTGATCATCAATGGCAATTTCAATTTGATAATAACCTGAATAACCATCCAAAAAACAATAAAATGCATGCCCAGCCACTCGCTCTAAAATCTGGTCTATAAAAGGCAAAGGAAAATGATCATTTCGAGTCACAAGATTAAGTTTTCTATAGTCAATACACATACGCCAACTAGAAATGACTCTAGTAGGAACCAATTCATTTTTATCATTTTTAACTACAGTTAAACCAGACTTTTTCGGAATGACTTGAGTAGGACTCACCCACTGACTGTCTGAAATTGGGTAAATGATACCCGCAACCCACAATTTTAAAACCTTTGTTTTGACAACTTCTTTCATGTTAGGGTTCAACCTACGCTGTGGGTCCCGAGATGGTTTAGTGCCATCTTCCAAAAATATTTTGTGTGTGCATACAAGAAGACTAATTCCTTTTATATCAGCAAGAGTCCATCCAATGGCAGATTTATGGGCAGTCAAAACCTTAATTAACTTACCTTCATGCGAAGAGTTGAGTTCGGAAGAGATTACCACAGGGAAAGTGTCATCTGGCCCTAAAAATGCATGCTTTAGACCTGTCGGTAATGGCTTGAGCTCTAATTTGGGCACCTCCACACTAGATGGTATGACTTTTGATAGTGGTGGAAGCTCTTCAAACTTAGGTCTCCATCTATTCGCTTCTTGTACCTGACAAGAATCAAAGACAGCAGCAATTTCAGTTATTTTAGTATCATTTTGTGCATCATGATTCAAAAGAAAAAGTTCTAAATCATCCTCAATTTGACTCCTCTCAAACTGTCCATGCATTGCAGTCGAAATGAAATTTACAACCTCACATTCATCATCTCCATGTGGTTGCCTGAAAACATTAAAAATGTTAACCTCCATTGTCATATTTCCAAAACAAAGTTTCATTATCTCACTCCTGCAACTTATGTTAGCATCACATGTAGCTAAGAAAGGACGTCCTAAAATTACAGGAATGTGATTTTCAGAGTCTAGAACAGGTGCAGTATCCAAAACAATAAAATCAATAGGATAGTAAAACTTGTCTACTTGGACTAACACATCCTCAATAATCCATCTCGGAGTTTTAATAGAACGATCAGCCAACTGCAGTTTTACCTGGGTCTGCTTTAATTCACCAAGACCTAGCTACAAATACACTGAATAAGGCAGTAAGTTCACACTAGCGCCTAAGTCAAGCAAAGCACGATCAATAAAATTATTTCCAATGACACAAGACAAAGTAGGACTTCCTGGATCTTTATATTTTGGTGGAATTTTGTTTTGCAATACCGCACTCACATGGACAGCTAAAAACGCAGTTTTCTTCACATTATGCTTTCTTTTATAAGTACACAAGTCTTTCAAAAATTTAGCATAAGTAGGAACTTGCTTAATAGCATCTAACAAAGGAATATTTATCTTTACTTGCTTAAAAAGCTCAAGAATATCAGAGTTATAAACAACTTTCTTTAATGGTTGTAAAGCTTTCGGAAAAGGTACAGGCACATGATATTCCTTGTCATTTTCAATTTCTTTGAGCTTGTCAAGTTTATCATTACTTTTAGTTTTCTCAACCTCCTCAAGTAAAGGTGTCGTATCAATTATTTTACCATTCCTAAGAGTAATCACAGACTTAGCATGCTCAAATTCGGTATCAATTGAATTAACACCTTTAGGATTAGCTTGAGTGTTTGCAGGAAATCTTCCTTTTTCATTAACTGACATAGAGTTAGTTAATTTCGAAAGTCGACTCTTTATTTCTTTGTTTTCCTCAACAAGTTGACTAAACAATGAATCAAACTTTTGACCTAATGCTTGAACATGATCTAAATATGATTGTTTATGTTGAAACGAATTAGGAGCAGAAAATTGGTGGTTAGGAGCACTTACCTGACGAGTCATTCCTCCAACGTAAATTAGGATGATTTCTGGTTGCCGGATTGTATGTCTCTGAAAAAGGAGTATACTGCTTCTGATAGCTTCCAATGGCAGCACATCGTTCTTCATAAATTCCTTTCATTTCTTGCAACATTTGACAATTTTTAGTAGAGTGACCAATCTCACAACAAACATCACAAATTTGATCAACATCAGATTGATAAACTTGTTGAGGTATATTAGATTTTCCAAATTTTAATGCAGCTACCTCTTTGGCAAGATTATCATATTTTACTTTCAATTCATCTTCTTCCCTCAATTGATAAATCCCTTTACTACTAGAAGATGTGGAAGGTTTAGAGCGATCAGTGCTCTCAAGTGGGTTAGGACCTTTCCATTGATGGGTTTTTTTAGCAATTTGATCTAGGAACTCTACAGCATCATCAGGTTCTTTTGACATAAACTCCCCATTACACATAGACTCAAGAAATTGACGATCTCGAGAGAAGAGACCGTCGTAGATGAAACTAGCAAGACGCCAGTCTTCAAAACAATGATGTGGGCACAAATTCAAAAGATTCTTAAATCTTTGCCATGTTTGATACAATGATTCACTCTCTTTTTGAGAAAAAGTAGAAATTTGTTGCTTTAAAGCCGTAGTCTTATGATCCGGAAGAAAATTTTGAAAAAATTCATCAGTCATTTCAGACCACGAACGAATAGACCTAGCCTTTAATGCATACAACCAACTTTTTGCTTTGTCTTTTAAAGAGAATGGAAAATTTTTTAATCTCACTCCATCCAATTGATCATGTGCAATATTATAAAAAGTACTAACATCATCCTCATATTCCCTAACATGCAAATAAGGATCTTCATTTTCTAAACCATGAAAAATAGGAAAAAGATGAACCATTCCATATTTAAATTCACAATTTGGCATATTAGCAAGAAAAACAATGCATGAAGGAGATGCAACACGAGTTGGATGCAAATAGTCTTTTAATGTTCTGGGGGGAGGGTTTCCCTCGCCTTCAATAACTGCACAGTCATCCATGTTGACAGACTCACTATCACTATAAAAAAGATCTCCAAACAAAGTTTCAATTTTAGTTTCTGGACGCTTAGCAAATCTGCCTCGGTGATCACGATATAGCATGAAAATTTAAGAAAGAAAACAGAGAAAAAAAAATACAAATAAAAATACAAATAAAACTAAAACGCAAACAACAACCAAATAAATAGAAATAAATGGAAGAGTGTACCGGGTGGGGGAAAATTATGCGCTCCTCGCCAAATCGCTCCCTTAGCAACGACGCCAAAAAAATTGCTTGCTAAACCCAAGTGCAGGTGTCACGAAGCAGTATAAACTCGAAGTCCGAGTGTCGTATTCCTCAAAGAATGCAGAATTATCAAGACTGAAACAAAAAACAATATCGAATGAGATGTAACTTATAGAAGAAAAGTTCAACAATTAAAAATACTAAAGCATCAGGGTTCCACCCTCATACAACTATGCAATTTCACTATTTCGATTCCTTGTTATAACTCAATTGAGATACCAACAACAAGTAATCTCAACCGGAAAATATAGCAATTAAGTTTTCCTCATATAAAACTTCTTGAAAAGTGATTTTCATTGTAGATATTCAAAACAAAACGCCCATTCAATTTCTTATAGAAATAATCCCAAATATTATTTGTACCTACGGCAACAAAATATTAAGAAAGTACTCCGTCGAAATCGTAACAATCTACTAATTTATTCAATTCACTAAAAGCATGAATGTGAAACAAAACTATAGGAAAAACATGATTAAACCTATGAATCATAACCAACATTCATCAATCCGAAAATAGAATAATAAGAAATTCCGTTGAAAATCCACAATGTAAAACTAACATTAAAACTCCAAAATAGAATCGAAATAATAAAACTACATAATCGTAATATAGGTTTCCCCCCTAGCCTTAGCTAGGGAGATTAGTCCTCCATAAACTAAATAGAAAAAGAAAAGTCTAAAATTATGAAAGAGCCAGCGTCCCCTTGGAAAACAATCAAATGGAGATTATATAAGATGCTGCCACACCCAACCTCCCTTCATATTCTTCTTCTTGAATAATGGTCATTCATCAACCCATTATTAATATGTTAATGCCAATCCCCATAACTCTCTAAATAATGGTCATTGATAAGCCTTAATGCATATTGAAATGGTAATGGCTGGCCGTTTCTTTTTCTTCTTCTTTGCCTTCTCCTTTCTTCATTTCTTTTTGGTAACCGACATAGAGTTAATCACCAAATTATTGTCTTGTGCCTCACCCTTTAATTTCCTTGCAACATTCTCATAGTCTTGCACATGAACATTAATATAACATTAGTAAAAAATTAAAACAAATTAGATATAAAACCTATTTGACCAGTTATACATGATAAAGCACAAATTTGATAAATTACTAGAGAAAAAATGTAACGGGTATAATCAAAGCGCATTAGACATGCACTTTTGAGCAATTATCACTCTTCATGCACAAAAGAAGCGACTGCAGAGGGACGGATTCTCGTAGCTTCGCCGAAGGGGCGGCAACCCTTCATTGTTCTGCCGTAGCTTCGCCAATGCGTTAGAATCTCTGCCATTAGAGCTTTACCCATCAATTGGTAATCTTGAACATCTTGGTTTGTTGAATTTATGGCACGTTTACATACCCGTAATCGGTATCAATTTACGGAATTGGATTCTGATTACGGGATACACATTTGTTTACGTAATCTTAGGGAATCAAAATACATGTGGGGTCCACACGCATTGAGGAATCCAACTCCTAATTTTAGAGGAATTGGACTCCCTACATGAGGGATGGATTTCAATTTCTTGATACTTGAGGAATCTGGAATGGATTTCTTCTACCAATTATGCCCTTATTTGTTTCTAATTATCCCAACATTGCCCTTCATTTGACACTCATTATGCTATCTTTTAATAAATAAATCAAACCTATTTATATATTTTTATATAGATGAATTTTATTATATAAATTTAATTAAGAATTTAATTTAATTAATTAGTATGAAAATGATTTATTTATGTAAAGGCAATTTAGTAATCAACCTAGTTTTCATTCCGATTGAAGTGAATTAGTAAACAACTTATATGAACTCAATTTCATTCATGCCATCTTTTAATGTCACATCCTGGCCTCGACTCTGCCGTAGCACGATATTGTTCGCTTTGGGCCCCGACCACACCCTCACGGTTCTGTTTCTGGGAACTCACACGAGAACTTTCCAGTGGGTCACCTATCATGGGATTGCTCTTGCACGAACTCGCTTAACTTCGGAGTTCGGATGAAACCCGAAGCTAGTGAGCTCCCAAAAGGCCTCGTGCTAGGTAGAGATGAGAATATACATATGAGGCTTACATGATCCTCACCCCTAGGCAATGTGGGATCTTACAATCCACCCCCTTAGGAGCCCGACGTCCTCGTCGACACACTTCCGCCCAGGGATTGGCTATGATACCAAATTGTCACATCCCGGCCCGGGCCCCCACCACATCTTGGGCTCGACTTCGTTGTAACATGATATTGTCCGCTTTGGGCCCCGACCATGCCCTCACAGTTTTGTTTCTGAGAACTCACACGAGAACTTCCAAGTAGGTCACCCATCATGGGATTGCTCTCGCGCGAACTCGCTTAACTTCGGAGTTCCGATGGAACCCAAAGCCAGTGAGCTCCCAAAAGGGCTCGTGCTAGGTAGAGATAGGAATATACATATAAGGCTTATAGAATCCTCACCCCTGGGCAATGTGGGATCTTACATTTAATAAATAAATAAAACTTTTTTATATAGATGAATTTTATTATATAAATTTAATTAAGAATTTAATTTAATTAATTAGTATGAAAATAATTTATTTATGTAAGGGCAACATAGTAATCAACCTAGTTTTCATTCCGATTGAAGTGAATTAGTAAACAATTTGATTCCAGACAGTTTTAGTAAACAACTTCAACAAGAATCTGATTCTGATTCCACCTTATTTCAATTCCTTCTCAATCCAATTCCTCCTCAATTTAATTCACCTTAATTTGATTACGGATTAGTAAATGTGCCCTTAAGGGGTTGTGACAGTCTAGAGAGCCTTCCCTCTATCAGCTTGAGATCTCTTAAAACTCTTATTCTTTCCAGGTGTTCAAAACTCACTGAGTTCCCATAGATTGTGGGAAGTATGGAAAAGCTGTCACAACTTTATTTAGATGGAACGGCTATAAAAGAGCTGCCGGTAACATTCGTGAAGTTGAGAGGCCTTATCCTATTAAACCTTAAAGGCTGCAAGAACCTTCACTTGAGTAATTCAAGCATCCTTTGTAGTTTGACATATCTGAAAGATCTCAAATTGTCAGGCTGCTCACGTGTTGACCAACTGCTCGAAAACATAGGCAACTTGCAACATTTGGACGAGCATGATGCATGTGACAGCGGCATAAAAAAGTTCCCTCCTCCATTTCCCATATGAATAAGCTTAAACTATTATGTTTAAATAGATGTAAAGATGAGCAAATGGGTTTGCAGTTGCCTAACTCTTTCTCAGGTTTGACCTCATTGTATAGATTAAATCTAGGTCAATGCGGTCTTGAGGAAGGAGCCATCCCTAATGATATTGATTGCTTATCGTCATTGCTGTATTTGGAATTGAGAGAAAACAATTTTGTGAGCTTACCAGCAGGCATCTCCCAACTTCCTGAGCTTAAACAACTTTCCTTGTTTAGGTGCAGCAATCTAGAGTCGTTACCAAAACCTCTTCCATCCAAACTAACACACGTAGATGCTCGTGAGTGCCCAATGTTGAAAAATTGTTCAAGTCATTTGTCAATACGGACTTCTGATAACGGTTTCTGTCACATAAATTGTGGAAACCCTTACAAGAATGAAGAGAATGAAGACAATGAGATTGACTCTTTTCCACTTCCAATTCCAGAAGACCATCTTGAAATACTCCTTCCTAAGTGCATTAAGGTACTCACCACATTGATCCTTCGCTTTAGCAAGCTTCCTCCCACTTTTTGTATCATATAGCCATACTGAACATCTTAATTTCTACTGATTTTTCTTTTTCGAATTTGCAGGAGCGAATGAAAAATAAAGAGCCATTTCAATTTCTTTTTCCTCACAGTTCCTTACTGGTGTAGTGAACATTCGGATCAGCATTCTGTACTGCTCCGCAGTATGCCGGAGATGTAGCACTTTGTCGCATTCCGCAAGACTTATATGGTGGCAAGAGATGGGTAGGATTCGAACTATATGTTAACTTTACCTGGTCTTCATCCGATTACCACAATCCTCCCCATTCTACAATGCTCCATGTTGATTTGTGTTCGCCTGAAAGTCGTATAATGCATAGGTGTATTAAAATACACAGTTACCTTGAACAAGAGCAACATTTGTATTGCACATCCCACGTGCATGTTTTTCACAACATGCGTTGAATCAATGTCAAGGTGTTAGCGCTTTGTTTAGAACCAGTACCCCAGACGTGAAAGTTGAAGTGTGTGAGAGCCGTCTGGTATATGAGCAAGAGTTGGAAGGGTTAATCAAAGCATTAGCAACTAAATGCACAACCGAGCAACCACTCCATCTACTTTATGTACATGTACGAACATATGTTGAAAACATGGTGGAAAGTCCACTTCGTGAAGCTTTAACGGTTCAACGTGATGCACTAGTACCTCAATCCAGGTTGTATTCTTAAGGATTTTTTTTTATTAGAACACCACTAGTACAAAGTTAATTCTTTCAATCTAACAATATTTTTTTTCTATGGAATATTAATGCAGATAAATCTGGGAAGGTTCTAAATTGTTCTGGCAAGATCTGCTTCTGAACACAGGTCCTAAGGAACAAGTAGGTGAACAAGATTTCACTTCAAGATTGGACTACTACATGTGCTATCCCGAACAAAAGAAAGTCCTTGTGGAACCACTTGACCATCTACTTGTCCATTCCAAACGCTGTCCTTTGGAAAATAGGGATTCCATCCAGCAACATGATGCCCGACAACATGGAAATTGTATGCAATGGCAACATGGAAATTTCATGGGATAAAAAAGTTAAAGTAGGCTAGAAAGGAGAACTAATGGGTTTAAATAAAACTTCTCTTAACATTATTATGCCCGGTAGAAAATATAAAGGAGAGACCACATATATTTAGATATTTTATTTTTAAGTTTTAGTATTTTTGTTTTCGCTACAACAACAAAAACAACTTTTCCATATGAAAGAAATTAGTCGGGCAAAATGACATTTCGTCACCTTAGATTTTGCCCGACAACACTTTGCCAGACTAAAATAAAAAACTGTCAAGCAAAAGTACTTTGCCAGACTGATTTTCTAACGACACTTTCGTCGAGCAAAAATTTATTGACCAACTTTGCTCGAGGAACCTAACATGTCCAGCCAAACTCTTTAATCAGGCAAAGTTTAATTTTACGAAAAAAAAAGTAAAAAAATAATTTAAGTCAATGAAATTTTTGACGGGTAAGCTTTAAAAAGAATATATATAAATCTTGCCCGCAAAAGTATTTAATATTTAAAAAATATATATGTTACACCACACCCCCAATTTAATTTCTATTTTCACTAAAGTTGAGGTTATCTTGCTTTTAAAATTATTTTTGGATCTTAATAGGTGTGCCCAGGGGGCCCACATTGCTTTTGTGTCCCCGGTCTCTCTCCTCTCTGTTCTCCCCCGAGTCAACCTCTTCTCTCTCTCCCTCTTCTTCTTCTCTCCCTTATCTTTCTCTCGGTTCTCTCTACAACTCTCTTTTTGTCCCCGAGGACCAACCCACGAAAAAACACGAAGAAACACGTCGAAGAGACTTTCCTGGATTTTTGGCGAGAAACCGACGACTTTCGAGCCAATTTCCAACCAAACCACAGTGACTTGGTTAGCGTGCAAGGTATCAATCTCTTTGTCTCGTTGAGTACTATAACTTTCCTTTTTGAATCACCCAATTTCGTTGAGTGTTGAAGAAGTTATATCCATTTGAATCTTACCCAGTTTCAGGCGACCTTTGAGGCTTTCAAGGCGTTTTCCGGCCAAACCACAGTGAGTTAGACGTCGTGTGAGGTACCATTCTCTTTGTCTCGTCGAGAGCCATGATTTTTGTTTTTTGAATCACTCGATTTCTTTGAGTATTGATAAAGTTATGAACGTTTAAAGTTTCTCTAAGATTCCGGCAGAAATCCGGCATTCTCTTTCAATTGGGTCTGGCGACCCAAGTTCTGAACTCAGGTCGGGCTTTCAAGCCCAGATCCTTTTGAACCAGGCCCTTTGGGCCGTGCCAAACCTAGGGCCTTAGGCCCGTTATCCTTTTAAACCCAACCCAAATCCTTTAATCTATTTATATTTATTTATTTAGTTTTATAAAAACCCAAAAGAACTGGGCCGGGCCTTTAAGCCCAAGCCTCTTTTGTGCAGCCTAGGGCCTTCGGCCCATTGACCTAAAACCCATCTGATATGACCTTTGGGCCTTGGAACCCTTTTATTTATTTATGTATTTTATTTGTTTGAAACTAAACCCTTAACCCAATCCTCTAACCTATTAACCCAAAACCTTTTTTAAATTAGAAAACCCTTAACCCATTAACCCATTATCCTAAGCCCAACCTACCTAAACCTAAACATAACCCAAGTCCAAACCCTAAACCCTAGCTGGCCCAAACCCTTTATGGGGAATATTCCGTTAGGGAATATTCTATTGACTTTTACAAAATTTATCCGTGACCCTTCTTAGGGTAATTCGAGGTCCTGAATCTGTTTCCGACGTCCGTTTTCCCAAATTCAATTGTTATAATAGAGTTTTATTAATTGGGCCCTTTATGTGCTTAGGGACAATTATTGTGGTGTTTCTGTCTTCGCTAGTTTGTGTGGCTCTTCAGCGGCGAAGTATCTGTGAGTGGACCCCTTCTAAAATGCATGTTTTAATAGTAGAAATGCATACATGGAAAAGCATGATTTAGCAATTATATTGTATGAAACGCTTTGAGATAACATGTTTACTGAGGCTATTTTGAATTATTACTATTTTTCCTATAACCTGTGTTCTTATAGAATATCCGATGGATGAAGATATGATATTTAGAACATGTTTAGAACACCTCTTTATAGTATAGATGATGGATGACTTTATACTATGAAGTTGTTTTTCAATATATATATATGTGTTCAATGGTTTTGTATTTATCTAGTGGTCCCTATTCCGCTACAGGATTAAGGGATAGATTTCGGTTTGTCCCGGGCAACGGTTATGGTGTTGGCATAGGGCCTGAAGTATTTTTCTTCTGGCTATTAGCACAGGGACGGGGAGCCGGCATGGGGCCTGGGGGTAATTTTCCTCTGACTGTTTGCTCAGAGACGGGGAGC
This sequence comes from Malus fusca, assembly GCA_035220775.1. Taxonomy (NCBI): domain Eukaryota; kingdom Viridiplantae; phylum Streptophyta; class Magnoliopsida; order Rosales; family Rosaceae; genus Malus; species Malus fusca. The sequence goes on from CM069069.1 coordinate 29,316,472, forward strand.
CGGCATGGGGCCTGGAGAGTTATTGGACATTCACTAGTGATTATTATATATCCAAGTTATGATTTGAGACATTGCACGACATGCTAGGTTTCGGAAAACTTATGTTTATCATGTTATATGTGTTTCCATAAAACCTGGAGGTTAGTATGTTGATAACTGTTTTATTATATATATATATATATATATATCAACTTGGTCCACTCATGTTTGTTTTGCGCCCCCTTCAGGAGTTAGAATCGAGGCATACAGTCCTGATGTCCAGACACTTCCGCATCGACATCTTCGAATCCTCTCGGTGTAGGACCCATCCTCTTATTCATTCAATTTTATATTATTTCTTTTTAGTACTTTAGTTAGTATGCTCTGAACACGTTCCTTAAATGCATATTCTTTATTCTTTTATATTTATAAGTCTTATATATCCCTTGTTTTCAGCATTTGCACTCAATAAATGGCTTTAGTCACCCTCAGGTGTCGGCCATCACGTGTCTATCTTGGTATTCGGGGAATATCGGGATCGGGGCGTGTCAAAATATAACAAAATTATTTTATTATTAAAATTGTTGCAGTCCTATTAGAATAGGAATGTGATTGTGTAAATCTTAGTAGATATGGGAATGTATCTTATATTCCTATTAGGAGTAGATTACCTATTAAATGTTGTAATCCTAAAGGGAAAGGTTTTTACCTGTCCTACTACTATAAATAAAGGCACAATGGGGTGGAATAGAACACACCCACAATTACACATCTCTCTTTCTCTCTACTATTGCCGCACCTTCCCTCTCTCTCTGGCCTCCATAATTGTTCAGTAAATTATGCCTACAACACGTTATCAGCATGCTCTTAACGCTACGCTAAAGAGAGTTTATTCTTCAATCAGGGGAGTATTATGTTTTAACCATTCTTCTTATGATTAATTAATTATTTTATTGAATTGATCTACATGCTATTGATTCAATTTAATTTTTCTATGTTGAACGTGATACAACGCATTGGAGATGGAATTTCAGCTTTCCAAGAAGGACTTTCTACAAATTCAAAGGTTTTTGTTGTTTTCTGCCAATCAGGTACGCTGAAAATAAAGTAAGATATTTGAAACGACATTGAAGCATGAAAACATTCCCCATGATGCATGAACCCCCCTATGTTTATATTTTCCTTCCGATATATATATATTGTATATGTTTCATATATATGTCAATATATATATTTGTTCATGCAATACGCAATTATACTATGCGGAATATGTGAGTCAAAGAATAGAAATAAATTAGAAGTAATTTAGGGTTTGTCAAACCCTAACTATGTCGAAAAAGAAAAAAAAAATTTGAAAAAAAATTTAAGCCGCGGCCCGTAGCCGCACCGACCTAACGCCAAGAAGAGCATGCAGCTTAGGCTTGGGCACTAGAACTGTAAGGGCTGCTTGCATGCATGGACCAGGCCCTTGGCTTGGTTTTAAACTAGCTAGGCTTGCAACATACAAGCCATGATGGGCCCCTTCCTCATTCCAGCCTGTGCTTTCAGCTCGCCAGCCAACAAGCTACGCTGGGCTTGCATTGCGTTAACCCAGAAGCCAGTGAAAGTTGGGCCTTCTCTCGCCCGACTGCCTAAAAACCAGCAAGCCCATCGATGATGGGCATTGCTCTCCTAGCCTGTTGACTTGCAGTCAACGTTGGGCTGTTGTGCAGCCGTATAAGGGAGCCAAAGGCATACAGCTTATTGCAGGGCCGTGACCTATTGCAGCCATCAATTACATTCTGGGCTACGTACCTTTTTCGACCCAATGCTATATTTTGGCATCCCCCACTTCTTAACCATACCCAAATATTTTTGGATGTTTTTGGTTAAAGCCACACTAGGCTATATTTTCTCAATTATTTGGCCCGAAGCCATTTAAAGTGAACATGACTCGAATGTCATTATTTTGCTTCTACAATCGACCCCGAATGATCCCGATCTATTGAATTAATTAAAAGTGACATGTAGTCCATTAATCTGATAATGAATCCAAAATTATTGACCTGAAGACCACTTTTGGACATTAACAATTCAATAATTTATTTCTCTTCTTTGAACCGTGACATACTTTCATAATAACGAAGCTCTCACACTTGAGTTCCTGAAGAACCTCAAATCCACTACACTTAAATCAGCATATTGCATTATGTGTTCTTACAGGAACCTTTCTTTTATGAACTAAACATTCATAAACTAAATTGAACCTGTAATTTCAAATTTAGTGCCTTTAAAACCCGATGTTTTCATAAAACAATACACCCATGAAAACCCGACGTTTTTCATGAAAACCATGTCTTAGAATTCAAATGTTCTAACTTTGATGCTTATGGATGATTCATTCCCATAGCACCAATCACAAACTTGTTCCCTCCAATTCAGTGGATTGTCGAACCATCACAAGTTCGATTTTCCTGATTTGAACGTTTCTAATACAAACCACTTTATGTGGGGTACAAGATGTGAATCTCCACTTGACTATCAAGAAGCTGAGAAACCATTGAAGCCAACAATGGCATGGAAGAGTTCAATAAGCCTCCGCCATGATCTTCATTCGAAGACTTATGCTCAAAGCATTACAAATGGAAATACCTCCTGATCGAGGATTCCATGGCTCTTTGGCTCGCTTCTACGGACTGTCTAATCATGAAAGATATCGCCTGAAGCACACCATGATTATGTCCATGAATGAGTACAATTCTGAAGTTTATAAATCCGATCGAATTTTTTACTAGAGAATATTTTTCTCGTCCTTCCATGCTTCTAACTCGCCCTTGAAGTAGAAGTGTAGAAAGCGGAAGTTTACCACATTCTCGGATCTGATTAGTACCATAAACATATGGTAGAATCAGGGCCTGCCAATGTGTGGCATCATGCCCCGAAGCGTGATCCTTGGAAGAGCAGAATTTACTTCCGTATCGATGAAATAGATCATTGGTTATGCACCTGTTCGTGCCCATACCAATGCCGTTGAGGAGTACCATTCTAGTAGTCAATATGTGAGACTAATTTTTCTTCACCGAACACCGTTGGAAGAGCAGAATTTTGACATGGATAGCCTTGTTGACCGAATCCCCTTAGTAAACCATTTACTTTGTGAACATTTTTCCATGTTCTTGGATTCACGTTTGGTGTATGTTTTACTTATGGATAATCTTATTGATATTGTCCTCGAATATGAGTTAATTGAATCATGTTTCTTAATACATGTGACCGATTCAATTAAACACGTGATTAGGTAGGAATGTGGGAAAGTTAGTTGTCTGGATGAATGCGTACTACACACATTAACTTTACACCTAAATGACATCTCTAACAACGACTTCAGGTTTATCCAACCTGATTAAGAGCATTGGCACGCTCCTTGTTCTATGAACGGTACTGAATCACCATTTAAGGGACCTTAAATTCTCCCTGACGTTGAGTTTTTAAGGATATTCGAGATGACAATGATCATAAATGAAACCACTGAAGAAAATAGAGTGAAATATCTTTGCACCACCTCCACAAATGAGCCTGAAGCTTTGATTTAGGGCCAATGGGTTGTACCCAAACTGGGGCACACGACACATATGGCCGGCTTGGAGCCGGGTGATTGAGTAGTTTACTTGCTTTGGCACGACCTTTTAGGACACTTAGGTCAAATAATGATGCTACAACGCGTCTCCTTACCCGAAGTAAGGATCTCGTGCCTACAAGCACACTTTGCGAAGCCAACTCATTAAGGAAATTGATTTTCTATATCATCCAATGCAAAGATACAAAATCACCTTTTTTCACAGTGGATTCAAGGGAATATATGTGGACTAATCCAACTAAAATGCGGACCATACAAATACTTATGGTTTTGGTTGATGAATCGACAAACTAGTCACATGTTTGTCCACACACATTGCTGCTAAACCTCCTGGCCAATTAAGGGTTCACCACCCTACTTATCCCTTAAAGTTTGGGAGACTGGATAATGTCGGAGAGCTTACATCGACGATTTTCGATAAAGTATTGCATGTATTTTGGGTTTATAATTGAATATCGAATTCCCATGTTCACCCCAAATAGCCTCGCCTAGTGATCATAAAGCGCAATTTAAATGATCGCCTGCATTTTGGTAAACGTACCAAGTTTTCGGTTTCTGCCTAGGGCTATGCAATCTTGTATACAGTTATATTGGTCAGCCTTGAAGCCCATTGCCACCCAACCTATATGACGTTACAGTTGGTTACTTGGTACGAACCTGACGATTTTCGTATTTACGCATTTGGGTGTGCATTCCATGTGCCAAGTTGCGCCGCCGCAATGTACCACCATGGGTCCTCAAAGAAAGATGTGTATCTTTTGTTGATTATGATTCTCCTTCATACTAGCTCTTTTTAAGCCCTTGCACGTGATCTCTTTACTGCTCATTTGAGGGTTGTCACTTTAATGAGACAGTCTTCCTGCCGTTAGGGGGAGATAAGAACGTCAATGTTCCTGTAAACCGGTGCGAATTTGTGTGGATGTTGCCCACTATGTATCATCTCGATCCCCATACTGCACAAGTGCGATAAACAAGTGCGATGAATTCTAGTTTTCAGAATGTTGCTCCAGACGCATTCCTCTGATCTAGCTAAAGTGACGAGATCATATACCAGCTGCAAACATGCTTGCAAGGATAGACGTACTTAACAGACGTCGAGTCAACATCCCTGAAGGGTGTGCCGCCCCTGTTGGATGGTCTGGTACACCGACGGATAGCCAATCAATCTATCTTGGCCTAGAGCACGACAGATCACTCGGTTTGTAGGATTCACTTCACTGGAAGAGGAAGACACGACACAACAATGAATCTAAACTCGATCATTGTCTCAAATCATTTCCATCTCATGAGATTAATCTGGATTACTCCCGTGACTTGAAGTTCTTGGTCCAGTATACTAGTTTGGATGAGCTAAATGGAATTGAAATGAGATCATCATCGATGATGTTTTCACTTATATGGTAGCTACCGACATAAATGAAAAGCGACGATATCAAACCGTGTTTTGTTGATTAAGTGACAACGTAGAACTGATTGGACAACTAAAGTTACAATCCAGGTCAAATTCCTTACCAAAGTGTGTTTTGGACCTGTCGTTCCTACACTGCTCAAGGTAACCCTCTTGTGTTACAAATGGGAAAAGAAGCGTTATGAGATGAATGAAATGGTGCGATATGATGCACGCCTTACGACGCAAGGTTTCTCTCAAACGTCCTGTGATTGATATCAGCATTATGAAATGTGGAAAGTGTTTCTCCATGGGGATATAGATACGGAGATTTACATGTAAGTTCTCGAAGAATTACATGAACTGGTTCAAATAGTTCCAAAACCACGGAACACCCTCTTAACTTGTTTGAGGCGTTCACTTACAATCTGACGGTTGTGGTATACCCGTTTAAGTGATTATTTGATCAGTCAGGGATGAATTATGCCCTTGCGTGTTAAACTATGAAGTCTTATTCCAAATTGCTAGAGTTACAGTTTATGTCGTTGACACGAATCTCACTAAGACTCCGGAAGAGCTTGAGAAAACTGCCTCACACCTGAAGATGGAATTTGAGATGAAGAATCTTGGGAAAACTCGTTTATGCTTTGACCTGAAGTTCAAGCATTGTTCTGACGGTATTTTGGTCTACCAGTCAAACTATACCCCGAATGTGTTACCTTTGAGTATACCTATAATCGTCCATACGTTATATGTAAATGAGACCCTTGAAGAGGTTATGGAATCCGAAATTCCATATCTAAGTTCAACTTTGCACTTCGTTGTACTTAGCTCATTGTATTTAGACATGACATCTCCTTCGCTGTTGATCTTGGTAAAGATGCAGCACCGTGCCTACACGCATCCACTGAATTGGTATTAAAGACTACCCTGAAGGTACTACATGGGCAAATCCCAACGCATCTTGAGTGGATCCAACCCCCTGATCCTCGAAATGATGGTTGTCTTGTTGTTATGCTAACGCATGTTACTTATCAAACCCGCACAAGGCAAAATCCCCGAATGGTTATGTCTTTACCGTTAAGGGATATCGCAATATCTTGGAGGTCCACGATATGACTTTAGTTGCGAAATCTTCGAATCGTTCCAAGACTCACCTTACTTCACTATGCCACAAGTGAGACATGGTTAGGAGTTCTTGTTGAGCATATTCGAAGTACTTGCTGTGTTTTCATCCATTGTTGAGTCCTAATGACTATCCATGAAGATTATGCCACATGTATCAACTCGACCAAGCCATGATACATCAACGAAGTCAACACCAAGATATATTGTGTCTACATCAGCAAAGCATCAGAAGATTGAAGTCATGCAAGTCGACCCCGACAACCTTGCCGACCTCTACACGATGTCACTGTCGAAGTCAACCTTCCAGAAGCTTGTCCGAGGAATTGGTATGCCTAACTATCATATGCAATGCTTGTAGTTCTCATTTGGAAGTTATGTCAAACTCAGGGGGAGTATCCAGAAGTATACTCACTTGATCTTAATGTACTCTTTTTCCCTACGATTAGGAGCATTTTTTCCACTGGGTTTTTGCTACCTAACTAGGTTTTAACGAGGCACCATCCTGGGCTGATCATACCCTTGTGAGCTATTCTACTTGCGTCCAAAAAGACGTATAGTTTTGACTTAATGCAACTTCTCACGTTTCTCCTTAGACTATGGGTTTTCCCCACCTTGGGTTTTACCATAGCGAGGTTTTGTGAGTTTTACTTTTTATGCATTCTTCCACTGATTTGAGACTCGCATTCGCTCATTGTGTTGGCGACTTCATCAACTATACTTGCTTCATCACTAAAGACCTGATGCGCCATTTACTTGAGTATTTACACACTCAAGGGGGAGTGTTGCAGTCCTATTAGAATATGAATGTGATTGTGTAAATCCTAGTAGATATGGGAATGTATCTTATATTCCTATTAGGAGTAGATTACTTATTAAATGTTGTAACCCTAAAGGGAAAAGTTTTTACCTGTCCTACTATTATAAATAAAGGCACAATGGGGTGAAATAGAACACACCCACAATTACACATCTCTTTTTCTCTCTACTATTGCCGCATTTGCTCTCTCTCTGGCCTCCATAATTGTTCAGTAAATAATGCCCACAACAAAAATTACATTAATTAGAATAGAGTAAAAAAATTACATTAAAATTTTATATTCACAAATTGTATTTAGTTTCAAATTTAGGTACATCTTGTCTCCAACATTAATTGTGTAATAGAGTAAAAACATTTATACAAATTTTTTTTTTGTAACAATTTACTCAAAAATTTTAAGTTGAGTATAAATATACAAAACATGAGTTCGAATAAAAATTTTGGGACCATTTTGACATAAAAAACAAAAAACTTGGGAGAATCGGAGGGTTCACAAAGCCCTATTCAACAATGCACTGTTTGCACTTTTGAGGTTTCTTCCAAACGACAGCGTCCAGACTAATCAAAATAGAATATAAGATCCCAAGTATTCTCATTCTCTAATTTCTTTATCCACATTTTCTCGGTAGCCAAACAGCCGGTAGGTTTCCATTTTCATTTTTTCAAGCTGAGACATTTGGCCTTCATTTTTTTCTTATTTATCAAAATTAAGTTATTAAACCCTAAATCAGGTTCGAATTCCTTGTTGTTTCAATCTTTTGCAGAAATTGAACTTTTGTGATTGTGTGGATCAAGATCGAAGAGAAATCCAACATGGGGTTCTTAGTTACGACCCTAATTTTCGTTGTGATTGGGATCATTGCGTCCTTATGTACCAGGATTTGCTGCAACAGGGGACCCTCTGCTAATTTGTAAGTTTCCCCATCTTCCGATTTCACTTTTTGCTCTCTGTCCCTTAAATTATTGTTTTTTTTTTCTACTTTGTTTACCAAAATGCATGTAGCTGCTGAATTTGTTAAGTGTATGATCTCACAAATCCTAAGAAATGTTTTGTATTTGGGAGCTGATGAATTTTTACTCGTGTAAATTTGCTTACAAGTACTATTTTACAAGTAATTTGGTTATGTCACCGCTCATTTATGTTGTTATCTGAGGTTGGAGAGAGATGCATTTCTTGTAACGCAAAAATCCAGGCTTTTCGATACTGGTGAACTTGTGTGCAAACTGGTTAAACTTGTTTAGTTGGTTATTTGCAAATTTTTAAGTATCATTGGGTAGTCTAGTCTCAATGGTTTATATGTGTTTAATAAGACATTCAGTCGTGGAACTCATGGATTCATGTGTAAATGTGACTCAAACCTTCATTCCACCTGGGATCATCTTTAGAGCTAAGCCACTGACGTAGGGGCCTCCACGACCCTTGGCCTCGGATTGTCCAGTGTTGTTTAAAGCAATATTTGGCTTTCACAGTTTAACTGAGTCATTATTTAATGTCTGCTTATGAATAAGATATCGTCACTCAAAATAACAGTTCTAGAAAGTTTATCATTCAGTATGTAAGAGTGGTTTGATAAAATGCCCTGCAGTTTCTTTTAAGATACAATCATGCTTGTTTGTGCAAAATACTGAATGCCGTATTCTTACACAGGTTCCATCTAACATTGGTTATTACAGCAACGATCTGCTGTTGGATGATGTAAGTTCTTCTGTAACATATATATCATATATCTTTATCTTCGTCATCAGTAACAAGGTTTTTGATAATTAATAGTTGGTGGAACATAAGATTTTTGGTCCAGACTCTAGATCCAGAACACCCAGTTATGTTCGATGAGAGAATTATTTCCAATTTATTGTTAAAATAAATTCTTCACAAAGTCGTTGTCTGGATTGTAGGAAAAATGAGAATATTATTGCGTAGCTCATTGATTGGATGCCTCAGACAGAAAATCCTCCTTAGAAGGGCTTTAGAACTTAGCCTGTATAGTCATTCCCTCATTGCAACAGCTAATCCACCCGCGGTAGTGACAACGTGTCACATCATGGTAGCGTACTTGTGCTGGCTATCATCTTTGCAAGTGAAATGAACAAAAAACCCCTCCTTTATTCCTTTTGTTAGTTGGACTGCACAATAGTGACGGTTATGTGGTGCAGTGATAGCTAGGGTTCGTGATTGACTCATTGTGCATGGTAAGTTAATGCTTATTCGAGTCAACCTTCTTGCATTCCTGCCTTGCTATAAAGTATAAAGGCTAGATGAATTGGTGCCTGTTGAGTTTACGCATTTTCTAAACTTTGATATGATTTCTCTGTGTAATTCTCATGGGATGAAGTTTCTTCAATGATATCAATCAAATTTTTTAATTTTTTTTTGGCTTAGTGTGTGCTCGAGAGATTTCATTCAGTTGTTTAATTATCTACCTGACCTCGTATTTGTGTAATCTTTGGCTTTGTTAGGTGGGCAATTGTATATCTAGCACAAATGAAACCGCTCATAGTCCCTATTCTAAATGAAGGAGAGTGAAGTTGCATTTCAAAAAGCATATATATCGCCTTATTTGGTTACTTCCCGGTGGGATGATGGATTGTCTCCGGAGAACATCAAGTTTTAGTCCAATTGACTGTTTTCAGTATCTTATGGTGTTGGATTAGTATGTAAATGTTGGAGTTTAAACGTCGAATTTGTTTGGAATTGTTATATGTACCCTCATTCATTTTAGAATTCACTGTCAGACATTCAAAAGCGGATAAATGTGAGTTAAATGGAATAAGTTATAGCCAAGTCTCAGTTATGAATTTTGAACTATCTTCAGCACTGGATTCTTTATAAGTGATACATTGATACCCATTATTCACATTTGAATAGTCAAGATTCTTTTATCTTTTGCCTTTAACAAAAAGAATCTTGTTTTAATGTCATGCTTCTAGTTAAAAATCTACGCTACAAAGTGTAACAAAAAGAATCTCGTTTTAACTAAAAAAAAAAAATCTCCATATATCGAACCATATCGACTGTTTATGTATTTGCTTTTGTATTATTTTCTTTTACATGTGTAGTTCTCTTAATGTTGCTTAGCCAAGAGTTGTAAATATATTAATTACTAAGCTTTGAAGTTTAGACGATGCCCACCTTTTTTCTTCCCTTAAAAAAGCTGACTGATTGGAGGGCTCGTCATTGGTGGCCACTCTTTTGGGGGTCGGGCATTTCTCATCCTTTGAGAGAGATAAATGTGATGACTTTTTTATTAATGTTGTTTATGTTATAAATAGGGAAAAGTGAGAGAGATAACATTTGCTAGAAATAGAAGTGGAACGGGTGCAGTGTATCACATTGTTTATCTTTGTAACTGTATCACACAAACTATGTAGGTAAAGAGGGGAGGGATATTGTTATTACTTCCACTCTTGTGTGTTGTAATGAGGTTACAAACATACCTCTTTATATAGACGTTTTGATCCGACACAACCTCACATGCATAGAGAAAAATCTTACTTTTCACCTAAAACTTTTAAAAATTGTCACCAAAGTCTAATTTGGTTTGCTTTCTCGTATAATTACATATGGGATATTCACGCTAAGTTTCACAACCGATTAAGTTCATCTTTACTTTGAATTTTGGAAAATTATATGTTTTGGATATGGTTATGTTGGCATGGGATTTTTCTTTTACTTTTGGCTAACAGAAACGGTTCAATTTCTAATTTTGTAAAACACCAAAAAAACCCAAAACCCCCATTTGTATATCTGTGAAAGTGAGACACTGAGAAGCAAACACGAAAACGACGATGGCTGCATGGACGAACCCGAACGAGCTAATCTCGACGACGTCGTCCTCAATTCCCGCAGCATTTCACCATCACAAGCCACTGCCTTCCCTCAGAACGTGCATTCCTGTGAGCAGCAAAAGAAGAAGCGCATGGAAGCGTCACCGTTTCGGGGTTGTCAGCTGTTCCTTTGCTCCCATGGAATCGGCCAAGATTAAGGTCGTTGGGGTCGGCGGAGGCGGCAACAATGCCGTTAATCGCATGATTGGCAGCGGTTTACATGTGGGTTTTCCCTGTACTCTCTCTCTCTGTGTTTATGTAACTGATACTGGAATTATGCATAAATATGTTTGAATCCCATTTGTAAATATGCATAAATATATTCAGTAACATGTATATTTTCTTGGGTTTTGCAGTGTGTTGTTGTAATTGTGTTTACTTTACAAAACGAATTGTGTTTTTAGTTGTTAAGAACCTGAGAATTTAAATTTCTTTACTTGTTACTGGTACTGGATTGACTTTACTGAGTGACCGACTGTAGTATGGCGTCGAGAATTGGCAATTTAGGCAGGAATTTTTCTGAATGTGTTACTAGCAATGCTTTGGCAATTACTTGCAATTAATTGGTTCCTGAAGCTTTGCTGCTTCTTTTGACATTAGGGTGTTGATTTCTATGCCATAAACACGGATTCTCAAGCGCTCTTGCAGTCTGCTGCCGAGTACCCGCTGCAGATTGGGGAGCTTTTGACTCGTGGGCTAGGTCAGGCACTCTGCTTTCGATCTGGGAAAATCTTTTGTGGGGGTGTGCATATATATTGGGGCATGATTTTTGCATTACCATATTTTGCATCTACACCTGAAGTGTTGGTGTCTATGGTATCACTGGTGGTGTCACGGGTGATGATTTGTTGTATTTTCTATGAGGCCCTTTGACTTTAATGGATTTGATAGAGATGCAGGTACTGGTGGGAATCCACTTTTGGGGGAGCAAGCGGCAGAAGAGTCAAAAGAGGCTATTTCTAATGCTCTAAAAGGCTCAGATCTTGTCTTTATAACAGCTGGGATGGGCGGTGGAACAGGGTCTGGAGCTGCTCCTGTTGTTGCCCAGATATCCAAAGAGGCGGGTTGTTTGACTGTTGGTGTAGTTACCTACCCTTTCAGCTTTGAAGGGCGTAAAAGATCATTGCAGGCAGGTGTCAGTTTGGTCCTCATCTATATCTTGAATTTTTGTAGCTGCACAAATGGATCTCTGCCGATAATTACTTTATGCACTTTTCCAGAATTGTATAAAAACAAATGTTTCCTTCCCAAGTATGCTTTGACGGTTGAATGATACCATGACCTTATAGTTACTACTTAGCGTTCACATCTTGTTAGTTAACTGTTCTGTGGTTTGGAATGTTGTATGTTTTAATCCTGCTTTATGAGACTGCATTTTACATTGGCTAAAGTCATTTATTTAGGACGACAAATGAAAAAAATCAAAAGATCATAACATTTGACCAATTAAAATTTAACCGAAATTGGAACTGACCCTAGTACTTCTGTTACTGGTAGTTGGCCCTAGGTCCAACTACAATAAGATCCAAGTTCCCTAGATCTGAACATAATTGAAAGTTTATTAGTTTACATAATCGGAAGTAAACTAAAATTTATTATCATTGGATTTCCCCACCATTGTGCAGTCTGTGGATTGGGGAGTAATCTTACATGCATTCATTGGCTTCTTCCAGGCATTCGAGGCCATTGAAAAGCTGCAGAAAAATGTTGACACTCTAATAGTGATACCGAACGATCGCCTCCTTGATATTGCTGATGAGCAGACACCCCTTCAAGATGCTTTCCTTCTTGCTGATGATGTTTTACGTCAGGGAGTGCAAGGAATTTCTGACATAATCACAGTAAGTACTATCTTGAGATGCTGAAACATGTCAGAGTTCAAATATATTGAGAACTATTTTGATTTATAGCCTTGCCCTATTATAAATTAGATTATCTTTGGTGAAGTACATGATAATTTGCAAATACAAAAGGACAAAGATGCTGAAACTAGTCCAGTTCTCAGAATAATCTTATTTTCATCTCTTTGTACTGAATCAAATTGTAGTACCACAAAATTTTTTCTGATTATCTCAGGCAAATTAAACTGCTGTTTCCTTTTTATGCAGATACCCGGACTGGTAAATGTGGATTTTGCAGATGTAAAGGCAGTCATGAAAGACTCAGGAACTGCAATGCTAGGAGTAGGTGTTTCCTCCAGCAAAAACCGTGCAGAAGAAGCAGCTGAACAGGCAACTTTAGCTCCTCTGATTGGATCTTCAATTCAATCAGCTACTGGTGTTGTGTATAATATCACAGGAGGAAAGGACATAACCCTGCAGGAAGTCAACAGAGTTTCTCAGGTAACATTACTGAGTTTTATGCTTTAATCTTTACGGAAGAAAGGGTCCCTGAAAATTTTCTGCTTCCATTTTAATCTAATGAGAGCTTTGACTATATTGAAAAGTGCTCTCTTCAGTTTTATGGAATGAGGAAAAAAGTAATTTGTGAGCTCAAACCCGCTCCTCAGGATTCTCATCATACATTGTCTGCAAACTATTGTAATTTTTTTCAGGTCGTGACGAGTTTGGCAGATCCTTCTGCAAACATAATATTTGGGGCTGTTGTGGATGACCGCTACACCGGAGAGATTCATGTGACTATTATTGCAACAGGGTTTTCACAGTCATTTCAGAAAACACTACTAACAGACCCCAAGGCGGCAAGGCTGCTTGACAAGGTTGCAGGGGGTCAAGAAAGCAGGGGGATTCCGCTTCCCCTCAAGTCCTCAACGTCGTCCTCTACCATTTCATCAAAACCGTCTCCGAGAAAGCTTTTCTTTTAATTCAGTTTGGTGTTTTTCTTGTGTCGTGCATTTTGCCTTGTAATGATACTGAAGCTTCAGTCTATGAGATGTCACTATTTCAGTTCAATCTATGACATTGCAATGTTTAAAACATGAGGTATGAGATTGTGGTGTGACCCATAGTTGAGGTAGTTTTGTGTAATTTACTCAAAATTTTAAATTAAAAGATGATCTTTTGAAAACTGGGTGAACTTAGATCTATTATATTTTTTATTCTCACTGCACGTACTAAAAGATTCTTCGTGCTGAAGATGCACGAAGATTCTTTTTATTACAACTTGTTTATTGTTTTTGTAAGTATATGAGAATCCTAATGGGCTAGGTTTTGTAAATCTCTGTGAGCTTAGCATTACTTGTATCTCAAGACAGTTAACTTGTCTATATATTTGTAATATTGTGACATCAATACAATCAAGGAACTATACGGTATCACTTGTTTTAGGTTTGCCCTTCCCAAACCCTAGCCTAGTTTCTCCTTCAACTTTCTGCCGTCCCTCCCTAGCTATATCCTTTTCCAACCTTTATTTTTCCAAAGGGTCTTTTACCTTAACATATAAGGGTTTTATCACAAATGGTTTATGAAATTGACCCTCATCATGAAGATCGTCTTGAAATTGAAAATCAATCAATTTAATCCCTGAAAATAGGTGTTGCAAATCAATGTGGTCATTCTGTCACAATTATGTTAAAAAATCTGTTAAGTGCTGATGTGGCATATAAATGGGCCCCATATAGTCATTTTTTCTCTCAAATGGTCATTGAAATTGACCCGCGACATCAAAATGGTCCCTGAAAGTAAAAATTGATCAATGTAGTCCCACAAGTAAGTGTCTCAAATCAATGTAGTTATTCCATCATAATTCTGTCAAAAATTCTGTTATGTGCTGATGTGACACATAAATGGCTCGTACAAGTCTAATTAAATTTAAAAAAAGTACAAATAGGCTTAATAATTTAATAGTTAATAAAAAAATTATCAACCCAAAAACCCAGTCCTGCAATCACTTCTCATCCCAGTCCACATTTTTATACATCATTCGCTCTCTATTCTATATAAAAAAAAATCTCAATACACCCATTTTTACACACTTCGACACCCTTCACCGAATTGAACCTGGATCGAGATCAGCTTTGGTGACGGCCTGACCTATTGACAACGACTTCTGGGACATCATCGTTAACATTTAGGCGATCAACATTCTCACAACCTTAATCTTCGGCGCCTCCTTGGTGGTCTGGTGATGCACAGAACGACGAGGTCTGCCTTGAGATAATGAAGTTATAACTGAGGTACGTCCATTGTTGGTTGAAAACTACTTCCACACCCCCTCTTAGGCCTTGGTTAAGCTTTATGCCTTTGAGAATTTATGAAAGAGATCTCTCTTGGGAGTAGGCCCTCCAATAAGAAAAAAAAATTCCATTGTGCAAAAAGGTATTTAGACAACTTTTTTTAATTAATTATTAAACCCACATCAGCACATAACAATTTTTTTTACAGAATTGTGGCGGAATGATTATATTGATTTGCGACACCTATTTTTAAGGACTACATTGATTGATTTTCAATTTCATGGACCATATTGATGGTGTGAGTCAATTTTAGGGACCATCTTGATGGTATGGGGTCAATTTCAGGGACCATTTGTGATAAAAACCCATAAATCTTGTGGGGCCTATTTATATGCCACATCAACACTTAACATAATTTTTAACAGAATTGTGACAGAAGGACCACATTGATTTGCGACATGTATTTTCAGAGAGTACATTGATTGATTTTTAATTTCAGAGATCATCTTGATGGTGAGGGTCAATTTCAGAGACCATTTGTGATAAAAACCATTACATATAATAGTAATATTTTTGTCAATAAGCTATATACATCATTTGAAGCATACACACACATGATAGTGATTAGTGAAGCACATAATGACTTATTTAATAGATCATGGGATTAGAATACTAACTGAGTCCATGACCTCGCAGCTAAGACAACAAAACCCATAGGTGTCAATATACAAGAAGCAAAACAATAAGGCATATTGTAAAAGGTTTGGAAGGTAATGGCCTCTAAGGGCAAGGAATCAAAAAATTCCTTCAAAAAGGTTTTGGTTAATAAGTCAAACTTGAGGGCAAATATCCTATAAATTACACGCAAACACTACATGTTGGCAGACTCCAACAGTGGAACCCATATTCTCTTTTTCCCTTGAGCCATTTCGTTCCATTAAGACTTAAAGAAACACTCGAGGTAAATCGTTGTCTATCCAAATCTTTACTGCGTGCCTTGTTGAAGTTGTTGGAACTCCTAGCCGTTACTGCTAGGGTTCCTTGTTTTTAGGGTTGTAGTCACGTAGAGTTCAATAATCCATATACTTGAGGGACAAGCATGTTTTTCTGTTTTGACGTAGTCGTATACCACGATTATAGGACCTGTAAAATTGTGGGTTGTTATTCTCTCTTTCAATTTTAGTGTAAGGCTACTTATTAGCCACAACAGTTGTTTCATTCAATAAGAATTCTCCAAGTTTTATGTGTGCTTTCAAACTTTGCATTGCAGAGCTATTGCAATCTCTTTGGTTCTAACATCTAGTATCAGAGCCCCGCCACAAGGCCCGATCAAAAGCTTGCAACCCAGGTACTAGAGTGAAGAAACAAAGACATGGCATCTGAGAGTAGTTTCGTGCAACCAGCCATTCCATGGTTTGACGGCCACTACAACCATTGGAGTATGCTAATGGAAAATTTCCTTCGTTCCAAAGAGTATTGGAACTTAGTAAAGACGAGGATCACTGCCGCAGCAGGGGTCAAATTCCAGCGAAGCACAGAAGAAGACCATTGATAAACTGAAGCTAAAGGATTTGAAGGCCAAGAGTTATTTGTTCCAAGCCATTGATTGCTCAATATTGGAGACCATTCTGAAGAAGGATACTACGAAGGATATATGGGATTCTTTGAAACAGAAATATCAAGGAATTGCACGTGTTAAGTGTGCTCAACTATAGGCTCTTTGCAAGGAGTTCAAGGTGCACATGAAGAATGGAGAATCAGTTAATGACTATTTTGGGAGAACTCTCGTTATAGCTAACAATATTAGAATTCACAGGGAGAAGATGGATGATGTGGTGATCATTGAGAAGATTTTGAAGTCCATGACTTCGAAATATGATTATGTTGTCTGCTCAGTTGAGGAATCAAATGATCTGGATACCTTGTCCATAGACAAGCTTCAAGGTAGCCTATTGGTGCATGAGCAAAGGATCAGTCGACATGTGGTGGATGAACAAGCACTCCAAGTCACTCATGGAGTCCAACAAGGAGGACGAGGTCGAGGTACTTATTGAGGAAGAGGAAGAAGAATGGGTAGGCTTGGGTTCAACAAGTCTATCCTAGAGTGCTATAATTGCCATGATCTAGGGCACTTTCAGTGGGAGTGTCTTAAGAAACCCAAGGAACAAAAAGCAAACTACGTCGAGACGAAGGAAGATATGCTATTAATGGCTCTTGTGGATTTCAAGGAGGCTACAATGGAGCATATTTGGCTTCTTGATTCTGGATGTAGCAATCACATGTATGGCAAGAATGACATGTTTTGTAAGCTTGATAGCAGTTTCAAAGAGTTAGTGAAGTTGGGAAATAACTCGAGTCTAAATGAGATTGTACATGTGATCACATGTGTTTTCTACATGCCAGATTTGAAAAACAATATGTTAAACATCGGTGAGTTGCAAGAGAAGAGGCTTACATTGCTTATTTAACATGGAAGATGTAAGATCTTTCAGATAGGTTTTATCATGGAAAAAGAGATGAGTCATAATAGAATGTTTGCAGTACTGGCTTGTTGTCCACCAAATGAACAAAAGTGCCTCTCCTTACTGACGACAAATCAAGCAAGCCTTTGGCACTGTCGTTATGGGAATCTCAGTTGGAATGGGCTCAAAGTGCTTCAAAAAGAAAATGGTGAAAGCGTTGCCTTAGTTCGCAGCTTCTCAAAGGGTGTGTGAAGACTGCTTGGTAAGAAGACAACACCGTGATCCATTTCCCAAGGAAAGCTTATGGAGGGTCTCCAAGATTCTTTAGTTGGTGCATGCTGACATATGCGAACCAATTAACCCTATCTTGAACAGCAACAAACGGTATGTCATCACCTTTATTGATGATTTCAGTAGAAAAACATGGGTCTATTTCTTAGTGGAGAAGTCAGAAGCATTTGGCACGTTCAAATCCTATAAAGCAAGGGTTAATAAAGAAACTGGGGCATTTATAAGGAGTCTCAAGATAGATCGAGGGGGAGTTCACATCCTAGGAGTATACAAATTTCTATCACGAGAATGGAATTCATAGGCAGTTAATGGCAGCTTACACTCCCCAACAGAACGGTGTTGCAGAGAGGAAAAATCGCACCATCATGAATATGGTATGAAGCATGTTGTCAACAAAGCAAATTCCCAAAACCTTCTGGCTTGAAACAATGAATTGGATGATGCATGTGCTAAATCGATACCCAACTCTTGCCGTGAAGAACAAGACACATGAGGAAGCTTGGAGTGGACACAAACCATCCGTGGATCATTTTAGAATTTTTGGTTGCATTTCTCATGTTCATGTACCAGACAACAAAAGGTAAAGCTCGATGCCAAGAGTCAGAAGTGCATATTGCTAGGGTAAGTGAGGAATCTAAGGCCTATAGATTATTTGATCCTCTTTCACATAAAATAATTATAAGCCGAGATATGGTGTTTGAAGAAGATCAACAATGGAGTTGGGATGATAGTCACAAGCAAGCCATATTGGCTAATCTCGAGTGGGATACCGATGAAGAAAATGGCACAGCAGGGGAGGAAAATGAAGACGAGTCTGAAACTGATGAATCTTTGGGTGAGATCAAATCCGGGTATGATCAAAGTGGTTCATTGGATGAAGGAGACACTCAAAATAATGAGAACTCACCTTGGGCGGGACGAACTCGAAGACCACCAACTTGGATGAGAGATTATGAAGCGGGTCAGGGTCTATCTAATGAAGAAAGTGCTAGCATGGCTCATCTTGCTTTATTCACTAATCAAGATCCCATGACTTTCGAAGAAGCTGTGAAATCTAAAAAATGGAGGCAAGCCATGGATCAAGAGATTCAAGCCATAGAGAAGAACAATATGTGGGAACTAATGGAGCTGCCATCAGGAGGAAAAACCATTGGAGTAAAGTGGACGTTTAAGATAAAACTAAATGAAAATGGGGAAGTGCACAAGTACAAAGCTCAGCTAGTTGCTAAGGGATATTGTCAGCACTATGGGATTGATTATACAGAAGTATTTGCACCAATGGCTCGTTTGGACACCATTCAAATTGTCATTTCCTTTGCTGCTAAAAAAATTTGGGTGATATACCAACTTGATGTCAAATCTGCATTTTCTGCATGGGGAGATTAATGAAGAGGTGTTTGTCGATCAACCACCAGGATATGAACATAAGGGGCATGAATCTAAGGCGTATCGACTCAAAAAGGCGTTATATGGACTCAAACAGGCTCCCCGAGCTTGGTAAAGCCGTATAGAGTCATACTTCATCAAGGAAGGCTTCAACAAATGTCCTTCTGAGCATACCTTGTTCAATAAGACAACAGATTGAGGTAAAATTTTAATAGCGTGTCTTTATGTTAATGATCTCATTTTTACTGGCAATGATAAAGCAATGTTCGAACAATTTAAGAAGTCTATGATGATTGAGTTCGACATGACTGACCTTGGAAAGATAAGATATTTCCTTGGTATTGAAGTGATACAAAGATCAGATGGGATTTTTATCAGTCAACGAAAGTATGTTGAAGAGGTTTTGGAAAGATTTAACATGGATCAGTGCAACTCAGTGCTCAATCCCATGGTCCCTGGTTTTAAACTCAGAAAGGATGAAAAAGGAGTCGAAGTTGATGGCACTGTTTACAAGCAGATGGTGGGAAGCCTCATGTATTTAATAGCCACACGTCCCAACTTAATGTTTATTGTCAGTTTGATTAGTAGATACATGGAATGTCCTACTGAGTCTCACTTGCAGGCAGCAAAAAAGGCTCTAAGGTACGTAAATGGGACGGTTGATTTGAGGATGTTCTACAAGAAGGGAGGAGCTAAGAAGCTTATTGGGTATACGAACAGCGACTACGTTAGTGATCAGGATGATAGGAAGAGCACCTCAGGTTATGTGTTTATAATGAGTTTAGGCGCTGTTTCTTGGTCTTTAAAGAAACGGCCAGTTGTTACATTATCCACCACTGAAGCAGAATTCATAGCAGCATCATTAAGTGCATGATAAGTCGTGTGGTTAAGAAGAATCTTGAAGAGTCTCAATCAGGTACAAAGTAGTCCAACCGTGGTGTATTGTGATAATGTTTATTTCAGCGATCAAACTCTCGAAGAATCCTGTAATGCATGGCCGTAGCAAGCATATAGATGTAAGGTTTCATTTTCTTCAAGATCATGTCAAAAGTGGAGTAGTGGAGCTGGTGCAATGTTCTACTCAAGAACAAATTGCAAATATCATAACAAAACCATTGAAGCTTGATTCATTTTTTAAGATGCGAGGTTTACTAGGTGTCTGCAAATATCCAGGAGTAAACTGAATGTCTATGGTATTCAGTTTAAGGGAGGATGTTGAAGTTGTTGGAACTCCTAGCCGTTACTGCTAGGGTTCCTTGTTTTTAGGGTTGTTAGTCACGTAGAGTTCAATAATCCCTATACTTGAGGGACAAGCATGTTTTTCTGTTTTGACGTAGTAATATACCACGATTATAGGACCTGTAAAATCGTGGGCTGTTATTCTATCTTTTAGTTTCAGTGTAAGGCTATTTATTAGCCACAACAGTTGTTTCGTTCAATAAGAATTCTCCAAGTTTTACGCGTGCTTTCAAACTTTGCATTGCAGAGTCTTGCGATCTCTTTCGTTCTAACACGCCTGCTGCTTCTTCCACGCAACAAACCACAATCATGTTTTCTAATTCCGCCCAGCCTTTTCTCTCTTCACCCTCAACTCTTCTACGAACCACGTCCTCTTCTCTTTCCATTATTAATCAATCACCGCGTAAGTCCCCAGGCTACCTTTCAGTTATTTTTTACTATTTATCTCCATCCATGGCGCACTTCCAAGGTCGTGGATCTTGCTTTTCTTTTCAATTTCTTTCCTGTTTCTTTTCCTAGAAAATTCAAGAAGCCTTGGTCAAGTTTTTTCTTTCTGTTGTGGATCGTTGTCGACAGAAACTACTGAAGATTTAATAAATTTCACATCCAAACATTGACACTTACGATCTTAATTTTCAGCGTCAAGAAGGTTGCATGCAGATAAATATATCTTCTTAATTTAATTTTGGTAATCTATGTTAGCTCGATTTGGTTTAAGAGAGATTCTCTTAGCTAGGCTCTTCCATTAACCAGCATTATTTCTTGTCTTTTCAAAACTTATTTACCTTACGGTTATCAAATTCACACTAACTCTTAACACTAGATACCAGTAATTAATTTGACTGCACTACCCTTTCTAGGTGTTTGGCTGTTCGGGGCTACAGACAAAAGAGTTTTTCGCTCCAAATGCAGTACGGTTTCAAAACCCCGAACTCAAGGTAATTCTTCTATGACATACTTTGGATGCGGTCCCTAATCCTTAACATTTTTTTATTAAAATCTTAATAATATTCAAAGTTTGATCAAAGTCCCTTGACTTTATACACCTCATTATATTACTATTAATATTTATATTTTTATAGTTTTGACATTAATCGTTTGATATTTTATGAGATTTTAAAATCCCTCATTATAATACTATGAAAAACAGTTACAATAAAAAATTCAAACATTTTGATTGAATAAATGGATAAAAACTATGTAAAAATAATAAATAATAAATGGCAAAAGAATGTATCCATAGTGTTAAAAAAATTGGTACATTTCACATATAACAAAGTGGTACATTAATAAAGAAGAATGGGTCATTAGAAATAAATTAGGGTACAGATAAAAGATTAAAAATTATGAATACAAATGAATTTTTAAAAATATAGGCGCTAAAAGAAACTAATACATGGGTACAAAATAAAATTAAAAAGAAAATACTACAAATTAAAAAAAAATGTTGCAAATTAAAAGTGGGTACAAACTAAAAATATAAATATATGATACAAAGTTTAGGCATAAAACATAAATATACCATATGTAATTTTTCTATCATTGATTAAATGTCACGTGACGGTATATACATGGGTACAAACACAAATAAAACTTTAAAAAATATAGGCACAAAAAGAAACTAATAAATGGGTACAAATTAAAAATGAAAAGAAAATTGGTACGAATTAAAAAATATTTGCAAATTAAAAATAGGTACAAACTAAAAATAAAAATATATGATAAAAAATTTAGCCATAAATATAAATATACTAATTGTAACATTTTTAACATTAAAAGAATATATTTAAAAATAAAAATATTTTATTATTCAAATAATTAATTATGTTATTAATACCCAAGGACCTTGATCAAAAATTAAAAATGAATAGAATTTTAATCAATGGAGTAACAAAAAGAATGATGTAAACCTAATTTTCCCTTCTTCTATATTATTTTACTTTCATTCTTATTTTACATATACTTCTTTTACTCACGGTAACATACAAATGCAGATCTCGTGTTACAAAATAATGATCAGGTTCTGAAGTGGCACGAGAGTGCGAAGGATGACATAGAAGGAGATGAAGCAGCTCCTATGGTATAGTACCTACTCTATATATACTTCTATTTTCAGTAATATTTTAACTTTCTTACAATTTCATCTTTTCTGATTTTTTTTTTCTATAGGATTTTCAATCGATTAATAAGATCAAGGAACATGTTGAATCCATTAGATCAACGTTGGTTTCGATGGAGGACGGGGAGATATCAATCTCGGCATACGACACCGCATGGGTGGCGGAAGTGGTCTGCCTCAGTTTCCATTCAGCCTCGATTGGATTGCCAACAATCAGCTGCCAGATGGTTCTTGGGGAGATGGTGAAAGTTTCACTGCTCATGATCGCATCATCAATACCATTGCTTGTGTTGTAGCACCCAAATCGTGGAACGTTCATCCTGGCAAATGCGAAAAAGGTAATACGGTACAAACTATACTCGTTTTGACCAACTTCACAATGTTTAATTCCCGCCATGTGATCTCGACAGATAAGAATAACGTTTAATTGTTTAACTGTGACCATATTCTTATTGTAGGAATGGCATATTTCAAGAAGAACATAAGTAATCTTAGGAACGAGAATGCTGAGCACATGCCGTTCGGGTTTGAAGTTGCTTTTCCTTCAATTCTTGAATTAGCACGGAGTTTAAACCTGGAAGTACCTGATGACTGTCCTGTGTTGAATGAGATTTATGCCATGAGAAATCTAAAGCTCGAAAAGTAAGCATATGAGTCATCATAATTTTTGTATTTTTTTTTTCTGTTTGTTAATTGTTTAGGATAAATTGGGTTCTCATCTCTCATTTTTTTTTTCATTAATTGAAACCTTATTCCTCTTTCATTTTTTATGAAGGTCTCTTAACTTTTCTCCATGTCATTATTTGAACATTAAATTATTTACAAGTAATTATATGTCAATTTTTTAAAAACGAAAAACTTATTAATCATTTCGAATATATTTGTTTATGTTGTAGGTATAATTTACTGAACAATTATGGAGGCCATAGAGAGAGGGAAGGTGCGGCAATGGTAGAGAGAAAGATAGATGTGTAATTGTGGGTGTGTGTTATTCCACCCCATTGTGCCTTTATTTATAGCAGTAGGGAAGGTTAATTCCTTTCCCTTTAGGATTACAACATTTAATAAGTAATTTACTCCTAATAGGAATATAAGAGATCTTCCAAGATATACTCGGATTTACACAATCACATTCCTATTCTAATAGGACTGCAACACTCCCCCTTATGTGTGTAAATACTCAAGTAAATGGCGCATTAGGTCTTTAGTGATGAAGTAAGTACAGTGGATGAAGTCGTTGGCACAATGAGCGAATGCGAGTCTGAGATCAACGGAAGAATGCATAAAAAGTAAAACTCACAAAACCTCGCTATGGTAAAACCCAAGGTGGGAGAAAAACCCATAGTCTAAGGAGAAAAGTGAGAAGTTGCATTAAGTCAAAACTATACGTCTTTTAGACGCAAGTAGAAAAGCTCTCAAGGGTATGATCAGCCCAAGATGGGTGTCTCGTTAAAACCTAGTTAGGTAGCAAAAACCCAGTGGGAAAAATGCTCCTAATCGTAGGGAAAAAAGTACATTAAGATCAACTGAGTATACTTCTGGATACTCCCCCTGAGTTTGACATAACTTCCAAATGATAACTACAAGCATTGCATATGATAGTTAGGCATACCAATTCCTCGGACAAGATTTTGGAAGGTTAACTTCGGCAGTGACGTCGTGTAGAGGTCGGCAAGGTTGTCTGGGATCGGCTTGCATGACTTCAATCTCATGATGCTTTGCTGATGTAGATGTAGACGCAATATGTCTTGGTGTTGACTTCGTTGATGTATCATGGCTTGGTCTGGTTGATACATGCGGCATAATCTTCATGGATCGTCGTTGGGATTCAACGATGGATGAAAACACAGCAAGTACTTCAAATATGCTCAACAAGAACTCCTAACCATGTCTTACTTGTGGCATAGTGCAGTAAGGTGAGTCTTGGAACGATTCGAAGATTTCACAACTAAGGTCATAATGTGGACCTCCAAGATATTGCGATATCCCTAATGGTAATGACATAACCATTCGGGGATTTTGCCTTGTGCTGGTTTGATAAGTAACCAGCGTCAGCATAACAAATAAGGCAAGCATCATTCTGAGGATTAGGGGGGTTAGATCTGCTCGAGATGCGTTGGGATTTGCCCTTGTAGTACTTTCAGGGTACATCTTTAATACCAATTCAGTGGATGCGTGTAGGCGCGGTGCTGCATCTTTACCAAAATCAACAGCGAAGGAGATGTCCTGTCTAAATACAATGAGCTAAGTACAACGAAGCGCAACGTTGAACTTTAGATATGGAATTTCGGATTCCATAACCTTTTCAAGGGTCTCATTTTCATATAACGTATGGACGATCAAAGGTATACTCAAAAGTGACACATTCGGGGTGTAGTTTGACTGGTAGACCAAAATATCGTCAGAACAATGCTTCAACTTAAGGTTAAGGCATAAACAAGTTTTCCCAAGATCTTTCATCTCAAATTCCATCTTCAGGTGCGAGGCAATTTTCTCAAACTCTTCCGGAGTCTTAGTGAGATTCGTGTTAACGACACAAACTGTAACTCTAGCAATTTGGAATAAGACTTCATAATTTAACACGCAAGGGCATAATTCATATCCCTGACTGATCAAATAATCACTTAGATGGGTATACCACATCTGTAGGATTGTAAGTGAACGCCTCAAACAAGTTAAGAAGGTGTTCCGTGGTTTTTGGAACTATTTGAAACAGTCCATGTAATTCTTTGAGAACTTAAATGTAAATCTCCGTATCTATATCCCCATGGAGAAAACACTAACCACATTCATAATGCTGCTATCAATCACATGACATTTTGAGAGAAACTTTGCACCGTAAGGCATGCATCATGTCGCACTATTTCATTCATCTCATAACGCTTCCTTTCCCATTTGTAACACAATAGGGTTACCTTGGGCAGTGTAGGAACAATAGGTCAAAAACACATTTTGGTAAGGAATTTAACCTGGATTGTAACTTTAGTTGTCCAATCAGTTCTACGTTGTCACTTAATCAACGGAACACAGTTCGATATCGTCGCTTTTCATTTATGTCGGTAGCTACCATATAATTGAAAACATCATCGATGATAATCTCATTTCAATTCCATTTAGCTCATCCAAACTAGTATACTGGACCAAGAACTTTAAGTTTCAGGAGAAATTCGAATTAATCTCATGAGATGGAAATGATTTGAGACAGCGATCGAGTTTAGATTCATTGTTGTGCCACGTCTTCCTCTTCCAAGGAAGTGAATCCTACGAACCGAATGATCTGTCGTGCTCTAGGCCAAGACAGATTAATTGGCTATCCGCCGGTGTACCAGATCATCCAACAGGGGCGGCACACCCTCCAGGGATGTTGACTCGATGTCTGTTAAGTACGTCTATCCTTGCAGGCATGTTTGCAGTTAGTACATAATCTCGTCACTTTAGCTAGATCAGAGGAATGCGTCTGGAGCAACATTCTGAAAGCTAGAATTCATTGCACTTACTTATCATATATGTGCAGTATGAGGATCGAGATGAGACATAGTGGGCAACGTCCACACAAATTCGTGTCGTTCTACAGGAACGTTGACATTCTTATCTCCCCCTAACGGCGAGAAGACTGTCTCATTAAAGTGACAACCCGCAAATGAGCAGTAAAGAGATCGCATGCAAGGGTTCGAAGAGAGCTAGTGTGAAGGAGAATCGTGATCGACAAAAGATACACATCCTTCTTTGAGGACCCATATTGGTACGTTGCGGCGGTGCAACTTGGCATATGGAATGCTCACCTAAATGCGTAAATACGAAAATCGTTAGGTTTGTACCCAGTAACCAACTGTAACGTCATATAGGTTAGGTGACAGTGGGCCTCAAGGCGGACCAACATAACTGCGTACAAGGATTGCATAGCCTTAGGAAAAAACTGAAAACTTGGTACGTTTACCAAAATTCGAGCGATCATTTAAATTGCGCTTTATGATCACTAGGCGAGGCTCTTTGGGGTGAACATGGGAATTCAATGTTCAATTATAAACCCAAAATACATGTAATACTTTATTGAAAACCGTTGATATAAACTCTCCGGCATTATCCAGTCTCCCAGACCTTAAGGGATAAGTAGGGTGGTTAACCCTTAATCAGCCAGGAGGTTTAGCAGCAATGTTTGTGGATAAACATGTGACCAGTTTGTCGATTCATCAACCAAAACCATAAGTATTTCTTTGGTCCGCATTTTGGTTGGATTGGTCCATATATATTCCCTTGAATCCACTGTGAAAAAGGAGTCGTGCTGTATCTTTGCGATGAATGATCCATAGTAGAGCAACGGAGTTGGAGCAGTGGCCGACTTGGGAGGTGATTTGGGCTTAGAAGCTGCTGCTAGTGTAATAGCTGGAGGGTGACGGGATCCATGTCCTGGACAATGGAGGACTTGAAGTAGTTATCGAAGATGTTGAGCTTGTAAACGGTGTGGAGAACTACGCTGAGCACTACCAACCATTTATCTTTTCTCTTCAACCATGTTCGTCGTCTTATCCGCATGCTTGCTATGTCGTTACAGTAGCCTTCATCACTTCTCTGCCAGTCCAAGGATCCAGCACTAACTGCTCGTACACCGTCGAGATTAAGGCAACGCGTGCACAATCAGTTGCAACTCAGACTATTTCAGCTTCAGATTTGGGGACTTTTAAGGTAATTTGATCATAATGAAGCATCAGAACAACCCTAAGCCATTGTATGCTGATTGTTGAAGACGGTAGAAAGCTTGTAAAAGAGTATAGCAGAGTCTTGATTAGGAGTCACCGTGCAAGCCATGCGTCTTTGTTCCTTATGGCTCGCTTTGCTGGGACTCACGGATGACGCTCCCATTGCCACCACTCGTGGCTGTTGATCAACGGTAAGCGCTGCATCAACACTTGCTGCCATCGGCTGAGCAGGGAAGAAGGAGATTTCCCAAACTTTCTTTGTGGGTCTCGGTGAATAATCTGGGAGGGAGAGAGAGAGAGAGAGCATGGACATAGGAGGTTGTTGCTGCGGTCAAGAAAGAGTCTCGGTGCTAGAGCTGGGTCTTTTGCTGCTTGGTGCTTGTTGTAGTGCGTCACTTTTTTATCGTGTGGTGTTGTACAAAAGACTGCAGCGGGGTTACACTGTGTAGTGCCTTTTGGTCACAGTTTTCCCTTGGTGATGAAGTTGTTGTGCAGTGCAAGAAACTGCTTGTGTAGCATTTTGGTTTTCTTTACTACTGTCGCTGCTTAAGCTTTGTGGCTAATAGTTTTTTTTGGTAGCAGCCATGGTATTTTTCAAATGTTTTAAGAGCAATACCATCATCATTTTAGCGAAGAAAGGTGATTCGCAAAATAAGGGAACGACATTGAAGCTTTATGTGCCGTTGACTGGCCCTAAGACGCTTATTATTCCTGCAAAAGACAACGTATCTTAGGAGGTGACAGATTTTGGTCTACCAAAAATGAAGAAGAAGGTGTGTGCATCAAGAATTCTTATCTTGCACCCTTATCGCCATGTTCGTGACAATTTACTGGCTTTGTTCGAGCTTTTAGTGATCACACCCGTAGCGGAGCTGTGACTTGGAATAACTTTGCCAACTACTAGAGAAGCCGTCTTTGATAATTTGTATTGGGAGTAGCTTGAAGATGTCTTGAGCCAATCCAAAGATGTTCTTACTAACATTGGCATTTATCATGCTATGTACGCATCTTTGTTTAGTTATAATCGTCATCCTTCCGTTCTTCATGTGTTCTTTGAGCATTGACGATCCGTAAGGTTTACAACGAGGTTGTTCCCAGCGTGGAGGAATTTTCTCATTGCAATAGAAAAGGATTTCCTGCAAGCTCTCGCTATTTGTTTTGGGCATCTCATAAGCTTTCCTATGAGCCTCAGGGTAAGTCAGGTGTAAAGATATCTTCATGGATCCAATTTTGGTATTGGTTCAGGTTGGTGTCGTACCCCTACCGAATTGAAAGTGTTTGACGAACTTGGCATAGCGTCAGAGCATGTAGAAGAATCTTACCTATCCGATTTCTTAGCTTGTTGGCTTTGTAAGTTTGTTTTCTCCAAAGACGACGTCAACTTTATTCATCCCAGAGTTTTCGAACTCAGCGAGTACCGAAGATCGTGCTGCAATACTTCCCTACCACTATGTGTATGGTTGGTTGGGTGAGTACTTTGGCACTCATTATTCCTCGTCAACTTTAGACAAGTCAAGGCCTTCTTCGACAACTTCAATCAAGTTGAGGCCTTTGATGACAAAGTATTCAGGTGTGCTTTTTGCAAAGAACCTTGATGAATTGCAGGCACAAGCATTGTTTAAAAGCTGTGAAGGTTTAAGAATAGACCATCTAGCAAGGATTGGCTTGACGCGGTGAGGCCTCATAGATGATTCGCACCTTCGTTTCTCAAACTTGTCTTATCTTATGAGTCTTCGCTCGGGATATGTTTCTTTGCGGCAAGGAGATCGATGTATTGCTCAGCCGTATAGTCCTCACTGTTTCAGCAGGCAGTTTGGTTTTGTTCAACATGTGCCAAGCATGCTGAAGGAAAATGCCCAGTCAGAATCCTTGTAAGCCGTGTATATGAATTGGGAGTCTTGTACCCGTGTATGTACAAATGCTTCTATCACCCTGCTGGCCAAGGACGAGTTCAAGAGTAATCCAATGACCCATGCTTACGTAAGTTGGTGGTCAAAGGGGATGGTCAAGGGGATGGTAAGTTGTACCAATTCTTCTCATTGACCCAATGATGCACCGAGATAGGGTTGTTCTGTGATTCCTAAGCAGCTAGTACCTTCTGATTAAGCGAGTTCAACTCATTTGCAAGATAGACCTGTGGTTTTAGCTCCTCAACGCCCGTGATTGTCTTCTCAACATTCGGATGCTTCTGAAGAAGCGATAGATGAAGTTGATTTGCACGTAGATGGACTTGTTTTGCAGCAACGTCAACAAGTTTTAAACAAGCGACCACTTAAAGGTGCTCAGGTTGACAGCGACATCAATTTTCATCATAAGAAAAAGAAAGTGTTTAGGCCTCCTCCATTCGATGGTCGTGTGTCACTTGAGAAAGATGTATGTATTTATTTCTTTCTTATGATTTCTTCTGCTTTAATTGTTTTAGCTTTTATTTCTAACACCTTTCTTTGTCTTCTTTAGGCTGGGCCTTCTTGTTCTTTTGATTTGGTGAATGCGGGCGTTTCATTCCTATACGGAGATGCTGTTTAGAGGCAATCCACTTACAGATAGGGAGATTGGGGATCCACCTAGTGCAAAGCTTGTTCCAAATCCACCAAGCTCAAGTTTTCCGTGTGTAGGTGAATGTATGTAAGAGCCCGTCATACGGCCAACACCTTTGCCAATTAGCTCTGAGATCTCTCTGAGAGGGCCGAACCTTAGTGGCACAGAGCTTCTTATCCATCGCATCAACCTTCGTGCAACCATAGATATCAAGAGCCATATTGAGAAGAGGATTTCAAAATGCCCATTTGAGGACCTTGCGTTGCTCAAGGAGGACTTGTCAAAGTTTGTTTCTGCGATTGACAACCTTAACGCTGATTCCTTGCTCTTGAGAGTCAAGATTGCCGAACTTATGGCCACCTCAACTGAATATTCTTCCTTGCATTTCCCCAAAGAAATTGAGTCCAGAGGTTAAAGCTCAACAACTTGCAATAATAGACTTATCAATTGCCCAAGTTCGATCTTCTCAGTAGGCTGCTTAGGAAGGTTATCAATCATAGAGACTTCTTTAGTTTCCGCCTAGATGCGTCTAGAAGCGTTGGTGCGAGAGTGAGAGCAGTTGGAAATCGATGCATCACGACTTGAAGGTGTTCTCTCAAAGCAGGAAGCTACACTTTCTTAGTATCAAGAGGAGATTTCACGCCTAAAGCAAGAGAAAGGCATGGCTATGGAGTTGCCCACCTATGTGGAGACCTTGAAGACTTTGGAAGGCCTGCTTGAGGATCGTTGCCGTAGTTTTAGAGACATTGCTCTCAAGTAATGTGTTCTTTTCTATTTTTTTGTACTTTAAGTCTTCTTTGCTTTTGCTCATTTTTGTAATAAGGCTTTGCAGCCAAATCCTTCTTTTAAAGAAATAAACTATTCACATTTTGAATTTGCTCTCTATTCTTCAAAATGTGTGTGTTTTTGTTGATGATATTGCTATACTTAAAGTTTTGAAGTTTCAAGTTGCCTACGTACCCTCAGTTGAGGAGGGATCAAGTCATGACGTAATTCAAATATGTTTTTTTTTTTTTGGTGCCATACGCAATTTATGCTCTTGCAGGCCAGAAGCATTTGGTGTCACCTTTTAGGCTTGTGCAGACACGGAGCATTGCTTGTTTGGTTTAAGGGTAATAACGCTTTAAGAACCTGTCGTTGATGGGGCCAATCTTTAAGCCGTATTCCGCCATGATTAAGTAGGCGCCATTGGTGTAGACCTCTTGTATTACATAAGGTTCATCCCACTTTGATGTGAACTTTCATTTTATTTTGTGAGTTTTGATGATGGGCCTTCGTAATGCCAAGACAAGATCTCCAGTTTGGAAAGACCTTGGGTGGACCTTCTTGTTGAATGTCTTGGATAACCATGCTTGGTAGCATTCCAAGTGTTGTTGAGCTTCGAGCCTTATTTCGTCGAGTGCTTCCAAGTCTTAAAGTCGTGGCTTTGCATTTTCCTCTTCAGTCAAGCCTTCTTGTATAGCCATCCTTAGTGAGGGGATTTCACTTTCGAGCGGCAGAACAACTTCCACGCCATATATGAGAGAATAAGGTGTAGTTTGGGTCAAAGTCCTATGTGTCGTCCTATATGCCCAAAGTACTTCGCTTATTCTTTCGTGCCAGTCTCTCTTTGTTCGGTCGATCACCTTCTTTAGGAGGTTGCACATTATTTTGTTGAATGCTTCGGCAAGACCGTTGGCCGGAGCATAATACATGGAAGACTTGTGCTGCTTCAATTTGAATTTCTCGCAGAGCTCGCCCATGAGTCGGTTGGAGAACTGTTTTTTGTTGTCGATAATGATGTAGCGAGGTACACCATATCGGTGGATGATATGTTCTCTGATGAAATGGACGATAGTTTCCTTCTTAACTTCCCTTAGGGGTACGACTTCAGCCCACTTGGAAAAATAATTTGTTACGGCTAGGATGTAAGCTTCTCATGCAGATGACTTTGGTGTGATTGGTTCTACAATGTCCAATCCCCATGCATCAAACAACCATGAAGCAACTGTAGAGTGTAATGGTTCATGCGGTTGATGTATGAAGTTGGCATGGAATTAGCAAGCTTGGCACCTTTTGGCTTACTCCAGGTAATCTTTCATCATGCTTAGCCAGTAATAACCCGTTCTCTTGAGCTGGAAATGTAGCTTTGGTCCAGACTGATGCACCCTTATACACCTGAATGTGTTTCTTCCATGGATTGATTGGCTTCTTCCTCACCTAGGCATCTCTGAACTAATTCTTCAAAAGAGCGTCGGTAGAGTGTTTCTTTGTAGATTAGGAAGCGAGGTGTTTGTCGACGTATTTCAGAGCGATGTCTAGGATTGTCTGGAAACTTTCCATGCTCCAAGTAGTCGATCATCGGCTGCCTCCACTCTTCAGTGTCAACTGGAAGTACTGAGATGACGTTTGTATCATCTCGTCTTTGGCAAACTGGCACATCTACAGCTTCGTCTTCTCCTAGTGCCATACTCAAGGCTAAGTTAGCGAAAACGTCAGCCATTTGATTTTCTTTTCTTTGTACATGTTCTAGTGTCATAGCCTCGAACTTTGGTAGCAATTGAGTTGCTAGCAGGAAGTATGGGACAAGATCATCTTTCTTCACTTCATATTCAATCAAGACTTGATTGATTATGAGCTTAGAGTCGCCATATACTTTTAGGGTTGTGATCTCCATGGTGATCGCCATTTGGAGTCCGATGATCAGTGCTCGGTACTCAGCGATGTTGTTGGAGCATAGCTTAGTTAGTCGGAATAAATAGGGCAGTACTTGTCTTTGTGGCGACATGAATACTACTCCTACCCCTGCTCCGTCTGCTCCTGCGTATCCGTCGAAGAACGTCGTCCATATCGGGAAGATGTCGACGTAGAACGCCTCCTCGTTAGACAATGAAGTCTGCTAGTGCTTGTCCCTTGATGACTTTAGCCAGGACGTAAATGATCTCATACTAATTGAGAAGCAACGCCCATTTAACTACTTGCCCTGTCAAAACTAGTTTGGACATGACGTATTTGACCAAGTCAGCTTTAGCAACCAAGTGGATGGTGTAAGCATGCATGTAGTGTCTTAAATTTTGGACGACAAAGACTAGGTCAAGGCACATCTTCTTAATCGAGTAGTAGTTGAGCTCGGTGCCAATGAGAGTTATATTTAGGTAGTATAGTGCTTTTTCCTCTTGGTCTTCATTTTCTTACGCTAAAAGTGCTCCAATGGAACCCTCTTATACGTCAATGTATAGGATGAGCGGCTTCCTAGGCACAGGTGCTCCTAAGACAGGTAGGCTTGCCAAGTACCATTTTATGCTCTCGAAGGCATTGTGGCAGGCGTCATCCCATATGAATGGAGCGTTCTTCTTTATAAGTCGATTGAATGGTTGATAGCGTCCATTTAGGTTGGAGATGAAGCGTTTGATGAAGGTTATCCGTCCTTGTAGACTTTTCAGCTCGTGTAGGTTTCTTGGCTCAAGCATGCTTTAAATGGCCTTGATCTTTGATTGGTCCACTTCAATGCCATGGTGTTTAACAATGA
Source organism: Malus fusca (assembly GCA_035220775.1). Classification (NCBI taxonomy): domain Eukaryota; kingdom Viridiplantae; phylum Streptophyta; class Magnoliopsida; order Rosales; family Rosaceae; genus Malus; species Malus fusca. Next base: position 29,349,599 of record CM069069.1, read on the forward strand.
AGCCAAGGAACTTCCCAAAAGTGACGCCGAATGCACACTTCAACGGGGTCATCTTGAGGTTGTAGTGTCATAGTTTGTCGAACACCATTCGTAAATCCTTCAAGTGATTGGATTTCTTCTTGGTCTTGACAACTACGTCGTCTACGCAACATTCTACATTTTTGTGTAGCATGTCATTGAAGATTTTCTGCATTGCACGTTGATATGAAGCTCTAGTGTTTTTCAAACTAAAGGGCATTACTTTGTAGCAGTAGATACCTTTTGGAGTGCGGAAGGCTATTAGTTCCTCATCTTCGGAAGCCATGCAAATTTGGGTGTATCCAGATAAGATGTCCATGAATAACAGTGCTTCATGGCCAGTGGTCGCGTCCACCATAATTTTGATGATTGGCAAGGAAAAGTCATCATTCGGGCAAGCATGAGGTCTCAGAAGTCTACATAAACACGTATTTGTCCAAATTTTTTAAGGACAATAACAATGTTGGAGATCCACTTAGGGTATTGCACCTCTCGAATGAAGCATGCTTCAATTAGCTTGTCAATCTCAACCTCATTTTTTGGTATGAGCTCGGATCAATAGCATCTTTATGTTTGCTTTACCGGTCGCTCTCCAGGCTTGATTGCAAGACGATGCACGGCGATGGTAGGGTCAAGGCCGGGCATTTCCTTGTAGGTCCAAGGAAAAACATCTTTGTACTCCATTAGTAGTTGGTAGTACTTTTCAATCTCGTCCGCACTTAGTAGTGCACTTACGAAGATAGGCTTCCGTACCTCGCTTGTGCCTAAGTTGAGCTCATTGAGATCATCAACCGTGGCTTGCCCCCCATCATCGAGCTGTGATAGCTCAGCATTGATGTCTTCCTTGGGGATTTTGTCTTCGTTGTCTTCTTGGATCGTGATGTGGAAGACGTCTTGGACCTCCTCTTCTGTGCCGTTCTCTTGGGCTTGTTGGTGTTAAGATTGGCCAGTATGGACGATGGTGCACCTCCTTACCTTCAATGGTCCTTTTGTGTCAACCTCCAAGATTGCTTGGCACTTAATCCTTGAAGGAATCGAGCTTTCAACGTTGTCTTTTTCTACTAGACCATCAAGCTTTTCTTCATTTGGCGTTGTCTTCCTCTTTTTAGAAGGTTTTTCAATTTCTTTAAGTTTTTCCAAAGCTGACCGTCGCGGATGAGAGCTAGCCGTGTTGCTTTGTTTCTTAGGTTTAGACAACCTTTTGAAAACAAAGCTTTAGGGTGTTGGCATGTTAAGCCTCTTGAAGACGGAGGTTCGGTTTTGACCACCAATGCGATCTAGTGCCGAAATTCTGGGTTTTGAAAGGTTTAACCTTTCGAAGACTGACGTTCGAGGGGCAGGTTTAGGCTGCTCTTGATCTTGTTCAATGCTCACGCTGATGTGTTGAGCGTTAGCGTTTTTTGCTTTGCTTGAAATCTTCATGGGTGCATTTGGTGTGAAGTCAAGTCCAGCTTTGTTGTTGTCAACTCCGTAACCATGCTCCTTCAACTTCTTTTGAGTCTTGGTAAGGTTACATTTTTTGTCGTTAATGGTGTTTGAAAACTTCTTTCCAAGATTTGAAGAAGAAACGAAAGTGTACCCAACCTTTGACATGAGTTTGTAAGTGTTTGGGTCGAAACCTTCTTCGGTCCTTTGGTTGGAAGAGAGCTTGGTTCTACCCCTTTTGGCGGGGGTTTTACAAAGCCTTGTGGTGGCTTTGAAACCTTAACGTCGCCTAGCTGTGTCAGAGGTAAAACTGCATTTGTCTTGAGCACATTTACATCATCCTTGTGCAGTTATGTGTCGATTTTGCTTGTTCCAGTTTTGAAAGGGGATTGACCATTCTTTCTTCTTAACATTGGGATGTATCGGAAGGCGGATGTGTTCGGTCTTTTTGAGGACGTCCTATTCCCTTTGGTTGTTGTAGGTTTAGCACTCATCATCGTTTTTGCTTGAAGATGGCACGGTTTCCCCTTCTTGCTTCTTGGGCATGGATTGCCACTCATACTTTTTAGGAGCGGCTTTTCATGTGGATTTGATCTCTTTTGGAAAAGCTTCGTGCACCATATCTTCATCCATGTAGAACTTAACGTCCACGAAGTGTGATTCGGCTTCGGTGAATGGCTTGGTGTCTCCTTGTATCACCTTCACTCCTTCTTGGTAGAATTTTAAGCATTAATAAAGGGTGGATGACACTACTCCATTCTCGTGGATCCAAGGCCTTCCTAAGAGCAAGCTATAGGAAGTTCTTGCATCAACCACGTGGAATAGCGTGCTTGATTTGAGTTCGCCAATGGACATCTTCACTCAAATCATGCCCATTGCTCTTTGTCCTCCTTAGTTAAAACCTTGGCTTAGGAGTCGGCTTTGTGATAGTTCATCCACCTTGATGCCGATTATGGTCATTGTTGACTTTGGCATGATGTTTATGGCCGATCCACCATCCACAAGCATGCAGTTGATTTTGTTCTCTCTCACGTACCCAGAGATGAAAATAGGACGGTTGTGAGGCTTTGACCCTAGCAGCAAGTCTTTGTTAGTGAAGTTGATTGCATCATGGGCGGCACAGCATATGTCATATTCATGTGGTCGTAGCTTTAAGTCTTCATCCTTGCTTTCTTTTACTTCGTGGTCGTCGGGACTCGCCAAGACTATTGCTAGTGCTTTTCGCATCTCCTTAGGCAATAGTAGTGTTTCCTCAATGCTAAAGTATGTTGGCAGGCCTTTTTTGGGCATGAGGGTCTTTTCTTCCTCAGTGGCGATAACTTTGCCTTTTGAGGGCTCTTCTATCTCTACTTCAACCATGTGACAGACATCGGTAGTGCACTGTTGGAAGAAGTTCTTCGAGAAGTACTCGTGCAAGGAGACGACAATACGTGGCGCTTGCTCCATAGGTTCCCCATTGTAAGTTGGCTTAGCAACTTTTACGTTTATTTTGGGCTTTCTACTGTTGCAGCGGCGGTGCTTTCTCCCTTGTTCCACCTTCGGCCTAATGGCTTATGGTCTTGGGTTCCTTGTCTTTTTGTAGGTCACCAATGTCCATCTTTCTTCATCGTCGGTAAATACATTTTGGTCAGTTGCCCCCAATGATGGTTGTATAGAAGGTGTCGTGTGGCTTGAGCATTGACGGAAGTGGTCAGGTGTTATTTAGAGAGGCACAAGATCGAATGATCCAAACACGATCATAGTAGTGTATGTTGCGACTGTGTCTTCTAGGTCAAGTTCGATTTGCCCTTGTTGGGCCAGCTTCATGATGAGCTATTTGGGGATGAAGCATTTGCCAACGGGATGACTTATGATACGATGGTACTAGCAGTACCTGGGATCATTAACGCGTTTCATCTCTTCGGGGCGCTTGCATTTCAGTAACTCAATCACCTATTTTCCAGCAAATTGTCTAGCATTACAGCCACGTCTGAGTCAGGAAAAGGGTACGTCTTTTACTCCAGCTACCTCAAGGTGTTTTGTTTTTGTACCTGTCTTGGGTACGAGAAGGTTCACCTCTCTTTATCTCTCTTGACTGGCGCAGATGAGGTCTTAATGGGGGTAGTGTTGATGGTAAAATCTTATTTGGCGAGCTTTTTCCCATGATTGTCCACCTTTGGATTAGACACCTTGTCCTTTTTAAAGTCGGTGATCGCTCATTCTTCCCATGATTGGTGATACTCAGCTCCATGTCATGGAAACGAGTTGCCAACTCCTCAAATGTTTTCAGCTTTATGCTTTGAAGGATGTAATGTAGCCCCTAGTGCATGCCTTGAACACACATCTCAATGGCAGAGGTTTCAAAAAGCCGATCTTTGTAATCCAGACTTAATGAACGCCATATATTGATGTAGTTGACGACAGTTTCATTCTTCCATTGCTTCGTACTTGTCAGCTCCAGCATGCTTACAGTGCGGCGGATGCTGTAGAAGCAGTTGAGGAATTCCCTTTCTAGCTGATCCCAGCTGTTGATAGACTTGGGCTCGAGGTCAGTGTACTAGTCAAAGGCATTACCTTTTTGCGAGTGCATGAACTACTTGACGAGGTAGTCACCATCTGTCCCACATTGTTGCAGGTTTCAATGAAATGGGTAATATGTTGCTTAGGATTGCCCTTTCAGTCGAATTGCAAGAATTTTGGCGGCTGATAACCCCTTGGCATCCTCAAAGTGTCAATCTTCTTGGAGTATGCCTTTTTTAGTACTGCATGGAGTCGTGTGAGCTTCTTTCATACTGCACCTTGATCATGCTAGTGATCATCTTTTGTAGCTGATGGATAAAAAGAGATCCAATTAGCGTCTTTGCTTGGTCTGGCTTCTCATCCTCGTCGATTTCCTTCTTTTGTAGATCAACCTTTGGGTCGTGGTCAGCTTTTTGGTCATGTTGCGCATCCAGTCGGTTGACGAGTGCGGCAATTTGCAAGTCATTTTCCTCCACGGTCCTTGTTAGCCTTGCAATTCCTTCATTCATTTGAGTCAGCTGCTCCTCGATTGAGGTCGCACTAGTAGTCGTGACTTGCATGGCTACGGGATACAAGCTACTGCTTGAGTCGGCATCGGAAATCAACGACTCGGAGTACCTCTTCTGGCTTTCCTCCCTTGGCACCCTTAGCGAGGCTAGGGTGATCACGGGCTTGTGCCTCGCTGCTCTTGCTCCTCCGGTAGAGTTGATGTAGGGGTGGAAGGCACGGCAAAGAGAGCTCTTATCTTACTTCGGGTTGTGACGCCCAAAGTGCCATGTGTGTTTCTTGTGGGTTTGAAGACAGAGAAAGAGATGAAAGGAAAAGATTATCCCACCGGGCATGCCAAATTTGTAAACACGAAGATTCATGTAACAAATGAGACAAGAACACGTGTACAAAATAAATTTGTTTGTATTAATGAATTTGGGGTTACAATCTCGTTTACAATTTGATCATCTGATTCGATCTCCGTAAGGTGTAAATGTGTGGATGTGTTGATCTAAGGGTCGCGATGACTTGATCTTGGATGAACGATTGCCTCAAGGATTTGGCTTGCGGTGAAGGAAGAATCGGCACGTGTAGCGGTGCTTGCTGATTCTTGTGATGTAGGGGTTGTTGATCCAGGGGTCGCAATGACTTAATCTTGGATGAACGATTGCCTCAAGGATTTAGCTTGTGGCAAAGGAAGAACCGGCATGTGTAGCGGTGCTTATTGATTCTTCAAAAGTGTTGGTGAAGAACGAAGAATAAGTGAATTAGGAGGTTGGATGCTTGAAAGCTTTAGAGTTTCAAAGCTTCAAGGGTTTTTTTTTTTTTTTAATGTGTGGAGTGAATTCTCTTCCAATTTGGGTGTAGAGAATGAATGAGTGAATTGGTCCCCCCAAAATGAATGCCTTGGCCTCCTATTTATAAAAAATTTCAAGGCTTGGTTTTGAATATAAAATTAGAACCAAATAATTTCTTTCTGCCAAGTGTTGACACGTGTCCTTCTTGATGACTCGTCTGATTTTGTTAAGTCACACGCTATGTGTACAATTTGTGCGACACGTGGCACATGACATATATGCCTCGGCACGTTGAAATTTTAATGTGTTGGTCAACATTTATTTCATCGAAATTTCGATGTCTACAAAGTTTTCTTCTTCAAATTACTGGGTTCCGGGTTCAAACTTTACTCATCTTCTCAGTGTAAATTATAGTAGTAATTAATAACTGATATAACAAAAATGCCACATGGCATTATTCTAGTGAGTGAGGTTGTTAATATAGCTAGAAGGGTACTGTTGTAATTAGCATATATGACTATATAAGAGTGAATAGGGCCATTATTCCATTAAGTCGGTTATAATATTTTCATAAAGTAATCAAAACAATCTTCTCTTTCTCTTTTCTTCTCTCTTCTATTCTGTATTCCTTTTGCTCTTCATAGTTTCTTAGTGTGAACATGGTATCATCGCCGGTTTTTGGCTCGTCGCTTGTTTTGATCTTGACGACGTCTTCCGCTGATTAGGGTTATGCTTGAAGATTAAGAGTCTAACGATTTGGGGATCATTCAGAGATCTCAAATTCTGCAATTCGAAGATCTAGATATGCTATCTGGGTGAATCAGGTGAATTCGATTATGCTAAATTGTTCAGTATGATGTTTGGTTTCTGAAGTTGTGGTGTTTTTGTTAGAATTGTCTTGGATTGTATGCGATAGAAATTTGGGATTTTGTTAGAATCTTGATATGTTGATCTCAAAAAGTGTCATTCTTTCTGCATATTTCTTGGAGTATCATTTTCTAGGATCTGTGAATGTGTTGAAGAGTAAAAGTTGTGATTTCAGAGCAGAAAACGTCATTCTTTCTGTGAATCTTGGAGTGTCATTCTTCCTAGTAGAATTGTGAAGTATTTGTTGAGGGTTATATATTTCTTGGAGTGTTATTCTCCTTAGAAGAGTTGTGATGTTTGTTGAGATTTATATCTTTGTGGAGTATCATTCTCTTCAGTAGTTTTGTGTTGGGTGATTTCAGTTTAATGGCGTCTTCTTCATTCAAAGTTGAGAATTTGTTGGGTATGTTGACTATTAAACTCAGAGATGACAATTTTGATAATTGGGCATTTCAATTTCAGTCAGTTCTTAAAGGGTACAAATTCTTTGGTCACTTTGATGGTACAACTGTGTGTCCATTGAAATATGCAGTAAGTGCTTAAACATGTATCACAAAGGAGATTACTCCAGAGTTACTTGAGTGGGAGGCTACTGATTTGGCTCTTATCAGTTTGTTACTTGCTACATTAACAGATGATGCAATGGAATATGTTCTTGGGTGTAGAACTACTTTTGAAGCATGGTCAAATCTTCTTGAGCGTTATGCTTCTGTTTCAAAGTCTAGGGTGAATCATTTGAAAACTGAACTACATACAATCCAAAAAGGCTCAGATAGTATTGATAAATATTTGTTGCGACTGAAAAATATTAGGGATCAATTAATGGCTGCAAGGGAGACAATATCTGATAATGATGTTATAATTGCTGGTTTGGCTGTTTTGCCTAAGGAATATGCTATCATTCGAACTGTGATTTTGGCAAGAGGGAATTTCGTGCACAATTACTTGGTACTGAAAAGGAGATTGAGGGAGAAATGAATCTGTTGTCCCAAAATATGGCTGTTATGTTTGTTCAGGGTTCTCATTCTAGTCAGTCTGCTAGTTTAGGTTCTGTCATATATGGTCAAGGATATGGATCATCACATGGTGCATCTTCATCTAATCTTCAGAGTCATGATCATATACCTGCTGCTACAGAGGGTACAATTGTTCAGCAACCACAGAGTTCATTTCCTAATTCTCATCAAAACTGTGTTGAGGCTCCGACATTTGGCACAAATACATCACTGTCGTTTGGTTCTTCAGGACATCATGATCAGTCTTATGGTTATGGTTTTGTGGGTCAATCTAGTTCTGGAAATCAACAAGGATTCAAATCTCATAATTTTAATACAGGTTACACAACCAACAATGGTCATCACTATAAGAATAATGGCAGCAACTATATGAGCAATAACAGTTTCAGAGGAATAGGGTATACCAACGGGAATAATTACTATTCTGCAGGATCAAGGCAAACACAGAGTGGAGCAGGATTATGGTCATGCAATACAGAAGCAAGGACAACTGTTGTAATTGAATGTCAAATCTGTAATAAAAGGGGTCATACTGCATCAAACTGTTTTCATAGAAACACAAACAATGCTTCAGCTGGTTTTGTTGTAGAATGCCAGATATGTGGAAAAAGAGGACACTCTGCACTTGATTGTTTTCATAGGGGAAATTATGCATTTCAAGGTCAGCCACCACCATCATCCTTCTCTGCCATGAATGCACAACAAACATCACAGATTCTTCCTCCGGACTCATGGATTGTAGACTCAGGTGCTTCCCATCATATGACTGCAGATATAATTGCATTGAGACAAGTGACTCCTTATCAGGGCTCTGAGAATATAACCATTGGTAATGGTTCCAGCTTAGCAATTCAAAATATTGGTTCTACTACAATTCAAATTGATAATCAATCTCTGGTCCTCAATAAAGTTCTTCATGTTCCAGATATTGCTAGAAGTCTTCTTTCAGTTAAATAGTTATGTGCAGATAATAAAAGCTGGTTTATATGTGATGAATGTGAATTCTTTGTGCAGGACAAGAAGACAAGGGAAGTGGTGTATCATGGAAGTAGTAAACCAGAAGAGCTATTTCAAATTCCTGTGATTAAAGCTTCAAGAGGGTTACAATATGTTTCAAAAGATCCAGTAGCTTACTTGGGAAAAATGGTGAAGTCTAATGTTTGGCATCAAAGGTTGGGGCACCCAGCTCATGATACTATGAATGCTATGTTGCAACAGTCTAGGATTGTACACAAATTAGATGATACATATAGTACTTGTATCTCTTGTATTAGAGGGAAAATGTCTAGGATACCATTTCCTGTTAAAAGTGACAGATGTTTGGTTCCTTTTGAGAAAGTTCATACGGATGTTTAGGGTCCAACTCCTGTAAAATCTGTGGAATGATATAGATACTATGTACTTTTTGTTGATGAATATACGAGATTTACTTGGATATTTCCCATGTGCAACAAGTCAGATGTGTATGCAATTTTTGTTAAGTTCTACACTTTCATTCACGCACAGTTTGGGATATTAATTAAAAGTTTGCAAACAGATGGTGGAGGTGAATACACTAGCAAGAGATTTACATATTTTTTGGCTGCAAAAGGTGTTATGCAGTTTATTTCATGCCCCTACACTCCTTAACAGAATGGAATATCTGAGAGGAAACATAGACATGTTATTGACACTGATCTCACTTTATTGAATGCTTCTGGTTTAAGCAGTGAATTCTGGTATTTTGCGTGTGCTCATGCAGTTTTCTTGATAAACAAGATGCCTTGTAAGACTTTGTCTTTTAGTTCTCCTTATCTACTTTTGTACAACAAAGTGCCTGAATTACAATCTTTGAGAATCTTTGGATCAGCTGTGTTTCCTTGGATAAGACCTTACAATGATCATAAACTGCAGTTTAGGTCAAAAATGTATGTTTTCCTAGGCTATGCAATGGGGTACAAAGGGGTTATATCTTATGATCCACAGTCGAGGAAGTGTATTATATCAAGACATGTTATATTTGAAGAATCAATATTCCTTGCTAAGTTGGCGTTATCTCAGTAGAGTGCTACGTCTGTGAAAACATCAAATCCTTTTCCTTCTGTGATTGTACCAGTTCCGATTCCTGTTAGGCAATCAAGGTTTCAATTTGATAATGATCAATCACCTGCAATACATCATGTCATGTCTGATACATCAGTGATTGGAACACCAGGTTCTAGTTCTGATACTTATGAGAGTCTTACACCACCAGATCAAACTGTTGAATCTTCATCAATTGCACCTAATGATATTCTTGTCCTCAATTCTGATCAACTCCAGGTAATTTTACCAATCTCTGAGAGATCTTCCAGTACTGAGTCTCTTATATTACATGTTCAACAACACAGACATCATGGAATTCAAACTAGACTACAAACAAGTGTCATTTCAAGAAAGAACTATGCATCTTATCTTGCTGCATTACCTGAGTTAAGTTCATTACAGATTCAGGAATCGTGGTCCAATGATTTTTCTTCTCGTACAACATCTGGTGCATTCCTGGGTGGATTTTCCTTTATAGCTGATATAACAGAAATTGAAGAACCTAAAACCTTTAAGGCATCATCTTCAAAACCTGAATGGCAATTGGCTATGCAAGAAGAGTATAATGCATTAAAAGCTCAAGGTACATGGGTTTTGGTTCCACCTCCATCTCACAGAACTATTGTAGGCAGTAAATGGGTGTATAAAGTCAAGAAAATTCATGATGGCTCAGTATCACGATACAAGGCTAGGCTGGTGGCTCAAGGTTACACTCAGGAACAAGGTTTGGATTACTCATAAACTTTCAGCCTTGTGGTGAGACACTTCTGTACAAATCATTTTAGCCTTAGTTGTACAGTTTGGTTGGAATATGAGACAATTGGACATTAAAAATGCCTTTTTACATGGGGATCTTGAGGAGGAAGTTTATATAAAGCAGCCTCAAGGATTTGTGGATCCTTATTGTCCAAGTTATGTGTGCAAACTTATCAAATCTCTCTATGGACTGAAACAAGCTCCACGAGCTTAGAACTCAAAGTTCACAAGTTATCTTCCTTCTCTGAAATTTACAACTTCACTATCTGATACAAGTTTGTTTGTTAAAGTGGATGAAGGGGATATTATACTGCTTTTGCTTTATGTAGATGATATCATAATCACTGGTTCTAACTCCACAAAGATTCAAGCAGTGATCAGTGCTCTTGTAGAAGTATTTGATCTAAAAGATATAGGAAAGTTGTCATTTATTCTGGGATTGCACATACAATATAAAAAGGATGGCTCATTGTTCATAAGTCAATCAAAGTATGCAAAGGAACTACTGAAAAAGGCAGCAATGGAGTCTTGTAAGCCAACATCTACACCATCAAAGCCACATGTACAGTTGCTTGCACAAGAAGGTATTGTTCTCTCGGATCCAAGTCATTATCGAAGTTTAGTAGGGGCACTTCAATATCTGACCTTCACTAGGCCAGATATTGCTCATGCTGTAAACATGGTTTGTCAATTTATGACTTCCCCAACTGATCTTCATTTGCAACTTGTTAAAAGGATTTTATGATACTTGAAGGGTACACTTGATTATGGTTTGCATTACAAAAAGAGCTTGGTTTTCAATTTAACCACCTATTCAGATTCCAATTGGGCAGCAGATATAAACACTCGCATGTCCATAACTGGGTTTGTGATTTACTTGGGAGATAATCCAATTTCATGGCAGTCTAAGAAGCAATCTACAGTGTCCAGAAGTTCCACAGAGGCTGAATACAAGGCTCTAGCCCATTTTGCAGCAGACTTATTTTGGATTCGATCTCTGCTAAAAGACATGCATCAAGTGCTTTTGGTTCCTCTGTTACTCCACTGTGACAACTTAAGCGCATTGGCTTTAAGCTCAAACCCTGTTTTCCATTCCAAGATCAAACATCTTGACACTGACTATCATTTTGTTCGAGAAAAGGTGCAACGCAGAGATCTTATTGTTCAATATATACCTACTAAAGAACAGGTTGCCGATGTGTTTACAAAAGGATTGCACAGTCCAATGTTTGTCAAGCATTGCAGACATCTTGCTCTTGCAGTTTCAGACAACAAACTTCACTTGGACACTCCAAGCTCAGTTTGAGGGGGGAGTAATAACTGATATAACAGAAATGCCACATGGCATTATTCTAGTGAGTGAGGTTGTTAATATAGCTAGAATGGTATTGTTGTAATTAGCATATATGACTATATAAGAGTGAATAGGGCCATTATTCCATTAAGTCAGTTGTAATATTTTCAGAAAGTAATCAAAACAATCTTCTCTTTCTCTTTTCTTCTCTCTTAGATTCTGTATTCCTTTTGCTCTTCATAGTTTCTTATTGTGAACAGTAATATCGTTTGTAATAAAATTAAAAAAACAACTTTACATAGTCGTGTTTGTCATTCGTCCCTCTATATATTGTTAGGAATGTAGATCAATTTTGTCATTGTAATATGGCGTTTGTATAGTTGGGTTTATACTCTCTCACATTGTTAATATGATGTTGATATTCATTTGCAATATCATGTTTACGTCGTTCGAGTCGCTGTATGTATTAATGAAATTGGGACATGCGCAGCCCATGCCCTGCGTACAACACATATGCACACGAGAGAAAAGCTCTTGGGTGCAATCCAGAATGGGCTGAAAGATGTGGGCTATTTGATGGTGAGAGAAGAATAACATTTGCGGCTATTTGATGGTGAGAGAAGAATAACACTTGCATCCCCCAAAGAGGGGAATGCACATATTCCACCATTTGCAAATAACATATCTTCATCGTATCAACTTCATAATAGGAACCGTTCAAATTTTTAATCTTCATTTGAAGATCATCCCACCATAAGAATCATTCGAATTGGAGATTATTTAATCATCCAAAGTATGTGCGAGTACCAAGGTATCATATTCATAATGAACCATCCATTTATTTGATATATTTGGATGACTAAATAATTTCTTATTTGAATGATTTTTTTTTTTTGTGGGATGATCTCAAATGAAGATTAACAAAATTGAACGGATCCGACTATGAAATTTATGCGGTGAAGATACTTGCAAATGGTGAAATATGTGCATTCCAGGGGATGCAAATATCATTAGTGAGGGAATCACACTTAAAAAAACACTTGGACATGAGTTATCAAGCATACCTATTTACGTAATGAATACATTCCTTGAGTTGTGGCTCGAAATATCTAGAGATTCCTAAGCGCTGCAGTCGATCCACAGCCCATACATGTTCGAACAAGTCGACTGGGTACACATTAGGGACTGAAAAGGAAGAAGAAAACTAGTAAACATATCAACTGCATATGTATAAATAAGGGATGAAGATTTTAAAACCTCTTTCAACAAGTAGTTTAATAAGGTTAATTTGAACAAACGGCATTCATGCAGTTAAAATGGATGGGTTTTTTTTTTTATTATTAATAAAAAGAGGAGAAGAAGAACCTCCGCCGTTGAACTTGTGAACGACCTTGGCCAAATAAGCCATGGAACTTGGATCTCTGGTCTGCATGAGGGCAAAGGCAGTGGAGGCCGGCGACGTCATGAAAGAGCCATCTTGGGACTGCAGTTTTAGAAGCTTTTACGAGTCCAAACCTGCCATTCCTTCCAAGCTGTAGAGTAGTGTTGTGGGAACTTTGTGCATTAATTCCCTTGGTATCCTATATATCCCACACCCACCATTAATAACCTACCATGTAAAAACAAATTTGGGGAAGTTTTAGTTTATTAAAATGCCTTCTGTATAATCACGAAAGTATATCTATACCATTACCCTATTACCCTAGTTCTCCAACTCCATCTAGGTATTAACTCGTAAACTTTTGATTGTGGGATGCTTATAAGTTGTTAATATGTCATTTGTATAATTGATGTCATGGCGATATTGTTGAGCAAAATTTAACAGTACGTCAATGAACTGAGACGGACTGGAGTTATGCGATTATGTGAGATACATAACAGTGATACTTTCATATCATATTTTGATAATTATACAAAAATTAACAAATAGAAAACATATGCAAAAAATGGAGCTTTCATGAAAATGACTTGTGACACACCCCGACCCGGAATGTCCACTAGGACTCCGAATCGAGCTGTGCTGGCCGACACCTGGAAGGTGACGAAGCCATAAAGTGTGATGATGTGGAAATATTGTGAATAAATTTAAACCTAAGAGTGCCTAAATACCAGAGTGCACTGGTGAGCGGGAATGAACCCACTTCACACGTGACGTTAGAGCATAAGCAAGTACAGAAGAGTGAATTAAGAATCGTACCCTCGAATGATCCCCAATACTAAGAATCGCCATGATTCCTCGACGATAATAAAGCTCAGCTAAGAAGACCTGGAGGGTGAAGACAAGACAAAGGTGAGTGGCCCAGTAAATAAAATTTTAATAGAGACCATATAAATTTCTATAACCCCTCGCTACAACACCTGTATAATTTCCAGACTTAGAATATAAAAGTATACATATATACATATATATATATATATATATATATATATTCAAGTCATGCTTCACATATCTATAATCATATGCTAACTTATCGCATATTCATCAAGTCTGCTAGCTCATCACGTCTGCTAGCTCATCACGTATTCACCACATATGATAGCTCATCACATATATTCATTATATATGTTAACATTTCATCACATATCCCATCATAAATATATGCTAGCAATTCATCAAATATCCCATCATAAATATATACTAGCATTTCATCACATATCTCATCAATCATGGCTAGCATGTAAGTCGGAGTCACCTCTAGTGACCTATATCGTATCAATCATGGCTAGCATGTAAGTCGGAGTCACCTCTAGTGACCTATACGATATATTCATATTTCATTAATCATGGCTAGCATGTAAGTCGGAGTCACCTCTACCTATACGATATATTCATATCTCATCAATCATGTCTCATCAATCATAGCTAGCATATAAGTCGGAGTCACCTCTAGTGACCTATACGATATATTCATATCTCATCACATATCTCATCAATCATAGCTAGCATATAAGTCGGAGTCACATCTAGTGACCTATACGATATATTCATATCTCACCACATATCTCATCAATCATAGCTAGCATATAAGTCGGAGTCACCTCTAGTGACCTATACGACATATTCATATCTCACCACATATCTCATCAATCATAGCTAGCATATAAGTCGGAGTCACCTCTAGTGACCTATACGACATATTCATATCTCACCACATATCTCATCAATCATAGCTAGCATATAAGTCGGAGTCACCTCTAGTGACCTATACGATATATTCATATCTCATCACATATCTCATCAATCATAGCTAGCATATAAGTCGGAGTCACCTCTAGTGACCTATACGACATATTCATATCCCACCACATATCTCATCAATCATAGCTAGCATATAAGTCGGAGTCACCTCTAGTGACCTATACGAGATATTCATATCTCATCACATATCTCATCAATCATAGCTAGCATATAAGTCGGAGTCACCTCTAGTGACCTATACGACATATTCATATCTCACCACATATCTCATCAATCATAGCTAGCATATAAGTCGGAGTCACCTCTAGTGACATATACGACATATTCATATCTCATCACATATCTCATCAATCATAGCTAGCATATAAGTCGGAGTCACCTCTAGTGACCTATACGACATATTCATATCTCATCACATATCTCATCAAACAACTAATAATGTATACTTACTTGAACTTACCTAAACCTACCTGAACTTACATGTGTGTCCTGCGTTCACCTTTGCACTTCAGAGTGTTCACAGCACCACAATTATATATATATGCAAACAATTCATCTCATCGTTTAAGCATTATTTAATAGGTATGGAATTTTTAGAGCATAAATCATTTAATTGCATTTTCTGGGAAAACATCAAGCGTATACATATATACTTAAAAGCAAAAGCCCACACACATTGCTCGATTCCTTAAACAAGGCTATGGTCACGATTATTTAATCTCATTTCTTATATGGTTGCATCTAACGTCTCGTTAGACTACCTACGTACCCTAAACAAGGATCAAGCCATTTGTAGTTCACAATAATCATTTATAGTAATACGCATATGGATAGATCACGATGAAATCTAACTCAACCATCTCATAGTATTTTATAACATATAAATATATATATATATATGTCATGGCATAAGCTTCTCAGTTTTATTTAAAAGCATTTATAGAATTATCAATCATAAAACATAAGATGAGCAAGGAAAGATCCACTCACCTGGAGTCCGTGCTACAACTTCCTAGCACAACCATCGGGGCGTCCCGAGCGATCGGCGCCTGCGGCCAATTATCAACTACATCTCAGAATCCTCATCAATAGAATACGTAATTCACATAAAACACATCCTCAAGGACATTCTAAAATAGTTTGAGACCCATTGATCATAAGTCAATCGTCGATCAAAGATCGACGGTTGGGTCTACAACCCTGTATAACTCGATCCGGAAGATCCGCATATTAGATTTTCAATCCGCAACTTCCAAAGATCCACATTATACTTCTAGAATAACATACTAAAATTTCATACTAAAATTTCATTGCGATCCAACAGTCGGATCTCTACCAATTGCCCAAAACCAAGTGGCGGTTAACATTTATTTTATAAACTTACACATCCAATTCGGGAAGATCCGTACGTTGGATTCCTAATCTATAAGTTTCTATGGTCCTCAAATATTACATACTATAATGTATTAAAGTTTGGTGATGATCCAACGGTCAGATCGTCGATTACCATTCTAATCAAGTGGTGGACCTTAATGGGATTTTGCCTGATTCTGCAGTTTTTGCAGATTTTCTGGGCGATCTTTGGAACTTCATATCTCACTTGTTTCTCAACCAAATTCAACCGATAATATACCAAATCGAAGCTAGAGAAATGTAGAACAAGATTATACCAGCTTGGAGTCCAAATGGTGACTGGAGGTGGCCGGAAAATGGTCTGAAAGACTGCTGTCCGCGGGAAAACTGGTAACTCACCCGAATTTCTGGGCAACCTTTCAACGTCCATAACTTTGTCAATACTCAACGAAAACAAGTGATTCAAAAACAAAAATCATAGTTCTTGACGAGAAGAAGAAATTTTTACCTTACACGATGTCTATCTCCCCGTGATTCGGCCGGAAAACGCCTTGAAAGTGGCAGAGGTCGCCGGAAACTGGCAAACTTTAAATCGTTATAACTCTCTCATTTCTCCACCAAATCACACGATCCAAACATGAAAATTTATCTACACAACATGAGGAATCGATTTATACCTGTGACCCAGGCCAAATAGGCCGGGAAGAGCTTCAATTTTGTTAAAACCCGTCGGTAACCCTATACTTGGGTGACCTTCGATTCTTCTTCCTCGGTTCTCCAACGGGGTCAAGGCTGGTCGTGATATTCTCCTGGGATGATGGGCTACAAAGCCCAAGTGGTGGTGTCGGCCATTGCTTTGCCGATTGGCCGGAAAAATGAAAAGGGTGGCCGGAATACCATTGGTTTTCCTCGGGTTTTGTGGCCTCGAACCGCCACGTACAGGGGTTAACCAAGGTGGTTCTTGGGTGGGTTTTGTAGAGCGGAATGAAAGCTTCAAGATGGTGGTAGTGGCTTCAAAAAACTCTGCCGGAGTTGGCCGGAATCAGCCTTGGAAAATGGGTGGTCGTGAGCGGAAAAACTCACGGGAAAGCTCCAGCTTTCCCCTTTTTTTTTTTCTTTTCTTTTTCTGATTTGCTGGAGGCTTTGTCCTCCTTTTATGTGATTGGTTCCCTTTTCTCTTTGCTTAAAGGCTGATTGGTTCGTCTTCCCAGAAAGTGGGAGTTCAAATAATTTAACTACCTTTAAATAACCAACTTCAAACGTTCGTAACTATACCGTTATAATTCGGACTCGTAAACAGCTTTCGCCTATGCGTTCGTAGTAACGAGTACTACGAGGATATGCTAAAATAATAAGTCATACACCACTCTAACCGATGATCCGCGAAAGTCAAAGTCCTTGCCTCCAGGGCATTTTCGTAAATTCACACTTCTAAAATTAATACAAACGTAAAATTTGGGACGGGCTGTCACAACTTGAGCTAAGTTTATTTTAACAAAAAACCATAGTATGACTTTATTTCCTTCTCAATTGACCCGGTTTTTCTGTCCATTTCGCAGGTACTAATTTGCATGTGCACAGTTGAAGCTCTTAAAAGTGCAAGCCTAAGTGACATTTCATTATATTCTATTAAATAGAATGTCACTATATTCTATTAAATAGTTGTTTAGGACCACAACCCCCAACCCCCCCCCACTCCCCCCAACCACAAAAAAAAAAAAATCAAGTAATAGGTTGGCTGCTTTTTTTGGGGTCAATTATCAAATAGTTGGTTGTGCTGAACTTTCAGTATTAAGTGCCGTGCAGGATGCAGCACATTCATACAACTCAACATCCCAAAGTACACTTCACTTGCATTATCACAGACAAAAAGCAACGAACCATTCATTCGTTTCGTGTTAATCATACCATGTTTTTATACCACATTTTTATACCACCTTAGGTGTCATCTGATGTGAATAGTCATATCATTTGAAAATTTTACAAAATCCAAGGAAATGAAGAAGAAAGACTCCTCGTATACCACAATTATCATTTAATTAACTAGTTTTTCTTAATTATTAATTTATTAAATAATGAACTAAATTTAAAAATCTGATTAATTCAAATGATGTGGTTGTCCACATTAAATATCACCTAAGATGGTATGAAAATATGGTACAAAAACATGGTATGAATAGCATTACTCCTATCCGAATTTTGATACCAACAAAGAAGTTAAAAGAAGGAAACATGAAAGAAAAAAAGACAAAAGCATATACGGATGATTCAGTTGTCATTTGACACAAGTCTTTAAACTCAATTATTAATGCTTTTTTTATATTTATTTTATCATTTTATGTCTTTAAAATCCCTCGAGAGCTCTCTTCATTTCTATACTGTGCGCCTACTGCTTCTTCCACGCAACAAACAACAATAATGTCTTCTAGTTCCGCCCTGCCTTTTCGCTCTTCGCCCTCAACTCTTCGACGAACCACCTCCTCTTCTCTTTCCATAATTAATCAATCACAATATTTACCGCGTAAGTCCCCAATGTTACCTTTCAATTACTTTACTATTTATCTCCCTCCATGGCACACTTTGCACCTTTCCAAGATCGTGGATCTTGCTTTTCTTTTCATTTTCTTTCCCGTTTCTTTTCCTAGAAAATTCAAGAAGCCTTGTTCAAGTTTTCTCTTTCTGTCGTGGATCGTTGTGGACAGAAACTATTGAAGATGTAAAATATTCCACATCCAAACATTGACACTTACGATCTTAATTTTCAGCGTCAAGAAAGTTGCATGCAGATAAATATATCTTCTCAATTTAATTTTGGTAATCTATTTTAGCTCGATTTATTTAAGAGAGATTCTCTCATGTATCCGAGATTCAGATCTAGCTAGAACCTATGTATTTCACCACGTATACAACTGCGACCTAGGCTCTTCCATTAACCAAAATCAGTTCTTGTCTTTTCAAAACTTAATTACCTTACGATAATCAAATTCACACTAACTTTTAACACTAGAGACGAGAAATTAATTTTACCTCACTACCCTTTCTAGGTGTTTGGCTGTTCGGGGCTAAAGACAAAAGAATTTTTCGCTCCAAATGCAGTACGGTTCCGAAACCCCGAACTCAAGGTAATTAATCTATATTATTTTACCCTTCTCATTGATTTTTTACATCTACTTCTTTTACTCACTGTAATATACATATGCAGATCTCGTGTTACAAAATAATGATCTGATCCTGAAGTGGCACGAGAGTGTGGAGGATGACATAGAAGGAGATGAGGGAGCTCCTACGGTATGTACGTACTCTATATACATTCTATTTTCAGTAATATTCTAACTTTCTTACATTTTAACCTTTTTCTGATATTTTTTTTCGATATGGTTTTTGAAGGATTTTCGATCGATTAATATGATCAAGGAACATGTTGAGACCATTAGATCGATGTTGGTTTCGATGGAGGACGGGGAGATATCAATCTCGGGATACGACACCGCATGGGTGGCTTTAGTGGAAGATGTTGAGGGAAGTGGTTTACCTCAGTTCCCATCCACCCTCGAATGGATTGCCAACAATCAGCTCCCAGATGGTTCTTGGGGAGATACTGAAAGTTTCACTGCTCATGATCGCATCATCAACACCATTGCCTGTGTTGTAGCACTCAAATCATGGAACGTTCATCCTGACAAATGCGAAAAAGGTAATACAGTACTGTTCGTGCCAGGAATTTCCGTCGGGGAAGCTTCCTGGGCGACGAGCACACAGCTCCCCGGGAGAGTGTTTCGGCGTCGGTTGAGAGCTGCTGTCGGGCTTCTGCTTATACTGTCGGGCTGGTCTCGTCGGGCAAGTCTTGTCGGGTAAGGCTTGTCGGGCAAGGCTGAAATAGAAGGACAGCGTTAACTTTGAAAGCTGCATTCATGGGGCCTTAGGCGTAGGCCTTAAGGCTCACAATCAAGGTTAACTTTTGGATGCTCAGGCATGCCACTACCATCTTTAGCATGGCAGATGTAGAACGGATATTGAATCCAAAATACGTATATCTACATATCTATATGCATCCGCGAGACCGTATTAATTATGACAGGTGCCTTTGTGGGGCCTTAAATATAGGCCTTGAGGCTTCCAATTCATAATCAATCCATCTCTTGGATATATATATATGCTGCTTTTATTGTAGCGCGTAATATCACCACCATTTATACTTCTAACTAGCCAGCCCGCAGAGCTTAGAACGAATTCAAATAGGTGCCTTTGTGGGGCCTTAGGTATAGGCCTTGAGGCTTCCTATCAGAAGTCGTTCCATACTCAAACGTTCTAGCCTGCAGAGCTTAGAACGAATTCAAATAGGTGCCTGAATTCAAATAGGTGCCTTTGTGGGGCCTTAGGTATAGGCCTTGAGGCTTCCTATCAGAAGTCGTTCCATACTCAAACGTTCTAGTGATAATCATAATACAACAGTGGCAAAACTACTAGATCAGTCGATTACTTGCGCCCCAAGTAACTTCGGACTTCTTTGTTTATCAAGGATTGTCGTGGATGGGTTAAGTCCACATAAAGTTCTTTTTTATGCCTTGAGACCAAGGACTTTTACATGATCACTCTTCTATGTCAAGGAAGTTAGAACTTAGATCTGATTTAAATAGTGAAGACATCTTTAAATCGGATTCAAGAACTGAAAGACTCTTTTAATCATCATGTTATTTGAAATAACTCGAACACAACTAAAAGCATACAACATAATGCTAGTTTAATAACTGAAAGGACAAAACCAAGAAGGGACGGGCAAGGTTTTCACCTTGTCGGGCAAAACTGGGCGTCTTGCGACTTCTTGGGTTTTAAGGTTGGACAGGAGGCTTGAGAGTTTAGAAGAAAAGGGTTTCTGGGAAGGAAATCGATACTACGACAAGCGTTTGACAAGGTAGCAGAGCTAATAAAAATAGTTAGGAGTGATCCCGAGAGGGATGAAGGCTTTTGGCTGACTACAGCTATTGTTTGAAGGCAAATCTGGTTTTGAGCAGAGTTTGTGTTTTTGTTTGTTTGTTTGAGTGTCTTCAATCCTGATTTCTCTTTCTTCTTTTATAGACAAACCAGCGTGCCTTCCTGTAGCAGCAAGCTTGCCCGAATGCGGTTTGAGGATGATGACTCATTGGCTTTTTTACATAAAATGCCACCATAAAGTACTTTATGGGCTGTGTAGCTGATCAGTCTATCCCACTTGGTCCTTGGGTAGGTGGGCAAGTGGCCTTTGTGAGCTGTACCAAGGCAGAGGAGGCCCCTTCCTGCCTTCCTGGGCTTCGGCTGGACCACTGGGCTTTGACCGACTCTTCCTTCAAGCTTCTTTTTGGGCCGGCCCCCTCCTGGAGCCCAAAGTTTAAGTTTTGGTCCAAACAGTGCCCCCTTTCAACTGATATTTTAGCTTGAAATTCCAAGCGCCAATATCAGTTGAAAAGTTCTATGCGGCCGCATCCTTGCCTTTGGAACTTGTGTTTTCTGGATGAAATTAATGGCACCCGTAGTCTCTTGATATTCTCACGACCTTTGAACTGTCCCCTGGGCCCTATAAATTCTGGCTTAGCACCTTTTTTTTGTCAAACCACCCAATCCTTCTTGAGAGGAAACTGAGCAATGGGTTCTTCAGGCTTTGAGTGGAGTTTCCTAAAACTTCCTTTTTGTAAAAAAAAAAGCTTTCATCAAACGACAACTATCTCCAACACTCTTGGTCGAACATCCCGCTATCTCCAACACCCTTGGTCAGGCGGTTTCCTCACGGCGGTCTGCATTCCTGCTTGCTGTCGTCATAAGTCAGGCTTCACCATCATATATAGTGGTGACTTGGTTTGAGGATCCTCTACCAGGCACATGTTGGTCGCTCAACCCGATCATCTAATCGGGCCCCATCCATAAAGGCATCAGAAAAACTAGTTGAGGCATCAGTGTATTTGAACAGAACTAAATGTATCATTTTGGATTTGAATTGTTTGTAATCTTCACCTATTTGTCGAAATGAAATGAATATTGCTTAGCAACTCTGTTTTTCTGCTTGAATAATGGATGAACAAAAACTGTATCTGGAACTCCTGGCGCCTGTTTTACTTTACCTCCTCTTCAATGTAACAATCTCGAACATCCCATAATGTAGGGCAGTATTTTTTTAAGAACTTAACATTAATGGGATGTTTTTGCCCATTCCCTTCGAGGTCTGCCAGATAGTATCCTCCTTTACCCAAAACTCGGCTAATAATGAAAGGTCATTCCCATGTCGGGCTCCATTTTCCAAAACCCCTGAGCTGGGCTCCTAGAGGGAGGATTGTCTTCCATACCAAATCTCCCTCTTTGAAAGACTTTATCTTTATCCTTTTGTTATAGGCTCGGGTGACAGCTTTCTTTCCTTCTTGAATCTGGTTCAAGGCTTCAATTCGGGCTACATCCAAGTCTTCAATTCCTTGACACATGGCTTCGATGTATTCTTCACTATGTAACCCGAATTGGTTCTGAATTCTAACCGAACTTACATTTATCTCCATGGGGAGCACTGCATCCTGCCCGAAGGTTAAAGCATAAGGAGTTGTCCCTGTCCCAGCCCTTTTGGAGGTTCTGTATGCCCATAAAGTGTTCCCCAGTTTCTCATGCCACTTTTCTGGATTATCTATCACCATTTTTCTGATGATGTTGACCAAGATCTTGTTGCTGGCCTCTGCTTGGCCATTTGATTGAGGGTAGTATGGACTGGATTGGATCATCTTTATTTTGTACTTGTTTGCAAACTCCTCCACTTCTTTTGAGATAAAAGATGGCCCTCGATCCGTGACTATAGTTTCAGGCACCCCATACCTGTGCAGAATCTTGGCCTCGATAAAAAATTTTACCACGGCTGAAGTTATGGATTTTACTGCTGATGTTTCTACCCACTTGGTGAAGTAATCTGTTGCCACTATTATGAAAGTGTGCCCTTTACTAGAAGCTGGATAGATTTGCCCGATGAAGTCCATCGCCCATCCTCTGAAGGGCGAAGGCTTGACCACTGGATTTAAAGGTACTGAGGGCACATGCTGGAGAGGTCCATGCCGCTGACATTCTTCACAACCTTTGGCGTAAGACTTGCAATCTTTTTCCATGTCGGGCCAGAAATAACCATATCTTCTGAGCAACCACCTCATCTTGGTTCCCGCCTGATGTGCTCCACATACCCCTTCATGTACTTCGGCCATTACCCTCATGGATTCTTCTTGGCCCAAGCATTTCAATAGCAATCCATCCGGAGTTTTCCTTAGCAAGTCCTTCACCCACAAGACATACTTGGTTGCTTGCTGTCTGTTCTTTCTGCTTGTAGGTGAGGAGGGATCCTTCAAATGATGAATGATAGGGGATCTCCAATCCTCTAATTCAGTCTCTAGATTCATTGCATCCAGGCTAAATCCCCTTTCTAAGATAGAAGGGAGGTTTCTTCTTTGGACCTTGACATCTACTCCATATTTTCTCTCCTGTATTGGCACCCCTGAGGCTAGTTGTGCCATCTCGTTGGCCGCTAAGTTGGATCCCCTGGGAACATGATTGACTGATATCTCAGAATCCCAGAAACTTAGTAATTGTGTAGCCGCCAAGTAATATCCTGCCATAGTAATATGTCTGCACTTGAACTCCCCGTTTAGTTGGTTTATTACTAGCTCTGAATCTCCAAAGATCTCCACCTCTGCTGCCCCCAGCTCCATCAAGATTTCCAGACCAATTATCAGAGCTTCATACTCTGCCCGATTATTAGTATTTCCTTGGTAGTTTAGAAGGAAGGAATAATAATGATAGATCCCATGAGGGTTTATAATCACAATCCCTGCTCCTGAAGCTTTATGAGTGTGAGATCCATCAAAATATAATTTCCAAGGAGTGATCCATAGACCAGTCACTCTCCTTATCTCTTGCTGGACTCAATCCTCTCTACTCGAGATATCTTCTCTTGGTGGGATCCAAATGTTAGGGACCTCCAGGGTTCCTGGGATATTGATTACCTTGTCTTGAGATTCATGATGCTCGGCCAGAAAATCAGCAATTGCTTGGCCTTTGACTGCCCTCTGAGGTACATACTGGAACTGAATTCTGATAATGCTAGAATCCACTTTCCAATCCTCCCTGTTAGCATTGGCTTTGACAACATGTACTTTATCACATCCGTCTTGGCGATGATGTGTACGTGACAAGGTAACATGTAATGCCTTAGCTTGCTGGCAGTGAAATACAGAGCTAAGCATAATCTCTCTACTGGGGAATATCTAGTTTCCACCTCGGTCAGAATCCTACTCAGGTAGTACACTGCTTGCTCTTTTCCTCCTTCGTTGTTTTGAGCTAACAAACTCCCAATTGATTTTTCTGAAGCAGAGATGTATAGCTTCAAGGGTTTTCCCCTTTGGGGTGGCACCAACACTGGTGGGGAAGTTAAATAGGTTTTAATGCTGTTGAAGGCCTGCTGGTGTGGTGGTCCCCACTCGAAATTCTCTTTATCCTTCAGTCTTAGTAGAGGAGTCAGCGGCTGGATTTTTCCTGCCAAATTAGCAATGAACCTTCGCAGGAAATTAATCTTTCCCAGCAGCCTTTGAAGTTGCACTTTGTTGGTGGGTGAAGGCGTCTCCATTATAGCTTGTGCTTTGTTTTTATCCACCTCCACACCTCTTTGATGAACCAGGAATCCCAAGAAGTTGCCTGCTCTCACCCCGAATGCGCACTTCTTTGGATTCATCTTCAACTTGTGGGTCCTCATTCTTGTCAAAGCTTGTCTGAGGTCTATCAGATGTTGTCCTTCAGTTTTGGATTTTATCACGATATCATCAATGTACACTTCCATATTCTGTCCAATCAAATCGTGAAAAATAGCATTCATTGCCCTCTGGTAGGTTGCACCAGCGTTCTTGAGCCCGAATGGCATAACCAAATATTCATATGCCCCCACATGTCCGGGGCACCTGAAAGCTGTTTTATGTATATCCTCAGGGGCCATTTTTATCTGATTATACCCGGCATTCCCATCCATAAAAGATAGAACTTTATGCTTCGCCACTGCATCTATGGATAGATCGGCCATGGGCATAGGATACTCATCTTTTGGTGTAGCGCCATTAATATTTCTGTAATCAACACAACATCGCACTGCTTTTGTTATGGCTTTTAAAACAGGTACAATGTTGGCTAACCATTCCACATACTTGGCCGGCCGAATGAATCCAGCTTTCACAAGCCTCTCAATTTCTTCTTTAACTTTCTCTTCTATCTCTTTGGACATCCTTCGTGGTGCTTGTTTAACAGGTTTATATCCTTCCTTGATAGGCATCCTGTGTTCCACCAAGGTTGAATCTAAACCTGGCATCTCAGTATAGTGCCAAGCAAAGCAGTCTTTGAATTCTTGTAGGAGATAAATAATATTTGCCCGATCCTGAACCTCCAATAAGCCACTGATTTGTATTGGTCTTGGGTCTTCCTCTGTTCCTAGATCAATAACTTCCAAAGGATCCTGCACTTCTGGTGGTGGTTTATCAGGTTCTGCACATAAAAATTCAACTAACTGCGGGTTTTCGGGCAAGTCGTCTGGCCCATCCAAGTCATAAATACATTCGGCCATTTGTATGGCCCTCTCCAACTCTTCTTTACAAAGCTCCTCATTGCTTTCATCTTGGTTGGTTGAAGTCCCAGGTTGCCGTTCCCGCTCTTCTTCTCCTAAAAGCTCCCTTTCTTGCTTCTTCTCTTTCCCATACACCAACAGTCTTTTAATCAGGGATCTGACTGCCATTACCTGATCCTTCTTCTTTTGTCCAATCATTGATCGTGTAGGGGATTTGGGATAATACAAGGTCTATCCCACTCATCTCTAGTAAGGAGCATTCCTTGTTCCAAAAACTTTTGGGCCGTCACCTTGGTAGGGCGGCCGTTCTCGTTAGCTCCTGAACATTTCAGTATTCCTACGTTGGGGTTGTAGAAACTTGTTTCCGCAATGTTCGCTGTGGGGAGGAATGGCCGTGATTCGGCCTCCACCATTTCCCATAAACCTGGTCCTTCTTCATGGTAAACAGCGACTTGCTGATGCATGGTGGAGGGTATGGCAAGACTTTGGTGGATCCAGTCTCTTCCAAGTAATGCTCCATAAGTAGAGGTGCAGTCTACCACAAAAAATGCTAGCATAATTTGTTTAGACCCCAAATCCACTTCCAAGGGCAGTATCCCATGGGTCTTCGTGATAGCGCCCGAGAAGCTAGAGACTGTGAGGTCTGTAGGAATAAGATCCTATGCACCTCTTCCCATTTTCCTCATCTGTTTGGCTGGTAACACATTAACAGCTGCTCCACCATCTATTAAAATTCTTTTGAAAGGCACCCCTTCCAAATGAGCTGTGACATATATGGGTTTTAAATGATTGGCCATCGAGATGTTCGGGCGGCTAAACAGCATTTCGTCGGTATAGATCCTTGTAAGACCTTTATTGGATGCTTCAGCCGTTTCATCGTTGCCTAATCCTCCTTCTTCGACTTCCTCTACATTAACATGTGCCATCATTGGCTCAGCTGTCAAGTAATCACCCTCCATAGTAGCGGGCTGATCAGGTTGGGCACCAAACGTGGCAGATAGTACGTATGCCATGTTGATATGAAAATCATTAGGCTCGAGCAAATCTTCTTTCTTGTTCTCGATCTGGTCCATGAACTTGTCCAACCAGGCCATAGCATCAGGTGGTAGCAGTGGTTCTGGTGCCCCCTCTAATTGATTCCTGCCCGCATCCATCGCTTGCTTCGGTACTTCACCAAAAGGATCCACCATTGGCAGAAAATGTGGTTTTCCTTCGGGTGAAATATTTCCAAAACGAATAGGCTTTGTCTGCTCCGTCTTCCACCCTGGGGTTGGCACCATGATTAGATCTTCTTGAGCCCGCCTCAAGATTCTATACTTGCCAGGGTGCTGGTTATGTGGCACGTGATTCCCCTCGCCTTCTTTTTTGCTACTGGCCTTTTCCAACTCTTTCTTATTCTTCCAACGGAGTTGATCATTTTCGCCAGATGATGGTCTTTCCAATTTTTTATTCTGGGAGGCTTCTGATGTTGCGGGGGTCTTCAATGAATTCATGTAGGCTTTATACTGTCTCTGAACTCTCCTGATCATAGAAGCTCCCATTGGTTTGATAGGTTGTCCATTCTTTCCAACTATGTACCATTTCCGTCCAAGATGGGCAGGGTTATCTTTCTTGGTAGGATTAGTTATCCCATCCTTCTTCCTAGCTTCCTCCTCCATGTGGCCATATTGAGGATGATCCACACTTCTTTGAATTTCGGCCTCCATATCTTCTACTTTTTCAGAAGCTTCATGGTTTCGAAAAACTTCTGATAAAGCTTTGGACTGTGAATCGCCTTCTAAACGTTGAAAGATACTTCGGGAAGCATCTTTTCCTGCAGTCCGTCTAGATTTTTCCTGGGCCTTCTTTCTTCTGATTAACTCCTGATCAATGAGAACCCCTGAGGGTGGTATTTCGAGCTCGCACTCGCATTGGCACTTGCTGCATAAAACCCTCCCTTTGATTATAGCGGCTTTTGGATACTCGGGCAACTTAATTACCCCTTTTATATTTTTGCCAACCAGTTTTTCTTCATTCCTTAGCTCCGCAACTTTTTCCTTCCCTTTCTCAGCCCATGTCATATTGATCATATTTATCGGAGCTTCTGAGAAGTGCTCTGCGGGCTTATTCACCCATGCTTCTTCTGATTGACTAGTTTTGAGTCTTTTGCCCTCCTTATTATCTGTTTCCCCAGGATGGGGTAAAGACGTAGGAATAGTTGGTCGCGGGACCATATTAGCTTCCTCTTTGAAATCTATGGAGACACCTTCCAATCTTTGCAGCATTTGTAGCAGGGTCGTTTGCAAATCTTCTGGTAATCCTGACATTTTGCTTTGATCAAGAGCGAGTATCCCACCGGGCGTGCCAAAACTATGTTCGTGCCAGGAATTTCCGTCGGGGAAGCTTCCTGGGCGACGAGCACACAGCTCCCCGGGAGAGTGTTTCGGCGTCGGTTGAGAGCTGCTGTCGGGCTTCTGCTTATACTGTCGGGCTGGGCTCGTCGGGCAAGTCTTGTCGGGCAAGGCTTGTCGGGCAAGGCTGAAAGAGAAGGACAGCGTTAACTTTGAAAGGTGCCTTCATGGGGCCTTAGGTGTAGGCCTTAAGGCTCACAATCAAGGTTAACTTTTGGATGCTCAGGCGTGCCACTACCATCTTTAGCATGGCAGATGTAGAACGGATATTGAATCCAAAATACGTATATCTACATATCTATATGCATCCGCGAGACCGTATTAATTATGACAGGTGCCTTTGTGGGGCCTTAAATATAGGCCTTGAGGCTTCCAATTCATAATCAATCCATCTCTTGGATATATATATATATGCTGCTTTTATTGTAGCGCGTAATATCACCACCGTTTATACTTCTGACTAGCCAGCCCGCAGAGCTTAGAACGAATTCAAATAGGTGCCTTTGTGGGGCCTTAGGTATAGGCCTTGAGGCTTCCTATCAGAAGTCGTTCCATACTCAAACATTCTAGCCCGCAGAGCTTAGAACGAATTCAAATAGGTGCCTTTGTGGGGCCTTAGGTATAGGCCTTGAGGCTTCCTATCAGAAGTCGTTCCATACTCAAACGTTCTAGTGATAATCATAATACAACAGTGGTAAAACTACTAGATCAGTCGATTACTTGCGCCCCAAGTAACTTCGGACTTCTTTGTTTATCAAGGATTGTCGTGGATGGGTTAAGTCCACATAAAGTTCTTTTTTATGCCTTGAGACCAATGACTTTTACATGATCACTCTTCTATGTCAAGGAAGTTAGAACTTAGATCTGATTTAAATAGTGAAGACATCTTTAAATCGGATTCAAGAACTGAAAGACTCTTTTAATCATCATGTTATTTGAAATAACTCGAACACAACTAAAAGCATACAACATAATGCTAGTTTAATAACTGAAAGGACAAAACCAAGAAGGGACGGGCAAGGTTTGCACCTTGTCGGGCAAAACTGGGCGTCTTGCGACTTCTTGGGTTTTAAGGTTGGACAGGAGGCTTGAGAGTTTAGAAGAAAAGGGTTTCTGGGAAGGAAATCGATACTACGACAAGCGTTTGACAAGGTAGCAGAGCTAATAAAAAGAGTTAGGAGTGATCCCGAGAGGGATGAAGGCTTTTGGCTGACTACAGCTATTGTTTGAAGGCAAATCTGGTTTTGAGCAGAGTTTGTGTTTTTGTTTGTTTGTTTGAGTGTCTTCAATCCTGATTTCTCTTTCTTCTTTTATAGACAAACCAGCGTGCCTTCCTGTAGCAGCAAGCTTGCCCGAATGCGGTTTGAGGATGATGACTCATTGGCTTTTTTACATAAAATGCCACCATAAAGTACTTTATGGGCTGTGTAGCTGATCAGTCTATCCCACTTGGTCCTTGGGTAGGTGGGCAAGTGGCCTTTGTGAGCTGTACCAAGGCAGAGGAGGCCCCTTCCTGCCTTCCTGGGCTTCGGCTGGACCACTGGGCTTTGACCGACTCTTCCTTCAAGCTTCTTTTTGGGCCGGCCCCCTCCTGGAGCCCAAAGTTTAAGTTTTGGTCCAAACAAGTACTAACCATACTCGTTTTGACCAACTTCTCTCAATGTTTAATTTCCCGTGTTGTGATCTCGACAGATCACTAATCAACTGAAGAAAAACGTTTAATATTCTTATTGTAGGAATGGCATATTTCAAGAAGAACATAAGTAATCTTGGGAACGAGAATGCTGAGCACATGCCGATCGGGTTTGAAGTTGCTTTCCCTTCAATTCTTGAAGTAGCTCGGAGTTTAAACCTGGAAATACCTGATGACTGTCCACTGTTGAATGAGATATATGCCATGAGAAATCTAAAGCTCAAAAAGTAAGCATATGAGTCATCATTATTTTTGACAAAAACTAATGAAAATAAAGCTTCAAATCATTGCATTTAAAAAATAAAAAATAAATAAAAAAATCATCTAATAACTTTATTAATAATAAGAATAAAATAATAATAATAATAATAATAAACACAAACTTCTCTGGACGTGCGTACCCCCACCCCCCCCCCCCTTCCACACCTCCTTTTTTTCCGTTGTTAGCTATCATTAAGAGATTTTTTTTTTTTTTTTGGCTTAGAATAAGAAAAAGACTTCAAATTGAATTACATTTTCCAATTTTATTTTTGTGGTATTGTTTCCCAATAGTAGTCAAGATAACACCCAAGCTCAAGAAAATTGGATGGAGAACTACATTTAATTATGGAGAAATTCGGTTCACATCCTTCTTTTTGCTACTCCATTGATTAAAATCTTATTCATTTGCAATTTTTTATTAAGCTCCTTGGATATTAATAACATCATTAATTATTTGAATAATAAAATATTTTTATTTTTAAATATATTCATTTAGTGTTAAAAATGTTACAATTAGTATATTTATATTTATGGCTAAATTTTTTATCATATATTTTTATTTTTAATTTGTACCATTTTTTTTTCATTTTTAATTTGTACCCATATATTAGTTTCTTTTTGTGCCCATATTTTTTAAAGTTTTATGGGTAAAGTACAAAAAACTAGCTCAACTATTGGTGTCACGACACTTTCATACCTCATCTTTTAAAATTGACAATGTCATACCTCATCTTACAAATTTGTGTCAATGTCAGACCTCCGTCAGTTTTTCTGTTAAAGACTGACGTGGCTTAAGATGGGCTCCACTCCTTAGTCCAACTGGATTAAAAAATAATTAAATATAAAAAATTAAAAATAAAATTATTTTTTTTTATATTAAATTGTGGGCAACCCTTCCCTCCCTCTCTCTCTCTCTTCTCTCTCTTTGGACAACCCTTCCCTCCCATCCCCCAACCTTCCCTCTCTCGTCTTCCCCAAACCCAGATCTTATCCTACTTACGTCTTCTCTGCGCCAATCAGTAATGCCACTCTCCATTTGACCTCCCCCGCCTCTTCAACCTCCCTCGCCACTCTCCCTTCAACCTCCCCCTGCCACTCTCCCTTCAACCCATCCCCAAAATCCCAGAAACCTTTCCCACCCATCCCCTCAACCTTCATCCACCACCCTCTTTCTCTCATCTCTCTCTTTCTCTCTCTCTCTCCTTTCTCTCACTCTCGCCTCTCTCTCTCTCTTCTCTCTCTCTCTTCTCTCTCTCTTCTCTCTCTCTCTCTTCTCTCTCTGGGCAACCCTTCCCACCCATCCCCCCAACGTTCCCCATCTCGTCTTCCCTAACCCAAACACCCAAAACCCATATCCCATGAGGAAGATCGATGCCTTCAAGCGCGAGTTTCCTCTTTGCATGTTCCTATTGAATGATGGTTCATTTTTGTTTCCCCTGGAAAAAAAATCCAAGCTTTGATTTCAAGTACACATTTTCCTGGCTTTTCACAGCTTTTTGAAATATTTTGGGATATGGGTTTTGGATTTCTGATGATTTCGATTGATGGGTATCCAGAAATTATTTAATTTAATTTGATTTCAAAAATGGGTTTTTGGTCTTAATTTGGTTTTGGATGATGGGTTTTGAGTGGTGGTAGTGATCGGTGCAGAGAAGATGGGAGCAGCGGGGGAGGTCGAAGCGGCGGATCAGTGGCAGAAAAGTCAAATAGGGGAAGAAAGGATGTGGGGGACGGCGATTGGGAACGGCGATGGGGGATGACGATGGTGTAGAATGGAGATGAGAAAGAAAACAGAGAAGTGTCTAGAGATGGAGAAGACGCTCTGGTTGTTTTGTTTGGGGATGTGACCGCCGCCTCTGGTTGTTCTGTTTGGGGATGTCGCAGCGGCTGCGAGTTAGGTAAGGGTTTTGACACTGAAGGTGTCACGTTGGAGGCGGAGGTGGAAGAGTTGGGTGGGGGTTTTGTTAAGCGTCTTGGCGTCGATGTAGTGTAACTATACGGAGAGAGAGTTTGGGGTTGTGGCGATGGTGGAAAATGAGGATTGTGGGGCTTTTTTGTTACAAATTTAAATTTGGTGAGGGTGATGAATTTTTAGGGGATAAAAATATTAAATAGAAATATTTTTTTATTTTTTAATTATTTTTTAATCCAGTTGGACTAAGGAGTAGAGCCCATCTTAAGCCATGTCAGCATTTAACAGAAAAATTAACAGAAAAACTGACAGAGGTCTAACATTGACACAAATTCGTAAGATGAGGTATGACATTGTCAATTTTAAAAGATGATGTATGAAAGTGTCGTGACACCAATAGTTGAGGTAGTTTTTTGTACTTTACCCAAGTTTTATTTGTATTTGTACCCATGTGTATACCATCACGTGACATTGTATATTTAATCAATGATAGAAAAATTACATATGGTATATTTATGCTTTATGCCTAAACTTTGTATCATATATTTATATTTTTAGTTTGTACCCACTTTTAATTTGCAACATTTTTTTAAATTTGTAGTATTTTCTTTTTAGTTTTATTTTGTACCCATGTATTAATTTCTTTTAACGCCTATATTTTTTAAAAATTCATTTGTACTCATAATTTTTTAATCTTTTATATGTACCCTAATTTATTTATAAGGTACCCATTCTTCTTTATTAATGTACCACTTTGTTATATGTGAAATGTGCCAATTTTGTTTTGTAAAATGTACCGATTTTTTTAACACTATGGATACATTCTTTTGCCATTTATTATTTCTTATTTTTACATAGTTTTTATCCATTTATTCAATCAAAATGTTTGAATTTTTTTATTGTAACCATTTCTAATAGTATTATAATGAGGGATTTTAAATTTATAGGATTATAAATCTCATAAAATATCAAACAATTAATGTCAAAAGTATAAAAATATAAATATTAATTTTAATATAATGAGGTGTACAAAGTCAATGGATTTTGATCAAACTTTGAATATCTTTAAGGCTTTAGTCAAAGAATGTTAAGGATTAGGGACCGCATCCAAAGTATCCCTTTAATTATTGTAGGTATGTAAAAAATGTGAGAGAATTTTAATTTGGTAATTGAAAACATTTTTTTTAGATATAGTTACTGAGAACATAATCTTCTCAAGGTTTTGATTTAAAATATCACTCATGGGTTCATCGTTTTCAAATCTTATGAAACTGAACCAAGACACTATCTCTAAAACTTGACCAACGAGTAAACACTATTTATGAAACTGGACCAATAAGTAAATACTATTTATGAAACGAAACCAAGAATTATGTACTATTTCTAAAACTACACCAATAGGTGGAAACTATTTATGAAACTAGTCTATGCACTATTTATAAAACTGGACCAAGAACTATACACATTTATGAAAGAGGTATTCATCAATTTCCCCCCTGAACTTGTGACTATTGGCCAATTTCCCCCCTCAACTTTAATTTTGGCCAATTCCCCCCCTTAACTCTCATAATTAGTCAATTTCCCCCCTCAACTTTAATTTGGCCAATTTCCCCCCTAAACTCTCATAATTAGTCAATTTGCACCCTACTGTTAATTTTTTAATTTGATCATAATTAAACAAGTGTGTGTAAGAAACTAAATAAGATGTATGTTAATCATTTTCCTATGTCTTTATCCTATTACAAATAGATTAAAATTTAGAATTTTACAATTTATCATAGATAATATTATTAGTCCTAATAAATCAGTATGGAGTAATTTTATTTGATTTTTTACTATACAAAATTGATAACGAAAAGGATTGATGTGTACATTTTTGTCTGTGAATACAATTTTCTTTATAAAAGTGAAAGCTAAGTTCAAGTAAATTGCGGAGAATCGAGCTTTAGTGCAAAAATGGATAGTCAATTGATAATTTTCGACTCCTTATTAAGAATAACTCATTTTATTGAAATAGGTCTGATCCATGAGTTTAGGATTATTATTTCTTCTTCTACATGCTTTAAACCCAATTCATAACTTTTTCTTATAATCAACCCATATAATCAACCCATATCACATACTAATTGTATTATGTTTTTGTACATTTTACCCTATATTATGCAGGTGAGTTTATGTTAATTTTAGTACTTTGTTGGAAGTTATTAGAAAGATTGAAAGAAAAAAAAAAGAATAGATGGAAAATTAAAAAAAATTAACAGTAGGGTGCAAATTGACTAATTATGAGAGTTGAGGGGGGAAATTGGCCAAATTAAAGTTGATGGGGGAAATTGACTAATTATGAGAGTTGAGGGGGGAAATTGGCCAAAATTAAAGTTGAGGGGGGAAATTGGCCAATGGTCACAAGTTCAGGGGGGGAATTGATGAATACCTCCTTAATATGGGCCGTCTCTGAGATTTTGGGCCCTGTGCGAAATTTGTAAAATGGGCCCTCCTTAATATAGTTTTAATTTTAAAAAAGCATGACAATATATTGATAATAGAAAACATTCACTTAAATTAAAACAAAGTCACTTAGTACTATGGTCTAGTGGTATTCCTCTTCACTTGTCGCCAAATGTGAATTTAAACCACATTATTGTTAGCCCATTGTCAGGCTTAACCCACTTTCCCTCCCTCTTAGCATAGATAATATCATTTGTTCATAAAAAAAAATCAAAACAAACTTTAGCACTCACTGATTGCATATTTACAAATGTCCTTAATGATAAGTAAAAAGAGCTACAAACATAACCTTTACTAAATAATCAAAATCAGTTTTATCTCAAATAGCCAAACATGAAGAAAAAAAAACATCAAACCTCTAACTTTAAAATTTCACTTGAATGTATAACGTTGTTATATAATAAAATTAAGAAACTGCTGCTTTTCAGGGTGTTATTATTGACACTAAAAATATCTCATTGTACTCCAAGTTTTTATATTTAGAAAGAAAAAAAATACTCTTATAAAGAGTGCACAATGCGGTTTAAAGTGCTAATAAAAGCAATTTTTAAATATAGAGCATTATTACATGATGTTAGATGGCAAAAATTTAGGGGCCCCTTCAAATTTGGGGCCCTATGCGACTGCACATTTCGCTCCCCCTGAATGCCCTCTTTGAGAACTAGGTATTATTTATGAAACATGACCAAGAACTAGGCACTATTTTGTAAAAGTAGACCAAGAACTAGGCAATATTTATGAAATTGGACCAATAAATAATGTAGTACCATTTAGTTTCATAAATAGTATAGTACTGTTCATTTTCATAAATAGTGTAGTTCTGTTAAGTTTTACAAATAGTGTAGTACTGTTCAGTTTCATAAACAGTGTTTGTAATGAACGCATAGGTCCCGCGAGTCAGGTCTTTTTTTCTAATTTTTTTTATATTAAAATTGTGCCATTTTCATTAAAATTTAAGTTCTTTTGTCATTTTTATTAAAATTTAAGGGTTTTCATTAATATTTAATTCTTTTTTATTAAATAAAGTTATAGCATGGTTTTTTGTTAAAATAAACTTAACCCAAGTCATTTTCATGAAAGCTCCCTTTTTTGCATAGGTTTTATATTTGTTAATTTTTGTATAATTATCAAAATATGATATGAAAGTATCACTTTTATGTATCTCACATAATCGCATAACTCCAGTCCGTCTCAGTTCATTGACGTACTGTTAAATTTTGCTCAACAATATCGCCATGATATCAATTATACAAATGACATATTAACGACTTATAAGCATCCCACAATCAAAAGTTAACGAGTTATTAATAGCTAGATGGAGTTGGAGAACTAGGGTAATATAAAATGCGTACAGTAAAAATCCATTACAGTTACAAAAGCGTGGTATAGAATGATATACTTTCGTGATTATTCAGAAGGCATTTTAATAAACTAAAACTTCCCCAATTTTATTTGAGAGCTGTTATTCCCACCCCAATGTCTTATCTT
Source organism: Malus fusca (assembly GCA_035220775.1). Taxonomy (NCBI): domain Eukaryota; kingdom Viridiplantae; phylum Streptophyta; class Magnoliopsida; order Rosales; family Rosaceae; genus Malus; species Malus fusca. Next base: position 29,385,223 of record CM069069.1, read on the forward strand.
CCCACCCACCTTTTAATGACTTTTTTAATTACAAATTTGTCCGTTTGTAAAATGACTAATAAGGACCTTAGATACCCTCTTTTGCATTATTGTTTTTTTTTATAAAAAATAAAAAAAGAAAAGTTTGGGTTCGATAACTCATCCTTCCCATCTCTCATCCTTCTCATCTCTTTTCATTCAGAGAAAGCAAAATCATTTAGAGAAAGCAAAAAGAATGAACTTAGAATATGACGTTTTTATGGAAGAATTAGAGGATTATGTTTCCATCGAAGAGGTAAAAGAATAATTTTTTGTGTGCAATTTGTTAGGAGTTGTCAAAATTCTGATTAACCTTTATGTCCATCCGATCAGATAATTCAACAGCACGGCAACTCGAACTTGAATCATTCATCGAATTGATTCCTATTTGAATGTGTTGTATCTACAATTTCGTATTACGTTGCCGTACAATTTGGCAATAATGGATAGTGTATCGTGATCAATCGAACTAGAAACATGAAGCATGGTGTTGTGATTAACTTGACTAAACTCAATTTAATAAAACAACGAAAACATGAATCAATTAGAAAAATAAAACAACGTGATTTGAGAAATGGTGAAAGTGCAGCATAGAAAGCTAAGTTGAAAAAAAAAAAACAATATATATATAAAGGGTTATTTTAGGAATATAAGTGGGTGGGGAAATAACATTTTAATTTTTTAACATTTTACAATGGGTGTAAATATAACGTGGGTGGGGAAATGAGACAACGGGGTGGGTCTAGCAGCTCTCTTTTATTTTTACATGGTATGTAATTAATGGTGGGTGTGGGATATATAGGATACCAAGGGAAATAATGCACAAAGTTCCCACAACACTACTCTACAGCTTGGAAGGAATGGCAGGTTTGGACTGGGAAAAGCTTCTAAAACTGCAGTCCCAAGATGGCTCTTTCATGACGTCGCCGGCCTCCACTGCCTTTGCCCTCATGCAGACCAGAGATCCAAGTTCCATGGCTTATTTGGCCAAGGTCGTTCACAAGTTCAACGGCGGAGGTTCTTCTTCTCCTCCTTTTAATAAATAAATAATAAAAAAATAAATAAAATAAAAAATAAAAAATAAAAAAATAAAAAAATAAAAAATAAAACCTTCCATTTTAACTGCATGCATGCCGTTTGTTCAAATGAACCTTATTAAACTACTTGTTGAAAGAGGTTTTAAAATCTTCATCCCTTATTTTTATATATGCAGTTGATATGTTTACTAGTTTTTTTCTTCCTTTTCAGTCCCTAATGTGTACCCAGTCGACTTGTTCGAACATGCATGGGCTGTGGATCGACTGCAGCGCTTAGGAATCTCTAGATATTTCGAGCCACAACTTAAGGAATGTATTCATTACGTAAATAGGTATGCTTGATAACTCATGTCCAAGTGTTTTTTTAAGTGTGATTCCATCACTAATGATATTTGCATCTCCTAAATGCACATATTCCACCATTTGCAAGTATCTTCACCGCATAAATTTCATAGTTGGAACCATTCAATTTCTTAATCTTCATTTGAAGATCATCCCATAAAAAATCATTTGAATAAGAAATTATTTAGTCATCATGATACCTGGTACTCGCACCTACTTTGGATGACTAAATAATCTCCGATTCGAATGACTTTTGGTGAGATGATCTTCAAATGAAGATTAAAAATTTGAACGGTTCCTATTATGAAGTTTATACAGTGAAAATATGTTATTTGCAAATAGTGGAATATGTGCATTCCCCGGGGGATGCAAGTGTTATTCTTCTCACCATCAAATAGTGTAAACACTTAATTATAATATTTTAAGGACATTATTTTTTCGTTAATTACAGGTATTGGACTAAGAAAGGAATGTGTTGGGCCAGAAATTTGGAGATTATGGATATTGATAGCACATCAATGGGACTCAGACTACTCAGGTTGTATCGCCACCAAGTGTCTGCTGGTAAGTTTTCTAATTTTACCTTTATTTAGGGGAGTAAAGAATCGAATTCAATGCGTTTCCCATCAAAACAATAGATTCACTAACACTTGGAGTTTATTTATACTTTCATTAAGTATAACATAAGATTTTGTGGTATTCACTTTTGTAAATGTTTTAATTCGTTGATCGAATTAGTTCATAAGCAAAAGGGAAATACATATTTAAAAAAAAAAAACAAAGGCTTTGCGCGACGTAGGTACCCTTGCGTCGCGCAAAGATGTTTTGCTCGACGTAGGGGTACCTACGTCGCGCAAAGTTTTTTTTTTTTTTTCTTTTGGGCCTTTTGCTTTCCTTTTGGGGTTCTTGCATTCTCTTTTTCTTTTGTTGTATCCACTTGTGTAAATGTTTTAAATTCACGATCGAATTAGTTCATTGTATTCATATATGGTTAAGGAGTGTAGCTGTAAAAAAATCATCAAAATCGGAGTTAAAATAACCGTTAAATAGTGATTTTTCGTTTATCGCCGTCGAAAAGGTTTGTCCCGTTACTTGATATTTGAATGTTTGTTTTTTGCAATTTTTGGCGTATACGATCTCAAAGCATGTACAAACAAGTTTGACGGTTGGATCGTTGAAACTAGTTTCGTACAATGCGGTATCCCATCAAAACAATAGATTCACTAACACTTAGAGTTTATTTATACTTTCATTAAGTATAACATAAGATTTTGTGATATCCACTAGTGTAAATATTTTAAATTGACGATCAAATTAGTTCATTGTATTCATATAGGATAAAGGAGTGTAGCTGTAAAAAATCATCAAAATCGGAGTTAAAATAACCGTTAAATCGTGATTTTTCGTTTATAACCGTCGAAAAGTTTTGTCCCGTTACTTGATCTCTGAATGTTTGTTTTTTGCGATTTTTGGCGTATGCGATCTCGAAGCATATACAAACAAGTTTGACGGTTGTATCGTTGAAACTAGTTTTGTACAATGTGTATCTCATCAAAACAATAGATTCACTAACACTTGGAGTTTATTTATACTTTCATTAACTATAACATAAGATTTGTGGTATCCACTTGTGTAAATGTTTTAAATTGACGATCGAATTAGTTCATTGTATTCATATAGGATCAAGGAGTGTAGTTGTAAAAAAATCATCAAAATCGGAGTTAAAACTACCGTTAAATCGTGATTTTTTTGTTTATAAACCATCGAAAAGTTTTGTCCCGTTACTTGATCTCTGAATGTTTGTTTTTTGTGATTTTTGGCCTATGCGATCTCGAATTATATAAAAACAAGTTTGACGGTTGGATCGTTGAAACTAATTTCGTACAATGCGTTTCCCATCAAAACAATAGATTCACTAACACTTGGAGTTTATTTATACTTTCATTAACTACAACATAAGATTTTATGGTATCCACTTGTGTAAATATTCTAAATTAACGATCGAATTAGTTTATTGTATTCATATAGGAACAAGGAGTGTAGCTGTAAAAAATCATCAAAATCGGAGTTAAAATAACCGTTAAATCGTGATTTTTCGTTTATAACCGTCGAAAAGGTTTGTCTCGTTACTTGATATCTGAATGTTTGTTTTTTGCGATTTTTGATGTATGCGATCTCGAATTAAATAAAAACAAGTTTGACGGTTGGATCATGGAAATTAGTTTCGTACAATGTGTTTCCCATCAAAACGATAGATTCACTAACACTTGGAGTTTATTAATACTTTCATCAAGTATAACATAAGATTTTGTGGTATGCACTTGTGTAAATGTTTTAAATTGACGATCGAATTAGTTCATTGTATTCATATAGGTTTAAAGAGTGTAGCTGTAAAAAATCATCAAAATCAGAGTTAAAATAACCGTTAGATCGTGATTTTTCGTTTATAACCGTCGAAAAGTTTTGTCCATTTACTTGATCTTCGAATGTTTGTTTTTTACAATTTTGGGCGTATTCGATCTCGAAGTTTATACAGATAAGTTTGACGGTTGGATCTTTGAAACTAGTTTAGTAGAATGCGTATCCCATCAAGTTGAATGGTATATATATTTATTAAGTAGTTTTAAATTTATTTATTTTGTACGTATAACACTTAAGAAATTAAATGGTATATATATATATATATTTATTTATTAAGTAGCTTTAAATTTATTATTGTAGTTTGGATCGGATTTTTGTTAGAAAAATATATTATTGTGAGTTTTATGTAAAAAAAAATTAAATTTGAAGGGAATAAAGTTAAATTTTCAGTAAATTTTATAATATATTTTTTTTAAAAAAATTACCTTGCGGGACGCACAACCCAATGCGTTGCGCAAGTTGTTAAAATTTTGGCGCTCAAGTGAAAAAAATAGGCGCTGTTTTTAAATTTTTCCCAAATTACTCATAATGGAGGTTCAATTGGAAGAGTCCAGACGCTACCCTCTCTCTCACTCGGTCTCTCTCTTCCCTCTCGCTCATCTCGCCCTCTCTCTCACTCTGTCTTGCTCTTCTCTCTCACTCTGTCTCGCTCTTCTCTCCCACTCTGTCTCGCTCTTCTCTCCCACTCCGTTAGACGAAGACAAAGACGAAGGAAGACCCAGCCACTACACACTCATCTGCTCCTCCTCCGCTCCACCCTCCGTCGGAATTCCTCTCCGTTTCTCAATTCCGAAGGTCCCTTTGTTGTGCTAGGATAGCACCAAAACTTTTGGAACCAACTCAAGCTAACCCACAGGAAATTTATCAAATGAAAATGCAAGAACAAAATATAAAAGACACAAAGATTTTAACGAGGTTCCTCCACAGTCAGTGTAACTGGAGTACGTCCTCGGAGCAGTAGGAGCTCACCCAATAATCCACTATCAACCAAATGGGAGTTTACAAAGTGTTGGCAATCTCACAACCCAAATAACCCAATACACCCAATAGCTCTCACACACCACATAAACAAATAGAGAAAGAAATATAATGAATAATTTCTTCTCTATACATATAGCTTAAAGCTATTACAACAACAACTACTTTGGTGAATGATTACTAACCAAATGAAGCAACAGCTTCTTTTTCTGTTTGGGCTCTCTGCAACTCTCTTGCTCTCGGCAGCTCACTTTCCTTTCTCTTCTGCTCTCTGTTTTCTTCTCTTTTACACACAAGCAGCAATTGCTGCTAAAAATCCTTCAAGTCACCCCGTGACTTCCCACATGGCCAAAGAAAAAAAATAATTCTCCAACATCATCATTTGTCATCATCACAAAGTAAGAAACAACATCATGATGTCTCCCTTTTTTTTTTTCTTTTTTTTTGTTTAATACAAAAGGTGGCCACTTGGCCACATACTCCAACAATCTCCACCTTGGCCAAGTTCCGAAAGCGCCATGATAAGCCAACAACACAAAAACACTCCCAAACTCTAGCAAGAGAACAACTCATGCAGAGCCAAATGCTCCAAAACTCCTACTGCTCAACGCCTTCTTTATATAGGCATAATGTGAGCCAAGTTCAAATAGTGAACAAACTTGGCTACACCAACAACCTTAGTCAACATATCAGCGGGATTGTCTTTAGTTGGGATCTTCTGGAGAATGATTTCCCCTTCACCAACAATTTCACGAACAAAGTGATAACGCACATCTATGTGCTTGGTCCTCGCATGATGAACCTGATACTTAGCCAAATAATGGCACTCTGACTATCACAATGTACCTCCACCTGCTTCTGATCAACCCCCAAATCTCTAATCAGACCATGTATCCAAATGGCCTCCTTTATAGCTTCAGCAACTGCCATATATTCAGCCTCTGTAGTAGACAAAGCAACAGACGACTGCAAAATGGACCTCCAACAAACTGGCCCTTTAGCCATAGTAAACACATAGCCTGTAGTAGATTTCCTTCCATCCAGATCACCTGCATAATCTGAATCAACATAACCAACTGCAAAATGACCAATACCAGAGTCATCTCTCTCAAAGCATAAACCAACATCTCGAGTACCATGGAGATACCTCAATATCCACTTAGCTGCTTGCCAGTGCTCTTTACCTGGATTATGCATATATCGACTCACCATGCCAACTGCATGAGCAATATCCGGTCTAGAGCATACCATTGCATACATCAAACTACCAACCAAATTTGCATATGGTATATTTTTCATTTGCAGCTTCTCTTTATCATTTTTAGGACACTATAGAGAACTCAATTTAAAATGAGGAGCCAAAGGGGTACTAACCGGTTTGGTTGAATCATGAACTCCAAACTTCCGAATCAACTTCTCAAGGTATTGTCTTTGATTCAAACAGACCAAACCCTTCTCTCTATCTCTAGTGATCTCCATGCCAAGGATCTTCTTCGCTTCACCAAGATCCTTCATCTCAAACTCATTCTTCATTTACTTCTTCAATTTTTCAATCTCTTCAACATTCTTTGAGGCAATCAACATATCATCAACATATATCAACAAATAAATGAAAGACCCATCTTGCAACTTCTTGAAGTACACACAATGATCATATTGACTTCTAGAATAATTTTGGCCTCTCATAAATTTATCAAACCTCAAATACCATTGCCTTGGAGATTGCTTCAAGCCATATAGTGATTTCTTCAATTTGCAAAACAAGTTCTCCTTCCCTTTCACTATATACCCATCCGGTTGACACATATAAATCTCTTCATTCAAATCACCATGTAGGAAAGCCGTTTTCACATCAAGTTGCACAAGCTCAAGATCATATTGTGCAACAAGAGCTAACATAATGCGAATTGAGGAGTGTTTCACAACCGGAGAAAAGATTTCATTGTAGTCAATGCCCTCCTTTTGTGCATACCCTTTAGCAACTAATCTTGCTTTGAATCTCACATTGCTTTTCTCATCAGCATCTTCCTTCTTGGCATACACCCATTTGCAACCGATAGCTTTCTTGCCCTTAGGCAATTTAGCTAACTCCCAAGTCTTGTTCTTCAAGAGAGAATTCATTTCATCACCCATGGCATTGCACCACCTCTTCTTCTCCTCACTCTCAATAGCTTCCTCAAAATTGGATGGAATCTCTTCAGTGATAATAGGAAGAGCAAAAGCAACATAGTCACTATACCGAGCTGGCTTGGTAATTTGTCTCTTTCCTCTGTTCTTGGCAATAGACTCTTGAGGTGAAACTTCCTCTTCAACTTGAATAGAATCTTCAAGTTCAACTTATTCAACATCCTCATGGTCTCCAACTTCTTCACTTGTAGTGGCATCGACATCAGCGGAAATAGGATTTGAAGTACTAGAGGCAACTTTCTCAAGCTCCACTTGTTGGACATCTTTCACATTCTTCTCAGAGACTTTGTACATACTTTCTTCATCAAATGTCACATCTCTACTAATTACCAGTTTCTTCATCTCTGGACACCACAACCTGTAACATTTGACACCACTACTAAAACCAAGAAAGATAGCCTTTTTGGCTCTAGGATCAAGTTTATTTTCAGTCACATGAAAATAAGCAGGTGAACCAAAAATACGGATATAGTCATAATCAGAAGAAGGTTTTCCAAACCATACCTCCATTGGTGTCTTACCCTGAACAGCAGCTGAGGGTAACCGGTTGATGATGTGACATGCATAATTAACTGCCTCTGCCCAAAATGACTTGCTTAAACCCGACTGAGACAACATACATCTAACCTTCTCAAGCAAGGTTCGATTCAATCTTTCTGCAACTCCATTTTGTTGTGGAGTTCCCCGAACACTGAAATGTCTCACAATTCCTTCATCTTTGCAAACTTTAAAGAAAGGGTCGGATGTGTATTCACCACCATTATCCGATCTCAAAATCTTAATCTTTCTCCCAGTCTGGTTCTCAACCATTTTCTTCCAACCCAAGAAAATGCTTAACACCTCACTCTTGTTCTTCATAGTGTAGACCCAAGACCTTCTTGAATAATCATCAACAAAGGTCACGAACCAATGTCTACCGCTCAAAGAGGGAGTCTTTGTAGGACCCCAAACATCCGAATGCACATAATCAAGAATGCCCTTCGTCTGATGTACAGCAGTACCAAATTTCACTCTAGTTTGCTTCCCCAAGACACAATGCTCGCAGAAATCAAGCTTACAAGTCGTGGCACTTTTTAGAAGACCTTTTTTCACAAGCCCTTGTAGAGCTTTCTCACCGGCATGGCCTAATCTCATATGCCACAATCTAGTAGTATCTGAATCAGATGTGCCCATATTTTCAGATACTACAGATGCTTCACCTGTCACAGTGCTTCCCTGCAATAAATACAAATGGCCACATCTAGGAGCTTTCATCACAACAAGTGCACCATAAGTAACTTTCAATGTCTGTCCATCTGAATGAAACTTGAAGCCCTTGGATTCCAAAGTACCCAAAGAAATAAGATTTTTCTTTAAATTCGGTACATACCGAACACCTGTCAACTCTTTAACCATGCCATCATGCAACTTCAAACGAACTGTACCAATCCCTTTTGTTGTGCAAGGATTGTCATCTCCCATGAACACAACGCCACCATCAAACTCTTTCAAGCTTGAAAACCAATCCTTGTGAGGAGTCATATGATGAGTACAACCCGTATCCAACACCCACTTAGTAGCACAATCAAATGATGAGGAAGTGGTTAAAGCAAAATCAGAAAAATCTGTTTCAACCTCAGCAACATTAGCTTCAGAACTTTCTTTGCCTTTGGTCTTCAATTTAGGACAATCTTTCTTCCAATGGCCCTTATTACGACAAAAGGCACATTCATCCATTTCCAAAGGTTTTCTACCTTTAGAGTTTCCTCTAGGTCGAGACTGTGATTTTTTCCTACTAGAAGATGATCTCCTCTCTGATGATCTACCTCTAACAAATAAAGCTTCAGAGGTACTATCATGATTTTTATCTCTATGCCTCATTTCATAATTCATCAAGGCATTTGACACATCTTCAAATTTCACAGTTTCTTTACCATGCATAATAGTGGTAACAAAATGCTCATAAGAGTCCGGCAAGGAATTCAACAATATTAAGGCCTTATCTTCATCCTTAATATCCTCATCTAAATTTAACAAGTCGGCAATCAACTTATTAAAAGCATCAAGGTGTCTAATCATTTTTGTACCTTCTTTGTATTGGAAGCGGTAGAGTTTTTTCTTCAAGTGTAGCCGGTTCTCTGCACTCTTCGTCATATACTTGTCTTCCAATTTTTGCCACAACACACTTGCTACCGTCTCCCGCATCACAAAATACTTCTGAGTTTTTGCAAGGCACAACCGAATTGAAGAGCAAGCCCACAAATTTAATTTTTCCCATTCCGGCTTCGACATAGCTTCCGGCTTCTCTCCCAAAGCGGTAAGTAGATCTTGTTGAGCCAACACGTCTTTGACCTCACATTGCCACATCCCGAAGTTGTTTGTGCCATCAAACTTTTCCACTTCGAACTTTGCATTTTGCACCGTAGTTCTTGCAAACCCGGAGGTGCTTCCAAAAGGATTCTCATATTGCCCGTCTGACATCTTTGGCAACTAGACAGTACCCAAGAGCAACCAGTGCTCTGATACCAATTGTTGTGCTAGGATAGCACCAAAACTTTTGGAACCAACTCAAGCTAACCCACAGGAAATTTATCAAATGAAAATGTAAGAACAAAATATAAAAGACACAAAGATTTTAACGAGGTTCCTCCACAGTCAGTGTAACTGGAGTACGTCCTCGGAGCAGTAGGAGCTCACCCAATAATCCACTATCAACCAAATGGGAGTTTACAAAGTGTTGGCAATCTCACAACCCAAATAACCCAATACACCCAATAGCTCTCACACACCACATAAACAAATAGAGAAAGAAATATAATGAATAATTTCTTCTCTATACATATAGCTTAAAGCTATTACAACAACAACTACTTTGGTGAATAATTACTAACCAAATGAAGCAGCAGCTTCTTTTTCTGTTTGGGTTCTCTGCAACTCTCTTGCTCTCGGCAGCTCACTTTCCTTTCTCTTCTGCTCTCTGTTTTCTTCTCTTTTACACACAAGCAGCAATTGCTGCTAAAAATCCTTCAAGTCACCCCGTGACTTCCCACATGGCCAAAGAAAAAAAATAATTCTCCAACATCATCATTTGTCATCATCACAAAGTAAGAAACAACATCATGATGTCTCCCCTTTTTTTTTTCTTTTTATTTGTTTAATACAAAATGTGGCCACTTGCCACATACTCCAACACCCTTCACATCTCTCTCTCAATGTTTTGCTAGGTCCAGATTTCAATTTTAGTTTGTGTAATTAGATTTCAATTTTAGGTACATCAAAATTGGAATTCAGATTTCAATTTTAGTTTGTGTAATTAGATTTCAATTTCTGGAAATAGGTTGCTGTAAATTTATGGGGTAGTAGAATTTGGTATGCTGTAAAGTGTTTCTTGATATTATGAATTTCTGGAAATAGGTTGCTGTAAAATTTACAGAAGTTCGTTTTGTGAATTAGGTGTGAATGATTTGTGGGTTTTGGTTTTGCAGGACGAAGCTTGGGGTGTGGGTAAGTTGCGGCATCGGCGGCTTGCAAATTTGATTGTGTATTGCTGTGATGGGGATGAGAGGTTGCCTGTTGCTGAGTACATGGCTACTGATACTTTGGCTAAGCATTTGTTCCACTGTATGTCAAACAAAATCTATCTTTATTTACTATTCGTCTTTCGACTTCACCTGGTTTATTAAGAATGCTATTTTTAGCTCAGCTTCTAAGATTTCTCAGTGACCCTTTTGTGAAGTACGTCTAAATACGTAGCTTTTTTAACAAGCAAACATTGAAATGCAAGATGGTATTGACATTAGTTTTCTACAACATGACAAGTTCCATTAACCTTTGTTTTTTTTTTTTGTTAATGGTTCGGTCATTGATCTTAGTTGGCCAGTAATCTTACAATTCTTACCTTGTAGTTTTGTTAATCCCAGATGATATTAAACATTGCCTTTCATTTGGAGAAGTTCTGGCGAGGTGGTTTTTACTTTTTAGTATACTCTGGTATCTAGTGTACCAGTACTGTGCTTGTCTTTGTACTGCTATTTTATTAAGTTTTGCATAAGCAATCAATTCAATGTTTTGAGTTTTGTTCCTACAAATTGAGAATTAGTTGCTGTGTTCGTCAAAAATTAAATTTTGGGCTCTGCTTGTTTATACAGGGGAGAATCAAACCATTGAGTGGGCCATGCGTTTAAGAGTGGCTCTTTATATTGCTGAAGCTTTAGATTATTGCAGTACTGAGGGCCGCCCGTTATACCACAATTTGAATGCTTATAGGGTTCTCCTTGACGAGGTATTCGATTCTCAAATTCAATCATCTTAGTTTAAAATGTGTTTTCAGTCACTTCAGTGTTCACTACTTTTTAGGGTGATAATGTGGTATCTGAATGGACTTGTAGGATGGTGATCCTCGTCTTTCATGTTTTGGCTTGATGAGAAATAGTAGGGATGGGAAGAGTTACAGCACAAATCTTGCTTACACGCCACCTAAATATTTAAGAAATGGTAATAACTTCTCTAGCCTAGATATCACCTATCCCTTTGATCATTTTTCTTGTCACTATTCTAGTTTTCCTATCTAAACTTCTGCTTGAGATATTCTGACTTTACTGGTTGTTTATTTACTTTGTAGGAAGGGTCACTCCAGAAAGTGTTGTTTATAGCTTTGGCACCGTCCTTCTAGATCTGCTTAGTGGGAAGCACATCCCTCCAAGTCATGTAAGTGGACTGCTATAAATGTGTGGCATCCACATTTTATAGGTACTGTGTCCTACTCCTTTGCTTACGTATTCAAACTAGAGTCTTTAGTGTTGTACTAGTCATGTTGGAGTGTGTCAACTTGTAATTGTTCGCTCAAAGTTGAAGTTAATTGATTACAAATAATCTTTAGTGGATCTGTTTATACTAAACTTGAGTAGTTCAAAAATAAATGTAAAACAACGTGGTACTTCTTTTGTTTCGTCAATGATGGCTATGTTTGATAGCTTATTTCAAAGTATTTGGTATGGTATTTATTACAGCTTGTGTATTCGTTTCATGCCAACTACTCCATTTTGATGATGTAATTTACTTTGGATTTATAGCTTGTGTATATAAGGACATGTCATTGCCCTGACGGAGGAAGTGGAATCCCTAAAAGATAAGATTGTGGCCCAAGAAGCAGCCTGGGATGCTCGGGAAGCCCAGATTGCTGCCTAGTTTTCGGCCCAAGACGAGAAGATAAGCATGATCTTACGGGCCTTACAGATGTCCGGCATCCAAATCCCGATGCCAGCACCTGATCTTGCTCCACCTTTGACCTCCTAGCCGCTTCGCCCAGCCGATATCTAGTAGCCTGATGTATCAAACCTAGAAGACTACTTGTTGTAGTTTTTTCTTTTTTGTTTGGACATCTTGTATGTACATTTTTATATATTTTATAATTAAATACTTTTTTTTGGTTTATTAATTATTGTTTAGAAATTAATTACAATATTTATTAAAAATTAAATAAAAAATATTTTTGCCAAAAAAAAAAAAAACAGGTTTGCGCGACGTAGGCTACGTCGCGCAAAGTAGTTTTGCGCGACGTATGTCCTTGAGTCGCGCAAAGCTACTTTGTGCGACGTAGCCTACGTCGTGCAAAGTCACTTTGCGCGACGCAACCTACGTCGCGCAAAGTGGCTTTGCGCGACGCATGTTTCTTCTTCGTCGCGCAAACCTTTCTGTCACTGCCTTGGCGCGACGGTTAGTGCGCGACGAAGGTTGGTTACTCTAAGTTTTGCGCGACATTGTTTTGACTTTGCGCGACGAAGGACCTGCGTCGCGCAAAGTGTTTTTTTTACTAGTGTAAACAAACATCTAAAAAGGGAAATGGCTTATAGAAATAATGATTCAACTAAACAAAACAAGTAAATGAGGAAATTCAAGATAAAATAAATGATTGAAGAAAAATAGATTGACAATATGCTAGAGTTCAACCTTTACCAACAACACTCCTACGAAGCTCTTCCAATTGCTTAAGTAATCGAAAACATATATGCTTTGAAGGTTGGGTTTTCCTTGTGTATGTTTTACTTGTGACATTCAAGTTAAAACGCATACCACTACATGCAATTTATCCATGACATTTGGATTAAATATAAACATGAATGATTCATTAATCTTGATGAAAATCCTTTTGTTAAACCATGTAATCCCTAAGAGTATGATATTTACCTTAGGAGAAATTACAATCCTCAATCACAAGAAGCATAACCAATTTTAACGTGACATTCGTTCAAAATTGCATCCAATGACTTTTCTAAGCATCCTAATGGTGATCAATCATCAAAACACATAGATAGTTTAATTTAGAGATTGAAAATATCAAAGCAAGCATGTAACAACACTTAAGCAATTGAAAGAGAAATCTACGTAATCATGTTGCGGCTCATGGCCTCACTCTAGCAAAGGGAAATTAGTTATACATAATTATTTGAATACATAAGAAGTTATCCATGAAGAATCAAAGAAAGAGACAACCCTTTTTTTACAAAGAAGCTATCTCATGAGCTCTCCGATCCTCTTGGAGTTGCGGCATCCCTTCTGCTTTCTGTTATGTTGCTCCTGCAACTCTGTCCGTTCCTCTTCTTCTTCTCTACTCTCCCTTTGTTTTTTTCTCTCTGCCGTGTGCCTTTTGTCTTTCCCACTACCAGTCTGTGTGTTTTCTTTTCTTGCCTTTAACAAAAGGCAGCTCTTTTCCAAGTCACTAAGGCCACAAGTGGAAGACAAGTCTCATCCCACTTCCTAGTGCTCCACTTTATCCTCACTCCCCCACTTTGCTTTCTGATTTCTTTTTCAAACACCACCCGTGGAGACAAGCTCCACTTCCAATTCTTTTGTTTGTTTTTATTATTTTCTTTTCTCCTTTTTGCTTGAAATTGATCCTAAAGCAAATTTAACTGCACACTAACACAAGGTAAGGTAAAATGCAACTATTTAACACAAAAACATCACAAAGACTTTAGAAATGGATGGTATAAATGCATGAAATATATGAGTGATCAGTAAAAGTAAATATTTTTAACTTCATTTGTTTGATTAATATAATTTGGTAATGTGGACAGATGTGTTCAAGAATTTCAAGAAGGGCAATGAGTTCATCTGCATTGCTGGACAAAGCACACAAGCCGTGACTGGAATGTACAACTTGTTTAGGACTAGCCAGGTGCTGTTCCCAGGAGAGACGATCCTTGAGGAGGCTAAGGAGTTTTCCACAAAATTTCTCAGAGAAAAACAAGCTTCCAATGAGCTAATAGACAAATGGATCATCACAAAGGACTTGCCCGGCGAGGTATGAAGTAGAATCCCAGCAAAGCCTTTTTTTTTATTATTTCAATGGCTGGCTGTCATTTGATGAGGAGAGACTTTCCTACATCCCTCGGATTCTGGCACATCCCGGGATGTAGGTACGTCCTTCCCCATTTCATTAGGTCGTGCAGCATTTTTATTTAACAAGAAAAGATAGCTGTATTCCATTAATAAACAAGAACAATTACAAAAGTTGCCACATGAGTACATTTTCTCTAGTAACCAATTCATTGATGTCCAAAAATAAATAAGGATATTCTAAAGAGAAAGAGCCAATAAACAGGTGGAGTACGCACTGGATGTTCCATGGTATGCGAGCTTACCTCGACTGGAGGCCAGATTCTACATCCAACAGTACGGTGGAGGAGACGACGTTTGGATTGGCAAGGTTCTCTACAGGTATTTCACTTATTTATTTATGTTTTCACCATTTTTAAATTCTCAAATTCTTCCTATATAATCCGACAGATTATATGCTCCTGTAAGGGGACAGCATCGATCTAGGGCTGTTTATTAACTAATTTTTTCAATAATTTTGAACTTGGTTTCTAACGACTGATTGGTTTTAGGATGCCATATGTGAACAATGATTTGTATCTCAAGCTGGCAAAACTGGACTACAACGATTGCCAAACACTGCATCTGATTGAATGGGACAACATTCAAAAGTACAACCAAACCAAAGCTATTTTATTATTACAACTTACAAATTGTATATTGTTTATATTGGAACTTTAATTTTACATATATATGCTGTATCAAATTATATGCAGGTGGTACGCAGAATGTAAACTTGAAGAATATGGATTGACCAGCAGAAGCCTCCTCATGGCCTATTATGTTGCTGCGGCCAGTATTTTTGAACCGGAAAGATCCAACGAACGGCTTGCATGGGCTAAATCGACGTCGTTAATTGAGACTATTGGGTCTCATTTCAAGGAAGAAACTTCTGAACAAAGGAGGGCATTTGTACACGAGTTCAGAACTAAGTACGTAAATACAACCGTTGTCAATTTGGTCTTTCTTGGTCTTATACACACACACACACACACATACATATATATATATATATATATATATATATATATATATATATATTGGCCTCCAGCATAGACATTTGTACCAATTCCCCAAGCAAAGACATTTAGTTTAAGATTATCCTATCATTTGTTAAAAAAAGGCAAATGCTAGAATTATATAGTTTAATTATATATGTCTATAAGTACTCATTAGCATCGCCTAGGAAAAATTTGTGCACATGTACATGAGGAATCGGTTGTTGAGGAAGCATGCATTTACGTGCATTGTATGAGAGATTAATTTACACGTGCCTTGTGTTACAGGAAGATGAATACAAACAAGAAACGGCAGGAACTTATTGAGACCTTGCTGGCAACCATACACCACTTCTCAATGGACGCAATGGCGGCGCATCGCCAAAACATCAGCCACCCTCTACGCCAAGCTGTGAGTTCCTAGCAAAACACCATAAAGTTACACCCTAAAATCAATTGGCAACAGAGGGAATAGCCCAACTCCTATAAGCCATTCGAATGAGACTTCAACTTTTGACGTGCGATAAATTTTCACATCCTCACAATCCCAAAAATCTAATTTGGGTTTTTCTGTTTTGTTTCATTAACTAAATACGGTGGGAAAACTGGCTTCTGAAGTGGCAAGAGAAAGGAGATATGCACCAAGATGAAGCCACGCTGCTGGTGGAAACGATAAATCAAACCGCTGGCATTTCACTTTCAGAGGGGAAATTGTTGTCCAATGATCCAGACCATAACCAACTTCTGAAGATCACCAACAGAGTTTGCAACAGACTCCGGTGCTACCAAAACCAAAAGCACAAGGTTGGAAATTTAAACCTATTTCTGCATTAGGGTAAGCTATACTTTCTCCAGATTCTGTTTTTGGGGCGTCTTTGATATAGTTCTCGTTTTTTTTTTCTCAGGTGAATGAAAACGGCAGTTACATTGTAACAACCCAGGAAATCGAATCAGACATGCAGCACCTCGTGCAAATGGTGCTCCAAAAGCCTTTGCACAGCGCAGATTCTTCGAGCAAGCAAACCTATTTTGCGGTCGCGAGGAGCTTTTTCTATTGTGCGTACTCAGACCCTGAAACCATCAACCACCACATTACCAAAGTACTCTTCGAGAGAGTAATTTGATATCTTTCTGTATAGGATTGTTGGAAATTTTCTATAAATTGTGGGTTATGGTTATGGAGGATGAAAGAATACTATAGAAAACTAGATTTTAATCCCTAAATAAGATAAAGTTTAAAAAAAATGTCTTATATAAGATTAAAAATTGATTTAGTCCCTAGACTCTATTTAATATCAGCATATGTATTCAATGTCTCTCATTTGAATTGGATAATTTTATGAATTTAAATTTTTTGAAAATATTATAAATGTTAATTCTCATTATGGTAAGTATCTTATATAAGAAAATATTTTCGTACAGATATTTCGATACACTTATGTTTTTGCATATTTTCTTATGTGCCACTAATTCATTACAATATATTTCAGTACAAACTTTCCGGTACATTAGGTTAGTATAATATGTTTAGGTACGGACATTTTGGTACACTGGTTTAGTATAATATATTTAGGTAGCGACATTTCGGTACACTAGTTTAGTATCATATAGTTAGGTATGGAATTTTCGGTACACTTATGTGTTTGCATATTTCTTATGTGCAATGTGATGACCCGTCCCTAATTATCTATGTAATTTCTTCCCGAATATGTGAATTGGCTATTATGCCCTTGTTGGCAAGTGACGTGGACTTGTTTATTCGCTCTTAATTATTTTTCTCACCATTGCATTTAAATTGTACACATTGTTACGAGAGTACGAGAATTTTTATCAGTGTAAAAACACTATTTCGGATAGATTTTCGATTCTCTTTTCTATAGAAAATCTAAACCCTAACCTTGGTTTTCTTTAAAGCCAACTTGTGCACTCCCCATTATTTCACTCCCTCAAATCTCTCACCAATCCCATCAATTCCCTCCTCACGGCACCCAATCAGAAAAGCAAAAGAAAAAGCTCTCTCTCTTCCTTCTCTCTCTCCCTCCCGAAATCTCTCTTTCTATGCAACTGCCATGGACGAGCACCAATGCTCGTAGATCAAGCTTAAAAACCTCACAATTACGTTCATCTCATATTCACGAACTAAACCCTACCAATCAAACCTGTTTTAGACGAGTTTTGACTCGTTAACTCGGAAGGTCCGAACTCGGACAATTTAGGTTCGACGTGATTTCGAACGAGTTAGGAGGTTTTGAAGCTTGGGTAAGCTTATACGCAACTCCTCGAGGCCCCTACAGTAATTTGGAAGAAGTTTGGAAATGAAACGACCGAGTTTCTAAGAGTTGACTTTTGGCCGAATCTTTCGAGGTGTTTTCCTACCACCTTTGTCCACTTTTTGGACTCCAAAGAGGTACAACGCAATTCTACTCTTTATAAGCTTCAAATCCATATAAAATAGGTTGAAAATGGTTGAGAAATGAAGAAGTTATGCAAGTTTGAAAATTTTCTAGAAAACTGGCGAGATTCGAGATGCAAACGGTGGCACCGGAGGTGAAGGACGGTGGCGGACGACAAAGCTTGCCGGAGAAGATAGGGAATATTCCATCAAAGTTGACGAAATATTCTAACAACGTCAGGTAAAGCTGTTAAACTTTGTTATGTATTTAACGGAATATTCCATCAAACTGACAGAATATTCCTGACGGACATCAGAGGTCTGCCTGCGTGTGGGGGCGCGTGCGGTGTCTAAAAATTTATCTGAAATTTTGTATAGGTCTGTGACGTCGAGTAGATCGATTTCATGTATTTAAACCCTAGGTTTGGGCAAACTATAGGGGTTTTATTTAGGTTTCCATATATGTGCTTTAATTAATTCTATTATAGTTATTTCACATATAGGGGAAATGTATCCCGATGACTTACAGGGCCAGGCTAGGCTCGGAGGCTACGACTCGGCGACGTACTTGTGAGTGGGCAGTTTGTTTTTATACCTATACATAGTTATAGTTTCCATAAATGCGTATTTACTTCATTTTTAGCTTATATGGCCTAGTATCATTATTGTGATATGAATTGTGATAAATGCTGCTATATGGTTGGGATATTACTATCATGACATTCATACATATTTGTACATGCTCATCTGCTCCACCCCGGTGTTAGTACTCCGTCCAGGGCCAGGGCCAGTCTTTCACGTGTATGTTCACATCTGCACCATTCGCTCGCCTTAGATCCAAGTTAGGTGTCAGTCCTGTCGTACACATTGCATTAGGCAATTCTGACTCGTATATGACCGCGCCTCGGCGCCAGTCTTCACATGATCGTAGTACTATAGCTTATTGATTACACCTAGTCCTGTTGTACAGGTTGCATTATGCAACTCCAACTCGATTGACTATACTTGTTTATCACATGATTATATTACTGTGGCATTTGATATATCATGACTTGGCATATTTCTGGTTATAATGATGTTGTACTATTGTTTACATACTTACGTAGTATGTTTTAAGGAAATTATACTTGTTTTACGGCGAGGGGTTAGTATATTCGAAAATAAAGGTTTTCTTATAAGCATTGTGTAGGGTTTAAGCTTTTTTTATAAGCATTGTTTTGCTGACCACTCAACTTTGTTTTTCGCCCCTCCAGGACCTAGATAGTTGATTTCTTAGTGGCACTCGAGGAACCTTTGGCAATTTTGACATTATCTTCGGTTTAGACGTTCGAACTTATCACTGTTGTGTAATAAGTGTACTTTAGCTGCTTTGACTACTCTTTGGTAGTCGTAATGTCTTTTAAGCTCTGAATAATTGTAGTGGGTTATTCCCACGATTACGCACTCTTTCAATGTTTAGTATAATTAGTTCTAATTAGTTTAAAATTTATTCACTTTCTTATATCATTTACCTTATGGTTACGTCATCTCACGATGACGGTCAGTATGCTTCGGTCTTCCTAGGTCAGGGTGTGTCATACAACTAGTTCACTACAATATATTTAGGTATGGACATTTCGGTACACAAATTTAGTAAAATATATTTAGGTATGGACATTTCGGTACACAAATTACATTTTACCCCCTGAGGTTTGGGGTCAATTTCAATTCCTTACAACATCTTTAAAACATTTCAATTTCATACATTTACTTTCATTTTATTTCAATTTCATACATCCGTTAGAAAATCTGTTAAGTAAACCGTTAAGTGATGATGTGGCAAATATAGGATCCACATTTGTGCTGACGTGGCTGTCAAATTTGTGCCATGTGGCAAAAATAATTATTTTTTATGCATTTAAAATATTATAATAATTTACCCTTAAAAAACAAAACAAAATGCTCGTTTTAGCCCTATGGCCCTCCAAGATCCTCTAAGATATTAATATTTTAATGAACAGATGCAGTGTATAAGATATTAATACATAACCAAGTTAACCTACGAGCATAAGCTCTCTCAACTAGCATGTATAAGATACACTAGTGATTGACTTTAGTGCAAGTGGGAGATTGTTGGAAATATGCCCTGAAAGTCAATCTTTGAAAGAAACCTTTCAGGACAATGAATGGATGTATAAATGACTCTTATACATCAAATGGCAAAGATACTAATTAGGACTATCTCTATAAACGATATATGTCCTAAATAGTGAATCCATGGACAATGGATTGATGGAAGATGTAATCTAATGATGTTAGACTACAGAGACCTTCTTCACATAACCATCATGTCCAAAAGGTTCATGGTCATAGGATTGTCGGAGGGATACTGACAATGCATAGACCGGTACATACGGTGTCCGCTTCAATTAGAATGATGGAAAGTCTCATCCCATTCGTGTAGTGACACTAAGACAAGTATGTAGGTGCTCATTAAGGGAATGAGTTCACTGAACACAATCGAACGAGAGTACTTGCATGGAGGTCTACTCACATGTCAAGCAAGTAACTCTAATGGTTGGAATAATGTAAGTAGTCCTTTGACCTGAGACATCATCGTTGTCTTGTGGTTAAGTACTTGATCTTTGATTATGTCAAAGTCACTCTATCAGAGTGTCCACGGCATAGTCGGGGTTAAGCCACTTAGTCATGAAGGCAAGTGAATGTTCAACAAGGAATCTCTAATCCTCGTTATGAGAGGATAAATACTCTAAGATATGATTCGGAAATCTTCGGCCGAAGTATCGAGCGTAATAAAGGAAAGCATTCCTGTACGACTCAATTGAATCATATAAGAAGGAATAATCACATTAGGGGTTTGACATAATATATACATACCCTAGTGATGTGATTGAGAGTATTGTTTTAGAGAATGATCGAATTACATTGTAATTCCAACTGAATAGGTTCTCTGAACAACTTCTACATTAGCTTGGATAGCCATGATATATGGTTAGATGTCACTCATGGCTTGTGAGTTCTTCTAGATGATTAAATGTAGTCGTCAAAGAAGAAGGTGAATTAAAAGTAAGTTTTAATTCACTAAGTGATTGGATTAACTATAATCAATTGGATTGGTGCCAATCACCTCACTGCCTTGCTAATTAGAACCTAAAATGATTGTTCACCAATACACTCTTGTAGTGAGTAATTAATGGATGATGGAAATAATTAATTGGATTAATTAAGTGTTGTGATTAATTAGAAAGTCTAAAGAAATCATAAAAGCGATATAAGATCGTTTTGGGCTTAAAGAAACGTTCGGGTTTAATTGGGCCCATTGGGCCTAAACCCATTGGGCTTTTATTCAAGCATTGAATGACTTGAAATATATAAAAGCCCAAAGCCCAAACAACACTAAAGGGGCCGGCCATATAGAGTGAAAAGGAGAGATATGTAGTCAAGTTGTTGGCTAGGTCTCTTTGGCTATAAAAGGAACTTTATAGCAAATGTTTTCATGAGGGTTTTTTGAAGTGTTTGAAGAACAAAAGAGAAAAAGAAATATAACTCTTTCACACTCAAAGGGCCGGCCACCTTAGGGGGAATTTATCTAATCATCTTTTTCACCCCTTTGGTTATTCCTTCATCCTTCTCACTACACTAGTGGGTGAGGATCTTTAGAGGTTTTCAATCTTGGAAACTTGAAGAGAACCTAGGAGCACTCATACTAACAAAGTGGAGGAGGCAAGGAAAGAGGCTAGGCTCAAGGAGTTCAAGGAGCAAAGGTCTTGGAGGTGGTCCATCCTTGGTCTAAGATCTAGATCAAGAGGTATAAAACTACTCCTTAACTTTGTTCTTAACTTATATGTTTTGATGCATCTTACATAAACCTATGCATCTTGAAGGGGATTTATTTGACTAGTGCTTTGATATTATTTGATAACATGCTTCCGTTGCTTTCGTATATAAATTTTGAATTGTATATGCATGCTAGTCAATATGAAATCCCACATGAAATCTCATAAATTTCCCTTCAACGATGACGGTCAGTATGCTTCGGTCTTCCTAGGTCGGGGTGTGTCATACAACTAGTTCACTACAATATATTTAGGTATGGACATTTCGGTACACAAATTTAGTAAAATATATTTAGGTATGGACATTTCGGTACACAAATTACATTTTACCCCCTGAGGTTTGGGGTCAATTTCAATTCCTTACAACATCTTTAAAACATTTCAATTTCATACATTTACTTTCATTTTATTTCAATTTCATACATCCGTTAGAAAATCTGTTAAGTAAACCGTTAAGTGATGATGTGGCAAATATATGATCCACATTTGTGCTGACGTGGCTGTCAAATTTGTGCCATGCGGCAAAAATAATTATTTTTTATGCATTTAAAATATTATAATAATTTACCCTTAAAAAAACAAAACAAAATGCTCGTTTTAGCCCTATGGCCCTCCAAGATCCCCTAAGATATTAATATTTTAATGAACAGTACATGGTCATATTTGCCTCCATCTCCAACCAAGGGCCAGAGGGCCAGAAGGCTCGTTTTAGCCCTGTCACAAAAAACCGTCTCCAACCGAGGGTCAAAGTGTCATAGGGCCAAACATAATTTATTATTTAAAAACTACAACTTAAATTCAAATCCAACGGCTAAGTTGTTTCATAGGACCAAACATAATTTAATATTTTAAGTTTCATGTTGTATAATTTTTATGTTGGTTAATGTTATTTAATGTTGTTTCATGTTACTTAATTTAATTTAATGTTGTATAATGGCTTAGGAAGTTATAGGAAAAAAAATAGAATTTAAAAAAAATATGAAACAAATTTTGTGAAATAGAAGTTATAGGAAAAAAATGGAATTTAAAAAAAATATGAAACAAATTTTGTGAAATAGAAGTTATAGGAAAAAAAATAGAATTTAAAAAAAAAATATGAAACAAATTTTGTAAAATAGAAGTTATACGAAAAAAAAAATATGAACCAAAATTTGTAAAATATAAGTTATAGAAAAAAAAAGTTTAAATTCATAAAAAAAAAATTTGAATACAACGGCTGGCTAGCCGTTGATATTCAAATTAGTGTCGGTTTTAATCGACATTGTTCAAACTGCTATTATATTAACATTGCTATTAGTCGGTTATAACCGACACTAATAATATAGTATATATTATTTCTGTCGGCTATAATCGACAGAAATAACAAAACTTTAAAAAAAAATGACCAGCCCCGGGCTGGCTGGCTGCATGCAGCCAACCCTGTTATCTTAACGGGTCGTGTCGTGTCACACCCGTTATGACCCGTTAAGAAAAATATATATTTTTTTTAATTTGCACATACCACATATTGCCACATAAATATTACTTCAAAACATTAAAACATTTGTCATTTAAGTACTATAACTACACTAGAAAATAAGAGCCTAATAAAAAAATAATACATACATTACTAATCTATTACAAATATTAAATGTGCAAGGATATGCAAAATGAAAGAGTTTTTGTTTTCAAGGTTGTAAGTCTTTCTCAAAAGATTAAATCTCAGCCGATCCAAATGGTTATCAAGTTTTTAAATTTAATTTAATATATATAATTATATTATATAATTACTATAGTTTTTAGGGGTATAAAATTGTTAAATTAATATATATAATTATTATAGTTGATTCATACTTTTATTAAGTATATAACATAGGATTTTGTGATATCCACATCCACTAGTGTAAATATTTTAAATTGAAGATCGAATTCATTCTTTGTATTCATATATGGTCAAGGACTGTAGCTGTAAAAAATCATCAAAATCGGAGTTAAAATAACCGTTAAATCGTGATTTTCGTTTATAACCGTCGAAAAGTTTTGTCCCGTTACTTGATCTCTGAATGTTTTTTTTTGTGATTTTTTGCTTATGTGATCTCGAACCATATATAAACAAGTTTAACGGTTGGGATTGTGGAAATTAGTTTCGGAGAATTCGTATCCCATCAAAACAATAGATTGACTAACACTTAGAGTTTATTTATACTTTCATTAAGTATAACAGAAGATTTTGTGGTATCCACTTGTGTAAATATTTTAAATTGAAGATCGAATTCATTCATTGTATTCATATAGGGTCAAGGAGTGTAGCTGTAAAAAATCATCAAAATCGGAGTTAAAATAACCGTTAAATCAAGATTTTTCGTTTATAACCGTCGAAAAGCTTTGTCCCGTTACTTGATCTCTAAATGTTTGATTTTTGTGATTTTTTGCTGATGTGATCTCGAAGCATATACAAATAAGTTTGACGGTTGAGATCGTTGAAATTAGTTTCGGAGAATTTGTATCCCATCAAAACAATAGATTGACTAACACTTAGAGTTTATTTATACTTTCATTAAGTATAACATAAGATTTTGTGGTATCCACTTGTGTAAATATTTTAAATTGAAGATCGAATTCATTCATTGTATTCATATAGGGTCAAGGAGTATAGCTGTAAAAAATCATCAAAATCGGAGCTAAAATAACCGTTAAATCGTGATTTTTCATTTATAACCGTCGAAAAGATTTGTCCCGTTACTTGATCTCTGAATGTTTGTTTTTTGTGATTTTTTGCTGATGTGATCTCGAAGCATATACAAACAAGTTTGACGGTTGGGATCGTTGAAATTTGTTTCGGAGAATTCGTATCCCATCAAGTTCAATGGTGTATATATATCACTGTTCTAAAAATCCCCGCCTAGCGCCGCCTAGGCGCTAGGCGGCAGGTCACCGCCCCGATTAATGCCTAGGCGTTTGAAAATTAATGAAGGGCGCCTAGACTAGTTGAGGCGCCCGCCTAGACCGCCTAGCCCGCCCAGACCCGCCTAGGCACCTGCCTAGGTTGCGACTCACTTTGATAGAAAATAGATAACTTTCAATTTGCATTTAATTTTTTTCAATAAATTGAAAGAGACTTGTTGAATACTTAAATGGGCACACACTATATATGTTTGTTCCCCATGTTTTCATTATGTTCCAATACTTTATAATACATATGTCATTCTATTTTGTAGTTTATGATGAAATTATATATATTTTAAGTATAAACAGACATTTATTTAATATAATGGATTTACTTATATCCGCCTAGACCCCCCGCCTAGCCGCCTAGGCGCTAGGCCCTAGCCTGCCACCCGACTAGCGCCTACCGTCTTTTAGAACCTTGATATATATATATATATATATATATATTAAGTAGATTTAAATCTATTTATTTTGTATGTATAATTGACCGGTACACAGATTAGTACATCACGTGTCATTATAAAAATAGTGGGATATATCATATGTGCGATAAAAAGTTAATAACTTAAAAAAAAAATATTCTCACCATTGCACTTCTATTAATTTTCATTTTTCCCTCTCTTTTTTGTTTCCTTTTCAACTTTTCATATAATTTTCACTTTTCCCTCCACCCTATCCATCCATCTTTCCCCAATTCCCTCTCTTTTTTGTTTCCTTTTCAACTTTTCTTATCATTTTCATTTTCCCTCCATTTTTCTTCAAAAAGGGCGGCACTGCAGCAGGGAATGGAATGGATCAATTATGGAATCAAAATTCAAATCAATGGATGCATACATATTAATTAATAATTATTATAGTTTTTATAATTCAAAATTTAATATATATATATATATATATAATTATTATAGATAGTTAATATTTTGGGGTATAATTATTATAGTATATATAATTATTATAATTATTATAGTTAATTTAAAAAATATATATATAGATATTTATTATAGTTTTTAAGGGTATAAAATTGTTAAATTAATATATATAATTATTACAATATTTTTTTAGGATTATAAAATTATAAAATTAATATTCTGCTTATCGTGTATCGTGTTACCCACGTGTATACCCGAATCAACCCGTTATCTTAACAGGTGCTTATCGGGTTACCCGATAACGACCCGATTCGTTATCGTGTTAATTTCGTGTCGTGTCGTGTCGGGTTATCGGGTCGTGTCAGAAATTGTCAGACCTACCTCCAGCCCTCTCTAATTTCGTGGGCCCTCCCAGATTCCAGAGCCCTTTAGCCTAGTTCTCGGTTGGAGACGATTTTCAGACTATTTTTAGCCATGTGGCCCTCTGTCGGTTGGAGATTGGAGATGGCCTAAAAGTGATGGGGGGCTCGGCCACCGTGGGTTCTTCCTCTGAACCCAGGACTCCTGGATCTACATCTTCCAGCAGCTCGAAGAGCGCGAATCCACTGCGCCCTCGATTCCACCCTCGTCAAGCCCGTCTACACCTTCAAATCCCTCAACGGCGCGATTGATTTTCCACCATCTTCTCCGAGACTGACGCCGATCAGTGCGCCCTCCTCTTCGCCAACTGCCCCGGCCGCTCAAAGTCTCCAGGGACGTCAAATCGACGGTGTACAACCTCGAGGGGAAGACGAACGACCACTGCGATTACCTCTCTGCCGGTAAAACCATTATCCTAGGTTTACTTCCTGTTATCTTTAGTTTACACATCTCTTTCTCCCTTCTTCAAAATCAAAAGATTCATCTTTCTCTCTTTCTCCTTTCTTCAAAATCAAAAGATTCATCTTCCTCCTTCGCGATTAATTCGGTCTTTTTTTTTTTAATTTGAGGGCTAGGTTTTGTTTGAGCCATGATTTCCAGCGAAAAAGGGCACGAGAAATCTTCTAAATTGAAACAGCCCACCGCCTCACAACCGCCGCATTTGTTCTCGGATCTTCAACCCAGTTCCCCATTATTTTTTTCCTCACCTTTTGTTAGATTCTCATCCAAAAAAAAAACAAAACCAAAAAAGTAAAAGGAAACTAACCTGAAGCATCAATCGTCTGTTTTCGTGTATGAATTGCAGTTGGGTTCTTAGTATTTATGGTTTTTCTCTAGGGGAAGAGAAAAAAATCTTGCTGGCAGATTGAACCCAGAAATCTCGGTCTGCAGGGACAAAAAGATCTTTGCTTATGGGTTTCTTTTGTTTTGAATTTTTAAGGTTGTTTGATGGATTTGAAGACCTTGGTGAGATAGAGATTTTAGAAATTTTTTGTTTTGATGGGGGTTTGCTAGAGCAACAAAATCAAGGCTAAAAGTCTTTTCAATACAAGTAATGGGGAAGAAGACGGGGTGTCGGTTCAGGGAAGAAGACGGGGGTGTTGGTTCGAGGAAGACGGCCCCTGGAAAATAAGGGGTCAGTTTTGGAGACGAAGATGAGAGGGTGGGACATTTTATAATTAAAATTTATTTTATTTATTTTTTGTCCACCTGGCATAAATTTTGTGGGGCCTGTTACAACCACATAGGCATATAACGGAGAAATTGACGGAAAATCTAACGGTTGTATGAAATTGAAATAAAATGAGAGTAAATGTATGAAATTGAAATGTTTTAAAAATGTTGTAAGGAATTGAAATTGACTTCAAACCTGAAGGGCTAAAATGTAATTTACCCTAAAATATATTATGATACAGACGTTTAGTACACTAATTAGAGAAAGTTAAATAAAATTAATGAATTAAAATGTGTAAAATAATAAATTTAAATTTAATGTAATGACATTAAATAAGATGTCTATTAAATATCAAAACAAAAATATAATATGAATTTGAATTAAGTACAATTAAGGGACTAAAATCAATATACAATCTAACACCAGGTTTTTATTAAATTTTAATCTTCTTAAATTATTAAAGTTCAAAAACCCCATAAATAAATTATGTTCTCATCCTGAAACCTTATTTCTTTTTTTATTTTTGATCAGGGTGTTATTGTCCTTATCATACTTACATATTAAATTATTTACATGTCATTATATGTCAATTTTAAAACTAAAAAACTTATTAATCATTTCTAAATATAGTTTTAATTTGTACCTATTCTATAAGTTTGTACCGATATTCTTTTTAGTTTTAATTTGTACATATAATTTTAAAACTGTAATATGTACCCATATTTTTTTAATTGAATTTGTACCCATAGTTTTTTTGTTTTAAAGTATATCAATAATTTCTTAAAATATATTAATAATTACTTAGGTACATTATTATTTTTTTGTTAGTGAAGAATAATATTACTCTATTATAGAATTTTAAGTAATTATTATATTGTGGAAATATTATTTTGACTTTGTTTACATTTTATAATCTGTGGGATATTGAATGCTTATGTAAAAGTTAAATCCCTTAAATGATGCTAGGAACATTTATCAAATTATTTAAACAAACAAGGCTTCAATATGCAAGTGGCCATTTACCACAGTGGTGGAAAGGTGTTGAACCCTTGCATGACAGCCCCAGTCAGTGACCAATCTAACATTTAATCTAACAAAATTTATCGTTAGACAAAAAAAAAACAAGGTTTCAATCTAACAATTAAGTTGACTAGGGATTGCAACAAAAATGACCCATGAAAGATTATTACAAGGCACGTCTAGTAACTACGATATCTTTCAAATTTTATCTGCCCCCACATTTTGTGTGCAAATGATATGCGAATAAAATAAGAGTAGACAGAAAAAAAACTGAGACAATTTATAAAGCATTTAGAATGAAAGGAAGCAATCTTCACTCTCCAAGATAAAGAAAACTGCAAAATTATAAAATAATTAATCCTTCAAGAAGATTGAAATTTAAAATAAACTTGGTGTTAGATTACATATTGATTATAATCCCTTGATGTGCCCTTAATTTAAAATAATTAATGTACATTTTCTTTAATGTCTCCCATTAAATATTTAAATTTATTAATATACAAATTTTTATTTATTTTTTGACCAAAAAAGAGTTTTTTAATTTATTAATTTTATTTAACATTCTTCAACCTTGAAATACTCAATTAATGTACCTAGCTAAATGTTAGTACCGAAATGTATTATATTGAACTAACATATTTAAATGTTAGTACCGAAATGTATGTACTGAAATATATGCACCGAAATGTATTATATTAAATTAATATACCTAAATGTGTGTACTGAAATGTATGTTCCGAAATGTTAGTACCGAAAAGTATTATATTGAATTAATGTACCTAAATATTTGTATCAAAATCTTTATATCGAAATGTGTGTATCTAAATGTATGCACCATAATGTATTATGATGAATTTAATGTGCCTAAACGAAGAAGACATTCCGACCCAAAAAAAAAAACGAAGAAGACAAAGTACATCGAAATATATTGTATAACAAAAATTAGTTTATCTAAATGTTTACAACAAAATATATTACGATAAATGAAATGAAAATGAAAATTATAATGAAATAAAATTGATACATTAAAAATTAGGAAGAAAAAGAGAAATAATTAAAAAATCAAAATATAATTAATAAATAAGGTTATTAATGTATCAAGGAACTAAAATTATATTTTAATCTTACTTATGGTTTTAATCTAAAATTCATATTTGCCAAAAATTAAAATGAAGTTTTCTAAAATTATAACAACACCTCAAAGGTAATCACATCTGAAAACAAATTATGGCTTATATCCACGTTTCTTAACGTAAGTGCTCCATCCACAATCCACATCATCTCTAGTCAGAATAGTCTGACTCGAACGCCGCATGCATTTAATTGCCTCAAAAACTAATGATAAGAGCTTGAAAACTTTGAGTTTTAATCAAAATAACAAAAATGTGTTGTAAGTGAATAGTACCATGAGTGACTTTTTAGAATAAAAATGTCATTTTTCATTAAAGTGAACAGTATGTGTTTCATTAAAACTCCAATTTTAAAATGACAGGCATTTGTTTCCTCACTAGCATAAATGGTATGCATAGACCACATAATGAACTCAACCCTATTATTTGCTTACCTCAACAATAATCTACCCTGTTTTTTTTTTTGGAAACTCAACAATAATCTACCTTAATGAAGAAAAAAGAATTTGCTTCTCGGCTTGATTTTTTTCGGCTAAATAGCCAAAATGGTCCCTGAGATTTGCATAACTCATCACTTTGGTCCCTAACATTTCAAATCGATAAAAGTGGTCCCTGAGATTGTCCACCATCCATCATTTTGGTCCTTCCATTAAAAACTCCATTAAGTGTCCCGGAGCTCTTGGCTGGAAGTTTGGGCAATTTTCAAAGCTTCGTAACTCAATCGTTTCTTAACCAAATTCAACCCATAATATATCAAAATGAAGATAGGAAAGTGTAGAATAAGATTATTCCTACTTGGAAGCCCAATGGCTGCCGGAGATGGCCAGAAAATAGCCTCAAAGTTGACTAGTCCGAGGGAAAACTGGAAAACTCGCAGTAAACTGGGTAAACTTTAAACGTTCATAACTTCTTCAATACTCAACGAAATCAAGTGATTAAAAATGAAAATCATACTTCTCGATGAGACGAAGAGAATGGTACCTTTTTCGACAGCTAACTCGCCGTGATTTGGTCGAAAAACGGCTTGAAATTGGTTGTCTTGGTCTCGAGTTAGCTACTTTCGAGCAATTTTCCAGCCAACCCACGGCTATTTAGTCATCTAAAAAGGTATCATTCTCTTCGTCTCGTCAAGAAGTATGATTTTCATTTTTGAATCACTTGATTTCGTTGAGTATTGAAGAAGTTATGAACGTTTAAAGTTTATCTAGTTTCCGGCGAGTTTTCCAGTTTTCCCTCGGATCAGTCAACTTTGAGGCTATTTTCCAGCTATATCCGGCAGCCATTGGGCTTCCAAATATGTATAATCTTATTCTATACTTTCTTATCTTCATTTTGATATATTATGGGTCGAATTTGGTTAAGAAACGATTGAGTTACAAAGCTTTGAAAATTGCCCAAACTTCCAGTCAAGAGCTCCGGGACACTTAACAGAGTTTTTAACGGAATGACCAAAATGATGGATGGTGGACAATCTCAGGGACCACTTTTATCTATTTGAAATGTTAAGGACCAAAGTAATGAGTCATACAAATCTTAAGGATCATTTTGACTATTTGGTCAATTTTTTCCTTAACTCTTATTTACCGATAAGAAAATTAAACATTTACAATTTTGTAAAATAATATTTCCAATTCCAACATCCAAAATCCAAATGCAGCAAGTAAACTAAAGCTAGTTTCTTTTTTTGCAAAAACCAAATATCGAACCAATCGACAACTACACAAACGCCCAATTATACTCAACAAAATTGAGCACAGCCCAACTGTAACTGCATTAACAAAGCAAATACCTGCATGATCTCTCGAACCCGGTACTCAACATCCGGGGTAAGAGCAAGGGCGACATCGGGGGACAAATTGGAATTGCCAATGCTCTGTGCTACGACCTCTATCGCTTCTTTCGGCACATAGCTCATCTTTATTTGATCTGACAATTTTTTTTCGCTTAATTCTTACATAAACCCTCTTGCATCAATGACCATCCCCACTGGTTCTGGAAAGCAATTATCGAATTAATAAGAAAAACCCTAATAAGCTACGAAATTGGCCAATTGGGTATGAAATTTTGTAACAAAAAATTTGCAGGGAAACGAGATTAAGCAGAAAGAAAGTCCCAAAAACTCTTCTGGCCTGTCCGTCAGCTTCATGATTATGTATATTTGTACATGTGGAGCAACATAGATATATCCATATTTTACACATGCAGTTTAATGTATGAGTAATGTTAGGAGATTAAATTAGTAGCCAAAATTTTGTAAACTAAATGACATGAAAGTTGATGACTGGATTATTACTTAAACGTTGATAAACATGCTCATTTTTTATTTGTGACACATTTAGCTTTGCTTGTAAATGATGGAAGTGATGAAGTTCGAACCATGATTATCAGTTCAAAAGTTGGGATTATTATTTTCATGGGCCTATAAATCAATTAGGCCCAAACCGTAATTTTTGGCTTTCGAGGCGATTATTTGCCTATATATTATGTGATTCGAACTTCGAACAGATTTCAACGGTAAGAAAATATATCTGGTTGAACTGAATGAAAGAGGCAAGCGTGTCACTAATATTACGGTCTGGTATAATTATTGTTATCAGTGACCCAATGCGTGAATAAAATGCCATATCCATCGCCAATTCCTCAGCTAATTGCCTCTCATGAACAAAAGCAACTTGTAACTCAAGTGCTTGAGAGCATTAATCGTTGCACAAGAGGTCACGATTTCAATTCACACAGCTTCCAACGTTATTCACAATATATGATTCGTTGTAGTTGCTCCAATTGTATCTAACACGACTTTCCCACAAATCGTTGGGTCAAGTTCGTCACGCTATTGAAACAATAAAAGATGTATAACGTCCATGTGATGCATTCATAGGCGAAGGAATATGTCAACAATTTTGCTTAGTGACTGATTCTTTTCACCTCATTTCAAAGCCTTGAAAAACATGCTTCAAAGCAAGAAAACACACAAGTCATTCACGGCAACAACATCAAAACACACAAACAGGAGATCTTCATACTCGGTGCAGACTTATAGTTGCTATTATTACAAGTATTTGATCAACAAAAATATCACGGCAACCAGAACCACCATCCCGACAACAGATAAAAGCATGCACATGCAGGAGCAGCCACCTTTTGTGCGCTTGTTCAAAACTGCCAAGTTTTTCTGCACCCGCTGTTTTGGCATTAACGGGTAGACAAAATAGTACGTGATTAATATTTGCTCCCAATAAAACATTGCAATTCTTAAGGAAACAAAACAAAGATCAAAACAATCAACTTCAGCGACGGTAAGGAATCGCAATACCCCACAGATACTATAACATGCTCTAAAAGCTTCGTCAGCAGACCTCAAATCAAATCTGGAATCTAATTTATATGATTCTAATTCGTCTGCAAACCCTTTTTTTTCACAATGAGGAGTCGCAAACTCGAATGCACATCCTCTTTTATTGGGTTCTTTTTCTTTTCTAATAAATTGAACACCACCCAAAGCGGTAGCAGCAAATATTTAAGTTTACTTTACTGACAAATGTAAGTGAAAAGTTTCTTCTCTTACCACTCAACCAAGCATTTTCTTTCAGTTTTCCCTTTCCTAAAAGTCAACCAATAGAATAGCAAATTAAAGCCCATTCTAGTAGGCATAATGTGATGCAATTTGGACTCCCAAATATTGTACAACAGTACATTGATTTAAATTGATCGTGAAGTTTTTTGGCTGATAAAATCCATTGATCTAGTACATTGGGCTCATGTACAGCCTTCTCAATACAATTTAAGGACATATCTTAGTGCTAAAGTTAGTTCAGGTTAAGAGCTCCTGTTCCTAGCACAGAATCTAGTTTTCCCAATAAATAATTTTTATAGCTAACATTTAAACCTAAGAGTTATCCAAAATCTTAAGTTATTCCTCACAATCTCAGCCGAAACCCTCACTTAAAGTTATGTAAAAACATGAACCACTGGCAGCCAAAAAGATGAGAAAAAAAAACTAAGTAGAATTAAAAGATTTATCACTTAAATCCCATTACTTTTGTTTCCTTCAGTCTCCCTATCAATTCCTAACATCTTTGAAGTAACATAATTTTCTTCACTCGACAGCATCTACTGTTTAACTCCGCCTATGTAAGTTTATCTTACATTGCCGGTCCCAAGCCCGGATAAAGGAGGAGGGGGAGGGCGTCAGGTAGTCGACAGCCGGCACTCCATAATTACGTCGAATCCTTATGAAAATGAATCAAGAACGAAATCGCGCTAAAGCTAGGGCGTCACCCGTAAGTGGCGCGCTGTGTGGCCCGAGCACAGTGATAAGTGAGCAAGGGTCGCTGTATCTCCATCGGCACCTGGATGCAGTGTTAAATGAGCAAGGGGGCCATAGAAACTTCTTTTCGAACGACTCCACTCAAAGTTGTTTGGGAGCATATGCTCCTATCAACTCTACACGGGACACACAAAAGAAGTACTTTGATCCTATTAGACGGGGGAGGGTAAAGAAGCTAGGACAGAAGGGTAGAGTTCAAGAGAGCAAAATGCGTTTAGGAACGTGGAATATAGGAACCTTAACGGGAAAATCTATGGAAGTAGTGGAAGTTATGGTGAGGAGAAGGATAAATGTTATGTGCCTACAAGAAACTAAGTGGGTTGGTCGTAAGGCAAAGGATCTAGAAAACTCAGGGTTTAAACTTTGGTATTCGGGCACAAATAGAACGAGAAACGGTGTTGGCATCATCGTGGACAAGACCTTGACACAAGATGTTGTAGATGTCAAGAGGGTAGGAGATAGAATCATGGCAATCAAGATTGTAATAGGACAAGAACTTATCAATGTGATTAGTGCGTACGCACCTCAAGTAGGGTTGGATACGAGTTCGAAGGAGAAATTTTGGGAAGACCTTGGAGACTTGGTGCAAGGAATTGCTCAGACGGAGAAGATATTTATAGGAGGAGATTTAAATGGACACGTGGGCAGGGAGACAGGCAACTATGGAGGTTTTCATGGTGGCCATGGTTTTGGGGAGAGAAACGAGGATGGGGAAGCTATCTTGGATTTTGCAATGGCATATGATCTCTTCTTAGCTAACACCTTCTTTAAGAAGAGAGAAGAACATGTGATCACCTACAAGAGTGGGTCGTCAAAAACACAAATAGATTTTCTTCTAATGAGGAAAGGGGATCGTATAACTTGTAAGGATTGCAAAGTTATACCAGGAGAGAGCGTGGCTAATCAACATCGCTTGTTGGTGATGGATGTGCATATCAAAAGAGTGAGAAAAAAGAACAAGACTTGGAAGTGCCCAAGGACTAGATGGTGGAATCTAAAAGAAGAAAAACAAACCATTTTCAAAGAGAAAGTAATCACCCAGTGTGTGTGGGACAGAGAGGGGGAAGCTAGCCAAATGTGGGATTCCATGGCTAGTTGTATCCGAAA
Source organism: Malus fusca (assembly GCA_035220775.1). NCBI lineage: Eukaryota > Viridiplantae > Streptophyta > Magnoliopsida > Rosales > Rosaceae > Malus > Malus fusca. Next base: position 29,419,763 of record CM069069.1, read on the forward strand.
AGTAGCAAAAGAGGTATTAGGAGAGTCCAAGGGCTTTGCCCCACACCAAAAGGAATCTTGGTGGTGGAATGAGGAGGTACAAACAAAGGTGAAGGCTAAGAAGGAATGTTGTAAAGCCTTATACAAGGATAGGACCGATGAAAATGGTGAAAGGTATAGAAAAGCGAAGCAAGAGGCGAAAAAAGCTGTGCGAGAAGCTAAGTTAGCGGCTTATGACGATATGTATAAGCGACTAGATACCAAAGAAGGAGAGTTGGATATCTATAAACTAGCTAGAGCAAGGGAAAAGAAGACAAGGGACCTAAACCAAGTGAGGTGCATCAAGGATGAGGATGGAAAGGTTCTTGCTACAGAGAACGCGGTTAAAGACAGATGGAGAGGTTATTTTCATAATCTTTTCAATGAAGGACATGAAAGGAGTGCTTCTTTAGGGGAGTTGAGTAACTCAGAAGAGTGTAGAAACTACTCTTTTTATCGTCGAATCCGGAAGGAAGAAGTGGTTGTAGCTTTGAAGAAGATGAAGCATAGAAAAGCAGTAGGCCCAGACGATATACCAATCGAAGTGTGGAAAGTTTTGGGAGAGACAGGTATAACATGGCTCACTGACCTTTTCAATAGGATTTTGAAAACGAAAAAGATGCCAAATGAGTGGCGAACGAGCACTTTGGTGCCTATCTACAAGAATAAGGGCGACGTACAAAATTGCATGAACTATAGGGGTATTAAGCTAATGAGTCATACAATGAAGCTCTGGGATAGAGTCATTGAGCATAGATTGAGGCAAGAGACACGGGTTTCGGACAACCAATTCGGGTTCATGCCAGGGCGCTCAACCATGGAGGCAATCTATCTCTTACGAAGATTGATGGAAAGATATAGAGATGGGAAAAAGGATTTACACATGGTCTTTATAGATTTGGAAAAAGCGTATGATAGGGTCCCAAGAGACATTCTTTGGAGGATTCTAGAGAAGAAAGGAGTACGAGTAGCATATATCCAAGCTATAAAGGATATGTATGAAGGAGCAAAGACTGCCGTAAGAACTCATGAAGGACAAACCGAAAGCTTTCCCATAATTGTAGGATTACATCAAGGCTCATCCTTAAGTCCTTACCTTTTTGCGTTGGTAATGGATGAGTTAACAGGACATATTCAAGATGATATGCCTTGGTGTATGCTTTTCGCAGACGATATAGTGTTGATAGATGAAACTCAGGAAGGGGTAAATGCAAAGCTTAACCTTTGGAGAGAAGTGTTGGAATCTAAAGGTCTTCGCCTAAGCCGATCAAAGACAGAATATATGGAGTGCAAGTTCAGTGCAAATGGAGGCCAAAACGAGTTAGGGGTGAGGATCGGAGATCAAGAAATACCAAAGAGCGACCGTTTTCGTTACCTAGGATCTATCTTGCAAAAGAACAGAGAATTAGATGGAGATCTCCACCATAGAATACAAGCTGGATGGATGAAGTGGAAGAGTGCATCCGGCGTGTTGTGTGACCGCCGTATGCCACTGAAGCTCAAGGGAAAATTTTATAGGACGGCAATAAGGCCGGCGATGCTGTATGGCACAGAATGTTGGGCGGTGAAGCATCAACACGTACACAAAATGGGTGTAGCGGAGATGAGGATGCTTCGTTGGATGTGTGGGCACACGAGAAAGGATAAGATTAGGAATGAGGATATCCGGGGTAAAGTAGGAGTAGCCGAAATTGAAGGAAAGATGAGAGAAAATCGGTTACGGTGGTATGGACATGTGCAAAGAAGGCCTACTAACGCTCCGATTAGAAGATGCGACTATGAGACAGAGGTTCAGGGCCGAAGGGGTAGAGGAAGACCTAGGAAAACTTTGGAAGAGACTCTAAGAAAAGACTTAGAGTACTTGGATCTAACGGAGGACATGACACAGGACCGAGCACAATGGCGTTCTAGGATTCATATAGCCGACCCCACTTAGTGGGAAAAGGCTTTGTTGTTGTTGTTGTTGACAGCATCTACTGTTTCTCCTGTCAGCCTTACTTTTAATAATAATTTTTTTCTTAGAAATACCAAGCAAAGAATTAACTACAGCCCACACTAATCAAAATGCACTTATGAACGACAAGATGCTCAAAAATTTCCACCAGGGACACTTCTGTTGTGTCATGGTAGACACGTCTTTTTTTTCTTTTTTTCTTTTTTTTGTGCTGTTGATTTTCTTGCTTTCTGGGAATTCAGACAGGAGGGAAGAAAGAGTTGTGCAATACTCATTTGCTAAACAAGGGTTCACAATAATTTAAAATACATGAGTTAGATGATTACCCGTAGCCGGGAGTCCGTAACTTCCACTTGATCATCCAAGTCATCCTGCACAATGGGCCAGAAAGAAATAAGTTAAACTGAGAGTAGAAATACATTTTAGATAAATAAGTAATTACTTTTTGGATGGAAGATTCAAAGACACAAGTATTAGAATGCAAGGACATACAATAAGTCTAGTGTGTAGATCAAGTTCTTCATTGACTGCAAATGCAATATGTTTTGTGCTTACTACAGTCTCCTCCAATTTCTCGAGCCCCTCATCTTGCTCTGCTACATAGGAATACCATGTAAAGATCAATACTGTGAAAACCAATCATGTGCAAAGATTACAGGACAACAAAATCGTTATATCCGAATAAGGATCTTGCCTTTCATAATTTGTCGCTGCAAACCAACAAGGCCGTAGTTGTCTAGGCCAACTGTTCTTCCCATGGCATCAGCTTTATTTATTTCTGATCCCAGCAAGATATCTCGGTTGGCAGTGTTGGATGTCAATGTTGAAGCCATCTGCTTAACTTTCAATCTTAAATTTCCTATCATATCCTTCCGACGGTTCATCTCTTTCTCTGTTCTGAGTTTCAAAATTGGCAGCATAAAAGAATGTCATATAATGAAAGCCAGAAGTCACTTTAACATTATAAAGGACTATCTTACAATAACCATGTTTGATCAAAAGTTTCATGAGCTTTTATCACAAACGGTGATAGCCTCAACTCATAAGTTGGGAATAAACCCCTTCACATGCAGCATTGACCAATAGAAGCAGGAAATGAAAGAAGAGCATACAACATTGTTCAGTTCCTATATTTTACTCTAACGGCAGTTGACGCATGCATTAAAACAAGTCAACTATGAGTCTATGATGACTTACATATGCTGTTTTCCAGGGAGTTTTGACAAAAGGGACTGTAAGCTATCAAGTCTAGTCCCCAATATTGTAATCTTCCGCCGTATAGCAGAGACATGACGCTGAGTGTCTGGACCTGCGGGCAATGTACTCCATTCAGATATCATACCATTGATATCATCGGAAAGTTTTGTTGCTTCATTATATTCCTTCATCCATGAGTCCGAAGAAGATGTCATTGTACTGAAATAAAAAGGGCACACTAATTCATCAGTAACATACTCAGGGATTGCTTTTGTACAAATGAACACAATATCTTTACATATCTTTGGGCCTTGCATAGGCTCATAACAATCAAATGACAAGTATTACAAGGTTAACCACAGGCAGCAGATTATATCTAGAATAGCATCACGTAAGGATATTTTATCTTTCTGGTTAGCACAATTTTTATTTTTCCCCAAGAACTTCATCAACCCACCATATCTTTGATGGTAAGCTGAAAAGACAAAGGATTTGTTTGGTAAGAGTAACATAGCATGAGCAGTACTTGTTTGGTTGATAAGCATTTAAGAAACAATAATAAATTCGCATCAAAATCAGCAGTTCCTTCTATGTAATCCTGCAGCTAATTTCCAGTTAATTTAAACCTATCAATACCAAAGCATTGTCACCTAGCTATAAATTCGGCCCAAACTACTAAGTACTTTTTGTTACAATAAAAGTGCTGTGTTGACCGACTGCAAACCAAGAAACTTCTCAGAGAATGGATATCCAGCTGAGAGCGGTTACACCACCATCTTTTGGAGCATAAACTTCCACTTACAAGATCTCAATATCTCTATATATTTAGTCCAAAACATTAATATACATCATGAGCATTTCCCACTTCCAAAAAAGTAACAACTCCACTTTCTACCATAATTCGATCACAAATATCCAACCCCATATCAAGGACCACAAGCTTACACCCACTATCTCATATAACTCGGATAAATTCAAGACATACAGCTAAACAGTACATTGCATCAGCTCATAAAAAAAATCCTGCTTGTCTCGTTTACTCCCCAATGCAGCGACACCAGCCATAACTAAGCTCTTAATTTGCCTAATTCTAAGTAAGTTAAGTGGACTACACGAAACATTCTTCCACCAAGTCTTCTCAATCGATAGCGCTCACCCGAGAGCAACAAAAGTAAAAAGAAAATTATCAAAGTAAAAAGATGCAAATCGAGCTCCTTTGGATTAAAGAAAACTCCATAATTCAAGCTAAGTAAAACAATTTGAACCAATTCAAGTAAATATTAAATCAAAGCAACTCATGCCCAGATTAAATCCATGCTAAATAAAAAATTTAAACAAATAAAAACTAATTAAACAACATGCACAAACCTAAACGATCCCACATAATCCATAATTCGCCAAAACAAAAAAATGCATATCGACCCTAAAATGTTAAAACCTAATCGAAATTGTCAAAACGAAAGGAAGAAAATTTGGATACAGAGCACATATATATATATATATATATATATATATATATGGGAGAAATAGGATTGAAATAGAGGCGATCGTAATTACCTGAATTAGGGATTACGATTGAGGGTCGTGGAGAATGGGGAGATCGAAACGGGGTCGTATCGGGATAGAGACGAGAATGGAGACAGTTTAATTATATTTGATTTGATTAATGGAAAAGGCTTAACTTTAACGGAAGGAGACGACGCGGTACGGCGGCACAACCAACCAACAACAAAGGGGAGAGGGAGAGGGAGAGGGAGAGAGGGCGGAATCTTTGTCCGACCCCGACGTCGGAATTATAATTTGTTTAGCTGGTGGCTGTGTGTCGTCGTATACGGCGTCGTTATTGTCGTGGCACCCAAAGGCTTCTCCATCGGTCTATCCGCCCAAGTCCTATTATCCTCTATGGTTTACATTGCTAATCGAGATTATCACAATTAATTACGCGTTCAATTAAATAAGCGTGAAGTTACTTAAATAATTATTAGTTATTTAATAAGATTTTTTTTATTAGCACCCCACATATTGTTGAATGCACCCCACAAAAAATTCAATATTAAATTACTTATTTATTCTATTATGCAATGACAATTTCAACCTTATTAAGTTTAAAAAAAATAATAAGAAATTTCCAAATACACCTCACATCACTTTTAACGTATTATTTATCTTCTTCAATTATCAAAACCCTCTCACCCTCCATTGTTGAACAATATCCTAACTAATGAAACTACAAACACATTGATTGAGAAAACCCTAACAAAATGTCTATGAATATGCCAATGCTATTGTGACTGCAAGAAATTATTTTCTCTCCAACCACACATTTTATCACATCCCGGCATTTACTATGTTGAAAAACTTCAGAACTTATGCCTTTGAACCAGCTCTGTGAATTGCAATGTCAACAGCTTGAAACTTTCGATAATTCTTTTTTATTTTTTATTTTTTATTTCTTTTGTTATAGAAAAGTTACATAAGATCTTGAGTTTGGATAATTCTTGAGTTTGGAAGTGACATAAGATTTGTCAATCTGCACAAAGATAAAAAAAAATTAAGATAAGTGTTAGCGTCCAAATCGGTTAATGATAATATGCTCTCAAGCTGGAAACGAAAAACAAGTCAATCTTAAAGTAATTAGCCTGGGAACAGTAGGCTATCTAGATTCAATCCATCAAAATTAAAAATGAGTATTATAAATTTTGAAGAAATTGGGGTGTATATAGAAATATAATGTGTGTTTTGAGAATGTGGGATGTGAGGGTATTATAGAGAGGTATGTGGGGTGTATAAAGATAATTTTTAATTGAAAAAGTAAATGTGGGGTGTATTAAGTATGTGGGGTTTATTCAACAATTTGTGGGGTGTTAATATAATAAGTGTGGATGCAAATTTTCTCCTCCTCGATCTTGGACGATTTTGCACCTACAAAACAACTAGCACCTTAGGTTAAGGCCAAAAGCCTCACGCGCCCACGATGAATGAGGGGGGACTTTGGCCGAAGAACCTCCGATGCCAAAGTTAGAATTTTAGCGAGAAGTAGTGTTTAGAGTTTTTGGGATTTTTTGTAAGAGAATTGGACTTAGTGTTTGGTGAAAATGGGAACCAATTTATAGGAGAGGAAAGGGTGGCCGGCCACTTAGTAGGGTTTTTAGGTTTTGTTTTGGTTTAATTAGCCAATTAATTGGCTAATTAAACATAAAAGGAAATGATTTGGTGGTTATGGAATTTATTGGCTAATAAAAAGGAAGAAATGGTGAAAAAGGTAGAAAAGGTGATGGACTAGGTTTTGAAATGGGGATAGCCGGCCCTAGGTTTGAATGGGTGTTTCAATTTGGTAATTAAGGGATTGATTAGGTAATTAATCCCTTAATTAGTCAATTTTTAGGAAATATGAAAGGAATATATTATTTAGCTAATTGATTAGCTAAATAATGGAATATAAAACATATTAAATAAATTAGGTTTTGGGAATTACCTTATAGAAAGGATTTGATGAAATAGGCTTTAAATTGTTACCTATTTTAGGCACTTTTGACTTGGTTGAAAGATGATTGCCCACTGCTCGCGAGTAGGAATCCCGGTATGCCTCAAGGGTATTTTTGTCATCTTTTGTCCAAATATCCACGTGGCGCCTAGTGAATATTTTTGGCTCCACAATAAGCCTTTAATAATCTTTGAAGAATTACTTTGCAAAATGGAAACGACAAATATTTTTTTAAAACTTTTATAATTTAAAAATGCTTTTGTCCTTTAATCCAAGATATTTGTTGCAAGACAAAAACTTTGAAAGTGTGTGGTATAGGAAAACGATTAATGTTGTAAAAGCTGTGGATTTGAATACCTATATAGTTTAGTCAAAAGTTAAAAAGTAAGGAGGACTAAAATGGTGGTGCTGTCAAATTTACTATTGTTGGATGACATGATCTTCAACTTATATAGCATGGTTTTTCAACATGCCTTAAATTGCTTTATAGAATTATACACGTGAAAGGCTCAATATAAAGAGCATCAACGTATAGTCAAACAACACACCAGATCAAAAGTGAAAAACAATATTACCACTATCCCCTCCTTTCTTTACCTACATCATTTGTGTGTTACATTGCATCTGTTTCGCTTCCATCTCTATCAAAAGTTATCTCTCACTTTCGCCTACTTATAACAATTAACAAAATTGTGTTGGTTGTAATATTTTTGTAACAATTCACTTCTGTTGATGATCGTTCAATGTACAATAAATTTCAACTTTTCAACGGTTGAATATTCATCTCTTAATTCATAGATCTTTTATGAAAAAAAATCATCAAAATTGATAATCATGTGACCTCTTAATTAGAAAGTAGTCATTTTATTGTTTATTGAAAAAACTATGTTTGTCTATTTTTTTCCCATTACAACAAATTGTCTTAGCGATATTTTGATAGAACTAAGGGATGAAAAAATCAACGATCAGATCGTCGAATCCATCATATATTGAGCATCACAAAGTGTCCCTCGATGGAAGGAGACTGCTTTTTGTTATATATATTTTAGCATGGTGGCGTTTATGGTGGGGATGGTGGTTCCAACGGAGGTGGTTGAGGGTTGTGACGGCTATAGTGATTGGCTTTGGTGGCAATAATGGTGGTGCCAATGGCTGTGGTGGGTATAGGTGGTGGCAACAGTTGGGAGGACCAATGAATGCTGTGTGGGAGAGTAATGATGGCAAGGGTGATGGTGGTGAAGATGGTTGCAAGGGCGATGGCGATATAGATGGTGGTGCAATTATTTTGCAACTCACAACGTTGGCTTTGTTTGCATCTTGATAACTAGGCCAATAGACAGAAAAATCGAAAAGGAAGCGCATAGGCACCAAAGAACTCAATCTCCAGAAGATTTGTTCTCAATGGAAGACGGAAAATACATGAATTATTCAAACTACAACACATGCAGTGCTGCGCGTAATCAACCCGAAGAATCATCCTACGCAAGAAACACCTGAGCTAAACAAAGGGCAGGCGATCATAGGAAAGAATTTCCCATGAACGTACATTTATTTCATTTCACGCTGTCGATTATCAGGCCTTTAGAGACTCCCCCACTGTAACCAGTTCCTCTAGTGCTTTCGAGATCTGTGGCTCTGTCAAACCTTCCAGTCGAACGCCCCTCTCAACACCCATGTCTGTCAAATAATCAAAGGTTAAGTTGACGGAGCAATATGGTGCAAAATTCAAGTTAACAGCACACGACAAAAGAACCAATAAAAGAACACACATAGGTTGAATAAAGGGAACTTTAACGAAAAGTACATCAAGAATGAAAAATATCAGACCATGAGTCCAGGACACAGTGGCAAAATGTGTGTCGTTAAGTACAGGCACTTTATTGTGAAGAGAGAATGTTGTTTACCATTCGTCAAGTAAGTCATACCCAAACCCACTTTGCTGTTAATCCCCACCCAAAATGACGACTAGATAGGTAAAGCTGTTATCCAATAGGGTGAAAGCAGGCTGACTCGAGTCCCTACACCTTTTATTCTTTCTCTTCTGACCTCTGGTGGCATCTTCAACTTAAACAAGATACATAAATTTGGTGACAAACAGTGACTGAAACTCAGCGCATCAGAGTAACAGAGGCGACATCTATTTAGTAACGTTTGAGTAAACCTTACATACTTGGAACTTTAAGTTAGGAATTAACTTATTTTCAATAGTTATCCATTATCAAAATAATTAGAACTTTCTAAAGCTTTAAATACACATTTTCGTTCATATATATGATACCGGTGAAGAAAACAAGCACATGACCAGTCCATATTCAAACTTTTTATTAATCACTTGTAATTAAAGATAAAAACTCATGTTCCGCATTGAACTGAAGAAAAAACACGGTAAATAGTTTTAACCAATCAATTATAAAATGTTCACTGCATTTGTCCAAGATACCGCTGCATCTCTTTTTCCGCTACTTCGCAGTTTTCACAAACATCTTGAAGTGAAACATAGTTCTAGTTATAATAAAAGGGTATTATTGCAAGTTTAGAATACAAACATCTTGAAGTGTTCCGAGATTTAGAAATCTCAAGTTCCTCTTGTTGATCAGCTCCCAATAAAACTAAAACTAAATTTTTTGAAATTATCATCCCCTCTAAAAAAATTTCTCCTTACTCACTCAGATAAATTTTCTCTGTTCTCACTATTCTCTTATTTTCCCTTCTCTATCTTTACTTAAAAACGAAAACAAAACTAAGAACTGCTATCAAAAAGGCCCTAAAATTAGCAGACTCCAGAACATATACTTTTGCGCGTGCGTGCATGCTCAATAGAGATCATCTTATGAACCATTGAAACTACCAGAATCGAAATAGCATTCAAACGAGCGGCCGTCATAAGTTGGATTCCAGAATTATTCATAAAATCATAAGGCAATGCAGTGAGAGCTAATATCTACCTTAAACCAACGACGATACACATCATAAATTGTAAGGAAATGTAGTGAGAGCTAATATCTACCTCGAACCAATGACGATCAGGAAATTAAGCATTTCCAATTCTAAAAAGCACTGAAAATGTAAAAATAAAAATAAAAACCCATAAAAAATTAGGAAGGATGGGGGAGAATACCATATCTAGCCCACAACTGAGGCTCAATCCCTCTGCATTCACGAATCAAGATGGGCAATTTGGGGTTTGCACTCTTCAGATCCTTGTAATTCTTCTCCACAAATGCTCTGCAAATTCAAACAAAGATTTACCCTTTCTATAAATTTAAAAAACAATAATAATTAATTAATTAATTTAAATAATAAAAAGAAAAAGTGATTGAATGGACCTGGTGGATGCGCTTGAAGGGGACGATTGGCAGAGCAAAACCCTAAGCTCCTTCAAGTTCTGAGAGAGCTTCCCTCTCCATGCCATTTTCTCTCTCCACCCTCTCCCTCTTCTTTCTCTCTCTAACTCGCAAGCTCAAGGATGCAGAAGTTCAGGTTCTTTCTTACAAGGTTTTTATTCGCTTGGTGACTTTCGGGTCGAACGACTTGTCGTGTGATCTGTTTTAAAAATTGAAATTGAGGCGGGGGCATTTTAGCAATGATAAAGTTGGAAGTGGGCAAAAATGAAATAAAAAAAATCTGGAGGGCTGAGAGTGAGAGGAGCCCGCAGAAAAAAGGAAGTGAGAGAGTGATAGAAAAGGTTGTGGAGGACAGTAGAGAGAGAGAGAGAGAGAGATTCACGAATCATCTCACTGTTCGAGAGAGAGAAGGTTGCTGGTGGTGGCGGCGCGGCGGCGCGGCGGCGTGGGGCTGAGGAAGGGGAGAAGAGGGGCTAGGGTAGAGAGAGAAAGTTGAGAGAGAGGGAGGGCGAGGGAGAGATGTCAGACCTAGACCGGCAAATAGAACAGCTGAAGAAGTGCGAGCCTCTCAAAGAGTCGGAGGTGAAGGCTCTCTGCCTCAAAGCCATGGAAATCCTCGTCGAAGAGAGCAACGTTCAGAGAGTCGATGCTCCTGTCACTGTACCCTCTCTCTCTCTCTCTCTACATATATATATATGTATGTATCTCTGTGTAATTGCGAGCTCAGTGGGTTTTTAGTAGTCTTCGAAGTAGTACTATGATATTTATTTGGGGGTTCGTTGATTGTTTTGGTTTATGGATTTGATTTGGCAATGTTTTTCGATGTTTAATTCGATTCAGACAAGTGGGTTTGTCTTTAATTTCAATTTTTGTGGATTTGCTACCTGAATTTATGAAGGAAAAAGCTTAAATAATGATATTTCAATTGGGGTTTCCTATTTTTACTTGGATAATCAAATGGTTGTAGAATTTCGTGTAGACCCGAGTTTGGGGTCCGGAGCGAATATAGCATTATCAGTAGTTACCATTTACTTTATTGACGAGCAGTCCTATTTTCGCTATAATTCATGCTTATTACTTGATGTTACGAACTACTCAGAGGTGGTGTAGTGATAAGAAGGCTTAACAGGGAAATAGGGCTAGTGGAACTATTTCTTCTTATTGAATATATGGTGCTTTAAAATATGAATTTCAAGTCTTGAACGTTGCAGGCTTCAGGCTAATTAATTGTTATTGTTCTTTGTGTTTTGATGAATAGATATGCGGTGACATCCACGGGCAGTTTTATGACATGAAAGAGCTTTTCAAAGTAGGAGGTGATTGCCCGAAGACCAACTACTTGTTCCTTGGAGATTTTGTTGATAGAGGATTTTATTCTGTTGAGACATTTCTACTCCTACTTGCCCTGAAGGTGATAGGTTTATATTCTCTTTACTTTTTCCTGATTTTTTGGGCATTTGAAGATGCTTGGCTTGCTATTTATATCATTAAAGACGATTGATTTTTTTTTTTTTTTGTGTGTACTGCATTTGAAGTTCTCGTCACATTCTTCAAAGTTTCTAGGACAATTGTTGTTTCTATTGCCTCAAAACATAACCCTAATTTTAAAATTGTAGGATCTGTTCGTTTTCAGTAGATTGGTGTTTGTATAAAGTACACTAAATTCCATATCATGGATCTCCTGCCATGTAAACCACACAGTGATGCAATAGTGCAAAAATCAGAAAATAAAAAGATGGAATAAAAATAGCTAAATAAGTGAAACTGTTAGTGTGAAAGTTACTGTCAAGTATTACAAGGAGTCTGTCAAGTTTTTAAGAGTCTGTTTGTTTTTGTCTTAAGAGCACGCAATGTCTTTAAATTGTTAATTAAAAGTTTAAATTTCTTTAATGCTTGGTATTTTACTATTATTTTTTCTGTTTTCCTGCCACTATTGTTTCTTATAGATGATAGACTTGTTCCACAATGATACAACTACATTAAGGGCTCATTTGGAAGTGCTTTAAAATGACTGAAAGCACTTCTAGCGAAAATCTTTTTGGGTTCTAAAAGCACTTAAAGTGCTTCGTGCAGGAAGCAAATAACTGGTGCTTCTTGCAGGAAGCACTTTATTTGCTTTTCGAGGATTCAATTGCATTTTACTAAGGATTGGTTCCAAAAACATTTTCACCAGAAGTGCATTCACTGTTCAGCCATTTTAAAGGCACTTCCAAACGATCTCTAATGCCTTATCTTACTTCACTCACAAGTCTTTGGTGGTTGAACTGTTGTAAAGGTTTTTGTAAACTGCAAGCTAGTACATATAAGGTTATGGCTACAAATTTCCAACCTGAATTTGTAGAAGAATATCTAATTGATAGTGATTCATTTTGATAGTGATGCTAGATTTTGACAATAACTATAGGTCGTGCATTTATTCTCGTGTTACATTAGTTTATTTCATTGTTTTTTTTACTATTTTAACCCAAATTAATTACTTCAGGTTAGATATCCAGATCGGATAACTCTTATTAGAGGAAACCACGAGAGTCGTCAGATCACACAGGTTAAGTCTCTTTTACTGGTGCCTACTGTTTAGTGCTTACCCATTCAGAATATTTACTGAGTTATCCTTTCTAGACAGGTGTATGGATTCTACGATGAATGTCTACGAAAGTATGGATCCGTCAATGTTTGGAGATATTGCACAGATATATTCGATTATCTGAGGTTTGCCCTTTTCTATCACATAAGATTTTTCTGTTGAAGGTTAGGACAAATTAGTATTTCGTAGTGGAAACCTCGTTTCATAAAGGGTTATGACAGTTTATTTTCTTGTGAAGGAGATCGTAGGATATTATGATCTGTGAAATAAACCCTGTATTAGTTATCAAAACTACCCTTCCTTTCTTTTGGAAAGGATCCCCTAGGCCTTAGTTGAGGTAGCAGGTGGGTGGCGCAGGCCTGTGATAGATCTTGGGATTCAAATGTACCTATAGAAAAGGAGAAAAAGTTACTAAAATCCATTTTTAAATTTCATCCAAATTGGATGTTGAGATCATTATAACCTGGATGTTGCCATTTTAGTCTCGGAAAACAGTTACTGTCGCTACACCATTTTAACAAATTTCCCATATCGAATAATTGCTAGAAATTTCTTTATTTAATGCGTTAATTTTCTCAAATTCTTTCCAGCTGTTTGATTCCCATAGTTCTCAGTGTCTTTTCTTTTTGGCACACTACCCATCGCTCCACCAACTCAGTAGGTGTCTGGTTTTTCAGTTTATCTATTCATCCTTTGTTTAGAAGCAAGTACTACATCTTCAAAGTAAACTTTGTGTACCCCGATACAGGCCATTAGTCCGTTTAATTTAGTCTTCATTTAAACTGCTTCCAATAGAGCCCGAGGCTCAGGCATATTGTTTTGTTTCTCCTTTACATATTTTGAATTTTTATGGTGGTTTCATGCAGTCTGTCAGCTCTCATTGAAAATAAGATTTTCAGCGTACATGGTGGTCTCTCTCCTGCCATTACAACTCTGGATCAGGTTTGAGAATCCTTTATGAGTTTGAATTGTTACTATGTTTTATTTAGTTTTTAGTCTCTCCTTTGTATGCTAACCGACCAACATGTTCTGTTTGGCAGATACGAACAATTGATAGGAAGCAAGAAGTACCTCATGATGGTGGCATGTGTGACCTACTATGGTCAGATCCTGAAGATATCGTGGACGGTTGGGGTTTAAGTCCACGTGGTGCTGGCTTCCTCTTTGGTGGCAGTGTTGTTACTTCATTTAACCATGCAAACAACATTGACTATATATGTCGTGCCCATCAGTTGGTAATGGAGGGGTATAAATGGATGTTTAATAACCAGATAGTAACTGTCTGGTCAGCACCAAATTACTGTTACAGGTAAATTACCAGTCTGCAATCAAGTTTCTCCTCCTTTTTCCGGAGTTTGAAGGTTTATATTGAGTTGTCATTGGTGGTCTGTTTCAGATGTGGTAATGTAGCTGCAATTCTTGAGCTGGATGAAAATCTTAACAAGCAGTTTCGTGTTTTTGATGCTGCCCCACAGGTGTGTACAAAAATTTTATTTTTCTTGAAAAATAAGAAACTTTATTTTGAGCAGCACCGTGAAACTTTGTACGTGTTGTCCACTTGTAATTGGTGTTATGTGGGTTAATGCAGCCAGTAAAAAAAATTAAAAATGCACTGGTTGTTCGAAGGATTCTACTTGACATGATTGTGAATAAAATCTGGAAAGAGTTGAAATGCAGTCTCTGACTTGGATTATGTGGAAATAATTAGCATCAAGTATGATTAGTTAAATTTATGAAAGAATAACACTTAGTTCAGTGACATGGACCGTGAATGTATCCGCTGTCTTTTTTTTTTCTTTTTTTTATTGTTTCTGTTCTCTCACTTTCCTTGTATTTTACACTAAACGATGGTGATAAAATGCAGGAATCAAGAGGGGCGCCTGCCAAGAAACCTGCACCAGACTACTTTCTCTGAGATTGGTTAAGCTTGCCTGTTATTATCCAAGAGCCTAATTCGTGAACAATCTATACAGAGACAAGGTGGATGGAGAATGTCTCACATGGTACACAAAAATTTACGGGTGAGCGTTTGTGTTTGACTCCTCCAACGACCGGAGAAGGCTGTTCTTTTCTGTTCGTCGCCGGTTTGGATTGTTGGGTTTGCTTTTCTGTATGCCTGCTGCTTCTACCATTTGTCATTTGGTACATGTAAGAGTAGTGTGCATTGGCTAGCCTGTCGTACGAATTATTGAATCATTTTCCTTGTGATTGTCGGAGCAGGGAGAAACAAAGGGTCTCGGAAACAGACGCTTTTGCTTCTATCCGTTGGAACTGAATAGAAAGATTTGATTGAATTAGGGACAAAGGGTAAACAATTACTTTTGTCCTCGTGGGCAATAAAAGCTCTCTATTATTATCTCTTGTTCTTTGAACTTGTGAATGATGTCTTAAGCTACACCCGTATAAACTGTTACGATGGCGATAAGCAGATGAAGTCTTTTACCCTATCGAGAGCGTTGCAGCAGGCCGGCAAGATGCGTTTCTGAAAATGCCGGCTTCACATCGGACGTTCTACGAATGTAGAGCTTGGTTTGACCTGTTAGAGAGAGGGCGGAGAATTTCTTCCCCCCAGTGTTCTCTTCACATTAAGTGGTCAAATGACTGACTAGCATATTAAAAGTTGCAGACTCAACACAGTTGCAGGGTAGATATCTTTGGATGCTCATGCGACATCCTTCGAGCATCCGAGCATCTGAGCATCGAATGTTCATGCATTGCCGGTCCTCGACCTTGATCTCCGGACTCCACTGCATGTTCCAGATTCCGGAATATCAACATGGCGTGGTTGGAACATATTCATTGGCTTCTAGTTCCACATCACAAACTACATTGAACTTTTTTCTGCAACATTCTGACCTCTAACTTTTTGTACTCTTTAATAGCCTATATTTCGAAGGAATTAAAAAATGAAGGTAACAGTACATTTCATACAGTCTAAGTTTGGGGTGAGTCGTGTTTGTTCAATTTTCTCATATTGTACTATTAGATATTGAAACTGTATCAATTCATGTCTTATGTTTTATTTAAACTTATAAACTGAGACAATTTCGAAACTTAAGTTGTGTAATATAAATGAATTGGGATGTTTTGAAAACCATCTCAAACATTGAGGGTGTAAATGTAGTTAGCCCTAGAATGAACCGAGCATGGTGACCAAAAGCGTTTTGTGAGGATAGAAGTGTTTTCTGATAAACAAAAATGGTTCACATTATATTTGGCAAAAAGTGCACCTAAGTTGTTTTTAGTGCTTTTTCCAAAGACATCAGAGTGTCTTTTCATGAAGTACTAGTGGCATTAAGATTAGTCTATTGCTCTTGTCACCATCATCGTTGCCGTCACCACTTTTATAATTGTCACAAATGCCCCTATCACCATTATATTTGCACCCTAACCACCGCACACCACTATTGACACTGTCACTATACACCCACTATTCACCGTCATTGTTACTGCCATCATCGACACCACCTACAACAACTACCATCAGCCTTACACCATCGTGGACATCACCACCCTCAGTGTTGCCACCGCCAAGAAGGCTACCACTACACAAATCGCCACCACTCTCTACCACCACAATGCTACTCCTACACTCCAACCACCACACCCTGCTATTGGCAGCACGACCACATTCCCACCATTGTCGCTACCATGACCACCATTGCTGCCACCACCGTTATAATTGCCACCACCCTCACTATCATGTCTATTTTTGTTATTATATAGAATAATATCACTTGCATTAAAATTTACTAAACGCTTTTACATTGTTTTTCATATTAAGAATACTTTTAAAAATGGTAATTTTACTAACACCCCACATATTGTTGAATACATCACACACACAAATTTATTATTAAATGACTACCTTGATATGATATGACTATTTTAGTCCCATAACATTAAAATAAAATAAAAAAACCTACTATTTTATGAATACTCCTCAAATCAAAGTCAACATGTATCCTAAAATTATTTTTCTTCAAGCTCTTAAAGTCATTTGCAGTCCCCATTCCTGACATAAAATCATATGGACGCCACTAACCTGGGCACCCAAATTCTAATTCCATATCAACAATTATTACAAAGGGATACTTTAGATGTGGTCCCTAATCCTTAACATTCTTTGATTAAAACCTTAATAATATTCAAAGTTTGATCAAGGTCCCTTGACTTTGTACACCTCATTATATTACTATTAATAGTTATATTTTTATAGTTTTGACATTAATTGTTTGATATTTTATGATATTTATAATCTTATAAATTTAAAATCCCTCATTATAATACTATTAGAAACTGTCACAGCCCATCTCGAATTATTTTTGTCGTCAGTGTGAAATGTCTAATGTACCCTTGAACGTTTGTGGTGTTGTGTGGTTTAGGTTTTGGTTGTGGACCTATATGTTAAGTTCCTAAGTTTTTGGACCCAACTAGAACTAAATTTTCCCTAGTTTTGGTTGGTGACAAACTGGACCACACACTCACACACACACCTTTACCCGTTGGCCTCTCTCTCTCCTCCCTCTCTCAGATTTTCTTACCATTTCCGTACAACCTGTACGGACAACCCTTAAAACCCTTTCAACTTCACGGATCGAGGTTGTGCTTGCTGTTTTTGGACTCCTTGCAAGCTCAGGAGTTGAATGGTGGTGGTGGTTGGACATGAAAACCTCAAAAACCCGAGAACTCAGAATCTCAGATTTTGAGTATTGTTCATGCAATCGTGATCGTGGAATTTTCAGCGAATTTAAAGGTTCTAGGAAGTTTTAGGACGTCTTCACGAAGCTCGGGGAAGAAAGTTGGAGTGTTTTAGATGTCGGGAAGTCCCAGTTCGCGAGTTTCAAGTTTTGGTCGGATTATCGAGGTTTCTCCGGTAAGATCCCGTGGATTTTAGGGCTTAAAATTGGTAAGGTTTTGTTCTACTCGTCGTAAGATTCATTTTGGTACAAATTTCATGAATTTTGGTTAAGAAATGAAGAAGATATTGAAGTTCTAAAATTTTCCAGTTTCCGGCGATCGCAACGGCACCGGCGCCAGACTCCGTCAAACCAAGGAAGAAGGAGGAGAATATTCCGTCAAAGTTGAAGGAATATTCTAACGCCGTCAGGTATAATTAACGACATATTCTAGTTTTTAACGGAATATTCTCTAACGGCGTTAACTATTCCGTCCCCTGTGCCAGGCACGTGCTTGGCTGTGCCTTGGCCGGCACGTGAGGGCGTGTAGGGTCATGAATTTTTTTTTCTAAAATATGGGGATGTTCCTGAGGTTGAGTAGGTCATGGTGGTATATTCAAATACCCCATTTGAGCAATGTATGAGAAGTTATTTCCTAGTTTTGTGTATGTGCTTTAATTAACGTTTATTCAGTTATTTCGCATATAGGTGAGACCTATCCTGAGGACGAGCGCCATCAATCGAGGCTCGGGGGCTACGACCCTTCGACATACCAGTGAGTGGGCTTTTGGTTTTCCGTATATACCTATATACTTGAGATTTTTCCCAGAAAATGAATTTGAATGATTATACGTTTTGAAATGCCATGCAAAGTATCTGCCTATTTTATTTATGCATTAGTAGCTGCATATATTTAAGATTGGTGTTGCAGACGCACAAGTAAGTGTCAGGTAAGTTCATAAATTAAAGATATGAGATTGCTTCAGTTATGTTAGATATGATGTGATGTATTGAGAGCTCATAAACCTGCACCCGGGTGTTAGTGCTCCCGCCCAGAGTTAGGGCACAGTCCTTCACGTGATGTTCACCCCCCCGCACCATATGCTCACCTTGGATCCAAGTTAGGTGCACAGGCTTGTCGTACAGACCACTTTAGGTGGTTCCGACTCGTAGGTGACCCGCGATCATTTGCACAGTCTTCACGTGATCGTAGCACTAGAGCATATTTGTTTTACACCTAGTCCTGTCGTACATACCACTTTATGTGGTTCCGACTTGTGTGCAGAATTCGATATGATTGAGATTGGTTATGAGCTATAGACTCAGCTGTGCATGTCACATAGGTGGATTTGGCTGATATGATATCTGGCATTGATACATTTAATTGGATTACTTATAGCATTTCATTGAGATACTTTGGCATGGTATATTTCTATAGACTTTCATCCTGAGCGTGATTTATGATATAGCATTTATTATATTTTCTGAGAAATTATAAAGGTTTTACGGCGAGGGGTTAGAACTTTTGAGAAATGAAATGATTTCGAAAAGCTTTGTTTTTACCCACTCACACTTTCTGTTTTGCGCCTCTCCAGGTTTTAGGTAGAAGTGCTTTGGTGGCTCACGGGGATTTCGACGGTGGTTCTGACAGAACATCATAAATGTAGGATCACCTTTAGATGTTGTATAATTAGTACTTGTCATGCCTGACTGCAGTTAGGCTATTTATGCTCTGATTGTGTATTTCACACTTAATCTCGCACTTACACCTTATCTTATCTAGTACTCTAGTTGATTTGGTTTTTGTTTATTCATAATTCCTTATATATCTATTGCTTCCGCACTGTGCACATGGCTACGTCACCCTCACGTGACGGCCAGCATGCCCTGATTTAGGTCGGGGTGTGTTAGAAACGGTTACAATAAAAAAATTCAAACATTTTGATTGAATAAATGGATAAAAACTAAGTAAAAATAAGAAATAATAAATTGTTGGAAATGTGCCCTAAAACCAATCATATGATGATACTTTACGGACATTTCACATGTTAAACTAATCTAGTTTAATATCAAGGGCAAATATTATTGTTTTAAGCCGTCTCATATAAATGTTATATGCTTAAACGATAAGTCCAAGGAATATGTAATTAGGAGAATGTGATTTAAACAAGTTAGATTCATGAGACCATTCTCCTTCGTATACATATCCTAAACGTTCCTGATCATAGGATTGCCAATTGGGCATTGACAGTCCGTTAAGATCAGTAATTGCTATGTCTTCTCTCAGGGAGAGTGACAAGTCTCGAGTCATTGGTGTGTTTGACACCAAGACAAGCATGTAGGTGCTCAATAGCGAATGAGTCCACTGAACACGATCAACGAGGAGTTCTCATACTCATGTCACATGAGAACTCATGGTTGGGATAATGCAAAGTAGTCCTTTGACCTGAGGCATCATAGTTGTCTTGTGGTTAGGTACTTGATCTTTGATTATGTCAAATGTCACCCCATCCGCGGGTGTCCACGGCATAGTTGGGGTTAAGCCACTTAGCCATGGAGGCAAGTGAATGCGCAACAAGGGATCTCTAACCTTCAAACTGTTTGAGGGAGAATACTCTATGATATGATTAAGAATCTCTGGCCAGAGTATGAATGAGATTTAGGAAGTCGTTCCAAATCATATTCAAGGTAATCATATAAGCACACGAATCACATTGGATAGTAGACATGAATAAACTATCAAACCAAACAATGTGGTCAAGAGTATTGTATTAGAGAAAGACCGTATTGCATTGTAATCCTAAACTGAATAGGTTCTCCACCTCTTCTGATTAGTTTGGGTAACCATGACATACTGCTAGGTGTCATTCATGGTTTGTGGAAGCCCTAAACGTGTATAATCACTAAAGGGAGAATTGAAAGTAAGTTTCAATTCACAATCGATTTGAAATGGTTTTAATCACCCACTGCCTCGCTAAAAGGAACCTAATGGATCGTACACCGTGTAAGGTAGAGATTGAAGAAACAACGGAGATGAGTAAGAATAATTAAATGGTTTAATTATTTATGGCAAGGATTAATTAATATGTTAATTAATCAAACGAATAAAGTTCGTTAAAAAACCACGGGTTAGTTTTGGGCCTCAAGGCCCAATGGGCTTCGAACGTCAAGCCCATTGCCTTAAGTTGTATGACAACTTAATGACAAATAATTCACAAAGGCCTTAAAAGCCCAATGAAACCCTATGGCCGGCCATTTTAGAGAATGAGTGGGTTTTGGACTTATTTACAAGTTTGCCACTCCCATGAATTAAGGTATAAATATGACTTTATAGCCAAAATTCATTTAGGGTTTTCTTTTGGAGAAAAGATGAGAACACAAACCTCTCTTTTCTCTCTAAGAGGCCGGCCACCCTAGAGGAATTTAGCTAGTAATCTTACTTCCTCTAGGTTACTCATTTCTTCATCAATCTATCCTTGGTGTGGAGACTTAGAGGTTCTCAATTTTGGGAACTTGGAGAATCTATTCTTCCATCCAAATCCATGGATCTAAGAAGCAAGGAGTGAAGGCCCTCTCATTGGGTGATTAGCCTTTGCTTATGCAAAGAGGAATCTACAAAGGTATAAGTTTCTCAACTCACTTTGATTTGAGTTGAGTCTTGGTTCACCAATCTACTAGGCTTTGAATTTCATGGTTAATGTTTTGTTTTTAAGTGCATAAAAGCATGATTCCGCCTTTAATTGTTAATTGCATGCTAATAGATGTTGCTTAAATGAACATGTTTTTCACAAAATTCCCTTCATAAATGGCAAAAGAATGTATCCATAGTGTTAAAAAAATTGGTACATTTCACATATAACAAAGTGGTACATTAATAAAGAAGAATGGGTACATTATAAATAAATTAGGGTACAGATAAAATATTAAAAATTATGAGTACAAATGAATTTTTAGAAAATATAGGCGCTAAAAGAAATTAATACATGGGTACAAAATAAAACTAAAAAGAAAATACTACAAATTAAAAAAATATGTTGCAAATTAAAAGTGGGTACAAACTAAAAATATAAATATATGACAAAGTTTAGGCATAAAACATAAGTATACCATATGTAATTTTTTTTTATCATTGATTAAATATACAATGTCACGTGACGGTATACACATGAGTACAAACACAAATAAAACTTTAAAAAATATGGGCACAAAAAGAAACTAATATATGGGTACAAATTAAAAATGAAAAGAAAATTGGTACAAACTAAAAATAAAAATATATGATAAAAAATTTAGCCATAAATATAAATATACTAATTGTAACATTTTTAACACTAAAGGAATATATTTAAAAATAAAAAATATTTTATTATTCAAATAATTAATGATGTTATTAATACTTAAGGACCTTGATCAAAAATTGAAAATGAATAGGATTTTAATCAATGGAGTAACAAAAAGAAGGATGTGAACCTAATTTTCCAAATCTTGCATTAAGGTTTTGATTCACCACAATATTAATATCAAGCATTTACAAAATCATGTGTAGCGTTCTGGGACACGGAGGGAGAAATGACCACTGCACCCTCGACTTTTAGGGCTGGTTTGGTATTGCTGTACTTTGAAAAAAAGCTGCTGTGAGAATAAGCGGCTGTGCTGTGAGAATAAGCGGCTGTGAAATAAATCAGCAGAGTGTTTGGTAAACTTTTTTGTAAAAGTGCTTTATTATTCAAATAATTAATGATGTTATTAATACTTAAGGACCTTGATCAAAAATTGAAAATGAATAGGATTTTAATCAATGGAGTAACAAAAAGAAGGATGTGAACCTAATTTTCCAAATCTTGCATTAAGGTTTTGATTCACCACAATATTAATATCAAGCATTTACAAAATCATGTGTAGCGTTCTGGGACACGGAGGGAGAAATGACCACTGCACCCTCGACTTTTAGGGCTGGTTTGGTATTGCTGTACTTTGAAAAAAAGCTGCTGTGAGAATAAGCGGCTGTGCTGTGAGAATAAGCGGCTGTGAAATAAATCAGCAGAGTGTTTGGTAAACTTTTTTGTAAAAGTGCTTTTGAAAAAAAAGCAGTCTAATAGTGAGTCTTTTTATTAAAGAAGCATTGTAGCTCCGTGTGCTTTGAAAAAAAGCCAGTTTTCCAAAGCTGCAAATAGCAGCTTCAACTTTTTCCTTTGATTTCAGCTTATTCTCACAACATCTTCCAAAATAAGCCTTTTTTTTTTCAGTTTACCAAACACCTAAAACCCTCACAGTTTTTTTTCATGGGAGCTTTTTTTTTAAGCACCTCACTCCCAAACTAGGTCTTAGTTAGCTAGTTTACAGTTTTTGACTGTTTACAAAGGTGTTGGGCAAAGAAAAATTTCCGATCATGTTGTGCAAGTTGGACGTTCTTGACATTCATTCTCCAACTTGAGAAAAAGTGTTAAAATGTAATTGGAATTCAAATTATTCAGAGAATACATTCGGCATTTCAATATGGATTAGGTGGATCAAATTTCCTATAAATATTTGCAATCGATTACTTATTCTATTTCCTACTTTTCTTGTACATCAGAATATCTGGATTAGCTGCTAGTTTGTAGGGAAACTTCCGTATAAAGGTTGGGACTTGGATTGTTTGCCCTCCCCATCCCATACACTTTTCATGTCCTCATATTTCTGTGATCACGGTTAAGCCACGTCAATATTTTATATTTCCATTACTTTGTGTCTTATTATTTCTATAAAAAAAAAATCAATATAAAATGTTGACGTGGCTTAACCGTTACCACATAATATAAGAGGGCATGAGAAGGGTATGAGATAAGAAGGGCATACAATCCAAGTCCTAAAGACTTTCAATACAATAATTCATTCTGGCCAAGTACACTTTTCTACAGGTACTGCTACTAAGAACATGACAACCATTGGTTATTGGAGAGATCTTTCAGTATGATTGAAATACGAAATGTTACATTATGTGTCATTATACAAATGGTGAAATATGTGTGTAAAAAAAATAATAACTTTAAAAGTAAAATTACTTATCTAAAAATACACGGTGTATCATCCGTGTTCCGGTCTAAATGAAATTTTTTCTTGATTACTGAGTGTAAGTAGTGTGTTTTCTAACACTAAATTGCAAACATATATTTCGGGTGTGTTTGTTGTACCGGACTATCTCGGACTGGACTAGCTTTAATGACTAAGTTGGACTGGTTTAAAATAGACTAAGCTGGACTAACTTAGTGAAGTGTTTGATGCAGTATCAGACTAAATAACTAAAATAATCAAAATAATAATTAATTCTTATCTTTTACATTTTTTTTTGTTTTTGCCCTTTTCTAGAAAACTCTCCCACTCCCGAAAGCTCTCCATCTTTTTCTCTTGCCTCTCCAACTCCCTCTCTCTTACTGTCCCCTTCATCGTCAAACTCCAACTCCCTGTCACTCTCTCTTTACTGTCCCCTTCATCGTCAAACTCCATTCATTCTCACTATTATCAGAAAAAGCCATCTTTTGGATGTTGAAATTGCAGACCATCAAACTCCATTCCTTTTCACTATTATCATCAAACTCCACAATTCTTGAAGAATATAATATGGGTTTTGTAATTGATTTTTGTTTTCTGGGTTTTTGCAGATCCGTATATGGGTTTTGGTGGGCATCATGGAATTTGGCGACGGTGTCGTGGCAGGTGAAGAGGAGCAAGCTAAGGATCTAAGCAGAGGAAAAGTGTTGCCTCTCGACTTCGAGATCGGTGATAAACATGAGATGCATGCGGGGAGGCACAAGGAGTGGCGAATTCTGGGTTTGAATTCAGGGAAAGGAGAGAGGAAAGAGAGAGTGAAACAGAGAGTTGGGAGAGGTCTTAGCTAGGCTCATGATTTTCGGGGACCCTCGCTAAGAACCTTTAGTGTAGACGAGTCCATGCTAGTCTCATTAATACTAATCCCGAATGATAACAAACATCTGACTGGACTAATAGTTAGTCCAGTCTAGTCCAATAACAGTTAGTGAAACGCCTCAAAGACCACTACAGTACTACACAAATCTTAATTTATTGTAGGACGTTCCCTAATTAATGTACATCTCCATTGCACCTTAAAAAAATGTGTACATCTCCTGTATAGTTGTTACAAGTACAAATCCATGTAAGTTGATCCATCCTTGGAAAAAATTACTTATTGTTTGAATTGAAAGTGTGGGACGAATCGCGAGTTTTATTTTTTTAATTTTTTAACAATTGATATTATATACATTAAGGATAGAGGGTAGGGTTTACTCTTATAATATGTTAGTAATAATGTGGTTCAAATTCGTCTTTGGTGAGAATTGAACCTAAAATCTCTGACTTACAAACGAAAAGGAAACCACTAAACCGTAATACTAAATGACAAATGATCCAAGAGTTTGATGTGGGGTAGAAGTGGAGAATATGGGATGTATATAGATAGTGAAGTGTGAGGTGTGCGTGTAGTATTAGAATGTATCTGATTAGATGTATTAAGATGAATTGTAATTTAAAAGGTAGATGTAAGATGTATTCGACAATGTGCTAATGAAACAACTCTTTTAAAAATACAAGTTCTTAAATTTTCAACCATTTTATTATACATATTATTTTTAAAACACATAAAAAATAATTTATTTAAAAAAAAAAAACAATAATCTCAAACTGGCCCTTGTTTTATTTTTGTTGTCAATTAACCGGTTGCAACTTAACAAACCGGTCATAGTAAATCCACGGCCCACGGAGCAACCATTTCTAAAAGACGAAATAACCCCCTCTCTCTCTACTACTTTCTCTCTCTAAACTCGCACTGCTCGTCAACTCGTCCCCCCACTGAATCGAAACCCAAAACTCCCTCTCTCTCCTCTCTCTCTCACTCGCTCCCAAACTCACAAACAAACTCAACTACATTATCAAAATTTTAATCACTCACCCAAATAAAACCCCTCAAATTTACCCGCCAAAAAAGCTTTAGTCTTTCTCCCTCACAAAAATTTCGCCTTTTCAAATCCCCAAACCCCCAACGGCTAAGCCTCTCCGGCTCTCTCTGTCCTAGCTAGGGTTTCTCCCTCCTCTTCTGTCTCTCTCTGAGCTCCCCTTCCTCTACGCGCTGAACGGCGTCGTCTGGGGGCGTCGCTCTGTCAGCCCCTTAGTTATGGATCCGCCTCTGAGCGCCCAACTCACTCAGCCGCGTCCGCCGGCGTTCTCAATTGGGGAAAAGAGGCCGATTGGGAACGGAGGAGAAGGAGATTTGGGGACCCAATTGAACAAGAAGCCCAGATTGGGACCCAATTCGGAGAAGGATCTGAGGAGGGTGGCGGAGATTGTGCTGGCCTTGTCGACTATGGCCAAGATTCGAGGGGGCAAGAAGCCCACGGAGCCGGAGATTGGGCTTATGGGGGAAGCTAGGTCGAAGCTGGTGGAGCTGTGTGAAGGTTTGGCCCCTAAGGATATTGTGGGTAGGGATGCAATTGGGGCTGTGATTGAGGATGTGGGGCTCAATGCTATGCTTAAGGAACAGAGATTAGGATTCTGGGGTCCCAAGTTGACGATTGCGGAGAAATTTTTGCAGACGAAGAGGAAAGTAAGGACTCAATTTTTTGATTTGGTATGGTTTTTGAGTTTTGAGATTGTTGAGTAGGTTTTAGTTTTTAATTGGTCCGATCTGTTGTTTGATTGATGGGAAAGTGTTCGGCAAATGAATAAAGAAGGAAGCTTTGGATTCTGAATTATAAATTGTAGGTAATGGACTGATAGTAAAATAGTTCATATGGTTTGGCGTTTTGATTTTATATGCGTTTAAGGTATATGTGTATGGTTTTGAGACATTAAGGGTGAAAGCATTTTTTGTTATGGTTTCGTAATTGGTCACGGTGGAACTATTTGGCTTAGTCGATGTGAACATCTTGGGCTTGTTGGTTACTTTTACCATTATAATTTATACATGCAGTTCATTGCATAGTGATAGTCTTCGGTTATACTGAAAGGTTTAATTTTTATTCAAAAAAGTAGCAGATTTCTGTAAGCGTGTGTGCCAGTGTTTGAATTAGTAGCTAGCTGTGAAGTCTAAAGTCATTCGACCAAGAAGTTGTCTTTGACATTGTACGGCTAATGCCATATTACAGCATATAAGGGTTGCCAAACTTTCAGTTTAGGATTTTTTTGGACTGTAAAACTATTTTTTTTCTGAACTTGAAATTCTTTTTTAGATGGAAGAATCCAAGAAATTCTCTGCACTAGCTCAACCTGCTACGCATCCAGCTCACCAATTTAAAAAAAGCTTCAATGCAGCAGCTGAAACTCATGGAATGCCGCATACTGTTCATATGATTCCTACAAGCAAACCAAGTCATGCATCAATTTCCTCAGGAGGTTTCCCCGTTACTCCGTCTCTTGTTCATGTATCTACGGCAACTCCCACACCTACACAGTATCAGTTTCCCAACAATGATGTTAGAGCATCCATGGTGTCTAGTGGTTTTCCTAGCAGCCATCTAGGCAGGGATTCTACTACCCCAACAGTGCTTAGAGTTGAAAGAGCACAGTTCAGATCAGATGGAGGACCAAATGCAAATGCATCTTCTTATGCATCTCAAGTACAAGGTAAATAATGTCCTTTAACTTTACTTGTATGAAAAGGTATCCTTTTTATGGAATTTTTATGCGTCATTACTACTGACTCTGTCTCCTCTCTGCATATGTAAGTATTTACACCATATTTTTCCATGTGCAGCAAATTCGTCCTCAAATCATCCACTTCCATCAGTGAATGCTCTAGCTTGGTCAGTGCAAACTCAATCTGCCAAAAGTGGACCAGAACACAAGGTGCCAAATCATATATCCGTCAAAGTTGAAGGAAGTACTGGTATGAGTATGCCACAGATGCCTCCTGTAGCTGCACTGAATCAGAATACCAAGCCATTTGTCTCCCAATTAGCTTCTGGAAATCTACCCGTTGTACATCAGCCTTTGCAACAGATGGACTTTGTTAAAGCTCATTCGCTTTCTAACAATCACAATGAAATTGCGAAAATTATTCAGAAATTATTACAACCACAGCCTCCTGATCATCCTACATGGATTCCTCCATCAAGGGATTACATGAGTAAGTCTTTGACTTGCCAGAGTTGCCAGCTTACCATCAATGAGGTAGACAATGTTCTTATTTGCGATGCGTGTGAGAGAGGATATCACATAATGTGTGCACAATCATCTAATCAGAGAGGAATTCCTAGAGGTGAGTGGCACTGCATGAGATGCCTGTCATTGAGCAATGGAAAGCCTTTGCCTCCCAAGTATGGACGTGTGATGAGAAGTAATATACAAGTAAAAGTCCCTTCTAACACAGCTGGAGTTCAAACATCCTTGGAGAATAAACTGGGAACTTTAGATCCAAAGGTCAATCAGCCGAAGACAACTGCAAAGGGAAGTTCTGTTTTGCAGAATATTGCTGGTATAGGTGGTGGGGCCAGCAATCACGTTGAGTCAGCACCAGATCTAAAGATTTTAAAAACAAAAGAATCTCAAGTAAAGAATCTCACATCAAGTATTAAAAATATGGATGAGAAACCTCTTTCTGGAAGTTACCCGTCGATAGAAAGATCTGAGGAGAGATGTCCTGAATCAAAATCAGAGCCTCATGCTGAACCAAAAGAAATTACTAGATCATCTAGAGTTGAAGAAAGACATTCTGAATCAATTGCAGAACCTCCTGCTGAATCAAATGTGGAGCGTCCTGTTGAACCAAAAGAAACTACTGAATTCTCTGGAGTTGAAGAGAGACCTTCTGAATCAAAAGCAGAACCTCCTGCTGAATCAAAAGCAGAGCCTCCAACTGAACCAAAAGAAATTACTGAATCATTTAGAGTTGAAGAGATACCTTCTGAATCAAAGGCAGAACTTCCTCCTGAATCAAAAGATGACCTTCCTGACGAATCAAAAGCAGAGCCTCATGGTGAACCAAAGGAAACTACTGAATCATCTAGAGTTGAAGAGAGGCCTTCTGATTCAAAAGCAGAGCCTCCTGTTGAACCACAAGAAACTACTGAATCATCAAGAGTTGAAGAGATACGTTTTGAATCAAAAGCAGAACCTTCTGCTGATTTTTTCAACAAAGGTGTGGATAAGTCTGATCACTCCCAACCCCCTTCCAACACACAAGTTGTGGACTGTGCTGGGCTGCCCAACTGTTCAGAAGTTCCATCAATGATATTCCATGACCAGAATTCTGCATTGAAAATCCCAGATACTTCTCACTTGGTAGGAAACTCTGGCTCCTCTTTAAGATATGACATCAAACAGGATGACCAAAGCGGTGCACAAGCAAATACCGGTGAAAGTTCTGTAGCTAGTGGTCGGGCTCTAGAGCATTTCAGATTTTGTTCAGATGGCTTGAAAGTTGTTGAATGGATTGGCGATGTAGTTCAAGG
Organism: Malus fusca; assembly: GCA_035220775.1. Taxonomy (NCBI): domain Eukaryota; kingdom Viridiplantae; phylum Streptophyta; class Magnoliopsida; order Rosales; family Rosaceae; genus Malus; species Malus fusca. The sequence goes on from CM069069.1 coordinate 29,448,464, forward strand.
TGATGATGAAAAAATATATTACCATACTTGTTGCATTGATGAGGTAACATATCAACTGCGAGATCATGCTCTTTTCCAGTCTAGTCATGGAAAATTGATACCCTCGAAGCTTCAGGTAAGTGAATTTTTAAGCATCCCTGATACTTCAGTAGCAGAATCACTTGTTTGTTTTAGAAACATTTTCATCTGTTTATGGTTATATTGAGCTTTTTTTCTTTTTATTAGAAGGGTTGTCATGACTTTGTAATTTCATTACAGTCCATGTGGGAGGATAGGAAAACTGGGTCAAAGTGGGCAATTGTCAACAGGTGCTACTTTCCTGGTGACTTACCAGAGAATGTTGGTCGCCCATCTACACCTGAAAGCAATGAGGTAAACGTTTATTCCTGTACGTATACGTTCTATGAGATGACCAAAAAGTACTGTGCTATGTATTTATGTCTTTTGTAAAATGTTCATATCAGTTGACAAGTAGAATGGGACTACTGATTTTGTCATATGATGCACATGATTGCGAACACATGCACCAATATGATATATCTTTCTAAAGGTACTATACTTTGCATGGTGCAATTTAATTTGACACTATGGTGATCTAAAGGCCTCTCTCTCTCTCCTGACATGTACAATATTTATAATATCCGTATGGAAGTTTAATATTTGTTCTTTGTTTGTGTTGCAGGTCTATGAATCTAATCATGATAGCACTGTAATGGCTGGTTTGATTCGAGGTCCTTGTGAAGTTCTTTCTCCTGCTAAGTTCTGTGAAGAAACTGAAAGACGGAGCCAGTTAGAACAAGAGGCAAATAATGAATTGCGACCAATCTTCCTTTGCAAGTAAGGCTTTTTAGTTCTTTTATGGCACAGAAATAAATGAGTGTTTTGTGCGTGTCTTCTAATGGAAGAGTGCAATTCTTTAAGTGTGTGGATCATATGGGATACTTACTCGTTTCCTTCTGTGTGTTTTCTCCACAAATGCCTAGATTCTTTACACACACACACACACACACACACTCACAATGTATGTGTGCACATGTGGCTTTGCTTAATGTGAGTAGCCGTTTTTTATCCTATTATGTGGTAGGATAATTCTATTTGTTATTCTGTTATTTATTTCTTAATATTTTCACCTTATTTTTTACTTATTTTATATGCAGATGGATTTATGATGAGTTTAAAGGGGTATTGGAGCCTGTTCCTGAGTAATCCACTTATGCATGTATTTTTTTTCTGTGGTTAGTCTTCTTGGTTATGGAAACTCGATCATGCTCTCTTTGATGAGGTATGTGACAACTGTTGTGATACTACAGCATTATATATTATAGCTTTTGTTTATTATGTTGTAATTTGGAGTAGGCTCCTCATAGGACGTATTAAACGGGATGTGATAATGAATAACTTATTTAGCTGAAAAATGACATTGACAATTACCCCATGGAGTGTTTTTTTTTTTTTCTTTCTTCATATTGGAATGGTGCATAGTAGGTTTATAAGACGAATAAACAGCATTATTTGTAACTTACCTGAGAATTTTGTGTGATTTTCACCCTCCCATATCAACAAATATAAAACATAATAAGTATGTGGATTAGTTCTTTTGTGCTGCTATTGTTGGGTGCCTAGCCTTTTGAGCTTGTGGTGCTTAGGACCTTATAGATGTGCCCTTGTTTCAGAACATCTGTAATTTGGCAAACAATTCATTTTCTTTTCCATGTGATTCTGAATTTGCGACCTCTCACTTTCCTCAAACTGTTTCAATGATCTGTACTTAGTTACTGTGTCAATATATTACAGGTAGCCTAGTGCAAAAGGGGCATGCTTAGCTAATCTGCAAAGGAAGTTTCAACAATCATGTACTGTACAATATGTAGCTGTAGCCGTAGGTTGTATTGTAGTCGCAATAGCAATTCAAGCTATAATCTTTGAGGCCCAAGCCCCTACGCGACGCTTCATTCTTGTTATTATGTTATCGTGTTAGTATTACTAATTAGAAATGAATATTTTCTCCTCTGTTGTCTACTATCCTTTGGATATCATTGACAATCTCTCATTCTCTGGGACTGGCTCTATAGGCAAGGGCAACGTTTTGCACTGCTTTCCCAGAAAGTGCTCTCAAGAAAATGAAACTGTCGGATTCCGAGGGGGTTGTCTATTACTCAAGACTTGTTGTATTGCCTTTTCTTATTTATACATCGATGCTTTCCCAGAAAGTGCTTTCAAGAATGTGAAATAGTGGTGGTATTTGGCTGAAGCAAAATTGGCTAATAAAGGCTTCAAAGAGCGTACATGTGAAAAACCCCAACTTTTTGTTCTCATATGGGAAATTTTTCAAAATTTTCTTTCGCTTCTTTATTATATTCTGGGGGATACCCTTGTACTTTGGGCATGTAGTCTTTCAAATTGACATTCTACTACTTGAAGCTGCAGATTTTAATTTTTTTTGTTTTTTAATTTTACTATTACAAGTGGAAGGGAGATAGTTTGAAACTATTACGGGTTTCGAACTTGGAACTCGTGAGTAGAAATCTAACATCTTATCTACTAGAATATTGGACTCCATACACTTGAAGCTACGTATTTTCACATCATTGATCCCTTCATCTGCTGAACTACGAAGTGTACTATTTTTTACATGACACTCGATAAGCCTAATATTTGCTTACATGAAAAAAGTTCTTATTTATAGTCCAATTAGCACTTTCCAGACCATTTGTCATCAGTATGACACTACGAAAAAATTAATCAATTGAGTGCCACCTCTAAAAAATAATCTGACATTTAGACAAACTAATCAGCCAATAGTGTACGAATTTATAACTTGAGCGTAAAGTGTCCAGCTAAAAACTCAAAAGAGTTATGCTAGAAAAACCACATTTCACATACCACGTAAATTCACCAATCAACAACTTTTCTCTAATTTTTGGTACCTATCTTCTTTGTTCGAGAGTTTCAACAAGACCTTTTCATCAGGGCAATTTTTTTAGCTTCTCACACAACCTTTTTATCAAACAAAGGTGTGTAAAAAGTAAAAAAAAAAAGAAGTGAAAATCACTTCCCTTTCACCCTATACATTTGAGGATGAGGCTTCAGTAGAGATGGGCAAAATACCCATGGGTTTGGGAAACCGCAGTTACCCGCCTATTTAAAAGTTGACAGTTACGATTATGGGTAACCATTTATCCGTGAAATTTAAATGGGTGGTTATGGGTATTACCCGCGGTTATAACGGGTATCCATTCACCCATTTAATTTAATACATGTAAAATTTACTATTTTAGCCAAATTTTAATTTTTACTATTGAACTAGATTCAAACTCTACTCCTCGTGTTGAAGATTCCTCGTTCGGTGATGATACTAATGTGAATGTGGTAAAAACTAATCTTTATTTTTGTTTTTTACTTTGGAGTTATTGGTGATACTAATTCAATTTATGCATATGGGTGTGTGAAAAATCATGGAATGTAAACCTTTTGTTTATGCATATTGATGAATGGTGATACTAACTCAATTAATTTGGTACTCCGCTTTTGTTTGCTTCTTCTTTTTTTTTATTATTATTGTTATTATTTTTTCTGATAACTGAGTGTACAATGTAAACCTTCTGTGATCACTTACCTTTGTTGGATTCATGCTAATTGGTGTCGGTGTTCCTAAATGGGATACTAATTCAATTTATACATTTCTTTTGTAGGCCTCTTTTGGTGACAACGAGTCGATAAGACTTTGTGATTGAACGTGCTAAAGCATTAGTGTTCAAAAGTGTTTAGTTTTGGAATATTTTGAAGCTTTGAATCATCTAGTATTCACGATAATGACTACTTTTTGTTTTTAGAAGCTTTACTTTGTAATCATATGGATTATAATTAAAGACTTGCTTGGGTGTAGCAGAAAAATATGATTCATAAACTATTATTTCAATTATTGGAATTGTATGATGACTTAAATGAATAAAATAGAAAAATGCATGCTAAAATGTACTTATAACGGTGTTTAATTGTCAGAAAACGAAAATTATGACAAAATTTTCTTTTGTAATTTTCAAGTTGTTAAAAAAAAAAATGTAGACAGGTGAAAAAGTGGTAAATGGGTAAAAAAATGATAAACGGGTAAACGGGTAAATGGGTAAACGGTTATGGTTAAATGAGTACACAATTATAGGTATGGTTAACCGTTTATAAACGGTTATGGGTATGAGTATAACCGTTTATGTAATTACCCAACAGGTAAATGGTTATGCAGGTATGAACATAAATGGTTATGGGTAAATAACCGCGATTACCCGTCCGCCATGACAATTGCCCATCCCTAGGCTTGAATGAACCCAATGGTGGAAAGTAAATGAAGGGGGCCGCTCTAAGCACCATGCCTAATTTTCAAAAGACAATGACCAAAATGTTATTGGTCTTTTTTTTGAGTACATCGATATTTTTACACTAAGGGGAGGGGGAGTTTGGTAAAGCCACACAATGGGCAGCCTAATTTGGTATCGAATTCACCATCCACGAGATTTAAACCTAAGACTTCTAACTTCTAAGTGAAGAGGAATACCACCAGACTGTAGTACTGAGTGGTAAAATGGTACTAGCCTTAAACTAAAGGGGTGCATTGTTTCTGGTAATATTCTACATTTCCAAAATGGATAAACTCAATTGAGCCGAATCTTGATAGGGATGGATTTATCCTTGTACGAAGACAACGCGACAAGAGACAATATTCTACATAATTAGATTATAGTTGTTCGTCTGGAGGAATATCCAGTGGGGACGTTTCCTGGACAACGAGCACACAGCTCCCCGAGAGGTTGGCGCTGGTTGATAACGTCTGTCGGGCTTCTACTTATTGGCTGGCTTGTCGGGCAAGACTGATCGTCTTGCAACTTCCTCTCTTTGTGATTTACAAAGGGTTTGAGTGCTAGAAAGGGAGATTGAGAGATGAGTTTACAGGAGGGAATCGATACTACAGCTAGATTTAGACAGGGTAGCAGAGCTTTTACAAAGGCTTTTTTTTGGTGAAGGTTGATCCCGAAAGGGATGAAGGCTTGGGGGCTGACTACAGCTTCGTGAAGGCAAATCTAGTTTGAGCAGAGTTTGTGCTTGTATTTGTTTGTTTGATTGAGTGTCTTTGTCTCTGATTTTTCTTCCTCCTTTTATAGACGATTTGGCTTGGCTGCCTGCATCTTCAATCTTGCCCGAATGCATCTGAAGGGTAGTGACTCATTAGCTTTTTACTTGTACTGCCATTGTAAAATACTTTTGGGCTGATTAGCTGGCTGGTCTACACCACTTGACCTCTAGGTAGGTGAGCAGGTGGTTTGAGTGATCTGCACTTAGTCAGGAAAAAGGCTTCTTCTTTCTTCTGGGCTTCGGCTAGGCCTTGGACTCTTCCTTCTTCTAGACCTTCTTTTGGGCTAACCCCCTTTTTAGCCCAAAGTTCAAGTTTTATCCCAAACAGTGCCCCATTCGATTTAGTATTCAGGCTGGAATTCCAGGCGCCAATATTGATTGAATATCCGCATGCTTGTATACCTGATCTCGGAACTTGTGTTTCTAGACAGGATGAATGCAATCTTGCATCTCTTGCTCTTCTCACGACTTTTGAGCTATCCTTTGATGTTCCTATAAATTCCGGCTCAACTCTTCATTCTTCGAATCATCTTCAACCTTCTCTTTTATCACCTTCAAACGTTTCTGCCTTCTTAGTTTTCTTTTAAAACTGGAAAATGGGTTCCTCAGGATTCAAGTGGGGTTTCCTAAAACTCCCTTTTCGTGAGAAAAAGGATTTTCATCAAATAACTACTATCTCCAACACCTTTGGTCAAACACCCCGCTATCCCCAACACATTTGGTCAGACGGTTTCCTCCTGAGGGCTTGCCCTCTTGCTCGTTGCTCTGATAAGTTGGGGTTCACCATCATATCTGGTGACGATTCTTATTGAGGGTCATCCACCAGGCTCATCTTGGCCGCACAACCCAATCACCTGATCCTGACCAGGTTTTGTCCATGAATATACCAGAAAACTAATCGAGACACCACTGCAAATTAGAAGGAATCAAGCATGGCACATTGGGACTTAATCCGATGTAATTTTTACCAATTCGTCGAAATGAATGAAACATCATTTTAACAACTTTTATCTTTCTGTCTTCTTGAATGGTTGATGAATACACTGCATTCCAACACCCCAACGCCTGCTTTATCTTTCATCTTCTTCAATATAACAATCCCTAACATCCCATAATGTAGGACAATACTTTTTTAAGAATTTGACATTGATGGGATGTTTCTGCCAATTTCCTTCGATGTCAGCCAAGTAGTATCCTCCCTTGTCTAATACTTGACTAACAATAAAAGGACCTTCCCATGTCGGCCTCCATTTCCCAAAGCCCTTAAGCTGAGCTCCTAAAGGGAGGACTGTCTTCCATACTAAATCTCATTCCTTGAAAGACTTCAGTTTTACTTCTTGTTATAAGCTCGGGCAACAACTCTCTTCCCTTCCTGAATCTGGTTCAAGGCCTCAATTCGGGCTACATCTAAATCTTCAATCCCTTGACACTTAGCTTCTATGTACTCTTCACTGTGTAACCCGAATTGATTTTGAATCCTGACAGAACTTACATTGATCTCCATGGGAAGAACCGCATCTTGCCCGAATGTCAAAGCATAAGGAGTTGTCCCCGTTCCTGCCCTCTTAGAGGTTCGGTATGCCCACAAAGTATTCCCTAGCTTTTCATGCCACTTTTCCGGACTATCTATCACCATTCTTTTGATAATGTTTATCAAAATCTTGTTGCTGGCCTCTGCTTGACCATTTGACTGAGGGTAGTAAGGACTGGACTGGATCATCTTTATTTTGTATTTGTTTGCAAATTCTTCAACTTCTTTTGATATAAAAGATGGCCCACGATCCGTGACTATGGTTTCGGGCACCCCAAACCTGTGTAGAATCTTGGTCTCAATAAATTTCTTGACTGCAGCTGAGGTTATGGTCTTTACGGCTGAGGCTTCTACCCATTTGGTGAAGTAATCCGTCGCCACAATTATGAAAGTATGCCCCTTGCTAGAGGATGGATAAATCTGCCCGATGAAGTCTATTGCCCATCCTCTAAAGGGCCAAGGCTTAACCACTGGATTTAACAGTACTGAAGGCACATGTTGGAGGGGTCCATGCCTTTGACATTCTTCACAGCCCCGGGTATAGGACTTGCAATCTTTTTCTACATCGGGCCAGAAATACCCATACCTCCTAATCAACCACCTCATCTTCGTTCTAGCTTGATGTGCCCCGCATATTCCCTCATGTACCTCGGCCATTACTCTCATAGATTCCTCTTAGCTTAGGCATTTCAATAGTAGCCCATCCGGAGTTTTCCTTAGCAGGTTCTCCTCATATAAGACATACTTAGTTGCTTGCTGTCTATTCTTCTTGCTTGTGGGTGAATAAGGATCTTTCAAATGATGAATGATAGGCGATCTCTAGTCTTCCATCTCAGTTTCTAGAACCATTACATCTAGACTGAATCCCCTTTCTAGGATAGACGGAAGATTTGTTCTTTGAATCTCAACATCTACTCCATACTTCATTTCCTGGATTGGTACTCCTAAGGCTATTTGCGCCATCTCGTTGGCTGCCAAATTGGATCCCCTGGGAACATGATTAACTGATATCTCAGAATCCCAATAGCTCAACAATTGCGTGGCCGCCAAGTAATACCCAGCCATGGTGATATGTTTGCACTTGTATTCTCCATTTAGCTGGCTTATTACTAGATCTGAATCACCAAACACCTCTACCTCCATTGCCCCCAGCTCTATCAGGATCTCCAAGCCAATTATTAAGGCTTCATATTCTGCCTGATTGTTGGTATTCCCTTGGTAATCTAGGAGAAACGAATAATAATGATGAACCCCTTGGGGATTTATGATAACAATCCCAGCTTCAGAATCCTTCTGAGTGTAAGAACCATCAAAATATAGCTTCCAAGGAGTAATTCAGAGACCAGTTACCCTTTTTATTTCTTGTTGGACCCACTCTTCTTTGCCCGAGATGCCCTTGCCTGGTGGGATCCAAACAGTAGTTACTTCCAGGGTCCCCTGTATATTGATAATTTCATCTTGAGACTCTTGGTGCTCTGCTAAGAAGTCAGCAATTGTTTGGCCCTTGACAGCCTTTTGGGGTACATATTGAAAACTAAACTCTGATAATGCTAGAATCCACTTCCCAATCTTTCCTGTTAACATTGGTTTTGACAACATATACTTTATCACATCTGTTTTGGCGATGATGTGCACGTGATAAGGTAACATGTAATGCCTTAACTTACTAGCAGTGAAATACAGAGCTAGGCACAACTTTTCTATTGGGGAGTATCTTGTTTCTACCTCAGTCAAGATTCTACTGAGGTAGTATACCGCCTGCTCATTTCCGCCTTCATTGTTTTGGGCTAGTAAACTCCCGATTGATTTCTCTGAAGCAGAGATATATAGCTTTAAGGGTTTTCCCCTTTGAGGTGGTACCAACACTGGTGGAGAAGTCAAATAGGCTTTGATGTTGTCAAAAGCCTTTTGGTGTGGTGGTCCCCATTCGAAATTTTCTTTATCCTTCAGTCTCAGCAGAGGAGTCAACGGCTGAATCTTGCCCGCTAAATTGGCAATGAATCTCTTTATGAAATTAATTTTGCCTAGCAGTCTTTGAAGTTGCACCTTGTTGGTGGACGGAAACGACTCCATTATTGCCCGAGACTTGTTCTTGTCCACTTCTACACCTCTTTGATGAACCAGGAATCCCAAGAAGTTGCCCGCTCTTACTCCAAACGCGCACTTCTTTGGATTCATCTTCAGTTTATGGATCCTCATCCTTGTCAATGCTTGCCTGAGGTCTATCAGATGCTGCTATTCTGTTTTGGATTTCACCACGATGTCATCGATGTACACCTCCATGTTATGGCCAATCAAATCATGAAAAATAGCATTCATCGCCCTTTGGTAGGTTGCACCAGCATTCTTGAGCCCGAACGACATGACTAGATATTTATATGCCCCCACATGACCGGGACACCTAAAAACTGTTTTATGTATATCTTCCTGGGCCATCTTTATCTGATTATACCCGGCATTTCCATCCATAAAAGATAAGACTTTGTGTTTTGCTACTGCATCTATGGACAGATCAGCCATGTGCATGGGATATTCATCTTTTGGTGTGGCGCCATTAATATTTCTGTAATCAACGCAACATCGTACTGCTTTTGTTATGGCTTTTAAAACGGGTACAATGTTGGCCAACCACTCTACATATTTGGCAGGTCTAATAAATCCAGCTTTCACTAGTCTTTCAATTTCTTCTTTGACCTTTTCTTCTATTTCTTTTGACATCTTTCATGGCGCTTGCTTAACAGGTTTATATCCCTCATTGATAGGCATTCTGTGTTCCACCAAGGTTGAATCTAAACCTGGCATCTCAGTATAATGCCAAGCAAAACAATCTTTATATTCTTGCAGAAGACAGACAATCTTTGCCCGATCATTAACCTCTAATAAGCCACTGATTTGTATAGGTCTTGGATCTCCTTCTGTTCCTAGATCAATAACTTCCAAAGGATCTTGAACTTCTGGTGGTGGCTTATCAAGTTCTGCACACAAAAATTCGACTAACTCCGAGCTTTCGGGCAAGTCGTCTGGCCCATCCAAGTCATATATGCACTCGACTATTCGTATGGCCACCTCAAATTCTGCTCCGCAAAGTTCTTCCCTGCTTTTATCCTGGCCGGTCGAAGTTCCTAGCTGCCATTCCTGCTCTTCTTTTCCTAAGAGCTCCCTTTCTTGTTTTTTCTATCTCCTATATACCAACAGTCTTTTGATCAGGGACCTGACTACCATTACCTGATCTTTTCTCTTTTGTTATGTCATTGATGGTATTGAGGTGTTGGGACGATACAGGGTCTATCCCATTCTTCTCTAGTGAGGAACATTCCTTGTTCTAAGAGCTTTTGGGCCGTCACCTTGGTAAGGCGGCCGTTCTTATCTGCTCCTGAACATTGCAGAATTCCTATATTGGGATCGTAGAAACTTGCCTCCGCTACATTGGCTGTAGGAAGAAATGGTCGTGATTCGGCCTCCACCATCTCCCAGAAGCCTGGTCCCCCCGTTCCTGCTTCATGGTAAACAACAACTTGTTGATGTAGAGTGGAGGGTATGGCAAGACTTTGGTGGATCCAGTCCCTTCCGAATAATGCTCCGTAGGTGGAAGTACAATCCACCATAAAGAATGCCAACATGATTTTTTTGGACCCCAAGTCCACTTCTAAAGGCAATATCCCATGAGTTTTGGTGATAACGCCCGAGAAGCTCGAAACCGTGAGGTCTGTGGGAATGAGATCTTCTACACCTCTCCCTATCTTCTTCATTTGCTTGGTGGGCAATACGTTAACAGCTGCTCCACCATCAATCAAAACTCTTTTAAAGGGCACCCCTTCCAAATGAGCTGCAACATATATTAGCTTAAGATGGTTGGCTAGCAACATGTTTGGGCGGCTGAACACCATTTTATCGGTATAGATTCTTAATGGACCATCCTTGAATGTCTTGGATGATTCAGCTTTTCCCAACTCTTATTCTCCGGCTACTTCAACGCTGACATAGGCCATCATTGCCTCTGCTGTCAAATAGTCACCTTCCATAGTGGCGGGCTGATCAGGTTCAGCACCAAACATGGCGGATAACACATACGCCATGTTGATATGAAAGGTACAAGGCTTTGAAAAGTCTTCTTTCTTGCTCCCGATTTGTCCCATAAACTCATCTAACCAGGCCATCGCATCTTCTGGGAGTAATGGTTCTGGTTCCCCCTCATTTTGATTTATGCCCGAATTTGGTATCTGCTTTGGAACTTCGCCGAAAGGATCCAATGATATAGAAGGGAGCCTCCTTTCAGGCGAAACAGTTCCAAAACAAATAGGCTCTGTCCTCCATCCAGGAGTTGGCATCATTATCATATCTTCTTGAGCTCTCCTCAATATCCTGTACTTCCCAGGGTGTAGGCTTTGTGGTACATGATTTCCTTCACCCTCTGTTTTGCTATTAGCCCTCTCTACCTCTTTTTTACTCCTCCAGTTAAACTGACTACTTCCCCCAGATGATGTTTTTTCAAACTTCTGATTCTTGGAGGCTTCAGATGTCGCGGGAGTCTTTAAAGAATTCATGTAGGCTTTATGCTGCCTCTGGACCCTTCTGATCATAGAGGCTCCCATTTGTTTGGTGGGTTGTCCATTTTTCCCGACCACGTACCATTTTCGCCCGAGACGGGCAGGGTTATCCTTTTTGACAGGATTTGTTATCCTATCATTTCTTTTATCTTCTCTCCCTGCATGGCTATATTGAGGATGCCTTATCTCCCTCTCTTTGATACCTTTAGCCTCATTGTCTTCTGCCTCATCAGAAGCTTCGTGATTTCGAAACACTTCTGATAAAGCTCTAGGTTGGGAATCCCCTCCTAACCGCTGAAAAACACTTCGGGAAGTCTCTCTTCCTGCTGTCCGCCTAGCTTTTTCATGGGCCTCTTTTCTTTCTTCTTCCTATTTCCTCCTGATTAGTTCGTGATCAATGAGAACTCCTGCTAGTGGTATTTTGAGCTCACACTCGCATTGGCATCTACTGCACAGAACCATCCCTTTGATTATGACTGCTTTTGGATGTTCGGGCAATTTGATCACCCCTTTTGTAGATTTATCAACTGGCCTTCATTCTTCTGTTTCCTTTGCAACCTTTCTTTTCCCCTTCTCGGCTCATGCTAAATTAATCATATTAACTGGGGCATCTGAAAAGGGATCTGCATGCTTGTCTAGCATTGTTTCGACTTGCACCGGATATGGGCTAGGTGGATTATTTGCCAAGATCATCTCTTCATCTGGCTGGCTGGCCTCCAATTTTTCTCTTTCTTCTTCCCCGACCAGGTCTGCTTTCTTTTTGAAGCCTGCAGATGCGTTTTCCAATCTTTGCAACATCTGCAACAATGTAGTTTGCAAATCTTCAGGTAGTTTTGACATATTTCTTTGGCAATTAGGATTTGATCAAGGGATCCCACCGGGCGTGCCAAAACTATGTTTGTCTGGAGGAATATCCAGTGGGGACGTTTCCTGGACAACGAGCACACAGCTCCCCGAGAGGTTGGCGCTGGTTGATATCGTCTGTCGGGCTTCTACTTATTGGCGGGCTTGTCGAGCAAGGCTGATCGTCTTGCAACTTCCTCTCTTTGTGATTTACAAAGGGTTTGAGTGCTAGAAAGGGAGATTGGGAGATGACTTTACAGGAGGGAATCGATACTACAACAAGATTTAAACAGGGTAGCAGAGCTTTTACAAAGGCTTTTTTTTGGTGAAGGTTGATCCCGAAAGGGATGAAGGCTTGGGGGCTGACTACAGCTTCGTGAAGGCAAATCTGGTTTAAGCAGAGTTTGTGCTTGTATTTGTTTGTTTGATTGAGTGTCCTTGTCTCTGATTTTTCTTCCTTCTTTTATAGACGATTTGGCTTGGCTGCCTGCAGCTTCAATCTTGCCCGAATGCATCTGAAGGGTAGTGACTTATCAGTTTTTTACTTGTACTGCCATTGTAAAGTACTTTTGGGCTGATTAGCTGGCTGATCTACACCACTTGACCTCTAGGTAGGTGAGCAGGTGGTTTGAGCGATCTGCACTTAGTCAGGAAAAAGGCTCATTCTTTCTTCTGGGCTTCGGCTGGGCCTTAGACTGTTCCTTCTTCTAGACCTTCTTTTGGGCTAACCCCCTTTTTAGCCCAAAATTCAAGTTTTATCCCAAACAATAGTAATAATAACTTATCATCTCTCATCGTAGTGCCATATTGCACCTCTTCAAATTAACTAAAGACATGCATAGAAGAGAAACTCTCTTGTAATCGATAGACCAAATAATATCTATTGAACAAATAGTGTACTGCACTTCTACTTGACCTACAAAGTAAAATAAACCAAGCAATTGAAAGCGAATCCTTGAGCTTCATAGTTATCAATTATCTAGCATAGCGAAAAAAAAAAAAAAAAAAAAAAAAAAAGGAAAAAATAATAAAAAAAGCTTGAAAACTTTGAGTTTTAACGATAATGAAAAAATAAAGTGTAAAGTGAATCGTACCAAGATTGACTTTTTAATCGCTATATATCTCATTAGAAATTTTCTAAAACCCTAAGTTTCATGCAGGCCTTCAATTCCCAATACCGTTTAGTTGCTATAGCCAGAGAACCTATACCCCTTTTATATACGATGGCCGTTTGCTTTCTACTACATCGATCGATTAAGATCCATCATACATAAAATATCTTAATGCATAAACTAACTCAGAGCACAAAGCACAGTGCAGCAACTCAGAATGTCTTTTATGTCCATCGCGTCACCACCATATCACCCTTTGGATAAAATTTGTTTTCTGAGAAGGACATCGTCCCAGTGCAACCCTATAGTGCCATGTAATACCCCCTCATTACGACTTAATGTCATTTTAAGAATTACGTAGTGCCTCTGTCGGTATTGACTTCTTTTTTTATCTGCTTTTCAAATTTTAATTAGATGGTAGTGCCGCTTTTATCCTTATAGAAAAATCATAGGGAACTTGACCTAATTCTCAACCATATTAATTTATTTCTTATATGGACACACAATCGGAGGAAAAACCGTGTATAGGGATGTGCATTTTAAATCTTGTAAACCAATCAAGCATTGCAAAAGTCCCACTCGAGAATTTATAACATATTAAAAACTAATTGAGAAATCAAATCTAAAAGAATAAAATGTTTATTGAATATATATCTACCTCTTAGGCTTATCTTTGTCGTCATATAACCCTACACCATGTTTGATTTTGCCTCATAAATTAGTACCAAGCTATGACTGTGTTTGAATGATTGTGGGAAGGCTGTTCCTCCATTGAGTTACAAAATTATGCTTCTTGGATAAGGTGGTGTAAATGGATAAGCATTTTTTAGTGGCACTCCCTCTTATGTGTAGCCGTCTCATGCCTATTACCAAAATCACATTTCGAGGGTTTATTAATTATAAACAAATCCCTAATTAGAAGCTAATTAACTATTAGTTTGTATTTGTCTGTTGGCAGAGAAATTGTTGCCTGCTTTACCAATGTTTCTATAGGCTCTCATGCTCTATCATCTACCTACAAATATATAATGGAGTTCCTTCAAACACCCCAAACTAGTGTCTAACTACTTAATTCCTAACTACGATTAATCACAATTAAACATATGCTAACGATAGAGGCTCACACGTATATGGATGCACTGGCGGATCTATATATTGTAAGAAGTGAGATCCATCTCCCCCGTGCAACAACTTTTTGTCTTAATTTGCCTTACCTATATTGATGTTATCTTTAAAGTAGAGATGAGATGTTTGATGACATGCTTGTAAGAAGCTCAGGTAGCAGCGCTGGTTGTGTTTTCTCGTTTTGGCGAAGAAAAATATATGGAACCTTCATATTTCATATACGATTGCTAATCCTTGTTGGTTACGACGGTACAATTCACATGCATGCAACAACAGTTGAAAGTCCTCCACGTACGCTAATACTGATCGTCAATTAAACCCCTCACTAACTGCAGGCTCTGTGTGTGTGTCTATATATCAAGTACAGGGTGAATTTGCAAGGGAAAAATATTATATTGATGGCAATAGGATTACTGGTCCCATCTGTTCACATAGGAGACGAGCCGCCCCTTAAGCAACAATCATAAACTTATCATATTTTCTAAGGAAAACTAATGAAAAGAGCTTCAAAACTTTGAGTTTCAACGAAAATGACAAAAATGTCTTGTAAGTGAATAGTATCAGGATTGACTTTTTAGAGTAAAAATGTGGTTTTTTGTTAAAATGAACAGTACCGGGAGCTTTTCGTTAAAGTTCCTTATTTTCTAAAGCCTTGACCTAATGACCCAGATCTAAATGTTGAGAGATTTTTTTTAAGGGACTTTCGCGTCACGTTATTTGTCGCTTACAACACATATAAAGGGTTGCGTTTGGATTTCATATGGACTCATTTTAACCTA
Organism: Malus fusca; assembly: GCA_035220775.1. NCBI lineage: Eukaryota > Viridiplantae > Streptophyta > Magnoliopsida > Rosales > Rosaceae > Malus > Malus fusca. Next base: position 29,463,525 of record CM069069.1, read on the forward strand.
TACAAGATATGTTAGAAAAATACTGAAGATAACATGACACGAAAGACCCTCTTCTAAGATCTATCCTCAATATGAGGGGCCATAGCGAATAGCAGCCAAAAACTCATGACACACAACACAAGAACAAAAGAAAATAACTGCCCTCTCTTTTTTGACCACTCTTACTCAGCTACATGTTAACTTTTCCCACCCTTTTCTTCAAAACCCCCCCAAGATAATAATAAACTAATTCAAGTACTACTCCATTGATATAAAAGGTCACCCGACCATCCAACGGAAAATATCAGTTCAAACTAATTAAGAGTAGTCATATCCACATCCATTTACTATCATAATAGAAAAAAGAGGGTACGTAATCACTTTGTATGGACATATTGCATGGCTTAATTGGGAGGAATGTGAATTATGGATTATAAAAGCAAAAGCTATGTATGGCTATAAATATAGGGGTGTGATATCCACACACCCCTTTTTACTTCTCTCATACCCTTTTAATTTTCGGCCGTCGGATCAGATGAATTAAAGAAGATCAAAGGACAGAAATTAACAAGGGGTGTGGGAGAAGTAAAAAGGGGTGTGTGGATAGCACACCCCTAAATATAATGTTAAATATAGAGAAGAGGGTAGTTAATTGGGAAGTTAAAGATAAAGGTGATGGAGAAGAAGAAGAAATGGTCTGGCAACCGGCGACCATCACGCTGTGTTGTAGAATTTGAGAGAGCAATCAGCAAAAGCAAGAGCAGTTTCCCGGTCTTCAGAGTTAAATTTAAAAAGGGGCACATCAGGGTCACCTACAGATTAATTACACTACGTTTTGTGAAAATTGTGCCTGGCTTTCCCACTCTCTTTTAGAGTGCGTATCAAGAGAATGTAGCTCAACAAATTTCTATGGTCTCCCTTTCTGGGGGTAATACTCTCCAAGGTCTCTATTTTGGACGTTTGTTTTTCGAATATTTGATGTTGAGATGAATAATAAAAGATTAGTGGTGGTTTTCCTCTGTTGGAATTTAAGTAAATTAACAGAAACTCTAATCACAATTCTCAATATACATATATATTTATATATACATCGTTAGTCTCAAACCTGAAGAAGCCAGGGATGTTAAGTAGTTTCTTCTACCCACTAAGAGACCTTATGTTCACATGGTGATAGGGCCAAGAAAGCTGAACGTATTTCTCTGTGAGCAGGGAATTCTTGCACTTATAGAAGCAATGACAGCCAACTCCTATCTATCGTGGAGGGTTGGTTATTTTCCCATTTCTTCAAATCCTGATCGTGTAGAGGTGGTTGTGATCAGTGCTTCCTTTCAAATGCACGATGAAAGTATACCCCTCAATTATATGATGTAGCTTTCCACGTATCCAAACTCTTACTACCAACATATTATTTCTCCTTTATCTTTAACTAGTTGAGTCCACATAGGATTCTTACATCCTCATAAATAAAAAATATCCAGATATTGTAATTTAGAGAGAGAAGAAAAAAAATGTGAGAGTTGTGGTTCTGTTCTCTACATGGAACCTTACATATATATATATATATATATATATATATATATATATATATATATATATATATTTCTCCTCCTAGGCTTTACACTAGGAAAAAAAAACTTTGTGCGACAAAACACACATCGTTGCGCAAAGTGGCTTTGCGCTTCTAGATTTTTAAAATCGTCACACAACGTGTATAAAAAAGAAGAGAAACTTTGGTTCTGGTATATATATATATATATATATATATATTTCTCCTCCTAGGCTTTACACTAGGAAAAAAAAACTTTGTGCGACAAAACACACATCGTTGCGCAAAGTGGCTTTGCGCTTCTAGATTTTTAAAATCGTCACACAACGTATATAAAAAAAAAGAGAAACTTTGGTTCTGGTTTCTAGTTGACAAAAATCTTGGATTGAAACTTTATTAATTTGAATACTTCGATTGAAAGACAAAATGTTAAATTTCAATATTAATTAAGAAATTTAAGAATGAAAATTTATAATTCCTCCCTATAATCATACAAAGTTTATACCATATGAGGATTTTTAAATTTTCCTCAAATCTGAACTGTGTGAAATCGGATAAGATGTTTTATTTTTTTTAAAAAATAAAATGTTTTATTTAAAAAAAAAAATAAAATGTTTTATTTTAATTACAAAATATGGGTACATTTTAGTAAAAAAAAGTTGAATAGATTTTACATTAAAAAAGAGTACATTTTGCATACAAAAAAAATTGGGTACATTTTACATAACAAAGTGTGACAATTTTCATGAAAAATGGGTACATTATAAATAAATTAGGGGCATGAGTAAAGGATTAAAAATTTATGAGTACAAATAAAAATTTAAAAATATGGTCACAAAAATAAAATAAATATATAGGTACAAATTAAAACTAGAAAGAAAAATGGTTGCAAATTGAAAATAGAAATATATGACACAAATTTTAGCCACAAAAATAAATATACCAAATGTATATTTAACACCAAATGGATATATTTGGAAAATAAAACTAAATACACTGACATGTAAATAGTTTATTATTGAAATAATAACGTAGAAAAAAAAAATCAAAGGACCTTGATTACAAATTAAAAATGAATAAAATTTCAATCAATAAAAATATAAAAATAAGGATGAGAACCTAATTTCTCCTATGCAATAAAAATTTGCATGACAAAATTTTTGTTGTAGAAACTATAGATAAAGTAATTTATTTTCTTTTTTATTTAATTTACGAAAACTATTTCTTATTTTTTATTTTTGTGTAAAACTTTGCAGTAAGAAATTCTAATATTTGGGTTGCAAAGTAATTTTTTTTTCTATTTAATTTTATATTTAAGTTGTAAACAAAAACTATTAGTATTATTTTTATTATGTTTTAAATATTTTGTGCGAACAAACTCCAATTTTTGTCGCAATTAATTTTATATTTTTAAGTTGTGAAAAAAAATTATTTCTTATTTCTGTCTTTTAAACTTTTGCGGAAAAAATTGAAATACTTCGGCGCACAAATTAAATTATTTATTTTTATATTTTAAATTGTAAACAAGAATTATTTATTATTTTTAAACACTTTGTGCGGTGAAATTCTAATATTTGTCTCAAAACTTATGAAAATAAAAAAAATATGAAAAAATAACATATTGATAACATAAAGTTGTTTCTTTTAAAATTTCACGATGTTTTTTCATGGATGACCTTCAAGACAATACAAGTGCATATTAGATGGGACATGGATGGTGTAATTCAAATTTTTATTTATGAAATTGTTGAACGTATAAGTGATATATTATAATTCAACTAATTAATTATTAACATCTACAAATGACTCTATCGAGCATATGGAATCGTTGATCTCACATATCAAATGTTTTGGCACTATATGTTAAAGTTCTTGTACGTATAAGTGGTACAATGTGATCGACATTGTGCAAAGTTGTTGTCTATTACTCAAGACTTGTTGTATTGCCTTTTGCGCGATAAATCCTTCGTCGCACAAAGTGCTACGGATTTGGAAACCAAATTATTAACTCCTCCACAAGTTTCTCAATGTCTCTCTCTATTCTTTCACCTCTCCTCTGTCTTTCCCTCTCTCCAAATTTAACCTTCTACCTCTCTCCCCCCTCTCACTCATCCTCTCTCCCTCTCTATCTCTCACTCTCACTACTATCTCTCTCTCTCTCTCTCTCTCTCTCTCTCTCTCTCTCTCTCTCTCTCTCTCTCTCTCGCCAAAAGGTATTTTTCTCCCTAATTTTTAAATTTTTTTCATTAATATTTGTTTTTGGAGTTTATTTTGGGTTTGAAGTCATGTATGGGGTGGGGGTGAAGTTTGGGGTCGGGTTTGGGGTTGGGGTGGATTTTGGGGTCGGATTTGGAGTGGGATGAGGTGAAGTTTCGGGTCGGGTATGGGGTGGGGGTGGATCTTGGGGTCAGATTTGGAGTCGAGGTGGTTTTGGGGTTGGGTATGGGCTTGGGAGCCCCGGGGGGGGGGGGGGGGGGGGTGTGTGAAGAGGTCAAGTGTGGCCTTAGGGGGTTGGAATTTAGTTTTATAGTATAATTACTTAGTAAAAATAAATGTTGATGATTATAATTGGTTGATTCTTGCAAGCATTTGTAGCTTATGAGGAATGTTAAATTTCGGTAGAACTCCTTATGACGAATGTTGTAGTCACCAACATGAGGACCAAAGCATCAATGAAATAGCTTATATGTTCCTGTCAAGCCCCGGACTCGGGGTTGGCGAAAAATTCGAACCCCAATCCGATGAGTTAGCTAAAAATTAAATAAATAAAGAAACTGAAATAGCATAGTGAAAAATAAAATTTCCTCTTGTAAAAACAACTCAAGATTTTTTTACAAGGCTAAAATAAATAAATACAAATTCTAGTCCACATCTAGTTCATTTCATTCTGCCTACCTTTTTGACTGTTTAAATTGTAAACTTGCATAACAATAGAGGGGAGAGCTTCAACAACTCAGTAGAAACATAACCTTACCACTGTAAATTGACAATACTAAATTAAGTGTCATGAAATCATATAACCAAATATCAACTTATTATAAAAAACAATGCATGAATGCAACACAATACTCTTCGTCTCTACCCATGAATTAATATAATAAAACACGTGGGCCTGCACATCACATACCATGCATTTTACCTCTGTAGTGGTGGTTAAGATGTTCTATTATACGAATTAATTCCCTATAACTCAATCACCCCAATATTCCTTTTTGTTAGTCATCTTGCCAAAATCCTTCGTCGCCAATCCTGAATCGTTCAGTCCCAATTAGTCAATCAAATATCAATAATAATATAGCACTCCACAAAATTTAATTAAATTAATTTATGTAAAAGTCTTTCGTATTTCCCTTATCTAATTTCCAAAATATTGCTCCGCAATAATAACACAAGAAACCACTACTTTGATAAGCTCCAAAGCTTTGTAGGCCATAGGATAATCCATCTTCTTCAACCCCTTTCTTTTCTAATCCTTGCCCCTCTCTCTCACTACCACGTTTAAAATTTAGCGCGACGAACATAAATTGGTCACACAAAGCTTAATAGCGTCGCACAAATGTATGCGCGACAAAAACTTCGTCACGTAGAATCAGTCGTGCAAAGATCGCGACGAAAGACTTTTGATTGCGGCAAATAAGGCGCGACGGTTCCCCATTCATCGCACAAAATGCCAGGATACAAACCTGGGATGACTAATATTCGTCTCTAAACACTTTGTGCGACAAAAGTGAGTTATCGCAAAAAAGTATGCACGACGAAGCTATTCGTCGCGCAAAAAAAATTAATTTTAAATTATATTTTTTGTTTTGGGTTCAATTTTGAAATAAAAAAATATGAAGAGAAAAATAATTTATTTAAATTAAAAATAAAATGTATGTACAAGGAAAAAGTTTTAAAAGTAAGGGACTAAACAACTAATAAAAAAAGGTGGAATAATCTACAGGGTCATCATTCGCATACTGCTGGAAAGATTGGGGCAAGAAGGGCTCAGGGTTAAGGACAGGCTTAAAGGTCGAAAGGGCGAAGTTCTGGGCATGTTCGGATTAGAGGGGCTCGGACGTCGACGAGGGACAAATATCTGGGAGACGAATACTGAACTGACTGAGGGCCTGTACAATCAGTGACATCGAGGTGAGCTCAGTCCTAAGGTTGGCCACCTTTGTTGTCAAAGCTGTCACCTCACCCTTCGACTGCGAGGATGAAGAAGCTCTAGGTTCCCGCTGCCGGGCATTCCCCATCCCTCTACAATACGTCCCAGGCCTCCGCTCGAGAGTCTGATCCAAGGTGTCTGTGAGGATCTGAAACCCCGCATCCTCGAGGGGATCCAAAGACTGAGTCTAGAGAGGAAGCTGGGAGGCGGACTCTTGAAGAACCAACTACCTCTTCTCCATCATCGTCGCCTGTGTAATATAACATGAAATATTAATAATAACATTCAAATAATAGCCATGATACTTGAATGCGTAAGATAGTAATTACAATTGAAGAATACTTACATGAAAGGACTCGACCAACTCATCCCCAGGTTGAACATAAACGTCTCCAAAGATATCGATCTTTAGGAATTTTGAACCCCCCTGAATAGAATAAGATAAGAAAAATGTTAGTATGAAAAAAAAAAATTAATATTACTGACATATTAAACATTGAATATGAAAAGCTTTATTATTAACTGATGCCGCGCCTCTATCCTATATGAGAAGGGCCTCGAACCCGAATGGTGGAAAAAAGTTTTCTTCTCCCGATTGCTCTTGTTGGCTTTCGCCTTCTTCTGTTATACAAAAAATAAACGTATTAGTTCTAATTTAAATAAAATATATAAAAAAAAAACAATAAACATTAGTAAGAAACATATAATACTTTTAGATTTAATATAAAAAACGTACCACATAGTTGGGCTCCTGAAAATGACTGTAGAGCCACACCCAATTTTCTTCCCGGTCCTCAAACTCATTCAGGCAACCCTCCTCAAGAGCGACCTGCGGATAATCAAATGTCTAAAAATATTGGTGCAGGTCGCCCTTCCACTGCTTGTACAGTTTAGCAAAAAGCCTATTGACGTACGCCAACATATTGTCGTTGATGTCATCGAAATTGTAGTTCGTCTGCAATATAACAAATTAATGACATACATTAAGTAATATAAATATATAAAATTTAAAGGAAAAGCAATAAAAAGGCAGGATACTTACCGACAAATAAGCGCGCACCTTCGTCCTCACCTCTTCTGGCATCGCCTTCCAAGAGTTCCATCGCATAGGGCAATAGGTCCGAACGATGTGACCAATGTTGTGGGCAAATGCGCTATGCTGCTCTGGCGTTGGTGCAGCCTGATGCTGGTCGTCGTATCCGATCGTGATACGTCTGTTGGTCACTCGGGTGACCTTCGCCGTCTTCAATTGGCGACAAGGTCACTGGGTATTTTTCTTTGCTGAAAATAAAAATAAAAATTAGTCAAACAAACACTACAAATTATACTGAAATTTCAGCAGAACCTCCCCTAAAGTTATAACAATTCCCAAACCCTGGACATTGTAATGAATAATATATGATATCCAACAACAATCACAATAGTTGAATGCTTCAGTAGTGGATGCCAAGTGAAATATTACATAGTAGAACTTGGGAATTTAAGCAGTAAATTCAAAAGCTATTATGAATTGCTTCAATACTTGAAGACTAACGGCCTAACGCCTACCATGATCATTCAGATGAGAATCCTTTATATAAAGGACATGCAGAGAAAACTTACCTAACTAACAAACTAAAGATTAAACTTAAAGCAGCTCTAGCTCAATTTTTGAACAAAATTAAACTAGTAAAACTCATAATTAAGCAGAAAAATTGAACAAACATTTTCAGAGACACGTTGTTCCCTACAAAGAACTAATGACCACATTCCCAGCATCATTAGGCAATCCAATATCACATAGAATAGTCTATATGGAGAAATCACCAAGACACTACAGAAAAAACAGTTATCAGCGTGCGGGGCGTTATGTAACTTTACCTTGTTGTGACCTTGAGGCATTAGTAGTGGATGCTGATGTCGTGTTGGGCATGTGGGGGCGGCGGTGACCAAACTTGGCGCTAACAGGTAACGCCACTGATGAGGCTGATGATGCCTGCGCTTGGGAAACCCGGGGATCAACCGGAACAACTGGATTAACCAGCCTGGGGTCCATTTCTGCTGAAGCAGTGGTGGCTGAAGTTGGAGGCGGGGGAATCGAACGAGGTGCAGTCGTCACCGCCTTACGACTTCTAATAAGCTGCGACATCTGCACAATTAGAAAACAAAAAAATTCATTAAGTATACATAAATCCCATCACTTGCCTAATTATGTGGCATATCACTCACACCAACCCCACGCATAACTAAATCAAGCATTTGAACCATATATATACTGTTAAACATTAACTAAATTAATCCCTAAATCCCTAAATCTTAAATCAAGCATAAAATCGACAATTAAACCATAAAACCATAACATCATCATATGTTTTTTTCTTTCTCTGTTATATAAAAACTGGGAATATTGACCTAGTCACAAAAAACCAGTCCACTGACCTATATGCATTTCATTAAAGGAGAAACAAAAAACCAGTCCACTGACCTATATGCATTTCCCCATTCAATTAAACAAAAAGAAAACAAAAATAGATTAGTTTATCTGTGGCAAACAGCACAATGATCGTTCATCTTGAGCCTTAAAGTGAAAACTTATTACCATCCCGTAAGTAAAAACTAGAAACTATTATATTGTTGACACGTGAATTTGGATTGACATATTTAGATGGCCAAATGACAGTCACACATGTAAACACAAGGATTTGAGTGTAGCCTAGTCCACCCCACCCAATTGGCTTGGGTAGCAGCTGCCTTATGTAGGCCTCCAAACCTTCTCCATAAAGTCTCCATTAGGTTATGTGGTCCTTGTGGAAAGGGTTGTGTCTCCCGATATAAGCCACCAAATAAATACGCTACTTAGAGCCAATTAGGTCAATACTGTTCCTCTGAATTGGAGATCTATGGAGTGTAAGCATATATTACTGGAGCTTTTACCCCTAAATAGATAAGCCAAACAAAAGAACCCGTAGTGGCATAAGTGATTACACATGCTTCATATTGAAGCAACATATCCTTTTGATTATGAAATCCAGGGTCATGGAGCATTTCAAATAGTTTATACATTTCTCCTCCTTTCCCATCCCTTTTCTTTTATCTCTAATCACACACAAACATATAACCAGTAAAAACTGTGTAAACATTTTCCCCTCTTAGTTGTATGCCTTTTAATTTATTGTCATTTGCAATAAAATTTGGTTTCCTTTTAAAAACAATATCTAAGTTATATACACGTGCATAATTTGTTTTGTAATTTTTTCTTTGCAGGCTGGTCTGCCTGAGAGTACACCCAATGTTCACCCTCTTGCACCCTACAGAATCTTATGTCTCATTTAGAGCCATCAATGGGTCAAAGCATGAAATTTGGCCTGAATCCGATGAGCAGTTGTTTCAAGGGGATTTACTGCCTAATGGTAATGCTATCTATATTATTTACTGCCTAAAGGTTATATGTTTGTGTGTGATCAAAGCTAAAGGCTCCATTGTCTTTCTGAGTCCGAGAGAAGAAAGGAGGGGAAATGTATAAACTATTTGAAATGCTTTTCCATTTTCAAAGTGAATATATCAAAATGTCAGAGTGGCGACGAACCAGTTCTATGTAAATCCTACTCCTAATTGAGGGGAAACAAGCACATATAGCATTAGTAGGAGGGTATGAGTGCACGACTTCGTCATTACTTAGGCACCTATACCTATGCAGTTCCACTCGTGTGAGAATTGCCCTAGTCAAGTAGAGCTACCAAATATTTTCTCAAGTTGGGAGATATAGGTAGGAGATTGACTATAGAGTCTCTAGAGTTGAGTTAGTCGACTATCTTACAAATAATCTGAAAATACAGAATATGGTAATTTTACCCAATTCACTCCTTTTGGTTTATTTCTAAGTATAAAGCAGATTTTTTCTGAACTTGTTTCCTATAGAGAACACTTGCAAGTTGCAACACGTATGAATAGGAAAATGAATAATCACTGCATACATATACTATTACTACAAAAAAAAAATTTGGTTTATATGAGATGTGAACAATTTTTGTTCTTTTAGACACGATGTTGTTTGCATATCCTTCTGATTTAGTACTTACAAATAATAATGTTCTTCCTCTTATTTTTTCTGAACAATCTGATGAACATATTCATCTAAAAAAACTTGAAAACAAAAACATAGATGTTAACAAACAGAGAGAATTCAGGCCAATGTGCCATAACCCTAATCTAGGTCGATTTTGTTAGGGTATCTCGATCTTTATTGCACCTTTATTGCACAGACCCCTAATCTAGGTCAATAATCATTCCCTTGATGTGCATATACAAAATCAAAGTAGATTAGAACCCTAATTATAATCAAAGCATGAAATACTCCTAAAATTGTGCATATACCTCAGAGATACGGCTATCGGAGGAGGAAGAGAGACGGTTGTCGGAGGAAGAAGAGAGAGTCTGAGATGGCGAGCGGCCGAGAGGTGATGCGTTATAAACTAACACACAAATTAAACCCTCTTTTGACAATTGTAGTATATGTATAAGTAGGGATCGTTCTGGACCGGGGATTATGAGGGATTGCTAATCTAAACTAAACTGACTTAGAAACACAAAAATAAACTTAAAAACACCTAACAAGACTCACAAGACTCAAAACAAACTTAAAAGACTAAAAACAGCACAAAACAACCACATAGACTCAAATCTGCCACTAAGAGTAAAATTGGACGAAAATTGGTTTTGACTTGACTCAAGACACTTAAAAACACAAACCAAAACAAATTTTAACTAATCTAACACTTCAAAGTAAAGGGGGATTGGGTTTTGGACGAAAATAAAGTAAAACAAACAAATTAAAGACTAAAACAGATTTTGGACGAAATTGGGAAATTGGATGGGTGATGGTCTAGCTAGAAGGTCCTTCTCCACACATGACACACTTGCATACAAATCAATCTCCAAATGCTTTTCAATAAACCATGAACCTCAACGCCCCAGATTAACCGTGAATTGCACTAATTAACCCTCAGATTTTCCTAATATCATTGAATTGGATGATTGCATACAACAATCCAAAGCATTCCCCACAAGTTCCCTACATGAATTGCATAATAGAGATACAAGCAAAGATCATTAAGTTCTATGAAAATCATAAGCATTGACGAGGCACTTGTAACTATGAAGTGCATGAAACTTATGCCAAGAATTTACTTAACGTGATTGTGACTAGCAACCTTCACTACTTGTGAATATAAGTTCATAACGATTAGGTGAAAATCCCTTATATTCTAGCATCAAATTCATGCATGCAAACTAAGTGTCGACCCTCAATCAACATACAAGAATAAGTTTTAAATAAATAGTTAAGCAAATTGCATTCACAATTTTATCAAATCGCAATTGAAAGTAATCAATTCATATTGAAAGTATAATCATGGTTTCGAATTCCCCTCTAACTATATAGAAATTAGTTCCTCATGTTCGCAATTAAACAAAGATAACTTGAATTAAACATTGAAAACAAAAATAGAATACACCTAGAAACACTCCAGATGGCTCATTCTTCTCCTTCCTTAGCTACGGCACAAGAGGATTGTGGTGGATGGTGTGGTGGATGGATGTAGGTGATTTATGGTAGAGGGTGGTGGATTAATTGCTGCACAAAGGTTTGTATTTATAGGGCTAGGGAAACCCACGAATTTGTGAAGGAAAGGAATGTGTATTTGGCACAATTCATGAAGGAAAAGGACTAGGGTTCACCAAAATCTGAAGGGAAAAGGATTGCACAATCCTAAGGGAAAAGGATTGCAGGTTCTAGGGCTTCTAGAAAGGGTCTAGGCGCCAGATTTTTAGGTGCTTCTACAAAATATGTTTTAGCACCAATTTAGGGGTTGTAGAAGGATAAAGGTTGTAGAATCTGAAATATATAGTTTAAATGCATAATTATCCTTTAGAAATAGCTGGAATTAAGGCACAAATTGATTTGGATAAGATAGGATAAGATAAGGTTAGGTTAGGCAAGGATAAGATAAGATAAGGTTGGATAAGGTTTTGGATAATGTTCCTTCTTTTGAGCTGATTTCTTATCTTCCTTGACTTGGATTTATTTCTTCACTCTTTTCAGCACATTCCTAGCCTCTTGAACTTCAAATTCGTCCATCCATCTTGCTCCATTCATAAGCTATCCATTTGGTGCCCAAAACTGCCTCAAAATGCTCCAAATTGCACTTTCTTGCCAACTTTGTCATATGGACCTACAAACACACGAAAATAGCTTAAAACACTATAATAAGTAGAAACTAACTATGAAAATGCAAGAAAACAAGCTAACTAAGTCGCATAAATATGCTCCTATCAAGAGGGTGAAAGGGTGAGAGGGTGAAAGAGATTTAGTGAGAGAAAGGTTGTCAGAGGGAGAGAGGGTTTACAAAGTGGGCCGTCGGAGGAAGAGGTGAGGGGAAAGTTTTTGCGATTTCGGTTAAATCCCGAGGTTCTTGCACGAGAATATAAGTATATTCGTCGCGCAAAAAATTCAAATTTTCACGAAATTATTTTCGTGCCCGCCAAGAAAGTCAAATTTTCAACTCCTTGCGCGACGAAAAGGAATTTAATCATCACGCAAATAGCATTTGTGTGACGAATATCTTCATGTTCGTCGCGCAATGAGCTCAAAATTTAATTTACCTGGGTCAAATTTTTTTAAATTTATATTTATTCAAATAAAAATAATTTATTTATAACATAAGATAAATAAATTACAAAAGAAATCATTTAATATGTTTTACAAAACAAGTCACAAATAAATTGCATTATTCATCATCCGAACTATAATAACTTTCACTATCGTCGCTATCATCACTTTCCGTCTCCCAATCCTCCTCCTTGATAGGTACGTCACCATCGTAGTTCAGGCCCACTGCACCATCGTATCATGGAAGATTACCGAGGTAAATTGTAATTGACTAAATCGGTATTTCGATTGAAGCCACTCCTTGTATTGAATAAGATTTGTATTTCGAAGTGTTTCCGCCGTATTTTCCATTGAAGATTCTATATGTTGGTTAGCGACGTTGTCGACGTCATCGTCAGTAAGGTCTTGTTCTGGTATAACATACACATTCATCCGATTCATCTGTGAACAACTTTCCAACTGTTGGAAGTATGCCCACAAAGCCACTATGTAATAGCTTTTGGAATACTTTTTGTATTAAACTATTATATGTTTAATGAAGGGCAAAGCTTATTGTTAATCACTATTTATTGTATTATGTGTTTAAGCAATAAGGGAATCTAAGGAATGTATTTGATCTAAGAGAGAAGTGATTTAAGTAAGTTAGATTAACAAGGCCTTTCTCTTATGTTCATTCCTAAAATGTTCCTAGCCGTAGGATTGCCAATTGGGCATTGACAATCCGCTAAGGTTAGTATGTGTTATGTCAACTCAAGCGTGAGTATGACTAGTCTCAAGTCACTTAGTGTTGGACACTAAAACAAACACATAGGTGCTTGAAAGAGTAATCAAGTACACTGAACAACGATCAAAAGAGAGTTCGAGCATACATGTCATGTAAGAACTCGTTAGTTGCAATATGCAAATTAGTCCTTTCACCTGAGGCATCATAGATGTCTAATGGTTAGGTCCTTGATCTTTGATCATGTCAAAGGCATTCCATCGATAATGTCCACGACATTGTTGGGGTCAAGCTATCTAATCATGTAGGCATATGAATGCACAACAAGGGATCTCTAACCTTCCATGGTGGAAGGAGAATACTCTAAGATATGATCATATTCAATTGAATCATATAGAAAAGTATCACATTAGATAGTAGACATGAAACAAACTATCACTCAAACAATGTGATTAAGAGTATTGTATTAGAGAAGGACCGTATTGCGTTGTAGTTGTAACTGGATAGGTTCTCCAACCACTTCTACTTAGCTTGGGTAACCATGACATGCTGCTAGGTGTCACTCATGGTTTGTGGAAGCCCTGAAGATTAGCAAACACTAATCTTAATCAAAGGGAGAATTGAAATGTAGTTTCAATTCATAATCGATCGTTAAGAGTAACAATTGCCCACTGCCTCGCTAATTGGAACCTAATGGATCGTACACCGAGTAAGGATGAAAGTGAAGAAATATAAATGAAATGGATATGCAATTAAATGGTTTAATTGAAAAATGGTCAAGATTAATTAATTAGTTAATTAATTTTACGAAAGGTTCGTATTGGGCTTTTAAGTTGGTTTTGGGCTTCGGGGTCCAAAAGGGTTTGGTCCACTAGGCCCATTATGTTTAAGTTGTATGACAACTAAAACAAATATGGGCAAATAGCCCAATCACTTAAGATGGCTGGCCATAGCAAGGGTAGTGGGAAGTTTTGCTTAATTGCAAGTTTGCCACTCACCTAAGAAATGAGATATAAAAGCATCTTTATAGCTTTTACCTCATTAGGGTTTCCTTGAGGCAAAGAGGTGAAACATTATTCTCTCTTTTTCTCTACAAGGAGGCCGGCCACATAGTGAAGAAATAGCTAGCAATCTTTTCTTCTCTAAGTCATCCATTTTCATCTTCACAATTCATCCTTGGTGTGGACACTTAGAGACACCAAACCTTTGGTGTTTTGGAGATCCTTTCCTCACATCCTCAAGGATCAAAGGAGCACAAAAAGGAAGGAAATCACAAGGAAGATCCAAGGAGCTAGGAGGTGACTTGAAGGCCCTCCACTTGGGTGAATCCCTTGTGCAAACAAGGATGAGCTTCAAGGGTAATAAATCTCTAAATCCTTCCTTCTCTTTAATGTTGTTAAAGAGTCTCTTGGTTCACCATTCACTAGGCTTTGAAAGTCATGGGTTTTAGAATTGTTTTTGAATGCATGCCTACTTTAATGTGTTAATAGTTTGCATATGTGTTCAAATATTCTCACATGTTCTTAGCTAGGACAAAATTTTTCCTTCACCAACCTCTCCCAGCTTTAGGGTCATCTAGATACACAATCTGTTTTGCCATGTTTGTCAAAAAGTAAAGGTCGTCATCGTACCAAGTTCTGTTAGTGTTCACAGATAGTAAGTCATGGTCGATTTTAACACTTCCCTGCCTATTTGGGTTTGTATCAAACCATCAACACTTAAACATGATCACTTGGCATTGGTCTTTGTAAAGCAATTGCACGACACTTGTTAGTTTGCCATAGAAATCAATGTTCGTACTTTCACCTCTACTTGGGACATGGACATCGTTGTTTTGTGTACATAACTTCTCATCTCGTGCAGCCCCAAAAACCTTGACACCATTAACGTGGCAACCCGAGAACAATTCAGCGCGAATTGGGCCGAACGTCAAGTTATATAACTCTTCATTGTAAGTGGGGGAATTTGATGCTTTCAATTTATTCACCTAACATTATACAAAAACATACACTTGTTAGTTTGAGAAAATTAAATGCTACAATATATATGTCAAATACAAAACACTTATAACTTACATATTCGAGAAACCACTGTGGAAACAATTCTCGGTGTTTCTTGGCATACAAATGTGATGGATGCTCTCGCTTCATCATCTCTTCATGCTCATCTAAGTATGCCATTGTCTCATCACAATTATTCAGCACGAACCAATATGCTACCTCCATGTCATTTTTGAAAAACGACTAGTCTCGTATAGGATCTCTAAAGGGTCGTGCACATTGGGCAAAAACAGAAAGTTTTTCCTTTCTCACACCCTCGTCATTATTGAGCTGAGGACGATTGAAAGTCGTCTCCACATCTTTTAAGTACATTCCACAAAATGTAAGCGACTCATATTGAACCCAAGCTTCTATAATTGATCCTTCAGGCTTCGCCCTGTTGCGTACATGTTTTTTTCAACTCCCTAAAAAGCCTGCCAAAATAAAACGATATGATAGAAATTAGTAAGCGTGGGTTAATGATGAATAAACAAATGATGAGGATTATATACCTCAGGCTTGGATACAGTTATTCCCGCACACTAGGGTTTGTCATCTCAACCCTTCCAAATCGGACCATTTACTTATTGTGGTGGAGATTCGGGATTCGGTGGGTGGCACTCCTCGAAAATCTCCCAGATTTTGTTTTGAGGAAATGTGGTTGTGGGTTGTTAGTTGTGAAGACACTGTTAAAGCTGCTTGGAGTGTTCATCGGAGGGGTGCGCCACTGACCCGTGTGTGTGATAAAATTAGAGCCACTAGGGGGACATTGTTAGAGTGGTAGTGTACTACATTTGGGAATACTAAGATAGTGATTGCGAAAGTTAGAGATAAATTGGGGGTTTTGTTTTAGCACCCTTATTCGCCGAACCTGCATGAACGTAGGGGAGAGTTGATGCATGAGTTAGATAATTTGCCTGGTCGAGATTAAACCTTTTGGCGACAGAGGGCAAGAACTCAGTGGATGAAGGAAGGTGATCGGAATACGAGGTTCTTCCATACTCGTGCTTCAAATAGGCGACGAAAGAATACAATTAAGGGTTTGCGGGGAAATGATGGGGTGTGGTATGACTCGCCAAAAGGTATAGAAGACGTGGTGGTGGACTATTTTAGGCGCAATTTTTGGACACAGGGGGGGTTCTCACTAATGTCATCCAAGAGGTGTTAGGGGTTGTTTCGCAAAGAGTTATTTCGGAAATGAATGAGGTGTTGCTACAACCTTATTTCGCGGAGGAGATTAAGGTGATTGTGTTTCTAATGCACCCATCTAAATCTCTGGGGCCAGATGGCATGTCCCTGCTTTTTTATCAACAATTTTGGCATATTGTTGGTTCGGAGGTGATGGAGGTGGTACGGTCCTTTCTACATTCGGGTCATTTAAGTAAGGAAGTATGTTTTACTCATGTTGTTTTGGTTCCTACGGTGAACAAGCCGTAAGATATGTCGCAGTTACGACCCATTAGTTTGTGTAATGTGCTTTACAAAATTGGTGCCAAGGTGATTGCTAATCAACTCAAAGGTATGATGTCTATGATTATCTCTCCTAATCAGAGTGCTTTGTGTCGGGAAGATGAATTTCGGATAATTCACTTGTAATGGTGGAGATTGGGCATTGTTTGCATAATAAGAGGAGTGGTAGGGAGGGTTCTTTTGCGCTTAAGCTTGATCTTAGTAAAGCTTATGATTGAGTGGAGTGGTGCTTTTTGGAAGCTATAATGGTGAAGTTGGGGTTTGCTAGTGAGCGGATAAAGATGGTGATGGCACGTGTTAAATTTGTGTCGTATTGCTTTCTAATTAATGGGTAGCTGAGTGGTTATTTGATTCCGTCCCGTGGTCTTCGGCAAGGGGATCCTTTATCTCCATATCTATTTCTATCATATGTTGAAAGCCTGTCAGCATTCATTGCACAAAAGGAGTAAGTAGGGGAGTTGAGTGGTATTCGGCTGTGTGAGGAAGCTCCCACGATTCACTACCTTTTGTTTGCTGACAACATATTTTTGATATTTACTCTCAAAGTTCTGGCCAATCGGTGAACTTTGGTAAGAGTAGTGTTGCATTTAGTGCGAATGTGCTTCAATATGATCAATAAATGTTAGCAGGTTTCCTTGGTGTTCAGTTGGTGGAATGACATTAAAGATATTTGGGGTTGCCAACATATGTGGGGAGGAATAAAAAAAAAACCTTCTCGTATATAAAGGAGCGAGTGACGCAAAGGCTTAATGACTAGAAAAGTAAGCTTCTAAGTAGTGCGGGGAAGGAACTTCTTATCAAGGTTGTTGCTCAAACCCTTCCTTCTTATGCGATGAATTATTTCTTGCTCCCGAAGACATTTTGCGATGAATTAGATCAACTTATGGCTCGGTTTTAGTGGGGAATGGTTTGGAGGATCGGAAAATTCATTGGCAGTCGTGGGATAAGTTATGTAAACCCAAAGCTGAAGATAGGTTAGGGTTCCGTGATCTCTATGCTTTTAATGTAGCGGTGTTGGCTAAGCATGGGTGGCGGGTGTTCCACCATCCCTCGTCATTGGTAACGCAAGTTTTCAAGGCAAGGTATTTTCTGAATTCCTCTTTCTGGAAAGTGGAAGCATCTGCATCATCTTCATATTGTTGCCAAAGTATCATTAAGGCGAGAGAGGTCTTAGTCGATGGGTCTAGGTGGGTGGTGGGAGATGGTCGGACAGTAAGGGTTTGGTTGGATCGGTGGGTACCTCGGCCTAGTACTTTCAAGATTATCTTGTCACCTTCCCCAGAACGGATTCAAATAAAGGTTGAAGAGTTGATTGATACTTATACATGGGTATGGCGTACCGATTTGTTATCGGAATATTTTAGCCCAGAGGAAGTATCTTTGATTCTATCTCTTCCTCTTAGTTTCCGTGCTCCGGAGGATAGGTTGGTGTGGCATTATGATGAGAGGGGTCATTTCTTTGTTAAGAGTGGGTATTGGGTGGCTCGGCAATGGTTACAATCCTCGGATAGTTGTGCATCCTCTTCTACCATGGTAAGTACGTATGTGAGACTTTGGAAGCATCTATGGAAGGCTAACATTCCTCCTAAAGTTAAGAATTTCACCTAGAGGGTGTGTCATGATATTCTTCCAACCAAAATCAATCTCTATAAGAAATGAGTGGGAGTGGAGATGACGTGTGGGGCGTGCCAAGGGGAGGAGGAAACTGCGGCACATGTGTTACTTACATGTCAGTTCGTTAAAGCGGTGTGGTTTAGTTCTCCGTTTGGTCTTCAGTTGTTCGGGAGTATTCGAATGACGCTTAAGGATTGGCTGTTTGTGGTGCTAGAGAATAAAAAGTCGGATTTTGAGTTGGCTTGTTTGATTATGTGGGGTATTTGGCAAGAAAGGAACTCACGGGTGTGGATGGGTTCTCAAGCATTACCTATGGTTGTGTGGCAGAAGGTTTTGTCTTGGTTATCAGTGTTTCAAGCGTCGAATTGTGAACCTACTAGGGTAGGGGTAGTGCCAACTCCGCGGTGGTCTCTGCCTAGCCAAGGGTGGGTTAAGATTAATACATATGAAGTGGTGAAAGGTCCTACTAATATGGTGGGGGGGGTTGAAGTAGTGTTGCAGGACTGGAAGGGGGGTTTTTTGGCGGCAGGGGAGCAATAGTTTCCAGGGGTCATTTCGGTAATGCTCCTGGAGCTGTTTGCCATGAGGTATGGCTTGCAGGTAGCACAATTGCAAGGTTGTCAACAGGTCGTGGTCGAAAGAGATTCTCTGAAGGCTATTACAGTTCTTAATGGGACCTATGTGGATTCATCGGCTCTAGGTATGATCGTGAAGGATGTGTTGCAGTTGGCTTCCATCTTTTCTAGGGTGAAATTTATTGATGCCTCTTGTTTATGTAATGAGGTTGCCCACCATCTTGCTAAGTTTGCTTTGTCTAGTAGCAATAATCTAGTTTGGTTTGAGGAGCCTCCTACTCTTATTCAAGAGCTCCTCCTCCAAGACATATGTAACTCTGGATGAGTTTAAGTATTCAACAAGGTTCTAAAAAACGTTAGGCGCTAGTCGGGCGGTGGGATGGCGCCTAGTGCCTAGGCGGCTAGGCGGGATCTAGGCGGGCGCCTAGGCGGCCTAGGCGGATTTAGGTAAATTTCTTATATTTTATATGAATTAATTAAACTTACTATATCAGATGTAAATAATTATTGAATAATATGTTATTTCTTATAGAAGAACATACATATGTGAATGTTTTATGTACATATATAATATGCTTGCCTAGGGAAAAAACAACAAAATATTATCTAAATAATTTATATAACATTTATATACATATGATATAGATATACATCCCAAACTTTTAAAATATAAAAACCCACACAAGTGGGTGGTTCTGATGATAAAACCATCTGACCCTTTATAATATATAACTTATAAAAATATCAAAAGCTCACGGGGTGGTTTTCATGATTACAACCATGAAAAGCAGGGATTTCAATTTTCAACTTGCATGAAAAACAGGGATTGCACGCAACCTTTCACGCAACCGGTCCTTTCAGTTTCAGAACCTCAAAATTGGTTCTTTCAGTCTCTCTCTCTCTCGCAGTCTCTCTCTCTCGCTCTCACTCTCTTCCCTCATCTTCTTCTTCGCCCTTTCAGAACCTCAAAATTGGATCTCAAATCCAACTTGCGCCACCACAGATATTCGACTTCTCTTCTAGCAAACATAGAGGTAGACGGCGAGACTCGAGGAGATAAGAAGCTTGTGAGTCTCGCGACTGAAGTTTCTTTTCCAGGTCTCCCAGACCGCCTAGCCCGCCCAGGCGGCCGCCTTACACCGCTTAATGTCCTTGCCGATTTAGTGAACGATTTCTAGTTAATCGCGGCGGAGCACCGCCACCTAGGCGGGCGCCTAGACCGCGTTTTAGAACACTGGTATTCAATACAACGCTTCCTTTAAAAAAAAAAAATCAAATATAAAGTCCTTAAAATCTTATTTCATAAAAAATAAAAAAAACAATTCAACTTCAATCCTCCTCCTCTGGGGCAGCAGCACCTCGCTCCGCATCCCGCAACACATTAAACTTCCACTGCTGGAAACGCTTCTTGAAAAGGTCATCCAGATACTTCCGCTACTTCTCATCAGTTTTATCAACATCCCAATGAACCTACATTAATGCCAATAACTATAAATTAGTAATTTAAAAAATACTACTTTTTAACAAAAATAATTATAATTATTTAATACAAACTGATCGATAACTCCCCCAGCATGAACTTCTTCAACTCCTCAAGCACCTTTTTCCAAGACTCAAACTTGACAGAACATTCCCTGCGCACCAAACCCCCAATATCAAACCTAAGTTCAGTGTACGCATCAACCATACTTTTGTCTTCTAATTAGGGCACTTCCTTATGTCCGATACCTCTCTACTCACAATACAACTTTCCTATCGCGAAAGCCTTCTCCTAAATTGGCCATTACCTTTGAAACAAAATCTTTGAAAATTAGGATTATGAAATTATGTATCGCACTCGGAACACTTTGCGCGACAAACCCCTTCATCGCGCAAATTGGTTTATTCGTCGCGTAAAGGGCGTCATAAATGCATAGTAAATGGGAGTGGTTGGAAGGCATCTGACTGTTTCAGTGAAACTTTGCACGACAAATATGTGGAAATTTTCGTCGCGCAAACATTTGATGGCAAAATGTTTTTTTTCCCGCATTTTCTTGCGGGACGAATACTTTCGTCGCATAAAAAAAAATTCCCTTTCCTGCCATTTTTATGTGACAAATATGTTTGTTCGTCGCACAAGTGCCTCTTATGCGACGAAAAATGTTTCGTTGCGCAAGCTATTTTTTCTACTAGTGTTTCTCATTCTAATTGTCCTGTATATCCATTCCTGCTAGTAAAAAGAATGGTTCACCTGAATGTTTCCCCTAACTAAGTATAAATATTAATAAAATACATAAGGATATTTTGAAGTCGGTAATAACATGTAGGGAGGTGTCCACCAAGTATGATGAAGGGAAAGTTCACGAAGCCAACTCTAGCTTCACAACATGGTTTAGGTATTATCCCAAATACTCTAATTATAAACAGAGAAATTAAGAATAATTATTTAAAACCAAAACTTTGTAAAATAATACAGTGAGTTAGAAAAATCTATTTATAATAATACAAACCCAAAATAAATAAATTTATTCCATTTGACGATATATTAGGCCCATACACAATATATATAAAAACCTGATCGAAGAAGGATTTCAGCCTCCCTACCACCACCACCAGCAGTAAACCAAGAATCAAGCTCAGATTCTTCATTGACCCTAGCCAATTCCAATTATTTCATTCTCTTAGGTTCCACAATAGGAAACCTCAGACCAAATTACCAGACACCTCGTCCTATTTACCAGACAACCCTAGTTAGCCAATATGATCCATATTCAATTCTAACATACCAATCATCGCCTTCATCCCAACCAGTCAGTTATACCAAAACATCTACGTATGTCAAGAAAAATCTAAGTGAATATCTTTTCAGTATCCCTTTCAATCTTAGCCAAGAACAAGCACCACAAAAATTAGTCAAAACTATATTTCCACCCAATTTTCATTATCACCCTACAGAGTCATACAAAACATTGAAATTCTATCAAGCCATTCTCAATGAAACAGAGTCCATTTCCATCAAACCACTTTATAGTAAAACTCATGAAAACAAAATCCTCTACCATTCTCTTTACATTGGCCGATTCCTAACCGAGTCAGATTAGGGAATCCCCTTTTACAAAACCAAACCTCTTCACACCCAATATATCCAGTTACCCAATATTCACTATAATTACTTTGATTACATTGATGCATGGACTAACATCTTCCCCCATCAGACAGAAGACTCAGTCATTCATCGTTTATTAATTTTGACAAGAGTTTTAGGTTAAATGTTCCTGCATGGTTCCCAAAATGGTGGTCAATCCATGGCCCAACAGCCAGTTTCCTACCAGAAGAACTTATGCAGGTACTCTCCACCAGTTTTCAATAAAAATTTGACAGAAGCAGATTCAACTACAGAATTACACTTCTCCCAATATTCATGGCCAAATACAAAGTCCCGTGGATCTTGAAGTTGAAACAGGTGAAGTCAACAAAGTAAGAACAGTAAAGTGGTGGGATAAATTCAAACATCAGAGGGTCATAAGTCAGGTCCTCTTAGAATTTCGCATAACTCCACCTCCAGTCATTCCAACACAGTCATTGCTGCCAGTCATTCTAGCACAATCATTATCGGACATTAGTCCATCATCATCCCTCAAATGAACAGTGAAATCACCCAAGTTAACAAGCACAAAGAGTAAGGACAAAGTTGCCCAACTCCAAGATTTAGCTCAACAATTACTTGCAGAAAAGGCAATCCTTCACACGGAAGATGAAGAAGTTTCAAACTTAGAATCTTCGGATGCATCCTCACATCAACCAGTTGATCCAAAAAGCCAAATAGCTAAATGGGCCGACTACTAGTATTCTCAAGACCCATTTGCATAAAGCCATGTGAAAATTCAGTTATCATGTGAACACTATAACAATTACCATGTGAAAATTCAGTCATCTTTCCAAGGTCACCGTGTGAAGCTTTCAGACAAAGTTCTCATCAATAATTAAGACAAAGCAATGAATCATTATGTCATATGCACATTCCACAGTAAAAGTAGCAATTATTCCAGCAAGTCTACTATTCATCAATAGTAAAAGCAAGTCACCATCCATCCCATGCTTCAACAGTACAGCAATCAATCATCCAAGTCTCATTTCCAAGTTTATAAAAGAAGGACTTCGAAGAAAAAGAAGTCAAGTTAATTTCTACATATAATCTCAGTCAAAATTTCTTTGAGTTCACACTGTGCTCAAGGAAAATCAAATTGTAAACAATTTAAATTCTCAAATGTTAAGGATGCCTGCGTGCACCAATATCCTTTTCACCAGTCAATTTCTTATTTGCTGACTCAATCATCAGTAAACTAATTGTAAGTCTCATTGTAAGTTTTCAATAAAACTTATTTTCAAATTACATCTGCATCATTATTTTGAATTCATTACTTTCATTATGAATATTTTCATTACAACTAATTTTAATTGGCATAGAATTCTTACTCATGGTCAATACATCGAATATCTGAAATTCAAGGTAAACACAGATCAGTCATTCATTCAATTATTTTTATTCATTTACCACAATTGGTTTCATGGTTTGTTCAACCCTGGATATGAACCCCGTTTGGAAAATCAAATTGTATACAATTTAAATTCTTAAATGTCAAGGATGCCTACATGCACCAATATCCTTTTCACCAGTTAATTTCTTATTTGCCGACTCAATCGTCAGTAAACTAATTGTAAGATTTGCAATGTTTTGAACATCTTTTTGTAAAACATGCTTTGCAGATTTTCAATCGACTCTGATTAAAAACTTTTGATTTAATAAATCATCTTGGAATTTACTAATGCATAATACTATAGATAATATTTCTTTCTTAATAGTACTATAATTACTTTGTGCTGGATTCCATACTCCTGAATGGAAACGAACAACTTGTTCCGGAGATTTGAAAGAAATTGACTAAGAATACCTCGATAACCAATTTCAGAGGCATCAGTTTCAACAATTTTAAACGAATTAGGAGTTGGAATGCCAAGACAGGCCAATGTCTTAACATGTGACTTGATTTGTTTGACTATTGAATTATGAGTATTAGACCTTGATGAAGGATTTTGTTTTAGACGATCAAACAAAGGTTTGCATTGTTGCCTAAGATGTGGGTAAAATTCTGCAACATAATTTAAAGATCCTAGAAATATCTGTAATTAGGTTTTGTCAGTGATTTTATTTGGGAACTTATCTGCAAACTGAATTACTCTATCTATTGGCTGAATGGTTGACTGGTGGATATTGTATCCTAAAAACCTAATTTTGGTATGGAATAACTTAATTTTGGTTGCTGAGACAACTAATCCATTTGACTTAATTACCCTAGCAAACATATTTAAGTGTTTCCAATGCTCATCTATTGATTTAGAATAAATGAGAACATTATCAATGTAAACAATTGAGAAATGATTGTATTGATTAACTATTTCATTCATGATATTCTGAAGCTCACTGGGTGCATTCTTAAGACCGAATGACATCACATTCCATTCATAATGACCAAAAGGAGGGACAAATGTTGTTTTGTATTTATCCTCCTCATGAATTTGAATCTGCCAAAATCCAGACTTCATGTCAAATTTTGAGAAGATTTATGCTTGACTAAGTCTCTTAATTAAATCTCTCTTGTTAGGAATTGGATACCGTATCCATTTCAAGGCTTCATTAAGAGGTTTATAATTAATGACTAACCTAGGTGTTCCTCTTCTAATTCAACATTCTTTTGGACATAGAATGCAGTGCAAGACCATGACGATTTACTTTTTTTAATTATTCCTTTATTGAGAAGTTCTTGAATTTCTATTTTGTAGAATTCCATAATATCTTGACTCATTTGAATTGGCCGGGCTTTTGTTGGTATTTTCTTTTCATCAAATTCCTTATTGTAAGGAAGTTTAACAACGTGTTGCTTTCTATGCCAGAAAGTGTTGGTAATATCAGAACAAATTTCTTTAACAAGTTTCTTTTGAAAGTTATCAATGGTTTGTAACAAAGATTTGTTTGTTAGTTGTTCTTCAATTCTTTTGTAATTAATTTCATCTTTTAAGAAATTAATTTGTTGTAATTTTTTGGTAACTAGATTGATGGTTTTCGAGATACTGTCTTTTTGTAATTATCTAATTTTTTTTAGATCTGTTTCTATACAGAACTCAAATGTGATTTTTTTGTCCTAGCATTTTCGTGGTTATGTGATTGTGGTGTACTTTGAAAGGATATAATAGAGCTATGAAGGATAGCCCTAAAATAATTGGGTATGATATGTTTTTTATCAGGACAAATGGTGTTTTAAAACAAACATTGTTCTGACAAACATGTGCTTTTGGAATTTCATATTTTAATTGCATCGGTGACTGGTTTGTTGCACTAAGGATTTCTGTTGATTTATGGAAATGTTTAGTAGGAACTAAACCTTCCTCTGTACAATTTAAATATGCACCTGAATCGATCAAGGCAATTGTTTCTAACCCAAAATCCTCAATTATTATTTTTACTTTAGAATACCACTTCTGGATTCTGATCTTTTGTAATAATCCTAACACTAAGTTATGTGTTGAATTTTCTTCAGGGTTGGATTCTAATTCTTGATCGGATGAAGAATTATTTTCGTCTGATGGGGATTGGATTTCATTGTTCTTAACAAATACTTGTGTTTGAATGCTACTGAGGTGTGAACAAATTTCTAGGTTTTTTTATTTTAGAAACTTAATTTCTTCTTTGATTTTATTGACTTCTCTTTGTAAATCATTGACTGCAATTTCTTTTTTAGTTTTACTGAACCTTTCCAGGGTTGTGCTAAGACATATTTTTGGGGTTACTTGTGGTTGACAAGTATTGGTTTCCTCTTAGGAGACTAACTTCTTTAGCTTTTTTAAGTAAAATGATTTTCACTCAGGGTCATCTAATTTACTGATTAACTCGATAAGAATATCTTCTTGTTCTTCTTGTTTATTGAGGATTGAAATTCTCTTACAACAAGTATTTGTGCATCCTATCTTGATGTTAGGGGATGAAAGGCTACTAGAGGAGTGATTGGGAGAAGATGAATTAGATTCTAAATCATCTTCAGATTGACTATGGTCCGTATCTCTTAATTCTAATACTTGGATTAACTGGGTTTTCTCTTCTTCAGAGATCTTTAACTAGTTGATTGTTTTCTTGTCTCTACATTTGTTTGCGTAGTGACCGAATTTGCCACATTTGTAACAATTTCTTTTTTGGTCTTGGTTTTTTTATTGGAATTTCCCTGAGGCCTTTTTCCTCCACTTGTTGAATTTGGGTTTTTCGTAAAATTTGTTTGTTTCAAAATTCTTGTGTTTGAATTTATATTTGTTGTATTTGGGGTATCTCCTACTCGGGTGCCTATTGTAGGTTTCTGATTTTTTTATTTTTTTCTTTTTGTTGGATGGAGCAATAGGGGGTAAGTCATATTGTTCACAAAATGTTCCTAATTTGTATTTAGCTATTGACTTGTCTTTGTTGACCTGTTTTGTAATTTTCATATCAATACACATTTTTAATCCTTCCTTTTGGATAATATTAATAATATTTCCATAAGTAAGAGTATTATATGGTATGATACCTTCTTCATTGACTAAAACTTGTCTGATTTTATAAGCAAACAAGTTTGGTAAACCATTAATGAATTTTTCTTTCCAAAATGGTTGATTACTATCTTCTCTAAGCATGACTCTAGACATGAAAACATCTTTGTACCATCTAAAATCGCTTAGGGTTGGACATCTTAAGTTACTAAGTTGGTCATGAATTCTTGAGGTGACATTACTTGGTGTTCTGATGCGAAATATATAAGCACACAAATTAAACCCTCTTTTTATCAATTGTAGCAAAGTATGTAAGTAGAGATCGTTCTAGGCCGGGGATTAGGAGGGATTGCCAAATCACTTGAAACTGACTCAAAACGTAAAAACAAAGTTTAAAACACTAAACTAAACTCAAAGAATGCAAAACTAAACTATAAAACACCAAAACAAACCAAAAGACTCAAAACAGCAAATAAACACTCAAAACTGCCTTAAAAACACTTTCTGGGCAGTTTTGAACACCTAACACTAAATTGGACGAAATTGGGTTATGACTTGACTCAAGACACTTAAAAACACAAACTAAATTGATTTCTAACTAATCTAACACTTCAAAATAAATGGGGATTGAGTTTTGACGAAAATTGAAAACAAGAACAAACTTTGTAAATTGAACAGATTCTAAAACGAATTTGATAAAAGTGAATGGATGGAAAGCTAGCTAAGGGGTTCTTCTCCACACATGTCACACTTGCATACAAAACGATTTCCAATTGCTTCTCAATAAACCATGAATTCCCAACGCCCCAAATTAACCGTGAATTGCACTAATTAACCCTCAGATTTTCCTAAAGTTATCGAATTGGATGAATTGCATACGACAACCCAAAGCATTCCTCACAAGTTCCCTGCATGAATTGCATAACAAAGATACAAGCAAAGATCATTAAGTTCTATGAAAATCATAAGCATTGGCGAGGCACTCGTTACTATGAATTGCATGAAACTTATGCCAAGAATTTACTTAACACGATTGTGATCAACAACCTTTACTACTTTTGAATATAAGTTCATAACGATTAGGTGAAATTCCCTTATATCCTAGCATCAAACTTATGCATGAAAATTAAGCGTGCACTCTCAACCAACACACACAAATCAGTTTTAATTCATGTAGATAAGTAAATTGAATTCACAACTTATGAAACGCAATTGAAAGTAATCAAATCATATAGCAAGCATAAACATGGTTTCGAATCCCCCCCTAGCCAAGGGGGGGTTTAGTTCCTCATACGTACAAAACAAAGAGTATAGAATTTAAACATTGAAATCAAAAGAAAGAAAACACCTAAACGCTCCAACGATCCTAACTTGAATGGCATGCACGTCCAAGGCTTCTCCTCCTTCCTCTTTGGTGCGGCACAAGGTTTTGGGGACAGGTTTGGATGGTATTTGTATGGGGGAGTGGATGGGTTTGGCTAAAAGAATGGATGGAGAATGGGTGGTGTGGCTGATTGTGTTTTTGATGTAGTGTAATCTCCCTAGTTATGGTGAAGGGTGGATGTATTTATAGGCTAGGGAGATGAGTGTATGGAGTTGTAATGAGTGGATGTAATGGGTGTAGTGGGTGGATGTTTGGTAATGAGTGGATGTAATGGGTGTAGTTGTAAGTCAACACACTTGCACACACACATGCTGATTTCTAGCCATCTAATCTTCAAAAACGTCCATCCTCATGTCTCCATGCTTGCACTATCCAATCGGCCCAAAAATGCTCCAAAATGCACTTTCTTGCCAACTTTGTTATTATGACCTACAAACACACGAAAATAGCTTAAAATACATAATTAACTAAGAAATAACAACACAAATGCACAAGAACTAGCTAACTAAGTCGCATAAATATGCTCCTATCAAATTCCCCCACACTTAGCTTTTGCTAGTCCTCGAGCAAAACAAAAGAAACAAAACGAAACAAAACAAACAAAACACAACCTAACCTTCCAACATTTGCCTCAGGGATTTTCAATGAAACATGACATGCCAAAGATCACCACTTACATAGAATTAAGCATTCCTTACCCTCGAGCATACTTAATCATAGTCACCATTCACTAGCTCACATTTAATCAATTAAAACAGCATTTTGAATATTGTAACATGCCTTAGAGAATTTCCTCAATTCCTTACTAGATACACTCTTATTTTCACACAAGAATTTCTGACTACACTCCCTATACTAGGTATATGTGAGAAGATTGATGTAAACATGAAACTAGTACTCACATATGTTTTTCAACAAAGAAGCAATTTCTGGAATTATTAATTCATGTATATATATGATCTCATGAATGGAATGCTACTACTTAGATGCGAGAACCAGTGACACCATATGCTCATATCAATTTCAAACTCCACAAATTGAAATACACAACACTCAAGATTGAAGTCAAGGGTTGAAACAGGGCTTGGGGGTAATGGCTAATAAAGAAAGGATAGGAATAACAAACGTTCTTAAAGCGATAGCAAGCAAAGCAATGAAATAGACACTTGGAATTCACTTTAGAATGCAGAATCAACTTTTAAATACAAAAGGAAGATTCATGCAACACTTAGGGCCGAATTCAATGTTTTGGACCCTTTTTTAACAAACTTTTTTTTTCTTTTCACTTTTTTTTTTTTTTTCTTTTCTACCCGTGCCTTATTAAGGACTTTGGCATACACACACACACACAAGAATCATTTCCCCCACACTTGCTTTCTGCAATACATTAATCAAAAGGAATTCATTTTGAGTCATACTTTACTATGCTTCAAGAACAAGGGTATGGATGGTCCTAATCTAGGCTAGGTGAAGATAGTGTGGGTTAACAAAGAACGTAGGCTAAACAAGGCTCAACGGGGTTAAACTTAAACATATAATGTATGGGATAGGCTTTTTGGCATTTGGCTCACTAAACAACTTCATCTTGAATATGTGTTATGCAAATCAATAACATGCTTTGAATGAAATAGGCATGAGTTCTAGCATTTGGAACTAAATGATGAAACGCCTTCTAAGTAGCAACCAAGCAAAGAATAATGAGATCATGCAACGACTTTAGAAAACAAAAAAAATTGCTCAGATTAATAACTCTCCAAATAAACGTTTAGGCTCAAGTCTCACAAGGTTGGAGCGTTCATTTGAGTTCCTTCTTTCAAGCATGTTACAAAAACTGATTTTTCCTTTATGATTGCATGTGAATTCATAAATTATAACCACAACCAAGCATACACCAAAGAGTAAATCAAATTTTCATCCATGTTTATAACTCTCTTTAACAGTCATGTAATTAAAAACCAAATCCTCATCATTGTGTTGGAAGGTACCCTAAGACACAAACAAACACACAAAAACAACTCTTTTTGGGTTTTTCAAAACAAATTTTTTTCAAATTTTTATGAGATTTTCGGATTTTTATGTCAAAACACTCCAAAACAGCATAAAAACACTTAAAACAGCAAGGAACAACACTAGAAGTAATGGGTGATAAACTCCCACGAATGTCATGCAAAACAACTTGGTTACCCCCCCCACACTTAAATCAAACATTGTCCTCAATGTTTCAGGCATAAACTCACACATAAACAAGCAAACAAACAAACAACGAATAAACATGACAAGTATGGCAAAGTAAAAACCAGACAGAGTAGAGTTTAAGAACGCAAATCTGGTTATGGAGAGATGATCTTGTTGACTTTCCACAGCTTTGATCTCGAACTGGGCTAGGGAACTTCTTAGCAAGGAAAATGAGACTTGATTGGTGGTGGTGATTTGATGGCCTTGTACGACGAGGCTTTGCTCTTTGGCGACTGATGCGTCCATATGTTGTTGAAGCTTCTCGAGCTCTTGGTTTCAACTCAGACTCCTTCTGCTGGGTTGATTGAGTCTGCAGGCAACATTCTTCTCTGCTTGTTTCTTCTGCACGACAAGTAGGCACGAGGTAGAGGTGATGGTCTGTTTCTTTGTTCAATCTATCCAAGTGCCGACCGATTGCTTTCTTTCTCCTTGTCTCGCAGGCAAGAGCAAGGGTAAAGGAAAAACATGCCATGAGATATCTTTGCCTTTAACTCTGATGATATGAGATACTTTTGCTTTTGAAGAAGTATCTTTCCACAGGTTTATTCTTAAACTGGGCTGGGGAACTTCTTAGCAAGGAAAATGAGACTTGATCTTGAAGATGAATTAGCACCTTGTCTCCACATGCTTCAAGGTATCATTTTCACTTGCCTTATCTGTTCTCCAGGCAGATGTGGCATCTTCTTCGGAAGTACATCAACAGTTGAAGATGAGCACTCGAGAGCAATGCTAGGTAAGCAATCAGGAAGGAGTTCCAGGCAGTCGGTTCTTAGATCGGAAGGACGACATTTATAGGAATTAATAACCGGTACTAGTCTTTCACTCTTGTCGGCACCCGTTGGATGATTGAACAGTAAACTTCACGTGCTTTCTACTTCACCAGAAATCTTCGACAGATTGCTCGTAATTTCTGCAAGGTTGAGTGTGCATGTGACAGATGCTGACACTTCTGGATAAAGCTGATGCCTCTTCGATATCTGGAATCGGCGCTTCGACAAACTGCCCGTGATTTCTGCAAAGCTGAGTTTGCGTGTGACAGGTGCTGACGAGGCTGAAAAAGACTGGCACCTCTTCGATATCTGGAATCCGCGCTTCGACAAACTGCCCGTGATTTCCTCAAAGCTGACTCTGCATGTGACAGATGTTGACACGTCTGGAAAAGCAGATGGTTGGAATCGGCGCTTCGACAAACTGCCCGTGATTTCCGCAAAGCTGACTCTGCGTGTGACAGGTGCTGACGAGGCTGAAAAAGACTGGCACCTGTTCGATATCTAGAATCGGTGCTTCGACAAACTGCCCATGATTTTCGCAAAGCTGACTCTGCATGTGACAGATGTTGACATGTCTGGAAAAGCAGATGCCTCTCCGATATCTGAGATCGGCCCGTGGTTTCTGAGCAGCCCAGCTTTTGAGAAAGCAGACCAGCTTTTGAGAAAGCAGACGTATCTTCGATCTCTGAGCTTGCCTCTTCAATTTCTGAAGCTCCATCGAGTGCTGATTTTTAAAGAGAGGCACGCATCACATTCCAAAGCACATTTGAATTTTCCGCCTGTAGAAGCTCCCTACTTGTACTTCTAAGAACTTGATTTGTCCGACCTCTTATTTTTCTTCACACCTTCGAATATGTCTTGCCTTTCTGACCGTCACCTTAACTTGAATGTCAGGGAAGATAGTGACATATCTTCTCCAACCAACATTTGGCAGCCGTCCTTCGTATCCCCAAATGGTCCTCTTACAGTTGGGGATTCCATGATGATGAATGATACAACCGCTTCGCTGGTGGCCAGAAATCTTCTCACTCCTAGAGACACTAGGATACTTTCCAGGCGGTCTGACGAACTGGCTGTTCAGGACTCTCTGGCCTACAGCGTCCGATGTGCAGGCTCAGTATCAAACATGGGCCAGCGTCTTCTTGCTCGATCTCGTCATGTTGAGTCGTTGATGGCTGAAGTGGCTAGTCTTCGGCAAGAGGTCAGAGTGCTTAGGCATGAGAATAAGGAGTTGCACATGCTCGCAACTAATTACTCAACAAGCATGAAGAAGAAGCTTGACCAGCTGCAGGAGTCCGAAGTTCGGATTCAGAGTGATCATCAACGATTTGTGGCCTTACTCCAGCGGCAACTTCTGCCTTCGTCATCTGGCGCTTCACCAAGTGTTGAGGCTCCGGAAAATCAAACTCTGGCGCTTCGACTTTCTGGAGGTCCTTCGAATGCTAAGGCACCACCTAACCAATGAAGGCTCCTTCCTGCTTGTTTGCACTTGCTTGTATTTTTCTACCTTTCTACCTAATGTTCGTTTTCCATGAAAATTAATGTGAAAATACCTTGCATATCTATCAATGTTTCAAAAATAAACCCACACCCAAAAATAATTAAATCAACAACAAATAAAAATGACAATCATGGCAAAATAAAAATGCAAAAAAAAAAAAAAAAAGGGAAAGTTTTTAGAAACGCAAAACTGATTGTGAAGCGATTCATAGATCCTCCTTATTTGAATACATGGGCTGCCTCCCAAGTAGCGCTTGCTTTAACGTCGTACAGCCGGACGAAGACCTCATTTACTCCTCATTAGGGCCCACGGCATCTAAGGATGCTTCATCTCCAACCTGCCCTACGAACCACTTCATGCTTTAGATCTTTGAATGGAAGGGGATAATGATCCTTCCTGATTTTTGTGCTTTGCTTCCCTAAATGAACTCTCCCACCACTTTGAATGCACCTAGGTACCTGCACCAAACAAGGTAACAACCTATTATTCGAAATGGGAATTGAAAGTGGAGAAGATGGCTTACCCATGTGCTGCACTGAAGTGGCAGCACATTGAACAAATGCACAATGAGTATTCTCAGCCAGATTTGGTGATTTGGGGGTTGGGACGTGCTCCTTGTGCTTTAATCCAAGTCTCTCCTTGATTGTGGTGCGAGAAACATCCCTCTTGATTATTGTTGAACATTCTTGCCCTATATTTTCAATTACATCAATAGCACAACAAGAACGAACATCAATAGTCTTCTCAACAGATTCAGAAATCTTAAAGTTAATCATATCACCACCGAATGCCATGGTTACTGCTCCCTTGGCCACGTCAATCTTGGTTTGAGCCGTTTTCATGAAAGGTCGTCCAAGTAAGAGCGGTGATGGTGAAGAGTGTCCTGAATCCTCCATATCAAGCACATAGAAATCTGCAGGAAAAATTAAGTGGTCTACCTGCACCAAAACATCTTCCAACATTCCTTTTGGATATGCATTAGATCGATCGGCTAATTGAATAATCACACCATCATTTTTAAGTTCTCCTAGATTCATAGATTCATAAACAGAATATGGCATGACATTAATTGATGCACCTAAATCTAGCATAGCATGCTCAAATCTTGTATTACCAATTACACATGGAATTGTGAAACTACCCGGATCTTTGCATTTAGGTGGCAGCTTTCTTTGCAACATTGCAGAGACATTTTCGCTTACATGTACCACTTCTTTCTCCCGAATACGCGTCCTTGTTGTACAAAGCTTCTTCAAACACTTGGCATACTTTGGAATTTGCTTAATAGCGTCAAGGAGTGGGATATTGACATGCACTTTTCTAAACGTCTCCAGAACATCTTTTTCCTCCTCTTCGTTCTTGGCTTGCAAAAATCTGCTAGGGAAGGGTACATTTGGAGGAATAACGTTAGAATTAATTGGAATTGGAACTTTCTTACCTGAGTTGGACGGATTGGATTGATTATGGGATGTAGGACCCTTGCCGTGGCCTTGGCTTGCGGCAAGGGTGCTTCCTTCCTTGCCGTGGCCTTGGCTTGCGGCAAAGGTGTTTCCACCCTTGTCGTGGGTGGCTTTTGTTCTTCCTCTTCAATCATCAACTCCTCCACCTCGTTAGAACGTGATTTGGAGTGTTGGGGGTCAGATCCTACGTGCTTCCCACTTCGCAAAGTTATAGCTTTTGCAGATTCGAATCCACCTTTTGGATTGACCACGGTTGAGCTAGGCAACTTGCCTTGCTCTCGAAACTGCCCCATAAACTCGGCAATTTGCCCCACTTGCTTCTCTAACTCGTCCACCTTCTTGTCCCTAGTTTGCATGCCCTGCGCCATAGAAGTTAGTAAATTAAAAATCTGATCATTATCAATAGAAGAACCTGATTTTTGGGCGGGTTGTGCTTGGGGTTGAGTTGGTGCACACGGCTTTTGATAGAAACCCGGGGGTTGTTGCCTAAATGTGCTTTGTTGTTGGCCTTGTTGGGGTTCTCGCCATTTGAAATTTGGATGATCACGCCAACCGGGATTGTAAGTATTAGAAAATGGGTCATTCCTTGGTTGGTATTGGTTGCCAAATCCCACGGCATTGAGGGTCTCCAAACCTCCATTCTCTATCAATTGTGGGCACTTGTCCGTAAGGTGTCCTTGCATGGAGCATACGCCACAAGCTGCCACGTTTTGCACTTTTGGACCTTCCACCACCTGAGAAAGCAAAGTAGTAAGGTTAGCCATTTGATTTTGAAGTTCGGTTATGGCACTTACCTCATTCACTTGGTGTTGCCGTGGGTTGCTCCTTTGTCCAACACCTTCGTATTGTTGGGCATTCAACGCTCGATTGGAGATTAATGTCTTGGCTGCCGTGGGGGTCTTGTCCACCAAGGCTCCTCCCGCTGAGGCATCTAGCATTTGACGTTCGATTGGTAGTAGCCCCTCGTAGAAGTATTGTAGAAGAAGTTCCTCCTTCATCTGATGTTGTGGACATGAAGCAACAAGAGATTTAAAACGTTCAAAGTACGTAGGAAAAGATTCACCTTCATCTTGTTGAATTCCACTTATCCTTTTTCGTAGGAGGATGACTCGAGAAGTTGGGAAAAACTTCTCCAAGAAAGCCCGTTTCATGCTGTCCCAAGATGTGACCGTTCCGGGAGCTAATTCATACAACCAATCTTTCGCCTTTTCCATGAGAGAAAAGGGAAAAGCCTTCATCTTCAATATGCTCCCGTCAATATTGATTGGAGTCATGCTTGAACACACCACCTCGAACTCTTTCAAGTGCTTGTTAGGATCCTCCATGGACAACCCATGGTACTTCGGAATGTGGTGTAGCAAACTTGACTTCAATTCAAACTCATCCGTCTTCCCTAGGGCAGCCATGGGGTATTGGATGCATAGAGGAGCGGCATTGTCCAATCCCGAAGCGGAAAGTTCCTTGATTGTTCGATTGTCCGCTGCCATGTTGGGATCTTCCTCTTCTTCTTCAAGTGGATGTTCTTCAAACTCAGGTTCAGGAATAGGTGGGTTACGATCTTGTTGATTCCTATTCCTTCTCAAAGTCCTCTCAAAATCGTCGTCAAAGTCCAAGATATGCTCCCGAACCGGATGAGAACTCCAAGTCATAAACTAGTACCTAAAACAAGAAAACAAACAAGGGCAGTAACTAACATAAAAACACACGAAAATAAACAAAAAGAAATAACAAGGGATTAGCAAAGTTGCTAATCCCCGGCAACGGCGCCAAAAATTTGATGCGAAATATATAAGCACACAAATTAAACCCTATTTTTATCAATTGTAGCAAAGTATGTAAGTAGGGATCGTTCTAGGCCGGGGATTAGGAGGGATTGCCAAATCACTTGAAACTGACTCAAAACGTAAAAACAAAGTTTAAAACACTAAACTAAACTCAAAGAATGCAAAACTAAACTCAAAAATTTGATGCGAAATATATAAGCACACAAATTAAACCCTCTTTTTATCAATTGTAGCAAAGTATGTAAGTAGGGATCGTTCTAGGCCGAGGATTAGGAGGGATTGCCAAATCACTTGAAACTGACTCAAAACGTAAAAACAAAGTTTAAAACACTAAACTAAACTCAAAGAATGCAAAACTAAACTATAAAACACCAAAACAAACCAAAAGACTCAAAACAGCAAATAAACACTCAAAACTGCCTTAAAACACTTTCTGGGCAGTTTTGAACACCTAACACTAAATTGGACGAAATTGGGTTATGACTTGACTCAAGACACTTAAAAACACAAACTAAATTGATTTCTAACTAATCTAACACTTCAAAATAAATGGGGATTGAGTTTTGACGAAAATTGAAAACAAGAACAAACTTTGTAAATTGAACAGATTCTAAAACGAATTTGATAAAAGTGAATGGATGGAAAGCTAGCTAAGGGGTTCTTCTCCACACATGTCACACTTGCATACAAAACGATTTCCAATTGCTTCTCAATAAACCATGAATTCCCAACGCCCCAAATTAACCGTGAATTGCACTAATTAACCCTCAGATTTTCCTAAAGTTATCGAATTGGATGAATTGCATACGACAACCCAAAGCATTCCTCACAAGTTCCTTGCATGAATTGCATAACAAAGATACAAGCAAAGATCATTAAGTTCTATGAAAATCATAAGCATTGGCGAGGCACTCGTTACTATGAATTGCATGAAACTTATGCCAAGAATTTACTTAACACGATTGTGATCAACAACCTTTACTACTTTTGAATATAAGTTCATAACGATTAGGTGAAATTCCCTTATATCCTTGTGAACACAAAATTTTCCTGAAACGAAAAAGACAAGAACAACGTGCACAAAATAATATTTGTGTTTTTTATTTTTGGGGTTACAATCTCTCTAATTTGATCCTCTGATTCGATCTCCGTAAGGTGTGTATTTGTGGATGTGCGATTGATCCAAGGGCCGTTGAGGCTTGATCTTGGATGAACGTTCTTCAAGGGCCGTGAGCTTGATCTTGAAGGTGGATTTGAGCGGATCTTCAAGGAGCCGTTGGGGCTTGATCTTGAGGACGAGCGTTTCTTCAAGAGCTGTTGAGGCTTGATCTTGAATAACGGTGATGAACGGATCTTCAAGGGCTTTTGGGCTTGATCTTGAAGAACAGTGATGAACGGATCTTGAAGGGCTTTTGGGCTTTATCTTGAAGATGGATGATTGTTGATCCAAGGGCCGTCGGGGCTTGATCTTGGGATGAACAGTTGTGTGGATTTGTTGATGTTATTGATCCAAAGGGCCGTTGGGGGTTAATCTTAGGATGAACAGTTAATGAACGATGAATACTTTCTTCAAGGGCCGTCGAAGCTTGATCTTGAATTGGTGGAAGTTCTTCAAGGACCTTTGGGGCTTGATCTTGAAGGTTGACGGATGAATAGATCTTCAAGGGATTTTGGGCTTGATCTTGAAGAATGATTGTGCGGATTTGTTGATGTTGTTGATCCAAAGGGCCATTGGGGCTTGATCTTAGGATGAACGATGAACACTTTCTTCAAGGCCCGTCGAGGCTTGATTTTGAATTGGTGGAAGTTCTTCAAGGGCCGTTGGGGCTTGATCTTGAAGGAGGATTTGACGAAGAACGAAAAAGGCTTTCTTGATCCTTCGGGATTTGCTTGAGAGCTTTAGAGTTTCAAAGCTTCAAGGATTTTGGATGTGTAAGGAGTATTCTCTTACATTTTGGGAGTAGAGAAATGTATTTGTGAATTGGTTCCTTGAAATGAATGAAATTGGCTTCTATTTATAGAATTTTCCAAGGCCTAATTTTGAATATAATATCCCAGATGAAATAAGTCGTTTCTGCCAGGTGTTGACATGTGTCCTCTTTGATGACTTTTCCAACTTATTTCGATTTTTTGTTTAGACACACGCTACGTGTAAAATTTATGTAATACATGAGCGTTGAAACTTTGATTTATCGGTCAACATTAATTTACCGAAATTTCGATGTCTACAATCCTAGCATCAAACTTATGCATGAAAATTAAGCGTGCACTCTCAACCAACACACACAAATCAGTTTTAATTCATGTAGATAAGTAAATTGAATTCACAACTTATGAAACGCAATTGAAAGTAATCAAATCATATAGCAAGCATAAACATGGTTTCGAATCCCCCCCTAGCCAAGGGGGGGTTTAGTTCCTCATACGTACAAAACAAAGAGTATAGAATTTAAACATTGAAATCAAAAGAAAGAAAACACCTAAACGCTCAAATGATCCTAACTTGAATGGCATGCACGTCCAAGGCTTCTCCTCCTTCCTCTTTGGTGCGGCACAAGGTTTTGGGGACAGGTTTGGATGGTATTTGTATGGGGGAGTGGATGGGTTTGGCTAAAAGAATGGATGGAGAGTGGGTGGTGTGGCTGATTGTGTTTTTGATGTAGTGTAATCTCCCTAGTTATGGTGAAGGGTGGATGTATTTATAGGCTAGGGAGAGGAGTGTATGGAGTTGTAATGAGTGGATGTAATGGGTGTAGTGGGTGGATGTTTGGTAATGAGTGGATGTAATGGGTGTAGTTGTAAGTCAACACACTTGCACACACACATGCTGATTTCTAGCCATCTAATCTTCAAAAACGTCCATCCTCATGTCTCCATGCTTGCACTATCCAATCTTGGCCCAAAAATGCTCCAAAATGCACTTTCTTGCCAACTTTGTTATTATGACCTACAAACACACGAAAATAGCTTAAAATACATAATTAACTAAGAAATAACAACACAAATGCACAAGAACAAGCTAACTAAGTCGCATAAATATGCTCCTATCATGTTCCTATGAAATATTCTATGATTATGAAAAGTAATGTGTTAACTGCATTTGGGACTCCTCTTCTGATTCATTCATCGAAAATAGGTAGACTGATATCTGACCATTTGATGTTGGCATTTTCTTGATTGGTTTGTATTAAGAGTGTGTGGTCTCTAGGGCTTTTAACTAAGGTTTGGAAATTCATGTTTGTTCATGTAACTTTGTAATAAACTCTAAAGATTAAGGCTAATGGTTAGACTCCTTCAAGGACTTGGTATCCTGAAGTTTTTATGTTTAACATAAGTGATTTCAGTATGTGAGGATCTGAAAGACTTATTGTGAGATCTGGGAAGCAATCGAAATGTACTGGCCCGTTGTAAAGGCTTGACTTGATCATTCCAAGAATGCTATAATTGAAGTCAGCAAATCTTGCATCTCAGAGACATAACAAAATAAAGGTATTAAGGCCTCTTCTTGTTAAGGGTTTGACTGCAATCTGAACTAGACCTATGTGAATATAATTGTAACCATCTTTTCTATGGGTTTTGATTTGTTCTGGTGTAAATAATTGACAAGTCTCATGTTCTTTACTGAGAGCATAAGTATTTTCGACTGTTTTAACATGATGTTCACTTCTGAAAGAAGCTACTGACCATTTCTCTTGTAAATATTTTTACTAGATATTTTGGGGATGTTCCAATCTTCAAAATCGACAATTTCATCTATTTGAAGTTCTAATTTTTGTTCCTCATTTACCATGTCTGGAATCCTACTCAAAATGGACCTGGAGCTAGTGCTAGTAGTTGAATTAGATCTAAATAATCTACTCATTGTTCAAAATGCAAGTTTTCTAATTACAGAATTCTTACCGGCTTTTACCTTCTTCGCGTATTTGCTAAACCCTCTCTATGCTCATGCCAATCCTATGGACTTATTGTTTAGAACACGCCTTACTGTTTGGCTTGAGAGCAAACAATCCTACTTAGAAGGTTTAACAGATAAGGTAAACTGTAACTGAAAAATTGAAAGATGGAAAAAATAAATGGATTATAAAGATGATAACTCAATTACCACTCACTTGATTTGCTTCAAAATCAGATTCTGTTGGAGAGGTTTGTTTTCCTTGATTATAGGTGTTAGGTTGGTATCATGGATGAGTAACCTAAGAGGTTGTTTCTATCGATTTTAATTTCATGTTGATCAAATCATTAATCAATTCTTGTTTGGTGACTATATATAGGTGTCATATCTAACTAAGTTATTTTTGAAATTCAGGTTTTCACAATTCCTTAGGGCTCCCTTTCGTCCTGTCAAAGAGGACAAGGTTGGGAGTCTCGTATCCTTTGGGATATGGTAGGTGGAGAAGGTTGACTGAGTATGGTGGTTAAGGAACATACTTCTAGTCCTTTGAAATCCTGTGCAACTCATTTTCTAGCATGGCAATGACGTCTTCCTCGGTGAAAAAGAGGCATTTTTTTTTAAGAACCCTTGCCTGCAGCCAAGGTTCTAAAAGACGCTAGGCGCTAGTCGGGCGGCAGGCTAGACCCTTGCCTGCAGCCAAGGTTCTAAAAGACGCTAGGCGCTAGTCGGGCGGCAGGCTAGGGCCTAGCGCCTAGGCGAGGGCCTAGCGCCTAGGCGGGGCCTAGGTGGACTAGGTGGATTTAAGTAAATCTATTATATTTTGTGTAAATAAGTGTCGGCTTATACTTAAAATATATATAATTTCATCGTAAACTACAAAATAGAATGACATATATATTATGAAGTATTGGAACATATTGAAAACATGGGGAACAAGGATA
The DNA here is from genome assembly GCA_035220775.1 of Malus fusca. Taxonomy (NCBI): domain Eukaryota; kingdom Viridiplantae; phylum Streptophyta; class Magnoliopsida; order Rosales; family Rosaceae; genus Malus; species Malus fusca. Next base: position 29,503,783 of record CM069069.1, read on the forward strand.
TAATGTGCATTCATTTAAGTATACAACAAGTCTCTTACAACTTATTAAAAAAATGCAAAATGAAAGTTATCTATTTTCTGTCTAAGTGAGTCGCGACCTAGGCGGGTGCCTAAGTAGTCTAGGCGGGCACCTCAGCAAGTCTAGGTGCCCTTTCTTAATTTTCAAACACTTAGGAATTAATCGGGACGGTGGCCAGCCCCCTAGCACCTAGGCGGGGATTTTTAGAACAGTGTCTGCAGCAACAGCTGACTTTTCCCAGGAAGTCTTTTCCCTAGGCGTGCAGTCTTTGTCATTTTAGCATGATTAGGCAAATAATGATTTGATCAAGATAAGTGTGGTGTGGAAGCTAGAAGTTCATCAGTTAAGCATGAAAGAGAATGAGAGAGTTTGCATAGTTGTATGTTGTTCTAGGTTGGATAATCCGGGTTTCCTAGGGTGGTAATGAGGTTTTTATTTTATTTTTATTTTTTATGGTAGAAATACTTAGAGGAAGGTTATGGAACAAACTAAGGTTGCAGATGATGCCTTCTGTGACTTTTGAGGCTCTATGTTATCATGGGATCCCCTCTCTAAAGCTCTTAACCTATATTTGTAGTTGAATGATTCCTTCCCCATGAATATCTAATTGTGGCTTGGTTCTTTCTCCCATTTCTCTCTAGTTCTTCTGCTACCCTCCATTTCAGTGTAAGATGGCTAGGCGTTGCCTTCTCGGGTCAGCCTTCCACAAGCACTACTTTTGGTAGCACGTCTCATAGCTTTTGCGACTTGAACTTTTGAGTGAGCTGGGAAGGGAAAGTTAGCCTCTATCTTCATTAAATGCCTATCTTGGTGGGCTTTCACATAAGCTTAGAGCTAGGATTTGGTTTCTTTTTAATTGGATTGGTTAGCTTGATAGGAAAAAGGATAAACTAAGTCTATTCGCTCTCAATGCTTGCCCATGTGGACTACAAAGGTTATGGACTTGGACCTTTTGGGCTCCAAGCAGCTCAAAGTTGTCCAAAATCTTGACTCTGCATGGGCCCAATAAACTTTCGTAACCATCCACACCACAATTCACTTGACAAGCCAGAGCATGTGACTTTGGCTAATTTTAGAGTAAATAGTGGTTAGCGTGATAAAGTTCGGCGTGATGAATAGGCATGGGCATGACATGATTTATATAAATATCCAATTTAATTACCATAGTGTGGCATGGTTATGAATATATTTCTTTCTCGATTCCGCATCTTCGCAAATATTTGGGATTGGCATGAGGTTCGTATGATAGTTGGGCCTCGAGGCTTGGTTAGGCTTGCATGTGACATTTTTGGACCTCAATAATTTTCTATTGTACAAAGATGATTAGTATTTATTTCCTATTGTAAGTAGATTTGGAATGTAGTTTCCTGCCCTCCAAGGGTTATATCACTATAAATATATGCCTGCATAAAGAGAAAAATATATAACAAATTAAGATTATGGAGGATTTTAAAAGATATTAGAATCCTAGATTAGTCAATTTGGATATTAAAAAATTTTACGAATCTATGTGTAGAAAAAAGAGATTTTAAAAGATTTTAAATTAGTGCAAATCTAGATATATTTCTTTTTTGTATCAATGAATATCGTACTTATTTCGGAAAAATAAGTGCAATTCTAGATATATTCAGAAAGTCATAGATTTTGTAGGATATTAAATGGCGTACTGGAGGATTGTGGAGGACTTGATGGAGGAAAATATACATAAAAATGCCATAAACAATATAAGCCACCCCCTAGAATTTTTTATCTCCCTCTCCACCCCAAACTTCTCCTGCGTGCTTCTTCATCCCAACAGAAGTGACCCACCTCCCACCTCAGCCACCACACACCACACGCCACTATTACGGAATGGCATGGTTAAGGCATTTGCTTTTGCGCCCACTTCTGCAGGGCCCTTTGCAGTGTTTGTTCAAAATTTGGAACTTGCTTCTCTGGCTTTCTCAAAGGTATTGAAAGTCTCAGACCATGTTGTGCGGGTGTTTATAGTTTTTTTAGAGCATTTATAAGAGGCAGTGAATGCCATGGTTTTTGTAGTCTTAAAGCTTCAATCACTTAACCAGTAGTTAAAGATTTGACTGAGATCAACCCAGAAAATTCATGTTTTCGAGCCAACTCATGCTCTCTCACATGCATTGCCTGCAAACACAGAAGCTCGGAAAGAAGCTTTTAATTTTTTACACACATTTTGACACCCACTTTATAGGGCACACTTCGTAATCTATATCAATGATCCAAACATATATCTTTCAGGTCTTACATCAAAGTTCATGTCTACCAAAAATCACCACATCTGAAACCAAATGACCGCTGGATTAAATGATAGTTATTTTAGTGTTTGTTGCAAAACCATATTTGTCCATTTTTAACTAAAAATGAATGTCTTAAAGGTTTTGGATTTATCTAATTTTTTGCAAAGATTTATGAATTGATGAATTGAAATATAGATGGAGACCCTACAAATTGTGTGAAAAAAATAGATTGTTCAATTCATTTTTAATTAGTGTGACGCATTGAAAGCACAATATGGGCTAACATGTAGTCAAACTAAGATTTTAAAGGATTTTAAAAGTGATAGTTTTGATAGGATTTAGGAGGATTTAAGACTCCTACAAAATTCGTATGGATTTTAAAGAATTTGAATGGATTTAGTTTGTAGATTTTGGTGGATTGTGGTGGATTTTCATATAATTTTTTTATTGAAAAAAAAAAAGAAAAATCTTTCCCCTTGCTCTACTGTACTCGATAGCCACTTTATCCCCTCTCTTTCGGGTCCCCTTTCACACAACCACGGCTCCATCTCTTTCTCAATTGATAGATCAACATAACTTTGGTGAGCTTTTGAGCACTACACCATCAACAACCATCACCACCGACTGCCCTTTTGCCACAAACGTACGCTGTGGTACTTCAGTAGTGCTTGTAGTACCACAGACATTAAAAAATCGAAATGGCGAGAGAGTAGTATTAACCAACATCCTAAATCGATCATGTCCTTCGATAATCATACATGCCTAATTAAGGTCTAAGGGTCATAATAAGAGATTCCACCAAAGTATATAGTGGTTACCTGTGTGGGGCTGGGGTTGGTAGAGATTTGAGGATTGCCCAGATGGAAAAGGATTTGAAATCCTAGGGGGTGAGGTTGAATTCTTTATATTTGGTAACTGTGGGATTTAGATCTTACAAACTTGGAAATAAATTAATGTTGTACTTATTCAGCATTGAAACCTCTAGATATTTAAGAAACTGCTCAAAAATCTACCACCACGCTTTCTGGCTCCCCCTGCAGCTTGAGTTGTTTTTATTTCACTACTATTATTAGAAATAGTTAACTAATTAGTTCAGTCTTTAATTTTCTGACCGGTCGCAATTATCTTGGCTCTCAAACCACTAGTCAGGCGAATAGTTTTCTGAGAGTAAGCTTGTATATATTTACCACATATATATATATGTATAAATTGAATGCAATAGCAGTTCTCATTGTCTCTGCATTTTTTTCCATCTCTTTTTATTGACATTGTCTCTGCGTATTGAACAATAGGGTTTTTTCTTCCCCGAACCATGCAACTATGGCTTCCAGTGGACACCAAGTTGTTTCTGATATGAAGGTTCAGAACTTGAACAAAGGCAAAGGAGAGGCCAACCCTGCCAACAATTCCGAATCCCAGGTTAGTTTTTGTCTTTTTTCATCTTTGTATATCTCACCTTTTACTTTAATATTTTTATTCTTTTATTTATAGAAAAGTTAAAATTTTTGTTAGACTCAATTTCTTTATCAAATAGTCACGAAATTACAATTAAAAACCATGAAGTGATTAGGGTAAAGATTAATGAGTGATTAGTTGTTTTTGAGATTAAAAATGATTACATAGAGAATTTTAGTCAATTACAATTTAACTCTGATTTAATTCGATTATGTTTCAGGATAATTTTGTTACTTTAGCATGAAAGTGACTCAAGTGCTAAATATTTTATTATATTTGAAAAAAATAAGAAAATGAACTCAACTACCACGAACCTAATTTTGCTCAGACCAACACAGTTGGGCATACTGGTACTGAACCCTAGCAGAAGTAGAAGAAAGAGAAATCATCTTTCTGCTCGATTCAAGGGAAATTCTAGGGTTTCAAATATTCTGCTCTCTAATCTGAGGTGGGAATAGATCCGAACAGAGTGTTTGTCGATCAAGTTTAAAGGAGGAAAGGGACGGAGGAAGTCGGCTTGCAGAGAGCCAAAGGGAGATAAAATGTCAAAGTGAAGTCAATTTAAGTTTGACTTTCAACTAAATTCTCTCTTCATGTTGCTTAATTAGATTTAGCTAGCAACTATTCATCAAGTGACTTTAGCATTTGGGATAGCTAGGTAGTTGAAAGTTTGATTTTGAGAGTTTTAGGTTAAAATAATGAGGTTTGTTGGAGATACTCTAATGTTTTAGATTAGGTCATGCCTTGACAAAATGTTTACCTTCTTTCCATGTGGTTTTATTTATCAATTTGATCACGGTCTTTGTTTTTGTTAATATTTAAGGCATAAGATTTAATTTTTTCTTTAATTAACTACACAAAAGAAAACTAAATTTTGATTACACCCATAAATATTGCTCAGTATTTTTAAAAATTTGGTGCACTTGGAAAATTCTTTAGGGAACACAATTAAAAGAGCTAGTTCGCCATCATGCCACTCCAAAATGCACTACTATATCATCATACTTTATTGTCACTCTTCTAAAAAAACAGCTCCCTTTCCCTCTGATTCTCTCCTCCTCCCTCCCTTTCCCTCTGATTCTGTCCTCCTTCCCTCTATATATACTCCACCATTTACCAACTCCGCCCTTTACCCTCAAATACATTTGTAATTTTAAACAGCAATACTACTTCTCACTCGTCATATTCTTAATTTCTTATGGCTCCCAAGGGAGACAACGTCGTAGTTTCTAGTATAAAGCTCGAGAAGATATTTAGCATGAAAGGAGGCAAAGGAGAGTCCAGCTATGCCAACAATTCCCAAGCCCAGGTAATTAGCTAATTCATTAAACTAATTTTTATTTTTATTTTATGAATTTAGCACTTAATATGTTTCAATATTTAATATGATCCAAATAATTGTGTTTTAATTAAATTTTCAGGCCATACATGCAAGATCTATGCTTCACCTGCTAAAAGAAACCCTAGACAGTGTGCAACTGAGCTCTCCAGAAGTGCCATTTGTGGCTGTGGATCTTGGATGCTCAAGCGGAAGCAACACCATCTACATAATAGATGTGATCATTGAACACATGACCAAGCGCTATGAGGCCTTGGGATGTGACCCCCCTGAGTTCTCGGCATTTTTCTCTGATCTCCCCAGCAATGACTTCAACACGCTGTTCCAGCTCATCCCTCCTATGGCCAACCATGGCGGAAGCATGGAGGAAACGCTTGCCGCTGACAACCACCGTTCCTACTTTGCTGCTGCCGTCCCAGGTTCATTTTACCGGCGGCTCTTCCCATCGAGGTCCGTTGACCTTTTTCACTCGGCGTTCTCCTTGCATTGGCTCTCTCAGGTAATTAAGTAAAGTAGCTAATAATCTTAGTTAGTTACCTAATTACATGAGATTTTTTAATAGAATAATATAGTACGTACAAAATTTTAGGTTGGTGATGACAAATATGCAAAACCAATTAATACACGTTTGTATCCAAGGAAACTATGCCACATATCCCCGTTGATGCAAACAAATACTAAAAAGAAGGCGAAGAAAGAAGGAAAAGTATACGTTTTTCTTGCTGGTTTTGAATAGGTCAAAAAAGTTGATGCCATGAATTATGGTCTCGAGGTTAAAAGGAAGTGGTCATAGTAAAGACAATTATGTGTTTATGTTCGTCCTTTTAAAATGTCATCTTTGAAAGTGAGATGTCTACTAGTATTCATCTTCGCTTGTAAGTAAGAGGTTTTAGGTTCGATTCTCACCAAAGAAGAAGTTGAACAACATTATTGCTAGCACATTGTGAGGTTAAGATCATTCTCCTTCCCCTTAATGTAGATAATATAGTTTGTTAAAAAATAAAGACAATGGCTAAATGTTACGATATATGTCGATAGTATACTAAGGGAAACCTTTTGTTTGTATGTCATTCAACTCTATTAGTTATCTAATTACTTTATACGATTTTAGTAATATATATATATAAACTAAGAATAATATGGTAAATTACATTGCTCAACTGCTTACTTACTCGTTCTCATTTCAGATTGTTTATTTTTACCGTGATTGCTATCTTATTCAACACACATTTGAGTATGTACGCTTCATCAAATATTATTACCTGATCCTAACCCTTGTAAAAATAAATTTAATTATTATTATTAAAGTAAACTTTGTGTTCAAACCTTAATTATATACAGCTAGCTAGATTGGCTAATTAAGTTTACAAAGATAGAATAAAACTAATCATGGCTTGTTATATTTAATTAGAAACAAAAGCTTCTGAATCATTTTTCATTCAGGTCCAATTTACCTAGCTAATACTTTTCCTGAGTGCTCAAGTAAAAAGTAGCTTGTAACTGTTCGACCATAAAAAAAGTAGCTAGTAACTGAAAGCGAAACTACGTTCAAGGAAACGACTAAAAAGTCAAATAAGTTGAACCAAAACGAACAAAAAAAAAGGAGAGTGTGCCTGGTCAAAATGTCTTGAAGAATTTACGCAACATGGCTCATGATGCATGCTTTTTTGCAAAATGCTTTGGGATTTTCAACAGCCATAAAACAATCTTGTTGTGTGGTTACAATTCAAAATACACTTAGATGAACATATAAAGCGTTTGTAGTTCAAATAATTAACAATATGTATCTTTATACTCAAAAGTTTTAAGAACAGTTCTTTCTCTTTTAATATCGTTTGTATAAAATCAAAACTTAGGCATTGATAATATTAGCAATAATATGATAATTGTTAAATCTCTTATATATGGGGACCCAGGTCCCAGAGAGTGTGCTGGACAAGAGATCAGCAGCCTACAACAAAGGAAGGGTGTTTATTCATGGGGCAAATGAGAGCACAGCTATTGCCTACAAGAAGCAGTTCCAGACAGACTTGGCAAGCTTTCTCAGGTCCAGAGCCAAGGAGCTCAAGAAGGGAGGCTCCATGTTTCTTGTCTGCTTGGGTAGGACCACAGTGGACCCCACTGACGAAAGTGGCCCAGGCCTTCTCTTTGGGACCCACTTTCAGGATGCTTGGGATGATCTTGTCCAAGAGGTAATCATATATTTAATTAAATATGTCACGAGAAATACATTATATAGTAATGTTTGTTTTGTGTGCAATGTGCATGCATAATACCATAGGTATATAGGGCTATAGAGCAAAGTCACATTTTATTTTTGTGCTTCAATTGGCAGACCAAAAAGCAAAAGAGAAATTAAACACCAAAAACAAATAAACAAACAAGAAAGGAGATATGCATGATTAGATTAGGTGTTATTGGTTTCACAAGACCTTTATCATGAATTTTCACTGGTCATGATTAAGTTGGGTTGATTCTAGCCGTTGGATGCTAACCCTAAAACTGATCTGGCTTGGCCCTTCCATTTGTATGTTAGTACTGTCGGCAAAATAATTATATATCATTGGCTGCCGGGTGGTCCATATTATTGAAAAATGGGATCAATGGGATAGCTTGATATTAAAACCGAAGTTATAATCATTTCTTGTATCACAGGACAAAGGCCATTTGGATAAGTTAGATGACCAGTGTTCATAGAAAAATAAAAAATAAAATATTTGAAGAAAGAGACCTTAATTACGTACTTACGATCTTCTAATAAGTGGTAAACTTTCTTCATGGTTGGTATGTATTTTTACATATGCTCTCTTATTTTATTCTCCGTCTTATCGCTAACACGTTCAAATTAATCATGGAACAAATTAATTATGAAATTATAGCATATAAAACTTGCCTTATTGAAGACCTTATCTTTTATAAGAAATGTGATCAATAATATAATAATTTATATGGCTACAAATAATTTCAGAAAATCATAAATATTTGGATTTGGATTTATCCTTTCCTATAACCTTAATATACTACTTTTGAGTTTTTACATCTAAAGTTCTGATCCATAGATTAATTAACTATGAATGTATGTTTTTTTGCAGGGACTTATCACTAGTGAGAAACGTGACAGTTTCAACATTCCTGTGTATGCATCAAGTTTACAAGACTTCAAGGAAGTAGTGGAAGCCGATGGCTCATTCACCATAAACAAGCTCGAGATTTTTAAAGGAGGAAGTCCCCTTGTTGTGAGCCAACCTGATGATGCCGCTGAAGTCGGTCGAGCCCTTGCCAACAGCTGTAGGAGCGTTGCTGGAGTCCTCGTCGATGCACACATCGGTGACCACCTTGGCAATGAGTTGTTCTCAAGGGTGGAGAAAAGGGGCACAAGCCAAGCCAAAGAGCTACTGGAGAAGTTACAATTCTTTCACATAGTGGCCTCACTTTCTCTTGCTTAATTAGGAAGTGTGCCCTTTTGTTCTTCTATAGTTGTGTGATCTTTATTGCATAGAAATCCAAAACACAAGAAGAGAGGAAAAAAGTTAAGGTTGGGGCTTACTCCTTTTTTCTTTCTTTTTGTGTGCTTGTACTTTGTTGACTGTGGTAGTAACCTTTATTAATATGCCTATAGGGCTTTGTGACTATGTGTTCCTTTGAAATGAATTAAGTAAATGAAACATTAATTAGTATACAAAGTTAAAATCCCTTCTTACTTTAATCTTCCTTTATGTCATTTTATTGTGTTCGGTTTAACGTGATATATAATTTGTATGAATGAGGAGTTTCAATTTTACCTAACACTTTTTGGCTTTTGGAAATGCCATTTGATTTAGTTATCTATACTTTTCACTCTTCCTTAACTACAATTTAATTGTTTTTAAACAAGGTTGCTGGGTTGATAGTGGACAGTGGTAGTTATTTCAGTTGCTAACTTATCAAGGGTGTTCTTTTCAAAAGTTTTGAATTACTTGCTAGTTTTGAATTCATGTAGGCTGCCTTGTTATTTTTTTGTCAAAATGATAGATTTAATCAATAAGAATGGAAATGTTTACATCCTCTGCAAGAATGTTGAACAAATTTGGGAATAGAAGTCCCCATCTATGAGAGACCCCTCTACTGCTTACAAACGAAACCACCGAGTGAGCTCAGCTGCCCTATTGCAAGCTCGCGGCACAAAACATACTCGATGGATTCCATTTGAATAGCTAGCTCTCGCATGTCAAATAAGATGCAAGCAACTGTAAAATCTGGATCCCTTTCTCCTTTGAGCATTGAAATTAATTAAGTTGATGGAGTCCGATTCCAATATAACACGTTTATGTCCTTCCTCCACGCATGCAGTCAGATCATCCCTTAAGGCCTCAGCTTCCATGGCGAGGCTCGATGAGGGCAGCAGTCCACCCTGTCCTCCCTCCATTTGAAACCAACCTGCGCTATTCCTCACGACCCACCGAGTTCCTCCTGATATTGTGTCCGCTTGCCATGCTCCACCGAATTGACCTTCAAACTTCCTATTTCTGGCATCCTCCGTTGGAGATTATGTTGGGTTCCACTAGGAGGCCTGCATAACAGCTCCGCACAGCAGCCCCTTTGGTTCGCATCAGTCCATTCTTTCCGGGGCTTCTTCATCAAACTAATAGCCTCTTCAGGCGGACAAAGCTCTCCTTGAAAGGTTGCTGCATTTCTGCACTTCCAAAGCCGCCAGCAACCAAAAGCAAAAATCTGCAACAGCTCCTCGTTTTGATCCATTTTGCTGCAAAGTTCAAATATTTGGTATCCTTGTTAATTATTTGATATTAATTCTTAACCAGATAACTATTCCTACTAAGAGCATCTAGTCTTAAATGCTAAGTCAAATTGTAATCGAAGACATTCTATAATACAAATGGTAATACTGAGCAAAATACTTTATTTTTCATGTTCATTTTATATTATTACTTAAAATAGTTTTTTTTATTGTAAGCTTAACTTCATAAATGTAAATATTTTTAAAAACATATATAATTATATAATTAGTTGTTGGAGAACATGTAATGATAAGTAATGGAAAACCGTTACATTAATTAAGAACAGAATGCAATAAATAGCCACTGATTGCAACGTTGAGGTGAGTTGGGTTATGGGTAAAACTAGGTTATGTGAGGTTCAAAACCCTCGATGTAACCAAAAAAAAAAAAATGGTGCAATAGAAACATTCATTTAACTGCTAGGCCACTAGCAGCTACACAATTTCATCTAATAACAATGAAAGCCATTGTAAATGGTAATTATATGATATAAACTCTTACCTTTTCCATCCTACCCCTTTATGAAAATCAACATTTTTCAATTGGCCCAAGAGCAAGCAGCAAGCAAGCTGTAGACACACACACACACACACTATAGTCTCCAAACCTTATGTATCTAGTTCAAATTCAAGGTTCAAACCTTATGTATCTAATTCAAATTCTCTACATCCTTCTCCTCTAAACCATAATGCCATACCAATTTTTTTTTTTTTTAACAACCGATAACGATACACAACTACATTAAACAGTTTTCTCAACGAACTTGACGAACAAAAGTTCGTCGCACAAAGACAAAATTCCATCGCTTAAGTATTGGCACAACGACTCCTTCGTCGCAAAGACATCATCGCGCAAAGGTCGTGAAAAATGCATTTGCGTGACGAAGACAAGTAAATGTTATCACACAAGACACCTTGCGCGACGAAGAGTAGGTTTGTCGCCTAAAATATTGGGGAACAAAGCATATAGTCGTGTAGAACTAAGGTACGACATAATATCGTCGCGTTAAGTTTATGTCGACAACATGGCGTTGTTGGGTAAGTATATGCACGACGAATAATTTCTTTGAGTAGACCTTTCTGCAACAAAATTTGTCCAACAATATTTGGTTTTGAGTAATTTTTATGTTATGTAATTATAAAATTTTCATCGTTAACGATTTTGCGTGACAAATTGCCTCCTTGCTTTTAATCTTATGTGACGCAAGCCATTTGTAAAGTAAATGACATACCCCGACCCGGAATGTCCACCTGGACTCCGAATCGAGCCGTGTTGGCCGACACTAGGAGGGTGATGAAGCCATAAAGTGTAGTGATGAAGTGCCTAAATATAAGAGTGCTCTTGTGAGCGGAAATGAACCCATTTCACACGTGATGTTAGAGCATAAGCAAAGTACAGTAAAGTAGGATGAGAATTACCATCGAAGGTAATCTCCAATACCAAGATTTTCTAAGAATCCTCGTCGATACGAAAACACAGCTACTAAAACCTGGAGGAGCGAAAAACAAGGGTAAGTGGGCCTAAAAATAAAGTTTTATAAAAAAAAATTTGAAAACATTATAACCCCTCGCTGTAATACAAGTATAGTTTCCAAAATATACATACTATGCATAGTAAGAAAATACTTACCGTAGCCTGCAAAACCTCAAGAATTCAATACGGCACAATATTTCGTAAGTAAGCACATGACGTCCGTAATCACATAATCTTGCATAAGCAAACATATCATATCGAGTGCTCATCGACACATGTTGACACACAAGTTCATGTAGAGATATTCTCACAAAAACAAGACTGGGTGCAACAAAGATATACGCTCTAGTACTACAATCACGTGAAGACTGGCGCTATGCGCATCACATACAAGTCCTAATTGCCTATAGCAGTCTAGGACAGGATTGGCACCTAAAATGGATCCAAAGTGAGTGTACGGTGCGATGTGCACATACACGTGAAAGCCTGGCTTTGCCCCCGGCGAGTACTAACACCAATGCAGCAACGATGAACAGATAACGTAAACAAAATCATACAATGGTAAATCAATAACTTACGCCAACATAATACTATTCATTGTCATAAACATAAATAAGGCATCCCTTAATAATATGCATACCTGTGCATCTTGTAGGATTTAGGATAATATGCATACCTGTTCATTAGTCTAATCTAGGCATATGTAGGAAGTTCTTTTTCAAATGTATAAATGGAAACTAAATAGGTGTATAATATTTAAAAGTAAATACCCATTCACGAATACTTGCAAGACCGCAACCGTTCGAGCTAGGATAGTCGGAGTCTCCGATAGTAATCACACCTAAGCATAATATTGGGACCCATTAGTAAACCTCAACTTAAACAATTAAATTTGGGAAAACGTAGTGCCGATTTGGAATTAGAGAGTCGAGATACGCTAAGAGCGTCCCGAGCAATTTTTGTAAAAAGTCAATGAAAAGTCAATTGAGACGCTTCGATGGTCAACTACATTAAAACTTTAGAATTGCACAAAATAGATACCAAAAATGTACTCGGGGCGCCGAAATTAGCCTAGAAGGGTTTTCGAGAAAATTCCAAAAATTCAAGAATATTCTGAGCCCATTTTGGAACTGGGCTGGGCTGGAGCATCGGCCCAAAGGTTTGGCCTGGTTGGGCTAAATATTTGGGCCAAAGACTTTGGACCGGGTTTTGGGCTTAAGGCCCCCTTTTTTTTTTTCTTCTTCTCCGACCGGTTGCAGCTGCAACCGTCGAAACCTGGGAAAATAATGGTCGGGATAAACCCCGGCTCCGCCCAACCAAAAACTTCACTAAACCTAGCCTTCCCATATATTAAATCAAAGCTTGGAGAACAAGGAATTGAAATATACCTTTGGTTTCCTCGGCCGTGGCCAGAGTTAGCCAGAAAACGGCTCAAAAGCAACCGGAAATCTAGGAAGTTCCTCCCCTTGCGTTTCTTGGTTTTGTTGGGTTCTAAGTAAACTCGTCGGAGAAAATGGCAATGCTAGTCTTGGCTTAGCCGTTCTGTGTAGTGGGGAAGACAAGGAGCTGAAATAGAGGGTAAAAGGTGTTGTCTCTAATTCCTGGGTTTTCATAGAGGAGAATCGATGATGGCCTGGTGGTATGTCAACCTCACCGGAGTCGGCCATGGCAGATGATCACTATTCATGTTTCTGTACAGTGGGCACAGAGTTGAGAGAGTAAAAATGAAGGGGTTTAGAAAACAAAAATGGACAGGTGGTGGTGCCCTGGTACAGTTTATCTTCAATGGGTACGGCGGCTTCACCGTTGGTCGTTCCTACGTTTGCAGATAAGATGGGTTAAAGGACTGGGAGAGATGAAGGGAAAAAGATAGTGCAGAGTTTGAAAGTCAAGGTGGGAAAGAGAGAGATATTGCAATGAGAAAGAGAAAGGTATGGGATGGTAGAAAAAGAAGATGGAGAGATGAGAGGGAAACACGGGAGAAAGGTGAAGGAATGGGGCATGGGCCCCACTTGGCACACTGCTCAAAGTCATCAATGAAGAAACAAAAAATCTCTCATAACGTGAATTTACCAAAACGCCCATCATGCTCCGTAGTTTCTAAAATCTTCGTCGTAACTCCAAATTTAGTTCCGCTTGATCTTATACGTTCGTACCATCGAGCACTTCTAGAATACAGTAAAATGGTACCTCGTACGTGTCACGAAAAGACGATCAACGAAGGTCAACAATCTCACCTTTAGGTGCATTTTCATCAATTCACACTTTTAAATTTTATAAAATCGTAGAATTATGGACGGGTTATCACAATCTACCCACCTTAAAAGAATTTCATCCCCGAAATTTGAAATAAGTTGCTATACAAAAAATACTCAAAGATAGAAAGAAATATATATAAAGAAGAAATCAAGTTAGAGCAATTGCATAAAAGAGAATGTCATTCCATCGCGATCGGATTGCAATGATTCCTTTTTCATGCCTCCAAACTCAAACTTTCATTCTTCTTCAATACAATACTAAAATATAATACTTTTATTAAAAAAAAAACATAAGGTAAAAAATAAATATATAAAAACATAACGTCAAAACACGTATATACAATTACTTAGAAATAGTTGTACTGAAATCAAAACTGAACATAGAAAAATTTCACCTACGCACTCATCAAGTCACTTACTCCGAAGATATGTGTGTAGTAACTTTGGGTCACGCCCAAACAATAAATAAATAAACTAACGTAAATGGCCTAATTGTCCACTTGCTTAACGAATCCAACAAATAAGTTATCAATGTTACGGTCAGCAGCCCGCAATACCGACCACTCACTGTTGTCACGATAAGCAAGCAAATAATTCCCGAGGGTGCAATATTACCATCTTGCCCCTCATTGGGAAGTACACATAAATCATCCGATTAATGCCTCAATCGCGCTCACGCAATACCCTCTCAGGCGACAAAGCAAATAGCACACAATTTCCTAAATTGAAATCTCGATTATTCAAATGCCTTTTCGTAATACTCCTATGGCAATCATGTGATATGCATAAAATCTCCATACTACGTCTCAACGGTGTCATACCCAAAAATCAAAAGTGAAACCGTAGTTACACGCAATTCTAACAAAGATAAGTGTCTACTACAATCATTCTAAAACTATATATCAGATAAACGCAAAATGCCACGAGGTCCAGATAGTTCGTTCAGACTGGCCATTAGTCTGAGGGTGAAGTGTGGTACCGGACAACAACTTTGTACTCATAGCCTTCAAGAAGACTTCCCAAAACTTGGAAGTGAAATGCGCATCACGATGAGGTACAACAGTGACATGCATACCATGTAATCTAACATTGTAGTTCATAACACCTTAGCAAGCAGATTCAGTATGAATTTCCACTCAAGTTTAGCGAAAACTTACGCCGAAAAGGCTAAACGAACACTCAAGAAAGAGTCAAAACAAGTCCATCAAATCTAGAGTACAAGATAACTGGATTGCACGCATATATCTCGCTACAATGATAGCTTTCAGAATATTCAATCACCTACAGTAAAGATTCGTTCAACTGAGTATTTGTTAGGTGATTGAGGAATTAATGGTCACAACTAAAACTTTAATGTCCGAGCAATTCTCCTAGACGGTCTGTCTACATCAAAAATAATACTAAGTGCAGTAGGGATGACACGTACCCAAGGATGATTGGAATGCCTTTCGGCACAAAGAGGTGAATATGGAATCACAGTCATAGTAGATGCTGATCGAAACACCAGAAAATCCGATAAATTCAAGAATGAGCCATTTTACCAAGAGATTTATATGTTGTCCATCTGAACCAACGGAAAAGTGAGTTTACTTGTTAAGTCAATCTATAATCATCGAAACATCATCATAATCTCCACATGTACAAGATACCTCGTACCAGGAGCTTATGGTGATATTTCCCTATCTCTATTTGGATACAATAAGTGATTATAATCACTTGAACGATTTCTTAATGATTTGTAAGTAATGTCATATCAATACTCGTGAATTCCAACTGGAATGAAATAGGACAGGTTGAAAGTGTTCAAGGGTAGATATGTCTTTTGTTGCGGTAAACAATAATTACGCTTGCACAACTGGAGTAATACACGATAGTGCAATCGTAGACGTTGATTTGGGTTTTTTTTTTCAAGTAAAAAAGATAATTGTTGACTTAAGGTCATGAGTAAGATGGTTCATTTTGTACGGTTCCAACCGTTGGAAACATAAGCGACACTCCGTCACGCTATATCGGTACGCAGCCCAAGCTTTCAGTGGAACATCACAGTAGATTCCAAAATAATCGGTGTCATCGAAAAGCATAGGAACAAGGGTAAGAAATAGACAACACCTCAGTTGTCACAACTTTAATTTTATTCCATGTCTCAGCTAAATTGATTTTCCTCGACCAACATGAAAGGAAAAACACCACTGCTGAAAAGTCACTAACAAATTGCCGATAAAATCAACAAGGTGAATGATATCACATATTTCACAACGATTTGTGGAATATTAAATTTTCTACGTTTGCAATGTTTTTTTTTTTTTTTTGGAAATGGACAAGAATGTTGTTTGCTGAGATCACGTCTCCCAAGAAAAGTACCGATTTAAACAAACGTAATATTTGAGGAATTTTGTATAAAGCTAACTATCGGTATTTAGAAAATTTTCTCTCATTGCTAGGGTAGGTAAGAAGGTTGTTTGTAAGACTACTACAAATTTGACAAGTTACAGACGAAAACTCGAGTTCCAAAAGTTGGTCGGGTAGACCATCAATTCGAAGTATGGGTTAACGGTTTTAATCGTCACCCGATTGAGTTGCTAAAATCTAGGTACAATTCCAAGGTTTAGTCTTTCGCCTTCGCGAATAGATTTGAGATTCTCAAGATAAGGTGTTTGGTGAGGTAAATTCTAAATCGGTAAGCTTTCGTAACTAAGTTTTCACAATGATGTAGGGGTTGTTCGAAAAGACGCAAGGAAAATTGGTGTAGTAAGAGAAAGTGGATCAATGGTGTACCTCACTTCACCATTTGGTGATATCCCAGGTAAATTTTTTAGAAATGACACCAAAGGTATACGTCCTTGAAACGTACCATACAACTAGGCTTGGCAAACGGGTCGTGTCTGTCATGTTCGTGTCGTTTTTGTGTAACACCTGTTATCTTAAAGGGTCATGTCGTGTCACACCTGTTATCTTAACGGGTCCTTAACAGGTCAGGTCAATTTACTCAATGGGTAAAGTGACCCGACCCATTATGACCCGTTAAGAAAAAAAAAAAAAAAATTCTTAAATTGGCACAGACCACACATTGCCACATAAATATTACTTCAAAACATTAAAACACATTTGTTGTTTAAGTACTACATCTACACTCGAAAATAATAGCCTAATAAAAAAAAACATTCATACACTACTAGTCTATTACAAAATATTAAATGTGCAAGGATATGCAAAATGAAAGAGTTTTTGTTTTCAAGGTTGTGAAGTCTTTCTCAAAAGTTTAAACCTTGCCAATGGAACTCAAAGCTTGCATGTTATTCATTTTACAAAATCCTCAATTTTCATTGATCATCATGAGGAAATTGTATTGGAACTTTGGCTTGATCTATTGCCTTCAAGAGTTATGTTGATGATGTTTTCAGTAAGGTTTTCCACGTTAGAACTCTCTTCTGCATAAACTAAGTATAGAAAAACCAAACATTAAAAGTCATTCAAATTATGAGAAGTTTACCAAAATAATTATGAAAAGAAGTAAAACAATAGTACTATACCATATAAAAATATATTACCACATTTTCCAAATAGCCAATCTCGTGTGCACAACAAAGCTTGAACTGTTTCTGGTAACAATGAATTACGATACTGATCTAGTACTTTACCCCCAATACTAAATGCAGATTTTGATGCAACAGTTGAAATGGGAATTGTTAGCACATCTCGTGCTAACTGAGAAAGTATCGGATAATGAAAACGCTCCATTTGCCACCAAGAAAGAACATCTATGTCTACTTTTCTATCTATTCTTTTATCCTCCAAATACTTCTGCAATTCATTTTTTTCAATCAAACTTGAACCATCGTAATTATTATCAAAATCCTACATCATAAAAAATAAAAACGAAATCGTAATAAGAATCATGCATCATGTCAATTTCAATTATAATATCAACACTTTTTATTGTACTACTACTACAAATATATACAGTAAATAAAAACAAACTTAGGTTACCTCAAAGAGAACATCTCCAAATTTTGTTTGATGATTAGGCACTGAATTCACTGGAGTATTTGAATTATCAAGATGCGAAAGTTTTTCCAAGTACACACCAAAAAGAACATTCAATTTGTCATTAACCTTTGTAAATTCGACCGAATTTACACCATGAAGCTTTGTGTAAGCCCAATCCACAAAATGCAATTTATAACGAGGGTCTAAGATGATTGCAATTGCCAAAATCAAACAGTACTTTGACCAATACTTATCAAACTTCGTGTACATGTAAGTCCCCATCTTATTCATGAAACTTTCAGAGTCATCCATGGCTGCCTTAATTTGAAGTTGGAACACCTTAGGGAAGCACAAATTTGATGTGGGGTACTTTGTCCCAGAGAATAAGCACGTAACCTCATAAAAGTACCCCAAAAACTTGGAAATCTTCATTACTTTATCCCACTCTTCAGAAGAATGACAACTACTAAAATTAGAATCACTCAACCCTAAATGAATCAAAGCATATCGATAGAAAATTGCACTATCTAGCATAATATAGGTTGAGTTCCATCTAGTAGGGACATCTTGTCTCAAACCTCTCTTACTATCCAATATCCCTACTTGTCTAACACATTCATAAAACTTTAGTTTCCTAGCCTCATAGCCCTTTATATACTTGATGCATTCACAAATCTTTATCACCGAAGAATCAATTTCTTTAAGTCGTTCTTGGACTATCAAATTCAAAACATGAGCACAAAAACGCACATGAAAGAAGTCACCATTCATCATGAGAAGACTTCTAAGATTCAATTGATTCTTCAAAATCCTAACAAAAGAAATATTTGAAGAACATTATCCAAAGTAATAGAAAATAACTTATTCTCAATCCCCCACTCAATCATCAATGCATTAATTTTCTCAGATAATGCAACACCAATATGCGGAGGAGGCATGTGATAAAAACTTAAAATTCTTTTATGCAATTTCCAATCTTTGTCTACAAAGTGAGCAGTAAGAGTAAGATACCCATCAGTGCATTGTGAGGTCCATAAGTCTGATGTCAAACAAATTCTACCTTCAACTGAGCCCAACAAATTATGAAGCCTTTGTTTTTCATTTTTGAACATCCTCAACACACAGGCTTTAATTGTATTTCTAAAAGTAACTTAATATCAGGAGATATATATGTAAACAAAGCCCTAATTCCCTCATATTCAGAAAGACTAAAAGGAAGATTATGCTTGATGATGGCCTCTACCAATAAGCCACGGAATACCACAGGATCAAAGTTTTGGGAACAAAATTTAGACACCGACAATAATCCACCAATCGGTCCAGGGCATGTTTTCAAATGTCTATTCATATTACCCATACCATGATGACAATCATCTATTACCAGTTTCTTACAATCTTTACATTGAGCACAACTTTTACCATCTTCAAAAATAGTAGTCAATTTGTTGAAAGTTTTCCAAACAGGACACCTGAGTGTTCGCTTACCTAATTTGATCAGTCTAGCCTTTTTCTTTGCCTAACTTGTATTTGTATCTTTTGTAATTTCACTTCCATGATCAGGTTGTATTCCCATTGTAACTTCCACAGACCCTTCATCACTAAGGTTCATAAAATCTTGCTCTACAACATCCATTGCTTCAAGAAAGAAAAACAAAACTGTAAAATCTTGCTCATACCAATTTCATACCATATCCATTTCAAATTCACATATCCATTTCAATTTCACATATCCAATTCAATTTCACCTATCTATATCCATTTCAAATTCACATATCCAATTCAATTTCAAAATCCAATTCATATATCCACAAATCACAATCCAATTCAAATTCACTTTCAAATTCACAATTCAATTAAAAATACCTTGCACTTGCAGGTTGCAGCCTTGCTTAATTGCTTTGCTTGTTCCAAATCTACAAATCTGGAAAACAAATATAGACCACACTTATTAACTTCAAGTAAATAGACCCCAAATGAACCATAGATACAAACGAACTCGCGGTGTTCACAATAAAAAAAAAGGACCTGCTTGCCAATTGCCAATACTTGGGACAAATAATTCCATACAAATAATTAAGACATTGCATCTA
Organism: Malus fusca; assembly: GCA_035220775.1. Taxonomy (NCBI): domain Eukaryota; kingdom Viridiplantae; phylum Streptophyta; class Magnoliopsida; order Rosales; family Rosaceae; genus Malus; species Malus fusca. The sequence goes on from CM069069.1 coordinate 29,523,430, forward strand.
CTACAGCAAAACAAAAATAGGTGGGGCGTCACTACTATGTCTTTGCCTGCCTCACAGGCCACCTGAATTCTAACCTTCCCAGTCCCTTAATAACATATCCCCAATATATATATATATATATGACATTAAGTAATGAATCTCACCTTACTGCTTACAATACGACTAAATGGCATGACATAATAAAGTTAATTTACATAACTACATGTATACTCCCAAATTCCAATGCTTGATTATATTTCTGCCTCGTCCTTTTGTGATTTTCAAGCTTGCGAAGCCAACACGAAGCACGCTTGCTCAATGGCTGGGTTTTTTGAATGTTTGCAAACATGCCCCAACCCAGAAACTCTAAAATCAGAAAACCCCATAAACCCCAAACCTGGAAAAATCCCCAGCCATTAGTTTTAATTTTAACGAAAACCCCAAATCACTAGTTTTTGAAAAAAAACATAGAATACCCAAAAATATAAAATTCATACATTTAGTGTGAGCTTGCCTGTGTGTGGTTTTCTTGGGGCTGCTGGAGTCGAGTTGAATGAAGTGAAATGAGGAGGATGCGAGAGAGATGGGGATTAAGGAGACGGCGCGGGAGTAAGTCTGGACTGGAGAGATTAGAGTGAATGAGAGAGAAGAGAAGGATAGCCTCCAACCTAATGCACAATGGACGGCTGAGGTTAAATCTCAGCCGATCCAATGGTCACCAATTTTTTAAATTTAATTTAATATATATATAATTATTATAGTTTTTAAGGGTATAAAATTATTAAATTAATATATATAATTATTATAGTATTTTTTTAGGGTTATAAAATTATAAAATTAATATTTTGCTTATCTTGTTACCCACGTGTATACCCGAACCAACCCGTTATCTTAACAGGTGCTTATTGGGTTACCCGATAACAATCCGACTCGTTATCGTGTGGACCCGAACACCTGTTAATTTCGTGTATTGTCGTGTCGGATTATCAAGTCGTGTCAGGAATTGTCAAGCCTACATACCACTTCCTTTCTATACGCCATGTACTAAAAGGTTTTCGTAACTTTCTCAATACTCATTTCGCTCTTACAATGAGAATTTAACTCGTGCTCCAATTCTAATGTTTGTTTGTGAAAGTGAGCTCAGGGATGACTGGTCGAGAGTATTCGGGTTACCTAAATGGGTAATGTGGTTAAAACAACTACGGGTTTACTCTCCTCCTACAAGGCTTGCCTTTAAGTTTTCACGATTTTAATTTCTTCGGCTCAGATAGTCACTGTTAAGCGATCTATCAGTCACCCCACTAATTAACGCATATATGATATTTTGATATTGTTCGCTACCCTGAAACTGCGAACCAGCTTTCTGGCATTAAGGTATCACTCTCATATACTAATACCTATGTCCGGTATTAGAAATCATATCGCCTGAACACTGGTTGACAGTTCCTGGATATTGGACAGTATCATCAATTAGGAGCGTCACCATAGGCTGATTACAGATTAAAGCCTGCTTGGGTAGATGGTTTCAGACGATTGGTAAGGAACTGGTTATGTGAGGTGGTTTCATTAATTCTAGGGAAAATTGATTACTACTTCTAGAATTTCTACTACCCGTAGGTATAACAACTAGTACTCACATGCCTATACTCATCGAAATGATGAGTACAACATTGAAAGGAATTTTGGGATAATGTTGGTTGAAATGTCATGAGGCCGGAAAAAGGATTTGCTAATAACCTACTTTAGAATATACTTAAATTGAAATCGATTTTCCTTCTGAAGATCCAAAATTTTGAAAGATTTGTAAAGTCGGGGATCAAAGGTGACTGTCCCTTAAGTGTTCTTCCGTCAAGTGCTACCACTTTAGCACCACATCTTCACTCGAGACATTACCGAAATTTTCGACGCAAAAGTAAACTTCATAGGAATTCTGATAGGTGGTATTCCAATGGGTACTGCCAAGGAATCAAAACTATTTCAGATTTCCTATCTCGAAAGGGTTGGTAAAGATGACGAGATAATAGTAGTGGAATTGATGAGTAAAGTCTTTGGTGGTATGCAATTACTGATACAGTAGCCCCGCTTCAGGGCCACAAGCTTGTCTCCAAATCTGGATTTTCCTTGGCATGAAGGTTCTTTGTTTAAAGTCTAGAGGTGGTCGTCGAAATGTTCATCTAGAACATCGATAAGTTGTCTAAACTGCCCAAAACATAGGGAAAACCTAGCACGATTTTCATATCCGACGAGGTGGCAAGATTCGACACTTAGGTTCAAGGTTCAAGAACCAAGAATGTTTACATGACGCATGTGATGAACGCAGTACTGCCCAAACTTATGCTCTGATACCAAACTGACACACCCCGACCCGGAATATCCACCTGGACTCCGAATCGAGTCGTGTTGGCCGACACCAGGAGGGTGACAAAGCCATAAAGTGTAGTGATGTGGAAAATGTGAATAAATTTAAACCTAAAGTGCCTAAATATAAGAGTGCACTTGTGAGCAGAAATGAACCCATTTCACACGTGATGTTAGAGCATAAGCAAAGTACAGTAAAGTAGGATGAGAATTATACTATCGAAGGTAATCTCCAATACCAAGATTTGCCAATAATCCTCGTCGATACAAAAGCTCAGCTACTAAAACCTGGAAGGGCAAAAAACAAAGGTGAGTGGGCCTAAAAATAAAGTTTTATAAAAATCTTTTTGAAAACATAATAACCTCTCGCCGTAAAACATGTATAGTTTCCAAAATATACATACTACGTATAGTAAGAAAATACTTACCGTAACCCGCAAAACCTCAAGAATTCAATACGGCACAATATTTCGTAAGTAAGCACATGATGTCCATAATTACATAATCTCGCATAAGCAAACATATCATATCGAGTACTCATCGACACATGCTGACACACAAGTTCATGCAGAGATCTTCTAACATAAACAGGACTGGGTGTAACAAAGATATACGCTCTAGTACTACAATCACGTGAAGACTGGCACTATGCGCAGCACATACGAGTCCTAATTGTCTATAGCAATCTAGGACAAGACTGGCACCTACAATGGATCCAAAGTGAGCGTACGGTGCGATGTGCACATACACGTGAAAGCCTGGCCCTGACCTGGGCGAGTACTAACACTTGTGCAGTAACAATGAGCAGATAACGTAAACAAAATCATACAGCGGTAAATCAATAACTTACACCAACATAATACTATTCACTACCGTAAATATAAATAAGGCATCCCTTAATAATATGCATACATGTGCATCCCGTAAGATTTAGGATAATTTCGTAAATTCCGCTATTTCGCTAATTCTTATAAACATTAGTCTAATCTAGGCATATGTAGGAAGTTCTTTTTCAAATGTATAAATGGAAACTAAATAAGTATATAATATTTAAAATTAAAGACCCACTCATAGATATTTGGGATGTCGCAGCCGTTCAAGCTAGGATAGCCGGAGTCTCTGATAGTAATCACACCTAAGCATAATATTGGGACCCATTAGTAAAACTCAACTAAAACAATTAAATTTGGGAAAACGGAGTGCTGATTTGGAATCAGAGTGTTGAGATACGCTAAGAAGGGTCCCGACAAATTTTCGCAAAAAGTCAATGAAAGTCAACGGTCAACCTTAACAAGTCAATCGATATGCCCCGATGGTCAACTACATGAAAACTTAGAATTTCACTAAATGGATACCAAAAATGTACTCAAGGAGCCGAAATTAGCCTATGAGGGTTTTCGAGAAAATTCCAAAAAAGTCAACAACTGGGATGGGCTGGAACATTGGCCTAAAGATTTGGGCCAAAGACTTTGGACCGAGTTTTTGGCCTAAGGCCCCCTTTTTCTTTTTGTTTTTTTTTTCTTCTTCTCCTACCGGTTGCCTCTGCAACCGTCGAAATCTGGAAAAATAATGGTCAGGATAAACCCCGGCTCCAACCAACCAAAAACTTCACTAAACCTAGCCTTCCCATATATCAAATCGAAGCTCGGAGAACAAGGAATTGAAATATACATTTTGTTTCCTCAGCCATGGCGGGAGTTGGCCGAAAAACGGCTCAAAAGCCACTAGAAAATCTGGGAAGTTCCTCCCCGTGCATTTCTTGGTTTTGTTGGGTTCTAAGTAAACTCGCCGAACAAAATGGCAATGCAAGTCTCGGCTTAACCGTTTTGTGTAGTAGGGAAGACAAGAAGCTGAAATAGAGGGTCCAAGGTGTTGTCTCTGATTCCTGGGTTTTCAGAAAGGAGAAGCGATGATGGCCTGGTGGTATGTCAACCTCGCTGGAGTCGGCCATGTCAGATGATCACTATTCATGTTTATGTGTAGTGGGCACAGAGTTGAGAGAGTGAAAATGAGGGGGTTTAGAAAACCAAAATGGACGGGTGGTGGTGCTCTGGTATAGTTTATCTTTGATGGGTACAACAGTTTTGCCATTGGTCGTTCCTACGTTTGCAGATAAGACAGGTTAAAGGACTGGGAGAGATGAAGGGAAAGAGAGGGTGCAGAGTTTAAAAGTCAAAATGGGAAATAGAGAGATAGTGCAATGAGAAAGAGAAACAGTATGGGATGGCAGAAAAAGAAGATGGAGAGATGAGAGCGAAACACGGGAGATAGGTGAAGGAATGAGGCGTGGGCCCCACTTGGCACACAGCTCAAAGTCACCAATGAAGAAACAGAAAATATCTCCCGTAAAGTGAATTTATCAAAACACCCATCACGCTCCGTAATTTCTAAAATCTTCATTGTAACTCCAAATTTAGTTCCGCTTAATCCTATGTGTTCATACCATCGAGCACTTCGAGAATACAGTAAAATAGTATCTCGTACGCGTCACGAAAAGACGATCAACAAAGGTCAACAATCTCGCCTCTAGGGCATTTTCATCAATTTACACTTTTAAAATTTATAAAATCGTAGAATTAGGGACAAGTTATCACAGTAAATGTTGTTTTTTTATTTTTTTTATTTCCTTTATTTATAATTTTTTTATTGGATTACATAATTTAATTAATTTTTTTTGTAATTATTTTAATTAAATTATAAACTAATTAATAAACAAAAAAAAATATTTGTTATATATGCATATGTTCATACAAGTCAAAATGTTCTTATAATATCCAAATATACAATAAACTACAAAAGAAGGTCATTGAAGTCTATTGCGTCAGCCTGTTGGGTATTTCTGGATGGAAGGGCTGGGTGCTCAAAGGTGGCTGAAAAGCAGCTGGTGGCTAAAGAGAAGCTGGTGGAAATTGGAAGTCAAACAATTGAAAGGCTTGTAAGATCTAGGTCATCTTATCATTCTGGGGCGCAAGCCTCTACTTTAGGTTCGTAACTTCCTGCATCAACTCGGCGACCTGTCTAGAAGATGTGACAGTAGTGTTACGATGTCGCGCATTCCTCATCCCCTAGACAACCTTACCAAGCCTCCAACCAAGGGTCTGATCCAGGGTTTCAGTCAGGATTTGAAGCCCTGGTTCCTTGCTAAGAGTCACGTCCTCAATCGAGGTCTCCAGGGGAAGCTGCGATGCCACCTCTTTGATAATAGTCTTGCTCTTCTCCACCATAGTAGCCAGCAATAATAACCAATCTTTAATTAATTTTTATACTTCTTATAGATGTAAGAATTTTGACAATTATATATACTTACATGGAGTTGCTTAGTAATCTCATCACTTGGTCGAACATAGACGTCATTGAACATGTCGATCACCGGGAACTTAGAACCGTCCTGGAATAAAAAAAGTTATTAATCCTAATGGAGATTAATATTTATTAGAATTAAAAATGAATATACACTTACCTTTCATCGCTGCTCTAGCCTATCGGAGAAAGGTCTCGAACCGGACTGGTGGACAAGTTTCTTTTTTGACTGGTTGATCTTGTTGGCCTTTAGCTCTCTTCCATTCAATACAAGATCAACGTATTAGCGCATCTATTTGAAACAAAACATTAAAAAAAAAAATTACTAAAAAATTAATAAATTATTATTAAAATATTATTATTAAACTTACCAAATATTTATGCTCCTAAAAATGCTTGCAGAGCCACTCCCAATCCTCGGGCCGCTTCACCAACTCCTCAAGGCAACCCTCTAGGAGAGTGGTCTTCGGATCATCATATAGCTCATAATGCTTGTGGAGCTTGATCTTCCACAGTTTGTACCGGGCTGCGAACTACCCATATTTGTAGGTCCATCTTGTCATTAATGTCCTCAAAAGGATAATGCTAGGGAGATCAAATTTTTAAACTAAATTTGCAAACCAAATAATGTGTCACCAATAAAAAATAAGCATGTTAATCAACACTTAAGTAATAATTCAATCTTCAACAACCATATCATTTGGTTTAAAAATTTGATCTCCCTAACATTATCCTCCTCAAAATTATAGTTTGTATACAAATAGGAAAATATTAAAATAATATATACTTTTATTAATACTTATATACTTTATCGAAAAACGAATAAAAGTTGAGAATTTGTATACTTATCAACAATTGATGGCGCACCACCTTCATCATGCTGATGTTAGCCAACACCTTGACAAAAGGCTAGGCACATCTTGCTCGGGCATTTGGACATGCTTCGCATAGCCCACCATTTGCCCTTGCAAATTTGGACCGGTGGAGGTTGCTTTATGGGTTAGAGGGCATCTTTTGGACCATTGCCCTTGCCTTCCACCAACCGGTGGAGATGCTCCAAGAGAGCCATGATTTAAATATGTTTTACAAAATGTTTACATCTCATATTTTTTTTAAATGTGGTTTACAATAAGTTGATCATCCATATTACAACCTTTCCACTAATTGAAAACACATATAAGGTATAAAAATTCTAACGATGGGACAGTAATGGCTATTGATAAAAGCTTGGGAGCGTCGAGTTACAAGTTCTGAGGAAAAATCAACGAACACAATCTTTAAAACAAATACATGAATAATATGAGGTTCAACCCTTCAATACCAAATTTTCTACATCCTTCTCCTATAGCCAGGGCCGACCTTGAGGGTAGCTAGAGTAGGCGGGCCACCTAGGGCTCCCACTCTGGAGGGGCCCCCAATTTTTATTTTATTTTGTATATAAAATTAATATTTCAAACTTTATGTCCTTTGAAATAAGAAGTTTACAGACTTTGAGTCTTTGAGTCTTTGAGTCTTTGAGTCTTTGCTTATAGAATTTTTTTAACCATACCAGTTATTGTTACATTTGCAAAAAGAAGTTTTTCGAAATTAAAGTTGATCAAATCTTATCTTCAATCCACTGTCACAAAGAAATATTGAATAGATTAGCTATTTTATCAACTGAAAAAGAATTGTTTGAAAAATTAGATTATGTAAACTTAACATTTGCATTTAAAAACGCTAGACATAAAATATTTAAGTAATGTTTGTATATCTTTCGTCTTTTGATATTAATTTTTAATAATATTTGATGTAGAAAAATCTATATAGATTTTTTTCATGTATTTAGCGAATTTTTTTATATACATACTAATGTACAAAGGGTTGAGAGTCAGAGAACTAAAGGGCCTCACTTCAAAGACTAATACAGCCCTCAAATTCTCAGGCCGGCCTGCCTATATATATATATTATTAAATTCTACTTTCCTCTTGATCATCACCTTGATGATCCGGTGAACAGAAAATGAATATATCAGCCTCTTCTTGTAGTTTAAAGCTGACCCTTTTCTTTACCTTTCCACTACTTTCATTTATGCACAAACAAGGATCATAGACATCACTTCTTCCACTTTCATCAGTCAACAGCTTCTGCAAAGAAAAACTGTTCCTATAAGTGTTGTTCCTATAAGTGGAGGTCACATCATCTGAATCCTCTCCACCTAAAGATGGATAAACCCAATTCCCTCCAGAACCATAGTATTCCCCTTCACTGTTGTTACAAACCCTACTATTAATATCGTCGTTTCGGCAAGGCGATGATGCTAAGAACCACTCTTCCAAAGTGAGCTCTTTCTTCTTAACCACTGTCATCTGCTGCTGCTGCCGCTGCTTCTTCTTCTTAGTCTGCTCGATATCGGACTGCTCTAATTTTTCCCACATGTTCTTTCCTCCCCAGAAGCATTTTGGCTTCAAAAACTCAATAACTGATGATGTGAAGCTTACATGCTCTTCCTTTACCTTAAGCAATGGCAATCTCTCAGGGCTTGGAAACTGGGCAAAGCAATAGTAATAATTGACACCCATTTCTTTATTTTTATTTTCCAATTAGGAGTCACAAAATAGTGCTTATAGATGGAAATGGAATACAGCATTTATATATATATAGTTGAATATCAGAGTGCGCAACGAACAAGACTACAAAATAAGAATATTATTAAACAAACGAGAATGCCGGAACGACTACAAAACCCTAAGAGGCTACATTATGACTAACTTAATTGTTTCTCAAACTAAATTACAAGCAATATTTATAGAGAACTAAACCTAAGAAACCCTAACTCGGATGGGCTAGGCCCAAATCATAAACTAACAAGTAAAACCCAAATACTAATATTTTCCAACACCCCATGTCAAACTCATGGCGGTACACGACATGGGTTTGCCAAATTAGATGTGGATGCAAGACTCCAAATTCCAGTGCCAGTTGCCAATGCCAATACCAATGCCGATACCAATGCCAATTTCCAATGCCGATGCCAATGCCATTACCAATGTCAATCCCGATGCCAATGCCAATACCAATGTCAATCCCGATGCCAATGCCAATTTCCAATCAAACCAACAAAAAATCTAGTTCACCATCTACCCAACGTCACTTTAGTGGTTACCAGTTCAAACAGTCGAGTGATCGTTGTAGAAGGCAACAACAAGCTACAGCAACAAGCCCAAATAGCAGCATCACGTGGGCCCCAAACCTCAAAACATAACAGCCATATTTTTTCCTTCCTTTTTTTCCCTTTTTTCTTCCTTCTTCTTCCTTTTCGTGGTTCCTTTTTTTTCCTTTCTTTTCTCCTTTGTCCCCTTTTTTTATTTGCTGGGGAATCTTCTCCTCTGCAAGCAAAACCCCTTTCTTTCTTTTTTTCTTTCATTTTTCTTTTCCTTGCAAACAATCAATACCAACTAACAAATCTAAACGAACGACGACAAAGGCAAACAAATTGATACCAACGAGAACGGACTGAACCCTAAGGATCGAACCCGCTCTGATACCAAGTTGAATATCAGAGTGCTCGATGAACAAGACTAACAAAATAATAGGAATATTATTAAACAAACGAGAATGCCGAAACGGCTATAAAACCCTAAGAAGCTACATTGTGACTAACTTACTTTTCTCAAACTAAATTACAAACAATATTTATAGAGAACTAAGCCTAAGAAACCCTAACTCGGATGGGCTAGGCCCAAATCCTAAACTAACAAGCAAAACCCAAATACTAATATTTTCCAAGGAAATATGCTTTGTATATTTTTTATGCTTTAGATTCCTTGGATTCTCCGAATAATTATTTCGAAATTTCTTGGCGAGGTAACTTAATTCTTATCAACACATTTGTTAAAGTTTCAGATGGGCCGAGTGTTCCACCAGATATTTTCTCCAACTTCACCACGTGTAATCTAAGAAGTGTGAAGTTTTATCCTAAAAAGTCTTGGTGCAATTAGAAATAGAATCATTTGTATATAAATCATAATTTGTTTGGTCAAATCTTCGATGTGGGATTTCCAACATACCTCTACATGTGGGGCCATATCTTTAGTAGACCACATGTGAAGAGAACTTCCACATCTGGAAATGGAGTTTCCAACATACCTCCACACGTGAATACTAGGCAATAATGGAGTCCGAAAAGAGTACAGACCCAGTACCTACTATGATATCATATTAAAGTTTCAGAGAGACGGGCCGAATAGTCCAACACCGATATTGTCTCTCACTAAACCACATGTTGCCTAAGAGGTGTGACATTTTATCCTAAAACCATTTGTATATTATTTGTAATTTGTTTGTTAAATCTTCGATGGGGGAGTTCAAACAACATTATCTCTTAGACTAGACGAGTAAAGTTAGGGTACTTTGGTATTGCTGTACTTTTTTAAAAATAAATTGCTTCTGCTGTGCTGTGAAAATAAACAGCTGTAAAATAAAGTTAAGTGTTTGGTAAACCTTTTTTTGTAAAAGTGCTTTTAATAAAATAAAATAAAAACAGTGTATGAGTGTTTGGTAAACTTTTATATAAATTGCTTTGAATATGTTAAATGACTAAAAATGATATAATATTTAGTATGATATAATAATTGTCAAAGACAATAATGTAAGGGCAAATATTGTAATATTATAAGAACAAGACTTGGTTGCTGAAGAATCAGCAGCCCCTCCTGCATCACAACTTGGACACATGTCACACCGTGATAGGCTCTCAGCAAGAGGGGCTGCTAATTCTTTCAGCAGCAAAGTTAAATCTATATTATAAAACGAGTAAAAGACTGTTTACTACCCTAATGTTTCGTGGTTTTCAACATTTAGTACATCAAGTTTTTTTCGTCTCAGAGTCATACCTAAAGTGTAAATTTTGGGACAGTCTCATACATCCGTTAGTCAAACTGTTAAGTTTTTCGTTAACTGTGACGTGGCGCACTGACTGGGCGCCACGTGTCATCCACGTTTTTTTTTTCTTTTTTTTTTTTCTTTTCTTTTCTTTTCTTCTTCTTCCTTCTTCTTCTTCCTTCTTCTTCTTCTTCCTCCGACTGAAACTTTCTGTTTTTTTTTTTTTCTTCTTCCTTTTCCTTCTTCCTTTTCCTTCTTCCTTCCTTCCTTCTTCCTTCTTCTTCCTCCGAAATATAGGGAATGTTTTTTTTTTTTTTTTTTCTTCTTCCTTCTTCTTCTTCCTTCTTCCTTCCCCTTCTTCCTTCTTCTTCCTCCTCCGAAATCTGGGGAAGTTTTTTTTTTTTTTTTTTCTTTCTTTCTTCTTCTTCCTCCTTCTTCTTCTTCCTCAAAAAAAAAAAAAAAAAAAAAAAAACAAAACACTTTCATCTTCCCCCAAATTCGGAGGAAGAAGAAGAAGAACGAAGAAGAGGAAGGAAGAAGGAGAAGACGGAGGAAGAAGGAGGAAGAAAAAAAAAAAAAAAAAAAACTAAATCTGGGCAGATTCGGAGGAAGAAGAAGAAGAAGAAGGAAGGAGGAAAGAGAAAGAAGAAGAAGAAGAAGAAGAAGAAGAAAAGATAAAAGTGTTTTTTTTTTTTTTTGAGGAAGAAGAAGAAGAAGAAGAAGGAGGAAGAAGAAGAAAGAAAGAAAAAAAAAAAAAAAAAAAAAACTTCCCCAGATTTCGGAGGAAGAAGAAGAAGAAGAAGGAGAAGGAAGAAGAAGGAAGAAGGGGAAGGAAGAAGGAGGAAGAAGAAGAAAGAAAAAAAAAAAAAAAAAAACATTCCCCAGATTTCGGAGGAAGAAGAAGGAAGAAGAAGGAAGAAAGGGAAAGGAAGGAGGAAGGAAGGAAGAAGCAAAAGGAAGAAGCAAAAAAAAAAAAAAAAAAAAAAAAACGTGGATGACACGTAGCGCCCAGTCAGTGCGCCATGTCACAGTTAACGAAAAACTTAACAGTTTGACTAACGGATGTATGAGACTGTCCCAAAATTTACACTTTAGGTATGACTCTGAGACGAAAAAAACATGATGTACTAAATGTTGAAAACCACGAAACATGAGGGTAGTAAACAGTCTTTTACCCTTATAAAACATGTGGGAGTATACTTGTCACAGCCCGTCCCGGGATTCTTTATATCAAGGACGTGAAATGACGGAATTACCCTTGACGGGTATTAAGGTATGTGTGTGTGTGATATATTTTGGACTAAATGCTCATATTTCATAAGCTTTTGGAAAATAATTTAAGTTGGATTAAATGTTATTTGAAATTTGTGTGGTTAGGGAAAGAAGCTGGTGTTTGTTTTGGATAGACCACACACCCACTCACACGGGACAACCCTTCCTTTCATGTGCCTTCTCTCTCTCTCCTCTCCATTTCAGTCTCTTTCTCTCTCTCACTCTCAAAAACATACGGACGAGACCAAAAACCTTCAAAACGTCACGGATCGACGCCAAAAAGGTAAGGTTCTTCATCCTTGCAACCTCCTAAGTTGAATGGTACCATTTATAGCGCTTAGAACCTTCGAAATCTCGAGGTCCGATTTGAGTATTGTTCATGCATACGTGATGTGTTGATTTTCAGGGAATTCTAAGCTTATAGTGAGCTTAGTGAGGTTCTAAGGAAGCTCGGGGACGTTCGTTTGGAAGTTTTGGACGTCGGGATCGTGTAGTTCGAAGTTGGCCAGTTTTCTTGGAATTTCTCCGGTGAGATTTCGTAGTTTTTAGAGCCTTAAAGTAGTGTAACGTGATTCTACATGCTTAGGGCTTCATTTTGATATAAAATGCGTGAAAAATGGTTAAGAAACGAAGGAGAACAAGGAGATTGAAAAATCCCCAGTTTTCCGGCCACCGGAAAAACCAGTCCGGCGAGCCCGAGGTAGGAGACGCGCGTGGGGGGCGCATGGACCCATGCCTGACGACGAGTAGATCACTATGGTATATTCATATACCCAAATTGAGCACCGTATGAGAAGTTATTACGTATTGTTGGTTATATGCTTTAAAATAACGTTTTTATAGTTATTTCGCATATAGGTGATACCTATCCCGAGGACGAGCGCATCCAGGGACATCACGGGGGATGTGTCTCGATAGTTGAAGATTCATGAAAGGAATTATCCTACTCACGATCTTTAGTTGGCAGCCATTGTCTTTGCTCTGAAGATTTGGAGGCATTATCTCTATGGTGAGAAATGTAAGATCTTCACAGATCATAAGAGTCTACAGTATCTTTTTACTCAGCATGATCTTAATCTTCGTCAGCGAAGGTGGATGGAGTTGCTAAGTTATTATGACTGCACTATTGAGTATCATCCGGGTCGTGCAAATGTGGTAGCTGATGCACTGAGTAGGAAACCTCAAGGTCGAATTAATGCCTTGTATGCTTGTCGTGTTCCTTTACTTACAGATTTGAGAGCTACTGGAGTTAAGTTTGAGTTAGAAGAGCGAAGAGAAGCTTTTCTTGCTAGTTTCCAAGTCAGGCCAGTTTTGGTTGATCGTGTACTTGAAGCTCAGTTGGTTGATGAGGAGATTCAAGAATTGATTCAATTGAGGAATGAAGGGAAAAAGAAAGACCTCAAGATGTGGGAATCGGATGGCATGCTTATGCAAGAGAACATGATGTATGTGCCGAATAACGAGGAACTAAAGAAAGAAATTTTGGATGAAGGACATTGTTCGGCTTATGCGATGTATCCAGGAGGAACCAAGATGTACCATACCATTCGACCATTTTATTATTCGACCATTTTATTATTGGCCGGGAACCAAGATGTACCATACCATTCTGTTTATACCTATATACTATGAATTTTCCCAGAAATTGAGTTTAAATGAAAGTATGTTTTAAAATGCCATGCATGCATATTATGAGATATATGAATTGATAATTGATGCATATATATATGTGAATTGGTGTTGTGGACGCACAGGTGAGTATCAGGTGAGTTAGTTATTGTTTGATGTGATTTGTGTTGCGAGCTCATAACCTGCACCCCTGGTGTTAGTGCTTATAGTATTCACCGCACCGCACGCTCACCTTGGATCCAGGTAGGTGCATGTCGTACAGACCATGAGAGGGTTCTGACATGTCGTACAGACCATGAGAGGGTTCCGACCGATAGGTGACTTTAGATTATGTGCACAGATGATTGATGAGATAAGCACTAGAGCGTATTATTACACCATTCCTATCGTACAGACTACTTCAGGTAGTTCCGATTCATGTGCAGTGTAGTGCCGTACAGGTCACCGAGGTGACTCCGGTTGGATTGGATGTTGAGCTATAGAATTAACCGTACAGGACCAACTGCAGGGTCTCCGGTTGATTCATTATTTCACCTATTACATTGATGCATCATTCATTCTGTTTTGACATTTATAGCATGGCATACTTTCTGGTTTTGAGAAAGAGTGATGATTTGAGATATTTGAAAAGTTATATGCTATTATGCTATTTTCTGGGAAAGTATACAGGTTTTAGAGCGAAGGGTTAGAAATGTTTTAAATGAAAGGTTTTCGAAAAGTTTTGGTTTACTGACCCACTCAATTTTGTTATGCGCCCCTCCAGGTTTTAGTTAGCAGTTGGTGGTTGACGAGGGCTTCTACGGCGATCTGACAGACTCCCCTAATGTAGGACTCACCTGCGGGTGTTGTAACTTAACTATAGTCCTACTTGACTGCACCTAGTTCTTAAGCTCTGTTTATGTGTGTGTTCACACTTTAACTCACTCTAGCATGCTAGTTGGTTATTATTGCTAGTAGTTGATTTTTATTCCTTCGTAATTCTCTTATCTTTTGCTTCCGCACCGCACTTATGGTTACGTCACGCTCACGTGACGGCCAGCACGCCTTGATTCTCGGATCGGGGTGTGTCAATACTTGCCATTTGAAAATTTTATTAAATGAGCATTAATTACTATGCTTTGAAAGAAAGAAAAAAACACTTTTTTTTAGAAGCATAGTAGACCCTACTTCTGCTTTTCTCTGTTTTTCTACTTTCATTGACAACAATTTTTTTTTTTTTAAAAAACACATTTTTTGCTTTACCAAACACATTTAATGTTCCAGATTTTTTTAATAAGTTGTTTTTTTTTTAAAGCACCACAATCCGAAACCAACCCTTAAAGAGAAAAATAAGCATCTCCGCATATGTGGGTTATATTAATTAGTTAGTTATGAGCATTATGCCAATATAGTTCTGTATTTATGATGACTTTCCGTAAAATTATATAGAATTAGTGGAATCTAACTGGTGGTCATGGGGTTCTCTTTTTCCTTGTCTAGGCGCTAGGTGGCTGGCCACCATCCTGATAATGCCTAAGCGTTTGAAAATTAAGAAAGGGCACCTAGACTTGCTGAGGCGCCCACCTAACCCGCCCAGACTCGCCTAGACACCTGCCTAGGTTGCAACTCACTTAGATAGAAAATAGATAACTTTCCTTTTGCATTTTATTGTTTCCAATAAATTGTAAGAGACTTATTGAACACTTAAATAAACACATATTATATGTTTGCTCCCATATTTTCATTATATTCCAATACTTCATAATATATGTCATTTTATTTTCTAGTTTATGATGAAATTATATATATTTTAAGTATAAACAGACACTTATTTACACAAAATACAATAGATTTATTTAAATTTGCCTAGATGCCGAGGCGCTAGGCCCTAACCCGTCGCCCGACTAGCGCCTAGCGTCTTTTAGAACCTTGGTTTTTTTCGAACAAGATTTTCTCTTAAACTCTTGTTTTCATTTGTGAGTGAGAGGTTTTATGTTCGATTTTGTTTAAAGGAAAATTTGAACCATATTAGTATAACAAAACATGTATAAGGTTTACTTCCTGGGTCCATTGAATCTTCAACAATGAAGTACGACAAAATTCTGTTTAGAATGTGATTTTGTATGAGCTTATATAAAACGCACTACTTCTCTTCTTGCCTTATTCTTTTGGGGTAAATCTTGAACTTTATTCAAAGTATCATATAAGGTTTGTCCATGTATGAAACCTAGTGACCATAAGTGATTTTCGTCACATGATTTGTGTTGTCCATGTATTTAGCTCGAGTGTAGCCAGACATGAGGGGACGTGTAAGCTAAAGCAACGTTAACCTCAGCATGCTTCGCATCTCAAGAAAGAAAATCTAGGAAGGAATTTCGTACCCATCATTATAGTTTGGAAAAAGATACACACATTTATCCCCCTACGTATCTTTGGTTAGTCATGTCAATTGGGTCAGTTTAATTTATTCAATCCAATGAACATATATAAAGAGGGGTGTATGGGAAAAATGTGTGTTCAAATCAATTCGCCAGTATACGAATGAGCAGCATGGATTACCAAGTTCATTGCAACCAAGACAGGAAATTCAAATTAAACTTTTGATATGGTGTACCAGTTATGCAAAGCAAAACAATAAAAGAGTCTACTGGCGAGAATGCAGATGCAGGATTTTATTTCCACCACAGAATAGCTACCGGCACAGGCACCATCATGCTTGCTTGCTACAATATAGATCAAAACTTGAAGAACAAAGAAAGCAACACGTATTTAGAAAGCTCCGAATGCCAAAACATAACATGCACAGGTAGAGACGTCACAGTTCACTCTCCAATTTACCCTCACTGTTTCATACATTATATCCCTACTACAGTAACAAGTAAAAACGCTAAACTTCGACAGAGCTGTGTAACCTACAGTACTTTCCCTTATTAATTATGGTGAAGCCGGAACCGTGTCAGTGCCAGAAATGTGGGAGGCAGCATCCTCTTTTGCCATTTCAACGTAGTTCATAGGAGCGACGGGCCTAAGATCTCTCTTCCCATCTTTCACTACAGACCTGCTTCCATTTTGATGAGCATTAAGTGAAAGCCGTCTGCTAGGAGTTCCATTGGGGCCACCATTTGCACGAGGACCTACTACCTTCTTTGTGCCAACTGGTCGAGCAGGGCTAGGCTTTGAACCAAATATGGTTTCTTGTTCTGTATGTTGTAGCTCTTGGTACTTCTTCTGATCCTGCAAAATCCATCAGACATAATCCCATTTGATACATTATGACAATAAAGTCAGACTGATATGTAATAACCAAAACCATACACGCTACAGTAATGTCAGATTAGGATTTGGGTCATATAAAACGCAACTGGTTTCATACTCAGGCACATATCAGAACTCGTACAATGATCGGTGAAAATGTAATCACCTCATATAATCATCAATGAGCATTTGATTATCTATTCAAGTAAAACGTACCCTCATCCTCCGCTTCTCTTCTTCTCTTTCTTGCCTCAGCATGGCATACTCATCCAGCATAGCAAGGAGAGGAACACCATCATAAGTAAATGATATGCCACGCTCTTCCTCCCACCCACGTGTTTTGGCTACCAACGTGTCTACAAGAGCTGCGTTGCCAAGAAAATGAAATAATAAGAATTTGGAGGTAATGGGTAATCAAGGGGTGCTAATTGGCAACAATGCACTGTTTAATTTTCTTTTATCAATAACAATATTACAGGCCACACAAAACTTCCATATGCTTATGAGCCACACTTTTTGTCAGTTCTGCATCTGTAAGATACAGTCATAATAATTGTGTTATCCCTTGATTCTACACATACCTGGAATTTTGTTAACCAGAATACGTGCTTTCTCTGCACGCTTGAGGTTTAGGTGCGCACCTCTACTCGCATTATACCTGTTTTCATCCTGTTCGAGCAACAAAATGTTGGTTAGAATGAAACACTTCAAACGGTTCAAGTATAAAGAATCGGAAAAATTCAAGTGGGCTGCATAAATGCGAAGTAGATTCTCCTCAGCCAGTTATTGGTTTAATGATTAAATGACTACACCAACCACCCTGAAAAGGCAAGACTCCAAGCCAAGAACACACATACGCCCAACCTCCCCCCAAGGCCCTTTTTACCGAAGTCCAACCATGAAATGATCACGTTTTCCTGTATGCTTAAATATAGTTTGGTAGGTGGTTAAAATGTTAGGACTCTCCGCAGGCACTGGCCAAGCCCTTTTTACCAAGTAGCTTCATTCTTGGAACTATTAAGTGGCAATAATTAATTCAAGCATGTCTACCATCTACTGTAATTACAAAGAACAAGCATCACAGGTATAAAATCTCTGATTCCACCAGCTCTAGTAGTACGGTAATACCAGTCTCTTTATTAAGGGAAAGGTCTAGGTAGTTCAACCTCCAATGATGGGGAGTGGACAAGAAAGGCGAAGGGTATATGAATTCCTAAAATCCCCACTCCCTAATACACATGCACACATAAGCAGATATATTTTGAGAGAGGGTTTACTTACGCGATTGTAGTCCTCAAGCCAACTCTCTTCCTCACAGGCTGACATCCATTTCTCAACCTTGTCCAGTATATCCTTTCTGCTTAGAGCTTCATCCTTCGCTTTCGCTATCTGATCATCCATGTCAGCCAGTAATTCAGTAGGTTCAACATTCCCCGAATCAATGAGTTCCATAATCTTTTCTCTGGCAGCTTCTGTATCTATTTCTACATGAGCTCGAGCAAATATCTCCTCTAGCTCTGCTTGCTTCTTGAACGCAATTTCTTTCATCCTGCTTGACTTCAGCTGATCGAGCCGGTCAACTTCGACCTCGGTCTGAAAAAAATTCGAAGAAATGAGTAAACCATGATACATTGTTTAACAAACCATTGAACATCAATATGCTTCATATACCTGTTCAATCAGATCCAGCGCAAGAGACCCAGGAACAGTCACTTCATCTACTGAAGCTGATATGTTACAGGTTACATGTTCAAATAATCTCCTTTCCTCGTCAGGGGTATCCATCAGATTCCACAGATCAATGAGCTGAGTTGCTGACTCTTGAAGCTTCAGGGCAAAGACACAAGTCAATTTTAATTCAAAGATCCAACAATCATTGTTTTTTTTTTTTGGTAAACACAATAATTGTTTGTACAAGCACAATAAATGGAAAAAAAGGGAAAAAGAATACCTTATGCAGCCTCTGCTCCTTATCTTCTTTTAGTGCTAAGACAGTCTTTGCCAGCCTAGATAGAGTATCATTGCTAATGCTTTTGGTACGCACACCAGTTGAGTCATTTAAGCTAGGATGAACCTCTGTAACAGTACTCAAGAAGTCCAGTCCAAGTACAGCACAAAGATCGTGCACTGTGCTCACGAATTCAAGCACCTTGTGCAATCTTTCACTCTGCCAGATCAAATGAGCAATTAACATTATATTCCACATGAACTGTAGACTACTGTGATAGTGCACTTGTCATGTTCACGAGGACAAGATATTTTTACCTTTTCCTTTTGAAGATCATGAAGTTGGGATTGAAATTCATCTAATTTCTTCAGGGATAGATCAGACTCATCAACCGCAGGACTCTCGCTGAGATTCGAGTTCCCAGCAATTTCTCCACAAATCTTCTGAATTTGAGACTGAACATCAGTAAACTCCTTCACTCTCTCCTCTTTCTGTTCCCACAGCTGTTCCAGTAGTGGCTCTATAGCCCCAAGCTGTTCCTTGATTGTCCCTGAAGTCTTCTCAGGCTGTAATCAAATTAACAGTTCACTATTACTTACCATATACTTTGATAGTACTATTAACATGCTTTAATGTAGCAATAACAAATCATCAGTACATATGAGGAAGATGTATGCAAGTACTCACAACTCCGGTAAAACTTTTTTCTCCAAGAGCTGATAGAAGACTGGAAAGTTCAAGTCTGGAATCAGACAATGCCTGAAGAAGCTGTGCCCTTGACTTAGCTGCCAGCTCGACCTTCCTCTTGTATACATCAAGGCACTCTTGCTCTAACTGAAGAAGCATTTTGTCTCGTTCTTCATCACTCTCGCCAACTTCATTCCAAATTTCCTAAATAAAATCATGGATTCGTTCAACAGCTAATCTTCAAAGTACATACAAAGAAGCGGTGGGGAAGAAAAAGACAAACAACCAAAGGTAAAAATATAAATTACCTGCAGTTTCTGCAGCAAAGAACCGCAAGTGGTTTCTCCAACACGAGGATTTTGAGCATCCGCGACAGCCATTTTTGCTTAGACTAATACCTAAACTGCATCATCGAAAATTTCAAAAGGCATTCTATGCTTTTTCAAAAACAGCAAGTGAGAACTTGACCAGACAAATAATGCATAAATACTTTGGCTTCAGTCATATAAGATGCTAGCTAATCTGCAAAAGGACTCTAGCATAAAAAAGATCACAAGCATGAAAGAACCTCAGAAGACGACAGAAATACTGAGTAGCAATGTTCAAGCCCGACCATCAGTTGGGTATTAAAAATCAAAACACAGATTCTCTAAACATTAGTACAAAGATAACCCTCTATATTTCTTCTGGGTTCTGGAAATCACATCTATCAACGACGAATACCTTGAACCCAGAAGAACTAAATTTTGGTAAAAATTGAAGTTCCAAACACAGATCACGCTACTCACATCATGTTACGGACTAAACAAAACTACAATCCAAGTACCAAGTCAAAGAACCATAAACAATTGAACCATGTCATTAGTTTTCTTCCTTTGAATTTGGAGTGTCAAGAAAGAAAACTAAAGATTCCAAATCTTAAAAACCTCAACAAAGAATACAATAATCAAGACAGGAAACTTCTTTTCCCCCCATTTTCTCATCACCAAAAACAAAGCACTAATCTTGGTAAGTACATTACACTAAATCCCACTTAATCAACCAAATCAAATCACTAAATCCAAGATTCCAAGTTCATAACCAGCAACCAATCATCAAGAACAAAACTCATCAAGCCCAATCCCAAATACAAACCCCACTAACATAATCACCCAAAATTCACTACAGTAAACACAAAACCCACCAAGAAATTACCCCCAGAAAAAATGCATTACCCACCAAAAACCCATTAACCCCCACATTCAATCAAGAACCCAAACACATCAGATCCCCCAAGAACTTGAACAAACACCCAAAAACCCAAGAAAACACACAGAAAAGCTGAGAGAGAGTAGCAGAGAAAATGCTTACCAGGTCGTCCTTAAAGGTAAGGGATTTCTGGCGTTTGTAGGTTTTTCAGATCTAAAAGAGTGAGTGCATGTTCTTCCTCAGTGCAATCTCTGAGAGTGTGAGAGTGATGGAAGCTAAATAAGGACAGAGAAGGAAAGATAGGAAAAAAACAGTGTGCGGGTGATGGATGGGACAAAGATGGGGCCGTTATATACCATAATCTAAAATTGTTGCTAAAATTTCGATTAGCAATGCCCTGCATTTGGTTGTTATTTACGATTTTGGCACTGTGGGAGAGTGAATAGGAGGTTTGCTGGTTTGACTGGTTTTTTGTCTGGGTCTGGGATGGTCAATGAGCACTTGGAACAAGTTCACAATTTTGGCCATGAAAAAAAAAAAAAAAAAACTACAGTAAAAGGCAATTTGTCTCTCCTCAATATCTTTCTTCATCTCTTCGTAAATGTTTATATTAGATCCATTGAATCTTTTATATTAGGTTTATTATTTATTGAGTATTCTATATTAGGTTTATTGTATGAAAGAAATATTGATGTGTTTGTAATTAATCCATGTATTTTTCTTTAACAAGTACGATATGCATTGATGCGACAAAAAAGAACACATGCATATTAGAGGATAGGTTCCATTTAAATGGGCTTCGATAACAACATTTCTGAGAATTTCAACCCGGTCGAAGGAAAAAAAAAAGCTTCCCGCACCAACAAGTTACAAAGTTGTAATATCTTAAAAAATGAGATCCGTGATTACATAAAGGGTTCCTCAAACTAAGGACGGTTTATTCAATTGAAAATTTAAGAGATTTTTATGGATTTTTATGGAATTTAAATTGGTTTATCGAGATTTCATGTAAAATTTTAATTCATTCCCTTGAAATCTCATAGAAATAGATAAGATTTGTGGATGCTTAAAATACACTACGAAATCTCTTCAATTCCCTCGAATTCCTCAACTTTTTCAAATTTTTTAAAATCAGTTTCTAATTGAATATAAGTAAAATGTTATAAACTTCTTTAAAATTCTAATTGAACACATCCGGATTTTTAAAGATTTTAATAAACTATCTCAAAATCTTAATTGATTACACTTTAAATTTTTGAGAGTCACTTAAAATCTTGATTGAATACTCCTAGATTTACTAAAATCCCTCAAAATTCCAATTGAATACACCCCAATAAATCACTTGTTCTTCTAAAGACAATCCCATTCTTGCCAGTTACAACCTTGTTTGCCTTCTTTCGAGCGTTGTTCACCACATGCCGCAACAAAGAAGTATCGTCGGATGCATCAAGTTTTAATGTAGCGAGAACATGTTGCAGAGTCTACCAAAATTATTGAGAGTGATTATGTTCACATCCCCCAAATTACTTCCCCTACACCTTTTTATTTTTTTAATAATTTTTGATATTCTACACACCACTTGATAGAAAAATATTAAAAAATTAAAAGGGTGTGGAGAAAAAATTAAGAGTGCAAATATAATCTCTCAATTATTAAAGCAATCACACAAATGAGAGCATCTCATTTGGAGATGGTATGAGAAAATTATTAAAACAATCAGCTGCAATTCATATTCACTACTGTTTTGGCTAAAAATTATAATTCGTATTACAATTATGATACCCCACTAGCATAGTGTTACAATTATGAAACAATCATTGATGATATAATTCGTGTTCGATTACCATTTTTAACAAGGAAAACTAATGAAAATAGCTTGAAAACTTTGAGTTTTAATGATAAGGACAAAATAAAGGGTAAAGTGAATAGTACCAGGATTGACTTTTTAGTTTTAAAATGTGGTTTTTCATTAAAGTGAACAGTACCGGGAGCTTTTCGTTAAAGTTCCCTTTTTAATATGCTTATCCTAGACTATTTGGGTTGCTCACACAACACATAAACAATTTTCATTTGTAGATTTTTTTTTTTAACAAACGATTTTATCTATAAGATATAGCGGATTTAGCTTCACAATGAGCTAGCAATAATGTAGTTCAAACTCGTATTTGGTGAGAATCGAACATATGACTTCTCACTTACAAATGAAAAGAAATACCACTAGGTCGTAATACTAAGTGACCATTTGTAGATCGTTAGTAGAACAATTAAAAACCACAAAAAAAAATTGCCTTAAGATTCTAAACGTGCTTTGAAGGGTCACAAGCATGGACCGAAATACCGATATTATCGGAATTTCTCGTGACCGATATTTTTTTAGGTTTCCAAATGGTTTTCGTCCTAATATCGCGATATTATCGATAATATCGATAATATCGCGATATTATGGAAATATTGCGAAATATCGGAAATGTCGTAATCGGGGAAGAACGCCGGAGGATTCAAATCGCTGGGAGGAGAGTCGGGGCGGAGTCCTTGAGCAACTCGGAGTCGACGAATGATTCAAATCGCTGAGCGACTCGGAGCGACTCGTAGCCCAGGTAACCGTCATGGAAGAAAATATCGATAATACCTTCCATTTGCCCCCGATCTAGGTATCAAACAAAAGCACGGGACGAGAAGAGTGCGTTTATACCTTCCATTTGCCGTGAAACGACCCGTGGTGGTCGGAAAACCTCTCGACACCCACGGTCTCGCCGGAGATGGGTGCGCCTATTCCCGGGCCGATTCCGTGCTAAATCCTTGGTAAAAAGGACAGAATAACCTCAATAATCACATCCAAGCAACAAACCAACACGGAAAGAGAGGTTCGAGGCTTACCTAACCATAACCCATGAAGAACTCGCCGGAGGTTCTTGGGGTTTCGTCGAGTTGCGCAGGGACGGGAGACAGAGAAAGAGAGAGAGAGAGACGACGGCGTGTAGAAGGTGATGACGATGCCGTCGACGGAGTACCACGAAGGGTGTGCGTGGGTGCTCTCGGGTGTGGGTCAAAGGGTGAAAGAGTGAGGGTATTCGAGAAAGGGAGAGTGAGTGCAGAGAAGAAAGAAGGAGAAAGAGGTCACGGGGTGGGGAGAGAGAGAGATACGTGAGGGTGCTAGGGTGCTGCCATGTGGCAACTTGAGAGAATTTGGAAATCAAGATGAATGGTCCATATTTGGTTAAGATAGGGGACTAAAACGATAATTTCATAATTATTTGGGGAACCACGAAAATATATAAAAATTTGGGGTTGGGGTGTTACAGTGTGTCTGTGCGTGTGTGTGTGTAGAAGTGGGGTGCACTTTGAAGTGTGTGTGTGTGTAGAAGTGGGGTGTGTGTGTGTGTTATCCGAGAGAAGAAAAAAAAAATCCAAACCTGCTTTCAAAATATCCAGGCTATGTGTGTTATCTGAGAGAAAAAAAAATGCAATATATAAAGTGTAAAATATTGAACTAATTCATTATATATAATGATTGTGGTGTCTTTAAACTTTTTTCATTAATTACTACATATTTTTTACACTCACAATGTTTGCCAGCTCGCTATATAATCAACTTAAATCAGTTAAATCCATCATGCAATGCATTTCCTTCCAATTTTTTGTGATAAACTAATAGATAATTGACTAAATAAACATCTTGCAAAGTTTCAATTAAAATTTCCAAGTTTTTCTTACAATTTCCGTGGTTTCCATGTAATTTTTATCGATATCGATATTTTACCGATATTTCCATCGATATTTCCGTGTTTTCGGACTACCGATATTTCCGATATTACCGATATTTAATACCTTGGTCACAAGAACCCTTAAAATACATCAAATGTTCAATTCCGAAGTTTTTTATATGATTAAAAAAATCCAAAGATTGTTATATATACAAGGAAAAGAAGTGACCTTTCTGTGATTGAGTTGAAGGAATGGCATTTACTTGGGTCGAAGAGTAATGAGAAGAAGAAAGGAAAAAGCATTAGTGTGGGTAAATAAAGAGTGGTGGTCACTGGCCATGGCTTAGGTGTCATCACGAATCCAATTGGTCTCGATCTTCATATCCAATTATCTGCATGCAAGGCAAGGCCTCCAAAATGTTGAGACATGAGATGAGATGAGCTTTTCTATCTTTTTATCATATTTATGGTTAATATAAGGGGTCCGGTTACAATGTTAGGTCTCACTCATAGCACTAATAGTATGTAGACGTTGCGAATATTAAACATATTCTTATAACTACTGTTCTAAGATTTCCGTCTAGTACCTCCGAGGCTCCGCCTCAATTAATCCTAAGCATTTGAAAATTAGGAAATAAAGCCTAAATCTACTTAGCCGCATGCCTAGGCATCCGCTTAGGTTGCGAAAAATATAACTTTCATCTTGCATTTTTTTAATAAATTGTCAGAAACTTGTTGAATACTTGAAAGAACACTTATTATAATCTGGTTTCTCATATTTTCATTATGTTTTAAAACTTCGTAATCTATTGTTATTCTATTTTCCAATTTATGTATCTCAATACTATTTTGTATTCTTTAAGTATAAACAAGCACTTATTTATACGGTACATAATAAATTTACTTAAATCCGTTTAATCCACAACGTGAAAGAAAAATTACAATATAAAAAGGATATTAGAAACTGAAACGTCCTACCTTTACAAATATACAATTAGACTAAGAGCTAGGTGTTAGAAATATTTTATTTATACAAAGCTATTTATACAAAGCTATTCTTTCCTTCTTAACTATTTTTTGTTTGCAAAAAAAAAGCAATTTACACCATATCTCTCGGCTTAAACCAAATTCATCTAAATTGCCTCAAAAAGTATTCACATGATCGCCATGTGAATCACGTAGCACGAAAATCATGTTTGGTTTAGGCCTTATGCTCTGCTTTTTGTTCTCAATCCCAATGTTCCTCATTTCCGTCCAATTTCACCAAATTCCACCCGAGCCATCTTAGGCTGAGAGGGGCAGATGCCCCCGCTCATTTTTTGGGGATAAAAAAAAACAAAAAAAAAAAAAACTCTTTCAGTTGTTTGTGATATTAACGTTAACTCTTCATGTGCTACTTATATTGCTGAAAGAGCATTTTTTACCATGAAATTTATGAAGATCAATTGTAAAATTGTAAATCAATGGATGAATGATAACATGGTTATATTTATAACAATAGATATATTTGATAGTATTGGTAATGACGTTATCATGTAACACTTTCAAAACATAAGAACACATAGATGAATATTGTAATAATGTTGTATAAAAAAACCTTGTAGATTAATATATGTGTTTTGTTTAATAATTCTTAAGACTTCTCCAATGATTTGCTTCTATCATGATCGAACTTATCCTAAATTAAATGAATAATTATGTAATATTCTAAGAGGGTTGGTTGATTAATAAATTAACAAAGTAATCGATATGGTATTGTGTGTGTCCTATATGTTTTGTTTAGAAAATTGATTGATTCAAAATCAAAATGTTTGACTAATTATTTAACAATTGATGGATTCCACATGGATGGTGATCATCTTTTAATTCCGAAAACTAATGATGGAACGGACCAATGGGAACAGCTTTGTAGGGCTTCGCTTCATGTGGCCTAGACAGGAAAAAGTATGGAACTTGTTTGGGTGCATTGTAGCAACCAAAAGTAGTCACGTGGTCTTTGGACTCTTATGTTATTAGTATTATTAATATTATTTGTTTTTGTTTTGGTGAACACAATAAAATATATGTTAAAAAAAATACAACTGGTGGCAAACCACGATTATCCATTCATTTCGAGTTCAGGGAGGCCATGCAGAATTTCACTCTACCCGTGACCAGGGTCAAACAGACTCACCAGTTCGAAGCATCGAATTTGGAACCTCTCACATTAGCAACGAAATATGATACATTGGATACGAAGATGTTTGTAACTTTGTAGGACTTAATTAATTTTGCAAGTACTTTGCTTTGAACATTTTTAACGGGGAACATTGTTTTGTCCTTATATTATGTGAGCTGGAATGATCATTAGGGTGTAATTGAACACCAACTTCATTGCCGATGCTATTATTGTTTTTGAACATATTATGGATGGCATTTTTTAAATAGTATTATTCGAGTCCGGTGCGTAATGCTTGATGTATGAGTTTTTAGATGCAATTACGCTTTAATTTGTGATTGGTTGGACGATTGTACTCTCTTCTTTCGTATTAAAATCATTAACATAGCTGTAATAAAGCGCTGAAATTATAATTTCCTCCGGTACTTTGATACAATACACACATGTTATTTATATGTTGTTAAGAGAGTAGCTGGAGCGGATGGAGGAATTTGGTCTATGCAAAGATTTGGTATGAATATTTATTGGTGGGATATATTTGTTCAGGAAACTTCATTAAGGCTTGTAATTTGTAGATCCAACCAAACTTGCATAGTGGGACTGCAATGCAAAACTCTGATGTCCTCTTCCGTGCGTATAATTTTATCAGGCATGAACTTATCTGTTATGATTTTAACACGAAGAATAAAATTTACATGAAACGAGTGTTTTCATCTAAAAGTAAACACTAATTATACAATGTTATGAGTTAATATTTTTCACCTGATATTGTGTTATTAAATCAAAATCCCATATAATGATAAATTGTTCCGTATAACTTGCTATTTATGAAACATATATATTGACTGGTAAGTGGCAAGTTCGTTTTTTCACCTAACAAACCACGAAATTTGATAAGGTATCTCCAACAGATTCTCTAAAACAATTGCTTGGTTAAATTAAAATGTTGATGACGAAGAAGAAAACTATCCATCCTAATTCCAACACTCCATTATTTTATTAGGCTTTTGCAAGTACAAACCAGTTCAACTCAAATTAAAATTATTAAGTTTCTATCTGAAAGTTACTATAAAGTGATTAGTTAAATACATTTTTGGCCATTTTAATAAGAATATAACAAAGAAATAGAGTGTTGCTGAAGATGCTCTAATCTTCGTTTTTCTAATGCACCAATAAAGTGTCAATGTTTTAATTGAACCTTCAAAGTGATGAGCCATCAATACTATGATCTTATTGTATCTTCTCCACTTGTATGTTGAGGTTTGATATATCTAATTACCATGACTGCTCTATTATGTGGTTCAATTCAGATTTGCCACTCATTGAAGTGAAATTTTTGTATCAATGAAAAACATCTTTCAAAACTACGATTTTGTAATATTTTTTATATGCTGGTACTTGTGAGGGACAATTGTCCCACATCAGCCCCAATCTTGAGGAAAGATATCTTCATAAGTGAGATGGTTAAATATAATATGGGCCAAAGCCATGGACATTGGGTTTTGTATTTGGGTGCATATTAATTTGTCAAAGATGGGCCTTGGATTTGGATGCATTATTATACTTATTATTTTCTAATTGACTTATAATAAGATTTACAATACTATTTGCTTGAAGATTTTTTTTCACTATGCAAAATATAATGTAGTTTTTTAATAGAAAATAACAAACTAAATTATTTTGGTTTAGGATGAATTTTTTTTTTTGTTGTTCACTAATATATAAATTAAAATAATCTATCATAAATTAAAGTTTACATTTCTCTAAAGTTACTACTAAATGATTTCTCAAATACTCTCTTCTCACAAATTCTCTAAAGTATGATCAGTTGGTATACTTGCTACTAATATATTATGTTGAACATCTGTATCCTTACTGGTAAATGTAGAGTGTTCAATAACACCAAGATGAAAATTTTTGCTTCTTGAGTATCTTGTTTATTCTCTTATAAATATATGCTAATTTTTTCTTTATGCTAGTTATAGTAGGATTTCTAAAACAATAAACTCCTAGTAATTGTGGTTGACAAGGTCTACAAGGACAATAATATACAGTATTCGTACCAAATTAAGTGTTTGTGTGATATTTCAGTTGTGTTGATGACTTATGTCCTCAAGGTACTTTACTGTTATAATTATACTATTAAAATGTTAAACTTGGCTTTGATACCAAATTCAGAGTAGTGGCTCAGTTAAATAGTCGGATGACATTATAACAACTAGACATACCTTGCACATGGAACTTGACATGTTTCAGCATGAAGGCTACTGACAATGCAGGTATAAGGCCCCACAGGCTGAACTTAGAGGTACTGAGAACTCAAAGGTGCCATGGTTTATGTCCAATTATTTGTATGACACATATTCAACTATAACAAAGTGCTCAAACAAAGTGTCATCATTAGTTTAGTAAAATAATAATATAATTACAATAGTATCTCCCTATTTTGGACTAGAAGTCTAATTAAACAAACGAGTTTTTATCACAAACAGTCCTTGAAATTGACCCACTCCATCAATATGGTCCCTAAAATTGAAAATCGATTAATGTAACCCCTGAAAATGATTCTCGCAAATCAATGTGGTCATTCCATTACAATTCCTTCAAAAACTCTATTATGTGTTGATGTGACACATAAATGGTTTCCACACCTTTACGGGAAGAAGATGATGAATAGTATTCAATCATCTTCTTCTTCTTTTTTTCTTTTTAAAGTTTTTAATTATAAACAATAAAATTTATTTTTAATTATTTAAATAATTTTTAATTCACATAATAATATTTAATTAATGTGTGGAACCCATTTATGTGCCACGTCAGCACATAACAGATTTTTGGTGGAATTGTAATGGAATGACCACATTGATTTGCAACACCCATTTTAGGCACTATATTGATTGATTTTCAATTTGAGGGACCATCTTGATGGATAAGTAAACTTCAGGGACCATTTGTGATAAAAACTCTTAAACAAATACATGAAAGAAATAAAACTTACTTAAAACTGGAGAATTTGTACACCTATCTTTTATTGATATACAAAGGATATTTACAATGACTAGTCTTCATGCACGAGCTCACGCGTGTGCAGAAGGCATTTTTTGAATCACGGCGTTTTACGCGCGACTTACACATTTTAAATGTATTTATATGCGTAAATTGACAAAAAGAAAGTCAAATATTTGAAATAAATGAATAATCTTATATCATGCTAGAACAAACCCCTCATAAACCAATTAAAACAGCTGAATCCACATAATAAAATTGGTCTCTATATAATTGTTGACCCTAAAAACTACCAAGCCTACGTGGCGCGCAGGCCGAGTAATCTATAAGCTAACTACGTCCTTCGGTGAATGCGGGGCGTGCCACACTCGTCGGCCGAGCTCGGCCAAGGAGTAAAATTTGTTGATGTTGCGTTGGGTGCGCTGCTGACTTCTTGATCTTGCGATTGTGGCCGAGGAAGGAACACGTCTCGGCCTTCGGGTTCTAGAGCCTGAAGACAAGGCTGCTAACTTAGCGAAGTTCAATATCAAATTCAGCTTTCAATGTGCCGAATGTAGTAACTCGTAACACCTCACTTTGCCAAGAAGGCTGATGAGATGACCTCGACCAACAAGGATTCGGAAACCCTTCTCGACCGAGACTTGGATAGATAACCAACCGTCCTCGCCGTAGTGCTGTTGATGCCAACGGAAGATGCTGCGAGACCGGCTGATTCTACGGTGACAGAGCTATCTATGCCGACTTAAGATATCACCGGTTACTTACACATTGTTGTTGATGCCAACGGAAGATGTGTCAGCGAAAAAAGAAAATAAAAATCTCAAAGTTGTTGAGAGAGTTTGCGCAGGGCAGTTGTGTG
Source organism: Malus fusca (assembly GCA_035220775.1). Taxonomy (NCBI): domain Eukaryota; kingdom Viridiplantae; phylum Streptophyta; class Magnoliopsida; order Rosales; family Rosaceae; genus Malus; species Malus fusca. Next base: position 29,553,616 of record CM069069.1, read on the forward strand.
TTGAATTGGAGGTCCCTTGAATGTTGTCCGCGACATTGTATTTATAAGGTTGGATATCTGCTAGCTTTGGCCTGACGGATTTGTATTTCAATTGCACCCAAAGACTTCGTGATGGAATATGCGAATCTGAACAACAATAGGGACTCTGCATGCTAACCCTATTTTATTCCCACTTTGACTTATATTTATCCCATCAGAAGCTTTCTTATCTCATCAGAGCCTAGCCTTATCCCATCCAAAGCCATCACTTCAAAGTCAAAGACTCCTAATGCAACTATAAACCTTCTTCTTCCACCACGCATGTCCATATGCATGCAACTTCATTAATCCCATTTAATTATAATATTTAGCATCCTGCCAAGATATTCGATGACTATGATTCTTCCATATCTGCCAAGATATTTGAACTCCTTCGTCCATATCCCTTTGTGTTCTTTCTTGACCCATTTGCTTTGACCATACAGGATAATAAAATAATATTCAACGGCCTCGATTACTCGGGCCGATTGTGTAAATTTGGGCCCAAACAATAATTGACATTAATAATAGAGAAAATAATATTTAATAAACAACTGATTGAATCACATTATTGCTAGCCCATTGTGAGGCTAAGCCCACCCCCTCCCCCTTAGTGTAGATAATATTGTTTGCTAAAAAAAATTCATTTGACAACTAATTTAATCACATTATTATCCGCATGCGAAAGATCTTTTTTATAACAGACATTACACACCTCTTAAGATGTTTTGAACGTGTTTAAAATTTGAGAAAATAATATTTAATAAACAACTGATTGAATCATATTATTGCTAGCCCATTGTGAGGCTAAGCACACCCCCTCCCCCCTTAGTGCAGATAATATCGTTTGTTAAAATAAATAAAAAACAATCATTTGACAACTAATCTAATCACATTATTATCCGCATGCAAAAGACTTTTTTATAACTGGCATTACACGTCTATAAAGATGTTTTGAAAGTGGTTTAAAATAGAGAAATTAAATCGCATTATTGCTAGCATATTGTGATGTACTAATTAAAAAAAAACATCACAAAAAAAAAACTAAATAAAATGACGAAGGCATTTTTTGAAGGCGTGCTACGCACGACTTACACGTTTTAAAGTATTTATATGCGTAAATTGAGAAAAGGAAAGTCAAATATTTGAAGTAAATGAATAATCTTAGATCATGCTAGAAGAAACCCCTCATAAATCAATTAAAGCAGCTGAATTCATATAATAAAATCAGTTTCTATAGAATTTACATTAAGAATAGAAAAAATAATATTTAATAAACAATTGATTGAATCACATTATTGCTAGCTCATTGTGAGGTTAAGCCCACCCTCTCCCTCTTAGTGTAGATAATATCATTTGTTAAAAAAAATAAAAAATAAAAAAAATCATTTGACAACTAATTTAATCACATTATTATCCGCGTGCGAAAAAACATTTTTTATAACCGGCATTACGCGCCTCTAAAGATGTTTTGAACGTGTTTTAAAATAGAGAAATTGAATCGCATTACTGCTAGTCTATTGTAAGGTACTAATTTAAAAAAAAAAATCTCAAAAAAACTAATTAAAATGATGAAGACATTTTTTGAATCACGGCGTGCTACGCGCGACTTACACATTTTAAATGTATTTATATGCGTAAATTGACAAAAGGAAAGTCAAATATTTGAAGTAAATGAATAATCTTAGATCATGCTAGAAGAAACCCCTTATAAATCAATTAAAGTAGCTGAATTCATATAATAAAATCGGTCTTTATAGAATTTACATTAAGAATAGAGAAAATAATATTTAATAAACAATTGATTGAATCACATTATTGCTAGCTCATTGTGAGGCTAAGCCCACCCTCATCCCCCTTAGTGTAGATAATATCGTTTGTTAAAAAGAAAATACAATCATTTGACAACTAATTTAATGTAATTTAATCACATTATTATCCGCGTGCGAAAGACCTTTTTTATAACCAGCATTACATACCTCTTAAGATGTTTTGAACATGTTTAAAAATAGAGAAAATAATATTTAATAAACAAGTAATTGAATCACATTATTGCTAGCTCATTGTGAGGCTAAGTCCACCCCCCTCATCTTTAGTGTAGATAATATCGTTTGTTAAAAAAACAAAAAACAATCATTTGATAACTAATTTAATCACATTATTATCCGGGTGCGGAAGAATTTTTTTATAACTGACATTACACGCCTCTTAAGATGTTTTGAACGTGTTTAAAATAGAGAAAATAATACTTAATAAACAACTGATTGAATCACATTATTGCTAGCCCATTGTGAGTGTCACATCCCAGTCTCGGCTCCGTCGTAGCACGATATTGTCCGCTTTGGGCCCGGCCACGCCCTCATGGTTTTGTTTCTGGGAACTCACACAAGAACTTCCTAGTGGGCCACCCATCCTGGGATTGCTCTCGCCCGAACTCGCTTAACTTCGGAATTCCGATGAAATCTGAGGCTTGTGAGTTCCCAAAAGGCATCGTGCTAAATGGAGGTGGGCATGTACATATAAAGCACATCACCCCCTCTCCGTTGGTCGATGTGGGATGTTACAGTGAGGCTAAGCTCACCCCCTCCCCTTAGTGTAGATAATATCGTTTGTTAAAAAGAAAAAAAACAATCATTTGACAACTAATTTAATCACATTATTATCTGCGTGCAAATAACTTTTTTTATAACCGGCATTACATGCCTCTTAAGATGTTTTGAATGGGTTTAAAAATAGAGAAATTGAATCACATTATTGCTAGCCTATTGTGAGGTGCTAATTAAAAAAAACCACAAAAAAATAATTATTAATAAAATACTATTAAAATGACAAAAAAGCCCTTGCCTTATTTGATGCATTATTTTGGAATGCCTTTGAAGTTTTTTGTCTTGGGAGCATTTTTGTCCAAATATTTTTGTTGAAGCTTGGTGACAATAAAATCACTATTCACTTTTCCATTGGCTTTAATCACATTATTGTCCACGTGCAAAAGACATTTTTTATAACCGGCATTACACGCCTCTTAAAATATTTTGAACGTGTTTAAAAATAGAGAAAATAATATTTAATAAACAACTAATTGAATCACATTATTGCTAGCTCATTGTGAGGCTAAGCCCACCCTCGTCCTCCTTAGTGTAGATAATATCGTTTGTTAAAAAAAAACAATCATTTGATAACTAATTTAATCACATTATTATCCGCGTGTGAAAGAATTTTTTTTATAATCGGCATTACACGCCTCTTAAGATGTTTTGAACGTGTTTAAAATAGAGAAAATAAGACTTAATAAACAACTAATTGAATCACATTATTGCTAGCCTATTGTGAGGCTAAGCCCACCCCCTCCCCCTTAGTGTAGATAATATCGTTTGTTAAAAAAAAAACAATCATTTGACAACTAATTTAATCACATTATTATCCGCGTCCGGATGACCTTTTTTATAACCAGCATTACACACCTCTTAAGATGTTTTGAACGTGTTTAAAAGTAGAGAAATTGAATCACATTATTGCTAGCCTATTGTGAGGTACTAATTAAAAAAAAAACCACAAAAAAATAATTATTAATAAAATACTATTAAAATGACAAAAAAGCCCCTGCCTTATTTGATGCATTATTTTGGGATGCTTTTGAAGTTTTTTGTCTTGGGGGCATTTTTGTCCAAATATTTTTGTTGAAGCTTGGTGACAACAAAATTACTATTCACTTTTCCATTGGCTTTAATCACATTATTTTCCGAGTGCGAAAGACCTTTTTTATAACCGGCATTACACGCATCTTAAAATGTTTTGAACGTGTTTAAAAATAGAGAAAATAATATTTAATAAACAACTAATTGAATCACATTATTGCTAGCCCATTATGAGACTAAGCGCACCCCCCTCCTTCGTAGTGTAGATAATATCGTTTGTTAAAAAAAAAAACAATCATTTGATAACTAATTTAATCACATTATTATCCGCGTGCGAAAGAATTTTTTATAACCAGCATTACATGCCTCTTAAGATGTTTTAAATGTGTTTAAAATAGAGAAAAATAATACTTAATAAACAACTTATTGAATCACATTATTGCTAGCTCATTATGAAGCTAAGCCCACCCCCCTCTCCCTTAGTGTAGATAATATCGTTTGTTAAAAAAAATCATTTGATAGCTAATTTAATCACATTATTATCCGCGTGCAAACGACCTTTTTTATAATCGACATTACACGCCTCTTAAGATGTTTTGGTGTGTTTAAAAATAGTGAAATTGAATCACATTATTGCTAACCTATTGTGAGGTACTAATTAAAAAAAAAGGAACTTTAACGAAAAGCTCCCGGTACTGTTCACTTTAACGAAAAACCACATTTTTACACTAAAAAGTCAATCCTGTTACTATTCACTTTACCCTTTATTTTGTCCTTATCATTAAAACTCAAAGTTTTCAACCCCTTTTCATTAGTTTTCCTTAAAAAAAACCACAAAAAAAAATTAATTATTAAAAAAATACTGTTAAAATGACGAAAATGCCCCTGCCTTATTTGATGATTATTTTGGATGCTTTTAAAGTTTTTTGTCTTGGGGGTATTTTTGTCCAAATATTTTTGTTGAAACTTGGTAACAGTAAAATCACTAATCACATTTCCATTGGCTTTATATATAGATGGAAGTTTATAAAGGATGGAAGAGAAGGCTTCGAATGTGTGGGCTTTTTATCTTCGTGTGTGTCGTAGTGTGTATGCGTGTGTGTGAGTGAGGGAAAGCTTTCATTTACACATAAATGGGTCTGCTAACTTATAAAACTCTTTTATAAAAAGCTACAATTATTTACACTATTTCTGAAAGTGGACTACACTTGACAATGTTCCTGAATGTGGTATTGATTTCTTTGTGACCACCTTCATCTGGTGCAATCTGATTTGGACCACCATTTTATATGCTTTCTGATTGGGACCACCAAGATTTTGTGCAGCATGCCCAACTTTGTATAGTCACGTATATCAATCTTCGTTTTGGTTTGGTTAATTAGTTTTAATTAGTGTAGTTTTCCGCGTATTTGTTTATTTCTTTGGTTCCTCGAGGTGGTTTCGGTGTTTGATTCAACAGTATACAGCAAAAAATAACTCTTGTTACCAATTTGACAGAACTTGAAAAACCAGATATTGGATTTGATTAGGACTGGATCCACAAACAAAATTCTTCATTTCGGAAAAATAGCTTTGAACTCGCTAATCAAACAATTGAACCTCTCAATCTAAAGGCCCTCAACCGGACAATCCAACTAGTGTAAATTTAGGCATGCTGCAAACTATGTCGGCCTGAATGCTGCTGGGTATCGTCAAAAGAAATCACCTTTAAAGTTAAAACATGACTAGCCTTGAACAACATTGTGTACGCTGTACGCGTGCCAACACAGCCATGCTTCTCCTCTCCGTCACCTGGTTACGTATTGAATCTCTGCATGCTCTCTCAACCATTCAAGCACCTTTGCTCCCTCTAAAATTTCTTGAACCTGCAATTTGGAAGATTAATTATATAATTCAAAACCCCGGGAAGGGTAAAAGATGGAGAAAGCAAAAACATTAAACATTTAGCGCCCGTAAGGAAGCTTTCTTGTTTTAATTTGATTTATTTAATAATGGTACATAACAAAAAATGGTAGAAATGTGAGAAAAGAGAGGATAGAAAAAAGGGAGAAGATCAATAGCATTTAGTTTGGAAAAATGAACTAATCATTTTCGAATATGTTATCCTTTTAGTTTTACGTATTTCCTTTCCTCTCTTTATCATCTCTCTTCCCCTAAATCCAGACTGAAATCACAGACAGCACAAGTAATCAAGATAACAGAAAGCACATAGCCAACACAGTTGAAACTAAAAGCACTTGAAATCTGCTTTTCTAACAGGGTGACACATGCTGACCTGTCCCCTGACACGTTCTTCATCATAATCTTGTTTTTGACGTTTGAATTCATCAATTGAATTTTCAACTTCTTTGACAATCTCCTCTGTTGAAATCTGCAAAACACAAACAATAGGTTTCCGGTTACAATACTTTTTGCAACCCACCAGTTATTTTTCGTGAAGCCTATGCTACCAAGCAGAAAAAGATACAAAGCATAACCCACAGAAAAAAGAGTTCAGGACAAATAATCAGTTAATATAAATATAAATTACCTGCAAATTTTCACGTTTATATATGTCTCCGACAGCCAGACTCTGTTTTATCATATTTGTTATGTTCTCCTTCTGGTTTAGAAGGTACTCATCCACAGCCTTCTTACTTGACAGAGAAGCCAACTGCTCGTCATTTAATTTTACGCTTGCCTACAAAACCATGACAACCAAAAGATAGAAGTTGTTAACAGAAAAACGCAGGAACCTACATGCTCACCAACACACACACACAAACTCAAACCACGAGCCAATAAATGTAATTCTCTTTACATTGTTATATTGTAACTACTGACCTGTATCTCCAAAAGTTTGCCTCCATAAAGCTGCCTACCTTGCTCCTCAAAAAAGGACTGAGGAATATCAACCTCTACCATCTAAAAACAACAAGACACAGTTATTCTGAAGGTCGAAGTTCCCATTTAAGAGGACACTTGAAGTGTCCGCATGTCAACACACTCTGCATCTCCTTTGTGGATTTAATAAATAATACTAAAGGAGAGGAACATAATTCTTTGTTTGAAATATGCATATTTAAAACGACCATTCATCTTATGAAAATTGAGGTTTCCTCCAAAAAAGAATTAAGCTTGTCAAGCAATTTAACAGTATCATGTCAAAACATAGGACTTTTGGAATTCACGCAAACATGTTGACCAGCGTAATCACAAAACTTCCTTGCAATGGTTTTGCAACAACATGGGTGCATTTGTGTGTGTTTGCACACAGATACAAAAAGAAGCCATGCAAGGCCCTGTCTCAGAGAGGCAAACACCAAGTGAAGATTGCAAAAGATCAATCTAATCTTAATGATGAATAATTGAAAAGTTAAAAGCACCTTGCAAAGCTGATCTAAAATGGCATTATCAGCTGCTTGCTCTCTAGCTGTTTGCTCCATTTCCTGGAACTTTTGCAACAACACTTCCTTGACCTGCATATTCGTGAAGCAGAGTAGCGTTGTAGACAGTACAATTTTAACGTATCACTTCATTGAGAGTATTTAAAATCTCATACAGGCTACCTGTTTGAGGGTGGTGCCTCCAGGAAGAAGCCTTTCAGCAAGGGAGTCATCCAATTCGGGTAAGTCTCTGTAGAATAATTCTTTGCATTCAACCTAGAGGAGAATCAAAAGAAGCAAAACATGAGAACTTTCACCTATTTAGTCTTTTGAGGACAAAGTATACCAAGTGGACTTCCACAAAACAGGAAACCACTCACATTGAATTGGGCATTAACTCCTCGGAGCTCTTCTTGTGTCCATGATTCAGGAAAGACAAGTGGAAAGGACTTTGTTTCACCTCGTTGAATTCCAATTATCGACTCGAGGAAACCAGGAACTACTTTATCACCATCTTCCGTATCAAAATGATAACCTTCAGATAGAAAATAGAGTTGAGAGATTCTTATGCAATAATATTTCATCACTCCAAACCAAAAAATAAAGCCATTGTTAATAGAACGGAAGAAGTGGATATTGGCAAACCTTTACTCTCAGCAGATGGAATATTCTTAACATTTGCTTCATCTTGATCTATCGTTGTTGCAGATACATCAAGGACAGCAAGATCACCAATCTGTAGGAGTCTCAATTTCGTCAGTCACCAACTTAATATAACAAGTAGGAGAAGGGTTTTCAATGGAATTTTGAAACTCAACTAATATGACACTCTAATCCATGAAACATTGTGAATGTAACGCAGAAGTACTTCTGAAGAGAATTCAAACACTGCATCTGAAGGTGCAGTGAAGAAAGCTTGTTCAGTGATCTTTCTTTATTGAACGAATAAAGCTTAATTAGTTTAGGGAGTGTGACAATTCATAAAATTGAAGGTGATAACCGGAAACTTCTCCAATGGACTATTTTTTTATGTTGTAACTGTCAAAATGCATGCCTAGAAGCCAACCGTCCACTCCAAATAAAATAAGTAACTCAACCGTATGAAAACTTGAGCAACAGACAGATTTCTAACTATTTTCATGCAGTGTTTGGCAGAATTTATCCCAGCAGCGAATGAACATATCATTAAAGTAAAATTTCATTCAAAAGAAAAGAACAAAAGTAAATTGAAGTTGAGTCACCTGTAGACCTCTATCGATTACAATTCTCAGTGCACCTAAGGATTTATGGCGTCGCCTTAATTCTTGTTCAGAAGCTTTTTGAGCATCTATGTCGCTATCTAGCTCAACTACAACCTTCAAATTCTTGTATCCCTCCTCAGGTGTCCATTTCAACTCCGGTGCTATATCAACGATGACTTCATATCTGGACCACAAATCAAACTGACAAGCATGATCGATCAAATCAAACGTGGAGGCACATAATCAGTTGACATGATCAAATGTCCTTCAATACATGCCTCTCCTCTTAACATACTGTGAGAGGAGATGTTGCATGTATTATAGCATTGTAAGATGGATATTAACAGAAATATCAAATATGCAAGTGGGAAAATGTAACTTGAAAGATATCTGAATTAGCAACCTGAGAGAATTGAGAGTAGAATATGTCTGCTCCATTTCTGGAAATCTGGTTACAATACGTACTGAGTCTCTTAAAGGTGTGCCTGTCATCTAAACCATAAAAGCAGATCAGCCAAAACAGAGAACTCGAGAATGATAAATCATAAGAAATTAACGCTGTTCTTATTATATGTTCTGGGGGGTTGTGATTGTAAAAATGCTGCAGCATTGTAACTTTGAAGCCATTGCCAATAAGCAAAATCCAAAGACTAACTTGCAAGTACACGAATTTAAGCAACTCTATGTTTTAACAACACCGATGACGATAAATTGTAATAAATAAACGATATTTCAGTTTTAACGTACCGAAGACATGGCATGTGGAAGGGTCCTCCTCAAAATAGATTCAACTGTAGCCTTGTTGACACTTCTCTTCCCAACATGACTCACAAGAATACTCTCCGGCACCTTCTTTCCGGGCCGGAATCCAGGAACCTGCGCACATTAAAACCCCCAAAAAATATCCATAAATTAAACTTCAAGTCCAGACAAACTAAATGAAAACAATGGAGAAGGAATGTAACACTAGAAAGTAGAAACCTTGGCTTGCTTCATGAACTCGACCATAACCCTTTTGTAGCAATCGTCGCAGACCTCCGGCGGTACTTGTATGCTTAACTTGACCTGCATACAGATTACAGACAGCGATGATATTTACCAAAATTGAGATTAAAATCAAAATTAGAAAAATTGGCAATTAAGAAGATTTTACTCTGGAATTGGGTTCTCGGGTCTCTGTGACAATTATGTCCGCCGGAAGCTGATCTTTATCGTCGCTGACAGCCGTCGAAGAAGAAGGAGAAGCCGGAACCGCCGAGCGAGAGAGTGGTGGCGGTTGGAGATGTTGGAATTGGCGGGAAAGGGAGGAGTGGGGTCGGAGGGAAGTGAAGGGATGAAGAGAAATGGGGTTTCTTGGGGAAAGAAGAGAGCGTGAAGGGGGTGATGGGTTTACGCTGACGACCGACATGGAGACACCATTGACGACGCCCATACAGAGCTCCATTGTTCCTGGTTTCGTTCTGAGCTCACTAGCTTGGTGCCCAGCTTTAGCTTGAAAGATAGAGGGCAAAACTGGGATTATCCAACAAAATAAAAAAAAAGTTTTCCGTTGCATTCTGCTCTCGCGTCTTTGTTAAATTTATTTGTGCTAACTACATTTTTATTTTCAATTTTCTCATATTAAATCATGAAGTTTTAAAATTTTATTAATTTATACATTTTCTGTTAAATATTTAATCCTTCATTAATTTGATGAGTTTTTTTTTTTTTTTTTTTTGCCATGTGATGAAAATGTGACTTACATGTTAATCCATATAAGGATTTCACGTTTACAATATCACCAGTTTAATGATGGATCTAACAATCAATCTAACTAAAAGTTAAATTAATACAATTTTACTATTTATGGTGTAAACTGAAAAAAGTTAAAACTTCAAAGCGTATTTTGAAAATTGACACACCCCGATCCAGAGGATCCAGGCGTGCTGGCCGTCACGTGAGCGTGACGTAACTATAAGTGCGAAACGGAAGCAAATCAACAACATAGATCAACAGAAATTCAAACCAACTCAAATATATCAACCTACGAACATAACCGAACGAGTTATACAGTAAACACATAAATTCAGAGCATAGGTTTAGGTGCAGTCAAGTAGGACTAAAACAAAAGTACATCACCCTCGGGTGAGTCCTACATGTCAAGTGTCTGTCAGAATGCCGGAAATAGACCTCGAGAGCCACCAGAAACCGCTAACTAGAACCTGGAGGGGCGCAAAACAAAATGAGTGGGTCAGTAAAACTAAGATTTTTCCAAAACATTTCATTAAAATCACTTCTAACCCCTCACCGTAAAACCTGTATACTTTCCCAGAAAATAGTATATATAAAACCATATATAATCTCAAAACTCAAATCCCAATTCTTTAACATTTTTCAAGAAAAATATGCCATGCCATGAATCAAAATATAAATCAGGTGAAATAAGGAATCAATCGGAGACCCTGCAGTTGGTCCTATACGATCAATTCTATAGCTCAATATCCCACTCAGCCGGAGTCACCACAGTGACCTATACGGCCCTACTCTGCACATCACTCGGAACTACGTAAGGTAGTCTGTACGATGAAAGGTGTAAAAATACGCTCTAGTGCTTCTCTCATCAATCATCAGCGCGCATAACTAAGGTCACCCACTAGTCGGAATCACACCTAGTGATCTATACGACTAGCATGTCGGAACCCTCACATGGTCTGTACGACATCCACCTACTTGGATCAAAGACGAGCGTGCGGTGTGGTGAATAATATAAGCACTAACACCTAGGGTGCAGGTTATGAGCTTAAACGTCTCACATCAAACAATTCAATGAATAATGAACTCACCTGACTTACCTGTGCCTCCACAGCACCATACACATGTATGCATCATATATCAATCATATAATTCATATAACAATTCATATTTCTTCAAATAATTCTATGCATGGCATTTTTAAAAAAACATATTTTTGAATAAATGCAATTTCTGGGAAAAATAATAGTATATAGGTAATACGAAAACAAAACTGCCCACTCACTGGTAAGTCGATGGGTCGTAACCCCCGTGACGTCCCTGGATGCGCTCGTCCTCGGGATAGGTGTCACCTATATGCGAAACAACTATAAAAACGTTAATTTTAAACACATCACCAACAATTCGAAATAACTTCTCATACGATGCTCAAATTGGGTATATGAATATACCACATCGACCTACTCGACGTCACGAGCGTCAGGAAATTTTTAGAAAAAAATTTGGAGGGCTCACGCGCCCCCCACGCGCCCTTCTTCTTCCTTGGGTCGCCGGACTGGCTTTTCCGGCGGCCGTTTTCCGGCGAGTTTTAAAACTCTTCGTTCTCCTTCGTTTTTCACCCATTTTCTTCGTATTTTATATCAAATTGAAGCCCCAAACATGTAGAATCACGTTAGACTAGTTTAAGGCTCTAAAAATCAAGAAATCTCACCGGAAAATTCCCAAGAAATTCGGCCAAAATGGAACTACGCGATCTCGACGTCCAAATCCTTCAAACGAAGCACTCCGAGCCTCCTTAGGACTTCACTAAGCTCACTATAAGCTTAGAATTCCCTGAAACACGACATTTTACGTGTGCATGAACAGTAACTCAAAAATGGAGGTTCGGGTTCCACGTGATTTCGAGGGTTTCACTTCCTAAAACTAGCACCAATGAACTCAGAACGTAAAAAGGATGAAGATGCATACCTTGGTTGCCTCGATCCGTCGAGTTTTCGGAGGATTTGGGTGTGTGCCGTACGTTTTAGGTGTGTGTGTGTGTGAGAGATCGTGAGAGAGAGAGACAGAGAAGACACAGGGAGGGAGAGGGAGAGAGAGGTCATTTTTGTGGTCCAAACTAATCCACACCATCCATTTTCATCCTAACCATACATAACAAAAATCAAACTTTCAATATTATCCAACTTACTAATATATTTCTTCCAACTAGATTAATATTGAACCAAAATAACGTCACAAACATACTTACCTTAATGTCCAACAAGGGCAATTTTGTCCTTTCACATTCCCGTCAAACACACCTCCGGGACGGGCTGTGACAAAAATCATCTTTAATTTCAATTGTGTAAAATGTAATTACTCCTAAAGTTTTAACCAAATTTGTTCCTCCACATTCCCTAATTTCCACAATGACGTTAGTTATTTGAATTGTCACATAATATTCCGGTTTAATAATATTTTTTTTCATTTGTAATTTTTTTATATATAGAAGTAAAAAGTAGTAGATTCGACGTTTGTAGAGGACGAATTTTATACCAAATTATTATGGCAAACTCATTGTGTGACTTAACTCAATCATAACTCTTTAGTTCAATAATATCGTTGTATTTGAGAAAAGAAGTCAAATTTATAATCGACTAATTTTTCAATTTAGTTTAGATTTAGTCTATAAATTAAAATTTGCCAATTAAGAGCTCTAACTTTAACATTACGTTACGTTACTGATGATTCTGTGAGACTTTTCATTAATTTAATTACGTGGCATGATATAAGATCCATACTCAGACCCGCAATTGGTCCTTGACTTTTCAGCGTACTTTAGACTTTGTCTTTAAATTTTCATCCTAAATATAAATTCAACAGAAATAACAGACAAAATTAAACAAAGATGAACGAGAAGAGAAGAAAGTGTGGTTATCATTTTTCCAATGAGAGAGAAGAAAGTAATGCGGTTGCAAACCGTCAACGGAACTGTGTCGCGTGTGTTTGACAAAGACGCTGTAACTGAACGCAGAAACGACGTCGTGAGGCCTTGAACAACAAATAATCTGTATATCTCAACCTCGTAGCTGAAATAGTCACACACACTGTCTCAGTCACTCTTGAAAGCCGAAGAAGCAAAAAGCGGGTCGAAAATGGAAGCACTCGGGTCGAGATTGGGCAGGGCGTCCTCCAGGTACGGCCAAACAGCTACCGTCTTCAACGGCCCCGTCCGCAGGTGGAAGAAGAGGTGGGTCCACGTGTCATCTTCATCCCCCTCCCTTACTTACCAAAACCCTCACTCCCAATCCAACAACAGCAGCTCTCGCCTCCTCCTCTGCCGCTGGACCCCAATCTCTTCCGCTACCTCCCCCGACGAACCCGCCGCGGCTTCGGATGAGCCCCCTCGCCGGAAGTTCCGCTACACGCCCGTAAGTACACCACAAACATGCATATATGCATCTATATGTTTCAATTGCTGTGTATTTGTTGTTAGGGTTTTTAGGATTTATGGAAATTGCGGGTTTTTATTTTTATTTTTACTTTTTGGAGGATTTCTTTGAAGCATTTGATGGACTGTTCTGTAATCTGTATACTGTGTTTCCAAGTGTGGATTGTCTAAAAGAGTGACCTAGATAGGAATTGTAGCTGCTATTTTTTGTGAAAACAAGAACTTGTATGAGTTTATACTTAATAGTATACTGGCCTTAATTTTGTTAAATTATCGGTATTAGTTGTTTGCGAATATATTATCCTGCCAAGTACTGCAATTTAGGACTGATGTTATGCTTTGGGGCATTCATGAAAGCTTAACTTGCGTGATCCCCTGAATAGAACTATTCAGAAATATGAGTGCTCGACTCCCGGAATCCACACGATAGATGCTTGATGCTGTTGACTGCTCTTTGTTAATAGCTTATGGTTGATTCATTGTGCAGGTTTCTGTGCTAGAGGAACAGAAAAAGCCAATTCAGAAAAAGGTTGGAGATGAGGAGAAAACTAGTGAGACTGATGAATCGGTTAGCCCAAGTGATAAGGTGCATGGAAAGCCAAATATTAATCAGATTATGAAGGAACAAGCTGAGGTGAGACTTATTGCACTCCTGCTCAATTATCTTCTTTTTGTTCAGTTGGATCTCTTTTTGTGTTCTCATGCCCTTTCCTAGAGGTTGAAATTAATTTTAGCGTTGCAGAATGAGCATGTGGCTGGTGGTATTGGCCTTCACTTAGTTTCTTGTAGTCCATGAGTATTATTTGTGGGTCATTCTATGAAATCACTTAGTTTTCCCAGTTAAGTTCCTTTGCAAATGAAATTATAAGATAAAATGAAAGCATAAAATAAACATCGACCACCAGTCACTGGCCATGGTGCTACAACCTGGTGCTATGGACATAAGGTCTGCAACATATGGCCGTGGTGTTGGTCTAGGAGGAGCAAGTATTTGTATTCTGTTCTTTCTTGAATGGGTACGTGTACACACACACAGAGAGACGAACACAAATATTGGTTAAATTTTATGGGTTAAGAATGACCCACCTTGTATTGTGCGTCGCTAGAAATCCAATATCTTCGCTGCTGCGAGATGCTTTATAGTGTTTAAATAACCTTCACTGCTGCAAGAAATGAAAAAAAATCTAATGCATTTATACTGTTGCATTTGTATGTGTCCTAATTGTATTTTAGTAAATTTTATGGGTTATATAAGCATGCGAGGTTTTATATGAAACTACTTGAGGAACCAACACCGTCATCAACTATGATACTCTAGCAAAGCAGTGTGAAAGTGAAGATAACGTTTTCATCTTGCCCACATCAAGCAAATAGGGGTTAGGATATTTGGAGGTTCTCTTGCTGTAGTGGAGAAAATCTTAAGTAATTTACCATGCAACAAATTATTGATTAGATGTTGTCCGTGGTGCAGGAGTTGGACGAGGACCAATCAGGAGTGCAGGATTCAAACAGAAGCCATCTGGATTTAGATTTGGGCTTGAAAGATGGTCACAATGTCAACCTTGATTCAATGATTCAGATGAAGAAAGCAAGTTCAGGTAGATTTTGGTTGGATTGACGCTTAGTGTTTGTAAGACAAAAACTAGAGCTGCGTGCAGCGATCCACTAGCAGGGACTACTTCAAGCCGTGTGATTTCTATTTAGTATGATACTGCGTGTGATGTATGTAAGTAAGCCGTAGGTTTAGTTTGTGGGTTCTCTCCTTATGTATATGGTTAGCAAGTAGTAGTACATGATCAACAAGCACATGACGTTTCGAGCAGTCGACTGTTTGTAAAGATTAGCCGTGTACCTGTTTGCCACTTCTCTGTATGGGTGACCACTCCTGTTTATGATATGCGCGTGGCCTATTTTTATGAATTCTTATTGGGTTATGTTCGAGGAAATCGAACTCCTCTCCTACAGCCATTGGCCACTGCGGTTCGAGAGGTTTTATGACAGGACACGAGGAACGAAGAAGTTTTATGAAGGCTAGACGTACAACAATTCCAGACACATTCTGTCCAATTTTTGTCAGCGAGACTTGTGATCAGGAGAGGCTGTAATATTTCTGTGAGTCTTCCCATACCCCCAAATATAATGGATAATCATGATTTACCACAAATTGTCCCTTTTTTTGAAAGAAAAAAAATGAAAAAAAATAAATTTGTCGGCGAAAGGTTTATGGTTTCAACGTTTAAGTGGTTGTGATTCTGTACATGCGAAGAATACTTGTGGTTTCTTAAAACTCTTACTCCCAAAGGCACAAACGCCAGACTCCAGAAGCTACAACACATGCTCCAGCAGTAAGATGAAACCGAGAGCACAAATTTAACCATCTTGGTTACCATCAACAAGCTCAAAAGTCGAACCTCTCGAAAACTCAAACGTACCCAGGGCACTTATGTGGTCGTGTGTCGTCCATAATAACAAGAGCAATATACTACAAAACTAACATAAATGATTGGGTAGAAAAAATTGTCAGGCTGGAAAATAAGTTTATGGACCCTTAAGTCACAGGACTAAGATTAAATCCTATTCAAGTTTCTCAAACGTAGGCAAAAAATATTGTAATGTGATCCGGTGCACCGCAAAGACGTAACTTGGGAAAATTTTGGTAGCTGCCATTTAATTGTCAGCATTGTTCTCCGCTTCCGTTGTTACACCAACTTCAGCTGGTCGAACAACTCGATCATGAAGCATGTATCCCGGCTGCAATACAATAAAGCATTAGGGTATTTATTTATGGACTTAATGCCACAGTTACATAAGTCATTTGAACAAACGTAAAATAATTTCTACACACATATTTGCAAAGAAAACCATATTTTGTTGAGCAAAAAAATATAATCTAATGATTCAAGCAATTATTTGGATTCTTGCATTAGTCACATCCTTGCTAACAATTTATCCAAGTCCTTGCAATGACCCTTCTCCATTACTAAAATAAGTCATAACGCAAAAACGGCCAATTAATGTTTTTGGAAACAAAAACATGTATCAAAGAAATCAGTGCATAAATATGTGCGGAGATGTGCCTTCAAAAGCCATTTTCTGCAAGTAAAGCCATTTTCTGCAAGTAAATCTTGAATATGGCAGGTTTTCTAACAACATCAAGCTCGTGCCATTTTTTCCCATTAAGTATTTACTCTAGTAGAGAGAAACAGGACATGCTTATCCATTCCAAATTTTTTTATCTCAAACTTGTAAGATGTCAAGATATATCCATTGGAGTTCCAATCGCAGCATATAAAGTGTCACCCCAAGGCTTCCAACTTGTAAACTTATAGTACTGATGCCAAGCAGTAGGAAACTTCTTTCTCATTTGAAAAGAAATGCAAAAGAATTGATTATATATTTCATACCTTGAGAACCACAGCAACAGTACCCGGAGGCTTGGAAGCATCTTGTAAACTGAATACTGCATTATGCCTGTTTGGGTCAAACGCTTCATTTGTAGGATCGTACTTTTCTATTCCGTACTTTCTAAAAACCTGAAGGGAAAATGCATTATACGTTATAACTTTGTATTTAATTTCCTCTATTGCTAACAGAACCATTCAGCAGTACACAACTACACACGAAATGTAACCTGAAATAGAAAATATAATATGCGAGAATGAGCCTGCTTGACACAAAACTTATGAGACAAACAGAATGTACATCCAACACATTTAAAACAGTGTTATCTCAGACTTATATAGCCACTTAAATTTTGAAGGATTACAATGGGTGGTTATAATTAGTTGCTTAAAACAGTGTACCTCTAAAAGCTGTTTCTCGGTCATTTCAACACCTTCTAGAAGTGTTTTCAGAAGTGGGAATGCTGCACCAGTGTCCTTGGACTCGTCAAGTTTTGAGAAACTTTCTTTGACAACTGAAGAAGCTCTGCCTAGATTGTCTGCAACATCTAGTAAACTCTTTGCAAAACTCTGCAACATATTTATGAAAACTCCGCAGAGTTAGACTTCAGACAATTGTGCAACAAGAAAGAGGTAAAAAGAGAAGCAAATAACAAGTTTCTGAGGACAGGAAAATAAATTGTCAAAAGTAACCAGGACCTGTATGGCAAATTTCTTTGAATTATCTGCCTCACGCTTTGTCCTCTCCATGACATTTTCGATCTCCGCGTAACTTCGGAGGAATTTATCTTGCATTTTCTTGAATTCTTCATGTTTCTCCTTCAGAAGATCTTCCTTCTCAGCAACAAGTTTTACCAGGTCATCGATTGTTAAGTCACCGTCACTCTCTGAATCTGAATCAGAAAATGCAGTTCGTTTAGTACCTCCTCTCCTTCTTTTGACAGACGGAGACATGGTAGACTGGGAATCTGAAATATAACCTGACTCTTTTGCTTGATCAGCAACTTTCGCGTCTCCACTTGCTTTTTCTGGCTCTCCATTTGTAGAAGCGCTGCCATTCTCTACAGCACTTCCATGATCCTTTTCAGGATGTGGCGATGCAGACGAAGAGAACCCAAATATTTGAGAGATAGAAGAAGTTGGGGTTGAATGATGCAATAGGGACACCTGCCTCGGAACAATCTGTTATTCGAAAACAAATGAAAAAAAAAAAAAAAAAAAAAAAAAAAAAAAAAAAAAAAAAAAACCTTTAGTAACCATGAAGTTTTAAACTTGTCCAACAGGCTACAAAGTTATACGCTTCAACCCTCAATAGAAATAAAACCTCATACTCAGCGGCCCAGCGGAAAGTCAGGGAGCATAACAAAATTCAAATTAAGCATAGAAATTAAAGTGATACAAAATTATGTTCAGATAACCATATCATATGCTATGAAGCACAGATACTTTAGTTTGGTCGCGTATACAATATTTGTCAGGTACTCCCGCATACCAGTATTTGGCTTCGAGGATACCGTTACACTTTTAGATGAGAAATTACGAGGAGAAAGTTAATAGGAAACAAAGATTTAGTTGAAAGTTGATGAATACAAAGAGCTTGCCTCTAATTGAAACAAGTGATATAACTCTCACACTTGAATTAACTTGAATTTAGATGTTTTCATGTTAGGATATGTTTTAAATTATATATTTTTATTGCCATATCCATGACGTATTGTATCCTAGTTTTTAAAGATTTTACGTATCACCATATCCGTATCCATGCTTCATAGATCATACGGACATGCATACATATGATATTTTATATATCACTTGAAGTAAAAATATGTTGTTAAAAATATATTATCTTGTGCCTACAGAACAAATGAATTCATCAATATTTCAAATCCACTAGCAAAAATACGCTATATTAATTTCTCATATATAAAAATATGAAATTATATATCAGAACCCAATATTCACTAAATACAAAAATAAAATTAGAATCCAATAATCAAACAGAGAAAAAAAAGTAAGAACAATGATTTAAATAAAACCCTAGCAAAACCCTAGCGCTAGATAATAAGAGAACGGGAATTGGATCCAAAAAAGCAGATTAAATTGGTGAAATTTGCAGAAAACCTAAAACCCTAGCAAAACCCTAGTGACAAAAAATTGAAGAAAAACAAGGGAATTTGTGGCACCTTAGAGGAAAAATCGTGGATCAAAGCTTGGGACTGATTGGACAGGATTGGCAAGTGATGATTCTGCGGAGCCGCCAAGAGCATTGTGCCCCTGGGGAGGGTCCTCGAGGCCCGAGCTAAAACCCTAGAGACGAACATGGCTGGAGAATTCGAGGGGCAAAATGGGAACCAAAATTTGGAAATCTAGAGCGAGAGAGAGACTGCGGTGCGGTGGCCTCTTATGGGGAGGGGTTTGTGAAGGGAAGTGAGAGAATCTGTTGTGCTTGGAGAGAAAGGAAAACAGAGAGACACCGGTGGGATTTTTTGGTTGACGAAAGTACCCTTTTGGATGGGAATATATTAGCCGTTTTTTGGAGGGTGTTTCCGTCAGAGCGCCAATTGGGTTCTTGAGGGTTTAGAAGACTCCAGAAGCTTTTCGGCTGGCGCACCCGATATTTGTAGATGACTAAACGTAAATGGTGACACGACATCGTTTAGATCCACATGCATTGCTCGGTGTACCTTCATTTTCAAAGATTATGGTCAATTGGAAATGTTTTTAAAATGATTAAAAGCGTGTTTAAAGAAAATGTTTCTATATTGTAAAAGCACCTACTTCCTGCAAGAAGCACATATTGCAGTTGCAAGAAGCATTTCAAGTGTTTTTTCTCTATCCAGTTACATTTTTACTACGGATTGGTTCCAAAAGCATTTTCACTAAAAATGGTTTCAAAATCTCAACTATTTTCAAAACACTTCCAAACGAACCCTAAAGTTAAGCAAGTTCCATAATGTTCGATTCTACACTAGCAAGTTCCAAAATTCTGAAGAAGATTAACTTCACCCACGTTACATTGATCTCGAAGGTCAACAAGCCTAAGGAAATGGGTCATATGCGGCCTATTAGCTTGTCTAATGTCTTGTACAAGATCGCTATGAAGGTGTTTATGAACTGGCTGCAGCTTATCATGCCTAACCTGATCTCTCAGTACTAGAGCGTTTTTGTCCCGGATCAACCTCTGATAATATTATTGTTGCTAATGAGGTGGCAAATTGTCTTAGTCATCGGAGAAGGGCAAAAAAGGGCTTCCTAACGCTCACGCTTGACGTTAGTAAAGCTTACAACCATATTGAGTGGGGTTATATGGAGGCCGTGTTGGTCAAATTTGGTTTTCCACGGCGGTGAATGGATCTTAGTATGTGTTTTGTTAACTCTGTCACATACTCGATATGGGCTCAATGGAGTATCAATCTATGGTGGTGCCCCTTGTTACCCATCTTTTATTTGTTGACGATTACTTACTCTTTATAAGGGCATCTTTGAAGGATTGTGATATGATTTTGTCAATCTTGCACGAGTATGAAATGGCTTTGGGCCAGGTTGTTAACCTTTTAAAAAGTTCAGTGTGTTTTGGCAAAAATGTGAAACGTAATCTTCAAGAAGAGTTGGCTTTGCGGATAGGGGTGACTCGTGTTGATCGAACGAGAAGTATCTTGGCATGCCCACTCATGTTAATAGGAACAGAGGTGAGTGCTTCGCTTATATTAAGGAACAGCTTTGGAAAAGACTTCAAAGTTGGAAATGGAGGCTTCTTAGTGCGGCGGGCCGGGAGCTCCTTGTCAAAGTTGTTGCCCAAGCTATCCCGATGTACGTCATAAACTATTTCCTTCTACCCAGGTATTTCTACAGATGACCTTAACCATTTGGTGGCTAGGTTTTGGTGGGGGATGAGGGTCTGATAAGGGAAAGAAGATCCATTGGCTTAGTTGGGATCGCCTTTGTCTTCCTAAGTGCGATGACAGGTTGGGCTTTAGGAATATGCATGCTTTCAATTTGGTCATTTTGGCAAGGCAAGGGTGGCAATTTCTGTAGAAGCCTAACTCTTTGGTTGCTTTAATCCTAAAAGCTAAGTATTTCCCAACTTCTACGTTTTTGGATGCTAATGTAAAGGCAGGGGCCTCTTACTGCTGAAAGAGCATTTGTTCGGCTCAGGAGGTTCTGATAAGTCAAGATGGTAGGTGGGGTCTGGAGACAATATTTGCATTTAGAAGGATCGTTGGATCCCCCCAACAATCCTCCTTTCAGATCTTCTCTCCCAAGCCTGCATATTGTGATTTGTCTTTGGTTAGTGAGCTAATTGAGGATAATGCTCATCTGTGGAACATTCCTCTACTCAGATCCATCTTCTCCATATCGAAAGTTGATCTTATCTATTCTTTGTCGCTGAGCTTTCGAAAGCCAATGGATCGTTTGGTTTGGTATTTTGATAGGAATGGGGTCTTCTTGGTCAAGAGCTGTTATCATGTGGCCTTTGCTTGGGTTAGTGACGTAGAAGCCTCGCTTCATCCTCTGGACCCAACCCATTAAACAAACTACAAACTTGTATTTGGGTTACTTCTGTCCCCCCAAAAGTCAAAGTCTGGGCAGGGAAGGTGTGTCGAAATATTATACCTACATGTGGTAATTTGATCCGGAGATGTTTAAGGGTGAAGGACACTTGTTTGTTGTGCGATGCTTCGGGGGTATCTACTATTCACATTTTCAGAGATTGCTCGTTCAATGCTTGTGTTTGGATTGTTTCCCCCTTGGGACATCCTCCTAAAGGCCATAATATTGAGACCATTGATGACTGGGCCCTTCTGTTGGCCTCATCGTTGAAGCAAGCAGACTTTGATTTATGCCTTATAATTTGGTGGGCAATCTGGGGGGCTAGAAATTGCAAACTATGGAATGGGAACGTCGAGGGCCCTGCATTAATTACGGCGAAATCCCTGGGTTGGCTGTCTGATTTCCTTGGGGCTCAGTCCTCTGTTTCTAATGCTACTATTTTTTCTCCACAAGGGGCTCGATGGGTTGCTCATCTGGCATGCCATTTTAAAATTAATGTGGATGGTTCTTGGATTCATAATGAGAAGAAGGGTGGGGTTGGTGTTATCGCGAAGGATGATTTGTTCCTCTTTGTGGCTGCTAGAGTCGCTCGGTTTGAGAATGTTTTCTCTCCAGCTCATGCGGAGGCTCTAGCAGCTCGTGAGGGTTTGGCGACGATAGTTGAAAGGGGTTTTTCTAATTCTATTTTAGAGTGTGATTCGCTCCAGATACGACTGCTTTGCAGGGGTAATATTCGATCACATCATTTATTGGACATGTCATTGAGGATGCCAAAGCTTTCATGTCAATGATCACTGGAGTTATTATTGCCCATGTTTGTCGTCAGGCTAATGATTTAGCCAATCGCCTCACAAAATTTGCTCCACAAGATTTAGTATCTCAGTCTTGGTTTAAGGAACCTCCAGACCGTTTGGCTGATCATTTTGTAAGTCAGTGATAAGGCTGAGTTGTGAGTTGTATGGGGTGCTCCTGCCCTTATCGTTGCCTTTCAAAAAAAAAAAATGTTTGTGCGCGAATCTCTGGTCTAATTAATTATAATCTTTAATCTAGCAATCTAACTCAAAAGTTAAAGAAATATCATACAACCTCCAAGTTTATTTGTTTATTCATACAACTTGAAAATCCTACATTAACAAACTTGAGGAGCACGTCAAAAAAGAATCCTCAAATAAGGCTAACCCCTACCGTAACCTAGCTCACCGTTGATGTCTATCTCGTCCAAGCCTTCTTCAGTCTTGTTTAAATCTCTTACTGCTGCCTCAAGATTTGCCTCCGCAACAGCTAGCTCAGTCCTCAACCTCTTCGTTTGCGTCTGTAAAGCGTCCACGTCCTTTCTCAACCTTTTCAACTTCCCTGCACTTTCCACTATCTTGTTCATGTCCAAAGCCCTTTGAACACCAGGCGCCAGCCAAGCCAAGTCAAATTTGAAGGCCTCAAGCTCCTCCCACAAAAGTTTCAGTTGCTCACATGCATCATCTGTCATGTCCTTGACCTTTTTCGTCTTCATAAAATGCAATAGCCGGCCCAAAGCCGTGAACGCCCACTCAGTAAACATGCGACTTCTCTTGCGTTGACATTCAGTCAGCGAAGGATGCCACGAACAAACCTCATCTAGCAGAGGAACGAAAGCTTTCTCTATTTTCCCTAAACCCCTAAAATCCTCGAGCTCTGCAGCTGGTGGGGAAGACATGTCCTCAGGTTCCTTGACTATGGGAGAGCCAGGAGGAGCACAAGTAAGGTTGTTGATGGCCAGCACGTAATCCAGCACTCTACGTTTTTTGTTTAAGTGCTTAATAGGTGCAGAACTACTTGCATTGTGTTCTAATATATTAATTTCAGCCTTCGAGACAGCAACTTTGGCCCTAATGATACACATATCATTCACAAGATACCCTTTACCACTGTCACAAAACTCACTTAGAGGAATTAACGATGTGAAGCCCCAGTCACTTCCCCTTTTATCGAACACATGCTCAGTGTCTGCAAAATCAAAACAGCAAAGATAAAAATTAAAAGAAATTAAAAAATATTAATAATAAACACAGTTCAGTACTACATAATAAATAAATATTGACAAAGGAAGCCCATTGCGAATCTTTATATTAATTTTTGATATGAACTCAGTTTTCATAGATCAACTGTGCCCACAATAAATAGCATACGCTCAATTAGGCTCTAGTAAGTGGTTAAAATAACTAACTACATTAGCAGTAAGCGGAAAGTTCAGATTCAAGGTCGAAACATTTAACAATACTCCAACTCAGGAACATAGTTAGATAGAAAGAAATAAAATGGTTCAGAACAAAGAGAAATGGAAATAAGTACCGGCGTACTGCTACCATTCTACTTCCTGTCTAGTCAGTGTTGTCTTTGCTCCTATCTTGTATTGTAAAAATTCAAAGAAGTACAGAGAAAGTGGTCAGGCATGGATTTGCAGAAAGCGCATAAATGAATGCGAATCACAACAAAATGTGCCTATAATGATGCAACAATCACTAGCTTCATGCCATAGATAGGATAACAAGAAAACAAACGAAAACAAATGTGAAGTGAACAACATGAACAGAAAAACAAAAGTGCCCAATGTTTTTGAGTTGCTGGGATGAAGTTGATTGACCAAAGTCAAGCTGAAAGCAGCATATCTAGACCATCCTGGTGGCAGTTTTGAAGACTCCACAACAACCAAATACAACGATAGGAAGTCTACATTGTTTCCCCTTGGATACAAAAGGATTTGCCTGACCAAACCCAACAATCCAAAGTCCAAATTTCACAGCCATAATATATAACAAACTCAAATTATAAGGCTGTGTTTGGTGCTTAGGATTGGATAACTCGCTAGATTAAGGGATGTCAAAGTAAGAAATGAAAGCCGCCTCCTAAATTTTGTACAGGTTGACGCAAATTGAATGGATTAGTAGGAAACTTATCCCTTGCAATCCCTTCCATCTTTTACCTTCAAGTCAGACAAAATTTAGAAGTTGGCCTTCATTTCTTTCTCCAACATACAATGAATATAGTAACTTATCGAATCCAATCAGGCCTGATTCGGAGTCTAGGATTGGATAACTAACTAACTAGACTCAATGTTAGTTGAATGACGAAAAGGATTCCAACTTTCAATTTGTCCAAGTTAAAGGTAGAAGATCGATTAGTCCCTCCAAATCCTACCACGTCTGTGGGGATCGTAAGGAAAAAGTTTGCTTCATCACTAACCTATCTTTTCGATTCAACTTGGATAAAATTTAGAAGTTGACATCCATTGCTTCGTCCAACACACATATAATCTAGTTAGTTATCCAATCCGCTCAAATCCCACATACCAAACAAGGCCTCAAATCCAAGGCATCAAACTGGACTAAGGATTTAAAGCAGACCATGTTAATAGCAATGACAAGTGAGAAAATAATACCATTTATAATCGTCGATTGCGAAAACGTCAGAGTAATGCTTGAAGTTATTCAACTTGGAAAAGTTTTGAACTTCCCAGGAGAAGTCGACGGATACAAGATCGTCCTTCACCTTCTTCCCACCCTTCGATCTACCATTTCAATTCACACCCATAACCATGAGAAAGCAAACGGTTAAAAGCATCATCGGTGGAGACTGGAGAGGAGAGACTTACGTTTCCATGGAAGTAAAAGATGGACTATGAATCTCGGACAAAGCTCAGCTCCGACCTGGAAATGGAATGGAAGGCAAACCCTCAGCTGCTGACCAACAGTGAAAGTGACTGAGTTCGACAGTGACGATTGCAATTACTACTGCACCAGTCCTCCTTTTTATAGGGGAATAGTTGCATTTATCACCATTCCGTATAGTTTAAATTTCGATATTTAAACTCATTTATCACCAATTAATACCATTTAATTTTTAAATTCATTCACCAGTGATAAATAAAATAATGATTATTACCACCACTTGAAGATGAGAGACACAAGAGTAAATGGTTAAGAGTAAATTGTAGTAATGGTCCCTCAATTTTAGGCAGTGGCGAAGCCAGAAATTTTCAAGGGGAGGGGCGAAATTTAAAAGCGTACAAAATTCCAAAAAATATGTAGACAACAAAATCCTTTTATATAGTAAAAATTTTTAGTGTCGTTCGTAATGTATTAATACAAACAAGTTACAACTGTTATCGTTCATAATGTATTAATACAAAACAAGCCTACATGTGATGTCACACCCCACTCCTAATTAAAAATAGTTTTGGGGTCTTAATTGGTGAGCCCAAGGCCCACCCCCTGATATTTGTCCCTTTCTCCCGTACTCCCTCTCTCATCTCTCTTCCTTTCTCCCCTCACTCCCTCTTCTGCTCTTCGAAGCTCCCCGAGTTCTCTCTCCCTCAAGTCGCCCTCACCCTCACCCTCTCTACTCGTGAGCAACATCCATACCCACAATCTTATACACACGCACACCCTAGGACCCTCCCAAGTAAGAACTCGAACCGAGGACAGGTCCGTGGTGCACCACAGTGGAAGAGGTAGAACAGCCATGGAGGGGTTGGGTTTTCCGGGAGGGGAGGGGCTGAACCTGCGCTGGGGCTGTGTTTTCCGACGAGGGGAGTGGCGGACGCCACTCCTCGCCCTCACGTGGCTTCGCCACTGATTTTAGGGCTGGTTTGATATTGTTGTGCTTTGAAAAAGAACTGCTTCTGCTGTGCTGTAAGAATAAGTAGCTGTGAAATAAAGCAGCAAAGCGTTTGGTAAACTTTTTTGTAAAAGTGCTTTTGAAAAAAAAAGGCAGTATTATAGTGTTTGGTAAACTTTTATGTAAAACAGATGTGAAAAAAAGCTGGTTTTTCAAAGCTGGGTTTTGCAGCTTCTTGTTTTTGGCTTTTTTCACCCAAAACTGTGAAAAAAAACTGAAGCTGAATGTTTACCAAACACAAAAACAGCTCCCAGCTTTTTTTTATACCAGCTTTTTTCATAATCACCTCAGTACCAAATCAGGCCTTAATCAAATTGGAGCAATGGTCATTCAACTAAAAATTCATTACCATTGGTCCCTCAACTCATCAAAATGTGTAGCTATGATCATTTTTGTCAACTTCGTTAGAAATTTAAAAAAAAGTTATGTTGGAATGACTATTGCTACAATTGGGTTAAAGTTGACAGACCATTGCTCCAATTGAGTTAAAGTTAAGGGACCATTTCTCCAATTGGGTTAAAGTTGAGGGACCAATGGTAATGTATTTTTAGTTGAGGGATCAATGGTAATGGATTTTTAGTTGATGGACCATAGCTGCACGTTTTGATGAGTTGAGAGACCAATGGTAATGAATTTTTAGTTGATGGACCATTGCTTCAATTAAGTTAAAGTTAAGGGACCACTGCTACAATTTACTCTAAATTTTATCAGTAGATTATATGATAGGGCCATAGTACTAATGGCTATATGATAGGATGAAATGATGGAAAAATTTGTGAGCAACAATTGCACTTGCGCAACGAAAAAGTATAAATAAACAAGTTTTCACAATGGCTGTGAAGGTTGGGGTGCAAGTAGAGTCGGCACTGATATTTTCGGTGCCCGAATAATTTGTTGCAATCATATTGCTCTCAACTTGTAAATGTGATGTGAGGTGTTATGTTTAACTTCGATGAATACAAGTTCAATATCAAATCACTGCTATGCGATTGTGCGGCCAAGCTTAACGCCCGCACTTGATAAAGTTTGGAAATGTATTTCTTCCATGGAAACATAACATAAAAGGTTACAACGACCTAATTTAGTTGTTTTTTCTTGCAAACTCCAAGTTTATAATACAACTTTGAAAATACTACATAGACAAGCTTGACGAGCACGTCAATAATCCTAAAACAAGGTTAACCCCTACCGTAACCTAGCTCACCGGTTAGTGGGACGGCACATCATGAGTACCTTGACTAAGGGAGGGTTAGCAGGCTCGGTGCAAACCTGCTCGGAACTTGGTGCATCCTGTGGTAGGCAATTCTTCAGAACTTGTGGCCTAATCTGCTGCTTCTTTATGGTTTTATCTGACAGCTCCGAAAAGCTTAATTTCAGACTTATGGACTGCAAGCTTGGCCTCAATGATGCATATGTCATTCACAAGATATCCTTCACGGTCGTTGTAAAACTCGCTTAGAGGAATTAAAGAGGCGAAGCCCCATTCGCTTTCCATCTTAGTGAACACATGTCCAGTATCTGCAAAGTCCAAATATTCATGATCACAATAGAAGCATAACAATTTCTAATATAGAAATAAAAATAAGGAGTAGCTCATTACGCAGAGTACTTAAAATAAGTAATGGAAACAAACAGTTAGTGCTAGAGCATTAAGACTCAAGATCAAAACAATCCACTTTCAATCGTTTCAATCCCTACCAAAGAAAGAGATTTGAAGGTCCAGAAATTAACCATCTATTTTAGCTACTTACTGCAACTGGTTAACAAACACACAGACTGCCCATAAGAAGAACGTTGTGCATAGCAAACCCAAGTACACAACAGAATTGCTCACCTCACCTTTAGCTAACATATGAGGCCAGATTACCCAAATTCGGGTGTTAGATTCAATAATGATTTAGTAATACATAGTAATGTACCTAAACAAAGGACCAAAGTCAAAACTCATTGTAAAACTTGATTTCGATGAAAAAACCATATTCTCCAAGGATGAAAAACCATATTCTCCAAGGATGAAAACCTAACTATCCCTACCTTAAACTAAATGGTTTTATCACGGGAGTATTTACTAAATAGATGGTACTCAATTGCCATAACTTAAAAGTAAAATTTGAAAAGTTATGCTTTCAACGGTAATCACCTTTTTAGACATGAAAAGTTGTATTATTGCGCTCTAATATACTAATTAATAGCAGGTAAACTATCAACCGTACTGCAGATAAGGTATGTTTTGCAATGTCAAATGCACTGGCAAACAGTTAGCATCCCCAATATACTGCCATAAAAACAAAATCCCATCTTTGGCAGAAGAAAGATATCCAGCATATCAACCTTCAGTTACACCATGTTAATTAAACGATTGTGGCTCATGCATGCCCCTTTCATTTTCTAAAGGTCTAAACCAACCACCCAGACATGCAGACATAGGAATTTGGTTTAATTTTTGACAGTTAAAAGGAAACAAGCTTCCGTTGTTATAGGTGGTTACAAGAAATAATTTTCAGACTCAAGATTAATACTGGAAACCCAACTAGCCAAGCCGTGATAAGACACTGCAGTTTCACATTTAGTGGACAAAATAGAATAATAAGCAACCTAGCGGTAATAATTAATGGTGCTCGGATTTTTAGAGGAAATGAAGGGAGAATAAAGAAAGAGAACCTGACCTCAATTGTCTTCAGGACCCAGAGAAATTACCATTTGAATGTTTCTTAAAAGGAGACGCGAAATAAAGAAAAAATAATATTGAAGAATTAGATATTCCTCAAGTTACTGATTTTCTTCAAAGGAGATCTCCTTATAGTGGAAAGTATTGTTAGCATTCTACTTCTGTTCTAAACCTAACTAATCTTTTGAACCAGAGATATGAATTTGCATTATTACCTTTTGTTTATCTACTTTCAGTATCTCGTATAGTAAAATTCAATAAAATGTTGACAAGGCAGTCGGGCATTGATAGTAAGTGTGAGACTAAATAAAAAAGGACAGGATACAGCAACTACTAGTTGCCTTCGATAAATTAGCTTTACCCTAAAAACTATAAACTAACATGGCAAGAGACAAAAACAAGGATGAATGTGAAATAAGAAACAGTAACATAACAACAACGTACCCTTTGTTATTGACTTGCTGCTTTGAAGTTGATTGACGACACTCAAGCTGAATTGCGCATATCTAGCCCACCCTTTTGGCAATGTTGAAGAACCAGTAACATCCAGATAAACCGACAAGGAGCCTACGCTTTTCTTCCCCCTCGGATACATAAGGATTCGCCTGATAGAACCAACCAAGTCTAGTGGAAAACCATATATATATAACAATGCAAAAAGAAAAATTTTAAGCTTGTGGATGGTACGAGACAATAAAATACCATTCAAAACAACCGATGGCGAAGACACCAGAGTAATGCTTGACGGCATTTAACTGAGAGAAGTTGTCAATTTTCCACGTGAATGTCACAGATGCAGCATCATCCTTGTGAATATCCAGTTCCTCCAATTTCTTTACTCCTCTACAAACTCAAAGCAACAATACATGTCACCGTAACACCAAATACCACACAACAGAAACTAAAAACATAAGTATGCAACCCCCAACAAACCTGAATTCTATAACTGTGGGAAGAAGAGACCTGGGCTTAGCCACCCTACAGATATCCTGGACCAGAACCGACTCGCAGCCAGGCGGCGGTGCATCGAAATAATGGCAACCCAACCCCAATGTCAGCCCAAAATTGGCCAAAAAATCAGCCACGCTGTTTTTTTGCCGGTACACATGCTGCAGGGAGTAGTTTTGGATTTGGTTAAGCAGATTCAGGCAATTCCTAATCAGATTTTCGCTATTCCTAATCTGATTCAGCGACTTATGAATCAAATTAAACTGAGGGTGTTTCGGGTACAACTGAACCGGGCTGAACACAAGCGTCACCGCCATGGCTGAGTCGGTTTCCACCTCAATTGGGTACCACCCATAATTCCAGGCAAGCTCCAGGCCTCTGTACAATGCCCAGACCTCAGCCTCAATGGGTTTCTTGCCCGTTCCCAGATTTTCAGCAAACCCACTCAGCCATTCTCCGTCTTGATTTCTGATCACGCCGCCGCCTGCTATGCACCCCGAGCGGTAACTTCCGTCGACGTTGAGCTTGTACCAGCCATGGCGGGGAAAACTCCAGCACAAAAGCACCTCCTGATTGTTTTTATGCTTTTTCTTTGTGCTGGGTGTAAATACAAGAAAACCCATAAGTTTACAGGTCTAAGCTTTAAAGTTGAAACAAGAGAATCAGAGAGTTTGATCGAGAGACGTACCTTCCCCTGGACGATTCCGGTAATTCCAACTCGGAGCCAGACACACTCTGTAACTGCAACTCAGTCATGGTAAAAGCGGATTCAGGGGGAGAAAGACGAGGAGTTGACGGTAGCTCACACCATGTTTTCTTCACTTTGCAGGGGGTGAGAAAAAAGCGCTCGAACCAGTTGGGTCGCTGCTTATGATTGTTATTTTGGGAAAGCGATCCTTTTACATTTGATTTTTCCAAAACTGCTTATTTTATTTTTGCTGCCTATTTTTTCTCCGGCTCCTTTCCTCGTAATCTATCAGGATCTCTGCCATTGAAATTTGATTTAATAAAGTTATTATAATTTTTAAAGTGACCTCATGTTTGTAGCTATTTGATCAAATTTCAATGTTACGAATTTCCTAATTTGATGGATTATGATTCCTTTCCGTTATTATGATCACTAGATTCACCATTATTTTTCTTCGCCAGGAAGCAAGGAAATATTCGGTTCGAATCTTCCTTTTTTTTTTGTTTTTTTTTTTTTGTTTTTTGTTTTTAGAAGAACTGGATAGATTCATAATCAGGACCGCAGCCAAAAGGAGTATAGAAAGCCAAGCTACGGTTAACACCATCTGACCATAAAGTAGAAATACAGGGAAAATAACGACATGTAACAAACACCATGTCACTCATACATCTACAAAATAATTCTAGTTTGGGGGGCAGGGAAGACCATCCTTGTATAAGACCCGAACAAACGAAGATGAGGTATCCGGACCCAGACAAAGTCGCACATCTCCGCACCAGTATGCGACGCCACAAAATGTACCGTTCTATTGGCTGATCTAGGTACCCAAGACCAGTCACACAAACTGAAAGCCTCACCTTCCTTTTGAATCTCCCAAAGAGTTGGAAGGACTTCCTAAGCCCCCTAATCAATACACCCATTTAGCCAATAAATAATTTCCTTCGAGTCTGACTTAACCATAATGCAGGAGAAACGCCGTTGCCGAGCCATGATACATCCATCCAGCACTCCCCACGCCTCCGCCATTAGAACACTGGAAGCACGCACCCTCATTCTTCACACCGCCAAGCAGCAAGAGGAAGAATCTCGAATTACCACTCCGACATGGCAGTGTTCTTCAACCCGTTTCCATGTCGCATCAACATTAACCTTGATAACCTCGTGCGGTGGAGGATCCCAACCTTGAGAATGTGCCCCCACTGGGTTCCGTCATGATTGCACCTCCGAGTGCACCTCCACAAAAATTAGCAGAAGTTGAAGTGATGGCCAGTAATGTCCTGGATGGGGAAGGTAACCTGCAATTAAAAACTCCATCACATCTAGATTTCCAAATTGACCAACAAGAGAAGGCAATGTACAACAAGGATTTCCTCCTTTCCACCACCGAACCAATGAGCCCTCTCCACACATCCTCCAACCAAGTATGGAGGGAAGTAATCTCAGACTTTTCAATTCTCAACCCCAACTGACCTCCAAACCAAACCTGGTCCACCCATGGGCACAACAGTAAAGCATGCTTGATCGATTCCTCATGTTCAGATCAAAAGGGACACATAGGAGAGGGCGCACACATCCTACAAAATATATTCCGTTTAGTAGCCGTAGCCCCCCTAGGTGCCCGCCACATAAAATTTTTTATTTTAGGAGGGACCTTAAGCATCCATATACACTTCCACACCTATGATTGAATTGAGGTCGAAGAAGAAGGGCGGAAGACCCATGTTCGGTGATTAGCAGCATGGACCAAGTGATATCTTGACTTAACAGTGAAACGTCATCTTCTGTCAGAAGGCCAAACCAACCTGTCTTTACGATCCATCGCCCCATGAAGAATGTCAACGATTGCCTATCGATCTTCCTGAACACCCCTGCCAATTACCTCCTCCTTCCACTGTCAAGGGAATGTATAAGGCGCCAACCTTGTTTGGCCAACAGTGCCAAGTTGAATTCTTTAAGATTACGAAAACCCATGCTCCCTTCCTGCTTTGGTAACCCTAATGTTTCCCGGTTCACCCAATGTATCTTTCTTTCCCCCGTTCTTTGACCCCACCAAAATTTAGCAACCCCTGCATCAATGTCATTGCATATGTTATCAGGAAAACACACGATGTTCATTGGATAGGCCGGTATTGCCTGAGTTACTGCCTTGATTAGTACCTCCCTTCCGACCTGGGAAAGGAATCATTGCTTCCATCCTTGAATCTTCGCCATAACCCTATCCTTCATGAAAGCCAGAGCCTTCCGTTTAGATCTCCCCCACACAGTTGGGATACCCAGATAACTCCCGGGGTCAACAACTTGCGGCATACCAAGAATATAAGACAACTTGTAGTATTGGCCTCGAAATAAATGGAGGGTTTCTGCATGCTGATCTCCTGTCCCGAAGCCGTGCAGAAGGCATTCAAGATGTGGGTAATGTTCTGGCAATTGAGCTGAGTAACCCAAAGGAAGATTAGTCTATTGTTGGCAAACAACAAATGA
Organism: Malus fusca; assembly: GCA_035220775.1. Lineage (NCBI taxonomy): Eukaryota > Viridiplantae > Streptophyta > Magnoliopsida > Rosales > Rosaceae > Malus > Malus fusca. Next base: position 29,586,423 of record CM069069.1, read on the forward strand.
GAGAGAGAGAGAGAGAGTAAGCATGTTCATACTCAACCTAATTCCTTCCAAAAATCCCTCATCAACCGCACCTTGGATGAGTCTCGAGAAAACGTCCATGACAATGAGGAAAAGATACGGGGAGAGGGGGTCTCCTTGCCGGAGTCTGTGGGAGGGTTTAAACCGCTTCCTAGGTTGTCCATTGATAAGAACCAAAAAATCCGACGTAGTGACACATCCCATCACAACCTTTTATCCACCACCGGTGAAAGCCCATTCGAACCATAACTGCCTCCAAAAAATCCCACTCAATCCTATCATAAGCCTTGTTTATGTCGGTTTTCATTGCCAGCTCAAAGCGAGTTTTAACCTTCCTGAGTTTGAGGAAGTGAAAAATCTCATACGCAACCAATATGTTACGATTTAGCCACGTTAACATCTTATATTGATTTTTTATTTTTTTTTATAACGAAGACAAAAGGCAATATGTGAGAGGAGGGGATAGAATGAGATGTGAATAGGAGGGGAAATAATCATACTCTTTTAGTAAGAGGGTGTATGTCGTATAAAATAAGTGGATCAGATTAAATTAGCCCGTCCAATTTAATACGAGAGGGTGCCAAACGACTGAGTCCGTATTATTAGACCTATTCTGTCTCTTATACGACTTGCCAAATGAGGCCTAAGGGTATATGCGAGAAAAACAAAAATTATGCTTTTAGAGAATTAATTTCATAGTTTATAGTAGTGAAGTCCACATGTCAAATGATAAGTGGGAAAGGTAAGTAGGGAAAGATAAATAGGAAGGGCAGTGTTATTCACATACAATTTTTTACTTTCCGCACACCCTTACTAGCTTTTATCCATTGATTTTCTTCAATTCATTTGATCCGATGACCGAAAATTTAAAGAAGTGTGTGAATACCACCACCCAAATGAGAAAGGTAGCTAGCATTCCTCATTTTGGAAATGTATTTCTTCCATCCAAACAAAATATAAGGTTAACCCCTACCGTAACCTAGCTCACTATCCATGTATATCTCGTCCACGCCTTCTTGAGTCTTGTCAAAATCTCTTACTCTTGCCTCAAGATTTACCTCCGCAACAGCTAGCTCAGCCCTCAGCCTCTTCGCTTGAGTTTGTAAAGCATCCACATCCTCTCTCAGTCTCTTCAACTTCCCTGCCCTTTCCACAGTCTTCTTCATACCCAAAGCCCTTTGAACACAAGGCTCCAACCACGCCAAGTCAAATTTGAAGGCCTCAAGCTCCTCCCACAAAAGTTTTAGTTCTTCACATGCATCGGCTGTCATATCCTTGACCTTTTTCGTCTTCATAAAAAGCAATAGGCGGCCCAAAGCTGTGAACGCCCACTCAGTAAACATGCGACTTCTCTTGCGTTGGCATTCAATTAGCGTAGGATGCCACGAACAAACTTCATCTAGCAGTGGAACAAAAGCATTGTCTATATTCCCTAAACCCCTAAAATCCGCAAGCTCTCCGGTAGGTGGGGACAGCACATCATCCTTAGGTTCCTTGGCTATGGGAGGATTAGCAGGGCTATCAGCAGGCTCGGTGCAAACCTACTTGGAACTTGGTGCATCCTGTGGTCGGCACCTCTCCAGAACTTGTGGCCTAATTTGCTATGGTTTTATCCAAGGGCTCCACATGTGCAACAATACAACTTTTTCGGTCTTCTAAAAGCTTGATTTCAGACTTATGGACTGCAACCTTGGCCTCAATGATACATATGTCATTGACAAGATATCCTTCACGGTGGTCAGAAAACTTGCTTAGAGGAATTAAAGATGCGAAGCCCGATTCTCTTTCCTTCTTATTGAACAAATGTCCAGTATCTGCAAAGTCCAAATATTAGTGATCACAATACATCACTCATGAAGTACAGCAATAGAAAATAAGGATGGTCATTGCATAGAGTACTTATAATAAGTAACAGAAATTACCAGTTAGTCTCAAAGCATTAGATCCACGAATAAAAGACTTCCACGGCCAGCAATCTCAAGATCGAAACAATCCAACTTGAACTGTTTCAATCCAGGCCAAAGAAAGAGATCTGAAGTTCCAGATTAACTATCAATTTTAAGTTTTAACTACTTATTTCAACTACTTGACAAATACACACATTGCCCACAATTATATTCAAAAAAGGATGTTGTGTAAAGCAAACCCAAGTATACTACAGAAAGTGTTCACCTTTAGCGAACATTTGAAGCTAGACTAACCTAATCGGTATCTAAACTGTATCCGTAAATAGGTTTTGTCAGTCAGAAGACCAGAGCATTTACTAAATAGAAAGTAAATACTTGATTGCCATAATTTCAAGTAAAATTCGAAAAAAAATTGTACTTTCAATGCTAATCTCCTTTTTAGACATGAAAAATATTATTGTCCAAGTGATCTAATACACTAATTAAAAGCAGGTAAACTATCAACCGCACTGCAGATATGATTTGCAATATCAAATGCACTGGCAAACAGTAAGCAACCTCATATATACTGCCATAAAACAAGATCCCATCTTTGGCAGAAGAAAGATATCCAGCACCTCAACCTCCAATTACACCATTTTAATTACAAATTTATGGCTCATGCACACCCTTTTCATTTTTTATTTTTCAAGAAGAGAGAAGTTTTTATTGCACAGAACAATAAAATATAAGGGCGGACAAGAAGTCCACACCCCTTTCATTTTCAAAGATCTAAACCAACCCACCAGACATGCAGACGTATAATTTTCAGACTGCAAAAGTTTACTCAGCACAACTGAACGTCATATCGGCAGGTATTTGTCAGCAGAAGAAATGCAACTCCAAATGACGGGGAACAAAATCAGTGAAACCACAGTGCAGTTCACTCTTAGTAGAGAAAATACAATAAAAAGAAACATAGCTGTAATATTTTCTGGTGCTTGTTTTTTTAGAGGAGGGAGACTCAAAAAGGAGAACGTGGTCTAATTGTCTTCAGAACCCGAGATATTACCATGTGAATGTTTCCTAAAAGGCAACCTGGAATAAAACAAAAATCATAGTGAACAATAAGATATTGTGCAAGTTCTACGACTTTCAAAGGAGATCTCTCCCTATATTGGGAAATATTGTTAGCATTCTACTTCCGTCAAATTCTAATTATTCTTTAATTTTGTACATAAAAACAAGAGAAACAAATTAGCACATTGCCTTTCGTTCATCCACTTTTAGTATGTTTTATGCTAAAGTTCAATGAAGAGTTGAGAAGGCATTCAGGCAATGACTTGTAAACATTATGATAATCGTTCCCTTGCAGTAAGTGTGAGACTGAATTAAACAAAAATGTTCGTAAAAGGATAATATAACCACTAGTTCCCCTTGACAAATTAGCTTTCTCATAAAAGTTATAGAATGACATGCAAGAGGCAAGAACAAGGATAAAGATGAACCAAGCAACAGGAAAGTACCATTTGTTATTGATTTGCTGCTTTGTAGTTGATTGACGACAGTCAAGCTGAATCGCACATGTCTAGCCCACCCTTGTGGCAATGTTGAAGAACCTGTAACGTCCAGATAGAGCGATAAGTAGCCTATGCTGTTGTTCCCCCTTGGATACACAAGGATTCGCCTGACGGAACCAACCAAGACGAGTGGAAAACCATAAACATCACAAATGAAAAATAAAAACAAAATTTAAGCTTGTGGATGGTAGGAGACACTAAAATACCATTCAAAACAACCGATGACAAAGGCATCAAAGTAATGCTTGACGGCATCCAACTTAGAGAAGTTGTCAATTTGCCATGTGAATGTCGCAGATACGGCTTTCTCCTGGTGAGTATTCAGTTCCTCCAATTTCTTTACTCTTCTACAAACTCAAAACCCACAAATAAGTAACAATAGCATGTCACCATAACACCAAATATAACCCAACAGAAACTAGTTTACAGAAGGCCCAAAAACACAAGCATGCAACCCACAACAAACCTGTACTCTATGACTGTGGGAGCAAGAAACCTGGGCTGAGCCACCCTACATATATCCTGAACCAAAACCGCCTCGCAGCCAGGCGGGGGAGCATCGAAATAATGGCACCCATGCTCCAAAGTAATGCCGAAAGTGGCCAAAAAATCAGCCACACTGTTTTTTTGCCGGTACACATGCTGCACGGAGTAGTTCCTGATTTGGGTAAGCAGATTCTGGCAATTCCTAATCAGTTGCTGGTAGTTCCTAATCAACAAAAACTAAGAGTGATTGTGCAACTCAACCGGTTTGCACACGAGGTTCACAGCCATGGCGGAGTCCGTTTCCACCTCAACTGGGGTCCACCCAGAATTCCAGGAAAGCTCCGCCTCAATGGGTTTCTTGCCCGTTCCCAGATTTTCGGCAAACCCACACAGCCATTCTCCGTCCTGGTTTCGGATCACGCCGCCGCCTCCTATTCACCGTGACCCGCTGCGGTAACTCCCGTCGACGTTGAGCTTGTACCATCCACGGCGGGGGAAACTCCAGCACAGCAGCACCTCCTGCTTGTTATTATGCTTTTTCTTTCTGTTGGTTTGATTCATATTTGTTGGGAGGTGAATGCATTTAATGTTGAAACAAGAGAATCAGAGAATGTTGGATCGAGAGACGTACCTTGCCATGGACGATTCCAATTGCTCGGAGACAGAGACAGAGTCAGTCTGTAACTGCAACTCAGTCATAGAAAAAGCGGTACCAGGAGGATCCGGAGGAAGAAGCTTCATTGACACGGACAGCCGTCTCTATCCTTTTTTATTTATTTTAAAATAGTTATTTTCTTTTTTTTTTTGAAACAAAAAGAGAGCTGCTATTTCCACCTCAATGCCTTATCTTCCCACCCGCTTTTTAATGACTTGTTTAATTACAAATTTGTCCATTTGTAAAATGACTAATAAGAACTTTAGTCACCCTCTTTTGCATTACTGTTTTTCTTTAGATTATTTGTCTTCCTTAAACCCTAACTCATCATTCTATTTAATCCTTATTATTTAGACACCGATCTGAGTTATAACGCTCATATGTCATCAGCGTGTTCATGGGACCTATGGAGATTCCTTCACAATCTCCCGAAACTATAAATAAAGCTTCAAGATGTTTTCTTTAATTTGTATCAGGTATATGGAAAAAATTATTATATGATATAAAACTTTTTCCCATTTGAAGCTGTTTCCATCAATCACCTAGCATCAAGGTATAAAAAATCGATAATATCGGCGATATTTCGCCGATATTATCGTTTTTTTGGGAGTCCGATATTTCTACACATATCCAATAGGTTTTCGTCAAAATATCGAGATAATATCGCGATATTAGCGATATTATCGCGACATTGCTTGAAGGCGACGCCGATGGAGTAGACGGCGACGGGCATGAGGGCCTTGAGCATCTGGATGAAGGAGACGGAGAGGAAGATGTAGGCGGAGTTGGAGAGCTAGAGGGAGAAGGAGTTGAGAGCGCCGATGGGGACGACGGAGGAGAGGTAGAGGTCGCGGGACATGGTGACGGGCTGGACGAGTAGGAATGCGAGGGAGGAGCAGAGGGAAAGGAAGTAGAGGGCGCCGATGGGGATGACCGATTTGAGGTAAAGGTCACGACACGGGAGATGGAGACGACGCCGACGAGGCGGAAGACGCGGACGAGGAGGATCGAGAGATGATGTATGTGTGTGTGTGTGGGAGAACTAGAGAAGATAGAAGGGAAGGGAGAAGACTCAGAAGAGAGAAGGAAGGGAGAAGACTCAGAACTCAGAAGAGAGAAGGAAGGATCGAGAGACTGAGCTCAGTCTCTGTGTGCGTGTGTGGTGTGGGGGGTCTCGAATCTCGATCTCTGTGTGCGTGTGTGGTGGCGTGTGAGTGTGACTCACTCTCTGACTCTCTGTGTATGTGGTGGCGTGTGAGAAAAAAAAAAGCATCCAATGATCCAAATAATTCAAAACCTGTCTCTAGCTCTCTGATCCAATGATCCAAATAACTTTTTGCAATTTCAGACCATGGACAACAAATAATAGTGCTTTCATAATGAAACTGTGTGCCACTGTGAGTCCGTGATATTATTTCACATGCAAAACAGTGTGCCATTGTCTGTTATATTCTTTCACCTTATCAGAGGTGGAGTATCAGAGGCATTCAGAGCATTTTCGTTTCTTCTTCTTCCCTTACCATTTTCAAAGCCATTCCAGATCGATTCCAAAGCTTGAACACAAAGGGTTCCATATTTAAGGGTAATTTATACAACAACAAATAAATTTGTGTGGACTCGTATGTTAATTTTTGTAAGTAATTAAGTAATGTTAACAATTACATGTTAATTTTTTTAAGTAATTAAGTAATGTTGTATAATTATTCCCTAGGATAATTTTAATATGTTTAATGTTATTTATTATTTTATTAATATTAGGTTTTATTATCAAATTGGATTATTATTCATTAATATTAGGTTTTATTTATTATCAAATTGGATTATTATTCATTAAATTGGATTATTATCAAATTGGATTATTATTCATTAAATTGGATTATTATCAAATTGGATTATTATTCATTAAATTGGATTATTCATTAAATTGGATTATTATCAAATTGGATTATTATTCATTAATATTAGGTTTTATTATGAAATTGGATTATTTTTCATTAATATTAGGTTTTTTTATCAAATTGGATTATTATTCATTAAATTGGATTATTCATTAAATTGGATTATTATTCATCACCATGTTTTATATTAGGATTATTTTTTTATCAAATTGGATTATTATTCATTAATATTAGGTTTTATTATCAAATTGGATTATTATTCATTAATATTAGGTTTTTTTTATCAAATTGGATTATTATTCATTAAATTGGATTATTATCAAATTGGATTATTCATTAAATTGGATTATTATTCATCACCATGTTTTATATTAGGATTATTTTTTTATCAAATTGGATTATTATTCATTAATATTAGGTTTTATTATCAAATTGGATTATTATTCATTAATATTAGGTTTTTTTATTATCAAATTGGATTATTATTCATTAAATTGGATTATTATCAAATTGGATTATTCATTAAATTGGATTATTATCAAATTGGATTATTATTCATCACCATGTTTTATATTAGGATTATTTTTTTATCAAATTGGATTATTATTCATTAATATTAGGTTTTATTATTCCATATTATTTGTATAATTACTTAAATTTTTACAATCATTTTCTTTACTTCGTATTTAATTCTTCTGTAGAATAACTTTATTATTTAGGTTCTCTTATTTTATAAAAAAATAATTGTCTAATTTTCATGAAAAATAAATATAGGTACGTTTAAGATGTCCAGTGGAGTTACTAAATGTGATCCAGCTTGGGAACATGGAGACCCAATAGACGGAAACAAACATGACACAATTTGCAAATATTGTGGTCGGGTAATGAAGAGTGGCGAAGTGACATGACTTAAGTACCATCTTAGTGGATTAGATCCAGCAAAAAATGTCCAACGATGCGATAATGTCCCCCCATAAGTGAAGGCATTCATCAGCACATTATTAAAAAATAAAAAATAGCAGAAGGAAAAGATAACACATGGAATGGAAAATATTCGAGCTGGGCTACGGGGAGAAGTCTATGGCCAAGCGGTTGACAGTGATGATGATGACGATGATGACGAATGTGATGATGACATGGGACCTGAAGAACGACGCAGTTTGAAACAAGCATTACGTGCCTCCAAACAGTCATCATGGGAAAAAGAACACCTTTATAAAATTACTAATAGAGCACAAGGTTCCGGGACAAGTGGTGGTGCACAAATGAGACGAGGAGGCAGTCTTAAAGAATCACAACCAACACCACCAATAGCCCCAAGTTTATATAAGTCATCCAAAGCACGTCAAAAGAGTGTTTGGAGTTATTTCACTGGAGGTAATGTGAATGAGGGAATGGGGCGTCTAATTAGCAAGTTCTTTATCTATGAAAATGTCCCTGCTGAGAAAGCATCATCACATCATTTAAAAAATATGGTAGTGGGATGTCAACAGGCCGGTGTTGGAGTACAACCTCCCACTCCCTATGAGATAAGAAACAAATATTTGGATATGGAGTATAAAGACATTGGCGAGTATGTTAACAAGTTGAGGTCAAAGTGGGAAACTAATGGTTGCACAATCATGTGTGACGGATGGACCGACCCGACCAGATTGTCTATCATCAACTTCATGGTATACTCCAAGGGAAAGACAATTTTTTTGAAGTATGTTAATGCTTCAGACCATATAAAGAACTACAAGTATATTTACAAATTATTGAGGGATGTAATCATGGAGGTGGGAGAGCATAATGTTGTCCAAGTCGTGACCGACAACGGTTCTGCATTTGTCAAAGCTGGAAAAAAGTTAATGAAGCATCATAATGTGTTTTGGACATCATGTGCAGCACATTGTATTGATCTCATGTTTGAGGCAATGGGGAAGAGAGAGAATGTTGCTACTGTGGTCAAAAGAGCTAGAATGATCACAAATTATATTTATAATCACGGTTGGTTGTTGGCAAAGATGCGTGAATTTTGCAAAGGAGAAATTATTCGTCCAGCTACCACTTGATTCGCCACCAACTATATTGCATTAGACAGCCTACTTAAGAAGAAAACAGGGTTGAAGCAACTATTCACTAGTGACGATTGGGCCAACCACAATTTCAGCCGCTCAAATGCAGGTCGTATGGTGGAAAGTATAGTGCTTGATCATGCTTTTTGGACTCAATCAGAACATGTGTGCCAAGTGTTTGAACCTCTTTACAAGGTTTTACGGATTGTTGACACAGAAGTGTATCCTACTATGGGGGCAGTATATGAGTTGATGCGTGTAGTGAAGGATGAATTGGAAAGAAAACATGGTGCAAGGTGGGTCATAAAGATAATTGAAGACCAATGATATAAAACACTATACCACGATTTGCATGTAGCAGGTATAAATTATGTCATAATTTGCAATTCATTTCTTTAGTTGCATAAGTATTATTTCTCTTATTAGAGTATGTGTTTCTTTGAACAACATATTATTTGAATCCTCGATACCAATACAGACCCGGTGTTGGAGATGATGGTACCCTTATACTCGCTGTACATAATGTATACTCTAAATTAGACCCTACATCACCAGCAGTTGGCCAATTTGGAAATGAGGTACACAATTACTTAAATTATAATAATTACTTTGTTGGATTAAACTAACACGATTTATTGAATTAAGCTAACATGGTTTAAAGATGCAAGAAGAACTTTTGGAGAACCAACATCAATTGTTGCTCGAACAACAATGTCTCCTAGTGAGTGTAAACATATTTCACTATAAGTTTATAATGGAATTTGTTGGAGTTATTAGGCTTATCAACATTGTTTTTCATTGTAGCTGAATGGTGGATCATGTATGGGACCGATGCACCAACTGTGAGAAAGTTAGCAATCAAAGTATTATCACAAACAGCTTCCTCATCTACTTGTGAAAGAAATTGGAGCATATTTGCACTCATACACACAAAGCAAAGAAATAGGTTGGCTCATAGTAGGTTGGAAAAATTAGTTTATTGCTACTACAACATGAAGCTTCAAATTCGAGATAAGGAAGCAGAAATAGATCATGTCGACCATGGTGACCCACTAGATGTGTTTGATATTGTTGGTGAAGATGATGATACAGAGGGTAACCAACTTTATCAATGGATTAGACCTCTTCATTTAGATGATGATGAAGGCAACCCAGCTCCCAGAGTTGCTGAAGAAGCACGTAATGAAGGGATAAATGTAGAAAGAGTATTAGAGGAGGAGGTGGGATCTAGCAGCGCTGACTCTTTGGAAGAACTTTTGCGCCTAAGACCAAGAAACACTGGAATTCCACCTTCTTCCAATCCTACACAACCACAACATCGTGCTGATACTAATGATAACTATAGTACAAGATCAGCAGACTCACATACCACTGGAGGTGGGAATGATGAAGGATATAGTGGAGCTGGAGGTAGTGGTGGTGGATATGGAAACTATGTTAGACCACCTCCCGGATTTATGAGCCCCTTCACTGGTGAGGCAAACTTCACGCATGCAACACATGATGATGACCATGGCAGTAGGCGGGCAAGACCATGAATTGGTGCCATAGGGAAGGACTATACTCGTAGAGAAAGAGGCAAGGGGATTTTGTCAAGTCAAGAAGATGACTCGTTATCTATAACTTCGGACTCTGTTGGATTGGGAAGTAGTAACTATGGTTATACTCATAACCAACCATTTCCCTACCCTTCATATCCCAATCCTGTTGGGATGGAATCGAGCGACTCATGGAAACAATCCGAGACTCGATCTTCAAATGATTTTGCTTATGGACAAGGTCAACCAATCTCGGATCCATATGGGTGGCATGTTAACAATTACATGCAAAACTATTTTGGGGATTTATCATTTGATAACTACTCTTCACAATACACTCACTCTACACATAGAGATGATGAAGATAGTGAAAATTTTGAACCTCATAGGAACTCTATGTGGTACTAAGTCACTCATGTATCTTACCATGCAATGTATAAAATGTAAAATATTGTACTAATTCATTATATATAAATGATTATGGTGTGTTTAGACTTCTTTCATTAATTACTACATATTTTCTACACTCACAATGTTTGTCAGCTCGCTATATAATCAACTTGATAATGTTAAATCCATCATGCAATGCATTTCCTTCCAATTTTTTGTGATAAACTAATAGATAATTGACTAAATAAACATCCTGCAAAGTTTTAATAAAAATTTCCAAGTTTTTCTTACAATTTCCGTGGTTTCCATGTAATTTTTATCGATATCGATATTATCCCGATATTTCCGTGTTTTCGGACTACCGATATTTCCGATATTACCGATATTTAATACATTGCCTAGCATAACCCCAGGGGTTATAGATTGAGAAATGGTTTACTTGAGTAAGTTCCTCCATTTTCAATCACGACCAAACATGTACATTAGGCTAAAGATTGGAAGACTCCGGTTTTTTTTTTTTGTTGGTGGCTTTTAGAAGAGAATAATATTATTTGTTTATATTCTTTTTTTTAAGAGACAAGTTTATAATTATATAATTATATATATATATATATATATATATATATATATATATATATATATGAAGGGTTATTTTAGGAATAATAGTGGGTGGGGAATTAACATTTTAATTTTTTAACTTTTTATAGTGCTTTTGATCATAAAGTTGACCCAGCGCAAAACGGGCATTGAGCAATTCGGAATCCACCAAAAATAGACAAAACCTCCAAAGATTTTTAAAAGATCATGAACGAATTTGAATCACAACTCCAGGATAAGCCTTCATATAAGCATCAGATCCTAATTTTAATGGTGATTGAATAATGGAATAGGATTACCATTTATTGAGTTTTCTTTTTCAACTTTAATCCAGAGAAGATTGGAGTTTAATCTTGAAAAATAGGTTTGCATGTCTCCCACAAAAGATGAAGACCAATGCCCCAACCGAGCCCTTAGACTTGTAAGGTGTCAGACCAAGTAGAATGCATTTGAAAAAAATTGGCAACTTAGATACAATGTGTCAGACATGCGTATCTCCTATGAAAGATGCACGTGGGAGTCCAAGATAGTAGATATAGCTTCATTTACTGCGTTCACGACAAACTTAATGATTAATGAAATTACTCTTATAATTAGACAGATGGGAGATGTCAGATAAAGTAGATGTCTGTATCTCTTATAAATTAAGCTGCTCATTATATGACTTAGCCAAACTCTCTCTCTTCTTAGTGTAAAACTATCGATGTACTAAAAAAAAAAATTACTCATAAAGTTTGACAAATTTAAAGTGTTAGACGAAATAGAAACTGCATATCTCTAAAAAAAAACATACATGGACGTCGAAGTAGACCTGGCAGTTTTTGACACGACACGAAAACGACACGAAAATAACTGGTTTCGGGTCAACACGATAACTTATCGGGTCACTATCGGGTGATCCGTTAAGAACCCGTTAATAACGGGTTCTTAACAGGTATACACGCGGGTAACACGTGGGTAACCCGTTTCGACCCGTTAAGAAAAAAATTATTTTAATAATTTTAAAGTTTAATTACTAAAAGATTTATTATAAAATACAATAGTCATATTAATATATACAATATATTCTATATTAAATATATAGTTTTGTATTATTGTTCTATATAAATTATAAAAAAAAAAAGTTTTAGTCATTATTTATTTTTATTATGAGAGTTCTTTATTATCATTACTAGGATAAATTTTACATAACATATTCTTGTCCAAAATTAAAATATACTAGTATAGTATTTGTATATGCAAGAACTAAGAAGACATACATACAAGTATGAAAAATGTGAAAGAATATATAAACACTCGGGATTTATCATTATTCCTTTACGAATAGATAATTGTTACACTTATATTATCGTTTAGATTTTTAAAATCCTTCAAACCCTCATGAATAATGTTTTTTATTTGAGGGCAAAATTAATAATAATTATTGTAGAAGTGTAAAAAATGTAAAAATATATATATACAATCACTCATATATAAAAAAATGTAAATGCTTTAAATTAAAGATCAAATTTATTCATTACATTCTTATAGGGTCGAGGAGTGTATATGTACAAAATCATCAAAATCGAAGCTAAAATAACCGTTAAATTGTGATTTTTCGTTTATAACCGTCGAAAACTTTTGTTCCGTTACGTAATCTCTGAATGTTTGTTTTTTACGATTTTTTAAGTTTGCAATCTCGGAATCTGTACAAATAAGTTTGACGGTTGGATTGTTGAAAAATGTTTCGTAGAATGCATATTGCGTCAAAACGGTATATTAAACAAACACTTAGAGTTAATATTATACTTCTATTAAGTATAAAATAAGTTTTTGTGGTATCCACTAGTGTAATACTTTAAATTAAAGATCAAATTTATTCATTACATTCTTATAGGGCCGAGGAGTGTATCTGTAAAAAATCATCAAAATCGGAGCTAAAATAACCGTTAAATTGTGATTTTTCGTTTATAATCGTCGAAAACTTTTGTTCCATTACGTAATATCTGAATGTTTATTTTTTACGATTTTTTACGTATGCGATCTTGGAATGTGTACAAATAAGTTTGACGGTTGGATCGTTGAAAAAAGTTTTGTAGAATGTATATTGCGTCAAAACGATAGATTAAACAAACACTTGGAGTTAATATTATACTTTTATTAAGTATAAAATAAGTTGTTGTGGTATCCACTAGTGTAAATACTTTAAATTAAAGATCAAATTTATTCATTACATTCTTATATGGTCGAGGAGTGTATCTGTAAAAAAATCATCAAAATCGGAGTTAAAATAACCGTTAAATTGTGATTTTTCATTTATAACCGTCGAAAACTTTTGTTCCGTTACGTAATCTCTGAATGTTTATTTTTTACGATTTTTTACGTATGCAATCTCGAAATGTGTACAAATAAGTTTGATCGTTGGATCGTTAAAAAAAGTTTCGTAGAATGCATATTGCGTCAAAATAGTAGATTAAACAAACACTTAAAGTTAATATTATACTTCAATTAAGTATAAAAAAAGTTTTTGTGGTATCCACTAGTGTAAATACTTTAAATTAAAGATCAAATTTATTCATTACATTCTTATAGGGTCGAGGAGTGTGTCTGTAAAAAATCATCAAAATCGGAACTCAAATAACCGTTCAATTGTGATTTTTCGTTTATAACCGTCGAAAACTTTTGTTCTGTTACGTAATCTTTGAATGTTTGTTTTTTATGATTTTTTACGTATGCGATCTCGGAATGTGTACAAATAAGTTTGATGGTTGGATCATTGAAAAAAGTTTTGTAGAATGCATATTGCATCAAAACAGTAGATTAAACAAACACTTAGAGTTAATATTATACTTTTATTAAGTATAAAATAAGTTTTTGTGGTATCCACTAGTGTAAATACTTTAAATTAAAGATCAAATTTATTCATTACATTCTTATAGGTCGAGGAGTCTATCTGTAAAAAATCATCAAAATCGGAGATAAAATAACCGTTAAATTGTGATTTTTCGTTTATAACCGTCGAAAAATTTTGTTCCATTACGTAATCTCTTAATGTTTGTTTTTTACGATTTTTTACGTATGCGATCTCGGAATGTGTACAAATAAGTTTGACGGTTGGATCGTTGAAAAAAGTTTCGTGGAATGCATATTGAGTCAAAACAGTAGATTAAACAAACACTTAGAGTTAATATTATACTTCTATTAAGTATAAAATAAGTTTTTGTGGTATCCACTAGTGTAAATACTTTAAATTAAAGATCAAATTTATTCATTACATTCTTATAGGGTCGAGGAGTGTATCTGTAAAAAAATCATCAAAATCGGAGTTAAAATAACCGTTAAATTGTGATTTTTCGTTTATAACCGTCGAAAACTTTTGTTCCGTTACGTAATCTCTTAATGTTTTTTTCAATCATTTTTTACTTATGCGATCTCGGAATGTGTACAAATAAGTTTGACGGTTGGATCGTTGAAAAACATTTTGTAGAATGCATATTGCGTCAAATCAGTAGATTAAACAAACACTTAGATTTAATATTATACTTCTATTAAGTATAAAATAAGTTTTTGTGGTATCCACTAGTGTAAATACTTTAAATTAAAGATCAAATTTATTCATTACATTCTTATAGGGTCGAGGAGTGTATCTGTAAAAAATCATCAAAATCGGAGCTCAAATAACCGTTAAATTATGATTTTTCGTTTATAACCGTCGAAAACTTTTGGTCCATTACGTAATCTCTGAATGTTTGTTTTTTACGATTTTTTACGTATGCGATCTCGGAATGTGTACAAATAAGTTTGACGGTTGGATCGTTGAAAAAAGTTTCGTAGAATGCATATTGCATCAAAACGGTAGATTAAACAAACACTTAGAGTTAATATTATACTTCTATTAAGTATAAAATAAGTTTTTGTGGTATCCACTAGTGTAAATACTTTAAATTAAAGATCAAATCTATTCATTACATTCTTATAGGGTCGACGAGTGTATTTGTAAAAAATCATCAAAATCGGAGATCAAATAACCGTTAAATTATGATTTTTCGTTTATAACCGTCGAAAACTTTTGTTCTGTTATGTAATCTCTGAATGTTTGTTTTTTATGATTTTTTATGTATGCGATCTCGGAATGTGTAAAAATAAGTTTGACGGTTGGATTGTTGAAAAAAGTTTTGTAGAATGCATATTGCGTCAAAACAGTAGATTAAACAAACACTTAGAGTTAATATTATACTTCTATTAAGTATAAAATAAGTTTTTGTGGTATCCACTAGTGTAAATACTTTAAATTAAAGATCAAATTTATTCATTACATTCTTATAGGCCGAGGAGTGTATCTGTAAAAAATCATCAAAATTGGAGATAAAATAACCGTTAAATTGTGATATTTCGTTTATAACCGTCGAAAACTTTTGTTCTGTTACGTAATCTCTGAATGTTTGTTTTTTACGATTTTTTACGTATCCGATCTCGGAATGTGTACAAATAAGTTTGACGGTTGGATCGTTGAAAAAAGTTTCGTAGAATGCATATTGCGTCAAAACGGTAGATTAAACAAACACTTAGAGTTAATATTATATTTCTATTAAGTATAAAATAAGTTTTTGTGGTATCCACTAGTGTAAATACTTTAAATTAAAGATCAAATTTATTCATTACATTCTTATAGGGTCGATGAGTGTATTTGTAAAAAATCATCAAAATCGGAGCTCAAATAACCGTTAAATTGTGATTTTTCGTTTATAACCGTCGAAAACTTTTGTTCTGTTATGTAATCTCTGAATGTTTGTTTTTTATGATTTTTTACGTATGCGATCTCGGAATGTTTACAAATAAGTTTGACGGTTGGATCGTTGAAAAAAGTTTTGTAGAATGCATATTGCGTCAAAACAGTAGATTAAAGAAACACTTAGAGTTAATATTATACTTCTATTAAGTATAAAATAAGTTTTTGTGGTATCCACAACTGTAAATACTTTAAATTAAAGATCAAATTTATTCATTACATTCTTATAGGGTCAAGGAGTGTATCTGTAAAAAATCATCAAAATCGGAGCTAAAATAACCGTTAAATTGTGATTTTTCGTTTATAACCGTCGAAAACTTTTGTTCCGTTACGTAATCTCTGAATGTTTGTTTTTTACGATTTTGGACGTATGCAATCTTGGAATGTGTAGAAATAAGTTTGACGGTTGGATCGTTGAAAAAAGTTTTTGGACCGCCAGCAATAGATAATTTTGTAGTAGTAAAACCTTAAATTTATTTAACCGTCGATTGTCATTTACGTTGTATTCTTCTTACTGAATTTCATTTTGAAAATTTTATTTTTTGAAAACATGATCATCTGGCGGATGTAAGAAGATGATATCACGTTTCGATATTTACGGTTAACTGAAATATGAGTCAATGTCATATAATTTGTAGAAACTTTATAAACATCAAGCAATATTTTCACTAACCGTAAAACTCTAAATATAATATCAACGATCCAAACCGTTCATCTACCTACACCCTCTAATAGATCATGTTTTCAAAAAAGAAAATCTAAAAAAAACGAAATTTGATGAGAACAATGAAGCATAAATGTAAACAACAATCAACGGTTAAATTTTGATCTATGATTTATATGATTATAGTGGCGAATTTCGAAGTTAAGCTCTGCATGAAAGTTATGAAGCTTGTCATTACGAGTGTTTATATATTTGTTTTCTATATTTTTTTACACTTCTACATTAATTAAAAAACTATTAAAGACTTTAGGTAAGCGAAAATATACTTAAAACAAAATTGCGTTTTTATGTTTTGGATGTGATAATATGGAATGTATATACTTATTTAGTATTATGTTTTTCATTTGATTATTTATTGGTTTAAAATATATTTTCCTTAACGGGTAACGGGTCGGGTCATATTACCTGTTAATATTATCGGGTCGATTTCGGGTCGGGTCATTTTACCCGTTTATTTTAACGGGTGTTACACGACACGACCCGTTAAGATATCGGGTATGACACGAAAACGACACGAACACGGAAAACACGACACGAATGCCAGGTATACGTCGAAGACAGTAAACAGGTGTTTCCACGACTCTACCGCTCAGTCGATTATGTTCCCCTTAATCCAAGTTTCATGGCCGCATATCTTTTCCGCTATGGAATGAAAAACCTTTATGTTATAACATGAATCAAATTTCCATTTCATCCGAGAGAAGCGTTATTTTTCTCAATAATGCCTATCATTTGATCCAATAAGGTTAATCGGTATTTATTTGACACTTGTGTAAATAATAGGTCGAATTTGAGTAGTCAAATTCTTTTGCTTCTTGACGTTCTCTCCATGGGTATTGAAATGATTTCAATTTCTTGACTTCCCATTTATTTGACACAAAAGAGACAGCGAAATTATTCCGATTTCTACTTCTCCGTGATTGACAAGAAGTATCTGATTTTGCTTGTTACACACGGCAAGGTTAATATATACATTATACATGGTTCAAGGAAGCCATCCTTATTCTTGGTCGTCGCCTCGATGGCGTATACTAATTTTAACACAAATTTAGAACAAGTTGATCGCACATTCCTTCATTGACGATAACCTTGCAGCTTCTCTTTACCGACTCAGTAGACACGCAGCTTCTCTTCTCTCGGAATTCAATAGGGGAAGGATGACACGAACAAACGTCATCGCGCAGTGGAACAAAAGCTTTCCTTATTTTACCTAAACTGGTGTGGAGGACGCATCCTAATGGTCCTTGACAATGGGACCGTTAGGAGGGCTATCAGTAGGCTCGGTGCAAACCTGCTTGGAACTTGGTGCATCCTGTGGTAGGCAGCCCCCCAGAACAAGTGCAGCTTTACAACCTTTTTGGTCTTCTAAAAGCTTAATTTCAGACTTATGGACTACAACCTTGGCCTCAATTATACACATGTCATTCACAAGATATCCTTCACGGTCGTTGCAAAACTCGCTTAGAGGAATTAAAGAGGCGAAGCCCGATTCACTTTCCCTTTTAGTGAAAACATGTCCAGCATCTGCAAAGTTCAAATATTCATGATCACAATAGAAGCATAACAATTTCTAATATAGAAATAAAATAAGGGGTAGCTCGTTACGCAGAGTACTTAAAATAAGTAACAGAAACAAAAACAGTTAGTCCTAGAGCATTAGATCCAAGAATAAAAGACTTCCACGGTCAGCAAATGTAAGACTCAAGGTCAAAACAATCGAATTTTAATTGCTTCAATCCTGAAGAAAGAGATTGAAGGTCCAGAATTTAACTATCTGTTTTAGCTACATATTTCAACTGCTTAACAAACACACTGGTTGCCTATAATTATATTCCAAAAACAAACGTTGTGCAGAGCAAACCCAAGTACATACTCACCTCACCTTTAGCAAACATTTGAGGCCAGACTAACCAAATCGGTAAAAAGATATTATTTTCAATAAATTGGGGTGTAAGATTCAATATTGATTTAGTAATATGTAGTAAGGTGCCTAAACAAAGGGCCAAAGTCAAAACTCATTGTAAAACTTGATTTCAATGAAAAAACCATATTCTCCAAGGATGAAAATCTATGCCTACCTTAAACTAAACGGGTTTTATCACGGGAATATTTACTAAATAGAAGCTAACTTCAAGTAAATTTGAACAGTTGGGCTTTCAACGGTAATCACCATTTTAGACATGAAAAGTTATACTGTCACTCCTAGGTGATGTACTATACTAATTAATAGCAGGTAAACTATCAACCATGCTGCAGATAAGGTATATTTGCAATTGAGTATTTAGCAGAAGAAAGATATGCAGCATCTCAACCTTCAGCTGCACCATGTTAATTAAACAATCATGGCTCATGCACGCCCTTTTCTTTTTCAAAGGGTCTAAGCCAACCGCCAGAAATGCAGACATAGAAATTTGGTTTAATTTTTTACAGTTAAAAGGAAAACAAGCTTCCGTTGTTAGAGGTCGTTAAATATAAGATATAATTTTCAGACTCCAAACTGGAAATCCAAGCAGTGATAACACATTGAAGTTTCACATTTAGTAGAGAAAATAGAATAAGAAGAAACCTAGCAGTAATATTTGACGGTTCCTGGATATTCTGAGGAAATGAAGGGAGAATAAAGAAAGAGAACATGACCTTAATTGTCTTCAGGACCCGGGGAAATTACCATTTGAATGTTTCCTAAAGGGCGACCCGAAATACAGCAAAAATAATATTGAACAATAAGATGTTCCTCAAGTTCTATGATTTTCTTCAAGGGAGATCTCCCAATAGTGGAAAGTATTGCTAGCATACTACTTCCGTGCTAAACCTAATTAATCTTTTGAAGCAGAGATACAAAATTACCTATTGCCTTTCATTTATCTACTTTCAGTTCCTCATATAGTAAAGTTCAATTAAAAGTCGAGAAGGCAGTCAGGCATTGATAGTAAGCGTGAGACTAAATCAAAGAAAAACCTCCACGACAGGACACAGCAACGACTAGTTCCCTTCGATAATTTAGCTTTACCCTACAAATTATAAACTAACATGGCAAGAGACAAAAACAAGGATGAATGTGAAATAAGCAACAGGAACATAAAAACAACGTACCCTTTGTTATTGACTTGCTGCTCTGAAGTTGATTGACGACACTCAAGCTGAATTGCGCATATCTAGCCCACCCTTTTGGCAATGTTGAAGAACCAGTAACATCCAGATAGACTGACAAGTAGCCTACGGTTTTCTTCCCACGTGGATACATAAGGATTCGCCTGATAGAACCAAGACAGGTGGAAAACCATAAATAGCACAATGCAAAAAGAAAAATTTAAGCTTGTGGATGGTACGAGACAATAAAATACCATTCAAAACAACCGATGACGTAGACATCAGAGTAATGCTTGACGGCATTTAACTTAGAGAAATTGTCAATTTTCCATGTGAATGTCACAGATGCAGCATCATCCTTGTGAATATCCAGTTCCTCCAATTTCTTTACTCTTCTACAAACTCAGAGTAACAATAACATGTCACCGTAACACTAAATACCATACAACAAAAACTAAAAACATAAGTATGCAACCCGCAACAAACCTGCATTCTATGACTGTGGGAAGAAGAAACCTGGGCTGAGCCACCCTACAGATATCCTGAACCAGAACCGCCTCGCAGCCAGGCGGCGGAGCATCAAAATAATGGCACCCCAACTCCAATGTCAGCCCAAAATTGGCCAAAAAATCAGCCGCGCTGTTTTTTTGCCGGTACACATGCTGCAGAGTGTAGCTTTGGATTTGGTTAAGCAGATTCAGGCAATTCCTAATCAGATTTTGGCTATTCGTAATCTGATTCAGGCACTTGTTAATCAACTTAAACTGAGGGTGTTTCGGATACAACTGAACCGGGCTGAACACGAGAGTCACCGCCATGGCTGAGTCGGTTTCCACCTCAATTGGGACCCACCCAGAATTCCAGGCAAGCTCCAGGCCTCTGTACAATGCCCAGACCTCAGCCTCAATGGGTTTCTTGCCCGTTCCCAGATTTTCAGCAAACCCACGCAGCCATTCTCCGTCCTGATTTCTGATCACGCCGCCGCCTGCTATGCACCCTGATCCGCTGCGGTAAGTTCCGTCGACGTTGAGCTTGTACCAGCCATGTTGGGGAAAGCTCCAGCACAAAAGCACCTCCTGCTTGTTTTTATGCTTTTTCTTTGTGCTGGGCGTAAATAGAAGAAAACCCATAAGTTTAAAGGTCTAAGCATTAAAGTTGAAACAAGAGAATCAGAGAGTTTGATCGAGAGATGAACCTTCCCATGGACGATTCCGATAACTCCGACTCGGAACCAGACTGCAACTGCAACTCAGTCATGGTGAAAGCGGATTCAGGGGGAGAAAGACGAAGAGTTGACTATGGCTGACACCAGTGTTTCTTGACTTTGCAGGCGTGAGAAAAACCCGCCCGAAGCAGTTGGGTCGCTGCTTATGATTGTTTCCATTGACCCATTTATTACTATCATAATAGTAGTATTCTTTTTAGCGGTAATTAAGAGGGATTAAATTTGAATTTCAAAAATAATGAATTCGGAATTAAATTCTTCTAATGTAGATATATCGTTGTATAAAAATATAAATATATCGTACTATATTTGGTAGAATAATTAAGAAGTACTTGTGAGTTGTTATTTCAAAAAGTATTTCTTCAATAAAAATTTGTGTGTTTATAATAAAAATACTTTTAATACAAGTCTTTTTCAGGCGTGTGGGTTAAACAAAAGTGATTTCTAACAAATTGAGAGTGTTTCAGAGACATTTAGGGCTCGTTTGTTTTGCTTCACTAGGTTTCACTGGACTAGACTGGACTAGCTTTTAGTCAGTCCAGTGTTTGTTATCATGCGGGGCTAAGATTAATGAGATTAGCCCGGACTCGCCGGGACTAGTAGCGTCACTAGAGGTTCTTAGCTAGAGTTCTCGAAAACCATGAGACTAGCTAAGACTTGCTTCGTTCCTCTGTCGCTCGTCTGCTTCCGTTCGCCAACTCCACCAGAAAACAGGTTTGATTTTTCCAAAAAAAAGCTCGATGACTCCGCCGTTGAATCACCGCGTGTCTTGCCGCACATACATCGGAAAAGCTTGGACTTTCACAACCTCCGCCGTTGAATCGTCGACTCAACACACCAACTCCCCCAACATGTCTCAAATCGTCAGGCTCCAACTCCGAAAAGAGTCTGGGTCGGCTGGATCTGGGGGCTGGGAAGATGACAGTGACTTGACAAAAAAACAAAAAAAAAAGAAATACAAAATCGCTCAAGACTTTGGGTCCTTCTTGGAAGCTCAAGTGCAGGAGAATTAGAGCAAGTTTCTTCCTTTTCCACGACTTGAGATAGGAGGCAAAGAGGGAGAGCGTAGAGAAAGAGGATGAGGGCAGGACTGAGAAAAATGAGGAATAAAAACAGAGGTTGATGGACGAAGAGGTTTCTAGAATTAGGAATAAATTATGAATTAAACTATATAATATTAGAATTTATTATTATTCTGCTTCTTAGTCCGACACTGCACCAAACGCTTCACTAAGCTAGTCCAGCTTAGTCTAGTCTAAGCCAGTCCAGCTTAGTCCCTGAAGCTAGTCCAGTCCGAGACAGTCCGGTGCAACAAACGCACCCTTACTTTCTTTGGACACCCTATTAAAAAAATTCACTTTTTTTTTGACACCCCAGGGAAGCAGTGTTCCTGGATTAACCCTCAGATTATTTGCATAAAACAAAGGCTTAAAAGTAGCAATGATCTCTCAGTTTTACATCTAGTTTAATTTTAGTCTCTAAACTCTTATATTACTTTCTTTAGTCCTCGAACTTAATAATGTGTTTCACCATTGGTCCTTTTCCACTAACGCCGTCTTTTCTGTTTTTTTTTTTTGGGTTTAAATCTAGGGGTATATTAGAACTTCAACTTAAAACTTTGAAAAACAATAGAAGAAGCTAAAAATTAAATTAAAATTTATAAATTAATATCTAAAACTTAAAACAAAATGAAACTTGAACTATAAAAATACATTGAAAATGGTTAGACTTTAGCAACTTGTAAATATTAGGCAATGCAATTTCAAAGTTGGTAGGAGATTAAACTGTGGCTGGACTTAAACAACTAAAAAATCACATATTGAACTACGGAAAAAAAAAATCCTATATATTCAATTTTCTTACACATAAAAATATTGATTATTTTAGGTTTTTTTTTTTCACTTTCTCATATACTCGTAAATTTATTGAAAAAATAGACGGCGTTAATGAGAGGACCAATGGTACAATACATTGTTAAGTTCGAAGACTAAATAAACTAATGTTAAAGTTCAAGGAATAAAATTAAATTAGGGGTAAAATTCATGGGCCATTCTACAATTAAGCCTAAAACAAACAATTATAACAAAAATGAATAAAAAGATAGGGAGGGAGGCAGGCCATGCATGGTGGACCGGTGTGGAGAGACAGGGGGGATGGTGAGTCGGGTATAAATATTTTTTTAATGTCCTAGAAACATGGCCCGGTACATCAAGTATAATAATAATAATAATAAATTAGGACTTGAATTTTCTTTTTGGCTGGGTTATTAACGTTTCTTTCAGATTTCAGAAAATTTTTAATGGGTAAATCGCCAAAATGGTCCTTAAGATTTGCATAACTCATCACTTTGGTCCTTGAGATTCCAAATCGATAAAAGTTTGGGCAATTTTCAAAGCTTCGTAACTCAATCGTTTCTTAACCAAATTTGACCCATAATATATCAAAATGAAGATAGGAAAGTGTAGAATAAGATTATAACTATTTCAAAGCCCAATGGTTGCCGGAGATTGCCGGAAAATAGCCTCAAATTTGACTGGTCCGAGTGAAAACATGAAAACTCGCCGGAAACTGGGTAAACTTTAAACGTTCATAACTTCTTCAATACTCAACGAAATCAAGTGATTCAAAAACGAAAATCATACTTCTCGACGAGAAAAAGAGAATGATACCTTTTTGATGGCTAACTCGCCGTGGTGTCGCCGGAAAATGGCTCGAAAGTGGCTGTCTTGGTCTCGAGTTATCCACTTTCGAGCCATTTTTCGGCCAAACCACGGCTAGTTAGCCATCGAAAAAGATTCTATTCTCTTCGTCTCATCGAGAAGTATGATTTTTGTTTTTGAATCACTTGATTTCGTTGAGTATTGAAGAAGTTGCGAACGTTTAAAGTTTACCCAGTTTTCGGCGAGTTTTCAAGTTTTCACTCGGACCAGTCAACTTTGAGGCTATTTTACGGCTATCTCCTGCAACCGTTAGGCTTTGAAATAGGTATAATCTTATTCTACACTTTCCTATCTTCATTTTGATATATTATGGGTCGAATTTGGTTAAGAAACGATTGAGTTACGAAGCTTTGAAAATTGCCCAAATTTCCGGCCTAGAGCTCCGGGACACTTAACGGAGTTTTTAATGGAAGAACCAAAATGATGGCTGGTGGACAATCTCAGGGACCACTTTTATCGATTTGGAATCTTAGGGACCAAAGTGATGAGTTATGCAAATCTCAGGGACCATTTTGGCGATTTACCCTTTTTTAATTTAAAAACCAATTTTCAAGTTTTTGAACCGAGATCATATTGAACAGGAAAAAACAAAATCGAAAATGAATCGTTTCGAAAAAAGTGAAAAAAACTTAAGCGAACAGTAGTTTTGGTTTGATTTTTGGTTTTGGCCAAAAACCAAACTGAATCAAACCAACCTACCCTAATTGAAATTATTTCAATTTTTTACTAGTTTTCAATTTTCAATTTTGACAAAAACTGAAGCGAATGAAACCGAACTCACCCATAATTGAATTTATTTTGATTTATACTATGCAAGTGTATAGTACACACATGAATAGTGAAATAATTCTTATTTTTTTATGTCTCCTGCGTGTACTTGGCGGGAACCCTAGAGCTATCCGTTTTCAGAATCTGGTGGTGGAAAAAGTAGACATTTCTTTCGAGAGGCCGTTGTCGAGGGTTAAGAATTTGTCCTTGCTTGTTGCCCACGCCAAGGTTAATACTTTTGTCATGGTTCAGTATGCATCCTCCTTCTTCCTCGTCGCCTCAATGGTGTATCCTATGTAAACAAATATGGAACAAGTTGTTTGCACACTTTTTCATTGCCCATTGAATTAGGGTTTGTGAGTGAATTTGGTAAAGATGTAAATTAGTTGAAGGGGCAAGACCAAGGTTATGTTTTCTTGACGTGAATAAGAAAATTGCGTTAAAAATTAATTACGCCTAAACTTCTAAGTTCGGTTCCGTTCCCGTAATATCGTTTGTATAAAAAAAAACAAGTAAATTGCGGTTGTCTCACATGCACATCATTCATTTTAACACAAAACTACAAATCGCAAAACACCATGGAATGATAAAACAGTAACACCACACTCATTAGTGTAAATCGATTATTGCACAAAAAAACAGCAATCAAGTTAGGCAATTGAAAATACTCGGAATCCAAAATTTCAAGCTAAAGATGATAGAAACTACAACGGATGAACAATCTCTTCATATATTTCAAATTTCAGGGTCCAAGAGAAGAATTAAATCAAAATATAGAAAAGCTTGCAGCATGAACCCAATGTTGTTGAATATATGGCCAAATTGTAGTGGGCCTTTATTTATAAGCCCAGCAGCCCATTTAAATGGCCTTTCTTCTTTGGCCCATGTGAAAAGCCACAGTTGTGGCTAAGGTTTTAATTGGCAGCGGCATCTGCCTTCATTTTTGAGCAACCGAAAAAGAAAAGAAGAAAAAGAATGCCGCAACCCCTTTTTGGAGAGAAAAAGAAAATGTGCTCCTCTCAGTTGGTTAGTACTCACTCAATCAAAGTTGTATTTGTGTATTAGCTTTGAGCTTTGTATAGAGAGGAAATTATTCACTCTATTTCCTTATCTATTTGTTTCTTTGGAGAGTGAGAG
The DNA here is from genome assembly GCA_035220775.1 of Malus fusca. Classification (NCBI taxonomy): domain Eukaryota; kingdom Viridiplantae; phylum Streptophyta; class Magnoliopsida; order Rosales; family Rosaceae; genus Malus; species Malus fusca. The sequence goes on from CM069069.1 coordinate 29,611,960, forward strand.
TTATTGGGTGTATTGAGGTTTTGGGTTGTGAGATTGCCAACACTTTGTAAAGTCCCATTTGGTTGATAATGAATTATTGGGTGAGCTCCTACTGCTCTAAGGACGTACTCCAGTTATACTGACTATTGAAGAACCTTATTAAAATCTTGGTGTCTTTTTTCTATTTTTGTTCTTACATTTCATTTGATATATTTCTTGTAGGTTAGTTTGAGTTGGTTCCATTTGGTTTAGTGCTATCCTAGCACAACAAATGTACCTACTGAAAGGTCTGTGATTACTCTTTTGCTACACCTGCTTCGATGTCGGAAAAGTAGTCGTGCTTGTGAGTAGTAGGAAAGGCGATTAAAAGCATGAAAAGAACGCAATTGTGAGCATGTTCTGATAATTTTGCAAGAAAATCTCCCTTTCCCATTCCCAAATCATAAATGTTACTTTTCACCAAAGATAAATTTAATTCCCAAACCATATACTGAACATATGAATATATATTTTAGTAGAATCGGGCTTACGTGATTTTGCAGGAAAGTTTTTGACAATAACGATCGATAGTATTCATCATTGGTTGGAAAACCCAATCTGGCTTTAGTTCAGGTAATACATCAAGAGTTAACCAAAAAAGCTTCAAAACCGAGAGATTACATGCAATCCTCGACAAGAAGATCCAAAATAAAGTTCACGGCCGGGGGGTCACAGCCTACTCATATTGACTACCAATTGATAAGTTATAGCGGGCTAGCCGATGTGCTGCAGTGTTGGCTGGCTTGATGGCGGACATGGTTAACTAAGTCTTCAGTGACCGAGGGGAGAAATGCTTTCGTATCTTCCACCACTTGTCTGAGAACTGAACAATTGGGGGAAGTTGATACAAGCCTATCCCAGCCATTGCAACATTAACACTAAACAGATATTCCAATTTTTCTGCAGTTTCAGAATAATATTAAGGAAACCTGTTTTGATACAAGCTTGGGTATTCCTACTCTCATGGCTCGAAGTAAGAAGGCCTGTTTTGATCATATTAAGGAACGAATATGGAAGAGGTTGCAGGGGTGGAAAGGCAAACTCCTTAGCGCGGTCAGCCGCATGCTTCTTGTTAAAGTTGTGGCACAAGCCATCCGCTATATACTACGCATTGCTTTCTTCTTCCCAAGAATTTTTGTAACTATCTAATCCGAATGGTGGCTGCATTCTGGTGGAACGGGGCTGATGATTCCAAGAAGATTCATTGGCTTTCTTGGGAGAAAATCTGTGCTCCTAAGTGGGAGGGTGGCTTGGGTTTCAGAAATAAGCATGCTTTTAACCGTAGTCTGTTGACGAAACAGGGGTGGAGATTGATTTATGAGCATCACTCCCTGGTGGCACGAACTTTGAAGGCAAAGTATTACCCCAATGGATCTTTTATGAAGGCTAAGGTTAAAAATAATGCTTCGTATGGTTGGAGGAGCATTTGTGCAGCGAGACCGGTTATTGCTCGAGGCTCCAGTTGGCGGGTTGGTACTGGTAATGAGATTAAAATTTGGGAGGATCCTTGGATTCCAATTCCTTCTCGATTCAGGATCTTCTCAACAAAACCGATGGGCTGCAACATTACTCTTGCCAACCAACTGATTTGCCAGCAGTCACACACCTGGAATTTCCTGATTCTGAAGTCCATATTTTCTGAATGGGAAGTTGATGTTATTGTATCTATGCCATTGAGTATTCCCAAACCTGAGGACAAGCTTATTTGGCACTTTGATAAGTGGTGCGAAAATAAATTAACGCACAAATTTAAACCCTATTTGTGACAATTGTAGTAATGATGTAAGTAGGGATCGTTCTAGGCCGGGGATTAACTAGGGATGCTAACCAAAGTAAAATTAAATTAAAAACGTAAAAACAGAATTTAAAACACTAAACTAGACTCAAAACACTTAACTAGAATAACTCAAAATAAAACTAACAAATAATCTAAAAAGACACAAAATAATTCAAGACTCAAGAAAATACAAACTAAATTGATTTCTAATAAATCTAACACCTTAAAATAAACGGGGGATTGATTTTTTGATGAAAAGTAAATTAAACTTAAATAAATTACAAAATTGACAAAAACATAAAATTAAGGTAAAATGATAAATGACGGACTGGCTAGAGGATTATTCTCCACACATGCCACATATGCAACCTAAATTGATTTTCAGTTGTTCTTTCAATAAATTGTAAATTCTCAACGCCCCAAGTTAATTAGGTCCGCTTAAATTAACCTTCAGATTTTCCTACTTTTATTAGGTTGGATGATTGCATACGACAACCCAAAACATTCCCCAAGTTCCCTACATGAATTGCATAATAGAGATACAAGCAAGAATCATTAAGTTTTATGAAAATCATAAGCATTGACGAGGCACTTGTTACTATGAATTGCATGAAACTTATGCCAAGAATTTACCTAACGCGATCGTTTATAAGCGACCTTCACTACTTGTGAATATAAGTTCATAACGATTAGGTGAAATTCACTTATATTCTAGCATCAAATTCATGCATGTAAATTAAGTATGCATCCTTAATCGACATACAAAAATAAGTTATCAATCAAGCAGTTAAGCAAATTAAATCACAACTCAGAAATCACAACTGAAGGTAATCAATTTAAATTACAAATATATACATGGCTTTGAATTAACCTCTAGCCAAAATAAGAGTTTAGTTCCTCATACTTGCAATTAAACAAAAACAATTGATATTAAACATAGAGAAACAAAGTAGAATACACCTAGAATGCTCCAACAACTCCAATGGAATGGCTAGCACAACTCCAAGCACTCCTCCTTCTTTGCAAGCCTTGGAACTAATGGAAATGTGTATGAATGGCTCTCTTCTTTTTCTTGAAGGCTGAATGGTGTTTATATAGAGGTTGAAAATGTTTATGTTTTTAAGTTTTTTTTTTTTTTTTTTTTTTTTTTTTTTTTTTTTATATAAATGTAAAAATAAGTAAATCAAAGTAAAAAAAACTAAGTTTAATCTCCTAAACAAAAATCACTACTAAATAAACACAACAAAATAAAATCAACGTAAAATAAAAAAAATTCAACGTAAAATAAATTCACACAAGAGCAAACAAACAATGAAAGAACTAAACAAAGTAAAATAAATTCAGTAAAGAGAAGGGATTAGGAATGCAAATCTGATTGTGGGTGATTCCTAGGCCTCCCTTCATTATTCAAATGCATGGGCTTATCATTGAACGGACGGTGGTACTTGAAATGATCCGACAACGGTCTAAGTTCTAATGACGGTGCCTGAATCATCAAAATTAAAAACAAGTTAGTATAAATTAAAATAAAAAATGGAGAAGATGGCTTACAGTCACATTCAAACTCAATTATAAACACCACGTCTTTGAACGTTTCCGGGACTTTGAACTTGGCCAGGTTTACTATGATGGTTGTGGCTTGTCCCGTGTCATCAAACTCAACTGCTTTGGGCTTGATTGTCTCATGCACAGCCTCTTGGATGTATTCTTGAAATTCTCCGGCCACCTCATTTTCTGGAGTCCCTCTTCTTGGTGTACAAGTTTCTTTGATTGTTTCAACATCATCGGGAACATGATTTTGTGCACCAAAAATTTGGATATCACTTTGCACCTTGGGAAGATCTTCCACAACGTATTTTTCATTCACTTCTTCCTTGGGATTTAAAAACCTGCAAGGAAAAAGGACATTTGGTGGAACGATGTCAGAATGAATTGAACTTAGAACCTCCTCACCTGAGTTGGACGGCATAAAGACTTGAGGGGTTTGCGATAAGAATTCTTCTAAACTGCCCAAGTCGTCATCCTCATCTTCTTCTTGAATCGGCAATTCATCCATGTCCGGGCTATGTTTGGATGGTTCTGGAACAACTTCATCCTCCATGTTACCTTGATCTCGAATCTGTGCCATGAATTCCATAATCTGCCCAACTTGCTCCTCCAATGCATCCACCTTGTTGGCTTTATTTTGCATCTCCATGTTTCGATTTTCTACGTCCTGGGTCAAAGAGGTTAGTAACTTATTCAAAATGTCATTATCCGAGGACGTACCTGAATTTGGTTGGGGAGATTGTGGTGGAGGCTGTGGTGGTTCATATGGCCATTGATAGTACTCCTCCGATGGCTGCCAATATTCTGCTTGGTGAGTCTCCTCATCTTGATTTTGTGAACCCTGCGCCAAAGAAATGAGTCCATCAAGAATTTCATTATAATTAATGGGCATACTTGAATTCGATTGAAATTGCTGTGGGGGATGCTGTGGTGGCTGCATAGGTCTTGAATAAAACTCGTCTTGCTGCCAATATCCACCTTGTTGAAATTGTTGAGGTTCATCCCACATATACTCTGAATTACTTCTCCAATCCGAATTATAAGCGTTGGAAAACATGTTGCCCCTTGATTGGTTGTAGCCTTGATATCCCCAAACATCTTCATTTGCAGAAAATTGGGGATATTGATGAGTTTGAAATCCTTGCTCATAGGGCATATCAAATGTAGGGCCACTTGGCATTGTGGTCCGTTCGGCTTTATGAGTTAATTGAGCAGTGAGCTGTGCCAATAGATCTTGAATGCTAGTAGAATCCAGGTCTTGCTCCATTTGTACCTCAATTCAAAGAAAGAAAAATAAATCAAATATCAAAAGTAACATACACAAACACAAATAAACATAAGCAAAAACAAAAATAAAAGGATTAGCAAATTTGCTAATCCCCGGCAACGGCGCCAAAAATTTGGTGCGAAAATAAATTAACGCACAAATTTAAACCCTATTTGTGACAATTGTAGTAATGATGTAAGTAGGGATCGTTCTAGGCCGGGGATTAACTAGGGATGCTAACCAAAGTAAAATTAAATTAAAAACGTAAAAACAGAATTTAAAACACTAAACTAGACTCAAAACACTTAACTAGAATAACTCAAAATAAAACTAACAAATAATCTAAAAAGACACAAAATAATTCAAGACTCAAGAAAATACAAACTAAATTGATTTCTAATAAATCTAACACCTTAAAATAAACGGGGGATTGATTTTTTGATGAAAAGTAAATTAAACTTAAATAAATTACAAAATTGACAAAAACATAAAATTAAGGTAAAATGATAAATGACGGACTGGCTAGAGGATTATTCTCCACACATGCCACATATGCAACCTAAATTGATTTTCAGTTGTTCTTTCAATAAATTGTAAATTCTCAACGCCCCAAGTTAATTAGGTCCGCTTAAATTAACCTTCAGATTTTCCTACTTTTATTAGGTTGGATGATTGCATACGACAACCCAAAACATTCCCCAAGTTCCCTACATGAATTGCATAATAGAGATACAAGCAAGAATCATTAAGTTTTATGAAAATCATAAGCATTGACGAGGCACTTGTTACTATGAATTGCATGAAACTTATGCCAAGAATTTACCTAACGCGATCGTTTATAAGCGACCTTCACTACTTGTGAATATAAGTTCATAACGATTAGGTGAAATTCACTTATATTCTAGCATCAAATTCATGCATGTAAATTAAGTATGCATCCTTAATCGACATACAAAAATAAGTTATCAATCAAGCAGTTAAGCAAATTAAATCACAACTCAGAAATCACAACTGAAGGTAATCAATTTAAATTACAAATATATACATGGCTTTGAATTAACCTCTAGCCAAAATAAGAGTTTAGTTCCTCATACTTGCAATTAAACAAAAACAATTGATATTAAACATAGAGAAACAAAGTAGAATACACCTAGAATGCTCCAACAACTCCAATGGAATGGCTAGCACAACTCCAAGCACTCCTCCTTCTTTGCAAGCCTTGGAACTAATGGAAATGTGTATGAATGGCTCTCTTCTTTTTCTTGAAGGCTGAATGGTGTTTATATAGAGGTTGAAAATGTCAAGCAATGCAAGGTAATGGACAAGGCACTCACGGCAATGGAAGGATGTGAAGCTGCCAGCTCCATTTTGCATGTGTGTGTGCTGTTTTTGTGCTCTTTCCACCTAGAAATAATCATGCCAAAGCCACTCAAAGCTATAAGTGGGAGACCAACAAGAAATCCACTTCATAGTGGTCCAATTTCTTTGCTTTTCTGCTGTCCATTCACTCCCCTTGTTTTATTTCTTTTCTTTTGTTCAATTCCAACTGCAAGTTGTCGTCAGCTAGACCTTCCCTTACTCAAATGCCCATAACTTCTTCTAGAAAAATGATATTAACAATCCGCGAAATGTTCTAGAAAATAGACATCTGTAGCTTTCCAAGCATATAAGGCTCATTCTCTAATTCATTCTGAGCTGTTCGCAATTTGCTCCCAAAGTCAGCTGATCTACACAGGCAGTTTAGACGAATTTATTACTTAAAATCACACTTATGCTATTTTTATTTTCTTAGCTAGATAAATTTGATAAAACACAAAAACAAAGTAAATAGCACAAAAATATGAGAAACTAACTAAGAAAAGACGAGAGAATTTGATGTAAAATATATATAAATATGAGCTTATCAATAAGAAGGGTAAATTTTCGGTTAAAAGTGTTTATCAGATTGCGTGGAGATGGCAAAGTGGTGGTGACGTGGCGGCTTCTTCATCTGGTCCCAACACATCCGCTGATCTCTGGAAGAAAATATGGGCAGCGAGGATCCCTTCCAAAGTAAAGCTATGTGCATGGAGGTTTTGTCGTGACATTATCCCTTCAAAGGCAAATCTGAATATGCACCATATCAATACCGAACTGTCATGTGTTCTATGAAATGGGCATGTGGAATCCTCCATTCATCTGATCAAGGATTGCTGATATGCCTCTTGTGCGTGGTTATCTACTGCCATCGGGAAACCTCCATCGGGAGGGCAGTGTTCATCTGTCATGGTCGAATGGGGTTTTTCTTGGCTTCCACCCTCAGCCCATCAAACTTTGATCTCTGCCTTATGGTTTGGTGGGCCATCTGGGGGGCTTGGAATGCTATGCTTTGCAACGGAAAATCGAAAAAACCTGATCATGTTGTTGCCAGAGCTATTAGCTAGTGGATGGACTTTCAGAGATCGGTGGCAGCCACCAGCTCTAGTTCCACCTCTCATATCGTTTCCTGTTGGATTAGACCCCAGCTGAACTATCTCAAAATCAATGTCGATGGTGAGTGGAGGGAGTCTGCGAAATTGGGTGGTGTAGGAATTGTGATCCGGGACCATCGGGGTATGTTTGTAGCAGCAAGATCTGCTATTTTTTAGTACGTTTCCTTGCCCCTCCATAATCGAAGCTCTTGCGGTAAGGGAGGGGTTGTTGTTGGCAGTTCAAAGGCGATTTCTTAATATTGTTATTGAGAGTGATGCACTCCAGATTGTTTCAGTTCTTCGTTGTGAGCTTCCAAATGACTCCCCCATCGGGATCATTGTCTCTTAAAATAATAAAATTAAAAAAAAGAATAATATTACGAAAGCTTTGGCTGCAAGTAAAGTTGCCAGAAGCATCATAATGTTGTAAATAATGGATGTCCACTCATCCACTCAACAAGTGGATGTCCAAGAAGCTTGCTCAACACTACTCATTTTTTCTATAAAAGCAAACCCCACACAACATCAAGTGAGGTTCACGGAAGAGGAAGAGAGAGAGAGGAAGGAAGAGGAAGAGAGGAAGAAGAGGAAAATGAGGGAGAGATTAAAGAGAGTTATCTTTGTACTCCTATTATTCCAAATTATAATGAAAGCACTACTGCTGCCCCGAGGACGTACTCCAGTCACACTGACTGTAGAGGAACCTCGTAAATTTTGTGTCTTGCTTATTTATTCTACTGCACCCATCGTCGATTTTACAACACGTTATCAGCACGAGAAAGCTCTCATGTCAGTGGAAAGCACAACGTCACAAATCTTGTTCACCTTTGTCTCCTGGAATCTCATAGATAAGAAAATCTGTTCATTTCATCTTCAAATCTCAGTACAATTGATTTTCTTGAAGCAACTATATATATTGTTGTATGACTGTATATCATCTTTTGCAGAAGCAAAAGAGTACAGACTCAAAATTCGTAGAGAATTTGACAGCTATATAAACAGCCTCGAAACTCCAACTTGCGGACCTCGGATTGAAATACTTTCTTCTTAAAAGTTGTTCGTCCGCTCAATATCTACAACATATAAAAATTTCAGAAAACTTTAACGGTGCGATCGTCTCAGATGTTTGAAATACCAAACCAGTTTCCAATTTCCGCATAAAACTGGACAGCCACCTTATGAGTACCACAACTCCACTTCTGTAGCTCAAATCGAAATTGTTTCTTGACGAAAGTTGTTTGGTATCCTCTTATCCATATCATACTAAAATTTGAACTACATCTAACGGTTTGATCTTCTCATAAGTTGCAGACACTCTTGACTCCAAAACTTATGGGAACTGTTTCGACTTTTTCGAAACTCACCGGAGGAGGAACACCAATTGGAACTTATTGTTACTATTATTTACTGAGTAACCAAAATGACTTCAGAACTGTGAAATAAAAATAAAAATAAAAGGAATCAAACAAAAGAAGTGGCAGACCAAGAAAAAAAAAAAGCAAAAGATGAGGACTTAATTATTGCATTTTCTGTTTTGGCATATTTATGTGCATGGTGTTGGTTTAAAGCCCATGTCACAAGTTCTATTTATTTAAAGCAATTTATTTACAGTGGGTAGAATTATTACCATTTGCTTTAAAGTTTTGATATTTATGTGAATGATGCTGAATCAAAGCCCTTGTCACAACCTTTATTTACTTTAAAGCAATTTATTTACCATGGACGGTTTTACCGCCTATTGCTTTAAGTTTTGATGATTCTAAATTAAAGCCCTTGTCACAAACTTTATTTACTTAAATGCAATTTATTCATTATGGTTGGAATTACCGTATATTGCTTTAATTTATGTATTGTACTTATCTTTTGTTACAATGAGTATATATAGGACCTGAAGTTCCTTGATCAGATCAGAACCTGCAGTTTCTTGATCATCATCATATAAAAATGATTGGACCTGAAGTTCCATCATGCAAAAGGATCAGGCATGAAGTCCCTTGATCTTGAAGATCAGGACATGAAATTCCTTGATGAGTATCGTAAGTTTTAAGTGCCACAGTGCCTCAACTTAATTGTAATAAAAGACATAAGAGTCTCAGTTCACAAACTATTAAATAAGGACCAGAAGTTCCTCATGTCCATACTCAAAATGGTTTAGCAAAAACATTTATTAAGTGGGTGAAATTGATTACCAATGCTCTGCTCATGAAAACGAAATTGCCAGTTTTCTACATGGGGACATGTAAACTTTACATGATGCATTATTAATTCGGTTGAGACATGTTACCAACCATCAATACTTCTCAGTACAACTCGGGTTTGGGAACCAGCCAAACATTATACATTTACGAGTTTTTGGTTGTATTATTTATATGCCTATTGCACTGCCACAACGTACTGAAATGAGGCATCATCGTGGATTAGGCATTGATGTTGAACACCATCTATCATTCAATATTTGGAATCCTTGACTGGGGATATGTTTACCGCATGGTTTGCGGACTGTCATTTTGATAAGACAATTTTCCCGTCATTAGGGGGAGAAAATAACATTGTTCCAGAAGAACGATGAGAAAATATCATTCCAGAAGAATGATAAGAAAAGACCGTTCCAGAAGAACGAAGAGAATTTATTTTATTTTGATTCACGAAGCAATCAATGAGAAAATGAAATAGGAATAATTGAATGATGCAATGAAAGTGCCTACAAGAATTGATGTCCCTGTTGGACAAAATAATGAGACAGTAAATGATTTATCTGTTGCACGCCTGAAGCGTGGCAGACTTTTAGACTCAAAAGGTTCAGTTATTCGAAAGAAGAAGAATATGGCATTACCGAACTATTACATTCCTGAAGCATAACTGTTGCATGCCAGAAGCATGACAATCGCCGCATGGATACACGTCCCAGAAAGGATAATCCGCGGACATGGGAATGTTGATGTCTCATGCATGAAACATGATAGACGTATAGGTTCCAATGACTTAACTCCCGGAAGTGGAGATTAAAATTCAAGCTCTATAACGCTCAAGAGGAGGTTATGATCCACATTCTCTAAATTATGACTATCCTGGAAGAGATAGTGACATGCCCTTGAAGAGGCAATGGATATCCAAAGAAATGAAAAGCTTTTATGCATGCGCATGCACATGAGAATATGGGATCACAAATTGATGATAACCAATGGTAATTTTGGTTTTTACAAGTAGCTACTAAATTCATCAATGAGCTGTGTTAATATTGAGTCACGTTTTTTTTTGTTCGTCGACAAAAGGAAAATTATTGGCCAAAATGGAGAAAGGCAATTCCATTACAATTTTGTAAGAACGTGGAAAAATGGACCTATATATTTGAATACAATACAAATAGCCAAAAGATGTTGAACCAATGAGGCTACATTGGGCATTTGTAATATAGTGAAATACACTTACATGATATGACACAAGGTTACTAATTATACTCTTGTAAACGAGTTTATATGAATGGAGAATTATATATAAAGGGTTATGAGTCGCCCACATCATATCTCCATAAGTAAATCCCTCAAGTATACATGGGAGCAAATTGCTCTGTATAAATTCCAAAGGAAAATGTGTCATGAAGTGTAGAAAATCCCTGAAGGATTCAAATTGCTTGAAGTAAGCCCCCGAAGGGTAAAGCATAAAATATGTACTCAATACCAATGGATGGTATAAATTGCCTTAGTGAGTACTATCATTATGATATTGTTGCAACATACTAAAATCTCTTGCAAGAGTCAATGACATTAAATTAGAACTCTTGAAGAGTTGATGATATTAAATTGGGACTCCTGAAGAGTCTAGAAAAATTATAAAGTGTTGAAGGAATTATTGTCTTGAGCTGCAGATCAAACAATCTACCAACACGAATCTTATCCATGATATTTATGATATTAAAAGAACCATATGGATTGAAGATTATGAGTTAAATACTCAAATAATGTTGACACTAAGAATGATCATTTATCTTCGTGAGGGTAAAGATAAATTGATATTTGATCCAGAAATACCACATCTTAGTGAAGTATATGCTTTATTGTATTTGGCACAATACATTGAATGAAATAAAGCTTATCTATTAATATCTCCAAGAAATTACAGATATGTACATACACATGAGTTAAAACAAACAAACAGGATAGAGCCTTCACAAAGGTTGCTCATGTGAAGCCTCAGTACTCGGAAGTACCCCAGAAGGGGGGGCACTGGAGATTGATCATGTGGCACCCCAGTACTTAGCAAAACACCAGAAGGGGAAGGCATCAATTGCTTTCGGAATCTAGCAACGAACCTCTGGTGATCACTTTGAATCCGACTTTCAGATTCCTGCAGTTGGTCGAGCTTTCTTTTCATGCTCGTCGAGTAATTATTTGCAAGCACGTGTAACACTCTATTCTCGTGCTTGAGCCATCTGATCTCTTGTTTAAGACTTGCCACCTCCGCCATCAATGATTCAACTTGGCGAGTTTGAGCAAGTAGGCGTTGACCCATATTGGAAACAGAGCCAGCACACTGAACACTGAGAGCCAATGAGTCTTGAACGGCCAACTCATCAGAACGTTTTGAAAGGATCCTGTTATCCTTTGGAGTGAGAAGATTCCTAGCTACCACAGTAGCGGTTATGTTATTCTTCATCACAGAGTCCCCAACCGTAAGAGGACCATTAGAAGATAAGAAGGACGGGCGCCATATATTATCTTGATGCTGCTCGTCTGTATCACTCCTAAGACTCAAATCTAAGCAAATGTTAGATGGGCAAGTCATTTTTCAGAAATGATGAAGGAAAAATGAGATCAAATAAAATTTCAGAAGTGCAAGATAGGGGAAATTTCTACAGGCAGCAACTTTCTGAGCATACTCTTGAACACAATTGATGTCTTTATAAAAGAAGAGGCAACAGAGCCACTCATTCAGAGATCGAAGATGCACCACTCTCCGAATTTCAAAAGCCAGATTTTCCTGAATAAAGTTCGTTGGCATTTTTCAGACGCAATCTCAGCTTTTTCAGATATCGCGTGCAACTTTGTCAAAGATCTCTGACAAAGTTGAAAACGCGTAAATCTTACTGTTCTATTTACACCACAGTTGCTGACAAGAGTAAAAGCACATCACCACCACTTGCTATTGGAAAATCTCTATATATGTCGACCTCTGTTCTTCATAACAAGGCAGACCCGCAACTCTGCAAGAATACCTAACTCTTCCTCATCTCCGAGAATGCATCTTCAACACATCATCTCGAAATACTCAGTTTTCTTCCTCTCCGAGAATACCTCTTCAAATAAGTCACACTAGAGCAAGATTATCTCATATCTTCAGAGACCAGAGCAAAATTATCTCATATCATGCAATTTCCCTGTCTTTTCCTTTGTTCTTGTTCTTACCTGCAAAGACAATGATAAAGAAAGCAATATGTCGGAACCTCCACTCAAACTCCCGGTAAGGAACCGACTGCCTGGAACCTTTCCTGATTGCTTACCTAGTATTGCTCTCGAGTAGTCATCTTCAACTGTTGTTGGAGCTGGGTCTCCAGCCACCAAGAAGTGATGAACCATCCAAATGCAAGGGTTTGCATTCCACTCCTGCATCAGGGGACAAATCCTACAAGAGAAGATGCCACACATGCATGGGGGAAAACCAGGGAAAATACTACTTAAGCAAAGGGAGCAAGTAAGGAAAGTGAAAATGATACATTGAAGCATGTGGAGACAAGTGCAATGAACACATGTTGATTCATCCCCAACTAAGCCGAAGATCACTTGTCACGTGAAGCTCCTCATGGTCCAATTTCATTCAAGATCAAGCTTCGAAGGTCCTTGAAGAAATCACAAGTCCGATTCAATATCAAGTGTCCACCACTCTTGAATCAAATTCCGCTCCAGATAAAAGGAGTAAATTCAGATCTTCGATGCAAGTCTAGCAGAAAGTCCTACAACCCAGTTCAAGAAAAAGCCTGTGGAAAGTTAACAACAAGTAAAACACCTCTTTCGACAACTCTTTTCGCTAAGAGATTGAAGCAGAATGATCAACGATTAGCCTAAATGATTTGAAATCAGGGGAAGATACTCATCAGGGGGAGCATCCAAGACAGATCAAGATTTTAACAAGACAATCGAAGACTTGTGGCCATCCAAGGGGGAGTGTTGTAAATAATGGATGTCCACTCATCCACTCAACAAGTGGATGTCCAAGAAGCTTGCTCAACACTACTCATTTTTTCTATAAAAGCAAACCCCACACAACATCAAGTAAGGTTCACGGAAGAGGAAGAGAGAGAGATGAAGGAAGAGGAAGAGAGGAAGAAGAGGAAAATGAGGGAGAGATTAAAGAGAGTTATCTTTGTACTCCTATTATTCCAAATTATAATGAAAGCACCACTGCTGCCCCGAGGACGTACTCCAGTCACACTGACTGTAGAGGAACCTCGTAAATTTTGTGTCTTGCTTATTTATTCTACTGCACCCATCGTCGATTTTACAACACATAAGTAGTTTTCATGAGCATTTTAACATTTATAGGATGGTTAACAGGGTTCCCAACAGATTCTAGATAATATGACCACTAGCATTTGGGCCTAATAATATACTCCAGTATGTGGGCCAGTATAGTTTAAGCAACATGTGGATCCATGGTCCATAAATTTGGGCATGAAAAAGAAAAAATAAACCCAAAGAAATTCCATGACTCGAAAACACCTCTCAAGTTTTTAAGGGAACAAAGTTGAAAGTATTTTTGGTTGGTAAATGATTGAAAAAGTCACTTTTGGAGAAGTTTACAATGAGTCAGTAGGTTTCAATCTTTTCACGTTCGTATCAATTTATGTATTTTTTCTGTTTGACTTTATGATCCTTCGTTAAATTGATGACATGACAAGCGTGTGAACTATTTCTGAGTTGACGTGGAAGCTACACCCAAAGTACAACCAATCATACAATTTGGTCCCAATGGTGCAAAATTTGCTTCTATACAGCCTAGAAACAGATTCCACATCCACCAAATCATTAATTTAACGTAAAATCATAAAATTCAATAAATTGAAGACATAAATTAACACGACTTTAAAACTTTATAGTGCAATTTGAGAAAATTAAAATCCTACTACTCATTTTGAAAATATGAAAATCACCTAAAACGCAGAGAGAGTAAATACAACGACACCAACAAAATTGTCTTTTCTATATATCTCTCTAGCTTTGTTTAATCCTTCAATCCTTTTACCTTTCTCATTGGGGTTTAAGAATTAAACAGTAATGACAAAGCCAGATTCATGATCTAGATTTACCTTTTTGTACCATCCCTAAACCAGAATCTCCAACTCATGACTCAATTATCTATTAGGTTTCAGATTCAGCTACAAATTAGGTCATTCCTCCTATTTTCCTTACCAGTTCCTCTACCATTGACTCTCCCACATACAACAACCCCAACAGAAGTTAAACCTCCAACAAACTTCATCAACCTCCACTTCTACGAGCCTCTTCCATTTCATATATATTCAAACCATCCCTACCAACAACCTGCACCATTTTTATACTCTAAACCGGTGAGTTCGAGAGAAGCGAAAATATGACAGTTAAGGCCACTCAATGGCTCCTCCTAGGCCATCTCCTAGTGCAGGTTTCTATGGTGTGTGCCAGAGTTCCAGCAATCATTGTGTTTGGAGACTCTACTGTGGATGCAGGGAACAACAACCAGATATCGACAGTCCTAAAGAGCAACTTTGAACCCTACGGTCACAATTTCTATGGAGGCTTGGCTACTGGCCGGTTTTCCAACGGTAGGCTTGCAACGGACTTCCTTTCTGAAGGTTTTATGATCAAGCCGACCATACCTGCATACTTGGATCCTGCCTATAGCATTTCGGATTTTGCCACCGGAGTTTGCTTTGCCTCTGCCGGAACTGGCTATGATAATGCTACTTCTGATGTGCTAGTAAGTCGCATTATGACTCAATCTAGTACGCCTAACATGCGGCAATGACCTTCGGGCCAAATAACATCTCCTTCCCCCCTCAGGTATGGGGTGGAAAGGCGAGTTCGTAGGTTCAATACCTGATTGATGCATGAGTGAATCAACAAATTGAAAACAGAACAAGGAAAACTAATCTAAAAACATAAAATAGTTGTTTCCAACAATTTTCAGAAACTCAGTTAATTCTGAGTTCTAATCATTTCAATCATCTTATTGCTTTCGTGTCGTTTCAAATCAGAATAGTTATACAAAATTAAAATAAAGACATACAGGCTTGTTTTGTTTACAGCTGCTAAACTGATCTTGCAGTCTGTGATACCTCTTTGGAAGGAACTGGAGTACTATAAGGAATACCAGAAGAAGCTGCGAAGCTATCTAGGCAACGATAAAGCTAACGAGGTTCTGGGAGAAGCACTTTACCTGATTAGTATAGGAACTAATGATTTTCTAGAAAACTACTTTGTATTTTCACGCAGACGATCTCAGTTTTCCATTGAGGAGTACCAAAACTTTCTACTAGGAATTGCTGGAAATTTCATCAGAGAGCTTTACCAGCTTGGAGCTCGGAAGATGGTTATAAGCGGCCTTCCTCCAATGGGTTGCGTGCCACTGGAGAGAACTACAAATATCATTTCTGGGGGTGTTTGTAATGGGAAGTACAATGATGTGGCTAGGAGTTTCAACGAGAAGTTGCAGGGATTGGTTAAAAAGCTCAAGAAGGAACTGGTTAAATTTCAACTTGTTCTTTCAGACCCATACGATATTGTCTCAGAAATCATTCGAAACCCATCCTTTTTTGGTGAGTTCTATGGTCTTGTCTTCACTATGATTCCAATTCTATTGTCACTTACAGATTTTGTGCATGACATAAAAAACAATCTGGTAAATTTCCTATTTTGCAGGATTTGAAAATGTAGCAAAAGCCTGCTGCGGCACAGGAATGTTCGAGATGAGCTATCTGTGTAATAAGATAAACCCGTTCACATGTTCAGATCCAAATAAATATGTATTCTGGGATGCCTTCCACCCCACAGAGAAAACAAATGCCATTGTTGCAGATCATGTATTTAAAACTGACCTGGTTCAATTTCTATGAGAAGTACAAAGTATAGAATGCGGTGTATGTAATTTATGTTCTAGTAGTCTTGTCTGTGGCACCATCCCATTACTTATATAAAAGATATGATCGTTCATTTTTCCCGACTCTAAGTTTGACACCGACAGAGATGCCATACAGATGAGATGAGTATTTAAACAAAAACATATTACCTTATAAAACTACCATTAAGGTCTACAAAACCATATTGAATACCAAGTACATAGGGCTGGACATGAAAATAGAACATAACTTAAAACGGATGACTGAGGCTGCAATTACTCATGAAATGGTTTCTTACGACATACGGTACCAAGAATTATACAATGCTTCTTAGAGAAAAGATTACCGTGGGGTGAAACCTCAAGCCCAACAAAACACTCTTCAACTTTTCGTCACACTCGACCACATTCTTGTTGTTCGGATCCTATGCGAGCAGATTACTTTTCTGGTCAGAATGCAGAAAAAATCTACACCATGAAAGCATTAAAACTGTGTTGCACGGTTAGAATCCAATAAAGGATATGAAGGCAAGGTGAATGCTAATATACTTTTCCCATTTGCTTCCCTAGTTCACAAGCAACATCAGCAACAAGAAGTCAAAACGTATTTAGATGACTAAACCCTAAGAACTGCTTCTTAATTGAAACTAGCAAACATCAAGCACCATAACTAAGACAAAACATCACGGAAAGAATTATACAGCACCATTTTACTTCATAGGATAACATTAAACTGAATGCACTTTAATTTGCAAGAACACACAGATTGCTTATATACTTGATGGAAGAAACTACATATAATTACCTTAGAATTTGACCTAGCTAAAAACCCCTTCTCAAGTAATCCTACATGTCTGACACACCGAAACCAAGGGGTAATTATGTGTTTTTCTATTGTCAACTTATTAAAAAAAGGGATAAACGGGTATGCCGTTACAGTTAAATGGGTACCGTTACCCGTTTATAACCGGTTATCTATATAGGTATACTTGTTTATAGAACTACCAACGGATAAAAGTTAAACGGGTAATGACTTGAAAAGTTATAAATAAATAACCACGGTTATCCACCCGCAATAACTGTTGCTGATCTCTAATTAAAATTGGCTTGCAATGAGTGAAATGGATATTGGCGTAAAAGCATCTCCCAAAATGCTTGCTACATTAAGGACCGTAACTTGCTAACAGTTGTCCCCCTTTTTACATTTCAGAAGAATAACGGAATAGGGATCTCGTACTTGAAAAGCCTTACTATAGCAAGCATTGTGGTAGATGGATCTTAGCCTAGTTCTAGGAGCATACCCAATGGAGGCTTTATCCTTCATGAAGTTGCTACATTCGAAGCCCTAATGAGAAATTGTATTCCCAATGAACCGGAAAATGAGGCTAGATCCATCACTTGGGCTAGCAACTTTTTTTATTGGGTAGCAAAAAATTAGGCTATATCCAACTCAAAAAATGAGTTGGGTCCACGAGAAAAGTAGTTATCCATGTGAGCCAAATTTTGCCTCTCTTTCCCCACTTGCGAATACACATATATTCTCATTTTATTCTTTTTTTAATTCTTTCTCTTTACATATTTTTGTTCAAAATGTCCTCCACCATTTTATTTGTATGTTTAATGCTTAAGACATAAAAGGATATAAGATGTTCTACTAAAAGGGTTTACTTTGTTATTTTCTAAATTAAAACACACTACATATTAAAATGACATTGGAAATTTAGAGACATAAACCGAAAACATAAACAAACAATACACCTAAATTGCAAGGGCATTACAATTTAGTTATGAGATAAAATCAACGGATAAGATTGAGATAAGAGAACGTAATCCAAAAGTTCATAAGTGATGAAATCTAATTTAGTCAGAATATGAATTTTTTTAGCCCCATATAAAGACAACTCGTTTAAAAATCAACTTAAGAAAAGATTACACAAATTTTTTTTATCTCGTAATCAAATTATTACATAAATAAAGCTATAGAGTCAAAAGTAACAAGGCTCTCATTGGAAAAGATTATGTTATAAAGTCCCAAAGATTTTTTGGAGCTCTAAATTGGGCCCTCTCCCACAAATTGCTTCCATTTCCATGGTACCGTAGAGATCAAACACCGGAATAAGCTCATGTACTTGAAAGGGCTTCGTAAACCCTTGTTAGGCAGATAGTAACCCAAGAGGTCAGGACCCTGTATGATGAAAACATCTGACTGAAAGATCAAGATGAGTTTGCAGAAGTAGAGAGAGGGTTTCAAGTCCAAGGCTTGGAGAGAGAGATTAAACCAATTCGAATCATAATCTACGTAGAACAGGAATAAGATGAATTCACAGTTGCTCCATGAAACTACAATTGGACAAAGAATTCAACAAATACATAAATCCGCAACTGTCTGTGACAACAGAGTTCGTAAACCTCTCAGGGAATAATAGTGTACATAAAATTTTCATTCACTTTCGATCGTTTAGGCACTTTGATAATTGCCTGCCCTTGGTCCTAAATCATTCCCCAACAACGTTAACATTACAAATAAGGAGCCCGCTTGCGAAATCTTCTATAGCGATTGGCACCATCTAAATCCCGGAAAAACTGTAATACGAGTTGAAACCATACTATGCTACAACAAACACCAGGATACTCAAGACGAGCAATGCTCCATCAAGAGTTCATGATACTTCTCAGAACTGTTTTTACCTATTGGTCGTATGGATTTTTGAAATTCTTCAAGAGCTCTGGGATATCATAACCCAGCATTTCATCGACGGCATCTATCATCTTAGGCTTTAACTTCTCGAAATTGTCAATGCTGTAACCACTCAAGATGTCCCTGAAGTGGTCTACGTCTGGGAAATCCCCTGGAGGTAGATGGTGCTCCCTCTGAACCTGTATAGTACGTCAAAGTGTGAGCATTATAGAGTAGAGAGTGTGCATACGACAGGGGGAGGGAGGGAATAGTACCTTTTTAAATTCATCTTCCAAATTATCAATAAGCCTCTGTTGAGCCTTAGCCTTCCCCAATATGGCAGGCATCTCCTTCTTTAAATGGCTAATTATGTAAGCATGTATCTTGGCAGCTCTGGCACGCTTCACAAATTCATTGATCTGCGAAAAACAAAGGTCATCAAAATTCCATTCCATATGAACCTGCAAGAAACATTCAGTTTCTAACAAGAAATAAAACCAGAGAGCAACTTGGTAAAGATTCAAGATACATAAATATAACACTCACCCTGCGATCACAAGCCTTCTTTGGAATATCCTTTAAATCAGCAAGAAGATCCTCCTGTTCCTTTTCAAAGAGTTCTTTCCCAACTGGACCCGTAGCAGCCTCATTTACAGGTTTGTCATTGAAGGAGCTGCAAAAGAGAAAATTAGCTTGCAACGATCGAACCAAGGTATTTGCAAGGAACATTGGAATATATTTGCAACTACAGGATTTGCTTCCAAGGAGTTAATGAATGCAAGGATGGAGAGGCTACCCAATATAAACTCGCATGACCTCAGGAGTATTAAGAACCTTCCCAAGCGACCACATCAATGCTCCATAAACCCTCATCAACTGCTTACCAAGAATGAAAAATGACTTAAGCGCAGCATCCACTGACCTAACTAAGTTCCCACAAAAATATGTAGAAGGATAATAATCAAAGAGATCCATGTATTGCCTATGCTTACTTGTTGGGTATCAATTTGATCTGCCTTGTTCAGAACAACACGAATTTTATCGTCATGGCCATGTAAAGATGAAATAACGCGCTTGAACTCATCACTGACATCAAGTTTGTGAGGATCAAACAGAAGTAGTATGAGGTCACACTTTGCAGCAAACCACGAAGTTACCCCAGTAAAATTGTAGGCTCGTTGTGTCCGTTGCTTCTCTCCGGATAAAACTCCAGGAGTATCCACAAATGTAATGTGTTCTAGCAGCTTGGATATAAAAATGTGTAAGCTTTAGGTGTTTCAAAGGGAAATTCGGAGAATTTCAAGGTGATTCTGAAAGATAACTCACAGAATGTGGCATTTGAGAACACTCAAACTTTGACAAGAATGCTGTTCCAAAAGTTGTGAGACCGCTAAATGGCATGTCAGCTTGGACGGCAATGGTATTCCCAGGAACACTTCTTTCATCAGGTCCAGACTACATGCAAGAAGAATTAACTAGTAAACAATATTAATTTCAGAAACGTTAACAGAAAACAAAAAACAAAAGACAATACTGCAAATGGAATGTGGAAAAGTTTAATATCTATGAAAAACCAACAGAGTATATAAGGGTAACAAGTGAAATATTGTTTTATTGACAATGGCCAGAAACACAAAATGTGCCTCAATTTCTCTCCAAATTCCTAGAACTAGGCTAATAATAAGCTTAGTACCCTATCCATACCCTTGGCATTCTGCCACACTGCTCTGCAATCTGTCTTCCAATTCCAGACTCATGACTGGTATGAGAGACAATTTCAACCAATAGAAACCAGACAAAATACAACTGTCTTTTTTCTATTGAAATTTAAAATACAAGAGTCTCTAATATATAGAACAAAACGCAAGATTACATTGTCAAAAGTACCAATGCACCCTAGTTTTAATGAAATGTTAAAGGATATATACCCCTATTGAAAATTACCAAAAAGGGTGACACATAAACATAAAGAAAAAGTTTCTTTAAATTGAAAGCACAAAAATTTAAGGCAAGCCATGGATGGCTATCTGTTTAAGAAGTATAGGGATTTTTGGTATCCTTCTTGAATCCAACTTTTTGTTTTCGAAACTAATGAATATCAAGTAATTTAGCTACATTTGTCATTTTTGAAAGTAAAAAATTGGATCCAAGAAGGATAACAAACAGGCTCTTAGTTTCTACCTTCTTACTGAGTCCCTGTAAAGCCTAATTATATGGCTTTTTAACTTGCATGCAACCATATAAAACATTTAGTTTAACTTTTGCTAAGCAATTCAAAACTGTCTTAATGACAACATAAAAGAAGATAAATTGGCAATTACCATAACAACAACAAATCTATCGGTTGTAGGCTCGGGACCAATGTGAGCTCCTGTCAAAAGTAAAATAAGATAAGGGATGAAATAAATGAACACACTTTCTGTGCAAGACAAATAATTACACAAAGACACACTTTCCCAGAGGATAACTTGCCTGGATAACTACTTTTAAGCAAATGTTTAATGAATGTTGTTTTCCCAGTGGAGTATTGACCCAAAAGCATAACCATGGGTTTAGCATCAAAATCACTATTTGTCTGCAGAATAAAGCAAATAAATATCAATTGATAACTATAGCATGCCACAATTAGATATATGTTTGAGAAGATCCAATAAAAAAAAATGAAATAAAACTATGAGGGACTGGGCATTAAATCTGATGAAAGAACTAGAAGCAAGGAATAATTCTCACTCACCAGTAAGGGGGACACAAAATCGTTGAACTTGTAAGTAACTTCTAATGGCTTCAGCTTCTGAACATACAGTCTCTTCAACCCATCAATAATTGATGTTACAGAAGAAAGCGGTACCTAAAAATATGCCAAAGATTTTTTTATAAGGTATTAAACGGGGTGAACAACTCATGTCTACCCAACAGTATTGCAAATTTCATCACAGGAAAATTGATAACCAACTCTGACATATCACGCATAAAAAAACCTAAAACTGACGTATGCAAGGTTCTCTCTCCATTTTTTTCACTATGTAAAATGGCCCCTTCTAGCCTTTCTTGTGGACGCAAGAGTCTTAATTGACTCAAAGCTTTTGCATGACCTTGATAAACTTAACCTAATAAAAACATAAGTATTTTGCAATCAGCTTGATGTATAACAACTCGGAGAGACTGAAATGCAATACTATCATAAATTTCTCACGAAAAATGAAAAAATAAACTCAACTTATCCAAATAAGAAAATTCAAGTTCGTATCCAATAGAAACAATTTTAGGATAAATCCCTTTTTCTGAATACCGTGAAAGCAAAAGGGCAATTGCCTCCAAAAATAAGAAACAACATATACCTTTTTTGCTGATTTTGAAGAAAACCAAAGCGCTGAAGGTGATTGTTGCACCACAGCAGTACCTGCGTCACAGATTATATGTAAATAGACAGCCAAAACCAAAAGTAGCAGTACACATCTCATAGTTAGAGAAACTCCTCACCATTTACTTCGTTTTCATTTGACTTGTGCGTACGCTTTTTCTTCTGAATAAATTAAGTAAACAAAATCAAATTGCTTCAGCCATATACAATGAATTAATTAAAAATAAATAAATCAATAACAATGAGTTACACAAATAAGAAAGGTTTAAAAAGCATATGTACCGCTGATAATAATGCATCCAAACCCTCCATAACAGGAGGCTTCAGACTTTCCACGTCAACTGAAACACAGCATTCAAAGTTTAAGTTACATGTGTGCTAAACAAGAAATTAAAATTAATTAATAAATAAAAAATACTTGTGCGCTATTCATATTCATGAAGAAGCAGGCATTACAAGTCGCCAACTTATACATGAGTATCTACCAAGCATGCATTCCAACACAAAGTTAAACAAATGAAACCCACCATTGCTATTCTGTAAACCGTGTGTAATATCATGTCCAGCTTGTGCAAGAGAAACTAGCTAGAAACAAAACAGTAACATGTCAGATTCCTATCAATCCAATATTGATTTTTGCTATATATGGAAAGGAAAAATAACAGTTTATAAAATAACCTGCATAGCGGCAACGAACTCACTAAAACCAAGATATCCCTGCCTCTTTGAATCGGCAATGGCCCAAACCTTAAGAAAAGGAACGAACTTAATAAATAAAAAAACCTCTATAAAGCAGGCTGGAAGCCACCAAAAGAAAAAAATGATATTTGACAAATGTATTGTAAACCCAATTCAAGCAACAAAGTTCAACCAAAGTATAAAAAAAGGAAGGGGCTTTGCTACAAATGCATTGTGATGTTTGGCATAGATAATAATCTTAAGCTTGAATTAATCAAAGTAACCCAATCTGCAAAATCAGATGCCAACTTCAACGGCTCTACTCGCCTATTACGCGTCACAATAAATCCGCATTGCTCAACGGAAATACAAACCCACAATCCTAACAAAATGTATTTCTGAAATGATACGACAACAAATTAACTGAGCTTACACTAACCCCTACATCAAAAACAAATTCACCAAATACTAATAGTATTGAATTACAGCAAAAACGACAAACAAATGAAAACGAGACGCACTAATTTGATAAAAGAAAATATCAGATAAACAAAATAAAACGCAAATTAACCTGCTTGAGATCCTGCCGATTCAGATTGGACATGCCGAAGAACTTTATAGCATCACCCCCGGTAATGCGGCCATCACTGTCTGAACAAAACCACAGGAAAACAAAAAAAGAGAAACTCAATTACAGTTGCTCAATTTTCTCGGGAACCAAACAGAAAACCAAGAAATTTTCCTGGAAAATGCGTGTTGACAGACTGACAGTGTAAAATGTAAGCACGCACCTGAATCAGCGAATCGAAACCATTCCTGGTAGATTTTCTGATGCTCTTTGGAGCACGAACTGATCGGAGCTGAAGAAATTTCCATAAATCGTAACCCGAGAGAGAAAGAATCTGATTGAAAATTTGGGATTTTCCAGATTTAAATTTTCCAAACTTCTTAAAAACGGAGACGCTCTTTGATGGGTTTGTTTTTATTTCTCTTTCCCCCAGGGTGTCCTACTCCTTCTTACCGACGTAAAGGCGTTAAACCTTGCCTCACACGGCGTCGTTTTGATGAGTTGGCATGACGGGACGTTTTACTTTAATCGGAGGTCATGTGGAAGTCAAGGCCTGAAACGGCGACGCATCCGTTTCGTTTTCGTAGTTGTGTGCATCACAAGTGGCACGCGAAATAATTGGCAAGTTGTTACTTCTTCTTGTCGTTGTGACTAAATTGCGAATGTGTAACATCCAAACCTTACAACAGCAAAATTCTGCTACTAAATGTCTTTTTCTATTATTCGTATTGGTGGAAGCCGGCCCGAAAGCACAATGGAAAGAAAATGACAAATCTATACGACCATTTCGCAGATGGAAATATGAGTATATACAGTTTGCGGCTGGAAAGAAAAATTCATGTGGTAAAAATAAGTTGGCAAACATATATGACTGTAATCTTCAAGCCACTGTTAATAACAAGCATTTTTATTGGTAAAAAATAATTAATTTCATTACAATCCTATATAAACAAAACAGACAAAAAAGAGTCAAAGGAGACTGACAATCCAAAACAAAGAGGGAGACCCTCACAAAACTTAATCCTAGAAAAATTAGACAACAAACCATATCAAAAAAGAAGCTCTAATTTCCAAAGAAAGATGCAAAAAGTAAATCTGAAAGCCAAATAAAGTCATCAAGAGCTGCACCATCCACAGCCATATTTCCAAGGGAGATCAGATGAAGTAAAACACCATTGTTATGACGTGAGTTGGGTACCACACTTCGCCTAATTTTGTTGACATGCCAATTCGGCAGTGAGTAGGGAGAGATGGGTCTTGTTAGAGGGGTTACGTTGGGGATGGGGAGAAAAAGCAAAATAGTGGAAAGGGAGCGATGATGAACGTCGGAATATCATGTCACCGACTCTCAAACCGGCAACGGAGTCGGTGGTGGTGAGTGAGGCAAGGGAAGGTGAGTTTCTAGAGAAAAGGAGAAGTTTTCTCTCTCTAAGCCTCACCGCAGAAATAATACTTTTGTCAATATCAAGCTTGAAAAGTTCTTACATGCTAAGCTTGTAACTATATGAATTCATGATGCACAGCTCGCTCAATGCAAAATAGTTTGTGAAAATTTCTATTTGATAAGCGTGTAACAAGGAATTTAACACATTTACATTGCTATTTTTTTCAATACAATTATAATTACAACTTACAAATAAAAGAAAGTAAGAGAACAACTATAAGGGGAGAATTACATACAGTGGTGAAAACTAATGGAAATATTATATTAGACCAAATATATACGTCTCCTAAATGCACCCTTCAAATTCCAAAACCCTATATTTTCCAAAACTCCATTGGGTTGCAATAATACACATTCCTACACAGTTGCTGTTGGACTATTGTCTCAAGAAATTCCAACTGTTTTACCCAACAACCAAAGAATCAATGATAGCTCAAGCATAAATATGGTGTGGAGTGTAGTCCTGTCCAATGTAAATCCGTATATAGTAATACCAGCTCTGTTATTTTCCAAATATGTCACTGCAACAACAACCAATATTCCATATCATCAAATTAAGCGATACAAAAGACTAATGTGTGTATAACATGGGAGGAATTGCACATGACCACTTGCACAGGAATAAAAAATGTGTTGATAACATGTTGTCGCATTTTGTTAACTACAATGTCATCAACACATTATCTACGACTTATCGACAGTTTGTTCTTTATTCAAGAACGACGCCCCTTCCATATATGGTCAAAATCTCTATGTAAACTATCCTAAAACATTATTTTCTCCATCCCATCATCTAGGGGATTATTGTGATTCCATTCTTGACTATAATTTATGATCAGTGCAAACTAATCAATGAATAAGAGTTGTTAATGACATGGATATGTGCTATTTAATTAGGCTGGCTTACCTAGAGCTTGTCTCTTTTGATAAGAGATTGTACTATATGCATATGATGGAACAAACTTGGCGTTTTCCAGTTCATCTTGATCATCACTTGCCAAATCACTGTCTGATTCTCTATCACTACTGGCACCAGAAACCACTCGGCCATTCCCGGTCTCATCAGGCGGCGGAGAATCTCCTTCATTCGCATCAAAGGATTCCAGTGTGGCGCAAACGTGCCACTTTGTAGCAAGGCATGTGACTGCTTGGGCCTTGTGTGTGATTTTGGTTGCACTGCGCAGTAAGATGAGGACTCCAGTGACTAAAGTTATGGAGCATAACTGCACCAAAAAAATAAAACATCATCACTGAGATTAGTTTTTGTTCATAAAATGATTCTCTGAGGCTGGAAAGTAACCCAGTTGATTATCATCTCTCTCACTCATAACCAAATTAGTCCTTTTTCTTCTTGAAAGGGAACAGAAAAAACATTAAAACAGATCCTCTGCGGATTCTGAGCTATACAAATCAACACGTGAAAACTGGAAATGAAGGCATACCGCAAGTTCACCGGATCTATAAACATCAAGATTGGCAGTGGCACTAGGCCTGGTTGTGATGAGCAACAAGGAAAATTGGCTGCCCGTGACCAAGATCAATGACCATAGGATGAAACCTCGGTATCTATGACTTATGATTGTTAAGTGCCTTCGGATCCTAAGGTGCTCGGACAACACTGACCCGACATCAGATTGCTCTTGGAACACAGTGGCAAAGTCTTGGAGCCGTAGGATTTGGAGGTAGCATATCAGACGGAACAGAACGCACACGAGGAAAAACACAGTTGTACGATACAACCACGAGCACAACTCTAGCGTGCATGCTACCACGTCACTCACGTAAACATTGCCCAGAAAAGGCATTTGCGAGGCTCTAGATGCGTACCACCAAATCTTATATACACTCTCCGCGGCAAAGCATGGCATTACAAAGATGCAGAGAATCTTCAATGATCTCTACAAGGAACAACATACGTGTGAGTTCGAGAAACAGAGAAAGAAGATACAAGACGTACCTACCTTGTTGTCTACTTTTTGCATAGTGGAGTAAAATGTCAATAGCATTATTCACATTTTACTCCACTATGCGAATAAAAACCCAACAACATGTATGTTCTACGTTCAACTGAGCTCATCGAGTCTGCCCAGCCCACATCTATGCAAAATCCTGGTTTCGCCCTAACCACGCTTATTAATTTAATTTCTACTCATTGTTTTACATTGAATCAAATTCTGTAGTTTCATAATGTTAAGTTTTGGTGTCATTCGATTCAGTGGTTAGTTTTGTTAGGGTTCCTTAATTATTATGGTGATCAAGCTCTACATAGTTTCTATTAATATACTGCTTTTCAGATGAGGTGGTTTTGTATCAAATCGTTTTCTTCTAAAAAACTAAACCTAATTTAATTTCCATTCTAAGCACAATTCAAATTAGTAAAACAACTTGTGAAAAAAAATACCCATTAGAAAACAAAAATCAATGGAGAATTTGAATTAAATAACTCACATTGAGCTGTTGTGTGTATTCCCTCCTGACCGTCTCGCTCTCATTATAAAGCTTATCGAAAAACAAGAACCTCCGGAGCCCAAACTTCCTCACAAACCATGACAGGCACAAAAACGACACCGTCGCAACGCTGCTCAAAGACAATTGCACTACACTATCATAAGGCCTCTTGTGCTTGCCATCACACGATGCACATGTGAACACAAAATGGGAAATGGCAGGAACAACGATTGCAAACAAGATGAATATGGACCAAGAAATGCATGCCCTCCATGCATTAGACTGGTCCACACACATCCATCGTACGTACGATCTAAAACTCTTTAATTCATCTTGTACGTGTGAAACGCAGCGTCCTAGCCCTGTGTTTGTCTTGTTGTTCTGGTTTAACAAGCCCTCCCTGACATCGTTTCTCATATTGGGGGTTGATGAATTTGGTTTTTAGGTTTGAATTTGTTTTCCAGCTTGAGAAGAACATGATTGGTTTGAGCTATATTTAGAAAGTGTTTGTAGAGAAATGTGGAAACAATAGGTTTGTGTTTTGTGAGTGACATGATGTGGAACGATCCATTGTGGATTATATATTGCACGAGGTCAGTTGATTGTGCGATTTTTCTTTAGAATGTCTTAATTTGTTGGAAGTTTGAATGAAAATAAACTATAAGTTCTTTTGTCCCCCATTGACGAAACAAGGTTTTCCAACACCAATTTATAAGGTTATGTAAATAAGATTTAGTAAATTGGATTACACAGAGAAGGTCGGGACTTGGGCTTAGCTATATATTAAACGTCAAAAGAGGGGCCTTGGGCTTAGGCGAGTTCAAATAAAACATGTTTGGTTTTTATCCCTTAACAGAAACAACATAAAACATAACAACGAAATACCTCATATTTTCTATATCCAGTGTTCTAAAAATCGGTTTAGGCGGCGCCTAGGCGCTAGGCTGTGGTTTGTGATAGTGATTTTACCAGTTGTAAAACAAGGGTTAAACTATAGAAAATTCTTGCAAGAGAACAAGTGTTTGTAGTATAGAATGGCTCAAGCAAGATCAATCTCCTCAGGGACTGATATAAACAATTTACTAGTTTTTGTGTATTTAACTTAGTTAACTCTAAGAACTACACTAATTCGACAAAATTAAATACTAATGTACATGACTTAAACAAATATTTAAAATGGGAATTAGCTTATAGGAATAGTGATCCAACTAAACAACATAAGTAAATATAGAAACTCAAGATAATACAAATAATTGAAGAAAATTAGATTGACAAGGCGCTAGAGTTCAACCTTTACCAACAACACTCCTATGTAGCTATTCCAATTGCTTAAGTAATCGAAAACACACATGCTTTGAAGGTTGAGTTTTCCTTGTGTATGTTTTACTTGTAACATTCAAGCTAAAACGCATACCACTACATGCAATTTATCCATGACATTTGGATTAAATATAAACATGAGTGATTCATTAATCTTGGTGAAAATCCTTTTGTTAAAGCATGCAATCCCTAAAAGTATTACATTAGGAGAAATTACAATCCTCAATCACAAGAAGCATAACCAATTTTAACGTGACATTCGTCCAAAATTGCATCCGATGACTTTTCTAAGCATCCTAATGGTGATCAAGCATCAAGGCATATAGATAGTTTAATTCAGTGATTGAAAATATCAAAGCAAACATGTAACAACACTTAAGCAATTGAAAGAGAAATCTATGTAACCATGTTGAGGCTCATGGCCTCACTCTAGCAAAAGGAAATTAGTTACACATATTTGTTTTAATACATAAGGAATTATTCATTAAAAATCAAGGAAAGAAAACAACCATTTTTTACAAGATGAGCTCTCTAATCATCTTCTCCTCAAAGAGAGGAGCATGCTTCTTCTTCTCTTCAAATTTGGAGTTGCGGCACCCCTTCTATTTCCTGTTATGTGCTCTCCCTCTGTTTTCTCTGCTCTCCCCTCTACCGTGTTCTGCACTCTTTGCAGAAAACTCCAATCAGTTTATTCCTCTTCTACGCACCTCTCTATTGCCTTATATTATTAGTCAATGGAGTGGGCAGTTGTTCTCTTCACTTTCTCCTCTCTGCTTTTCTTTTGCTCCAAAGGCCAATGAGCGGAATTAAAAACCCAATTTTATGCCAAGTGTTGATGACAAAGCATTTACTTTCTTATTTTATTAGCTAGAGTGGGCAGAATTGGCCATAACGTTTGGTAGACCAAAAGTCCTTAGATTTATGAATGAGATGTCCTTAGAAAGCTTGAAACGTCTATTTTCTTCATTCTTAAACTGGGAACAATTGGCTGGGAATTCTTGAGCTAAAAACTTGATATGATCATCTTCAATCTTTTATGAATCAGCTCCAACTAGAATTACTAAAAAATTTCACCGTTTGCATACTTTTCCACCAAACTTGATCCTGCTGCTCCTAGAAACACAAAATGGTAAAACCATCTTACAAACTTAAAACTTCCAACTAAACTAGACAAGAAAAGAAATATAAAAGGGGGGAAATATACAGTATAAATATTGGTTCATCAGTTTGTCGCCGTAATTAAACCAAAATCGTTAAAGAAATCGGCAAGGGTATTAAGCGGTGCCTAGACGGGCGCTGGGCAGGCTAGGCGGTCCCGCTTTGATAAGAAGTCGATTGCAATGTCTTTCTTCCACTGCGGTTTGGACGGCTCGACGACGGTCTCAACAATTTCGATCTATAACTGCAGGGTAAAAAAAAAGAGCGATTTGCTGGGATGAGAGAGATAACCTCGATCTACAATTGCAGAGTTGAAGAAGAGGGACGGTTTGGTTGTGGGGAGAGAGAGAGAGAGAGAGAGAGAGAGGGTAACTACAATTGCAGAGAACAAATGGATCGGCGCTAGGGTAACTAATTAGTTAGGGTTTTTTTTTAGTTAGGAACTTAGGTGGCACTTAGGTGGCAGTTATTTAAATTTAGGGACTATTTTTTCTTTAATAAGAAAACAAGCCCAATTCTTCTTTTAGTGAAAAACAAGGCCCAATAATGATTAAAACAAATGGGCTGACTAAATGTTACAAAATCAACATTAAACGTCCTAAAATTTTACACATATACTTTGTTGATGCACAAAACCGGGGGGTCTTGGAACAACGTAAATCCGACCGTGAATCTGCAAGAAAGTAAAGAACACAAGATGTATCGTGGTTCACCCCAATGTTTGGGCTACGTCCACACTGATGTTGATTATGTATGTATTACAAGTGTGAGAGGGAATCCCCCCAGAGAAAGAGAGAGTTTGAGAGAATTTCTCTGTTTATGAAAGGGTTGCTCTGAATATGAGAGCCTTTGTTTGGGGATGTGAGGCCTCTGGATTGTGAGGGTGAGAAGTCCTTTTTATAGACTAAGGGCTCCTCCCTTTTTACATAAATCATGGGCTCAATGTTTGGAAGCCCATGTAACGAGGCCTAATATAATATGGTACCAACAGTAGTCCCCCAAGTCTTTAGTCAAAAGAGTCTTTTGGCTGGAGACTTGAAATTCAGTTCATGTGTGGGCCGAAGTAACTAGATGTCGTCTAGAACTGATACTCGATATGAGGCGGTGCTCAATGTGAAATGATGCTCAACTAGAAGTAGCACATGTTGTGAGGCTGCTCGGCTTGTGGCTTATGTTGCCTTAGTTGGCTCGGCTTGTGGCGTTGAAGGTGAGATAGTCCATTTTATAGAATAAAGGCTCGCTCCTCAATACATAAATGATGGTTTAGAGTTGATGCTCGCGGCGAAGTGGTTGCTCAATAGGCTGCGATGCTCTCTAATGATGGTGAGGGAGTCCATTTTATAGAATAAGGGCTCGCTCCTCAATACATAAATGATGGGCTAAGAGTCTCTCTCTAATGAAGGTGAGGGAGTCCCTTTTATAAAATAAGGGTTCGCTTCTCAATACATGAATTATGGGTGTTATCTAATAAAAGTACGGGAGTCCATTTTATAGAATAAGGGTTCGCTCATCAGTACATAAATAATGGGCTAAGTCCCCCAAGTATTTTTCATGAGGCCCAGTTGCGGAAGCCCAATATATGGTACATAGTGTAGTCCCCAAAGTCTTCAGTCAATAGAGTATGTTGGCTGGAGACTTCAAATTCAATCCATGTATGGGCCGAAGTGGCGGTTGTTCGTAGGCGGTCTTTGTACCATGCACTGAAGCTTTGAAAGTGAAGTTTTATATGTGAGGCTTTGAAAGTGAAGCTTTGAAGCTGGAGCTTTTGTAAATGAAGCTTTGAGGTCGGAGCTTTGTAAATGAAGCTTTTGAAGTTGGGGCTTTTGTAAATGAAGATTTCGAAGCTGGAGCTCTGTAAATAAAGCTTTCGAAGCTGGAACTCTATAAATGAAGCTTTCGAAGCTAGAGCTCTGTAAATGAAGCTTTCGAAGCTAATTGACATGAGTGATGCTCATGAATGTTTATGTTGATTGACATGAGTGATGCTCATGAATATTGACATAAGTGATGCTCATGAATGTTGACATGAGTGATGCTCATGTATGATGGTGATTGTCATGAGTGATGCTCATGTAAGATTTTTTTAAGGACTGGTTGTACTTTTGATCACCTGGTTTGTGATAATAACGGCCGGCTGCTGAATAATTTTGGAGTACTGGACGTACTTTTGATCACCTAGTTGGTGATAATAGCGGGTGAACCTTAAGTGGAGGAATGAAGGTTGGAGTTTGAAGCCATAGGGCCTGGCTTTTTTGTGCATATGGGCCTTCGCCCTCCACATAACATTCCAGCCCACTATTTTGGGCTTGCCGACATTTTGCCCTTTTTTTTTTTGGCATGCTGCCTTCTTTACACATCAGTATAACTATATAATAATTGCTCTAGTTTGCAGAAGACAACTTAATAAAATATTCATCAATGACAGTGGGTATGGGTGTGCCATGCTTTCCACTTCCTCCTCAGCTTTTCTCCATCTCCAGACATCTTTTCCTTTTTCATTATTTTCCTCTTTTTTTTCTTCTTTTGCTTTCTGCTTTTGCTTTCTCAGAAAATGGGAACATGTATGATGAAAGTGTGGGCATCTTCTTTGGTACACTTTGATGCTTTTCATTTTCGAATACTTGAGAGCATTCTGAATTATTTGAACACCTATCTTTTGATCGAAGTTGGCAGTCACCAACTTTTCCAGCTCTTTTAAGGCATAAAGAAGGGCAGCACCACCACCAGGTATAATTCCTTCGTCTTTATTCTCTTTCTTTTGGCAGATGGCAAACAACACAAAGGAGAATAATAATAGAAATATTGTAAGAAAACTTATCTTCTTCCTGTTTTTTCTGCACGTTGTGGAGCCATGTTTTTTATGCAATACATCGTCAGCATCATGAGCTACGTCTTTTAGTTTCTTCACCCAGTCCTCCACCGCCTTGCCCCTGTGACGTGGTTGGTACGAAACATCGCCTAAGAACTCTTGAATTGCTAGTACCGATTGACGAAGCTTAGTTAGCTCTTTTTCGAATCCTTGGAAAAGCCTGATTTCTTGATCAGCAAATGAAGCGACCAAATTTAGTATTCCCTTCACCAGAAAAGTGTAGAGAATTTCTAACACCTTTGCAGGATCCATATTCGCGCAATAAAGGGAGATTAGAGAGAGGAATGCAGAAAACGATGAAACAGAGTGTCCGGCGAATCTTGTGGAGTGGTAACTTCTGGTGGCGGAGATTTGGGAAGAAGACGGTAGGGCTAGAGGCAGCCAGCTCGTCGTGGACGAGATCGCTGGTGGCGATATGAGGTATGCCGAAGAGGTGGCAGAGGCGGGAGGTGTAGGTTCATTTTCCGACGCCGGGGCAGCCGATGGAGACCTACCGGACATTCCTGTCCTTGACGTGGTGATGCAGGGGAATGAGCTTTGGGATGACGGAGGCAGACGCTTTGAGGTTAGTTTTAGAATTTTGAAAAGACGAGGAGCGGAAGCTCCGGAGCGAGAAGAAGCTTCCCGATCGTTGTGATCTCAAAACACGGTTCACATCCAGCTCTGTGCAGCTTCTTCATTATAGCAAGTGCTTCTCTATCCACCACTTTCATGGCATAAAAGCATTGCGGCAAACCACCATTGGGTTTCTTATCTGGTAAAGATACACATTTCCTATGTCTCTGGAGGAAGAAAAGCATCCCCTAACATTGTTTCAGCCCCAAATAAAGCCAACGAATCAACAATTATGTTGGATGGCTTCCCTTCAGTGGATTAGTCGAATGGGTTAGCCGAGTGGATGTCGGCGTCGCAACTGACGCAGAGAGCGACGGCGTCAGCTTTGCAAGTGACGGCGGTTGGGGCTTGCTTGCAGATCCCACACATCCAAACTCGTTGGTGGCGTGTGGTGAGCTTGTTATGGTCGAGGTCGGAATTGTCCTCTGTTGAGGTCGGAATTGTCAGCGGTCGGGAATCCCTTGTTGGACCGGAGTCGGTTCAGCCAGTTCGAACCGGACTTGGTGGTCGACATCGAATAGAGCATTGCTAAGGTGGACGAATCTGATTGGCCGAGTGGATACAGCTCGATGGGTTTCGACGCTGAAAATTGCATGCAGAGATGGAGATAAATTAGGTTTTCTCAAAATTGACTGGTTTGGTGCTTTTGGTTCTTGGGTTTCTGCAGATTCACGGTGGAGGTTGTGGTGAGGTTTCACGGTGGTGAAATGAAAAAATGAAAGAGAACCGACATAGCTTTTCGTGTCGTTTCCCAAATGTTGATGCACAAAACCGGGGGTCTTGGAACAACGTAAATCCGACCGTGAATCTGCAAGAAAGTAAAGAACACAAGATGTATCGTGGTTCACCCCAATGTTTGGGCTACGTCCACACTGATGTTGATTATGTATGTATTACAAGTGTGAGGGGGAGTCTCCCAGAGAAAGAGAGAGTTCGAGAGAGTTTCTCTATTTATGAGAGGGTTGCTCTGAATATGAGAGCCTCTGTTTGGGGATGTGAGGCCTCTGGATTGTGAGGGTGAGGAGTCCCTTTTATAGACTAAGGGTTCTTCCCCTTTTACATAAATCATGGGCTCAATGTCTGGAAGCCCAAGTAACGAGGCCCAATATAATATGGTACCAACATACTTAAATCCGCCTAGGTGGACTATATCACTCTAATATTTTTTTTTTATAAAGGATTGTAAACACGAATTTCCTGCGACAAATGAGACAAGAACATGTGTACAAAATAATTGTTTGTATTAATGTAAATTTAGGGTTATAATCTCTTTAAAACTTAATCCTCTTATTTAATCTCCGAAATGTAAGGTGTGTAGTGTTGGTGATCCAAATGACTTGATCTTAGATGAATGGATACTGTAAGGTTTTGGCTCTTGGCAATGGAGGAACCGGCATGTGTAGGGGTGCTTAGTGGGTCTTCAAGGGTTTTACGAAGAATGCGGAGAGCTTTCCAAGTCTTCTTGTGTGTTTGGGGAGTTTGAGTGCTTGAGAGCTTCAGAGTTTCAAAGCTTCAGTGTCTGGGCGTGAATGATTTTCCAGACCCTTTTCTTTATCTTGGAGCCTCTTATTTATAGACTTTCCAAGCCTTGACTACGGATGGATTTGGCCTTGATTGTGGGCTTGATTAATTGACGAAAGAACCAGTACTCGATTTATGGGCCGGTTCGTGATTTGTCTCCATCAATTAATATTTGATTTAATTAAATTAAAATCAAATAATTTATTTCCGCCAATGTTGACACGTGTCCTTCTTGATGACTCGTCCAATTTTGATGAGTCACATCCATGTGTACGATTTTGTGGGACACATGGCGTATGTCACATATGCCCTAGCCTGTTAAAACTTTAATACGTTGGAGAACATTTATTTCACCGAAATTTCGATGTCTACAAATGCCCCCATTTCAAGGCGCGTCGTATGCATGTGTTTGTCAGGTGTAGAATATGTGTTTTGAAGTCTCTTTGCATAGTGAATGTACTTTGACCACTATGATTTGAAGTCCTTCAATGTAGATGTCAATTCAAAAGCCGTTGAGGCTTGATCTTGAATTGGGCTGGAAATTTCTTCAAGGACTGTAGAGGGTTGGTCTTAAATTAGGCTGAAAGTTTCTTCAAGAGCCGTTGAGGCTTGATCTTGAATGAAATTGGACCACGAATAGCTTCATGTGGTGAGTGCTCTTCGGCTTTGTTGGAGTTGAATCGGCACATGTAGTTGTGCTTGTTGATTATCTGTGAGCTTGGTGAAGAACATGAGTGTTTCTTCTTTGGCCAGAGAGCTTTCTGGTTTCCTCCAAAGGTTTAGCTTTGCTTCATTTCTTTGGAGTTGAATTTGATCCAAAGGTGGTTGGCACTTGATCTTGAATCAGACTTGCCATTTCTTCAAGGGCCGTTGAGACTTAATCTTGAATGAAATGGGACCACGAGGAGTTTCACGCAGTGTGTGGTCTTCGGCTTTGTTGGGGATGAATCGTCACGTGTATTTGTTGTGCTTGTTGATTATCCACGAGCTTGATGAAGAGCACGATTATTTGAATTTGAATTTGGGTTTGGTTGTCGTTGTGTCTAGAATTTAGTACTAGACTACCTACATACCTTTTGTGGGATCAAACCAACGTCCACCGGAGAATTTGAATTAAATAACTCACATTGAGCTGTTGTGTGTATTCCCTCCTGACCGTCTCGCTCTCATTATAAAGTTTATCGAAAAACAAGAACCTCCGGAGCCCAAACTTCCTCACAAACCATGACAGGCACAAAAACGACACCGTCGCAACGCTGCTCAAAGACAATTGCACTAGACTATCATAAGGTCTCTTGTGCTTGCCATCGCATGATGCACATGTGAACACAAAGTGGGAAATGGCAGGAACAATGATTGCAAACAAGATGAATATGGACCAATAAATGCATGCTCTCCATGCATTAGATTGGTCCACACACATTCATCGTATGTACGATCTAAAGCTCTTTAGTTCATCTTGTACGTGTGAAACATAGCGTCCTAGCCCTGCACTTATCTTGTTGTTCGGGTTTAACAAGCCCTCCCTGACATCGTTTCTCATATCGGGGTTTGATGAATTTTGTTTTTAGGGTTGAATTTGGTTTCCAGTTTAAGAAGAACATGATTGGCTTGGAGTTTTGAGTTATATTTAGAACGTGTTTGCAGAGAAATGTGGAAACAATAGGTTTGTGTTTTGTGAGTGATATGATGTTGTGGAACGACCCATTATGGATTATATATTGCACAAGGTCAGGTGATTGTGCGATTTTTCTTTAGAATGTCTTTGTTGTAAGTTTTAATGAAATTAAACCTAGTTCTTTTGTCCCCCATTGATTAAAGAAGGTTTTCCAACGTAATTTATAAGATTATGTGAATAAGATTTAGTAAATTGGATTACACGTAGAGAAGTTCGGGACTTGGGCCTAGCTATATATTAAACGTCAAAAACGGCCTTCGGCTCAGGCGAGTTCAAATAAAACATGTTTGGTTTTGATCCTTTAATAAAAACGACACAAAACATAACAACTAAAAACCTCATCTTTTCTCTATCACTCTAATATATTTTTCTTGAGAGAAATACTTGTAGATTCGCCAGATTCAAGTTCCTGGTGCTAAGAATTTGGATTGATAAAGTAGTTTTGGTGGACAGAGCCTAAATGACTTCAAGCACCCGAATAGGGGCGAAATTCTATCTATAAGGTAGCGTTTGGAATGCAGACGGGACGGGACGGGACGGGATGGAACGGAGAGGGAGCAAAGATGCCCTCGGATGGAAACAAGGAGGAAGAAGAAGGAGACGGAGATGTTATAATTTTGTGTTCCACGGATGTGGAACAAGTCGTTCCAGGGGGTGAGGCGGAACAAAAATTCACCCAAAATTCGTCATGTGGAACAACGCATTCCACCCGTTTTAGGCGTACCAAACGTGGGACAGAACGCCTCGTCCCACTCCGTTCCGTCCTGTCCCACGTACCAAACGGTACCTAAAGGACATTGCAAAATTTGCAAGCCTCTATCACTTCATATTGTCAGTTTTCAAAACTTTTTTCTTTTTTACATTGTTGGTTTCATTTTTACTGTTATATACTGGTATAAGATTTGTATATCTGAATATTTATGTTCGTAGAAGTTGATTTGAATTATTCGTCAGTATTTGAAATTATATACTAAACCGTATCAATTAGTTATTGTTGTACCAAACTTATTTTGTTATATCATTAATAAAGTTGTTATAATGTTTGTTTCGATTGTTATATTGAGTTACGATTAAATTCTGATTCTTTTAACATACACATGGTAAGGAATCATGCGGGGTGGTTCCAGATCGGAGGAGGACACGATGGATTGTTTGCGGCTTTTAGGGCTGGTTTGGTATTACTGTGCTTTGAAAAAAAGTTACTGTGGGAATAAGCGGTTGTGCTGTGAGAATAAGCGGCTGTGAAATAAAGCAGCAGAGTGTTTGGTAAACTTTTTTTTAAAAGTGCTTTTGGAAAGAAAAAAAAAAGCAGTATGATAGTGTTTGGTAAACTTTTATGTAAAACAGCTGTGGCTATGTGAAATAACCAAAAAGGGTATAATACTATATGTGCTACTAATTTAATTTTCTTAACAAATAAAAGTAAATTACTAAATATACTTTATTTTTAGAAGAAAAATATTTATAAAATTTATCTTAAATATTAATTAGTATGACAAACTACTTCAATTGAAATATTTTAGATTGAATAACTAGGATTCATTAGTACAATATTGTTAATGTACTTGAAAGTAGTCTAATTAGATGCATTCATCAAACTTGTTGCTATTCTATTTCTTAATGCCTCTATCTCATGTGATCCTTCAACTTGATAATTTTGATATTCATCATCATCATCATCACTACTATTGCTCTCTTCACAAATGTCCATGGGGTCATCAAAATGACGATCACGTTCAGAATACCTCCGTATGTAGTTATGAAGAGCCATTGTAGCAATGACAATCTTCACTTGCTTATTGAACGGGTAATTAGGCATATCCCTTAAAATTGCCCATCTTTTCTTCCATACCCCAAAAGTTAGTTCAATGATGCTCCTAAGAGAAGAATGTCTGTGGTTGAATACCTCTTTATGACCCGTTGGTTCGGCACCCCTACGAAAGTCCGGGAGATGATATCTTTCACTTTTATATGGTCCCAAATAACCTCTCATTTGTGGGTACCCCGCATCTACCAAGTAATATTTTCCTGACAATTGAAAATTTTGTTTTGTATTGTAATAATTATACAAAGCAAGTATGTAAAATGTTATAATAAAAGTATGAAGATTACCATTTGGAGGCTTAGAAAAGTTTAAATTTGGATTCCGTATCACGGATAGAAAAACTCTTGTATCAAGTGCAGTGCCTTCCCATCCGGCACAAGCAAATGTGAATTGCATATCAAAATTACATGCAGCCATAACATTTTGAGTTGGTATTCCTTTCCTACCAATGTATGGAACTTGATCCGAAGGTGGTATTGAAGCCTCAACATGCACTCCATCTATGGCACCAATACAATCCTAAAAATAATAACATAGAAGAAAACCGTCAACCTACACTTATAGTTTGCAAATAAGTTAGACGACGAGTCAAACTTTACCTTAAAATAAGGCATGTATCTTGTATCTCTCCTTATTTCTTGGGGAATGCCACGAAACTCTGAATCCATATGTTTGATAATATCTATTGCCATTTTACATACGATATCCAACATAGCACCAAAATATCTACTAACAGTCTCACCAGAATGTTGAAATCTCTCTTGAGCTAATCTATTTTTCACACCATGTCCCAACATATGCAAGAACGTTCCTAATATTTTAGTTGCATTCATTTTCCTTGAACCTTTCAATCCATAATTAGTTTGCAAGTCATTGGATAATCTATAAAAGATATCTTTGTTCATCTTAAACATTCTATATCATCGCACATCATTTCCTTGTAGTACTTCCATCAACCAAATATTACTTGTACGGGAAGAATTCATACATGGAGTTTTGTGGACATATTTTAAATAATATATTTCAACAACTCTCGCTACAGCGCATATAATTAGACCATCCTCCAACTCCTCAACATCAGCATCAGCATCAGAGGTGTTCATATTGAATATACATGTAACCTAACACATAATTCAACATTCCACAAGTCATAATCCAACAATCACTAAGAAGTCATAATCCGACATTCAAGAACAAGTCAATCCAACGTTTAACAAGAAATCATAATCCAACATTCAATAAACACAAAATACAAGCAACATTCAACACATAGTCTTAATGCAAAGTACAAACCACACAAAGTCATAATTCATAGTTATAGTTTCTTATTGTTCTTTGTTGAACATATATTTCAACCAAGTCAGCTGGACTTTAGAATCTTGCATCGTGGTAAACACCTCTCGCTTCTCTGCAGAACAAAATAAACATGTAGCAAACAACCATAACTCACTAGGTGGCTCACAACCAGGCAATTGTGCAACAACGTCTAACACTTCCGGAATACTACTACCTATATGCAGCGACCTCATCCATGAGTTTGCAGAACTCCTGGCTTCGTAAGCTTCAACAAGACGGTCAATTTGACCACAAAGTTTTGCAGCACCTCCAATTTTTTTCCCTTTCTTATCAACCTTCTTCTTTCGTAATTCTCCTTGGTTAGCCCTTCCTACTTGCTTGCCTTAGATCATGCATAGTATCAGTTTCTTCCTCATTATATGAATCAATTTGTCCTACAAATTCCTCTCTTGACTCTAGTGGTAGTACTCCAGATGAAGGTGCCCATGCATGTTCACCGGTAGCAACTATACTCGAGAACATCCTATCTAACTTGTCCTCCATCTCAGGACTAATGCCTTTTTTTTTTTTTTTTGCAATTTTCCAGATTCTTTGTTTATCTACAAGTAAGAATGAATATGGTTAATACATATTGCATGATATCATAATACATATTAAAAGATAAATACACAAACCTGAATTTTATTATTCCACCACTCATCAGAGGCATCAACGGTACCCTTGCTCGAATTCCACCCTAGGCCAGTTTCTTTACCAACTAGCTCTTTTCACAACTTCCACTCATTTTTAAGTGAATCCCACTTATTTTTCAGTTGCTTTCTTTCATAATCATGCCCTGTCTCTGCCTTAAAGTTAGCTCTAATATTTGCATATCAATCTTTGTCAAAGAGAGTGCCCGGACGATGTCCGGCCTCAACCTCCTTAATGCAAACATCACAAAATATAGATATATTGTGGGCATTCCATGTAGCTACAGGATTTGATGAAAATGCCCTCTTCTTTGCCATCGATACCAACTACTGATTTGTATATAAATCCTGTAGCTACATGGAATGCCCACAATATATCTATATTTTGTGATGTTTGCATTAAGGAGGTTGAGGCCGGACATCGTCCGGGCACTCTCTTTGACAAAGATTGATATGCAAATATTAGAGCTAACTTTAAGGCAGAGACAGGGCATGATTATGATATATGTATATATATATATACATATATATATATATGTATATATATATATATATGTATATATATATATATACATATATATATATGTATATATACAAATCAGTAGTTGGTATCGATGGCAAAGAAGAGGGCATTTTCATCAAATCCTGTAGCTACATATGAATCAATATATTAAAACAAGAACAAATGATATTATAATATAACCAAGAAATAACCAATAAACGATCCACATACAACTACAAAAGATTACAGCACAGTTTGGGTTCAAAAAGTTTGGCCTAGCCAGTCTCAAGATGGAATTATTCTACTGTCCACAATAGATTAGTTTCCACCAAAGGTCATTAGTAGTTTAAAACAAGTAGACCTATATAGCATAAAGAACAAGATTTTGCAGCATAATTCGTGAGAAATAACAGGTCTGTATGAGAATGGGCAAGGACATTTTCTCCCTACTCAAAAGAAACTGGATCAAGCTAAAGGAAAGACAACACATTTTCTCCTACTAAACAAACAAAGAGATGATGATGATAAATGCTATGGTACATGATGAAATCGAAAATTACTAGTTAATGCTATTGATAAATGACTTCATTTCATTGAATAATGATAAGTTAAAACTACTATTTATATTTATAATTTAAAGAAGTCAAAATACAACTAAGGAAAGGTTCCATAGTATGAGAACGGTTCCATGTTCGAAAATGCATAGTTATTCTACAATCATAGCAAAACCCTACAAGCAAATGGTACACCACATATGGTTCTGTTTAGGCATACATTCATTGCATTGCATTGTTTGAAAAGAAACCGAATGAAAACCATAAACGAAAACACAACCATAACTCAAAGATTTAAATAAAAATTAATCCCTAAATTCTATTTGTATGTGACATACTAATTTAAGATAAAACCGCTATCTAAGCTTATGTTTACTTCTAAAGTACATATTAGTTTTCCTCGCATCTGTTGCCAAAGACATTTTGATAGCTAAACAGTACATAGCTCATTAACATGACTTTACACTGGAAACTACGTGTGCATCCATTTTCCAGGTACATTTATGTTTGTACCACAACTGTATACTTCTACATCGGTGTATATGTAGTAGCTACAATAGTGACATATACTTATTGGGTGCTAGGGTTGAGGAAAAAGATGCAATCTAAGCTTGGCCATCACCATTTAAGATAGAGCTCGATTGTGGGAGTAATGCTAGTTTTGTTCGCGGTAAACCAACAACACACACAGACCATAATAGACACATTTGGCAAAAGTGTAATCCTCACTATAATGGTGATCTGTTAGACAACTACCAAACCAAGTCTGCAGGAGAATTCAGAAACTCGCCATAACCAAGTTTCATGTAATGGTGGAATGAAGAATTCAGAAGAACAAAAAAAAAGACACATAGCATAAATGAAGAATTCAGAAAAAAAAAATATAAAACACGATAGCAGAGAGAGAGATAAGATACGAGCACTGACCTGGAGGTTGGAGTTTCAAAAGAGACTGCGAGAGCTTGAAAACGGCGTCGTAGAGGGGTGAGCTGAATCGCAAGAGACGCATAACAAATCAGAAGCATAGTTCACAGAT
Source organism: Malus fusca (assembly GCA_035220775.1). NCBI lineage: Eukaryota > Viridiplantae > Streptophyta > Magnoliopsida > Rosales > Rosaceae > Malus > Malus fusca. Next base: position 29,654,346 of record CM069069.1, read on the forward strand.
AAGAAGCAAAGTAAAGCTTTATAAGAAATTATCCCTTACCTAAACCCAAATTAGATGCAGACCTTCTAAAAAAACGAATAGAGAAGTAATCAAACTTCTCTCTCAATTTTTCTTGTTTCCTCCACAAACCCTAATTTTTCCCCAATTAATTTTTTCCCCACCCTCCATCCCCAGTTGTTCTTCCCGACACCCATACCCTTATCCCTTTGCTCTTCCCACCCCTTTTTCCCTTCAATCTCTCATCCCCAAATTGAAAAATCCAAACAAATAAATAACAAATTTTTACAAGAAAAGCTTACCAAAGGAACCTGGAGAAACTTGGAGAATGAGAGAACGAGAGATATCGCTGGTTTTTGGAATGAGAGAACGAGAGCGCTAAAGGCGAGAGGGAAAGGAGGGCAATTTTGGGTTATTGAAAAATTCATTAAACGAACCATTGTTCACCCGTGTTTTCTAAAATAAGTTGTTTTTGGAAGCTGCTATTTGCAGCTTCAGGTTTTGGGCTTCTTTTCACCCCAAACTTTGAAATAAAGCTGCTTTTAAAAGTTTACCAAACACCAAAAACCCTTCCAGCTTTTTTTCATACCAGCTTTTTTTTTAATCACCTCAATCCCAAACTGCACCTTAGTCTGGTTGTTGAAGCAGAGGTGGTATGGGATGCTATGGTGGTTTGTGTGGATGAGGGATATAAGAACGTGATCATTGAGATCAAGCATTCCTATGCTTAGCAAATATGTAGTAGCATTTGGGGTGACAATAATGAAATTTTCCGGGTAAGCCGGCAGAGCTCTTGCTTACTGTCTATACGTGATAGGGTCTGGTCAACTGCCTGACCACCTCTTTAGCACATCTGTTGTCAACGCTAGCACTTTTTTAATAAATAATGTCATTCCCGACTCGCGAAGTGAAGCTCAATTTCTATTCATTAGTTTAGAGCTACAACTATATCTTTTCTTTTTCTTTCTCTCCTTTATAGAAAAATAGGATGATACGTGGCGTGGTATACTTGATCATTTTGTCAACAAGACGTACACAAGTTGACATAGCTCCATATATATGTTCTTTTGAGCTTGAATTCATAAATAGAATGAAATAATGGTGAGCCTAGTGGAGCGACGAACTCGGCTCAAGGGTTTCTATACAAAGTCGTTCTCTTTTTCACTCAAGGGGGCAATGCACTCTTTGTATGGTACTTTATTCATTAAGAATGAATCTTTTTTTTTTCTAGAAGTTATACATACTTTATAAAAGTAAATGCCACTCTCCGTGTGTCAGATATGGGGCGTTCTAATTGAAGGGTCGTACTTCTCGTCTCGGTCCTATTAGGGTAAGGCCAATGCACCAGCCATCCGGTGTGGTGGCGAACACGAAGTGATGTAAGCTAAGCTATTCACCATGTAGATGGAGGAGATATAGAAAGTGTGCCACAGGTGATTCATAAGATTATATGGTAACACCAGTATATTATTGTATTTCACTTAGCTTGCCTCTCCCATGATTTTGTGGACCAACCAACCTCTCGCGAGTCTCTCTGCATTTTGGGAGCAGAGCATGCAGCATGCGGCAGCGGCCAGCGGGGGAAGGGGGGTGAAGAAAGATAACTCTAGCAATATAGACTGAGCCTGCTTCCCATTCATTCTTTTATAAGGATGGCCTTCGGTTGGTCAACAGGGCACGTCCCCTTCGTTTGTGTAATAGAGGCGTTGTAATGGGGGTACGGAAACAAAATCCAAGATGACGGTAAGGGACGGGGAGGCCCTCAAAACCAAACGAGACCAAAAGGAACATGGGAATTAGCACCATTCATATGATTTGTCTCGAAAAGTTAATAAGCAGCTGTATCTCTATCTCGGTCTCGATTTAGCATCATATATTAATCTAGAGAACATTTTTATTGGTTTTAGTGCAGATTAAGGAACCCTTCCCCCATGCTTCGATTGCGGATGTAGGGGCTACCCACTGCCGCCTCCCTTGGTTTTTGGTGGGAAGTACCCCAATTCTTTTTTACGGGCCTGCCGAATCCTGAAAAAGGGTTCTTGGGGAAGCGTGGTAGGGGAAGGTAGGGTATGTCGCCGCCTGATAGAGGCAAACTCATCTACCTTGATATGTATGCTTCGTGGAGAGATAGAGAGACGTTGATGTGTCAATTGAATGCAATATTTGTTACATTCTACAATTAGCTACACAAATGGAGTCCGTTGGGTTTTCTTATGTCCTCGTCGATGCAACGAGCGCCGCATTTAATGGCTTCTTTTGTAAGTCAAAATATAAGTAGTCATAGATGAGGTTTGCTTTTCCCTGAATTTTTATTTAATATTATGGTGGATGATGTAAACATTTCATTACAAATTTAATAAAAAGCTCTGTCATTTGACAAAAAAAACCTCAATTATTACTATTTATTAGAAAATTGACCTAGACCTTTTTTTTCTCCTATGGAGCCATGAGAAAGTCACTGGCGTCAGGTTAGTACGGTTCTCATGCTGCTGATTTGGCCCCGCACTGATTTAGGAGCTTCTTCTTTAGTATAGAATTCAAAATAACAACAAAAAATAAAGAAGCGGTTGGGTGAGAACAAGAAGCGGTCGTCGTCCAAAACTCCGAATATAGGCCTAGATCGTTTGTACACCAGCCGAGGAATCCCTTGTTCGGCATTTCTCTGAAGTTTTAGTGAATATGTGGACACAATGATAGTTATAAATAGATAAAGGAAATAGAGGCTCACCAAGAAAAAAAAATTCCAAACTATGAAACATAAAAATTATAAAAGAGAAAAACGAAAGAAAGAAAATTGAATGAATATACATCCCCAATTGCAGTGCAAAATTCCTCTCCCGGCATGGGCCTAGCAACACAAAGGCAGTCTGATGTAGGACCCTTCTGTTAAGAAATTCCGACGGTCTTTCCCAATAACCAGAGAACCAATGATAACTCCAGCATAAATATGGTATGAAGTGTAGTCCGGTCCAGTGTAAACCCAAAAATTGTGATTCCGGCTCTATTATTCTCAAAATATGTAACTGCACAAGAAATATACACGAATACAAATGTCAACACCACGATTGATACATGTTTCAGTAATGTCACACGGATAAACGAGTTGTGTGTTTCTTCTATGTCACATGTGTAAAAGTTATGTTGTGTTCTAGTTGAGAGATTCGACGTATGATTGTATCGTGTTTATGTTGATCCTAGTCACGTTCGAGTGTACCATCAATATGACACAATCATGAAGTTTTTAAATATGTGTAAACCGATTTGATGCATTGAAGTAACTGGCTTACCGAGAGCTTGTCTTTTTTGGAAAGAGATGGTACTGTATGCATATGACGGGATCAGCTTGGTGTTGTCCAATTCATCTTCATCGGCATCACCCTCCTCATTGGCTGCGAGACATGTGACGGCTTGCGCCTTGTGAGTGATTTTGGTTGCGCTGCGTAGTAGGATGAAGAGGCCGGTAACCAATGTTATGGAGCATAACTGTACCAAAACCAAATCAGAATATAAGCTTGATTTCAGTTTAAGGAAAGTTGTATAACAAATATTCCTTAAGGGAGTGTGAGGACAAGATACTTCAACTATATAACAAATATTTCTCTAGTTTTGGGGTCGATTAAGCAAGGTTCTAAAAAACGTTAGGTGCTAGTCGGGCGGCCAGCTAGCGCCTAACGCCTAGGCGGCTAGGCGGTGCCTAGGCGGTCAAGGCGGATTTAAGTATATGTGTAAAATTTTAGAACTTTTTATGTTAATTTTGTAACATTTAGTCATCCCATTTATTTTAATCATTTGTTGGGCCTTTGTTTTTCATTGAAAATGAACTGGGCCTTTGTTTTTCATTAAAAACAAATTCGGCCATGTTTTAAAGGAATGCAATTCCTAGCCAAAAAAACCCTAGCTTTAATTTTCTAAAGCACAGCCGCCCCATTTCTCTACAGATACATCTACCTCTCTCTCTCTCTCTCTCTCTCTCTCTCCCCACCAAGCCAAGCCGTCCCTCTTCTTTCTTCTTTACCAAACCCTAACTCTAATTACCTAAGCAGCCGCCCCATTTCTCTGCAATTGCATATCCCTCCCTCCCTCCCTCCCCAACCAAGTTGTCCCTATCGAAACCCGTCATGTCCCTCTTCTTTCTTTCTCTGCAATTGTAGATCGAAACCCGTCCTGTCCCTCTTCTTTCTTTCTCTGCAATTACAAATCGAAACCCGTTGGGATGGTCGCCCAATCGTCCAACCTCATTACCACAGCAGAAGAACGACGTTATAATCGACTTACCATCAAAGCCGCCTAGCGGTCGCCGAGGCCGCCTAGCCCCCTCCAGCGTCGCCTAATACCCTTTCTGATTTCTTCGACGATTTTGGTTTAATCGCGGCGGCGAACCACCGCCCAGCGCCTAGGCGCCGCCTAGACCGCGTTTTAGAACACTGTGATTAAGGGAGTGTGAGGATGAGACACATCAACTCTATAACAGACACAAGACTCGCTCATATTCTATAAAAGGTGAACCACACCTATATTAAATAATAAATAAACAAACTTGTACCAACTAGCTATTGGTCTAGCAATACTTTCTTTTTCCAATGTTGGAAGATATTTCAAGTTCAAATTTCTCGACTCGTAGATAAAAGACAAAATAGTTATATTAGTAAAACATATATCAATCAGAAAACATTAAAAGCGATATATAACATACCACAAGTTCACCAGCTCTGTAAACATCGAGATTTTCCTTGGCGCTTGACTTGGTAGTGATGAGCAACAAAGCAAACTGGCTCCCTGTGACCAAAATGAGAGACCATAATATGAACGCACGGCACCTGTGGCTTATGATCCTCAGATGCCTTCTGATCCTAAGGTGCTCAGACAACACTGATCCAACATCAGAGTCCACTTCAAACATTGTTGCAAAGTCTTGTAGCCGTAGGATTTGGAGGTAGCAGATCAGACGGAACAGAACGCAGACGAGGAAAATCATGGTGGTCCGGTAGAGCCACGAGCACAACTCCATGACGCAGACTACCGCGGCACTCGCGTATACACTACCCAGAAAAGGAATTTGTGTGGCTTCAGATGCGTACCACCATATCTTGTACACACTTTCAATGGCAAAGATTGGAATGACAAAGAAGCATAAAAGTTGCAATGATCTCTACAAGAAAATTACCACACCCTATATAAGTCCAAGAAATTAAATTGAGCCATTTCGTTTGATAAATTTGTTCATTGTCGAATTATGTTATAAAATTATATATAAAGAGCGTTGATAACTATTTCGTTTTCAATTTATGTTTTCACTTTTCTTTAAAACTCAAAATTGAAAACCCGTTTGGTAACTATTTCAGTTTTCAAAAGATTAAAATTGAATACCAAAAGTTTGAAAAATGAAACTACTTTCTTGAGTTTTCAAAATGGGTAGTGATCATATCTACACACCAATTTTTACTTCTCACATACCCTTCTCAATTTTCAACCGTCAGATCGAATGAATTGTAGAAGACTAGTGGCAAAAAATAGCAAGGGTATGTGGGAGGGAGTGTGTGAGTAGCACTATCCTTCAAAATTTAGCTTTCAATTTTTAGTTTTTCATTTTCATTTTCTTTCTTGAAACCTGAAGATGGTTACAAAACGGGTTTTCAATTTAAATAAAAAATAAATAAAAATAAAAAAATAAAAAAATAAATAGTTATCAAACACCCCTAAGTATTTCGTTTATTTAAGTGTGCTACAACTCTTAACAGCTCGCATAAGCAAGAAAAACGGCACAGTGGTTAAAATACACAACATATAATAAAGGGTAATGTAAGGACAACCAATTATTTAAACTAAATTTACTAAATGGGTAAATTACACAGTAGCCTCTCAGGTTTTGAGGTCTATTACAACTCCATACAACAACTTTAAAACATTTCACTTTCATACCTCAATATTTTAACGGATTAATGGATGGAAAATCTAACGGATGTATTATATTGAAATAAAATAGTACTTGAGGTATGAAAGTGAAATGTTTTAAAGTTGTTGTATGAGGTTGAAATGGACCACAAACCTGAGGTATGAAGGTGTAATTTACCCTTACTAAATTTATTGGTTTACTTGACATTAATCGATAATAAATTAAACCAAAAAATAATTAATAATGTAGAAAATGAAGCTTGTAAAACTTACATTGAGCTGTGCTGTGTACCCCTTCCTTACCGTCTCGCTCTCATCATAAAGCTTATCAAAAAACAAGAACCTTCGCAATCCGAACTTCTTGACAAACCTTGAGAGGCAAACAAAGGACAAGCTCGCAACACTGCTCAATGACAATTGCACCACGCTATCGTACGGCCTCTTGTGCTTGCTATCGCAGGCTGCGCAACCGAACAGAAAATGGGACATGGCCGGGACAACAATCCCGAACAAGATGAACATGAACCAAGAAAGACATGCCCTCCAAACACTGGATTGGTCCACGCACATCCATCGTAGGTATGACCTAAAGCTATGCAGTTCATCTCGTGCGTGTGAGACGCAGCGTCGGAACTTGTTCTTCGATCTGTTTAACAAGGCCTCGTCGACCACGGTGTCGTCTTCCATGCGATGTCGAGTAATTTCTTCAACGTGTTTGATTTGGTTTGAATTAGTGTGTGTGAGTTTGAGAAAGGAGGGGGACATAACATAACAGGGAGGGTGCGACAGAACATTTGTGTAAATAAATTAGTCATATTTGGTTTTCAATTTGTTGGTTAATTTGTTAAGTTCGAGTTGTTTCGGGAGTTTTAAGTTATAAATAGAAACTATAAAGTGCTGCAGAGGAATGTAGAATATATATTGTACTAGTCTAGAAGGATTACGGTACACTGTAAACCCTAATAAAACCCTAAGAGGAAAAAAGAATAATTGTTCCTTATTCTTTGATTTGTATAAACGAAAGGCAGCTCTGTTGTTCAATGGTCCATTCATCTAAACTACCTATAAACAAAATCGTCCTTGTAAACCAAAAGAGAGTTGAAAAGACGTTAGTTTTCGATCACAAAATAATATCATGGGCAGTAATGTAATTTCCTACAAACCAAATTTTGCTTTTTTTTATTTTAAACATTACCCACATGTAATCCTAACATATCTTTAATATTAAAAAATAAAAATTTCTCTTCCTACTCCCACGTTCTCTCTCTCATTTCCATCTTAAAAACAAAAATAAAAAATGTTCACGCACACAGTGTGTTAAAATACGCTAGTATAAATTAAGGTATAAATTAAGGGGTTAATCACCAAAAGAACATAGACAATTTTTTGTTGAAAGGGAAACGAACATTTCATTAGGGGAAAAATTAATGTGTTCGGTTAAATAAAGAGGTTTATGTTGTAAATAGTGGGTATGTTTGCCCACATGTGTATAGTAAAGACTCATATGCAATAGTAACACTTTTGTAAGTTTCCATTGAAGTGGCTCTATAAATAGAGCACTTCGATTGTTCAAAGTTAGAGAATATCAAGAAGAGAAAATAAAGAAATATTATCAGTATCCCTCATTTTCTAATACCTGCAATACTTTTGTGATGGTAGTAAAAAACTAAACAGTGCAATATTTTACACCACTTCGTCCTCGCTCTTAGCAAAGGTTATTTCTCTAACTTTTGCCTATTTATAACAGTTTATGATAACACGTGAAGGAGGAGAAATTTTTGAGTCCGGAATCCCGACCAACACAACCATATGACAGACACATGAAAATACACTTTGGTCCCAACCCCCCCTCTGTTTTGCCCTACCCTATTTGATGAGCCTAGTCCCGAGTGCCGGACATGGAGGGAGTCGTGTCTTGGCTTTCAAATCTTGGCATCTAATTTTGAAAATCTCCCCAAACATGGAGGCTGTAATTTTCCATGCTTGAAAATGAATCCAATTATAATCGGATCCAAAACCACTATCAAATACACATCGATGTATTCAATCCGACAATCCATATTATCGTCAACTCATTCAATCCGACAATCCGAACAACGATAGTATGATTAGCAATGGATTTAAATTTGATCGAGGTGAAACCCAATCTGACCCAATCTAGTCCATTTACCATCCTACATCATGCAACATCATCCAAACCATTCATCACAACATAGTTATATCATACCAATACATTAAATACTTTATAAAAACCAAAAAACAAACCCGAAATTTGAACTTCAAAGGTCTCAAGAAGACACGACAACGACGATGCAAAAGAAAGAGAAAAATTCATCAAAAGTAAAGTTACATACTGCAAGGCGACTCAGTTTGTTAATTCCATAATGGCAGAAACAATGTCACCGTTTGCTGCTTTGAGTGCCTTAACTGCCCTTGATCTTGAAACCCCAGCTTGAGTCATCACCAACTCAATGTCCTTGGGTTCCACACCAGTTTCGTCTACATCTTCATCGTCTTGAGCCAAAGTTGATGGCTCAGGGTTTGCTGTCACAGTACTTACATTAGGAGCCTTGAACTGCTCCGCGGCCTGAGTTTGAAGTTGTGAGCTCAAGTCCTCAATCTTTGCTTCCCCAAAAATGACATATGTGTCGGATGCGGGGCTCTTAAAAACATCTGGCTTTGAGATGACGAAGAGAATCTGAAATAACAACCCTTACTAGATGAATTCCATAAATCAATCTCATGGAAGCTGACACAAAATGCGTGATAGCAATAAAATAATAAAAAAGCAACAAATCAACACTTACATTCTTGCTCTTCTTGACAGTCACACGGCTGACACCTGGAATTCCTTTCATTCCAAGTTTCAACATCGCTTTGCGACTCTTCTTTTCACTTCTGCTCTGCTTAGACCTACCAGTTGCATCTCCTTGTCCTGCCACAGTGGCATTTTGACAACAAATTACACCAGTGATAAGCAAAATAGATTGGCTATACAATAACGTACAACTTCCCGATTACTACCCACAATTTATATATAGCAGGAGGGGTAAGCCAAAATTATTTTATCAAGGTGGGCTTAACGGCAAAACAAAAGAATTCAGTTAAAAAGTTCTACTAAAATTGTCTCAATATCTCATCTCTAACTTTTGACATTTTCAGCCACAAAACCAGACAATATATAGGCATATTGCTTCCCAGAAGGCACCAGAAAGAGAGACAAATGAGCTAAACTAAGAAGACAAAAGCACTGCATAATAAATTGAAGACAGAAACACCACCTTTTTCCTATGCCTTTTACGTCAGTCTAGAGATGGCATTCACTAAGATATTCAACAAACTATATGCTTGAAAGAGCGGGAGCATTTGAGGGGAAAATCATAAAACAGTTTAGCATCACAGTCTTCACAGTGCAATTTACCTTCAACATCTTCATCTTGGTCATCATCTTCATCATCATCGTCGTCATCGTCATCTTCGTCCTCGACTATCGGCTCATCATCCTACAACCATTTCACTCAAAAATTCATGCCCCATAAAAGAAAAAGGTGAAGCATCTTGAAGAATTTATTCACTATCCTCCACAAGTAAACATCAACTCACATGTAAGGAACAAATCATATTAAGGAAGGGCATAGCCTACGCACTTCCATTATATTGTGCATAAACTTGACAAAGTATGCAAACAAGTTAAAGATAGAACATTATGAACCTCCAAAGACTTGCCACATTCTTTCTCCACTAACCTCTAGTAGATAGGAAAATCAACTTAGATTAGTGAGTTGTTATGATATGTTTTGCAGTTCAGGATTGATTCCATAGTAGCAGGGCCCAAATTAAGTCAACATATTTGGTACTAAGTTACTAACCCAGCCAAAAGGTGACAATGCAAAATAAAAACATCTAATTAAATGTAACCAAAAAACATCCTATATGCTTGAGGGCATGAGGCATGAACTAAAGTAAAATACTCCAGTTAACGGAATTCAGGCAAAGACGTAACAATGTCAAATGAGTGATCAAAGTTCAAAAAAGAGTAATGATGAAAGATTGTTTGATATGGTATCTGGTATCAGGATCATCCATACAAATTGATGAGATAGATATAGAAATACCGATTTGCAAGTGATCCAATAGGATAAAAAACAGAATAATTACCAGGTTGGTACAAACTTAATGACAGGTGCAGAAATTAAAAAAACGAAGAACCTTAAGAAAGAAATTCGGGTCAACTGCACCGATCAAACTGGCTCAATCTATAGCCAAAAACAAGTGTTGCAGTATTCCACCTGGATATACCGCTCATTTAAGATGATATGATAATTATCTGAAATACAAATAAATGAATAAAAAAACAAACCGTTGCCATCGCCAGCCAAACCAATATATAAAGAATGACAAAGTTGATTTCTCCAATATTGTAAAGAAAGGTTTCCATTTAACCTAATAGCTACTACATAACCAACAGAAGCAAAGTAAACTGGATATGACTCCATTAAAGATAGACACCATACTAATTCCAAAAGGCTGACAACAAAATAGCCATTCATAAAAGCTAAACCCTTCTTGGGGTTACAGCTGACTTCACTTGGTAGATATCTATTTCACATTTGTTGGTCACTAGATACAAAAAATCAAACAGCATCCCAGCTAAAAAGCAAACACGCAACAAATAAAATCACACTTCAACCGTTAAATCTTTCCAATTTAACCTAATGCATAAGGCAAATAAGAAAAATATCACATAAAACATGCCTCTACTCAATTGAAACAGTTGGTAAATTGCGCATGAACCCCATTAAAAACAACGAGAAATGAATATATGTGTGTGTGTGTAGAGAGAGAGAGAGAGAGAGAAAGAGAGAGATTACCTGAACTTTTTGCTGTTCGAGTTGGGCAGCAAGGAGCTCTTCTTGAGTTTGGGCAGTCATGCTGTCGCAATTTGATAATAAAATTTTAAAATGTGTAATTCCGGTAGAGAATTATTCGTATTCAGATCAAACAAAAAAAGGGATGAATTTATAAGATCAAGTAAAAAAATTAAATTGAAAACCATTCAAATTAAGTCCTCAAATTTCAGTGGAGAAACAGAAATTAGAATTCTAATCTACCAAACCTTTTCTATTCTAATCTATACATTAAGATAAAACAAAAACAAAAAAAGATAATCGATTCGGCACGTAACTACATGTTATATAAATACATTAATATTGGAGTTGCAAAGTTTCGAAATGACAGAAATTCCCAATTTGAATGTAGAAACATAAATTAAATGTAAACCCTAATTCGAATTAAAACCAACATTCTGCAATCAATTAAACAATTCATGTAAAACAATAGATTTAATCAGATTCACTGGACAAATCAAGGAAGATAAGAAATTAATTTGCAAAAAGAAACGATACACTGAGAGAGAGAGAGAGAGACAGAGAGCGGTAGAGAGAGAGGGAGGGAGGGAAGGAGAAACAGAGAGCGGGATAGAGAGAGAGAGAGAGAGAGAGAGAGAGAGAGAGAGAGAGGAGAGAAGAGTTACCTTGGAGTTGGGGCAGATGAAGTAGAAGCGTAAAGTGGGAAGAGGAAGGAGGAGCCAAAGCAGCTGCGCAACGCGAACTACGTTTCCAGGGTTGAGCGTGTTTTTTAGGGTTTAGCGATTCAGATCTAACCCTGCACCGTTTAGTCCTGACCGTTCACGCTGATCGTGCGGCCAGGAATCCATTTTATATTTTTCCTTTTCTTCATTATTTTCTTGTCACTCTATTGTAAGCTTACGACAAAAAGAAAATTCATTTCGACATTTTTTTTAGTAAATTGTAGCGATAGTAATTTAATGCTAACTTAATTGGAGTAATGATTTTTCAATTAAAAATTCATTACTATTGGTCCAATCAATTCATCAAAACGTGAAACTATGATTCTTCAACTAAAAATTCATTACCACAGGTCCCTCAACTTCAATTCAACTAGAGAAATGGTCTATCAACTTTAACTTAATTGTAGCAATGGTCATTCCAACATAACTCACTTTGACAAAATTCTGACGAAGTTGACGAAAATGACCATAGCTACACGTTTTAATGAGTTGATGGACCCCAATTGTAGCAATGGTTATTCCAACATAACTTATTTTGACAAAATTATAACAAAGTTGACAAAAATGACCATAACTACACATTTTGATGAGTTGAGGGACCAATGGTAATGGATTTTTAGTTGAGGGATCATTGCTCCAATTTAGTTAAAGTTGCAGGACCATTGGTACAATTTACTCGCCTTTTACCATTGGTCACTCAACTCATCAAAACGTATAGCAATGGTTCTTTTTGTCAACTCCATCATAATTCTGTCAAAATGAGTTAGGTTGGAATAATCATTGCTACAATTAGGTTAAAGTTGAGAGGTCATTGCTTCAATTGAGTTAAAGTTGTGGGACTATTGCTCCAATTAAATTATAGTTGAGAGACGATATAATTGTTCTTATTTAATTTTTCATATTTGTCTCTTGATTTAGTCTCACGTGCATGACACATGACTCATTTTGATCGAAGTTCTAAAGGAGTTGACAAAAATGACCATAACTGCACGTTTTGATGAGTTAAGAGACCAATGATAATAAAGTTTTAATTGAGGGATTATTGCTACAATTTACTCTTTTATGGTCGAAGTCAATTAGGCCATTAACGAGGAGATTATTTTCTTAAATTATATTTTGAAAACCACTCTAAAGAAGAAATTCAACTGTCAAATCATGTGGTCTACAAAAGAAGAAATTCAACTATCAAATCATGTGGTCTATAAAATATAATTTAAGTAAATAGTTTCTCTAGCATCAACTATAACACTAGTATAAAGAGTGCATTCATATGAAACTCTTTGACAGATGAATCTTCGCTTACGCACTTGGTAGTCTTGGTAGCTAGCTCATAGCTAACACAATCAACACATAACCACAATCCAACAAGCTTGAATAAATTACTATTAAATGATAATAAACCTATTCATTACATGTATATGGGAACATAGATGATTAGGTGAAGTTCATAATAAGAAAATTAAGCTCACAACATTCATTCATGCATTGAATCAAACACTCACACTCTAGGCAGAAAGAAAAACAAAATGAGAGAGAAAAAGAGCAATTAATCGCCGAGCTAGAATAAATAGGAAAGAAAATGGGTGGTAGTCATTTCTTATCATACAAGTTTTTTTTTTAACAGAAAGTCAACTTTCATTAAAATACAAACTAGTACAAGGCCCAAAAATGACCGGGTAAACAACTATAAGGAAAGTAAAAGACCTAAGCAAAATGAGAGCAGCAACCCAAGATACAAAGGGAGGCTCACATAAGTTTAGGCTCGAAGGTAGTAGAAAACAGAAAATAAAAAACCTAATCTTTAGCATAAAAGACCACATCGCCACCGCTGTGACATCCTCGGATGAAGCTAAACTCTGAACTGAGAAAATAAACGCCAGATCCAAATCCCCTTCACGAACCTCTCAAATATATACAAACAAAGTATCATACAGGTAAAGGGTGAGGCTAAGGGGATATGTAAAACACCCAACACTTGGCCTCGATGGGGATCCAACATAGGTATGCCAATTGGGGGATGAGAAGTGAATAAGGGTAGTAGATTTGGTATCTTTCTCCCAATCGGAGCCCGCCTATCTGAGTAAATGGTGGGTTGGGGATGTAGTATCACATCTAAAGAGGAGGGAGGACAAAAAGTAGTAAAATTAGGCAAAAGATGTCGGATAAGGGGCATGAAGCCCAGATCTGAGACAAGCTTAGAGGATAGTTAAGACCCAGCTCAAGGAAAACTGAGATAAACTCATAGAGAACCGGGGAAAAATGAAAGAATGAGACTGGAATAAGAAAATGAAGAGATGGATGCAGGGAGGGGGATGGAGCAGAGGGAGTAAGGAAAAGTAGAAAAAAGGCAAATGAGGGAATGAGAGAAAGAGAGAATGATGAGGGAAGAAGGAGACTGGAAAGATGAGGAGGTAGCGGGTTGCTGCCTACCCTGAGCAAGAGCAAGGGGCGGCGGCTGAAAGTTGCAGCTGGAGAAGAGGCTCTGAATTTGGGGTTCTAGAGAGAGAAACTAGGAGTGAGATGGAGAAAGAGAAAAAACGTGTTTGCTTTCTTATCATACAAGTTAAATAGAGTGAGGACAATGTGAAAAAAGTAACTAAAAAGCGGTATAATTAAAATTCTGTTGTAAATAGTGGGTATGTATGCCCACATGCATAAAGTAAAATTTTCATATGCTTAATAGTGTAATTTGTTTGTTTTCAAGGTAGTTGCTCTATAAATAGAGCATTACGAGTGTTCAAAAGACACAGTAAGAAAAGAAAGAGAAAAATAACTAATAGCAATAATATCTATCACTTCCTCTGCAATATTTTGTTAGTGTAATATTTTGCAACAGCCTCGCTCCTGTCCCTAGCAAAGGTTATCTCTCTAAACTTTTGCCTATTCATAACAAATTCTTAAATAAGATTTAATTCTCATTAAAACCATATGTAAGATTGAATATTGATTTTGGTCATTGGAATTTATATCCATCTCAGCAATTGATACCTAATGATTTAACTAATTTCAAACGTAGTTTCATTAGTTTCTAAATTTCCCATGTCCTCCAATCTAGCTAGTAGCTACTAGTTGGCTTTCCTACGTTACCCATATGCGGCAGCTATCGGCAAGAGCGGATCAGCAACTAATGTGGTTGCTCAGTTGCACCTTCAACGCAGAGTATGGTAACTAGATAATCATCGAACTCGATTCAGTATAGGATCAGGCAATAAAGTGGTAGACAACTTGGAGGAGATCAACATAAGGGATCCTAGAGCGGCAGAGCACCGCATGGCAATTCACATAGAGTTGCTAGAGTTTGTGCACTTCCCGATTTAGGGGCTCCAGCGAAGCTTGACATGATCATAGGTACATTGGGTTTTGGGAACTAAACTGTTTTTAAGGGGCAAAGATGTGAAATTCCTTCATCGTATTTCACTATTCCATTATCATATGTCGTGTTTCTACGATTTTATTTTATTTTGTTAATTTTAGAGGTTTTGGTTTGTTATTTAAGTTCATTTTTTTGTCACTAGCCAATAAAAATATATAGACCTTTTAGGGTCATTATTGGACTTTTTAGACATAGCTCAATTCCATGAGCATGTAGAACAAAATTGTTTGCGAAACGAAGTTTTAGCGAATAAGTTATAAGCAATCAAAGTTAGGGCATTTATGTCATTTAACACCTTTATATATAGTACGCCCCAAAAGAGCTGGAGCAGCCTTTCCTCATTTAGAACCCTAGCTCGTAGGTTGACCAATTTAGCCCTCATCGACCAGCGATTTGATCCTGTTTTTAGGCAGATATTCCGACCGATTTTCGGGGTATTTCCATCTCATTAGTTCCTAAATTTCCCATTTCCTCTAATCTAACTAGCTACTAGTTTACTTTCCTAAATTACCATAGGCCTACGAGCGGATTATCAACTAGTGTTAGTGGCTTAGTTGCACCTTTAGCGCATAGTATGCTAACTAGATAATCATCGGACTTGATTCAGTATAGGATCGGGCAGTAGAGTGGTAAACAACTTGGAGTAGGTCAACATAAAGGATCCCATAGTAGCGAAGCACCGCAAGGCAGTTCACAGATAGTTACTAGAGTTTGTGCACTTTCCGCTTTAGGGGCCAAGGCAGAGCTTGACACGATCACAAGTACACCAAGTTTAGGGAACTAAACTGTTTTTAAGGGAGAATGATGTGAAATTTTGTCACCGCACTTCATTATTCAGTTACAGATTTTGTGTTTCTACGATTTTATTTTATTTACATTAATTTTAGAGGCTTTTGTTAGTTATTTAAGTTCGACTTTTTGTCACTAGCAAATAAAAATCTATAGACCTTTTGGGGTCAATCTTGGACTTTTTAGACAGTGTGTAGATGAAAATCTTTCGCTGAACGGAATTTTAATGAAAAAGTTATAAGAAATCAATGTTAAGGGCATTTATGTCATTTGACACCTTCATATATAGTAGGTCTCCATAGGGTTGAAGCAACTTTCCCCATTTAGAACCTTAGCTCGCGGGTTGACTGTTTAGCCCTCATCCACTAGCGATCTGAACCTGTTCCTGGGCAGATTTTCCGACCATTTTCCTAGCCAAATCCGGTCATTAGTTCCTAAATTTCCCATTTCCTCCAATCTAACTTGTGAAATCCCGTTCCCGAATTTTACTATTTAATTTTACGTATTTATGCAATTTTTTTTTTAATTTGAGAATTTTAGTTGACTAGTTACAAAGTTTTTTTTTCTGTAAATAATCATTAAAAATTTGTAGATCTTTTGGAGTCAATATTAATACTTTCAAGTAGAGCTCGATTCCACAAATGCGTTGCAAATCAAAGTTATAACGAATGAGAAATAAGCAAACAAAGATAGGGCAAAATGATCATTTGCACCTCTATTTATAGAAGGCCCAAGAATCTAGGAAAGAACCCCATCCCCCTGAATTGGCAACCTGGCAACCTGGTTATCTGCAAATGACACGGTTGCATGGGTAATTTTTCGACATCGTTTAAGTTCCGGCATGGCCAGTCATCATTGTAAGAGTGTAAACAAACACAAAGATGAGAATCCAAGTGAAGGGAATTTAAAGGTCTAGATGATGACAAGTGTCAAAATATCCAAGGGAAGTTATAAGGCTGTTAAAAAAATGTTGGTTGTTAGAATATGTTGTAGCTTATGCATTAAGAAATGTAATCATATAAAGAAATATAGCAAAGGTGTGAGTAATGTAACTTGACACTCAAGTAATACAAGAAAGTTTTTCTCTCTCTCTCTCTTCTTCTCTGCAAGTATGCGTTTGTTAATTTTCTCCATTGAAGCTATTACTTCAATCTTCACATAGTATCAGAGCCAAGCATCAATCTGGCGCTTCCGCACCTCAATAAAAGCATTTCTTTCTCTTCTTTACCTCTAGTTTGCAATTTGTTCTGTGATAAACAAAACAATTGGCTTCTTTCGATCTCCACAGAGCTTTAAGAAATTGCTCTTCTTTTCTGCATATCAACTGTTCAATAAATTGTCTTAGTGAAAGAATTTTACACGACATCAACAATGGTTACTGCTAATCAGCTCAAGATTGTTCAGTCTCCGATCACCAGTCTTATTTCCACCATCTCTACATCCGTTACAATCAAACTCGATGATTCTAACTACCTTACATGGAGTTTTCATATCACACTCCTCTTCAAAAGTCATGGCATTATGGGGTTTGTGGACGGATCAAGAAAATGTCCTCCACGGTTTGATGATGATTCTACAAGTGAAGGGATAAAAAAAGATGATTACCTCGTTTGGAAGATGCACGATCGTGCCCTTATGCAATTAATCATTGCAACTTTGCCTACAACTGCAATGTCCTGCATCATTAGGAGCTAAAGTTCTCATGAAATGTGGGTTAATCTTGCTGAAAGATTTTCAACAGTTACAAAAGTTTCAATCTTTCAGATGAAAACTGAACTCCAAAACATTAAGAAATGGTCTGAATCTATTTCTGTATATCTGCAAAAGATCAAGGATGTAAGGGATCATCTTGCAGCTGCAGGGGTTCACTTTGATGATGATGATATAATCATTCTTGCCCTGAAAGGTCTTCCTGCAGAATTCAATACCTTTAGATGTATCATATGAGGAAGAGAGAATAGTATTTCATTAAAGGATTTCAGGTCTCAATTGTTGGCAGAAGAGACTACAATTGGTCAATACTTTGAGTCTTCAACATCTTTTGGGTCTGCAATGGTGGCTGGTACTGCAATCAACAAAAGGAAAGCTTTGGTTCTTAATCAAAATTCCTCACATTCTGTTGAAATTGGTTCAAGCTCTGGAATTAATGATCAAGACTATAAGAGCAATGGTAATAGGTTACCTTCTGGTCAATTTCACAACAATGGTGGTCATTACAACAATAATGGTCAATTTCACAACAATGGTGGTCATTACAACAATAATGGCAGTCAATTTCACAACAATGGTGGTCATTATCAAGGCTTCTCAAGTAATGACGGTTAAAAAGGCAATAACTTCAGAGGCAAAGGAAGAGGCAGATCATATTACTCTGTACCAAGGCCTTATAATCCTCCACCAAATGCAAGTCCTGGAATTCTTGGTACTCCACGACCATTTCAAGCTTATTATCTAGATCATCCTTCTGAGATTCCCACATGCCAAATTTGCAACAAATGAGGGCATGTTGCAGCTGATTGCTTCCAAAGACACAATACACCAGTCACAGGTTCTCATCCTCCGATTCAATGCCAAATTTGCTGGAAATTTGGTCATTCAGCTATTCAGTGTTATCACAGAGGTAATTTTGCCTATCAAGGCAAGTCACCACCCTCGAATCTTTCAGCCATGCATGTCAATCATCAACCATCTGCACCTATGGAACAGTTTTAGGTTGCAGATACTGGTGCAACCTCACATATGACTTCTGAACTAGCCAACTTGGAACTGCGAATCCATATCAAGGCAGTTAGGGGTGGGCACTTAGAACCGAAAACCAAAACCGAAACACGAACCAAATCGAACCGCATCGAACGGTTTGGTTTTGCGGTTTTGGAACGGTTTCGGTTTTGAAACCGAACCGCAACATAGAAAACGGTTTGGTTTCGGTTTTGGCTTTTGAAAACCACACCGAAACCGAACCGCGCCGCAAATATTAATAAACATTTAATTAAATGTCCATATTAAATTTCATGTTTTAATTGGTTGTTTGTTAGAATCCATGCACTTAGTATGGACACAACCACACTAGAATATCATCATTCATCATTTTCTTTCGTTCATTAACTTGAAGGACCTTTGTTATTTTATACCATCACACACACACATATATGTACAAGGGTGGACTAATCTTGTTATCAAGAGTCGAACAATGATCTAATGAAGTCCACTCATTTGAAGCATGATATCACATAGCTTCGCTCATGTTTAATGAATTCAAAGTTATTCAACTTGTTTTATGTTGTACCTTGTACGGGACACCCTTTTGTTGCATAAACATATTTTAACATCACAACTGCATGCAACATGTTAATTGTTTATATAACAAATGTCATTTTCCTATTGCTACTGGGAATTGGTTATTAATATGTTAAATTGCAAATTGTACATTTTTTCTTAAAAACCAAACCGAAACCGTTTGAAACCGCACCGAACCGAACCAAACGGTTTGGTTTCATTTCGGTTTTGGCTTCAAAACCGCACCGAACCAAACCGCAAAAAATTTTGGTTTAGGTTTTGGTTTCACTCAAAACCGCACCGAATCAAACCGTGCCCACCCCTAAAGGCAGTGACACAATAACCACAACATGTGATGCAGGTTTGCAAATTTCTCACATTGGAACTTCCAAATTACACATTTCTACTCATAGTTTTGCATTGAAGAATGTGTTACATGTTCCAAAAATATCTCTACATCTATTATCAGTTTATCAGATATGTAAGGATAATATATGCAGGTTCATATGTGATGATGTTTCTTTTTGGGTTCAGGACAAATTCACAGGGACAATCCTACTCAAGGGGTTGTGTAGGGCTGGCTATTACCCTATACATTTCCATATTAATCAGAAGCCATCATCTGCATCATCCCAATCACAAAAATGCTTTCTTGCACTACATGTTAGCACAAGTTTATGGCATCAAAGGCTAGGACATCCATCTAATGCAATCACCTCTGCAATGCTTCATCAAAATAAAGTCTCTACATCTTTTGACACATGTAAATCAGTTTGTACATTATGTCTAGAAGGAAAATTCACCAAGTTACCTTTTGTTTTTCCTACAACCAAGTCTATACATCCACTAGAAGTCATACATAGTGATGTATGGGGACCTGCCCTCTATTGTCATATAAAGGTTTTCGATACTATGTAACCTTCATAGATAAATGTACAAGATTTACATAGATTTTCCCATTGAATAATAAATCAGAAGTGTTTGCTCTATTTGTCAAATTTCATGCTTTTCTGTGTACTCAGTTCTCTGCCAAAGTAAAAGTTTTACAAGGTGATGGAGGTGGAGAGTATTCCAATTCTCAATTTCAATTTTTTCTAGCTCAAAATGGTATTATTCATAAAAAATCTTGTCCATACACCCCTGAACAAAATGGTTTAGCTAAGAGAAAGCATAGGCACATTGTAGAGACTGCAATTACCTTACTTCAAACTGCAAAATTACCTAATCTTTTTTTGTTTCATGCTTGTGCTACTGCAACATATCTAATCAATAGAATGCCCTGTGAAACTTTGAAAATGCACTCTCCTTATCAACTGTTATATGGTCAAATTCCCAGTATTAATCATCTCAAAATCTTTGGTTGTGCTTGTTTTCCTCTCATAAAACCATATAACACTAGTAAGTTACAACCAAAAACAACAACATGTGTCTTTCTGGGTTATGCAAGGAATTACAAAGGCTTCATATGTTTAGACATTGATCAAAATAAGCTATACATATCTAGACATGTCTTATTTGATGAATCAATTTTTCCATACAAACAGTTTTCAAGTTATATCAAACCTTCCCAATATAGAATCATTTCTCATTCATTGTACTCTTGTCCATCTCTGCCATGCATTACATTAACAAATTGAGTCACATCACCACTTCATTGTCATGCATCTCTATCAAATATCACAGATTCCATAACTACAAATGCATCTAGTGCCCCATATTCATTGGCTGCATCTAGTGACTCGGATTCTTTGCCTGCATCTCGAGCCTCAGATTCCTTGGAAACACATGCATCTGCTAACCCATTTTTCAATCATTCATCACCAAGTCCTATTTCCAATCATTCATTTCATCCTGAGATACCAGAGAATACACCTACACAACATCCAGTCCCTGTGGATCCTGATTTCCAACATGAACAACTTCATGTGGTTTTTCCAATACCCATGAATGTGCATCATATGGTAACAAGATCCAAGAATGGTATTATCAAAATGAGAGCTTTATCTGCCAGTGTTAGTTCTCAGTCAGTTATCTCAGAGCCTAAAACATTCAAAGTTGCTTCTAAGGCACTAGAATGGAAAAATGCAATGCAGGAAGAGATAGATGCATTGCATTCTCAAAATACATGGTCTATTGTTCCACTTCCAAGTGGTAAAAACCTGGTTGGGTGTAAATGGGAGTATAGAATTAAAAAGAATGCATATGGTATTGTGGCAAGGTATAAGGCAAGGCTTGTAGCAAAGGGCTATAGTTAGGAGGAATGTGTAGACTATGGAGAAACATTTAGTCCTGTCGTTAAGCCTACAACTATCAGACTCATTTTTGCTTTAGCAGCTCAGTTCAAATGGCAACTAAGGCAATTAGATGTAAAAAAAATGCCTTCTTACATGGCTTTTTACAAGAAGAAGTGTATATGGAGCAACCTCTAGGATTTCAAAGCACACAACATACATCCACTTATGTCTGCAAGCTTCACAAATCGCTCTATCGGCTTAAACAAGCTCTAAGAGCTTGGAATGACAGATTCACCAGTTTTATACCTGCCGTGGGATTCAAACCTTCATAGGTTAATCCATCTTTATTTGTTCAACATTCTAACCAAGGCATTGTCGTATTACTGCTCTATGTTGATGATGTTATCTTAACTGAAAGCTCATCTAAGTTGATTTCTCAAGTCATCAAAGAACTTACTACAGAGTTTGAGATCAAGGATTTAGGTAATCTGCATTATTTTCTGGGGCTACAGATTAGTCACACAGATGAAGGCTTATTTGTTTCCCATTCTAAATATATCAGTGAGTTGGTTAACAAAGTGGATTTGCAGGATTGCAAACCTTGTGATACTTCATGTCTGCCATATCATAACCTTGATCAATACATAAGTGTGGTTGGAGCTCTTCAATATCTCACATTTACAAGGCTGGATATAGCCTTCTCTGTGAATCAAGCATGCCAATTCATGCATAATCCTCAAGTAATACAAGAAAACTTTTTTCTCTCTCTCTCTTCTTCTCTACAAGTCTGCGTTACTTAATTTTCTCCATTGAAGCTACTGCTTCAATCTTCACAATCACGACCGCTACCAACGACTCGACCCCACCCTAGTTTTCTTTTCTACCCTAGCATTGTTTCGTTTGGCCACCTGTAGTGGCAGAGCAAAGCTCCAATTTTCCCGAGCTTCTTTGACGACGATTTCGCCGTTCCTATTCAATCGACGTCATCCACCACCACCAATTAACTCACTTCGGCCCCAGCTACAAAACCCATAACTCAGATCAAGCGACAGAGCTACAGCGAGGCAAAGATGGGGGGTGCGCCGTTTATGAAATCTGATTGTTTCTGACGAAATTCGAGGTCCTCCAACCATTTCCAGGCCTCGACGTAGATTTAAAAACTTATCTTCTTGTTGTGATTCGAATTGCGTTGATTTGCAAATCCAAACCATTTCTACTTCCTTTTTTTAGGGTTAATGAATCGTTTTAACCTACAACCTGATTATCAAAAGAAAAAACATATTCAGCTAAATCAACAAATAAAAGCAATAAATTTACAGTTCAATTCGTTAAAAACATGTACGTCATGCACTCGAAATTCCAAGCTCGATTCTTCTTTTCTTGACCTCGCTGGAATAAAAAAACAATAAAAAATAAAAGAAAAATGCATAAGAAACGCTAGACCGAGAGCGGCGAGAGGCCCAAAGTTTATGCACAACCCGCAATAAACATTGGGCTCGTTTGGATGTGTTTTTAAAATGGCTGAGAGCACTTTTAGAGAAAATATTTTTGGGTTCCAAAAGCACTTTAAGTGCTTTATGCAAGAAGCACCAGTTATATGCTTCTTCTAAGAAGCACTTTAAGTATTTTTCCTGGATTTACTTGCATTTTTACTAAAGATTGGTTTAAAAAACATTTTCACCAAAAACGCTTTCAATTATTTTAAAAGCACATCCAAACGAGCTCATTGTCTGCTACTGCTTGTATTCTATTGCTAATTTGCATGTCTATTCCCCAATCGCCGACTGCACTACCCACGAAATCTACGTTACCCAGACTGAGATGGATGGATGGCCTTGTGCCTGCATCCAAAGCAAAATTAAGTTGACGTTCAACATATCACACCATTCATGTAATAATACAACTTGAAGTGAAGAACATATTTTTTGAGAAAATGATAAGTACAACCATTTTGTAGTTTTTTAAACATGCACTCCTGTTTAATTTTGACCGTCTTTTATTTGATTTAGTCAATTTGATGTCAAAAAATAAAAAAGTAAGTGAAAATAACTTCTTTATCTTTTAATGTCCTTTCACTTATATTATAGCACTTGGTATATCATTTTTGTGTTCCAATTACATTAAAAAATCTCTAACCTAAGTCCGATTTGAAAGTGCAGGGAAGGGCTGTGCCATCTCTGTATGGAAAAACAAGCCTATATTCTTGGAACTCTCTCTTTGAAGCTAAAGCAAGCTGAAACATCACAATCCCCTCTCTTCAGCTACATGCCTACAACCTCTAAATAAGGCTTATTTAAGCTTACGGAACTCAATCTTCCTCTCACGTTGCCCTATAAATTTCAAAATGTGTCACTTATGTGAAAGTTAACCTTGCCTCACTTTGTCTTATTCCATCACTTCCGTTAAACGTTCTGTGACATATATAAGGCCCATTGTTTGGCTGACATGTTAACCATGTCATCGCCACATGGATAAATTTAATAAAAAAACATTTAACACTTTGAAAACGTTAAAAGAGTAATGATATTCTTACCACAATTTTATACCACATTTCTTTACCATCTTAGATGGTAGATGAGTTGGACAAGCTACATCATTTAATTTCAATCTTTTTATTAATTAAAACACTTAAATAATCTTAGGTGGAAGAAGGAGACTCCTCGTATACCACAATCATCATTTAATTAACATTTTTTTGTTAATTATTGATGAACATTTTGAAATTAAATGCTAATTAATTTAGATGATGTGACTGTCCACATCGGATGCCCCCTAAGGTGGTATATAATTGTTGTTACAACCACGCCAAAAATATTGGAAAAACTATTATTTTTCAAACCCTGAGCCGCCACGTGTCGGCCATCCAACTCACCTCCTTTTCCTTGTTTCTCTGACCCCCACCCTGTGACTGCTCTCTCTCTCTTCTCCAGTAAACCTCTCTCTCTCTCTCTCTCTCTCTCTCGAACTCTCGTCTCTCCCTCTTTCCCTAAAACTCGCGAGGACCCCTGCACCCTCCAGGAGAGACTGTAGCGAACCAGGGATCCCCTGCCCGCGAGACCGACGGCACGGAGCAAAGCTCCGGCGAGATTTTCTTCCTTTTTCCGTCGGGTAGGTCTCGAATCTCTCTCTCGTACCTAGTTTGTGGTTTGGTTGTGATGTAGAAGCTTGAATCTTACCTTTCTACGTAGGTTTTTGCGTTGGAACGGCCGTGGGTGAGCACACCCACTTTTCCGGCGAACCCGTGCGTTCCGTGGGTTTTCCCGGTCACCTCCGACCGAGTTACTACGTTTGGAAGGTATAAACCTCTTCCCCTCTCTTTGTGCTTCTCATTCGTACTTAGATCGGAGTTTGGAACCATAGTTTTTAGGTGACCGGAGCTGTAGCAGCTCCGGCTTTCTCTCTCGGCGCGCCAAGGCCTCCGGCCTTCTCTTCCGTCTGACCCGCGGGCCTCCAGGCCGTTTTGGCTAAGCCCAAAGGGCTCAGGCCCTTTTTTTTTTTTATTTAGGCCTTGGGCCGGTTGAATTTTAAAAAGGGCTTAGGCCCTGTGGGTTATATATATATATGGCCTTAAGGCCTTAGGCTTTTAGGATTTGGGTGGGCTGCTTTAAGCAGCCCGTGAATGTGTGTGTGTGTGTTTGTGTAATATATGTTTGGGCTTAATGCCCAAACCTTTTATTTCCTAACCCTAAATTATTTTAACCCTAAACCTAGGTTCCTAAAAATCCTTTAATAAATCCTAAAATCATCCAAACCCAATTCCCTTATCCTATTAATCCTTTTATTTATTAATTATATTTTTGTGCTTAGGTAAATTTGCTATTAAGGAAATTCGTAATTCTGATTCGTGCGACTCTTCTGCTAAGGAATATTTGTGAGTGGACCCCTTCTAAAATTTCATGATTTAATAATTTAATTGCATAAATGATTAGCATGCCTACGGCTTTATAATTTGTTTTATGTGAAGCCTATTGGCTAAATATATTGATTATCGTCTCGAATTTTAAGGAGAAATAATTGTTAGCCTATATTGAGCTATATTTTAATATATAGTATTTTCTATAAAAACCATGAACTGGTAGACTATCTGATAGGTGACGATAGGATGCTAGAACATGTTTTTGAACCCCTCTTTATAGTGTAGACGATGATCGGTAACCTACGCTATGAAGTGGTATTTATGAGAGGCGTAACATTTTGTGCGTACCTAGTAGACACTATGCCGCCTGGGGCGAGGATCTGGTGTTGGCATGTAGGCCGGGAGAAATAATCCCTAGCGAAAGGCTGAGGGACACGGAGACAGGCACTGGGCCGGGAGGGAGTTATCTCTTGCTACGGGTACAGAGACTTAGGTGCAGGCAATGGGCCGGGAGATATATTTATTCAGTGATCTTTCTAGCAGCACACCACGCTTACGAGACGATCTATTATGCGTTTATTGTTTTGATTTCTGCGATGATATTCCGCTATATATTTGATTTGTTGAGATATTTGGCATGCTAGGGTTTTTATTAAATCCATCACTTATTATGTTAGTAGTTTTCATTATCAAACTTTGGGGGTTAGTATCTTGATAACTGTTTCACTATTATTGTACATATGAACTTGGTCCACTCACCTTTGTTTTGCGCCCCCATTCAGGTCCTAGTAACGAGGATAACGTCTGGGCGTACGAGGCATTTCCCTACCAGTAGCACTCTATCACCCACTTGTGTGATATCTTGTAATCTTCTTTCTTTTTGTAAATCTTGTTTTAGACTATGTCTGGTTCATTCTAGACGCTTTCTTGAATGTTGTTAACTACTATTAAACTCTGATGCTATTCATGAATATTTTCTCCTAATTATTACTCTTAAAATCAATTAATGGCTTTCGTCACCTTGAGTGTCGGCCAGCACGTGTCTACCCTGATATTCGAAAGAATATCAGGGTCGGGGCGTGTCAATTGTGATACAAAAATATGGTAAGAATAACATTATTAACGTTAAAAATACATTAAAACTTAAACAGAAAAAAATGGAAAGCCAGCAAACCCACCCTCCGCCCACTCCGCTCATCTACATCTCCCTCCTTTGTCGGAATCACATCTAAGGCGGGTATGGATGGGAGGCCTGGGTTGGGACGACAAGAGTGGGGGTAGGGGTGGGGCACCGGCATGAGGGATGGTGCTGGTGTTTCGGGGAAGGGCGAGGCTTTAGGTTCCATTTGGTGTGATGAATGAGATTGAGCTTTGGGGATATGACTAGATTAGGCTAGATCAAGGTCTAAAATATCGATGATATCGGAAATATCGGTAGTCCAAAACCACGGAAATTTCGATGGAAATGTCAGGATATTATCGATATCGATAAAAATTGAATAAAAACCACGGAAATTGTAAGAAAAACTTGGAAATTTTTATTGAAACTTTGCAGGATGTTTATTTAGTCAATTATCTATTAGTTTATCACAAAAAATTGGAAGGAAATGCATTGCATGATGGATTTAACTGATTTTAAGTTGATTATATAGCGAGCTGGCAAACATTGTGAGTGTAGAAAATATGTAGTAATTAATGAAAGAAGTTTAAACACACCATAATCATTTATATATCATGAATTAGTACAATATTTTACACTTCATACATTGCATGGTAAGATACATGAGTGACTTGGTACCACATAGAGTTCCTATCAAGGTCTAAAATATCGATGATATCGGAAATATCGGTAGTCCAAAAACACGGAAATTTAGATGGAAATATCGGGATAATATCGATATTTTAGACTTTGGGCTAGATAACATATTATATTGTGGGTTCATAACCTATCATATCCAGTCTTGTCTACTTACATTTTGACACAACAAACAACGAACTAGACTCAAGATTTTAATTTGTCACAGCTTATCTTATCCAGTCCACCAAATAAAGCCTTCGGGTTTATAATCTTACTTTTTTCAGTTCTTGGATTTATAAATTGATTTATTTTCTTATTCCACATGACGTTATTTCAATGGATGTGTAGGTCACATGCATGCCATGTCAGCAAACCAAACGAAAATTTTAACAAAATTGAATGGCATATGGACCAAGTGTAACAAAAATTAAGTTTCAAATATTACGGATACATTTTGAGTTTCATTGAGCAAAACGAGAGGATGATTGAGTTTTAGGGGCATAGGCATAAATAAGGTCCTTTCATTTTCTCTTACTATTTGCGTATGAAAAATTCAAAGTCCAAGTTCAAAGATAGCCTCCACTAATTTTGAGTGACTGCCGTGCAATTTTGTTGACCCCTTTTCCATGCCTTGCCCTCATACTAAGCAACATGCTGAGCTGCACTAATAACCCTTCAAGTTTACTCAAGTTTGTACCATCATCCTGTCCTTCGAATTTACTCAAGTTTCTACCATCATCATCATCATCATCCTAGTTTTTCTGTTGTACTATTGTGTTTGTAGTTTCATTATGTTAGCATTGTTAGTCCAGTCTGTCAAATGAGGTAAAATTCTTTTTAGCTTGGGTTTTATAATGGGAAGGTTAAAATTGGATAAAAAAATCTGCCAAATTGACGGATTGAACTAAAGTGAAAACAAATTAATCTATTCGGACTAAAATGTAAAAAAAAAAAAACCTTATATTAACATAAGTGAGAAGGGAGCTGATATTGCTTGCCCCTTCACAAAAATCATTTTGCACTCCTCGCATTTTCAACTCATGAATTTACAAATTTTTTAAGTGTCAATATAGTACCCAAATGAAAATTTTGAGTAAACTATAACATGAATAATGGGTTTTGCTTTACACTCCAAGACATGTCAACATGAAGATGCATTCAACGCAAGGTTAAATGGAGTATGATTATTTCCTCATCTATTCTCATCCATTTGCTTTCTCTCCACTCACACTTTGTTTTTTGTTTTTCTCTCTCTATTAAAAATCAATATAAAATGTTGACATATCTTAATCGTAACAGTTCAAAGAAGAGGGAAGTAATGACAGAGACTAGGAGGAAAAAGAATGCTCCTCCTGCTTAAAATGAGCCCCAAATTTTCACATTTATGACATAATTGAACTGAAGATTAATTTCTTCTCAATGAACAAAATCGAGAAAATTAAAGCAATGATCCTGAACTTTGGCTCAATTGGAGCTTCTAGACTAAAAATTCATGAGTTTTGATTCCTAAACTTGTTATAATGTGGAGCAATAATAACTCCGTTAAAACTTCCATTCAAAATAGAGTTTAAAGGGGGCAAAAAAATAAATGAAAGTTCTAACATAGTTAACTAAAAGAACTATTGCTTCGCGATATTACAAGTTAGGAACCAATACTCACAGACTTTTAGTTCAGGAACGAAAGCTTCAATAACTTTCAATTGAGCTAAAGTTAAGAGACTATTGCTCCGCACAAAATCACATCCATATGGAAAACTGAGTTAGGCCAATGATTCATTTTACTCCATTATAAACAAAACAAAACAAAAAAAGGTTATGAGGAAATGAGGTTTGTATAGAAATGGTGACACATCACGCATACCAAACATACTTTGCCTTCTCTTTGTTTACCCCTTTCTAAACATAGACAATGCAATCAAAACTAGACAAACAAACTACAAAATTAGCAACTCAATCATACATTAAACCTTTTCTACAACAATATCAACAGCTTGGTAAGACTCAAGAAACCCAGATCAATCGTCGCGTTCCGGATTGAAACTCTGTAACTTAGATTAGTAATATCGCTTTGTAATATATTACAAAAACCCAGAACAATAGTCGTGCACAAATCCTAATGAGGGTTACATAAAAACAAGATTCTCATAATTTTTTTTTTAATTTTTTTGGTTTATAAAATGAGAAAATTAAAAAAGTAATTCTCATCAAACACCATGCTTGTTATCGTACAACAAAAATAAAAGGAGAAAATTTAGAATTTTAGAAGGGAGAAAATTTAGAATTTTAGAAGTGAAAAAATTGAATCATCGATCATCATGCTTCATCAAACGATCAACGGCATTAAAATAACAACGAACAATCAGAGGCATAGAGCCGTACATCGAAGATCCTGACCGTCCACCCCACCGCCCGACTCCCCATCCACATCCAACGGTGGGAAATTTAGATCGAAGGGCAGCGGGGCCTTGCGAAACGACGACGACGCGACGAAATCCCCGTCGTCCTCTACTACCGATGAAGACGAGTCGCAGTCGCTGTGGCAGTCCTCGGGAACCACGGGCGGCGTCCTCGGCTGTCGTTTCCGCCGCGTCAACTCGGCAGCGACCGTCATCGATTGAAGCGGCGGCCGGGGCCCACTGAACGACTCCACGGTGGAGCTCAGGCTGCTGGATGCGGGTCTCTGCGGATCTACAGCCGGATGGTCCTGAAACCCGTAACCCGACCCAAAAAGCTTCGCCTCGATAGCCGGGTCGGTAGGGTTGTTGTAAAAGGAAGGGTAAGCACATGAGATCTGGAAGTTGGTCTTGGCCTTGGGGCCGCGGAGGATGCGAGCGGCGGCATCGTAGGCTCGGGCGGCGTCTTCAGCTGAGTCGAAGGTGCCGAGCCAGACCCGGGTCTTCTTCCACGGGTCACGGATCTCGGCAGCAAATCGGCCCCACGGCCTTTTCCGAACCCCTCGGTACCGGACCTCTTTTCCAATACAGGGTCTGGATCCGGTGGGTTCGGCCGGCGGCGCTGCTGGTCTCGTAGCGGCTCCTCTTCCCCTCCTCATGGCCAAGAATCGGGCTTTTTAGACTCTGATGGTCATAGAAAGAATTGGGTGTTTGAGAGATTTGGATTGGGAAAATTGAAAGATGGGTTTTGCAGAGATAGGAAGAGAAGAGAGAGAGAGAGAGAGAGAGAGAGAGAGGATATGGGGGAAGGTTTGCTTAGAGGGATGGGTGGGAGAAGAACTGGATGGCACCAGCACCACCTTCCCTTCTACACAAAAAATATATAAATAATAATGATTTTTTTGGTTTTTGGTTTCTGGGATTATTTCTTTATTTATTTTTTGGGGTTTCTGGCTGAGATAAAATTGGCCTTTTTTTTTTTTTTTTTGAACTTTTTTCCGGGTCAAAGAAAAGAAATAGGGTATTTTGGTTGTTTCTTTTTCTTTGGTTTCTTTGTTCCTTCCTTTCTCTCTATTAGTGTAGCTTCTGTTGCCCCCACAAACCGACCGGACTCGATTTCTTTGCTTCTTCCTTTATCATTCTCATCCTCCCATTTTATTTTTTTCAAGTTTCGTAAATTATGAATTTTTGTTTCTTCCCTTTTCGGCTTTTCCACCGCGTTCCAAATCTAAAATGTTTTATGTTATTTAGCAATACGATTATTTTTTGTTCTTTTTATTTTTTAAGTCAAAGTCAAACAGTGTCCTAAGTTCGGCATCAAATTATCACGAATTCAATATCAATTTTGTTTTGTTGGTTTTTTTATGTGTTCAAGTTTACATATTACGATTGAATGATAATCATCTTTATTTGTAAGTTAATAAAGTCTTAAATTGGACGCGAATTTATCACAAATTCTATACTAAATTATCAAGATTAGCACTTGTGTGGCATGATCAAAATCCACACTCCTACATTTTTTGTTTTTAAATTCCAATTTTGTGGCTCTGTGCAGAATAATAGATCTCCTTTTTCTTGGTTGTTAATTTATGATATGATTTACTTTCTTTGTTGGTGAGTTATATTCACTGCTTTGGGTTGGGAATTTTGGCTTGGGTGGATGAAGAGAGGGTTGAGTGTTGAGGGCCAATGAATAATGGATGTAGGTAAGGAGGCAATGATTTCATAGGGTGGAATAACAATAAAACCTTGTGGTGACTTTATTTATTTTGTTTCAATTTTGTTGGTACAAAGAAGTTATCATTCCAATTCATTTCAAATAGTTACATGATATTCTTATCCTCATCTAGATCTCACATTTCTTTTCAATATTAGTCAAAATCGGCATAACTCCTCATTTTGGTATCTACCTGAGATTTGAAATCAGTAGAAGCGGTTCATGAGTTTGCCTATCATCAATCATTTTGGTTATTTGTGAAATTTTTTGTAAATAAAGATCAAAATGACAAATATACCCTCAAAATTTAATAAACAATGGCCCAAAATAATTTGATAAAAATTGAGGGTATTTTTCTCATTTTGATCCTTATTGAATGGAGATTTTTCACGAAATAACCAAAATGATTGATGGTAAGTAAACTCAGGGAACACTTCTGTCAATTCTAAATCTCAAGGATCAAAATGAGGAGTTGTGTCAATCTTAAGAACTATCTTGCTTATGGCTCAATTTTTCAGGAAACATAATAAGGTAAAAAAAAAGGTTATGTGTTCAACCTTCAAAGATGACAGAGAAAAAAACTCGAACAAGTTAGCAGTTTTCACTCAAGGATTTCCACGATCTGATCTCACTTTAGTGGGATAATGAGATTCAACAGTAACTATGCACGTACCACCAATATTTAGAGATGAATAATCGAAGGGCAAGCATTTTTCGTTTTCAAGAATTTACTGTGTGGTTTCCGTTCATTTCAAATACAAAATGATTGACAAAATCGTTGACATATCCCGTTTTTTGTTGTTGGCGTTCTGGGTTATGTGCTTTGCAAGCAAGGGGGCTTTTCGGTATAGCACTTTCTAGAATATGTATTAATTTTATTTGTGGCATTGATTTCAATGGAATTTTGATCCCACATCAATTACTTTGTAAATTTATTTTTTCTTTGCCTAGTATGACGAATTCAAGTAACAATTACTTTGTAAATTTGTTTTTTCTTTGCCCACTATGAGGAATTCAAGTAACAATTACTTTGTAAAATTGTTTCTTTGCCCACTATGACGAATTCAAGTTATGCTTTAGAAGGGTGTATTCAATTGAGAATTTGAGAGATTTTAATGGATTTATAAATCCATGGAATTTTATGGAGTTTAATTGATTTGTAGATGTTCTATGTAAAATTTTGATTCAATTACCTCGAAATCTCATGGGGAGAGGTGAGATTTGTGGATGCTTAAAATACACTGCGAAATCTCTCAAATTCCCTCAAATTCCTTAACTTTTTCAAATCCTTTAAAATCAATTTTTAATTGAATACACCCGGAATGTTATAAACTGCTTTAAAATCCTAATTGAATACACCTGGATTTCTAAGTATTTTAATTCACTATCTTAAAATCCTGATTGAATACAATTTGAATTTCAGAGAATCACTTAAAATCATATTTGAATACACCTAATTTCATTAAAAGAATTAAAATGCCTCAAAATCTCATTTGAATACACCCCTTTAGTTTACAGTCTTTTTCCCCATTTGTATGGAGTTTATTTGTATAGATTCCACGTAAAATTTTGATTCAATTCCCTCAAAATCTCATGGGGAAATGTGAGATTTGTGGATGCTTAAAATACTTACAAAATCTCTCCAGTTCTCTCTAAGTCCTCAACTTTTTCAATTTCTTTAAAAGCATATTCGAATTTTTTTTTCTTGAAAATCAAATTCTAATTGATCACACCTGAAATGTTATAAATTTCCTTAAAGTCTTAATTGAATACACTCAGATTTCTAAGAATTTTAATAAACTATCTTAAAATCCTGATTGAATACACATTGAATTCCAGATAATCATCTAAAATTCTAATTGAATACCCTTAGATTCATTAATAGAATTAAAATCCCTCCAAATCTCAACTGAATACTGACACACCCCGACCCGAGATGTCAACTAGGACTCTGAATCGAGCTGTGATGGCCGACACCTGGAAGGTGACGAAGCCATAAAGTGCAATGATGTGGAAAATGTGAATAAATTTAAACCTAAAAGTACCTAAATACAAGAGTGTGCTGTGGGCGGGAATGAACCCAATTCACATGTGATGACAGAGCATAAGTACAGTACAGTAAAATAGGGTGAGAATTATACCATTGATGGTAATCGTCTACACCAAGTTTTGCCAATAATCCTCGTCGATACGCAATCACTGCTACTAAACCTCGAGGGGCGAAAAACAAGGGTGAGTGGGCTTGAAAATAAAGTTTTAATAAAAACCTTTTGAAAACGTTATAACCCCTCTCCGTAAAACCTGTATAGTTTCTAGAAAATAATAATACTACGTAGGTATGAAAACCAATGCACAAGACTAGCGAAAACTGAGATATGCCATGTCATAATATTTCAGCACTAAAATATGTAAACCAGATGTGCAACTAATATAAAATAGTATGCCAGTCGAAGTCCCCTTGCGTGACATGTACGACTAGATCTATGGCTCATCAATCTAGGCTAGCACATGAGTCGGAGTCACCTAGTGTGACCTGTACGACAAGCTGGGTATAAATATGTACTCTCAAGTGCTATGATCATGTGAAGGTTGTGCGATAAATCGCAGGTCACCTATGAGTCGGAACCACCTATTGTGGTTTGTACGACAGGCTGGCACCAGACTTGGATCCAAGGTGAGCGTGCGGTGCGGGAGGTGAACAATCACGTGAAGGCTGGCCCTGGCCCCAGGCGGGAGTACTAATACTGGGGTGTAGCCATGATGAGCTCTAAATGAATATATGCATGCTCATATAATTCAACCATTTCAATCACATAATAACTCACCTGAACTTACTTGCGCCCCCGTAGGATCATTTCGCATAATCACAAATCTCATCATAATGCAATATTTAAATATAACACCTTTAAATCATGGCATGCTATGCATAACTCAGTTCAAAGCATTTGTGGAAACTATAAAGTTTATATATATAAACTATAAAAAGGAAAAAGACCCATTCACCTGAGGTCCACGTTACAACTCACTAGCACGAATATTGAGGCGTCACGAATGATCGTCGCCTAGAACAAATATTCAGTCACGTCTCAGAATTCTTATCTATAGAACACATAACTTACATAAAACACATCCCCAAGGACGTTCTAGAATGATTTGAGACCCATTAACCAAAAGTCAACTATCGGTCAAAGATCGACGGTAGGGTCCACAACCATATGTAACTCGATCCGGAAGATCTGCATCACAGATTTACAATCCATAACTTCCAAATATCCACAATATGCTTCTAAAATATCATTCTAAAGTTTCATTACAATCCAACGGTTGGATCTCCGCCAATTGTAAATTCAAGTTGCGGTCAATGTTTTATTTTATGAACTTACAAATTCAATTCGGGAAGATCCGTACGTCAGATTCTCAATCCGTAAATTCCTATGATCCTCAAATATTACTTATTATAACGTATTAAGGTTTAGTGACGATCCAACGGTCAGATCGTCGATTGCTATACTATTCAAGTGGTGGACCTTAAAAAAAAACACGTGTCAAATCCTTGATACAATACGATGAGTTTATAATTCAGCGTTTAGTTTAGATATTAATGATTGTACATGTGTTATATATATGGAAAATTTAGAAAAATAACCAAAATTAGAACTCTATATAGAATTATAGCCACCCTTTTAAATTTATGATAATTATAGCCAAAATCTAATATAAAAGTACTAATACACCCTTATGATTAAAACTTTTTACAAAACAAATCCAAAGAAATTCAAAGCCTCACTTCAGCAACCTAGACAATTCTAGCCCTTTCCAAAAGCTCAAAAGCTCAGCCAATTTCTGATGAGAAGTTTTATTAAGCTCTTGGTTATTTTTCCATCTGATATTAACAGTTACTTTTCTAAATTTTCCAACAATCCCAATCTTTGTCATCTTCTTCCCATCCCAGCAAAACCCAGAGGTTGGAGCCTCACGCAACATTACAATTTGTTTTTCGAAGACAATCATATCATTTATTCAAGGTAACCACTAAGCAGTAAGCTCTCCCCCTTTCTTTCCCTCTTGCATTTCTCTTTGTTGAAGATCAATTTGGATAAGTACACGTTAAAATCAAATTGGGCTCTAATCTGTAGCAAGATTTATAAAAAAAGGATTGTGCTTTTTGTAGATCAACTGTTTGAGGAGTTGATTTCCAGAAGAAAAAGGTGTTGGAATCAGATAACACCAAAACGGGTTTTGTGGTTACCGCTCTAATCTTTGCAATGGTGGGCGTAATTGCTTCCCTCATTGTTAAAATGGTATATTAGTATTTTTATATCAACTTTTGGTTCTAATTATAATAAAATTAAAAGGATGACTATAATTCTATATGGAATCCAAATTTTGGTTATTTTTCCAAATTTCCCTATATATATATATATAGTAATATGATAATCAATAAGTCTAATTCATGTTCTTGGAACCTTCACGTTCGATAACTTTGCGATTGAAGCTGATTTTGGTATTGAGGATTCAAACTTGATTGGCACTAACCTAGTCTTTGAGTGTGAGAGGTTCCTTTCTAGCTGTAATCATTTGAACGAGAAGTTCAGGTTGTTCCCACCCAAAACGAAGTATTCATTTAGTCATTCGGTCTTAAATTTGAGACATGTGCATCACGAAAATTGTGTAAATTAACACGATATGTTAAGGTTGAAGCGTAGTAATAAATTACAAAAACATAATCAGACACGCTTCAATCCCACAAGATTTGCCGAAATCGTAATTGGGATTCTTGACATTTAATTGCGGAGGCCTGAGTTGGCCCAAATGTTTTGGGTATGCAAGCTCACGCCCATTATCTGAAGTGCTGCACGAGCCCTCTAAGCCCAATCTACATTGCAGCCTTTCTATGAGTTGCTCCAATTCAGCACATCTAAAGATCCTTGAAATCCACGGCTGGTGTGGAAGTCAGACTTATGGTTCGTTGAAGGCTAAAATGTCTCTGTAAGTCTTCCCGGGTCTTGGAAAAGGTAAATAACTGTGGCTTGACACCAGTTGTCCCCCTTTTAAAAGAAAAAAAAAAAACCAGATCCTCAAAATTCTTTTTCTTTTTGAAAATTAAAAAAAAGAAAGATTAAAAGGATTTCCTACCACCATACAAAAGCTTTAAAGAAAAGATAATACGAGGGAGACCAAACCAAATATAATAGATCTTTTGTCATGACCACTTCAACCGAGTCTATTAGCCCCTATATATATTATTTATTTATTAGTAGCTACTGTATTCACTCCTCGATATGTATTTTTGTGTCGTTTCTCTTTGAATTTCATGAACAAGTAAATGTAGACATCGTCGATAAATATGATAATAATTTAACTCTTTCACAATAATTTAGTTTTTTAAATAAGTAATAAGACAATTATGTCACATATTTTAGCGTAGGCTTTGTAGCCTACCAAGTACATAACCCCCATCAAACCAAATTAAAAACTCAATGATAATTGACGATGTAACAATACCAACAAAAACAAAAGCCAACGGAAATGCAGACTGAGAAATCTAGAAGAAAAGGAACATGCAAGTAATTACAGATAAATAAGTCGAACCAAACACTACCAATCCAAATTACTATATTCATTAAATAATAGTGATGACAATAAATAAATACAAATACAAATCAAATAGGTGCCCAAACTGCTCTAAAATCTATAAAGGTGGCACCAAAAAATAAGTTGAAGTCCCAACCAATATCCGAATAATAATTCACCAAACCAAAACAACTCCATCTTAATTTCTTCATTCAGTAACCTGTCGGAAACTCGCACGTCCCATAACCTGCCAACAATATAAAAAAAATAAATTAATATGCATATTACTTTTGTGTTGAGGATTCTGTGTTAGATTAGCGTTCGTAAAACAAAACCATCACCCTTTCGAGTAACAATGGATGAATTTTAGTATACACCATTAATTTGGTATGCTAAAAATTAAATCATAAATTGAATAAATAAAATCAAGAAATTTAGAGATGAAATAATAAAGGAGTGTGTTACGTACTTGGAGGTTGAGCAACAACGTAGGCAGCACCACCGAAATCGCACGTGCCAGTCCCGCGTGCTTTCTTCTGATAAAAACTATTGAAAGCGTACGAAGCGTGCGCCTCAAGCGTATTAGGATTAAAACACGTGGACCCTTCCTGAATCGAACGGCAGTCAGCTCCTCCTTCTCCGCAAGCATAATCCAGTGCGGCCTTAAGCTTCTCCTCCCCTGCCTGCCCAT
The DNA here is from genome assembly GCA_035220775.1 of Malus fusca. Classification (NCBI taxonomy): domain Eukaryota; kingdom Viridiplantae; phylum Streptophyta; class Magnoliopsida; order Rosales; family Rosaceae; genus Malus; species Malus fusca. The sequence continues at coordinate 29,691,526 of CM069069.1, forward strand.
TCGCCACGCACCACGTGTTCCCCGCAGAGGGAGATGCCGCCGGGACCTGAACCTTGTTCTCGTTGGCCGGCGATGACTGGGCCCCACTCAGCCCAGCCACCGTAAGCGGAATATCGTAAACCTTCGTTTCGTCCGGATAAAACAGACCGTAGTTCCTCTCCGATGTGGGCCCTGTCTTCTGATCCTCGTTAAACAGAGCGAATAGATAGACGTTGAGCGGGTCGTTTGGCTTCAAGGGGGTTCCACCTCCCGTCAAAACTCTCTTCACCAAGTTTCCGTTATACGCCAGCGCATTGGCTTTCCCCGCGCCAATCTCGTTCTCGTCGCCGTTGGAGGGCCACCCGGTCTCGGTCACCACCAACTTTACGTCGCCGTATCCGACAGACGACATGGCGGCGAAAACTGCGTCGATTTGGGCCTCGAGCAAACTGTAGTACTTCAGCCCGTTACCCGAGTCCGGATTTCCCGGGTTGGTCCGGAACAGAGCGTAGTCGAGAGAAATCTTATCGGAGGTGGACTCGTACGCGAAAAATGGGTACGCGTTTATCATCAAATACGACGACGTTTGGGTTAAAAATGCCAGAAACGGTTTGATGACGGGTTCGATTAAGTCGGGTTTGAAGGCCCCGGCAGAAGGCGGGTACGAGGAATTGAGGGCACTGAGGGCGAATGGGGAGGAGAGTTTGATGGAGCTGAGGTTGTACTTGACGAGGGAAGACTGTATGTTTTTAATGGCGGGGACGAGGAATTGGGTGGTGTTGTTCGGGTCGGCGAAGACCTCGTTGCCTACGGCGATGGCTTCGATTTGGGTTTTGGGGTGGTATTGGGAGATGTTGGATTGGACCCATTTGTCGGCGAATGAGGGGTCGCTGGCGGCGGAGGAGAGGAGCTCGTTGGGGAGGGCGACGACGACTCCAATGCCGGAGTTGGCGAGGGCGGTGAGGACAGCGGCGTCGGTGTCGTAGAGCTTCACTTTGTTAATGCCTTGGGATTTGAAGAGTGCCACCACCTTTTCGGGCGGTGGTAAGTTGTCCGCTATCCTGCCGTAGTTTATTCCAACAGTACCTGTTTCCGCAGAGCCAAAAACAAACCCATTAGATACAATGAGTTCAAATTTAACATCTAAGTAACTAATTAGCACAAAATGTACACAAGCTCTAACATGAACAATCAATAAACAAGCATATCAGATAAGAATCTGGGTATATACTATAAGCCGGTGCATGTTAGAAAATCTCATAAACGTATATGCGCGTTATTATGTACGTACCAGCAGCAGCTGCAAAAGCGAAAAGTGGGAGGAGGAGAGAGAGAAAGAGAGGGAATGTGAAGGTGGCCATGCTGATGCTCTGGTTCTGATTAGAGGTGATGGGGTTTCTGTTGGTGTGCTTGTAGGGTTTATTTATAGAGCCAAATATTACAGGGCGGTGGGGATAGAAAAAACATGGGTATAATATAACCGTCCACATTGCGCAACGGGCGGAAGCGCATATTTACACGACCGTTATTTGTTACGTATTGCTATTTGCTAATGTTGGGTGTTTAGATTTTTTAATAATTCTACTCTGGGTTGAATCATTGGTTTCTTTTTGTTTTGACCGTACACGTGGCAGTTGATTGGATCAGACGGATGGAATATTTGGCTTTTCATTGAGGGGCTGTTCGTTTGTTGACCGACTAGTCAGTGTCACGGTGCGTCAGGTCCGTTGCTTGGTGCTTGGTGCATGGAGCATGATATGGTATTATGATGTTTTAGGGGAAAATGAGTGTTAATTCAATTATGTCCCAAATGTGAACGTTGGTTTGTCTTATATTGTATGCTTTATTTTCTTGCTTTCTAACTTAGAGAGAAAAACTTACCTAAACATTGGCTTGGCTCTAGTTTCTTACTCCCAATAAATAAGATGTTAGCAAAAGTCTGTAATGTTAAGATTCACGGTACTACAAAATAGAAAGAAAAAAAAACACAAAGTAGAAAGATCGACAATAAGAATTTAGTTGATTCAACAATTTGTGCCTACGTCCACAGATCATCGATCAAGCTTTCATTATATCAAAGTAATCGGTACAACAAGAACAATCTTACTAAGGCAAATACAAGGCTTGATGAATACAAGAAAGTATAATGCACTCTATCGAACACTCTAAATGAGTGGTATGCTTGCTTTTGGATGATCTACAATGGTGAAATGCCACCTCTATTTGTATGTATGGATGAAACACCCCAGTGAGTCCAAGACTTAGCTCCGCTACTATAATTGGATGTCGAAAATTTCATGAGCCATCCAATTAATTAGCCTTGGAACTTCATATATTCATGCACCACATAGAGTTCCTATGTTTGATTAATGTCATTCGCAATTCCAACGTATAAAGTGAGTAAACCAACCATTACATTCCTTTGAACGTAGTATTCTACAAAACTTTATCATGAGTTGGACCCATGATATATCAAAATTTAGAATTATCATACACATACTACTACAAATTAACACGTGTTAAAACTTTAATCTATACAATACAACCTAGAGCAGTAACACGTAGCAATACAACCGTCTTACATAAAAGTGTTCTGCAATTTTAGAACTCATTAATATCTCTGTGAAGTGAGCAATATGGATGGAACTCTATGTATATACCGTTATTCTATCATCAATCAATCTCATGATGAAATATAATAATTCGGCGGCAATCGCGTCCAACATTTTGTCAAGAAAATAATGTATGAATATTTCTAAGGATTCTTCTTGTCAAAATAAGCGTTTGCTAATTGGTAGCAATAACTAATTTATAGGTTTTCTAATGTGGTACACCAAGTATATATGTATTATATAATTAACATATACTGTTCAGATTGTTGAGCTAATTTATTAATGCTGATCACCATAGACCACAATCACATGTATTAGAAGAGAATTCGATCTTAATCGAGTTGTATATTAATTTTTTAAGACAGAAATGAAAAGAGACAAAATCAAATAAATAACTCAAAATCAAATAAAGGTTGTATTGTCACTATCAAATAAGGATAATACTTGCACCTTTTATTTGGGAATGAGCTCAATTTCCCATTTGCAACTAAAATACATTTATCGTAGAAATTTCATAGTCAAAATCATCCAATTTTTTAATTTTCATTTGAAGATAATTCCTACAAAGAATTATTATTCAAGTCGGGAATTGTAAGTCATCCTAGTGTGTCTCAAATAAATGGATGGTGTAGGTACCAAGTAACATATTAATGGTTCACTGTCCATTTATTTAAAACATTTGGATGATTAAACGATTTCTTATTCAAATAAAAATTTGTTACCAAGTAACATACTAATGGTTCACCGTCCATTTATTTAAAAGATTTGGGTGATTAAACGATTTTCGATTCAAATAAAAATTTGTACGTATGATCTTCGAGTGAAGACTAAGAAATTGAATGTTTCTGATTAGAAAACTTCTACAACGAAAATACGTTACTTGTAAGTGGGAAATGAGTTCATCCCCTAAGAGGGTATTCAAGTATTAATGTCAATAAACTATACAATTCAAATTTAGTGGGATAATTACTAGATATATTAAGAGCACCAACTAGAGTATAAAATTGTATAAAAATAAATTAGATATTGACCCCTTTTAGAAATATCTTCTTACTTAATATTAAAACGATCAATTATTCTACTAAGAAGCTGCTTAATTTCGTATGTATTATCTGCATGCGTACTACATATCGCATTACTTAAACATAGCCTTTGTGTGAAATGAAATCAATGAACTTGTCTAGCAATAATGTGGTTCAAGTTCACTTTTCGCGAAAATCGAACCTAAGATATCTCACTTAAAAGTGAAGAGGATTATCATTAGACCGTAGTACTAAGTATCAAATACATTAATTTTGAATTATGTATTTAGTTTCCTTGCATGATCATGTGAAACGACAGAAGTAGCTTATTTGTTTGTGTTTTGGTAGATTTGCTAGACATATTATGGATAGGGTTGAGAGATTGGAGAATCAACAAAGTCATCAATTACAACGACTAGTTGGTTTGAAAAGGAAAAAGGAACGCGGCTGGCTAGCCACTCTGTTGACCCTTTGTGTTCTTAACTGGTCTCTCATAGTCACCATTCATTTGCGACTACGCCAGACGTATCAATCAGTTCTACCCCCAAGTAATTGAGGATATACTCTAAATCTAAATCTCTCAGAAACAAAGAGTGATTTGCCTGCTGCTTGATTGGCTATCCCAAAGCTAATTCGAAAAACGTGGGCTATTCCCAGAGTGCATCTCTCGTTTCTCTAGACCACGTGATCAAAGGTTACATGCTGGGAGCGACAGAAAGAGGGAGATATAAATCGGAATGCATACACAAATCTCTTAACATCTTTTGGATAAACATGTTCTCTGATGAAATATTGTTGAACGAAAAAGCTACAAATGGGCCATGTAGGTTTGGTTTTGTGGTGATTGCTAGGATTCTCTTTTCTCCGAGAGAAGATTGGCACTAAATGCATTTAGACCAGAACAAAATGGCTAACCTCGCATAATCAATTATTTAACCATTACCAAAAAAAAAAAAAAACTTTTGATATTGTACAAGTGTGCTACTTGTTTCTCCCAAGGTGAGAAATGTATATTGCAACTCTAAATCTTTCCTGCCCCCATTGATTAAGAAAGGAAAAGCCAAAAGTGCTAGTTAGAAAACAACGCGCGTAGAGGTCAACCCATTCCCATGATATGTACGTATACATTTGGTTTTCTTACTGAAAACGTTACAAGTAGGTGGTTTAGTTGGGAATGTGGTAGTTTACTTGTTCATCTAGGAAAGGGGAGACAAATGTGACTCCATTATTTTGACTTGCAACCAATCCTCATTAGGTAGGGCAGTAAACAGTGAATAGGCAGGTGGCATGGACTATTTTTTAGTCCCAACATTCATGAGTCTATATCTTAAATAATAATTCAATCATCAACAATCACGTCATATGATTTATAAAATTTAGTTTAAAAATATAATATTCCTAACATTAATTACCCTTTTGTTAATTATGTGGACTTATACACTATACACGTAATGTGGTTGGAAATAATTAATCTTTATATTAATTGGGATGATTAATTAATTGATTAATTGGGAATTTTATTACAATTTGTCGGCTGCATGCAGGATGTTTCGTTGGGACATCTCTTTCCTTCTCCGCTAAGAATTCGTTGGACATGATTCAATTTCAACGAGCGATGACTATTTTGTTTTTGGTTATTTCGTATGGCTTGTTGCGTCTTGGTATTTGGACAAGGCTTGGGCTTTGGGAGGCAGATTGTCTGCCCTCCTTTTTGGGTGCTCTTCACATATTCTTTTATTTGTGCGGTCACGGTTAAGTTACGTCAACATTTTATATTTTTATTGTTTTTTGTTTTATTATCTCTATAACAAAATTAATATAAAATGTTGACGTGGTTTAACCGTGACCGCACAAAATAAAAGGATATGAGAATGGCACCCAAACAGGAGGGCAGACAATCTGCCTCCTAGGCTTTGAAACCCTAGGAAACAAGAGTACAGTTGCATTGTGGATATATTTTAATATTTTTTGAGCAAGCTCTTTTATTCTATGATCTATCGACGTCTTTTAGTAGGAGTTGTTTGGCCTCATGACATTTTATTGTAGTTTTATGTTTTTTTTTCTCAACCTTAACGCTCATTTGTTAACTAATACTAGCAATTGTACATATGCTATGCATGTGTTTATTAAAATTTTGAAAATAAAATTTAGAGAAAATATAAAATGGTCGCTAAAACTTTTTGCTGACAACCTTCAAATGATTCTTTGTCGTTGAAGTTGTTGTTTGTAACAACTTGTCCTTAATTTTTTTATTTTAATATTTTTAAAGGAGTGAATTGATGAAAATGTCCCTAGAGGCGAGATTGTTGACTTTCACCAACCGTCACTTAGTGATGTGTGCGAGCTACTATTTTATCATATTCTCGATGTACTCACCGGTACGAACGCATAGGTATAAGCGGAATCGAAATCAGAGCTATGGTTAAAATTTTATGAAACTACGAATGTGAAGGTGTTTTAGTAATTTCATGTTTTCAAGATATTTTCTGTTTTGTCTTTTATGGCTTTGTTTTGTGAGCTAGTGGGGCCCACACCACTCCTCCCCTCACTTCCGTGTCTCATTTATTTCTGGAGCACTATCTCTCTCCCTCATTTCAAACTCTCTCCATTCTATCTCTCTCGTCTAACTCTCTCTCTCTCTCTCTCTTTTTCCTCACTCTCTTTGTGTAAACACAAAGATCACCGCCATCACCACAACTCATCCGGTGAGCTTCATTCAACCGCCACCTAAATACTACTACCATGTCATCCTTCCCAAAACTCAAAAACAAAGGGATCGAACTCCCTCACTCTTTCATCTCAAACTATATCTATCTCCTTTCAGTAAGACATCATCGACGCCACCACCTTGCCTCGTCATCTCCAGTAAGTTGCACCACCCAACCCAAACATGCACCATCGTCTGACCCTCGGCGTCTCGAACCCAGGCCAAGACCATGGAGTCTAAACGTCCCGACGTAGCCACTGTTCATTGTCTTCCTCCATGGGTTCTCGGTGAACCCTCAAGATTTCCGTGTAGGGTAAGCCTCGAAATCGTTGTAGGTTGTCCTAAATCACAGTTTCATGTCGTTTCTAGCCTCATTACAACGTTTGACATAGAGAAACAACTCGGGAAGCTTTTACCTAGTTTTCGACAAAGGATCTGGTAGCTTTCGAGCCATTTTCCGGCCAACTCCGGCCACGGGATAGATATATTCCTCTTCCTTGTTTCCCCAGCTTAAAAACCATATATTATGCGTTGGTTTTAGTTGAGTTTTGAAGCTGATCGGAGCCGTGGAAGTTTCCCAGCCAAATCCCTAGTTTCCAGCGTTTGCAACGACAATCGAAAAAAAAAGAAAAAAGAAAGGGGGCCAACCCAGATCTGTGGGCGAGATCCGATCTGGTCCAAACTCGGATACGACCCGAATCCATTTCAGATTTGGAGGGAATATTCCTTTGGAATATTCTGTTAAAGTTAATTGTTGACCGTTAGTTGACTTTTTTGAAATTTTCTCAGAAACCCTCCTAGGCTAATTTTGACGTCCCGATGCCATTTTTGACATCTATTTAGTGAAATTCTGAACATTTAACGTAGTTGACCGACTTGGCATCTTGGTTGACTTTTTTATTGACCGTTGGCTTTTACAAAATTTGCCTAGGACCATTCTTAGCGTATTTCGACGCGTTTATTTCGAATCTGTCGTCTGTTTCTCCAAATTTAACCGTTTTAGTTGAGTTTTACTAACGGGTCAGAATATTATGCTTAGGTACGATTACTATCGGAGACTCCGGCTTTTCTAGTTCAAAGGGCTGCGACTTCGCAAGTAACTGTGAGCGAGTCTTCTTTTTTTATATAGTATATATCAATGTTCTAAAAAACGGCCTAGGCGGTGGTGACCCGAGGCGTTTTCTTGCAAATCGGTTGGAAAAATCACCTGGGCTCTAGGCGGCTAGGCGGTTTTTTTTTTTTTTTTTTTTTAAATTAAAAAATAAAAAAAAATCCTATCTACATTACTATATTTCCTTATTTTCCTCCTATTTTGCATTTTATGTGGTTTTAAATTGTGAACTTATTGTACATGTGTCATCCTACAATACTCACTATGATTATGTGGTATATATGCTTAATGTGTTTTTAAATTTTGGACTTGTTGGATACTTTTTTTGCATTTTATCATTCTTTTATTATCTATCCATGGATTTCATACAAGTATAATTTTTTGTAAGTGTTAATATGAACTTATTTACAAGATATACATGAAATTTACCTAAATCCGCCTAGGCTACCTAGGGGCCCGCCTAGATCCCGCCTAGCCGCCGAGGTGCTAGGCGCTAGCCCGTCGCCCGACTAGCACCTAACGTTTTTTAGAACCTTGGTATATATATAATTTTTAGTTTCCATTTATATATTTCATAAGGAATTAACTACGATACGTCTAGATTAACTTAATTGTTATAAGATTTAGCGCATTGATAGAAATTATGAAATTATGCTACGTCCTAAGGGATGCACAGGTATGCGTATTATTATTAATGTCTTAATTATATTTATGGTTGTGAATAGTATTATGGTGACGTGATTTATCGATTTACCGATGTATGATTTTATTTACGTTATCTGCTCATCGTATGCTACACTGGTGTCACTACTCGCTCAAGTCAGGGCTATGCTTCACGTATATGTTCACATCGCACCGCACTCTCACTTTGACCATTGTAGGTGCTAGTCATGTCCTAGATTGCTATAGGCAATTAGGAATTGTATGTGATGCGCATAGCGCCAGTCTTCACGTGATTGTAGTACTAGAGTGTAAATCATTATTACGTCCAATCTTGTTTATGTCAGAATATATTTATGAAATATTGTGACGTATTGAATTCTGGAGATATTGCAGGTTATGGTAAGTATTTTCATACTATACGTAGTATGTATATTTTGGAAACTATACTTGTTTTACGGCGATGGGTTATTACATTTTGAAAAGATTTCTACAAAACTTATTTTCAGGACCACTCACGTTTGTTTTTCGCCCCTTCAGGATTTAGTGGCAGTGTTCGTGTCGACAAGGATTTCTGGCAAACGCTGATATCGGAGACTACTCCCGATGGTATAATTCTTATTCTAATTTTACTATACTTTACTTATGCTCTGACATCATGTGTGAAATGAGTTCATTCCCGCTCACAAGCGCACTCTTACATTTAGGCACTTTTAGGTTTAAATTTATTCACATTTTCCACATCACTACACTTTGGCTTCGTCACATTCGCATATCAGCCAACACAGCTCGATTCAGAGTACAGGTAGACATTCGAGGTCAGGGTGCATCATTGTTCATATTTTTAGCGATTGTTTCTCATATTTTTAGTTATTTCATTTAGTTTTGTTGACATAGTTAGTTTAGTTTTTTCACCCTCTATTGGTTAACAAAAATAATTTTGTTAACAAATTATTTAGATAATAAAACATAAAGAGATACAAACAAGTTAATGCAGTTAGTTGAGTTGGTAGACATTATTTCTAATTTTGTATTGAATATATAAGCCACCACCAATCAAGGTAATTGGAAGTAAAAATTTTCGATGATTGAAAATTTTTCGGCACGTATTTGGGCGCTTATGATGTGTGGGCTTTGGGTCATAACCAATCAAGGTAACCGGAGGTAAAAAATTTCAGAATCTCCGCAGCTAAAAAAATTCGTCGAAGATTTTGGCGGCAGAACATTTTCCAGCTAGTATTTCGACGCTTATGTTGTGTGGGCTTTGGGTCATGTGGTACAAATGTAAATGTACAATCTTTACAGTTGTCTTGACCCATAAAGTGAGGCTTAATCCAAATAAAAGGATTAGGTTTGGTACTTTTCCTTAAAGTTGATATTTTTCCTTAAAATCTATATCTTAATTGAGGTCGAGAGAGTCGAGACTGACGTGAAGTAAATAGGTGTTGAGCGAGAAAGATGATATCAATTCAAAGGTCGAGATTAAATCTCAATCGATCCCGATGGCTGTAACAATTTATAATCTTATAAATTATATGTATAATTAAATTTATGCATCATAAAATTTAAATCGATTTGGTACAATCTTACCGAATAAACACGTATTTTATACCGATTCATATACCGAAAGTTTTGGTATCTGTTTCATTTTGGGTACTGAATGGTTCAGTATTTTCCATTCAGGTACCAAATGATTCGGTATTTTCGGTTCGATATATTTTATGTTCGGCTTCTGTACGGGTCTGGTCGATTTCGATATTTTTGGTATTTTTTTTCTACCCGTGTGTACAAGGATGTTTCTCAAATAACTTTTTTTTTGGGACAAACTAAGTTACTTTTCCATTAAACAAAGAGACTAGTACAAGGAAAAGAGAGCTCAAAAAGCATCTCACAACCGAAATACAAGCATAGCAGGAAAAAGTAAATATAACACAAAGCCGAAAAGGCATAGCTAAAAAACAACATAAACCCTAAAAATAAAGAGGAAACCAGCAGCCACCACCAAATCGGACGCGCCTCCATTAGAAGGCCACCACCACCAAAAATCGAACCAAAAGCAGCAACCAGATCAACGGAAAATAGGGGTGAGTGAGCCACCAGCTCTATGAGCGCTCCCATAATCCTACTAAATAGTGCAAAAAGCACTTTAACAGCCACCCAAAACCCAAGCACGTCACCGAGGAGAAGCACCCAGGGCTGAGTAGCAGTGGTTGGTAGTTGTGGACTTATGACGGAAGGAAACATCGGAGCAGGAAGGTGTCTACAGGTTCCGGTCTGAGACAAGCTCAGAGAATTGAGACAACGCTCAAACAAACTGAGACAAAGCTCAAAGAAAGCCAAAATGAAAACAGAAAAAAGCACCGCAGGAAAAAAACTGAGGAGGGAAAACGTGACAGGGGAAGAGGGAGGATTTGATGGTATGGGTAGTGGGTTGGTGATGCGAAAATTACTTAACACACAAATTAAACCCTCTTGTATCAATTGTAGTAAAGAATGTAAGTAGGGATCGTTCTGGACCGGAGATTAGGAGGGCTTGCTAATAACCTCTAAACTGACTTAAAAACATATAAACAAAGTTAAAAACACTAAACTAGACTCAAAGAATTCAAAACAAACTCAAAGAACTCAAAACAAGCTAAAAACGCTCAAATCTGCCTAAAAACACAAACTGGGCAGATTTGGACTCTAAACACACTTTTGGACGAATTTTGGTTTCAACTTGGTTCAAAATACTTAAAGACACAAACTAAATCAGTTGCTAACTAATATGACTCAACAAAGTGAAGGGGGTTTGGTTTTGACGAATTTGAAAACAAAACAAGTAAAGTAAAGAACTAGTGAAATCTGGACGAATTTGAGTGAATTAAATGGATAAAAGGCTAGCTAGGAGGTTATTCTCCACACACGACACACTTGCATACAAAACGATTTCCAGTTGCTTTTCAATAAACCATGAATTCTCAACGCCCCAGATTAATTAGGTACGCTTAAATTAACCTTCAGATTTTCCTAATTTCATTGAATTGGATGATTGCATACAACAACCCAAAGCATTCCCCACAAGTTCCCTACATGAATTGCATAATAGAGATGCAAGCAAGAATCATTAAGTTCTATGAAAATCATAAGCATTGACGAAACACTTGTAACTATGAATTGCATGAAACTTATGCCAAGAATTTACTTAACACGGTTGTGACGAGCAACCTTCACTACTTGTGAATATAAGTTCATAACGATTAGGTGAAACTCCCTTATATTCTAGCATCAGATTTATTCATGAAAATTAAGTGTGCACTCTTAACCAACACACATAAAACAGTTTTAATTCAAATGGATAAGTAAATTGAATTCACAACTTATGAATCACAACTGAAAGTAATCAAATCATATTGCAAGTATGAACATGGTTTCGAATTCCCCCCTAGCTAAGGGGGGTTTAGTTACTCATAATTGCAACAAAATCAGAAAATAACAAAGTAGACATTGAAAGCAAGAACGAAGTACACCTAAAAACGCTCCAAAGTTTCAAGCTTGAAACGCCAAGGACCTTCGTTTTCACCACCTTGTTGCAGCACAAATGTCTAAGGATGTGTATGGATGAATGGATGGTGCTCACGGTCAAGGAATGAAAGTGTAAGTGTATGGAGTTGTGAGATGTGAATGTAGTGTCTTTGGATGGATTTTTTCTGATCCTCCCCTCCTTTGTTATGGTGAAAGGTGGATGTATTTATAGGCTAGGGAAAAGACCACCATCTAATTAAGGTGGTAGTGGTGTATGTTGTGGTAATGAGTGGATGTAATGGGTGTAGTGGATGAATGTTTGGTAATGAGTGGATGTAATGGGTGTAGTGGATGAGTGTTTGGTAATGAGTGGATGTAGTAATGAGTGGATGTAATGGGTGTAGTGGATGAGTGTTTGGTAATAAGTGGATGTAATGGGTGTAGTGGGTGAATGTTTGGTAATTAGTGGATGTAATGGGTGTAGTGGATGGATGTTTGTAGTTGAGTGGATGTAATTGGTGTAGTGGATGGATGTTTGGTAATGAGTGGATGTAATGGGTGTAGTGGGTGATGTAATGGGTGTAGTGGGTGGATGTTTGGTAATGAGTGGATGTAATGGGTGTAGTGGATGGATGTTTGTAGTTGAGTGGATGTAATGGGTGTAGTGGATGGATGTTTGTAGTTGTAGGTCAACACACTTGCACACACACATGCTGATTTCTAGCCTTCTAATCTTAAAAAACGTCCATCCTCATGTCTCCATGCTTGCACTATCCAATCTTGGCCCAAAAATGCTCCAAAATGCTCCAAATAGCACTTTGTTGCCAACTTTGTTATTTGAACCTACAAACACACAAAAATAGCTTAAAGTACTAAAATAACTAGAATTAAACTAAGTAAATGCCAAGAAAGCTCTTATCAGTTGGGTTGCAGCAGGAGAGAAAAGGGCGGAGGGGGAAGAAGGATGACGAAAGGGCGAGGGTAACGGCCTAGAGAGGAAAAGAAAATGGGTAGCAGTAAGGGAAAGCCGACCGACTCCAACCAGATGAAGGAGTCGGCGGCGAAGGTTGGGAATTTGGGGGGTTCCTGCGAAAGAGAAAAGCAGGAGCGGCTAGGGTTTTTTTCTTTTCAGAGAGAGAGATTGACATTTTACTACATATTTGTTCTCTCAAATAACTTTATTCGAGAACTGAAGCTCATATGCATAACTTCTCCAGAAAGCCATAATTAATTTTGAATTGCACAGTTCATTGCATTAACTACAAAAGTCTTCACTTGATTTGAAAGTTGAAAGTTGAGAAAGTAAAGGAGAAAATTTCATTGTGAAGGGAACACGGGTGATACATTATGTATTTTTATGTAAATGGTGGGAAATTTTGTTTTTTAAGTTATTAACTTTTTAACACACATATCTCACCAATTGTATAATGACACGTGGTGTACCATCATGTATACCGATCACACTGAAAAATCTCTCACAGTAAAGAGAGAGGCACAGAGAAAAGCAAATCGTTGAAGGCTTTGAAATGGGGGCGAGTCGCAAAGTTCCTGTCAGACCACATAACAATATGTTGGGAGTCGTCCACCCCGTGATCAACATCAAAGTCCACGACCACCCGTCTTCCCAACCACTGCAAGTGGCCTAATGGTTCTGTTTCGACGCGTTTACGTAACCGTAATAAAAATATGGTGAATTATATTGAGGACGAGTTGAATTAAAGAGGAGTTGGAATGAAGAGAAGTCAGAATTGGATTCCTGTTGGAGCTAATTATTTAAATATTCTGGAATCGGAATATAAATAACACTAATTCCATAAAGCTTTTTACTAATTCAATAGAATCAGAATATAAACTAGTATGATTACTAAAATGCCTTTGTCCCAAATCAAATATTTTATATACTTTTTTAATAAAATTTGATATAATATATAATAGTAAGAAAAAATTAAATTGCTTTTTTATTTCATAGACACACTAAAATGCTTTTGTTTATTTTATTTTATTTTTATAAATTTAAGTATTTACTTTAATATTTAAATTTTATCCCTCAAGTTGTAGTTTCTTCTCTTCGGCATATGCATGTAGTTGTGCATAATGTGAATGTGCATGGAAATAAAAGAAGTAAGGAGTTGTGCATAATTAAACTAGGGTTAATGAGTTTATAAAGGATAGTATTGGAAATAAAAAAAGTAAATGAGGGCATAAAGGGAACAAAAGTGTCATTTTGATTGCTCAAGTAATCAGGAATCCAAATATCATGTTAATCTAAGGAATCCAAATCCTCCAAATTTTGGAATTGAATTCCAAAATTTTGTGTGGGTCTCACCTTTTCTTTTACTCCCCAAGTTTAGTAAACAAATGTATACCCGTAATCAGAATTCAATTCTGTATTTTAATTCCGATTACAGTTATGTAAACGCATCCTTAGAGTTTTGTTTTTGTCCCAGAAACGAATCCAAAACATATATTTCATTTTACATAGTTAATATATATTTAGTCTGATATGCTTTTTATTTATTCTGTTTAATACATGTGCTCCATTATTGATCATTTTATTTGTATATTATAGATCTCTTTTCTGTTGGATATTTGTATATTATAGTTAAGGTTTACTATTTCGCAATTCATTGCGGTTTGTAAGGCTGGACTAAAATGTTATTCAGGATGAAGCCAAGCACTCCACTTGTTTGTACCATACTTAGAGCCTCCGTATTTAGATCTCGTATAAATACTCGGGTGACTCAAATGTAATTATGTAATAAATGAAGGGGCAAATATGTAAAAAGGGGAGGAGCCCTTAGACTATAAAAAGGTCTCCTCACCCTCACAATCCTCAAGCTCTCTCTCCCTCACAACCCTCTCACAAACAGAGAAATACAATATCAGTGTGGACGTAGTCCAAACATTGGGGTGAACTACGATACATCTTGTGTTCTTTACTTTCTTGCAGATTCACGGTCGGATTTACGTTGTTCCAAGACCTCCGGTTTTGTGCATCAACATTTGGCACCGTCTGTGGGAATCGACACAAAAAACTATGTCGGTTCTCTTTCATTTTTTTCATCAAATCTCACACTATCCACCGTGAATCTGCAGAAACACCAAACCAAAACCCAGTCCCATCTCTCTCTATCTCTCACCTAAACAAGCGATGTAACTGAAATCCCCAATCTTCCTCACCTCCTATTCCCACAAACCCTATATTACAAGGTGTGCCAGGTGGGGCCAGACGAAGAGCGAAGATGGTGGTTAACGTTACCGTGAGGGAGTCAACGTTGGTTAAGCCGGCGAAAGAGACGCCGAAGAAGGCGCTGTGGAACTCGAACGTGGACCTGGTGATTCCGAGCATCCACGCGCCCAGTGTATATTTCTACAGGCCGAATCCAAACGGTGCGTCCAACTTCTTCGACCCGGCTGTGCTCAAGCACGCTATGTCCAAGGCTCTTGTGTCGTTCTACCCTATGGTGGGGCGGCTTAAGCGCGACAACGACGGCCGTATCGAGATTGACTTCGGCGGCCAGGGTGTTCTGTTTGTTGAGGCGGAGACGGGCCCCGTCATCGATGATTTCAGGGATTTCGCTCATCCCCTCCGTTGATTACGCCGCCAGGATTTCGACTTATCCTCTCTTACTGTTACAGTATCAGATAAAGCCATGATGATCGGGATCCGCTGCATATACAAATCAGTAGCCGTGATCGGCTGCGCAGACAAATCCGTTGTCGTGATCCTTCGCCGTGCACTCTACTTCGAAGCCAAGTACCAGGTGTGGTCAGGATCATCCAGCGGGGGGCAGGATCAGAAAATTGAAGCGTCTGACAATCTGTGTGACTCGCTTCATAAGAAGAGCCTCTGAGGAGCATCTCCAAGAGCTTCCTGTCCAAAGTGCTATCATCCATTGCCAATACATAGAAATGTTGTCGTGGCTGTTGCTGTTGTTGTTTGAAGTCTGCAACATCTGACTGTTTTCACAAAATAGTGAG
Organism: Malus fusca; assembly: GCA_035220775.1. Classification (NCBI taxonomy): domain Eukaryota; kingdom Viridiplantae; phylum Streptophyta; class Magnoliopsida; order Rosales; family Rosaceae; genus Malus; species Malus fusca. Next base: position 29,707,102 of record CM069069.1, read on the forward strand.
GGAGATATGCTGTTGTTTGAAGTCTGCAACATCTGACTGTTTTTTCAAGATAGTGAGAGAGAGAGAGATGAAACAGGTTCGGTCGGCAGTGGAGGAGCGCCTGGATCAAATGGCAGATCTCGTCCAGAAATTATCCGCAGAGTTACGTCCTGGTCTTGCACCTGCTGTGAACACTTTCTTGGGCTTTCTTCCACGCCATCGATTGGAAGGAACCAAATCTCTCGTCTCTCTCTGCTCCAAAATAGCTTCAATGGGGGCACTCATACACTCTTTCTCTGTAGCTTCTCTCACTCCAACGGCTCTAAAACTGGTCTGCACAAATGGGCCCTCCTCTAAAAACCAAAATTCAAGCTTTCAATTCTCAAATGGGTTCTCTTTGTTTTCTTCTCGTCGGCCATTTCTAGCTCAGAAGCTCCTAGTCAAAGTCAGAAGCTCTCGTCTTCCCTCGAGGCATTCATTTTTTATTCGTGAATCTAGGTAATATTCTTGGATGGTGTAACATCTTGTCATCTGGTTCAGTGTGCCGTCTCCTTTAATCATTGCCTTCAATGCACAGAAGCAAGAAAATCATCAACCAGCTCTGAGAAAGCAAAAGTGGAATAAAAGAAAAAGGGAAGAAAAGGAATACATAAAGGAAACAGCCAGGATTGTACTCTTGCTTTTGTCGACCACCAAAGAAGACGCCCACACTTTCATCATGCATATTCCCATTTTGAAAAACCCACATGGAGAACATGCAAAAGTATCAAAGTATGAGAGACCATGCCTGCTGACCAAACCTGCCTTCACGTGAAGGTTTCATCCAACAGCTGGACCACTGAGATTGATGTGAAGGGAGAAATCTTGTTGTCGCCAAGTCCCATCAGTTTATTTTTTAATGATGTAATTTATTTTTCTTATCTTTCGGAGACATCTGTATAACCCCATTAGAGGGTAATAAAAAGAAAAAAAATCAGCAAGCCAAAAATAGTGGGCTGGATTGTTATGTGGAGGGCGAATGCCCATATGCCCAAAAGAGCCAGGCCCTATGGCTTCACATTTATTCGGCACCCTGCTGCTATTATCACCAACCAGGTGATCAAAAGTAAGTCCAGTACTCCAAAATTATTCGGCACCCTGCCGCTATTATCACCAATCATGTGATCAAAAGTATGCCCAGTACTCCAAAATTATTCGGCACCCTGCCGCTATTATCACCAACCAGGTGATCAAAAGTACGTTCAGTACTCCAAAATTATTCGGCAGCCTGCCGCTATTATCACCAACGAGGTGATCAAAAGTACGTCTAATACTCCAAAATTATACATGAGCATCACTCATGTCAATCGTACATAAACATTCATGAGCATCACTCATGTCAATCATACATAAACATTCATGACCATCATTCATGTCAACATTCATGAGCAACAATCATGTCAACATTCATGAGCATCACTTATGTCAACATTCATGAGCATCACTCATGTCAACATTCATGAGCATAACTCATGTCAATCAACATAAACATTCATGAGCATCACTCATGTCAATCAGCTTCGAAAGCTTCATTTACAGAGCTTCAGCTTCAAAACTTCACTTTAAAAGCTTCACCTACAAAGTTTCAGTGCATGGTATACAAAGACCGCATCCGAACAACCGCCAGTTCGGCCCATACATGGATTGAAATTGAAGTCTCCAGCCAACAACCTCTATTGACTGAAGACTTGGGGGACTGCACTATGTACCAATATATTGGGCTTCCACAACTGGGCCTCGTGAAAAATACTCGGGGGATTTAACCTATTATTTATGTATTGAGGAGCGAGCCCTTATTCTATAAAAGGGACTCCCTCACTTTCATTAGAGAGCACCCATTATTCATGTATTGAGGAGCGAACCCTTATTCTATAAAAGGGACTCCATTACCATCATTAAAGAGCATCGCCGCCTACTGAGCAACCGCCTCGCCGCGAGCATCAACTCTAGCCCATCATTTATATATTGAAGATCGAACCCTTATTCTGTAAAATGGACTCCCTCACCATCATTAGAGAGCATCGTCGTCTACTGAGCAACCGCCTCGCCGCGAGCATCAACTCTAGCCCATCATTTATGTATTGAGGAGCGAGCCCTTATTCTATAAAAGGGACTCCCTCACCATCATTAGAGAGCATCGCCGTCTACTGAGCAACCGTCTCGCCGCGAGCATCACTCCTAACCCATCACTTATGTATTGAGGAGCGAGCCCTTATTCTATAAAAAGGACTCCCTCACCATCTTTAGAGAGCATCGCCGCCTACTGAGCAACTGCCTCGCCGCGTGCATCAACTTTAGCCCATCATTTATGTATTGAGGAGCGAGCCCTTATTCTATAAAAGGGACTCCCTCACCTTCAACGCCACAAGCCGAGCCAACCAAGGCAACATAAGCCACAAAGCTGAGCAGCCTCGCAACATGTGCTACTTCTAGTTGAGCATCATTTCACATTGAGCACCGCCTCATATCGAGTATCAGTTCTAGACGACATCTAGTTACTTCGGCCCATACATGGACTGAATTGCAAGTCTTCAGCCAAAAGACTCTCTTGACTGAAGACTTGGGGCACTACTATTTTTACCATACTTAGGGCATCCGTATTTAGATCTCGTATAAATACTCGGGGGGCTCAAATGTAATTATGTAATAAATGAAGGGGTAAATATGTAAAAAGGGGATGAGCCCTTAGTCTATAAAAGGGCCTCATTACCCTTACAATCCTCAAGCTTTCTCTCCCTCACAATCCTCTCACAAACAGAGAAATACAATATCAGTGTGGACGTAGCCCAAACATTGGGGTGAACCACGATACATCTTGTGTTCTTTACTTTCTTGCAGATTCACAGTCGGATTTACGTTGTTCCCAAGACCTCCAGTTTTATGCATCAACACCACTGAAGATGCGTATGAGTGCTTACCGTAGTGAACTTTTTGTGGCACTCGACAATGTTATGTTCTTGCATGGTGACCGTAGCCTTGGATTCGATATCACTCCAGATCATGTCATTTTTCTACCGTTCTTTACCTATGTTATATATTCTTTCTATCCGTGTGAATGTGGTTCGCACTGTTGAATTTTCGAATTGACTCAAAATCTTTCGAATTGACTTCTCTACAAGAATAAGGGTGACATACAAAATTGCATGAATTATAGGGGTATTAAGCTAATGAGTCATACAATGAAGCTCTGGGAGAGAGTTATTGAGTATAGATTGAGGCAAGAGACACGGGTTTCGGATAACCAATTCGGGTTCATGCCAGAGCGCTCAACTATGGAGGCAATCTATCTCTTACGAAGATTGATGGAAAGATATAGAGATAGGAAAAATGATTTACACATGGTCGTTATAGATTTGGAAAAAGTGTATGATAGGGTCCCAAGAGACATTCTTTGGAGGATTTTAGAGAAAAAAAGAGTACGAGTAACATATATCCAAGCTATAAAGGATATGTATGATGGAGCAAAGACTGCCGTAAGAACTCATGAAGGACAAACCGAAAACTTCCCCATAACTGTAGGGTTACATCAAGGCTCATCCTTAAGTCCTTACCTTTTTGCATTGGTAATGTATGAGTTAACGGGGCATATTCAAGATGATATTCCTTGGTGTATGCTTTTCGCAGACGATATAGTGTTGATAGATGAAACTCAGGAAAGGGTAAATGCGAAACTTAACCTTTGGAGAGAAGTGTTGGAATCTAAAGGTCTTCGCCTAAGCCGATCAAAGACAAAATATATGAAGTGCAAGTTCAGTGCAAATGGAGGCCCAAATGAGTTAGTGGTGAGGATCGAAGATCAGGAAGTACCAAAGAGCGACCGTTTTTGCTACCTAGGATCTATCTTGCAAAAGAACGAAGAATTAGATGGAGACCTCAACCATAGAATACAAGCTGGATGGATAAAGTGGAAGAGCGCATCTGATGTGTTGTGTGACCGCCGTATGCCACTGAAGCTTAAGGGAAAATTTTATAGGATGGCAATAAGGCCGGCGATGCTGTATGGCACAGAATTTTGGGCGGTGAAGTATCAACACGTACATAAAATGGGTGTAGAGGAGATGATGATGCTTCGTTGGATGTGTGGGCACACGAGAAATGATAAGATTAGGAATGAGGATATCCGAGATAAAGTAGGAGTAGCCGAAATTGAAGGAAAGATGAGAGAAAATCGGTTACGGTGGTTTGGACATGTGCAAAGAAGGCCTACTGACGCTCCAGTTAGAAGATGCGACTACGGGACAGAGGTCCATGGCCGAAGGGGTAGAGGAAGACCTAGAAAAACTTTGGAAGAGACTCTAAGAAAAGACTTAGAGTACTTGGATCTAATGGAGGACATGACACAGAACCGAGCGCAATGGCGTTCTAGGATTCATATAGCTGACACCACTTAGTGGGAAAAGACTTTGTTGTTGTCGTTGTTGTTGTTGTTGCAGCTAAGAATGGAGATGGAGCTGAAATTGATGTATTACCTCGCCCTGGTAGCGGTTGGAGTCAGCGTAATGCTCGAGTGGTATGGATGGAGGGGAGGGTGGACATGGGTAGTTATTAGATAATTATGTGTTTCTATTTGCTTTGTTGTACCTGTTTTGTTGCTGCATTCTGGAATTTGAACTAGTTAAGGGCTTTGAGTTCGAATGGGGCAAGTAGCAGCTCTTCTAGCTCTCTATTATATATGATTTTGTATGTAAATTTTCAGTGCGAACAAAAGACCAATCAATAGAGTAAATTTTCTCACAACCAAAGAGAGAGTGAGGGATGAGGGAATGAGTCTTCCGGTGCAAGGGTGAATGCTCTTAACAACTGAACTATATATAGTAGTCTTTTGCACCCAAGATCTCATTTTAACTAGTGAATCATTAACATGAGACTGGTTGGCACGTTTAATTACGTATGTTCATCAAAGATGTGGAGAGGGGGTCATGTTGGCATGTGTTGTATGTGCTTCGCTTGTATCTAGGAGGTTTGCAAGCAAAATATATTGGCTCATTACATGGAAGGATCGTTTTTGTCTTATCGACTAATAACACTTTGACACATGCATGAAAGCTTTTGTTATGTTCATTTTCATTTTTCTTTTGTCAAATATAAGGGAAAATTGCCAAACTGAAAACATTAAGCAATTCAAACTCCTCTAGGCTAAGATGATCTAGTTCAACAATTTTTGAATTTATTTGGGATGTTCTACTATAGGAATTCAGTTAATTAGACTTGCTTCTTCGTTAATTAATTCGTCTCAAAGAAACAAAAATGTGTGCTCGATCCAATAGAATTAGGTGTGGCAAATTTGGGTAAAAATTGTTAGGTTGTTTTAGAGGAAAATAATTTAAGAGAGTGAGAGAATTCCGTTCGAGAATTTCATAGTAGTGTGTTACAAATGTGAGGCATAGCCACCTTTATATAGTGGTACGGCTATCCTGGAAAATTACAAAAATACCCCTAATTCAATAAAAAGAATCAATTGACTAACATTACAACAATTATACCAATTAGTGGACAGAAATAAATATCATGCGACTTATACCAATTAGTGGAAGCACATAAATATCTTGCAACATATGTCAATTAAACTAGATTAATTACTTTTAAGTTGTGGTACTCTTCTCTTCCACCTTTGGAATAAGAAACGATGAAATGTCTCATGTGCATCTGGTGAGAATTTAAATAACATATATATTTATTTTATTTAGTAGACGACATTACAATAATTCGTGTAATAACTGAAGATCTTCATGCCCAGCAAATCGGCACGAAGAAGAATATTATTCATAAATTAGATACACGTAGAACAAATTTGGTAATGTGTAGCAAATAAGATTACCAGTAATCAATGTTGATAATTCCTGCCACCGGGTTAGCAATTTTGGCGAAAGCCGGTTGAGAGAGGTCAAGTGTGGATTGACATCCAGGACAATGATCAACGATCTTTACTCTAACCGTCGAGTTGGTGCATGGATGTGGAACTGGGTTTCGAGGTCCAGTGCATTTGACGTTATAAAACTTTCCACATCCAGCACCATTGTTCCATATGGCATCACCTGCAGCAGCGATCAAAATGCCTTGTGGTGTATTCCCGTAGCATGCTGAGGCTGTAAAAAAAAAAAGATATCCACCTTTGATCAATTTTCCTTAAAAAGGTCGAATATTGTTAGTTCTACCTATATACAGTTTATGAAAAGGACATTTCGTTAATTATATTTAGTTCGTTTTATGTCATAATTTATATTCAATGTTTTCTTCGTCTCCAGAAGCTCAATAGTGGTTCAAAGAAAAAAGAAGAGTGAAGAAGAAAGCAAACTTACGAATATAGCTTGAGTAGAAAGTAGCAATTCCTGGTGTGGCTACTGATGCCCAGATAAAGCTTGCAACAATGCATAACACAACTAAAATGTTCTTCGGCATTTGTTCTTCTCTCTTACGTTGTCAAAACTCAGATAAATATTATGACTTTATTCTTTTCAAAAGAGTTCATGCGTACTATAATACGTTGGTATGGTCACATCCCTTTATATAATGGATTGTATATTAATACAATACATGAATGCTAGGCATTTCTTCAATCGAACAATGTATTTGTACCAGAATTTTTATTGGATGAGATGTACATATACCACAAGTTTTGGAAGGACAAAAGTTTAAGGTATTCAAATTAATGTAATTCTATATTCTAGAAATACCATTTATTTACTTTTTAATAATATCCTTTATATTGGTTGCTTTCCATTTCAAGTTTTTGAGGCTCCCATTTGTGGTAATCTTCAAACCTTTGAATGAAGATAATGATGATTTAGAAAAAAAATGAAGGAATTTTCTATTTTCAAATTAACGTGTTTAACCAATTTACATAAGTAAACTTTAAAATTTTGTAGAGAGACGAGTGATATGATATTATTAGTTACGAATTTTTATATTCAATTGATGTGAAAACTAGAAAGAAGCCAGAGATGTTGGACCAAATAACCAGTCACATATGAGGATATGAAAAATGGCAATCTCTCAAAATTTGAAAGTGGGTGTTACAAATCACCTTACGCGAATTAGACACCAATAAAGAAACTAGAGATAGAAAAAAGGGAGACTTTGAATGTGACAGCCCGTAATTTTAAGAGTTTTAAAGTTTTAATAAAGGATTTTACAAAAATGCCCTTTGAGGCACGCACATTATTCAAAGTTAATCGTTGTGTCGTGCCATCTAAGATTTGTTTTCTTGACATATCCTCGTAGTACTCGTCGCTACGGACGTGTGGGAGCTGACGGTTCGTTATTTGGAGTTATAACGAAAAAGATTTTAAAGTTTGAAGTTTGGGCATTTTATAAATTTTATTATTAAAATTTGGATGGCCCCGATTAAAGGAATTTGAAATGGATGGTTGGGATGAGAGAAAGAAGGTTTGTGCGTAAGAAGAAGAAGAAGAATGAGGATTGGGCATCGGGGAAGAAGAAAGGAAAAATGGGATTGGGCAAAACTGCCCAATCTGAAAGAAGAAGAAGGGGACGAATCATGAGAAGAGAGAAGGAGAATTTGGCCAACCAGGAAAGAGGAAAGGATGAAAGGAGGGAAAGAGAGACGCGGGGGATCGGCCGGATCCCCTTGGCCCATTTTTGACCCGGTCGGCACCCATGCCGATTTTCGGTGATTTTCACCCGTTTTCCGGCGAATTGCTTCAAGAAACTTCATGGGAAACACTCTAGGAGCCTTCCTCTATCCATTCCATCTCAAATTTGGAGAGATTTGGCTTTGAAAATGGAGAAACTGCAAGAAGGAGTGCGGCGGCTTCGGCTTCGAATCACCCAATCCCGAAGCAATTTCTTCCAATTGCCACCACCCATAGCTTCCTCTTGAGGCATAGAACAAAGCCCAAGCAGTAGTTGGAGCATCGGAGTTGATTTGAAGGTCGAATTGAAAGCACCCAATTCTAGGGTTCTTCACGGTTTTGGTGGAATTGGAGCATTTCTAGGACAAATTGGCCTTGGCCTCAGGTATAAAGTTTACTCTAATCATTGAGATCTTCAATTCTGTATTTTTTGAGAAGTTTTGGAAATAGTTGGATTTTCCGGCGAGCCGGGGCGGCCAACCGCCACCCGCGGCGGCCCGTGCGGCGGCGCTTGGCCAATGGCCCGCCAATGTCATTCTTAGCATGTGTTTAAGGTTCTAGGTTCAGTTTTGATAATTGGTGGACGTAAATTGAATAATTGAACCTAAGTTCGTTACGATTCGTGGTTAGGTGAAAATGTGAATTGACGATCCGACCGTTGGATCGTCACCAAACTTTGATACGTTGTAATACGTAATATTTGAGGATTATTGGAACTTATGGATTGGGAATCCAATTTACGGATCTTCCGGAATTGGAGTTGTAAGTTCATAAAATAAAATGTTAACCGTCACTTGGTTTTGGAAATTGACGGAGATCCGACCGTTGGATGGTAAGGAAATTTTAGGATGTTGTTCTAGAGATATATTGTGGACCTCTGGAAGTTATGGATTGGAAATCTGAGTTGCAGATCTTCCGATTGAACAACGTAGTGACGTATTTTATATAAGTTATATATTCTATCGATATGATTTCTGAAGTTGGATTTGATTATTGTTCTAGGCGCCGATCGTCATGACGCCTTGATGTGTTGTGCTAGGGAGTTGTAGGGCGAACTCCAGGTGAGTGGGCAGTATTTTCTGTTTATACCTATATGCTATTGAAATTCCCAGAAATTGAGTTTTAATGAAAGTATGTTCTAAAATGCCATGTATGCATAATATGAATGATATGAATGATATGAGTTATATGAATTGATAATTGATGCATATATATATATATATATATATATATATATATATATATGAATTGGTGCTGTGAACGCACAGGTAAGTATCAGGTGAGTTTTATGTTATTCATGTGAATCATTGATGATGTATATTATGTTGATAGCTCATAACCTGCAATCATGGTGTTAGTGCTTATATTATTCACCTCGCACCACACGCTCACCTTGGATCCAAGTAGGTGCATGTCGTACAGACCATGAGAGGGTTCCGACATGTCGTACAGACCATGAGAGGGTTCCGACTAATAGGTGACTTTAGATTATGTGCACATATGATTGATGAGAGAAGCACTAGAGCGTATTATTACACCATTCCTATCGTACAGACTACTTCAGGTAGTTCCGATTCATGTGCAGTGTAGTGCCGTACAGGTCACCGAGGTGACTCCGGTTGGATTGGATGTTGAGCTATAGAATTAACCGTACAGGACCAACTGCAGGGTCTCCGGTTAATTCATTATGTCACCTGTTACATTGATGCATCATTCATTCTGTTTTTGACATTATAACATGGCATACTTTCTGGTTTTTGAGAAAATTGATGATTTGAGATTTATGAAAAGTTATATGCTATTATGTTATTTTCTGGGAAAGTATACAGGTTTTACAGCGAGGGGTTAGAAATGTTTTAAATGAAAAGTTTTCGAAAAACTTTGTTTTACTGACCCACTCAATTTTGTTTTGCGCCACTCCAGGTTCTAGATAGCAGAGCTTTGGTGGCCACGAGGAATCCAACGGTGTTCTGACAGAATTCACAAAAGTAGGACTCACCCTCGGGTGTTTCATCTTAGTAATTGTATTTGTTAAAGCTTCCAAACTGTGTGAATGGTTACGTCACTCTCACGTGACGGCCAGCATGCCCTCCTTCGGGATGAGGTGTGTCATTGAATACGGTACTTAGCCATGAATATTCTTTGATTGAAACCTTGTTGATTTTTAATTTTTTATCAATGTCCCTGAAATTAATATATGATTAAAAAATTTAGTCATAAATATAAATATACTAATTGTAACATTTTTAACATTAAATGAATATATTTAGAAATAAAAAAATATTTTATTATTAAAATAATTAATGATGTTATTAATACCTAAGGACCTTGATAAAAAATTGAAAAAGAATAGGATTTTAATCAATGAAGTAGCAAAAGAAAGGATGAGAACCTAATTTCTTCTAGAAAAAAAAACATATATGTTTAATAGGCCTTTTAAGGCAATTGGATTTAGGGTTCCGTACATTTGTTTTCATGTGTGAACGAGTGAGATTTAACTATACGATTGGTTTACCTAGAGGCTAGAAGCATTCCAATCCAATCCAAACCTAACACGAGCCCATTTGAGAAAATAATCTAAGATGAGCCTTAGCCCAAATGAATATGTAAGGCTGAACGAAATGGGCCGAGTAATGTACGACGGTGTCATTATTGGATGTCGTACGGTTCCATCCTTGAAAAGTTGAAAATTTGGGTGGGGTGGAGAGAGAGAAAAAGAGGAGAGAGCAAGGCACAAAGCACCCACTTTGTTTTCATCGAGTCCAAGAGTTGGAAGTGGTGGTAGGTCTCTTGGTCTCCGTCTCCGAAGACTTGAACACACATAGTCTCTCTCTGCACTCGGATCACACAGAGAAGCAAGGAAGAATGTCAGGCGTCACGAACCAGGAGGAGGACAAGAAGCCCACCGATCAGTCCGCCCACATCAACCTCAAAGTCAAGGGCCAGGTCCCCTTTCTCTCTCTCTCTAGGTTTTGTTTTTGTTCATGGAAATTATGTGTTAATCGTGATCAGAACATACCCTACAACATTGGGGGGTTTTTTTTTTTTTGAATGTTTAATGAAGCATGTTTTGTTTTTCCTATGTTTGATGTCTGTCTTACCTTTGTATTTTTTTTTTTTTTTGGTTGTGCCTGAAATTACTGTTCAATAAACCCTAAATTGACCTTAATTTCTCAATATTTTGGAGATTTTACTATATGCGAGTGTAAAGTTTGCTGACAATGGATACTTTGGTGCACGTTGTATGTGAATTATTGTTAATGCTGGAAATGTATTGGTTTTGGTTATGTAGGATGGGAATGAAGTGTTTTTCCGGATCAAGAGAAGTACCCAACTGAAGAAGCTTATGAACGCTTACTGCGACAGACAGTCGGTGGAATTCAACTCTATTGCATTCCTGTTTGATGGCCGTCGTCTGAGAGCCGAGCAGACCCCTGATGAGGTTCGTTTCTTTATCTCTCTCCCGATATGTCAGTATGTGTGTGAATTTTTTGACTTCTGACTGATTATTGTTCTTCTCCTGCAGTTGGAAATGGAAGATGGGGATGAAATAGATGCAATGCTGCATCAAACTGGAGGTTCTTTGGCCTAATCAATGAATATAGAAGGTTGTTTTCCTAGTAGGAGCGAAGTATATGTAGACTTTAAACTATCGCGAAGGCTGATGTTTGAACTTTGAGTATCTATCAACACTTAGTAGTCGTATGTAAGCTTTATTGCTAGATGTTTGTCAATACCTGGCAATTGTGTGTGTAATAAGTATGGTGGTATTGTTTCAAAGTATATGAGGTATGGCTTCTGCTTTACATTCTCTCCGTGTGGCCTATTCTTTTTATTCTTAGCACTAATATCTGGCTGTTCTTCATGCGACTTGTATTTTTTTTGTGTGTGTCCTGAATGGTGGTCTACACATTTGTGAATAATGGTTAAAGTTTGATCATGAGGGAGCAGATGGATGCATTTTGAGATCTCTCTGTAACAAATCCTTGGCTGTCAATTGACTTGTCAAGATGAAATTGTTGCTTGACGTGTCAACTGCGAGCTGAATCTTGAGGATGATCGTCGTGGGTGAGTAGTGTTGGTTTTGGATATAATAGCATGAATCACATTAAAAATCAACAACGTTGTGACACGAAAATGTGTCATCATTGACGTTGATGAAGTGTTATTTGCATTAGGAACCAGTTTGTCCTGTCTAAGCTTCTCTGGTGGTCAGGTCATCTTAGGATGTTAGGGGTCTGTTGGGTTCCTAGGTTTGAAGCGGATTGGATAACTCATGAAGTTCAAGGTATGTTGAAGGCGGAGGTGATCAGACATGAAGGAAACAATTTATCTCATTTCTTCCTTCGACATTCCTTGAAGTACAAGGAGTTAGCCAATCCAGTCGATTACTGGACACCAAACAAGCTCTTAAATTTGAGTGTTTTTGTAGTTCTCTTGTTTAACTTATTGCATTTGCTTGGTATGTTTGACTTGATTGACGTTTATCAAGGATTCGCTAAGGACTCCAACACACTTTCTGTTCAACATCGAAATATATATGAACTTTCATCTCTGCAACTCTGTACCACGTTAACCAGCTTACGACCATCGATTGTTTCCAAAATTAAGGGGTTGAGAGTGGCTGCATCTAACTGGGTGGACGGACTGTGATGGTTGCAACATCCTCTCAGGAAGACGTTGGCCTTTTGCCAAACCAGGGGACCAAAATGGGGAAGGCATATCCCATACTCCACCAAGTTTTCTTTTGTGCAGCAAATTATGAGTGCGACTTTTGTGGGGGTCATTTTCCATTTGATGTGAGATGGAATTTTCTAGTCCAACTCTTATCTCTTGTTCCATGTATTCACTTGTTACTTATTACAGGCTGTGAATTAAGATGCACCAGCTTCCCATTTTAATTGTCTATTAGATGGATATTGCACTTTTCAAGCGTGTTACAAATATTTATTGATTGGTGACGCCATTGAGACTAAATCTTGGTTGAGTTTGATCAGAACCACTTTGGGTGAAAAATTGGTGTGGTCGAGACTAGTGTCAAATGACAATAAAAACGAACATCTACATTAATATCAACAAAAAAAAAAATGTTAAAAGAGGCAGATTGGCTCAAAGTCATCCCACTTATAAACACCCTGTTGTTTAAAAGCAACGTAGCCACATCGTGGAATGAGATCTAGTCCTGATCGGAACTCTGAGAGATCTAGAGCTTTCAAGAGAGAGATCTGCGCAGTTCAAATTTTTTAGTATTTGTGAAGCGAATCAATGGGATGGTTAAGGGCGCCGTAAGATTGAAATTGAGTATTCCAGATTTCTGGGTCCGTAGACTCCAAATACAGGGATCCATAGTGTATACTAATTTATTTCCGCACTCAACGTAAATGTATCTATCTATCAAAACAGAAAATAGAAAAATATGAATTTAATTGCACATTTCAATTAATACCCTCTTAAAATTATTCAATAATAAAAATTGTAGAATACGCTGGCTTTTCAAATTTAAAAATGCCCAGCCAACATCTTTATAAAACCAGATATTATTCCATATACAGAAAGGCTATGCAGCTAAAATCTGGCCAACAAAATATTTGGGGTTGTCTAATTTCTCCTAGCCGTTTGATCAACTTTACATGGGCCCACATAATTACTATTTGGAGCAAAATTATGCCAGATATTATTACCTGAATTTGGTAAAAAACATTCATTAGGGAAATCTGATTTCGCGTCCTCTAAAAGTTATAATAATTGTAACCGTTGGATAAAATTTCAACGGTCCAATGGGCTTGCTTAGGAGGATCCTTACCCTTAGCTCAGGAGAGGATCCTGATCCACGTGGGAGCACTTGATATGTATTTAGTCAATTTCAAATCCAAAGTAAAGCTCAATTGGTCTTTTTTTTCTTTTTCAGGATTTTTTTTTTACAGATAACGTGAAACTATTGATAGAAATGAGTTTCATCCAAGGTCTAAAATATCGATATTATCCCAATATTTCAATCGAAATTTCCGTGTTTTTGGACTACCGATATTTCCGATATCATCGATATTTTAGACCTTGATAGGAACTCTATGTGGTACTAAGTCACTCATGTATCTTACCATGCAATGTATAAAGTGTAAAATATTGTACTAATTCATTATATATAAATGATTATGATGTGTTTAAACTTCTTTCATTAATTACTACATATTTTATACACTCACAATGTTTGCCAGCTCGCTATATAATCAACTTAAATCAGTTAAATCCATCATGCAATGCATTTCCTTCCAATTTTTTGTGATAAACTAATAGATAATTGACTAAATAAACATCCTGCAAAGTTTCAATAAAAATTTCCAAGTTTTTCTTACAATTTCCGTGATTTTTATTCAATTTTTATCGATATCGATAATATCCCGATATTTCCATCGAAATTTCCGTGTTTTTGGACTACCGATATTTTCGATATCATCGATATTTTAGAACTTGGTTTCATATTATAAGACATAGTGTAATATGTGCTTCAGAATCGTCGACGCGTTCATGGATACAACTATAACTTTTTTCATTTGATGAGTTTGTACATTTTTTTCGCACCCAACCAAAATCTTGTAAATATAATGGCTTATAAGTTATAGTCATTTATTTACTCACCTCTTAGTGTAAATGTACCGTTGTATAAAAAAAACTATGGTCATTTGCTAACTAAATTCTGGTGTAACATGTCTAAAATTTTTTGAATACTTTTACCATGGATTGTAGCCTTTTTGGGGTAATTTGTGATTAACCAATCAATGGGGGAATCCATTTATTAAGCTCGCGTGGTCTTGGCCCCACACTACTGAGCAGGAGTATAAATAGGGGCCTGTGGGAGGGGTAGGAAGAAAAGAGAGTGAGAAACACAATAATATTACGGAGGACATGAAGCAAGGTATTGTCCTCCAATGGGTTTCTCTACTCTCCATTTTCGCTCTCTTTTCCTTGTCTCAGACTCAGTCCTTCGACTACGGCGAAGCTCTCTCCAAGAGTCTCCTCTACTTCGAGTCCCAACGTTCCGGCCGCTTGCCCCACAATCAACGGGTCACCTGGCGTCACCATTCCGGCCTTGACGATGGCCTAGAACAAGGGGTCAGTTAACCATTTTATCATTACAATCATCAATCATATACAACGTGTTTGTAGCTCAGTTAGTTAGCATTCATTCGAGGCTCTGCATTCGATTATCCCAATATTGCTTGTATAAAAGCAAAAACATCAATCGTAATTATGTATGCATGTGTTTGATGTGATGTATTTCGTCTGGCGTTTTCACGTATGTTTCTCAGGTGGACTTGGTGGGAGGGTACTATGATGCAGGTGACAATGTGAAATTTGGTCTGCCAATGGCTTTTACCATAACAATGCTGTCTTGGGGTGTAATTGAGTACGGCAAACAAATAGAGGATGCTGGAGAGTACAATCATGCCTTAGAAGCTATCAAATGGGGGACTGATTATTTCATCAAGGCTCATACTCACCCAAATGTTTTGTGGGCTGAGGTAATAGTAATAATGAAATAAAACTATCGAAAAGTCTCACAGTCTGACATGTTATTAAACTGTGATTTAAATGTGATATAGATTCATAGTCTATCAACATTGTCATATGATAATTTTTAATACGTTAGACTGTCAATAGCTTGGGTCGGTCAATAAATTTACTATATGAGTCTATGATTGTTAGGTGGGAGATGGATCGACGGATCACTACTGTTGGCAAAGGCCGGAGGACATGACAACATCTCGACAAGCCTACAAGGTCGATGAGAACCACCCCGGGTCAGATATTGCCGGTGAGACTGCGGCGGCAATGGCAGCGGCTGCCATTGTGTTTAGGAAAACCAACCCACATTACTCTGGCCTACTTTTACACCATGCACAACAGGTAACATATTTAATTAGTCTGATGACGATATATACACAGAAATATACAAGGTTGATATACAACTATGCAAAGGTTGGTGTACTGGTTACCAAAGTACAATGGTTTTGGTTAAATAAATACGTACTCTTAAATATTTGATATAAATTTATTCAATCTATTTAACATATAATTAATTTGGGAATTGGATTTGTTGGCAGTTGTTTGAGTTTGGTGACAAATATAGAGGTAAATATGATGAGAGTATTGAAGTGGTGAAGGGGCACTACACATCTTGGAGTGGTTACATGGATGAGTTGCTCTGGGCAGCATTGTGGTTGTACAAAGCCACACAGAATGAGGATTATTTGAACTATGCTTTGAACAATGCTCAGTCTCTTGGGGGCACCACTTGGGCCATCAAAGAGTTTAGCTGGGATGTTAAGTATGCTGGTGTTCAAATCATTGCTTCAATGGTACATAAACTCAAACTTGATCACCTGTCTAATTCTCTTTAATTTCCATCTCATTAGTAAATAGAACTATACTAGGTTAGACGAGTAGCTGATTGTAGCCGGTGGCGCATTGTGAGACTTACAATTTATCAACTATCATAATACATAGTTTCAAATCAAGTCATCGACTTGTTGACCCTAAGAACTACTAAACCTATGTGGCACGCAGGCCGAGTAATTAGTAAGCTAACTACGTCATTCGGTTGTATGCGAGGCGTGCCAACTCGTCGGCCAAGCTCGGCCGAGGAGTAAAATTTGTTGATGTTGCGTTGAGCGCACGACTGACTTCTTGATCTTGAACACTCTCGGCCTTTGGGTTTTAGAGCCTGAAGACAAGGCTGCTAGTCTGCGAAGTTCACAAATCGTCGGCGCCGGATTCGGTCACGGTGATTATGTTCGTGAGAGTATAAGCACGCCGAATTGACACTAGAGTATAGGGACACAAATACTCAAAACAAATGTACGTCTTGATTGTGAAAGTTGTTCGACCGTCAGAATGCCGAACTCTAAAACCTACTTGCGAATACCCAATCATAAACAACTCGGCGTTCGATGTGCCGAGCCTTAGTAAGACCTCACTTCGCCGAGAAGGCTGATGAGATGACCTCTGCCAACAAGGATCCGAAAATCCTTCTCGACTGAGACTTAGATAGATAACCAGTTGACCCTGTTGCAGTGCTGTTTATCCAAACTGAAGGTGCTTCACGGTCGGCTAATTTTACGGCAACAATGCTGTTTATCCAAACTAAAGATGTTCGCCGGTTGCCTCCACAGTGCTGTTTATCCAAACTGAAGGTATGTCGGCGGAAAAAGAAAGTAAAAATCTCAAAGTTGTTGAGAGGTTTTGCGTAAAGCGAGAGTTTGCACAGGGCAGTTTTTGTGTTGAATTGGAGGGAGTTTGTTTGATGTCCTCCCTCCCTATTTATAGTAGCCAACGTGCATTGAATCCCAATCATTCTCGAATTAGAACTCTTTTCCTTGATCCAACCTTATCTCGGCCAATCTTACTCCTACTAGGACTTTGAACTTAACTCGTTATCAGGCCGCATTAAATCTCAAACTCCAGCATCTTTTTCTTGTCGAAACTCCTTCTTGTAATAGGACTCACCCGCATCCCACAGGTTCCTGACGAGATATGGCCAGCTTCGACTACGCGGCCCATGAGCTGGACAACCCCCAATGACACCTAAACACGGCCTCTGGGCCGAGAATAATTCTAAACTCGGCCCGACCAATACTGGGCCGAGATAAACTCGGCCTAAACCAATATTTTTGGGCCCAAACACGACCACACAATTAATGCATCACTGACTCAAGATTTGTTTGAAATTACTTGTTTACAAAACACTCCTGCTCATAAGTATTCTAGTGAAACAACTTCTATTAGAAGCACATCAAAAATTTCATGAAATGCACGTGGTTCATGAAAAAGCACTTGAAATGCATTATTAAAAAGAAATAAACACAAGTGCTTAATTGTTGAAAGCACTTCAAATGCCTCTCTTAACTCAAGAGCACTTTGAATTTTTTCCCCAAACATTATCAAAAGCACTTTCAGTTATTTCAAAAGTTTTTCCAAATAGTCCCTCAAAGCTACCCACCCTTATGTTTACTGAACTTAACATCCTTCTCTAAGGATAATACTTGCATTCCCTTCTTGGGGGATAAGCTCATTCCTCCACTTATAAATAACGTATCTAGATATTGACATGGTTCTGATTATGAAATTTTTAGGTTGAAGATACGTTATTTGCAAGTGTGGAAATGACTTCATTCCTCCAAGAGGAATTCAAGCATTATTCTTTCTCTAAATTTAAGTAAACTTTTTTATTCACACCATACAACGCACAACATTCTAATACAACTAGTGTGTCTCAAATCTTTATTAGATCTCACCTCTAGCATCAGTCATGTGATTAACCGTCTGATTTGTAAATTAACAAATATTTAGTTTATTTGTTTCAATTCCTTAACTCTCACATACGTTTTCTTTTTCAGTTGCTAAAGGAAGAGAGACACAAGCAACACATGCAAATACTGCAACAGTATCGTTCAAAAGCAGAGTTTTACATGTGTGCTTGCCTCGACAGAAACAACGTAGCCAACGTGCAACGCACCCCAGGAGGCGTGTTGTACATCCGCCAATGGAACAACATGCAATACGTCTCAAACGCAGCGTTTCTACTCACAACATACTCTGATTATCTCCAAGCCACTCATGAGAATCTTACTTGCGACAAAGGACAGGTGAGCCCACAAGAAATCTTATCTTTTGCCAAATCACAGGTTGATTACATTCTGGGGTCCAATCCAATGGCCATGAGCTACTTGGTTGGGTATGGACCAAAATACCCTCAAAGGGTGCACCACAGAGGAGCATCCATTGATTCGTATAAGAAGAACAAGGGTTTCATTGGGTGCACTCAGGGGTACGATAGCTGGTATGGGAGGCACGGTCCAAACCCTAACGTGCTTGTTGGGGCACTGGTTGGTGGGCCCGATGGGAACGATGGATTCAGGGACGAGAGGTGGAATTACATGCAGACTGAGGCATGCACTTACAACACTGCAACATTAGTTGGGGTTCTTGCTAAATTGGATAGATTAAAAGGTGATTGTATGTGGTTTAATCAATCATTAATAGCTTCAAGCTAGCTAGTTAATAGGATGTGTATGTATGAAAATGTCTTTCAATTGGGCTTATAATTTTGATAAACAAATCACCATACAGTCCTAAATCAATGTATAATCATAGTACTTGGAAAAAATGTATAATTATTATACAAAAGAAAGAAATACAATGAGGAATAAATTAATGAACTTTAATTTTGACAGACAACAATTAAGTTGACCAATTTTCCTTTCTATCCACACTCTTTCTTTTCTATTGATGAGTCATTTTGTGAACACATTTTAGTGGAACATGATCCTCTTCGGATTCAAACCATTTGAATTCTGCAGACCAAATAAACTCTTCATGTAAAATCGTGCGGGCTGAGATCACTCTTCTTCTTCAACTTTCTCACTATTTCTCTTTCTCCTCAACATCGTTGCCTTTTTCTCCGACAGCGATCGACGAAGCAGAACCGTAGAGAAAGAAAAGAAGCAGAAGATAATGGGAGGGGTTGAAGGTCAGAAAAATATGTTGTGGGAATTGGTGTGGGAGAGGTAGGGGGAGGTGAGTGATGGTACGGAGGTCCGTAGGATCCGTAGAGGTTTTGTACCCCATTTTAGTCATTTACATGTTGTACTGATAGGATTTTTACCACACACACAAAGGGGTTAAAAACACCTATAATACTTGCAAGAATGACAAGGATATTGTAGTATAAATGTTTCTAGCAAGGTTGTTCTCCACAAGGATTATTAAATAATTCGTATCAAACCAAATTTCAGTTAATAATTGTAAAGCAAAGATTTGGGATGATTGATTTTATGACCTAATTTAATAAAAACAAAATTAATAAATGAGAGTGGAACAATCTGCAATATTAAAGATGAGGAAAAGGAAATAGTTTTTAGAAGTCAATTTGAGAAAGCACTAGGGTTTCGCTGTCACCTTATCAATCGTATGTAGTTCTCCCAATTACTTATGACCTATACATGCATATTTTGAAGGTTAGGTTTTCTTAATATATTCCTACTTGAACACCCAATATAGAATGTATATCAAACATGCAATCTGTCTGTGGTATTCAGATCAAATATAGACATGCATGACTCATTAAGTTATGTGAAACCTTTTGAAAAACCATGCAACCCTTAAGACATGGTATTCATCCTAAGTGAACTTGCACTTATTAACCACAAGCAGCATTCGTCAATTTCAGGGACCGACCTCCAACCAAAATTGCATCAAATTACTTTTATAAATATCCTAATGGCCATGAATCATCAAGACACTAGATAGTTTAAACCGGTGATTAACAATTCAAAACTTGCATGCATAATATCATAAGCAAATTAATATATATATATATATATATTTATGCTAAGGCTCGTGGCCTTGCCCTAGTAAAAAGGAAATTAGTTACACATATTCATAACTAAAATCAACATAAATTGTAATGAAATAATAAAAGATCGAAAACACCTTCAATGTAAAAGTCTGAAAATCTCTACACCTGGCCAATTTCCTCTCCCAATATCGCATGAAGAAGAAGAGAAAACTAGGGCCGGCCAAGCTTATTTATCCTACTAAATTAAATCCTCCTAATAAAAGGTCTTCCATCAAGACTAGGAAACCAAATAAATTAAAATAAAATATGAAACATAACCCTAAATTAAATGGTAAAATTCGCCCAAAATCTGCACAGCCACGTTTTGGACCCATATCTGCCCCAAAACCGGACCAATAAAGCTAGATTTAAAACTTGGAATATTCTGAATAGTTCTCCAGAAGACCACGAACTCATCAGAGGTCATCTCAGGCTCCAAAAATCACATTTAAGCCTATAAACGTCAATTTCCTGCAACGTGCACTGCTTCTTTACTCTAATGCCAGAAAATAACCGTTTGGTAGAAAAATCCCAATTTTGATAAAACACACCAAGGGAAACACGTATGTCCTCCAATTTGAATCACTCCAAAATTCGTCCATGTAATCACGTTTTGCTCCAGGGGAAGTCGAATGTCCTATATTGAAAATACAAAGCAAAGTATCAAAATTTTACCAAAATAATTACCAAAACATACTAAGAATATAGTAAAATATATACTATTAAATTGACTCGTTAGGTACCAAAAAGATTAATATAATAAATACTAATTAACTATCGCATCATAGGGTGAATGATAGACTAATCTAGCAAATGTGAAAAAAAAAGTATAGATTATGATTTAGTGACAGATCCACCATGAAGTCAACATGCCATCGACCGAAAAAATTGGTGGGAAGCACCTTTGATGACCCCCCCCTATGTCATTTGGGTAGTAACCAATTCATGCACGTAAGGTGTTCGACAAATGCATGAGTGAGACATAATTTCGTCCGATCAAGATACAAAATTTGATCGGACAAACTGTTAGATTACATGATGTATTGTTAGTTGATAGAGTTGTTAGGCACTGCCATGTGTCTCTATTGTATTGGTTAATCTAGAAGTTAGTTGTGTGTGGTTGTATTTATAAATAGGGCAAAGGATGTAATAGTGAATGTAATGAAAAGTATCAGTTTCTCTCACTACTCTCTCTCTTCGAATTCTTTCTTGCTTTCTTTGCATTCCTCCATAGCTAAATCTCAGAGTTATCATGGTATCAGAGCCTACCAAGGTTAACACCATTGGTTGATGATTCCTGTGCTTCCGCTCGTCTTTGTTGTTCTGGTGACGGTTTGTTGGTGCGTGTCGGTGGAATTGACAAAACCCTAGAAATTTTTTTTTTGGGGTTTCTTAAGCTCGTCGGTGGCATTTCTTCTGTCGGTCGATCTTTTCTTCGTCGTCACTCGTTGAATTCGTAGTCGCTACTTGGATCTTTGGTTGGATCCATCTTCAATTTGTCTCGTCACTGCAGTTGAGGTGTTTTCTTTCGATTTCTCTGTTTGATTCGATTCTTTACTGGTTCTTGATTTGTTGATTCTTGGCCATTGTTGCTTCGTGATTATCTGTCTTTTGAATTTGTTGAATCTCTTAATTCGTCATGGTGACTACTGCACAACTAGCACTCACACAATCTCATATCTCTTCACTTATATCCAGTGTTGGAAACACTGTTACTGTGAAGTTGGATGATTCGAACTATGTTACTTGGAACTTTCAGATTGAATTGTTGCTAGAAGGGACTGGCATTATGGGGTTTGTTGATGGATCTATTACTTGTCCTTCGAAATATGATGATTCAGGTTCTGATGGTGAATTGGTAGTTAATAATTCTTCAATCACTGATGCTTATAAAGTTTGGAAAATACATGATAAAGCTCTTATGACTTTGCTTACTGCAACACTATCCACTGCTGCTTTGTCTTGTTTAATTGGTTGTCAAAGTTCACAAGAAATGAAGAATAATCTTAAAGACCGATTTGCAAGTATGACTCGTACTAGCATTGTCCAAATGAAGATTGATCTGCAAAACATCAAGAAAGGGCCAGAATCCATTGATCTGTATTTGCAGAGAATTAAAGATTGTAGGGATCAATTAACTACTGATGGTGTTGTGATTTCTGATGAGGATATTGTTATTGTAGCTCTGAGAGGATTACCTACAGAATATAATATCATTAAGTCTATCATTCGAGGGAGAGAAAATCTGGTTTCCTTAAAAGAGCTTCGATCTCAGTTGAAGGCAAAAAAGTCCACATTGGAAGAGGTCATCAAGTCACCATCTCTAATGGCAGCTATGCTTGCAAATACTTCACGTCCAGTGGTCCTGTAGCATATATGTCTCAGTTTCAGCCACTGCCCTTTCCTCCTACCAATGGTCCTGTAGCATTTGTCTCTCAGACTGGATCTGGGACTTACAACAACTTCAGGGGCAATAACTACAAATTCAGGGGTAAAGGCAAGAAGTTCAATACTGGCTTTCATCAACCCTCTGGTTATCAAGGCTCTGCACAACCTAATTTTCAATCTCAGTCTCAGTTTCAGAATCCTGGCTCTCAGATAGTTTCAGATCAATCATTTCACCCTTTGCTCATTTGTCAAATATGTGATAAAAATGGACATGTAGCTCTCAACTGTTTTCAGAATGGTTGTCAAATTTGTCACCATAAAGGACATACTGCTGCCACCTGCTTTGACAGACTCAATTCTGCACCTGTTTCTGTGCCTCAATCTCAGCACTTCTCTCAATCTCCCAATGTGATTCAGCAGCATCCATTTCAATCTTCACATCCATTTCAGCCTCAAGTACATAATCCTAATATGGTGTCTAATTCTCAGTATTCCAATGGGATGTTCTCTCCTCACCTTGGGTCCACCGGTGCCTTTACTGCAAGAACCACGTTCTCTCCAACAGCACCACAGTAAAAGTATTGTTACTTGGAGCAACCAATCATATGACATCTGATATGTCCAATTTGCAAGCTGTCACTCCTTATTCTTCATCAGAGACAGTTACTAGTGCTAGTGGTGAAGGTTTACAAATTAAACATATTGGTCAAGCTCGTTTATCTAATTCATCACATACACTTGAGTTAAAATCTGTGTTACATGTTCCACACTTATCATAACACTTATTGTCTATGCATCAATTGTGCAAAGACAAGAATTGTAGATGTATTGTTGATGAATTCTCTGTGTGTATACAGGACAAGGTCACCAACAAGGTACTATATCAAGGACTGAGTAACCAAGCTGTCTATCCACTTCCCATTCTCAAACAACCAAAGCCAACTCCTGCAGCTTTCCTTGGACAGAAAATAAATACATCTCTTTGGCATTGCAGATTGGGTCATCCAACCAACTCTGTAACTCAAGTAGCCCTTAGTAAGTCAGATATTAAAATTCCATGTACTTCCTCATCTCAAACTTGTATTGATTGCTTACAAGGCAAGTTTACCAAGTTACCTTTTCCCTTAATGGCTTCAAAGTCTCTTGTTCCTTTTGAAGTCATTTATACTGATGTATGGGGTCCCTCTCCTACTAAGTCTTTAGAAGGGTATAGCTATTATGTGTCGTTTATAGATGAATGTACACGATATACATGGATATTTCCCATGATTAATAAAGCTGATGTCTTTGAGATATTTGTGCAATTCCAAGCTTATATTCATACCTACTTTTCTGCACATATTAAAGTACTACAGAGTGATGATGAGGGAGAGTATACTAGCATTCTATTTCAAAATTTTCTCAAATCTAAAGGGATTGTACCAAAAAATCATGCCCCTACACTCCTGAGTAGAATGGTTTAGCTGAGAGAAAGAATAGGCATCTTGTTGAAACTGCTATTACATTACTTCAAAAAGGTTCCCTTTCACCTAAGTTTTGGTTTCATGCCTGTGCTACAACTACTTATCTTATTAATAGAATGCCTACCTCTGTGTTAAAGATGCAGTCTCCATTTGAGATGTTGTTTAAGTCTCATCCTCATCTTGAACATTTAAGAATTTTTGGCTGTGCTTGTTACCCTTCCCTGAAACCATATCGCCACCATAAACTGGAACCTAAAACCATACAATGCATTTTCTTGGGTATGCTACTCAATATAAAGGGTATATTTGTTATGCTCACAAGGATAACAAGCTTATTGTGTCCAGGCATGTATTGTTTGATGAAACGGTTTTTCCTAGTGCTCATGGGTTGTCCACCTCTTATCTCAAGTCTGATCGATTACCTCAACCATATCCAGTCTTCATTAGTCACCCTAATACCTTTCATCATCCTCCAATTATCCCAATACCATTTCCACATATATCATCATCTTCTCAAGTCCCTGTTACTCAGTCATATTCTCACACACTTGGTGATCTTGTCTCTCCTGGAGGTTCAATTGTCTCAGATTCTACATCTTCGTTGGTGTCATCTGAAAACAATCCTGATGTGACTACCTCTCAAGTTCCAGATCTGCAACAAGTTCCTGTGCTCAACATTAACACACATCTCATGCAAACAAGGTCCAAGTCTGGGATATCTAAAAAGAAGGTTTTCTCTGTTACCTTGCCACTCGATTCCTCTCTGGATAGGGAACCTCAGTCTTTCAGTGTTGCTTCAAAGTGTTCTCAGTGGAACTGTTCAATGAATGAGGAGATGAAGGCTTTTCTTAAACAGAAAACATGGACCTTAGTTCCACTTCCACCTCACAAGAACTTGGTGGGTTGTAAGTGGATTTATAAGGTTAAAAGACATCCTGATGGTTCTGTTGCAAGGTATAAGGCTCGGTTAGTGGCCAAGGGGTTCTCTCAGGAATCTGGCCTAGATTATTATGAGACTTTTAGTCCTGTAGTTAAACATACTATCGTCAGATTGATGTTATCCTTGGCTGCTACAAAGGGATGGAAACTTAAACAATTAGATGTCAAAAATGCGTTTTTGCATGAATTTCTAGATGAAGAAGTGTATATGTCTCAACCACATGGGTTTATTGACAAGGATCATCCAGAGTTTGTGTGCAAGCTTGAAAGGTCTTTGTATGGCCTCAAACTGGCTCCCCGAGCATTGAGAGGTTTTCCCGATTTCTTCTGAGTTTGGTTTTAAAGCATCATATGCTGATCCGTCTTTATATGTCAAACATAATGGTCATTCCATTGTTGTGTTGCTCCTCTATGTTGATGACATTATACTCAGTGGTGATGATGATTCCCATGTTCAATCTGTGATACACCAATTAACCAGAGAGTTTGATATGAAGGATTTAGGAATTCTCCACTATTTTCTTGGTCTGCAAATTGAGTATCAATCTCAGGGAATACTGGTTCATCAGTCCAAATATATCAAGGACTTGCTGCACAAGACAAATATGCTAGACAGTAAGCCTTGTACCACTCATTGTCATCCTCATCACAAGCTCTTCACTCATGGTAGTCCTCAATTTCCTGATCCAGGTATTTACCGAAGTATAGTTGGTGCTCTCCAGTATTTGACTTTTACTAGACCTGATATAGCCTATTCGGTTAATCAAGTCTGTCAATTCATGTATTCTCCACTTGAAAGTCATTTTGTTGCGGTCAAGCGAATCTTGAGGTATCTCAAAGGGACTATGCAGCTTGGATTGTGTTTTAAACTTGGAAATTTGGATATTAGAGCTTACACCGATGCTGATTGGGCTGGGGATCCCAATGACAGAAGGTCAACAACTGGTTTCGTTGTGTTTTTAGGTCCCAATCCTATTTCTTAGAGTTCAAAGAAACAACATACTGTTAGTCGGTCTTCTACTGAGGCCGAGTATCGAGCAATGGCAACTACAACTGCTGAGGTGGTATGGCTTCAACAATTACTCAAGGATCTGTCTCTTTCATCTTCAGTTACACCATTGCTGCATTGCGACAACATATTTGCCATGGCTCTAGCAACTAATCCCGTCTTGCATTCTAAAGCTAAACACATCAAAATAGACTGCCATTTTGTGCGTGAAAGGGTTCAGCAAGGCACAATTTTGTTGCAGTTTGTGGCATCATCGGAGCAGTTTGCTGATATACTTACCAAGGGTTTGTGTTTTCCATTGTTTAGTTCTCATTGTTCCAATCTTATGCTTGGGAATGCCTAGCATAAGATTGAGGGGGAATGTTAGATTACATGATGTATTGTTAGTTGATAGAGTTGTTAGGCACTGCCATGTGTCTTTATTGTATTGGTTAATCTAGAAGTTAGTTGTGCGTGGTTGTGTTTATAAATAGGGCAAAAGATGTAATAGTGAATGTAATGAAAAGTATCAGTTTCTCTCACTACTCCCTCTCTTCGAATTCTCTGTTGCTTTCTCTGCATTCCTCCATAGCTAAATCTCAGAGTTATCACAAACCTGGTCAGCTTTTAAGTTTTTGTCAAGGACTTTGCGTGATGAAATTCAAAGGTTAAAGTAAAGTTCGTCAGGTAAAGTAAGTTTTTCAAGAACGTGTATTGTATTGTGTCACCCTTTGGCCGACGAAAAACTAGTTCATTGGCTTTTGGAATGTTGCCCGATGAAAGATTTTGTTGGGTAAAGTGTAATACGTGTCGGCAAAGTTCCATGATGACCTATCAAAAAACCCACCGACACTTTTTTGCTTGACATCGTTGTTATTCGTCGAGCAAAACCCAGTTCATTAAAACAGGCCATGCAACCTTCTTTTTCTCTTTCTCCTTTCTTTCTTCTTCCCCCTGCGCGCTGCTCTCCGTGCTCTGCAAGTCTGCTCTCTCTCTTTCACACATCTTACACCCTTCTCATACCAACCTCATCACCCATCTCTCAGTCTCCCTCTCCCAATTAATTTAAGGTTTTTTTTTTATTTATTAAATACTTTTTTTGTAATTGTGTAATTAATTAAGTTTGGTTTTTGTAGGTTTGTGATTGAATTGGAAGAAAATTAAAGGAAAGGTATGTATTTGTCTCTCAATTTAATTTTATAGGAAATTTTAATTTGTCTAATTGGGTTATATATATATGTGTGTGTGTGTTGAAATTGTGGGTTATGTGAAATTTTGGATTTGTGTGTTATTGAAACATATGTACTTAGGTGAACTTAATTTGTGTACCATTAGCCTAGGAATCGCAGTGTAAAATTTGTTGAAATTCATAATGGTTTATACGAAGTTTTGGACATGTGGTGAATGATGCTCGCTATTTTATGCATACAATTCCCTAAACAAAGCTCGTCTACACCTGATGGAGGCAAACAAGGTTGCTCACAGACTGGCACGATTGGGTCTAACTTTAGATCAACGATTTGGTTTGAGGAACCTCCTGATGTAATCACATACCTTATTTTGGAGGATGGTACAACTCTGTCATTTGTTGCGGGATGCTCATTTTCCTTCGATTGAGTTGAAATCTCAGGAAAGGTTTTTATCGAGACCCACATAAATGCACCCTATCCTCCAACATATATGTATTCTTTTCGTCATATCAATGAATATCCTACTTCATCTAAACAAAACAGGAATTTGAATATAATGTTTTTTTTAATAGTGGTATCAATCTTTTAAAACATTTCAGATAATGAATCTATATCTTTGATAATGAACATCCGTTAGGGGGGGGGGGACAAATATTGAAGTTAATTTTCATTGATAGTCATCTTTCAAGCTCTAAATCTTTAAACCCACATTTTTTAGTAGGGTCGGCTTTAAGGGTGTGCAAGTAGGGATGGCAATTCAAACTGTTAAACTCGATAACCGTAGATAACCGTCTGAATGAAACAGATTTGGGGATGAAAATTCGGTTAAATTTCGGATATGGGGAAAACCGAAAATATTATTTGGTTATGGTTATAGGGGTCCCCGATCCCTATATGTCCCCGAAACCGACCCAAATAATACATTTTATATATAATATAAATTATATTAATAAATATAGTATTGTATAATATAAATATGGGAAAGGATCAAGGGACAAATATTTTTACAAATACTTTTAGACTTTTTTTAAGCCTTTTGATTACATGACATCCAAGCGTTCTTATTTATTCATTAAATGACATGGATGCTTATGTGGATTTTAACTAATATTAAAGATTAAAAAAAACATAAAATCTGGAAAATAAAAAATATAATTAAAAAGAAGAAGATAATTTAACTAAAATTGGTTCTCCCATTCCCATTTCGATCAAGACTTGGATTCAGACTTTGAACCCTAATAAAAAAAATCATGAAACTATTGTAACCGTGCAAAAGAAACCCTAAATAGACTTTTAACTAAGTTGTGCAAAAGAAATCCCCCTCAAAAACCTAGGTGTTGTCGAAGGCTTGCAGCCCACGTTTCAAGTGGCTCACCATTACCGTCTTGGAACTGTCGCTCTTTGGTATGTTCTCAATTATGTTCAATTCATATCTTCCAAATCGTCTTCTTGAATTTTGTTGTATTAGTCGTCTTATTTGAATTTTGTCATCTGAATTGTGTTCTTGAATTTTGTTATATAACTTATGTTCTTTGAATTTTGTTATCTGAACTATGTAATCTCGTTATTAAAGAGAATAACACGGACACAAATCTGCAATTCCGACGTGATTTACTCACTGCCCAAAATTCTATACTTTCCTGCATTCTAAAATATTTGTTGTATCATTCTCTTTTATTACTTGTCATCTTTGACTACACCAGTCAACTCTGTTATTTGAATTGTTCCATAATTCAATTTTATGATAATTTACAGTGAAATTCGAAAATACCAGAAGAGCACTGAACTTTTTACGTTCAAAATAATCTCACATCAGATATTGGAGCGGCACAGTGCCACCAGTCCTGTAGTAAATGTCAGGTTCATGCTGTTTTTGCACCCTGAGAATTATTCGAACTTCACCTTCCATAAGAGAAAGCCTGATGAGAGATTCCTGGATGGCTGTCGGTCTTCTATCCATTCCCACAACTAGTACTGCTCGAAAATTATCTGCTTGGAAAACGTTGCAATCCCTCAACATTGTATACGCACACACAGATATACATTTTATGTTCATTTTCAGTTTTATTTTATCTTTATTATTAGTTAAAATCCACATAAGCATCCATGCCATTTAATGAATAATAAGAACCATTGGATGTCATATAATCAAAAGGCTTAAAAAGAGTGTGAAAATATTTGTCCCTTGATCCTATACCTATAAATATATATTTATATATATTCACCACATCCATTAATAAATAAATATAGTATTGTATAATATATATATTCACCGCATCCATTAACTTGAGAATTACAAAAGTTGCGTTTGGTGAGAAAGTTCAAAAGTTTTTGGTATCTACTAAATAATAATGCCTCAATTAAACAAATATATTTTTGGTATTGACGAAGATGAATATAACCGTTAACCGATGTGAAATCTGTTACCTGGTGGGTATGGTTATGAATTTTCGATGGTCAATTTGCAGTTATGGATATGGTTAATTTTCATGATTATAGGAATAGATATAACATTTCCGTCCCAAACCGAACCGTTGTCATCCATATGTGCAAGTGGATACATAGTATATATATTTTAATGTGCTATGATATAGAAAATTGAGCTCTAAGCGCAATTGTCTTGAGCTCTCAGCGCATTTGTGTTTTAGTCCGAATTTTTATTTTTTATTTTTTTTACATTATTTCAAGGGAACTTTAACGAAAAACTCCCGGTACTGTTCACTTTAACGAAAAATCACATTTTTACACTAAAAAGTCAATCCTTGTACTATTCACTTTACCATTTATTTTGTCCTTATCATTAAAACTCAAAGTTTCATTAGTTTTCCTTTATTTGAATTTATATATAATCATAAAAATTAAAATGTAAAAGAAAATATAGCAACCAAAATGTTAGACCTTAGAAGAGCTTTTTTTTGGGTATTTAAAAGCAAGAAGGTTGGAACTCAAAACCATAAAGAATGCAAATAGGTGGGTTTATCTCAATTTATACATAATCATAAAAATTAAAATGTAAAAGAAAACATAGCAACCAAAATGTTAGACCTTAGAAGGGCTTTTATTTTGGTATTTAAAAGTAAGAAGGTTTGAACCCAAAAACATAAAGAATGCAAATAGAAGCCACCACACTAAGATATATATATATATATTTTTCATTATCTCCGTTTATACATAATCATACAAATAAATTGTATAAAAAAAAACATAGCAACCAAAATGTTAGACCTTAAGGAATTTCGAACCAAAAAAAATAAAGGATGCAAATAGATATCTAGCCACCACATCAAGATTTTTTTTTTCTTTCTTCACATTATTCAAATTATACACAATTATAAAAAATAAAATGTAAAAGAAAATATATCAACCAAAATTTTAGAAGAGCCTTTGTTGGAGTCTCACACAGGACCCCCAAATTCTTAGGACCGACCCTGTTTTTTAGCCAACTTGCACCTTAAATCTGCTTCACTAAAAAGAATCGATTTAGATATTCAAAACTCCATAAATAACGTGAGAGCTAATACCTACTTTAATATTTGCGGATGCCCTAATAAATGTCTAATTTTCAAAAATGTTTAGTTAGGTAGAACGTTTTTATAATTGTCTAATAATCGTTAAAATATTGTTGAATAAACAGTAACTTCTATTGCCTTTAGATAGATACTAGAAAGTTTTGCCCATGCATTGGTGCGGGATTAAAAATTGTGTAAAAAATTATGTTAAGTATAA
The DNA here is from genome assembly GCA_035220775.1 of Malus fusca. Taxonomy (NCBI): domain Eukaryota; kingdom Viridiplantae; phylum Streptophyta; class Magnoliopsida; order Rosales; family Rosaceae; genus Malus; species Malus fusca. The sequence continues at coordinate 29,737,800 of CM069069.1, forward strand.
GGGGTTTGTGTGACAGAAGATTAATGCTATTTGTGTTCACAATGTTAAGTAAATTTTCACATATGAAATATTTTAATGATACAATTTAATCAGAAATTGTTTGCAGCCTTCTTCTTTGCATCAGTGGTTTTGCTAACCTTTCAGAATTTTAAAAATAACAAAAACCAACCATTACTATTATGCTTCTTACTGTAATCAAGTTTCATGATTCTAAATAAAACCAGAGGAACATATAAACACAAAAAGAATAGAGTAAAAATATATCGTTTAAGAGTTTACTTCATCTTTGAATACTGAAAGTAAGAATATAGAGAGGAATTTCAGTATAGAAAATTTAAAATATACCTGCTAAGTAAAGCTACAATCCTAAGATGCATTCAGAATAAATTTGATGTTTTTACATTGTATATCAACGTTTAAAAGCTGTGCAACAAAAAGCAAAACAAAATTTCACAAATTATTGAAATAAAATTCAGCAACAAATTCCCTAAAAGCCGAAAAAAGTGAGAATAGTGTACAGGTCGATGTCCAAGTCGTTATCGAGAGCTTTGGTCACTGATTCTGGCTACTTGGCTAAAAGATCTTCAAGAGAAAAGTAGGCATTTTCACAACTAACCTGAGAAGTGAATTTGACACCCAAAATTGGAATTTCAAAACCCACCATATAGAAGCAACATATGAAAACAACAAAGAAGAAATCTAATGAAAGTTATTTTCTGATAAGTATTCTAACAACCAAAGCAATTTCCAACTTCAACATTGAAAACGAAAGCCTAAAGAGTTTATCAATCACTCATAGTGACGCTTAGACCCAGCAGTTTCTAACACGACACGGTGACACGACACGAAAACGACACGAAAATAACGGTTTTCGGGTCAACACGATAACTTATCGGGTCATTATCGGGTGACCCGTTAAGAACCCGTTAATAACGGGTTCTTAACAGGTATACACGCAGGCAACACGCGGGTAATCCGTTTCAACCCGTTAAGAAAAAAATTATTTTGATAATTTTAAAGTTTAATTACTAAAAGATTTATTATAAAATACAATAGCCATAGTAATATATACAATATATTCTATATTAAATATATAGTTTTGTATTATTATTCTATATAAGTTTTAAAAAAAAGTTTTTGTCATTCTTTATTTTTATTATGAGAGTTATGAAGGGAAATAATGAGATTTATGTGAGATTTCTAGTGACTAGCATGCATATACAATTCAAAATTTATATACATAAGCAACGGAAGCATGTTATCATATAATATCAAAGCTATATCCATGCAAATCCCCTTCAAGAAGCATAGGTCCATATTTGATGCATCTAAGAAATTATTGAAGAACAAAGTGAAGGTATAGTTTTATACCTCTTGATCTAGACTTGAGACCAAGGATGGACCACCTCCAAGCTCTTTGTTCTAGGAACTCCTTGAGCCTAGCCTCCCTCCTTACTTCCTCCACCTTGCTAGAATGAGTGCTCATTGGTTCTCCTTTAGTCTCCAAGGTTGAAGACCTCTAAAGATCCACACCCACTAATGTAGTGAGATGGATGGAGGAATGACCAAAAGGAGAAAAGATGATTAGGTAAAATCTCCTCTTGGTGGCCGGCCTTGTGAGTTGAGAGAGAGAGATTATGTTTTTCTATTTTGGTGAAAGTAAACTCACAAAATCCTAATGAAACTTTTCACTAAAAGTTCCTTTTATATCTCAAAGAAAGTTACCCAACCACTTGACTCCCTCTCTCTCCCTTTCCCTTTATTTGGCCGGCCCCTTAGTGTTGTTTGGGCTTTGGGCTTTTATCATTTCAAGTCATCCTATGCTTAAAATAAAAGCCCAATGGGTTTGGGCTTAATGGGCCCATATTAACCCGAACTTTTCTTTAAGCCCAAAATGATCTTTTATCGCTTTTATGATTTCTTTAGACTTTCTAATTAATCACAACACTTAATTAATCCAATTAATTATTTCCATCATCCATTAGTTGTCTCACCACAAGAGTGTTTCGGTGTACAATCATTTTAGGTTCTAATTAGCAAGGCAGTGAGGTGATTGGCACCAATCCAATTGATTATATTTAATCCAATCACTTAGTGAATTAAAACTTACTTTTAATTCTCCTTCTTCTTTGACGACTACTTATTTAATCATCTAGAAGAACTCACAAGCCATGAGTGACATCTAACCATATATCATGGCTACCCAAGTTAATGTAGAATTTGTTCGGAGAACCTATTCAGTTGGAATTACAATGTAATTCGATCATTCTCTAAAACAATACTCTCAATCACATTATTAGGGTATGGATATATTATGTCAAACCCCTAATGTGATTATTCCATATTATATGATTCAATTGAGTCGTATAGGAACGCTTTCCTTTATTACGCTTGATACTTCGGCCGAAGATTCTCGAATCATATCTTAGAGTATTCATCCTCTCATAACGAGGATTAGAGATCCCTTGTTGATCATTCACATGCCTCTGAGAATAAATCATTGACCCCAACAATGCATAGAACACACCCAAGATGAGGTGTGGTCACGTCTCATTATCAAAATGATCAGCAACGTATCCCCAAGACAACTATGATGTCTCAGGTCAAGGATTACTTACATTATTCCAACCATTAGAGTTACTTGCTTGACATGTGAGTAGACCTCCATGCAAGTACTCTCGTTCGATTGTGTTCAGTGAACTCATTCCCTTAATGAGCACCTACATACCTGTCTTAGTGTCATTACACGAATGGGATGAGACTTTCCATCATTCCAATTGAAGGGACATAATATGTACTGGTCTATGCATTGTCAGTATCCCTCTGACAATCCTATGACCAGGAACCTTTTTGGACATGATGGTTATGTGAAGAAGGTCTCTGTAGTCTAACATCATTAGATTACTTCTTCCATCGATCCATTGTCCATGGATTCACCATTTAGGACATATATCGATTATTGAGATAATCCTAATCAGTATCTTTGCCTTTTGATGTATAAGAGTCATATATACACTCATTCATTGTCCTGAAAGGTTTCTTCCAAAGATTGACTTTCAGGGCATATCTCCAACAAGTTCCTTATTATCATTACTAGGATACATTTTACTTAACATGTTGTTGTCCAAAATTAAAATAAACTAATATAGTATTTGTATAGGCAAGAACTAAGAAGACATACATACACATATGAAAAATGTGAAAGAATATATAAACACTCGTGATTCATCATTATTCCTCCACGAGTAGATAATGGTTACACTTGCATTATCATTTAGATTTTTAAAATCCTCCAAACCTTCATGAATAATGTTTTTTATTTGAGGCAAAATTAATAATAATTATTGTAGAAGTGTAAAAAATGTAAAAAAAAATAGACAATCACTCATAGTGACAAACTTTACAATTTTCATGAAGGGGTCAGCTTCGAAATCCAACACTATAATTCATAAACCTTAAATTTATATTTAACCGTCGATTGCCATTTACGCTTTATTCTTCTTATTGAATTTCATTTTTTAAATTTCATTTTTTGAAAACATGATCATCTGGCGGATGTAAGAAGATGAACAGTTCAGATCTTTGATATCACGTTTCGATATTTATGGTTAACTGAAATATGAGTCGATGTCATATAGTTTGTAGAATCTTTATAAACATCAAGCAATATTTTCACTAACTGTAAAACTTTGAATATAATATCAACGATCCAAACCGTTCATCTTTCTACATCCTCTAGTAGATCAAGTTTTCAAAAAAGAAAATCTGAAAAAACAAAATTTGATGAGAACAATGAAGCGTAAATGTAAACAACAATCAATGGTTAAATTTTGATGTATGATTTATATGATTATAGTGGTGAATTTCGAAGTTAAGCTATTCATGAAAGTTGTAAAGCTTGTCATTTTGAGCGTTTATATATTTTTTCTATATTTTTTTACACTTCTACATTAATTAAAAAAATATTAAAGACTTTAGGTAAGTGAAAATATACTTAAAAGAAAATTGTGTTTTTATGTTTTGGATGTGACAATATGGTATGTATATACTTATTTAGTATTATGTTTTTCATTTGATTATTTATTGGTTTAAAATATATTTTGCTTAACGGGTAATGGGTCGGGTCATATTACCTGTTAATATTATTGGGTCGATTTCGGGTCGAATCATTTTACCTGTTTATTTTAACGGGTGTTACACGACATGACTTGTTAAGATATCGGGTATGACACGAAAACGACACGAACACGGAAAACACGACACGAATACCAGGTCTAGTGATGCTTACATTTTGTACCACCATTGATGAATCTTAATACATACTCCATTTCAAGGTCCTTATTAACACTTGATCTCTTTTAAGCCCACCTGTTGAGAAAGAAAAAAAAGACACAAAACTTATAACGCTATTTGAACAAAAAGAGATTTCTTAATCAAAGAAAGCTTCAATTTCATATAATTATTTTGTTAACAATGCAATATTGGAACTTGCATTTGGTTCAAAGAAGTAAGGTAAATTGATAAAGCAAAAGGAAACTAAACACAGAATCTATACCGATTCGTTCAGGTTTAAAAAGACAAAACAAAGAACATTTTTAAGCATCCAAACAATCATTAAACAAACAATAGACAATCTCATAATCAGAACACATTAAAAAAAAAAAAAAGTGATAAGTAAAAAATATAGTGGTTTTACCTGTACTCCATGCGAGGAAAAAAGAGTGATCCAATTAATTCAAGTTCAAGGGATCATATCTGCAACCAAAAACTACAACAGCAAAGATCATTCACAAAGAATATAACACACTAAATAAACAAAACCCCCATAACCTTTTATTTTACTGTCCAAATTTACGACCAACAAATTACTGATTGATAATGTAACAAATTATATAAGGCTTATTATTTACCTTAATTATTTTTTTTCATGGTGTTCAAATTATTGTCCCTGGATTAGCAGTGACAACCGCCTCTTTCGTAGAGAAACGGATTCTCTGCTTGTCTTGACAATGTTCCAACTTCTAATAAGAGTAAACTCAAAAACAAACAGAGACAGATACATGCTTATCCTCATTCACGAAACTACCCAATTTAATGTAAAAGCTCCATATATAGTGAGGTAGGAGTATGATGGAAGACGCACCGAAATTTGAGGTCTATAGGTTGAGAAGAATCCATAGCACTGATCTATATATGGATGTACTACTTTGCACAGATCGACAGTTCAGGTTCCGAACAAAGAATCGATTTATCAGCAATTGTGACATTCATTATTCCTAAAAAGTTGTTGATTCACATATAAATAAATGAAAGTAATCGGAAAACAAGGTTTACCACAGGTTGGCTGAATCCGAGCTCAAAATGACTATGATATTTTCCCTGCGATGATTACAAGGTGATTGCTGCCAGTGATTTTTCCCCTGACAATAATGTCATGAACTTGAGCTTAAAATAAATGTTGATAAGAGAATGATGAACCCCTTTGCTAGAATTGAAGAATCAAGCAATAGCATCTATAACCCACTTTAAATTTTGTGTTGACTTCAAAGAATGAACTACTTTATAAACAGATCAGATTCTTTATAAACACCTCTAGGTAACAAAAGTAGGATATTCTTCACGAATTAACTCTCTCAAATAGGCTCAATTTTCAAATTAAATTTGGTCAGTCGTTCACCAAAAAAAGCAAATCCACATTTCGTTTAAAAAGTTGGGAAGTCTTTGGTTCAGAAGACATCATTCCCAAACATTATAGAAGTTGGGGAGTTTTGGACACAATTCTCGTATCCTTGCCAGAGTAAAATAGGTTCAGAGGCGTTAACATTTCACATATTGGTAAAGTAGCACATGCAATATGGAATCTGCAAATTGAACAAAAAAAAAAAAGCAGCCTTCAAATCTTTTTCAATTCAACAAATATTGCAACAAAAAATCACCAAAAAAAAAAACTCTGTAAGGCAATTAACAACTAAAACATACAAAAACATAAAAAAAATCACCAAACCCAATTTTCAATCACTTAAATTAGATCGAGAAAGAGTATACCGTGGATATAGGTTACAAGAGAAGAGGAGAGGAAAGTATCTTTGCTCGAAGAAAATAAAGAGTTACAATGTTTCAATGAAGCTGAAGAGTTTGAAAAACCTCTCGGAGCAACTCCACCTTTGCAAAGGCCCCCTAGGGCAAGTCACTATTGAATAGCCTCCAATGAACAGTAACTGCCTTTTGCATCTTCAACCCTACACTGATAGCCATGACAATAGGCAATAAAATATTAGTTTTTTTTTATTTTATAAAATAAGAAAAAATAATTTTATTTGTAATTTCGGATATGATTTTTAATCGGTCTCGTTGTACCACGTGTCATTAAATAAGAAATTACAACCCAAAGTATTTGAGGAAATATAAAATTATGGTGTAAGTTGGAAGATAATGATAACATATTTATAGAAAAATTAAATCAATAATTTTTTTATTAATTTTTTACTTTTTTTATTAATATTTTATATTTGTATTAATTTTATATTGTGACTGACGTCAGCCTTGCATCACCTCCACCTCGGCCTCTCAGGCCACCAATTCGTGCCAAGCCTGTCCCTCGGGCCCCCTCCGGCGCTGAAGTCCGCATGGGCTGGAGTTCATTCCACAACAATTGGGTCCTGTGCAATCCACGGTCCATCAGGCACAAGCCCCCACTGGACTTGCTCTCAATATCTTCTTCGCATCCCGATCTCTGCCCATAGATCTCATCGACATCCCAATTCCATCCAGCAAGTCCCCCAAAGTCACAAAAAAAAAAAAAAATCAACAGAGAACCCATTTCTAAATCCAAAATCACAAAAAGGAAATTTCAACATAAAACCTATTTCCAAATCCAAAATCACAAAACCCCCATATTTGAACAAAAAAAAACCCCCCACATGTAAGATCTGAAGAACCACCAAGAAACAGTATCCTTTCTAGGTAAAGTTTTTCTTCGAATCAAACCAAAAGCATATATTGGTTGGGTGGTTTTTCAGCAAAGCAGAGATTTGTGTGAGAGAAAGCGAGAGAGAGGGGTAGAAACTGAAGGAATAGTCCAGAAGATGTAGTCGAAGCAGAGCCTTCGACGATGATGGATGTGTGGCCTAAGAGGGCAAAATCGTCTTTTAGTTGTGTAAAAAGTGGAAAAAATGGCTGATTACAAAGGAATTGAAGGGTAGTTCAGTCCGTTTACTGTTAATGTACAATATTTTTGTGTTAAGTTTGGTATAGGTATAATTATTTGAAATCGTAGTTATTCATACTTTAACCCTTTGTTTTATTGCTTAACTCAAACTTATATAGCGTGTGCAAATGGCCCTCTATCACAATGGTTGACACACCCCGACCCGGAATGTTAACCTGGACTCCGAATCGAGCTATGCTGGTTGACACCAAGAGGGTGACGAAGCCATGAAGTGTAGTGATGTGGAAAATGTGAATAAATTTAAACCAAAAAGTGCCTAAATACAAAAGTACGCTGGTGAGCGGGAATGAACGCATTTCACACGTGATGTCATATCATAAGTAAAGTACAGTAAAGTAGGATGAGAATTATACCATCGAAGGTAGCCACCTATACTGTTATTTGCCAAGAATCCTCGTCAATACGAAAGTTCAACTGCTAAAACCTGGAAGGGCGAAAAACAAGTGTGAGTGGACCTAAAAAAAAAGTTTTATAAAGACCTTTTCGAAAACTTTATAACCCATCACCGAAAAACAAGTATAGTTTCCAAAATATACATACTGCGTATAGTATGAAAATACTTACCATAACCTGCAATGTCTCAAGAATTCAATACGGTACAATATCTCGTAAATAAGCGCATGATGTCCATAATCACATAATCTCACATAAGCAACATATCATATCGAGTGCTCATCGGTACATGCTGATACATGAGTTCATGCAAAGATATTCTGACATGAACAAGACTAGGTGTAATAATGATATACGCTCGTACTACAATCACGTGAAGGCATGGCGCTATGCGCATCACATATGAGTCATAATTACCTATAGCAATCTAGGATAGGACTGGCACCTACAATGGATCCAAAGTGAGCGTACGGTGCGATGTGCACATACACGTGAAAGACTGGCCCTAGCCCAGACAAGTACTAACACCGATGCAGCAAACGATGAGCAAATAACATAAACATAGTCATGCAATGGTAAATCGATAATTCAATAACCCTAGTCAATGAAATACTATTCATAGCCGTAAAGTTAATTAAGGCATCCTGTAAGATGTATAATGATTTTCTAATTCTCAACATTACATCATTTCCTACAAACGTTAATTTAATTACGACAGTCATATAGAAGATTCATTACTAGATGTATTTATGGAAACTAAATAAATATATGTATATATCAAAGAAAAGACCCACTCACAGAGATTTGAGAGCTCGCAGCCGTTCAAACTAAGAAAGTTGGAGTCACCGATAATAATCGCACCTAAGCATAATATTAGGACCCATTAGCAAAACTCCACTAAAATAACTAAATTTGGGAAAACGGAGTGTGAATTTGGAATCAGGGCGTTGAAATACGCTAAGGAGGGTCCCCGACAAATTTTACAAAAAGTCAATGGTCAACCGAGACGACCTGGTGGTCAACTACATTAAAACTTTATAATTTCACTCAATGGATGCCAAAAACGGACTCGGGATGTCAAAATTAGCCTAGGAGGGTTTCTGAGAAAATTTCATAAAAGTCAACACATGGAATATTCCAAGAATATTCCAAGGGAATTTTCCCTCAAATTTCAGAAATGGGTCTGGGTTGGATCTGGCCCACATATCTGGGCTTGGGTCATGTGCCGGGTTTTGGGCTTAAGGCCTTTTTTTCTCCTTCTTCTCCGGTCGATTGCCACTACAACCGCCGAATATTGGAAATTTCATCGGAGAACAAAACGAGGTTCGAATAACCACAAATCTTCACTAAACCTAATCACCTAAAATACCAAATCGAAGATCGGGGAACAATGATTTGAAATGTACCATTAGTTTCCTCGGTCGTGGTTGAAGTTGGCCGGAAAAGGGCTCGAAGTTACTAGATTCCTCGTCGTAAAACTGGGGAAATTCCCCTGTGCCATTTCTCCATCAAAACTTCACCCATTCATGCATGTAGGCTCAGCAATCACATTAGAACATCAAAATGGAAAGAAAGAATGTGTCCCCGAGGCTTACCTATGCCGGGATCGTGGAGAACTCGCCGAAATAATTTCAGGAACAATGGTGGTTCCACGATGCTTCTGTGCATTGAGCAGAGAGAAAGTGATGGGATAACATTTGAGATAGAGAGAGTGACAAGAAAGAGAAACGCGGTGGTTGGAGGTGTAGTTCGCCGAAAAATATGGAGGTTGACGTTTGGGTTCGAGTTCGTAAGCTATGATCTCAGTCTAGGCTCGGGTTTGTGTGTCCCACCTCAAACGCCTGAAAAAGTTAGTGAATGTGGTGGTGCAGTCTCACTGCGTGGCTTCGACAGAGATGGCGGCCGATGGTGTCTCTACACTTGTAGAGAGAGATAACTGAGATAGAGCTGAGGGAAAGATGAGGAGAGTTAGAGTGAGAGTGTGGTAGGGTGAGATGGCAGCAAGGGAGTGGAGGAAGTAAGGTGAGAGAGAGTGTAATGGTAGAAAGAGAGAGGTCTTAGAGATAGGGAAGGAAAGGACACGGGGAAAAAAAAATGAGAGGAGACCCATATGGGTGGTTCCCATGGACACAGATAACCCATGAAAATAATAAAATAGTAAGGGTGAATATCTGAGATAATGAATTTACTAAAATGCCCTTCTACTTCGTACTTTCGTAAAATCTTCATTGTAACTCCAAATTCGATTCTGCTTACACTTACGCATTCGTACCGTCGAGTATTTCGAGAATATGGTAAAATGGAGGCTCGTACTCATCACGAAAAGATAGTCAATGAAAGTCAGTATCCTCGACTCTAAGGGTATTTTCGTCAATTCCCTCCTTTAAAATTAATAAAATCGTAAAATTAGGGACCAGTTATCACAGTGGTATAGAGGAGTATTGCCCTTGTACATCAGTGTGGATCCGAACTGTAATACCCCGTATTAAAAAAAAAGGTTATATATATGTGTGTGTGTGTGTGTGTGTGTGTGTGTGTGGGTAATTATTTTTACATAATGATTTTATTAGATTTATTTTATGCAAGAACCTACTTTCGATATTTAAAATAATTTCAATGTAAAATCCTTTTTGCTTCAAATTATTTCAAAAACTAGCTAGCAGTATTTCATGTTCATATGTAATTAGAGATATTTTTAGTTTGAATTGGAGAAGGAGATTATGATGAGTTTGGCTTATTTTCTCACAAAAGCAAAGTGCCATTTTGACAATCATTAGAGAGTAAAGTAGGTCTTATTCATCACCTAAAATAAGAGATGGAAGTCTACATAAGGGTGAGTTGGCAAGTTTGTAATCATTAGGAGTTAATGATTAGTGATTATTCACCACTCCAAAATGTGGAGGTGGGAAGTCTATAGCTTATACGTGTGTCTAAGTGCATGAGTTGGCAATATTTTGTGGTTTTAGAGTGTTAAGTAACTAGTCTAGAAAAAATCTTAATCATTTAGTTACAATATTCTCTATTCAATTTTGTTCCAAATCTTCCAATGAGGTGAGAACATATGGATTTGAAATGCAAGTGCAGACGTGTTCCAAGATCTCCTTAACATTCAGAAGTGGCAGCCTTGATATGATTCCATTCTCTATAAATGAAGGAGAAGAGTTAAGGGAATAACACACGGGAAAAAAGAAACAAAACCTCATCTTCTTCGTTGACAACTCTTCTCATTTTTTTTTTTCATTTACTTTACATTATAAGGCTTTTAACCATTTTTCATTGTATTTGTAAAATCCTCCACATATATAGTGAAATAGAAATACAAACCCCATCTCAGTGGACGTAGCTGAATTGGTGAACCACTTAAATTCGGTGTGAGATTGTCTTAGTACAAGATTTATTCTATTCTCTATATATTTTCTCTCATGGTAAAAGCTGCCAAAAATATACGATCAATCCACAAAGATAGTTACCTTGTGCAAGCAAATTAATCATGCATGAATCAAAAGGAGAAGATTAGTGGTGGGTTGAAATAAAAATAAAAGATGAGTGTGATGGAAGAATAGAGTGGTTGGATCAACACGAAGAAAACATAAAAGGAGTCTGATGGTGTACGTACTAAAATTAGAGAAAAATGAGTGAATTTGGAAAGATGAGGTTGGAGGGGGAAATTGAGTCATGGTTTCATGCCTTGTTTCTTTGGAGACATGTATATATTTTACTCTTATGATTTTGCTCATGTTTACAGAGGCAAACTAATAGGTACTGGCAAGACGAAAGTGAAAAAGACGATGGTAATTCTATAGAGTGGTAAATGATAAATATTTTAAATGATGGCATCAAATATTATTACATTGGTTACTAGTTAGTTTAATCTATGTTCATATTTTTATATGGTGAGTAAGTAATTATTACTCTTTATCTGCAGTACATATACATATGCATTGCAAAGCAAGAAAAAGAGTTGTGTTGTGTCAAGTGCTCACTTGTGTAAAGTGTTTAAGTTGTGAGGATATACAAGGGCTGAAGTTTGCCTTGAATATACAAATAATGAACCTTGTATATGTCAGGCGTAGGGTGCAGGGCTTGAGTATACAAATTGGTTGATTATAAAATAATGAAATCTTGTATATGTCAAGCGTCGGAGGAAATGCTTGAATAGACAATTGGGCGTTGGGGGAAGTGCCTGTATAATAAGTGGAAACTGAGAATTTAATTACAAAAAAAAAAATATTGGGTTTAAGGGATGAACGGGAGTAAACTCATATTCTAAGGTATTCGGAGCCAAGTGGTATAAGCATGGTATGGGACGTGCAGACTTGGGTGCCTTAGGTATGTGTTAGCAGGATTAGGAGGGAGTGAGTACATTCATGCATCTCATTTGCATACATTTTATGTATTTGCAAGAGCTACTTACTTCAATTATTATTTTAGTTGGTACTTTTGTTATGAATTAATTTTGTATACTAATAATTTATTTCCGATGCGTGTTCAATAAATTATATGTGGTAAACTCAAGTTTTATCATGTAAGAGTTTAGAATTTATTTCTATAGCTAAGATATGGCTCACACCCTAACTCGTGAATAGCCTTTATTCGCAGGTCGGGGTGTGACCCGAACTTTATTGATTATTGGAGTGTGGCCTCAACCGTGAATGTATGCTCGTCTGTGGGCCTAACCAAGGTGCATGCTCCTCAACGCTAAGACAAGAATATACGTTATCTCGAAGGCCCATACAAGAGTGTACATTGCCAGAATGCTTGGTTTGTGGCTGATAGGAGCATATTTATGCGACTTAGTTAGCTTGTTTTTGTGTATTTATGTTGTTATTTCTTAGTTAATTTAGTATTTCAAGCCATTTTCGTGTGGTTGTAGGTACAAAGGGTTAAAGAGGCAAAGAAGTGCATTTTGGTGCCTTTTGGAGCAGTTTTGGGCATGGAATGGATATCACATGCATGGAGCAAAGTGGTTGGACGAAATTAAAGATCTAAAGAAGCTAGGAATGTGCCAAGGAGAGGAAGAAAATAAATTGAGGACCAAGGAAGACAAGGAAACCATTAAGAATGAGGAAAGACTAGTCAAACTTGCCTTATCTTGTCGTTACCTTTCCTAATCCTAAATTACCAAAGATTCAGTCACACGAAGGGTTCCTAAATACTTTGGGACATTTCATTACATGTTCTACAAGTCCTAAACCTGGCCTAAAAGTCCAAGTCATACCATCATTCACCATTTCTCTTCCTTGTCGTGTAAGGGAGCCATCCTTTTCCTATTTTCTGCCATAAATCACTCCAATTTCCACCCATACCGTGCACATTCATCCATGTTCCCTCCTTGCACTCATTTGTTGCACCATTCCACTTCCTTTCCTTTGTCTACCATGTGCACAATATCCTTTCACATCCTTGCACTCATTGATTAACCACTTACTCACCTTTCCACCCATCACATGCATAATCACCTTTGTCCCCTTCATGCATCAGATTTCTTGCACTCATTTCATGCACCATGCATCATTACACTCACTATCCCTCTTTGCCGTGCACCACCCTTGTCCTCTTCATTATTTCTGTTTGCATGCACCATTACATTGAATCATTGCACTCAATTGTTGCACATCCATTGTCCCCTTCACCCATCAGATTTCATGCACTTTTACCTCTACTACATGCACTCATTGATGCACCATCCACCACCTTTAGACTCTCATGCCGTGCATCATGACTCTTGTTGCACCTTTGACTCATTTCTGCACCATTCCACCTCCCTTTCCTTTCTCTACCATGTGCACAATCATTCATGTTCCCTACTTGCATTCATAATTGCAATACCACTCCATTTTACCCCCCCATGCTTTGCATCATCACTTCACTTTCACATTTAAGTCATTTCAACACCACTCCATATACTCATTGCTGCAACACCACTCCATTTTACCCCTCATGATTTGCATCATTACTTTACTTTCACCCTTGAATCATTGCACACACCACCATTTATCCATCCATGTCGTGCACTCCCTCTATAAAAGGAAGTGTGTGTGGCAGCCATAGAGTGGAGTTTTTGCTTGATCATTCATCCTCATTTCAATACAACCTTCATCCAAACACATCCATTCATCTTCACATCCATTCCTCCATACAAACAAACCTTCAAACACTCACCAACACCTTGTGCCGTAGCAAAGGAAGGGAAAGAAAGTGCTTGGACGTGCTTGTTGTTCAACTTGGATCGTTGGAGCGTTTTTCCAATGTTTAAATTCATTTTCTTTCGTTTTGTTGTGAACATGAGTGGCTAAACCCCTCTTGGCTAGGGGTGATTTCAAAGCCATGATTATTTGTGCAATTTGAGTTAATAAATTCCAGTTATGAGTTCTTGAATCGTGAATGCAATTGGCTTAACTATTTGATTGATAACTTATTTGTATTTGTTGATCAAAGGTCAACACTTAATTGGCATGCATAAATCCGTTGCTAGAATATAAGAAAGTTTCACATAATCGTTACAAACTTATATTTACAAGTAGTGGAGGTCGCTTATAAACGATCGCGTTAAGTTTAATTCCTAGCATGAGTGACATGATGTCATAGTTGCAAGTGCTTGGTCAATGCTTATGATTTTCATTAAACGTAATGATTTTTGATTGTATCTCTATTATGATGTCATGTAGAGAACTTTTGAAGAATGTTTTGGGTTGTTGAATGATGTCATCCAATCCAATAATACAAGGAAAATCTGAGGGTTAACTAGTGATGTCACGGTTAATTTGGGACATTGTCGTTTATAATTCAATGAATGAGTAACTGGAAATTGATTCATTTGCATACATGTCATGTGTGGAGAAAGAGCCTCTAGCTAGCTATCTCATCCATCATCTTATTTCTCAAATTCGTTTTACAATCTGTCTAGTTTTCATACTTGTTTGTTTGTTTCAACTTCGTCCAAAACTCAATCCCCTTTTACTTTAGTGTGTCTAATTAGTTAGAATCTGTTTTAGTTTGTGTTTTTAAGTGTTTTGATTCAAGTAAAAGTCAATTTTCGTCCAAAGTAATTCCTAATGTCTAGTTTAAGTTTAATTGGTTGTTTTAAGTTGTTTTGAGTATTTCAAGTTTGCTTTGAGTCTTGTGAGTCTTGTTAAGTGTTTTAAGTTTATTTTTATATTTTTGAGTCAGTTTAGAGGTTATTAGCAAGCCCTCCTAATCCCCGGTCCAGAACGATCCCTACTTATACATATACTACAATTGTCAAAAGAGGGTTTTGGGACACCTCGTCTGAGGCACGCTACATCTCGGTACGCTACACAAGCTGATTCACCAAGGTCATTTGCTACGCGAAGGTGCTCGTCAATTCTATGACTTGTAGAGACAACTATTGTTCACCACGCGGAATGGAAAAGCTTGGATGGCAAGTTTCTCCATAAGCGGTAGAAGTGTAGCGAACTCCAGGTGCAAAATTTGAGCTGAGATATTGTAAACACGAGAATTCCTGCGATGAACGAGACAAGAACACGTGTACAAAATAATATTTTGTATTAATGATTTAAGGGTTACAATCTCTTCTACAAATTTAGCCTCTGATTCTATCTTTGTAATGGGTAGATTTGATGTTGTTGATCCAAAGGGCCGTCGGGGCTTGATCTTTAGGATGAACGGATGATGAATGATGAACACTTTCTTCAAGGGCCGTCGGGGCTTGATCTTGAATTAGTGGAAGTTTCTTCAAGGGCCATTGGGGCTTGATCTTGAAGGAGGATTTTGATGAAGAATGAAGAGGGCTTTCTTGATTCTTCAGGATTTGCTTGAGAGTTTTAGAGTTTCAAGGCTTCAAGGCTTTGGTGTGGTATGAATTCTCTTCTAATTTGGAAGTAGAGAAAATGTATGTGAATTCCTCTCCTTTGCTTGATAAAGAAACCTATTTATAGGCTTTGAGAATGAATCACCACCATCCATTTGTTTGGTGAAGTAAGTGGATGTTGTAGGTGGGATGAGTGTGTATTGTAGGTGGGATGAGTGTGTATTGTAAGTGAGGTGAGTATATGATGTATGTGAAGTGAGTGTATAATGTAGGTGAAATGAATGGGGGGTTGTAATTTTAATACAATTGTCAATACTTATTTCACCGAAATTTCAATGTCTACAGATATGTCAAATCTGCAGAAAATCGGGTTGAAAATACACCCAATTCAATTGTCGGTCTAGAAATCTAAAGTTAGGATGGTTAAACTGGTCTTGGACCGGTCGGGATCGCTAGGTGGACCACGTGAGCTGGTTGGGCCACAAAATTTGGCCAAGCCATGTGCAAGGCGCTTGGGCGCGGTACGGTCTGGCCCACTTAGCCTTGGGTCAAGGGTGCATTGGGTTTGCACTGGCTTTGGGCTCGCAAGTGTTGGGTTGCTCTATATGCCTCAGTTGTAGCTGCTTGGATTGTGTTTTGGGCCTCAACTGCTATGGCAACGTCGTGGGCTTGCTTGATCTGGGATGCCTCGCGCTAGGTTGGCTGCCTTGTGGCAAAGGCCTAGGCTTGTTGCTACAAGGTGGCAGTTATTGTTGCTTCGTTGCCTTGCTACTATGGAGTAGTCCCACTCCCCACTGCCATGGTGGTTAACGCGGCTGCCATAGTGATGGTACCCCGTGGTGGCAAAGTTACTCATTCTGCCACCACGCTAAGTCTCATGGATCATTGTGGTGTAGCTAATCGCAATCTCCATCATTTGATCTAGATCTTTGAACGTAGGAATTTTCGTTCGTCGTGGTTTCCAAATTTCCACCATTGTATTTTTCTCGTACATTTATTCAAAGAATTAAAAAAATCTAGGAACAAGAATGTATGAAAATTTTATGTATAAACGAGAAATGAGAAACTTTGAATGCAAGAGTCTTATTCGAGCATGTGAATCAAACTTTCAATGAAAGCACCAATTTGTGGATGCAAAACTCAGCCATCTTCTCCTTTGATGAAAATGCACTTGCAAAATAATCACACTTAAGATTAAGGCCAAAAGGCTTACACGCCCACGATGAATGGGGAGATGGGCTTTGGCCGAAGAATCTCCGATGCTAAAGTTTGAATTCTGAAAAGAATGTATTTATGAGTTTGTGAGTAACAAATGACTTAACATTTTAGTGTGATAAAAAAGGTATTTATAGGAGAGTGGTCAACCCTTTGGATGGAGAGTGGCCAGCCATATTTGGTGGTAATAGGTGAATAATTGCAAGATATTATCTGAAATAATATCTTGCAACTAACATAGTAATTATTCCTAATTTAAATAAGAAGTTTTGAGAGTTACCTTTTGAAAAAAAAAATCAATAAGGAATTGATAAGGAATGATTGATCACCTTTGACTCTTCCTTAATTAAACCGTTATTGACTGTTGCATGCACATGGGAATTCCGATGTGCCTCAAGGGTAATCTTGTCATTATTATCCAAAAATCCACGTGTTATCTTCTGAAATTATTTTTGACTCCACACCATGCTTAAAAAATGTTTTTGTTTTTTATCAAAACATAGTACTCATATTTTACAAAATTGTAATCATTGCTCCTACGTTATTCTCTTTGACAATTATTATGTCATATTAAATACATATAATTTTTAGCCATTTCACATATTCACAACAATTTATATAAAAGTTTATCAACTACTCAGACATTATTTTTTTGTTAAAAACATTTTTACCAAAAAATAAATAAATGTTTACCAAACCCTCAGCAACTTTATTTTACAGCAATTTATTCTTACATCGCAATAGAAACCATTCTTTTAAAAAAAAAACACAGTAATATCAAACTAACCATAAATTAGACCCAAAAAAATTGTTTTAGTCGTCATGTGGCCTCCTTCTGTAGTCAGCCTCGGGTTCATGTTCCTTGTACCTGTTCTTGACAGATTCAACGTTAGAGTCACCCAAGATAGCTTCCTCTGTCCCATCGTTTGCCTTGTCCGCTGTCTGGCCGGCCACACCTTGCTCCACCACCTTCAGCTTCTCCTCCGCGTTCCGCTTCTCCTCCGCGTTCCGCTTCTCCTCCACCACTCTCTTGAACTCCTCAGCCGTAGAAGGTGCTCTCTCTTCTATACCTGTGTGGCCGTGGTGGTGCTCTCCCTTGCTCCCTTGGCTGCTATACCTCTTAATTGAAACTTCAGATAGCATAGCAATCAAGTCCGAATTCCAACATTGATCAAAGAGTTCCATTTCCAACTGATTCACTCAATCATAGTACAAATATCACCACCAAATCAATGTTATCACATTTGGATTCGTAGGTTTTTTTTTTCTTAATTCGAATTGCATCGTTAATTTATGTTTGAATTTGGGACATAGTACAATAAACTGGAGAATATTGAAATACTACAAGTGATTTTCACATTTCTCCGCATACTTTCTAAAATAAAATCGTAAGATTGAATAAATCAGACAAAAATCAATTATCACACAATTAATTAGTTACTTGACCTAAAACCAAATGGATCAATCATTCATTATTTATGAACCAAATTAGTGATGAAACTATAACTTACCTGGTTGGTTGTGCAATGACATGCAGCTAATGACTTCAAAATTGTGGACCTTGACCTTGAGGAGAAGGCGCGGAGAAGAAAAATATGCCCTCCCATGTTGAACTTTGAACACACTAATATAAGTAGCTTAATTTGATATCTTGATTTCGGATTGCAATAGAAAGAGAAGGAAAGGAAGTGCCAAATTAGACTTGTGTTGGCATATATATGATATATGGATGAAGGTGCTGAGGTAAATGGCATTACACGCGTCTTCTGTTCTGAGCAATGTGGGTGCTATAGAAACGTGGTCCTGTGTACGTTTGCCATGTCATTCGAAGCATGCAAACGTTTTGTACATATTTTGTTTCCCTTGGGATGTGTACATTTTTGGTCTATCTGTTGGAAAGTGATATAGGATAACAATACATTACCCTATATTGTATTTAAAGAGAGATAGATGATCAATAAAAAGCTTAAGAAATCTATTTACAAAATCATTTGTGCAAATTGAAGAAATCAAGAACTGCTTCGTTTATGTCGATATAATTTTGTACAAAAAGTTGCACTACAAACATATTTGTCTCACAAATTTGAGATGAATGATCTCATTCTTAAAGTATTTTTTGGAGATTGAGTTGTACAGAATCACAAGGTATCTTTTTGTCTAAGCGAAAGTCTATGATGGAGTTATTCACAGGGGTTGAGATGCTTACTTGTAAACATACTAACACATCTATTGAGATAAATCACAAGTTACGTGAGTAGGAATTGTAGACATCGAAATTTCGGTGAAATAAATGTTGATCAATAATTTGAATTTCAACGTTCGCGTGTCACATAAATTTTACACATAACATGTGACTCAACAAAAAATCGAGAATCATCAGAAAAGTCATCAAACATGACACGTGTCAACACTTGGCATAAATGATTTATTTCATCTGATTATTTAAATCCAAAAATCAGGTTTTGGAATTCTATAAATAGGAAGTCAAGGCACTCATTTTGGGAAACCAATTCATAACCAATTCATAACCAATTCGGGACCAATTCATAACCAATTCACCTCACACTAAAACCTTGAAGCTTTGAAACTCCAAAGCTCCCAAGCAAATCCCGAAGGATCAAGAAAGCTCTCTTCGTTCTTCGTCAAATCCTCCTTCAAGATCAGGCCCGACGGCCCTTGAAGAACTTTCACCAATTCAAGATCAAACTCCGACGGCCTTTGAAGAAAGTGTTCATCGTTCATCATCCGTTCATCCTAAGATCAAGCCCCAACGGCCCTTTGGATCAACAACATCAACAAATCCACACATCCAACTGTTCTCCAAGATCAAGCCCAAAAGCCCCTTGAAGATCAGTTCATCACTGTTCTTCAAGATCAAGCCCAAAAGCCCTTGAAGACTCGTTCATCCATCAACCTTCAAGATCAAGCCCAAAAGCCCATTGAAGATCCGTTCCCTCGACCTTCAAGATCAAGCCCCAATGGCCATTGAAGAAACTTCCAAACATTCATCCAAGATCAAGTCTCGACGGCCCTTGGATCAATCGCACATCCACAAATCATCACCTTACGGAGATCGAATCAGATGATCAAATTTGAGAGAGATTGTAACCCTAAATCATTAATACAAAATATTATTTTGTACACGTGTTCTTGTCTCGTTCGTTTCAGGAATTTCCGTGTTTACAGGAATATTACTAGCTAGCTTGTTGTTGGAAGGCTAATATATATACTTGGCCCCCACCAGACCAGATATTGCTTATAGTAAGTGTGGTAGCAAAAATCAATGTCTTCAGTTTTGACAAATTTGTATTTACAAAATAATAAACACATTTGATCAAGGTCAAAGCCTCACACGTTCACTAAGTTGGGGGAGGGAGGTTTGGCCAATGGATCTCCAATGCCTAAGTCAGTTTCTCTGAAAAGAGAAAGTTTAGGGATTCTATTGCGTAGCAAAAGTTTACCAGAAACATATGAGGTATTTATAGGGAGGTGACCGGAGGGTTAGGATTTTGCCTACACATGGTGGCTTCCCACTGGTCATGGTGTGTCATCCGTAAGATGGATCAGGAAAGAATTATCCCAATATATTAATTATGAGATAGTATCTTGGGATTATTTGGTAAGTCTCATTGATTGTGGTGAGTATTCCTTACTTGTTTGAGTTGATATTCAATCAAGAATGTATTAAAGATAGTTTTGATGATTAATCATATCTTTAATGTCTTTGACTTTTCTATGCCACTAGTAGGGGAGCTTGGTGTAGTCATAATCAGTTGCTCGAGCCTCCAAATATTGAGTTGCGCGTGAGAATATTTGTATGTTCTGTCTATTTAATGAGAGCAATCTTGTCTTCTTCGGAAAAAGATCTACGTGTCGTTTTTTGAATTTTTGAATTTTTTTTTTTACTCCACAGTGGTTAGTTAATTCATGCATACTCCTAATACTAAACATAATAGTGTTATTGATGATTTTTGAGATACTTGATGTCCGCATCGTGTAAATGACTTGTGTATTTAAAGCATGCTCACTTAGATGTTTTTGGATATAGGAATGCAGATTGGGCATGCTCAATCATTGACAGTTGTTCAACTTCAGGTTATTTCACATTTGTACTTGGAGGCAATCTTGTTATCCAGTGAAGCAAGAAACAAAAGATTGTTGCTAGATGAAGCATTGAGGCTGAGCTTTAAGGTATGCACGTGACATTTGCGATTTGTATGGATTTGGAATTGACTTTCAGTTGGGATTTATACCTCAAAAGCTTACGCAGTTGAATTGTGGTAACAAGGTTGCGATTTACATTGTTCACAATTTAGTTCAACATGATTGATCGGCCTAAACATGTTAAAGTAAAGAGACATTTTATCAAAAAAGAAATTGGAAGCTAGATTAATTTGTTCACTGTTTGCTCTGTGAGGATCAACTGGCAGATATTGTTACAAAGTTGTGTTTAGCAAAGTCTATCATACTCACTCGATAAGTTGAACTTTGGTAATATTTATGCACCATTTTGAGAGGGAGTATTAACTTATGTGAGCCCAACCCAATTGAGTTTAGTTAACTTATTATTGGCCTAAGCCCATACATTTGGCGTGTAAATAAGTTTTTTTTTTATCTTGGAAAATATATGGGAGAGAGAGAAGTTGGAGAGAAATGTGGGGGAGTGAGAGGAAACGTTGGAGTGGAGAGAGGTTTATATTTTTATTTTATTTTTTAAAATTAGAGATATACTATGATGATATGTGGGTGAAAGATGAAAAAATCAGCAAAACTTAGTTTGTGTAAAATTACATTACTGCTTATGATTTTATTTTGTGATATAAGATCGAATTGACAAAGAGGATTTTATTAATAAGTAGCTTAGATAATTAAGATTTTGTATAACTACGACTTACTTATATATAGCCCTCTGCGTTATCTATTTATATTCCTCCTCCATATTTTAGCATTGTTTTGTACTTTTCCTCTGTAATTCTTTCAGTCCCATCTAAATCTCATATATGTTCGAGGGCATTTCCCCCCTATTCGTCCAAAAGTTGTGCAAAAGTGTGTACGTTCAAGCTCCATAGTATATACGTAATCGGACCTTCATGTGCATGAGGTCTCTAACATATGATATATATGAGGCCAGCTAGCAAGCAAAATGAAGCTTACCAGTTTGCTCTCTGTCACGCCATTTGACCCACTCTAATCACTTGAATTTGATCATAGAGTTGCCCCCAGAAATGCATCAAGCTAATGAAAACCTCGTTCATATCTCACGAAATTGTTTGTCTCTCCACATGAACAGCATCCACCGTCCATAACTGACTACAAAAATCCTCAAATCATAAACCATGTAAGAAAAGCATGATCTATGTTAAGTCAAGACCGCCCTTAATTAATTCTACAACAAGAAATAACTAACTAATCACATTAATTAATTAAATTAAAAGGTACAAGTACATGTGTTAATTACGTGTATATATATGTTAATTACGTTTATATATATCACAATAAAGTCCCCTCCCTCTTCAAAACCCTAGACGATGCTGGTTTCCAAACTTCAATTTGTGATCGTTTCAACACTTCTACTAATACTATCGCTTTTTGTGAGCACAATCCAAGGGCATTATTCCAATGCCACCACAACTGCTGCTGCCGGTGCATCCACGTCACCGTGGCTGAAAAAAGTAACAACGAACTGGCCACGCCCACCAAGGCCACGAGGGTGCCGGGGCCGGCCTTGGATATGTCGTAGGAAGGAAGATTTTTCGGAAAAATGGCCTGATCCGTTTCGGCCAAGATGGCGGTGCTGTAGAGATCGTTGTACAGACGTCAGCTCCGATGTTTACAATTGTGGGTTGTGTGGAATCAGATGCCCGTTTAGTTGGCAATGCTGTGGTGGTTTTTGCAGTAATACCAATATTAGCCCATTTAATTGTGGGAGATGTGCAAATAGGTGCCCTTATGGTGTGCGTTGCTTGTATGGCATGTGTGGCTATGCGGAACCGGACTTGCCTCCATGGCCTCGTCCTCCGTTTCCTTTTCCTCCTAAAAGACCATGGCCGCCGCGTCCTCCGTTTCCTTTTCCTCCTAAACGACCATGGCCGCCACGCCCTCATCCACCCCCATTTGTGGAGCAGTAAAGTTCTTAATTTTTCGAATTGTTCGTACGTAATCGTGTACTCTTAGTTTGGTCACCTCTCCCTTTTAAAGTCCTGTGTGCCAGGAGAGTTAGTTTGGTAATTAATTTGGAGTCTTGGTTCATATTGCAGTTCCATGCATGGAAATAGCTAGGGCCTTCATGTTTTTAATGATGTTTGTAAGAGTATGATCAAGCCATGCATGCATGCAATTTATTTGTCTATGTACGTGCCCCTTGGTGTTGATCCTATATTGATGATTAGTTTCCTTTTAAGCGATCAATATGTATTTTGTTATTTAAGTAGATTATAAGCACCAAGTTTAAGAATCTTCTAGGAATGTGCATGGCATTCTTCATATCCAAAATTCCATTCCAAGAACCAAATTGAACCGTATCTCATGTAAAGCCTTCTATTAAACTTCGAATCTCGTGGATAGCGAATTCGATACCAAATTAGGCTACACATTATATGGCTTAGCCGAACTCCTCTTCCCCTTAATGTAAAAATATCAATGTACTAAAAAAACAAGGGGTAACTTGAAATAGGTCCAATTTTATGGCCTAACATTAGGAGTAGTCCAATTTTTAGTTATTCTTTATTGGGGTAACTTGAAATATGTCCAATTTTATGGCCCAACATTAGGATTTGTCTAATTTTTAGTTATTTTTTAGGGAGATTTTAGATGCGGTCCTTAGCTATGAATATTCTTTTATTGAAACCTTGTTGGTTTTTAATTTTTTATCAAGGTCCCTGAAATTAATGTGATAATTTATTTCTATGTACGTTACCATATTTTTTAAATATAAAATTAGAAATTTTAGTTGTTTATATAAATGAGATTTTAAATAAAAAACCATAATTTGTGGGATTAAAAATATTAAAATATAAATATACTATAGTGTGTGTGTGTACATATAAACATGGGTACATTCATCAAAATTAACCAAAAAAATTATTGTATCAAAACATGGGTACATTCTTCAAAATCACAACAACAACAACAAAAAATATTAGGCTTAATAACATTAGTAAATTTCTTCGATTAAACTTGACATGGATACATTTAAAATCAAAGAAAAAAGAATGTACCCATATAAGTTTAAAAATGGATTAGTAAAAAAATTGAATGGATTTTATATAAAAAAAATGGTACATTTTACATATAACAAATTGGTATATTTAAGAATGAGTACATTTTAAGATTAAAAAGCTTTACATGAATGGGTACATATAATTAGCATGGGTACATTTAGCAAAATAAAAAGTACAAATAAAAAAAAATATGGGTACAAATACAAATAAACTTTAAAAAATATGAGCACAAAAAAAAATTAATATATGGGTACAAATTAAAACTGAAAAGAAAATTGGTACAAATTAAAAACTAAAACTAAAAATATATGATAAAAAAATTTAGTCATAAATATAAATATATAAATTGTAACATTTTTAACATTAAATGAATATATTTAGAAATAAAAAAATATTTTATTATTGAAATAATTAATGATGTTATTAATACCAAGGACCTTGATCAAAAATTGAAAAAGAATAGGATTTTAATAAATGGAGTAGCAAAAAGAATGATGAGAACCTAATTTCTCCTATTTTTTATTTAGGTCCGATGACTAGGACACCATGTCAACACTTTTTGTTGTTAGGTTGACTTTTTTACATTGTGATCACTATTTTACCCTTTTATAGCTTTTAAACGTTGTCCATAGATTTCCCACTTTTTATATTTGTATCATCATCAGTTATCCATCATAAAAAAGAGTAATTATTTTGTGTGAACACGGAAAATTCCTGAAACGAAAGAGACAAGAACAACGTGCGCTAACAAATATTAAGTATTTGATTTGATTTTGGGTTACAATCTCTCTCTATTTTGATCCTCTGATTGGATCTCCGTAATGGGCAAATTGGTGGCTATTTTGTTGATCCAAAGGCCGTCGAGGCTTGATCTTGGATGAACAGTGATGAACGGATTTCCGAGGGCTTTTGGGCTTGAACTCGAAGAACAGTGACGAACGGATCTTCGAGAGCTTTTGGGCTTGAACGGATCTTCGAGGGCTTTTGGGCTTGAACTCGAAGAACAGTGACGAACGGATCTTCGAGAGCTTTTGGGCTTGAACGGATCTTCGAGGGCTTTTGGGCTTGATCTCGAATAACAGTGATGAACGATGGTACTTTCTTCAAGGGCCGTCGGGGCTTGATCTTGAATTGGTGGAAGTTCTTCAAGGGCCTTTGGGGCTTGATCTTGAATTGGTGGATTGTTGATCCAAGGGCCGTCGGGGCTTGATCTCGAATAACAGTGATGAACGATGGTACTTTCTTCAAGGGCCGTCGGGGCTTGATCTTGAATTGGTGGAAGTTCTTCAAGGGCCTTTGGGGCTTGATCTTGAATTGGTGGATTGTTGATCCAAGGGCCGTCGGGGCTTGATCTTGGAAGAACGATGAACGAAGAACGAAGAACACTTTCTTCAAGGGCCGTCGGGGCTTGGGCTTGATGAACAGCGGATGAGCGGATTTGTTGATGTTGTCGATCCAAAGGGGCCGTTGGGGCTTGATCCTTGAGGATGAACAGTTGATAAACGATGAACGCTTTCTTCAAGGGGCCGTTGAGGCTTGGGCTTGAAGGTGGATGATTGTTGATCCAAGGGCCGTCAGGGCTTGATCTTGGATGAACGATGAACGAAGAACGAAGAACGCTTTCTTGATTCTTCGGGAACCTGGATGCTTGAGAGCTTCGGAGTTTCAGAGCTTCAGAGCTTCAAGAAGTTTGCATAATAATTTTGGTTCCTTTTTTTCAAATGAATGAAATGGGCTTGTATTTATAGAATTTTCCAAGGCTTAATTTTGAATATAATATCCCAGATGAAATAAGTTGTTTCTGCCAGGTGTTGACACGTGTCCTATTTGATGACTTTTCCAACTTATTTTGATTTCTGTTTAGACACACGCTACGTGTAAAATTTATGTAATACATGAGCGTTGAAACTTTGATTTATCGGTCAACATTTATTTTATCGAAATTTCGATGTCTACAAATGCCCCCACTTCAAGGCGCGTCGTATACATGTGCTTGTCGCGTGTAGGAGATGCGTTTTGAAGTCCCTTACTGTAGATGTCGATCCAAGGGCTGTTGAGGCTTGATCTTGAATTGGACTGGAAATTTCTTCAAGGGCCGTTGAGGCTTGATCTTGAATTGGGCTGAAAGTTTCTTCAAGGGCCGTCGGGGCTTGATCTTGAACTTTGTTTGAAATTTCTTCAAGGGCCGTCGGGGCTTGATTTTGAACTTTGTTTGAAATTTCTTCAAGGGCCGTCGAGGCTTGATCTTGAAGGTTGAAATTGGACCACAAGGAGCTTCATGTGGTAGATGATATTTGGCTTTGGTAATGGATGAATCGGCACGTATTTCGTTGCGCTTGTTGACTTTCCACAGCTTATTCTTGAACTGGTTTTGATTCAAGGGTGATAGACACTTGATCTTGAATCGGACTTGTGATTTCCTCAAGGGCCGTTAAGGCTTGATTCTTGAAGGTTGAAATTGGACCACAAGGAGCTTCATGTGGTAGATGATATTTGGCTTTGGTAATGGATGAATCGGCACGTATTTCGTTGCGCTTGTTGACTTTCCACAGCTTATTCTTGAACTGGTTTTGATTCAAGGGTGATAGACACTTGATCTTGAATCGGACTTGTGATTTCCTCAAGGGCCGTTAAGGCTTGATTCTTGAAGGTTGACTCGAACACATGGCAAGCGGGCACGAGGTGAAAGTGATGACTTGTTGCTTTGTTCAATCTTTCTAATTCACACATGAGCAGTTTGGTCAACGGTATGATCTTCAAGATTGATGGGCTATTCTTCCAGTTGGTGACTTGATCTTTAAGGATTCGATTCAAGGGTGGTGAATCGGCACGTACAGCTCACAACGCCTAGTAAGTCGACCCAAGAATTTGAGGGTCAAAACGAGCTCACCGTCCAGAGTGATTGCAACCCTGATGATATGAGATACTTTTGCTTTTGAAGAAGTAGCGGATCAGCACATGCTTTGTTGTGCTTGTCTCTACATGCTTCAATGTATCATTTTCCCTTGCCTTATCTATTCTTCTGGCAGAATGTGGCATCTTCTCGAGTTCCTCAACTCAGACTCCTTCTGCTGAGTTGACTGTGCAGGCTGCATTCTTCTTTGCTTGTTTCTTTTGCACGTTGTCTCCACATGCTTCAAGGTATCATTTTCACTTGCCTTATCTGTTCTCCAGGCAGATGTGGCAGCTTCTTTGGAAGTACAGTAGCAGTGGAAGACGAGTACTCGAGAGCAGCGCTAGGTAGGCAATCAGGGAAGGGTTTCAAGCAGTCGGTTTCCTTACCCGAGTTTGAGTGGAGGTTCCGGCATACTGCTTTCTTTATCCTTGTCTTTGCAGGTAATAACAAGGACGAAGGAAAGGACAGGGAGAAAGCATGATATGAGATACTCTTGCTTTCTACCCTGGTGATATGAGATACTTTTGCTTTGGTGTCATTTGTTTGCAGAGGTACCCCAAGGGATGAGAAAAACAGAGTGACTCGAAAGGGTTTGTTGGAAAGGCATTCTCGGAGATGAAGAAGTGCTGAGAGGGTTTGCCTTTGCAATGGATGGCGAAGGTAGACGTTTATAGGAATGATTCTTCACAACCTAAACTGTTCCTTTACCCCTGTCGGCAGCCGGTGGATGGATGAACAGTACAGGTTACGTGCTTTCTGAAAAAGCTACCCGTAATTTGCGCAAAGCTGACAGCGCGCGTGACGAGAGACGACAATTCTGGAAAAACTGTTCGCCTCGTGATTCCTGACCGCTCCGTCTTTTGAGAGAGGCGCCCGACTTTTGAGAACGGCGTCCGACTTTTGAGACGGAGTCCGTCTTTTGAGAAAGGAACCCGGCTCTTTGATTTGTGAGATTTGCCTCTTCGACTTCTGATGAGCGCCTCTTTGATTTCTTCTTTTTATAGAGGTGCTAATTTTGTTCCACAACACACTTGAGCTCCCTCCTGTAAACACTCCCTCCGAGTACTTTTTTAATCTTGATC
Organism: Malus fusca; assembly: GCA_035220775.1. Classification (NCBI taxonomy): domain Eukaryota; kingdom Viridiplantae; phylum Streptophyta; class Magnoliopsida; order Rosales; family Rosaceae; genus Malus; species Malus fusca. The sequence goes on from CM069069.1 coordinate 29,765,626, forward strand.
AGTTCGACCTCTTCTTTTTTTTTTCTTTACACATTCGAAAATGTCTTGCCCTTCTGATCGTCGTCTTAACTTGAATGTCGAAGAAGATAGTGACATATCTTCTCCAAACAACATTTGGCAGTCATCCTTCATATCTCCCAATGGTCCTCTTACAGTTGGGGATTCTATGATGATGAACGATACAACCGCTTCGGTGGTAGCCAGAAATCTTCTCACTCCTAGAGACACTAGGATACTTTCCAGGCGGTCCGACGAGCTGGATGTTCAGGACTCTCTAGCCTACAGCGTCCGATGTGTAGGCTCAGTTTCAAATATGGGCCAACGCCTTCTTGCTCGATCTCGTCAGGTTGAGTCGTTGATGGCTGAGGTGGCCAGTCTTCGGCAAGAGGTCAGAGTGCTTAGGCACGAGAATAAAGAGTTGCACATGCTCGCAACTAATTACTCAACAAGCATGAAGAGGAAGCTTGACCAGCTGCAAGAGTCCGAAGTTCGGATTCAGAGTGATCATCAGAGGTTTGTGGCGCTACTCCAGCGGCAACTTCTGCCTTCGTCTTCTGGCGCTTCACCAAGTGTTGAAGCTTCGGATAATCAATCTCTGGTGCTTCGTCTTTCTGGAGCTCCGCCGAGTGATGAGGCGCCACCTGATCATCCTTGAAGATCCTCTCCTGTAAATTTGATTTGACTTTTTTTTTTTTTTTTTTTTTTTTTTTTAGGTATGTATAATGCAAATTTATGTAAACTTTCCAAAAAAAACAAATAAAATGGACTTCTATTGCTCTCAATGCATTTGTTTTTTTTTTTTTTTTTTTTCTTCATATGGTGCCATCCGCACCATTCCTAAACCCCTTTTTTATTTATATTTTATTTATTATTATATATATATATTCTTTTCAAAACCTTTGCCTTTCGGTGGTGCTGTGCCACCAAGATTCCCACTTTCTTTTCTTTATTTGTTGTTTTGGTTTTATTTATTTTTTTTTTTTTTTTTTTAATATATATATATTTGTTTTCTTTCTTTTTTTTTTCTGCACATGGTGCCAGACGCACCATGAAGCCACTTATTATTATTTTTTTAATTCCTTCTTTCTTCCCTTTTTTTTTCACGTGGTGCTGATCCACCATTCCCCTTTTCTTTTCTTTTTTTCACGTGGTGCCAGCACCACTTTGCTCCACCATCCCTTTTTTTTTTTTTTTTTTTTTTTTTTTATTTATTTTTTTATTATTATTTTTTTTTTTAATATATATTTTTTTTTCTGTATAAATTTGGGTGGTGGGTAGAGGAATTTGCAGGGAGCGGACGGAGAGTTGGAGTTTGAGGAAGCGCTTCTCGGCCGGCTAGTCGTTTGACAGCGGTCTTTGAAGTTATTGGCAGCTGCGAGGCAAGAGATGGAGAAGATGGTGCTTCGAGCTTCACGACCGGCTAGTCGTTTGACGGCGGTCGTTGAAGTCGTTGGCAGCTACGAGGCAAGAGACGAAGGAGGTCTTTGGGTGTGTGTTGACAAACTTTGTTTTCGTCAAGCTCATTCAAAGGCGGAGGCCATGACGGAGGCAGTAACAAGGCTACGGTGGGCAAATAATTCCTGGCTCCGCCATTAGGGGGCAAGTCAAGGTGCCTGTTTCTGTTGGTGTTTGACGCAATTAGCATCGGCAGGAGCGTCGGGCAAGAGCTTGACAACCTCAAGTGAGGCAGTGGAGCTGGAGTTGTGGCTTCGTCTCTGGATCCAAGATCAACAGCTCTAATTCGTTGTTTGCCATTCCGGATTAACTCCGTGTATTTCTGGATTTGTGCTTTTAGGCACAAGACTGTGGCCCATTTGCAGCCCTCACCGAAGAGTCACTTGGGCAGTAGTCTTGCCCAATTTTTTTTTTTTTTTTTTGCCACCAAATTCACAATAGGATTCGTAAGGACCTTGTTCCTCGCCAATGGTGCAAATCCAGTTAAGTGAATTCCCTTGGATTTACAGAAAGCGTGCAGCTTTAGTTGCTGCCAGTGAGGATGCAATTCCACTTGATTAACTGCAGGAGGTATTCGTGCCACCTTCAACAGATCTCCGAGCTTCTTTGCAGAGAAATTGCAGACTCCAATGGCCCTAGCCTTGCCAGAATCAAAGACTGCCTCCATTGCTGCTGCTGGTGGTGATGGGGTTGTTGCCCATGGCCCACAAAGCGCTGTCAGAGGCTGCTACTGCAGAAGAAGAAGCATTCAAAGACGGTCTGTTGACGAAGCTTTGGGGGGGCCACTGATCATTCTCAGATGGGTATGGACCAGCTTGATCCACCAGATTGTTGCTCCTACCGCCGCCCATCTGATAAAACTGCTGACGCTGCTGTGGCTGCGTCGCTACCAAATGAGCTGAGAGATTGAACCCCTGCAGCAGGCTCATGTTCGAGGCAGGATCATGACCACCCCCAACATTGAACGGCTGAGATTGATTCAGAGATTGAAGCCCTGCAAGAGATGACAAGTACCTATGAGAAGCACCAGGGTAGTACTGATGGTGAACAGCCAAACCACCGCTCGGGTTTTCCGTGGACATCCCAACGGAGCCGCTGCCAATTCCCAGAGTGTTCTGCATGTCCTGCTCTTTCTGTGGTGGCTGTGAGGACATTGTTTGACGGAGATCTTGTCATCATCGTTGGAGTAGAAGCTTTTGAAGACCTTCCTGGTCTCGTCGGTGACGAAGCTGCACTCGTCGATACGAGCAAGCGGCGGAACGATGATGGTCGAGGGACCTGTGGGACCGCCAGTTTGAATCGTCCGAGTACGAGTTGAATCCGAGGTGGGGAACGTTCACCGAGTCGGCGTATTTCTTGAAGTCGCCGGCGCCGCCGGTGGATCCACCTGCGTAGCTGTTGAACTGGTTCTTGTGGTTGACTGAGTCGCGACTGCCAGAAAGGGATATAATAGGGTAGCTTTTCGAACCAGAATCTGGGTATGCGACCGGCAGGTGATGATGATGAAGAACTGGACCCGAGCTTGAAGTGGACAAGGAAGGCCTGGATTTGGGCTTCTTGCTAAGTTTGTAAGATGGAAAGCTTGGTCCAAGTGGATTTTGGGTTTTGAGAGTCGGGCCTGGGCCTGGAAGAAGGAGAAGCAAAGCTCCTTGCACAGCAAGCTCATCAGCTTGGAGTCGAGTGAAGATGGGCCTGGATGTTGATGACGAGGGCTCGGTTTTATGTATACGCATGTATATATATATATATATATATATATATATATTCCTTTTTTTTTTTTTTTTAAAATACATAATAACATATGTATTCATTTTTTTGTAATAAAATTGACTCTATTTAATAAAACACTTATTTTTTTTATTTTTATGTGACTGAACTCAAATTTTGAATATTCAAGTTGCCTACGTACCCTTCCAAAGAAAGAGATCAAGTCAAAACGTAGTTCAAATACATACATATTTTTTTTTGGTATTTTTTTTTTTTGTTGTGCCGTACGCAGTTTATGCTCTTGCGGGCCAGGAGCAGTTGGTGTCGCCTTTTATGCTCGTGCGGACCAGGAGTGTTATGCCACGCAGTTTAGGCTCGTGCAGGCGAGGAGCCTTGTGCCATGCAGTTTAGGCTCGTGCAGGCGAAGAGCTTTGGTATTGCCTTTTATGCTCGTGCAGACCAGGAGCGTTGTGCCATGCAGTTTAGGCTCATGCAGGCGAGGAGCCTTTGTGTCTTGCAGTTTAGGCTCTTACAGACAAGGAGCTTTGGTTCGTGCAGTTTAGGCTCGTGCGAACAAGGAGCATTGGTGAATTTGTCAAGCAATCTTGGAAAGGCGTTCCTCACAATCTTTATAGCAAGGAGCCTTGACCGAGTGATTGAAGAAGTCTTCGGGCAAGAAATCGCGCATTGTGATGGGGATGGACGATCTATGTGTCGAAATTTCATCATCTTCAACACGTTCACGTTGCTTTGAAGGTTGACAAGAGCTGCTTTGCCCCCATTCCGATTGGCGGATTTGTGGAGGAGGCGTATGCTTCTTGTGTAATTTCTTAGGAGTGATTTGAGTCCATCCTTCAACTTTGCTCGTCTTTGAGGATGCCCCCAGCGGTTGAAGTGAAAACTTTGAGTCGGAAGAGCCAGAAGTGAAGGTGGTATAGTTTGACTTCACCATATCGTCAAGATCTAGCTCGATGATTCCTTTCTGAGCCAGCTTCATGATGAGATCTTTCAGCACGAAGCATTTTTCCGTTGGATGACTGATGAAACGGTGGAATTTACAGTACCTTGGACTATCAGTGTGATTCATCTCTTCTGGCCGTTTGCACTCAGGCAAACCAATCACCTTCTTTTCCAGCAAGTCTTCTAACATGGCAACCACATCAGAGTCGGGGAATGGATAAGTTCTCTCCTCAAGCTCCTTCAAAGTGCGTCTACGCATCTCTTGATCACGAAAAGCTTCGGTTTGAATCGCCTTGCCTCGTGTGGAGATTTTGACGGGAGATGTGTTGACCGTCATCGCTTCCTTAGTGGGTTTCCATGCAGCCTTTTCCACCTTTGTCCCAAGAACTTTGTCGTTCTTGTAGTCGGCGATCGATTCTTTCTTCCCATGATGGGCGATGCTCAACTCCATGTCATGGGCGCGAGTGGCCAATTCCTCGAAGGTCCGTGGTTTAATGCCTTGAAGGATGTATTGCAAACCCCATTGCATGCCTTGGATGCACATCTCGATTGAAGAGGTTTCCGAGAGCCTGTCTTTACAGTCGAGGCTTAGAGTGCGCCATCTGTTGATGTAGTCAATGACTGGCTCGTCTTTCCACTGCTTTGTGCTCGTTAGCTCAAGCATGCTCACAGTGCGGCGGGTGCTATAGAAGCGGTTGAGGAATTCCCGCTCTAATTGTTCCCAGCTGTTGATGGACTCAGGCTCTAGGTCCGTGTACCACTCAAAGGCGTTTCCTTTCAGCGAGCGCACAAACTGCTTGGCAAGGTAGTCCCCTTCGGTCCCTGCGTTGTTGCAAGTTTCAACAAAGTGGGCAACGTGCTGTTTCGGGTTTCCTTTTCCATCAAATTGCATGAACTTTGGTGGTTGATAACCCCTTGGCATCTTCAGGGCATCAATCTTCTTGGAGTAGGGCTTCGAGTAGAACAAGGAGGTATGTGAGCTCCCTTCGTACTGTGCCTTGATGGTGTTGGTGATCATCTCCTGCTGCTGCTGGATAGAAAGAGATCCCATGAGTGCCGCTGTTTGGTCTGGCTCCGGCTTCACATCGTTTTTCTCCACCTGAGGCTTCTCATCCTCGTCGTTTTCTTTCTTCAGTGGATTAACCTCTGGGTCGGGTTTCTCGCCGTCTTGTGACTCCAGTCGGCTGACGAGTGTAGCGATTTGCAAGTCTTTTTCTTCCACAGTCCGTGTTAGCCTTGCAATCGCTTCATTCATTTGAGCCAGTTGTTCTTCGATGGAGGTAACACCGATGGTCATGACTTGTGCAACCAATGGACGCAGCTTTTCTTCAGACGTCCAGGGTGCTGACGAAGAATGTCGTTGGCTGCTTTGGGATGTCATCTTGTGTGCCTCAGCAGCATGCTTCGGTGCCCCCAGCGAGGTCAGGTTGATGACAGACTCGCGCCTTTGATGCTCCCCTTGTTCCTTTAGTGGCACCAACTTTGCAGTGGCATGTTGAGGAGCGGTTGTGGCGCCAATGGATGCTCCGTTCATGGCGGAAGTGCTCAGGCTTCTTCCCTTTGTGAGAACGGCTTGTCCTTTGCTTGATGCCATTGACTTTGAGGTGTGTTTGGATTCCTTGAACGGAGAAAGAGATGAGAGGTAGAGATTGTCCCACTGGGCGTGCCAATTTGTGAACACGGAAAATTCCTGAAACGAAAGAGACAAGAACAACGTGCGCTAACAAATATTAAGTATTTGATTTGATTTTGGGTTACAATCTCTCTCTATTTTGATCCTCTGATTGGATCTCCGTAATGGGCAAATTGGTGGCTATTTTGTTGATCCAAAGGCCGTCGAGGCTTGATCTTGGATGAACAGTGATGAACGGATTTCCGAGGGCTTTTGGGCTTGAACTCGAAGAACAGTGACGAACGGATCTTCGAGAGCTTTTGGGCTTGAACAGATCTTCGAGGGCTTTTGGGCTTGAACTCGAAGAACAGTGACGAACGGATCTTCGAGAGCTTTTGGGCTTGAACGGATCTTCGAGGGCTTTTGGGCTTGATCTCGAATAACAGTGATGAACGATGGTACTTTCTTCAAGGGCCGTCGGGGCTTGATCTTGAATTAGTGGAAGTTCTTCAAGGGCCTTTGGGGCTTGATCTTGAATTGGTGGATTGTTGATCCAAGGGCCGTCGGGGCTTGATCTCGAATAACAGTGATGAACGATGGTACTTTCTTCAAGGGCCGTCGGGGCTTGATCTTGAATTGGTGGAAGTTCTTCAAGGGCCTTTGGGGCTTGATCTTGAATTGGTGGATTGTTGATCCAAGGGCCGTCGGGGCTTGATCTTGGAAGAACGATGAACGAAGAACGAAGAACACTTTCTTCAAGGGCCGTCGGGGCTTGGGCTTGATGAACAGCGGATGAGCGGATTTGTTGATGTTGTCGATCCAAATGGGCCGTTGGGGCTTGATCCTTGAGGATGAACAGTTGATAAACGATGAACGCTTTCTTCAAGGGGCCGTTGAGGCTTGGGCTTGAAGGTGGATGATTGTTGATCCAAGGGCCGTCAGGGCTTGATCTTGGATGAACGATGAACGAAGAACGAAGAACGCTTTCTTGATTCTTCGGGAACCTGGATGCTTGAGAGCTTCGGAGTTTCAGAGCTTCAGAGCTTCAAGAATTTTGCATAATAATTTTGGTTCCTTTTTTTCAAATGAATGAAATGGGCTTGTATTTATAGAATTTTCCAAGGCTTAATTTTGAATATAATATCCCAGATGAAATAAGTTGTTTCTGCCAGGTGTTGACACGTGTCCTATTTGATGACTTTTCCAACTTATTTTGATTTCTGTTTAGACACACGCTACGTGTAAAATTTATGTAATACATGAGCGTTGAAACTTTGATTTATTGGTCAACATTTATTTTATCGAAATTTCGATGTCTACATTTTGCTTCTTTCATCTTCTGCTTTCCGATTTCTTGATAATATTTATTTGAATTTGAAATACTTATCAATCTATTTTAAGGAGGCTTTTAATTACTCAGGTTCCTTATTTATCGGCATTACCTAAATTTCTGTTGATCTTTTACAATCTAAGCTACCTCTCATATAAGTGTTTTACAATCTAAACTACCTGTCATATAAGTACTTGTCCAAGCTAAACTACCTATCGTATTGTAACTACCTATCCTGGTGGAACATGTAATTTTACATTTTTTAATTTTTTTTATCAGAAACGTGTAATTTTACATGATTCTCGTTTTCAACAATATAAGGTGCAATCTTCCATCTTGGTAATGTCAAAAGCTCATGAACACACAATCAATGTCAAAAGCCAGTGGAGCAATACTTATATAACACAATCACATATAAAGTTCGCGAATCATGTATTTGAAATCTCGTGGGGATGTGCCATACCTGTTATCCAGGTAGCAAATACCAGAAAAACCCAAACCAGATATTTGTCATGTTTGCCTTCATCATCTACAGAGATGTTCCTTATAGTTCTAATAGCTTCATACGAATTCGAAATTCAAATTTGGATGCTAATCCACAGGAATCGCAAGGTATATGCAAAACAGGGGTGGGTTAGGGTTGTTGAAATCGTGATTTGTAATTTATAGTTCAAGTTAATTTCTGGAAGAGTCCTAATAAAACACTCAATGGCAATTGATGTAATTTGATTTCAAAGTATGTACACTTTAATTGCTGATGTGGATGATTGCTCTACTTATTAGACCTCACCTATGACTGTGTAATACATAGAACAAGCTTATAAAATTGGACCCATATCAAAAGACCCCAAAAAACAAAACTTCAAAAATTCACCTAGATCTTTTGGTTAACAGAAATTCGACTACAACACGACCGATCTTCAATCCAAATCGACCCTCTCTTATTAATGTCATGTTTACTTGAATTGATTAGAAGAATTGTTGAGAAAAAAAGAAGAAAAAAAATCACCTAAACTTAGGAGGCGGGTTCATAATGTACAAGTGTATGAGATGAACTGATATTAAGAGACGCTTGAATTTGTGTGACTAAATTTTGACTATCACAATTTAAATATTTAGACACTGATACATCCGTTTACTATTGAGTTGGGTTTACAGATACAAGAATAAATTTATTTTCCTTGTAGTTTTGTCCGGGGTGAAATCTTGTGCTCATGCAGACATGATATTGTGTGAGTGGTTTATGACATGGCATTGTGTGAGCGGTTGATTTTAACCATTCGAAGTCTCGCAAGCGAATCGGAAATGAAGTTTGGCCCGACTCTCTTTTGTCTAATTTGCACTTTAATTTTAATAAGAGGTGTGATATCCACACACCTCATTTTACTTCTCACACACCCTTTGATAATTTCTGTCCGTTGATCTTCTTCAATTCATCCGATCCGACGGCCGAAAATTAAAAAGGTGTGTGAGAAGTAAAATGGGATGTGTGGATATCACACCCTTTTTAATAATTCCCTTGGGCTGTCTCCAACGGGAAAATCCAAATTTTGGGTCCAGCCATCTCCAAGAAATGCATTTTGGGAGGGGAGATATAGGAGCTTGAGTTTTGGGGTGGGTATTTGGGTCTTGCATCCACGGTCCACCTCAGATGGATAAGAAATGCAAGTGAGAAGAGTGCTCAGCGAGCTGCAACAGCACACGTAGCGAGGAGAGTGGCGAGCCCGCGCGTCAGAAGCAACATGGTAAAGGAAATTCGGTTCGGGTAGGCTTACAACAAGCTCATTTTCTACGGCTGAGATGCACGAGTCATTGCCATCCATTGACTGTTGCTCCTGTTGGGTTTTGACCGGTGAGGCGCGACAAGCTACATCACTTTTAAAATCTAACTACTCAGATCCATTTTAACGGTATTAACAAAGATCCAACGCCTCATAATTAAACATGATGGTCAAAATAATATTATTAATTAATCCAAATCATATCCAACACAAGAACTCATCCAAAACTCTATAAATATCCAGCCATTTGTCAATGATTCATAAAAATTCGATTTTTTCATATTTCACTACCAAAATTGTATTTTTTAGGAATTTGAAATTTTTTAAATAAAAGTGTTCGTAAAAATAAAATATAGATTATAGAAAAACTAATTTCAAAATTATTAGCTAAAAAAAAATCAAAGAAATACAAAAGTTTAACAAATTATAAAGTTGCGGGTGAGAATTATAAGTCCAGTACCGTAGGAGAAAAAAACTCACTAACACAAACTATAGATGAAGAGTTGAAAATTCGGGACTAAATTTTAGAATTTCTCACCTTTCGGTTGGAGATAGCCTTGGGATTATAAGTTGAAAAGAAGAGAGTAAAATATTCCCAATTGCACATAAAGAAAGAGTAAAATGGCTTGTTTAACTGGAAATTAACATGATCAAAATCTTAATCCGAATTATCCCTTCGTGTGTACATACATGAAAATGCAACACTAATACCCAAAATAAATACTCTATATCAAGACGTATACCGGCAAACTCAGACCGGAAAGACCAAAAAAGGGTATACAATACACAAGTTCCAGAACTAATCAACTCCTACTAATAAGTAGGGACGTTTGGATCGACCTCGTGCGCCCAGCCCTCCAGTCCTCCGATGATGTCTTTGGCCGATGTGAAACCCATCTTCTGGAGATACTGAACAGCCCTTTGAGAATCGTTACCCCTTCTACATATTACATATACTTGCCCACCTGAACCAGAATCAGTACCCCTCTGGTCTTCCTTTTCCTTTAAGGCTGAAGTTATTTCCGGCAACCGAGCCTCCAATCGTGGGAGTGGGATGTTTAAGGAATTCGGCAGAGAAACAATCTTGAAGTGATGTTCTGGACGAACGTCGACCAAAACATGTGCCTCGCCACTAACTAGCTTCTCCTTGTACTCTTTGCTGTTTATTCTGGAGTCTGGCTGAAGTAAGTTCAACTTCAAAGGTAACTGTATTGAATAAATAGCGTGATTGTTAATACCAGTTCTCAATCCAATCATACATTTAAAATCAGATGCTTTAAAAGAGACAAATTGTGAGACAATTTTTTACCGGAGTCAGTGGAGAATGAGTGAAGTTTTCATAATCAAATTCTTGAAATTGCTGCTTAGAGAATGGTGCTTTCACACCGCACACTACGCACTGCGGTGACCTTCCTCGAATCTTAACCTGGAATACAAAGAAAATTTCTAAAATGCACACCAACAGACAAATAAGCCGTATCTGATAAACGCGAAACGTCAACTGTGAAGCTAATTATTCATTTTCAGTTCTAAAAGAAAACAAATCCAGATTTCAAAGATGCAAATCCACGTAGCAGGATGGTAACTAACTCCTTGTCCTTATTAAAAGTTAGGCACAATCGACCTGAAATCGAACATGTAATCCAATATCCAAAGAATGGAGAGGTGTTTAGGGGAAGGGAAGGACGAATGGTCATTGTGTAGGGGGTCCACTGGACCAAAAGCCTAAATAACTAGCATACTGAGGTGACATTGATTACGTACATGCAAAGTCATATGGCTTCAACAATTCTTGTTCTAAGACTAATGCATTCATAAAATCAAAGCAAATTAAAGTCTACTGGATTTCAGTGATACTAAGATGAAGCATACATTACGTATCCGTCCTGACAATGCATCAAATAAAAGCATGCGTTCTGACAGTGGTTCTCCAACTGCACTTGCAATCTTAATAGCTTCTAGGGCTTGGAGACAGCCGATGACACCTGGAACTGAAATAATTGAGTAGTAAGAAACAGGGACTTGGTTTCTCAAGCAAGGAATGAAAATACTAAGTGAGATATTTTAAATCAAACAAGAAATTAATGATGATTAAACTCCTGATTACCAAATTTTCCTCCTAACCACTATACAAGTCATCACACTACTTCTCTTTGTAGAACATTTCACCTTGTACAGCAGCAGACTGGGATTGTTAATAGGTAGTTTTCCATAACTTTATATTCCATGATTTTTTAATAAAAACAATTTATTGACATACCAACTCCTAGGACACCAGCGTCAGAACATCTTTGACATGCGGTTGTAGGTGGCGGAGTTGGAAATAGGCATCGATAGCATGGACCATCATTATAATTGAAAACCGTGAGCTGCACAAATATATTTGGAGTAAATACTTTTTTTTTTTTTTGAGAAGAATATTTGGAGTAAATACTTGGAAACTTTAACATGATAAAATACTGCAAATGACAATTTATACTACCTCATTATACAAAATCATATATTACAAATGAACCAAATAAGATTTCTACACAACATACCTGCCCTTCTAATCCCACTGCAGCACCAGATACAAGAGGCTGTAAGAGTATATCAGTACCCATTAGTACTTGGTGGAGAAAATTGAATAAATGAGTAAATGGAAAGTTAAAACAATACAAGAACAACCTACATATCCATACAATATATATATATATATATGTTGCATATATGAAAACCATGAGCTAGTAAATAAAAAAGGTAACACAGAGTGCATTCGTAACATCATCACAAGGAGCCAATTTACCTTCCCTAACACCACACAACAATCGTTAATCATGTAACGACTAGGAGCATTGTCCGTTGCATCTACTATTATATCATATCTTAGAGATGAGTTAAGGATGACGCTATATTTCAGCAATTTGGGACCAATAATAAATATATAAGATTGTAAAAGTGTATCTCTGAATTACGATAAAGGTACAAAAGATATTAAAAAATTGAAAATCTTCAAGGATACTTGCTCATAATTTCCAAAGCATTGGATGTACGTAGTGGTTCTTGGTACTCCACAACCTGAATAGTGGAGTTAATCCTGGGACATGAATCCATGTTAGAATGACGCGAAATAACTATAGTAAACAGGAGTTTTTCCAACCAAATAAAAAACAGGAGTTTGTCTATTAGACGTTAGAACCCAGCAATTGACTGTGTTGACCTAGCCTGTATTGAAAAAACATTGAAAAAGTAAGCTAGATCCCCCATGCAGCCTCCCTTCCCCAACCCCCGAACCCTCCACCCAATGGCACCCCTTCCTTCCCCATCCTCACAGCCAGTGGCGGAGCTACATTCGTTATCTTGGTGTGGGTGATGGGGGTGGGACCCTGGTTTGAAAAAAACTTACACAGAAATGCAGAGGTTTGGCGGTTTTTCTTATCAACTTTGCATACCCTTCTGGGACAGAGTAGATACGCCCCTGTCCACAGCCACCTACCTCCAAATCAACCATTAAATAGTCCCTCCTCTCCCTCTCTAGCTCTCAGAGGGGTGGCGACAGGATTTTGCTGGGTTTACTCAACAGACAAGGGTAAAGTTGGAAGTTCGTTGAAAAAAAACTTAGTGCTGGTGTATTGTATATTCTGAGTGTTAATAGAAGCCCTCAAACAGAATTTGATAGAAATCAAAGGCCAGTATATCATTTGCAATACTAGGTCATTCTTTTAAACACTGAAAAATATTCCCAAAAGAGAGACATACGAATGACAAGCAGCTGCAGCAGATTTCACTTTTGGCTGACCAATAAAACTTTCAGTGTGGATAATCTGAAATAGGAAAGGAAACAGTAAAAATTCGATTAATATAAAGCGAAAAAATATCCACATACATTTGCGCACACACAAACTGCGCTTAACAAAGCGCACCAAGTCTGCATCACAATAGTAAATTAACTGAGCTTTACCAGTTAGCATTGGTATCTTATATACCATTAAATACATGACATAAAGTCAACAATATGAAGAACAAGAGTAGGAACATGATTTCCAACTTGTACCTGTCTGTGCATATTATTGAGCTCAACCACATCATGATCAACCACCCCCAATCGGCCTAAAGATTCAGTTCCCAAAAAGCACAAGAGTTCAATTTCAGTTTCATGGTATCAAATCATCATAAAGACAATATCTATAGTAGGCATTGTTAAAATCCCAATTAGCCGGAAACATTACCAACACCAGAGGCTGCAAGATACAGCAGAACAGGCGAGCCTAATCCTCCGGCTCCGACCACCAAAATCGATGACTTTAAGAGCTTTGACTGCCCTGAGTCAATCAGGATATAAAGTCCAATTAGAACATCTCAGCCATTAAAAAAGATGCAAAAATCATCTCATCATTTACATAGATGTTATATGAATTACAAAGCTCAAAAATCATTCTTTCACCTCAATGCCTCAACTTTTATTTTTTCACAACAAGCCCCATTTGGTGTGTAGGATTGGATAGGATCACATAACCCACTAATTCAACAGGTATGTTGACTGAAAAAATAAAAAATTTGTGTCCAACTTGAACGTAGAAGATGGATTACTCATTACGTAAACTTATCCATTCCAATCCCCCAAAATGGTAGAATTCCAACCAATTTGAACGTAGAAGATGGATTACTCATTACGTAAACTTATCCATTCCAATCCCCCAAAATGGTAGAATTCCAATGGATAAGTTTCCTTCGTGTCTAACCCCCATTAAATCCTACAAAATGTAAAGTCATTCACCGCTACCTTTAATCCACCTTTAAAATACATACATAACGGATTATCCGTTCCAATCCAATCCTAGATACCAAATGAGAATTAAGTTCTTTGTGTTACCAAAAATGAAAAAGATATTACCCACAAAAATTACTATTACAAGTGAGCTCTTTTGGACAATTCTAAATCCTAATTAAGTATAATTTATAAAGGTTATAACTTTGCAACATATGCATGCCATACATGTATACATACATACATATACATATAAAATAAACATATACACACAGACACGGGCTCATAAAATTATACCTTGGACTCCGAAAGAAGGGAGCAAGAGGTGGCGACTGTAGCGGTAAATCATCTGAGGCGACAAATCGTGGCCGTAGCCCGAACCAACGGACGGGATAGTGGGAGGACAAGAGCCATTGGAAACGCTGCCGTTGGGCTGCTGAAGGGTAATCTCTTGGAGCCGAGCTTCGAGGGCTGAGATTTGACGCTCTATTTCGCTCTTACTGGCCTTCAAGTCTTCGAGCTGGCGAAGAATCGCAGAGGCCTCGCCGCCGCCGCCGCCGTCGTGATCCATTGAGTCGCAGTCGCAGTCCCAGAGAGTCAAAGCTAGCTGAGCAGGGAGCTTTTGAGGTTTGGAAGAGACGGGCGCAGCGCGCGCCTCTCTGCGGTATTTGTCCATGTTTCACTTGTGAGGGGCAATCTTGTCATTTCCATTATTGGATCAAACCGTTCCGTCCTTGACGCCGTTATCATACAAGCCCTCCTCTCCTCCATCCATCCCTCCCCTATTGTGCAAATGCATCAGAGAGTAAAGTAGGTGAGTTTATCTTCTGAATTTCTAGTCGCACGCATGAAGGAATTTAATTTGGTTTCAAGAGGCTTTGGATTGATGTTTAGAATTTCATATTAGCAAAGTTAATTTGGTTTTAACTTTCTTAATTGCCAGAAAAAATAAATTAAGAATTTTTCTGTTAAAATTGGTTCTGTGGAGTTATAAGAGTTTGGGTGTTTGTGAAAATTCCTCATCGAGTTAGAAACAAGGATATGATGCAAATCTGAACGTGGTGTGTATTGGTATGTGTGTATGTAGGTATAGCGTATAGGGGCGTTACATTTAGATGACAGGATGCTTAATATACCTATTTTTTCGATTGTTAGATCGAACAAGGAAGTTCAATTTATCAAGGATCAAGTTTTGGAGTAACAGACGCCACGCCACCTTCGGTTCGAGGTATGGAAATCTCGAACTTGGAATCTGGCTGCTTTCGTGTTGTGTTTTTCTTTGAATGCTCTGGATTGTATGTATGAAATCAAAACTGAAATGCTGTTGCAATGTTTGATGAGTGGGGTTTGTTTTGGTCAGTATTACATCTACTCTTCATGGTTATGCTTTTACTGTTAACTCTTCCAAGTGTTGTTTCGGAACGGAATTTACTCGAAACCATGTTGAAATTATTCGAGTCATGTTTTGAAGTTAAACCATTGCTGTCAGAAGGTAACTTGGATTTTTCCGGCAGAATAATGAATTAGGATAGTTGTTTGAGCTGCAAGTAACAAAAGCTACACCTGATTTTCTGGATTCCTGCATCACCTTCTTCACAGTCAGCTGTGGCTGGACTTTGGTTAATCAGCCCGAACTCATGAAATATAGGATTATGAAAGGCTTTTGTCTATGTTACTCTGTCAATCTCAATTTTTTTCCACTTGACATTTTAGTAAGGTGAATTTTTACTTGATTTCTACACAGCAGAAAGACCTTTTACGTGTTGGATAATAATATTTGATCAAGTTGGATTGAGAGAATGAACAGATGGTACTTTATCTGTTTCCATTTTTTACCATGCTTAATTTTCTATTCAAAATGAGTTGGCAAGATGCGGCAGCTCTCTTTTCACTTTGGGCCTTGAGAGTCGTTGCATCATGCTAGAAAAACCAGTAACTTTTAGTTTTAGAGAGACGAAGGGATTCTTGACTACCTAATTGTAAAATAAGGCATAATTGGCTGACATAAAAAGTTGGCACGTTTGGCTTCTGACATTGGCGTAGATATGTTTGTGTTTGTGGTTGTGTTGCATGTTTGTGTGCATTTGTGTCTGTTTTGTTAGTGAAAGTAGTACAGCAATTATTTTTGCCTGTTTTTGGCACCCAGAAAATATGTTTGAGGAGCAGAACCAGTAATAACATGCAGAGCCACTTTTAATTGCAGTCTCAGAGCCTTTAATTCATTGACGCAAGTAACTGGTAGTTACTCCCCTTCGGATTTTGGTGGACACAATGCCTCGATACAAAGATGAACCTCCAGCGGTTCGCGTTTACACAGTTTGTGACGAATCAAGGTCTCTCCATGGTGCTTATGTATGTTTCCAGAAAGTAGAAACTTGTTTTCAGTGTTTTGTTTATGCATATATTTTGTGGCAGGTATTTGATTGTGAGGAACGTTCCATCTTTGGGTTGCGGCGATGATCTGTTGAAATTGTTTGCATCCTACGGAGAAGTAGAGGAGTATTTTACTATCCTTTCTCTTATACAAGTTTTGAGTCTTTAATAATCCAACTGTAAAGTGTAGACTGTTGTCCTTCAAATCGTTGTAACTTTGGTTGTTTTCCGTATTCAGGTGTAAACCAATGGATGAAGCAGATTGTGATCAATTCACCGATGTTTATTGGATAAAATTTCGTCTGGTCACCAATGCCAGGTGATTATGTCAGATGATAACTTGTTGATAATAGTTAAACATAGATCTAACATCTAAGTACCAGACCCTATTGGTTTTAACCTTTTAGGTTTGCAAAGAGAAAATTGGATGAGTATGCTTTCCTCGGGAATCGACTTAATGTATCATATGCTCCTGAATTTGAGACCCTTTCTGATACAAAGGATAAGCTGGAAAGCAGGACAAGAGAAGTTCTAGGACGATTGAACCGTATGTTCTTTTGTATAGTAATGTGACCAATTGATTTAAACTTACCATTTCTCCCAGAAACATGATATATTTATTTATGATTTCAGCCAGAAGATCTAAGGGGTCTACAGTCAATAAATCCGGTGCTTCGACCGACCCTTCTTTGCGTGCAATTCCCACTCAGATTGATTGCTTTCCCCAGCATGTAAACTCAAGTCAAAGGTATTGCGAACTTTGAATTGGAAAATTGCTCTTCTTGTCACAGACACAAAAGGCATTTGAAACTTGGTGTGCTGAATTGCCTTTCTTTTTCTGGTTAGGGACTCTGTAGAATCACAACTTGCTTCACACGTTACTAACCCTCCTCTTTCAAGAGTTTCCTCTGACCAGGTTTGTTATTATTTTCAAATGATTACCTTTAGGCCTCGTTTGGTGTCTAGATTGGATTGGAATAAATAACCCACTATGTTCACAGTATATTGAAGGTAGAGGTGAATAATTTTTCATTTCGTGGGGATTAAACATGAAGGAAACTTATCCCTTCTATTCCTACCATTTTTGGGAAGATTGGTCGGGATAAGTTTCCTTAATGAGTCATTTCATATTCTACCTTCAAGTCGGACACAATTTTTTTCATTTCTCCATTCAACATACCTTGAATATAAAGGGTTATCCATTCCAATACAATCTTAGATGCCAAACGAGACCTTACTCTTATGCTACTTTTGATGTGTTAACTGGTTAAACTGACATTTGATCCGCTGTAATTCATTGAAGGAGTATTTTCCTTCCCAATCTATGAATCAGACTGTCAAGATGGTGAGGGAGAAGCTCAATAAGGTGATAACATCAATTGCATGTGTTTTTTCTTCGACCTCTGTTCTGGGTTTTGTAAAATGTAATGCATTTTCTCCTCTACCAGGTTCAGTCAAGTAGTGAGCATCTGCAAGATGAGCGTGCATCCAAGAAAACGCGGGTGGACAATCGAAGGAGAATTTAATGATGTTTTTTTTTTTCTTTCAGTGGAGCAACCCTAGAGGATCGAGAAATTGTCCTCTCGGTCTCATATGGCTATCATCAAATTGTGCAAAACAGATCTCAAGAACTTGGTAGGACGGTCCTAAAACTGATTGATACTGGTGTGGTACGACCTTCTACTCAGAAGTGCGCCATATATTTGTAAGACAGGCCTACAAGTTTACTTGCCATGTAAACTTCGTTGAGTAACAATTTTAATAGATAATATTGTAAATGCTACCTGTTTTGTAAGGGACAAAAAATTCACATCTATTACTGCAGCATAAATGAAAGAATTCTACAAAACGTATTCCATCTCGGAGGGCTGGGTGGTTCTGTGATTTTTTTCTTTTGCTTATACTTTTTAAGAAAATAACTCAGGGTCACGAATCCTTGCTAGACCCCTATCCGCCATTGACTAGTGCCTTAGAACCTTGTTTTTTACCAGGTAGCATTGTAGATTGCACATCCAGTGCGATGCCTGTAATTTAGTTCTGCCGCAAGCTTTACTTGGAACGCAAATCCGAGTCGGGCGCAACCCTCCCTTCATTGCCGCAAACATTACAAAAGTCGTTTGCACAGGTATCAAAATCTCATTCAGGGGATTGGGACCTGAAATCTATTCCCAACAGAGTGGAGAATGCCGTTGGACCAAATGATCATCGGCAATTTAGTTCAATGACATTACCCGAGCTTCAAAAAAATCGTTTGTAAACACCAAACCTACACAAACTAGAAAGTTGCAACTTCCAAGGCTCCATGCCCAATTGCCAGGATGAAACAGAGCAAACGGATCAAAACCAAATCATTCGGGTGAATGAGAGAATAAGACCACCATGATGCAAAACCATTTAGATGCCTATACAGCATATAACATGAGCGGTAAAACCTATACCGAGGATAACGTTGAATTAGAATTGCATAAATAGCGAAGAAAAGGAACAACTCTAACTCCAAATCCAGATTAATTCCACTTCTGATAGAATATCAACAGTGATTAGCATGAAAGACTTTATCAACTTTTCCCTTTGACTTAAACAGAAACTTCAACTTTTCTCCAAGTTAAACAAAACATAGAGTGGCAAGGCACAAGTGCTTAAAATCTCACAAAGCAAGTTCATCTTTATTCCGAAACAAAGTTGTCAAAGAATCCAAACCTTTTCAATCCATAGGCACGTTGACTTAGCAATCACGGTTTATCTCTCGGAGCAATCTGCTTCTCGTAACGCTGCCTAAACTTGGCCATCTGGCTCATATGCTCAGCCATTTGGCGTTTCGCCTTCAAGTGGTAGACTTTACCAGCGTGGTGGATCTTTGGCATCATAACCTGCATCAATCTCCCACTCTGTGTCACGTAAGATATCCATTGCATCTGAGGGTGCATCCCTTTCTTCATCTCCTCCGATAATCTGCAGTTTCAAGGCATCACTTCTCAGTTATCAAAACATCACCTTTCACAAATTCACACCCAAATCTATCAAAAATCAAACGAACTTGAGAAACAAAATAACTATCACAACTCAAAAACACAGAGCACTTTTCAGTGTATCAAACGGTTGGTAGAAGCATTTCATCAAACAGTTGGTGTTCATCTTCAATTTAAGCCCCAAATTTTTTTACTTTGACTGGTTCCCTTTGAATATTATAAAGCACAAAGTTTTACTTATACGCATTTCATCAAACAGTTGGTGTGCATTGACACTGTTTCCTTCGATGTTCATAGTCGCGTTAGCTAAACCCTAAACCCTAAACCCTAAACCATAAGTGAATGTGTCACCAGTAAAAACAGAGGATTCGAAAATATAAGTAAAAATATATAAGGGATGGGAAATCTAATGGCGTGTGAAGTGGAATACTACTAGTACTTACAGAGATTAAAGCAAAGCCGACGACAGAATGAGAGCTTCCTAATACGATCGTCAGGTTTGATACAAAATCAGCCGCTCCGACGCCCTTCTTGTTGCTTGGTCGTCAAAACAGAGTGTAATAAAATGTGTCCGACGGCCTTGCTAACGCGGGCTTACAATTAGATTTGGGCCTCCACCTTACAATTTTGATGCTTGCTCCCAATTTTCGATGCTCGCTATAGTACATTGAAATACTTAGGCCTCGTTTGGCTCATTGTATAAAAGACCGGATAAGAATAATTAAACAAATCCGATTGTTTGGTGCAGTTTCGTATTAGATAAAGACTCCGGATTAATTATTCTGCCCCACTTATTATATACGGCTCACGTTGTATAACTAATCAATAATGTTATTCTTACCATATTTTTGTACCATAATTGTATACCACCTTAGGTGGCATCTGATGTGGACAGTCACATCATCTAAATTAATTAGCATTTAATTTCAAAATGTTAATCAATAATTAACAAAAAAATTGTTAATTAAATGATGATTGTGGTATACATGAGTCTTATTCTTCCACCTAAGATTATTTAAGTGTTCTAATTAATAAAAAGATTGAAATTAAATGATGTAGCTTGTCCAACTCATCTGCCACCTAAGATGATAAAGAAATGTGGTAAAAAATTGTGGTAAGAATAGCATTACGCATAACTAATACACTCTAAAACCTCAGTATTATTTAGTCGGGTAGGAAATTGCTCGCTTTCTCCGTCCCCTCAATCCACCGCACCCACCACCAACTCTCGACGTCGTGTCCATAGTGAACCACAAGGCATTGCTAAAGACCAGACAATGCCTCGCCGACGACCGTATCACCAACGAACTGATGCCCTAATTGTAGATCTGAGGAGGATGGTGAACGTGATGATGGAGCAGGTTCTCTGTCACTGCATCGGCTTCGTTTCGTCCTCCAGAAAAGGGTTTTATAGACTTCATCCTCCAGAAAAGGGTTTTACATACTTACCCAGCATTTTGTGTTTAGGGCTTTTTTCAATTTGGAAATGCAAAATTGTGAGCAACTTTGTTCGGTTTACTGGGTTGGGAAGATGCGGTGGCGAGAAGCCATGTTCAACAATTGAGGTGTTCACAAATTGACTGAGATTGGGGTGGGTATGGTGTTTGTCACCGGAATTGAATGAGGGTGGTGTGGCGATGGCGTTTGTTCGTGTGTGGGATGAAGGGACAAGGGCGCTGATTTTTTTTTCTTCTGTTTTTTAAATTTTTAAAACATATTAATAGAAAAGTTTAAAAGAAGACTAGAAGATGAAAACACACTTTGTGTGTGAATAATTTCATTTTCTTTTTTGGTTTTGATTAAGGAGTGTGATTAGTTTTTAAAATTTTTAAAAAGAGTATGAGACAATGATGATAGGATCTCTTAATAAGTGCATATTTTTCTTAATATTACATAATTATCATTTCCCCCTCTTTATGTAAATATTATTGTGTATCAAAAGTGAGGGTAAAATATGAAAAATAGGGATATGATTGTTATTTTCTCAAAAGATACAATATTACTATTTTGCCCTCCTCATGTCAATATTGTGTATTGAAAAGTGAGGGTAAATTTGGAAAAAGTGGGGAAAAAAGTTGACAATGGGTCTTCTCTTAATAGAACAGAATAGATAATGGTTTGAACGCAGAATATATCATCACAAATTTGTTCTTTTTTGGTCTTTTTTCTCATTAATAAAATTAATAATAGTTCGAACTCTTTATTTGGAAAAGTACTAAACACAGTATAAATAATATGTCATTAGTCTGATACTGCACTAAACGCCCAACTAATTTAGTCAGTATTATCTGGTGGTTATTTATCTTATCCGATAGAAATAGTCAGTACAGTTCGAGCTGCCAAACAAGGCTTTAATATAATTATTTATTGACGGTCAATGTCTCTGTCATTATATATGAATGTAAATAAGTGATTGTAATAGTATATGGATGTATTGTACTTAATCTCCAATTTCGAGTGCTACTTATTTATGCTCAGCTTTCAATGATATTTTTGACTAGTTTACCTTTTTGTTAGAATGACCTAGAATCATTTTTCTTCAATCTCTCATAATACTTTGGGAAATACCCGAAAATCAGACAATTTTTTAATCTTGGGACAGAAATAGGACAAACCGGTCATATACAAGCCATGCACACTATGCACAAAACCAAATTTAATAAATACTAAAAATCAGAAGCCCATTGCTTCATTTTCTCATTTGGAAGAGAGGGATGTCGAGAAAGCTCTGTGAGCTCTGGGTTGAGCTCAGATCTCTGAGCTTCGATTTCAAAGAGAGAGAAGTCCAAAGAGAGGTGAGAAGAGTGACCTGGATTTTGGGTTGACCTCATACTTGTGATTTCGAACAAAGAGATGCGAAGAGAGGTGAGATAAGTGAGCTGGGTTTTGTACTATATTTTCTGTTTTGGCCGGAAAGTTCCATTTTTTCCAGTGACTGAAGCTTCGACATGCATAGTAAGGTAGGGTGTTTAGTTCCAAGTTCCTTCATAAATGATTTTTGTTTGTAAGATGAATTAATACTTAGAAGTTAAATTAGGGTTTGTGTTTCATGTTGGGGCCTATGGATTGTGGAATAAATTTTAGGTTTTGACGTTCTACAAAACTGGGATGGAACCATTTCTAGTTCAAGTGTTAAATTGCAGAAATTTGTGAAAATTTTTCTGTAATGTGCATATGGTGTGCATGGCTACATCTTAATATGAAAAGTGGGAATGTTCATAAGTTATGATACACGTATGTTGTGCCCCGGAAATAAGCGAGTATGACCACAACCTAGTTGGCCTCAGCAAAAAACTAAATTAAGAAAAAGCTTAGAGGATGTTAAGGATCATGCGTATCCATTAAATAACGACAACGAGTATCATGTTTTCCACGTGCACGGTTAAGCAGTGATTGATATACATAACAAGACTTTTCAAATTGCCATTGTAACCTTATATATGTAACAATTATGTTACATTGAACTACTTAAATGTAATTACATATTGATGGTCAAATATGGTCCTTGATGTCTCTGTCATTATATATGAACGTTAACAAGTGATTGTAATAGTATATGGATGTATTGTACTTAAATCTCCAATCTCAATGATGTGTTTTTACAAGTTTACCCTTTTATTAGAATGACCTTGAATCATTTTTCTTTCATCTCTCATAATAATTTGGGAAGTACCCCAAAATAGGACAATTTCTTAATCTTGGGACAGAAATAGGACAAATCGGTCATGTACAAGTCATGCACACCATGCACAAAACCAAAATTACTAAAATACTCACATATAAATACTAAAAATCAGAAGCCCATTGCATCATTTTCTCATTTGGAAGAGAGGGATGTCGAGAGAACTCTGTGAGCTCTATGTTTCTGGGTTGAGCTCATATCTTTGAGCTCCGATTTCAAAGAGAGGGAAGTCCAAAGAGAGGTGAAAAGAGTGAGCTGGGTTTTGGCTTGACCTCATACCTCTGATTTCGAACAAAGAGATGCGAGAATGTTCACTAGTTATGGTGTGCATGGCTATATCTTAATATAAGAAGCGAGAATGTTCACTAGTTATGATGCACGTATGTTGTGCCCCGGAAATTAGTGAGTATGACCACAACCTAGTTGGCCTCAGCGAAAAACTAAATTAAGAAAAAGCTTATAGGATGTTAAAGATCATGCGTGTCCATGAAATAACGACAACAAGTATCATGTTTTCCACGTGCACGGTTAAGCGATGATTGATATACATAACATGACTTTTCAAACTACCATTGTAACCTTATATATGTAACAATTAATGTTTAATTGTATCCATTATACCAATAGGTTGCCGTTAAAGTTTCTTATTAATGTGAAAAGCAGCTTGTTGCTCGATCTCCAGTTCTACGCATGTACTATACATATGATGTGCATATAGTGTATATGAAAAGGTGATGGCGTTATTTTTCTGATTTCAAAGAGAGTTGTGAGCTCTGGGTTTTTGGGTTGGCTCAAATCTGTGAGCATATCATGTGCATGTCGTGTACATACAGTGAGCAAGTCTTGAAAAATTCATCAAACAAAACACTAGCATTTAATGTCTGGGCTTTGTTCCACCCTCGATGTGAGTCCAATGGTGGTGATCTCGAGCCTCAATCATTTGCCGTGTTGCCAGAAAATGGTCGGAAAACTCGCAGCATGCTTGAGTTTTAATCCCAACTATCGGGGATGAGATTCGTGATAAGACTAGGTGTTTTGGACTCATGAGGACGAGATGAAATTGGTGATGGCTTCGATTTGGACGGTGTTGGTCGGGATGACTATGCACCGTGTGTGCACAGTGACAAAGGGAGAGATAATGCATGAGGGAGAAAGTGATAGAAGAGAGAATAAGGGAGAGAGAGAGTAGAGAGAGAGTAGAGAGAAAGAGAAATCAGAAAATTGGAGGAAATAACCAATTTATATATGAGCGCAATTAAGTCTTCAAGGTGTAGAAAAAGTCATATTTCTGTCCAATTGACACACCCCGATCCTAGAATCAAGGCGTGATGGCCGTCACGTGGGCGTGACGTAACCAAAAGTGTGACGCGGAAGCAATAAGATAAGAGATATACGAAGGAATAAAAACCAATTACTAGCAATAATATCCAACTAACATTCTAGAGTGAGTTTTAAGTGTGAAACACACATATTCAGAGCATAAATACTAAGTGCAGTCAAGTAGGACCATAACTAAATTACAATACCCGAAGGTGAATCCTACATTTATGTAGTTTGTCAGAACGCCGTGGGAATCCTCGTGAGCCTCCAACACTGCTAACTAGAACCTGGAAGGGCGCAAAACAAGATTGAGTGGGTCAGTAAAACAAAGCTTTTCGAAAATATTTCATTTAACAACACTTCTAACCCCTCACTGTAAAACCTGTATACTTTCCCAGAAAAATAGTATATACATAATCATATATCGCAGCAAAACTCAAATCACAAGTCTTTAACACTTTTCAAGGATATGCCATGCATGCATATTATATGAAATATATGAATTAGTATTTGATGCATATATGTGAAATGGTGTTGTGGACGCACAGGTGAGTATCAAGTGAGTTTTATGTTGTTCATATGGTTTATTGATGATGTGAATTGTGTTGAGAGCTCATAACCTGCACCATGGTGTTAGTGCTTATATTATTCACCCCGCACCACACGCTCACCTTGGATCCAAGTAGGTGCATGTCGTACAGATCACTAGAGGTGATTCCGACATGTCGTACAGACCATTAGAGGTGGTTCCGACTTGTAGGTGACTTTAGATTATTATACAGCTGTTGATGAGAGAAGCACTAGAGCTTATTCTTACACCATTCTTGTCGTACAGACTACTTCAGGTAGTTCCGATTTATGTGCAGAGTAGTGCCGTACAGGTCACTGTGGTGACTCCGGTTGGTTGGATATTGAGCTATAGAATTAACCGTATAGGACAGCTGCAGGGTCTCCGGTTGATTCATTATTTCACCTGTTTTATTGATGCATCCTTATCATGCACGCCTTGATTCTGGGATCGGGGTGTGTCACCAATTGTTGTGCATGGCATGTGCATATTCAAAATGTCCTATTTCTGTCCCAAGATTAAGGAATTGTCCTACTTCTGGGTATTTCCCTAATACTTTTGACACAACTATATATTTGCAATAGAAGTTGAAAATTTGAATTAAACCACACAATGAGTTAGTTATAATAAATTAGTATTGAACTTGTTATTTATGAAAATCGAACGTAAGTTCTCACACTTACATAGTCCTCCTATACTAATTTTACCAATACTAGACAAATAACTTGTTAGGCACAACCACATTAGTTAAGTGCTTCCCCAACACTCGAATTCAAATCTCCTAAATAGTTTAGATAAGTAGAAAATGGTACTTTTTTTTTTTCGGAAACAGAAAACGGTACTTTTGATATGGTATCATTTATGGGCTTTTTTTTTTGTCAAGGAAATTATTCTTAATTACGAAGAAATAGATTTACGTACTAAGGGGGCGTTTGTTTGCCCTCACTAAACCTCGTTGGACTGGACTGGCTTAACTGGGATTGCTAAGCCGTGTTTGGTGTGAAGAAGGACTAGCGTTAATGAGACAAAGTCGGATTCGTCCCGACTAAGTCCTTCGCTAGGTAGTCTTGGCGAGTCCCCTCGAAATGTATGGGATTGTTAGTCCCGTCTCCAAATCTGCTTCCTTTTTACACTGCATAGTCTGTACGCTGATTCGTCTCCGTTTACCCACCCCCAAATCAGCTTCTCCCACTGCCAAAATCTCAAAATCGAACCACCAAAATTCAAAAAAAATAAAAAATTATGCAAAACAATAACAACAATGGGAGAAGCTGATCAGCAAGCATTCTTCCTTTTTCCCATAAAATTCTAAGATGGCTATCTCATTCTGGAATTGCAGACGGAGAAGCCGACGCATGTATCAGAGGGAGGAGAGAGATTTGAAAATTTTTGGGAGAAAAAGGGTGAGGAAGGTGGAGATGCCTAACGGTAGGAAGAGGGCAAAAGGGATGAGCTTGTCTTGAAAGATCTACCATGACCTTGTTTTGAAAGATTGTGTTTTGCAAGAAATACAAGGAGGAAAGGAGAGAATGGATGGAGTCGGAGAGAATGGATGGAGTCAGAGGGAAGAGATGGGAGAAGGTTCCAGAGAGAGGTAGAGTGGGAAAAAAGAAAGAAAAGGGTTAAATTAATATTATTAGATAAAATAATAAAATATTATTAGATAAGTGTTAAATAATATAATATTATAGTTTGTTTATATTCTGCTTTTTAGTCCGACACTGCACCAAACGCTTCACTAAGCTAGTCCATCTTAGTCTAGTCTAAGCCAGTCCAGCTTAGTCCCTGAAGCTAGTCCAGTCCGAGACAGTCCGGTGCAACAAACGCACCAGAAGAGAAACAAAAACAAGCAAAAAAGGGAACAACCAAACAAACTAATAAGAGCCCAACCAAACAGCTAAAGCCTAAAGACAGAAAAAACATAAAGCCGAGAAACCCGTTGCTACCGCCTCCGCCGACATAGTGCATCTTGACCAACGCAAATCTATGCCCATCACCAAACATCACCTCGCCAAACTCATCATCCAACCCTAAATAGCTCCCTATGCACATCCACAAAGTAAAGAAACCGAAGCTCAGATGAACGATAGGAAGGGATGCCAGTAAAGTAAAAAGAGGAAGGCAGATCGAGATGTGGAGCAGAGGAAAAAGCACCAGAGAAGGGGAAAAGAAGAGACAAAAGAAGAAAGGGGAAATTGGCAACCGACCCAACCGAAGCTAGAGTTGGCGCCACCGACTTTTAGTAGGATTGAAAACCCCATGCTAAGTCGGCGCAACCTTTTTTTGTGTGCAACCTATGCATTTAGATTTAGTTGTGGGCAGCTCTTTTGGATAGCGATCAAATTATAATTTCTTACACGACATGTTAACCCGACTCAAAATGATTCGAAAATAGCAAGTTGAGATCAACACGTTAACTAATGAGGTCGTTATCGGATCACACTTGGGTAGAAACTTCTTATTTTCCTTCACAAACCAAGGGATCAAAGTAATACACCACGAATTATAATGCAGGTAAATGTCATAACCAATATGCCCATTTTAAAATATATTTTCAACATCGCTTCACTTATTTCATAACACGTGATATACATTCTTGTGTTTTATGCACACTGAAAAATCTTTGGACCAGGAGGGGGTAAAACATAACTGACATGACACCGTTATACACAGAAAATAACATTTATTCACCCACAATAGTAACCACTACAAGGGATTTTACGTATCCATAAAGCACCCTAAACAAATAGATCGAAGTTGTTATGCAGAATACACAAACACTGCAAACCATGAACAGCTGACTATGCAAAACCAGTTTTGCTTATTTAGGCATCGGCTAGCATCTAATAAAAGGTACAGACATTAACCCAAATCGAATACTGCAATACTAGATTCACATTGTAAACACCCACCAATCTGCTCATTTACTGCAGAACAATGCATTCTTGTGTCTCACCAACCATAGCAGCGCGGGAGCTTTTGTTAATGGTAGCGTCGACTTCTTCATGAGAACGAGGCTTAACTTCTGGATCCTCCGGCAAATTTTCATTCCCATTATTACCGGAAGCAATACGTTCGAAAATAAGAGCATTCACTTCTTGGAACCTCTCTTCAGAAAGGGAAACCTCTGCCAGGAGCTTCCAAGCATTTTCATCTGAAGCCTCGTCGTAGTCCTTTTTCCCCTTCAAGACCATATGCCCACTAATTTCCCACACCGCTGGATTCACCTGTGTATCCAGAAGCTCTGCACTCACTTCTCCAAGAGCTTGTTTCTCAGCATAACACTGCATTTCATACGATATACATGGAGGTGAGTGAAATAGCCTATGCACAACAAAAATATTACTTACGAAGCATTTGAGTTTCATTGACTATATACCTGTGGCAGGAGAAAGATTCGCTTTCCACAATCAGAGATAAGGACATTGTACGGTATGTTGTTTTCTTGAAGGCATATGCAGGCATCAGAGACGGTGTAAGACAAATCTTCCAGAGTATTTCCACCCTCAAAAACAAGACCTCTGACAGGATAGTTCAGAAGCTCAGAGACCTTCACCTCAGCATTCAGAGTGGATATTTTCTTGGTAGGAGCCTTCTCAATGGGAAAGGTCACGGCCAAGTAGTAAGCCTATAAACGGAAGAAAATTTGTTTGAGTGACAACTATAAATAGTGAACCCGTCAGAAGCTGAATCCAATAATTAACGCCAGCTTGCTAGAAAAGTATGCAGTTAGAAACCTGGAAGTGAAGGTGATTGATGGTAGCAAATGCACCCAAGCTGTTGTAACCCAATCGAAAGTAAGGACTCCCAGCTTCAGCCGCCATGTGAAGTGCAAGCAAGAGGCTTTCCCGGTCAATCCTTTGTGGCAAACGCTCAAAAATACGAGGAATCAACAGCACATGGCCATATTCAATAGGACTGACCTGTTAAATGGGGGACAGTAAACGATAAATACTTTTTTCTCAAATACCTTGTTAAGAACAAATAAAGCACAAGGAGAAAGAGCTTACATTAATGGCAACAACGCTCGGAGAATTTTCAACATCAATGGGTGCACTAGGGAAAAAGTGAACTTCACCATCTTCACTGGCTTCAAACTGGAATAGAACCTCCTCTTGTCCAACTTTAGTGAAGTTAAACTTGCTGCTATCATAGGGCTGGAGGACCTTATCAACTCGAAACTCAGTTGGTCTCTTCTTAAGATGGCGACCCTCATTCAGCTGGGCAATGAAACCATATTGCCCTGGGATCACCTACACCAAATTATCAAAGAAATTGGTCCCCATATGCCAAATAAGTACATAGTCATACACATTGTTCCTCAGCTCGAATTTCAATTCCCGTTAACAAACACTACAAAATTGAGGAAAAGTAAGTGAATCTACCTTGGTTTCACAAGCAGTGACATCATAGCGAAATAGCCCTCTCTGCATGCGATCCTCCCACTGTACCATTAAGTGGTAAGCAATTTTACTCCAAAATAATTGCTAAACACAAGAGGTAATAAACAAATCTGGTGATCTTTCTTCATCTCCTGTAAATCAATTTACCTCCCCGAGAAGCAGCGAGTCAAGAAACGCAACGGGAGGCTCTCCTTTGTCATGTCCGGGCACACCCGTGTCACCATTATTCACGTTCCGCTTCTTGAAGGCATACAATGGAAGTTTTGCCCCTACACAAACCGAAATTGGTACAAAACCCAGTCATAACTAGAGCCTATACCAAGCGAAAAACCATGAGAACCCAACATAAAATCATTTTCTTCAAATCCCATAAAAAAAAAAAATATATATATATATATATATATATATAATAAAAAATAAAAAATAAAAAAAGGAAGCAAGAATCTTGATACTGCACATAGGGAGGCTTGTTTTACAAAACACCTATTCAAGTGCATAACAATTAAAGCACATAAATTCAAATTCAAAGTGGAGGGCATTTCAACAAATACCTGGAATGCAACATTGGTTAAGGCAATTGCGGCCACAACCCTCGACGCGGCGAGCACCCTCCTCCGCCTCATCTTTCTGGTAATTCGAAACGACGGTGGGAACCCTCTTGATCCTCAACATCATGCTCCCTCCCCTTTTTTCTCTCTCTCTTTTTTTTCCTTTTATTTTTTCTTAATTCTCAGTAAAATCGAACACCACCAAACCCAAAACCCCCCGAAAACAACAATACGATCTACTCGTGCGCTTTATAGAAGAAAAAAAAAATCTCTAAAATCTCCTAAGAATCTAACCAAGAAAATCTAAAAAAGCTAATATAAGCAGAAGAGAAAAACAGAGGATGCAGAACCGCCACCAGCGAGGAAGAGCAGGTCGGAGGGGCTACCGCCTTCGGAAGGCAAAGCGCCACGCCCGCCGTGCGGCGAAGGGTTGCTCTCAATTACACAACCCTTTCGTCGGACAGCCCGGACATGAATGAGCGGCCGAGGAGCTCCGTGTATAGCCGTGATGTCTACAACTCGTCGAACCTGGGTCTTACCCCTAAAAATATACCAAAAAAATGATCAAACACCTTCCTTTCTTCTTCCTCAGATAAAATAGGAAACAAAACAGAAAGGTGAGGATCGCCTGTTTCGAACTGAATCGAAAAACCCAGATGGGGATTTGGGGATTTGGGGATTTAGGGGAGTGAGTGGGGGTGTGGGGAGGAGATGAGGGGGTGGATTTATAGGTGTGGGGAGAAGAAGGGGTGTTCGTGGCTGAGGGTGTACCGTGGGGTATGTATTTGTATTTTGAGGATAATAATTGAGGGAAAAAAACCCACATAAGCTGGTTAGTAAGTTTATTATTTTTCAAAATATATTTTCCAAAAAACAACAATAACTAACACAACTAAAATTAAAGAGCAAAAAACTGTTTACTACCCTCAAGTTTCGTGGTTTTTAACATTTGGTACATGAAATTTTTTTCGTCCCAAAGTCATACCTAAAGTGTTAATTTTGGGACAGTCTCATACATTCGTTAGTCTGGCTGTTAACTCTTTTGTTAACTGATGACGTGGTGTCCATATGGACAATGACTAGACGCCACGTGTCATTAAGGGTCCACGTGGAAAGTAAAAAAAAAAAAAAATTGGCTTCCTCCCTTATCAACCCACCAAAGCCTCTGTCCTCTCATCTCCATTCTCTCCGCCGCACTTGCATAAGCATCAAAAGCCTTAACGCAATCCGGATATTCCATATCAAAAAACTTATCAAGCAAAACCTCCAAAACCTCCATTCTCTCCATATCAAAACGCAAGAGGAACCGGCTCCACAAACCTCGACTTGGGCTTCGAGAACGTCGACCAGGAAAACGAAGCTCGCCGGGAAGTGGGTTCGGCTGGGATTTTCGGTGGCTTCCCCAGCGGCGGCGAGGGACTCGGCTTTGGGATTTCTGGAGAAGCAGAGCTGGAGACCCTAAGGCTCTGAAGCTCTGTTAGTTGGAGATAATGGTGCGGCAGAAATCGTGCTGCCAACCCTTCTCTCTCCTCTCCTCTCTTTTTCCCCCCTCTCTCCCCTCTGTGTTTCATAACATCAGGCTTTCTCTCTCCTCTTCCTCTCGGAGAGACATACAAATACTCCCTGGCACAGCCCCTCCCTCGATTTTTCCTTTAATATTTTTTTCAATTTTTTATTTCTAAATCTCACCCATTCGAACCTAGCTGCAGCAATACAAAGTTCTCAACTTTTCCCCATCCGAGCTGCTATTTAGGTAAAATCTCAAAGCTCCCATAATTTGAATTTTCAATTCAAAATTTCAATTTCTAGGGTTTATTTCGATTTGGGTTTGTTTGGAATATGCGCTTTCTTTGGTATTTTTGGTTATTCCATCATCGATTATGGCCTTCTGAGATGAAACGGCCATGGGCGTCCATGGCTGTTGCCGTGTTTGCTTAGTGTGAGAGGCTGATTTGCTTTTGGGTTTGTGTTTCTCTTGCTAATTTTGGATATGTTTGGATTTTGTTTAGCTGGGTTTGTCATTCTTTAAATTTCTGTAAATTTTCTATGAAGAATTGAACATATGTGCCTGTCTAGGGTTTAGGTTTCGGCTGAAATGTTAATATCCAGGTTGAGATTTAGAAAAAAATTTGGGTTTTGAGCTATGTGATTGGATTTTTTGAGAGAGAGAGAGAGAGAGAGAGAGAGAGAGATTTAGTAGGATTTTATGGAAAAGGAGTGTGTGAGAACCGATCCAACAACCACTGCAAATGACCCATTTTCGTGAAAATTCGCTCCGGCTTCATCTCCCTCAATGGTGTCGCGTACATGATCTCGTCATCGAGCACTGGGCATTTGACGGTGGACTGGGAGGAGAGGAGAAGAAGGTTTGGTGGGTTGGTGCAGAGGAGAGAATGGAAGGATAAGGGAGGAAGGGAAGCTCGGGGGTGAGGTACAAGATGACCACAAAAAAAAATTGAAATTTTAATTTACACGTGGACTCCTTAATGACACATGGCGTCCAGTCATTGTCCACATGGGCGCCACGTCATCAGTTAACAGAAAAGTTAACAGCCAAACTAACAGATGTATGAGACTGTCCCAAAATTACCACT
Source organism: Malus fusca (assembly GCA_035220775.1). Classification (NCBI taxonomy): domain Eukaryota; kingdom Viridiplantae; phylum Streptophyta; class Magnoliopsida; order Rosales; family Rosaceae; genus Malus; species Malus fusca. The sequence goes on from CM069069.1 coordinate 29,797,675, forward strand.
TTAGGTATGACTTTGGGATGAAAAAAACTTGATGTACTAAATGTTGAAAACCATAAAACTTCAGGGTAGTAAACAGAGTTTAACCCAAAATTAAAAATTAAATAAATAATATATTATTAAACCAAGAAATTTAAATAATAAAATAAAAGAGAACCAATTATCACTACAGTATGAATGTGGTAAGACGCTAGCATAATCATAACGTAACAAACTATTACGAAAATGGTATAATATTTAGCTTAATTTGCATGCAATTTTTTTCCTTCCTTGTAAAGTAACCCACCTTTTGTTTTATCACAAACGCAACCGTCCACATAGGAAATTTCTCAACCGCAAGGACAACATCTCAACATCATAATCCATAAAACCCAAAATTCTCACTTCATCTCCGAAGCTTCCCGTAAGAGAATTCTGGATATTGTGAATCATTATTTAATTCTTTATTGGCCCCAAAAACTAGGAAAAAGGACCCCACCACTCAGAAAGAGGGAATATTCTAAAAGAGGACTATTTGAATGGATTTGGATTCCGTTCAGATCCAACTTGTAGGGATTCTAAAGATCTTCACTTCTTAGTCATTTATCATGCATTATGTGATTATAAATAAATTTTTATTTTTATTTAAAATTAAACACAAATAGTATATAACAAAAACTAGTTGTACGATGTATGATGAACAACTAAGATGTGGGATCTCTAGGATCCCTACAAAGTGAATTCAAAGAGGATCCTCTTCCTATTTGAATAACTCAACAACTTTAGTTGTAATTGAAAGAAAAAGTATTCAACATTTGTGTCGCATTAACACACTAACAAAATGGAGGGATAATGTCTGGCTACTCAAGGATGAGTAGAGATTCCTGCTAAAAAAATTTCGTGTTTAAATCACAGAGTTTTGTGCTTATGATCAGAACCGTTTATATTATGAATCACTTTGTAAATATTATATCTGCCAAAAAAATTAAAATTAAAATCGTTCAGTCAATCTATTATGCCAAATACATAGACAGTTCGTAATGATTTTATTAATTCCATTCATCTGTTTTTACACAATTCAATAACTCAACGAATGATTTTAATTGTTTCTAGCATAGACGATATTTATATAGTGATTTATAGAGTAAACTGCCGATTTGCCCCCTGAACTATCACCCAACTTTCGATTTGCCCCCTGAACTTTTTAATTGGAAAATTAAGGACTTAAACTAATTTTTTTGGCCAATTTGCCCCCTGCTGTTAATTTTTCATTCATTCCATCCAAATTTCTGTTAAATGGAAGCATATGCACAACATGTGTGGGTAGTTCGGTCACTTCATTCTTTAAAATAATTGAAAACCTTAGATTTTTAAAATATAAACCTATGCAAATATGTGTGATTCTATAGCTTTTCTGTCTGAAGGTCTAGTGAAATGACGCTTTTGTCCACAAATGAGAGTTACGTGGTTTGCACATGATAAGAGTTAACGTTAATTTGGATGAAATTTATGAAAAACTAACGGTAGGGGGGAAATCGGCCAAAAAAATTAGTTTAAGTCCTTAATTTTCTAATTAAAAAGTTCAGGGGGCGAATCGAAAGTTGGGTGATAGTTCAGGGGGCAAATCGGCAGTTTACTCTGATTTATAATATGAACTGTTCTAATTATAATAATTTTGAGCATAAATTCCTACTTATCATTTGAGTAATTAAGTATTGGTAGAAGTTTAATGATATGACCAAATTGATGTTTGATAGTAAAGTATTGATCAATTTTGAGATTAATGGAAGGAGTCAATTCCAAACACCTTTTTTAATAAAAAAAAAAAAAAACTTTTTATTGTTAAAAAAATTAAAATAAAAACCTTAATTTGACCATACTGAGCCTCCAAAAAAGAAATATAAAAATACAAACCAATCCCACTTGGAGGGACCCACTAACGAGAGACAGTGAATATTCTAATGCGTGCAAACAAACACGTGGGTTGTAAGTCTGCCTGTTGATAATTAGACGACAGTGATTTGACCATGGCAGAGGATTTTAATCTTAAAAAATTGGAGCCGAGTCTTCCTACGAAATTTACAAGTAGACGGTCCACATTCCACAAAGCAAGCACACAAATTTTAATTGAAATAAAAATTTAGGATTCGGGATCCATGAGGGAATCATTCTTTCTACATGCTGTGTTTTGGATGACGTGGACTTATAACTTCAAACCTACCTACCATTGATGATGTACTGTACCTTTCAAGTATTTAGGAGCCTAACTACCCTCATTGTCGAAAGAGCATCCAGAGATCTATTTGTGAGGATTCTTTAATTATTGAAATCTTTCAATCACATCCGTTTATCGTATATCGTGTGTTTATATATTATTGTAATTTTTTTATTTAAAATTGAATATAAACAACACCTGACGAAAACTAGTCGCATGATGTATAATTAACGGACATGATTGGAGAATCCTTGGAATCCTCACAAAGAGGATCCATCATTCCTCATCATCATGCTTGTGGATTTTTATTTTATCAATTTTTTGATGTCCAAGTTAATCATTTAGTACTACGGTATTCATTTTCATTTGTACATAAGTAGGAGCTCAAGGCTCAACTTGCATATATGGCGCATTTGATATTAAATTGTTATAGTTAGCTTATTATATGGTTTTCCCAAATTATGCATCTACACTTGGTGTAACTATGTCGTTGAATAACAAATAAAAATAAAAACTAATTTCACGACAACTCGCTAAAACTCTAGAGAAAACCAAGATGATAGTGTGTTGTACTCGAGAGAAAACCAAAATCACAATGTGTTCACATGCACGAGTTGTTTTGCCTGCAACTCCCAAACTAAAGAAGTATTAGTAAAGCATGTAGTTCAATATCTTAATGAATAGAATGTTAAATTTTTATCTATACATTATGAATTCTAAACTCTCTCTTCTTTTATTTTTTGTAATAGTTCGAACTCCCATCTTTTTCTCTAATAACAGTTAATTAAAATAAATAAATAGTAGTCTAAGTCGTCGTCCTTAAAGTTATAGTAAATGCACCAGAACATTCAAGGACGCACAGGGCCCAAAGTACTATGCAAAGCAAAAAGTGGTGGTAGTAGACTAGTAGTAGTCGTCGTCCTTAAAATTAAGGGACATGCCCCAGAATATCCAAGGACAATCACCTTATCCATTGTCCATGTCTTGCTCACATGGGTGTGGGCGGTGACCATAAAAACATGGGGTCTTCATGCCAGTTTCACTACATGGCTGCATTATCCTTGTTTCTAAAGCTTGTACCTAAACACATATATATTGGTATCCAACGCTGAAGTTTAGTAAATTGAACATGTAACCAACAATAAGAGATATTATACCTAATTAATTTTGATGAATTTTTTGAGTTTGTCGCAATGTGGAGCAATAACCTTTTTAGATAACACAGTTATAATTTTCATCCAAAATAAAGATTTAAAGGAGCAAATAAGTTATGTAAGTTCTAACAAGTTATCTAGATGGCCATTGTTCTATATTTGACAAGTTCAAGAGTACTCATGATATTCTAGTTCAGGAAGACAAAGTTCCAATTTTCTTTTTTTTAATATGATCTCACATTTTTTTAATTGTTTTTTTTTTTGGGACATAGCGATAAATGATTTGAACTTAACTACAAAAGAGGAAGCATAGTAATATTTGAAAGTGTTTTTGGTGAGATGAATTTTGAGTTCAAAAAGCACTTCAATTGTTCTTTGGAAGAAGCACCAGATGTATGATTCTTATAGGAAGCACTCCAAGTGTTTTTGAGGATCCACTTGAATTTTTACTAAGGATTGATATTAAAATATTTTCACCAAAAACGCTTTTAATCATTTTAAAAGTAGTTCCAGATGAGCCCTAGTCTGTTTGAGTGTTGCAAAGTATCATTCTATGTTATTGTTATTGAGAAGGGCATGTCATTTTCTGTTTGAAATACGTCAACATAAGGTTTTGGGGCCAATTCACATGGCCCTCTAAGGGTCTGTTTGGTACTCTACTTGAATTCAACTTTTTAAACTCAAAAATAATTTTCAAGTTTTAAACCTTAAAAATTTATTTGCTAGGATTGTTTTAAAAAACTGAACTCAAGATTAACTAAAAAATATAGTCTATTCTCTAAAAACATAAAAAAAAAAAGAGTTTTTAGAGTTTTTAAACTTAAACTCACTCTTTTATTTTCTCTCCCTCCTCCCCCCTCACTCCAAATCTATGTCTTTCTCTTTTATTCTTCTCCTCTTTTTTATTTTTTTTTATTTTTTATTTTTTATTTTTTTATTTTTTTTATTTTTTTTGTCTTTCCTCCAATCCGTTCTCTTCATTATCTCGATTCTTTTTTTCACTTATCTTCCTCTCTATCTTGTCCGATCCTCTCTTCTTTCTCTTTCCTTCAATCATCTCGTATATTCTTCCCTCCTCTTTCTCTCTCTCATGCTACCCTTTATTTTTAGATCTCTTTGTCTAGTTTAAATCGTAAGATTTAAAAATTTTAAATCGTAAACCAATCAAGTTTTTGAGTTTTAAAGAAAATTATTTAAAAAAAATATTCTTAAAAAATATTTTGAAAAATGATAAAAAATTTCAAATTGAATGCCAAACAGACCTTATGGAGACGGAATTTTTTTTAAAATTTTTTTTAACGTCTATTGAGAGCCAGAATCCGAATCCGGTTCCAGTTTTGGGGACGCAACCAGGCTGCAACCACGCGGTTTCATTTTGCTTTTTATTTTTGCGTCTGGCTTGTCGTCTTCGAGTTCTGTCCCTTCCTGACCCAGAGATAATCGGCGCTTCCATGGACGAGGTAATCACTGCTGCTGATGCCTCATCAAATGGATCTACATCATCACAGCCGTCCATTCTTCCCTCCAATCTCCCCCTCCTCTCTGCCTTCCTCTCCTGCGCTCTCGCTCAGTTCCTCAAGCTCTTCACCACCTGGTATTATCCTCTCTCTCTCTCTCTAGGCATTTGAACATGTAGGTTTATGCTATGATTTGTAATTTTCCATTTTCAGGTAATTTGCTTGATGGGTAATGATGGGTTCTTTTTAATTTTGTGAAATTATGTGACAATTTAAGTTTATTGGATGATTAGGTTAATTTACACGCACTGTTTTGTTAAAAAGTAGATGGATTTCTGTTTCGGTTTTGTTAATTCTATCTGTGTCTTTTGTTTTTCCATTTTGGGTATGCTTAGTGAAGTTTTGTTTGCTCAGGTTTTCAAATATTTGCTCGTAGACGTGCAGGTACAAAGAGAAACGATGGGACTCCAGAAGAATGCTAGGGTCAGGGGGAATGCCCTCATCGCATTCGGCGACTGTGACGGCATTGGCAGTTGCTATTGGTTTCCAGGAAGGAACCGGATCCGCATTTGCCATTGCCGTGGTTTTGGCATGCGTTGTATGTAACTCTTAACCAGGTTTTGTTCATTCTTTTTGCGTAGGCACGCATGCTCACGTATATTTCTTTTGGATTGTCATGTGAAATGCTCGACATAATGCCAAATCCCATTTTGTTTGTTTGGTTTTTGAGCTCGTTGCATTCTCTTTAGATTTAATACCCGGAGTTCTTCTTATTAATGTCACATTTGAAACTTCAATTGCATTTGTTTTTCTTCACACATTCATCACTCCTACTTCTGCAAGATGATTATCTCTTTTTAGTTTGTGCGTCATCAACTTTCCGTTTGTGATTGGATTGTCGTCACTTATATAGTATATAGAATCATTTATATTGGTTCTATACAACTTAATCAACTACGCTTGGACCAACAATCTTCTTGATTGAATAGAACATAACAAAAGATGAGTACCAGAATATTGATCTTGTGAACTGTCAAGTGAATAATATAGATTTAAGATCTATTTACTGGTACTATTAACTTGTTGTTTCTTATGGTTTTACTCTGTCTATTTTAACATCCAAACGCACTCCATTGTCTTTTTGTTTCCTGGGAAGATGCAAGTCTTCTACTTCATATGTTTGACCAGTTATAGGTGTAGACTAGAAGCCCTTGATACAAAAGTTACTCTATGCGGTAATTGACCTTAAACAAAGATGAAACATGAGAACCACAATCAAAACTTATTATAATTTAAAGAGATGATATGACTATTCTCAGTTCTCAACATTTTTTGTCACTTTACATGCCATGCACAATTTCTCATGGAGTTAGGTTTCATGTATATAAAATTACTGTTTCTTGCAGGTCATGTATGATGCAACTGGTGTAAGACTTCATGCTGGTCGTCAAGCTGAAGTAAGAATATTTTGTAGCCGGCATGCTTTGTGAATAATAAAGAATGGGAGTAGTTTGGTGAAGTTTGTTAAGTAAGCTTGGGGTAATGGGATGCAGACTGATTGAATATATGCCCATTTGAGCAAATTTGCGTTCAAGTTTCTTCTATTTTCTTTTCTGTGGATGCTATGTGATAATTGTTCCGTTTACATCTTAAAAATTCATTTCTATTCTGGAGACAGTTATATTTATGCATTGTATGCATCGTTTCTTTTGAAGTTAGTGGTCATTGTAATGTTTCTGTTGGCAATAGCAACACCTTTGTTATATTACTATGTTATTGGGCACCAATATGCAATGCCTAGCTGTTAGCCCGTACATACCTCCTGAATACGAGGATAAAAATCATAGCACATTATATTATACATTCTTGTTAGTCATGCATTTTACACGTGTCATTTTCCTGTTCCTATAAAGCACTGTATAGTTGGAGCCTAAGACGCAATCCTCAGCTCTTATGGTTGGCAAGTGTGGCAGGAATCCAAGGGTCAAACGTTGACATATCATGATAGCCTCATATTAGAGGCACTGCTTTTGTTTTTGTTTGTCATTCACTCACTCTCATGATCTGAACACATTAAATTAGAAAGGAATGATGACTAATATTGGAGTGCCTAGCATAGGTGCAGATGAATAGACACGAATTAGGATTCTCAATATTTATTTAAGTTGCAGTATGTTGATGCGTAAGTAGCAATACAGCCAATCCCATCTTGCTCATTTAAAATTGCTTTCTCCGGGATAAGGCAGGGGTATGTAGAGTAATATATTATATGCAAGTTATGTTGAAAATGCGTTTCTGTGTTTTGTCCTGAAGTTTTTGAAGCTATATGCAAGTTATTTTATTTATGCTTGTAGCATATATTGCATAGACACACATATTCACAGCCATACTGTTATATTAAAGAAAAAAAGACATACAACAGTGGATCCATGGTGTATTCATTCTTTACTGATTATGTTTTGTCACGTTTCGTGTTAACGTCACCTAAAATTCTGGATAAACCCTGGGGATTGTGGACTTGTGTCCAACCTTTATATTTGAAGTTATGAACCTTCATCTTTGATTAAAAAATGTTAGTTGATTGTGGTGGTCGTTTACTGTGTACTTGTTTCATTTACTGTGTACTTGTTTCATAAGTTGTGTAAGTGTTACTGTATATTTGGTTTGTTTCAATGCTTGTGTTTTACTGTATTTTTCTTTTCTAATTCAATACGTTATGTTGCTTATTGCAGTTATTAAATCAAATAGTGTGTGAGCTACCTCCAGAACACCCTGTTTCTAGTGTTAGACCTCTGCGGGATTCTCTTGGTCATACTCCATTGCAGGTCTGCTGCATTTGCGTCTTCATGTTCATTCGGCATGAATCATTGTTTATTCATGCACTTGATTGTCAATGATGAAGAGTTAATACGAATGATCATAACCTGTATCTCTGCTTCGTTCGATTCATATTGCCGCAGGTTCTCGCAGGTGCAGTGTTGGGATGTATTGTAGCTTATCTCATGAGAAGTTCCAGCTAGCAGATGGTTAGTGAAACACTGCCTTTGGCGGTGATTTGCATTGTCGAAAAATTCTCAACATTCTTCCCCCCGCCGATAGTGAAAGGATTTAGCAAAAAGAATGCTAAGTTTGTACTCAGAATTCGTCTGTAAAATCTTTAGAAATCGTGTTTAATTTCTCTGAACAATTGGCTGTATGATAATCTGATAGTTGATCCCGAGTATATAAAGATGATTTCCAGCTCGGATACTACCAGTGCCATACATTTTTACTCGTCAGCGTTTCATCCGATAGGCTCAAATCACGCGATTGTTTATGTTTCTTCCCTTGCAAATTCTACTCACATTTACCTGCGATCGGGCAAACATCGTGTAAAACAGGCCGGACAGAGCCGTGCCCGGCTTAGTGTAAATTTGCATCACCGGGGAGCATGCATCTATTACCTTCCCACATTGTTCTTATTCTATGGCTCGTTTGGAGGTGCTTTTAAAATGACTGAAAGCGTTTTTAGAGAAAATATTTTTTTGTTCCAAAAGCACTTTTCTGCAAGAAGCACCAGTTACGTGTTTCTTCCAGGAAGCACTTTAAGTGCTTTTCAAGAATTTACTTGCCTTTTTACTAAGGATTGGTTCCAAAAACATTTTCACCAAAAGCGCTTTCAGTCATTTTAAAAGCACATCCAAACGAGCTCCTAGTCAGTCAAAACGAAAAGAAAATCGTCACAAAATAGGAATATATCCAGAATACCTTTGTTTCTATAACCCATCGCATTACAAAACAACCATCCAGTTTCTTCATTTATGAGTTTTTGAAGCATCCCCACGACCGAACAACTTTGCTTACTTAACTACTGCACATTCCCCTGAATGTTCAGCAAAAGTTCATCGGCGTTCAAGTAAACCATGTTTTTGGAATCTGAGATAACCTGGGCGATTTCTCTTGCAGCCTCAATCTTCCGTAGAGTGATAAATGCTGGATTGTTGGCAATGGCTTGACCAATCAGCTTCGCACTCGTTGCTTCACCCTAGAAATTAAGCAGGCAAATAAAAAGAGTCAGACGTTTAATTCAATGGACGAGAATCTAAATAAAATGATCACCAGAAAAGAACAGAAAAAAGATTAATCCCATACACATTTTACCACTATATCATGTACCAAATTGGAAATCCAGATAATACTACAGATAAATACGAGGGATGTTTTCCAGCAGTATGGTCCCAATATGTGCGGGTACGACTAACGAAACAAATGTTTGATACAATGTGTTGGCATTTAATAATCAGACAAACTGATTCCTTTTCCGGTCACGTACTTACTACCACTACAAATCTATCAATTCCCATTATCACGAAAGGATGAGCAGCCGATCAATGTTGCCACCCCAGTACTGTCTTTATTTTGAAATACTTTACGGAAAAGTAAAAACATTGCAAAAACATGCACCAAAAAGAAAACTATATTCAAAATTGAGAAATTAGCATTCCCCCATCTCACCTCTGCTCTGATAACAGCACTTTTCTTGTCTTGTTCGGCTTTCTCCACAACAAATTTTGCCCTCTCAGCCTCTTGTGCAGCTACCTGTTTTGCTTCAATTGCAGTCAGAAACTCCTTTCCAAAAGTCAGGTTAGTGATAGACACATCATCCAGTGCAATGTTAAAATTCGCTGCCCTCTCTGTCAAAATTTTCCGTATCTCCCTACTGACGGCCTACGAAATAATAAGAATACCGTCAATAAACAGTCAGTGACACATGGAATACCATCTCCAATTTCTCCCTCACATAATATGTACACAACCGAAGTGTACAAGTTTGCAATGTACCATAAAGGAAGAGGAAATAAAAGACCCTACTCATCATCAGTACTGCTTCAAATGATTTGAGTTATGGAAATCAACCATTTGAGTCGCATCAGAAAGAATAGATCACCAGAGATGCACAATAATCAAGAACACTTCCCACTAGCCAATGAACTTTTTAACTCAAAGTGAGGAGGATGAAAGCAAGAGCGTCAAACTTGCACTTTAAATCCCAAGCCCTCAGACCAATCAACCATTTGAATACCTATCACACTTTTGAGTACCAGCTTTATTGGATTTTGAAAAAAGAGTAAGCAGCACTGCACTTGTTAGACAACCTTGCCTATTACTGAATTAATCGGTATTTTACTTTTTTATTTCCGGTTTTAAAAGTTTTTGGTACATTATTGGTATAGATAGTGATTTCTCGCCGGTAAATTGAACTATTACCTTGTTTTCTTTAGATCAAATATCATATTATATATACCTACAACATAACATATTAAACATGCAAAAGACATTTCATTACCTCAAAGATTAAAAAGAAAAACGAGTACATAATTGTGGGAGAGAGAAGGGGGAGAAGGGGATCAAGAAAACAAACTAAAGCAATGACCGATTGAAATAAAACTCAAACTTAACATAACCAAACAGTCCTAGTTATAGCCAAAAGAAAATGATACACCTTCTGCTTACCTCTCTCTGAGTAATAAGTTGGCTGGCATTATACTGTGCAACTACAGCTTTCAAAGTTTCATGGATAATTGAAGGCATGACCCTCTCAACATAATTCTCACCCAGAGTTCGATAAACTGTAGGTAATTCGTCTGGCACAGGACGGGTCAGCACTCGAAGACCTACTAATACCTGAAAGAAAAACCAAAATATGTAGAAATAAAATGAATTATGATTAGTCAGTTTGAAAATTTTCACTTTCCAAAACTATTACTGCCCCCTTAAACCTTTGTATCCTAAATTCTAAAACAACACTATAAACACTTCACCGGAAAGCCGGAAAGTGGAAACTACAAATGGATAATACCAGGTTCAACTCAATACGACAGCAGATAACAATTCTCACACATAAAAGACCAGAAGCAAGAGGGAAAATGGGTGCCCAATAACATAATGGGTGGGACGAGTTAACAACACAAGATTTCATGAGAATTCTGAAACTTTTGGGATCTGATGGGTAGAATAATAAACACCAAATAATATAAAGCACATAGGAGAAGTCCATGACAAGTGCTCACTTGTTTTGACAAAGAGATGAGTTGATGAAACATCACTGTAGGCATTAGCCACGACAATAACTTATCACAAGATTTAAGGGGTTTTGATGTGTTCTATAGATGTAATGAAAGGTGATGCAAGTGTTTCAACCTTTGACGTACATAGTTCATGGGGATTGCATTTGTACCTTACCCTATCCTACCTGAAAGTAAATCATAATTGAACTCTCATATGCAAAATAGCCGATCAAATTCATAGAGATATAGGATGTCCTACTTTAAGACCTCAAAGCCATGCTCTTAAAGTTCACTACATAACTTATACAAGTCAATGAAAAAATTGTTTAGGAAAAAATCGAATAACCTCAAACACATACTTTATTACAGTGGTCAATTTGTATAAATTTTAAAGCTGTTCTGAGAATTTTCCAGGAAAAGGATTAGGATATTTACATACCATCTGGAGGTCACGGCTTCCAGCTTTACTCTCCACTACATAAGGTTTTGCACGAACATCATAGATGACCGGCCTTTCAAACCATGGAATTATAAGGTGTGTCCCTTCAGGATAAACCTGCAACTTTAAGATTTAAATATATTGTGCTGACATAGTAGATACAGAAAAAAAAGACATGCTACAGATAAAGTTATGGACATACAAGTATAGAACAAAACTGTTCAATTCATAATATTGTGATATTCCACTTTTGTTTCTGTTTTGTGCAAAGCATGTGCTGAATTGGACATGGATTGGCTCCATGTGAGCTATATAAGCAATTACAACAGATCTCATTATTGACCAGTCCTCTTAAAGTCATTCTTAGGTCGTGAAAAATGTGTTCAACAAGATTTTAAAACAATCGAACGTTACACAATTCCCAAGAACTGGAGAAAAGAACTAACCTTGTCTTTGACACCAACAAGACGACTGAACACAATGGACCTATGCCCTCCATCAACATTGTAGAGACTATTGTTAAGTCCATATACACCAAGACTACCAACAACTCCCACCGTAAGCAAAGTAGCAATGCCACGAGCTCCAGGAAGTTTGGGGACTTTCATCTTGTTCAAATTCATGTTTTTGAATGCTGAGTGTGGACAAGTTAAATGCCAGTGTTATTAATCCAAGTAAATCATTCAAAATAATGCCTTTATTTTTCTTCGATTCATGTTCGTGAATCTCGTAGACACTCCCATTTTTCTCTCCTCCTAAAATTTTCTTACCGGCCAAACATAACCTAGAAAATTGGACGAAAATCAGAAAAGAAAACAAACCCAACTTGCAAATCTCATTACTTTGTTACCTAAACAGTAAAATCAGAACGAGTAAACAAAAATCGGTTGAAAAATAAGGCCCAAAGTTCGATTTTTCCCCAAATTTTCCTTTTTCTTTTTTGTTTGCTAAAAAACTTTCTCACCATCCAAACACAAAATTAACAAAGAAATGCACAAACGAAGAAGAATGGGTAGATAGATTGGAACCCTAAAACACGAAAAACCAAAAGATCGAGCAGAAATCACCATACCAGAAGAATCTGGAGAGTTCACTGGCGAACAGAAATGAGATGCACGTGGAGGGTTTAGGGTTTATGGCCAAATTATAAATGCCTAAAATAATAAAAAGCAAGAAATAAGGAAAGGCGAATGAGTGAGGAAGGGGTTGGAATTACCGAATAAACGACATGTCGTCTGATTCTCTACAATCCCACCTTTGGCGGGAACCACACACAATACGGCACGTCGTGCGCCGTGTCGGGAATAGAATCAAATTACAAACCCACACGCAACCACCATTTTCCCCTCTTTTCAAATTTACTTCTTCCCTCTCTCTCTGTGCTCATCAATGGCGGAGGCAATGAGTCCAAAACCGCCAGCAGCGCCGAGGAGTACGGCGTCGACGGCGAGCCGTCCCCAATCGCCTACCAGTCCGCTTTTCGTTTTGGGCTCCAACGACGACCAGCTCGAACGTGCACAGGCACGCGTGGCACGCGCCGCCGCTATTCGTCGCAAGGCGGCTACAGTTTCCGCTCATTCTTCTCTGCCGGACGATTGTTGTCTCAGCAGAGAACAGATTATAAAACTCTTTCAAGAATGTATCAAACTCGCCAGCGAAAATGTCCGTACATACCCTCACCACACTCCCACTCCGCTCTCTCTGCTTATCTAATCTATGAAATTACATACAAAAAAATAGATTGCTGAGTGCGTTTAGTAATTAAGTTACTATATTTTCTGTTATTGACCAAATTTTATGAGGGTTTGTTTGGTTGCTGAGAAAATGCGGGAAAGGAAAATGAAGAGAATCGGCATATTATGGACATGGAATAAGAAGCATATACCTAAAAATCATACCTTTCTATGTTTTTTTCATTCCTAAAGCAAAAAAAGAGGCTCATTAGTTTATTTTATTTTCAAAGTTTTAGATATTTTTGTGATTTTTTGTTTTGTTTTCTGTGTGCTAGAAAATAACCCAGAAGAACACGTGGGAGCTTAAGCTTATCGATCATCTTAGCGACATTATTAAGGTTGGAACGGAAAATGGCGCGGAGACTAATTTTCAAAAGGTTTGGAGCACTTATGTGAAAATTGGTTGGTTTTTGAGATATAGTTGGTGTTTATGTATGTACTTGTGGAGATATTATTGTTATTGGTTTTGAGTGAATAGGCAAGTTGCACATTGGAAGCCGGGTTGAAAATCTACTCGGCGAGGGTGGATTCATTGCACGCTGAGGCATATAAGGTCCTAAGTGGGATGAATCGAGCTCGTCTTGAAGATGAACAAGGTTGGTGGTTTAGACATTGGTTTAGGTTTGTAATTATCTTTGTGTCACAGATTTTGTGGTCCCTTTTTTCTTTATCTCAGGCAGTTTTCGGATTTATTAGCTTTGAGGTTCACTGCTTCTTTGCTTTGGTCAGTTAATGTTTTGCTTTGGCGACAGTAACTAGTACGGAGGATGGCCATGTCAGCAACAAGCAGGGTAGGGAGAAAGAGTCAGAGAGGAAGGTATGAACTTTTATTTGTGTTTTAATTATATTGCATTACAAACTTTGACTGCAAGTTCAAAGTAATGAATGTAGTTGTAACAGATAGATCCAATGTCGACAGTGGAATCCTCCTTCGAAGCTCTTAACATAAAGAAGTTTGATGGTAACTAGACTATCCATTTTGGTTATTATCTTGTTACTTTTTAAAGTTCTAATTTGATTTATTTTTGAACTTTAGTCACATTGGTGGCGGATCCTCTATATCATCAAACGTTTGCACAGTTGGATGAAGGTGGAGCCAAGGGTCTGCTATTGAATAACCTTGGAGCATATGGAGGATGCCAGGTGCTTTCTGATGCGTATGAAGTTCCAGGGAAGTGCAGATCATGTTCATTGCAAAGTACTGCCTTGGAATTGATTGATCTCTCTTTTGCCAAAGGCGAGTGAGATTAGAATTTCTTGCTTGATTTGACCAAATCACCATCTCAGTGAGGTGGCAAATCAACCGATTGGGTTGTTAATGTGTAACCATTATGACTCTCTTAGTTTGACAGCACCATAATATGGTGGTGAGATTGGTAGTGGTGATGATGGTGTAATACCTTATTATGCTGAAATCAAACTAAATGGGTCTTAAAAATTACCCCTTAAGAACCCAATGGGTTGATTTGCCACCTCTTTCTCATCCCTTTCCCCCTCCCTGCCTTTTTTATTTGTCTTCTCTTTCAGCCATTTATTTATTTTTTGGTTTCTATGTAGAATCTCTTGAGCAGATGGTGGTGGGCATACGCGCAAAGACTGAAATATGTCCTACTCTCAAGGAGATATTTTGCCAATTTGATGAAAATAATCATCGATCATCTCAAGATTTTAATATAAGCCAGAATGCAGATCTCAAAACGGATCCCTTCAATGCTGCGGGCTATTACACGTCGAACATTGATCATAATGATAATATGGGTGGTGATCATGAGAATATTAGTTTCGGAGATCCTTCATTTCAAAGTCATCATGAGGTACTTGTTATGGCTATATGCAGAAGTCATTTAGACTTTGATAAATGGCTTGTTACATAACACGTTTCCGCCAACAACTCTCTAGTTTTCTCTATATATTCTTGCTGAATGAAAAAGATAAATGGAATACGTTTTCTAAATTTGCGCAGGATAATAACTCCCATACATCATATGAAGCGGATATGGATGACAGATTTGAGAAAGTTTCTATGTTTTTGTTTCAAGGTTTGGGATTAAAGGAAAATTCATGGGCTGGTCCTGATCACTGGAAGTATTGGAGGTCTAAGGGTTGGTGTTACAAAGGAAATGTCTTTTCGGTTTGCTCTGTTGTGGGTAAGCCTTGATTTTACTGTCTTTGTTTTCTGTTCTGTAGGTTCGGAGGAAGCTCCTGCCACTCGAAGCAGACCAGCTACTAATATATCAAAGAACAAAAACTATAAGGAAGTTGAGCTTGATTTCACAGCATCTCTAGACAACGAAATTCCAAATATCTTTGCTGTGCCAAAAAATTTCAAGTCTTTACTCCTACCTGCAAATAGAATACCTGTCAGTAACAGGCTTCCAGATGACTACCATTATAAACCTGAGAATCTTGTCAAGTTGTTTCTTCTTCCCAATGTTCTGGTAATGATTTCTCCATGTTGTCCAATA
Source organism: Malus fusca (assembly GCA_035220775.1). Classification (NCBI taxonomy): domain Eukaryota; kingdom Viridiplantae; phylum Streptophyta; class Magnoliopsida; order Rosales; family Rosaceae; genus Malus; species Malus fusca. Next base: position 29,813,161 of record CM069069.1, read on the forward strand.
ATATACAAAGCCATTGTTATCCATGATAAAAAATTTCAAGGAAAGATGGAGATTCTGACATGATCATGATCTCACTCCATGTATAGGACACTAATCCAGGGTAGATAATCCATCGGTTGAGTTTGTGATAACTACAGTATGAGAATCCGCAAAATAAAATTTGTCACTTAGTTAAAGAGTTGAATACAAATGATAACATGCTATTACTCAGAATATGTTGTACTTGTGCAGTTCCATGTTTCATATTTTGTTTGTGTTCAAGCTTAATTCCGTTATGTAGTAAGGGTTGGTTTTGTTATGAGCTGAGCCTAGGTTATGCTAAAGCCAATCTTGAACTGTTTATCAGGTCTAAAATCATACAATGGTCTTGTGCCTTCAAACGATGGCCAAATGGTTAGCCTGTCCAAGTTGTAGGCTTAATATTGGCCTTAGGACACTTTTTCTCATATTTCTGCCTAGGTTTCATTAGTTTCTGAATCCTTATGTTGTTTGATGTGGCTAGTGGTAAAATTTCAATTTTTATTGTAGTGCCTTGGGAAGAGAAGACAACAGCATACAGGTATCAGCTTCTTCGTACGCACGGGTGTGTGTGTGTCAGTTTAAACATCCATCATGATTCAAATGTCTATTTATCATCCACTTGTAATTTTGTTTTAATGGTTTTTTTATCGATTGGCTTATGATAGTGATCTTATTTTACTCTAGAACGAAAAAGGCTAATTTCTGCCCAACTCTTACTAGAATTGAAGGATGACTCTTATTTTTAATTTTCAGATTATAACTCCTGGAAACAAAGTCACAATTTTGATGAAGCATTGCCATCATGGGACGATGAGAGTGTGCTTAGTGGCCAATATAATGATGGATGTATTCATAGCGATGTAGAAGACTCGGATACTCTTGTCTCTCCACCTTGTCAGGTTTCAAATTTTTCTTTGTTAGTTTGTGAATAAGAAAACTTTACCTTGGTAGTTGGTGCTCATTTGGAATTTTAGATTAGGTCAGTAGATCTTCCAATAAATTGGGCGAAACTGCAATAACAAAAATGTGTAGAGATTTCTCTGAAATGGATTACAGGGTGCCACTGAAATTAGGTTGGGAAAACGTGGCTATCTCAACCCTGCATGCTGGGGTTGTTCATTTTTTGTTGCTTTCCTGGACATGCAATTACTTTGTGTGAACTGAAATTACAATGTCCTCATTGTCTAATGATAATAACGCACTGAGAAAATCAATTTTTTGGGAATGCTGGGCGTTGTGTTTCCGCACAAAGAACTTCTGGTTAAAGACTGTGACTTGTGATGTTTCAGGTACGCAACATTGAAGTTCGGTACGACAGAACTTCAAAACAAGTTGATGTTCATGCATTGAAGGAAACTCTGTGGGGTCATATGCAAGAATCTGCCAGAGTTCCTACCGCGGTAAGCATATTCTGATTGCATGTGCGGAATTCATATTGTTTTTCTTCAACATGTTCATGAAATTTTTTTCCAATCTCATAACTTAAGTATCTCTTTGCAAGTTACTCAGGGATATATTTTCTTGTTTTATCTACTAAAGGAGGCTTTTCATTCATTCTGAATATTACTCGACTTACAGAAGGAATTCAAAGACACCATATCCTTCAAGTATGTCCTGGCTACCTTTCCTGTCAATTGCCGAGCTGCAGCGGCTCAGGATATCACGCCCCATTTGTGTTTCATCTGCCTTTTGCATCTAGCAAATGACCACGGGCTAAGCATAGATGACTGCCCAACTTTAGATGACATGAACATTCATCTTCCATCTCGTCGAATCTCAGATGGAGTGGACCAGCCCTCATCGTAGGCAAAGATGTAGTGTACATTTTGATATGTGAATATTTGAAGCTGGCTTGCCATCGCCATATGCAAGCAACCGGGGCCCTTCGAGCAGTACAGAAAGAAACGTAAGCCTATTTCAGTCGCCGTGATTCTCATGTTTTGCTGCATGCTGTTTTGTTGATTTTGAGCACGCCCTGAACTTGCCTAAGCTAATCCAGCTTCTGTATATGCTGTTCAATGTGTCTTGTGTGAATTTGATATGAAATATCAGCTCCTAATTTGCTCAGTCATGCTAGCCATTGTTCTTTATGTTTCCCGTTTCGGGTTCCAGAATGATCGACGGGTAGCATCCACAGGGCCCATGTGCGACTGATGCTGGCACAACCCTTGTGTCAATTAGTAGAAATTGAGAAGGTATGCAAGGTGAGCTGGGACTGTAGTTTAATGGGACCAATTATATGCAACGTAGCTATTTTAGAAAGGAAAACTAATGAAAATGACTTGAAATTTTTGAGTTTTAACGATAAGGACAAAATAAAGGGTAAAGTGAATAGTATTATGATTGATTTTTTAGTGTAAAAATGTGGTTTTTCGTTAAAGTAAATAGTACCAGAAGCTTTTTGTTAAAGTTCCCATTTTAGAAAGCTAGGTTCTCAACTGAAGAGTTGTTTGCTGCCAGTACAAGTTATACAATAATAGGGCTTGTTTGGTATGCAAAATTGGATCTTAATGAATGATTTTTAATTTCACGATACGTTGAGATGATAAATAAAAATATTATGACCAGATTATCATCCAATCATTTTTAAAATGGTAGGAGTAGAAGGGACGAGTTTTCTTCATGTTTAATGCTCTTCGAATTCCCTCAAAATGAAAAATCATTCACTTCTACTTTCAATACACCTTAAAACTAGAGAGTTACCCGTTCCAATCCAATCATATATACCAAACGGGCGGAAATCTTGGACAAAAAACACATAAAGGAAACTGAGTTATCTGGCGCTTAGTTGGATCAAAAGGATGAACCAGGAGCCTCTCCTGAGCAGTTCCCTAGGGATCTCGCAATCTTGTCCGTTCATTTTATATCGTGCGGTTAGTTTTCGTTAGGTACTATTCATATTTGAATTTTAAAATTTTAATTTGAAATATTTTCTGACCGCATGATATACGATGAACGGACATGATTGCGGGATCCATAGGATCCCTAGGGAACTGCTCAGGAGAGGGTCTTGGTTCCAAAAGGATAAGGGAGTATCTAAATCTGTTGGACAAGATTTGTCGGTGCAAAGCACGTTGAGCATTGCTTTCTTTCTTTCTATTTCAAGTCTCCTAAGATCTCTTCATTTCCAATCCTAGGAAAAGTGGAATCATCATCGTCATCCTACAACCTCGAAAGAACATTCAGAATCCTTTCGATTTAGTTTTGAACAATATTTGACTACTCAAATATGAGTAGGAACTTCTACTCACAATTTTTCAAAATTGTTCGTTGTCAATTTATAAAACTTTGTGTTTATAATAAGAACCGTTCAAATTATAAATCATCCTAAAAAGATCTTCTCTACAAAAAAAATCAATTAAAAATAAGGTCGTTTAGTCATTAAACTGTTTGAAAACAAATGAACGGTATTAGTAAATGCATTACGAACCGTCTATGCATTTGCTACAATAGATTGACTAAACGATCTTAGTTTTAATTTATTTTTGGCATAGATAATCTTTACAGTGTGATTCATAATGTGAACGGTTCTAATCATAAGTACAAAAATCTGTGATTAAAACACTAAGGTTTTGAGCATGAGCTCCTACTCATCTTTGAGTAGTCAAATATTTTTCTTTAGGTATTTTTGGTTGGATTGAGTGTTTGTGTAGTCTTATAGGCTATCTGATCTCATGTGGGTCCTACAATTGTCGGTACACACAAATATTACTGACTGCATTAGTCATCTAATTTAACTTATTTAAGATTACAGAATCCAGATTGTTCAAAAAGGTGACAAAAGAAAAGTTTGAATGCTAAAATCATGTGCATTTGTATCCTTTGCCTTATCCATTTCTTTGGGAGCCATCTATTTATGGGTCTCTTTTGACAAGTTTTGAAAATTAGGATTCAAATAAATAAATAAATAAATATTGTTCTTTATTTTTGAAAAATTGTTATCGATGTTTCAAATTAGGTGTTATGTATTTTGCATTATAAATCAGAATGAGATACTCATTGTACTGAAGGACTGCATGAATAATACTTGTCTATTTTTGTTGATATTTAAGAAAGGGTTAATGCTAATTTGCTTTAATAATTCTCACTTAGTACTACAATTTAGTGCTAGATTCTCGCCAAATATGAATTTGAATCACAATATTGCTAATATATTGTGAGACTTAGTCAACTTATTCACTTTTTTAGAATAGATTAGTTTAAAAAAGAATTATCTGCTTTAACAACTAGAAAAGATAATAATTAAATAAAAAAGGGAAATTCAGAAGAAAAGAAAAAAGTTTGCGGACCCTTTTAGGTGTGTCTTAAAGTCGGGTCATTTTATTATGATTGGGAGAGGCGAAAAAGTCCAAAATGCACGGACAAGTGGGCCTTGGAAGTGGAGGGGTTGTGACGGACCATTCACTACCGCCTACAGGCGCACTAGTGCTACAAGTGGGACTCTTTGCTAGATTCTTGGGGGGTCCACAATTAATTAGCCGACTCATAAAAATAAAAAAATAAAAAAATAAAAAAATAAAAAAATAAAAAAATAAAATAAAAACTTTACGAAAAACTACCAGTACTATTCACTTTAACGGAAAATCATATTTTTACACTTAAAAAAAAATCAATTATGATACTATTCACTTTATCCTTTATTTTTTCCTTATAGTTAAAACTCAAAGTTTTCAAGCCATTTTTATTAGTTTTCATTAAAAAAAATTTAGCGTAAGTGTTATTATCAATTTACTTATGTTATTAACATTAATTTAGTTTTTAATACCTTAAATCTATATCATATGAATTATGTGGTTCGTTTTTCTAAGTACAACGATATATTTTACACTAAGCGAGAGGAGGAGTTCGGCTAAGACACACAATGGGCAACCTAATTTGGTATTGAATTCGTCATCCACGAGATTTGAACCTAAGACCTCTCACTTACAAGTGAAGATGAATACCACCAGACTGTAGTACTGAGTAGCTATGTGGTTCAATCGTTTCAATATGGTAAACTTGTGAGTGTGATATCAATATATTAAACTCATACTAAAATAACAGTATTATTATAAATGTCAAAGTTAAATTGCCTGATTTCTATATAAAAGTATTGTACTCACTCCAACTACTGCACTGTGCAAGGAATGTGGGATGTGATTCAAAATAAAAATTTTCTCCACAACACAATTAGCCCATCGTGGGACCCGATGCAAGCTTAATCTGCAGGAACCGCACGTTTCTACTAAGAGCTAGTTAACCTCTTAACCATGGAAACAAAAAGAGCAAATGAAAGCAATTGAAGAATATTCTTTCACCGACCTTATCAACCATTGTCCAATTATATTCAAATCTCACTCCCTCTTGCATGTTATCTGCTGTTATATCTTTCTTGTATAGAATCTTGCTCCTAAAATGGACGATAATATTGTTTTCTTATTTATTAATACGAGCCATGTTGGAGAAGGGAGGGATCAAACACGAAATTTCAGGCGAAAGGTTGAATGTTCTTAAGCACTTGATATACAAGTTCATTACAAATATACTGTAAAAAGTAAAGAAATCGAACATAGAATCTTATGTGTTAAGTCTTAATGTTCTTAACCATTTGAACTGCAAGTGTATTACAATGATGTAGATTGTTGAAGGGGGAAATCGAACATAAAATCTCAGATGTAAGGTTGAGTGCTCTTATCTACCACTGGAGTTACTAGTCATTTACTATGATACTCTAGAAGGGAGGAATCAAATGTGGAACCTCAGTCCATGAGCGAAAGCTCTTGACAACTTCAATTATTAGTTCCTAGCTTCTGATCAATTTCTAACTGATGCCTGAATTTGAGTATACGGACATAGAACCAAATATGTAAGTTTGAATGCTCTAAACGAATCTACAAATCCCGTGCGATGATATTGTAAACAAAATCAAACATAGAGCATTAGATGTAAGAGTGAATCCTCTTACTGCTAAGTGCTAACTGGTGAGTGCGTTTGAGTATATAAACGTACATAATTCGATTGACCCTTTGCTTAATTAAATGAATTGATCGTGAAAATGACATGCATGAAGAGATAAAAATTGTAGTGTGATTAAGGCACCGCTGGCTTCGTATGAATTTCTTTTGTACTTCTTTTGACTATTATAATAATATTCTGCAGCCATGATCCTATGAGCAAGACAATTCCATCTCTCTCTCTCTCTCTCTCTCTCTCTCTCTCTCTCTATAAATAGGTCCCTAGGCTTTTACTTGTTCCCTACTACCATAAACCACACCCCTCTCATTCTTCGCACTTCATCCTTATTATTCCTATACTACCCGCACCACCTTTTCAGTCCCTCAGTAGACGCCATGAGCAAGCTTAATGAAAAATCTCAGATTCTTATGTTTTCTCTGCTAGTTTTTCTTCTCGTCCTTGCACCTTTGTTGTCCTCCTCACTAAGGACTCCTTACCTCTACATCATCACTAACCTCCTCATCATTGCTCTCGGAGCACAAGCCGGCGTCCTCTCATCCTTTTCCAAACCTGATTCAGACCATGACAAGAAGAACGGCTCTGGCGCCAGTTTTTCTTTTGCTCCCAAGCCTGTGGTTCCCACGGAGCTAGCCTCAGACGAAAAAAGGGTTGTTTCCCGTAATGATGAACATCAAACGGTTGTTGCTCCGCAATACGTCGAAAAGAAGGCTAGGGTTGTTGAGAAATCCAAGTCTGAGAAGATTGTGGACACTGTGAAAGTGGAGAGTGTGAAGAAGTGTACTTCTATGCCTAGCCTTTTCTTCATAGGGGGAGGTGAGACTTATCATGGAGATCACGAAGTGATCGAGGAAAAGCGTTACATTGAGGGAGAAGAAGAAGAAGTTTTCGAGGAGCTTAGTGGGCAAGAGCTGTTTGCCAAAGCTGAGAACTTTATTAGCAACTTCTACAAGCAGCTGAAGATGCAGAGGGAAGACTCATGGAAAAAGATTCATGAGTTTTATCACAAAGCCTTCTAATTTTTCTGCTGCAATTTTATAAATGTTGTTATTGTATGTCATAATCTAGGTCATTGGTTTTTTGGGGATTATGATGGGTCAGAGGGAAACAATCCATGTAATTTAAGTAATGGTTCCTCCTTAATATCATTATTTGCGTTTGTACAGAACTACTGAAGTTACTAGTTCAGACATATTAAGAAAAAAAAGAAAGAAAGAAAATATAATCTAATTATACATATATATAATTCCTTGTACTGAATCTCCATATATTTGAATATTATTTTATGGGTAATGAGTGATGAAATTTTATGATTGTCAAAAAAAAAAAAAAAGTGATGAAATTTTATGTTTTCTATTAGATCCTTACTGAAACATGTTATAAATTGATTTCAAGTTTCTCTTTTTAGTTCTTGCAAGCTTAACATTTGCAGTTGTTCTGTCTAATATACTCATCTGCAATCCAAGAACTGTTGACATCAGTGAAAATTAATCAACTCTAGCTCCAGTACTGTTTAAAAGAAAATCAAATTACAATATTAAGATGTTGTGGAGACGTCGGTAGAATGTAAGAGGTTATACCATACAAATAATATTGGGTGTGTGGATAGCAATAGCCATAATATTTGCTTTATAAGATAAAAGGTACTTAAGTAGACATGCATGCAGTGGCGGATTCAAAATTCTAATTTTGAGGGCCCAGTGTATAATATTCAAGTTTTATTTAGATAGAAATTTTGCATGTGCACGTAGCGTGCAAAATTTTTTAGCGGGGGAATTTGTCATGCTCTAGGTGGGTCTATAGTCATCTGCATTCATGTCGACAAATGCCAAAGCAATTTGCCGAGGGATATCAAGATCCCATGTTGAGTGTTGTCGATACGTTTTGCCAAATGTTGCCGAGATATTCTTAAAAGGCAGTTCATCAAACACTTGATGGACACAAAAATGTCTCATATCAAACCTTCAAAGAGTTCTAGAAGACCTTCACATGCATTTCTCCCGACTTTCAGAGGGTCTTGAGACCACCAGTTACTTATTTCCACCATCTAAAAACAATTAAAGAATATAGACATAATTAATGTCTTCTTTTTTTATAAATGATAGGAACTATACTTACACGGGGGGTGTAGTCAAATAAGGATGTAGAAGGATTTTAAAAGACTTTAGAATCTTGGTGTAGTCAACTAGGATTTTACAAGATTTTAAAAGAATCCATTCAAATACATGGGTAGTCAATTAAAGGATTTTAAAAGACTTTAGAACCCTGATGTAGTTAACTAGGATTTTAAAGGATTTTTATAGAGTCCATGCAAATCTATAGGTATTCAAAAATTCATAGATTTTGAAAGATTTCCTTCAATAAAAGATTTTGTAGGATTTGAGAAGGAATGGTAAGCATAACAAAATCCTACCTCCACCCCTAGGATTTCTTTTCAACCTCTCATTTTCTTTCTCTCTCTCCCCACATTGCAACTCCGGCTTTCTTTCTCAATCTCTATTTTTTCCGAGAAACCCATCCTTCCTTCCTTCTGACGTCTCAGCCACCCACCCCATCCTCTCAATATACAATCAATATTCCATTGTATACAATCGTATACAAAAGATAGCAAAGTTGATCATACCTTTGGAGATAGGACCGGAAGAAAGCGAGAGAGGGGGTGTGGATAATTGAAGGGTTTGAGTTTCATTTGCTGATGGACTCCATTTTTCCTACCTTTGCAACATCCATTCCTCTCCCTCTCTCTCGAATAAGAGGAATCACTTTTTAGAAAAATTCAAAAGCCGAAAGCTCTTTCATGAATGAATGATTATGGTGGAAGGTTTATGCCGTGGAGGACCATGGACATGGAGGACAGGGGTTAGTTGGGAGAACTGGGCATAGTTCTTCATTCACTTTCAAGTTTAATCTTATTTTTTATTTAAAAATAAATTTTAAAATGGCAAGAGAGTCTCTCAAAATCCATTCAAATCTTTAATCAAAGTCCATAAGAATCCTTTTAAATCTTAATCAAAATCCATAAGAATCCTTAAAAATCCATTTGAAAGTTGTCAGGATTCTACAATCCTTTGAAATCTATTACTTAAAAAAATCTTTTAAAATCCTGTGAAATCCAAATTGACTACACCCCCATAATTCATCTAAATTGTGAGAAGGAGAGTTTGAACTTCAATGCAAAGCATAGAACACACTATGATCTAGCCAACTTGGCTAAATCTAGTTCTAGAAACATAAGTAGTGTTGAAGAAGAGAATATTTAGTTGTTGAAAGTTTGGATATTAATGAGTAATAGCTTGTACTGAAGCAATTTAACATGATCAGAAAAAAAAAAAAGGACATAGTTTCTTGGAAGAATCATGGTTGGTGCCAAGAGAACAATCCACCAAAGCAAAAAAGATAATTTCTTAAAATGTTAAATATTATTTTTCCCATAAGAATATTAATGGTAACATTTACAAGCTAGCTATACAAACACTAAAAAAGGAGGATATATTTGTATCTCCACCTGCTCTTTGGATGGTAGTGCGTACGGTGCCAATAGACTGGAAATTCGAAGGATCTAATTGGTGTCCAAGTTCGTTAAACATCTTCTTTTTTTTTATCATTTTTTGTATCTTATATTTCTCTTTCTGGTTTTTTTTTTTGGACAAATATTTATCTTTCTGGTTATGTATAAAAAGATGAATCCCTTTTGCCCTTTCTATCTCTGTTGTGGTGGTAGTGAGTGAACAACAAGGACAATATTCGTGATTTAAGTATTCGGATGATCACATGGTCCTAAAGATCTCTCTATTATGCATATTGGAATGGACCATTTGACGTTATCAATTCATTTCCTCACTTATTTTAAGGGTTCATAGATCTAAGTGCTTAAGGATATTTATTCCAACACTTGAGATCATGTATTTGATTCTCTGTTTACGTTGAATATATAGTAGGAAATAGCTAGGACAAGGATTAAAGATAAAAATTTGAGAAATAGTGTCAAACATGTCTCTTTAGTTGGAGTTGTGTTTGCATTGCTTAGAACATGTTTGTGAAGTTATTTCAATGTGATACACATAGTATCAAAGCTTGATACCAAACAAACACACTATACCTACAAAAAAAAAAAAAAAAAAAAAAAAAGGGTGAAAAATTCAAGTTCAAATCGCAAGCCGACAGATCATTAACATTCATTTGATCAGTCGGAATTTTCTCGGAAGCTCAAGTTCGTCATTTTGGCACGGACGGCCGGCCACTATTTTGGTCTGGTCGATTGCCATGTACAAATCAACATTATGGACATTTTGCGAAATTTTAACCGGTCACCATATTGTTGCCCCCTCTATTCCTTTATTTTGAAGACCTTCCAACAGTTTACATGTCTTAGGAAATTTAGGTCAAATATACCACATAAACTCTGCAAGTATTTTCAACTTTACTTCGGAAGATGTGGAAAAATCATGTGTAAATGTACACTCAACCTAAAATAACTAAAGCAAACCTCATTAGATACTTCACCAAAGTAGATAATATGCGTATTACATCATGCTTCTACCTAACATACAATTATCCTCATCGATCCTAGGTTTTGGTTTGACATTCTATATGCTTAAAACTTCTGCAAGTAACAAATTTACTTAGTATGAAGCATATATAAGTCCAAAAAAGCAGATAGAGATATTATAATTTGAATGAGAGAGTTTTCAGTGTACCGGTAAGACGACCCGGTACACCAAGTGTCATAATACAAGTGGATAGACACTTGAACGAAAAAATTATACCCAATTATATTATGACGTTTGATGTTCAAGATTGTGTTTCCAGTACTCTAAAAATATATATGACCATTTTTGTTGGGACCAACAGAATATTTGTTGGGAAAGATAGGATTTGATAAAAGTTAATAAGTAAATTGACAGTCTTTAGATCAAACTTTTTCTATCCTGTGTAATTAAATTGAGCAGACAAAATATTACAATATCTTCCACTATAAAAATGGAAGTAGAAAATATAATCTCACAAAAAAAATGACTAAACTATCTCTTACATTCTCTCGAGAGCACTTTTTCTTCTCATATACGAGAGAGGCTCTCTTAGTTCTCAAACTCTCTTTAGTTTGGATTTTTTGATACATTATTTTAAATGTAAGGTTCCATCACAAATAGCCATGCATTTGTTGAATGTCATTCATCAGAACTTTTACATTCTCCCACTTCAATGTCAATGAATCGTTATCATATCATTTGTTTTTGTTAGTGTTGGTATTGGTGCCATAAGGTGAAGAGTTTAGGAAAATGAGTTGTCATCTTGTGAAGACTGAAGACGTCTCCATCTCGTGCAAAGTAAGGTTGCACAAAGGTAAAACTGCTTCATGGATCAGATCTAGGAATTGAGCTTTGTGTGATACTTTGTAAGAACCTTATTTGCACTAGTGGATTGGACTCAGTGGAGAGTTTCCGATTTTTTAAACCAGAAGTGGGTTTTTTCCGGCCAACAACTCTATTTGTTGTTTATTGTTTTTCTTGTTTACATATTTCACTCTTTGCATATGATAATATGGCCACCATGATTTGTAAATAGATATGTTCATGCAACTAAGTTTATAAGAGTTAGAATGTGCCCTGAACTAGACCGTGGTCAACTAAGAACACTTCAATAAACCAAGTTTTAAATTGATTAATTCCACTGTTTGAAAAGTAACAAATATGATCTTAGTTGATTGGTGTAATTGTTGACAAGTTAATCAAGCAAATCTAGATTTTTTTTATTACAGGTTATTCCGCGTGGTACCAATTTCACATAACATGATTAACATTCAAAACATGACCAAAATTCTTATCCAGTCCTGAACATCAAATGAGGTCATACAAACAAGGTCTTTGAAATTCCAAAAGGAATCAAGAGTGACCTCCATATATGGAAATAAAGGGAAAGGCTACCCCGATAACTAATTTGACCTACAAAAATAAAGTTTTTTCTCACTAGATGAGGTCGACTTAACTAAGTTGGCACTAGGTGGGGTCGGCTTAACTAAGTTGACCACAATAAAGAAAGTAACTAACACAGATATTCCTTCGATGAAACATAAAACTAGCAGCCCTATCACCCGACGAATCATAACCCAGAGTCTGTAGAGTACTGAGGGAAAATAGCCAATCTTACTATCTGCTGCTTCTTCGATGTTGTTAGATTATAGTAAACCAAAGATCATCTAGGCAGCCGCAGAATTATCCGCATCTTGTTTTCTTGGCTTTTCATATCCCATCGTATATAGCACGCCATCGGAAGTTGAAATTTTAGCTGATGATACATATCTCTTCTTGTGCGCAGGACCAGATTCTTTCTCAATTCTACAATAGCAAAGTAAATATGCATGGATTGTTTAAAAATATTATCAACAACATAATTCCAAAAACACAATTTTTTTAACTGAATATGTTCATACTCGTAAGTTGGTCTAGGGATCCTCTTCTTGTCACAAAGCACATTCAAATTCTTTATAGCTTCATTTTCAGCAACAACTTCAACTGACTCGGAGCTTATGCCGAATGTTTTGGACAACTCAGATAGAGCTTTTCTTGCAGCATGAAGCCTTGCAATTGCCATATGTTTATAAGAAGCCGAGGCAACTAAGATACCATCAACATACACACTAGCAGTACTTAAATTATGCCAATAATTTCTTCCCCCTTTGATGTTAACCAACTTTCCGTGCTTCTGGCAAAGCTTACACAACACTGACACAAGGTGATCTGACAATCTTTCAAGAGTAATTATAGGCTCCAAAAGAGGCTTAAATTTCTACAAATGTACCACAGCAGACAATTAACACAAAAACCACTAGTTAGAGTTCAAACAAACTTCCAAACCCTAATTAAAAACTCAATGAAAGGTGTGAAGACCTGTATTTTAAAAATAATACTTATATGTTAATTAAGTGTTAAATATAGGGGTAAATATCAGTTTACTACCCTCATGTTTCATGGTTTTCAACATTTAGTACATCAAGTTTTTTTCGTCCCAGAGTCATACCTAAAGTGTAAATTTTGGGACAATCTCATACATACGTTAGTCAAACTATTAAGTCTCATGTTAAGTGATGATGTGGCGCCCATGTGGACAATGATTGGACGACACGTGTCATTAAAGGGTCCACGTGAATATTAAAAACATTTAAAAAAAATTAAAAAAAAAATTTGGGCGTTCACCTTCACCCCTCCCTCCTTGTCCCTCCCTTCTCTTCCCTGCACCCAACCTCCCCGCACACCCACCCATTCCCCTCCTTCTCCCTCCCTTCTTTCCTCTACACTCACAACCCTCCTCCTCCTCCTCACAACCCTCCTGTCCACAACCGTCATTTCACAACCCCAACCCTTCCAGTGAAAATCAGTCTAACGAGGAGGTTAGATGCAGCCATAAAGTAAACGAAAAATTACCTTGCAATTTGATTCTCTAGTTGTGATTTGCCATATTCTGGAGATGGGGTATGTGAGATATATGAGTATTTGGTGACGTCACGTGTCGATCCTGGACGTATGTCAGGATCGGGGAGTGACACCTCCTCACCCCCACCAAGCAAGACACCGTCTACACAGTTCTGGGCTCCGTCAACCCCGACATCCCTTGGCGCTCCCTCTTCCCCGACGACCTCTGCCTCTCCGCCCCTCATGGCGTCGTATGCGACTTCTTCTACGAAATCCCCCATGAGCTTCTCGAAGCTGAAGAAGCTGAAGATTCTTGATCTGGGTTACAATTATTTTTCTGGAAATGTTCCTGAATTGGTGGGAAATCTATCTGAGCTGGTGAATGAGGGGAATGATTTGGCTGCTGCGGAAGGGAGAATGACGGGTGTTGGGTCTGAATTTGGCATGGGCATTCGGGATAGGGTTTGGGGATATGAGTTGTATGCGTCGGAGAAGCAAAACCCAAAAACCCAAATACCAAACCCCACAAAAATAAAAACCCAATTTTTTTTTTGCAGAAAAATCAGTTTCAAGCAAAAAAGCTTCAATCTTTACTTTACACAGTTGGGTTTTTCTCAAAGTTTTCAAAACCCACCTCAGGAACTCCAAGAACTTACATGATTTGATCCAAAAATTAAAAAGAGCAAATAAGTTTTCTCTCAAACCCTGTTTCCAATTTCTCCCTCTATCTGCTTCTGTTATTCTTTCTCATCAGTTTTGAGCTCATCCCAGTTGCTGAATCTACCATTGACATCACCTCCTTGGAAGAAGTGTGCGGGAGTGTGAGTGCAGATGAGGGGAATGGGTGGGTATGCGGGGAGGATGGGTGCATGGAAAAGAAGGGAGGAAGAAGAAATGAGGGGGTCAGGAGGGGTGAAGGTGAACCCCTCATCTGAAGAGAAGAAAGGAGGAAGAAGAAGAAGAAGAAAAAAAAAAAATCCACGTGGACCCTTTAATGACACGTGGCGCCCAGTCATTGTCCACATGAGCGCCACGTCATCACTTAACGGGAGACTTAACAGTTTGACTAACGGATATATGAGACTGTCCCAAAATTTACATTTTTAGGCGGTGTAAGTTAGGATTGGGGTATGTCTATATAGGGGTCGAAGTTTTGCTAAATTACTGCACTAACCAAATTACCTACCGTCCATATCAAAATTGTGTCAGAAAACTATTAGGTAATGGTACGGTATTTGTACCATACCATAAATTTTCGGTATGATAATGGTATTCAAAATCATTAGGCCATCTTCAACCGAAGGGGCTATGTTTAGGCGCCGTCCAGATTATAGCCCTGCAAGAAATTATTTTTAATGAACGCTGCCAGCCCATATTTATATATCATCTCCAACCGAAGGAGACTATTTTTTAGCCCTCTCAATAATTTATTATTTTTAAGTTTGTTCTTTAACTTTATTGGTTAATTGAATTAAACTACCATATTTATAAATGAGTAACTCTCCATATTTCTTATCTTTATGTAATCTTAATAATTTTTCGGAATGCTATGTTTGTTTTGCTTAAAAAAAATATTCGGATAGGAGTTTAAAAAATGTGAAGAATTGAAATAAAATAAGGTAAGATAATATGAAATTGTGAAAAGAATGTGAGAAATTGTGTAGAAATGGCTTAGATACTTATAGGAAAAAAATTATAATTTTTAATTATAATTTTTTTTCTTAAATTTCATCTTTATGAAAGAAAAAAAAATCAAATCAAATCCAATGGCTAGCTGACGTCAGCCAGCATGTGAGTTGCTGACAACTGGCCCAGCATTTCAGGCTGGTTGGCTTCAATTGCCCAGCCCGATGGCTATGGGCTGGAATTTGGCCCAATGGGGCCCCTTTTTCCTTTGGCCTAGACCTTCATTAGAGATGGTTTTTTCTTCATTTCGGGCTATAAAAAAGCATATAGCCTTATGGCCTGATCCATTGGAGATAGCCTTACCGGTGGTATAACGTACGTACCAATGCTATTAATACTATATTATTTATTTATTCATTTATATATATAGTTAGGTATTATTATCATATTATGTACTTTATATTTTTTTTCCTTGTTGTTTATCCAAAATCATCCTCCCACCCTCTCTTTCCCGATAAAAAAAATCTAAGCCTTCTTGCCGTCGCGATTTCATATTCTCTCTCATCTTGACGTCGACTTCATCTCCGTTTCTCCAGTTCTGGCGATTCCCTCTCTCTCCGCAATCCATCTCATTTTCTCTTTCATCAAATTTGGTTGTCTTTCTCCCTAGCGTCGTCTACTAGGAATATATGTATTTTTTTTAGGGATGTTGGGTTCTTTCAGCAATTTTTCCATCTATTTACTTTTTTTTTTTTTAAATGAATCTCTATAAATTCTCTATAATTAAATAAAAATGTTTTAGAAAAACAAGAGAGTGGCCAAAAGCAAGTCTCGGCCTTGAGTTGGGTAGAAAAAAAAAAAATCAAATTTTGGCCAAATGAGTGGCCCAAAACAAAGTGGTAATTACCATTATCATATCATGCAAACCGAACTATTTGGCATGTCAAAATTTGGTATACCAAAAGTTTGGCACGGTAATGGTAATAGATTTTGCTAGACAAAAAGTTTGATATGGTACTTGATACAGGGATTGTCATACGGTAATCGTACCAATACCACCCCTATACCTATACATATGATATATCTATCCTTGTCGAATTGGAGAAAAAGAGACCAGGAAAGAAGAAAGAGAGACGGAACTGGAGTTTTTGCTGGAAGAATATTTATACAGAGAGATATATAGAAAATAGAAAGCGATTAGGGTTTAGAGAAACAAATTAATATTTTAAGGTTGGGATTGGGATGTTTAGAGAGCGGCCGCCTCTTCTTGTTATAAATATGTATCTGTGCGGCAGTGCTTGCTCTTTCGAAGCATGAAAATTGAGAGGGAGAAAGAGATCGATTGAGAGAGGGAGGGAGGTGTTACATCCCACATCGTCCAGGGGAGTGGATCATGTAAGCCTTATATGTATATTCTCATCTCTACCTAGCATGAGGCATTTTGGGAACTTACTGGCTTCGGGTTCTATTGGAACTTCGAAGTTAAGTGAGTTCGCACGAGAGTAATCCCATGATGGGTGACCCACAGGGAAGTTCTCGTGTGAGTTCCCAAAAACAAAACCGTGAGGGCGTGGTCGGAGCCCAAAGCGGATAATATCGTGCTATGGCATAGTCGAGCTCGGGATGTGGTGGGGGCCTGGACCGGGATGTGACAGGAGGACTGTGGAGTCACTTTGGAGCTTGCTATGTATGGGATTTTATCAAGGTGGTGAACTCTTGTAATAGAGAGTTGGAGTAATACTTTAGAGTCTATGTAGGGGAAATACGATAGACTTTTATAGAGATTGATTTTATTAAATTTTGTTGTCGAATTTTATATTATTATTTATCTCATTAGTTGATTACTCTTGTTAAGTGTTACTTGGATATGTGTACATTATTGTTTCGTTGGATGTCTGTTTGTTATTGACTATGGAATTACTCTTGGTTGAGAATATATTGTGGAATATGTGAATGATAAAATGAAAGTATTTGTGAATCATTCATGATGTGTCATGTGGTTGGAGATTCGGAGTTGCAAAAGGAATTGTGGAAAATAGGGTAATGGAAATGATCCTTTGTGTAGTTGAGCCAAACTCTTAGTAGGTACCAAGTTTCAAGCGAGCCCATAGTGCACAATTTCTTTTAGGGTAATTCGGTATTGGAGACGAAGGGTTTTGGCTAGACAACTAACAAAAGAGGAAATTAAGTTGCAGGGGGTTAATTTGTATAATAGAACATTTGAATCACCACTGCAGAGGTAATATGTATGGTATGGGACGTGCAGGTCTGCGCGTTTTATTATATAGATTAACGGGTTGAGTAGAGGATGTTAAGTCGCATTGCATTCACACATTGTCATTTTAATTTCCATGACCGGTAATATTTTATAGTTGAACTGTGTGTTGCCTCGCACACGACTGTTGACGAAGAACTAATCTCGCCTAATCCTTCTCCACAAAATTAAATATATACATAAAAGAAAAGGTTATGTCCCTACTGAGCTGTCGAAACTCGCCTCTATATTGTTACACAGATTTACAATCTAGACCGTCAAGAGGGTAGGCGGAATGAGGTCGGACTATATGTGAGGCTAGAGTTTGTATTTATTTATTTTTAGCCTTGTAAAGAGTTCTTAACTTCTATTTATAAGGGAATTAATTTTTCATACTGTTTCACTAAGTTTTTATTAATTTATTTAATTTTTAGCTAGCGGTCCAGATATGGATTTTTCTACCGATCTGGTCCGGGGCGTGATAAAAGGTTTCCATAATTGTTATATAAAATGAAACAAGCAAATGAAATACGCACCATCCATAGTTTGTCCAGATCAAAGTTCAAGTCAATGTATATAGCAGCTGCCACTGACTTCACAATATCTCCAAGAACATGACTGGGTTGTATAGTCCCATCATATACAAGCTGTTTGGACCAAAACTTAAACTTTGGGCTCCAGAAAGGGGCTGGCCCAAAAGGGGGCCTGAAGGAAGAGTCGGTCGAAGCCCAGCAATTTGGCTGAAGCCCAGCCGAAACCCAGAAAAGCAGGAAAGGGCATCTTCTGACTTGATGCAGCTCATGAAGGCCACTTGCCCACCTACCCAAAGGCCAAGTGGTATAGACTGACCAGCTACACAGCCCATAAAGTACTTTATGGTGGCATTACATGTAAAAAAGCTGATGAGTCATCACCCTCAAACCGCATTCGGGCAAGGCTGCTGCTACAGGAGGACATGCTGGGTTGTCTATAAAAGAAGAAAGAGAAATCAGGATTAAGGACACTCAATCAAACAAACAAATGCAAGCACAAACTCTGCTCAAAGCCAGATTTGACTTCAAAACGAAGCTGTAGTCAGCCCAAGCCTTCATCCCTCTCGGGACAAGCCTTCATCCCTCACGAGATAACCTTTCCTTCAAACCTTTGTAATAGCTCTGCTACCTTGTTCAAGCTTGCTGTAGTCTCGATTTCTCATTGTAAACCCTTCTCTCTTTACCTCCCTCTAAGACCCTCAGAACCTTGATAAGCCACAAAGATAGGAACCAGCAAGACGATCAGGCTTGCCCGACAAGGTTAAAACCTTGCACGACCTTCTTTGTTTTTGTCTTTTCATTCATTAGCCTAGCAATATGTTGTATACTTCCAGTTGTATTCAAGTTATTCCTAGTAAGATGACTATTAAAAGAACCTCTCAGTGCTTAGACCCGATTTGAATATATCTTCATGGTTCAAATCAGATCTAAGTGCTAAGTAGGGGTGGGTTCGGTTTAAATCGGTTCGGTTTTTTGCCAAAACCGAAACCAAACCGAAATTTCGGTTTGGTTCGGTTCGGTTCATTTTTTTTTCGGTTTTTTTCGGTTCGGTTTTTTCAGGTTCGGTTTCGGTTTTTTGTTGTTTTTTTTTTCAAAAAATGAAAAACATTGAAATTTTAAATTTTAACATATCCAACACAATCATAACATAAGCATTCTAACTAGAATCAAAGACAATGAAAATAAACATTTAAAGTTGAACTAAAATCATCAATCAAGTCTTCCAAAGTCCAAACTAACAACTTCACAACACAAAAATCGTACAAATGACTTAGAAAAGTTAAATTGTATGATGTTGTTCAAAGAGCAAGGTTGTTTGCTTGTAACCGCATGTTGACAACTTGATTAATAAAAGTAATGCGTGGGTGGATTTATTTAGTGTGTGTTGGATTCTTTTCCATCACAAATTACCCAAGTAATCTACCCGAAATAAATGTTTATGGATTCTGTTACATGTTATATGAGAGTAGATTTGGAAAAGAAAGTTGGGGCAGAAGTAGACAGTGCTATGGAGATGGATGTAGGTACTTCAGGAGGAGGTTTGGTTCCGGAACCTTATATGGGGGATAAATAATAGGTTAGGGTTTAGAGTTTTTATAGGCTTTTTTAAAATATTTTGAGCTTAAAGTTTGGCAACACATTGGGTTTAGCACATTTTAACTTACAAATTGGGTTTAGAAAATAATACCCAAAACAAATAATTAAATAAAAAAAATTAATTTAATTAATTCGGTTCGGTTCGGTTTAGTTCGGTTTCTAGATCACTAAAACCGAACCGAACCAAAAGAATTCGGTTCGGTTCGGTTTTTTCAATTCGGTTCGGTTTTTTCGGTTTCGGTTCGGTTTGGTTTTCGGTTTTTTTCGGTTTTCGGTTTTTTGAACCCACCCCTAGTGCTAAGCCCTCGGGCATGTATATTTGATCAGTTAAAAGTCCTTGGCCTCAAGGCATAAAAAAAAACCTTATGTGGACTTAACCCATCCACGATAGTCCTTGATAAACAAGAAGTCCGAAGTTACTTGGGGCGCAAGTAATCGACCTACCACTTAGTTTTATTTCTATTATATGATGATTATCATAGAACGTTTATGCATGGAATGGATTCTGATAGGAAGCCTCAAGGCCTACACCTAAGGCCCCACAAAGGCACATATTTGGGTTCATTCCGTTCTGCGGTCTAGAGCGTTTGAGTAGAAAGAACGAATTCTGATAGGAAGCCTCAAGGCCTACACCTAAGACCCCACAAAGGCACCTATTTGGGTTCGTTCTATCTCTCGGACGCAGGTAATCAGAAGTATAATAGTTATAAGACTCCTGCAATCAATGGAACAAGTATTATGTATTCGAGTACTGGTTTAGTAACCGATGGGAAGCCTCAAGGCCTACACCTAAGGCCCTACAAAGGCACCTATCATAACTAACCCGGTTTCTCGGGCACATATATACACATACAACTAAAACTCGACATCCATTTCACATCTGCCATGCTAAAGATGGCAGTGGCACGCCTGAGTACTTAGAAGTTAATCTTGATTGTGAGCCTCAAGGCCTACACCTAAGGCCCCACAAAGGCACCTTTCAAAGTTAACGTTGTCCTTCTCTTCCAGCCTTGCCCGACCAGCTTCGCCCGACAGAGCCCAACCGTGAAGCAGAAGCCCGACAGCAGCCCTCAACCGACGCCAAACCTCCAGGGGAGCTGTGCATCTCGCCGACCAGGAAACTTGCCCGACGGGAATTCCTGACGCGAACACAAGCCTCGTCTCATATTTTTCATTCCATTCCGATACCGCCTTGGCAAACTCCCCAACCTAAAATTTAAACCAAATTGCTCATAAAAACAAAAGTAAAAATACCATTACTTAAAGCTGCCACAAATCTTTTAAACAATTTTCAACAAGAAAAACACAATGAAAACTTACATCAAAAGGACCCGCTTTTGAAATATTAACTTATGTGTGACACAGTTTCATTTACAAACTTCTGCATAGAAATAAGAAATTAATGTTCACATTAGTTAGTTGGTAATCAAAAGCTCATATAATATGTTAGTGACTATAATTGTATATACACATTTTTTTTCTCTCTTTTATGACATATCAGTCTTTCCTCAAAACACATGGGGTCAACTATATTTAACTTCTTATTGAAAAAGATGTTATTGGCATTTAAAGAAACAAAAACCTTCATCCTGCACGAGTTTAATACAATTTTTTTCCTTATATTTCAATGTATGATGCTTTTTTTTCTTTTAGTATGCCAAATTGCCAATAATAGTTCCTCTGAAAATTAAAAACCTCTACAATTTGCAAATTCAACTTTTCAACTTAAAAAAAGTACTAAAAATGATAATAATACAGTATGTTTGTAGCAATTAAAAGAAATCAGAGAGAGCACAAACAATGACCTTATCATCGAGAGCAGGTGAATTGTGGCGAAGGTAGCCATAAAAACCATGTTTAACAGCGGCGCATGCGAACTTCACCATATTAACATTGGCGGAGCGGAAGCTTAGATAAGTTGCCTTGATCAATGTTGGGGTAGGCAAGAAAGAGGTGCCTACTCATAGCGATTTCAAGGGCGGCCTGGCCAAGCCCCTTGAGACGCTTATATGAGGGAGAGTAAGTGATGGAGGAGTGTGTGAGAGCTTGCTCTAGAAGTCTCTTGTCCTTGAAGTTGTGACCTACGATTTTCTCCATGGCCGTCACTGAATCTTTCATTTCCGGCGATGGCTGGAGCTCGCGATTGAGGGACGCTGAGGTAGTGAAGAGTTTCATGTTGCTGAATTGGAATATCGCCGTTGATGTGTGGTGAAGTAAAACTAGCTAGTTGGATTTGGAATTGGAAATACCAGAAAATTCTCTTAAGTAGTGATGGAAAGCAATTAAGTTAAGCAACCTTATTAGTAAAAGTAAGGAATCTATTCCCCATTTGCGCGGAAAAGAATGTTAAAGGAAAAGAAAAAAGAATAAGGGTAATACAGTGTGGCCGAGGTTGTCATGTAGGGATTGGTTGATGAATCATCGGAATCGATTCCCCATTTGCATCAAAAGTTTAAACATCTTGAGTTTCTCAACTGTTAACAACGGATTTTGCGTTAGAATGCCTTCTATGTATCATTGTGACAGAAACACGAGTGTGGTACATTACGTGTTTTTATGTAAATGGTGGAAATTTTTATTTTTTAAGTTATTAAATTTTTAACACATATATCTTACCATTTATAGTGACACGTGGTATACCAAATCTCTCACTTTTCAGCATCTCAACCAGACATTTCGCATCCACTTCTACTTCAATCTTCCGCAACCCCTTTTCCAAGCATTCAGGGGTGGTTTGGGAGTGAGGTGCTTAAAAAAAAAGCACCCATGAAAAAAAGCTGTGAGGGTTTTAGGTGTTTGGTAAACTAAAAAAAATGGCTTATTTTGGAAGCTGCTGTGAGAATAAGCTGAAATCAAAGGAAAAAGCTGAAGCAGCTATTTGCAGCTTTGGAAAAATGGCTTTTTTTTCAAAGCACACAGAGCTACAGTGCTCCTTTAATGAAAAGACCCACTATCAGACTGCTTTTTTTTCCAAAAGCACTTTTACAAAAAAGTTTACCAAACACTCTGCTGATTTATTTCACAGCAGCTTTTTTTCAAAGCACAACAATACCAAACCAGCCCAGTGAGGCCAGTGCGCATAGCTTCTGCCTCCGCCATAAAGCTCGACTGACAATGAAATCCTCCTGCTCCCTCAGCCATCACTAAACAGCCTAACGTCGATCTTGAGCCGCCCAGCAGTTGGTTGCTTTGTTCACTGTGGGTTTGGGTCATTTGGCTGAGCGCATGGTGCTCTGATACCATTTAGCTTCATGCAAGATATCTCATTCCATCAATGTGGGATTCATTCTCAACAATGTCTAGGTAAGCTCCTTGCACTGACTAAGCACCATACCTCACCTGCAACAATTAATGTTAGCAGTGAAACCACCTAATTGACGACTTTAACTTTTAAAGAGTACTTCTATGCCCAATCTGCTCTGGTAGCTTTAAGAGCCGAGACAAGGACAAACTTTCACTAGTTTCGTGTTGTCTCTCCATGTTTTCTCAACTTTAATTCCGAGCCATCGCAGGGCTCGTAACTAAATTAGTTGCTAGCATTTACCCTCGCTATCACTTTTAAGTTAAACAAAAACAAAAAAAAAACAAACATAAAATTGAGCTCCTTGACTAGCATAAGACTCTACTTCATTGAGTTTCTATTGTTGATTGTAGGTCACTTGCTCTAGATCATATAAATTTTGATACTAAAGTGCTATGTCGAACTTAAACTACCAGTAAACTCTATCCAACCATGCCAACACTTGAAACAGGGCACACGCGGTCTGAAAACTACGGTGAGCACAAACCACATGTTACAGGATCAAATCCTAACCTAAATCCTATAGGCATGAAACACATTATTTTCCTAAAATCCATGGTTATTCTTGCAGGACTCCAGCCATACAGAATTTTCCTCTAACCTATGCATTCAAATGTCAAATGCAACAGGAGGTACAAGAGCCTACCACACATACAAAGCACATATATATCTCAGGAAGAAGAATAAAAAATCAGAGTTGTATCATATATAACCAGATTCTTGTACAGCACAGATCATCGACGAAGCTGCAGAGTTGTCCACATCTTTTATTCTCGACATTTCATCTCCTGTCATGATAGCACACCATCCGCGGTTGCAATTTTATCTGAGGATACAAATTTCTTCATATGTTTTGTCTTGATTCTGTGCTACCCATAAAAATTTCTCATTGTCATGGGTTGCGAAATCTGGTGGTGCACATGAATATAGAACATGATTAACATTCAATCCATGACCAACATTCTTATTTAGTCCTGAACATCGAACGAGGCCATACAAACAAGCTCTTTGAAATTCCAAGAGGAATCGAGAGTGACCTCCAAATATGGAAATAAAGGGAAAGGCTACCCAATAACTAATTTGACCACAGTAAAGAAAATAACTAACAGACTTATTCCCTTGAAACAAAAAACAAGCAGCCTTGTCAGCCAACGAATCATAACCCAAAGTCTGTAGAGTACTGAGGGAAAATAACCAATCCTACTATTAGCTGCTTCTTTGGTGTTGGTCATAGCATCAGATTGTAGTAAACCCACGATCATCAAGGCAGCCGCAGAATTCTCCGCATCTGTTTTTGTCGACCTTTCATCTCCCATCATTTTTAGCTCTAAAGTTGCAAGTTCAACTGATGATACAAATCTCTTCTCACGTGCAGGACCAGATTCTTTCACTCTGGTACATTAGAAAAGTAAATATGCGTGGATTATTTAAAATATTATGACAACATATTTCTATAAACACAAAAAAAAAAAAAAAATAATAATAATTGAAGAGTTCGTACTTGTAAGTTGGTTTAGGGATCCTCTTCTTGTCACAAAGCACATTCAAATTCTGTTTAGCTTCATTTTCAGTAACAACTTTAACCGACTTACAGCTTATGCCGAATGAATTGGACAACTCAGATAGAGCTGTTCTTGCAGCAGAAAGCCTTGCAATTTCCATATGCTTATAAGAAGCCGAGGCAATGATGTAACCATTAACAAGTACACAAGCAATACTTAAATTTTTGGTATCATTTCTCGACCCCTGGATTTCAACATGCATTCCATGCTTTTGGCAAAGCTTAAACAACACTGTCACAGGGTGATCTGGCAATCCCTCGAGAGTAACTATAGGCTCCAAAAGATGCTTGAATTTCTACAAATGTACCGCAACAGATAATTAACATAAAAACTGTTGAAGGATAAGCATTATTGCAGAATTTCTTAAACAGATTGTTTTTCATAGTCTGGGTTTAAGTTCTTGTCATTCACGTTTTGTAATAGATGACTAAGATTATAACATTATAGACCGTTGTATGTATGCCTGTTGTTATAGCAGCCATGTGTTTTTAAGTGATTAACGTGTTGTGCACGTAATTGAGTCATGCTGCAAGTGCGAAGGAAGCAACGGCTATATTCCAGTACTGTGAAAATTTGTAGATGAAGGTGTAGAGTTTCCAGATTAGTCCGATGAAGAACTCACTAAGAAGAAGCAGATCGTGATTCAAGACCTCATTACAAAATACAAAGGCATTGGGACTTATTCAGGGGGCTGTATCCGACGAGATCTTTCCTCGGATTGAAAATTTAGAAACATCAAAGGAAGCTTAGGACGTCTTGAAGCAGGAATACAAGGGTGATTCACAAGTTATGGCGGTGAAACTTCAAGGTATTCGTCATGATTTTGAATATTCTAGAATCAGAAATGGTGAAGCATTGTCTGATTATTTGACTAGGCTGTTTGGATTGATTAATCAAATGAAAATCTATTGCGAAGAATCGTCGAATAAGAGGATTGTAGCAAAGCTATTGATTAGTCTTATCCCAACATATGATAACATTGTGTCTGTGATTGATGGAACTAAGAAAATCAGTGACTGACCCCACTGAGGTTGTAGCAACTCTCAAGGGTTTTGAAAAAAGATTGTTGAGGCATGCTGAAGCTAGAGATGTGTCTGAGAGGGATTTCAGTTGTCTCGGTATTCAATCAAGGAAAAGCTCACAGGCTAGTGGTTCCAAGAGCAAGAAGTATTGGAAGAATAAGGAGAAAATGGGGTTTGTGAAGTCTAATGCAGTTATAAAGTACAATGGAAGTAGGGAGAATTCAAAGGAGATTTGCAGGACTTGTGACAGTTTACATTATGGTGAATGTTGGTTTAAAGAGAAGTCAAAATGCCCTAAGTGTGAGAAATTTGGTCACAATGCCAGGGATTGCAGAAGCAAAGATAGTGCAACAAGTTCACTATGCCAAGGAAGCTGGAGAAGAAACTGCAATGCTTTTTTGCCTGCAATTCCGCACCAATTGTTAAGAATGAACATGTGTGGTACATTGATAGTGGTTACAGTAACTATATGATCTCACATGAATCATTCCTTATCAATGTTGACAGAGATGTAACTATAAGAATCAAAATGGGTTGTACAACCATTGCAAATGGTACATTAGTTATTGAGACCAAGAATGGAACTAGAAACATCGAGGAAAAGATGCTAGTTCCAGGATTGGATGAGAATCTGTTGAGTGTGGGGAAAATGATAAAACATGGTCATTTTCTGGTATTTAGAGATGACAAGGTTGCAGTCTTTGAAGATTGAAAACTTGAGCATCATGTGGCTACTGTACAAATGATTGGAAATATGTGTTTTCCTCTTATTATGGAGGATATGAAACCAGCCGCATTGAAAGCTACTGTTGAAGAAGATGCTTGGTAATGGCACAAAAAGCTTGGTCATCTAAATTTCCAAAGTTTGCAAATGTTGGCAACTTGGCAGAGAAAGAAATGGTATATGGTTTGCCGAAGTTGAGGGAATCAGATGGAGTCTATGAAGGATGTGTAGCTGGGAAACAACACAGAGAAGCTTTCTGCAGATAAGTACTTGGAGGGCAAGTCATCCACTAGAGTTGATAAACTCAAATGTGTGTGGTCCTATGCAGGTGACAATATTTGGTCGAAATAGATATTTCTTGACATTCATTGATGACTGCACAAGAATGTGTTGGTTGTATTTCTTAAACATAAGTCAGAAGTGTTTGAGATTGTTGAGGCCCAAAAATGTCATAAGCAAGCCCAACCTAGCCTCGAAGCCCAATTGTCATGCAAGCCTATATTTAGGCCTAAATACATGCAAATGAGCGAGATCGAGGAAGAAACATATTTACAAACGTGTCATGCTACAGTAATTAGACAGGATGTTCATAAATCACGCCATGCCTATTTGTCATGCCAAAATAAGCCCAAGTCACATACTCGGGGCTTGTCAAGTGAATTGTGGTGTGGATGGTTACGAAAATTCATCGGGCCTATGTTGAATCAAGGTTACGAAAGACTTTGGGCTACTTGGGGGCCTAAACATCCTAGCCCATAACCTTTGAAGTCCACGTAGGCAGGTATAAGAGAGAATCAACCTAGTTTACCTGTTTCCCTAACAAGCTAACTAGTTCAGTTGGGACTTGTTTGGACTCAAATTTACACTATCGGCCAGTGTAGTCGAGGCCGTTAGATGAGTACCATTTTTAAACCGTGGGATGATGAAGTGGTTGAGATAATTTTCAATTATTATTATTAAGAAATAATATTGTGATTTTAATCATGATATTATCTCTTAGTAATATATTGAATTATTTAAACCTGGTATTTGTCTAAATCCCAATTGATTTGAATAATGATGGAATACGGGGATATGCATAAAGCACGGCAGCAGATAAATATGTATGCAGGATGAGATGATTATCATGAAAAGCACAAATGGTATATGCCTTTTGGTTTTTGGCCACGTAAATGTGTTTTTTTGGGATTATATTCCATCTTATTTTGCGTGCATGGATACACCTGGATCAATGTGGTGGAAGTAGAGTTCTAGTTAGACTAGGTGACAGTCTGGCGGCATGGGTTTTTTTGGAAGGAAAACATGGGCTTTTTAAAGCATGGTGATGGTATTGTCAGATTAAAAGCAAAGTCATAAGAATTGATGATATGCTTGCCGTGTGAAAGGGTTTCAAAGGGACACATGTTGCTCATCTGATAGAAGTCTACGAAAATAAAGAGACTAAGAAGATTTCTGCCGAAATATATTAGAAGATAATATCAGTTGTTTTGGGATTGTTTTGGAGTATATTCGGAAAAGGACTCTTTTGGATTGGCGGTCAAGGAAACTTGGCTATAAATACAAACGCAATGGTAAGGGAAATGGGCCTCCAATTCAACACACAACTGCCCTGCGCAAACTCTCTCAACAACCTTTGAGATTTTTATTTTCTCTTTTCGCTGACAAATCTTCCGTTGGCATCAACAGCACTGTGAAAGCAACCGGTGACATCTTAAGTCGGCATAGATAGCTCTGTCGCTGTAGAATCAGCCGATCTCGCAACATCTTCCGTTGGCATCAACATCACTGCGGCGAGGACGATTGGTTACCTATCCAAGTCTCGATCGAGAAGGATTTCTGAATCCTTATTGATTGAGGTCATCTCATTAGCCTTCTCGGCGAAGTGAGGTGTTACAGTTTACTGAGCTCGGCGCATTGCACGCCGAGTTATTTTATGATTGGATACTCTCAAGTGGGATTTAGAGTTCGGCATTCAGACGGTCAAACCACGTTTACTATCAAGACTTATATTCGCTTTGAGTATTTGTGCCCTTACACTTTGGTGTCGATTCGGCGTGAGTTTACTCTGACGAATAACATCACTGTGACAGAATCCGACGACTGCGATTCGTGAACTTCGTAAGAATAGCAGCCTTGTCTTCAGGTTCGAGAACCCAAGAGGCCGAGACGTGTTCCTTCCTCGGTCGCAATCGCAAGACGCAGAAGTCAGTCGCGCGCCCAACGCAACATCAACAAATTTACTCCTCAGCCGAGCTCGGCCGACGAGTTGGCACGCCCCGCATTCACCGAATGACGTAGTTAGCTTATAGATTACTCGGCCTGCGCGCCACGTAGGCTTGGTAGTTTTTAGGGTCAACATGACTAAACCAGATTCCAGCCCTAAGTTCACGTGAAAGCCCTTCAAAACAGGCTTTTCATGCTGACTTTCCCTTCTCAGCTTATGCAGAAGTTCAACGAGCGAAATCCATGAGGCACGCTACTAAAAGTAGCGCCTACGGAAAGCTAACCGGGAAAGCTGTGCCTCAAGAAGAAGACACGTTGCAGGTCCTAGAGTCTAGCCTCTTTACACCAAAATAGGGGGTAGCAGGAGAACTGGGGAGAAAAAGGGGAGAAAAACAAGTCCAAAATAGAGAAAACTTGGGAATGGATCATTCTACAAATATATGTCGAGAAACTTAGAGATCCCCAATTCCCCAGTCTTCACGCATAGAACCAGAAAGGCGAAAAAACACCACCTTGCAACCTTAGTATTTTTCATGTCCTTCTTATAAGTATCCCAGCCATCGTAAGCCTTGCTGCCACCCTAGGAAACCCAGATTATCCAACAGAGAACACCATACAACCATGCCAACTCATTCTCTTGTTTCCACATCACACTTCTCTTGATCAAGTCATGCCTAAATCATGCTATCTTCGAGTCATTGATCCAATCAAAATATTTCCTAAAGTGTGCTAATTCTTTCGAGATATTCTAGGACTTGGTACGAAACCGAACCAAGGGAGATAAGAGGACGTTCTCAAAGCTCAAGTCTACCTCGACCTAAAAGTCCCCTAACAGAGATTTTCAAGAGATTCGAAGCAATGGCTGAGCTTCAAAGTAGATATCAAATCAAGAAATTGAGGAGTGATAGAGGTGGTGAATATACTTCTATGGAGTTTCAAAGTTTTTGTGAAGATTTGGGACTTGAGAGGCAGCTTGCAGTGACATATTCTCCACAACAATTTGGTGTTGCAAAGAGTAAGGATATGACCATTGTTGATATGGCCAAGAGCATGCTGCATGATAAGAAATTACCTTTCTCTTTTTGGGGAGTAGCAGTCAATACTACAGTGTATATTCTCAGCAAATGTCCAACAAAAGCAGTGAAAGATGAAACACCATTTGAGGCATTCAGTGGCAGAAAGCCAAGATTTAAGCATGTCAAGGTGTTTGTGCTACTGTCATGTTCTAGGGTTGAGGCAGAAATTGGATGAAGCTTTTGAAAAATGAATCTTTGTTGAATATGAAAAAATGATAAGGGTTACAGGATTTACAATCTGATTGTCAAGAATATTTTCCTTCAAGAAGTGTGATATTTGATGATAATGGAACTTGGGAATGGAAAACTGAAGAAGATGTTTCAATGTCATTTCCTGTGAATTTAGATTTGAATGAGAGGCACAAGGAGATTGAAATGACTTAGGTTAACACTGAGAGATAAGTTCAGCTAAAAGGGAGAAATTCTCAGCAACATATATTTGTTGATTCACATAGAGTTTGGAGAATCAAGTAATTCACGTGATACTCCAGTAAAATTGAAGACACTCGGTGATATCTAAGAAAATGTAATGTCAGTATTATTGAATATGAGAGATAAGAAGAAAGTTGCATCAAATAGTGCTTGGAAGAAAGCAATGAATTTGGAGACTGAAATGATAGAGAAGAACAAAACATGGGATTTGGTTGAGGATAAGCCAATTGTTGGAGTCAAGTGGGGTTTCAAGACCACATTGAACCTAGATGGCACTATACAGAAGCACAAGGCAAGGCTTGTAGCCAAAAGTTAACCTAAAAGTCTGGTATTAACTTCAACTATTGCACTAGCTGCAAGGCTAGACACTATAAGAACGTTGATTGCTTTAGCATCTCAGAGAAGTTAGAAATTCTACCAATATGATGTCAAGTTTGCATTTCCAAAGGGTGTTCTGCAAGAAGAAGTCCATGTTGATCAACCAGAGGGATTTGTAGTAGCATGAGCTGAAGACAAGGTTTATAGATTCAAGAAAGCACTTTATGGTTTGAAACATGCACCAAGGGCCTAGTACGAAGAAATTGAATCAAATCCATAAGTGTAGTTTCACAAGGATTCCAAGTGAAACTACTCTCTATATCAAGACAAGGGGTGAATCTGAATTCATTATTGTGTCAATCTATGTGGATGATATTATCTATACTGGAAGCAGTCTTGAGTTGATAAATGAGTTCAAAGCAAACATGATGAAGCGAGATGAGGTGACATATTTGGGTTTATTGTCGGAAATTGTTCAATTTGAGCATGGGATTTTCATAAACCAAAGAAAATATGCATGGACTTTTTTTGGAAAATTTGGATTGAAGGATTGTAAACCAGTTAGTACTCCACTAGCTGTGAATGAAAAACTGAAAAATGATGATGGAAGTGATCTTGTAGATGAAGCTTTGTACAGCAAAGCCTGATATAATGTTTACAAGTTTGTTATAAAGGTTTATGCACAATCCTACCAAGAAACATCTTGGAACTTCCAAAAAGGTCCTAAGGTACATTCAAGGTACTTTTGGATTATGGAATGGAATATGAAAAAGGGAAATCATCACCGTTGATTGGATATTGTGATAGTGATTGAAGTGGTGATGAATCTGATATGAAGAGCACTTCGGCCTATGCCTTTTCATTTGGTAGTGGGATTTTTTCTTGGGCTTCAGTCAAGTAGCACCGTGTAGCTTTATCAACTGCAAAGGCTAAGTATGAGAGCTGCAGAAGCGACAGCTCAAGCAGTGTGGTTGAAGTTTGTGTTGGAGGATTTTAGTGAAGAACAAGGAATCCTGTGTTTCACCAAAGATTAAAACACATTGACAGGAGGTATTACTACATCAGGGAAACTTTGCAATATTCCAACGTTATCAATCTCATTGATTGCAAGTCTGAAGAGCAATTGGCATATATTTTTACTCAAGCTTTGCAAAAGGACAGATTCTACATGCTTAGAGGATTACTTGGGAGTCAAATATGCAACAAGTTTAGAAAAGAGGGTTGAAGTATAAGCATTGGTGCAGATTTTATTCAACAGATTGTTTTTCATTTTTTGGGGTTTAAGTTCATGTTGTTCATGTTTTGTAATAGACCGTCGGATGTATGCCAGTAGTCATGCTGCAAGTGTGGAGGAAGCAACGACTATATTCCTTCCTCTTCAGTGTTTGTGATCTGTAACTGAATCAAATCGAATCCAAGAGGAGCAATATACTCCACTTTTCTTTCTTCATTTTCTTTGCAATTCCAGCTTCTTGTGTTCATCAATTTCTCATTCATTTCTATTGCAAAACTTACCAAAACAATACACAAACCAAGACAAACACTAACCAAACCCACTAGTTAGAGTTCAAACCAACTTCCAAACCCTAATTAAAAACTCAATGAAGGTTTCCATAAGTGTAATATAAAACGAAACAAGCAAATGAAATACGCACCATCCATAGTTTGTCCAGATCATAGTTCAAGTCAATGTATATAGCAGCTGCCACTGACTCCACAATTTCAGCAAGAACACGACTGGGTGGTATAGCCCATCATATACACGCGTCGCCTCATTTTTTCCATTCCATATCGATACCTCTCTGGCAAACTCCCTTACCTAAAATTTAAACCAAATTGCTCATAAAAACAAAAGTAAAAATACCATTACTTAACGCTGCCACAAATCTTTTAGACAAATTTCACCAATAAAAACTTACAAAAAAAGGGGGTAAAGAGGCACCTGCTTTTAAATACCAACTTATGTGTGACAGTGTTTCATTTACAAACTTCTTCATAGAAATAAGAAATTAATGTTCACATTAGTTAGTTGGTAATCAAAAGCTCAGGTAATATGTTAGTGACTCTAATTATATGAACACATTTTTTTAAGAGAGTTGTTATTGTGATTCTAAAATTCTCATTTTACACTCCAAACTTTTTATAATTAGAAAGAAAAATACGTATACAAAAAGTGTAAAATAGAATTTTTAGAATGCAAATAATTGTTCCCTTTCTTTTTTCTCCTTTTTCCCTTTTTTCATGTTATGATATATCAGTCTTTTCTCAAAAACATGGGTTTCAAATGCTTTGTGAGTCCCAACACCCAAAATAACAGATTACCGTAGTGAAGCCCCTTGTTGGTTCCCTTTAAAAAAATAAAAATAAATAATATTTAATTTCTTATAAAATAAATAAAATAAAATAAAAGATGTTATTGGCATTTAAAGCAAAAAATAAAAAATTTCATTCGAGTTTTATTACATTTTTTTTCTTCTTATATTTCAGTATATGATAATATTTTCTTTTAGAATGCCAAATTGCCAATAATAGCTCCTCTGAAAATTAAAAACCTCTACAAAATGAAAATTCGACTTTTCAATTTTAAAAAAGTATTAAAAATAAAAAAATTGTTATTAAAATTTCAAAAATCTCATTTTACAATCTAAACGAGTGTAGAATGAAATTTTTGGAATAACCTCATTATCGAGAGCAGGTGAATTGTGGCGAAGGTAGTCATAAAAACCATGTTTTACAGCGGCGCATGCGAACTTCCGCTTACTAACATTGGCGGAGCGGAGCTCTGATAATTTGCCTTGATCCATATTGGGGTAAGCAAGAAAGAGGTGCTTACTCATAGCGAGGCCAAGGGCGGCGTCGCCGAGCACCGCGAGACGCTTATACGAGGGAAAGTAAGTGATGGAGGAGTGTGTGAGAGCTTCCTCTAGGAGCCTCTTGTTCTTGAAGTTGTGACCTACGATTTTCTCCATGGCCGTCACTGAATCTTTCATTTCCAGCGATGGCTGAAGCTCGCGATCGAGGGACGCTGAGGTAGTGAAGAGTTTCATGTTGCTGAATTGGAAGATCGATCGCGGTTGATGGTCTTGGAGCAATTAAGTCAACCTCAACAGTAAAAGTTAGACTTAAAAGTAAGACTAAAGAACGTTAAAGAGAGAAAAATAGAAAAAGTGTAAAACAGTGCGGCCGAGGTTGTAACGTGGGAGAATAGATCCTCTCCGGATCTTTTTCATTATGACATCTCCAACCGAGAGCGGGTCAGATAACTCGTTTTAACCCTTTGATTCTTCAAAATATTAATATTTTAATAAACAGTACAAGGTCATATTTGCTTCATTCTCCAACCGAGGTCAAAGGGGCATAGGGCTTTGTTTTAGCCATGTCACAAAAAACATTCTCCAACCGAGGGTCATAGGGCCAAACATAATTTATTATTTAAATTTAAAAACTACAACTTATATTTAAAAACTACTACTTAAATTTAAAAACGACAAATTAAATTTAAAAACTATAAATTAATGGTGTAGGAACGGTGAATGAATAGTTTAGGTATTTATAGGAAAAAAAATAGAATTTTAAGAATTTAAAACAAAAAAAGGGCCCAAAAAAAAAACAAAAGAATTTTTTTTTAATCCAACGGCTAGCTGACTAGCCGTTGGATTCAAATTATAGTTTTAGCATTAACTGACAGGAATACATTTATATTATTTAGATTCAAATTTGAGTTTTAGCATTTCAGCCCTTTCAGATTCTGTGGGATCCTCTCAGATTCCATGAGCCCTCTGGTCTAACCCTTGGTTGGAGACGGTTTTCGGGCTATTTTCAGCCCTATGGCCCTCTGGACCATTCGGTTGGAGATAGCCTCAAGATCATCAAATTAAGTAATCCGGATTTTTGAAATTTCATCCAACGGTCAAAATTTATTATAACTTTCAAGAGGTCAAAACAAGTGCACCGTTGGATGAAATTTCAAAAACCCAAGTCACTTGATTCAATAGCCTTGGCGGAAGAGATCCAGAACTTGGGGATTGGTTATAGTGTTGAGGCAATTAAGTAAGGAAAAGGATCATCGCCGGATCCTTTTTCTGGGAATTTGGGAGATCTCGTAATCGTGTTCATTTATAATATATTTTACGGTCAATTTTTGTTAGGTACTATTTATATTTAATTTTAAATTTTAAATAATTTTTAAACGCATGATGTACGATGAACGGACACGATTACGAGATCTTCCAGATCCTTTCTGATCCGGCGATGATACTTTTTCCATTAAGTAAAGCAACCTTAACAGTAAAAGTAAGACTAAAGAATGGTAAGGAGAAAGAAAAAGGAGAAAAGGGCTAAAACAGTGAGGCCGAGGTTGTCATGTGGGAATTGGTTGATGAATATTGAATAATGGTAATCTATTCCGATTTTTCAGAGAATCAGTGGTGTGGCAGGACCACATAAACCAAATAAAATAAGAAAATTAATGAAAATAGTTTAAAAATTTTGAGTTTTAACAATAAGGACAAAACAAAGAGTAAAGTAAATAGTATCATGATTGACTTTTTAGTGTAAAAATATGATTTTTCGTTAAAATAAATAGTACAAGAAGTTTTTTTGTTAAAGTTCTCATCAAAATGACCACATCTAACCAAATAGGAAATTACATTTTATTACGTTTAATTTCAAATTACATAAAAATCCATACATGATCTTTAGAACAATGTTATACATCAATTTATAAATTCATTTTTTTTATAAGACTTTGAATTCATTACAATGTTAAAATTCTATATATTTTTGTTATTGAGATATAGAGTTGCATCTCTTCATGAAACAAGGTCTTGAGTTCTATATACATTCATAGCCGTTGTTTATCGGCAATAGAGTGTATTCCCAAATTCGAGTTGCTAGAGAGTATGAAATACATAAGTTCGCCATAGTTCTAATTGTTTGTATTAATCCTGTACATATCTAATGCTGTGATCTTCTTTATGATTATTAACATTGAAATTCTTTTATTATTTTCATATTTTCTATTATCACTCCAACAATTCTAAAGACAAAATTTTCATGCAATAATTAGAAAAATATGGATTTAAGGAGAGTGAGGTGGGTATTATGGTGAAGAACTATCATGCAAAGTGGAGGGAACGGTGCCGAGATCTCGATCTGTCCAGAATTTGAGAGAGTTTGTAATGTTGTGATGTTCTGAGATTCTAACTAAACCACTCGGAAGATCAAAAACTTAATGAAGACCGAGATCTCGATCATGCCCTAACCGAGGCGAAAAAGTTCAGTAGCATAATTCTGAGCACTACAATCCTCAAATCTCTAGGTAACATCCTTGCGCTGACTAAGAAGAACCATATCTCACCTGTAACAGTGTTAGCAGTGAAACCAGCTAATTGCTGATTTCAACTTTCAAAGTGTACTACTATGCCTAATCGAGATCTCGCTCCAATCCAATCAAAACAAGGACAAACTTTCATTTGTTTCATTTCAGTGCTTTGTGGAACCTAAACAACCAGTAAACTCCATCCAATCAAACAATCACTTGAAACGGGGCGTGGACAGTCTGAAAACTACGACGAGCACAAACAAATGTTACATGCTCAAATCCTAACCTAAATCTAGAGGCATGAGACACAACATTTTCCTATAATCCATGGTTGTTCTTGCATAACTGCAACCTCTTAAGTTGCATACGGAATTGTCCTCTAACCTATGCATTCATATTTCAAATGCAGCAGGAAGCACAAGAGCCTACCATGCATATATCTCAGAACATAAAAAGAATTAGAGTT
The DNA here is from genome assembly GCA_035220775.1 of Malus fusca. NCBI lineage: Eukaryota > Viridiplantae > Streptophyta > Magnoliopsida > Rosales > Rosaceae > Malus > Malus fusca. Next base: position 29,848,999 of record CM069069.1, read on the forward strand.
GCATCATATATAACCAGATTCTTGTAAAGCACAGATCATAGACGAAGCTGCAGAGTTGTCCGCATCTTTTATTCTCGACCTTTCATCTCCCACCATGCATAGCACACCATCCGCAGTTGCAATCTTGACCGACGATACAAATCTCTTCTCATGTGAAGGACCTTCATCTTTCTCAATGCTGCATTTGAAAAACAAATACAATTATGCATAACTACAGAATAGACAAATTAATTCCAATAATAGAGAACATTTTTCTTCAAATACGTTTAGAGATCACGATAAAGGTAAAGAGATTCATACGTGTAAATTGGTTTAGGCCACTTCTTCTTGTCACAAAGCTCATGCAACTTTTGTTTTGCTTCTTCAATTTGAAACTTACCATCATTTACGGCAATAAACTCCATCGATCTGCCACTTACACCCAACGATTTCGACAACTTAAAAAGAGCTATCTTAGCAGCATCGAGTTTGGCAATCTCCTTCTGCTCAGAAGAACCCGAGGCAACAAACACGCCATCAACATAGACACTAGCAATACTTTTGGTCTCATCTCTCCAATGCTTGATATCAACATGTTTCCCGTGCTTCTGGCAAAGCTCAAACAACACTGTAACGGGTTGCGGTTGACTTTTCACTTCTTCAAGAGTAACAATAGGCTCCAAAAGGCGCCTAAATTTCTATAAATGTACATCAGCAACAACAACAAAAATTAACAGGTTATACCCAACTTCTAAACGCTTGGAAACTTAACAAAAGCTAATCAAATACACACCATCCACAATTTTTCCAGATCAAAGTTCAAGTCAACATACATAGCTGCTGCCACAGACTCCACCATATCCGCAAGAACCTTAGGAGCTCTCACAGAACCACGATATACAAGCAGCGTCTCGTCTTCTCTAGTGACAGCTTCAGTAAACTCCCTAACCTAAAATTTAGAACAAATTGCACAGAAACCCCCAAATTAAAACCATTCAATTAACAACCCAAATCTCTGACCAAAAAGAAAAATCAAAAACCCAAATCCTTAATAAAACAAAAGAAATTATCTCGACAGATTCATTAAACTCCTTAACCTAAAATTCATAGCAAATTGCACACAAATCCTAAAATTAAACCATTAATTGACAACAACAATCCTTTAAGAAAATTAACCCGGAAAAAACAATGGGAAAAATCTTAAAAGAAAACAAAATTAAAACCTACGAAACAGTTGAGCTTTTCCAACACAAATCCAGACAACAAGAAAACACAAGCAAGAACAAAAACCCAAGTAAATGTTCCTCTTTTTGTTCTTTCTTTCTTTTCACACATAATCCAGAGAGTCACAAAAGAATGAAATCGATTGAGAGCAAAGAGAATAATTAATTAATTATAACGAACCTTATCGCGGAGAGCAGGTGCATTGTGGCGGAGGTGGCGGTAAAGGCCGTGCCGGACAGCCACACGTGCGAGCTTCTCGGTGCTGACATTGGCGGAGCGCAGCAGAGAGAGAGTGCCGGGGTCGACCCCAGGATAAGCAAGGAAGAAGTAGTTGCTGAGGGCGAGGCTGAGAGCGGCGTCGCCGATGAATTCGAGGCGCTGGTACGACGGGGATTCGGAGTAGGAGGAGTGGGTCAGGGCTTCTTCTAGAAGCCTCTTGTTCCTGAAATCGTAGCCCACGATTTGCTCCACGGCTGCCACGGACTGCTGCATTTCCGGCGACGGCTGGACCGTACGATCCACGATGCAAATCATGATTTGCGGAGGTTTTTTGTAATTTAATTTTAATATTTATGGGTTTTATGAGGTTGGCACTTGGAAATTGGAGACTAGTCTGACAAGTTTTGAGTTTAAAGCACCTGGTTCGTGATGGGTGGTACTTCTTTAAAGTGACCAGCTTTAAACAGTGCCAAACCAAGGGAAGTGGGGAAACGGGTTATTATCAAATTACAATTGGGATTTTATCTCAGTTGCGTCGTTGTCTAATAAATATTTGTTACATGTTTAAAAAATACGTTATCCGTCTAATAAATAATTTAAGTACGGTGAAGTAGTGACATGAAAAGGAAAAAACTCTCATCGTAGTGCTAAATTCCGGTTATATAACAAATGTCAAGGGTTTAAAAACATAGAAATTTTAACAAAAATATAGACAAATAATTATGGGTAAAACGATGCAATGGAAAAATATGATTGACGGATTGAACAACTTTGAATACGATAATATAAGTTGAAATCCAATCCAACAAAAAATAGAAAAAAAAATCTTTTAAGTTTAAATCCAATCGGGAAATTTAGAAAAATAACCAGAATTTAGACCCTAAATAGAATTATAGCCATCTTTTTAAATTTATGATAATTATAACCAAATGTTGATATGAAAGCAGTAATATACTCTTAAAATAGAAATTGAGAGATAAAGAGAGTTTGAAAATAAATCTTGCAAAAATTTACGCGAAATTTGGAAAACTAACCAAATTTTGGATCCTAAATAGAATTCTAGCCACCTTTTAAAATTTTTGATAATTATAACTGTTGATGCACAAAATCAGTGAGGACTTTGGTACAACAGAAAGTGTTAAGTTTGTGACCTTCGCTAGATTGCTCCGGTCACTAGTGTGGATAAGTATGTAAATGGATAGAGACAGGGAAGCAAACACAAGATGTACGTGGTTCACCCAAATTGGCTACATCCACGGAGTAGAAGAGTTCTCATTAATTGTGAAGGGTTTACACAAATACATAGGTTCAAGTTCTCCTTTAGTGAGTACTAGTGAATGGTTTAGTACAAATGACATTAGGAAATATTGTGGGAGAATGATCTTCTTTTATAGAAGAGAGTTTCTAGCTTTGTTCTGACATTGACACATGTCATGTTGTGATTGGCTTCTGATGTTGACACGTGTCGCGCTATGATTGGCTTCTGATGTCAACACGTGTCGTGCTGTGATTGCCTCCTGGTTGGAGGGAAACTCTTATGGGTCCTTGATGGTATAACGTTGACCGGTGCTCGGTAGTTTCGGGATTGGTCAAGTATGGTACAAACAGTGTTCCCCTAAGTTCCCAAATGAGGGAAGCTCCTCGGTTGGGGACTTGCAAGATCCAAGCCGCTGAGTAATCACGAAACTTCTAAGTAGCGAAGTGTGGTATTATTTTCACTTGCCTTTTATGTCTCATATGTAGATGTGGCATCTTCTCTGGAAGTATTTTTCCTCCATCCAGGAGTGGTATCTTTAACCGGTGGAGATGCAAAAGGTAATATATCAATTTCACTTGAAGCTTACTTGTAGTTTCAGGCCTAGTCAAGCGCGATACAAACCATGTAGTAGAAGTCCCTCAAGTCGCCGGAGATTTGCCGAAAGAGGTGACAGACAAGGTAAACAATCAGAGTTCCAAGCAATCAGTCCCAAATCAGAAGTTTGATTTCGAGTTCCGGCTGATTGTTCTCATTCTCCCTATCTTGCAGGCAGCAAGAAGGATAAAGAGATGAAAAAGAAGATGAGATGAAAAAGAAGATGAGATGATATGAGATACTTTTTCTTTTGAATAAGTAACTTTCCACAGGCTTATTCTTGAACTGGGCTGGAGGGTTTTCTGGTTTCCTCTAGAGTATAAAGTCGACTCAAGAATTTGAGGGTCAAAACAAGTCCATCAAATCTAGAGTACGTTCAACCCTGATGATATGGTCATTCAGAGCACTACTTCTCAGCGACTCATCTATGCTTAGCAACTTCAGTGTAAAGAGCCAATATTGTATCAATTGTTCTGAGGTATTTGCCGAAAGAATTCACGACCTTGACAACAGTTGAGGATAAGTACTCGAGAGCAATGTTAGGCAAGCAACCATGCAAAGATTCTAGGCAATCATTTCCAGATCGGAAGTTTGATTTCATGTTCCGACTGATTGCGCTCTTTCTCTTTGTCCTGTAGGTAAGAGCAAGGGCAAAAGAAAAGACAGGGAAAAAACATGATATGGGATACTCTTGCTTTTAACCCTGATGATATGAGATACTCTTGCTCTGGTGTGGCTTGTTTGCAGAGGTATTATCGGGGGGAAAAGAAGCTGAGTATTTCGAGAGACTCTGCTGAGAGTGCCCTCTCGGATGTGAAGAAAGGTTGAGCATTTTTTTATTTGCAGTCTGCCTGGCTATGGAGGATGAAGGTCGACATATATAGGAATTGTCCCAACAGCGAGTAGTAATGTTGTTCCTTTACCCTTCTCGGTCATAGCAATGTAATGGGAGCTGCAAGATTCACGTGTTTTAACTTTGTCAGAGCACTTTGAAAAAATGGTCTGTGGTATCTGGAAAGCTGATGTTGCGTGTGAAGATTGCAGATAAGCTTTATCCAAGGAAATCTGGCTCTCGAAGTTCGGAGAGCGGTGCCTCTTCGGTTTTCGAACAAGCAATCTTGTCGGGGATCTGGCTCTCGAGATTCGGAGAACGGTGCCTCTTCGATTTTTGAGAAATCAATCCTGTTGAGAGTTTGGCTTTCGAGATTCGGATAGCGGTGCCTCTTCGATTTTTGAGAAAGCAATCCTGTTGGGAGTCTGACTTTCAAGATTCGGAGAGCGGTGCCTCTTTGATTTTTGAGAAAACAATCCTATTGAGAGTCTGGCTCTCGAGATTCGGAGAGCGGTGCCTTTTCGATTTTTGAGCAAGTAATCTCGTTGGGAGTCTGGCTCTCGAGATTCGGAGAGCGGTGTCTCTTTGATTTTTGAGAAAGCAATCCTATTGTAAGTCTGGCTTTCGAGATTTGGATAGCGGTGCTTCTTCAATTTTTGAGAAAGCAATCCTAGTGGGAGTCTGGCTCTCAAGATTCGGAAAGCGTCGATTTTTTGAGAAAGCAATCCTGGTGGGAGTATGGCTCTCGAGATTCGGAGAGCAGTGCCTTTTCGATTTTTGAGCAAGTAATCCTGTTGGGAGTGTTTTCTCGATGTGAGTAAAGGTTGGACATTTTTGCCAGTCTGCCTTGCCACGGAGCACGAAGGTTGACACACATAGTGACTTTCCAGTTATCAAGCAGTGGTGATGTTCCTTTACCTTTGTGGGTAATGGTAGAGTAGCTGGACCTTCAAAATTTATGTATCTAAACTTTGTCCGAGATCTTTGGCAAAGTTATCTGTGGTACCCGATGAGCTGATGTTGCGTGTGGGGATTGTCGACAGAATTTACTCAGGAAAGTCTGATTCTCGAAATCCGGAGAGTGGTGCATCTTCAACTTTTTAACAAACAACCTTGTTGCCATTTCTTTTATAGGGGCACCAATTGTGTGCAAGAAGTACGTTCAGAGAGTTATTGCTTGTATGAATTTTCCCCTTATTTTCGTACTTCAGAGATTTATTGGACCTCATTTCTCCTTTATCATTTCTAAAAATGTCTGGCCCATCCGACCGTCGTTTTGACTTGAACTTTGGTGAAGAGGCAGCCATGCTTCCTCAAGACAACATATGGCGCCCATCCTTCTTATCCCCTACTGGTCCTCTTACCGTTAGGGACTCTGTGATAAAGAATGATATGACTGCTGCGGTGGTGGCCAGGAACATTCTCACTCCCAAAGATAACATACTACTTTCCAAACGGTCGGATGAGTTGGCTATTAAGGATTCTCTGGCTCTCAGTGTTCAGTGTGCAGGTTCTGTGTTTAATATGGCCCAACGCCTATTTGCTCGAACCCACCAAGTTGAATCATTGGCGGCTGAAGTGATAAGTCTCAAACAGGAGATTAGAGGGCTCAAGCATGAGAATAAACAGTTGCACAGACTCGCACATGACTATGCTACAAACATGAAGAGGAAGCTTGACCAGTTACAGGAATCTGATGGTCAGAGTTTACTTGATCATCAGAGGTTTGTGGGTTTGTTCCAAAGGCATTTATTGCCTTCGTCTTCTGGGGCTGTACCGCGTAAAGAAGCTACAAATGATCATACTCCGGTGCCTCCTCCTTCTAGGGTTCTGCCCAGTACTGAGGCTCCGAATAATCACCCTCCGGTGCCTTCTCTTTCTGGGGCTCTGCCGACTGCTGAGACTTCTCCTGAGCAACCTTTGTGAAGGCTCCCTCTTATTTGTTTATTTTGATTCATGTATATACACATATTTTGATTCATGAAGGCTCCCTCTTCATTTCAACGTATTGTGTTAAATACACCAAAGCCTTCTTCACTAAGTTCTTTGAATTTTTTCTTTTGTTGAAGCTTGTATATTGAAGCTTTGTAAGTGAAGCATGTAGGTTGAGGTAGTGCTCCCTTAATTTTTCGAGTGAGGAAAGCTTCTCGGTTGGAGACTTGAAAGATCCAAGTCACTGAGTAATCGTGAACCTTCCAAGTACCGAGGTGTAGTAGCATATGGTGGGAGTCCCCCAAGTCTCCGGCCGAGGGAGTTGACGAAGAAGGTGTCTTGCTAGTAGCCAAGTTTCCAAAGTAACAAAACTTCACCACTTTCCTTTCTAAGTGGAGCCCAAAACTCCTCATTCATATATATTTGTTATGAAAGTTGTTAGGCCCAAAGAAGATGAGGCCTAGGCCCTTTTTTTTTTTTTTGAATTTCCGAATTTTTGAATTTCTGAAAAAAAAAAATATATATATATATATATAAACTTTATAGGTGAAGCTTTGGTGTTGAAGCTTTGTAGGTGAAGCTTTGAGGTTGAAACTTTAATGGGTACCATGAATTGATTTTGCTTCACATTATCTTGATCAAGAGTGTGTGAAGCTTTTGTCATTTGTAGTTGAAGCTTTGTACGTGAAGCTTTTGTGTTGAAGCTTTGTAGGTGAAGTTTTTGTGTTGAAGCTTTGTAGGTGAAGCTTTGGAGTTGAAGCTTTTGTAGGTGAAGCTTTGGAGTTGAAGCTTTTGTAGGTGAGGCTTTTGTGTTGAAGCTTTGTAGGTGAGACTTTTGTGCTGAAGCTTTGGAGTTGAAGCTTTGTAGGTGAAGCTTTGAAGTTGAAGCTTTTGTAGGTGAAGCTTTGGAGTTGAAGCTTTGTAGGTGAAGCTTTTGTGTTGAAGCTTTGTAGGTGAAGCTTTTGTGTTGAAGCTTTGTAGGTGAAGCTTTGGAGTTGAAGCTTTGTAGGTGAAGCTTTGGTGTTGAAGTTGTGTAGGTGAAGCTTTATAGGTGAAGTTTTGGTGTTGAAGCTTTGTAGGTGAAACTTTTGTGTTGAAGCTTTGTAGGTGAAGCTTTGGTGTTGAAGCTTTTGTTGGCACCATAAATTGGTTTTGCTTCACACTGTTTTGATCAAGAATGTGTGAAGCTTTTGAGAATTGTAGTTGCCCTCCATTGATGAAGCTTTTGTTGGCACCATAAATTGGTTTTGCTTCACACTGTCTTGATGAAGAATGTGTGAAGCTTTTGAGAATTGTTGTTGTCCTCCATTGATGAAGCTCTTGTTGGCACCATAAATTGGTTTTGCTTCACACTGTCTTGATCAAGAATGTGTGTGTGTGAAGCTTTTGAGAATTGTGGTTGTCTTCACCATGCGATCCGTATAATCTTTTGAGATAGAGACATTCTCCAACTCTTCAGCGGGTTGTGCTTGCTAGGTGAAAGAGTCATCTCGAGGATCGTCGGGTTGACTGTTTGCCACCGTGAAGATCTAAGTTGGTTTCGTCTAGCTTCTGGCGAATAGTGTACAAGTCATCCGCAGAGTGTAAGTGATAAGTCTGGAAAATGTGTTGAGAAACAAACAGTTTCCTCAATTCCTCAAATGAGTCTACCGTCTCAGGTGGAAGACGGTAATACCAGTTTAGAGCTCCGCCAGAGAGAGTGAAGGGGAAGAGAATACATCGCTCTTTGTCGGTGTGTGATAAGCTCATATTTACACATTTTTTTACATCAAATTCTCTCGTCTTTTCTTAGTTAGTTTCTTATATTTTTGAGTTATTTACTTTGTTTTTGTGTTTTATCGAATTTATCTAGCTAAGAAAATAAAAATAGCATAAGTGTGATTTTATGTAATAATTTCGTCAAAACTGTTTAAGCTTTTAAATTAAATAAAATATATATATATATAATAATAATAATAATTCATGATGATGTTTGAAACATCATCATGGTTTGTTTTTTTTATAAAATAAGAAAAGTGGGAGCTTAAGGATGTGCATGTGGGTGTGTGCGGCAATGAGGAAATAAGAAAGAATAATGGCAGCTGGAAGGCAATGAGGCAGTGGAGATAACGCAGAAAGAAAAAGGAAGGTACAAAAGCAGTCAGCAAATAATAAAAAAGGAGGCCAGTGGAAATAAACAAAATGGGTGAAGTACTGATGGTAGAAATAAATAAGAGGGCAGTAGCTGGCAAAAGGGGGTCTGGGGGATAAGGAAAGAAGGGAGCTGCCTTTTGGCAGCTGGCAGCGAGCACGGGGACAGAAAGGAAATGGCTCTCGGCAGTGCTGCCTTGGGCAGCACTTGAAGCAGGAGACGCCAGGAACGAGAGGACTGAGAAACTGTGCAGCTGCAAGCTGCCTTGGCACGCGGAAAGAGGACGGGCAGCGGAGAGCTGCTGTGGGCAGCGAGGGAGACTGGCGCTCGCAGGAAGGCTGGAGCGCAGGAGTCTGGCAGTTCAGCCATGGCGCGCAGAGGACAGAGGAAGAAATTCCTCATTCGGTTAATTCGTTCCAAATCTATGTTTTATTTTATGTTTTAATTTAAGAATTATGTGTAATTAATTTTTAGTAGTTAGGGGCTGTTTTGAAGCCCCGAATATGATTGTAAGTTTGTTGTGATATTTTGTTTGAATTACTTTTGTGGAAGGATGAAAATTGTTTCACTACTTATCTCATTGATAAATTCTTTATGTGTTTCTATGGATGCATACATAGTGAGCATATCTAGGATTTTAATGCTATGAATATATGTCTGCCTGCCCTTGTTGAATGAGGACCTACATATATTCTACAGTAGCACTTGTTAATTGTGGTTAACATGTGAATCGATTTCTAGGATAAGTAAGACAACACCAGTACTTACGATGCCTTGTGATGACTCAAACTCTTTTTATTCTTAATGATTTCTACTTGTTAAATCTATGAACACACCATTCTAGATTGCATGATAGGAACTAAGTTAAGTTGAAAACACCATTCTCTTAACATACTACGTAAGAAAGAGTAATAGGTTGTGTTCTAACATTGAGCCAACTTGAGCATCTTCATCCAGAAATAAAAGGAATTTGAATAAAACGTAACATACTTGCATGATTATTTGGTGGTGGATAGCATGTCCCCTAACTCATTTTCTTAACTTGTGAATTAAAATCTATTGGTATTATTTAAAATCGGTTTCTGTACTGTTTTTGTACGATTTAATTTAAATAGCTAGAAAACTCCAAAAATCCCAAAAATTTGTGTGAACATAGCTTGGTGAGTCTAGTTTTGTGTCATTAAGTCTTGTTTAAATATTTTTAAATTAATTTAGAATAGATTAGCAATCCCTCCTAATCCCCGGCCTAGAACGATACCCTACTTACATCTATACTACAATTGTCAAAAAGAGGGTTTAATTTGTGCGTTAGTTAATTTTCGCATCAGTGTGCATCCAGTATGCCATGGTGGACTCAAAGAGGTTAAGGTGTTCAATCGGGTCTTCATTTCCAGTATAGAGTTGCAAGCCAAACTTCTGCTTTGTCTTTGCTTGGAGGGGGTGTCGAGGATCCTCCTTGTAAGAGGGCCATGCCTAGGTTGGTTCCAATTAGGTATCTCAGCTTGTCGTTCGGCCTTTAACTTGTTTACTTCCTTAAGGAGCTGTAGGACAAGAGGGTCCTGAGTGGAGTCATGTACCACTGGAGCTTTCTTTCGTAAATCTTCATCTCATCTTGGAAGTAGGAAGGTTTGATCAAGAGCATGTGATTTTTTCCTGGACTCGTCGTACTGACTTCCAAGATATGTTTGTCGGAACATCTCTGAGTCCCATATACCTTCGTGTTTCTCTAGCACTTGTTGCCCCTTCCCCAAATTGGTAGCCGGTCTAGGACATGGAAGGGGACCGAATCTTTCAGAGACTCTTGGGTCATTGATCTTCGAGCTTACATGGATGAGATTGTCTCGACGTTGCTTTAGGAAGTCTCGACAGTCGTGAAAGACAGCTTTCGATCCTTCCACTCCTTCTGTAAGGAGGTGCCTTCCTCCACTCCTTTTGCTTTGGGTCGAAGCAGCTGGGTTGAGAGAAGTCTCATGTTGGTCGCCATTTTGATGAGTAGCTCGCTCCTTAACAGAAATACCCATGTCGAGGGTAAATGACCCTCTGTGTTGGGGGGCACCCAGTTGATGGTTGACTTCCACTGGGGTGATGAGCTCGTGTGTTTTAGTATATCTAGCCTCGTTGAGCATCTCGAAGACCTTCTCATACTGCTCTTGGAGGATCTCATTCTTCATCGCTATCTTATTGTTCTAAGCCTCCAGCTCATTAACTTTAGCCTGAAGAGCAAACTTCTTTTGTTCCTTCTTTCGTTGCTTCGCACCAGGTGCGAGGGAGGTGTTGTTCTGCGTGCTGTGACTTCCTTCGCTCCCCATGTTGGAAATGGACGCCTGGTCAAAAGAGAGTGTACGAATGGTGGAAACCAGCTTGACAAAGCTGAAGATAGTAGGAATAAATGCGATTCCCACAGACGGCGCCAAATGTTGATGCACAAAATCAATGAGGACTTTGGTACAACAGAAAGTGTCAAGTTTGTGACATTCGCTAGATTGCTCCGGTCACTAGTGTGGATAAGTATGTAAATGGATAGAGACAGGGAAGCAAACATAAGATGTACGTGGGTCACCCAGATTGGCTACGTCCACGGAGTAGAAGAGTTCTCATTAATTGTGAAGGGTTTACACAAGTACATAGGTTCAAGCTCTCATTTAGTGAGTACTAGTGAATGATTTAGTACAAATGACAGTAGGAAATATTGTGTGAGAATGATCTCCTTTTATAGAATAGAGTTTCTAGCTTTGTTCTGACATTGACACGTGTCGTGTTGTGATTAGCTTCTGATGTTGACACGTGTCGCGCTATGATTGGTTTCTGATGTCGACATGTGTCGTGCTGTGATTGGCCTCCTGGTTGGAGGGAAACTCTTATGGGTCCTTGACGGCGTTGACCGGTGCTCGGTAGTTTCGGGATTGGTCAAGTATGGTACAAACAATAACCAAAATTTGATATAAAAGTACTAATACACCCTTCAAATAAAGTTTTCTCAAAAAAACCAAAAAAAAAATTGTCATCCATGGAAATTAAACAAAACAAGATTCAATTAAGATCAGAAGATTCGAAGTATAATTGAATAAGTTCAAAGCCACCCGTGCTTCTTGAAGTTCCTTAAACAACCCAACACCCCAATTCAATCACAGAAGAAAACAAAATCCAAAGTTCAACCTTTGGAGAAAATGAGAGAAAAAGAGAAGGGACCATCGCATTTTGGGCTTTTCACCAACGATTTGGTTCTGGAGCTGATCTTAGAAGTCGAGGTCCCAATTGAGGGGCTGAGATGTTGAGGAAGGGCAGTGGACACTAAAGTGAGTGAATGCCTCGCTGTAAGCTTGGTGGTGCAAGTGCTCGAACTCAAGGATTACATCGTCGTAGTTGAAAATTAGAAATTGGAGAGCAGAGGAGGAAGCTGACTGAGACTGAGACTGAGAGTCATCTTCTTGTGGAGGAGGTCGAAAAAATTTTGGGGGTTCGGAACTAAACGAAGGTTGTGTGTGAGAGTATAAAAGAGGAAGATGAGGATGAAGAGAGAGGGATCGTGCTGCACGCCATGGCTGGTTGTGCTTGGGTTGGGTTTATGTGGTTTTGGATTATCGTCTAGAAAGGACAGAGATGGCGGTAAAAGACAGCAGAGCCTTTTTTTTTTTGGTTTTTTTGTTTAGAAAACTTTATTTTAAGGGTGTATTAGTATTTTCATATCCACTTTTGGTTATAATTATTAAAAAATTTAAATGATGGTTAGAATTCTATTTAGGATCCGAAATTTGGTTCTTTTTCCAAATTTCCCAAAATTTACTTCTTTTCCACCTCAAATTTCTTAACAACAATTTCACAGAAAAATGATGAACAATAAACAATTTTTGTTAAAACTTCCATTAGTCAAGCATTGGAGATTTTGAGTTTTAGGGTGAAAAGTAGGTCTGTTTGAGGGATAATTTCCTTCATTTGGGTGTTGTGCTGTGCTTTAATCTGGCGGACCGACGCATCAGTAAATGAATTTTGATGTTCCTAAAGCAGATGGCTTAGTACTGTCACATGCTTTTATTCATGGGGTGTGCTATCCACACACCCCATTTTACTTCTCACACACCCCTTGATAATTTATGTTCATTGATCTTCTTCAATTCATCCGATTCGACGGTCGAAAATTAAAAAGGTGTGAGAAGTAAAATGGGGTGTGTGGATATCACATCCCTTATTCATTTGTCAGATGGCTCTTCAACAAGAAAAGTTTATGGTGCCCAAACATAGAGCACTCCCGACAGATGAAGTCGAGTATCATCGTCAGAATCAGAGACAAGGAAAAGCAACAGAATATCAGCAAACCCTATCTCACGGTAGAGGGAGTGGAACAAGTCCGTTGCCAGCCAGCTACTTTAACTTGAAGTCGTTGCCTTTTTGTTCCGGCCGAACAAACAAGCCTATAAGGACATTTTTTTCCTTTTTTGTTTATATGCGCGAGCGTACCACCTCGCGAAATGTACAAGTGAGTGTATTTGCCTGTCTGGCATGCCTTCACTCATCTTTCGCTCTCAATTCTGAGAGATTTTTCAATGTGACTGGAACACGGAGTGGTACATCACGTGTCTCTATACTAATAGTAGAATATGTCCACTCCCCACCCGCGGCACTTCTCTGAGGTTCTCCTCCTTAAGCTATCTTTTCGTAGGCGTTTGCCTCCAATGGAATCAGAGGTTCTCCTCGACTTTGTCCGCGTCAACAAACAGTTCAGTTTGATTCTAATCAATGGATTGTCACAATTCAAACAAAACGTGTTTACAGAAAAAAAAGGTTCACTTTATTCATAATTTTGCCACAATTCAACATTAGAGATGAACCAACTAAGAAGACCATTTATTTCTTCCGGGAACAATCGACTTCAAGCGAAGTCAATAGTTTAAACTTGGCCTGCTCAGACCAAGTTACAGAAGAAACATTTTGCAAATTACAGAGAAAGATAAAAGAGTTTGCCAATTAGCATTGAGACAGATAAATTAAAAAGCATCCAGCCCTCTCTGATGCATTATGCAACAGATGGCAGCCCAAAGACGACACCGAATTATTTGCATTAGTTCATCATCATCTGATCAAATCCTCCTCCACCCTGAAGCGCAGGAACCCGACTAACACCAACGTTGTGAAGCAACTGCTGCAGCCATCTCCTTGTCGTTGGATCTTCCTGAAATCGTGACAAATATAATTAACTTTGAAAGTAGCCCAGACAACTGCGTCCAAATAAAAGAGTAGGGGATACCGAAAAGAAACAGTAAATCAGACTCAAACGTATATTTTTTCATATATCTCACAAACTGTGTCTGGCAACTATATGTACCCTCGAAGACGAAACAGGTTAGCTTTTACTTTATTTCCAGACTAGTAGTTAAGATCAATTATGAATTACACAGCGTACGCATCCAGAAAAGTACTTACACGGAGGGAAACACTGAAGGTAGCATCTCTCAACATATCGGGAAGACAGCTCCTCAAAGCATCACAAGCCCTGATGATAAAAAACAAAGAACAGATCCAATTAAATGATTAACACGAGATACTGAAGAAACAAAAGTAATAATAATAAATCTACTTCATTCAACCAACCTTGGGTTATCTGACAATCGTAGATAACATCGGATAATATGTTTTAGCAAGCGAGATGAAGGCTGGTCAGCAAGTGATGCAACCATGGTTCCCAAGACTCGACCCACAGCGAAAAAACGCTCAGCTGTAGTACAGATATAATCCAAGCCTACGTCATCCAACAAAATTTTTTGAACAATAAATGTCGCCACCTGTGATGATAACAACTTCTGTCAGGCAACCATATACCTTGCATTCAAACTCGGGCAGTAAGAGAAAGGCTTTGCAGAGATGCTATACTGAGATCTACTGAAACATATAAAGATGGGAAGCAAAAAAGAAACGGACACTCAACTGTTTTTGACAGTTCACTACCCATTTCCATAGTTCGCAGGCACAACGGGATTATTTCAGTTGATAGAAGAAAACTAATCACTTCTGTATCATCGACCTGGTAAAAAGAAGTAAAAGGAATTAATATTCCAATTTCCAAATATATTTGTCTGGCATAAAAATGCTATATAGGGTTTATCACAGTAACATTATTCTCCTCTTCAGGTTTCACATGTGAGAGAGTGAGAAGAAGAGTTGCAAATAAAGGTGCATGTGCAGGATAATATTACAAGTAATGTTACAGATAAACTATTTTCTCGTCGGAGTTCACGCTACAGGACTGGAAAGGGTCCAGTTAAATCTTTCACTAAATGATGGATGTAGTAAAGCCACCTAACTCAATCAATGTTATAAAATAAATAAATAAAAAAACTAAGCGTTCTTTTTATCCCCTCATTTATCTCACGTTAGATTCTGCTAGTCCTTTTATTTCTCAGATCAGCTACACAAGCAAGATTGGAAAGAGCGGTTTTAGTCAAGGCATGCATCAAGTTTTCATATTTAAACTCTTTTACGTATCATTTCTCAAAGCATGTGGCCATATACCTATCCAGTTATACTTGTATATCAGCTGGTTATTTACTTTTGTTCATTTTATCACACAAACAAATAAAAAGACAAATATACCTATCGGTTTGCCAAATAAGAATAACATACCTTCACTAAGGCACCAATGACTCCTAAGCTAGTGAGTCTCAAGTACTCGAAAGGCCTTGACTTGCTTGTTGTATTAAGGAAAGGGTACAAATATAAAGGTATATGAGCTACCAACCACAGGAGAAATGAAAAAATCGTTGGTTAAATTTTATACGTAAACATCTAACAGAAGCTGCATGAAAAAAAAATTATGCTTCTGTGTACAAGCACGCTAGAAAGAACATTTCAAGCTTTAAATGTAAACAAGAGATAAACGTTGTTACCGTTAAGGAACAACATCCTTGTGTCTGGGTGTGATGCCACACACTACAAGAAGATACAAAAGGAATATGAAGCATACAATAATAATGAGATGTGTAAAATATAGGCCAAGCCTCTTGTATATGAAAGATAACTGTAGTTTAGAACAAAAATAACGTGCATCAATAAAGATTACATATAGAATTTAAAAGGCGACAAGAATGGACCTGAAGAAGCGCTAGAGCATTGCAAACTCGATTTGATTGGGCAGGAGTTAAATTTGGTGGAGACAGAACAGGGTATATTGAAACTATCTCCTGCACAAAGGATAAAGAGTAGAGTGAGAATCCATCATCAGGGAATAAGACAAAAGAGAGTGTCTAGTAATGTTGATTTATCAAACAGGAAGTCAAATGATGGTACGTCAATGATGCACGGACATATGTATAACACAAGTCCTACTCCTACATACAGAAAGAAACTTGCTACCCTTGTAGATGAACAAATTTACAAAACAAGCGAACAAAAACCGCAAAAAAAAAAAAAAGGAAGTGCAATAAGAATGACATGAATATAAAACCAAAAAATTACATACCTGTAACAGAGCAGCTATAGTACCAAAAGAATTCCACAACAATGGAGCCAAATCTTGAAATAATTCTCTCTTCTGAAAAGGGGAACAGGAAAGGAAACAGGGGGTTAACTAGGAGTATGTGTATATGTACATATATAGTACCAAAGGGATTCAACATTAAAAAGACAAATCTTATTAATGAAAATAAAAACCACGAAAGGCAAACCAAGTACACTTTCAGCACAAAAATTTTAGCAGTAAGAACTAAGAACTTATTTCCTCAGTGAAGAACACATGAGCATAGCTCACACGAGTGGCAAATTTATCGTTGTATCACAGGTATAGTCATACCCATTTTTTCTTTTCTTATACCTTTAAAAATAAAAGAGAAAATTAGGTCAAAATAGTATTTGGCAAGTGCTTGAAGGCACCGTCAGGCTCTTATGGATAGAACCAACTTCTTTCCAGATCTGATATGCAACTGTTACTAATGTAGTCAATGAAAACTTCAAACTAATAAAGCAAATGAAGAAATTATGCAGCCTATTTAGTATGTTATAATGGCATTTATATCACTTTCATTCCCATACCACCGATAAAGTTAGAGCACCCAACCAAGGACCAATTGACAATGAGTGGATAGGCACAAGATCGTAAATATATTCCTATGTGAGACTTCACATTCCAATTGTGTAAACACACTCAACACTACCCTCATGTGTAGTGTAGAGTAAATTGAGCTAAACACATGGAGCTAAGCGCATGGACAACACATACATGGGATGACATGAGAGCACGTGTAGCCGTAGGGGCTTGACGTGTAGATTGTGTGCTTGGATACGTAATGTAAAATTATGTGCATGGCTTTGCAGTCCCGACATTAAGATTTATACTCTAAACAACGACTACACCATTCTAAACCCAGACACACAAAACAGATTGCAGCTGCCCACCTTCTCCATAACCAATAACTGAAAAGGTTCAAAACTCCATCTAAAACAAAAATTGATTACACATAATCGATACAGACATACCGGAAACATAAACAAATGCATCAAGATCCAATTTTGATCCTACCCTAGGAACAACTATAGTAAGGTGGGTACCACATGCATGCTGTGACTACAAAGATGATAATTTGAAGTCTCAACTCTGACAAGAAAAAAAGAACAAGCAACCCCTCTTCTCACGAAACACATATCATGCAAAAATAATCATCTCATTACCCCAATTGCCTTGATTTTCTCAGCAAACAAACAGAATCACAGAACAACGAAATGATGCTAAAACAAAACAAAACTCAATAGAACCCAAATCACAAACCCTAAACCCAAACTTTAAACTTTATCATAAAATCTTCAACCCAATAAACCCTATAACAAAAATTAAACAAAAACCCAACATGCTAAAAGGGATTAATCAAACACAGAGGAACCAAATTATTCAGAAATAATGAGAGCAAAAAGATTAGACCTTGGAGAGTTCAAGGAGCGCGTTTTCACGAAGTTGGGGGTTGCTGAGTTCGAGCACCAACTGCTCCGCCGACGCCATGTTCGGGTCCCTGTTCGGCTGGGCTCCGGCAGCACTGGGGTTAGAACCGATCGGGCCTCCAAACGGTGCGCTCATCTCCACAAACTAGCAGAGACTCGCCATTTCACAGCAGGAAGTTGTCAAAGCTCTCAGCTTTTGCCATTGCTTTCTCACAGTTCGCTCTCAGCTTTCTGTCTAGAGAGAGGAGAGAGAGTGAAGAAGACAAGTACAATTTCTTGAGGAGGAGTTGATTTTATATTTGAAGACACGTACTGGACATGCGCGTGGGAATCGCCCCTGATGTTGACACCTCACTTTGGATTGAACTGATATAGTAGTACTGTTGAAAGGGAAAGTGTGTCTACGCGCCACTCTGTCGCATGGATGCGGTTTTAAATGCTTCCGAGCAACTTATCCGAATGAATTAAATTCGATACAACTTTTTAATAAAATTGGATTCACTATTAATTCTGTAACTTCTATATATAAAATGAAATAATATTTGATAAAACAACTCAAATTCCATGTGATAACAAATTTGGATTGACATTTAATTGTGTGAGCTTGTATACAAAACCACCTGCTAGCTTGTTACGGTAAAGCACGATTAGAATTTAACATGTTGCTTAACGAATTTGGATTGACCTTATGATTCATGTAGCACAAGACTCGCTAGCTCGTTATAATGGGGAAAGATTAAATTTGACATTGAGAGAACCCAACACGGACATGTACATGGACTTAAAAATCGAGGCATGTTTGGTCGATAACTGAAGGGTGACGAAGTCGTAATATGAAAGTGATGTGTATAAGGTACAAATAAATTAAAACCAAAATTTTAAATTAAGGGTAAATATCAGTTTACTACCCTCAAGTTTTGTAGTTTTCAACATTTGGTACATGAAGTTTTTTTTTGTCCTAGAGTTATACCTAAAGTGTTAATTTTGGGACAGTCTCAGACATCTATTAGTCTGGCGGTTAAGTCTCCCGTTAACTGATGATGTGGCGCTTATGTGGACAATGAATGGACGTCACGTGTCATTAAAGGGTCCACGTGGAAATTAAATATTAAAAAATAATTTAAAAAAAAAAATCACCTTCGTCTTCCCCGAATCCCACCCACCCTATCTCAGCAAACCCTTCCACCCCAGTCGTCACCGGATACCCCCTGTGTTCATGTGCCTTTTGGCTCGTGACCAGCAACGATTTGTATCCTCTCCAACTCCTGGATCTGCCTCTGAATCTCCGCCTGAGACATCACCGGTTCTTCAATGTGGCGATCCCTAGGAAATCGGGGTTTGTCGGCGAGGCCGTGATTGGATCCGTCGAAGAGGATCCATCAGGAGACCCGATCTGAACCGAAGCCGTGACCGGAGCAGTTGGAGAGGATCTATTGACGTCGTTAGAGGTGTCTCAGAGGGAGGAGAGCTTGGAGATGAAAGCAGAGACCTTGATATTGCGATCGACGACGAGGATTTTGGTGTCACCGCCGACGTAGGCGAGTTGGTGGTCGTGGGGGCGGGGCTGGATTTTGCCGCTGTAGCTGCACATGAACTTGACTTTGTAGGTGGAGGTTGCGAAGTGGGGTTGGTCGGGGGTGTCACGGTCGATTTCGCCGGAGCGAAATGAGGAGTCGCGGGAGTCTGGGTAGGAATGGTGCGAGAGAAAGAGTGTTAGGGGGTGGGAGAAGGGGTGGGTGATGGGGGTGGGCACGAGTGGGATTTGGGGGAGAAGGGGTGGGAGGGTGGGCACGGGTGGGATTCAGGGAAGAATAAGGTTTTTTTAATAATTTATTTTTGAATTTTTAATTTCCACGTGGACCCTTTAATGACACGTGGTGTCCAGTCATTGTCTACATAGGCGCCACATCATCAGTTAGCGAAAGACTTAATAGCCAGACTAACGGATGTATGAGACTGTCCCAAAATTAACATTTTAGGTATGACTCTGGGACGAAAAAAACTTCATGTACCAAAAGTTGAAACAACAAAACTTGAGGATAGTAAACTAATATTTACCCTTAAATTAAATTAAACTAAGAGTGCTCAGTGTGGACATGAACCGTATTACAATGCATGTAGTGTCGGGAGCATAGATAAAATTGCAACATAATTAAAAAACATTCTCATCCTGAGAATAGGAGGATATTTATACAAAATAATGAGGAATAACTTACTACATTATCAAAAGTCGATGTCAGCAAGTGTCAGTAATCCTCAAACTCCACCAAAGTACTTCCACTATTTTAATCATTAAACTAGTCAACTCAAACAATTAAGGAAAAATACTCAAATATTCCCTCTGTTTGCTCGTTTCGGGAGTTAATAGTGTTTGAAAGGAACTCACGTGTCATCATGTGCTGACAGTGGACTAGTTCGTCGACGTTGACCAGAATTTCCCAAATTTATTGTCACCGGCAGAATATTCCGTCGACATCAAAGGATATTCAGGAAGACCAAAATACCAAACACTATTTCATTAATTGCCTTTCTTCTTTTACAAGATACTATTTGTAGGAATCCTTCAATTCTAACTAATATCATTGTAAATCTGTCACCACAAGATGATGTCGTCTGACATCCTAACAAATTCATTCAATCCGACGGTTGAAAATGGGTGTGTGAATAGCAACGCCATGTTCTTAAATGTTAACCTGTTAATTGTTATGTACTCCTCAAATTCTTGTTCTGAAAGAAATACTTAGATTACGAAGGGAAAAAAAAAAGAAAAAGATTAAGTTACTTTCTATTATATGCTTCTCTCAAGTCTTAACTACCAAACTTCAACTTTTACCTCACACAAAAGGTACTCTCCCCCTTGAGGAGGTAGGGTGAGAAATAGTTCAGCTTGAACCCTCTTTGCTGAATATCGTAATTCCCGTCATCCAGAAGTTCAGCTTGAACCCTCTTTGCTGGACACAATGCATTGCTTCCTCGAGTTTACTTTTGGGAGAAATAAGATCAGCACCCTCGAATCTCCAAAAGAAAGAACCACGATAACGTAGAGGATATACCAATGCACAGCCTTTGTTCTTGAATGCTTAAACTTCTTGTTAAACTATGAGATCTCCCCATCAATGTCACTCGTGTAGGTGGTGAACAGCCATATATACTTTAACGTGATGGCTGGTAGGTAGTAGGTGCTAGCTTTCGTTCTTCAAAGTCAGCTTGCAATTTGCTTTCTGAGTGCAATACTCTTTATATTCTCAAGATCCGGCTTAGTTTGTAAACCTGCACACAAGAAATTTAACCAAATAAATATGAACGTCGAAATGTAGTCTAGTTTAACAACTACTTGATACATCACAAATTGAAAAAGGGGTTCTTAAGAATAGTAGCGCCAACCCCTAGCCATCCAAAGCACGGAAAACTAACAGCCACAAAATAAAATACTAACAAAAACAACGTGCAGAAAAATTGACCAACCTGGGCAGTCCTACTAGGCAGAGGCACTTCTAAGCAGTTTCGGAGGCCATCGACTCTGCAAAGACCAAGCACAGTGGTGACAGAACAACATCAATCACTGAATCAAAGAAAGTAACCAAAACTGAACTAAAAAACACGCAATCACAAACGGGTAAAATAGAGAAGACAAGAAATATTGAAAAGGTAGTCAGTACTTACCTTCTGCTAATAGTTTTCCTAGAATATTGATCATCCTTTATAAGTCCCTGACCTCCATACTTTATTTCATCCGTATTTAGCACGAGCTGTGGTCAGAAAAGTAACAGGTTCATTTACTTGAAGCTCTACAGTTAGACAAATACATATAATTGCTTGACAAATACATATAACTGCTTGACATACACAGAAACATATATAAAAGATATATACATATAAAATCTCCAATATAAACTAGACTATATATCATCTCCAACATACCCTGAATCCATGTATTCATGCCAGCACACATATAATAAAAGAACACAATGCAAATTACGAGTTAGAAACCATATCTCTGACTTAAACTACTCAAAGCTGTTTGATAAAACTTACTTGATACTCTCCAGCCTCTTCTACACCTATTCCGTATCCTTCATAAGAATCTGTTGGGTGAAAGTTGAATACAAATAGAAGGGTGCCTCTCATGTAAGCTATTACCTGTAAATAGCAAAGAAATATCATAATCAGTAGAAGGCATAAAATTCTTTCCAAATGCATTATTGAGTTTAGTTTCACCAGTACCATGGTATTGTCATTCACATGGTGAATGCTCTGTAAAACTCTAGCAAGTACTCTTTCAGTTTCATCCAACTTCATCAAGTCCTAGGAAAGAAGAAAGATAAAAATTACTTTGCTACCATGATCTCAAGGGATGTTTTAATCTCTCAAGAACAACGACCAATTAATACTTCGCAACTTCAAGTTGAATATGTTAATGGTAAAGCGAAGAGCGAAATTAGAGAAACTGCATTTATGGGGGACTTTTTAAGTTATTAGAAATCTATACTAAACAGCTTTCAGCACTATTAACAACAGTAGATATAACAGAGAGAGCCACAAGATCACAACATGTACGCATGTCATGGCAACAGGATGGCAACAAAAAGTAAATAGTTGATACCTTATCAAAGATAAACAAGTTCCGATGCAATCCTTCCTTGGCAAGAAGATCCCACCTACGGTTGGCAAGAGCAAACGAGAAATTGTTGCTTGACATGGGGAACTCAACACACTGAAACATGAGAAAGATCATTAGTCACGTCTCACGTGAAATAAACTTCTTGTACTTGCAGGAGCCAGTAACGTCACCTCTGGATGCCCAAATTCATTGCCCATGAAGTTGAGATAAGCACGGCTACTGATTGTCAAAGTAATCAACCTGATCATCTGGCTCAAGACCGAAATGTAAGTATAAATAAACAGACCAAACAGAAATATGAAATGAAAATAACAGCTTACAGAAGCAACACATTACATGTTGCAGTCGTTGCGAGTGTTTCACTAAACTGCAACTACATGCAGATACACATCATGCATATATCAGAAGCAATGCATGTGTGGGATCATGTATGTATATAAAGCAGTACATAAAACTCTGTACTTAGACTTTGATTATGACAAAGATGTTTTTACACTAGCTGGTACGTAGCATACCTTGTGCAAGGAACAACCTCTGAGCAGTAATTTATCCATGTCTTGAGAACCATCCTTGATTTCACCAAACAATATCTCCGCAAATGACCGCCCTCCAGATATTGACTGATATGCAAGATTGTTATAATATGATTTAGCAAAAATCAAACACAAATAAATTAGAACAAGATACAGAATTTATGAGTAAGGCATGTCAATAGAGTTTTTGACGAGCGAGAGATTAATACCTGGTTGTGATTTTCAGCATACACAAGCATTTTATCAGCATAGTTTCTGTTGCCCATTAATGTGCTGACAATCTACAGTGTGGGTTAACGTCATTTAGTTTTCACTTTGTGGGATGGAAAAACAATCAGTGAATTAACAAGAAACAGCACGATCCCACTCGATTCTAAGACAATGCGTCACAATTAAATGGTTCAACCTTACTCATGCTCCAATCATGGTCCGGAACATTCTCAAGGAAATTTGACCACGTCTCTGATACAGAAAGATTGACACAATAATCAAATCCCAACCCGCCTTGAGAGATGGGTTCACATAACCCAGGATAGAAGGTTGCCTGGAAAATAAATAAAATATCACTCTTTAGAAGCCCACAAAATACAGTGCATATCACTGAATAAATTCGATGAGAATATTAGGTTTTTTGCTACCATTTTCAATGATGTTAATAAATCTGATCTACTCGAATACAAAGTTAGAATAGAATCAGTGGAGCTAACAACCCAATATGATCTGAACTCTTGAGCCCACTAGCAGCAACTATATGCTAATTTTCAAGAGCGTTCTACGAGAAAAATGTTATGTGAGTTTCTCTTCAAGGAGTTCTCATACTGTAAAGTGTAAACAATGATTTCAATATCAATTTCTTACATCTTCGGCAATTGTTATTATATTCGGATGGAGAACATGAAGTATCTCATTTGCCAAAATGAGGTATAGCAATGCGTCCTTGTCTACATATTGATTACAGTACCTGCCAAAGTATGAAGATTGAGTTTCAAGTTCATAGCTAGCATTCAATCATAAGAATAGTAGGAGGTTGAGTATGAAATAGCGTATTATGCTCACATAACACAAGAATTTATATTTACTAGTTATGTTTTGTAAAACTTCATTTATTCTGCTTAGTGAATGTAATTCAACCACCCATATATTAACAGAAGCAGTTGAAATCTCTTCTTATATAAACCATAAAGCGAGCACACACACACACACACGTACGTACACATATATATACAATTATGATAATACAATACTGCACGCCAAATCCAGCTTGTTATAGGTTAGTCATGTAAATATTGTTGAAATTCACTAGCAACAGCATAAGGATATAAGCCATATCTTGGAAAGTTAAGATGCCTTTGTTTAAGGCCCAGAAAATTTGACAGTTCTTATATCAGTGTAAATAATAACACATTAAGAAATTGTAGATGGTTCAATAAATGCCTTACTCCTCCAAGTCACCGGTAAAAGAAGCAAAACCATTGTGTGTGTACATCATTGATGAGAGTGAATGGAAATTAAAACCATCAATTTGGTACTCTGTGGCCCACCTGTAGAAAATTGCAATTATTGAGATACTATGCTCAAACCCAAAGAAAAACAGAAAAAAAAACCTCCCAAAACAAAAAGAATAGAGGATAATGTGGTATTAGAACACGGAACTAGGTGGTAAAATGATGATTGGTCCAAAGAAGCAACTCTACTAATGTTTTAAAACTTTGAACCATTCTATAAGCTTTCACATTTACCAGTTCAAATTTGAGAGAAGAAAATGCAGGACATCCAGATCGCCATATTTAAACATTCTGGTACCCCAGTACTTGTGTTGTCCCCGTTTACCTGTAAAGAAAATAGTGTATCATGGAACAAGATACATGAAATGAGAACAAAGGCCAATGCTGTCAAAGAGAATAAGCTTTTGGGTGGGATATTCTTTAGTACTTAACAATTACATAGCCCGGTTTTGGCTGGTTTCTCTCCATACCTCATATATCACCGCAAATCTAACTTCTATTGGCTGTTAGAGCATTTGGAACCCGCTTCATTCAAGGTTTTCTTTTCGGCCTCATAATCAAAGCGGGAGGGTTATCTGCCTATTCTAACACTTCTTGGCCAATCAGTCTTTTAGGTTTGACAACTAGCTCCATAATTTATTACTTTAAAAAAACGTATGAATCCATCCCACATCTCAGGTATGGTCTCAAGACAAATGTCCATTGGCCCTTCAAGCATTTAGGTTCTCTTCTCCCATAACAGTCAAAACCAACCCAATCAATATTGTGTTGGATTGGCTCGGTTTTTTCTCATTTCAAGTAGTCCCGGTTAGTAATCATAATATATCTCCGGTTCAATGTAAATTGGGCACCGGATTTGACACGCTTACTCCTAGTGAGACCTATCATACTGTCAATTACAAGCACAAGTAGTATAAACAAACACATACCTGCGTGGAAGTAGCAGTCATTTGTTCCGTCAAATAGTGACAATCCAACCATCTCATCTGCAGCTGAGTAGGAATGTACTATGTCTAAAAAAACCAGCAGTCCTAGTCCTGTAAATAAAGAAGGTAGGTTACAGTTTGTAAGCGTTAATTGTTAAATAAAAATATGGTGGAAAAACATGTTGAAGAAACATGTTATTGACGCCAAAATAGTTAAGAAATAGCATTCCTTTTCATGAACATTATCAGTACGAAGCATGCAATGAAAATACTTGTTATCTATTCCTACTCTGTCTAAAAAAACCAGCAGTCCTAGTCCATTAAATAAAGAAGGTAGGTTACAGTTTGTAAGCGTTAATTGTTAAATAAAAAATATGGTGGAAAAACATGTTATTGACACCAAAATAGTCAAGAAATAGAATTCCTTTTCATGAACATTATCAGTAAGAAGCATGCAATGAAAATATACAGAGGCTAATGCCATTGACAGCCTATGGTGTCATTTTGTTCTACCAATGATTTTCTTTTCCTAAAAAGTTCAACAATAAAAGCGCTGATAGACAACTCTATGCTACACATGTCATTTATATAAATCCTTTGGAATTTACAAACAAGATGCAATCACCATACAAACCTAAGCTGTTACCTTTACATTTTGTAATCCAAAATTTTAGAAGCCAAGCTCAAGCAGGAATGACAACTAGTAAAGCATACATAAATCTTGAAGGTTACAGGTTAATGAAATGAATGGAATTAAATGAATGATAGTGATAACCATGTGCTTCATCAACCAACCGCTTGAAATCATCAGGAGTTCCATATCGGCTGCTAACAGCATATAAATTCGTGACCTGAAATCCATAAAAGTGTTTGACCAGTTTGTTGAACAGCCATGTAAATCAAGGATCAAGATCAAAGGAATTTTTTGAACAAATGCCTCTTTTGGTTGACATCATAATGATATGGATGTAACCAACCCATTACAAGTCAGAAGTAATCAATGTCTAATCCGAGAACATAATGAGAAAGGATGGCTGACTCACTCTATAGCCAACAGTAAAATAATCTTTGTGCTCAATAACTCCCATCAGTTGGATCGTATTATACCCGGCCTCCTTTACATGAGGAAGGACCTGCAATAAACATAACGAGTGAAAATCAAGGACCTCCTTTACATAGCAGATTCAAATTAAAAATGAAAATTGCAGGAGTTACCTTCTCTGTGAAATCATTGAAAGAAGTAATTTTTGGCTCTGATCCACTTATGCCAACATGGCATTCATAAATGCGCAAAGACCTTGGCACTTTTGGGCGTGAATTTTTCCATTTGTATGCATACTCTGGCGGTGGCTCCCAGTGTATTGCAAAAGCTTGCTCTCCTTCTGCCTCTGAAGGTAATCAAAAGAGCACTTTGATAAGAAATCAATAAAGTACAGGAAACATAACATTCCTATATCTCTTAAAATAAATAAATAAATAAATAATATGCCTGTACAAATTACGAAACAATGCAGATAATATAAAAAGGTTTATAAGATATCACCAAAAATATAATAACCTGTCATTGCCTATAAGAAACTCCTAAGGAAACCAAGAGGATGCTAGAGAGGTAGACAATGAGAGACAGACACACGAAATTTGTCCAGTTACAAACAGGAAGAATAATCTACAAATGCACCGATTGCGCAAAACATGGCGGTAAGTGGAAAATCTATTAACCTGATGCCAATTCTAATCTGAAATCAAACCTCTTGTGAAAGTAAAATAGCCACTAATTCTACATAAGGATCTTCAACAAAAGCCTAGTGTTGGATGAACAAATTACGCTTAGCAAAAGAAAAGAAAATTTACCTGGTTGCACATAAGTAGCCCAAGCAGGTACTCGTTCCAATGGCCCACTAGGAGTGTTAAAATAGACCCTGTACTTGCTCCCATGAGGAATGCATGGACTGTACTTTTTCAACCATGCCTTCCTTCCTTTGCGTGTCTCAAACCAATATGCCAAAGGAGGCTTCTTTCCTCGAAATTTTTCTTGCGACACAGGATCAAGCACAACATTGAAAATGTCGTACTCTTTTCCATTGTCAATCACATCATAACAAGGTGCGTTACTAGGTATGTCATCTTTATGCTGTTCTTTCCAAGATTTATATCTAGTTTCTGCATCTGGTATTTCTTCAAGTTCCTCTAATGTTTGAGGACCATTAGGCCCAAAAATCTGCTCATACAACTTTGCTGGCATTTCAAAACGGTTCTTTATAAACCGGTCTTCTCCAGGTTCCCAATACTCATCATTTGCTTTCTTAAAGAGTTCCTCAATGGTAACACCACTGTCACCTTTATCATAGTCATCGATGTAGTTATACTGTTGAAAATAGAGCTCATCTGGTTTTTCTCCATCTCTCAACTTATCTTCAAGAATGATGAACCAGTATCCATAGTCATCGTGGCCAAAATGACCCTCTCTTGCACAGTTCTCAGTAGGGGACCACCCGTTGAAATCACCAACCAGTGCACAGTAGCGAGCACCTGTATTTGACAAGCTTATCATACACATATCATCTGGCAGATGGAAAGTCCAGACAACATTAGAGTTCTGGCCACAGAAGCAAGTTTTTATCGTGGTCCCGAACAATTGGTGACTAGTCATCAATTATAATTTACAAAAGAAAGAGGGTTTAGGCTTTTATTGAACCTGGAGCCCACTCCATATAGTCCTCTCTGTGTTCCGGGTGTCGATGCATACCCAATATCTCAAACCTAGAGGAAGAAAATGGCAATTACACCCTGAACCATAAACCTCAACCACCAAAGGGTCAACCAAATGAATCTCTTTTTTGGTTTCAAATTCCATACATGATAAAATGAAGTTATAAGTTATAGTATCCTCAACTGTAAAACTCGAACATACTTGAATTAACCATCTAAGCGCATTTGAATGCAAATCCTCTTTAGTTAAAAGAATGAGGTTTCCATTAAAAAAATCAGACCACTAAATTAAGAGGATGAAGTTTAACTTAATCAATGCAGGCATTGAAAAACAAGTAGAATTGAACTGAAGTGAATGGAAGTTAAGTTTGGAACAAACCCAGAAGCCAAATCCCGGAGATTGGCGTGGCGATTGAAAATTTCATCAGTGAGGTCCTTCACAGATTTGTGTCTGCAAATTCAAACCAAAATTACAAGTAATTATTTAAAAACCCAATGGAATTAAAAATTCTAATTTTAGCTTAGTGCAGTTCTTCCAAAGTTAAACCAAGCACAGACTATTAACAAGTTAACATCTCTACATTTCAAAGTTCAAAATTTTTCTACTTTCCCCATTGTTTTGGCCAATCAACTGATATGAACATACCTTTCACGGAGGAACTGAGCAAATTGCTTATGGGAAATGCCATGTTTGGTAAGGAAGCCAACTGGGTCGACCCCTTTCTCACCGTCAGCGACGCTTTTCTTCTTCTTCGGCGGTTTTTGTCGTCGCTTCGGCTGCTCTGTGGCTGAGCACGCCATCGGTGTTTTCCTGGGGAAGGTGATTCTTTGAGGTCTGTTTGGGAACTTAAATTGGAGAAATGTGCCGTTTGGATAGAGAGAAAACTTGGTTGAAAGCAATAGGGAAGTCATGGAGAGGAGTGCTGCTGCTGCACGGAGAGAGAGGGGTTTTGGGTTTTGGGATAAGAAGGCGGGTACTGTGAGTTTTGTCGTGGGGGAGGACAGAGGAGTGCTACGAAGAAAGAACTAGAGGAAGTTTTTGAAAATTTTGAGTTCATGGGCCGAGCCGGCTTCATATACAATCATTTCTCAAAGTGAGGAATTTTTATTGTGATCGGAACACGAGTGGTACATCACGTATTTTTATTTTTTAAGTTATTAATTTTTTAACTCCCATATCTCACTATTTGTACATTAACACATGGTATACCACTCTGTGTTCCCCTCACATTGAAAAATCTCTCCACAGTGAGACCATCTCCAATAATTTATATGAGTCGGCCCCTATAAAATAATTGTGCATATTTCCGGACGACGCTTGCGAGCAAGAGATATCTACGGGTAGAGCTCGAGTGAAAGTTTCTCTCATAGTTGTAGTAGTAATCAGATTCAAGAATTTAACAAGTTTTTAGCTTTCTGCACAATTATTTCAAGAGCAAGTTAGAGGCATAGAAGGATGGGAAAAAAATGATTGGATTTTTTAATCTAAAAAATTGTATCTATTCATGGGCGTAAAAGTTTGAATCATGTCTTACTTCAACACGAGAGATCATCCTTTCATGATTGCAACGGTTCGTAGGAGCGAATCAAAGTGTCATAGAATCCTCATAGAGAAGTACTTCCATTCTTAATGTTTCAGGCATAAGCCCTTGAATAAAGATCATGGTGGAGGTTTATTTAGCTCTATCCTTACTATTAGTGGCTTCAATGGTTTCACAGCTTTTTGTAGTCAAGTGGAGCTTTACAACTTGTACTCATATAAAGTAGTTTCTGTTTGAAACTCAATGAAACCATACTTGTTACGGTTTGACAATTCACAAATGGAGGGAGCAAGATTGTGATTGTGCTATAGGAGACTCATAAGCAAGGAGCAAGATTGTGATTGGTGCTATAAGAGACTCATATAAAGTTAGAACATTCAATTTCGAAGACATGGTTTGGTTTAAACGGATTAATCATGGAGAACTTTAGTTCTCAACATTAGTGATGCATGTTAGGAAACTTCCAACAAGTAATAAAAGAAAATGGAAAGAAAGAGCTCGATCAAGATTGAGACGAACTCGAGAAGGAGAGGGAAAGGGAGAGAACCTGGAGGAAAGAAGATTCAATCTCCATATTCTTAGGCCATTTCCAACCAAAATGGCTAAATATAGCTCCGTCCAGAATTATAGTTCTGCAAAAGATTACTTTTAAATGAACAGTGTCATGCCATACTCATATTCCATCTCTAACCGAATGAGCTAAACATAGCCCCCTCAATAATTTATTAGTTTTAAGTTTATATTTTAAATTTATTGGTTAATTAACTAAACTACCTTTAGATGTTTTCAAATCTAGCCGTAGAATTTGAATCAACCATTGCAATTGAGGAGCTGGGCTAAAAAAAAGGGCTAAGACTATCTTCAATCAAATGGGGCTATTTTTTAGCCCCCTCAATAAGTAATTTTTTAAAGTTTGTTCTTTAATTTTCTTAGTTAATTGAATTAAACTGTCTATTAAAATAAGGTTTTCGGACATATTTCGAGTGTCACTTGTTGCTAAATGAATAAGGCTTTAGATTTCTTATTTTGATATAATCTCAATAATTTTTCGGATAGGTATATAGGATGTGAGAAATGGTGTAAAAATGGCTCAGGTGAAAAATTAGAATTTTTATTTATTTATTTTAAATTTCGTCTTATAAACAAAAAGGCTACATGACGTTAGCTGGCAGCATAGCTGGGCCCACCTGAACATGCTTGTCACATCCCGGCCAGGGCCCCCACCACATCCCGGGCTCGACTCCACCGTAGCACGATATTATCCGCTTTGGGCCCCGACCACACCATCACGGTTTTGTTTCTGGGAACTCACACGAGAACTTCCCAATGGGTTATCCATCATGGGATTGCTTTCGCGCGAACTCGCTTAACTTCGGAGTTCTGATGGAACCCGAAGCCAGTGAGCTCCCAAAAGGCCTTGTGCTAGGTAGAGATAAGACTATACATATAAGGCTTATAGGATCCACTCCCATGGGCGATGTGGGATGTAACAATCCACCCCCCTTAGGGCCCCGAAGTCCTCGTCGGCACACTCCTGGCCAGGGATTGGCTCTGATACCAAATTGTCACATCCCGGTCATGGCCCCCACCACATCCCGGGCTCGACTCCACCGTAGCACGATATTGTCCGCTTTGGGCCCCGACCACGGCCTCACGATTTTGTTTTTGGGAACTCACTGGCTTCGGGTTCCATCAGAACTCCGAAGTTAAGCGAGTTTGCGCGAAAGCATTCCCAGGATGGGTGACCCACTGGGAAGTTCTCGTGTGAATTCCCAGAAACAAAACCGTGAGGGCGTGGTCGGGGCCCAAAGCGGATAATATCGTGATACGGTGGAGTCAAGCTCGAGATGTGGTAGGGGCCCAGGCCAAGATGTGACAATGCTGGCTGACTGGCTATGCTTGCCCATCCCGCTGGCCATATGGCTGAATTTTGGCCCGTTAGGTCCCTAGGTTTTTTGGCCCAAACCTCTATTGGAAATTAGTTTTGTGTTAAAATGGGCTATCATTTGGCTTATGGCCCTTTGGTTGGCCCGATTGGAGATGGCCTAAGAAAGGGCTACATTTGGCCAGCCTAATGCCATTTTGGCCAAATAATGGTCTGGTGGGCTCTATAGAATATAGCCTAGCCATATGTTAGAGATGAGTTTTTGGACAAATCAGACAATATTTTGGCTTTTGGACCTTTAAGCTGAGCACAAATCTCGGTAAGAATTAGTTTTCCCATATCTCTATATGTATGAGTTTTAATCTTTCACCATGATTTCTAAATTTGTGTTCTTATATACATGAGTTTAAACTCTCCGCTTCATGTTTGTTGTCTTGTTTGGCCTGATAAAAGGATCAATTAAGTTTTTCTTTGAGATGAATATAATTATGTATTCTGTATATATGCATCTACAGATTTCCAAATTTATTGATTAAGTTTGATATCTTTTTAACTATTTTCCCTTGCTTAAACTAGTCGGACAAGCATATGAGTAAACTTACTATATATGCCTATAGTCTCTGGTTCTTTTATGTAAGTTAGTGTATATACCGACTAATTGACATGTCAGAATTTGTATTTGTGTTTACTATGTATAAGTACCAAGATTGTTTTACCATAAAATTATAATATACACACACATACAGACATGGTGCACTCATAATCTGGTCCCTTTTCACTCTACGTTGTATAATAAGGTCATCTCTAACCGAATGAGGGGCATATGACTCGTTTTAATCCTCTGGCCCTCCAAGAAATTAATATTTTAATGAACAATGCATGGCCATATTTCTTACCATCTCCAACCGAGGACCAAAGGGCCATAGGGCCAAACATAGCCCTATCACAAAAAACCATCTCCAACCGAGGGTCAAAGGGCCATAGGGCCAAACATAATTTATTATTTAAATTTAAAAACTACAATAACTTAAATTTAAAAACTACAACTTATATTTAAAAACTACAACTAAAATTAAAAAAAAACAACTTAAATTTAAAGTCCATAATCAACATCATCTTCATCATCCGCCATTGTAGGAGTATAGTCGGAGGTAAACAACTGCTGCCGGGCCATAATTTCCCTTTTTTTTTTATTTTATCAAAATAGGCCTTACTCATTGGATTGTAATTTGAAGTGTTCCTTTGCATATTCCTATCATCCATCTCTTCTTGTATTTGTTTGGCCCGTTCTTCATGTCTGCGGTTCCCTTCTTTCTCGGCAAAGGCATTTTGCTCCGCCATTAATTGCAATGAGGCCACCACTTCCTATTGAGCAGCGTAATCATCCTTTGCCTTGCCCTTTTCCTTCAACCTTCGGGCCTTGTTTCGTCCCATAGAACCTTCACCCGAAGATGGATTTTCTACCCTTATTTCTTTAAAGGAAATTAATTTATGAAATTAAATGTAATATAATTAAATATTTAAAATAAATTGTGAAAACACTTACTTCATGGTAGTAATTGGCGCCGCTTTCATGTCTACTTGCGGCTGCTAACAGTGCTTGATGCCATTTATTCAAACTTGGATGAAGATGTTTCTTCCATCTTGAAGAACAACTCTCGTGGTTTTGGGTATCGGTGGAGTGGTGCCTTCGTAGAACTCATAGTATTTTTTGGACACACGAGTCCAAACACCTTCACTTGTTTGAGAACTCCCCCTCACACTATCTTCCGAGACCCATCTATAAGCCCTGCAAAAAGTTTCATCTTCTTTTCGGGTCCAAGCCCTACCTTTCATTGCAGATGTGGTCATTTGAAAATTATTGAAAAAATTGAAGGAAAGATTATTGGAAGAGGTAAGAAAATATGAAAATTGAAATGGTGTAGGAATGGTGAAAATTATGTGACAAATGGTGTAGGAATGGTTTAGGTATTTATAGGAAAAAATGAGAATTTTTTAAAATTTTGGCCCAAAAAAAAATAAATCAAATCCAACGGTAACTGACGTCAGCTAGCCGTTGCCAGCTGACGTTAACTAGCAATTGTGTTTAAACCTTGTGGCCCAGCCCGGGCTGGCTGGTTCCTTTGGGCCAGCCAGTTGGCCCTTTGACCCTTTTTTGTCCAGTGGGGCCCACGAGCCCTTTTGATATATTATTGGGATATGAATGTTGGTTTTGAATGCGAACTAACTAGATCTTAATGTTGTTTTCTGAATGATTAATTGATTATGCTTGTTATGTAAGGAATGGAATGGAAATTCATGTGAATTACTCACGTGTTGGAAATGGTTGGATTATTAAGAAGTATGGAGATTATGGAAGTGGTTAGAATCTTTTGTGTAGTTGAGCCCACTAGAGGAGCCAAGGTGGGTGCAATGGGATGCATTGACCCCAATAAGTTTGTTGGGCCACTATTTTTCTTTTGGTGCAAAGAAGAGAAAAAATGGGAAGAGGCATTGCTTTGGTTTTTTGAAGAATAAAGAAAAAGAAAGGCTGATGACTTTGGTTTTATAATGGGAGAGAAGGCAGAGCCTTTTGTTTTGGCAGCATCCAATATATATTAAGGCATTTGTAATGCCTTTTGGTTTTGAGCAGCAGCAGAAGAGAGAAGAGATGTCTGTCGACAACTCCAATTTGTGAGTAGATGAGAGAGATGAGAGCCACACCAGGGAGAGCATTCGACTCTTACATTTGAAAAAGAGTGCAGTCGGGTCTACCATTTTGAGAGAGAAGCAGGCGCAAAGAGTGAGAAAAACATTGGGCACTATGTAGAGAAGGTAGCAGCGGATTGCTTCATTTTTTGCTCTCCTTTGAGCAATCACTCATATTATTGCTAGAGAAATTTGTTATGTATTTTCGTATCTACTTGTTCTTTGTTTGAGTGATAGCTATGGGTGTATGTGGGATTTGAGATTTGAGTTTGAAATCTATTTTTAAATGAAAGTATGATCGATTTTTTAAAGCTATATTTTGACCCCATTGCTATAAATTCCTGGCTCCTCCACTGGTTGAGCCTTACTCTTGGTAGATATCAGGTCTTAGGTCAGCCTAAAATGCACATGATATTCATCAGCTAACTCAGGATTGGCGACAAAGAGTTAGACAAAATGACCAACAAAAGAGGGGTTTTGGGAAGAGGGTTAGTTCGTATAGTTGAGCTTCCATATCACTATGTAGTGGTAAAATGCATGGTATGGGACATGTAGGTCTAGTTATTTAATGATATGAATTAACAGGAATATAGATGGTGTTTTGCATTGCATTCACATATATCATTTCATATGTGTATTTAATTACTTCTTTGATATTTGAATTTTGTCAATTTTACGTATATTAAGGTACATGTCCCTACTGAGCTTTATAAGCTCACCCTAATTGAATTTTGCAAGTTTACGAACTAGTCAATCGAAAAGGTTAGGCGGATTGAGGTCGAAAAAAGAAGCCCAGTTTTGGAAATTTATATTTATCCATTTTAGGTTTTATTTATTTATAAAATTTTAGCTCCGTTTCGGATTCGAGATTTTCCACCAACTCCGGATCCGGGACGTGACATTCACACACATGGGTTGGATTGTAGGTGCATTGAGAGAAAACAAATAGGCTGGAAAAGCCCAAAACGTGATAGGAAGCCAAAACTGGGCTTCTTTTTTTTGTTTTTGTTTTTTCTCTACCAGACTTGGCCCATAAAACAAAAGGTCCCAAACTGGAAAAAGGTCTCAAGCCCAGAGATAGTGGGCTAGGTGGAAGGCTGAAAAGGCCACGGGTCGGGTTAAGGATACCCTGGCATTGTTGGGTATGTTGTCATCAAGGGAACCAATGCACGACATTGTTGGCGGCGGTGATTTCCGATCAAAATTGATGGGGCATTGTTAACAAAAAGCTAAAAAATTTACTAAACAAAATACTTGTATACTAATCCATAAGATTTTTCATACAACGTATTACAATATCCCTCGACGCGTTTTCATATTTCGAAAGCGTTACATAATGACTTCATTTCCAATACTATTAAGTATTTCTCTATATAAAAATAACCATATTATCATTCATCTATTGATCTCTCATTCGATTTCTCAATAGGTTTTTCAGAAATTTCATGGCCGAAAATGCTTAAAGTTGACAGTTGCAACTAGAAGAGATAATGCTAATGTCACGAGTAAGTAAACTAATTATACACCCTGCTAATGTCACAAGCATGTACATTTTTTGTGCACCAAAAAAGCTGAATGGGTGCATTCGCCCCATCTGGGCCTAAGGTGGCTCTGTCATTTCTTCTTAATGAAACTAGTTATGTTTTCTATTTGCACCCATCATCACTCAAAGAAAATATAATTAAAAATCATAATTTATTTTCTTCTAATAATTCTTTTTTCGGGGTTTTTGAAATTTCCTTTTGACTAAAAACGTTCATGGAGAGGGGAGATTATCCGTCTGTGGGGCCGGACATAGAACAAGGCCCTTTGAGGACTTATAGAAGGGCTCTTACCCTATTTTTGGTTTTTACAGATCGCCTACTAGGATGCATTGTTGGCAGAGAGATTCGAACCAAAACCTTAGTAAATGCTTCCAAATTTTTGTTTCTCTTAGGAGTTTTCTTAAATAATTTATGTTTCTAATGGTTTTCTACATCTTGTTAGGAAAAAACTTCATGTCCCCTCTTACTTATTTTATCTTTATATTTTTTATTCTTCAATATATTCACAACACAATGTTGGAGTAGAAGCAACATTGTTATTTTATCTAACTAATAATTCTTTACAGAAAAAGAAGTTGGGTTACAAATATTTGATGGAAATGTGGATGGATTTTAATGGTAGGGAGTGAATTGGCCAATTATTAAAAGTTTAATTGCTTAATTTACTAAAAAAATAGTTTATGAGATCAATTTCAACTAAGGTGATAGTTTAGAGGGTCAAATGACAATTTACAATATTTTATGTACGTGGAGTTGGAGTACCCGTTTAATACCAGGCACAAAAAAATTCCTTCTAAAATATGAAGAGGCAATGATATAATCATAAGATTTATAAGGTGAGTGATATTGACTAAATGGTCAACATTAATTTTCTTTTAACATATCACCTCAAAGACCGAAAAACCTAAAATAAAAACAGAAGAGTTGCTCAGCGAACACATAACAATCAAGGCATGTGGATGAATTACAAAGTCCAACTAGAGTGGAAAATGGAATTAAGAGGAGAAACATAATTAGTTAACAAGGCATGTTCATGAGTTTTTCAAAAATAGGTTTTGAATTGTTCTATTTTTAACTTTTATCATTTCATCGGTATCCCGGTAATGGGTCTGAACCCGGTTATGTGCCCGAGGAGCCTTGAGGTTGTGAACCAGGTTGACCTGTTTGCCCTGCAGCTTGTTGTTTCCTTTTAGACTTTGCAAGCATGAACTTACTCCAAGTAAAAATCTCGAAACCAATCGCAACCAAAGCAAACATTCCAAGGACTCCGATGTAAACCCACAGCCAGGTTTTGTTCGGCTTCAAAATCGCAATGCCATGGAATATGTTCACTGAGATCACAGCCAGCAGTGCATACCCTAGAAAATGATGGTACATGTCCCAATATTTCCGGTAGTCATCAGTTGCCGATGGCCTTAAACGCAGGGCAAGCATCTGCAATGCATAAAACAATGTCACTCGTCTATAAGAGCACCACTAAATTGCAGGGTATACCGAAAATACTTGTAAAGGAAATTTTCTTGTCGTGTGGGATAGAACAACGTAAAAAGATGACATGCGTCAAGAAAGTAAGAAATTTTGTCGCTAATTTCGGACACATGTCATCTTTTAACTGAATTGTTCTGTCACTCTACATTGTCACGTGATCCGAACAGTCTTACACATTATTTGTTTTGATACTTTCGATATAAAATGTCAGACTAATAGCAAAATATTTGTAAGGGAAATGTTCTTGTCTTATTGCAATGTTCATCACTGGCGGAACGACATCTAAACTTCGAACACATGTTATATCTGTTTTGTCACTTTTGAAAATTTCTACGCATATTTTATTTTATTTTTTATACATCGAATATGATATGTCCAGACTCGAAACAATTACATGAGACTCATCGTATAAATGGAAGATAGGGAGAGAGAGATGAATGTTATTTACTTGTAATGTGGTGAAGGCAAATATGCAAATGGCGAGAATTCGATGAGTGGAGAAGCTGTAGTGTCTGGAAGCATGGCCGAGCCAGAGTCCGATCGCCCAACCAGCCGTGCCAAGAGTGTAACCAACAATCTGGCAGGAGACATGAACCACATACCACTTTTCACAGACAAAAGGGTATTTTCTGTAGTACCTTGCTATGATCACTCCCAATGGCAACATTGTTCCCCACCCCACAATATTAAGAATCCCATGTACCTGTTAGCAAAAAGAGAAAAAAGAAGAATACTATTTACAAATTTAAGCAATGTGCCACATGTCAGATACTATCTCATTTTGTCACCATTTCATGGTTTTGAATAAATATTTAATTTATGGGATGTTTTGTATTCATCAAATTTTTAATATTTTTAGTTGTGCTATAAAGAAAAAAAGTGTGAGAGAAAAAATAAATGAAGGATGAATCTTCAAGAAAGGAGATAGCGAAAAAAACAAGGAAAGGAATGTGTATGAAATTGTACAGAACATGAAGGAAAAAAAATAAAAAATTGCTTTCAGTTTCAAGTTTTTATTTTCATATAAATTTTTTTAGTAGCCCCTCCTTCCTCCATCCATCTTCATTCTTTATTTATTTCATATACTTTCTTGTTTTCTTTAGCACAATAATTAAAATTACAAACAAATTAAACAAACTCTAAGTTATAACATCAATCGTAAACAACATTGATCTAACGGTTGATGCATGACATTTTCATAGTCAATCGTAACCAAGAGATTACATGTTAGTTGGCTTGGCATCGATCTTACGTACCGTTCTGAGGTGATGCCGGCGATGTCCTATGCTAAGACCGTGTCCGCTGGTCATGTTTATGCTCTCTGTGCTATCCACATTCTGGAGAGAAGTGGAATGCATCTTAGGCTCCATAAGAACATCATCAGCCTCAAACCCTACTTGCCACACATGATTCAGCTTCGAAATATCGTAGACAGCTGGAGCCCGGGGCAAAATTAACGTCGCGGATATCGACATGTACCTAGGGTTTACTTCACCTCTCATGCTCTTGACGATAACATCATCAAAATCTTGTGAAGGCTGAAGCCTACAACCCAGCTTGGTGTCACTGGTGATGTTGTATTTTCTAACTGCCAACGTTCCATTGGGCTGTTGAATGCCTATAATAGCCCTGGTCCCTACCATCTGCGGTCTTTGGGGACCTGGGTTTACACCCCAGGCTATCCATTTAATAGGCATTCTAATGGTGAACAAGATGTCGATTTCGGTGTTGCTGTGAATGTTCCACCCGAATTCTGCTCCTAGAGTGATTAGTTTCTTGCAGTTTGTAAATTTCATGGGATTGATGGGGCTACAATTGGAAAATTGCTCAGAAATTGGGAAAAGAAGTGAGGAGGAAACTGTTAATATGATGAGAATTACAGATTTGGTAGTGGCCGGCATGTTTGACTAGTTTGCTGAGTTTAAAGTTTCACTATATATATATATACATATATACATATATGTGCTATGTACTTATGATGAGAACGCTTTTCACTCTTTTTATTTTAGGTAAATTACATAGTAACCCCTCATGTTTGAGGTCTATTACAATCTTATACAACATCTTTAAAACATTTCACTTTCATACCTCAAGTACTATTTTATTTCAATTTCATACAACCGTTACATTTTCCATCCATGGATCTGTTAAATGCTGACGTGGCTGCCACATATATGTCACGTGGCTGCCAAATGTCTGCCACGTGGCAAATAAAAATAATTTTTTAATTTTTAAAAAAAAACCTGTCTGCCACTTTTTTTTTTCTTTCTCTTTCTTCTTCTTCTTCTGGGTTCGGTCCCTTTTTTTTTTTTTTTTTTTTTTGTTGTTGTTCTTCTTCTTCCTCCTTCTTCTTCTGGGTTGCAAGGGGTTCGATCATTTTTTTTTTCTTCTTCTTCTTCCTCCTCCTCCTCTTTCTTCTTCTCTTCTTCTTCTTCCTCCTTCTGGTTCGGTCCCGTTTTTTTTTTTTTTTTTCTTCTTCTTCTTCTTCTTCTTCTTCCTCCTCCTCCTCTTTCTTCTTCTCTTCCTCCTCTTTCTTCTTCTCTTCTCGGTTCGGTCCCTTTTTTTTTTTTTTTTTTTCTTCTTGTTCTTCTGCCTCCTCCTCCTCTTTCTTCTTCTCTTCTTCTTCTTCCTCCTTCTTCTGGGTTTGGTCCCTTTTTTTTTTTTTTTTCTTCTCCTTCTTCTTCTTCTTCCTCCTCATCTTTCTTCTTCTCTTCTTCTTCTTCCTCCTTCTTCTTCTAGGTTCGGTCCCTTTCTTCTTTTTTTTTTTTTTTGTTTTCTTCTTCTTCTTCTTCCTCCTCCTCCTCTTTCTTCTTCTCTTCTTCTTCTTCCTTCTTCTTCTTGGTTGCAGGGGTTCGGTCCCTTTTTTTTTCTTCCAATTTCAGGTTTTAAAAAAAAAAATTAAAAAATTATTTTATTTGCCACGTGGCAGACATTTGGCAGCCACATGGCATATATGTGGCAGCCAAGTCAGCATTTAACAGATTCATGGATGGAAAATGTAACGGTTGTATGAAATTGAAATAAAATAGTACTTGAGGTATGAAGTAAAATGTTTTAAAGATGTTGTATAAGATTGCA
Source organism: Malus fusca (assembly GCA_035220775.1). Taxonomy (NCBI): domain Eukaryota; kingdom Viridiplantae; phylum Streptophyta; class Magnoliopsida; order Rosales; family Rosaceae; genus Malus; species Malus fusca. The sequence goes on from CM069069.1 coordinate 29,888,605, forward strand.
AATATATCTCAAACCTGAGGGGCTACTATGTAATTTACCCTTTTATTTTTTAATTTATTTGTATAATTCGGGTAAGATTAAGGAAGAAGTCAAGAATATATAGTTTACAACTTTACTCTCTTTTTAGTTTTTACAGCTTGTTAGCGTCACGTCATAGGTGCTTTGTAAGTGAGAAATTGCTTTCTTCCTGAGCAACCCAGCCATTTTTCTGTTTAGCTGTCAGAATTTGATTCTTTATTCATCGACAAAACTTACAAATATGTAATTGTTGTTGCTTGTCTAATGCTTCAACAAATATTCTTACCTACGTTCGAGTTCATGAGGGTGAAGTTAATTTTGTTCATCTTTAAACTTAACAATTTAAATTTGTTTGTTGATCTTGTTCTTGTGTAACCAGCTAGCTGGTACGTATAAAGGTCAAGTCTAAGTATAGTTCTGCTTATGCCCTTGTAGATACTTCGGTTAAGTATATATATAAAATATTTGACAGCATCAATAGTATTGACTAAGCTTAACTAATTTTTTCTGATTCAATATTATTTTTTTCAAAATACCGTCAAGGTTTCTTAAATAAAAAAAATATTGACCATTATATTCAAATTTTAAAACAACTGGAGTTAATAATACAGTTAAGGCAAGTGACTTTTTCTACAGTGGTGGAAAAGAGTTGAGCCCTTGCATGACGGCGTGAGTTCAAACTCCGTCGTTAGCTAATCTAACATCTAATCTAATAAAATCTATCGTTTGACAAAAAAAATAAAAAAAATGATACTGTTAAGAAATAAAAGAATCAGAAAAAGAAAAGTGCAAACCTATTACAAACTATGATTTTATTCTATTAATTAAAAAAACAACATATTTGCCAAGAATCATTCCACCGAGTTAAAAGGTGTATTTATATACACATAATTCTTAATAAACAAGAAAGCAATATGCCCTAAAAAAAGAGAACATTAATCATAATTCTTATCCAACTAACAAATCATAACATAAATTAAGTAATAAAGATACCCTAACATAGAATACACCAAATTGTTAATGTTCCAACACTCCCAGTTATACTCATGATAGTAAACAACATCAGTTTTTCTTTTGGAAATCTGATGCTAATTGCTGATGACGACTTGCCATATGAGGAAAAAGACTGGTACAATTAAGTTTTTTTCTGGTTCCCACAATGGAGGAAAGAAAGTTCTTATGATAAATTACTAATTATGAGTTAGCTTTAATCATGCCATGTACATGTTGGCCTTACCCAGAAATTAAAACTAGAAAACCAATGTGTCGATGAAAACTTGTTCCATCGTACTTTAGCTGCCTCTGAGATGAAGCAAAATTAAAGATTCAAAAAAGGGACAGCTAATGAAGATGTTGTGTAAAGTACTAGCGACCCCCTAGTGGCCAAACCACTAGTAGAAGGAGCCTGGTGTACGTGTAACGTGTGAACCAAGGGACCAGTAAGGTGATGTCTGCACTTTTACCGTGCAAACATACATGTCAACATTATGCGTATACATGACAAAGTATAAAGAAAGGAGCTCGTATTTTCTGACCAACAAAAACAAACAAAAAAAAATCGTGTTTCATGTTGTCTCGATGTATTCAACACAAACAAACTTGTTTGAGCCATAAATAAAAATAAGGCTTGTTGTAGGTCAATGTATTTTTGTTTATGTAAAGTTACACGACTCTGACTCACCAATTTTGAAGCTCAATTTAGGATCTTATCCTAGGACTCGAACGACCTCCTCACATAATGTACTCCAACGCATCTGAGGGCTCGAACATGGTTTTCCTTGAAGCATGCATGTCTGTCACGCAGGCGATCTGAGAATATCTCGTCTCCTTAAATACTTATGCACACGTCATCTGGCACACTAATGTCACTGTGTCAATCGTGGGAAATGCCACAGAACACAGTTGAGGGGCCACCTTCCAGGAATTTTTTTTATCCAAAATGGTCCATGAGATTAGAATATGATAAAGTGCTTAATTGGTCATTATTTTTAGGGATACTTTGGATGCGGTCCCTAGTCCCTAACACTCTTTGACTAAAACCTTAATGGTATTCAAAGTTTGATCAAAGTCCATTGACTTTGTACACCTCATTATATAACTATTAATATTTATATTTTTATAGTTTTGACATTAATTGTTTGATATTTTATGAGATTTATAATTCTATAAATTTAAAATCCCTCATTATAATAGTATTAGAAACGGTTACAATAAAAAAATTCAAACATTTTGATTGAATAAAGGGATAAAAACTATGTAACAATAAGAAATAATAAATGGCAAAAGAATATATCCATATTGTTAAAAAATTTGGTACATTTTACAAAAAAAATTGGTACATTTCACATATAACAAAGTGGTACATTAATAAAGAAGAATGGGTCCATTATAAATAAATTAGGGTCCAAATAAAAGATTAAAAAATTATGAGTACAAATGAAATTTTAAAATATATGGGCGCAAAAAGAAATTAATACATGGGTACTGACACACCCCGACCGAGATCAAGACATGCTGGCCGTCTCGTGAGAGTGACGTAGCCATGTGCACAGTGCGGAAGCGATAAAGATAAGAAATATGCGAATAATCAAAAATCAAATTACTATAGTGCACTACTAAACAGAAAGTGATAGGAGTTAGTTACAACAGTAAACACTCCTAATCAGAGCATAAAGTCTAGGTGCAGTCCAGTAGGACAAGTACTAGTTATACAGTACCAGGAATGTCCTACTATTATTTAGATAAGTCAGAACCGCCGACGTCCTCAAGCCACCAACAACAAGCTTACTTAAAACCTGGAGGGGCGCAAAACAGAAAACGTGAGTGGGCAAAAACAAATGTTTTACAAAATCATTTTCTTTATCAATATATCTAACCCCTCGCTGTAAAACATGTATAATTTTTCCCAGAATCAGAATATAAGCCGGAACCCCTGTGGTAGTCTGTACGGCTGAATTTATAGCTCAAAGTCAATCTAGCTGGAGTCACTACAATGACCTATATGGCAATATACTGCACATAAGTCGGAACCACTAAAAAGAGGTCTGTACGACAAGATTGGGTGTAATATAATTATGCTCAATTTTACTCTCTCATAATAGCCGGGCGATAAATCGCTAGTCACCTACGAGTCGAAACCATAAATAAGGTCTGTACGACAAGACTGTGCACTTAAGTTGGATCCAATATGAGCATATAGTGCGGGAGGTGACATAAATAAACAGGCCTGTACTTCATATCTCTGGCTAAATCACAATCACCATAGGTGCAGTTTTATGAGCTCAACACTATTCAATCACCTATCACATCATCGATGATTCACATAACCAAACATAACTTACCTGAACTTACCTGTGTCTCCACAGCACCACATTTATTTATATGCAACCATGAAATGCATATTCAGAATATAAAAGCATTTGACATATTATTTCAAAGCATACTTTCCTTAAAAATGCATTTATGGGAAATATATCAAGGATATAAATATATACTGAAAGCAAAAGCCCACTCACTGGTATGTCGACGGGTCGTAACCCCCGAGTCGCTCGTGGATACGCTCGTCCTCGGGATAAGTCTCACCTATATGCGAATTAACTATAAAAACGTTATTTTAAAGCACATAGGCAAAACTAGCTAATAACTTCTCATACATTGCTCAATTTTGGTATTTGAATATACCAACGTGACCTACACAACCTCATGAACATCGTGATATTTTTAAAATAATTTTTCTGTGGCTCAGGCTCCCTCACGCGCCTGGAAGGGCACGACCTCACGCGCGGCCCACGCGCAGGCGCACTGACGGATTCCCTAACTGCCGTTAGGGAATATTCCGTTAAAATCTAATAGATTCCGTTAAAACTGACTGACGGCGTCAGCATATTCCGTCCAAATTGACGGAATTGTTGGAAATGTGCCCTAAAACCAATCATATGATGATACTTTACGAACATTTCACATGTTAAACTAATCTAGTTTAATATCAAGGGCAAATATGATTGTTTTAAGCCGTCTCACATAAATGTTATATGCTTAAACGATAAGTCCAAGGAATATGTAATTAGGAGAATGTAATTTAAACAAGTTAGATTCATGAGACCATTCTCTTTCGTATACATATCCTAAACGTTTCTGATCATAGGATTGCCAATTGGGCATTGACAGTCCGTTAAGATCAGTACGTGCTGTGTCTTCTCTCAGGGAGAGTGACTGGTCTCGAGTGATTGGTGTGATTGACACCAAGACAAGCATGTAGGTGCTCAATAGCGAATGAGTCCATTGAACACGATCAACGAGGAGTTCTCATACTCATGTCACATGAGAACTCATGGTTGGGATAATGCAAAGTAGTCCTTTGACCTGAGGCATCATAGTTGTCTTGTGGTTAGGTCCTTGATCTTTGATTATGTCAAAGTCACTCTGTCAGAGGCTGTCCATGGCATAGTTGGGGTTAAGCCACTTAGCCATGGAGGCAAGTGAATGCGCAACAAGGGATCTCTAACCTTCAAACCGTTTGAGGAAGAATACTCTATGATATGATTAAGAATCTCTGGCCAGAGTATGAATGAGATTTAGGAAGTCGTTCCAAATCACATTCAAAGTAATCATATAAGTAAATGAATCACATTGGATAGTATACATGAATAAACTATCAAACCAAACAATGTGGTCAAGAGTATTGTATTAGAGAAAGACCGTATTGCATTGTAATCCTAAACTGAATAGGTTCTCCACCTCTTCTGATTAGCTTGGGTAACCATGACATACTGCTAGGTGTCACTCATGGTTTGTGGAAGCCCTAAACGTGTATAATCACTAAAGGGAGAATTGAAAGTAAGTTTCAATTCACAATCGATTTGAAAGAGTTCTAATCGCTCATTGCCTCGCTAAAAGGAACCTAATGGATCGTACACCATGTAAGGTAGAGATTGAAGAAACAACAGAGATGAGTAAGGATAATTAAATGGTTTAATTATTTATGGCAATGATTAATTAATATGATGATTAATCAAACGAATAAGTTCGTTTTAGACCTCGGGTTAGTTTTGGGCATTAAGGCCCAATGGGCTTCGAATGTCAAGACCATTAACTTAAGTTGTATGACAACTTAATGAATAAAGATTCAAGAGGGCCCAAGCAGCCCAAAACCCTAAGATGGCCGGCCATATGTTGAAAGAAAGGCCTTTTGTTCTCTAGGTCACTTAATTGAAGGGACTATATAAAGAACTTTATAGCCAAAATTCTTTTAGGGTTTCTTTTAGAGAAAATATGAGAACACAATGTCTCTCCCTTTCTCTCTAGGAGGTCGGCCACCTTGGAGGAGATGAGATAGCAATCTTCCCTCCTCCAAGGTCACTCATCTCTTATTCATGTCCCTCCTTGGTGTGGAAAATTAGAGGTTCTCAACTTTGAGAACTTGGAGAATCCTTTCAACCATCCTCATCCAAGAAATCCATGGATCTAAGAAGCAAGGAATGAAGGCCCTCTCCTTGGGTGATTAGCCTTTGCTTATGCAAAAAGGAATCAACAAAGGTATAAAATCTCTCAACTCACTTTGTTCTTGAGTTGAGTCTTGGTTCACCTTTCTACTAGGCTTTGAATTTCATGGGTAATGTTTTGTTTTTGAGTGCATACAAGCATGATTCCGCCTTTAATTGTTAATTGCATGCCATAGATGTTGCTCAAATGAACATGTTTTTCACAAATTTTCCTTCAGGAATATGCCGTCATCATCTCCGGTGAGTCGCCGGTCGTCGGAAAACTGGGTAAAACTTTAAAACGTTTATTCTCGCTCGTTTCTTAACCATTTTTCATGAAATTTGTACCAAAATGAAGCTAGGGACATCCACAATCATGTTATAATAGTTTTAAGACCTAAAAACTGCTACATTTTTCCTAGGGAAAGCTCGATAGTTCGGCTTACCTAGAATTCGATCTCGGCCCTACGACGTCCATTTCCTTCCATCGAAGTAACCCGAGACTCGTGAGGACCTCCTTAAGCTTCATGTGAGCTTGAAATTTCCAAAAACACAAGATTTAACGTTTGCACGAACAGTACCCCAAATCGGGGTTATGGTTTCGACGTGAAGACAAAGCTGTCCTTACCTGAAAATGGTCTAGATGTGTTCCTGAGCTTGCAAGGAACACGATGGTACCTTCAACATCCTCGATCTATGAAGTTTGAATGGGTTTTGGTGTTTGTCCGTACACAATGCCGAGAGGGAGAGAGAGAGAGTCTGAGAGATAGAGAGATAGCACGGAAGAGAAGAGAGAGAAAGGGTTATGGATGTGTGTGTGGTCCAAAAATACACACCAATCAAATTTGTTTAATCCTTTTGTTCTAATTGGGTCCAATTAGTTAGGAATAGAACTAATTGACCCAATTCCTTAACCCAAAACACAAACACACATCCAACGCTGAAGGGTAAATCTGTCTTTTCACAACCACGATAATTAATTCTCAGGAAGGGCTGCGACAGGTACAAATAAAAACTAAAAAGAAAATACTACAAATTTAAAAAAAGGTTCAAATTAAAAGTTGGTACAAACTAAAAATATAAATATATGATACAAAGTTTAGCCATAAAACATAAATATACCGTATGTAATTTTTCTATCATTGATTAATTATACAATGTCACGTGACGGTAAACACATGGGCACAAATACAAATAAAACTTTAAAAAATATGGGCACAAAAAGAAATTAATATATGTGTACAAATTACAACTGAAAAGAAAATTGGTGCAAATTAAAAAAGGTTTGCAAATTAAAAATGGGTACAAACTAAAAATAAAAATATATGATAAAAAATTTAGCCATAAATATAAATATACTAATTGTAACATTTTTAACACTAAGGGAATATATTTAAAAATACAAAATATTTTATTATTGAAATAATTAATGATGTTATTAATACCCAAGGACCTTAATCAAAAATTGAAAATGAATAGGATTTTAATCAATGGAGTAGGAAAAAGAGGGATGAGAACCTAATTTCTCCTTATTTTTCCAAGTTTTTCCTAATCTTTGTTGCTTGGTTTCTTTTGTTTTTGAGTCATTTACGTTACTTTTGTATTTTCTAGGTCAGTTGGTACAAAGGGAGATAAAGGAAGAATTTTTGAAGAAATTGAATGCAATTTTGGTCAAGTGCTGGAATATGGCTATGTAGATATGTCAACTAGAAAAATTTGTGGAGAACAGCTCAGAATGAACCAGGTGGTGAGCCATATATGGATGGAAAGCTCTGGATGTCTAGTTTAAGGAGAATTTTACGGTTTGTGATTCTGATGTCTAACGAAGAGATTATTGAATTTTTTGTGGCTGCTGCTCAGTCAGAGATTTTAAGCGGGTTTGTGCTGATAATATGGTATAAGACGTGAATGATTTGTACGACGAGAATGCTTTCGAGTTAGAGTCGATGCTATTAAAATATATTACATGTGTGCTGACCGTGTGGGCTCAAAATATATTTACTTATTCTAGTTGGGTTTACTTAAGTGTTTTTGGAGTGAAAATAAAGCAAGAAAGAGAGAGGGATTTAACCCTAATTGGGGGTTGCTGTAATAGAAGGAGGGTGCAGCTGCAATTTCAGAGTGAAAAAAAGACAATTGCGTGACTTGCAGAAGAACATGCCATAATCATCATCATCATCATCGTCATCCCAACAATTGACATGATTTCCATTGATCTTTCTCTTCTATTTGCACCTTGAACGTTTATATCAATGTTGTGAAGTCTAGACTTTTTTGTTTGGCTTTCCTTGTCATTAATGTAATATGTACCACACATGCTCAAATTAGTTTTAGGACATACTTTGCAAAAAGGGCTGCTATTGTTGGAAATATTCACTCAAAGATTTGGGCCATCACTTCGAAGGTTTGTTCATGCATATGCATTTTCATGCTTAACTCCATACTGCCTTTTGTCTGGTGATGTTGTCTAGTCAAAATTACTTGCTGTTGTCTAGCTAGCTGGGCACATAATTTAAGACATCCCACATAGGCTGAGTGACAACTTTTATCCGAGATTGAATTTTCAGCCTTTGATCTACACAGGTTGTCCTATGTGTTGACAAAATTCCCTTATCCTTGTTGTTGAAAAGAAACATCCCATTTTGGTTAAATCCCTAACTGCTCTCATTTGGTTTTTGGGGCTGAGAGATTAATTTTAGAAAGAGTGTCATTGTTTTTCATCTTCATCTCAGATCCCGTAAGAGCATCAAGCATTTTTATGGGTAATGTTCTTCTTTGAATATATAAATCTATCTTTGAAAATGCTTGCTTAAATCTTTTTTTATGCGCATTTGTTTTGGCTAGGAAATTTACATTTTTCAAAGAGTGTTTTTAGCTTTGAGCTACCTCTTGTATTCTTCATTGAAATCCTAACCGCAAAACCATATTCATTTATCGAGCACCTAATCATTGAATATTAGGGTAGCATTGTCTTCACGGTTTTGTTTGAATTTGGTGGTTAAGTTCTTCAAGTTTCAAATCTTTAAACTGACCTCATTTTCGAATTCACGTCAACTGTTTGATTAAAGAAACTGACTAATCAATGAATCCAGATTACACACTATCACCACTATCATATCATGTGAGTTTGTTGGTGTTAGTCTTGATTTGAGCTACCTCTTGTGTTATTCACTGAAATCCTAATCGCAAAACCATATTCATGTATTAAGCACCTAATCATTGGATATTAGGGTAGCATTGTCTTCACGATTTTGTTTTAATTTGATGGTTAAGTTCTTCAAGTTTCAAATCTTTAAACTGACCCCATTTTCGGATTCACGTCAGTTTTTTCCTTCAACTGTTAGACTGAAGAAACTGACTAATCATTAAATCCAAGTTACATTATCATCATTATGATATCATGTGCATTTGTTGGTGTTGGTCTCGGTGCGACAAGGTGAAGAGTTCAGGAAAAGCTGTCATCTTGTGAAGATTGGAGACGACTCCATTTCGGTGCCGCAAGGTGAAGAGTTCAAGAGGAGCTGCCACCTCGTGAAGACCGAAGGAATCCTTAACTCGTGCAAAGTAAGGTTGCACAAAGGTAAAACTGCTCGGTAGACTAGGTCTAGGAATTGAGCTTTGGATGGTACTTTGTAAGAACCTTATTTGCACTAGTAGATTGGACTTAGAGGAGAATCCCAAGTTTTTTAACCCAGAGATGGGTTTTACTGGCAAAAAACTTCTTGCGTTTTTTGTTTCTTAAACTTGCTCACATATCTTATTTACTAACATATGTTTCATGCATCCTATGAATTGTTATTTGATATGTGTTTGCGATTAAGTTTACACTGCATATTATGAGTAATTAATTAAATTGTTGTTGGCTAGGATAACTTGTAGTAAATTAAGTTTGATTCGTATATTTGCATTTAGTTAACTGATGAATATGTACTTAGTTGGCTGGTGAGTTTGACTAGTCAATCCATTATACTTCAATTCATAATTGATTTGTTAATGTTATTTGCATAATGAACTGATATGTGAATGTGTTCAGGTTCAGGAATTGTTGTTGTAAAACTGATCTAGGAAGATTCTGATTAGTTGGACGTACTAGTCAATTAGGATTTGTTCTTGCAACTGCACTTTCTATCACTGACAAACTTATAACTAGTTGACTAGCTCATTTGACTAGTTTACTGTGCAAAATTAAATTTTTATTTGCAAGATATTCTGCTTGGTACTAATTTCAAATTCCTTCCAACAATTTTGTTATGCACTTTGATTCCATGTCTTGCTAAACCTATCATCCTAAGGTTAGGATGAAACATTTGATTTAGTTTCTTAATTTCAATGCGAACTTCATGCAATTTTCATATTTGTGTTCTTGAATCTCTAAACGTAATGTATAATTGATTATTTTATGTTGAGTGATCATCTTGCCTTACATATAAGCACAATGATTTAGAGATTGCATATGCATATGAGCTAGACCTAGACTTGTATGGTGTGTATGTTTATCGTTTCTAAAGAGCTTAACAGATATTATCGTTTCCAAAGAGCTTAACAGATTGTTGTATGTTAAATTATACTGACCATAGGCTAGTTGCATACGAAAATATTTGACTCTTGCCATGACCATTGTGAGAAATCATATTTAAGGGAAACAATTGCAAATTGAGTTGGACCAAGACCTTTTTGTAGGTAAACTTCAAGAATTAAATTTGGAATTGTATGAATAGAGCATTTATTTGAGAAGCGTATGATTGAGTGTGGATTTCGAAACCTTAGGTTCACCATCTATAGATCACAATCCTAATTCATTACGATCATTCATTCATTGTCGCGTTTTATTTCTTTCTTTTACTATCTTGTTTCATTGGTTTTCTTGTTTGCTTATCAATCAACCAGATTGTGATTTTTAGTTTAATGCTTTAGTGTTTAGCTGAGTCATAAAGCGAAAATAAAATAAAAAGAGTCATTGTTTGTACTATTGAGTTGATAATTATTATTTTTGCTTAAATTAATCTAATCTCTGTGGGATCGACCATTGCTTGTCATTATACTATCTTATTCAATTCGTCTACTTGTAAGGCTTAAATTTGTGTTTAGATTTGTTATTTGTTAACGGTCTAATTATCACAACAAGTTTTTGGCGCCGTTGCCGGGGACGGTGGTTGTGTTTAAGTACTTTAATTATGAGTCAACTTACGAGTGCTAATTTTTGTCTTTACTAACAATTTTTATTTTCGCGCAACATTTGGAACTGTTTTGAAACACCAATTTTGGACTTTTTACTAGGCTTATCACATATCACTGGAAAGCTCTGGACGTCTACTTTCTGACCCAAAAAACAGATTGACATTTCGATTTTTGAGCAGGCAGATCTTGTCAAAACAGTGCACTATGGTCAAAACTGTTTGGGATTTGTTTTTTCCTTCTCTTTAGTATTTCTAATTCTATTTAATTCAGTATTTTAGGTTATTTAATTTTGTTCCGAATTTTTTTGCTATGTTACTAAGGTTGTTTTTCTTGTTTTGTAGATATATCAATTTCTCAAGTTTTCTTAAGGTGTATGCAAGGGAGACAATCGCTCAAACTAGCACTTCTTCTCGTTGATTAAGAACTTGAGCGCACTCTACACAATACAAAGAGGCAGAAGAGTCATCAAACTCTTCCAAAGGAACCAAAGATGGGTGATCGAGAAGTTGCACCTGTCGGAATGCTTGTGAATGATTCATATGAACCTCAACACTTAAATCAGCCATCATGCATTAGTTTTTAACCAATTATCAATGGGAACATGAACTTGTCACCTTGTTTATTGAATACGTCGCCTCACTTTAGTGGGGACCCGAATGAAAATCCATATCTTCATAAAAAGGACTTCTTTTACATTTGAAAGACATAAACCATTCAAGGGCTTACTTCTGAACAAATCAAGTTGATTTTGTTTCCTTTTTCACTAAAATCTAATGCTAAGTTGTGGATGAACTCTTTGGTGCAGGTTCTATACATTCATGAGAGCAACTTGCTACGAAGTTCTTGAAGGAATTTTTCCCAGCTCAAAAGATTAAAAAACTAAAATGGGAAATGCAATACATCCAACAAAAGGATGGTGATTTGTTCTTCGAAGCTTGGAAAGACTTTAAGAGCCTCATTCTCAAGTGTCCCAACCATAATCATACAAGGGGTGAATTGGTAGAATCTTTTTATGAAGGTTTAAATGATAATAACAAGGGTATTGTAGATTTTGCTGTTGGAGTTTTGATGGAGAAAAGTGGAGAAAAAGCATTCTAGTTGTTTGAATCTTTTAGTGGCAGAAGAGGAATTTATGAGATCAACTCAAATGATGGCTTACAAGTAGAGATGACATCTATAAATTGAAATATTGCAATGCTAGTCAAGAACTTGACTCCTCAAAGCACTCAATAAGTCCATACACCCGAGGTATGTGATATGTTCGTATCCTGATCATAATACTGATTTATGTCATTTGACTTCTTTTACAGATCAAGAGCATGCGATTATGTTGGACAAGGAGGCTATTCTTCCAAGAATAATCCATATTCAAACACGTACAATTAAGCATGGAGGTTTCATCCTAACTTCAGTTATGGAACTCGCATAACATATTGAATCCTACACATGGTGGTAATGTGCGACCTAAAGGTTTTGGTTCAAATTCTACCCAGCAAGTTAGTACAACTCAAGTTCCTCCTGGGTTTTCTAAGCCCAAGAAAATGTCCTCCAAAGATCAATTATCTGATTTTATGCAAAGCCAACTCCCTTTCTAACAACTAACTGATGTGAAAATTAACTTGACACACAAATTAAACCCTATTGCTGACAATTGTAGCAACTATGTAAGTAAGGATCATTCTAGACCGGGGATTAACTAGGGATGCTAATCAACACAAATAAGACTCAAAAACACTAAACTAGACTCTAAAACAGAAAACTAGACTCTTATGACTCAAAACTGACGTCAAACACTCAAAACAACAACAAACAATCAAAAAGACTCAATTCTAGACATAACAAGTGATTTTGACGAAAATAAGACTTAACTTGACTCAAAAGACTAAAAGAAAACATATTATGACTCAACTAACAAGACTTAATGAAAGGGGGATTGTTTTTGACGAATTTAAAACTTAAAACAGAAACTTTGCATAAAACACTTTAAGAAAATGAATTTGGTGAATTAAAAAGGGTGAAAAGCTAGTTAGAGGGTCCTTCTCCACACATGACATATGCATATAAGCCAATTTCCAGTTATTATTCCTTTAAACCATGAATGACAACACCCCAAGTTAACCGTGACATCACAAATTAACCATCAAATTTTCCTTATTTCATTGAATTGGACGGGATACGCATCACAACCAAATTATCCTTCTCAAGTTCCCTAACTATGAAAAGCATGATAGAAAAACATATCAAAGGTCATTAAGTTCTTTGAAAACCATAAGCATTGACGAGGCATTCGTAACTATGAAAAACATGATACTCCTGCCAAGGATTTACTTAACACGATTGTGACTAGCAACCTCCACTACTTGTGAATATAAGTTCATAACGATTAGGTGAAACTCCCTTATACTCTAGCATCGAATTCATGCATGCAAATTAAGTGTCGACCCTCAGTCAACATACATAAACAAGTTTTAATAACTCAGATAAGCAAATCACATTCAAGACTCAAGAAACAATAACTGGATGTAATCAATTCATATAAAGCATATAATCATGGCTTTGAATTCACTTCTAACTAAAAAGAATTTAGTTCCTCATGTTTGCAATTAAACAAAGACAACTTACATTCGACATTGAAAATAAAAGATGGAAAACACCTAAGAACGCTCCAGCAATCCAATGTTGAATGGCAAGGCATGGCAAATGGCTCCCTCTCCTTTCTCCTTGCAAATCTGCGGCACTAGGGGGATGTATGGTTTATGGCACGAATTTGTGGTGTAGAATGAATATGGGGGTGGTGGTTTGAATGAATGCAGCACAATGTATTTATAGGGAGAAAGGTACGACCTAGGTAGCATTGGAAAAGGATTGGCACTCCAAAACCAAAATGGAATGAGTTAAAACAATCAGAAACCAAGGGGAATTAGGCTTACACATCAAAAACCATTAGGAACAAGGATATATGGTGCGGCACAACTAGGAAAAAGGGGTTCTAGAAAGGTTAAGGTGTGGCACCAATGTAAGATAGGGATAAGGCTTATAGAATCTGAAATATGTATTTTAAATGCATAATTATCCCTTATAAATGGCTGGATTTAAGGCACAAACTGATTTGGATAAGATAAGATAGGATAAGGTTAGATTAGGAAAAGATAAGATAAGATAAGGTTAGTTTGGATAAGATAAGGTTGGATAATGTTCATTCTTTTGAGCTGATTCCTTATCTTCTTTGTCTTGGATTTATTTTCTTCATCTTTTCAGCACATTCCTAGCCTCTTGAACTTCAAATTCGTCCATCCATCTTGCTCCATTCATAAGCCATCCATTTGATGCCTAAAACTGCTTCAAAATGCTCCAAATTGCACTTTCTTGCCAACTTTGTCATTAGGACCTACAAACACACGAAAATAACTTAAAACACTATAATAAGTAGAAACTAGCTATGAAAATGCAAGAAAACAAGCTAACTAAGTCGCATAAATATGCTCCTATCAAATTCCCCCACACTTAGCTTTTGCTAGTCCTCGAGCAAAACGAAACAAACAAAACAAACAAAACATAACCTAAACCTTCCAATGTTTGTCTCAGGGATTTCCAATGGAACATGACACATTAAAAATCACTACTCCCACAGATTTTAGCTATCCTTACTCTTGAGCACATACTTAATCACAGTCACCACTCACTAGCTCGCATTTAATCAATTAAAACAATGTTTTGAATGTAGTAACATGCCTTAGAGAATTCCCTCAATTCCTCATCGGGTGTACACTCTATTTCACATAGATTTTCTGACTACACTCCCTATACTAGGTATATGTGAGAAAATTGATGTAAACATGTAGACTAACACTCACATATGTTAAAATCAAAGAAGGCAATTTTTGGAATTATCAATGCATGTATATATATGATCTCATGAATGGAATGCCACTACTTAGACGCGAGAACCAGGGATACCATACGCTCAAACCAATCCTAAACTCCACATATTGAAACACACAACAACCAAGATTAAAGTCTAAGGGTTGTATCGGGGCTAAGGGTATTGGCTAACAAAGAAAGGTTAAGGATAAACAACGGTTCTTAAAGCAATAGTAAGCAAATCAATGAAATCAATTTAGAATTCACTCTTGAATGCTGCAAATAACTTGAAACACTAAGGGGATTTCGTACAACTTAGGGTCATATTCTAACTTTTTGGACCCTTTCTTCAACAACCAATACTTGTGAGTTCATTCTCACTTATTTCACAATTTTTTTTTCTTTTCACGATTTTTTTTCTTCTCTCATTTTTTTTCTTTTTTCTTCAACCCCATGCCCTATTTCTTTGGCACACAAAAACACATACCTTTGAAACCCTTCCCCCACACTTGTTTTCTGCAATAATGTTGATCAAAATGAATTCCCTCTAAGTCATGCTCCACTACACTTCAAGAACAAGGGTATGAATGGTCCTATTCTAGGCTAGGTAAGGATAATGTGGCTAACAAAGAAAATAGGCTAAATCTGGCTCAAAGGGGTTAAACCTACAAAACAAATGCATGGGCTGAAGGCTTTTTGGCTTTGGTGGTAACTACTAAACAACTTCATCTTGTTATATGTTATGCACTCAATTTTAAGCTTTGAATGAAACGGGCATTAGTTCTAGTATTTGGAACTAAAGTGATAAAACGCATTCTAAGTAGCAACCAAGCAAAGAATAATGAGATCATGCAACGACTTTAGAAAACAAGGAATCCCAGATTAATAACTCTCCAAATAAAGTTTAGGCTCAAGTCTCGCAGGGTTGTAGCGTTAGTTTGAGTTCATTCCTTCAAGCATGTTACAAAAATTGATTTTTTCCTTTGTGATTACATGTGAATTCGTTAATGACAACTACAACCAAGCATAAACCAAAGAGCATATCAAACTTCCACCCATGTTTGTAACTTTCTTTAACAGTCATGCAATTAAAAACCAAATCCTCATCATTGTGTTGGAAGGAACCTAAAGACACAAACACACAAAAACGACTCTAAAACGACTCTTTTTCGGTTTTTCAAAACTTTTTCTATTTTTTTTTCAAATTTTTGTATTTTTCTTTCAAAACACACTAAAAACACTTAAAAACAGTGAGAAACAGCTCTAGTGGGGATAGGTGATAAAAACCCACGAATTTTCAATAAAACACTTGTTTACCCCCCACACTTAAACCAAACATTGTCCTCAATGTTTCAAACATAGACTCACACATAAACAAGCAAACAACACAACTAACAATCACGACAATTATGGCAAAATAAAAGCAATAAAGAGTAGAGTTTAAGAACGCAAATCTGGTTATTGAGCTGGAGAGTCTTGGGTCTTCTTTATTTAAACGCATGGGTTGCCTCCCAAGAAGCACTTGCTTTAACGTCTTCCAGCCAGACGATACCTCCATTTAAGTTTTAATAGGGCCAACGGCATGGAGGGGTATGTCCTCCACGGCATGCTCCTCAAAGTGCTCATAGTATGGCTTCAAACGATGTCCATTCACTTTGAAATCGTTTTCGGTCTTCAAACTTTGAATTTGGATTGCACCATAAGGAAAAACATTAGTAACAACAAAATGACCAATCCATTTAGAACGTAACTTACCTGGAAACAATCGAAGGCGGGAATTGAAGAGTAATACTTTCTGCCCTACGACAAACGTCTTGCCACAAATCATCTTGTCATGAAATGCCTTCGACTTCTCTTTGTAAATAAGAGCGTTCTCGTATGCATAGTTCCGAATCTCTTCAAGTTCATTCAATTGAAGCTTCCTATTAGTTCCAGCCGCATCAAGGTCCAAATTGAACGTTTTGACGACCCAATGTGCTTTGTGCTTCAATTCAACCGGAAGATGATATGGTTTCCCATAAATGAGCCGAAATGGGGACATTCCAATTGGTGTTTTGTAAGCTGTATGATATGCCCACAATGCATCATTCAAGCGCAAGCTTTAATCTTTCCGGTTTGGCCCAACGGTCTTCTCCAAAATCTGCTTGATCTCCCGATTAGAAACCTCGGCTTGCCCACTTGTTTGAGGATAATAAGGTGTTGCCACCTTATGCGTGACATTATATTTCTTGAGCAGCGCCTCAATGGTTCGATTGCAAAAATGGGAGCCCCCATCACTTATAAGAACTCTTGGCATTCCAAATCTAACAAATATGTTAGTTTTCACAAAATCTGCAACCACTTTGGAATCATTAGTACGGGTGGCTTTTGCTTCCACCCATTTCGAAACATAATCAACCGCAAGTAAAATATAAACAAAACCATGAGATGAAGGAAAAGGACCCATGAAATCAATGCCCCAAACATCAAAAATTTCGACACAAAAGATAGGGGCCTGCGACATTTGGTCATTTGTACCAATGTTTCCGGTTCTTTGACAACGATAACATGTTATGCAAAAGGTTCTAGCATCCTTAAATATAGTAGGTCAATAAAAACCACATTCAAGTACTTTACGTGCAATCCTTTGAGTGCCAAAGTGACCTCCACATGCATAAGTGTGACAAAAGGTTAAAATTGAATTAAACTCAGAATCATGCACACACCTAGGGGTGGGTTCGGTTCGGTTTTTTGCCAAAACCGGAAACCGAACCGAAATTACTGTTCGGTTCGGTTCAGTTCTGTTTTCTATCGGTTTGCATTCGGTTCGGTTTCGGCCCAGTTCGGTTTTTTTTTTTTTTTTTTTTTTTTTCAGCAGCCAAAAAAATAAAGTTTCTAAGAAAACAACTTGCAGCCATTTTGTAATACATCTTTCAAAGGAGTATAAATAAAATCAAAGTCTCATTTCAACATAAGCATTCCAAATTTCTAATAGAATCATCAAACAAACTAACAAAGATAATGAAAATAAACATTCCATTCAAAGTTCAATTATAATCAAGCCTTCCAAAGTCCAAGTTAAATAAACATCAAAGTTCAAATCAAAGTCCAAACTTAAAATACACATCAAAGTTCAAGTTTTCCACACCTAAAATAAACATTTCAAAGTTCAAGAAGTCTTCGACACCTAAATAAACATTACAACTAAGATTATAAATTCAATAAACATCTAAAGTTCCATCCTTGCACATAATTCTTCAAGTTCTCAAGATCAACACTCAACCATTTCGAGTTTGAATGACAATTTGCTTACTAACGGTTGGGCGGCCTAGGGGGTAACATAGCACCTTTTTTTGAACTTCCACTTGCCATTTCTACATACAAATAATAAAACAAATGATACTAATTAAAATGTTAGTACTACAAACTTATACAAAAGTAAATGTTAATTAAAATATGAAAGGCCAATGATACAAAATCACGACAAAATATGGAAGGCAAGAATCAAACTCCCTTCACAATATATATATATATATATATATATATAACCTGCAGCCAAATTCCCTTCACAATATATATATATATAACCTGCAGCCAAACTCCCTTCATTAGGGATATTGTTTCAAACACACACATACACAACTTGCAGCCATTATATTTATATATATATATATATATATATAATAAAAACTCAGTCACATAACAGCAAACTCAGTCAAAATACTTCAGCTATGTGCCCCAGTGACATTTCGAAGCATAAAAATACCCAATCTCAAGCACAATCAATCGTGGGAACTCAATTCAATTACTTTATGAAGCATAAAAATACCCAATATGTTATTACAACTCAATCAATATATTCACTAAAATACAAATCAAATCTCTAAAACCACTTGCTGTGATTTCAAGTGCGCAACTATACTTTCGTTTTTTTGATCTAATAATTCATGTAGAGATGGGGGGAATTTGCGTACACGGATTCAACCAATAGGGTTCAACGAACTATCTAAAACCACTTTCCCTAGACATCTATAAAGAAAAGGAACTTCACTTGATCAGCAGTGACCCAAAACCCATGCAAAGATACCTTAATACTTAATTCGAGGGCACTAACAAAACAAGGTATCTTTAAGCTGTATTATTTGTTCAATTAGTAGTTCCTAAGTAAATCACAAAAACTCACTCATATTGAATATGAGGCGAAAAAGGGTTTTCGACAAATATTGACATTTCAATAGGTTAGTAGATTCCCTGTATTTTTAAGTCCCTGGGAATCTTAAGGGTTTGTATAAACTAAAGTTTCTATATAAAAAGGAACATAGTTTCATAAGTTTTTTCATGCAGGAGAAGAGAAGTGTGTGCATATATTTTATAATTGAAGTTTCCAGAGCACAATGAGCATAGTCGAAACAATGAAGGCTGCCAAGCCTTTCTTTGCTGTTGTTTTCTTGCAATTTGGACGTGAAACTAACCTTTTGCTGTGATTGAGACGATGTTGCTGCGAATCTCTAAGACAGACAGAGAGGATGCTGCTGCGAATCTCTAATAAGAGGTGAGGCTGCTGCAACTTGCAAGGGGGAATGAGAGAGACAAAGAGAGGGCTGCTGCTGTGAGAGAGAGAGACAGATGAAGGAGACTGCTGCAAGGCTGCGTGCGAAGTGCGACTGCGATCTGGGGAGGGCAGGGGATTGGGAAAAACAAGAGAGAGATCGAGAGAGGAGGAGAGCGGCTAAGGTTAGTTTACTTTCGGGAACCAGTTTTAGTTTAGGAATAAAACGGTGCCGTTTTAGACTTAGGGTTATTAATTAATAAAATATTATAAAACGACGTCGTTTTGAAGATGTTCGGTTCGGTTCGGTTTCCGAACCCCAGAAACCGAAATCGAACCAACCAGATTCGGTTCGGTTCGGTTCAACAGATTCGGTTCGGTTTTTTTTTTCGGTTCGGTTTTTTCGGCCTCGGTTCAGTTTTCGGTCCGGTTTTTTTCGGTTTTCGGTTTTTCCAACCCACCCCTACACACACCTACAAATGATTTGATCAGGGCAACATTTCCACAAATAAGGATCAACCCACACATAAAAACGTGCCTCTTTCTTAAGTTTATCACGTTTGTGCTTGTTTAGAGTGCTTGGAACTTGTTTTGACACCAAATAATTCACTAAATCGGCATACCATGTAACACTTACCTCAATAGACAGCAGCTGCTCATATGGGAATGTCTCTGGGATAGGCACGACATCCTCTTCATGCACCATACGGCTCAAGTGGTCAGCCACCACGTTTTCACTTCCTTTCTTGTCCCAGATTTCAATATCGAACTCTTGGAGAAGAAGCATCCAGCGAATAAGCCTTGGTTTGGCCTCCTTCTTCGTAAGTAAGTACTTCAACTCTGCATGATCAAAATAGATTATAACTTTAGTACCAAGTAAATAAGAACAAAACTTATCTAAAGCAAAAACAACAGCAATAAGTTCTTTTTCTGTCGTAGAGTAGTTCAATTGAGCGTCATTCAAGGTCCGAGAGGCATAGTATATGACATGTGGCTGCTTGTCCTTCCTTTGTCCTAAAACAGCCCCTAATGCATAATCGGAAGCATCGCACATAAGCTCAAAAGGAAGGCTCCAATTTGGTGGAACAATGATAGGGGCTGAAGTTAGCATCTCTTTGAGGTGTTTGAAAGCCTTCTCACATTCCTCGTCGAACTTGAATGGGACATCCTTTTGGAGGAGACGGCAAAGGGGGTTGGAAATCTTTGAAAAGTCCTTGATGAATCGCCTATAGAATCCTGCATGTCCAAGAAAAGAACGAACCTCTCTAACCGAAGTAGGAGAGGGTAAGTAACGTACAAGATCTATTTTCGATTTATCAACCTCAATTCCCTTTTCTGAAACGATATGACCTAAAACTATACCTTGTTTTACCATAAAATGACATTTTCCCCAATTTAAAACAAGGTCAGTTTCAACGCATCGTTTCAAGAGTAATGTGAGATTATCCAAACAATTATCAAACGAATCACCAAATACACTAAAATCATCCATGAATACCTCAATAATCTTCTCAACGAAATCTGAAAAGATACTTACCATACATCGTTGAAATGTGGCAGGTGCATTGCATAAACCGAATGGCATGCGACGATAGGCAAAGGTACCAAAGGGGCACGTGAAAGTGGTCTTTTCTTGGTCGTCCGGAGCTATGACAATTTGATTATATCCCGAATAACCATCAAGAAAACAATAAAAAGAATGACCGGCTAACCTTTCAAGCATTTGATCAATGAATGGCAAAGGGAAGTGGTCATTCCTTGTGATGGTGTTGAGCTTCCTATAATCGATGCAAACTTTCCAACCTGTTTAGATACGGGTTGGCACAAACTCATTCTCGACATTCTTCACCACCGTCACTCCCGACTTATTTGGAACAACTTGAACCGGCGAAACCCAATGGCTATCTGAGATAGGATAGATCACTCCACAATTGAGAAGTTTGATAATCTCCTTCTTCACAACTTCCATCATCGGAGGGTTGAGTCGACGTTGAGCCTCTCGAGTTGGTTTAGCCCCCTCCTCTAGAAGTATGCGATGCATGCAAGTTGTAGGGCTAATACATCTAATGTCGGCCAAGGTCCATCATATGGCTGTTTTGTGCTCTGTCAACACCCGAATAAGTTTTTATTCCTCTAATGCCATGAGTGTTGAAGAGACTATGACCGGCAATGTTTCTTTGTCTCCCAAATAGACGTACTTCAAATGACTTGGCAATGGTTTAAGTTCAAGAATTGGGGCCTGAATCACTTAAGGTAACAACTTATTAATAGAAACGGGAATTGAAATTGGGATCAGAGACTTACCAGGAAGTTGTGGCAATGCCCCTAGGGCAGCCACCATCTTGCCAACTTCATCACTAGACACGGCCAGATTGGGTTCTAGGCCCAATCCCTCGACAATTGTTGTTTCAAGGGGATATTTGTCCAACGAATCAAGATAGTCCTGCGCCAATGAATCAAACACATCAATTGAAAAGCAAGAATGATCATCTTTAGGAAATTTAATAGCTTCATAAATGTTGAAATCAATAATCTCGCCATCAAATTCCATCGTTAAAGTCCATTTGAACACATCGATCTTGGTGCGGGCTGTTTTCATGAAAGGTCTCCCAAGGAGGATCGGCAATGGGGTAGAATGAGCTGAATATTCCATGTCAAGCACGTAAAAGTCCGCTGGAAATATCAAATTGTTAACCTGCACCAAAACATCTTCCAAAACTCATTTCGGATATGCATTAGAACGATCGGCCAATTGAATAATCACACCATCATTTTTAAGCTCTCCTAAGTTCATAGATGCATAAATAGAGTAAGGCATGACATTAATTGAAGCTCCTAAGTCTAACATAGCATGTTCAAATTTAGTATTTCCAATAACACAAGGAATTGTAAAACTACTCGGATCTTTGCATTTAGGTGGTAATTTTCTTTGTAACGCTGCAGAAACATTCTCACTTACATGGACCACTTCTTTGTTCAAAATCATCTTCCTTGTTGTGCAAAGATCTTTCAAGAATTTGGCATACTTAGGAACTTGCTTGATTGCATCAAGGAGTGGGATATTGACTTGAACTTTCCTAAAGGTTTCCAGAATATCTTTCTCATTCTCTTCTTTCTTTGATTGCTTAAACTTGCTAGGAAATGGCACATTTAGTGGAATAGAATTAGAAGAACTCGACTTTGGACTTACCTTGATGGGTTGGGACTATTTAGAGGCATTAGGGGGCTGCGGTAAAGGTTGGTCCTCCCTTGCCGTGGCCCTTGCTTCTTGTTCTTCTTTTTGCAGCAGCTTTTCATCCTCGTTAAGGCCTTGTTTGGATGGTTTTTGGTGGTTTCCAAGCTCCTTGCCACTTCTCAACGTGATGGCCTTGGCGGTTTCAAAGCCTTCATTTGGATTCACAACGGTTGAACCAGGAAGTTTGCCTTGCTCTCTGAATTGACCCATGAATTCTGCCATTTGCCCCATTTTCTTCTCCAATTCATCTACTTTTTTGGCTTGATTTTGCATTCCTTGCGCCACAATGGTTAATAATTGAACAATTTGATCATTATCCATAAACGAACCTGATTTTGGTTGGGCAAATTGTGGTTGGGGTTGAGATTGAGTGAATGGCCTTTGATATATCCTAGGGGGTGGCTGTCGAAATCCCTCTTGTTGTTGAGGTTGTTGAGGCTCCCTCCACTTGAAGTTTAGGTGATCTCTCCATCCCGGATTGTATGTATTCGAGTATGGATCATTCATTTGCTGATTGTGGCTTTGATAACCTATGGCATTGACACTTTCCCATCCTCCATTCTCTATCAATTGTGGACATTGATCATTGAGGTGCCCTTGCATAGAACACACGCCACACACACTTGGTGTATTTCCTTGCACTTTCGATCCTTCAACAAACTGTGACAACATAACAGTGAGATTAGCCATTTGAGATTGAAGTTCTGAAATTGCACTTACCTCATTCACTTGCTGTCGTGGGATGTCTCTTTGTCCAACACCTTCGTATTGTTGTGCATTAAAGGCTCGATTTGCAATTAAAATCTTGGCAGCAACCGGTGTTTTATCAACCAAAGCACCCCCTGCCGAGGCATCTAACATTTGTCTCTTAATTGGAAGGAGTCCCTCGTAGAAATATTGAAGCAAAAGTTCTTCCTTCATTTGATGTTGAAGGCACGAGGCAATTAGAGCCTTGAAACGGTCATAATATGCTGGAAATGATTTGCCTTGGTTTTGTTGAATGCCACTAATCTTCTTCCTCAAAAGAATAACTCTTGAAGTTGGGAATAATTTCTCTAAGAACATTCTCTTCATGCTTTCCCAAGAAGAGACGGTTCCAGGTGCTAATTCGTAGAGCCAATCTTTATCCTTGTCCATAAAAGAGAATGGAAAGACCTTCATCTTCATTCGTAGAGCCAATCTTTATTCGTAGAGCCAATCCTAACTACGAAAAGCATGATAGAAAAACATATTAAAGGTCATTAAGTTCTTTGAAAAGCATAAGCATTGACGAGGCATTCGTAACTATGACAAGCATGATACTCCTGCCAAGGATTTACTTAACACGATTGTGACTAGCAACCTCCACTACTTGTGAATAAAAGTTCATAACGATTAGGTGAAACTCCCTTATACTCTAGCATTAAATTCATGCATGCAAATTAAGTGTCGACCCTTAATCAACATACATAAACAAGTTTTAATAACTCAGATAAGCAAATCACATTCAAGACTCAAGAAACAATAACTGGATGTAATCAATTCATATAAAGCATATAATCATGGCTTCGAATTCACCTCTAACTATAAAGAAATTAGTTCCTCATGTTTGCAATTAAACAAAGACAACTTAAATTAGACATTGAAAATAAAAGATAGAAATCACCTAAAAAGGCTCCAGCAATCCAATGTTGAATGGCAAGGCACGACAAATGGCTCCCTCTCCTTTGTCCTTGCAAATCTGCGACACTAGGGGGGATGTATGGTGTATGGCACAAATTTGTGGTGTAGAATGAATATGGGGGTGGTGGTTTTGAATGAATGCAGCACAATGTATTTATAGGGAGAAAGGAACGGCCTAGGTAGCATTGGAAAAGGATTGGCACTCCAAAACCCAAATGGAATGGGTTAAAGCAATCAGAAACCAAGGGGAATTAGGCTTACACATAAAAAACCATTAGGAACAAGGATATAGGGTGCGGCACAACTAGGAAAAGGGGTTCTAGAAAGGCTAAGGTGCGACACCAATGTAGGATAGGGATAAGGCTTCTAGAATCTGAAATATGTATTTTAAATGGATAATTATCCCTTATAAATGGCTGGATTTAAGGCACAAACTGATTTGGATAAGATAAGATAGGATAAGGCTAGATTAGGAAATGATAAGATAAGATAAGGTTAGTTTGGATAAGATAAGGTTGGATAAGGTTTTGGATAATGTTCTTTCTTTTGAGCTGATTCCTTATCTTCTTTGTCTTGGATTTATTTTCTTCATCTTTTCAGCACATTCCTAGCCTCTTGAACTTCAAATTCGTCCATCCATCTTGCTCCATTCATAAGCCATCCATTTGATGCCCAAAACTGATTCAAAATGCTCCAAATTGCACATTCTTGCCAACTTTGTCATTATGACCTACAAACACACGAAAATAGCTTAAAACACTATAATAAGTAGAAACTAGCTATGAAAATGCAAGAAAACAAGCTAACTAAGTCGCATAAATATGCTCTTATCACTAACTCTGACCTCTATACAGAATATTCAAGCTTCTATTAAGAAGTTTGAAACTCAGGTAGATCAACTTGCTAACGCTTTTAATGGAAGGAAAAATTGTCAATTTCCAAGTCAGGTTGTGTTGAATCTGAAAGTTACTCAAGAACTCAAGTCTGTCATGACATTGTGAAATAGTAGAGTTATTGGTGACAAGGTTAATGATGTAGTCCATGTTGATGAGAGTAAAGTTATTGAAAATGAAAACATGTCAAAATCAATGAAATGGGACATAATTATAGCTCATAAGGCTGCTGGACAAACGTGGCTCTCCTAACTCATTTGTGAAGGTATATGTGCCTCATATTCCATATCCAGGGCGCTTGAAGGTCAACAAGCATTCTAATGATATCCTTGAACAGTTCAAAAAGGTAGAGATAAATATTCCTTTGCTCGATGCGATTGAACAGGTTCCGAGTTATGCTAAGTTCTTGAAGGACCTTTAAACGAACAAGTGGAAATTTAAAGAACATGAGAAGGTCATTCTTTCTGAAGAGGTTAGTGCAGTGATTTAGTAGAAATTGCCTCCAAAGTTGAGAGATTCTGGAAGCTTCACTATTGCATGCACCATTGGGAAACAAAACCTTGAAAAGGCATTACTTGATCTTGGTACCTCAATGAACCTTATGCCTTATTTTATGTTTGAGCAGCTTGGTACAGGCGAGCTTAAGCCTATGTCAGTGACTTTGCAGCTTGCAGACAAATCAATTAAAATATCCACGAGGAATTATTGAAGATATATTAGTTCAGGTTGATCAATTTGTTCTTTCGGTAGATTTCATCATTCTTGATATGGAGGATACTCTTACACCAGGCCGTGTCCTTCCCTTAATCATAGGGCGTCCTTTTATGGCTACAACATGCACAATTATTGACGTGAAGAAGGGACTGCTCACTATGACTATTTAGGACATAACTGTGGAATTTAAAAATTTTGAAGCTACTAAGGGCTGGTTTGGTATTGATGTGCTTTGAAAAAAAGCTGCTGTGAGAATAAGCGGCTGTGAAATAAATCAGCAGAGTGTTTGGTAAACTTTTTTGTAAAAGGGCTTTTGGAAAAAAAAAGCAGTCTAATAGTGGGTCTTTTCATTAAAGAAGCATTGTAGCTCTGTGTGCTTTGAAAAAAAGCCAGTTTTCTAAAGCTGCAAATAGCAGCTTCAACTTTTTCCTTTGATTTCAGCTTATTCTCACAGCAACTTTCAAAATAAGCCCTTTTTTTTCAGTTTACCAAACACCTAAAACCCTCACAGCTTTTTTTCATTGGTGCTTTTTTTAAGCACCTCACTCCCAAACTAGGTCTAAAAGTCCTTCTGATGCTCATGAGCTTTTCCGGGTTGTTCATTTAGTGAATTATGAGTCTGTGACTAGCAATTATAAAGATCTTCTTGAGGCATGTTTGAATGTTCCATATGAGGAGTTTAAACTCATAAGCATGGTCTAAAATATCCATAATATCCCGATATTTCCATCGAAATTTCCGTGTTTTTGGACTACCGATATTTCCGATATCATCGATATTTTAGACCTTGCTAAGTCACTCATGTATCTTACCATGCAATGTATAAAGTGTAAAATATTGTACTAATTCATTATATATAAATGATTATGGTGTGTTTAAACTTCTTTCATTAATTCCTACATATTATCTACACTCACAATGTTTGCCAGCTCGCTATATAATCAACTTAAATCAGTTATATCTATCATGCAATGCATTTCCTTCCAATTTTTTGTGATAAACTAATAGATAATTGACTAAATAAACATCCTGCAAAGTTTCAATAAAAATTTCCAAGTTTTTCTTACAATTTCCGTGGTTTTTATTCAATTTTTATCGATATCGATAATATCCCGATATTTCCATCGAAATTTCCGTGTTTTTGGACTACCGATATTTCTGATATCATCGATATTTAATACCTTGCTCATAAGTTAATCCCTTGAAGGCTATTCTTTCAAGTTTGAGGAGCTTCGGAATGAGGGTTATAAAAGTGCTTGCATATACACGAAAAAGACCAAGGTGCTCCATGATCGTCCTATCATTCGGAAGAGTTTGAACCAGGTATAAAAGTGGTTTTGTTTAACTTCCATCTTGAACTTCTTCCAATTAAGCTCAGAACGAGTTGGTATGGTCCTTTTGTGGTGAAGCAAGTGTTTCCTCATGGTGCAATCGAGGAGTCTTGCTTTGATGGATTTGTGGAGGGTTTTAATCTCACGAATCCTTCGCTAACTCAAGCTTAAATGTTTGTGAGAAGGTCTGGCTGAAGACCTCCAAAACTTAGCGCTACTAGGAGGCAACCTAACGTGGAGAAACATCTCTACACCCTAGGGAAGTTTTTGTCATCTTTTTCTAAATTTTTTATTTATTTTTAATTTAATTTAATTTATTCGATTTATCCTTTTGTTTTGAAATCTTAGTGCTTACTTGAGTTATTTTAACATTGAGGACAATGTTCGATTCAAGTTTGGGGGACATTTAGACTTTTTGATAGTTTCATTTTTCTTGTTTTTGTTGTCGATTTTTGTCCACGTTGCTTATATTTGCTGAAAACTTTTTCTATTGGTAAGGAATTTGATGATTTAGCCAGCTTAGTATTCTTTAGAATTTCGTTATCTTTCTAACCATATAAAGAATGCTGAATTTGGATAAGTGGTTCAAAAGTTGTGACTGAATATTTAACGGAAGGTTGAAATTGTCAGCATCATTGCATATATTTTGTTTCTTTGGTCCATTTTAAAAATTTTTCATACCTGTTGTTCAAAGTTTCACATGGTAGTTTTCTTCGTCTTTTCGTCTAGTTTCTGAAAATGTAAAAACTTTGGAATTCCACCATGTGTTTTTTAAGATAGAGAAGGAAACTCGAGCATAGGTTAGAAGCAGTGTCCAAATTGAATTGTATTGCAAGAATCGGTCTGTTTCATATTTTTTTTAAATTTCTTTTTGTTATTCACTTTTCTGTTTTTAAATGTTTTTGTTGAGTCCTAATTTCATAAAATTAAAAAAAAAAATTTGTTAAGTCATTTTTAGTTAAACCTTCCATAAGTTTATGATAATACTTTATTTTCTTTTGGAGTCACATGCTTATTTGAATTAGTGATGATTATATTCTTTAGTCATACTTCTTGCATGATCATTCTCAAGTTTAGTTTATGCACATATTCAATGTTAGTATGATTTACACTTAGAGAATTATATGTGGATTTTAAGTGAAGACTTATTAAGTTCTACACCAAAGAAATGGCGTGTACCGGGGTACCATGTGTCGTGTTATATCTTTTATTGTTCTTTTTTTTTTATAGTCATTGTATAGAAAAAAGAAGAAAAGAAAAGAAAAAGTATCAAAGATATTAAGAAAAAAAAAGTTTGAATACGTTCCATTCTATATCATGAGTCTTGGATGCCAAGAATCGAAGATCAAGTTTCAAAAGGGGGCCGACCAATTTACATAATGAAGATATCTTGGCATTTCTAAAGATCTAGTTCTCCTTATCCTTTCTTTCGTAGCCCATAACTTTAGCCTAACTTACAACCCTTGTAAAGACCAATTGATCTTTGGTGTTGCATTGATTTTCATTAGCGGAGAGATGATATGAAGAGCAAGCTTATGGAGTTTTATAGTGCATATCATGTTTTGAGTGAAACACTTTACCCTCTCATTGTAATTTCATTGTGAGTAATGTTCGTGGTGGAGGATTTGCAGTGGAAGCTTTGATTTACATATACCTATCTGGGTTGAGTAAGTTGTATTGAATCTGGTTATTTCATCCACTACACATCTCTTGAGTATGTGACTCTTCTCAATTTGCTTTGAGGCTACTATATGGAAGGTTTAACATCTTTCTTGTTTTCTTTGTGTTGTTTTGCTTGAGGACTAGCAAAATCTAAGTTTGGAGAAATTTGATAAATGCTTAATTGGCCATTATTTTTACAAGTTTTTCCTAATTGCTTGGTTTCTTTCGTTTTTGAGTCATTTACGTTATTTTTATATTTTGTAGGTTAATTGGTACAAGAGGAGATAAAGGAAGAATTTTTGAAGAAAATGAATGCAATTTTGGTCAAGTGCTGGAATGTGGCTATGTAGATACGTCAACTAGAAACATTTGTGGAGAATAGCTCAGAACGAACCAGGTGGTGAGCCATATATGGATGGAAAACTCTGGATATCTAGTTTAAGGAGAATTTTACGGTTTGTGATTCCGAGGTCTAAAGAAGAGATTATTGAATTTTTGGTGACTGCTGCTCAGTCAGAGATTTTAAGCGGGTTTGTGCTGATAATATGGTATAAGGCATGACTGATTTGTATGACGAGAATGCTTTCGAGTTACGAGTTGATGCTATTAAAATATATTACACGTGTGCTGATCCTGTGGGCTCAAAGGATATTTACTTATTCTAGTTGGGTTTACCTTAAGTGTTTTTGGAGTGAAAGTAAAGCAAAGAAAGATTGAAGGTTGCTGCAATAGAAGGAGGGTGCGGCTGCAATTTCACCGTAAATCATTATGGTCATTTTGTGAGAAATTTCCATCAAATTAAGGGTATTTTTGTCAAATCAACCATCATCGGCTTCTTCAATTTAACAGAGAGTTTTCACAAAAGTACCTAAATGATTAACGGTGGACAACCTCAGAGACAACTTATATCAATTTTAAATCTCAGGGACCAAAGTGAGGAGTTATGACAATCTCAAGGACCATTTTGGCTAAAAAGCCACTAGGAATGACAGTCGTAGACCGACCTACCCCTACTCCAGCTCAACGATGAGATCAAGGTTGCTTCTTCTCCACTGCCTATAAATAAAACTAGGGACCTTCAAGTTTAGGACCTTCGTCAAATTCAATTTGTACGATTATACAAAACCTTAAGTGATTCTTCAATATACCCAACTACTTTTCAACACAAACCTAATTGCTTCAGCAAAATTTCTAGCTCTTCAATTACAATCTCAAAACCTTCATTCGAAGCAAACATTGCCTACGATTGCTGAGATTAAAACTTTAACACCTCTGCCAACCAATGGCATGGCTAGAAATTTAAGATGATTGGGTGAAAAAATAGCTTTCAATTAAAAATCGATCATATCTTCATTTATAATTGTCCACGACGTGTTCTCATATTTTGGAAATGTCGTATCACAACATCATTATCAATAGAATCAAATACATCTTTCTTAATATATACAACCTAACTATCATTCAACCATTGATCACCCATCCTATTAAGATGTGGATTCTTCACAATTTCATCACTGAAAAAGCTCTTTCAACTGAAGCAATCCCAACAGGTAAAATCAAAGCTCTTTTATCTGGGCTTAAGCATGCAACACAAAGAAGCAACTATGTATTTGCCTAATTAAAACAACTGTTCAACTCTTGCAGTTTTTATCAATAACGTCAATAAAGAGATCAACACTATAGTGATGAAGGTTTGTCAAATTTTCAACTCTACGTTGTGATCTCTCTTGTACAAATATATCATTCATATCGTTCATATCAATCATGCTAGTCACAAAAAGAATAAACTTTATCAGGCCAAGCATCTCATCCACTATCCCTCATTGCTTGTAGTTGTTACTTACATGTTTTGACTAAAGCCATAGCATCCACTCACTATATCTAGATTATTCTTTTGCAAAGCCTGTGACAACACATGCCACTCTCATACCTAATTCTAATTTTTGTTTCTTTTCCTTCGTCTGATTCCTTATTTTCCTATGTTCAAAATTGGAATTGAATGAAAAACCTAAAACCACAATAAATTAAAGATAACAAAAATTACCAACGATTGGAAATTTGGGATTTCCAGATAATATGATCGATTGCGGTGGAGGTCCCTGATTGAACTTGAACAATGGAGAACCTTGGAATTTAGATTGAGGATATGGCGTCTGAGCTGTGGTGGAGGAGTCGTAAGCAGAGGAAAACCAATAAACCTTGTGCATTTGCCGTTGTGTGTGTTTGACAAAGAGAAGGGTGTGTTTGACAAAGAGAAGCAGCATATCCAACGTTTCATGTTTAAATTGCAAAGGAAAAACGACGTATATTTGTTCAATTAAAATTTAAAAATTATTAATTTCTTATATTTCATCTATTGTTGGCTGCTCCTGCAGTGCTATTATAGAGGTAAAAAAATTCAAAAGGATAAGTTTACAAAGTTACTGGGGTCAAGGGATGCCAATGCCCCCTATTGGCTCCGTTAGTGTTGTCACCCCATGGTATGATTCAGTTGATGTGTAATTCCAACCATTCTGATAGAATTTTTAATGTTTATGCAGATAGGGTCAAAATCACATAAAATACTTGCAATAATACAAAAATGTTGTAATATAGATGCTTATGCAAGGTTGTTTTCCTCAAAGACTATTTGGATAATTTATGTAAAAACAATTCCTAATTAAATACTTAGAATTAAAATTTGAGAAAAGAGATTTTGAAATTGTGTAATCATCTCAAGCTTTAATTCTAGCCGTTTTGGGCCTATTTTGGAGCCTTGAAGATCCAGAAACGTGGGATTCTCTGTGGCTGGGCAGATTTCCCAAAGTTAGAATATGAATGTATTTCCTAGTTATCTTATTCTATCGTGTTTCCTAATTTTTAGAAGACCTTTTAGGGTTTTATTTTCTAGTAGTATAAATAAGGCTTTTTAGCCATTAGGGTTAGGAGGAAAAGAAGGAGAGGAGAAGAACGCACAACTTTTGGATTCAAGTTTATTTTCTAGGTGTTTTCTATCCTTATTTTTAATAATATTTTGTTTATGAATATGCGTAACTAATCCGTTTTGCTAGGGTGAAGCCTTGAGCCTTAGTATGAATATGTGATTTTTATTTAATTGCTTATGATTGATTGCATGCACACTTTGAATTATTAATCATCGTGATTAAAACTATCTAATTGTCTTAATGCCTAATCACCATTAGGATCTTTAGAAAAGTAATTTGATACAATTTTGGTTAAAAGGTTCCCTGAAATTGACGCTGGCTTCTTGTGATTAATAATTGTAATTTCACTTAAGATGAACGTCACATCTTAAGGGTTGCATAGTTTTTCAAAAGGTTTTCATAAAGCATAATGAGTCTCTCATGTTCAGATTTGATCCGAACGTTCGGACGGATTGCATGTTAGATATACGTTCTATGTTGGAGGTTCCAAGTAGGATATATATTAGGAAAACCTAACCTTCAAAGTGACATGTGTAGATCATAAGTAATTAGTAAAAATACATAGGATTACTAGGTGATGGTGGAACCCTAGTGCTTTTATAAATTGATATTTAAAATTCTTTTCTTTTGTCATATTAGTTTTTAGTTAAAATTCGTTTTTAATATTACCCAATTTCAAAATCTCTCTTCTCAATTTTTAATTCTAAGTAATTAATTAAGATTTGATTTAACATAAATTATTCATTCAATCCCTGTGGAGAACGACCTTGCTAGAGCCATCTATACTACAATTATCTTATACTGTTGCAAGTATTTTAGTGTTTTTATCCCTACTTTTGCAGGTGGTAAAAATACATATCACACCCTCATTTCCTCTATGAGGCGTATGTTTTGTACCAAGTACGGCCCAATACCAGTGACCTTGGTGGACTCCTCTAGCATTATCTCGCATGGACTAATCTTGTAAAAGTTTTACTACTTTCTTTACATTTCCAGTACTTAACCTACATTTCAAGTTATGTAGCTCGGTCCATCGGCTTCGATTTTACTTTTGGAAACGTTTGTAATCTTGATTTCATCATGAATGATTACATCATGTTTCTCACTTTGGTTTCCATTTCTCTTTTATTTACGTTTTAGGTAAAAACACACAAAGTTACATCGAATTTTAAGTCCCCATTCACTTAGGTACCGTTTGGTACGTGGGACGAGACGGAACGGAGTGGCACGAGGCGTTCCGTCCCACGTTTGGTGAGCCTAAAACGGGTGGAACGTGCTGTTCCACGGGATGAATTTTGGGTGAATTTTCGTTCCACCTCACCCCCTAGAACGACTCGTTCCACATCCATGGAACACAAAATTATAACCTCTCCGTCTCCTTCTTCTTCTTCCTTGTTTCCATCCGAGGGCATCTTTGCTCCCTATTCTGTCCCGTCCTGTCCCGTTTCGTCCCGTCCCATCCCGTCCCATTCCATTCCGTCTCATCCCGTCTGCATACCAAACGATACCTCAAGGCACAAAAAAATGAACTTAACCTAACTAATGTCTCATTCGGTACATAATCATTTGGTTAAAAAGTCAGATTTAGGCGTAACTTTCACACACTCAAAACACAATAATTGTGTTGGCAACCTCCAACAGTGGCATGCCTATTCTCTCTCTTTCTCATGAGCAATTTTGTGGTGTCGAGACCGAAAAAACACTCAAGATAAATACATGTTCAACCGAGTCTAGGCTTTGTTCGAGTTTTAACACCAACAACAATAAAAGATATTATCTTCACCCTAGCTGTACAACTAAATGTTGAAGATTGCAGATCAACACATTATCAAACAGTTATGCTTTTACACTCTATACGGGTTCAATTTTCACTGATTACCCTCTCTTCTAACAAATTAACTATTTAACCTATTAACATTATGGATATACTCAATAAAAAACATGTTGAAGATTCTCTTCAGCTTTTGTTATGGGAATTATCTAGTTTTTTTTTTTATCTTCGATCTTTATTGTTTAATTACTTTTTTTTACACAAATTATTGGACGTTATTGTTAACTCATTGTGAGGCTTAGTCCACTTTTCTATCCCCTTCATGTAGATAAAATAGTATGTTCAAAAAAGAAAAAAAAAATCATTGAACGTGTATTATCTTTATATATATATATATACCCTAGAGGCTAATTGCCAAACTCGAGATTCATTGCGCATGTATGAGAGAATTTGATGCATTAACTAGGTAGTGCACTTTTGTCTCTACTCTTTGTATGTTTGTGTTAAGGATGTAGCATGTGGCATTATTTCCATGAAACCAAATCAACTTTTCATGACATGAGAGTAGCCCACATACATAGTGGATGAGTTGGTGGGCGCAGATTAAGCAGAAGGGATTCCGATTCGGCTACTCAAAATATAAAACAAATCTTGAGGAATGTAGAGAAAAGATATGCAAAGTGTCATTGGGCGCGGAAAATGCAGATTGTCTACAATTGTCTACAATTCTAGAAGTAGAGCATGTAGTGGCTATTATATTTTTGAAGAATTATGACCAGAAATTGTTTGTGCGAAAAAGTGTTATCTCAACTTAACAAGGAGCTTCACAGTTCATGTGAATCCCATGTGCTAAAAGAAAACTTTTAGTGCATATTTTGAATTCAGTTGATGTGATAGTGTTTGTTTCATTTATATAAACACGTACGATGTTAATTATGTTTGAATTCGCTTTATCTCTAACAGTTAAGGGTGTTTGGTAATGTTTGAGTCCCTATATAATCTTTTCTATAGTACAAACAAATAGTCAGAGATGAGAGATTCAAAATCAGAGGCTCTAATACAGGAATGGATACCCTTATCTTCTATATAGATATATTTTAGTTTCATTTTTTCCACCCCATGAAAGTCAGCTTCTCTCCGCTGCGTTCTTCCTTCCAATTGTTTGACATTCGGATGAATGACGACCTAACTTTAGCTCCACATTTAGTTGTTTATTGCTATATGTAGACCATTCCACTAAGGTCAAGACTCAAGAGGAAAAGTCTGCATGTAAGGTTTACTATAAAAACCCACCTCCATTGTCACCCTTAATCAAGTATTCCCTTCCATCTAAGCCAACATTCCCTCTCTAGTTTCCAACACATTAAACCTCTCTCTAGCAAGCCTCTCACATTATTTCTTTCACCATGAAGTTGTATATACATTGTTTCTTCATATCTATCCTCCTCTTGTCCCATGTTCTAAGCGTTGAATCCAATTAAGTACAATCCCAACAATACTACGAAGTTGCAACCAATGATGAGTTTTCAAACTCTCTGGTAAACAAAACTGAATCACAACCTTCGATTATGTTACATGGAAACAACCTCTTTCTCTTGCAAAAACACGTGGTGCGAATGACTTGTAACAAGTTCCCCAGGATATGTCATGCTAAAGGAAGCCCTGGGCCTTATTGTTGCAAGAAGAAGTGTGTTAATGTGTTGACTAACCGAGCTAACTGTGGGAGGTGTGGGAAGAAGTGCAAGTATAATGAGATATGTTGCAAAGGGAAATGTGTGAACCCATCTTTCCATAGAAGGCATTGTGGTGGCTGCAACAATAGGTGCAAAGATGGAGGGTTTTGTGCATTTGGCCTATGCAACTATGCATAGTAATTCTTTTTTATGTTTGAATTTTTGCTTTTCTTGTATGTCAGTTTAATTCAAATTCTTAAAATTATATGCAATTCCAAGCAAAAAGCAGGAGATTAATTTCAAGTAATTTTTTTTTATAGAAATTTTTAGTTGTGTTGGATACAATACATGTTCTTAACGGCAAAGCAATGACCTCTTACTGGATGCCTAATACAAGAATCCTCAAAAATAATGCTGGTGGCATATAGACTCATAGGCTCCACTGTCACCAACCAATGCAATGTTGGAAGTATGCCCACAAAGCCACTCATTTGATGTAATAGCTTTTTGGAATACTTAATATGTTAAACTTTTATATGTTTAACGGAAGGGCAATACTTATTGTTAATCACTATTTATTGAATCATGTGTTTAATCAATAAGAGAATCCAAGGGATGTATTTGACATAAGAGATAAGTGATCTAATGAGTTAGATTAAGGAGACCTTTCTCTTATGTTCATTCCTAAAACGTTCCTAGCCATAGGATTGCCAATTGGGCATTGACAATCCGCTAAGGTTAGTATGTGTTATGTTGACTCAAACGTGAGTATGAACTAGTCTCAAGTCATTTGGTGTTGGACACTAAGACAAACACATAGGTGCTCGAAAGAGTAATCAAGTACACTGAACTGCGATTAATGAGAGTTCAAACATACATGTCATGTACGAACTCTAAGGTTACAATATGCAAAGTAGTCCTTAGACCTGAGGCATCATAGATGTCTAATGGTTAGGTCCTTGATCTTTGATCATGACAAAGGCATTCCCTCGGATTGTCCACGGCATTGTTGGGGTCATGTGATCTAGTCATGTAGGCATATGAATGCACAACAAGGGATCTCTAACCTTCCATGGTGGAAGGAGTATACTCTAAAATATGATTCTAAAGTCTTTGGCCAAAGCAAATGAATATGACTAAGGAAGATGTTCCAAATCATATTCAAGGGAATCATATAAGAAAGTATCACATTGGATAGTAGACATGAAAGAAACTATCACTTAAAACAATGTGGTTAAGAGTATTGTATTAGAGAAGGACCGTATTGCATTGTAATTGTAACTGGATAGGTTCTCCAACCAATTCTACTTAGCTTGGGTAACCATGACATACTGCTAGGTGTCACTCATGGTTTGTGGAAGCCCTATTGATTAGCAAACACTAATCATCAAAAGGGAGAATTGAAATGTGGTTTCAATTCACAATCGATAGTTAAGAGTAACATCGCCCACTGCCTCGCTAATTGGAACCTAATGGATCGCACACCAAATAAGGATATATGTGAAGCAATTAAATGAAATGGATAAGCAATTAAATGGTTTAATTGAAGAATGGTCAAGATTAATTAATTAGTTAATTAATTATACGAAATGTTCGTATTGGGCTTTTAAGTTGGTTTTAGGGCTTCGGGGCCCAAAAGTGTTTTGGTCCACAAGGCCCATTATGTTTAAGTTGTATGACAACTAAAACAAAATGGGCAATAAGCCCAATAACCATATAGGCCAACCATTTAGGGTGAGGGTATGCAAGTTTGCTTAATTGCAAGTTTGCCACTCACCTAAGAAATGAAGTATAAATTCATCTTTATAGCTTTGTTTTCAATTAGGGTTTTCTAAGCTACTTGGGGATAGTTATCTAGCAAATTTACTTCCCTAAGTGATCCATTTTCATTCTCACAAATTACATCCTTGGTGAAGAGACATAGAGACATCAAACTTTTGGTGTTTTGGAGAACTAA
The DNA here is from genome assembly GCA_035220775.1 of Malus fusca. Lineage (NCBI taxonomy): Eukaryota > Viridiplantae > Streptophyta > Magnoliopsida > Rosales > Rosaceae > Malus > Malus fusca. The sequence goes on from CM069069.1 coordinate 29,925,492, forward strand.
TCCTCAAATCCTCAAAGAAGCAAAGGAGCACTAAAAGGAGGGAAATCACAAGGAAGATCCAAGGAGCAAGGAGGTGACTTGAAGGCCCTCCACTTGGGTGAATCCCTTGTGTAATCAAGGATGAGCTTCAAGGGTAAAGAATCTCTAAATTCTTAATTATCTTTAATGTTGTTAAAGAGTCTTTTTGGTTCACCATATACTAGGCTTTGAAAGTCATGGGTTTCATGAATTGTTTTTGGATGCATGCCTACTTTAAAGAGTTAATTGTTAGCATATGTATTCAAATGTTCATACATGTTCTTAGCTAGGACAAAATTTTTCCTTCAAGTGGTATCAGAGCCTAGGTCTAGTGTATGGTGGATCCTTTTGGGTTTTGTGATTTTCATGTTTTATGATTTAAATGTTGTAAATGTTACAAGCTTTGTTCTTGCTTTGAATATAAATTTTGCTAGAAAATTTAGCATCTCAAATGTTGTAGATGTATTTCATTTAAGCATGAATATTGGAACTAAAAATTTGGTGCCATGTATTTTGAGTTTTCATAAGTGTTCTTCAATGTTCTTGGAGTTCTTGCCAAGAACAAAAAGTTTTGAAGTTTTGATTCAAAAAGTTTTATGTTTTTACATAAAGTTTTGATTTAATTTTAGTGGGTGATGGTTAATGATTAAGTAATTTTAATGGGAGACAAACTTTGTTTTAAAGAATGACATAAATCATTTCTTACAAAATTTTATTTCATCTTTACCTCACCTAACATAACCCACTTACAAAACTTTGTATAAAATTTGAATTTTCAACAATAAAACACTATATGGCAGGCCACCCTTTTAAAATAGGGTATTTTTGGGTGTTTTGTGCACTTACATAAAGTTTTGATACTTTTGTGTATTTGCATTTTGGCCCAAAAGTTTACGTTTTTACGTTAAGGTCCAAAAACTTTAAATGACAAATTGTTTTGCTCCTTTAATGATGTTTTGACATTATTAAAAATGTTTGGGTTCTAAGTTGTAATTACATGAAGTTGTGGACTCTTGTGTTTTTACAAAGTGACCCCAAAAGTTTTTGTTTTTAGAAAATGGCCCAAAAGTTGTGGTCATTGTTTTTGGCCCAAATTAGATGAGAACAAAATGGTTTGTCTCTTTAAATGAGAATTAGATTTTCATTTTATTTAGTTCCATTTAAATCAATTCTATGGATCCGAAAACCAATTGTTTAAAGTTGTTTTCTTAGTTAAATGTGTTTGATTAAGAGAAGGGTGATTATGAACCAAATGCCTCGATAATTGAGCTATGTGATTGGCCGCTTTACATTATGAATGTTTGGGATTGGTAGTGTAGATTTGAATGTAATTTGATTAATTCAATTTGTTGTAAATGGACATAAGTCCGTCATTTGTGTTGTAAAAGGGCATAAGCCCTTATTATTATTTCATGTATTCCTTTTGTTTAAATGTATGCAAAATGAATAGTTGGGTCCAACGCCCAATAGGAAATAACGGTTTAATTGGATTAAACGCGTAACTAAAATCAACAACTACATACCTTAGGCCCAAGGTCCAACACAAGGCTCGTGTTGGATCAAATCAAACGGTTCATAATCATCCTAAAACCTAATATGACTATATAGTCCATATGAGGATGCAAAGCATTCGTTAGTAGTTCCATATAGTCTCGCTTGTTTCAACGAAACAGTGGGAGTATTATATACTACTAATTCATATAAACTTGGACCAATGGTTGTGATAAGCCCAAGTTCTTTTAATGTGATTAAAATGTTTTGATGTAGCCCAACGCTATTCCCTCAAACAAATATTTAAGTTGATAAGCAAGAGATGTTTAGAATATCTCTTCGTAGGCCTTCCACCGTGGTGGGTTCCAAGCGTTTGTGACTCATGCACCGGCTTCACCCTATCATGGGGGAGTACAAAGCATGTGCTTATATCCAGGAGGAATCCATATACATATGATGAGGTGAGTGTAGGCAACGAGGATAGCCAACATCGTATCATCGTGAGGCTATTCTTGAACCCCTTCACGAACTAAGCATGGTGGGAATAACTTAAACTAAGTGCAATGGTGCCAACATCGTATCATCGTGAGGCAACATTCTCTAGAGGCCAAACGAGATGGGTAATTACAAAAGGTTGTAAATGAATAATGCGTTATTCTCTCATCATTATTTTTGCTAGCCAACATCGTATCATCGTGAGGTGGGCTTGGTAATGGTGAGTCTCCCATAACCCACTAAGAGTTCAATATAACTCTCGAATTCTATTGAGGGATGTGGAATTTGCCAAAAATGGTGGGTGATACTATTTGATTAAAAGACCCAATCAAAATAGTTTTAAACAACAATGCTAATTCGATTTCTGTTATGTTATGTAGTGAACGACATGCCTAAAATTATACCCACCATTATACTTGACAAAAAGGGCCTAAAGGGCCAACGTTTCCTTGCTTGGTATCGCCACATTGAGAATGTCTCAAAGGTGAAAGACATATTGTATGTACTTAAGCAATCCCCTCCTCATGTACCTCCTACGAAACTAGCTTCAAATGAGGAGTGTCAAAATTATGTTAGACACTATGAGGATGACTTACAAGCCAAATGCTTAATCCTCACTTCACTTAGTGAGGAGCTTATGAAGCTACATAAGCACATGGACACTTCTTGTGCCATGGTTGAAAGTTTGCATAAGATGCATGACATTGAGACTAGTAATGTACGATTCTCAAATATTTGTAGTCTAATGAATGCCAAAATGGCAAAGGGGACATCGGTCCATAAACATGGACAAAAGATGGAAAGGATCTTTCAAGATCTTCAAAGTTTAGGAACTTCCATCGATGGGAAAATGGCCCAAGACTTTTTCCTTGCATCTCTCTCGGATGATTTCACTAAGTTTATCGTAAACTATAAAGTGAATAGATTCGATCATTCTTTGAAAGAGATGATTGACATGTGCTGTAAATTTGAAAAAGGTTTCAAAAGGGACAGTGGGAGTGAGAATGCAATAATAAGGAAAAGGTTACATAAGAAGAAGGCAAAGAAATCCAAGGGAACATGCTTTCATTGTGGAAAGGATGAACGTTGGAAGAAGAAATACAGGGTGCGCATTGCGAGCCTTATGACACGAACTTTTGAAGAGACTATTTCTGTCATAGAGAGTGCTTTTACAGTGAGCTCCAATTCCTGGATATTTGATTCAGGTGCTAGTCAACATATCTGTAATACGTTGCAGGGACTAACAGGGAGCAGATCACTGCGCAATGAGGAGATGGTTGTGCGAGTTGGGAACGGCACTAAAATCTCTGCAAAAGCAATAGGCACCTATATGCTTAACCTACCTTCTGGGGAAGTCCTGGAACTTAAAAATTGTTTATATTTTCCTTCATGTATAAAGAATTTGATTTCCATCTCTAAGCTTTTACGAGATGGGCACTCAGTGTTGTTTGACAAAATGAGTTGCACTTTATACTTGAACGGTCGTATTATCTCTCATGGTAATATGATAGAGGGACTTTTTCACCTAGAGACGAATAGTGGGATGCACTGTATTGAAAGCGGGAATACCTCAAAACCCAAAAGGGCTAGAGAAGAAGTTAACCAAGAAAAGATGTGGCATCTTAAACTTGGACATGTGAACCTTGATAAGACTCGCAAGATGTCGAAAGACGGATATTTCCGCCCATTAGGTAATGACCGGATGGGTACTTGTGAATGTTGCTTGAAAGGGAAGATGACCAAATCTCCATTTACTGGAAAATGAGAGCGTGCCACTGAAATTCTAGGGTTAATCCACACTGACGTATGTGGACCTATGTCTACTACGTCGAGAGAAGGCTTCTCATACTATATCACATTCACCGACGATCACTCTCGGTTTGGCTATGTATATCTTATGAAGTACAAGTCAGAATCCTTTGAAAGGTTCAAAGAATTCAAGAATGAAGTTGAGAAGCAAACTGGGAAACAGATAAAAATCCTAAGATCGGATCGAGGGGGTGAATATCTGAGTAATGAGTTCCTAGATTATCTCAAATAGTGTGGAATAATATCACAGTGGACTCCACCGGGAACTCCACAACTTAATGGAGTTTCTGAAAGGAGAAATCGAACCTTGATGAACATGGTTCGTTCTATGATGAGTTCCGCTGATCTACCAGTAACATTCTGGGGATACGCTCTATATACAGCAGCTTACTTGCTTAATAGAGTACCTTCCAAATCAGTTTCACAAACACCCTATGAGATATGGCATGGAAGAAAGCCAAGTCTTAATCATATTAAGATTTGGGGTTGTGAAGCATATGTCAAGAAGCTTGAGGCTACTAAGCTTGAAGCGAGATTAGTAAGATGCTATTTTGTGGGATATCCTAAAGAAACTATGGGATATGAGTTCTACCATCCTGACGACCAGAAAGTCTTTGTCGCCAGAACTGCTAAGTTTCTAGAGGACGAATTTGTTCTCAAAGGAACTATAAGCAAACAGATGGAAATTAATGAGATTAATAATGAACCACAAACAAGCACTCGACATATTGACAACCCTGTTCCTGAACCCCTAGCTCCACGTAGATCTGAACGGGTTAGTAAGCAACCTATGAGGTTTGGCTTAAAAATGACTTTGATGAATTGTATCTTTTAGGTGACAATGAAACAAAGGAGGACCCTAGGGACTACACTGAAGCAATGTCCGACATTGATTCAAAGAGATGGCAAATGGACGTGAAGACGGCCTTTCTGAACGGCTACCTACAGGAAGAGCTCTATATGACTCAACCCGAAGGTTTCGTGTCCGAGTCTGAAGAGACTAAGGCATGCAAGCTTCAAAGGTCCATTTATGGACTTAAGCAAGCCTCCAGGAGCTGGAACATTCGTTTCGATACTGAAATCAAAACGTTTGGTTTTACTCAAAACGAAGACGACAATTGTGTTTATCAAAAAGTCGTTGGGGATGCAGTTGTATTCCTAGTGTTATATGTAGATGACATATTACTATTCGGGAATGACACTGCAGTACTTTCTTCTGTAAAAGTGTGGTTGTCTAAAACCTTCCACATGAAAGATTTAGGAGATGCATCTTATGTACTTGGGATAAAGCTCTATCGTGATAGATCCAGAAAATTAATTGGATTATCCCAATCGATGTACATTGATAAGGTGCTAAGTAGGTTCCAGATGGAACAATCTAAGAAAGGTTTTCTTCCTGTGAGACATGGAATTCACCTTTCTAAGTCCATGGGACCTAAGACTCCTGAAGAGATACGGCTAAATGAATGAAATTCCTTATGCTTCCGCCATAGGGAGTCTCATGTATGCCATGATATGCACAAGGCCTGATATCGCATATGCTGTGAGCATTACTAGTCGATATCAATCTAACCCAGGATCAGAACACTGGGCAGTTGTCAAGACGGTCCTTAAGTACTTAAGAAGAACTAAGGACATGTTCCTCGTTTATGGAGGAGCAGCAGAGTTGCGAGTGGAAGCCTATACAGACGTAGATTTCCAATCTGACGTCGATGATAGAAGTTCCAACTCCGAATATGTATTCACTCTGAATGGTGGGGCTGTCAGTTGGAAAAGCAAGAAACAAAGTGTAATTGCTGATTCCACGACAGAGGCTGAATATGTCGCTGCAGCTGAAGCCGGCAAAGAAGCGTTCTGGATGAAAAAGTTCATTACTGAACTTGGAGTGGTTCCAACCATCACATCACCAGTAACTTTGTACTGTGATAATAGTGGGGCGATAGCTCAAGCCAAGGAACCCAGGGCTCATCAAAAGAACAAGCATTTTGATAGGCGCTTTAATATCATAAGATGATATGCTGCCGAGGGGAAAGTCAACATCCTCAAAGTTGCTTCAGCCGATAATGTAGCAGATCCACTGACAAAGCCAATGACTCAAATCCAGCTTGATCGTCATATGGATAAGATGAGTATTAGATACATGGGAGGATGGCTTTGAGTGCAAGTGGGAGATTGTTGGAAGTATGCCCACAAAGCCACTCATTTGATGTAATAGCTTTTTGGAATACTTAATATGTTAAACTTTTATATGTTTAACGGAAGGGCAATACTTATTGTTAATCACTATTTATTGAATCATGTGTTTAATCAATAAGAGAATCCAAGGGATGTATTTGACATAAGAGATAAGTGATCTAATGAGTTAGATTAAGGAGACCTTTCTCTTATGTTCATTCCTAAAACGTTCCTAGCCATAGGATTGCCAATTGGGCATTGACAATCCGCTAAGGTTAGTATGTGTTATGTTGACTCAAACGTGAGTATGAACTAGTCTCAAGTCATTTGGTGTTGGACACTAAGACAAACACATAGGTGCTCGAAAGAGTAATCGAGTACACTGAACTGCGATTAATGAGAGTTCAAACATACATGTCATGTACGAACTCTAAGGTTACAATATGCAAAGTAGTCCTTAGACCTGAGGCATCATAGATGTCTAATGGTTAGGTCCTTGATCTTTGATCATGACAAAGGCATTCCCTCGGATTGTCCACGGCATTGTTGGGGTCATGTGATCTAGTCATGTAGGCATATGAATGCACAACAAGGGATCTCTAACCTTCCATGGTGGAAGGAGTATACTCTAAAATATGATTCTAAAGTCTTTGGCCAAAGCAAATGAATATGACTAAGGAAGATGTTCCAAATCATATTCAAGGGAATCATATAAGAAAGTATCACATTGGATAGTAGACATGAAAGAAACTATCACTTAAAACAATGTGGTTAAGAGTATTGTATTAGAGAAGGACCGTATTGCATTGTAATTGTAACTGGATAGGTTCTCCAACCAATTCTACTTAGCTTGGGTAACCATGACATACTGCTAGGTGTCACTCATGGTTTGTGGAAGCCCTATTGATTAGCAAACACTAATCATCAAAAGGGAGAATTGAAATGTGGTTTCAATTCACAATCGATAGTTAAGAGTAACATCGCCCACTGCCTCGCTAATTGGAACCTAATGGATCGCACACCAAATAAGGATATATGTGAAGCAATTAAATGAAATGGATAAGCAATTAAATGGTTTAATTGAAGAATGGTCAAGATTAATTAATTAGTTAATTAATTATACGAAATGTTCGTATTGGGCTTTTAAGTTGGTTTTAGGGCTTCGGGGCCCAAAAGTGTTTTGGTCCACAAGGCCCATTATGTTTAAGTTGTATGACAACTAAAACAAAATGGGCAATAAGCCCAATAACCATATAGGCCAACCATTTAGGGTGAGGGTATGCAAGTTTGCTTAATTGCAAGTTTGCCACTCACCTAAGAAATGAAGTATAAATTCATCTTTATAGCTTTGTTTTCAATTAGGGTTTTCTAAGCTACTTGGGGATAGTTATCTAGCAAATTTACTTCCCTAAGTGATCCATTTTCATTCTCACAAATTACATCCTTGGTGAAGAGACATAGAGACATCAAACTTTTGGTGTTTTGGAGAACTAATCCTCAAATCCTCAAAGAAGCAAAGGAGCACTAAAAGGAGGGAAATCACAAGGAAGATCCAAGGAGCAAGGAGGTGACTTGAAGGCCCTCCACTTGGGTGAATCCCTTGTGTAATCAAGGATGAGCTTCAAGGGTAAAGAATCTCTAAATTCTTAATTATCTTTAATGTTGTTAAAGAGTCTTTTTGGTTCACCATATACTAGGCTTTGAAAGTCATGGGTTTCATGAATTGTTTTTGGATGCATGCCTACTTTAAAGAGTTAATTGTTAGCATATGTATTCAAATGTTCATACATGTTCTTAGCTAGGACAAAATTTTTCCTTCAAGTGGTATCAGAGCCTAGGTCTAGTGTATGGTGGATCCTTTTGGGTTTTGTGATTTTCATGTTTTATGATTTAAATGTTGTAAATGTTACAAGCTTTGTTCTTGCTTTGAATATAAATTTTGCTAGAAAATTTAGCATCTCAAATGTTGTAGATGTATTTCATTTAAGCATGAATATTGGAACTAAAAATTTGGTGCCATGTATTTTGAGTTTTCATAAGTGTTCTTCAATGTTCTTGGAGTTCTTGCCAAGAACAAAAAGTTTTGAAGTTTTGATTCAAAAAGTTTTATGTTTTTACATAAAGTTTTGATTTAATTTTAGTGGGTGATGGTTAATGATTAAGTAATTTTAATGGGAGACAAACTTTGTTTTAAAGAATGACATAAATCATTTCTTACAAAATTTTATTTCATCTTTACCTCACCTAACATAACCCACTTACAAAACTTTGTATAAAATTTGAATTTTCATCAATAAAACACTATATGGCAGGCCACCCTTTTAAAATAGGGTATTTTTGGGTGTTTTGTGCACTTACATAAAGTTTTGATACTTTTGTGTATTTGCATTTTGGCCCAAAAGTTTACGTTTTTACGTTAAGGTCCAAAAACTTTAAAGGACAAATTGTTTTGCTCCTTTAATGATGTTTTGACATTATTAAAAATGTTTGGGTTCTAAGTTGTAATTACATGAAGTTGTGGACTCTTGTGTTTTTACAAAGTGACCCCAAAAGTTTTTGTTTTTAGAAAATGGCCCAAAAGTTGTGGTCATTGTTTTTGGCCCAAATTAGATGAGAACAAAATGGTTTGTCTCTTTAAATGAGAATTAGATTTTCATTTTATTTAGTTCCATTTAAATCAATTCTATGGATCCGAAAACCAATTGTTTAAAGTTGTTTTCTTAGTTAAATGTGTTTGATTAAGAGAAGGGTGATTATGAACCAAATGCCTCGATAATTGAGCTATGTGATTGGCCGCTTTACATTATGAATGTTTGGGATTGGTAGTGTAGATTTGAATGTAATTTGATTAATTCAATTTGTTGTAAATGGACATAAGTCCGTCATTTGTGTTGTAAAAGGGCATAAGCCCTTATTATTATTTCATGTATTCCTTTTGTTTAAATGTATGCAAAATGAATAGTTGGGTCCAACGCCCAATAGGAAATAACGGTTTAATTGGATTAAACGCGTAACTAAAATCAACAACTACATACCTTAGGCCCAAGGTCCAACACAAGGCTCGTGTTGGATCAAATCAAACGGTTCATAATCATCCTAAAACCTAATATGACTATATAGTCCATATGAGGATGCAAAGCATTCGTTAGTAGTTCCATATAGTCTCGCTTGTTTCAACGAAACAGTGGGAGTATTATATACTACTAATTCATATAAACTTGGACCAATGGTTGTGATAAGCCCAAGTTCTTTTAATGTGATTAAAATGTTTTGATGTAGCCCAACGCTATTCCCTCAAACAAATATTTAAGTTGATAAGCAAGAGATGTTTAGAATATCTCTTCGTAGGCCTTCCACCGTGGTGGGTTCCAAGCGTTTGTGACTCATGCACCGGCTTCACCCTATCATGGGGGAGTACAAAGCATGTGCTTATATCCAGGAGGAATCCATATACATATGATGAGGTGAGTGTAGGCAACGAGGATAGCCAACATCGTATCATCGTGAGGCTATTCTTGAACCCCTTCACGAACTAAGCATGGTGGGAATAACTTAAACTAAGTGCAATGGTGCCAACATCGTATCATCGTGAGGCAACATTCTCTAGAGGCCAAACGAGATGGGTAATTACAAAAGGTTGTAAATGAATAATGCGTTATTCTCTCATCATTATTTTTGCTAGCCAACATCGTATCATCGTGAGGTGGGCTTGGTAATGGTGAGTCTCCCATAACCCACTAAGAGTTCAATATAACTCTCGAATTCTATTGAGGGATGTGGAATTTGCCAAAAATGGTGGGTGATACTATTTGATTAAAAGACCCAATCAAAATAGTTTTAAACAACAATGCTAATTCGATTTCTGTTATGTTATGTAGTGAACGACATGCCTAAAATTATACCCACCATTATACTTGACAAAAAGGGCCTAAAGGGCCAACGTTTCCTTGCTTGGTATCGCCACATTGAGAATGTCTCAAAGGTGAAAGACATATTGTATGTACTTAAGCAATCCCCTCCTCATGTACCTCCTACGAAACTAGCTTCAAATGAGGAGTGTCAAAATTATGTTAGACACTATGAGGATGACTTACAAGCCAAATGCTTAATCCTCACTTCACTTAGTGAGGAGCTTATGAAGCTACATAAGCACATGGACACTTCTTGTGCCATGGTTGAAAGTTTGCATAAGATGCATGACATTGAGACTAGTAATGTACGATTCTCAAATATTTGTAGTCTAATGAATGCCAAAATGGCAAAGGGGACATCGGTCCATAAACATGGACAAAAGATGGAAAGGATCTTTCAAGATCTTCAAAGTTTAGGAACTTCCATCGATGGGAAAATGGCCCAAGACTTTTTCCTTGCATCTCTCTCGGATGATTTCACTAAGTTTATCGTAAACTATAAAGTGAATAGATTCGATCATTCTTTGAAAGAGATGATTGACATGTGCTGTAAATTTGAAAAAGGTTTCAAAAGGGACAGTGGGAGTGAGAATGCAATAATAAGGAAAAGGTTACATAAGAAGAAGGCAAAGAAATCCAAGGGAACATGCTTTCATTGTGGAAAGGATGAACGTTGGAAGAAGAAATACAGGGTGCGCATTGCGAGCCTTATGACACGAACTTTTGAAGAGACTATTTCTGTCATAGAGAGTGCTTTTACAGTGAGCTCCAATTCCTGGATATTTGATTCAGGTGCTAGTCAACATATCTGTAATACGTTGCAGGGACTAACAGGGAGCAGATCACTGCGCAATGAGGAGATGGTTGTGCGAGTTGGGAACGGCACTAAAATCTCTGCAAAAGCAATAGGCACCTATATGCTTAACCTACCTTCTGGGGAAGTCCTGGAACTTAAAAATTGTTTATATTTTCCTTCATGTATAAAGAATTTGATTTCCATCTCTAAGCTTTTACGAGATGGGCACTCAGTGTTGTTTGACAAAATGAGTTGCACTTTATACTTGAACGGTCGTATTATCTCTCATGGTAATATGATAGAGGGACTTTTTCACCTAGAGACGAATAGTGGGATGCACTGTATTGAAAGCGGGAATACCTCAAAACCCAAAAGGGCTAGAGAAGAAGTTAACCAAGAAAAGATGTGGCATCTTAAACTTGGACATGTGAACCTTGATAAGACTCGCAAGATGTCGAAAGACGGATATTTCCGCCCATTAGGTAATGACCGGATGGGTACTTGTGAATGTTGCTTGAAAGGGAAGATGACCAAATCTCCATTTACTGGAAAATGAGAGCGTGCCACTGAAATTCTAGGGTTAATCCACACTGACGTATGTGGACCTATGTCTACTACGTCGAGAGAAGGCTTCTCATACTATATCACATTCACCGACGATCACTCTCGGTTTGGCTATGTATATCTTATGAAGTACAAGTCAGAATCCTTTGAAAGGTTCAAAGAATTCAAGAATGAAGTTGAGAAGCAAACTGGGAAACAGATAAAAATCCTAAGATCGGATCGAGGGGGTGAATATCTGAGTAATGAGTTCCTAGATTATCTCAAATAGTGTGGAATAATATCACAGTGGACTCCACCGGGAACTCCACAACTTAATGGAGTTTCTGAAAGGAGAAATCGAACCTTGATGAACATGGTTCGTTCTATGATGAGTTCCGCTGATCTACCAGTAACATTCTGGGGATACGCTCTATATACAGCAGCTTACTTGCTTAATAGAGTACCTTCCAAATCAGTTTCACAAACACCCTATGAGATATGGCATGGAAGAAAGCCAAGTCTTAATCATATTAAGATTTGGGGTTGTGAAGCATATGTCAAGAAGCTTGAGGCTACTAAGCTTGAAGCGAGATTAGTAAGATGCTATTTTGTGGGATATCCTAAATAAACTATGGGATATGAGTTCTACCATCCTGACGACCAGAAAGTCTTTGTCGCCAGAACTGCTAAGTTTCTAGAGGACGAATTTGTTCTCAAAGGAACTATAAGCAAACAGATGGAAATTAATGAGATTAATAATGAACCACAAACAAGCACTCGACATATTGACAACCCTGTTCCTGAACCCCTAGCTCCACGTAGATCTGAACGGGTTAGTAAGCAACCTATGAGGTTTGGCTTAAAAATGACTTTGATGAATTGTATCTTTTAGGTGACAATGAAACAAAGGAGGACCCTAGGGACTACACTGAAGCAATGTCCGACATTGATTCAAAGAGATGGCAAATGGACGTGAAGACGGCCTTTCTGAACGGCTACCTACAGGAAGAGCTCTATATGACTCAACCCGAAGGTTTCGTGTCCGAGTCTGAAGAGACTAAGGCATGCAAGCTTCAAAGGTCCATTTATGGACTTAAGCAAGCCTCCAGGAGCTGGAACATTCGTTTCGATACTGAAATCAAAACGTTTGGTTTTACTCAAAACGAAGACGACAATTGTGTTTATCAAAAAGTCGTTGGGGATGCAGTTGTATTCCTAGTGTTATATGTAGATGACATATTACTATTCGGGAATGACACTGCAGTACTTTCTTCTGTAAAAGTGTGGTTGTCTAAAACCTTCCACATGAAAGATTTAGGAGATGCATCTTATGTACTTGGGATAAAGCTCTATCGTGATAGATCCAGAAAATTAATTGGATTATCCCAATCGATGTACATTGATAAGGTGCTAAGTAGGTTCCAGATGGAACAATCTAAGAAAGGTTTTCTTCCTGTGAGACATGGAATTCACCTTTCTAAGTCCATGGGACCTAAGACTCCTGAAGAGATACGGCTAAATGAATGAAATTCCTTATGCTTCCGCCATAGGGAGTCTCATGTATGCCATGATATGCACAAGGCCTGATATCGCATATGCTGTGAGCATTACTAGTCGATATCAATCTAACCCAGGATCAGAACACTGGGCAGTTGTCAAGACGGTCCTTAAGTACTTAAGAAGAACTAAGGACATGTTCCTCGTTTATGGAGGAGCAGCAGAGTTGCGAGTGGAAGCCTATACAGACGTAGATTTCCAATCTGACGTCGATGATAGAAGTTCCAACTCCGAATATGTATTCACTCTGAATGGTGGGGCTGTCAGTTGGAAAAGCAAGAAACAAAGTGTAATTGCTGATTCCACGACAGAGGCTGAATATGTCGCTGCAGCTGAAGCCGGCAAAGAAGCGTTCTGGATGAAAAAGTTCATTACTGAACTTGGAGTGGTTCCAACCATCACATCACCAGTAACTTTGTACTGTGATAATAGTGGGGCGATAGCTCAAGCCAAGGAACCCAGGGCTCATCAAAAGAACAAGCATTTTGATAGGCGCTTTAATATCATAAGATGATATGCTGCCGAGGGGAAAGTCAACATCCTCAAAGTTGCTTCAGCCGATAATGTAGCAGATCCACTGACAAAGCCAATGACTCAAATCCAGCTTGATCGTCATATGGATAAGATGAGTATTAGATACATGGGAGGATGGCTTTGAGTGCAAGTGGGAGATTGTTGGAAGTATGCCCACAAAGCCACTCATTTGATGTAATAGCTTTTTGGAATACTTAATATGTTAAACTTTTATATGTTTAACGGAAGGGCAATACTTATTGTTAATCACTATTTATTGAATCATGTGTTTAATCAATAAGAGAATCCAAGGGATGTATTTGACATAAGAGATAAGTGATCTAATGAGTTAGATTAAGGAGACCTTTCTCTTATGTTCATTCCTAAAACGTTCCTAGCCATAGGATTGCCAATTGGGCATTGACAATCCGCTAAGGTTAGTATGTGTTATGTTGACTCAAACGTGAGTATGAACTAGTCTCAAGTCATTTGGTGTTGGACACTAAGACAAACACATAGGTGCTCGAAAGAGTAATCGAGTACACTGAACTGCGATTAATGAGAGTTCAAACATACATGTCATGTACGAACTCTAAGGTTACAATATGCAAAGTAGTCCTTAGACCTGAGGCATCATAGATGTCTAATGGTTAGGTCCTTGATCTTTGATCATGACAAAGGCATTCCCTCGGATTGTCCACGGCATTGTTGGGGTCATGTGATCTAGTCATGTAGGCATATGAATGCACAACAAGGGATCTCTAACCTTCCATGGTGGAAGGAGTATACTCTAAAATATGATTCTAAAGTCTTTGGCCAAAGCAAATGAATATGACTAAGGAAGATGTTCCAAATCATATTCAAGGGAATCATATAAGAAAGTATCACATTGGATAGTAGACATGAAAGAAACTATCACTTAAAACAATGTGGTTAAGAGTATTGTATTAGAGAAGGACCGTATTGCATTGTAATTGTAACTGGATAGGTTCTCCAACCAATTCTACTTAGCTTGGGTAACCATGACATACTGCTAGGTGTCACTCATGGTTTGTGGAAGCCCTATTGATTAGCAAACACTAATCATCAAAAGGGAGAATTGAAATGTGGTTTCAATTCACAATCGATAGTTAAGAGTAACATCGCCCACTGCCTCGCTAATTGGAACCTAATGGATCGCACACCAAATAAGGATATATGTGAAGCAATTAAATGAAATGGATAAGCAATTAAATGGTTTAATTGAAGAATGGTCAAGATTAATTAATTAGTTAATTAATTATACGAAATGTTCGTATTGGGCTTTTAAGTTGGTTTTAGGGCTTCGGGGCCCAAAAGTGTTTTGGTCCACAAGGCCCATTATGTTTAAGTTGTATGACAACTAAAACAAAATGGGCAATAAGCCCAATAACCATATAGGCCAACCATTTAGGGTGAGGGTATGCAAGTTTGCTTAATTGCAAGTTTGCCACTCACCTAAGAAATGAAGTATAAATTCATCTTTATAGCTTTGTTTTCAATTAGGGTTTTCTAAGCTACTTGGGGATAGTTATCTAGCAAATTTACTTCCCTAAGTGATCCATTTTCATTCTCACAAATTACATCCTTGGTGAAGAGACATAGAGACATCAAACTTTTGGTGTTTTGGAGAACTAATCCTCAAATCCTCAAAGAAGCAAAGGAGCACTAAAAGGAGGGAAATCACAAGGAAGATCCAAGGAGCAAGGAGGTGACTTGAAGGCCCTCCACTTGGGTGAATCCCTTGTGTAATCAAGGATGAGCT
Organism: Malus fusca; assembly: GCA_035220775.1. Lineage (NCBI taxonomy): Eukaryota > Viridiplantae > Streptophyta > Magnoliopsida > Rosales > Rosaceae > Malus > Malus fusca. The sequence continues at coordinate 29,940,583 of CM069069.1, forward strand.
TCAAGGGTAAAGAATCTCTAAATTCTTAATTATCTTTAATGTTGTTAAAGAGTCTTTTTGGTTCACCATATACTAGGCTTTGAAAGTCATGGGTTTCATGAATTGTTTTTGGATGCATGCCTACTTTAAAGAGTTAATTGTTAGCATATGTATTCAAATGTTCATACATGTTCTTAGCTAGGACAAAATTTTTCCTTCATGCAATACTATAGATCCATGCACAATAACAGGCCAAGTCAACTAAATATTCATTGAATTTTTTTCTTTTAGTTCTACAATTTAGTAATATTTTTCTTCACTCGTAAGTATGAGATTTCATGTTTGACTCTTGTAAATGATGAGTTCGATACCAATTTATTATAAATAGTGACACGCCCCGATCCCGATGAACGGGGAACATAGTGATGGCCATGTGTTGGCCGATACCCAAGGATGATGCAAGCCATTTAATGAATGCATATGCTGAGAACATGTGAAACATGCATGTAAATTTCGCGCGAACTACGCAATGAAATATTCCAACGTAAGCCTTATAAAATAATATTCAATTGCCAACAATGATAGTGATAGTGATAATGCATGACATGTTCAGAGTATATATCTAATTCAGAATACAAGTGGAAGGTGCTATTACAATGATGTCAAAGCAGAAAGGATGGCACGGTATCATTGGTAGGGGAATGCCTCGTAGCTCGGATCGTATGCCTCGTTCCTATGTCCTGAGGGGGAGCAAAACAAACATGAGTGGACTAAGTTGATATATATATAATACTAAACAGTTATTCATCAACGTACTAACCCCCAAAGTTTTATGGAAACTCAATAGTATAATATGTAATTGGTTTTTGGAAAACCCTAGCATGCCATAAAACCTTTCATAAAACATATATCGTATATAATGTGCTAAATAGTGGTATCATAATTGATCGAAACCCCTACATCACCTGACCTATAGGCCAAATATAATATATCTTCCGACCCATAGGCCCCTACATCAATTGACCCGTAGGCCAAATATAATATCTCCTGACCCATAGGCCAAATAAGTATCATTGCCCGTAGGCAGAACAGTGACCACTAGATAAGCTCAAAACATTGAATCTTTCCAACATACGTACATATATCTCAAAACATCTGCATAATATATAATCATCCATCATATATACTACAAAGAGTGTAAAAACATGTTCATAAATAGTATATAGTCATCCATCATATATACTACAAAGAACATAAATTTGATAAAGTATGGTATTCCAAAATATTCTGAGTAAGGCATGATAATCGTAAAGTGTAAATCTAATTTCCTCATTAAACATTTCATAAAACGTAACCATTAAATCATGCTTTTCATGTATGCATTTCTACTATTAAAACATGCACTTTATAAGGGGTCCACTCACCTTACACCATTGGCGAAGAGCCATGCAAACAAGGGTGGACGGAAACGTCATACATAATTGCACCAAGCACATAAAGGTACTAATAATAAAACTCTATCATAATGATTGAATTTCAGGAAACGAACATCATAAACAGATTCAGGACGTCGAAAAACATAAAGGGGGACCTCGGGTACCCCCACGCGCTATTTTGGGTGGCCAGAAAGTTCGCTGGAAAAGTCGTCGGCGCTGTCGTGGACGGCGGCGGAGCACGGTACCTCCGTCGGAGGCGCGTGTGTTTCATGCGCTGGCCAAGACATACCCTCACGCGCGCCCACGCTCAGGCCCACGTGCCAACCCACACGCGGCTTGGTTCTAGGATCCGATTGGGTCTGGGCCCTGGGTTCTCTGGGTTGGGCCTCACGGTTGGGCCTGTTCAAAGGGTTTAGGCCGAGAGTCATGGGCCGAGCTACCTGGCCTAAAGGTTTGGTTTGAGTGTCTGGGTTATTGGGCTGGGTTAGGTAACCAGGCCTGGGGCCGGGTTTTGGGTTGTGGGTTAATGGATCAGACCCGATTGGGTTTAAGTTATTTGGTTATGGGTTAATGAGTCATATGCCCCAAGATTTTAAGCTGGGTTTAGAACTGGGCTTGATATATGGCCCAAAGTTTGGGCTAGATTACTAAACCTGGTTTTAGAAGTTGGATTGGGCCGGTTTGGGTTACAGGTCGGGTTTGACCCATTTGAACTCGCAGGTCGCCGGACCCAATGAAGAAGAAGGCCGGATTTCGGCCGGAAAATTTCCCCGAGCTCTGTTTGAGCTCGATCTACAACCATTCTTAACAATCTAAATGTCAAAATGAAGCTAAAGAGAAAAAGAATAAAGATTTACCAATACAAGGACAAGTCATGGTCGAAAAGTGGCAGGAATTTCCTTGCAAGGTTCTCGGGTCGTTGGAAAAATTTGGAAAAATTCCCAGCTACGATCTCTGCATTTGAACATCACAAAATCCTTAAAACTTCTAGAAATTCATCCATCAACACAACCCACAAAGATTTAAGGTGATCTTCGAACTTACCTTGATCGGAGGTGGTGAGAACTTGCTGGAGTAGTATCCAAAACAGTGGGGGTACCACTGTGCAAAGAGAAAATGGAAGAAAGGAACCTTTGCCGGTTGAAGGTTGTAACTGGGAGGTCTCGAATGTGATGGGTTTGCCGGGGTGTGTCCCACAATGGGGTGGTCTAGTCGTTGCAGTGGTGCATATATGTATGTCTGTCTATTCATAGAGAATGAGCGAGGGGGAGAAAGAGAGAGAGAGCTAAGTGGATTAATGAGAGCTGAGGGAGAGAGGTCCGAGAGTGAGAGGGTGGGTCACGGGGAGGGGAGAACTGTGATAGAAGAGAGATGAGAGCAAGTATGCCGGAGGAGGGACAACACCAAGGCAAGTGGGCCCCATGGGCACACACATTAAGACCCAAAAACAAATTAAAAAACAATTAAATATCTAAACTTAGTGAAATTACAAAAATGCCATTTCGTTCCGTAAATTACAAAAATATCTAAACCAACGGCCGCCAAATATACATCCAGAATCATCTTCCAGTCCTCTTTCCAACCCCTAAGTTTGTTTCTACAAATTCATAACTGAATTTTCTCAATTTTAGATCTAAGAAACAGTGAACGCGGGTTTTCCGGCCAATTTCTGGTCAAGCCTGCGGGAATTGGACATCGACCTAATAGGTAAAAATGATCCTCTCCTCGTGTGCTATCCTCTAATGTAAGTGCTTTTCCAAAATAGAAATTTCAGTTTTGGGATCAATTCTAGATTTCAAATTTTAATTCCATTATAGATGTCAATTAGTATTGTATCCCATATCTGAAATGTTGTAAATTGCTTATGTTGATCCTAGATTCAATAATCTGTAATTTTTTTTATAAGATATGTGTATAAGATTTGCTAGTGTGAATAAGAAATTTAAAGTCCGTTAAAAAAAAAAAGCAGGGCACGAAAATAACGAATGGAGTATTGGTAATCTATCATGTGGGAATGGTTTTGCATTCGACTATATTTGTCTTGGTTTCTGATGAGTGATGGCTATGTAATCCATGTGTACCCAATGAATATTGTAGTCTGTTAGCCGAGTGGGTCTTTTAGTCACTAAGATCAAGCATGAAATGATTGATTGCGTTTGAAAATGTGTATGAAATGATTGGTGGGTTTTGGAATTGTTGATCGAATAAGTCATGGGTTTATGAATTTAGGGTTTATATGTTGTTAGTTTCTGGCGTATTTTGATTTTGTATGCATTGGTATTAATGGTGGGAACTGGAAGACCCATTTCTCCAGCCCAGATGAGCTGCTGGACGACGACAGAGTTGCAGGGAGGACAACTTCTCACTCCTCTCTTCCTCTTAGACTTCGATATAGTGGCAAGGTTCTTCATTTTTTTATTATAATCACCCATTCCACTTCCAAATAAGTCATATTTTCGGGTATTGTGTTTATTCATCTGATTGTTTTTGTTTTTTAGCTTTTAGCTCATTTGTTTCTAATATAGGAACTGTGATATAGTAGGACTTAATTTCAAGTCTATTTTATTTTAAATTTCGGGATTGAATTTGGGGCTTGTGTTTAAGAACTGTCATTTAATATGTTGTCAAATTAGATTTGGAGTTCATGTTGTGGCTTCGAAGTTCAAAGGTCTTCTTTGAGAGGTATTAGTAACACTGTTAAAAACTAAGACTTTTCATTAAAAAAGAAAAGGTTGTGATCTGTTATTTGGGTGTTTTAACTTTCTCTTTGCTGGTGGGGAATTGTTCAGCTGGTGGAAAATGTGTAAAATGCTTTGTGTTATGTTTCTATGAAAATGGGGTTTTTTTATTTATTTTATTCTGGATTTGATAGGCTCTTTTCTTGCTTTGGTTTTCAGTGGGAATAGTTGTGGTTCACGTTTGTCTTTTAGCAACAATGGAATTTTCATTTTTGTTGTTGATTATTTTCTTTCAACTAGTTCTGTTGATGTTCCTTGATCTAGTATTTTTTTAGTACTTTACCAATTTTCAGACCATTAGTGGTCTGGCTCTTTGTTTAATGATGCTAGATTTTATGATTGTTAGTGAGTCAAGGAGTGAAGCTGAGATGCTGAGAAAGATCAGTGCACTATTTGAGTATTTTTTGTGGAAACTTGGAGAATTTACTTCGAAACATATGAACTTTTTGTAGATCATATCATACATGTGGTAATGTAAAGTCAAAATGAAGATGATAAGATTTATCTATGACGAATTTGAACCTTGAGCAATTAACCATGTAACCTTATGCAAGGTCTTATGGGACTGAACAACGTAGTAATGCATTTTTAAGTTTTTTGTTTGAAAGTTTTGGTCGTTGAACATCACTGGAAATATGTGGTAGTTTCCCCTCTTGTTAGTTGTATGAGTTGCTTTATTTGTTTGTTTTTTTATCTTGAACACTTGTAAACTTATTTTTTTATGAGGAGCGCCTTGTATACTTTCATTATTAATCTTCCACTTCCATTGTTGGCTGTTTTGGAGGGTTGAGTTGTGATATAAGAATCATCTTTAAGCAAGTGGTGGAAGGGCCCCTGAAGCAAATAAGAGTCCTCCCATAGGTATTTCTTTCTTTATCCCTTCATTTTCTTTGCTCTCGTAAATTGTGTGGTTTTTCTTTATATTTGAATTTGATATTTATTCATGACTTTGTGAGAGGTTCAAATATTGCACATGTTATCTTCATCTATTCATTTTTGGAGCAGCAAAGGTTTGATGAAATGCAAGGCTTGTTGGGGAAGATGCATCTTTCCGAAAATGTTTGCTTTCAAGTCTTTTTGTATTAGAGATAAAATATGTAACATTATAATATATGTTTGTGAGATTGGGAAAGTGAAAGTTGGTTTCATGGTTGTAGGCTGTTTTCATTTTATGAAAATTTAAATTTTTGCATTTCCTCAATTCAGTTTCAGTTTTTTAAATTTTGATTTTTTTTTATATTTAATTCATGTTGGCATAATTAACATAAGTGTCAATATGGCTGGAAAAAGTCTTCTGATAAAGTTGTCAGAAATAGGCACAAATAGTGGTCCATTTGTGTCTGCCTCTTTCAGCACCAAACAGTGTATTGTGTCCTTTTGGCAATGGTGACGCCCATAGAGGGCACATACACAAAGATAGTAGCTGCATTGTTGCTATTGGTCTATGAGCACAATTGTTGGTGCTTTTTGGTCTCAAATGGCACAGATAATTTATTTTGTGCAGTACTCATTTTTCTTGTAGTGAGAAAATATAATAACTTTTCTTGTCGCATAGAAGATATAATTATATGTGATTAAATTTTCGGATAAATTTCTCAAGAGTTTGAAAACTCAAAAGTGAATTTCAACCCTAAAATTCCGAATTCCCACGTATATATCTTTCAATATTCCAAAATTTCAAATCTGAGAAATTGTTCAGACATGAACTATACTTGTCCAGTTTGGCACGACCACCATTTTTGGAGGAAGAAAAGAATGTGCCTTATAAGCGAAGTTTCTGGGAAAATGTTATGGCCCCTTGATCCAATGACTGTACTTACGTATTATATATGCACACCACCTGATATTAAAGCTGGATCTTGCTTATTTTGTTTGCTTATCAAGTTATCACTTAACAAACAAATGGCCTGATAAAGATTAGCGCATGTATAGAGGGAGACTTTTGACTGGGCGGCACTTTTTAAATTCTTGCTTCTGATCCAAATTCATGCATCTTTTGTATATATATGCTGCTTACCGTGATGTCTTTACATAAATATTTAAAAAATGTTGATTGTTTCAAAGATAATAGAGTCTTTGTCACTCCAAAGATTGGTTAAGTAGGTTGGCTGTTATAAAAAATGGATGTAGTTTTGACACTAGTCTCTCAATTTAAACCATCAATTCTAAAAACTTAAATTTTGGGATTTAGGAGCATAAGTATTTTGGGAGGAACACTATTATTTTGGGATTGATGGGGTTAAAAAGATTTGCTCCCTACTTGGATCTCCCTTAATATAAGCGACACTAAGACAATGAAAAATGAACACAGAACACGAAAACCTCATAAGCTAATAGAGAAATAAAGAGATTCAAATGAAAGGTGCCTCAGTATTAAGACATTGGTTAGGGATGGGGGCGGGGTAAATTAGTTTTGAAATTATATATGTAAAAAATAAAATTAAGTCACCTATTAATTAACGAAGGAAAATGTTGTATAGAAAGGAAATAACAAAACCATGGACACCAAAGGAATCCCATATTATATTCAAGAAGCAAACTCTACAGTGTCTCCATATGTAGACTGTAATTAGCAATACATCATCTCTCTAACAGAAAATGTACAAGTATATAATATAAATGCTATTGATAAATTCCAAGCTCACCACATATATAAGTTCTTAAATAAAGTTATAACATCGATCATTACATTCAGAGAAAACACTCGAATATTGTATAATTAATTGAGAACCACCAATTTGTTTATTGTGGTTTTTATTGCATAATCAAATCAAATTATGGATCACCTTAATCACGCATAATTGCAAAGACCATATACACAGAACTGCCCCAACTTGCAGGGACTGTTGCATTGGCCACAATGCCTCTTGTCATAATTTGTGTCCACGCAACCCCCCCTACAACACGATTCAGTGTACTTGCACTTCTTCTTGCATGCACCACAGTTGTGCTTGTCCTCGGACAAGTCTAGGCACTTGTTATTGCAACACGTCGAGTTCTTATAGCCCGGCGGCGTGTAGGCACATACCTCGTTGTCTTTGTGGCAATGGTCAGCTGCTCTAGGGTTTCTGTCAACCAGATCCTTTTCAGCTAGGAAACGACTCACCCTCTTCGAAGGCAGTAGCAAGGTGTTTTCATCGACCTCCAGTTGCTCTTTCCATGAGTCGGTGAAAAGGGTTTTTCCTTCTTCTACTCCATAACCGACCCTTTTCACGGTCATGAGAGTGATAGACAAAGCCATGGTTGTTGCTATGACCAATATAATCTTGATGACCTCCATGGCTTTGTCTCTTCTTTGTGTTTGTGTGTTTGCGGTTGTGTGGGTGAGAGAGAGAGAGAGAGAGGGGGGGGGGAGAGCAGCAATTGGTAGTTTCTGAGTTCTGGTTGATTTGATGGTGGGGTGGAAGACTTATAAGGATCCAAGTGAAGAGACAAGTGAAGGAAATAGCTATCCAAGTGAAGAGAAGATCAAGGGTCAAGTCAAGTGACACTTGTCAATAGATTAAAGGGATGAGCTGTTACAAGTTGTTAGAATATAGTTGGGATAAGGAGATGGAAGATTAGCAGCTAAGGAAAGGGAGATTATATAACAACAATTGTAACCATAACTTGACAATCAAGAAATCAAAATATCTCTCTCACTCTCTTTCTCTCACTCTCTTTCTCTTCGTATACATTTTGTGCAAATTCTCAAGAACACATTCATTGAAGCTTTCATAATCTCCATATGGTTGAAAGGAATGGGAGGTTGCACAAATGTTGTAAAAACCTCTAATTTATTATTTAAAGGGAAAACCCATGTATATCTGGTACATTCATCTATGAAGGTTACATAATACCTAAATCCTTCATGAGATAACAAGGAGGCAGGTCCCCATACATCACTGTGTAAGACCTCTAGAGGTTGTATAGATTTAGTAACAGGAAAATTGAATTGTAGCTTTGTAAATTTTCCTTCTAAGCAAGGTGTACAAATGGAGTGACATGTATCAAGTGATGTAGGGATCTTATTCTGATGTAGAATTGCAGAGGTAATTACATTTGATGGATGCCCTAGTCTCTTATGCCATAAGTATGTATTGACAGGTTTAGCTAGACAGGATGTATGCTTATGAGTTAATGCAGATGACAGCTTCTCTGGGATGTTGAAAGGAATGGGATAATAGCCCTCTCTACACAGCCCCTTGAGTATTATTGTTCATGTGGATTTGTCCTGAACCCAAAAACAAGTATCATCACAAATAAATCGACACCTATTATCCTTGCACAACTGATAAATGGATAATAAGTGTTGTGAAATTTGTGGAACATGGAGAACATTCTTCAATGCAAGTGTGGTATTGGAAACAGATAACCGTGATGTGCCAATATGAGAAATATTCAAACCTGTACCGCTTGATGTGGTTATGGTATTTGTTCCTTGATATGGAATAGCTAATTCCAGATTGGCTAACTCATAGGTCATATGAGTAGTGGCTCCAGTATCTGCAAGCCAGAACTGGTGCTCAGGTGCAGAAGGTTGAGGATGAGCATGCATGGCGGTGAGATTTGGTGCAGGAGGTTTGCCTTAGTATGCAAAATTGCCTCGATGATAGCACTGCAGAGCTGAATGACCAAATTTCCAGCAAATTTGGCATTGAGTTGGGACACTAGAGTTTGATGTGTGTTTTTGAAAACAGTCAGCAGCAACATGCCTCTTCTTGTTACAAATTTGACAGATAGGGACCTCAGAAGGATGCTCTGCACAAGTGGATTGATAAGGTTTTGGGGCACCAAGAATTCCAGGACTACCATTTAGGGAAAGAGTGTAAGATTGAGAACCATAGTTAAAAAATCTGCCGCGTCCCTTGCCACGAAAATTATTCCCTTTGTAACCCCTATAGTGATGAGAACCATGATAGGAATTGGTATATCCTGGAGCATTTGCCATGCCACCATGATTGGAAAACTGTTGGCTAGAGACTGCAGAAGTAGAACCAACTTCATGAGAATGTGAGGACTCTTGATCAAGAACTAATGCTTTCCCTTTGTTTGACTGTGTACCAGCAACCATTGCAGTCCCAAATGGCAAAGAGGATGAGGAGTCAAAAAACTGACCAAGGATAACTTCTTCTGCAATCAGTTGTGACCTAAAATCTTTGAGAGAAATACCATTTTCTCTGCCCCTTATGACATACCGGAAAGTGTTGAACTCTGCAGGAAGTCCTTTCAGCGCCAGAATTATGATATCATCATCTTCAAATATGACTCCTGCAACTGCAAGATGATCCCGGGCATCTTTGATCTTTTGCAGATAATTAGAGACAGATTCAGACCCTTTCTTGATATTTCAAAGCTCAATTTTCATCTGAAAAATCGTGGCTTTTGTAACTGCAGAAAATCGTTCATTAAGATTCACCCACATCTCATGAGAACTTTGACTTCCAATTACACAGGACATTGCCGTAGTAGATAACGTTGCAATCATCAGTTGCATAAGTGCATGATCGTGCATTTTCCAAATCAAGTACTCATCTTTCTCAACTTCTTCGATGTCAGAATCATCATCAAATCTTGAAGGACACTTTCTTGATCCATCATTAAACCCCATAATACCGTGACTCTCAAAGAGTAGTTTGATTTGAAAACTCCATGTGAGATAATTGGAGTCATCAAGCTTCACTGTAACCGAAGTGGAAACCGTGGAAACAAGACTTGTGATAGGAGATTGAACAATCTTCAATTGATCAGCAGTCACCATTGTTGAAATTTTCTCAGACGCTTTTTATCAAACACGTAGAGGGCAGACAAAGAAGAGCAGATTCTTGAGGATCGTGGAGAGATGAGAAAGCCCAAATTTGCAGAATCATACAGTAGCTTTGCAAAATAGAGGGTTAGAAGAAGAAATGATGCTTTTAATCAAGGTGCGGAAGCGCCAGATCACGTTTTGGGCGATGATACCATATGAAGATTATGAAAGCTTCAATGAATGTGTTCTTGAGAATTTGCACAGAATGTATACGAAGAGAAAGAGAGTGAGAGAGATATTTTGATTTCTTGATTGTCAAGTTATGGTTACAATTGCTGTTATATAATCTCTCTTTCCTTAGCTGCTAATCTTCCATCTCCTTATCCCAACTATATTCTAACAACTTGTAACAGCTCATCCCTTTAATCTGTTAACAAGTGTCACTTGACTTGACCCTTGATCTTCTCTTCACTTGGATAGCTATTTCCTTCACTTATGTCTTCACTTGGATCCTTATATTCCCCCTCAATCGAATGCTGAAGGGAACTGAGCATGAGATTACCACAGTGTTGTTGAAATAAAGGGGCTGACAACTCTTTTGTAAGTATATCAGCTGATTGTTCAGCAGATGAGACATGTTGAATCTGAAGATCTCCTCGAATGACCCGTTCCTGTACAAAATGATAATCGATCTCAATGTGTTTAGACCTGGCATGAAACAATGGATTAGTGGAAAGTGCAATCGCTGAGATGTTCTCACAATAAATCAGTGGAAGATTTGAAAGAGAAACATGTAAATTACAAAACAATTGTTGAACCCAAGCCAACTCTGCAGCTGTAATGGCTAAGGCTCGATACTCAGCCTCTGTGGAAGACCTGGAAACTGTGTGTTGTTTCTTGGATGACCAAGAAATTAGATTTGAACCAAGAAATATAACAAATCCTGAAGTAGACTGGCGATCATTGGGATCCCCAGCCTAATTTGCATCACTATAGGACTGCAAATGTAGTGATCCTGGCTTGAACTGAATACCAAGACTTGATGAACCTTTGAGATATCGTATGATTCGTTTAACCGCAATAACATGAGACTCCATAGGATTGTGCATAAACTGACAGGCTTGATTCACTGAGAATGAAATATCGGGTCTAGTAAATGTGAGATATTGAAGGGCACCAACTATGCTTCTGTACTGCTCAGGATTATGGTATGGTTTGCCATCGTCCTTAAGTAATCGATGATACGGTAAACAAGGTGTAGCACAAGGTTTACAATCTTGCAAGTCAACCTTCGCAACTAACTCATTGATATACTTTGTTTGAGAGACAAATAACCCTCCTGAGGTATAACTAATTTGTAACCCCAAGAAATAATTCAGTTGGCCCAAGTCCTTCATATCAAATTCCTCTGTTAGACCCTTAATCACATTTGAAATAAGTTCAGAGCTACTGCCAGTAAGTATCACATCATCAACATAGAGCAGCAAGACTACATTACCTTTGGATGAATGTTGAACAAACAATGAGGGATCAGCTTGAGAAGCGTTTAATCCTAAGCCAGGTAAAAAACTTGTAAACCTGTCATTCCAGGCTCTAGGGGCTTGTTTAAGCCCGTATAGAGATTTTTGTAACTTACACACATAATGAGGAGAAGGATCTTCACTTTGAAACCCTGGAGGTTGTTCCATATACACCTCATCTTGAAGAATGCCATGTAAAAAAGCATTTTTTACATCCATTTGTCTAAGAGGCCAATTGAACTGTGCAGCTAATGCAAGAATCAGTCTTATAGTAGTAGGCTTCACCACACGGCTAAAAGTTTCACCGTAGTCAATCCCTTATTCCTGGTTGTATCCTTTCACAACAAGCCATGCCTTATATCGAGCAATACACCCATTTGCATTCCTTTTAATCCGATATACCCATTTACAACCAACTAAGTTCTTGTCAGGTGGCAAAGGAACCAGAGACCAAGTCTTCTGAGTATGCAAAGCACTAAAATCTTCTTTCATAGCTGCTTGCCATTCTAAAACATTGGAAGCTGCCTTGAAGGATTTTGGTTCTGTGATGGAGGTCTAAGAAGAGCTTATAGAGGCAGAGAGAGCCTTCCTTTTGAAGATACCATTTTTAGATCGTGTTTGCATAGGGTGAACATTCATAGGCACATGTAACACAACTTGCAGATTTTCATGTTGAAAATCAGGATCCACAGGAATGGGATGCTGTGTAAGAGATACCAATGTCACCAAAACAAAGTATATCAATGATTCTCTTTCAAATCCTTCACTGATCTATTGTGACAACATCTCAGCGATTGCACTTTCCACTAATCCAGTGTTTCATGCCAGGTCTAAACACATTGAGATCGATTATCATTTTGTACGGGAACGGGTCATTCGAGGAGATCTTCAGATTCAACATGTCTCATCTGCTGAACAATCAGCTAATATACTTACAAAAGGGTTGTCGGCCCCTTTATTTCAACAGCACTGTGGCAATCTCATGCTCAGTTCCCTTCAGCATTCGATTGAGAGGGAGTATAAGGATCCAAGTGAAGACACAAGTGAAGGAAATAGCTATCCAAGTGAAGAGAAGATCAAGGGTCAAGTCAAGTGACACTTGTCAACAGATTAAAGGGATGAGTTGTTACAAGTTATTAGAATATAGTTGGGATAAGGAGATGGAAGATTAGCAGCTAAGGAAAGGGAGATTATATAACAGCAATTGTAACCATAACTTGGCAATCAAGAAATCAAAATATCTCTCTCACTCTCTTTCTCTTCGTATCTCAAGAACACATTCATTGAAGCTTTCATAATCTTCATAAGACTTAGGGTTTACAGTAGCTAGCAAGAGAGGGGTTGACGCGGGAAAGGTGGTAAAAGCGTGGTTATGTGATGCAAAGAGTGTGGTCGAATTCTAGGCCCTAGAGTTTGGTATATTAGTATTACTTCTTAAAGAAGCTTCATTGATTTGGGTACTCAAGCCCTACACATTCCAAGGGCACTCTTCATTTGAAGGACCAAGTGACCTCACTGAATAAGGCAATGTACTTGCATATTTTGAATCATAGTAAAAATTAATGTTACAAATGGTCAGTTTATTCAGAATTAAATATCATGATTAGTGTAATATATCATTGAATCTAAATATCATGATTAGTGTAATATATCATTGAATTTATCTGCCATGATTGCATACCCTAAAGTATAATTAAATTGGTTAACTACATACAACTGCGCTACAGTTACATATTTCAAAGTTTCGTTCAGTCTATGATCTAGCATTCATCTTCACATCCAAGTGACCTCACTGCAAATGCCACACCCATAAAAGTCAAAGGGCAGTTACGACAATTCACTACCCTTGATCCCCTTTGACCGTGGTGGTGCCCCAGCGATGAGAATCGAATGTGCTGCCACAAGTGAGCCGACCTGAAGAAATTTAGGCATGCTGTGAGGGGAAGCAAAGGGGATTGGCTATTAATGAAATGATATATAACACAATGAAGCAACACAGGTCGTCTAAACGTTATGTTGTGACGTGTCCCTTTGAACTATAACTTTAGCTCTAAGAACGTCTGCGTACAAATACAGCTAATTATTATTAATCAAAAAATTAAACTTGTGTTAATGCAATTATACAAGTTAACCAGCTCTCAAGGCTTAATATTTCTACCCGCGTTTATTCTGTAATATGTCATTATAATGGCAGTTGACGGAATTTTTTCACATATTTTATTATTGCCTGTTTTTAAAAATCATGTGTTTTAATTGTTGTCTACGAGTCCATCATCAAGGTTGTTTTCGTTATTCATGAATCTTTTGGTTTACAAGGAAGAATTGTGGAATATACCTACAGTAGCTAGCTAGATAGCTCGCTTGCAAAGCGATCAGCTAAGGAGTATAGGTTCACCATCACGTCATAATCTAATTTAATAATACAATATTATGTAAGTAGAAACTTATATACGATATTGTATTATTAGACCGAAATGTTATGATCACTATGAATTAGTTCCATATACGCATGTAAGTCCTTTTCAAGGAACATGCAAGCTCCAATACAATTTCCTAAAACTAAAAACTTGAACCTAGGGAAGCCTCACTTTTCTTGTAGTAAAGACAAGTTAGCTACTTAATTAGTCCAATCAAATTCTTTGATATCTTCAAGCCTCAAATTGTTTTTTTTTTTTTTTCCTTTTTGAAACGCAAGTCTCAAATTGTTATGTGATCGATTCTTTTAGTTTTATTTCTCCCTTTTTATAGGTTTTTGCCATGTTGAAATATGTTTTGTCTTGCCACCAAAAAGAGAAAATATGTTTATATATATTGAGCTTACATATATTCATAGAAACTCAACTATTCAAATGGTGACTTAAAAAACAGATAATTTGAATTATCGTGCAACATTACATGATGAGAAGTAAGCTAAGAAGCTGAAACAAAAATATTCAAATGAGAAGTTTGATGACATTCCCTTCAATATTGACAATATGTTTTTAAATTATTATTTTAGCTAGGTTACATTCTTATAAACTTTTATATTTTGAAGTTTCAAATAGAGATTTTGAATTTGAAATAGAGTTATAGTTTCAAGTTTCAACAAGAATTTATTTCACAATTGATTATTATGTTTTTTGTATCTAGAATAGCATTGTGTTTAGACTTACAGTTTGTATCTGATATAGGCTTGACCTGTGTAGTTGTGGAAAGCAGTTCAGGTACAGTACTTGCAGCGGTGTAAAGTTTCAGTGAAGATCTTTTGAGCGTTCGATCCCTGGTGGATGACGCCAAGTTGTTGGCTTCTAGGCTGGCTGATATAAATTTTCATTTTGCTCCTATAGATTGTAATGGGTAGCCCATAAACTTGCTAAGCTTGTACTTGAGATTTGTTAATTTATAATTGCAATCATTCTGCTATTAAAAAAATAAATTGTGTAAGAGTATCTCCAAATGAGATATCAAAATCTTAAATGGAATGCCACTATGCATATTGACATCAAAAGTCTATCCAACCGAAGTGTTATTTGCTGACTAGATTTGAAAGATTTGTGATCATGAGTCAAATTTGACATCAATATCTAATTTATTTTTAATTCATTTTAATGGTAAGGCCTCTTATTCCACTAACATTTCAACCAAAAGAAATTTTGTTTCAACATTTTTTTTTAATAATTACAACCATTTAAAGTTCTATTTAAATAAGAAAATAACATTTCACAATTCGACTGAAAAAGTACAAAATTTGACACAAGACTTCAAATTGCCACATCAGCCATCAATTGTTATTTGACTCTTATAATTTGACATTTCATTTGGAGATGGTCTAACATATGTTTATATAAAGTTAGATAAGCATAGAATTAACTAATATTAAAAAAAAATTAAATAGAAGATATTGTGTGCATTTGATGCCTTAAATAGGTAGCATACTGCCTTTTATGGCACACCATTTAGTGTCGTGCTTGCAAATTTGTATCATTTATGGCATGCAAATGCATGCCATAAATGAAATAGGCCTTTTACAACATGAGTTTTTATGGCACACTCACTGTGTGCCGCGAATGTTTTATGGCATGCAATGTGTGGCATAAAAGGCTAATTTTGTTGTAGTTGGGTTCCACTAACATGTCATGTCACATGCCACACAACCAAAGTAGTTGAAAAGACTAAATTGTCTATGCCACATCAGCACAATCAACAAACCCTTTAGGGTATTTGACGGAGTAGAGTACAGTGGGACATTGAGGTTGAGTGCAAGTGTTAAAGTGAGACAATATAGAGTGTAGGAGTAAAGTAGGACACGGAGGAAAAACACATGTAGTAAAGTGAGACAATATAGAGTATAGGGTGTAAAGTGGGATACGGAGGAAAAGCATAGATAGTAAAGTGAGACAATCTAGAGTGTAGCGGGTAAAGTGAGATTTGGTGAATAGTACATATGTTATAGCTAAAATAGCATATATATTTGTGTGTGTATGTGTGTTTGGTCTCAATGCAAATTTCCGTTGTCTCTTATTTTGACGAAAATGCACCTACAAAACAATCAACACCTTTGATGAAAAACCTAAGCCTCAAGCGTCCATGAGGTGGTGGGGTTAGGCCAAAGGATGTCCAATGCCCAAGTTAGTTTCTCTGAAAAGGGTAAGTGTTTAGGGTTTTTTTAGGGTAGCAAAAGTTTACAAAATTTGGTAAAATTGGAGATATATATAAGGGGAGAGGGTCAGCCATAGTGTTAAGGTTTTACCCTACACATGGCGGCATCCTATTGGCCAAGGTTTGTAGAAAGAATATTCTCAAGATATTAAATAGAAAATAATATCTTGAGATAATTGTGTAAATATCCCTAATCAATTTAAATAGGGATTACTTACTTGAACGGAGTCAATCTTCAAGGGCAGGTGAGATATGCAGTCGTGTTTAGCTGTATGAACCTTCAGGGCTGTTGAGCTGCGTGTAGGATTATCTTAGGAGCCTACCCATTTAATGAGGGCAATCTTGTCTTTCTAGAGCAAAGTTCAGGTGTCGCCTCTAGAATTTTTGGGATTTTTTTAGGCTCCACATCTAGGTATTCTAATTATATTATTTTTAAGTACATATGCATTGGTGGATCAAGAATTCCAATACCGGGTAGTCTCACCTTGAAGTTCTACAAGTTCCAACATTGATCATCTTTCTAAACATAATCAGTTTCTTTTGGATTTGGTTCACATCTCTATTTTCTATCAAATTTGGTTCATATGAATAAATAAAAAACAAGCTCACATGTGCCAAAAGCAACAATGCTGTAAAATTAACATGGGAATTAAACATCATGAAGGGCGAAATGGGTTCTCTTCTCGGGCTTGTAGTGTATACGATAAAGAGAAGTTTTTTTAGTTTTTAGTTTTTTTTATTAAATGACTTGACTCGAAACGACGTCCCTTTAGTCATGTCATTTAAAAAGAAATAAGGGTGCATTTGTTTTCCTTCATTAGGCTTCTTTGGACCGAACTAGACTAAAGGTTAGTATAGTCTCTTGTTTGCTACTCGCATGAAGTATCTTTAATAGGATTATAAGGGACTCACCTCGACTAATTCCCTCGCTAGATGACGAGACCCCTCGTAAAGTAGAGGATTGCTAAGACCATCGCTTCACCAAAACCTGCTTCGCTTCGTCTGCTTCATCTTCACTTTGCCTTCATTTTCGCTTTGTCTGTTTCGCTTCGCCAAGCAAAAGGCCATAAAGAGCCTCCCAACCTACCACCATTGAAGCACCAAGCTTTTCTTCTTCCTCAGCTCGCAATCAACCGATTTAGCAACTGCCTCCTCCTCCTCCAAAGCTTTTGAATTTGCAAAAACTAGAGCTTTGATACCGCTCCCTCGTAGAGAAGAACCTATATTGTTGATAGCTCGAGCTTCTTCGACCGAGTTTATGTTTGGATCTCAAAATTTTGATAAAGGAATTTCCAGCTCCAAAAAGGGCACCAATGCTCTATCCCATAAGTCCAACTCCACGCTAGCTCCTTCACTGACCCCTCCTTTAGCTCCACTAGCTTGTTAATCAAGTTTGTGTTAATAGGGTTTTATTAAATTTTACTAATTTGGATTAATTTTCATTCATGTTTGAATTGAAATTTGAAACTTTGGATTAAAATTTGGAACATGGAGTGGATTATGGAGTTAATTTGCAATTTCCCCTTCTGGCTATTTTGCAATTTAGGATTTGATTATGGGTTAGTTAGTTTTATTGTAATTGTTCAAATACAGTCCAATTTTCATTGCTTATTAGTCCAGACACTGTACTAAACGTTTAACTACGTTAGTCCAGCTTAGTCTATTCTAAGCTAATCCAACTTAGTCATTGAAACTGGTTTTGTCTGAGATAGTCCAATGCAATAAACGCACCCTAGAATTAAAACCTCTTCTTCTTCGTTTACAACCTGCTACTTGCACATCCATAGAGATAAGGACCTTTATCACCACCACCCAACCTATCGGAGGGCCCCTAATGGTCGATCACAAGTGCTTCTCCCGACATCTGAAGGGTCTCGGGACCACCTGGGTCCCTATGTGGATCCATCCCTATACGTATGAGTGTATATATATATTAACTTGGGGTAGAATCGAGTCGTGTTGTGTTCATGTTATCTATTAATATTAGTATCATGTTCGTGTCACACAAGTTGATATAAAATTAATATTAGGTAATACCATTCTCATACTACTCATAAGAAAAGAGAATAAATTATAATATTTTGTGAGCAGTTATAATCTTGGGAAAAGGATCCTCGCCGGATCATTTTCCTAAGGATCCTGTAATCGTGGCCGTACATCGTGTGGTTAGAAATCATTTGAAATTTAAAATTTAAAATTAAATATAAATAGTACCTAATGAAACTGACCGCACGATGTACGATGAACAATCGCGATCATGGGATCCCCGAGGATCCTTTTCCATAATTTTGCAAATTTCAAACCATGTTAATTAACCCACAAATTTCACTTGCGACTAGACTTTCTGATGGTTATGGTTACTTGCGTTCAAGGTTCTAAAAGACGTTAGGCGCTAGTTGGGTGGTGGCTTGGGGCCTAGCGCCTAGGCGGCTAGGCAGATTTAAGTAATGAGATACATGATTTAGGAAATGAGAGCATCTCAATTTTTGTACGTTCTCCACTAGAGGTGGGCCCAATTTTAAAACTAAATGGACCTAAATGGACCTGAAAGTCGAAGCAAAAGCCCCATTCTTATTCAATAATACAAAATCCTAACTAACCTTTACCTTCTGTCGTCCCTTTCCTTTTCTGCAACTAATCGCGTGTTCTCTCAGTCTCTCAGTCTCTCCGTCCCATTTCTTTTCTGTAACAACAAAGCACGCCTTCTTTCTCTTGGCTTCATCCTACATCGTTGCCAGATGTATTGGGGCCTCACAAAGTGACGCACCCAAGGGATGACAAGACGGCAAAACAGAGTATTGTTACAATTTTCCGTCCAGAGGCCACTAGCCCACAAAGCCGCTGCCTTGCCCGTCCAACGGCCGCCTAGCCCGCCCAAATGGCCGCCTAATAGGCTAAACAATTTTGGAGTAGTTGCATCAGTGATTTGCCATCGAGGGCCTAGGCCGCTTTTTAGAACAGTGCTTGCGTTAGCTTTTACCAACATGATTTCTTGTATTGTACAGCAACATAGCATAAAATATTCATATATCTGCGTGTGTGTGTGTGAAATGCCATATTTGAAAGGGAATAATTTATATGACTCAGTTCTCCATACAAGGAATATTCAAGTCAAATCGTTTGGCACATTGCACCACTTTTATTGGGTCCAACGATTTGAAGGTCAAGATCCATCTCCTTCTAGAGACCTAAAATCTTGATTAATCACCTTCCAAGTCACAAAATTTAACATTATAATCCCATATAGTTGTGCTACGTAGTTGGCTATGCGCTTGCAGCAGGCTTTTAACGATGGGAAACATGTTTCTTCAATTTCTCAACGAATTAAGCTGCCCGGTGTAGAAGCTAAATCCCAGAACCATACGAATCACGCACACACTGAGCATTTATATTGCATTTTTCTTGTGTCAACATATATTACATTATTCAGCATGAACGCAGTGGCTATGTTGCCACACACACATATATTGCATTTTTATTGTGTCAACATATATTACATTATTCAGCATGAACCACATTCGTTTTCTTTGTACCCATGTGATGATGCATCACAATAAAAAAGACCAGGAAAACATTTGGTTGGGTTGCATTGCATTGTAAACTTAGAAGAAGTAGTTGCGGGTAAAAACCCAACCAATCGTTTAATAGGTGAGTTGAATTGGATTCGATTGAAGTATCATTAGTCCAATTAAACCGACCAACCAAAATATCAATCATTCTTAAACATACGTATATGTTAGATAGAATTATACATAAAATATAATAATTATTAAACACACTTGTTTATTTATACTATGTAAGTATAATAAAATTTAAGAAACAAGTAGTCTCTACAATACTAGGTTCACATCACTTAAGCTTAATATAACATAAATTTTGGATTGTTAATCCCAACCTGTGGAACCTGCCTAATCCACCCGCTTAGGAATTGGTTTGGTGGGTCGTGTGTGGAGACATAAATTAACCACATCGAGTAGAAGAAAGACAATGAATTATTGACTCAATATGACAGATTTACCTTTTGATGTCATGAGCAGACCACACACGAAGCTCTAGTGGGCTAAACATCTGTTTGCCTTCTAGGTCTTTTGTTTCTTGGACGTAAAATCATATACAAGATTCATTTTCTCCACTTATTATCTTAATTGCTTTGTCTGCTCTATTTGGCAGAGAAGTCAGGAAATATCATCAATTTACTCCAATCTGATAGAGACGCGAAGTCGTGTATGAGCACTAACCACAGATATCTACAATCGACAATTAAATTTATGGAGTCGCATAGAGAGCAAAAAAGGTTTGTTGAAATCATTTTCCAAATCTAGTTAAAAGAAAACAAGGGTTGAAGCCATTTTATTAGGCGAAAGTTTGATCAAACTTGTAAAAGCACGAGATCGAGGACATACATGGTAGTCTAGTTTTCTTTATCTAGAAATCTAATGAAAAGGCTTCACAATTTTTATAAGCTAAACAACTAATAAAATTCTTTAATCATAAAGATAAGAGGTGGTGATACTATCGTAATTAAGTTGAAGTTTGGTAGCAATGAACGACAACTGTTTCTTCATAAAACGAGCAGCTATTTTTTCATAGCTAAAATTTTATAAAGAAATAATTGTCACTACCATCAAATTTTAACTTAATTATAATACTACTCCCTTATTTTTGTCCTCAATCATAAAGTTTCGTTAAGTAATTTTTAATGCATTGTGTGAACTGTGAAGCCATTTTCGTTAAAACTCACCCAAAAAAAAATTGAACAATCTTGAACCCAATTCGAGTCCGGTCGTGTTGGTTGGGTTCATACTAGGCCTGGCAACTCCTGACACGACCCGATAACCAGACACGATACGACACAAAATTAACAGGTGTTCGGGTCGACACGATAACGAAACGGGTCGTTATTGGGTAACCCGATAAGCACATGTTAAGATAACGGGTTGGTTCGGGTATACACGTGGATAACACGATACACGATAAGCAGAATATTAATTTTATAATTTTATAACCCTAAAAAATACTATAATAATTATATATATTAATTTAACAATTTTATACCCCTAAAAACTATAATTATATATATATATATATATATATTAAATTAACTATAATAATTATAATAATTATATATACTATAATAATTATACCCCCAAAATATTAACTATAATAGTTATATTTATATATATATATATATATTAAATTTTAAATTGAATTTTATACCCCTAAAAACTATAATAATTATACATACAAAATAAATAGATTTAAATCTACTTAATAAATAAATAAATATATATATACACACACACACCATTGAACTTCATGTGATACGAATTATACGAAACTAATTTCAACGATCCAACCGTCAAACTTGTTTGTATATGTTTCGAGATCGCATCAGCAAAAAATTACAAAAAACAAACATTCATAGATCAAGTACCGAGACAAAACTTTTCGACAGTTATAAACGAAAAATCACAATTTAACGGTTATTTTAACTCCGATGTTGATGATTTTTTACAGCTACACTCCTTGACCCTATATGAATACAATGAATGAATTCGATCTTCAATTTAAAATATTTACACTAGGGGATACCACAAAATCTTATGTTATACTTGATGAAAGTATGAATAAACTCTTAAGTGTTAATGAATCTATTGTTTTGATGGGATACGCATTCTACGAAACTAGTTTCAACGATCCAACCGTCAAACATGTTTGTATATACTTCGAGATCGCATACGCCAAAAATTGCAAAAAACAAACATTCAGAGATCAAGTAATGAGACAAAACTTTTCGACGGTTATAAACGAAAAATTACGATTTAACGGTTATTTTAACTCCAATTTTGATAATTTTTTACAGCTACACTCCTTGACCCTATATGAATACAATGAATGAATTCGATCTTCAATTTCAAATATTTACACTAGTGAATACCACAAAATCTTATGTTATACTTAATGAAAATATGAATAAACTCTTAAGTGTTAGTGAATCTATTGTTTTGATGAAATACGCATTTTGCGAAACTAGTTTCAACGATCCAATCATCAAACTTGTTTGTATATGCTTCGAGATCGCATACGCCAAAAATTGCAACAAACAAACAACCAGAGATCAAGTAACGAGACAAAACGTTTCGACGGTTATAAACGAAAAATCACGATTTAACGGTTATTTTAACTCCGATTTTGATGATTTTTTACATCTACACTCCTTGACCCTATATGAATATAATAAATGAATTCGATCTTCAATTTAAAATATTTACACTAGTGGAAACCACAAAATCTTATGTTATACTTGATGAAAGTATGAATAAACTCTTAAGTATTAGTGAATCTATTGTTTTGATGGGATACGCATTATACGAAACTAATTTCAACGATCCAATCGTCAAACATAGTTGTATATACTTCGAGATCGCATACGCCAAAAATTGCAAAAAACAAACATTCAAAGATCAAGTAACAGGACAAAACTTTTCGACGGTTATAAACGAAAAATCACGATTTAACGGTTATTTTAACTCCGATTTTGATAATTTTTTACAGCTACACTCCTTGACCGTATATGAATACAATGAATGAATTCGATCTTCAATTTCAAATATTACACTAGTGGATACCACAAAATCTTATGTTATACTTAATGAAAATATTAATAAACTCTGAAGTGTTAGTGAATATATTGTTTTGATGAGATACACATTTTGCGAAACTAGTTTCAACGATCCAACCGTCAAACGTATTTGTATATGCTTCGAGATCGTATATGCCAAAAATTGCAAAAAACAAACATTCAGAGATCAAGTACCGGGACAAAACTTTTTGACGATCATAAACGAAAAATCACGATTTAACGGTTATTTTAACTCGGATTTTGATGATTTTTTACAGCTACACTCTTTGACTCTATATAAATACAATGAATGAATTCGATCTTCAATTTAAAATATTTACACTAGTGGATACCACAAAATCTTATGTTATACTTGATGAAAGTATGAATAAACTCTTAAGTGTTAGTGAATCTATTGTTTTGATGGGATATGCATTCTACGAAACTAGTTTCAACGATCCAACCGTCAAACATGTTTGTATATACTTCGAGATTGCATATGCCAAAAATTGCAAAAAACAAACATTCAGAGATCAAGTAACGGGACAAAACTTTTCGACGGTTATAAACGAAAAATCACGATTTAACGGTTATTTTAACTCCGATTTTGATGATTTTTTACAGTTACACTCCTTGACCATATATGAATACAATGAATGAATTCGATCTTCAATTTAAAATATTTACACTAGTGGATACCACAAAATCTTATGTTATACTTAATGAAAGTAAGAATAAACTCTTAAGTGTTAGTGAATCTATTGTTTTGATGGGATACGCATTTTACGAAACTAGTTTCAACGATCCAACCGTCAAACTTGTTTGTATATGCTTCGAGATCGCATACGCCAAAAATTGCAAAAAACAAACATTTAAAGATTTGGTAACGGGAAAAAACTTTTCGACGGTTATAAACAAAAAATCACAATTTAACAGTTATTTTAACTCCGATTTTGATGATTTTTTACAACTACACTCATTGGTCCTATATGAATACAATGAATGAATTCGATCTTCAATTTAAAATATTTACATTAGTGGATACCACAAAATCTTATGTTATACTTAATTAAAGTAAGAATAAATTCTTAAGTGTTAGTGAATATATTGTTTTGATGGGATACGCATTCTACGAAACTAGTTTCAACGATCCAACCGTCAAACTTGTTTGTATATGCTTCGAGATCGCATACGCCAAAAATTGCAAAAAACAAACATTTAAAGATTAAGTAACGGGAAAAAACTTTTCGACGGTTATAAACAAAAAATCACAATTTAACGGTTATTTTAACTCCGATTTTGATGATTTTTTACAACTACACTCCTTGATCCTATATGAATACAATGAATGAATTCGATATTCAATTTAAATTATTTACACTAGTGGATACCACAAAATCTTATGTTATACTTAATGAAAGTACGAATAAACACACTAGTGGGTCACTTTTATTAAGCTTTGAGTTCCATTGGCAATGTTTAAACTTTTGAGAAAGGCTTCACAACATTGAAAACAAAAACGCTTTTATTTTGCATATCCTTGCACATTTAGTATTTGTAATAGATTAGTAGTGTATGAATGTATTTTTTATGAGGCTCTTATTTTGGAGTGTAGATATAGTACTTAAACGACAAATGTGTTTTAATGTTTTGAAGTAATATTTATGTGACAATGTGTGGTATGTGCAAATTTAAGAAAAAAAATATATTTTTCTTAACGGGTCATAACGGGTCGGGTCACTTTACCCGTTGGGTAAAGTGACCCGACTTGTTAAGGACCCGTTAAGATAACAGGTTTAACACGACACAACCCGTTAAAATAACAGATGTTACACGAAAACGACACGAACACGACTGACACGATTTGTTTGCCAGGCCTAGTTCATACCCGATAAAATCGAACCGCAACCCAATTCGAGTCCGGTCGGGTTGTTGATATTCTATGCTTTCTCTTTGTCGAATCGCAGCCCTTGAAAAAAAATCACAATTAGGGTTTCTCCCAGATTGCTAAATCCTTAATCCGCATCTCCCCTCTCTCTGTGTTAGTAACAATTCCGTTCAAATTGGACGGTCGTAGCGAGATGGACATGGAGGTGGTGGGCCGCCACGCGCTTCTCTTCGACGACGACAACAACGCCTCGTTCGTCAACTCACCCGACGCCCTCGTCGAGTGGAACTCGCTCTTCATCGACCGCTACGATGTTCGCCACCTCCTCCCCAACCCTATGCCCCCTCGCACGGGCCGGCGACATCTCACGCGCTCATCCTCTTCGCCGCCGCCTTACCACGATGCCGCGCTCGAGTCGGAGCTCGATCAGGAGCGCTACCTCGATTTGCCGTCGCCGTCCGAAGAACAGGAACAAGAACAAGGTAAATTGTTAACCCCTCAGTTAAAATTTATTAAACTTTGTATTGAATATAGTATGATTTCTGATAGATTCGCAAATCAATAGATTTGGTATTCTGGATTTGTTACTATATAATTATATATATATATTTGTTATTTGGTTTATGGGAAAATGAAAGAAAAAGAATTAAAATTTAATGGTTAATGACCTTTCGTTTCAAAGGGATGTCAAATTAGCTGAAGTGAAATTGTTGCGTTAGTTGTAGGCTTTAGTAGATTAAGGTTCCATATTGTCGCCCTGATTTGTGCTCCACAAGGTTTTTATTAAAAGATTGAATGGAGTAGGCTTTTATGTGTGTCCTGGTAATCTGGTTTTAACTCAAATTCAGGAATACCTACAAAGTATTTGTTTGGGACATGAATACATGCAGATTGATCTGCCTAAGAAGAGCAAAGAAAGGGTTGTTAAGTGGTGTAGGTTATGAGTGTTAAACATCTCATTATTTTGCAAACAATTACTAAACGGTGGAGCAATGAATGGTGATTGAATAAGTGTGGACTTTGTTTTAGGAAGAAGTATCAGTGTTTGAAAATGAGTGCAGAGTAAAATGGAGTTATGAAATTTACAAAACTTAGGATTAAAGGAAATGTAGATTTAGGTAGTGGTGTCTTTTGGGTTGGCTATCATTCAAGGGTTTGGAGGTTAGTTTGTGGTTGGTTGTGTAACCTTTAGAGTACTGCACTGGATGTTTGTTAGATCCATGATATTTATTGAAATGATCTGTTCGAGTAGAACAAAGAGAATCTCTTCAGTTGTACTGAAAATGGAGAGGGTTTGTTCATTAATAGAAAACTGTGGAATGCACAAACCCCCCAGAATTGGGAATATGATCCACTTGGACCTTAAGGCCTCGATACAATGGAACTCTTGTTTTTTATGGAAGTTGGAATTGGGTCAGATCCTGAGGGTGTTCTTTTCATTCCTTGTTTGCTTGGGTTGGGGGGAGGGGGAAAGGAGGGAGCAACAGTTTAAGACTATTATCGAGAGACGTGTTTGGTCTCTTCCTTCTATCAATGTTTTGTTTTTTGCATTATTTTTTCAGTTTGTAGGATGGGACATAGTTTGCAACAGTTGCATTTATCAGAGACACAAGTAAGAATATTCCTTTCTAACTGTAGTCTCTTTTATTTATATTTTCCCTGCTTGGTATATTAATGACAGCTTTGGTTAAAATTGATGTGTGTAAGAATGATTTTGATTATTAAATCTTTATGTCTTGATATAGGTAAAGAACCAGAGCAGGCAGAGGCTGGTGGCTATCATTCTGTTGGATTCTCATATGGAAACCTAGATGAATTCACTGTGCAGAAGAATAATGATCCCGAGCCTGTTTTCCACCCAGCCTTTCCAGTGCCAGATATCTTAAGTCAAAACCTTGTAAGTATACCTCTCGTGTTTCTTATTTGTCAGTATACAATTTCACATGACCTGGATATTATTGTTTGTTTGATAGTTAACAAATGTGGCCAGATGATAATTGCTAGGGTGCATGTGTTCTTCTAAGGCTTACCATGTCTAAGTTTCAGATACTCGGAGAAGGCATGCAGTTCTTGTGACACAAGGGGCTGTGCAGGTGGGATTAGGATTGTAGAAATTTATTGAATCTTTACTGCTTCTGACAAACTGGAAGAAATATATCTTGTTTGAGTTATGTTTCTTGATCCTTATGGTTATCTGGTATATATGAGGTTCTGAGGGTTTATCTTGGGTTTATTATTATGCTGCTTCTTCTTTTGCTCTGGAGGTGATATCTGCATTTGTGGAATATCTCAGTGTGTTGATTTTTTTCTTTCCTTCTGTTTTTCCCCTCAGCCTCCAACAGAAAAGGTACATCAGATCATTGCAAGAACTGCTTTATTCGTTGCCAAGCATGGTGGGCAGTCGGAAATTATTTTGAGGGTGAAACAGGGAGACAATCCTACGTTCGGATTCTTGATGCCTGACCATTACCTTCATGCGTACTTTAGGTTTCTCATCAATCACCAAGAACTATTGGAGTGTGACTCTGATGGAAAGCCTCTACATGAAGAGAAGAGAGCTGACAGCGGACTTGATCAGGCAGGTGGTGCGTTATCTTTGCTTGGTTCTGTATATGGTTCTGGAGAGGATGACGATGGTATAATTGAGGATGCGCCTGAATTGAGAAAACTCAAGTCTGATGAAGCTATTAATTCTGCTAGTGCATCTGTTCCTTGTGTATCAGAACACCTAGAATCTTCTGGAAATGTAGCTGGGAAAACTGATATTGTTTCTACGAGTCCATGTATTCCCAAGAAAGAGAAAGTTAATGTCATAAAACATAATCGCAGCATTACCACAGTTAAAGGTGGAGCTATTAGTGGTATGAAGAAAGAAGATGGTGCCATGGGATCACTATCTACTGCTGCCAATGACTCACAAGCTCCTGCTATACCTAGCACATCCAAGGTTGAACTACCCATTTTGGAGCCACCAGCTGATCAAAAGAGAGTGGTTGATAAAATAGTTGAGTTCATACTAAAAAATGGTAGAGAATTTGAAGCTATTTTGATTGAGCAGAACTGTAAACAGGGAAGGTTTCTGTTCCTTCAGCCATCCAACCAGTATCATCCTTACTATTTAAAAGTTCTTCAAAAAGCCCAGGAGGTGCGTATCTGCAGAACCTAGTAATGTCTTTAAAGATTTTGTGCTATTTGATTGAGTATCTTTGTTAAGAATATAAGAGTTTTGGGTGCCTTTTTCAGCCTGTTCTTAAATTGCCTTATGATGCCTTTTTTTTTTTAAATGCATATAAAGGTTAAATCTACGTTGTGAAATTTTGTGTCCTTTGTTTTATAGACTCTGACTGAATGATGGTCCAATGTTTCACATTACTGATATTTATGCCTGGCCCTTTCTCTGCAGTCCAAGGTATCTGGCAAGGGCTTGGTTCCTGAGAAGCATGAGTCCGTGGGGCATGTAGTGGACAGTAAAGCTGCTGCGGAAGGTGATAATGTCTCTTCAGAATCTGCTGGTCATGATTTGCCATTTGATTATGACAGGAAAGAGAAGTTTAAGATGGTAATCGGCAACTCAAAGGAGGGAAATGGTCCACCTCCCAAAGCTAACGAGGGTCAGTCTGGAGTCAGCCTGGATGCGGTTGCAGCTATTCTCCAGGCAGCGACAAGAGGCAATAAGAATCCAGGTTTAGAGATGTTCCCAAAGTCATCAAGTGGTATAGGTCAACCTCCTAGCAGTGAGGGTGGGCAAAATTTGAGCTCCGGGAGTCTACATACATCTCAACTTCACACTTCCGTTCAAAAGGCAAATTATTCTGGGGAGCCTCACGTTCCCGTCCCTGTTGCCAAGGCCATTGCTGAGACAGCTGCTCTTGCAGCTGCAAATGAGGCAGACTCCTCAGAAGCATCCTTGACCAGAGAGCAGAAGTTGAAGGCGGAGAGATTGAAACGAGCAAAGATGTTTGCAGCTATGATAAAAAGTGGATCTGCACCGTTGAAAAATGAATCATTGTGTGGCTTATCGGTTGAACCACCAGAATCAGGGCTTTCCTCATCAGGTAATGTAAATCTTTCAGTCAAAGAAAGAGAAGGCAGTTCAGTTCCATTAGAAGCTGATATTTCGGATAAGGTTGAGGAGTTACAGAAGAAATTTTTAGCTGATGAATGTAATGAGCGGCGTTCAAAGAGGAGCTACCGTTCTAAAAGGTATGAAGGAGAAGAACTTGACAATGATTTGCAACAAGAGAAAGAGGAAGAAGATAAAAAGGGTCACAAGAACTCTAGGAAGAAGCATCGGTCTCATCATTCTTCAGAACACAGTAGGGACAGGCATAAGCATAAAAGGCGTCATAAGCATGACAGTTCTGATGACGAGAAGCATCGGCACTCACGGCGTAGGCATAAGAGAAATAGCTCTGATGATGAACATCAGCCTCAAAAAAGGCGCAATCACGATCGCTCTGATGATGAGCATCGGAATTCTCGACGTAGGGATAGGCATAGTGACTCTTCTGAGGATGAGCACCAGCTTTATAGGCGCCGGCACAAGCACAGCAACTCCTCTGAAGATGAACATCACCACCGCAGCAGATCTGTAAAGCACAGGAAACCTGTGTCTGAAAAAGGAGCAGAGTTAGAAGAAGGCGAGATCTATACAAAGTCAGATCAATCAAGAGCTAGTGAGGGTGCTCATGCTAGTAGGGAAGCTTCCATTGATATTTTGGAATCACATCAAAACGGAAGAGCTTCATCGCAGACTTTGCAACCAACGGAGATTTCCGATGAACTTAGAGCTAAAATCCGTGCTATGTTGATGTCAACTTTGTAGAAAGGGCACCGTTCCAGTTTTTCTTTTGTTGTAAGAACAGTTATGAGTTTGTCACGATTGTATCTCTATCTTTAATGCTAGTATCAGTTAATTATTTCCAAGTTCCAACTGCAGAAGACGAACCATGCTCCACATTTCATTAGCCTCAAGAACGAGTGCTCTGCATCTTTCAAATTCCAGATGCCAAATCTTAGAGAGTTTTAGTTAATAAACCAAAATCTCCAATTTCGTCCAAACTGAGACTAGCTCCACTGGTTTAGGGTTTGTCTGCGGTAAACTAGTCTACCAAGTATTTTGACTTTTTAAACATTCTTCGTTGTTTGATTTCTAGGGTCTAACAGTTTATTTTATAAAAATTGCTTCATACGCTAAAAAACGGTTTGGGCTTCGAATATGAGATCTTTCTCATAAAAATGAAGTGGGTGACATGTCGTTAGGCCGTTTCTGTAGACACGGTGGTGAAACAAATAGATGGAATTTGTATTCCATCACATGGTTTTAACCAAGTTCATTGCAGGAAATAGCTCCCCAAAGTAATTACATTCCTAACATTTTGTTTTTGAAGTTATATTCTAAAATTTAATCTAAATTATAGAAACGAGAATTCAAACTTTGGAACACAAGGGGCACACTGCCACGGCCCATAACAACCCAATTTACTTTCGTATAAAAGCATTCAGAATCAAGGGTGTTTTGCTTCGTATTGTTTTGTCCTTGTGTGAAATCTTAGTCAACTTTAACTTGATTAATGTAGATTCTATCTCTTTGTTCTTTCACTTATATTAGAAATACAATAGGTTAAAAGATTAGTGTTAAAATAATTGAAATTCAATTAGTCATTCCATATGATTAAACACTAACCAAAGTTGATTAATTGTGTCCTATTGAAGTTGAAGCACGTACGTATGTTGTAAAGTGTAAATTCAAAGCGAAGTTCCACTTTCTAAACCAAACCCGTTAATATTAGTATTTGGGTGGATGCTTAACGGGTTGGGTCGCTAACAGGTGAATTTGTTAACAACCCGTTAAATGATGACGGGTCACTTTGGGTCAACCCCCTAGACCTGTTAGCACCTGTTATTTGAGGATGTTTAAGTAATTTCAGTAAAGTCTTAACAACAAAAAATAAACTCTATGCTGACTCTTGTTTCGCACTGTGCCACTCGCTCTCTGCTTTTGGCTCTCTACCCTTTCGTCCCTTTGCTTCTGGGCCTCTAGCTCCTTCTCGCTCTTTAGTCTCTCTCCAATCTTTTATTTTCTCTCCATTTTCGAGTTTTTTTGCTATACCATTTATGTTACTGAAATTTAGACTTAATTAATATTCTTTCCTTTCTAAACTGTAAGTACTATAAACTTCTGCTTGTTTAGACGTCAACTTCAAGTAATATAGCTTCCCTCGTCTAATACCATAACCAATCGTCTTTCGCGTCTGGACGTCCTTGAAAACACAAAAATAGGGCCAAAAAAAACCAAACAGTGTAAGGTAAAGGTTATTTGGCAACGGATAACAAATTATAATTTAAGGATGGACCACAAGAACGGTATCATGTTTCATGGTACAGAAAGGGAAATAGTGTCTTCCCCGACTACCGGAGCGGCATTACCGTTAGCAACACTAACCATGGTTTGGGTGGAGGTTTCTAATGATGAAACTTGTCTAGAAACACAAGTCATATGTTCCATAGCACCGAAATTAATTATCCATTTATTATTCAAAACAGGAGTAGAAATCTTGAATGCCTTACCATCATTACCTGTCGTAGCAATCATAGCTGATGCATAATCCACTACACGATCTGCATCACTCTTAGTTTCAGCAATAGAAGCACGAGATTTATTGCAGCATGGATCACGAGTTTTATCCCAATTCTCGGGATATCTAATCAAGTCAAAACATTGACTTTTGGAGTGGCCCGTCATACCACAATGTGGGCATTTACCTGGAGGGTGGTCCCGACTTGTTTATCTTATTCGATTTTCTGACCCAGAAGACAACCCACGAGTCTTGGCTGTCATAGATGCAAGCCCCTGCTTGTCTCATTCCCGTCTTTATAGCCTTTTTTTCTATCTACTTCACGCTGAACATATGCATAAGCGGTCTGGAGCCCAAGCGTGGGATCTTTGCACCACACCTCTCCACGCACTTGATCAAACCCATCGTCTGACCACCAAGAAACAAATAGACCCTTTTTCTCAGTCGCCTTTTGAAATGTTCTAATATCCTTTTCACACTCGATGGCCACTTTATCAAAGTGACCCAACTACAGGAAAATCTTAGTTAACTCCCCAAGATAGGTAGCCAATGATCGTCCATTCTGACGAAGACACGATGCTTTCTAATTCAAGGTGTAATTCTAGTCTCGTCATTCTCATCGAAATAAACTGTTTTAAGAGAATCCCAAATTTCTTTTGAAGTAGACAATTAAATGTATCGCTTCATAATTTCTAGCTTCATCGACGATATTTGATCTTCGGAGAACCAGTCATCATATTTAGGATCATCCTCTTTGGATGCCTTGATTGATCCATGAAGATATCCCATCTTCTTCCTTCTAGCAATATGACTTTAAATGAGAGGAGCCCACAAATCGTAATTCTTCTCATCCAATACCATACCATATTAAAACTTGAGTTATCTGATTGCACCATAATTAGAGCAGCAGCCTTCACATCTTGTTCAGCCATGGGTCCTGCTGTTGGCAAGAAATTGGGCAACAGTGGCATAAAGGATAATCAGTGAGACAAAAAACGGTTTGACAAACCACCGGCAGCAATAAAGCTGTTGTTGATCACGAGATAAAATAAGAGGCAGCAATAAAGCTGTTGTTGATCACGACATAAAATAAGAGGCAGCAATGACCTTTTTAAGTCATAACGCGACCAACCCAGAGATGGTTCGGTTTTTCCTTTTCTCTGGTTTTCAACTAGGCTATGGTGCCAAAAAGGAAGAATGCTTTCGATATGTTTATTCTTCTCAGAAAGAGGTATTGATATACGGAAGAGGATCATCTCCTGAGCTCAGGATGGGGATCCTCCTGACCACGAAATCAGGGCCGTTCAAATTTAATCCAACGGTTACAATTATTATAACCTTTAGAGGGTCCCCCTGTTTGGAACCGTTGGATTAAATTTGAACGGCCCAGATTTCGTGGTCAGGAGGATCCCCATCCTGAGCTCAGGAGAGGATCCTCTTCCTTGATATACAACCCATCCTAATCAAATAGGGTAGAATAATTACAGGAGATTACAAAAGGATATGCCCAGATTACATGGGATCCATCCTAAACTAGGAAACTCTAAATTATAGGAAACTATACAAGTCAACAATATTTTACTAATATTTCCCTTCATATTTCTGAGTATCTGATACTTTTGTTAAACTTAAAAGGCATATTTTTAGTTATGCTCCCTGAACTTGATTTCAATCCCATTTTGCTCCTTGAAACTCAGAAGTCGATAGTTTAGTCCTTGAAACTCAATTTTGATGCCACTTTACCCCCAGAAACTTAAAAGTCACCACTTTACTCTTTGGAACTCAATTTGATCCAATTTTGCTCCTTAAAACTCGAAACTCGCCACTTTACTCCTTAAAACTTAAAATTCACTTAAAATTACCTTGTTTCTATTTTTTAGAATAAGTTCATCCATTCAAAATTTATAATTGGTAATATGCCAAATTTCCCCCTGAAATATAAATAGTAAAAGGAAGCCATCTTCTCTCTTCACTAGCCACCTCCATTAAGAACATAAGAACATAAGAAATGACAAAACCAATGGAACTAATATGAAGGTGAATGGAGATGGAGGAAGAATGATTGAATGTCATACAATGTTATTAGATATGTTAGCTTTATACTTGTGTCACGTCAACCATAAGTGGGCCCTAATTATGCCACATAAATAAACTTAGCGATTATTTAACAGACTACATAGAAACAAGCCAAAATAAAGTAACTAATGAGTTGCAGGAAGTAGAGTGACGACTTTTGAGTTTCAGGGAGCAAAATAGGATTGAAATTGAGTTTCAGAGAGCAAAGTGGCAACTTTTGAGTTTCATGGGACAAAGTGGGATCAAAATTGAGTTCCATGGAGCAAAGTGATGACTTTTGAGTTTTATGAAGCAAAGTGAGATCGAAAGTAATACCTTGCTGGTCATACTTGAGGATTATAGCTAGTAAATATAGACAGAACCGTTTTCCAAATCATGTGGGAATCTTGCTAGCGCTCTTAAAATATAATGTCGTAACGAGGACTGAGCCTTTGACAATTTCTAGTCGGCGTGCAGCCAGAGTTATATATAGTTTTGATGTTTGACTAATTAGTTGGTCAAGGACAAAAACTTTGAAGTACAACAAAATTTATATATGTTCAGGTTTTGGTAGAAATTATAGTTAAGCCCTCTTGTATGTATCAAATTAAGAGTACATTAGCTGCCTTGAAAATAATGTCGCAACCGTAGCTAAGAATTTAACGGGTGGTCGGAAAGTTGAAATTGAGAATGACATAATTAATTTTATTGTGGAGCGTATTCAGTGATTTTTTTAGCCAAATATTAAGTGATTATTAATTTTTTTTATTCTTCGTGTGTTAGTATAAACGCATAATACACGAAGAATGAAAATAATACTCACACTTTTTCATACCATTTTTTGTACAAAAACTTCAATCTCGCACAGTTGGTTCATGAACGAAGAAGTGGAAGTATCAAACATGCTGTAAGAGTGGAGTTTTTCTCATTGCAATAAGAAAAAACCATGAGTTTCTACTCTAATCCTTCATTATGTGTTACCTTTCTTTTGACACAATTGTAACTCTTTTTATAATTAATCTGGTGATCCAATTCCAACCCACACCAGGCCTTCTAATTTGGCCACCAGAACTTGGTCCAAATAGCCTTGCTTTTCCCTGATCTTATTTCCTATCAAACATGTAGTCCTTTTCTACATTGGTTTTCGGTTTTCTCCATGCCATCTTATTAAATTCCACCGTCGTCCCTCCATGTTTCTCAGACTCTAAAGTTTTTCTTTAATATTGGCCCTAACGTTGAACCCCCATTTCCATTTTTTGTTACTATACATGCAATGCCATGCTGAATCTTACGTCGACAGGGTCTCATGCTATTATATCTATTTTAATTGTTTTTTTTTTTTTTAACTTGGTGAGCAGGATTCTTATTAATAAAAGTAGGTCTTCTCAATTAAAACTGTTTAATAATTCATAGATACGTCTAGTTTCAACCCTTTTCTAAAAATTCTGCCTTTGGAAGTAGGCCGTTGACGTTTGAGGTAGGGAGAGTTTGTGTTATGAAAATAATAAACACATTTAGTGACTTTTCAAAGTCGTCACATATAACTCAGACTAATTAAAAGACCTTGAGGTAGAGATAGTGATGTTGATTAACTTCAATTACACATTTAGCGTGGATAAATTTTATAATTTATGTAGATCACCGCAAATGCTCAGAACAATTCAAGCAGATGATTTGTGTACTAGCTAAATAGAAAACTCCGATTTTCCAAAGACTATACCTTCGATTCAAATCCCTTACACCAGATAATTAAGATAATTAGATAATTAACATAATGAAACAACCACACAGAGAATAGTTAACTCTATTACTAAGAGAACACACAACTTTTTTGATCAAGTTCCAAAACCATCATACTTACATAAAGCAAAATAAAACTAACTATAAAATAGGGATAAAATAGTAACTCTCTATAATTAAACCCTAGCCCCTAAATTTTGTAGATTGCTTAGTTATTCATAGTACAATTTTAGTAACATATCATTTTTATAATTAATGAACCACACGTCTATTTAATACATATAAAATACAAGAGACTAAAGATCTCCAACTTAATTGATTTTTTTACGGATATAATGTACAAAGATGCATAGGAAAATGAATTATTCTTATTATAGCAAACGGTAAAAATACGTTAATTACAATTACGTGAACAAGAAAATGCACAAATTTGGTTGATGGAAGAATTGTCCAATATAATATGTCTAACTCAAAGCCACCATTTAAGACTTTATGAGAGCAAGCTCCGCCAACCAATCCCTTAGACTCTTAGTTAGCATAGGTTTGAGTATCCCATTGAAACTCTAGATTGACTCGACACTAAAAAAAAATGTTCTAAGAACACAATTGATTTGTGCTCCTTTTAATTCATTGAGCACATATATGTATATGTGCTTTTAAATGTCATTGAACACAAAACGATCTCAAATGTGCCTTCTGAACAAAAAGGCACATTAGTTTATGGCTAAAAAATAGTGTATTTGTGGCTATTAAAATTTGAGCACGCAAAATTGTCACTATTTATGAATATCAGTAATCATAATTTTTTATTAACTTACAAACACACGAAAAATATCGTGCTCTTTGATTTAGTATATTTAAATCCTTCTGTTATTGGATTTGTGCAACATGCGGTTGTCAATATTGTAGGCTACAAACTATGATATTGATGACTTATTCTTTGGACTTGTTAGCCAGTGAGCAAGTAGGCCCGTCTACATTAGTATGTTAGTATTTTATAAATTACGCCTCATGCCTAATTAATTATTGTTTGGGGTTGATCCAAAGGCACACACATTCTCGTAGTTCTCATCACTACGATCGCGTGGACGCAAGTGGGACGAAATTCGGAGTTACAACGAAATTCTATGGAACGATGAAGACCAAAGGAAATTGGTAATTTCACTATTTGTGAAAGGATAATGCTATGGAGACCAAATTTGCAAACCAAATGATGTGTCACCAATAGAAAATAAGCACGTTAAGCAACATTTAAGCAATAATCTAATCATCAACAACCACATCATTTGGTTTACAAAATTTGGTATCCCTAGCATTACCCTTTGTGAAAATATCTCATTTGCCACATGAATTATTTTAACATTATTTTCTTGTTGGACTCACCCATGGGACTTACTCCCTTGGTTTGTCTTCCTTGTGTACCCATCCCTTTCACTCCATGTCACTCTCATTTCTCTCTAAAACCTCAAAGAGTGCGTTTGTTACACCTTCTCGAGAGGGATTGACTTGAACTGGCTTAAGTAGGACTATAATCCTACATTTGGTATGTTTCTAGACTAGAATAAATGGGACTCGCTTCGACTAACAATCCCTATGCTCTTCGTTAAAGCTCGTTATTTAGTCTGGAGCTTTCGCTTAGTATTAAGCGGGACTAAAATGGAATATGAGGCCGACAGTTGCTACACCCGGACATCCACTCTGCATTCTTCTTTTGTTGCGCCATCACTATGGCCAGCTTGTTGGCGGTGCTTGCTCTTTCATGGCCCAAGCCTGAGAGAACTGAAGCGGTGCTGCTATAGGCCAAAATCACGAGTTGATGGAGGATCTGGCATTGCTACTGTCGGTGGGCGTTGTTGACAAGAAGTAGAACGAGAGGTTGACGATGAAGGTTGGGGAGATTTGTTCAATTTTATGCGATTTGATTATTTGGTTACAGGTTGGGGAGATATGTTCATTTTTCACGCGATTTGGTTCCTAATAAGATTGAAGGAGAAAATTAATTAGTTTTTAAAAAGTTAAAATAACTATAAAATAAGTGAGAGAGATGGTGAGATTGTGGAGATAAAAAGGTAGGTGGAGGAGCTTGTCGAAGAAATCGAGAAGGGGAAGAGCAGAGTCTGTTGGGAGAAGGATTATAGGACGAAATTAATTTTGATAAAAAAGAAATTTAATTTAATAAAAATTATATAGTACTTTTTTATTTGTAGTCCAACACTTCACCAAACGCTTCACTAATTCAATCCAATTTAGTCTAGTATAAGCCAGTCTAGTCTGAAACTCGTCAAGTCCGATTTAGGGGTGGTTTGGGAGTGAGGTGCTTAAAAAAAAAGCACCCATGAAGAAAAGCTGTGAGACTTTTAGGTGTTTGGTAAACTGAAAAAAAAATGGCTTATTTTGGAAGCTGCTGTGAGAATAAGCTGAAATAAAAGGAAAAAGTTGAAGCTGCTATTTGCAGCTTTGGAAAACTGGCTTTTCTTCAAAGCACACGGAGCTACAGTGCTCATTTAATGAAAATACCCACTATCAGACTGTTTTTTTTTTCCAAAAGCACTTTTACAAAAAAGTTTACCAAACACTCTGTTGATTTATTTCACAGCCGCTTATTCTCACAGCACAGCCGCTTATTCTCACAACAACTTTTTTTCAAAGCACAGCAATACCAAACCAGCCCTTAGTCCGGTGCAACAAACGCACCCTAAAACTCTCATCTTTCAACTCTTTCGTCCATCTCTTTTCTGCAAACGCAGAAAAACACAGATTGCAATCGCCGTCATTCCCCCGTCAAACTCAAAACCACCACCACACTTGTCCACCTTTTCTCCCCCACCCTAAATTCCTCACCTCTACATCCTCAAAACTCGAATAGGAACCCTCGAACAACGAGCTTCATCACGGAATAGGGTTTTTCCGACGAAAATATCGTCGATTCCGATGAAGGTGAACCTCGAAAACATCATAAATGGTTTCTCTTGTCATTTTGGTTTGATTTCTTGGCATCCATGTGGTTTTCTCTATGATTGTGATTTTTCTGGAACGAAAAACTACCGTCTCTAGTTCCTGACGAGTTGCAGGAAACTCCAGGAATGATTCTAGCCAAATCCTTGCAATTTTGGCAAAGCCAAATCCAATTGGGCCACTATTAACCTCCCTGGACCTAGTTTAAGTCTTGCATGCTCAATTACAGGCTTGTTGCAGTGATTTCCGTCGAAGGCATAAAAACGGCCGAGGCCATCCAAGCCATTTTCCTGTCATCTCCGGTCGGATATTGGCCTTCACTACTGAATTAAACAGTTTGTGCGACGAGGGAGATTTTGTCGCGCAAATCATTATTAGGTTGCACAAAAAGACATTGTGTGACGAAAAATTTCAAACTCGTCGCGCAAAAAAAATAAATTGCGCGACGCTTTAATACTCGTCGCGCTAAAGTTATACGGACGAAGGTTTTCGTCGTACGATATAAAAGGGTACAAGTACGCTTTGTGACTAGTTCGTCTCGAAAAGTTTGCGCGACGAAAAACGTAAAAGGCGAGTGGTAATGCACGACGAAGTTATAAAACGCACTTAATTTTGCGCGACGACTGTTCACCATTGCGCAAGTGAAATTTTTATTAAAAATAAATAAATAGAATAAAAGGAAAATTTTTAAAAAAAGATTTCATACTAATGACAAAAAAAAAAGCAAATTAATGAATAATTTTTTTTATTTATAATATAAATAAAAATGTATGTACAAATATAAAGTTTTAAAAGAAAGCATGAACAAAACTATGAAAAAAAAAGCGGAAAAATGTATAGGAATGTCGTTCGAAGGATCTTGCTGCTGGTTGGGGACGGGGTCGGAGGTCGACGGGCTTGATTGTTGTGCTTGCTCGGTGTGGAATCGTTGTGAGGGCGATGGTGCAGAAAAACCGGGGAAATGTATTCCGGAGGAACTGAGGGCTTGTACAAGCATCGACATTTGAGACTTGTACGATGCCAGTTCACTCCTCAGGTCAGTGACTTCTTGCATCAAAGCCGTAACCTGGCCCTTTGACTGCGATGATGACGAGGCTTTACTCTCCCGCTACCTGGCATTTCCCATCCCTCGACAATAAGTCCCTGGCGTCCGACCGAAAGTCTGGTCCAACGTCTCTATGACGATGTGAAGCCCTGCATCCTCAGGGGGATCCACAGACTCAATCGGTGTGTTCAAGGGAAGCTGGGAGACGGACTCTTGAAGCACCGACTAACTCTTCTCTACCATAGTCACCTGTGAAAAAAAACATGGATTATTAATAGAAAACAATTTGAAATAATTAGTATAAATGTAGAATGCATAAGAAATTACTTACATGAAGGGATTTAGTCAACTCATTCCCAGACCGAACATAAACATCAGCAAAGACGTCGATCTCCGGAAATTTTGAATCTTCCTGAAATCGAAAAAGATAAGGAAAATGTTAGTAAGAAAAACAAAATTATTAGCGACATTTTAAAATTGGAAATGAAAGATGTAATATATACCTTCCGTCGCGCCTCCATCTTATAGGAGAAATGCTTCAAACCCGAATGGTGGAGAAGAGTCTTCTTCTCCCGATTGATCTTGTTCACCTTCGCCTTCTTCTGTTATACAAAAAAATAAACGTATTTGTTGTAATACTTAAAGAAAAATAAAAAAATAATAATAAACATTAGTAAAAATTAAAAAAAAGTAAAAATGAAAGAAGTCGTAATTAAAAACGCACCACATAGCCCGGCTCCTGAAAATGACCGCAAAGCCAAACCCAACTATCTTGTCGGTCCTCCAATGACACACCCCGATCCGAGGATCAAGGCGTGCTGGCCGCAACGTGAGCGTGACGTAACCATAAGTGCGGTGCGAAAGCAAAGATAAGAGAATTATGAAGGAATCAAAACCAATACTAGCAATAATAACCAAAAAGCATGCTGAAGTGAGTTAAAGTGTGAAAACACACATAAACAGAGCTTAAGAATTAGGTGCAGTCGAGCATGACTATAAGTAAAGTACAACACCCGCAGGTGAGTCCTACATGCAGGAAATCTGTCAGAACGCCGAAGAAAACCTCGTGAGCCACCAACTGCTAACTAGAACCTGGAGGGGCGAAAAACAAGATTGAGTGGGTCAGTAAAACAAAGCTTTTCGAAAACCTTTCATTTAAAACATTTCTAACCCCTCGCTGTAAAACCTGTATACTTTCCCAGAAAATAGCATAATAGCATATAACTTTTCATAAATCTCAAATCATCAATCTTTCTTAAAAAACCCGAAAGTATGCCATGCTATAAATGTCAAAACAGAATGAATGATGCATCAATGTAACAGGTGAAATAATGAATCAACCGGAGACCCTGCAGTTGGTCCTGTACGGTTAATTCTATAGCTCAATATACAATCCAACCGGAGTCACCTCGGTGACCTGTACGTCACTACACTGCATATAAGTCGGAACTACCTGAAGTAGTCTGTACGACCAGAATGGTGAAATAATACGCTCTAGTGCTTCTCTCATCAATCATCTGCGCGCATAATCTAAAGTCACCTACTAGTCGGAATCACCTCGGTGATCTGTACGACTAGCATGTCAGAACCCTCTCATGGTCTGTACGACATGCACCTACTTGGATCCAAGGTGAGCATGCAGTGCGGGTGAATAATATAAGCACTAACACCATGATTGCAGGTTATGAGCTATCCACATAATATACATCATCAATGATTCACATGAATAACATAAAACTCACCTGATACTCACCTGTGCGTCCACAGCACCAATTCACATATATATATGCATCAATTATTAATTCATATAATTCATATCATTCATATCATTCATATCATTCATATCATGCATGCATGACATTTTAGAAACATACTTTCATTAAAACTCAATTTCTGGGAAATTCAATAGCATATAGGTATAAATAGAAAGTAATGCCCACTCATTGATAAGTCGAAGGGTCGTAACCCCCATGACGTCCCTGGATGCGCTCGTCCTCGGGATAGGTATCACCTATACGCGAAATAACTATAAAAACGTTATTTTTAAAGCATATAACCAACAATACGTAATAACTTCTCATACGGTGCTTAATTTGGGCATATAAATATACCACAGTGACCTACTCGATGTCACGGACGTCGTGATATTTTTAGAAAAAATTTCTGAGGCTGCATGCGCCCCTACGCGCCTGGACAGGCACGGGTTCACGCGCCCCCACGCGCGTCTTCTTCCTCGAGCTCGCCGGACTGAGTTTTCCGGTGGCCGGAAAACTGGAGATTTTTCAATCTCCTTGTTCTCTGTCGTTTCTCAACCATTTTCTTCGTATTTTATATCAAAATGAAGCCCTAAGCAGGTAGAATCACGTTACACTACTTTAAGGCTATAAAAATCACGAAATCTCACCGGAGAAATTCCAAGAAAACCGGCCAACTTCGAACCCAGTGATCCCGACGTCCAAAACCTTCAAACGAAGCACTTCGAGCTTCCTTAGGACCTCACTAAGCTCACTACAAGCTTAGAATTCCCTGAAAATCGACATTTTACGATTGCATGAATAGTGACACAAAATGGGAGTTCGGGTTTCACGTGATTTCGAAGGTTTCAAGTTCTAAAACTAGCACCAAACGACTCAGGAGGTCGAAATGATGAAGAATCATACCTTTTTGGCATCGATCCGCGAAAGTTCGAGGGAATTTGGTCTCGTCCGTACGGTTCAAGAGTGAGAGAGAAAGAGACTGAACGGATAGGAAGAGAGAGAGAGAGAGGCACGGGGAAGAGGGAAGGAAAGGGTCCTGTCAAGGGTAATTCCGTCATTTCACACATACCTTAATACCTGTCAAGGGTAATTCCGTCATTTCACGTCCCCGATATATAAAATCCCGGGACGGGCTGTGACAATTTTCCCCCCTTATAGAATTTCATCCTTGAAATTCATACAACCAATCAAACCACTTAATACTCATAAAACAACCTCGGATACATCTCTCTCATTCGGTCTTCCGTTTCCCAAGTAGATTCTTCTGCTGAGTGGTTCCTCCACAATACTTTTACCAAGCTCACCGTCTTATTCCTTATAACCTTGTCTTTCCAATCCAAGATAGTGACTGGTTCCTCATCGTACGTCAAATCCGGATTAATCTCCAAAGGTTGAAGAGGAATCACATGTGAAGGATCTGAAACATAATGTCGAAGCATCGAGACATGAAACACATTATGAACCTTAGATAACTCCGGAGGCAACTCCAATCTGTAAGCAACTTCACCAATCCTCTCAGTGATCTCATAAGGTCCTATATATCTAGGACTTAGCTTGCCTATCTTTCCAAATCATACTACACCTCTCCAAGGTGACAATTTCAAGAATACCAAATTACCCACATCATAAACTCGATCAGTAGCATGTCTATCTGCTATACTCTTTTGTCGATCTTGGGCCGCTTTCAGGTTAGACTTAATCACCTGAACATTTTGAGTAGTCTCATCCACAATCTCTGGGCCCTCTAGCATTCTTTCACCAACCTCTGACCAACACAATGGCGTACGACAAGCTCTACCATAAAGTGCCTCAAATGGTGACATACCAATGCTCGAATGAAAACTATTGTTGTAGGCAAATTCCATCAAATCTAGGCGATCATGCCAAGAATCACCAAACTGCACCACTGAAGATCTCAACATATCCTATAACGTCTGAATAGTCCTCTCAGATTGTCCATCTGTCTGAGGATGATAAGCAGTACTGTAAAGTAATTAATACCAAGAGCTTCCTGAAAAGCTATCCAAAACTTAGAAGTAAATCTTGGATCTCGATCAGAAATAATAATCACTGGAACTCCATGATACTTCACAATCTTTGTGATGAACAACTGCCAATTTATTCAGAGGATACTTCTCCCTCACTGGAATGAAGTGTGCTGACTTGGTAAACCGATCTACAATCACCCAAACGCCATCGAATCCATTCTGAGTACGTGGGAGTTTATACACAAAATCCATAGTTATATTTTCCCATTTCCACTGAGGAACATGAAGTGATTGCATCCGACCAAAAGGCTTCTTTCTTTCAGCTTTGACTTGCATAAGCATGCCATCTGATTCTCGGATCTTGAGGTCTTTCTTTTTCCCTTCATTCCTCAATTGAATCAATTCTTGAATCTCCTCATCAAGCAACGGAGCTTCGAGTACACGATCCACCAAAACTGGCCTGACTTGGAAACTAGCAAGAAAAGCTTCTCTTCGCTCTTCCATTTCCAACTTTACTCCAGTAGCTCTCAAATCCGTAAGAAGAGGAACACGGCAAGCATACAAGGCATTAAGTCGACCTTGAGGTTTCCTACTCAGTGCATCAACTACCACATTTGCACGACCCGGATGATACTCAATAGTGCAGTCATAATCACTTAACAACTCCATCCATCTTCGCTGACGAAGATTAAGATCATGTTGAGTGAAAAGATACTGAAGACTCTTATGATCTGTGAAGATCTTACATTTCTCACCATAGAGATAATGCCTCCAAATCTTCAAAGCAAAAACAATGGCTGCTAACTCAAGATCGTGAGTAGGATAATTCCTTTCATGAATCTTCAACTGTCGAGAAGCATAGGCAATCACTCGGTTATGCTGCATCAAAACACATCCCAAACCATTCAAGGAAGCATCACTATAAATCTCATAGTTACCAATATCGTCAGGAAGTACCAAAACTGGAGCATGAGTGAGGCAATGTTTCAGCCGCTGGAAACTTTGC
The DNA here is from genome assembly GCA_035220775.1 of Malus fusca. Taxonomy (NCBI): domain Eukaryota; kingdom Viridiplantae; phylum Streptophyta; class Magnoliopsida; order Rosales; family Rosaceae; genus Malus; species Malus fusca. The sequence continues at coordinate 29,984,256 of CM069069.1, forward strand.
TCACAATTCTCATCCCATTCGAACTTAACATCCTTCCTGGTTAACTTCGTTAGTGGTAAAGCAATCATAGAAAAATCTTGAACAAACCGTCGATAATAACCTGCTAGACCAAGAAAACTCCGTACCTCGGTGACGGTTCGCGGTTGTTCCCAATTCTCCACTGCTGCTATCTTTTGAGGATCTACTTGAATTCCTTGTGCTGATACTACATGTCCCAAAAATGCCACTTGATTCAACCAAAACTGGCATTTACTGAACTTGGCATACAACTGATGTTCCCTCAATTTCTTTAGTACCAAGTTAAGATGTCGAATATGATCTGCTTTCGACTTAGAGTATACCAGAATATCATCAATGAAAACAATGACAAACCTATCAAGATATTGCTGGAATACTTCATTCATCAACCTCATGAAAGTTGCAGGTGCATTAGTCAATTCAAATGGCATTACCAAAAACTCATAATGTCCATAACGGGTTCTGAAAGCCGTTTTAGGTACATCCTCATCTTTAATCTTCAACTGGTAACAACCAGATCTCAAATCAATCTTAGAGAACACACATGCACCTTTAAGCTGATCAAACAAATCATCAATACGAGGCAATGGATAACGGTTTTTAATCGTTACCCGATTCAATTGCCTGTAATCAATACATAATCTCAAAGTTCCATCTTTCTTTCTTACAAACAATACCGGAGCTCCCCAAGGTGAAGTACTAGGTTGAATGAAACCTTTAACAGTTAATTCTTGTAACTGAATTTTCAACTCTCTCAATTCCGCTGGAGCCATTCTATATGGAGTCAAAGATATAGGATCCGTACCTGGAAGTAAATCAATCGAAAACTCCACGTCTCTGTCTAGCGGCAATCCTGGAAAATCATCTGGGAATACATCAGGATAGTGCCTGACTACTCCAACTTCCTTAATACTGCTAGGAGTAACATCATTTAACACCACATGTGCTAAGTATCCTTGACAACCTTTCGATAACAATTTCTTTGCTCTCATGGCAGAAATAACACCATGTCTCACCCCACTTCTTTCACCCACAAAAGTAACCTCTGGTAATCCAGGACGAAGAAAAGTAACTAATTTCCCGTAACAATCTATAATGCAACCAATCGGCCCGTAACAATCTATATGGGCGCGATTATAATGCAACCAATCGGCCCCTCAATTACATCAAAATCCACAATATCTAATGGATAAGATTAGCTGGCATAACTACGCCATCTACCATCACTAGACACCCTGGATAAACACTATCAACATAACATTTGTCTCCTCTAGGCATAGCAAACTCTAAATCAAATCCTAGAGGTGTAGGGTGAGGTTGTGTCATTTGAGCAAACGTATGAGAAATCACAGAATGGGTAGCACCACAATCAATCAAAACTCTAGCAAAGTGACCAAGGATGTTTAACGTACCCATAATCAAGTCTAGATAGTTCTGAGCATCCTGCAGTGAGATGTGATTAACACGTCATTGAGCTTGCTGTTGTCCACCACGACCTCTGCTACCCTGATTACCTCGCCCCTGAGAAGTGCGTCCCTGCCCTGACTGGCTAGCCTGCCTAGACGGTCCTGCACCGCTAGCAGCAACCTCTCCCTGACGGGGCTGATTTCCCTGATGCCACTGAGATCCACTAGCTGGCATGGAAGAATATGAAGAATAACCTCCAGGATCTTGGGAATACCCACTCTGGGAATAAGGATCCTGGGCATACTGATACTGTCTGGACGCATAGGGAGTAGCATCACCCTGATAGTGGTAAGCACCACCACGACCCGTCTGACCATAACTGCCTGATCCATAACTCTACTGTACAAGTGCTGGAGGTGGCATAGCAGACTGCTGAGGTCTCTGCTGACTCTAGGGACATTGAGCAGCTCTATGTCCCATCTGCCAACAAGTAAAACAACCACCACCACCACCACTTCTCCTACACTCTCCATGATGCCTGAAGTTACATCGACGGCACAACGGAGCACCTGAACCACCAGATCCACTAAAATCTCTCGGCCTCTGAAATCTGGGTCCACCAGCAAATCTTCCACCTCTCATCGGGCCTGTCACACTAAATCCTCCACTAGAAGAACTCGAGCTCGCCCCACTTTTCTTGAAATTCTGCATCCTACGGGGTCCCAGAATGGAGATACCTTTTCCCCTGTCATTTCTCCTCTGAGTATCATTATTCTCTTCATCATCATCGCTGTTACTGGGAAGGTTATCGGAATCCTCCATCCGAACCAAGATCTCAGAAAACTCATGATAATTGGCGCAAGGAAGTGCACTAGCAAAAGTTCGCCATTTCCTCCTAGTTCCCAACTTAAAGCGGCGAAGCATCTCTACCTGATTACCAGCTGTATCAGGATCATAACGAGATAAATCTGTAAATTTCCTGTAGTACTCATGCGCTGTCATATTCTTTTGCTTCAATCGGGCGAATTCTTGCTTCTTACGGTCGATGTACTCTGGAGGAACAAATCTCTTCTTAAAATTCTCCTTAAATACCTCCCAATCAAATGCCATCTCCGGTGACATAAACTGAGCCTGATTCTTCCACCAACCTGCTGGTTCTCGCCCCAAAAACCATGTAGTGGTCTCGACCCATCTGTTAGCAGGAAGGTTTCCCTGACTCTGCATCACCTGAAAAGTTTTCTCAATGTGGTCTAGCCACTTTTCTGCCCCTTCATGACCCTTGTTACCCATGAAACGGTCTAGCTTCAGGTTATACATGGTCTCCAAGTGTGTTCTCTGAGGAGGAGGAGGACGGATTGCATTCTGAAAAGCATGCGCCATTGCTTCCCCTAATTGAGCTATATCAGGGAAGTTAGACTCAGAAGTACGACGTGGTTCCCTACGAGGCGGCATAGTTCTGACAGAAGACACCAAAAGATCATTAGAGCATTAACAATTATACATGAATGCAACCTAAGCTCTCATACCAAACTGACACACCCTGATCCGAGGATCAAGGCGTGCTGGCCGTCACGTGAGCGTGACGTAACCATAAGTGCGGTGCGGAAGCAAAGATAAGAGAATTATGAAGGAATCAAAACCAATACTAGCAATAATAACCAAAAAGCATGCTAGAGTGAGTTAAAGTGTGAACACACACATAAACAGAGCTTAAGAATTAGGTGCAGTCGAGTAGGACTATAAGTAAAGTACAACACCAGCAGGTGAGTCCTACATGCAGGAAATCTGTCAGAACGCTGAAGAAAACCTCGTGAGCCACCAACTGCTAACTAGAACCTGGAGGGGCGAAAAACAAGATTGAATGGGTCAGTAAAACAAAGCTTTTCGAAAACCTTTCATTTAAAACATTTCTAACCCCTCGCTGTAAAACCTGTATACTTTCCCAGAAAATAGCATAATAGCATATAACTTTTCATAAATCTCAAATCATCAATCTTTCTTAAAAACCAGAAAGTATGCCATGCTATAAATGTCAAAACAGAATGAATGATGCATCAATGTAACATGTGAAATAATGAATAAACCGGAGACCCTGCAGTTGGTCATGTACGGTTAATTCTATAGCTCAATATCCAATCCAACCGGAGTCACCTCGGTGACCTGTACGGCACTACACTGCATATAAGTCGGAACTACCTGAAGTAGTCTGTACGACCAGAATGGTGAAATAATACGCTCTAGTGCTTCTCTCATCAATCATCTGCGCGCATAATCTAAAGTCACCTACTAGTCGGAATCACCTCGGTGATCTATACGACTAGCATGTCGGAACCCTCTCATGGTCTGTACGACATGTCGGAACCCTCTCATGGTCTGTACGACATGCACCTACTTGGATCCAAGGTGAGCGTGCGGTGCGGGTGAATAATATAAGCATTAACACCATGATTGCAGGTTATGAGCTATCCACATAATATACATCATCAATGATTCACATGAATAACATAAAACTCACCTGTGCGTCCACAGCACCAATTCACATATATATATGCATCAATTATTAATTCATATAATTCATATCGTTCATATCATTCATATCAATCATATCATTCATATCATTCATATCATGCATGCATGGCATTTTAGAAACATACAGTCATTAAAACTCAATTTTTGGGAAATTCAATAGCATATAGGTATAAATAGAAAGTACTGCCCACTCACTGATAAGTCGAAGGGTCGTAACCCCCGTGACGTCCCTGGATGCGCTCGTCCTCGGGATAGGTATCACCTATATGCGAAATAACTATAAAAACGTTATTTTTAAAGCATATAACCAACAATACGGAATAACTTCTCATACGGTGCTTAATTTGGGCATATAAATATACCGCAGTGACCTACTCGATGTCACGGACGTCGTGATATTTTTAGAAAAAAATTCTGAGGCTGCACGCGCCCCCACGCGCCTGGACATGCACGGGTTCACGCGCCCCCACGCGCGTCTTCTTCCTCGAGCTCGCCGGACTGAGTTTTCCGGTGGCCGGAAAACTGGAGATTTTTCAATCTCCTTGTTGTCCGTCGTTTCTCAACCATTTTCTTCGTATTTTATATCAAAATGAAGCCCTAAGCATGTAGAATCACGTTACACTACTTTAAGGCTATAAAAATCACGAAATCTCACCGGAGAAATTCCAAGAAAACCGACCAACTTCGAACCCAGTGATCCCGACGTCCAAAACCTTCAAACGAAGCACTCCGAGCTTCCTTAGGACCTCACTAAGCTCACTACAAGCTTAGAATTCCCTGAAAATCGACATTTTACGATTGCATGAACAGTGACACAAAATGGGAGTTCGGGTTTCACGTGATTTCGAAGGTTCCAAGTTCTAAAACTAGCACCCAACGACTTAAAAGGTCGAAAGGATGAAGAATCATACCTTTTTGGCGTCGATCCGCAAAAGTTCGAGGGAATTTGGTCTCGTCCGTACGATTCGAGAGTGAGAGAGAGAGAGACTGAATGGAGAGGAAGAGAGAGAGAGAGAGAGGCACGGGGAAGAGGGAAGGAAAGGGTACTGTACGTGTGTGTTGTGTGGTCCATCATAACCCATCACCATCCATTTTCTTTTAATCCCTAACCACACAAAACATACATACCAATTTTTAAAATCAAACTTAAATATTTTTTTCCTAAAGTTTAGGAATGAATTTAGTCCAATAATATGCCACATACACATACCTTAATACCCGTCAAGGGTAATTCCGTCATTTCACGTCCCCGATATATAAAATCTCGGGACGGGCTCTGACATCCAACTCTTTCGGACAACCCTCCTCAAGAGCGACCTGCGGATCATCAAATTGCTGGAAACATTGGTGCAGGTCACTCTTCCACTGCTTGTAGCGTTCGGAGAAGAGTCGATTGAGGTACGTGAACATGTCCTCCAAATTGTAGTTTGTCTGCAATGTAACAAATATTTTGAAAGTATTAGTAATAAAAGACAGTAATAAATATAAATATATAAATTTTACATGAAAAGCATTAAAAAGGCGACGTTACTCACAGACAATTAGTTGTGCACTGTGTTCTTCGTCTCCTCCAGCATTGCCTTCCAAGACTTCCACCGCATAGGGCAAAAGGTCCGCACGACATGCCCAATGTCGTGGGCCAATGCACTATGCTGCTCCGCCTTTGGTGCTGCCCGATGTCGCTCATCATATTCGATTGGGATACGACCATTGGTCACCTAGGTGACCTTCACCGTCTTTAATTGCCGACAAGGTCTGCGGGTGTTTTTTTTCGTTGCAAAGAGATGAAAAAAAAATCATTAACCCAAAACTAATAACAAATCCTACTAAAATTTCGGCATAACCTCCTCTATAATTAAAACATTTCCCAAAACCCTGAAAATAACATAAATAATATACATATCCAACACAATGATTGTGGATGCAAATTTCCGCCTTCTTTTTCTTGGACAAAATTGCACCTACAAAACAATTAACACCTTAGGTCAAGGCCAAGAGCCTCACGCGCCCACAATGAATGGGGGGGCTTTGGCCGAAGAACCTCCGATGCCAAAGTTAGAATTTAGAGAGGAAGGGTGTTTAGAGAATTTTGGGATTTTTGCCAAAGTGTTCGAATTAATTTTTGGTGAGAATAGGTGCCTATTTATAGGGTTAGGCCTTGCCCAATTTTGAATAAAGGTAACCGGCCACTAAAGGGTTTTTTTGGGGTTCAATTTCATGTTTAATTAGCCAATTTATTGGCTAATTAAATATGAAAAGAATAAATGGGTGGTTATAAAAATAAATGACTATTTTAATAAGGAAAATGGGAAAGGTGAGGATGGGAATGGTGGCCGGCTTTGACTATTAATTTGGGTGATTTTATTGACTATTAAGGATGATTTTAGGAGATATGGTAGGTATATATTATTTATCTAATTGATTAGCTAAATAATGAAATAGAAAATACTAGGTTTTGGGAAATACCTTATAGAAAGGATTTGATGAAAGAGGTTTTTAATTGTTACCTTTTTTGGACACTTTTGACTTGATTGAAAGATGATTGCCCACTGCTCGCGCGTAGGAATCCCGGTATGCCTCAAGGGTATTTTTGTCCTCTTTTGTCCAAAAAACCACGTGGCGCCTAGTGAATATTTTTGGCTCCACAAATGCCCGAACACCTGTTGGGCTGCTCGTAGAAAAGGGCAGCAGGTGTAGAGATCTTCTTGCTTTAGGAAACTTAGGACTGCTTCCTATTTTGATGTAGATTCTCTCTTTAATAAGAAATTAGATCCTTATAGGAAAGGGAAATAAATTTCTCTCAAAGCTTATTTAAGTCCACCTTAAGTGGGTTATTAAATCAACTTTGGAGAGTGATTTATTCTACCCTACAAGAGAGAGATAGCTTAGAGGATATTTGTTCCCCTCCTCTAGCAATCTTCTACATCTTGCCCGTGCAAATGACCGTCTTTCGTTGCTTTCTTCGTCTTCTTCGTGCCGCACTGAGGTAAGAAAAAATTAATTTTCCTTGTCTTCTTCTTGGATGGTGCTACCGCGGGGCAGCCGTCGGGGTGGTGCAGCACGTCGGCTGGCATGGGCCAGGAATCGGCTCGGCATGGGCCGATGAGGTATTGTGGCAGGGACCACTGCTTTAAGCTGCTCAACTTGGCTAGAACCAATGCCAGTTTGTGTGGCTGGGGCCGCAGATTATGGTGCTGGGGCGCAGTACTAGGCGAGTCACATGGCTCATGTCCTTTTAGGCTTTTGGACATGACGCGAGCTAGGCAGGTGATTGAAAGAAATGAAAAGGTTACGGGCCTCATGAACTGCTAGAATCTTGGGTTGAACTCCCATGCTGGGTACCACGAATGGCGTTGGCTACTTTAGCTATCTTCGTCAGGAGAAACGTGGGCTGCTCCCAAAATAAGAGGTGAATAGGATCAAAGCGGATGCATTGGCTCGTCCAATCACCGTTGTGGATCCTGTTGCAAGTGAAGGTGGGAAAATGGATCTTCCCTGCCTGCTCAAGAGATGCCGGTTGAGAAAAAACCAAAGACTTCTTTCGTTGCTTATGCAAAGGATGAAAAGTTGATTGCTGCTTATAATCAAGTGATCCACTTCAAGAGAATCGTCGATAGGCTTGAACCCCAAATGTTGGAACTTCAAGGTGTACTGAAGATCAACGAAAGTTTGAAGAAAGAAATGGATGAGCTGCAGCGCGTCCATGTAGGTATTAGTGAAGTAGTTGGAGAAGTTGGTGCCCAGGCTGGAGCAGTCGGGGGTGATGTCGCTGCTAAGAGCTTCGCGGCTGCTGAATGTGTGGCGACCGAATAGCCGTGGGATGTCCAGGCTGCTAAAGTGTAGTAATCTAGGTAGCCTTTAAGATTTTCTTTGTTTTTCCTTGTAGCTCTTGTTTTGCTTGAACTCCTTCGGCCTTTGCTAGTTGTTTATAAACATGTTTTCCTTAGCTTTTCTTCATTTTTGCTTCTTTTGTTCATGCCCTAACCTTTAGACTTGATAGACCTGTGGCAAACATGCTACTTTTTTATAAGCAGACAAGCTCGCGTAGCCTATGCAGCCGTAGATGTTGGTATAGAACTTTGCAAAGTTGTTAGCCATTAGGTTGGCAGCCGGATGCCTTACTTACAGAAGTAGATAAGTCCGCGTAACCACTAGGTTGTTAACCTTGACTTTCTCCAATTCCGTAGGTTGCGTAGCAAGTATCACAACACTTTAGGACTTGGTGTAGGTTATTCCGCGCTTGGCAGAGGTGAAGCTTATCGACTACGTAGCATGTCGGCAGTGGATAAAAATTCGTATATGAGTGCTAGCTTGTTTAACCTTTCACAAGAATGTGCGGTTGTATAAGTCTAGTGCGGCTTTACTGCTCGAAGCGCAAGCCGTAGGCAGTCTTCCGGAATCCGTAGGCTACTTTAGTGCACTCAGTAGCAGCTTTAAGATTCCAGGGCAGCCATCCATCAGATGTACTGCGTCATGTGCCCTCTCCGTCTCTAGGGCCCGGTTCCCCACGGATTAGGCCAAGAGACCAAAAATCCTTCAGTTAGCTAAGCCTTGAAAAAGACCATTGCGGCTACTTCTAGGAATCCCGGCGCAAGCCATCGTGCATCTAGTTATACTAGGGCAGCCCGGCTCATCCACGTCTGGATATTCAGAGTGTAGAGTTTATCCTCTCGTTCTTGGAGAGCTGACCCATGTGGGTGTCGGGGAATTGGTTTACCCTCTCGCGTTGGAGAGCAATTAGTTTACCCTCTCGCACTGGAGAGCATGGTTGGTCCCTCAGGGGGCTCAATTCCTGCGGTAAGTCCCTAAGAAGGGCGCGGTCTTCTTTTGAAGTGCAGGAGTGATCAGTTGTTGTAAGCATGCAGCCAAGCCAAGTCGTGATTACTTCTGAATTCCTCATTGAAAAACGAGTTAAACGAACGAGAACTTAGATGTAAGGTAAAAACTGCATAACAACTGGATAATCCTCGGTTGGTGAGGTAGTACCCGTCGAGTTGCTTGAGTCTTCGGGCTTTGATGTAGCGAAAGGTCACATATGGTACTTCCTCAGATTGTAGGCGTTCCACTGTTTTTCGATCTTTTTGTCGTTTTATGGTGGCGATGGTGTAATTGTTCTTGCCACCTACTCTGCTGATCTTGTACGGACTTTCCCAGATGGGATCCATATTGTTGGAGCATTTTCTGCTGGCAGTGAAGAAGGTTTTTCTTATGACCAGATCTCCGGGCCGGAACTGCTGGATCTTGGCCCTTTTGTTATAGCTGGAGATGAGATGATGCTGGTAGGCTGCGATGCGAGTGATAGTCTGTTCGCGCCTTTTTTCTGCCAGATCTAAGCTTGTGGCCATCTCCTTTCGGTTGCTCGTCTTTTGGTTGTGCGATATGCCCATAGACATCTTTGGAGTTCGTCTGGCCATTTTCTTTTCTTATTGGTGGGGAATTTCTTGTGGCAGTCGAGGATCATCTTAGTGGATGTTGTGGCCCGCCTATTACCTTGAGGATATCTTGGCGTAGACATGTGCTGCTTGATACCATATTTTTGGAAGAACTTCGCCAAATCTTTGCCCATGAATTGCGGGCCGTTGTCGTTGACGATGGATTAAAGGATGCCAAATCGGCAAATGATACTCCTTCATATGAAACTCTCTATGTCCGTCTGAACCATGATCGTCATGGGCTCTGCTTCTACTTATTTGGTGAAGTAGTCGGTTGCCACGATCATCATGCCTTTGCCCCTAGTAGTCTGGCTGGTGATTAGCTAGGACTCGGAATGAATTGAAAGCTTTTTCACCACCAAGTCTTTTGTCATTCGAAGGCCTGTTAGTGGGGTTTCGTACTCTGCTTCGTTGTTAGATGCTTTGAAGCTTAGAGTGATCGCCTGCTTGAGCATTGAAACGTCTGGGGTGGCAAGAACCACGGCTGCTCACGAACCTTCGTAGTTGGATGCGCCATCAACATGTAAACGCCAGAAATCTCCATTGAGGGAGCAGGTGTGGCTAAAGTGTGCTCGGCTACCTTCGGGGCGTCGTTAGGCCGAGTTGTTGCGTTCGTCAGAAAACTTTGCATCTGCCAGGGTCTGCGCCTTTATCGTCGTCGGTTTGGATTCGGCGAAATAGTGCATCATGATGATGACTGCGTGCGTTTGAAGGTAAAACTTAAGCTTTTGGGTTACAACAATTATCGCCAAATCTTAGCTTTTGAATTTTTAATAGCATTGAGCAGAGCTTTTGAACTGTAGAATACATGTAACTGTATAATACAGGTAGTCAGGCCCCCAGCTATTCTCGCATGATGGTAGAGCTTATTGCTACTTTAGATGCCGTCAAACATGCGAATAAGTCATCCGCTGCTTCTAGGGAGGTGATGTCGGGTACTTCTTCAAGTCCTTGAATGTGCATTGGCGAGCCTCATCCCAAAGTGCATGCTTCTCTGCCAAAGCAAAAGAGTCTGCCAGAGTTAGATCTTCTTTCATGATCAATTTTTCGAATAGCAGGTGGTCAGCTGGAAGTCCTTTTTGGAAGGCTGCTCTAGCTATCGAGTCGTTGCATCCGACTATTTTTGCATTCTCTACTTTGAACCTCCTCACATAGTCGCGAAGCGACTCCTTTGGGTTCTTCTTGACGTCGAACAAATGGTCAGACTTCTTTGATCGAGCGATAAAGGATCATTGCACTTCGGTAGCGCTTTAAGTGTCTCTCCAGGTCTTCATCCCCTTTGAAAGATGTGAAATGTGGCATGCTGAACTCACGTGGAGCCTCTGCCTGCTCGATCTCGTCCGTGAAGGGTGACCTGCTTATGTTGGTCATGTTCCGTCGTAGTGCCTCGTCGGTGACCTCGTTGCGTTGGAAATCATGCAATCGCTTGGTCAATAGTCTCTTTACTTCTTCCTGAATTTGCCTTTGTTGGGGGTAGCGGAGCTCTCGGCTGCCCCCAGCCATGACTTGCTGGTCTAGGCTGCTCTTCTATGTGTTTGGCTCGTCTATGCCGCGGATGCAGTGCATATGGTGCGTTCCTAGCAGGCGAACGAGTTCTTCGCAGGCTGTTGGTTGAACTTGAGCTGGATTGAGTGACTGTTTCTCTCCGTCCGTCGTGCTGCCTACTCTGATGTGAGGTGAATGATGCTCCTTGTGGGCTTAGTCGCGAATGGACAATTTGTCCGGAAGGTTGCTCATGTTGACTATCGGAGTATGACCCCAACCGTGAGCCTAGTCGAGAGTGTATGCTCATCCGCGCGCTAAGACGGGAATGTACACGGCCCAAACGTTCGGCTAGTGGCTGGTCGAGTGGCTGCTTGCCGGGATGCTGCTGGAAAGGTTCGTCTGCCCTTGTCCTACTTCGGGATACCTCGTCCGGGGCACGTTGGATCCCGATGCGTTGCAAAAGTTGATTCACCAAGGTTGTCTATTGTGCAAGGGCGCTCGTCGACTCTATGACTTGTCGAGACAAGTGTTGTTCGCCATTTGGATTGGAAGAGCTTGGAAGGAATGCGCCTCCTTGGGCAGTGGAAGGGTGGTAGACTCCGGGCGCGAGATTTGAGTTGGGAAATGTCAAATCCACGAAAAAATGTGGTGAGAATGCCCCCGGCTCGATGGTAGGTCCGGATGGTTGAGATAGTCTTGGGCCGACTTGGGCTGCTTGGAAAGCCACTGGAGCAGGCTGGGCCACGAGAGCAGGCTAGGTCATGAGAGTAGGCTGCTCGACTGGAGCTGGCTGGGCCACGGGAGTGGGCTGCTCGTCGGGAGCAGGCTGGGTCACGAGAGCAGGCTGCTCGGCAGGAGCAGGTTGGGCCGTGAGAGTGGGCTGCGCGACGGGAGCAGGCTGGGCCACGGGAGTGGGCTGCTCGTCGGGAGCAGGCTGCTTGGCAAGAACAGGCTGGGCCGCGATAGCAGGTTGCTTGGCGGGAGCAGGCTGGGCCACGAGAGTGGGCTGCTCAACGGAAGTAGGCTGCTTAGTATGTGATGCATGCGAATGCGAGGCTTGGGCCCGGGCCCGTGCAAACTTGGATGGCACGACTTGGGCCATGGCCTTGGTGCCGTGAGCCTTGGATGGCACGGCTCGAACCGTGGTGAAGGCACCATGGACCTCGCCACGGGTGGTTACCGAGGTAGCCACCGTGGTGGTTCCCATGGTGGAAACTCGTGGTGGTGGTGCTGCTCCACTTATTGTCGCATTTAGCCTCACGGATCTCCGCAATCCCATTTCTTGAACATTAGAATTTTCACTTGTGGAATTTTCTAAATTTCTAGCCATTATATTTTGCTTATACGTTTTATCAAAGAACCTTTGCAAGTAAAAAATTCTAATAATAAGAACGTATGAAAAATATTCAAATGGACTAGAAAATAAAGAAAAAACCTTTTTGTGCGAGAGTCTTCTACGAGTATGGATTTCAACTCTCAATGAAAGCACCAATTTGTGGATGCAAATTTCCGCCTTCTTCTTCTTGGACAAAATTGCACCTACAAAACAATTAACACCTTAGGTCAAGGCCAAGAGCCTCACACGCCCACAATGAATGGGGGGGGCGCTTTGGCCAAAGAACCTTCGATGCCAAAGTTAGAATTTAGAGAGGATGGGTGTTTAGAGAATTTTGGTATTTTTGCCAAAGTGTTCGAATTAATTTTTGGTGAGAATAGGTGCCTATTTATAGGGTTAGGCCTTGCTCAATTTTGAATAAAGGTAACCGGCCACTAAAGGGTTTTTTTGGGGTTCAATTTCATGTTTAATTAGCAATTTATTGGCTAATTAAATATGAAAAGAATAAATGGGTGGTTATAAAAATAAATGACTATTTTAATAAGGAAAATGGGAAAGGTGAGAATGGGAATGGTGGCCGGCTTTGACTATTAATTTGGGTGATTTTATTGACTAGTAAGGATGATTTTAGGAGATATGGTAGGTATATATTATTTAGCTAATTGATTAGCTAAATAATGAAATAGAAAATACTAGGTTTTGGGAAATACCTTATAGAAAGGATTTGATGAAAGAGGTTTTTAATTGTTACATTTTTTGGGCACTTTTGACTTGATTGAAAGATGATTGCCCACTGCTAGTGCGTAGGAATCCCGGTATGCCTCAAAGGTATTTTTGTCCTCTTTTGTCCAAAAAACCACGTGACGCCTAGTGAATATTTTTGGCTCCACAATGATCACAACAATTTAGTAAAAGGTTCGGAACGATTACAACTTTGTAATCCTTACATGACATGACATAACAATATTGAACCTAAAATAACAACTCAGCTAACATGGGAATAAGGGATTGAATTAGGATTGTATACATGGCTGTGTACCTGGGCCATCGGTTGTGGATCTCGATGGCTACATCTGGTCTGTAGTGCGGGGGTGCCGGTGAGTACGTCAGGCACTAACAGGCAACGCCATCGGAAAAGTCGACGATGCCTGCGCCTGTGGGACTGGAAGACCAACTGGGTCAACCAAATTGATCGGTTTATGGTCCATCTCTGCCGGAGCAGTGGCGGCAGTAGTAGGTGTAGTCGTCGGACTAGGTGTAAAAGTCATCGCCCTTCGGGTTCTAATGAGGTGTGACATCTACAAAATTGGAAATCAATTTGTTTTGTACACAAAAATTTAACTTTCCGTACACATGCTAATAATTTGAACTTAAATTTAAAATGAATTTTAAAAACCCTAATTCTAAACCCAATTCAAGTTTGGCAGAAACAAAACTTAAAACTGATATACTATACACAAACTAATCAATTCAGATAGGATATAGACCCAAAAATTATAACTTAAAAGAAGAAACTAGCATAAAGGAGTAGTTGGAGGCAAAATCATAGCCTATGAGTGTATGCGTCCGTCTATATGTACGTGCTTTGTGTGTATGGGTGTGTGTATGTATTGTCTATGTGTGTGTCCATGTATATATGCTAATTTTGGGTGTGTGTGTGTTGATATATGCTAATTTTCCATGTACTATGTGTGTGTGTGTGTGTGTTCATGTATGCAAGTTGTGTGTGTGTGTGTATGTACTAAGCAACATAATTACTTAATAGTTTCACAGGTAGTAATGAGAAAAAGGACCGTATAAAGTGATTCTCACTCTCTTTAAACATCCACATTACATATAGAAATCATATGACTATTGGATATAAATAAACATATCAGCAAATCAATGCCATGATCGTCTTCAACAGAAGAACAAGATGAAGGAGAAACGGACAGCAAAAGAGTAAGAACAGTAAGGGAGAAGAGCAGCTTAGGAGAAGTCATTAAGGCATCCATTTAGTTCTTAGTATTTGCTTAACTAGCACGTAAGGATGGTGATCATGTATTTATATTATAAGTATGCCCCAAGTGCAAAGTGAACACTTACCAAAATTGTTTAGGATACAAAATTACACGTCGGAAATTCAAGTTTACAGTCATATAGACCTACGCAGAGGTTTCTGTAGAGCACGTACAATGCATACATCAAAAGAGAAAAACAAGAAATGTCATCTGACTCTATCTCCCCTTGTTTCTCAAATATATCCAAATTCATCCAACAAAGCATACATGGGAACTGAGATTGAAGCACAACCTAAATCGGCAACCTTTTAATTACATTGAGAAAAAGAAGGGAGATGGTTGAACCTTAAAAAACAACTTGATGATTCAAAATATTCCACAAATCAACAAAGGTCAAGGATCCCATCTTAGACAGATCGTTTTGAGTGCCACTTAATTTTTTAAACCGCAAAAATTTTGAATTCCAAATAAACTTCAACATGAAGGAAATCCAAAAAAATGCAAAACTCCCAAATTAGCAATGCTACAAGATAGAAACTTTATTGAAACTAATTGTATCTACTGGAAAGAACATTGGCTTCTCAAACCTCATCTTGTTTACAATCATTTACAAATGTGCAACGATTTAATAAGAAAAATTTCAAAATCCAACAGCAAAGTAACAAAAACCCCACTTGGAAAACCAAGGAACAAAGCTAAAGATAGTAGTATGTTGATTTAGTTCCATTATTTCTCAACACATTGAATCACTTTGCATGGTAATAAGAAAAATTCAATCAAGAGCGAGACAAGGCCCTAATTCGAACCTTGTACTTGAAATTAAAAAACCCCTAATTTAAGAACCCTAAGCTAACCCCCAATGAAGTACCCTAAATCTAACCCCCAATTTAAGAAAACCTAATCTAACCTCACTGCCCAAAATCGTTCCCCTTATTTAAGACCTAAATATAACCCCAATTAAGAACCCTAAAAACTCTAATTTAAGAACCTAAATGTAACCCGCAATTTACGAACCCTAAATCTAACCCCGACTGCCCTAATTCTAACCCCCAATTTGAAAAAGAAAAAAAAACCAAAAAAACCCTAATTCTAACCCTGAATTTGTAAATAAAGAAAATTGAAAATAAAAACTAAAGAGGAAATTACCTTTTGGAGACGAAGTCGCAACGGCCGAAGAGAGGGACTGAGAGACAGATGGAGATACATAGGAAGGAGAGAGACGGTATCGCGCAAAGCAAAAGGAAGAAGAGGGAAGTGAGGGAAAGAAGGACATATGGGGTTAAAATATAGAATCTTGTGCGACAGAGGCTTTGTCTCGCAAGGCAAAAAATCGTCGCGCAAGTTTTTTAAAATTTCTGCGAAAAAAAACGCCTTAATTGAAATTTCAGACACTTGCGTGACGAATACAATATTTCGTCGCACAAATATACTTTGTGCAACGAAATATATTTAGTCGTCGCGCAATATTCCCACATAAATTTAAAATAACCGTTAAATCGTGATTTTTCGTTTTTAACTGTCCAAAAGTTTTGTCCCGTTACTTGATCTCTGAATGTTTATTTTTTGCGATTTTTGGCGTGTGGGATCTCGAACCATATACAAACAAGTTTGACAGTTGGATCATTGAAATTAGTTTTGTAAAATGTATATCCCATCAAAAAGATAGATTCACTAACACTTAGAGTTTATTTATACTTTCATTAAGTATAACATAAGATTTTGTGGTATCCACTAGTGTAAATAGTTTAAATTGAAGATCAAATTCATTCATTCTATTCATATAGGGTCAAGGAGTGTAACTGTAAAAAATATCAAAATAGGAGTTAAAATAACCGTTAAATCGTGATTTTTCGTTTCTAACCGTCCAAAAGTTTTGTCCTGTTACTTGATTTCTGAATGTTTTTTTGTTTTGCGATTTTTGGCGTGTGCGATCTCGAACCACATACAAACAAGTTTGACGGTTAGATCATTGAAATTAGTTTTGTAGAACGCGTATCTCATCAAAAAGATAGATTCACTAGTGTAAATAGTTTAAATTGAAGATCAAATTCATTTATTCTATTCATATCATCAAAATCGGAGTTAAACTAACTGTTAAATCGTGATTTTTCGTTTCTAATCGTCCAAAAGTTTTGTCCCATTACTTGATCTCTGAATGTTTGTTTTTTGCGATTTTTGGCATGTGTGATCTTGAACCATATACAAACAAGTTTGACGGTTGGATTGTTGAAATTAGTTTCGTAGAATGCGTATCCCGTAAAAAATATAGATTCTAGAAATAATTGCGCGACGAATAAAATAATTGTAATTACAAAATTGGCTTGTGTGATTTCGAACCATATATAAACAAAGTGTTGTCGCGCAATATATTGCGCAACGAATAAAATAACTGTAATTACAAAATTTACGTATACATAGATATCTATGTTTACATAAACTTTATAATTACAAACAAATATTCACAAACGATTAACAAACGATTCAATACCTTAAATATTTATTCTATAATTAATTAATACTTTAAATATTTATTCTATAATTAATTAATACTTTAAATATTTATTCTATAATTAATTAATACTTTAAATATTTATTCTATAATTAATTAATACTTTAAATATTTATTCTATAAATAATTAATACCTAAAATATTATTCTATAAATAGTTAATACCTTAAATATTTATTCTACAAATAATTAATGGCTTAATCCATACAATTATTTTCAGCATAAGTACGATATTCATTAAAGATTAAAAACACATATAAACCGAGGATAGATAGGGTGCTTACATTAGGTCTCAATAAAAAAAACCCAACAGGAATTGAAACCTAATTAAGTCCAAATACATAAATTATAATAAATAAATAAATAAAAACTTGAAATTTAAATATTGTCATACAAAACATAAATTTCAAACTACTATATGGATGATCATGTTCCATTCCGCAACACTTCATACTGCCACTGATTGTAACCTCCCTCCAACGCATCATCCACCAACTTCATCAATTGTTCTTTCGGTTCATCATCAAAAACATACTTACCCTATTACACATATATGCAAATAATTAATTCCAACATATAACTAAAAATTTCACAAACTTCATTATTGATCCATCAATAATATACTTACTAATAGTTCATACTTCACAGCCTTCTTCAAATTCCTGGGCAAATCTTTCCAATAACATCACTCAGCATTGGGGCAATTATTCCCCATAGCTACAACAATCGCATGAGCAAACTCAAAATGCTCTCTAAAATCATGCGGATTGGCATCACGCACACTCTTATCGTTGTTTTTATCCATCATCTCAACACGAACAAAATTGTAAAGAATAAGGATAATAGAATTGTGAAGAATAAGGACAACAGAAGCGCCTATTCATAACAAAGTTAGGATATTTGCGCGACGAATGCTTTGTCGCGCAAACATCTGTATTAAATGCCCTCGGATTCACCTGCATTAAATGGTCAAAGCTGATCGGAACTTGAGCGACGAAAAATTGGTCGCGCAAAAGTCCTTTCATTGCGCAAGTTTTTCGTGCCAAATAAAATTACTCCGTATTTTCTTGCTGACTTTACGCGACGACAACTATTATTCGTTGCGCGAAAGTTTTTTTTTTTTTTTTTTTTTCAATATGTTTTCTATTTTGCGCGATGAATACGTTGTTCCGTTGCGCAAGAGAGTTTTTGTTCGTCGCGCAAGTTGTTTTTTCTACTAGTGCTTGAATTTGGTATATATCTCCAGCTTTAATTTGATGGATTGCAAGTTTGTGGTTGATATGTGGGAAGAACGATTTACAACAACACATTAGATAAAGAATAAGAATCATGATTTCAAAATTTCGTATGAATTATTCATTGTTTGTAGAACTTGTTTGTAATATTTGAATTTGAATTGAGTTTTTGTATGAATCGACTGTTTGTAGAACTTCTTGTTTTCATTATTCGTATAAAGCGATTGTTTGTAGGAATTGTAAAAGCTTGTTTGTAATATTTGAATTTGTTTTTTTTAATATTTAACTTATTGGGCACAATAACAAAATTGTGCTAACATGGTTTGGAATAGTCCTCTGACACGGTGTCAGAACAGGGGCACAAAAGAGCTCTTATTTGTGCTAAGTCTTAGAGCACAAAACACTATATTGTGCCCTATAACCAAAGGACATGCCCATAGAAGGCACATATAATATTTTAGTTGTTGCACTATTGTTATTGTTATAGGACAACAAGTATATTGGTGTCCTTAAGCCTTATAGGGCACAAATATATTTTTGTGCGCAGTGATGATTTTTCTTATGGTGTGAAGTAGTGTGAGGGTCAAATACTTTAAGCCTACGTGCAAGTAGTACAGGTACGAATTCGCATCTTCATGTATACATGGATAAATAAATTCATCTACATTAATCTTTCCTTTAACGGGACAAATCGACGTTGGACGAACCTATTAAAATGGTGCCTAGAACTAGTTATCATATCATCATAAAGGTGTCAAAGCCATGCTGATAGAGATCCACGTCCTCAGTTTAGATGCATGGACTGGTCCCTCATCACAATAAGCTATTTTACTGATTATCCAGAAAGAAAAAATAATAACGTTACTTTGGTTTTTAGGTATGATCATAGCCACGTTATTATTAATCTATGTATTATAATATAAATGATTAATTATTTAATATTTTCGGGTGTATTACTAGTAAATAATACAGTATTGTAAAGTTCTTGAGAGTCTATATATCCAAGTGGAGTGGTGAGGGATGAATGGTAGGATAATATACTAATATTAGTAAATATAGAGTTCATATTTCACAGAGTTGTAACGAAAAATATGAACTCGATTATACTAATCGATGTATATTCAAAGTCTAAGTCTGCTGCTTTGTTTGCATGGTTTCAGATTCCTTACAGATTCACATAGACAACATAAAAAGTGTGACCTCCAACTCTTACAGGATTAACTTTAGTACTACTTTTCCGTGATATTTGAACATTCATAAAAATTTTGTTATGGGGACGAGGCAAGATGTGGGAAAAATGAGAAGGTCGTGACTGACTTTATATGTAAGAGATAAGATATTATGGGCATACCAAGTTACGTCTTTCTATGGTTTTGACTTCATTTGGATGTTTTTATACTTCGTCGATAAGAAGAGGAGGTGACAGGGTTAACTATTATCTTCATCAAGTAGATAATTGATGTAATATATATATATATATATATAACATATTATTGAAGAAACAGTATTACCTTGTTCTTACACAAATTTGTACAAAAGAAACTTCTCTCCCTTCCTAACCCGATAAAAGTTATTATCAAAACCAATATGTTTTTCAAGGACATTATCTCCAGCCGCGTTGGGCATGAGCTTAACTTTAGGTGCCCTGATCCCCTTTCTCTTACCTAACATTAGTAGAAAAAACTATATGCGCGACGAAATTTTGTGCGATAAAGCAAATTCGTCGTGCAATTTACACTAGAGCGAAGAATTTAGCTAAAGGTTGCGCAAAAACAGCTTCCAAAAATAAATGTAAAAAAATTTGTGCGACGAAGAATCGCGTCGCACAAGACAACTTTGCACGACGAAGACATACTTTCGTCGCTCAAAGAGAAAGAAAAAAGACAGGCAAGGTGAGTTTTTGGAGCCAATAACTCGCGCAACGAAGATTTTCCCGCTACAATCTCGTGCAAGGACATCTCGTCGTGCAAAGAGCTCTGAAGTGGCAAGTTGAACGTTTCTGGCAATGTGATTACTGCGGCCTTTACGTGACGCATGATTCGTTGCTTTACTATCTTGCACAACGAACCTTTCATCGCGCAAAGTGATTTGAACATGGCAAATTAAACGTTTCAACCAATGTAATTACTACAACCTTTGTGCAATGAAATCTACGTCGCGCAAAGGTCCCCTGGTTATATAAATTGATAAGTTCTCTCCCTCTTTTACTCACATCGTTTTCCCCAAAATCCTCTATTTCCCCTCGTTTTCTTTTGCCCCAAACCCCTCATATCCATGTTCGTACGATGACCAATTCCACCGGTGGTCCGAGTAAGGGGTGTGAGAGAGAAGGATCTGGGAAAAAGAAGGCAAAGATTACGCATACACATGGTAAAAGAGAAAACAATGATAGGGGCAAGCGAATCAACTTGAATGATTTCACGGGGATCTGAGAGGGAGTCACAAGCCAAACTTGTGTATGAGATTGGGTATGTATTGCGAAACAAATGTCCTATGGCTGAGTGGGTGTCTTGGAAGAAGGTGCCGGATGATCTGAAGAAGTCTATGTTAGCTGACTTAGCAATAAGTGGGAGTTAATATATTGGTAATTATTTTTGTTATACAATATATTATAATGTTTAATTTCGAATTATTTTTTTACATAAGGAGTGGTATATTATTGATGAAACAGAGCTGAACCTGATGAGTTTTGTGGATGATATATTCAAGAGGTGTTACCTGTAGTGGAAGTATGACGTAGCCTATTATGATGAAGCACCACCAACATAGTAGTTTTTATTTTTCGATGTTATGGAAAAATAAATTAGTTTTATAATTATGTATTTTGGACAATAGCATTAAATAATTACTTAGTTTCTATTAGGAATAATAATTTAATATGTACTTTAAGTATTTATTTTCTTTCGTCTCGAAAACAGTTTCTCAAAATACTAGAATTGATAAGGTCATCAAACTTTGCAGTTAACTAGCTTTTCCAAGTAGCACATATTTTGTAGGGTTTAAGGGAAAGAAAATAAATACTTAATGTTTCGTCGCACATGTGTTTGGGCGACGAATTTTTCGTCACTCAAGGGACCTTTGCACAACGAAACAAGGTATTCGTCGCGCAAAGTGGTTCTGTAATCGCCGGTGGGAATTTAAGGCACAGTATTTATTGCTCACGTTGCGCAAAGGGGTTTCTAAAACAGATGGTTAGGCTTTTAACTCGTAGTAATTATTGCGGACTTTGCGCGACCTATGCTTCGTTGCGCAAAGGTCCTAGGAATCTTTAAAAGCACAGATTCTGTCTCCTTTTCCTCACAGTGGTTTCTTTAAATTCCTAAAGTCCCCCCCCCCCCCCCTTTTTCGTCTTTCCCAAATCCCTTATATCCCAATTTTTGTTTTAATTTTTTATACAATGGCCAATTCCGCCCTTCCTCTATCAATGGGATCCGAGGTCTAAGGATCGGGGAAAGGTAATACTAAAGTTTCTGTGGATTTAATAGTTATAATTTTTTGCTTGAAAAACAATTGTTGATTAATTACTTAGTTCGATAATGAAATTTATATTTTTCGTAGGAAAAAAATAAAGACAACGTCGGGGCGGCCAGATTGGTGATTTCAAGGTATATGGGACGGAGGCACACGCCATGTTGAAGCACAATGTTGGAGTACTAGTGCGGACTACTTGTCGTATGGAGTGGGAGTCTTGGAAACTAGGGCCAGAGGAGCTGAAAAAGTATTTGCGGGATGAGTTAGTAGTAAGTGTGAATTAGTAAATTAATTTTTTGTTAAATAGCGAATGATTGATTAATAATTAATTTTGTTTTCCATAATAGGGTAATTATGTTATTGATGAAACTGATCCAAAGGTGGTAAAGTTTATCAACAACATGTGCAGTGTTTTCAGGAGTGGAAGTATGATGTCGAGCGACATGCAGAGTTAGACAGAATTCTTGACATACCACCGTAGTAGACATGTTATTTTATTTTTTATGGACGAATATTGATGTTTGGTTAAGTATGCAATTGTGGATGATATTTTGAAGTATTTCGTCAAGGTTTTTAATTATGTATTTGTGGATGGTATTTTTAAGTATTTGTTGACCCTAAAAACTACAAAGCCTACGTGGCGCGCAGGCCGAGTAATCTAAAAGCTAACTACGTCATTCGGTGAATGCGGGCGTGCCAACTCGTCGGCCGAGCTCGGCCGAGGAGTAAATTTGTTGATGTTGCGTTGGGTCGCGCTACTGACTTCTGCGTCTTGCGATTGCGGCCGAGAAAGGAACACGCCTCGGCCTCTTGGATTCTCAAACCTGAAGACAAGGTTACTATTATTACGAAGTTCACGAATCGCTGTCGTCGGATTCGGTTACAGTGATGGTATTCGTCAGAGTGAACTCACGCCGAATCGACACCAAAGTGTAAGGACACAAATACTCGAAGCAGATATAAGTTTTTATAGTGAACGTAGTTCGGCCGCCTGAATGCCGAACTCTAAATTCCACTTGAGAATATCCAATCATAAAACAACTCGGCGTGCAATGCGCCGAGCTCAGTAAATGGTAACACTTCACTTCGCCGAGAAGGCTGATGAAATGACCTCAATCGATAAGGACTCGGACGTCCGTCTCGACCAAGACTTGGATAGATAACTGACCGTGCCCGCCGCAGTGCTGTTGATGCTAACGGAAGGTACTGCGAGTTCGGCCAATTCTACGGTGATAGAGCTATCTATGCCGACTTAAGATATCACCGGTTGCTTTCACAGTGCTGTTGATGCCAACGGAAGATGTGTCAGCGAAAAAGAAAAGGAAAAAGTTCTCAAGTTGTTGAGGATTTGCGCAGGGCAATTTTGTATTGATTTTGTGGGGGCTTTACTGGCTTGCAGCCTCCCCTATTTATAGCACTGGACCTTGAGTTACAATCCTACTCGAACTAGGATTTCTTCTCCGGATCAACAACAACTCGACCAGTCCTATCCTGACTAGGATTGTGAACCTAGTCCCTTTTTTAGTCGGCTCCCTTCCGGGTTATCATACTTGCCGAGACTCCTTGTTGTACCAGGACTTGTCTTCGTAAATAACCTAGCCGGCCTAGTTTTAGAAGCCCACGACCCGAGCGACCCGAGGCTCCCTTGTTGTCAGGTCTTCCGGGCCGAGATGGTTCTGTACTCGGCCCAAATTGATATTTTGGGCCCAAACATTGCCCCCTCGCTTCTGAGGTCTTTGGCCTGAACTCTTTGGCCGAGTTTCGACCTTGAAGAAGCGAATCTAGTTCACAGAACCCAAGTACTCTATTTTCAAGGCGTATTTATTGAACACGATCGCACGATCTTGAACCTGCAAACCTCCACTCCACGTGGCAGCCTGTGACTTGGTATTTCCTAATAATGACGTCTGAAGCGTGCGGTTACTCGAACCGTCAGGTCATCATGACCTTATGGCTAAACCTAGCCATCCTTATCTCAATCCATGAGCCACTTCTCAGCGTGCGGACGCCGAAACGTCTTTCGCCATCAATCTCGCCGTCACACGCAATCATGCGCCCCCAAAACCTGAAACCCTCGGTCTTCTCAACTGCATTCCCTGAATGCTCATTATGATCAGTGATTTCTTCGGTCGATTTTACCCTTTATTTTGAATTTCGAACGATTGCACTTCCTTTCCCATCTCTATAAATACTGGAATTTTCCATTTGTACTGTACGCTCTCAAAACTTTCTGAAATTTCTTGCCGTTTTTCTCTCGAATTCATCTCTTTCTTCCAGGTCTTTGCTTTCAAACCCCCAACCCAGAAAACCTTTTTACGCCGTGTTTCCTTCCTACAATGGCATCCTTCATCTCAAAGCTTTCCAGGGAGTGCGAACAACATCAAAAAATACTCGATCGGAGCTCGATCAAAACCATACGGTTTGAGAGTGACATGAGCACCCCCCACCAAATCCTGGGTCCTCTTTTCAAGGCGACCGTTCCGTCGGCCATTACTGGCCTTCTCCAGGAGCACTGCCTAACACCCCTACTCCAAGGGTTCGAATGGTCGAGATGGGACGCGGCGAAACCCCAAGGCTCCTGGCCCTCGACGACCACAACCTGGGCAGCCTGGGTTGTCCGAATGGAGAAGCTCTTCGGCGACCAATGGAAGGCCCTTGGCATCCACGACGCCATCCTCCTCTCGTCAATGGATATCGTTCCCGACAAGGAGCTCCTCCAAGCCGCCTTGTGCTTTTGGTGCTCGGCCACCAACACCATGGTGCTTCCACTTGGTCCCATCGGCCCCACCACTCTAGATGTCACCGCCATTCTGGGCACTTCAGCGACCGGGCTCTCTATCGACGCGGCCCTCTCTGGGTACCCGTCGAATATTGACCTGAAGACGCTTTTTGATCGACGGGCTTTCGAGACGTTAAACCGTGAAGGCCGAATCCCGTCGAAAGAAGACATTCACAAGCTTCACAAAAACTTCTTCAATTACAACACCTTCTACCTCCACTTCGCCGGCCGAGGAGAAGAGGACCTACGAGAAGGGGAACATGAAGCCTTCCTCTTCTACTGGTACAACAAGTATATTTGTTGTACCAAGTCGAACAAGTGCTTGGTCGAGAATATGCTGGTGGCCGAGGCTCTGGCTAGTGGCCATGTCCTGTCACTGAGCTCCAACATTCTCGCCCATCTCTTCCGCTGCCTGGCCGAGGCGACCCTGCACAAGATCGACCCACACTAGAACGGTCCCCTCTGGGTCTTCCAACTCTGGTTACAAGTGTATTTCGCCTCCCTTCGGCCGGCTATAGCCGACTTCTCACCAACGGAGGCACTTGGGCTTCAGTTGGCCTCCCTACCGACACCCCCTCATCAAGCCGAAGAAGTATTTAGGTACCTCTTCGCTCTTGATGACCTCTCCAATGACGAGTTCCTGATATGCCGTCGTCGGGACTACCCTTCCTCCATCAGACTGCCTACATCCATGTGGGGCATGGGGGAAGATGCCGACCTTCGTCAGTCCTGGGGGTCGTTTGTGCTTACTCGCGACCTTCCCCTTGGCTGCGATGGGAAACGAGCGGGTTGGGAAGTGTACCATCCTAACTTCCTTGCCCGACAGCTCGGTTATCTTCAAGGCTGCCCGGTCCCCCTTCTCTCCTCCCGGACAGTCCTAAGCTGCGGACGTGAGCCTCGTTCTTCGGAGAAGGAATGCCGAACTGCTGCGAGGGAATTTCAAGAGCAGTGCCAAAAATTCCGCCTTCGACCGACCACCCCAGAAACCCTATGCACTGACACCTTCGGTGATTGGTGGGAGGTTTACATCCAGGAATTCTTTGGTGCTCCGGTCGAAGATGTGCTGGACAAACTTTTCGGCGACCGACCTAAGAAGGCCTCGGCCCCCCAAACTCAAGGTAACTGTTCATTTTTTCACTTTTCCTTTTGCATATCAATTTGCCGTGCTAATTTGCTTTTATCTTCCCAGGTAGTCGGCCATTGAGAAAAGTAGGGGCAGTCGCCGCAGCCGGGAAAGAATCGGTCGTGGCGAAGACGGATAAAACTGCTGGCCGGGCCAGGTTGACCAAACGGCCTCGCCAAGAGGCCGCGCCGGCTGTTCAATCTCCACCGCCTGCCAAGCGGGTAAAGAAACTGGCAAATAAGGGCGCACGGGAGATCCACGTCATCTCCAGTCATACTACTGGAACGACGACCCCAGTGTTTCCCCTCCACCTGCCGTCGGCCATCGCTTGGTCGAGGAGCGACCAGTTCCGGCCGCAGAGACAATTCAGACGCGACCTGTTTTCGGGGCCTGTACACCAGTTGTACCTCCTTCTGTCGAGGCTGCGCCGATTTTGGGAAAGACGGTTTCTGCGGCCGAGGGAGCTTCCCCTGTAAATCCAAAACCCTCTGTCTTTGTTCTGGATGAGAGCGAAGGGAGCGACGAGACTCCGCTGGCAACTCGTCCTCGTACGCGTCGACAACCTCCTCCCACATCCGAGAGGGTTGCTCAAGCAAGTCCCTCCGTGGCTGACTGCGGAAAACGTCCGGCCGAGGAACCTTCCCCTTCTCTCCAGGACCAGGGCGTCCCCCCCTCGCCCGAAGCGGCTGTCCCAGTCGGCCCGTCCACAGCCGATCGCGGCAAACGACCGGTCGGAGAGCCAGAGGCAACGGCGGAGACGCCCGTGCATCCTCAGGATCAGGACCTCCACATTCCTTCGCAGGAAGCTACTTCGGCCTTCGTAAGTACCCTTTACCGCCTTTCTTTGATTACTTTACTGCTTTAGAATTCTAAACGCGGAAAATACTAAATGTCAGGTGCCTATACACTCTTTTCATCAAAAGTTCTATGCGCCGAAGGGCGTTATCTATATTTCGTGGCCGCCTCAATGGCCATCGAACGTAGATAACCTCCATCGGCCGCGAGAACTGAGAAGCAACCTGAGACATTGGGCTCGGCCATTGAGTTCTTTAGGTTCGAGCAACGATCCTGGAGACATGGCCGAGGTCTCCTCTCGGCAGGTTAAAAACAAAACTTTTCTTGCTCTTTTATAACTTCTTTGGAGCTTAATTTGATTTGTGTGTGCAGGCGACATGGGAGGTCGAATTCAAAGCTCTCATGTCCCGTACTACTGGAGGGGCTGGTCCTTCTGCTGCCGCGACCGAACCTGCCGATTCAAACGCTCTGACTCGGCTGCAAGAAGTTCTGTCGCTCTCGGCGTCGCAAGTCCTTGAGCGCAAAGGCCTTGATCGGCTGGGCGAATGTCTGAACGACCTCGGAGCCGACGGTCAACTGAGCGGCGAGGCTGTTGTTCAGGCCTCAACTGCCTTGGAGCGCGTTCGAGAAACTTTCAATGTTTCCGAGAGTGCTTTGAGGGCCGAGCAGAACCTGCAGGCTGCCCTGGCCGTTCAAGAGACCTTTCGCCCGAAAATCGACACTTTGAAGGCCAAATGGGATGTCTTGGCCGACCTCGATCGTCAGATGGCCGAACTGGCGAAACGAAGATCGGCCATTGCTTCCGATCTTGCCAAGGACTTCGAGTCGGGCAGCAAAGCCTGCTTGACCGAGTATGCGGCAAATGCAACACGGGTCGAGCAGTTGAAGCTGGAGAAAAAGAATCGGCAGGCTCAGGTTATCATGGGCGAAGTACGGTGGCTGGAGCTGAAGGCCTTGCTCGGCATTCTTCTACCTCCTTCACCTTGAATGTATCCGACTGTAAATCGGTCGACCTACTTATTTTGTACATACCTATTAATCTTAATGTATCGGGTTTTTTTTTTTATTCTCGCATTTCCCATGTGACCGGATAATATTTCTTCAAAAATTTTCCGTTGATTGGTAACCTGTGGACTACACCGGTCCGGTCCTTAAGATGATATGCCCCTTTGCCATATACTTTATGCACCACGAACGGCCCTTCCCAATTCGGCGACCACTTGCCGAACCTAGGATCTTTTAGTCCAACGGGCAACACCGTTTGCCACACCAACTCACCCTCGCCGAACGTTTTCTGTCGCACCTTTTGATTATAGGCTCGCTCGGCAATCCGTTTTTGTGCCGCCAGTAAGTTATAAGCGTCAAGTCGCGCTTCTTCCAAATCTTCTAGTTCCTGTCTCATGGATTGATTATATTCGGCGCTAAACAAACTACTTTGTTCGATTAATCGCAACGAATTTACGCTTAACTCGACCGGTAACATCGCATCGTGTCCGTAGGTTAATGCATACGGGGTTGTCGCAGTTGCTGATCGGGGCGATGTTCGATATGCCCATAATGCCTCGTTCAACTTCAAATGCCACATGCCGGGCCTTTCTTTTATTATTTTTTCGAGGATGCCGATCAACACTTTATTACTTGCTTCGGCCTGTCCATTCGCCTGTGGATAATACGGTGTAGATTGTTCGAGCGGAATGCTCAGATTCGCCATATACTCTTTAAACCTCTCGGCTGTGAAAATGGTTCCATTGTCGGTTATGATCGTTTCTGGTATGCCAAATCTGGTCACTATGTGTTCCTCCACGAAGTCGCAAACTTCTTTAGATGTTAGTTCGGCGTATGATTTCGCTTCGACCCACTTGGTAAAGTAGTCGGTTGCGACTATTATCCATGCGTGCCTAGCGGCTCCAGAAGATGGCGTGATTTTGCCGATCACGTCCATGGCCCATCCTCTAAACGGCCATGGCTTTATGACCGAATGCAATGATTCGGCTGGGACCCTTTGTATAGGTCCGTGGATTTGGCACTGTACACATCCTCGCGTAAACTCGATACAATCCTTTAGTATCCTTGGCCAAAAATAGCCGTGCCGTCGAAGTAGCCATCGCATTTTTCGTCCGGATTGATGAGCTCCGCATATCCCTTCATGGACTTCTGTAATCACCCGACCACTCTCTTGGGGGCCGAGACATAGCAATAATAAACCATCTTCGCCTTTTCGGTATAACTCGTTCTGATACATGACATAGTTCGTGGCATGAACTCTTGTCTTGCGATCGTGTTTATTATTGGGATTGTCAAGGTATCGCATGATGGGCCCTCTCCAATCATCTGGTATTGCTTCGACGGCGCAAACGTCGACTGGGTCGTCTCGATCTAACAACGAAGGTAAGGACATGACTCTTGTACGTATCACGTTGTCGCGCTGGAGGACTTGTTGGTTAACCAAGGCCGGGTATAGCTGTCGCAACACGGGTATTTCTCGGCCTAGCTTGCCCCCCAAGAGTTGTGCGCCGGAGGCGATTTGAGCCAACTCGGCCGCGTCGGTATTATGACTCCGGGAAATATGTTGAAATGTAATACCGTCGAAGGACTCGGCCAAATAGCTGGCGATCATGTGGTAAGGCGCCAGGGTGCAACTCATGCAACGAAAAGAACCATTAAGTTGGTTAATCACAAGTTCGGAGTCACCGAGGACGAGGGCGCGGGTCGCCCGTAGATCATGAAGGATCCCAAGGCCGATGATTAGGGCTTCGTATTCGGCCTGATTGTTGGTGCATTCAAAATCCAACTTAAGCGAAAAATATCAACGATCATGGTTGGGGGATTGAACGACAATTCCTACGCCCGCCGATGATGACGTACTGGAACCGTCAAAGTACATCGTCCAATGATTGTCGCGCGTCGCAACCATGCCGATTTCGACATCGGCATCCCCAAAACCGTAGGGGGAAGGGTGTTGAGCAAGGAAGTCGGCCATCGCCTGGCCCTTGACGGCTTTCTGAGGCACGTATTGTAAGCTAAATTCGGACAACGCCATTGTCCACTTCCTAATTCGGCCTTTTACGATTGGTCGGGTAAGCATGTACCGGATAACGTCGGTCTGGGCAATGACTTGGGTGACTGACGGGAGCATGTAATGCCGAAGCTTGGATGCGGCGAAAAATAAGGCCAGGCACAGCTTCTCGACGGCGGGATAATTGATCTCTGGGTGGCTGAGATGGCGACTTAGATAAAAAATCGCCTGCTCTCGACCGGCGTCGTTGTCTTGTGCGAGGAGGCAGCCGATGGACTCTTCGGCCGCCGAGATATAAAGCTTAAGAGGTTTCCCGCGCCGAGGAGGAACCAAGACAGGTGGTTTCGTGAGGGAGACTTTGATTTGCGTAAACGCCGCCTGATGTTCGTCGTTCCATACGAATTTATCTGAGTCCTTGAGTTTCAAAAGCGTGGAGAACGCTTTCATTTTACCGGCCGAGTTAGCAATAAATCGGCGGAGGAAATTGACCTGACCGAGTAAGGACTAGAGTTGTTTCTTCGTCGTTGGAGGTGGGGCACTGATTATTGCGCGTGCCTTATTCGCATCGACTTCAATCCCACGGTGATGCACGAGGAAACCAAGGAAATTTCCGGCCGACACGCCGAAGGCACATTTGGCGGGATTCATCTTGAGATTATGCTGACGCATGCGGAGAAAAGCCTGTCGGAGGTCGTCCAGACGTGTCTGTCGGCGTTTAGATTTGATGACAACATCGTCGATGTAAACTTCGACAATGGTTCCAATTAGATCGTGGAAAATGGTGTTCATCGCCCGTTGGTATGTGGCGCCGGCATTTTTTAGACCGAATGGCATGACAACCCATTCGTAAGTGCCGAGTGCCCCCGGGCAACGGAAAGCAGTTTTGTGCACGTCGGCTTCGGCAATGAATATTTGGTTGTACCCCGCGTGTCCATCCATAAAAGATAAGATTGCATGATTCGCCGCGGCATCGATTAACAGATCTGAAATCGGCATTGTGTATTCATCTTTGGGAGTTGCCAGATTGAGATTTCTGAAATCGATGCAGATGCGCAGGGCACCGTTTTTCTTCAAGACAGGTACGATATTCGCCAACCACTCAACATATCGAGCTGTCCGAATGAACCCGGCTTTCAAAAGCCGAACCAGTTCGTCCTTGATGCTGAGTTGCACTTCCGTTGAGAAACGACGTGGTGGCTGACGGAAAGGCTTACATCCGGGCTTAATACGTAATTCATGCTCGACAAGAGTACGATCTAAACCGGGCATTTCATGGTAGCTCCAAGCAAAACAATCTTTGAACTCCGTGAGCAAGGCACGAAGCTCGTCTTTCATTTGCTGAGGAAGTAAAGCACTAATAAACAAAGGTCGTGGGTCATCGGTCGTCCCAACATTAATTTCCTCCAGGGGGTCTTTAACTTGGGACCGATGATCTTCGAGCTCGGCCGGGGCTGTTTGAATTTTATCAAGAGATAAGACAGGACCATTATCCCCTTCGGCCAGGAACTCAACGAGATTAACGGCCGAATTTGGTCGTCTAGATATAGCATACCAATGGGCCAGCAGTCGTTCCATCGTGGATGAAACCGCGGCCCTACGTATTTCCCGATCGATGTCAGACATCGGCGTCGGGGAGGAAGTTAGCTAATCCGAGTCTCGCCGAATCCTGATGGACAGTCTCGGCGCCAACCTCGATAGCTTTCTGTACAGAAATCCGAGTCGGCCGTCCTTCATCATTGAAGCCTTGTAAAGTAATGTAGCCGACGTGGTCATCGTAATACCGTGCTTGGATCATGTTAGCCTCGAAGGGCTGGCTATCGGCCGGATGAACAATGACCGATTTGCCGTCCCAAAAAACAAGCACTTGATATAATGACGAAGGAATACAACTGGTTTGATGAATCCAATCTCGACCGAGCAGTGCGTTATACTCGGTTTTGGAATCAACCACGAAAAAGGCGGTCATGTGAGTGCGACCGGCAATATTTACAGTTAACGGAAGTACACCTTTGGTTTGGGACTTGTCACCGACAAAACTACTCATTGTGATCCCTGACGGAATCAGTTCGTCATTCGAGCGACGCAAGGCCTTCATAATGGTCAGAGGCATGATATTGACGGTAGCCCCACAGTCGACAAAAACTTTAGAAACTGGGTATCCCTCGATATGGGCCGTCACATACAATGGCTTTAAATGGTGAAGCGCGGCCGATGATGAACGAGGGAACAATTCGGCTAAGTCGGCCTTTAAGCTCTCATCTTTTGATGCTGACTCACCTTCAACAACAGATACAAAATCCACATGGCCGGCGTCTTCGGCGACGACATCATCATCGAGGAAATTCGGTTGAGCCGTGCTTGATTGAAAATCAGCGGGTAACACATGGACCATACTAATGTCCATGTCATCCAAGATTGACGGGCCCATCGGGTTGGAATTCTCCTCGTTATCCTCATTTTTCGTTTGATCAGCAACTACGGACTCCGTTTTTGTCAAAGCCGGACAAAGAGACTTTTCTGTTCCTTCTTCAATGGCTTGCTCCGGCGGTGCTGCTTCGGCCGCTTGTTGGGTCCGTGAAACTGCCTCAGGTGAGGGTGAGTGCGACAGTGTGCTTGGGGTCGAGATCCGAACCCGCTCCTGGTAATGTATCCGGGCATCCCTGGTATCGAGATACGCATCCAAACGCGCAACACGTGCCATTTCATCGGTCGTAAGGCCGAAGAGAGAAACAGCCGAAAATACCTCGAAGTGACATCGTAAATACTGAAGGTCCTCCATTGAGAAAGGAAGTTCGGCTGCTTCCATATCAATGTATGGGTCAACTTCAAATCCAAAGACGCGGGCTTCTCGTATGTGCTGGAACCTTGCTTTCAATCCTGGGTCTGAAGTTTTCTGGATGATTCGCTCGGCATCAGGACAAACCTGGACCAGATCAATGGTGTCCTGGCATGCCTTCGGCAAACCATACAGGTCGTTGGCCGAATGCTTCTTGTGAAATTCTCGCATATACTCCAAAGCTTCCCCAAGGAACGGTGGATGCAAATTTCGTCGAATTTTGATTAGAGGTTCTTGTATGGCCGACGGGGCTAATTCGCCTTCGGCCTCCTGCCTGAAATGTTCAAGGCGTGCCTTTATCTCCCCTGGTCGAATAAGAAGTTTGATCCGTTTATCAGCCTCTTCAAACATGGTTTCGACATCTTGGTCGACCAGCTGCTTCCCTTGCATCGACGTTGTCAGAACAGCTGGATGCGGTTGCTTGTTGTCATTAGCAATTATGTCCTTCGACCGCCATTTAGGGACCGAAGCCTCTTGGGCTTCCCGTCGGCGTGCCATGCAATCGATCCTTTGGTGCCGGCGTTTCTGGGATTTGGACAGTGCAGTGTAGACACCTTTTGAAGAATGATACGTATACCAACGTTGATCTCTAGGCTCGGGAGGTTTGAAAGTTTTTTGGCTCCGCGATGATTCCGAACTGCCAGAATTACGTTTATAGTAGGCATCGTCGTAAAATGCAGTATCAAAGTCGAGGCGCCGCCTGACTGATGGTGTCTCTTCCATCCGTGCTTTAGGGCCGAGCCGATCAAAAACCCCCTGATGCCGGCTCACGTTGGCTACTTTTTGCTGGATTGCGACCGTAGGTCGTTCCGTTATAAGCGAAAAGGGCTTCACCTCTGGCTCACTGCCGACCTCGGTTCTACATTTTCTGCACAAAACTGCTGTTCCATTGTCTTCATCGGTGCTATAATCCCTCATAGGTTTAACAATAGCGGGCCCCGTTAAAGCTGTAGGTGCTTGTTTGCACGAAAATCGGCCATGAAACGAGGCCGAGAATTCAGATTATGAAAACGTTGTGTCTTAACAACTTCGACCTTCCCTTTCCCTTTGTCCTTAGGGAGGCATGCATCGACCATATTTACTGTTGCCGTGGGAAACGGGTCAGTATCGACACTCATCTTATTCTCTGGAAATTTCAATTTACCATTATCAATCCAGCTTTGGACGTTGTCACGAAACACGACGCAATTGTTTGTCGTGTGTTTGCTTGAATCGTGGTATTTGCAATACACCTTTCCTTTAAGTTCTTCGGCCTTGGGAATGTTGTGGCCAGGCCGAAGCTTAATGATTCTTGCTGATAACAGTTGGTCGAAAATTGCGTCAGCTTTTGTAATATCAAAAGTATAAACTTTTGACGGTTTCGATGTTCCTTCAGCGGCTGAACGGCTTTTGACTTCCCTAGAGTCAACTTGAGTTAATGCCTTGCAAACATATGGCTTATCTATCACTATCTCGGCTGCATCTATGCTAACGCATTCATCCTCGGTTGATGCATAATTTACAGTAGGATTCTTGTAAATCGTCCCCCGAGATGGAGCTTTCGAAACCTTTTCCTCGCGGAGCAAATAGTCATATTGTTCTACATGTTGGGCTAATTCGTACATATCCCGAAAGTTTGCCCCCAAGAACTTCTTTTTGTATTCGACGTCGAGGCCGTTCAAAGCAAGTCTGACGAATTCAACTTCGGGTAAAGGCACTCGGCACCAGTTCCTGGATGATTTGAACCTGGTAAGATAATCCATTGGTGACTCATCAGATGCCTGAGCCATCCTTGCTAATGAAGAAACCGACACCTCCATCCCTGGCCGATAAAACTGCTCGTGGAATTTCTCGACCAACTCCTCCCAGTTTTGGACGGAATTAGGAGGAAGATTGATATACCAAGCAAATGCCGAGCCGGTCAATGAGAAGTTGAACAGCCGTAGCTTATGGAAATCACTATTAACATCTCCGCATTGCGCGGTGAATCGAGCCACGTGCTCCAGCGAAGACAGAGACGATTCACCGGCAAAGAGGCTAAAATCTGGAATCTTGAAACCTTTCGGGTATCCGAACGTTTCTACGTAGGCCGGGTACGGATGGATAAACTTAGGAAACTTCAGCCCCTTCTTTATGGCCGAGTCGATCATCCGCTGAACTTCGGTCATATCAACGGGTGTTGCTTCGACCCTCTGGTCGATTCCGTCTGACCTACTATTCGACCCTCCTCCTTTTTCCAAGTCAATTGGCTTGAGCCGAGCAGGAATTGGCTCGGCCTGTACGATTGGTAACGGATTATTTATTGGTGGCAAGCGCTGGGGAAAATCGAAAGGCCTGCCGTCACTGACTTTACTAACCAGCATTTCGAGCAACCTGGTCTGTTGCTCATTGGAACTGAGTATCACGTCATGTAGCTTGTCAATACCTCGACTAAACGTCTGCTCGACTGACCGAGACTGCTCGTCGAGTCGCTTTCGAAGAAACGACCTTGTTGGTGGGTCGGATCCTTCACCGCCATCCTCGTCGCAATCCTCCACTATCCCTTCATTGAGAACGCAGGTGTTCCTGTTAGGGATTTCTAGACCGCGGGGTTGACTGCCGAGATTAATTTCCCTCTCTCGGCGAGTTGCGCTTGTGGACTCGGGTGTCACAGCGCTAAGGGGATTCTGTGCCTGGGGCACATTCTGTCCTGTGTTCTGAATCGGCAAATCGGCTGTTGATTTTCCCATAGCTGTTTTCTTTTTTACCGATCGCGTTTCAATTGGCATGAACTTCGTAGTTTAGCACTAGGTCCCACTGGGCGTGCCAATATGTTGACCCTAAAAACTACAAAGCCTACGTGGCGCGCAGGCCGAGTAATCTAAAAGCTAACTACGTCCTTCGGTGAATGCGGGCGTGCCAACTCGTCGGCCGAGGAGTAAATTTGTTGATGTTGCGTTGGGTCGCGCTACTGACTTCTGCGTCTTGCGATTGCGGCCGAGAAAGGAACACGCCTCGGCCTCTTGGATTCTCAAACCTGAAGACAAGGTTACTATTATTACGAAGTTCACGAATCGCTGTCGTCGGATTCGGTTACAGTGATGGTATTCGTCAGAGTGAACTCACGCCGAATCGACACCAAAGTGTAAGGACACAAATACTCGAAGCAGATATAAGTTTTTATAGTGAACGTAGTTCGGCCGCCTGAATGCCGAACTCTAAATTCCACTTGAGAATATCCAATCATAAAACAACTCGGCGTGCAATGCGCCGAGCTCAGTAAATGGTAACACTTCACTTCGCCGAGAAGGCTGATGAAATGACCTCAATCGATAAGGACTCGGACGTCCGTCTCGACCAAGACTTGGATAGATAACTGACCGTGCCCGCCGCAGTGCTGTTGATGCTAACGGAAGGTACTGCGAGTTCGGCCAATTCTACGGTGATAGAGCTATCTATGCCGACTTAAGATATCACCGGTTGCTTTCACAGTGCTGTTGATGCCAACGGAAGATGTGTCAGCGAAAAAGAAAAGGAAAAAGTTCTCAAGTTGTTGAGGATTTGCGCAGGGCAATTTTGTATTGATTTTGTGGGGGCTTTACTGGCTTGCAGCCTCCCCTATTTATAGCACTGGACCTTGAGTTACAATCCTACTCGAACTAGGATTTCTTCTCCGGATCAACAACAACTCGACCAGTCCTATCCTGACTAGGATTGTGAACCTAGTCCCTTTTTTAGTCGGCTCCCTTCCGGGTTATCATACTTGCCGAGACTCCTTGTTGTACCAGGACTTGTCTTCGTAAATAACCTAGCCGGCCTAGTTTTAGAAGCCCATGACCCGAGCGACCCGAGGCTCCCTTGTTGTCAGGTCTTTCGGGCCGAGATGGTTCTGTACTCGGCCCAAATTGATATTTTGGGCCCAAACAGTATTTCATTAATGTTTTAATTATGTTTTCTTTAAATATGTGGATTTAAAAAATTAGTGACAAGAAGTAATTAAAAAATAAAATAAAGAGATTAAGCGCGACGAGGATTGGGTCGCGCAAAATGCAGGAAGCAAAGGATTGGCGCCAAATTTTTTGAAGGCATATGTTTTGCGTGACGAAGCTGGCAAGAAAAACACGGTAAATGGTGACAGATTGGTGTCAAATTCTTTGTAGGAATATGTATGCTTCGTCGCGCAAGAAGATATTATTTATGCTCAGAAACCTTATGCTCAGAAACCTAGCAGCGAGAGAGGCAGAAACTGCAAAACAAATTGCAGACTGCCTATTTCCCTTCTCCCTCAGCTCTCACTGCCCTCTATCTCCCTCTCTTGATCTCCTCTACCTCTACCTCCATCTCCACCTCATATCATTACCTCGATCTCTCCGGCTATATTTGGTAAGCGATTTGAATTTTTAAATTATGTTTTTAATTGTGAAAGCAGACTAACAAAATTAATTTTATGTTATATAGGTGTTGTTTTATACGATTACCGGTGAATAACAAATTTGAGGATAGATATATTTTCTTCAATAATTTAATTTCTTTTCATTTAAGTTATTTAATTTGTGTTTAAGAATTTATGTGATTTAATTTATTTGTATGCAAATATATTTGTACGTGATGTACAAAAAATGTTGTTCATATTATACGAAGTCCGTTTGAGAATTAGTTTGATTTCGCAAACCAATTACCATACCAAATATTTGGTACGACAAAATCTATTACCATTACCGTACTAAACTTTCGGTATACCGAATATTGGTATACCAAATAGTTTGGTTGGTATATGGTATGCCAATGGTAATTGCCACTTTGTTTTACGCCACTTAGTTTGCCCAAAATCTAATATTTTTAAATTAATGTAGAAGTGTAAAAAATATAGAAATAAAATATATAAACGCTCGTAATGACAAGCTTTACAACTTTCGTGAAGAGCTTAACTTTGAAATTCACCATTATAATCATATAAATCATAGATCAAAATTTAACCGTTGATTGTTGTTTACATTTACGCTTCATTTTTCTCATCAAATCATGTTTTTTTTCGGATTTTCTTTTTTGAAAACATGATCTATTAGAGGATGTAGGAAGATGAACTGCTTGGATCGTTGATATTATGTTCAGAGTTTTACGGTTAGTGAAAATATTGCTTGATGTTTATAAAGTTTCTACAAACTATATGACATTGACTCATATTTCAGTTAACCATAAATATCAAAACGTGATATCAAAGATCTGAACCGTTCATCTTCTTACATTTGCCAGATGATCATGTTTTCAAAAAAGAAAATTTTAAAAATGAAATTCAATAAGAAGAATAAAGCGTAAATGACAATCGATGGTTAAATATAAATTTAAGGTTTATGGATTATAGTGTTGGATTTTGAAGCTGACATCTTCATGAAAATTGTAAAGCTTGTCACTATGAGTGATTGTATTATTATTTTTTTTTACATTTTTTACACTTCTACAATAATTATTATTAATTTTATTAATTTTTCCCTCAAATAATTATATGAATAAATACATAATATAATATTAATAATATTGGTAGGTACGGTATACCACCGGTACTGGTTTTGGATACCAGTATCGTACCGAAACAGTATGGTACGGTACCAATTGGTACACATTTTTTGTAATAATTTGATATGGTATGGTTGGTAGGGCGGTTGGTATAGTAATTTGGTAAAAATTTCCACCCCTAACCTAAGCGGTATATGTGGAGTTACAGAGCCTGGTTCGTGCGATGAAGCAGACGCCTCCCTTTTTTCTCTTACTCTAACCCACGTTTTCCCTCCATTTTCTCTTTAAGATGGTTTCATTGTCTTCTCTTTTCCTTCTTTTACATCATCTCCTCTTCTGACTCACTTTTCACACAAAAAAAAAAATGTATCTTTTGACTCTTTTTTATTTTTATTTTTGTAGGTAATATTTTATGAATCTTTTCTTTTTTTTAGACCACACCATTCACCTTACATATATATATTCTTCTTTTCAAAAATAACATTTATTCAATGTTTATTTATATATTATATAATAAATTTAATTTAACTATATAGTAAATTTACTTAAATCTTCCTAATCCACCTAGGCCCTACGCCCCAGCTCACCACGCAATTAACAATTGGCATCTTTTAGAACCCTGGTTTTTACGCAAAGATGTGGATTCCAATTTGCAATCTTCATCTGAGTGGAACAACTTTCAATGGCTGAAGCAAATATATCCTCATTATCAAGGACTGCTACATTATTATCACTTTCTTCAGAAGAAGAATTGAGCATCAGTTGAAACAATTGTTGTTTCAAGCTCTCATCAATATTAAGATTATTAATTTTTTTTCTTTCATAGTACACTCAGTTATGTAATGTCCTATTTTTCCGCACTTGTAGCAAACAATTGGTTTCTCTTTGCTACTGCTTCTTTTTCTTTTAGAATGAAATCTTTTCTTTCTAAAAGTCTCATAAGGCTTTTTTGGACGATGATTATCATCATCATCTCCTCTCGTATAATGTTTTTTGTGCTTTTTGTAAGGCTTTCTTGCAGATGATTTGCAATAGGTTCAAAACCAAATTGGTCAACAAAATCACGTACTTCTTTCTTTCTCTTAAATTTCAGGTAGACGGGCCATAGGCCCACTCTAACAAGATCGATACTGTCCCCACTTGGCCACCTGCTCAATCTGTCAGGTGTGAGGTTTTAATACAAAAGGTTTCGGTTTTAGTTAGAGTGAGGTAATTCTATTTAAAGGGTTTGTTCTCTAGCCTTCTGGCCGATGTGGGACAGAGGAATTCTAACACTCCTCCGCACGTGAGACCCCATTTTATGGGTCACACGTGAAGTTCCACACATCAGCAATCACGTGGAGCCAAGTCGGGGCTCACCCATTCGCGTGGGGCCAATGGGGACCCACCCATTCATGTGGCATCTCTTGGCTTACGTGGAGCTAAGTCGAGGCTTACCCATTCGAGCGGGGTCAAAGGGGACCCACTCATTCATGTGGCAGTACAGGCCTGTCTCCTGACTCTGATACCATCTTAAGCCTTCTAGCCGATGTGGGACAAAGGAATTCTAACACTTTCCTAAGGCTCTTTGCTTTTTAAGCTGTCATTTAAGCTTCATGTCATTACATATTGCTAATTCTCTAACACAGATTTCGCTGGCTAATTCACCTTAAGTATACCTATCATAAGGTATGACACCGCCAAATTTGTTCCTCATTCTATTTCTTATCGTTTCCACACAGAGAGAAGGTAATCCAGAAAGAAATTTCTATTAACAATCAAGTATAGTGAAGACTTTAGCATAAAACAAACATGTTTGTACCATCTGAGACAAAGTTGGACATTTAAGATTCATTAAAAGCTCTCTAGATCAGTCTTGTTGGAGTTAAGTAGTTTTGACGAAATGAAGAGTAATGCTATAGATTAGAGTATTGACTGCATCTTCTTGCAGTACAGGCTCACCATTATTATCTCCAACTACGCTTGTAGCTACAAAGATTTGTTCTCTAGCTTGGTTGCTAGATGGAAATTTCACCATCCTTGAAGTTGTCTTATAAACCCGGCGACTATGGCTTGAGCAATTTCTCTATTAGAGTTGCAGTTTAATTTACTGGCTGATGGATACATCATCATGTGTCTCACGGTATTAACGATTTGATATTCAGTTTGCCCATCAATATTTCATTCAACTATTGCTTTTCCATCATATTTGATGCTTTCACCCATATCATTTTCTTGCGTATCAACTAATAAAAGCCAAGGATAGTAATTTTTTGTTGGGGGTGTTCTTTAAATCTTTTTCCCAAATTTTATCCTATTTAGTCCTAGTTCAGGACCCGTATTAGTAAATTGTTCTTCTAAATTTAAGAGGTTAGTTTCAGTAATCAATGAAACTTTAGAGTTCTTGTCAGATATTCTTATAGAATTTATTCTCTTAGCTAAGGCATTTATAAAATCATTGTCATCTGAAAACTTGTGATCTTTTAGGTGAAGAAGTTAAGTTGGTTTAAACATGGCTGGACTGGGCTTGTTATTTGTGTTCTTACTGTTAGAAGCCTTTCCAACTTGATGGCCTAGGTTCCCAAATTGTTGCATTTAGTAAACCGTTTGTTTAAAAGGAAAACTAATGAAAATGGCTTGAAAACTTTAAGTTTTAATGATAAGGACAAAATAAAGGGTAAAGTGAATAGTACCAGGATTGACTTTTTAGTGTAAAAATGTGGTTTTTCGTTAAAATAAACAGTACCGGGAGTTTTTCGTTAAAGTTCCCTTGTTTAAACGAATTCTCAATTTTGGATGTCTGCTTGCCTAATAAAGGAATAGGTTGGTATAATTATTTTGTTGTAGAACAACAGAAACTCCATTAAATAGGGAAGTGATAGTAGCTTAACTATCCTGAGCCATTTTAGGTACTTCCTTATATTGAGAGGCAAAAGTTCCTCTTTTATTCACTTGAGTACCCTTTTTTGGAGGGTGAATTACCTTTTCTTCTTTTCCCTCCTTAGTGATATAAGTTCTGAATAGATTTTCATTGACACTTGTATACTCAGCATATTCAGAAAACTTCCATTTTTTGGCACACCATTCATACCAAGTAAAGAACCTTGCATTAAACTCACTTTCTTTCATGAACTGAAAATGGGCTTTCTTTAAGAAAGCTTGCCTTTCTTGATTATAAGTGTTTTCGAACCATTCTCCTTTTTAAGTATTTTCTTCACTAAGATAGTCTAACTTGATAAATTCATTCTCCTTTTTTAAGTATTTTCTTCACTAAGATAACTTGTACTTGCTCACTAGTTTGCCTAAGACCTTCAAAAACAATTCTCTCACGATCTTGCTCATAAGAGTTTGATCTTGTTGTTGGCCTTCTAAATGAATTTGTTCGAAAAAGAAGGGGTCTTGGTGCGTCAAAGAATCACCGCTTAATTTAGAACCAACACTTAAACTAGCCATCCTATCATTAGAAAATTGTATTTCAATGTCTCCATCTTCGTATTGATTTATATGACTAAGTTCTCTATTTTGAATTGGTTGAGGCAGAGTTGCATTTTGCAATCTCCATCTTTCAGGTAGAGTAACTTCATTCCACCTTATCATTTTAGGTACCACTATATGGGGTTTTCCTATGTTAGCTTGGAACATAGTGGTTTGTCCCTTAGTATCCATAATTTTTTCCTTAGGTACAATGGAATTCATCACCTTATATGAAATTCTATAGATCACAACTAAATGTTATGATCATGGTTCTAATCATACCCTTACGTAATGTTTGTGAAACAATTGAAATAGATTGGTCCTTTACTAAGAGATAACTCTAGTAATCTCAGCATTGAATTAACAAAATTTCTATGTCATTTATCTCTCAAACATATTAGAATAGAGGTATCTAACCTTGTTCTTGTTAACAAAATTTCTATGTCATTTATCTCTCAAACATATTAGAATAGAGGTATCTAACCTTGTTCTTGTTAACGGTTTTATTACTGCTTGAATCAGACCAATATGCAAATAGTTACTTTTTCGCATATGTTGATCTACTTGATTTTACAAAAGCAATTGAAAATCTGCACTAACACCAGTGACAGAGACCGTTTTTTCAACCATCTTAGTTGACTAGTCAAATCTAAATTCAAACAATCCTTTATTGTATATATCATATACACGGACTTTAGGTATGTTTCAATTTTGCAAGTCATTTTTTATAAACCGTTACTTCTTCAGTATTATTTACTCTCATGGTCCTAGAGCTACCACTGTTATAAGAACCACTACTGTCTAGGTCATGTATCGACAACACTACTGCTTAAGCCTGGCAAACACCTGACCTCGGCTAAATGACGATACGGCTTACTAATATAACCTAGTTTCCTAAGGGTCATATAAGAACAATTCCACCGGAGTGGAATTTGCCCAGGACCCAGCACAAAAACAAGGCCAGCACCTTGTCAACCAAGTCCACCCCCTCAACTTGACTGGTACCCAACCCGAGCTGGGCTCTGGACCAGCCCAAAAGAGACTGAGCAAGAAGCTGGGCTGTTTGCCTGGCGCGTGCGCTTCACGGAGGCGTGGCGCGAGTGCCCGACAGGATTTCAGAGCGCGGGCCCGCGTGCAGGTGCACTCAGTTCCCCCCCCCCCCCCCCGAGTTGGCGACGTGGCTCCCTTTGTGCCGTTGGATTTCCAACGGTAAAAAAAATTTAAATTTTACTTTTAAAATAGACCGTCGGATTAAAGATCAACGGTCCACGTTTTTTTCACAAAAAAGTAAAAAAAAAAAAAAAAAAAAAAGGCCCAACGATCAGAAATATGATCGTTGGCCACGTGGCAACTCCCTGACTCTTGGATTTGAATATTTTTCAAATCCAACGGTCCATATTAATTAACTATATTAAAATTCATTAAAAATTATTAAAAAAAGATAGAAAAATTATTAAAAAATACAGAAAATTTTAAAAAAATTACAGAAAATTTTAAAAAAATTACAGAAATTTTTGAAAAATGTTAAATTTTTTCCTATAAATACCTAACCCTCATCTTCCACCTTTACACCACATTTCAATATTTTCTACACTTTCTATACTATCTACATTTCAATATTTTCTACACTTTAAGAGAAAAAAATGTCTTCGTGGAAGGTCATTGAAGATATTACGTTGTGTGAATATTGGGTTCACACTACTCATGACCAGATTACAGGTAATGAGATGGATAAGCGATAAATGTGGAGTAAAATATTATCGGAAATCTATCCACAAAATAGTACGTTCGGATAATGACACGTGGCATGACGTGATTGGTTGAAAATCTTATCGAAATCTTGGCTAAATTATTGTAAAACGGAAGTGACACGTGGCGTGTCGGGATTGGTTGAAAATCTTAGCGGAAATCTATTCACAAAATAGTACGTTCAGATAATGACACGTGGCGTGACGAGATTGGTTAAAAATCCTATCCGAAATTAAAACTATTTTATTTTTTTATTTTTTTAGACAAAATTTAAAAATATTTTAAATGGGCTGGGTGCCAGCGCATTTTGTAGGGATGGAGATCGTTTGTGCCAGTGCATTTTTTCACTAGGTGCCAGCGCATTTTTTTAGGGGTGGAGATGCCTTGGCCTATTACTGTTCATTGGAGTCTGTTACTGTTCATTTGAGTGGATAAATGCGCTGGGTGCTGGCGCAAAGTCCTTAGGGGTGGACTTGCTCTAAAAAGACCCATTTCTCACTTCTAGTTAGTTGGTAATTATTTGGTATGAAACAAGTCTGTGACAATAAACTGCGTGAGTTGCTTTATAAGTTAACACACATTGTAACACTTGTGTTATGTTTAAGGTTTACTACGTAGGACTTAAGGTTTGTTACTAAGGACAAATGTATCAAATAGTATTACGGACACTGAAAAATCACATTCATTTTGCACATTTTCTTTTTGACCAATTATAAATGTGTGCGTATATATCCATACACTTCATTGTCTCACCTCCCATATTATCTTATTTTAAGGTTCCATCACATTTCACGCGAATCATCGAGTGACTATACAATGACAATATTGGAATATTGGAATACCAAAATTACTACACCACCTTCTCTTCTGTCTGTCTTTCTGTCTTTGATCCAAAACGAAAACGTGGGCAATCAAACAAGAACATACGTAGGACCCAGTATAGTCGCAAG
The DNA here is from genome assembly GCA_035220775.1 of Malus fusca. NCBI lineage: Eukaryota > Viridiplantae > Streptophyta > Magnoliopsida > Rosales > Rosaceae > Malus > Malus fusca. The sequence continues at coordinate 30,027,850 of CM069069.1, forward strand.
GGAAGCTTGGCCGTCTATATCGTTGACTCCGCCCCTTCTCCGCCCTCACATGGATTGCGCCGGACCAATAGGAACGATGCATTGCATACATGGGAATAAGTCAAACTCACTTCTTTGACAAACAACACTTATCTCTATATTCTGTTTTCTTCTCCAAGAAAACTATCAAAATTTCAACCACCTCTGTTTATTCTTTTCCTTGGAATTTTTCTATGAGTTTTACCATTACTTGTAGTAAATTTCAGTAGGTGTAGTGCTACTAATTATCGTTAATTATGTACTAAATTTTTTTGGCGAAGGTCAAATCAAAGCTATATGTTAATGATATGCAGTTAATTATTATTTTACGATCGCATGTTTCAATTCTTTAATTAAAATCTGGAAAATCTCTACTACGTACACTTTGTTTCTCATGCTGCTTTTAACTTCTATATATCTTTTTTTTGCTTACCTACATAATATTTTGATGAGATGATTCTAATTCTAACAGACATCTCTCTCTCTCTCTCTCTCCCTCCTGAAACTGTAAAGCCACGTGGTATCTTGACGCACCACCTGACCTCACTCCTCTATTCTCTACCATATATATTATTTCATGATGTTGTTGGTACAAGATCTCACTCATTTTCTCATGGTCTTAGTCCAAACTCTTTTAAAGCCGAGTCTGTTGCATCTCCTATGACTTCAAACTTCACTACCCCCTCTCTCTTCTTGTGCTTATTCCTTTCCCCAAACCCTTTAAATATTTATGTGGACAAAGGAGGACGACGACTTGCCTGTCCATAGCTCGCTCTTGTTATTCTTCCTACCACAGTCATCGTCTTCATCTCCAACATCGTCACTCTCAGCAGACCAAACCTATAATTAATCTAAACGTTACGTGTATACAATATCCGTCATGGAATCTGCAGCTAGTGATCATTCTATTCACAACTGCAGATCAATTGAAGCACAGCATGTCGTACTTTCTCCCGAGACGGCGGATGATCACGATCATCATGGGAAGCGAGTTGTAGATGAATTAGACTTCTTTGCTCATAAGGGTCGTTTGAAAGAAGCTAGAGATCACACGGCAGAAGTTAAAGAAGAATGCGATCATCACGGGGTTGGTCAAGAAAAGCAACTACCCGACGTAAATGTGTGAAACCACTATATATATATAGCTGGTTACTTGTTATTGACTACTTCTATATTTTGATTTTTTTTTACACCATCTGACTTTTAGTGCTATTGGGTTTGTTGTTTTTTTGTAATTTTTATAATTATAGACTGGATTGAATCTTCTTACAACATACACCAGTAGCGACAAATCATCCATGGATGTTGGAACTTCGTCGTCCCGTAATATGGAAGACAAGCATAGAACAAATGAGGTACATCTAACATGGAATATTTAGTCAGTGTTTTTGCTTCTCAGCTTTGAAAAATCGATATGATGATGCTATTCCTACTCCTATATTCTCTGATAAATTTTTTTCCGCAAGTGTTTTTAAATAATAAACTATTTTGATCCTAATTTGGATCGATATTCAAGTGAAAATATATAATATTTTGCGTGCAGTTGGCAGTTCTTCAAGCTGAACTAGGCCGTATGAACGTAGAAAATCAACGGTTGAGAGGTGTGATTCATCAGGTTAACACTAATTACCAGGCGTTGCAGGTGCACCTTGTGAAACTGAAAAATCAAAAGACTGATCAACAAACTGCAGAACAACACAAGGTATATATAGAACAAATATACATAATTATTTTTCAATTACGTTTCTTGATTAATTATGTCTTTGATTAATTTTATTAATATCATCACGTTCATGGCTTTTTTTAGATGAACTTAAATGGATCAGAGGTACTAAAAGAGAAGCAGTTGATGAACGAGTTCAATAATCTTGCTCCAAGACAATTTATGGATATGGGAAGGGCTGAGAAAGATGAGCTTTCACAGTGTTCTCATGAAGGCTGCAGATCCCAAGATTGTTCTGGGTCGTTCCCTCGAAACGACATAGTCGAGTCAATGGAGTGCTGCAAGGGTACTAGTCATGTTCACAGGGATATTAGTGGAAGAAGTAGTATTACTGGGGCAGAAGACAGCCCTGACCACGAATTTCAAGGGTGGATTCCTAAGAAGGTTCCCAAGTTGATGAGCCCTAGGGAAGTGGATCAAGCCTCATCCGAAACCATATCCATGATTAAAAAAGCTCGGGTTTCTGTTCGAGCACGATCTGAAGCTTCCATGGTATGAAACTCGTTACCTTGACCTCTGCTTGACTAATATGAAGAGTGTGTATCTATACATAAAATATTATCTCACTTGTAAAATGTTCTCTCGCTAGACTATTTTTTTTTTGCTACCTAATTTGTCAAATTGTGTAATTGTTTCATTGGTCAAGTTGATTCTTATCTAAACACATGGTGATCCAAATTTACAATCTAAAACATGAGTTTTTATATGACAACATTAATCTCAAAAGAATATTAATTACCCTCCCACCATGATCCACTCTCGTTGAAATTAATTTTCCTAATGAGATGCATGGACAAATTATATATATACCTGTATATAAACATATCCTTTTTCGAACATTTCAAAAAGACCTTGGTTCCCTAAAACATGCAGAAAATAGGAACTGATGGAACATAATTCAAAGATAGAGAAACCAATAAGACCAAGAGAAGTGTACAGCTCGTTTAAGAATTTCATAATCTTTTCTCTCGATATCTACCTTAGTCTTGATTGTCTTAGCTATTTGAAGAAAGTCAAATACACAGCCTAGCAGTCATAATATTAAATTCGAACGTGCAGATATCTGATGGATGCCAATGGAGAAAGTATGGCCAGAAAATGGCTAAAGGAAACCCATGCCCTCGAGCTTATTATCGTTGCACTATGGCAACTGGTTGCCCAGTTCGCAAACAGGTACACCTTTTTTTTTCTTTTTAGATTAACAGTCTGATAACACACAACATGTAAAAATATTAATTTGGCATGAGAAAATCAGTTTTCCTAACAAATGGACGTAACTGGGTTCCTCATTACCAGGTACAAAGATGTGCGGAAGATCGAACAATACTTATAACAACATACGAAGGTCACCACAACCATCCACTCCCTCCAGCTGCAATGGCCATGGCATCTACTACATCAGCAGCCGCATCAATGCTTCTATCAGGTTCAAATCCTAGTGCTGATGGCCTAATAAGCTCAAACAGCTTCCTAGCAAGAACAGGACTGCCTAACTGCCCACCAAGCTTGGCAACACTTTCGGCTACAGCCCCATTTCCTACTGTCACCTTGGACCTCACTCGCACTCCCACTTCCTCAGAGATGCCACTTGGCCAACCAAACCAACTCCCTTCAAATTTTCCCCACAACAATCTTATGTATGTGCCACAAATTCTAGGTCAAGCCCTTTGCAACCAACCCAAATTCTCGGTTCTCAATAGCCTTCAGGGGTTGGATAGTACTACACACTCTCTTGCTGACAAAGTCAGTGCAGCAACAGCAGCCATCACGGCTGACCCTAATTTCACAACGGCTCTGGTAGCAGCCATCACCTCCATCGTTGGCAATGTTCAATCAAACAATAACACCAACAACAATGTTTCTCCAAGAAACGATAGTGGCAACAATACATGAATAAGTCATAAGGGTAATGATAATTGATAAATATGGATATGAAGTCAATTCTTCGATATTTAGCTTGAGTGTAATAAAAGACTCTCATTGGTTCAATGTCTTTTTATTTATTTTTAATTTTAGCCCAATTTATTTTAAATCGTACATACGGCCTTATATATAGAGTTTCTATAATAAGGATGAATATCTTTCTATAACTTAAAAAAGTTAAAACTACAATGCATTTTACGATGGGAATCGTTTATATTTATTAGATCTTCATTCAAAGGTCATACTTTCAAAAACTGTCTAAATTCAAAACTCGCTGATCATCTACAATATGCAAAAACGCATGGTATGGTACATAAAGCTGAAATAAAATACAAATAATCAAATGGCTTAACAATTATTGATTTCAAAAGAGCTGCTACGATAAGTTTGGGTTTGATAATTATTGGATTGATCTAGTTATGGATTGTATATTTTCTGTTTCCTTGTCCTTCCTTATTAATGGGAAGGCTAATGGTCATATCTACCCTAGCAAAGGTATTAGACATGGAGATCCCTCCTTGCATCTATTTTATGCATGCAGTCACTTCTTAGACAGCTAATGAGATAGCAAACGCGATCAAGTAGGAATTCTTTCATCACATTTTGGTTATAAAATTGCCAACCTAATGTTTGCTAAAGCCACTACCAAAGTTGCTAGAAATGTTCTAGATATTCTTAAACTCTTTTGCTGAAGATTCTGGGAAAAAATAAACTTCTATAAATCTTCTCTGTATTGTTTCTAATTAAATTAGTAATGCTTGTAGAAATTCTATCGCAAGTCTGTTACAAATACAACACAAAACTACAATAAGAAAGTACATATATAGGGATCTGCAATATATAATTTTTTGAAAAGACCTGCAAATTCGAAGGAGTTAATTTTGAGAGTTCAAAAGAAACTAACTAGTGGAAAACCAATTCTCTTTCAAGAGCTAGTAAGCTAACCTTAATCAAATATAATTTAACTGTATTCCTAATACGTGAAGACAATGTCGTTAAATATGACATTGATAATCAGTTATAATATCATCTTTCACGTTGTTCGAGTCGCTCTGTGCATTGTAGCTGGTCAATTTCAACTCCCTTGTACTGTACATTCACTTTAATAAGTAAACAGCTTCAACAAGAATCTAATTCTGATTCCTCCTGGTTTCAATTCCTCATCAATTCAATTTCTCTATTTTGATTACGGTTACGTAAATGAGTCATTAATGTTTCAATCATCTGATTTTTAATCAAACACGGCCTAAAACCGCTCACAAAATACATTGTATAAGCTCCTCCATATTCAACAAGAATCTAATTCTGATTCCTCCTCGTTTCAATTCCTCATAAATTCAATTCCTCTATTTTGATTACAGTTACGTAAATGAGTCATTAATGTTTCAATCATCTGATTTTTAATCAGACACGGCCTAAAACCCCTCACAAAATACATTGTATAAGCTCCTCCATATTAAACTCAAAACTTGGGACTTGTGAGTGGGCCAATTTATCTTGCGCTTGAGACTTAGCATTGAATCATTGGGCCGAAAGAATCATGGAAGTTGAGATGGGCTTGTGCCATACGGACCCAAAGCTAATCATCAGACTCTGTAGTCTTCACCACACAGGAGCACAGCTCATTTTCCTTCGTTATTCTCTCTTGCACGAAAAGAATAAAACGACTTCTGCGGACGTGATGATCAGTCATCAAGAACACGTGTACGTATGAGATTGAAAGTTGTCGGCTTTGGAAATCCAAACGGAAATATAAATATCTTGTCCAGTGGGAAGTGTTTGGCGGAAAAGCGCACTCCTTTCCTTTCTCATCGTCTTCCTGCCTACGTACTGTGAGTCATTTTCTTCCTGTAATTTCCCTTGTAATTATCGCTTTCAATTTATAATTTTTTTTAGGAATTCAATTCGAAACCCTAGTTTCGTATCAAAGCAGTGATCAACAGGTACCATAGATTTTTGTTTTTCGGGAATTTATTTTTAATTTTTTAGAGAAATGTTTTCTGTCTGTTTGCGTTATAATTTGTTCTGATAAACTTTGATTTCGTGCATAATTGATCAGTAATCGAAGTGTATTTGTTTTATTTTATATGGTTGTGTTTGATTACGAAATTGGGTTTATTTAACTGAGCTGACCTGACTTTTTTGTAATTTGAACTCTGATTTTGTTCTTTTTATATGAATTTTATTCATTTCAAGGAAAATAAACGGTGGTTGAAGAAAATATTGAGTAAAAGAGTGCAGTGTTACACAGTGATGACCTGGTTTCTGTCTGCGACGCTTTTTTGTTGAATTTTTTGATTGATTATTGTATCCAATTTTATTACCAACTGGAAGATGTAGTTTTTGTTTGTGCATACATGTGATTGCAATTTCCGGTGTAGGGTGTTTGTGAGCAAACTCGACTGTGACTCCGGTGGAGTACTGTTGTGATTGCGTTTCACTAGTTTAAGGGCTTAGAGGTTTTTTTTTTATTTTCGTCAACAAGGGTTTAGAATGGATATGTTTTGGTGATTGATGGTTTTTTTTTTCTTTGGTCAATTAAGGAGACGGATTTTTTTTTTCCTGCATGCAGTTAAACATGGAAACCAAACTCAAATCTGTTACAGCGACGCTCTTTCTGTGCTTCCTCTTGTGTCCGTTGGTTTTCTGCGAGTCCAATGATGGGTTGCTCCGGATTGGTCTCAAAAAGAGGAAACTTGATCAAAATAACAGGGTTGCTTCCCAGATTGATTCCAATGAAGGAGAGGCTCTGAGAGCTGCTCTCCAAAAGTATCGTCTGGGTGGGAATTTGGCTGATTCTGAGGACATTGATATTGTATCTCTCAAGAATTACATGGATGCTCAATACTTTGGTGAGATTGGTATTGGCACTCCCCCTCAGAAGTTCACTGTGATATTTGATACTGGTAGTTCAAATTTGTGGGTGCCTTCATCTAAGTGTTATTTCTCGGTGAGTTTCTTTGTCTTAGTTTTGTTATCCTTTATATGTTATTAATAATTTAATTTCCTCTCTTCGTGATGTTAGATAGGAGACAATGTAACTATTTTGAATATGAGTGCAGATTGCGTGCTATTTACATCCGAAATACAAGTCAAGCAGTTCGAGCACCTACAACAAAAATGGTTTGTTTCTGTCAGCATGATTGTTTATTCTATTTTATTGTTGTTAGTCCAAGGGTTTATGCATGTACTCGTTGGTGGAATTTTCCTTTTCATGACAAGAGACGATATTCTGGTTTCTTCCATTATGCAGGTAAGCCTGCAGCCATCCAGTACGGAACTGGAGCTATTTCTGGGTTCTTTAGTGAAGATCATGTAACAGTTGGTGATCTTGTGGTTAAAGATCAGGTTAGTTTAGCATTTTAGTCATACATATTGAACTTCATGTTGGTGGTTTGCCCTTACTAACACAGGCGGTTTGTTTCAGGAATTTATTGAGGCAACAAAGGAACCCGGCATCACATTCCTGGTAGCCAAATTTGATGGCATACTTGGACTTGGATTTCAAGAGATTTCAGTTGGAAATGCTGTACCTGTGTGGTACGTTGTGTCTCCTGTGTTGTTATTATGAGTTTCTGCTATGTTTAGTCCTGAAGGTTGTGTGTCATTGACTCCCAAGGTAAGTTGATGGCACAGGTTTCATTTTCTGAGAATTCTAACTATAGGAGTTCTGCAGGTATAACATGGTCAATCAGGGTCTCCTGAAGGAACCAGTTTTCTCATTCTGGTTTAACCGTAATGCTGACGAAGAAGAAGGAGGTGAAATTGTTTTTGGTGGAGTGGACCCCAATCACTACAGGGGAAAGCACACATATGTTCCTGTTACACAGAAAGGCTATTGGCAGGTTGGTGTTCTGAACGTTCATTGTGTGATAAAAATCAAGTTTGTGAAAAAGTTATAATATTGTCCACTCTATTGCTCTTGTTGGCAGTTTGACATGGGTGATGTTATGATTGATGGTCAAACTACTGGTAAGTGAGAGATATTTTATATTTGCTTTCTTCTTTCTTATACATGATATTTGTTTAGTACGATTTTATTGACTTCTAGTCTGATGTAAACATACCTATTTCAGGATTTTGTGCTGATGGCTGTTCGGCAATTGCTGATTCTGGAACTTCTTTGTTGGTTGGCCCAACGGTGCGTATTTGTGTGTTATTATGTGTTTTTTTTGTTCTGGAGTCGAACAGTCTCCGTTTTACTTAAGAAGATAGTTCAGAATTTGTTAAGGGTGGCCTTAATGCATCTCCTCTAAGAGGAATTCTATTCATTTTCATGGTGTTATTGTGTTGCACATCATATATGGGGATGCAGTCCTTTTCTTTCTGGTTTTTTTTTTTTAAAATGATGTTTTCAATTGTGGGTTTCTCATCAATCCATGCAAATTTTATTTTCTAATTTTTCTATTTTATAGTGGAAACATACGGTGCCCTTGGATTTTGAGCTGGTACTTCAGCTGTTATTGCTTTCCTATTGATTGATTATTCTTTAGACGAGGAAAATCAATTATTTTTTACAACATATTTTGTTGTAACTTTGAGTCTGTTCCTGGTTTGAGGGTTAAACGTATTTGCGTGTGGATGTGCCTGTTTACGTGTTTATTGTTTGTTTTTTATTTGTTGTGCGTTGTTTCTCATTTACAGACTATTATCACTGAACTTAATCATGCCATTGGAGCCTCTGGGATTGTAAGTCAAGAGTGCAAGACTGTAGTTGCACAATATGGGGAAACCATAATTGAGAGAATTTTAGCAAAGGTACAATTTCTATGCTCCCATTGTTATGTAAAATCAATCAAAAGCTTGGTTTGGGGAACTCGAGGAGATTTATATACGTATTTGTTGATTTCTAATTAACTGTATTTATTACCTTTATTTTGGCAGGATCAACCAGCGAAAATCTGCTCTCAGATTGGTTTGTGCTCATTCGATGGGACTCGTGGTGTTAGGTTAGACTCACTTTGGTTTGAGGGATATGATAGAAATATGTTTGCTTTGAACTATCTTAACAATAACAAGGCTACTTATGATACATGTATTTGTTTCTTCAATCAGTTTGTCATCTATGTTATTTATTGTATTTCCAGTGCACTCTGTTTATTTATTTTTGCCAATGTGACTGGTCAGTATTGGAATCAAGAGTGTTGTGGAGGAGAACGCTCACAAGGTTTCTGGTGGCTTATCTGATGCGACGTGTTCTGCTTGTGAGATGACGGTTGTATGGATGCAAAACCAGCTCAAGCAGAATCAGACACAGGAACGAATTCTTGACTATGTGAATCAGGTGAAGTTACCCTTTCTCAGATATGTTTCTCTAGGTTGCTATTTTGTGGTTTGCTCATAATCTGGTTTGTAAATGCAGCTCTGTGAACGGTTGCCTAGCCCAATGGGAGAATCTGCAGTTGATTGTGGTGGTTTGTCTTCCATGCCCAATGTTTCCTTTACAATTGGTGGAAGAACATTTGATCTCACCCCTGAGCAGGTGCCATATAATGTTTAGATATGCTTTCATTGTTCTGACACTTAAAGTTATGTTTGACGGTGTATCTTGTGTTATCTCTTCCAGCTACTGACCTGTCTGTACATGCAAAGTATCAACGGTGGCTTACTTGATTGCATTACTAATATATTTCTTTCGTTTTTTTTTTTTTTTTTATGGAAATCAGTATGTACTCAAGGTAGGCGAGGGAGATGTAGCACAATGCATTAGTGGATTTACTGCTTTGGATGTCCCACCTCCCCGCGGACCTCTCTGGTACAATCTGCCATCTATTATAGACTTTTATTTAGGAATTTTGTTTGGGTCAATAAATATTTCATATGTTGGTATAAGTTGATGGACATCTCAATTCTAATATAGTCGATGGAAACAATTTTCCTCTTCAACTAAGGTCAATAAAACAATTTTCTTCTCCAACTAAAGTAAATATCGCTCGCTAAAATTTCTCTTCGTTGACCTAATCCTAACATTGAAATATTTCTGTGACCGCAAACAAATTACCCCTTAGTTTTACGATCCTCTTGCTTTTGTCAAGATCATTGTGGTGATATACTTTTGTTTCTCCAATGGAATTTGTGAAGTTCGTTGGTCGCATGATCCTTTCTTTCTTGTTGGCAAGAGAGCGACTCGAAAGGAAATTACTAATGTTTTGTTTTTTGTGACAGGATCTTGGGAGATGTATTCATGGGTCGCTATCATACTGTGTTTGACTATGGCAATGAGAGAATCGGTTTTGCGGAAGCTGCATAGATAAATATTAGCTTCGCATGTTCAGCTTGTGCTCGTCGCTTATTCTCGCTTTTACATATTGGAGTTTCAGAGTATCCTATCTAGTACTGGGAGTAGCCAGTGAATCATAATTGCATGTAAATATATCAGTGTGTGGCCTTTATCCGATGTATTTTCAACGTTGCACTGAGACTGAGAAAGTGGTTACTTTCAGACACTCTTTTCATATGCGATACATTTGATCGATCGCTTATATACATGTACTTACGTTTGTGCCACTGTAATATATGAGCTTTGTTGCCCCCTTGAAACGTCTTGTTGTTAGTCCAATGGGGAACTTGATTTCCTGCCCTGTAACTTACTGAATGCTCAAGATTTATATAGATGAACATAGAACAGAAATATCCAACCTCCATCGGATTAATCCGGTGGTAGTGCCGGCATACTCCTCACGGATACATGATACACTTAGGCTGTTTCTCATTGCCTTGCCCCGGATGCATACATAATACACTTCAAAATCGTCTGTTTAGTAGATCTTGTTTCGTATGTTATCGTTTTGGTTCTTTCAGTTTACCGCTGACTAACGATTTTCCTACATAAGAAAAAGAAACAATAAAAGGGGGAACGCATAAAGCATAAACAAAATTTTAGTTGGCAAGGGATGCATCTTCTAACCAAGTTATGAAAGCATCAAGCTCATGGATTGGGATTGATGGGGGCAGAGATTGGAAACCAATTAAAATTAAGACGATTGAGAGGATCCTATTGTTTTTTCACAAGAGATGAGATCGCTTGTGGGTTCGTTCTGTAACTTTGTAAAATTAAAGTAACGTGGTTTAATAGGGGAGTTAATAGCATTTCTAGATGCAGTTAGGATCATTTTATCCCTATATAGGCTTGAGATTGAGACATGCGGGAGCGTGGTGGATGATAACGACAAAACTAAACATGATGAGCAGAGACGAGCAAACGAGGAATCGTGAAATAATATTTGATGTAAAGTAAAGTGAAGATCTTATTTAGAATATTGTTGGGTGTGTGTAAGGTAGACAAAAAGGGAAAATTTCTCCCTTATCTTTAGATCTAACATAAAGTAGCAAGAGAGTAGCCCCTCAAGAAATTCACATTTCCTGCTTAAAAAAAGAAGGGAATAGTTCATTAAAACCCATGCGTTGTGAATGTGATTAAGATTCGAATGGAGATTGAAGGAGAGTAGATTTTCACATGGGATGTCTGAATTTCCAGCAGTATGTAGTGAAGGCAATACAGCAAGGCCAGAGCCTCATAGCATTCATTTCATTTGTAGTTGTAAATGTGACATCATCACATGGTAACCTTTGTTCGTAAAGCTACCTAGCTACTTAGCTAAGAAACGTTTTATTCCCAAAGTAGTGAATATTTGGTTGCTTCTTGACCAGGCAAAAATGTGACCAAGATGCACTCTCCTATTATATAGTTTATCAGTATTATATCAAAACAGCTTTAATTTGGATTCACTTAAAAGAATGAGGGCTCCTCTACACATCGTAGTTTAAGTAGTTCGGATCCATTGGTTATATTTTTTTTGAATTTTTCAGCGCACATCTAATCGTTAAATTCAGCATCGTATGTCATTGTTGTAGTCTAAAATTTTCGAAGAATGAGACGTGATTGATATGTTGATGTTAAATTTAGAGCTAGAGCTTATGGGGAATTTTCTGTTATGTATTCTTCTCTTTGTGGAGGCATATATTAGCATGTGAATTTTCGAAGAATGAGTTAAATCCCTTAATTCTTTAGCGCACATCCAACCGTTAAATTCAGCAATTTATATCACCGATGTAGTCTAGAATGTGAATGCACCTTAAAAAATGCTCATTAACTTTGCCTAAACTCGAGCTGTAATGAAAATTCAAATAAGCAAAAAAGCCAGTGCTATCCAATATGGGTTTGGGCGGTTGGTCCCTTTCTTCACAAGCTGACTGGTTTGAAAAAAAAAACAGGGGGAAAAGAAGACGGGTAAATTTGGGAAGACATAGTTTGGTAATGTGGGTCTCTCACTCTCTCTGGTATCTCTGTGTGCTTATATAGCTGTAAAGGAGATAAGTTTTCAGTGCCTTGCCCCCTCAGACTTCTCTACGCACCGACAGATTGGATCAATTTTTTTTTTTTTTTTTAATTTCCTTCCTTCACGTTGTGATACCACTTATGCCACTTTCTTGCACCAAGAATAATTACCAGGGAGGATTCAAATTGATAATGTTGGAATCATCTAACATTGAAATTTGAAAACAAACAGTAGTCCAACGGTTAAACAATTTCTGATTTTTTTTTATATTTTTCGTAAATGATCTTTAAGGAGTGATTTGAAAAGTAGACAGTTTCAATAATTAAGTAACATTGTAGAATGAGAATGAGAGTTGAGAAGGTAAAACGAGAAGGTTGCTAACACTACCTGTATTAGAATACTGGATTTCAAATGTATGAGCAAGTGCTGACGGCTTAAGCTACGAGTTTTTTGGATTAAAAATTTATAATTCGGTTGGATTAGAAGCTTTCTAGTTTAGTTGGGCTTACCTCAAATTCTTTATGTACATTAATATAGGTTGAATATTCATATTAATGCCCCTAGTACTATGAATCTTCAATTTCACATTGTCAAGTATTGTGCTGGTTTCGCTCTCAAGTTTCCACAAGCCCCAAAAAGAAATTTAATAGCGTTAACATAAGGTCACAAAACTAGAGAACAAGCCACCACTTAAGAATACAGGTCGTCACATTTAACATATTTTTCACTATTATCGCAGTTTAACAGTTTGAACTCATTAAATCTTAACATCAATTGTGTACGTAAACAAATATGAATTTTACGATAGATTTGATATCAGTTGAAAATTCTTTACGTTCATGGACAACGACAAAACCAGTAGACTCGATCAACCTAAACAACGTTATCTCATTAATCCATTTTACATATATTCCGGAGGAGTGTGAACTCATCGAACCCATGTAGCAAGCAAGTCATAGTGCAAAAGTAAGTTCCATTCACACTGAAAGAAAAATATTCAAAAACCGCGTTGAAAGAGAAAGACGAAGCATCTAGAGGTTTGTTAAGTGCTTTTTGGCGCCGCCAAAAAAAAATGACTTCCGACTTCTCCAAAACACAAAAGCACTTAAGCAGCATATTCCCCTCTTCCCCCCATAATCTCCTCTTAAGCCCGCAAATTTGGCATGTGGCTTCATGTGTCGCCATGTGGGTGGCGTTATTACAAGCCTAAGTAACTGCGCTCCAAGACGGCCAGAGCTGTCAAACCCCCCTCTCCTTTTGCCACGTGGCTCGATTACAAGAAGCTTTAACAGTTAATTATCTGGTTAATTAACATCTTATTTTATATACTTTTGGGGTTTACTTTTTGGACCCCCCAACCCCAATGTCACGTATAAATAATGAGGATTTAGCCACTCAGGCAAACATTTCAAAAATGGCCACCAAACATAAAACTCAAAACTCTCACATTTTCTCTTCTGCCATGGAGCACTGGATCCGAGGACCGACCATCGGCCGCGGCTCCACTGCCACGGTCTCCCTCGCCACCAGCACTATCTCCGGCGAACGATTCGCGGTGAAGTCTACCGAGCTCTCCAGCTCGTCTTTTTTGCAGAAGGAGCAATGTTTTTTGTCCAAGCTAAGTTGCCCCCATATAGTTAAGTACTTGGGTGGCAATGTTAGCATTGAAAACAACAAGCATATGTACAATCTCTGCATGGAGTACGTATCCGGCGGCACGCTTTTCGATGTGATTCGGAGGCGGGGAGGGCCGCTAGAGGAGGCCATGATCCAACTGTACACACATCAAATTGTGCAAGGATTGGAGTATTTGCATGAGAATAAGTTGGTACATTGTGACATCAAGAGCCAAAACATTTTGGTGACCGAAGAGAGCGCCAAAATTGCGGATTTGGGTTGTGCTAAATTGGTACAAGGAGCTGCGGAGGACGAATACTCTGTCGAGGCAAGTGCTACTATTTCGGGTACGCCGGTGTTTATGGCGCCAGAGGTTGCTCGCGGCGAGGAGCAGGGGTTTGGGGCTGACATATGGGCTCTAGGTTGCACAATTATAGAAATGGCAACCGGTGGCGGGCCTTGGCCGGAGATAAATGATCCGGTTTCAGCTATCTACCGGATTGGATTCTCCGGTGAGGTACTGGAGATTCCAAGCCGACTTTCGAGCAAGGGTAAGGATTTCTTGAGCAAGTGTTTGATGAAAGATCCAAGAGAGAGGTGGACAGCTAAGCAGCTTCTTGAGCATCCATTTCTGGAAGAGCATTTGGGGTCCAAGTTCAATACAGAGCAAGTAATGGGGTCTCCAATTAGTGTGTTGGATCAAGGCCTTTGGGATTCATTAGGATCTGAAAGTCCAACGGGATTGCAATCTGTTGAGGTTGAAGGTGTTTGTTTGAATTCTCCGACAGAAAGGATCAAGAAACTGATTGGATTTTCGACATCTTCATATCCACCCAATTGGGAATTTGACGAAAGTTGGTCAACTGTTAGAAGCAATGGCGACGAAGAACTCGAAATCTTGGTTGTTGCAAACAACAATGTCGTCTCAGACGATGAAGTTTTTGCTGCAACTTCTTCAACTGTGGCTTCAATTGTTCTTGAAGAGACTGAGAGTTTAAACTCTGATGAGGATTTAGATTTTGAATTTATGATTAGTAATAGTGTGATAGAAGATTATTTTGTATCAAACCATCTTGAAATTGAATCAGATAATCAGAATTATGATTTTATTCACTCCCATTGTTATCATTCGTGTCTTAGTTTTGCCTGCCAAAGTAACATTAGTGGAGTTTCTTTTCTATTTTGTTTTAGTTTTAGTAGTTCCAATTTCCAAGGGCGACAAGCCTATAGCATTGACAAATCACCGACTAGCTACCCGTTTAGCGATCCTGCTACTCCCAATACTAGAAGAGCTCTCAAATTTGAATTGTCAAAGTTTCATAGTTGATTCAGCGGCTCGCTACTAATCAAACATTAATATTGTTCACAACTTAATTATCGTTGCAGTCTAATATGCCAATGGTTTTATACAAAAGGTATCGATGCAATTTTTCATTTTAAGGAGGATTTGATTTTATCAGGTTTCGGATGTGGAGCTTTACATGTTTCGACAGGAATGCTCCCTCTACTTAAGGACCTTAGTTAGGGTACCAAACTGTGATTTTTGATTAGTTGTCACTCTGATTATTTATATACTCCTAAGCTTAATTAAGCATACACATAACCTGGATCTGCATGTATTTATTCACCCCTTTTGGCCTCTTATGCTGTCTCTATATACAAATCAAGAGGAGCTGTCTCTCGTGTTATCCAGAAGGAGAAACAAGGCCAGCTTGTTCTTTTAATTTTTTAATTTCTTTTTAATTTTTAAACATATCCCAATCATTGATCTTAGGAAGATTGCATTATTCTATTGTACAACTAAGTTTTGCAAGCTAGGCCAGCCTTTTTGTTTGCATATATTTTCTTTGAATATTCTCCTCATGACAACAATATATCATGTGGGCATTAGGCTTTTCACTGACATGCATGTGAAGGGTTAAATCCATTTACAGTCTGTGAAGAGCTAGCCATAGCCAGTGAATTGCTCTCTGCTCTGATGTTCGATTTCTTCCCTTTTGCAACTACAACAGTGGCCAGCTTCGGGCGGGCGGTTAAAAGGAGGACTTTCACGGCACGAGTACACTAGTATTATATACCTCGCTCTCACATACTAGCGGAGATTATTCAAGTCTTCATATATATTTTGGCTTGACATAGAAGTCAATTTAATTTATTGAGAGGTTGATGAAGCTTCCTGCGTGAACGAAGAAGAGAGACTTTTGTTAGACAATTGAGAGGAGTCAACAAGTTTGTTCCCACTACCTATTCTCTATCATGGCTATGTAGGTGAATAATATTCAAATTCAAAGTTTAATTCTTTCCCCATTCTAATATCATGGGTGGGGAGGGGAGGTGCTCAATTCGCAAATAAATAGTACACATCCACACACACTCTCTCTATAATATATGTTATATGTATCAACTACCAACTTTTTCTCTGACTCATAATTTCATTTTGCTCTTAACCACCGACACATGTATAATTTGTATGGATAATTCTTGTATTACTTAACAAAATCAATTTCTAATTGATGCATCAACTGTCATATAATGTAATTCACCAAGAGAATCTAACTTATAACCTACTATGCATGGACACGGCGGTATCCTTTCGTACTCCCGTGTCGTGTCGTATTCCTTCATGGCCATACAACAATTCTTCTTGTGAACTTAACACACCATTCAATAGTCTTATTAAATTGGCATTACCTAACCTCCTTTGGCAATTGACATCTAGTGGAAGAAGTAAAGCGAATGTGTTCTATGGCACCGCAAGGGGATGGAAGAATTAAAAGGGTGTTTGTTTTAATAAAAGGAAAAATGCACGCAACTAGGCGTAGAGTATAAACGAAAAGAGACTTTAAACAAAGTCAACTAATTTTAAGACGTCAACTTATTAATAGATCCATCCAATCCATGATGAAAATCGACTTCTGGAAGAGTCAAACACGTTGGCTCTTCACTATTTCCCTTCATTTTCTCTTTGTGGTATTGAAAGGTCAACTCAAGACTCGCAAGACCTAAAGGCTTTTGACAAACAAGCAAAATTTATGCGATCATACTTGCGTAATTGTGACGTGTCAAATATGTCTCTACTCAAAGGCAATGCTAGCTCGTTTGGAAAAAAAAGAAGGCAATGCTAGCTTACCATATGTTTGGTGAATTGGGAGAGATTTTTCAGATCAGCACCATCTATTCGAACACCCTATCGAAATATAAGATGCATTGTTATTTCACCTAATATTGGTATTCTCTCGTACTCATCTGTAAATGGAAAACATGTATATGTGGCTCATTTGATGATTAGGATTGAATAGCTTGATGGTAGGTTCGCTTTCTGGAAGATGGAGTTATCATATCTCATCAAATTGCAGACGCCAAATTAGCCTGTTTAAAGGTTTTGCATCTTCATTCTTCACACCTACCAAAGTTAAACTAGCCTATGAGAGCTCATGAGCCAATTTTACTCCCTAACTTAATTATTTTTTTGGTAGGGTTTGAATAGGAAAATAAAAGTCACATTGAAACTTGACTTCTCATAACTTAAAATTTTTGTTATCGGTTTCGTTGACCATTTGATCACTGCGGGTTTTGAATTAGTTCGTCTGGTTTTTTTTTTTTTTTTATTCATTTACTTTCCTTTATATTTCTTAATAAAATGGTGAAGGAGGGACGGAGGGGTTTTTTTGGGTGTAATGGTTCTCACCTCAATAGGGAGAGTAGGTGCCTTACACGCAACCATTGCTGAAAAGCTAATCTCGCCTAATTTTTCTTTATTGAACTTGTAAAAAAATTATGTGTTTGTGCATTGGACTGTAGCAATTAGGGTCTAATTTTTATGTATACTCAAAGTTCGAATCTCTCTCTAAGCAATTTATACCTTTAAAGTTTATCGGTATTATTAGTATATAAAAATCGACCAACTCCCATTTATTAAATTTCAAGCCCAACTTACGCATGCTCCCAGTTTATCACATTGCGTGTTATCAATAAAAGAAATTGCACTTTGTAAGTATGTATTATATTTACATGAGACCCTAGTAGTTCATCTATTCTATGAAGCAATCTAAAATTTAGCAAGCTATGTATGCATTAATATGTCAGTGATGATCAATCTATGTTGATTTGAATTACTGTTTGGGGATTAATGAGAAACTTTGGTATTTACCAATTCTACTATTAATGTGAACTAATCAGTGAATTCATTATTGGGAGCTTCTGCTAGCTCATTTGGTTATTCTTCTTCATAAGTCAACTTTCGGCTGCCTTATCTATCATCTGTGTTGCCTTCTTCACTTCTGCAGGAGCAGTAGTTTCCGTGTGCTCTTGATCCTTTTTCAGATTCTTCACTTCTTCGACGCGTTTTCGGAGCAGATGGAGCTCTTTGATATAGTAGTGCAGTCTATCTATAACCATTGCCAGGAATAAGGAAAACCCTGTGCAATCACAAACATTCCAAGTATAATTAGAGAAAAATGGCATAATTACAACTAGCTAAATAAAAACATATAAATTATGAACAAAAGCTAGCCTCTAACTATAAACCGGTGTTTGGCATCGACCGAGTTGTATTCGTTACCTTGCTGCAAAACCACTGAACTTATAATTAAGGCAAGCTATGAATTTTTTAACTGGGACAGAAGGCAACATGGTACTTGTTGTGATTACGTGAAGAATATATTGTCCCACGTCGGAAATTTAAAAAACCTCTCAAAGGTTTATAAGGAGTTGGATGACTCCACCAATTGGATTTAGGGTGCATGGAGCCTCAACTTTCTTCACTTCCGACTAAGCTTTTCTGCTTCGAAGAGTTATGTTTTACAAGACTTAACATAACATGAGATTGGTTACATAATTGCCAACAGAAAAGGATTTTCATTCATCGCCCAAAAATTAGATACATGCAATCATCAAAATTGAAAACTCCAACAACTTTACCCTAAGGTTACTGATATAGTTTTTCCCCTAGTAAATTTTAACGAAAAGGGTTACCATGGACATAGCATACCAATGAGAGATGCTTCTAGGAGACGATGTGCCATAAGAACCTCATCTGTTGGATTGACAAAGCCTGTCTCTGTTAAACGTTTCTGAACACTGAATACACTATATATGGTGGAGCTAAAGAAGACGAGAATGGTTCCTCCCACGCTCTTCGCCACCAAGGGCCCTCGCCCTTGCTTCGATCGATCTAACCCCACGATCACCAACTTCCTCAGAGGGGTTTGGAACAAAAGGCTCAGAATCAATGCCATTTCAGCCAGCACGAGTGTAAACAAAACTTGATTCATATTGCTTCTGGTAATTAGCAACAAAGTTAATATGTTTTTTTCAATGATTTTGCTAATTACATGAAGATGAAGGATGTTGAAAATATAAGGTTTAAAAACCAATGGTGTAATAAATGTATAGGGTTTGTTTTGTAGGTGTGCTGTGTGATATGTTTCTTCTGAGTTCCCAGGAGATTCAACGGCTTGCTTTTGCGAACTTAAAAATCAAAGAATTGTGCTTTCCATGATTACATGGGGCAGGGATAGAATAATTTCATCATGTCCCCAAGGACACACTTAGGGATGGGACATCTTCTTGTTTCAGGAAATGATATATGTTTTCAAATGGTTCTTTTAAGTCGGGGGCTTCAGGTTAAAGTGATTAACCTCCTTTCTTTAACAAGTAATTTTGTAATAACATCAAATATTCTTATAAGTAGTGGATCGTCATGGTAGTTTTTTTTTTTTTTTTTAAATTACTGTGTCTCCGTTTTTCCCCCTTTCCCAAGTTTCCTTAGTATAAAGTATTAATTTTGCTATACTAAAGAGAAGAAACCATCAAATATTGTTGCATTATGGAGTATGGCCTACTAATATTAAAGGGTGTGTAGCTTTTTAGTGAGAATGATCTTTGGAATTGGCATAACTTCGTACTTTAGTCTTTTGACAATGAAAATCGATAAAAGTGACCCCTAACCTAAGTTTGTCCACTGTAAAATAATTTGGTCATTTCGTGAAAAATCAATCAATATCTTTATTAAGTTGAGGGGTTGATTTGTGAAAAATACCGTTTAAAAAGTAATCATTTACGTGACAATTTAACGATGATATTGACATATAACTGTGAACAAATTCATAGACCACTACTAATATCATGACTGTTTAGGCAAAAAAAAACCTAAAACAAGTAATGAATTCAGCGAAAACATTGCGCTGCAGTGTATTTTAAGACACATGCCAAAAACAAATAAGCAATAGCTGTAGGTCCCAACTCTACTGTCGACTCTGCAGTTTGTACTTTGTACTCAGACTCAGGCGGGGAACACTATCTGCAATGGAGGCGCCGCCATTCGCCTCTTCCACCAAGGCGCTACCGTTTCGCTCATCCTCCCCTTCCTCCCTTCTATTCCTTCCCAAAACTCGCCTCAATTTCAGACGTCTCACAAGCTTCTCCGTCCGTGCCTCCGCCGCCGCAGATTCCGGTGCTCCCTCCCCTCTCTCTAATATGTGTTTTAGTAAATCATTAATTTCAATAATAATTGAGTTTGTTTGAATAATGAAACAGTGGTGACTCTGCTCGACTACGGCGCCGGCAATGTTCGCAGCGTGAGGAATGCCATTCGCCACCTTGGCTTCGACGTCAAAGATGTAATTTTTCTCTTCTTTTTTGGTCAAATATCTATCGTTTCTTGGTTTCTCTTTACCTGAATGCTGACAATTTGCTTACATGTGCATCAATGTAATATACTTGTAAATAATATCTTTTGTAATGTTGGGTAAATTGTATTCCTTTTGTGTGTTACAGATTTTATTAGAAATTTAGAATAGAAAAGAAAGATGTCGGAAATCAGTTTCGTGTAAAGGATAGTAAATAATTGAGTTATGTTTTAACAGAAGTTCGAAATGTAGGTCCAAACACCGGAAGACATTCTGAATGCCGAACGCCTAGTTTTTCCTGGTGTGGGTGCTTTCGCTGCTGCCATGGATGTGCTGAATAAGAATGGGTATGTGTTTCTTTTCTTTTATATCGGATTCTACTAGGATCAATTGTTCGTTGAGTCCGTTCAAATGGATTAGTGACAAAGAAGGGATAAAGTGCATATTCGGAGAATGGGAAATGTGATTTAAGTTACTCATGTTCAAAGAAGCATCGTGACAATGATTGGTAGTTAGTTTATCTCTCACTTGTAACTAACCATATAATAGTTGCTTTTTAAATGGTGGAGAAATTTCAGACCTTTAATGTTTTTTTTAGGATGGCGGAAGCAATCTGTTCATATATTGAGAAGGATCGACCATTTCTAGGCATTTGTCTTGGACTTCAACTCCTTTTTGAATCCAGTGAAGAGAATGGACCAGGTCAGTGCTTCATGCCTCATTTTTCACCCACTTTGTTTTTCAATTTTTGTAATAAATCATCTAGATGGATCTCGTCGTGGAGTATTCACTTGTAGTTAGTTGGATGGAATGATTTATAAGGCATTGGATTTCTAAATAAGGCTAACTATAAGAACACAAATATCACGTATTGAAAAGGATTTGGAATAATTTGATACAATGTATTAGAGATGGATTTGCAGTTGCTGTATAAAATGATTCATCTGACATGAATGATTCTTTTCGTTCCATGTATTGTAAAGTCCAGTTAATGGATTTAGTTATATAATGGTACCTAAAATCCCTAGAATAGATATCACTCTTCCGATATGATAACATTTTGCTTTTCATACTGGCATACAAGCAAATATTGAGGATGCAGCAATCCAGTCGTGAGTTATCGTGATAATGAAAGCCTCTAGTTGTTATGTGCTATCATAATTAGCGACGATTGTGGGAGAGAGCTTGGTTTAAGGAGATGGTGATAGAAACAAATTAATGTGAATTTAAATATATCTAACAATATTATAGCCTTTGTATTTTTATCTATTTAACTTAGTTATAGTTGAACTGATGTTATACATGTCTCAGTGAAGGGTCTTGGCTTGATACCCGGAGTGGTTGGGCGTTTTGATTCATCAAATGGTTTTAGAGTTCCACACATTGGATGGAATGCTTTGCAGATTGAAAAAGACTCATTAATTTTGGATGATGTTGGAAGCCATCATGTCTATTTCGTTCATTCTTACAGAGCCAAGCAAGTATGTCTTATTCTCCTATTTTACAGAAAGTAGTTTGTGTTTCATGTATCTGATACATACTTCTACTAAGAGTACATTGATTTGTACATTTACTGGGTGTGACATAACTGTGTACCAATTTTCAGTCAGATGAAAACAAAGACTGGGTAATGTGCATGCAGTTCAATTCCACCCGGAAAAGAGTGGAGGCAAGATATCATTCCTCTCTCCTGTCTGTTATAGATTTTAATGGTAGTCCAAAGTGTACAGGAATTGTAGGAATGTTTCATATCTTGTTTCTTTTAGTAAAGAGGTAGCAGATTTTATCTCACATGACTTTCGTAACCCCTATAGCGAGGAACTGAAGCAGAAAACTGAAAGTCAAAGAGGCTTTTAGTTAGAAGCCCCAAACAACATTTAATTTTAGCCAAAATTCAGAAAGACAAAATTAAATGCAAAATTTACTCAACTCTCAAAAGTAAAGAAAGAAATGAAAATTAAACTCTTGAAATTTTCTGTAGACTTTAAAAACTTATCATTTTCTTGCCTAGATTGAAGAGATCAAGTTCCTGTTTAAGGGTTAGGCGGTGGATCAGTCTGACCTTTGCTGTGTAATTTTGGCATTCTGAGATCTATTTTATAGACTTTTGTTCCAATTCACTTTATCCATACATGAAATGTGCTTTGGATGTATTTTCATGATGTGAAGGCCTATTATTGACATCAATATTAACTGAATTTGAATGTTTAGATGTTGGTCTTTCGATATTGAGAAGATTTTTGTATCCAAGGGCAAATCTGGAAAGGGTAACCTTTGTACTTATGAGAAATATGCTTCCCATACATTGACTACGTTTAACCATCTAACAATCTGAGATGTTCTTGTGAAGACAGAAGCCCACTGAAAGGAAGGCTTTGAAACTTGCTAAGAGGGTAATTCTTATTGACTTATTTTATAGTAGTTTATCTTTTTAGTGGTGGGGGAAGGGGATTCAATTTTAATCCGACCTATAATATTGTAGTCCAACTTACAATATCATATGTTGGACTCAGATTATCACTTAGCTTGTTGTCTGTCATATGCTGACTGTGAAGGTTGTCCCTAAATTGTATTGCTTAGGTGATTGCTTGTCTTGATGTGAGGATGAATGACAGGGGAGATCTTGTTGTAACCAAAGGTGACCAATATGATGTAAGAGAGCACACAAAAGAGAATGAGGTATTGCAACAATTCTTGACACTTTCCTTATACGTTTTTGGTGATTTTTATACCTTGTTTCTGGATACAAATCGTCATGCTTACAAAAGATATTATAAATCCCATGAGTGAATAATAATTTATCTCAGTCAAAATTTATAAGATCTAGTTCAATAAGCCCCACTTATGGATCTTACTGTAGATTCTTTGCTCGTTTCAAGCACTTCTGGTTTGATAGTTGATACCATTTTTTCCCTATTTGAGCATGTGACCTGCTTTAAAAAGGATCAGAAGCAGCACCCGAAGAAAGCATATCTTTGTTTTGACGGAATATTGTTATTAGTTAAAAAGAAAAGGGTTACTTTTTCTATTCATTGGGGTTCTTGTTCTATCATGACTATTCAAGATCTTACTTGATATCTTTTCATATTCTTGATATGGTTCAAATTATTTTTGTTATATCATGAAAATTGCTTTTATGTCTGCTAATCAGAAACTTTAATAGGTGAGAGAACTTGGTAAGCCTGTGGAGCTTGCTCGACAATATTACAAGGATGGGGCTGATGAGGTATGCCTCCTTAAGTTTGAACAAAATTCACTGCTTATATATTATCAAAGAGCCATAGTAACCTGCTGAAGTCTTGGTTTTGAAATTTTCAGGTCAGCTTTCTAAATATTACTGGTTTTCGAGACTTCCCTCTGGGCGACTTGCCCATGTTACAGGTTTGCAATAGAAAATCCGTTAATGTTTGACTTGAATCTTTCAGTTGTGACACAATTGAGAGTTCTCCGATTTTAAAGCTGGATTGTTACATGTTAATCAATTTCCTATGCTTTCATGCTTTGTAGGTATTGAGATATACATCAGAAAATGTTTTTGTACCATTAACAGTCGGAGGTGGCATCAGAGATTTTACAGATGCAAATGGCAGGTATAATCTTAGGTGTAAAATTTTGATGGACCAATAATTGTCTTTTCTTGCACGTTTCATCGTTCCTGCATATGTTTTTCTCTAGAGAAACTCAATCCAATAGCTTCAACTCAAATTATATATGCCAATTAAATGTATCAGTATGGAGTCTATGGACATGGATTATAGGTTCACTTTTTTATTTTTCAGGCACTATTCTAGTTTAGAAGTTGCTTCGGAATATTTCAGATGTGGGGCTGATAAGATTTCTATTGGAAGCGATGCAGTTTATGCTGCAGAAGAATATTTGAGAACTGGAGTATGCAATAACTTTCGCTGTTTCAAATTCAGATCTGTACAATCCACATCTATGTATGCCTCTCTCATGGTTGTTGAACTGACTTTTCAGGTGAAAAGTGGAAAAAGTAGCTTAGAGCAGATATCTAGAGTTTATGGAAATCAGGTAATATGTTTTCCAGTAGATGCATCCTTGCTTAACATTCTTTTGAGTTAATCTGCACAATTTGACATGGTATAAGAAGTCTCAGTATACATTTTGTTATATTCCAATTAATAACAGCAATGCAAAGTGCCAGTCACTCCCCCAAATTTATCATTTTCCTTGGCTGGAATTGTCCCTGCATCCGTTTTTGAAGCATTTTTTAACCCTCAGAGAATTCATTATGGTTCTTGTAGGACCATAACTTAGGAAACAAGAGTTGATAAAGAAGCTCATCTCATTTTGTTCTTTCTGCTTTTACGTGTTCTGAATTTATTGACGGTGAAGACTTTCTGTATGGAGTCTTGACTGACTAATTAGTCATGGTCACCTAGACGGTTGTAATTATGTCTGCCATTATGTCTTAGTCTTGCAGAAAGCATGGATCAATGTTTTTATATGATGCAGGCTGTGGTCGTGAGCATTGATCCTTGCAGAGTGTATGTTAAAAATCCAAAAGATGTAGAGTTCAAGACTATAAGGGTAGCAAACCCAGGTAAGGGGCCATAACTTCAAATTTTTCTTTCCTTGTTTCTCCTACTTGGATATGCCATTGATCTTCATGTTTTATAGAGTAAAACCATGTGTTAAAATTTCTAGGAAAGTTGTAAAGAAATAAATTCTCTTAATGTTAATTTCAGGTCCAAATGGAGAAGAATTTGCATGGTACCAGTGCACAGTAAGTATTCTTTTCCTTTGCTTTCTTTACCTATGTACTACTGTTCAAAGTTAAAACATGATGCATTTCTGAAGCATGCATATTACATGGAATTGCTTCATTTAATTAATCCCCATAAAATAAAAAAGCAACAAGAATCCCCTGAACCTCCATGTCTGGGAATTTCCTTTAAAGTATGCGTAGTCTGGCATTAATTATGAGCTCTAGAGACATGATTAGGAGTATATATTGTTGATTTAAGATAGTCGCAGGTAGAATTTTAAGTTCTTCACAAGGGAGAAAGGAACTTAGAATAACTTATGTCATTTATTTTTACTGCGCCCACATGGCTTTATCTGTTTGTGCTCCATTGAATTGTTCATTATTCTAATTTAACTTGTATTATGATACACTGTGAGACATTTCTGTGCTTCAATTGTATGTTAAATATATAATTGGCTGGACGAGAGGATGAACTTGGTTGTCAGATGCAACAGTTAGAGATCCTTATAACAAGATTTTCCTGATTATATCTTGAAAATATCTGTTGTTTGTTCTTCAGGTTAGCGGTGGCCGAGAAGGCCGACCAATTGGAGCGTATGAGCTTGCAAAAGCAGTTGAGGAGCTTGGAGCTGGAGAAATACTGCTAAACTGCATTGATTGTGATGGTAAAGATTACTATTGCTTTCCTCAAAACTTTTTCTGTTACAAGTTAATTTCTTTTTCGAGCATAACCCTTCTTTATAAAATGTATACATAAAGTTATTCATTTGTACAATGAATGCTATCTTTCCCCTGCTAGTTTTAGTTTCTCAAACTTCCCAAATGTTTGAAACTATATATTTTGTTCTGGAAGGCATTGCTGTCACTTACAATTTTCTTTTACTTCATTCTCAAACGAGTTTGTTGGATTTTCATGCTTATGCCGAGTCTTCGATGCTTTCAGGTCAAAAGAAGGGATTTGATATAGATTTAATAAAGCTGATCTCAAACGCTG
This sequence comes from Malus fusca, assembly GCA_035220775.1. NCBI lineage: Eukaryota > Viridiplantae > Streptophyta > Magnoliopsida > Rosales > Rosaceae > Malus > Malus fusca. The sequence continues at coordinate 30,053,762 of CM069069.1, forward strand.
TGAACATTCCTGTGATTGCTAGTAGCGGTGCTGGTTCTGCTGAACACTTCTCCGAGGTGTTCAGGAAAACAAATGCATCGGCTGCCCTAGCTGCCGGCATTTTTCATCGGAAGGAGGTATAGCTTTTGAACATTTTATATGACTTGTTAGCATCTAGGTGCTGATTATCATTGTTAATACTCTGATTATAATCCTTGCAGGTGCCTATTCAGTCAGTGAAGGAACACTTGTTAAACAAACGCATAGAAGTCAGAATCTGAACCCAGCGTTGCCGAAAGATGTAGCTCACCGACTCCTTTTTTATCGCAAAAAGAAAAACGTTTTAAGAGATGTCGGAGTCCGTCAGTCTGCTAAGCGGAAACTTTTTAACTCTTTGACCCCGAGCGTGTGCCTTCATGTTATGGCAGCGATTTCTCCATCGAAATTTCGAGTTATTTAAACAGGGCACCCTTAGATTTTGTGGATTTTTGCAGAACTAATCGTATGTAAATTTTGCAGTCCTGCATTTTACAGTATGATGTTATGTACTACTCGGCAAGTGAGACTTTTCAATATTTGTATTTGCACCTAAGTTTATTTGTGGCTGAGTAATTTAGCTCCTCCGGTGCATTCCTTCGCCATCTAAGGTTAAATAAAAAGAGAGAATATCATATCTCGTATCTGACCGTTAAATAGTGAATATATTAAGTAAATGCATATAACGCAACCAGTTGCAAAGTTTTGATTCAGCATTTGCAAATGGGGGCTTTAGATCGATCCAAAAAATCAACAAAGTTATTAGGTTATGTCCACTGTTATCTTTCCTCCACTTTTATTTCTTTTATACTCATTACATATATATTTTATAAATATTAGAGATAAATAAAAATCTTCTAATTTCATGCATAACATATGACCGTAACTTAAGTAACAAATATATGAATTATTTATACCTTTATGTAACATCCCACATCGCCCAGGGGAGTGATCCTTAAATGTATATTCCTATCCCTACCTAGCACGAGGCTTTTTGGGAGCTCACTGGCTTCGGGTCCGTAAGAACTCCGAAGTTAAGCGAGAAGGAGGCCAGAGCACTCCCAGGATGGGTGACCCACTGGGAAGTTGCTCGTGAGTTCCCAAAAACAAAACCGTGAGGGCGTGGTCGGGGCCCAAAGCGGACAATATCGTGCTACGGTGGTGGAACAGGCCCGGGAAGTGAGCCGCCCCGGGCCGGGATGTGACATATAAGTAAGATATAAAACTTAACTAAAATGTACAAATATATAATATACCTACAAGCAAGACACATTAATTTGTGTTACATCCCATTTATAGGTTTTTTTTTTTTAATTTTATAATCTACCTCTATAAGCGAGACACATTATTTAATGGATTGTCTAGAATTGACTAATGGATTTAAACACAATGACCAATTTGGCCAAATTGAAAACACAGAGACTAAATTGGCTGATAGAATAAAACACAAGGACCATTTTGCCTTTTTTTTTTTTTTCTGAGACAGGTTGATTATAAAAAAGAACTATCATATAAGAAGATAAATACAATTAACTTATAATATAAGTTGATTATAAAAATAAAAAATAAAATCTATAAATAGAGTTTAGAACAGTGGGAATAACGAGAAATGTGACGACCCGTCCCTAATTTTCCTATGTAGTTTCTCCCCGAATATGTGTATTGACGATTATGCCTTATTGGCAAGTGACGTGGACTTATTCTTATCGTTTTCCTTTTTATTTCTCGCTATCGCATTTAAATTGTACACGCTAGTACGAGTATGCGTAAATTTTAAAGTGTAAAATATCTACTTCGGATAGATTTCGATTTCCTTTTACTGTAGGAAATCTGAAAAGCTATCCTTGGATTTCTTTTAAATCCTACCCGTGCACCCTTCATCATTCAGTCTCCACTATCCTACTTCCCTTCATCATTCAGTTTCCACTATCCCATTTTTCTGTATGTTCTGTCCCCTCCCTCAATCAGAAAAACATATTCCTCTCTCTCTCTTCTCCCTCTCCCACGCCACATTCTTCTTCTTCTTCCTCTCTGCAACAACCACAAAACACACCAAAACTCACAAACGTGACAAACCAACCACATCATCATGCTCATCTCAGTCCCACGATCACAACCATGTTCTTAAAATCTGGTGTGGACGAGTTTTGAACGTCCAACTCGGAAGGTCGACTCGGCGAGTTCGACATATCGATTTTCAAGCCATTTATGGCTTAGGTAAGCCTTGAGAAACCTCTAGAACCTTCATTTCACTTCTATGGGTTGTTATTGATCCTTTGTTTGTGTTTTGAACGTGTGGTTTTACCCAGAAATTCGAGAAGAAGGAAAACCCGAAGTTTTTCGTTCAAGAACCGTGGCTATTTAGTCACTTTCAAACCATTTTTCTGGTCAACCTAGACCACAACTGGACTTCTTCTAGGTACAAACTTATTCTATACATTCCTAACTTAAAAATGGCTTTTGAATCACTGAGTTTGGTTAAGTAACGAGTTAGAAATCAACTCTGGAAGTTAGGAAGAAAATTTCAGTTTCTGGAAAATTTGTAACCGTGGTCGTTTGGCCACTTTCAGACCAAATTTCCAAACAACAAGGACTAGATTCGAACTTTCTGTAAATTGGGATCTGTAGATCACATTCCTAGCTTTAATTTGGCTTTTGTAGAAGTGAATTTGGTTGAGAATCGAGCTAGTTATGGGCTCTGGAAGTTGGGCCAAAAATCTGCAAAACTGCAGATTTTCGCAAAGAAGGTGAGTACAGTGTACTCGCGGGGGCGCGTGTGCACCGAACCTTTAGGCGGCGCGTGGGGGCGCGTCCGGCCTCCGATCGGCGCGTGGTTGACGCGTGTGCGTTCGTGTCGTCGAGTAGATCTATTTCATATATTTATACCCTCAGTTTGAGCAAACGATTAGCGTTTTATGTAGGTTTCCGTTATGTACGTTAATTAATGATATTTAGTTATTTCACATATAGGGGAAACTTATTCCGAGGATTTTCGAGGCCAAGCTAGGCTCGGGGGCTACGACCCAACGACGTACTTGTGAGTGGGCAGTTGTTTTATACCTATATATATTTATAGTTTCCATAAATGCGTATTTACTTCACTTTTACGCCTATATTGCCTAGTATCATTATTGTGATATAAATTGTGATAAATGCTGTTGTATGGTTGTGATATTACTGTTATGGCATTCATACATACTTGTATACATGCTCATCTTGCTGCACCCGGTGTTAGTACTCGTCCCAGGGCCAGGGCCAGTCTTTCACGTGTATGTTCACATCCGCACCGTTTGCTCACCTTGGATCCAAGTTTAGGTGCCAGTCTTGTCGGGTAGATTGCATTAAGCAATCCGACTTGTATGTGATGTGCTTTTGCACCAGTCTTCACGTGATCGTAGTACTAGAGCATATTGATTACACCCAGTCCTGTTCGTGTCAGAAACCATCTGTTCGAACTTGTGTGTCAGCTTAGATGGATGAGCACTTAGTTATATTGATTATCACATGATTATTATTGTGGCATATGATACATCTTTGACTAGGCATATTTCTGGTTATATGGTTGATATATTGGATTTCATACTTACGTAGTATGTTTTGAGGAAACTATACTTGTTTTACGGCGAGTGGTTAGTATATTCAAAGATAAAGGTTTTCTTATAAGCATTGTTTTGCTGACCCACTCAACTTTGTTTTTCGCCCCTCCAGGACCTAGATAGCTGTATTCTCTGTGGCACTCGAGGAATTACGGCAGTTCTGACATTTCCTTCTGTTTAGACGTACGAACTTATCACTACTATGTAATAAGTGTACTTTGGGTTGCTTTGACTACTCTTTCGTAGTCTCACTGTCTATTACGCTCTGAATAATTGTAGTGGGTTCAACCCACGAATTGCGCACTCTTTCACTGTTTAGTTCTAATTAGTTTTAATTTTATTCACTTTTTGCATCACTTACCCTTATGGTTACGTCACCTCACGGTGACGGCCAGCATGCTTTGACCTTTCCAGGTCGGGGTGTGTCAAGAAATAACAACAACAAAATTAAGAATAAGAAGAAATAATTAAAGAGATAATGAAAGAAATTTATTTTTTATAATAAATTTTATCATTAAAGAGATAATTATTGATAATAAAATTCTAAATTATGGGATTTGACTAGTTTTAATAAATTGAACTATTCCTAATATACTAAATAAATTGATCTTGCAAGTATAATTCTTCATTGAATAAAGACTTGTATTTTATCAAAAAGAAGAAAGACTGTAATTTGTCCAATTTCCAATTGTGTTCTAGCTAAATATACAAAACCAAAATTAATTAAAAGAGCTTGCTTGCAAACTCCTCTTTGACCTGCTTCAATCTGGAAGCCAAAGACTCAGAACTCGCCAGATCTCTGAGCTCCGAAATGCTCCTTCCGAGCTGAAGCGCCACTTTCACTTCGAACACCCCCCCATTCTCCCTCTTTCCCCCAGCCTCCCCTTCCTTCAACGCCGACTCTATCGTCTCCTCCATCAGCTTAAAAAACCCAGCAGAACTCCTATACATCTCAAACACCATCCCCACCTGCCCACCGTGCTCCAAACTATTCACCACCACACCCAAGCCCCCACACACCACAGCCAGCACCGCACCCCACCACCCGACAAACCCATCACACCCTACAACCCCCGCCCCAGCCGCCGCAAACACGGTCAGCATTGGCCCACACATTGCCAGAACCTTGTTCACCTTCAGCACTACATTGCTCAGCCTCACGTATTCCGCACCATCTTTTCCTCTCACCACACCCAACACGCCCTTCATTTCCTCCTCCAACTTCTCATCCCAGCCGTTCCTCTCTACCTCCTCCTCGCCCGCCTTCTCATGCCCAGTCTCGTGCTCCTCCGGCCACCACACAGCGGGCTTCACGTGGGACGGGAACTTCTCGATCATGGTTCCCAAAAGAGGAAGTGGGTAGGCCTTGTCCAATGCCAGCACCTTCTCCATTGCAAGTTTCACGTCCTTTGAAGTCGGAATTTTCAGAAACAGCGTCGTTTTGATCTCTTGGTGAAGCCGTTTGAACAGCCTGGAAGCGTTTCTCTGTTCTTCCGCCAGCTGGGAAGGCTGGATTTTGTTCATCACCAGCAGAATCCCGGTGACGGAAATGTAGAGGAGGCCAGCAGAGAGCTTGAGGGGCAGAATGGACGCTCCGGATCCTGCTGCTGATGCGAGTCCGGCCATGATCGCCGCCGTGGCTGTCATTCCGTTCACGGAGTTCAAAAGTAGGGCGTTCCAGTTGTCCCTCTGAGCACATATGTTCTTATGCATTTCTGCTCTGTCAGACACAATCTCCATTACTGCGTACAACTCTTGCACCAAATTCGAATCCGAATTTGGTTCGTTACGATTTGATTTTTTCTTGTTTCCGAATTTTGGGTTGTGTTCTAAATCAGTTGAAGTAGCTGCTAGATTTAATTCATTCACAAGGAGCTGTCTAGGAACTGAGAGAGAGGATGATTTTTGGAATTTTGGTGTGTGAAGAGTGGCTTTTGTGTTTCTAAACGTAGCTGAAGAAAAACGAGAAGAAAAACAAAAAGAAGATTGAAGCGTAGCCATCGAGAAATGCTGCAAAATTGGTAGGGTTTGCCACTCTGCTATCAAACTTGAGATTGATGGTGTTTTTGGTGAGGAATTGGTTGAAATTTTATAGAGAGGGAATTGAGAGAGTACCACGAAATGGGCGTAGGGTCTTGTTTTGTGTTTGACTCATGTTTGCACCTTTTTCCGGATCCTTGCGCAGATCCACTTTGTCAGGATTTCGGGATTCTGTAAATCATGTTTGTTCAGTGTAAATCGTGCGGTTAAAAATTATTTTAAATATTTTTATTAAAAAATAAACATAAACAGTACTTGATAAAAACTGATAGCACGATATACGGTGAACGGACACGATTTACGAATTTTCGAAATCCTTGTAAGGAGGAACCCGCGAGGATCCGGACTCGTAAGTTTGGGGCTTGAGAGAGTCAAATTTTGAACACTCTTCTAGGTTGTCTTGTAGTCCATGTCTCTACAGACGACTACGAACCAATTAAAAAATGTAATTGACGTCCGAACTGAAATTAAAAAATTATCATGTGTTGCATGCCAATATAACAGTCTTCACTTTTCAATTGTGAGTGAAAAGTTTGGTCCAAGGTTTAACGCGGGGTTTGGTGATCTACTACTAACATGTGAAACTAATCTCAACTTAAATCACCTGTGTTGATGTAGAATTGGGTTAATATCGGATCAACTTAGATCTGACCTTAAAAGTATACAACCACACAAGAACAGAAGATATATCGTGATTCACCCTGAGTTGAGGCCAAGCCCACATTGGTCTAGCCTCTAGTTTTACTGAGTAAATGTCGGTAACATTATACATGGAGACTTGTTGGCTTTGAGAGAGTAAACAGGCTAGAGTTCCCTTCTCTAGTGAGGGTGAGGGGGCCCTTTTATAAACAAAGGGTTTGCCCTCGCCTTTTACACCGCTCATGTCTGCTAAATAGTGAGACTCAAATAATAACCTGCAAAACCAATAGGTGTGGAGTTCTATTACAAAAAAGCATGGGTGAAATTATAAAAAAAAAAAAAAAAAAAAAAAAAAAAAACACTCAATATTAAGTGGCATTTTAGCCAAAATGGTCCCTGAGATTTGCATAACACATCACTTTGGTCCCTGAGATTGAAAATCATTAGAAATGGTCCATGAGATTGTCCACCATCCATTATTTTGGTCATTCTGTTAAAAACTATGTTTTCTTAACCAAATTCGACCTATAATATATCAAAATGAAGATAGGAAAGTGTAGAACAAGATTATACCTATTTGGAAGCCCAATGGTTCCCGGAGATGGCCGAAAAATAGCCTGAAAGGTGACTGGTCCGTGGGAAACTGGAAAACTCACCGGAAACTAGGGCTGGGCAAACGGGCCTAGGACCCGCGGGGTGGGCCGGTTCCAGTCAATTCGGGGTGGGTACGTGGCGGGTACAAATTTTGTAAACTCAAAACGGGGCGGGGCGGGGCGGGGCGAGTCTATGTAATTGTCGGGGCGGGCCGATTTCAGATTTCTCAAAAAACAGGGGCCCCGGCCCGGACCGTTGTTACCGTCCATTATATGGAGATTAAATCTCCACCATTGACTTAAAACAAATCTCACTCTCGGTCTTTCTCTCTCTCTCTCTCTCTCTCTCCCCTCTATCGATATTACCGAAGTCAGTGGACTCTCCTCTCTCGATCTCAAATCCCCAACTCAAGCATCAATCTGAAAGTCTCTATCCAAACTCCGACTACCACCGTTCATCATCGTGACTTCGGTTTCTTCGTCGGTCTAGATGTGATGTTCGCTGCAAGGACGCCAATAGGGCTCTGGCAAATATGATCAAGAAGGATGAGGACAACACCGCCTCCCTCGACGACCTCACGGAGAAGGAGATCGGCGTTCTCGCCGACTGGGGGAAAAAGTTCGAAGCTTACCCAGTTATTGAGGTTTCCATTGGTGTTATCTCTCTGGTTTGTTTCTTGATTTCAAGCTGTTTATGAGGATTCTAAGTAAAAAAAGGGATCCAGAGAAGGAACACTGCTTTGGAGCTAAACTGTGGTATATTGTTAAACTTTGGATTTTGATCAATTGGGTTATATTGTAATGCAATCTTAGGAAATTAGTCATCTGGGTGGGTTGTCTAAAATTATTAAAGTTCGTTGCTTTGAAGGTTTTTCCTAAGGAGATCAACTGGGTTATATTGAATTTTGAGATTTTCGGTGAATTGGTTATAGTTGAACTGGGAAATTTGAAAAAAAAAACCCCAGCAAATCTTAAAGAACTCTAACAGGTCTCGATCTCGTGGGCGACACGGAGGATTTGAGCTTGAAGGCGAGAGCGGAGGGGACACCGACATCTCCTGGAACAGTATTTAAAATGCACTTGATTGTTACTTTTAACTGCTGATTCTTTCCCCCTATATATAAATTGCTTGCAATTTTATCTCCTCCAGTAATACCTTTGTTCGAACGAATGGCATCTGTTTTGATATTATTACACATGTTGTTCATATTCATCCATTTTTGTGTCCTATCATGCTTGTTGGCGGTGGTGTGTTTTGGTAGAGTATACGCTTGTAAGAGTTGGTGAATAAATAATTTTTATGGTGACAACAGATCCTGAAGAAATGAGGCGAACACAAGAAGAAATGAGAAACCAAGGCGTTCCATAACTGACAAGTTTGTTACCTGGTGCTGCGAGGAGTTAAAGATTAAAATGGAGAAGTTGGAACCCTCTCTGCAATAGAGGACTTACGTTTTCCTGTCCAGATTCGAGAGGGCAAAAGAAGAACAGAGAAAAAAAAATTGAGAGGACCCGGGAACCCGGCCTAAACTAGCCCGTTTCAAACGGGCCGGGTTATGTCCGGTTCTTAGATTAGAATTTGTTATACCCGCCCGGCCCGGCCCGTCCCGTTTCTTTTAAATCCGGGTCCAGTCCGGCCCCTTCAAAATTGGGCCCGGCCGGGCCCGTGCCCAGCCCTACCGGAAACTAGGTAAACTTTAAACATTCATAACGTCTTCAATACTCAACGAAATCGAGTGATTCAAAAACAAAAATCATACTTCTCGACGAGATGAAGAGAATGGTACCTTTCTCGATGGCTAAATCGCCATGGTTTGCCCGGAAAATGGCTCAAAAGTGGCTGTCTTGGTCTCGAGTTTGCCACTTTCGAGCCGTTTTCTGCCCAAACCACGGCAAATTAGCCGTCAAGACAGGTACCATTCTCTTTGTCTTGTTGAGAAGTATGATTTTCATTTTTGAAAATCTATTGGGCTTCCAAATAGGTATAATCTTGTTCTACACTTTCCTATCTTCATTTTGATATATTATCAGTCGAATTTGGTTAAGAAACGATTGAGTTATGAAGCTTTGAAAATTGCCCAAACTTTCGGCCAAGAGCTCTAGGACACTTAATGGAGTTTTTAACGGAATGACCAAAATAATGGATGGTGGACAATCTCAGGGACCATTTCTATTGATTTTCAATCTCAGGGACCAAAGTGATGTGTTATGCAAATCTCATGGATCATTTTGGCTAAAAAGCCATATTAAGTTATTGTCTAAATCTTACGTAGAGAAAATTTAGATTCCTACTAGACTTACTAGACTTTGTATTACTTGGGGAGCAAGTTATTCTCTCCCTCTTATTCCTGTAAATATGGGCCCTAGGCATGAGGAATATTAATCACATAATCCTCAAGCCTTTCTCTTCTCTATCTCTTTACTTTCTTCTTCTCTATTCAAATTTAGGTCTCTTGAGTGGTTATGTATATTAGGACCATCCGTGAATGTCTACCAGGTGGTTATGTATATTACGACCATTCGATTTATTGAGGCACACATGTGGCCGACTCAACCGCTAGGCTTGCATTGGAAATTATGTTGTGGCATGACCACTTAGGACACCCATGACGAACTATGATGTGCCATATTCTAAAAACAATTCATGGGCATCCCCTTCCCTGATGTATGGACATCGTTGATCGTTGCATTTCATGCGAAACATGTTCATTGGACAAGTTGCTCACTCATCAATTCACGAACAAGATTTGAACAGATCCTCCATCTTTTCTACAGCAAATTCAGAGGAATATTTATGGATTGATCCAACTAGCGGACCAATTAAATAATGTATGGTTTGGTTGATATATCGAAACATTGGTAACATGTTTATCCACACACAACACCATTTTCCTAGGTTTCTAGCACCAATATTAGGTTGTGGGCTCACCACCCCGATTATGCCATAAAGTCTAGAAGATTGGATAATGTTGGAGAGTTTACAGCGAAGAGTTCGATGGTTATTGCATTTCCCTTGGGTACATAAGTTGAAGATTTAATTCCTTATGTTCACACCCAAACAATCTCATAGGAACCATTAATTAACACCTTTACATGATCAAATGGATCTTGGTAGTGAGTGGACCAAGCTTCCGGTTTTCTGCATGCTATTTTTGGCTTTATTGCTGGTTACTAGGTATGAACCTAACATTTCGTATTTATGCGTTTGGATGTGCATTATATGTGCCAATTGTGCCACCAATGTGAAATTCCGTTCCCGGATTTCACTATTTAAAATTATGTATCTCATATGTAGTATTCATATTCGTAGTTTCGACGCGTTTATATTTACGGCGTATAAAATTTTTATTTGTAAGTAAAAAGATGAAATTGCCCCTATTGTGTTAAATGAGATTCTTTGTGGACGTACTTGATATTTTTATAATTTTTCAGATTTCTTTGCATATCTAGATAGTACGTGTCGATACAAACGCGTGGGCGCAAACAGAACGTAAATTGGAGTTATAACGAATGAGTTATTAAAGAACAAAGTCAAGGGCAAAATGGTCATATAATTATTAAATTTGGAAGGCTCCATATTTGTTGGAGTAGGAATGGCTGGGATGAAGCCACGTGTGTGGCAGTGATGGAAAGGTGAGAAGAGAAATGAGGTGTGAAACTGCCCAATCAGGGAGAAAAGGAAAGGAGAAAGAAAGGAGATGAGAATGAGAGGAACCGGAACTCAAAACCCTTGACCTAACGACCCGGTTCTTTCATAATTTTCGACGTCGATTCTGGCATTTTTCCAGCTATCCAAGGCTCACCACCACTTGCAATCTACTCAGCGTCATCTAAGCTGCCATTTCCACGCAAACTCGATGGCGATTGGAAACGATTTCACGACTAACAATCGTCGTCTTCTCTGGCACCCATGTCGGAGATACGTCGCTCTGGCAAGCTTCACCATCGAGGACCACCACCAAAAGACTCATTTCAATCTCAGGAGCAAGGCCCAAACATTAGATGAGGCATCAGAGTTCGTTTTGGTGACGAATCGAAGCTCACCATTTTCGGGGTTTCCGAAGCTTCGAGGGATTTTCCGGCCACTTCTCAATCGAACTAGGCTTCAGCCCAGGTATGAAAAATGTTCCTCTCCTTGAGTTGTACATTTCTGAAAAATTTGGTGAATTTTAGTGTTGGTCGAAATTTGGGGTTTCCATTTGCCGAAAACCGCCACCCGTGGCGGCACATGGTTAGTGGGCCGACTCTGCCTTTTTAAATTAAATTCGATGTTCTGATTTCAAATTTTATAACCATTTGATATAGTTCGATAGTTTGAACCTAGTATGAATATTACGCCACTTAACCATTTTATGATTCGACGATCCGACCGTTGGATTGTCACCAAACCTTAATATGTTATGGCACGTAATATTTAAGGACCATAGGAACTAACGGATTGGGAATTCAATGTACGGATCTTCCCAAATTGAATTTCTAAGTTTGTAAAACCAAACGTTGATAACAACCTAATTCTAGCAATTGGCAGAGATCCGACCGTTGGATCGTTCCTAAATTTTATAATATTGTTCTAGAAGATAAATGAGACCCTTGGAAAGTTACGGATAGGAAATCCATGGGCGGATGTTCTAGATTGACTTGTATAGGGTGTGGACCCCACCTTTGACAGATACTTGACTTTTGGTCAATATGCTACGAATTGATCTTAAATATTAAAATCAGTATTACTAGAGACTATGTAGGGCTTAGTGGACCTATATTGGTTAGTGAGTTATCCCAGATAATATATACACCGGTTTACGTGTATGGGACGTCATATTGTGATATATATGTGTTTAATTATCTTCTTAATAATGTGAATGATAAGTATGATAAATGTTATGACAATGTGATTCTATAATCCTATTAGAAGTATTATGTAGAACTTATATGCTTGTGTGACATTTTAGTTGGTGGCCATGCGAAGTTGATGGTGTAGGTGACTACGTTGTAACTCATAAGGGTTGAGGTATGGGTAGGTTGTGTGTTGAATTTACTACACCATGTAGCAGTGGTACATGGATGGTCCTGCTTGGTATATCCGCGATGGGAGACCATACGTATTCAGGGGTGATCATGCTTGGTATATCCGTGATGGGTGATCATCGCCTGCACGATTAGACTATGCTTATGGTTCTGCTTGGTATATCCGCGATGGGGGACCATACGCATTCTAGGAGTGATCATGCTTGGTATATCCAAAATGGGTGATCACTACCTAAAGCTATAGGATACAATTATGCTTGGTATATCCGCAATGAGGGACTGTTAGGGTTGATCATGCTTGGTATATCCGCAATGAGTGATCACTGTCTACGTTGTTAGACTATGCATATGGTTCTGCTTGGTTTATCCATAATGGGGGACCATACGCATTCTAGGAGTGATCATGCTCGGTATATCCGCGATGGGTGATCACTACCTAGAGTTAAGATGTGGTCCTGCTTGGTATATCCGCGATGGAAGACCATACGTATTTCAGGGGTGATCATGCTTGGTATATCCACGATGGGTGATCACTGCCTGCACGCTTAGATTATGCATATGGTTCTGCTTGGTATATCATAGGCTCTGCTTGGTATATCCGTAATGGGGGACCATACGCATACTACAGGTGATGAGGATTGGTTGTATTTGGAACATTTCGGTAGGTGCCATATTTTAGTTGGATTCCGTTGAGTGGTCCAGAATCTTTGCTCTTGCTCATTTTCATAAGGTTAGTCCGACCCTAATGGGGAGTAACCACAGTAGACCTTGTGAATATAAATGAAATTCACCATGTTATTACTTATAATCCAAGTGAGGTTTATGTAGAGTTCTTTAATTAAATTCATGAAATGATATGTTATTTCATTGATTGATTAACGTAGTTAGATGTTAATATCGTGTATCTTTGATTCATGGATTTGATTAATTGACGTGATTGTGGAGTGTCGTGGGATATGATTGTTATTATTATGAATAGATTAGTAGATCAATGTGGCTTGAGAATAATATTGTGCTTCGTTGGTTCTTTGATATGTTACATGTTGTGGATTGAGGTATCATGATGAAAACATAATGATTTATATGATGGATGGATGGAATGGAAATCTTGAATGTCATGTGGGTTTGTTATGTAGCTCTGGACCTAGTAATTTCATGCTTGTCAATTTCTAATGATTGATGGAGGAATGTTATGCCTTTCGGCTTGAACGAACTGTGATATATGTCGAATTGTAGCAAATGGTGAACTACAAATGGCTTGATCCCTTTTTAGGGTACGTAGGCAGTTTACGTAGGCAGTCTAACGAGGAGATTAGATGCAGCCATAAAGTATACGAAAAATTACTGTGGGATTTGATTCTCGAGTTATGCTTTGCCATATCCCGGATGCGGGGTAAGTTAGAGATACGAGTATTTGGAGATGTCACGTGTCGATCCTGGACGAATGTCGAGATCGAGGTGTGAACACAACCAAATTGGTGTTAAAGGGGGTTTTTTTTTTTTTTTACCTTAAAGGTATTATGGATTTGGTTTTATTCTATCCATATGCATCTCAAAATGAATCAACCCCCTTTGTTTTTAGGAATGATGCTTACCTTAGGGATTATGCTAACATAGACTATCTTAGAATCCAAACGGATTATGCTTACCTTGTGGGATATGTTGACACAGACTATCCACACAAGGCAAACAAATTATGTCTTTACCATTAGAAACATTGCAATATCTTAGAGGTCCATTAAACAAAACTTAGTTGCAACATCTTTGAACCACGAGCTCCTTACCTTGCATGAAGCCACATGTGTGCATGAACCGTCCGTCGTTCATCATATTCAAAGTACTTGCAATTTTTCATCCATTGTTGAGTCCCAACAACAATCCATGGAAACAACATTGAATGTGTTAACTAGATCAAGCAATGATACATCAACGAAGTCAGCGCCAACCATATTGCGTCATTCTCATATCATCATTAGCATTAGAAGATTGAAGTCAAGCAAATATCCAATCCTAAGACAACCTTGCCGACCTATCACATCTCGGCCCATGCCCCCACCATATCCCGGGCTTGACTCCACCGTAGCATGATATTGTCCGCTTTGAGCCCCGACCACGATCTCACGGTTTTGTTTCTGGGAACTCACACAAGAACTTCCCAGTGGGTCACCCATCATGGGATTGCTCTCGCGCAAACTCGCTTAACCTCGGAGTTCCGATGGAACCCAAAGCCAGTGAGCTCCCAAAAGGCCTCGTGCTATATGGAGATGGGCATGTACATATAAGGCACATCACCTCCTCTCCGTTGGTCGATGTGGGATGTTACACGACCTCTTCACGAAGTCATTTCCAAAGTCAATCCTCTAAAAGCTTGTTCAAGGAATTGGTCTGCGAAAATTTTCTCATTTGCAACACTTGCAGTTCTTAGGGAGAGTTTGTCGAACTCATCAGGAGTATCCTGAAATATACTCACTTGACTCTATTATACTTTTTTCCCTTAGTTCGAACCTGACGAGGTTTTGACAAGGCACCCATTCTGAAATGGTCATACTCTTGTGTGCATTTTCTACTACTTACCTCTTGAAGATGTTAAGTATGGACATGTTGCATTAACTCACCTCTTTCTTGTTAGACTATGGGCTTTCTCCTGTTAGGTTTTACCATAACCAAATTTTGGTGAGACTTACTCCTATATGTAATTTATAAGTGAGACTCGTATGTTTTCCAGCAGTGCCTACAAGACATCAACTACTTTTATCTTCAGCCTAAAGATCTGATGCGATTACTACTTGAGTATTTACACACTAAAAAGTTAGTGTTACAATTATTATTGGTATAGTGTGATTGTGTAAATCCTAAATAGATATAATTCAAGAATCCTTCAATAGACTAAAGGGTGAGCGCTACAATTACTATTATCATTGGTAACTAATACAAATCAATATAATTTGAGAAGAATAATTCTTGGGTACTCACCCACGAGTTATTACTGACTTAAGTACGTAATCCAACAGGAAAAAGACACGTGTCATTTAAACTTTCTGAAAAATTAGCCAATAACCAAACACACTAAATTTTCAACAAATCATATAACCAAACAATGACCTTCTTCCTCACCAAAACCTACTACCAGACCGTCCAATCTCATGAAGATTGAAGAGTATTCAAAAGGAACACTCCTCACCCGTCAAAACGAACCATTTTAATTTAGAGAAAACTCAATTTCATGAGTCCAAAAATATGGGTTCTTTTTGCACAGGGAGAATACTGTGGCTGGTTGTGATGGGGTGGAGTGGGATGTTTTATTCTTGTTTCTACCTTCATGTGAGATGCAGGTCCATGAATTCGGGCTAGGGGAGGTGTCTGGTGGTGGTGGGAAAGAACGACGCCTAGTGGTGCTGGGCGAGGGGCAGTGGCTGGTGGTGGTGGAATATGACGATATCCGGTGGTGGCGGGACAGTGGAAGAGGACCATGGTCGGCGGTGGTGGGAGAGGATCGTAGTTGGCGGTGGGAGATGTCTGTATTTGGTGAGCGAAGACGAAGAGGGATGTTTGGTTAGCGCAACAATGAGGTGTGATTTTAAATGACGTGTCCTTTTATTATTGGACCTTGTACATAAATCAGTATTTTGGGTACTCCCTAGTGAGTACCAAGTATTATCGATTTGAGAATATGGTCATATTTCATGACTATGATCGGCTTGGGATCAAGAGATAAATTTGTATTACATTGGATTACGTACTTAAGTCAGTACTATGGGTACCAAGTCCTGGGTTCGGCCCGGTATCACGAGTCTTGGGTTGCGGGGTTGCTGGTCGGAATGTCGAGCAACGGTCTAATGATTTAAAATGACAAGTAAGGGATAAAAGTTTTAATGAATTTATCCGCAATAATCTTTGCTTCATACTGTGAGAAGTTCATAAACAACTTAGTTGTAATAGCTCAAATGGCCGGCAAACTTACTAAAAAGGATAATAACTTTGTGTTGAATTATCACCTTGTTCTTTATGTTGGACTGTATCACCTTATTCAAAAACCATGTTCCACGATATTAAGAATTTCAACATAGCTTTATAAATGTATCACATGTAATCCATGTTACTACCCTTATCAAAGACAACATCGAATCACATTCGACAATTTATTGAATTCATATTTTACCAATATGTTTAATAGTCCTATGAAACATCAGCTTCCTATTTCGGAGCTGGTATTTGCACTCTAAAAAATTCATTCAAGTATAGTTTCTCTTATATTTTTTACATAAGAATGCATGATGACTTTTTTAAAGTGTGAAAAATAGCTTCATATTCGTATATTGTAAAGCAAAAACATCTAGACAACGGGGTCAATCAACTATTAGAATTAGAAAACGCAACCTGAGATCTCACTTAACAGATCAAAATCCTACCAAAATTCATGTCTTACGTATTCATTTTCCTCTAGCATATTAGATTTTTTCCAAAGACCCGAATCAAATCACGTACCACTACTGATGGGAGCTTCATATGTCGAGGAGAAGCCTCCGAGGGTCCTCCGCAACATCTTTTTATACGACACAAGAAGAAAACTGCCTCTCTTCCATCAATAAGCCTACTGTCATAGGTAAGAGCAAGGTAAAAATGATTGACCGGGGGACAATGTTGCCTCCAGCCACCATTGGGCGGTCAACTATTGAGTGCATACCCAAGATTGCTAACTGCCAAAGTAATCGCTTATGTGAGGTTAAATTTTCAATGTTGGTGTCTACCCAAAATAAGAATTCCATTTGTTCAAATAAGATTGTGTCAGAGACGCACCAGACCTGAGGGGGGTTGGTGATGGGGGTACTTAGAAGGCTTCCAGAAACTCCACCATTGGATATTGTAAATGTACCTCCAGCCATCTCATCCATTGATATAGATCCATCATTTGCCTTCTTTGAGAGGTTGTTGATTGATAGGATTTTACCGCCTACATAAATAGGGTTAAAATCACATAAATACTTGTAAGAGTAAAGAATGATGTAGTATATATGCTCAAGCAATGTCGTTCTCCACAAGAATTATTTTAATAATTTATGTAAAAACAATTCCTAATTAACTACTTAAAACTAAAAATTGAGAAAAGAGATTTTGAAATTGGGTAATATTAAAAACGAATTTTAATTAAAAACAAATAGTAAATTCTTCCAAAATTAATACGATAAAAGAAAAGAGGTTTAAATACCAATTTATAAAAACACTAGGGTTTCACCATCACCTAGTAATCCTATGTATTTTTACCAATTACTTATGATCTACACATGCCACTTTGAAGGTTAGGTTTTCCTAATATATATTATACTTGGAACCTCCAACATAGAACATATATCTAACATACAATCAGTCCGGACGTTCGGATCAAATATAAACATGAGAGACTCATTATGTTTTATGAAAACCCTTTGAAAAACCATGCAACCCTTAAGACGTGGTGTTCATCTTAAGTGAAATTACAATTATTAACCACAAGAAGCCGCCAACGTCAATTTCAAGGAACCTTCCGACCAAAATTGCATCAAATTATTTTTCTAAAGATCCTAATGGTGATCAAGCATTAAGACAATTAGACAGTTTAAAATGGTGATCAATAATTCAAAGCATGCATGCAATCAATCATAAGCAATTAAATAGAAATTACATATTCTTGCTAAGGCTCGTGGCCTCGCCCTAGCAAAACGGATTAGCTACGCATATTCATAATTAAAATCATAAAAAATATTATTATAAAGAAAATGATTGAAAACACCTTAAAGTAAAAGTCTGAAAATCCTCAAGAACCCTAGCCAATTTCTTTGTCTCCAAAGTCGCATAAAAGAAAAGGTTCAACAAAACTAGGGCCGGCTAAAACCTTATATCCTACGCTAAAGCCATCACATAATCCCTAAAACATAGTCTTTTGTTCCAACTAGGAAACCAAATAATAATAAAATATCTTAGAAAATAAAGTCCTAATTAAGCTAGGAGAATCTGCCATGTAACTGTCCAGCCACATTTTAGCCTCAAATCTCGTCCAAATCCGGCCCATGATAGCTTGTTTTGAAGATCGGAACGTTCTAAAAAAAAATCTCCAATAGGCCTCGAACCCATCAGATGTCATCTTGGGCTCCAAAAATGCAATTCAAAATCCAAAAAGTCACTTTTCCAGCACCGCGCACTGCTCTTTTATTCTATCACCAGAAAATCACCGCTTGTTAGAAAAATTCCAAATTTTGATACGATCCAAGTGACTCACGAACTTCTCCAACTGGAATTACTCCAAAATTCATCCATTTGATAACGTTTTGTTCCAGAGGAAGCCGAAAGTCCTATATTGAAAATACAATTCAAAGTATCAAAATTCTTCCAAAATAATAACCAAAATATACCAAGAATAGGATTAAATATATAATATAAAATCAACTCATCATTGATCTCCTTATCTATCTCAGCAAAATTCATTTTATCAGCGTTGCGGATAACTGCCAAAACGAGGCCCTGCAAGAAAACAGTATGAAGAAACTTAATGAAGCAATTAAAATGCATAATTATTTATCAAGTACTACCAGTCTATTGTGTTTCTACTCATTTCAGAACATAATAACCATGACAAACATGTATTTTTGCAAAAAGGTTACAACTCCTGAGATATTAAAACAAAATAGTTTGTCAACAATCAGATGTTGTTCTGGATGCTAAAGTTTAAGATCAAACAGATGAAATGATAAGATTACCGTCACACATCCTGAGCTGATATGATATGTGACATTGTTTTTTTTCAAATGAATACCACATTTTCACTCAAAAATCTAAAAATAGATTTCTGGATGGGATCTTACAAATGTAGAAGATTGGAGTCCACTGACGGCAGCCTGTTAACAGAAAATAAATAAAGATAAATGATTATAAAAATGCAAGCAACATGTTAGTCTGTTTCATGTTAGCAATCTCTGAAGAAGAGGGCCTGCTCCATATTTGTGTGATAGGATTTTTACCATCTACAAAAGTAGGGATACAAATACTTAAAAATACTTGCAAGAGTACAAGGTTATCGGAGTATAGCAGCTCAAGCAATATCGTTTTCCACAGAGATTGAATGAATAATTTGTATTTAAACTAATCCTTAGCTAATTATTTAGAACAAAGGTTTGAAATAGTTGATTTTGGAATTTAAAATAATAAAAACGAATTTAAATAAAAATAATTAAATAATTGACAAAGTAAAGAAAGTAAAAGACAAAGGTTTTGGAAAACAATTTAAACACTAGAGTTCTGCCGTCACCATTAACAATCCTACACAATTTAACTAATTACTTATGAATTTCTACATACATGCTTTGAAGGTTAGGCTTTCCTAATGCATACTGTCCTCGTGATGTTCAAGCGAAAACGTATATCTAACATGCAACCCGTCTGAGATGTTCAGATCAAATATAAACATGCAAAGCTCATTAAGCTTTGTGAAAACCCTTTGAAAAATCATGCAACCCTTAAGAGCGTGATGTTCGCCTTAAGTGAACTTACAATTACTAATCACAAGAAGCCTTCTTCAATTTCAGGGTGATGTTCCAACATAAATTGCATCAAATTACTTGTCTAAAAACCCTAACGGTCACGAATCACTAAGACAATTAGATAGTTTAATCACGGTGATTAATAATTCAAAACATGCATGCATCCATTCATAAGAAAATTAATAAAATCACATATTCATGATAAGGCTTGTGGCTTCGCCCTAGCAAAAGAACTAGTTACGAACAATCATAATAAAAACTGAAGAAAATATATTAACTAGGAAAATGATTGAAAACACCTTGTAGGTAAAAAGTCTGAAGTTCTCCAAAATAATGCGTCTCCTTCTCAATGTTGCGTGCGTTCTCTCCCAAAACCATAATGGCTAAAAAGCCTTATTTATACTACTCCAAATTAAAACCCTCATAGAAACGGTTTTCTAAAAACTAGGAAATAAAATAATAAAAGGATAACTAGGAATTACATTCCTATTTTGACTAGAAAATATGCCCATCAAAGAGATAGCCACGTTTTTGGACTTTCAGGGCTCCAAAAAATGACTCAAATTAAAGATTAGGACCTCCTCTTCAAGTTCCAAGAAGAGCTGAAATCCAAAATTGATCATCTTCTAGCCCAAAAGTCGCAAATAAGTTCTGCAGCCCAATCTGCCAGCACTGCACGCCGGGCATAAATTAATTAGCCATGATCAGATGCTTCGAGATAAAATTATGAAATTTTGACACAACCTTCTTGACAGATTCACAACCCGTTCCAATTGTAATCACTCAAAAATTCCACCGTTTGATTACTTTATGCTCCAAACAAGTTGCATGTCCTACATTAAAAACACATAGCAAAACATCAAAATCTCACCAAAATAAACCAAGAATAAAGAATAATATATAATATAAAATCGACCCATCAGCCAACATTCCTGAGAAACAGTCAAGCCATGAGAACTTCCTTCTTTTTCTTTTTATTCAGATCAATAAAGAAAATTTAACTAGACCAACGGAAACATGAATATTCGTAATAAAATCAAATACAAAGGGGGCAAAAACAGGATTCAGAAAGAGACCGTAGACGAATAAAAAGATGCCAAACCTAGTTCGCAACTAAACTCCAAACGGTTATGTCGGCACTCAGTCAAGCAAAGCATCAGTAAAACAGGATTCAGAGCAAATGCGCACCATAAACTTCAAACAGATGCAGCGCAAGAAAGAGAGGTTTGCCCCCTAAGCGCACTTACTAGCTTTATATATTATCAATCATTTACGCATACAAATAAATTATATGTTTGTCTAAATACGTACGCCACTAGTATAAACAATCAGACTAATGCAGAACAAACGTCTCGTGAATGCAAAGCACACAATGCAATGTACAGTCGAAAATAAAATTACATTATTCTATCCTTACTGTTTGACATTTATTACTATTCTATTCTCCATCTTTTGTTATATACATACATACATACATACATACATATATATATATACACACACACATATATGATCCATCAACAATATTACCACATTTTTGTAATTGTGGAGAAGTCAATTTTTAGTGCACTTCACTTCTCTCATATCCAGTCATAAACGTGCAATAAATCCCTATTTTGAAATCCCTCAAATTCAGATGGACCTTTTGGTTAGGGTAATGCTAGGAAAACTAAATTTGGAGATAAAATTTGCAAACTAAATGATGTATCACCAATAGAAATGACACGTTTATCAACACTTAAATAATAAACCAATCATCAATTTTCATGTTTTTTAGTTTTCAAAATTTTATCTTCAAATTTAGTCTCCCTAACATTACCCTTTTGATTATATTTTTTACCTCATCGGTGGTCCCAAGTCCTTCGAGTTCGGGATTTCAAACTCAAAATTGTTTAATATATACCTCTAATAAAGGTGATTTTTCCACACCATAATTATTTTTGGAAACTGTTATTAGCACTTCAAAAATTTCATTCTACACTCCTCACAAGTGTATTTTTCTTTCTAATTATATAAACTTTGGAGTGCCAATGAGATTTTTTTAATGCTAATAACAATTCCTTTATTTTTTTTATCAAATTGAATAAATCAAATGAAAACAATTGACGTAGCTAAATAGGGATGTGTGAAATATTGAAGGGTGTGTGTTTATCGGTTTCCTACCTATAATCTAATAATAGTAATGACGATGGCATCAATAGTAGGAAAATTTTCAATGTCTAAAATATAGCTACTTGGTGTCAAAATTCCACTAAAATTATAACCCGTGTAATTGTTTATTTAATTAATATATCATAAAAGTGAGACATATTAGTTGCCCACCTAAATTGTAACACGAGACAAGTAAGTACACAAAAAATATTATGGATAGGTCCATTATGTAAACCACGTCACAGTTAACTTATCTCAATCTATTATGAACAATAAGAAGTTATAACTCGTCACAATCAACTTATAAGACAAGTTAGTTTTAATTATGGTACATTTAGTAGTTGAATTCAGCAATGTCATTGTATACGAGAGAGATGGAGAGCGCTTAGCATTGGCTGGAGGTCACGAGCAGATAAAAGTTTCTTATAATAACACATTGACATTAATTAGCACAATTGGGCAAACATTCATATGAAGATCAGCTTTGTGTCTTCAATAAATTAGGGGTCGACTAGAATTGCGCAAACTCATCACGATTAGAATACTTCGTAGCCAAAGCAACGATGGTACACATTACAATTGACACGAAACAAGACTCTCCCTAACACATACTTATAGAGCTAGAGAGAGTTCAATTTAATAGTACTAAATTACTAATTCAAGGTAAATATAATTGATTTGGAAGTGCTTGTAGAATCGTAGATTATTCATGCAGATCATGTACGTCTTTAAGGCAATCCACCTCCAAGCCCACCACCACCACCAGCTCCTCCACCGAAACCTCCGCCGGCTCCTCCCCCAAGTCCTCCTCCTCCACCACCTCCGAATCCTCCGCCGCCGCCTCCTCCAGCTCCACCCCCAAGGCCACCACCAGCTCCGAACCCACCACCAGCTCCTCCACCAAAACCTGATCCAGCACCTACTCCTCCACCGCCACCACCACCGCCACCAAGTCCACCACCAGCTCCAGCTCCAACACCACCACCAAAACCAGCACCAGCACCAGCACCGCTACCGCCACCTAAACCTCCTCCACCTCCAAGACCACCACCACCTCCACCGCCTAGTCCACCACCACCACGGTGAAACAAGTTTTTCTGATCCTCAAAGGAACCTTTTTCACTGCCGAGCTTCCTTGCACCACTAGTGAAAACGAAAGCACCGAGAAGCACAAGAAGAAGAAGCTTAGAAGAAGAAGGCATCTTATAATTAGCCATAGTTGGATAGAGTAGCTAATTAAGTGACTAATCAAAAGATGACTTTGGCTGTGAAGCGGGGGATTGAGAGAGGGGATTATATATAGACATGGATGTGAAGGATAAGATGGACCGGAGATAGTAGTAGGGTTTGGTCTTAAATTTTGATCATCTTCTCATCTATAAAACCGGTGTTGGGACAGTTAATGCATGCAAACCCCAACTGTACGTCTTTGAAAAAGGAAACCATCTGCCTCTGCTGAATGCAGAATGCATGCCCCATTCCTTAGAGAATTTTTTATGTGTACCATTATTTGATATAATAGGGTTGATATGTCTTACTATCTAAAGTATATATATTTTTATATAACGTCTTTTTACCACTTAGTTAGTTACTTCCATTCCATTCTCTCTCTCTCTCTCTCTCTCTCTCTCTCTCTCTCTCTCTCATGGGTTTCTGGTGACCACATGTGCCTTATTTCATGTTTTCGGCAAGGAATCTGGTGCACTACATCGTTCTCCAAAACTTTTATCTCGATCGATGTATATATAGCAGTATCTCCAATGCTATGGAGATCTAGAACTCAAAACTCATATTTGATTTCCGGTTAAAAAGAGATTCAAATTTGGGTTTCAATATGAAATTTGAGTAGAGTACCATGTCAACAAGAAAAGATGCTATTCAACAAGAAAATAATAATTGAGTTTTGAGTTCCAATCACCTCCGATGCACATATCCAAATTGCAAAAATCAAATTTTGATTTTGGACTCCTGTTAATATAGGTATTTGTGCCCAAGTATTGTAGTCAAATCTTTTTTTTTTATTTGAACTTAAATAAGTTTAGATATAAAATTTGAGTTTTTGTATTGAAGATGCTCCTAAAAAAAAGATTCGAACAAAAGACATCTTATACAACCACAAAATGTATGTTTTTAGATGTAACGTCATTGAATCATAAGAATATGAGAATCTTCTTCATAAATCATTGGAAACCAACCTGTTGAACTCACATTTTACTTGATCTTCAGTTTCTACTGAAGAAAATCCTTATACTACATACTGTAGGAATTTGAGGAATTTTATATTAAATAGTACAAAGTTCTACATCGACAAGCAACAAGAAAAGAAGAAAGAAATTATCTAACACTTCATTTCGATATTGATTGTGAAATTGCAGTGAAATGCATATAGATTGGAAAGAATACCAACAGCGAAAATACTCTACTGGGTCGATACTAACACTGGGAAATGAAAGCTAGGGGAGCAAATGGGATTAGATACCCCATTAGTCCTGGCCGTAATATGAGGACTTAGCCAAGAAGTACATTTATTGAGCGGATAGAACTAAACCACCTTTTATTTTCATCAAAAGATTCTAACCCAACGTTTTTGCTATATATTTTTTACATTGTATAACCCATTACGTACAAACATGCATTTTTCAGCTTTTACTTGATAGTCATCATTTACAATTTCAGTTTGTCATTCTACACGCTAAAATCTATTTTACTCACTTAAAGTGTGAAATGACAAATTAAAAGTACGACATTGTTCTTTATTTGGTTAACTGAAATTTTTTATCTTACTTTTTTTTGCTACGAAGGGTGTCTTGCTGCTTCTCTTGTGCAGATCTATGGATTAAAGATCAAGGGACCACGACAAGTTAATATTAGGCATGCTTTTCAACAATAAAGCAAAAGCGTAATAATTTAAGGCGGTACAAAGAGATTATACATACATATTAGAGCATGATGATATATACACAAGTAACAAGTTATAGTGTTCACTTCCTTACCTTTGCTTTACATGTTCAGAAGAAAGGGAACAGTATATTGATTAATTGGCAGGTAAACATCTCAATCCAATTAATTCGTCTACAAAATGTTTGTTAAAATTAGGCTTTATGCATGCATGCATGCATGCATGGTAGGACGTCCTAAAAACTTGATTTTCAAGTCCAAGTAATGCTTGAAAAACCAAAGATTGAGGTGCATTAATAGGAAGTTTATATGGGAAGTTTTTTTACAAATATATGTCTATCTTTCTTTTTATGTGATAAAGAAAGATATATGGTTGTATATCCTAGGTGATATAATATATTGAACCGATAAATATGCCTCACATGACTGTAATCAACTAGTAGTATTGCATATTTTCTCCATTGGCCAGGTATATGCTTTGACTATAATTATATGAAAGAGTTTAATTTCTTTTTTTGATTGACAACAAGGCATAAGTCCGGAAGAAAGAGAACGATTACATAAGAATATTACGATTGCATGCTAGGACGTCCTAAAAACTTGATTTTCAAGTCCAAGTGATGCTTGAAAAACCAAATATATTGAGGTGCATTAATAGGAAGTTTATATGGGAGGTTTTTTTACAAATATATGTCTATCTTTCTTTTTATGTGATAAAGAAAGATATATGGCTGTATATCCTAGGTGATATAATATATTGAATCGATAAATATGCCTCACATGACTGTAATCAACTAGTAGTATTGCATATTGTCTCCATTGGCCAGGTATATGCTTTGACTATAATTATATGAAAGAGTTTAATTTCTTTTTTTGGTTGACAACAAGGCATAAGTCCGGAAGAAAAAGAACGATTACATAAGAATATTACGAGGCCAAGAGATCTTAGCTATATCTGCAACTAACAACCGATGATAAGAAGGAGTTTGCTCAATAAAGCCTAGATCCAAACTGCATGACAAACCCAAACGAGCCAAATCATCAGCAACAAAATTCTTTTCACGATAAATATAACGAATTTCACAAAACAAACTTTGAGGCACAAAGGCACTGACAATTCAATACTAAATGAAAGAGTTTAATTAAATATAGAAGAATGCTTGCTTTAGAAATATGTAGCACGTAGCTTGATAGGGCTTGATAAGTGAGAAAGTTAATTCGTTGTTGGCGTTTGATTAAAGAAGCGACGTGGGGGTTGGATTGGCTCATTTGACCAACAGGGAAATTAACCAAACCTCTGCAAGTTGAGTTGAACTTTCTGTTTGCGTATATAAGTTGAGTTGAATTAGGCTAAATGGTAGCTGAACATTGAATAATCAGTTTCACCGGAGCAAAGCCAGTGAGAGAAGTAAAAAAAAAAAAAAAAAAAAAAAAAAGACGACGTTAGAGCATTTCTTAGGGGTGGTTCGGGACGGGATCCCGAACCGAAAAGCTCAAACTCAAACCCAAACCGATCCCTTTCGGGACATAATTTCAAAACCCAAAATCAAACCGATATTTCGGTATTCCCGAAGTTCGAGATTCCCGAAATTTTTCGGTATTTCGGTTCGGGATTGGATTATACAAAACTCATCTATTCAAGATTCAAAATTGTTTTACAAAGTAGTTTTTCCAATTGCAGATCAAGAAACAATCAAAACAGATTCAACCTCAATCTTGACAAACCCTAGAAATCAACCCAGAAAAAGAATTTGAAATAAAACCTTATATTTCGAAATCAACCCAGAAATCTCATCACTCATTGCGGCGGCTGCTTTTTCTACGACTGCTTCGTTCCTTTTGCTCCATGGAGCTCCTCGCCGGAGAGGAGTTGCGGCTATCGAAACCATTGGACTCAGTATACGATGCAGAATCGAAGTTGTTAGATCATCTGCGGCGACTATTGGATGATAACGACGCCGACAACTCTTGGATGACGACGACAACGCCTCCTTCATACTTCCGCAGAAGGAGACTTGACGATGACGCTTCCTTACTTCTGACGACAACGGCGCCTCTTTTTTCTACGGTTACTCTTGGATGACGACGACTGTGAAGTCGAGACTGAGAGAGATGAGATTGGGTTGACACTTGAGAGAGTTTGAGAATGTGTGTGAGTGTGTTTGTGAACCAGAATGAGAGACAGAGACAAGAGGACTGAAAAACTTAAGTTGGATTGGACAGTTAAGATTAAATCTCAACTAATCTGACAGTCCACATAATTCTTAAACCTATTTAAAATTAAATATATATTTTATAAATGTTTAGGTTCGGTTTGGGATTACCGAATGAAAGAAAATGTGATCCCGAATCCCATACCAAATTTTTCGGGATCAGTTCGGGATCGGGTATCGAACGATTCGGGATTTTTGGTTCGGGACGTTTTCGGTTTGGGATCAGGATTTTTTCAGTTTGGTTCGGGATGTTCAGGATTTTTTTCTAGCCCTAGCATTTCTAACAGCTCCACAAGTGTATTCAATTGAGATTTTGATTGATTTTAAGTTTTTTAATAAATATAGGAGTATTCAATCAGAATTTTAAGTAATTTTATGTATTCAATAAGAATTTAAGATATATATCGTTTGAAAAAAAAATGAATTTAAGATATTTTATTAAAATCCTTAGAAATCGTATTCATTTAGGATTTTAAAGAAATTTATAACATTTCAGGTCACTTAGAAATTGATTTTAAATAATTTTTTTTTAAATTGAGGAATTTGAGAGAAGTGGATAGGTCTCGTAGTGTATTTTAAGCGCTCACAAATCTAACCTCTCCCCTTATAATTTGAGGGAGCTCACAAATCTAACCTCTCCCCTTATAATTCGAGGGAATTGAATTAAAATTTTACATGGAAACTCCATCACAATCATATCCATGAATTTAATTTATAAATCCATTAAATTTCCTCAAAATTCGAATTCATCCCCGTAAGTTTTAGTAAAGTTTGCTGATCTAAGTGACAATTTGAACACCAAACTTTGGTACTTTGCAATTTTACATTCCAACAAACTTTATAAATTTCATATGTTATTTTAGTTTAGAGGAATGCTAGCTACCTTCCCCTTTTACCTTCTCTCATTTGTTTTTCTCATTCATTTTTTTTTTCTTTTTAGAAATCTCTTCCGTAGAAAGAAATTATTCCTAAATAATTTACATATCAAAAGCCCACATACAAATATAAACAAAACAAAAGGGGGCCTCCCAAGCTAACCTAAAAGAGCCTAAAAAATGGCCCAAAGCTAGATACAAAACAAAAGAAAGTTTGAGATTCCTGCTACCACCATCGCAATAGTGTTTCCCGATCAATCCGATTCAATTTCCCTAGTAAACACCAATAATCCAACCAAGTAGCACCGCATAGATGAAATGAAGTAATATCCCTTCATCCAGCCATGAAGGCCGCGCCAATCTCAGCCATAAATTGAAAAAAGCTCCTGGAATTACCAAGAACAACACTGCCAACAAAGGCAGACAGAGAATGAGGTGGTGTTGTAAACACTCGAGTCAGCATGACAATTGGTACTCTACACACCCTCTCGAATGATCGCAACAAATTGCATTTAAAATTGACTGTAGACCGAATCAAAAGTGGTTGAGGAAGATGGACGCCCATGAGGTTTGAAGAACAGAGTAAATCGAGAAGAATTGCCACCAGAACAAGACTGTCCTGTATCTGAGAGTTGTGAAACAGTACCCATGCGGTATGATTTCTTTATATTGAAAATACAATGCAATATATGGTTATCATACCTCATTTCCAGGACACCGGTTTATAGTTCCATGGAGGCAGACATTACTAGAATACCATATAAACGTTTGGTAGCGGCACAACCTGTTGGAAATATGCCCTGAAAGCCAATCTTTGGAAGAAACCTTTCAGGACAAATGAATAGATGTATAGATCATTCTTATACATCAAAAGGCAAAAACACGAATTATGACTATCTCAATAAACGATATATGTCTTAAATAGTGTATCCATGGACAATGGATGGATTGAAGAAGTAATCTAATGATGTTAGATTACAGAGACCTTCTTCAGATAACCAAATGTCCAAAAGGTTCCTGGTCATTGGATTGTCGGAGGGAAACTGACAATGCGTAGATCGGTACATACTATGTCTGCTTCAAATGGAAGGATGGAAAGTCTCATCCCATTCGTGTTGTGACATTAAGACAAGTATGTAGGTGCTCATTAGGGGAATGAGTTCACTGAACACAATCGAACGAGAGTACTTGCATGGAGGTCTACTCACATGTCAAGCAAGTAACTCTAAAGGTTGGAATAATGTAAGTAGTCCTTAGACCTGAGGCATCGTCGTTGTCTTGTGGTTAAGTACTTAATCTTTGATTATGTCTAACGTCAATCTTTCAGAATGTCAACGGCATAGTTGGGGTTAAGCCACTTAGTCATGAAGGCAAGAGTATGCGCAACAAGGAATCTCTAATCCTCGGTAAGAGAGGAAGAATACTCTAAGATATGATTCGGAAATCTTCGGCCGAAGTATCGAGCGTATTGAAAGGAATGCGTTCCTATACGACTCAAAAGAATCATATAAGAAGGAATAATCACATTAGGGGTTTGACATAATATATCCATACCCTAGTAATATGATTGAGAGTATTGTATTAGAGAAGGATCGAATTACATTGTAATTCCAACTGAATAGGTTCTCCGAATAAACTTCTACATTAGCTTGGGTAGCTATGACATATGGTTAGATGTCACTCATAGTTTGTGAGTTCTTCTAAGATAAATAAACATAGTCATCAAAGAAGAATGGTGAATTAAAATGAAGTTTTGATTCACTAGTGATTGAAATTAAATTGAATTAATGACCAATCACCTCACTGCCTTGCTAATTAGAACCTAAAAGATTGTTCACCAAAACACTATTGTAGTGGGTAATTAATGGATGATGGAATTAATTAATTGGATTAATTAAGTGTTTTAATTAATTTAGAAAGTCTAAAGAAATCATAAAAGCGATAAAAGATCGTTTTGGGCTTAAAGAAATGTTCGGGTTTAATTGGGCCCATTGGGCCTAAACCCATTGGGCTTTTATTCAAGCATTGGATGACTTGAAATAAATGAAAGCCCAAAGCCCAAATTAACACAATAGGGCCGGCCATACTAAAGGGTTTGGGAGAGTTGTTTGGTCAATTTGTTGACTAGGGTTTTGATAATATATAAGGAACTTTATAGAGTTTAATTCCTTTAATTGTTTTGTGAGTTTTAGAAACACAAAATCAAAACAACCATCTCTCTCTCTCTCTCAATTAGGCTTGCCACCTTGAGGGTGAATTGGCTAACAACTTTTCATCCTTTTGGTCATTCCTTCATCCTTCTCATTATACTAGTGGGTGAGGATCTTTAGAGGTCTTCTACTTTGGGGACTTGAAGAGAACCTAGGAGCACTCATTCTATCAAAGTGGAGGAGGCAAGGAGGGAAGCTAGGCTCAAGGAATTCAAGGAATAAAGAGCTTGGAGGTGGTCCATCCTTGGTCTAAAATCAAGAACAAGAGGTATAGATCTATTCCTTGACTTTGTTCTTAAGCAAAATAGTTTTGATGCATTATATTTAAACCTATGAACCTTGAAGGGGATTTACATGACTATAACTTTGATAACTTGTTATAAATGCTTCCGTTGCGTATGTATATAAATCTAGAATTGTATATGCATGCTAGTCATTTTGAAATCCCAAATCTAGAAAACTCATAATTTTCCCTTCAAGTGGTATCAGAGCCAAAGGTTTATGTATAATGTGTCCTTTTGGATTTTATGCATATGGGTATTAATATTATGCATGACATAATTATTGTTTCATTCAAAAATATGTTTATCTTTTGTTTTTCAATAGTTGAAGAATGTTAGTCAATAGTTGAAAAAGATATGTATGCAAAAGTTGTTTTGTATGCATGAATGAAATTTGAGTTTTGAACTAAATTTTGACATATTACTTCTTCATTTAAAGTATGTTTATCTTTTGTTTTTCAATGGTTGAAAAATATAAATCAAGAGTTGAAAAGATGTGCATGTAAAAATTGTTTTGTATGCATGAATGAAGAACAAGTCATGAACAAAGTTTTGAGTTTTTTGTTCTTTTAGGTTGGCATGATTTTGGGGAAATTTTTGAGCATGTGTTTATGTTTTATTGTAAGACACTCACACATCATTTAAAACTAGAAAGAAGAAATCTTGTCACTTAAGTTTTTGGGTTTGAAAAATCACCAAGAATACACAAATCTTGAAAAATATGTTCATGGTTTTGTTCTTGGTGTTCATAGTTTGGTTTTTGGATGAAAATGATTTTATTTGTTTTTCATGCATAGTTTTATGATTGTGGATGATGATCTTACCATCCATAACCATATTAAAATTAATTGAACCCTACTAGATTAGGTGAATATCCATCACTTTTTCTAAAGAATTAAAAGCTAAAATAAGTGACAAACATAATGATGTTTCTTTTTATTTTGTAATGAATTAATGCAAAATTAGTGGATTTCATCCCCCCCCCCCCCATTAACAAGGCCGGCCTACATAGTGGTTTTACCACTTATGGGGCCATTTTATATTTTGAGAAAGTTGGTTTTACTTTTGAGTATTTATGGTTTGACCCCTAACTTTTTCATAATTGCATAAAGGCCCCTACTAACTAGAAAGTTAAAATATTTGATTTTAATTTGTTAGTTGTTTAAACTCATAATACTATTATGCCCATATGCACTAAATCTAAATGTTTATGTTGCATTCCATATGATTATTTAATGTGATTAGATAGTTGGAAAAATGGGTGACTATGGACTTATGCCTTAAACGATAATTGAGCTATGAGATAAGGCGCTAAAATCAAATTGTTTGAACCTTGGGAATGTGTTTTTAATTACTGTTTAATTGGACCTTGTCACGTTTGAAATTAATCTATCTCTCTCCCCTTTTAGTATATGTAATTTATAGGAATTTGTACAAATCGGTTTGTAATTCTTATTACTTCTTAATCTCTATTCATTAGTTGATTCCCTCTAGTGCTAGACTAGAGTTTCTTTAACTATTGGCAAGAAGACATAACTAAAAGTGGGTTTTGACATGAGATTAAAGATTAAATGGGTCCAACGCCCTAATTAGCAATGAATGGTTGTCTTTCATTTCTAATGGCTAAATGAAAATGTTTTAATTGGATTGAAAAGCACGTAATTAAATTGACACAACCTCCCCGAGTTTATATTCAACAATGATGGCTCGTTGTTGCAATAACCTAATAAGTCCATGGTCATCCAAGAGCCTAAGATAACTATAAAGTCCAATTTCAAAGGAATGCAAAAACCATAGTAGTAGTAGTTACTTCCAATATTTGAAAAATTCGTTTTTGATATTGATTTGTTTTTCTTAAAACAAATAGTGGGAGTATCATACGCTACTAAAATATAATGAATATAATTAGTAGTAATATATATCTCCAATATTTTGAAAAATGTTTTGATATTGATTTGTTTTGTGAAAACGAATAGTGGGGATATCATATGCTACTAATTTCATTAACTTTGGACTAGTAGTTATAATAGGACTATTTATTTGAATATGATTAAATAAATAATAATGATGAGACCTTAAAATCCCTCAACCAACAAACAATATTAAGTTGAAAGCGTAAGAGTGCTTAGAACACTTTTTCGTGGCCTTCCACCATGGTGGGATCCAATCGTTTATGACTTGTACACCGGCTTCACCCTATCATGGGGGAGTACAAAGTGCATGCTTATACTCAGGAGGAATCCATAAACATATGATGAGGTTAGTGTAGGCAACGAGGATAGTCAACATCATATCATTGTGAGGCTATTCTTGAACCCCTTCACGAACTAAGCATGGTGGGAAAGAACTTAACTAAGAAAAATGGTGCCAACATCGTATCATCGTGAGGCATTGTTTTCTAGAGGCCAAATAGATGGGTAATCACAAAAACTTGTTGTGAAAGGGTAATTATACCCTCTCATTATTATTTTTGCTAGCCAACATCGTATCATCGTGAGGTGGGCTTGGTAATAATGAGCCTCCCATAACCCACTAGGAGCTTTCTTTGAAATCTCCCGGATTCCATCTTGAGGGATATGGAATTTGCCAAAAATGGTGGGTGATGTCATTCGGTTTAAAGACCCGAATCGTTTGACTTAATCAACAATCAATCTAATTCTTTTAGTGTTTATGTATTTAGATATGGTTGGAAGCGCACTCGCGAAAATACTCGACAAACATTGCCTTGAGGGGCACAATTTCCCATCATGGTATCGTAATGTCAAGATTCTCCTAACATTGGAGAAGATTGTTTACGTGCTAGACAAGGCTCCACCTCACATACCTCTTGGCCCTGAGGCTACAGAGGATGAGCGTGCTAAGTTTGACAAGCACATTGAGGATGACACACAAGCCAAGTGCTATCTGTTGGCTTCCATGAATGAGGAGCTACAGAGACAGCACGAGGACATGGACAGTGCATTTTCCATAATACTCCATCTTACGGAGTTATATGGCGAAGGGACGCGCAACCGTCGCTTTAGCACTGTTTGTGAACTTGTGAAGACCAAGATGGTCAAAGGGGCTCCAGTACATCAACATGTACTGAAGATGATAGGATTCATTGAACAATTGGAGAACCTTGGTACTCCACTTGACGGGGAATTGGCCCAGGACTTCATATTGGCTTCTCTTTCTGATTCATTTGTTCAGTTCGTAATGAACTACAATATGAATAGAATTGATAGTACTCTCTCTGAGTTGCTAAATATGTTAGTAACTGCCGAGAAGACTATGAAGAAAGAGAACATTATAGGGACTGCTGCAGTAGCCTATAACAAGCCATCATCTTCCAAAGCCAAGCTGAAAGGCAAAGGCAAAAGAAAGGAGATGAAGTCACCCACTCATAAGCCAAAAGGAAGAGTGTGGAAAAAGAAGGCAATAGAGCCCAAATGGGCTTGCCACCACTGTGGAAAGGAGGGACATTGGAGGAGGAATTGCAAGTTTTACCTTGCAAGTCTTAAGGACAAACCACAAGGTATGGTTTATGTTCTTGTTTTCAATTCTAAATGTTAGATCTTCTAAATATTTATATTTGATATAAAGGGCTAATCATTTGTATAATTGTATATAGGTGAAGAAGCCAAGTAGAAGAGGAACAAGCAAGGAAAGGTGTGGAGAAGAGTTCGTCCACCATGTTTTTTGCTTACTACTTAAGAAGTTTGTTGCATTTAAAGACAGTCTTTAAACTTTCTTATTTTGTTAAGAACTTAATATGGCTTCATATGATGGAAGGCCACTAAATAAATGCTTATATGTATAAAGGTATTTAAATTAGTCTCTAAATGTTTAGAGCTAATGCTTGTTATATTAAACATTATGAATGTTTGAATTATCATATTAATGTAATGTGATGAATGCCTTCTAATACATTTTCTTAATAGTAGTGTTATGAATTGAATATTGTCTTGTTGTATCCTAGGTGAGATACAAGATTTATATTATATGAAACACAATGTCTTATACCAATATACACCAATTTTATACATTTTGAATGTATGAAATGATTTCTCATTAAAGTCATGAGAAATAGTGGGAGGTGTGAAAATGGATATAAACTTGAATGTGATTGGTTTATAGTTGTCAAAAGAATAATAGTACTTGACTATCATTAAGAGTTTGTAATTTTAAATTGTTAAAAGACTCAAGCTCTTCAAACGTTAAAATTCTATGTTGTGTGATATTTAAAGAAAGTCTTTGAATGTTGGTTTCGTCAACCTAGCATAAAATGGTTATATGTTGGGAATTGTCCATCATTCTCTTTTATGAGAACAAGCTAAATAACAAAGCATATGGACAAGTTGATGAAACAAAAGGGAATAACTTCAAAATGAGTCACAACATTTGCTTTAACAACAAGACAATCCAAATTCAACATCTAATGTAACAATATTGCTCTATGTAGTTTTGATAAAGAATTATATCAACCACCTAGAAGGAATGGTTGAGTTTCTATATCATTAGTAGAAGTTATGCTTCCACTAAAGACTTGGATAATTCTTATATAACTACATTAAAAGTCTTAGTATGACTAAAGCTTGAAATATGATGTATGACACCATATGAATTAAATGAATAGACTTGACAAAGCAAGTTACACATTTCAAATGGAATTGCTTGAGAAGGAATTCTTTTGTGTACGATTCGTTTGAATAACTTGTGTTAGCTAGTGTTGTTGATAGTCTCAAAATAGTTGAGATATCATCAATAAGCTAATGGATCTTAATGATTGTCAATAGATCCAATACAAGTTAGTGGGAGCAATATGCATTCAAATCAAGACGATATAATTGTTAATTTTGAATGAATGCTAAGTTACATCAAGGCCAGTGGGAGTGATGTCATAATTTGAGCAAACAAGATATGAATGAAGTCTAATTGATAGACTTGATACATCATAGATGTTACTCGAAAAAATTGACAAAAACATGACACAGTCAATTTTGAAGTATAGACTTGAAATTAGACTTATTGATATAGTAAGACTATCTCAAGGATATTAAAAGAGGAATTAAATCTCAAATGTTGTAGATTTAAGAAAGCATTTTCCTATGTGATAGGAAATCACTTTCAGAACCCTTATAATGAATGTGTCATAAAATCACAAAAGGGACACATGTATTGACTTGTGAAATAGATATCCAAAAGTGAAGAACCACAGAGGTTGTCACTTTAAGATATTACTATATCCCAGGATCAGAACCAAAGCAACTGATAGAGTATTATTGCCTTTAAAAGGAAACATCAGAGTAGGACTCTGGAAGCGTGCATTCACTTAAGTTGTTAACCAAAGTGAAAATAAGCCATTTTAACAAATGGAACTTCATAATGGATGAAGAACTAACCATATGAATGAATTGATAGTATGGTACTACAATGGTCTCAAGGATGGAGCAAAGTTTGTATAAAGTATACAAACAAAATATATGACGATATATTGTTTTAGAAACTGCTTCAAAAAGGTGTTTTGAATGAAGGGGTTCTATTAGAACCAATGATTGAATCCAAACCATAAGGTCGATGGTAGTGTACTACGACGTAATGGGGCGATAGCTCAAGCCATGGAATCAAGGTCTCATCAAAATATTCGAACACAATAAAGAGACATCATCAAATGTATTGGAAACATTTGATGAGTAAATTCCCTTTTAAAATAAAAGGAATTAATACATAACCAAGTTAACCAGCGAGCATGAACTCTCTCGACTAGATGTATAAGATACACTAGTGATTGACTTTAGTGCAAGTGGGAGATTGTTGGAAATATGCCCTGAAAGCCAATCTTTGGAAGAAACCTTTCAGGACAAATGAATAGATGTATAGATGATTCTTATACATCAAAAGGCAAAAACACGAATTATGACTATCTCAATAAACGATATATGTCTTAAATAGTGTATCCATGGACAATGGATGGATTGAAGAAGTAATCTAATGATGTTAGATTACAGAGACCTTCTTCAGATAACCAAATGTCCAAAAGGTTCCTGGTCATTGGATTGTCGGAGGGAAACTGACAATGCGTAGATCGGTACATACTATGTCTGCTTCAAATGGAAGGATGGAAAGTCTCATCCCATTCGTGTTGTGACACTAAGACAAGTATGTAGGTGCTCATTAGGGGAATGAGTTCACTGAACACAATCGAACGAGAGTACTTGCATGGAGGTCTACTCACATGTCAAGCAAGTAACTCTAAAGGTTGGAATAATGTAAGTAGTCCTTAGACCTGAGGCATCGTCGTTGTCTTGTGGTTAAGTACTTAATCTTTGATTATGTCAAACGTCAATCTTACAGAATGTCAACGGCATAGTTGGGGTTAAGCCACTTAGTCATGAAGGCAAGTGTATGCGCAACAAGGAATCTCTAATCCTCGGTAAGAGAGGAAGAATACTCTAAGATATGATTCGGAAATCTTCGGCCGAAGTATCGAGCGTATTGAAAGGAATGCGTTCCTATACGACTCAAAAGAATCATATAAGAAGGAATAATCACATTAGGGGTTTGACATAATATATCCATACCCTAGTAATATGATTGAGAGTATTGTATTAGAGAAGGATCGAATTACATTGTAATTCCAACTGAATAGGTTCTCCGAATAAACTTCTACATTAGCTTGGGTAGCTATGACATATGGTTAGATGTCACTCATAGTTTGTGAGTTCTTCTAAGATAAATAAACATAGTCATCAAAGAAGAATGGTGAATTAAAATGAAGTTTTGATTCACTAGTGATTGAAATTAAATTGAATTAATGACCAATCACCTCACTGCCTTGCTAATTAGAACCTAAAAGATTGTTCACCAAAACACTATTGTAGTGGGTAATTAATGGATGATGGAATTAATTAATTGGATTAATTAAGTGTTTTAATTAATTTAGAAAGTCTAAAGAAATCATAAAAGCGATAAAAGATCGTTTTGGGCTTAAAGAAATGTTCGGGTTTAATTGGGCCCATTGGGCCTAAACCCATTGGGCTTTTATTCAAGCATTGGATGACTTGAAATAAATGAAAGCCCAAAGCCCAAATTAACACAATAGGGCCGGCCATACTAAAGGGTTTGGGAGAGTTGTTTGGTCAATTTGTTGACTAGGGTTTTGATAATATATAAGGAACTTTATAGAGTTTAATTCCTTTAATTGTTTTGTGAGTTTTAGAAACACAAAATCAAAACAACCATCTCTCTCTCTCTCTCAATTAGGCTTGCCACCTTGAGGGTGAATTGGCTAACAACTTTTCATCCTTTTGGTCATTCCTTCATCCTTCTCATTATACTAGTGGGTGAGGATCTTTAGAGGTCTTCTACTTTGGAGACTTGAAGAGAACCTAGGAGCACTCATTCTATCAAAGTGGAGGAGGCAAGGAGGGAAGCTAGGCTCAAGGAATTCAAGGAACAAAGAGCTTGGAGGTGGTCCATCCTTGGTCTAAAATCAAGAACAAGAGGTATAGATCTATTCCTTGACTTTGTTCTTAAGCAAAATAGTTTTGATGCATTATATTTAAACCTATGAACCTTGAAGGGGATTTACATGACTATAACTTTGATAACTTGTTATAAATGCTTCCGTTGCGTATGTATATAAATCTAGAATTGTATATGCATGCTAGTCATTTTGAAATCCCAAATCTAGAAAACTCATAATTTTCCCTTCACAACCTACATACACATATCGAGACAAGTAGGGCCAATGGAACCACAATTGTGGAAACTTAGGAGCAAGCCATATAGGAGAACAGCAAACTCGTAGTCATATCAACAACATAAAGCATTAATCAGTCATATTACCCTTGTTTGTTCAAATACTTCAATCACATGGTACCTCAGTCAAGTACGTCTCAAGAATCCCAATGTCACGAGGCAAGTCTGTAACGTCCTGTGTAAGTGCAATGGTTGCACTATTTTCCATTACCAATCAAATAATACCAGTTCATCTTATTTCACTGGATATCATGGATTTCCATGTAATCCAAGAGACGGATTGACTACATCATTATTATTCCTTTTGTGGAGCATCGACCAAAAGTGGTCATTTTTTCGACGACCTGTCATCCATGTGGTCACCTTCACAGGCAAACCTCAGAAATTGAAGCACAAATTAATTCCCGCTATAAAGGTGAAAACCATTATTAAGATAAAGTTGTGAAGGCTTATTAGCATGTGTTGTAGAGGAAGAAGACAATGCGGTATAGTTGGAAATTGTGAATCTAGTCAAATTAAACTCCTGACGCCATTCCTAAATATCTACTTGTGACCACCAGATTGATATGTGTGTGGCACCGTTGATCTACATCCAAGTATAACACCTATTTTCCTTGAAACTTCACCGTTGAAACCTCTGCTTCCATTCATGAAGAGGAACGACTGAATCATAAGATTGTACATTGTTTACAAGCAATTCAATTGGGTGACGATTATAAAACCGTTAATTCATGTCTGGAATTAATGATCTCTCTGACCAACTCTTTAGAACCTGAGCTTTCTTCGAGAACTGAAGTTTGGTTGCGACCAACTGAAGATCAGAAATGATGATGTTCCTAAGATTGCGTTCAGGACTCAACATGTTCATTATGAGTTCCTTGTGATGTCATGCGGGTTGACAAATGCTCCAATATCGTTCATGAACCTGACAGACCAGGCATTCCGCCCATATCCCGACAGATTCGTGATAACCTTATCAACAATATCATTGTTTACTCCAATGATAAAGTCCAACTTTCTAAACATGGATGATTTAATCCGAGCAATTTTAATGAGAATTAGCTTTACACTAAATTCCCCAAATGCCGGTCCTATTTAGATCATGTGCCTTTTTGGGAGACGTGATCTCAGTAGATGATATTTTTGTCAATTCCCAAAGAAGTTGTAGTTGTAGAAAAATTGAAACCCCACAAGGTTTTGCGAAATACGAGGTATCCTTGGTCTTGTCGATTACCATTGACGGTCTATGTCACCGCCACAGGGAGGGATGGCAGCGACGAAATTAGACGGAGGAGAAACCACTCACACTAACGGTGGAAAAGACTCTCAGGAAGAGAAAAATTTGGAAATCATTTCCCATACAAATTAGCCATACTCCCCTCATTCATTGTTTGCCATATAGATTTCATTATCACTTCAAATTAGACAATTAATGTGTAAAATTCTCTTAATTCCTTTTCATACATACCGGATACCGCTCATTCAATTATCACCTTTTTTAATTCTTATTTTTTCAAGGATTTTTAAATTTTATCTTGTGGCAAAGCCATAGTGCACCCCATTGTCCCTCACTACAACTTGTGGCAGAGTCATAGCGCACCCCGTCGCACACCACAATGTCTAAAATAGTGTTGTGGGTGTACAAATCGTGCACGAAATCGAGAGTTTTCATATGGGAAAAAACTAGAAAACTCTTCAGTCTCGCTACATTTGTCGAGAGCAAAGATAAGAGACAAGCTTCCATTACGTGCTTGGTTAATCTTGACCAACTCCGTGCAATCATCCGATATTGTGAAAGCCTTGGCAACAGTGACAAGACACGCATAGTTTAAAGATTGATACCATGCAACTGCGACCTGTAGAAGCAAAGGTCGTTGCTTTCGACGGCGGCCGCAACTAACATGTGTTTAAACGATTCGGGCCTGAGGAAGAAGCATTTTTTGTATGAGGATTCAATTAACGGAGAGATGTTTTCTATTGAGGAAAGGATTTGAACAACTTCTTGCTCCAAGGAAGAATTTTAAACACACCAATTGTCTAGTTTGAAGTGATATTGGAATCCACATGCAAACAATGAACGAGAAAAGTAAATTAGAGAAGGTAAGAGGGGAGGGATCAAATATTCTGCACTCAAAATGGATGTGACCTCTTTGTGGTCCCAATCATTGACTAACACGTATTTATAAACTTAATTTTCTTAACTTTATTGTCCTAAACTTAATTTGCAATGATTGAGGATACAGAGAGGCAACACCTATTTTGGGCGCAGACGATTTGATATCAAGAAGGAAATGTAGCTAACATTCCTGTTTAATTTATTCTGAGGAGGGACAAGTTAGTCCTACAATTTTTTTTGTGGTGAATGGGAAAAATGGACAAAACACATTATTATAATAAGAAGAATTGTTGAACAGTGAGATAACAAGTCTCCAAATATAGTGAGTGAAGCAATGTCATAAATTTGATGAGTGAGTTTGTCAACTTTGTTGGAACAAATAAATTCTAGGTAACACTTCAAATTTAACAAAATAAACATTTGTAGACTCTTATGAAAATGCTTTTAATGAATGAATACTATAAGAGCATCTCCAAATGAGGCATCAAATTCAAAACATCAAATTTCAATTTAATGGTTGACTTGGCAATTTGACATATTGTCAATATTTTCATTCCACCCGATATGCCAAATTTTATTGCTTCATTTATGTTTTTTCTAAACAAAAATAATAAAAGTTGAGTTGTTGTTGATTTAAAAAGGGTTATTATACAAAATGGTCCCTGAGATTTGCATGATCAATAGAAATAATCCCTGAGATTTAAAATCAATAGAAATGGTCCCTGAGATTGTCCACCATCCATGATTTTTGTCCTTCCGTTAAAAACTCTTTGGGCAATTTTCAAAGCTTCGTAACTCAATCGATTCTTAACCAAATTTGACCCATAATATATCAAAATGAAGATAAGAAAGTGTAGAACAAGATTATAACTATTTGGAAGCTAAATGATTGCCAGAGATGGCCAGAAAATAGCCTGAAATGTGACTGGTCCGCGGGAAAACTGGAAAACTCGCCAGAAACTGGGTAAACTTTAAACGTTCATAACTTCTTCAATACTCAACCAAATCAAGTGATTCAAAAATGAAAATCATACTTCTCAACAAACAAATATAATGGTATCTTTCTTAACTGCTAACTCGTCGTGGTTTGGCCGGAAAACTGCTCGAAAGTGGCTAACTCGAAAATGGTTAGCCACTTTCGAGCCATTATCCGACCAAACCACGCCGAGTTAGCCTTCGAAAAAGGTATCATTCTCTTCGTCTCGTCAAGAAGTATGATTTTCATTTTTGAATCACTCGATTTGCTTGAGCATTGAAGAAGTTATGAATGTTTAAAGTTTACCCAGTTTCCAGCGAGTTTTCCAGTTTTTCCGCGAAACAGTCACATTTCAGTCCATTTTTCGGCCATCTCTGGCAACCATTGGGCTTCCAAATAGGTATAATCTTATTCTACACTTTCCTATCTTCATTTTGATATATTATGGGTCGACTTTGGTTAAGAAACGATTGAGTTACAAAGTTTTGAAAATTGCCCAAAGAGTTTTTAACAGAATGACCAAAATCATGGATGGTGGACAATCTCAGGGACCATTTCTATTGATTTTAAATCTTAGGGACCATTTCTATTGATCATGCAAATCTCAGGGACCATTTTGTACAATAACCCATTTAAAAATAATAAAATAATACTTAAATATGCTAGCATT
This sequence comes from Malus fusca, assembly GCA_035220775.1. NCBI lineage: Eukaryota > Viridiplantae > Streptophyta > Magnoliopsida > Rosales > Rosaceae > Malus > Malus fusca. The sequence continues at coordinate 30,095,314 of CM069069.1, forward strand.
TAAGGTAAGACAAGTAGAATGCCTTTGGAAATAACAAAAATCAAATTTGAAGACAGCTTCAAATTTGACATCTCTTTGTCCATCTTAGTTTTCTTTTCCATGTCATCTTTGACATCTCGGTTAGAATAAATGATACTTCATTTGTTACTATTATATATCTATGTGGTATTTTTGACATTGCCTTTGGAAATGGTATAAGACTTCATTTGTTTAGGAAGAATTGGCTGCCTTCAACATACCTAGTTTCCAATCCTTTTGTACCATGAGCCAGAAGGCCGACAGCCATTTACCCCACCATTCTGCTGGGCCCAACTCAAAACCCAAATGTTTTCCCTAATTCTCTAAGCCCAACAGCCCAAATACTAAACCCCATTTCTTCATTCAATCTCTCTCTTGCTCTGTCAGGGACCTAAAACCCTAACCAGCTGAGCTCCCCCTTTTCCCCTTCCTTCCATCCCCTCTGAGTCCCTGACCTCCTCCTCTGCAACCAACAAAATCGATTAAAGATGCAGCACGACGAGGTGATATGGCAGGTTATCCGGCACAAGCATTGCAGCTACATGTCAAAGTATGTGCCTTTTTCTTCCTTTTTTTTTCCTTTAAATTTTGAGCATTTTTACTTGCGTTTTTGTATTATTTCTTAATTTTTTCGTTTCTTTTGGCAGAATTGAAACTGGGATTTTCTGTAGAAACCCCTATAACGTTACCGGGATTTGTAACCGGAGCTCCTGCCCTCTCGCTAATAGTCGATACTCCACGATTCGCGACCATGACGGTACTTTTTTGCTTATTTTTTCAAGCAATTGCTGCGCTTGATCGATATGTCGTTAATATTTGATTTAATTTTGATTAGTTCTGCAATTGGGATTTGATTTCTGATCGTTTTAGCCGATTTTCTAAATTTCCCGTTATGTTGATGTCAACAAATTCGCCCCTACGCTGGCGGAAATTTATAATTACTTGTATATGTTATGTTTGGCTCCTGCAGGAATCTTCTATCTTTATATGAAAACTATCGAGAGAGCTCATATGCCGAACAAACTATGGGAAAGAGTGAAGTTACCGCGGAATTATGAGAAAGCACTTGAAATCATTGACAAGCATCTGGTATTTGAAAACCCTGAACCCTCTTTTAACAGTTTATTACCTCACTTGTATATGTTATTAGCTTTCTAGAAGTCGTTAATCACATTTACCTTTCTGAGTTGGCAGATGTATTGGCCTAAGTTTCTCGTGCACAAAACAAAGCAACGGCTAACTAAAATGACTCAGATGCGGATACGCATGAGGAAGCTTGCTTTGAAAACAAGGTTGGTATCTTCTAAATCTGTATCGCTTTTTTTTTTTTTTTTCTGTGCGGTGAATGTTCACTTCTCTCATATTTATTGTTCTTTAAAAAAGTTGTCTGGAAAGTGGCTTCAGATAACGGTTTCATTACTTTCCTAATGTCCATATCAAGGAAGCTATGTTGAGCTGTTGTATCATGACAATTTATCCTGTTTTTATCAGGGAGAAAATAATGACAACACCAAGGAAACAGATAAAGAGAGAGGCTAGAAGAGAGGAAAAGGCTGAAAAAGCTGCACTGTTGGACCAGGTTATAACTTATGCTGCTGCCATACGCTATAAATCTACCAGAGTTATCGGTTATGCATCCTAGATCTCATAATGACTTACTATTCTTTTGCAGAGCATTGAGAAAGAACTATTAGAACGCCTTAACAAAAATGTTTATGGTGATATATACAACTATCCATTTAAACAATACCAAAAGGTTCTTGATGGGGCAGAGGTGGAGACTGAAAGAGAAGAAGAAGAGGAGGAGGAGGAGGTATTCTTGTACAATCTTATCATTTCCCTGTTTTTGCAAGTATCTCAATTAGCTGTATAGAAATCTAAAATATTTAATTTTAGGTTTATTTGAAAATACATTTTCTCACAATGTAAATACTTTTGTGGTTGGAATAAGCAGGAACCTGAGATTGAATATGTTGAAGGCTATGATGAACTTGAAGAGGAAGATGATATAGAAGATTTTGCTGGTCTTGCAATGGACAATTCACATGCAGATGAAGATAATGGTACAGCCATATTCTAGTATCTTAACATACGAAATGGGTGCATACATACTCTAGTATCATTTCATATGTCTAGTATTCATACTCTAGTATCATTTCATATGTCTAGTATTCATACTCTATGTTTGTACTCTTTCGTGATTTTAAAGGAAAAAAAGCTCACCAGGCATTGTTCTAACTTCTAACTGGTGAAGAAAAGTTTGCGTGTATCAATGGACTCAATAATGGATCTTAATGTGCAGTTGGAATCGATGAAGAGGCAGAAGTAGTTGCTCGCAAGAGAGGGCGAAAGGAATCTGCCTTTACTTCTAGAAAGTTTGAGAAGGATGAACCTGCTGTCAAATCGAAGAAAAAGCCGAGGGTGCTTGTTGAGGTAATTCTAGTTACATTGTAAATTCCTGCAGTCTCACTACATTGTTAATTATGCTCTAATATAACTTTAATCATTTCAGTGATTATGAGATTAGAAAATGGGTGATTATATTTTTAATAGCTTATAAGCCACTATTTTGAAGAGGTGCAAATTTACTGGAGCTCTGTAGTTGGTTTCAGTATAGTCGTGTTGCTCATTAGTTGAAATTATTGATAATATCACTTGAAGTAAAACTAGAAGCACTGTCACCTAAGACCGTAAAACAAAGCCTATTTCCTATTATGGGGATATACTAAATGATCCCGGGTTGGATTTAGATTTTTTCATATGTTAAAACTAAGGTTTGTCAGTAATTGGTCAGTAGAGCAGCGCCATTCGTACAAATAATAGCTTTTTTTGTTAAAATGGGAAAGTCACTATAAATAACTTGCTATGTCCCCTGTATCCACGTCTGTTGTGATGACTGATGTGCACGACTCTTTCCCCCAATCTGAATCTATTCCTTATTTTATCAGGTGGAGCATGAAGATACTGGTGCTAGGCTAAAAACAGTCCAGTGAGAGCTACTGCTTATTTCTTCATTTGACTTGTAAAAGACATGGTTGCAATGCTCTTCTGCTTGTTCGGTCGGTTGTCGGTTCTTCACAAAGCTTGCGGCGCAAAGAAGAAACTTTCTAAAGGAGACCAAGTTTCAAAGATTTTGATAGCTAAGCATGTGCTATTCACACCCTTTTTTTACTTTCTGCACACCCTTGTTAATTTTGTTCATTTATCTTCTTCAATTCATTTGATCCAACGTCCGGAAATTGAAAAGGGTGTGTGAGAGGTAAAATGGGAGTGTGCACTGCATACTGCATAGCACCACCGTTTTGATTATCGTAGAAAGACAATTTGTTGTTTTTGTTAATACAAAAAACCAAAAAACCAAGGTACCCAGCCTATTGTTATGGTTTACGTTGTCCGACGAACTATAAATGTCTTTTGAGTGAGGATCTAGTTGGAATTTGGAGGCAGCCTATTTGTTTGTATTTCGGTCTTCTGGGTTGTAAACGTCTTCTGTAACAAAGCAAGACGATTTTTTTTTTTTCCAAAAGATATCCCGGCTTTTTGGTAGGCAATTTACTTTTCTTATGTGCTTGGATTTTATCTTGTTTATGAATTATTTTACCCTATTTGGATTGCTTTCTTGTGATTCCTTCCGAACATTCTTGTTATTTATTTCGCAACAATGCTCTTAAAAATGTAACGGGGTTGTAGTTAAAGTGGTTAAGAGTGTCTACACTAAAGGATACTGCAGACAAATTAAACAGTTGAATACATATCATCAAAACAAAGGAAATACAATCCCTCTTCGGCGCCCTCGGAAAAACCGGCTTTTGTCCAACCACTCGACAATGCAACCCCCATGGCAAAAGATGCGAGCACGGCATAAGAATTGCTTCCGAACCAACCTTCATCTCCACAACGCAAATCGAACACGCTATGGATACACCTTCCACTCTCGTCTTATCCAGCTTCTCAATCGACCACTTACTTGCAGTCACAAACTTAGGGCCATCTGTGTCCAAGGCCCAAAACCAAACCAAACCAAGCCACCATATATGTCAACAAATACAAGTACACGTATTTGCCTCAGGTTTCGGCATACGTTAAGGGACGTGCTAAGAGTACGTCCCGTAACAAAATTGGTCATTACTATTTGGTTTTGGGTTAGTGCTCATCTTATTCTAATTGGATTTGTCGCTAAATTGATTAATATTCCTATGCTGATGTGCCTATTGGCTAAGAGGGGATGTACTCCCCTATGAATTTGAGTTTGAACATCCTTTTTGCAACTTAGATTAGTTTAAAAATAGTATATTGCATGCTTGTATAAAAAAAGAAATTGAATAGAAAAGACCATCCTTGCCGATGTTTCCAAATTAACCATTGTTCCAGTAATTTTTTCCCATTAAGATTGTATTTACTTAGAGTACAAGTTATATTCATTTCCTCTTAATTTACTATAAATAAAGGCACTAGTATATAGAGAATCACACCTTCTCTCTCCCTCAAATAAAATAGGCTACAATATAACGTTGTTTGATGGGATAAAAAGCATGAGTTCTGTTGGACATTACCAATTTCAAGATAAAAATAAACGAAAAAAAGGACAAAAGATGACCATGTAGAACAAAATAAAAACAAGACTAGTTCATTTTTTTTCCATTCATCAAGAAAGAAATTCAAAATTTTCAATTCAAGGCAATAAATTCATTTAAATTGTGGATAATGGCAAAACCCCCATTACCTCGTTTTGCTCAAAACAATTTACAATTACCAGCAAAATTAAGCCTGTTTTTAACAACAAAAAAAAAAGAAAAAAAAACAAAGGAACAAAAAATAATATTTAAACAACTGTCCAATCATTTTCAACTGTACTCGAAGGTTTTTCAACAGGAGATGTATTTTCCGGCTTAGGAGGCTTTTTGGAAAATAATGATGACTTGTTGTCGAAGAAACTCGAAAACGGTCGCTACCGGGGCTCGTTGAGTTTTTCTGGTCCTTTGATGCTGTTTTTCTCAACTGCTTGTCTTTGCCACCAAAGTTGAGGGTAAGCCTCCTAAACCGCCGTTTTGGTTCGCCAGAAGGGGTTGTCGATTCATCTGGCTGATTCATTGCTCTTAATGCTTCCTCTGGATTGAGTAACATAGTCTCCACTGTTTCATATACCTGTACCAAGCGTTGTCTAAGTAAATATCAAACTCAAATTCGGGTATCAACAAATTTCGTTGCCTGATCATATTTCACGAACAAAGTTAACTTTCTATATTTTAAAGCATCCATTCTACAAGTGAATGACTCCTTCGACAGATATCTCTGATCGGGCATCCATGACTACCTTAATCACAGAAGTTTGACATAAAATTGTAACAATCAACCTTTGGTTTAGCAAATATGGATCCATCTTACCTGGCAAAGCTCTTCAACCTTCTCAGTCCAGGTACTGCTTTGACAAGAGGAAACAACATATTCCTTGCATTCATAAAACAGCTTCGAAAAATCACTGCTCGTGGACAGTTTAGCCTCAGCAATTACAAATCCTAAACCAAGCTGAATGTTGCAGAACGGGCATTATTAGAACAGTATAAGAGCAGTGGTAATGTACCACCTATTAGGTGATATTCAAAACAACCAAGCATGAGAAACATAAAAAATGATCTTACCAAAGAAACAAACAGCTGCTGAAAAAGCTCGGAAGGTGATATGTCCTCTAAACCATCCAGGATACCTTCCCTACAGGATTAACGCAATGCTATTAATGTGATGTTAGACAGAAGTCTTTGCTAAAACCAAAAACAGAGGTGATAAATTGAGCATTAGTTCTTCCTACTTACACTGCTAAATCCTCATCAAAGAGGGGTGCTTGTTTAACTGCTGGAACTGGTTTGGATGTATCCCAAAACTCACGCCACAAATTTCCTAACATCAAAGCATAACCCTATGAAATTCCATATCAGATTTAAATATATGGTGGTAGTTGCAACTTCTAGATGCCTGAATAAGCACCCATTTTCTAGAACGAATGCTATACAACATTGCTATACACAATACACCAGCTATTTTATTTCAATGGTTGGTCCTAAAAAAGATAAAAAAAGGGCGACCCCAAGCAAACAAGGCTCCCTGCTTTGTGAGAGTGGGGGAAGTCTATCTTACGCAGCCTTACCCTTGCTTTGCAAAGAGGCTGTTTCCATGACTCGAACCTGTGAACTTATATTTCATTACTATTAAAAAAAAAAACTCATTGGAACTTACTACCAGAATGATCTTATATTCACAAAAGCCCAGGTTATGATAACTGGATTACTGTTTGTTAAAACATGCAAAAATAAACCTTTTAAATACGCAGAGCAACTCAAGTCACCCATGCGATTGCAATAAAGCACAGAGCGCCCAAGCTCATTGTCCAATTATACATCTAATTTTCACTAGAGAATATTATATATCCCATCTATTGCAATACTATGATAGATTGGTCACCTAAGCAATTTCCCCATATATACTAAGAGCAAGAGTTTTAACAGTAAAATACCTGACAGACAAGGTGCACTAAACTAAAGTATTATTTTAAGCAAAGTAATTTTGTCTGTTTTATGCTTTCTATATCCTCTTATAACTGTTAACTTGGATATACAAAGCTGTTATGTGACATAAACTATATATAAATGGAAAGACAGGAAGGGGTGGCACCTTCTTTTTGCATTCGGCTACTGAGATAGCCTCTTGTGGACAATACGTCACTACCAACAAAAGCGTCATTTTCCTCATCACTTGGCTCAGTCTCTGTCCAGTCAGGAGGAGAGTGCCATCTCACAAAGTCTTCCAAAATACAACCAGGATTTGCAGCCTATATATGATAATTAGCAGAACTTAGTTAACCAGAGAAGTCAACACATAGCATTCAGTGCATCTATAAGACTTTCATTAGTGTTGACCTTGAAAGCCTGCATGTCAGAGAGGAGTTGAGAACATCCAGCACCAACACTGACCATAAAAGATAAGGCAAATTGTCAAAAAAAATATCTAGATTAATAAGAATAAAAATATGCATGTTCACTGTGATGTATATGTATATGTTCAGAGAACTAGGAAAAATAGACTCGCTTTAAAGCAAAATACGAATGTTCCTTGAAATTCAAAAAATGACTAAGAATTAACTCAAATACAGACCTTCCTGTTCGAAGCACAAACTCCTCATTTTCTTTGATAAGATCTTCAGTAAGCAAAGGTCCTTCCTACATGTAATAATGCGTATACATGATATATCTCATTTTATGGATGCAAGTTAAAATAGTAGTCCTTGAAGGACAGCTATTAAAACATACCTGGGTCACAGGGGAGTACACAGGTTCACCAGTTTCCAACATTGTTAGGTCGCCGGATGGGCTACTAGCAGCTAGTCGGAGGACAAGTTCCCCAGTGCTTAATCTAGCATAAATATGGCCTGCAGGATTGTCTTTGGAAAGAGCGGATTCTTCTGCATGTGGACTAGCTTCCCTTATTACAAGGTCTAATTTTTCAGTGGCGATATCATGACGCCTTTTCCTAGAAACACAACAGTTCATCACTTGCAACCGCTGATACAAAAGACAGGAATTCAGATCTGGAATCTCATCCAAGGGGATGCTAGGCACATATTGTTCTTCAGACCAAAGTCTTCTCAGCTGCATGGGAAGGAAATTCAAATCAACAAAACAATGATGATAAAACAGCATTTTATGTATATTTAGAGCAAGTATATAAGCATAACAAAGCCATAAACTTTAAGAGGATGGAAAACTTTCTGGCTAGAATTCTACTCAGCAGAATAATATTGTACCTGATACTGAACCCAGTTTCTTCTTTTTCAATTTAAGATAATAAGTTTATACTCAAGATCACAAAATATTTTGCTCAAAAAAAAAAAGATCACAAAATACTCAAGCCTAGACACAAACACTTATTCGAAGAGAAGCTTACTTCCAGAAAATATATAAGGTGTTATGATTGCAATACAGGAAGCAAGAAGCGTGAGATCATATTTCTCTTTTTCTTTTCACTGTAAGTCATTGGAAAAATCTCAAAGAACTCATATTTCTTGTATACAGAACTTACTTCAACAACAACTCTGCACCAAAACAGAGTCATTTTCTTGAGGGTTCTGAAGCTCCCAATGACTTCAGCTAACTTAACAACAAGGCTTTCAGGAGGAGCACCATGAATATCTCTAGGCAAAGATGCTGGAGTAACTGCCTCTGAACCAGAATCAATCTTCCTTCTCAGAAAATTCCCCTCTGCGAATATCTTGCAAATATTACAACAGAGGTGAAAGATCATAACACAATAATTAAAAAAAAAATAAGGAATAAGAAAATACCAACAGGAACTGTCATGAGGCCACCTAACGTATGAATCTACCTGCATCAAATAGAGACCGAATCAACGCTAGGACCTTCTCGTTATCACAAAAATCAGATGGCTTTTCATCCTTTTCACGAAGCACTAATGACTTCACTGCAGATAGACTCAGACCCGCTCTCTCCCTGACAGGTGAGGAACTCCCTGATGACGCCAAAAAATCTTTCAATGACTTGGACTTCTTTCCAGCCCTGGATTAAGTTTCCAAAATATTTAGGGCAGAAAGTTAGGATATCATGTACAAACTGAAAACCTATATTGATAGTGTTTTAAAAAACTAGTTTCAAGACTCGCCTAGGCGGTTTTTGGGGCAAGGCTATGAAGAAAATGCCTAAGCCCATAACGTGCGGGCTATAAACTAGCCTTAACGCCTAGGCTATCGTCTCAGGTGCCTAGGCGCCCTGGGGATTTGAATTTTGTTATAAAAAAAAATAAAAAATAAATAAAAGCCCAAACCCAAACAACGTCATTTTGGGCAGGGTCTTTATAAAACTCATGCTAATTTTATGTTTCTAACTTAGTTTCTATTAGTTTATTATGACTTTATTATATGAATTAGAGAAATAATAATAAGTCAAATATTTGATTGCTTGGCGTGCTTGCTTGATTGTTTTACAAAGTATTATACTACATACATACATACATATATATACATAATATATATATATATATATATATATATTAAGTACTATAATAATTTGAGGCACCGTAAGGCTTGAGGCTATCACCTAGACAAGGCTATCCATGAAACGCATTGGCTTCGCCTTCGCCTTTTAAAACATATTTGATATGTAGGACCATTCTAAAACTGAGTGCATATCTTGTGCCACATTGATTACATTTTATAGCAGGAGACTTTCACGTTATAGAAAAGAACATTCACATCCCATGATATTCTAATATTCGTTTAACATAGGCCCCTTAAGGAAAGGGATCCCCCTTTATACAAGAAATGGGGACTAGTTCCAAGGGTCACTCCACATTCTTTTACAACGATTCCAACCGTCTACTATTTAAATCTCCATTCAATTTTCCTTACAAAAAATCAGCTCAATCCGAAACTTTTTACCCATTTGATTCTCATGATGAAATTTCAACGTTTCTTAGAACACCATGGTCATCAATTTCTTTAAGCACAACCGATTTGGCTAATATTTTGCAAGGGTGATCTTTGAAATTTTAAAAAAGACAGTTCAGATCGTTAAATTTTAATGTGGAGTGGGGCCCACAAGTAGTCCCCATATCTTACAAGAAAATTCAGATCCCTTTCCTTAAGATACCTGTTGTTTAACATATAAACATATTCACAATGTTGAATACACTTACTCAACAGCTATAGCCAATTGTCTCATAACAGATAACGGAGGAATCAGAATGTTGTCTGAGACCAAGCTTTCAACTGATGGAATCATCTCTGCCCCCTTGTGAAATATCAAATCCCAATTTATCATCAAAGAAAAAACAATAAATTGAAACAAAAGGGCTAATAAATCAGTAAATGTAGTTATCAATCACAAACTTCCAGGATAGGCATCGCATAAATTGGATGATAATTGTGTTTTTTTTCCTGGTTATCTATCAGCATAGTACAATTGAAAGTGCTTTTCCATTGTTATCGGTTACATTAGTTACTTACTCAGTGTGTATCACTACATTTTCTCAATATGTACAGTAACAAACACCTGATTTAAAACTTACAGTTGCCCTTCCTAAGACAAGAACAAAACCAGTCCGCCAGGTCCAGGGGAAAGGTCAAATAGTTTACCTTTCAATTCGGGAATATTATGTGATTATGTATTGATGATCTAAAAATAAAACCAAAATCTTAGAAAACAAACCATTATAATGTGTGGAGACGGAAATAAAAGATATAAAGAAGCAAACTTACCTTTGCTTCAGTATCGTTTTTCATGTTCAGCAAAGACAAATTTTCATCATAAAACGGAACTGCCATGGAAGAATACTCAGCCTTCTCGTTATCTTCACCTTCTTTCTTCCCTATTCCAATGTTCCTAAATCTATCCTGCCAATCTTGCTTTGTCCCTATGTTCGGTGGTCTCCACCCAAGATGCTTCGATTCTTTCGACCCCTGTATTATTTCATTCACAAGCAATTGAAATCAAACAAACCTATCAAATCGTAAATTATCAAAAAACTTTTACTCAATTAAGCCGGATTTAACAATGTAGCTTCTTTTTCTGTATTTTCTCAGCAACCAAACAGAAAATGATCCAAAACTGCTCCTAATTCCTAAACCAGACACCGAAAAGAGAAATCCTACAAAACTTAAACCGATTGATCCTACATGTCCAACCAAAACAATTAATTCAAAGCAAATTTGAAATTCCAAAAAAAAATAACAACAAACTGACCTTTGACTCTCCCTCCTCCCTCGGCGATTCGTAACCTGCGTAATCGATCGAATTCCTCGGCGATTGCTTGTCAGAATCTTCACCGATTCAACACCAAATTACCAAAAAAATTAAACAACATTTATAATCCGAAATTAAGAAATCAAATCCCGAAAAACAAAAACAAAAATAGCATTTGGGAAAAGTCAAATGGAAGTCCGGGGCAGTAAAAAATAGTAAACGGAGAAAAATACGGTTTTGGTGAATGAGATTAAAAATAAGATTGACCTCGATCGGGCTTTAAGTCAGAGAGAACTCGCTCCGCTTTAGCCGCCGCGGAATGGAAGGCGGTCCTCGCTTTGGATACAAAGGAGGGCGGCTCCATATCCTGCGCCGGAGGTGCGCACGTTAAGAACTCAGTGTGTGACTACTATTGCTGCGCCAGAGGAGGAGTCCATGTTTGTCGCTGTCGCGTCGCGAGAGATGTGGGGAAGAAAATGGCATTTGTGTACAGAGGCTTTCTCAAACTCGAATGGCTTTTATATTTTTTGGGTTTTGAAATTTTTTTATTTTTCTTAAGATTTTATATTTGTTATTTTTTAAATTTAATGAGATACGAAATTTGATGAGAAAATCAATATGGATATTTTACCCGACGTTTTCTACGCGGTCTGCAAAAGGAATAACACGATTCTTCAATTTTTTGTTCAATAATATATTGTAATGTATAAATTTTTTAAAGAAAATTGTACTAATGATTCTTCAATTTTACTCTAATTTGAGCAATAATCTTTCAACTAAAATTTCATGAAACATTAGTCTCTTAATTTATCAAAATGTGCAGTTATAGTCTTTTTTGTCAACTTCATCAGAATTTTTTCAATTGGGTTAACTTAACCCATTCTGATGAAGTTGAGGGATTGTTGGAATAATCATTTTTACAATTGGGTTAAAGTTGAGGGATTGTTGCTACAATTCGTTAAAGTTAAAAGATTGTTTCTCTAATTGGGTTAAAGTTGAGAAACCATTACTATAATTTTTTTCAATAAAGATCTAACGGAGTTGACGGAAAAGATTATAGCCGCATGTTTTGATGAGTTAAAGGAGCAATCAAGAATTTTTTTTTTTTTTGAACAAATAATATTATCTATACGGAAGGGGGTAAACTTAGCCTCACAATGAGCTAGTAATAATGTGGTTCAAATTCGTCTTTGACGAGAATTGAACCTAAGACCTCTCACTTACAATTGCTCAAATTGGGTTATAGTTGAGTGATCATTGCTACAATGTTATCATTTTTTTATTGCATAACAATGTATTATCACATATTTGTGAACTCGTTTTATGTAAGTTAGTATCCGATCAGCCTAGTCAAGTCAGTGTTTTTTCTTTAGTCTATAGAGTATACCTTATCAGACTCTAACGAGGACACGACTTTGAGTGTTTAAAAATGTGTTTCAATAAAGTCGAGATGCTATAGAGCATTGTAGTGATCATATTAAATTTCATATATTTTTTAGCTCTTTTAGTACACATGATTTAATTTAATTGAAATTGGGAACTCTCGAATTTAAAGGTATATTGAAGGTGGAAATGAAATGAGTGGGTTTTTTATTTGGAGGGGATTATAATAGGATTAGCCATGAATGGTAGGGTTAAAATGGATGAATTTCTTTTATAAGTGATCTATCTTTTATTCTTTAGGTGATCACCCTTTTATAATTTCTCCCTTCAACATACTTAATTTAGTAAGTTATCCTATTTAATCCAATCATCACACATCCCGACCTAAATCAAGGCATGATGGCCGTCATGTGAGGGTGACTTAGCCATGTGCGCAGTGCAGAAGTGATAAAGATATAAAAATGTGAGTAACTAAAAACCAAGCTAACTAATTTACACTAGACGAATAAATAGGTGCGAGTAATGAGATTTAAGTGTAAACACACATAATCAGAGCATAGGTAGCCTAAGTGCAGTCCAGTAAGACAAATACTAATTATACAATACCAGAGAGATGGTCCTACATTAAATACCGTCTGTCAGAACAGCCATAGTCTCCTCGTAAGCCACCAACAAGCAAGCCTACCTAAAACCTGAAGGGGCGCAAAACAGAAAGTGTGAGTGGGCAAAAACAAATCTTTTCAAAATCATTTCAATCATCAAAGCTAGTAACCTCTCGCCGTAAAACCTGTATAATTTCCCAAAAAATAGAATACTTATCTATATCGAAACCACACTTGAAATAGCCAAATCCACATGCACACCATGCCAAATATCTCAACATAATGAATTAAGTAAACCAGGTGAAGTAAATAAATGAAAAGTAATATGTCAGCCGAATCCACCTATTGTGGCCTATACGGATGAACCTATAGCTCATCAAATATGCCTGCACACGAGTCGGAACCACCTAAAGTGGTATGTACAACAGAACTGGGTGTAAATAAATACGCTCAAGTGCTACGATCACGTGAAGACTGTGCGAATAATCGCGGTTCGCCTACGAGTCGGAACCACCTATAGTGGTCTGTACGACAGGACTGTGCACCAAACTTGGATCCAAGGTGAGCGTGCGGTGCGGGAGGTGAACATCACGTGAATGACTGTACCCTGGCCACGGGCGGGAGCATTAACACCAGGGTGTAGGTTTATGAGCTGTAAATGCATTTATGTATAACTGACACGCCCCGATCCCGATATTCTCCGAATACCAGGATAGGCACGTGTTGGCCGACACCTGAGGGTGACGAAAGCCATTTGTTGAGTGCAAATGCTTAGAATAAGGAATAGATAAGACTTATAAATATAAAAGAATAATGAATATGCATTTAAGGAACGTGTTCAAATCATACAACTAACTAGAATACTAAAAGAAATAATATAAAAATTGAATGAAGAAGGAATGGGTCCTACACCGAGAGGACTCGAAGACGCCAATGCAGAAGTGCTTTGATGCCGGGATTGTATGCCTCGATTCTAAGTCCTGGAGGGGGCGCAAAACAAACATGAGTGGACCAATTTGATATATAAATAGTAAAACAGTTATCAACGTACTAACCCCCAGGTTTTATGAAAACGCATATATAATGATAAACATAGGTCTCCGAAACCCAGCGTGCTGTGCAATGTCTCAAAATCATAACTTGTATATATAATAATCACTAGTGAATTGTCCGATAACCCCCAGGCCCCATGCCGGCTCCTCGTCTCTGAGCAGACAGTCAGAGGAAAATACACTTCAGGTCCCATGCCGGCTCTCCGTCCCTGTGCTAATAGCCAGAGGAAACACACTCCAGGCCCTATGCCAACACCAAACCGTCGCCCGGGACGGACCGGAATCTATCCATACATCCCGTAGCGGAAATGACCACTAGGTAAGTATAAAACCATTGAATATATATATTTTGAAAAGCAACTTCATAGTATAAAGTCATCCATCATCTATACTATAAAGAGGTGTTCGAAACATATTCTAAATATCATATCGTCATCCATCGGATATTCTATAAGAACATGGGTTATAAGAAAAATAGTAATAATTCAAAATAGCCTCAGTAAGCATGTTATCTCAAAGCGTTTCATAAATAGTAATCATCAAATCATGCTTTTCAGGTATGCATTTCTACTATTAAAACATGCATTTTTAGAAGGGGTCCACTCACAGTACTTCGCCGCCGAAGAGCCACGCAACTAGCAAAGACAGAAACGCCACTATAATTGCCCATAAGCACATAAAGGGCTCAATTAATAAAACTATACTCAATCGATTTAATTTGGGAAAACGGACGTCGAAAACGGATTCAGGACGTCGAATTACCCTAAGAAGGTCCCGGATAAATTTCATAAACGTCAATAGAATATTCCAGAGAATATTCCCTGATGGAATATTCTCTGATGGAATATTCCACAAAAGGGTTTGAGCCGGTTAGGGTTTAGGGTTTGAAAGATTAAAGGGTTTAGTGCTTAAGGCCCTAGGTTAAAAAATGTTTGGATTAGGCTTTTAAAAAGGGTTGGACTTTAAGAGTTTAGGTTTAGTTTCAAACAAATAAAATAAATAAATAAATAAAAGGGTTTCTAATAGATTTGGGCTTGAAATAAAATAAATAAAAATAAAAGGATATGGGTTGGGCTCGGCAGGAAAGGCCCAAAGGCCTTTAACAATTTAATTAAACCAAAACAATTATTAAAAGAAAGAAAATGACTTGGGCTTGGATCTGAAACGGGCCTAAGGCCCGATGGTTTCTGAGGTGGCCTAAAAGGCCTGTTTCGACTGGGAAAGGTGGACGCCGGACCTCAAGGAAGAGGAAGGCCAGACTTCGGCCTAAGAATTTCCAAGCTCTGATGGAGCTTAAAACTCAACCAATTCATGCAATTCAATATACCAAATTGAAGCCTAGAAAGTAAGGAATCAAAATATACCCTTAGTTCCTATCATCGTGGCCGGAGTTGGCTGGAAAATGGCCTGGAAGGCACGGGTTCGCCGAGAAAACTGGGCTTTCCGCCAGAATTTCTTGGTAACCTTTAAACATCAATAACTTTGTCAATACTCAACAAAATTGAGTGAAACAAAAACGAAAGTTATAGTTCTCGAAGAGACAAAGAGAATGGTACCTCGCACGACGTCTAACTCACCGTGGTTTGGCCGGAAAACGCCTCGAAAGTCACTGAGGTCGCCGGAAACTGGGTAAGATTCAAATGAGTATAACTTCTTCAATACTCAACGAAATTGGGTGATTCAAAAAGGAAAGTTGTAGTACTCAGGGAGACGAAGAGATTGATACGTTTTATGCCGGCCAACTCATCTTTCTTTGGCCGGAAATTATCTCGAAAGTGACGGTGCTCGCCGGAAAATATGGAGAATGCTCCCCGAGCAGTTTTCACGTTTAAACCTTCACAAAAAACCATTTTTTAGCAACCACTAAGCCTTATAGACTACCAGGGAGAAAGATGGAAGAGTGGTTCAACTTACCTTCGTTGGAAAACACCTGCACAGTGACTGTGCATAGTGCCAAAAATAGACCGGAGATGTGAGGGAGAGAATGAAGGTCCGAGTGATGGTGATAGGTGGTGTCGTCTTCGTTGATATGGTGTGGAAGTGAGGGTATATGGGTTGGTTCACGGGGAGAAGGAGAGAGTGCAGAGAAAGAGCACGGTAGAGATGGGAGAGAGGGAAAAAAAAGAATTGAAAGAGGAGAGAAATCGGGGACACAAAAGCAAGGTAGGCCCCATGAGCACACCTATTAAGACCCAAAAACAATTTTAAAAGCAAGATAAACTAAAACTTAGTGAAAATACAATTTAAATTGAGGGTGGGGTGTAATAATAACCATCATAATGCAACTCATAATTATTAATAACTTACATGTGCGTCCGCAGCGTCAACAATATTATACACAACTACTAGAAGCATATTCTAAGATATAAAGTATTCGACATGGCATTTAAATCATAAAATCATTTAAATCAACTTTTCTGGGAAAAACGTAAAGCATATATATATATATTGAAAACCCAAAGTCCACTCACTGGTATGTGGTAGGGTCGTAACCCCCGAGCATCGCCTGACTGCGCTCGTCCTCAAGAAACGTCTCACATATATGTGAAACAACTATTTTAACGTTATTTTAAGCACATAACCAAAACTAGGAAATAACCTCTCATACGTTGCTCAATTGAGGTATTTGAATATACCATCGTGGCTTACTCAACCCCACGAACATCCCCATATTTTTAGAAAAATTTCCTAAGTTCCCACGCGCCCTCATGTGCCTGGCACACTAACGGATTCCCTAACGGCGTTAGGGAATATTCCGTTAAATAATGGAATATACCGTTTAATTTACCTGACGCCGTTAGCATATTCCATAAAAGTTGATAGAATATTCCCCTTCTCCTTCCTTGGTTCGCCGGTCACCGCTGCACTCACCGGTTTCTGGAAAAACTTCAAACCTTAATATCTCACTCATTTCAACACTAAATTTCATGAAATTTGTACCAAAATGAAGCTCTCAACAAAGAGAACATGATCTTACCACTTTGGAGTCCTAAAACCAACGGAATTTGGCTGGAAAAATCTCAATAGCTCGGCCAACCCTGCAACTCAACAAATTCCAAAATTCCTCTATAAGCTTCGTGAAGTAGTTTTAAGACCTCCTAGAACTTCAAAACTCCATGAAACACTCGCGATCACCACAGAGCAATTTGCACCCCTTGCCGGAGCTCGGGTAACTTGAGTTCTACAGGTCCTCACGTCCAACTAAGGGTATGGCTCGACTTCTGAGCTTGCAAGGAATCCAAAAACCACCTAATCTAACTCGATCCGTGAGTGCTGAAGCTAGATGAGGAGATGACTGTACGGTTTGTTCGGACAAACGAAAAATCGAGAGAGAGAGAGAAAGAGAAAAAAAGGGTTGCAGATGTGAGTGTGAATGTGTGGTGATCCGGATTGGGCACCATTTAAAAATCCCTAAGCTCTAATTGGGCTATCCCTTAAAGACTAAAAATTCCTCCCAACTAACCCTAAATTTCTATTGGGTCCAACAAAGTAGGACATAATAAAATTGGTCAATTATTTAAGCCCTTTTTCCCATTTTCTTAATCCATTTATAAAATCACAACCCAAATCTCAAGGTCAAAATAGTCATTTCCACGTTATCGGGGATAAAATAAATATAAATTCGGGACGGGTCGTCACAAATCATGTGTCAAACGAGACATTTGTGTTAGTTGAGATTTGACTGAATGCAAAGTTGGGAATGGTTATAAACATGTGCGTTGTTTACACCTCCCTAAACCATTCATTCACCATTCCTCACAAAATTTTCACCATTCCTACACCATTTCAATTCTCATATCTTCTTTCCTCTTTCAAAAATCTATCCTTCAATTTTTTTCAATAATTTTCAAATAGCCTCGTCTGCAATGAAAGGTAAGGCTTGGAGCCGAAAAGAAGATGAAGCTCTTTGCAAAGCTTATAGATGGGTGTCGGAAGATAGTGTGAGGGGGAATTGTCAAACAAATGACAGTGTTTAGACTCGTGTATCCAAAAAATACTTAGAGTTCTATGAAGGCACCACTCCATTGAATATCTGAAACCAAGAGAGTTGTTCTTCAAGATGGAAGAAACATCTTCAGCCAACTTTGAACAAATGGCATCAAGCATTGTTAGCAGCCGCAAGTAGACATGAAAGTGACAATTACTATGACGAAGTAAGTGTTTTCACAATTTATTTTAAATATTTAATTATATTACATTTAATTTCATAAATTAATTTCCTTTAATTTTTGTAATTATATTTTCTAGGTACGCTAAACGGAGGAATTGTATATGGAGAGCAGCTCGAAACCCTTTCAGTTTCACAGTTGTTGGGAAATTTGTAAAGGTGGGTGTTATTTGAAGATCCACCTCAACATAGAGCTCCTACACAGGTGTTCGGAACTACATCCTTAGCTGTAGATATGGATGAAGATGAATCTCCTACCATTCAACAAATTCGGGTGAAGGTTCCATACCTAGGGCTATGGGACAAAACAAGGCGCGAAGGTTGAAGGACAAGGGTAAGGCAAACGATGATTACGCCGCTCAACATGAAGTGGCGGCCTCATTGCGATTAATGGCGGAGCAAAATGCCCTTGAGGCGGAAGAAAGGAAGTGTAGGCATGAAGAATGGGCCAAACAAATACAAGAAGAGATGGGTGATAAGAATATGGAAAGAAACACTTCGAATTACACTCCAATGAGTAAGACTTATTTTGATAGGAAAAAAAAAAAGAAATTATGACTCGGCAACAGTTGTTTACCTCTAACTATACTCCTACAATGGCAGATGATGAAGATGATGTTGATTATGGATATTAAATTTAAGTTGTTGTAGTTTTTAAATTTAAGTTAATATTGTTTTTAAATTTAATTTGTAGTTTTAAATTTAATTTGTAGTTTTTAAATTTAATTTGTCATTTATAAATTTAAGTTGTAGTTTTTAAATATAAGTTGTAGTTTTTAAATAATAAATTATGTTTGGCCCTATGGTCCTTTGACCATCGGTTGGAGACGGTTTTTTGTGACAGGGCTAAAACGAGCCATTTGGCTCTCGGTTGGAGACGGAGGCAAATATGGTCATGTACTGTTCATTAAAATATTAATATCTTGGAGGGCCAGAGGGCTAAAACGAGCCATCTAGCCAGCCTTCGGTTGGAGATGGCTCAACAATACAATTTTTTGATTTTGTGTTGAAGAAATAGAAACATTTGGTTGAGAAGCAGCAATGTAGGATGAGTGTGTGTGATGTTCGTACCAGATGTGACGATAAATGGTTATTGTTACTACAATGGCAGAGTTAAAATCCTCGAAATTCAAGAGTTGGATGGCAGTGTTAAACAAATGAAGCAAAGGGCTATCGGTATGTCATCCCCAAAATTTAGGGATTTTGGTTTGGGACTTTTTTGGTTTGAAATTAGGATTTTCGGAAATTTTTTAAACCCCTACTCTTTCATTCACCAACCTTCGCATTTCGACGACGAACAAAAATAAAATGAACAACTTAGAGTATTTTCAAGGAGGAGTCGAAATGTCTACATCAGTAATAACAGTAAAAAGACAGCTTTAGTGTTTTCCAACCTAAATGTCAATTTCTACGAGGCATGACGTGAATTGATATCAAAGGTGGTTGCTGTCAAATTTGATAACTACTTCAAATCTATTTGTTATAATGATTAATAAATGTTTTTTACGATTATTAATATTTGTCCTAGAGTTACTTATTACAATTATAAAACATAATAATCCATAAATAATAAATTAAATTTGACATATTAGATGGAAAACAAAATTTTAAAAAAGATCAAAGTGTCATATAAGATTATCTCAAAATGAGATGTCAAATTTTAAACATAAAATTTAGGGAAAAAACTGTTTACTACCCCCATGTTTCGTGGTTTATAACATTTAGTACATTAATTTTTTTTCGTCCCAGAGTCATACCTAAAGTGTAAATTTTGAGACAGTCTCATACATCCGTTAGTCAAGCTATTAAGTGTTCCGTTAATTGTGACGTAACGCCCATGTGGACAATGAATGGGCGCCACATGGGTCACCACGTGGATTTTTTTTTAAAAGAAGGGTTTTCACTTATTTTTTTAGGGGTTCAAAAAAAATTTCCCGCCAAAAAATTTGAAATTTTTTTCTTCTTCTTCTGGGCATAATTGATTTTTTTTTCTTCTTCTTCCTCCTCCTTCTTCTTCTTCCTTCTTCTTCTTCTTCTTCTTCTGGGCATATTCTTTTTTTTCCTCATTCTTCTTCTTCCTCCTCCTCCTCCTCCTCCTCATCCTCATTCTTCTTCTTCTTCTGGGCAGATTCTTTTTTTTTTCTTCTTCTTCCTCCTCCTCCTCCTCCTTCTTCTTCCTCATTCTCTTCCTTCTTCTTCTTCTTCTTCCTCCTCCTCCTCCTCCTCCTCCTCCTTCTTCTTCCTCCTCCTCTTCATTCTTCTTCTTCTTCTTCTTCCTCCTCCTCCTCCTCCTCCTCCTCCTCCTCCTCCTCCTTCTTCTTCCTCCTTCTCTTCCTTCTTCTTCTTCTTCCTCCTCCTCCTCCTTCTTCTTCTTCTTCTTCCTCCTCCTCCTCCTTCTTCTTCCTCCTGGGCAGATTCGTTTCTTCTTCTTCCTCCTCCTCCTCCTCATTCTTCTTCTTCTTCTTCTTCTTGTTCTTGGCAGATTCGTGTTTTTTTTTCTTCTTCTTCTTCTTCCTTCTTCTTCCTCTGGGCAGATTTTTTTTCTTTTCTTTCTTCTTCCTCCTCCTCCTCCTTCTTCTTCTTCCTCTTTCTTCTTCTTCTGGGCAGATTCTTTTTTTTTCTTCTTCTTCCTCCTCCTCCTCCTCCTCCTCCTTCTTCTTCTTCTTTCTTCTTCTTCTTCTTCTTCTGGGCAGATTCGTTTTTTTTTCTTTCTTCTTCTTCCTTCTTCTTCTTCTTCTTCTGGGCATATTCTTTTTTTTTTCTTTCTTCTTCTTATTCTGGGTTTTTTTTTTTTGTTTTTCCTTCTTCTTCTTCTTCCTGAGCGTGGAGTCGAAGATGGTGATAGGAGGGTGGGCACGGGTGAGATTGAAGATGAAGGTTTTGTTTGTTTGTTTTTTTTTAATAAATAAATATATTTTTTATTTTATTTTTTATTTTTTAATTTTCACGTGGATGACACGTAGCACCCAGTCATTGTCCACATGGGCGCCACGTCACAGTTAACGGGAGACTTAACAGTTTGACTAACAGATGTATGAGACTGTTCCAAAATTTACACTTTAGGTATGACTCTGGGACGAAAAAAACTTGATGTACTAAATGTTGAAAACCACGAAACATGAGGGTAGTAAACAGTCTTTTGCCCTAAAATTTAAATTTGAAAGCTTATGTAGCACATTTGTCACAGCCCGTCCCGAGATTTTTTTATTAAGGACGTGAAATGACGAGATTACCCTTAGCGGGTACTAAGGTATGTGTGTGTGACATGTTTTGAATTTACATAATTCCCTAAGTTTTGGAAAGTTTGAATTTGGATTTAAAAATTGGTTTGTAAATTGTGTGGTTAGGGATCTAAGAGATTGGATAGTGATGGTTTTGGTGAGACCACACGGGACACGTGCACATTCACACAAATCCCTCACTTTCCCGTACCCTCTCTCTCTCCCTTCCCTCACAACTCTCACTCTCTCTTCCTTCGAAACCGTACGGACCAAAGCACCAAATCCCTCAAAACTTCATGGATCGAAGTGGAGATTAGCACCATTGTATTCGTGAGTGTCCTACGAACTCAAAGATACCATTTTCAGGTAAGAAACCCTTCGTTTTCACGTTGAAAACTCGAGGTCCGATTTGAGTACTATTCATGAACTTTGTGTTGGTTGATTTTTAGGACAATCCAAGCTTATAGTGAGCTTAGTGAGGTCCTAAGGAAGCTCGGGGACATTCGTTTGGAAGTTTTGGACGTCGGGATCACCACGTTCAAAGTTGGCCGATTTTCGTGGGATTTCTCCGGTGAGATTTCGTGATTTTTAGAGCCTTAAAGTAGTGTAACGTGATTCTACATGCTTAGGGCTTCATTTTGATATAAAATACGAAGAAAAATCTCCAGTTTTCCAGCCACCGGAAAACTCAGTCCGGCGAGCTCGAGGAAGAAGACGCGTGTGGGAGGCGCGTATGTCCGTGCCCCTCCCGGCGCGTATGTATGTGCCCCTCTCGGCGCGTGGGGGCGCGTGCGGCCTCAGAAAATTTTTCTAAAAATTCCTCGACGTCCGTGACGTCGAGTAGGTCATTGTGGTATATTCATATACCCAAATTGAGCATCGTATGAGAAGTTATTACGAATTGTTGGTTATATGCTTTAAAATAACGTTTTTATAGTTATTTCGCATATAGGTGATACCTATCCCGAGGATGAGCGCATCCAGGGACGTCACGAGGGCTACGACCCTTCGACTTATCAGTGAGTGGGCAGTATTTTCTGTTTATACCTATATGCTATTAAAATTTCCAGAAATTGAGTTTTAATGAAAGTATGTTTCTAAAATGCCATGCATGCATGATATGAATGATATGAGTTATATGAATTGATAATTGATGCATATATATATATGCATTGGTGTTGTGGACGCACATGTAAGTATCAGGTGAGTTTTATGTTATTCATGTGCATTGTTGATGATGTGTATTATGTTGATAGCTCATAACCTGCAATCATGGTGTTAGTGCTTATATTATTCACCTCGCACCGCACGCTCACCTTAGATCCAAGTAGGTGTATGTCGTACAGACCATGAGAGGGTTCCGACATGTCGTATAGACCATGAGAGGGTTCCGACTGATAGGTGACCTTAGATTTTGTGCACAGATGATTAATGAGAGAATCACTAGAGCTTATTATTACACCATTCATGTCGTACAGACTACTTCAGGTAGTTCCGACTTATATGCAGTGTAGTGTCGTACAGGTCCCCGAGGTGACTCTGGTTGGATTGGATGTTGAGCTATAGAATTAACCGTACAAGACCAACTGCAGGGTCTCCGGTTAATTCATCATTTCACCTGTTACATTGATGCATCATTCATTCTGTTTTTGAAATTATAACATGGCATATTTTCTGGTTTTTGAGAAAAATTGATGATTTGAGATTTATGAAAAGTATTATGCTATTATGCTATTTTCTGGGAAAGTATAAAGGTTTTACAGCGAGGGGTTAGAAATGTTTTAAATGAAAGGTTTTCGAAAAGTTTTGTTTTACTGATCCACTCAATTTTGTTTTGCGCCCCTCCAGGTTCTAGTTAGCAGTTGGTGGTTGACGAGGGCTTCTACGGCATTCTGACAGACTTCCCTAATGTAGGACTCACCTGCGGGTGTTGTAACTTAATTATAGTCCTACTTGACTGCACCTATTGCTTAAGCTCTGTTTATGTGTGCACTCACACTTTAACTCACTCTAGCATGCTATTTGGTTGTTCTTGCTAGTAGTTGGTTTTTCTTCTTTCGTAATTCTCTTATCTTTGCTTCCGCACCACACTTATGGTTACGTCACGCTCACGTGACGGCCAGCACGCCTTGATTCTAGGATCGGGGTGTGTCAACATTAATATATATTTTTTAAATTTTATTTTTCAACCGATATGTCAAATTTAAACAATTATTGTCACATCCCGACCCGAGCCCCCACCACATCACGGGCTCGACTCCGCCGTAACACAAAATTGTCCGCTTTTGGCCCTGACCACGCCCTCACACGAGGCCTTTTGGGAGCTCACTGACTTCGGGTTCCATCGGAACTGCAGACTGTAATATCAAGAACTTATTCATTGGATTAGTTAAGCAAGTAAATATGGAGGTCTTTTTTTTTACGTTAGTGCATACTTATGTGTTTGTTGTATTTTACCTATTTATTACTTGGGTTCAACCCAAGGATATTATGTACTTACCTTCGGAGTTCGCAACTTTCAATTGCGTAGTTGAAAATGATATTCCCAATTTTAAGTATCAATACAACTACTCTAAACCATATGTTAGTACATATATTTTATGCTTCCTTAACTTTGAGTTTTGTGTCACAACTCATTTTAAATTTTGGGGACGAAATTTTCTTAAGGGGAGTAGATTGTGACAACCCATCCCTAATTTTACGTTTATATAAATTTTAAAAGCGTGAATTGACGAAAATGCCCTATAGGTAAGGACTTTAACTTCCGTTAACCCTCGTTTAGAGAAACGTATAACTTATTCTTTTAGCGTATTTAAGTAATACTCGTCACTACAAACGCATAGGCGAAAGCCGTTTACGAGTCCGGATTATAACGGTATAATTATGGACGTTTGAAGTTGGTTATTTAAAGATAGTTAAATTATTTGAACTCCCACCTTGTAGGATTGAGAACCAATCAACATATGGGTTAAGGGGACCAATGTGATTTGGAGTGAGGGAGCGTGAGAGCCAATCAGGAAAAGAAAGAAAAAAAAAAAGGGAAAGCTCCCGACCTTTCCGTGGCCTTTCACACGCACCCACACCCATTGCGACCACCCATCTTCCAAGGCCGATTCCGGCCAACTCCGGTGGAGTTTTTCGACGCCACCACCACCATCTTGAAGCACTCATTCCTCTCTACAAAACCCAACCAAGAACCACCTTGATTAACCACTGTATGAGGCGGTTTGAGACCATAAAAGTCCACGGTTCTCGCCGTGCTCCAACCACCATTTTCAATTTTCCGGCGAATCAACAAAGCAATGGCCGATGCCACCACTTGGGCTTTGTAGACCATCATCCCAAGAGAAAATCTCAACCAACCTTGACCCTGTTGGACCACCGTAGACGACGAATTGACATCATGAAACTTTAGGCACCCGCCGGCTTTGTGGGCAAAATTGACTATCTTCCATCCACTTTTGGACTTCGTGGCAGGCGACGATGGTTCGTGATGTCTCAATTTTCGTGCTAGGGAGTCGTAGCGCGAACCTTAGGTGAGTGGGTCTTTTCCTTTTATCGTATATAGATATGATTGATAATATATGTGTTAAAATACTATGGTATGATTGAGTTTTAGATTGCATTATGATATATCTATATGCATATTATCAGCATATAATTACTGTGAATGCTTTGAAGTACTAAGTTGAACTACGAATGACTTGATCTCGTTTGAGGGTACGTAGGCGGTTTAACAAGACAGTTAGATGCAGCCATAAAACAATCCAAATTTAACATGGTAATTGATTCCTTGAAGGAAAGAAGTTATGATGGCTAACATCGTAGAGATTAACCATGATTTTATTATGGTCTATCACTAGGTTTAGTTCTGATTAAAAATGTTGAGACATTAAAGTGGTTATGCCAAATGACAATGCGGATGCCCAAGTAAGCTTCACGTGAGTACATGTTGATGATAATGATTTCAGTGTGTATGGTTATGTTTTTATGTATTTAATGCTCATTCTCCTGCACCTCGGTGTTAGTGCTCCGCCCAAGGATAGGGCCTAGCCTTCACGTGATCACTTGAGCGCATTTATTTACACTTAGCCTGTCATACAGACCACATTAAGTGGTTCTGACTCATGTGCAGGAATTGGTAGATGAGCTATATAGGTAACTTCGACATTGTTGTACAGGTTGCCTATGAGTCATACAGGTTGCATTACGCAACTCCAACTTATGTGCTAGCATTGATTGATGAGATATGGATGAGTTGTACATGTCACTATAGGTGACTCCGACTTATGTGTTAACATTGATTGATGAGATATGGATGAGTTATATAGGTCACTATAGGTGACTCCGACTTATGTGCTAGCATTGATTAATGAGATATGGATGAGTCGTACATGTCACTATAGGTGACTCCGACTTATGTGCTAGCATTGATTGATGACATATGGATGAGTTGTACATGTCACTATAGTTGACTCCGACTTATGTGCTAGCATTGATTAATGAGATATGGATGAGTCGTACATGTCACTATAGGTGACTCCGACTTATGTGCTAGCATTAACTGATGAGATATGGATGAGTTGTACAGGTCACTATAGGTGACTCCGACTTATGTGCTAGCATTGATTTATTGAGCACATGATTATTAATATTGCTCATGAGATGATGTGCCCTGGTATATTTATGGATTTACTATTGATATACTTTTGATTTTACATTGATACGTGATATGATTTTATTTTTGGAAACTACACAGGTGTTACAGCGATGGGTTATAACGATTTAGAATAAAAATGTGTCACTATATATTTATGGATTTTTTCACTATACTTTATGGCTTCGTCACCCTCTTGGTGTTGGCTAGCACAACTCGATTTGGAATTCAAGTGAACTTTCCGGGTCGGAGTGTGTCAATTATTTATTATATTATTTTTTTTATAAGAAAATGAATATATTAAAAGGAGAATCCTCTGGAACAACCAGAACCAATTAAAAGCTTGTAAGGCTAAAAGGGGGAGACAATATTCCAAAAGGGGGGATTTGAAACCGAAAACCCCACATTAGCTAGCTTATCAATTACAAAATTGGCTTCCCTGAAACCATGCCTCCAACAAATAGAGTGGAAACTAGTAGCCATTTACTGTCTTCGAGAGTAGAGATAACTAGGGTTGGAAAAAAATCCCAAATATCCCAAACCAAACCGAAAAAATCCCGAACCCAAACCGAAAAATCCCAAACCAAAATTATCCCGAAAATCGGTAATCCCGTCCCGAAAAATACCGAAGTAATCGGTATGGGATTGGTTTTCAAATCCCATTTTTTCGGTATTCCCGAAATCCCGAAATGTTTTTTTTCTTTAGCTTTCGGTTTCCACTTCCCAAGTCAAAAGCAGGAGCCTTTTGACTTCCACTAACAGAAGGCACCAAAATATTATTAAAAAATGGGAAAGGCACTAACAGAAGGCACCAAAATATTATTAAAAAATGGGAAAGGCACAAATTGGCTTTGGGTTTCGGTTCAGACTTCCCACCTCAAAACTCAAAAGCAGGAGCCTTTTGGCTCCCACAGTCCCACTAACAGAAGGCCCAGAGAGCATCACTCATGGCAGAGAACATCACTCTTCATGTTGAGAAGCAGAGAGGAGAAGAGAGAGGAATGAGCTACTGCCGAAAGCTCTTGAGTTTGGTTTTGACTCTTGAGGCAGAGAGCAGCACTCTTCGTGTTGAGAAGCAGAGAGAGCAAAGAGCTACTGCCGAAAGCTCTCTCAAATATTCGAAGCTCGACCCATCTCTTTCTCTTTCCTCTCTGAAGCTTTCTCTGAATTAGGGTTCGAATGAGGATTTATAAATTAGGAATTTACGATTTAGAGCTTTTGATTGTTTTGATTTGGATTTGGATTTCTTGATTAATTTTCTGGGGATTTCTGGATTAATTTTATGTGGATTTGGTTGATTTGGATTTCTGGATTTCCATGGTCAATTTCTCCTTTTGCATGTTCGATTTCTTTTCTGCTTTGCATGCTCAATCTGCAGGTTTGAATCTTTTCTGCTTTGCATGCTCGATCTGCAGGTTTGAATTGAATTTAATTTATCAGCTTCTTCCATTAACAAGAAGCCAAATTTTTTTTGAATTGAAAACCGAAACCATACCGAAATCCCGAAAATATTTCGGGAATCCCGAAATTCGGGAATACCGAAATTTCGGTTTGGGATCGGGATTCGGATTTTCATCCCAAAAAGGATCGGTTTGGGATTCGGGATCCCATTTTCGGGACGGGATCCCATACCGATCCAGCCCTGGAGATAACTATAAAAATTTGGGAATTTTAACGAAATGCTCTCAGTACTATTCATTTTAACGAAATTCTCTTTACCTTTTATTTCATCATTATCGTTAAAACTCAAAATTTTCAAACTATTTTCATTAGTTTTTCTTAAAAATTATGAAAAAACATTTATTAATTGATAAAAATAAATTTGAAACAGTTGTCAAATTTGACAACAAATTCCTTTACTGTATTTCCATATTATGCCACATAAGAATTAACATTTCAATTGAAAAACACTAATGATGTCTTTTTTCATTTGAGATTCGCACATATATAAGAAATTTGAGTTCAATCAAATTAAAAGTAAAATACCAATCTAACCTGCATTAATTGTCAACCAAAACTCTATAAATTTCATTCTAACCCTCAAATTAAAACTGAATATAAAAAGAAAATTGAAGAGTAATGTAATTTAACACGCCTAAAATTTTGCTCTTTTTTAAAGCTCATCATTTATTAACATATCTTCAATTAAAAAATAAAAAAGAAACCTCATTTACTTGTCCCCACTTTTACGTTCTTTCTTTTCCTCTGCCTTTTCATTTTAAAAACAAAAATAAAAAAAATTTACAGTCTTTACCAGCAAAAATGTCTCTGTAAATATTTTTTATTTTTGTTTTTAAAATGAGAATGAGAAAGGAGAAGGGAAAATGAGTGTGAGAAATAGGGTTTTTATTTTTATTTTTTAATACTACATATGTTAGAATTACATATAAATGAGACTTAAGAAAAAACAGTAAAATTTGACGTATGAAATTATATTATTGACCATGTTTTTTTTGACAAATTATTGACCATGTTTTTAGAAGGAATATAATGGTAATTTATAGAATTTTGATTGACATTAGCATGTAATCAACAAAAATATAAGAGACAATAAAATTCAAATTTTATATCCGAAACGACTTCAGTGATTAATTAAAACCAAGGAATTATGAAGAAATGAAAAGAAGAGAGCGGGTGTGAAATGGGAGAAGGGAATGAATGAATGTTGCGACTTGTTCGAGGCCAAAATCAAAACCAAAAATTTGACAGGCACGGAGAATCGCTTTTTATTATCGCCAACCTTCAATGCAATTTGCGCCATTTTTTTTAATTGGACGCCCTTGCTCTGCAAATTGGCTTCTACTTCCACTGAAAGCACTTCTCGAATACAAATTTAAACAAAACTATTCGAAATAAATAAACACAGAGAGATCTGAGACGAAAGAAAAACTCGGGGAGAAACTGAGAGATAAACAGCCAAAAAATAAAAACCAACGGAGGCTGAAGGTGAAGGAGAGGCGTCGAAATTTGTTTGATGAAGAAAGGTTTATCGTAGTCATATTTATAGGCGCGGAGGGTGAAACCCTAGATTGCTCAACTCTCTGCGAGAATGAAGGAAATGACGAGTCTGCCTATCAAAAGTTGGGGTTTGGGCTGGTGGGCTTTTACATTAGTTTGTGCATGTCATCGGCGTGGATGCTGTCTCAATTGAACTAATCACATTCACGTGCGTCGTATGTTAATACAAATCTTGTGGTTATAAAACTCTATTATTTTTTTTAATTTTTTTAAGAAATCAGCTAGTGATTTCGTTACACAGTCCGGCGGTCTACTTTTTCAGATTCCGGAAAAATTCATATAGACATTTCAGCTTATTCTGGCCACCAACTTGTAATTCATCAATGCTAGGTCGTGTGCAATACGAGCCTATAATTTATCCTCAATCACTAGGTCATCCCATGACAGTTCTCTTATAATTAGTTTAGATGGAAAAGAAAAAACTCATATAATTAGTAGTATTATTAGGCTACGTTTGTTACACCTTTTTAGAGGGGACTAACTTAGGTAGGATTAGTGTCTCATAACTTCAGATTAGTGTCTCATGAGATTTACCTAGACTACGAGCTTCATTAACACGGTGTTAGCAATCCCGTGCTTCTGTGTGGGATTGCTAAGAACCCCACAAATCTTGCATTCTCCTTCATCTCTATTCTTTAGCCACCAAATGACACAATGGCGATCTCCACCATCCTGTAACAAACGGGGCATTGTGGTTAAACATGCAATCATTCTTGGTCTAAATTCAACTTTTCCTCTTAGTTTTGGTCAAATCTATCCATGTATGTCTCATGTGTAAAGGTAAAGTGTATTGATACCTATTTTTTTGTTGGAGCCTATTTGATATTTAAGTCATGTTTGAAACATTTTTTTTCATCCTTTAACACGAAGTGTATATAAATAAAATTTAGACGGGAACTAGGAAGATCACGGCTGGTTTTGAACTACAACTCTATAAAGCGTCTTTTGTCAATAGGCCTACACGTAAGCGGATTGTTAGAATACAAACAATTGTTGGTGTGTATTCTGATAAACCAATAAATAAATAAATAAATAAATAAATAAATAAATATATATATATATATATATATCACTTCTCTCCCCAGATAAATAGTTTCTCTGTTTCATGTAAGAGGTGGCATATCTTTTGACCCTTGAATTTAGTTTAACGATCCAGATTGAATAAAAAAGGTACTAGAAGGCATCGAAATAGGAAGGTAGAAAATTCAGCTCTATTTAGTAAGCTAATGTCAAAGACTTTAGCACCGATGTATTTTTGCTCCCTACTATTGATGATGAGAATGTGAATATCTCAAGCTAAATACGTAGACAATATATATGTTTGCTCACTACTTTCAAGTGGTGGTATTGCTTATGAGAATGTGAATATCTCAAGCCAAATACGTGGACAATACAAATTGGGTGCCGTGAAGCACGTGTGGCCGTTGGGCTTCATATGCAAGACAATCTAGCTCTGTTACCATGAAGAAGTTGGCCTTCCACCATAAAACTAATTGGTAATACCTCTTATAAGCCCTTGCAAGGTTTCTTGTCTCACCGATGTGCGACTCTCTTTTGTCTTCACATCCTCACACTGCTCACCACCCTACTTGTTATCATTAGATGAATTTAAAATTTGAAGATTTGTTTTTATCTACTACATCAATATTAAAATTTAAACTAATTCAATGGTGATAGATAAGGTGGTGAACATCACCATTATTTGGGATGGTAAGCAAAAGTATTCCTTAGAAATAGAGACAATTGTGTTTGAAAAAGAAAATATTTTTGCTCACCTCGTTCAAGTGATGATAACAAATCTCAAAATTTTAACCGTTCAAAAAAAAAAAAAAAAGCAGCCAAAATAACGCATTTGGGACTCAGTTGACACGTGCCGCCATGGATGCCTTATATAAACGAGTTACTACTTCTCCCGCCCATAATTCCTGACCGTCCGAGTCAGACTGAGCTAGCTCGCTCGCTCGACCTTTTTGCCCTCTGTCAGCCTGTGCGCGGTTCGATTCCGAAATGGAGGAGGAGATGGACGAAACCGATGCTCAACCTCAGGTCCATCTCGACTACTCTACCTCGCATATTTTCTTTTCTCACTTTCCGTTTGGTTGCCGAGAAATTGGAGGAAAACAACAAAATTTAATTGAGTTTTTGTTTGTTGTTCGGGTTCCGTTGATTTTATAACGAAGTAAACAGAAATCATACAGAATTCGATACTCACTGGAAGAAAAAATGACGCAATTTGCTCTGTTAGGTTAAATTTGAGTTAAATTGGACTCAAAAGTTTGATTTCCTCCGTTTGGCCGCGTAGAAAATCAAGAATGTAGACTGAACTGTTCACCTATTTTCTTTCATTTTTTGTTGAATTATAGATAAATGCGCTAAATTCTATCTAGTACTAGCTAAGCAAGTTTAACCGGCAGTAATTGATCTGTTTCTTTCTTGTTTTTTGTTTTGTTGTTTTGGGATTCAAATGCAGGTGTATATGGCCTGCATTCGACACGGCCATCGGTGAGTCCTTAGTTATTACCTTACCTAATGGTTGGTATCAGTCTGTATATGGCCAATGTGGTTACTCATTGTATATTCCATACATATTAATATTTACATTCCATTCTTAATCAAGCAGTAGAATGCATTTGAAATTGATGACTTTGCAACTCCTTCATTCCAGTGTTGGAGTTTCTTATTACGATTCTAGTATTCGCCAGCTTCACGTGCTGGAAGTTTGGGAAGATGGCAGCACGGACTTCCCCCTAATTGATTTGGGTATGATTTTGATGTCTCATTAGGCAGTCAATTTCCTTTACCCTGTTGGTTTAGTACTGGACTTTCTGATTCTGATGATTTGATGGGTTTCCTTCTCACTCAACTTCTACTTGTGTCTGATACCTTCACTTTTATTTCAGTTTCTGTTTAGTGAGTGTAATAAAATGTATCTTATGTGTTTTTATATGCAGTAAAATATCAAGCCAAGCCGCTTATCATTTACACAAGTACTAAAAGTGAAGAATCATTCTTGTCCGCTTTACAGCGAAGTGGTATGTTGCTGTTAATTGGTAGGTTCTGAATTTCAGCATGAGGACAGTTGTTTACTTTCTAAAGTGTTGCAGATGGAATGACTGAGGCTTTTACGGTAAAGCTTGTGAAAAGTTCAATATTTAGCTATGAGCAAGCATGGCACAGGTAAAAGAATCAGATATGCATGCTCTGAAGATTTTGTTACATATAACTGAAGTTTTTAAATTTGGCCTAGTGTAGTAGGCTGAAAACAATTAGTTTCATGAGCGTATTTAACATTTTTTTTTCTCCAAAAGCTCACATGTTTGTAATTTTCAGAGTGTCTTCTTAAGTACGTTTGTGCAATTTCCTTCACATGGTTTTTCGGTAGCGAAATTCAAAATCTAAAACTTCATACATGTTCAACCTTTGGATGCCAAACCTTCTTTGCCTCTTTTTAATGTAAGTTTATGTCTTCCCATGAAATCATTGATCAGCATTTCCATTCTATCATAAAAAAGTTATTGGTGGTGTCATAAAAAAGTTTATGTGATCAATATGATAGACAGATAGCAGTCACCCCTCCCACTTCTCTCTCTCTCTCTCTCTCTCTCATTCTTATTGTTACTATTACAACTACTATTATTATGATAAATACAGGCACTGTTTTTTATTCTTATTCCCATTCTCACTTTTCATCTTTATCATCATCATGTTGTTAATTTTGTTGCTCAATTTTACAGATTGATATACCTTCGAGTAACAGGGATGGATGATGGATTAAACATCAAGGAGAGAATTTGCTATGTACGTTAGATAGCTGTATATTTATATTTCATAGCTTATAAATCCTTTTGTATTGTGGTCCTATTGGTGTTTTTAACCCCAAGATATTACACTTATCTTATTCATGCCTCCTAGGTCATGGATGTGCTCTGTGTGCTCACATGATCTATAATGTGTTTTTTGTATTCTATACATATCTATCTTCCTTTTGTTTTAAACAACGATGGATGTCTTTATCCTTTATTGACAATGAATATCTTTCTTTGTTTGTCAACTGTAGTTGAGTTCTATGATGGATATGGGAAGTGATGTTCAAGTTCGTACTAGTGGTGGCCTTCTTGCCATATTAGAGAATGAAAGGGTTGTAGATACGCTTGGACAAATGGAAAGTGGGAACCCATCCATTGCAATTGATTCTGTTATAGAAGTGTCACCGTATCTTTTTGTGTTGTTTACAACATTTAGATTCCTTTATTTCATTTTACTCTTGTGGGTGGGGGTTAGTTAATTAATTCAGGGATGATACTTGAGACAAAATGTACTCCTTCACTACCAAAATAGAAATAATTTCCTTAAACTTGATGCAGCAGCTCATGAGGCACTGCAGATATTCCTAACAGATAAGCATCCAAGCCATATGGGGATTGGTAGAGCAAAAGAAGGGTAATTTCTGAATAATTTTCTGGATAGTTTCCTTTGAAAACTATTCTGATGTGTTTTAATTGCAGGTTCTCTGTATTTGGCATGATGAATAAGGTCAGTAGATCTTTTACATTTTTCTCTCTTGTTTGGCTGGGTCTCCCACCTTTATATCAAGCTAATTTACTCATATTTAAATTCAGTGTGTGACGCCAATGGGGAGACGTCTCTTGAGGTAAACTTTGTGAAAGAGAACTGTGTGATGCCACTGCTTTGGATGTTATCTCTAACCCAAAGTCCTTTTAACGAATGTTAATTTTTCTCATACCAGAAGCTGGTTCTTGAGGCCAATACTTGACCTTGAAGTTTTGAACAACCGTCTCAATGCCGTATCCTTGCATGTTAAACTACACTACTGCTTAAATATGACTTGTATCTGGTAGCCAAGAAGATTAATAATAGTTTGAATCATGTTAGTTAACTGGTTTCAAATTGAGATCAGTGCATTAAGAACAAATATTGCCTCTCACAGCATTTGAATGAAATGTTTTATAATATAGATTGACTTCGAATCATTAGCATAAAGCTATTTTCTTTGACAATAAAGATATCATTCTTTCTTTCTTCTGAAGAATTGATAAATTCTTTACATGGAACTCTGAAATCTGTAAAGGACATTCCTCACATACTCAAGGTACCATTCACTATACTAATTCTTCTCCTTCTGCTGCTTTGTGTCTGGATTTCTTTCCAAAAGTAAATTTTATGGTTGGTAGATTTGTTGCTACAACTGGAGTCTGGTTAAAACTAGAGCTCTTTCTGCGCAACTAAATATCAGTTATCCCTGTTTGCTCAATTGGTTTATTACTAATGTGTTAAAACTTTCCATACTCATTGTTTCTGTTTTGAAAACAAGGAATGTTTGATTGTAGTGTGCCATATAGTTTTTAAACACAGTATGTGGCCTTTATGCCAAATATTGACCAGCGTAGCGATAACTATATTTTCCTATTTGTTATTTTTCTACTAGAGGAATGGTTGTGTAGATCTGGCAATGTCTGTTTTGCGAATGTTGTCTGTAATTTTTAAGTTGAAGCTTACATATTTTTTTTTGAAGAAATTCAACTCTCCGAGCTCGATATGTACCAGCAGTGATTGGACAGCTTTTTTAAAGGTATGTTTTTAGCTATGCTATGCGCCTTTAACCCCTTTTGCTGATTATTAAATGACTCCTATCCATCAGGCAAAGCAGGAGTTGAAGATACTCCTAGGTTACTGGATGGTGTTATGATTCATTTTTACCTCTAGATGTGCTTGTGTTTAGAACTTAGTAAAACCTTAACGATCAAACATTAATGTCATGTTCACTATGATATACCATACCTCCTTTAATTCTCTTCGCTGATTAGTTTCCTGTTTGGCACTTGTCAGACTCCTAGTAAGACAAACACCAAGCTCCTTATGAAGAATAGAATGTTTGTGCATTTTTGTTCATGAAACTTGCCATGATTTCATGTCCACTTCAAATGAGTTGTGCATTTTTGTTCATGAAACGTGCCATGATTTCATGTCAACTTCAACTATCTTATAAACTTTGATTCTTAGATCATGTATGGCATCATACCTCTTTCCTAGCTTTAAGTTAGGTGACATAGAAAATATCTTTTTTTTTTAGCTTTTACTGGGATGAGGTTTTCAAATCAGCAACCAAAGTTCAACTGTTAAGTGGTGCAGTACATGGTAAACATGCTAACATTGTGTAAGAAAATAAATTTATGCATGACTTTTAGAATTAGATTCTCATATTCTTTGAGAGTCTTTCTTTGCCTGTGTCGAAACATTTCAGAGATATTGCTTCTAGTTGAATTTATCTCAATTTGGGTGGGGGTAAACAAATTGTAGTATGTGTTTTCATTTGAGGGAGCTTGTCCTACTTAGTTGTATTTTTCTTCCATATTTGTTAGTAAGGTTTTTGTCTCTTACAAAGAAAGGCTAATTGAACCTCAGCAGAATTTATAAAGAGTGGTATAACAGTGTTGCGCATGTTCAGAGAAAACTTTCCTCTTTTGACTAAAAGAATTCTTTATGATTTTCTTGTAGAGTGTTTGTTCACTCTTGCATGTAAACAAGATATTTGAAGTAGGTGTTTCTGAGAGTCTTCAAGAGCATGCAAAGTACTTCAATTTGGACATTGTTGAGAAGGTATGATGATATTTATTTTGTTGCATATTCTGTTTGTTCTACCTTCTCTTTCTGTTATTCTTATATACTAATTTGTTTCTTGGTCCGTTGTCTGAATTTATGCAGGCTGCTTCATGCATTACAACTGAGCTGGCTTATGTATATGAATTGGTAAGTTTACGAAGCATTCTTCATTTTTTACAGCTGTTCTTGCAACA
Source organism: Malus fusca (assembly GCA_035220775.1). Taxonomy (NCBI): domain Eukaryota; kingdom Viridiplantae; phylum Streptophyta; class Magnoliopsida; order Rosales; family Rosaceae; genus Malus; species Malus fusca. Next base: position 30,130,993 of record CM069069.1, read on the forward strand.
TCAAAATGAAATTTAATAAGTGTGAATCCCATAAGAAGAAGAGACTAATCTTTGGTTGAACAAAACCATGTCTAAAACCCTACTCCGCTCCTCATGTGGGAAAACAACTCTAGAGAGAATTTCATTTGATTTTTCCTTAAGTTTCCCTAATAAGATTGAGAATGGTTTCTGAGATTTTTTATTCAGTTCCCAGTAAATTGTTTGCATCCCAGGTTGGTGAGAAGGTGTGTCATACCTGGTTTAGCCTTCGGTGGTTGTGGAACTTATTTCCATTTCCTCTTACGCCCAGGATTATCTGAATGACATATGTATAATTGGAAATTGAAGAATCTTTTGTCTTCATTTAGTTATGCTTCAAGCCAACATAACAAATGTTTGCTACTCTTATTGGTTTTAATCTTCAAAATTGTTTCCCCTTAATGCGTTATTATCGTAATATCAACAATGTCTTTTGTAGGTAATTGGTGTTCTAGATGTAAGTAGAAGTAAAGAGAAGGGATATGCGACGATTGTGAAAGATGACTTCTGTGATGAGGTTAGGCATAAGTCCCAAATTCCCATTCTTAATTGTTCAATCAGATTGCATATTCACCTTATGCGTCATCTACCCATTGTTGTTTTTAGTTTTATATTTACATTTTGTTTATGAGGTTAGTTTCATGTAGCGTTTCTGTTAGTTCAATATTGAAAGGGTATAATTTATGTGTTCAACTTTTATGCGTCTTGATATATCTGTAGTCTGTACTGCTGGGTTTGGCTGAATTTGAATTATTTGTAATGCTAACAAGTAATTCCCTTATCTTCTTTTATAGTTAGATGAGCTGAGGCAAATATATGAGGAATTGCCTGAATTTTTAGAACAGGTAACTGTTATACAGTTCTTTTATAGATCTAATTAGAAAGTAGATTGAAGTCTGACTTACTTACTAGTTACTAAATAAGATTCTTTTGATCTTACAATTGCCTTGCAGGTGTCTCAAATGGAACTTGAAAGACTTCCTCAGCTGTACAAAGACAAGCTTGCTCCTTGTATTGTTTATATACATCAGATAGGTTGGTTTTAATATTGTACCATCTTAAAAAGAATTTTGTTGGGTGAGATGCATTTTATTTAGATTCTCCTCAGAAAGATTGCCCCTTATTTGTCAGATAACCTGTACATGATGAAATTTCAAAAATGACTTTATGTTTTATTGTGGTATTTCCATGCACACTTTCTAAATGCCTTTTATTTACTGTTGATTTGTAGGATACTTGATGTGCATTTTCGAAGAAAAATTTGATGAAGCTACCCTGGAGAAAGTTCAAGATTTTGAATTTGCTGTGAGTTGAAATATAGTTTAGTCTCTATAACTAATATGCATTTTTATGAGGTAATATAGCTATCAAAATTAGTTCTCTGATGCAGAAGGAGAAACAAAAAGGTTCTTTTATTATACACCAAAGACACGAGAGCTGGATAATTTGCTGGGAGATATCTATCATAAAATACTAGGTAATGCATGATAGTCTAAACATCAATACTGTGTTATAGCAGCCTAGTAAGCCCATAACTTAAATTCAATACTATTTAATTAATGAGACAGTCAGAATTTTCATGCTGATTTTAATTTTTATTATCTTTTCTCTACAAATGTTTCATTCATCAAATTTATTGATAAAGATATGGAGAGGGCAATCACTCGAGATTTGGTGTCGCATATACTTGTATTTTCAGAACACCTGCTTAAGGCTGTAAATTTTGCAGCTGAACTTGATTGGTGAGAATCATTTCAGTATCAGTGCTCCAGCCTAGCCCCTTCCCTTCCCTCATCTCATTCTTTTTTTCGTCTTAGTATATTTGTCTTACTAAGTAATACTTATATTTTCATGCGGACATTTAGCTTTTTGTCATTGGCACTGGTTGCTCGTCAAAACAATTATGTGAGGCCGACGCTGACTATGGATTGCTTGATTGATATACAAAACGGAAGGTGAGACACGCATGATATATTTGCATTATTTGATGGACAATACTTCTAGTGGTTATTTATTTACGTAGGGATAGTAACAAGAGTTCAATTTCCAGACATGTTTTGCAGGAAATGACTGTAGACACATTTGTTCCGAATGACACAAAGATCGAAAATGATGGTAATGGAATTATACATTTAATTGCCATATTTAATTATGGTTTGGCTCAGTTCAGGAATATAACAATTCCCATCTTTGGTTTCCAATGCTTCTTTCTTTCCAGGAAGAATTAATATCATCACTGGTCCAAACTATTCAGGGAAAAGCATCTACATAAAGCAGGTCAGTAAGGCTGTTTCTGTCTCCCTCCCTCTGTCCCCCCAACCCACCACCAACATCACCCCCCCCTTCCCGGCCATGCGCGCGCGTCCTTTTTAATATGTGTTTGATTTGTGGGGCTGTGTTTCTATCATTCATCATTCATTTAAGTTCTACAAGTCCACAATATTTTATCTGGATATGAAATATTGGAACTTCTTTCCAAGCATCTAATCTCTTGGTTCAGGTGGTTGTGACTTGTGACAAATCAATGATTCAGATAGGCAAGGGTAATGAAGCTAGTGACAATTTATGTAACAAGGACATTCTCTTTTAGGATCTTTGTGCCATGTCAAAAATATTTGAATGTTTTTGTGCAAATACCATGCTGAATGTTGATGTCGGTATTGAACTTAATTTCGTTCTATGGTAGTCCTCTTGCTGATTTTTGGTGTCTCTTTCACATAGATGGGCATTAGCTATGCCTCTAGCATAGAAATTTTTGCAGATCTACACATATTGACAAAAATTCCTTTTTCAGGTAGCTTTAATTGTTTTCCTGTCCCACATAGGAAGTTTTGTTCCAGCAGATTCTGCAACTGTTGGCTTGACTGATAGGTTTGATCCACATACCGACAGCTTTCTTACGTACAGTGTTATGCTTGTATGATATTGGTCAAAAGTACAATAACCATAGTTTCTATTTCTATTTACAGAATATTTTGCGCAATGGGAAGCAAGTTTATGAGTGCTGAAAAGTCAACCTTTATGATTGATTTGCATCAAGTAGGGATGATGCTAAGGTATACTCGTTAGGTTTCCCTGTCCTAAATTGTAATTATATTATGTGTGATAAACCTGAACTTGCGTCTTTTTAGTAGTATAGGCATAACTCTAAGTGCTCCAGTTATAAGATTATCTTATTGGCATGTGCAAGAGTATTTTTGAAAGGCATAGTACTTGTTAAGAATGAAAAATCATTTGCATTTTCTGAGACTACTAACTGATTATGGTTGCACAATATCATTGTGTTAAAGAAACGTGACTTTTGTTCAATAACAAATGACTTGGATAATTACGTTGAACAGTTATGATTACTAATTATTGGTTGCCTCCTTTCTGGTTATATCCATGCACAGTATTAACATAAGTATTCCATTTGATTTGCATGCATTCATTTGAGAAAATTAACAGGCAGGCGACTTCAAGGTCTTTGTGCCTCGTTGATGAATTTGGTAAAGGTACTCTTACAGAAGGTTAGTTTTCCACACTCCCTCGCAAACAAAAAAAAAAATTCTTGGTCTGAGTTTAGCAGTTGCATTATTGCGTAATGTTCTCATTGTTGTTTCAGATGGTGTTGGTTTGCTTGGTGGAACTATAAACTACTTGGTTTCATATGATGACCCCCCAAAGGTTTCAGGCTCCTCTTCATACCATGAGGATCGCGTTACAAGTACTATCTATTTCTTCCAATTAAAGGTCATTTTGTATTGAGCTTTGCAATTTATTTTGTAGGTTCTGGTGTGCACTCATCTGACTGAGTTATTCAGTGAGAGTTGTTTACCTAAAGTAAGTAAAGCTTGAGTTACTATACAATACTTCCATACTTGAATTGTGTAAGAATGAAGGGTAATATCTTTTCGTTCTTATTTCAGTCCAAGAACATCAAATTTTACACTATGAGTGTGCTGAGGCCTGAGAACTCTACAGATATTGAGGATATTGTATTCCTATATAGGTAAACTTTCATTACCTCTATACGTTGCATTGCTGCAAAGGAAATGTGGCATTCTGTCAGGAACAAATTAGATGGTATTCCGTACGAGGTTTATGCCTATGGTGGTTTGGATCACAGTGTTCATGCTTAAAGCATGTTCTTTAATCTTAGCACATTCAGTCTACATTAATTCTGTATCATCTGACCACATATCTTGCTAACTTGTTTTCTTGTGTGAGATAATTGCATCAGTGGATGGCACTCTAGTTGCTTCAATTACAGAGCCAGTAGGCGATTATAATTCCTGGGTCAAAACAGTTTTAACTGCGTCTTAGACTCAAATTATCGGATATAGCTTTATGAAGTGTACAGTCATTATGAGCAACCTCTCTGATTCCAAGCTCATGCATATGTTGATTTTCTATGTTTCACTGCTGTTTAATTCAATTTTTCTATTTAATGTTTGTAATTTCACTTTTCATTTCTTGCAGGCTAGTTCCTGGGCATGCACTTCTTAGCTACGGTGAGTATTGTAATAAAGCTTCACCAAATATATACATGTATATTGTGTGTACTTGTATGTGTGTGTGTGTGTGTGTGTAGAGAGAGAGAGAGAGAGAGAGAGAGAGAGAGAGAGAGAGAGAGAGAGAGAATGTGAATGCTAAGGTTTGAATAAAGAACTTGCTTGGTTCAACTGCGTAAAAGATAAAACATGATAAGTGCCTTACTGAAATACTGACCAGAAAATGTTTTAGCACCTGTATATATGTATTTTAATGCAACAACTAAGTTGGGAATGCGGATTTGGATAATGTTATTTGTAATCAGTCTCTTTACATCCTGCAGGTCTGCATTGTGCTCTACTTGCTGGTACTTTTCCAAAGCTTAAAACTTGTGTTCACGATTTTCAGAAACAGGGGAAAAAGATCCATTGAGTTTTCCTTGTGTCACACACACACACAAATCCATGGGCGAGCACACACATGCATACGTGCTCATGCATATACATATACATATGCACATTCATGAAATGAGTCTGTGGGTTATGTCCTTCTTGTGAATAAAATCTTTACGGACTCTTGGTGGCTGCTCTAATTTTCCAGTAGAACTAATTGTACTGGTTATGCAGGTGTCCCCGAGGAAGTTATTCAAAGAGCATCATTTATATTGGACGCTCATGGAAACAATAAACACGTTGAGCGATTGTGCAATGAGAGCGTATCAGCTATGGATCATCAATACCAGGTTTTAATCCCAAAACTGAATCTGTGATTCAGAATTGAAAACATGACATTAGTAACACTTCCCCTGCAAAACCATGAGATGGAATGTGGCAATTCTACAATACGACGGAATAACATTTTTCAATCATAAATTTCTGTTTTAATTGTACAAGTTTCTATATCTTTATGATTGTTTTTTTCCTTAATTCAATTGCAGAATGTAGTGGACAAGATGCTGGCGTTTGATTTTCGCAAAGGCGATGTAGGCTTGTTTTTTCAGGATTTATTTCCAACTGAGCCTTAAAAAAGTACTAAAGGTAATTAAACCCGAAAGGGATTACTTTATCTTCTTTTTTTTTTCCAGGAAACTTTATGCTTTCCAGATAATTTTCCCACAACTGTGAATGCAGAAAGATAAAAAGTTGTATCTGGTTGGCAATTTATGAGGACTGAAGCATTGTCTCTACCATCGATGGATGACAACGATATCTTCCCGTCTCCATACAAGAGAAAGGTTGAATCATTGGGTCAGATAATTCTTCTATCATTTTTTCTCGTAGGTATATGTAACTCAAATTTTGATGTCATACGAAGCGCATGATGCTGGAATATAATCGTTTTCTTTGCATTTCAAAATCTGTCATGATTTTTTGCTTCTTTTGTAATGGTACACATGTAAACTCATTCATTCACCCTTTACTGCACATGAACTTAGCCCAAGTATAACCTCCTAAGAAAGCCATATTATATTGAGATTGCGTCTTTCGTTTGGAGTCTGGCCCGAGCATTTTAAAGAGCGATTAACTCCTTCACAGTCATCGGGGATGCGTATTTTGAAGGGCCATCGAAAAAATTTTCCACTATGATGCCATGAGTTGCCTGTGTAGGGTGGTAAAAATCCCAGAAGACATGGTCCCTTCTGTTGGAGCACAAGGATGCAACTGGCAGGCAAGGACCCTCGGCGTTAAGCTTCCCAATCCCACAGCATGCAGCTTTAACCTCTGTAAATCCTGAAATCGAATGCGAAATTTTTGGTTTGTCAGTCGAGTTAACTTAAAATTCTTCCTCTAGTTTTCCTACAAGGGTGGCAAAATATCGGTTATCATGATCGATATGTATTAAAATTGATGGTTTAACTACACAACATGCTTGATGGAATTGTACATAGATTATTTCTGCTTATGAAGAAGGAAAAGAACATATGAGTACCGTAAGAAGCTGCGTTTTGCACGATGTTAGTCAAGACAGTGTAAGTGTTGAAGAGGGTGTAGCTTATGCCCAACGCCGGTTTCAATTGCTGCAACATGGACTTAAGGGCTTCATTGTACATGACAGACAATGAGTTTGCGCCCTCTTTGCACTCTTCTGTATTTGAATCCCTTTGCGCCGGACAGCATCCGACTGGCCCAGTCCCGACAACTACAAATTTTTGGGCGCCGAGAGCATGTATTCTCTGCCGAACAACGAAGAAAGAAACACATTAAGCATTGAAGTGCAACTGAAGATTCACTATGCAAACATGGAGCTAAGCCAATGTGTTCTCGTTACCTGTAATTGTTCCTTTAGATTCGACGCCATCAAAACCGCGTACTGCTGCGGCGTGTATTCGTTTTGGAGCTTGGATTTTTTAATGTAGTCGAAGATGTCATTGCTTCCAATCACGATCAAAAACAGAGATTTTGAAAGATGGTCTTTGGCGCCCTCGGATCCTAACTGTAGCCCAATGTTTTGATGTACTTCTGAGTAGTAGTTTACTTGGTATGACAAAGGTATTGACTGACGCTGTGACAGCAAGAGCAAAATAGGCAAATCATTAGTTGTTGGACAGAGATTCGATTTTCCCTTCGCAGGCCAAGTCACGTGATGAGCGTTATATTCAGGATTGAGAAGAGTGTATCTTTAGTGACGCATCAGATTTCAGGTTCACTCATTATAATTTGTAAAATGATAACGTCACGTGACGGTGGTCCCACTACAAAAAATTTCTCTTTATAAGAAGGTGCTAAACTGACCAAAAAAAAAAAAAAAAAAAAGAAGGTGCTAAAGAATAACACCCAACTTTTCATGTGAAAGCTTTTTCACCAACTTTCATAAGTAGGGTTACAAGGATCCTACCCAGATCATGTAAAAAACGAATTGGATTCTAAAGCATTTTTAGCGGAATATATTAACATGTGCTAAAGCAAGGATGTTATTTTTCTTTTTCTTTTCTTGGGTCTGTAGCGTTATTTTTCTTTTGAAAGAGTGTTGAATTCATTGCACTTACAAATTGATTATCTGAACCATTGAAGATTCCAGCTCCTCCGGAGGCGAAGCTAACTCCATTGACGAATGACGCCTTTTGCTTGTTGGACTTGGATACAAGTGACAGGTATGGTGGTGACGGTGGTAATCCTACTTTCTCGGCTGCCAAACAAAAGATAACAAGATTATACATACTACGTACCCTCTCATTCTCTCAACATGCATAGTTGTCACTAGTCATGATTTATTAACTGATGATATGTTAAACCTACCAAGAAAATCTGCAGAATTCTTGCCATTACCAAACCTCCCCGTGGCTACTTTGCCAGGATAATCAACCCCATTATGAGGAAAATTTGCCTTGGCAAGAGAAATTTTTAGGTAATTGTTGTTACCGACGTCCACTAACGAGTCTCCGAACACGTAAATGGCTGGAACCATCTGAGCTTCCGAAAGAGGGACGATGAAACTAGAAGTGAAGAGAGAAAAGACGACGACGAAGGAAGCCATTGGCAAACCATCAGTGTGATATTTAGCCATGGTTATGAACGAACCGTGTCTAAAGCTCCCTCAAACTTTGGTATGTAATGTTTCTGTGTGATGGTTTGAGGGACATGAACGAGTGGATGTCCTCTTATAGAGGGAGATAAGTTGATGTGTTTACAAATTTCGTGTATGAAAAGGATAGGTTTTAGCCGTGTGGGCTCAAGCAGTAGCAGCAGCACTCATCTGAAAGACTGAAACCTCTTATTCTGACAGTAATTTGTCATTACTTATTGGATATTTTATAATTTGTTCTTCAACTCTTTGTTGTGTCTTCCCAAAATATCTATCTTTTGTCATTGGAATTACTTTGCTTTTTAAATACAAGTGTTTCTTGAATTACTTTTTTTTCTTCATCTAATTGTTAAGAGCTATCCTGATATATCAATTTCATTAATCATGCTTCGATCATTTTCGTGAAAAATGTTGAAGTTTTACCATAAAAATAATTAGTAATATAGGAAGTAGCTCAACCTTTTATAAGTTTGTGCAAAATTTATTCTTTCACTAATGTGAAATTCTTTTACCTAAACATTCTTACACGCTCCCTCACGTGTGACGAATTTTCAAGCCAAAAAAAAGTTGAGGTTCCACCATAAAACCAATTAATAATATGACAGTAACCCAACCTTTTATAAACCTTTGTAAAATTTATTTTTTCACCGCCGTTAAACTCTTTTACCTTCACATCATCACACTTTGTATATCACCATTGATCATGCACATCATTCCTTAATTGTTCTTTTGGTTAATAACTAACTTCTCTGTTGATATATATTCGTTGATTTTGCTAGTTTACCTTCCTTGGTTACATGACCATTGCATAAATATTGCCCAATGAATAAACATTGAATTTCCAAATTATTCTCGACTATAATTGTTATTTGAAACAACTATATATTTATAACGGATGAAGAATAAATTAGTTACAAACTCCCTATCAAGGAGATACAAATTCTACTGAATTATTCTCGCTTATAATTTAGCATCCTTAGAATTAACATTAATCACATATTTTGTATATAACTAATTGGTTTTTTTTGCTACAATTACATTTTTCTCTTTCCCGTTTCAAAGAACAAAGGGAAGGAATAAAATCATAGGTATGAACACAAAATGGAAAAAGGATATAGAGAAGAAGAAGGAGACATCATGGGTTGAAGTGGGGGTTCCATAAGTGTGTTAAAGTAGGCTAGTGCTCTAACATTGGAAATGAGTTGCAGAATTGCGGTGGCCAGTCTGGAAAGTCAGTCTTTTTTATTTTTTTATTTTTATTATTATTTTTATTTTTATTTTTCAATTTTTAATCTCATATTATGCCCATATAGATATTCTCTTGCAACCATTTAACTACAGGGCAAGTTTTTGTTAAGGCCAATTTTTTTCGTGATCTGTGTGATAACACACCACTTTCGATGTGATCTTTGTGATGAAAAAGCTTTTAATTAAACCTTCATGGTGGGCCTTGTTAGCAATTGAGGTCCAAATCCAAATTTCCGTTAGTCTTCTGTTAAAAAACTTACGTGACTATCACATGAAGGGTTAAATTCATCATTTCAATCCAAATGACATCTTATTCAATGGACATCTAGTATAATTTAGGGTTTAATCGAAATTAGATTTTACAAAAAAAAAAACTTGAATGCGAAGACTGAAACCAAACTTGTAAAACCATGTCAATGGCTTGGAGAAGAGGTGAAGGTGAAGTTGCACCTAATTTCTTAGGTATGATTTGATTTTGTTTGCAAATCCTAATAATTCTAATATACCATTGTTTTTTTTTTCAATGCCAATACGTCTTTGATCATAAGTTAGTCTTAGTACCAGTTTGATACTGCTTAACTTTTTAAAAAAAGCAGGTATGAAAAAAAGCACCCAGTTTTTTTTTGTATTTGGTAAACTTTCAAAATCATTTTTTTTTTCTTCATAGTTTTGGGTGAAAAAGCTAAAAAGGCAAAGCAACAAAACCCAGCTTTGGAAAACCAGTTTTTTTTTATCACAATACACAGGTGAACAGTGCCATTAAATGAATTTTAAATCAATTCTCCGGCGCCGTACTACCCTGATTCACCACCCCATCTCTCTCCAAATCCCCACCAAATACACCCATCGCCACCTTGCAGACCATGATCCCAACCCATTCCCTGCTAGATGATAACCCAGATCCCACCCACCCATCCACCACCACACCTTCCAAAACATGTAATGCCTTGGAAATCGAAATGCAGGAAATACAAATGGGAGTGAGGGCGAAGGTTCTAGATCACCAGAATAGAGAAATGCGAGGGGACGAAGGTGGGTGAGGACTTTGAAATTTCAGGAAGGATCATTGATGAAAAATGGAAGAAAAGCCATAAACATTTTGGCCAAACAAAATATAAAGAAAGAAGAATGAAAAAGCTAGAAAGAAAGGGAAACAAAGAAGAAAGGAAAAAGGAAACAATCATGAACTTTTTGGCAAAAAGAAAAAGAAAGGAAGAAAAGCCCATAAGGCTTTGTTTATTTATTTTTTATTTTTTTGTCATTTTACACAATCACAATTGTTTTACATAAATATTTATCAAACACTATAACACTGTTTTATTTATTTATTTTATTAAAAGCACTTTTACAATGATCATTACCAAACACTTTACTGCTTTATTTCACAGCAGCACAACAAAAGCAGTTTTTTTTAAAGCACAACAATACCAAACTAACCCTTAGTCTTACTTGAATTTTCATTCTTGCATCAATTTGTACCAGTTTGAATGCATAAATACCTTTCAGTTTTGTCTTTAATTGGTAATGTGGTTTTATGCAGGCCCTAGTCAGCCAGTACACAACCTTTCAATTTTTTTCTTAATCGTCTTTAAATTTTAATTCTTTAACTTTCTTACGCTCTTGAAGTTCATATGCGGAGGCAGACCTGAAGATTGAATTTTCCGCAATGCCTTTCACCCGTTGTCTTTAATTCTACAATGCCTTTCACTCGTCTGAATGCATATATACTGCATTTCACCCATTATCTTTAAGTCTTTAAGTCTTTAAGTTATTCTTGTGCATATGTGATTTTTCTGCATTATATAGGTTGAGATACATGTGCTATCAAGTTGGGGTGATGGTTAGTGGCGGTGGAGGAGGTCCACTAGTGGCTATGGCGGTGGTTGGGAGCTTGAGATGAGATACGGGAACTGCTGGTTTTTTTTTTTATCTTTACAAGTTTCTTTTATTTGTAATTTTATTTTAATTCAATCATGTTTATGTCTTTTTATTTTCCAAAATAAATAAACTTAATTTTGACCGATCTACATGTGATAGTCACATGATTTTATTTAACGGAAGACTAACAGAACTTTGGATTTAGACCTTAATTGCTAACATGGCTCACCACGGGGGTTTAATTAATAGCTTGTTCACCACAAGGGTCACATTGAAAGTGGCGTGTCACCACAGGGACCACAAAAAAATATATGTGGTTCACTTGATAAACACATAGTAAGTAATGATAGGTCGAGTAACGCCACTAATTGTAAGAGAGAATTTCTCCAATTTAGGAGTGGGGTGCTTTCATTTTAGCCTAAATAAATATTTTTACAATTTTATTTGCACTCATAGGTTAAACAAGAGTAGAAAAATTATAATTGACCTTAAACTTAAGAGAAAGAGAGATTATATTCACACACTCTAAATTACTTTTCCCACACCATTTTAATTTTTTAATATTTTTCTATCAAGTGTTAATGGTGTTTCAAAATATTAAAAAATTTAAAAAGTGTGGAAGAAGTAATTTGGGGTGTGTGAATATAATTTCTCAAGAAAAATTGATCTGAATGATTAGAAATCAAGTATAAATGGTTGAATTGATAAAAATCGAATATTCGGGATATATCATTTCAGCGACACATCAATCTCATACTAAAAACTGGTATTAAAAAAATAATCATTTTGATCAATTTTCTTAAACATAAACACGTATCGTCTATTAGGGATGGGCATTAGTGGGGTTGGGCGGGCTTAAGTGTTAACCCGCAGGCTAATCTTACTGTGTCGGGTTACCGTTTAATGGAACCACCGCCGTCCGTACAACAAGGAAGACCGACCCACCCAACCCATTTATTTTCGGTTCGATTGGGTGGGTTTTGCGGTTGAAGATGAACTGGGATTGCCTACTGGTAGCTTAGAAGATATTGCCACCTCAAGTCGACCAACGCCATGATATTATGATAAGAAAGATGGTTATGGCCTATGGGTCTGATTCAGTGGTTACAAAGTATCTATGGTTCACTAAACTCTAAAAAGTGAAGGTGAAGATTATATAAGGAGATTATAAGAAGGAATCTTTCATAAGGCTAGTACTTAGGCCATCTCCAACCGAAGGTTGGCCAGAGGACTCGTTTTAACCCTCTGGCCCTCCAAGATATTAATATTTTAATGAATAGTATATGGCCATATTTGCCTCTATCTCTAATCGAGGGCCAAAGGGCCATAGGGCCATAGGGCTTGTTTTAGCCATGTCACAAAAAACCGTCTCCAACCTAGGGCCAAACATAATTTATTATTTAAAAACTACAACTTAAATTCAAATCCAACGGCTAAGTGACGTTAGCATGACGTCAGCTAGCTGTCGAATTTGAATTTGAATTTGAATTTTTTTTTGGCTATAAATAGGGTGGATATTGGGCTATAATTCACATAACTTTGAATTCAATCTATTTCAATTCAATCTCTTTTAATTCAATCTCTTTAGTTGGATCATCTTCGGATTCCAACTGGGGGTCTTCATCCAATTCCAAATTTGAAGAAAAATGGGCGCAAATGAGATGAGAAGATGTGGAGTATGATGAAGAAGTTCAAGTAAGGTGTAATAAACAAAATAGAGCAGCAACCATGGCTGCGGCCATGGTGTGTTAGCCAACTGAGGAACAACCTCAATGGGGTGGCTCTATTGCTGGTCGCTCTTACAAACCACAAAACAGAGCGATGACGCATGCCAATATGATGAACAACTACTTCAACCTCAACTCGATGTACACAGAAGAGGATTTCAGACGTCGCTTCAGAATGAGGCGTTATGTCTTTGAGCTTTTACTTTGTGATGTCCAGCAGGTCAATCCATACTTTCGATAGAAGCGGGACAGAGTAGGCCGCCCTAGTTTCTTACCTCATCAGAAGGTTACTGTTGCACTTCGAATGATGGCCTATGACTCCCTAGCTGATTTGATGGATGAAACCCATGGTATGTTTGTGTCTACATGCCTTGATACTCTTGAACAATTCTATGACACAATTGTTCAGGTTTACAAAGACGAGTACCTCCGCGAGCTAAATCAAGAAGATCCGAATCGGATCATTTGCAAAGCTGAAGACCGTGGGTTTCCGGGCATGATAGGGTCATTAGACTGCATGCATTGGGATTGGAAGAATTGTCCCACCAGATGGCAAAGAGGCCTATGCGGAAGGTCGAGATAGCCAATTGTTGTGTTAGAGGCGGTTGCCTCATACAACACATGGATCTGGCATGCTTTCTTTGGAGTCCCTGGATCCCAAAATGACATTACAGTTCTTGGGCGTTCACCATTCTTCAATCACCTAACGGAAGGTAAAACACCTTAACTTGACTACTACATCAATGGCCGTCAATACTATATGAGGTATTACTTGGTAAATGGCATTTACCCAAAGTGGGCGACACTTGTCCAAGCAATTCCAAACCCTAGGAATGACGTGGAAAAGCTGTTTACCTTATACCAAGAGGCATACCAGAAAGATGTTGAGAGAGCTTTCGGTATTCTACAAGCACGGTAGAAGATCATCAGCGAATAGGCAAGAAGGTGGAGTCGAGAAAATTTGGACTCCATCATGATGTCTTGCATCATATTATACAATATGATAGTGGAGGATGAGCGAGATGGGTATATTGATGGAGAGTCCGATGATGACCACGAAGATCCAAATAGGTCGAGAATGGCTCGTGCAAAAATATATGATGGGTCTAATTTGCCTTTCAATCCAAGAATTGGTAGTATCTCTATAAATGAGTACATGAGGCGCTATAGAATGATACGTTCTCGTGTCACAAACAAGTACCTACAACAGGATCTTGTTGCACATCTTTGGGCCAAAAATAGCATGGAGTAGGCATTTAAGTTTTATGTTGTTAAATATTTTTAAAAATGTTGTTTAAGTTTTATGTTGTTAAATGTTTTTTATTTTTTTTTTATTTTTTATGTTTGCTAATGTTATTTAATGTTGTTTCATATTGTTTAATGTTGTATAATGACTTAGAAAGTTATAGGAAAAAAAATAGAATTTAAAAAATATATGAAACAAATTTTGTAAAATAGAAGTTATAGGAAAAAAATAGAATTTAAAAAAAATATGAAACAAATTTTGTAAAATAGAAGTTGTAGGAAAAAATAGAATTTAGAAAAACATATAAAACAAATTTTGTAAAATAGAAGTTATAGGAAAAAAATTGTGTAAAAAAAAAAAATTCAAAAATAACGGCTAACCGTTGCATTTGAAATTTGGCCTAGAATTATTGTCGGATTGGGTCAGCCGGTTGGCCCTTTGGCCATTTTAGATTCCATGGGGCCCATGAGCCCTCTGGCCTAGCCCTCGGTTGGAGACGGTTTTCGGGGTATTTTCGACCCTCTAGCTCTCTGGACTCTTCGGTTGGAGATGGCATTAGAAGCTGAAGCAACGATTGGAGGAGTTGTGGTGTCTTGGTGCGGCGGTCCAGCGGCAATTCCAACAAGGGTGAAAGAGATAGTGGGCCATGGCGATATGACGAGTAATGCTAGAGAGACTAAATTTGTAAATTAAATGATGTGTCATCAATAGAAAATGGGCACGTTTATCAACGATTAAGTAATAATCCACTCATTAATTTTCATGTCATTTAGTTTACAAAATTTAGTTTCCCTAACATTACTCGGGCTATGACTTGCTCAATGGAAGAATATCACATAATGGGTTTGTTAAAGCCAATTAGATCATGACACATGTAAAGAAAAAAAATATGTTTCTGATGGCTAATGGACGGGTTTGGTTTATAACGGGTTACAACTTTTGTACACCGAACACTAATCTCCAGGTTTAAAACCGACCCAATGCAGGCAGTCATGGGTGGGTCGGGTGGGTTGATCGGTTTCTTCAAATAAGTGCCCACCGTTATCGTCTATTAAGTGAAAAATGTAATACACTAATTTTTCTAGTGCCGGAGTCTCATCTTCTGATTGCTGCGTGGATGCACCGTCTCGACTCCCAACTCCACACTCCACACTCCACGCACCATCAAACTTTGCTTCTTCTTCTTTCTATATTCTTCCATAGAGAAATTAAATTCACACACCCCAAATTACTTTTCCCACACTTTTTTATTTTTTTAATATTTTCTACACACCACTAACACTTGATAAATAAATATTAAAAAATTAAAAGAGTGCGAGAAGTAATTTAAGGTGTGTGAATATAATCTCCCTCTTCCATATTGGAACACTTGTTTGTATTTTTGTGCATTTTTAATCTGATTTGATGACACAAAACAATTGTTTACAGATTTCACATATGTTGCAATCTTGCATCTTTGTCGTTCTGACTTTTATAATTGATAGAGATTTTTGCACCTGAATTAGAAAATACATGTTAGGGTTGTATATTTATTTAAAATTTAGAATTAGTCAGATAGGTTAACGTTGGATTCCTAATTTTATGGAGAATCTTTTTTCAACATAAAGTTTTGTTTTGTTAAGAAGACCTATTCTTTCTCAACTAACTGATTTGCTTCCTGATTTAATGGCTGGATTTTGTGAGCATTTTCTCCTTAACTATCCCAACGTTAATATCTATCTAAGTAGTATTTAAATGCTAGGGTTCTAGTCGGGAAAGACACTACTGAAAAACGAAAAAATATTTTGAGAACATTGTGTCGAAGAGTGGGTGAAAGCTTTGGATCTTTCTCAATGCAAAGGAAGGTCTATTCAGTTGTGATTCTGGGCTGTTTTATCCTGGGGACGGCGTGGCACGTGTGACTGCTTGCACACCTTGGGCAGAGCCGCGAAACTTCTTAAAGAAAGCGACATTGTCCGCGACTCAACTCAAGATATCTATGTGTTCTTTGGTTTTTCAATTTTCCTGGTAATCTCGTTCCCTATCTTTGATTTTCTGCAGTGTTTTCAACAATTTTAAGATGTTCTTTTCTGCCATGGACACTGAAATCACTCCATTCGTCATTGATTTGAACAAACCTGTCAAGTTTGAAGGACTTCACTTTAAACGCTGGAGACAAAAGATGTTATTTTTCTTAACCACCAAGAAAATTGCTTCAAACTGCAGTTCTGAGATGCCACTACTACTTGATCATCCAACTGCTGAACAATTCAAACTATTTCAAACATGGAATGAAAATGACTTTCTCTGCAAAAACTATATCTTAAATGGTTTATGTGATGATCTTTACGATTGCTACTCTTCCTGTAAAACTGCTAAGGAACTCTGGGATGCACTCCAAAAAAAAGATGATACTGAATAAGCGGGAGCCAAGAAATTTGCAGTCAGTCGCTACCTCAAGTTCCAAATGACAGATGATAAATTTGTGGAGGCCCAATCGCATGAGTTACAAAAGATTGCTCATGAGATCATATTTGAAGGAATGAACCTGGATGAACAGTTCCAGGTTGCTGTGATCATTGACAAGTTGCCACCAAGCTGGAAGGAGTTCAAGAAGGATCTGTGACACAAGACAAAAGAGTTTTCTCTTGAAAGCTTGATTACTCGTCTTCGAATCGAGGAAGAAGCCAGGAAACAAGATTTAAGAGAAGAGGTCATTGTCATCTCGAATACCAACAAGAAGTCATACTTGAAGAACCATGCTGCTGTTGTTCTCAAACCTAATGGTAAGAATCTGAAGAATGTCACAAAGACTCGCTCCAACAATAAGAACCCTATGAAGGTACAAAACACCTATTGCAATAACAACAGAAAAGTACCCCCTTCAAGAGATGAAACCGTTGAGCCATTTCTGTGCTATAAGTGTGACAAGCCTGGACACCTTGCACGTAACTGTCGCAACAAACGGAGAACTGCTCCACAAGCCAATCTCATAGAGGATCAGCTTGTTGCAATGGTGTCAGAGATCAACTTAGTTGATGGATCTGAGGGTTGGTGGGTGGACACTGGTGCTTCATGCCATGTCTGCTATGATCGTGGACTTTTTAAGTCCTACACTGAGGCGGAGGGTAGAAGGGTTCTATTGGGTGACTCTCACTCACCACATGTTGCTGGAGTTGGAGAAGTGGAGCTCAAGTTCACTTCAGGGAAAACTGTAATATTGAAGGAGGTGCTGCATGTTCCAGAGATCAGGAAGAATTTGGTTTCAAGTTACCTAATCAATAAGGCTGGGTTCACACAAACTATTGGGGCTGACTTGTATACTCTCACAAAGAATGGTGTCTTTGTGGGAAATGGGTATGCCACTGATGGAATGTTCAAACTCAATGTTGATGCTATGAATAAAACTGTTGTTTCTGCTTACATGTTATCTTCTTTCAATGTGTGGCATGCTAGGTTATGTCATGTAAATAAGAGGTTAGTAAATCAGATGAGTAGCTTAGGACTAATACCTGAAATCTCAGTAAAATATTTTGAAAAATGTGAATACTGTAGTCTGGCAAAAATCATGAAAAAACCATACAAATCAGTACATAGAGAAACTGAACTACTTGACTTAATCCACTCTGATATATGTGAGTTTGATGGTGTAATCACAAGAAATGGGAAACGTTACTTCATCACCTTTATTGATGATTGTTCAAACTATTGCTTTGTCTAGCTGATGAAAAACAAGAGTGAAGCACTTGACATGTTTAAACTTTTCTTTATTGAAGTAGAGAATCAATTTAGTCGAAAAGTTAAAAGGCTTCGAAGTGATAGGGGACTTGAATATGAATCTGCTGCCTTCAATGATCATTGTAAAAATCTAGGCATATTACATGAAACAGCTGCACCTTACTCCCCAAAAATGAATGGCAAAGCAGAAAGAAAAAATAGGACACTTTGTGAATAAACAATTGTTGTGCTTCTTAACTCTGGTTGTGCTTCATATTGGTGGGGTGAAATTATTTTAACTGTCTGTTATGTTCTCAACAAGGTTCCCTCAGAAACTAAAATTGCACCGTATGAAATATGGAGAAATAGGAAGCCTAATGTATCCTACTTAAGAACATGAGGCTGCTTAGCTTATGTATGAAAACCTGACCCAAAAAGGTTAAAACTAGATAGTAGAGCTCTTGAGTGTGTCTTTATTGGTTATGCATTAAAGAACCATGTTGTTATTGAATCTAATGATGCTGATTTAAAGAACCATGTTGTTATTGAATCTAATGATGCTGATTTCTTTGAAAACAAATTTCCTTTCATGTCAAGTAAAGTGGGGGTTTAACCTCAACTAATTTAAGGAAGGATGGAACGAGCAATCATGCTCTTAATGATTCGGTCGAAACTAGTTTCGAACCAAGGAAAAGTAAGAGAACCAAAGTCATCAAGGATTTTGGGGGAGACTTCCAAACTTATGCATTGGAAGAAGATCCTTCAACGCTCCAAGAGGCTTTGTCTTCTGTGGATACATACTCATGGCAAGAAGCTATAAACGATGAGATGGATTCACTGGAATTGAATAGAACTTGGCATTTGGTTGAGCTACCTCCAGGATGCAAAACCATTGGCTGCAAATAGGTGCTGAGGAAGAAGCTAAAATCCGATGGCACAATTGACAAGTTTAAAGCCAGGTTGGTAGCTAAAGGTTTTAGGCAAAGAGAGAATGTCGATTTCTTTGACACTTTCTCACCAGTATCTAGAATTACATCCATTCGAGTCATGTTTGCATTAGCATCTTTACATAATCTTGTTGTGCATCAAATGGACGTTAAAACTGCTTTTCTAAATGGAGAACTAGAGGAAGAAATTTACATGGATCAACCTGATGGTTTTGTAATACTTGGGCAAGAGCATAAAGTTTGTAGATTAAATAAGTCACTTTATGGTTTAAAACAAGCACCTAAACAATGGCATGCTAAATTTGATTGTTTACTTCTTGATAATGGTTTCAAAATTAATGAAAGTGATAAGTGCATGTACGTTAAAACGGAGGGTAATCTATGTGTTGTAATTTGTTTGTATGTTGATGACATGCTTATTTTTGGCTCTAATATTCACTTGGTAAATGAAGTAAAAACCATGCTATGCAATAACTTTGATATGAAGGATTTAGGAGAGACAACTTTAATTCTTGGAATAAAGGTTAACAAAACTGAGAAGGGATTTTCTCTAAGTCAGTCACATTGGTAGCCTCATATATGCTACCAAAACTGAGAAGGTTAACAAATATTTTGATTGTAAGCCTGCTTGTACACCGTTTGATCCTAGTGTGAAGTTGTTTAAGAACACTGGTGAAAGTGTTAGACAAATTGAGTATGCGAGCATCATTGGTAGCCTCAGATATGCTACTGATTGCACTAGGCCAGACATAACCTATGCAGTTGGGGTTCTGTGTAGGTACACGAGTAGTCCCAATATGGAACACTGGTATGCAATTGAAAGGGTAATGAGATACCTTAAGAGGACCATCAATTTTGGTTTGTGTTATGAAAAGTTTCCCGCTGTTCTTGAAGGATACATCGATGCTGATTGGAATACACTATCAGAATATTCTAAAGCCACGAGTGGCTATATTTTTAATATAGCCAGAGCTACAGTCTCGTGGAAATCTAAGAAACAGACCATACTTGCTCAATCAACAATGGAATCTGAAATGATTGCCCTAGCAACAGCTAGTGAAGAAGTAGGATGATTGAGAGATCTTTTGTCAGACATTCCATTATGGGAGAAACTAGTTCCTATTGTGCTTATTCACTGTGATAGCACATCAGCTATTGCAAAAGTGAAAAATCGATATTTTAATGGAAAGAGACGACATATTCGTCGAAAACACAGCACGGTAACTGGGTTTCTTTCCAAAAGGACTGTTAGAATAGATCATGTCAGGTCTGAAGATAATCTTGTTGACCCTTTGATGAAAGGATTAGCACGAGAAAAAGTTTGGAAAACCTCTAGCGGAATGGGGTTAAAGCCCTTGATAAGTTGAGTCACTTGTGATGGTAACCTAACCTTTGGACTGGAGATCCCAAGAAATTGGTTCAACAGGTAATAACAAGTCATGAAGTGATATGGACTCATGCCATACTTTTTGTAGAAGTCGTCTGCAAAAGCATGAAATCATGTAGCATGAATAAAGGATGAGTTATGAAACTCTTAATGAAAACTATACTCTAGTTGAGTAGGATATTTAGCTATAGGAGTATCCTTGATAGTTTCACCTTTGTGATAGTAAAGGTGAGGCCGCCACTATGAAGTTCCTAGGGCTAACTTTTAGCACTATCACTAAACTGGGATTCAAGCACATGGTCGAACTGTGCTTGCCTCGAGCTTCACCCAAGAGGAGTCGTGTGTGCTTTGTTGCCAGAGATTGAGTTCAAAACTAAGTGTTACTCTTGTTATTCTAGAGCAATGTCACTATGTTTTGGTTCAAGTTGAATAACACCATCATTTATGCACGACTCTATCACAGTTTTCCCAATGTTCAAGTTTAAATAACCAAGTGGGGGATTGTTAGGGTTGTGTGTTTATTTACAATTTAGAATTAGTCAGATAGGTTAACGTTGGATTCCTAATTTTATGGAGAATCTTTTTTCAACAGAAAGTTTAGTTTTGTTAAGAAGACATATTCTTTCTCAACTAACTGATTTGCTTCCTGATTTAATGGCCGGATTTTGTGAGCATTTTCTCCTCAACTATCCCAATGTTAATATCTCTCTAAGTAGTATTTAAATGCCAGGGTTCTAGTCGAGAAAGACACTACTGAAAAACGAAAAAATATTTTGAGAACATTGAGTTGAAGAGTGGGTGAAAGCTTTGGATCTTTCTCAGTGCAAAGGAAGGTCTATTTAGTTGTGATTTTGGGTTGTTTTATCCTGGGGATGGCGTGTCACTTGTGACTACTTGCACACCTTGGGTAGAGCCACGAAACGTCTTAAAGAAAGACATTCTCCGCGACTCAACCCAAGATATCTCTGTGTTCTTTGGTTCTTCAATTTTCCTGGTAATCTTGTTCCCTGTCTTTGATTTTGTGCAGTGTTTTCAACAATACATAATGTTATTATTGTTAAAATATTCGAATGCATATAGTAATCGAAAACAATAAGTACTTCAAACCAGTGACGGATTCAAAGTTTTAATCTCGGGTCCTAGTGCAAAAGTAAATGTTTTTTTAGTTGGGCATTTCATTGAGCACTGATGAGCATGTTGTCTTCTACCAAGCTATGTTGCTCGCATGCTAACATATGTCAAAAATTGACGAGTGCTATCAAGTGATCCTAGTGACTTTTGTCGAGACCCCTTGCCGAATAATGTCGACCCATTATGTCGAGTGTTTTAAAGATATGTCAAACATGCATTTCATCGAGCACTTGATGAGAACAAAAGAGTCGTACCAGACATTCGAAAGGTCACAAGAGAACCACACCAGCTGTTTCTTTGGACTCTGGACAGTCCCTGTGGACCCAGACCTGCTGACTAATATTAGTAAGGATAATACTTGCATTCTCTTATAGGGGAATGTACATATTTCACCTTTTATGAATAACGTCTGTTCATCATATAAATTTTATAATCAGAACAAACCAATTTTTTAATCCTTTTGAAAGATCATACGCATTAAAAAAAAAAAAATTCAAATTGAAGATTGTTTATGCATTGAAAGTAATGCAAGTATTACCTATTGATAATAATACTTGAGGAGTACTAAATCAACACATTATTCTAGTGGAAATGCACACAATAATTTACAGTGTTGGAGCTAGGAATGCCATCTCTAGTTCCTCATTAATCAAATCATCTAACTCATCTGTACAAATGATATTACGTCTCTTTTAAGGCCACTGGGATTAGCTCAGTGGTGTGGGTAGTGGATGGGGATGGCTACAATTGAAAATTTGGTGCGTGTGACACAAATTGCCTTCCCACACAAAATGAGTAAACCGTGGAATAGTCGATATTTGGTGTGGACAATGTGTCAATATCACACTTTGTTTCGTTCGGAATGGGGGTATATATTTTTAAGCGGGAAATGACAAACACATATTTTAGTCTTTTACACAAATGTATTTGTTGTTTTCGTTTAATTTATTTAATCTGATGACGAAAAATAAAGAGGAATATGTGAGATGCAAAAAAAGTGTGTGACAATCACTTCCCTCAAACAAAACCATCACCACCACAAAATGGTGAGCATTCTTCTTCAAACGGACTTCACTTCCACATGGTCACATACATAGCATCCTAATCTATTAATATGTCATGTAAAAGGAAAATTACCTACACATTTTATTATGAAATGAAAATGTCACAATGACGATAAACTTGTTCTATATAATTCCTTCACAAAATAAATAAACTGTGAGATAGTCGATTCTGCGGCCAAAGTGTCAATATCACAATCTTTGTTCCTGTGGGAATGTGTTTACCATTTTCTGGTGCATGGGAACATCGATCTGTGATAGTGAGATATGGGATTTACAGCTCGGCAAAATACATTGCAGATGATATTTATCCAAACAAAACAATTATTATAAATATGTGAGGAGGACAACGAATGGTTGCCAATTGGAATAGTAAGTGTCGAAATTCAAACCCCTCAAGAGTCAAAATATATGTATATATTGGACTATAGTCCTGTCGACACGTCGGTCCAACGATTTGGGCTCCACAAGAAGATGAGGCCACTAACCCATTTTTGGAAGGGAAGCATCTAGGTCAAAGGGGCCACGGATGATTGATTGATTCTGCAGGACATCTGCATGAGTTGTCATGTGTGTTCCATTTTGTTGATTTTTTGGATGTTGATTTTCAGTTTCACAACTATGTTGGTTGTCAACCGACGGTATTTTCAGTACAAGCTTATTACAATATGGAGAGGGGAAGAGTTTGAACGAAGCAGTGGGTTGAAAAAGACGTTATTGCTATGGACATTCACCACTTGCTTTGTCAATCGACATTTTGTTTATTTCAAATTTGTTAAAATAGGGTAGGTTGATACGAGAGGTATTTTAGTGTTGCAAATGAATACATCTCGTCTATCTCAGAGTTGGCCTTGGCATGGAGTTGTTGGATTTCCGGACAGGATCCTCAATCGCGCGGCCTCAAAAAAAATGTGGCAAATTATGTGTATGGGCGAACTCATTCTTTTTCTCTTGATGTTCATATAATGTGGACGTTTGGTCGAATCCAAAGCTTGGCTAGTTGGTTAGGCCTCTTCTTAATATATCTAGTGTTGTGTTTGAAACCCACACTTGTTATTTTAGTTGTGGCTTTTAGTTTGGGCTAGAAAACGGCTTTTTTTACAGTTGAAAATGGCCTTTAATTGTATTTACAACATAATCCTTGTAGTTTCTTTTTGTGATAGGACAATCCTAATACTAAATAATTTTGAGATTATACCATAAAATTAATTAACAATGTAGCCAATTTGGATATTTGTCGTTCGCATTTGCACAAATACAATCAAGAGATTCAAACTTCATATTTTATTTGAAAAAAAAAATTAGACACAATAAAGACTATATTTTCATTAATTATGTGGTAATTCAACTTGAATACTCAATTTCTTCCCTCCGCTTTCATATATTCATATAACTCTTTTATCTACAAGTTATTCTATATAGTTTCATACAAAAATACATTAGTCACTGAGCAGAAAAAAAAAAATCTAAAAAAAAAAAAACATATGGTCTCCTTCTTATTTTCTGTCTAAGCCGCACTAGTCCTGGGATATCCCTTGATAATGAATTCTTATATAATTTGCACATGTATTTCTTGTAAATAAACACAAGCACCAACCATTATTCACGGTTAATATTTTTATATTTAACAAATAGACCTTGTCACAATATATTATCATCACAATTTTTTATTACAAGTCTGCAACCAGAAAATAAAGTAAAAAGAAAAATAATTCGAAGTTAGAAAATGGCAATAGTGATGCTCGTCGGGAAGTTTATTTTTAAATTGAGAATCATTGCTTGTGGTCAATGTCATCGACGACTGCAAGCAAAATGAAATTCAGTACTTATCTGTGATGAGCAGAGCACTATTATTCGCCATTCTGTGATTTCAAGTTCTTTTTATCTCTTCACTTTGTTTTCTGGTTGTAGAATTGAAGTTTTTTTTTTTTTTTTTTTTTTTTTTTTAATACTGGATATATTAACCAGGGCAAAGATGCTAAGAGTACAACACAGGCTCACTACGAAGCAAGCAAACAAAAAACAAACCGGAGGTGCAAGGGGAAGAAAAGCCGACTCTAAAAGGAAGCAACTAGCATCACCCCTGGCACTCCCAAACAACATTAATGTGGGCAGGGTAGACCATCATGGTGAAGTAAATGAACAAGTGAAGATGGGGGTTTGTCGACCCAAGTGAAGTCACACATCTCCATTGAACTCCTCGACGCCAAACGGTCCGTCGTCGTATTGTGGACTTCTCCATACGTAACCTTATAAATAGTTTGTTTTCATTCGTGCCCCTGGTAATATATTGTGGCAAAGTCTATTTGCTAAATATCCTACTAGTAGGGTTGGGCAAATACCCATTGGTTATGGGTAACCGCGGTTACCCGCCCATTTAAATTAAACGGTTACGGTTATGGGTAACCGTTTAGATAAATAAACGGTTATGGGTATAACCGTTTACCAGCGAAATTTAAATGGGCGGTTATGGGTATTAACCACGGTTATAAACGGGTAACCGTTTACCCATTTATTTTATATATGTAAAACTAACACAAACCATGTTCTTGATTCAATAATACTTAGCACCCAATAAATTAGCAAGGAATTGATCGGTCATTCTCTCAATAACACTACTACAGGAATGATGATGTTCTCATCATCAAGGAATTGGCCAAATTAATTTAAATTCCTTGCGGGTAACCGTGAAATTGACAGAAATGCTTTGACAGAAATGTCTTCTAAACAATTTTTGTAACCCAATAATACTTAGCAAATATTATATTTACCTTCATTGGTAACAATTAAAAATATCGTCCGTAAACTATTATTTCAATTATTAGAATGGTATAAGGACCTAAAAAATTAAAATATGGAAATGTATGATGAATGTACCTATAACGGTGTTTAATTGTCAAAAAAAAAAATTATGACAATTTTTTTTTAATTTTCAAGTTGTTAAAAAATATGTAGACGGGTGAAAAAAGGGTAATGGTAAAAAACATGAAGATAAACGGGTTAAAAAGGATAAATGGGTAAACGGGTATTAAACGGTTACGGTTAAATGGGTATGCGGTTATGGGTATGGCTAACCGTTTATAAACGGTTATGGGTATGGGTATAACCGTTTAGGCAATTACCCAACGGGTAAACGGTTATGCGGGTATGAGCATAAACGGTTATGGGTAAATTAACTGTGGTTACCCGCCTGCATAACCATTGCCCATCCCTACCTACTAGGTATAGCTAGAAAAAAAAAATATTAACCTACATAATGGTTGATGCTTGTGTCTATTTACAACAAATACGTGCAAATTATAAACTACAAAATTTCTTCCAATTCAGGCCTTTGGTTTGTTGGAGCAGTCAGATCCTAGACATTCTGTGACAACCCGTCCCTAATTTTACGAATTATTAATTTTAAAAGAATGAATTGACGAAAATGCCCTAGAGGTGAGGTTGTTGACTTTTGTTGACCATCTTTTCATGACGGGTACGAGCCACTATTTTACTGTACTCTCAAAAAAGACAGTCAACGAAAGTCAACAACCTTGCCTCTAGGGCATTTTCATGAATTCATTCTTTTCAAATTAATAAATTCGCAAAATTAGGGACGGGTTGTGTCACAATCAACCCACTTTAAAAAAAATTTCGTCCCTGAAATTTGAAATAACTTGCTATACATAAAATACTCAAAGATAGAAAGAAAATATATATAAGAGGAAATCAAGTTAGAGCGGTTGCATAAAAGAGAATGCCATTCCGTCACGATCAAATTGCTATGATTCCTCTTTCATGCCTCCAAACTCAAACTTTTATTCTCCTTCAATACAATACTATAATATAATACTTTTATAAAAACATAAGGTCAAAAATAGATATATAATAACATAACGACAAAATACATATATACAATAACATAGAATTAAAATAGTTGTACTGAAATCAAAATTGAACATAGAAAAATTTCACCTACGCACTCGTAGCGTCACGTACTTCAAAGATATGTGTGTAGCATCCTTGGGTCAAGCCCAAACAATAAATAAATAGATAAATAAATAAAAATACTAATGTAAACAGGCCTACTTGCCCATTTACTTAACAAATCCAACAAATAAGTTATTGATATTACAGTATGCAGCCCGCAATACCAATAACTCACTATTGTCACAATAAGCAAGCAAATAATTCCTGAGGGTGAAATATTACCATCTTGCCCCCACTGGAAAATACGTATAAATCAACCAAATAACGCCTTGATAGCGCTCACGTACTACCTTCCCGAGTGACAACGTCAATAGCACACAATATTTGCTACATCGTAATCTCGATCATTTGAATACATGTTCGCAAAACTTTATTGTCTATCATGTACTGTTCGTAGAATCTCTATACAACGTCTCCAACGGTGCCTGTAATGCCCTGAAAAATTAAAATATAAATCAGTTATGTTTATGGTTAGGTGGAGGAAATTGAAAATAAATTGAATTAGGGTTATGAATTTTGAATGGGGAAAATGTGGAATCCCGTTCCTTGATTCGATTATTATTTATGTTGTATAATTTTTCGTTATGTTGAAAAGACGAAAATGCCCTAGTTGGTTTAACGTAATTATATGAGGACGTATTTTATCCTCATATATTTTAAACTATTTCTTGTCATATTTGGAAAAAGCTCGGTCCCACAAGCGTGTAGGCGAAAATCGTTCGCCAAACGGAGTTATAACGAATGGAATAGAAATGAACGAGGATAAGGGCAAAATGGTCATTTTGCCGTGAATCTGGAATGCTCCAGATTTGCTGGAGCTTTGTCTTGGTGTAGAAAAGGCACGTGGTGGATGTGGGTTGAAGGGGGGGGGGGGTGGAAAAAGAGACCAATGAGGGAGGGGGTGAAACATAAAAAGAATGGAAATGAGGAAGAATGAGAGGGGGGCTGCCTAATCGGGGAGAAGGAAAAAGAGAGAGTGACCAATGAGAAGGGGGAGCAAGGAGGGGAAGGAAGGAAGGAAGGAAAAGAAAAGAAAAACAAAGGGGGAGAACAAGTGTTATTCCTGACCCAACTCGGCGACAAGCAACCCGACCCCATTCGCGGTGTTTCATAGCGAATTGCTGGAAACACCTACCCAACCTCCCCTCTACCATTTTCACCCAAAATCAGAAGAAATTTAGTTGAAGTTTGGTGGAAAACCCACCGTGTGTGCCGTGGGAAACCTTGGTTGAGATGCTCCATTTGTGAAATGATTTCCTTCAATCCCCATCACCAAAATACTCTCTTGAGGCTTGCAACAAAGCCCAAACAACTATAGGGGTGGCGGAGCAGGGGAGGTGAAGGATCGAAGCCACCCATTTCTAGGGTTTCCGGCGAGTTCGAGTGAAATTGGGGCCTTTCCTAGCTGAATTGGACTTCGACCCAAGTATGAAATTTGTTCCTTTCATTGAACTCTACTTGCTTGTAAAATTTGGTAAGTTTTAAAGTTAGTCGGAAAATTAGGTTTCCGTTCGTCGGAAACCACCACCTGCGGCGGTGCGTGACTAATGGGCCGACATTGCCTTTTCATGTAAATTTTGATATTTTAAATCCGTAATTGGTACCCATTTGAGGTGATTCGATTGTGAAAGCTAATGTTGAATATTTCCATTACTAGAATATTTTCGGAAATGGATAAAAGAATGAATGGTGAACTACGAAAGGCTTGATCCCGCATCAAGGGTACGTAGGTAGTCTAACAGGGGTTAGATGCAGCCTTAAATAATTGAGATTAATCTTTTGTTGGGAATTTGATTGAAGAAGAGAAATTTTGGTGAATTATTTGAGAATTTAATCTTATGTTTTTGGTAAGTAAATTCTGGTTATAGATTTTGTGAGCGATTAAGAAATTTAAATAAAGAATTGTGATTAACGGCAGTTAGTTAAACAAGAGTTTAATTTTGGCCTATCATCGAAATTAGTTTCCGAAATAAAAATTTCGGGTCGGGGCGTTACAGTACCAATCCAAAACCGAAATTGTAACCGTAGTTACATGCAACTCTAATAAAGATAAAAGTCTATTACAACCATACTAAGTCGGCAGAACGGACAAAACGCAACATGTACACTAAGGTCTGGATGGTTCGTTCAGATTGGCCGTTAATTTGAGGGTGAAATGTGATAGTGGATAACAACTTAGTACCCATGGCTTTCAAGAGGACTTTCCAAGACTTGGAAGTGAAACGCGCATCAAAGTGAGATACAATAGTGGCAACTATGTAGCTAAACAATGTAGTTCACAACGCCTTAGCAGCAGATTCATAATGAATTTTGCTCGGGTTTAGCGAAAAACTATGCCGAGAAGACTAAAAGAACACTCAAGAATTTGAGGGTCAAAATAAGTCCATCAGATCTAAAGTACAAGACAACTGGATTGAATGCATAACATCTCGGTACAACAGTAGCTTCCGAAATATTCAATCACCAATGGTAAAGATTTGTTTAGCAAAGTAATTGTTGGGTGATTAAGGAATTAATGGCCACAACTAAAATTTCAACGTCCGAGTGATTCTCCTAGACGGTTGGTCTGCTTAAAAGAAATAATATGAAGTGAAATAGGGTAGACACATATCCAAGGTCGACTAGAATGTCTTCCTGCACAAAGAGGTGAATATGGAATCACAGTCAGAGTAGATGCCAATCAAAATGCCATAAAATCTGAAGAAAAAAAAATCAAAATTAGAAATTTTATTAAGTGGTAAAAAATGTAATCCCTCTGGACCAACGGAAAGTAAGCTAACTTGTCAAGTCGGTCGATAATCACCACAACATTATCATAATCTCCACATGTACAAGATACCTCGTACCGAGAACTTTATGGTGATATTTCCCCATCTCCATTTGGATACAGGAAAGTGATTATAACCACTCGAATGATTTCTTGATGATTTGTAAATAACGTCAAATCGATACTGGTGAATTCCAACTGAAATGGAATAGGAAAGGCCGAAAGTGTTCAAAGGTAGATATGTCTTTTGTTGTAGTAACCAATAATTTCGTTTGCACAACCAGGGTAATACACGATAGTGCAATGGTAAACGTTGATTTGGTTTTTCCATTGCCATTGTCAGAAATCTAGTTCATTTCAAATAAAGATGCATTTTAGAAGTCTAAGGTTAGTAGAGATTTTGGACACGTTCCTCCACAGAGAAGTGTTATCCAATTTTTAAGTAAAGATGGTAATTGTTGACTCTGGGGGGAAAAACGATAAGGCCAACTTGGGGGTAAAAATGCTACAACTGAAAAGTCGCTAACAAACTGCCGATAAAATCGATAAGGCCAAGGATATATCATATTTCACAGTGCTTTGTGAAGATTTCAACTTTCTTCTGCTACAACCTTTTGGGGAAAAGAAAGGAATATCGTCTATTGAGATCACGTCTCCCAAGAAAAGTACCAATCCAACAAAGCTAACATTTGAGGAATTTGGTATAAAGCTAACTGCCGGTGTTTAGAGAACTTGATATCGTTGCTGAAATAGGTGATAAAGTCACCGTCACTTGATTGAGTCGTTAAAATCTAGGTACGATCCTAAGGTTCAGTCTTTCACCTTCTTTGATAGGTTTAAGGTTCCCTAGATAAAGTGTTTGGTTGGGTAAATTCCTAATCGGTAAGCTTTTGTAACTCAGTTTTCTCAAAGTCGAAAAAGTCGTTCGATATGATGCAAGGAGAATTTGTGTAATATAAGCAATTGAATCAATGGTGTATTCAACTTCCCACTTTAGTGGTATCCCAGGTAAAATTTTGAGAAATGACGCCAGGGATATAGCTCCTCGAAACATACCATACTACTTCCTTTCACTACGCCACGTGCTAAAAGGCCTTCATAACTTTCTGAATACTCAATTCGCTCTTACAACATAAATTTTACTCGTGCTTCAAATCTAATATTTGTTAGTGGATGTGACCACAAGAATGACTGGTCAAGAATGTTCAGGTTACCTAACTGGGTAATATGGTTAACACAACTATGAGTCAAGGCTTGCTCCTAAATTTCACGATTTTAATTTCTTCAGCTCAGGTAGTCACTGCTAATTAGTCTATCAGTCGCATCGCTAATTAACGCATATATGATATTTTGATATTATTTGTTACCCTAAAATTGTGAACCGGCGTTCTGGCACAAAGGTATCACTGCCAGATACTAGTACATGTGTATGTTTTGGAAACTATACTTGTTTTACAACTAGGGATTATATTACATTTTCAAAAAGGTTTTATAAAGCTTTATTTTTAGACCCACTCACCCTTATTTTTCGCCCCTCCAGGTTTAGTAATTGAGCTTTCGTGTCAATGAGGATTTCTGGTAAAATGTTGTTATGGGAATATTCCCGATGGTATAATTCATCTTTTACCTTTACTGTACTTTACTTATGCTATGACATTAGTTGTGAAATGGGTTCATTCCCTCTCCCAAGCACACTCTAACATTTAGGCACTTTTAGGTTTAAATTTACTCACATTTTCCACATCACTACACTTTATGGCTTCGTCACCTTCCTGGTGTTGGCCATCACAGCTTGATTCGGAGTCCAGGTGGACATTCCGGGTTGGGGGTGTGTCACATCCTCTTGAATCAAATGATATTAGTGGTGAGGATTAAAGTTTGCTTAGGCTTGATAATGATCACAAAATGATATTAAGATCGCTGAATACAAGTGGGCCTTACCATAGTATATGAGACTCACTTATATTAGAGATAGTTTTATAAATAAAATTAAAAAAAATGTTAATAGATAAAACTGAAATGTGAATAGAAGAGTGATGAAAGTTAATATATACCTCTTATAAATCATGGATGCGATTATTTAGAACTGCATATGGTTCAAGCTCTTTAGAACTATCACCATGATAAGCTCATATTTATATATATTTTACATAAAATTCACTTGTCTTTTCTTAGTTAGTTCCTTATATTTTTGAGCCATTTACTATGTTTTTGTGTTTTGTGTGATTTATCAAGCAAAGAAAAGAAAAGTAGCACAAGTGAGATATTAAGTAACAAATTCGTCAAAACTGCCTATGCAGATTAGCTGACTTTGGAAGCATGCTACGAATAGCTCAGAATGAATGAGAGAATGAGCCTTATATGCTTGGAAAGCTATGGATGTCTAATTTCTGGATCAATTTACGGATTGTTAATATCATTTTTCTAGAAGAGGTTATGGGCATTGTAACACTAAAAGGTTCAGAAAAGGGCTAAGCAGATTTGGCTAATAAAATGAGAAAGTAAAGGCACTTGTTTTGTGTTTTGCTTTGTCATCAACACTCAGCAGCAAATGGGGTTATGATTGCACTCATTTGGCTTTGGAGCAAGTGGAAATGCACAGCTAGAAAGAAAATGCACGGCACATGCAAAGGGAAGAGACATCAAACAACTCACACACATGCAAGGATGACATACATGGACAAGTTGGAGGGCAGAAAATGTGTTTGTTTTGTGGTTGAAATGATGAAGAACATGTGTTGCAAGTGTAACAGCTAGTACAATGTGGAAATGATGATTACATGGCAGCACACACACATGGGAAAGCAAAGAATGCACATCACATGGAAACACACGACACATGGGCAGAAAATGGGTGATTTGTGGCTGAAATGATGAAGGACATGTGTGTAAATGTAAAGGAGAAACATGGCAGAAAATGTGTTTGTTTTGTGGCTGAAATGATGGAGGTCATGTGTGTGCAAATGTAAAGGGAAACATGGACATCACACACCCATACAAACTGCACATGCAAGGAATTGAAGTGGTCCTCTCCTTAGCCTATAAATACATCCACAATTCCCCTTCCTAAGGACAATCTTGATCCATCCATTCATCTAGCCATACTACATCTCACCAATCCATACACTTTCATCTCTTAGCCGTGCAAATCCATTCCATCCATATATCCATACACATCCTAGACACTTGTGCTACAACAAGGTGGTGAAAACAAAGGTCCTTGGCGTTTCAAGCTTGGAACTTTGGAGTGTTTTAGGTGTACTTTGTTCTTGCTTTCAATGTCTACTTTGTTATTTTCTAATTTTGTTGCAATCATGAGTGGCTAAACCCCTATTTAGTTAGGGGGAAGTTTGAAGCCATGAACATGCTTGAGATTTGAATTGATTTCTTCCAATTGTGATTTGATAAGTTGTGATTGCAATTCAATTATCTATTTTATTCATAACTGATTCTTGTATGTTTATTAAGGATGCATACTTAGTTTTCATGCATGAATTAGATGCTAGAATATAAATGAGTTTCACCTAATCGTTACAAGTTTATATTCATGAGTAGTGAAGGTTGTTTATCACAATTGCGTTAATTGAATTCTTGGCAATTGTATCATGCATTCATAGTTATAATTGCCTCGTCAACACTTATGATTTTCATTGAACGTAATGATCTCTGATTGTATCTCTATTATGCATTCATATAGGGGACTTTTAGAGAATGATTTGGGTTGTCGCATGCATTCATCCAATTCAATGAGTAAAGGAAAATCTGGGGTTAATTTGTGCATCACGGTTAATCTGGGGTGTTGAGCATCATAGTTTATTGAAAAGCAATTGGAAATCGATTCATATACAAGTGTGTCATGTGTAAAGAACGGACCTCTAACTAATCCATCCATCATCTTATTTCTTAAATTCGTTTTACAATATGTCTAATTTTATAAGTTGTTTGTTTGTTTCGAATTCGTCAAAACCAAAATCCCCCTTTTACTTTGTTGTTTCAAAGTGTTAAATTTATATTTCGTTATTGTTTTTGAGTGTTTTGATTCAAACCAAAACACTAAATTCATCCAAAGTTGTGTTAGAGTCAAATCTGCCCAGTAAGTGTTTTTAGGCAATTTTGAGTGTTTTTAAGTTGTTTTGGGTTTTTAGAATCTGTTTTGAATCCTTAGAGTCTATTCAAACGTTTTTAACTTTGTTTTTATGTTTTTGAGTTAGTTTAGAGGTTTTAGCAAGCCCTCCTAATCCCCGGTTTAGAACGATCTCTACTTGCATTTTTACTACAATTTGACAACAAGAGGGTTTAATTTGAGTGCTTAACTTTCATCGCATCACACCATATTCCACTTCATCTTGACCATCAAATGTCTCAAAACTCTGCATCATTTTCTCTACATGAATCATAATCTAAAGCTTATAGACTAAGATATGTCTTATTCATAAACATGTACAAAACAAACAAGCATTGGGCCCTTTTTATAGAAGAAGAGGAAAGATCTAGAATAGCATTTTTGAAAATACAGTGAGCATAAATCTGTGTGCGGCATTGAGTTTTGATACAAAGTATCTGGTTTTGTTTTATATGCCTGTTTGGCAATGATTCATCCTTATCTTTATATTAATGACCAGACGTTGAAAGAAAACTTTACAAATTAATCTCTATACGCATTCAATGTAAGAAAATGTAAGACAAATTAAAAGTAATGAAACATGACTAATTTTTAATTAATATATGCACCCTGGTACATGTGAATAAAGGCCAAATATTCTTCGCGAGACAAGAGAAAATCAAGAGAAAAAACCCTAGTTGCCAACCCTTGCGTTTGGTGTTATGTTCAGGCAATACTTCTTGATCTATTTTTGTTTTCCATCTTTGTTTCTAGCTGCAGTCGTTCTCTCGCGTTGTTGAGGAGAGTCCTCAGTTCGTGGTTGTGGTCGCTCTCTTGCTTTGTCGAGAGAGATTTTGTGGTTGTGCATGGCCATGGTTTGTTCAATATCAGATTTTAGACTGGCGATTGTTGTTCAAATCTGAAGTGGTGGTGTTTATGATTTGTGCACCCAACAAATTACTACGAGAAGGAAACTCGAAGTTTGCTGGAAGGGCATATAGCAGGGTTTCTTTGCCAAACGATTGCAAAATCATCAGAGGTTGGTGTGGTCTTTTCCTTGTGGAGCCTCTATGATAGTTCTCAGGTTTGTAATGTTTTAGTCCTCGTGACTAGTTTTTAGGGTTTAGGACTAGGGGTTCTCCATGATTGAAGAATCGTATTGTATTTTTGATGTGTTTGTAATTGTAGGGTTGTGATGCTTTTGACATGTGTAGTCTCTTGAATTGTTCTAAGACACATGTTTAACATGTCTATTGTATGAATGGTTGTGACTATTTTTAATGGTATTGAATTGGTTCTATGGTAGCCCTCTTGCTGATTTTTGTTGTCTCTTTCACATAGATGGCCATTGGCTATGCCTCTGGTGTAGAAATTTTTGCAGATCTACACATATTGACAAAAATTTCTTTTCAGATAGCTTTTAATTGTTTTCCTGATAGGTTTGTACCAGCAGATTCTGCAACTGTTGGCTTGACTGATAGGTTTGATCTACATACCGACAGCTTTCTTACGTACAGTGTTATGCTTGCATGACATTGGTAAAAAAAAACACAATGACCATAGTTTCTATTTCGATTTACAGAATATTTTGCGCAATGCGAAGCAAGTTCATGAGTGCCGAAAAGTCGACATTTATGATTGATTTGCATCAGGTAGGGATAATGGTAAGGTATACTCAAACAGCTTCCCTATGCTAAATTGTAATTATAATGTGTGAGATAAAACTGAACTTGCATCTTTTTAGTAGTATAGGCATAACTCTCAGTGCTCCAGTTATAAGATTTATCTCCTTGGCATGTACGAGTATTTTTAAAAGGCAAGAGTACTTCTTAAGAATAAAAAATCATTTGCATTTCTGAGACTACTAACTGATATGAATCCTACGGTTTGGATCACAGGGTTCATGCTTAAAACATGTTCTTTAATCTTAACACATTTAATCTACATTAATTCTGTGTTATCTGACCACTAGGCATGTATCTATATCTTGCTAACTTGTTTTCTTGTGTGAGATAATTGCGTCAGTGGGTGGCACTCTAGTTGCTTCAATTACAGAGCCAGTAGGCGATTATAATTCCCGGGTCTAAACAGTTTAATTACGTCTTAGACTCAAAATATCAGATGTAGCTTTGTGAAGTGTACAGTCAGTATTAGCAACCTCTGATTCCAAGCTTGTGGATGCAAATTTCTTCCTCCTTGATCTTGGACAATTTTGCACCTACAAAACAATTAACATCTTAGGTTAAGGCCAAGAGCCTCACGCGCCCACGATGAATGGGGGGGCTTTGGCCGAAGAACCTCCGATGCCAAAGTTAGAATTTAGAGAGAAAAAGTGTTTAGAGAATTTTGGGATTTTTGCCAAAGTGTTGGAATTGGCTTTTTTGGTGAGAATGAGAGTATATTTATAGGGGTAGGAGGTGGCTAGGGTTTTTTGGGTTTAATTAGGAGTTACAAAATTGATTATTTGTATAAATGGGGTAATAAAATGGAAAACATAAAAAAAGGTGAAGAGCAAAGGTTGTGGCCGGCCTTTGACTAGTTTTAGGGTTGAATTGGATGTATTTTGTGGTTATTTGGATATAATGGATGGTTTAATTGACAATTAATGGGTTAATTAGGCAATAAACCCATTAATTAGCCAATTAACATAATTTAAAAGGAATGTGTTTGGGAATTACCTTGTAGAAAGGATTTGATGTGGTTGGATGAAATAGGTTTTGAATTGTTACCTATTTTGGGCACTTTTGACTTGGTTGAGGGATAATTGCTTGCTGCTTGGGCGTAGGAATCCCGGTATGCCCCAAGGGTAGTTTTGTCTTCTTTTGTCAAAAATCTACGTGTCGCCTTGTGAATATTTTTGGCTCCACAAAGCTCATGCATATGTTGATTTCTATGTTTCACTGCTGTTCAATGCAATTTTTCTATTTAATGCTTGTAATTTCACTTTTCATTTCTTGCAGGCTAGTTCCTGGGCATGCACTTCTTAGCTATGGTGAGTAGATACATACATTATATAGATATAGGGAGAAATTAGGTTCTTATCCTTCCTTTTGCTACTCCTTTGATTAAAACCTTATTCCTTTTCAATTTTTGATCAAGGTCATTGGTATTAATAACATCATTAATTATTTTAATAATAAAATATTTTTTATTTCTAAATATATTCACTTAATGTTAAAAATGTTACAATTAGTATATTTATATTTATGGCTAAATTTTTTATCATATATTTTTATTGTTAGTTTGTACCCTTTTTTAATTTGTACCAATTTTCTTTTCAGCTTTAATTTGTACCCATATATTATTTTTTTTTTGTGCCCATATTTTATAAAGTTTTATTTGTATTTGTACCCATATTTTTTTATTTATTTGTACCTATTTTTAATTTTGCTAAATGTACCCATGCTAATTATATGTACCATTCATGTAATTTTTTTTCAAATTTTTTATCTTAAAATGTACTCATTCTTAAATATACCAATTTGTTCTATGTAAAATGTACCATTTTTTTATATAAAATATATTCAATTTTTTTCTAATCCATTTTTAAACTTATATGGGTACATTCTTTTTTCTTTGATTTGAGAATGTATCCATGTTAAGTTTAATCGAAGAAATTTACTAATTTTATCAAGCCTAATATCTTTTTTTTTTTTTTTTTGTGATTTTGAAGAATGTACCCATGTTTTGATACAATAATTTGTTGGTTATTTTTTTATGAATGTACCCATGTTTATACACACACACACACACACACAATAGTATGTTTATATTTTAATATTTTTAATCCCACAAATTATGTTTTTTATTTAAAATCTCATTAATATAAACAATTATAAATTTCAATTTTTAATTTAAAAAAATATTGTAACGTACATAGAAATAAATTATCACATTAATTTCTGGAACTTTGATAAAAAATTGAAAACCAACAAGGTTTTAGTCAAAGAATATTCATAGCTAGGGACCGCATCCAAAGTCTTCCTAGATACAGCGAGGGAGCTTGACCAAATATGTGCCTATATTTTGTGTGCACTTGTATGTACTATATATAAAAGTTATTATAGATATATATATATATATATATATATATATAGAGAGAGAGAGAGAGAGAGAGAGAGAGAGAGAGAGAGAGAGAGAGAGAGAGAGGATAAGTATACATGCTAAGTTTTAATAAAGAACTTGCTTGGTTCAACTGCGTAAAAGATGATAAGTGCCTTACTGAAATACTGACCAGAAAATGTCTTAGCACCTGTATATACGTATATTAATGCACAAAGTTGGTAATGTCAACTTGGATATTGTTATTTACATCCTGCAGGTCTGCGTTGTGAGCTACTTGCTGGTACTTTTCCAGAGCTTAAAACTTGTGTTCGCGATTTTCAGAAACAGGGGAAAAAGTTCTTTTGGGTTTTCCTTGTGTCACCCACACACATCCATACCCGCTCATGCATATACACATGCACATTCATGAAATTAGTGTTTGGGTTCATATACATGTATTTCATTCTCGTGAAAAAATCGTTGGACTCTTGGTGGCTGCTATAATTTTCCAGTAGAACTAATTAATTGTACAGGTTGAATTGGTGTCCCGAGGAAGTTATGTAAGAGTATGAGTATGAATTGAAAGAGCCGAGTAGTATAAATCTTTTGAATGGAATAGTCCTGTTGATAAGCTTAGTGAAAACCTTTTTCTTGTAGGATTATAAGTACAAGTCCTTGTTGTTGAGGGACTTATCTCTGTACTTTATCCTTTAAGGGTGACTTGTAATATGGATTACTTGTTCGAGTTCTATAAGAATTCTAATAGGGGAATGATTAGAACGACCATATATATATATATGATCATAACCACTGCTCTTGCAATGTCTGCTTCTTTTGTACCAAATACCTATTGTTTGGAAAGCACTTGTGTTTGCTAAAGAGGAGAAGGTTATTAGATCGACAAGCTGCAATGGCTTCGTCTTCCATATCGGGTCCTGCAGGTTAGTGTTTCTGCAAATACATCAGTTTTCCATAAACACGTTTTATTGTGAATAATTAGTTTGTTCTTGATTTATGGTGATTCAATTGGCAAACTTGTGATTAGTAATTTAGGTATATATATATTCTTGTTAATCTTACAAGTTATTCAGAGAGCATAATTTATATTGGACGCTTTTGGAAACAATAAACCTGTTGCGCGATTGTGCAATGAGAATGTATCAGCTATGGATCAGCAATACCAGGTTTTAATCCCAAAACAGAATCTGTGATTCAGAAATGTAAATATGACATATTATATGGAGTAACACTTCCCCTGCAAAACCAAAACCAGATTGAATGTAGCATTTCTATATTACGCCGGAATAACATTTTTCAATCATTTATTTCTGTTTTAATTGTATAAGTTTCTATATCTTTAGGGTTTTTATCACAAATGGCCCCAAAATTGACTCTCGTCATCAAGATGGTTCATGTAATTGAAAATCAATCAATGTAGTCCCTGAAAATAGGTGTTGCAAATCAATGTGGTCATTCCGTCACAATTCTGTTAAAAATTCTGTTAAGTGCTGATGTGGCACATAAATGTGCCCCATAAGTCTTTTTTTCGTACAAATGATCCTTGAAATTGACCCGCGACATCAAAATGGTCATTGAAATTGACACGCGACCTCAAAATGGTCCCTGAAATTGAAAATTGATCAATGTATCCCCGCAAGTAAGTGTCTCAAATCAATGTAGTCATTCCGTCACAATTTTGTCAAAAATTATATTATGTGTTGATGTGACACATAAATGGGTCACACAAGTCTAATTAAATTAAAAAAAAATTACAAATAAGCTTAATAATTTAATAGTTAATAAAAAAATTGTCAAACCAAAAAGGTATTTAGACCATTTTTAAATTAATTATTAAACCCACATCAGCACATAACAAATTTTTTATACATAATTATGGTAGAATGATCATATTGATTTGTGACACCTACTTTCAAGGACTACATTGATCGATTTTCTATTTTAGGACTATTGATCAATTTTCTATTTTAGGGACAATTTTGATGGTGTGGGTCAATTTCAGGGACCATATTGATGGTGTGAGTCAATTTCATGGACCATTTGTGATAAAAACCCGTAAATATTGTGGGGCCCATTTATATGCCACATCAGCACTTAACAGATTTTTTTAACAGAATTGTGACAGAAGGATCATATTGATTTGCGACACCTATTTTCAGGGACTACATTGATTGATTTTTAATTTCAGGGACCATCTTGATGTGAGGGTCTATTTCAGGGACCATTTGTGATAAAAGATGCTGGCATTTGATTTTCGCAAAGGTGATGTAGGCTTATTTTTTGAGGATTTATTTATGTGGAGCAAAAAATAATCAAGAAAATTATGGAGGCGACATGTAGATTTTTGGGTGAAATAGACAAAATTACCCTCGAGGCACACCGGGACTCCCACGCTCAAGTAGCGGACAATAACGGCTCAATCAAGGTCAAAGGTGATCAAAATATGTATTTATTCAAAACATATTTCATCAATCCTCATCAAATCATCTCCACAAGGTAACCCCCAATTATTCTTTTCAAATTAGGAACAATTAGCTAATTAATTGATTAATTGCCTAATTGATTACAAGTACACTCAAATCACCACCAAAATTGGTCCGTCCCTATTTCTCCAAATAAGGCCGGCCACACCACTATATATAGCTACTCATTTTCTCCAAAACCTAAGTACAATTCTCTTCTAAAATTCTCCAAATTTCTCTAAACACTTTCTCTCTCAAATTCTAACTTTGGCATCGGAGGTTCTTTGGCCAAAGCCTCCCCCCCCCCCCAAATTCATTGTGGGCGCATGAGACTCTTGGCCTTAACCTAAGGTGTTAATTGTTTTGCAGGTGCATTTTCGTCCAAGAAGAAGAAGGTGGAAATTTGCATCCACAAATTGGTGCTTTCATTGAGAGCTTGATTCACACGCTCGAAGAAGATTGTCGCATTCAACGTTTCTAATTTTTCTTCGTTCATTCGTAGATTTTCCCACACATTCCTACTCCTAGAATTTTTTTATAAATTCTTAGAATAGCTCTGGGGAAGAAATACGATGACGGAAAAATTATGAAACAACAACAAAAGGCGCTCCCTACAAATTTGAGTTTTCACCCAGTCGACGGATCGCAGAGCAATGACGGCTGCCACCACCCACTGCCACTGCCGTGGCTCAATCAACACTTGGAGCAATTTTTACATCCAAACAAAACCCAGCTCGTGCTGATGTAACCCGCAACCCAATTCCAGAAGTAGCCCAAAATCGGAGGCCTGTGGAAAGATCCCTGCAACAGCTTTTATGGTGCAACTCAAGCCGTTAGTGTAGCTGAGCCGCCAAGCCAGCTTGCTGAGCCTCTAGGATTAGGCCCGAGCGGCCCACTTTGCGCAAAGCTTAGCGCGCCCAAATCCAGCGAGCAACGTGGGCCTTCCCACGTGCGAGCCCAACAGCGACTCCAACGGTAGCCCACGTGGAAGCAGCCTCATGTCAGCAGGTGCCCAAGCCTATTCCCCCACAAACCCAATGCGCAGAAGCCCAGCGTGCTATAACCTTTAATCCATATAAGCCCAGCCTTTCATCCAGCAACACTAGCGCGCATCCAGCAACTCTAGCGCGTGTGATTCCTAGCGCCTATACAAGCCTATTTTTGTCTATTTCGAACCATTTTTCGACATTCCAGACCCATTTTTTTATGTTTCATATTTTTTTTTGGTTTTTTATGTAGATTTGGCTCATTGAAGCTCAAAGCTAATGCACGAAGTCCATTACACTCCCATTACTCAAGGAGTCTTATACCGTCCAAGCCTTTCTAACCCCAATGGTGAACAACACTTATCTCGACAAGTCATAGAGTTGACAAGCGTCTTCGCACAACAGACGACCTTGGTGAATCAGCTATTGCAGGGTACCAAGATGCAGAGTGCCCTAGATGAGGTGTCCCGAAGTAGGACAAGGGCAGACGATGAACCTCTTCATCAGCGTCCCTGCAAGCAGCCACTCGATCAGTCACGAACCGAGCGTTTTGGCGGTGTACATTCCTGACTGGCCCCCGAGATAGCGTATACTCTCGTCTTAGTGCGCGGAGGAGCGTGCATTCTTGGTTAGGCCCACGGACGAGCATACACTCACTGTTAGGGTCACACTCCGATAATCAACATGAGCAACCTTCCAGGCGAAGTGTTCATTCGTGGCTAGGCCCACAAAGAGCATCCTCAATCTCACATCGAAGTAGGCAACATGACGGACAGAGAGAAGAAGTCACTCAATCCGGCTCAAGTTCAACCAGTAGCCTGCGAAGAACTCGCTCGCCAACTAGGAATGTACCACATGCACCGCAACCGCGATATAGACGAGCCGAACACATAGAAGAGCAGCCTAGACCAGCAGGTCACGATTGGGGCAGCCGAGAGCTTTGCTACCATAACAAAGGAAAATTTAGGAAGAAGTAGAGAGACTCTTGACCGAGCGATTATGCGATTCCTGACGACGGAACATGACCAACATAAGTAGGTTACCCTTCACGACGAGATCGAGCAGGCAGAGCTTCCATGCAAATTCAGGATGCCACATTTCATATCCTTCCAAGGAGATGGAGACCTGGAGAAACACCTAAAGCACTACTGAAGCACAATGATTCTATATCGAAACAACCACACTCTTATGTGCGAGATATTCGCCACCACTCTACAAGGCAATGCGCAAGATTGGTTCACACCTTGCCGCCACAATCCATCCAGAGTTTCGACGAACTTTCTTTGGTTTCACCAAAGAATATTCATCATATTGCTCAATTAAGAAGAAGTTCCACCACTTGTTCAACATCAAGAAGAACCCAAAGGAGTTGCTTCGCGACTATGTGAAGAGGTTCAAAGCAGAGAAGGCAAAGATTGTCAGATGCAATGACTCGATAGCTAGAGCAGCTTTTCAAAAATGACTTCTAGCAGACCACCCGCTGTTAGAAAAATTGATCATGAAAGAAGATCTAACTTTGGCAGACTCTTTTGTTTTGGTAGATAAACATGTACTTTCAAGGACTTGAAGGACTTGAAGAAGTACCCGACATCACCTCTTTACTATCCATACCGGAAGCAGCAAATGACTTATTTACATGCTTGACAGTATATGAAATAGCAATAAGCTCTACCCTCATACGAGAAGAGTTGGGGGCCCAACTACTTGCATTCCACAGTTCAAAAGCTCTCATCGATATGGAAACCAGCTACTAGAAATTCAAAAGCTTGTTTTGGCGATGGTTGTTGCAACTTGAAGACTTAAGTTATACCTTCAGATGCACGCAGTCATCCTCATGACGCACGATTCCACTAAATCCAGATGCGCGACGATGAAGACGCAGACACTGGCGAATGCAAAGTTTTTTTATGAGCGCAACAACTTAGCCTAAAAGGCGCGCCAAGGGCAGACGAACACTAGAATGACATTCTCGGAAGCAAGTTTTGTCCTCGTTGCCCTAAAAGATTAGAAGCAACATATATTGGCAGTTGAACACTACCTCCTGCTGTGCATCACACGACACCAGCCAACCCTTGCTCCATAATTCAGCTTTAAAGTGGCCCAATACCGGAAGTTGAGCATCTCCTGCTACGTGTAACATGGCAGCAGCTCCACGGCTCCCTACCAAGCGTTCACGCCTAGCCTAGGAAACGTAATAGAGCACGCCCTAGCCACACCTACTTCACCTGATGAAGACTTCTGGCATTTGGACATTGATGGCACATCCAACTACAAGGGCTTGGGAGTAGGCGTGGTCTTTGTCACCCTAGATGGTTTGATGCTCGAGCAGGCAATCACTCTAGGCTTCAAAACATCCAATAACAAAGCAGAGTATGAGGCCCTACTAGCAGGCCTCCGAATGGCAAAAGACTTGGCGGTGAAAAAGCTTACAATTAATTCGAATTCCTAGCTAATCACTAGCCAGACTATTGGGGAATAAGCAACAAAACATCTGAAGATGGTGCAATACCGACAAGGTACAAAAGTAACTTGAGGTGTTTCAGACTTACACCCTTACTCAAGTTCCGCGGGCAGACAATGCCCACGCGGACTCGCTAGCCGACCTAGGTTCCACCATCGACCACCAACTCACATGCTCTATTCTGATGGAGTATCTAGACAAGCCAAGCATAGAGGCGGATCCAGCTGTCGAGGTGTCACAGGTTAGTACAAGTCCAAACTGGCAAGATTTCATTATAAACTGCCTGGTGAATGGCATACTTCCCATGGAAAGGTTGGAGTCTAGAAAGCTCCAAACAAAGGCAACACACTACTACATGTGAAACGATATTCTCGTTCAAAGATTCTTCACTGGACCACATCTTCGTTGCCTAGCACCTCTCGACGACCTAAAGGTCTAAGCTCAATCCACGAAAACGTTTGTGGAAATCACGTTGGAGGTTGATCCTTAGCACAAAAGGCTTTAAACGTAAGCTACCACTGGCCTACTATGCATCAAGACGCTAAGGAGTTAGTACAAAAGTGCGACCGTTGCCAACGCTACAAGAAGGTACCAACACTACTTGCCAGTGAATTACACCTGCAGACGAGTCATTAGTCATTCATGCAGTGGGCAATCGACTTGGTAGGGCCAATGTTACCCGCTACTGGGGACAGAGGCATGATGATTGTGGCAACCGATTATTTCACCAAATGGCTAGAAGCAGAGTCCATGACAACCATAACTTAGACAAACATATAATGTTTTATATGGAGGAACATCATTTGTCGATTTGGCATCCCTCAATCCATCTTCAAAGACAACAATCCGTAATTCGTAGGTAAATATTTGGCGAAGTTCTTTTAGAAATATGGCATCAGGTGGCACAGGTCCACGCTGAAGTATCCCCAAGGCAATAAGCAGGCTGAAGCATTCAACAAGATGATTCTCGACTGCCTCAAGAAATCCCACTTCGACAAGAAGGGAAAATGGCTAAACGAACTTCCCGGATATATATGGACGTATAGCACAACCAAACGTCGAGCAACCAGTAAGACTCATTTCTCTTTGGCATTTGGTTCAAAAGCAATCATTCTTCCCAATATCATCGTGCCAAGTATTAGCACTCTACTGCGAAACATTGAGCAAAACA
Source organism: Malus fusca (assembly GCA_035220775.1). NCBI lineage: Eukaryota > Viridiplantae > Streptophyta > Magnoliopsida > Rosales > Rosaceae > Malus > Malus fusca. The sequence goes on from CM069069.1 coordinate 30,175,307, forward strand.
GAAAAGAGATGGCCACAAACTTAGATCTGGCAGAGAAGGAGCGCGAGAATGTCATCACTCGCATCGCAGCCTACTAGTAGCAACTTTTATCCAACTACAACAAAAGGGCCAAGAACCGACAGTTCCAGCTCGGAGATTTAGTCCTAAGAAATGCCTTCACCACTGCCCGCAGAAAAGGCTCCAAAAAGATGGATCCCATATGGGAAGGTCCATTCAAGATCAGCTGAGTAGGCGGCAATGGTAGTTACACCCTCGCCACCATGAACTACAAAGAGATCGAAAAGCAGTGGAACGCCTACAATTTGAGGAAGTACCATACGTGACCTCTCGCTGCATCAAAGCCCAAAGATTCAAGTATTTAACGGACACCACCTCACAAGCCTATGACTATCTATTTGTTATGCATTTCCTACCTTACAACTAAGTTCTTGTTTGTTTCACTCGTTTTTCAATGAGGAATTCAGAAGTAATCTACAACTTGGCTCGACTGCATGCTTATAACAACTGATCATTCCTGCATTTCAAAAGAAATTGCGCCCTTCTTAAGGACTTATCGTAGGAATTGCACCCCATAGGGTGAATGATAAATTTTGTCCTAGCTAAGAACATATGAGAACATTTGAACACATAGGAAAACTATTAACACTTTAAAGTAGGCATGCATTAAAAAACAATTCTAAAACCCATGACTTTCAAAGCCTAGTGAATGGTGAACCACAAGACTCTTTAACAACATTAAAGAGAAGAAAGGATTTTGAGATTCATTACCCTTGAAGCTCATCCTTGTTTACATAAGGGATTCACCCAAGTGGAGGGCCTTCAAGTCACCTCCTAGCTCCTTAGATCTTCCTTGTGATTTCTTCCTTTTGATACTCCTTTGCTCTTTGAGGATGTGAGGAAAGGAACTCCAAAAACACCAAAGGTTTAGTGTCTCTAAGTCTCCACACCAAGGATGAGGTGTGAATATGAAATGGATGACTTAGAGGAAGAAACATTGCTTGCTATCCCTCCCCTAAGTGGAAAGAGAGAAAAAGTTTCTCTTCTTTAACCCAAGAAAATCCCTCATGAGGGAATGACTCTAAAGTTGCCTTTATACCACCTTACAAGTGAGTGGTATACTTGTAATAAGTCAATCAACTCACTCTCCCTAATGTGGTCGATTTTAGCTTTGTTCTTGGGCTATTTTCCATTTAGTTTTAGTTGTCACACAACATAAACTCAATGGGCCTTATGGACCAAAAACCCTTTTAGGCCCCGAAACTCGAAACTAACTTAAAAACCCAATACGAACCTTTCGTATAATTAATTAACTAATTAATTAATCTTGACCATTCTCAATTAAACCATTTAATTGCTTATCCATCTCATTTATATCTTCACATTTACCCTTACTCGGTGTACGATCCATTAGGTTCCATTTAGCGAAGGAGTTGGTGATTGTTACTCTTAACGATCGATTGTGAATTGAAACAACATTTCAATTCTCCCTTTGATGAAGATTAGTGTTTGCTAATCTTCAGAGCTTCCACAAACCATGAGTGACACCTAGCAGTATGTCATGGCTACCCAAGCTAAGTAGAAGTGGTTGGGGAACCTATCCAGTTACAATTACAATGCAATACGGTTATTCTCTAATACAATACTCTTAATCACATTGTTTGAGTGATAGTTTGTTTCATGTCTACTATCCAATGTGATACTTCTCTATATGATTCATTTGAATATGATTTGGAACAAACTTCCTAAGTCATATTCGTATGCTTTAGCCAAAGACTCTCGAATCATATCTCAGAGTATTCTCTCTCTACCATGGAAGGTTAGAGATCCCTTGTTGTGCATTCATATGCCGACATGACTAGATAGCTTGACCCCAACAATGCCGTGGACACTCTCGATGGAATGCATTTGACATGATCAAAGATCAAGGACCTAACCATTAGATATCTATGATGCCTCAGGTTAAACGACTACTTAGCATATTGCAACTTATGAGTTATTACATGACATGTATGTTCGAACTCCTTTTGATCGTTGTTCAGTGTACTCAATTACCTTTTGAGCACCTATGTGTTTATCTTAGTGTCCAACACTAAATGACTTGAGACTAGTCATACTCACGCTTGAGTTAACATAACACATACTAACCTTAGCAGATTGTCAATGCCCAATTGGTAATCCTATGGCTAGGAACGTTTTAGGAAAGAACATAAAAGAAAGGTCTCATTAATCTAACTTACTTAGATCACTTATCTCTTAGATCAAATACATTCCTTGGATTCCCTTATTGATTAAACACATAATACAATAAATAATGATTAATAATAAGCTTTGCCCTTCATTAAACATATAATAGTTTAATACAATAAGTATTTCAAAAGCTATTACATCAAATGAGTGGCTTTGTGGACATACTTCCAACAATCTCCCACTTGCACTCAAAGCCACTTTCCCATGTATCTAATACCCATCTTTTCCATATGGTGGTCAAGTTGGATTTGAGATATTGGCTTCGTCAGTGGATCTGCTACGTTATCGGCTGAGGCAACCTTGAGAATGTTGACTTTCCCCTCGGCATCATATCTTCTAATGATATTAAAATGTCTGTCAAAATGCTTGTTCTTTTGATGAGCCTTGGGTTCCTTGGCTTGAGCTATCGCCCAACTATTATCACAGTACAAAGTTACTGGTGATGTAATGGTTGGAACCACTCCAAGTTCAATTATGAACTTCTTTATCCAGAACACTTCTTTGCCGGCTTCAACTGCAGCGACATATTCAGCCTCTGTCGTGGAATCAGCAATTACATCTTGTTTCTTACTTTTCCAGCTGACAGCCTCACTATTCAGAGTGAACACATATCCAGAGTTAGAACTTCTATCATCGATGTCAGATTGAAAATCTGCGTCTGTATAGGCTTCCACTCGCAACTCTGTTGCTCCTCCATAAACAAGGAACATGTCCTTAGTTCTTCTTAAGTACTTAAGGACCGTCTTGACAGCTGCCCAATGTTTTGATCTTGGGTTAGATTGATATTGACTAGTAATGCTCACAACATATGTGATATCAAGCCTTGTGCATATCATGGCATACATGAAACTTCCTATGGCGGAAGCATAATGAATAACACTCATCTGCCGTATTTCTTCAGGAGTCTTAAGTCTCATGGATTTAGAAAGGTGAATTCCATGTCTCACAGGAAGAAAACCTTTCTTAGATTTGTTCCATCTGGAACCTACTTAGCACCTTATCTATGTACATAGATTGGGATAATCCAATCAATTTTCTAGATCTATCACGATAGAGCTTTATCCCAAACACATATGATGCATCTCCCAAATCTTTCATGTGGAAGGTTTTGGACAACCACACTTTTCCAGAAGAAAGTACTGCAGTGTTCTTCCTGAATAGTAATATGTCATATACATATAACACTAGGAATACAACTGCATCCCGAACGACCTTTTGATAAACACAATTGTTGTCTTCATTTTGAGTAAAACCAAACGATTTGATTTCAATATCAAAACGAATGTTCCAGCTCCTGGAGGCTTGCTTAAGTCCATAAACCTCTGAAGCTTGCATACCTTAGTCTTTTCAGATTTGGACACGAAACCGTCGGGTTGAGTCATATAGAGCTCTTCCTCTAGGTAGCCGTTCAGAAAGGCCGTCTTCACATCCATTTGCCATATCTCATAGTCATGGTACGCATCTATAGTAAGCAAATTCGAATGGACTTAATCATGGCTACAGGATAAAAGGTTTCTTCATAGTCAATCCCTTTTAGTTGTCTGTAACTTTTGGCTACTAGTCTAGCCTTATAAGTCTCCACGTTCCCATAAGTGCCTATCTTCATCTTGAAGACCCATTTGTTCCCAACGTGTACTATACCTTCTGGAGGGTCTACAAGAGTCCAGACTTGATTTTGATACATGGAATCCATCTCAGATTTCATGGCTTCTTGCCATCTCTTTGAATCAATGTTGGACATTGCTTCAATGTAGTCTTTAGGGTCCTCATTTGTGTCATTGTCACCTAGAAGGTGCAATTCCCTAAAGTCATTATCCAAGCCATACCTCTTAGGTGGCTTACTGACCCGTTCAGATCTACATGGAGCTAGGGGTTCAAGAATAGGATTGTCAACTTGTCGAGTGCTTGTTTGTGGTTCATCATTAATCTCATTAATATCCCATAATTTCTCTAGGATATCCCATAGTTTCAGAAACCCCCGGCTACCCTAGCCTGGGTACCAACTTCTCCGACTACTTCACCAATGAAAACCTTAAAAGTAAAGGCAAGCAAGTCTTTCGGAGAAATATAAAAGGTCTTGAAGTCTTTCCAAGCAAACTCAAAGTCAGACGGCCTACCAAAGTGATGATCTACATAACCCAGCTTGTAGAAATCGGCCTGACTATGAACAAGCAAAGTCTCGAGCCTAGCCTTCTCACCCATCAGCTGCTCATTTTCCTCGAGCAGACCAACACGGATACGCTGCATCTTATCCATTTTTTCTTCAGACTTTTGTTGATCTTCAGTGCACCTTGGAGTTCCAACACTTGAGGTTCAAGCCCATCGACGATCTTCTTGAAGTGGATCACTTGATTATAAGCAGCAATCATCTCTTCATCCTTTGCGTAAGTAGTGGAATGAAGCTCAGAAACGGCACGCTCAAGATCTTGAATCTGAGGTATGTAACATCTAATCTCATTCTCTGCACTTTCATACTTAACTTGGATCACTTCAAGCCTAGTCTTCAAGTCAATGATCTCTTGGCGAGAGGTCTCAAGCTACAGAGACGTGGGGGCAGAAATATTAGACCCTTTAAAACGACGAGCTCAGACTCCAACCTCTTAATCTTCTTGGCAGAGGAATAAGCTTCAGCTGCCATAGTCTTTGCCACCTCATTGGCAGCCATGGTATCCTCTTGGTCAATGAGCATATACTTGACTACCAAACTCACCATTTTCTGCATGATAGCAAACAGAGCAGTCATTCTATATCCCGTTGTATGATTCGCAAAGGAACTTGGGTAAACAACCCCTCCAACGCCATCAACAAACTTGGCACATGCATCCATGTCTTCAAGCAGATCTGGTTTCAAGAGCGTACAAATCTCAGCAGCTTCCCCAGAAATAGGCTTGGTGGATTTCTCACAACTGCCCACTTGAGCAGTCTTTTATTTCTCAGTAGGTGAATCAGTCTCAGCAGCAAAGTGAATGGGCTTTGGTGTGGCTTTAGCATCAGAGTCCACCTTGTCGCTCTTCATAGTAGCAAGCCTCTCCAAAAGTGAACCAGACTTAGCTTCTAAAGGACGTCTTGGTATAGACTTTAGCACTAGGGGCATGACATAACCTCTACGTTGAGCAATCCTATCAGTAATTGTACTAGCCATTTTCAGCATGGCAGCCACCACATGCTCAGATCTAGCAGCCTTATTTTTCTTCCCATTGGAAGAAGTCAAGTCAATCACAAGCCTCTTGGCAGCAGGCGGACCATCACGAGCAACAGATGAAGTCTTTGGTTTTTTTTTTCTCAACTGGCACCTCTTGAGTAGGTTGGGAAAATCTCTTCTTTCCACCGTCATTCATAGTAGGTTCCACGACAACGATCAGACGAGCCAATGCATTTGCCTTGATCATCTTTATCTCCTTTTTTAGGAGCACCTCATATTTTTTCCGCGAAGAGGACTAAGTCGCCAGCGCCATTCACGGTACCCAGCAGGGGAGCTCAACCCATGCTGCTTTTCCCTCATTTTTTTCTCTCAGACCAGCAGGCAGGAGGCTTGCATGCCCAGCATTCTAGCAGCCTATGATGTCCGCGATCTCCTCATTTCTCCCAATCGTCGACCTGGCCGGCGTTAGGTCCAAAAGCCCAAAGGACATGAGCCATGCGACTCGCCTAGCACTACACCCCAATGCCTAAATCTGCGGCCCCAGCCACACAGTTGCCCTTGGCTTTAGCCAAGCCGAGCAGCCTAAGTTGTGGTCTCTACCACAACACTCCTCTGCCCATGCCAAGCCAACTCCTGGCCCCTGCTAGCTGACGTGCCGCACCATCCAGACGGTTACCCCGCGACAACACTATCCAAGAAGAAGACAAGGAAAATTAAAGTTTTCTTACCTCAGTGCGGCGCGAAGAAGACGAAGAAAGCTACGAAAGACGGTCCTTTGCACGGGCAAGTGTAGAAGATTGTTAGTGGAGGGGGAACAAATATCTTCTAGCTTTCTCTCACTTGTAGGGTAGAACTAATTTATTTCCCTTTCCTAGAAGGATCTAATTTCCAATTAAAGAGGGAATCTACATCAAAATAGGAAACAATACTATGTTTCCTAAAGCAAGAGAAAATCTCTACATCTGCTGCCCTTTCCTGCGAGCAGCCCAACATGTGTGGGAGCATTTGTGGAGCCAAAAGTAATCAAGAAAATTATGGAGGCGACACGTAGATTTTTGGGTAAAATAGACAAAATTACCCTCGAGGCACACTGGGACTCTCACGCACAAGCAGCGGACAATAATGGCTCAATCAAGGTCAAATGTGATCAAAATAGATATTTATTCAAAACCTATTTCATCAATCCTCATCAAATCTTCCCCACAAGTAGGCCTGGCAAATGGGTTGTGTCTGTCGTGTTCATGTCGTTTTCATGTAACATCTGTTATCTTAACGGGTTGTGTCGTGTCACACCCGTTATCTTAACAGGTCCTTAACAGGTCGGGTCACTTTACCCTAGGTAAAGTGACCCAACCCGTTATGACCCGTTAAGAAAAATATATTTTTTTTCTTAAATTTGCACATACCACACATTGCCTCATAAATATTACTTCAAAACAATAAAACACATTTGTCATTTAAGTACCACATCTACACTCGAAAATAAGAGTCTAATAAACAAACATCCATACACTACTAGTCTATTACAAAATATTAAATGTGCAAGGATATGCAAAATCAAAGAGTTTTTGTTTTCAAGGTTGTGAAGCCTTTCTCAAAAGTTTAAACCTTACCAATGGAACTCAAAGCTTGCATGTTATTCCTTTTACAAAATCCTCAAGTTTCATCGATCATCATGACAAAAGATTTTGTGGTATCCACTAATGTAAATATTTTAAATTGAAGATCGAGTTCATTCATTGTATTCATATAGGGTCAAGGAGTGTAGTTGTAAAAAAATCATCAAAATCAGAGTTAAAATAACCGTTAAATCGTGATTTTTCATTAATAATTGTCGAAAAGTTTTGTCCAGTTACTTGATCTCTGAATGTTTGTTTTTTGCGATTTTTAGCATATGCGATCTCGAAGCATATACAAACAAGTTTGACAGTTGGATCGTTGAAATTAGTTTCGTAGAATGCGTATCCTATCAAAACGATAGATTCACTAACACTTAAGAGTTTATTCATACTTTCATTAAGTATAACATAAGATTTTGTGGCATCCACTAGTGTAAATATTTTAATTGAAGATCGAGTTCATTCATTGTATTCATATAGGGTCAAGGAGTGTAGCTGTAAAAAATCATCAAAATCGGAGTTAAAATAACCGTTAAATCGTGATTTTCGTTGATAACCGTCGAAAAGTTTTGTCTCGTTACTTAATCTCTGAATGTTTGTTTTTTTGCAATTTTTGGCATATGCAATCTCGAAGTATATACAAACATGTTTGACGGTTGGATCGTTGAAAATAGTTTCGTAGAATGCGTATCCCATCAAAACAATAGATTCACCAACACTTAAGAGTTTATTCATACTTTCATTAAGTATAACATAAGATTTTGTGGTATCCACTAGTGTAAATATTTTAAATTGAAGATCGAGTTCATTCCTTGTATTCATATAGGGTCAAGGAGTGTAGCTGTAAAAAATCATCAAAATCAGAGTTAAAATAACCGTTAAATCGTGATTTTTTGTTGATAACCGTCGAAAAGTTTTGTCCCGTTACTAGATCTCTGAATGTTTGTTTTTTGCGATTTTTAGCGTATGTGATCTTGAAGCATATACAAACAAGTTTGATAGTTGGATCGTTGAAATTAGTTTCGTAGAATGCTTATCCCATCAAAACAATAGATTCACTAACACTTAAGAGTTTATTCATACTTTCATTAAGTATAACATAAGATTTTGTGGTATCCACTAGTGTAAATATTTTAAATTGAAGATCGAATTCATTCATTGTATTTATATAGGGTCAAGGAGTGTAGCTATAAAAAATCATCAAAATCGGAGTTAAAATAACCGTTAAATCGTGATTTTTCGTTGATAACCGTCGAAAAGTTTTGCCCCGTTACTTGATCTCTGAATGTTTGTTTTTTACGATTTTTTGCTGATGCGATCTTGACTAGAGAAATTTTTAGGTAATTGTTGTTACCGACGTCAGCAAACGAGTTTCCGAACACGTAAAAGGCCGGAGCCATCTGAGCTTCCGAGAGAGCGACGATGAAACTAGCTAGTAGTGAAGAGGGAGAAGACGATGACAAAGGAAGCCATTGGCAAAACATCAGTGTGATGTTTAGCCATGGTTACGAAAGAATAATGCTAAAAGCTCCCTCAAACTTTGGTATGTGATGTTTCTGTGTGATGGTTTGAGGGACATGAACAAGCGGATGTTCTCTTAAAGAGGGAGATAAGTTGTTCAAATTACGTGTAAGAAAACGAGAGGTTTTAGCGTGTGGGCTCAAGCAGTAGCAGTAAACCTCTTATTCTGACAGTAATATTGTCATTACATTTAAATATTTTATAATTTGTTTTTCAACTCTTGCTTGTCTCTTCTCAAAATTTCAATATTTTGTCATTGGAATCTACTTTTTTATTTTTATAAGAAGTGTTTTTTGAATAACTACTTTGTTTTATTTATTTTTATTTGTTAAGAGTTATCCCGATATCAATTTCATTAATCATCATCCCATCATCTTCAAAATTAAACATGAGATTGGACCATAAATCAATTCATAACATAGGAAGTAGCTCAACTTCTTATAAGTTCTTGCACTTCTTTTATTGATGTGGATTTTTTTTATCTTCACATCCTCACAAGCCCCCTCATGTGTGATGAATTTTCAAGTCAAATACGTTGACAACACGAATTAAGTGAAATGAAGCACGTGCGGACGTTGGGCTTCACAAGTGGGCAAACCTACTCTGATACCATAAAGAAAGCTGAGCTTCCACCATAAATCCAATTGACAATATGATGAGCAACCCAACCTTTTATAAGCCTTTGCAAGATTTATTCTTTCACAGAAGTGGAACTCTTTTACCTTCATATCATCACACTTGTCGATCACCATTGATCATGCTCATCATTCCTTAATTGTTCTTTTGGTTAATTACTAATTTCTCTGTTGATTTGTTTCGAGTATAACAATATATTTTACATTAAGGGGAGGGGGAGTTCGGCTAAGCCACACAATGGACAACCTAATTTGGTATCGAATTTGTCATCCACGAGATTCGAATCTAAGGCTTCTTACTTACAAGTGAAAAGGAATATCACCAGACCGTAGTACTAGTGACATTTGTTGATATATTTGTTGATTTTAATAGTTTACCTTTTTTAGTGACATTATCATTGCATAAATATTGCCCAATGAATAAACATCAAATTTCACCTGATTAGTCTCAACTATTTTTTTTAAACAACTATACATTTATAAGGGATGCGAAATAAATTAGCTACAAACTCGTCATCCATGAGATATGAATCTCATTAAATTGTTCTTGCTTATAATTTAGCACCCTTAGAATTAACATTTATCACATCTTTTGTATATCTAATTGGTTTTTTGTTGCTAAAGTTACATTTTTCTCTTTCCCGTTTCAAAGAACAAAAGAAGGAAGGAAAAATCATAGAATATGAACACAAAAACGAAAAAGGATATAGAGAAGAAGAAAGAGACATCATGGGTTTAAGTGGGGTTCCATACGTGTTAAAGTAGGCCAGTGATCTAACATTGGAAATGCGTTGCAGATAGACCTGGCATTCGTGTCATGTTTTCCGTGTTCGTGTCGTTTTCGTGTCATACCCGATATCTTAACGGGTCGTGTCGTGTAACACCCGTTAAAATAAATGGGTAAAATAACCCGACCCGAAATCGACCCGATAATATTAACAGGTAATATGACGCGACCCGTTACCCGTTAAGGAAAATATATTTTAAACCAATAAATAATCAAATGAAAAACATAATACTAAATAAGTATATACATACCATATTGTCACATCCAAAACATAAAATACATTTTTCTTTTTTAAGTATATTTTCACTTACCTAAAGTCTTTAATAGTTTTTTAATTAATGTAGAAGTTTAAAAAAATGTAGAAAAAATATATAAACGCTCGTAATGACAAGCTTTACAACTTTCATGAAGAGCTTAACTTCGAAATTCGCCACTATAATCATATAAATCATATCTCAAAATTTAACCGTTGATTGTTGTTTACATTTACGCTTCATTGTTCTCATCAAATTTTGTTTTTTCAGATTTTGTTTTTTGAAAACTTGATCTATTAGAGAATGTAGGAAGATGAACGGTTTGGATCGTTGATATTATATTTAGAGTTTTACGGTTAGTGAAAATATTGCTTGATGTTTATAAAGTTTCTACAAATTATATGACATCGACTCATATTTCAGTTAACCGTAAATATCGAAACGTGATATCAAAGATCTGAACCGTTCATCTTCTTACATCCGCCATATGATCATGTTTTCAAAAAAGAAAATTTAAAAAATGAAATTCAGTAAGAAGACTAAAGCGTAAATGACAATCGACGGTTAAATATAAATTTAAGGTCTATGAATTATAGTGTTGGATTTCGAAGCTGACCCCTTCATGAAAGTTGTAAAGTTTGTCAGTATGAGTGATTGTATATATTTTTTTACATTTTTTACACTTCTACAATAATTATTATTAATTTTATTAATTTTTCCCTCAAATAAAAAACATTATTCATGAAGCTTTGGAGGATTTTAAAAATCTAAACGATAATGTAAGTGTAACCATTATCTACTCGTGGAGGAATAATGATGAATCACGAGTGTTTATATACTATTTCACATTTTTCATACTTGTATGTATGTCTTCTTAGTTCTTGCCTATACAAATACTATATTAGTTTATTTTAATTTTGGACAACATGTTAAGTAAAATTTATCCTAGTAATGATAATAAGGAACTCTCATAATAAAAATAAATAATGACTAAAACTTTTTTTTTAAACTTATATAGAATAATAATACAAAACTATATATATTTAATATAGAATATATTGTATATACTAATATGACTATTGTATTTTATAATAAATCTTTTGGTAATTAAACTTTAAAATTATCAAAATAATTTTTTTCTTAACGGGTCGAAACGGGTTACCCACGTGTTACCCGCGTGTATACCCATTAAGAACCCGTTATTAACGGGTCACCCGATAATGACCTGAAACCTGTTATTTTCGTGTCGTTTTCGTGTCGTGTCACCGTGTCGTGTCAGAAACTGCCGGGTCTAGTTGCAGACTTGCAGTGGCCACTTTGGAAAGTCAGTGTCTTAGTTTTTTAATTGAGGTATTTGGTGGTTTGCTCTCCGATTTGTATTGAACTGCCAATTTCTTCCTTGAATTTTAATTTTAGTACATTACCTCTGAACTTTTATAATTAGCCAATTTCCTTCATGAAATTTAACTTTAGCCGATTACTCCCTAAAATTTAATAAATTGCCAACTTCCCCCCTAGCGTTAGATTTTAAAATTTTTCGTTCAGCCCATATAGTTGTCATATGTTTTTTGCGTGATCAAAATGGGTGGCAAAATTGGATGAAAATTTCTAAAAGTCTAGTGTCAAGGAAAATTGGTTATTTTCAGGAGATAATTGGCTAAAATTAAATTTCAACGGGGAAATTGGCTAATTATAAAAGTTCAAGAGGATAATCGGCTAAAATTAGAGTTCATAGGAGAAATTGAAAGCTCTATACAAGTTTAGAGGCAAATCAACAAATATATCCTTTTAATTTTACAATTTTAAACTCTTATGATGCCCATATATATATTCCCTCGCAACCATTTAACCACATGGAAAGTTTATTTTTTTTAAATACGTCGTTTACTTTATAAACACATAACAAGCAATGATAGGCCGAGTCACGCTACTTGTTGTAAGAGAGGACCTTCTCCAGTCTAGAGGTGAGATGCTCTCATCTTTGCCTAAAATAAATATTTTACAATTTAATTTACACTCACATCTAAAACAGGAGTAGAAAAATTATAATCGACCTTAAATTTAAGAGAAATTTATCAAAATGATAAAAAAAAATAAATTAAATAGTTGAACTAGTAAAATTCGAATATTCATGACATATCAATTAAATTTCAACGTCACACCAATCAAACATCAATCTCATACTAAAAACTGGAATTAGAAAAATAATCATTTTGATCAATTTCTTTAAACATAAACACTTATCATCTATTAATTGAAAAATGTCATACACTAATTTTTCTGGTGCCGGAGTCTAATCTACTGATTGCTGCGTGGATGCACCTTCACGATCTCCCACACTCCACACTCCACGCACCATCAAACTTTTCTTTTTCTTCTTCTTTCTCTGTTCTTCCATATTTGAACACTTGTTTGTATTTTTGTGCATTTTTTATTTTCTTTGATGACCCAAAACAACTGTTTACAGATTTCTCATAAGTTGCAATCTTGCATGTTTGTGGTTCTGTCTTTTATAATTGATAGAGATACTTGCACTTGAATTATAAAATACTGAATGTTATTTATTATTAAAGTATATATGAATGCATACAGTAATCGGAAACAATCATTACTTCAAATCAGTGACGAATTTGAAATTTTAATCTGGGGGTTCTAGGGCAAAAGAAAATAGCTAGCACGCGTAGTGCGTAAATGTTTTTTAGTTTTTATTTATTATTTTTTTTAGTTGTTGGCTATTTCGTTGAGCACTTGATATGCATATCGTCCTCTGCCAAGCTATGTTGCTCGCATGCTGACATATGTCGACATTTGACGAGTGCTATCAAGTGACCCTGGTGACTTTTGTCGAGAATCCTACCGAATAATTGTTGACACGTTCTGTCATGCATTTCATCAAATACTTGATGGGAACAAAAAAGTCTTGTACCAAACCCTCGAAAGGTCACTAGAGAACCTCACCAACTGTTTCTTTGACCTCTGGAGGGTCTCTATGGACCCGCTTGCTTCAAGCTAATATTAGTAAGGATAATACTTGCATTCTCTTGTAGGGGAATATACATATTTCACCCTTTATGAATAACATATGTTCATCATGTAAACTTTATAATCGGAACAATCTAATTTTTTTAATCCCCTTTCAAGATCATACACATAAAAAATTATTCAAATTGATCTCGTTTATGGATCGAAATGTATGCAAGTATTAACCTATTGATAAAAATATTTGAGGAGTAAAACACATTCTTCCTAGTGGAAATTCACAAAATAATTTACAGTATTGGTACCAAATTAATAAAATCATCTAAATCATATGTACAAATGATATTACGTTTCTTTTGAAGCCACTGGGATTAGCTCAGTGGTGTGGGTAGTGGATGGGGATGGCTACCATTGAAAAGTTGGTGTGTGTGACACAAATTGCCTTCCCACACAATGAGGAGACAGTGGAATAGTCGATATTTGGTGGGGACAATATATATGTCAATATCGTACTCTTTGTTCCATTCCGAATGGGGGTGTATATTTTTAAGCGGGAAATGATAAGCACATATTTAAGTCTCTTGTACAACTATTTTTGTTTTTTTTGTTTTTTGTTTTATTTAATTTATTCAATTTGATAATTAAAAATAAAGAGGATATGTGAAAACTAAAACAAATGTGGGAAATTCACCTCCCCCAAACAAAACCATCACCATCACAAAATGATGAGCATTTTTCTGCAAACGGATTTCACCTCATGGTCACGTAACATCCTAGCCTATTAATATGTCATGTAAGAGAAAAACTACCTATAACATTGTATTATGATCACAACAACTATAGACCCGTTATATATAATTCATTCACAAAATAAGTAAACTGTGAGATGTCGATTGTGCCGCCAATGTGTCAATATCACAATCTTTGTTCCGGTGTGAATGGGTTTTACCATTTTCTGGTGAGTGGGAACATCGATCTGTGATAGTGAGATATGGATTTACAGCTCGGCAAAATACATTGCAGATGATATTTATTCAAACAACACAATTATTGTAAGGATAATGCTTGGAGGACAATGAATGGTTGATTACCAATTGGAATCGTAAGTGTCCAAATTCAAACCTCTCAAGTCAAAACATATGTACACGTTGGACTATAGTCCTCTCGACAAGTCGGTCCAATAATTTGGACTCCACAAGAATAAGAGGCCACTAACTCATTTTTGGAAGGGAAGCATCTAGCTAGGTCTAGGGAAGCCACGGATGCCCTTGTGTGTTCCATTTTGTTGATTTTCACAACTATGCTGTTCCTCAACCGACATTTTATAGTAAAAGCTTATTACACTATTGAGAGAGAGCAAAGGTTGAACGATGCAGTGGGTTGGAAAAGACCCTAACCATTATGGACATTCAGCATTTGCTTTGTCAATCGACATTTTGTTTATTTTAAATATGTCAAAATATAGTTAGTGTTGCCATGAGTAGTAATTAAAGGGTATGAAAATATGTTGTAAATATTAGGAATCCTTTATTAGGAAGGATATATGTGTGTGTCCTTTATTGTTTATTGTTTCCTTATAGAATAAGGATTGTATCTTGTATATATATTTTAGTTATGCAATACAATGAAAATTAAGCCGTAAAATTCTATTTGGCATCAGAGCCAAGTTTGCCGTAACCCTAGAAACTGTAAAACAATATTTTCTTCCGCTGCTGTGTTCGGTCGACTTGTTCCTGCGCTGCTTGTTGCAGAAATCGATCAGGCAATGTATATTGGATTTGCAGCAGTGTGATCTTGCTGCTGCTGTGTGTGGTGCTGTGCTTTTGCAAGTGTACCATGTATTGACTTGCAGTGTGTAGTTGTCTGCTACCATACAAATACTTGAGGCTGTTACGGTATTGGCTGTGTTCTCCAATTAGAGTTGTTGCGTGGAAAGTTGTGATGTGCTGCCACCTTATTTTGAACTGTGTGAATTTCGTGAGCGTGTTTTTCTTTGTCGTGCTCTTCTGGTGTTGTAGTCTGTAATTGTTTCGTAATTGCTGTGATTGGCTACTACTTGTGTTCCTTGCAACGTGTGGTTCCGTAATTGGTGTGGTGTTGTGATTGTCGTGTATTACTGTCTCGTGAGTTAATACAATGACGAATGTAGGTTGGATTTTGGATTCCGGTGCAACAGATCATATGACGTATGATAAAACCTTATTTCAATCTATGACACGTCCTCATAGAAAGTGTGTGGCAACTGCCAATGGTTCTACTGCTGCTGTTATTGGAGCGGGAACAGTGTCTCTTACACCCTCTCTTCCCTTACATAATTGTTTATTGGTTCCGTCATTGTCCCATCACTTATTGTCTATACCTCAAGTCACTGAACAATTGGATTGTGTTGTATTAATGTATCCTTCATTTTGCTTGCTTCAGGATATTCAGACAAAGGAGATCATTG
Organism: Malus fusca; assembly: GCA_035220775.1. Classification (NCBI taxonomy): domain Eukaryota; kingdom Viridiplantae; phylum Streptophyta; class Magnoliopsida; order Rosales; family Rosaceae; genus Malus; species Malus fusca. Next base: position 30,190,937 of record CM069069.1, read on the forward strand.
GGCGTGGCACTAAGAGAAAAGGGCTATATTATGTGGATGACGTGGTTCCTGGCTGGAAGAGCTAATTTGGTTCATGCGTCACGTAATAGTAATCTACAGAAGGTATTGTTATTGCATCGTTGTTTGGGGCATGCATCGTTTGGTTATTTGAAACATATATTACCTGATTTGTTCAGTGGTATTGAAGACTCAGAATTGAAATGTGAAGTATGTATTTTAGCCAAAAGTCATCGTGCTTCATTCCCTCCGAGTATGAATAGAACATCTTCTCCATTTGCGCTAGTACACTCTGATGTGTGGGGGCCTTCCCCTATTAGTACTACTTCGGGAATTAAATGGTTTATTTTGTTTGTTGATGATTGCACTCGTATGACATGGGTTTATCTGTTGAAACATAAAAGTGATCTTAGTATGATTATTCAGTTTTTCTCTCAGATGGTGGCTACACAATATTCCTCCGTTATTAAAGTTCTTCGTATTGATAATGGGGGAGAATATGCTAACTCTGAGCTATCTACTTTTTTTCCATGATTAAGGAATTCTTCATGAGACAACGTGTTCGTATACCCTACAACAAAATGGGGTAGCTGAGAGAAAAAACCGTCATATTTTGGAAACTGCTCGTGCATTGCTTATTGGTAGGTCTGTGCCCAAAAGTTTTTGGCTAGATGTCATCACCTATGCCGTGTATGTTATAAATCGCATGCCATCTCGGGTTGTAGAATTTCGTACTCCACTCCAAGTTTTGACGGAACATGTTCCAGTTGTTTTTACCAATACTCTCACTCCTTGAGTGTTTGGATGCATTGCTTATGTTCATATTCACAAGATTCATCATAGTAAATTGGATCCTTGTGCTTTTCGGTGTGTCTTTGTAGGCTTTGCATCCCACTAGAAAGGTTACAAGTGTTACCACCCTGTAACTCGCCACATGTATATAACTATGGATGTGACTTTCTCTGAGTCAGAAAATTTTTATGCTCCCATATCACCCCCTCATTCGATCACAAGGGGGAGAGTTCTAGTTGTGATCTTTATGGTGATTTTGAATGGTTGGATGTACAAGAGGTAACAGTTTCAGGGGGAGTGCACGGTGCCATGCTGGGTGATGCAGTTGATGCTTGGTCTCCTCTTGCTGAACCTGTTGTGAGTGGTCTGCAGTTTTTCACCGATCCTGCTACAAGTGGTCAGCAGCTTCTCACCGAAGAAGAGGTTATCAGTCTGTGTGTTGGTGCTGCCGAAGAGGAGTGCACTAATGGTCAGCCAGCTATTGCCAAAGCTTCATCTCCTCTCTCTAGCTCAACAGTGCCGCTGTCCAATACATCTTCTCTGGATATCCCTGAGGTAAGCACTAGTGATACTCATATAACTAATGATGTTATAAGTACATATAAATTGCCACCAAGGCAAAATCGTGGTGTACCTCTTGACAGGTTCTCTCCGGAGGGAAAAGTGAAGTATCCCATAGCCAATTATATGTCCTGTAAAAACCTTTCATCCGAAAGTCAAGCTTGGGTGAATAATGTGGATTCAATTCAAGTACCAACTCGAGTAGAAGATGCTTTGAGGAGTCGAGAATGGACCGAAGCAATGGATGAAGAGATGAGGGCATTGCAGAAAAATAATACATAGGAAGTAGTTGAGCTGCCGAAAGGAAAAAAGCCAGTTAGGTGCTGATGAGTTTTTACAGTTAAATACAAGGCTGACGGATCACTCGACAGGTATAAAGCAAGGTTGGTGGCGAAATGGTATACTCAAACATACGGAGTTGATTATCAGGAAACTTTCTCTCCCGTGGCTAAGATGAATACGGTACGAGTCGTTATCTCATTAGCTGCAAATTTGAATTGGTCACTGAAACAGTTTGATGTAAAAAATGCATTTCTTCATGGACATCTAGAGGAAAAAGTGTATATGGATTTCCCTCAAGGGTCTAGTAACAAAGAAAAATCGGGAGTGTGCCGATTGTTTAAAGTCACTTTATGGGCTTAAGCATCACCTCGTGCATGGTTTGGGAGGTTCACTCAGGCCATGAGAAAGAATGGGTATTATTGCAGGCAAGGTCTGAAATGCCGATATTATCAGTGATATTTCGCCGATAATATCGGTTTTGTGAGATAGGGATATTTTAACACTTATCCAATGATTTTTCGTCAAAATATCGCGATATTATCGACAATATCGTGATATAACCGATAATATCGCGATATTTTGAGCTGATGCGAATCGGAGAAGAACGCCGGAGCTTCTACAGCTCCGGCCGACTGTAAAAGAGCACCCTAGACTCCGATCTAAGTATAAAAATGAAATACAAGACGAGATGAATGTTTTTATAACTTCCGTTTGCCGTGAAATGGTCGGAGGTGTTCGGAAAGTTCCTCGACCCTCACGGCCTCGCCGGAGCTGGGTGTGCCTTCCCCTGGGTCGATCTCCTTCTAAAACCTTGTTAAAAAACCAGATAAAACTTAGTATATCTCGATTCTCAACCACACCACACGACATGCAAGATGAATTGAGGGCTTACCTAACTGGAGAAGGATCAAGAGAACTCGCCGGAGAGTTCCTGGGTTCCACTGTCCTAGCTGCACCAAGAGAAAGTGAGAGAGAAACGAGGTTTAGATGGTGATGATGATGCTGTTGACGAAGTACTACGAAGGGTGTAGAGGGCGCCGATGGGGGTAGAGGTCACGGGAGATGGAGACGGCGCCGACGAGGCGGAAGACGCGGACGAGGAGGAAGACGCGGACGAGGAGAAGGCCATGTGGGAGAAGGATCGAGAGACTAAGGTCTCTGTGCGTGTGTGTGGGAGAATGGAGAAGAGAGAAGGATCGAGATTTTGAGAGATCTGTGAGATCTGTGTGTGTGTTTGTGGGAGAAGGGAGATGGAGAAGAGAGAAGGATCCAGAGACGACTGACGTCTCTGTGTGCGTGTGTTGTGCGTGTGTGGTGTGCGTGTGTGGTGGCGTGTGTGATCTGTGTGTGTGCGTGTGTGTGTGTGTCGGTGGTGTGTGACAGTGTGAGAAAAGAAAAGCATCTAAATAATTCAACTTTTACAGCTTTTAGAAATTGTACAATTTTTGACAAGACAAAAATAATGGTGGTTTCATGCATCAAGATTCAAAACCGTGTGCCACGCGTGATATTCTTTCACATTCTCAGAGGTGGAGTATCAGATGATCACACATTTTTTGACCCTTTGAAAATTGAAAAACCTCTATTACACCTTTTCGTTTCTTCTTCTTCCCTTAGCCCTTTCAGAGCCATTCCAGATCCATTCCAGAGCCATCTCAGAGCTTCAAACTGAATAAATGGATCTGCAGCTCGCGCCACTCCAAATTAAATGTTAAATACCTTCTTTCTCTCTCATTTATTCACAGACGGCAAGCTGCAGAGGATCGTCGAGGTTTTGCTGCTACGTACGACATTGAAAGTTCCAGATTTGTTACATTTGTGTAATTATTATTTTATTGTTGCTCCACGCAGATTCTATTTGGCCTTTACACAAAGGGTTCCATATTTAAGGTAAGTTTACGAACTTATATTTATATTATTGTAATTTATACTTGCATGTTAATTTTTTGAAGTAATTAAGTAATGTTGTATAATTATTCCCTAGAATAATTTTAATATGTTTAATGTTATTTATTATTTTATTATCAAATTGGATTATTATTCATTAATATTAGGTTTTATTATTCCATATGATTTTTATAATTACTTAAATTCTTACAATCATTTTCTTTACTTCCTATTTAATACTTCCTATTTAATTCTTCTGTAGAATAACTTTACTTCCTATTTTCTTTACTTCCTATTTAATATGTTTCCGTCACTACTATATTTTTTGGCCAAAAAATAATTGCCTAATTTTCATGAAAAATAAATATAGATACGTTTAAAATGTCCAATGGAGTTACTAAACGTGATCAAGCTTGGGAACATGGAGACCCAATAGACGGAAACAAACATGGCACAATTTGCAAATATTGTGGTCGGGTAATGAAGAGTGGCGGAGTGACACGACTTAAGTACCATCTTAGTGGATTAGATCCAGCACATAATGTCCAATGATGCGATAATGTCCCCCAGAAGTGAAGGCATTCATCACCACATTATTAAAAAATAAAAAACAGCAGAAGGAAAAGATAACACATGGAATGGAAAATATTCGAGCTGGGCTACGAGGAGAAGTCATTGGCCAAGCGGTTGACAGTGATGATGATGACGATAAAGACGAATGTGATGATGACATGGGACCTGAAGAACGACGCAATTTGAAACAAGCATTACGTGCCTCCAAACAGTCAGCATGAGAAAGAGAACACCTTCATAAAATTCCTAAGAGCAATTCCACCCATAGAGCCCTTCCCCCTGGCAATCCACTATTCAATCCACCCTATTAAACAGTAACTGCCTTAAATGAATAGTAACTACCATTAATGAACAGTAATTGCCATTTACATCTCCACCCTTGGAACCCTCCCCTGGCAATAAGCAATTAAAATAATAGTTTTTTTTGTTTGTTTAAATAATAAAAAACCCCTCTCTCTCTCTCTCTCTCTCTCTCTCTCTCTGACACAAAAAAAATATAAACAATTACAAAGCCCTCGGGCCACAGGCCCGTCGACTTCCCACCCCCCATTCGCTCGGCCTCCCACCCTCACTCGGGCCCTTCCCCGCTGGAGCTGCTCCCACCGGCCCTCAGGCCCTTTCTCCTCCCCTGTCGCCCGAGCAACCAGCAACGCTGGAGTTGCTCTAATAGAGCACAAGGTTCCGGGACAAGTGGTGGTGCACAATGAGACAGGGAGCAAGTGTTAGAGAATCACAACCAACACCACCAATAGGCCCAAGTTTATATAAGTCATCCAAAGCACGTCAAAAGAGTGTTTGGAGTTATTTCACTGGAGGTAATGTGAATGAGGGAATGGGGCGTCTAATTAGCAAGTTCTTTATCTATGAAAATGTCCCTGCTGAGAAGGCATCATCACATCATTTCAAAAATATGGTATTGGGATGTCAACATGCCGGTGTTGGAGTACAACCTCCCACTTCCTATGAGGTAAGAAACAAATATTTGGAAATGGAGTATAAAGACATTGGCGAGTATGTTAACAAGTTGAGGTCAAAGTGGGAAACTAATGGTTGCACAATCATGTGTGACGGATGGACTGGCCCGATCAGATTGTCTATCATAAACTTCATGGTATACTCCAAGGGAAAGACAATTTTTCTGTTGATGCTTCAGACCATATAAAGAACTACAAGTATATTTACAATTTATTGAGGGATGTAATCATGGAGGTGGAAGAGCATAATGTTGTCCAAGTCGTGACCGACAACGGTTCTGCATTTGTCAAAGTTGGAAAAACGTTAATGAAGCATCATAATGTGTTTTGGACATCATGTGCAACACATTGTATTGATTTCATGTTTGAGGCAATGGGGAAGATAGAGAATATTGCTACTGTCGTAAAAAGAGCTAGAACGATCACAAATTATATTTACAATCATGGTTGGTTGTTGGCAAAGATGCGTGAATTTTGCAAAGGAGAAATTATTCGTCCAGCTACCACTCGATTCGCCACCAACTATATTGCATTAGACAACCTACTTAAGAAGAAAGCAGGGTTGAAGCAACTATTCACTAGTGACGATTGGGCCAACCACAATTTGAGCCGCTCAAGTGCAGGTCGTATGGTAGAAAGTATAGTGCTTGATCATGCTTTTTGGACTCAATCAGAACATGTGTGCCAAGTGTTTGAACCTCTTTACAAAGTTTTACGGATCGTTGACACAGAAGTGTATCCTACTATGGGGGCAATATATGAGTTGATGCGTGTAGTGAAGGATGACTTGGAAAGAAAACATGGTGTAAGGTGGGTCATAAGGATAATTGATGACCGATGGTATAAAATATTATACCACGATTTGCATGCAGTAGGTATAAATTATGTCATAATTTGCAATTCATTTATTTAGTTGCATAAGTATTATTTCTCTTATTAAAGTATGTGTTTCTTTGAACAACATATTATTTGAATCCTCGATACCAATACAGACCTGGTGTTGGAGATGATGGTACCCTTATACGTGCTGTACATAATGTATGCTCTAAATTAGACCATGCATCACCAGCAGTTGGCTAATTTGGAAATGAGGTACACAATTACTTAAATTATAATAATTACATTGTTGGATTAAACTAACACGATTTATTGAATTCAGCTAACATGGTTTAAAGATGCAAGAAGAACTTTTGGAGAACCAACATCACTTGCTGCTCGAACAAAAATGTCTCCTAGTGAGTGTAAACAAATTTCACTATCAGTTTATAATAGAATTTGTTGGAGTTATTAGGCTTATCAACATTGTTTTTCATTATATCTGAATGGTGGATCATGTATGGAACTGAGGCACCAACTGTGAGAAAGTTAGCAATCAAAGTATTATCACAAACAGCTTCCTCATCTGCTTGTGAAAGAAATTGGAGTACATTTGCACTCATACACACAAAGCAAAGAAATAGGTTGGCTCATAGTCGGTTGGAAAAATTAGTTTATTGCTACTACAACATGAAGCTTCAAATTCGAGATAAGGAAGCAGAAATAGATCATGTCGACCGTGGTTACCCACTAGATGTGTTTGATATTGTTGTTGAAGATGATGATACAAAGGGTAACCAACTTTATCAATGGATTAGACCTCTTCATTTAGATGATGATGAAGGCAACCCAGCTCCCAGAGTTGCTGAAGAAGCACGTAATGAAGGGATAAATGTAGAAAGAGTATTAGAGGTGAAGGTGGGATCTAGCAGCGCTGACTCTTTGGAAGAACTTTTGCGCCCAAGACCAATAAACACTGGAATTCCACCTTCTTCCAATCCTACACAACCACAAGACCATGCTGATACTAACGATAGCTCTACTACAAGATCAGGAGACTCACCTACCACCAGAGGTGGAGCTGGAGGTATTGGTGAAGGATATAGTGGAGCTGGAGGTAGTGGTGGATATGGAAACTATGTTGGACCACCTCCCGGATTTATGAGCCCCTTCACTGGTGATGCAAACTTCACGCATGCAACACAGGATGAGGACCATGGCAGTAGGCGGGTAGGACCAGGAATTGGTGCCATAGGGAAGGACTATACTCGTAGAGAAAGAAGCAAGGGGATTTTGTCAAGTCAAGAAGATGACTCGTTATCTATAACTTCGAACTCTGTTGGAGTGGGAAGTAGTAACTATGGTTATACTCATAACCAACCATTTCCCTACCCTTCATATCCCATTCTTGTTGAGATGGAATCGAGCGACTCATGGAAAGAATCCGAGACTCAATCTTCAAATGATTTTGCTTATGGACAACATCAACCAATCTCGGATGCATATGGGTGGCATGTTAACAATTACATGCAAAACTATTTTGGGGATTTATCATTTGATAACTACTCTTCACAATACACTATGTGGTACTAAGTCACTCATGTATCTTACCATGCAATGTATAAAGTGTAAAATATTGTACTAATTCATTATATATAAATGATTATGGTGTGTTTAAACTTCTTTCATTAATTACTACATAGTTTCTACACTCACAATGTTTGCCAGCTCGCTATATAATCAACTTAAATAAGTTAAATCCATCATGCAATGCATTTCCTTCCAATTTTTTGTGATAAACTAATAGATAATTAACTAAATAAACATCCTGCAAAGTTTCAATAAAAATTTCCAAGTTTTCTTACAATTTCCGTGGTTTTTATTCAATTTTTATCGATATCGATAATATCCCGATATTTCCATCGATATTTCCGTGTTTTTGGACTATCGATATTTCCGATATCATCGATATTTTATACCTTGGTATTATCAGAGTCATTCTGATCATACTTTATTTGTGAAGCGGAGAAATGGTAAAGTAACAGCCTTGATTATTTATGTAGATGATATGATAATAACAGGTGATGATTCAGATGAGATTGTCAAACTAGAGAAGAATCTTTCTGCCGAGTTTGAGATGAAGAGTTTAGGTGACTTCAAGTTTTTTCTTGGAGTTGAAGTTGCTCGTTCATCCAAATGTATTTTCTTATCTCAATGAAAATATGTTCTGGATTTATTGAAGGAAATAGGTATGCTTGGGTGTAAACCAGTGGATACTCCCATTGTGGAGAAACATTACTTGGAATTTTATCCGGATCAAGAACCAGTAGATAAAGGCAGATATCAGAGGCTGGTAGGAAGAATAATTTATTTAGCTCATACCCTTCCAGATATAGCCTATGCAGTAAGTGTAGTGAGTCAGTTTATGCACTCACCAAGTGTGGATCATATGGCAGCTATTATGCGGATTTTAGCTTATCTGAAGTCGGCTCCGGGAAAAGGAATTTTATATCAAAATTCCGGTCATTTGAGGATTGAGGGATTTACTGATGCTGATTGGGCAGGTGATGTGACTAATAGGCGCTTTACTTCTGGATACTTTATGTTTGTAGGCGGAAATCTAGTTACTTGGAGGAGTAAGAAGCAAAATGTGGTGTCAAGGTCTTCAGCTGAGGCCGAATTCAGAGGTATGGCACATGGAGTATGTGAAGTTCTTTGGTAACGTAAGTTACTTTGGGGTCTAGGTTTCAAAGCAAAAGAGGCCATAAGCTTGTATTGTGATAATAAATTCGCACGGGAGATTGCAGAGAACTCGGTACAACATGACAGAACAAAGCATGTGGAGGTTGATCGTCATTTTATTAAGGAAAAGCTTGAGAAGAAATTGTGTCAATACCATTTGTGAACTCAGAAGAGCACCTTGCGGATATCCTCACTCATGCCGTGTGTAGTAGATCTTTTGGTGACTCACTTGTCAAGTTGGGCATGTGTGATATCTATACTCCAACTTGAGGGGAGTGTTGCCGTGAGTAGTAATTAAAGGGTATGTAAATATGTTGTAAATATTAGGTATCCTTTATTAGGAAGGATATATATCTGTTTCTGATATATGCAGCTCTCATAACCCCTTGGGACCAAAATCTTTTTGGTACTTTCATGTGCAACATTAGAGCTCTTGTTTTTTCAAGTAGATCACGATTCTTTCTCTCGGCTATACCGTTTTGTTGTAGAGTACCAACACAACTGGTTTGATGCAAAATTCCATTACTGCTTAAATATTGTTTCATGACGTGTGACATATATTCCGAGCCATTATCAGATCTCAAAGTTTGGATTTGGGAATTGAAATGATTTTTGACAAGTTATGAAAGTCTATGAATGCTTCAACAACTTCACTCTTAGATTTCAAAAGGTATAACCAAGTAACTCTCGAGAAATCATCTATGAAAGTTACAAAGTACTTATACCCATCAAAAGATTCAAAAAATGGCCCCCATACATCTGAATGTACAAGTTCAAAAACTTGTTTAGTCTTATTTGAGGATAAACCAAAAGGTAACCTAGTGGCTTTACAAAAATGACATGTATCACACTAGATCACTTCTTTACACAGATTTGGAAACAATCTTGACAAAATAAGCTCGGAAGGATGAGCTAATCTTTGATGCCACAAGGTTTGGTCTTGACTTAGGTTAGACTTGACTTGAAATCCCTTGAGAAATGATGTCTCATTGGATAGGTAATAGAGACCATCTAAGAAAAAACCTTCACCAATCCTCTTCTTGGTGATACAGTCCTGAAAAATGACAGTATAAGGGGAGAAAGTAATTGAACAGTTTAATGCATGTGATTTTTCCAACTGAGAAAAGTTGAAAAAGAAATAAAGGAATGTACAAGGCTTTAGACTCTATATTGTCAGACACTAGATGTATTTTTCCCATTCCTAACACTTTAGCTCCCTCCCTATTAGCAACTGAAACATGTGAAGGTGTAGGAAGTTTTTTAAAATCATGGAGCTTGTAAACTTGGTTGGTCATGTGATATGTGGCACCAGAATCTATGACCCATAAATCATGCAATTGATTTATATTTAGAGCAGTTTTGAAAGCTGTCAATATACCATGCATGTTGTCTTGAGTGAGCTTTTTTGAGTCAGCCAGAAAACCTGCAAACTTTCTCGAGGTACCAGCTTCATCACTCCCAAAGACTTCATTCTTCAGTTGAAGGTATGCAGCGAACTCATTTATAAGAGTGGTGGGATTGGAGGTAAAATTCAGAAGATCCTCTGAGCCTTTAGTTGACAGGGATGAGGCATGATTAACTTTATAACTGGGAAACTGAGGCTTCTTCTGAATAAACCTTTCATTCTTCATGAAGTCTGGTTTGAGCTCAAGGTGGAAAATCCAGCAATTGTCCCTCATGTGTCTGGTGGCATCACAATGTTTGCATTTGAGATGAGGATTTCTTCCCTTGTACTTCTTATCACTGGAGAAGTGTTTCTTTTCACTGGAAAAGTAAACCCTAGCTTCCGAGGCAATTGTTGAGGTACCATTGTTCATAACCTTTTTTCTCACTTCTTCCATTTGAATTGTTGCACAAACATTTGCAAAGTTGGGGAGCTCTGGATTCATGAGAATATGGCTACGCAGATCTTCATATTCCGACCTCAAACTAGTGAGAAGTTGGAAGATTTTGTCTTTTTCAACCCTTTTAAGAAGCAGGTTTGAGTTCGTTGTATGTGGACGATATACCTCCAACTCATTCCACATACCTTTTAGACATCCAAGTAACTGAACAAAAGGTTTTCCATCTTGTTGCATGCTCGTGAGACTCGTGATATCTCTTTTAAGCTGAAACACACGGGCTGCATTATTCTGATTTCCATACATCTTTTGCACGAACTTCCATAGCTAAAAGGATGACTCAGAGTAGCTGAATATCTCGGCTATCTTTCTCTCCAGGGAATTGAGGAGCCATGACATGACCAATTGATCCTTGCTAAGCCAAGATTTATAAGTGGTAGAGGAAGCATCAGGAGCTTCAATACTTCCATTTATGAACCCTAGCTTTGATCTTCCTCCTAGGGCAAGGGAAACTGCCCTTGACAATGGTAAGTAGTTGAACTCATTTAGAAGCATAGAACTCAACCTTTGATTTGGGTTTTCATCAATCTCCGGTTGATTTTGATGACTGGCTCCAAGTGAGCTATCAGCATCGGACTCAAGGATAGGGTTTTCGTCAACCATGAAAGAAATCTTGAAGAATAAAACAACGAGTATCATAGAGACAGGTTATTCTTGCTCTGATACCATGTTGATTTTTAAGTGTTTGTTTTTATTATCTTTCATAGAGAAACAACAACACAAGAATACAAGATATATAGGAAAGGTGTGATCAACATACTGATCACCCTTGAATCACTCCTACACGGCAGCTCCATAAAACAGGGAGCAGAAAGAAGGTAAGGCAAAAAACTTCTAACCACCCTAGAAGTATGGGAAAGAAGATACAAGATCTAACTAGAAGTAAGGTGACAACTGCACCCACATCGTCTACCTAACCAATAGCTTTGGATGCCCACTCTTGACTTTTATTAGACGATATGGAGTGACTGATGTTGCATCCACTGATGTTGCATATGACTGATGTTGCATTTACTGATGTTGCATATGACTGATGTTGCATATGACTAATGTTGCATCTACTGATGTTGCATATGACTGATGCTGCATCTACTGATACTTCATATGGAATACCCACTCTTGACTTTCAATAGCAAGTACTCTAACTCTTGAACTAGATTAAATGTCGACATATAAAGCTTAATTAATTAGCATCTTAATCAAAATTTGAAAAACTTAACCAAAATTGACACAGGCATAAAACTGTTGATGACCATGCATAATCGTTACGCTAGCAGCTGACCTTACTTTTCATTTGTTTCCTTTCACACCATACACACCCATGTTTTCCAAAAAAAATAAAAATAAAAAATAAAAAATAAAATAAAAATAAAAAATAAAAAAAATAAAAACACCCATGCGCGCAATAGAAGGGGCATTTCATGAGTTCCCCATATAGGACAAGTAATTTTGCAAAGAATAATACTTGGTTATTTAATGATGAGTAGGAATACTTACTCAAAATCTTAGTGTATTAAATACAGATATTTGTGTTTATGATCAGAATCATTCATCCTATGAATCACTCTGTAAATATAATCTCAACAAAAAATAAATTAAAACTAATGTCGTTTAGTCAATCTATTGTAGTAAATACATAGACGGTTCATAATGCTTTTACCAATACCGTTCATTTGTTTTTAAACAATTTGATGACTAAACGACCTTTGTTTTAATTGATTTTTTGCAGATGTGATCTTTATAGGGTGATTTATATGGTTTTGATTATAAACATAAAGTTCTATAAATTGACAACGAACAATTTTGAGAAATTTTGAGTAGGAGTACTCATGTTTGAGTAGCCAAGTATTGTTCTTTGGCAAATCTATGCGTTAGTTTGGTATTCAATTTGAATCTAACTTCTTAGACACAAAACACTTCTTGAGTTTTAAGCTTTGAATTCCTGTTTGGTACAACGATTAAAAAAAATTTGAATTCAAAACTAACTTAAAAAATAGACTATATTTTTTAACACAAAAATTGAGTTTTTAGAGAATTTTTAACTCAACCAAAGCTCTCATTTGGGTTTAGGCCTCGGGACATTTTGTTGTAGTTTTCATTCTTTTCTTGGGCATTTTGCCCCTTTGTTAACCAAAAAACCTCTCATTTCTGCAAATAATTAGGACTAGTTCGGTATGGGATACCGAACCGAAACCCTTGTCCTGATTCCCAAATCGAAGTTTTCGGGAATCTTAATTTCAAGACCGATCCTAAACCAAATTTTCGGAAATCCCGAAATAGTTTCGGGATTTCAGGACAAATCGGGAATCCCAAAATAGTTTTGGGCTTTCAATACCTCGTTTACGCAGATTGGTTTCTCATATAGTTTTATCATATGAAGCACCTTGACTGCATCAATAGCAATCAAATAAATACAAATAGTAAGAATCAGAAAACCACAACAGGGAAATAGTAGCTAGAGTATCTTGAGAGAAGGGCAACTGTGACATGCATAAGGTTTACACCATACTATAAAATTCAATTCATGTCCTTGACGAGAGGTTTCCTTTCGCACTCTTTCTTTGGGAACATACACAGTAACTGGAAGAGGAAGAAGGACTCTCATACTGCAATATATCTTAAAAAATCATATTCATATAGTTTCATTAAGAGTAACACACAGGCTATTACTGTGGATGCAGCTTCAACAAAAAATGAGTGTAGACAAACGAAAATAGGGGCATACCAACCAACGGCGGAGCCACTAACAAGGCTAGGGTGGGTTCTAGCATAGGGAGAGTTTTAGTTGTTTAAAGTTAAAAATACTAATAATTTAGATTATTTTATTATTTTTAATTGTTAAAGCTCACCCAATAAGTAAAAGTTCTGAACAAAAGGACTACTTTTAAAAAAAGTAAGAGTTAATAAATATTAAATAAATTATTTACTTTAATCAATATCAAAATTTATTATTATTAAATTTCAAATTGTACACGCACACTGACACACACGTCCCATTAAGTCATTTTATTTTATTAGGGTCCTAGGGAGTAGTATGGTGATTAGATTAGGTTTTCTAGGATAGCCATCCGGTTTTAAAAAGTACATTTATTATTTTATTATTTTAGGTTTCCTACGAGTTGTACTAATTTATTATTATATTTTGACTTTTAGGGTTTCTGTCACTTTCAGAAAAGCTTTCGTCCCATCTGTGTCGTCTCTACACTGCAATTCACAGAAACAGAATCACAGAAACCAAGCATACATTACAAGTGAGAAAATTGATTGATTTTTCTTATCAGGTAAGTTTTTAACCACTTTATTCTTATGTCTTGATGATTTTATTTGTTTATTGCTTTAATTTTAAGAATTCGTACTTTAAAATTTCGATTTCACGTTTAATTTTTTTTTCTGATAGTCTAATAGATTTCTTAGAAATATAATTTATTATATAAACTTGCATTATTGTTGTTCAATTTGTTAGGTTAACCTTCAACGAAGAGATTAAGAACTATTGATTCATTTTTCAAAAAAAGAGATGATGGTGATAAATTAGAGAGCGATATACCTTCTGCATCTAATGATAACGCACCAATATCAACTGAGCAGCCTCATGATTCTCACCAGACATCTAATATAATTGAACCTCAAGAAAAAGTTTTTGATGATGCTTCTTTGGAATTGGAACGAGACCCGGGGAAACAGATTCAAATACATGAGTATTACCAACATGGCCAATTTGAACAAAAGGTTCCCAAATAATTCTTGGAAAAGCAGAGCAACAAACAACTCAACCAAAAGATAGAACAACTCAACTACTCAACAACAAAACATTAGCTACTTAACCTCATGTTCCTGCAGAGAGACAGTTGGGAAAACCTTAAAAGTTAATAGGAGATTACTCTATTTCTTATGAAAACAAAAACCATTGGTGAGAAGAACATACACAGAGGGTAGAAACACTAAAATTTCTAACACTGTCGTTCAACCATTACATAACTTCTACCTCCATATCAGTTCCAAGCGCTCAACTTCACAAACCCTAATCTAGAATTTGAACCCTAAATTAATTCCAAAATTTACTTGATTTGTGGGAGAATCGGTGCACAGTGCACTGGAATCTAGATGAAGAAGTTGAGAGAGAGAGAGAGAGATTAGAGAGGTGAGCTGCGTCGGTGGCCGTGGCTCTGCCTCTGTGCCATGAAGGAAAACTCTTCCACAGTGAGGGTCTGAGGGGATGAGAAGTCGAGAGAGAGATTAAAGAGGTGATAGGTCAGTAGAAAGAGAGGTGAGAGACTTGTGTGATGTGGGTGTGGCCGGATTCGAAGACGAAGAGAGAAATCGCCGTGGAGGGTGGTGAGGTGAGGTCTGAGTTGAGGTGAGGAGGTCGAATCGAGAGACAAAGAGAAAGAGAGAGTGACTGAGTTTCTGAGGGTTTGATTTATATTCAACAGTTGAGATTAAATCTCAACCAAATCTGACGGCTGTTACAATTCCAAATATATATTTAAAATTTAATTTTTTATTTCAGTTCGGTTGGGGATTACCGAACGAATGAAAATGTGAGACCGATTCCCATACCGAAAGTTCGGGATCAGTTCGGTATTGGGTACCAAAATGTTTAGGATTTTCGGTTTGGTATTTTTTCTGTTCGGTTTCAGGATTTTTCGGGTTCGGTTTGGAATATTTGGTATTTTTTTCCACCCCTACAAATAATTGTCTCATTGTCTTATCTCTCGCCGTAATTTTAGGGAATATTAATGAAACACTCCAGGTACTATTCACTTTTAACGTTAAAGACATTTTACCTTGAAAAATCACTCCTGATACTATTCACTTACACCTTTATTTTGTCTTTTTCATTAAAACTAAAAGTTTTTGCAGACTTTTCGTTAGTTTTCCTTTTTTTTTTATCTCTCCTCGCCATTTTTTTCTTTCCCTGTTCTCTCTCGTCCATTTTATGCCTCTCTCCTCATTAGTATCAAGTTTAGACTCCACAACGAGAGATTTTTCAATGTGACCAGCACATGGAGCTGTACGCCACATATCATTATACAAATGTTGGGATGTATGTGTTAAAAAGTTAATAACTTAAAAAATAAAATTTCTCACCACTTAAATAAAAAAACGTGCTATACAACCTGTGTTCCCGTTACAATTGTGGAGCAAAAAATAATCAAGAAAAATATGGAGGCGACACGTGGATTTTTGGCCAAAAAAGACAAGATTACCCTTGAGGCACATCGGGATTTCTACGCGCAAGCAGCAGACAATTATCCCTCAATCAAGGTCAAAAATGATCAAAATAGGTATTTATTCAAAACCTATTTCATCAACCCTCATCAAATCTTCCCCACAAGGTAACTCCCAAATTATTTCTTTCAAATTATATTAATTAGCTAATTAATTGATTTATTACTCAATTAATTCATTAATTAACTAATTGATGGTTATTAACACCAAAAAATACCAAAGGTGGCCGGTTCCCACCTCTCCAAAGAGGGCCGGCCACACTCCTATAAATAACACCTCATTTTCTCCAAAACCCAATTCCAAGCTTCTTGCAAAATTCTCTAAATTCTCTAAACACTTTTCCCTCAAAATTCTAACTTTGGCATCGGAAGTTCTTCGGCCAAAGCCCCCCCTCATTCATTGTGGGTGCATGAGGCTCTTGGCCTTGACCTAAGGTGTTAATTGTTTTTGCAGGTGCATTTTTGTCCAAGAACAAGAAGGAAGCAATTTGCATCCACAAATTGGTGCTTTCATTGAGAGTCTTGATCAAATGCTCGTAGAAGACTCTCGCATTCAAGGTTTTTCGTTTTCTTGTTCATTTGTAGATGTTTCGTACGTTCTTATTCTTGGAATTTTTATTTCTAAAAATTCTTTGATAAAACGTAAAAGAAATGTACAATGGCAAGAGATTTGGAAACCTCGACGAACAAAAATTCCAACATTCAAACATTAGGACCGCGACGATCTACAAGGCTCAACACAACGGTGAGTGGAGCGGCACAATCCCCACACGGCACCACCGTGGCAACCACCACGGTGGCCACCATGGCAGCCACCTTCGGCAAGGCCCACGGTGCCACAATCATGGCCCAAGCCGTGCCATTCAAACCCACACAGGCCTAAGACCAAGGCGAGACGACACGAGCCACTCAAGCTCGATGCGAGTCCAACGCGTTACCAAGCCGAGCCTTAGCCTTGCACCCATGTGCGCCACACGCTGAGTAGCCTGCTCCTGCAGCCCAGCCTACTCTCGTGGCCTTCCAAGCATCCCAAATAGGCCCAAGATTAGATCAATAATCCCAGCTTCAAATTTCTGGGCCTACGATTGAATCAGGGGCATTTTCACAGCATTTCTCCGCGGATTTGACATTTCCCAACTCAAATCTCGTGCTTGGAGTCTACCACACTTCCACTGCTCAAGGAGACGCATTCTTTCCAAGTTCTTCCAATCCGAATGGCAAACAACACTTGTCTCGACAAGTCATAGAGTTGACAAGCACCCTTGCATAACAGACGACCTTGGTGAATCAGGTCTTGTAGTGCACCAAGATCCAACGTGGCCCAGATGAGGTGTCCCGAAGTAGGACAAGGGCAGACGAAGAACCTTTCCAGTAGCGTCCCGACAAGCAGCCACTCGACTAGCCACGAATTGAACGTTGGGCAGTGTATACTCCCGACTGGGCCCCCGAGATAGTGTATACTCCCGTCTAAGCCTGCGGAGGAATGTGCACTCTCGACTAGGCCCATGGACGAGTATACATTCACGGTTGGGGCCACACTTTGATAATCAACATGAGCAACCTTCTAAGCGAAATGTTCATTTACGGCTAGGCCCGTAAAGAGCATCCTCCACCTCATATCAGAATAGGTAGCACGAATGACGGAGAGAAGCAGTCACTCAATCAGGCTCAAGTTCAACCAGCAGCTTGTGAAGAATTCCCTCGCCTACTTGGAACGAACCACATGCACCACAGCCGCAGCGTAGACGAGCCGAGCACGAAGAAGAACAGCCTAAACCAGTAAGTTAAGACCGGGGGCAGCCAAGAGCTTTGCTACCCTAACAAAGGTAGATTCAAGAACAGGTAAAGAGGCTCTTAAACGAGCGATTGTGCGATTTCCAATGCAACGAAGTCATCGATGAAGCACTATGATGAGACATGACCAACATTAACAGGTTACATTTCATGGACGAGATCGAGCAGGCAGAGCCTCCACATAAGTTTAGCATGCCATATTTCACATCTTTCAAATAAGATAGAGATCCAGAGAGGTACTTAAAGCATTATCGAAGCACAATGGTCCTTTATCGGAACAACGATGCTCTTATATGCAAGATATTCACCACCACTTTGCAAGGCAAGGCGCAAGATTAGTTCCCCACCCTACTGCCACAATCCATTCGGAGTTTTGATGATCTTTCCTTGGTTTTCACCAAAGAATACTCATCATACCGCTCAATCAAAAAAAGTCCGACCATTTGTTTAATGTGAAGAAGAATCCAAATGAGTCGCTCCGCGATTACGTAAAGTGGTTCAAAGCAGAGAAGGCAAAGATAGTCGGATGCGACGACTCGATAACAAATGCATCCTTCCAAAAAGGACTCACAGCAAACCACCTACTGTTAAGAGAATTGATCATGATAGAAGATCTAACTCTAGCAGACTTTTTCGCTTTGACAAAGAAGCATGCACTTTGGGATGAGGCTCGACGAGCAGACAAGGTGCCCAAGCAGCCTTGAAAAGAGTCGACAGTGGCTCAAAATAAAGAGGACTGGAAACAGTACAACAAAAACAGGCAGGAGGCCAAGCATATGGATCGACCCAAGACCAATGAAGGCCTGACGACCAAGGACTACTCTATGTTCTCAATCCCGATCCACCAACTCATTTGTGACATCAAGAACGAGCCATGGTTCAACTGCCTAAACAATCAAAATGAGATACTTCCAAGTTGGATCACACCAAGTATTGTGCATTCCACTGAGGACCCAGTCACACAACCGATGAATGTTACACTTGGAAGAACTACCTAGATAAGCTCATGAAAGAAGGCAAGGTCGATAAATACTTGGACAAGCCAATTGCGTAGCCTATAAGGAATGCAGATAACGACGAAGAGTCGTTAACCATGACAATTCGGATCAATGGCATATTCGTCAAGTCCGAGTACTTGGGGGCCACCAATAACTCCAAAAAGAAGAAGATCCAGCAAGCTCTACTAGTCTTACAGGTCTAAGCAGTTGACACCTAACCTGGACCCATCGTTAGCTTAACCGAGCAAGATGCAGAAGGTGTCGATTTCCCACACAACGATACATTGGTAGTATCTGTCCAACTAGCCTATGCTATAGTCGACATAATGATGGTTAACAATGGAAGTGTAGTCAATTTACTTCAACTTTCAGTAATTATGAAGATGGGCTTGGAAAACATAATTATACGCCTAGCGAAGGTACTCACCAGATTTAACGGGCACACCTCGACTGCCATCGGCCACATCACACTTGACGTGAAAACACCGCCAGTTGTCTTTAAGTAAACATTCATGATCGTAAGCGACCCATCTCCCTACAATGGGATTCTTGGGAGACCTTAGTTGATTAAGTTGGATGCCGTCACTTCCGTCAAGTATCAAAAAATCTAATTCCGCATCCTAGGATGAGGAGTTAGAGAAATTAAGACTGACCAGGCCGGATCTCGACGATGCACTATGCAAGTATTGAAGGAATCAAAGAAGAAGACTTTTACCCCCGTAAAGGCTACAGAGGTCCGAAAGGACGAAGAAGCTACCCAATAACAATTATAACAGGCAGATCAAGACGATGGTACCTAAGAAGACGAGATAGGATGGAAACCCTAAGAGGATGCCGAGGAAATCATTCTTGATCCCCAGCAGCCGGAAAGATGGCTAGAATAGCCTCACGTCTAAGCCCACATAAGAAGGAAGAATTCACAGTTTTCCTTAAGGAAAATCGTGATATCTTTGCGTGGTCACCTTCCGACATGCCCGACATCAATCCCGAGATAGCTTGCCATAAGCTACACGTCGACCCCGCTGCTAAACCGGTGATCCAAAAAAGAAGGCATTTTGCACCCGGACGAGTGACGATCATCAAACCAGAAATTGACAAGCTATTGATTCATAGAAGAGGTAGCACACTCAGCATGGCTTGCCAATGTCATGCTAGTAAAGAAGAAAGAGAAGGGTAACTGGTGAGTTTACGTAAACTATACCGACCTCAACAAAGCATGCCCAAATGATCCTTATCCACTTCCCCAAATCGATCTATTGGTATTTGCAACTTTTGGGAACCAGCTGCTCAGTTTCTTGGACGCCTACTTCGACTACAACTAAATAGCCATGTGCGAGCCCGAAAAAGAGAAAAACGGGTTCGTGATCGAGCGAGGCACCTACTGTTACAAGGTCATGCCCTTTGGCCTTAAGAATGTGGGAGTTATTTACCAAAGGTTAGTAAATATGATGTTCAATAAGCAAATTTGAGTAACTATAGAGGTTTACGTCGACGACATCATGATGAAGGGAAAGCAACGGTCAGACCATATCGGTAACCTGGCAGAAACTTTCAGCATCCTTAGAAAGTACAATATGAAGCTCAATCCCGCCAAATGCACGTTTGGAGTATTTTCAGGCAGATTCTTAGGGTACTTAGTAACCCAACGAGGAATCGAAGCACATCCCAAGCAAATCCGACCGATCCTAGAAATGAAATCTCCAACCACCTTGAAGGAGATCTAAAGCTTGACCGGACGAACACCCGCCCTTATCCGCTTTCTTTCGTAGTCCACTTATCGATGCAAACCTTTTTTCAAGGCCATCAAGAGGGCACAACGAGACAAATGGGATGATGAGTACGAAAAAGCTTTCCAAGACCTAAAGAAGTATCTTACATCACCTCCCTTACTATCCAAGTCGGAAGCAGCGGAGGACTTATACATCTTCTTGGCAGTCTCAGAAGTAATAGGGAGCTCTGTCCTCATACAAGAAGAGCTGGGGGCCCAATTGCCAGTATTCTAGACTTCTAAAACTTTTCTAGATGAGGAAACTAGATACCCGAAGATCGAAAAGTTAATTTTGGCGCTAGTTGTTGCGGCTTTGAAGCTCAGACCATACTTTCAAGCTCATACAGTCATCGTCGTGACTCAATATCCTCTATGGTCAATCTTACATGGTCCGGATGCTTCTTAACGAGTGATGAAGTGGACGTTGGAACTTGGCTAATACGATTTAGTTTTCCGACCCCGCACGACGATAAAGGCCCAAGCCTTGGCAGACTTCATAGCGGAATTCAAGCCTAGCCTAAGCGACGTAACTGAGCGGCCCAATGACACCCCAAAAGTAGCCAAGCACACCTCAGCTGCTCCTGCTCTCCCAAATGGAGACTTCTGGCATTTGCATGTCGACGGCGCATCCAACTACAAAGGCTTGGAAGTAGGCATGATCCTTGTCACCCCAGACGGTTCAATGCTCGAGTAAACAATCACTATAGGCTTTAAAACATCCAACAATGAAGCAGAATACGAAGCTCTACTAGTAGGTATCTGAATGGCAAAATACTTGGTGGTGAAGAAGCTCGCAGTTCATTTCGATTCCTAACTAATCACTGGCCAGACTACTGGGGAGTACACGACAAAACATCTGAGGATGGTGCAATATCTAGAGAAAGTACGCAAGCAACTTGAGGCATTTCAGACTTACACTCTCAATCAAGTTACACGGGCAGACAACGCCCACACGGACGCGTTAGCCGGCTTAGGCTCCGCCCTCGACTACCAACTCAAACGTTATATCCCGGTGGAGTATCTAGACAAGCCAAGCATAGAGGCAGAGCCAACAGCCGAAATGTCACATGTTAGTATAACTCTCAACTGGCAAAGTTCTATTATAGATTATATGGTAAATGGCACACTCCCCACTGAAAGATTAGAGTCTGTAAAGCTCCAAATAAAGGCAGCATACTACTACATGTGGAACAACATTCTCATTTGAAGATCCTACACCGAACCACATCTCTGTTGCCTAGCGCCTCCCGATGACCTAAAAGTTCTAAGCTTAATCCACGAAGACGTTTGTGGAAATCATTCCAGAGGCCGATCCTTAGCACAGAAGGCTCTTAACGTAGGCTATTATTGGCCTACTATGCACCAAGATGCTAAGGAGTTAGTACAAAAGTGCGACTGTGCCAATGCTACAAGCTGGTACCAGCACTGCCTGTCAGCGAACTACACCCGCAGACAAGTCATTGGCGTTCGTCTGGCCATAAACATCTAGGGAGTTCATCTGGCCATTTTCCCTTCTTATGGGAGAATAATTTCTTGAGGCAGTCGAGGATCGTCTTATTGGATGCTTCGACCTGCCCATTACCTTGAGGATATCTTGGCGTGGACATGTGTTGCTTGATGCCATACTTTTGGAAGAACTTCGCCAAATCTTTGTCCACAAATTAAGGGCTGTTGTCGGTGACGATGGACTGAGGGATGCCAAATTGGCAAATGATGTTCCTCCATATGAAGCGTTCTATGTCCGTCTGAGTTGTGGTTGTCATGAGCTCTGCTTCTACCCATTTGGTGAGGTAATTGGTGAGACGGCCAAGTAGTAGCACTCTACTGCCAAACATTGAGCAGAACAACAAGGAGATGACCACAAGCTTAGATCTGGCAGAGAAGAAGCGCTAGCAGACCATCACTCGCATCGCAACCCACCAGCAGCAACTCTTTTCTAGCTACAACAAAAGGGCCAAGATCCGGCAATTCTAACCCAGAGATCTAGTCCTAAGGAAAGCCTTCATCACTAATTGCGGAGAAGTCTCCAAAAACGACAAAGGGATCGAAAAGCAGAGTAGACAGTAAGGGTAATTACACTCTCGCCACCATGAACGACAAAGGGATCGAAAAGCAGTGGAACACCTATAATATGAGGAAGTACCATATATGACCTCCTGTTACATCAAAGCCTAAAGAACTCAAGCAGCTTAACGGGCACCACCTCACGAGCCAAGGATTATCCAGTTATTATGCAGTCTCTCTTTACAACTAAGTTTTCGTTCGTTTCACTCGTTTTTTAATGAGGAACACATAAGTAATTTACAACTTGGTTCGATTACATGTTTACAACAACTAATTACCCCTGCACTTCAAAAGAAGACCTCAAGGACTCATTGCAGAAATTGCACCTCTGGAGGGACCAACCATGCTCTCTAGTGCGAAAGGGTAAACCAATTCCCCGACACCCACATGGTTCTGCCCTTTAAAACGGGAGGATAAACTCTACACTCCGAATATCCAGAGGTGGATGAGTCCGGCTGCCCAAGTATAACTAGATGCACGATGGCTTGCGCCGGGATTCCTAGAAGTAGCCAAAATGGCATTTTTCAAGGCTTAGCTAACTGAAAGATTTTGGGTGTCTTGGCCTAATCTGTGGGAACCGGGCCCTAGAGACGGAGGAGGCACATATCGCAATACGCCCTATGGATGGTTGCCCTAGAACCCTAAAGCTACTACCGAGTGCACTAAGTTATCCTACAATTTTAGGAAGACTGCCTATGGCTTGCCTTTTGAGCAGTAAAGCTGCGCTAGACTTATACAACCGCACATTCTTGTGAAAAGGTCACTACTGCAAAATGTCTTAGAGTGTCAGTGGGTGGTGTCGGTTTAATTTAATATAGTGTCGGACAAGACAGTTGCGACACTAACTGAATATGACGTCGGATTTACTGTCGCTTATAAGCGTCATAAAATACTAGTGTCGCTTTTAAATCAACGTAAACATACATTTTAATATTTTTAAATACTAGTGTCGCTTTTAAGCGACATAAAGTATAAGTGTAGGGACAAACGATTGGAAGAGCTTTTTCAGTGAGTGTTGGCGTTGATTTTAACCAACGTAAAAGATTCCTTATTTCGACGCCACATCCAAGTGCACTGACATGTCAGGCTCAAGTCGGTTTGAACCGACGTAAACTTGTCCTATTTCGAGGCCGTTTGCTATGACTGTTAAGGACATGTCAGTTTTAGCCGACGCAAAGTTGTCCTTATTTCGACGCCACACAAACTTGTCCTTATTGTTTTTTAAAAACATGCATCAGTTCTGAGCGACATAGATTTTAGTTTTTTTAAAATATTTTAAAACCCAGT
This sequence comes from Malus fusca, assembly GCA_035220775.1. NCBI lineage: Eukaryota > Viridiplantae > Streptophyta > Magnoliopsida > Rosales > Rosaceae > Malus > Malus fusca. Next base: position 30,214,604 of record CM069069.1, read on the forward strand.
GTTGGTTGTAAGCGACAGAATAATGGTCTTTATATACTTTCCCCCGTGTTTTCTTCTTCCCCTCTTGCATTTTTCTTATTCGTTCTTCCAATTTCAAACCCTCCCCATGTTTTTTCTCTTGCACCTTTCTTATTTGTTCTTCCTACTTCATTTGTTCCTTCTTCACAATAGTAAGTTTTTCTTGCTTCTAATATTTTTATTTTCTCCACTTATGTTTAATTTTTATTTACAATTTATTTTTGTAGTGAATTTATTTGAGCTGGTTGAGTACATAAAGATTTGATCGACGACGGAATTCTTCCATAATTCAAGTTTCTATCACTAAATTCTTTAATTTTTAAATTGTATAATACACAAGTTTATTTATTTAAAAGTTCTAATTTAAGTACTTAGATAAATTTCTACTATTTTTGTTAAATTAATAAATATTTAGTCGAATGAATTAATTTTGTCACTTGAATTGTTATGAGAAAATGGAAATGAATAATATTTATAAGCATTTATGTGAAATTGACATATTAAATATAACATAAACTTATAATATTTAGTAATATAAGAATATATTATGTTAAATTAATTTGTTTTGCACTCTAATTGTTATTTTAATTTGTTTTTGTTGTTATTTTGATAACTTTGATAACTTTTGGTTGTTATTTACTAGAATGGATTAGATGAACATAATTTTGATAACTTTTTGTTGTTATTTTAATTTGTTTTTACTATAATAGGTGTTGAAAATTAAAAGATTGCAATCGTGATAGAGTTCGAGGGATGAAAGATAGAAATTGAAAATTCTAATAGTTATGCCTACATGATAGGGATTGAAAGATTGTAGGCATCTTAGTGTCAACGTAATATTTTGCCCTCGTAAAGTGGTAAAATATGGACAGGAGGCATTTGTTGATTAGACACAATCTTGATGTTATGCATATCGAGAAGAATATATGTGATAGTGTGGTGGGAACATTGCTAGATATAGAAAAGTCTAAAGATGGATTAGCTGCACGTGCAGATCTTGAAGTCTTGAACATAAGACGTAGTCAACACCCATGTAGAGAAGGAAATAGAACATTTCTACCTCCAGCATTATTCACGTTGAAAAGAGAAGAAAAAACTGCGTTTTGCAAAGTGTTGTCTACCATTCGGGTCCCCGATGGATATTCTTCAAATTTTATCGCGATGTGTGCACGTGAATGAACAAAAAATACATGGGTTGAAAAGTCACGATTGCCATGTTTTAATGCAGCAATTACTCCCGCTTGCAATACGCCCGGTTTTGCCTAAAGCTGTTACTATGGTATTATTAGAGTTAAGTGCAATTTTCAGACAGTTGTGTAGTAAGAATGAGTCTGAGGAAGGATTCAAGCAACTGAATTCAAGAATTTCCTTGACATTATGTCAACTTGAAAAAATATTCCCTCCTGCATTTTTTGATATAATGGTGCACCTTCCAGTTCACTTGGTAGATGAAGCAGCTTTTCCAGGGCCTGTTTAATATAGATGGATGTATCCAATTGAACGGTAATTAATAATTTTTTATAATTTTTTTACAATTGTAGTCATAGCTTTAATTTATAATTATAATAATAGGAAAACTAATGAAAATGGCTTGAAAACTTTGAGTTTTAATGATAAGGACAAAATAAAGGGTAAAGTGAATAGTACCAGGATTGACTTTTTAGTGTAAAAATGTGGTTTTTCGTTAAAGTGAACAGTACCGGGTGCTTTTCGTTAAAGTTCCCTATAATAATTTGTGTTTCGTTTATAATTGTAGGTATTTGCAAACGTTGAAGCTCTATGTTCGTAATAAGGGTCATCCTGAAGGTTCTATTGCTGAAGCATATTTGGTGGATGAGTGCTTGTCCTTCTATTCCATGTATCTTAGAGATGTCAAGTCTCGTCGCATCCGTAGAGGCCGAAATGAAGATGGTATTGGACGTGGAGTGTCTGGTGGGTTATCAATTTTTTACTCCAAAGGATGTTATATGGGTTCAGGAGAAAATGTGGAGCTCGATCTAAATGTTCTTGATCAGTGCCATAGATACATTCTAAATAATTGTGATGAAGTTAACCCATTTAGAAGGTAAGAATGTTTAATCTTACGTCTTAATGTTTTATTGGTTTTCTTAACTTTGAAAAATTAATTATCTAAATTTGGACATAAATGCCCAGGCAACATGAGGAATTCTTAAAAATGAAACATCATCGAGAAAGGTTAACTATGTGACAAATTCAGGAGCTAAGCAAGAAAGAATTTCCAGAATGGTTCAAGCAACATGTGAGTTGATACAACAATCACATCATTTATTTATATTTTTACATTTTAATTATAACATGATTATAGTTATCATGTCAACTTTTATCATCATTCTTATTACAGATGAATTCAAGATGTCATTCTAATGACACGTTGATATCTCAAGACTTGCATTGGCTAGCTAATTATCCTAGCATGGTTGTGAGTAGATATAAAAGTCATATTGTTCATGGGTTCAGATTTCGTATAAAATATGTGGATGACAAGCATAAGAATCAAAATTGTGGTGTCTTTGTACCTGCAAATGTTCCTGGTGCAATAGGGTAAGTGAATTGTTATGGCAGAGTTGTAGATATGTTCGAGGTTAAATATTGTGGTCATGCTAAGCCAGGAGATAGGGGTCGAGCTGTGATGTTATTTAAGTACGAATGGGTTAATAGTGAAAGTCCACGAGGAATGAAGACTAATCAATATAGATTTACTATGGGGAACTTCAATCGATTAGGATTTAAAGAGGATCCATTCATATTATCATCACAAGAATTACAAGCATTTTACGTCGAGGACAGAATTGAAAAAGATTGGCACGTAGTTGTTCGAACGCAGCCACGGGATTTGTTTGACGTATTAGAGAATATTGATACAATTGAAGATTACGCGATACCAAATTTGGATGATCAGATACTTGACCATGAAAATTTCCATACAAGGGTTGGCGTGGAAGAGACTCCTTTTCATGAATCATTACCGTTGCCTACCCAGTTCGCTAGTAATGCCAATGCCGACGACGACACGACATATGATGACATGGAATAAATATATTAACTATTTTATGTGTTTTAAGTATTAATTAGACAATATTTTTGTTTTTTATTACGTATATGGTTTAAGTTCAATTTTATTTATTAAAATCTTAAAATGTTATATGAGATAACCAAAAAAAAAAAAAACTCGATATTTATTTTTTATGGGTTAAACTATTTTTTTTTAAAAACTATTTTGCTATCGCTTTTAGGTGACAGCATGGGTGAGATAGTGTTGGATAAAACCGACGTGAAGTGGACTTGGGAAGAGCACTTTCAATTAGTCACTTCGTAAGGGCAGTAAAGTGTGTCAGAAAGTGGTTGTTTAATTTAATGTGGCAGTAAAGTGTGTCGGTGGTAGTGTCGGTTTAAACCGACACCAAGTTTAACTAAACCAACGCAACGACCACATCATTAAAGCTTGTCAGACCATAGTGTCGATTTTAAGCGACATCAAGATTAACTAAAGCGACGCCATGTAAATTTCAATTAACTATGCCAGAAAGTTGTTGTTTGATTACATGCAGCAATAAATGTGTCAGTGGTGATGTCGGTTTAAACCGACACCAAGTTAAGCTAAAGCAACGTTGGTTCATTAAATTTTGTCAGAATTGGGCGGATTTGATTTTATCAGTAAATTTGTCAGTGGTGGTGTCGGTTAGAACCGACACCAAGTGTAGCTAAACCGACGCAACGTTTGGTTCATTAAATTTTGTCTGAAAGTAGGTGGGTTTAATTTTATCAGTAAATGTATCAGTGGTGTTGTCGGTTTAAAGCGACACTAAGACTCACTTATTTCGACGCCAGTAAGTTTTAATGCGACGTCAGTGACTTAATGTCGGTTTCAACCGACGCCAACGTAGCATCCATAATTAAACCCCTTTTTTTCCCATTTTCGCCCGCGCTTTCTTTTCTTCCCAAATTTCAGTCTGTCCATCCCCCTCCCAATTTTGTCCGTTTTTCTACTCCTTCTCGCTTTTCACTTTTTAGTTTTTTACTTCTTGCAAATTGTTTTGCTATGGATCTTTTTGAAGATGAACATGTTGTTGAACCCCAATTCGAAGAGGAAGAAGTCGAAGGTGGTCCATTTTTAATTTATTATGGTTTTTAGTTTTAGTTTTTTGTTTTGTAGTCTAACTAGTATGATGCCTAAATTGAAAATTGTTTTTTTGTTCTTGGTTTTTAATTGTTTTTTCTTTGTTTATAAGGAACAACTCAACGAGGACGGGGACCCTCGATTCCCAATTGGAAGGAACAAGTTTGTTGTTTTGATGCGTTGGGAAAATGCATTAGTGAAAATTCGAGTGCTTTTTCAAAACATGTAGCGGCAGAGGTAAGAGATAATAGACATATGCCGTTGGTGAGTCATTGGCGTAAAATCAAGGAAGATCGCAGAGAAGCTTTCTGGAATAGAATAAAGGTATAAATATTTTTTTGTTACTAGAAGAGAGTATAATAAGTGAGTGTTTATAGTAATAATTAATTTGTTTGATTTTTTTTATGCATACATGAAACTATTATTTTTCAAGAAGAGGATATGGCGAAAATGCCAATGATTCGGCACATGACACTTCATATTGCGGAGCATGCGCATAAGGAGTATAGAAATAAATTTAAAAAAAATATTATACTGGTAAACCAGTCGAGGAGCACCAGAAAACACCTGCTAATGTGGATCATCGACAATGGGCTGATTTGGTGTCCCATTGGAATAAAGAAAAAGCGAAGGTAAACTTTTTATTATTTATTTTATTAAAGCTTGAAATGTGTTTAATAAATAGTTTTTTTTAGGAGATTGCTGCAAAAAATAAGTATAATCGGCGGTTGAAAACGATGAACCACACAACCGGTGCAAAATATTTTGCAAGAGTTCGGGCAGAACTTATAAGGGTTGTACATTTTCAACAATTGTAGATATTTTTAAATTTAATATATTAGTGGTAGAAATTTATTTTTAATTTGATGGTTGGTGAAAATTGTTCTTTATTTTGTTGACTTATAATTATAGCGGAAAAAGCATGGGAAGGAGGCGGATCCTGTTTCGTTTTTTCGTCACTGTCATACTCGAAAGGATCGCACTTGGATTGATGAAACGTCGGAGTGCACTGGGGTAATTGATTTTTTCTTTGTAGTGTATCATTGTTGTTAAATTTTATTATCTATAGTTGAATTCTTATTTTAAAAAAATTTATTGCAAGGCAACTATGGAGGGGAATATTCAAACTATGATTGAGTCTGGGCATGAAGATGGTGATGAGCTTAGGACCCGAGTTTATGTGGAGACGATGGGTCCTGAGCGTCATAATAGAGTACGAGGGTATGGACATGGGGTGACTACGGATATGGTGTTGTATGCATCTTCCTCAACTTCTACTTCTAATTCTTCTAGAAGATCATCCAAGAGTTCAGTGGCAATGTTGTTGACTGAGAACAATGAATAGAGAAGGAAGGAAGAAGTTTATGCTAAATGGTTGGTAGATCTAGAATTTAAGCTTGAACAAACATGCAGCCACCATTAGGAACAGAATCAACTGGTTAAGTTGTTACTGCAAAAATTCCAGCCACCACCACCGTATAGCCCGGGAACCCAACAGTCAGGCCAGGGTCAGCCTCCTCCTTCATATCCATGCCCACAAGGAACCCAACAATCACCCCAAAATCAGCTTCCTGGTGCACCTGTATATTCGTATACAGGCTATAATCAGCAACCTCCATATCCGATGTATCCGATACATCCCATGGCATACATGCAGCAGCCACCCATGGCTTACATGCAGCAGCCACCCATGTCATACATGTAGCAGCCGCCATATCAAATGCCTGTATATCAACCCGAGATGCCTTCTCATGATGGGATTTGCCCGGATGTTCCAATTGGAGGTTTTTCTGGAATGCTTACAGGTGGTCCATTAGATGTTGACATGGCGAGGTTTATTGGATCACAATGAGGATCTCAACAAGGAACTCGAGAAGGAACGGGGTCACATTCGGGCTCCGGTTTTGCTGAGTAGTGTGTGGTTCGCTTTCTTGTCGGCTATGTATGACACTTGTGCTAGCATTTATAGTTTCTATTTCTGTTTTTTGTATGTTGTATTTGTTATGTTGGATTTGGTGTTTGTTATGACGGATGAGTTTTTGTATGTTATGTGAAATATAAAATGTTTGTTATGAGTTTTTGTTAATGGTTGACTTGGCCTATAAATTATTTGTTGGAATTATTTTCATATAATTTTTTGTAATTGTTATTAATTAAAAAATGACGTGAAGATTAGTAAATTTTTTATTTTTAATATGTCTAGTGTCGCTTATAAGAGACGTTAACTTGAGTATTTTATTTATTTAACTCAATTGATGTCAGTTGGAAGCGACACCAACTGTGATATTTTAATTATTTATTTGTTACTTAATGTCGGTTTGAACTGACATCTTGGCGCCTTTCGATGTCGCTTATAATCGACGTCAGTGGCAATGTCACTTTTAAGCAACGCCTTTGTTCCTTTTTATTTTATAATACTTTGCTTCATGGTGGCAGATTAAGGTGCCTAAGCGACGTCAATACCCTTTTTGTGACGGTAGCATTGGTGTTGGTTCCTATATCCGACATTGCACAATTTAATGTCGGATTTTGCCCAATAATCCGACAATAAGTGGTGTTTCCTATTGTTTTTAATCCAACAGTAATATCCCATTTTGTAGTAGTGGGTTAAACAAGCTAGCGTGCATATACGAAGTTTACCCACTGTCGACATGCTATGTAGTCGAGAAGTTTCACCTCTGCCAAGCGCGGAACGACCTGCACCAAGTCCTAAAGTGTTGTGATACTTGCTACGCAACCTACGGAATTGGAGAAAGCCAAGGTTAATAGTCTAGTGTTTATGCGGACTTGTCTGCTTCTATAATTAAGGCGTCTAGCTGCCAACCCTACGGCTAACAACTTTGCAAAGTTCTACACTAACACCTACGACTGCATAGGCTATGCAGGCCTATCTACTTATAGAAAAGTAGCACGCCTGCCACTGGTCTATACAGTATAAAGATTAGGGCATGAATAAAAGAAGCGAAGATGCAGAAAAGCGAAGGAAACAAGTTTATTAAATTTTCTAGCAAAATTGATAAACAACTAGCAAAAGACCGAAGGAGTTCAAGCAAAGCAAAACCAACAAGGAAAACAAAGAAAATCCTAAAGGCTCCCTAGGAGACTACTCTTCAGTAGCTTGGACATCCCACGACTACTCGATCGCCACACCTTCAACAGCCGCGACGCTCTTAGCAGCGGCACCATCCGGCTCTTCACCCCCAGCTGCCCCAGCCTGGGCACCAACCTCTCCGACTACTTCACCAATAGAGGACTCAAAAGTGAAGGCAAGCAAGTCTTCCGAAGAAATAGAGAAGGTCTCGAAGTCTTTACCAGAAAACTCAAAGTCAAACAGCCGCCCAAAGAGATGGTCTACATAACCCAGCTTGTAGAAATCAGCTTGACTCTGAGTAAGCAAAGCCTCTAACCCAGCCTTCTCACCCTTCAACTGCTCATTCTCCTCGACCAGACAAGCACGGACCCGCTGCAGCTCCTCCACTTCTTTCTTCAAACTGTCGTTGATCTTCAAAGCACCTTGGAGTTCCAACACTTAGGCTCAAGCCTATCAACAACCTTCTTGAAGTGGATCACTTAGTTGTAAGCAGCGATCAATTCTTCATCCTTTGTGTAAGCAGTAGAGAGAAGCTCAAAGACAGCACGCTCAAGGTCTTGAATCTGAGGTATGTAACACTCGATCTCCTTCTCTGCACTTTCATACTTTACTTGGATCGCGTCAAGCCTAGTCTTCGAATCCACGATCTCTTGGTGAGCGGTCTCAAGCTGCAAAGAATTGGAGATAGAGATATTAGACCCCTTTAAAGCAGCAAGCTCAGATATTAGACCCTGTTACAACTAGAGATAAGCAAGGAATTACTTCACGTTCGTAAGTGCGATGCATACATGTCAACCAGATTAATTAATTAAATGGAAACTAGCTTTTTCACGTTAATAGGGAAGGTGTATTGCAACGGACCAGAAAGAATGTAATCCACAAAGATGCGATGTGCTTCCTCAGTCGGATGAGTTCTATCCCAGAAGAGATGGTTGCTTCTATTGGTGCAGTACGTTGCAAATGGCGGGCATGGAGCATCCGCATTAAGCTTCCCAAGACCACAGCATGCAGCTTTAACGTCAGCAAAGCCTGATTAAATTAATATAAATATATAAGGCATTAAGATAATCTTCCTTTTGGACTGTTAATTTGGATCATTAATCATGCGAACTGTTATTTGACTGAATTTAAACGTCAGCTTGTCCGTCAAGAAAATGTTATCTGACCACTCGAATTTAATTTAACGTGTACTAGAAGAAAAATATTGTATGTCATTACCGTAAGCTGTTGGATTCTGAATGAAGTTGTGCATGAGGGTGTAACCATCGATGTAGGAGTAGTTTCCGCCCCTGAGCTCTGACTTCAAGTTCCTCAACATCGATATAAGAACTTGATTGTACTTAGCTGACGGTTGATTTATGTCTGCTTTGCATTCTTGATCTGTTCTCTCGTTTCTTTCCAATGGGGTGCATCCGATAAGCCCAATCCCAACGATTACAAATTTACGAGCGCCATAATTATATAGCCGCTGCGAAAAGATGATTAAGCCGCATAAACTTAATCAAGAAAAGTGTGATATAGCATGCATTGATAATTGAAAGGAATTATTTTGTTAATCACCTTCACTTGTTGTTTAAGTGTGAGAACCATGGAATTAACATACTGCTGAGGTGTGCTCCTATTATTAGTGGAGGTGTCAAAGTATGTATAGATGTCATTGCCTCCAGTGACAATGGTGAAGAGATTTTGACAGGAGGTTTTTTGCTTTGGAGGCTCTTTCTTCACTGACAAATAATAGTCTACTTGTTCTCCCAAAGATATTGACTGGGGCTGATCAGACAAAGAAAAATAATTAAATTGATTAATATTGTCAACATTATTAATGTAATTATATATACTCACACATATGTACATATATATACATGGAGTATGATTCTCTCGCTTCCTATTCCTCTCCCCTTCTCTCCCCTCTCGTCCTCTCTCACTTTCCATTTTGTCTCTCTCCTCTATAAAAAAATTAATATAAAATATGGACGTGTCATAATCATGACCGTTCAAATAAGAGTTGAGGAAAGGAGAGAGAAAAATATGGGAGAGAATCCTACTTCTATATACACACACATACACATGGATACATATAGCTGTGTTTTGACTTACATGTTGTCTTTGAAGATTTTAGCAGCTCCAGAAGCAAAGTTAACACCATTTAGGAAGAGGGTATAGCTCTTGTTCAAGTTAGATGCCATAGAGAGATATGGTGGTAGGGTAGGTAAGCCCATTTTCTCAGCTGCCCAAAATTCAAAAATTGAATGATGTTATCATAATAAAGTGTTCTCAATACACATAATACAAAAATAAAAATAAAATAAAACTAATGAAAAGGGTTTGAAAACTTTGAGTTTTAACGAAAATAACAAAGAGGTGTTGTAAGTGAATAGTATCAGGATTGACTTTTTAGAGTAAAAATGTGTTTTTACATTAAAGTGAACAGTGCTAGGAGCTTTTCGTTAAAGTTCCCTAAAAATAAAACTAGATATGTGTCAAACCGGGCGTGACTGATTATGGTTGCATAATATCATTGTGTTAAAGAAACGTGACTTTTGTTCAATAAGAAATGACTTGGATAATTACGTTGAACGGTTATGATTACTAATTATTGGTTATATCCATGCACAGTATTAACATAAGTATTCCATTTGATTTGCATGCATTCATTTGAGAAAATTAACAGGCAGGCGACTTCAAGGTCTTTGTGCCTCGTTGATGAATTTGGTAAAGGTACTCTTACAGAAGGTTAGTCTTCCACACTCCCTCGCAAATAAGAAAAAATTCTTGGTCTGAGTTTAGCAGTTGCATTATTGCGTAATGTTCTCATTGTTGTTTCTATGAACTACTTGGTTTCATATGATGACCCCCCAAAGGTTTCAGGCTCCTCTTCATACCATGAGGATCTCGTTACAAGTACTATCTATTTCTTCCAATTGAAGGTCATTTTGTATTGAGCTTTGCAATTTATTTTGTAGGTTCTGGTGTGCACTCATGTGACTGAGTTATTCAGTGAGAGTTGTTTACCTAAAGTAAGTAAAGCTTGAGTTACTATACAATACTTCCATACTTGAATTGCGTGAATGAAGGGTTATATCTTTTCGTTCTTATTTTAGTCCAAGAATATCAAATTTTACACGTATTCCTGGGTCAAAACAGTTTTAACTGCGTCTTAGACTCAAATTATCAGATATAGCTTTATGAAGTATACAGTAATTATTAGCAACCTCTCTGATTCCAAGCTCATGGATATGTTGATTTTCTATGTTTCACTGCTGTTCAATGCAATTTTTATATTTAATGTTTGTAATTTCACTTTTCATTTCTTGCAGGCTAGTTCCTGGGCATGCACTTCTTAGCTACCGGTGAGTATTGTGATAGAGCTTGACCAAATATATACATGTATATTGTGTGTACTTGTATATGTATGTGTGTGTGTCTGTAGAGAGAGAGAGAGAGAGAGAGAGAGAGAGAGAGAGAATTTGAATGCTAAGGTTTTAATAAAGAACTTGCTTGGTTCAACTGCGTATCAGCTACGGATCAGCAATACCAGGGTTTAATCCCAAAACTGAATCTGTGATTCAGAATTGAAAACATGACATTAGTAACACTTCCCCTGCAAAACCATGAGATGGAATGTGGCAATTCTACAATACGACGGAATAACAATTTTCAATCATATATTTCTGTTTTAATTGTACAAGTTTCTGTATCTTTATGATATTTTTTTCCCCTTAATTCAATTGCAGAATGTAGTGGGCAAGATGCTGGCGTTTGATTTTCGCAAAGGCGATGTAGGCTTGTTTTTTCAGGATTTATTTCCAACTGAGCCTTAAAAAAGTACTAAAGGTAATTAAACCCGAAAGTTATTACTTTATCTTCTTCTTTTTTTCCAGTAAACTTTATGCTTTCCAGATAATTTTCCCACAATTGTGAATGCAGAAAGATAAAAAGTTGTATCTGGTTGGTAATTTATGAGGACTGAAGCATTGTCTTAACCGTCGATGGATGACAACGATATCTTCCCGTCTCCTTCCAAGAGAAAGGTTGAATCATTGGAAGTGTTCTTGATTTATATGAGTTATGCAATATGAAGATAGAGAGGGGATTGAACGATGCAAAAGGAATGAATGTTCTTCTTCTCTCTTGAAGAAGTTGCAGAGAGGAATATATTTCTCTTAATGGAAAATTGAGCACACACACGTGCATTTCATGACTGTTAGCCTTAGCTAGATCCACACACATCACATTTGATCTCAGCCACACATCTAGCTAATTTCTAGGATCACTACACATGACTATTTTAGCCTTACATATTGGAGCCTCACACTTGTCATTCTAAAAGACTAAGTGCATACACAATTAATCATTCAAGGCTTCTTATTTACTAATCAGCTCATTACTTACAATCTAAAAAAAAAACATAATTATGGATGGGTAAAGAATTTCGAATGGTAAGTTTATAAATAATAAATGTGTTATAATTACTTAAATATGGTAAGTTTTAAAAATAAAGACTTATATTCGATTTTGAAAACCATTCAAGTTAAAATCTAAAAACAATCTTATTGAAGTCCTAAAATATAAAAGCCCCTATATTATATATAATATGTGTAAATGTGTACGTTATGGACTTCGTCATACGTAACCTTATAAATAGTTTGTTTTCATTCTTGCCCCTGGTAATATACTGTGACAAAGTCTATTTGCTAAATATCCTACTAGGCATAGCTAGAAAAAAAAAATATTAACCTACAGAATGGTTGATGCTTGTGCATATTATTATTTACCACATATACGTGCAAATTATAAACTACAAAATTTCTTCCAATTCAGACCTTTGGTTTGTTTGAGCAGTCGGATCCTAGACATCATGTGATAACCCGTCCCTAATTTTACGAACTTATTAATTTTAAAAGAATGAATTGACAAAAATGCCCTAGAGACGAGGTTGTTGACTTTCGTTGACCGTCTTTTCGTGACACGTACGAGCCACTATTTTACCGTACTCTCAGAGCACTCGACGATACAAACTTGTGGCGCAAGCGGAATCGAAATCAAAGTTACGATAGAGATTTTACTGAACTACGAATCCGAAAAATACTTTTTTGAAAATTTCTATTTGATATTTTATATATTCCTTATAATTATTATATTATTATATTATTATTTTAATAACTTTTAGAGGGATATTTTAATTATTTTAATAATTTTTTTGGCCATGGGGACCACATCTCACAACTCTCCACTCCTCTCTTGCCGCTTGTCTACCTCTCCAACTCTCTGGAAATCTCTCTCACTCTCATCTCTCTTGGTTCTTTGTCTCTCTCACTCTCTCGAACCCGTTCTTCTGTCTGCAACTTCGATTTGCCGTGAGGCCGAGGTCGCCACCACCACCTAATCTCAACACCACCAACCTGCACACATTGTCCCTCTCTTTGATTTAAATCAGAAAGACAAAAAACGAAGCTCCGATCTCGAACCCATGTCGTACAACCCAAGCCTAGTTTTGGTGGGTTAATTTTCCGACAATGGTGAGTCTAAAAAACAACTTAAATTTTGGTGGATCGTGTTTTGGTATGTATTTCTAGCTTTTCTAAGGTTTTTGGTGGGGGTTTTGGTACATAAATGGCACATGGGAGAATTCCCCAGTTTTTCGGTCAGTAACTTAGCCTTTGTAGGCTTTTTCCGGCCAACTTCGGCTATGGCTCAGCCCCACTTAGGTAGATTCTTGTTCCTTATGCTCTAAGCTTCACTTTGGCTTTTGAATCATAGAAAATGGTTGAGTTTTGGTCCCGTTATGGGCCTTTGAAGTTTTATGGCCATCCTTTGCAATTACGGCTTTCTTATTAGCAGAAACCGGCCAACTCGTGAGTTCAATGGGTCAACTCGACCCGACCATAAGAAAAAAGGCCTAAGCCGAAACTTGGCCTAAACCTGGCCCAAACCTTTGGGCCGTTGTTCAAGCCCGTCCCAATTCCAGAATGGGCTCTGATACCTTTGGACCGTTTTTCTGGTCGAGTTGAGTTGACCCATTGAACTCACAAGTTGGCTGGTTTCTGCGAAAAAGAAAGCCGAAATCGCGAGGATGGCCAGAAAACTTCAAAGGCCCATAACGGGACCAAACCTCAACCATTTTCTATGATTCAAAAGCCAAAATGAAGCTTATAGCATAAGGAACAAGAATCTACATAAGTGGGGCTGAGCGGTGGCCAGAGTTGGCCAAAAAAAGCTTGCAAATGCCAGGTTCCTTGCCGGAAAACTGGGGAATTCTCCCTCGTGGCATTTATGTACCAAAACCCCCACAAAAAACCTTAGAAAAGCTAGAAATACATATCAAAATTGTCACATCCTGGCCCAGGCCCTCACCACATCCCGGGCTCGACTCCGTCGTAGCACGATATTGTCCACTTTGGGCCTCGACCACGCCCTCACGGTTTTGTTTCTGGAACTCACACGAGAACTTCCCAGTGGGTCATTCATCATGGGATTGCTCTCACGCGAACTCGCTTAACTTCGGAGTTCCGATGGAAACCGAAGCCAGTGAGCTCCCAAAAAGCCTCGTGCTAGGTAGAGATGGGAATATACATATAAGGTTTACAGGATCCACACACCTGGGCGATGTGGGATGTCACAAAAACACAATACACCAAATTTTAAGTTATTTTCGTGACTCACCATTGTCGGAAAATTAACCCACCAAAACTGGGCTCGGGTTGTACAACATGGGTTCGAGATCGAAGCTTCATTTTTTGTCTTTCTGGTTTAAATCAAGGAGACGGACGAGGTGTGCATGTTGGTGGTGTTGAGATTAGGTGGTGGTGGCGACCTCGGCCTTACGGCCGATCGAAGTTGTAGAGGAAAAGACATGTTCGAGACAGAGTGAGAGACAGAGAACCTGGAGAGATGTGAGCGAGAGAGATTTCCAGAGAGCTGGGGAGGTAGACACGGGGCAAGAGAGAAATGGAGAGTTGTGAGATATGGGCCCCACGGCCAGAATAAATTATTAAAATAATTAAAATATCCCTCTAAAATTATTAAAATAATAATATAATAATGATAAGAAATATATAAAATATAAAATATAAAATAGAAATTTTCACAAAAGTATTTTTCGGATTCGTAGTTCCGTAAAATCTCCATCATAACTCTGATTCCGATTCCGCTTACGCCTACATGTTTGTATCGTCGAGTGCTCTGAGAGTACGGTAAAATAGTGGCTCATAGGAGTCACGAAAAGATGGTCAAAGAAAGTCGACAACCTCGCCTCTAGGGCATTTTCATCAATTCATTCTTTTAAAATTAATAAATTAGTAAAATTAGGGACGGGATGTTACAACCTACCCACCTTAAAAAAAAAATTGTCCCTGAAATTAGAAATAACTAGCTATACATAAAATACTCGAAGATAGAAAGAAAATATATATAAAGAGGAAATCAAGTTAGAGCGGTTGCATAAAAGAGAATGTCATTCCGTCGTTATCAGATTGCAATGATTCCTCTTTCATGCCTCCAAACTCAAACTTTCCATCTCCTTCAGTACAATACTATAATATAATACTTTTATAAAAATATAAGGTCAAAAATAGATATAGAATAATATAACGTCAAAATACATATATACAATAACGTAGAATTAAAATAGTTGTACTGAAATCAAAACTAAACATATAAAAATTTCACCTACGCACTCATAGTGTCACGTACTCCAAAGAAAATAAAAATACTAATGTAAACGGGCCTACTTGTTAAGGGAAATAATGAGATGTATAGTGGGATTTCTAGTGACTAGCATGCATATACAATTCTAAATTTATATACATAAGCAACAGAAGCATATTATCACATATTATCAAAGCTATAGTCATGCAAATCCCCTTCAAGAAGCATAGTTTCATATATGATGCATCTAACAAAATATTGAAGAACAAAGTGAAGGTTGAGTTTTATACCTCTTGATCTAGACGTTAGACCAAGGATGGACCACCTCCGAGCTCTTTGTTCTTGGAACTCCTTGAATCTAGCCTCCCTCCTTGATTCCTCCACCTTGATAGATTTGGAACTCCTTTGATTCTCCTCTAGTCTCCAAAGTAGAAGACCTCTAAAGATACACACCCACAAGTGTAGTGAGATGGATGTTGGAATAACCAAAAGGAGAAGAGATGATTAGCTATATCTCTCTTTGGTGGCCGGCTATGTATGTGTGTAGAGAGAGAGATACTTGTTTTATCTCTTGTTGAAAAGTTCACACAAAAAGCCCTTATGAAACATTTTCATTAAACTCCCTTTATAAAGGTAAAAGAAGTAAGTCAACAAATTGACACTTTCTCTCTCTTCTTTCCTCATCCTTGGCCGGCCACTAAGTGTTGATTTGGGATTTGGGTTTTTATCATTTCAAGTCATCCTATACTTGAATAAAAAGCCCAATGGGTTTGGGCTCGATGGGCCCGAGTGAACCCGAACTTTTCTTTAAGCCCGAAACGATCTTTCATCGCTTCTATGATATCTTTAGACTTTCTAATTAATCATAACACCTAATTAATCCAATTAATTAATTCCATCATCCTTTATTTGTCTCACCACAAGAGTGTATCGGTGTACAATCATTTTAGGTTCTAATTAACGAGGCACTGAGGTGATTATTACCAATCCAATTGATTAGTATTTATCCAATCACTTATTGAATTAAAACTTACTTTTAATTTTCCTTCTTCTTTGATGACTACTTATTTAATCATCTAGAAGAACCCACAAGCCATGAGTGACATCTAACCTTATATCATGGCTACCCAAGCTAATGTAGAATTTGGTCGGAGAACCTATTCAGTTGGAATTACAATGTAATTCAATCCTTCTCTAATACAATACTCACAATCACATTACTAGGGTATGAATACTTAATGTCAAACCCCTAATGTGATTATACTTAGTTTTATGATTCAATTGAGTCACATAGGAACGCCTTCCATCATTACGCTCGATACTTCAGCCGAAGATTCCCGAATCATATCTTAGAGTATTCTTCCTCTCGTAATGAGGATTAGAGATCCCTTGTTGATCATTCACATGCCTCTGAGAATAAATCACTGACCCCAACAATGCATAGAACACATCCAAGATGAGATGTGGTCACGTCTCATTATCAAATGATCAGCAACGTATCCCCAAGACAACTATGATGTCTTAGGTCAAAGGATTGCTTACATTATTCCAACCAGTAGAGTTACTTGCTTGACATGTGAGTAGACCTCCATGCAAGTATTGTTGTTTGATTGTATTCAGTGAACTCATTCCCTTAATGAGCACCTACATACTTGTCTTAGTGTCACTACAGGAATGGCTTGACATTTTCCATCCTTCCCATTTGAAGCAGACATAGTACGTACTAGTTTATACGGATTATTAGCATCCCTCTAAAAATGCTATGACTAGGAACCTTTTTGGACATTATGGTTATGTGAAGAAGGTCTCTGTAATCTAACATCTTTAGATTACTTCTTCCATCGATCCATTGTCCATGGACTCACTAATTTTGGACATATATCGTTCATTGAGATAGTCCTAATAAGTGACTTTGCCTTTTGCTGTATTAGAGTTATCTATACATACAGACATTGTCCTGAAAGGTTTCTTCCAAAGATTGACTTTTAGGGCATAACTCCAACAACTTGCCCACTTGCTTAACGAATCCAACGAATAAGTTATCGATACTACAGTCTGCAGCTTGCAATACCAACAACTCACTATTGTCACAATGAGCAAGCAAATAATTCCAAAGTGGGTAATATTACCATCTTGCCTCCATAGGGTAATACGTATAAATCAACTGAGTACGTTTTGATCACACTCACGTACTACCCTTTCAGGTGACAACGTTAATATCACACAATTTTTGCTACATCGTAATCTCAATCATTCGAATACCTGTTTGCAAAACTCTATTGTCTATCATGTACTGTTTGTAGAATCTCTATACAACATCTTAAACAGTGCCATACACAAAACTGAAATTGTAACCATAGTTACATGCAACTCTAATAAAGATAAAAGTCTATTACAACCATACTAAGTTGGCAGAATGGACAAAACGCAACATGTACACTAAGGTCTGGATAGTTTGCTCAAACTGGCCGTTAGTCTAAGGGTGAAATGTGATAGTGGATAACAACTTAATACCCATGGCTTTCAAGAAGACTTCCCAAGACTTGTAAGTAAACGCGCATCAAAGGGAGATACAATAATGACATGCAATTATGTAGCTGAACAATGTAGTTCACAACGCCTTAGCAGCAGTTTTATAATGAATTTCGCTCGGGTTTAGCGAAAAACTAAGTCGAGAAGACTAAAAGAACACTCAAGAATTTGAGCGTAAAAACAAGTCCATCAAATCTAAATTACAAGATAACTGGATCGAATGCATAACATCTCGGTACAAGGGTAGCTTCTGGAATATTCAATGTAAAGATTTGTTTAGCAAAGTAATTGTTGGGTGATTAAGGAATTAATGGCCACAACTAAAATTTCAACGTCCGAGAGATTCTCCTAAATGGCTGGTCTGCTTAAAAGAAATAATTTGAAGTGAAATAGGGTAGACACGTACCCAAGGTCGACTGGAATGCCTTCCAGCACAAAGAGGTGAATATGGAATCACAGTCAGAGTAGATGCCGATCGAAATGCCAGAAAAATCTGAAAATTTCAAGAATGAGAAATTTTATTAAGTGGTAAAAAATGCAGTCCTTCTGAACCAACGGAAAGTAAGCTGACTTATCAAGTCGATCGATAATCACCAAAACAGTATCATAATCTTCACATGTACAAGATACCTCTACCGAGAACTTTATGGTGATATTTTCCCATCTCCATTTGGATACAAGAAAGTGATTATAACCACTCGAATGATTTCTTGATGATTTGTAAATAACGTCAAATTGATACTCGTGAATTCCAACTGAAATGAAATAGGAAATGCCGAAAGTGTTCACGAGTAGATATGTCTTTTGCTGTAGTAACCAGTAATTTAGTTTGCGTTGATTTGGTTTTTCCATCACCATTATCAGAAATCTAGTTCATTTCAAATGAAGATGCATTTTAGAAGTCTAAGGTTAGTACAGATTTTGGACACATTCCTCCACAGAGAAGTGCCATCCAATTTTTAAGTAAAGATGTTAATTGTTAACTCTAGGTCAGGGATAATATGGTATTGGATATACATGCCACGTAGGCAATTGCCATGTCAACGATAGCTTTAGAATTAAGTAGTCTTGGAAATACCTTGTATAAATATATTTTCCCTCTCTCATTTGTAGTCGGTTGGATATGTTGTAATAAACACTTTCTCTCTAAAGGATTTTCTGAGCTCCATCTTCTCACACAAGATTGCTTTTCATGGTCTTCCTTCCTGTTAAGATTTATATTTCTGCAATTCACACAAGATAGTTAAGATGGTATCGAGCCAGCTATGCTTGCGCGTTGATCTTGGCTAGGGTTTCCGCTGCTCTATTCAATGAAGGTTTTTGGATTTTTTTTTTCTTAAATTTTCAGATTCTTGATTTGTTCAATTTGTTTTGGGAATTTTTTTTTCCGAATCTCGAAGTCAAGTTTGCTTCTGTACAATTTGCAATTCATACATGCTAAAGGCCAATGCCAAGATAATATGTCGTATTGATTTATTTTTGTATATGGGTTGATGATTTCTTCAAGGCTGATGCCAAGAATCATATAACGATTGATAAATTAAGGTCGATAACCAGTGATTCATCTCTAGTGTTCGTCGATATTGTGAATTTCTTGTGTTTTGGAAGTTTATCTCACATATTTGTATCTGGGTATTTTCTGGGTTATTACTTTGCCTTTTGTGATTTGTATCTTGAGACATCATGTCTGATTCTATTAAGCTTGAGAATCTTTTGGGTATGCTGACCATCAAGTTGAATGATGACAATTTTATCAAGTGGAATTTTCAATTTTGTCTGTTCTTCGTGGATATGATTTTTTTTATCACTTTATTGGTGAATCTGTTTGTCCACCGAAGTATGTTCTTTCTCCTACATTGGGAGTTACTACTGAAGTTACTACTGCTTATAAAATATGGGTTAAGTACTAGTGTAAATCATCTGAAAGCTGAGTTGCATACTATACAGAAAAGGAGTGATAATGTTGATAAGTACTTGTAGAGGTTGAAAACCATTAAGGATAAGTTGCTTGCTACTGGTGAGAAAGTTACAGATAATGACATTGTTATTGCTGCCTTAACTGGTCTTCTAGCTGATTTTGATATGATTCGTACTGTAATATTGGCTAAAGACACACCCATTTCTCTCAAAGAATTCAGGGCACAATTGTTGGGGGTAGAAAAGAGTTTGGAGAATAGGATGCAATCTCTGGTTCAAAGCATGGATGCCATGTATGTTAATGGGTGAATTCCAACATCTGCTAGTGCGAATTCGAATTTTCATCCTGCCTCTAATGCATCGGGTGTTTCCAGTGGTTCTAGCTCTTTATCTCAGTTGCCATCGAACTTTGGTTTTGGTTTTGCTGCTCCTGATTCCTTTAATCCGAGGTCTAGTTCCAATGGTTCTCAGCCTTTTCCACCATTTTCAACTCATAATGCAAATGGTAATCAGTTTGGTAATCAGGGGCATAGGTCTTTTGGTAACAATGGCTATCAATCTTTTGGTAATTTTTATGGTAATTCTTCTAGCAATAATTTTGGTGGGAATAGTTACAGAGGCAAAGGCAATGGTGGTT
Organism: Malus fusca; assembly: GCA_035220775.1. NCBI lineage: Eukaryota > Viridiplantae > Streptophyta > Magnoliopsida > Rosales > Rosaceae > Malus > Malus fusca. The sequence goes on from CM069069.1 coordinate 30,234,584, forward strand.
ATAGGCCTAAGTTCAATGGAAATAGGTCTAGATCTTGGTCTGGTAACACTTCATCTCGAGAGCATGTCATTCCAGAATGTCAGATATGTTATAGGAAAGGTCACACTGCTGTCACTTGTTTGTTTCGCAGTGATAATACTCAAGCTATTCAAGAATGTCAGATTTGTGGAAAACGAGGTCATATAGCCATTGACTGCAGACATAGGGGTAACTATGCATATCAGGGTGCACCTCATCCTCCTTCTCTAAGTGCTAATTATGCATTTCAAGAGTACTCTTCTCAAGTTCCATATTCTGGTTTTCAATCCTCTCTACAGATGTTTGATCCCTCTGGATATCAAGGTGTCATTTCCAACTCTCCACACGGTCCTCCTGGTTTTCCACCTCCTGTGAATCAAGGCCAATCATCTGTTATTTTCACTGATAATCAGGCACATACCATGCAATCTCCTATAACTGCTTTGACTGCCCAAACCCCTTCCAATGATAGTTCATGGATAGTTGACACTGGAGCTCACATCACATGAGTCCGGATGTCACTATTTTGAACTCAGCAGTTCCATATCAAGGAGATAAAAGAATTGTGGTTGGCAATGGTAAAGGTTTGATTGTCAAACATGTTGGCACTGCCATGTTACCTAGTTCTTCACATCCTTTGTATCTTAGAAATGTTTGGCATGTTCCTATGCTTACAGTGAATTTACTATCTGTGAAACAATTGTGCAAGGACAACCACAGTTGGTTTATTTGTGATGAGTCTGAGTTCTATGTGCAAGACAAAGCAACATGAGTGATTATTTACCAAGGAAAGAGTAGCAACAATGAGCTGTTTAGGATTCCTATGCATATTTTTCCAAAGCTGCTAACTCAAAGTTCATCTTTTTCCTCTGCATTCTTAGGCAAAGCTGTTACATCTTCAGTGTGGCATCACCGACTGGGGCATCCATCAAATGAAGTTTTGGAGAAATGATATTTCTTTTAGTTCTAATGAACATGGTCAGGTTTGTTCTCATTGTTTTAGTGGAAAAATGAGCAGATTGCCTTTTCAAGAGAAGCTAGATAGAATAGAAATTCCGTTTCATAAGATCCATAGTGATGTTTGGGGTCCTTCACCAGTTGTGTCTATTGAAGGCTTCAGATATTATGTGTCGTTTGTAAATGAAGCTACTCGATTTGTATGGCTTTTTCCTTTACTGAATAAATCGGAAGTTTTTGGTACCTTTGTCAAATTTTCTGCTTATGTTGAGAATCAATTTCATACTAAGATAAAATATCTACAATCTGATGGTGGTGGAGAATTTCTGAGTACTGCATTTAAAGATTATCTAGCTAGTAAGGGTATCTTGCATTTCATATCTTGCCCCTACACTCCACAACAAATGGTATTGTGGAAAGGAAACATCGCCATATTGTGGAGACCGGTATTACCTTTTTAAATGCTGCAAGTATGCCACATAGATTTTGGTATCATGCCATTGCACATGCAATATTTCTGATCAATTGTATGCCAAGTAGAAATCTTAGTATGGTTTCTCCATTTCAAAAGCTTTTTCACAAATCACCAGATATAGCTTCCTTGAATATTTTTGGTTCTGCTATATACCCTTACCTCAGGCCATATAACACTCATAAGCTTCAACCCAGGTCTACTCAATGTGTGTTCTTAGGGTACTCTTTTGGTTATAAAGGTGTTGTTTGTTACAACATGTTAACAAGGAAACTATTAATCTCCAGACATGTTATTCAGGATGAGCATTGTTTTCCATTTGTCAATATTAATTCTAAAGTAAACTCTTCATCTCAAGGATTTGGTCAGCCCTCTAGTATTTCTTCCCGACCTGTTATAGTTCATTTGGATCATTTTTCTCTCAGTCAACATGCAACACAATCATCTGATCAATCTCAGGGTGCATCCATGAGTCCTCAGTTTGATTCTGATGGCTTCTAGTCTCCTTCCACTGTTGATATTGGTTCTAGTTCACAACCTGCTCAAGTGTTTACACAGGATTCTCCTATTGGTTCTTCCAGCTCAGTTGCTACTCCTTCCAACACTCCCCACATGTTGCCTGTCCATTCTGACCCACATTTAGTAGTGATGTTGCCTTCTGGTGATAGAGATTCACATTTAGTAGTGATGTTGCCTGAAGTCGAGTCTTTTATTTTAGATAAAGATTGTTCTTTTTCTGGCGGATTCACTTTTATTGCAGATATCACTGATTCTGCAGAGCCTTCAACTTTTAAAAGTGGCAGGTAGCTATGCAAGAAGAGTATGATGCCCTTCAAACACAAGGTACATTGACTCTAGTACCTTCTCCACATGATAAAAACATTATTGGTTGTAAGTGGGTATATAAACTGAAGAGAAATCATGATGGGTCTATTTCTAGATATAAAGCTAGATTAGTTGCCCAAGGTTTCAGTCAAGAAAAAGGCTTAGACTATACCGAGACTTTTAGTCCCGTAGTTAGGCACACTATTGTAAGAATGCTCTTGGCTTTAGCTATAACACATAAGTGGTCACTTCGACAACTTGATGTAAAAAATGCATTTTTGCATGGGGAGTTACATGAGGAGGTTTATATGAAACCACCTCCTAGTTTTGTTGATTCCAAATGTCCTACACATGTTTGTAATAGTGAAATCCCTTTATGGCCTTAAACAGGCTCCACGGGCTTGGAATGCCAAGTTTACAAGTTATCTGGCAGTGATTGATTTTCAGGTTTCTCTTTTAGATTCTAGCTTATTTGTGAAACAAGTTGGGTCTGATGTCATTATATTACTACTCTATGTAGATGATATAATTCTTATCGGTTCCAATCCTGTTTTGATTCAATATGTTGTTGATGATTTGGGAGGTGCGTTTGATCTTAAAGATATGGGCAAGCTTACCTATTTTCTAGGATTGCAAATACAGTACAAATCAAATGGGGATCTCTTTGTGCAACAAGAGAAATATGTTAAGGATTTGCTTCACAAAGCTGGAATGGATAATTGCAAACCTTGTGCCACACCTTGTAAACCTCATACCTCTGTGTTTCTTGCTGAGGGTGAAGTCTTGTCAGAACCCACACAATATAGGAGTCTTATGCGAGCATTACAGTACCTTACTTTCACAAGGCCCGACATAACTTTTGCAGTTAATAACGTTTGTCAGTTTATGAATGCTCCTACTGATATACATTTTGGTTTGGTTAAAAGAATTATTCGCTACTTGCATGGTACAATAAAATTTGGCTTAACATTTACTGTTGGCAGTGGGATTGATATTATAGGATATAGTGATTCGAATTGGGCTGCAGATGTGAACACCAGGAGATCCATTACAGGATATGTTGTTTATCTTGGTGATAATCCGGTTTCCTGGCACTCCAAGAAACAAAGTTCCGTGTCTCGAAGTTCCACCGAGGCTGAATATAAAGCCCTTGCACATGTTGCTGCGGATATAGCTTGGATTCGACTTCTGCTTAAAGATATGTGTGCTACTATTCCTAATCCTCCCTTGTTATTTTGTGATAATCAGTCTGCCATAGCCTTAAGCATGAATCTTATTCATCATTCAAGGATCAAGCATTTGGAAACTGACTTTCATTTTGTTCGAGAACGGGTGCAAAAGGGTGATCTTGATGTTCAATATGTGCCTACACAGGATCAAGTGGCTAACATCCTTACAAAATGACTTCATGGTCCTGATTTTCTCAAACATTGTCACAATCTTAATCTGGCATATCCCAGTTAAGATTGAGGGGGGATATTGGATATACATGCCACGTAGGCAATTGCCATGTCAACGATAGCTTTAGAATTAAGTAGTCTTTGAAATACCTTGTATAAATATATTTTCCCTCTCTCATTTGTAGTCGGTTGGATATGTTATAATAAACACTTTCTCTCTAAAGGATTTTCTGAGCTCTATCGTCTCACACAAGATTGCTTTTCATGGTCTTCCTTCATGTCAAGATTTATATTTCTGCAATTCACACAAGATAGTTAAGATATGGTTCATTTTGTACGGTTATGAGTACCGTTGGAAAATGTAAGCGATACTCCGTCATGCTGCATCAGTAAGCAACCAATACATCCAGAGAAACATCACTGTGGATGTTAAAATTATCGATGTTATCGAAAAATGTACAAACAAGGGTAAGAAATAGACAAAACCTAAGTTGTCATAACTTAAATTACATTCCACGCCTAAACTAAACTAAATTTTTCTTCAGCCAACTTGGGAGGAAAAAACGCTACAGCTGAAAAGTCGCTAACAAACTGCCGATAAAATGGATAATGCCAAGGATATCTCATATTTCACAGTGCTTTGTGAGGATTTCAACTTTCTTCCGCTACAATCTTTTGAGGAAAAGAAAAGAATATCGTCTACTGAAATCGCTCCCAAGAAAAGTACCATTCTAAACAAAGCTAACATTTGAGGAATCTGGTATAAAGCTGACTGTCGGTGTTTAGAGAACTTGATTTCGTTGCTGAAATAGGTGAGAAAGTCGTCGGTAAGACTACTATGAATTCCTCAGGTTAAGGAAGAAAACTAGGGCTTCAAAAGTTGGTCGAAGAGACCATCAACCCGAAGTATGGGTTAACGATTTTTCATCATCACCTGATTGAGTCGCTAAAATCTAGGTACGATCCTAAGGTTTAGCCTTTCGCCTTCATATATAGGTTTGAGGTTCCCTAGATAAAGTGTTTGGTTGGGTAAATTTCTAATCGGTAAGCTTTTGTAACTAAGTTTTCTCAAAGTCGAAAGAGTCGTTCGATATGATGCAAGGAGAATTTGTGTAGTACAAGAAATTGGATCAATAGTGTATTCAACTTCCCGCTTCAATGGTATCCTAGGTAAATTTGAGAAATGATGCCAGAGATATAGGTCCTCGAAACAAATACCATACTACTTCCTTTCACTATGCCACATGCTAAAAGGCCTTCATAACTTTCTCATTACTCAATTCGCTCTTACAACATAAATTTAACTCATACTTCAAATCAAATATTTGTCAGTGGATGTGACCACAAGAATGACTGGTCGAGAATGTTCAGGTTACCTAACAGGGTAATATGGTTAACACAACTATGAGTCAAGGCTTGCTCCTAAGTTTCCACGATTTTAATTTCTTCAGCTCAGGTAGTCACTATTAATTAGTCTATCAGTTGCGCCTCTAATTAACGCATATATGATATTTTGATATTGTTTGTTACCCTAAAACTGTGAACCGGTGTTCTGGGGATGAGTATAATGTGTGTTAAATTGTACTCAAATAGCTTCCCTGTGCTAAATTGTACTCAAATAGCTTCCCTGTGCTAAATTGTATTTATATTGTTCGTTACCCTGTGCTCAATTGTATTTATAATGTGTGTGCTAAATTGTATTTCGATTGCCCTTCACAATACTCATCCCCAATGACTTTTCTATGTTTCACTGCTGTTCAATGCAATTTTTCTATTTAATGCTTGTAATTTCACTTTTCATTTCTTGCAGGCTAGTTCCTGGGCATGCACTTCTTAGCTATGGTGAGTAGATACATACATTATATAGATATAGAGATAGAGCTTGACCAAATATATACATATATATTGTGTGTACTTGTATGTACTATATATAGAGAGAGAAGATAAGTATGCTAAGGTTTTAATGAAGAACTTTGCTTGGTTCAACTGCGTAAAAGATAAAACATGACAAGTGCGTTACTGAAATACTGACTACAAAATGTCATAGCACGTTTAATCGTTCCTTTGGGTTTTCCTTCTTGTGGATAAATCGTTACGGACTCTTGGTGGCTGCTATAATTTTCCAGTAGAACGAACTAATTGTACTGGTTGTAAGGTGTCCCCGAGTAAGTTATTCAGAGAGCATCACTTGTAATATTGGACGCTCTTGGCAATGAGAATGTATCAGCTATGGATCAGCAATGCAATACAAGGTTTTAATCCCAAAACTGAATCTGTGATTCAGAAATGTAAACAAGACATATTATATAGAATAACACTTCCCCTGCAAAACCAAAACCATGAGATTGAATGTAGCAATTCTATAATACGCCGGAATAACATTTTTCAATCATATATTTTTTTTTTAATTGTACAAGTTTCTATATCTTTATGATTTGTTTTCTCCTTAATCCAATTGCAGAATGTAGTGGACAAGTGCTGGCATTTGATTTTCGCAAGGGCGACATAGGTTTTTTTTCTTCAGGATTTATTTCCAACTGAGCCTTAAAACATTACGAAAGGCAAGTTTTTTCTGATAAGATACAGCATTTAAATTTTGAACCCTAAAGTGTTATTACTTTATCTCCTTTCTTTTTGTCCAGGAAACTTTATGCTTTTCAGATAATTTCCCAAGATTGTGAATGCAGAAAGACAAATTCCGGTTGGCAATTTATGACTGAAGCCGTTGATGGACGGCTTCGATATCCTCGCGTCTCCGTCCAAGAAAGGTTGAATCGTTGGGCCAGATAATTCTTTTACCATTTCTTCTCCTACGTATATCTAACTCAAATTTTGATGTCATACGAAGCGCATGATGCTGGAATATGATCGTTTCCCTTGCATTTCAAAATATGTCGATATGTTTTGCTTCTTTTGTAATGGTACACATGTAAACTCATTCATTCACTTTTTACTGCACATGAACTTAGCCCAAGTATCACCTCCCAAGAAGGCCATATTCTATCTGAGGTTGCATCTTTCGTTTGGAGTTTGTGGCCCGAGCTTTTTATAGAGCAATTAACTCCTTCACAGTCATTGGGGATGAGTATTCTGAAGGGCCATCGAAAAGTTTATCCACTATGATACCATGAGTTGCCTGTGTAGGATGGTAAAAATCCCAGAAGACATGATCCCTTCTGTTGGAGCACAAGGATGCAACTGGCAGGCAAGGACCCATGGCGTTAAGCTTCCCAATCCCACAGCATGCAGCTTTAACCTCCGTAAATCCTGAAATCGAATACGAAATTTTGGTTTGTCAGTCGAGTTAACTTAAAATTCTACCTCTAGTTTCTTACAAAGGCGGCAAAATATCGGTTATCATGATCTGTACGTATTAAAATTGACAATTTTACTACACAACATGCTAGACGGAATTGTGCTTAGATTATTTTTGCTTATGAAGAAGGAAAAGAATATATGAGTACCGTAAGAAGCTGCGTTTTGTATGATGTTGGTCAAGACAGTGTAAGTGTCGAAGAGGGTGTAGCTTATGCCCAACGCCGGTTTCAATTGCTGCAACATGGACTTAAGGGCTTCATTGTACATGACAGACAATGAGTTTGCGCCATCATTGCACTCTTCCGTATTTGAATCCCTTTGCGAGGGACAGCATCCAACCGGCCCAGTCCCGACAACTACAAATTTTTGGGCACCAAGAGCATGTATTCTCTGCCAAACAACGGAGAAAGAAACAGATTAAGCATTGAAGTGCAACTAAAGTTTCACTATGCAAACATGGAGCTAAGCCAATGTATTCTTGTTACCTGTAATTGTTCCTTTAGATTCGACGCCATTAAATCCGCGTACTGCTGTGGCATGTATTCATTTTGGAGGTTGAATCTTGTAACGTAGTCGAGGATGTCATTGCTTCCAATCACAATGAGAAACAGAGATTTTGAAAGATGGTCTTTGGCGCCCTCGGATCCTAACTGTAGCCCAATGTTTTGATGTACTTCTGAGTAGTCGTTTACTTGGTATGACAAAGGTATTGACTGACGCTGTGACGGAAAATAGGCAAAGCATTAGTTGTTGGACAAAGTTATTCAATTTGCCCTTCACCAGCCGGTCACGTGATGGACATTATATTTAAGAGAGATATATCTTTAGTGACACATCACATTTTAGGTCACTCATCATATTCATAACTTGTAAAATGAAAACGCCACGTGACGTTGTTCTTTCTACTAAAAAACTTCTCTTTATAAGAAGGTGCTGCAGAATACACCAAAGTTTTCTTGTAAAAGCTTTTTCACCAACTTTCATAAGTAAGGTTAAATGGACCCAGCTCATGTAAAAAACGAATTGGATTCTAAAGCATTTTTAGTGGAACGGAATATATTAACATGTGCTAAAGAAAGTGTGTTATTTTTATTTTTTTTCTTTCCTTTTTTGGGTATCTGTTGACCCTAAAAACTACCGAGTCTACGTGGCGCGTAGGCCGGATAATTAATAAGCTAATTACGTCCTTCGGTTGTGTGCGGGGCGTGCCAACTCGTCGGCCGAGTTCGGCCAGGGAGTAAAATGTGTTGATGTCGCGTTGGGCGCACTGCTGACTTCTTGATCTTGCGACTGCGGCTGAGGAAGGAACATGTCTCGGCCTTCGGGTTCTAGAGCCTGAAGACAAGGCTACTAGTCTTGCGAAGTTAACTTATCGTTGGCGCCGGGTTCTGTCACGGTGATTATATTCGTAAGAGTATAAACACGCTAAACCGGCACCAAACTATACGGACACAAGTACTCAAAAGAGATGTATGTCTTGATGGTAAATGTGGTTCGGCCATCAGAATGTTGAACTCTATAACTTACTTGTGAATATACAATCATAAAACAATTCGGCGTTCAGTGTGCCGAGCCCAGTAATCTGTAACACCTCACTTCGCCGAGAAGGCTGATGAGATGACCTCCCTCCTCTATTTATAGTAGCGAGAAACCCTTTGGCCGAACTAGAAACATAATAGGATTAGAACTCCTCAAACTAATCTGATTAAACGTCACCCAATCCTAATTTACATTGGACTCTGAACCAAACCTTCAAACAAAACAGGTTCGTCTCCTAAACCCAAGCACTTTAACTTTGAGACTCCTTAATATACCAGGATTTGACTACTCAACCTCTATCCAAAACAATCCTCTTCATAGCAGGATTCAGCCAACCTCGATAGGGTAGGCCCATGACAAGATTCTAAATAAACTCCATCAGACCGAGAATATCTGAGCTCGGCCCAAAATATCATTTCAGGCCCAAACAGTATCTAGTGCTATTTTTCTTTTGAAAGAGTGTTGAAAATATTGCACTTACAAATTGTTCATCCGAGCCATTGAAGATTCCAGCTCCTCCGGAGGCGAAGCTAACTCCGTCGACGAAGGACAGTACTTTTCGCCTGTTGGACTTGGATACGAGTGCCAGATATGGTGGCGACGGTGGTAACCCTATTTTCTCGGCTGCCAAACAAAAGATAACAAGGTTATATATACTACGTACCCTCTCATTCTCCCAACATGCATAGTTGTCACTAGTCATGATTTATTAACTGATGATATGTTAAACCTACCAAGAAAATCTGCAGAATTCTTGCCATTACCAAACCTCCCCGTTGCTACTTTGTCAGGATAATCAACCCCATTATGAGGAAAATTTGCCTTGACTAGAGAAATTTTTAGGTAATTGTTGTTACCGACGTCGGCTAACGAGTCTCCGAACACGTAAATGGCCGGAACCATCTGAGCTTCCGAGAGAGTGACGATGAAACTAGTAGTGAAGAGAGAGAAGACAACGAAGGAAGCCATTGGCAAAACATCAGTGTGATATTTAGCCATGTTATGAATGAATCGTGTCTAAAAGTTCCCTCAAACTTTGGTATGTGATGTTTCTGCGCGATGGTTTGAGGGACATGAACAAGTGGATTTCGTGTATGAAAACGAGGTTTTAGCCGTGTAGGCTCAAACAGTAGCAGTAGCACTCATCTGAAACATCTTATTCTGACAGTAAAATTGTCATTACGTTTGTATACTTTATAATTTGTTCTTCAACTCTTGCTTGTCTCTTCTCAGTATATCAACATTTTGTCATTGGAATTTACTTTTTTTTTTTTATGAGAAGTGTTTTTTTGGATAACTACTTTTGTTTCCTCATTTAATTGTTAAGAGTTATCCGGGTGTCAATTTCATTAATCATCATCCCATCATCCCATCATCTTCAGAAATAAAGTTGAGTTTCCACCATATATCAATTGACAACATAGGAAGTAGTTCAACATCTTAAAAGTCTTTGCATTTTATTCACTAATGTAAATTTTTTTTATGTTCACATCCTCACACACCCCCTCACATGTGACGAATTTTCAAGCCCAAACACATGGACAACACAAATTGGATGACGTGAAGCACGTGTGGATGTTGGGCTTCACACGTGGGCAAACATGTTCTGATACCATAAAGAAAGTTGAGATTCTACTATAAAACCAATTGACAATAGAGGGCAACCCAACCTTTTATAAGCCTTTGCAAAATTTACTCTTTCACTTATATGGAACTCTTTTACCTTTATATTGTTACACGTCATCGATCACCACTGATCATGCCTATTATTCCTTAATTGTCCTTTTAGTTATTTCTCTTGTTGATATATTTGTTGATTTTGCTAGTTTACCTTTCTTAGTGACATTATCATTGCATAAATATTACCCAATGAATAAACATCGAATTTCACCAGATTATTTTCGACTATTTTTTTAGAAACAACTATATATTTATAAGGGATATGAAATAAATTAGCTATAAATTCGTCATCTACGAGATACGAATCCCACTACATTATTCTCACTTATAATTTAGCATTCTTAGAATTAACATTTATCACATCTTTTGTATATCTAATTGGTTTTTTGTTGCTAAATTTTCATTTTCCTCTTTCCCGTTTCAAAGAACAAAAGTAGGAAGAAAAAAATCATAGAAAATGAACACAAAAAAGAAAAAGGATATGGAGAAGAAGAAAGAGACATCATGGGTTTAAGTACTGGTTTGGTATTGATATGCTTTTATAAAAAGCGAGTATCAAAAAAAAACTGAGCTCAAAAAGGTGTTTGGTAAACACTTAAAACAGCTTATTTTCACAGTTTTTGGTGAAAAATAAGCTGAAAACGTGAAACAGCAAAAATGAGCTTATTCTCACAGCATAGCAGAAGCAGTTTTTTTTTAAAGCACAACAATACCAAACCAGCCCTAAGTGGGGCTCCATACGTGTTAAGGTAGGCCAATGATCTAACATTAAAAACGCGTTGCAGACTTGCAGTGCCCACTTTGGAAAGTCAGTATCTCAGTTTTCTAGGAGCATCCCAATGGAGATTTTATCCTCCTTGAGACTACCATATTTGTAGCTCTAATAAAAAAATTCATCCTCAATGAGTCTGAAAATGAAGCTATATTCATCACATAGGCTAGCAACTTCAATCCTTAAGTTACAAAAAATTAGGTTACATCTAGCCCCAAAAAGTAGGGGGACTCACACCAAATTGAGGGCCCAATCTTGGGTTTTCTTTTGTTTTCTAGTTCAGGGGTGAGCCCTATTTTTAAGACAACTTTAACGAAAAGCTCATGGTACTGTTCAATTTAACGAAAAACCACATTTTTACACTAAAAAGTCAATCCTGATATTATTTACTTTACCCTTTATTTTGTCTTTATCATTAAAGCTCGAAGTTTTCAAACTATTTTCATTAGTTTTCCTTATTTTTAATTCTCAAACATGATTTTAAGGGTTTATTTTTCAACCGTTTAGGATTTTAAGGGTTTATTTTCAATGGTTTGTTTGATTAAGAAAACATATACAAATAACGATTAATTTTTGTGTGATTGACTAGAATAAAAATGCAGTGCTTTGTGTTTAATTTTCTAGATTGAAAAATTCATAAAAAAAGTGATGAAATTTAACATTGGTAGTTTAGAGACCTAAACTGAAAAATATTGTTGATGCACAAAATCAGTGAGGACTTTGGTACAACAGAAAGTGTTAAGTTTGTGACCTTCGCTAGATTGCTCCGGTCACTAGTGTGGTTAAGTATGCAAATGGATAAAGACAGGGAAGCAAACACAAGATGTATGTGGTTCACCCAGATTGGCTACGTCCACTGAGTAGAGGAGTTCTCATTAATTGTGAAGGGTTTACACAAGTACATAGGTTCAAGCTCTCCTTTAGTGAGTACAAGAGAATGATTTAGTACAAATGACATTAGGAAATATTGTGGGAGAATGAGCTCCTTTTATAGAAGAGAGTTTCTAGCTTTGTTCTGACATTGACACGTGTCGTGTTGTGATTGGCTTCTGATGTTGACACATGTCGCGCTGTGATTGGCTTCTGATGTCGACACGTGTCGCACTGTGATTAGCCTCCTGGTTGGAGGGAAACTCTTCTGGGTCCTTGACGGTATAACGTTGACCGGTGCTCAGTAGTTTCCGGATTGGTCAAGTATGGTACAAACAAATATAAACAAATAACATAACTAAATTATGATAAGATAATCCAATCCAATGGTTGTTATGAAATGAAAATCTTGTTTGATTTCGGAGAATGTGTCAATCAGAGAAATAAACCAATGGATGAGATTGAAATAAGATAATCAAATTCAATGGTTGTTTTGAAATGAAATCTTATCTTGTTTGATTCCATATAAACAAACCAACGGATGAGATTGAGATAAGAGAGCCTATAACAATATATAAGTGATGAAATCTAACTTTGTCAAAATTTAAATTTTTTTAGGTTAAAAAGTGCATAAATTTAAATTTAAGATAACACGTCCAAAAATCAAGTTAAGAAAAGTTAAGACAAAAATAAATTTACCCCGTAATCAAACTACTACATAAATAAAATATATAACCTCATATAGAGCCCGAAAGATATATATAGCCCCTTATTGGGAGAGAATCTTTTTTAGAGCTCCAAAGATTCCTCAGAGCTCTAAATTGGGTTATATCCACCACCTTTCTAGCCTCATATAGAGTCCTTCATTGGGGATGCTCTAATAGAGGTATTTGTCAATTTGCCTCCGAAGTTGTATTGAACTGCCAATTTTTTCTGAACTTTAGTTCTAGCAGATTATCCCTGAACATTTATAATTGGTCAATTTCTCCCATAAAATTTAACTTTAGCCAATTACCCCTAAAATTTAGTAAAATGCCAACTTCCCCCTAGCGTTAGATCCTAAAATTTTCATCCACCCAATTTTTCATTCATTCTACCCGCATACATGTGTTGTCCACATTATCAAAATGGGGTAGAAAATTGGATGAAAATTTTTAAAAGTCTAGCGTTAGGGGAGAAATTGGCTATTTATAAAAGTTCAGGGATAATTGGCTAAAATTTAAGTTCAACGGAGAAATTTGCTAATTATAAAAGTTCAGGAGAATAATTGGCTAAAATTAAAATTCATGGGAGAAATTGAAAGCTCTATACAAGTTTAAGGGCACATCAACAAATTTGTCATTTTAATTTTACAATTTTTAATCTCTTAGGATGCCCGTATACATTCTCCTGCTACCATTTAACCACATAGAAAGGTTTTTTTTTTCAAATACGTCGTTTACTTTATAAGCACATAGCAAGTAATGATAGGCCGAGTAACACCACTTGTTGTAAGATAGAACCCCGCCAATCTAGAAGTGAGATGCTCTCATCTTAGCCTAAAATAAATATTTTACAATTTAATTTACAGTCACAGCTAAAACAAGAGTGGAAAAATTATAATCAACCTTAAATTTAAGAGAAAATTATCAAAATGATAAAAAATTAAATATAAATAGTTGAAAATCCGAATATTCATAACATATCTATTAAATTTCAACGGCACATTAATCTCATCCTAAAAAACTGGTATTAAAAAAATAATCATTTTGATCAATTTCTCTAAACATAAACACGTATCATCTATTAATTGAAAAATGTAATACACTAATTTTTCTGGTGTCGGAGTCTAATCAACTGATTCCTGCGTGGATGCACCATCCCGATCTCCCACACTCCACGCACCATCAAACTTTGCTTTTTCTTCTTCTTTCTGTATTCTTCCATAGTTGAACACTTGTTTGTATTTTTGTGCATTTTTTATTTTCTTTGATGACCCAAAACCATTGTTTACAGATTCTCATATGTTGCAATCGTGCATGTTTGTGGTTCTGACTTATATAATTGATAGAGATACTTGCACTTGAATTATAAAATACTGAATGTTATTTATTATTAAAATATATGAATGCATACAGTAATCGGAAACAATCATTACTTCAAATCAGTGACAAATTTGAAATTTTAATCTCGGGGTTATAGTGCAAAAGAAAATAGCTAGCACGCGTAGTACGTAAATGTTTTTAGTTTTTTTTTTTTTTTTGTTGGCCATTTCGTCAAGTACTTGATAAGCATGTCGTCCTCTACCAAGTTATATTGCTCGCATGCTAACATATATCGACATTTAACAAGTGCTATCAAGTGACTCTGGTGACTTTTGTCAAGAATCCCTACCGAATAATTGTCGATAGTTCTCCCATACATTTCATCAAATACTTGAGAACAAAAGAGTCTCATACCAGACACTCGAAATGTCACTAGAGAACCTTACCAATTGTTTTTCTGACCTCTGGAGGGTCCCTGTGGACCCGTCCTTACTTCAAACCAATATTAGTAAGGATAATACTTGCATTCTCTTATATGGGAATATACATATTTCACGAGTAACATATGTTCATCATTTAAACTTTATAATCGGAACAATCCATTTTTTCAATCCCCTTTAAAGATCATACACATAAAAAATGATTCAAATTGAAGATCGTTTATGCGTCGAAATGTACGCAAGTATTAACCTATTGATAAAATGAGGAGTAAAACACATTCTTCCTAGTGGAAATTCACAAAATAATTTACAGTATTGGTACCAAATTAATAAAATCATCTAAATCATTACAAATGATATTACGTTTCTTTTAAAGCCACTGGGTTAGCTCGGTGGTGTGGGTAGTGGATGGGGATGGGGATGGCTACCACTGAAAATTTGGCTTGTGTGACACAAATTGCCTTCCCACACAAAATGAGTAAACTGTGGAATAGTCGATATTTGGTGTGGACAACATGTCAATATCACTCTTTGTTCCGTTCGGAATGGGGGTGTATATTTTAAGCGGGAAATGATAAACACGTATTTTAATCTCTTGTACAATTATGTTGTTTTTTTCGTTTAATTTATTTAATCTGATGACTAAAAATAAAGATAATATATGAAAAATTAAAACAAATGTGGGAAATTAACCTCCCTCAAACAAAACCATCACCGCCACAAAATGAAGAGCATTTTTCTTAAAACGGATTTCACCTCCACATGGTCACCTAACATCCTAGTCTATTAACATGTCATGTAAGAGGAAAATTACCTATAACATTGTATTATGATCACAACAACTATGGACCCGTTCTATATTAATTCATTCACAAAATAAGTAAGCTGTGAGACTTTGATAGTGCGGCCAATGTGTCAATATCACAATCTTTGTTCCGGTGCGAATGGGTTTTACCATTTTTTTGGTGCGTGGGAACATCGATCTGTGATAGTGAGATATGGATTAACA
Organism: Malus fusca; assembly: GCA_035220775.1. NCBI lineage: Eukaryota > Viridiplantae > Streptophyta > Magnoliopsida > Rosales > Rosaceae > Malus > Malus fusca. Next base: position 30,249,908 of record CM069069.1, read on the forward strand.
GCTAAACAAAATACATTGCAGATGATATTTATTCAAACAAAACAATTATTGCACCGATATGTTTGGAGGATAATGAATGGTTGATTACCAATTGGAATCGTGTCAAAATTCAAACCCCTCGAGTCAAAACATATGTATACGTTGGACTATAGTTCTGTCGACACGTCGGTCCAACAATTTGGACTCCAAAAGAAGATGAGGCCACTAACTCATTTTTGGAAGGGAAGCATCTAGGTCTAGGGAGGCCACGGCTGCCCTTGTGTGTTCCATTTTGTTGATTTTTTGGATGTTGATTTTCATTACCATGCTGTTTCTGTTCATCTGGAGGAATTTCTGATGGGGACGTTTCCTGGCCTACGAGCACACAACTCCCCGAGAGGTTGGCGCCGGTTGATATTGTCTGTCGGGCTTCTGCTTATTGGCGGGCTGTAAGAGAATGACAGAGTTAATTCTGAAAGGTGCCTTTGTGGGGCCTTAGGTGTAGGCCTTGAGGCTCGCAATCAAAATTAACTTTAGGTGTTCAGGCGTGCCACTGCCATCTTTAGCATGACAGATGTAAAACAGATGTTTAGTTTGATTGTATATGCCCGAGAGACCAAGTTAGTTATGAAAGGTGCCTTTGTAGGGCCTTAGGTATAGGCCTTGAGGCTCGCAATCAAAACTAACCAAGTACTTGAACATATAGTGGTTGTTTCATTGTTGCCGACGTATTACAACTGTTATACTTTAATCACCCGAGCCCGAAGAGTAGAACGAACCCATATAGGTGCCTTTATAGGGCCTTAGGTATAGGCCTTGAGGCTTCCCATCAGAATTAATTATATACTCAATTGTTCCGTGGCCCTCATAATATAACAAAAGTAAAACTAAGAAATAGGTTGATCATTTGCGCCCCAAGTAACTCCGGACTTCTCGTTATCAAGGATTGTCGTGGATGGGTTAAGTCCACATAAAGTTCTTTTTTATGCCTTGAAACCAAGGACTTTTGATTAATCAATCTTGTATGCCCGCAAGGTTGGAACTTAGAAGTCTTTCACTTATAAACTTGCTAGAAATAACTTGGATACAAATGGCAGTATACATCATATTACTAGATTTATGAATGAAAAGACAAAACAAAGAGGGTCGGGCAAGGTTTCACCTTGTCGGGCAAGGCTGATCATCTTGCAACTTCCTCTCTTTGGAATTTACGTAGGGTTTAAGTGCTAGAAAGGGAGATTGGGAGATGAGTTTATAGGAGGAGATCGATACTACAGCAAGATTCATACAAGGTAGCAGAGCTTTTACAAAGGCTTTTTTTATGAAGGTTGATCCTGAAAAGGATGAAGGCTTGGTGCTGACTACAGCTTCGTATGCAAATCTGGCTTGAGCAGAGTTTGTGTTGTATTTGTTTGTTTAGTTGAGTGTCTTTATCTCTGATTTCTCTTTCCTCGTTTATAGACGATTTGGCTTGGCTGCCTGGAGCATTAATCTTGCCCGAATGCAGCTTAAGGGTAGTGACTCATCAGCTTTCTACTTGTACTACCATTGTAAAGTACTTTTTGGGCTGATTAGCTGGCTGGTCTACACCACTTGACCTCTATGTAGGTGAGCAAGTGGCTTAAGTGATCTGTACTTAGTCGGGAAAAAGGCCTCTCCTGCCTTCTGGGTTTCGACTGAGCCTCGGGCTTCTTTCTTTCTGGACCTTCTTTTGGGCTAACTTCCTTTTGAGCCCAAAGTTCAGGTTTTAACCCAAACAGTGCCCCCTTCAATTAATATTTAGGTTGGAATTTCAGGCGCCAATATTGATTGAATAGCCGCATGCGCATGTACGCCTGCTTTCGAAACTTGTGTCTTCTGGACGGGATTAATGCGATCCCGCGTCCCTTGCTCTTCCCATGACCTTTGAGCTATCCTCTGATGTTCTTATAAATTCCGGCTCAAATCTTCATTTTTAAACAAATAACTTAAGCCAAAAACTTCTTATGCCCAGCCAACAGATCATCTTCAACCTTCCCCTTTATCACCCTCGGGCGTTTATACCTTCTAAGTTTTCTTCTAAAACTAGGAAAATGGGTTCCTCAGGATTCACATGGAGTTTCCTAAAATTCCCTTTTCGTGAGAAAAAGGATTTTCATCAAATAACTACCATCTCCAACACATTTGGTCAGGCACCCCGCTATCCCCAACACCTTTGGTCAGGCGGTTTCCTTGTTCTGAGCTTTGAACTTTTACAAGTTTGGTCGAGGGATCACCATCCTGGTAGTTGCCCCGATAAGTCGGACTTCACCATCATATCTGGTGAAGGTTCGTATTGAGGGTCCTTTACCAGGCTCATCTTGGCCGCACAACCCGATCACCTAATCGGGTTTTGTCCATGAAGACATCAGAAAACTGGTCGAGACATCACTACAACTAGAAGGAATCGAGCATAGCACATTGGAACTGAATCTGATGTAAATTTCATGAATTTGTCGAAATGCATAAAACATCATTTTAACAACTTTTATCTTTTTGTTTTCTTGAATGGTCGATGAACGAACACTGCACTCTGGCACCCCGAAGCCTGCTTTATCTTACATCTTCTTCAATATAAAAATCCCTAACATCCCATAATGTAGGACAATACTTTTTTAAGAATTTCACATTGATGGGATGTTTCTGCCAATTTCCTTCGATATCCGCCAAGTAGTATCCTCCTTTGTCCAATACTTGACTAACAATGAAAGGACCTTCCCATGTCAGGCTCCATTTCCCAAAGCCCCTAAGCTGAGCTCCTAAAGGGAGGATTGTCTTCCATACTAAATCTCCTTCCTTGAAAGACTTCAGCTTTACCTTCTTATTATAAGCTCGGGCAACAGCTCTCTTCCCTTCCTGAATCTGGTTCAAGGCCTCAATTCGAGCTACATCTACGTTTTCAATCCCTTGACACATGGCTTTTATGTACTCTCCACTGTGTAACCCAAATTGATTTTGAATTCTGACAGAACTTACATTGATTTCCATGGGAAGAACTGCATCTTGCCCGAACGTCAAAGCATAAGGAGTTGTCCTCGTTCCTGCCCTTTTAGAGGTTCGGTATGCCCACAAAGTATTCCCTAGCTTTTCATGCCACTTTTCCGGACTATTTGTCACCATCCTTTTGATAATGTTTATCAGGATCTTATTGCTGGCCTCTGCCTGGCCATTTGACTGAGGGTAGTAAGGATTGGACTGGATCATCTTTATATTGTATTTGTTTGCAAACTCTTCAACTTCTTTTGATATAAAAGATGGCCCGCGATCCGTGACTACAGTTTCGGGCACCCCAAACCTGTGCAGAATCTTGGTCTCAATAAATTTCTTGACTGCAGCTGAGGTTATGGTCTTTACGGTCGAAGCTTCTACCCATTTGGTGAAGTAATTTGTCGCCACAATTATGATAGTATGCCCCTTGCTAGAAGCTGGATAAATCTGCCCGATGAAGTCAATTGCCCATCCTCTGAAGGGCCAAGGCTTGACCACTGGATTTAAAGGTACTGAAGGCACATGTTAGAGGGATCCATGCCTTTGACATTCTTCACAGCCTCAGGCATAGGACTTGCAATCTTTTTCTACGTCGGGCCAAAAATACACATACCTCCTAAGCAACCACCTCATCTTCGTTCCAGCTTGATGTGCCCCGCATATTCCTTCATGTACTTCGGCCATTACTCTCATAGATTCATCTTTGCCTAGGCATTTCAACAGTAGTCCATCTGGAGTTTTCCTTAGCAGGCTCCCCGCCCATAAGACATACTTGGTTGCTTGCTGTCTATTCTTCTTGCTTGTGGGTGAAGAAGGATCTTTCAAATGATGAATGATAGGTGATCTCTAGTCTTCCATCTCTGTTTCTAAAACCATTATATCTAAACCGAATCCCCTTTCTAGGATAGAAGGAAGATTTCTTCTTTGAATCTCAACATCTACTCCATATTTCCTTTCCTGGATTGGTACTCCTGAGGCTACTTGTTCAATCTCGTTGGCCACCAGATTGAATCCCCTGCGAACATAATTAATTGATATCTCTGAATCCCAATAGCTCAACAATTGCGTGACCGCCAAGTAATACCCAGCCATGGTGATATGTCTGCACTTGTATTCTCCATTTAGCTGATTTATTACTAATTTTGAATCACCAAACACCTCTACCTCCATTGCCCCCAGCTCTATCAAGATTTCCAAACCAATTATCAAGGCTTCTTACTCTACCTGATTGTTGGTGTTCCCTTGGTAATCTAGGAGGAACGAGTAATAATGGTGAACCCCTTTGGGGATTTATGATGACAATCCCAGCTCCAGAAGCCTTCTGAGTGCAAGAACCATCAAAATACAGCTTCCAATGAGTAATCCATAGGCCAGTTACTCTTTTTATTTCTTATTGTACCCACTCTTCTTTGCCCTAGATGTTCTTGCCTGGTGGGTTACAAATACTAGCCACTTCCAGGGTCCCTGGTATATTGACAATCTCATCTTGAGACTCTTGATGCTCTGCCAAGAAGTCGGCAATTGTTGGGCCCTTGACCGCCCTTTGGGGTACATATTAAAGCTAAACTCTGATAATGCTAGAATCCACTTCCCAATCCTTCCTGTTAGCATTGGTTTTGACAACATATACTTTATCACATCTGTTTTGGCGATGATGTGCACGTGACAAGGTAACATGTAATGCCTCAACTTACTAGCAGTGAAATACAGAGCTAGGCACAATATTTCTATTGAGGAGTCTCTTGTTTCTACCTCAGTCAGAATTCTACTGAGGTAGTACACCGCCTGCTCCTTCCCGCCTTCATTGTTTTGGGCTAGTAAACTCCCAATTGATTTCTCTGAAGCAGAAATATATAGCTTTAAGGGTTTTCCCCTTTGAGGTGGTACTAACACTGGTGGAGAAGTCAAATAGGCTTTGATGCTGTCGAAAGCCTTTTGGTGTGGTGGTCCCCATTCAAAATTTTCTTTATCCTTCAGTCTCAGCAGAGGAGTCAGCGGCTGGATCTTGCCCGCTAAATTGGCAATGAATCTCCTTAAGAAATTAATTTTGCCAACTCTTACATTCTGATGTTTGGTGTTCACCGGTCATTTCAAATGAAGGTTTTCGTTATTATTTGCTCTTTGTGGATGATTATTCTCGATACTCATGGATATTTCCAATGAAACACAAGTCTGAAGTGTTTGACATTTTTATCAAATTTAAGGCAAAGGTCGAAAACATGTTGAATTTATCCATCAAAAGCAGTCTCTGAAGTTGCACCTTGTTGGTGGGCGAAGGCGACTCCATTATTGCCCGAGACTTGTTCTTGTCCACTTCTACACCTTTTTGATGAACCAGGAATCCTAAGAAGTTGCCCGCTCTTACTCCAAAAGCGCACTTCTTTGGATTCATCTTCAGTTTATGGATCCTCATCCTTGTCAAAGCTTGTCTAAGGACTGTCAGATGCTGCTCTTCTGTTTTGGATTTCACCACGATGTCATCGATGTATACCTCCATGTTCTGGCCAATCAAATCATGAAATATGGCATTCATTGCCCTTTGATAGGTTGCACCAGCATTCTTGAGCCCGAATGGCATGACTAGGTATTCATATGCCCCCACATGCCCGGGACACCTAAAAGCTATTTTGTGTATATCTTCATGGGCCATCTTTATCTTATTATACCCGGCATTTCCATCCATAAAAGATAAGACTTTGTGTTTTGCCACTGCATCTATGGATAGATCAGCCATGGGCATGGGATATTCATTTTTTGGTGTAGCGCCATTAATATTTCTGTAATCAACACAACATCGTACTACTTTTGTTATGGCTTTTAAAACGGGTACAATGTTGGCCAACCACTCTACATATTTGGCAGGCCTAATAAATCCAGCTTTTACTAGTCTTTCAATTTCTTCTTTGACCTTTTCTTCTATTTCTTTTAACATCCTTCGTGGCGCTTGCTTAACAAGTTTATATCCCTCCTTGATGCGCATTATGTGTTCCACCAAGGTTGAATCTAAACCTGGCATCTCAGTATAATGCCAAGCAAAACAATCTTTAAATTCTTGCAAAAGACAGACAATCTTTGCCCGATCATTAGTGTCTAACAAACCACTGATTTGCATAGGTCTTGGATCTCCTTCTGTCCCCAAGTCAATGACTTCCAAAGGATTCTGAACTTCTGATGGTGGCTTGTCAGGCTCTGCACACAAAAATTCAACTAACTTCGGGCTTTCGGGTAAGTCGTCTGGCCCATCCAAGTCATATATGCACTCGGCCATTCGTATGGCCGCATTCAGTTCTTCTCCGCAAAGCTCTTCTCTGTTTTTATCCTGGCTGGTCGGAGTTCCTAGCTGCCATTCCTGCTCTTCTTTTTCTAAGAGCTCCCTTTCTTGCTTTTTTCCTCTCTCATACACCAACAGTCTTTTAATCAGGGACCTGACTGCCATTACCTGATCTTTTCTCTTTTGTTCTGTCATTGATGGTATTGGGATGTTGGGACGAAGCAGGGTCTATCCCATTCTTCTCTAGTGAGGAGCATTCCTTGTTCTAAGAGCTTTTGGGTCGTCATCTTGGTAGGGCGGCTGTTCTCATCTGCTCCTGAACATTGCAGAATTCCTACATTGAGATTGTAGAAACTTGCCTCTGCAACATTGGCTGTAGGGAGAAATGGTCGTGATTCGGCCTTCACCATCTCACAAAAGCCTGTTTCCTCCATCCCTGCCTCATGGTAAGCAGCAACTTGCTGATGTAAAGTGGAGGGTATGGCGAGACTTTGATGGATCCAGTCTCTTCCGAGTAATGCTTCATAGGTTGAAGTGCAATCCACCATAAAGAATGCCAGCATGATTTGTTTGGACCCCAAGTCCACTTCTAAGGGTAATATCCCATGAGTTTTGGTGATAACGCCCGAGAAGCTCGAAACTATGAGGTCCGTGGGAATGAGATCTTCTACACATCTCCCCATCTTCTTCATTTGCTTGGCTGGTAGTACGTTAACAGCTGCTCCACCATCAATCAAAACCTTTTTTAAGGGCACCTCCTCCAAATGAGATGCAACATATATTGGCTTAAGATGGTTGGCTAGCAACATATTTGGGCGGCTGAACACCATTTTATCCATATAGATCCTTAATGGACCATCATTAGATGTCTCGGATGATTCAGCTTTTCCCAACTCTCCCTCTCCAGCTACTTCAACACTAACATGGGCCATAATTGGCTCCGTTGTCAAATAATCACCTTCCATAATGGCGGGCTGATCCGGCTCGGCACCAAACATAGCGGATAACACATACGTCATGTTGACATGAAAATTGCTAGGTTCTGGAAAGTCTTCTTTCTTGCTCCTGATTTGGCCCATAAACTCATCTAACCAGGCCATCGCATCTTCTGGGTTTGGGTGCCCCCTCCTGTTAATTTATGCCCGTATCTGGTATCTGCTTTGGCACTTCACCGAAAGGATCCACCAATGATACAAAATGGAGTTTCCTTTCGGGCGAAACTGTTCCAAAACAAATAGGCTATGTCCTCTATCCAGGAGTTGGCATCATTATCATATCTTCTTGAGCTCTCCTCAAGATCCTGTACTTCCCAGGGTGTAGGCTTTGTGGTACATGGTTTCCTTCACCTTCTGTTTTGCTATTAGTCATCTCCACCTCTTTTTTACTCCTCCAATGGAACTGACTACTTCTCCCAGATGATGTTTTTTCAAACTTTTGATTTTTGGAGGCTTCAGACGTCGCGGGAGTCCTTAAAGAGTTCATGTAGGCTTTGTGCTGCCTCTGGACCCTTCTAATCATGGAAGGTCCCATTTGTTTGGCTGGTTGCCCATTCTTTCTAACCACTTACCATTTTCGCCCAAGACGGGCAGGATTATCCTTTTTGACAGGATTTCTTATCCTATCATTCCTTTTAACTTCTCTTTCTGTATGGCCATATTGATGATGCCTTATCTCCCTCTCTTTTGAACCTTTGGCCTCCTTGTCTTCCGCCTCCTCAGAAGCTTCATGATTTCGAAACACTTCTGATAAAGCTCTAGGTTGGGAATCCCCTCCCAACCGCTGAAAAAACACTTCGGGAAGTATATCTTCCTGCTATCTGCCTAGCTTTCCCACGGGCTTCTTTTCTTTCTTCTTCTTCTTTCCTCCTGATCAACTCATGATCAATAAGGACTACTGCTGGTGGTATTTCGAGCTCACACTCGCATTGGAATCTACTGCACAAAACCATCCCTTTGATTATAGCTGATTTTAGATGTTCGGGCAATTGGATCATCCTTTTTTGTGGATTTGCCAGCTGGCCTTTCTTCTTCTATCTCCCTTGCAACCTTTCCTTTCCCCTTCTCGGCCCATGCTAAATTAATCATATTGACTGGAGCCTCTGAAAAGGGATCTGGATGCTTGTCTACTATTGCTTCGACTTGCCCCTGATTTTTCTGTAAGAATATTGATGGGCAAGGTGGATTATTTGCCAAGGTCATTTCTTCATCTGGCTGGCTGGCCTCAAGCTTTTTCCTTTCTTCTTCCCCATCATCTTTTTCCCCAAGTAGAGGTAAAGATATGGGAATAGTTGGTCCCATCACCAGGTCTGTTTTCCTTCTGAAGCCTGCGGATGCGTTTTCCAATCTCTGCAACATTTGCAACAAGGTAGTTTGAAAGTCTTCAGGTATTTTTGACATATTTCTTTGATCAAACGTGTCCCATTGGGCGTGCCAAAACTATGTTCGTCTGGAGAAATTTCCGATGGGGACGTTTCCTGGCCTACGAGCACACAGCTCCCCGAGAGGTTGGCGCCGGTTGATATTGTATGTCGAGCTTCTGCTTATTGGCGGGCTGTAAGAGAATGACAGAGTTAATTCTGAAAAATGCCTTTGTGGGGCCTTAGGTGTAGGCCTTGAGGCTCGCAATCAAAATTAACTTTAGGTGTTCAGGCGTGCCACTGCCATCTTTAGCATGACAGATGTAAAACAGATGTTTAGTTCAATTGTATATCCCCGAGAGACCAAGTTAGTTATGAAATGTGCCTTTGTAGGGCCTTAGGTATAGGCCTTGAGGCTCGCAATCAAAACTAACCAAGTACTTGAACATATAGTGGTTGTTTCATTGTTGCCGACGTATTACAACTGTTATACTTTAATCACCCGAGCCCGAAGAGTAGAACGAACCCATATAGGTGCCTTTGTAGGGCCTTAGGTATAGGCCTTGAGGCTTCCCATCAGAATTAATTATGTACTCAATCGTTCCGTGGCCCTCATAATATAACAGAAGTAAAACTAAGAAATAGGTTGATCACTTGCGCCCCAAGTAACTCTGGACTTCTTGTTATCAAGGATTGTCGTGGATGGGTTAAGTCCACATAAAGTTCTTTTTTATGCCTTGAAACCAAAGACTTTTGATTAATCAATCTTGTATGCCCGCAAGGTTGGAACTTAGAAGTCTTTCACTTATAAACTTGCTAGAAATAACTTGGATACAGATGGCAGTATACATCATATTACTAGATTTATGAATGAAAAGACAGAACAAAGAGGGTCGGGCAAGGTTTCACCTTGTCGGGCAAGGCTGATCGTCTTGCAACTTCCTCTCTTTGGAATTTACGAAGGGTTTGAATGCTAGAAAGGGAGATTGGGATATGAGTTTATAGGAGGAGATCGATACTACAGCAAGATTCATACAAGGTAGCAGAGCTTTTACAAAGGCTTTTTTGATGAAGGTTGATCCTGAAAAGGATGAAGGCTTGGTGCTGACTACAGCTTCGTATGCAAATCTGGCTTGAGCAGAGTTTGTGCTTGTATTTGTTTGTTTGGTTAAGTGTCTTTATCTCTGATTTTTCTTTCCTCTTTTATAGACGATTTGGCTTGGCTGCCTGGAGCATTAATCTTGCCCGAATGCAGCTGAAGGGTAGTGACTCATCAGCTTTTTACTTGTACTGCCATTGTAAAGTACTTTTTGGGCTGATTAGATGGCTGGTCTACACCACTTGACCTCTATGTAGGTGAGCAAGTGGCTTAAGTGATCTGCACTTAGTCGGGAAAAGGGCCTCTCCTGCCTTATGGGCTTCGACTGAGCCTCGGGCTTCTTTCCTTCTAGACCTTCTTTTGGGCTAACTTCCTTTTGAGTCCAAAGTTCAAGTTTTAACCCAAACAGTTTCTTAACCGACATTTTTTAGTAAAAGCTTATTACAATATTGAGAGAGAGCAAGGGGTTGAACGACACAATGGGTTGGAATAGACCCTAACCACTATGGACATTCACCACTTGCTTTGTCAATCGACATTTTGTTTATTTTAAAAATGTCAAAATAGTGTAAGCTGATATGATAAGTTGCACATGTATTTGTGGTACATAAACACAAGCCAACCATTATGTACGGTTAATATTTTTATATTTAGCAAATAGACCTTGTCACAATAAATTATCAGGGGCACAAATGAAAACAAATTATTTACAACGTTACCTATGGCAAAGTTCACAATTTACACAATTACACAGATTGAATATGTGTGTATATATATGGGAGGGAGCCGAGTTACTCAAAAGCACCACAATTTTTCATTACTAAATTTCAAGCCTGCAACCAGAAAATAAAGTGAAAAGAAGAAAAAACTAGCAATAATGGTGCTCATCATGAAGTTTATTTTTAAATTGAAAATCATTGCTTGTTGTTCGTCAATGTCATTGACGACTGCAAGCAAAATGAAGTTCAGTAATTATATGTTAAAAATAAATTCCATGATGAGCAGAGCATTTTTATTGGCTAATTCAACCTCCACACCTTCCAAACCTCACTCACAGCTACTTACAACTGAAGGCATACCATTGTCTGATCCTACCCACTATAGAAGCTTGGTTGGGGCTTTGCAGTACCTGACTTTTACCGTGTTAGATATTGCACACTCAATGATTGTAGTGTGTCAGTATATGACCAATCCTTCTGAGTCTCATATGTATCTAGTGAAAAGAATTATGAGGTATCTTCAGGGTACATACAACTGTGGGTTGACATACACTCAGTCTTCTGATTTTCAAATTAGTGCTTATTCTAATTCGGATTGGGCAACATATATCAACATAAGGAGGTCCATTACTGGTTATGTTGTTTATTTGGGATCGAATCTGATATCGTGGCAATCAAAGAAACAGGCTACTGTATCTCGAAGTTCTACAGAAGCCGAGTACAAAGCCTTGGCACATTGTGCTGCAGATGTCTTTTGGATTAGATCTCTGCTTAAGGATGTTCATCAAGTTCTTACACAACCTCTTACCTTGCATAGTGATAACCTTTCAACTCTGGCATGTGTTCCAATCCAGTGTTCCACTCGAAGATTAAACATTTGGACACAGATTATCATTTTGTAAGGGAAAAAGTTCAAAAAGGGGATCTTCGTGTTCAATACATATGAACACATGAACAGGTAGCAAATGTATTCACAAAAGGTTTACATAGTCCAATGTTCATTCAACATTATCATAGTTTACATATTGGAGTCTCTGATGTTGGTCAACAATCTTTACAAGCTCGAGAAGCATCAAGTGCAGCAGATACAAAACATGACAATCCCACCAGTTCTTCATTGCAGATGCAAACAAAACTTGGGAGTTCCCAGTTCTGTTTGAGGGGGGAGTATTAACCAAATAAACTGAATTAGTTGGAATCAGGTGGGACTTATCTTCAAAACAGTTAGAGTTAGTTGGAGTTAGGTGTAAAGGGTAAAAGTGTAAAAATGTGCAACATAGTCTCTATATAAGCATTGTCTTAGAGACTTAGAGGTTCATGATGTAATATTTCCTTTTTACTGAGAATATATCACTGAAAGGTTTCTCTCTTATTTTCTTCTTCTTCGATTCCTTTAGTTTCTTCTTCCTTACGATTTCTGTAATTCAATAGCGTTAATAAGGAGAGCTACGAGAAGAGGGACCCCGAGAGAGAGAGTCTAGTCATAAAATATTAAAATAATAAAATACCCAAAATTCAGATTTCATAAAACACCTCAAGTTTCGTAGTTACGTAAAAACTTCATCGTAGCTCCAAATTTGATTTCACTTGCACCTACGTGTTCGTATCGTCGAATACTTTGAGGGTACATAAATTAATAGCTCATATGCATCACGTAATGATGGTTAACGAAAGTCAATAATCTCGTCACTAAAGGCATTTTTGTCAATTCACTTTTTTAGAATTTATATATTTGTAAAATTTGGGACAAGTTGTCACATTACCTACAAAGCAAATTAAACATATTTGGTTAAGGACAAAGCTACTCACGCAGAGATGAGCATTTGACGAAGAACCTCTGATGCCTAAGTCTTTATCAAAAAAGAGAGATATTTAGGGTTGAGTTGTATAGAGTTAACTTCAACTTACTTGAAAAGTATGTAGAATGAGGTAGTTATACCGAGCTAGGGCCGATCACATGTGTCAGGATTCACATGCCATGTGTCGGTGTCCAATTGATGAGAGTTTGTCACCCATTAGATGCAGTAGAAAAGTATCTTTAAGATGTTTGAATATTTTAAAGATGTTTGGGGACGTTATTAAATAAATAACAATATCTAAGAATTATCTTTGGATGTGAAATAAAGGAATATGTCTTCAATTAGAAAAGCTAAAAGGTAAGAATTACTTATTAATTTTATTTTTAATTTCTTTACCTTATTTCCTTGTCATGGGCATTAGAGCTTGGAGAAATTGTAGTCAACAGTTTAGATCTTCTTGGTGGTTTAACAATGTGTGGAACGGATGTGGGTTTCGCCAATTTAATGAGGGCATTTTCATTAATTGTGAATAAAAATTCATGTGTGAGCTTCAGAATTTTATAAATTATTTTTGGCTCCACAAATATGAAAAGGGTATTATCTTCATAAGCACACTAGTTGTGTGATTCTTTTGTTTTCAGAAATTTGAAATTTTTGAAATCGCTATAAGCATTCTAATTTTGATCCAATCATTTTGAAAAGGGAAGTGGTTTTCACACCCCTTTTACCCTCTTACACAGTTCTATTTAATCTTAATCGTAAATTCCGTTTGATTTATTCAATCTGATGACCATAAATAAAGAGAAGTATGTGAAATTCCAATCCAAATTGCATTCTAACCACATCCAAGTAGTGGATGCTTTCAATCGCAACTTCATTTGGAATACTCAATCTTGATCTACCAATAGGCTTTCACATATTAAATAGTAATGTGCCGATTTGATACTTGAAATATTATCCGACTGAAAATTAAATATGTTTACGATAATGAGTTTAAGGATTTATTTTCAAAAAAATTATAATTTAGGAACTTAATTTTCACGAGCAGAATATTGCATATTAAAAATTGACTTGTTTCACTAGGTTTATACTACAAGGCTTTTGATCACGTTCATTGATTGTAGCTACTGAATACATAGAAGATGGAATCCAGTATTCAGCTCCAAAAGGATGGTTTTGCAAAAGATTAACACCCCACGTTTTATTCAACAAAACATGCGGCAGAGATCGACGAAACGATTGATCTTACCACCGTATTTACACTACATGCCTACTCTGCCTAAGATAAGTACCACCATAAACACTTCCATTGATATTCAGATAAGACTGCCTAACTTTGCCTAAGACTAACACGAACAGTTTCTTGTGCCAGTGCTTTCCTGCAACAGTTATTAAAGACGGAGCCACAGTGGGGTCAATGGGGTCGCACGACCTCTTGGAAGCCATGGAAATAACCTTAGAGGTCCCTTGGAGCTGCTGGTGCGACCTTTTGGAGCTGCACACCACGTGGTTGACGAAATGTCTGAAAGAAGAAGGCTTGCAGGTTGAAGAAGGAGGAGGCGCACGCGAGCCTTTTTTTTTAAAACAACCTGGGCAAAACGACGTCATTTTGGCCCAGGGAATTTTTTTTAAATGACCTGGCCAAAACGAGCCTCTCCTTCTTCACATTCACATATCTGATTCCTCCATTCCAAAACCCCCAATTTTCTTTTGTTTTCTCCTCCTCCAACCCTAAGTTCCAAACTCAATCCCCCCCAAACCCTCAACTCCATCTCCTCCCTTGCTGCCGCCATTGAGGTGCCTTTGTGCTGCCATCGTCGTCGCTGTGGTGGTGGTGCCGCCAGCTACTCTCTTTGTATTTGCTCATTGTTATTGTGAAATTTCACAATTCAAGTAAGTTTTAAACCCTATGTATGATATATTTAATTTAATTGAAACCTAATTCATATTTATTTTGATTATATTGTAAGTTTTTATTTTCATTATTTTGTATATGTAGAATATATTTAATTTAATTGAAATTCAATTCATATTTATTTTGATTATATTGATGGTTTGTTTATATTGTGAGTTTTTATTTTCATTATTTTGTATATGTAGAATATATTTAATTTAATTGAAATCCAATTCATATTTATTTTGATTATGTTGATGGTTTGTTTATATTGTGAGTATTTATTTTGAATATTTTGTATATGTAGAATTATTAGGGAACGGTTTTTTAAGAGAAAGTCATCATCGGGTTCGGGTAATTCGAATAATGTTGATAGTTCAAATATTGTTGGTAGTTCAAGAACTCCAAGTTCAAGACAAAGTCAGTTAGACGGTGTTTTGAGTAATCTTCAAGCGGATCCTGGATTAAGAACTCGAATGATAGATTATGATGCTAATATGAGAGATGAGGTCCGAAGATCATATCTGCAAAAAGGACCTTGTCAACCTAGAGGTCATAATTTCCCAATGGTTTGATGAGTTTGATTGGTTGGAGTATAGTATATCTAAAGATGCGGCATTTTGTCTCTATTGCTATCTCTTTAAAACCAATTTTGAACAAGTGGGTAGTGAAGCTTTCACTAGAGATGGATTTAAGACTTGGAAGAAAGGGAGATAAAGATTTAAGATGCATGTTGGACCGGTTGGGAGTGTTCATAATAAGGCTAGAGAAGCTGCTACAAATTTGATGAATCAAGCTACACATATTGAAACGGCAGTGAGCAAACACTCCGACCAAGCTCGTAAGGCTCATCGCACATGCTTGAATGCATCAATCAAGTGCACTAAGTTTTTATTGCGACAAGGTCTTGTTTTTCGTGGCCATGATGAAGGTGCCACTTCAAGCAATAGGGGAAATTACTTGGAGGTATTGCAATTCCTTGCAGATAATGATGATAAAGTTAGAGAAGTTGTGATGGAAAATGCTCCGGGGAATCTCAAATTACTAGCTCCTTGCATTCAAAAAGAAATTGTGAATTCATGTGCCCTTGAAACACTTGATGTTATCATGGATGGTCTAAAAGATAGATTCTTTTCAATATTGGTGGATGAAACACGTGATGTGTCGGTGAAAGAGCAAATGGCTATGGTGTTTCGTTATGTGGATGACAACGGGCATGTAATTGAAAGATTTGTGGGTATCCAACATGTTTCCGACACTACTTCAAGTTCACTAAAGGATGTTATTGACACATTCTTTTCTCGCAACGGTTTGAGCATTTCCAAGCTACGAGGACAAGGTTATGATGGTGCTAGCAATATGATAGGTGAGTTGAATGGCCTTAAAACAAAGATATTGAGAGAACAACCTTGTGCATATTATGTTCATTGCTTTTCTCATCAATTTCAACTAGCTCTTGTTGCCATAGCAAAGAAGAATATAGACATTGCCTCTTTTTTTGCAACGGTTAATAGTGTGGTTAATCATGTTTGAGCATCTTGTAAGCGGCGTGATTTACTTAGATAGCAACTTCAAGAAGAGCTTGTGATAGCTTTTGAAAATGATTGTCTTATAACGGGGCGAGGCTTAAATCAAGAAACAAGTCTCAAACGTGCCGGTGACACACGATGGAACTCACAGTATTGTACCTTGATTAGCATCATTTCCATGTTTTCATCCGTGGTTCATGTGCTTCAAATGGTTATTGATGATAATCCCAATTAAAGTGCGGGTGAAGCAAATAAGTTATTGAGAGAAATACGTACTTTTGAGTTTGTGTTTCACCTTTTCTTGATGAAAGTCATATTGGGACTCACAAATGATTTGTCACAAGCATTGCAAAGGAAAGATCAAGAAATTGTGAATGCAATGGCTTTAGTGAAATCATGCAAGGAAAAGCTACATTCGATGCATTGGTTGATGAAGTATCTTCTTTTTGTGAAAAACATCATATTGATGTTCCTAACATAGAAGAGGCATTTATACTTCCAAGGAGGTCAAGGCATAATGCTCCAATAAAGACAAATCGTCATCATTATCGTGTGGAGCTCTTTATTTATGTCATTGATGAGCAAATTACGGAGTTAGAGGATCGCTTTAATGAGGTAAATACCGAGTTGCTTATTTGTTTGGCATGTTTGAGTCCGAAAGATTCATTTGTAGCTTTTGATAAACCAAAGTTACTTCGTCTTGCTCAATTTTATCCTCAAGACTTTTCGGATGAGGATCGTTTGGCACTTGAAGATCAACTTGAGATTTATATTCATTATGTGCGTTCCAATAGTGATTTATCTCAATTGGAAGGGGTTGGTGATCTTGCAAAAAAAATGGTGGAGACAATGATGCATCAAGTATTCAATTATGTATATTTGCTCATTACATTGTCTTTAGTTTTACCAGTTGCAATTGTTTCAGTGGAGAGAGCATTTTCTGTCATGAATATTGTTAAGGGTCCACTTAGGAACAAAATAGGAGATCAATGGTTGAGTGATAGCTTGCTTGTTTATATTGAGAGAGATATTTTTGCTTGTATTGAAAATGAAGCTATAATGCTTCGTTTTCAAAATATGAAACCTCGTCGTGGACAATTATAGCTTGTAATATTGTTTCCGTTATGAATTATGAATGAAAGTACTATGATTTCATTTTCAATATGTTTTTCCATCCTAAATTTTTATTTGAACTTTTACACTAAGACCCCTTGTGGTAAGATTCCTGGCTCCGCCACTGATCAGGTGCATTGAGTTCTAACCGGAGGGCATTCCCAAAGGCCAACAACTATGCTACGTCCCTCTTCTCCGATGGATACTTGAAGGGCTTTGACGAGTGTTTGGGGAAGAAGAGTATTGTTGGGAAGCTCCCCAACTTCAGTTCTCTCTGTGCATATTCCTTGTGTTCCCCATCAGCCCTGAACTTACCCACCTTTACCCCTGTTCCTGCCAGATTCTCAGCTAATTCAACATACGATCCTTCCATTGGCCGCGAAAAATCCGGAAAAGAATCAAGTTAGTGTCAGAGTAAGCCAATTTTCAGCTTTACAAGGTAACCATGGCAACAAAATACGAATAGTATTCACCTGGCAGAAACGGCACCATGGTGCATAAAGAACAACAAGCCAAGGTTCACTTCGGTTTTCCAATCTAGCCAGGTTCTCTATCCCAGTCCTGCTCAAGGAAACCAAGTTCTTGCTGTTAAAGATGTCTGGGACATTGGCACTCCCATTTGTTGTCGACATCCCATTTCCATTGTCGTTGAGGTGCAGCGCGCTTTTTGTTCGATATTTCCATTATGGAGGCCACATTCCTTTGCCTTAGCATCCTCCCACCACCATCTTCCCTCCCTTTCATGCTGCCCTGGCAGCACCGGCCTTGTGCATGGCTCACACCCGATTGAAATGTAACCTTGCGAGTGCAAAGGATTGACAGGAACATCCATGACTTGGAGGAAGTTCCATATGTCATGGCCTTCCGCATTGGCAACAGGATTCCATTTTACCAAGCTTCCAATTCCACCATCAATTCCTTCAAGGGATGGGTCCACCTGGACCGGGATTTCAACTCTTGTGCCAGGAGACTGGTCTTTTCTCTTCCCAGTGATCCAGGCATGGCGACCTTTAAGGGCTCGCCTTAAAGGCCTAACCTTCCTTACCCTGCAGCACTCCTAATGGCCGTCTTCATAGAATGAGAACAGTCCTTTGCCTCGCACTAGTGCTTGAACTTCAACGGCATCGGGGAACATGTATTCAATGTGATGCCATAGTGCTTCTCAACAGTGTCGAAAAAATGGTATGCCTCTGGGTTAAGCCTCCCAGTATCCAGGCTGAATACCCAGAAGGGCCGACCTGTTAGTTTGGCATACTCAACCAAGGCGACATCCTCAGCTCCACTGCACAAATGAACATTAACTAAATTTAAGTTTTCATTGTAAATGATTATAAACCCCGGTAAAAGTAAAACTGTCTAAATTGAAACATTTTACTTGAGGGAATAGGTTCGATAAACACTATGTAGAAGAGACTGAATAGTATTACAAATAACAAGCTTGTCTAGCTCAGTTGGTGGGTTCGAGCCCCATGGTGGGCGCATTTCAGTTTTTAGTAATTTAATTTATTTACCAAATCAAGAAATTAGCACTAGAAAAGGTGAAATTACCTGAAAGCAATGGCAATGCCATTCCCAAATTTGTCAAGAGACTTCTCCATGATTTGAAGTTGGGAAGCGGCTTCCAACTCTTTCGCCAGTTTTTCGTAATCCTCTCCTACTATGTTGCTGCCAACCTCTACAATAACCCCAACAATCAATTTACACAACAATTCCTTCACGTCGATGAGAAAACGAAAAGATTAATTTCAAGCTTCTCACAATGACATAACAGTTACCAGTTAGCACATTATACCTGGAGATATTTGTTCCTTTTCGATTCTGCGGAAAGGGGTGTTGCCAATGATGGTCTCCGGCAAGCGGCCCCAGCCTTCGATTGAAAAGAGAATTGATCTGACGGATTCAAAGAAGATGTCCTTTGAGCTAATGTGTTTGAAATAACACATAAAAAAATGCATTAAATCCCATTCAAATTCAATTAAACAAATTAAAGAACAAAGCAGAAAACTACACAAAACCCACAAATTTTAAACTCAATTTCTAAGAATTCAATCCCAAAATCAAAACTTAAATAAAAAATTAAACAAATTAATCATTTGGGTATTCACATTTCACATTGCATGATCATGAGCACCAATTCAATTCAAATTTCATAACCAACAAGTGAAGTCGATGAGATCAGAGTCAGCTCAGACAGGCAAATGATAACGAACCACATACATTTCAACAACAATAATAAATAAATACAAAAAAATTGAAAAAATTAAAATTAAAAGAGGGAGAGAGGGTTACGAGATTACCTTTGGGCTCGTGGGAAGAGAGCGGAGCGCGAAGCAAAGATTGGAGGGAAGGAGGCGGAGCTAAGAAAGCCATGAGAGAAATCTGAATGCTTGGAGAGAGAGGGAGAGAGAGAGAGAGTCTGTGTATTGTGTTCGCGTGGAGAGCACAGGGAAAAGCGTTAAAATGCGGTAACGGAAACAGTTGACGAATGTCACGGTTCATTGAACCTGGACGCGATTTCGTTCATGAAGTTATTGTATTTTCCAAGGGACGCGATTTCGTGCATGAAGTCTCTACTATTTTATTTTCTAGGGACTAAATTTTTAAATTAAATTTTGTAAATTAAACAGTATAGTTTTGGCTTATTATATTTACACCTCACATATTGTTGAATAAACCCTACATACTTAATACACCTCATATTTACTTTTTCAATTAAAATTTATCTTAATACACCTCATTTACTTCCCCATATTACCCTCCCACCCCCATTCTCAACATACACCCCACATTTTCTATATACACCCCACATTTTTTATACACCCCACATTCTTCATGTCTTATAATACTCATCACAATCAAGATTGGAGGAAGATGAGGCTGCTGAGACTCTGTTGAAGGTGGCAGACGAGGTAATACGCTGAGGTTTAATGACAAAAATTCGAGGGTAAAAGCAGCAAGGGAAAGGAGAACAATCAGAAGGTCTATTGTAATGTGAATGGCACTAGGACTTTGCCCAGATTGGCAAAAACGTAGCTGAATGTTGATGTAGTTTCATTGCATTTTCAGATGTATGATAAAAAAAAACATATTTATTTATTGGTGTTGAATTACAGAACAGAGATTGTGTTTAGCCATTGTATTACTATCATTTCTTTAAATTGGGGTTATACCTTGAGACGACATACATAAGGAAATATCGTTAATATCTGCGCACTCCATTCAAGTTCTAATCCAGTAGTTTCATCATTTTGCTTGCATATGTTGGGAAGACAAAAAAAATAGATAAATAATATGTTAAAAGTGATTTGGGGTTTGGGGTTTATTCATAAATTTTTTATTTTTTTTAAAACCTAATAAGGTCAAAATTGGCATTGCATAGTAGAGTGTATAAGTCATTTAATATCAAATTTGAATGTGGGGTGTATTCAATCGTACGTGGGGTGCTAATAAAAAAAGCCTATAGTTTTTTATGATTATTTAATTGTTGATTAACGTATTTATTTTTTATTGATCATATATCACTTAATTTACAAATTTAGTTTAAACTTAATTTACAAATTTAGTTTAAAAATTGTCTCCCCAGCATTATCCTATTTCAAAACAACAACCAAAAAGTCATATCTCAGTAAGTGAGGTCAGCTGTATGAATCCTAGAACGTCACTGCCAAGGTATTAAATATCGATGATATCGGAAATATCGGTAGTCCAAAAACACGGAAATGTCGATGGAAATATCAGGATATTATCGATATCGATAAAAATAATATGGAAACCACGGAAATTGTAAGAAAAACTTGGAAATTTTTATTGAAACTTTGCAGAATGTTTATTTAGTCAATTATCTATTAGTTTATAACAAAAAATTGGAAGGAAATGCATTGCACGATTGATTTAACTTATTTAAGTTGATTATATAGCGAGCTGGCAAACATTGTGAGTGTAGAAAATATGTAGTAATTAATGAAAGAAGTTTAAACACACCATAATCATTTATATATAATGAATTAGGACAATATTTTACACTTTATACATTGCATGGTAAGATACATGAGTGACTTAGTACCACATAGAGTGAACGTGGTGAGTAATTCAAAAGTAGATACTTGAAAAGAAATTAATCAAATTTTAATATGATGTAATTATTTGGACTTGATTTAAAATAGAAATTTATCATATATAATATATGTAACTGAAAAAAAATTAATCAAATTTTAATATGATGTAATTATTTGGACTTGATTTCTCTTTATACATATATTCTTCTTCCTATTTTCGAGTATTTCAGTTTAGTAAGTGATTTTAAATTTCGGGGACGAAATTCTTTTAAGAGGGGTAGATTGTTACACCCACCCCCAATTAAATTGTATTTTCACTAAGTTTGAGTTTATCTTGCTTTTAAAATTATTTTTGGGTCTTAATAGGTGTGCCCAGGGGGCCCACCTTGCTTTTGTGTCCTTGCTCTCTCTTTTCTCTCAGTTCTCTCTTTTCCCTCACTCTTTCATCTCTACCCGTGCTCTCTTTCTCTCTGCACTCTCTCCTTCTCCCCGTGAACCAACCCACACCCTCACTTCCACACCACATCAACGAAGGCGGTCTCTCTTTTCTCTCAATTCTCTCTTTTCCCTCACTCTCTCATCTCTACCCTAGCTCTCTTTCTCTGCACTCTCTCCTTCTCCCCGTGAACCAACCCACACCCTCACTTCCACACTACATCAACGAAGGCGACACCACCTCATCGCTCTCCTCACCTTCTCCCTCTTCGCCATCTCCGCCACCGCATCAAGGCCCTGCAAAACGGAAGTTATAAAAATATTCCTCTCGTCTTCTATTTCATTTTGATACCTAGATCGGAGTCTAAGGTGCTCTTTTACAGTCGGCCGGAGCTGCAGAAGCTCCGACGTTCTTCTCCGATTTGCACATATCCAAAATTTCGCGATATAATATCGATAATATCACAATATTTTGACGAAAATCATTTGGATACCTATTAAAATATCGGTAATGCGAAAAACCGATAATATCAGCGAAATATCGCCGATATTATCGGCATTTAAGACCTTGGTCATTGCGTCCGGCTTTGTGTCACGTCTTCATTAGACCCAAGTACTCCAAGTCTTTTCTTAGAGTCTCTTTCCAAATCTTCCTCGATCTTTCTCTACCCCTTTGACCCTGAATTTCTATCTTACAATCGCATCTTTTAACTAGAGTGTAGAATGAGATTTTTAGAGTGCCAACAATACTTCCCTAAAATTAAACTTATTATAATGTCGGGCCAAGCCCAGACCAAACAAGGGTTATACTACGAAGTCCATGGGTCTACCATTAGCAAGGCCCAAAACACCAGAAGTCGTTAGACCGATAAAGTATTCATTTATATAAAAATTTAAACTACATATTAATAAAATTTTAATTGTCACCAAAAAAAATGAATAAAATTTAATTGTTAACCAAAAACAAATAAAATTACTATTATACATTATTATACATAACAAAAAAAAATTTAAAAAGTAAAAATGTGGGCATTAAAATAATTTTGCACAAACAAATTTTTACTTTTTTTTAAAAAAATCTCACAGCTATCAATAACATAAACTCACTCTATCTCACATTTGCACCCTAGGTCTACTTTGCTCTTGCACTTTATCAAACTTCTCCAATCCACTAATTTATTTGACATAATTTGACATTAATAAATTAAATTCCTTTTAAAATTTTAGATCACACACAGTGTGTGTACTGAATCTAGTATTCAATTATGATGATGAAGGCTAATGACTAGGCTACGCCTGACAATGGGGCGGGTCGGGAACGAATGAGGATCCTCTCCGGATCCTTTTTGTGAGGATCCCGGGGATCCTCTAATCACATTCGTTCATCGTATATCGTGCGGTCATAAATCATTGTAAATCTTTTTATTTAAATTAAATATAAACAGTACCTGACGAAAATTGATTGCACGATGTACGATAAACGGATGTGATTAGATGATCCCCAGGATCCTCACAAAGAGAATCCTCATTCGTCGGGAACCATTAACCTTCGTTGAAATGTTTTTTCTTGTTAGAATAATAAAAAAATATTTTAATTACATGATATTGTATTTAAACAAAATGAAACACATCATATAATAATATAAGCAACATTAAATATTACAAAAATTACTCTTAAGTTTGAACGAAGAAAAAGAAAATTTCTAGATTATAAAAATATCATATATGTTCGATATTTTATAATCATATACAATATGGTTTCGAGAAGGAGGGTCTTACCATATATGTCGCATCTAATTTAAAAAGTGCAAATTCCCGAGGTCATTTACACCCACGGGTATTTTTGCCATCCCTAACGGAGGTTAACGTACTTCAAGGGGTGTATTCAATTGGTCACGATTAAACCACGTTAACTTCTAGTATTGACTTCTTTATAAAGAGATAAAGAAAAAGAGGAAAGTAAGAGAGGAATGGACTGGAGGGGAGAGAATCCTACTCCTTACTCAGGAGTATAATTAAGGATTTAGGTATATCATACAAAGAGTTTAATGCCCAAAGCCTCTCTCTCAATTCTCCCCAACTCACCCTTCCCAAAACCAAACCCTAGGTTTCTACAATCTTAGTCGTTGGCTCATTGCTCCAGATTGGGGTTGGCGGCAGCCACTCCCCACCTTACCCTCAGCCTCCCCCCCCCCCCCCGGGCGCCCCCAACGTTTGGGATGGGAAGGGACGGAACGGGACGAGCCGTTCCGTCCCACATTTGGTGCACCTAAAAACTGTGGAACGGGTTGTCCCATGGGACGAAATTTGGCTGATTTTTCGTTCCACCCTCTTCCCCCTGGAACGACCCGTTCCACATCCGTGGAACACAAATTTATAACATTTTATGACAAAATTTCTCCTTATCTTTTTCAATATTTACATCATCTGTTCCGTCCCGTCCCGTCCCGTCCCGTCTGCGTACCAAACGGTACCTTAGGGAACCAAGACAGCCTAATAAAAAAAGGGTTAAGGGCCTCCAAAGCCTATAAATAAAAGCTTCTTTCGATCTCTCTTTGGCAAAAGGGAAGTTAGAGTACATCATCAAATAACCTTGTCATGATACAATGATTATTTGCAAAGTTTTGTAGACATGCAAAAATGAAAACTCGTTCTTTTCTTTATGAAGTTCTCACTGTAAGAGAGTTACCAAACTCATCTCGTCTTACATGTTGGGGGGTTTGCACCACGCCCCACGTTGTTGTAGATAACAACATGTCATCCGATGGTACAAGAAAAATGACATTACAAACTCATCCACGGAGTACTTCATCATGCAAGATCCTAGAATAGCACTAGTTGGTTACTAAGGCATCATCCTGGTGAGTCTACCAACCCCACGACAACCTCTGGTTTTCAATGGAATATATAGATATTCTCCATATCTATAAACTACCATTGGCACCACATGCACACACTAACCACAACTGTGTCTAGAAGACACGTAGCGTAAAGCAGCTTTTTCTATTTAAGTGACTAGATCCGTTATTTTCTATTGTAGTGGTTCGTTAGTTATCCATGTCATTTTCTTCGAAAGAAAGTGTCCTAAAGCCATCGCAACTTATAAAAAAAAAAGCTACGACGAACCCCTTTCTACGACAAAATCAAGGAGCATCTCAATACGCACAAGAATTTTAATAAAATTAGCTCAAATGTATCTTCTGTGAATCTAGTTTAGTACAATTGTGTGTTTTTATTATATATATATTATACATTAACAAGATCATCTTGCACTCTTCTATGTATATTTATCCTTTTGTGTTTTTATAAAAAAAAAATGAGTGTATGATGACCTTTTTGGAGCATCAATAACAACTTTCTTGTATAAAGGTTCGTCTTTTAGTAGTTTTCATGCCTTCCACAATGTGCTAGAAAATTGAGTTTTATTCCAATTTTATAGGAATCAAACCACAATCCACCTCGACACGATCATCATAAATGGTTCGTGCGACGGCGGTGGACGCGGGCTCGGGATAATCTAATTCTACAATAAGCTGGAAATTTTGAGTTATATGAGAATGATTCTAATTTTTGAGCTCAATGTGTTGAACTCAGTGTGTCAATACATATCATACTCATTACTCATATAACTATAGCAATAGTGTTATAATTACCAACTCTTTTTAAATATGAACACGTTGGCCAACCCAAAGAAAAATATTGTCTTTTTCTTTGAGAGTTGCTAGCTATTAATACTGTAAAAGATTCATCATGCACTTCTCTTTAGTGTAAAAAATTTTAAAATTAAAAAAAATGCAAAACAATTTTTTTAGTGCCAATAACAATTCTTTACGTCTAATAAGAAAAGAAAAGGTATTATATATTGAATACTCCTTTTTTATTTTTTTTTATTTTTCCATAGTAAATGAACTTCAGATTCTTTTAACACAACCATAGAAGAAAATATCGATAATATATCGCCGATATTATCGCTTTTTTCATATAACGATATTTCGCGAGTATTCCTTTCATTATCGCTAATATATCGCGAGATGAACCTAAAAATATTTGAAAATTTCTGAAAAATCTCAAACATGCACATAAAGGGATTCGAACCCCTCACAACTAACTCCTTCAGCGCCTTGACCACTATACCACTTATGTTTTTGTGAAAACATGCTAAACTATTTATATATATGGTTTTGTTTTGAATTCTTTTTGCAAGAAACAAATTTGCACATATTCCAAATTTTTTGTGGTATTATATTTTAAATTGTGTCAATTAATTACTTAGTCAATGGCATGTGGTTTTTAATTTTTCTATTTTTTATTTGGTCACTTACATGTATGGTTGGAAAAAATTCCCGAAAATCCCAAACCAAACCGAAAAAGCCCCAAACCAAAACCATCCCGAAGTTTGGGAATCTCATCCCGAAAAATACCGAAATTTTCGATATGGGATTGGTTTCCAAATCCCATTTGTTTGGTAATCCCGAAAAATACCGAAGTATTCGGTTTCCTATTGACTTTTGGGTTTCGGTTCTTGAAAGCTATTGCCATGGTTGCTGACTACTCTTCACAATACACTTACTCTACACAGAGAGATGATGAAGATAATGAAAATTTTGAACCTCATAGGAACTCTATGTGGTACTTAGTCACTCATGTATCTTACCATGCAATGTATAAAGTGTAAAATATTGTACTAATTCATTATATATAAATGATTATGGTGTGTTTAAACTTCTTTCATTAATTACTACATATTTTCTACACTCACAATGTTTGCCAGCTCGCTATATAATCAACTTAAATCAGTTAAATTCATCATGCAATGCATTTCCTTCCAATTTTTTGTGATAAACTAATAGATAATTGACTAAATAAACATCCTGCAAAGTTTCAATAAAAATTTCCAAGTTTTTCTTACAATTTCCGTGGTTTCCATATAATTTTTATCGATATCGATAATATCCCGATATTTCCATCGATATTTCCGTGTTTTCGGACTACCGATATTTCCGATATCATCGATATTTAATTCCTTGAACACAACTAATCTAGATCGTGCATACCTAGCCAAGTCAAATGATGGACGAAAGAACTTCTCAACTTTATATCCAAAATTTGACCAAAATCATGAAAATACGTGGCATGAGAGAGGATTATTCAATTCTTTTAACACAACTAATCTAGATCGTGCAAACCTAGCCAAGTCAAATGATGGACGAAAGAACTTCTCAACTTTATATAGAGGTCCAAAATTTGACCAAAATCATGAAAATGCTTAGCATGAGAGAGGATTATTCAATGCAATAATTTTTCAATCGAAGAAAAGTCAGAAAAACCCAAGAGTTATAAATAGGCGACAATCGATCTGAATATATACAAGTTTTGGAAGTTTGGAATTATCACATACTTTCATTCGGACCTTTACCTTATAGTCCAAAAAAATATATGTACAAATATACAACGATGGTGATCAAGTCCGAGCAATTGGTGTGTGGTATTCTTCTGTTCCTCTCTTTGGTAAGCTGTGTGTGGTAACCTAGCTAATATGTCATCAGGATCATCTTTTTATATTTTTTAAGTTTTTATAACTAGTTAAGCAACTTATTTATCCAGATTATTCATATTTAGAATCGTTAATGGCATACTTTTGGAAGAATATGGATACTATTAGTTGTTCAAAATTCTGGTTTTCCTCATTCTATAAAAATACTGATATCTCAATAAGTCAATATTCAATAATTAAATTATTTGAGGTATCGTCTTGCTGTGTTCATGTGTGTATATAATATATGGTTGAGTTTGTAATTAATTATATCACATAATTTGATTAATGAACATCATCTATATATGTTAATGATCAGATGGGATCAAGTATGGCAGCTCGGGCAGTACCCCATGACGATGTGTTAGAATGGGTACAGAAAGATAGTCGTCGTTTCCTGCGTGCTAATATCAGAGTTAGTGATCTTGATCGCACCATTAAGTACGTATTTAATTTGGCAAAGTATTCTTGCATGCATGCAAATTCGTTTCAGGTTAAGCTTGTCTAATACATAATTAATTAATTTTTTTTCTCAAAATATTATTTCTCAGGTTTTACACAGAACTTTTTGGATTGAAAGTATTGAGTAGAAAAGATTTCCCAGAAGAAAAATACTCAAATGCGATCGTTGGGTTTGGACCTGAAGAATCTCACTTTGTGATAGGGCTCACATGCCATCGTATGTTAATTTCTTCACTCCAAAACTTGATCAAAACATATATACATATATATTAGGCAATTGAACTCTTAAAGAAACCCTAATATTTTATGCGTGTATGTACTAGCAAATACTGATTTATTACTCGTACGATCTTAATTCGCAGACAACGCAACGGACAAGCTAGACATCGGAACAGCCTTTAGTCACTTTGGAATTGCAACCCAAGATGTATGTGTCATATTGTTCATTTACTTTCGCTGAATAATAAGTTTGAAACTTTGAGGAGTAGTGACCGTTTGGTTAACATTTTCGTTTCTGTGTGTTTGTGAATCAATCAACCTTCAGATTTATAACACGGTTGAAAAAGTTCGAGCCAGTGGTGGTGTGATCACTCGTGAACCCGGGGCCCTCGTAGAAGGAGGGGGTACCGTTTACGCCTTCATGAACGATCCCGATGGCTACAGTTTCGAGCTCCTCCAGAGGCCGCCAACTCCAGAACCACTTTCTCATATATGTCTTAATGTTATTGATTTAAATCGGTCTATTGAGTTCTACAACAAGGTTGATTTTGCGCACTCTCTCATAAACCCCTTTATTCCATCTTAGCTATGATTATCAGAATGCTTACACAATTGCATTTTTTGCTGAAACGCCATGTGCAGTCCTTGGGCATGAACCTACTACTAAAGTTTGACGTCCCTCAAGAGCAGGTATATATGTGTATGTGTGTGTGTTTGTGTGTATTTTTTTTCTTTTACCTTCTAGGTCAGTTTTATACTTTCTTTTATATGTGGCAAGAGTTTGGACTAAACCAGATAATGAGCCAACTATAAATTGATATCGAGTGAGAAGAGGACTGTCACTCACTCGAATAATCATAAATTCGTACCAAACTCATCACGGAAAGTCAAAACATGTCTCACTTACAAGTTGAGAGAAAAACCACTAAATTGTAATGCTGGTAACAGAATTCCATTTTACTTTGTAATATATGCACAACAAATGTTATATTAATTATTATTTTGTGTTGCAGTATACCGTAGGTATGGTGGGGTATGGATCCAATCTCACTCAAACAGTTGTGATCGAGTTGAAATACAATTATAATGTGACGGCATATAGGAGAGGAAATGGTTACGCACAGGTGAGCTACACCCATGCATACCCATGCATATTTATACATTTCATTCAGTCAAACACACAAATGAAAGAAATTGCAAAGCGCGTTGAGTCGTTGTCTCTGATTTGGCCAAAAATTAGAATCCAAAATCTGTGACCTTGTTTCATCAAGATGTCTATTGACTTTCTTGACTCATTCTCTACTTTACAAACGAAAAATACACACTTGCCTCGCCTCCTAATTATTGATAAAGGATAAATTCTAGCGTCTAAAAACCCAATCACGTTAACTCTACAGCCCAAACACAAAAAACACATTTACCTCACCACCCCACCCCCACCCCCCCAAAAAAAAAATTATCGAACCCACAAAACCCCCTAGTCCCGAATGAGGATCCTCTCCAGATCCTCTTTGTAAAGATCACATAAATCCTCAAATCGTATATGTTCATCTTACATCGTGCGGTCAGAAATCATTTTAAATACTTTTATTTAAAATTAAATATAAATAGTACCTGACAAAAACTAATCGCACGATGTACGATGAACTGACACGATTTGAGGATCTTTAGAGAATCCTCATCACCTAGTCCCACCTCCCTCTCCTCCCTCTCTGTTTGGCCCCTTCGTGTCTAGGGTTTTGTTGAGTGACTGCAATTAAAAATTAATCCTTGGTCATGGATTTCTATGTTCTAATTTTATTTTTGTCCAACATTGTATTACAAGGTTGCTATTGGCACTGATGACGTGTACAAGAGCGCAGCAGCTGCAAAACTGGTTACCAAGGAAGTTGGAGGGAAAATAATAAGACCACCGGGTCCAATCCCAAAAATTCACACCAAGATCACAGCATTCCTTGATACAGATGGCTTTGAAACGGTAAGGAACTAGAAAACCACATGAAAACTATATTCTTTGATTCTTTCATGCTTTTATGTTGGAAAGATTCGAAATCTGAACATATCTTAGTCCTAACTCATTGCGTCACTCTCTTTCACACCGCTTGAGTTAACCGGCAAAGGCAACATGAACCTCCTTTCATTGCATAACTCAAAGATATATTATTTTTTATGGGCGCAAGCTTACAGAAACATTTCTTGTTAACCCTCTAGGTGTTGGTAGACAATGAAGACTACCTGAAAAGAATTGAAGAAAGAGCGGTAAAGCAAAATCCATAGCGTTTGGTACTGCCCATGTATTTGTAGTCTGCTCATGTATTTCTAGTTGAATAAAGAAGCCCTGATTCAAATATGTATTCGTTCTACGTATGTCCCTTTCTCCAATTGTTTCTCTGCATCCTTGTTAGGTTTTCTTTTTTCCGTTCTTTTCTGTTTCTAGGTTAACGATTCATTTTGCCTTACTGTAACTAAGCAAACTTTATTTGTCCAAAAAAATAAAAAATGAGCAAACCTGTATTCTGTTTGTACCTTGTAAGTTTTCTTTCAAATCTCCTTCAACAGCTTTTTGAAGCTATCCTCAGTGCATTCACCGCGAGGTATGATCTTCAATTCAGAACAGAGTGCCAAGATTTCATAAGGATCCAGGTGCTTAAAAATCCCCGGGTCTCGATCATAATCCTGATAGCATGAAATTTAAATTCAGAAAGAAGAAAAATGAAATGATGTAGTCAGCAGTCTTGATTAAACAATCCATTTTTCAACAACTCGCCACCCTACATTAATTGAAAGGGAAGACATGCCTCCCACAATTCTGACCAATATACATAAGTTAACATTATCGTATGATAAAGGAAACGACTAAGCAAGAAAAATATTTTAAGAAATTTTTAAAAAGATAAGAAAGAGAGTGCTGTGCTTATGCCACCTGCCATAATGTTTATTTTACCTTTTCTGTGACTATAACGACCGGCTTGGAACCAAATGCATCCTCCAGCTCTCTTAGTTTCTTCCTCATCATCTCAATATCCTAGATTCAGAACAGAAAGACGAAGTCATCACGTTAGCGTCCAAATCAACATTTAACCAACCCTGCGGGCTAAATTCTGTTTTAATGCAGCATTACACACCATCTACTTGTGTCTGACCAGAAGACTGAAATCAGATTATATTGACGACTGGACGGCAATGAAAAAGAGTAACATATTTTTCATTTTTTGGAGGGACAAAGGCAGCTACAACATATTTACATTTTACTTATGCAGCAAGCATTCAAAGTATAAAGGTGTCTCCATCATTTGGTTTAACAAAAACTGCACGGGACATAATCTAATGTCAAAGAAGAAGCAGAAGATGGAATGTACCTTGGGCTGAAATATGTGATGGTCACTGAATTCAAGTCGATCAACATAGAATGCCCCTATCTGCAGCAAGTTATCCACATTAGAGATACAATCGCAGATAATAGAAACAAACCAAATGGTAACGAAATAAATTGTAACCACGGAGTTCGCCGCAAGACAAAAAAAAAGACCTTTATGAAACTTCTTGGAATCTCCTCCAAGAAGGAAATTAGAAAATTGACCAGCAGCAAAAGCACACAAAACTATGTTTATATATGTATAGGAGAGGTGGGCAAGAGTATAATACCTTCTCCATTCCCTTCACAAATGCATCTGCAGAACCAATGGCAGAAACACATAATAAAATGCTGTTAGACAAAGCTGTAATATTTTTTCTGGAGTTGACATTTCCCACATTGAAGAAAAAGCAGGGATCCATTTTAGTGAAGAAAATTGGAACAGATTTATTAACTTCTCTTAGCATGGAGTCTATATCTGTGAGCTTTTGTTCTGAAACCTGTGAGATTCACAAACATAAAATTGTCAATTAATGACTTTCCCTGGCTAACATATACAAAGTTAATGAGGGCGCCCAATACATATAATCTTTAAGTCACTTTTTTAAACTAGAAATAAAAGGTCAGTTTATATACCAAATCTGCATGATGGAGCACAACAGCATCTGCCCGTCTAAGTGCATTCAAGGGTTCCCTTAACGGCCCACGTGGTATTAAGTGACAGTTGCCCCATAGTGTTAGTCCATTAATCATTAGAATCTCCAGATTACGCTGCAGGCTCCAGTGCTGTCTTGCAAATTTTTATAGCATAAAGCAAGAGGCACCTCAATGAGCATAAGACAACTATAACCAAAAGTAACAAAACGCAGCAACTAGGAGTAGGATTACAGATTCATGGAGTTAGCATCCAGACCACATATTTACAAAAATAAAAATAGTAGCAGAGCACAGGAAGCTTTACATGTCAAAATATAAATATGTTAAACGGTTAAAGTTTGATTTAGGCCAATTTGGCATGCCCCTCAAACTTCTCTTTGAACAACCATAAAAAGCACCCTTTCCTTTGCCATCCGGCACATCCCATATTAAGGATAGAGATAAAATATATAACTATACCTGCATTCCGTCATCGAGAACTACAGCACCAATTGTTTCTGAACTAGGATGATTCCCCACTTTCTGCCCTAGGTTAAGTCCATCAGCGTAATTACTTGTAGAGTAAGGATCAACATAACCATATTTTTCAAAGAAATGAGCAGCAATAGCTGCCCGATTTGCACCCACACCTATCTTCACAGGCCTTCCAAGCAAATGCCTACGAAGCATTTTGGTTTCATCCCCACCAGCATAACCCTACCAGAGGCGTTTCACAAAATCTCGGGTCAGACTACAGAAATATCACTTGAAAATTCATTGACACTTTAAATAACACCTAAAAATTCAGACACAAAAACCAAAATAAAGTACCCTGGTAAGAATGAGAGGAGAAATTCCCGAATCAGCTAAAAACCGCGCAATGAACTCCACCATTGGAGTTTTCCCGTTGCCTCCCCATGTCAAATTCCCAACACTGATCACTGGCACCGGTAACCTTCAAATCAGTAACTCCCTTTTAATTATAGCTAAAATCAGCAATTAACTAAATTTATAATTATGTCAAACAAGGGCCCTGCATTGATTCCATCTAAATTCTACAGTGTTTGATTTCGGAGAAATTCGCAAAAAGCGCCAAATAAAAGTTGGAAATAAACAGAAATTCAAGCTTGAATTTGGTTGCAATAGCTGCCCTAAGTGAAACGAATCATTAGGGTTTCAACCAGATAATCTAATTATTTGAGCTTCTAAACAACACCAACGGACAATACTTTATGGACCGTTTGGTTGCTGAGATACTGTGAGAAAATGTAGCACAATTGGAGCACACACTTTTGAATGTGATACAAATTGATATTGTATTTCAATTTTCCGAGCATCCAAACAAGAGATAAATAATGAACCGGGGATTGGAAGAGTACCGGTGCTTTGTGAAGAGGCCATAGTGGTAGAAGGAGCGGCGGAGAGAGAGGGCGAGCCTGTAGAGAGAGGAGGCGAAGGAGAGGACAGGGATAAGAGAGCGGTGAAGATGAGTGAGCTTAGTGTGGTCCTGAGTGTAGGCGATCTCGCTCACCGCTTTCCTCAGTTTCTCCATTGAAGACGACTAAGCCAAGCACCGAAGCACTGCCCATGAAAGAGAGGGAAAGATGGAGGAGTTTTTTTTTTTAAGCGAATTTTCATGAAAAGATTTGGACTAAGATTATTTTAATCAATAATTATATTATAACTTTATTTAATAAAAAAAATTAAATATTAATAAAAAATTCTTAAATTTAATAAAAATGACAAAATAATTTAAATTTTAATAAAAATGACATAATTTTAATAATAAATAAAAAATGATGCGAGGGATTTATGTGTCCTTCACATATATTGTTTGTAGAACTAAACATTATTTATGAAACTGACACTATTTATGAAACTGAACGGTACTACACTATTTATTGGTTCAAATTCATAAATAGTGTCTAGTTCTTAATCCACTTTCATAAATAGTATCTAGTTCTTAATCATGTTTCATAAATAGTATCTAGTTATTGGGTTTAGTTTTATAAATAATGTATAGTAATTGATACAGTTTCATAAACAGTGTCTCTTTCTTGGTCCGGTTTCATAAATAGTGTCTAATTATTGGTCCTCTTTCATAAATATTGTCTTATTCTTAGTCATGTTTCACAAATATTGTCTAGTTCTTAGTTCAGTTTCATAAATAGTGTATAGTCTAGTTTCATAAATAATTTCCGCGTATTGATTTAGTTTTGGAAATAGTGCCTAATTCTTGCTTTCGTTTCATAAATAATATCTACTTATTGATTCAGTTTTATAAATAGTGTCTACTTATTGGTCAAGTTTTATAATAGTGTTTAATTCTTAGTTCAGTTTCATAAGGCTTGAAACTTAAACCTTTTAGTCCTATAAAAGCACCCATTGCACAGAAAACGATGAACCCAGAAATGATCATTTCGACCAAAACGTTGAAAAGATTATGTTCTCAGTAATTATATTTAAAAGGGTTTTTATCACAAATGATCCTTGAAATTGACTATCACCATCAAGATGGTCCCTAAAATTAAAAATCAATAAATGTAGATCCTGAAAATAGGTGTCGTAAATCAATGTGGTCATTCCATCACAATTCTATTAAAAATTCCGTTAAGTGTTGATGTGGCACATAAATGGGCCCCACAAGATTTACCTGTTTTTATCACAAATGGTCCCTGAAATTGACACACACCATCAAGATAGTCCATGAAATTGACCCACACCATCAATATGGTCCCCTGAAATTGAAAATCAATCAATATGGTCCTTGAAAATAAGTGTCGCAAATTCATATGATCCTTCCGCCACTATTCCCTAAAAAATTGTTATGTGCTTATATGGGTTTAATAATTAATTTAAAAAGTTGTCTAAATACCTTTTTGCACAATGAAATTTTTTCTTTATAGTAGGGCCTACTCCGAAAAGAGATCCTTTCTATAAATTCTCAAAAGCACAAGGCTTAACCAAGGCCTAAAAGGGGGTGTGAAAATATTTTTCAACCAACAATAGACGCTCCTCGGTTATAACTTCATTATCTCAAGGCAGACCTCGATGTTCTTTGCATCACCAGACCACCAGAGAAGCGCCGAACAATCTCTCTAAGATTAAGATTGTGAGGATGTTGATCGCCTAAATGTTAATGGTAATGTCTCAGAAGTCGTTGCCATTGGCCCAAGCCATCACCAAAGGTAATCTCGATCCAAGTTCAATTCAATGAAGGGTGTCAAAGTGTGTAAAGATGGGTGTATTGATTTTTTTTTTTTTTTTTTTTTAGGGAATAGAGAGCGAATGAGGTAGAGAAATGTGGATTGAGATCGGAGGTGATTGCAGGACTGGGTTTTTGGGTTGACATTTTTTTATTAACTATTAAATTATAAAGCCAATTTGTAATTTTTTTTTTAATTTAATTAGACTTGTGTAACCCATTTATGTGTCACATCAGCACATAACAGAATTTTTGATAGAATTATGACGGAATGACTACATTGATTTGAGACACTTACTTGTGGGAGTACATTGATCAATTTTTAATTTCAATGATCATTTGATGTCGCGGGTCAATTTCAGGGATCATTTTGATGTTGTAGGTCAATTTCAATGACCATTTGAGAGAAAAAAAATGACTTATAGGGCCCATTTATGTGCCACATCAGCACTTAACAAAATTTTTAACATAATTGTAACAGAATGACCACATTGATTTGCGACACATATTTTTAAGGACTACATTGATTGATTTTCAATTTAAGAGACCATCTTGATGATGAGGGTTAATTTCAGGGACCACTTATGATAAAACCCTTATTAAAAATCTGTTTTCAATTACCAAATTAAAATTTCCTCACATTTGTTGCATACCTACAATAATCAATGTAACTCTCCATCCAATTTCTTGAGCTTGGGTGTCGTCTTCAATAAATTTTTCCTTTTGCCCGTAACACAAGTGGTACACCACATGTTATTATGTAAGCGGTGGGAAAATTTATTTTTTATGTTATTAATTTTTTTAACACAAGAATCTCACTGTATAGAGATGTGGTGTATCACCCCATGTTCCGATCACATTGAAAAATCTCTCGTCATCTTGACTACAATTGGAAAACAACACCACAAAAATAAAATTGGGGAATGTAATTCAATTTGAAGTCTTTTTCTTATTCTAAGCAAAAAATAATAATCTATTAATGTAGCTGACAATGTGACACACCCCGACTGGAATCGAGGCATGCTAGCCGTCACGTGGGGGTGACGTAACCATAAGCTCAGAGCAAAAGTGATAGTGATATGAAAATGTGAGTAAATAAAAACCAACTAGCTAACTTACACTAGATAACTATAAATAAGTGCGAGTGGAGGTACTTAAGGTGTAGATACACATATTCAGAGTATAGGTAACCTAGATGCAGTCCAGCAGGCTAAGTATTAATTATACAAGACATGAAAAAAATTCCTACATTAATTGAAGTCTGTCAGAACCGTCGTAGAGTCCTCTTAAGCCACCAACACGAACGTCTAACTAGAACCTGAAGGGGCACAAAACAAAAAATGTGAGTGGATAAAAATAAAGCTTTTTAAAACCATTTCTCTTTCCAAAAATAATAACCCCTCACCGTAAATCCCGTATAATTTCCCAGAAAATAGTAATACATACGTATGTAGAAATCATGCTCGAGAGTAGTGAAAATCAAGTATATGCCATGTCAAGTATCTCAGCAATGAAATGAGTAAGCCAGGTGAAATAAATCAATGTAAACTGATATGTCAATCGGAGTCACCTAACGTGACCTGTACGGCTGAACCTATAGCTCATCTACCAATTCCTGCACACGAGTCAGAACCACCTAATGTGGTCTGTACGACGGGCTGTGTGTAAATAAATACGCTTAAGTGCTATGATCACATGAAGGTTGTGTGAAGTATCGCAAGTCACCAACCAGTCGGAACCACCTAATGTGGTCTGTACGACAGATTGGCACCTGACTTGGCTCCAAGGTGAGCGTGTGGTGCGGAAGGTGAACGATCACGTGAAGGCTAGACTCTGGCCTCGGGCGAAGCACTAACACCGGGGTGTAGGATAATGAGCACTAAATGCATCTAAACATAACCATACACACTCCAATCACCATCATCAATATGCACTCACCTAAAACTTACATGGGCATCTGCAGCGTCATGCAATAACATGTATATCTATATTAATGCATATACTAAAATGTAACGCAATTGACATGGCATTTAAAAACGTAAATCCATTTAAAACAATTTCTGGGAAAATGGAAAACATATATACGTATATATAGAAAACTAAAAGCCCACTCACTGGTATGTAGCAGGGTTGTAACCCCTGAGTCTCGTCTGGCTACGCTCGTCCTTCGGAAACGTCTCACATATATGCGAAACAACTATTTTAACGTTAATTTTAAGCACATAACCAAAACCGTGTAATAACTTCTCATACGCTGCTCAATTTGGGTGTTTGAATATACCATCATGGCCTACTTAACACCATGAGCATCCCCATATTTTTAGAAAAAAATTCTGATATCTCATGCGCCGGCCACGCGCAGACACGTGTTTAGCACATTGACAGAATCCCTAACGGCGTTAGGGAATGTTCTGTTTAAAAACTAACGGAGTTACCTGACACCATCAGTATATTCTGTCAAAGTTGACGTAATATTCTCTGTCTTCTCCGATGGTTTCACCGGAGCCAGCGCCGGCCGCCGTCTGCAACGCCGGATTCTGGAAACTTTTAAAACCTTAGTTTCTACTTCGTTTTTCAACCAAATTTCACAAATCTTATTTAGATCTGAAGCTCTCAACAAGGAGAACATATTCTTACCTATTTGAAGACCTAAAACCTTAAGGAACTAGTTGGAAAATAGCTCAACACAACCGGCCAAAATTGGAACTCGACAAACCCAAGTATACCGATGTTTGAACCACTCCAAAACTAGCTTAGGATCCTTATAGAGTTGATTAGGACGCTTTTTTAGCCTTAAAAATCTCGTGAAATGTCCACGATCACGTCGGAGTAACAGAGTACCTCACAGGAGCTTATCGTTCTTCACGATTCCGACGTCCTTTCTTTGAACAAAGGGTAGGGTTAGGCTCGCAGGCTTGCAAGGAACTCGAAGGTGGTCCTTAGAAGTTTGATCTGTGAAGTTTTGATGGTGTTTGAAGATTGGTGGGCTCGGGTCGTACGGACGAGAAAGAGAGTTCGAGAAGGAATGAGAGTTGAGGGTTGCACGCGCGTGTGTGTGTGTGCCTGTGTGGTCACGGGTTTGCCAAAAGAAGAACAAATCTCATACCCTAATTGGGCTATAGAATTTAGTGCTTAAGCAATTGAGTCCAAATGGAAATAAAACCAACCCAAATTCCACTTATTCATTCGTAACATTTCTGTTACGAACCTGATTCGACCCTAACTCGCGTCAACACGCTCGTGACGATGCATACAATTTAATTACGTCAACGAGAAAAATAATTTAAAACTATATACGTACATCCACGTCACTAAGCCTCGAGGGCATTATCATCACTTTACACTCTCGGGGATAAATAAATATATAATTTGGGCCAGGTCGTCACATAATGGGAGAAAAAAGTGGAGTGTGGAAAGGGGGGATGAGCCCAGCGCAAGTTGGGTTATTTATTTATTTTTATTCTTTTGTCCTTATCATTAAATAAAATTAGTGGATAGTTTTTATTAACATGTAAAGATTTGAAGCCCTTTTCATTAATTTCTTCTTTTTTTTTATTGTAGGAGGGAAAAAAAAGGAGGTTGATGTTCAATTCACTGATGTTCCATTCTTTGTAGGCTCAGATGAATAAAAGTGAGCCCAAATGATCTCAAGATAAAAAGGTCCCAAATTTGGCAATAACTCTTTATTTTGATTCTGAGATTTGAATCAGATAGGAGTGATCTCTGAGTTTGTCCACTGTTAATCATTTTGGTCATTCCGTGAAAAATCCTATTAAATAAGGACAAAAATAACAAAAATACTCTCAATTTAATAAATAATGGGTTAAAATGATTTAACAAAAATTCAAGGTTTGTCATTTTATACATATTTAATGGAAATTTATCACAGAATAACCAAAATAATTGATAGTGGACAAACTCACGGACCACTTCTATCAATTTCAAATCTCATGGACTAAAGTGAGGAGTTATGCTAACCTCATAATATTTAGCTAAAAAAACCGTTTTTTATTATTTTTTATTTTTTAAGAGGTGATCCTTATTAGAGGTGGTGCTATCCACACAACTATTTCTTACCTCTCATAAACATTTCAATTTTCAGATCGAATGAATTGAAGAAGATTAATAGATAAAAATTAATATAGGTGCGTAGGAGGTAAAAAAAGTGTGTGATAGCACTACTCTTATTTATATTATGAACAATTCAGATTATAAACATGACATTCCATAAATTGACCACAAAGTCTTTTCTTTCCCATTTTGTGTGTTGTATTAGAGATAAATCTAAGGCCTCGTTTGGCAGCTCGGATTATACTGACTATTTCAGTCGGATAAGATAAATAGTCATCGGATAATACTGACTACATTTATGGGGCATTTGGTGATGTATTTGATTAAAAAACTGATATTTAAAAAAATTAAAAAAAACGTAAAATAAAAAAAAATAAAAGAGAGGGTCAGCGCTGCATCAGTGCCTGGAGATTATCGTCATGGATTTATTTGAGATTTACCTTTGTTTTCCTAATTTATTGCTCATTTTCGTTGTAATTGTTCAAAATTCATATGAAATTTGTTTATTATAATGTTATTTTTTGCCGTTGGCGATCTGGGGTGTGGGTGCGAGCTGGCGTTTAGGCTCCTCAATATACAAAGATGCAAAACCCATGAAATTCTTTATGTTAATGAAGCTTTTGATGTATTTCAGTTGTGACATTGGACCTTCATTTGTTGCAGCAACATCGTAGAAGAATAGATCTGAGTTTTTCTATTTTATTTTTTCCTACAGGTCATCTGTGTACCAGGATTGAAACTGTGGAAGTGTGGACGAGAGATGCCACTGAATATATATTGAAGACTGGAAAGGGAAACGGGGAGAGAGGGAGGGAGCAAGAAAGAGAAGAGAAAAAGATATTTGGGACGGAGAAAGAAGAAGTTCGCCAAAAGAGCAGATGCGCGAAGAAGAAAGAGCCTCAGAGCTTGAGGAGTGTATTAACTAGCGGATGTCAACCGTATTTAAAATGAAGTTTTAACGAAAAGCTCACGGTACTGTTTACTTTAATGAAAAATCATATTTTTACACTAAAAAGTCAATCCTGGTACTATTCACTTTACCTTTTATTTTGTCCTTATCGTTAAAACTCAAAGTTTTCAAGCCATTTTCATTAGTTTTCCTTATTTAAAAAGGTTGACCACACTATTAAGCGGGTGATTATTTATCCGATAAAGGCACCAAACAACCAGTTTTGTATTATTAGTCCTATCCGATACTTTATATGGTATGTCAAACGAGGCCTTAGACTCTTCCTATGTTAGAGATATAAAAGTGTTTCATAGCAATATTATTGATAGCATAAGTGATTAGCGTTGCTAGACCAACCCTACTGTTGTGTTTTTCCACACACATTATAATCCCACATACCATATAAAATTAAAAAAAAATTATTTTCAAAGAAAACACAAGAGCCATAAAACATATCAACCCAGAAATATCAAGGAAAAATTATACATAGAGTATACATTTAATACTTAATTTTATATTGAAACAACACTTTCTAAACATATCAAGGAAAGACAAAAGTTAATACATGTAAAAGATGACATCATTATTATTTTTCCTCTAGAGTGTAAGTTACAACAATACCCTTAGTGGTAGAATTTTTTCACAATTCCATCCCTTCATCTGTTACTCCTTTCTCTCTCTTTTTCTCTTCAAGAAATATTAGGCCGAAGGTGAAGTTGGCGCTTGAAAGATTGGCAATGGTCGAGTACATGTTGAACTGATTCTTCAAAAATGATCGAGGACAGGTTGAACTGATTCTGCAAAAATGATCGAAGACGGGTTGAACTAATTCTGCAAAAATAGTCGAAGACGGGTTGAACTGATTCTGAAAAAAATGGTCAAGGACGGGTTGAACTGATTCTGAAAAAAATGGTCGATGACGGCTTGAACTGATTCAGCAAAAATTGTCGATGACAGTTTGAATTGATTCTGCAAAAATAGTCAAATATGGGTTAAACTAATTGTGTAAAAATGGTCGAGGACATGTTGAACTGATTCTAGTAATAAAGGATACAAATTGATTCCACATATAGTTTCAAAACTGATTATACAGAAATAGTCGAGGATGGGTTGACCTTATGCCACATATTAATTTTGTTGAAATTGTGAGGACTAGGGTCAAGTAGCAGCCCTAAAGCCTTAGGGGTATGACTGGTATTTTAAAATATTGTTTCCGTGTTTTTGGGATGAGCTTTAATTGATTTTATGTTTTTGTCTCTCATTGATATGTTTTAAAACTAGTGAAATTCCTTAAAATATAGTGAAAATATTTGGCTTCATATAAAGCTCCCAGATATCAAACCCCAATCAAATCTTTGACCCAAAAGCTAATATCCATATATTATTTTTAATTTTTATATAGAAGCTAATATTCATCTTTAAAATAAAGAAATCCTTCACGAATTTGATCGCATAAAACCCACATCAAATATCTCTTTGTTGCTTGCATGAATTCAACTTCTAAACCTCTCTTAGTAGGACAAGGATTGTCTGCCCTCTCACTTCCCGTGCCCTCTCATGTCCTCCTATTTTGTGTGGTCACAGTTAAGTCACGTCAACATTTTATATTGTTTTTTTTATAGAGATAATAAGACAAAAATGAATAGTAATATAAAATGTTGACATGGCTTAACCGTGACCACACAAAACAGGAGGGCACGGGAAGTAGGATGGCAGACAATCCTTGTCCCTCTTAGTATGTTGTTCTCTCTGAATAGTCATGTTTGTGTGTTTTGTATTAGGACAGTAATGATTACCCGAGGAAGTAACGCGCCATTCTCATAATTTTAATTAGTCTACTGATAAATTCTTCATACCTAAATTCTTCTGAGTCTCATTTTTTTTTTAATCTAAGTTAGGATCGTATTGCCATCGTCGAAATTGAATGTGATATGAATATAGTACCATTAGTTTGAGAAGACAGAATGGTAAGAAGGGGAGGGGGAGGGTTGGTCGGTGGTGAAAGAGAAGGGGTTGCTGTCAATGACATAGGTTGTTGAAGAGGGTTTAATTTTGAGCCATTAGATCTTTTCTTTTACCGCTAGATGTGATCATATTTGATCTCAACCGTTGGATTTAATGTATTTAAAAATTTTAAAATAAATAAGTTTGAATCTTGACACATTCCGACCTGGAAGGTCCACCTGGATCTTCGAATCGAGTTGTGCTGGCCGACATCGGGATGTGACGAAGCCATAAGTGTAGTGATGTGAAAAATGTGAATAAATTTAAATATAAAAGTGACTAAGTGCAAGAGTGCGCACGTGAGCGGGAATGAGCCACATTTTACACGTGATGTCAGAGCATAAATAAAGTACAGTAAAGGTAGGATAAGAATTATACCATCGAAGGTAACCTCCTATACTAAGACTTGCCAAGAATCCTTGTCAATTTGAAAGCTCAGCTACTAAAACATGGAGGGGCGAAAAACAAAGGTGAATGGGCCTAAAAATAAAGTTTTTTAAAAACCTTTTCGAAAACATAATAACCCCTCGCTGTAAAACAAGTATAGTTTCCAACAGTGGCGAAGCCACGTGAGGGCGAGGAGTGGCGGCCGCCACTCCCCTCGTCGGAAAACAAGGCTGGAGCTATGGGTCAGCCCCTCCCCTTGCCGGAAAACCCACTGGTTCAGCTCTCCTTGCGGTCCGGTGTTCTCTGCGAACAGCAGACTGCATTTTCATTTTTTTTAAAACATCCAGGACCAAAACGAAAATTAAAAAAATAATTGAAAAGGCACCGTTTTGGATGTTTCGAAATAATATATATATAGAGAGGGGACCGCGTGTCCCCCTTTCACTCTCAATCCCTCAGACTCTCAGTGCCGTGTCCCTTCCCCTTTTGTTTTTCAACCTTTCTACAAGAGAGCACAAAAAAAGTAACAGAAGAAATATTTTTTAATTGGATTTGAATTTTCAACCTTCCAGCCACTCTCCACTTCTCCAGCTGTTGAGCCGCCGGCTTCCACCATTCAAAGATAAAATTTATAATTCCTAAATCTGTAACCCTAATTAATTATTTAATACAAATTTTGTTTGATTGGTATAGAATTTTATGATAATGCACTAATATTGTTATTAATCTGATTCTATGATTATTGATATGAAATTAAAATTATTTTTTAGGGTGAAAATTAAAATTTGAATTATTGATTATTGATTAATTAATTGAATTATTATATAATGTATACATTGAGAGTGATGTTTTTGGTTTTATTGATAATGAGCCTATTATGCGACGTTTTCATGATATGAAACATCGCTGGTAACAATTGTAATTTGTTTGTATTGATAAATTATGGAAGACATTACTATATAAAAGGATTTGATTATTGCAATTTTTTTTAACCTTGCAATTTTTTAACTTCGCCCCTCCCCCTGTCAATTCCTGGCTTCGCCACTGGTTTCCAAAATACACTTACTACGTATGGTATGAAAATACTTACCGCAGCCTACAATAACTCAAGAATTTCATACGTCACAAAAATTCATAAATAAGAATATAACTTCCGGTAACCACAATATCTTGCTAAAATAAACATATCACATCAATGCTCATCGACATATGCTGACACACGAGTTCATGTAGATGTATTCTGACATGAACATGACTAGTTGTAATATCATTTACGCTTTAGTACTACGATCACGTGAAGACTGGCGCTATGCACATCACATACAAATCCTCATTGCCTAAAGCAATCTAGGAGCGAACTGGCACCTACAATGGAGTTAAAGTCAGCGTATGATGCAATGTGAATATGCACATAAAGCCTGGCTCTGGCCTAGGCAAGTACAAACACCAGTGTAGCACACGATGAGCAGATAACGTAAATAAAGTCATGTCACAACGATTCGATAATTCTAGTCAACATAATACTATTCATAGTCGTAAATCTAATTAAGGCGTCTCGTAGGATTTATAATGGTTTCCAAATTCTCAACATTACGACGTTTCGTATAAATATTAATTTAATTACGGCATCATATAGAAAATCCGTTATTAGATGTATGTATGGAAACTAAACAAATATATATATATATAAGAAAAGACCCACTCACACATCATGTCATCGAGTCAAACCTGACTCGCGGGCATCAAAGATCCTTGTAATGCGTTTCACGTAACAACGGAACCACTTGCGTAAATATCTAACGTACTAACGTATAAATGCATTTCACCAAGCATCGCCACACGATGGCTGCACTGGCAGCCACGCGCCACACATGCTACTCTCGATGGTTTCCTCATGTGTGCCCACACGTCTACGAGCACACTGGTACTCGCTTTCCTCGCTAAGCCTGCAAATTTGTAGGTTGCAAAACCGACTTTTAGAGCTTCAAACGAGCTTAAATCATGATCATAATTAGCAATTTATATATGGATGTGAAGCTGGGAATGAGGGGAATTGATATATACCTACACTGGATCAATTCGTGGCTGGATATGGTCGGAAATCACATCTGAAAGTGACCAAATGGTCACGGACTTCGCTGGAATTAGGGGAACTTTTTCTTCCTAGTCGCACTTTTGTACCATACCTCACTAAATCAGATGTCTAAAATCTAGACATTGTTTCTAAAACACATATGAGGAAGGGCGGAGGTGACCTGAGGCTTACCTAAGTCGTGAACAGTGACATTTGTCGAAGATAAGGGTGTTCACGATGTCACTGCACAATGAGGTGATGGAGGAGATTTGGAAGCATTTTCCTTCGTTTCTGAGCTCATAAAACTCACAGAGGGAGGTGCGTGACCAAGGTGTTGTGATCGGGGGAACTCGTCAAAAAAAATGGCGAATGGTGATGCCTAACACCGCCTGTGTT
Organism: Malus fusca; assembly: GCA_035220775.1. Classification (NCBI taxonomy): domain Eukaryota; kingdom Viridiplantae; phylum Streptophyta; class Magnoliopsida; order Rosales; family Rosaceae; genus Malus; species Malus fusca. The sequence goes on from CM069069.1 coordinate 30,294,454, forward strand.
TCATTTGGTCTATGTCTGAGACAACAAGTGAAGAATGAGGTGATAACGGAAGGTTAATAAGGAGGATGGTGTATCCTGGTCTCGGCGCCAATGGAAGTAGAGGGAGGTGAGAATTTGAGTGAGAGATGCGGGAAGAGATAGAAAGATGAATGATGGAAAAAAAAAAGAGAGAGAGAGAGAGAGAGAATGTCTGAGAGATATCGAAAACACGGGATAGGGAAAAAAGAGTGAGGTGTGGGCCCCATTGGCCCACAAAACAAACCCACAAATAGAAAGACAAAATATCTCCTGTGCAATGTGAACACATTAGTAGTTCCGTAAAATTTTAACCGTAATTCCGATTTCGATTCCACTTGCGCCTACGCGTTCGTGCCGTTGAGTATAACAAAGATAAACTAAAAGAATGTTTTGTACATCTCACTATATGTTGGTCAACGACGGTCAAACAATCTCTCTTAATTGTAATTTCACACTTTTAAAATTAATAAAGCTGTAAAATTGGGAACAAATTGTTACAAATCTAGACCGTTTGATCAACCAACAGTCTAATAATTTAAATCGTCGGATTGAAAAAGATTCATTGGGCTCGTTTTGGGTGGTCGACATTCTCGTCAGGGGTGGGCCCCACTTCCAGCTTCGTGCCTTGCGCGCATCGCCTTGCTGCGGCTTCTACTTTTCTGGGTGTGTCCACACACATTAGATGGCCTAACCTTTTTACCCTGGCTTGAATTCTAGGTTAAATTTGCCAAAATTTTAGGTTTTAATCCAAAACATATTTTAGACTCATCCATTAGAGAAGGATTGGGTTACTTTAAAACCTAAATTTTGGTGAGCTAGCCGTTTAACCCTGATTTAAATTCTAGATTAAATTGCCCAAATTTTAGGTTTTAACCCAAAACTTTATGCCTAACCATTGGAGAATGATTTGGTTATTTCAAAACTTAAATTTTAGGTCTTAACCCAAGGGTTGGAGATGGTCAACCAAACTATAAATATTAGACCCTCATTTTTTCTGGTTAAAGCTAACATTTATTACTTACTAACATAAAATACAAAATGAATCCCCAATCACAAGGAAAGTACAAAGGAAAATATGGACCTCCAGAACATTACAAGGAAAACCTATCACCAGGATTGGAGCCCAAAACAACAAAACACAAAGTAAAAAAAAACCTTGAACTAATAACAGTTTCGAGATCAACAAATGCCGACACGAAACCAAGAAAGCTCTCACGAGCAATATCGCTAACAAATGCAGGCAAAGGGAAGGGCCAATAAGGGCCATTAAAGGTGGTGATGCGAACACCGGAGCCGAAGCTCTACACACCCTCCCGTAGATCCGTGACAAAATGCAGTGCATGTCGGTCAAGAGGTAATGAATCCAATGAAAGAAGGGGAAATGATGTAGGATGGAGGAAACAGAGGGATGGGAAGGCCATAAAGGAAATGAAGAAAATGGATTGTTTTGCACAAACATTGTGGAGAATATGAGAAGGAAAGTCAGAATTGGGGGCTTTCCGATCTATGACAAAGGAGTTAAGGTTTTGGGTCAGAGAAAATTTGGCAGAAGAACAGGAGGAAAAGAAGGCTGACAGACACACAAAGAAAGGAAACCAAAAGGGAATCGAGGTTGCCATCGACCTTTAGCCGAGACAAGGGTCGGCGGCTGACTAATATTTCTGTTCTGTAATCTCATACAGGTGGTGAGGATAGCCCTCAGTATGAGAGAATTTACTATAATAAACCCTACTTTTGGTAACCTAATTCAAATTCAACCCTTTTGACTATTAAAAGTTCAATTATTTTTAATACATGATTCTATGTTATCGCCACGGTCCCAACAATCCAATGACTATGCTTTGTGACTTTAGAATGCAAATTATACTTTTCCTCGTCACCTCGAGTATTAATTTGTAAATCATTATAATTAATGATGGGGAAACTATTTATTTAAACTATATTTTTTGAATTATATGAAACAGTTGTTAATGATTTGATCATTACTTAACCACTGATTAACATGCTTATTTCTTATTGGTAACACATCACATAATTTACAAATTTAATCTAAAAAGGTCCACCTAGCATTACTGACACACCCCGATCCAGAGGATCAAGGCGTGCTGGCCGTCACGTGAGCGTGACGTAACCAACAGTGCGACACGGAAGCATGATAATACAAAATACGAAGGAATTTAAACCAATCTCTAGATAAACAACCTACTAGAGTAATAGGAGAGTTAAGATAAATACACAAATTCAGAGCATAGGTTTTAGTGCAGTCAAGTAAGACTAAAATAAAGGTACTTCACCCTCGGGTGAGTCCTACATGTCAAGAGTCTGTCAGAATGCCGGAAAAGACCTCGAGAGCCACCAACCGCTAACTAGAACCTGGAGGGGCGCAAAACAAAATGAGTGGGTCAGTAAAATCAAGATTTTTCCAAAAACATTTCATTAAAATCATTTCTATCCCCTCACTGAAAAACCTGTATACTTTCCCAGAAAAATAGTATATATATATAATCATATATATATAATCTCAAAACTCATATCCCAAATCTTTAACATTTTTCAAGAAAAACATGCCATGCCATGAATCAAATTATAAATCAGGTGAATAATAAGGAATCAATCGGAGACCCTGCAGTTGGTCCTATACGATTAATTTTAAGCTCAACATCCTCACTAACCGGAGTCACCTCGATGACCTATACGGTCTAACTCTGCACGTCACTCGGAACTACATAAGGTAGTCTGTACGATGACAGGTGTATAATTACGCTCTAGTGCTTCTCACATCAATCAACTGTGCACATAATCTAAAATCACCCACCAGTCGGAACCCCTCTAATGGTCTGTACAACTGGCATGTCGGAACCCTCACATGGTCTGTACGACATCCACCTACTTGGATCCAAGACGAGCGTGCGGTGTGGTGAAACTAATATAAGCACTAACACCTAGGGTGCAGGTTATGAGCTTAAACATTTCAACATCAATAATTCAATGCATAATGACTCACCTGACTTACCTGCGCCTCCACAGCACCATGCAACATGTATGCATCATATATCAATTCATGTTTATATATATACCTATATCCATTATCAATTCAAATATTCAATGTTTTCATGCATGGCAATTTAAATTCATTTTCTCATATAAAAGCATTTTCTGGGAAAACAATAGTATATAGGTAAATATGAAATCAAAACTGCCCACTCACTGATATGTCGATGGGTCGTAACCCCCGCGACGTCCCTGGATACGCTCGTCCTCGGGATACTCGTCACCTATATGAGAAATAACTAAAATAACATTATTTTTAAGCACATCACCAACATTTCGAAATAACTTCTCATACGATGCTCAATTTGGGTATATGAATATACCACATCGACCTACTCGACGTCACGGACGTCTCATAATTTTTAGAATAATTTTTCGAGGTCTCACGCGCCCCCACGCGCCGAATAGGCCACGGCCCTACGCGCGGCCCACGCGCAGGTGCCCTGACGGAAGACACGGACGGCGTCAGGAATATTCCTCGGAATATTCCGTCAAAAGCTAACGGTTACCGTTAGAATTAACTAACAGCGTTAGCATATTCCGTTAACTTTAACGGAATATGCCGTTGTCTTCTCCGACCTACCCTCGCCGGACTCCAGTCACCGGAAAACTGGGAAAACTTCTACTTCACTATTCTCACTCGTTTTTCATCCAAATTTCTCGAATTTTATACCAAAATGAAGCCCTAGATGAGTACTATCACGATGAACTAGTTTTAAGCACTAAAAAGCACGGAATCAAACCTTCCAAAAATCCAAGAATTCGGCCAAACTTGAACTGGATGATCCCGACGTTCAAATCTTCCAAATGAAGCACTCCGAGCTTCCTTAGGACTTCACCAAGCTTCCTACAAGCTTCAAATCCCCAAAAACATTAGAATTTACGTGTGCATGAACAGTGCACCTTCACGGGGATTTTGGAAACTAGGGTTTTCGAAGGAAATGTTACCTGAAAATGGTATCAACGTACTCGTGGTGTCCTCAGGAGTCCAAAGGGGGTCCTAAGTCCGTCGATCCGTGATGTTTGGGGTGGTTTTGGGTGTCGACCGTACCTTTGTAGAGAGAGAGAGACTGAGAGTGAGAGATCGCGAGGGAGGAGAGAGAGAGTGAGTTTTGTGTGGTCCAAACCAATCCACACCATCCAAAACCTTTCTTAAGTCCCTAACCACACAATAAAAAAATCATCTTCAACATATATCTAACTTAAACAATTTCCTCATAAGCTTAGGGACCAAGAAAATTTTTAAAACGTAATACACACATACCTACGTACCTTAATGTCCCATAAGGGTAATTCTGACATTTCACATTCTCGTCAACAGTACCTCCGGGACGGGCTGTGACAATTACCGAATCACTATATTATTTGTTGTTGGCTAAGTGATTAGTCTATATTTACACAATTTTTTTTAGTAGATCGATTAAATAGTCAATTGTCACAAGGGAAGAGAATCGAACCCACTCTAAAATGAATAGATATTAGTACATAAATTTTAAATTAAATCTCATCCAACGATAATTAACGGTATGTAATGATCACCATAGTAGTGAACAATTGAACAAACCACGCATTGAAATTCTTAACCAAAAAAAAAATTATCCAACAACTTGTGATAGCGGAAATTAGCTTCATAATTTGTCAATTACGTGGGACCATGTTACATGTGTGGGAGAGATTTTTTTAACATTTTGGGAACACTGAGAGTACGTCATATATTATTATATAAGTGAAGAATTTTTTTTTCAAATGTCCCTTCACTTGTATAAAGACATGATATATGTGTTCGTGTTCAAAAGCGCTGAAATTTTTTCTACGTGAATGTAGTGGTAACCGGTTGAATTCCGGCGGCCCATGACCACCAAATTTGTTAGGATTTCCTTCGGAAAGTTTAAGCTCCAAATCCCAATCGATAGCTTGTTTATTGGGAAAACTTGATATAAGTCCAATTTTTTTAGTCAATAGTAGGAATAGTCCAATTTATTAAAATAAGTCCAATTCCATAAATTTAATTATTTTATTATCAATAATTATCTATTCAATGATAAGATTTATTATAAAAATCAAATTTCTTCATAATTATCTCTTTGATTATTTCTTTTTATTTTTATTTTTTGTTATTTCTTTTTCTTCCTCCTGCTTTAAACCACATTTATAGATTTTATTTTTAATTTGTATAATCAACCTATATCACAGGTTAATTATTTTTATGTATCTATATGACAAATTCTTTTTTATAATCAATGTGTCACAAATTAATGTGTCTTGCTTGTAAGTATATTATGTTTTTTCCTACCTTTTAGTTAGGTTTCATATCTCGCTTACAGGTATTATGGAGCCAAAAATAATCACAAGGCGACACGTGGATTTTTGGGTAAAAGATGACAAAAATACCCTTGAGGCATATCGGGATTCCTACGCGCGAGCAGCGGACAATCATCCGTCAATCAAGTTAAAAGTGTCCAAAATAGGTAACCAATTCAAAGATATTCTCATCCATCCTCATCTTAGGTAATTATTTTATAACCTACATAACATTACATTTAAGTGGAGGTTAATTGGCTAATTAATGGATTAATTCCTAATTAATCCATTAATCACCAATTAAATCACCCACAAAATAGACCCAAAAATCCCAAAGGGCCGGCCACCATGTTGATCTCATCATATTTACCTATTTTATCACATTAATTAGCTAGTTAATTTGGCAATAATTTTATTTGCTAAATTAATTAGTCAATTATTCCCATAACTCCTAAATTCAACCTAAATCAAGAACCCTATCCATATAAATAGGCTCCCATTCTCACCAAAAACCTAGGTCCTCACTCTTGCTAAAATTCTCTAGAATTCTCAAACACTTTTCTCTCTAAATTCTAACTTTGGCATCAGAGGTTTTTCGGCCAAGCCCCCCCATTCATCGTGGGCGCGTGAGGCTCTTGGCCTTGACCTAAGGTGTTAATTGTTTTGTAGGTGCAATTTTGTCCAAGATCAAGGAGGAAGAAATTTGCATCCACAAATTGGTGCTTTCATTGAGAGAAGAAATCCACACTCGTAAAAGACTTTCGCATAAAAAAGGTTTTTCTCTATTTTCTAGTCTACTTGTATTTTTTCATACGTTCTTATTATTAGAATTTTTTATTTGCAAACATTCTTTGATAAAACGTAAAAGAAGAATACAATGGCTAGAAATTTAGAAAATTCCACGAGTGAAAATTCCAATATCCAAGGAATTGGACCACGGCGATCCACGAGGTTAAATGCGACAATAAGTGGAGCGGCACCACCACCACGAGTTTCCACCACGGGAACCACCGCGATGGCTACTTCGGTAGCCACCCGTGGCGAGGTCCATGGTGCCTTCACTACGGCTCGAGCCGTGCCATCTAAGGCGGCTCACGGTACTAAGGCCACGACCCAAGCTTCACTCTCGCCCAGACTGCTCTCGTGGCCTAGCCTGCTTCATCCGAGCAGCCCACCCTCGTGGCCCAGCCTGCTTCCACCAAGAAGCATGCTCCAGTCGAACAACCCACTCCCGTGGCCCAGCCTGCTCCAGCCGAGCAGCCCACTCTCGTGGCCCAGCCTGCTCCAGCCGAGCAGCCCACTCTCGTGGCCCAGCCTGCTCCTGCTGAGCAGCCCATTCTCGTGGCCCAACCTGCTTCAGTGGCCCAGTCTGCTCTTGTGGCCTTCCAAGTAGCTCGAATTGATTCAAGATTAGTTCAACCGTCCCAGCTCTAAATTTTCGGACCGACGATCGAACATATAGTATTTTCACCATATTTTTCTACAGATTTGACATTTCCCAACTCAAATCTCACACCCGGAGTCTACCACACTTCCACTGCTCAAGTCCCACACTACCGCATTTCTTCCAAGCTATTCCAACCCAAATGGAAAACAACACTTGTCTCGACAAGTTATAGAGTTGACGAGCGCCCTCGTACAACAGACGACCTTGGTGAACCAGCTCTTACAGCACACCGAGATGCAACGTGCCCCAGTCAAGGTGTTCCCAAGTAGGACAAGGGCAGACAAAGAACCTCTCCAGCAGTGTCCCGGCAAACAGCCACTCGACCAACCATGAACCAAGCGTTCGGGCAGTGTACACTCCCGATTGGGCCCCAAGATAGCGTATACTCTCGTCTTAACGTGCAGATGAGCGTGCATCCTCGACTAGGCCCATGGATGAGCATACATTCACGGTTGGGATCACACTCCGATAGTCAACATGAACAACTTTCCAGGCGAAGTGTTCATTCACGACTAAGCCTGCAAGGAGCATCCTCCACCTCGCATTGGAGTAGGTAGCACAACGGACGGAGAGAAGCAGTCACTCAATTCGGCTCAAGTTCAACAGGCAGCCTGCGAAGAACTTGCTCGCCTGTTAGGAACACACCACATGCACCGCATCAGTGGCATAAACGAGCCAAACACATGGAAGAGCAGCATAGACCAGCAAGTCACGGTTGGGGGCAGCCTAGAGCTCTGTTACCTCCAACAAAGGCAAATTCAGGAAGAAGTAGAGATACTCTTGACCAAGCAATTGCGTAATTTCCAACGTAATGAGGTCACCGATAAGGCACTACAACGGAACATGACCAACATAAGCAGGTCACCCTTCACGGATGAGATCGAGCAGGCAGAGCCTCCACGCGAGTTTAACATGTCACATTTCACATCTTTCAAAGGGGATGAAGACCCGAAGAGACACTTAAAACACTACTAAAGCGCAATGATCCTCTATCGAAACAACGATGATCTCATGTGCAAGATATTCGCCACCACTCTACAAGGCGAGGCGCAAGATTAGTTCTACACCTTGCCGCCACAATCCATCCGGAGTTTTAACGAACTATCTTTGGTTTTCACCAAAGAATATTCATCATATCGCTCGATCAAGAAGAAGTCCGACCACTTGTTTAACGTCAAGAAGAACACAAAAAAGTCGCTTCGTAACTATGTGAGGATGTTCAAAGCAGAGAAGGCAATGATAGTCGAATGCAACGACTCAATAGCTAGATCAGCCTTCCAAAAATGACTTCCAACAGATCACCCGCTATTTGGAAAATTGATCATGAAAGAAGATCTGACTTTGTCAGAATCTTTCAATCTAGCAGAGAATCATGCACTTTGGGACGAGGCTCATCAATGCACATTCAATGACTTGAAGAAGTACCCGACATCACCTCCCTACTATCCAAACCAGAAGCAGCGGATGACTTATTTGCATGTTTGACGGTATGTAAAGCAGCAATAAGCTTTATCATCATAGAGCTGGGGGCCCGACTACCTGTATTCTACAGTTCAAAAGCTCTTATCGATGCTACTAGAAATTCAAAAGGTAACTTTGGCGATATTTGTTGTAACCCGAAAGCTCAAGTTTTACCTTCAAACGCACGCAGTCATCATCATGACGCACTATTCTGCCGAATCCAAACGTGCGACGATAAAGGCGTAGACCCTGGCATATGCAAAGTTTTCTGACGAACGCAACAACTCGGCCCAAAAGACACGCCAAGGGCAGACGAACACTAGAAGGAACACTTAGAAGCAAGTTTTGTCCTCGTCACCCTAGAAGATTCTACATAAGAGCAACATGTACTGGCAGTCGAGCACCATCTCCTGTTGCGCGTCACACGGCCCTAGCTGACCCTTGCTCCATTATTCAGCTCTAGAGTGTTCCAATATCAGAAGTTGAGCATCTCCTGCTACATGTAACATGGCCCTAGCTCAAGGGCTCCCTACCGCACCTTCAAGCCTAGCCTTGACAACGCAACAGAGCGGCCCAACGACACCCCGAAGGCAGCTGAGCACACTTTAGTCACACATGCTCCCTCAATGGAGATTTTTGGCATTTGCATGTTGACGGCGCATCCAACTACAAAGGCTCGTGAGTAGCCGTGGTTCTTGTCACCCCAGATGGCTCAATGCTCGAGCAGGCGATCGCTCTAAGTTTCAAAGCATCTAACAACGAAGTAGAGTACGAAGCCCCACTAACAGGCATTCGAATGACAAAAGACTTGGCGGTGAAAAAGCTTTCAATTCATTCCGATTCCTAGCTAATCACCAGCCAGACTACTAGGGGCAAAGGCATGATAATCGTGGCAACCGACTATTTCACCAAATAGGTAGAAACAGAGCACATGACGACCACGATTTAGACAGACATAGAGCGTTTCATATGGAGGAACATCATTTGCCGATTTGGCATCCTTTAATCCATCGTCACTGACAACGGCTCTCAATTCGTGAGCAAAGATTTGGCGAAGTTCTTAAAAAAATATGGCATCAAGTAGCACATGTCTACACCAAGATATTCTCAGGGCAATAGGTGGGCCAAAGCATCCACCAAGATAATCCTCGACTGCCACAAGAAATCCCCCACCAGTAAGAAAAGAAAATGGCCAGACGAACTCCCTGGATGTCTATCGGCATATCGCACCACCAAAATACGAGCAATCGAAAGGAGATGGCCATAAGCTTAAATCTGGTAGAGGAGAAGTGCGAGCAGACTATCACTCGCATCGCAGCTTACCAGCAACAGTTCCTCTCCAGCTACAACAAAAAGGCCAAGATCCGGCAGTTCCAGCCCGGAGATCTAGTCCTAAAAAAAGCCTTTATCACTGCTCGCAGAAGGCTCCAAAAAGATGGATCTCATCTGGGAAGGTCCGTACAAGATCAGCAGAGTAGGCGGCAAGAGTAATTACACATTCGCCACCATGAAATGATAAAATGATCTAAAAGTAGTGGAGCGTTTACAATCTGAAGAAGTATCATGTGTGACCTCCCACTACATCAAAGCCTGAAGACTCAAGAAGCTTGATGGGCACCACCACACAAGCTGAGGATTATCCAGTTGTTATACAGTTCCTACCTTACAGCTAAGTTCTCGTTCGTTTCACTCATTTTTCAATGAGGAATTTAGAAGTAATCACAACTTGGCTCGGTTGCATGCTTACAACAACTAATCACTCATGCACTTCAAAAGAAAACTGCCCCCTTCTTAGGGACTCATCACAGGAATTGCGCCCCTCGAGAGACCAATCGTGCTCTCCAGTGCGAGAGGGTAAACTAATTGCTCTCCAGTGTGAGAGGGTAAACCAATTCCCCAACACCCATATGGGTCAGCTCTCCAAGACGGGAGGATAAATTTTACATTCCGAATATCTAGACGTGGATGAGCCTGGCTGCCTTAGTATAACTAGATGCATGATGGTTTGCGCCAGGATTCCTAGAAGTAGCCAGAATGGTCTTTTTCAAGGCTTAGCTAACTGAATGATTTTGGGTCTCTTAGCCTAATCCGTGGGGAACCGGGCCCTAGAGACGGATGGGGCACATTATGCAGTACGCTCTACAGACGGCTGCCCTGGAACCCTAAAGCTGCTACCGAGTGCACTAAGGTAGCCTACGGATTCCAGAAGACTGCATGCGGCTTGCCCTTTTATACAACCGTATATTCTTGTGAAAGGTTAAACAAGCTAGCGCACATATACGAAGTTTTATCCACTGCCGACATGCTACGTAGTCGATAAGCTTCACCTCTGCCAAGCGCTGAACAACCTACACCAAGTCCTAAAGTGTTGTGATACTTGCTACGCAACCTACCGAATTGGAGAAAGTCAAGGTTAACAGCCTAGTGGTTACGCAGACTTGTCTGCTTTTGTAAGTAAGGCATCCGGCTGCCAACCCTATGGCTAACAACTTTGCAAAGTTCTACACCACACCTACGGCTGCATAGGCTACGCGAGCTTGTCTGCTTATAAAAAAGTAGCATGCATGCCACTGGTCTATCAAGTCTAAAGGTTAGGGCATGAACAAAAGAAGCAAAGATGAAGAAAAGCGAAAAAAAACATGTTTATAAACAACTAGCAAAGGCCGAAGGAGTTCAAGCAAAACAAGAGCTACAAGGAAAAATAAAGAAAATCCTAAAGGCTACCAAGAATACTACACTACAGCAGCTTGGACATCCCACGACTACTCGGTCGCCACACCTTTAGCAACCGTAACACTCTTAGCAGCGTTATCATCCGGCGCTTCACCCCCGGTTGCCCCAGCCTGGGCACTAACTTCTCCAACTACTTCACCAATGGAAGCTTCAAAAGTAAAAGCAAGCAAGTCTTCCGGAGAAATAGAGAAGGTCTCGAAACCTCAAGCCCATCTTTCTCACCCTTCAGCTGCTCATTCTTCTCAAGCAGACTAACACGGACACGCTGCAGCTTATCCACTCCCTTCTTAGCATAAGCAGTAATCAACTTTTCATCCTTTGCATAAGTAGCGAAACGAAGTTCAGAAGCTGCAAACTCAAGATCTTGAATCTGAGGTATATAACATTCAATCTCCTTCTCTGCACTTTCATACTTAACTTGGATTGCGTCAAGCCTAGTCTTCAAGTCAACGATCTCGTGGTGAACAGTCTCAAGCTGCAGAGAAGTGGGGGCAGAAATATTAGACCCCTTTAAAGCAACAAGCTCAGAATCCAACCTCTTGATCTCCTAAGCTGAGGAATAAGCTTCAGCTGCCATAATCTTCGCCACCTCATTGACAGCCTTGCTATATATGCATCATAGCAAGTAGAGCAGTCATTCTATATTGGGTTGTATGCTTCGCAAAGGAACTTGAGCAAACAACATTTCTACCGTTATCAACAAACTTGGCACAAGCATCCATGACTTCAAGCATATCTAGTTTTAAAAGCACACAGATCTCAGCAGCCTCTCTAGAAGCAGGCTTAGTGGATTTCTCATAGCTGCCCACGCAAGCAGTATCTTCCTTCCTAGCAGGCGAATCAGTCTTAGCAGCAAATGGAGTGGGCCTTGGCACCACTTTAGCAGCAAAGTCCACCTTACCACTCTTCATAATAACAAGTCTCTCCAAAGGTGAACCAGACTTGGCTCCCAACGAACATCCTAGTACAGACTTCGGCACTGGGGGCATGATAAAACCTTTACGCTGAGTAATCTTATCAACAATTGTACTGGCCATTCTCACTGACAGAGTTCCGAGTGAAGGAACAACGAAATAAATCAACGAAAGACAGATCATGCCAATCACAGGTCTCTTGACAGTAGACAAATCATCATGAGCACTTCCACTTCAATCTTCTACATCTCGGCGAACATTGTTGCTCAAGCACTTCCACTTCCCCTCCTCATTTTTCTTCCCATTGGAAGAAGTCATGCCAATCACAGGCTTCTCGACAGCAGACAAATCATCATGAGCAGCGGAGGAAGTCTTCAATTTTTTCTCAACTGACATCTCTTGAGTAGGCGAGGAAGATCTCTTCTTTCCACCTTTATTCATAGTAAACTCCACGACAACGATCAGATGAGCCAATGCATCCGCCTTGATCATCTTTACCTCCTAATTGAGAGCAGTCCATCTTACTTTCGGTGAAGAGAACTAAGCAGCCAACGACATTCACGGTACTCAGCAGAAGAGATCAACCCAGCATTCTAGCAGGCAGAAGGCCTGCATGCCCAGCATTCCAGCAACCCATGAGGCCCACGACCTCTTCATTTCTTTCAGTCGCCAGCCTGGCCCAAGTAAGGTCCAAGAGCCCAAAGGACATGAGCCATGTGGCTCGCCTAACACTGTGCCCCAGCGCCACAATCCGTGGCCCCGACCGCACAAGTTACCTTTGGCTTTAGCCAAGCCAAACAACCCAAGCAGTAGCCCCTGCCACGACGCCTCCTCAGCCCATGCCGAGTCGACTCTTGGCCCTTGCCAGCCGACGTGCCGCACCACCCTGACAGCTGCCCCGCAATAACACTATCCAAGAAGAAGACAAGAAAAAATTAAAATTTTCTTGCATCGGTGCGGCACGGAGAAGACGAAGAAATCAACGAAAGACGACCATTTGCACAGGTAAGATGTAGAAGATTGCTAGAGGAGGGGGAACAAATATTCTCTAAGCTCTTTCTCTCTTGTAGGGTAGAATAAATCACTCTCCAAAGTTGATTTAATAACCCACTTAAGGTGGACTTAAATAGGCTTTGAGAGAAATTTATTTCCCTTTCCTAGAATGACCTAATTTCCTATTAAACAGAGAATCTACATCAAAATAGGAAGCAGTTCTATATTTCCTAAAGCAAGATGATCTCTACACCTGCTGCCCTTTCTTACGAGCAGCCCAACATGTGTGGGGGCATTTGTGGAGCCAAAAATAATCACAGGCAACATGTGGATTTTTGGGTAAAAGATGACAAAAATACCCTTGAGGCATACCGAGATTCCTACGCGCGAGCAGCGGACAATCATCCGTCAATCAAGTCAAAAGTGTCCAAAATAGGTAACCAATTCAAAGATATTCTCATCCATCCTCATCTTAGGTAATTATTTTATAACCTACATAACATTACATTTAAGTGGAGGTTAATTGGATAATTAATGGATTAATTCCTAATTAATCCATTAATCACCACTTAAATCACCCACAAAATATACCCAAAAATCCCAAAGGCCCGGCCACCCTTGTTGATCTCATCATATTTGCCTATTTTATCACATTAATTAGCTAGTTAATTTGGCAATAATTTTATTTGCTAAATTAATTAGTCAATTATTCCCATAACTCCTAAATTCAACCTAAATCAAGAACCCTATCCCTATAAATAGGCTCCCATTCTCACCAAAAACCTAGGTCCTCACTCTTGCTAAAATTTTCTAGAATTCTCAAACACTTTTCTCTCTAAATTCTAACTTTGACATCAGAAGTTCTTCGGCCAAAGCCCCCCATTCATCGTGGGCGGGTGAGGCTCTTGGTCTTGACCTAAGGTGTTAATTGTTTTGTAGGTGCAATTTTGTCCAAGATCAAGGAGGAATAATTTTGCATCCACATGTATAATATATATTCATATATTTGTTACTTGAGTTAAGGTAGAATGTTTTGTAGATAATTTATGTTATTAATTAGATTTTTGGGAGTTGAAAAATGCATAATATTAGAAGATTTTAATTGATTTTTAATATTTAAAAAAAATATAAAATGAGTATAAAAGAAATAAAAACATGTAATTAGATAACTGGACTCACTTCTAAAAATCATCTATGTTTTTGGACCTAGATCTAAAAGCCCCTTGTTTATTTTAGTCTAAACCCATGGCCCCCTCCTAATATCCTCATCACCGTCTGATCAATCATAGCAGATATATAATTTGTTATAAAATTATATCGCAGTTGTTGATCAAATCAAGTGGAAAGAATGAAACTGTAAAACGAAAACCAGACCGAAATAACCAATGAATCACAACTTACAAGAAGAGCGGGAAAATTAAAATTCATCTTCCAGTCGCTGTTTCAGTCTAAGGGTAAAATGGACAATGTATATCACGTTAGGGATCCTCTCCAGCTCCCTTCCTCCTAATCCACTAAGTTCGGAAATCTGAACCGTTGAAATTTGATCCAACGGTTACAAACAGAGGTTCACTTTAAAAATTATAATAACTTTAACCGTTGGATCAAATTTCAACGGTCCAGATTCCTGAACTTTATGGATTAGGAAGAAGAGATCCAGAGAGGATCATTTTCCATTACAACATGGCCTATTTTTCCACGTGGCTCATATTGGGGCTTTTTTTCTTTTTGGAAAATATGGTTCACCCCATATGTTTCATTATTTTGGTTGGAGGTCTTCACGTGTAATGTCAATTTGTTTGGTCTACGTTTTTGACATTGTATTCCTTCCAATTACGCGGTCATAAAGGGAAAAGGAAAATAACGCTATGATGTTTGATCTTGGAATTTTCAGGACATAATTCGAATTCTCTCTCCGATCCACTTCATAATTTTCCATGCAAATCAAAACCCAATTCTCAAAATTTCATTTTTTCTTGAAATATTTTTTTTTTGTAGAAGTGAACTCAGCTTCTTTCAAGCTAGTCAACTAGTGCCGCTACGAAGTATGGCGCAGAATACTTTCTGGCGCCAAATACGGTCCGCTCTCCCCCACCAGCTTCTCGCTCAAGCCCGACAAGTCTCGGGCCCTCTCTGTACCAAATCTTGGTCGGGTTGGATCTGGCTTGGACTCTTTGCACCGAATGCTCGCCTGGCGCTCCTTCGATTTACGGTTTGTGCGACGGCGTTCGAGCGACTACGCTACATCGACGGCTAGGAAGAAGGCAAAAGGAATTTTGGTTTTAAATTGATTTTTGGGGTTTCAATTTTTTTTTTTTTTTTTTGAGGTGGGTTTAAATTTTGCTAAAAAAATATTTTGCACAATCATCGTCCATGTGCAGCAACAGTGTCATGTCATTATACAGTCATCGTCCGTATGGCGTGTCCTCACGTTTTAACCACTGTTCTAAAAATCTCTATCTAGGCGATATACAGTTAGTCATTGTTTCGATTAGTTCCTAAGCATTCGAAAATTAAGTAAGTACGCCTAAGCCTGCTTAGGAGTCTGCCTAGCCCCACCTAGACACCCACCTAGGTCACGACTCTTACTTAGACATAAAATCGATAATTTTCATTTTGCACTTTAATTTAATAAAATGTAAAAGACTTATTGAATACTTGGATGAATGCTCATTATATGCTTGTTTCCCATGTTTTCAATATGTTCTACTACTTTATACCTATATGTCATTTTATTTTGCAATTTATGTATCTCAATACAATTATGTATGTTTTTTTAAGTATAAATAGACACTTATTTATACAATAATATAATAAATTTATTTAAATCCGCCTAGGCCTCTGCCTAAGTCCCGCATAATCGCCTAGGCGCTAGGCCCCAGCTTGCTGCCCGACTAGCGCCTATTGTCTTTTAGAACATTTGTATTAACAGAGTCTTTGACAAAAAGACTAACTGTAGTAACAAAATGTCACAAAATTCAAACTTTATATGTTAGACTGGAAACTTGATCTATGTAGGTTTAAAGACCACAATACTTTAGGGCAAATTGAGAGTTACTCTAAAAGTATATTAGATAAGATAGCGTATGATAATACTTTTATTTTTATATATAATAGTATGATTGAATATACAAATGTAAAAGCAAGTGGGCCTATACTGTAGTGGTAAGAGGTATGTTGCCCTTGCACTACGGTGTGGATTTGAAACCCGTCGGCTTTCTAATCTAATATCTAATCTAACAAATCTATCGTTTGAAAAAAAAATTACAAATATAAAATAAAAGCAAATTTATATAGGTACATTCAAATTGCCATCCATGTAACATCCCACATCGCCCAGGGGAGTGATCCTTAAATGTATATTCCCATCCCTACCTAGCACGAGGCCTTTTGGGAGCTCACTGGCTTCGGGTTTCGTAGGAACTCCGAAGTTAAGCGAGAAGGAGGCCAGAGCACTCCCAGGATGGGTGACCCACTGGGAAGTTGCTCGTGAGCTCCCAAAAACAAAACCATGAGGGAATGGTAAGCCCAAAGCGGACAATATCGTGCTACGGTGGTGGAACGGGCCCGGGAAGTGGTCCGCCCCGGGCCGGGATGTGACAATTGGTATCAGAGCCAATCCCTGGCCGGAAGTGTGCCGACGAGGACGTCGGGCCCCTAAGGGGGGTGGATTGTAACATCCCACATCGCCCAGGGGAGTGATCCTTAAATGTATATTCCCATCCCTACCTAGCACGAGGCCTTTTGGGAGCTCACTGGCTTCGGGTTCCGTAGGAACTCCGAAGTTAAGCGAGAAGGAGGCCAGAGCACTCCCAGGATGGGTGACCCACTGGGAAGTTGCTCGTGAGCTCCCAAAAACAAAACCGTGAGGGAATGGTAAGCCCAAAGCGGACAATATCGTGCTACGGTGGTGGAACGGGCCCGGGAAGTGGTCCGCCCCGGGCCGGGATGTGACAATCCAACTCTATATAATACATGATAAAATATGAATTTGCATGGTTTTTTTTTTTTTTTTTTGTAATATTAAAGTTTGAGAAATTTTGGATCAGATAAGTACATTCTAATTGTCATCCAAATCTTTCAGAAATTTTTGAAATCAAAATGAAAATTTTCAATTCAAATTGGAATTTCCAATCCAACTTACGCTCCTAGAAATATCACAACACAAAGACAGAGGAATTCTAAAATTAATTTTCAAGAACAAAGCCACTAATATGGGGTGAATCAAGAAGACAAAGAAAATCAATAAGTATAATAGAAGCTTAATTTTGAGTGTGATTCAAAGTTCCTTGTTAGTTGTATCATGTGTAGTTGACGAATTGCCTGGAGACTTAATACACATACTCAAGATATTTTATATTAAAAACTTTTGAATTAATTTTAGTCATGTTCGACGGGCGACTAATTTTGTTACAGATACTCTAGTCAGTAATAATCACACCTCACTTTTTGATGTATTTTGAATTTGTACCTGCCCTCCCACTTGGCAGGCATTGTATGATAGAAAGCTTAATTGAATGAGCAATAAGTAAGACTATACCGTTTTAAGTAAGTGCAGTTCGCGGATATTAAATATTTGTGTTTGCTCAAAATAAATTCATCCTACAAATTAGATCACGCAATTTATGTTCATTAACGTCTCACATTTAATTTTATATCTAAACTATTTATTAATACGACTTTTTTTGTCCGTCAAAACTTTATAATATTATAGTTATAACTCTCTCTCCAAAACTAAACCCACAAGGGCAATTTAGTAATTATTTTCAACATAAATTTTACTGTTTTTTCACCAATCTTACAACCATGTAAACATAACGCTTCTATTTAAAAATAAGAAATATATCAAAGAAGTTGCCGTATAATTGTCTTAACCAATAATTTCAAAAACTAATCACGTTACTTAATAAAAAAATATTATTCACTCATAATGTGTGGTGCTCTACTAATAATTAATGATCACATACTTCTTTCAATTTTTGCTGCGCTTTTAATCATTTCGCTTGTGAGATTGTAAATCAATTCTTTGTCTCCATAATTCAAGTTGGAAACACACGTTAAAATTCACGTCTGATAAGTTCGAGGGGCGTGGAATCACGCGCCAAATACAAGGAAAAGTGACAATTGACAAAAAGCATCGCGGGCAGTACGCAAGCCCAATCCGGGCAACGGGCAGCACCGAACGCCGTCTTCCTTACTCACGGACGCCGTTTTGGCCGAACACTAGCCAAAAGAAAATCAACTATTTATTGACCTGCTCGCCCCCGAACCTGAGCCTCGGAGTCAGGCTCGGACCTCACATTTCGAAAAGGCCAAGCCACGGGCATCGAAAATAATGCAACCAAAGCAAAAGATAGAGAGAGAAACAGAGCGTGTTTTTAGAGAGAGAGAGAGAGAGACAGAGAGAGAGATAGAGTGAGGGTTTTAGAGAGAGAGGGAGACTAAGAGAGAGAAAAAGCAGGGATGGGTCAGATCGTGAGGAGGAAGAAGAAGGGGAGGCCATCGAAGGCAGATCTGGCTCGCCGGTACAACGAGCTGCCGGAAAAACCGACAAAGAAAGAGTCGGACGTCCGGCGGAGCCTCCGACGGAGAAATGTGAAGTACAATATCGACTACGACGACTACGTGGACGAGGAAGACGAGGAAGACGAAGAAGAAGACGAGAGGAGGAGGGAGAAGAAGGTGAAGCTGGTGATGAAGCTCGACCAGAGGGGAAATGGCTCGGCGCGTGACTCCCACGCGCAGGAGTCGGGCGGCGAGGAGGATGAGGAGGACGGCCAGAGTGAGAGGAAGCAGCTGAAGAGGCGCCGGATTAACGGCGGCGATGATTCCGATAGAGATGATGACGGAAATGATGACGACGATGAGGGGGATGATGATTGCGAGGTATGTGATTGTGGTTAGGGTTTTAGCATCAATGCGAGGATCTGATGATGAAGGAGAGCTCTTTTGAAATGGGGAGAGAGATTGTGAGTGTGCTAGTCCAGCTCGGAATAGTGTTCTGATTGGTCCAGACTTCTAAATTGCACACTCCCTCCCTATCTCTCTCTTTCTCTCTCTAGCTTCTCTCTCACTCTTACACACACACACACACACACACACTCTCTGTTGATAATAACGGTTGGAGTCAACTGTCAAAAACCAACACAGAATCTGATCACGCTATCCCCACCTTTCTCTCTCTACCCACCTCACTCTCTCTCTCTCTGGGTACGCATTGTCTGCTGTGCCTTATCTGTCTCTGTCTCTCGTTGTCACATTAAACCGCAGCGTGTGTTGCTTTTACATTTTGTTTTCGTTGGACTGTTTATTTGTTTCTTGCTAATTTTCATGGGGCCTATGGATTTTGACAGGAACGGGGTCGGAAGGCTGACTCGAAGCGGCCTGATTCCCCTCCAGGTTAATTTTTGGTTCATTGCATTTCGATATTTCTGGGTCAACTGGATATATGGGATTTGGTGTATTTTTTGTTGTTGTGAGTTTATGATGAGTGAATTTGATATGGGGTTGTTTGCATTTTTCTTGGATTTGTTTCAGGAACGCCGTATGATCCTCATGCCGTGATTCCATTGCCGGATAAGAAAACGTTGGAGTTGATTCTTGACAAGCTTCAAAAGTATGGATTTGCCTTGTGTTGTTACATGTTACTAATTTCAAAGCTAGAGGCTTCGTTTTCTGACGCTCACATCTCATTGTGGCAGGAAAGACACTTACGGTGTATATGCAGAACCAGTTGATCCTGAAGAAGTGCGGTTATTTTTTCGCCATGATATGGTTCTGTGTTTGTTCAGAGCTTTTCGCTATTCTGGGGGGTTAGAGTTTGATAAGGTGTTTTTGTGTTTCAGCTTCCTGATTATCATGAGGTCATTGAGCGTCCAATGGACTTTGCCACGGTGAGAAAGCAGTTAGCAAACGGATCGTATTCTACACTGGAACAATTTGAGGTGGGTGCCCATGGTTACTAACCACGTACTCTAAATCTTCAGGGGATTAATTAGGCTTTGTTGTAGAAGCCCTGCAGGACTTGCCTCAATATCTGACAACATTACAGGATCTTTTTAAAGTTAAGGGTGGGGGGTGGGGGCTGGGGGCTGAGGGCGCAGACTAATTTTTCCTTTTCTCCAGCTTTTTCCTCCCTTTTAGTTTTTGACAGTGAACACCTCTTGTTGTACTATTGTGGTGTTCGTTAATTAGTTCAGGGTATTTGGGTGGCAAGGTGAAAGAGGGAATACTGAAAAAGTAATGTGGATACTTGTTGAAAACAAGTTGGGCAAACTGTGTTGTGTGTATGTTGGAAGGAGGGCGAGAGAGATAGGATATTGAGAGAGTATCTCTGGGATTTTGGCTTGCATGTTTTGAGTGAGAAGTCATGACTCTTTGTAGCATTTATAATACTACGGGTTCCACATCTATTTTTGCAAGTGGAATTGTCAGAGTTGTACTGTTAATTTAAAGCTCCCAAGTAAGGGGTCCGCATCAAATTGATTGGGGAAGTGGATCATACTAGTGTTGATCGGGAATAAGTTTGCCTATGATTTCACAGTATCTTCAATCTAATCTAGGATTGCATTTTACTATTTTTGTCGTGGATGTGCAAATGGGGATGGAAACGTTGATATTCATTTTTCTAAAATATCTCACATTTAGCTCTCTCAGGGTTTAGAGCCAAATGTAATAGCTGATGTTTGCTTTGATGTTTGTTAGAATTCAATGAAAAATTAGGATGACGCCATCTCTTTTTCTTCCCATTGTAGATTCAGGAACATCATGCTTTTTCTTTATGTTAATCACTAGATCAATTCTATTTGGGTGATGCTAGAGGTACAAAGAGTTGTACAAAATCATTCTTACAGACTAAGATGACACTTCTTACTCTCTCCCTTACAAACTATGATGACATCTCTCTCTCTCTCTCTCAAGAGAACTATAGAAATTTATGGAAGGATTTAATATGCTTAGTTAAAAGGGGGTGAGGGAGAGAAAAGTGCATGAATTCACCTTTGAAATTGACTATTCTTGTTATTTAATAATTTTCTTACTCTACTCCCTATCTCTCTCTAAAAACACACATTTTCTCTTCTCTAAAATAAAATTTAAATAATTTTCATACTCAAATTGCCTTCCATGAAATTATGTTAAAAGAGGAAAGTAGTGTTTTGTCGGTAATCTGTTCTCTTGGTTGCAGGGTGATGTCTTTTTAATATGTTCAAATGCAATGGAATACAATTCATCAGATACGATATACTATAAAGAGGTAATTAGCTTTTTCTGTCGTATTATTTAAGTCTTCTTCTTGTTCTTACCACTGTTGGGATATTTTTGAAAGGCATGTTCAATACAAGAGCTGGCAAAGAGAAAATTTGATAGGTTGCGAAGTAACTATGAACGCTCGGAAAAGGAGCTCAAATTAGTGCAGAAAACAAAGGCCAATTCCTTAGTCAAGAAACAGTTAAAGAAGCCTTTGTCCAGAACATTACAGGAACCCATTGGCTCTGATTTCTCCTCAGGTGCCACTCTTGCTACTGCTGTAGATGTCCAGAATGTTTCCCTTCCAGTTCCAACACAGGGTGGTGGTTGTGAGAGACCTAGCAACATTGACGGACCTGTAGAGGGTAATTCCTCTTTGAATGAAGCTAATGTGGAGAAGGCAGAAGATATGTCATCAGGTGCACTGAACTGTTTGTTTTCCTTTTTGATAATGTAGATCTACAGTAGTTGATGAAAAAATGAGCACGTGGGTCTCAATATTCTTGATACTGTAGTGTATTAAATAGCAATGTTGGTGTCTTTCCCCTCACTTTTGTTAAACACACATTATCTTAGCTCAGAAAGGATCTGAAGTAACTTGTTCATCGTAATGTTGTAACTTAGGAGCAGATTCACCTCTAATTGTTTTATTCTTGTACTTTTTGTAGGGAAGGGTCTCCTATCGAAAGTTGGGAGGAAGCCATCTGTGGTTGATGAGAACCGCCGTGCAACCTACAATATTTCCACTCAGCCAGTGGTCAGATCAGAATCAGTATTTACTACCTTTGACGGTGAAATCAAGCAATTTGTTGCAGTATGTAACAAGGAATCTAGTCTTCTCAATTAATCTTTTATTTGCCCTGTAACTTTTGTACTTATTTTAATAATATTTTTCAATATCGAATCAGGTTGGGCTTCATGCAGAATATTCATATGCTAGGAGCCTTGCTCGTTTTTCTGGAAGTCTTGGATCCCTTGCTTGGAAAATTGCATCAAAGAGGATTGAACAAGCACTACCTGATGGGTGTAAATTTGGCCGTGGTTGGGTTGGAGAATTTGAGCCACTTCCAACCCCTGTATTACTGGTCGAAAATAGTACCCAAAATCAATCAGCTTTGGCTTCAAAGTTTTATTCATGCCCGGAATTGAGAAAGGATGACAGAACTCTCAGGACTTCAGTTCCTGCTAAGGAGCACCCTGTGACTAGGCCTGTTACAGAAAAGAGACAACACTCTGTTAGTGTGCCTACTTCAGGAGGGAGACCACCATTTCTTGATTCTCCTAGGGGGCATTACTCAGAAGGGAAACCGACTGTGATCCGTCCTGTTGGAGCAAAACCTAATTCCACAGTCAATCCACAGAAAAACCTGCAATCCCGGTTTATCGAGCGTGAGAAAAAGGTTCAAAAGGAAGTTGAGTTGAACTCCGTACTCTCAGTTCATCCACAGAAAATGCAATCCCGATTTATCGAGCCTGAGAAGAAGGTGCAAGAAGCAGTTGAGTTGAACTCTATACCCTCAGTTAATCCACAGAAAAACCTGCAATCTCGGTTTATTGAGCCTGAAAAGAAGGTTCAAAAGGAAGTTGAGTTGAACTCTATACCGTCAGTCAATCAAAATAATGCCAATCTTATTGCAGAAAAGCAATCATCAAGACGATCGGAGGCAGAAGCTTCCAGGCCCAGAGATACAGTTTCAAGGAACATAAATCTTCCACAACCTGTACCTTGTAAGATGTCGGATTCTAATGGAACTGTTAACCGAGGGTTGCCTAATGGGAAATATGTGAGTGCGTGTCTGGACAACCGGATGATTAGTCCATCTGACAGTGATCATAGTCAAATGGATAGAACAGCAGCTTTCTTTCCTCATAAACAGGTGCAGGGTCTTAGTGACCCTGTACAGTTAATGAAAAAGTTGGCCGAAAGTAATCAAAAGCAACAGAAATCGTCAAGTCAATCATCAATTGATACTCAACCCGTTGGGTCATCGGTTCCATCAATAAGAAGAGATGATTCAGGCAATGCTGCAGCAGCTGCTGCTCGGGCTTGGATGTCTATAGGCGCTGGAACATTTAATCAGCCTACGGAGGATCTCACTACACCCAAAAGTCCGATATCTGCAGATTCGTTATACAACCCAGCTCGGGACTTTCAGTCACAAATTTCACGAGTTCGGGGCGAGTTTCCAATGCAATTTCAGAATCAGAACAGCTTTTCATTTCCAACCTTTTTACAGCAACCTGTTCGTATGGCGAATGAAGCACAGTTTCAAGGCCGACCTACAATTTTTCCACAGTTGGCAGCAGCTGACTTGTCTAGATTTCAAGCGCAGTCACCTTGGCGAGGTCTCAGTCAACATGCTCAGCCAAGACCAAGACAGAAACAGGAAAGCCTTCCTCCAGACTTGAATATCGGTTTCCAGTCCCCAGGGTCTCCGGTGAAACAGTCCTCTAGTCTTCTGGTCGACTCTCAGCAGCCGGACCTGGCGTTGCAACTCTGAGTGTAAGTGCGTATTCAGAGGAGTTAAAACAAAGCGTACAAAGATGAGGTGTTTCTGGCTTCCGTCTAAAGGGATTCACATGTCCCTGGTGCCATAGTTGCATCCAGTGAGAATGCCGACGATCTCGTTATGACAGAATGATTTTGGAGGTGATGTTTAACCATTTTTGACTTGAACTAGGAGTTGCTGGACTTGGCATGATCTGCTCGGAACTTGAGAAGCTATAGGTTTAACAGAAGTTCATTTTGTGGCCCAGATAAGGATTACGGGCTTGCAGACGAAGATTTTCGTGTCGTAAAATTGGGCAGAAGGGAAGGATGGTGATTGATTTGAAGATTTACGTGAAATCGCTTAGGAGCTGTTAGAATGATATAAAAATGCAGAAATCTTGTTGAGGGGCTTGTACGTTGTTACAGGTCGATGGGAAGAATAACTTGTCTAGATCATCTATGTACTACTGCTACGCTTATAATTTACACGTGGACTATTGTCTCTGAAATTCAATGCTTCTGCTTTGTGTCCACGGGTTCGGTCAATAATATCTCCCTACAACCACCAAATTAATCAAATTTAGGCTTCCAATTATGCCCTTGCATCACTCTTTAGACCATTTTTCAAGAGAGATGTCAAATCTTAATTGGAATGTAATGTAATCAAATTTGATGACGATCATTTATTGCCATCTGTTATGCTACTGGGAGAATATTTTAGAGTTGTCTTCTTAAGTACACTTTCATCCTATTATTATTATTATTATAATTATCATTATCAAGAAGAGAGAGAATTTGAGAATTTGAAACTATTACAATGACTTAGAAGAGATAGGATTTTCGCCGGATCCAATTTGTGAGGATCTTAGAAATTCTTTAATCATATCCGTTCATCGTACATCGTGCAGTTAGTTTTTGTTAGGTACTGTTTGTATTCAATTTTAGATAATATAATTTAAAATAATTTATGATCGCACAATGTACGATGAAATGACATGATTAAAGGATCTCTGGGATCCTCACAAAGAGGATCCGACAAGGATCCTATCTCCAGTTAGGCGAGAGGAGAGTTTCGAATTCGGGATGCATGTGTGGAAACTCAGTAGTCTATCCACTAAGATGCCCAGGGTGGAGTTAGGAATTTTTTACTGGGTGGGCTAGCTTAAAGATTTACATTTTTATGAACAAAGAAATTGATAATGTATTTTTCATAGTATCAATTAGCTTATGAAAACTTTCACAAGGTGAGCCAAATTTTTTTCGTTATTAAACAAGTACGTGTTAAAATTCAAACAAATTCAAACTTGAAATATATGTACAAGAAATGATGAAAAAGGTGATGCAAGGAAAAGAGATTGCTTATAAATTGTATTATATAATTGAATTAAGAGAATTATGATTCATGACTAAATATATAGTAGGTTACATTAGGAAATCATAAAAACTACATGTAAAATTTTATTTTTCACCGAAAATTACCTAAGCTATAACCCATGGTATCCTTTAACCTGGCTCCGCAGGTGATGCTAGACCACATGATGCAAGTATACCTTCATCCTCTTAATACAAAATTTTGAGGAAGGAAAGACCAATAAGTCGTTTGGGGAGCTCCAAATGAGCTATGGCAACGATTTTTCAAGCATTACACGTCTTTTCATACTTGTAATTTATTTGGCTTTTGAGTCAAAATGATCTCCGAGATTTGCATAACACATCACTTTTGTCCTTGAGATTGAAAATCAATAGAAATAGTCACTGAGATTGTCTACTATCCATTATTTTGGTCATTCTCTTAAAAATTCCGTTAAGTGTCCCGGAGCTCTTGGCCGGAAGTTTGGGCAATTTTCAAAGCTTCGTAACTCAATTGTTTCTTAATCAAATTCGACCCATAATATATCAAAATGATTATAGTAAAGTGTAGAACAAGATTATACCTATTTGGAAGCCCAATGTTTGTCGGAGATGGTCGTAAAATAGCCTGAAAAGTGACTGGTCCGTGGGAAAACTGGAAAACTCACAAGAAACTGGGTTAACTTTAAACGTTCATAACTTCTTCAATACTCAACGAAATTGAGTGATTCAAAACAAAAATAATACTTCTTAACGAGACGAAGATAATGGTACCTTTATCGATGGCTAATTCGCCGTGGTTTGGCCGGAAAACGAATCGAAAATGGCTAACTCGAGACCAAGACAGCCGCTTTCGAGTTTTTTTTTCCGGCCAAACCACAATGAGTTAGCCATTGAGAAAGATACCATTCTCTTCATCTCGTTAAGAAATATGATTATCGTTTTTGAATCACTCGATTTCATTGAGTATTGAAGAAGTTATGAGTGTTTAAAGTTTACCCAGTTTATGACGAGTTTTCTAGTTTTCTCACGGGTCAGTTATTTTCCGGCCATCTTTGGCAACCATTAGGCTTCCAAATAGGTATGATCTTGTTCTAAACTTTCCTATCTTCATTTTGATATATTATGGGTCGAATTTGGTTAAGAAACGATTGAGTTACGAAGTTTTGAAAATTGCCCAAATTTTCGGCCAAAGAGCTCATGGACACTTAACAGAGTTTTTAACGGAAGGACCAAAATAATGGATGGTGGACAATCTCAGGGACCATTCCTATTGATTTTTAATCTCAGGGACCAAAATGATGTGTTATGCAAATCTCAGGAACTATTTTGGCTAAAAAGCCAATTTTTTTTTTGAGGTTTGCATTGTGTTCGGCAAACCAAATACTTAACATATAAAGAAAGATTCGGTATTACACACCCGAAATAAAAAATTGGAAGAGGTTCGACAACACCCTAACAAACATTAAGAAGAACGTCCAACAATTCTCTACTGAAGGGCAAGAACATTCAGCAGACCATGGACGCACATTTTGTGTTACAATCCCTGGTTTTCGCATCAAAAACTCAAAATTTTAGTTTTTTTTTCCTACTTCAAATGTTACATAATAATTCATATATTTAATTAGTCAATCTCAAAACGAAAGAGTATGAACTTAAGTCAGTTATATGTTGATGTGCTTAATTTTGACGACTGTTGAAATTTTTAGATCAAACATCCATAACTTTTAAACTTTTGATCAAGCATTCTTAATCTAATTTTTAATAACAAAAATTACATATATTTGGTTTACCAATCGAATGACAAATTAATATCACCTAAATCCTAAAATCTAGGAGATATATTATACCATAATTCATTTCAAATGACACTTTTCATTACTCAAATAGAAGATTTCATCAAAATTCTAAAAATACAACTAACATCCTATTCTATAACGTACCAATTATGGACATGATATATGAATGCACATATGTTTTAAACATAATGTACCATAATTGGTACATTATACAATCTTAATTTTGGTATGTATTATTATTTTAGTACATTAGAGATTACTCAGTTTGGTACGTTTTGTAATTCTTGTTTTAGTATGTACCAAGCTACTGGTACGGTGTATTAACCTAACTTTGGTACTACAAGCTAATGGTATGTTACGACCCTTTAAAAAAGATAAATTTTCATATTAAAACTTTAAACTAAAAATTTGATATAATAAATTCATAACAATTAATTATTGGGATAATGACTCAATTAAAATTTTCAAACTTATTTTCTTCCACAAATTTAGGGATTTTAGATTTGATCAGTTTCAATATAAAAAACTATTATTTTCATTTTTTTATTTTCTTAAAATTTACTTAAAATGATGAGTAGGAAATTAGAAAATGACATGGATAAAGATGGAAGCATCTTAATCAAAATTCAAAGCGTTTTAATAAAGATTTGAAAACCCACAAATGTTTAATTAACAAGGTGTAGAACTGGGACACTTTCATCTAATCAATCCTTTTAAATAAACCAATTTCTTTTAGTGGTAGATAACACTCGCCAGTAGGGAAAATGAATTACTGGGTATAAAAATAAAAAATTTAAGGGATACTTTGGATGCGGTCCTTAATCCTTAACATTCTTTGATTAAAACCTAAACATTCTTTGGATGCGGTCCTTAATAGTATTCAAAGTTTGATCAAAGTCCATTGACTTTGTACTCCTCATTATATTACTATTAATATTTATATTTTTATAGTTTTGACATTAATTGTTTGATATTTTATGAGATTTATAATCGTATAAATTTAAAATCCCTCATCATAATACTATTAGAAACGGTTACAATAAAAAAATTCAAACATTTTGATTTAATAAATGGATAAAAACTATGTAAAAATAAGAAATACTAAATGGCAAAAGAATGTATCCATAGTGTTAAAAAAATTGGTACATTTTACAAAAAAATTGGTACATTTTACAAAAAAATAGGTACATTTCACATATAACAAAGTGGTACATTAATAAAGAAGAATGGGTACATTATAAATAAATTAGGGTACAGATAAAAGATTAAAAAATTATGAGTGCAAATAAATTTTTAAAAAATATAGGTGCTAAAAGAAATTAATACATGGGTACAAAATAAAACTAAAAAGAAAATACTACAAATTTTAAAAAAATGTTGCAAATTAACAGTGGGTACAAACTAAAAATATAAATATATGATACAAAGTTTAGGCATAAAACATAAATATACCATATGCATTGATTAAATATACAATGTCACATGACGGTATACACATGGGTACAAACACAAATAAAACTTTAAAAAATTGGGCACAAAAAGAAACTTATATATGGGTACAAATTAAAAATGAAAAGAAAATTTGTGACAGCCCGTCCCTAAAAATTATAGTTTTTATAAATTTTAAAGTGTGAAATTACAAAAATGCCCTAGAAGTGAAGGTGTTGACTTTCATTGACCAACGCGTAGTGAAACGTACTAAATATTCTTTTAGTATATTCCTGAAGTATTCGACGATACGAACGTGTAAACACAAGCAGAAGTGAATTTGGAGTTACAATTAAAGTTTTATGGAGCTACGAACCGAATGTATTTTGAAGAAATAATTTATTCTAAGAATATTATATTATTTTGTACTAAATGATTGGGCCACTTGGGTGTGGCTGAGAAGGGGGAACGGGGAAGAAGAAGAATCAGAGGAGAAGGAGAGGGCTACTGCCCAATCAGAAAGAAGGGAGGAATGAGACTGACCAACCATAAAGGAGAGAAATGAGGGAAAGGAGGGAAGGTGAGCAAGAGAGGAAGTCGGGTCTTCTTCTTGACCCGTGCGACCCGGCCAAGCTTCAAGGCCAAATTCGTTCATTTTCTGGCCAATTTCCGGTGAATTATCTTGAACCACTACCTAGAAACACCACCCTAGCTCTCCCGCTTCCATTTCCATCTAAAATTTGAAGGAATTTGGTTGAAGTTTGGTGGAAAAACCACCATGGGTGCCGCGGGAAAGATTGTTCGAGATCCACCAAACCTGAAACAATTTCATTCAATTAACAATACCAAAAAACTCCCCTAGAACCCAGGAACAAAGCCCAAGCAGTGGTGGAGGTGTTGGAGCAAGTTTGGAGGTCGAATCGAATCACACCCAATTCTAGGGTTTTGTACGGTTTTAGCAAAATTGGAGCTTTTCCCAGCCAAATTGGCCTTGGCCGCAGGTATAAAGTTTGCTATACTCTTTGAGATCTTCATTTATGTAATTTTTGAGAATTTTTAGAAATAGTTGAATTTTCCGGCGAGCCGGGGCGGCCGACCGCCACCCGCGACGGCTAGTGCGGTGGCGCGTGGCCGGGGGGCCGTCGATGTTATTCTTAGGCTAATTAGATGCCTTGAGTTCAATTTTGGTAGTTGTATGACGTAGGTTGATTGTTGGAATCTAAATTCTCTACGTTACGTTAATAGGTCATTATATGAATCGACGATCCGACCGTTGGATCATCACCAAACTTTAATATGTTATAGTACGTAATATTTGAGAACCATAAGAACTTACGGATCGGGAATCCAAAGTACGGATCTTCCCGAATTGGATTTGTAAGTTCATAAAATAAAATGTTGACCGCCACTTGATTTTGGCAATTGGCGGAGATCCGACCGTTGGATCATAATGAAACCTTAGGATGTTATTCTAGAAGTATAATATGGATCTTTGGAAGCAACGGAAAAGAAATCCGTGATGCATATCTTCCGAATTGAATTGCGTAGGGATGCGTTTTATGTAAATTATGTATTTTATCGGTCAGAACTCTGAGATGTGATTCGATAATTGGTTATAGGCGACGATGGTTTGTGATGTCTCGATATGCATGCTAGGGAGTCGTAGCATGGACCTCAGGTGAGTGGGTCTTTTCCTTTCTACTGTATAATATATATATATATATATATATATATATATTTATATGATTGACAATCCCGTAAATGTTTATAAATTGATTATTGCTTATGATTACTGTGAATGCTTTGAAATACTATTGCGAACTACGAATGACTTGATCCCGGTTTAGGGTATGTAGACAGTCTAACGAGACGTTAGATGCAGCCATATAATAAATGAGAATGAATAATCGAGACAATATCCTAGTTTGCATTCTAGACCATTTGTTTATATGTTTATATATCTGGAAATATTATGATATGTTGAATTTTAGACTTACATCCTGGTATTTCCATATGTATATTCCTTGCACATAATTATTGTGAACGCTCCGAAGTGCAAAGGTGAACGCAGGACACACAGGTAAGTTCAGGTAAGTATACGATATTAGTTGAATTGATATCGTATACTTACCTGAAGTTACCTGTGTGTCCTGCGTTCACCTTTGCACTTCGGAGCGTTCACAATAATTATGTGCAAGGAATATACATATGGAAATACCAGGATGTAAGTCTAAAATTCAACATATCATAATATTTCCAGATATATAAACATATAAACAAATGGTCTAGAATGCAAACTAGGATATTGTCTCGATTATTCATTCTCATTTATGTTTTAAGCAACTCCGACACTGTCGTACATGTTGCAATAGTAGGCAACTCCGGCATTGTCTTACATTTTACTTATGAATCGTACATGTTGTATTAGATGCATTTAAAACTCATAAACCTGCACCCCAGTGTTAGTGCTTCCGCCCGTGGCCAGGGCACAGTCCTTCACGTAATGTTCACCTCCCGCACCATACGCTCACCTTGAATTCGAAGTAGGTGCACATGCTTGTCGTACAGACCACTATAGGTGGTTCCGACTCGTAGGTGACTCTTCACGTGATCATATCACTTGAGCGTATTCATTTACACCCAGTCCTGTCGTACAGACCACTACAATGGTTCCGACTCGTGTGCAGGCGTAATGTCGTATAGGTCACTATAGGTGACTCCGGCTAAATTGATTGATGAGATATGAATACGCCGTATAGGTCACTATAGGTGACTCCGGCTAGATTGATTGATGAGATATGAATATGTCGTACAGGTCACTACAGGTGACTCTGACTTATATGCTAGCAATGATTGATGAGATATGGATAAGTCATACATGTCACTAGAGGTGACTCCCGACTGATGAGCTAACATATGTGATGAGATATGGATAAGTCGTACAGGTCACTAGAGGTGACTCCCGACTTATGAGCTAGCATATGTGATGAGATATGGATAAGTCGTACAGGTCACTAAAGGTGACTCTCGACTTATGAGCTAGCATATGTGATGAGATATGTGATGAGCTAGCATATGTGATGAAATATGTGATGAACTAGCATATGTGATGAAATAGGTGATGAACTAGTATATGTGATGAGATATGGGTAAGTCGTACAGGTCACCCTAGGTGACTCCGACTTGCGTACTAGTATGAGTTATTAATCGCATGATTATTTGATATTACTGATGAGATGTTGTGTTGTGGTATATTATGATTTTCTGGAAATTATACAGGTGTTGCAGTGAGGGGTTATAATGCTTTATATGGTTTCTATTAAAATCTTACTTACAGGGCCACTCACCCTTGTCTTGTCTTCACTCTCCAGGTTTTATCAGCTGAGCTTTCTTATTGTCGAAGATTCATGGTGATTCTTAGTATTGGAGATTATTTCGAGGGTACGATTCTTAATTCACTCTTTTGTACTTACTTATGCTCTAACGTCACGTGTGAAGTGGGTTTATTCCCACTCACCAGTGCACTCTGGTATTTAGGAACTCTTAGGTTTAAATTTATTCACAATTTTTCCACATCATCACACTTTATGACTTCGTCACTTTCCAGGTGTCGGCAAACACAGCTCGATTCGGAATCCTAGTGGACATTCCGGGTCGGGGTGTGTCAAAATTGGTACAAATTAAAATATATTTGCAAATTAAAAATAGGTACAAACTAAAAATAAAAATATATGATAAAAAATTTAGCCATAAATATAAATATACTAATTGTAACATTTTTAACACTAAAGAAATATATTTAAAAATAAAAATATTTTATTATTCAAATAATTAATGATGTTATTAATACCCAAGGACCTTGATCAAAAATTGAAAATGAATATGATTTTAATCAATGAAGTAACAAAAAGAAGGATGTAAACCTAATTTTCTCAAAATTTAATGATCGTAAAAATTAAATATAACAGCTAAAACACTCGTAGTACTCTTAGCGTAGAAGTCACATCCTAAATAAACATGCTGAGAATTCTGCAGCACTAGAAGTCAGGATTTTCACACACGTTCACATGAAAACTCTGATATTCCATTTCCTATTGCCTGACCTTAAATCTGAACCCTAAACACGCCATGTACGATTTCACGGCAGTAATATATGGATAATACGTGCAGAATGGCCAGAGCATGGAATAATAAAATTAGTTATACAAGAAATTTGAAAATTAACCAACTTATTATATTTTAGAATTTTGATCACCGGAATGAGTTCGAGCGTTGCTCAAGGGAGTCTAATGAGAAGCCGAAAACAGAAAAATAGAAGGAAAAAATAAATTCATACAGTACGGATAAAATTATAAATTAGATTCGTACAATTCTTTTACAAGTTACAAAGAAGCCAAAAGTACTTAACTGAGTTTTACCACAAACCCTTTTGCCATTACAGGCTCTTTGAACTGTACGTAAATACGATTCCATGCTCATTAGCTCGTGTTATTGTGCCTAAAAGTTCTTAGACCTTCTGAACGAAAGGCGGGCGAAAGAAATCCTCATGCTCGGTTTTCGCTTGTTCTTCATCGATCTATTGTTTCTGAGAACACAAACATCGCCATTGCAGATGTAACGTTTGTTTCGGTGGGAGGCTTCTGAAAAGCAGCTGAAGATGTTTGGGAGGTAATGCAAAGCCATCGATTATACAGATGAGACTGCGAACTTTAAACAAAAGACTGCTAAAATTTCCTCTCTATTTTCTGAATGAAAATTCAGACTGCAGGCTTATATATATGAAAACATTATAGCTGTTGGTCCCCCTGTTCGCATATTACATGTGCTAAATATATATTAGGTTTTGAAAAAAATATTATAATTAGCTAGGTCAATGTTGGGCGGCTCTTTATTTAGTTTTGGCAACACCACACCGCCACACGTCACACGGTTTATTGCCATCTTCAAAATTCAAACAAATTGTTTGCCACAGACGTGTTGGCCTCGTGTCCTCTCAAACTCTCTCAAGAATATTGTGGGATATTAGCTGACTGAGCCACACAAGGCAGGATTTGGCCCCAAATATTGTGTCACACCACGATAAGCGTAAACGTTGAGAGTTGTCTCACGTAAAAAAAAATTATGCTTTGATTGTTTACATAATTTTAGGTCTCTTTCACCTATTGTTATTTTTTGTTTATACAACGATACACTCAACACAAATGAGAGGAACCTCAATGCTTTGAGGAAGTAATTTTATTCATGATTTAGAAAAAGTAAATGGGGAACATAAGACTTCATCCCGACTACAATCATTTATCACAAGAGTCTTCAATAAAATCAACGAATTTTGTTCATGAACCACTAAAACTTCTTTTTATTGCAACAAAATTAGTAACAAGTTCTCCTTTATGAGTTGATTTTATACATCATGTATGTCTATGATGATGGACATTTTTTCGAAGGGTAAATTTAGCAGTTATTCATGTATTTATCACTTATGATTTGTCTGCGATCGAGACTTTAATTTGATTTCTTTCAAGACATGCCATTTTCTTCATCTGTCAAATATTTTAACTACCTCATTGGTTCAACAACCTCATAAATCATTTGTGATGAAGGATATTTTTTTATTCATCACATTGTTTCCTAATTAATTCTCTTTTGTAGTAAGTTGAAAGTGTCAAATGTCAATTGCTTAAGAGTATCAACATAGTCGGCTCTTGGACTTCCAAGTTTTATATCCACAAACCCTTTCAAAACAAGCAACAAATTATGAGCCTTCTATTTTTGCCAAATTGGTATCATTGCTGCGTTCAAAAACTCAAAAAGGCCTTCTATTTTACTTTGACTGGAAACCTCTCTCATCTAAATCTTTCGTATAATTAGAAAAATGTGACAGCCATTTGAGAGTTTTCTTTACTTATTAAACATTTCAGATAAATTTGAATATAGGAATTAAGATTATTAATTTCCCTAATGTGTTACTTGTAGCTACTGTGTTGTACGCGGTGATCTTAAAATTTACAAAGCCTATGTGACTCGTAGGCCAAAGTAACTAGGAGCTAATTACGTTCTTCGGTGACTTGAATGTTGATGCGGGCTTTCCAATTTGCGACTGAGCTCGTCAGGGCACATAACTTGAATGTGGTGATGTGGTGGAATGCTCTGCTAACTTCTGAATCAACTGACTTTGGTTGAGGAATAACACTCTTGGCCTTGAGCCCTATAACTTGAAGACAAGGTTATGCAAATCACTGCAAAGTTTTGGGTTTTGTGCACCAGGTTTGGCAACCTTAGGTGTATTGGTGAAAATATAGGTTCGCTAAGTCAGTATAAAACAATGTGGACAAAGATACTCAAAGGAGATGAGTGTCTTAATCGTGAAAAATGTTCAGCCATCTGTATGCCGAAGTCTGAACGTAACCTAAGAGTAGCCAATCATAGAACACCTCACTTTGCCAAGAAGGTTAATGAAGTGACCTCTTTCAATGAAAGAATCAAAGACTCTTAGCCGACTGAGGCTTGAGATAAATATCTAGCCACAAACTTAGAGAAAATTCTTGTCTGTCTAGTCGGTCGAAACTTCGAAGGCAAACTAACTATACAACTTTTGATTCGTTTATCCAGTCAGTCGCTTTCATTGGTTGCTTCTAGAAAACTTCGTCTATCCAGTCAGTCGTCGCCTGTTGGTTGCCAACCCAAACCCGTTTATCCAGTTGAAAATTGTGTCCCATAAACGCTTCAATTGGGAATAATAGTCAAACACATACATCTGGTTTTGAGTGAGGCGTGCAATTTCACGTTGAATCTCAAAAATTGGAGGGACGTTGTCTTGCGAAAATGAGTCTTGAAGTCCTCCCAAATTGCATGTGTAGTTTCTGTATAAACCACACTGTTTAATAACCCAGAACTCATAGAATTCAAAATCCACATGAAAACCATGCCATTACAATGCTAGCAAAAAGTAGTTTCAGTTGCTTTCTTGTCTGACAACTCCTTCACAAACCCATCAACAAAAAGTAGAGTGGAAACAAGATGCACCCTTAGATTATCAGAGTGATAAATACAGAAAGGGCTTGAGGGATCGTTCGATGCCTTAACCAACTTGGAGTCTTTCATGGCGAAAAACAACAGCTTTTCTCACAAGAAAAACTGGAGAAAAAAAAAAATGAAGAAAAACCAAGGAAAAAAAAAATCCTAGGATCTTGGACACTCGTGACTGCACCGGTCTTCATGTTCCTCAACTTAAATATTCTCATGATCTTCCCACAAAGTTTGATATGGTTTGCGGTAAGCCGACCTTGACTTCTCTCTCTGCCAAGGTTGCTCTCACCGATATAAATGGTTCTTTGCTTACCTCCCCCACTGCCTTCTGTGAAATGGTCGGCTCCCTACAATATCTCACTCTTACTTGTCTTGATATTTCCTTCACCGTCAACATTGTTGCCCAGTATTATAAGTTCCCCTCGCATTACCTATATGATTGATGCTAAGCGGATTCTTCGCTATGTTAAGGCACCTTAGATTTTGGTTTTCATTTGCGTCCTCAACTTGCTTCTACTTTCCTATCTGTTTATTTGGATGCTAATTGGGTAGGCTATCCCGATAATCTACGGTCTACTACTGGCTACTTCATTTATCTGGGTTCTAATCTTACTTCCTTGTGCTCCAAGAAGCAGCCCACAGTTACGCGTTCCAGTGCTGAGTCTGAGTATTGCTCCCTTACTCATAGGTGTGTTGAGACCACTTACATTTGCTAGGTTTGCACTTGGTACTCATCGTATTAGCTATATTCCCTTTACTAATCAGCTGGCTGATCTTCTCACCAAGGCTCTTCATCACCCTTGTCATGGGCTCCTTTGTTCCAAACTTGTTCGACCAAGCACATTCAGTTTCCGGCACCAGGGGGCGGGGTTAGCACTAACTCAATCCGAAATCATGATTATAATTATTGCATGTATTATAGGAATGTCATTTTAACTAATGTAGGATTATTACCTAAATAGGAATTTATGTAACCCTATATATTGTAATATTTTGCACCAATCAATATAAGAAGTCATATTTCTACTATCCACATTGACTGAATTAGAGGGTGATGGTTTCCATTCTTCTGCCAAAAATTGATCGGTATGGAAACAAATGTGTACCCAAGAAAAATAGTTTCCAACAACTAAAAAAAAATTCACTAAAGCTCTAGCGGCACCATACGGCGCCGTCTTGAGTAACTTCCTCCTTTTCTCTAGTCATTACTTTACGTAGCGTTTGGTACGCAGACGGGACGGGACGGGACAGGACGGGACGGGACGGAACAGATGTTCTGTGTTATGTTTGGTACGCGCAGGACGGAACAAGACGGTTGTTCCGTCTTGCGTTTGGTAGCGCATGGACGGAACGGAACCAAAAGATTAAAATGACTAAAATACCCAAAACCCTTCTTACGGCAAAACATCGCCACTGCTGCTTCTTCTTCTTTATCTTCCACTCTCTTCTCTCACCCTCCAAACCCAACACTCATCGCCACCCCTTCTCTTCTCTCACCCACCACAACCCGCCATCTCCACCATCACCGCACCTGGTAAGCGAATTCTCCCGCATCCTCAGCGACCACGGGAACCCTCACCACGACTTGGAGCTCTCCCTCAACGCTCTGTCTACCCAAATCTCCACAGACTTGGTTGAGCAAGTTCTGAAACGCTGCAAAAATCTCGGGCTTTCTGCACACAGGTTCATTCTTTGGGCTAAAACAATTCTGGGTTTTCGACATAGTGCTGAAAGCTATCACATTTTGATTGACATTTTGGGTTTATCTCAAGCTTAAATCTTTATTTGATTTGTGGATTTTTTTAATAATTTATTTGTTACCCATACGAACAAAATAGTAGATTATACTTCTGCTAATGGTTATGTTCTGCTCACATTGATATTTTTAATCATGAAGATGTGAACTTCTTGGTGTTTCGCTTAATGGGTACCTCGAAAAATGTTCATTTTTTCACTTCTTTTAGTGAGTAATTGGCTGTTGCCTTTTTCATGGATATACAGAAGTGAAACTTAGGTGTAAAAACTGTTGAAGCAGAAGTACAACTCTTCTGTTTGGCAGACAGTTATCAATTAATCGCATCACCTCTCAGAATGAGAAGGAAACTTTGATTCGCGCCTTTGTTTAGACCCGGGCATGGGCATCTGTGTTCTTTAAGCTTGAATTATTTTCTTTCTGGATCACTCTATTCGTTTGAGGTTTTAAGGTGAAGCTGGAATGTCATGTTGTTACCAGATTGGTTCGAAGACTTGCCTAAACTGGTGGAGGACATTCTCCAAACATCAGTAAGCACAGGTCCACATGGCGCTTTTAGGATGGTCCAAGGTATTCAGGCGTTTATTGGGGTTGGTGGGGAGTGGCTTGCCGATGTATCAAAGGTAACATGAACTTCAATTTTTATGGTTGTACTTTCTTTATGCAATAGACTTTGTTTCCTACTGCTCAAGTCTTTCCTTTTAGTTATATTTTTTTTGGGTTTTGTCATTTTTTATTCTGTACATGAGGATTATGCAAATTTCATATCTTTTCCATTTTAACATATCATCACGAGCATTTGATTGTTGCATCACTTGCTTGGCTTTCACCTTGTGCAATTTATGAATTGAAAGGGTTCAATGACAACATGTGTTTGTTATCACCAATTCCAATAACTTGGATTAAGATTTCACTCAGTTGGGAAATTCATGTTTAGCAGAATGGTGCAGCCAAAAGATACCCTTTTTCCTTGCCCTTAAATATTGTGCTGTTTAAAAGAATTCAAACTGAAAGAGGTGTGTTGAATCGGAAGCGGCAATAGCCGGATTTAGAATATAGAACGGAAGTGGCTAAATCAGCTTATTGATAACAATCGCATTTGCTTCTTACAACTCCTCATGTGCAGGATTTGGATACTGAAGTAGTCATAGCAATTGCCAGGGAGCCATCTACGAATGCAACTGCTGTCTCTGCTAATCTAGTTGTTGATGAGAGACAAATGAATGCACTTTTTCTCGATGTGGTACGCTGTTGACTCCCTTTAGGTTTACATGCCTGCATGATTTAGCGCTACTTCTGTAGCTTATGCCATCTTTTGACAAATTGTTCTGACGCCATGAACTGCTCACATGTTCCTATTTCAGATTCGGGTTAGTGAATCATATGGATTGAAATTTCCACGAGAGTTTGCACTTCTCCTGAAGCAGCGAACTTGAATATGCTCCAAGACCAAAGGATTTCCATCGCTTCTAATCGAAGAACCAACTACAGAAACAATTTCAGATGAACCTAAGAAGTGCAGATGCAGCTTCTTGTAGGTTGTGTAAATGTAAAAAAAAAGTTCTCCAGCATTCGGAGTTACATTCAATAGGAACGATATCGAGAACAAGAAAAATATTGTACTCTATACTATACGAAAGCAAAGTGCGTATCTTTTTATGTATCATATCAGATTCTTCTCCTATTTTATGTATGGTTTTATGTTTCAGTTTGTAAATACTTATGTCTCAGTTTGTTTATTAATATAGGTATCTTTCTCTTGCATGTCTATTTGTATAGGCATGCTCAATGAAACTTTTGTTACTTGGTATGTAAACTATTGTTGTTGTTATGCTTTGGTGGTCAGTCTTACAACCTGCTGGCAGTTACGAATCTTCCATGATATTTTGCTACAGCTCCATCCGAATCTTCCATGATCATGCATATCGTAAATGTTTTAGGGTTTAAACATTCAGAACTTAAACAAAGAAAATGAAATATGCAGAACTTAAACATGAAATATCCGAAATCAAACATTCGTCCCGACTTAAAAAACAAATAATGTCTTGCTAAAGCAAATAATGAAAACACTACAAGTTGATAAAGTTCATCATACTAAAACCACAAATACTAAACCCCAAATGCTCAAAGGCTCTCCATAAACACTTTAATGAAATCTGGCTTCTGTGAGTCATCCAAAGTAGTCCAAATACCCATCAGATCGGTATCTTTCACCAACTTCATTGAAATTCTTAGCACCTGATCATATGGGAGGCCCATGGCCTGAAGCTCAGAAGGTAGTCTAGCTTTCGCTTCTCTGAAAGTAAAACTTTCACCTAATTTCTTCATTTCAGTAACAGCTTTATTCCAACCTTCGTTGATAACAGATATAATATTTGCATCACCATCATTCCTACTCCTCTTCCTCTTCCTAACAGGTTGAGATGCACTAGATGTAGCAACAGAAGGAGATGGGGTAGGTGAATGCGGAGGCATCTCAGAAGTCTCACAATCCTCACTTTCCAAACCCATATTTTCAATTGCATCTGCTGCTGATTCAGCCATACTACCTGTGGCTCGGTCTCTCCCAAACACCGTACATAACCGTGGATACAACGGGAATGACTTATTTGGTTTGCAAGATGCATTGGGATGTTTCTACAATAAGAACCCAAAGAAAACAAGGTTAAGACTTTCAAAGCAACTAATTGATAAAGAATAAGAAAAAAAATTTACCTTCACCCAATCCTGTAGTATTTCATCATTATCCACAACAACACATTTTTTTTCATCATCCCAACCAAATCCAGATGTATTCATCATGTCATATGCAGATGAATACTTTTCTTTCAGACGCTTCAATTTGTTTTGTATATGCTTCGACTCTATATTAATGCCAGGAATCTGTTCCCTCATCTTGGAGGCAACCATTACAAAAGTACCAGCCTTAAAACTGCCGGTCTCACACCTAACACCATCAGCAACCATCTCCTCGAGGATGGTAAGTAGTACATCCTCCTCATGATCATTCCAATTACGTGAGGTGGCCATATAATCTATCAAAGAAACCATATATTACATAAGTAACACAAATAAACATAGATATAATGAATAGAAAACCACATTCATGTGTTGTTGTTTCCATTGAAATCTTTAAATTAGAAACACAATCAAATGACAATGACTAAATTTATATTAGTTGTACTAATCAATTACCAAATCAAAATTATTTATTAGCTGTACAAATTGAAAGCCACCAAATTAACGAATGGCGTTTTGCAGAAAAGCTTCCAACTGTCTCAAATTGAGTACAACTACGTGGAAGAGAACAACAATACCTTGAGGAATGCAGGAAGCCATAAATAAACAAATAAACATATCAAATAAACATATCAAAAAAGCCATAACATTTAGTAACACAAATAAACATATCAAAGAAGCCATAACATCCAGATAACTCCCAATTACTACATTACAATAACAAACATCTCAATAGTCTTGATGTTACGAATTTTCAAGCCAATTACAACAACTACATTGAGTCCACATCTCAATAAAAGACAATTACAACAACTACCATCTCAACCAATTTTCAAGCCCTCCTTCCTCTCCACTCATCATATATTTCTCTTGCAAGATTATCCCTCCATTGAGTCCATATCTGGCTTGACTCAACGGTTTCAATGTAGGCTAATACTTCTGGTAAATCTTCCCCTATAGGTAATTCATCAAATGCAAGCCTTGCATTTTCCTCAGGATCAACCGCCATATACATTCTGATAAAATTATGAAGTAAACTACATGCGGTGATCATTCGTCCCTGAATCTTGATTGGATAGTGGGAAGGACTTCGTAAGATAGCCCAACGTCGTTTGAGGAGGCCAAAACATCTCTCAATAACATTCCTAGCACGTGAATGTTTCATATTAAAGTATTCTTCATGATTCCTAGGTGCACGTGAATTGTTTTCCCACTCTTGCAAATGGTATCTAGTGCCTCTATACGGTGCTAGAAAACCCTCACCATTCGTATATCCGGAATCAACCAAATAGTATGTACCTATATTAGTAGATAATAAATTTTAGTTGTTGGCCAACAAAGGTAAGGAAAAATACTAGGTGCTTGTCTATCTTACCAGTTGGGACCTTGAGGCCATTAGCTCTAGTAACAGCGTCACCAAGAACTCTCGAATCAGTAGCTGATCCCTCCCAACCGGATAACACATATACGAATTTGAGGTCGTGTGTGCATACACCTAACACATTAGTTGCTATATGACCCTTCCTTGTTCTATATCTTGGTCTATCGACATCAGGCACAGTGACCCCTATGTAGGTTCCATCTAGCGCTCCTAAGCAACCCTAGACAAAAGAAAAACTTATATTAATTAGCAACTACAAATAATTAAGTTATTAATGATTTTACTATGATGATTACCTTAAAGCATTTCCATCTCGATTCCGTGCAATCCTCTGGGATAGGGGTTGGTTTTGCAAACAACACATCTTGCAAACTGAGCAACGCACGCAATACTCTGCGGACATACCGACTAATAGTTTCACCAGACCTAATGAATCTAACTTGCATTGACCTATTTTTATTGTGGTGGGCTAATATGTTAACAAAAGTAGCTACTTGCTCCTCTATTGTAACATGACCATCATCTACCAATCCACCACGAGTTTGTAGTAAATCACATAAAACTGCAAATGCATTCCTATCCATTCGCAGCTCCCACAAACAGAAAGTATCACTCAATCGCGTGATACGATTTATTTCCTCTATCCTAACATGAAGTCTAACAAATGTCCTCTGCTCTAAACTAGCTATTTCCCGTTGTCTCCTTTGTTGTTGTCTATACCTCAACAATTGTGCATTCATAGTAAAGACTTGTGCCATTATAATCCAAACGTTCAAAAGAACAAAGAATTGAGTCTCATATTCATCCATACCTTCACATGCACAAAACCAACACATGAATGAGTGGAGCATCAACATACGCTAAATTCATTTTACATACTTGGACTTGGTAAAATTAAGCAAACACAAACAAGAGCTTCAACACAAAAAAAACCCTACAAACCATCACAGAAGAAAGCACAGCAGGTATATAAAATTGAAAGTGATTTTAAGAAAGAATCAATCATGCAGGAAAGAATCAATCATACAGGCTAAATGTTAGTCTATTGAAGACTCATCAAATTGTGGAGGTAATAATGATAATGTAATTTATAATAAAAGGCAAGGCCCAACAACCTATACAACGCAAAATAGTTCACTTGGAGGGTTTGGTTTAGACTAATGAAGTAAGTCATTGAAATTAAAGGAAGTAATAATATATGATGTTTATGGACGTTGCTTTCTTAGCTTGAAACCATTGAGCCATATGATCATCATGAACTCACATGCTCAGTGAGAAATTTGACAACAAGGTCCCACACTTTTTGCAAGGGTAATGGTCTACTCAACAACACATCAAATTTTCTCTAACTTCAATTTCTATTCACTTTTCCATCCATCTAAAGAATTATGAACAAATAAAACTGATAATAAAATTTTGATCAAAACAAGAAATGGGAACGCCATAGTAAGCTGTATAAATGCAACCTACTACTTATCTGTCTTCTATAGCAGACAGATTAGAACACATAAACCAGCAACTGTTAAAAGATTTAGTACTAAGCAACCCAGTTCATGCAAACTACAGGATAGAATAGGTGTATATGGAGTTACCAAAACTGGATAGGCGGATTTGACTCTTTGAGAAACAGTCCTAAATAAAGGCTTGGACCATTTTTTAACAAAATACTTTGAAGAAAGCAAAATTCGAATGAGAGCAGTCGCATGCAGATAGAGAGGATTCTCTTTACATCAAACCCCAAACCATCTGATTCATGCAGCTGGGATTTCTATTCCATGGAATGGTAAAATGCCGAACCTAGATCAACAACAAAAATCTCTGTTTCCTCACTTAACCTATATGGAGAAAACTTCTTATGGACAGATAAACTTGGTTTGAGTGGCACTAAAAATTCACCATGCATAAAAGTGAATATTAATTTTACAGCCATAAAATGAATTAAAAGTAGTGCTGGCCGCAGAGAACGTTAACTTGGAAAAGGGAATTGATAACTGAGCTTTAGTTGGAACACAGGAATCATGGGTGTATATAACGAGGGAAACATAACTGGGGCAATTCATATCTGTACGACCCTGCATGACCCCCATCCTAAACATGTATAGCATTCCAAACCCAAACTGTGCCAATATCTATAACAAATAAAAAGTACCCATCTATGGAAAGGAAGAAAATAGAAGGGAGATGGAGTGAAACCTTGAGCAATTTGAGCACGCCGCTTTTCTTTGGTTGACTCTTGATAAGCCTGTTATAGATAACAAACTAAGTTTCTGAGAACAAATAACATCTTACAAAGAGAACAAATAAGATACTGATTGCATAACAAAAAAGTTGACATGAGATTTATATTCACATATCTAGCTCAGTTCTTTCTGCATGGGGTTAAGGTTTTACGATTCATCAAATATGCACTTCTCAAAACCTAAAAAGCATTTCTGAATAATGAATAAATATAGCAACAGTACTATGGAACTACAACAAAAGCAAAACATAAAATTTCCAAATGAATGTTCATGTTTCCCTGAGACCTCATTTGTGATGAGTCAGAGATGGTTCTTGTAGAATGTTACAACCCCTTAGTTTTATGGTTAGAATTCAAAACTAAATATTAGGCTTTCTAACCAAGTTAGTGGTATTTCCATACAATTTATGAATTGATTCTGAAGCCTTCTTCTTTTATAGCTTCCTCATATACATAGACAACTTTTATGTCTTCCTTTTTAACAATTTTGAAAAGAAAGACAAAAAGAGTACAGTCAACCAGCTTTGTGGAGTTTGTGTTAACAAAAGAGGTTCTTGGTTCAAAGGAAACATTTCCAGAAAGAGTTGAACTAACAAACAAGTACTACCACTGCTACATAAGAATGGTTACCAGAAAAATATGAGAAACAACAAAAAGTGCAATAAATACAAATATACGGCACCTGCAAGTTTCCTGTGCAAAATGTATGGTTGAGGTTCTTCTTTTACAGGATCAGCTTTCAACAGACCCTTCACATTAACCCCTTGACGCTTTAAGAGTGCTGCAGAAAGAATGAGAAACAACATAAGTGAGATTTTGCTTGGTTATGATCACAAGAACAATATATGTTGCAAGCAAGAACAAGAAAAAGAAAAAGAAAAATCAGAATCAAAACAGTTCAAACAGGGAAGAAAAAAATAGATACTTTGAACACAGTTGGACGACTAAATTAAACAGATTCGAAGAAAAAAACAGAGAGATAAAATTGAACGACTAAATTAAACAGATTGAAATAAAAAAAACAGAGAGATAAAGAATAATAAGAAGAAGAAGACGACTGGGTAGTGGAAATGTCAACCACATAAAGCCCTTACAGAGAACAAATAAAAAACATTTGAAAAATTGGTTTTCACTATAATGCCATCAAATTACAAAGAAATTAGAAATTTTTTTACAAAGA
Organism: Malus fusca; assembly: GCA_035220775.1. Taxonomy (NCBI): domain Eukaryota; kingdom Viridiplantae; phylum Streptophyta; class Magnoliopsida; order Rosales; family Rosaceae; genus Malus; species Malus fusca. The sequence continues at coordinate 30,339,005 of CM069069.1, forward strand.
AAGAGAGACCGAGAGCTACACAAAAACAGATCGAACCTGGAACCGAGATGCAGAGCTGAAGATGCTACGGAAGAGGATGAGGAGGAAGGTTCGCAGAGCTGCTACACGGAAGAGTTGCAAAGGGGTGATGCAGAGTTGCTACACGGAAGAGGACGAGGAGGAAGGTTGCGAAGGGGAGATGCAGAGGTGAAGAGGCTACACGGAAGAATACACGGAAGAAGATGAGAAAGAAGGTTACGAAGGGGAGATGCAGAGGTGAAGAGGTTCACAGCGGCTGAGAAGAAGAGAAGATAGTTTTTAGGGTTTGTTGTATGATTTTGATGATGTAAATTTTGTAAAAGACAAGGGGCATTTTTGTCTTAAAATGTTGTAAATTTCTGTCCCACGGACGTGGAACAAGTTGTTCCACGGGGGGGAGCTGGAACAAAAACTCAACAAAAACTTGTCCCGTGGAACGAGGCGTTCCACTCATTTTGGGCTTACCAAACGTGGGACGGAACGCCTCGTCCCACTGCGTTCCGTCCCGTCCCGCGCACCAAACGCGCCCTTAGTGTGTTGATTTTTGTCGTTGAATTAATTACTATTTTATTTAAAAAAAGAAATAGCTCAAAAATCTTAAAATATGCTTAAAAAGTTTAAGAGCTAGTTTGGAAAGTACTTTTTAATGATTGAAGATTCTTTTAGAGAAAATATCCAAAAGTACTAGAAGTGCATCCTACTAGAAGTATCAAGTACTTGAGGTGCATCTTGTAAGAATTATCATATACCTGAAAGTGTTTTTACAAAAAATGTTCTTACAAAAAGCACTTCAAGTGATTTTCCAAGATTAAATAGCATTTTTACTAATGATTAGTTTTAAAAAAATATTTTCTTTAAAACCGTTTTCATTCATTTGAAAGTACTCTCAAACAAAACAAGATAAGAATCATTGCATCCCCATTGAAACGCTCCCCCCCGGCAGTCTTCCCCTACGCGCTAGGTAGGCACCACCACCACCAACTCCCGCCCCATAACTAAAACCTCCCATCTAGACACGCCCCGGCCCCATCACGTCGTTCAGTCCGGCAGCACTACCCTTGATACCCACACCGACGACCAAACTACCGCAAGTCTCACCTAAAATCCAATCTGAGATCAGACTCTCCCCTCCCACTAACACCATATCAAAATTCTGGCAGGCAAAGCAAAAGGGTTTCAAAGTCAGTCTTCTATTTCGCGGTAGTCCCTGGACAGCAAACTCCACGGCTCCGCTTCCCTTTCTGCAACATCGGGCTCGTTCTGTGCCTCGTTTATTTGGACTTGTTTTACTGTATTTCGTCAACAATTTCGTACCAGCAGCTAGGGCGGACGGAATTTCATCATTCGCCTTGACGGAATTTGAGGGTGGCGATGATTGTTTGAGGGTGACAATTTCCATTCTTTTGCTAAAATTGATCGGTATGAAAACCTGTGTACCCAAGACAAGTAGTTTCCCAACAACTCAAAAAACGTAAGCAAAGCTCCGTAGGCAGCATACGGCGCGTCTTAGGTAACTTCCTCCCCTTCCCCAATCCGATTGACATGGCAACTGCCACTTTACCCACTTCCCCCAAAAATAACCAAACCCATCTGTATTTACTCTTTTTACCACAATAATCACTCCAGCTATGATTTCTCATGCGAAAATAAAAAAACTTGGAAACCAATTGGGCAGAAAGATCGGTGGCCGCTTACAAAATACGGTACAGCTTGGAGTCTGAGTACCTCAATACTCTCTGCCCACCCAGCTCTTCCTTTTCAAATCATAGGTATATATATTTTCAGGTTTGCCACTTCCTCCCAACCACCACATACAACAGAAACTCATCTCTTTTTTTTTTTTTTTTTTTTGTTTCTCTTGTAATTTTTTGGTTCCTTCTCCCACCACCGCCACCCGCCGTCGCCTCCTCGGTCTCTCTGCCCCTCTCTTTCTCCTTTCATACTAGAGCATACTACAGCCCCAGAATCCCAAAAGGATTAAAAGGTTGCAGTAAATACCATCAGAAAGGAGGAGAGGCCTCTGTGATGCCCTAATACCTCTATCCATCCAAAAAATTACGAAGAAAAGAAACAAATACAAATACCATACCCCAAATAAAAGCCAAAATTACAGTCCTATGTGATCGGATAGGGAGCCCACAAAAAAGTACATAATTGCGTAAAGTTTTTGTTGTCTTTTCTGTCTGGGTGTGATATTGACTCTGCTGGGCCAACCAGATTCTCCGTGGTGCGTTTGCTGATTGTGATTTGACAATGACACCCAACAGCAAGGACAGCATCAATATCAATGGCTGTTCAGTGCTACAGAGCCAGGAACTGCTGGAGTCCAGAGGAGGCGACAGAGGTGGTGGGCTCGTGGTGGTGGGAAGCAAAGGTCTGAAGAAAGGGCCGTGGACGGCCGCTGAAGACCAGGTTTTGGTGGAGTACGTGAGGAAGCACGGCGAGGGAAATTGGAACTCGGTGCAGAGGAACTCGGGCCTCAACCGGTGCGGCAAGAGCTGCCGCCTCCGGTGGGCCAACCATCTTCGCCCCAATTTGAAGAAAGGCTCCTTCTCCCCCGACGAGGAAAAGCTTATTCTTGAGCTGCACGCCAAGTACGGCAACAAATGGGCTCGCATGGCCTCTCAGGTACCTACTATTTACAAAATGCTTTTGGAAAAAGTAACTTTTATTTTTCATCATTTCATCTTTTCGCCTGATTTCATTTCTGGGTTTTCGATTTTTGGTGTTGCAAATAAAACCCATGTTTTTGTTTTTTCAAAAAAAAAACAAACAAAATTCAGGAATTTGGCTGCTTCTTTTCTTCCTTTCCCTGCTCTTAAAAAAGCAGCTTTTTTTTTCTGCAATTGCTTTCTGTTATGAAACAAACATTCAATTAATTTTGCTTTTGGTTTTTAGTTACCTGGACGAACGGACAACGAGATAAAGAACTACTGGAACACAAGGGTGAAGAGGAGGCAACGCCAAGGATTACCATTATACCCTCATGACATCAAGCAATCCCAGTATTCCTATTCCCATTCCCATTCCCCACCCACTTCTCTAACCATACCCAACGAAGTACTAAACCCACCCACCACCCCCACCCAAAACTCCCTCCACCCCAACACCCATAATTCCCCATCCCCAAGTTTTTGCTTCCAAATCCAAAGCCCTACCCAAACCCACCACCACCCCCACATCCCTCCGCTCTCCCCAACTCCTCCGTCTCTCTCTCCTCTCTCCTCCCCTCACCAACCCAAACCCACTTCTGCCACTTCCCTCCCCCTCTTTGACCCTACCGCAACCGCCTCCACCCCCTCCTTTACCTTCCACCGTCCCGCCCCCATCCTCGGCGCCCCACTCAGCCACAAACGCTACCGTGACTCTGTTGGATATTCCCCGCCGATCTCCCCCGCCCCGCAACGGAATACTTCGATTCTGCGAACTAGTTCGATGCCTGACATCGCCTCCTTTCAGTTGACAGCTGCTGGCACTAGCACGATGCCCGACATGTCTTCCTTTCAGTTCCCGAGAACTTTCAACAACCCTTTCCCGCCAATGTCGCGGACACAGTTCGAGTACTCCGACGGCTTGTTGTCGCCTTCCGGCTCAGTTTATTCAGTCAAGTCGGAGCTCCCTTCAAACCAAGTTTCCCAAACGCACTCCGAGGTTACCATTGAAGCCAAGGTAAGCTCGACAGTGGCGGCGGTTTCAGCGGCCGATGAGAATAATGGGCTACTGGAAAACTTGTTACAAGAGGCTGAGGCATTGGCTTGCGGTGGCAGCGGCGGTGGTGGAAACAATAATTCACGGGTGAGAGGAAATGGGATGTTGGGTTCGTTTGATGAGAAGCAAGTGTCGGATGGTTATGGCCGGTGGCTGCAATCCACAACCTCGATGGGTAGCTCATTATTCGGTGAATTATATTTTTAATTTTTATTAATTAATTTCTGTTGCTTTTAAATACCCTGGTTAATTATGTGCATGCAAATCAATTTGTCAGACAAATCTGCGCTGTTCAAGCTGTGATTTTTTACTTCTTTCAGAAGCATTAATTCCCCGTTCTTCTGATTTAATTTTTTTCCTAATTCTAATTTAAGGGCTTATGGTGAATGATCAACTAAACTAGGACATAATAATTAAAGGAACTCTTAAGTAACATTGTTTCAGATTATTATTAATATTATGGTTTAATGGTGCAATATTGACCCTGCTTCTAGATTATTCTGAACTTCTTTATCTATAAAGTTTATGGGCTTCTGAGAGTTCGGAACGAGGAAGTCTGAGATTACAGCTCATCTTATGCTCATCCTTTTATTACCTATTTGCCCAACCTAGTTCTCTTTCTCCCTCTCTCTCTTCCCTAAGAATCAGTTTTTCTTTCTCAATTTGTTTGTTGATTAATCTGCTTATCATAAATAATTGACATTTTTTCGCTCTATATACATGCAGAAGCAAAACCAATCCATGATGATCACCTGAATTCAATGCCTGAAGACTTATCAAAGCTGTTCAGCTTCATCCCTTCAACCGAGCCGGTCTCTGATTGGTATAGCGACAGCGGAGAACTCTCCAATGGTCACTCTTCCGGCCTGACGGATACCAGTTTGGATTTTGACATGCAGCACATGGCTTCGTTGTTCCCTGTTACTGCCACAGGAGAGCACGGGAGAGCCTCTAGCTCTTGGGATAACTTGCCTGGGATTTGCTGAGGATGGTTCCATCTATATACACAACAAAATAGTATATATAATTATATATTATAGAGAGTGAAATAAAAGCTCTGATGGCTTAATTAAAAGAGATTGTATTTTTTTTAAATTCGTTTTCCTTGATGGTGTTTGTTTTCATCATGGTTGTCAACTTGTCATTGTCTTCAGACTTTCCAGACCTGGTATTGTAATGTTAATTTATAGGGTAAAAGACTGTTTACTACCCTCATGTTTCATGGTTTTCAACATTTAGTAGATTAAGTTTTTTTCGTCTCACAGTCATACCTAAACTGTAAATTTTGGGATAGTCTCATACATCCGTTAGTCAAACTGTTAAATCTGCCGTTAATTGTGACATGGCGCCCATGTGGACAATGACTGGGCGCCATGTGTCAGCCACGTTTTTGTTATTTTTTTTTCTTTTTTCTTTTTTGTTTTTTGTTTTTTCTTATTTCTTCTTTCTTCTTCTTCTTCTTCCTCCGACTGCAACTTTTTTTTTTCTTCTTCCTTCTCCTTCTTCCTTCCTCCTTCTTCCTTCCCCTTCTTCTCCTTCTTCCTTCTTCTTCCTTCTCCCTTCTCCTTCTCCTTCTCCTTCTTCTTCCTTCGAATCTGGGGAAGTTTCTTCTTTTTTTTCCTTCTTCCTCCTCCTTCTTCCTTCCTTCTTCCTTCTCCTTCCTCCTTCTTCCTTCTTCCTTCTTCCTTCTTCCTTCCCCTTCTTCTCCTTCTTCCTCCTCCGAATCTGGGGAAGATGAAGGTTTTTTTTTTTTTTTTTTGAGGAAGATGAAGAAGAAGGAAGAAGGAAGAAGGAAGAAGGAGAAGAAGGGGAAGGAAGAAGGAGGAAAGAAGAAGGAGAAAAAGAAGGAAGAAGAAGAAAAAAAAAAGTTGCAGTCGGAGGAAGAAGAAGAAGAAGAAGAAGAAAGAAGAAAAAAAAAGAAAAAAAAAAAGCCGAATCTGGGCAGATTCAGAGGAAGAAGAAGAAGAAGAAGAAGAAGAGGAAGGAAGAAGGAGGAAGGAGAAAGAAGAAGGAGAAAAAAAAAAAACTTCCCCAGATTTGGAGGAAGAAGAAGAAGAAGAAGAAGGAGAAGGGGAAGGAAGAAGGAGGAAGAAGGAGGAAGAAGAAGAAAGAAGAAAAAAAAAAAAAAAACCGAATCTGGGCAGATTCGGAGGAAGAAGAAGCAAGAAGGAAGAAGGAGGAAGGAGAAGGAAGAAGCAAGAAGGAGGAAGAAAGAGGAAGAAGGAAAAAAAAAAAAAAAAAAACTTCCCTAGATTCGGAGGAAGAAGAAGGAGAAGGAGAAGGAGAAGGGAGAAGGGAGAAGGAAGAAGAAGGAAGAAGAAGAAGAAGGGGAAGGAAGAAGGAGGAAGGAGGAAGGAGAATGAGGAAGAAAAAAAAAAGTTGCAGTCGGAAGAAGAAGAAGAAAGAAGAAAAAAAAAACGTGGCTGATACGTGGCACCCAGTCATTGTCCACATGGGCGCCACGGCAGAATTAACGGCAAATTTAACAGTTTGACTAACGGATGTATGAGATTGTCCCAAAATTTACACTTTAGGTATGACTCTGAGACGAAAAAAACTTGATGTACTAAATGTTGAAAACTATGAAACATGAGGGTAGTAAACAGTCTTTTACCCTAATTTATATGTGACATCCCACACCGCCCAGGGGAGTGATCCTTAAATGTATATTCTCATCCCTACCTAGCACGAGGCCTTTTGGGAGCTCACTGGCTTCGGGTTTCGTAGGAACTCCGAAGTTAAGCGAGAAGGAGGCCAGAGCACTCCCATGATGGGTGACCCACTGGGAAGTTGCTCGTGAGTTCCCAAAAACAAAACCGTGAGGGAATGGTAAGCCCAAAGCGGACAATATCGTGCTACGGTGGAGCGGGCCCGGGAAGTGATCCGCCCCGGGCCGAGATGTGACAAATGGTATCAGAGCCAATCCCTGTCCGGAAGTGTGTCGACGAGGACGTCGGGCCCCTAAGGGGGGTGGATTGTGACATCCCACATCGCCCATGGGAGTGATCCTTAAATGTATATTCTCATCCCTACCTAGCACGAGGCCTTTTGGGAGCTCACTGGCTTCGGGTTCTGTAGGAACTCCGAAGTTAAGCGAGAAGGAGGCCAGAGCACTCCCATGATGGGTGACCCACTGGGAAGTTGCTCGTGAGTTCCCAAAAACAAAACTGTGAGGGAATGGTAAGCCCAAAGCGGACAATATCGTGCTACGGTGGAGCGGGCCCGGGAAGTGATCTGCCCCGGCCGGGATGTGACATTATATCTATGTAGAGAGCCGAGCTTTACTGATAGATAATAGTATTCTACATTTTTTTTCTTCTGATAGAAGGATTCTCTCTCTTCTAAATTCTCTTCTCTCTCCTCATCTCCCACTTTTCTCTTTATCTTTTTTTCTGTATAAAAAATCAATACGAGATGATGTAACTTAATATGAGCATTCAAATAGGAGATGATTGGAGGGCAGAAAAAATGGGAAATGAGAGAATCCAGATCCGATCAATAATGGATCCTACCTTATTAATAATAGATGTGACAAGTTAAGATTATAATTTTAATTCAATTTCGAAGATAAATTAAGGATTGCATTTAAACGAAATTAGGTTGCCAATATGCTTTAATGTTTTACCAAATTGGAAGTTAGCTTCTAAGGCCATCTCAACCGAAGGCTGGTCAGATTGCTCGTTTTAGCCCTTTGGTCCTCCAAGAAATTAATATTTTAATGAACAGTATAGGGTCATATTTGCTTCCATCTCCAACCGAGGGCCAAAGGGCCATAGGGCTCGTTTTAGCCCTGTCACAAAAAACCGTCTCCAACCAAGGACCAAAGGGTCATAAGGCCAAACATAATTTATTATTTAAATTTAATGTTATTTAATGTTGTTTCATATTATTTAATGTTGTTTCATGTTACTTAATTTAATTTAATGTTGTATAATGGCTTAGGGAAGTTATAGGAAAAAAATAGAATTAAAAAAACAATTTAAAAAAAAACTATAAAAAATAAAAAATAAAAAATAACGGCTAGTTGACGTCAGCTAGCCGTTGGATTCAAAAATTTGTTTAAGAATTCTCGTCAGATATAACCGACAGGATTAATAACAATACTGTCGGTTATATCCGACAACAATTCTTAAATTTTTGGCCAGCCTTCTGGCCATTTCAGATTCCATGGGGCCCACGAGCCCTCTGGCCTAGCCCTCGGTTGGAGACGGTTTTCGGGCTATTTTCAGCCCTCTGGCCCTTTGGACCATTCGATTGGAGATGGCCTAAGTCTAACTAAGATTTGGCACCTATTCGAGAAGGTTTTACCTGTACTCGTGAGGAGAACATCGAAAGGTATTCCGATTTGAGATCTCAACATGTAATGTAACCCATCACTAGTTTTGATATATAGTGATTTAGTATGCGAAATCTTCCATGTGATGGGTTATGAAGTGCTTGAAGACCCATTTGACTTAATCCAGAAAGTCTTGTTTGAAGTTTGCACATTTCATAAGCTTATGATAGAACCGCTATTGTGATAACAAATTTTCGTCATCTTCAGGTTTAATAAAATTGTAACTACAAAGTAAGTAAATACCTTTGATCAACGGTTAAAGCCATGCACGCCCAAGAGGTGAGAGGAGGGGTTTGACCAATGAATCTTTGATGCCTAAGTCAATTTCTCTAAAAAAAAAGAGAGTTTAGTACTTAATTACGTAGTAAAAAATTATCAGAATTTGGTGAATAAATTGTATAGTAGTTGGGGTAAGGGACTAGATGGATTGAATCGAAGGCTACTATTGAATTTGTAAGGGAGAGAGAACAGAAGTTCATTAAAAGGAAAAGAAGAGAAAGTGTGGAAAGTGAGAGATACTTATGGGGAGAATGGTGGAACATTAGAGCAACTCCATTGTTGCAAAGGCCCCCTAGGGCAAGTCACTATTGAATAGCCTCCAATGAACAGTAACTGCTTTTTGCATCTCCACCCCTACACTGAATAACCCTGACAATAAGCAATAAAATATTAGTATTTTTTATTTTATAAAATAATACAAAATAATTTTATTTGCAATTTCAAATATGATTTTTAATCGGTTTCGTTGTATCACGTGTCATTAAATAAGAAATTACAACCCAAAATATTTGAGAAAATATAAAATTATGATGTAAGTTGGAAGATAATGATAACATATTTATAGAAAAATTAAATCATTTTTTTCCTATTTTTTATTAATTTTTTACTTTTTTTTTAAAATTAATTTTTTATTAATTTTTTTTTATTAATTTTATATTGTGGCTGACGTCATTAATTTTATATTGTGGTTTACGTCACCCTGACGTCAGCCTTGTGTCACGTGGCCTTCGACCTCTCGGGCTGGCAACTCGTGCCGGGCTTCTCCCTCAGGCCCACTCGAGCTCAATCGCCAACACACGCTAGACCAAGTTGATTGGGCGTTCTAGCCCTGTTTAAGAGCCGCATTAGGCTATTGCCCACGGTGGAACTGCTCTTACAACCGTTGAATTCGAAGTGATGAACCTCGAGAGATTCGTTCATTTGATGGTTGCAACCTCTCGGAAATGTAAAAAGCACTCACTCGGGTTTCGTGCACACGCGATGTAACGGCTCTTCGTTATTGTGTCATAAAGTCATGTCTCTCGAGATCACATGCCTAAATCTGAAATGACTCTCCTACCAAATGAGTCAAATTTTAAACCTAAAATTTAAATTTGACAGCTTATGTGGCATTTTGACATATTTTCATATTTTACTCTCCACCCGATATGTCAAATTAAACTATTATTTTATTACATTATTTTTTCTTTTTAATTTCTATCTTAGGCAAGTTCTCTCACTCCTCACGATCTACAAGACTAGATCTCATGTCATTTTCTTAGGCAAGTTCTCTGCCTCCTCCTTCCACTTCTTCTGGTATTATTTCAAATTCCACGCACAATTACCCAACAAAAACTCAACCTTTTTCCATTAGCTCCAAACCAAATGCGTTAACTTCATCTGATCCATACAGCTTCAACCAGCCAAAACTAAACCCGACCCATGTCAAGGAACAAGTTCCTCCACCTACCCAGTTGATCAAATCCCTGGAATCTGATTCCAACTTTGGATAAGAATCATGGTTCTCAGAGAATAAGAGGGAGGGCAAAAGAGTAATTAAGAGAGTGTATGCAGAGAAGATATAAGAGAGAACGACAGTATGCAGAGGTGCTTGTACAGTCCCTTCTCCGAAGCTATCTTATTGTTGCGGCCATTTACGAAGTCACCCGCGAGATTTTCTGTTGTCTTCGTCTTCGTCTTCCTCAGCTTCGGCGCGTTTGTGTGTACGTGCCTTCTCAACTTCCCTGTAACTCTATCGTTCAACAATCAAATAACAAATGACATTAAAATATTAATAAAAGACATTTAATAATTAGTAAAAAAAATTTAAAGCTGCTGTCAAATTTGATAGCAAGCTCCTTTGCTGCCATTTCATGTCATGCCACATAGGATTTGGCTTATATGGACAATTTGACATCTCCTTTGGAGATGCTATAAGGAGCCAGATCAACATGTGTAAAGAATTCTGAACATCTTATTCTAATTTACTTCGAAAAGGATGATCCTAGGGTAAATATCCAACTTCAAGGGTATCGGCCCTTACGAATCATAGTTAGGGGCATTTGTGATACAATGAATATTCACTAGTTAAAGTAAGGCAGAACGAAATATGAGTATCTTCATAGTTTGGTCATGGACTAAACGGCTCCAATCGGGCTAGGCAGCACAAATGGACCAACGATATCACCACACCCAGCTGGACTCCAGAATGGTAAACAAGGCCTACAAGTCTTGTCAAGAGTGACCAGCTTGTTCCGCAAGTAATTGAAACCTGGTCTAATTGTGGATCAAATTGGTTTGATATATTCTTGGAGATTCCTACAATCTAGGGATTGACATGTGCCACAAAGTAATCACAATTCTAGTAGACAATAATATATTATGCTAGATATTTTCTAGGATTCTCCCGGTTTTATGCGGATTCACTATCCTAGAGGACTTTCTCTCGATCAGTATAAATACACTCATCTACGATTCATCAAGGTATGCGGACATCGTGCACTCTGCATTGTATATTGTTCTATTGCTCCCTTACCCATTGCTTGAGTTCTAAAACCCTTTTACTCACTTGATCGTAAGAGATCTCTTGATCAGTACCCCATCAGTGTCTGAGAATTCACGGTTGTTTGTTCTTTCTTGTAGGTGGCCGATCAAGCACTCCTCCTCTGACGGTTGTGCGGAAATTTGGTTCCACTATAGGCCACCTTCTAAAGATAAAAAAATGTTACAAATATACATTTTTATTTACATCTTCTTGCGAAGATGGATAATTTATATTATGCTATTGAAGGGCTTTCTGACTAAGAAAAAATGTAAAATACTCATTTCAAGGTATTTGATGCTCTAATAAAGATGTCATTTTTAGAGAAAAATAACAAAAATTAACCTTGTAAAAAAATGATAACCAAAATAAAAGTTATGAGAATATAGTAAATTAAACACAAAATAATTCTACTATTTGTTTTCTTTTTCCAAAGCCTCACAGACAAGCAACCATATAAGCTGCCCTCATTTTCTCTTCCCTTTTTTTCTTCCAAATAAAATTGACGAAATAGTTTCCACAAATAGTCGCTAAAGATATGATCTCTTCAGTGATGAAATTTTTTTTGAATGTTGTCACAAAAAACTTTAGCAACTATTTTATATTTTCTCTCTTTGTAAATTTTACTGTCAAAATTTTAATAAGCACACGCACAATGTGTTCACAATTGCTAGTATTGATAATTGCAAATTCACTCAAATTCATAATTGCAAATTCACTCATATTGATAATTGCATCTCATTCGTGCAAAATCATAACCGCTGTGTCAATTGCAAATTCACTCATATTGAGTCCCTTTTTAAAAATAATTGAGACTTTATTATTGAAAATAATGACGTAAGGAGTTCATAGTCGCCTTTGTTATATATTTTTCGTTGCTATGTATTTATGACAATTTTTCAAAAGAAGTAGTTGTCATGGGACACGTGACTCCACACAAAATGATGCCCTTCGGACACATTGACACGCACCAAGATCTAATATATCAATTTCAATCAAATTACGTAAATATCAACTGGTATTTCGATAGGACTTGGATTGTCTGCCCTCCTATTTATGTGCCATCTTCGTACCCTCCTGTTTTGTGTGGTCACGGTTAAGCCACGTCAACATTTTATATTATTTTTTTTATAAAAATAATAAAACAAAAAGAAATAGTAATATAAAATGTTGACGTGGCTTAACCGTGACCACACAAACAGGAGGGCACTGAAATGGGAGGGCAGACAATCCAAGTCCATTTCGATATCATTGGCATTGACCCTGGACTAAAATTAGAGTTGGGTTCAATTTCAATCGGTTTGGTTTTTTGCTAAAATCGAAACTAAATTAAAATTTTGGTTTGGTTCAATTTTTTTTATTTTTGTTCAGTTTGGTTTAATTTCGTTTCGATTTTTTTAAGTCCAGTTTTGGTTCAGTTTAAGTTTTTTTTTTTTTAAACAATATGGACACTGAACACACCGATACATTAAATCTTATGTCCATAGGTTCATGTAAAAAACTTGCATATATAGGTCTAAAAATTTTCTTTCACAACAATCACATTGTTTCTTTGTTTTACAACAACAATGAGCAATCTTAGAAGCATTTTCCTGAATTATCCAATTTCAAACCGACAACTCTTATCCTCTTCGATTTCTTGGACCTGAGTGATAACATCTGGGGGCCAAAATAATCAGCACCACTTCATTGCAAGAATGTTATTTGCTTTCAAATCTGGTTATGACATCTTCCACTTTGTGTGTTTGTTGTTTTATTTTCTCTCCTTTGCTTTCAATTTTGGTGTCATCTTCCACTTTGTGGTTATGCCATCCGTGGCTCACTGAAAGAAAACATAGGACAAACTACAAGTCTGACCTTCAATGGAGTTCAAACTTTGAGTTCACGTTGACTTGAAGATGATATATATTAAATAATTAATAATATATACATACACACATATATATATATATATATATATCGTACTAGTACATAATATACTTGTGCGACGGCAACTTGCGCAATGGTGACAACAAAACGTCACGCAAAGACATTTTGTGCAACGGAACTTTGCGCGACGAAGAATGCCATCACTCAAAACAGCTGCACGCGATGAAAGAACACCTTCATCGTGCATTGTTGGGAAAAAAGCGGTAAAGGTCTTGGTTTGGTGCCAAAAGCTTGCGCGACGCACAGGCCACGTCGTGCAAACGTCCTTTGCGTAAAGTCTTGTTTCACCGTCGCGCAAAGATTATTTGTGCGACGCGGTATATGCGTCACACAAGTTTTTGGCGCCAAACAAAGACTTCAACTGCTTTTTTCCCAACATTGCACGACAAAAGTGTGCATTCGTTGCGCAAAACAGTTTTGCACGACAGAGGCTGACGTTGTGCAAAACTATTTTGCTTGGGCGACGAAAGTGCACCTTTGTCGCGCAAAACTGTTTTGCACAACGAATGCACACCTTCGTTGAGCAAAACAGTTTTGCGCGACGCCAGTCTTAAGTATAACATAAGATTTTGTGGTATCCATTAGTGTAAATATTTTAAATTGAAGATCGAATTCATTCATTGTATTCATATATGATCAAGGAGTGTAGCTATAAAAAATCATCAAAATCGGAGTTAAAACAACCGTTAAATTGTGATTTTTCGTTTATAACCGTCGAAAAGTTTTGTCCCGTTACTTGATCTCTAAAGGTTTGTTTTTTTTCCCATTTTTGGTGTATGTGATCTCAAAGCATATAGAAACAAGTTTGACAGTTGGATCATTGAAACTAATTTCGTATAATGCGTATCCCATCAAAACGATAGATTCACTAACACTTAGAGTTTATTTATACTTTCATTAAGTATAACCAAGGTTCTAAAAAACGCTAGGCGCTAGTCGGGCGGTGGGCTAGCGCCTAGCGCCTAGGCGGCTAGGCGGGAACTAGGCGGGCGCCTAGGCGGCCTAGGCGGATTTAGGTAAATTTCTTATATATTTTATGAATTAATTAAATTTACTATATCAAATGTAAATAATTATTGACTAATATGTTATTTCTTATAGAAGAACATACATATGTGAATGTTTTATGTACATATATAATATACTTATCTAGGAAAAAAAATATTATCTAAATAATTTATAATTTATATAACATTTATATATATATATATATATATATATATATATATCCCAAACTTTTAAAAATATAAATAGCCCTGGGAGAGGGGCGTAGGGTTTCTAAAAGCACACTCAGAAATAGAGCATATTTTAGTCTTTATTTTAGAATCCTAAGGAGCACCCTACTCGGATGCACGACATGTGTGCAAATTTGGAGATTCTTGCTGTATCGGATACACCAATGCTTAGTCAAAATTTGCTGCTAGGGTTTATGGTGGACATGTGTGTGTGGTCTTCATTATTAAACCCATTAGCACCTCACCTCTTTCACATCATCTGTCCATCACCTTGGGTGGTTTTGATAATTAAAACCATCAGCATCCATGGTTTTGATAATTAAAACTACCAACTTTTCCTTGGATTTGAGAATCTGAGATCCCATTCATCGCCATCAAATATTGAAATGTTTCATTGTCTATCTATTTCTCCCTCTTCGCACTCTCTATTCCCTCATCTTCACAGAGAGCTGCAGAACATACCACATATTGAAATGTTTAATTGTCTCTCTCTCAATCTCTTTTCGCACTCTCTCTTCCCTCATCTTCACAGAGATGAGTTGCAGAAATTCTCTGGTTATCTCTCTCTCTCTCTCTCTTCGTAATCGACGAGCTCCTCGACTCGAAGTCGCAGCCAAGTTATGAAGAATTGAGATGCGAGAGCAGGTGGAGAGTGGAGACTGTGGAAATTGGGAGTGATGATCGATGGCGATGAGTCGATGACCCAGAAAACCTCTTGAAGTTGCAGCAGGTGAGTGCACTGCAGTTGAGGAAGAAGAGACGAAGAGACTTGGTTTCTGAAATTAGGGTAGCTGCAGGGCACGAGAACTTAAAAAAAAAAAACAAAAAGAAAACCGCCTAGCTCCGCCAGCCGCCTAGCCCGCCTAGGCGCCGCTTAGCCGCCGCCTAGAGCCCAGCCGCTTTTTCCCACCGTTTTGCATAAAAATGCCTCGGCCACCCTCCGCCCAGCGCCTAGGCGGCCGCCTAGGCCGTTTTTTAGAACAATGAGTATAACTAGTGTAAATATTTTAAATTGACGATCAAATTAGTTCATTGTATTCATATATGATCAAGGAGTGTAGTTGTAAAAAATCATCAAAATCAGAGTTAAAACTACTGTTAGATCATGAGTTTTCGTTTATAACTGTCGCAATGTTTTGTCCTGTTACTTGATTTCTGAATGTTTGTTTTTTTGCGATTTTTGCGTATGCGATCTCGAAGTATATACAAACAAGTTTTATGGTTCGATCGTTGAAACTAGTTTCGTAGAATGTGTATCCCATCAAAACGATAGATTCACAAACCCTAGTGTCACGGGGTTAGGTGACATCGAGTTTGCACCATGGTCCTGCTTGGTTAATCTGCGATAGGGGACCATACTATTTATGGATCGTGCTTGGTTAATCCGCGATGGGTGATCCTTATGGCCATACATAGGGGTGGATTTTTTTGCCAAATTGCCGTGCCAACAGAATTGCCAACCGTGCCATACCGATTTTGTGCCAATTGGTAATGGTATGGTATTTACCGTACGAAAATTTCATGGTACGGTATTGGTAATGGATACCATTACCACGGTATTACAGTACTGTATCGTACCGAAAATATAATATAATATAATATAATATAATATATAATTTATAAATTATATAATATATAATTTATAATATTCTAATAATTTGAAAAATAAAACCCTAAAGGCACAAAGTCACAAACTACTCACTCTCTCTCATTTTACCCGTTCTACTTCTATTCTCTATGCTGAAGACAAAAACTCACCCACCCATCTCAAATTCTCCCATCGAACATTTCCCGTCGATCAGTCTCATCTATCTTATCTTCGTCTCTCCCGTGACTCCGTCTATCAAGGTTAGTTCTCTAGAGTTAGATAAATAAATAAAAAATTAGAAACCCTAAATTGATAAATTGGGGATTTGTAATTGATTTGTTAAATGGAATTAGACTCAATCGATTAGGAATTGCTTGACCTTTTGATCGAGTTATCACTTGTCAATGATGCATATCTTTTTTTTTCTTCTATGCTTTTCTGCTTTTGGGTTGCTGGGTTTGTATAATTTTCTTTGGTTTAGTTTTGAGGTTTTGGGTGTGAAATGTGAAGGGAGGGATTAGCTTTAGCTGGGTGTGTTCGTGTGTGATAGAAAGGTGTGAGATTTGGAGCTGTGTGGGATGCATGCAACATGCCTACTATCATTTCATATATAAAAGTGAGATAAATACAGGGAAAGGGAATTTCCTTTTTCCATAATCCAATTGCTTACTTTGATCATGAATTTTTTGAAGGTGATGCATGATTTTGCTTACTTCGAACAACTTTAATTAATTACTTTGATCATGACTTGTTTTTTATTTGCTTTTTGATTGATGCAATTGGAATGAGTGCTGTTTTTGGTATGATGTGTATATGAATTAGCTTCTACTATATTTTGATATGATGTGTATACGATATAATGTTGTGTTTTATTTTCGGTATTAGGTCAAGATGAAGTCTAGGACAAGCCAATCTCTGTGTGGCTCTACTACTAGTACACATTTCACCACTCAACCCCAACCCCAACCCCAACCCCAATGCCATACACTTGAAACACAACCTCAACAACAAAATCAAGGAGAAAGGGATGAAGGTGTGGGAAGTGGTAAGAAAGATGTGCCCAATGAATATGAATATGTAAGTGGGTTGCGATCGGAGTGTTGGTTACATGCTAAGAGAGTGAAAAGAACCTTGAGTAAAGGGAAGCACGTTCACCTTGCAATTTTCTCATATTGCAAAAAAGAGGTTCTGGCCAATCCTGGGAAAAATGGGACATCAAGCATAGGACATCACCTTTGAAAAGCTTGTAAAGACTCACCTCTTTGTATGTAAGCGGATAATAATCAACTAGTCTTAACAAATGAGTCTATGGGCGGTGGATTGGTCCCCCACACCTTTAACAAAAAAAAAAAAAACTTGAGTTAAAGGTTGTGATGTTTGTCATTAAGGATGAACAACCATTTAAGGTGGTTGAAGGTAGTGGGTACACTGATATGATGAAAGAGGCTCAACCTCGGTTCAAGATTCCAAATAGGAAAAAGATTGCGACCGGTGTGTGGGATTTATATGTGTTGGAGAAGTCTAAGTTATTTGAAGCAATGCTTAATCAAAGGGTAAGTATTACAATTGATACTTGGACATCGGTACAAAACATTAACTACATGGTAGTTACCACTCACTTCATGGATAGTGAATGGAAGTTGCACAAACGAATCATAAACTTCATAAAGATCACGGGTCATAAGGGAGAAGACATTGAGAAAGTTCTAGAGGTGTGTTTTGTCACACCCCGGCCCCGAAATATTTATTTTCGGGAATTAATTTTGTTGATGGACCCAAATTAAAATCTTGTTTAGTTCACTACCATAATTATTTAATTTCTACTATATTCAATTCACTAATCCTTTGCATTAAATTCATGACCAAACTTTAATTAAAAACCACAAATTAAATATACTCCAATTATCTATCAAATTCTTTCTAATGCACAAATTCACAACAAATGATTCCTCTCCACTATTTAAGTATCACCTATCGTAATTCTTTAATTATATACCTTGTTTCCATCCATGATTCACAATTAAAATTTCAACACCAACGTACTAGTTTTTTTCTCACTTGCCACCACTTTCTTTTATAAATCAATTCTCATTTCAAATGTATGATATTATCTTTATATCTTCTCACCATTTCCTTATATGGACAAATTTCCATTTTTGTAACCTTTATTCCCGAATTGTTTACTCTCACTTATTTTATGGTTCCATCTAACATCTCGTTAGACTGCCTACGTACCCTAAACAAGGATCAAGCCATTCGTAGTTCACATTTCCAAAATTCGAACCAAATCCGAATATATTCAATTAATCCAATATATACCACAATTGTGTTAATATTCAAACCCCAGTAGATAGATCTCAAAAGCATAATTAAATTAATGAAATTCGTATAAAAACACAATGTCAGCTCCCTGGCCGTGCACCGCCGCACGCACCACCGCGGGTGGCAGTCGGCCGCCCTGACTCGCCGAAAAATTCAACTATTCTAAAAATTCTCAAAAATTACAAAAATGAAGATCTCTAAGAGTAGAGCAAACTTTATACCTATGGCCAAGTCCAATTTGGCCGGGAAAAACTCCAATTCTACTAAAACTCGCCAGAACCCTAGAAATATGTGCATTTCAATTCGTCTTCTCCAGTGCTCCACCGCCCCCAAACTTGTTTGGGGTTTGTTTCTGGCCTCAAGAGGATGTCAAAGGTGGTAATAATTGAAGAGAAACACTTCAGAAATGGTGGCTTTCCCTCAAAGTTCCCTCGCACCCACGGGTGCGGTTATCACGAAATCGAGACTAATGTCTTCGATTTTTGGATGGATATGGAGGGGAGAGTGATGCTAAGTTGCTTCCAAGTGGTTCCTCACAACAGCTCACCGGAATAATGCCGGAATTGGCGTCGGAAAAGCCTCGGGGGTACGGGTCTCCAATTGGGTCACGGGTTGGGTGTGGGTTGCGGGGGCCCTGGTTGGGTGCTCTGTACCTCCCTCATTTCCTCTCATGGCCTCCATTGGCTATACACAACTGTTACCACAATCCTTCTTCTAAATTTTTAGCTACCATCACTGACGATACCAACATCAGAAAATACTCAATATTGGCAGCATACATATTATAAATTTCCAGCCATAACTATTCTCGGCCAATTCAATATCAAAATTCTAAGTCATCCTGTAGACATCGAAATTGCGGTGAAATAAATGTTCACCAACGCATTAAAATTTTGACGTGTCAGGGCATACATGGCATATGCCACGTGTCATACAAATTGTACACATGGTATGTGACTCGACAAAATAAGAAGAAATACCCTTGGAGGATTACACAAGTATTTTCTTCTCATTTTGGGCAATGACAAAGCATGCACATATCAAGTTTAAAATGATATTAAGTGGAAAATTAGGCCATAAATTACCACTTCAAGTTTAAAATTGTATTAAGTGGGAAATTAGGCAATGGTGCTTGGAAAAGAAAAAAATATTTTGTGGTGGTGATTCATTCTCAAAGCCTATAAATAGGCTTCTACATCAAGGTATCATTAACCAATTCACAAATACATTTCTCTACTCCCAAAATGGAAGAGAATACTCCCCACACATCCAAAATCCTTGAAGCTTTGAAACTCTAAAGCTCTCAAGCAAATCCCGAAGGATCAAGAAAGCCCTCTTCGTTCTTCGTCAAATCCTCCTTCAAGATCAAGCCCCAACGGCCCTTGAAGAACTTCCACCAATTCAAGATCAAGCCTTGACGGCCCTTGAAGAAAATGTTCATCGTTCATCCTAAGATCAAGCCCCAATGGCCATTTGGATCAACAACATCAACAAATCCGCACAATCATTCTTCAAGATCAAGCCCAAAAGCCCCTTGAAGATCTATTCATCCGTCAACCTTCAAGATGAAGCCCCAAAGGCCCTTGAAGAACTTCCACAAATTCAAGATCAAGCCCCGACGGCCCTTGAAGAAAGTATTCATCGTTCATCAACTGTTCATCCTAAGATTAAGCCCCAACGGCCCGTTTGGATCAACAACATCAACAAATCCACACAACTGTTCATCCCAAGATCAAGCCCCGACGGCCCTTGGATCAACAATCATCCATCTTCAAGATCAAGCCCAAAAGCCCTTGAGGATCCGTTCATCACTGTTCTTCAAGATCAAGCCCAAAAGCCCTTGAAGATCCGTTCATCACCGTTATTCAAGATCAAGCCTCAACAGCTCTTGAAGAAACGCTCATCCTCAAGATCAAGCCCCAACGGCTCCTTAAAGATCCGCTCAAATCCACCTTCAAGATCAAGCCCACGGCCCTTGAAGAACGTTCATCCTTAGATCAAGCCCAACGACCCTTTGGATCAATCTCACATCCACAAATACACACCTTACGGAGATCGAATCAGAGGATCAAGTTAAAAGAGATCGTAACATACAAAAATAAAAAATACAAATATTATTTTGTGCACGTTGTTCTTGTCTCTTTCGTTTCAGGAAATTTTCGTGTTTACAAATTTGGCACGCCCAGTAGGACAATCTCTGCCTCTCATCTCTTTCTCCGTTCAAGAAATTCAAGCGCACTTCCAAAATTAATGGCATCAAGGAAGGCTCAAACTGTTCCCGCAACCGGCGCAAAGAACAAGAGCGTCCTCGTCGCAAGTGGTGTCACTTTGGGCATCACGACTCGAAGCAAGACAAGAGCTACTTCTGCCGCCTCTTTCACCTCTGCATCAACTCTGTCAAGGGAACAAGAGCACCCAAGGCATGAGCCTGTGATCACCTTAGCCTCACTGAGGGCACCAATGGGGGAAAGCCCAAGGAAATACTCTGAATCCATGCTCTCCGATGCCGATTCAAGCGGCAGTTCAGCCATGCAAGTCATGACCACTGGAGCAACTTCAATCGATTAGCAGCTGGCTCAAATGAACGAAGCAATCGTAAGGCTAACCCGAACTGTGGAAGAAAAAAGACTTGCAAATTGCAGCACTAGTCAACCGACAGGAGGCCCAAGAAGACAAAGAAGACAAAATCCCGGAAGAATACCTCAATTCCGGCTCTGTCAACTCAAAATCTTCACCTCAATCGCTGGGGGCATGCTCCAAAACCATGCCAGTCAAGCCGAGTGAAGTTGAATGATGGACTCATGTCACTCCGAAGAAACTGCACAAGAAGCATATGTCTTCTCCACAAGTGCACCAATCGAAAAGGGGGCAAAACAGCTTTCGCCAACCTCCAAAGCAATGTGAAAGTGTTGAAGATAAGGAAATTTCTACACAAAGATCAACCATGCGCGATCTTTTCTTCCTCAGAAAATTATTCAGCTACTCGGTCAAGGCTCTTTGCTATGAAGATTGTGAGGAACGCTTCTCCAAAATTGCTTGACAAATCTACCAAATTCTCCTCGCCCGCATGAGTCTAAACTGCATGGCACAAAGCTCCTGGTCTGCACGAGCATAAAAGGCAACACCAATGCTCCTTATTAGCACGAGCCTAAACTGCACGAACCAAAGCTCCTTGTCCACACGAGCCTAAACTATAGGACACGAGGCTCATCGCCTACACGAGCCTAAACTGCATGGCACAACGCTCCTGATCCGCATGAGCATAAAAGGCGATACCAACGCTCCTGGTCCGCACGAGCATAAAAGGCGACACCAAAGCTCATTGCCTGCATGAGCTGAAACTGCATCAGGCACCATCTCCAAAAAAAAAAATTATATATATATATATATATATATATAAATTCTTTATGCTTTTGGCACTAAATATATATATATACACACACACACAAAGAATGAAATAAGGCTCATTTATTGATTTCTTTGAAAATTTACAGAAATGTACATTTTACATCAGTCAAAAAAAAAAAAAACAAACAGGAGGGAGCCTTCACGAAGGTTGCTTGTGTGAAGCCTCACCACTCGGTGAAGCTCCAGGAAGAAGAGGCGCCGGAGGTTGACTGTTTAGCACCTCATCACTCAGCAGAACCCCAGGAGGAGGAGGCACCGAATGTTGATCATTTGGAGCTTCATTACGCGGTACAGCCCCAGAAAACGAAGGCAAATGCTGTTGGAACAAACCCACAAACCTCTGATGATCAAGTAAAATCTGACCATCAGATTCCTGCATCTGGTCAATCTTCCTCTTCATGTTTGAGGCATAGTTATGTGCGAGCCTGTGCAACTGTTTATTCTCATGCTTGAGCCCTCTAATCTCCTATTTGAGACTCATCACTTCAGCCGCCAATGATTCAACTTGACGGGTTCGAGCAAATAGACGTTGGGCCATATTAGACACAGAACCTGCACACTGCACACTGAAGGCCAGACAATCCTTAACAGCCAACTCATCAGACCGTTTGGAAAATAGTCTATTATCTTTGGGAGTGACAAGGTTCTAGGCCACCACCGCAGCAGTCATATCATTCTTCATCACCGAATCCCCAACGGTAAGAAGACCAGTAGGGGATATGAAGGATGGGCGCCATATGTTGTCTGGAGAAGGCGGGCCTGCCTCTTCACCAAGGTTCAAATCAAAACGACGGTCGGAAGGTCCAGACATTTTCAAAGGTGTTGAAGAAAGAAGAGGTCGGACAAATCAAGATCTTAGAAGTGCAAGAAGGGAGTTTCTACAAGCGAAAATTCAAGTGTGATTTGAAAAGAACTGCACGCCTCTATAAAAATCAGCACTCAACGGGATTTCAGAGATCGAAGAGGCGAGCTAAGAATTCGAAGAGGCCAATTCAAAAAATCGAAGAGGCAAGCTCAGAAATCGGAGAGGTATCTTGCTTTTCCAAACGATTTAGCACCTGTCACATGCAAACTCAGCTTTGCGGAAATCACGGGCAATTTGTCGAAGCGCCGATCCCAGATATCGAAGAGGCGCCAATCTTTTTCAGCCTCGTAAACACCTGTCACATGCACACTCAGCTTGGCGGAAATTACGGACAATTTGTCGAAGATTTCTGATAAAGAAGAAAGCACGTGAAGCCATATTGATCAATCACGCATTGGTTGCCGACACGAGTGAAAGAATAGTACCTCTACAGGTATTAAAGAACTTCCTATAACTGTCCACATTCACCCTCCATAGCAAGGCAGACATACAGAACCTTTCTTCATCTCCGAGAATGCCTTCCCAACGAAGCCTCTCGAGTCACTCAATGTTCCTTATTCCTTGGGGTACCTCTGCAAACAAATGACACCAAAGCAAAAGTATCTCATATCACCAGGGTAGAAAGCAAGAGTATCTCATATCACCAGGGTAGAAAGCAAGAGTATCTCATATCATGCGTTCTCCCTGTCCTTTCCTTTGTCCTTGTTTTTACCTACAAAGACAAGGATAAAGAAAGCAATATGCCGGAACCTCCACTCAAACTCGGGTAAGGAACCGACTGCTTGGAACCCTTCCCTGATTGCCTACCTAGCACTGCTCTTGAGTACTCGTCTTCCACTGTTGCTGTACTTCCAAAGAAGCTGCCACATCTGCCTGGAGAACAGATAAGGCAAGTGAAAATGATACCTTGCAGCATGTGGAGACAACGTGTAGAAGGAACAAGCAGAGAAGAATGCGGCCTGCACAGTCAACTCAGCAGAAGGAGTCTGAGTTGAGGAACTCAAGAAGCTGCCACATCTGCCTGGAGAACAGATAAGGCAAATGATACCTTGAAGCATGTAAAGACAACGTGCTAATGCATCTTCAAGATCAAGTCTCATTTTCCTTACTAAGAAGTTCCCCAGCCCAGTTCAAGAATAAACCTGTGGAAAGATACTTCTTCAAAAGCAAAAGTATCTCATATCATCAGAGTCAAAGGTAAATATATCTCATGGCATGCTTTTCCTTTACCCTTGCTCTTGCCTATGAGACAAGGAGAAAGAAAGCAATCGGTCGGCACTTGGACAGATTGAACAAAGAAACAGACCATCACCTCTACCTCGTGCCTACCTGCCGTGCAGAAGAAACAAGCAGAGAAGAATGCTGCCTGCACACTTAATCAACCCAGCAGAAAGAGTCTGAGTTGAAACCAAGAACTCGAGAAGCTTCAACAACATCGCCAAAGAGCAAAGCCTCACCGTACAATTCTAATCCGATTCAAGATCAAGCCCCGACGGCCCTTGAAGAAATTTCAAACAAAGTTCAAGATCAAACCCTGATGGCCCTTGAAGAATTTCAAACAAAGTTCAAGATCAAGCCTCAACGACCCTTGAAGAAAGCTTCCAGCCAAATTCAAAATCAAGCCTCGACGGCCCTGAAAGAAATCACAAGTTCGATTTAAGATCAAGTGTCCACCACCCTTAAATCAAATCCAGTTCAAGAATAAGCTGTGGAAAGTCAACAAGCGCAAAAACAAATACGTGCCAATTCATCCACTACCAAAACCAAAGATCATCTACCACATGAAGGTCCTTGTGGTCCAATTTCAACCTTCAAGATCAAGCCTCGACGGCTCTTGAAGAAATCTCAAGCCCAATTCAAGATCAAGCCTCAACGGCCCTTGAAGAAATTTCCAGTCCATTTCAAGATCAAGCCTTGATGGCCCTTGAATCGACGTCTACATTGAGCTACTTCAAAACGCATCTTCTACACGTGACAAGCACATGTATACGACGCACCTTGAAGTGGGGGCATTTGTAGACATCGAAATTGCGGTGAAATAAATGTTCACCAACGCATTAAAATTTTGACGTGTCAGGGCATACATGGCATATGCCACGTGTCATACAAATTGTACACATGGTATGTGACTCGACAAAATAAGAAGAAATACCCTTGGAGGATTACACAAGTATTTTCTTCTCATTTTGGGCAATGACAAAGCATGCACATATCAAGTTTAAAATGATATTAAGTGGAAAATTAGGCCATAAAATTACCACTTCAAGTTTAAAATTGTATTAAGTGGGAAATTAGGCAATGGTGCTTGGAAAAGAAAAAAATATTTTGTGGTGGTGATTCATTCTCAAAGCTTATAAATAGGCTTCTACATCAAGGTATCATTAACCAATTCACAAATACATTTCTCTACTCCCAAAATGGAAGAGAATACTCCCCACACATCCAAAATCCTTGAAGCTTTGAAACTCTAAAGCTCTCAAGCAAATCCCGAAGGATCAAGAAAGCCCTCTTCGTTCTTCGTCAAATCCTCCTTCAAGATCAAGCCCCAACAGCCCTTAAAGAACTTCCACCAATTCAAGATCAAGCCTCGACGGCCCTTGATGAAAGTGTTCATCCTTCATTCTAAGATCAAGCCCCAATGGCCATTTGGATCAACAACATCAACAAATCCGCACAATCATTCTTCAAGATCAAGCCCAAAAGCCCTTGAAGATCTATTCATCCGTCAACCTTCAAGATGAAGCCCCAAAGGCCCTTGAAGAACTTCCACAAATTCAAGATCAAGCCCCGACGGCCCTTGAAGAAAGTATTCATCGTTCATCAACTGTTCATCCTAAGCTTAAGCCCCAACGGCCCTTTGGATCAACAACATCAACAAATCCACACAACTGTTCATCCCAAGATCAAGCCCCGACGGCCCTTGGATCAACAATCATCCATCTTCAAGATCAAGCCCAAAAGCCCTTGAGGATCCGTTCATCACTGTTCTTCAAGATCAAGCCCAAAAGCCCTTGAAGATCCGTTACCGTTATTCAAGATCAAGCCTCAACAGCTCTTGAAGAAACGCTCATCCTCAAGATCAAGCCCCAACGGCTCCTTGAAGATCCGCTCAAATCCACCTTCAAGATCAAGCCCACGGCCCTTGAAGAACGTTCATCCTTAGATCAAGCCCAACGGCCCTTTGGATCAATCGCACATCCACAAATACACACCTTACGGAGATCGAATCAGATGATCAAGTTAAAAGAGATCGTAATATACAAAAATCAAAAATACAAATATTATTTTGTGCACGTTGTTCTTGTCTCTTTCATTTCTGGAAATTTTCGTGTTTACACATCCATTAGTAACCTAGTAGAATATCAAAATTTCAAGCCAAAGCTTTATAATTGACAAACCGAATATCAAAAATTTCAACCAAATTCTTTGGAAATTTCCAATCACACTCACTGGTTAATGGAAAGAAGATTAAAGCCAAATTTGCAACACCACAAACATAAATTCTCATTCTATGGTTCCTTTCATTTTCGCAATTAACTAATTTGCCCATGGTAAAAATTTAAAGCCTTTTAAATCTTTCCTTCAATCGCTTTTCTTTTTCATTTACTTCAAAGTGCAGCCACAAATATAATAAATGAGTGACTCGCTCTTTCAGAATACCATTCACATTTCATCAATTAAAAGAGAAAATTTAAATATGTAACACTCTATTGGCCAACAAAACTAAACCTTATTTATCACATAGCCACGAGAATAAGTGCTCGTCCTCAACTTGGTTTGCAATAAATTCAACAATGACAATTTATAATTGTGGTAACCGAACCAATCGAAATTAAAATTACAACCTTCCCCATCAATTCTAGCTGTAATCGTCAATGACTAAGTAAATATCACAATGTCAAACCAAACCACTAAAATTGACATTAGCAAAATTCCAACCAAAATCATAGTCACTATAATAAAATAAAGATCCAAAATTTTCATTACCATGGAATGAAATAAAAATCTCATTCCTTGATTTCCCTCGTTTCCGCAATTTACTTAATTACTCAAGACAAAATTAAAAACCTTATCTTATCTTTTCTTTCTTTTCCTTCCCGTTGTTTTATGAACGGTATGGGAAACAAATATATATATATATATATATATATATATATATATATATATATATATATACATTCTTGAACTCTTTCTAGGAGAGCCTCCCACATGAGGGCATGAACTAGACAGAGAGCTCCAAAAGCTATTCAAGGACAACTAAACGCCCTAATTATAAAGAAACCTAAGCTTAAAATTAATCATGCATCAACCAATCAAGGATATTGGTTGATCTTGAAAATATGTTCACCTATTGCGTTTGAACTTAAGCCATCCCTAATCACACACACATGGCATGCGTTTTGTTATTAACCATATGTGCAGATAATATGAAATATTTCTCTAACAAAATCCAAACAATGCACATATAGGCACAATCATATTGATTAGGGCCAATATTCTTCTTTCTGCATTCGAGTTTAAATATTCATTCTCATTCAATAAATCACCATACCTTCCGTAAATATTAAAATTTCCAACCATAATTATTGTTGGCCAATGATTTCATCATCTTTTTCTTTGATTCCTAATAGTGACTAGTAGGCTGGAAAAGATTGTAATATACCTGGCCAATATGTTAGAAATGTGCCCTAAAGCCAATCATATGATGATACTTTACGGACATTTCACATGTTAAACTAATCTAGTTTACATATAAAGGGCAAAGATTATTGTTTGAGCCGTCTCATATAAATGTTATATGCTTAAACGATAAAGTCCAAGGAATATGTGATTGGGAGAATGCAATCTAATAAAGTTAGATTAATGAGACCATTCTTTCGTAGACACATCCTAAACGTTCCTGATCATAGGATTGCCAATTGGGCATTGACAGTCCAATAAGATCAGTACGTACTGTGCCTTCTCTCAGGGAGAGTGACTAGTCTCGAGTCATTGGTGTGTGTGACATCAAGACAAGTACGTAGGTGCTCAATAGAGAATGAGTCCACTGAACACGATCAACGAGGAGTTCTCATACTCATGTCACATGAGAACTCATGGTTGGGATAATGCAAATTAGTCTTTTGACCTGAGGCATCACAGTTGTCTTGTGGTTAAGTCCTTGATCTTTGATTATGTCAAAGTCACCCCATCGGGGTGTCCACGACATCATTGGGGTTAAGCCACTTAGTTATGGAGACAAGTGAATGTGCAACAAGGGATCTCTAACCTTCAAATGGTTTGAGGGAGAATACTCTATGATATGATTAAAATCTCTGGCCAGAGTATGAAAATGATTTGGGAATGCGTTCCAAATCACATTCAAGGTAATCATATAAGCAAACGAATCACATTGGATAGTAGACATGAATAAATAAACTATCAAACCAAACAATGTGGTCAAGAGTATTAGATTAGAGAAAGACCGTATTGCATTTGTAATCCTGAACTGAATAGGTTCTCTACCTCTTCTGATTAGCTTGGGTAACCATGATATGCTGCTAGGTGTCACTCATGGTTTGTGGAAGCCCTAAACGTGTGTAATCACTAAAGGGAGAATTGAAAGTAAGTTTCAATTCACAATCGATGTAAAATGGTTTTAATCGCCCACTGCCTCGCTAAAAGGAACCTAATGGATCGTACACCGTGTAAGGTGGAGATTGAAGAAACAATGGAGATGAGTAAGAATAATTAAATGGTTTAATTATTTATGGCAAGGATTAATTAATATGTTAATTAATCAAACGAATAAGTTCGTTAAAGACCTCGGGATAGTTTTGGACCTTAAGGCCCAATGGGCTTCGAACGTCAAAGCCCATTGACTTAAGTTGTATGACAACTTAATGAATAAAGATTCACAAAGGCCCAAAAGCCCATATCCCTTAAAGAGGCCGGCCATATATGTTAGAATTAGGGTTTTTTGGTTCTTTAGGTCATTTAAAGAAGTGACTATATAAAGAACTTTATAGCCTAAAATTCATAAGTGTTGATTTTAGAGAAAATTGGTGAGAACTTGTTTCTTCATTTTCTCTCTAAGAGGCCAACCACCTTGGAGGGTGAATCTAGCAATCCTACTACTCCAATGTCACTCATTTCTTCTTCAATCCAACCTTGGTGTAGAATCTTTAGAGGTTCTCTATTTTGGGAACTTGGAGAATCCAATTCTTTCAACCAAATCCATGGAGCTAAGAAGCAAGGAATGAAGGCCCTATCTCTTGGGTGATTATCCTTTGCATATGCAAAGAGGAATCTACAAAGGTAAATATTTCTCAACTAACAAATGTTGATTTAAAGTTGAGTCAAGGTTCACCAATCTACTAGGCTTTGAATTTCATGGTTGGTGTTTTTGTTTTTGAGTGCATGCAAGCATGATTCCGCCTTTAATTTGTTAATTGCATGCTATTGATGTTGCTCAAATAAACATGTTTTTCACAAAATTTCCTTCACAATACACATCACACTTTCTTTTTCTTTTCTTCTTCTTCTTCTTCTTCTTATTTTTTTTTCTTTTCACATCTACGGGCCTTTTCCACCCAATTTCACATTCACGGGCCTTTTTCGCCCAATTCCATATTCACGGGCCTTTCTCTCCCAATTTCACATTCACGGGCCTTTTTCGCCCCATTTCACATTCACAGGCCTTTCTCGCCCAATCTCACATATCCACGGGCCTTTTTGCCCAAATCACATACCCACCCTTATATCCACGGGCCCTTTTTGCCCAATTCAGTTTCTCAAGTGCCAGGTATAATACAAATTCTCCATCTACCTATCACCACCTCACAATCACCTTAACATTCAACATAATGCATAGCCTAATATCGATTCAATTCAAGATTAATCCAAAACTTTAATCAAATGCTCATCTTCGAAGCTATAACATGATACGATATTTTAAAATTTTCCTACTCCCATTCAATTCAATTCAAAGCATCATAATTCACAATATATGCATTCCACATAATCTCCGTCATACTCATAGAACTTGTGAAATAATGCAATATAAACGCAAATCACAATTCCCATTAACGAAACTTTCATTTTTACCAAGGAAATTGCACCAAAATCATAATACAATTTATATATGTATTTCACATATAAAACATGAATGCCACTTTATTCCTAAAAATATGAATTAATGCAACCACAATGCATGTCATAATTCACACCAACAAGACTCAAGAATAGTGCATCTCGTAGAATATGATCATTTGCTCTGATACCATTTGTCACACCCCGGCCCCGAAATATTTATTTTCGGGAATTAATTTTTTTGATGGACCCAAATTAAAATCTTGTTTAGTTCACTACCATAATTATTTATTTTCTACTATATTCAATTCACTAATCCTTTGCATTTAATTCATGACCAAACTTTAATTAAAAACCACAAATTAAATACTCCAATTATCTATCAAATTCTTTCTAATGCACAAATTCACAACAAAGGATTCCTCTCCACTATTTAAGTATCACCTATCGTAATTCTTTAATTATATACCTTGTTTCCATCCATGATTCACAATTAAAATTTCAACACCAACGTACTAGAGTCTCCTTAGCATTTCTCATTGGCATTATTGCTTCAGTGAAAGTTAAGAGCTTGTTTGGTATCTTCCAGAGTCACCCTAGCATTACCCTTTCTTTATCCTTTGGGAGGGTGGTGAAGGTGGGATTAGGAATTAGAACAAAGTGCGGACGACGAGCCTAAACGGAATATCATACTGCTTACTTTTAATTTATGGTTAATCTTAGTTTACTACATTTAAGTTTTTTGGTTTTTAATATTTGGTACATTAAGTTTTTTATCCCAGAGTAGTACCTGAAGTCAAAATTTTGGGACAGTCTCATATATCTGTCAAGATTGTTGTTAAATCAGCCGTTAGCTAGTGACGTGGTGCCCACGTGAATAATGAATGTGCGCCACGAATCAATATGTGGCCCACGTGAACATTAAAATATTTAAAAATAAATAAAATTTAAAAAAACTCAACAGTTAAAAGTTAAACAATTTTTAAAAACTAAAAAATTAAGAAAAACTAAAACCCTAAAATTGTTTCCCATATTCCCTTCAATTCCTCCCTACTCTCTGTTTCGGAGATCCGTCGCCACCTCTCTCTCGCTCCTCCCCTCCTTCTCCTCCGTCCCAAAACTCTCTCAACCTCCAACTCCCTTTTCTCCCCTAACCAAAAAACCACCCTCTCACTTTTCTACAACACCAGATCTCGCCCAGAATCTCCTCGGCGAGGGCGGTGTACAACAACGGCAAGGTTTAATGGAAACCGACAATCGCAAGGGCTTCACGTGCAGCAAATTGTTAGGTACCAGCCGCACAGAGGAAGATATATACAGTAAAAAAGATAAAATGCAGAGAAATGATAAAGGTTAGTTCATTTCATTATCCCAAAATGAAGATACACAGACGACATATATCTCTAACAGCCAAAACAGACAAAAGAGCACAGCTGTTGAGTCACCAGCCAACAACCATTACAAATACCATAAAGGATAATAATTATAAAGTAGCAAAGGCTATACTATAGTATAGTCCTAACACCATGAGTCTTGATAAGGTTCTAACATTGCACCCTCTTTATAAGGAGTCTGTCCTCAGGCGACAAATTCAGGAAAACAAGCAAAGATCGAATCGGCATCCTCGCATGTTGCGTCATGATCCGGAAGGCCCTCCCATTTGATTAACCAAAGAGTGACTGCGCGGTTGACATCTTTGAACATACCACGCTGCATGATTTTCTCAACGGACCACATGAAGGTACCATCAGAGGCTACTAGAGGTAGAGTTGGAGAAGCTACAATATGAACACCAATCTTGGGTTTAAGCAAGGACACGTGGAATGTAGGATGAATGCAGGAATGAGGAGGAAGGTCCAATGTATAAGAGACCTAGCCAACCTGAGCAAGTATCTGGAAATAACTATAGTAGCGAGGAGCCAGCTTCAGACAATGAGTTTTGGACATTGAAGTTTGACGGTATGGCTGCAGCTTGAGGAATACCTAATCCCCAAGTTGAAATGAACTCTAGGACCGATGTTTATCAATTTGTTGGCACATTTGGTGTTGTGCCAGTTGTAAGTTCTCACGCAAGTGCTTGAGCAATGCATCCCTATCACGAGAAGTGACAACGATGAGATGAATGGGCGAAGACCCAGGCAGACAAGTTGACACCGTGGGAGGAGGGTAGCCATAAACTGCCTGGAATGGTGTTATTTGAATGGACCGCTGGAAGATCTTCAATAAAATCCATTGCGAAGTCAGTTCAAACTTGTGTGGGAATGGACAGGGGCTGCAAGGGACCAGGGGGTTTGATTGTTTCATAGTTGATATGTTGGCAAATCACAAGTAGCCATAAAAATTTTTACATCATTTTTTACACCCGGCTAATTGAAATTGGTTGTCAAGCGCTTATAAGTACGCAAGAATCCAGAATGTCCCACTGATGGAGATGAATGAAACTACATGAGAAGGCGAAAACGACAAGGAGAAAAGGTAGGCACAAAGATATCGGTCTTGTAATATATGAGATCACCAAGGAGCGTAAAGGGCCCTGGACCTGTTGGCTCCTGTTGCAAGGTTGTGACAAGGGCAGCGGCATGAGAATTTGATGCATAAACCGCTTGAATGTTAGCAATACAGTAAAAAAAGGGGCTGAGAGATACCCATTAGTGAGAGTATCTCAAATTAACGAGATAGAGCATCGGCCATTGTATCGAAGACCCTGGTCTATATTCCAAAGTATAGTTGAACCCAAGTAATTTCAGAAACCATTTTTGTTGTGCCAGCGCAGTAATCTGTTGGTCCAAAAAATATTTCAAAGTTTGTGTTGGAATTTTTGGATCGCCGGGCCCGCCCCACTCTAACGACATCGATATTGTCCCCAACTTAACCACCTGCCCAATTCGTCAGGTGTGGGTTTTTACCACAAAAGGCCTCGGTATTAGTTAGAGTGGGGTAATACTATTTAAACCCTTTTGGTTTTCTTCACCCCACCGATGTGGGACAGTTTAACACTCCCCTCACGTGTAACCTCATTTAGTGGTTCACACGTGGAGATCCACATCGGTAATTGAAACTCAGAGGTCGGCTCACGTTGGGCCCACTTGTTTTCAATGGAACTCAGCGGTCGTCTCTATATTAAGAGCTCAGACTTGTTTCCTTCCGGGTGGTGACAAGCTCATTGGCTTGCACACAAGCTCGTTGGCTTGCACGGGCCCGCAACCGTGGGCTCTGATACCATGTTGGAATTTTTGGATCGCCGGGCCCGCCCCACTCTAACGACACCGATATTGTCCCCAACTTAACCACCTGCCCAATTCGTCAGGTGTGGGGTTTTACCACAAAAGGCCTCGGTATTAGTTAGAGTGGGGTAATACTATTTAAACCCTTTTGGTTTTCTTCAGTTTGATGGTCCGTGAGAATCTTGAATTGATGGCCAATCAAGTAAGGACTCCACGTTTGGACTACAAAGACCACGACAAACATTTCTTTATCATACACCGAGAAAGCTTGATTTTTCGGTTGTAATGGCTTGCTGAGAAATTCAATGGGGTGGTTTTCCTAGGATAAAACTGCACCAATACCGGAATTGGAGGCATCTCATTCAACAGTAAATGGTTTAGTAAAATCCGGAAGGGCAGAACTAGTGTGGATGCTAGAGCAATTTTAAGGGCAGATAAGGCCTCATCTGCTACCGAGGACCACCGAAAGCTATCTTTACGCAAAAATTCAGTAAGAGGCCTTGCTATAACCCCTAAATTCCTACCAAACTTGCGATAATATCCCGCAATTCCCAAAAATCGCCAAAGAGCACGTATATTGGAGGGTGTTGGCCAATCCGTTTTCTAAACGGAACTTGGATACTTCATTTTATTGGCCTAACCAAGATAACCATAAATTATTCTAATTGATAATATCAATCCGTTTTCTACACCTTATTTTGCTTATTCGTCTCTACCTTAGTAAGGATAGGTGGTGTAGGTTATAGGGTCCTTGACAAACTCAGTCATACAAGATCTCGAGCATTTAGAAATTGGTTAATTGGCAAAGATACATGTACTTGATTCCCCGCCCAAGAAAGAGAACCAAGGCCTAGTAGCTCTGCTAAATGGTGATTCAACACAGATTATACATCTTGGAACAAGGTTCGTTATCGATTAGGTATCAGTTAGAACATAAAGATATAAGAGTTAACTAAGATTTTAGAGGGATCCACTGTCACGCCATTTGCAAAGATGATGTGACCCAAGTAAGCCATAGAACTTTGGCCAAAAAAACACTTCAAAGGCTTCAATTTCAACTGGTGAGTGCGTAAAATCTCAAAGACAGTAGTTAAATGGGTAGCATGTTGTTCCATAGAAGCGCTGAAAATCAATATATCGTCAAAGAAAACAATGACCGATTTACGCAACAACGACTTCAAGATGGAATTCATCAATGCCTGAAAAGTTGTAGGTGCGTTGGTAAGTCCGAAAGGCATGACCGTAAACTCGTAGTGCCCCTCGTGTGTGCGGAATGCAATTTTATGTATGTTGGCCTTGTGCATCCGTATCTGGTGATATCCAGAACAGAGATCCAATTTCAAAAATATCATTGCTCATTTTAATTCCACTAGTAACTCATCAATAATTGGAACCAGAAAGTGGGTTTTTATGGTTACGAAATTCACTACCCTATAGTCAACATAAAAATGCCAAGAATTTGTATCCTTGGTAACCAATAGGGCTGGTGAAGAGAATGGACTGAGGTTTGGCCGGATAATGCCTGCAGCTAACATCTCATCTACTTGTCATTCTAGTTCCGCTTTTTTAGCGTGACCATAAGGGTAGGGCCGTACATTTACCGGACCTGATCCCGGCATAAAAGGAATACGATGATCAATGGCATGTGGTGGTGACAAAGTGGTCGGTGGTTCAAAGAGGTCAAAAATTGGATTATCAGGTATTGAAAGAAGTTTGGTGTTGGAGATGCAGGTAGAGACAATGTTGTAAGGCTGGAGAGTTGATGTACTATACTGACCTTATCACCGATAGAAGGGTCTAGAGTAGTTGATAAGGTTAGGGAAAGGGATACCGGGGTGGCAGACCCCACCAACCTGTAATTGGTTCCATGAAAAGAAAATTCCATGACCTTTAGAAGAAAATTACAGCCAATGAAGCCCAATGTCTCTAACCAGTTGATGCCAAGAACCATATCGCACACCACAACTGCTAGTAGGTGGAAGTCACTTGTGAAGACATATCCCTAAAGCCACACAGAGACCTTGTGAGCCATACCCTTGGTCTAAAAAAAGAGGCCGGTTGAGACCATCATCACCTCGGTGCACGTAACATCAATTGTCAAACCCAATCCAGCAGCCACCTGAGGATTAAGAAAGCTCTGGTCTGCTCTTGAATTAACAAAAACTTGAATAAAAAAAATTGAGAACGAACCCCTCTAATCGCATAGCGCGGCCTCGAGAATGCTTAGTGGCGGAAATAACGTTGAGAGTAATAGGATGCTCATGTTGTTCCACCAAAACTGGGGTTGGTCTAGTGGAGTCACTGGGATCCGTTTCAAGATCTAGAAGCTCTTCCTCAGTAAGAAGCATGAGAACGTGAGATTTATTAGAGTTTGATTTTCTGGGTAGATTCAATGGAACAGTAAGTGCACACACACACAGAGAGCAGAGCTTTCTTCAAGGTTTTAGTGTATTCAACTTGTTCAATAAGCAAAGAGCTCAAAGAGCATGATTTAACGTTGGAGGTGTGAGAAACAACTTCACTCTCTCACAACATTACAAATCCATCACAACCATTCATTTCTAAGTCATCATGTAAGATGCTTGCACATGTCATGAGCTATGACTCATTCTAATCTAATCTAATCTAAATACCAATTGGAATATGATCCAAAGGTTTACATTAGATCCTACACTTTGTTTTTATAATGAAACTACCACAGCAAATACATTTATACTCCAATACTCCCTTCTAAATGTTTTGCTGATTTCACACCAAGAGCAGTTCTCAAGTATTCGAATCGATCCTTAGGAAGAGCCTTGGTAAAGATGTCTGCCAATTGCTCCTCTGTGCTGCAATAATGCAGTTCAATTGTCCCATCTTGAATGGCATCTCTTATGAAATGATACCTCCGATTAATATGCCTGGTTTTATGATGAAACACTGGATTCTTAGACATGGCTATGGCAGAAGTGTTGTCACACAACAAAGGTGTAGCCTCCACTTGTTCTTCTCCAAAATCAGATAAAACAAACCTCAACCACATTGCTTGTGTTGTAGCTTCTGCAGCACTTACATACTCGGCCTCTGCAGTAGATAAAGCCACACTGCATTGTTTAACAGAAGCCCAAGAAAACACTCCTGAACCTAAACTAAATGCATAGCCTGAGGTGCTCTTCATGTCATCCAAGCTTCCTGCCCAATCACTATCACAGTAGCCTATCAACACAGCAGTTTTTCCTTTCACATATTCGATTCCAAAATCCAATGTGCCTTGCACATATCTCAAGACTCTTTTAGCTGTCCCCATGTGTTTTCTAGTAGGTTTGTGCATGAACCTTGCCAGCAAACATGATGCATACATTAGATCAGGTCTAGTAGCTGTCAGGTATAACAGACTACCAACCACTGTCCTATACAAACTTTCATCAGCATCCTCACTTCCATCTTCCTTAGATAACTTGTCATCAACTGCAAGTGGTGTTTTTACTGTTTTACATTCTTTCAATCCAAATTTCTCAAGTAGTGACTTGGCATATTTCTTCTGATGAATAAATATACTCTTATCTGTTTGAATTATGCCCAGACCAAGGAAATGATGTAACAATCCCAGATCTGACATCTCATATTGCTTCATCATATCCTTCTTAAATTCTTGAATCATTTCATCAGAATTCCCTGTGTAGATAATGTCATCTACATACAGAGATACAATAAGCACACCTGCATCACTGAACTTTGTATACAATGTAGCTTCACTTTGGCTTTTCTCAAAACCAGATCGATTGAAATAATTGTCTATCTCATCATACCAAGCTCTGGGAGCTTGTTTCAGACCGTATAAAGCCTTTTTCAACTTGTAGACCTTATCTTCTTGTCCTTGAACTTCAAATCCCTGTGGTTGATCCACATATACTTCCTCATGCAGTGTACCATTTAGAAATGCAGACTTAACATCCAATTGAAACAACTTCCATTCCTTTTGAGCTGCCAATGCAATTAGAGTTCTAATGGTATCAAGCCTTGCCACAGGTGCAAAGGTCTCGTTGAAGTCCACTCCGGGCTTTTGAGAATAACCCTTAGCCACTAGCCGTGCCTTGTTCTTCTGCACTGAACCATCCAGATTAAGTTTTGTTTTGTAAACCCATTTTACACCAATTACAGGTTTATCAAATGGCCTTTTGACCAACTCCCATGTGTCATTCTTTTCGATCATCTCAATCTCTGTGGACATAGCTTTTCTCCAAGCCTCATCTCCTGATGCTTCTTCAAAACATTCAGGTTCTATCACACAGAAATTGCACCTTTCATAAATTTCATTCAAGCTTCTGAACCTTAATGGAGTATGATCATACATTTGTGAACTGGTATGATCTATTTGCTCTTCTTGTCTTGAAGAAGAAGCAATATCTTGCTCATGTTGCTCCTGTAGTAATTCTGTGCATTCAAATACTGCATCATCTTCAACAGCTTCAGCCTCATTCTCTTTGCTTCCATCAACATCACTTGGGACTGAGATGGACATAGTCTTCTTATTACCAGATTTCCAATCCCAACAAGAGTTTTCATCAAAGATTACATCTCTAGAGATAACAATCTTGTTAGTTTTAGGGTTGAACAACCTGTAACCCTTTTCACACGTTCCATAGCCAAGGAATATGCACATTACACTTGTTGCATCCAGTTTCTGCCTCATCTGTGATGGAACCTGTGCATAACATAAGGATCCAAACATTTTTAAGTGTTTTACTCCAGGCTTTCTTCCACTGTAAGCTTCAAATGGAGTCTTCTTATGCAAAACCTTGGTAGGACATCTATTGAGAATGTAGACTGCAGTGTTAACTGCTTCTGCCCAAAATTCAAATGGAATCCCTTTCTCCAACATCATGCATTTAGCCATTTCTACAATGGTCCTATTTCTTCTCTCAGCAACACCATTTTGTTGAGGAGAATAGGCCACTGTGAGTTGTCTTTCTAGGCCAAGATCTTCACAATACTGAGAGAATTCCAGAGAAGTATACTCCCTTCCCCTGTCACTCCTTAATTTCTTCACTTTGAATCCACTTTGTAATTCAACAGTTGCCTTGAACCTTTTAAATATGCCAAATGCTTCAGACTTGTTTCTCAGAAAATAGACCCATCCCATTCTGGTACAATCATCTGTGAAAGTGATGAAATACTTGTTTCCAGCTTTGGTAAGTGTTTGCATCGGTCCACATATATCAGTATGTATTAACTCCAATGGTAGTGCAGCTCTCCAGTTTGTTTCTTTAGGAAAAACATCTCTAGAATGCTTTCCAATAGCACATCCCTCACATACTGTGGAATTCATTCTGAGCTCAGGTAAACCAGTCACCATGTCATGCTCTTGAAGTTGCATGAGAGCCTTCATATTTAGATGCCCGAGTCTTCTATGCCATATCTCAGCTGCTTGTTTAACACCTGCCCTCATAGCCATTTGTATTCCTGGTTGCAACTTCAAGGGAAAGCTTCGATTTCCCTTCATAGGAATTTTAACAACCAGATTAGAGCATGTAAAATCTTCATAAATTCTGACTTCAATTCCCCCAAACACAAGATAATATCCATGCTCCATCATTTGTCCCACGCTCAATAGATTCTCCTTTAAACCAGGTACTAACATGATCTCCTTGATGTACCGTTTGCCTTGCTTAGTTGCAACCATTAACTCTCCTTTTCCAACTACATTAACCAACTCCCCTGTGCCCATCTCAACTTTGGCAGTAACACTTCTATCAATGTTCTCCAGTAAATCTTCTCTTCCTGTCATGTGATTACTGCAGCCACTATCAACATACCAAACATCTTCTCCCTTCTTCACTGCAGCAGCCATACACACATAGAACATGGTTGGATTGGTCTCCACTTGTTTGACATAATTGGCCTGTTGAGTAACCTTCTTTGACCTGCAATCCTTAACAAAATGCCCTGGCTTATCACAGTTATGGCACCTTGGTTTTCCCTTGAACCAACACTCTCCAAAATGAAGTTTATCACAGTACTTACAAGCATTCTTGACATTTTCAGAAGGTCCAGTAAATTTTCCTTGATGGTGCACAGATTTGTTATCCCATTTCTTACTCTTTGTCTGCCAGTTCTTTGTGGATTTAAAACTTTGATTGCCATTGTAATTGTTCTTCCTGGGAGCTATACTTAAACTAGCAAAGGCTTTTTCCGTATTATTTTCAGAGTGTCTCTCAATTCTTTGCTCAAACCCTTTTAGAGTGGCAACTACATCCTGCACATCAACTGTCTCCAAATCCCGTGTATTCTCAATCACAGCTACAATACTATCATAGGATCTAGGAAGACTAATCAATAATTTCTGCATTATTCTTTGATTTCCAATACTCTCACCATAACTTTTCATTTGCGTAATGAGATCAAACAAACGCACAAGATACACAGAAAATAATTCATTTTCACCCATTCGAGTATATTCAAAATCACGCCTTAAGCTTTGAAGTTTCACAGATCTCACCTGTTTATCTCCAATAAACTCTTGCTTCAGTATATCCCAGGCTTCTTTTGCTGTTTCCAGAATGGCGATTCGTGGGAAAATTTCATCGGACACAGAACCTTGAATAATCCCGAGAGCCTTAGCATCCTTGATCATGTTCTCCTTCAGCTGCTTTAGCTCAGCGGCAGTGAGTTCTTCGTCTTCTTTCTTCACCGGAGGATTATACCCCGTTTCAACCATATCCCACAGATCGTGAGATCTGAAAATAGTCTTCATCTTTATCTGCCAGAAATCAAAGTTTTCCCCATTGAAAATCGGTGCTCGAAGATCAGCACCACTCGATCCAGCCATATTAGACTTGTTATCGAGTTACCCAATGATTTTCAGATTGTTCTTCAATCGCAGCAAACTCGATTCTCTGTCGAGTTCCTTAGCTGCAACCCTTGTCACAGATTCACGCCCAGATTGAGATCCAACCTGGCTCTGAGGCCATATTAGAGTTTGATTTTCTGGGTAGATTCAATGGAACAGTAAGTGCACACATACACAGAGAGCAGAGCTTTCTTCAAGGTTTTAGTGTATTCAACTTGTTCAATAAGCAAAGAGCTCAAAGAGCATGATTTAACGTTGGAGGTGTGAGAAACAACTTCACTCTCTCACAACATTACAAATCCATCACAACCATTCATTTCTAAGTCATCATGTAAGATGCTTGCACATGTCATGAGCTATGACTCATTCTAATCTAATCTAATCTAAATACCAATTGGAATATGATCCAAAGGTTTACATTAGATCCTACACTTTGTTTTTATAATGAAACTACCACAACAAATACATTTATACTCCAATAAGATTGGTAGCAGCGATGCCCTGGCTGATATTGTTCATCGCAATTAAAACAGAGACCATTCTTCCTGCGGGGACGTAGTTCCGTTTTTTTTGAGTCTCAATATCAGTTTAAGTGAGGGTAGGGAATTTGTTGGTGGAAGTGGGCGGGTATTCGAGGGGTGGGTAGATGGTATGACTGGAGAGGAAAAAATAGGTTTGGGGGTGTTGGCAAAGAAACGGGAAAACATCGGGCGAGAAGATGAACAACGCCCTTGTTTGTGCTCGTAAATACGAGCGAGCTCAATTGCATGGGCTAGGGAAGAAGGCC
This sequence comes from Malus fusca, assembly GCA_035220775.1. Classification (NCBI taxonomy): domain Eukaryota; kingdom Viridiplantae; phylum Streptophyta; class Magnoliopsida; order Rosales; family Rosaceae; genus Malus; species Malus fusca. The sequence continues at coordinate 30,379,128 of CM069069.1, forward strand.
CTTATGTCATCACATCATCCTGCAATTCATCTTTGAGGCCCCCTAAAATATCCCCCAACAATTGGGCATCAGACCAATCTGGAGTTCGATAAGAAAGCCAAATAAAATGGCTAACATATTCTTCAACCAACCCAATTTGGGTTATGTCTGAAAGAGCATGTGAAAATTCAAAGAATCAGCATGCCTAAATCATTGCAGCAATTGGGTTGTGAAGGTAGCCCATGATGAGAAAAGATAAAGGTTAATTCATTTCATATATCTCCAACAGCCAAAACAGACAAAAGAGCACAGATGCTGAGTCACTAGCCAACAACCATTACAAATACCATAAAGGATAATAATTATAAAGTAGCAAGGTCTATAATATATAGTATGGTCTTAACACCATAAGTCCTGATACGGTTCTAACACAAACTACATAATGCTGCAGTGCAATAAAAAAGGTCGGTTATAGATTCAACAAATCTGGGTTTGCGTGGATCTCACCATCACTTTTGCCTTGCCTTGCCCGATCACCGCATTTTTTAGCTGGTTTTCAGTTCAATTTGCCTAGTTCCAGGGGTGGTTCAAAACGACATTGTCAAGGCTAAAAGGATCGGATATGTCATCGGAGAAAATGATACATTCCGAGTAGGTGGGGCTTTTGGTGGCGCGGTACCAGGATTTGGACTCAAACGGGATGAAAAGGAAGAGCGACTCCAAGGAAGGGGAAGGTGGGGTAGGTGAGGGGCAGGATAGAACGGCCTAATTTTTTAAATTTTTTTATAATTTTATAATTTTTAATATCCATGTGGGCCCATTTTGACACGTGGCGCTTAATCATTGTTCACGTGAGCGCCACATCACCGGTTAACGGCTGATTGAACAGCAACCTTAACGATGTATACAAATGTCCCAAAATTATATGGGATGAAAAAAACTTCATGCACCAAATGTTGGTAACCAAGAAACATCAGCATAGTAAACTGAGATTAGCTCTTTAATTTATTTAAAGAAAAATGCTAAGGAAACTCTTTTAATGTGAAATTTTTTATGAATTTTCTGTCACCTCATAAATTTAATGTCAATTCTCGTGCCAATATTATATCATATTATGCAAAAAAATATGAGGTTGCATAGAGTCTATGGAGAGTCTCACTTTCAAGAAAGTCTCTTTAGCATTTCTCATTTGGTAATTATTGCTTGAGTGAAAGTTAGGGTTTGGTTGGTATCTTTCTTGAATCTGATTTTTTGTTTTAAAAATGATAAATATAGTTAAATTACTTAATACTCAATAATTTTATAAACAAAAAATTTGATTCAATAAAACAAGCCTTGAGCCTTAGCATCTCCGAACAAGATATAAAAAAGTCCACATCATCAATATCAGTAAAAAAAGACAACATTAGTATTTTTCAACCAACATGTTAATTCTTATGAGGCATGATGTGGATTGGCATCAAAGGTAATTGTTGTCAAAGTTGATAGCAACTTCAAAACCTTGAGGCCGTACTTAAACAGTCAGTATTTGCGAATGCTTGTGTTCGGCTCATTATGACATGTGTGTCGTTGATGACGTATTCTTTTATGGTGAATGGAGAAGCGAAATGATATCTTGTGCCTTCGAGGGGGTTCAGACAAGGCGACCCTCTCTCGCCATATCTATTCCTTCTTTATATGGAAGGTTTGTCAGCTTTAATTCTGGATATTTATTCTAAAGCATCGAGCCAGGCTATTAATTTAAAAAATAAAAATAAATAAATAAAGCAGTGTTGCATTTAGTGCTAATGTGGCGGTGGAGTTATAAGTATAACTAGCCTCGTTCTTAGGGGTTAATCGAGTTGAGAGACATGATCGTTACTTGGGGCTTCCAACCTTTGTGGGGTGGAACAAGAAGCAAACATTCTCGTTCATCAAAGAAAGAGTTACCAAGAGGCTTAATGGGTGGAAAGGCAAACTTCTTGTCAACTATGAAGGATTGCAGAAAGTACTTGTAGAGAGAGAAAGTTAACAAAACAAGAGAGAAATACTGAATATTTGTTTTCTCATTAAAACTTTATAATTACACTTCTATGTGGCAAGAAGATGAGCGGAAGCAACCAGGTCGTCAATCAATGGCAGCGGCCATGATCGGCGATGATACCATGTCAACTATGAAGGATTGCAGAAAGTACTTGTAGAGAGAGAAAGTTAACAAAACAAGAGAGAAATACTGAATATTTGTTTTCTCATTAAAACTTTATAATTACACTTCTATGTGGTATATATAGCCTATACCAGAGAACAACAATTCTATCTAACTCTATACAACAACCAATTACAATATGACACATGTCACAGAACCAACCATTCTATCATCCTAACACTTCTAAGTAGTGCGGGACGAGAGTTGCTTGTAAAGGTTGTTACTTAAGCCTTACCGGCTTATGCCATGCAAAGTTTCTTGCTGCCAAAGTCATTTTGTGAATAACTTAAACAATTAATGGCACGATTTTGGTGGAGTAGTGTCATTGAAGTTCGGAAAATACATTGGATGTCTTGGGAAAGAATGTGTAGACCGAAGCAAGAAGGGGGGCTAGGTTTTCATACCTCTGTGCGTTTAATCTAGTGCTCCTGGCAAAACAAGGCTGGCGCATTGTGTAGTAACCGACATCACTTGTTGCTTATGTGTTGAAGGCAAAGTACTTTCCCGAAGGTTCGTTTTGGAACGCTGCTACACCTTATGTGGCATCATACTCTTGGAAAAGCATTCTGGAGGCACGTTTCGTGTTAACTGGTGGTTCGCGTTGGGCCATTTGCAATGGTGAGTCCATTCAGATATGGAAGGTTTGTTGGATTCCTCAGCCAAATACTTCCAGGATCCTTGCACCTGCCATTCCTTCTCTCGGTGACATGAAGGTTAAGGAGTCGATTGTGCCCGAAACTATAAGTTGGCGGAGTGATCTTTTGCACCATTTTTTTACCGAGAAAAAGGTCCGACGTATTTGCTCTATTCCACTTAGTTACCGTAGGTAGCCTGATCATTTGATGTGGCACTACGATAAGTAGGGAGTCTTTTCGGTGAAAAGTGCCTACAAGGTGGCACGATCGTGCTGTGCACCACCAGCACTACAGGCATCATCATCGTCGATAGCTGGGAGTGTTTACCGCGGACTATGGTAAGCTATTTGGAGAGCTTGCGTTCCGTCAAAGGTTAAGGTTTGTGGGTGGCATATCTATTAACTACATTGTAAAAGATGAAGTTGGTACAAAGGATGAGGAAGATGATAGAGAGAAAACCAGAAAGATTGTATTGATTAAAATGGAGAAAATGTATAAAAATGAACTTAAAGAAATGATAGCTAAACAATCCCTTATATAGCCATATAACCTAATTACAATAATACCCTTTTCTGTTATATCAGTTATTACTCCCCCCTCAAACTGAACTCTGGAGTATCCAAGTGAAGTTTGAACTAGCCAAGTGAGATTGATCTGGGAAAGATGCAGCGGCGCCCAATCGAAGTAACGTAATGACAGTTTCCTTCCTCTCCTCCAAAATAGGACGCCCAGTGAAGCCCTGTTCTTCCGTGAGCATCTCTGAAATTTGCAAAAATATGAACTGATTTTGTATTGAAGAAGCCACTTAAAATGCTGATCCAGTGCCTCATACCACTCATCAGTGCTATGTTCAACACCACAACGATCTTCAATTACAGTATCAGATATGCCACAAACAGTAGGAAGTGCAGGAAGAATGAATTCCCAAACTGTCATATTAATCTGGTCTTGGTCTGAACATATCCAACAAGGTTTCGACGGTGAACTGAGAATCCATAGTTGACATTGCCAAGAAACTAAATCTACCAAGGAGAATGACACTCCCAAGAAACTAAACTACCAAGGAGAATGACACTCCAAGAAACCAAATCAGCCAAGGAGAATGACACTCCAAAGCACAACACAAATCTCACACTTCTACTAAAAATACCAAATAAGGAGACTGACACTCCATGAACACAAATGGCGTGAGCCTTGGTGGCTCTGATACCATATTAACTACATTGTAAAAGATGAAGTTGGTACAAAGGATGAGGAAGATGATAGAGAGAAAACCAGAAAGATTGTATTGATTAAAATGGAGAAAATGTATAAAAATGAACTTAAAGAAATGATAGCTAAACAATCCCTTATATAGCCATATAACCTAATTACAATAATACCTTTTTCTGTTATATCAGTTATTACTCCCCCCTCAAACTGAACTCTGGAGTATCCAAGTGAAGTTTGAACTAGCCAAGTGAGATTGATCTGGGAAAGATGCAGCGGCGCCATATCGAAGTAACGTAATGACAGTTTCCTTCCTCTCCTCCAAAATAGGACGCCCAGTGAAGCCCTGTTCTTCCGTGAGCATCTCTGAAATTTGCAAAAATATGAACTGATTTTGTATTGAAGAAGCCACTTAAAATGCTGATCCAGTGCCTCATACCACTCATCAGTGCTATGTTCAACACCACAACGATCTTCAATTACAGTATCAGATATGCCACAAACAGTAGGAAGTGCAGGAAGAATGAATTCCCAAACTGTCATATTAATCTGGTCTTGGTCTGAACATATCCAACAAGGTTTCGACGGTGAACTGAGAATCCATAGTTGACATTGCCAAGAAACTAAATCTACCAAGGAGAATGACACTCCCAAGAAACTAAACTACCAAGGAGAATGACACTCCAAGAAACCAAATCAGCCAAGGAGAATGACACTCCAAAGCACAACACAAATCTCACACTTCTACTAAAAATACCAAATAAGGAGACTGACACTCCATGAACACAAATGGCGTGAGCCTTGGTGGCTCTGATACCATATTAACTACATTGTAAAAGATGAAGTTGGTACAAAGGATGAGGAAGATGATAGAGAGAAAACCAGAAAGATTGTATTGATTAAAATGGAGAAAATGTATACAAATGAACTTAAAGAAATGATAGCTAAACAATCCCTTATATAGCCATATAACCTAATTACAATAATACCCTTTTCTGTTATATCAGTTATTACTCCCCCCTCAAACTAAACTCTGGAGTATCCAAGTGAAGTTTGAACTAGCCAAGTGAGATTGATCTGGGAATGATGCAGCGGCGCCCAATCGAAGTAACGTAATGACAGTTTCCTTCCTCTCCTCCAAAATAGGACGCCCAGTGAAGCCCTGTTCTTCCGTGAGCATCTCTGAAATTTGCAAAAATATGAACTGATTTTGTATTGAAGAAGCCACTTAAAATGCTGATCCAGTGCCTCATACCACTCATCAGTGCTATGTTCAACACCACAACGATCTTCAATTACAGTATCAGATATGCCACAAACAGTAGGAAGTGCAGGAAGAATGAATTCCCAAACTGTCATATTAATATGGTCTTGGTCTGAACATATCCAACAAGGTTTCGACGGTGAACTGAGAATCCATAGTTGACATTGCCAAGAAACTAAATCTACCAAGGAGAATGACACTCCCAAGAAACTAAACTACCAAGGAGAATGACACTCCAAGAAACCAAATCAGCCAAGGAGAATGACACTCCAAAGCACAACACAAATCTCACACTTCTACTAAAAATACCAAATAAGGAGACTGACATTCCATGAACACAAATGGCGTGAGCCTTGGTGGCTCTGATACCATATTAACTACATTGTAAAAGATGAAGTTGGTACAAAGGATGAGGAAGATGATAGAGAGAAAACCAGAAAGATTGTATTGATTAAAATGGAGAAAATGTATACAAATGAACTTAAAGAAATGATAGCTAAACAATCCCTTATATAGCCATATAACCTAATTACAATAATACCCTTTTCTGTTATATCAGTTATTAATATTTGCTGTGATATTCTTCCCACTAGTTCCAAGTTGATTAAGAAAGGCGTAAGGGTAGAGAAGTTTTGTCTGTGTTGTGATGATGCACATGAAACCGGCAACCATGTTCTACGAGATCGTACTTTTCCTAAGCAATGTGGGCTGGTTCTCCCTTGGGTGTTGGAGTAGGGCTAAATTACCACGAACCAGTTAAGAAGTGGTTGGCCGGAGTGTTGGAGGACACCCCAAGTGGAGTTTGCTATTGTTTTGATGCTTTTGTGGGCGTTTTGGATGGATCGAAACAGCTTGGTATGGGAGGGGCAACTCACTGACCCTACTATTTTGGTGCAGAGAACACTTGCTTGGCTACAGGAATTTTATCTGGCCAATCTGCAACCTCTTCATACAAATCATCCTAAACAATAACAGTGATTAGCATTTAGCGATGGATGGTTTAAATTGAATGTGTATGGAGCTGTTAAGGTGGAGGATTGTGTTGGAGGAGCGGGGGGAGGGGGAGATTGGAGGTGCGACATGGGTTTTTATGGCAGGATGTTGTGGTGCTTTCAAAGAGCCACCTCTTCAAAATAGGTGGAGTTTTTGGCATTTCGAGAAGGTTTGTTGCTCGCTAGAAGGGGGGTGGGTTGCATTGAGCTGCAGATGGAGACTGACTCACTTAAAATAGTGGATGCTTGCAATGGAGATTTAGTTAATTTCTCCAGTATTGGCTTTATTATAGCTGATGTTAAGGAGTTGGCATCCTAGTTCTGTGGGTGTTCAATTTCGTATGTTCCTCGTTCTTGTCATGGAGTGGCACACTGCATTGCCAAGTTAAGTTTAAGTAATGTTTCTGATGTAGTTTGGTTTGAGGAACCCCCAGATGCTATTTGGGACTTACTCAACCAAGATATGTTACCCCCTTGAGTTTATGAAATAAAAGCTATCGTATTCAATTCAATTAAAATAATAATATATGTTTCTTTATCATTTTTATTATTATTTTTTTTAAATATGTATTACAATTATGGAAAGTAAATAATGTAATAAATAATAGTTTAAATTTGACATATTGGTGAAGAATAAAACTTTAAAAAAAAAGAATGATTAAAGTGCCACATAAAATTTTCAAAATTGAAATTTTATATTTAAAATTTGACATCTCCTATATCTCCTTTAGAGATGCTCTAAACTATTCTTTCAAAATAATTTTTGAGTCCTAGGAAGGGGACACTCAAGCCCCCCATCAAACAGACAATTTAAAAAATAATCTTAATTTAGTAAAAATTGTCAATTCTTCCCACCATAAGAGCGCGTTTAGTGGAAACAGCAAGGGCTAGAGGTGACAGATCAATTCATTGAGTTGTTAATGAATACCTATTAATACCATTTAGTTTAATTTCACCATACATCATCATCACCACTACCAATTTCACCTCTATATTATGGTGATATCAAATTAAAGGGTCTTAAATGATACTCATTAACACCTAATGTGTTGATTTCCCACCTCTAGGATAAGGGGTATATGTTTTATTTGGCTTTTCAAAATGTTGTTATTCATGAAATCTAACCCTTTCAAAGTTTTGTTGTTCAATGGTGTGAGAGGCTAGGGGCTAAAAATTGTTAGATGACTAGTTTTCATTGGCTATTAGAATCTTCCTAGGTTGACCATCTCCAACCCTTGGCCTAAAACCTAAATTTTTTAGCCCAGAAACAGCTTTTCTGCTCCAACCCTTTTGGCATAAAATTTTAGCCCCAGATTATTAACGAATGAATTTAGACTAATTTTTTTTCTTAAAGTAACTTTTTTAAAATAAAAAATTATGTAGACTATCCTAATTTAATTTTATGAACATTTTAACCTAAAAATATTTAGATTCTGACAAATACTGAAAAATCACTAACTGACACCATGAAACTCGTTAAACACTATGAAAAAATATGAAACAAATGAAAGATATTTTTTTTAATTACTTTAGCCGTTAGATTTAAATTTGAACTGTCAATTATCTTAACCGTTGGATTTAATGAATTTATAAATATAAAACTAAATAAAATGTACATATATTATGGGCCAGCCCACTAATCCTGGGCTAAATTTGGCTTCCATTTGAGTTTTAGGTTTTAGACCACATTTTAGCCTTGGGTTAGGTTGAGTTTTGGGGGGGGAATAGAAGTGGAAATTTGAGTTTTAGCCCAGGGTTAGAGAAGGCTTGAAGAGCCCTGGGCTATTTTAGCCTAGACTGGATATGTTCCATACTTCCATTAGAAACTGAATTTTTTCATTTGAGGCTAAATAGTACTTTTGCCTAGGCTAGTTTGCATGCATTGGATAGTCTATAAGATTCAAATTATTCTACTCAATTTTCAATTTAAGTCACATGACTTGCACTTGATACGTTTGCTACACTATTCATGTACGTGTATTTCTTTTCATTGATTTTGGTATTGCCTATGGGTTACCTAAAAGTCATGTTTTTCTTCTACTAACTTAGTAGGCAAATTCTTTTGGTAATGTTTAGCAAAGAAAATGAGATAGTGTAGTGGTACGAGTGTGGGAGTTAATTCGAAGCTTGGGTTCTAGGTTTATTGGAGCAAGATTGCACTATGCTTTACTCTTAGCTATTTTTGATTTGGTTTAATCAATTTAAAATCCTTACACTATGTTTGTACCATACTTGACCAATCCCGAAACTACCGAGCACCAGTCAAAGTTATACCGTTAAGGACCCATAAGAGTTTCCCTCCAACCAAGAGGCCAATCACAGAGTGACACGTGTCGACATCAAAAGCCAATTATAGCACGACACGTGTCAACATCAGAAGACAATCACAACACGACACATGTCAATATCAGAACAAAGCTAGAAACTCTCTTCTATAAAAGGAGATCATTCTCCCACAATATTTCCTAATGTCATTTGTACTAAATCATTCACTAGTACTCACTAAAAGAGAGCTTGAACCTATGTACTTGTGTAAACCCTTCACAATTAATGAGAACTCCTCTACTCCGTGGACGTAGCCAATCTGGGTGAACCACGTACATCTTGTGTTTGCTTCCCTGTCTCTATCCATTTACATACTTATCCACACTAGTGACCGGAGCAATCTAGCGAAGGTCACAAACTTAACACTTTCTGTTGTACCAAAGTCCTTACTGATTTTGGGCATCAACATGAGACTTCTCTCAACCCAGTTGGTTCGACCCGAAGCATGAGGAGTGGAGGAAGGCACCTCCTTACAGAAGGAGTGGAAGGATCGAAAGCCGTATTTCGCGACTGTCGAGACTTCCTAAAGCAACGTCGAGACAATCTCATCCATGTAAGCTCAAAGATCAATGACCCAAGGGTCTCTGAAAGACTCGGTCCCCTTCCATGTCCCATGCCGGCTACCAATTTGGGGAAGGGGCAATAAGTCCTAGAGAAACACAAAGGTATAGGGGACTCAGAGATGTTCCGACAGACATACCTTGGAAGTCAGTACGGCGAGTCTAGGGAAAATTCACACGCTCTTGATCAAACATTCCTACTTGCAAGAGGAGATGGAGATTTACGAAAGAAAGCTCCAATGGTACATGACTCCACTCAGGACCCTCTTGTCCTACAACTCCTTAAGGAAGTAAACAAGTTGAAGGCCGAACGACAAGCTGAGATACCTGATTGGAACCAACCTAGGCATGTCCCTCTTATAAGGAGGATCTTCGACACCCCCCTCCAAGCAAAGACAAAGCAGAAGCTTGGCTTGCAACTCTATACTAGAAAGGAGGACTCGATTGAACACTTTAACCTATTTGAGTCCACCATGGCATACCGGATGCAAACCGATGAAGAGCGATGTCTTCTCTTCCCCTCTACCCTCTCTGGCGAAGCTCTAAACTGGTATTGTCGTCTTCCACTTAAGACAGTAGACTCATTTGAGGAATTGAGGAAACTGTTTGTTTCTCAACACATTTTCCAGACCGATTGTTTACACTCTGCGGATGACTTGTACACTACTCGCCATAAGCCAGAAGAGTCATTACTTATGTATGCTGGCTGCTTCAGCCATGAGTGTTCTCGTTGTGCCGAGGCAGACGACAAGACTGCCCTCAAAGCCTTCACGGCAGGCCTACGTGACTGCTTCTTTAAGTACATGATCAATGCCAACACTTGGAAGACTTACTCTGAGGTGATGGGCATGCTTATAACCATGCCTCCGCCGAGGCAAGCACATACCAAGAGAAACCCCTAACAACCATCCCCTATTAACAAATGGGGAGTGGAAGCAAGACCCACCCAAATGAGAAAACCTCAACCTTCCAAACGGCAGCAGTGCCTCCCCCTGCCTTACTTAATACTTTGCCAAGTCAACAGACATATCAATCTCAGGACAAAAGGAAAGATTTCCATCCTTAGCAGTCTCATTTTAGTAAAAGGAGTAAGGGACACGACCGCTATAACCAAGGGTATCAACACGATAATCCCCGACCCCAGGCAGTCAACACAGTGGGTCAAGCATGTGTCAGGACAGACCCTACCCCGAGGTATGAGGCATACACACCTTTGAACGCCACATGTGTGGCCATTTACCCCAGCATAGCACACCTGATACCGATGCCAAATCTGAGGCACCCGGATTACAAGCCCACGAAGAACACGGGCACGTTTTGCTGCTACCATGAGCATAACGGCCATGACGGCGAGAAGTGTATCACCCTTCGTGATCATATTGAAGCTTTGGCACGTGAAGGAAAAATTGATCAATTCCTCCTTCACCCTCCAAGGGGTAACCGTAACCAACGCCAGGTGAATGTAATATATTCCATAAGTGGCGGCATACTCATATCTAAATCTTCCAAAAGGGCCATGAAAAATAGTGAACGAGCTTTAAGGCCTGGCCACCAAGTGTTTCATGTGGAAGACATCATGGGAGACAAGTATCAAAAACCTAACTGGGATCCAATATGTTTCTACCCTGAGGAAGAAAGAGGTATCATCTACCCTCACAACGACCCACTGATCGTGGAAGCTCACATAGCCAACTTTGAAGTACGATGAATCCTGGTAGACACGGGGGCTTCGGTCAATATCATGTTTGCTGAAGCTTTCAGGGCACTTAATGTAGCTGAACACTTGCTTGATCGCTCAATTTCTCCTATGATAAGCTTCTCTGGTGATATCGTGCAACCTTTAGGGAGCAAACACTTATCTTTCACCATTGGTACAGGCCCTTACACAGCTATCATTACCACTAACTTCCTAGTGGTTGATTGCCCAACGGCATACAATGTCATCTTCGAACGCACAGGCATCAATGATCTCAAGGCCATGGTATCCACACATATGTTGTTGATGAAATTTCCAACCCCCTATGGCAATGGTTACATCAGAGGATATCAACTTAGTGCACAATCATGTTACAACACTTCCGTCAAGCAATAGCACCTGCCTGTGCCCATGGAAACCCTTTCTATACATGACCAAGTTATAAAAACCAGCCCAGATGAAGCCAACTTGGATCTTCACGATGGCAACAGTCAACCTGACGATCATCGAGATGACACTTGCACCCAGCAAGCACAACCTGCTGAAGAGTTGGAGAAAGTCTCTATCTCAAAAGATTATCCGGATCGCATGGTGAAGATTGGCACCACCTTGTCACCACCCATTCGGTTGGCATTGATCTCTATTTTACAAGAGAACATTGAGGTCTTCACTTGGTCATACGAGGACATGCCAGACATCTTTCCCGATATCATCTGTCATCGCCTAAGTATTGACCCCAAGACCAAGCCAGTGAGAAAGAAGCAAAGATCTTATGACGCTGAACGGTACGAGGCAATGAAGGCAGAAGTTGAAAAACTCAAAGGCATAGACTTCGTCCGCGAAGTCAATTACCCAACATGGGTAGTAAATGTGGTCATTGTTAAGAAAAATCAGACCAAAGAAAGTCTCCTGCTCTAAAAGGTCTTGTGGAGAATATGTGTCGACTACACCGACCTAAACAAAGGATGCCCGAATGATAACTTTCCTCTTCCTCTCATTGACAGACTTATAGACTCTACAGCAGGGTGTAAACTCCTGAGCTTCATAGATGTTTACTCAGGATACAACCAAATCCTCATGAACCCTCCGGACCAAACACACAGCCTTCACTACTAACATGAGACTATATTGCTATAAAGTCATGCCCTTCAGCCTAAAGAAGGCATGGGCGACTTATCAGAGACTAGTCAATTCAATGTTCGCTGAACAGATTGGGAAGAGCATGGAAGTTTACGTTGATGATATGCTAGTCAAGAGCAAACATGCTGACCAACACATCACCAACCTATTTGAAACTTTCACCATTCTGAAGAGGTGTCGAATGAGGTTGAACTCCAACAAATGTGCCTTCGGCGTAAGCTCTGGCAAATTCTTGGGCTTCATGATTAGCCAACGAGGCATTGAAGCTAATCCCAAGAAGATCCAAACAATCATCGACATGAAAGAACCGGTAACTTCAAAAGACATCCAGGCTTACTTGAGGAATGTCGCCTACAAGTAGCGCATCTCCAACTACTATGACTCAATGGTCAAACCTCGTTCTTTCAAAGTGGGGGACTGGGTATTGAAGAAAAGATTACTCTGCGACAGAGTCTCGAGTGAATGAACACTTAGTCCAAACTGGGATGGACCGTTTAAAGTTGTTGGCATCAGTCGTCCTGGCTCCTACAAACTTAGAAGCTCCAATGGCAAGACCCTTAGCCATCCATGGAACGCTGATCACTCGAAGTACTATTACAAGTAAACTCACATTGTACAAGTATTAAGCTTCAGTCGTTTGGCATCCTATGTAACGAAGACCATTCGGCATGAATTCAATAAAGAGGTGATTTAGACAACTCATTCCTAATCCTCTTACATTCCTAGCAATGAAACACTCGGGTTCAAAGCTTCAACATGAATGCTTCCAACATGAAACAAAGTCTAATTATATGTCAACAAGACTATACAAATAAACGAACAGCTTTACAGTATATTCGTTCAATCATACATTCCAACACATTCATACATAAGCCAACTGTGCTTCGAAATGGTTCAACATACTTTGTGTCATTCGACACTTGCTACAATGTGCCTCGACACCTTGCCCTTATTCTTACCAATTAGGTGATGAAGGAACTTACCTTCGTGCCACCAACCAGGTGATGAAATGTACAACCCATACTCTAATATTATTTGGCAACTTGCCACTCTTATCACCAACCAGTTGAAGAAGGAACTCACATTTGTGCCACCAACCAGGTGATGAAATGTACAACATGTACTCTAATATTATTTGGCAACTTGCCACTCTTATCACCAACTAGGTGAATAAGGAATTGATCTTCGTGCCACCAACCAGGTGATGAAATGTGATGAAGGAACTCACATTCGTACCACCAACCAGGTGATGAAAACAACTCACCATTCATTCCACCAACTAGAAGACGAGTGGTACAACTTGTACATGTGAACTCCTAGCATTCACAAATAATCAAAAACCCTCAAGCTTTACAACTCAACTAGGGGAGCACTTATGCCCAACAAAAGTTATAGTCACCAACAAAGTCTTATTGCAAACCAACAACAATTTCAGTGCATGGTATATGAAGATCAAGCTATTCAGCTCTCTTGCATCTGCTTCAGACATTTCTCCTCTGCAACAATGCAAACACTACAACTCGTAGAAAGCTTCACACACACTTCAGCAAGACTGTTCGAAGCAAATTCAATTTATATGGTTCATCTAAACCTTCAACTACTACAAGGTGTGGCTTGTATATGTTGTTTCTCCTACATTTTCAAATTTCTAGTTTTCCAAAAAAAAAAAAAAAAGAAATTGGGAAATTCAACAAAGCTTCATCAACAGAGGACAACTACAAATTCTCAAAAGCTTCACACACTCTTGATCAAGATAGTGTGAAGCAAAACCAATTTATGGTGGAAATCAAAAGCTTTATCAATGGAGGGCAACTACAATTCTCAAAAGCTTCACACACTTTTGATCAAGACAGTGTGAAGCAAAACCAATTTATGGTGCCAACAAGAGCTTCATCAAAGGAGTTCAACCACAATTCTCAAAAGTTTCACACTCTTAATCAAGACAGTGTGAAGCAAAACCAATTTATGGTGCCAACAAGAGTTTCATCAATGGAGGGCAACCATAATTCTCAAAAGCTTCACACACTCTTGATCAAGACAGTGTGAAGCAGAACCAATTTATGGTGCCAACAAGAGCTTCATCAAAGGAGTTCAACCACAATTCTCAAAAGCTTCATACACTCTTGATCAAGACAATGTAAAGCAAAACCAATTTATGGTGCCAACAAGAACTTCATTAATGGAGGGCAACCACAATTCTCAAAAGCTTCACACACTCTTGATCAAGACAGTGTGAAGCAGAACCAATTTATGGTGCCAACAAGAGCTTCATCAAAGGAGTTCAACCACAATTCTCAAAAGCTTCATACACTCTTGATCAAGACAATGTGAAGCAAAACCAATTTATGGTGCCAACAAGAGCTTCATCAATGGAGGGCAACCACAATTCTCAAAAGCTTCACGCACTCTTTATTAAGACAGTGTGAAGCAAAACCAATTTATGGTGCCAACAAGAGCTTCATCATTGAAGGGCAACTACAATTCTCAAAAGCTTCACACACTCTTGATCAAGACAGTGTGAAGCAAAACTAATTTATGGTGCCAACAAAAGCTTCATCAATGGAGGGTAACTACAATTCTCAAAAGCTTCACACACTCTTGATCAAGACAATGTGAAGCAAAACCAATTTATGGTGCCAACAAAAGCTTCATCAAAGGAGTTCAACCACAATTCTCAAAAGCTTCACACACTTTTAATCAAGACAGTGTGAAGCAAAACTAATTTATGGTGCCAACAAAAGCTTCATCAATGGAGGGCAACTACAATTCTCAAAAGCTTCACACACTCTTGATCAAGACAGTGTGAAGGAAAACCAATTTATGGTGCCAACAAAAGCTTCAACACCAAAGCTTCACCTACAAAGTTTCAACACAAAAGCTTCACCTATAAAGCTTCACCTACAAAGCTTCAACACCAAAGCTTCACCTACAAAGCTTCAACAAAAAAGCTTCACCTGCAAAGCTTCAACACAAAAGCCTCACCTACAAAGCTTCAACTCCAAAGCTTCAACTACAAAAGCTTCAACTTCAAAGCTTCACCTACAAAAGCTTCAACTCCAAAGCTTCACCTACAAAGCTTCAACACAAAAGCTTCACCTACAAAGCTTCAACACAAAAGCTTCACCTACAAAGCTTCAACTCCAAAGCTTCACCTACAAAAGCTTCAACTCCAAAGCTTCACCTACAAAGCTTCAACCCAAAAGCTTAACCTACAAAAGCTTCACACACTCTTGATCAAGATAGTATGAAGCAAAATCAATTCATGGTACCCAACAAAGCTTCAACCTCAAAGCTTCACCTACAAAGCTTCAACACCAAAGGTTCACCTATAAAGCTTTAAAATATATATATATTTTTTTTTTTTTTGAAAATTTGAAAATTCAAAAAAAAAAAATCGAAAATTCAAAAACAAAAAAAAAAAAAAAAAAAAAAAGCCTAGGCCTTCTCTTCTTTAGGCTTAACAACTTTCATAACAAATATATATGAAGGAGGAGTTTTAGGCTACCACTTAGAAAGGAAAATGGTGAAGTTTTGTTACTTTGGAAACTTGGCTACTAGAAAGACACCTCCCTCGTCAACTCCCTCGACCGGAGACTTGGGGGACTCCTACCATATGCTACTGCACCTTGATACTCGGAAGTCTCACTACCACTCAGTGACTTGTATTTTTCAAGTCTCTAACCGACAAGTTTTCCTCAGTCGGGAAATTAAGGGAGCACTACCTCAACCTACATGCTTCACTCACAAAGCTTCAACATACAAGCTTCAACAAAAGAAAAAATTCAAAGAACTTAGTGAAGAAGGCTTTGGTGTATTTAACACAATACGTTGAAATGAAGCAAAGCTTATTTATTGATATCTCTAATAAGTTACAAATATGTACATATACATGAATCAAAATAAACAAATAAGAGGGAGTCTTCACAAAGGTTGCTCAGGAGAAGTCTCAGCAGTCGACAGAGCCTCAAAAAGATAAGCCATCAGAGGGTGATCATTCGGAGCCTCAGTACTGGGCAGAACCCCAGAAGAAGGAGGCACCGAAGGTTGATCATTTGGAGTTTCATTACGCGGTACAGCCCCAGAAGACGAAGGCAATAAAAGCCTTTGGAACAAACCCACAAACCTCTGATGATCAAGTAAAATCTGACCATCAGATTCCTGCAACTGGTCAAGCTTCATCTTCATGTTTGTAGCATAGTCATGTGTGAGCATGTGCAACTGTTTATTCTTATGCTTGAGCCTTCTAATCTCCTGTTTGAGACTTATCACTTTAGCCACCAATGATTCAACTTGGCGGGTTCGAGCAAATAGACGTTGGGCCATATTAGACACAAAACCTGCACATTGAACATTGAGAGCCAAAGAATCCTTAACAGCCAACTCATCAGACCATTTCGAAAGTAGTCTGTTATCTTTGGGAGCGAGAAGGTTCCTGGCCACCACCGCAGCGATCATATCATTCTTTATCACAGAGTCCCCAATGGTAAGAGAACCAGTAGGGGATAAGAAGGATGGGCGCCATATGTTGTCTTGAGGAGGCATGGCTGCTTCTTCACCAAAGTTCAAGTCAAAATGATGATCGGATGGGCCAGACATTTTCAAAAATGATGAAGGAGAAATGAGGTCCAATAAATCTTTCAAGTACGAAAATAAGGGGAAAATTCCTACAAGCAATAACTCTCTGAACGTACTTCTTGCACACAATTGGTGCCCCTATAAAAGAAAAGGCAGCAGAGCCGTTTGTTAAAAAATCGAAGAGGCACCACTCTCCAGATTTCGAGAAGCATATTTTCCTGAGTAAAATATGTCGACAATCCCCACACGCAACATCAACTCATCAGGTACCACAGATAACTTTGCCAAATATCTCTGACAAAGTTTAAACACATAAATTTTGAAGGTCCATCTACCCTACCATTACCCACAAGGGTAAAGGAACAGCACCACTGCTTGATAATTGGAAAGTCCCTATATGTGTCAACCTCCGTGCTCCGTGGCAAGGCAGACTGGCAAAAATGCCCAACCTTTACTCATATCGAGAAAACACTCCCAACATGATTACTTGCTCAAAAATCAAAGAGGCACCGCTCTCCGAATATCGAGAGCCAGACTCCCACCAGGATTGCTTTCTCAAAAATCGAAAAGGCACCGCTCTCCGAATCTCGAGAGCCAAACTCCCACCAGGATTACTTTCTCAAAAATCGAAGAGGCACCGCTATCCGAATCATGAAAGCCAGACTCACAACATGATTGCTTTCTCAAAAATCGAAGAGGCACCGCTCTCTAAATCTCGAGAGCCAGATCCCCAATAGGATTGCTTGTTCAAAAATCGAAGAGGCAACGCTCTCCGAATCTCGAGAGCCAGATCCTCAACAAGATTGCTTGTTCGAAAACCAAAGAGGCACCGCTCTCCAAACTTCGACAGCCAGATTTCCTTGGATAAAATTTGTCTGCAATCTTCACATGCAACATCAGCTTTCTAGATACCACAGACCATTTTTTCAAAGTGCTCTGACAAAGTTAAAACACGTGAATCTTGCAGCTCCCACTACATTACTATGACTGAGAAGGGTAAAGGAAAAACGTTATTACTCATTGTTGGGACAATTCCAATATATGTCGACCTCCATCATCCACAACCAGGCTGACCTGTAAATAAAAAAAATGCTCAACTTTTCTTCACATCCGAGAGGGCATTCTCAGTAGAGTCTCTTGAAATACTTAGCTTATTTTCCCCCTAATAATACCTCTGCAAACAAGCCACACCAGAGCAAAAGTATCTCATATCATCATGGTTAAAAGCAAGAGTATCCCATATCATGCTTTTTCCCTGTCTTTTCCTTTGCCCTTGCTCTTACCTGCAAGACAAGGAGAAAGAAAGCAATCAGTCGGAACCTGAAATCAAACTTCCGATGTTTAACTGATTGCTTGGAACCTTTGCCTAGTTGCTCACCTAGCATTGCTCTCGAGTACTCATCTTCAATTGTTGTCAAGGTCGTGAATTCTTTTGGCAAATACCTCAGAACAGTTGATACAATATTGGCTCTTTACACTGAAGCTGCCAAGCATGGATGAGTCGTTGAGAAGTAGTACTCTGAAGAACCATTCAAATACAAAGGTTGCACACCACTTCTGCGATGCAAAAGATTGAAGCAGAAGGTTCAACGATGAGCTGAAACAGATCACTATAGCACGACGCCCTCCCTACAGAACCGCAAAATCCAAATGGAGGAGTCTAAGTCAAATCCAAGCTCGACATCGTTGCCCTATCCGAATAGCTCGAGAAGTTTTAACAACCTTTCGCTGACACCATCGCCAAAGAGCACAGCCTCGCCATGCCACATCCACAACTTTGTCAACAGCAAAAGTATATCATATCATCAGGGTCGAATGTACTCTAGATTTGATAGACTTGTTTTGACCCTCAAATTCTTGAGTCGGCCTTATACTCTGGAGGAAACCAGAAAACCCTCCAGCCCAGTTCAAGAATAAGCATGTGGAAAGTTACTTCTTCAAAAGCAAATGTATCTCATATCATCTCTTCTCCTTTTTCTTCTCTTTATCCTTCTTGCTGCCTGCAAGATAGGGAGAATGAGAACAATCAGCCGGAACTCGAAACCAAACTTCTGATCTGGGACTTATTGCTTGGAACTCTGATTGCTTACCTTGTCTGTCACCTCTTTCAGCAGATCTCATAGCTCGACGACTTGGGGGACTCCTACTACATGGTTTGTATCGCGCTTGACCAAGCTTGAAACTACAAGTAAGCTTCAAGTGAAATTGATACATTACCTTATGCATCTCCACCGGTTAAAGATACCACCCCTGGATGAAGGAAAAATACTTCCAGAGAAGATGCCATATCTACCTATGAGACAGATAAGGCAAGTGAAAACGATGTCACACTTCTGTACTTAGAAGTTTCGTGATTACTCAGCGGCTTTGATCTTGCATGTCCCCAACCGAGAAGCTTCCCTCACTCGGGAACTTAGAGGAGCACTGTTTGTACCATACTTGACCAATCCCGAAACTACCGAGCACCGGTCAACATTATACCGTCAAGGACCCATAAGAGTTTTCCTCCAACCAGGAGGCCAATCATAGCGCGACACGTGTCAACATCAGTAGCCAATCATAGCACGACACATGTAAACATCAGAAGCCAATCACAACACGACACGTGTCAATATTAGAACCAAGGAAGAAAATGCCGATAATATCGGCGATATTTCGCCGATATTATCGGTTTTTCACGGTAACGATATTTTAATAGGTATCCAATTGGTTTTCGTCTAAATATCGCGATATTTCCGAAACTATCGCGATATTTTCAATAATATCGCGAGATCAAAACCCAAAAATATTTAAAAAATGTTGAGAAGTCTCAACAGATAACTACACTTGATCTTCGCCAAAAGGGCCGAGCAAGGCATGCTTTTCTCAGCTTGGGAATGTGGCTTTTATAGGCATGTGTGCTTGCTCACTGCCCTTGCGTGGGCGATGTGGGATTACAGAAACCAAGCTTGGGAATGTGGCTTTTATAGCCCTGTTTGCTTGCTCACTGCCCTTGCGTGGGCGATGTGGGATAACAGAAACCAAAACGTTTTGCTGCGACTTGAGAGGGCTGGTACATGTGAACTTGTGACTCCAACTAGGTAAGACTTAAGAGCCAGATCTAATTTGGGGCCTTCTATCCTATATTTGTGGACAACGATCAAATGCTAAAGATTAAACAAACATAATATGTTCTACTGCTTAGCAAAAAAAGCTACAAACCCTTTGCTTATCAACAAAAAAAGACAAGTCCTTGCACTAGATATACTTTCAAATTACGTTGAGTAACAACCTGATATATCTATTCGGACGAATTATAAAACAATTGACACACTCTTGGCTTCCAAAATTCAATTCTTTTACTTTATATAAACTTGAAAAAACATAATCGGCATCCAAAGTAAAGTTTAGTCTTATTCAACCTATTGATTTTCAATCGTTAATTGATATACTATAATTTGGAACTTCAACGCCTAGACGCATGCTTATGTGTAAGAAATTTAAAGTGTCAAATTCGGCACATTATTCTTCATCATTTTATTCACTTCCTTTTTTTTTTTTAATATCCTAAATAAAACCTCCCAATATTGTACTAATTAATTATATATAAATGATTATGGTGTGTTTAAACTTCTTTCATTAATTACTACATATTTTCTACACTCACAATGTTTGCCAGCTCGCTATATAATCAACTTAAATCAGTTAAATCCATCATGCAATGCATTTTCTTCTAATTTTTTGTGATAAACTAATAGATACTTGACTAAATAAACATCCTGCAAAGTTTCATTAAAATTTTCCAAGTTTTTCTTACAATTTCCGTGGTTTCCATGTAATTTTTATCGATATCGATATTATCCCAATATTTCCATCGATATTTCCGTGTTTTCGGACTACCGATATTTCCGATATTACCAATATTTTCTTCCTTGATTAGAACAAAGCTAGAAACTCTCTTCTATAAAAGGAGATCATTCTCCCACAATATTTCCTAATGTCATTTGTACTAAATCATTCACTAGTACTCACTAAAGGAGAGTTTGAACCTATGTACTTGTGTAAACCCTTCACAATTAATGAGAACTCATCTACTCCGTGGGCGTAGCAAATCTGGGTGAACCACGTACATCTTGTGTTTACTTCCCTGTCTCTATCCATTTACATACTTATCCACACTAGTGACCGGAGCAATCTAGCGAAGATCACAAACTTAACACTTTCTGTTGTACCAAAGTCCTCATTGATTTTGGGCATCAACAATTGATATGCACTAATTTATTATTATTATTTTATTTTATTTTTTGATCAAAGGTAACATTCACAACAAGAAAAATGCTCAATCCAACACAAAGATTGGAGCCCAAAACAACAAAACACACAACAACAAAACCTAGCAGCCACCCAACATGACGTCCTGCTCCGCTGCCAGAGCGCCGCCACCCAGCATGAGCCCGCACCCCTGGAAGACGTTGGAGATCAAGACACACAAAGCCCCCACATTGAAGATGAAGAAAACTTCATATATTCATGCAACACATAGAGTTCCCATGTTTGATTAATGTCATTCGCAATTCCAATGTATAAAGTGAGTAAACCAACCATTACTTTCCTTTGAACGTAGTATTCTTCAATATTTTATCATGAGCTGGACCGATGATTTACCAAAATTTAGAATTATCATACACGTACTACTACAAATTAACTCATGTTAAAACGTTAATCTATACAAGACAACCTAGAGCAGTAACACGTAGCAATACAACCGTCTTACATAAATCAATATCATGATGAAATATAATAATTCGGCGGCAATGGCGTCCAACATTTTGTTAAGAAAAGAATGTAAGAAGATTTCTAAGGATTCTTGTTGTCAAAATAAACGTTTGCTAATTGGTAGCAATAACTAATTTATAGGTTTTCTAATGTGGTACTCCAAGTATATATGTATCATGTAATTAACATATACTGTTCAGATTGTTGAGCTAATTTATTAATGATGATCACCATAAACCACATTCACATGTATTGGAAGAGAATTCAATCTTAATCGAGTTATATATTCAATTTTTTAAGACAGAGATGAAAAGAGACAAAATCAAATAAATAACTCAAAAGAAGCTAAAGGTTGTATTGTCACTATCAAATAAGGATAATACTATTGCATCTTCTCTTTGGGAATGAGCTCAATTTCCCATTTGCAATTAAAATACATTTATCGTATAAATTTCATAGTCAAAATCGTCCAAGTTTTTAATTTTCATTTGAAGATAATTCCTACAAAGAATTATTATTCAAATCGGGAATTGTAAGTCATCCTAGTGTGTCTCAAATAAATGGATGGTGTAGGTACCAAGTAACATACTAATGGTTCACCGTCCATTTATTTAAAACAATTGGATGATTAAATGATTTTCGATTCAAATAAAAATTTGTATGGATGATCTTCGAGTGAAGACTAAGAAATTAAATGATTCAGATTAGAAAACCTCTACAACGAAAATATGTTACTTGTGTTCTTAATTGGTCTCTCATACTCATAGCCATCATTCATTTGAGACTTTGTGGGACATATTTGTTGGATTTGGCATTAAATCAACATGTTTAAACTAAAACAAGAATTAAACAAGGAGTAGGATATCTTGGATGCAAGATATTTGGATTTGTGTTTCCTAGTTGGTTTGGGATTTGGATTTAGTATAGGATTTGGTTTCCTATATTTTAGGGACTTTGTGTAAACCTATGACATCTATTAGTATAAATAGATGGATGTGGGATAGAGTTTTGTATGTGAAAGTTGTGAGAGGCATAAGTTTGTATACTTGAGAACACTTTGTGTTTGTGAGTTCTCTTGTATTTGTTGGTAATAAATAAAGCTTCCGTTGTTAGAGAGGTACTCCTATATTGGAGGAACTCTGAAACCGTAGTGTTTTGTTTATAGCTTGATTGGTCTTTGGTTTAGTTTATAACAAGTGGTATCAAGAGCTTAGGTTCTTACGTGGGTTGTGATTATCAAGCAATGACAAAGAATGGTGATTCTACCAGTAGTGATGATGTTTAAGAAAAGTTTGGCACTAGTGGAACCAAGACGATGGTTCAGAGTGCTGGGTTTGAAATTGAGAAATTTGATGGAATGAACAACTTTGCTATGTGGCAGTGTGAGGTTCGAGATGTCCTGATACAACAAGGTTTGGTTGTTGTGTTAGGAGACATGTCGTTTTTTATGAAAAAAGAAGAATGGGAAAGATTGAATGCTCATGCATGTTCTACAATTCGGTTATGCTTGGGAAAGCAACAGAAGTATGATGTGATGAACATAATTTCTGCGAAGGAATTGTGAGCTGCTTTGGAGACAAAATATATGAAGAAAAGTGCAGAGAATCGACTGTATCACAAGAGCAAGTTGTATAGGTTCCAGTACAAAGATGGCACGAAGATGATTGGCCATCTAGAAGAGTTTAACAAGCTTTTAGCTGAACTGACAAATCTTGAAGAGATAATCAAAGATGAAGACAATGCCTTGATCCTGATGAACTCATTGCCTAAATCCTATAAGCCTTCGTGACTACTTAGATTTATGGCAGGAAGACAATTAAGTTTGATGAAATCTCTCAAGTGCTCTTATAAATCATGAGGTGAAACACCTTGATAGGCAAGAAAAGAAGAACTCTGAAGCTTTGATGGTGAGAGAGAGATCGAAACAAAGAAAGGTTCGTACAGGAAAAATAGTATGTCGTGTACTAGATGAGTCTCAAAGAATAGGAAGATTGCCCTAAAATCAAAGAAAAGACTAAAAAGAAGAAAGACGACTCATAAGCAAATATGGTTGAAGTCGAGGATGAGGAATTTGTCTATGCCATAATTGCATCGAGCACTGTGGATTATATGAAAGAGTGAATGCTCGACACAGTTCGTACTCATCACATGACTTCTCAAAGACCCATGTACAACTTAAGGAATTGGAAGCATCAAGATTAATAATCATGATGGTGTGATTCGAGAATTGCATTGTGTAAGGTAAGTCCCAATCTGAAGAAAAATTTGATCTCACTAGGCACTCTTTAGTCACAAGGCTATAAGTTTTACTTTGATAACAACGTGCTCAAAGTTGCTAAAGGAGCACTTGTCATAATGATAGGGCCTCGGACTGGCTTACTTTATATGCAACAAGGAAAGACTTTAGAAAATGGAGTGGCTATGGTAGCTAATGAAGTGCAAAGTGATAAAAGTGAGTTGTCTGCATTATGGCACATAAGATTGGGACATGTAGGAGAAAAAACATTGCAATGATTGATCAAACAAGGGTGTTTAAAATGAGCAAAAACTGGAAAGATAGAGTTCTGTGAGCACTGCGTTCTTGGCAAACAAACAAAGGTGAAATGTGGCTCAGCTCTTAATCAAACGAGAAAGATTTTTGACTATGTTCACTCTGATTTTTGGGGGCCTGCAAAGAATGCTTCTTTAGGTGGAAAAAGATGGTTTGTATTTTTTAGTGATGACTACTCTTACATATCATGGATATATATGATGAAACGAAAGGACGAGGTTCTTGAAATCTTCCTGGAATGGAAGAACATGGTGGAGAACAAGACTGGAAAGAAGATTAAGACATTGAGAAGTGATAATGGAGGGGAATATACCTCTGATCCTTTCTTCAAAGTGTGTAAAAATGAAGGGATTACTCGGCATTTCAGTGTTAGACATACTGCATAACAGAATGGGATTGCAGAGAGACTAAATAAGACCTTGCTCGAGAAAGTTTGTTGTATGCTATCTCAAGCTAAGCTGCCAAAGAGATTTTGGGTAAAAGATTTAAGCTATGCATGTCATGTGCTTAATCCACTACCATCAACAGCATAAGAGGGTAGAACACCCATTGAAGTGTGCTCTGGAGAACCAACTCAGGACTACGATAAGTTACGAGTGTTTGGATGCAATGCCTACTTTCATGTGAAGGAAAACAAACTGGATCCACGAGCTAAGAAAGTTGTCTTTATGGGATTCCATAGTGGTGTGAAAGGCTTCAGACTTTGATGTCCCGAGTTGAACAAGATTATAGTAAGTAAGATGTGACATTCGATTAAAGTCACATGAAATTGAAGGAAGATGTTCAGATGGTGGAGCTTGGGGAACAAGTAATTGTGAATTCACAGCCAAGTAAGGAAGTTGTGGAAGAAGAAAGACAAGGTGATAAACTTGAACATGAAGAAAGTGATCACGAAGAAGAAACACCATCAGAAAAACTAAAGATACAAGATGATTGCATAGCCAAAATGAAGGGAAAAAAAGACATATCTTTACCTGCGAGATATAAAGATTGCATGGCCTGCATGGTATATGCATTGCCAGTAATTGTGGCTGAAATTCCCAATAATTTTGAAGAAGCAGTAAATAGTGAAGGAGAGAGTAAATGGCATGATGCAATGGACGATGAAATGCTCTCCCTTCATAAGAATAAAACTTGGAAATTGGTAGAGCTGCCTAAAGGAAAGAAAGCAATTGGCTGTAAATGGGTTTATGCAAAGAAATATGGAATGGATGATAAGAGTTTGGTAAGATTTAAAGCTAGGCTAGTGGCTAAAGGATATGCTCAGAATGAGGGAATAGATTACAGTGAGAATTTTTCTCTTATGGTTAAGCACTCCTCCATTCAAATATTGCTTGCCCTAGTTGCACAATTCAACCTTGAATTGGTACAACTAGACATGAAGACTACATCTTTCATGGTAATTTGGATGAAGAGATTTATATGAGACAACCCGAGGGCTATCAAGTGAATGGCAAAGAAAGATTGGTTTGTAAGCTTAGAAAATCTCTTTATGGGTTGAAGCAATCGCCCAGGCAGTGGTGTTTAAGATTTGACAAGTTTATGAAAGGTCAAGACTATACAATAAGTCACTATGATCACTGTGTTTATCACAAGAAGTTGAAAGATGGTTCGTTCGTGTACTTATTAATCTATGTAGACAACATGCTCATAGCCTCAAGCAATATTTAATATATAGAAAAGTTGAAGGAGCAAATGAGAAGGGAGTTCGAAATGAAGGATCTCGGTGAAGCTAAGAAAATATTGGGAATGGAGATCATAAGGGATAGACAAAAAGGTTTGGTATGTTTGTCTCTGAAGCAATATCTTGAGAAGTTGTTACAAAAGTTTGGAGTAACAAAAGACACTAAACCTATAGGTACTCCATTAGGTGCTCACTTCAAGTTTAGCAGTCAACAATGTCCCAAAACTGATGAAGAAAATATGAAGATGGATGGTATTCCATATGCTAATTTGGTTGGAGGATCAATGTATGCTATGGTGTGTACTCATCCTGATATAGCACACACAGTTGGAATTGTTAGTAGATTCATGCATAATCTTGGAAGAGAGCATTGGAATGATGCTAAGTGGATAGTAAGGTACTTACATGGAATGAGGGAAATGTATTTGTATTGAAAGATATGAGATTCGTCTAAAAAAGGTTGCTACAAAAGATAATTTAGCTGATATGTTGACAAAGGTGGTTAATGCAGCTAAGTTCGAGCACTGCTTGGATTTGCAGTTGAAGCAAGTTTGATTTTGCGATATGGTGGAGCAACGGAAGTTGTTTGATGCCTCGTTATGAATTTCATGCCAAGGTGGAGATTGTTGGATTTCGCATTAAATCAACATGCCTAAAGTAAAACAAGAACCAAACAAGGATTAGGATATCTTGGACGCAAGATATTTGGATTTGTGTTTCCTAGTTGGTTTGGGATTTGGTTTTAGTATAGGATTTGGTTTCCTATATTCTAGGGACTTTGTGTAAACCTATGACATCTATTAGTATAAATAGATGGATGTGGGATAGAGTTTTGTGTGTGAAAGTTGTGAAAGGCGTAAGTTTGTATACTTGAGAACATTTTGTGTTTATAAGTTCTCTTGTATTTGTTGGTAATCAATAAAGCTTCCGTTGTTAGAGAGGTACTCCTATATTGGAGGAACTCTGAAATCGTTGTGTTTTGTTTATTGCTTGATTGGTTTTTGGTTTAGTTTATCACATTACTAAGCAATTTAACTGTTAACACTTAGATCTGAACTTGTACAATTTTAGTCCCTTTTCATCGTGCCAAACTATAACAATGGCTCAAAATTGCTCAGTTTTTAATTGTAAAGATTTCAATGTTTCCTAACATGTCGCATTCTATTGAAAAAGACTCCAAGAAATGCTATTTTAAAGGTGATAAGAATTTATTTAGAAACTATCATCAAGAAAATTACATAGAACATGTGGGGACAGAGCCAGAAGTTTTTTCTAGTGGGGGCAACTGAAAACAACTAAGAAAACCTTATTATAGTATCGTTATATGCATATGATATTAAGGATGATTTCAAATGATGATGTATCACAATTCCAATGTTACAAAAATTTCAATATAATAGTTGAAAGTGGTAAAGTGATGAGAAAAATATATGTCACATCCCAGTCTCAACTTCGCCGTAGCACGATATTGTCCGCTTTGGGCCCCGGCCACACTCTCACGATTTTGTTTCTGGGAACTCACACGAGAACTTCCCAGGGGATCACCCATCTTAGGAATGCTCTAGCCCGAACTCGCTTAACTTCGGAGTTCCAATGGAACCCGAAGCCAGTGAGTTCCCAAAAGGCCTTGTGCTATATGAAGGTGGGCATGTACATATAAGGCACATCACCCCCTCTCCGTTGGTCGATGTGGGATGTTAAAATCTGTCACATCCCAGTCTCAACTCCGTCATAGCACGATATTGTCCGCTTTGGGCCCCGACCACGCCTTCACGGTTTTGTTTCTGAGAACTCACACGAGAACTTCCTAGTGGTCACCCATCCTAGGAATGCTCTCGCCTGAACTCGTTTAACTTCAGAGTTCCAATGGAATCCGAAGCCAGTGAGTTCCCAAAAGGCCTCATGCTATATGGAGGTGGGCATATACATATAAGGCACATCACCCCCTCTCCGTTAGTCGATGTGGGATGTTACAATATAAGTACATGATAGGCGGGAGAGAGTTTTTTCAATTTGAATGGCAGAACAAGAGCACTATTGCTCATATAATATTTGATATAGAATATAAGTAGAATGAATGTATGTTGGATAATGGATACATATCTTTTTTTTAAAGATAACCCGTGTATATTATATAATTGTAGTCTGCAACTAAACAAACGAATTACTTGAGATGGGGCATCTGCCCTCAGTGAGCCTTCATTGGCTTCGTCCATGAGAACATGCATGTGAAGGAAATTTTGTGAAAAACATGTTCATTTGAGCAACATCTATAGCATGAAATTAACAAATTAAAGGCGGAATCATGCTTGTATGCACTCAAAACAAAACATTACCCATGAAATTCAAAGCCTAGTAGTTAGGTGAACCAAGACTCAACTCAAAACAAAGTGAGTTGAGAAATTTATACCTTTGTAGATTCCTCTTTGCATAAGCAAAGGATAATCACCCAAGAGATAGGGCCTTCATTCCTTGCTTCTTAGCTCCATGGATTTGGATGGAAGAATTGGTTTCTCCACGTTCTCAAAGTTGAGAACCTCTAAGTCTCCACACCAAGGAAGGATTGATGAAGAAATGAGTGACCTAGAGGAAGTAAGATTGCTAGCTATGTTCCTCTAGGGTGGCCGGCCTCTTAGAGAGCAAAGAGAGCTTTTGTTCTCATCTGTTCTCCCAAAAGAAACCCTAATGAAGAAAAGGCTATAAAGTCATATTTATACCTTCCTTCATTGGAGTGGCAAACTTGTAATAAGTCCAAAACCCACTCCATTATCAATATGGCCGGCCATAGGGTTTTATTGGGCTTTTTGGGCCTTTGTGAATTATTAGTCATTAAGTTGTCATACAACGTAAGTCAATGGGCTTGATGTTCGAAGCCCATTGGGCCTTGAGACCCAAAACTAACCCGTGGTCTTTTAACGAACTTTATTCGTTTGATTAATTAACATATTAATTAATATTTGCCATAAATAATTAAACCATTTAATTATCCTTACTCATCTCCTTTGTTTCTTCAATCTCTACCTTACACGGTGTACGATCCATTTGGTTCCTTTTAGCGAGGCAGTGGACAATTAGAACTCTTTCAAATCGATTGTGAATTGAAACTTACTTTCAATTCTCCCTTTAGTGTTTATACACGTTTAGGGCTTCCACAAACCATGAGTGACACCTAGCAGTATGTCATGGTTACCCAAGCTAATCAAAAGAGGTGGAGAACCTATTCAGTTTAGGATTACAATGCAATACGGTCTTTCTCTAATACAATACTCTTGACCACATTGTTTGGTTTGATAGTTTATTCATGTCTACTATCTAATAAGATTCATTTACTTATATGATTACTTTGAATGTGATTTGGAACTTCCTAAATCTCATTCATACTCTGGCCAGAGATTCTTAATCATATCATAGAGTATTCTCCCTCAAACGGTTTGAAGGTTAGAGATCCCTTGTTGCGCATTCACTGCCTCCATGGCTAAGTGGCTTAACCCCAACTATGTCGTGGACACCCTCTGATGGAGTGACTTTGACATAGTCAAAGATCAAGGACTTAACCACAAGACAACTATGATGCCTCAGGTCAAATGACTACTTTGCATTATCCCAACCATGAGTTCTCATGTGACATGAGTATGAGAAATCCTCGTTGATCGTGTTCAGTGAACTCATTCGCTATTGAGCACCTACATGCTTGTCTTGGTGTCAATCACACCAATGACTCGAGACCAGTCACTCTCCCTGAGAGAAGACACAACACGTACTGATCTTATCGGACTGTCAATGCCCAATTGGCAATCCTATGATCAGGAACGTTTAGGATATGTATAAGAAAGAGAATGGTCTCATAAATCTAACTTGTTTAAATTACATTCTCCTAATTACATATTCCTTGGACTTGTCGTTTTAAGCATATAACATTTATATGAGACGGCTTAAAACAATAATTTTTGCCCTTGATATTAAACTAGATTAGTTTAACATGTGAAATGTCCATAAAGTATCATCATATGATTGGTTTTAGGGCACATTTCCAACAACATGTCGAACATAACCAAGAGGTCACACACGCCAAAAAAAATCCCGCATAAAAATGCTTGGTCAACTTGTCATTAGCGATTAAATTTCCATTTCAACTAATAATTGTTAAAAGCAAATATCTTTCAAAATCAAATAGAGCTAACCTACGTTAATGAACCATAGTTCCAACAAAATTTGCCACATATTATATTTCTAATTGTTAGTTAGTCCTAAACTAGGTCGAATGAGTTTTAGTGAGTGGTAATCGACTTGATCGAGTAGCTCTTTTTTTTTTTAATACATACGATATTATCTACATTAAGGAGTAGGGGAGTGGGCTAAACCATCACAATGAGCTAGTCATAATAATTTGATTCGAATTCGTCTTTGACAAAAATCGAATCTAAGACTTCACTTACAAATGAAGAAGAAGACACTAGACTGTAGTACCTACTAAGTGGTATCTCTTATTAGATGCCTTGAGTCATGCGTGGTCATGTTGCGTGAATTCATTACCTATGAAGTTATTGTTTTTCTTTGTAATGTCGTATGGGTCAATTCCAACATGATCCTCTCCAGATCCTTTTTGTGAGGATCCTAGAGATCCGTGAATCGTGTCCGTTCATCATATGTGACATCCTACATCACCCAGGGGAATGGATCATGTAAGCCTTATATGTATATTCACATCTCTACCTAGCACGAGGCCTTTTGGGAGCTCACTAGCTTCAGGTTCCGTAGGAACTCCGAAGTTAAGCGAGTTCGCGCGAGAGTAATCCCAGGATGGGTGACCCACTAGGAAGTTCTCGTGTGAGTTCCCAGAAACAAAACCATGAGGGCGTGGTTGGGGCCCAAAGCAGACAATATCGTGTTACGGCAGAGGCGAGGCCAGGGTTGTGGTGGGGGCCCGGATCGGGATGTGACAATTTGGTATCAGAGCCAATCCATGGCCGGAAGTGTGCCGACAAGGACGTCGGGCCCCTAAGGGGGGGTGGATTGTAACATCCCACATCGCTCAGGGGAATGGATCATGTAAGCCTTATATGTATATTCTCATCTCTACCTAGCACGAGGCTTTTTGGGAGCTCACTAGCTTCGGGTTCCGTAGGAACTCCGAAGTTAAGCGAGTTCGCACGAGAGCAATCCTAGGATGGGTGACCCACTGGGAAGTTCTCGTGTGAGTTCCTAGAAACAAAATCGTGAGGGCGTGGTCGGGGCCCAAAGCAAACAATACCGTGCTACGGCAGAGGCAGGGTCCGGGTTGTGGTGAGGGCCCATGTCGGGATGTGACATCGTACCTCGTGCGGTCAGAAATTATCAGGTACTGTTTGTTTTTAATTTTAAATAAAAATATTTAAAATAATTTCTGACCGCATGATATACGATGAACAGACACGATTCACGGATCTTCGGGATCCTCACAAAGAGGATCCGGCGAGGATCCGACTTTAGGTCAATTAACAACAATGTTACTTGCACTGTATATAGAAGATAAAGAGTACACTTACTAATAGAATTATAACCTAATAAATCATAGCGATCTTTCATTACGTGTTTTTCTTTTTTCTTTTCACTAGTATGTGGAGTTGTGACATATGCACCCTTGAGATGTAGTTGTTATTGGCAGGCGGATCTTTTGAATTATGAAAGTTCTTATGAAAATGGTTTGGGTTAAGTTTATTTTAATAAAAAATCATGATATAACTTTATTTAATGAAAAAAAATTAAATATTAATGAAAAACCCTTAAATTTAAATAAAAATTACAAAAGAACTTAAAATTTTAATGAAAAATGACACAATTTAATATAAAAAATTATAATAAAAAAAAAGACCTGACATGTGGGGACCCATGCGTCCATCACAGATAATATTTACGAAACTGAACAATATTTATTGGTCCAGTTTAGTAAATAGTGCCTAGTTCTTGGTCATGTTTCATAAATATTGCCTAGTTATTGGATCCAGATTCATAAATAATGTATAGTAATTGGTACAGTTTCATAAATAGTCTCTTTCTTAGTCCGATTTCATAAATAGTGCCTATTGATTGGTCCACTTTCACAAATAGTGCCTAGTTCTTGATCATATTTCATAAATAGTGTCTAGTTCTTACCCCAGTTTCATAAATAGTTTCCACCTATTGGTTTAGTTTTAGAAATAATGCCTAGTTCTTGATTTCGTTTCATAAATAGTGTCTACTTATTGGTCCAGTTTTATAAATAATTGGTCCAGTTTCATAAATAATGTACACTTATGATCAAGTTTTATAAGTAGTGTCTAATTCTTGGTTCAATTTCATAAGGTTTGAAACTTAGACTCTTTTTTGTCCTGTAAAAGCACCCATTATGCTGAAAACGATGAACCCGGAAGTGATCATTTAGCTCAAAACCTTGAGAAGATTATGTTCTCAGTATTTATATTTAAAAATATGTTTTCAATTACCAAATTAAAATTCCCTCACATTTTTTACATACCTACAATAATTAAATGTAACTCTCCATCCAATTTCTTGAGCTTGGCTGTCATCTTCGAGAAATTTTTCCTTGTGCTCGTAACACAAGTGGTACACCACATGTTATTATGTAAGTGGTGTGAAATTTTATTTTTTATGTTATTAATTTTTTAACAAAAGAATCTCACTACTTGTATAAAGACACGTGGTGTACCACCCTGTATTCCAGGCATATTGAAATATCTCCCGTCAACTTGACAATTATTGGGAAACAACACCACAAAAATAAAACTGGGAAATGTAATTCAATTCGAAACCTTTTTCTTATTGTAAGC
This sequence comes from Malus fusca, assembly GCA_035220775.1. NCBI lineage: Eukaryota > Viridiplantae > Streptophyta > Magnoliopsida > Rosales > Rosaceae > Malus > Malus fusca. Next base: position 30,411,484 of record CM069069.1, read on the forward strand.
AAAAAATAAATAAAAAATAAAAATTTCTTAATGATAGTTGACAACGGGAGAAAAAAGGAGTGGAAGGGGGGTGTGGGGTGGTCCCGACTGCCATGCTTAGCGCAAGCACTAAGCAAGTAACCCCAAAGTATCATGAATGTAGAGCGCCAACTATAACAACTGTGATGCTGTGGCGTAACAAAAAGACATAAATCTATGAAGTAGCTTAAATCGTTTCAAGGGTGCGGTTTGGAACCCAGTAACTTTACACCTAGCGGGAGACGTGGAATAGCATAGCTATGATCAATTGAAGAAGAAAAGAAATGGATTGCAGGGGGGGTACACACACCTAGCGCAAGTTGTGTTTTTTATGTTTTTTTTATTTTTTATTTTTTTTCTTTATCATTAAATAAATTTAGTAGATGATTTTTTATTAAGATGCAAAGATTTGAAACCCTTTTTATTAGTTTTCCTTAAATATTACAACTCCCTTCTTTTCTCTCACCAAATCCTCTTAGTGAGCCCTGTAAAAAAAACATAAACTTGGGTTAGTTGCTAATTAGACTTGGGTTAGTTGGTAATCAGAAACTAACCCAATATGATCAATAAACATGGTACATGAGCAACAAGAGAAAACGAATTGAACTTACTTGAAGCAATCCATGTTATTAGAAATGCGAAAACTCAAGTGCAGTTGGCATTTGGTAGGAAAATCCTGGATGCGAGAGGCATTGAAACTAACGTTGGTCCAATAAGACAAGTCCTCAATGCATTTGCATATTATCTCCGGACCACCTTCATGATGTGAAAATTAACTTAACATACAAATTAAACCCTCTTGTTGTCAATTGTAGTAAAGAATGTAAGTAGGGATCGTTCTAGGGCGGGGATTAGGAGGGATTGCTAAAACACTTGAAACTGACTTAAAAACGTAAAATTAAGTTTAAAACACCAAACTAGACTCAAAAGATGCAATACAAACTAAAAAGACTCAAAACTAGTTTAAAAGACTCAAAACAGCTTAAAATAATGAATTGGACTCTAAACTGACTCTAGGGATGGTTGTGGATGAAATTAGGTTCTAACTTGACTCAAGACACTTAAAAACACAAATCAAAATAGATTTTGACTAATAAAACACTTTAAAGTAAAGGGGGATTTGATTTTGACGAATTTGAAAACAAAACAAACAGATTGTAAACTAAAACAGATTTTGGACGAATTTGGGTAAACTATGGATGATGGGCTAGCTAGAGGGTTCTTCTCCACACATGACACACTTGCACATAAACCAATTTTCAGTTGTTCTTTCGATAAATCATGAAACTCAACACCCCAGATTAATTAGGTCCGCTTAAATTAACGTTCAAGTTCTCCTTAAGTTATTGAATTGGATGGGAAAGCGCATAACAATTCAAAGCATTCTTCAAAAGTCTTTTACGTGAACAACACAATAAAGATACAATCAAAGATCTTTAAGCATCATGAAAACTATAAGTATTGACGAGGCATTCGTTACTATGATGAGCATGAAACTCCTGCCAAGAATTCATTTAACGCGATCGTTTATAAGCGACCTCCACTACGTATGAATATAAGTTTGTAACTATTAGGTGAAACTCCCTTATACTCTAGCATCATATTCATGCATGCAAACTAAGTGTGCACTCTTAATAAACATACACGAATAAGTTATCAATCAAGCAGTTAAACAAATTGAATTCACAACTTATGAAATCACAACTGAAGGTAATCAATTCATATTGCAAGTATGTTCATGGCTTTGAATTCCCCCTAACTAAATAGGGGTTTAGCTACTCATAATTGCAACAAAATCAGAAAATAACAAAGTAGACATTGAAAGCAAGAATGAAGTACACCTAAAACGCTCCAAAGTTTCAAGCTTGAAACGCCAAGAACCTTCTTTTTCACCACCTTGTTGCAGCACAAGTATCTAAGGATGTGTATGGATATATGGAAAGGTTATGAATGTATTTAGGTTGGATGGATGCCACGGCAAGGGGAAGGGAATGTATAGAATTGTGTTTGATTTTTGGTTGGATGAGTGCCACGGCAAGGGAATGGAATTGTATGTGTTTTTGGGATGTGGGAATATATGGATGAATGTAAGGTCTTTGGATGGATCTCCCTAGTTATGGTGAAGGGTGGATGTATTTATAGGCTAGGGAGAGGACCACCATCTAATTAAGGTGGTAGTGGTTTATGTTGTGGTAATGAGTGAATGTAATGGGTGTAGTGGATGAATGTTGTGGTAATGAGTGGATGTAATGGGTGTAGTGGGTGAATGTTGTGGTAATGAGTGGATGTAATGGGTGTAGTGGATGGATGTTTAGGTAATGAGTGGATGTAATGGGTGTAGTGGGTGAGTGTTGTGGTAATGAGTGGATGTAATAGGTGTAGTGGGTGAGTGTTGTGGTAATGAGTGGATGTAATAGGTGTAGTGTGTGAGTGTTTAGGAAATGAGTGGATGTAGTGGTAGGTGAATGTGTTGGGTGAAATGAGTGGATGTAGTGGTAGGTGAATGTGTTGGGTGAAATGAGTGTGTTAAAATGGTTATTTATAGGGAGAGGATGATGCACAAACTTCAAATTTCGTCCATTCCTTTTGCTCCAAGCATATGCTATCCATTCCATGCCCAAAAATGCTCCAAAATGCTTCAAAATGCACTTCTTTGCCACATTAACCCTTTGGACCTACAAACACACGAAAATAGCTTAAAATACTAAAATAACTATGAACTAACAACATAAATGCCAAGAAACAAGCTAACTAAGTCGCATAAATACGCTCATATCACTTCATCGTTGTCTTGCCATCGCATTTAAAGTCTTGAGGGAGTCACAGCACTGCTTCCATAGTTCAGAAGACAATCCCCCGACAAACGTCATGCAAGAGCTGAACTCAGTAAACACATTGGCACAATACAAGGCCGTCTGAGCCTTTGCAAAGCAAGATAACAGTGGCAATTATAGTACTGGAAACCCCTAAACAGCGTGCTCGAGCCATCACTCTACTTAATTATAATTTGTATATATAATCCAATCCCTAAATCTATATGGTACTTTTGAGTTTTTATCGATTGTGATGAATGATGCGGCTGGCTAAGCTATTTATAGTACTTAAACAGCAGTGAAGCTGGTAGAAAATAGAGTTAACATATACATCACAATTTATTCACTTCAGCAATTTCGGCAGCAGTAACTGGTTAGTTTGTTAATTATGTAAATAATAAATTACCATGCTTCAGGCATGACCGAAAATTCGCGCTGAAAAAAGACTACAATGGCTGTACAGGGCCGGAGCCTATTCTCATCAGCTCCTTGAGTTGCTTCCTTAGCTCTGGAGGAGAGGGGCTGGGTTGGAAGTTTGCAATTTTTGGGCGCAAAGCTGATGGTTCCAGCTCTAAATTATGGTCCACCAGCCTTCTTGGTGTAAGGGCAATGGCGGAGCTAAGAATTTTTCATCGGGTGGGCCAGCTTAAAGATTTAAATCTTTATAAACAAAGAAACATGATATTGCATTTTCCACTGTATCAACTAGCTCAAGAAAATATTTTCACAAGGTGAGCCAAGAATTTTTCTTTATTAAACAAATACGTGTTAAAATTCAAACAAATACAAACTTGAAACATATATGTAGAAGAAGCAATGAGAAAAAGGATGTAAGAAAAAGAGATAGTTTGTAAACTATATTATATAATTTTATGTAATTAAATTGAGAGAATTAGAATTAGTGACTAAATATATGGTGGGCTAGCTACATCCGAAAATCAATGAAAATTAAATGTAAATTTTTATTTTTCACCAAAAGCTACCTGAGTTATAGCCGATGGCAGCCTTTAACATGGCTCTGCCATTGTGTAAGGGTCTTCGACACTCAAGCATGACACTCAAAATCTCTTGTCGGGATCGTGGAACTATTGTATTATACGATTAGAAAATTCTCAAAGCCTTTGCGTCTACTGTTTCTGTGACAAATATTGACCATACATAACTTATAAAGACAACACTTTTCAAAGGAAAATGAATATGTAGAGCTCTGGATTCCATTTGAGCCGACCTCTGAGTTTCAATCGTCGACGAGTGGATCTCCACGTGTGAACCACTAAATGGGGTTCAAACATGAGGGGGCGTGTTGGCTATCCCACATCAGTGGAGAAAGTAAAAATAGTAACTTTAAATATGATTACCACACTCTAACTAATACTGGGGCATTTTGTGATAAAACTCCACACCTGACGAATTAGGCAATGATAATTACCAAGTTAGGGACACTGTCGGTGTCGTTAGAGTGAGGCTCCCGGGTCCGTCGATCTAAAAAATCCAACAATATAACCCAAAATAAGTTATCTCGAGATGACGAGTCAAAACTTGAACCTAAGAAAACTCATTCTTTAGCCTTTTCTTGATCCAGTTCCAGTGCAAAATTGCAAGTTTCCAAATTGGGAAGTTCATTCTTTCTTCTAGGTGATGTCACAACTGAACATATTTGGGGACAAAGAGCCAACAAAGAACTTCATGTACATTCTGTTTGGGTTAATATTTGAACCTTGGGCTGCAAGTATGTAGAAACCCAAAGATGCCAATTAAAAGAAGGCTTGCCCGAAGCCCAGCATCAAGCCCAGAGACAAATTGGCGCCTTCCCATTAATGCATAGGCCATGTGCCTATGATTTAAATGTCAAGTGATGGGGACTAACTCACAATCAACCAAAAAGCATTTTTCAGTGGCAATACAAGTAAAAAGCTGATGACTCACTACCGTTCAAGTGCTTTCGGGTAAGAGTAAAGTCACTGCAGTCGGGCTAATCTACCTATATATATATTTTTTTTTTCTATTAGATATTTTAGGTATTTTTTACATGCTTGACTCCTCAGTTTTAGGGTTTTAGAAAATAAATGACTCCTTAGTTTTAGGGTTTAGGATGTTCAGTTTTTTTTTTTTTTTCTAACTCTTGCACAACTTCGAGCAGCCTTGATATCTTAGTTTTCTTCTTCTCTTCAATGCACACCTCCCTGGTTATAAGGGGATCTTATAACCAGAACCATACTTTTGAGTTTTGAGTTTTTTGTTTAAGCATTAGTCGCTACAATTGAATTTAGACAATTATATTAGTTAGACTTTTGAGTTTGTGAACTTATAACTATTTGGATTATGTTTGCTGACAATTGTTGTTGGTTTATTAAGTTTTGATTTGATTTCCATTTTAATTTTTTAAGTCATGATTATGTTGGCTTATCATCAATTGAAAAATAGCAACAACAACTTCTTTTTCTCTTTTCTGGTTTGTTGTTTACAAGTTGGTGCATGGTCTTGAGCTGTTGTTTTTTGTACCTTATTTGCAAACTACCGGTTGTGCCATTTACCAACCGAACCAACTAATAATTTTGGCTCAACCAATTTTTGGCAACAGCAAGAAGACGATTGGCTAGCGGTAACTGATTTTCGGTAATTATGTATATGTGGCTAGGAAGTGGCACAAGGAATTTTGCACGGTTTGCCAGTTGAACCCAACCCTAGTTGTGTGAATGCTGGGTTCAAGCTACTCATGATCCGATTACGGGTAATGAGATGCACTTGCGAGAAGTGTGGAGGACGGTTCATACCTTGTTTTGTGAGAAGATTGGCGCTAGAAGAATGGATCAATCTTTTTCTGCTCGTTGGAAAACACTCAACCAATCGCTTACCAGTTGGAGAGACGCAAACGCTCAAGCTCTTTCTAATCGTCGAAGTGGCGAAAATTTAGTGAATCAGGTGACAATATTTTATTTATTTATTTGTATTACAACCAAATTGACATTAATTAATTTAATTATAAAATTGTCTTCTCCCACATTTTATAAACACTTCGAGCACAAGCTTGGTACAATGCAAAAAACAAAAACAAATCATTCAATCATTCGGAATGTTAGAATGTTGGAATGTTGTAAAAAATTGTCCTAAATACAGAATTGTGCCAATCGGTCCAGAACTTGTCATGCACAGTGTCCCTATACGCTATCCGCCAGAAGTAGACTCGCACCAATAGGAAGGCGATAAATTAGAAGTGCCAGAAGCGACCCCTGAATGAGTGCTGGAACCAACCCCTCATTCACTAAGGCCTCAAGGTAAAAAGGCTGCAAAAAAAAAAGGAGTTCTTCCAGAAGTAAGTATACAAAATATATGGAAGAACTTGCTCGCCAAAGTGAACTAAACTTGTTGCGGGACGTGGCTAGAGATGAAGCTAAAGTTGTGAATATACAAGCAATCGTAGCGGCTATTGAGAAACGTGATGTGGCTAATGAGAGACAACAAAAACTACTTAGGCAAGAAAGGGAGATGCTTAGAGAAGAAAGGATGACTCAAGAAGATCGTGACACTATGAACAAGCCTCTAGAAGGAATGTCTTTGAATCCTAAATACTTTTAAAGATCGGAAAAAGAGGACGTGGTGCGAAGGAATCATGCAAGAAACGAGGGAACAAGTGGAGGGGGTCCTAGCAACAGAGATCCTAGCACCACAGATCGGTATGGAGGTCACTAGGAAATTCAGCACCCATAATCTTCCATTCACTTTGGGTTGTAATTTGTATTTATTTTGTTTTGTATTTTATGTAATGCCGTATTTATTTTTAGTACTTTATGTAATTTCATATTTGTTTTTTGTATTTAGGTAATTTCGAAAATCTATCCACAAAAATTGTACTTTCGGATAATGACACGTGATGTGGCAAAATTGGTTAAAAATCCTATCCAAAATTAAAATTATTTTTTTAAAAATTATTTTATTAAAAAAATTAATACGAATTGTCTAGGCAATTCAGTTTAGGAGTGCAGATGCACTTGGACAGTTATCATTCATTACAAGCAATTACTATTTATTTAGATGGGTTGGATTAACTATTGCCAAGGGGTTTTTAGGGATGGAAATGTTGTTACATGGTGGAAAGGTATTACTAATTCCATGACACATGGACAATATGCCAAACCCAAATGGTTTTACTAATTCGACTGATTGGTAAAAGACATTATTTTTATACCATATAAAACTCAAGCAACACATTTGACTAAACATTAAGGAAAATAATAGGAACTTTTTTCATCTCACTAAGTTGGCCTTCAAAGCACAAAACCATGTAATTTCTTTTATTTAAGTCTAAAATATCACAAGAAAATATAGTCTTCGAGATAAAATACACAATACAATTTGTACATCATCAGTTAGATTGTGATATCTAAAATAGTTGACACTGTAAGATTCAGTACTTTCTAGATGAGTGTATAGGTGGAGTTTGGATACCCTGCTTATATTTCCATGCTGATGTTGTGATCAGGTCAAAAGCTACTAAAGCCTAAATTAAACATTAAAATGATCTCGTTTCTGTTATAACATCGTCAGGATATTGAGGCCTACAAAAATTGGTAAACAAGGATTCGTATCGGTGTTTCACAATTGAATGGCATACATACTTGACATTGTTAACGATTCCGAGCACATACTTTGTTCCTCGCCTCTAAGGGATGTGAAGTAAACAAATGTAAACTATCAGTAAGACCATTGATTTATGAATTTACACTAGAAGAATTATGGCTGTAGGACATCAATGTTTGCACACTATCTGCAATCCGTGACTATAGACTAGGGATGGGCAACAGTTATGGTGGGCGGGTAACCGCGGTTATTTACCCATAACATCAATGTTTGCACACTATCTGCAATTCGTGACTATAGACTAGGGATGGGCAACGGTTATGGCGGGTGGGTAACCGCGGTTATTTACCCATAACCGTTTATGCTCATACCCGCATAACCGTTTACCCGTTGGGTAATTGTCAAAAAGGTTATACTCATACCCATAACCGTTTATAAACGGTTAACCGTACCCATAAACACATACACATTTAAACGTAACCGTTTAATACCCGTTTACCCATTTACCCTTTTTAACCCGTTTATCTTCTCTCTTTTTTTCTTTTTTTTTTTTTTTTTTGGGAATTTTCATGAAAAGGGCTTAGACTAAGTTTATTTTAATAAAAAATCATGCTATAACTTTATTTAATTAAAAAGACTTAAATTTTAATGAAAAAACCCTTAAATTTTAATAAAAGGGACAAAAGAACTTAAATTTTAATGAAAATGACATAATTTTAATATTAAAAAAAATTTTAAAAAAAATCTGACACTCAGACTCATGTCCTCACACTGTTTATGAAACTTTTACACTGTTTATGAAATTTATGACACTGTTTATAAAACTTACTGCACTGTTTATGAAAACTTATGACACTGTTTATGAAACTTACTACACTGTTTATGAAACTTATCGGTAATGTACCACTGTGTTGTGTTTGTAACCTGGCCCACTCTGTTTTCTTCCCTTTTTCTTTCTTCTTTTCCTTTTCCCCCGTGAACACTCCAGAACTCTCTCTCTTTTCGAACTTTCTGCCTTCTCTCTAAACCACCATAGCCAAAAAGAACTCCAAGCACCATCACCACAAATTCCAATTTAATTGAGACCCCAAACCACCAAAATACAAGACATGTGCAAGCTGGGGATAACTATGGTACCATTGCATGTTAAATTCGGTAATGGGAAGTAGGATAATCCAAGCAGGGGTTCTCGGTGAGAGTTGCTCTAATGGAATCAAGCTACAAACCTTGAAAAGAGGAGGTAAAATTAGCTTGGTTTTGTTGTAATATGTTGCTAGTAATGTCTTCTAGCATCTTGGATCAAATCTGGGTTTGAAATAGTTTTAGGTGGACCACCCTCCTACGTTCCAGTGCGACTGCTTCAGAAGCTACATGAGTTTTTGGGCACGATGGGACGCTTCGTCGAACCGGCAACTGATCTATGAAATCCTTGAGGCTTATAAGGAGAGGTTGGCGGAGAAGAAGAGAAGCAGAAACTCAAAGGTGAAGAAAGAGAGAAGGAAGGCTAACAAGGGCAGTGGACAGCGTCGCTGGCTCTGATCCTCTTGTTCCTTGTCGCCAAGCTCGTCGCCATGGCGATTGCTGGCCGGGAATCAAAGGCGAAGTTCGGGGAGGGTGGGGATGCAGACGGTGAAGGAGTTGGTGCGGAGGAGGTGAGCTTCGAAGAGAAGAGGCTGAAGCACCGAACTTTTGTTATGTATTTTTTTTATTTTTTTTTTCTCTTGTCCTTATCATTAAATAAAGTTAGTAGGTGGTTTTTGGTTAAAAATCAAAGTTTTGAAGCTATTTTCATTAGTTTTCCTTTTATTTTTACCATTATCTCTTTTTCACCCGTTTATATGTTTTTTAACAACTTGAAAATTAAAAAAGTTGTCATAATTATTTTTTTTTACAATTAAACACTGTTATAATTATATTCATCATACATTTCCGTATTTTAATTTTTTAAGTCCTTGTACCATTTCAATAATTGAAATAATAGTTCACAGACAATAATATAATATTTGCTAAGTATTCTTGTATTACGAAAACTGTTTAGAAGACAATATTCTTGAATTATTTAACGTATAATGTAAAGTATTAACATAAGATAGTGGTGGGACTTAATCATCGTCGAGGGAGGAGACGGCGTGCCACGGTGGTCCACTGGCGGCCATAAGAGAGAGTGAGTGTGAGTGGTTTGGGAGATTTTTGGTGAGGTTGTCAATTTCATATGTACTGGCAGGGGATGCAATGCAGGTTTGAATTTAAGAAGCTTCCCTCTTTTGGCGCTGATGTGTGCTAATGTTGAGTGTTTATATTTATTTCTTATCTTAAACAAAGCGATAGATAATTCGAACTCATAATCTCGAGTATCATACTACAATATAACACTTTTAATCAATTGAGTTACAAGTTCTTCCATAACGTTGAGTGTTTTTAGATGAACGAGCTACATTATATTATAATTAGCTATATAAACCATGCACTATAGTTAATAACATTGATCTAAGTTTTGTCTAATAGAGAACATGGTTTGTGTTAATACATATATAAAATAAATGGGTAAACGGTTATCCGTTTATAATCGCGGTTAATACCCATAACCACCCATTTAAATTTCACAGGTAAACGGTTATACCAGAACCGTTTATTTATCTAAACGGTTACCCATAATCGTAACAGTGAAGTTTAAATGGACGGGTAATCACAGTTATTCATAAACGCGGGTATTTTACCATCCCTACTATAGACGTAGATAAAGCACTGTTAACATTTTCTTTGGTGTCTTTTCAGTTAAATGCCACCGAAATGAGAATGAAAAGTCATTCTCTAAATGTGGGAGTCCATATTAAAAGAACGATTTTCTCTTAAAATGCCACCGGAATGCTCTCTATAAATCCAATCATGTGGCCGCGTAGGTGACGGGGAGGGACGGACGGAGGTGGTGCTGGCGCTCGCCGGAGTGGGCGAGGTGGTGATGGTGGCGTCTGTGCAGTGAAACAGGGAGAGATCGAGGGAGCGCGATGTAGCTCTCGTTTTCTTGTTGTTCGCCGTTAAACATGGCGACGGTGGTGGTCTCGGTGTGGATTCGATGGAGAGAACGAGGAGAGGTTTAGAGAGAGACGTGTTGCATATAGAGAGTAGACATGGCAGTTTTTGACACGACACGGTGACACGACATGAAAACGACACGAAAATAACGGGTTTCAGGTCAACACGATAACTTATCGGGTCACTATCGGGTGACCCGTTAAGAACCCGTTAATAACGGGTGACCCGTTAAGAACCCGTTAATAACGGGTTCTTAATAGGTATACACGCGGGTAACACGTGGGTAACCCGTTTCGACCCGTTAAGAAAAAAATTATTTTAATAATTTTAAAGTTTAATTACTAAAAGATTTATTATAAAATACAATAGTCATATTAATATATACAATATATTCTATATTAAATATATAGTTTTGTATTATTGTTCTATATAAATTATAAAAAAATAAAAAAAAGTTTTAGTCATTATTTATTTTTATTATGAAAGTTCCTTATTATCATTACTAGGATAAATTTTACATAACATATTCTTATCCAAAATTAAAATATACTAGTATAGTATTTGTATATGCAAGAACTAAGAAGACATATATACAAGTATGAAAAATGTGAAAGAATATATAAACACTCGTGATTTATCATTATTCCTCCACGAATAGATAATTGTTACACTTATATTATCGTTTAGATTTTTAAAATCCTTCAAACCCTCATGAAGAATGTTTTTTATTTGAGGGCAAAATTAATAAAATTAATAATAATTACTGTAGAAGTGTAAAAAATGTAAAAATATATATATACAATCACTCATATATAAAAAATGTAAATACTTTAAATTAAAGATCAAATTTATTCATTACATTCTTATAGGGTCGAGGAGTGTATATGTACAAAATCATCAAAATCAGAGCTAAAATAACCGTTAAATTGTGATTTTTCGTTTATAACCGTCGAAAACTTTTGTTCCGTTACGTAATCTCTGAATGTTTGTTTTTTACGATTTTTTACGTTTGCAATCTCAGAATGTGTACAAATAAGTTTGACGGTTGGATCGTTGAAAAAATTTTCGTAGAATGCATATTGCATCAAAACGGTAGATTAAACAAACACTTAGAGTTAATATTATACTTCTATTAAGTATAAAATAAGTTTTTGTGGTATCCACTAGTGTAAATACTTTAAATTAAAGATCAAATTTATTCATTACATTCTTATAGGGTCGAGGAGTGTATCTGTAAAAAATCATCAAAATCGGAGCTAAAATAACCGTTAAATTGTGATTTTTCGTTTATAACCGTCGAAAACTTTTGTTCCGTTACGTAATCTCTGAATGTTTGTTTTTTACGATTTTTTACGTACGCGATCTCGGAATGTGTAAAAATAAGTTTGACGGTTGGATCGTTGAAAAAAGTTTCGTAGAATGCATATTGCGTCAAAACAGTAGATTAAACAAACACTTAGAGTTAATATTATACTTCTATCAAGTATAAAATAAGTTTTTGTGGTATCCACTAGTGTAAATACTTTAAATTAAAGATCAAATTTATTTATTACATTCTTATAGGGTCGAGGAGTGTATCTGTAAAAAATCATCAAAATCGGAGCTAAAATAACCGTTAAATTGTGATTTTTCGTTTATAACCGTTGATAACTTTTGTTCCGTTACGTAATCTCTAAATGTTTGTTTTTTACGATTTTTTATGTATGCAATCTTGGAATGTGTACAAAATAAGTTTGACGGTTGGATCGTTAAAAAAAGTTTCGTGGAATGCATATTGCGTCAAAATAGTAGATTAAACAAATACTTAAAGTTAATATTATACTTCTATTAAGTATAAAAAAAAGATTTTGTGGTATCCACTAGTGTAAATACTTTAAATTAAAGATCAAATTTATTCATTACATTCTTATAGGGTCAAGGAGTGTATCTGTAAAAAATCATCAAAATCGGAGCTAAAATAACCGTTCAATTGTGATTTTTCGTTTATAACCGTCGATAACTTTTGTTCCGTTACGTAATATCTGAATCTTTATTTTTTATGATTTTTTACGTATGCAATCTCGGAATGTGTACAAATAATTTTGACGGTTGGATCGTTGAAAAAAGTTTCGTAGAATGCATTTTGCATCAAAACGGTAGATTAAACAAACACTTAGAGTTAATATTATACTTCTATTAAGTATAAAATAAGTTTTTGTGGTATCCACTAGTGTAAATACTTTAAATAAAAGATCAAATTTATTCATTACATTCTTATAGGGTCGTGGAGTGTATCTGTAAAAAATCATCAAAATCGGAGCTAAAATAACCGTTAAATTGTGATTTTTCGTTTATAACCGTCGAAAACTTTTGTTCCATTACGTAATCTCTGAATGTTTGTTTTTTACGATTTTTTATGTATGCGATCTCAGAATGTGTACAAATAAGTTTGACGGTTGGATCGTTGAAAAAAGTTTCGTAGAATGCATATCGCGTCAAAACAGTAGATTAAACAAACACTTAGAGTTAATATTATACTTCTATTAAGTATAAAATAAGTTTTTGTGGTATCTACTAGTGTAAATACTTTAAATTAAAGATCAAATTTATTCATTACATTCTTATAGGATCGTGGAGTGTATCTGTAAAAAATCATCAAAATCGAAGCTAAAATAACCGTTAAATTGTGATTTTTCGTTTATAATCGTAAAAAACTTTTGTTCCGTTACGTAATCTCTGAATGTTTGTTTTTTTACAATCTTTTACGTATGCAATCTTGGAATGTGTACAAATAAGTTTGACGGTTGGATCGTTGAAAAAAGCTTGTCATTACGAGTGTTATATATTTTTTCTATATTTTTTTACACTTTTACATTAATTAAAAAACTATTAAAGACTTTAGGTAAGCGAAAATATACTTAAAACAAAATTGCGTTTTTATGTTTTGGATGTGATAATATGGAATGTATATACTTATTTAGTATTATGTTTTTCATTTGATTATTTATTGGTTTAAAATATATTTTCCTTAACGGGTCGGGTCATATTACCTGTTAATATTATCGGGTCGGGTCATTTTACCCGTTTATTTTAATGGGTGTTACACGACACGACCCGTTAAGATATCGGGTATGACACGAAAACGACACAAACACGGAAAACACGACACGGATGCCATGTCTAATAGAGAGGGTAGAGAAATAACGGAGAGGAAACTGGAGGGCTATACGGAGAGAGAGGAGTTCCACGTGGGTGGGTCTCACGGTAAACATGTAATTAGATAACAGTAGCCATTGGCTTGCACGGAGAGGGAGGTGTCCCACGTGGGCGGATCCCAGGGCACACAGCTCAACAAATAATAAAATAATTCAAATAACGTATTGTGATCTGTAATATTCATCTTTATTATTAAATGAAAAGTTTTAAGTTTGATTGACATTAAAGTAAATTTAAATCATATTATTTATAGGTGTTGCAGACAGAGTAAATAAAGAGCGAGGAAACTGTGGGTGCACAACACACAGCAACAAATAAAATAATTCCAAATAACGTGTTGGAGAAGGAGGGAAGAAAGAGAGAGGCAACTGAAGGGCATCATAAAGTAATCCAAATAACGTGATGCAGAAAGAGGGAAGAAAGAGGGAGGAAACTGGATGGGTAATAAAGTAATCGAAAGAACGTGTTGTAGACGGAGGGAAGAAAGAGCGAGGAAGCTGCTGGGGCGCATGGTGAAACAAAAATAATAGTAAAGTCATCCAAATAAGAGAGCATTGTGTTCACACACAACGAGGAAGCTGGGGTACACGGTGAGACAGGGGTCCCACGCAAGTAATTGAGTTGCATTCACACACAAGTCAGTCACGAAATAATAGAGTAATCCAAATAAGAGAGGATTGGTCGACCAATAAAAACTAAGGGAGGATTGTGTTCACACACAATATATAGCGGAAACAAGAAAGGATTGTGTGAACACACAATAAAAAATAAGACAAGATTGTGTGAATGGATTGTGTGAACGTACAATATATAGCGGAAATAAGAGTGTTCACACACAATATATATAACAGCAGATGGATATTGCCATTCACATTTAACGTTCACACCCTCCATGATCAAATGCAGTCAGTATCTTCTTTCCTCTCCCTGAGAAAACCCCAGCGCCGTCTCGAGCTAAAGCGCTACAACCTTGTCTCGTCTCAGCTTGTCTGCTGCTTCCAAGCCCAAGTCCATCTCCAATCCTCCGCCAAAATTTCGAACGCAAAGTAAGGGAACACGATCAACAGCCCCGGTGACAAGAGAGACAACCAGAGAAGGAGGTTGAGATGTTATACAGCCCAGCCAGCAACGGAGCAAGACTGAAAAGGTATAAAATTGCCTCCCTTTGCCAATTGTGATACGCGATCTGTAAATATAGTCCCTGGAAGAAGATGGATGCTCAATTGAGAGCCCTCCCCACCTCATTTCCGTCATGCTGTGGCCTAAACCTGATGTGGTAGGTATTTATTTGTTTAATTGTTTACCTCTAGTTCTTTTTCTATTTCATTTTTCAGATCGTCGGGAATTTATCAAGTTCTATTACTAGCCTTGTTTTTTTCATACAACGATATATTTTCATTAAGGAATGAGGAGTTTAGATACGCAATGAAGAATCTAATTTGACATCAAATTTGTTATTTACAAGATTCGGAACAAGTTCACTGTGAGAAAGAATACTAACGGTGGAACAATGGCAACCTCTCTTTTTAATTCTTTTTAAATTTTTGGTCTAAACCTCTTTTTTTCTTTTCTTTTTTTAATAAATGTATTATTTACATTAAGAATGAAGAGTGGATTTAGCGTTATAATGTACTAACAATAATTTAAGATTTTTTACTTTTCTGTTAAAAGAAATACTACTAAATGGTACTGAATTGTAGTATTATGTGACTTTTTAAATTTATTTTTAGAGCTTCGGGATTGATTAAGAAGACATGCGAGAATTCCGTTTTAGAAGGCCATAAGTAATCCAGACTTTTCAAATTTCATCAAACGGTTCATTTATTTTGACCTCTTAAAATGTGTAATAATTTTTGAACGTTTGATGAAATTTGATGAAATTTGAAAGGTTCGAATCGCTATCCGTAGAAGAAATCCTGAGAAGATCTCTTTCTATTTTAGGCAATCATCTCAATTTGTAGGACTAGGATGTGATCGGACAATTGTAGAATTCAAAGCGTTCTACAGAATTTAATTAATTCTCCCAACAATCAATACTGCTAAACATAAAAGAAATTGATAATTTGTTGAATAATGATCTTCTATTTCTACACAGAAGCTTGTATGAACTTTCATAACAAGTTGAAGGTGACAACTTCACATGTTTCCTTGCTGAGAAAAATTTCTGGGTCTTTTTTCTTTCAGGTTCATTTTCGATGTTCACTTGAATCTAGTCTTTGCTTAGGTACCATTCTGAAGGGTGTCATCAACGGTGCACCTCCGACTCTAAACAAATTTTGAAACAACCAAACTGAAAGCGAATACAACAGGCAAAGGGGACAGTTTGATAGGACTAGTAGCATGGCGACGGCTGAAATGATACTGCACTGCTGAGCAAATGCATTGAACAATGGCCAGACCTAATCCAAAAACTTCAGGGAATGTACCAAAAAGCATGTTATTTGGAGGTGGATAGTGAAAACACCATAGCATTCCCCGCCTCCTCAATACAACTCTTTCCTTTATAGCATTTTGAAGGAGCTCGCAGATGCATACAAGTACAGCCACAATTGCCAACAGCATACCAATTAATGCGTAATGAGGATTAAGTGGGGAGGAAACCTGATCAAAAGCCGATGCTAGAATCTCGATGCTGCAGCTAGTGAGTAACAGGATCCACTCTGATGAAGTAACCTGCAGTAGAAGTTCTAGTGAGTAAAAGGATCCACATTAAGTTCTAATTTTTTCATTAAAACCTGGTGTGGGATTAGATATTTGATCCTAGGCTTAAATGTCAAAATGATCTCTATATGACCAATTTAGTCTCCGTGTTTTCGATTTAGCTAATTTAGTCTTTGTGTTTGTCTCTTTTAGCCTATTAAGAACATTGTATTCAATTTCTTTTAGAAAATTCATAAGAAAAATTATATGATATATAATTACCCTTTATCTTTACATAAAAATGCAAATCAACCAGAAATAACACATATAAAAGATAAAACTTTTAATTTGAAAAATGATTAAGGATGTGGCATAGAAAAGAGAGGATAATGTTAGGAAGGAGGTCGGAGAGTTGGGAAGAGAATAAATTTTGTTTTCTAATTTTTAATTTAATATTATTTTTAAATATTTTAAATCAAATAAATAATTTTAAAAAATAAGTTTATAGTAATTTATAGTTTTTTTTATAGAAATTAAATGAAAATATCCTTGGCTAATGAAGATAAACATAAGGACTAAAATGGTCAAATTGAAAACATAAGAACTATTGATCCAATAACCAAAACACAAGGACTATTTTAACATTTAAACCTTGATCTTATTCCTCCATGTCATCATGATTATTATAACTCATATTTTGTTGTTTTTAAACTCTTTAATGGCTCTTTTTGTTCCCATTGTGCCCAAAGATTTTTCATATCAGCATGCCTAAATTACAACATGAAAAAAGTCAAGGTGTCCTTTGATGGTGCATCCTTAAATGGCGGATGCTCATTTTGAATTAAAAATTTAAAAAATAAAATAAAACATTTAATAGCAATATTTAGGGGTAATATAGGAAGACAAAACATAGTAAATTACATCATAGAAATTAAATATGACGTGAAATATAAATGCTGATTTGGACAAGAGGTAAATGACTAAAATTAGTTTTTAATCTCATTTGGACACAAATACTAAAATTAGTTTTTAATCGTACTTACAATATTTGTCTAAAAATAATCATTTTTTAGGACTAAAAGTTTTCTATTTTTTTTATTAGAAAACAGAGAACCTTCTGATCCCAGGGATAAAAACCAGCTGACAGAAGCACAAGACCAATACCCGTATCACAAGGCGTTGCTCGTCAACGAGGCCCTGCAATCAAGAGTTGAATCGTCCAAATTACTTCAAAGTTCATTTGAAATTATGAATGATAAACAAATACGAGAAGAAAATATTTGTTTTAAGAGCTAAGAGTCTAAGACAAGGAAGGTTTGATCAAAGGATAAATTAAAAGGAATTTTAACGAAAAGTTTCTGGTGCTGTTCACTTTAAGGAAAAATCAAATTTTTACATTAAAAAAATTAATTCTATTACTATTTACTTTACCATTTATTTTATCCTTATCGTTATAACTTAAATTTTTCAAATTTTTTTATTAGTTTTCTTTAAATTAAAATGGTGCGCACCTCTCCATCTGAACCACTTTCAGAAAGCTCAGATTCGGATGACATGGTTAGGTAGCGTGAGTTAACACCCTCGCATGGTTGGATGAAGCCGTCTTGGCAGAAAGGGCATTTGATTTCGACTTCGACATCCACAGTGACCAGATGACGACACCTGTAGCAGTAGTACCTAGTTGGAATTGCTTCCTCGGTTGTATTTATCTCGTTCATCTCCCAACTACCTTTTGCTGCACAACCGTATATGGACTAGAATCATACAGAAATAACTGTAACGTAACGAGCAAAACAGCCAACCAACAGGCAATAAGCTTGCGTTTTTAAGAGTAACCGCACGCACCTTCGATAAATTGATATGCAGCTTTGAAAAACAAGGCTGCGACCCGCAACTTGAGCAAGGGCTGGAAGTTGAGTTGAAAGTTGAAATAAAATACGAAAAATGAGTTGGTAACGATGCATATAGAAATTTGGTATAGGGGAACTAATGAACTTAATTGATTGGATAGAAAGAGGGGAGGGAGGAAGGGAGGGAAGCGAGGGAAGCAGGGAGAACCTGAGCAGCAAGTTCGTGATTGGCAGTGCCATTGGGCGTCACTACTCCGACTCCGACACCAACATTGCTGTCAGTAGGCGTCACTACTCCGACGACGGAACCAACATTGCCGTCTTTCAGGTAACTTTTCATCTGCATCTCCATCTCCATCACTAAGGCCTCCTCCCGCTGTTGACGCTGTCAATTAATATGCTTACCCTTTAGTAATCTAGTGATCTATATAGAGAGGGAGAGAGAGAGAAGCAAAATGGTAAAGTTTTTAATAATTTGTCTATTTTTAAATTTTTTAAAGAATAGATGTAATTTAATTAAAAAGGAACCTTCCAGCAAACTTGTGATTGGAGAGAGAGGGGGTTGAGAGGGAGGGAGGACTGAGCAGCAAGCTTGTGATTGGCAGCGTCAGTGGGCGTCACCACTCCTCCAACGACGACGCCAACACCACATAAACATCCTTACAACTTCCTCCATTTCCGTTTTATAACAACTTCCTTACAACTTCCTTACAACTTCCTCCATTTCCGATTTATAACAACTTCCTTACAACTTCCTTCTTTCGCTATTGTTGCTGTCAGTTAACGCGTCTACGGTGTACAGCAT
The DNA here is from genome assembly GCA_035220775.1 of Malus fusca. Lineage (NCBI taxonomy): Eukaryota > Viridiplantae > Streptophyta > Magnoliopsida > Rosales > Rosaceae > Malus > Malus fusca. Next base: position 30,430,416 of record CM069069.1, read on the forward strand.
TCTTTCTTCCATGTATAAAACCAGTCTTTCACCCGCAGTGACGATTTGTTCTTTTACATCTCACTCTTTACACGTCTTTTTTGTTTTGTTTATACTATTATTTTATTTTATTTTTTTGATTTTTTTTTTTTAAAAAAAGAAGAAGAATGGTTCATGTAGTTGGTAGTTTTGTTCTGTTAGTTTGAAATTTTGTTAAAATTAATTTGTTTTAATTTAAATTTTAATTAGAGAGGGTAATTTGAGATTATGAATGAGTCTTTTTTTTTCGGGCTTTATATATAAAGATATAGAAGAGAGCAACACAAAAGTGTTTAAAATATTGTAAATTTTAAATTGTCCTTCAATGATTTTAAAATTATAATTAAATTAAAAGGAGTTAAAGTTAAAACTTCAGAAAAATAACAAAAACAAAAACCCCATATTAATGAAAAGATGAGTTGATTACGTGAGAAAGTGGGAAGTTGCTACTACTTTCTAGGGACAAGGATTGTCTGCCCTCCCACTTTCGGTGCCCTCCTGTTTTGTGTGGTCACAGTTAAATCACGTCAACATTTTATATTATTTTTTTATAGAGATAATAAAATAAAAATAAATAATAATATAAAATATTGACACGGCTTAACTGTGACCACACAAGCACTGAAAATGTAAGGGCAGACAATCCTTGTCCACTTTCTAGTGCCCAAAATAATTGTCCCGCCCTGGAGATATTTCGTGGTCTTTACCAAGAAATACTAAGGGAATAAAAAATCCGATTAAAAATAAATGAATTTGGATTTAAAATAATATTGTTCTCTCATCTGCAATAACTGGAAACTTCCGACAGGATATCGACGTTCTCACATCTGTCTAAGTAGGTGTATATCTTTTGTATTTATATGCGATTTTACTTTTCAACATGCGACGAAGGTTCATGTTTAGATTCGTGGGGGAGTTGACTGCTGCTAATCCAGTGACATATAAAATCCTTTTTTCTGAAATATCGTTGGATTCTTATGTTGACCAAAGACAAATGAACTAATGAAACTTTTATTCAATATTTTTAAATTGACCGACACCAAAATTACGTCTTTTTTGTTTTGTTGCACTTAAAAAAAAAAAGTTTAGCATGTTAATTTTCAAACAAGATGAGACTTATCAAACATGCAAAACGTGTAAGTAGCACTTTAGAGCAGCTCCACTGTAGTATCTAGCAAAGGAGATTGGCAACAAATCCAATCCAATTGCCCCCAAAACTAGCTCCAGCCCATTCGGGCTATTGGACTAAAGGGAAGCTCGTGGGAGAGGTCAAGCCGGAATTCAAGGCCCAAGTGCTTGAGGGGAAAGTGACATCAAGCTAATGCCAACCACATTCAAAAAAAAATTTGCAAAAGGCGCGTGGTTACGCATCTCCGGCATATTTTCAGACTATGGGGCCCACATGTCAACCCCACTCAATCATGTTGAATCTTCACTGTTTGATTTTCAGATCAATGGTCCATTTTTTTCGGCATTAATTTTTTTTTTAAATAAAAAATTCATAAATGTTTGGGTGGGCCACGTGTCAAGTTCTGGGCTATTGGATTTCAATTTTTTTGTAATCCAATGGTCCAGATTAATTAAGTTAATAGTTTTTTAAAACAAATTAAAAATCCGAAAAAAATTCAAAAAAATTAAAAAATTATAATTTTTTTTTCTATAATTACCTTATCATTTTCTCTCACCTTACACCACATTTCAATATTTTCAATGATTCTAAATAGGTAAAGACATATCGCGTGACAAAATTGATTAAAATTTTTATCGAAATCTATATACAAAAATTTTACTTTCGGATAATGACACCTGACATGACAAGATCGGTTAAAAATCTTATTCGAAATTTAAATTAATTTTTTTTATTATTTTATAAAATAAATAAATACTAATATTTTTTTGTCTATTATCATGGCTATTCAGTTTAGAGACAGAGATGCAAAAGGTTATTACTGTTCATTAAAGGTAGTTAGTATTCACTAGAGGGGATTCAATTGCATATTGCCATGGGGAGCCCTTAACTGGAATTGCTCTTATAACAGTGGTGGAAATGTGTTGAGCCATTGCATGACGGTGTGAGTTCAAACTCCGCCAGTGACTAATTTAACAAAATTTACCGTTTGACAAAAATAAAAACACGCAAACGCCTTCTTTTGCTGACTTCATACCTAATTCAAAGCTTCTCCAGAGTTCAAATTTCAATGAAGCACCCTTTATCGCGCTTGGTTGTATCATGAAATTCCAATTTTTCTCATGTTGGACTTATTTATTTTTTTATATTAATAAATATGTGTGTTGTAGGCATAATTTACTGAACAATTATGGATGCCAAAGAGAGAGAGGGAAGGTGCGGCATAGAGAGAGAAGAGAGAGATGTGTAATTGTGAGGTGTATTCTATTCCACCCCCATTGTGCTTTTATTTATAGTAGTAGGGAATGTTAATTCCTTACCCCTTTAGGATTACAACTCTTAATTGGTAATCAACTCCTAATAGGAATATAAAAGATATTTCAAGATATACTAGGATTTACACAATCACATTCCTAATCTAGTAGGACTACAACAATGTTTTATTTCCTATTATTTATGTTACAACTTACAATATATAACCGCTCTTATGGGCACCTATTAAGCGATCATGAAGATGTTGAACCCCTCTGTTTTTTGTTGATTTTTGAACAATTTTCTTTTATGTTTGGATTATTAGTTGGTGATTTGTTATGGATATTAAGTTTTTAATCCTTGAATAAATGAAATTATTTTGAATTGATAATTGTTGTTATAAAAATTTTATGCAAGTGACCCATTCAAATTAATTTTTCATTCTAGGTATAACTTGTGGGAAAGTTAGTTGTCTGGCAGATAGTGCAACCACGCACACGGTTTTGTGTGAACGCATCTATTTCACTAACTTCATACCTAAGAATGCACATCTGACAACCCTCTTAGGCCCATCCAACCTGATAGAAGGATACGGTAAGGCACGTATAATGTTGTCTAATGGTACAATCTTGACCATTTCTGAGGCACTCTATTCTCCATGTTCTTGAAGAACGTTGTTAAGTTTCAAGGACATTAGAGACAACAATTACCACGCTGAAACCCATGTAGAAAACGGAGTTGAATTTCTGTGCATAACTTCCTACAAATATGGCCAGAAGCGTATTCTAGAGAAGATGGAGCGTATCCCGAGTGGTTTGTATACTACGACCATACACTCCATTAAATGCCACTATATGGCCATCCCTACTATTGGGACCGCACACGAAATTACACTTTGACATGATCGTTTAGGATATCTTGGACGAATAGCAATGCGCCGTATCCTCAAATCTTCACACAGGCATCCACTAACTCGAAGTTTAGGTTCGATCCAAGGAATCGCATGTCAAACATGTTCGATGGGAAAGCTTATTATTAAACCTTTTTATGACAAGATTTGTTCGAATCCTCCCATTTTTCTACAACCGATTCAGGGGGACATTTGTGGACCGATTCACCCTCCCTACGGACCATTTAGATACTTTATAGTTTTGGTTGACGCTTTCACACGTGTGTTTGTTGTCCACAAGGAACGATGCAAAACGAGATCCCTTCCGTCTAAAGAAGGATGATGAAGAGATTTTGGAGCCTAAAGTTCATTTTCTAAGTGTGATAGGCGTTTTATTGTACTTAGCTCAATGCACTAGACCCGACATCTCATTCGCTATTAATCTTTTGGCAAGATAGAGTAATGCACCTACACACAGACACTGGACTGGCGTGAAAGACATCTTCCGTTACCTTAAATGTACTACGGATTTGGGCTTGTTCTATCCCTATGAATCCTCGAATGATGCCGTACCCTATGCTCCTCGAGTTAATTCTCGCCTTGTTGGATATGCCGACGCAAGATACTTATCTGATCCGCACAAGGCGCGCTCTCAAAAGGGTTATGTCTTTACCATTAGAGGCACTGCAATATCTTGGAGGTCAACTAAACAGACTTTAGTTGCCACTTCGTCTAACCATGCTGAAATTCTCGCCTTACATGAAGCAACTTGGGAATGCTTTTGGTTGAGAGCAATAGTGGACCATATTCGAAGCTCATGTGATCTTTATCCCGCTGTTGATGTCCCGACGACGATCTTTAAAGACAACACAACTTGCATCGAACAGCTCAAGAAGGGTTACGTCAAAAGAGACAACACCAAGCACATTGCGTCGAAGTTCTTCTTTACACATCAACAACAAGAGCATTAGAAGATTGAAGTCACACAAATCCATTCACAAGACAATCTAGCCGATCTCTTCACCAAATCATTGCCGAAGACGACGTTTCATAAACTTGTTCATGGAATTGGTATGCGTAAACTTTCTGAGTTGTAACTTTGCTATTTCTCTTTGGAATTATGTCAAACTCAGGGGGAGTATCCTGTAGATACTTGCTTGATCTTAATGTACTCTTTTTCCTACGATTAAGAGCATTTTTCCAACTGGGTTTTTGCTACCTAACTAGGTTTTAACGAGGCACCCACCTTGGGCTGGTCATATCCCTGATGACATCCCATAAACGTTTCTTTGGCTTTTGCATTTCTCACGCATTTTTCCTTAAACTATGGATTTTGTCCCTCCTTGGGTTTTTTAGTCAGACTTACTACTTATGCAAGTTCCTACCTTATTGAGAATAAGCGTAGTTCCTTGGAATCAGTACCGATGAATCAACTTCCTCAACTTCTGCATGATACTAAATCTACCTTGAGTATTTACACACTCAAGGGGGAGTGTTGTAAACATTCCTAGTTTAAGTGTGATTGTATAAATCCTAGATTATATTTGATTCTAGTTATCCTTTCCTATTACAACTTGTATTACTTGGGGAAGAAGGAATATCTTCTCTCCTTTTACTACTATAAATAAAGGTACGATGTAGGAGGAATAACAACACACATTCCCCTACAATTCCACAAACACATCTCTCTTTTCTCTCTTCTCCTTGCCGCCGGTCGCCCTAAATATTGTCAGATAAAATAGACCACAACAAATATTATCCTTTAACAATAACAAAAATTATCTCCACTTTTCCATCCGACGGTTGAGAACTATACTCCCTCAACGGCCTTGATTACACGGACCGATGATGTAAATTTGGGTCCAAACAGAAGCAAATCATGATTCCTCCTTTTTTTCCTTCTCTTCTGCACCGAGTATCAAATTTCACCAAGCAACTCTTTATGGCTCGATCATTCTCGGCAAGACTAAAAATAACTTTAACCGCCGATTGATTACCTCATGGAAATATCCAGCCACGCGAAGGCCTACCACCTAGCATGGGTGGCTTTCGAAAACATTGTTGAGCTCGACGAACACACCACTGCAATTTCTCTTGGCCGAGACTATAGAATAGGAAGTACCCCAAAACGTTGCATGCATAATTACTCGACTCCATAAGGAAAAGCAGGGAAAGTTCCATTTCAATAACGTTGCTGGTCTAGATCTTTAGTTTTTAGATACAAAAACGATGTTGCAATAACATCAACGAGCAGGAGGCCAGGGAGGAAATTAAAATGTGAAACCCAACACAAAGATGTCACCTCTTACATTATTATCTAAGTTGCTGAGAAGAAGCTGTATATTAGGTTACAGTGCCGCAATGCACCCAGTTTCAATCTTGGCATCCAACCGCAGCACTGCTATCTGAAATATTGAACGTGCTGGAGCTGGAGATGGAAAATCTGCAACACCAAACCATATAACACAAGTCAAGTTAAATGAACAAGTAAATGGTTGTCACCATAGTGTTGCACACAACTTATTGAATCAAAAAAGTCATGGACCAGTTGAACAAAATAAAGGATAGTGTGTTCAAGGAAGGAGCAGAGTTAATGGAAATTGACATCCCCTTCAGGAAGAGAACAAGATCCAACCACTCATCACGCTTCAAGCAATTTGTACTCAAAATTAAGCAGAGCCAAATCGGTTTCTACAAACTTTAACAGGTAATTGAGGGTCAAATTGTGCTAAATGAGATTAGCTCAAATAAACCGAACATTGAAGAGCTAAAGTCAGCTCCATTCTATCCACCTGGAAGTCCTATCAATACCTCGATATACCCTTATGCCTCACAGTTTTGGACAGATAGAAAACAAACAGTGTAATTAAGAATTCAATCTCAAATGTCAAATTTATCTCTCAATAAAACTCACATTTAGCATAGATTTCATTGACTTTCTTGAAGTCATTCCAATCAGCCAACCTGTGTGGACATAAGAGACAATTAATTTCCTCTCCAACACTAAAGTCTCCAATCAAGATTGTGCAAAGATTAAAAAAAAAAAAAAAAATAATAATAATAATAATAATAATCTATACAGAATAGTCGTTTCAACCACAGAGGAATAGCTGGCCCCGCTTGCTTTCAGTATTTCCCCCATATTTTTCAGAACCTGCAATAGTTTCGTTAGCCCAAATCTTTCAAAAATAGTCACACAGCAATGCTATCAACTATACACTTTTGCAAAGACAACAACTCTAAAAACCAACAATTATGTTAACAAATTTAACTTCTCCTTGATGAAGATTTGCAAGATTACTCTACTTTATGATATGGTGTCGGAGATTACTAATTGGCGAATTGGATTAGATATCTAAAAGAGATATAATTTAAGTTCTATAGTAAACATCTAATTGCACTAACATTAACCCCTATTTAGTAATCTCTTGACCACTTGGATTAGTGTCATCATCATTCTCGATAATTTAAGATCCTGCAACCGCCAAAATCTCAAACAGTACCGATTTCCATCGACTGTCACTTACTTCTAACTCATAGCAAAGGTTATCAGTTTCGAAGGTTATAGCTTTGACAACAAACCAGTTAAAAATCAAGGACATTTCACCAACCAAATGCGTAAAAATAAAATCACAAAACCGATTAACATATGAACATCTCAAATCCAAATTAACCACACAAGTATAAAGTATAGCCAACACATGAGAGCATCAGCAATACCTGCTCTGTCTGATCTACAACATTATCCGACACAAACTTCCCTGTCTGCATTTAAACACACAACATAATTTCATCCATCCACTTCATACCAACATTAATGGATTTAAGTGGCAAAACAAAAACAAAAATCAAAGACACAAACCTCTGGAATCAGACCAAGACAACCCGACACATGGACAAAGTTGTCGACTTTGATTGCCTGAGAATACGGTTCCAATGCAGCCGGAGCCTTGTTTGTGTGAACAGCTTCCTTAATTCCTAAAATCCAACCATACAAAAAACTGCCAGTGTTAAATTCACACGCAAAGTACAGAGTATAGACCTTTATCCAGAATTGATCAAAAGGGATTCCTATTATGCAACCAAACAGAGGAACCGGATTTCTAATCCAAGTAACCAACCAGAGGTAAATGATCCAATTAAATTAAAGGGCAAAAGACTGTTTACTACCCTCATGTTTCGTGGTTTTCAACATTTAGTACATCAAGTTTTTTTCGTCTCAAAGTCATACCTAAAGTGTAAATTTTGGGACAGTCTCATACATCTGTTAGTCAAACTGTTAAGTCTCCCGTTAACTGATGACGTGGCGCCCACGTGGACAATGACTGGGCGCCACGTGTCATTAAAAATATTAAAATATTAAAAAAAAAAACCCTTCTTCCCTGCAACCCGCACCCCCCCCAGCTTTTTTTCCCCTCTCTCTTCTTCTTCTTCTTCTTCTTCCCCTACCTCAACCCCGACCCCCTCCCTCCTTTTTCTCCTCTCTTCCGTTCCAGCGCACGGTAGCACCCACCATTGCCCCTTAATACAAGCATCAAGATTTAAATGGGGAAAAAACTTGGCACAAATCACAAAAAAATAACACGGAAATGTTAAAACCTACTTGAATCTCACATCAGAAGCTTTCACACCAATAACATTCAAACCCCAATTCACTAAATTAACAAATAACCACACAAAAAAAAAAACAGTTTAATTAACAAAACCTATGAAATTAAACACGGAACGAAAGCAACTGAGATGCAAATACTGCACAATACGAAAAGAAGAAGAAAACCCAACAATTCGAAGAGGAATTAGGGCTTACGTCGAGAACATCAAGGAGGTCAGGGACGGAAGACGGAGGTTCCAAGAGCTGATTCCCAGCTTCCGTAAGCTGTGCTTCGAGCTCATTCTCTGCCAATGCCATTGTTCCTCCTTTCTCCTGGGTTGTCCGGTCTTGGGTCGAAAACTGGACAAGAGCGGGGATTTGAGGCCGTTGAGGGTCATAAGGGAGATTTGGGGAACGGCAGAGCCGATGAATAGATTGTGGAGGAGTTTTAGTGATTTGCTGGAGTGAGGGGACGACAGCGGTGCTGATTGAGGCGTGGGGGGAGAGATACTTGGAGTTGAGCAAGGAGAGAAGGGAGGGATGGGGTCGTCGGGTAAGCAGCAAGGGCGGAGCAGAGAGGGAAAACAGAAAAAAAGGGTTGGTCGCTGGATTGGGTGGGGAAGAAGAAACAGAGATATGAACCGAGATTGGCTTTTTAGGTTTAGGTTTGGTTTTTTAATTTTTTTTAATTTTAAATCACAAATTGTTTTTATTTTTAATTTTTTTAATTTTTAATATTCCACGTGGACCCTTTAATGACACGTGGCGCCCAGTCATTGTCCACGTGGGCGCCACGTCATCAGTTAACGGGAGACTTAACAGTTTGACTAACGGATGTATGAGACTGTCCCAAAATTTACACTTTAGGTATGACTCTGGGACGAAAAAAACTTGATGTACTAAATGTTGAAAACCACGAAACATGAGGGTAGTAAACAGTCTTTTGCCCTAAATTAAAATAAACGAGAGAGATTAAAAAGTTGGAATTTACGAGAGTCGGTGGAAATGGCTGAGCAAGCGAAGCGAGAGGAGGGCTTCGATGAAGCCAAAGATCGCCAGAAAGTGGAGCCAGCTACCGAGGCAAAGCCCGCGACGGCAGCTAAAAGAGCACGGGTGCGCAATGCGCCCATGTCGACCGCCGTAATGTGAAAGCTCCTCGCCGCACACCACACCATCTCTCTCTCTCTGGGAGTCTGCGTCTCTGTTGGACTTGTTGCCACTACTCGCAGTTTACATGTTTTGTTTTTTATGTTCAGATACTCTATTTTCCCTTTTTTCTTGGAATTTACTTTAATTTTGTTATTGGGCTTCTATTTTCCCTTTTTTTAACTTAACAATATTATCTCTTGTTCAAAAAAAAAAAAAAAAAAAAAAAAATTAAAACCTAACAATATTATCTACATTAAAAGAGAGGGGGGTGTGGGCTAGCAATAATATGGTTCAAATTCTCGTATGGCGAGATTCGACCCTAAAACATCTCATGAAGAGGAATACAACTAGATAGTAGTACTAAATGGCTCTTGACACACCCCGATCTTAGAATCAAGGCGTGCTGGCCGTCAAGTGGGCGTGACGTAACCAAAACTGCGATGGGGAAGCAAAAGATAAAAGAAATACGAAGGAATAAAAACCAACTACTAGCAATAATATCCAACTAGCATGCTAGAGTGAGTTTAAGTGTGAAACACACATATTCAGAGCATCAGTACTAAATGCAGTCAAGTAAGACCATAACTAAAATTACAACACCTGAAGGTGAGTCTTACATTTATGTAGTCTGTCAAGACGCCGTGGGAATCCTCGTGGGCCACCAACGCTGCTAACTAGAACCTGGAGGGGCGCAAAACAAGATTGAGTGGGTCAGTAAAACAAAGTTTTTCGAAAATATTTCATTTAGCAACACTTCTAATCCCTCACTGTAAAACCTGTATACTTTCCCAGAAAAATAGTATATATATAACCATATATCACAGTAAAACTCAAATCACAAGTCTTTAACACTTTTCAAGAATATGCCATGCTATGCTTCAAAACATAATAAGGATGCATCAATATAATAGGTGAAATAATGAATCAACCGGAGACCCTGCAGCTGTCCTGTACGGTTAATTCTATAGCTCAATATCCAACCCAACCGGAGTCACCACTGTGACCTGTACGACACTACTCTCCACATAAATCGGAACTACCTGAAGTAGTCTGTACGATCTAACCTTGGTGTAGAATCTTTAGAGGTTCTCTATTTTGGGAACTTGGAGAATCCAATTCTTTCAACCAAATCCATGGAGCTAAGAAGCAAGGAATGAATGCCCTATCTCTTGGGTGATTATCCTTTGCATATGCAAAGAGGAATCTACAAAGGTAAATATTTCTCAACTAACAAATGTTGTTTTTAAGTTGAGTCAAGGTTCACCAATCTACTAGGCTTTGAATTTCATGGTTGATGTTTTGTTTTTGAGTGCATGCAAGCATGATTCCGCCTTTAATTTGTTAATTGCATGCTATTGATGTTGCTCAAATGAACATGTTTTTCACAAAATTTCCTTCAAGTGGTATCAAGAGCCTAGGTCTAGTAGTTGGTGAATCATTTTGGGTTTTGTAGTTCATAGTTTTTGATTTAAAAGTTGTAATATGTTACAAGCTTTATTCTTGTTTCTTTGAATGTAAATTTTGTTAGAAAATTTGCCATCTCAAATGTTGTAGATGTAGTTCATATGAGCATGAATTTTGGAACTAAAATTTGGTGCCATGTTTTTGGGGAAATTCGGCCAAATCCGAAGGGTGATTTTTTGGGTTCATGTTTGTCTTGTTAAAATGGTTTTTAAAGTGACTTTTGGAACCCCTAAGTACCCTAGGATGTTAGCCCTCTTTTGAGTGGTGAAAATTTGAGTTTTGGTGAGTGAAAACATTCATGGAGCTATTATGAGTTTTCATGAGTGTTCTTCAATGTTCTTGAAGTTCTTGCCAAGAACAAAAAGTTTTGAAGTTTTGATTCAAAAGTTTTATGGTTTTACATAAAGTTTTGATTTAATTTTAGTGGGTGATGGTTAATGGTAAAGTATTTTTAATGGGAGACAAACTTTTTTAAAGATGTGACATAAATCATTTCTTACAAACTTTTCATTTCATCTTTACCTCACCTAACAAAACCCACTTACAAAAACTTTGTAAAAATCTTATTTTTTTTAATCATGGCCGGCCACCCTAATAGAATAGGGTATTTTTGGGCCTTTTGTACAATTACATAAAGTTTTGATACTTTTGTGTATTTGCATTTTGGCCCAAAAGTTTACGTTTTTACGTTAAGGCCCAAAAACGCTAAAGGACAAATTGTTTTGCTCCTTTAATGAAGTTTTTTGTATTTGTTGAAATTTTTGGGTTCTAGTTGTAATTACATGAAGTAGTGGACTTTTGTGTTTTTACAAAGTGACCCCAAAAGTTTGTGTTTCGCAATATAGCCCAAAAAGTTGTGGTTATTGCATGATGGCCCAAATTAAGTAGGGAACAAAAATTGTTTTGTCTCTTTAAATGAGAATTGGATTTTCATTTCATTTAGCTCCATTTAAATCAATTTTATGGATACAAAAACAAAATGAAAATGTTGCATTCAAGTTTAATTAGTTAAAGTGTTAATTAATTAAAGGATGATTATGAACCTAAGCCTACGATAATTGAGCTATGTGAAAGGACGTTTCAAATTTGTTTGAACCATGGGAATGTGTAGATTAATTTTGGTTGTAATTTGATTTGATCAAATGTTGTAAAAGAGCATAAGCTCTTCTTTACTTTAAAGTAATTTGAATTATGCAAATGTTGTAATGAGCATAAGCTCACCTTTACTTTGAAGTACTTCTTTCTTGCTTTATTTGATATGCATGAAAATGGAGTAGAGGGTCCAACGCCCCTAAGACAACACGCCTTAATGTGATTAAACGCGTAACTAAAATCAATCTCCATCCCTAGTCCGAGATTCAACACTAGGCTCGTGTTGAATCTAAACAAAGGTTCATAGTCATCCTAAGGCCCTAAGGCAACTATATAGTCCATCAAATGAATGCAAACCTTATGTTAGTAGTATCATATACTCTTGCTTTAAAAACCGTTTTATAAGTATAGTGGGAGTATTATATACAACTAAATTGAATCAAATGGACCAATAGTTGTAATAGGACCAAAATTGTTTTAATAAAGATTAAAATGAATATTTATATGTGATGAGACCTAAAACCCTCAAATCAAACCATTATTAAGTTGATAAGCGTGAGAGTGCTTAGAACACTCTTTCGTGGCCTTCCACCGTGGTGGGATCCAATCGTTTATGACTTGTACACCGGCTTCATCCTATCATGGGGGAGTACAAAGTGCATGCTTATACTCAGGAGGAATCCATAAACATATGATGAGGTTAGTGTAGGCAACGAGGATGGCCGACATCGTATCATCGTGAGGCTATTCTTGAACCCCTTCACGAACTAAGCATGGTGGGAATAACTTAACTAAGTGCAATGGTGCCGACATCATATCATTGTGAGGTAACATTCTCTAGAGGCCAAATTGATGGGTACTTGCATTAGTTGCAAATGAGTAAGTGTACTCTCTCATTATTATTAATGCTAGCCAACATCATATCATTGTGAGGTGGGCTTGGTAATAGTGAGTCTCCCATAACCTACTAAGAGTTTCCTCCAAAACTCTCGAATTCCAATGAGGGATATGGAATTTGCCAAAAATAGTGGGTGGTGCTATTTGATTTAAAGACCCGAATCAAATGGCTTAAAATCAATCAATTTATATTCGTTATGTATTTGTTTACCAATATATTTGCAAACGCTATCCAAAACTTGACAAAGAAAAGCCGAATGTTTTAGTTTCCGGACTTGGTAATACAATCCCAAAGATTGTCTTAAATGGATTGTGCATGTACCTAAGAAGTCTCATCCTCACAATCTTCCTATTGATAATGTATCATTGGAAGAACATGTTAGAAATGTCTATCATAAAGAGGACAACACAAACAACCAATGCTTATTCCTTCGTTATATGAACAAAGGAACTTACGAAGATTAGCATAAAGACAAGGACATTTTTAGTGTCATAGTTCTTCACTTACAAATTGTTGTATGAAGAAATAAGAGTTGCCTTGAACAACTCTTGAAAGTTTGTAATTATGTTTAGAACATAATGGTTGGTTGAAAAAAATAGTCCATCAACATGGACTTATGATGATTTTGAATCATTGAGTGTTGAAGTGATAAACCACTTAACGAGACGGAAGCTAAGCTAGGACTTCACCTTTATGTCCCTATCCTAATGGTTCACTAAGTTTATTGTAAACTATGTAGTGAACAATAACCACACACTCTCCAAAATGTTTGATGTGTATAACACAATTGAAAAAGGTTTCAAGAGAGATAGTGGGAGTTTAGGGACCATGACTATTGTAGTCAAAGGAGAAGTCAAATGAAGAAGATAAAATTAACTCCAAGGGAACAAACTTTCTTTATGAAAGGATGGACATTGTAAGGGGTATTTGCAAGACATGTCTTGCAAGTGTCAAGAACACACCTTTCGAAGGTGTTGTAAATTGTTCTTGAATAGTTCAAAACAGTTGGTTCTTCTACTTGAATGCTTGATTCCGTATTAGTAACTATGTTTTACAATCGTTGTAAAAGTGTGGCTAATAAGAAGTAGAAGATTAATGAGAGAAGAGAAAGTACTTCACATTCGGAACGTGAATAAAATATAGATCTCTGCGAAAGCAGATGGTACTAACTTCCTCATATGAACTACCAAAGAAATTGGAAAAACCAAAGATTGTCTTTACATTCCAATTTTAAGGAACTTAATTCCGTCACTATAGTAGAGATGGATGAATGTTTTGTTTGACAAAACATTGTTCTTTATTAATCACGAAGAAAAGTAACTGATTTCCCGTAACAATCTATATGCGCACGATTATAATGCAACCAATCCGCCCCTAAAATCACATCAAAATCCACAATATCTAACGGGATAAGATTAGCTGGCATAATTACACCATCTACCATCACTAGACACCCTGGATAAACACTGTCAACATAACATTTGTCCCCTCTAGGCATAGCAAACTCTAAATCAAATCCTAGAGGTGTAGGGTGAGGTTGTGTCATTTGAGCAAATGTATGAGAAATCACAGAATATGTAGCACCATAATCAATCAAAACTCTAGCAAAGTGACCAAGAATATTTAACGTACCCATAATTAAGTCTGGATGATTCTGAGCATCTTGCAGTGAGATGTGATTAACACATCCCTGAGCTTGCTGTCGTCCCCGACGACCTCTATTACCGCGTCCCTGAGAAGTACGTCCCTGTCCTGTCTGGCTAGACTTCCTAGATGGTCCTGCACTACTAGCAGCAACCTCTCCCTGCCGGGGCTGACCTCCCTGATACCACTGAGATCCACTAGCTGGCATGGAAGGATATAAAGTATAACATCCAGGATCTTGGGAATACCAGTCTAAAAGTAAGGATCCTGGGAATACTGATACTGTCCGGAAGCAAAGGGAGCAGCATCACCCTGATAGTGGTAAGCACCACCACGACCCGTCTGGCATAGCAGACTGCTGAGGCCTCTGCTGACTCTGGGGACACTGTGCAGCTCTATGTCCCATATGCCCACAAGTGTAGCAACCACCACCATTTTTCCTACACTCTCCATGATGTCTAAAAATACAACGGCGGCACAACAGAGGACCTGAACCACCAGCACCACCAAAGTCTCTCTGCCTCTGAAATCTGGGTCTACCAGTAAATCTTCCACCTCTCCTCGGGCCTGTGACACTAAATCCTCCACTGGAAGAACTCGAACTCGCACCACTTTTCTTGAAATTCTGTGTCTTACGGGGTCCCTGAGTGGAAATACCTTTACCCATGTCATCTTTCCTCTGATTATCATTCTTATCTTCATCTTCCTCACTATTACTAGGAAGGTTTTCGGAATCCTCCATCCGAACCAAAATCTCAGAAAACTCATGGTAAGTGGTGCAAGGAATCGCATTAGCAAACGTCTGCCATTTCCTCTTAGTTCCCTGCTTAAAACGGCGAAGCATCTCTACCTGATTACCAGTTGTATCAGGATCATAGCGGGATAAGTCTGTAAACTTCCTGTAATACTCATATGCCGACATATTCTTTTGCTTCAATTGAGTGAACTCCTGCTTCGTACGATCAATGTACTCCGGAGGAACAAATCTTTTCTTAAAATTCTCTTTGAATACTTCCCAATTAGCTGCCTCTTCAAGTGACATAAACTGAGTTTGATTTACCCACCAAGCTGCTGGCTTTCGTCCTAAAAACCAAGTAGTGGTCTCAACCCATCTACTAGCAGGAAGATTCCCTTGACTCTGCATCACCTGAAATGTCTTCTCAATATGGTCTAACCACTTTTATGCCCCTTCATGACCCTCATTACCCATGAAGTGGTCTAATTTCAGATTGTACATAGTCTCCAGGGGTGTTCTCTGAGGAGAAGGAGGATGGATTGCATTCTGAAAGGCATGGGCCATCGCTTCCCCTAATTGAGTTATGTCAGGGAAGTTAGACTCAGCAGTACGACGTGGTTCCCTACGAGGCGGCATAGTTCTGACATAAGACACCAAAAGATCATTAGAGCATTCACAATTTATACAGGACTGCAAACCTAGGCTCTGATACCAAACTGACACACCCCGATCCTAGAATCAAGGCGTGCTGGCCGTCACGTGGGTGCGACGTAACCAAAACTGCGATGCGGAAGCAAAAGATAAAAGAAATACGAAGGAATAAAAATCAACTACTAGCAATAATATCCAACTAGCATGCTAGAGTGAGTTTAAGTGTGAAACACACATATTCAGAGCATCAGTACTAAGTGCAGTCAAGTAGGACCATAACTAAAATTACAACACCCGAAGGTGAGTCCTACATTTATGTAGTCTGTCAGTACGTTGTGGGAATCCTCGTGGGCCACCAACGCTACTAACTAGAACCTGGAAGGGGGCAAAACAAGATTGAGTGGGTCAGTAAAACAAAGTTTTTCGAAAATATTTCATTTAGCAACACTTCTAATCCCTCACTGTAAAACCTGTATACTTTCCCAGAAAAATAGTATATATATAACCATATATCACAGTAAAACTCAAATCACAAGTCTTTAACACTTTTCAAGAATATGCCATGCTATGCTTCAAAACATAATAAGGATGCATCAATATAACAGGTGAAATAATGAATCAACCGGAGACCATGCAGCTGTCATGTACGGTTAATTCGATAGCTCAATATCCAACCCAACCGGAGTCACCATTGTGACCTGTACGACACTACTCTCCACATAAATCGGAACTACCTGAAGTAGTCTGTACGACAAGAATGGTGTAAGAATACGCTCTAGTGCTTCTTTCATCAACAGCTGTATAATAATCTAAAGTCACCTACAAGTCGGAACCACCTCTAATGGTCTGTACGACGTGTTGGAATCACCTCTAGTGATCTGTACAACATGCACCTACTTGGATCCAAGGTGAGCATGTGGTGCGGGGTGAATAATATAAGCACCAACACCATGGGTGCATGTTATGAGCTCTCAACACAATTCATATCATTAATAATTCACATGAACACATAAAACTCACCTAATACTCACATGTGCGTCCACAACACCATTTCATATATATGCATCAAATACTAATTCATATATTTCATATAATATGCATGCATGGCATTTTAAAACATGCTTTCATTTATATTCAATTTCTGGGAAAAATCAATAGTATATAGGTAAATACATAAAATATTGCCCACTCACTTGTATGTCGAAGGGTCGTAACCCCCGTGACGCCCTTGAATGCGCTCGTCCTCGGGATAGGTCTCACCTATATGCGAAACAACTATAAAAACGTTATTTAAAGCACATAACCAACAATATGTAATAACTTCTCATACGATGCTCAAATTAGGTATATGAATATACCACAGTGACCCACTCGACGTCACGGACGTCGAGGTATTTTTAGAAAAAAATTTCAATGCCGCACGCGCCCCCACGCGCCGGTAGGGGCACGGACCCACGCGCGTCATCTTCTTCCTCCAGTCGCCGGACTGGTTTCGCCGACGCCGGAAAACTGGAGATTTTTCAAACTCCTTGTTCTCCGTCAATTCTCAACCATTTTTTACAAAATTTATACCAAAATGAAGCCCTAAGCATGTAGAATCACGATGTACTACTTTAAGGCTTTAAAACATACGAAATATCACCGGAGAAAATCCAAGAAAACCGGCCAACTTCGAACCCTACGATCCCGACGACCAAAACCTTCAAACTAAGTACTCTGAGCTTCCTTGGGACCTCACTAAGCTCCCTGTAAGCTTAGAATTCCCTGAAAATCAACATTTCACGTCCACATGAACAGTACTCAAAACTGGGGGTTCGGATTTCAGGAGTTTTCGAAGGTTCTAAGTTCCAAAAATGGTACCAATAAACTCACAAGCTTGCAAGGATGAAGGAACTCACCTTTTTGGCGTCAATCCGTGAAGATTTGAGGGTTTTTGGGTCTTGTCCGTACGAGTTCAAGAGGGAGAGAGGAAGAGTGAAACTGAGAGTGAGGGAGGGTACGAGAGAGTGAGAGAGAAACGACAGTTTGTGTGAGTGTGTACGTGTCCCGTGTGTGTGATCCATCCAAACCAAACCACAACCCAACTTTCTTTAAGTCTCTAGATCACTTTAGGTCCAAACTTTAGTAAAATCACCCAAAAAAAACCAACTTAATTAAGCCACACACACACAACCCCACTTAACGACCAAAGGTAATTTCGTAACTTCACGTCCTCGGAAATGAAATTCCGGGACGGGCTGTGACAACTCTAACCATCGTATTATTAATCAATGAAAATGCAAAATTTTTCCATCATATAAATCACTATGTTTCGCATAATACCGCAATTCATAGTGTGCAATATCTCAAAGAACAATCAACGAAGCACAATGTTATTCTCTAGCCACATTGGTCAATGAGTCTAATCATAATAATAACAATCATATCCAACATCATTCCACAATCACTCCAATTAATCAGTCATAAGAATCAGAGATGTACTATTTTAACATTTAACTACATTAATCAATCAGTAAGATCGCATTTCAATACATGAAATTTAATAAAGGAATTCTACATAATTCCCTTCATGGATTCCAAGTAATAATATGATAATTCTAATTTATAAACATAACGTCTACGATGAGCAATTCCTACTGACTCAAATTTAGGATCGGACTAACTTTATGGAAATGAACAAGAGTAGGGATTCCGATCACTAAACGGAATCCAACCAAAATATGATCTCCTATCGAAATGTACCAAGTACAACTAATCCTCATCACCCCTAGTATGTGTATGGTCCCCCATTGTGGGTATACCAAGCAGAACCATAGGCAGAATCTACACGTGCAGGCAATGATCACTCATCGCAGATATACCAAGCATGATCACCCCTGAAATACGTATGGTCCCCCATCGCAGATATACCAAGCAGGACCACATCCTAACTCTAGGTGGTGATCACCCATCATGGATATACCAAGCATGATCACTCCTAGAATGCATATGGTCCCCCATTGCGGATATACCAAGCATGACTACTCCCATAATGCGTATGGTCCTCTATTGCAGATAAACCAAGCAGGACCATCCATGTACCACTGCTACACATCAACCATAAGCCAAACAACAATTATCATCTTGCCATGCGCACAGGCATGCCATCCACACACGTATACTGTCCAACACCATTCCATAATCACATCAATCAATAACACATACAATGGATCAAGTGCAGGGCTAGAGCGACACAGTTCAGTCGAAGCCTACATCTCTGAAGAATGGGATTTCGGACCACTCAACGAAATCCATCGACATCGGGTTCCGGACCACTCAACAGAACCAAAATACCAAACGGGATTCCAGACCACTCAAAGAAATCCAAAACTAGAATACGATTCCAGACCACTCAACGGAATGACCAAAATAATGGATGGTGGACAATCTTGGGGACATTTCTATTGATTTTCAATCTCAGGGACCAAAGTGATGTGTTATGCAAATCTCAATGACCATTTTGGCTAAAAAACCCTTTTGAAGTAAAAGACATATGTGCATTGTACTTTTCCCCTTCGATTAAGTTTTTGTCCCACCAAATTTTACCTAGAAGTTTAACGAGACAACATTGAGCACGTCTAGCACTTTATCAATGATTCTAAAGAATGTCGCACTCTTTTTCCCTTTGTTTAGGGTTTTGTACTATTGGGTTTTCCAAGCTAGGTTTTCAGTGAGGCAACTATATCATTGTATGGTGGACATACTAGGGGGAGTATTGAAAATGTATGACATGTTGAGTTAAAATCCTATTTATTGTAAGCCTATAAATAGGGAGGCCTTTAAGGGAAGAGATCCTCATTTTTTTAGTGGGGATTCGTTGTGAGGGTCACACTACATTGAACTTCAAGATCCGAACCATTTATTTTTCAAGTTGCATCTCTTAGATCATCCTTGCAAAATATTAGCCAAATCGGAAATATTTGAGACATCTAATTGAGTTCAAAGAAATTGACGATCACTCTGTTCTATAAGAAAAGAAATTTCATTGTGATTATTAAATAGACAAATCGTTTCGGATTGAATTAAATTTTTGCAAGAATGATCAATGAATCGAGACTTACAAAATAAATGATTGGGATCGTTGAAGTTCGATGTAGAGTGAATCCCACAACTAATTCCCATTTTCTGAAGAAAAAAACTAAGGATCCCTTCTCCTAAAAGGCCTGCTATAGATTGATGCTTACAAAGACCAAAGATACAAGTTTGAATAACGTTTTTCTAATGTCTTTCTCTACCCTCTATTTCTCATTTCCCTCTACTATTTTCATTAGTTTTATAACAAGTATTACATTTTCCTCCAAAATCTCATTTGGGCTATAACGGAACCGTATCCCCTATGGACCCAAAGGAACTGAGCCTAGGGGTGGGTTCGGTTCAAATCGGTTCGGTTTTTTGCCAAAACCGAAACCAAACCGAAATTTCGGTTCGGTTCGGTTCGGTTCGATTCTTTTTTTTTTCGTTTTTTTTCAGTTCGGTTTTTTTTCGGTTCGGTTTTTTCCTGTTCGGTTTCAGTTTTTTGTTTTTTGTTTTTTCAAAAAATGAAAAACATTGAAATTTTAAATTTTAACATATCCAACACAATCATAACATAAGCATTCTAACTAGAATCAAAGACAATGAAAATAAACATTTAAAGTTGAATTAAAATCATCAATCAAGTCTTCCAAAGTCCAAACTAACAACCTCACAACACAAAAATCGTACAAATGACTTAGAAAAGTTAAATTGTATGATGTTGTTCAAAGATCAGTGTTGTTTGCTTGTAACTACATGTTGACAACTTGATTAGTAAAAGTAATGCGTGGGTGGATTTATTTAGTGTGTGTTGGATTATTTTCCATCACAAATTACCCAAGTAATCTACCCGAAATAAATGTTTATGGGTTCTGTTACATGTTATATGAGAGTAGATTTGGAAAAGAAAGCTGGGGCAGAAGTAGACAGTGCTATGAAGATGGATGTAGGTACTTGAGGAGGAGGTTTGGTTCCAGAACCTTATATGGGGGAGAAATAATAGGTTAGGGTTTAGAGCTTTTATAGGCCTTTTTTTAATATTTTGAGCTTAAAGTTTGGCAACACATTGGGTTTAGCACATTTTAACTTACAAATTGGGTTTAGAAAATAATACCCAGAACAAATAATTAAATAAAAAATTTAATTTAATTAATTCGGTTCGGTTCGGTTTAGTTCGGTTTCTAGATCACTAAAACCGAACCGAACCAAAAGAATTCGGTTCGGTTCGGTTTTTTCAATTCGGTTCGGTTTTTTTGTTCGGTTCGGTTTTTTCGGTTTCGGTTCAATTCGGTTCGGTTTTTTTGTTCGGTTTTCGGTTTTTTAAACCCACCCCTAACTGAGCCCACTCATCAAATGATCCGGGCCATTGAAATTTAATCCAACGGCTACAAACAGCGGGCATCTCTAAAAGTTATAAAAATTGTAGCTGTTGGATCAAATTTTAATAGCTCAGATCGTTTGATCATTGGGCTCAGTTCCTTTGGATCCGAAGGGAAACCAGTTTCGGGTATTACCCAACCTAGCCATGGTTGGTTGGATCCGTATCTACTGAACGGGCAACACAACTAATACTATATCGTGGTTGCAACAAAGAATCTCTCCTCACTTACTTTGGCTCTCTCAATGAAACAAAAAAATTAGGGGAAAAAACAAAAATGAAACATCAGCTGTCTCTAACTCCGATTGAAGTAAATAGAGGAAAGTCAAGCTTACTCTATGTTCCTCAAACTAGAGAAATCACCATCCTCCTAAAACGGCACCATTGTAGGCAGGCTTTTCAACTCTGGTTTCGTCTTGCCCTCCCTGATTTCTCCATCCGTGACACAACTTGGCTTCCCGATTTCTCCCTCTAGAAAAAGGCATCAATCTAACTTCTGTGCTATCAATTTGGCTCTATCAAATTTCAATTTTCTTGTTGTTTCTTTGATTATTGTCCTGGTTAAAAATCTTAGTTAAGAGCCCTGCACATTCCTATAACAAAACAAGACGAGTTAAAAATCTAAGAAAAATTAATGAAAATTGCTAGAAAACTTTGAGTTTTAACGATAAAGACAAAGCATAGGGTAAAATGAATAGTACATGATTGACTTTTAGTGTAAAAATATGGTTTTTCGTTAAAGTAAACAGTACCGGGAGTTTTTTGTTAAAGTTCCTAATAATCTAAGAGAAAGGCATAAAGCACAAAGGAAAGGAGGGCATATTATCATAAAGTGAAATATAAACACAATTATAATTACTCAAGACTGCCGTAAGGAAAAGCAGGGAAAGTTCCATTTCAATAACGTCGGTTGGTCTCTCTCTTTAGTTTTTAGATACAAAAGCGATGTTATAATAACCTCGAGCAGGAGGCCAAGAAGGAAATAAAAATGTGAAACTCAACACTCAAAGATGCCACCTCCTAGTTCCTACATTATTTTCTAAGTTGCTGAGAAGAAGCTGTATATTAGGAGGTTACACTGCTGCGATGCACTCAATTTCAATCTTGGCATCCAAAGGCAGCGCCGCTACCTGAAATGTTGGACGTGCCGGGGTTGGAGATGGAAAATCTGCAACACAAAACCTTATAGTATAAGCCAAGTTAAATGACCAAGTAATGGTTGTCACTGCATTAAAAGAATTTGATATCCCCTTCAGAAAGAGAACAAGATCCAACCATTCATCATGCTTCAAGCAATCTAGATTAAAAATTAAAAATTTGTTTTGTAAGAACTTTAACAGGTAATTTGAGCATATAAGAATGTGCGAATGAGATTAGCTCAAACAACCTGAAAATTGAAGAGTTCTCCATTCTATCTACGTGGAAGTCCTATCAATGCTTCAGTACCCTTACATCTTACAGTTTTGGGCAGATAGAAAACCTACAGTGTAATTAAGGATTCAATCCCAATACCAAATTTATACAGTATCTGTTAGAATATGTGCAGGTGTAAAATTTGGCCATATGTTTGAGTTCAAATTGGTTTAGAAAAGTCTCATTGAACAAGGTTTGGATGTCCTAGTTTATATAAGAATGAAACAAGTAATTGATCATATAATTACTCACTTATTCTATTATATATAAAGCCAATGGTGAGATGAACAGTGGCTTTGGGTCACCATGGGACAAAAATTTTGGTCATCATAAAATGTAATATAAATATAAATGGGGAGAAAGAAAATAATAAAAAATGAAAGGGAAGAGAGAAGAATAAACAATGACAAAGTTTATGGTGCCCAAGTGATGGGGAAGAAAAATATAATAAAAAAGAAGAAAAATCATGAATGTTGTGTTCAAAATATCTTAATAGGCGTGTAGCACCGGTGATAAAAAAAATAAAATAACAAAATGAAAAAAAAATATTGAAGCAATTCAAGCATATAAATACATTTAAAATGTCTAAGTCGCGCGTAGCGCGCTGTGATTCAAAAAATACATTTTGCACGCGGTTGTTTATTAAGTATTATTTCTCAATTTTTAAACACTAAAGAGGTGTGTACTGCCATTTATAAAAATAAATAAAAAATAAAAAAATCTCTCGCACACGCATAATAATGTAATTCAATTAGTTGTCAAATGATCATTTTTTTTTAATAAACGATGTTATCTACACTCGGGGGATGGAGTGAACTTAGTCTCACAATGGGCTAACAATCAGTTATTTATTAAATATTTAATAGAATGTAGATGAAAATCGAAATATTGCTTTTATTAATATGGATTCAGCTGCTTTGATTAGTTAAAAGACCGCTTTTATTGAATGTATTTATTATTCATTTCTATCTATATTGATAAATACATTTAAAACATGTAAATCACACGTAACACGTCGTGATTCAAAACATTCCTTCTGCACGTGCGTGAGCGCGTGCATGGAGGCTAGTATATTAAAATTGGGAAACAATATTGTTGGATTCCTGCAAGTATTTGAATAGGAGAATAAAACAGCTTGTTTGTCAATATAAAAAGTGGCCACTGATCTCACATAAAAAAGAAAAGAAAAAAAGAGGCGCTTATTATTGGACTTAGACCTATTGTAAGTCAACCATATTGTTTCTGCAAGAGATGAGAAGCTTACTATTGACGTCGACTATGACTTCATCTTCTTCATTTGCGAAAGGTCAGATTGTTTCTTATAGTATCCGTAGAGCTTACAGTTTGCATAGATTTCAGTGGCCTTCTTAAGTCTTTCAAATCAGCCAACCTGCATGGACTTAACAAACATCTAATTTCACCTGCAACACCAAATCCGTACAGAATAGTCGTTTTAACCACAGAGGAATAGTTGGCCCCATTTGCTTTAAGTATTTCCCCCATTTTGTCAAGAACCTGCAATAGAAGCACACCAGGTGAAAAAAAACAGATTTTAACCATCAACTACGCAACTAATAGTCTAATACTACTTATTAATCTAACAACTGCAATCTGAGGCATGGCAGTTGGAAGAAGATGATGTCTCATGTGGACCATCCCTCCAGTCCACATTGACAACAATTCAAGAAAAAGGATCAGAATCAGACATTTCAGCTAAAGCATCGTAGTAAAGCCAATAATAGATCAGCATAACCCATTCAGAATATTTCCTCTGCAGTTGAATAGCAGTTCCTACGAAAATCGGCAGAAACAGTCAGTAATGGCATTGTTGAGAAGACGAAATATGCATTAGAAGTAGAACCAGTCAGTAAATGACCATAATAACCTGCTTATACTGTAAGCTCTCGAGAACCGCAAGAGATTACACCATAACAGTCAGTAGATGACACAACAAACTTTATTTTAAACATTTAGATTTACAGTAGAGAAATTTTCACTTATACATAATTATACGCATAGTGATTCTTCAATGTTGCAACTTTGGTAGCACTTAAAGCAAACCTTTATGCAGCAAACAATATGATCCACTCTGATGGCTAAAAGTTGACACTCTTTAGATGCAGTACATACTCTGCTGATATTTTCAATGCTGATGTTGTGATCAAGTGCAAAACTATGTTCTTCCTAATATAAACTCTAAGAAAAGACTAACCTGTAAGCCCTACAGGCTAAACTAATCTTTAAAATGATCTTGTTTCTGTTATAACATCTTCAGGATCTCGAGACCTACAAAAATGGGTAGATAAGGATTGGTATCGGTGCTTCACCATTGAATGGCATACATAATGACTTTCTTAACGATTTTGAGCACATACTGTATTGCTCAACAGTTGTGAAATAACCGAATATCATGTATATA
This sequence comes from Malus fusca, assembly GCA_035220775.1. Classification (NCBI taxonomy): domain Eukaryota; kingdom Viridiplantae; phylum Streptophyta; class Magnoliopsida; order Rosales; family Rosaceae; genus Malus; species Malus fusca. The sequence goes on from CM069069.1 coordinate 30,455,191, forward strand.
TTCTGTGGCGTTATTTACTTAGGACTAGAGTGGTACAAATGTAAAATATCAGTAAGACCATTGATTTATGAATAAAGAACTTCTTGGAAGAAGAAGAGTTCTATATATTACAGAGTTACAGGGTCATTTTCTCATATACATTCTTTACATTAAATGGGTGGGGGATTAAGGCTAAGCCCCATAATAGGCCAACAAAGAAATTGGGATAGAACTCACTATTCATGAGTCGAACATAAGACATCTCACTAACATTGACAAACTTGATAATTTATTGCACAATGATCTTCTATTTCTACAGAGAAGCTGTATATGAGCTTTCATAATAGTTGAAGGTGACATCTTCAAGGCATGTTTCCTTTCTTCTTCTTCTTCAAAGCCTTGGGGTCGGCTAGATGCAACACGAGAACTTCCCAGGAGGTCACCCATCCTAATACTACTCTCTCCCAAACTCGCTTAACTTCGGAGTTCGGATGGGATCCGATGCATGTGAGTTGGTATGAGTCGCATCCTAAGGATTCGACGTAAGATAGGAGTGCCGACTAGTCGATCGTATTCTCTAAGAATCATTCTCTATGTTCACTTGAATCTAGCCTTTGCTTAAGTACCATTCTGAAGGTTGTCATCAGCGGTGTACCTCCGATTCTTAACTAATTTTAAAACAACCAAACCTAAAAGAATACGGCAGGCACAGGGGACAGTTTTACAGGATTAATAGCATGGCGATGGAGGAAATAATACTGCACTGCAGAGCAAATACATTGAACAATGGCAAGACATAATCCAAAAATTTCAGGGAAAGTACCAAAAAGCATGTTATTTGGAGGTGGGTAGTAAAAACACATAGCATTCCCCTCCTCCTCAATACAACTCTTTCCTTTATACCATTGTGAAGGAGCTCTGAGATGCAAGCAAGTACAGACACAATTGCCAACAGCATACTAATTAGGGCATAGTGAAGTTTACGCGTGGAGGAAACCTGATCAAAAGCAGCTGACAGAATCTCGAGGCCAAGGTTAGTGAATAACAGGACAGGATCCACTCTGATGAAGTAGCCTGCAGAAAAAGTTACACCACCTTCAATTAAGTTCTTATTTTTTATGAGAAAACAAAGAAACTTTCCCTAGATAAAAATCAGCTGACAACCCGTACAACAGTGTCAGAGTTGCTTAAAACATTATCTAGTCATGCCATAACTCCATCATTTCAACTAATACCATAAACTCACCTAAACTTACCTGGACGTCCTGTGTTCACCTTTGTGCTTCAAGCGTTCACAATAATTATGTGCAGGTAATATACATATAGATAAGCCATGATGCAATCTAATACTCAAGCATGTTATAGCATTTTCAATTATATACATACATATATATATATATATATATAATGGCATCAAAATGCACAAGCTGTAACGCCCTACTCCCGAACTATTTATTTTAGGGAATAATTATCGGTGATAAGCCCAACTAAACACTAGTTTAATTAACTATCATTAATTACATTTCCGTACTTCAAATTCTTGATTCTTCACACATTGATTTGTGACTAACATTTAAATCACTAATTCATAAGGTTAAATCTCACATTTTCCACTAATGTCCCTCACATTACTCAATCCCCTAAACAAGGCTATTGTCTCAATTATCTAGTCTCATTTAGTGTATGGCTGCATCTAACGTCTCGCTAGACTGCTTACGTACCCTAAACAGGGATCAAGTCATTCGTAGTTCACAATAATTATTTCAAAGTATTCACAGTAATTATATGCAATAATTAAATTTATAAACGTTTATGGAATTGTTAATCATATATATACCAAATGGGTGCGGAAGCCAAATATGTATATGGATATGAGAAACTCAATATATTTTATCAAAATAAAATTATGATCTATGGGAAATCTAAAATTAATTGAATCAATTATAAGAACGTAAATAATTAAAACAAGATTGAAAGTAGGTGTGATATTCATGGTAAAATAGTGAATTAAAATTAATGATGCAATTGTATAATTGAAGATAATTTTACTTCAAATTGGAAACCAACTTACAAATTCGTCTACTGACGATTGTCTGAAAAAACTATGGAGCTCGCAGGCATCCTTGATTGAAAACCGAAAATTAAATTACAAGTGTTTGATATTTCAGGTGGATAGAAAATAGAGCTGAACTTCTGTTCTTTCGAATTCGCAAAGCGTTTCAGTTCTCGACTCAAAGTCCTCCTTCTCTGAACTCAAGCCTTGCTTAAGAAGAGGGAGAGAAGCCAAATTAGATCCGGGAATCCCGTTCGTCTGTCTTCTGCATGTGCCAAAGGCTGTAAAGCCTGAGAAATGATGAGGCTTTCACTGTGGATTCACGATGATGTTGTCTGGAGTGGTAAATGAATAGTAAAAGTGATTTTACTATTCATGAATAGTGACTTGTCTGCTACTGCTGATTTACTTGCAATGATGTATGAGGGTAACTTATCTGCTACTGCTGATTTACCCGATCTGCTGATGAAGACTACCAAATACATACTAGGTATTCCTATTGGTATTTGTACCAATCTAAATTACATGGGAGTAATTCAAAAGAAATACAGGTTAAAACCAAATAATTTAAAAATCATACGGGTCTTGGGAATCTCGCGGGAAAATGTTTCCTTGGGTTGCTACTGCATTTGATGAAGCCTCTGAAGAATGACCAGAGTCTGAACTGTCTTCTTCTTCTTGCAATTCTTTCATGAGGATTTTGGCTAAGGCCTTCAGCTTTGATGATTTCTTCTTCTTAGAGTCGTTCGAAGACTTGGATGATTTGTCCTTGCCTTTGAGTGAGGATGAGGGACTAATGTCTGATAAGGATGCTATATCTTCTGTGGTTGGTTCAGGCAACGCCTTTGCTGGTTGAGCTGCCACTGCAGATGTCGAATTGGAATTCAGGGGAAAATCCTTGAGCACGACTTCAATGATCTTCTGGTAGTTGAATTTATCCCACCATTTGACCATTCTTTGACGAAAGACTTGCTTGGATTCAAACTCGTAATTCCATCTAAGTATCCATGGGACTTTGTACTTCGCCATAAACAATGCGATTAGCGGAATTTCTTCGGCGAATCTGGTTCTATTGAACTGCTTCTTGAAGGTGTCTGATAAGACCTGCATGAAATCGTCCGGCAAGAGGCTGGCGAGCAGACCATGTTCTGACCACCATCTGGGAAACCAGGCAGGGAATCTAAGTCTGAAGCTTCTGTCAAAGGTTATGAACCATGAGTGACTAAAGTCTTCTGCCTGATGCAAGAAAATATTAGTCCAGGCCTGGATGTAATCAAAATAGTTATAATGGTTGGAATGGCTAGGGAAGTTACTACTTTGGAAGGGTTTAGGTTGATAAAGGGGGATTCCCCATTCTGATTCTAACAAGAATTTGTTTATTGTAAGGGAATGGTATAGGATTCTGCCTTGCTTGCCAGGGGCTTTATCAAGGATGGGTTTTATGGTAACTGAAGAAGTCTCAGTGCGTATGGTGGTATAGTATTTGAGAGTTTTGTGGAATTCACTTGGTTGATAATGGGAATTAGGAGGGAAAATCTTTTTGGTTATGACCTCAGGTGTTTGAAGGTGTTTGAAGGTGTTGAAGACTCGGAGGAATGCTAAAGAGATACTCTTTGTTTGGTTTAATAACATATGGGGATGTTTTAGTATAACTTGCAGAAGGGGATGGCGATTGCCGGTAAGTGGAAGAGAAAAGATCATACTGGTTTACTAACGCTGTTTGGTAGTTTGGTCGGATATTTCCTATAGTTGATCCTAATGGAGTAAATCTGTTTGTAATGGCTAAGGCCGAGGAATCGGGAATAGATTCCTGTTTTGGTGGTGGTAAGGTGGCTGGAAGCCGTCTTTGTTGGCTACTGCCAGTTGGAATTTGTGCTTTATTCTTATTAGACATTCTTCCCCTGCAAAAATTCTCTGGTTAAGAAATCTGGAATGCAGTTATGGCTGCCTTTAATGTATTCAATATCAAAATCAAAAATGCTTAATATGGCTTGCCATCGTGCAAAAATCAGTTTTGATGCAATGTTTTGAACATCTTTTTGTAAAACATGTTTTGCAGATTTGCAATCGACTCGAACTAAAAAATTTTGATTTAATAAATCATCTTGAAATTTACTAATGCATAATACTATAGATAAAATCTCTTTCTTAATAGTACTATAATTAGTTTGTGCAGGATTCCATACACCTGAATGGAAACGAACAATTTGTTCAGGTGATCCGGAAGAAATTTGCTGTTTGAGGATACCTCCATAACCAATGTCAGAGGCATCGGTTTCAACTATCTTAAAAGAGTTGGGAGTTGGAATGCCAAGACAGGGCAAAGTCTTAACATGATTTTTTATCTGTTTGACAATAGAAGTATGGACAGAAGACCATGCTGGAGGATTCTCCTTAAGACGATCAAACAAGGGTTTACATTGTTGACGCAAATGAGGATAGAATTCAGAGACATAATTCAAAGATCCTAAAAATCTTTGAAGCTGAGTTTTTTCAGTAATCTGATCTGGGAACTTATCTGCAAATTGGATGACACGGTCAATTGGTTGGATAGTAGACCTATGGATATTGTATCCTAGGAATCTAATCTTAATCTGAAACAGCTTAATCTTAGTGGCTGACACAACCAATCCATTTGATCTAATGATCCTAGCAAACAAATGCAAATGTTTCCAATGTTCGTCTATGGACTTTGAGTAAACAAGCACATCATCAATATAAACAATTGTAAAATGACTATACTGATTAAAAATCTCATTCATAATATTCTGAAATTCAGATGGTGCATTTTTCAAACCGAAAGGCATAACATTCCATTCATAATGCCCAAAGGGCGTAACAAAAGCAGTTTTGTATTTATCAGATTCATGAATTTGTATCTGCCAAAAACTTGATTTCATATCAAACTTTGAAAAAATAGTTGCTTGACTAAGCCTTTTTATCAAATCTCTTTTGTTGGGGATTGGATACCTAATCCATTCCAAAACTTCATTTAAAGGTTTATAGTTAATAACTAATCGGGGAGTCCCTCTTTCTAACTCTGCACTTTTCTGAACATAAAATGCAGGACATGACCAAGGTGATTTGGATTTTCGGATAATTCCTTTATTAAGAAGATCTTCTATTTCTGCCTTACAGAAATCCATAACTTCTTGACTCATCTGAATAGGTCTGGCCTTAGTAGGTATTTTTGACTCATTAAATTCCTTGATATAAGGTAATTTAACAATGTGTTGCTTGTGGTGCCAAAAGGCATTTGGAATATCAGAGCAAACTTCTTTAACAAGTTGGTCCTGAAATTTATCAATTCTTTGAGATACAATCTCTTGTTTAAGTTGTTCTTCAATCCTTTCATGATGAAGTTCATCTTTTAAGAATTGAAGGTGTTTAGTCTTATTAGAGATTAGATTTAAAGAATGCGAAGTGCAATCTTTCTGGAGGTGTCTTAATTTTTTGAGATCTGTTTCTCGGCAGAACTCAACGTGACTTTCTGTCCTAAGACTTTTGAGGTAATCCTATTGTGATGAACCTTAAAAGGGTATAAGAGTGCTATGAAGGGTAATCCTAATATGACTTCGTCAGTTAAATTTTTTATTAAAACAAATAGAGTTTTAAAACAAACTTCATCCTGGCAGACATGTGCCTTAGGAAGTTCGTATTTAATTTCCATTGGAGACTCATTAGCAGCACTAAGGATTTCCTTTGACTTGTGGAAATACTTTGTAGGAATTAATCATTCTTGAATACAATTCAAGTCTGCACCTGAATCAATTAATGCTATTGTTTCTAAGCGAAAGTCTTCGATTATTATCGTTACTTTGGAGTACCATTTCTGGATTCGGATTTTATGAAGAAGATTCAAAACTAAATGTTTTGAAGAATTATCAGAATCTGACTCAGTATGATGGCTGGAAGAAGAGGAATCACTAAGTCCTAACTCTGGGTTTAGATGGATATTGACTCTATTGAGTTGGGTGCGGACATCTAGGTTTTCGGACTTTAGAAACTTAATCTCTTCTTTAATTTTATTAATTTCTCTTTGTAAGTCACTGACTGTAATATCTTTCTTAGATTTACTAAACTTGGCTAGAGTAGTACTAAGAGAGATTTGGGGTTTCTGGATTTGTGGCTGGCTAGTGCCTATATCTTGTTGGGAAACCAAATTTCTAAGTTTTTTGAGGTAGAATTTCTTAAGTTCTGGATCCTCAACTTTACTTATTAGTTCTAAGAGTAGTTCTTCTTGTTCTTCCTGCTTGGTTAAGACCGATATTTTCTTACAACAGGTGTCAGTACATCCTAATTTAATGTCAGGAGTTGACTGCCTGCTAGTGGCAGAGTGGAATGAAGATGATGAGGTAGAACCAAGATCATCTTCGGATGAATGACTACTGTCGGTATTTTGAAGTTCTAAGACCTGGATAAGTTGAAGTTTTTCTTCCTCAGAAATCTTCAACTGACTTATGGTTTTCTTGACTTTACATTTATTGGCGTAATGGCCTTCTTTACCGCATTTATAACATTTTCCCTTATGACTATTGTCTTTAGAATGGAATTTTCCAGAGGATTTCCTCTTTCCTTTCCATCGTTTTGGCTTAGGATTTTCATAAAACGGATTTGGCTTGGTATATTTACCTTTATGATATTTGGAATGTTTTCTATATGGTTTAGAAACCTGTGTTTTAAAGGTTGATCTTTTCTTTAAATTAGAGGGAGCTATAGGCGGTAGACCATATTGCTCACAGAAAGTTCCTAATTCGTATTTGGCTATTGCCTTATCTGACTGCGCTTGCTTAGATATTTTCATATCTATGCACATTTTTAAACCTTCCTTCTGGATGGTACTTATAATGAATCCGTAAGTAAGGTTATCATATGGTATGATACCTTCTTCATTGATTAAGGTATTCCTTATTTTATGGGCGAATAGATTTGGTAGTCCATTTATAAATTTTTCTTTCAAAAATGGTTGGTTGCTATCATCTCTGAGCATAACTCTAGACATGAAAACATCCTTATACCATCTAAAGTCACTTAAGGTTGGGCACCTTAAATTACTTAGTTGGTCGTGAATTCTAGAGGTGATATTTGAAGGGATTCCTATGAAATGTTGTATGATCGTGTAAAGCAAAGTATTGACTGCATCTGGGACACCACATCCTAGATGTTCATCAAATACAGGTAATCCTTCTTCATCTTGCTTTACAGCATTTCTTATTAGATTTTTGGATTCTTCAGTGAGATGTTTCTCCCACCAGGAATGAAGCATTCCTGTGAAGCCGGTGACCAAAAGGTCGACAATTTGGATTTGACTCATATTATGGTTGGTCATATAGCTATTAGCTACCATAGAGATATGTTGGAGTTTGTTTAGTAACTCTTGTTCTGATAAACCATCTATATTCCATTCATAAAGCTTATCAGAGGATACGGTGAATTGGGATTGAAAATTCCGTTCTTCAAATTGAAGATCGGGAGGTGTTGGTCTGGGATACCAGTTTTTGGTTAATGAAGTAGGGTTTGTTCTTTTTACGTTAAGACGTTTTAACTCAAGATTCTGAAAGGCTTCTTCCATCTTTTGGATAGAAAGAATACTTTCGTCTTCTGAATCTTGCGTTAGGGAAGTGGAATCAGTTTCATGTGGATTGTTGATCACACGAACTGACTTATCTTTTTCTAGCTTATTAAGCATTTGTTCTATCTTAATAGACGTCGAAGTTTTCAAAGAAGGTGATTCTTTGAAACTAAGAAGGGGTGTTTCTTTATTAAGAGGTTTGATTGACAAGTTGTCAATTTTTGTTTCAATTTTATCCAACTGTTTACCAATAGTGTGAAGACTCTGATTGGTAAAGTTGTTTTGTTCAATGATAGGTTTTGCTACTCCTAAATCTTCCTTAGGAATCTTAAAAGGAGTTGCAGGAATTTGGGTAGTACCCTTAGTGATGAGAATGGTCTCTTGAGGAGGATGACTGGAGGAGACAATTGTCTTGTCTTCTTTAGTCCAGTTTTCTTTGGTGATTACCTTTAGTTGTTTTTCAGACTCATAATGTTTTTCTACGAAGTCGAAGAAAAATATCTCAAGTCTGTGGGTTTGCATGAAATCCTTCCAAGCTTGGTGGATCTCAAGTTTTTCTTCAGTAGTATACTTACTTCTGAAGATGTTTCGTCTAGGGACATTTTCGGGGGCTTCTATGTCTCTATTAAGTTTTTTACGATCATATTTAAAAGGTTCTTTTCTGGTTAAAACCAACAACTGATGGTGGTGAACTTGATCTGCGTCAATGTCAGAAGCAGATGGAAATTTTTGTTCTTCCTTAGTAGGAATAGAAGGGGTTTGGTAGACCGGATGGACAACTTGAGAGTTTGTCTCAAGTGACTGGAGTTTAAAATTCAAAAGGTCGTTTATTAACTCTTGTTGTGTGACTGACGAGCATGTGTCTACTGATTTTAATTTCCTATTAGCTAAGGAATTTATCAATTCTTGATCTTGACCCAGCCTATCGGTTGGCATGGATCCAGAGAAAGAATTCCTACTGGGAGCAAATGACCATTGTGAGTGAACTGACTCACAAGATCTTCTGGCAGGACGATCAAAATTAATTTTGACAGTCCCATCAAAATATTGTTCTATGTTGTCTAAGTTTACTAAACTATTTTGGATGGCTACTGGCCGACTTTCATTTATCAAACACCAATCCGAAGGGAGACGGATGTCTGACCACCTAATGGTTTTTGGTATCTTAATATTTGCATTCTCTAGATTTGTTTGGATCAAGAGAGTATGATCCTTCGGGCTTTTAGTTAAAGCCTGAAAGTTCATGTTTGTTCCAGTGACTTTATAATAAATACGATAAATTAAAGCCAAAGGCTGTGTTCCTTCAAGGACTTTGTATCCTGAAGTTTTAATATTTAGCGTAAGTGCTTTCAACATATGTGGGTCGGATAGACTTATGGTGAGATCAGGAAAACAATCAAAATGGATAGGTCCATTATACAGACTGGATTCAACCATACCAAGAATACTATCACTGAAGTCATTGAATCTAGCATCTCGGAGACACAAAAGAATAGAGGTGTTAAGGCCTCTACGGGTTAAAGGTTTAGCAGCAATCTGCACTAATCCTATATGGATGTAATTGTGACCATCTTTCCTATGGGAATTAATTTGTTCTGGAGTAAACAGCTGACAAGTCTCATGTTCTTTACTAAGAGCATAAGCTTGTTCCACTGTCTTAACATGGTGTTCAGTTTTAAAAGAGGCTAATGCCCATTTCTTTTTATAAATATTTTTTGAAGATACTTTTGGAATGTTCCATTCCGAAAAATCAAGACTACTGTCTGTTTGAAATTCAAATTTTTGTTCTTCATTGACAATATCAGGTATAGTTCCTAAATTTGATCTAGAGCTAGTGCTAGCCATTGAATTAGATCTAAATAATTTACTCATAGCAATCAAAAATTCAAACAATCAAAATACAGAAACCTTAAAAGTAAAATCTTACTAGTGAATCTAATCACCAAGCTCTCCGGGTCACGCGCGCCGCTCAGACCCTATCCGTCGGGACTTACTGTTTGGGTGACGACTTACTGCTCAGACCTTATGGTAAGAAGAAAACACTAAGAAGACAGACAGTTAAGATAACTGGAAATTGAGAGTAAGAAAATTTGAAGGCTAAAATAAATAACTCAGATGCTAATGCAATAACCACTCACTTGGCTATATATATATATAGTATACGATAGAAAGGAAAAGACCCACTCACATGAGGTCCGCACTACGACTCCCTAGCATGCATATTGAGACATCACGAACCATCGTCGCCTATGACTAATTATCAAATCACATCTCAGAGTTCTAATCGATAAAATACATAATTTACATAAAACGCATCCCTATGTAAATCAATTTGGAATATCCACATCACGGATTTCCAATCCGTTGCTTCCAAAGACCCACATTATACTTCTAGAACAACATCTTAAAATTTTATTACGATCCAACGGTCGGATCTCCGCCAATTGCCAAAAACCAAGTGGCGGTCAACATTTTATTTTATGAACTTACAAATCCAATTCGGGAAGATCAGTATGTCGGATTCCCAATCCGTAAGTTTCTTTGGTCCTTAAATATTATGTACTCTAATGTATTAAAGTTTGGTGACGATCCAACGGTTAGATTGTTGATTCACATTTTTACTAAGTAACATATCATAAAGAATTTAGGTTCCAACGATCAACCAATGTCATACTAACATCAAAACTGAACTCAATACATCTAATTTAGGCTAAAAATAGTATCGACGGCCCTCCAGCCACGCACTGCCGCACGCGCTGCTGCGGGTGGCGGTCAGCTGCCCCGACTAGCCGGAAAAATCAACTATTTTTAAAAATTCTCAAACTTCACAGAAATGAAGATCTCATTGAGTGGAACAACTTTCATACCTGTGACTAAGGCCAATTTGGCCGTGAAGAGCTCCAATTTCACTCAAATCCGCCGGAAACCCTAGAATGGGTATTCTTCGATTCTCCTTTCTCGGCGTTCTAACGTCCCTACAACTGGTTGGGTCTTGTTCCTGAGTCCAAGGGGAGTTAATTAAGGGTGGTAATGGGTGGTGAAACTCGTCGGAAAGGAGGAATCGCCGTCGAAACTCCACGGGTCACCCGCACGATTTTTACATGGTTTTGGACCTAAAACTCTTCAATCTTGGGTGAGAAAGGTAAATGGGAGGTAGTGGAAGAGATTTTAGGTAGCAGATGGTGGTTGTTCAACGGAAAAATGGCAGGAGAAGGCTGGAATTAAACCGGGTTGAAACCGGGTTTTGTTGGGGTTGCACGGGTCAACATGAAGGGGAAGTTCCCTCCTTCCTATTGATTTATGATTGGTCCCCCTTCCCACTTAGTGGGAGTTCAATTTATGTAATAACTTTAGTTTAGTAACACCACTTCAAATGTCCGTAACTATACCGTTATAATCTGGACTCGCAAACAGTTTTCGCCTATGTGTTCGTACTAACGAGTAATACACATATGCACTAAAGGAATAAGTTATACGTTTCTCTAGACGATGCTCCAAGGAAGTCAAAGTCTGTGTCTCTAGGGGCATTTTCGTCAATTCCCTCGATTAAAATAAATAAGAACGTAAAATTAGGGACAGGTTGTCGCAATGATTGTAACATCCCACATCGCACAGGGGAGTGGATCTTGTAAGCCTTATATGTATATTCGCATCTCTACCTAGCACGAGACCTTTTGGGAGCTCATTGGCTGTGGATTCCATCGGAACTCCGAAGTTAAGCGAGTTCGCACGAGAGCAATCCCATGATGGGTAACCCACTGGGAAGTTCTCGTGTGAATTCCTAGAAACAAAACCGTGAAGGTGTGGTCGGGGCCAAAATCGGACAATATCGTGCTACGACGGAGTCGAGCCCGGGATGTGGTGGGGGCCCGGGCCGGGATGTGACAAGAAGAGCTCAAAGTTTGGAGCGGTTAAGTTTACTCACAACTTCCATCAGAATTCCATTGACCTCCCCTTTTTATGTAAATGGGCTCTGAATTTTGAGGGTATTTAAGTCTATTCATGTGAGTTTTTTGTTATATTTAAATTTTTTTTAATAAAAAGTGACATTTATGAAATGAAATGTTAAATTTTGGTTATTAATAATAAATATTTGTACAAATGTATGTTTCGAATTGAAGATGGCACAACAATATAAAGACACTGGGGACCCTTAAATCTATGAATCGGAAAATGATCCTCATCAGATCCTTTTCCTAGGGATCATGTGATCATGATCGTTTATCGTACATCGTACGGTTATAAATCATTTAAAATTTAAAATTTAAAATTAAATATAAATCGCACCTAACGAAAACTAACCACACGATATACAATGAACGATCATGATCACATGATCCTCAGGATTCCTAGGAAAAAGATTCGGCGATGATCCTATTCCCTATGAATTATTGTGAGGAGCTTAAGCGAAGAAATCATGGCAGTACAATTTGGTGAAGACTGAAATGGAAGGAGGAAGGCTTAGGTTTCAAAGGTTGTATGTGTGCTTTTTGCACTATTGAAAAATGAAAGCCTTTTGGAGGGTTGAAAGCCAATGGTGGGATCGGATGATGGATGCCACATTAAAGGTCCACATCCAGGCCAATTGCTTGCTGCTATAGGTATAAATGCCAACAATGGCATCAATGCAATAGCATATGCAATTGTTGAAATTAAAAATAGATCTTGGACATGGTTTCTGGAGCTACTGATCACTGATTTGCTTATATGGGTATTGAATATGCACTTGCTTGGGTCATTATGTCAGAAAAACAAAAGGGAGTTAATAAAAGTTGTGAATGACCTTATTCGAACTATGGAACACAAATAATGTATTGGACCCTTATATATCAATTTCAAGTAAAGAAAAGAGTAAGGTTATTTATACCATGTTTTTGTGCCATATTTTTATACCACCTTAGGTGGCATTTGATGTAGACAGTCACATCATTTGAATTGATCAGATTTTTAAATTTAGTTCATTATTTAATAAACTAATAATTAAGAAAAACTAGTTAATTAAATGATGATTATGTTATACGAAGAGTCTTTTTCCTTCATTTCCTTGGGTTTTGCGAATTTTTTAAATGATGTGGTTGTACACATCAAATGCCATCTAAGGTGGTATAAAAATGTGGTATAAAAACATGGTATGAATAACATTACTCTAAATAAAAAAAAACACATTGGCATTGCGAAATAAATTCTTTGGTCAGCAGCTAGGGGTTAATAAAAGATATTAAATGACAGAAATAATCCTGAACATAAATTATATTTGAATCAAAGCACATAATTTATTTTGAATGAAAATTTTAAGAGGAGTTATGATAAGATGACAAATTAATAATTTTAAAAAATTAGTATAACAAATTACTAAAAAAATTCATTTATATGACAAATTAAAAAAATATGTAAGTTCATATGACATTTTAAAAATTTTGTGAAAACAATAATAAAGTAATTCCAAATAACGCGGTGCAGATGCGGAGAAGACAGAAAGAGCGAGGAAATCTCTCCGGGAAGGGTGAGAGAGGAGTTCCACGTGGGTGGATCCCACGGCATAGAGTCAACAAAACAATATTAGTAAGCCTTCCAAATAACGTGTCGCAGAAGGGCGGACGAAAGAGCGAGGAAACTGAAAGGAGTCGCACATGGGGGCGGGTCCCACGGCACAGACTCAACAAAAACAAATAATAAAATAATTCAAATAAAAGACCATCCTCTAGACAAATAAATAAAGAAAAAGTAAAATCATCAAAGACGACAAAACGCCAACACACGTAGACTTTGTTAAGATAGTTGAAGAAGAAGATAGAAGAAAGAAACCAAAGGGAGAGAGAACAATCTGTATTTTGTTTATTCCTATATCTGAATAATGAGCACTCTGCTCTACAACTTCAGTTTTATCCCCATACAACAATCTCACCAATCTAATTATTATAACTAACTAACTAATCTAGGATTGTGACAAGTGTCAACAACCCAGTCCATCACATTCTTCATATATTCCTAACATTCCCCCTCAAACTCAAGATTGGGGCATCCAATCATGAGGTTGAAGCAGTCAAGTTCTCAAAGAATCATTAGTGCAGTATTCCTTGCAATTGGAGGTGAGGTTGCTGCTGCACAAAGTCTCTGCAATAAGAAAACCCTCCTAGCATCTTGAGCTTGTATATTATTGCTATATCATGTCTACCATAGTAGCCAAATCAACACTAATGATTCCTTTTGCCAAATCAACACTAATGTTTCCTTTTGCCAAATTAACGTAGACCTGGTGCCCCACCCTTGTCACAAATTCTCATATGATAGCCTAACTGAATATCGAATATACGTCCACCATTGCATAACTGGAATACATAAAATCTTCTGAACTCATGTGCAAGTGCAACAATTTGAGCAGGAACACTAATGGCCGTCTTGTTGTCAGAGTTAAGAACCGGAAATGTCACTTGAATACACGGTTGTAAACCCATTGAAATCAACTGAGATTATGTACCTTCGTTGTCAATACATTCAAAAACTTGGTCTTTGGCATCATCTAAAAACATTTCATCTTCTGAAACAATGAAGTCAGAGAGAGAACCAGACTTGCAATCATAAACCCTATGAATTTCAACATCAGAATTACTCTGTAAAGGTGTTTCATGTTTCTGCAGGATAACTGGACAACCTAGTTTGAATTGTTGATCCAATGTGCTTTGACATGATTCAGGGGTTGAAACTGAAGACTGAGCGTTATGTCTGGGATAACAATCATCATCAAAATGATCCTTCTGTGAACAAATTTGATGTGTAGGAAAATCAGGTGGTGGAGAATTAAAATATGGAGATGGTGGGGAGCCAAGAATTCCAGGTGAACAGTCAGGAAAAGACTTGTAGGTTGCACCATTATTGTAATGGAACCTCCCTTTACTACGACTCTTGAATCGAAAATTTCTATACACACCATTATAACCATCAACATTATTACCTAAGCGTGATTGGCATGAACTAAAATTGTATTGAGCATGATAACCATCATTGAAACCAGCTTGTAACTGAGAGCTAGAGAGAGGAAAGAAAGAACCTTGTGTCTGACAGTCACCAAATTTAGTGATAGAAGCACAATCCACAATGGCTTCATCAGCGAGTAATTGTTGACGAAAGTTCTCGAGTGAAATAACACCCTCACGCCCTCTGATTACACATTTAAATGTGTTGTATGTTGCAGAGAGGCCATTCAACGCAATGAGCACAAAGTCTTCATCAGCAAGTGTGACACCAAGAACAGAAAGTCCATCCCTTGCTTCTTTAATTCTTCTAAGAAACTGGGAAATTGAATCTGATCCTTTCTTCATGTTGTAAAGATAAGTCTGTAACTTGATTATACTGGTTTTTGTACTTGGTAAGAAAAAATGGTTTTGGAGACGAACCCACATCTCTCGAGAGCTCGTGCTACCAATCACATAGGAAATTGCGGATGAAGAAAGTGTTGCAGTAAGGAGCAACATCAGAGCATAATCGTGCATTTTCCATGCTTTGTAGTCATCAGACTCAATTCTTGAACCAACACCCATTGATGAAGCTTCAGAATCACTGGAAGAGATAGACGAAAATTGAGACGGGCAGCAAGTCGAACCATCAACAAAGCCCATGATCCCATAACCTTCAAGCAGTAATTGCATCTGAAAATGCCATTGAAGATAGTTGGAATCATCCAACTTAACCGACACAGAAGATGATACAGAAGAGATCAACCCAGTAATCGGAGACTGCAAGATTTGCAATTGAGAAGCAGTAACCATGGTGAAGAATTTTCACTGAGGAATAAAAACAAACACTTGGTGTGCAAGAACCACCCAACTGAATCGAAGAACTGAGGACAAAGAGAAATGCCCAGAAAATCACAGAAAAATCACAGAGAAATCACAGAGAGATGAAAGATTGTATCAAAGAGGAATCTGTCTGGATTTTATAATTGGTTCTTGAAACTTCTTGCTGATAGTTGCAGAAAGCAGTGCTCAGCAACTAAGAACCAACAAATGTCTCGATAAATGGTACAGGTCAAGATTGAAGCCCCATCAGAGTTACCATGAAGAACTGGGTAATCTTGATACACCCCACAAGACAGAAGAAGAAAGAATTTCGTGTAGCGGAAGCAAAAGAAAGGATCGAAGAAGCTGATCAAGCTTTAATGGCTCTGATACCATGTTAAGATAGTTGAAGAAGAAGATAGAAGAAAGAAACCAGATGGAGAGAGAACAATCTGTATTTTGTTTATTCCTATATATGAATAATGAGCACTCTGCTCTACAACTTCAGTTTTATCCCCATACAACAATCTCACCAATCTAATTATTATAACTAACTAACTAATCTAGGATTGTGACAAGTGTCAACAACCCAGTCCATCACATTCTTCATATATTCCTAACAGACTTGACGGAGGACCAAATGCACAAACTATAAAAGCCAAAATGTCCCAAATGCTCTTCTCCTCTCCGTGAGAAAACCCCAGCGTCGTCCCGTTCCACATGCTCTTTTCAGCTTTTCTGCTGCTTCGAAGCCCAAAGTTCAGGGAGCAAGACTCAACGGCCAGCCACGGAGCAAGACTGAAAAGGTATAAAATTGCTTCTCTTTGTCAATATAGTCCCTGGAAGAAGATGGATGCTCAATTGGGTCTAATGGGGTAGATATTTATTTGGATAATTATTTTTATCAACTTCTTTTTCTAGATCATCGGGAATTTATGTACATCAGGTTCTATTTTCTAACCTCTCTTTTTTATTCATTTTCAGACCATTTAAGGCAATCATCTCAATTTTGTAGGACTAGGATGTGTTTGGACAGTTCTAGAATTCTATGCTTTGTGCAGAATTTAATCAACACTGCTAAGCATAAAAAAAATGTGATTAAAAGAAACAGGCATGTAATCTTTTGAACAGTGATCTTCTTTTTCTACAGAATCTAATCTCCATATGAGCTTTCATGGTAATGTAAAGGTAACAACTTGGAGGAGTCTTTCCCCGCAAAAAAAACAAAGAACCTTTCTAGTGTCTGTCTTTTTATAAAAATAATAAAATGTTGACGTGGTTTAACCGTAATCACACAAAACAGGAAGGGATAAAGACAATATAAAAATGGGAGGGCAGACAATCCACCTCAAAAAAAAAACCTTTCTAGTGTCTGTCTTTTTCTCTAAGAACTTTTTTATGATCCCTTGAATCCAGTCGTTGCTCAAGTACCATTCTGAAGCGTGTCATCAACGGTGAACCGCTGATTCTGAACTAATTTTGAAACAACCAAACCCAAAAAGAATACGGCAGCCAAAGGGGACAGTTTCATAGGATTAGTAGCATGACGACGGATGAAATGATACTGCACTGCCGAGCAAATGCATTGAGCAGTGGCAAGGCATAATCCAGTAATTTCAGCGAATGTACCAAAAAGCGTGTTGTTTGGAGGTGGATAGTAAAAACACCATAGTATTCCCCTCCTCCTCAATACAATTCTTTCCTTTTTACCATTGTGAACGAGCTCCCAGATGCAAACAAGCACAGCCACGATTGCCAATAGCATGCCAATTAGTGCATAGTGAGGCTTATGTGGGGAGGAAGCCTGATCAAAAACAGCAGACAGAATCTCGATGACAAGGCTAGTCAATAACATGATCCACTCTGATGAAGTAGCCTGCACAGATTATACCAACTTCAATTCAGTTATTGTTTTTTTAGAAAATTGATGCATTGCTTTTTTACCTTTTAACTCAATTACAGTCTCTCAATTTAAAATTTATGGATATTTATTTCTTTAACTCATTAAAACATGTAATTATAATTTTTTTTATCGACTCCATTAAAACTTCATTAACATGAGTCATTTCAGAAAATTGCGATAAAATGAGTCATGTCGAATAAGCCGAAAAGGATGATGGTATGAAACAGCTATGGGTTCTGATTTGGGAAATAAATAGGGGCACACAAATTTTTTAATAAAATTAATATTTTAAGAGATTCTTGACTATTGTTGGATTGTTAAAAGAAAATTTATTGTTAAAAAATGCACGTGACAGACATAGAGTGTCCACCTAAATTATTTTTGCTCACCATCTTTAAGAGTATCTTCAAAGAAAATGTTAAAATATCTACATAAACTATAACAGTAATACAAGACCAAACTAATATTCTGTAACCGAAATGTCAATTCCTACATGGCGCTAACATGGATTGGCAACAAAGAGGTTGCTGTCAAATTTGACAGCAACTTCAAATATTTTTAATTAATTATTAAATGTCTTTTATTAATTTAATCATTACTATAATTAATGTTGAATGTTGACCGTGCATTTGTTTAGATCCTATCTCTCCTGTTGATGGCAATTTAATAATGAATTAAATGTCATTTATTAATTTTTTATTCATTTAAACATTTATGTTATAATGAATAAAATAATAATTTAATTTGACATATCGAGTGGAGAGTAAAACTTAAAAGATATCAAAATACCACATAGACTATCAAATTTGAACTTTATGTTCAAAATTTAGCATCTCCTTTGGAGATGATCTAAATGATAGTAATGATTCTCACCTTATTTGTTACTGTTAAATAAATTTAAATCTTAAAATTTGTGTAATAGATAAACATAAATATTAAAATTTAAACTTTTTCAATAGCAATAATTAGGATGGTGAAAACTATCACCACTTGAAGGTGGTGAGTTAAAATACATTCTAATAAAGAATAATACTAGAGAGATTAAATTTTTTAAATTAAATGATATGTCATTAATAAGAAACAAACACGTTTTGGTTTAAAAATTTTGATCTTCTTAGCATTACTCTCTAATAAAACAATGTTTTTTTTACTCCAATCAGAATAAAATTGAGAGATATTTTTACAATATTTTTTTAATTAGAAAACATAGAACCTTCCCATGCCATGGATAAAAACCCAGCAGAATTCTCTCCGGAACTTCTTTTTAAGGATTATGAGAATCTTCCAATCACATTCGTTCGTCGTACATCGTGCGGTCAGAAATTATTGTAAATTTTTTTTATTTAAAATTGAATATAAATAGTACCTGACAAAAATTAACCGCACGATATATAATTAACGGATATAATTGAAGGATTTCCGTAAAGGATCCTACGAGTATCCTCTCTCTCTCTCTCGATAAAAACCAGCTGACAGAAGCTCTAGACCAATACCCGTATCCCGTCGTGTTACTGGTCAACCTCATCATTTTCATCGCGGGAGTCAATGCCAAGTGTAAAAAAACCACTGGGATTTGAATTATAGAGACCCTGCATTCAAGAGTTGTAATCACCCAAATTCCTTCAAAGTTGATTTGAAATTTCAAAGGATAAACCAGTACGAGAAGAAAATATTTGCTTAAGAGCTAAGACAAGGGAAGTTTGATCAAAGAATAAATTAAAATGGTGCGCACCTCTCCAACTGAACCACTTTCAGAAAGCTCAGATTCGGATGACCTGGTTAGGTAGCGTGAGTTAACACCCTCGCATGGTTGGATTAACCGCGCACCTTCCTCAAATTGATACGCAGCTTTAACAATCAAGAATGCGATCCGCAACTTCAGCAAGGCCTGCGAATTGAAATAAAAACGAAAAATGAGTTGGTAACGATGCATATAGAAATTTGGTTTAGGGGAACTAATGAACTTAATTGATTGGAGAGAGAGAGAGAGAGAGAGAGAGAGGACCTGAGCAGCAAGTTCGTGATTGGCAGTGTCAGTGGGCGTCACTACTCCTCCAACGACGAGATCGACACCAACATTGCTGTCTTTCAGATAGCCTTCCATCGTCTCCGTTTTCATCTTACAATAACATCCTTCCCCGTCAGTTAATGCCTTTAAATTTTACAGTATTCTCTCTTCCATATATAGAAAGAGAGGACGCACTAAAGCTCTGGAAAAGTTCAATCTGAGTACCAAATGTGCGTCAATGAAAGTATTCTTTGGAATATTCAGCATTTAAAGTAGCAATTAAGTTCGATTGAGTTTATTTTCACTCTCCGTGCTACGCATCAGGTGACGTATTATGTCACACGTGTGGTGGGTTATCATATATGAGATTGCTTTGAATTGAAATGGTTGTTTAACTTTCTAGTTTTTTATATAAATATTTCAATTCGTATCTAATAATATTTACTCTTTGACAAAAAAAACATATTGTGAAAAATACATTCTGTGGTTGTAGGGATATTTCGTGGTATTTAACAGGAAATACTAAAGGAATAACAAATATGATAAAAAATAAAGAAAGTTGAATTTAAAATTAACATTTATTCTCCTTTTCTCTTCAGGAACTGGAAAATTTCGACAAAATATGTCGGTTCTCATCAATTACAGTTTGTCTAAACATCTTTCTCAGTCGGTTTAAATCTAGAGGTAGGTCCTCACCTTTAATCACTTAAAAATTTAAATGCAATTTATCCTATAAAATTTAAATGCAATTACAATTTATGCTAGTCTTTTTTGGGTAAATTACAATTTATCCTATAAAATTTAAATGCAATTACAACCTCATATATTATTTTTAAAATATTTTAATCACATATATCTACTCATATTTTAGTCACAAATTCATACATTTGTTAATCAAAATAATCAAATAACGGGTTGCAGACAGAGGGAAGAAAAAAAAGAAAGAGCGAGGAAATAGCGCGGAGAAAAAGAAATCCCGCGTGGGTGGATCCCACGACAAAGACAATAACAAAGTACTTCAAGTAACGCGTAGCAGATGGGAGGAAGGAAAAACATAAAGGGCCAAAAAACGCTGACACACATCGGCGAAAAGACGCTGACGTAAACAATGACTAAAGGAAAGAAAGTACCTGATATTGAAGACGGGACCTGATGTGGTGTGAACACATGGGGCTATAAAAACTCAATTGATGCTGGTTCCTCCAATTCCAGAACTTAGCTGCTCATCTCATCTCTCTGGTGAAACCCTAGCGCCGTCCTTGGCGTAAACGCTAGAACCTTCTCTCTTCTGAGCTTCTCTGCTGCTTCATAGCCCTAGTCCAGCTCTAATCCTCTGCCAAAATCTCGAACCCAAAGCAGTGGTGGAACTTCGGTCGACAGACCTGGTGACAAGAGAGACAACCAGAGAAGGCGGTTGAGATCTTATACAGCCAGCCAGAGAACAAAACTGAAAAGGTATGAAATTGCTTTCCTTTGGCAATAGTGAAAATGTATCTGTAAATTAGTCCCTGGAAGAAGATGGATGCTCAATGTAGAGATCTGATCCCTGCTGTCTCTTGAATGAAGTTGGATTCCACGATAAAATCATTTGACAATAGAAATAGTAGCACAAGTTCTTGTAAGTCTGTGACAATAAAAGAAATACAAATGATATGGATGCTGAACAGGTGGAGGGGACCAACCTTGATGGGTCCTCCAAATCCCTACCAACGCTTTGCAAGGTTTCTTTAATTTTGTTTTATATTTTCACACGCTCTTTCATATATCGTGAATTTTCAAGTTAAATACGTAGATAACATAAATTAGGTGTTGTGGAGTACACATGGGTCAAGATGTTCTGATACTATAAAAAAAATTAAAAATTTTATTGTAAAACCAATTGAGAATACGGAAAATAATTCAACTCAACAGTTTCATATCAGTCATGTTGTGGCCTAAACCTAATGTGGTAGGTATTTATTTGGATAATTATTTATATCAACTTCTTTTTCTTATTCATTTTTCAGATCGTGGGGAATTTATGTATATCAAGTTCTATTTATAACCTCTCTTTTTAATTCATTTTCAGATCTTCCAGATTGATTGAGTAGACCTACGAGAATCCCATTTAAGGCAAACATCTCAATTTGTAGGACTACGATGTGAGTAGACAATTGTAGAATTTAATGAATACTCCCAAGTCCCAACAATTAATACTGCTAAACATAAAAGAACTTGATAATCTATTGAACAATGATCTTTATTTCTACAGAGAAGCTATATACGAGCTTTCGTAGAAGGTTACAGGCGACAACTTCAAGGCATGCTTCCCCGCAAAGAAAACTTTCTGCTGCTCCATCGAGTCGTTGCTTAAGTACCATTCTGAAGGGTGTCATCAACGGTGAGCCTGTGATTCTGAACTAATTTTGAAACAACCAAACCGAATAGGTATGCGAAGGGCAAGAGGGACAGTTTCATAGGATTAATTGCATGGCGATGGATGAAATGATACTGCACTGCCGAGCAAATGCATTGAGCAATGCCAAGACTTAATCCAGTAATTTCGGCGAATGAACCAAAAAGTTTGTTATTTGGAGGTGGATAGTAAAAGCACCATAGCCTTCTCCTCCTCCTCAGTACAACTCTTTCCTTTTTACCATTGTGAACAAGCTCCCAGATGCAAACAAGTACTGCCACGATTGCCAACAGCATACCAATTAGTGCATAGTGAGGCTTACCTGGGGAGGAAACCTGATCAAAAAAAGCAGACAGACTCTCGATGGCAAAGCTAGTGTATAACACGATCTGCTCTGATGAAGTAGCCTGCATACGTTATACCAACTTCAATTCAGTTCTTTTTTTTATTTGAAGAAAATTGACTCATTGGTTCCTTAATTTTAATTCAACTACAGCAACGGTCCTTTAACTAAAAATCTATGATCATTTATCTCTTGACTCATGAAAATGTGTAACTATGATTTTTTTACCAACTCTATCTGAATTTTGTTATAATGAGTCATGTCAAAAGTTAAGGAACCGTTGCTCTAATTGTGTTAAAAAGTTGATGGACTATTTCTCTAGTTGGAATGGGAAGGTTCTCCTCCTGTCATCTTCTCTCACTCTGTTTTTTGTTTCTCCTGGGAACATCTTCGGAGAAGAGCCAAAACTTTTTCGAAACTGCTTTGCGAGTCTCGACTTTCTATGTATTCTTGAATAAAATAAATAAATAAATAAATCCAAAACTCCTTTTGATTTGGTTCATGGTTCTCGAAATCGTTGCTTCGGGAAGACGAAGAAGATGATGGTTCATGGTTCAGGGAAGCCGAAAAAGATGATGGTATGAAGCAGCTAATGGCTTTTGATTTGGCAAAAGAAGAAGGGACACACAATTTTTTTTAATAAAATAAATTGTTTTCTCTCTCCTTTTCTAAACTGCATATTAATTTAAATAACATATCTAAATTACATTTTAATGAAAAGATAATACTAAGAAGATTAAATATGTATGCTGAATTTTGTATACCAAAGATATGAAAGTTGATAATTAGTTTATTTCTTTTATTTTTTATTGGTGACACATCATTTGGTTTGTAAATTTAATCTACCTAACATTACTCTTAATGAAACCCTTTTTATCACCAAAAGAGAGTTAAAATCATTTGTCTTCTATCACAAAATAAAATTATGGACAACAAAATAATTTGCATAAGCATTACCTACATATAATTCTAACAAATCTTTAATTTAAAAGACAAAAATAAAAACACATCCTCATTTTCACGTTCTCTCCCTTTCTCTCCATCTCATTTTAAAAATAAAAATACAAATGGTCCACGCACAGACAAAGTGTGTGGCCATATGCTAGTTAATTTCAAGAGATTCTTATTATGGTTAAGAAAAATGACACGTGACAGACTTATATAGGAGTGGTGAGCATCCACCAAGGTTATTAGTGATGAGCAAACGCAGAATATTTTTTCTCACCAATCTTAAGTGATGGTGATTTTGATCACCCTATTTATTTAGATAAGTTTAAATTTCGAGATCTTTAGGAAGATGAATATTATCACTACTTAAAAGTGCTGAGCAAAAATACTCCTTTGCTTCAATTGGGTAAAATTGAAAGACGATTTTTATAATTTTCTCTTTTCTTTATTAGAAAACAGAGAACCTTCCCATCCCAAGGATAAAAACCAGCTGACAGAAACTCTCGACCAATACCCTTTTCTCGTGGTGTTGCTCGTCAACCTCATTATTTACATCGCAAGAATTAATGTCAAGTGTAACAAAACCACTGGGATTTGAATCGTAAAGACCCTGCAATCAAGAGTTGTAATCGCCAAGGTTACTTCACAGTTCATTTCAACTTTCAAATGATAAATATATACGAGAAGAAAATCTGTTGTAAGAGCTAAGACAAGGAAAGTTTGATCAAAGGATAAATTACAGTGGTGCTCTCTCCATCTGAACCACTTTCAGAAAGCTCAGACTCGGATGGCATGGCTAGGTAGAGTGAGGCAACACCCTCGCATGCTTGGATGAAGCCGCCTTGGCAGGAAGGGCATGATGTTTCGACATCCACAGTAACCACATGACGACACCTGTGACAGTAGTACCTAGTTGCAATTGCTTTCTCCGTTGTATTTATCTCGTTAATCTCCCAACTACCTTTTGCTGCACAACCGTATATGGACTAGAATCATACATAAATAACTGTAACATAACGAAAAAAAACAGCCAACCAAGAGGCAACAGACTTGCGATTTTTAGAGTAACAACAGTACCGCACGCACCTTTTATAAATTGACATACAGCTCCAAAAATCCAGGCTAGGATCCACGACTTCAGCAAGGCCTGGAAGTTGAAATAAAATACGAAAATTGAGTTGGTAACCATGCATACAGAAATTTTGTTTAGAGGAACTAATGAACTTAATTGATTGGGGGGGGGAGAGAGAGAGGGTAGGGAGGGAGGGAGGACCCGAGCAGCAAGCTTGTGATTGGCAGTGTCAGTGGGCGTCTCTACTCCACCAACGACGACGCCAACACCTACATCGCTGTCTTTCATATAGCTTTCAATCTCCATCTCCATCTCCATTTCCATCTTCTAACAACTTCCTTCTTCCGCTGTTGATGCTGTCATTTCTTTCATATATAACAAGAGAGTACCCCAGAAGCGTTAAGATTAACGGGTTTTAGGGGTTAAATAAGATTCTTTTTAGATTTTTTTTTTCACAAATTACACCAAAGGGATAAAGGGGTAAGGGAGTTGGTTAAACCTCACAATGATCAAAGTCTAAATTAAATCCCTATTTTCAAAACTTACTTTATTTAAGTACTTATGTACATGAAGACTTTTAAGGGAAGATATTATTGTTTTTCTTAAATGATGATTAGTTGTGGAACTTCCATATCGAATTTCGATGATTTCAAACGTCTAATTTTTGGTATGAATGTATTGGTACGTAATTATAAAATCTAAACATAGGTACGCAATATGCATATATATATGTGGAAAAATTCACGCACAACAAAAAATAGATGGTAATATATGACTATTTGTTGCAGTCCTATTTAGAATAGGAATGTGATTGTGTAAATCCTAGGAAATATGAGAATGTATCTTATATTCCTATTAGGATTAGATTACCTATTAAATGTTGTAATCCTAAAGGGAAAGGTTTTACCCTTCCTACTACTATAAATAAAGGCACAATGAGGTGAGATACACACACACCCACAATTACACATCTCTCTATTCTTCTCTCTATTGCCGCACCCCCTCTCTCTCTAAGGCCTCCATAATTGTTTAGTAAATTATGCCTACAACACGTTATCAGCATGCTCTTGACGCTACGCTAACAAGAGAGTTTGATCTTCAATTTGGGGAGTATTACGTTTTAATCATTCTTTTCATGATTAATTTATTATTTTATTAAATTGATCTACATGCTATTGATTCAATTTAATTTTTCTGTGTTGAACGTGATACAACGCATTGGAGAATTCCGGCTTTCAAGAAGGATCTTCTACAAATTCAAAGGCTTTTGTTGTTTTCTGCTACTCAGGTATGCTTAAAATAAAGGAAGATATTTGAAACGACCCATGAAGCATGAAAACATTCCCCATGATGCATGAACCCCCTACATTTATATTTACCTTCCGATATATATATTGTATATGTTTATATATTTGTCAATATATATATATATATTTGTTTCATGCATTACGCAATAATTGCTATGTGGAATTTGTGAGTCAAAGTATTAAATTAAATTAGAAGCATATTTAGGGTTTCCTAAACCCTAATGGATTTTGAAAAAAAAAAAAAGGGGAAATTGGACATTGCTTGGCACCCCCCTGCGGCACAACCTTGGCAGTAGCCCTATGGGCTCTTGCTACACCTAATAAGATCCCCAGGCCTTCGACATGATTGAGTAGAAAGGGCCTGCAGCCCTAGTTCTTCCTCTGTGGAAAGCCTGCAGCTTTCCTGGTCCCAAAACCGAACCCACAGCAAGCCTCGCTTGCTGGGTACTTGTCCCGCATGCGCCTAGGGCCTGTAGTCCCTTGCCAAACCCGCTGCCAAGCCCACCTGCTTGGGCTTTTGTCCCTGCGGCCCGCAGTCATCACGCCAGCCCATAAGGCTGGGACTTTTGTCCACCCGTGCTAATCCACAAGCTAGCATCAGCTGGGCTTGTCCCGTGCACCCTTCCCGCAGCCCAAAACCGAAACCTAGCTGCGGTTGGGGTTTTGTTCCCTCCCCGGTGGCCTGCAGCCATACCCCGAGGCACTTTTGGGCCTTGCCGTTTTTACTCAAGGCACCCCGTGCCTTCCCTTTTTTTTTTCACGGCACCCATGCCCAAATTATTTTGGGGCATTTTTCAACCCACAAGCTACTATTCTAGCATTCTAAAATAATTTAACCCGTATGTTAATATTATTTAGCTTCTACGATCGACCCCGTATGGTCCCGACCTATTGAATTAATTAAAAGTGACCTGCAGTCCATTAATCTGATAATGAATCCAAAATTATTGACCTGAAGATCACTTTTGGACATTAACGATTCAATAATTTATTTTTATACTTTGAACCGTCACATACTTTCGTAGTAACGAAGCTCTCACACTTGAGTTCTTGAAGCAAACTCAAATCCACTACACTAAGTTAGTATATTGCATTCTGGGTTTCTTGCAGGAACCTCTCCTTTATGAACTAAACGTTCATAAACTAAATTGAACCTGTAGTTTCAAATTTAGTGCCTTTGAAACCCGAAGATTTCATAAAACAATACACCCATGAAAACCCGACGTTTTTCATGAAAACCATGTCTTAGAACTCGAATGTTCTAACTTTGATGTTTATGGATGATTCATTCCCATAGCACCAATCACAATCGTGTTCCCTCCAATTCAGTGGATTGTCAAACCTTCACAAGTTTGATTTTCCTGATTTGGACGTTTTCTAATAGAAACCATTTTAGGTGGGGTACAAGACGTGAATCTTCACTTGACTATCAAGAAGCTGAGAAACCATTGATGCCAACAATGGCAAGGAAGAGCTGAATAAGCCTCCGCCATAATCTTCATTCGAAGACTTATGCTCAAAGCATTACAAATGGAAATACTTCCCGAACGAGGATTCCATGGCTCTTTGGCTCGCTTCTATAGACCGTCTAATCATGAAAGAAATTGCCCGAAGCAAACCATGATTACGTCCATGAATGAGTACAATTCTGAAGTTTATAAATCCGATCGAATCTTGACTGGAGAATACTTTTCTCGTCATTCCATGTTTCTAACTCGCTCTTGAAGCAACAGTGTAGAGAGTGGAAATTTACCAAACTCTCGGATCTGATTACTACCACAAACGTGAGAGAAAGGTATGGACCCAGTTCGGCTGGAGTCTACCGAATGGCTCGACCCAGTTCGGTCAAAACCTAACCAAATGGTGATGCACTGCTTCGGCAGGGATACACTGAATGGCATACTCTCTCACAATCCAATTTTGAGTTTGTTTTGACAAACATATGGTAGAATCAGGGCCTGCCAAGATGTGGCATCATGCCCGACGCGTGATCCTTGGCACCCAAGACCTAAAACTTCAAGAATACGGGATATTATTCCCAAACCTTAACCCTGCATAATCTACTTCCGTCTTAATGGAATAAACCATTGGTTATGCACCTGTTCGTGCCCCTACCAATGTTGTTGAGGAGTACCATTCTAGTAGTCAATATGTGAGATTGATTTTGCTCCACCGAATATCGTTGGAATAGCAAAATTGTGACATGAATGGCCTTGTTGGCCGAATCCACCAAAGTAACTTTGGTTTACTTTGTGAACATTTTTCCATGTTCTTGGATTCAAGTTTGGTGTATGTTTTACTTATGGATAATCTTATTGATATTGTCCTCGAATATGAGTTAATTGAATCATGTTTCTTAATATATGTGACCAATTCAATTAACCACGTGATTAGGTAGGAATGTGGGAAAGTTAGTTGTCTGGATGAATGCGTACTACGCATACTAACTTTACACCTAAATCACATCTCTAACAACGACTTCGGGTCTATCCAACCTGATTAAGAGCATTGGCACGCTCCTCATTGTATGAATGATACTGAATTATCATTTAAGGGACCTTAAATTCTTCCTGACGTTGAGTTTTTAAGGATATTCGAGATGACAATGATCATAAATGAAACCACTGAAGAAAATAGAGTGAAATATCTTTGCACCACCTCCAAAAATGCACCTGAAGCTTTGATTTGGAGCCAATGGGTTGTCTCCCAACTGGGAATACACCACATGTGGCCGGCCTATAACCTGGTGATTGAGCAGTTTACTTGCTTTGGCACGACCTTTTGGGACACTTAGGTCGAACAATGATGCTACAACGCATCTCCTTATCTGAAGTAAGGATTTTGTGCCTACAAGCACACTTTGCCAATCCTGCTCATTAGGGAAATTGATTTTCTATATCATTTCTTGCAAAGATACGACACGACTCCATTTTCGCAGTGGATTCAAGGGAATATATGTGGACTAATCCAACCAAAATGCGGACCATATAAATATTTATGGTTTTGGTTGATGAATCGACAAACTGGTCACATGTTTGTCCACACACATTACTGCTAAACCTCTTGGCCGATTAAGGGTTCACCACCCTACTTATCCCTTAAGGTCTGGAAGACTGGATAATGCCAGAGAGTTTATATCGACGATTTTTCGATAAGTATTGCATGTCATTTTGGGTTTTTAATTGAACATCGCATTCCCATGTTCACCCCAAATAGCCTAGCCTAGCGATCATAAAGCGCAATTTAAATGATCGCCCGAATTTTGGTAAACGTACCAAGTTTTCGGTCTTTGCCTAGGGCTATGCAATTTTGCACGCAGCTATGTTGGTCCGCCTTGAAGCCTATTGCCACCAACCTATATGACGTTACAGTTGGTTACTGGGTACGAACCTGACGACTTTCGTATTTACGCATTTGGGTACGCATTCCATGTGCCAAGTTGCGCCCCCGCAACGTACCACCATGGGTCCTCAAAGAAGGATGTGTATCTTTTGTCGATCATGATTCTCCTTCACACTAGCTCTCTTCGAGCCCTTGCATGCGATCTCTTTACCGCTCATTTGCGGGTTGTCACTTTAATGAGATAATCTTCCCGCCGTTAGGGGGAGATAAGAACGTCAACGTTCCTGTAGAATGACGCGAAGTTGCGTGGACGTTGCCCACTATGTCTAATCTCGATCCCCATACCGCACAAGTGTGATAAGCAAGTGCGACGAATTCTAGATTTCATAATGTTTCTCCATACGCATTCCTCTGATCTAGCTAAAGTGACGAGATCATATACCAGCTGCAAACATGCCTGCAAGGATAGACGTACTTAACGAACGTCGAGTCAACATCCTTGGAGGGTGTGCCGCCCTTGTTGGACGGTTTGGACGCCCCTGTTGGACGGTCCGGTACACCGGCGGATAGCCAATCAATATGTCTAGGCCTGGAGCACGACATATCATTCGGTTCGTAGGATTCACTTCCCTGGAAGAGGAAGACACGGCACAACAATGAATCTAAACTCGATCGCTATCTCAAATCATTTCCATCTCATGAGATTAATCCGGATTACTCCCGAGACTTGAAGTTCTTGGTCCAGTATACTAGTTTGGATGAGAAAATGGAATTGAAATGAGATTATCATCGATGATGTTTTCACTTATTTGGTAGCTACCGACATAAATGAAAAGCGACGATATCGAATCGTGTTCTGTTGATTAAGTGACAACGTAGAACTGATTGGACAACTAAAGTTACAATCCAGGTCAAATTCCTTACCAAAGTGTGTATTGGACCTGTCGTTCTTACACTGCCCAAGGTAACCCTGTTGAGTTACAAGTGGGAAAGGAAACGTTATGAGATGAATGAAATAGTGCGATATGATGCACTCCTTACGGCGCAAGGTTTCTCTCAAAACGTCATGCGATTGATAGCAGCATTATGAAATGTGGTTAGTATTTCTCCATGGGGATATAAATACGGAGATTTACGTGTAAGTTCCCGAAGAATTACATGGACTGGTTCAAATACTTCCAAACCACGGAACACCCTCTTAACTCGTTTTGAGGCGTTCACTTATGGATTGAAAAATCCGACGGATGTGCTATACCCATCTAAGTGATTATTTAATCAGTTAAGGATATGAATTATGCCCTTGCGTGTTAAACTATGAAGTCTTATTCCAAATTGCTAGAGTTACAGTTTATGTCGTTAACACGAATCTCACTAAGACTCTAGAAGAGCTTGAGAAAACTGCCTCGCACCTGAAGATGGAATTTGAGATGAAGGATCTTGGGAAAACTCGTTTATGCCTTGACCTGAAGTTGAACCATTGTTCTGACGGTATTTTGGTCTACCAGTCAAACTACACCAGGAATATGTCACCTTTGAGTATACCCATGATCGTCCATACGTTATATGCAAATGAGACTCTTGAAGAGTTTATGGAATCCGAAATTCCATATCTAAAAGTTCAACTTTGCGCTTCGTTGTACTTAACTCATTGTATTTAGACAGGACATCTCCTTCGCTGTTGATCTTGGTAAAGATGCAGCACCGCGCCTACACGCAACCACTGAATTAGTATTAAAGACGCCCTGAAGGTACTACGAATTTGGGCAAATCAAATCCCAACGCATCTCAGCGGATCTAACCCCCTGATCCTCGAAATGATGCTTGCCTTGTTTGTTATGCTGACGCTGGTTACTTATCAAACCCGCACAAGGCAAAATCCCCGAATGGTTTTGTCTTTACCGTTAGAGATATCGCAATATCTTGGAGGTCCACGATATGACCCTATTTACGAAATCTTCGAATCGTTCCAAGACTCACCTTACTTCACTATGCCACAAGTGAGACATGGTTAGGAGTTCTTGTTGAGCATATTCGAAGTACTTGCTATATTTTCATCCATCGTTGAGTCCCAACGACGATCCATGAAGATTATGCCACATGTATCAACCCGACCAAGCCATGATACATCAACGAAGTCAATGCCAAGACATATTGCGTCTACATCTACATCAGTAAAGCATCAGGAGATTGAAGTCATGCAAACCGATCCCAGACAACCTTGCCGACCTCTACACGATGTCAATCCCGAAAGTTAACCTTCCAGAAGCTTGTCCGAGGAATTGGTATGCCTAACTACTCATATGCAATGCTTGTAGTTCTCATTTGGAAGTTATATCAAACTCAGGGGGAGTATCCAGAAGTATACTCACTTGATCTTAATGTACTCTTTTTCCCTACGATTAGGAGCATTTTTCCCACTGGGTTTTTGCTACCTAACTAGGTTTTAACGAGGCACCCATCCTGGGCTGATTATACCCTTGAGAGCTCTTCTACTTGCGTCCAAAAGACGTATAGTTTTGACTTAATGCAACTTCTCACTTTTCTCCCACCTTGGGTTTTACCATAGCGAGGTTTTGTGAGTTTTACTTTTTATGCATTCTTCCGTTGATTTGAGACTCGCATTTGCCCATTGTGCCGACGACTTCATCAACTGTACTTACTTCATCAATGAAGACTTGATGCGCCATTTACTTGAGTATTTACATACTCAAGGGGGAGTGTTGCAGTCCTATTTAGAATATGAATGTGATTGTGTAAATCCTAGGAAATATGGGAATGTATCTTATATTCCTATTAGGATTAGATTACCTATTAAATGTTGTAATCCTAAAGGGAAAGGTTTTACTCTTCCTACTACTATAAATAAAGGCACAATGGGGTGAGATAACACACATCCACAATTACACATCTCTCTATTCTTCTCTCTATTGCCGCACCCCCTCTCTCTCTCTAAGGCCTCCATAATTGTTTAGTAAATTATGCCTACAACACTATTCTTATTATAGGAACTTAATAATAATTATGAATGATAAAAAAATAGTATTTATGAGAATCAATATATAATTTACAACTTAATTAATATTAGAAAATTACAATTAAACTTCAAGGATTAGAGTTAGTTTTTAATCTTAGACAATGTTTTATCAAAAAGTAATCTTTATCAAGGATTGGAATATTATTTTCCATAAGATTAAGGACTAGTTTGACATTGCTGAAATTATTTTAAAAGCAGTTTTTTAAAAAAAATTGGAGCTAAAATTGTATTTGGTAAATTAAAAAAGAAGTGTTTTTCATCAAATCATGAGTCCGAAACAACAAAAAGCAAAAGAAGCTCTATCCTTGAGAACATCATTTTTTTACAATACACCAACTCCAAACTAGCCTTAAAGCTCAGCACCGCAAATTTTAATCTTAATACCAAATATCATAAATTTCCCTTCAGTAATTTCAAAAATTATAGTGCCCTTTAGTAATAAGTTACAATTGAATTAAAAGGAGAAAGGAAAACCTACACATTTTTAAATCTTAAACAAAAGCAAAAAACCTTACGCGTTAGTGAAAAGGTGAAGAATGTTGACTACGGGTGGAAAGAAAAGGCTAGGAAGTTTCTACTACCTCCAAGTTCCAAGCACACAAAAAAGATGAACATCATATTAAACAATGAGAAATATTAAGGGGATTAGTCCCACTCTTCCGGTGTGGGGACAATATTAAGGGGATTTCAAATATTATTAAAGATAAAATATAAAAAAATAGAATTTAAAATTAATATTATTCCATTTCCCTTTCAGGACCTGGAAATTTTCAACAACCTATTGACGTTTACATCATGGACTATGACCTTTCTGTATTAGGAGTGTGCAATTTGAGTCGCATCTTTCTCACCTTTAATCAGGATGAGATCCTCTCAAGATCCTCTCCGGATTCTTTAGGATCTTCACATTTTATCTGTTTGTTATTGCGTAGTCAATTTTCGTTGGATACTAATTTTATATTTATATTGAGTTTATTTTTTTAGATTGCAAGGAAGGTTTATAGTAGGAGTGGTTTTTTTTTTTTCTTGAACAAACGATCTACACTAAAGGAGGCAGTCGGCAAAGTCCCATAATGGACTAGCAATAATATAGTTTAAATTCACCTTTAGGTAGAATCGAACCTAAAACCTCTTACTTACAAGTGAAGAGAAATATCAATAAATTTTAGTATTAAGTAGCTAATTTAAAACCAATGTTAGGTGTGATGTTCTAATTAGTTCTAATTAGTTGTCCTAAAATTTCTCACTTACTAGTAAAGAAAAATACCAATAAATTTTAGTATTATGTGGCTAATTTAAAACCAATGTTAGGTGTGACGTTCTAATTAGTTATTTGGTCTCTATTCTTAATTAATACTAATATATGTTACTTAGTTGTTTCGTCTCTATTTGTTTAAAGGACTGTAATCTTAGAATTCTTGCGCTTGCAGCACATAAAGACAGGAAAACCGAACCGTATCTTGAAAATTTTGGACAAAAAGGTTCAAAGACAATCTGAGTGGTGGAAGGAAGAAACGTGTGACATGGGAGAACTAATTAGTAATTGAAATTGGGATATATACCGTTGTAAGGAAGGGGCAATAGAAAGTGCATAATATTGTAATATAAACTGTTACTCTGTACTCATATATTGAGACTTGACATTCGTATCGTGTTTCTCGTATTCATATCATTTTCGTGATATACCCAATATGTTAACAAGTCAAGTCGTATACTATCAACTATAATCTCATAAACCATAGGATTAAATTTAACAGTTGATTGTAGTTTATATTTATGCTCCATTATTCTCACCAATTTTTTTTTTCTTCAGATTTTCTATTTTGAAAACATGCTTTTTTAGCAAAAGCAGAAAGATGAATGTTTTCGATCGTTGATATCATGTTCAGATTTTTACGGTTAGTGAAGTCTCTAGAAAATATATAACATTGGCCCATATTTTAGTTAACCTTAAACATCGGAACGTGATATCAACGATCTGAACTGTTCATTTTTCTGCATTTGCTAAAAGATGTTTTCAAACAAGAAAATTTGAGAAATGAAATCCGGTGAGAAGAATATAGCGTAAATGACAATCAATGGTTAAATATAAATCAAGGGTTTATGGATTATGGTGTCAGATTTCGGAGTTGAGCCCTTCACGAAAGTTGTAAAGTTTGTCATTACGAGTAATTGCATATTTTTTTTACATTTTTCACACCTCTACGTAATTATTGTGAATTATTAATTTTGTACTGAAACAAAAAAGCTATTCATAAGAGTTTGGAGAGTTTTAAAAATCTAATGACGATGTAACCATGGTCTAAGCGCAGGGAATGCAATCACGAACGTTTATATATTCTTTTACAATTTTCAACTTGTACATTAATTATTACGAATTTTTATTTATTTTGAACTCCCCCTTAAAAACACTATTCATGAGGGTTTGTCGAGTTTTAAAAATTCAAACGACAATGTACTCATCAAAGCGTAGATGATGCAATCACGAGCGTTTGCATATTTTTTCATTTTTTATACTTGTAAATGAATTATTATGATTTTTTAATGTAGTTATGGGGCCACACCACATCGACTTTCAACTATCTAAACCGTTTATTTTTTAAGTTGGACCTTATAGATAATCCTTACAAAATATTAGCCAAATCGGAAATATTTGAGACGTCTAATTGAGTTCAAAGAAAATAACAAACACATTGTTATATAAGAAAAAATGAAATTTCATCGTAATATTTAAATAGGCAAATATTTCGGATAAATTGAATTTTTACAACGATGATTTATGAATTGAGACGTACAAAATAGACTGTTTGGATTGTTAAAATTCAACATGAAATTTACCCTACAATCAATCCCCATTTTTACCAAAAAATGGAAATCTCTTTGGGTAAAGAGACTAATCAAGGCAATATTCTCTCAAGAGATTATTTTTCTAAATCTACCAACAGTGAAAGATATTTGCAAGAGAATTATTATAATGGGTATTACATCTTTCTCCAAAATCTCAGTCGGCCTATAAGTTTATAACCCAACCCAGCAAAGGTCGGATTCGTCACTAATATGCATTTTTTATTTTTTTGTCAAACATACATTTTCTGAATACGCGACAAATATCTATGGACGGGCAATACCACTAAAACTATACCTTGGTTGCAACAAAGAATCTCTCCTCACTTATACCAGCTCTCTCATCGAACCAAAAAAACCTAGGAAGAAAAAAGGAAAGAGAAACATCAGTTGTCTCTAATTCCGATTCATAAGTTTACAATACATTACAGTGTAGTGATATTCTTCTTCACTTGTAAGTGAGATGTCTTAGATTCGATTCTTGCCAAAAGCAAATTTAAACCACATTATTACTAACTTATTGTGAGACTGGAAAGTCAAGCTTAGTCAGTGTTCCTCAAAACAGCATTGTTGTAGGCAGGCTTTTCAATGCTGGTTTCGTCTTCCCCTCCTTGATTTTCTCCATTGGCGACACAACTTGGCTCCCTGATTTCTCCCTCTATAAATTTCAGTTTTCTTCTTGTTTCTTTGATTACCGTCCTGGTTAAAAATCTGAGAAAGAGCCCTTCACATTCTCTAACAAAACGAGACGAGTTAAATCTAAGAGAGAGTCATAAAGCACAACGGAAAGGAGGGCGTAGCAACATAGAGTGAAACATAAACACAATTATAATTACTCAAGACTGGAAAAGCAGGGAAAGCTCCATTTCAATAACGTCGTTGGTCCTGCTCTTTAGTTTTTAGATACAAAAGCAATGTTACAATAACAACAACCGGCAGGAGGCCATGGAGGAAATAAAAATGTGAAACTCAACACTCAAAGATGTCACCTCCTACATTATTATCTAAGTTGCTGAGACAACGCTGTGTATTGGTAGGTTACAGTGCTGCAATACACTCAATTTCAATCTTGGCATCCAATGGCAGCGCCACTACCTGAAATGTTGAACGTGCTGGGGCTGGAGATGGAAAATCTGCAACACAAAACCATATAATATAGTCAAAGTTAAATGAACAAGTAAATGGTTGTCACTGTTGTGTTGCACATAACTTATCGAATGAAAAGAGTCATGGACCAGTTAAATAAAATAAAGGATTGTGTGTGTTCAAGGGAGCCTGATTATCCCCAACCCCAATGTGAT
Source organism: Malus fusca (assembly GCA_035220775.1). NCBI lineage: Eukaryota > Viridiplantae > Streptophyta > Magnoliopsida > Rosales > Rosaceae > Malus > Malus fusca. The sequence goes on from CM069069.1 coordinate 30,491,067, forward strand.
TTTTTTCTATTTTACTTGCTTCCCCGCTGTGAAGGAGCAGAGTTACAGGAAATTGACACCCCCTTCAGAAATAGAACAAGATTTAACCACTCATCACGCTTCAAGCAATTTGTACCAAAAATTAAGCAGAGCCAAATCTGTTTCTACGAACTTTAACAGGTAATTTGAGCGTAAGATTGTGGTAAATGAGATTAGCACAAATAAAACGAGAATTGAAGAGTTAAAATTAGCTCCATTCTATCTTCCCGAATGTCCTATCATAGCTAGGTACCCTTATGGCTTACAATTTTGAACAGATGGAAGACAAACAGTGTAATTAAGAATTCCATCTCCAATGTCAAATTTATATCTCTATAAAACTCACATTTAGCATAGATTTCATTGACTTTCTTGAAGTCTTTCAAATCAGCCAACCTACATGGACATGAGAGACAATGAATTTCATCGCCAACACTAAAGTCTCCAATCAAGATTCTGCAAAGATAAAAATAGAATCCCTACAGAATAGTCGTTTTAACCACAGAAGAATAGCTGGCCCCGCTTGCTTTCAGTATTTCCCCCATATTTATTAGAACCTGCAATAGTTTCCTCAGTCCAAGTCTGTCAAAAGCAGTCACACAGCAATGCTATCAACTATACTCTTTTGCAAAGCCGACAACACTAAAAACCAACAATTATGTTAACAAATTCAACTTCTCCTTGATGAAGATTTGCAAGATAGATATGATATTTAGTGTCGGAGATTACTAATTGGTGACTTGGATTAGAACTCTTAAAGAGAGATAATTTAAGTTTTATAGTAAACATCTAATTGCAGTAACCCCTATTTAGTAATATCTTGAAGACTTGTATTAGTGTCACCATCATTTTTGCAAAGATACGAAACAGGATTCTCGATAATTTAAGATCCTGCAACCGCCAAAATCTCAAACAGTACCGATTTCCATCAACTGTCACTTACTTCTAAGTTTCTAACTCATAGCAAAGTTTATCAGTTTCGAAGGTTGTAGCTTTGACCACTAAGCAGTTAAAAATTATGAACATTTCACCAACCAAATGCATAAAAATAAAAGTATAAAATCGATCATATAACCATCTCAAATCCAAATAAACAACACAAGTATAACCAACACATCAGAGCATCATCAATACCTGCTCTGTCTGATCTTCAACATTATCCGACACAAACTTCCCTGTCTGAATTTAAACAAACAACATAAGTCATCATATCATCCACTTCATACCAACATTAATGGATTCAAGTGAAAAAAAAAAACCAAGACACAAACCTCAGGAATCAGACCAAGACAACCCGACACATGGACAAAGTTGTTGGCGTTGATTGCCTGAGAATACGGTCCCAATGCAGCCGGAGCCTTGTCTGTGTGAACAGCTTCCTTAATTCCTAAAATCCAACCATACAAAAACTGCCAGTCTTTAAATTCAAACGCAAAGTACAAACCTTTATCGAGAATTGATCAAAAGGGGATTCCAATTAAGCAACCAAACACAGGAACCGGATTTCTAATCCAAGTAACCAACCAGAGGTAAATTGGAAATCCAATTAAATCAAAATAAAAGAGAGAAATTAAAAAGTTGGAATTTACGAGCATCGGTGGAAATGGCTAAGCAAGCAAAGCGAGAAGAGGGCTTCGATGAAGCCAAGGATCGCCAGAGAGTGGAGCCGGCCACCGAGGCAAAGCCCGCGCCGGCGGCTAACGGAGCCCGGGTGCGCAATGCGCCCATGTCGACCGCCGGCATGTGATAGCTCCTCGCCGCACACCATGCCATATCTCTCTCTCTCTCTCTCTCTCTCTCTGGGAGTCTGTCCGTCTCTGTTGGACTTGTTGCAACTGCTGAAGTGCTGATGGTTGGTGAATGGTGACTGGCGTCACTCACCGCTTTTTATTTGTTCTGTTTTTTCTGTTCAGATCCTCTAATTTCTTTTTCTTCTTGGGCTTTACTTGATTTTTGTTAGTGGGCTTTTTCTTTGGGCCAAATTTGGTTGGCTCCAACCGTTGTATTATAAGTCAGTGTATATTATGGGTTTTTTTATTCACATCTCATAATTAAATTTTCTTCCTACAATTCCAACTTTACCCTTCCTTTTGCTGAATTCACCCCACCTCCCAAATACAAAAAATCTAACATAGCCACCCACCCACCACCACCACCCTTCTCCCGTGATTCCATTCAACCTAACCAAAACACAAAATTGAAATTTCATGCAATTAGCTATACACTTTATAAATCTAAACTAGCTTATCAGGGAAACATAAAAATTTCATCGCAACATCCAAACAGTCTATCATGGAAATGATGGAAAGGGGTTTTTAACAGTTTTATAGGCTGCATTTTCATCCATAATCGCAGTAGCCCAATGCATGTGTGATCATTCCCCTCAATCCTATGTCAAATGCCAAACAAAAGCATAACTATGAAGGAAAGAAAATTAAAATTGAATGGGGTCATCGGCGAAGTTGTGGTTGTGGTTGTGGGGTGGGTAGCTGTGGGATTTTATTGTTTGTGGGTGGGAGGTGAGGTGGATTCAACAAAATGAAGGGTAAAGCTGGAATTGTAAGAAGAAATTTTGAATGTGGGGTGTTTTCAACAAATTGTGGGGTTTAAATAAAACAACCGTATAGTATTTTCTGCACATTTTTCTTTCCAGGTGAACGGTTAAGGTTTAACCGTTTAACTAATTTAAATTTAGGCATGCTTGTTGATTTGTCTCTAAACTTGTATAATTTCTCTCTAAACTTTAATTTTAGCCTATTACCTCCCTGATTTTTTTATAATTAGCTAATTTCTCCACTTAAACTTTAATTTTGGCTAATTACCCTCATGAACTTTTATAAATAGTCAATTTACGTTAGATTATAAAAAATTCCATTCAATTTTCTATCCATTTGATCATGCGGACAACACATGACAATTGTATGGGGGCAAAACGAATGGAAAATTGATGGATGAAAATTTTTAAAATCTAGCTATTTATAAAATTTTAGGGTGTAATCAGTTAAAGTTAAAGTTTAGGGGGAAAATCGGCTAATTATAAAAGTTTAGGGAGTAATAGGCTAAAATTAAAGTTCAAGATGAAAATTGACAGGTCTATACAAGTTTGAGAATAAACCAACAAATACCTCTTAAATTTAATGTGTTTAACTAAATTAGATTTAACTAAATCTTAACCACTCACCCGTGAAAGACTTAAACATTGGCACATGTATTCACTTGGATACATGTAGTATATAGAAAATATCTTGGAAATGAAGATGATAGTGGTGTGTTTTATAGGTTTCTCTTTTTATGTCAAAATGTTTAATTAGGTTTGTAAATATATCAAATATCAGGATGATTCATGCATATGTATGCTGATACAAAAATAATTTTTGACTAAAAGAAATACAAAACTATTTACGTAGGTGTAAACAAGGAAGAAAATATCGGAAATATCGGTAGTCCGAAAACACGGAAATATCGATGGAAATATCGGGATAATATTGATATTGATAAAAATTACATGGAAACCACGGAAATTGTAAGAAAAACTTGGAAATTTTTATTGAAACTTTGTAGGATGTTTATTTAGTCAATTATCTATTAGTTTATCACAAAAAAATTGGAAAGAAATGCATTGCATGATGGATTTAACATTATCAAGTTGATTATATAGCGAGCTAACAAACATTGTGAGTGTAGAAAATATGTAGTAATTAATGAAAGAAGTCTAAACACACCATAATCATTTATATATAATGAATTAGTACAATATTTTACACTTTATACATTGCATGGTAAGATACATGAGTGACTTAGTACCACATAGAGTTCCTATGAGGTTCAAAATTTTCACTATCTTCACCATCTCTATGTGTAGAGTGAGTGTATTGTGAAGAGTAGTTATCAAATGATAAATCCCCAAAATAGTTTTGCATGTAATTGTTAACATGCCACCCATATGGATCGGAGATTGGTTGACGTTGTCCATAAGCAAAATCATTTGAAGATTGAGTCTCGGATTGTTTCCATGAGTCGCTCGATTCCATCCCAACAGGAATGGGATATGAGGGGTAGGGAAATGGTTGGTTATGAGTATTACCATAGTAACTACTTCCCACTCCAACAGAGTCCGAAGTTTTAGATAACGAGTCATCTTCTTGACTTGACAAAATCCCCTTGCCTCTTTCTCTACGAGTATAGTCCTTCCCTATGGCACCAATTCCTGGTCCTGCCCACCTACTACCATGGTCATCATCCTGTGTTGCATGCGTGAAGTTTGCCTCACCAGTGAAGGGGCTCATAAATCCGGGAGGTGGTCCATAATAGTTTCCATATCCACCACCACTACCTCCAGCTCCACTATGTCCTTCATCATTCCCACCTCCGGTGGTAGGTGAGTCTCCTGATCTTGTACTAGAGCTATCATTAGTATCAACACGATGTTGTGGTTGTGTAGGATTGGAAGAAGGTGGAATTCCAGTGTTTCTTGGTCTTGAGCGCAAAAGTTCTTCCAAAGAGTTAGCGCTGCTAGATCTCACCTCCTCCTCTAATACTCTTTCTACATTTATCCATTCATTACGTGCTTCTTCAGCAACTTTGGGAGCTGGGTTGCCTTCATCATCATCTAAATGAAGAGGTCTAATCCATTGAAAAAGTTGGTTACCCTCTGTATCATCATCTTCACCAACAATATCAAACACATCTAGTGGGTCACCACGGTCGACATGATCTATTTCTGCTTCCTTATCTCGAATTTGAAGCTTCATGTTGTAGTAGCAATAAACTAATTTTTCCAAGCTACTATGAGCCAACTTATTTCTTTGCTTTGTGTGTATGAGTGCAAATGTGCTCCAATTTCTTTCACAAGCAGATGAGGAAACTGTTTGTGATAATACTTTGATTGCTAACTTTCTCACAGTTGGTGCATCGGTCCCATACATGATCCACCATTCAGCTACAATGAAAAACAATGTTGATAAGCCTAATAACTCCAACAAATTCTATTATAAACTTATAGTGAAATATGTTTATACTCACTAGGAGACATATTTGTTCGAGCAGCAACTGATGTTGGTTCTCCAAAAGTTCTTTTTGCATCTTTAAACCATGTTAGCTGAATTCAATAAATCGTGTTAGTTTAATCCAACAAAGTAATTATTATAATTTAAGTAATTGTGTACCTCATTTCCAAATTGGCCAACTGCTGGTGATGCAGGGTCTAATTTAGAGTATACATTATGTACAGCACGTATAAGGTTACCATCATCTCCAACACCGGGTCTGTATTGGTATCGGGGATTCAAATAATATGTTGTTCAAAGAAACATATACTCTAATAAGAGAAATAATACTTATGCAACTAAAGAAATGAATTTCAAATTATGACATAATTTATACCTGCTGCATGCAAATCGTGGTATAATGTTTTATACCATCGGTCTTCAATTATCTTTATGACCCACCTTGCACCATGTTTTCTTTCCAATTCATCCTTCACTACACGCATCAACTCATATACTACCCCCATAGTAGGATACACTTCTGTGTCAACGATCCGTAAAACTTTGTAAAGAGTTTCAAACACTTGGCACACATGTTCTGATTGAGTCCAAAAAGCATGATCAAGCACTATACTTTCCACCATACGACCTGTATTTGAGCGGCTCAAATTGTGGTTGGCCCAATCGTCACTAGTGAATAGTTGCTTCAACCCTGCTTTCTTCTTGAGTAGGCTGTCTAATGCAATATAGTTGGTGGCGAATCGAGTGGTAGCTGGACGAATAATTTCTCCTTTGCAAAATTCACGCATCTTTGCCAACAACCAACCGTGATTGTAAATATAATTTGTGATCGTTCTAGCTCTTTTGACCACAGTAGCAACATTCTCTCTCTTCCCCATTGCCTCAAACATGAGATCAATACAATGTGCTGCACATGATGTCCAAAAAACATTATGATGCTTCATTAACTTTTTTCCAGCTTTGACAAATGCAGAACCGTTGTCGGTCACGACTTGGACAACATTATGCTCTCCCACCTCCATGATTACATCCCTCAATAATTTGTAAATATACTTGTAGTTCTTTATATGGTCTGAAGCATCAACAGACTTCAAAAAAATTGTCTTTCCCTTGGAGTATACCATGAAGTTTATGATAGACAATCTGGTCGGGCCGGTCCATCCGTCACACATGATTGTGCAACCATTAGTTTCCCACTTTGACCTCAACTTGTTAACATACTCGCCAATGTCTTTATACTCCATATCCAAATATTTGTTTCTTATCTCATAGGGAGTGGGAGGTTGTACTCCAACACCGGCCTATTGACATCTCACTACCATATTTTTGAAATGATGTGATGATGCCTTCGCAGCAGGGACATTTTCATAGATAAAGAACTTGCTAATTAGACGCCCCATTCCCTCCTTCACATTACCTCAAGTGAAATAACTCCAAACACTCTTTTGACGTGCTTTGGATGACTTATATAAACTTGGGGCTATTGGTGGTGTTGGTTGTGATTCTCTAAGACTGCCTCCCCGTCTCATTTGTGCACCACCACTTGTCCCGGAACCTTGTGCTCTATTAGGAATTTTATGAAGGTGTTCTCTTTCCCATGCTGACTGTTTGGAGGCACGTAATGCTTGTTTCAAACTGCGTTGTTCTTCAGGTCCCATGTCATCATCACATTCGTCCTCATCGTCATCATCATCACTGTCAACCGCTTGGCCATAGACTTCTCCCCGTAGCCCAGCTTGAATATTTTCCATTCCCTGTGTTATCTTTTCCTTCTGCTGTTTTTTATTTTTTAATAATGTGCTGATGAATGCCTTCACTTCTGGGGGGACATTATCGCATCGTTGGACATTTTTTGATGGATCTAATCCACTAAGATGGTACTTAAGTCGTGTCACTCCGCCACTCTTCATTACCCGACCACAATATTTGCAAATTGTGCCATGTTTGTTTCCGTCTATTGGGTCTCCATGTTCCCAAGCTGGATCACGTTTAGTAGCTCCACTGGACATCGTAAACGTACCTACATTTATTTTTCATGAAAATTAGACAAATATTTTTTGGCGAAAAAATATAGTAGTGATGACGGTTATATAAGAGAACCTAAATAATAAAGTTATTCTACAGAATAATTAAATACGAAGTAAAGAAAATGATTGTAAAAATTTAAGTAATTAAAAAAATAATATGGAATAATAAAACCTAATATTAATGAATAATAATCCAATTTGATAAAAAATAATCCTAATATAAAACATGGTGATGAATCATAATCCAATTTGATAATAATCCAATTTAATGAATAATAATCCAATTTCATAATAATCCAATTTGATAAAAAAATAATCCTAATATAAAACGTGGTGATGAATAAAAATCCAATTTGATAATAATCCAATTTAATGAATAATAATCCAATTTCATAATAATCCAATTTAATGAATAATAATCCAATTTGATAAAAAAATAATCCTAATATAAAACATGGTGATGAATAATAATCCAATTTGATAATAATCCAATTTAATGAATAATCCAATTTGATAATAATCCAATTTAATGAATAATCCAATTTAATGAATAATAATCCAATTTCATAATAATCCAATTTAATGAATAATAATCCAATTTGATAAAAAAATAATCCTAATATAAAACATGGTGATGAATAATAATCCAATTTGATAATAATCCAATTTAATGAATAATCCAATTTGATAATAATCCAATTTAATGAATAATAATCCAATTTGATAATAAAAAAAAACTAATATTAATGAATAATAATCCAATTTGATAAAAAAATAATCCTAATATAAAACATGGTGATTGTTAACATTACTTAATTACTTAAAAAAATTAACATGTAATTGTTAACATTACTTAATTACTTACAAAAATTAACATGCAAGTATTAATTACTTTAAAAAATTAACATACGAGTCCACACAAATTTATTTGTTGTTGTATAAATTACAATAATATAAATATAAGTTTGTAAACTTACCTTAAATATGGAACCCTTTGTGTTCAAGCTTTGGAATGGATCTGGAATGGCTTTGAAAATGGTAAGGGAAGAAGAAGAAATGAAAATACTCCACCTCTGATAAGGTGAAAGAATATAACAGACAATGGCACACTCTTTTGCATGTGAAAGAATATCACAGACTCACAGTGAAAGCACTATTATTTGTTATCCATGGTCTGAAATTGCAAAAAGTTATTTGGATCATTGGATCAGAGAGCTAGAGACAGGTTTTGAATTATTTGGATCATTGGATTCTTTTTTTTTCTCACACTCCACCACACACACAGAGTCAGTGAGTGAGTCACACTCACATGCCACCACACACGCACACAGAGTCCAGAGATCGAGATTCCCCCTCACACCACACACGCACAGAGACTAAGCTCAGTCTATCGATCCTTCATTCTCTCTCTTCTGAGTTCTCCATCCTTCCTTCTCTCTCTTCTGAGTTCTCGAACCTTCTCCCTTCCCTTCTCCCTTCTCCAGTTCTCCCACATACACACACAGACTCTCCTCCGTCGTCCCCATCGGCGCGATCCTCCTCGTCCGCGTCTCCCTCTGCTCCTCCCTCGCCTTCCTCCTCGTCGAGCCCGTCACCATGTCCCCCGGGCCGCGACCTCTACCTCTCCTCCGTCGTCCCCATCGGCGCGATCCTCCTCGTCCGCGTCTCCCTCTGCTCTCTCTCTCTCTCTCCTCTCTTTCAGCCGCTGATCGAATACGATCTGTGAAATGCTTGCTCATTGATCTCTCAGCTCCGTCTGATCCGCGGCCTTCCAAAGATGATGATCTTTAGCACTGTAACTGCCGGTGAGGTACTCGATTTCTCAGCTTCTACTGTTTTCTTCCAAATCTTGCTCGAATTCAAGCCCTTGCTTCTCGGATTAGTGTAATTTTGTCACTGATTTTGGTATAAAGTGGTGATTTTTGTTGAAAGATAGTGATGATTTTGTTTTGTTTGGTTGCAGGTTTCGTTCTTGCTCGGAGTTATTCCGATTCTCCGGCGAGGTTGTGACTGACTGTCGAGAAACAAAAAATATCGCGATATTATCTAAAATATCGCGATATTTTGACAAAAATTCCTTGGATACCTATTAAAATATCGGTCAAGCAAAAATTCGATAATATCGCCGATATTATCGGTTTTTCTTCCATGGGTGTAAATACAAAGTTTTTGCACGTTACAAAATTACTACCTCTCTTGCAATAGTTACCGAGAATTCAAAGACTAAAAATCTCAGTATATAGAACACCTTAGAACATACTAGCAATCCCTAAAATCTACTACGTTTTCAATGTGGACATGTAGTCTGCACATAGGACAAGAGGCTTGTCGCTTTAGCCATTGGTCTATACAGGCCATGTGAAACATATGCCCACAAATGGGAAGTTCTCTTGCATTCTCTCCATCCTTCAATTCCTGCAAATATAAATATACATCAAAATCACATTGTGATAAATAGTGATTAGCGTTAACCTAATTGGTTAGATTCTGGTTTGGTGGAAGGGACAAGACAGCAAATTCAATTAAATGAACATGTTTTCTAGTTTATGTTTGGTGATCTAAACAATGGTCGGGCTAGACTTATTAAATTGGATAATTATCTTGCGTATTAGAGAAAACAAATCACCTTCCAAAAGATGGAACTCTATGGGACGAACTTAATCTCAATATGTTTTGATCTATCCACCAAATGAGGCTTATAAGTTTTAAGGACACCGTTGTAGTTGCAGCGCATTAAAACTTTTTCTTTGTTACATTAGAGACGCATCTGAACAGTTTACTTAGACTATTTTTAACTCATTTCTCCATCCTCCCTCGTTGCTTGTGGGCTTTATTGGAATAGATTTATGGTTCTCTCACAATTGATTTCTTGGAAGGTTAGCTCATAGTTGTATAGGGCCAAATGCTAATCCAACAACTTTTCAAACCTTTTGCATACTAATTTAGATTGCAGTTAAGATATGTTGGAACCCACCTGTAAGCAAATTGAGCAGCAAAATTCACTGCAAGACTCGATGATATTGCTGCTCCTGCTGCTGTGAAATGTACTTTGAGGGAGCTTTTGGATGCAATCGTGCGATAACCCCTTCACTCCACCAATGTCATAGATTTCAGAAATCTCTCTGTAAGCTGTTTCCAGATTGCTAACCTGCTCAGTAAGTTTGCCATTGTTAACTTAATTAACTATACTAATTAAATATTTAAAAAGAGAAAAACAACTACTCGGTGCTGGTTTAGGTAGAGAAATAATGCTACTTACTTGCCAGTGATAGGCTTTTAGCAATGCAGAACTCACCCATTCCATAAACACCTTCCCATTTACCATACCTACCAAGAAAGCAACCTACAAAGGAAATTTAAACAAGTATTATAAGAATTGAGATTTAGACCAATCTTAATATTCAAGTAGAAATGAGGACGAGAGTCGAACTCTGGTGGTACGTGCCATTATGTGCTCTTTACGTACACAAGGGGTTACCTTAGACAACAACTCGCCGTCCACTGCCAAATCCATCAATTGAATGGCAGCAATAGCCCCTGTCAAACCGCCTATGCCGGCACCATTAAGAAACCCCGTCTCCGTTGTCTGGCCTTTGATCGCTCCATGAATTGCTCCCACTACAGCTCCTCCTACATAACCCACATGGGATAGTTGAAAATGTCAAGTTTATGTGGCACCAAATCTTTTTTTTACTAAAAGAAACCTCGACGGTACAGAAATTCCCCAGAAAACAATTAATCCAAGAGCTTAGAAACATACCTAGTGCAAGAATGCAGGTAAATGCGGCAAAAACAACTCGTTTTGTGACTTGAATCACAGCTCCGCCGCTGGAATCACCAATTGCAGCCAAAACCCACAAAGAAACAACCTCTTTAGACCTGAATGTGGCTCTCAATAAGCCTGAAAACATTTCCTCCATCATCATATGAGCAATGGAAAAACTAGACATGAAGTGTTGAGTGGGCAGTGGGAGCTCACTATAAGAATTTAAAGGGGAAGGAGCGTTTAAAGGTTTAGAAGAGGAATGGCTAGGTATTAAAGAGAGAGAAAATTAAGTGCCACCATTTACGAGCAACTTTAGGCGTAAAAAGACGGTGACGTGATGTTAGAGTATCTCCAATAAAAGATGCAAAATATTTTGACATGTGTATTTTACATTTTTGATGGTTGAAAAACTTTCCAATGACAAGATGTAGAATATTCATCTTAGTCGAAAAATGTAAATAAAAACCTAAATTTATATGTTTATATGGTGATACTATTCACACATCCCTTTTTACCTCACACACACTCCTCTCAATTTTCGGTCATCGAGTCGAACGATTGAAGAATATCAATGACATAAATTAACAAAAAGTGTGTGCCAGGTAAAAAATGATGTTTGGATAACACTACCTTTTTTTATACATCTATTAGTAGTTGGTCCACCAATCAAAGAGAGAAATTAAATAGGATCTTAAATTTACTTCTCTCCCATTGGAGTAGCTACCCCCATTTACACTCCCAAAATGTAAAATAGGATGTAAATATAGTTCTTGTATCCTAAATTTGCATATCTTCATTGGAGATGTTCTCACTATTTTATTCATCAAATATAACAAGTAGATTGGTTTTTTTTTTTTAAATTTATTAATATAACCTAGAAGTGAGATATATCAATCATGTCATCTGTCCTTGTTATAATATGTAAAATAATACACCACGAGATTTGTGTTAATGATATTTATAAATATTTAAATTTTGTTTTGTTTTGAAATTTAAAATTTTATATTATTTATTTAGGAGGCACCTAGGTGGAGTAGGAATGAGACAACAAGAAATGCTACTGACTTGAGCAAGAAACCCTCTACGAGTAACGCATTATGCATATTTAAGGTACGTCCTTCTTCATTTTCTTTGCCTTTTTTTGGTTGTCAGATATTTCTTCCAAATTATATATATATGCACACCTCATTTCCCACTTCCCCAATCCTAATCAACCTGTTTTGAACGTTGCTATTGCGATATATTAAAATGATTATAGTACAAATGGTTAATAATCTCTCTCTATGCAACCAATCTTCTATATGTCATAATGATATCTTTTAACTTTATGGTGCAGGAGTGATCATAATGATAGCTTTTACAAACTAGCCGAAATCGAACCGGACAGATCACTGATATATATATATATATATTTGTTTTTATATCATTTTATTGTCTAATAACTATAGTAAGAATGTTGATGTCAAAATTCATAGAACTTTGAAGTTATTAATCTCTGAGTTGGAACTATATTAGTTACTGAATTATGAAGTTTTATACATGTTGAATTTTAAGATGGTTTCATTTGATGTACTAGAAAATGAAACAATACTACCCCTCGTAGACAATCTAAATTATATATCTATATTTTAGATCTTGTTTCTCAAACTAGCGACCAAAAATCATTTAGATTCAAAATTATTTGGTCATTTAAAACGTTCAAATAAACACAATCCGTTAGATAAGATTGAAATAAAAATACAAAATAATCAAATGGCTAAAATATTTTGGATTTTATTAATAGTAGTTGAATGAATAACCCTTCAAAGAGAACCTAAAAACTCAACTAGTTCTAATCATTTAATTTTTCATCCCTAATAATTTGAGATTGAATTGTCAACCAATTAAGTGGTATAAGATGATTGGAGTGAGAAAATGCTCCATTTTTTTATGTTAGCAAGGACAAGAAAAATCGATCGAAGATTTTCTGCTTAATAATTAAGATGAATATGCAATATATAGGATTGCATTCTATACCAACTCAAATCAATTATTAGCAATGATACGTCACATTTATTATGTAATGCAAGACTTCACTTTTTCAAGTGGGATAAAATTAATAAAGGGAGTGAGGAAAACAAATACATACCAACTCAAAATATAAAAATGCATTTTCTACTAACTAAAATAAAACAAAAAACTGATTGAGGGTTTATCGAAGCAAAAACCAGACTACGTGATTGTGTGCAATGCTTTATCTAGTTCTCAATGGTGGTTTTTTAATACTAGCGGCAACCAAATTCAGACTGAATAATAATCCAATGTGCCAATTGAGCAGATATACCTTACAAGCTGCACAGTTACTATCTACGGTATGATCAAGTTGCAGGCCATATTTATTGTACCATGGGTAAAGATATAGGACCAAAGATATATGGGATTTGATACCAGTTGCCATCCCGATTTATTTTGTCATAAAAAGGGCAAGTTTGGCTTGTCTTGTTACATCCATTAAAACAGAGCTAGGGGGTCTAATTAAACTGAAACAGGAAACTAAGCAAAACCAGGTGCTGGGAATAGGGTTAGAGCTTCTGTGGGCTGAAATTTCAATGGTATCAAGGGCAAGTGGTGCTATAAATTAATATTGATTAATTGAATTGTAGATATATACACTATTTTTGCAAAGTTGGCACCCATTTTTCTCACCCATTTGCTGTCTCCATCTTCTTTGATATTTCAAAAAAATAAATGCGCAGAGCGGCTAGGGTTCCACCTTCTAGCTTGTAATGCAGCTATCCACTACAACAACCCCACAAGGATATTTGACAAGATATTTTTCACTATATGCTGAGAAAAAGAGTTATATATATATATATATATACACATATATATATCACCAAGTATTAGTTTTTGCATGAAGGAAAAACTACGACGATAAGCAAAAGGTATCCCAAGAGAAATTAAAACAAAGGTCCATGGCTAAAAAACCAACCAATTAGTGGCATTATGGCAACTTTGTTTGGCAGTACAGTGCTTCTCCCCACCTTTATTTAGTTGATTATATTGGGATTAGGTTAATTAGGGTTAGGGTTAGAGAAAAGAAAGTGAAGGGAGCAACAAGAATAACGGGGAGGGAAAAGTGGATTATGATTTTGAACTTTAGTGTGGGATCTAGATCAATTACAAGATTTCAGTTTCAATCCAAAAAGTTTCAAAAATGAATATCAATTCCAATTTCATAATGGGAATTTTAGAAATTCAAAAACTCATGCCTATTTAGAACTAATCGGATTAATTTCATATTTTTTTTCTTCTTCAGATTAGTCTATATCAAAATCAAAAGTATTCCATTTCTTGGGCTTTCTCACTACATAGTATATTTCTTTAATTAGTGTATGTAATATATTTCAAGAACTTGTAATTGTAAAAGTATACTCATATTTAAGTATATGATTTAAGTGTCCGTTGAGTTAGCAAGTTTTAGAATTTTCGGATCAAATTCAAAATATTCAAGTACATTCTAGTTCTTATCCAATAATATTTGGATGGTTCAGATTTTGGAATTTAGGTTTCATGTTTATGATTGGAACCGTTAATATTATAAATCCCTTTGTAAATGTCATCTCTAAAAAATCAATAAAAAGATGACATCATTTAGTCATCAAATTGTATAAAAATATATTGATGGATTCAATAAAAACATTACAAATTATCTATTTATTCGATACAGTTGATTGACTCACTACAAAACTATGAACAAGTAAAGACCAATTTGTGGATGCAAATTTTCTCCTACTAGATCTTGGACGATCTTGCACCTACAAAACAACTAGCACCTTAGGTTAAGGCCAAAAGCCTCACGCGCCCACGATGAATGGGGGGGGGGGGGTTGGCCAAAGAACCTTCGATGCCAAAGTTAGAATTTTAGAGAGAAATACTGTTTAGAGTATTTGGGATTTTTTGTAAGAGAATTGGAATCCGTTTTTTGGTGAGAATGGGATCCCATTTATAGGGATCAAAGGTGGCCGGCCATAGCTAGGGTTTTTGGCTTGAATTTGGTTTAATTAGCCCATTTATTGGATGTTAATTGACTAATTAAACCAAAGGGAAATATTTTTTGTGGTTATGAAAAGGTTATCATGAATAATTAAATAATTGGCTTAAAAAGGGAAAAAATGAGTAAGGAAAAGGTGGAAAAAAATAAAGGAAATGGCCGGCCCCCTTTATGGAGGAGGATAACCGGCCATTAGGGTAGGTTTTTTGGTTTAATTGCTAATTTAATTGACAAATTAATGAGTTTATTAGGTAATAATCCTATTAATTTGTTAATTATCTCAATTTATGTGGAATAATTGGTAGGTTATGAAGTAACTACCTAAAATGTGGATGGATGAGATAACTATGAATTTGTTACCTTCCTTTGGGCACTTTTGACTTGGTTTAGGGATGATTGCTTGCTGCTCGCGCGTAGGAATCCCAGTATGCCTCAAGGGTATTTTTGTCCTCTTTTACCCATGAATCCACGTGTCGCCTTGTGATTATTTTTGGCTCCACACAATGCATTTGCACCTATTAATTAAAAACTAGCATATGCCTACACACTTTGTGTGTGTGAACATTTTTTATTTTTGTTCATAAAATGGGAAGGAGTGGGAGAGAGAATGTGGGAGTGGGGAGAGAATTTTTGGTTTTTTATTTTTAAATATTAGATATATGCTAAAATCACATGTAGGTGAGTCTTACATAAAAAGCAGCAAAATTTAAGAGTATTTATTAAATATAGCCAAATATAAGTCTCTAATTTCAAAAATGTCAGTTTTTATAAAAACTTTCAAATATATCCATAATATCACTTAAATAGATACAAATACCCTTAAACTTGAAACCTAATAAATTAAATGACCAAAACCCTTTATGAAAAATCAACTCAAAAGTGTTCAAAATGTGGTTTAAATGACCATTATAAGCAAACTTGTAGAAATCCCGTTCAACTTCATCATACTTTGTAGAACCCTTTTAAATTTACAGTTGTTTGTACCATACTTGACCAATCCAGAAACTACTGAGCACCGGTCAACGTTATACCGTCAAGGATCCAGAAGAGTTTCCCTCCAACCAGGAGGCCAATCACAGCGCGACACATGTCGACATCAGAAGCCAACACAACACGACACGTGTCAATGTCAGAATGAAACTAGAAACTTTCTTCTATAAATAGAGATCATTCTCTCACAATATTTCCGAATGTCATTTGTACTAAATCATTCATTAGTATTCACAAAAGGAGAGCTTGAACCTATGTACTTGTGTAAACGCTTCACAATTAATGAGAACTCCTCTACTCCGTGGACGTAGCCAATCTGGGTGAACCACGTACATCTTGTGTTTGCTTCCCTGTCTCTATCCATTTACATACTTATCTACATTAGTGACCGGAACAATCTAGCGAAGGTCATAAACTTAACACTTTATGTTGTTCCAAAGTCCTCACTGATTTTGTGCATCAACAACAGTTTAATGAATAAAATTTTCTTTCTATCATTTCATTGTTTATATTGGTTGTACAATCCTTTAAATTTAAGACAAATAAAAGTTAATTCATTTTTGTTTGTTCACTTTGATAGTTCAATTGCTGCTATATGAAAAATATTATATTGCCCTTCTTCATCAACTTCTTCATCTATTCCTGATTATCTTTACCTCTGCTTGATGTATTGTTCCATCTTCTCTGTCAACTACTGGATTTCCAAAAGGAAACTTATTCGGTTACTAGCAGCCAAGAAAGCACCATTTTTAGGTTTGGCCGTGGGAACTCTTCATCTAATTGGGCTTTGAATTTTTAATTTATTAGGTTTAAAACTTAAGGGTATTTGTGTCTATATAAGTAATATTTGGATATATTTGAAAGTTTTTATAAAAATTGACATTTTTGAAATTATGGGCTAATATTTGGCTATATTTGATAAATATTTTAATTTTGTGAAATTATATTATTGCCCATAACGTTTTTGTTGTGATAGAAGACTAGATAGTCTTTTTAGTTTTCACCTTTTTTTTTTTTTTTTAAAAAGATGATTTTATTAATAGGTAGTTTAGATAGGGGCAAAAATTGAGGATTTCCGCACCTAATGGTTAAGAGGGGCTAATGTTAAAATTGCACCTAATTGTTTTATTTTACCATGATTGTTTTGGTTTTTCCCTGAAGATATTATTGTCTTTGAGATGATGGATATCGCCAAAACTCTAGTTGAACACTTTCACTTGTGTATGGGTTGTAATGGGAAGCCTTCGGTTTCATAAAATGGTGAATGTGGAACTTGGCAGAGGGGGTGTTGAGGGGGAGCAAAAGGTGCAATCGCACATGATTCAAATTTTTGTGATCTAATATTATGTAATAATGTTCTATATTTAAAACTTACGTTTGTTAGTACTTTAAAATTTCATTGTGCACTGCTTAAAAGAGTAATTTTTTTCTATTCTAACTATAAAAATTTGGAGTGCAATGAGATATTTTGGATATCAATAGAAACATCCTAAAAAGGGATATTTTTCAATTTTATTATATAATAATGTTATTATTCAAGTAAAATTTTCAAGTTAGAGTTTTGAAGTTTTTTTTCATGTTTGGTTGTTGTAGATTGAAATGCATTTGATCATTTAATGAATGATATATTTGTGGCTCTTTTTACTTGTAATTAATGATATTTGTAAACTTGCAATAAGTTAATGTTAAAGTTTATTTTGATTTAAGTTATTGTTTTTTGGCATTAATACATTATTCTACTTTTCTAAAACTATTTTAGGAAGAGACAATTTTATAAATTTCGCATAAGACCTTTGAAATATCAAAAACGACCATGACGGTAGAATAGTAGAATGACATGAAAAAAAACTACACATAATATTGTAATATTGAATTGACATATCACGTAACACGCGTAAGTTCCTACAGCTAAAGAAATTTGTCTCCGTCACTTGTTAGAACTTTGAAGAACGGAAACATTCAACGATCTCACTTCGTGGAAATAGTTGACCAACTTCATCTACTTCAACCTTGCAATTCCATCCTACTTTCCCCAAACCCTTTCCAAAGTTTTCTTTATCACATTCTCTCCAAATCCTCATCTGGGTTCTCTTTCTCTTACCTTTCCCCTCATCCCTGAAATAATTTGTCATCCAAAAGTCTCTCTCCTGTGCAATTCCAGCAGAAGAGCTATTACTTACGCAACAACAACAAATGGGCAAGTGTTAAGCAAAAGCAAAGATTCAGAGCGACAACAAAATGGCTACAGGAGGAGGAGGTGGGGCCCACCATCAGAAACTCCATAGCCTTGAAGCTGCTGCTGTTCATCAACGACAACCCGAAAAAGGCGGCCTGGCAGGCCACCAAGAACCCCAACCAGCATGGAAACCGACATTCCCGGCTAAAACCCCAAACCAGCAGCTCAAGGGCCGTCAGACAACACAATCCTCGGAAAACCGTTTGAGGATGTCAGGCTGCGGTACACCATTGGAAAAGAATTGGGCAGAGGCCAATTCGGCGTGACGTATCTCTGCACCGAGATTTCGACCGGCAATAAATACGCCTGCAAGTCGATTTCGAAGCGGAAGTTTGTCACCAAGAACGACAAGGAGGACATCAAGAGGGAGATTCAGATTATGCAGCATTTGAGCGGGCAACCCAACATTGTGGAGTTCGAAGGTTGTTACGAGGACAAGCAGTCTGTCCATGTTTGTATGGAGCTGGGGAGCTGTTTGATAGGATCATTGCCAAGGGACATTACAGTGAGAGGGCAGCTTCTTCGATATGCCGGGCGATTGTTAATGTTGTCCACATCTGTCATTTTATGGGGGTGATGCATCGGGACCTGTAGCCGGAGAATTTCTTGCTGTCTTGCAAGGATGAGAATGCCCTTCTCAAGGCTACAGATTTCGGGCTGTCGGTCTTCATTGAAGAAGGTAAATTTAGATTCATCATTTCATAGTTACTTGCTTGAAAATGCAGTATCCTTCACAATTGATATGATAGCTATAAGGTATTAGGTGAATTATGCGCATCTGCTTCAAGCGCGGAATTTGTTTTCATCTGGAATTCAGTTGCGTGTTACATGATGTTTCTAGTGATAATGGTACTAAATTCATATGCCCCAAGTCAATGCAGAAGCTAGGTGGGTTTCATAATATATTTGTAAGTTGACACAAGACTCAAGACTAGGCCATTTTGTTTTAGAAAATAAGAAATGGTAACCAGGGCATGTTAGCTGGCAATTTTCAGACGTTACATAAGCACTTTATCAAAACTTGATTCTAGATGTTGAATTTATTACCGTAGACAAACTGAGCCTTAATTATGTTAGGGAATGAAGACTTGAATTGAATTCCATCAGTTTAGAATTCACTGCTTTGGTAATTTCATTTGCTTTGCCATGTTTGATAGACGATGATACACACCACACCAAACATGTTTCGCGGCCATATTCCCATAATGGCCTCCATTCTTTTCATGGAACCGAGATGGAAGGAAAAGAAAAGAGCCATACTGTAAATGTTTGAAGCAGTTGTATTAGTAACAAGATAACATCTTTAACTACTGAGGGGAGGGGAGAGATGGTCTTCAATTATCGATGTGTCTACGGATGTTTTCTGCTGCTTGATCATTCAACAGTAAAAAAGAGGCACATAATGTTTGCAGCCTATTTTCACATATCCGTGTGAGATGGGAGTCCAGACCCATAAGTTGCCATAGCCATATTGTGCTTACTTTTAACTCCGTAATTGGAAACATGTATTTTAACACTTCTGTTGAACTGGGGTTTTCTGGAACAGGCCAAAAATTTGTGGTCTTGTGGACCTTCCTAATATGTTGTCTAGTTTCATGGGTTTCGTAGTTATCCTTGAGATAACATCGTGGAAATAATATTGTGAAATCTTGACATCACTAGATTGTTTGCTTTAGATTTTAGCGTCACATCTCGTCTTTTAAAACTCGAGATGAGTAGATCTGTATTTTCTTTGTAATTTACCGCAGACATATGTACTATTGGCCATTTTGGTGAATATTTTTCTACATTGTGTTTGATATGCTTCCGCTTGTAGCATAGCTATTCATATATCTTTCGTGATAAACTCTTGTCAGGAAAGTTGTATCGTGATATAGTTGGTAGTGCTTACTATGTTGCTCCTGAAGTAATGCGATGCAGATATGGGAAGGAAATAGACATATGGAGTACAGGAGTTATATTGTATATTTTACTAAGTGGAGTGCCTCCATTTTGGGCAGGTAAATCACAGTTTTATACTTGTTTTGCTTAACATGATATTGTGTACTAGTTATAGGTTCTGTATTTTTCATGTTGGTCTAAACGGTTAATAGTTTTCAATGACTGATTCAGAAACGGAGAAGGGGATGTTTGATGCCATATTGGAGGGAGAGATTGACTTTTCAAGTGCACCATGGCCATCTATATCAACCAGTGCCAAGGACCTAGTCCGGAGGATGCTAACACAGGACCCTAAAAAACGTATCACTTCGACTCAGGTTCTAGGTACAAATCTCTCTTTTATTTAATACTTTACTTGGCTTATGTCTAGTAGATTTCTCTAGTAACTAAAACTTTTGTTGGGTCTCCAACTTAGAGCATCCATGGATCAGAGACGGCGGAGAAGCTTCAGACAAACCCATAGACAGTGCAGTGCCTTCTAGGATGAAGCAGTTCAGAGAAATGAACAAACTTAAAAAACTTGCATTGAAGGTATGTTTGTCCAGAGGCTTGCTCACATAGACTACTTTGCATTTTGAATGTGTGATGTATTATATACTGGATCTTATTGTGCTTCGTGTGTATAATTTATGAATGTGTAGGTTATTGCGGAAATTCTTTCTGAAGAAGAAATCCATGGGCTGAAGGCAATGTTTACAAACATGGACACCGACAACAGTGGAACCATCACTTATGATGAACTCAAGTCAGGATTGGCTCGACTTGGCTCTAAGCTCACAGAGGCTGAAGTCAAGCAGCTAATGGAAGCTGTAATTTATTATCAAATTTTTGATTACCTTTTCCGCAATGATGAGAAGTGGAATGCAACCGCAGGCCAAGCTGTTCTAGAGTTTCCGTTAACATTTCTCTGACCACTGCAAGTCATAAGTTCCAGTTCTACACTGTATGTGTAAATTGAGGTGGACAGTCGCACGAGTGGTACTTCATGCTTGCTGCCAATTGCGTTCCGGAGTTATTGAAGCTGTTTTTTTTTTTTTTTTGGTTGAACAAATATTGTCTACACTAAGGAAGAAAGGGTCGGCTTAGCCTCCCAATAAGCTAGCAATTATGTCGTTCAAATTCACATTTGACGATAATTGAACCTAATACAATACCTCTCACTTATAAGTGAAGAGAAATACTACTAGACCATAGTACTAACTGGCGGAGTTATTGAAGCTTTTAGTTTGGAACTGTTTATGCATAAAAAGTCTGCGTCTCTATTTTGCCTTGTATTTATCCTTAGTCTTGTCTACGTTTTGGTATGTCGATATGTTTTAGGAAACCAATGAAGAGCAAGCTCATTAATTTAGCTCTCAGTGTTTGGCTTTGTTTATTTTATTTCAATTCATAAATGAAGACAAATGATTTTTATTCGTCTTTTTCACCTCTGCACACTCGTTCTGTTACTGGTTCTTCTGGATTAAGCAAATTGATTGAAATTTAATGGCTATCAAATGAAATAAATTAAACAAAAACAAAGGACAAGGCTAAGAAATGCCAAATTTTATTGTAGAAAAAATCCAATCCATTTGTCGAGATAATTTGCACTACCAGGTCTCTCTCTCGTCACGTAATGAGGAAGCAAATTAACAAAGACCTAGCTAGTCTCATTCTTTGTGGAATCCTCCACCAAATTGATAGTAAATGAAAAACGATTAGGGTTGATTAACAGTGAAATCCCATAAAATTGAACTGAAATCCTCATCAACCAACAAACAAGGAAGCAAATTAACAAAGACCAACATCATGCATCAAATGTCTATAAATTCCACAAGATATAGACAATTCTGTTGATACAACCCCAGCACATTACTGAGCCTAACAAGCCAGGAGGTTCCAGGAGGAGCTAGTAGCAAACTTAATACAACAGTAACAAACTCGAGCACGACTCCAAGTCCTCAGAAACCATGAATCTTGATCTGATCCTTCTTAACAATCTTGGCCTGAACGAGAAACTGCAGCACGTTCTTGCGTTGATCGCCTTGGAGCTGAATTATCTTGCCTAGCTCTTTGTCCTGAACCACATTGCCGTTGCAGCAGAACTCTTTTTTGAGGTCCTTGAGGATCTTGTCGTAGCTGAAGTCTTTCTTCAGCCCTTGAACTGTCGTCAGGCACTTCTTTCCATTTCTCTGCTGCACCCTGATATGCACATACTCCTTGGCTCCGGGGGCATCCGCGTCTTTGGCTTCGGAGAAGGGGTCAAAAGCTGTTGGGATCTGAACGTCTAATCCAACCATAAATGTACTTTGCTTTGGCTCGAGAATTCTGCAACAAATTCAACTGCACACATCAAAAAAGCATTGTTAGTCCTCCACAAATGTTGCTTCAATACCAACAATCATCCAACTTATTGGTACCATGAACACATGAAATTCAATTTATAAAACCATGAATAGATACATATATGCCATATTAATTATAAGATGGATTTTCTTTATTTCTTAAATTTATGAAACGGCGCAACTTCCCAAATCGAACATTCTTGGCCAAAGGAGGTGTACACACACCCTTCTTCCAATAAACTTTGTAGAAGAAAAAGGAATTCATTTTCATATTAGCACTTCAATATAGTCATACGATAAACCTTCCTAGAAATAAAAGCGTCATGACTTTTTTTTAGGTGCCCATATCAACTCGCAACGAAACAATACATGGGCTTTGTTTAAATCCTCCAAAAACCAAAACTACTGGGCATAAAAACACTTAGTTTCTCCTTTTTGTCTCTAAAAGTAAATTCTCTTCTGATCCACAGAAGCATCAATATACACAAGGACATGAAGAACATAGTTCAATTTGTTCATGCATGAACTTAATAACATTTGTTGCAAATCAATGATCGATGTCCTAATACTTTCTCTACCAAAAACCAAAAAGTAACAAAACCCATATGACACAGAGGCATCAATAAACACAAAGAACATATATGGCATGATATATGATAAGAAAAAACCCCATTAATTTAACTATAAATATAAAGAAAAGAAATAAAATAATTAATTGAGATGATGGATCGCACCAGAATAATAGAAAGCCGGGAAGGGTAAGGTTTTTTTCTTTTTTCTTTTTTTCAGCTGGGAAACCTTACCCGACGTATAAGTTTTGGAGGAGACAAGGATGAAGAAACTTGCAGAGACTTCCGGACTTTATATAACCACCAATTCAACAAATCATGGCTAACCTGAGGTGGGTCCAAGAAAAAATAAAACCTGACAACTGGCCGGACGAGATCGAGTGTCTGGTAGTGTGAACGGTGAGATCAAGCTGGCGTGCGGGATTAATGGATAATATCTATTTTTTAATTAGTTAATATTTCCAGGGAACACGTACAATGAACGCACCCCAGACTGGCAAAATTCATGCAAGTGCTAGGAAAGCAACTTTATATGTAATGAATATATTGTTATCATTCCGTTTCGATCTAATAATATATTATTATTTAGATTCATTCGATAAGAAATTGTCGTTTGAGATCACTGTTAATGTTGAGGTCTAATAATACATTGTCATTTAAAGATGAAAATATCACGTGAATGTTTTATATAAGTTCTTCTTAATAAAAAACGAAAGAAATTCGGTAAGAAGAAAGAAAGGTGAAGACATTGTGGGACCACAAAGAAGAATCCAGAATCAAATAATCGAGAGCATTTGAGTGGACATAAAAAAAGGAAAGAATCCAATTGGCATATTAAGATACGTAAGAGTTTATGTCATGCTTGCCAACGAATCAATGTTACTATTGGTGGTGGTACCCTACAAGTAAAGACTCCTTATCGGGCATATTTTGCCTAATTGGATTCATGTGTATAATCTTGGAATGTTGTTCCTTAAAACTCAAGAGAAATTTAGCACCATCCAAATAGCATGAATCAAATTAGGAGGATCTTTCTGCACCACAAAATATAAAAATATACAAACTCTATTATGAAATGGGGTAATTTGAAGATAGGGCATTAAGTAGTATAAACTCTCGTAACTAGTCGAGTTATAAATTTTTGTAGAAATCTTCATTCTAGTATGTGAAAGCTTGCACGAAATAAGAGTTTTCATGTACAATGTACATATCTAGAAAGATTTACCATGATAATACGCAATTTGGGGAACATCTATTGATAGTTGTGGTAACCAAATTTCACTTGCTTTAGAGGGGTGTCACGTGTACCAAAGCAAACCTGGTTGACGGAATTACCCTAAGGGTTTCATCAACACTTAACCTCTGCATGGGTTGAGCATTAAATACACGAAGAGATGTATCTATGTAAGGGCTGGTTTGGTATTGCTGTGTTTTAAAAAAAAGCTGCTGAGAGAATAAGCGGCTGTGCTGTGAGAATAAGCGGCTGTGAAATAAATCAGCAGAGTGTTTGGTAAACTTTTTTGTAAAAGTGCTTTTGGAAAAAAAAAAAAAAACAGTTTGATAGTGGGTCTTTTCATTAAAGGAGCACTGTAGCTCCGTGTGCTTTGAAAAAAAACCAGTTTTCCAAAGCTGCAAATAGCTGCTTCAGCTTTTTCTTTTGATTTCAGCTTATTCTCACAGCAGCTTCCAAAATAAGCCCTTTTTTTTTAGTTTACCAAACACCTAAAACCCTCACAGCTTTTTTTCATGGGTGTTTTTTTTTTAAGCACATCACTCCCAAACCACCCCTAAATCACGCTCAACAGAGGTGTGCCATCATGTGCACCATGCTTCACGTGATGGAATATGTAAAGCAGTACGCTAGGCCACCCCACTCAACAAAGTTGGAAGGCTTTGCGGGCCAAGTAAGGTCTAAGGAGTAGACCTGGCAGTTTCTGACACAACACGGTGACACGACACGAAAACAACATGAAAATAACGGATTTCGGGTCAACACGATAACTAATCGGATCATTATCGGGTGACCCGTTAAGAACCCGTTATTAACAGGTTCTTAACAGGTATACACGTGGGTAACATTATTTTGATAATTTTAAAGTTTAATTACTAAAAGATTTATTATAAAATACAATAGCCATATTAATATATATAATATATTCTATATTAAATATATAGTTTTGTATTATTATTCCATATAAGTTTTTTTTTTAATAGTCATTATTATTTTTTTATTATGAGAGTTCCTTATTATCATTACTAGGATAAATTTTACTTAACATGTTATTGTTCAAAATTAAAATAAACTAGTATAGTGTTTGCATAGGCAAGAACTAAGAAGACATACATACAAGTATGAAAAATGTGAAAGAATATATAAACACTCGTGATTCATCATTATTTCTCCACTAGTAGATAATGGTTACACTTACATTATCGTTTAGATTTTTAAAATCATCAAAACCCTCATGAATAATGTTTTTTATTTGAGGGCAAAATTAATAAAATTAATAATTATTATTGTAGAAGTGTAAAAAAATGTAAAAAAAAATATACAATCACTCATAGTGACAAGCTTTACAACTTTCATGAAGGGGTAAACTTCAAAATCCAACACTATAATCCATAAACCTTAAATTTATATTTAATCGTCGATTGTCATTTATGCTTTGTTCTTCTTACTGAATTTCATTTTTAAAATTTTCTTTTTTGAAAACATGATCATCTGGCGGATGTAAGAAGATGAACGGTTCAGATCTTTGATATCACATCCCTCAACCCCATACGAACTTTGGAATGATGTAAAACCTAATCTGGGTAATTTGCGTCCTTGGGATTGTATTGGATTTGTTCATAATCAATCACATAAGTTTGGAAAGTTGGGTACTAGAGCCAATAAACATATCTTTATAAGATATTGTGAAAACTCGAAAGTTTATGTGATGTATGGTGAACATCCAGATAGAGGGAGAATCGAGATTGATTCATGTGATGTGGAATTCATAAAGAATGACTTCCCAAAACTTGGCAATACTGTCAAAAACCTTGATCTCCATGAATTGGAAGATGAAGAACTCGTAACATCTTCAAGCGAATGAGGGGAATTCATTTCCAATCCGATGGTCGCTGAATATGATGTAGGAGGGCTTGATCCGAATGGGAGTAATATATCCATAAACACTCAAGAGAATACGCCTAATGATGGGAGCGTACCCTTTGAAATTCGAGGTCACACAGTTCAAAGAAGCAAGATAGGCCACATTCCCAAACGTCATTTTGAGGTTGATGAGGAGGCCTACATTTACATACCTTCAGAGGAAGATGAACCTTATTCTTACAAAGAAACGTTGTCTTCAATAGCCAAAGAAAAGTGGATAACTGCAATGGAGGAAAAGATGATCTCTATGGACAAAAATATTGTTTGAGAGTTAGTTGACCTTCCGCCTGGGCGTAAAACAATTGGAAACAAGTGGGTTTTAAAAATCAAACGCAAGGCGGATGGTTCAATTGACAAATATAAGGCATGCCTTATGGCGAAAAGATACATTCAGCAATTGGGTGTAGACTATGAAGAGACATTCTCCCCTATGGTGAGGTTTGCCTCTATTCGCCTCATTTTAGCTATTGTTGCTCAACTAGATTTGGAACTTTACCAAATGGATGTTAAGATAGCATTTCTCAATGGAGAAGTAGACGATGAGATATACATGGATCAACCTCTAGGCTTCAAGGCCAAGGGACAAGAGCGCAAAGTTTGCCGCCTAAAAGGTTCTATATATGGCCTCAAGCAAGCGTCTAGACAGTGGAACATCATATTCCATAATTTAATCACTTCATTTGGTTTTGAGATGATTGAGGAAGACCACTATGTGTATCTTAAGAAATATAGGAAAAGTATTCTCATACTTTCTTTGTATGTTGATGACATCCTAATAGCGGGAAATGACAAAACCTCCATAGAAATCACGAAAACGTGGTTGTCATCCCATTTTGAGATGACAATATGGGTGAAGCACATTATGTGCTTAGAGTTAAGATCACGAGAGATCGCTCAAGGAAACTTCTAAGTTTGTCTCAAGAGACTTACATTAAGAAGGTACTTGAATGATTTAAGATGGAGAACTTCAAACCCATAGACACTCATATGGAAAGAGGCGCGATATTGTCCTTAGAACAGTGCCCAAAGACTAAGAAAGAGAAAGAACAAATGGCAAACGTCCTCTATGCCTCTGCAGTAGGAAGTCTGATGTACGCAATGCTTTGCACGCATCCGGACATTTGCCATGTCGTGGACATGGTAAGCTGCTATCAAAGTAATCCTGGACAAGCTCATTGGCAAGCCGTCAAAAGGATTATGAGATACTTGCAAGGAACAAAAGATTTAGCCCTATGTTACCATGTAGGGGATCTGAAGTTGAGAGGATATAGTGATGTAGAATGGGCAAGCGATAGAGATGAACGAAAGTCCACCTTAGGTTATGCTTGTGTCCTTGGAGGTGGAATTGTTTCTTGGTGTAGCAAGAAACAAACTTGTATTGCTCTGTCCACAATGGAGTCAGAATATGTTGCCCTTGGATCAACTGTTCAAGAAGCTATTTGGCTAAGGATGTTTCTACGACAGATGGAAGTTACAGCTTATGCTTAAGAAGTTGTACTTGTCTATTGTGATAGTACTTCGGCCTTAGCATACACTAAAGATCCTAAGTATCATGGCAAATCTAAGCACATTGATACACAATATCATTTCTTTAGGAACAAGGTTATCAAGGGTGAAGTAGTGTTGAAACATATCTCAACCAGGAATATGCTCATTGATCCCATGACTAAACCCATAATTATAAACTTGTTTCTGACTCATGTAAAGAATATGGGTTTATGTAGGGTTTGATGTGTTTTTCTTTGTATTTGACATTATTATTGAATAAAAAGGCATTGAAGTTTTTCATTTCATATTTATTTATTTTTGAAATGATTGTTTACACATTTTTACGAGTGTCACCAAGCTAGAATCCGTTTTTCACACGAATGATTTACCATGGCGCTAAGATAGCGAGTAAGATTAGGGGTGGGTTCGGTTTAAATCGGTTCGGTTTTTTGCCAAAACCGAAACCAAACCGAAATTTCGGTTCGGTTCATTTTTTTTTTCGGTTCGGTTTTTTTTCGGTTCGGTTTTTCTCGGTTCGGTTTCGGTTTTTTGTTTTTTGTTTTTTTCAAAAAATGAAAAACATTGAAATTTTAAATTTTAACATATCCAACACAATCATAACATAAGCATTCTAACTAGAATCAAAGACAATGAAAATAAACATTTAAAGTTGAACTAAAATCATCAATCAAGTCTTCCAAAGTCCAAACTAACAACCTCACAACACAAAAATCGTACAAATGACTTAGAAAAGTTAAATTGTATGATGTTGTTCAAAGATCAGGGTTATTTGCTTGTAACTGCATGTTGACAACTTGATTAGTAAAAGTAATGCGTGGGTGGATTTATTTAGTGTGTGTTGGATTCTTTTCCATCACAAATTACCCAAGTAATCTACCCGAAATAAATGTTTATGGATTCTGTTACATGTTATATGAGAGTAGATTTGGAAAAGAAAGCTGGGGCAGAAGTAGACAGTGCTATGGAGATGGATGTATGTACTTCAGGAGGAGTTTGGTTCCGGAACCTTATATGGGGGAGAAATAATAGGTTAGGGTTTAGAGTTTTTATAGGCATTTTTTTAATATTTTGAGCTTAAAGTTTGGCAACACATTGGGTTTAGCACATTTTAACTTACAAATTGGGTTTAGAAAATAATACCCAAAACAAATAATTAAATAAAAAAATTAATTTAATTAATTCGGTTCGGTTCGGTTCGGTTTGGTTTGGTTTCTAGATCACTAAAATCGAACCGAACCAAAAGAATTCGGTTCGGTTCTTTTTTTTCAATTCGGTTTGGTTTTTTCGTTCGGTTCGGTTTTTTCGGTTTCGGTTCGGTTTGGTTTTCGGTTTTTTTCGGTTTTCGGTTTTTTGAACCCACCCCTAAGTAAGATGAGACATTTGTGTCCTCAATGCATTGGGCTGCGAGACTGGACACGTGTATGTTGAACATACCAATATGCATAAGGTAAACGTTGCCTTAGAAATGTCTAAGATGAGACTTAACAGAAGTCAAACATGATATTTGTTTCATGTTGAAGCTTGTAAAGCTGGATATGAGTATCTAGGTGGGCGCCGAGAAGGCGACTAGGCTAGAAGACTCAGGTTAGGTGCTTGTGTAGCGACTAGACTAAGATCCGTATGGTGTATGTCCAATGGACATATGACACACTCATTGAAATTAGGATACACCATAGCATACAAATCATATTGTATGTGCTATAACCGACTGATAGTGGGAGTGATGAATTGATCCATGCTTCAAGCACAGTGTGAACCACAAGGAATCTATACGATTCCACCCTTATGCCATTTGAACTAAATTCTATGTTAGAAAGATAAGGTTTAATGATCGATACTATATCACGTTTATCTAAAACGGTCAAGTTCGCTACTGTCCCAAGAGGCGTGTCTAGGCAAGTAGTTAAATCAAATTAGACTGACATGAGAGCTTAAGGAAGATAGTTCGAAGATAACACCATGTCATGTGATTCATTAGCTGCGAGGCGTCTTTTGATATTTGTTATCAAACATAAGACATGGATACATGATACTTGTGAGACATGACATTGTTTTTTATTTTATAACGAGGGATAAAGAATGTCAAGTCTGGTGTGTAACGAACAGTCTGGGGCATAAAACGATGAACTTACGAGTGATGCATTGTTGTTAGTTTAGTGATAGCTTAATGGCAGTGCTCCTGGTTATGTACATTCTTTCTCGCAAGGTCATGCATCTCATTTCATGTATGAGGAGATTGACTAGAATGGATGTGGACTAAGTGTGTTGATTAAGACTATGCCACACCTTATGTGGGTGAGTGGGAGATGTAGGGTTTATCTTATGGGATAAATAAATATCAAAGGATATTCCACCCACATGAGGATATTAACCTCCTAATTTTCTATATGATAATTAGATGAAAATCAAGGGATATTCATATTAGAATATACTTGGAATTTTTATGGGTTTTAAGTCTTTGTACACTCTTCCCAACCACTATATAAGGAGGTTTTGGGGAAGAGAGAAAACACAAGAAACATAAGCTTTTCCATAGTTCAAATATTCTAGTTAGGTCTTTAGAGCTATCACTTTCGGCTCTAGGTTTTGGGAGGTGAAAACCAAGGGGCAACTCGACATACCGTAGCCAACTCGACGACCTGCGAGGTTCTAGACGTACACAGATGGTCAGAGCAGTTGTTCGTGTTTGTAGGAGCGTGTTGAGATTCAAGCTTTCGCATAAAAGGTACACACGTCCTTTCAAATTTATGTATAGTCTTCCAACAAGATCAATGAATGATTTATAGATTTTCTTTTTTCATGTGAATTGTTGTCATTGTTACTGATGTGTATTCATAGTTGGTCATGTAAACATGCATAATCATGAAAGTCAATGACATAAAGACACACATTAAAGTGTTTTGATGTAAAGCTACAAGTAGTATCTTCTTAAATGTTTTGTAAAGAATATTGGGGAAACCTTGGAGGTAGACTTGTATTACTTAGGTGCCCGCATGGGGGTTTTGCATGAAGAGTAATGCTAGATAGATCAAATTTTTTAAACTAAATTTGCAAATTAAATGATGTGGTTGTACATGATTGGATTATTAATTAAGTGTCGATTAACGTGCTTGTTTCTTATTGGTGACACATCATTTGGTTTGCAAATTAATTTAAAAATTTTGATCTAACATTACTCTTTGCATGAAAGTTTGCTCGTAGGGCGACGGTACCGCAAAAAGATGAACTGAAAATGGTTTCTGAAGTTTACAATGGTTTTGTTATACATAAATTCATGGCATGACATGTGCACAAGCATTTGGTTGTGGGTGTGCCATACTGGTTGTTTGAAAGAGTGTTAGGAATTGTTTGGTAACTACTTACTGAGTTATGCCCACTAAAGTTTTTCCCTTTGTGTGTTTGAGGTGAGGAAAGGAAGTAGGCAACAATTATAGCTTTTATTTACTGATAGGCATTGGATGTGCTATGGCGGACCCAAAATTTTCTTTCTGAAATCTCAAACGATTTTCTTTCTGAAATCACAAAATGATTTTCTTTCTTTTAGAGGATATTTTCTGTATTGTGGTAGCGACCCGAAATTTCAAGCGAAAATTTTGGGGCATTACAAATCTACACTGAGTAGTGAGGGTTTGAACTCGAAACACAATAGATTAAAAAGGAAGGTCCTAGGAGCATCCCCACCGGAAAAAATTGGATTCAAATCTTATATTTGAGTCTAAAATGCGTTTAATGTTCTTCAATGCAATGGAGACTTTAAAACTCATATATAAATGATAAATCTCCAGCGAAATAGAGATCCAACTGGGTTTCAATATGAGATTTGAGTCCAAGGTGGAGCCCATGCCAACTTGGAAAAATTTATTCAACTAAGAAAAATGAGATATGAGTTTTGAGTCTAATCATCTCCAATGCATATACTAAATTGTTAAAACTCAAACTTGAGTTTTGAGTCCAACATTTTCTTCACCAATGTTAATAATCAAATCTTATAACTCAATGAGTCTTTGCATTAGAGAAGAAAACTAAAATGCATAAATTAACCACCGTTTTGGGACCCAAATATAAGGATATAAGTTTAGAATTTGAGTATTTGCATTGGAGATACTATATTATAAGAGCATCTCTAATGTAAAGACTAAAATTTTATATTGGAGTCCAAACATAAGGCCAAAATATCTTGAGTACACAAGAGAATTAAAACTTATATTTGAGTTTTGGGTCGCAGTGAGACACAAAGTTGGATTCTAATGTGAGATTTGAGTCCAATGTGGAGTCCATGCCAACTAGGAAAAATGTTATTCAACTAATAAAATGAGGTTTGAGTCCAATCATCTTCAATATACATAAAAAAATATTGTTAAATCTAATATATGAGTTTTCAGTCCAATGTTTTTTTTCTTCAATAAATCTTAAGATTAGAGTTTTTATATTAAAAAGAAAATCAAAATACATGAACCCACCGCCTTTTTGAAACACAAATATAAGAATATGAGTTTTAAAATGTAATTATCCACCGGCAATGCACATCACCAACTATAATTATTGAGAAATGCTAAGGGACTATCTCAAAAGTAGGGTTCTCTATGCAATCTCGAGTATTTATCAAACATAGCAAAAAATTAACCTCTAATTTCAAAAATATCATTTTTTATAAAAACTTTCAAATATATCCAAAATTCCACCTAAATGGACACATATGCCCTCAAATTTAACAATCAAATAAATTAAAGGCTTTTTAGCCAAAATGATTTGTGACATTGACGTAACTCCTTAATTTGGTCCTTAATAATTAATGATAATCAATAGTAGTGTTCTTGAATTTATCTATCGTGAATCATTTTAGTCTTTCTTTGAATTTATCCATCGTGATCATTTTAGTTTTTTTCGTGAAAAATCTGTCAATTGCTCTGTTAGTGTGATGATGTGGCGCCACATGGGTCTCATGACACACCCCGACCCGGAATGTCCACCTGAACTCCAAATCGAGTTGTACTGGTCGACACCAGAAGGGTGACGAAGCCATAAAGTGTAATGATGTGGAAATGTGAATAAATTTAAACTTAAAAATGCTTAAATATAAAAGTGCTCTAGTGAGCGGGAATGAACTCATTCCACACGTGATGTCTGAGCATAAGTAATGTACAATATGGGTAAGATAAGAATTATACCGTCGAAGGTAATCACTTATACCAAAACTTGACAAGAATTTTCATCAACACGAAAGCTCAGTCACTAAAACTTGGAGGAGCGAAAAACAAGAGTGAGTGGGCCTAAAAATAAAGTTTTATAAATTTTTTTTTTAAAACATTATAACCCCTCGCCGTAAAACAAGTACAGTTTCCAAAATATATATACTACGTATAATATGAACACTTATCGTAACATGCACTATCTCAAGACTTCAATACGTCACAAATTCGTAAATATGTATATAACATCCAGTAATCACAATGTCTCGCAGGAATAAATATATCACATCAAGTGCTCATTGACACATGCTGACACACGAGTTCATGCAGAGGTATTTTAACATGAACATGACTGGGTGTAATAATGATTTACACTCTAGTACTATAATCACGTGAAGACTGGCGCTATACGCATCACATACGAGTCCTAATTGCCTATAGCAATCTAGGACATGACTAGCACCTACAATGGATCCAAAGTGAGCGTACGGTGCGATGTGAACATACACGTGAAAGTCTGGCCCTGGCCTGGGCGAGTATTAACACCAGTGCAACACACGATGAGCAGATAATATAATCATGATCATATAATGGTAATCGATAATTCTAATCAACCATAACACTATTCATGATCGCAATTATAATTAAAGCATTCCATACTAGTACGCATACCTGTGCATCCTGCAGGATTCAAAATAATTTCGTAAATTCCGTCATTTCGCTAATTCTTATAAGCATTAGTCTAATCCAGGCATACGTAAGATATTTTTTTTTTCAAACGTATAAATGGAAACTATATAAATATTTAATATTTAAAAGTAAAGACTCACTCACAGATATTGGCGAGGTCGCAACAGTTCGAACTAGGAAAGCTGGAGTCACCAATAATAATCGCACCTAAGCATAACATTGGGGTCCGTTAGTAAAACTCAACTTAAACGATCAAATTTGAGAAAATGAAGTGCAAATTTGGAATTAGGGCGTCAAATTAAGTTAAGGAGGGTTCCCGATAAATTTTACAAAAAGTCAACGAAAAAATCAACGGTCAACCCTAAAAGTCAACAGAGACATCCTGGTGGTCAACTATGCTAAAACCTTGGAATTTCACTAAATGGATGTCAAAAATAAACTCGGAGCGTCAAAATTAGTTTAGAAGGGTTTTCAAGAAAATTTTGAAAAAGTCAACGGTTAACTTAACGGAATATTCCCTCCTTATAAGGAATATTCTGTTAAAATTAATTGGGAATTAACAAAATATTCCAAGTGGAATATTCTCTTTAATTTTAGAAATGGACTTGGATTTGGACAAAGATCCAAAGATTTGGGCCGGATTTGGGCTTTAGGCCCTTTCTTCTTTTTTTTTTTTTCTTCTTCTTCTTCTTCTGCTGCAGATTTTCGACCGCAAATCTGGGGTGAATTCAAATGCTCCGTTCGGACGTATTTCACAACCAAATTTTGCCTATAATATATCAAAACGAAGTTAGAAAAGTGTATAACAAGATTATACCATTTGGAAGCCCAATGGTTGTCAGAGATGGCCGGAAAATGGCATGAAAGACGACTAGTCCGTTTGAAACTGGGAAAATTGGCCGGAAAATTGGACAAACTTTAAACGTCCATAACTTTGTCAATACTTAATGAAATTGAGTGATTCAAAAACGAAAATCGTACCTCGGGACAAGACAAAAAGATTGGTACCCTTCTTGATGGCTAACTCGCCTTGGTGTGGTCGGTTGTCATATCTCACAAATATAATCATATAACGACATGTGGTAACTGCAGTGGCGCTCAATGTCGGTGATGAGGGGGTCGAAGGGGATAGGGTTGTGGCGGTGAAGTGTAGCAGCGAAGGTGAAATTGGACCGGAGTTTAAGGCGACAATAGCTAAAATGCCTTTAATTTATTTAAAGGAAAACTAATGAAAATGGCTTGAAAACTTCGAGTTTTAACGATAAAGACAAAATAAAGGGTAAAGTGAATAGTACCAGGATTGATTTTTAGTGTAAAAATGTGGTTTTTCGTTAAAGTGAACAATATCATGAGTTTTTTTTTTGTTAAAGTTCCCTTTATTTAATTGCTAAATTTGAGGGTATTTTTGTCTCTTTAAGTGAAATTTTGGATATATTTGAATTTTTTTATAAAAAGTGACATTTTTAAAATTAAGAGTTAATTTTTTGCTATATTTGATAAATACTCTTCAATCTCTGCCACCTCATATTTTAACACAATATTTTATAATGTTAGTATGAGAATTGACGTTATGTGTGGACCATGAGTAGAGCTCCCTTTAGGATTTCACTAACACTATGTTTGGATTAGAGAAATAAACTTGGATTTTGGATAAAAGTCAGAATTTAAAAATTGACATGCACCAATTCCCTTGTTTGGATTTATAACATAGAAATTTAAAATTTCCACGTGGAAAAAAACTTGGAATTTGGGGCCTCAAATTTCCAAGTTTAAATTTCATGTAAATATGTGTCATTTCCCTATTTGTATGATTGGGAGTTCAAAATTAACAAATTCCGTTTTCAATTTCATTGTTTTTTAAGTTAACCAAATAACAAAATTCACAAATTCTAGAAAATAAAATCCCTTCATTTCAATTTACGTCGTTTTAAAATTCCTTAGTAATGTTTAATGTCTTCATATTGCCTTTAGGTTTTACCTCCACCTTCGCGGTAAAAGTTAAATAACAAAGCATATTTCACAGCGTTTCATTTGCGGGTTTGCAATTGCAGTTGCAGAGTCGTCTTCATAAAGCTCACATCTCTCTCTGACTGGAACTCTTGGTGACCGTTATTCAATTCAGCTGGTTACTTCTTCTCGTTTGCCAATATGCAGGTAACTACACATCAACCCTAATTTCTCATCTCAATTGCAACATTCTCCTCCAGTTCTTGCCTAAGTAATTGCTTAAAACCCTAATTTTCTGTTTGTTTCCGGAGAAAGAAGAGGAAGAAAATCGGCAGAAAACCCTAATATCATCACCATAGAACACTAATTTTCAGTATTAAGAGCATCTCCAATAGCCTATTCAATTTTTTTTTGTTAAATTAGCTGCTTAACAGTGTCAAAGAACTATTTTTGGGCTATCCAGTTTAACTAAACACCTCTAATGACACACTCTATTTTTGCAAACCCTTAATATTGCAAGTGGTCGGTTGCTATGTGGTTAAAGATTCCTCTTTTAGCCCAATGCGTCCTGGGTTTGAACCCTCCCCTCCCCTTAGTGTATATCAGTGTAGAATATGCTTGTACTATAAAAAAAAACCCTTAAGTAGTTGTTTGGTATAGTATTAAAAATTAATTAATTTAGCTACTTATTCATTTTTTTCAAACAAAAAAATTGGATCCAAGACGGATTACCGAACAAGCCCTAATAATTTGTTAGTTTTCAAGAGAGAGTTGAAACGTTTTGAGAGTTTGAAGAGTTTTTTAATGTTTAGCTAAAATTCTCTCTACTCCTCTTATGTAGTGACTATTCACTATGTTAGAACAGAGAGCCATTTAAACAGTCTCTTGAAGTAAGGTTTTGCTGGTTTTTTACTATGGTTAGCTAATGTTGTTGTAAAGGGTCTCTTGGAGATGCTCTAATACTTGAAAGTAGTAATGAGCTTGCTAATTGTTTGTGTTTCTTGTATTGAGCTCAGGCCAGTGATAGGTTCAACATCAATTCCCAGCTTGAACATCTTCAAGCTAAATATGTTGGGACCGGACATGCCGATATGAATAGATAGTGAGTATAATCTTGCTTCTTCAGCAAAATGCAATAATCTTTTGTATTTATGATTGGGTTATGTGTTAATTTTTAACTTCTCTTGCGTTTGGAATGTGTAGTGAATGGGCCGTGAATATCCAACGCGATAGCTACGCATCTTATGTTGGCCATTATCCACTTCTTTCTTACTTTGCTCTTGCGGAGAATGAGTCCATTGGAAGAGAACGCTACAACTTTATGCAGGTTCTCTCTTACTTTTGCACTTTTACTTTGAGGATATGAATTGGGTGTTTCTCTGTACTTATCTTTAGCTACTGTTAGTCTGGTTATGTTTTATTGGATTGTTACTTCTTTGTTGTATTAATGTCCCATGTCTGCTTTGCCTGTGCATGTATGTGACATTGTCATTGTAGTCTACTTTTGAGTATGCGCTTATTGAGTGAGGATTTTTATTAGAGGGTTGGCCTTCACTAACTTCATGGCGGAAGTGATTGCAACCTATTATATGGATGGATTGAAAATCAGGTGCTATGTGTGCGATCATGATAGAACTCTTGAAAAAGGAGAGGAGTACTAATAGTTCTTTGGAATGAACGTTTTATAAACTGGTTTGGTTAAAGCCCTAGGTCCTTTTCTTTGAGTTGTTTTCAGTTGAAGTACTCCTTTTCTGGTCATGCTCTTTGACGCTACGTGCAGCTTTTCAAACCAATCATCGGAAGGAAAGTCTCTTTGATATAAGGGTTAGTTGCTCAATAGTTGCGTGTTCAGTTAGTAAGTTTGCATGGCTTGAGATTTTTTCAATCCTTGTTTCATTGGTGCTGAACTAGAAGGAAGATAGTTTTGAATTTAGTATGTAACTGAGACAAGAAAGGAGAAGTTGGGTGATGAATTTCTTAGAAGTTCCAGATAGTTTAGTTTGGTAAAACATGGAGAGGAAGTTCGCTACATGCTTTTTGTACTGTTCCGTTTCTTAAGTAGTTGGGGTAAGGTTTTGTTTAGTTATCCAGAATTTGTTCACTCTTAAGTCTACCGGGCTATACATTGTTTTCTTGAAATGTGACATTTCCATCAGTGACTTCCCGCTGATGTAAAGGCTGGAAAGTGTCCAAGATCCTGGGAGAAATCAGTCTGTAGTACATCTTGTTGCAATTTCTTTAAATAAACTCAACTGAACAAAGTGTTATCCAAAGTACTTGGGCTGAGTATTCCATTGCCCCTGTCAAATCCTGTTGACCAGCATAGTAGACTTTAAGTACAATAGACTACTATCCCATGGACACCATGTCATGCTCGAGCGTATAGTATTATTTATCTGTACTTCTGAATTCTTATATAATCTTGGTTTCCTGTTAGCACTTGGTCCAGTTGATCCCACAACTAGTCTCTAATCTTTTTTTCCTATCCATATGATCTGATGTCAGTGTGTGTGGGTTTCTCTTCTTTGTTATTTGCGGCTGGTGATGGGTAATTTATGATGGTTTTCTATAATCTATTGCACCTGGTGATCTTAAAATGCACGCGGTAGAGATATTTGATAATGTGTTAGTAAAAGCTCGAGCCGTGATACTTGTCTTTATGATTTATTGAATTGATTTGTTTTCATTGTTGTGCAGAAAATGCTTTTGCCATGCGGTCCTCCCCCGGAAAGAGAAGACGATTGATACTATATTGTCATAAGAACTTACCTCTATATTGTCATAAGAACTTACCTCTTTATGATGTACACCCACCGTGGCGCCTCATTCCAATAAAACAATAACATGTGTAAGGTTTTTACTCATGGCATAGTATTATTGGATTGGAACGCCACGTGACAGTAAACTTGTTCCATGTACGATGCTCTCCTATCTATCCCGTTTGCTGAAAAAAGTGATCATATGTGACTTTGATTACATGTACTTGATCTTTCTTTTCAATTCATGAATCTAATGCCTTCTTGTGGCCCTAATTCATTCATTAATCTAATGCCTTATTAAGCTGCATTATGACATCAATTTTTTTTATCATTGCCATAATTCATTCATCTAATTTACTAAAGCTGTTTATGAAGCCGAAAACAGGTTGGACAGATGTCTGGGTGAAAAAGTTTTATTTGAATAAATCGGTGTAGATCCGATTTCAACAAATAGGAAAACTGAATAAAACCGCCAAAGAAAGAAGCGGATTCTAGGCATTCAGGTTATCTGGGAGGCGTTTCAGGTCCATTTCAACTTGCTGGATCGTCCATTGCATGTTTTCCAGTTTCTGTACAAGAAACTTGTTAGCAGAGGAACCAGATAAATGAACAACTCTGAGCATTGCTATTTTTTACCTGTACAATATCACGATACTGCCGCGCAACTTGATCGAAGTGAGGATCTACACCCTGATACTCACGAAGGCGGGTAACCTGGTTAAAAAACGATGAAACATGAGTTAATTAACAAAGATTTTCTTACAAAATCCCGTAGAAAAGCCCAAAATCAAGAACTATAGGAGGAGGATAGGGAAGAGAAACAGATGAGAATTAGCGCTCATGGTCTCACTCTCACAACTTTTGCACAGCCATGTTTTTTGTAGTTCATCCTATAAATCATTACAACAACAAAAGCTCAAGAATGCTCAACAAGAAAAACAGAATCGTATATAAAGGATACTTACAAAAATGTTAAATGCATATCGAAAATCTAAGTGCTGAAATCACATTGACCATCACAAGCGTTTAAGCTTACATAATTATGTTGATGCTGCAACTTCAAATCCTTGATCAACTTGATCAAAACTCCCAGTATCAGCTCTAAAACCTAGTTTGTGCAAAAACACACGTCACATAATGTCACAAACGAAATTAGGCCCGTTTGAGATTTCAGGAACAAAAACATGGATTCTTATTTTCATACATTATAATACTCAGAAAATTTTCTATCTGCAGAATATAGATCTTCCTGCAAAGCTTGTTCCTCTCTTTCTATTTCCTCACTTATCAACTTTACCCTGACACAATCATGAGAAAAGTGGAACACATTATTATATCACACCGTCACGTAATCATTTAGAAAAAGCATTGGTTTATGGGTGCACTGCACTTAAGAGTGGTGCAGAAAGTAGTTTAAAATTCTTTCACTCATATTTGCAATCCTTAGAGTTAGTGGTGTCAAAGATAAGGCAGTCAATGATCTTCAGAGTGAATATAGCGATTTTCTAAAGAAAAAGAAAATTCTTTACGTTGAGCCGTTCGGTGGTTAAACATTTGAAATACTTCTTTGATGATGGCTACTCGTGTTAGGTACTAGCTTATATAACAAACTATACAAGTCAAATGAAATAGCCAAACATCTTGCTCCATGGAAATGGGAATTGTCTCAAGATAAAACTTGCTTTAAGAGAGTAATTCAAACCTTTCTGGAAGCTGAGGCCTTGAAGTCTCATGCAGGGGTGATGAAGCTGCAGTGAGAAAGCAGCAGTATGAAATATGTGTATAAACTTTGTATATACAAATTGCATAATGGTTATAGCATTTGCCTTAATTATGCCCAGGTATCCTCTTCTAAATTAATGGTTAGGGCTCCTTGGTGACTAGGATTGGATTAGAGTGGATAACTCAAAAAAATTAAGGTACAGTGAAGGTAAGAGGTGAATGATTTTACATTTTGAGAGGATTAGAAGGGGGATTTGACACAAAGGAAACTTACCCCTTCCAATATGACAAAATGGTAGGATTAAAAGGGATAATTTTCCGTTGTGTCTGTCTATTCCCCCTTCTCATTCCTCATCCCTCAAAATGAAAAATCATTTACCTTCACCTTCCTCACTCAAATGCATCCTAGTTACCAAATGAGCCTTTAGTGTACTAAACTTTCAGGATTTTAGTAAACTTGATCACCCCACGGACACCTATCATTTGATCAAGGGTTGCACTAGCAGAGCATTCAAGGTATCCCTTCTGATAATGAATCAGGTGGAAGATGTAAATGACTTGGAACAACAGATTTAAATAATTACAGTTGAGAGAGAGAGAGAGGGAGAGAGAGAGACCAATGTCATCCATTATGAATGCATCAGCGAACTTATCACATTTTTCTTCCAACCTAGCCTCAATCTCCCGGGAAAGACACAACTGGTATTCTTTCATATCCTGTAGTTAAAACATCACCAATGCATCTCAAAGATTCCAATAATAGGGTACAGCTTCGCCAAGGTTATTTCTCCATACTGACGGATTATATACAGCAAAATTAACAGATTCTATAAGAAAAGATGTTCAGACGAAGCTAGGAAACAAAAGCGTAGACTATAAATGAGTAATAAAAAGCGAAAGAAAAAGACAACTTTTTGCATGCCAGAACCATATTGACATCATACCATGGAGAAGGGAGTCTGCTGGAGCTGTGTTTGCCATAAATAAGAAGGTGTAATTCCAAGAAAGCGATTGGGTACACCACCAAGCCCAGGTTCCACAACATCAGTAGCACTAAGAGAAAGACTGTTGCTTGCTGTATAATTAGTGGAGTTGGAACTTGAGCTGATTGAAACACCGGTACAAGTACTATCAAGGGAACTCTGTGACATTATACTGCATTTTTCAATTTCCTCCTCATGAACTTCACCATCTTTGGAGATAAGAGGAAGCCTCGACTTTGGGCTGCTTCTGCAACGATCATACATTGCTCTAATGTCTCATACAGCTGATACATCATTAAAATGCGGTATAATGAGGGCTCATGTGCAGAATAGTACTCAGGGCACACTACATCTGAGCATCATCGTTGTATGTATCTGTTCAGGTAATGGCTAAATAAAAGAATGAACACCTTCCACAGAATACTAATTCTCAACTGGTGACATTTCATAGTTACTTTAAAATTGTTTATCGTCGTCCCCATTTTAGATTAACGATGCTTTTATACTCTACCAGTTTCTTCTTCAAATGGAACAAGTACGAAAGAAGCATTCAATTCCTAGGCAAGGTGTGAAATATTAACCATGCACCCTTCGGTTCTACACACTAAGCATTGCAGTTTGGAGGTTCCAGCAAGTTAACTTTACGCTGAAGATATCGATGCTTCGCTTTGATTGTCTCTCATATTTGAAAAATCAAGAAACTTAATAGATAAAGAAAATTCAAAGTGAGAAATATAGAACCTCAGCCTCAGGAGAATGCTTCAAGCCCAGTTGATACTCCTCCACCATTGTAATTGCCTCACCGTAAATTGCCTACTAAAAATCATAAATTTGAATTCAATGTCAAATAAGAATAACCAGTTGAATTTCGAAAATAAAAACCCTCGAAATTAAGCAGAATTCAATTACTATGGCTTCCAAGTAACGGATTCTTTCCCTGCACATTTCCTCCCTGGCCTGCAAAATTCGACATTTTCTCAGCAGCCAAACAGGCAGGGAAATGGAGAGAGAGAGAGAGAGAGTACGAGTTGGAGGTCGTAATAGGCGGATTTGGAGACGAGGGAACCATCGGGAGCCAAGCAGTGGCGTTCCAGCTGATCGATAACATGAGACACATCCGGCGGCAGGTTTTGTCCCTGTAGTTGTTGCAGCCCCTTCGCCATTTCTCCTTTCTCGATCATCAAAACGCCGCCGTCTTCCTTCTTCGTCCTTCTTCCCTCTTCCTTCCTAACGATGAAGATGCCGTATTTGCCATTCTCACGCGGGAATTCAAATCAGTTACCACCAAAAGTGATGACGTATTCAGCTTGGTTTACCAAACTACCCTAACACCAGACGGCGTCGTTTGCACAAGTACTCTCAGCAAAATCTAAAATTACCCCTACAATCTATTATTATATCTCACTTTACCCGGAACTCTTCATTTATATCTCACTTTAGTCCTTTTAAATTCGTTGATGAAGCAGGGGCTCTTTGGTCCTTTTAATTCGTTTTAACATTTGTGACTTACTTCACAACATTTTCTAAATTGTCATTAAAAGTTAAAATTAACTTTTTTGCTGCTTATTTAACAAAATAGGGCAAAGTAAAACACAAAAGAACGGAGGACTAAAGAGAAACAAAATAAAATGTAGCAATAACGTGAGATTTTTGTAGGTATCAGGGCATAACTGAGAATAAGTTATTTGCTTATTTGCCCTATATTGAATTACTCTTAATGCCATAAACATTTCTAATGAAGATGTCAAAAAATAAATGTCAAATATTAATTCAATAACAGTTTAGCTCGTACACTTTTCTTAGTTATAATGTCACATCCCGGCTCGGGGCGGACTAC
Organism: Malus fusca; assembly: GCA_035220775.1. NCBI lineage: Eukaryota > Viridiplantae > Streptophyta > Magnoliopsida > Rosales > Rosaceae > Malus > Malus fusca. The sequence continues at coordinate 30,533,767 of CM069069.1, forward strand.
TTCCCGGGCCCGCTCCACCACCGTAGCACGATATTGTCCGTTTTGGGCCCCGACTACGCCCTCACGGTTTTGTTTCTGGGAACTCACACGAGAACTTCCCAGTGGGTCACCCATCATGGGAGTGCTCTCGTGCGCTACTCGCTTAACTTCGGAGTTCCGATGGAACCCGAAGCCAGTGAGCTCCCAAAATGCCTCGTGCTAGGTAGGGATGAGAATATACATTTAAGGATCACTCCCCTGGGCGACGTGGGATGTTACAATCCCTACCTAGCACGAGGCATTTTGGGAGCTCACTGGCTTCGGGTTCCATCGGAACTCCGAAGTTAAGCGAGTAGCGCACGAGAGCACTCCCATGATGGGTGACCCACTGGGAAGTTCTCGTGTGAGTTCCCAGAAACAAAACTGTGAGGGCGTAGTCGGGGCCCAAAGCGGACAATATCGTGCTACGGTGGTGGAGCGGGCCCGGGAAGTAGTCCGCCGCGGGTCGGGATGTGACATATAAAGGTTATTTGTAGGACTCATTTTGGTGCATTAATGGGACCCACATAATAAATAATTAAAAGATTTTTTTTTTGTTGTCAAACAATAGTTTTTGTTTTTTTTTTTTTTTTGAACAAATGCTATTATGTACACTAAAGCGGAAGAAAGTGGGCTTAGCCTCACAATAGATTAGCAATAATGTAGTTCAAATTCGTTTTTTACGAGAATCAAATCTAAGATCTCTCACTTACAAGTGAAGAGAAATATCACTAAACCGTACTAAATGACATATATTTGTTAGATTAATCACTAACGGGGTTCGAACCCAGATTGTTATGCAATGACTCAATTCCTTTCCACCATTGTAGTAAAGGCCACTTGCATAATTAAAAGATTATTTGACGCCATACACCTAATGATTAAACACGTGTTAAATAATTAAGTGTATAATAAACATATACTATAATCATGATGGTGAACAAAAATGCTCGAAAAATACTCCAATAAAAATTTATATGTTGTTGTAGGCATAATTTACTGAATAATTATGGAGGCCATAGAGAGAAGGAAGGTGCGGCAATAATAGAGAGAAGAGAGAGATGTGTAATTGTGGGTGTGTTCTATTCCACCCCATTGTGCCTTTATTTATAGTAGTATGGAAGGTTAATTCCTTACCCTTTAGGATTACAACATTTAATAGGTAATCTACTCCTAATAGGAATATAAGATACATTCTCATATCTACTAGGATTTACACAATCACATTCCTAATCTAATAGGACTACAACACTTCTCCTTGAGTGTGTAAATACTCAAGCAAATGGCGCATCAGGTCTTCAGTGATGAAGCAAGTACAGTTGATGAAGTCGTCGGCACAATGAGTGAATACGAGTCTCAAATCAACGAAAGAATGCATAAAAAAGTAAAACTCGCAAAACCTCGCTATGGTAAAACCCAAGGTGGGAGAAAAACCCATAAACTAAGGAGAAAAGTGAGATGTTGCATTAAGTTAAAATATACGTCTTTTGGACGCAAGTAGAAGAGCTCACAAGGGTATGATCAGCCCAGGATAGGTGCCTCGTTAAAACCTAGTTAGGTAGCAAAAACCCAGTGGGAAAAATGCTCATAATTGTAGGGGAAACAAGTACATTAAGATCAAGTGAGTATACTTCTGGATACTCTCCTGAGTTTGACATAACTTCCAAATGAGAACTACAAGCATTTCATATGATAGTTAGGCATACTAATTCCTCGGACAAGCTTCTGGAAGGTTAACTTCGGCAGTGACGTCGTGTATAGGTTGGCAAGGTTTGCATGACTTCAATCTTCTGATGCTTTGCTGATGTAGATGTGGACGCAATATTTCTTGGTGTTGACTTCATTGATGTATCATGGATTGGTTGGATTGATACATGCGACATAATCTTCATAAATCGTCGTTGGGACCAAGGTTCTAAAAAACGCTAGGCGCTAGTCGGGCGGCGGGCTAGCGCCTAGCGCCTAGGCGGCTAGGCGGCGCCTAGGCGGGTGCCTAGGCGGCCTAGGCGGATTTAGGTAAATTTCTTGTATATCTTGTAAATAAGTGCATATTGACACCTAAAAAAAAACTATACTTGTATGGATAATAAAATAATGATAAAATGCAAATTAGGTACACTATTTCCATAAGTATTGGATGAACTTGTAGTAAATCCATCATTTGCAAATTAGATACACCATTTCCATAAGTATACCACCATGAAATCAAAAAAGAAAAAAGCACGCAATTAATAAAAAAAAAAAAAAAAAACCTCCTAGGACCGCCTAGGACCGCCTAGGGCCGCCTAGGACCGCCTAGGACCGCCTAGCCCGCCTAACCCGCCTAGCCGCCCAGCCCGCCTAGACCGCCTAGGCCCAACCCGATTTTTCCTCCCGATTTGCCCAAAAACACCTCGGTTGCTAGGCGCCCAGCGCCTAGGCGGCCGCCTAGGCCGTTTTTTAGAACACTGGTTGGGACTCAACGATGGATGAAAACAGCAAGTACTTCGAATATGCTCAACAAGAACTCCTAATCATGTCTCACTTGTGGCGTAGTGAAATAAGGTGAATCTTAGAACGATTCGAAGATTTTGCAACTAAGGTCATATCGTGGACCTCCAAGATATTGCGATGTCCTTAACAGTAAAGACATAAACATTTGGGGATTTTTCCTTGTGCGGGTTTGATAAGTAACATGCGTCAACATAATAACAAGATAAGCATCATTCCAAGGATCAGGGGGTTGGATCCGCTTGAGATGCGTTGGGATTTGATTTGCCTAAATTTGTAGTACCTTTAGGGTACGTCTTTAATACCAATTCAGTGGTTGCGTGTAGGCGCGGTGTTGCATCTTTACCAAGATCAATAGCAAATGAGATGTTCTGTCTAAATACAACGAGCTAAGTAAAACGAAGCGCAAAGTTGAACTTAGATATGGAATTTCGGATTCCATAACCTCTTCAAGGGTTTCATTTATATATAACATATGAACGATCAAAGGTATACTCAAAGGTGACACCTTCGGCGTGTAGTTCGATTGGTAAACCAAAATACCATCAGAACAATGCTTAAACTTCATGTCAAGGCATAAATGAGTTTTCCTAAGATCCTCCATCTCAAATTTCATCTTCAGGTGCGAGGCAGTTTTCTCAAGCTCTTCCAGAGTCTTAGTGAGATTCATGTCAACGACATAAACTGTAACTCTAGCAATTTGGAATAAGACTTCATAGTTTAACACACAAGGCCATAATTCATCCCTGACTGATCAAATAATCACTTAGAAGGGTATACCACATCCGTCGGATTGTAAGTGAATGCCTCAAACAAGTTAAGAGGGTGTTCCGTGGTTTGGAACTATTTAAACCAGTCCATGTAATTCTTCGGGAACTTACATGTAAATCTCCGTTTCTATATCATCATGGAGAAAACACTAACCACATTTCATAATGCTGCTATCAATCACATGACGTTTTGAGAGAAACCTTGTGCCGTAAGGCGTGCATCATATTGCATTATTTCATTCATCTTATAACGTTTCCTTTCCCACTTGTAACATAACAAGATTACCTTGGGCAATGTAGGAATGACAGGTCCAATACACACTTTAGTAAGGAATTTGACCTGGATTGTAATTTTGGTTGTCCAATCAGTTCTACGTTGTCACTTAATCAACGGAACACAGTTCAATATCGTCGCTTTTCATTTATGTCGGTAGCTACCGTATAAGTGAAAACATCATTGATGGTAATCTCATTTCAATTCCATTTAGCTCATCCAAACTAGTATACTGGACCAAGAACTTCAAGTCTCTGGAGTGATCCAGATTAATCTCATGAGATGGAAATGATTTGAGACAGCGATCAAGTTTAGATTCATTATTGTGTCGTGTCTTCCTCTTCTAAGGAAGTGAATCCTACGAACCGATGATCTGTCATGCTCTAGGCCAAGACAGATTGATTGGCTATCTGCCGGTGTACCAGACCGTCTAATAGGGGCGTTCAAACCGTCCAACAAGGGCGGTACACCCTCTAGGGATGTTAACTCGACGTCCGTTAAGTACGTCTATCCTTGCAGGTATGTTTGCAGCTAGTATATGATCTCATCACTTAAGCTAGATCAGAGGAAATCTAGAATTCATCGCACTTACTTATCATACATGTGCGGTACGGGGATCGAGATGAGACATAGTGGGGAACGTCCACGCAAATTCGTGCCGTTCTCTAGGAACGTTGACGTTCTTATCTCTCCCTAATGGTGGGAATATTGTCTCATTAAAGTGACAACCCGCAAATGAGCGGTAAAGAGATCGCATGCAAGCGCTTTAAGAGAGCTAGTGTAAAGAAGAATCATAATAGACAAAAGATACACATCCTTCTTTGAGGACCCATGGTGGTACGTTGCAGCGGCGCAACTTGGCACGTGGAATGCACACCCAAATGCGTAAATACGAAAATCGCTAGGTTCGTACCCAGTAACCAACTGTAACGTCATATAGGTTGGGTGGCAATGGGCCTTAAGGGTGGACCAACATAACTGCGTACAAGATTGCATAGCCCTAGGCAAAAACTGAAAACTTGGTACGTTTACCAAAATTCAGGCAATCATTTAAATTGCTCTTTATGATCACTAGGCAAGGCTATTTGGGGTGAATCATGAGAATTCGATGTTCAATTATAAACCTAAAATACATGCAATACTTTATCAAAAACTGTCGATATAAACTCTCCGGCATTATCTAGTCTCCCAGACTTTTATGGGAAAAGTATGATGGTGAACCTTAATTGGCCAGGAGGTTTAGCAGTAATGTGTGTGGATAAACATGTGACCAGTTTGTCAATTCATCAACCAAAACCATAAGTATTTATATGGTCCACATTTTGGTTGGACTAGTCCACATATATTCCCTTGAATCCATTGTGAAAAGAGAGTCGTTTCGTATCCTTGTGAGGAATGATATAGAAAATCAATTTCCCTAATGAGCAGGCTTGGCAAAGTGTGCTTGTAGGCATAAAATCCTTACTTTGGGTAAGAATATGCGTCGTAGCATCATTGTTTGACCTAAGTGTCCTAAAAGGTCGTGCCAAAACAAGTAAACTACTTAATTACCAAGCTCTAGGCCGGCCACATGTAGTGTATTCCCAATTGGGAGACAGCCCATTGGCCCCAAAGCAAAACTTCAGGCTCATTTTTGGAAATGATGCAAAGATATTCCACTCAATTTTCTTCAGTGGTTTCATTTATGATCATTGTCATCTTGAATATCCTTAAAAACTCAACGACGAAGAGAATTTAAGGTCCCTTAAATGGTGATGCAGTACCATTCATACAACGAGGAGCGTGCCAATGCTCTTAATCAGGTTGGATAGACTTGAAGTTGTTGTTAGATATGTGATTTAGGTGTAAAGTTAGTGTGCGTAGTACGCATTCATCCAGACAACTAACTTCCCCACATTCCTACATAATCACGTGTTTAATTGAACCGGTCACATGTATTAAGAAACATGATTCAATTAACTCATATTCGAGGACAATATCAATAAGATTATCCATAAGTAAAACATACACCAAACTAAATGTTCACAAAGTAAATGGTTTACTAAGGGGATTCGGCCAACAAGGCCATCCATGTCAAAATTCTGCTCTTCCAAAGATGTTCGGTGGAGCAAAATCAATCTCACATATTGACTACGAGAATGGTAGTCCTCAACAACATTGGTAGGGGCACTCATAGGTGCATAACCAATGATCTATTCCATTAAGACAGAAGTAGATCCTGCAGGGTTAAAGCTTAGGAATATTATCCCTTTATTCTTGAAGTCTTAGGTCTTAGGTGCCAAAGATCACACTTCGGGCATGATGCCACACCTTGGCAGGCCCTAATTCTACCATATGTTTGTGGTAGTAATCAAATCCGAGAATTTGGTAAACTTCCACTTTCTACACTGCTGCTTCAGGGGCGAGTTAGAAACATGGAAGGACGAGAAAAGTATTCTATAGGCAAAATTCGATCGGATTTATAAACTTCAGAATTTTAATCATTCATGGACATAATCATGGTGTGCTTCAGGCAATGTCTTTCATGATTAAACGGTTCGTAGGAGCGAGCCAAAGAGCCATGGAATCCTTGTTCGGGAGGTACTTCCATTTGTAATGCTTTGGGCATAAGTCTTCGAATGAAGATCATGGCGGAGGCTTATTCAGCTATTCCATGCCATTGTTGGCGTCAATGGTTTCTCAGCTTCTTGATAGTCAAGTGGAGATTCACGTCTTGTACCCCACATAAAGTGGTTTTCATAAGAAACGTCCAAATCAGGGAAAATCAAACTTGTGACGGTTCGACAATCCACTAAATTGGAGGGAACAAGATTATGATTGGTGCTATGGGAATGAATCATCAATAAACATCAAAGTTAGAACATTTGAGTTTTAAGACATGGTTTACATGAAAAACGTCGGGTTTTCATGGGTGTATTGTTTTATGAAAACTTCGGGTTTCAAAGGCACTAAATTTGAAACTACATGTTCAATTTAGTTTATGAACATTTAGTTCATAAAAGAGAGGTTCCTGTAAGAATACAGAATGCAATATGCTGATTTAAGTGTAGTGGATTTGAGGTTCTTCGAGAACTCAAGTATGAGAGCTTAGTTACTATGAAAGTATGTCAACGGTTCAAAGTATAAAAATAAATTATTGAATCGTTAATGTCTAAAAGTGAGCTTCAGGCCAATAATTTTGGATTAACTATTAGATTAATGGACTACTTGTGAAATTCCGTTCCTGGATTTTACTTTTATAATCTACGTATTGTTATTATTGAAATGTTATGTTATTTTCGAGAATTTATATTAATTTATTTGAATTTAGATTTTAATTAAACTACTTACGAAGTTTGAAGTTTGGAAATTTATTATTTAAAATCCGCAGATCTTTCAAGGTCACAATTTATATTTCTGAATAGAGCTCGATCTCACAAACGCATTGGCGAAAGCCGTTTACGCATCCGGATTATAACGGTACAATTACGGACATATGAAGTTGTGTTTCTTCAAAACTCCCCGTGGAAATGGTGACCAATGAAAGTGAGTACCAGCCCAATTATGTGGAAGTTTAAGGGGGCCAATTAGAGGTAATGAAGAAATGAATGATCAATGAGGGAAAAAGGGATTTTTTTTTCCCTCCATCTTTCGTGGACCCTTTACCCGCGCCAACCCGGTGTGGTTTCCGGCCACTTCCATTTTTTTAGGCGAAATTCAACTATCTCTCACCTGGAACCTCTTCTACCATCTCCCATCTTCCATTCCCACCCAAAATTGAGGGTTTTTAGGTCCAAAACCTTGTAAAACCGTGCGAGTTACCCATGGAGTTTTGACTGCGATTCCATCGTTTTGGCGAGTTTCACCACCCACCACCACCCTTAATCAACTCCCCTTGGACCCCGGAACAAGACCCAATCAGTTGTAGGGGCGTTGGAACATCGAGGAAGTCGAATCGAAGCACAGGTATGAAACTTGTTACACTCATTGATATCTACATACCTGTAAAATTTGGTAATTTTTAGAATTAGTTGAATGTTCCGGCGAGTCGGGGAGGCCGACCGCCACTCGCTATGGCGTGTGAGGAGGTGGGTGGCCAGTAGGCCGACGATGTCTTTCTAAGTCCAATTAGATGCCCTGAATTCATAATTGATATCTATATGAAGTGGTTTGATTGTTTGAACTTAGTTTCATTATGATACATCACTTGATCAAAATTTGAATTGACGATCCGACCGTTGGATCGTCACCAAACTTTAATGCATTATAGAACATAATATTTGAGGATAGCTGGAGTTGATGGATTGGGAATCCGATGCACGGATCTTCCTGAATTGGATTTCTAAGTTGGTAAAATTAATGGTTAACCGCCACCTAATTCTAGTAATTGGCGGAGATCCGACCGTCAGATCGCGATGAGAATTTAGTATGTGGTTCTATGAGCATAATGTGGACTCTAGGAAGTTATGGATCAAAAATCCGATGAACGGATCTTCCTGATAGAATTACGTAGGGTTGTAGACCCTACCGTTGATCGAGAGTTGACTTTTGGTCAATATGTCTCGAAACGTTCTAAATACTGAATCTAGTACCATGGAATATTAAGTGAAGTCTAGTGGGATCACTTTGGTCTGGGAGTGATTTGAATATATTTGATATAGTTATTGCCTTGATTTCTTATATTAATATCATATGTGAATATGATTTGGGTTATAAATGAAATTTCTATTGAAATGTGAATAATATATATATATATATATATATATATATGCCATAGATCTATGTTTATTAAATGTGAATTCTATTGAAGTGTTATTTTTATTTCTGGCTATTGATCTATTTTTATTAAGTATGATTTGACTTGTGCATTGGAAATATGGTTTGTATTGTATGATTGGATTGATGTGATGAAATGTGAGGGCTAGTAGTGGACCGTTAACCCATTGTCATGGGGTTTGTTGCTTCGAAACATGTTTCACCCCTCGTGTCATTATTTCATTTCTCGTTTCGTTGAGTCTATGTAACTTGAGTAACCTAACTCGATCCATGTCATGTTTCATTGATTGGTGTTATACATTGTACCTTTGCGATTCCGTTAAGTGATGGTCCGGAATCATATCCGCTTGGATTCTGTTGAGTGATGGTCCGAAATCCCTTCTACTTTGCGATTCCGTTGAGTGATGGTCTGGAATCGTATCCTGGTTTGGATTCCGTTGAGCGATGGTCCGAAATCCCTTTTACTCCGCGATTCTGTTGAGTGATGGTCCGGAATCGTATCCTAGTTTGGATTACGTTGAGTGATGGTCCGGAATCCCCTTTGGTGTCTTGGTTCCGTTGGGTGGTCCGAAATCCCCTTTTTCCAAAGATGTAGGTTTTGGTCGAACTGTGTTGCTCTAGCCCTGCATTTCAGTGTGTTGTACGTGTTATTATTTGGTGTGATTATTGCATAATGTTGGATGTAATTATTATGATTATGATAGACCGTTGACCATTATGGCTATGGATTATTATTACGCTTCGTCAATTGCTCTTTGAGATGCTGCTTGTGCTGAATTGTGTAATATGTTGAGACATGGCAGTTTATGTGAGGAATATTCGAGTGTAGTGAAAATGGTGAACTACGAATGACTTGATCCCTATTGAGGGTACTTAGGCAGTCTAACAGGAGGTTAGATGCAACCATAAAGTATACAAAAATTACAACGCAATTCGAGTATTGAATTAGGCTTGTACATATCCCGGAGGCGATGTATGTTAAAGAAACGGGATTGGGGCGTGACATTGCTGATCACTTTTGGACGTATGTCGGGATTGGGGCGTGACATTGCTGATCACTTTTAATTAATTCAATAGATCGGGACCATTCGGGGTCCATCGTAGAAGCAAAAAAAAAAAAAATGTTCAGGTTAAAATTATTTCAAAATGCCAAAAATTAGAATAGGGTCGAAAAATATAGCCTTACTGTGAGCTTAGTCGTGGGCACCCCATGGTTGGGTGCAGCTAGAAGCAGAAACGAGCCAATTTGGCTTGGGCAGGCCACACTTGGCAGCCCAATCAGCGTGTGCAAGCTACATGCTTGTAGTGGGAAGGTGGGCCTTTGTGAGGATGCTGCAGGCAAGCCAACAACCTGCAAAACAAGCTTTGCAGTCTTGCTGCAGCCACGGGCTAGGAAAAAAAAGAGGGAGCCCAGCGTGCTACAATTAGCAGAGCGGACCGAGGGGAAATGACAGGGCCCAGCATGCGCTGGCATTTTGGATTAGAGGCCGGGGGCATGAAACCCAACACCGAAGAACCCAGTTAGACCTAGTTTGGGAGTGGGGTGCTTAAAAAAAAAGCACCCATGAAAAAAAGCTGTGAGGGTTTTAGGTGTTTGGTAAACTGAAAAAAAATGGCTTATTTTGGAAGCTGCTGTGAGAATAAGCTGAAATCAAAGGAAAAAGCTGAAGCTGCTATTTGCAGCTTTGGAAAACTGGCTTTTTTTCAAAGCACACGGAGCTACAGTGTTTCTTTAATGAAAAGACCCACTATTAGACTGCTTTTTTTGCCAAAAGCACTTTTACAAAAAAGTTTACCAAACACTCTGCTGATTTATTTCACAGCCGCTTATTCTCACAGCACAGCCGCTTATTCTCACAGCAGCTTTTTTTCAAAGCACAGCAATACCAAACCAGCCCTTAGTCGGGCTTGGTAACTACGCGGGTAGCAAGCCTAAGCAGAAGCTAACCCATTCAGCTGCAGGTTGATGGAAGATGGGCCGAGTGCGCAGACAAGCCCAGCACTGGCTAGCTTGGTCTGGGGTGGGCTGGACCAGGAGAAAACCCATGGGCTGGTATGCTGCTATATAGGTTTGCGAGCCCAACAACATGTAAAAACCCTAAGCTGTGGCTCAATCGAAGTTGTTCCCATAAATCTTAAATTCTTTTTCAAAATTTATAAGGTTTGAAAAACCCTAATATGCTTTTAATTTATTTATATTCTTTGACTCACAAATTCCACATAGCAAAAATTGTGTAATGCATGAAACAAATATATATATATATATATATATATATATATTGTTGTAAACATTCATAGAATAAGTATGATTGTGTAAATCCTAGATTAGATTTAATTCTAGTTATCATTTCCTATTACAACTTGTATTACTTGGAGGAGAAGGAATATCTTCTCTCCCTTTACTACTATAAATAAAAGCACAATGTAGGAGGGATAACAACACACACATTCCCCTACAATTCTACAAACACACATCTCTCTCCTCTCTCTCTGCCGTCGGCCCTAGTTTCTCTGTCAGATAAAAATAGACCACAACACGTTATCAGCACGCTCCTACCACTGCGCTTAGGAATCTGACGTTGGAGATTTTTTTTCTGCATCAAACCAGTTCATCCATATCATCACGCAATCAGGTTCTTTCCAAACAACGGTTTTTAACTCGATATTTTGCAAGCCCTGATAGCATGAACATTCACCATGATGCATGACCCAACTTTACGTTTAACGTATTTTAGATTCTACATAAATTGTGTATGCTTCATCACCAAAATTGCTACAATTATGTGAATTTGATATTTTTCATGAACTGAATCTTACATATGTACATGCATTGAAACTATTATTTGCATATGCATCAACGTAAATATGCGATTCATTAGAATTATACATGCATATAATATAATTGAATTGAAAAAAAAATTTTGCGATTGGGGAATTAGGGTTCTTCGAACCCGTGCCTTTGCATCACGCAAGGCTACAACGCAACCAGGCCCGCAACCTGCGATGGCTAGCCCATCTTCTTGCAAGGCCTGCAGCCTGCATCCCCATGCTTTCCCCGAGTCTTATCCGGGCTCTGTCTCTCAGCCCCATATATGAAAAAAAAAACAAATTTTTTCTGGGCTCGCTTGCAGCGGCCCAGCCCGCACAGCAAAATTTGTTTTTGTTTATTTCCTGGGCTCGCCTGCAGCGGCCCAGACCGAAAAAAAGAACAAAAAGAAATTTTTTTGGGGGGTCTGCCTGTAGCAGCCCATTCCCTTCTCACCCTGTGGGCCTGCAGCCTACACCCGAGGGTTCTCGGCCTACATTTTTAGGCCCTGAGATTTTAATATTTTTAAATAATATGGGTTTTTATATTTTCACCCACACTTTAATTTGGCCTCGAAGACCAAAATAAATTAATTCAATTATCATTATACAATATTTTTGCATACAATATTTGTTGCATATTTGTTTGCATATATATTTGTGTTTGCCTGCAGGAATATATGAACCTAAAGTTCATAATTACTTTGAAACCCGAAGTTTCTTATAAACATACCTTGTTTGAAAACCTGAAGTTTTCACTTAAACATATCACCCATGAAACCTGAAGTTTTTCATGCAAAATTAAACCAGTCTATTAGAACCTGTATGTTCTACTCCTATGTGAATGGATTGATTTTTCTCCATTACACTAACCACATCTTGTCCATCTATTTTGTGATAGGAACATGTCGAATTTGAACAAACTCGACTTCACCGCTTTGGAGGTCTCTGGAAGGAACTACCTCAAGTGGGTTCAAGATGTGAAGCTCCACCTCACTGCAAAGAACTTGCGTCCTGCTATTGAAGAAGCAACAATTGAACCTGTTGGTGAAGCTGAAAAAGCCACTGCTATGATCTTCATCCGAAGACATATTCATGACGCTCTGTAAACTGAGTACCTTCCTGAGGAGGATCCACGTGCATTATGGGTCGCTTTGGCTGATCGTTTCGATCACCAAAATGACATATTCTTGCCTGAAGCAAGACACGACTGGCAACACTTGCGCTTCCAAGATTTTAAGTCTGTGAATGAATATAATTCTGAAGTTTGTCGAATCCGATCACTTCTCAAGTTTTGCAATGAAACTTTGACTGAAAAGGATCTCCTGGAGAAGACCTACTCGACCTTCTCTGCTTCTAATATTGTCCTGCAGCAACAATATAGAGCTCAGAAGTTCACTAAGTTCTCGGATTTGATCTCTGTTTTACTTCTTGCTGAAAAGCAGAACCAGTTGTTGATGAAGAATCATCAAGCTCGACCTACTGGGGCTACTGTTGTGCCTGAAGCACATTATAGCACTCATCAGCACCCAAAACGCCAAAAGAGGCGTAGTAAGGGCGGCCAGAAGCCATCCCACCAAGGTCAACAGAGCCAAGGCCCATCCAAGGGAGGAAACAAAGCCCAGAAGCGCCCAAACCTCGCTCCCAAGGCCCCGAACTTCAAGAATAAGGGCAAAGCACCTGCCACAATGAATGACGATATGTGCTATCGTTGTGGTTCAAAGGACCATTGGTCCCGTATTTTCCGTGCTCCCAAGAAGGTTGTAGATGAATATCATTCTCGTCGTAAGAAGTTTGAATCAAACTTCATGCAAGTGGACGAACCGGAGACTACAAAGATGGAGGTTTCTGACTTTCAGGAGGATACCACCCCTATGGAAGATTAGAATCTTAGACATAGACTTATTTTTCAGTTAAAATAAGACAATTGGGGCCGAATTCCACCTAGTGGCCGAACCCCACCTTGTTTTTTTGGTTGATTTTGAACAATTTTCCTTTATGTTTTGGATTATTAGTTGGCGATTTATTTTGGATATTAAGTTTTTAATCCTTGAATAAATGAAATAATTTTGAATTGATACTTGTTTTTATAAACTTTTATGCATGTGACCGATTCAAATTAATTTTTCATTCTAGGTATGACTAGTGGGAAAGTTAGTTGTCTGGCAGATAGTGCAACCACACATACTGTTTTGCGTGAACGCATCTATTTCACTAACTTCGTACCTAAGAATGACCTCTGACAACCCTCTCAGGCTCATCCAACCTGATCGAATGATACGGTAAGGCACGTATAATGTTGTCCAATGGTACAATCTTGACCATTGATGAGGCACTCTATTCTCCACGTTCCGGAAGAACGTTACTAAGTTTCAAGGACATTAGAGATAACAATTACCACGCTGAAACCCACGTAGAAAACGGAGTTGAATTTCTGTGCGTAACTTCTTACGAATATGGCCAGAAGCGTATTCTAGAGAAGATGGAGCGTAACCCGAGTGGTCTGTATACTACGACCATACGCCCCATAGAATGCCACTATGTGGCCGGCCCTACCACAGGGACCGCGCACGAAATTACACTTTGGCATGATGATGAATAACGATGTGCCGTATCCTCAAAACTTCACACGGGCATCCACTAACCCGAAACTTAGGTTCGATCCATGAAATTGCATGTCAAACATGTTCTATGGGAAAGCTTATTACTAAGCCTTCTTATGACAAGATTCGTTCGAATCCTCCCATTTTTCTACAACGGATTCAGGGGGACATTTGTGGACCGATTCAACCTCCCTGCGGACCATTTAGATATTTTATGGTTTTGGTTGACGATTCTACACGTTGGTCACACGTGTGCTTGTTGTCCACAAGGAACGCTGCATTCTCCAAACTGTTGGCTCAAGTTATCAAGCTCAGGGCTCACCACCCTGATTATCCGATCAAATCTATTCGATTGGATAATGCTGGAGAATTCACATCTAAAACTTTTGATGACTATTGCATGTCGGTTGGGGTTGAAGTTGAACATCCTGTACCCCATGTTCACACCCAGAACGGCCTGGCAGAGGCTTTCATTAAGCGTTTACAAATGATTGCTCGATCGTTGGTCATACGTACCAAGCTCTCGATCGCTGCTTGGGGCCATGCAATATTGCACGCAGCAAAGTTGGTCCGCCTGAGGCCTGTTGCGACACAACCATTTAGTGCCCTTCAGTTAGTCACCGGATGCGAACCCGACATATCGCATCTGCGCGTCTTTGGTTGTGCGGTCTATGTGCCGATCTCGCCGCCCTTACGTACAAAAATGAGGCCTCAGCGAAGGATGGGAATCTATGTCGGATATGATTCTCCTTCGATTATTCGTTACTTAGAACCTTTGACAGGCGATCTGTTTATCGCTCGTTTCGCGGATTGTCACTTCTATGAGACAGTCTTCCCGTCGTTAGGGGGAGATAAGAACGTCAACGTTCCTAATGAACGATGCGAATTATCGTGGATGACTCCCACTTTGTCTCATTTAGATCCCCGCACCGCTCAGTCTGAAGCTGAAGTGCAGCGCATATTAGATCTCCAGAGCATAGCTCAGAGCATGCCAGATGCTTTCACCGATCTAGCGCGCGTGACAAGATCACATATTCCAGCTGCGAATACGCCTGCAAAGATAGATGTAACAAATGTACGACAGACTACCCTCCTGGAAGCCCGGGACGCCAATTCTGGTGATCCGCGTACATTAGCGGTTAGCCAATCCTCTGCCCCTACACAAAAGCGTGGCAGACCCCTTGGTTCAAAGGATTCATACCCCCGGAAGAGGAAAACCACGGCACCAGGTCGTGAAGAGCCTACCGTGAATCCGACTATCGCTTACTCATTTTACCCAACTCATGAGGAAATTCTAGATTATGGAAGCGTCCTTGAAGAGACGAATCCTCCTCCCGAGAATCGTGAGATTTCGGTCTATTATGCTAGCTTAGATGATGTGTGGCGTAGACATGAGATGATTGTCGACGATGCATTAGCATTTGCAGTAGCTACTGAGATCATGTTGAGCGATGACATTGAACCGCGTTCCGTTGATGAATGTCGACGTAGAGCTGATTGGTCAAACTGGAAACAAGCAATCCAAGTCGAACTTGATTCACTTGCGAAACGTAAGAGGTTTGGACCTGTAGTTCCTACTCTTCCACATGTGAAGCCCGTTGGCTACAAGTGGGTTTTCGTTTGGAAGCGTAATGAGAAGAACGAAATTGTGCGTTACAAAGCTCGTCTTGTAGCACAAGGTTTCTCACAACGCCCCGGGATTGACTATGACGAAACTTACTCACCCGTTATGGATGTGATTACTTTTCGATACCTTATCAGTTTGGTAGTTTCCGAAAAACTGGATATGCAGCTGATGGACGTAGTAACCGCGTATCTCTATGGGGATCTTGATACGGAAATTTATATGAAAGTTCCCGAAGGACTTACATTGACTGGTTCAAATATTTCAAAACCCCAGAACACGCTCTCAATTCGGTTGAGGCGTTCACTATACGGTTTGAAACAATCCGGAAGAATGTGGTATAACCGTCTGAGTGAGTATTTGACTAGTCAGGGATATGTGAACAACGAACTATGCCCTTGTGTGTTCATTAAGAAGTCACATTCCGGATTTGCGATTGTTGCAGTATATGTCGATGACATGAATCTCATCGGAACTCCTGAAGAGCTCGCGAGAACTGCTTCGCACCTGAAGTCGGAATTTGAGATGAAAGATCTAGGTAAGACTCGATACTGTCTCGGTCTCGAGATAGAGCATTGTTCAGATGGAATCTTAGTACATCAATCGAACTACACCCAGAAGGTGTTGCGCCGTTTTAATGAGGATAAAGCGAAGTCTTCGAGTACTCCTATGGTCGTTCGTACGCTAGATGCAAAGCGAGATCCCTTCCGTCCGAAGGAGGATGATGAAGAGATTTTGGAGCCTGAAGTTCCTTATCTAAGTGCGATAGGCGCTTTATTGTACTTAGCTCAATGCACTAGACCCGACATCTCCTTCGCTGTTAATCTTTTGGCAAGATACAGCAATGCACCAACACGCAGACATTGAACTGGCGTGAAAGACATCTTCCGTTACCTTAAGGGTACTACGGATTTGGGCTTATTCTATCCCTACGAATCCACGAGTGATGCCGCACCCTATGCTCATCGGGTTGATTCTCGTCTTGTTGGTTATGCCAACGCTGGATACTTATCTGATCCGCACAAGGCGCGTTCTCAAACGGGTTATGTCTTTACCGTTGGAGGCACCGCAATATCTTGGAGGTCAACTAAACAGACCTTAGTTGCCACTTCGTCCAACCATGCTGAAATTCTCGCCTTACATGAAGCAACTCAGGAATGCTTTTGGTTGAGAGCAGTAATGGGCCATATTCGAAGCTCCTGTGATCTTCATCCCGCCGTTAATGCCCCGACGACGATTTTTGAAGACAACGCAGCTTGCATCGAACAGCTCAAGAAGGGTTACATCAAAGGAGACAACACCAAGCATATTGCGCTGAAGTTCTTCTTTACACATCAACAACAAGAGCATCAGAAGATTGAAGTCACGCAAATCCGATCACAAGACAATCTGGCCGACCTCTTCACCAAATCACTACCGAAGGCGACGTTTCAGAAGTTTGTTCATGGAATTGGTATGCGTAAACTTTCTGAGTTGTAACTTTGCTATTTCTCTTTGGAATTATGTCAAACTCAGGGGGAGTATCTTCTGGATACTTGCTTGATCTTAATGTACTCTTTTTTCCTACGATTAGGAGCATTTTTCCCACTGGGTTTTTGCTACCTAACTAGGTTTTAACGAGGCACCCACCTTGGGCTGGTCATATCCCTGATGACGTCCTGTAGACGTTTCTTTTGACTTTGCATTTCTCACTCATTTTTCCTTAGACTATGGATTTTGTCCCTACTCGGGTTTTTGCCATAGCCTTAGGGTTTTTAGTGAGACTTACTACTTATGCAAGTTCCTTCCTTATTGAGAATTAGCGTTGTTCCTTAGAATCAGTGCCGACGAGTCGACTTCCTCAACTTCTGCATGATGCTGAATCTACCTTAAGTATTTGCACACTCAAGGGGGAGTATTGTAAACATTCCTAGAATAAGTATGATTGTGTAAATCCTAGATTAGATTTGATTTTAGTTATCCTTTCCTATTACAACTTGTATTACTTGGAGGAGAAAGAATATCTTTTCTCCATTTACTACTATAAATAAAAGCACAATGTAGGAGGGATAACAACACACACATTCCCCTACAATTCTACAAACACACATCTCTCTCCTCTATCTCTCTGCCGTCGGCCCTAGTCTCTCTGTCAGATAAAATAGACCACAACATATATATATATATGGGATAGGATCAAGGGACAAATATTTTTACAAATACTTTTACACTCTTTTTAAGCCTTTGGATTACATGACATCCAATGGTTCTTATTTATTCATTAAATGACATGGATGCTTATGTGGTTTTTAACTAATATTAAATATAAAATAAAACTAAAAAACATAAAATTTGGAAAATTAAAACTAAAATTAAAAAATGAAGAGACTTTAACTAAAATTGGTTCTCCCATTCCCATTTCGATCAAGACTTGGATTAAGACTTTGAACCCTAATAAAAAAATCATTAACTGATGTTTTTTTTTTTCAGACTTGGATTCAGACTTTGGATTCATGAAACATCATTTAACTGATTTTTTTTCTACTTCCAACCAGGGAAGGATGGAGAGTCGGCTAAGATGGTTCTTATTTTTTGCTGGGAAATATAAAACTAAAATTAAAAAAGAAAGATAATTTAACTGAAATTGCTTCTCCCATTCCTATTTCGATTAAGACTTGGATTTAAACTTTGAACCTAATAAAAAAGTCATGAAACTTCTTATTTGCCGATAAGGAAGCTTGATGGAATCTCTTCTTTCATTTTATCAAAAATAAACCCTAACAACTCCATTGCCCCCTCATTCGCTTCTATTGCTAATTTGCTAGTGCGGCGGTCAGATCAAATCTTACCACCACAATCCACCATCAGTGTTCTAAAAAACTGCCTAGGCGGCCGCCTAGGCGCTGGGCGCCTAGCAACCGAGGCGTTTTTGGGCAAATCGGGAGGAAAAATCGGGTTGGGCCTAGGCGGGCTAGGCGGCGCCTAGGCGATCTAGGCGGGCTGGGCGGCTAGGCGGGTTAGGCGGGCTAGGCAGTCCTAGGCGGCCCTAGGCGGCCCTAGGCGGTCCTAGGCGGTCCTAGGAGGTTTTTTTTTATTATTTTTTATTAATTGCGTGCTTTTTTCTTTTTTAATTTCATGGTGGTATACTTATGGAAATGGTGTATCTAATTTGCAAATGATGGATTTACTACAAGTTCATCCAATACTTATGGAAATAGTGTACCTAATTTGCATTTTATCATTATTTTATTATCCATACAAGTATAGTTTTTTTTAGATGTCAATATGCACTTATTTACAAGATATATAAGAAATTTACCTAAATCCGCCTAGGCCGCCTAGGCGCTAGGCGCTAGCCCGCCGCCCGACTAGCGCCTAGCGTTTTTTAGAACCTTGTCCACCATCAAGGTCAGCTTTACATTTTCATAACTATTTTTCCGTTTAAAAGTATTGTATAATTGTCTAAAACTCGTAAGCGCTTGAACGGTAATTTGATTTCTATGTTCATTGAAGCTACAATTTTTTTTTCTTCCGAAAATTCCAAGTTGGCAGTTTGTATATTTTTGAAGGTTTTAATTGCTAATAAGTAATATCCTTGTTTATACTTCAGTAAATGTGCTTGCAAGTCTGGTAATTGTATCTTTCTCTGAATTTTTTTTTTTTCTCTTGTCACCAGGGCTGATCATTTTACCAGACCACGAAAATGTCAGGGTATATACTACTCATTCATTTTCCGTTTCTCTGTATTCGTTTCAGCGCACTTTGGTGTGCCTATAAAAATGGAGGATGCATATAGTTTTAGGGTGAAAGATCGTTCCTGATTGCTTGGCCTGCGCAGTATCCTGAATTTATGTTTTGAACCAATTCGTACATATGAAAATTTGGGGACACGTTATTCCTTTTTTTAATTTTAGTTTTAATTTTCCAGATTTTATGTTTTTTTTTCAGTTTTTTTTTATCTTTAATATTAGTTAAAATCCACATAAGCATTCATGTCATTTAATGAATAAATAAGAACCATTGGATATCATGTAATCAAAAGGCTTAAAAAGAGTGTAAAAGTATTTGTCCCTTTATCCTATCCCATATATATATATATATCGGAAGGAAAATATAAACATATGGGGGTTCATGCATCATGGGGAATGTTTTTATGCTTCAATGTCGTTTCAAATATCTTACTTTATTTTAAGCGTACCTAATTGACAGAAAACAACAAAAACCTTTGAATTTGTAGAAGATCCTTCTCGGAAAACCGGAATTGCATATTCAAATGCGTTGTATCATGTTCAACACAGAAAAATTAAATTGAATCAATAATATGTAGATCAATTCAAAATAATAAATTAATCATAATAAGAATGATTAAAACGTAATACTCCCCTGATTGAAGATCAAATTCTCTTTAGCGCAGCGTCAAGAACGTGCTGATAACGTGTTGTAGGCATAATTTACTAAACAATTATGGAGGCCATAGAGAGAGGGAAGGTACGGCAATAATAGAGAGAAGAGAGAGATGTGTAATTGTGGGTGTATTCTATTCCACTTATTGTGCCTTTATTTATAGTAGTAGGAAATATTAATTCTTACAATTTAGGATTACAACATTTAGTAGGTAATCTATTCCTAATAGGAATATAAGATACATTATTATATCTATTAGAATTTATACAATCATATTTTTAATCTAATAGAACGACAACATATGTCAATTTATATCGAATTAATATATTAATTAAAGCTTAATTCTACCTTCAAATTTGATTACAACTAGGCCTAACTCTCTCCTTTCTTTTTGTAAAATCGGAAAAGTCGGGAAAATAGTGTCATGCGGCTTTTAGATTTAGGGGTTTTGGTTTTGATTTTGAAAGTCGGGGAAGAAAGTCTTTGATTTTCGATTTTGATGGAAAAAGGAAGAGCCATCGCTTCGATTACGAATTCTTTGAACAAGTTGGATTTGATTTCCAAATCCAATCCCAGCCCCCAAATCCCTCAAATCCAATCCTCCAGTACGTCCCAAAGTTGAATTTGTTTCAGATACTTACACACGCACAGATATATGTGTATGTATGTATATATACACGATTTGTGAGCTTAATTGAAACATCCATGGCAGGAACACAGCATGAAAGGGCCAAAACTCCTCCGAGTTTACAAAGTTTGTGTATCGGAATCGTCGGCAGGCATTTGCAGGATATCATTCCCGACTTGGCCGAGATTGCATTTAACTTTCCGCCGGATATAAAGGTTATTCTCTATCCTTATTAGCAAAACCCACTTTTTTCTGTAAATTTGATTTCTTTTGGTAAAAAACTGTGATGGGTTTCTTTGTTGTGGATGGGGTCTTGTTTACATGTGAAGCTAATTAACATTTGCTGGTTCTGAAATCTCAAGATTTTTGCAATTTCTGATATGGTAGGTGGCACTGGTGGCAATTGCCAGAAGAAGAAAGTTACTCGACGACGATGTTATTGTCTCTTTGGCTGATCATACATGGAAAAGTCTTGACCTTTCGGCATCAGATGTTTCGGATTTCGGGTTAGCAAAAGTGGCCGAGATATGTGGGTCACTTCAAGCTGTTGATATTAGGTACGGATGCTCAGTGTGATAATATCGTGTATCGGCTTAACTGTGGATTAAATAAGATATTTGAGTGACACCAACATACTTTGGAGAAGATGAAATGTTTTAACGGAAATCGGATGATTGTTGGTCTTAGTTTCGATATCCAATCCGTGAAGTGTGTTGGTCTTAGTTAATATTTGTTTCAATCACCTGAGTAGCGATTGGCTAATACTTAAGGAATCAACATGTGTTTTGGTTTCAAACTCTCTAGTTTGTTTTGTCTGAAGAAACTTTGTGGTTATACTGATACATTTCTTCTGCAGCCGGTGTGACAAAATCACTGCTGCTGGAGTTTCTGAACTTGTGCAGCGTTGCCAATCATTGGAGACTTTGAGATGCGGGTAAACACCTTTCCTTAACATAAAAAAATATTTAAACTTCATTACAAGTTTCTATATGCGCGTCAATCTTTGCCATGGTCTTGATTAGAGCTTTTGGAATTGAAATGATTCCGTAACCAGAAGACATTATTATACATTAGAAGTTTTATTGATATACCAACACCTGAGTGAATTTGAACCCGGTTGCTTTTTTCTATCTTTCCTTTGTTGTTAATGTGACTCACTTTCAATTTTCTAACTGCGAAGTAGAAAAATTTAATTGTACCTTGACCTTGTGGAATGAATTAATAACAATTTGATCATAATAAGATATGAAGTTGTCTAGTGTATCTCCAAGGTGCTTCTAAAATCATATTCCTTTGCTTCGTAATCATCATATGAAATTGTCTCCACTAAATAAAATTAGTATAGGCCAAGTAATCTTTACTTTTTTGTTCCACCCCTTGTGCTTTTAGTGGCCCGTAATATTGTGTTTGACTACCAGTAACTTCATAACAGGCTATGAATTGCAGAGGGAGCCCTAGGAGTGACCACACTGCACGCAGGTGCTTGGATGTATTTAAACCGAAGTTGAATGATGTAGAGGGAGATTCCTGGGAAGAACTGAATACTGCAGAAATTGTGAATGGTGCAGAGTCATTGCGTTGGCTTGTATGGGTATGTACTTAACATGTCCTTTTATGATACTATTCTTCATCAATGATTAATTTCTTTGATCTTTGGTCACCACTATGTTATGATGAAGTTGCTTCATCTCTTCCCTACATAGTAGAATGCTTGACTGTCTTCTTGACTTTCCCCATATTGTCATACGCATACATGCTTTGCATTACCAAATGATAACTTGTAACGAGACAGGTTGTGATCCCATGCCCGAAGCCATGAATAGAATGGACACATTTTTCTGTTCTCTGTGTGAACTTATCCGAAAAGTTGGAAAAGATTAAAAAGAAAAAATGGATTCCATCTTTGGGCTTCGAATGGTAGCATGTCGGCAATAGTAAGAGTAGGGATGTGTAAAACAGTGTCACAAGGAAAGCTTAGATGTATATAGAAGATTGAATAAACTAAAGGAAATTTAATAGGGGGCTACAGCCCCTACTAGTAATTAGTTGGGTCCGCAAGCGGTGGACGAGTTTGTGGTCGGCTATGACTATTCAATTATTCTGCCCCTAGAGAAACAAGTAGGAGAATCACTTTCTGCTTCTTTATCTGTTCCTGCCTTGTGATGTTTTAATTCCTCCTTTCATGTTTTGCAGCCAAAGATTGATAATGATTCTCTTGAGGGATTTGCCACCGAATGCCTGCGCATTACAGTAAATCCAAAGCCATCACCCTTCGGATTCAGGGGAACCCAAGTTCCCAAGGAGGCATTCCCAGACATCCAATTGGATGATTCTGTTGTCAAGGATATTGATCCCAAAACATGGGCGGTGCGTGGTTTTACACCAAAGGCAATACCTTCATCTCTTTCCAGCCCCGAGGAGTTGTCTGTGGCTGAAAAGTTTAGACGTGCATTTGAGGAAAGGGATACTCGGTTAGCCCCCAAGAGAGCCAAAAATGCAAGGCAGCATCAGCGACGTGCGGAGAGAGACTGGGTGATGACGGATACTAGAGCAAAGGCAGTCGCTCTAGCCTCACGAGCGAGCAGATCTCTACACAGTTGGAACTAGCACATATTGTTTGTTTGCATTACCTTCAAATGTACCAGGTTTTCGTCAACGTTGCTGCTAAATGAATGTGTTGTACTGTTCGTGACTTATGCACATGCTACCAAATTTATTATTTTGCTAGTTTAGGGTGGATTATTTTGGTTCAGTTTCAAAAATAGTGTGGGTTATTAGTATCGCATGCTACCAAATTAACTTTCAGATTGTGCCAAAACCAAAATAATCAGTTCCAATGAACCAACCTGCAGGTATTTTCACGCAACCCTAAAAACAAGGACAAGCAAAGGACTAACAAATCAACTCAAAAATTCCAAAACTTCGTTTGATTAATCCGTGATGCAATCTCGAAAAACCAATAATTCATTTGGTAATGCTCAAAAAAACAAATAACACTACAACCTCACATTAATTTTTAATTTGAAAACAAACCCAGATATCCAAATTTAGTAATACCACAATCCCTCTCTTATTTCACTACTAAATTACACTTTCTAAAACACAAGAAAATAAAATGAGAAAATTTAAGATTACTAAAAAATTTCAAAATGACAGAAATAGAAATGACGGAACTTTATTTTCTAGAATTCGTAAATTTTCTTGTTTGTTAACCTAAAAAAATACAATGGAATTTTTTGTTTTTAAATTCTCACTCATATTCAAGAAATTTAAACTTGAGAGTTAGAGTCCCAAATTCCAAGTTTTTTTTCTACTTGAAAATTCTAAATTTCTATGTTTATGAATTCAAGTAAGAGAATTGATGTATGTTAATCTATAATTCTGACTTTTGACAAATTCCATATTTATTTCCTTCGTCCTGCATCACTTTCATTAGGAAATCGCAAAGGCCTTGCCTTATCTTCCAATGGTGATCGTATATCTTGCCTCACGCAGTATATGGTGTGCCCAGTGTGTGAATTTTTTTCTATACGATTTAATTTCTGTGGAAATATTGAAAAAATTAAAGAAAAGATATGGAGGGGAAGGTGAAGTGTAAACTTTACAAGATACTGGAAAAACTTTTAAATTTCGGCTAAAATCGATAGATTTCGTCGATATTTCCAATATATCGGTAAAATATCGACAAACTTTCATATTATATTTTCCTAAAGCTTCATTTTAAATGTCCACGTTTTTTTTAGCAAATTTCCGTTATTTCTATCGAAGGCAACGATATCTATATCAATATATCCATCGATATTTTCACAAATTTGCATATCGATATTTTTATCAATACCAATATTTTAAACACTGAGCATGTTTCAACTCAAACTGACACATACAAATTTTTTTAGCGACCACCAATCAAAGAATTTAAGAATGTTATGTTTATATGCATCATAAGAAGTAAGAACTAGTGAGAATATGTAGATGTACATTATTGGTTTGAAATACAATACGCTTTGTATTTCGAAGGTCGAATTCGGTACCATGATACCATAAGCACTCTGCTGGTAAGTGAATGTCAACATTGAATTCAGTGCCATGATACCACAAGCACTCAAGCATGACATCTTAGTCAAAAACATCAACTCCCAAGTCACTTCACTTTTTCGATCTCATTTGCTTACTGCTATTGCTTTCAGGTTGAACTTCAGTTTTTTATTAGATAATGTGCAAACTGTGGAACATAATGGCCTGGTTAAAAAGAAGAGAATCGGAATCAGTTATTTATTCATTTTTGTTCTTGTAAATATTTGTGCAAACATGCCAGATTTAGAAACAAAGAAGCATACAACAGTGTAACATTCTATCTGTATAGCAAAAAAGTAGAAACAAACCACACAAACTCCCTCTATCTGCACATAATAATTAATGACGTTTACCGATTACATCATAGAGCTTCTTCACAATAATATTTTGGAACTGAGAAAGTGCATTACTCCACGGCACATTAGACAACAATGAACCAAGAACAATCCAAAACCCGAATGCAAATCCAAGCCCCAAACTCAGATAGAACCCACCATCTTCAAGTAAATGACCTTCTCCGTGCTTCTCATCACCTACCGGTGGCATGGCCTCTTTTGTACTGTGACACTCTTCCAATGGAGGTCCGCAAAGTTTATTGCCAACATAACTAGACATATCAAAGCTTTGAAGCTGAGTGCCTTTCGGAATCTGCCCTATCAGATTGTTATAGGACAAATTCAGATAATTGAGAAATGTCAAGTTTGAGATGCTTGGAGAAACTTCACCACAAAGTTGGTTCACGGACAAATCAAGCGACTCTAACATTCTCATATCACCGATTTTGGAAGGGATTCTTCCAGTCAGAAGATTATCGGATAAATTCAACGTTTGTAAGCTAATGAGGCTGGTCAGCTCTTCCGGGATTTCTCCGGTTAACATGTTGTTGGAAAGGTCCAAACTAGCGACCAACCGAAGCATTGTGTTATAGTTCACTTCTCTTCCTTTGGTCACAAAAACTGCAGTCTCTGTGTAGGACTCCCCAAAAAGACCAAAACCGAAAAAAGAAGCATCCAAGAATTGAATACTGGTAAGTCCTTCGCTTGAAAAGGTATTGGCCATGGATGACAAATTTTGGAAACATCTGGGTATCGTTCCCGAAATATTGTTATGCCCAAGGTCCAAGATTTGGAGATTTGTGAGACTACAGAGCTTATAAGGAATGGCGCCATGGAACTGATTTGAACGAAGACTAAGAACTACCAAGCTTTGGCCAAATCATATTGGAAAGCTTCCAGCAAACTTGTTTCCACCAAGGTCAAGAAGTAACAACTGCTCACAGTTTTGTAGGGACACAGGTAATTCTCCAGATAGCTTATTATTGCGCAAGTGCAAAGATCGAAGGGAAAGTAGGTCCCCGATAGAGCTTGGAATTTTCCCCATCAAATTGTTGTCTTCTAAATTTACAACTGTCAAGTTTGGCCAGTGTAACCGACAATCAGAAATTTCTCCAGTGAGGAGATTGTTGCCAAGATGAAGAACAAGAAAGTTTTTAGGTACATCGCTCCTATCACAAAGTAAGTGAGAGAGAGTTCCCGAAAATGATGAATTGGAAAGATCAAGTGTAGACACTGCCGAAGACACAAGAGGCAATGAACCATTGAACTGGTTAGACCTTAAGTCAATTAGGATTCCTGAAACTTGGGGATCGAAACGCTGTTGTTTTGGCCAGTTGGCGGAAGCTATGTTTGGAACCTCGCCGGACAACTGATTACGCGAGAGATCCACAAAATATGCACCATTCGAATAAATGTTCCAAAACCAAATCGGAATGGTACCTGAAATTCCTGTATTGGACATGTTAAGAGTGGACAAATGTTTTTGACTCTTGAGCCACGCAGGTAATTCTGATGGGTCCAGATGCAAAGAACTTAAAGTCAAGATAGAAAGTTGAAAAGGAGGAAGCCAGTCTGGGCTGGTTTTAAGAGTCAAAGAGTTCTCATTTGCAAAAAAGTTAATCAATCTTGTAAGATTAGTAAAATGAACTTCAGAGATAACACCCTCGAATGAATTGTTATCAATGGCCAACTCCTCTAAGAGTGATAGATTTCCTAAAGACACTGAAATGGGACCTGATATTGAATTATTTGAAAGATAAAGATAACGTAAATTTTTGAAACTTTCAAGTTGATTAGATAAATGACCTGAAAAATTATTATCCAACAAATCTAAATAATATATTTGACCAGAACTACATCGAGACAAACTTTCAAAGATTGCTGATACCCTCCCCCAAAAATTGTTCGACGATAGATCAATAGTAGTCAACTTACAAAGATTTCCCAATGACTTTGGGATTTCCCCTTCAAGCTGATTGCTACGCAATTTAAGATCAACAAGGGCTGTCAAGTTTCCAAGGGAACTCGAAATTTCACCATGGAAAGCATTCTGAGAAAGAAAGAGGAACTCAAGATGGCCCAAACCGTACAACCATTTAGGTATGGTAGAGTTGAAATGGTTCCGGTGCAGATGAAGAACTTTAAGACTTGTCAAGTTCGCAATACCACTTGGTATGTGATAAAGTTCGCAGCTAGACAAATGTAACTCGACTAGCAGAGAAGGGAGTGTATTTGCTTGTAACCAATGAGATGCGTTGGTAAGATCTACAAAACTCATGTCAAGATGTTTCAACAGAGAAAGACGAGAGAGCCATTTGAGATTCTCGACCATCGAACCAGAGTTGTGAGAAAGGTCGAGATAACGCAGACTCGAGAGATTCCCCAACTGATGAGGAATGGTTCCATTGAACCCTGCATACGAGAGGTCAAGATATCTTAAACCTTTAAGAGAACCTAGAAAGCTAGGAATCTGTAGTCCTTCAAAATTATTGTAGCTCAAGCTCAAGTAGCTGAGATGCTTTAAATTGAGTAGAGAAGGATTTACCTTACCTCCCAAACCGTGTTCCTCACCAGTTTCTTGATCATAATTACCAGCAAGGTGGAGCTCATGGACATGACCGGTTAAATTATCGCAGGCAACACCGATCCAATTACAACAATCGCTTGCACCACCCCAGGAGGAAAGCATATTTGACGGATCATCAAGATCTTTCTTGAACAGAAGAAGTGCTTGTCTCTCATTTTCTTTGCAAGGCACATACAGGTCCGCCTTGCATAAGCTAACTGTAAAAGACGCAATGCATATGAGAAAAATGACTAGTGAACCAACTCTCATGACTCTATCCATATAGATATCAAGTAGGTGATGGATGTGAGTACTGAGTAATTTAGAGTGCTATATCCTATATATATACACACATTAGTAAAGAGTAAAGAGTAAAGTGTTATTGGTACTCCAAAAATCTCATTCTACACTCCTTAAAAGTGTATTTTTCTTTCTAAATATAGAAAGTTTGGAGTGCAGAATGAGAATTTTGGAGTGCCAATAACAATTCCCTATATATATATATATTTTTTTTATTTGAACAAACGATATTACCTACATTGTAGGGGTAAGGGAGTATGCTAAGTCTCATTATGAGCTAGCAATAATATTACCTAAATTTTATAAGGCAGTCAAAACTCAAAAGCATGTGGTTGCAATGGTTGATCCACTTAATTAGTTTTATGAAATACATGTTCATTTTGTGGAATGAGCAGTCATCCACTTAATTAGATGAATATTTCTTAACAAAAATTAACAACGACTTAGTGCCTTGAAAATAAAATAAAATAAAATAAACTTCATCAAATTTTCATCATTCGTCTCTTTTAATGGTAGATGATGTTCTTTCTTAATTTATAGATCAGCTAATAGGAGGGGAGAAAAATGAACAAGATGTTTGGAATTAAAATAAGTTTAGGCTTGGACAACTAAATGCCTTTATTTCATTCAAGTACTAATGAATGGTTTTTTTTTTTTTCTTGTGCAAACGATATTATCTACATTAAGGGGAGGGGGTGAGTTTAACCTCACAATGAACTAGTAATAATGTTGTTCAAATTCACATTTGGCAAGAATTGAATCGAAAACCTCTTACTTATAGGTGAAGAGTAACATCATTAGATTGTATAACTAAGTGGCAATACTAATGAATATTTAATTTCAACAGATTTGAACACTAACCAAGCCCTAGGCTTAGCAAGTACTTTACATGTGGCATTGTGGACAACAAACACCCTTTCGAACTGTACAATTAACCCAATCGATTTTTACAACTACTTTTTTTTTATGGCATTTTAGTAGTTTGGAGGGGGTGAAAGCTCAAGTTGCAATGTATCCCATCAGGCCACCACCACTGGGTCACCCTCTCTCATTTCCACCACCACTTGGTCCATCTCCCTCCACCACCACATAATTCCCAATTTTAATATTTAAGTTTTCTAATCCAAGTTCTTATTGATATGATGTTAAACATTGAAATTAATGTGTATTGGATGAAAATTTTGGATTCGCAATAGACTATGGGCGTGTTTGTTTGACCTTCTTAGGGGGGACTGGACTGGACTACACTAATTGGTATTGTAGTCTGATGTTTGGTAGGGGCAAGGATTAGGTTTAATGGGATTAGATCTGACTCGCACGGATTAAACCCCTCGCTAGGAGTTCTTAGCGAACCACCCCAAAAACGTCCGTATTCGTAAGACCTCCTCCCTCACGTCGTCCTCCTCATCCGATTGCGCTCTTGCGAGAAAGAACCTCGGTCATCCTAGGAGAGAGTGTCATCGACGTCCTCCTCCCTCACGTCGTCCTCCTCATCCTCATCTATGCGTCCTGCTCTCCGTCAGCTGCATCCTGGTCGCCCTCATCTGCATCCTGCTCCTCATCTGTTCCTCTCGTCGTCCGCTCCCTCGTCTTCACGTAACAGATCTGCTCGCCCTCATCTGCCTCCAGTTGTCTGGTAAGCTTCGATTGTTCGATTTTTTTCGTCAATTTGGGTGGATTTTTTTCGTCGATTTGGGCGGATTTTTTTTGGGTTTGAGCTTTATTTGATTCTGCAGTTGAACAAATTTTAGGGTTTTGATATTTAGGTGAAATTGAGATTAGAAATTGGGGTTTTCATAAAGCTTGGAATTTGGGGTTTGAAATTGAGATTAGAAATTTGGAATTTGGGGTTTGAAATTTGGAATTTGGGGTTTGAAATTTGGAATTTGGGGTTTTCATAAAGCTGTGTGTGTGTGTATGTAAGTATGTAGTAGAAATTTGGAATTTGGGGTTTGGAATTTGGGGTTTTCATAAAGCTTGGAATTTGGGGTTTGAAATTGAGATTAGAAATTTGGAATTTGGGGTTTCAAATTTGGAATTTGGGGTTTTCATAAAGCAGTGTGTGTGTGTGTGTATGCAGTGTGTGTGCGTGTGTATGTATGTATGCAGTGTGTGTGTGTGTGTGTGTGTGTGTGTGTATGCAGTGTGTGTGTGTGTGTATGTATGCAGGGTGTGTGTGTGTGTATGCAGGGTGTGTGTGAGTGTATGTCAGTGTGTGAGAGTGTGTATGTCCGTGTGAGTGCAGTGTGTGCATCTGACCAGTGTGTGTGTGTGTGTGTATGTATGCAGTGTGTGTGTGTGTGTGTGTGTATGTATGCAGTGTGTGTGTGTGTATGTATGCAGTGTGTGTGTGTGTGTATGTATGTATGTATGCAGGGTGTGTGTGAGTGTATGTCCGTGTGTGAGAGTGTGTATGTCCGTGTGAGTATGTGTGTGAGTGTGTATGCAGTGTGTGAGTGTGTATGCAGTGTGTGTGAGTGTGTATGCAGTGTGTGTGTGTGTATGCAGTGTGTGCATCTGACCAGTGTGTGTGTGTGTGTGTGTGTGTATGCCGTGTGTGTGTGTGTGTATGTATGCAGTGTGTGTGTGTGTGTGTGTATGTATGCAGTGTGTGTGTGTATGTATGCCGTGT
This sequence comes from Malus fusca, assembly GCA_035220775.1. Lineage (NCBI taxonomy): Eukaryota > Viridiplantae > Streptophyta > Magnoliopsida > Rosales > Rosaceae > Malus > Malus fusca. Next base: position 30,564,024 of record CM069069.1, read on the forward strand.
GTGTGTGTGTGTATGTATGCAGTGTGTGTGTGTGTGTGTATGCAGTGTGTGTGTGTGTGTATGTATGCAGTGTGTGTGTGTGTGTATGTATGTATGCAGTGTGTGTGTGTGTGTGTGTGTGTGTGTGTGTGTGTGTGTGTGTGTGTGTGTGTGTGTGTATGTATGTATGCAGGGTGTGTGTGAGTGTATGTCCGTGTGTGAGAGTGTGTATGTCCGTGTGAGTATGTGTGTGAGTGTGTATGCAGTGTGTGTGTGTGTGTGTGTGTGAGTGTATGTCCGTGTGTGAGTGTGAGTATGTCCGTGTGTGTGTGTTAGTGTGAGTGTGAGTGTGAGTATGTATGTGTATTTTGCACATTTGTCCATGAGTGTGTGTGTGTGTGTACTTGGTTTATAACCATGATATTACAATGTGAATGTTTTGTATTGTGTGGGGTTGATGCTGAATTGCAATTTTTTGTGGTTGTTGGTTGCAGAGAAGAGGAGCATAAACGGAAGGCTAAGGCTAAGGCTACTGCATTACATGTGTCCTTTAATTTCCCTCTTCACATGCAATGCCTAGCAATGATAGCAATCCTCATACTAGTGTTCTTAGACATATGTTTATAGATGTATAAGAGTAGAACATTTTGAATATGATGCCTCGGGTTAATGATAACTTTTTTTTTTCAACGCCACCTGTATATTTGTTGCCTCGGGTTAATGATAACTTTTTTTTTTCAACGCCACCTGTATATTTGTTGCCTCGGGTTAATGATAACTTTTTTTTTTCCAACACCACCCGTATATTTGATGCCTCGGATTGTGACTTCGCTAGTTACTTTGATCTAGTTCATTTCGTATCATAATCACTTCATTTCCATCACCCTTAATAACAGTAAATATTACATATATAATGTCCTTAATTTGTTTTTTGTTTTTTTTTTGTTTGGATAGATATGGATCGAAGGAAGCTTTTATTGATCTTATTGTTAGAGATGTCTTATTTGGAGACAATTTGCATTTGTACGATTCTTGTGTTGATGATGCTACGTGGCAAACAGAGACATGTTGAACGACCCACATTGACTAACCGTTCACTTATTAGACGAGAGTTTGTGTTATCTGAATGGTATAATAGGGAATACTGATACTGAATGTGTCAACGAATTGAGAATGGATAGAAGGACTTTTGGCATATTATGTGACTTACTTCATCAAGATGGGAGGGTAAAAACTGATGGTTTGGTGTCTGTAGAGGAGCAGGTGTGTATGACTTTACAAATATTAGCACATCATACTAAGAATCGTAGTGTTGGCGGTAGGTTTTATAGGTCGGGAGAGACTATAAGTAGGTATTTCAATATCGTATTGCAAGGAATTTTGCGATTACAAGGTATCCTACTAAAAGTCCCTCAGCCTGTGCCTATTGATTCTACAGATCCTAGGTGGCGATGTTTTAAGGTATGATGAGAATTTTTTTTCATTTTCCCTAAGCTTTAACTCTTCATTCCCTTTGTATAAATTAACAAAAACTTTTTTTTTTTTTTTTTTTTTTTTTTTTTAAGAATTGCTTGGGAGCATTGGATGGAACACATATTGATGTGCATGTACCTGAAATTGACAAACCAAGATACCGAACAAGAAAGGGTCGAGTCGCAACTAATGTGTTAGGTGTGTGTTCAGGAGATATGCAGTTCATATATGTGTTTCCGGGGTGGGAGGGTTCCGCATCAGACTCTAGAGTGCTACATGATGCAATTACTAGGCCTAATGGTTTTAAGGTACCAGCGGGTAAGACTATTACTTAGTCTCAACTTTGTAAGTTAGGTCTAGTTCTGTTTGTCAACTACAAAACACTAATAAGGTCTGTTTTTTTTTTTTCATTAGGTTATTATTACCTTGTAGATGGTGGTTATACAAATGGTGAAGGATTCCTTGCACCCTATAGAGGAATACCTTATCATTTATCTGAATGGGAGGGACGAACACCTTCTAATAAAGAAGAATATTTTAACATGAAGCATTCTAAGGCAAGGAATGTAATTGAACGCTGTTTTGGCTTGCTAAAAGGAAGGTGGTCGATACTAAGGAGTCCATCTTTCTATCCGATAAGGACACAAGGTCGAATAATTACCGCTTGTTGCCTACTACACAATCTTATTAGGCAAGAGATGTCTGTAGATCCAATGGAGAATTTGCCAATAATAGAAGATGGACAAAATATAGAAGAAGGTGAATATGTTGGTAGTGTTCAAACATCTGACCAGTGGACTGCAAAGAGGAATGACATGGCTCAGGAAATGTATAATGAGTGGAGAGCAATTAGGAACCAGCAACCGAACTAGCTATATGTGTTAATGATAACATTTTATTTTAGTATTCCTTTTTATCATGCATTTGTTAGATATTAGCACAATGATTGGATGGTATGCAAATTAATTGGATATTATGCAAGTTGATTGGATATTATGCAAGTTGATTGGATATTATGCAAATTGATTATTTGTATGGTATTTTCCTTCATTAAAATATTTTTTGTTTAGGTATGGATAACGAAAATATTTTGAATGCTACTCAAGAGTCAAAAGGAAGAAGGCGTAAATGGGAAGCATTTGAGGAAGAAGTATTACTAGGAGTTCTTGAGGATTTTGTTGCTCGGAAGCAACGGTGTGACACCGGTGCTTTCAAACAAGGTACTTTGGTTGAAATAGCAAAAGCTGTCAATGTTTTATGTCCTCATTCAAATATAAAGGTAAATCCACATATTGAGTCCAAGTTGAAGAAATGGAAAAAAACATATAGTATGGTCGTTGACATGATAAACACAAGTGGATTTGCATGGAATGATGTCAAAAAGTGCGTTGAAGTTGACAGTGATGACTCATGGCAAACTTATGTGCAGGTTCATATCCTATTTTATTTATACATTAGTTATATTCTTGCTGCTATATTTGTTACGCATGCTAAATTTTAGTTTTGCTATGTTGATATAATCTTAGAGAAATAAAGAAGCCGATGGATGGAGAAGCAAACTTTTTCCACTGTTTGATAGATTTGCATATATATTTGGAAAAGATCGGGCTACGGGTAATGTAGCCGAAACCCCTGCTCAAATGGTGGAGGAACAAAGTCATGATCATGTTGGTGAAAGTGATATTGGAGGTGAAAATTTTGTTTCTTCAATGAACCAACAAAGCCAACAAAGCACCCCATCTGAAAATAGCCAAAGAAAGAGGAAAAGAGCTGTGGGAAGTTCAAGTGATGGAACCGAGGCAATTATCAGTGGACTGAAAGATTTTTATGTTGAAAGTGGGAAGAGGATGCAAATGGTAACTGAAGCTTTAGTTCAAGGTACTGCAGATCATACTGACATAGCTAATGAACTTGAAGCAATGGGTCTCTCTCCTATGGATCAAATTGATGCATTGTCTCTTATTTTGGATAAACCAAAAAATGTGGGAGTGTTCAGGGCAATCAAACCGGAACTCAAGAAAGTGTTCGTCCAAAGGCTTTAAAGCGAAAACGCAAGCGGATGAGGATTTTGGCTAATGTTAACATGGATGTATTTTATTAATGTTAACATGGATGTATTTTATTAATCATACAATCTTATGTTATGGCTTATAACTTAGCTTTGCACTAGTATTTTGGCTTATGTTAACTAGCCATTTTGTAAATTATGGAGATCTATTTTGGCTAATGTTAACTAATGTTAACTAGGATTTTCTAAATTATGGAGATCTTCTTATGTACTTGTATTTGTTGAAGTTGCATGTATTGGGCACTATTATTTTTCTTCTGTTGGGTGATAGAGTTTAAACCAAGCTACATTTGCAAATTAAACCTAATTCTATTAGCAGGTAATAGAAACAAAACAATTGTCAATTTTTGTAAGATTCATAATATACATGGCAAAAATATGCTCCAATTAACCCATATCATGAGATTTGTAGCATTACTCTATTACACAATGGCAAAAATTTGTAGTCCTAGTCTAAGCAAACACAAATCTGGTGAACAGTACTGTTTTTCTTATCCTGCTTCTTAGTCCGACATTACACCAAACGCTTCACTAAGTTAGTCCAGCTTAGTCCAGTCTAAGCCAGTCCAGCTTAGTCCCGGCAGCTAGTCCAGTCCGAGACAGTCCGGCGCAACAAACGCACCCTATAGTTATTGACATGACCTATAAGAAAACTATATGAAGTTTTCCCTTTTTTGTTCATATGCTGGTTTAGCTCATATGCATAAGTAATGAATGGAATAAAGCCCTATCCAGGGATACCAGATCGATCTTGCTCCGGCCACGACATTTGCACATTTAGATGTTACTACTGTACTATCAAGAGGATTAGCTGCCAAGGGTACAATATCTTTATTCGCACTTCAAATATGAATACTACTGTTGGAGTTTTATGATTTATGAAAAAATAAAATTGCACATTTAGATGCCACTACTGTACTATCAAGATGATTAGTTGCCAAGGGTACAATATTTTTATTCGCACTTCAAATATGAATACTATTGCCGGAGTTTTATTATTTATGAAAAAATTAAAGCCCCTTATCGGATTTGAACCGATTACTTACGCCTTACGGGTCTGAGGTAAGGAATAACCAATTACACCAAAAGATGCGGTTGCAATTGTTTATCCACTTAATTAGTTTTATGAAATACGTGTTCTTTTTGTGGAATGAGCAGTCATCCACATAATTAGATTAATATTTCTTAACAAAAATTAACGACTTAGTACCTTGAAAATAAAATAAAATAAAATAAACTTCATCAATTTTTCATCATTCATCTCTTTTAATGGAAGATAATGTTCTTCCTTCATTTATAGACCAGCTAATAGGAGGGGAGAAAAATGAATGAGATGTTTGGAATTAAAATAAGTTTGGGCTTGTACAAGAACTAAATGCCTTTATTTCATTCAAGTACTAATGAATGGTTTTTTTTTTCTTGTGCAAACGATATTTCTACATTAAGGGGAGGGGGTGAGCTTAGCCTCACAATTGACTAACAATAATGTTGCTCAAATTCGCCTTTGACAAGAATTCAATCTAAAACCTCACACTTACAAGTGAAAATGAATACCACTAGACTGTATTACTAAGTGGCAATACTAATGAATATTTAATTTCAGCATATTTGAACACTAACCGAACCCTAGGCTTTGCAAGTACTTTACAGGTGGCGTTGTGGGCGGCTAACACCCTTTCGAACTGTACAATTAAGCCAATCGATTTTTACAACTACTTTTTTATGGCATTTTAGTAGTTTGGAGGGGGTGAAAGCTCAAGTTGCAATGTATCCCATCAGGCCACCACCACCAGGTCAACCTCTCTTCTTTCCACCATCACTTGGTCCAACTCTCTCCACCACCACATAATTCCCGATTTTAATATTTAAGTTTTCTAATCCAAGTTCTTATTGATATGATGTTAAACATTGAAATTAATGTATATTGGATGAAAATTTTGGATTTGCAATAGACTATAGTTATTGATATGACTTATAAGAAAACTATATAGAGTTTTCCCTTTTTTGTTCATGTGCTGGTTTAGCTCATATGCATAAGTAATGAATGGAATAAAGCCCTAGCAAGGGATACCAGACCGATCCTGCTCCGACCACAACATTTGTACATTTAGATGTTACTACGTGCTATCAAGAGGATTAGTTGCCAAGCGTACAACATCTTTATTCACACTTCAAATATGAATATTACTGTCAGAGTTTTATGATTTATGACAAAATCAAATTGCACATTTAGATGCCACTACTGTACTATCAAGAGGATTAGCTGCCAAGGATACAATATTTTTATTCGCACTTCAAATATGAATACTATTGCCAGAGTTTTATGATTTATGAAAAAAAAAAGCAAAGCCCCTTATCAGATTTGAACCGATGACTTACGCCTTACGGGTCCGAGGTAAGGAATAACCAATTACACCAAAAGATGCGGTAGCAATAGTTTATCCACTTAATTAGTTTTATGAAATATGCGTTCTCTTTGTGGAATGAGCAGTTATCCACTTAATAAGATTAATATTTCTTAACAAAAATTAACAACGACTTAATGGAAGATAATGTTCTTCCTTCATTTATATACCAGCTAATAGGAGGGGAGAAAAATGAACAAGATGTTTGGAATTAAAATAAGTTTGGGCTTGTGCAAGAACTAAATGCCTTTATTTCATTCAAGTACTAATGAATGGTTTTTTTTTCTTATGCAAACGATATTTCTACATTAAGGAGTGTGGGTGAGCTTAGCCTCATAATGGACTAGCAATAATGTTTCTCAAATTCGCATTTGGCAAGAATTCAATCTAAAACCTCTCACTTATAAGTGAAGAGGAATACCACTAAATTGTATTACTAAGTAGCAGTACTAATGAATATTTAATTTCAGCATATTTGAACATTAACCGAGCCCTAGGCTTTGCAAGTACTTTACAGGTGGCGTTGTGGGCGGCAAACACCCTTTCGAACTGTACAATTAACTTAATTGATAACTACTTTTTTATGGCATTTTAGTAGTTTGGAGAGGGTGAAAGCTCAAGTTGCAATGTATCCCATCAGGTCACCACCACCAGGTCAACGTCTCTCCTTTCTAGACCTGGCATTCGTGTCGTGTTTTCCGTGTTCGTGACGTTTTCGTGTCATACCCGATATCTTAACAGGTCGTGTCGTGTAACACCCGTTAAAATAAACGGGTAAAATGACCCGACCCGAAATCGACCCGATAATATTAACAGGTAATATGACCCGACCCGTTACCCGTTAAGGAAAATATATTTTAAACCAATAAATAATCAAATGAAAAACATAATACTAAATAAGTATATACATTTCATATTATCACATTCAAAACATAAAAACGCAATTTTGTTTTAAGTATATTTTCGCTTACCTAAAGTCTTTAATAGTTTTTTAATTAATGTAGAAGTGTAAAAAAATATAGAAAAAATATATAAACACTCGTAATGACAAGCTTTTTTCAACGATCCAACCGTCAAACATATTTGTACACATTCCAAGATTGCATACGTAAAAAATTGTAAAAAAACAAACATTCAGAGATTACGTAACGGAACAAAAGTTTTCGACGGTTATAAACGAAAAATCACAATTTAACGGTTATTTTAGCTCCGATTTTGATGATTTTTTACAGATACACTCCTCGACCCTATAAGAATGTAATGAATAAATTTGATCTTTAATTTAAAGTATTTACACTAGTGGATACCACAAAATCTTTTTTTTATACTTAATAGAAGTATAATATTAACTTTAAGTGTTTGTTTAATCTACTATTTTGACGCAATATGCATTCTACGAAACTTTTCTAACGATCCAACCGTCAAAGTTATTTGTACACATTCCAAGATTTCATACGTAAAAAATGGTAAAAAAACAAACACTCAGAGATTACGTAACGGAACAAAAGTTATTGACGGTTATAAACAAAAAATCACAATTTAACGGTTATTTTAGCTCCGATTTTGATGATTTTTTACAGATACACTCCTCGACCCTATAAGAATGTAATGAATAAAGTTGATATTTAATTTAAAGTATTTACACTAGTGGATACCAAAAAAACTTATTTTATACTTGATAGAAGTATAATATTAACTCCAAGTGTTTGTTTAATCTACTGTTTTGACGCAATATGCATTCTACGAAACTTTTTTCAACGATCAACTGTCAAACTTATTTGTACACATTCCGAGATCGCATACGTAAAAAATCGTAAAAAACAAACATTCAGAGATTACGTAACGGAACAAAAGTTTTCGACGGTTATAAACGAAAAATCACAATTTAACGGTTATTTTAGCTCCGATTTTGATGATTTTTTACAGATACACTCCTTGACCCTATAAGAATGTAATGAATAAATTTGATCTTTAATTTAAAGTATTTACACTAGTGGATACCACAAAATCTTTTGTTTTTATACTTAATAGAAGTATAATATTAACTTTAAGTGTTTGTTTAATCTACTATTTTGACGCAATATGCATTCTACGAAACTTTTTTTAACGATCCAACCGTCAAAGTTATTTGTACACATTCCAAGATTTCATACGTAAAAAATCGTAAAAAAACAAACATTCAGAGATTACGTAACGGAACAAAAGTTATTGACGGTTATAAACAAAAAATCACAATTTAACGGTTATTTTAGCTCTGATTTTGATGATTTTTTACAGATACACTCCTCGACCCTATAAGAATGTAATGAATAAAGTTGATCTTTAATTTAAAGTATTTACACTAGTGGATACCAAAAAAACTTATTTTATACTTGATAGAAGTATAATATTAACTCGAAGTGTTTGTTTAATCTACTGTTTTGACGCAATATGTATTCTACGAAACTTTTTTCAACGATCCAACTGTCAAACTTATTTGTACACATTCCGAGATCGCATACGTAAAAAATCGTAAAAAACAAACATTCAGAGATTACGTAACGGAACAAAAGTTTTCGACGGTTATAAACGAAAACTCACAATTTAACGGTTATTTTAGCTCCGATTTTGATGATTTTTTACAAATACACTCCTCGACCCTATAAGAATGTAATGAATAAATTTGATCTTTAATTTAAAGTATTTACACTAGTGGATACCACAAAAACTTATTTTATACTTAATAGAAGTATAATATTAACTCTAAGTGTTTGTTTAATCTACCGTTTTGATGCAATATGCATTCTACGAAACTTTTTTCAACGATCCAACCGTCAAACTTATTTGTACACATTCCGAGATTGCAAACGTAAAAAATTGTAAAAAACAAATATTCAGAGATTACGTAACGGAACAAAAGTTTTCGACGGTTATAAACGAAAAATCACAATTTAACGGTTATTTTAGCTCCGATTTTGATGATTTTGTATATATACACTCCTCGACCCTATAAGAATGTAATGAATAAATTTGATCTTTAATTTAAAGTATTTACACTAGTGGCTACCACAAAAACTTATTTTATACTTAATAGAAGTATAATATTAACTCTAAGTGTTTGTTTAATCTACCGTTTTGATGCAATATGCATTCTACGAAACTTTTTTCAACGATCCAACCGTCAAACTTATTTGTACACATTCCGAGATTGCAAACGTAAAAAATTGTAAAAAACAAATATTCAGAGATTACGTAACGGAACAAAAGTTTTCGACGGTTATAAACGAAAACTCACAATTTAACGGTTATTTTAGCTCCGATTTTGATGATTTTTTACAAATACACTCCTCGACCCTATAAGAATGTAATGAATAAATTTGATCTTTAATTTAAAGTATTTACACTAGTGGATACCACAAAATCTTTTTTTTATACTTAATAGAAGTATAATATTAACTTTAAATGTTTGTTTAATCTACTATTTTGACGCAATATGCATTCTACGAAACTTTTTTAACGATCCAACCGTCAAAGTTATTTGTACACATTCCAAGATTGCATACGTAAAAAATCGTAAAAAACAAACATTCAGAGATTACGTAACGGAACAAAAGTTATCAACAGTTATAAACGAAAACTCACAATTTAACGGTTATTTTAGCTCCGATTTTGATGATTTTTTACAAATACACTCCTCGACCCTATAAGAATGTAATGAATAAATTTGATCTTTAATTTAAAGTATTTACACTAGTGGATACCACAAAATCTTTTTTTTATACTTAATAGAAGTATAATATTAACTTTAAATGTTTGTTTAATCTACTATTTTGACGCAATATGCATTCTACGAAACTTTTTTAACGATCCAACCGTCAAAGTTATTTGTACACATTCCAAGATTGCATACGTAAAAAATCGTAAAAAACAAACATTCAGAGATTACGTAACGGAACAAAAGTTATCAACAGTTATAAACGAAAAATCACAATTTAACGGTTATTTTAGCTCCGATTTTGATGATTTTTTACAGATACACTCCTCGACCCTATAAGAATGTAATGAATAAATTTGATCTTTAATTTAAAGTATTTACACTAGTGGATACCACAAAAACTTATTTTATACTTAATAGAAGTATAATATTAACTCTAAGTGTTTGTTTAATCTACCGTTTTGATGCAATATGCATTCTACGAAACTTTTTTCAACGATCCAACCGTCAAACTTATTTGTACACATTCCGAGATTGCAAACGTAAAAAATTGTAAAAAACAAATATTCAGAGATTACGTAACGGAACAAAAGTTTTCGACGGTTATAAACGAAAAATCACAATTTAACGGTTATTTTAGCTCCGATTTTGATGATTTTGTATATATACACTCCTCGACCCTATAAGAATGTAATGAATAAATTTGATCTTTAATTTAAAGTATTTACATTTTTTATATATGAGTGATTGTATATATATTTTTTTTACATTTTTTACACTTCTACAATAATTATTATTAATTTTTCCCTCAAATAAAAAACATTATTCACGAGGGTTTGAAGGATTTTAAAAATCTAAACGATAATATAAGTGTAACAATTATCTATTCGTGGAGGAATAATGATAAATCACGAGTGTTTATATATTCTTTCACATTTTTCTTACTTGTATATATGTCTTCTTAGTTCTTGCATATACAAATACTATACTAGTATATTTTAATTTTGGATAAGAATATGTTATGTAAAATTTATCCTAGTAATGATAATAAGGAACTCTCATAATAAAAATAAATAATGACTAAATCTTTTTTTTATTTTTTTATAATTTATATAGAACAATAATACAAAACTATATATTTAATATAGAATATATTGTATATATTAATATGACTATTGTATTTTATAATAAATCTTTTAGTAATTAAACTTTAAAATTATTAAAATAATTTTTTTCTTAACGAGACGAAACGGGTTACCCACGTGTTACCCGCGTGTATACCTGTTAAGAACCCGTTATTAACGGGTTCTTAACGGGTCACCCGATAGTGACCCGATAAGTTATCGTGTTGACCCGATAAGTTATTGTGTTGACCCGAAACCCGTTATTTTCGTGTCGTTTTCGTGTCGTGTCAAAAACTGCCAGGTCTACTCCTTTCCACCACCACTTGGTCCAACTCTCTCCACCACCACATAATTCCCGATTTTAATATTTCTAATCCAAGTTCTCATTAATATGATGTTAAACATTGAAATTAATGTGTATTGGATCAAAAATTTTGGATTCGCAATAGACTATAGTTATTGATATGACTTATAAGAAAACTATATAGAGTTTTCCTTTTTTTGTTCATGTGCTGTATCGACTCCCTCATGTAAAACATGTTTACCATCCATCCCTTTTAGCATACAACCTCTACAAACTCAAAGAGAAGTGGCTACAAGACATTCAACCTTGCCCGACAAGGTGAAATCTTGTCCGAGTCTCTTTATTTGTCCCCTAAATTAGTAGATCTGTCGTTTTCCCACTTTCAAGGATTTGGACCAAGTTATGGAGATCATGACATAGCCCTACCACGACGATCCACGAAACTCAACGCGACGGCTAGTAGAGAGGCACCATCCCCACGGGGCACCACCGTGATAACCACCACACTAGCAACCACCGTAACAGCCCAAAGTGAGCCCACAATGAACAGGTTGCAGCAAGGTAGCCACAAGCCCATGCCACTGTGCAACAGTAACCCAGGAGCCGAAGGCAGCCCAAACCGTTGCCTTAGCAGCGCAGGCCCAAGTTGTCCAAGCCCAGCACGCTCTCAAGCCGAGCCCAGGCCCAGCGCCCACGGGCACCATACTTGGGGCAACCTACACACGTGGCCCTCCTAGCAACCCAAATCAATCAAAGACTGGTTCAATTGTCCTGACTTTAAATTTCTGGATCGACAATTGAACCGGGGGTATTTTCACCCAATTTCTCCGCAGATTTGACATTTCCCAACTCAAATCTCGTGCTCGGAGTCCATTACACTTCCACTACTCAAACGGACTCATACTGTCCAAGCTCTTCCAACCTAAATGGCTAACAACACTTGTCTCGACAAGTAATAAAATTGACAAGCGCCCTTGCGTATCAGACGATCTTAATGAATCAGCTCTTGCAACATACCGAGATGTAGCGTGCCCTAGACAAGGTGTCCCGAAGTAGGACAAGGGCAGATGATGAACCTTTCTAGTAACGTCTAGGCAATCAGCTACTCAACCAGCCACAAACTGAGCGTTTTAGCAATGTACACTCCCAACTGGGCCCTCGAGATAACGTATACTCTTGTCTTAGCGCGCGGATGAGCGTGCACTTTCGGTTAAGCCCACAGATGAGCATACACTCACTGTTAGGGCCATACTCCGATAATCAACATAAGCAACCTTCCAAGCGAAGTGTTCATTCGTGGCTAGGCCCGTAAAAAGCATTATCTACCTCACATCGAAGCAGGCAGCACGACGGACGAAAAAAAGCAGTCACTCAAGCCGGCTTGCCTGCTAGGATCGTACTATATGCACCACAGATGCGGCATAGATAAGCCGAACACATGGAAGAGCAGCTGAGAGCTCCACTACCCCTAACAAAGGTAAATTCAAGAAGAAGTAGAGATGCTCATGACCGAGCGATTGCGTAATTTCCAATGCAACGAGGTTACTGACCAACATAGGCAGGTCACCTTTTAAGGACGAGATCGAGCAAGCATAGCCTCCACGCAAGTTCAGCATGCCACATTTCATATCTTTTAAATGAGATTATAACTCGGAGAGACACCTGAAGCACTACCGAAGTACAATTGTCCTTTATTAGAACAACGACTCTTGTGCAAAATATTCGCCACCACTTTACAAGGTGAGAAGCAAGATTGGTTCCACACCCTACCGCCACAGTCTATTAGGAGTTTCGATGAGCTTTCTTTGGTTTTCACCATGGATTATTCATTTTACCACTCGATCAAAAAGAAGTCCGACCATTTGTTCAACGTCAAGAAGAACCCAAATGAGTCATTTCGTGACTATGTGAAGAAGTTTAAAGTAGAGAAGGCAAAGATAGTCGAATGAAACAACTCGATAACTAGTGCAGTTTTCCAAAAAAGACTCCCAACAGACCACCCGCTGTTCGGAGAATTGATTATGAAAAAAGATTTAACTTTTGCAGACTCTTTCACTCTAGCAGATAAGCATGCACTTTGGGACGAGGCTCAGCGAGCGGACAAGGCACCCGAGCAACCTCGAAGAGAATCGGAAGTAGCTCAAAAGAAGGAGGAATGGAAGCAGTACAACAACAAAAGCAGGTAGGAGGTCAAGCGTAGGGACCGACCCACAACTAAAGAATGCTCGACGCCCAAGAGCTACTATAGGTTCTCAATCCCAATTCACTAAATCATCCGCGACATCAAAAGCAAACCTTGGTTCAAGTTGCCAAACCAATCAAAGGGATATACCTCCAAGTTGGACCATACTAAGTATTGCGCATTCCATTGAGGTCCCAGTCACACAATTAACGACTGCTACACTTGGAAGAACTACCTAGAAAAGATGGTGAAAGAAGGCAAGGTTGATAAATACTTAGACAAGCCAGCTACGCATCCTAGGAGAAACGCAGACGCCGATGAAGAGTCATCAACCAAGACAATTCGGATCAATGACATCTTTGCCGAATCCGAGCACTTAGAAGCCACTAATAACTCCAAGAAAAGGAAGATCCATCAGGCTCTACTAGTCTCACAGGTCCACGCAATAAACACCTAACCTAGACCCATCATTGGCTTCACCAAGCAAGATGCCGAAGTCGTTGACTTCCCGCACGACGACGCACTAGTGGTATCTGTCCAATTAGCCCATGTTATAGTCGACAGAATGATGGTTGGCAACGGAAGTGCGGTCAACCTACTTCAGCTTTCAGTAATTCAGAAGATGGGCTTGGAAAACACAATTATACGCCAAAGGAAGGTACTCACCGAATTCAACGAACACACCTCGACTGCCATCGGTAACATTACACTTGACGTGAGAACACCCCAGTTTTCTCAAAGTAGATGTTCACGATAATAAGCGACCTGTCTCCCTACAATGGGATTATAGGGTGACCTTGGCTGATAAAGTTGGATGCCGTAACCTCCGTCAAGTATAAAAAAATTTGATTTCGCATCCCTGGATGAGTTGAAGAAATCAAGTCTGACCAGGCCATATCTCGACGATGCACTATGTAAGTACTGAATGAGTAAAAAAAGAAGACCTTTACCCCCATAGAGGCTACCGAGGTTTAAAGGGACGACGAAGCTACCAAATAGAAATTACAGAAGACGGATCAAGAAAATGGTGTCTAAATTAACGCATCAGCAGACGAGACGGGATGGAAACCCGAAGATGATGTCAAACACATCATTCTTGATCCCCAGCAGCCGGAGAAAACTGTTAGAATCAGCTCATGTTTGAGCCCGAAAGAAAATGAGGAACTCACGACTTTCCTTAAGGAAAATCATTACGTCTTTGCATGGTCACCTTCTGACATGCCAGACATCGACCCTAAGATAGCTTGCCATAAGCTGCACATGGACCCCACTGCCAAACTGGTGATCCAAAAAATAAGACATTTCGCACCCGAACTAATGGCGATTATAGAAGCGGAAATCGACAAGCTAATGGAGGCTGGATTCATAGAAGAGGTAGCACACTTAGCATGGCTTGCCAACGTCGTGCTAGTAATGAAGAAAGAGAAAGGCAAATTGAGGGTTTGCATATACTACACCGACCTCAACAAAGCATGCCCAAATGTTCCTTATCCAGTTCTTCGAATCGATCTATTAGTAGATTCAACTTCCAGGAACCAGCTGCTCAGTTTCTTGGATGCATACTCCAGCTACAACCAAATAGCCATGCATGAGCCCGACAAATAGTGTGTTCGTGATCGAGCGAGACGCCTATTGTTACAAGGTTATGCCTTTTGGCCTCAAGAACGCTGGAGCCACTTACCAACGACTGGTGAACATGATGTTTAAGAAGCAAATTGGAGTAACCATGAAGGTCTATGTCGATGACATCATGGTGAAGGGTAAGCAGCGATTAAACCACATCGGCAACTTGGCGGAAACTTTCGACATCCTTAGAAAGTACAAGATGAAGCTCAATCTCGCCAAATACTTATTTGGAGTATCTTCATGCAGATTTTTAGGGTACCTAGTAACCCAACGAGGAATTGAAGTACATCCCAAGCAAATTTGAGTGATCCTATAGATGAAGTTTCTAACTACCTTGAAGGAGATCCAAAGCTTGAACGGACGAGCAAACGAGCTCAACCGCTTCATTTCGAGGTCCACCGATCAATGCAAGCATGTTTTCAAAGTAATCAAGAGGGCATATCGAGACAAATGAGATGATGAATGCGAAAGAGCTTTCCAATACCTGAAGAAATATCTCACATCACCTCCCTATCCAAGCCAGAAGCAGCGGAGGATTTATACATCTATTGGTTGTCTCGGAAGTAGCAGTGAGCTCTGCCCTCATACGAGAAGACCTGGAGGCCTAATGATCGGTATTCTACACTTATGAAGCTCTTCTCGATGTGGAAACTAGATATTTGAAGATTGAGAAATTACATTTGGCACTAGTTGTTGCGGCTTGGAAGCTCAGACCATCTTTTCAAGCTCATATAGTCATCGTCATGACTCAGTATCCTCTACGATCAATCCTACATGGTCCAGATGCTTCTCAATGAGTAATGAAATAGGCGTTGGAACTTGGCCAATATGGCTTAGTTTTCCGACCCTGTACGGTAATAAAGGCCCAAGCCTTGGTGGACTTAAAATAGAGTCTTTGTTTACTTGTCTTTCTGTTTCTCCCTCGCGTCGTTCTTTTCTCCTTGATTTTTGCACGACTACAAAAAATAAAGGTGAAATTAAAAACCTAGTGAAATTTAAACACAATGAAATACTTACCCAGGGAAAATTTCCATCTCTTCTTCTCTAAATTTGAAACCACGAACAGTTTTTTTGTTCTTATTGACAAAAAGGTCCAGGACTACAATTCATCCAATACTTGTTCATAGTAATAAAATGTGTTAAAAATAAAAAATGGACCAAAAAGCAAAGAAGAAACAATCAAGAAATTAAGGCAAGGGAAGTGATAAACAATGACACTGTAAAATTTTAAAACCATCTGAACCGACGGTGGTGGTGGCGGTTCTGAACCAGCGGCGGTGGCGGTTCCGAACAAATAGAGTAGAGAAGTTATGAAGTTAGTAGTATATTTTTTTGTTTCAAGGGTGTTTTCGTCTAAAACTTTTTGGTGAGACCTTAAGACACCAAAATTAATTGCTGACTTTCTAATATTAGAGATGATAAAAGTATCCTTGCTATTTTGTTTGCATTATTTTCAATTAGTAGTAGATTTTTTTGTTTCAAGGGTGTTTTGTCTAAAACTTTTTAGTGAAGCCTTAGGACACCAAATTAATTGATGGCTTTCTAATATTAGAGATTAGAGATTAGAGATTTTTTATTTCTGTTTTGTTTCTAATTTTTTTGACAAAAGTATCCCTGCTATTTTGATTGCATTATATTCAGTCAGTAGTAGATTTTTTTGTTTCAAGGGTTTTTTGTCTAAAACTTTTTGGTGAAAGCTTAAGACACCAAAATTGAGTGTATCCTTTCTAATATTAGAGATTAGGGATTAGAGATTAAAGATGTATTAAAAAAAAAAAAAAAAACTACTACGGCTTACGTCGTTTCAACCAATAATAAGAATATAGGATATATGAGATCCATAAAAATAATATACGGGCCTTTCTGGGCTAGGGATGGACAAATACCCATTGGTTATGGGTAACCACGGTTACCCGCCCATTTAAATTAAACGGTTACGGTTATGGATAACCGTTTAGATAAATAAACGGTTATGGGTATAACCGTTTACCCGTGAAATTTAAATGGGCGGTTATGGGTATTAACCATGGTTATAAACGGGTAACCGTTTACCCATTTATTTTATATATGTAAAACTAACACAAACCATGTTCTCGATCCAATAATACTTAGCACCCAATAAATTAGCAAGGAATTCATCGGTCATTCTCTCAATAACACTACTACATGAATGATGATTCTCATCATTAAGGAACTGGCCAAATTAATTTAAATTCCTTGCGAGTAACCGTGAAATTTACAGAAATGCTTTGACAGAAATGTCTTCTAAACAATTTTTGTAACCCAATAATACTTAGCAAATATTATATTTACCTTCATTGGTAACAGTTAAAAATATCGTCCGTAAACTATTATTTCAATTATTGGAATGATATAAGGACTTAAAAAATTAAAATATGGAAATGTATGATGAATGTACATATAACGGTGTTTAATTGTTAAAAAAAAAATTTATGACAATTTTTTTTTAATTTTCAAGTTGTTAAAAAACATGTAGACGGGTGAAAAAAGAGTAATGGTAAAAAAAAAAAAAGATAAACGGGTTAAAAATGATAAATGGGTAAACGGGTATTAAACAGTTACGGTTAAATGGGTATGCGGTTATGGGTATGGTTAACCGTTTATAAACGGTTATGGGTATGAGTATAACCGTTTAGGCAATTACCCAACGGGTAAACGGTTATGCAGGTATGATCATAAACGGTTATGGATAAATTAACCGCGGTTACCCGGCCGCATAACCATTGCCCATCCCTATTCTGGGCCTTAGTAAAAGTTAAAGCTCTTCCATGTCCAAAACCGAAGCCCACACAATTCTTCTCTCACAACTTCGTCTTCTCAAAACTTCTTCGTCTGCTTCCGTGCATTAGTCCTCACGAGGATCTCACACATCAGGTCCCCGTCTCTCCCTTCAGTCCGTACAGGTATCCCCTCCATCACTATTCTCAAAATTTTCTGTCCCCTTGTATATATATATATATATATGCTGTTTCAAATCGGAATTTTGGTGTATTGGGCGAGAATTTTGATTCGTATAACGTGTTCGGTATGCGGAAAATCAGTCAGGTTATTCAATTTTTGGGTGATTTTGATCTGAAATTCTGTCTGATTAGTTACTTATCCGAAGTGGAGAATGAATTCAATGATTTGATCAGTTGTTAATGTGATTAAGCAATTAGTATGCATATGATATGCTTAAGTGGATCTAATTCAGCTAATTATCCAAGTAATTTGTACTTTCATTCTTCGATGCAGTTGTATGTCACTAATGAATGTCGAAAATTCCTTGTTTGAATCTGCTTGTTGTAGGACTTGATTATTTTTGTGTATGATCAACTTGTAATTATATTTTTTCGGGAATATTAGTGTGGCATTGATGGCAATTGATGATTGTTGATTTTTCATGACATTAAGGATTACTCGGTTGCCATTTCAAAAAAATTATTAAATAGAAAGAAAAAACAAACTCATTTGCATATTTGGAAATGTAAAATGAAGGAAAAGGTGCAGATCGTTTCTACTTAAAACTCATTTGGATATTCGGAAATCGAGTTTCAGTTCACACTAATCAAAATGTAGTGGGGCTAAGGCCGACCAAACACTTTTCACTAACTCTTGCTGAATGTTCTGTTTCAGTTGATTTATTTAGTGGATCTTTCTGTAGAATTGAATTTCTTGTTTATATATGCATGTATTCTCATGTTTAGTTGCGGTTAGGGATATGGTTTTTCTAACGGAAGTTTCTTTTTCGGATGCTCATAGGATAGATTAGTTCCTTAAGGTTCACAATGCCATCAGCACAAGATCCGTTCTATGTTGTGAAAGAGGAGATTCAAGAATCTGTAAGTTGTCAAATTACTTAAGTCATTTGGAAGCTCCTGGAATGATGTACAATTTATATGTTTCATTTGATACATATTATCCAGTTCAAAGTCCTCCTTTAGTAGATGCTCTCTTTGGAGTATTACTTTCCGCTCTTCACACACACACACACACACAAACCCAGATGCCTCAACACTCTGTCATCCACATCTTCCAATTTTTTACTGACAGATGATTTTGGTATTGAGTATATGTGCAGAATTTTTTTTCTGCGCATTATGTTTGAGAGTAGGAATTAATCCGGGCTATGACATTTCCTTCTTGAATAGATTGATAAGTTGCAGTCTTCTTTTCACCAATGGGAGCGTATTTCATCTGATAATGGAGAGCAAGCACATCGCACAAAGGAGCTGCTTGCTTCTTGTGGTAGCATTGAATGGCAGGTGCGTTAATACTTTCACATGTGATTTAATTCTATCTGTGTTTCTCTATTATAAAGAATGGATCATAGGTGGTTGTCAGTAGACCTGTCAACGGGTCGGGTTTATTGGGTTTGGATCGGGTTCAACCCGACCCGTTAAGTTAACGGGTCATCCGTTTCACCCGTTAACACCTGTTAACAATTATTATTATTTTTTTTTTTTGCAAGTTTATTTTTTGTTATTAAGACTTTACTAAAATTACTAAAATATCCTCAACTAACGGGTGCTAACGGGTGTTAACGGGTCTAACCGGTCCTAATGGGTCTAACGGGTTGACCCAAAGTGACCCGTTATTTAACGGGTTCACCCGTTAGCGACCCGACCCGTTAAGCATCCACCCAAATACAAATATTAACGGGTTGGGTCAGGTCGGGTTAACGGGTTGGGTCCAAAATGCCAGGCCTAGTTATCAGTGCTGTGACGCAGGAGTTGGCATATAACCAAAATATGGGACTTTTAGTGGCACATTGGTGACCACATGGATGTCTGAATGAAACATTAGAAATAGCTGGTAACACATAACAATTTCAGTTGTATTTGTTGAATATTCATGAACATATCAATAACGACTGAAATGTTGCAACTGAGTTTCAGTGCACTGAAATTTTCTTCTCAATGTGAGTGGCCTGTCATAGAAACTGTGATTAGTTAAACAAGAGAGTTGATTCCTTACTTCTTGGAAATAGGCTGGCAAAAGGGCTAGTTTGGTATTGCTGTGCTTTGAAAAAAAAACTGCTTCTGCTGTGCTGTGAGGATAAGCTTATTTTTGCTACTTCACGTTTTCAGTTTTTTTTCACCTAAAACTATGAAAATAAGCTGTTTTTAAGTGTTTACCAAACACCTTTTTTAGCTCAGCTTTTTTTTATACCCACTTTTTATAAAAGCACCTCAGTACCAAACCAGTACTAAAACCATTTAACTTGGGTTTGTCAGCAGGACGATTTCTCAAAATAATTAAAGAAATGGAGTACTGTATTCAATTTATCTTTTTAAGTATAGCTTATTATATGTCGATAGCTCAAATCAAAATATCTGTTATTGTAGCAAATTTCCCTTGACCTCAGACATGTACAGCATTGAGATTTTTTGTGGTATTAAGCCCAAGAATTGGTTATGTGATACTTCGTCAACAAGACTGCACAAATACTCATCTAAAAAGAAAAACGGAAAATATAGAAGATGAACCCATGTGACCAACTAATGGTTATTTACTGTATCCATCCATTAACCACTATGTTAACCAAATATGTTAAAATAAAATTCATTCCCACAGTTGGTGCACAAAGGGATGAAACATCCAATGTATGCTTTTATTTTTTTTTATGTGCTAAATATTGGGTTTAGGGCCGAAGGGGTAGAGGAAGACCTAGGAAGACTTTGGAAGAGACCTAAGAAAAGACTTAGAGTACTTGGATCTAACGGAAGACGTGGCACAGAACCGAGCTCAATGGCGTTCTAGGATTCATACAGCTGACCCCACTTAGTGTGAAAAGGCTTTGTTGTTGTTGTGCTAAATATTGAGGACTAAATGACTAAAGGTAGTTTCTACACTGTAGTAGAAGCATTAGATCCATACTGGTTAGTGGTGTGCGCTAAATTAACTTTACATGTCATATACTTGATGCATCAAAGATTGGTTTAGCAAATCTTTAAGTTTCCTTCAAATTTTCATATTTTTTTAAAAGCAAGGGAAATCTTATTGGCATTCCAAAAATTTCATTGCGCACTCCTTACAAGTGTATTTTTCTTTTTAAATGTCGAAGGTTTGGAGTGTTTTGGAATGCTAATAACAATTCCCAAAAAATGTTTTTATTGATCTCTATACATCCATTGAAAACTCTGTAAAACCAATCCAATAATAGTTTTGTAGACCGACATTTTATTCTTGTCAGAGATAAGGTGACTTGGGGTGCAATGTAATTTTCTTGTTTTTGTATTTTCAATCCTTTCTTTTCCCGAACCTATGTTAATAATTTAATTCAACTTCTGTTTGCAACTACTGAAAGCATGCTTTCTTGATAGGAAGGTAGATGAGTTGAACAAAGCAATTTCTGTAGCAGCTAGAGATCCGACATGGTATGGCATTGATGAAGTAGAACTTGAAAAACGAAGAAGATGGACAAGCACTGCTCGTGCCCAGGTATAATTGTATCGTGTGTTAAGCTGTACTCTTTTGAACATTTTAGTGACTGTGAAGATCTCATATCTGGTAATTCTCGTTACCTGTGGTGTTGTCATAAGTCATAACAAACCTTGTCTTGATGACTTACAATTACCCACATCTTTTACTAACGGCTCAGTCTGAGTGTGGGGTTTTGTGACCAGAAATATACTTCAATTTTTCTGTGTTTTCTTGATATTTTATTGCATAACGATCCTTTGTGCGGTTTACGCTCTGCTGTGTATTTGTACAGCATATTACACGGTTGCTTTTTTCCTTTGGATGACTGTACGGCAGTTCCTCAATTAATCAAATAGTTTATCAGGTGGGTTCTGTAAAGAAAGCAGTGGAAGCTGGAAAGGAGTCTTCTGGAACTAGCGTGAATGGGATGCGTCGAGAACTAATGAGGCTGACGAATTCTCAGGAGACCAATAGATCCAACCAGTATGCTGCACAACATAACGACGACTTCATAACTTCAGAATCAGATAGACAATTGCTTCTCATAAAGTAAGGTTTTGACTTTTCTTTTTGTTTTTTATTTTTCAACCTTTCACACACAATTCTCTTTCAATTGACACATATATGTGGCAAACATAGATGGTGACAAATTATCATTCTATTGTTTGGGAAGTGTTTGCTAAATTCAACGGTTGGCGGGTGCTTGTTCATACTTCATACTTTATACAAGCTGGAATGAATTGTCTGCGTTGTTTATTAAAATTATTGAATTAATCATTGGAATTACGAAAGCTTTTAAATTCTAAAAGGAAAATATAGAGATTCTCTTTGGGTCAAACCATCCAAACTTGTAATTTGATGGTAAACCTTTTTTGTTATCATAAATACGGAGTTGTATGCACCTTTTATCAAATGTCGCTAATTGAAATCTGAATTCCCCTTGTTCCTCTCTCCCTCACTGAGTTTCGAAAAATGCTTTCTAACTGAAGGCAAATTTTTTTTCTTTCCCGAATCCTTTGGCCAGTTGTCTGTATAACTCTGTTTCTTTTGATCTTATGTCTGTCAATTGATGCTTGTAGGCAACAGGATGAGGAGTTGGACGAACTTAGTGCAAGTGTGGAGAGAATTGGAGGTGTTGGACTTACTATTCATGAAGAGCTCCTCGCACAGGTAAGAATTTTGTATATCACTGTACAGTATTGTGACTACTACATATGAACTGTGAATAATATGATGGAATGGGAGCAACAGAAAACAGATGAGCATTTTGATGCATTTCTGAACCTGTATCTATTACTTGCAAATGAGTTCTTTCTGCCCTGCACTTCAAGTCGTTCTTGCCACTTTCATTTACTAAATTCTTAAGTGTTTTGGTGCTTCAGGAGAAGATTATAGATGAATTGGGCACGGAAATGGACAGTACATCAAATCGTCTTGATTTTGTTCAGGTGAGTTTTTGTTGACTTGATAGATTCTCCTACCAAGAGATTCCGTCCACTGGAATAGTTTCGCTTTTATTTTCTTCAGCGTGCTAATTGACTGAAATATATAATTACTGATCCCAGAAGAGATGAAAAGATTTATCGCTTTTCTGATATTTGCAGAAAAAAGTGGCTACAGTGATGAAGAAGGCGGGTGTAAAGGGCCAGTTAATGATGATACTATTTTTACTCGTCCTGTTCATCATCCTTTTTGTATTGGTCTTCCTCACCTAGTCTGAAGACTGGAACACGTCTTCCGTGGGGGAGGGATCTGCTTTCCAGATAGAACTGTGGAACTCTCAAGTACAGAATTTACTGGATACACTAGGTTTGTTCGTATAAGCGTTATTTTTTTAAGGTTCTTTATAAGTTTTGAGGTCGATCAGAATTTGATGTTCGAACAACCAGAGTTGGATGATGAATGTGAAACAGAAGCTTTATATTTGTTTTATTTGTTTATTACTTGGGACTTCTTCTCTGTCAGAAGGCTCGTTCTTGTGTATGTACGTGTTTCCTCACTCGCCCCATCCTTATAGATTTTGGTCCCCAACTCCCAAGAGGAGGAGCACTTGGCTATGGACAGCCTCAATAACAAGCTTCGAGCTGCAAGCCTATGTCGCTGCTGCTTCCTCTTCTCGAGCTTCTGCATCTGCTCCTTCTGTTCAGAATTGGTTATTTAATTCTGGCGCTACTTCTCACGTAACCAATGACGTGTGACAACTTCACAATTCTCGCGAGTATCATGGAACCCATCAAATTCATGGTGTGCATTGTTTAGAAAATTAGAGTACACAACTATAATATAAGTGCTGGAGAGACAAAACTAGTAAACAAATTACTTGTATTACACTTATAAAATATTACAACACACAAACTCTTAAAGACGCAATTTTAAAAGTTATGACACTCACTTTTTAGAGACAAACTCGAGCACTCACACTCCTCATAAAGACCTTATATCTCACTCTCAGTGGAATCACTTCTTGGTTGCTTCTGACTTCTTAGTTCTTGGTAAATTCAAATGGGGTGGAAGCCTTACCTTGGAGAAGCACGAGAACACCATTCTAGAAATATCTAACTTATTCCACTACTTCGTTTGCTAGAATTAACTACACTAATCGTGCATACCCTAATCTTGCATGTACGCTACACTAATCTTGCATACCCTAATCTTGCATGTACGTGGAAACCCCACCATTCTTCTAGACTTTTCCTAGCTCAAGTGTTAATTAGTTCTCATGGGCTGGGCCTTTATTCTTTAGGCTGGTGTTGATCTTCAACACTCCTTAACACTAGCTCATTCTTTTTACCTCATTGAGTTGTCAACACTTTATCTTGTTCACCCATTTGCATGATATGGGTTTCACATCTCTTGTCTTTGGCACTGAATTCCAAGTTTGATTTTGCTCCATTGCAGTGATCTCTTCTTCCTATATCTTTAAGGCACTTGGAAATCTGTGATGTTTCTTCACACATCACAATTCAATGGCTTCTTCTTCTATGGATGCATTGGTGTATTTAAGATTTGGCTTCCGTATTCTCGTTGACCTCCTTAGTTGTGACTGTGGGGTTGATGCTTCCACTCCACTAGGCTTAACTTCTCCTGGTTGTTGTTGATACACACCAGTCTGTTAAGGATTATGAGGTACTTCTTGCTCAACATCATCACCATCAAGCAAATCTTCAGGCTTATCTGGAATCAACTAGATTTGGACAGTTTGCTCCCCTATCATCTGCAGCAACTTATCTTAAATTTCTCTCGAGTCAGACATTTTCACTCTTTTCTCTAGTTGTCGTATCTCACAAAGATACATCTAATTGCCTTCTTGCCATTGGATGACTGGGAACAAATAGATAGCACACACAACCAAATACTTGAAAGTAGCTAACTGTAGATTTCATATCCCACAATTTCTCAAAGGGAGAAACAAATCTAACATTGGTTGAGGAAGCCTGTTGATCACATAAGTCATAGTTCTCATGGCTTTAGCCCAAAACCTTCCTGGTACATTTCTGGCATGTAGCGTACTCTGACAGAACTTTCTGCTACACCATTATGTTGTGGTGTGTTGGCACAAGTGAACTGGTGGCGTATTCTACGTTCTCATAGATAATGGGAAAACTCATTCGAGGTATATTCTCCTCCATTATCTTGGTGTAGGCAACAGATCTTCCTTCCCATGTTTCCTTGGAATGTCTCTCTAAACTCTTTAAACTTTGAAATGATTTTTCTTTAATAAAGAAGACCCATGCATACCTGGAGAATTCATCAATGAACGTCACCATGTACCGCATCCTACTTATCGATGATTTTGCTTGACATGCCTGAACACATCAGAGTGAAGTAACTTCAATGGTTCTTTTGCTTTGAACTTCGACTCCTCGTCTGGTAGTTGGTGTACTTTACCTTACTGGCATCCTGCACAAACCATGTCTTTTCTCACATCAAGTTGAGGTAGCCCTTTAAGTATTGACTTCTTCATCATCACATTTAGCTTGTGATAGCTAACGTAGCCTAGTCTCATGTGCCACAAATTTACTGCCTCATTTCTCCTTGTCTTGTCGACATATGCAGACTCTGTTGACATTACATAGACAAGCTGCAATCTATGTCCCTCACCATTAGATTTTTCGAGATATTGAGTTGTTGATACACCTTCACATCTTAGGGACCAAACAAGAAATAGTAACCTGACGATTCCAACTACGCCACTGAGAGCAGATTCTTCTTCATGCCCAGAACATGGTAGACATCTTGTAGTGACACCTGGTTAGGACTATATCGGGGCATCATTACTACCTTACCGACATGGGCTATTGGTAACTTTGTGTTATCGGCTGTCACTACCACGCGACTTCCCTTGTATTAAAAAAGATACTACAACTTTTCTTTTCAAACATCATGTGATTTGAACATCCTAATCAACGATCCAATCATTGTTGTAGTCAATCGATTCTGGACTTGTTGCTGTGAGAGCTAACTTCTGGTCCTCCATAAAGAATGATGCTTTAACATTCCAATCTTGTTTCATTTTGTCCTTTGTGCCACTGATAAAAACTCACTCTCGAGAAGTTGTAGCCTTGTATGGTTCATTTTCTAGAAGAGTGTGGTGAAGATGTCCCATGCTTCTTTCGGTGTTTTGGCTTTTCTTATATGCTCCAACATATCCTTTTCAATTGTGGGTTGTAGGGCGAATATAGTCTTACTCGCTTTGATATTCCATTTATGCAAAGTGCCACTGATGTCTCCGACTGCGTAACTTCATTATCATCGATGACTCTCCCAAAGATCTTGACCTTGTAGGTATGACTCGATGCACGTTGTCCACGTGTTGTAATTTTTGTTGTTGAGCTTCTTGATTCCTCCAACTACTTAAAGATCACTCATCGTGCCGACAGAGCTTTGATACGCCGAACAAGATTTAATCAGCAATCTTACAAAGTACTGAACTTCTCACGATTCTCTAAAGTTTCACTAGAGTTGGTCTCTATTCGTACTACTATGATACCAATTGTTAAGAAAATTAGAGTACACAACTCTAATATAAGTATTGGAGAGACAAAACAAGTAAACAAATTACGTGTAATACACTCACAAATATTACAATACACACACTCTTAAAGGCACAATTTAAAAGCTATGACATTCTCACTTTCTAGAGACAAACTGTGAACACTCACACTCCTCACAAAGACCCTATATCTCACTCACACACTAGAGTGGAACTCACTTCTTGGTTGCGTCTCACTTCTTAGTTCTTGTTGAATTCAAATGGGGTGAATGCCTTCTGGCATAGATGGAACCTTGGAGAAGCATGGAAATATCATTCTAGAAATATCTAATTTATTCAAAGCTTCATTTGCTAGAATTAACTACACTAATCTTGCATGTGGGTGGAAACCTCACCATTCTTCTAGACTTTTTCCTAGCCCATGTCTTAATTAATTCTCATGGATTATATTCACACACCCTAAATTACTTTTCTGACACCTTTTTATTTTTTTTTAAATATTTTTATATTCTACACACCACTAACACTTGATAGAAAAATATTAAAAAGTTAAAAAGAGGTGGGGGAAGTAATTTGGGATGTGTGAATATAATCTCTCTTAAAAAATTGGTGACTCTTATCTTAGAACTAAAAATGCTTCTATTTCGTTTGCCTAACACCCTATATTGTCCTCAAGCTTCTACCAATATGATTTGCATGAACCGTTTTTCGGATGATAACCATTGCTTTTTTTACCTTACATCCCTGTTGACCCTAAAAACTACAAAGCCTACGTGGCGCGCAGACCGAGTAATCTAAAAGCTAACTACGTCCTTCGGTGAATGCGGGCGTGCCAACTCGTCGGCCGAGCTCGGCCGAGGAGTAAATTTGTTGATGTTGCGTTGGGTCGCGCTACTGACTTCTGCGTCTTGCGATTGCGGCCGAGAAAGGAACACGCCTCGGCCTCTTGGATTCTCAAACCTGAAGACAAGGTTACTATTATTACGAAGTTCACGAATCGCTGTCGTCGGATTCGGTTACAGTGATGGTATTCGTCAGAGTGAACTCACGCCGAATCGACACCAAAGTGTAAGGACACAAATACTCGAAGCAGATATAAGTTTTTATAGTGAACGTAGTTCGGCCGTCTGAATGCCGAACTCTAAATTCCACTTGAGAATATCCAATCATAAAACAACTCGGCGTGCAATGCGCCGAGCTCGGTAAATGGTAACACTTCACTTCGCCGAGAAGGCTGATGAAATGACCTCAATCGATAAGGACTCGGACGTCCGTCTCGACCAAGACTTGGATAGATAACTGACCGTGCCCGCCGCAGTGCTGTTGATGCCAACGGAAGGTACTGCGAGTTCGGCCAATTCTACGGTGACAGAGCTATCTATGCCGACTTAAGATATCACCGGTTGCTTTCACAGTGCTGTTGATGCCAACGGAAGATGTGTCAACGAAAAAGAAAAGGAAAAAGTTCTCAAGTTGTTGAGGATTTGCGCAGGGCAATTTTGTATTGATTTTGTGGGGGCTTTACTGACGCACAGCTTCCCCTATTTATAGCACTAGACCTTGAGTTAAAATCCTACTCGAACTAGGTTTTCCTCTCCGAATCAACAACACCTCGACCAGTCCTATCTTGACTAGGATTGTGAACCTAGTCCTTAACCGAGCCGTATCCGCCTCTGGGTTGTTAATCCTGCCGAGACTCCCTATTGTACTAGGACTCGACTTGTCATTGCGTTTTGACCTAACCGACCTCGGTTTGGAAGCCCACGAGCTGAACGATCCATGGTCTTCTTGTCGCAAGGCCTCCAGGGCCGAGAATGATTCTACACTCGGCCCAAATTGTCATTTTGGGCCCAAACATTGCCCCCCAGTTTCCTTGAACTTCGGCTCGTAAGCCGAATGATTAAGGAAATTATGTATCTCCAGCCTAATCAGATGTACTTTTGACCGTCATCCCTTGCTGCTATTTACTCACGGCTCATTTCGACCAAAGAACAACTCATGGCCGAAGATAAACAGTTATGAACCAGGGTCGAGAAGAATTGGAATTGGGGTCGAGGATAAATTTGGCCGAGGTCGAGAAGAGTCTTTTCTTGGCAGCTCGGCCTGCCTATATATATATGCATATCAAACCCATTGTCAGCAATCATGACTATATACATATGTATATATATATATAACCTCAAAACAGCAACCATGACTTATTCGGCCAAACTTTGACCCTAGCATCTTCCTGATTAAATGATTTTGAAACTTGTCCCCACACTTTGACCATAGGCATGGTACTATTGATAGCAGCGAAAATAACTCTTCTCAGGTCGGCTTGTTTGTCGAGCTCGACTAAAAACAAAATGACCAAAATTTTGCCGAGCACACCACTTGTTGCCCCTCTTATTTTCTTAAGTATCGGTCACGGGGCCGAATGGTTAAGAAAATAATTTATTATATATAGTTATTTTTTAGCAAACGAAAAGAAAAGTGGCCGAAACATAGTCAGGAGGAGGCCACCGATGCTTTATTCCAAGCCGAGATCTTTTTACATCAAAATTTTCACTTTGACATTTTCCAAAACCGAATAAAAGATCATCTCCAAATATTTCTGACTTGGTGAAATATTTTTCATTTTCGGCCGCCAAATGGGTGGAACAATTATTATGCCCCCCAGGCATAATTTCAGCTTTTAATTCAAATAACTTAGCCGAACAGGATTTCTCCATATCAGCTTTATCGCCAATAATCATATCAATCGGAGTAGTCTCGGCGTCTAAGACCATGTCTCCAATTACCATATCAATTGATGTGGTTTTATGGTCTGAAGCCGTGTATTGGTCTTGTTCGCCATTGGAGCACTCCTCTGACGAATCATTTTCTGACTCAATTTGTGGCTCATAAATTTGAACTTTTTCTTCTAGGCCTACCACACTTTCAGTGTCGACCGAAAAAATAGGTGGCCTTTGTTCTTCTTCGGCCGTCTCGACAATTTTCTTAGGCCGAATGTTGATTGTGGCCGGAGTGGAAATTTGCCCCCCGGCCTCTTGCTTTTTAGGAATTCTTCTCAATCTTTCAAGGAGTTGTTTTTGCTTCTTTAATAGGCGATAACACTCATCCCGTGAAGCCTGATCGAGATAGATCATGTGAACTTCGTAGTTTTAGCACTGCGTCCCACTGGGCGTGCCAAAATGTTGACCCTAAAAACTACAAAGCCTACGTGGTGCGCAGGCCGAGTAATCTAAAAGCTAACTACGTCCTTCGGTGAATGCGGGCGTGCCAACTCGTCGGCCGAGCTCGGCCGAGGAGTAAATTTGTTGATGTTGCGTTGGGTCGCGCTACTGACTTCTGCGTCTTGCGATTGCGGCCGAGAAAGGAACACGCCTCGGCCTCTTGGATTCTCAAACCTGAAGACAAGGTTACTATTATTACGAAGTTCACGAATCGCTGTCGTCGGATTCGGTTACAGTGATGGTATTCGTCAGAGTGAACTCACGCCGAATCGACACCAAAGTGTAAGGACACAAATACTCGAAGCAGATATAAGTTTTTATAGTGAACGTAGTTCGGCCGTCTGAATGCCGAACTCTAAATTCCACTTGAGAATATCCAATCATAAAACAACTCGGCGTGCAATGCGCCGAGCTCGGTAAATGGTAACACTTCACTTCGCCGAGAAGGCTGATGAAATGACCTCAATCGATAAGGACTCGGACGTCCGTCTCGACCAAGACTTGGATAGATAACTGACCGTGCCCGCCGCAGTGCTGTTGATGCCAACGGAAGGTACTGCGAGTTCGGCCAATTCTACGGTGACAGAGCTATCTATGCCGACTTAAGATATCACCGGTTGCTTTCACAGTGCTGTTGATGCCAACGGAAGATGTGTCAACGAAAAAGAAAAGGAAAAAGTTCTCAAGTTGTTGAGGATTTGCGCAGGGCAATTTTGTATTGATTTTGTGGGGGCTTTACTGACGCACAGCTTCCCCTATTTATAGCACTAGACCTTGAGTTAAAATCCTACTCGAACTAGGTTTTCCTCTCCGAATCAACAACACCTCGACCAGTCCTATCTTGACTAGGATTGTGAACCTAGTCCTTAACCGAGCCGTATCCGCCTCTGGGTTGTTAATCCTGCCGAGACTCCCTATTGTACTAGGACTCGACTTGTCATTGCGTTTTGACCTAACCGACCTCGGTTTGGAAGCCCACGAGCTGAACGATCCATGGTCTTCTTGTCGCAAGGCCTCCAGGGCCGAGAATGATTCTACACTCGGCCCAAATTGTCATTTTGGGCCCAAACATTGCCCCCCAGTTTCCTTGAACTTCGGCTCGTAAGCCGAATGATTAAGGAAATTATGTATCTCCAGCCTAATCAGATGTACTTTTGACCGTCATCCCTTGCTGCTATTTACTCACGGCTCATTTCGACCAAAGAACAACTCATGGCCGAAGATAAACAGTTATGAACCAGGGTCGAGAAGAATTGGAATTGGGGTCGAGGATAAATTTGGCCGAGGTCGAGAAGAGTCTTTTCTTGGCAGCTCGGCCTGCCTATATATATATGCATATCAAACCCATTGTCAGCAATCATGACTATATACATATGTATATATATATATAACCTCAAAACAGCAACCATGACTTATTCGGCCAAACTTTGACCCTAGCATCTTCCTGATTAAATGATTTTGAAACTTGTCCCCACACTTTGACCATAGGCATGGTACTATTGATAGCAGCGAAAATAACTCTTCTCAGGTCGGCTTGTTTGTCGAGCTCGACTAAAAACAAAATGACCAAAATTTTGCCGAGCACACCACTTGTTGCCCCTCTTATTTTCTTAAGTATCGGTCACGGGGCCGAATGGTTAAGAAAATAATTTATTATATATAGTTATTTTTTAGCAAACGAAAAGAAAAGTGGCCGAAACATAGTCAGGAGGAGGCCACCGATGCTTTATTCCAAGCCGAGATCTTTTTACATCAAAATTTTCACTTTGACATTTTCCAAAACCGAATAAAAGATCATCTCCAAATATTTCTGACTTGGTGAAATATTTTTCATTTTCGGCCGCCAAATGGGTGGAACAATTATTATGCCCCCCAGGCATAATTTCAGCTTTTAATTCAAATAACTTAGCCGAACAGGATTTCTCCATATCAGCTTTATCGCCAATAATCATATCAATCGGAGTAGTCTCGGCGTCTAAGACCATGTCTCCAATTACCATATCAATTGATGTGGTTTTATGGTCTGAAGCCGTGTATTGGTCTTGTTCGCCATTGGAGCACTCCTCTGACGAATCATTTTCTGACTCAATTTGTGGCTCAGAAATTTGAACTTTTTCTTCTAGGCCTACCACACTTTCAGTGTCGACCGAAAAAATAGGTGGCCTTTGTTCTTCTTCGGCCGTCTCGACAATTTTCTTAGGCCGAATGTTGATTGTGGCCGGAGTGGAAATTTGCCCCCCGGCCTCTTGCTTTTTAGGAATTCTTCTCAATCTTTCAAGGAGTTGTTTTTGCTTCTTTAATAGGCGATAACACTCATCCCGTGAAGCCTGATCGAGATAGATCATGTGAACTTCGTAGTTTTAGCACTGCGTCCCACTGGGCGTGCCAAAATGTTGACCCTAAAAACTACAAAGCCTACGTGGTGCGCAGGCCGAGTAATCTAAAAGCTAACTACGTCCTTCGGTGAATGCGGGCGTGCCAACTCGTCGGCCGAGCTCGGCCGAGGAGTAAATTTGTTGATGTTGCGTTGGGTCGCGCTACTGACTTCTGCGTCTTGCGATTGCGGCCGAGAAAGGAACACGCCTCGGCCTCTTGGATTCTCAAACCTGAAGACAAGGTTACTATTATTACGAAGTTCACGAATCGCTGTCGTCGGATTCGGTTACAGTGATGGTATTCGTCAGAGTGAACTCACGCCGAATCGACACCAAAGTGTAAGGACACAAATACTCGAAGCAGATATAAGTTTTTATAGTGAACGTAGTTCGGCCGTCTGAATGCCGAACTCTAAATTCCACTTGAGAATATCCAATCATAAAACAACTCGGCGTGCAATGCGCCGAGCTCGGTAAATGGTAACACTTCACTTCGCCGAGAAGGCTGATGAAATGACCTCAATCGATAAGGACTCGGACGTCCGTCTCGACCAAGACTTGGATAGATAACTGACCGTGCCCGCCGCAGTGCTGTTGATGCCAACGGAAGGTACTGCGAGTTCGGCCAATTCTACGGTGACAGAGCTATCTATGCCGACTTAAGATATCACCGGTTGCTTTCACAGTGCTGTTGATGCCAACGGAAGATGTGTCAGCGAAAAAGAAAAGGAAAAAGTTCTCAAGTTGTTGAGGATTTGCACAGGGCAATTTTGTATTGATTTTGTGGGGGCTTTACTGACGCACAGCTTCCCCTATTTATAGCACTAGACCTTGAGTTAAAATCCTACTCGAACTAGGTTTTCCTCTCCGAATCAACAACACCTCGACCAGTCCTATCTTGACTAGGATTGTGAACCTAGTCCTTAACCGAGCCGTATCCGCCTCTGGGTTGTTAATCCTGCCGAGACTCCCTATTGTACTAGGACTCGACTTGTCATTGCGTTTTGACCTAACCGACCTCGGTTTGGAAGCCCACGAGCTGAACGATCCATGGTCTTCTTGTCGCAAGGCCTCCAGGGCCGAGAATGATTCTACACTCGGCCCAAATTGTCATTTTGGGCCCAAACAATCCCTAATGTTATCGGGTGAAAGATTCGCGGATGGGAGGCCATAGTAACCATGGACTATACCCATGTTCCAGTCTTTCTGTTCATCAAACTCATTCCTTCTTTTTCAATTTTAAAACTTTCAATTTCTGCAAATAAACTGTCAATTGAAGGCTCAATTTCTCATAAGTTTTGTCAATTTTGACCTCTTGGTAAAAGTCATAAGTTACCATTTTCTTTATCGCCATTTATGTCATCTTCTCCTTTGACTAGGTAATCCCAAACCAGCCACGAATCCAAAATTTTCAAACCCCAATCCACTTTGCATTACAAAATTCGAAATTCAAATCCAATTTACATCAGAGGATAGATTGTTATTTAAAGGATCACTTAAACATGTTGGCCCGTCTTGGCCGATTTATTTACAGTCGTTGCATGTGTTGTACTGTGCTTAGGTCGATCCACTTGACATGCCGAACCAATTTATTTTAAAAACGCAGTTCTAGTGACCAAATATTGATTATTAACTAATTGATATTCATGTTAGAGTGTTACCATTCTCAATAATCAAGAGCCTTAGACAGAAATAAAATTGGTTTTTTTTTTCAATTTTCAAAATCTAAGGTAAGCAATCTAAATCATGATACTTAGTCCTGATCCCTAACTAATTAGAGGAAACAAGGTTTGAATTATCTACTCAAATTCATTTTAAGCTGTTAGGGTTATCCAAACAATTAAACAACACAATAATTGTAGTTCATACTTTTAATATATTCTTAAGTTCTTCAATTTGAGGCAGAGCCTTTATTGTGGAAAATTCCACAAGTTCAAATTTTGGATGAGCAGAGAACATAAACACCACAGAGTATGGGTTTAAGAAGAAAATTGAGTTTTTCTTAGCGCAACTATAGAATCTTTAGCAGCTACTGCTTGAATGTCTGCAAAGACACGTTGAGGGAGCCTCCAATGGTGCCTTGATGTCGTGCACCACCTCGAACTCACGAAGGGGTCTCAAGTTTTACGGAGCAGACTTCTCTCCTATCATTTCTGCGTATCATTCAGAAGAACGGAGGCATCGCAACCCTACAAAGAAGAAAACAAATAATGTTAATATCCACTCTGAATTCCAAGGTATAGTTTAGATACAATTTAGCAAAATATTGTACAACGACAAAACGAACTTGCAGATGTTGCACACTCACATTCACGAAACAGTTGTGAAAGAACAGGTTGATGAGCTAGGCTGCCATGCGCGGACGACAGTGCGGACATGACGTTCGATGATAGTCATCATTTCAGGACACTTTGAGGAATAGGGGTTAGAAGTTTTGTATGAAGCATTAGCAATTGAGGAGGAAAGGCCATGCTTCTGCAGCTTATCAAAAGTTTTCCAAAAAAATTTCTGTTGTGGAAGAGATTGCCCGTTTGCTGCTGGTGTGTAGTATATATAATTAGCATGCCCTCTAGAGCTAAAGGTGGAGCATGAATGGAAATTAATGATCTTGAAGAAGAGAGATACTAAACATGAATACATAAGAAATCACTTAAACTGTAATATAGTTGCTTTTTCTTTAATTTTTCAATTGCGAGCTGATGAACATTTTGTTTTGGAATTGTTTGTCACCGAGCAGAATATGACAAGTTACACAAGCAATCCAAGTCCAAATTGTATGGCAGTTCTAGTGATCAAGAGTTAGACTTTGAACTTGTTCCTTTTTTTATGTCATAGGAGAGGAGAACTGTAAACTTGTTTTGTGCACAGATCAAACTTTAAAATAAACTAGGTTGGCCCATTCCATTTATTAAGTAGTATGTCTCGTTTTAATAGTGGCTAGGGATGATCAAATATCCTTGTTGTATGGTACAACATATATGCACGGCATAGGTATATATCTCCAAGCAATTTCCTTCCTTATAAACCATGCACATTAGGCTGTGAAAATATTGATACAATTTACTTTTACTATGAAAGTATAACTAAAATTAGGTGAGGCCAAGCCAGTCCATTTATTGGCCTGACACTAAATGTGCTATGGTCACGAGGGTTGTGCCTAATGTTTTATCTAAATAGAATGTGTCAGTTTGTCCTGTGGTTTAAGAAGGAAAAATGCAGATTTCTCAGACAAGAGGAAGAACCAAAACAAGGAATTTCGAGCAAGAAAATTTAGAGAGTTATTCTGCAACTTCTTCATCTATTTCTTAGAGTGAACTTCCTAAACATGAGAGCACACATACCAACAAAATAACCGTTGGTAAAGAGAGAGAGAGAGACAGATCCTCAATTCAATCTCAACCATCCATTTACATTGCTTAGATTACGACACTTGTCCACTATCAAGTCCTATGAGACTTAACTAGCACATTACAATTTGATCACTCAATCTCAGCCTATGAGCTAAGACACAACACTAATCAAACTTGTAAACTTCTTTGATAAATTCATCAATTTACATATTAACAAAGTCGACCTGGAACGGTTTGTCGTTTCTGTTGTACCAGAGCACCCGCTCCTCTACCTCGAACGACACATTATCGAAGAGTGCATGATCCGACTGGAATAAACCATTTTGCTTGACTACGTTACCATAATAGGCACCATCGAAGGCCTCGGGGCTCCAAGGTTCTAGCACTGCCACATTCAAGTCGCCCCCGACCCGTGGACATACGGACTGCAGCCTTGTTATGTACTGTCAGCCCATGTTCCTGCTTTTGTGGACATGATCACGAAAAAACCCACAGCTCCTCATCTCGACATTGATACATCTCTACCGTCGTGAAGCCCTTTGTAGAGAAAATTCCTTTCAGTTTGGTGAGAATGGAATCTAGGTTGGGCAGTTCTTCGGTGGCGGTGGCATTCGATGCCAGATAATCCCTGTGGCCAAGCTGGACGTCCCAACTTCCCCCCACACCGGCCACGACGCCTCCTCTGACTGCAACAACTAGAAACTTCGCATAGGACACAACGCCTCACAGCCATCCTCAAGCCCCAACTTTGCAGCATCGACGACCTCAAATGCCAGGAGAGGTGTCATTCAACATAAGCACAAAACAGTCATGGAAGTGCATAGTTATTTGATTACAGCATTATTGAAATTCAACATAAAGTTAACGTAGTTAAGAATATTTTATGCTTTATTACACAAACTATAAGATAATGTCCCTTACTTGTGCTAAATTATATTCAATAGGAGCCAACAAAAAGCTAACACCATTTAGTGGTCGAGCCGAGCTGGCCCGTTGTACACTTGTCATATGCCACACTTCACATCTTTCACGATTGTTTTGTCTTAGTGCATATAGTTATCTATACTATTATTAAGAAAACCCTCCTTATTTATATATTAATAGCTCTTTATAAAGAAACTAAGTTTTACTTACCGCAAGCACAACAAACAACATTAGAAAAATTTCACAATAACACTAAAGTTGCTTTTTATTAAACTACACAATTCAAGTATTAGTTTTGCAGTTGCGACTCCAAACGACCGGCTGTTAACAATGCCTCACTGATATTGAAACTAAACAAAACCCATCCCTGATTTCTTAACCTGAAATTAGAATTTGTACCTTAAATTTGAATTTCGAAGTTGAAAGACGAAGGTAAGTCGACGACACAATTCGGATCGATAGGAATAGGTCACCAGACTTCTAAGCTTGAGAGAAGTGATAAAGCATTGAGCAATTTTTTGTTTTTACGGTTTTTGCGATTTATTTGTTTCAAGTTTAGATCAAAGTGTGTGAGAATTTGTTATATGTATAATTCAAAATGATGTTTGGACTTCTTGTTGTATTCCTTTCAAGTGCAAATATAAGGATAGTATAATGGTACAAGTAAGGGTGTCGACTGAATTTAGATTTTTGTTTTGAAAGCTAAAATAAATTAAAACTGCAAGCAAAGACAAAGATGAATGATAGATTGCTTCAGAAACAATGGGAATGGAACTAGGAATATTGATTTTGCCATTACAAGACAATTCCATGAAAATTAAGTCAACACGTATTCAACTCTCCAATCTGCAACTAGGGTTCGTTTTACTTATTTATGATCATCCATTTGATGTATGGTTGTGATCAAGTACTCCTAATCTGCAACCTAATTGTGATGTTCAACTTAGATTACCAATTAAGAATCCATTAAGAACAAGAAAATTTCAAAGAACCAAAGAAATCACGCGGCAGGATGTTTACATAGCAATTTCTTTATTCATTTACATGTCTACCAAGATTAAGTATGATGTGTACTATAACCTTGATCAAATAATTCATAAGCAGCCCTAATGGTGATCAAACATTAAGATTAACAAACAATTAAACAATAAAACCAGTGAACAAAACAAGAAAACATATTGGTAATTTGAATACTTTAACTTAATAACATAGAGTAGTTTTGCAAGGCTACATCGAAATCCCCAGCTATGAACTTAATTACACAACATGAATACATAATATATAAATATCAAGAACAACATGAGTGAAATAAAAGTTCATAGAAGAAACCCCCTTGAAGCAATTCTGATGTTGAACTTCTCCAAGAACAGCACGGCTACGAGGTTTCTTTGGTGGCAGTGGATGGTGAATGGAAATGAGATTTTTGTTTCTAGAAAAAAACCAAAGAAAGAGAAGAGAGAGAGTTTTGGGCATCCCCAAGAGAGAGCTTGTGTAAAAGTGGCTGAAAAACTAGGTTTTATAATGTTAACGAGGCTGTTATAGAATGCCAAGACATCCCAGTAATGGAGCATTTATTTCCCATATTCATCACCATTTCTCCACTTTCAGCATCATTTTGCCTCATTTACCCTCAAATGGACTCTAAAATACAATTAACTGCACATTAAAACAAAAGAGGGTAAAACGCAACTAAATTAATTCAAAAATATTACAAAGAGACTAGGAATGAATGGTATAAATGTATGAAATATATGAGTTATCAAATACCCCCAAACCTGGTTTTTGCTAGTCCTCAAGCAAAACTAAAACTAGAAACAAACAAAACAAAGAAAAATCTAACTAGACTACTTTCGTTGGCTAAACGATTGCACTAAGCATGAGCAACAAGCCTTTAAACCTCTAGGTGTCCCTAGTAGGAGGAATTGTGTTACCTGAGGGTTTACAGTGATGTCGCCCACAAACATCTACAGACTTTGCAAACAAATTGGTTAAAGCTTACTTGACACAAACTAATAAGAACCAATGAAAGGTTAGTCATACATTCAACCAAAAGTCTGCCACGTCGATGAATCGTATCATGTGTTTAGTGCAAAAATATTACTCCATGACTCATGACTTCAAAGATACCATACTCAAATGCCAAAGATAGAATTCGCCTCAACTCTAGTCCTCACAAATATTTTTCACACAGATCCTAAGGTGTAGTCCCTCAACAAACATATGTGAGTGAAGTTATGTAAAAGGGAATCAAAATGCTCACATACGTACGAAATATGAAATAAAAGCACGATTTCTGAACAAATCTCATGAAAGGAATCAAATACTAAGAATATAGATAACACATATACTTACCAGCCTATGAATACATCGCCAAAGATCAGCTAGGTCTTTTATAAGGTTGTAATGTAAGGCTTAGGCAAGGGGCTAGGCAAGGGGCTATAAAAGAATGGATAGGAAATACTAGAGCATGGGACATACCAAAGAGTCTTTCTTATGAAACCAGCAATCTCTTCATTTGAATTGGTCTTTGTTATTTGTTCTTGGCGTCCAGGACCCATGTGTGATAATGTAAAGATTTGGAAATTGCATCCTTTTTTATTTTGTTTTTTTTTTCTTCTATAACTCTTTTTTTATTTGCAATTCCAGCACATATTACCTCGGTACACGCCACATTCTTGATCTATAGCTTAATCTATCTTTATCTTCTTTACTTTGGTATTCCCCAAACTATAAGGTATGGTTGTAATGAGCTAAGATGGGTAGAGTTTGGTGTGGGTGATGAAAGAATCTGGTTAAAACTGTTTGGCTGCAACAAAGGTGAATGGAGCACATGAAGGGATGGGAATTAAGCCTTTAGTGGTTAAAACAAGCAACGCCTAACATCGTCTCAATGAGTTCATTCATAGGTGATAACAAGCACATGGTATCTATAAAAGAGAATAATTCTTAGCATTCAATCAAACAAAAGTAATGAGATCATTTGAAGTGAAATTGATAGAAAAAGATAGGATTCGAAACACTTTAAACCCTCTCAAAGAAGTAAATAGTCTCAAAATAGCTCACTAGGGTAGTCTCCACTATTCTTCTTCCAGAATTTGAGCATGATACTTTAACCATAATGAATCGAAGAGTACTAGCTTTGTGAAAAAAAAAATTATGATACGAAACATTTTCTTGACAACACCGTAGTCATGATTGTAAACATAGCCCTCATATACATTCACATTAGTAAGCAAAAGCAAACTTTAGCCAAACTAAAAACAAACAGAAAATTTGATCCAACACCCCCAAACCTAAACTAAGCATTGTCCTTGATGTGTAAAAAATGAATGGAATGTAGCAATGCAGTAAGGCAGAGTAAGCATGGAATGAAATAAAACAAATACTAAAAGACACAAAATAAAATAAAAGAACACAACCCAACTAGGTTGCCTTCTAGCAAGCACTTTATTTAACGTCTAGGCAAGACATGGTACCATGCTAGATGAACGTCTAGGGTGGCAAAAAATTAAGATACCTCCGAACCTTGGTCAGAAGAAGTGGTTTCTTTCGAGAGACTTTGAATATGGTGCATTGAATTTTCACAAGAACTCGATTGTGATGGCATTTTCGTCTCTCCTTGTGAATAAAATGCGAGACCATATCCTCTTCCTTTGTTTGAGATGGCAGCAAGGTCTCATTATCTAACTTCAATTCTTTTTCCTCTTGAAATGGTAGCAAATCATCTTCCAAAGACTCCAAATATGGCACCTGAAAAGATGTAAAACAACATGGAGAATCCGACACAGATTTTGAATAACATTAAATTGAATTAGAAGATTAAGGAAGAGCTTTAAACACTATGTCTGGCACAATTTCTCCAAGCACATCTATGGGTGGCTCATCATGCTTTTGTTTGACAAATCTCCCTGGAAAAGGAATTGATGGAACATATGGCTTGGGAGGAGTGTAAGGCTCTTCATCTTCGTAAAACTTAAGAAACTCATGAAAATATGCACATCAAGCTTCCTTTGGCTGTTCACTTAAAGCTTGGACAATCTGACCCACTTGAATTTCCAACTTAGTTCGTGCCATGGAGTGGTTCTAAATAATGCTACTCGTTGATTGTTGAAATTGCAAATTGTTTTGAGCAAGCATCTTCAAAGTGTCCTCCAAAGTAGTGTCAAAGGATTCATGTTGTGATGGAAATGCTTGATTTAGAGCTTCTATGTTGTTCCAAAAGCCATGATCAGAGCTCCTCCAAGCAGGGTTATATGTGTTTGACAATGGTTGCAGTGGCTCTTGGTTAGAGAAACACATGCGGTGTGAGTGCTCTCAAACAAACATAGGAAACTCATATCTCCTTGGGCATAATTGAAGAGGATGGCTAGTTTTAGCACATAATAGACATTCGCCATACATCTCTCTATACCACCAGAAATCAAACAACCAAAAATGTAAATTAAAAATCTAAACTAAGAAAAGAAAAACAGATAGGGTGTATAAAGCAAGCAATTATAGGGGACTCAAATCAGTTCCCGGCAACGGTTCCAAAATTTTGTTGTATTCCTTTTAAGTGCAAATATAAGAATAGTATAATGTCATAAGTAAGGGTGTCGAAACACATGGACAGATTAGGCCTCTACAATTACTAGCTTTATGTGAACCCTAACTAAACAAAGAAAAGGAAAACTGAATTTAGATTTTTGTTTTGAAAGCTAAAATAAATTAAAATTGCAAGCAAAGACAAAGATGAATGATAGATTGATTCAGAAACGATGGGAATGGAACTAGGAAGATTGATTTTGCCATTACAAGCCAATTCCATGAAAATTAAGTCAAAACGTATTCAACTCTCCAATCTGCAACTAGGGTTCGTTTTACTTATTTATGATCATCCATGTGATGTGTGGTTGTGATCAAGTACTCCTAATCTACAACCTAGTTGTGATGTTCAACTTAGATTACTAATTAAGAATCCATTATTAAGAACAAGAAAACTTCAAAGAACAAAAGAAATCACATGGCTGGATGTTTGCATAGCGTTTCTTCATTCATT
Organism: Malus fusca; assembly: GCA_035220775.1. Lineage (NCBI taxonomy): Eukaryota > Viridiplantae > Streptophyta > Magnoliopsida > Rosales > Rosaceae > Malus > Malus fusca. The sequence goes on from CM069069.1 coordinate 30,605,203, forward strand.
CACATGTCTACAAAGATTAAGCTGGATGTGTACTATAACCTTGATCAAATAATTCATAAGCAGCCCTAATGGTGATCAAACATTAAGATTAACAAACAAATTAAATAATATAACCAGCGAATGAAACAAGAAAACAGATTGGTAACTTGAATACTTTAACTTAATAATATAGAGTAGTTTTGCAAGACTACATCGAAATCCCTAGCTATGAACTTAATTAGACAACATGATTACAGAATATATAAATATCAAGAACAACACGAGTGAAATAAAAGTTCATAGAAGAAACCCACTTGAAGCAATTATGATGTTGGACTTCTCCAGGAACAGCGCAGCTACGTGGTTTCTTTAGTGACAACGGATGGTGAATGGAAATGGGGTTTTTGTTTCTGGAAAAAAAAAATCAAAGAAAGAGAAGAGAGAGAGCTTTAGGCGTCCACAAGAGGAAGCTTGTGTAAAAGTGGCTGAAAAACTGGGTTTTATAATGTTAAAGAGGCTGTTATAGAATGCCAAGACTCCCAGTAATGGAGCATTTATTTCAGACGTTTTTTTGCCGTTATTGGTCTCTTAAAGGGCCATATTCATCATTATATTCAGTTGTACACTTTGAATCTCTCTCTACATCAGAATTCTTATGCATTTCTCTACTTTCAGCATCATTTTGCCTCATTTCAAATGGACTTTAAAATACAATTAACTCCACATTAAAACAAAAGAGGGTAAAACGCAACTAATTTAACTCAAAAATATCGCAAAGAGACTAGGAATGGATAGTATAAATGTATGAAATATATGAGTTACCACTTCTCTGTCACTTTCTGTTTCTGGATTTAAATATTATGGGGTGTTTGTGGATGATTTTTCTTGCTATACTTGGTTTTATACATTATGGTTGAATCTGATGTTTTCACTATGTTTGTTACCTTTAAAAATTTTGGTTGAAAATATGTTTAATGTCAAGATTAAAGCTTTACAATCAAATGTGTAGATTAAAATTTGATTTTCCAATCATAAATATGTTAAGACCATGGTTTTAGTATGAAAAGTTCATATACCAGGGTAGCATTAATTTGGACTCGTATATCATGCATGCCATAATTGACATTCGGCACTAAGTTTTTATTCAACGAGAAATACATTAGGTATGACTCTATGAGAGAAACGGTCGGTGGATCAACAGTGAGCCATTCAACTAGAGGTCTATTCATAGTTTGTATCAGTTTTCATTCCAATGAAGTAAGAGATCCACTCAAGGACAATCGATTTGGTCGCCGCTATTGATCTCTAATTGAAGGAGGCAGGTGGTTTAACTGTAGCGGCCTGCTGGCGGTTATTTCTGTGGACCAGTCCAGCCTTGAGAGGATCTATGGGTAAGAGCTACAATGTTATCTCATTTTCAGAATTCGCAATACAGACAGACAGTGCACTCTTTCAATGAACAATTGAAGATAATAATGCATTGGTGGAAAATCTTTTGGTAAATTTATTCTGCTTTGCATATTTCTGTTGTACAACATATCGAATGCAAATAACACTAAATGAAATGAAAACAGAAAGTCCATTTGTTCAGGCATTGCATACAATCGGAATCCCTAGCTCACAACTACCAAAAGTCACATATTTTGGTACAACACACAACTTTCACAAGCTAACCAAGATACTACACAATCCTAGAAAAAAAGTAAAAAAAATATGGCATAAAAACACAACAATAAGATAAATATATAACTCATTTCTCTACCTACTTTCACCACTTGGACTAATCCGATGGCTTATGACATGCGATCTTCGTTCATTCATCTACGTACGTCTCGGGTGGGAAACCCCATATCAAATGCACACTTCGCATTGAATGCAAATGCAGCTTCACCGGAGGGGAAAATTCCTCTTCCAAATGAGTCATAATAGAGGACAACATACTTGTAGAAATAGGATACCAAGTTACATTTTCTATTTCGTATATTTGAAGTTTGACCAATGTTTCAACTAAGGAGATGTAATATATTTTCAATTTTGTATGTTTGAATAACATTTCTATTAAGGAGATGTAAGTTTAAATTTTACAAATAAAGAAGGGCATGTAGTTTGCATAACATAAGGACAATCAATCAAAAATATTTGAACAACCCTACTTCTTTTCGCTCAATTTTTAACCCAAGAAAAAAAATCTCTCTTCTATTTGTTTTGAACAAATAGTAGAAAACATGGCAAGTTTGTTAATTTTGATTATATTTTGAGCAATTTTTTGTGTCCAGATAATTTTTTTTTTCTATAGCTGTACATAACTAATTAGTGTTAGGTTAAGCATACTTTGCTGAAATGTTTCAAACTGTTTGGTTGATGCAGTTACCAAAGTCATCCAGGAACTAATTCCCAGCAACCAAATCCAATGACCCCATAACCAGTGGATTGAAAGACATGGAGAGGCAAAAGATAGACCGAAATTAGAAGTCCCTCCTCCAAAATGACCTTTGTTGCGATCTTGGGTATCTAGTAGTCCAAATAGCCAGATTCATGAGGGACTTACATTCTGTGAGCTCTCATGGGACATCATGAAACCGATTTGCTTGTAGACTACGTTAATGTCATCATGGCATGATAGGCCCTCTTATTGAAGACCTCAAAAGACCAGTTTCAAATTAAGAAAAAGCACATACTCAAGAATTTTGATGTTGGAAAGTATGACGAGCTTCGGAAAGCTTGTTCTATCATCAGAATTGACCTGATAAACTATTTGACTATCCTTCTTTCAACCCTGAACCGTTCTTTGTACATTTGTTTAATTTCCTCCAAAATCTTAATAAATTATTTATCTTCTTTTATTGTGGACTCCATAGTACACATCAATTGCTCGAAAATTTCAATCAAATGTGTAGATTAAAATTTGATTTTCCAATTACAAATATGTTAAGACCATGGTTTTAGTATGAAAAATTCTAACATTAATTTGGACTCTTATATCATGCATGCCAACACAATTGACATTCGGCACTAATTTTTCGTTCAACGAGAAATGTATTAGGTATGACTCTATGAGAGAAACGGCCGCTGGATCAATGGTGAACTGTTCAACCAGGGGTCTATCCATAATTTGTGTCAGTTCCCGTTCCAATGAAGTAAGAGATCCCTTCGGTCACCGCTATTGGTCTCTAGTCGAGGGAGGCAGGTGGTTTAACTGTAGCCTCTAGTGGTGATTTCAGTGTACCAGTCTAGCTTGTTAAGAGAGAGAACTCGTGGGTAGGAACTATTATGTTGTCTCGTTTTCGGAATTCGCATTAGAGACAGACAATGCACTCTTCGAGGAACAATTGAAGATAAAAATGCATTGGTGGGAAATCTTTTGGTACATTTATTCTGTTTTGCATATTTCTATTGCACAAAATATCGAATGCAAATAACACTACATGAAATGAAAACATAAAATCCATTTGTTCAGGCATTACATACAACTGGAATCCGTAGAAAAGTCACATATTTTGGCACAACACACAACTTTCACAACTTCAGCTAACTAAGATAATACACAACCTTAGAAAAAAGTTTTAAAAAAAATTGCATAAAAAACACAACATTAAGATAAATATATAACTCTGAACTCATTTCTCTACCTACTTTCACCACTTGGAATAATCCGAGGGCTTATTGATAGGAGCATATTTATACGACTTAATTAGCTTGTTTTCTTGCATTTTCATAGTTAGAATGTGTTTATTATAGTGATTTAAGCTATTTTCGTGTGTTTGTAGGTCAAAATGACAAAGTTGGCAAGAAAGTGCAATTTGGAGAATTTTAGAGCAGTTTTGGGCATCAAATGGATAGCTTATGAGTGGAGCAAGGTGGATGGACGTTTTTGAAGTTCAAGAGGCCAGGAATATGATAAGGAGATGAAGAAAATAAATTCAAGACAAAGAAGATAAGGAATCAGCTCAAAAGAAGGAAACATTATCCAAAACCTTATCCAACCTTATCTTATCCAAACTAGTCTTATCTTATCTTATCCTATCCTAATCTTATCATACCTTAAATCCAGCTGCAAGGGGACCTAAATATCTAATTTCTAGAAGCTATTTCTAGAAGCACTCCCTTCTAGAAGTCCCAATTTCTGCCACAAAACATATTGCTTCTAGAAACCCTAAAAACACGGCGCCTCCTTCCTTCTAGAAGGCCTTTGCCTTGCCTTGCAATCCATTCCCTTTCCCTCCAATTCCTGCCGCACCTCCTTACCCTTTTCTCTCTTGGATTCTGATTTAATTAGTATATTTCCTTGTGGATTTGGATTGTGTAAAGCCTTTTCAGAAATTAATTAGCTTGTGACCCTTTTCTTGAGGCCCAAGCCTTGTGCAGCACCCTAGGGCCCTAATCCTTTATTTCTACTAATTTCTAACCCTAGTCTGATTTCCCTAAGGTTTGTCGTGCATATATATATATATATATATGTTTTCAATCACAATTTCGTACCACCACCGCCCATATAATTCTACACCACAATCCACACCAATTCCCCAGAAATTCATCAAGTGCCACAACAAGGAAGGGAAGGAGAAGAGGAGCCTTGTGTCGTGCCATCCTTCAAGGGATTGTGTCGCAAGTCACCTACAACCATTGGAGATTTTCAGAGTTCTTTCTTCCCTCGTTTTGTTTCCATGTTTATTTTACTTTGCTTTTCAATTATTATGAAAATGTGGAACTAATTCATTTTTAGTTAGAAGTGAATTTGAAGCCATGATTATATGTTTTATATGAATTGATTACATCCAGTTATTGTTTCTTGAGTCTTGAATGTGATTTGCTTATTTGAGTTATCAAAACTTGTTTATGTATGTTGATTGAGGATGCATACTTAATTTGCATGCATGAACTTGATGCTAGAGTATAAGGGAGTTTCACCTAATCGTTATGAACTTATATTCACAAGTGGTAAAAGTCACTAGTCATGATTGTGTTAAGTAAATCCTAGGCAGAAGTATCATGTTTTTCATAGTTACGAATGCATCGTCAATACTTATGGTTTTCAAAGAACTTAATGATCTTTGATATGTCTTTCTATCATGCTTTTCATATTTAGGGAACTTGAGAAGGATAATTTGGTTGCAATGCGTATTCCATCCAATTCAATGAATTAAGGAAAATCTGATGGTTAATTTGTGCTATCACGGTTAACTTGGGGTGTTGTCATTCATAGTTTAAAGGAATAAAAAATGGAAATTGGTTTGTATGAATATATCATGTGTGGAGAAGGATCCCCTGGCTAAGTTTTCACCATTCAAATCACCTAATTTACTTTGTTTTGCAATCTGTTTAGTTTAGTTAAATTTCGTCCAAATCAATCCCCCTTTTAATTAAGTGTTTTAGATTAGTTAGAAAAGTGTTTAAATCTGTCCAATTTAGTGTTTTGGGTCTTACTAGTCTTAAATTCGTCCAAATAACTCCCTAGAGTCTGTTTTGAGTTTATTTACTAGTATTTTGCTGTTTAGAGTCTATTTAGTGTGTTTTGAGTTTTTAGTGTCTAGTTGAGTGTTTCTAAGTCTAGTTTGGTGTTTCTTAGTCATATTTGTGTAGATTAGCATAATCCTCGGTTTAGAACGATCTCTACTTACATCTTTGCTACAATTGTCAACAATAGGGTTTAATTTGTGTGTCAAGTTAATTTTCACATCACTTATGACATGCCAGCTTCATTCATTCATCTACGTACTTCTCGAGTGGAAACCCCATTTGTCAAATGCACACTTCGCATTGATATGCGGATGCATCTTCAGCGGTAGGGGAAAATTCAATCTGAAACCTCTTCAAACTTTCGAAAGAAATGCTTGGTAACAAAAAAAAGTCCAGTTGGTGACTAACTTGGTAACAATACTTAGTAGAATGATTTTGTTTATTTTCTTAAGCTAACCAAATATCACAATACTTGGTAGTGATGGATTTTCCACCCTATTTGGTGGTTCTCTTCTTTGTTTATCCAGTGTAAATCTAGCCTCCCACTTCAGTCACCTCCTCCTTTCATCTCTTTATCCATCTTTCCATTTCCCACCTCCCGATTTAGCTTTTGCGCCTTTATTTTCCCCAATTTGATAAAACGCATCCTTACTATTCCCCCCAACAGTCACCGTTTTCCCCTTTCACCTACATCACATCTTCGATGTTAGATGGATATTGGTTGCAAGGTCTTGGGAGTTGAGGATCTTTTTCGGTCCATTGTTTGACCAAAAGAGTTTGTGTTGGTTCGCCCCAATCCTCACATGGCCTATTTCTGGACCTGCGTTCTGATGATTACTATGTTGAGCTTTGTGGCCGCGGCAGCTGCTAGTTCGCGAAGTTATCTCAACTTCTACTTGTAATTATTGTCGAGTCTCTTTCAAATTAGTTACTACTTGGGCTTTCTAATGTTTGTTTTTGCAATGAAATGTTGCTTTGACCAAATGAAAAAAAATATACATCACAATATCATACTTGCTAGACAATGACACATTCCATTGGCTCTTTGTAGTTTAGTTTAGTCGACTCACATTTCCTAAACAACAATCTTTGTCAATTTAATGACTAATGCAAATTAGAATGTTGAAGGGTTGATGATGGAGTTGGGGTGAGCCAAAGAGGTTCATACATAAATATCGGATAAGAAAATTGAACCATCGTAGAAAATAAAAACCGACTGAATTTTGAACACAAAAATCAGGTCTTTTATATCCTATTTAATATTGAAAATTCAAATGGTAACTTCAGAAGATTGGTGTCACATCCCGGCCCGGGGTCCACCACATCCCGGGCCCGCTCCACCACCGTAGCACGATATTGTCCGCTTAGGGCCCGGACTACGCCCTCACAGTTTTGTTTCTGGGAACTCACACGAGAACTTCCCAGTGGGTCACCCATCCTAGGAGTGCGCTCGCGCGCTACTCGCTTAACTTCGAAGTTCCCATGGAACCCGAAGCCAGTGAGCTCCCAAAATGCCTCGTGCTAGGTAGAGATGGGAATATACATATAAGGCTTACAGGATCCACACCCCTGGGCGATGTGGGATCTTACAATCCACCCCCCTTAAGGGCCCGACGACCTCGTCGGCACACCACGGCCAGGGTTAGACTCTAATACCAAATTGTCACATCCCGGCCCGGGGTCCACCACATCCCGGGCCCGCTCCACCACCGTAGCACGATATTGTCCGCTTTGGGCCCCGACAACGCCCTCACAGTTTTGTTTCTAGGAACTCACACGAGAACTTCCCAGTGGATCACCCATCCTGGGAGTACTCTCGCGCGCTACTCGCTAAACTTCGGAGTTCCCATGGAACCCGAAGCCAGTGAGCTCCCAAAAAGCCTCGTGTGATTGTAAGATCCCACATCGCCCAAGGAAGTGATCCTTATATGTATATTCTCATCCCTACCTAGCACAAGGCCTTTTGGGAGCTCACTGGTTTCGGAGTTCATCGGAACTCCGAAGTTAAGCGAGTAGCACATGAGGTCACTCCTATGATGGGTGACCCACTGGGAAGTTCTCTTGTGAGTTAGGCCTGGGCACGGTTCGGTACCGAGGTAGTACCGAAACAGAACCAGTAGCAAAATTTCGGTACGGTTCGATACGGTATGAATAGTTGTACCGACTTAGTACTGAACCTACTAGGTTCGGTTCGGTTCGGTCCGGGTATAGGTTCGGTTCGGTTCTGGGCCTTCAAGGAAGAAGGCCTGTTTTAGTGTTTTTCAGTTTTTGTGAAAGAAAAAAAAAGCCCAAATCAGTTTTTGATACAACAAATATAAGCCGAAATCAAATCAGTTTTGGCCCAAAATTACCAAACTGCACAATGCATATCTGAATGATGCAACAAAAAACATAATAATAACAAAGCCCAAATCGGTTCAAAGCCTACATGACTAATCTGACTCAATGAGTTCTCCCTACTTATCTGAGCATACACAAATTGAGTTCTCCCTGCTTCTGCTACATGACTAATCTGAGCATACAAAAAACAATGATATGTTTAGGAGCAGCTATAAACGAATTCAATCCCTTCAACAATTCAATCCGACAACATTAAACATCAAAAAATTCAATCCAACAACATCAAACATGAACAAATTCAATCCAACAACAAAGTTCAAGTAAATGCCTTATGGCATTAGTACAAACCAAAATGAAAAATCAAAGTTCTAAGTCAAAGCCTTATGGCATTAATACAATCCAAATGTAATAGCAAACATCAAACTAAATGCCTTAATAACTAATATGTTCAATTCATATAAAATAAAAGCAATTACCCTTTAGGGGCCTTATGCTTGACACCCTTGGTGGTTAGAGGTTTGTGAGGATTTGAAGGGACCTTTGATTGAGCACCTTTTGAAGCTCAAGGAGGTCGGTTAGAAGCTTGTGAAGCGGATGCTTGAGAAGGCCGGGTAAGAGGTTGTGAAGACGACGCTTGTTGTTCCGGATTATTAATAGAGAGAGAAGAAATGCTTGATGTCAACAACTCTACATAATACAAAAATATACACAACTTATAACACAAAGAATAAAATCTAAAAAATTATAACAAACAAGAACTAAGAAGAGAAATAAGAAATTACCCGCTTCAATACTTTCGTAGAACTCTAAGTGCTCCAACGAAGGTGCATCATCTTCTAAGGTGATAATACCATCACCCCTCATCCAATTATAAGAAACCTTTTAAAAGGTTTGATCTTTAAAGATATACAAAAACCAAAAACCAATAAAAAATAAACAAGTTAAGAAATAAAAAAAAGTACAATCAGAGATTAACCTGTACCATGCAGCTCCAAAGATAAATATAACACCAAACCAAAACATTTCCCTAAAATGTGTAGTTCAAAATATATCATTTCTCAAGGAGATGGCACAGATAATGAGTCTATTCTTGAAAACCTAGTCCTGCATATCAATCGATAGATTCGATACATAATAACTTAATGGGAATGTTGAAGGCTGCATGACTAACAGAGACGAAAATTAATCTGTGAGAAACTACCACCACAAAGAGATGATGCATGTGCTAATTCATGTTCAAAAAACATCTTTCCTACATCGTAATAAGTTACTAAACATGAGTACCATTTAGCACATTTTCCTATCTAGCTAATTCCCACAAGATTTGAGGAAAACAGAGACTATAGTCTGTATGTCTATTTCAACAAAAAATGTGGCACAGTTAATTTCAGATAAGTAAAAACCTATAATGCTGCCAAAGAATCAAAGTACTCCATAAAAGAATTTCAGATAAGCAAAAGTAGAGGACCTATTACAAAGTCCTTTGAACGTATATATGTTGGAAGTATCTACTTCCAACATATGAGAAGATTGGGAAAAGCCGCTAACATATTGCACCTCTTAGCGGCAAATATATGCATATAGCTATAAACTACTACTAGATATATATACGTATATAGCTATACCTATTACATATATATGAAAAATTGAAAACCCAATTTCTAAACAACCAAGAACTCATCCAGAACCAACCAAGAAAAATGCAAGTGCACTAACCAATTCCTACCAACACTGTTCACCAATTGAATCTATGAAAAGTGTAGTCATGAAAAATGCAACTAACAGAGATTAACTACATCAAAACTACAAAATCCAATGGACAAACTCAAAAGCCTCAGCATAATCTTACAATTTCAGAAAAACCCCCAATTCCAATCCCAATTTGAAACCCTAATTTTATAAAATGCAAACAAATTCAAGAGATTGACTTACCATGAGAGAAGACGATGCCACGATGGTTGTGGTGGAGGTGAGACCGTGAGAGAGATTGTAGAGGAGGAGGTGTTGGAAGTATGCCCACAAAGCCACTCATTTGATGTAATAGCTTTTTGGAATACTTAATATGTTAAACTTTTATATGTTTAACGGAAGGGCAATACTTATTGTTAATCACTATTTATTGAATCATGTGTTTAATCAATAAGAGAATCCAAGGGATGTATTTGACATAAGAGATAAGTGATCTAATGAGTTAGATTAAGGAGACCTTTCTCTTATGTTCATTCCTAAAACGTTCCTAGCCATAGGATTGCCAATTGGGCATTGACAATCCAATAAGGTTAGTATGTGTTATGTTGACTCAAACGTGAGTATGAACTAGTCTCAAGTCATTTGGTGTTGGACACTAAGACAAACACATAGGTGCTCGAAAGAGTGATCGAGTACACTGAACTGCGATTAATGAGAGTTCAAACATACATGTCATGTACGAACTCTAAGGTTACAATATGCAAAGTAGTCCTTAGACCTGAGGCATCATAGATGTCTAATGGTTAGGTCCTTGATCTTTGATCATGACAAAGGCATTCCCTCGGATTGTCCACGGCATTGTTGGGGTCATGTGATCTAGTCATGTAGGCATATGAATGCACAACAAGGGATCTCTAACCTTCCATGGTGGAAGGAGTATACTCTAAAATATGATTCTAAAGTCTTTGGCCAAAGCAAATGAATATGACTAAGGAAGATGTTCCAAATCATATTCAAGGGAATCATATAAGAAAGTATCACATTGGATAGTAGACATGAAACAAACTATCACTTAAAACAATGTGGTTAAGAGTATTGTATTAGAGAAGGACCGTATTGCATTGTAATTGTAACTGGATAGGTTCTCCAACCAATTCTACTTAGCTTGGGTAACCATGACATACTGCTAGGTGTCACTCATGGTTTGTGGAAGCCCTATTGATTAGCAAACACTAATCATCAAAAAGGGAGAATTGAAATGTGGTTTCAATTCACAATCGATAGTTAAGAGTAACATCGCCCACTGCCTCGCTAATTGGAACCTAATGGATCGCACACCAAATAAGGATATATGTGAAGCAATTAAATGAAATGGATAAGCAATTAAATGGTTTAATTGAAGAATGGTCAAGATTAATTAATTAGTTAATTAATTATACGAAATGTTCGTATTGGGCTTTTAAGTTGGTTTTAGGGCTTCGGGGCCCAAAAGTGTTTTGGTCCACAAGGCCCATTATGTTTAAGTTGTATGACAACTAAAACAAAATGGGCAATAAGCCCAATAACCATATAGGCCAACCATTTAGGGTGAGGGTATGCAAGTTTGCTTAATTGCAAGTTTGCCACTCACCTAAGAAATGAAGTATAAATTCATCTTTATAGCTTTGTTTTCAATTAGGGTTTTCTAAGCTACTTGGGGATAGTTATCTAGCAAATTTACTTCCCTAAGTGATCCATTTTCATTCTCACAAATTACATCCTTGGTGAAGAGACATAGAGACATCAAACTTTTGGTGTTTTGGAGAACTAATCCTCAAATCCTCAAAGAAGCAAAGGAGCACTAAAAGGAGGGAAATCACAAGGAAGATCCAAGGAGCAAGGAGGTGACTTGAAGGCCCTCCACTTGGGTGAATCCCTTGTGTAATCAAGGATGAGCTTCAAGGGTAAAGAATCTCTAAATTCTTCATATTCTTTAATGTTGTTAAAGAGTCTTTTGATTCACCATATACTAGGCTTTGAAAGTCATGGGTTTCATGAATTGTTTTTGGATGCATGCCTACTTTAAAGAGTTAATTGTTAGCATATGTATTCAAATGTTCATACATGTTCTTAGCTAGGACAAAATTTTTCCTTCAAGTGGTATCAAGAGCCTAGGTCTAGTGTATGGTGGATCCTTTTGGGTTTTGTGATTTTCATGTTTTATGATTTAAATGTTGTAAATGTTACAAGCTTTGTTCTTGCTTTGAATATAAATTTTGCTAGAAAATTTAGCATCTCAAATGTTGTAGATGTATTTCATTTAAGCATGAATATTGGAACTAAAAATTTGGTGCCATGTATTTTGAGTTTTCATAAGTGTTCTTCAATGTTCTTGGAGTTCTTGCCAAGAACAAAAAGTTTTGAAGTTTTGATTCAAAAAGTTTTATGTTTTTACATAAAGTTTTGATTTAATTTTAGTGGGTGATGGTTAATGATTAAGTAATTTTAATGGGAGACAAACTTTGTTTTAAAGAATGACATAAATCATTTCATACAAAATTTTATTTCATCTTTACCTCACCTAACATAACCCACTTACAAAACTTTGTATAAAATTTGAATTTTACCAATAAAAACCACTTATGGCAGGCCACCCTATTAAATAGGGTATTTTTGGGTGTTTTGTGCACTTACATAAAGTTTTGATACTTTTGTGTATTTGCATTTTGGCCCAAAAGTTTACGTTTTTACGTTAAGGTCCAAAAACTTTAAAGGACAAATTGTTTTGCTCCTTTAATGATGTTTTTGACATTATTAAAAATGTTTGGGTTCTAAGTTGTAATTACATGAAGTTGTGGACTCTTGTGTTTTTACAAAGTGACCCCAAAAGTTTTTGTTTTTAGAAAATGGCCCAAATTAGATGAGAACAAAATGGTTTGTCTCTTTAAATGAGAATTGGATTTTCATTTTATTTAGTTTCATTTAAATCAATTCTATGGATCCGAAAACCAATTGTTTTAAAGTTGTTTTCTTAATTAAATGTGTTTGATTAAGAGAAGGGTGATTATGAACCAAATGCCTCGATAATTGAGCTATGTGATTGGCCGCTTTACATTATGAATGTTTGGGCTTGGTAGTGTAGATTTGAATGTAATTTGATTAGTTCAAGATTGTTGTAAATGGACATAAGTCCATCATTTATGTTGTAAAAGGGCATAAGCCCTTATTATTATTTCATGTATTCCTTTTGTTTAAATGTATGCAAAATGGAATAGTTGGGTCCAACGCCCAATAGGAAATAACGGTTTAATTGGATTAAACGCGTAACTAAAATCAACAACTACATACCTTAGACCCAAGGTCCAACACAAGGCTCGTGTTGGATCAAATCAAACGGTTCATAATCATCCTAAAACCTAATATGACTATATAGTCCATATGAGGATGCAAAGCATTCGTTAGTAGTTCCATATAGTCTCGCTTGTTTCAACGAAACAGTGGGAGTATTATATACTACTAATTCATATAAACTTGGACCAATGGTTGTGATAGGCCCAAGTTCTTTTAATGTGATTAAAATGTTTTGATGTAGCCCAACGATATTCCCTCAAACAAATATTTAAGTTGATAAGCGAGAGATGTTTAGAATATCTCTTCGTAGGCCTTCCACCGTGGTGGGTTCCAAGCGTTTGTGACTCATGCACCGGCTTCACCCTATCATGGGGGAGTACAAAGCATGTGCTTATATCCAGGAGGAATCCATATACATATGATGAGGTGAGTGTAGGCAACGAGGATAGCCAACATCGTATCATCGTGAGGCTATTCTTAAACCCCTTCACGAACTAAGCATGGTGGGAATAACTTAAACTAAGTGCAATGGTGCCAACATCGTATCATCGTGAGGCAACATTCTCTAGAGGCCAAACGCGATGGGTAATTACAAAAGGTTGTAAATGAATAATGCGTTATTCTCTCATCATTATTTTTGCTAACCAATATCGTATCATCGTGAGGTGGGCTTGGTAATGGTGAGTCTCCCATAACCCACTAAGAGTTCAATATAACTCTCGAATTCTATTGAGGGATGTGGAATTTGCCAAAAATGGTGGGTGATACTATTTGATTAAAAGACCCAATCAAAATAGTTTTAAACAACAATGCTAATTTGATTTCTGTTATGTTATGTAGTGAACGACATGCCTAAAATTATACCCACCATTATACTTGACAAAAAGGGCCTAAAGGGCCAACGTTTCCTTGCTTGGTATCGCCACATTGAGAATGTCTCAAAGGTGAAAAACATATTGTATGTACTTAAGCAATCCCCTCCTCATGTACCTCCTACGAAACTAGCTTCAAAGGAGGAGTGTCAAAATTATGTTAGACACTATGAGGATGACTTACAAGCCAAATGCTTAATCCTCACTTCACTTAGTGAGGAGCTTATGAAGCTACATAAGCACATGGACACTTCTTGTGCCATGGTTGAAAGTTTGCATAAGATGCATGACATTGAGACTAGTAATGTACGATTCTCAAATATTTGTAGTCTAATGAATGCCAAAATGGCAAAGGGGACATCGGTCCATAAACATGGACAAAAGATGGAAAGGATCTTTCAAGATCTTCAAAGTTTAGGAACTTCCATCGATGGGAAAATGGCCCAAGACTTTTTCCTTGCATCTCTCTCGGATGATTTCACTAAGTTTATCGTAAACTATAAAGTGAATAGATTCGATCATTCTTTGAAAGAGATGATTGACATGTGCTGTAAATTTGAAAAAGGTTTCAAAAAGGACAGTGGGAGTGAGAATGCAATGATAAGGAAAAGGTTGCGTAAGAAGAAGGCAAAGAAATCCAAAGGAACATGCTTTCATTGTGGAAAGGATGAACGTTGGAAGAAGAAATACAGGGTGCGCATTGCGAGCCTTATGACACGGACTTTTGAAGAGACTATTTCTGTCATAGAGAGTGCTTTTACAGTGAGCTCCAATTCCTGGATATTTGATTCAGGCGCTAGTCAACATATCTGTAATACGTTGCAGGGACTAACAGGGAGCAGATCACTGCGCAATGAGGAGATGGTTGTGCGAGTTGGGAACGGCACTAAAATCTCTGCAAAAGCAATAGGCACCTATATGCTTAACCTACCCTCTGGGGAAGTCCTGGAACTTAAAAATTGTTTATATTTTCCTTCATGTATAAAGAATTTGATTTCCATCTCTAAGCTTTTACGAGATGGGCACTCAGTGTTGTTTGACAAAATGAGTTGCACTTTATACTTGAACGGTCGTATTATCTCTCATGGTAATATGATAGAGGGACTTTTTCACCTAGAGACGAATAGTGGGATGCACTGTATTGAAAGCGGGAATACCTCAAAACCCAAAAGGGCTAGAGTAGAAGTTAACCAAGAAAAGATGTGGCATCTTAAACTTGGACATGTGAACCTTGATAAGATTCGCAAGATGTCGAAAGACGGATATTTCCACCCATTAGGTAATGACCGGATGGGTACTTGTGAATGTTGCTTGAAAGGGAAGATGACCAAATCTCCATTTACTGGAAAAGGAGAGCGTGCCACTGAAATTCTAGGGTTAATCCACACTGACGTATGTGGACCTATGTCTACTACGTCGAGAGAAGGCTTCTCATACTATATCACATTCACCGACGATCACTCTCGGTTTGGCTATGTATATCTTATGAAGTACAAGTCAGAATCCTTTGAAAGGTTCAAAGAATTCAAGAATGAAGTTGAGAAGCAAACTGGGAAACAGATAAAAATCCTAAGATCGGATCGAGGGGGTGAATATCTGAGTAATGAGTTCCTAGATTATCTCAAAGAGTGTGGAATAATATCACAGTGGACTCCACCGGGAACTCCACAACTTAATGGAGTTTCTGAAAGGAGAAATCGAACCTTGATGAACATGGTTCGTTCTATGATGAGTTCCGCTGATCTACCAGTAACATTCTGGGGATACGCTCTATATACAGCAGCTTACTTGCTTAATAGAGTACCTTCCAAATCAGTTTCACAAACACCCTATGAGATATGGCATGGAAGAAAGCCAAGTCTTAATCATATTAAGATTTGGGGTTGTGAAGCATATGTCAAGAAGCTTGAGGCTACTAAGCTTGAAGCGAGATCAGTAAGATGCTATTTTGTGGGATATCCTAAAGAAACTATGGGATATGAGTTCTACCATCCTGACGACCAGAAAGTCTTTGTCGCCAGAACTGCTAAGTTTCTAGAGGACGAATTTGTTCTCAAAGGAACTATAAGCAAACAGATGGAAATTAATGAGATTAATAATGAACCACAAACAAGCACTCGACATATTGACAACCCTGTTCCTGAACCCCTAGCTCCACGTAGATCTGAACGGGTTAGTAAGCCACCTATGAGGTTTGGCTTAAAAAAATGACTTTGATGAATTGTACCTTTTAGGTGACAATGAAACAAAGGAGGACCCTAGGGACTACACTGAAGCAATGTCCGACATTGATTCAAAGAGATGGCAAATGAACGTGAAGACGGCCTTTCTGAACGGCTACCTACAGGAAGAGCTCTATATGACTCAACCCGAAGGTTTCGTGTCCGAGTCTGAAGAGACTAAGGCATGCAAGCTTCAAAGGTCCATTTATGGACTTAAGCAAGCCTCCAGGAGCTGGAACATTCGTTTCGATACTGAAATCAAAACGTTTGGTTTTACTCAAAATGAAGACGACAATTGTGTTTATCAAAAAGTCGTTGGGGATGCAGTAGTATTCCTAGTGTTATATGTAGATGACATATTACTATTCGGGAATGACACTGCAGTACTTTCTTCTGTAAAAGTGTGGTTGTCTAAAACCTTCCACATGAAAGATTTAGGAGATGCATCTTATGTACTTGGGATAAAACTCTATCGTGATAGATCCAGAAAATTAATTGGATTATCCCAATCGATGTACATTGATAAGGTGCTAAGTAGGTTCCAGATGGAACAATCTAAGAAAGGTTTTCTTCCTGTGAGACATGGAATTCACCTTTCTAAGTCCATGGGACCTAAGACTCCTGAAGAGATACGGCTAAATGAATGAAATTCCTTATGCTTCCGCCATAGGGAGTCTCATGTATGCCATGATATGCACAAGGCCTGATATCGCATATGCTGTGAGCATTACTAGTCGATATCAATCTAACCCAGGATCAGAACACTGGGCAGCTGTCAAGGCGGTCCTTAAGTACTTAAGAAGAACTAAGGACATGTTCCTCGTTTATGGAGGAGCATCAGAGTTGCGAGTGGAAGCTTATACAGACGCAGATTTCCAATCTGACGTCGATGATAGAAGTTCCAACTCCGGATATGTATTCACTCTGAATGGTGGGGCTGTCAGTTGGAAAAGCAAGAAACAAAGTGTAATTGCTGATTCCACGACAGAGGCTGAATATGTCGCTGCAGCTGAAGCCGGCAAAGAAGCGTTCTGGATGAAGAAGTTCATTACTGAACTTGGAGTGGTTCCAACCATCACATCACCAGTAACTTTGTACTGTGATAATAGTGGGGCGATAGCTCAAGCCAAGGAACCCAGGGCTCATCAAAAGAACAAGCATTTTGATAGGCGCTTTAATATCATTAGAAGATATGCTGCCGAGGGGAAAGTCAACATCCTCAAAGTTGCTTCAGCCGATAATGTAGCAGATCCACTGACAAAGCCAATGACTCAAATCCAGCTTGATCGTCATATGGATAAGATGGGTATTAGATACATGGGAGGATGGCTTTGAGTGCAAGTGAGAGATTGTTGGAAGTATGCCCACAAAGCCACTCATTTGATGTAATAGCTTTTTGGAATACTTAATATGTTAAACTTTTATATGTTTAACGGAAGGGCAATACTTATTGTTAATCACTATTTATTGAATCATGTGTTTAATCAATAAGAGAATCCAAGGGATGTATTTGACATAAGAGATAAGTGATCTAATGAGTTAGATTAAGGAGACCTTTCTCTTATGTTCATTCCTAAAACGTTCCTAGCCATAGGATTGCCAATTGGGCATTGACAATCCAATAAGGTTAGTATGTGTTATGTTGACTCAAACGTGAGTATGAACTAGTCTCAAGTCATTTGGTGTTGGACACTAAGACAAACACATAGGTGCTCGAAAGAGTGATCGAGTACACTGAACTGCGATTAATGAGAGTTCAAACATACATGTCATGTACGAACTCTAAGGTTACAATATGCAAAGTAGTCCTTAGACCTGAGGCATCATAGATGTCTAATGGTTAGGTCCTTGATCTTTGATCATGACAAAGGCATTCCCTCGGATTGTCCACGGCATTGTTGGGGTCATGTGATCTAGTCATGTAGGCATATGAATGCACAACAAGGGATCTCTAACCTTCCATGGTGGAAGGAGTATACTCTAAAATATGATTCTAAAGTCTTTGGCCAAAGCAAATGAATATGACTAAGGAAGATGTTCCAAATCATATTCAAGGGAATCATATAAGAAAGTATCACATTGGATAGTAGACATGAAACAAACTATCACTTAAAACAATGTGGTTAAGAGTATTGTATTAGAGAAGGACCGTATTGCATTGTAATTGTAACTGGATAGGTTCTCCAACCAATTCTACTTAGCTTGGGTAACCATGACATACTGCTAGGTGTCACTCATGGTTTGTGGAAGCCCTATTGATTAGCAAACACTAATCATCAAAAAGGGAGAATTGAAATGTGGTTTCAATTCACAATCGATAGTTAAGAGTAACATCGCCCACTGCCTCGCTAATTGGAACCTAATGGATCGCACACCAAATAAGGATATATGTGAAGCAATTAAATGAAATGGATAAGCAATTAAATGGTTTAATTGAAGAATGGTCAAGATTAATTAATTAGTTAATTAATTATACGAAATGTTCGTATTGGGCTTTTAAGTTGGTTTTAGGGCTTCGGGGCCCAAAAGTGTTTTGGTCCACAAGGCCCATTATGTTTAAGTTGTATGACAACTAAAACAAAATGGGCAATAAGCCCAATAACCATATAGGCCAACCATTTAGGGTGAGGGTATGCAAGTTTGCTTAATTGCAAGTTTGCCACTCACCTAAGAAATGAAGTATAAATTCATCTTTATAGCTTTGTTTTCAATTAGGGTTTTCTAAGCTACTTGGGGATAGTTATCTAGCAAATTTACTTCCCTAAGTGATCCATTTTCATTCTCACAAATTACATCCTTGGTGAAGAGACATAGAGACATCAAACTTTTGGTGTTTTGGAGAACTAATCCTCAAATCCTCAAAGAAGCAAAGGAGCACTAAAAGGAGGGAAATCACAAGGAAGATCCAAGGAGCAAGGAGGTGACTTGAAGGCCCTCCACTTGGGTGAATCCCTTGTGTAATCAAGGATGAGCTTCAAGGGTAAAGAATCTCTAAATTCTTCATATTCTTTAATGTTGTTAAAGAGTCTTTTGATTCACCATATACTAGGCTTTGAAAGTCATGGGTTTCATGAATTGTTTTTGGATGCATGCCTACTTTAAAGAGTTAATTGTTAGCATATGTATTCAAATGTTCATACATGTTCTTAGCTAGGACAAAATTTTTCCTTCAGGAGGAGTGGTGGACGAACGCACAAAGAGACTGAGAGAGAGACCACCAACCGGAGATACGAGTTTTCTTCGGGTGAGAAGTGAGCTTTCTTACGCAGGGACTCAGGGAGGAGTTCTCTCGTGTGAACAAATCCTTGGGAAACCAATAAAAACAAGCCACGTGGAAAAACAATTTTAATTGAAAAATTGATCGGTACGGTTCTGTACCGAACGTAGAACCGAAACCGAACCGACTACACAAAAAACTGAACCGATTTTGTACCCATACTGAATGAACCGAAAAAAAAAAACCGAACTGACCGGGTTCGGTTCGGTTCTCGGTATTTTTTGCTCAAGCCTAGTGTGAGTTCCCAGAAACAAAACCGTGAGGGTGTGGTCGAGGCCCAAAGCGGACAATATCGTGCTACGGCGGTGAAGCGGGCCCGGGATGTGGTGGACCCCGGGTCGGGATGTGACAATTGGCCCTCCTCTTTCTCCTCTCACCATTTTCCCACCAACCAAACAGAAAGTATTGCAAGAAACTGGGTATGAGCAACCGCCAGTAGGCCTCCACCTGCCCGTCTTTCCCTTTCTAAAGTGCAAAGAAAAGCAAAAATAAATCAGATATTGACAAGGAAAATTTCAAGAATTGCAAGAAGAATAGAGGAAAGTGTTGACCACCCGGCACTTCTCTTAAATTTGTCTCTTTTTCACCATTTGTTTAGTTCTCTCACTTCTCTCACAGAAAATATTTATTGCGTTATGGTCATATTTTGTATAGCTTTCGACAAAAAATATGAATTATTGTCAATTGTTGATGTTTCTTTGTGTTTAGTTCTCTCACTTGTCTCACAAACAATATTTACCGCGTAGCAGCCGGATTTTTGTATAACTTTGGACAAAAATATGAACCATTGTCAATTGTTGACGAACACAACATGGGAGAATGTTGGGTGAAAATTATTTAAAGAAATAATAATAATAATCATTTTTTGTGCTGAAGTCGATGAAGCTTCTTCTTATTTGATGTTCGCATCCCTACGAAAATTTAATAATTTTAATATGGAATATTTAGCAAGATTACGAACAACTAGGGTTTGGTATAAGGCTTGGGTAGACTTGAGCTTGAAATCCAAATCGCATGGCTCACTCCAAACTCCTAAATGCCGAAAATTGTCATTTTGGACCAGATTTAACCTTGACCTAGGCTAGATTAGCCACTCTATACATGCTTCGAGTACTCTATGTTCATCCATGGCAACTACGAATTCATTGCAGATAGCGTATGCAGGGCCGGTCTTGAGATTTTGGAGGTCCTGTGCGAGATTCAAACGGAGACCCTTACAAGGTCTAAATTTTGGTTGTTATATTTTCTTTTATATTTTAAATTTGTTTTCTTGTGTATAAATTGATATAAATAAAAAAGAAGCATGGTTTGATGGCTATGTATCTGCATTCTTTATGTTTTTTTGGTCGAAACTCCTTACTTTTTAAATAGAAAAAGCATGGTGTGGTGGCTATGTACATATCTATCACCGTACACATATCATAATCAGAACAACTCATGCTCCTTATTATGAACTAGTTAAACAAATCACTAGTTATGATATTTGTAGCATCTTATAATGAACTGTAAATTTTTTTTTATTGCATTTTTTCTCACTCTCTAAAGTGGGAATGATTATAATCCCCACTTGGTTGATTGTCGTTAGATTAGTTAGTATTCGAGATTCGTGTCTTAAATCAATTAAACCAAATTAATCTAACAGTAATCAATGGGGCATGAGCATCACCTGCTCACCTCCACTTTAGTGGTGTGAGCAAAGTTGTACTATAATTGTTTTTTATATGGATGACTAAATGATCTTCAAATTGAATGAAAATTAGATGATCCTTAACGGGTGACCAAAAGAATAACCGAATGACATGTATTCGATTAACTGATGTCATATATGGAAATGGGGTTTTTAAAGATTATATCTTCAAACTTTTAAGGATTTTAATTAATTATGATATTCCTAATCATAGATTTATCATCAAAAGTTATCTTTTATAATGATAGAAATTAAACTACAAATATTAAAGAGAAAAGAAAAAATTAATGTGGTTCAAAAAGGGCCCAAAATGGTTCTACTGGGAGTCGAACCCGTGCAAAAGCAACGATTTCCCTAAGGCAACACTATGAATTAATTCACACTCTGCGCTATATGTAGTACATTATAAAGGTTATTAAAATTCAAGAGTCCCCTAAAAATGTGCGATCGCACGCCTAGCACCCTTTCTAGGCCGGCCCTGAGTGTATGCCACCCCGAACAATGCCCATATTCCTTCATGGGTACCACTCTTATATTACGCTCAAGTGCAAAATGATTATTTAATTTCCTCCAAAATGTTAATAATTCATTGTCTTCGGCTATTTATAATTAAGCCCTTCATGCATTAACAATTTATAAATCGAGTGTTTATTTTATAACTATTTACACTATGAGCAGTGGCAGATGCATTGAGGGGCAGGGGGTCAGCTGACCCCCAAATTTCGGTGAACGTCCATGGATACCTTAGGTGTTGACCCTCCGAACTTCGGTGAATATCCATGGATACCTTGGATGCTGCCCTTTTGAAGATTAGAGTTGGCTTCATACATGTCCTCCAACTGTTTGATAAAATGTCTGAAAGAAGAGTGAATGAATTGGTGATCTCAGTGAATAACAAAGCATCATTATTCTTGGACAAACATATTAATGGGATGCAATGATATCAAACATTGTTAGTATGTTCAAGATAAGTGTGGGAGCAGTCTTGGAACATGTTAGTTACCCTCGCAAATGAGGCATTAACAGGTGTGCAGTATGCCTTTCCAAATGACTTCAATAACACCAAGACTCGATGAAATGACGATATGCATGATATTTCCAGTAAAAAAAAAAATTCCTAGATCCGCCACTGACTATGAGGTGGTATTACTAATTCACTACTTATTTATATCACCTTTTATAGATCTTCATTTATATACACTAAAGAATATCAAAACTAGATTTTCAAATTTCATATATTTTTCGTTTCCAATCACAAAAAATGGGAATGCATAAAGTATGGAAGGTATGAGAAGAGAAAACCCAAAAAAAGGGAAAAGAAAGAGAAAATTAATCATAATTGTCTTATGCTGATTATTTTCTCTTGAAATTGTTGAGAGTGTTCTGCATTACCATGGTGCATATACAACCCATGACTGCAGGCAATTGGAATGATATGACATATAACCTTAAATTTATTTCCTCTTAAGACCTTCATCACACAACAAAATTCGTACGCAAGTCATGGCGACTTCGTACATAAATGTAACAAACATTTGGTGTACAACGCTGTATTCCCTTGTCAGAAAACTAAAAATGAAGGATGTATTGTGCTTGTTTTTCTTTTCTTTGGATCCGACAGGGAAAACAAAAATCAAATGCACTGCATTGTGCCACAAAAGAAGCGCCCTACAAGGCTATAACCATAAGAGATTCACTAACATTCTAACAACTCAGCTCTACTCTTTGGCACCGGAAGAACAAATCACTGCATTATGCTTGGACACAAGGGTTAGCGTAGTTGGACCCTTAATTATGCACTATGGAAATTATCAATTCGACTTCATGTTGGCGGCTGCCATGTCCCTGGCCTGAATGTTTGACCAGATCCTGTTGGCTCTGTCGACCTGGAAGAAAAGTTCAACATGTAGAATCATCAATCCAGCAGCCAATCTGGGGGAAAACTAGGGAAAATGAAATTTATCCTAATATACGTCACTATTTAAAATATCTTCTGAGTCTCTTTGTTTATAAATTTCAGAGCAAGGAAATTCACAGATTCCCATCATTATCACATTGTTCATGATTTCAATATGTAAGTAGTGATGCTTGAGCAAACATGCAGATGAGGAATATGGAACATACTCCGGAGCTTCTTTTGCTTTCTTTGCCTCTTTCTCTTTGGAGTTCCTGTGCCATGTTAACATCACAACAATGTAAACATAAAGACATGACATGGCCATAAAGAAATATGAGATATGCGTGACAAAAGAAACTTGAGCAGGGTATAAGTCATGGAGTTATGTTTCTTTGTTTTATTTTCCTTCGGTAATCGTATCAAGATGAAATTTCAAGGAAACATAAATGCTATAATCTCATTAGTAGTGCTTGTTATTTGACTTCATCATTCATAATCCTTGTGTGTTAGCAGACCTACCTCACTCCTTCCGTGGCAACAGATTCTTCCGGATTTACGCCACCTTTGCGAAGAAACAAGGAAGACAAACATCAGAAAGCAAATTAATTTGGCACATTCTACCTCAAAAAAACAAAATTAAGGCAACAAATTTTGATGCTCTGCAGGACCAACAAGGAACAAAGATTCTGCAATCTTTAAATAAAACTCCTTATTCTACAAAACCTAAAAAAATTCATATGTGGCATAATCTGCCTTGACAGAATGCGACAAATGGTTATGCAGGATAAAAACTGAATGATTTTGCATTTTAAAAGAAAGCCTTACGATAAAAATCCACATCCTAAACAACATGTATGTGAGGGTGGGTAGGGTAGAAATGACAAGTTACCTTCAGAAGACCCAGGAAATTGCTGAATGAAACTTTTCAAGTCTGGACCTCCAACTTTATCTATAAACATAGCTCATAATTGTGAATAGTTGTATGAGCATAGGGGTACAGATATCATAAAGGTTCCAGTAAGAAGCTGACCGGTGTTGATGACTTTGCGCGTACTGCCTTCTCTTGCTTTCCTTTCCTCTTCTTCTTTCTTTAGAACTTTGAGAAATAAAAAACAAATAAATAATATATGTTTCTTAAAATCTCTGTATCAAATAGAAAACTGAAAGTAAAGCCAATCCAATTTCCCACTGAAGCTTTCAAGATGTCATAATAAGAAGAAAAACTTGTTTGTCCTTCAAGAAAATGCATCAACAACGGGATTCATTGAATAAAATCTAGAAAGAACTTAAAGCTGATTTAAATCGACATATCAAAATTTTATGCCAGATCCCAATTTGGATCTGCATAAATATTTCAAAGATACAGAGAACAGTCCATTAAGAGTAATCTCTTGACTAAGATGATACCAGCTATCTGGGTTAAATTACATAAGAAATGAAAGTAAGATAACTTCTTTCTTGCCACTATTGGCAGCATTCAAGTATTTACCACTAAGAGGCCTATTTTAAGGCTGGTGAGGGCTAGTCTTATACTAGTAGCCACTATTTTTGGCTGTGTAGATGTCTCTCTTTCATTCTCTATATCTCTTCTCTTATCTCAGAAATTTATGACAAAGACATCTACGTTAATATGCAACTATTGCATGCCTTGATTCACTTATCCTACATTTTGATTGAAATTCCTACAGAAGTCACAAGTTCAGTAATGATATTGTAATAAAAACTTCTTAGCAAAGAGAGCCAGAAAGTAGTAGAAGCAACCAGAAAGTAATGATAGAGATGGCACATACGAGCAACATTCTGCCGGACACGTTCACGTCTAGCTTCCAATTCTGCCAGTTCCTGAGGAATAGAAAAGATTGGCAAGCAGCAGAAATGAAACGACAATAACAAACTATCTCTTAGACAAGAATTAGATATCATGATGAGAAAAAGGTGTGTATTATAGCATGAGCGTCTAGAAAGACGAGTCAATGGTGACTCAAAATAAATGGTAACATAAAAATATTCCATCTTTTTTACCAACAAAATCTAAACAAACTTTTCCTCTTTATTACACCAAGGAATTAAAGACAAACAGATGTCAAGATTACCTCCGGTGTTGGAGCCCTTTTCCTCTGCCCGTTGAGCCAACATATCCACTCAACTACAATGATCAAAGAGTGAACATAAAGAAGGTAGAGGAAAGGCCATAAATAAATGCATTCCAATTTCCAAATGACAGTATAGACAAAAAGTGTATATATGGATAGGTAGTTATACCATATTTCAACATCCCAAAATGGAGTACCCTTTTCGTTAATCTGATAACTCAAAGGAAAATACTTCGAAACAAGTGACCAAGATTTTGAAACTGAACAAAAGCTGTACTAGGTCCACACAAATTACCTGGAATTGAGGTCGGATCGTCCTCGCCCTTGAATGCCACCCATCTTTTCTCTTTCACTGGTGCATCAGAGAGAGTGTGACAAAAAGAGCATTAATCATGCTAGTACTTGAGTGAATTGACCACAGAATAATACTCCCGCACATATTACAAATACAGCTTCATATTCTTTAAGCTATACCACATTGTAATCGATTATCTCACCCTCGACAAACAACTCAATGCAAACTTTGGTATTTCATTTTCATAAATAAAATACTCAGCTCAACTAATCAGAACACATGCTTTAGGAAACTATATATGGTTAACATGAGATATTAGCTACGATGGCTTCCAATTTATAAATTATACAGAATTAAGAATATTGTCCACTGCGTTATAGACTTGCAGTACCAATCTAAGAAGGAAAAAGCCTCTGCCAGCAACCAAAGTAATAGAAAGAGATTAATACACAACTGTTTCAATGAAAACGACAACACTCCAGGTGCAAATGGTAACGCTGATCTTTTCTTCACTCTAACTTTGGCATACGGCGGGAAAGAGGTAATGGCTGCTATTAAATCTTTCATTGGTCCTGGCAACTCACTAGGGGAGGTAAATTCCACTTCTCTAACTTTAGTTCCTAAATTGAACAATCCTTTTTTCTAAGTGTTTACCTGAATCCAAAACAAAATATACGAACAACGCTTATGAAGTTAGGAAATGCAATCATAAATCTTCACAGAGTTCAATTCACACCTCAAGAAATCAATGCAATTCCTTTAAATCCCATGTAGCAAATTTTGAAGCACAATAATGACAACCCAATTGGCAAATTCAAGGGATTCAATTACAAAACACAAACTGAACAAAACCCATGAGTCAAAATTGCAGCAGAAACGAAAGCAACAAACAATAGAGATGGAGAGAGAGAGAGAGACTTACTGATGCCATCGACCTCCTCCTTTCTGGCGAAGTAACGGTTGCCAGCTTTGTCCATTCCCACCATAGTCCGATTGGTGAAGAACCCAGCAACCTTCTGAAACAGCTTCGACATTTCTCTCCCCCAATTCAATTAAATTTCAAAAGGGATTCAATGAAACATTACCACCATCGTCTTCGATGCCCAAGAATTGCAATCCAAAGTTTGCTTTGTTTCTACAGAGGTTCTGGATTTGGGTTTGGTATGTGTTCTGCTACAGCATCTTCCTGGAGAGGAGTCACTAATTAAATAGCCAGGACTCGTCGGCGGTCAAAATAACACCGCTTAAAGCCTCCTTGTCGCGGTGGTTGATTGTTGGTGTTTGGGGTGGAGCTGGTACGGTTCAACCCGATTTTGAAACGCGTGCCCGGGTTAGGCGTCAGGACACAAGTTGGGCTTTGGGCCAAACCCTCAAACAATTTTTTTAGCCTCGATATTTCGTGAATGTTGGAGTGTTCGTGAGCAAGGTATAAAATATCGATGATATCGGAAATATCGGTAGTCCAAAAATACGGAAATTTCGATGGAAATATCGGGATATTATCGATATCGATAAAAATTGAATAAAAACCAAGGAAATTGTAAGAAAAACTTGGAAATTTTTATTGAAACTTTGCAAGATGTTTATTTAGTCAATTATCTATTAGTTTATCACAAAAAATTGGAAGGAAATGCATTGCATGATGAATTTAACTGATTTAAATTGATTATATAGCGAGCTGGCAAACATTGTGAGTGTAGAAAATATGTAGTAATTAATGAAAGAAGTTTAAACACTATAATCATTTATATATAATGAATTAGTACAATATTTTACACTTCATACATTACATGGTAAGATACTTGAGTGACTTAGTATCACATAGAGTTCCTATCAAGGTCTAAAATATCGATGATATCGGAAATATCGGTACTCCAAAAACACGGAAATTTCGATAGAAATATCAGAATAATATCGATATTTTAGACCTTGTTCGTGAGAAAGTAGGCTAACCTTATCACTAGGCTGACCATAATAATTTAATTCAAATTCATATTTGACGAAAATCAAGTTTAAGATTTTTTTATTTATAAATGAAAAAAAAATACCATTAGATCTTAGTACTAAGTGACAAAACCTTTACTTTTGATTAAACTTCTTGGTTTTTGACCCTTATTAATTTCTATGTGAATTAAAATGGTTGTATGTTGCTTGTAATAAAAAGTAAAAATCATTTAAGAAAATAAATGTTTCGTTAATGTTAAATATTTTCTGTTATGTTATGGTAATTTAACTTTACAAACACTTTAAATATTTTTATTTATTATCATAATCTACTTTTACAAATATTTTAGTTTTAATTAAAAATAATTCAAGTATTGTTTGTTCAAAAAAAAAAATTATATATATATATATATATACACTTTTTAATACGACATTATACTTACACTAAATGGTGAAAAAATATATATATAATAAAATTAATAAAATAAAAGTTAAAACAACATTGAACTAAGAACTAAATGAAACCGAACCCTACTCCTATCCTTCTTTTTTACTTATTCATTCCATGTTTTAATGAATATCATCGTACACATTCTCAAGAGGTTTCGTGAAGTTGGTACTTTGAGTCTGGAGGACTTCCACCGTTATTATGCAATTTCTCTAAATTTAAACCCAACTTCCTGGTCAGAGACAAAATGGTTAAGAGAAATTTTATTTGAACTCATATAATTTCTTTCTACACCTAATTTACTCTCTACACTCTATTATTTTTAATTAAATACTTAATATATCTTTAAACACAAATTTACTACCTAAACTAACCTCACAAACTCAATTCAAAATGTAAATTTATCTTTACAACCCTTTAGAAAATAAAATCTCACATTGAATAATTTGGTGAATTTCTACTTGTTTATGAATCTTCCATATACTAATAATAGTTTCCTTATTAGTCTTTCCTTTAGATTGTATGGCTTGAATTTGACGAACTGTTGTGTTTGTTGAGAAGACTAGATGCATGGCAATGGCAAAAAAGTTAAAACAAACTTCAAATTAATTCTGTTTGTACCATACTTGACCAATCCCGAAACTACCAAGCACCGGTCAACGTTATACCGTCAAGGACCCAGAAGAGTTTCCTTCCAACCAGAAGGCCAATCACAGCGCAACACGTGTCAACACCAAGAGGCCAATCACGGGGCGACATGTGTCAACATCAAAGGCCAATCACAGCATGACACATGTCAAGGCCAGAACAAAGCTAGAAACTCTCTTCTATAAAAGGAGATCATTCTCCCACAATAATCCCTAATGTCATTTGTACTAAATCATTCACTAGTACTCACAAAATGAGAGCTTGAACCTATATACTTGTGTAAACTCTTGACAATTAATGAGAAATCCTCTACTCCGTAGACGTAGCCAATCTGGGTGAACCACGTACATCTTGTGTTTACTTCCCTGTCTCTATCCATTTACATACTTATCCACACTAGTGACCGGAGCAATATAGCGAAGGTCACAAACTTAACACTTTCTGTTGTACCAAAGTTCTCACTGATTTTGTGCATCAACATTTGGCACCGTATGTGAGAACGACACTTATTCCCACTCTTTTCAGCTTTGTTAAGCTGGTTTCCACCATTCGTACACTCTCTTTTGACCAGGCATCCATTTCCAACATGGGGAGCAAAGGAAGCCACGGAACACAGAATGACACCCATCTTGCACCTGGTGCGAAGTAACGAAGGAAGAAACAAAAGAAGTTTGCTCTTCAAGCTAAAGTCGATGAGCTGGAAGCTCAGAACAACAAGATATCGATGAAAAATGAGATCTTCCAAGAGCAGTATGAGAAGGTCTTCGAGATGCTCCACGAGGCTAGATATACTAAAACACACGAGCTCATCATCCCTATGGAAGTCAACCATCAACTGGGTGCCCCCCAACACGAAGGATCATTTGCCCTCGACATGGGTATTCCTGTTGAGGAGCGAGCTACTTATCGAAATGGCGACCAACATGAGACTTCTCTCAACCCAGCTGCTTCGACCTAAAGCATGAGGAGTGGAGGAAGGCACCTCCTTACAGAAGGAGTGGAAGGATCGAAAGCCGTCTTTCGCGACTGTCGAGACTTCCTAAAGCAACGTCGAGACAATCTCATCCATGTAAGCTCGAAGATCAATGACCCAAGGGTCTCTGAAAGACTCGGTCCCCTCCCATGTCCTAGGCCAGCTACCAATTTGAGGAAAGGGAAACAAGTCCTAGAGGAACACAAAGGTATAGGGGACTCAGAGATGTTCCGACAGACATACCTTGGAAGTCAGTACGGCGAGTCCAGGGAAAAATCACATGCTCTTGATCAAACCTTCCTACTTCCAAGAGGAGATGAAGATTTACGAAAGAAAGCTCCAGTGGTACATGACTCCACTCAGGACCCTCTTGTCCTACAGCTCCTTAAGGAAGTAAACAAGTTGAAGGCCAAACGACAAGCTGAGATACCTGATTGGAACCAACCTAGGCCTGACCCTCTTACAAGGAGGATCATCGACACCCCCCTCCAAGCAAAGAAAAAGCAGAAGCTTGGCTTGCAACTCTATACTGGAAATGAGGACCCGATTGAACACCTTAACCTCTTTGAGTCCACCATGGCATACCGGATGCACACATACGAAGAGCGATGTCTTCTCTTCCCCTCCACCCTCTCTGGCGGAGCTCTAAACATGTATTGCCGCCTTCCACCTAAGACGGTAGACTCATTTGAGGAATTGAGGAAACTGTTTGTTTCTCAACACATTTTCCAGACCGATCGTTTGCATTCTATGGATGACTTGTACACTATTCGCCAGAAGCCAAACGAGTCATTACGTATGTATGCTGGCCGCTTCAGCCATGAGTATTCCCGTTGTGCCGAGGCAGATGACAAGACTGCCCTCAAAGTCTTCACGGCAGGCCTACGTGATTGTTTCTTCAAGTACATGATCAATACCAAGTCAACAGATATATCAACCTCAGGGCAAAACGAAAGATTTTCATCCTCACGAGTCACATTTTAGTAAAATGAGTAAGGGACACTATCGCGATAACCAAGGGTATCGCTACGATAATGTCCGCCCCAATGCAGTCAACACAGTGGGCCAAGCACGTGTCAGGACAAGCCCTACCCCGAGGTATGAGACATACACACCTTTAAATGCCATATGCATAGCCATTTACCCAATCATAGCACATCTGATACCGAAGCCAATGCCGAGGTAGTCGGGTTACAAGCCCACGAAGAATACGGGCACGTTTTGCTGCTACCACGAGCATAACGGTCATGACGGCGAGAAATGTATCACCCTTTGTGATCATATTGAAGCTTTGGCGCGGGAAGGAAAAATTGATCGATTCCTTCTTCACCCTTCAAGGGATAACTGTAACCAACGCCAAGTGAATATGATATATTCCATAAGCGGCGGCACACCCATATCTGAATTTTCCAATAGGGACATGAAAAACAGCGAATGAGCTTTAAGGCCTGGCCACCAAGTGTTTCACGTGGAAAACATCAGGGAAGGCAAGTATCAAAAGCCTAACTGGGATCCAATATGTTTCTACCCTGAGGAAGAAAGAGGTATCATCTACCCTCACAACAACCCACTGATCGTGGAGGCTCACATAGCCAACTTTGAAGTACGACGAATCCTGGTAGACACGGGGGCTTCGGTCAATATCATGTTTGCTGAAGCTTTCAGGGCACTTAATGTAGCTGAACACTTGTTCGATCGCTCGATTTCTCCTCTGATAAGCTTCTCTGGTGATATTGTGCAACCTTTAGGGAGCATACACTTCCCTTTCACCATTGGTACAGGCCCTTACACAACTACCATTACCACTAACTTCCTGGTGGTTGATTGCCCAATGGCATACAATGTCATCTTTGGACGCACAAGCATCAATGATCTCAAGGCCATGGTATCCACACATATGTTGTTGATGAAATTTCCAACCCCATATGGCAATGGTTACATCAGAGGAGATCAACTTAGTGCACGGTCATGTTACAACACTTCGGTCAAGCAACAGCACCTACATGTGTCCAAGGAAACCTTTTCTATACATAACCAAGTCATAAAGACTAGCCCGGACGAAGCCAACTTGGATCTTCACGGTGGCAACAGTCAACCCAACGATTCTCGAGATGACTTTTTCACCCAGCAAGCACAACCCGCTGAAAAGCTGGAGAAGGTTTCTATCTCAAAAGATTATCCAGATCGCATGATGAAGATTGGCACCACCTTGTCATCAACTATTTGGTTGGCATTGATTTCTTTTTTGCAAGAGAACACTGAGGTATTCGCCTGGTCATACGAGGGCATGCCAGGCATCTCACCCGATATCATCTGTCATCGCTTAAGTATTGACCCCAAGACCAAGCCAGTGAGACAGAAACGAAGATCTTATGATGTTGAACGGTACGAGGCAATAAAGGCAGAAGTTGAAAAACTCAAAGGCATAGGCTTCGTCCGCGAAGTCAATTATCCAACGTGGGTAGCAAATGTTGTCCTTGTTAAGAAGAATCCGACCAAGGAAAGTCTCCTGCTCCAAAAGGTCTTGTGGAGAATGTGTGTCGATTACATCGACCTAAACAAAGAATGCCTGAAAGATAGCTTTCATCTTCCTCTCATAGACAGACTTATAGACTCTACGGCAGGGTGTGAACTTCTGAGCTTCATGGATGCTTACTCAGGATACAACCAAATCCTCATGAACCCTCCGGACCCAGAACACACAGCTGTCACTACTGATAGGGGACTATAATGCTATAAAGTCATGCCCTTCGGCCTAAAGAATGCAAGAGTGACTTATCAGAGACTAGTCAATTCAATGTTCGCTGAAGAGATTGGGAAAAGCATGGAAGTTTACGTTGATGATATGCTAGTCAAAAGCAAACATGCTGACCAACACATCACCAACCTATCTGAAACTTTCACCATTCTGAAGAGGTATCGAATGAGGTTGAACCCCAATAAATGTGCCTTCGACGTAGGCTCTGGCAAATTCTTAGGCTTCATGATAAGCCAACGAGGCATTGAGGCTAATCCCGAGAAGATCAAAGCAATCCTCGACATGAAGGAACCGGTAACTTCAAAAGACATACAGAGCCTTACTGGCAAGGTGGTAGCCTTAACTAGGTTCATCTCTAAGGCCACAGATAGATGTGCTCTTTTCTTCAAAGCACTTAAAGGAAGTAAGAAGTATATTACATGGACTGATGAATGTTCTGAGGCATTCAAGAACCTCAAGGACTACATGAGTAAAGCCCTTCTGCTCTCCAAACCTAAGGTTGGTGACACTCTCATTATCTATCTATCGGTATCAGCTTCAGCATTAAGTTCCGTTCTCATTCGAAATGATGGTAATGTCGAACGGCATGTCTACTACGCTAGCAAGGCCTTACAAGATGCGGAGACACGATACTCCAACATTGAGAAATTGGCTTTAGCATTGGTCATGTCTGCTCGAAAACTTCGCCCTTACTTCCAAGCACACTCCATTATCGTGCTTACCAATCATCATATTCGACAAATACTCCAAAGTCCTGACACTTCCGGGCGAATGATCAAATGGGCGATAGCATTGGGTGAGTTTGACATCTCCTACCAACCAAAGCCAGCTGAGAAGGGCCAAGCAGTGGCAGACTTCATCACCGACTTCACATATATTCTTGACATTGTTTATACGCCTAAAGAAGTGGTTTCATTACCTTCGGAAGCTCAGAAAATAGAACCAATAGCCCCAGCATGGAGTCTATATGTTGATGGCTCGTCTAACCAACATGGTTGTGGAGCAGGACTAGTCCTTACGACCCCTGACAAAGTGGCGATGGAGTATGCTCTTCGTTTTAAATTCAAGGCGTCGAACAATGAGGCCGAATATGAAGCCCTCCTAGCAGGCTTACGTTTGGCCAAACACCTTGGGGTTAAACGAATTGATATCTTCAGTGACTCCCAATTGGTGGTTAACCAAGTCACCAACAACTTTGACGATAAGGATAGTTTCATGGCAGCATATCTGGTACAAACACAATTGTTGCTCAAGCACTTCCACTACCAGATCACCCAAATTCCTCGAGCGGCTAACAGTCATGTAGATGCTTTGGCTCGCCTCGCCTCAGCTGTGGAAGACAAGATTGGGAGAAAAATTAAGGTCAAATTGTTGGCAGCACCAAGCACCATGGTTGCGGAAGTGTGCAACTTACAACATGGGGATAGTTGGATTACCCTGATTTATAGATTCCTTGCTCATGGCACCCTCCCAGATGATAAAGTCCAAGCTAAGCAGATTCGATACAAGGCTACCCGTTACTTGATCATTAATGACCAACTCTACAAGTGGGGTTTTAACCTACCATACCTAAGATGCCTTACGCCCGCAGAGGCGGAAACTGTCATTCGAGAAATACATGAAGAAGTCTACGGAGATCATGCTGGATCTCGATCCCTAACAGACAAGGCTTTTTGCCAAGGATATTATTGGCCAACACTCCACCAAGATACCATCAGAATATCCCGCTCATGTGATAAGTGTCAACGCTACGCAATTATTCCTCACTCCCATCCCGAGCCGCTCACTCCTATGATCAGCCCTTGGCCCTTCGCCCAATGGGGACTTGATTTGATCGGCCCAATACCTACATGGAATGGCAAAGTTCGCTATGCAATCGTTGCAGTTGACTACTTCACAAAGTGGGCCGAAGTAGAACCCTTGGCAACCATTACTGAGGCAAAAATAGAAGACTTCGTATGGAAGAACATCCTTTGCAGATTTGGCATTCCCAATGCGATAGTCACTGACAACGGACAACAGTTCGACAACAATAAGTTCAGGATGTTCTGCTCTAAGTTCAACATCAACTTATGTTTTACCTCCCCATCTCATCCCCAGTCTAATGGACAAGTTGAAGCCATCAACAAAATAATCAAGCGAACTTTGAAAACCAGCTTGGACAAGGCTAAAGGTTGTTGGCCAGAATTTGTACCCCAAGTTCTTTGGTCATACTGCACTTCGTATCGGACATCAACAGGATAAACCCCATTCTCACTTAACTTTGGTACAGAGGCAGTTGTCCCAGTTGAGCTTGAGCAAGCAACGTTCCGAGTCCAGAACTACGTGCAAAGCGAAAATGACAAACAACTTACCCTCAACTTAGATCTAGTCGAGGAACACAGAAATCAGGCTCACTTGAGGAATGTCGCCTACAATCAACGCATCTCCAACTACTATGACTCAAGGGTCAAACCTCGTTCTTTCAAAGTGGAGGACTGGGTATTAAAGAAAAGATTACTCTGCGACAGAGTCCCGAGTGAATGAACACTTAGTCCAAACTGGGATGGACCGTTTGAAGTTGTTGGCATCAGTCCCCCTGGCTCCTACAAGCTTAGAAGCTCCGATGGCAAGACCCTTGGCCATCCATAGAACGCTGATCACTTGAAGTACTATTACAAGTAAACTCACATTGTACAAGTGTTAAGCTTCAGCTGCTCGGCATCCTATGTAACGAAGACTATTTGGCATGAATTCAATAAAGAGGTGATTTAGACAACTCGGTCCTAATCCTCTTACATTCCTAGCAATGAAACACTAGTGTTCAAAGCTCCAACATGAATGCTTCCAACATGAAACAATGTCTAAGTATATGTCAACAAAACTATACAAATAAACGAACAACTTCACAGTATATTCGTTCAATCATACATTCCACCACATTCATACATAAGCCAACTATGCTTCGAAAGGGTTCAACATACTTCGTGTCATTCGACACTTGCTACAATGTGCCTCGACACATTGCCCTTATTCTCACCAACCAGGTGATGAAATGTGAAGAAGGAACTCATCTTCATGCCACCAACCAGGTGATGAAATGTACAACCCGTACTCTAATATCATTTGGCAACTTGCCATTCATGCCACCAACCAGGTGAAGAAGGAACTCACCATTCATTCCACCTACCAGAAGACAAGTTGTACAACTTGTACATGTGAACTCCTAGCATTCACAAATAATAAAAAACCATCAAGCTTGACAACTCAACTAGGGGAGCACTAATGCCCAACAAGAGTTATAGTCACCAACAAAGTCTTATTGTAAGCCAACAACAACTTCAATGCATGGCATACGAAGATCAAGCTATTTAGCCCTCTTGCATTTGCTTCAGACATTTCTCCTCTGTAACAATGCAAACACTACAACTCGTAGAAAGCTTCACACACTCTTGATCAAGACAGTGTGAAGCAAAACCAATTTATGGTGCCAACAAGAGCTTCATCAAAGGTGTTCAACCACAATTCTCAATAGCTTCACACTCTTGATCAAGACAGTGTGAGACAGTGTGAAGCAAAACCAATTTATGGTGCCAACAAGAGCTTCATCAATGAAGGGCAACCACAATTCTCAAAAGCTTCACACACTCTTGATCAAGACGGTGTGAAGCAAAACCAATTTATGATGCCAACAAAAGCTTAATCAATGGAGGGCAACCACAATTCTCAAAAGCTTCACACACTCTTGATCAAGACAGTGTGAAGCAAAACCAATTTATGGTGCCAACAAAAGCTTCATTAATGGAGGGCAACCACAATTCTCAAAAGCTTCACACACCTCCAATTCTCAAAAGCTTCACACACTCTTGATCAAGACAGTGTGAAGCAAAACCAATTTATGGTGCCAATAAGAGCTTAATGAATGGAGGGCAACCACAATTCTCAAAAGCTTCACACACTCTTGATCAAGACAGTGTGAAACAAAACCAATTTATGGTGCCAACAAGAGTTTCATCAAAAGACTTCAACCACAATTCTCAAAAGTTTCACACACTCTTGATCAAGACAGTGTGAAGCAAAACCAATTTATGGTGCCAACAAAAGCTTCATCAATGAAGGGCAACTAAAACTCGTAGAAAGCTTCACACACTATTGATCAAGATTGTTCGAAGCAAATTCAATTTATATGGTTCATCCAAACCTTCGACTACTACAAGGTGTGGCTTGCATCACAATCTCTTGCTCAACAGTGTGGTAGCAAAATTTGTATATGTTGTCTCTCCCACATTTCAAATTTCTAGTTTCCCAAAAAAAAAAAAGGAAATTGGGAAATTCAACAAATTTCTAGTTTTCCAAAAAAAAAAAAAATTGGGAAATTCAACAAAGCTTCATTAATGGAGGACAACTACAAATTCTCAAAAGCTTCACACTATCTTGATCAAAATAGTGTGAAGCAAAATCAATTCATGGTACCTAACAAAAGCTTCAACTCCAAAGCTTCACCTACAAAGCTTCAACTCCAAAGCTTCACCTACAAAAGCTTCAACACAAAAACTTCACCTACAAAGCTTCAACTTCAAAGCTTCACCTACAAAGCTTCAACACAAAAGCTTCACCCCACCCACAATAGCTTCACCTACAAAGCTTCACCCATAAAAGCTTCACCCACAAAAACTTCACATATAAAAGCTTCACCCACCACAAAAGCTTCACCCACAAAAGCTTCACCCACCACAAAAGCTTCACCTACAAAAGCTTCACTCATAAAAGCTTCACCAACAAAAGCTTCACCCACCACAAAAGCTTCACCAACAAAAGCTTCACCCACCACAAAAGCTCCACCTACAAAAGCTTCACCCACTACAAAAGTTTCACCCACAAAAGCTTCACCTACAAAGCTTCAACATAAAAGCTTCACACTATCTTGATCAAGATAGTGTGAAGCAAAATCAATTCATGGTACCCAACAAAGCTTTAACCTCAAAGCTTCACCTACAAAGCTTAAAATATATATATATATATATATATATATATATTTTTTTTTTTTTTTTTTTTTTTTTTTCGGAAATTCGAAAATTCGAAAAAATAAAAAAATTGCCTATACCTCCTCTTCTTTGGGTCTAACAACTTTCTTAACAAATATATATGAATGAGGAGTTTTGGGCTACCACTTAGAAAGGAAATGCCTCCATCGTCAACTCCCTCGACCGAAGACTTGAGAGACTCCTACCATATGCTACTGCACCTTGATACTCGGAAGTCTCACGACCACTCAGTGACTTGGATTTTTCAAGTCTCCAACCGAGAAGTTTTCCTCACTCGAGAAATTAAGGGAGCACTACCTCAACATACATGTTTCACTCACAAAGCTTCAACAAAAGAAAAATTCAAAGAACTTAGTGAAGAAGGCCTTGGTGTATTTAACACAATACGTTGAAATGAAGCAAAGTTTGTTTACTGATATCTCCGATTACAAATATGTACATATACATGAATCAAAATAAACAAACAAGAGAGAGCCTTCACAAAGGTTGCTCAGGAGAAGTCTCAGCAGTAGGCAGAGCCCCAGAAAAAGGAGGCACCAGAGGGTG
The DNA here is from genome assembly GCA_035220775.1 of Malus fusca. Lineage (NCBI taxonomy): Eukaryota > Viridiplantae > Streptophyta > Magnoliopsida > Rosales > Rosaceae > Malus > Malus fusca. The sequence continues at coordinate 30,642,682 of CM069069.1, forward strand.
ATTATTCGGAGCCTCAGTACTAGGCAGAACCCCAGAAGGAAGAGGCACCGAAGATTGATCATTTGGAGCTTCATTACGCGGTACAGCCCTAGAAGACAAAGGCAATAAATGCCTTTGGAACAAACCCATAAACCTCTGATGATTAAGTAAAATCTGACCATCAGATTCCTGCAGCTGGTTGAGCTTCCTCTTCATGTTTGTAGCATAGTCATGTGTGAGCCTGTGCAACTGTTTATTCTCATGCTTGAGTCATCTGATCTCTTGTTTGAGACTTATCACTTCAGCCGCCAATGATTCAACTTGGCGGGTTCGAGCAAATAGGCGTTGGGCCATATTAGACACAGAACCTGCACACTGAACACTGAAAGCCAAAGAATCCTTAACAGCCAACTCATCAGACCGTTTGGAAAGTAGTCTGTTATCTTTAGGAGTGAGAAGGTTCCTGGCCACCACCGCAGCGGTCATATCATTCTTCATCACAGAGTCCCCAACAGTAAGAGGACCAGTAGGGGATAAGAAAGATGGGCACCATATGTTGTCTTGAGGAGACATAGCTGCCTCTTCACCAAAGTTCAAGTCAAAACGACGATCGGATAGGCCAGACATTTTCAGAAATGATGAAGGAGAAATGAGGTCCAATAAATCTCTGAAGTACAAAAATAAGGGGAAAATTCCTACAAGCAATAACTCTCTGAATGTACTTCTTACACACAATTGGTGCCCCTATAAAATAAAGGGCAACAGGGCCGTTGGTTCAAAAATCGAAGAGGCACCGCTCTCCGGATTTCGAGAAACGGATTTTCCTGAGTAAAATATGTCGACAATCTCCACACGCAACATCAGCTCCTCGGGTACCACATATAACTTTGCCAAAGATCTCTGACAAAGTTTAGGCACATAAATTTTGAAGATCCAGCTACCCTACTATTACCCACAAGGGTAAAGGAACAGCACCACTGCTTGATAACTGAAAAGTCGCTATGTGTGTCAACCTCCGTGCTCCGTGGCAAGGCAGACTGGCAAAAATGCCCAACCTTTACTCACATTCGAGAAAACACTCCCAACAAGATTGCTTACTCAAAAATCGAAGAAGTACTGCTCTCCGAATCTCGAGAACTAGACTCCCAACTTGATTACTTGCTCAAAAATCGAAAAGGCACCGCCCTCCGAATCTCGAGAGCCAGACTCCCAACAGGATTACTTTCTTAAAAATTGAAAAGGCACCGTTCTCCGAATCTCAAAAGCCAGACTCCTAATAGGATTGCTTTCTCTAAAATCGAAGAGGCACCGTTCTCCGAATCTCGAGAACCAAATCCCCGACAGGATTGCTTGTTTGAAAACCGAAGAGGCACCGCTCTCCAAACTTCGAGAGCCAGATTTCCTTAGATAAAGCTTGTCTGCAATCTTCACACGCAACATCAGCTTTCCAGATACCACAGACCACTTTTTCAAAGTGCTCTGACAAAGTTAAAACACGTGAATCTTGCAGCTCCCACTACATTGCTATGACCGAGAAGGGTAAATGAACAGCGTTATTACTCGTTGTTGGGACAATTCCTATATATGTCGACCTTCATCCTCCACAGCCAGGCAGACCTGCAAATAAAAAAAAATGCTCAACTTTTCTTCACATCCGAGAGGGCACTTTCAGCAGAGTCTCTCGAAATACTCAGCTTATTTTCCCCCCAATAATACCTCTACAAACAAGCTACACCAGAGCAAGAGTATCTCATTTCATCAGGGTTAAAAGCAAGAGTATCACATATCATGTTTTTTCCCTGTCTTTTCCTTTGCCCTTGTTTTTACCTGCAAGACAAGGAGAAAGAAAGCAATCAGTCGGAACCTGAAATCAAACTTCCGATCTGGAACTGATTGCCCGAAACCTTTGCCTGGTTGCTCACCTAGCATTGCTCTCGAGTACTCATCCTCAACTGTGTCAAGGTCATGAATCCTTTCGGCAAATACTTCAGAACAGTTGATACGATATTGGCTCTTTACATTGAAACTGCCAAGCATAGATGAGTCGCTGAGAGGTAGTGCTCTGAATGACCATTCAAATGCAAAGGTTGCGCACCACTTCTGCGATGCAAAAGATTGAAGCAGAAGGTTCAACGATGAGCTAAAACAGATCACTATAGCACGACACCCTCCCTGCGGAACCGCATAATCTAGAAGGAGGAGTCTAAGTCAAATCCAAGCTCGGCTCGTTGCCCTATCCAAAGAGCTCAAGAAACTTCAACAACCTTTTGCTAGCAACGTCGCCAAAGAGCAAAGCCTCGCCATACCACATCCACTACTTTGTCAACAACAAAAGTATCACATATCATCAAGGTTGAACGAACTCTTGATTTGATGGACTTGTTTTGACCCTCAAATTCTTGAGTCGGCCTTATACTCTGGAGGAAACTAGAAAACCCTCCAGCCCAGTTCAAGAATAAGCATGTGGAAAGTTACTTCTTCAAAAGCAAAAGTATCTCATATCATCTCTTCTCCTTTTTCTTTTCTTTATCTTTCATGCTGCCTGCAAGATAGGGAGAATGAGAACAATCAGCTGGAACTCGAAATCAAACTTCTGATCTGGGACTGATTGCTTAGAGCTCTGATTGCTTACCTTGGTTGTCACCTCTTTCGGCAGATCTCCTAGCTCGGCGACTTGGGGGACTCCTACTATATGGTTTGTATCGCGCTTGACCAACTACAAGTAAGCTTCAAGTGAAATTGATACATTACCTTGTGCATCTCCACAGGTTAAAGATACCACCCCTAGATGGAGGAAAACTACTTCCAGAGAAGATGCCACATCTACCTATGAGACAGATAAGGCAAGTGAAAACGATACCACACTTCGGTACTTAGAAGTTTCGTGATTACTCAGCTGCTTGGATCTTGCAAGTCCTCAACCGATGAGCTTCCCTCACTCGGGAACTTAGGGGAGCACTGTTTGTACCATACTTAACCAATCCCGAAACTACCAAGCACAGGTCAACGTTATACCGTCAAGGACCCATAAGAGTTTCCTTCCAACCAGAAGGTTAATCACAGCGCAACACGTGTCAACACCAAGAGGCCAATCACGGGACGACACGTGTCAACATCAAAGGCCAATCACAACATGACACATGTCAAGGCCAGAACAAAGTTAGAAACTCTCTTCTATAAAATGAGATCATTCTCCCACAATAATCCCTAATGTCATTTATACTAAATCATTCACTAGTACTCACAAAAGGAGAGCTTGAACCTATGTACTTGTGTAAACCCTTCACAATTAATGAGAACTCCTCTACTCCGTGGACGTAGCCAATCTGGGTGAACCACGTACATCTTGTGTTTGCTTCCATGTCTCTATCCATTTACATACTTATCCACACTAGTGACCGGAGCAATCTAGCGAAGGTCACAAACTTAACACTTTCTGTTGTACCAAAGTCCTCATTGATTTTGTGCATCAACAAATTCAAAATATATACCCATAAATAATATAAGAGTTTTTTATGTCGAATTTGAAAGAATATTAGGTTAAAGGGGTGAAAATCTTTCAGCCTCCATCCTCATAACTCAATGTCATTGCTCCTCCTCTGTATACTTCTCCATATATATCTAGTAAAAAGGAGAAAACAGGAAGAAGAAAATAATATTTGCCAAAACTGCATGTAATGATGAGAGAAACGTGGAATTATAATATTTGCCAAAAATGCATGAAAGAGATGAGGCAAGTAGTATATGCCTAAACCGTCGAGGAAACCAAATTGGCAAGGGAAACCAAATTGCATGAAGGGATGAGAGAGACATGGAATTATAAGATTTGCCTAAACCATCGAGGAAACCAAATTGGTAGTGGAGGCTTCGCCACCATATACATTGCGAAACTCAAAAATCCATCTTCTCAACTTCTAGCCTTGATAACTGTGAATTGAAACCCAAAAATCCATCTTTTCTTCACTCTAAAAAAAATTGTTTTTCTCTATGAGCGCTTTTAGGGTTTTAGCCGGAATGAAGGTATGATAAACATTGTATCATGGTAAGGTTTAATTTTTGGGAGTGGGTGTACTGATAAATATTTGTTTCATTGTTAATATATTTGTATTTGAATGTAGAAAAAGGTTATATGGGTCCAAATAAAATTTCTCATGATTAAACGGATATAAACTTCCCGTTAATTCTTCCTCAACGGTGAATGATCTCGTTCGGTAATCAAACAGTTAGATACCGCTCTGTAGTATTGAGTTTAAACCTCGCCGGAGAATCCAAAACATATGCTCAGCTCCACAGTCCATCTCAAGCCAACTCTAGTCAAATTGACTCCTGAGTCCTGACTCCACAAATCTCAGGAGTAAATTTCCACCAACAGAAATGTTGTTCCAAAGATCCAATTTCCCACATAAATTTTCAATTTTGATGCTTTCGTAAAGCTTCAATCCAGTTAGGTATTTTGCAGAGATTTTGAATTCGCTTAATTTCTGCAAAACCAAAACCAGAACCCAATGGCGATGTCCAATTCAATCATGTGGGTATCTGCAAAACCCCTATTTTCCAACACATTTCTCCAAAACCATAAACCCCTTTTGCCCCAAATCTCGCCCCAACCTCCCCGTTCTCGATCTTCAGCAACCCGCTGCGGTCTGCGTAAGCTCCGAGTCCGAATCGATTCCTTTAAAAATACCCAGAAAATCACCAAAGCCATGAAGCTCGTGGCGGCTGCCAGGGTTCGAAGGGCCCAGGAAGTAGTCATCAATGGCCGACCCTTTGCTGAGACGCTTGTGGAGGTCCTGTACGTCATCAATGAGTGGCTTCAGTGTGAAGACATTGACGTTCCTCTCACAAATATTAGACCCGTCGGGAAAGTTGCCATTGTCGTCATCACAGTCGACTGAGGCCTCTGCAGCAGCTTCAACAACTCCATGGTCAAAAAGACCGAGGCTCGAATCGCGGAATTGAAGAAACTTGGGTTGGATTTCACTTTGATCAGTGTTGGCAAAAAGGGTAACTCGTATTTCATGCGTAGGCCTGAGATATGTGTTGATAGGTTTATTGAAGGGGGGTTGTTTGCAACAACAAAAGAGGCTCAGGTCATTGTTGATGACGTTTTTTCGCTGTTTGTTAGCCAAGAGGTTGATAAAGTTGAGCTTGTGTACACTAAATTTGTGTCGTTGGTGAAATCTGAACCGGTTATTCATACATTGCTTCCATTGTTGCCGAGGGGAGAAGTTGTTGATGTGAATGGGAATAGTGTCGATGCAATGGAGGATGAGTTCTTTTGGTTGACAACTAAAAAAGGCAAACTGAGTGTGGAGAGGGGGAGTGTGAAGATAAAGAGGGAAGGGCTTTCGCCGGTTATGGAATTTGAACAGGACCCTGTTCAGATTCTTGATGCCATAATGCCTCTCTACTTGAACAGCCAGATTCTGAAGGCACTATAGGAATCAACAGCAAGTGAGCTCGCAGCGAGAATGAATGCTATGAGTAATGCCACTGACAATGCAGTTGACTTGACGAAGTCTCTTTCAAATGTTTACAACCGGCAACGACAGGGAAAGATTACAGGGGAGATATTGGAGATTGTTGCTGGAGCCGAGGCACTAAAGGAGTCTGAGTAGTCTCAGGATCATCCTCGTTCTTTGTTCATTTTTGTGCCAGATTGTTCATGATAAAACAAAAGCAGATCCTGTTGTTTGTGAATTGGAATTGTTGGCGGGATTGGAGCTTCAAATGTGAATCAGATAGCTCCATCTTCTACTTCTCTGACTAAACTTGCTCGATTGGTTGTGTCCATAGATTAGAAATTTGGAGTTACAGATGATATCGCCTAGCGAAAATTACAAAAATCAAGATCTTCTCCTCCTAATATGAATACATTCCCATGGATTAGGATACATGATAGCCATTAGTGAGACACAAACATATAAACTCAGGACAATATCCAGAAATTACAACAAACGACACGAATGGAATGTTTAATTACTCAGAATGAGTATTGAAATTATTCTCATTCTTTATTTTCTATGAGTCTATCAATTCATACAGAATCAAAAAGCATGTGAATCGCGCAATACTATCAGTAATTTAATACCTCGAAAAAGTCAAGAGCTAGGTAGATTCGATTAGGAGGGGTAGCCGATCCCTTGGTCCTTTTTTCTCTTCTATATTTATGAGTTATGACTTCTTTTGTTCCAAGTAAGTAAACACGAGATAAGTTTACGGTGTCAATTTGTATTTAAGAGACGCAACTGCATAACTTTACCGCCACGGCCATCTAATGCATATGCATTGCACCACATTAGCAATAAGATTCAACAACTTTATTCGGATGTTTTCTTATTAATAATAAGTTTAAGGAGCTTTTCCCTGAGAGATTCTTGTGGTTGTTTTTTAAGTGATCGATTCACACTTTAGAGCGAGCAAATGGTGGCAATTGCTCGTGTTTTTTGTCCTTTGACAATGCAACTTGGTACGCCCAAATACGATGAATGTCGGCTCCTCGACATGCTGTTTACAACAGCAAGGACATTCCAAATTTAGATTTCCCTTTCAATCCACAGTTACAATTTTATTTTCTTGTCTTGATTCTACTCACATTTCTTCCTCGCACATGCATGCATCACTTTTTATTTTGTTTTTGTCCTTCCTAAAATGTCCTCGATAGCTCAAAATGAAAACGCTTTTTAGTTAAAATGGTCTTTAAAATTGGCATAACTCCTCACTTTGGTTCTTAAGATTTAAAATGATAAAAGTGGTCTCGTTTGTTAATAACAGTAGAAAAGCATATATGTACATAAGCAGGGTCTACCATGCTTCTAAAAAGTGTTTTTTTTTCCAAAGCATAGTAATCAGTGTCCATTTAATGAAATTTTCAAATAGCAAGGATACACCAACATATTTTACAAAATTACAATCATTGCCCCTACATTATTCTTTTTTACAATTGTTATATTACATTAAATACTACATCATTTTTTTAGTCATTTAACATATTCACAGTAATTTATATAAAAGTTATCAAACACTCAGACATTGTTTTTTTTTTATTATTAAAAGCACTTTTACTAAATAAAAAAAATCCATATACAAATTTAGATTTCCCTTTCAATCCACAGTTACAATTTTATTTTCTTGTCTTGATTCCCTTTTATTTTGTTTTTGTCCTTCCTAAAATGTCCTCGACGACTTAAAATGAACACACTTTTTAGTTAAAATAGTCCATAAGATTGACATAACTCATCATTTTCGTCCTTGAGATTGGAAATCAATAGAGTGATCTCTGAGTTTGTCAATGACAGTAGAAAAACAGAAGCACAGTCTACCATGCTTCTAAAAAAATGAATTTTTTTTTCAAAGCATAGTAATTAGTGCCCATTTAAAAAAATTTCAAATGGCAATTAACCCTCACATATTTTACAAAATTACAAGCATTGCCCCTACATTATTCTTTTTGACAATTATTAAATTACATTAAATATCATATCATTTTTAGTCATTTAACATATTCACAACAATTTATATAAAAGTTATCAAACACTGTTTTTTTTTTGTTAAATCACTTTTACAAAAAAAAAAAAAAAAAAAAAAAAGTTTACCAAACACGCAACAATTTTATTTTACAGATGTTTATTCTCACAGTACAGCAGAAACAATTTTTTTTTAAACAAAACAATACCAAACTAGCTCTTAGTCTTTCGACTCTTTCCATTCATTGTAATACCTAACTACTATTTCTAACGGTTTTTCTTTAGGTGTAACAATTTTCACATTCTCGATTTCTCATTTTCTAAAAATCATTTTCCTTATTTTGGTATTTATGTAAATATTTGGTTACAACATTTTTGGCAGCTGCTTAAGTCACAGCTGTTGACTCTGATTCTTTGCATATTATAGAACTAACAATTGGGAAGTAAAACATTTTCTAAGTTAAACATGTGCATATCTGCTGCTGCTGCCCTGAAGAAAATGAGGAATAAAATCTGAGGAAGCAGAAGCACAGCAACACAAGGCAAAGACTTATTAATTAATTCTGCATTAGAATATTGCTGTATTATTTGTTTTAATAATATATAAAAATGAAATGATAAATAACTTGAAAAATCCAAGTGGGGTTTGAAAGGAAAGCATCCCACCACTAATCTGAAGCAGTCCATCAATTCAGCATCCTCATGTTTGCCAAAAAAAAATAAAAATCAGCATCCTCATTCCTTGCCATACATTAGCTGTTTCTTTCTTTTTCTCCAAATAATAAATAAATAAATAGAAGCACCTGAAAAGATCTTTACTCCCCAAATAATATTTACCAAGGAATATTTTTTTATATTTGGGATCGCTATGGAAAGGTTGCTATTTTATGACCGAAGGATCACGGTTTCAGTAGTAAAAACGGTCTCTTTATAAAACAAAGGTAAGACCGCATATAAAAACGTTTTTTCCCCAACTTGAGTTTACCTTTGGGTTTTATTTACCTTTCTTCTTGAATTCAAAGTCAAAACTTGTTGGGAACCAAAAGAAGTTTCATGGAAAACCATCAACTGGGAGATCTACAAAAGGGCGGTCTGTCTTATTCATGCCACTTTTTCACTGCCCTTTTCCACTTGTGGCTGCTGCTTCCCTGCTCCATAAAATCTAACCCTTCCTAGTGGAACTCTTTCAAATTCAGTCACTCAGGTAAGATTCTTGTCCAAACTTCGTTGTGCTTTCAATTTTCTGGTAAAAGAAAAGAACATCATCATCTGCAGAACCTTTCTCTTTAACTTGGTGTTTGCTTTCCCATGTTGCAGAGATACCCCTTTGATTGGAATCTTGGGAAAGTTGTGGTGCCTGGTGCTTCTCAATCACCGAAAGGTAGATTCTTATTTCCCTCAACTGAGACATTTTTTCAAGGGTTTTGCACCCAAATCCTCTTGAGTAATCTCAAGAATCTTTTCATAGTTCAAATCCCTTTCCCCGTAGTTTAGATTGGATCAGAATATCGCTCGAATAAATTTAAAAAAAAAAAAAAAATCTCTGTCTCTCCAACTTTTAGTCATTTTTTGGTGTTTCAATTTCTTTGGATAGGTAGGCAGGGGATAATCAGCAATGGAGAATAGGTATGGCCTAATAAGGCAGGGCAGTGGAGTTTGGAGGGCCTTGAGAGATGGAGACTTTGAGGAAGATGATGTTTGGGAGGTTCTAAAAGATAGAAACAATACTTGTGGTAAAAATATGGCTAACGGATCCAAAAATTCCCATGTTTCTATTCTAAGGCACCTCCCAACTGCCTCAAGAATGATTCCGAAACCCAGCAGCCACAATTACGGAATTGGCAGCAGCAACACAACCAATCATGAAGCCAAATTTTTGCAGCAATCAGCACCTGTCAACATTCCTGATTGGTCCCAGGCTTACGGTCAGAAACCAAACAAGGCCTCCAAGAATGTTTCTTGGCGGAAATATGAGCGCGATGGCGATGGTGATGAAGGCGGGGATGATGGCGGCAGAGATAGCGGTGATGATTATGAGGTGGTGGTAGAGGAGGAGGAGGAGGAGGAGGAGTATAATTCGAAGGTACCCCCTCATGAGTTTATTGCTAGGAGACTTGCAAGGAGTCAGATATCTTCTTTTTCTGTTTTTGAAGGGGCAGGGAGGACCCTCAAAGGGAGGGATCTTAGCAAAGTGAGGAATGCTATTTTGATAAAAACTGGTTTCCTTGAGTCATTGTGATATTGTAGGCCTTCTTCTCTCATCCAATGCAATCATGAAGAAGGTCTTGCTATAAGTTTCATGTAATTTGTATATGGGTCTTGTGATGGTTTTTTTGTCGGAGATTGTGTCATGTTGTTTGTGGAATTGCCAAGAAATTCATCTCCCCTTTCCCTTTCCTCAAGGTTTTTAATTGCACATAATTCTCATTTACCATAAGTTTTGACCAACTTAATATGACATTTACACATATGATGTAATGTTTAAGTGGTGTTCTGTTTGTATCCTCCCTTATTTATGAAGGTGATTGTTTTTTCTACATCTGCTTGATTTTTGTACGATATTTATTCAGACCTTGTAGTAAAATCTTCAGTTGACCAAAAAAAAAAAGTTATTCTAATATGACAATAGAAATTGTGGTACAAATACCGCAAGCATAACTCTAGGTGGATCAAAACAAATATTATAGTGCTAAACTAAAATATACAGCTGTACAAGCTGACTAGACTATGATTTGGACTCTAGGTGGCACTGCTGACTTCGACTAGGTGTCTTTTTACACCTCTTCAAGCTGAACGGATGGGAACCAATAGAACGCTTGGATTGATGATATTGAATTTTGACCTTAGAGACTTAGTATGAATATCAACAATTTGATGTTGGCCACTAAAATAATGCACATTGAGAAGATGAGCAAGGACTAATCCTCTGATATAATGGTAATCAATTTTCATGTGTTTTGTGCGAGCATGAAACACTAAGTTGGAGGCAAGGGAGATGGTAGAAACATTGTCACACCAAAGAGTAGGAACTTGAGACAAAGGAATCCAATATCTCGAATTTTTTCAAATCCATGTAATTTCTACAGCTGTTTGGGCAAGAGATAGATCTGACAATTTCTTGCACGATCCGTTAACTTGACACAAAAATAACGAGTTTTGAGTCAATACGTTAACTAATTGGGTCATTATCAGGTCACCCATTTCAACCTGTCAAGAAAAAAGGTTAGTAATTTTATAACTACTAAAATATCCTTACTATAATAGCCATGTGAGATTAAATCCTTACCATTGGATTTTTTTTTAATAGCCTCTCACTCTATATCATATCTCTCATCGGTCAAAGTCCAGAGATTCCAAGTACCAACTCCCTTTATATTGTCTGCCTCATTGGTAAGGTTCTGACTATTGAGAAAGGCTCCACAACCTTGAAAAAAACCTCCCTTCATTTGCAATATGCATATCCATGTACATTTGATATTTTGTAGTAATGTACTAACGTTTTTCTTTATACTCTTATTTTGGAGTATATAATACTTGATACGACACGATTTGTTAAGGTATCAGGTATGTCGCATAAACGACACGAACACCAAACACACGACACGATCATCGGGTCTAGCAAGAGATATATACTCTTTCTCTGTTGAAGAATGAGCAACAGTATGTTATTTCTTTGCACTCCAACTAATGACATTACTCCCCAAGTATGCACAATAACTACTTGTGGATCGACATTCAATTTCTTCATTGTCCTGGAGACACTCATTTCGGAACAGATGAATAATGATTACAAACTGAGTATATAAACACAATAATCATATAAGAAATAGAACAATACTTGGCTACTCAAAGATGAGTAGGAACTTCTACTCAAAATTCTTACACTATGTTTGGATGAGGGAAATAAATATGAAATTTTGGTAAAAGTCAAAATTTATAAATTGACATGCACTAATTCTCTTGTTTGGATTCATATACATAGAAATTTAGAATTTCTGCATGGAAAAAAAAATTGGAATTTAGGACCTCCAAATTCCAAGTTCAAATTTCATGTAAATAGGTGTCATTTCTCAATTTCTATGATTGAGAGTTTAAAAATAACAAATTCCGTATTCAATTCTATTATTCTTTTAGGTTAATCAAACAAAAAAATTTACAAATTCTAGAAAATAAAATCTCGTCATTTCAATTTTTGTCATTTTTAAATTCCTTAGTAATCTTAAATTTCTTCATCCAAACATATCATTAGTGTTTCAATCGCGGAGCTTTGTGCTTATGATCAGAACCGTAAATATTATGAAGTATGAATCATATTGTAAAGATCATTTTTGCAAAAATGTCGCTTAGTCAATCTATTGTAGCAAATACATAGATAGTTCATAATACTTTTACCAATACCGTTCATTTGTTTTTAAATAGTTTGATGACTAAACGACCCTAGTTTTTTGGGATATTTTGATATGGGTCCAAAGTAACTAAAAATTAGACCTATTTCAAAAGTCAAAAATCACTAAAAATTGAACATATTTAAAAAATAGGCCTATAAAATTGGACATATTTCAAATTTTCCCTAGTTTTAATTACAGTGAATTTAGTCAATCTATTGGTATATTCCAGAAGGACCAGGATCCTCTCCTGAGCTAACGATGAGGATCCTTCTCATCAAGGGGTGTGGGCCGTTGGATGAAAATCCAACAGTTACAATTATTATAACTTTAAAGGGACCCCCTGTTTGTAGCCGTTGGATTTAGGAGAGGATCCTGGTCCATTCCAGAATGGATGAATAATGATTACAGTGAGTTTACATACACTAATCAAATAGTCAAGCCTAACTAGTCAGACTAATATTCCAATTAATTGGACATCTGTTGTAATAGAGATACAGTAGTACAAGCTGACTAGACTTCGACTTAGACTCTAGTGGCACTGCTGACTTTAACTTGGGTGATGAGGTGTCTTTTCAAATATCCCTACGTGGTATAAGTTATAACCAATCGAATGAGAATCCTCTCTAAATTTTCTTTGTGAGGATTCTAAGGATCCTTGGATTACATTTGTTTATCGTATATTGTACAGTCAGTTTTCATCAGATGCTGTTTATAAATAATTTTAAATAAAAAAATTTACAATGATTTCTGATCGCACGATATACGATGAACGAATATGATTAGGAAATCATCAGAATTCTCAGAAGGATGATCCAGAGAGAATCATCATTCTAACCAACCCACCTGTCCTTTTCTTCGAGTAAAATTGGACTATTCAAAGAGTTTCTTCCATTTACCATAGAATCATGAAAATTAGTAATCACTTAGTACTACAGTTTATTGGTATTTTTCTTTACTATAACTAAGAGGTCTTGAGTTTGAATCTTGTAGTCACTTAGTACTACGGTCTAGTGGTACCACTTCATTTGTAAGTTGTAAGTGAGAAGTCTTAGGTTCGATTCTCGTAAAAGACGAATTTGATTCATATTGCTAACCCATTGTGAGGTAATCTACGATCACATCCCTCTTAATTAGTGCAAATAAAATCATTTGTTTAAAAAAAAATTAAATCTCGTAATAACGAGTTCATAACCAATTGATTCCTCTATTTCTTAGTTTATATATCATTATTTGAAAATTTGGTGTTATTTATTTTTTTTTAATCCATTTTTATTTTTAAAACTAAGGAAATGGGGAGTTCGGCTAAGCCAAACAATGGGCAACCTAATTTGACATCGAATTCGCCATCCACAAGATTTGTACCTAAGATCTCACTTCCAAGTGAAAAAAAATATCACCAGACCGTAATATTAAATGACAAAAATTTGGTGTTATTACTATTAGGTCATACTATTATTGCTACTAACATTATCTTGTAAACCTTTTAGGTTCTCATTGCCTTGTGCCTGTATGAATGTGGTCAACAATTGGCTCAAATTCATTTTCCTGGCCCCCGAATTATCTATCTATCTATCTATCTATTATATATAAAGAGAACACAAAAGATAAATAGTGTTTTGGTGTCATAATGATTTACCAAAAGAAATTGACAAAATGCCCCCAAAACAAAAAATTTCAAAGGCATCCCAAAATAATGCATCAAATAAGGTAAGGGCATTTCGTTATTTTAGTAGTATTTTTTTTAATAATTAATGATTTTGTGGTTTTTTTTTTGTTTTTTTGTTTTTTTTAATTAGTACCTCACAATAGGCTAACAATAATGTGATTCAATTTATCTATTTTTAAATACGTTCAAAACATCTTAAGAGGCGTGTAATGCCAGTTATAAATTCGCATGCGGATAATAATGTGATTAAATTAGTTGTCAAATGATTGTTTCTTTTTTTTATGGTAACAAACGATATTATCTATGCTAAGAGGAAATAAGGTGGGCTTAGTCTCATAATGGGCTAGCAATAATGTGATTCAATTAGTTGTTTATTAAATATTATTCTCTCTATTTTAAACACGTTCAAAACATCTTAAGAGGCTTGTAATGCTGGTTATAAAAAAGTTTTTTGCACGCGGATAATAATGTGATTAAATAAGTTATCAAATGATTTTTTTTTAACAAACAATATTATCTACACTAAGGGGGGTGGGGTGGGTTTTGCCTCACAATAGGCTAACAATAATGTGATTTAATCAATTGTTTATTAAATATTATTTTCTCTATTCTTAATGTAAATTCTATATCGACTGATTTTATTATGTGAATTCAGCTGCTTTAATTGGTTTATGAGGGGTTTCTTCTAGCATGATCTAAGATTATTCATTTACTTCAAATATTTGACTCTTCTTCTAACATGATTTAAAACGTGTAAGTCACGCGTAACATGTCGTGATTCAAACAATGAATTCTGCACGCGCGTGAGCGCGTGCATGAAGGGTAGTTATATATAAAGCCAACACAAAGTAAATAGTGTTTTGGTGTCATAATGCTTCACCAAAAAAAATTGGACAAAAATGTCCCAAAACAAAAATCTTCAAAGGCATCCCAAAATAATGCATCAAATAAGGCAAGGGCATTTTCGTCAATTCAATAGTATTTTTTTAATAATTAATGATTTTGTGGTTTTTTTTAATTAGTACATCACAATAGACTAGTAATAATGTGATTCAATTTATCTATTTTTAAACATGTTCAAAACATCTTAAGATGAATGTAATGCCGATTATAAAAAAGCTCTTTCACATGCAGATGATAATATGATTAAATTAGTTGTCAAATGATTTTTTATTTTTTTTGTAACAAAGGATATTATCTATAATAAGGGGGAATGAGGTGGATTTGGTCTCATAATGAACTAGTAATAATGTGATTCAATTAATTGTTTATTAAATATTATTCTCTCTATTTTAAACACATTCAAAACATCTTAAGAGACCTGTAATGCAGGTTATAAAAAAGTTTTTCGCACGCGGATAATAATGTGATTAAATTAGTTATCAAATGATTTTTTTTTAACAAACGATATCATCTACACTAAGGGGGAGTGGGTGGACTTTGCCTCACAATGTGCTAACAATAACATGATTAAATCAATTGTTTATTAAGTATTATTTTCTTTATTCTTAATGTAAATTCTATAGAGACTGATTTTATTATGTGAATTCAGCTTCTTTAATTGGTTTGTGAGGGGTTTCTTCTAGCATGATCTAAAATTATTCATTTACTTCAAATATTTGATTTTTTTTCTAACATGATTTAAAACATATAAATCGTGCGTAGCATGTCATGATTCAAAAAATAACTTTTGCACGCGTGTAAGTGCATGCATGAAGGCTAGTCTTTAATTAAGCGATGAGGTTGGGTGGGTAAGGACACGTTAGAAAAAGATTTCTCTTACTCCATGATTGCATGACATCATCGACATAAAGAACTATTGTACTGTCTCAGCACAGTAAATCCATTTTGGAAGAGAAATATCAGGAATAAAAATATCTGTAAAGTGGAGGAAAGAAGATAAACATGGAGCCCTTCTGCAAATCATGGCAAAGCGCTTCTCAATTTCTAAACAATATTGTTGAAATATTTTATATCTATGTACCTTTAAAAAGAAGAGTTTAAATATTTTAACTTAATTAATACAAAAACCTTTTATTTTGTGATAAAATTTCACACATAACGGATTATACATGCGATACTTACTAAGTTGAAGATAATACCGATATTGTCGGAAGTGGACCTTTGATTTGTTTATATGATAATTTGACAAATATTAATCGAGATTAGCACATCCTTGAATTCTTATAGCAATTTTATTATGAAGTAACTGCTAATTGATTTTCCTGCATTAAGAATTTAATGGGCATAGGCAAAAATATTGGACTTTTCATGAACCACATGACATCCTTGGCTTTTTAGAACTGAAAATCATGGAAAGAGATCATTTTCGGAATTCTTCTATTAAGGCTACTGGATCAAGTGATCAGGACCTTTGAAATTTCATCAAACGGTAAAAAATTATTGAAACTTTTAAATTATCAAAATAGGTGGACCGTTAGATGAAATTTCAAAGATCCGGATCACTTGATCCAATGACCTTGATAGAAGAGATCCGGAAATGATCTCTTTCTGAAAATCATTGCCAAACTAATAAAATATATGAACTCCTTTCCCTTCCTTCCACCGTTCTCCGACTTGTACTACTACTCGATCACTAACTCATAACTATGACAGGTATGAGTGTCTATCATGAATGACTCTGTTCTTCTTATCAATTTAATTTTCCAAGATCTTCTTCTATATATATTGATAATTTTACGCCGGAGGAGTATAAGGGCTGGTTTGGTATTGCTGTGCTTTGAAAAAAAAGCTGCTGTAAGAATAAACGACTGTGAAATAAATCAGCAGAGTGTTTGGTAAACTTTTTTGTAAAAGTGCTTTTGAAAAGAAAAAAAAACAGTCTGATAGTGGGTCTTTTCATTAAAGGAGCACTGTAGCTCCATGTGCTTTGAAAAAAAGCCAGTTTTCCAAAGCTGCAAATAGCAGCTTCAGCTTTTTCCTTTGATTTCAGCTTATTCTCACATCAGCTTCCAAAATAAGCTTTTTTTTTCAGTTTACCAAACACCTAAAACCCTCACAGCTTTTTTTCATGGATGTTTTTTTTTTAAGCACCTCACTCCCAAACCACCCCTAAGTTAGGTCATCTCTAATGGAGAGGGCTAAAGATTCAAAAGCCACAAAATAGCATGATTTGTTCAAAAAACCAATACATAGGCTATAATTTTATGGAATCCACCAGACTATTATTTGGCCAAATGAGCATCAGGCTGGCCAAATATTATAGCCCCCTCTTCGCCATTTTTTGGGGTCAAACTACTCAATTGCAATAATTGATTCAAATTCAACAATTGTATTTGAAAATATTCAACGGTAGTTCAACTATATTAACTAATAAATTTAAAGTATAAACTTAAAATTAATAAATTATTGGGAGGACTATGTTTAGTACCTTTTGGTTGGAGGCGATATATGAATATAGTGTATCACTGTTTATTTAAAAATAATTTTTTATAGGACTATAATTCTAGACAGAGCTATGTTTAGCTCTTTCCGTTGGAGATGTCCTTATAACTACAGGATAAGAGGAAAACAAGACTAACGTTTTTACTCTTTCAACATAATATTATTTCTGAAATTATTTTGATTAGTTCAAGTTTATTTTTATTTCCATATACATATAGCCTCGTTAATTAAGGATGAGTCATCTTACCTTTTATGACCATTCGATGAGAATTAATCTAAAGGCTAAAAACAAGTGTAAAGGTATTTGTCAAAATATTTATCTCCTGATGCATGGGTAAAAACTCAATACCCTATCCACTAATATATTGGACCACATATATACGATGTACTATATTTTACTTGCATGAATTATTTTGCTAGGTTTTTGGATTGTATTTGATAATGTACACAACGTTTTTTTTCCCTTCCATATTTTGTAGAGTTGACTGGCATATATTAAAAGAGTGTATTTTTGCTCATTACCCTCAAATGGTAATAATGCTCATCACCTTACTTATTATCATTTGATGAATTTAAATTTTGAGATTTGTGTGTCTATCCACTACAAATAGATATCGAACTTTAAACTCATCTAATAGTTATAAATAGGGTAGTGAACCATTTGTGAGAAATGTGCCTTTATTTATAATAATTATGATGGTCTCCAAACTCTATTGGAATTTCTACTTTAAATTTACAAAGTCTTGTCACTTAGCACTACGGTATAGTAGTACTTCTTTTCACTTGTAAATGAGATGCCTTAGGTTTGAATTTCGCCAAAGGTGAATTTGAACCACATTATTGCTAACCTATTGTGAGGCCAAGACACACTCTCCCATTTAGTGTAGATAATATCGTTTGTTAAAAAAATAAATTACACCGTCCTAAATAATCACTAATTACAACATTTTGAACAATTTGAGATAAAAATAAACAAATAAATAAAGCTTTACAAGTCACTTGGAGAAGAGCATATTTATAATATTTACTAGGACATCACATAAAAACAAACTTAGCAGCCATATAAGGTAGCTTAGTGCTCTATCACATATGCATGGCTCTAATGCTTAGTGCGATCTTCCCCTTTTAATCTATTACCTTTGCCTACACTTTACACCATTGCTAATTTGCTATGTCGACATACGATCCAAGATAGAAGAACCAACCTCCTTTTCTCACTTAAAATATTTACTTACAAGAGTTTTTCATAACACAATCGTTCATGCACATGTGAAGAGATGAAATTAGAACTTCACTACTATAAAAATATGATTGGCATACTTATCAAATTAATATATAGACATTTGTGAGCTTGTATACGTCAAACAACTTGACCACTTCCATTTAAAAAGAAAAGAAAATATAAAAAAACATTATGGTCGGATTACATTTCACAAAAGTTTAATGGAAGGCTATCTCATTGTCCCTATTGCGGCCGCCACTATGCGCATATGTTTTACAAATTTATTATAAGACCTTCATCAGTCGATAACTATAAATCTAACAGGATAAACGATCTCGCTTTTGTATATGTAAAAATCAACATCAAAGGTTTAAGACATGAAGGAAGGTAGAACTTGCCTCAGCCTTTCCAACTTCGTGGAAGGATTCCAAGTCCTTGAGTGCCAAACTTCTCAGCTCTTTCCTCACTTCCTCTGACTCTATTTAAAAATGATTTGTATCATTCCCAGAATCTTCGCAATTTCTTTATTTCCACCTCAATTTTCTTCTCCAAATACCACATGCAGCTCACACGCGTGTAACGCACCTTCCTCTTTTTATTTCGTCAGCAAAAATTGGTCCGAATTGGCCTGGGCGGATTCATTGACTTAGTGGGTTAGTCGGATGCCTGGGCCTGGGCCTGGGCCTGGATCTGGGACTGGGCTTGGCCTATCGGTTAATGGAAGTTGCTCATCATGCTTAAGGTGGAAGGCAGCAGCCGCAGCCATACGGCTTGGTACTCGGTAGCGGTGGGGTGGGCACCTACGAGCTCACACATGGCCAGGCACAACGTTGGCACGGTGGCTGGCAGGGCGGCAACTACCGCGCATGGGTTCAAAGACTGAGAGGGGAGCCCTCACAAGTATGCGCTGCTTGATACTTTAGATGTTCAATTTACTTAAAAACCGTTTGGTAACCATTTCGTTTTCATATTTTGTTTTTACTTGTTTGAAAACTAAAAACTGAAAATAATATCTTGTTTGGTAACTAATCTTAATTTTTAATCTTAAAGAAAATGAAAACTGAAAAACTACATTTTTGAGTTTGCAAAATTTGGCCTTGAGTTTTTATTTTTTAGTTTTTAGTTTTAAAAAAATTGAAAATTGAAAACTAAAAACTAAAAACGAAATGGTTATTAAACGACCCCTTAATACATGGCATACTCTCTCTAATTTGTCACTGAGTTTTTTGTGGGCTCCTTTTGTCTCCATATCACCTAGCCTAAGGCTAAGGGTTCATGTCGTGAAGACTTTCTTGCGTACTCTGAGTATTTTTACTGTTAAATCTTTGTTAAAGAATATAAAATCAAAATCTAACGATTACAATATCTGAAGTATCCGATACTCCGCAACACCCAAGAATTTTTTGTTGTACACCAAAACATGGGTGAGTTGTATTTATAATTTTGTATATACTAAAAAAGAAGGATCATATGAAATGAATGGTTGTGACATGTGACTTATCGATCTAAACACAAAATGGATTAATCACACACAATAATTAGGAAGTAGATATGTAAGCACATACTAATAAGCAATTTCTTTCCCTGTACACATGACTTGTTTTACGATAGTAGCGACATTGATTATATATTTACTTGCTAATGAGCGTATGACTTACACTGATCGATATAGTCTCGAGGACGAGATGGACCGATGTCTAACACCAAGTACGCTCAAATCTTCCATACTCAACTCCCAAATTTTTGGCCATTCTCGTTGACCCATATCGTTTGCATGTAACATCACTACTTACTACATAGACCCCATATATTTTGTCTCATTGACCCACAAATTCTGAGAGAGTTTCAACTCCAATAATAACGGCTGAAATAAAAGTTTTGATTTTACCAAACTTGAAAATTCTACCTTACAACTCCATATATACGTTCCTTTTTAAGAATTATTACTACGTACATTAGTCAATGGGCTGCATCATTTTCAATTTGGTTGATTTTTTATAGAGACAATTTTCAAAGCGACTTCAACATTGAATCCTTTGTGTAGGATATAACATTGTAATTAGCAAATGATAATAAGGGAAAGAGCAAAAGAGGAATGTAGAAATAGAATGTAGCTTTCTATAAAAGTGAGGGACTTGCGATTTTCCTCACCCTCTAACTTGTCTTTGTCTTATAGATATCCAGGATTAGGACTTGTGATTTATGAACGTAACCAAAGGTTCTAGGTTCTGATTAATGATTATGACCCTATACAGAAAAGGTTATAACCCTACACCAAGGGCCCTTACACTTGAAAGTATTGACAATTCATTGGTTGGGGTCCGTCGTTGATCTGTAAAATCAATTATTCGAGTCATCATGTTCTTGACACGTGCTCCACGTGTACATGCCACCTTCTGGTGCGTAAGGGTGGATGGGGTCTTTGACTGATTTTCGTCATATAATTAGATTTGGTTTTTTTAATTAAAAAGGGTTTCTGAAGTTGACATAATTTTTTATTTTAGTAATTGAGATTTTAAATTGATAGATGCGGTCTTAAAATTTGTCTACTATCAATCACTTTGATCTTTTTGTAAAAATCTTCGTTAAATATGATAAAATGACAAAATATCCTCAATTTAATTATAAACAATGAGCCAAAATGATTTGAAAAAAAAATATCAAAAATATTTTTGTCATTTTATCCTTATTTAATAGAGATTTTTTATGGAAAGACCAAAATGATTAATGGTGGACAAACTCATAGACCACTTCTATCGATTTCAATCTCAAAGACCAAAGTGATGAGTTATGCTAATCTTAAATACCGTTATAGCTAAAAAGCTTAATATAATCTCAACGACTTTATTCTTAGCCACTTAGTATGACGGTCTAGTAGTATTCCTCATCACTTATAAGTGAGAGGTCTTAGGTTCAATTCTCTTCAAAGATGAATTTGAACCACATTATTGCCAGCCCATTGTAAGGTTTAGTCCATTCCTCAACAACTTTTTCATTTATTAAAAAAAAAACAACGTTATTGTTCAATAATCTTTTATCACACGTTCGAAAGTATTTAAAAATACACCGTTCGCCTAACAGACAACATTGTCACGTTGTTTGTTAATGACACGAGAAAATTTATCTTCCAAAAGACAAATCAATTTAATCAGAGGAAAAAAAGTCCACCTTTTGATTCTCTAAAATGAATGAATTAATTCTACACCTTATGCTAACATGTGAGATGACAATCTGGTTCAACAAACATTTTCATTTCTTCACTTGCAATGCAAAGTATTCTATTAATTTTCTAATTACGAACTTGGTTAATTTACAAGTACAGCTAATAAAATCATTTCTAAACTTAATATGTAAATTTTGATTTGGTCCACCAAAAAATAAAATAAAATTATAAAACCGAAGAGAAGAAAAGATAAAACTTGGATATGGTCCCGTGAAGTTGTTTTGTATCATATCTGTGCAAAATCGAAAGCCCTCTATGAGTTAAATTACAATTTCCAACACGCTTTTAACCCTTTCAAATTTTATTCCATTGCTATGTACTTGTGCACAACTTTTCTTTTATATGCTTTGTTAGGGTTTAGGCAATGTTCTTGTGGATGTCAGAAAGCGTAAGTAAACCTTGTGGGTGTCAATTCTATGGTTTAGACAATGAGCAATAGTTCGGAGTATCTTATACTTGCTAAATTTTTTTGCAATTTAACATGATGATAATAACTTAGTGTGGTTGTATGTATTGTGACTTACAACGAGCAACTTCATTGCAAGTTATTTTCTGTCGTTGATTGACAAACAAAACTTTTACCTATCACGGAATACATATGCTTTTGTTTCTATCTCTTCCAATTCTATCACATGATTTGTCAAGTAAGTCTTCCTCGACTAATCACGAAAACTTAGAGTAGAGTGCCTCTGGCAACTCTACTACCACATTTCCTACCAAAATGCTAACAAAATTGAAGGGAAAATTTCATAGGGTCTTGACATAGCTGTAAGGGATAAATTCCTTCCTCCCTTTCGCCCAAAAATAAATACAACGATCTCTAATCGATTTCATATAAGTTTTCTTCATCATTGACAAACTTATATTGTATACATGTAAAATTACAATTTTTTCCTCTTCCTAAATATAGCCTCATTGCCCTGCTATTTTAGGCTAAAAAATTACTCAAAGACTCACATGGGAGAGGTATACAATATTTGGAGGCAGGTATACAGTATTTAGAGAGAGATTTTAGTAGTCCAAATATCATAATACAAGTGATTAAATTATTATTTTTCTTCGAATATCCATTTACTTATATTATAATATTTAGTACACTGATTTATGTTTGCGGTACATTGAAAAATGGGAACTTTAACGAAAAGTTCCTTGTACTGTTTATTTTAACAAAAAAACACATTTTTACACTAAAAATCAATCATGATAATATTCACTTTACCTTTTATTTTGTACTTATCATTAAAATTCAAAGTTTCTTCTTTGAAAAATTCTTGGGTAAAATCCTTCACAAATAATAGGGTGGTTGGAAAGTCGTATCGAAGTATGGAAACTAAAACGTACAACTCGGGACAGAAAATTGAATATAAAAAGTCAGTATCTCAAGTTTCAACCCCAGCTGTAGGTCCTTGTCCTAACCTCCACGCACCTCCACCTTCTCTATAACTTCATACATACAAACACAACACCCAGAAACCCACCGACAAAACCAGAACCTCCGTGGTGTCGAGCACTCAGAGGAGCCACTTGGGATTTTTTAAGGAACGTGGGTTTCTGGATCTGAATTTTGGGTCAAACGAGTGCGTTGACTCCATTGACTTGGGATTGGTAAATGAGTGTTGCTCTGGTTTAGCTTGACTGGTCGGATTAGAGAGAAGAATGTCTTGGAAGAGCAGAGGAGGAGGAGGAGGAGGAGGAGAGGCAGCAGCTTCGAAGAGTGCAGTGTCCCGGAAATGGACACTTTTGTTTTGTATTGGTTGCTTTTGTGCTGGAATGCTCTTCTCTGATAGGTAAATTATTTGAATTTCTACATATTTAAAGTTTCAATTTTTCTTTAAAATCCCAGAAAAAAATGATTAATTAATTTAATTTGGTGAAGTGGGTAGCTTTTGTTTTCCCTCAAATCTCTTCTGGGTTTTTGTAATTAATGCATCATTGGTGTATTTCTTAATTTTTCTGTTAGTATCTTAAAGTAGTGATTACTGATGATGGCAGACTAGTTTTTTCCCTTTTTTTTTTCTCGCAGAATTGGTAAGATTGTGTTGTCCCTTACAATTATGAGATTAGCATGGATCTGAATTTCATATAGTAGATCCAAAGATTCAATTCAGACATCATTCTAGTAATCAGGTTTTGTCATAATTGTTTAAAGTCACCGTCTTCCGCGGCGCCCTCCCTCCTTCCCAAGTCTCTTTCTTTCCCTCCCTTTGCTTCTCAATGCCGGAAAATGTGCTGATGGGGCGACTCCTGCGTAATTTCCAAACTAGGATATTGGTTTTTGATAACATCGTTTATGTCCTTAATCTTCACATTCTGATTACTGTATGCAGCTTTTTTTCTGCAAAAATGGACATACATTCCCATCAAAACATGTTTTTACTCGAACTTTATCAGAAGCGAAAGTAGCGTGTTCTATGGTATAGTTTTTTTAATTCCGGACGTGTGGTATACTAATTAAAAATAAATGGATTCTGCCAACAGAATGTGGTCAGTGCCTGAAATTAAAGACGTATCGAGGACAACAAGGGTTGACAATGGAACACCCAAGTTAGTTTCTGGTTGTGATCCAACAATTGTAAGTACCTTTTATCTAAGCAGCCGCGTATTGACCTTTTCATTATTTGTTTATTCATGTTTACTGTTGTTTTTGTTTAGAAGGATGTAGAACATGAACCAAAGGATGTTTATGGGGAAGTTTCAAAGACTCATCACGCTATACAGTAAGTCATGCTGCAGCTCAACTCATTTTGTTGAAGTTGACTCAATATTATGTCTTATGACGCGTCGAAATTGCAGCACGCTGGATAAAAAAATTTCAAATTTGGAGATGGAATTAGCTGCTGCAAAGGCTGCACAGGAATCTATACTTAGTGGTTCACCGATTGCAGAAAATTTAAGAATTCCCGAGACAAGAAATAAAAGAAAGTATTTGATGGTTGTAGGAATAAACACTGCTTTTAGCAGTCGAAAGCGCAGAGATTCAGTTCGTGCTACTTGGATGCCTCAAGGTTTTTTATCGACAACCTACTTTCTTTATGTTTTCTAATTATATGTGAATGCCTCTGACAATTCCCTTATACTTTGTCTTTACTATATAGCGGATAAAAGAAAGCAGCTTGAGGAAGAAAAGGGCATTGTAGTTCGCTTCGTAATAGGTCACAGGTGGGTGTTTGAGTTCAATTCTATTGGTGAATAACAATTTACTTTTGAATTCTTGTTTAGGTTTTCCCTTCTATAGACTTCATGTAGGTAGGTGTCAGTCTTTCACTAGAAGATCGTGGAATTTGATTCTTTCCTATTGGGATTTTTGTGATGGAATAAACAATCTACTTTATTAGAAACATTTTGGAAATTATACAACGTGGTAGAATTGAATACATTTTTTTATCTCAAAGTTAATGTTGATCACATGATTTACCCTAAATTGTCTATGTTTTTATTGTATCATACATAGTCATCTCAATGTTGAAATGCTTTCCTCTTCTTAAGAAAGAAAAAAACAAATTAAAACCTTTAAGGAATAAAGCCTGATCTGTTTTTTCTTCTATCCATTGCTAGTGCTACATCAGGTGGTATCCTTGATAGGGCTATTGAAGCAGAGGAGAAGATGCATGGTGACATTATGCGGCTGGTAAAGCCTTTATCCTTTCAGCTAGTTCGTTAAATCCTTTTATCTGACGGAGGAGCACATATATACAATGTGAGACATCTTCGTAATGTGTTGGTCTGAGGAAAAAGCTAATTGATTTTGTTTTCATAAATTTGATGAAAGCAGGATCATGTTGAAGGCTATCTTGAATTGTCAGCAAAGACGAAGATATTCTTTGCCACTGCTGTTGTTTCGTGGGATGCAGATTTCTATGTCAAAGTTGATGATGATGTACATGTAAATATAGGTATATAATCATCAGGTTTCTCTGTTCAAAATATGTCTTTTCAATGTTCACAAACTGGAAATTGGCTTTTCCGGAACACATCCTAAATCACTCCTGTTTAAGGAGTCACTAGTGTTGTCATTTTTATGGGCACATTCTGATCTCCAGCTAGTGTGTAATAACTTTTTCTGTTATCGTTCTCTATTCCTTCTTAATGTTGAGTTCATTCATCATATAATTTCAGGAACACTTGGAGCAACTTTAGCTAGACACCGAACAAAACCCAGGGTGTATATTGGATGCATGAAATCTGGTCCAGTCCTTGCTCAAAAGTGAGTTGTACACTCTTGAATTATTTAAACCAGCTAGACATTTGTGGCATGCTTTCCCTTACCTCACTTGTTTATTGATAGGGGAGTAAGATATCATGAGCCCGAGTACTGGAAATTCGGAGCGGAAGGGAACAAGTATTTCCGTCATGCCACAGGACAGCTCTATGCTATCTCAAAAGACTTGGCTAATTACATATCAATCAACCAGTATGTTTCCAGATTTTATGTAGTGGAAATCGTTCTGCTCAAATTTTGTCTACCCTTTAGGGCCTTTCTTATTTCTTACATTTTGCTAATCATCTAGGCATGTGCTACACAAATATGCGAATGAGGATGTTTCTTTGGGGTCGTGGTTCATTGGATTGGATGTGGAGCAGATTGATGATCGGAGATTATGTTGTGGAACACCACCTGGTAATCTCATATCCATCTGTTTTGCCCCATTTTTCTAAACGCGCTTGGTCTTGATTAGGCTCTTATAGCTTTTGGAAAAATATAAAGTTCGGTTGCCAAATATCTGATTAACATAGGTTGTTACATGTTCCATGGCTCCAACGTTGTGTTTCTGTTTCATATGGTCATGTTTAATTTTAACACTTAGAACAAATAAGTTGAAATCATTTATTTAGGTTACACATTGTTAACTATGTAACACACTGGGAAGGGACAAAGTTTGGTGGTCGTGGCATAAACCATTGGCTTACATGTTATACAAGGTGCAGCCGTGTAGGCTCCACAGGGAGTTATCAGTCATTTTATTGTTCATTAAAATGTCAGATCAACTATACCTTCCAGAGCATTTAGAATTATTTTATGGGTTGATAACAGCCCCCTTAATTGCCACACATTGTTTGGTTGATACCAGTTGCAATACACACCTAATCATCGTGGCCGTCAGCTCATATAAGACATCATGAGGTCTTAGTTCAGATCCTCCGATTGATCGAGCATTTCTTACCATGACAGTTCACTTGCATTAATGGCATACATTCTCATTTGACTTGTGTCTAAGACTTCAAGGTCAGGGCTGATCATGTGCTAAATAACATGCGTGAGAAACACCTATGTTAATTCCTATGGTGCTATTTCAATGTTATTGGTGTGGGTCAGTGTGTTTTCTGCGGGATAAGTTTTCATGTCTAGAATTGCAAAGAAAACAATATTAGAAGAAAGGTTAATGGTAGTTCAAACTAGGAATAAATATTATCATGACTTAGCGTATAGTTACAAGTTTAATGGTTTTAATTGTTACCACAGATTGTGAGTGGAAGGCTCAGGCAGGCAACGTCTGCGTTGCTTCATTTGACTGGAGCTGCAGCGGGATTTGCAAGTCTTCCGAGAGGATAAAGGAGGTCCACAAGCGCTGTGGAGAAGGTGAGAATGCTTTGTGGAATGCAGCTTTCTAATGGACAAAACGTTCTTCCAAACTCAGGAGGAACATGTAAATGGCGTGAGCTTGTATCATAAAAATTCACAGAGAACGAAAATGGGATGCATAGCAAGATGGGTTGGCTGTTGGCACCCTTCCAGGGAAGTTGCTGTCTTATTTCCGGGATTCTACTCCATTTTAGACAAGGAGTGAGAGACCCAATAGCGAAACTTGAAAGAAGCGAGAGATTGTAGTTAAAATCATTCTTTGAGTGCTTCCGGGGCCATTTGTATTGTAAGTCTTCCATGGTTAATGAAGCTCCGGAATAAGTTCCAGTTGGATTTTTTTTGTACCTTTATTCAAGTTGTAGAAGAAGTGGTTTTTATCTCTTTCCTTGGTGATGAAGCTTCAATGTGACATCTCTGACCACTGACTAGTTGACTCAGTTGACTCGTTCATATGCATATACAGTTCTCTTCCCCAGACTGCAATGAATTTGATGAGTAGCTGAGCTAATGAATTAAGTGACTAAACAAAAGCATTTAGGTGGTAAACTGAATGTCCCAACCAAATTGATGGGAGAAATTTACCAAAAGAAAAAATGATGGGAGAAGTCAAATAAGTTGTTATTGAGAAACTTTTATGAAATGGATTCACTTTTAGTGTAGTGATTTTGACCCATTGTTTTAAGCGCCTTTAGGCCCCAACCTACCACTTGACTAGCGCCTAACGTCTTTTAGAAATTTATTCTGACCACAAAAACAAGGTTGTGTAACCTTATATAAGTCACTTGAGGTGCCATAGTAATTGTGAACACGTTGTATGTAAGTTCTTCTCTACCGTCATTTAGAAGAGGAAATTATGTTTTCCATTACAAAAAAAAAAAATAATAAATTAATACAATAAGGAAAAGTAGAGAAGATTTTAAATATCAAAACATGTCATGGTGATGT
This sequence comes from Malus fusca, assembly GCA_035220775.1. NCBI lineage: Eukaryota > Viridiplantae > Streptophyta > Magnoliopsida > Rosales > Rosaceae > Malus > Malus fusca. The sequence continues at coordinate 30,670,557 of CM069069.1, forward strand.
CTTGTGTAGGGAGGATTTGTAGTTGTTGAAGTGCCGAACAACGTTTTGTGTCTCTCTCTCTCAAACGAAATAAGGATAGTGCTATTCACACTCATTTTTATTTCTCACATACCATTCTTAAATTTTAACCGTTAGATTGAATGAATTGAAGAATATTAATGACAAAAAATTAACAAGCGTGTGTGAGAGATAAAAATGAGTATGTGAATAGCACTATCCATGAAATATATATGATAAGATAGTAATTAATACTCCATTATAAGAAAAGATGATAATCAAAAGATAATACTTGAGTACTCACCAGTGGATACTTATGTTTTAATTTTGTCCAATGATATTATCACATGTCTTATTGTTTTAAAAAATAATTGACATGTTATTAATTTTTCTTGAGTTTTAAAACTAAGAAACACGTGATATTTTTTAATTAAGTTAAATTAAAAAGTGAAGACATAAAATATTCACATGTAAGTAGCTAAGTATTATTTTTCATCAAAATTGTTTTGCTGTCCACTTATAAACAAGTTTAACATTTCTGACAAAGGAAGCACAGCCAAATCGACATACTTTTAATCCGTCATGCCATCTGTTCAAGATAATAATAACATCATGACAAGATTGCTGCAGCTGCACTGAAAAAGCATAGCCCCACTATATTTCATCTGGAGCAAGGTATTAAATATCGGTAATATTGGAAATATCGGTAGTCCGAAATCACGAAAATATCGATGGAAATATCGGGATAATATCGATATCGATAAAAATTACATGGAAACTACGGAAATTGTAAGAAAAACTTGGAAATTTTTATTGAAACTTTGCAGGATGTTTATTTAGTCAATTATCTATTAGTTTATCACAAAAAATTGAAAGGAAATGCATTGCATGATGGATTTAACATTATCAAGTTGATTATATAGCGAGCTGGCAAACATTGTGAGTGTAGAAAATATGTAGTAATTAATAAAAGAAATTTAAACACACCGTAATCATTTATATATAATGAATTAATACAATATGTAGACAACAAAATCCTTTTATATAGTAAAAAATTTAAGTGTCGTTCGTAATGTATTAATACAAACAAGTTACAATGTTCATAATGTATTAATAAAAACAAGTCTACACGTGATGTCACACCCACTCCTAATTAAAAATAGTTTTTGGGTCTTAATTCTTGAGCCTAAGGACCCACGCCCCCTTTCTCCCGTACTCCCTCTCTCATCTCTCTTCCTTTCTCCCTTCACTCCCTCTTCTGCTCTTCGAAGCTCCCCGAGCTCTCTCTCCCTCAAGTCGCCCTCACCCTCTCCCTCTCTACCCGTGAGCAACATCCATACCCTCTCCCTCTCCGACGACACACACAGACCACACATACCACACACACACACGAAGACACGAAGCCCTCGCCGGAGCCACCGGCATCGATCCCCTCCATCAGATCCGACCTCCAGGGCTACACCGAACAGATCCAGGCCTCCGACGAGGACGATCTGTACAGCCGCCTCAAGAATCTGAAGCCGACGTTCTGCCTCCGAAAGCCCTCGTCGACGTTCTGGCTCCGGAAGCCGACTTCTCCTTGTTTCTTCTTCGGTTCTCCCCCCCCATTTCTTCTTCGGCTGTCGTTGCGACGACGACGACGGAGAATCCTCGACGATATTATGGCTAATATCGCGATAATATTGATAATATCGCGATATTATCGATATTAGCGATATTATCGCGATATTTGGCCGAAAACCACTCGGATACCACTTAGAATATCCATACCCCGAAAAACCGATAATATCGGCGATATTTCGCCGATATTATCGGCATTTTCTTCCATGATCTGGAGGCAGATTGTCTGCTCTCCCTTTGGATGCGCTTCTCATTCCTTCCTATTTTATGCGATCATGGTTAAACTACGTCAATATTTTATATTAATTTTTTATAGAGATAATAAGACAAAAAGTAATAAGAATATAAAATGTTGACATGACTTAACCGTGACCGCACAAATAGAAGGGGATGGGAGGACACCCAAACAGGAGGGCATACAATCTGCCTGAATTGATTGTCTGCCCTCCTGTTCTTATGCCCTTCTTATCCCTCATATTTGTGAGGTCACGGTTAAGCCACGTCAACATTTTATTCCTATTGCTTTTTGCCTTATTATCTCTATAAAAAAATCAATATAAAATGTTGACGTGGCTTAACCGTGACCGCACAAATAGGAGGGGATGAGAAGGGCACCATAACAGGAGGGCAGACAATCTGCCTCCAACTAACAAAGACACCATTCACATTGACGTGACTTAACCGTGATTTAACCATGTCAACATTTTATATTAATTTTTTTTATAGAGATAATAAGACAAAAAACAATAAGAATATAAAATGTTGACGTGACTTAACCGTGACCGCACAAATAGGAGGGGATGGGAAGGACACCCAAACAGGAAGGCAGACAATCTGCCTGAATTGATTGTCTGCCCTCCTGTTCTTATGCCCTTCTCATCCCCTCCCATTTGTGCGGTCACGGTTAAGCCACGTCAACATTTTATTCCTATTGCTTTTTGCCTTATTATCTCTATAAAAAATCAATATAAAATGTTGACGTGACTTAACCGTGACATCACAAATAGGAAGGGATGAGAAGGACACCATAACAGGAGGGCAAACAATCTGCCTCCAACTAACAAAGACACCATTCACATTGAAAAATTGGAGCATTTGTTTGATTCAATTGATGTTTTAGTTAATATACAAAATGAATTAGTGAATATTAATTGCGGGATTTGTGACAACATAGAGTAATAGTCTCTTTGAGTAAATTGGTCAGCACTTTTGCCTTTTATTTTGGGAGGAGGATTATCTTCTCCCCTAATCTCTCTCCCCTTTTCTCTTCTCATATTTGAACGGTTACAGTTTAGCCATGTTAACATCTTATATTGATTTTTTTATAGAGACAATAAGACAAAAAATAATATGTGAGAAAAGAGAAGGGAAGGAGATGTGAATAGGAGAGGAGAGAATCCCCTCCTTTATTTGCCTCTTCAAAATCTTTTATGTTGGAAATTTTTTTTAACAACGTTACTTTGAAAGATTATTGTTTCACATTAAGACAAATTCATATCAGTCCTCATAAAATTTTAATTTAATGACTTAAAGCATCGTAAAATTTTATTTACGCTGGAATTTTTTTTATAACAATAAATCCATATTGATGATTTTTCCAAAACAAAGGGAAAAAGAAAGTAGTGGTGTATTAGTTATATCTACTTCTTCCCTCAAAGGTTTTGTATTTATTACCACATTACCATTTTAGTCTTAGTCTTACCAACGTTATCATCTCTCTCTCTCTCTCTCTCTCTCTCTCTCTCATATATAATATATATAATAAGACCCGTTGGGGTTCATGTTGCTGCTGATGCAATACCTGCAAAGATGAGACGAAACTCAGATGACAATGCTCCTAATTACTTCAGTGTCCTGAAGCTCATAGACTCCTCCCTAAGGATTTCTGTGATTCCTCAGAGCGTTGCAACCATTTGGCTCACTGAGACCAACCACCAAGACAACCCCAGCTATGGCAACCTAAAGTTCTCCAATTTCACGGGCCTCAAGTAACAACTCCATTCATTTTCATTTTCTTGGATAATTACTGTTTCCGTTTTCGATACAAGTGATACTGGCATTTGGAGGACTCAAACTCCGGTCCTCTAGTGCAAGAGTGGATGCTTTTAATCTACTGAGCTGGAAGATCGTTGCGCTAATGTTTCTGTTTTGAGTTATTGTTTAATGTTTTGAAGTGTCTTTGTTTCTGCAGGTACATGGTTTGCATCAGCAACATTTCTGGTGTGTATGCTTTTCTTGTAGCTTTGTCCTCATGGATCACGTACTTTGTGACTAAAGCTTGGCTTTTCTTCTCTCTGACCAGGTTCATTTTCTTTTCCCTTTTGGCTCCATTCAATTTCTTTTCTTTTTCTTTTGGCTTGTAGACAAAAAATAGGAGCTGTTTGACGCACAGATAAAACCAGTTACAAACGTCAAATAAAAATACAACTGAATTGGCGCAACAAACAGTAATCACAGTTTAGCTGTTGTATATATGTCTAAAAGTTTTAGTAGTGTTTATTTCCCTTGAAAGTTTGGGGAAAAGAAAAATAGATATACCCTCACATAAACGTTCTTATTTTACTTAGTACTTTTGTTTTGTCTTCAAAGGTTCTCAACATTTTTTTTCATAAATATGCAAATTACTCATTTTCTTTTTTGTTCTCTTGATCTGTGTTGTATTGAACGCACTAAAGGCATTAGTATAATGTCCTAACCCACTAAGTAAGTGGTCCCAACTTTAATAGATGTATAATCAGACAATTTTTATTTTGAAATGTTAATAACAACTTACACGTCTCAAATTTGACGCATAAAGCAACGTGTCCTCACTCATGTTCTGTAATTTTGTTTTCTTTCTTGTTTCAAATTTTGGGTGCAGATTGTAGCTTATTTAATGGTCACATCTTGGGCGGCAGTGATGGAGATATTGTCTTTAGCTTACAAAGGGGACAAGACAGTCTCATGGAGTGAAGCCTGCACTTCTTATGGGAAGTTCTGCAGCAGAATGAAGGTGGCATTGGTTCTCCATGCCCTGGCTCTTTGTTGCTTTCTTGTCTTGGCTGTCATCTCAGCTTATAGAGTTTTTAGCATGTTTGAGCCACCTTGTTTCTGATAAGGAGGTGGAAGAAGAGAGGACTTAGATTCGAATCATTAGATGAGTTTTCTTTAAGTGGTTTCTGTTAGTTGGTTTCTAGAGGTCTCTTGTGGTAGACATATGATTCGGCTTGAAATTAAACACACACACACACACACACACACACACACACACATATAATAATTGGATTGTGAAAAACACACTTGGAGATTATATTTGGTGAAATGCTAATTTTTTAGCATGTTTGAGCCACCTTCTGTTTCTGATAACGAGGTGGAAGAAGAGAGGACTTAGATTCGAATCATTAGATGAGTTTTCTTTAAGTGGTTTCTGTTAGTTGGTTTCTAGAGGTCTTTTGTGGTAGACATATGATTCGGCTTGAAATTAAACACACACACACACCTATATATATGATAATTGGATTGTGAAAAACACACTTGGAGATTATATTTGGTGAAATGCTAATTGTTGTATCTTCAAACTACGCTATTTGTCGGGAAAGTCTAATTCGATTTGGTGACCATTTGGTCATTCTTATAAATCAGATAATTTGATGATTAATCATGGGATATTCCTTGTTACCATAATTGTTGATTTCTTTGATATATATAGATGACTAATTGGACTCCAAGTTTTGTCAATTTTTGTAGAGATGACTTTTAAATGATGATAAAGAGAATAATGACCTGATTATGATGTTTTTACGATGAATTGATGTCTCGTTGTTATGTAAGGAGGAATGACTCTTTACATGTAAGAAACCAAATACTTTTGTTAGGGTATGTTTGGTGAGGGAATTCTATGCCCCAGAGGATTAAGGCTAAGTTGGTAAGGAATAGACCCTAAAAAACTAGATAGAGGGGATTAGAAATGCCCTTCACAAGCATTACAAATGCATGTGAAATGCATGTATAAATGACCCTTCCTAAGTAAAAATTTGCAAATCCCTCTCGCATACCTTTATATTACTCATAAAGGGCATTTCTATCCTTTTTATCTAACATTTCATAGTTTTTTTTTTTATTAACTTGGCCTCAGTCTCTTAAACTTAGAAATTATTCACTCAAACAACTTAACAAACTAGGAATTGAAGTTTGTTAGTTTTTGGTCGTATGTTTATTTTTTCTGTATTAGATTAATATTTTTTTAAATTATAATGTTGTACTCTTCTTGTTTAAACTTTTATGTAGGTCGGATCTCATATTTCCAGATTAAAATCAAAGTTTAAGCCTATGTTCCTAACATAAATAATCTTCTGTTTTAATTAAAATGTTAAGCATATAAGCGCACTGGTGCTCAATGCTCATCTCACCTACCACACCCAAAACAAAAGCACTTAAGCACACTTATGTCCAAGAACTTGATGGAAAGGAAACTAGTACCTAAACCAGCAACCGTCTTTGGTTTGGTTTTATCACAAGCCAGTCTGCAAGACCCAAAATATGCATTTCATGTTAAATGAGAACATGATTAAAGCATCTCTCCCCATAGTTTGTTTCTCCATAGCTTTTCGGTTTATCAATAGTCAGCTTGCCTTTTAAAGCATTTTTCTATTTGTGGACGAAATTTTATTTAGTTAGGAGACTTGGCTTTCCAAACATTAGTAATTGTTGATTGGAGTATGGTGTGTGTACTTAAGCATGAAGGTGGACTTGGTCTTCGTGATTTGACTGCTTTGAACTTGACAGCTTTGCTTAGTTTTAGCTGGGATGCTTTACAATTTTCTTCTTTGTTGTATTCTTTCGCTCATCAACGTTTTCTTCTTGCGCCTTACAAAAAAAAAAGATATCTATTTACGGTCTTATGTGTGGCATGGTTTGAAGCGTGTTTTGCTTATTCTGAATAACAATAGTCGTTGGATTATTGGCAGTGGGAGGTCAGTTTCCTTTTGGTTCAACAAATGGTTGGATGGCTCGATTATTGGCCCTTCATTATCTTCGTCATTTCACCTACAGTTCTAGCTCGGGTTTCAAATGCTATTGAAGCACATATGTGATTTTTGCCAGATTATTTTATAGATTTATTCCCTTATGTGGTGTAACAGATTCTTTGTTTACCTTTGTCTTTAAATGTAGAGGATGACACATTAATCTGGGAGCCTTCATCTTTTGGGAAATTTTCCATTTCTTCTTGTTATCATCTTATTCGGAAAAAAAAAAAACATAGTGTTTGTGCTTGGGCTAAGGTTATTTGGCGACATTTTATTCCGTCTCGACTGTCTATTTTGGCTTGGTGGCTTTTTCATAATAAACTTCCTGTTGTAGTGCATACGATGTGATATTCTTTGGCATCCATTTGTTGTTTATGTCATAATTTAGAAGAATATACAGTTCATCTTTTCTTCGAGGGTCAGATATCTAGGCAGTTTTGGAGGTAAGTAGCATGTTACTTTGGTACCTCTTTGTCTTTTTCAGATTTTTTGGCTGTTGTTTGAGATGTCTATGTACGTAAGTCCATTTCCCTACAATTGCACAATCTCTGGTTTTTGGGGTGTTTCTATTTGTTTGGACTGCACTCAGAAGATAACTTTATACGCTTCTCACATATCGTGAGGCAATGTTGTTGTGGACAATTGTGCTAACATGGACTTGTCTTCTCCACCTTTGGTATGGTATGATTTCTCTCCATTGCTAGTTCGTGTTGCTTTGTTTTCAGGCCATGTTGGCTTTTGTGGCTTCTGCTTCTTAAATTAATGTACATCTCGATATACATGTTTGTCTCAGTTCCTTGTTTTTTTTTTCCTTGTATTATGAGGGGTTAGGTTTATGTCCCCTTAGTTAGGTGCAACTTTTTTTTATTATCAATATTTTTTTTTGTACCATTAAGATTTTCTAAAAAAATGATTATCTTTTCGATTTTACTAGTGATTTAACTTCAAAATTTATTTTCACCGTCAGTTTAACTTAGCATCTTCAATAACACTAATTATTTTAACCAATTCTCAATATTTGTTATTGTTTCAACACGATATGGAGATGGTATGTCAAAAATGAGAGAGTGCAACCAGTAAGTGAATTTTAATATTATTTAATGTTTAACTTTGGGTAAATTCTGCTGGCTCATTATATACTTAGTCAAAATTCTTCACTCTTGATCTAAATAAGGGGTTAAATTCTTTCTCTTAACTATATTTTTTTCTTTTTGATAAAAGGTAAACTTTCATTAGTAGAAACTTACATACAAAATAAAAGCCCAAAACTAAACACAAGTAAAAGATGGGCTAGCACAACAACCTAAATCGGGGGTTGAGCCCGAAAAAGAAAAACACAGAAAAAAAAAACTAAAAACTCTAGCCTCTTAGTTCCCTTGCCGCCGTCAAAGCAAGTTCCGGCGACCATGAACCAGCAACCTAACAAACACCAGAGGTGAAGACCAACCAAGCCCCAACAACAAAAAGAGAAGCAGATGTCGACGTCCTCCATCGAACTCCACATAGAACTAATCCCCCGCCACCAATGGTATAAATTCGGGGAGGAAGTTAGTGGAACCAATGACAACAGTGCCGAGACCGATATACAGGTGGAAGGTGGTGGTGTATACACCCGAGCTGAGGCTCTACACACTTTCTGATAAAGTTGTTGGGGCGGAACAAAGTGGGAGCATATCAGATCCAAAGTGAAATCGATAGAGAGTGATCATAGGTGGGAGGGAAAGAAAGTGAAAAGAGTGGATGCATGGAGGGGAAAATACAGCGGAGATAGCGAAACGAAGTTTTCCGATCGGGACAAGGAGTGGTTCCAATTGATACGCAAGGGCTGATAAATAGGAGGGAGAAAACAGAAAAAGAAAAACGATAGAGACTGCCATCGGTCGTGGCCGAAGCTAAGGCCAGAGGTTGAACTGGAGACTAGGAAAGGAAACACTCACACACAATAAGAAAAACTCTCACTCGGAGAGAAAGCTCTCACACAAAGAGAAGGTGTTTTTTTGTAAATATATCTTTTGTTTCCCTTAAACCATTTCTCTTAACTATATATAACTATGTATTGTTCACAAGTAAATTTAGCTAGCTATCCTTTTGACTAGTCTCTTATAGATGCTTCTTATCAAGAATTACTCTGGCACTCCACGAGCCACATCCACAGTCCAGTTTTAGAAATTACAATTTCTCTAATCACACTAATAAATCCAAAAACATCGTCAAGTATCACTTGCTTTTATTGCTTTTAATGATTTCTTTTATTTCTGATAAACCCAAATTTATCACCTCTTAAAATAAAATATCATTCTACCGAAAGATTATAGGGATAAAACTTCTTAGATTTGAATATAATACTTGCATAAAATTAATAAAGTCACCCTTTCAACGGTCAAATAGTAATTGTATGTATATATTTTTTGAATAAACGATATTATCTACGCTAAGGGGGAGAAGGGTGGGCTTAGCCTCACAATGGGCTAGTAATAATGTGGTTCTAATTCGCCTTTGGTGAGAATCGAACTGAAGACTTCTCACTTACGTGTGAAGCGGAATACCACTAGACCGTAATAGTAATTGTTAAATACACAAATTATATATAACCGTTTGATGGTGATTGTATTTGATACATATAAGTATTGTAGCCAATTCCTAAGTTCTTGGGTGTTACAAGCACAAAAATGGTTGCATGGGGATACATTAGTTGAGAGGCATCTTCAATTTGCCCCATGAATTTGTAAGCTATTGCCAATTTTCCGTCTAATTTTTTATTTTAGTCAATTACCCTCTGAACTTTTATTATTTGCCAAAATTTCTCCTACCATTAGTTTTTCTAGTTTTCCAACCAACATTTCATCCATTTTTGTCACGTATTTTTTTAGGGTAAACAAGTTATTTTGTTCCACGTTAAGAATTAAACAGTAGGGTAAACAGGTAGAATAGGTTGTGGATATAGGATTTAGTGAGGACAAAATGACTTTTTTACCTTCCGAAGTCTCTCACATGGATAACATGTAACATCCCACATCGCCTAGGGGAGTGATCCTTAAATGTATATTCTCATCCCTACCTAGCACGAGGCCTTTTGAGAGCTCACTGGCTTCGGGTTTCGTCGGAACTCCGAAGTTAAGCGAGAAGGTGGCCAGAGCACTCCCATGATGGGTGACCCACTAGGAAGTTGCTCGTGAGTTCACAGAAACAAAACCGTGAGGGCATGGTCGGAGCCCAAAGCGGACAATATCGTGCTACGGTGGTGGAGCGGGCCCGGGAAGTGGTCCGCCCCGGGCCGGGATGTGACATAACACATGACTAAAATGGACGAATTGTTGATGGAAAACTCGAAAAACTAATGGTAGGTGAAAATTTGGCAAATTATAAAACTTCAGGAAAATAGTAACTACCACAATGGAGCAGGATCATAAAAAATACCATAGTCCGGCCTAGTTCAAGTAGAACTGAACCAGTTTTCTGTTGGGCCGCATGACGTTGAAGAAGAATCAGTAAGAGTGAAAGGTGAAGAAATTTGGTTTTCCTCATAGAGGTATTTGTCAATTCCCTCCCCGAACTTATAAGGAGCTACCAGTTTTTGCCCTAAACTTTAATTTTGGCCAATTAGCCCTTAAACTTTTATAAATGGTCAATTTCTCCCTAAAATTTAATTTTAGCCGGTTAACATCTGAGGGCAAAAATAGAATTTTATCCCCAATATGGATAACATTTATTTCTTCTTTTGCACTAATTCACTCCGTATACTTTTTGTTTGAACTCTATCCCTAATGTGGACAACTATGAATCTTTTCTATGGTCTTACTTTTTCAGCAACATGTGGGGGTGTGGTGCCAATTTATTAGCCTGACTTGATTCACATGACTATCTCGGTTCACCTATTTCAATTCATGACCCAAATTCAAATAAAAAGAGTAATTACTCATCTCAACAAAATCAATACTAGAGACTGACAATGACAAACGTTCGGGGGCTAATCATCTAAAATTAAAGTTCAAGTGAAAGATTGGTCAATTTTAAAAGTTCAGGAGTAAAAGTAAAATTCTAAAAGAAAATTAACCAATTATAAAAATTTAGATTAGTAATTGATTAAAATTAAAACTAAAAACTCTTTACAAATTCGGGTCAGAATTCCTCTTCCTGATGACCAGGAAAAAGTAGTTGTCTAGTCACACGCTTATCATCTGAGCTTCCCAATTCTCAACGTTTCTCTCCTCTCTCTCGTTCTTTCCCAAATTTTGTTCCTTTCTTATTCTTCATAAGATATTCTGGTAACAAGTTTATAATAAAGAAAGGGGCTTTTTCTTTTGTAATTTTTTTATTACCCTCGTTTTCGATCAGAAACTCTAATTTGTTTCATTTTCTGTGGTTGATCGGAACTCAGAAGTGCTACAGAAACAGTCAAAGCTAATCCTCCATGGCCAAAAGCTCCTTCAAGCTCGAACACCCACTCGGTTCTCTCTCTCTCTCTCTAACACACAAACACACAAGTATTTTATGTTTTGTGTGCTGATGGGATTGTAATTGATCTTGAGTGACCCTGAATTTTGTTGATCGATGTGTATCCTGCAATTTCCCTAATAGTGGAACCAAAGATTTAAAAGTTGTATTCTTTCTTCAATTAGGTTTAAGATAAATGCTTTAATTTGGGTTTTGTGTGAAATTCAGTTCTTTTCCCCAATTCTTGTTCTTCCTCTGCATAATTGTGAGTCATATGATCTGGGTTGTTGCTGTTTTAAGATTTGATTGGGATGATAGTTTTCTCTCCCGACATATGATCATTACTTGTGGTTATGTGATTGAATTGATCTAGACATTTCTGTTTTGATTGTAAATTGTACTTATACTTTGTGTGACGTTCTTTTTTCTTGATTTACTAAATTAGTAGTAGTGGAGTCATGCATGAGAATTAAGCAAAGAATATTGAGCAGGTGAAAATGAATAGTAGTTGGAGCCTGCGAATGAAAATGGAAGCGTATCGAAGTAACTAACCACTCATGGTGTTGCTTGCCAAACTATTTAACTTTGGATGTGTAGGAATGGTCATGGAAAGGCAGCATCAAACTATGTTTCTTACATCTTCCATTATATCTAGGCCGGCTGGTTATTTGTTTGTTCCTTATAAACTATTTTAACTTCTTTTGTGCCAGAAAGGAGGCAGGCAGAAGCTGCTCGGATCAGGGAGAAGTATCCTGACAGAATTCCGGTATGAATATTGACTAAAGAGTATCATTTCTAGTTCATGAAGAGGCCGTGTTATGAAGGCTGAATTGTTCAGTTAGAAGCTAAGGCCTTGTAGAGCCTAAGCACAATGTGATTTATCAAATTTAACTTCTTTCTTGAAAATTATCAAATTTAACTTCTTAAAACGTCAAATAATACAAATATTAAATCCAAAAAAAAATGTTTTTACCCTTGAACGTTGCAAAAATAGCACATGCTTTGTGTTTGAGTTGTGCCTTCTGAAGGGGCTTCATCAAGGGTCATAAGTTCTCCATGTAGAACTCATTTAGCTTTGGACTTGAACTGCAGTGCCTTGTAATAACACTTTTAAGATCCTTTTTCATGTGCTTCATGTCATATGTGGTTCTTTAATTATGTGTTTTCGTATTCTTCTGTAATTGTGTTTATATAGGTTATTGTGGAGAAGGCTGAAAGAAGTGACATACCAGACATTGACAAGAAAAAGTCAGTCCCCGTTTGTATTTCATATGCTCTTTGTATCTTGTCTGTTCTTAATCATGTTTCTTCCTGTTTTGTTGATTACTCCTTGAGGCTTTCTTGATTGAGTTATGCAATTTTCCAAAAGGTTTTCAATTTCAAGAATGTGATGAGTGAGAGAGAAAGACACATGCACACACTTCTTTGGTAAGGTCAAGGCTTCATTCTGACTTGCTTACTAGCATTCTCCAATGTTTAGAAGGTTGTCTTTTTGAAGTTCATATACAGAGCTGATCTTTTGCACGACTGCAATTTTCATAGATTTTACGCTAAAAAATTAATCCGAGTTGTCCGTAGAAAACAGAAGTGGTGCTTGAATTAGGTGACTGACATGTGTACCAAGGAAAATATTTTTATTTTCTTTAATTTCATTCCCCTCTCGCTTCTGCCCCACCACACTCTATCCTCCTCTCCACCTCTTACCTCTCTTTCCATCTTCCTTGTTGGAAACCCCAAACAAAAGAACAAGCGAGAAAATCATCCTTGCCCTCCACCCCACCACCATCCTAACTCCAAAAAAGCACTACAACCACCACCAAACCACTGCCTAAATTTTCACCATTACCATTGAAATATTCTTAAATGAAACCTTTTCTGGTGCGGTAGGGATGCTAAAACTTTTGGCAGGTAACCTTGCCTTATTCAAACCAATCAAATCTTCATGTTTCGGATTTTTATGATTTGGTCATTGGTTTGTGATGCTTTCATTGGAGATCCGCGTCCCAATCTTGTCTTGGTTGGGGGGTCTCTGACGAGGAGGAGGGAGAGGGGGAGGGAAGCAGTGGAGAGAGAGTGTGTGGTTGGGCAGGAGAGAGAGAGAGAGAGAGAGAGAGAGGGGAAGGCCTGTGTCAGTCATCTAATTCAAGGACCACATTTGTGACGGCTCGGATTAATTTTGTCGTGTAAAACCTATATGCGACTGTCTCGCAAAAGATCAGCTCTGCATTAGTGTGTTTTTGTGTGCCTTGCTTTCTGGCACCCTGCAATTTTTCAGAATGTTATTGTTTCGAAAAATGTCTTTCGTTTGTGCACTTGTATGTGTTGAGTATATGTATTTACAGTTGGGTTATCTTCAGTTACTGATGTGACCAAAGTCACCAAACCGAGAAGTTTTAATTTTTATATTATTTTGTGCGGCTAGCCGAGATTTTTTTTCATTCTGTGTGAGATACCTGTAGTCCACAGACAAGTTATGCATTGTTGATCTTAAACTTAACCATACTTACCAAACAGTTAAAGTAGTTAATGGGAAAAAAAGTTATAAAGGAATTGAGAAGAACTAGTGCTTGATTGAAGCTGATATGTTATCAACTTGAATTTTGTTTTTTCAGTATCTGTAAAACATTCTTTGTATAGTTCATAATCTCAGTGGATTGGCTTCTTGTAATGGTCAATGATGGAAACAGGTATCTGGTTCCTGCTGATTTGACGGTTGGGCAGTTTGTCTATGTAGTCCGGAAGAGGATTAAGCTCAGTGCGGAGAAGGCTATATTTATATTTGTGAAGAACATTTTGCCACCCACTGGTGAGAATACTACTCCAAAAATGTGTCATGTATGCTATACATACCATGTCGGTCCCTATTCCTGAACGCGTATTTGGGTTTGTGGTATTACAGCTGCTATGATGTCGGCTATCTACGAGGAAAACAAAGATGAAGATGGTTTCCTCTACATGACCTACAGCAGTGAAAACACATTCGGTTAATTCTGATGAAATCAAGCAGAGATTGTGTAAATAAGATTCAAGGTGCATGAAAGATGCATATTTGTCCTGGATTTCAACCTTTGCTACTGCGTACTGCAGCACCAAAGATGTAAAGCGCTTGCACCAAGCTTCATCATTCCTTCCATTTTCATTCAACATCCATATTATTTGACTTACTGAAAATAATGTAAACTAATGATATATAATGTAAACTAATGAATCTGATACTCCCTAATTAGGGAGGGGTATGTGCAGTATCTCTTCGAACATCTATAGGTGACAAAAAGGAAAGTTGCAAATTAAGCCATCAAACAATTCTGTATACCTAAAAATTGTCTGAACTCTGAAAATAAGCAAACTTGTATATATAGGTGTTAAAATATATGTTTCTCTGCCTTTTAGAGTTTTTGATGCTAAAACATGTAGAAGTGGAATTAAAACAAGCGGCAGGATTTGGTGACATGGATCACATAACACTTCTCAATCATCTATGTCTTCTTCTTAGTAGATTGTTCAAGTTAGCCATGGCTGAAAGCTTAGTATGCATACTACAATAAGGTACTAAGATGTTGACACTAAGGCCATCTCCAACCGAGGGTCAGGTCAAGGGGCTCGTGGGCCCCATTGGACAAAAAAGGGCCAAAGGGCCAACCAGCCCAAATGAGCTAGCCAGCAAGCCCCGGGCCGGGCTAAAAATTTGAATCTCAACGGCTAGCTGACGTTAGCTAGCCGTTATTTTTGAATTTTTTTTACAATTTTTTTTTTGGGCCAAAAATTTAAAAAGAATATATTTAATTAAGGCCCAAAAAGGTGATTAGTTCTATGTGGGGATGTTGCTTTTATAAGCATGTTTGATTGCTCAAACCTCTCCCACAGCCGATGTGGGACAAATATAATGGGTGCCACACATGCAAGCTTTTGCTTGCTCAATTCTCTCTCGATGTGGGACAAATATAATAGGTGCCTCAAATATAAGCTTCTTATTAGAGATGGTAAATGTGCATTTAATTTAAGTTGTTGTAATTTTTAAATTTAAATAATATGTTTGACCCTATGATCCTATGACCCTTTAGCCCTCGGTTGGAGATGGTTTTATGTGATAGGGTTAAAACGAGCCCTATGACCCTTTAGCCCTCGGTTGGAGATGGTAAGAAATATGACCCTGCACTATTCATTAAAATATTAATTTCTTGGAGAGCCAGAGAGCTAAAACGAGTCATCTGGCCAGCCTTCAGTTGGAGATGACCTAAATACCTTTAGCAATGGCTGAATGCTTGGTATGCATACTGAACCCACTGCTTCAACTTGTTGCCGAGCCAAGTATTTCTCCCTCCACTCCTGTAACAGAACAAACCAAAAGATTGTGCGTAGGCGCATTGTTTGTTTCGTTTTTCCGGAGACTAGCTATATTCTCTACTAGATGGAAACAAAAGTACCATCACACAACCAACTTACATGACCCGGGGTGCTCTGCATCCAAAATTCAACCCGTAAAATTCGATCACCTGTCACTTGATCCTTTTGTTCATCAAACTGTGTTAAAAAAATGTTCAGTTACCAAAACTAAGGTCATC
Organism: Malus fusca; assembly: GCA_035220775.1. Lineage (NCBI taxonomy): Eukaryota > Viridiplantae > Streptophyta > Magnoliopsida > Rosales > Rosaceae > Malus > Malus fusca. The sequence goes on from CM069069.1 coordinate 30,686,176, forward strand.
AATTGCATGATCATAAAAGAAACAAAACAGTAAATTTGACAGCAATAATTCCAACAAAAAAACCCAATGTAAACAAGTTACGATGTCAAAGAGGAATTAGAAAACACCTCACTTAGTAATAGGGATGGGCAACGGTTATGGTTGACGGGTAACCGCGGTTATTTATCCATAACCGTTTATTTTCATATCTGCATAACCGTTTACTCGTTGGGTAATTGTCTAAACAGTTATACCCATACCCATAACCGTTTATACGGTTAACCATACCCATAACTGTGTACCCATTTAACCGTAACCGTTTAGTACCCGTTTACCCATTTATCATTTTTAAACCCGTTTATCCTTTCTTTTTTACCATTTACTCATTTTTCATCCTTCTACGTGTTTTTTTAACTACTTGAAAATTAAAAAAGAAAAATTTGTCCTAATTTTATTTTTCTAACAATTAAACACCATTATAGGTACATTCATCATACATTTCCGCATTTTAATTTTTTAAGTCCGTATACCATTCCAATAATTGAAATAATAGTTTACAGACGATATTTTTAACTGTTAGCAATGAAGGTAATATAAAATTTGCTAAGTATTCTTGGGTTACGAAAACTATTAAAAGACAGTATTCTTGGGTTATTTGACTCAGAATGTAAAATATTAACATAATATATATAATGGACCATGAAATTTAAAGTGGTTAAGGAAAACTATATTATATTAGCAATAGAAATCATGCACTATAGTCAATAGCATTGATCTAAGTTTTGTCCGATAGGGAACATGGTTTGTGTTAATTTTACATATATAAAATAAATAGGTAAATGGTTACCCGTTTATAACCGCGGTTAATACCCATAACTGCCATTTAAATTTTGCGGGTAAACGGTTATACTCATAACCGTTTATTTATCTAAACGGTTACCCATAACCGTAACCGTGATATTTAAATGGGCGGGTAACCACGGTTACCTATAACCGATGGGTATTTGCCCCATCCCTACTTAGTAATAGGTAAATAAAAGTCAAACATGCATGTTGAAGCAGAGCAAAAATAGAAACATATGTACTGAATTAAGTCAAGAAAAGTTCACAACTTCATAACTTGAAAGCTGTAAAAGTATTAACGCTGTTGATAATAAAACATGAAATGAAATGGAAGTTTGTTAGTAATGGACGAAGGCAGAATGTAACAAGATGTACCTTTACATGAACTGACTTTTTAGCATTTAAAGGTTTTTATGCAGGATGTAACTCAATTAAGAATTGGCTAAAAGAATATTTACTTCAAATGGCAGTTCATTCAGATATAAGTGATTGAAAGTAACAAGACGTACCACTTGTTAGTTGTTACCCCTCGTCACAGGGCACCCACCTGTGGCAAACCGAGAAGCCAAAACAATTATGTGTTGGATGCCACAATGCTTATTACAGAAAAAGGATATCAAAAGAAGCCAAAACAATTAACTTCTTCAAAAAGCCCTTAAAAACAGAAATCAAATTATGACAGTTCAGTTGCTTTCTGCGTTGTCAACAAGCTTTCAGTTGATAACTGTCCCCGAAGATGGTGTAGACTACAACCAAAACACCAAATACCATAATTTTTTTCCAAACAAGAAAATCAAAGCCCTAAAGAAAGTGCAATCACTTAAACTCTAACCACACCAGATCGATTATGCAACACAGAAAAGCTTCAAAACCACACCGCAAACACAAACTTGAGAATTTCAGGCATCAAATCATCGAAAAATGATTAAAAATTAAACCTTTTACAGGCTGAGCGCCTTCGACCAAATCCGAGCACGGCACAAGCATCTCGTCTTTGTCTTGGTGCTGCTTACAAAAGGAACAAAATCAGAGATGCGACTGAGAAAAACCCAACCCTATCCTATTGAATCATAATCCTAGCGAATCAATCACTGCAAGTAGGTGAATTTTAAAATTCAAGCTAATTGAAAAGAATCGAATAGAACCAGAAACCCTAGGCGATCAGAAACGAAGAATGACGTAGGATCCATTATTGATCAGGAAAAAAGAAAACGTAGAATACCATTATCTATCAGTAAGGCTCAGCTCTCTACATAAACATAAATTAATATTACAATATATACCAGGTCTGGTAAGTCTGAAGACAATGATAACCATGATGAAAACAAACACCATCAAGGAAAATTACTTAAAAAAAATACACTTTCTTTTAATTAAGCCATCAGAGCTTTTATTTCACTCTCTATAATATGTAATTATATATACTATTCTGTTATGTATATAGATGGAACTATCCTCAGCAAATCCCAGGCAAGTTATCCCAAGAGCTAGAGGCTCTCCCATGCTCTCCTGTGGCAGTAATGGGGAGCAATGAGGCCATATGCTGCATGTCAAAATCCAAACTGGTATCCGTCATGCCCGACGAGTGACCATTGGAGAGTTCTCCGCTGTCGCTATACCAATCGGAGACTGGCTCGGTTGAAGGGATGAAGCTGAACAGCTTTGACAAGTCTTCAGGCATTGAATTCAGGTGATCATCATGGATTGGTTTTGCTTCTGCATGTATATAGAGAGAAAAAAATGTAAATTATTTATGATAAGCAAATTAATCAACAAAAAAAGTTGAGAAAGAAAAACTGATTCCTAGGGAAGAGAGAAAGAGAGGAAGAGAACTAGGTTGGGCAAATAGGAAGTAAAAGGATGAGCATGAGACGAGCTGTAATGATCTCAGACTTCCTCGCTCAGAGGCGCAGATTTGTCTGACAAATTGAATTGCATGCACACAATGAAGCAGTGGTATTTAAAAGCAACAGAAATTAATTAATAAATACTGAACTAAAGTTATAAATATAATTCACCGAATAATGAGCTAGCCATGGAGGTTGTAGACTGCAGCCACCGGCCATAATCATCCGACACTTGCTTCTCATCAAACGAACCCAACATCCCATTCCCTCTCATCCGTGAATTATTGTTTCCATCACCGCCGCCGCCACCGCGAGCTAATGCCTCAGCCTCTTGTAACATGTCTTCCAGTAGCCCATTACCGCTGTTATTCTCATCGGCCACTGACTCCGCCGCCACTACTGAGCTTACGTTGGCATCAATGGTAATCTCGGAGTGCATTTGGGAAACTTGGTTTAAAGGGAGCTCCGACTGGACTGAGTAAACTGAGCCGGAAGGCGACAACAAACTGTCGGCGTACTCGAACTGTGTTGGTGGCATTGGCGGGAAAGGGTTGTTAAAAGTCCTCGGGAACTGAAAGGAAGATATATCGGGCATCGTGCTAGTGCCAGCAGCTGTCAACTGAAAGGAGGCGATGTCAGGCATCGAGCTAGTTCGTAGAATCGAAGTGTACCGTTGCGGGGTTGGGGAGATCGGCGGGGAATATCCAACGGAGTCGCGGTAGCGTTTGTAGCGGAGCGGGGCACCGAGGATGGGGGCGGGGCGGTGGAAGGTGAAGGAGGGGGTAGAGGAGGAGAACGAAGAGGTGGAGGCGGTGGCGGTGGGGTCAAAGAGGGGGAGGGAAGTAAGAGAAGTGGGTTTGGGTTGGTGAGGGGAGGAGAGAGGAGAGAGACACGGAGTAGTTGGGGAGAGTGGTGGGATGTGGTGGTGGTGGTGGGTTTGGGTAGGGCTTTGGATTTGGAAGCAAAAAGTTGGGGATGGGGAGTTATTGGTGTTGGGTTGGAGGGAGTTTTGGGGAGTGGTTGTGGGTTGGGAATGGGAATGGGAATAGGAATGCTGGGATTGCTTGATGTCATGGGGGTATAATGGTAATCCTTGGCGTTGCCTCCTCTTCACCCTCGTGTTCCAGTAGTTCTTTATCTCGTTGTCCGTTCGTCCAGGTAACTAAAAACCAAAAAGTAAAATTCAAAAAAGAAAAATTAATTGAGTGTTTGTTTCGTAACAGAAAGCAATTGCAGAAAAAAACTGCTTTTTTAAAAGCAGGAGAAGGAAGAAAAGAAGCAGCCAAATTCCAGCATTTTGTTTCTTTTAAAAAAAACACAAAAACATGGATTTTATTTGCAGCACCAAAAATCAAAAACCCAGAAATGAAGTCAGGCGAAAAGATGAAATGATGAAAAATAAAAGTTGCTTTTTCCAAAAGCATTTTGTAAATAGTAGGTACCTGAGAAGCCATGCGAGCCCATTTGTTACCGTACTTGGAGTGGAGCTCAAGAATGAGCCTTTCCTCGTCCGGAGAGAAGGAGCCTTTCTTCAAATTGGGGCGGAGATGGTTGGCCCACCGCAGACGGCAGCTCTTGCCGCACCGGTTGAGGCCCGAGTTCCTCTGCACCGAGTTCCAATTTCCCTCGCCGTGCTTCCTCACGTAATCCATCAAAATCTGGTCCTCGGCGGCCGTCCACGGCCCTTTCTTCAGACCCTTGCGGCCCTCCACCACGTGCCCACCACCTCCGTCACCTCCTCTGGACTCCGGCAGTCCCTGGCTCTGTAGCATTGAACCGCCATTGATATTGATGATGTCGTTGCTGTTGGGTGTCATTATCAAATCACGATCAACAAACGAACCACAGAGATTCTGGTTCGCCCAGCAAAGTCAATATCACACCCAGACAGAAAAGACAACAAAAGCTTTATGTAATTATGCACTTTTTTGTGGGACCCTTTATCCGATCATATCTTACAGTAATATTTTATTTGGGGTATTGTATTTGTATTTGTGTCTCGTTTTGTAATGTTTTGGGATGGCAGCGGTATGAGGGCATGACAGAGACCCCTCTCCTCCTTTCTAATGGTATTTACTGCAACCTTTTAATCCTTTTGGGATTCTGGGGCTGTAGTATGCTCTAGTATGAAAGGAGAAAGAGGGGCAGAGAGACCGAGGAGGCGGCGGGTGGTGGTGGTGGGAGAAGGAGCCAACAAATTACAAGAGAAAGAAAATTAGAGATGAGTCTGTGTTGTATGTGGTGGTTGGGGAGGAGGTGGGAAACCTGAAAGTATATGTATGGGTGATTTGGAAAGCAAGAGCTGGGTGGGCAGAGAGTATTGAGGGTGTGCTAGTCAGACTCCAAGCTGTACCATATTTTTTAAGAGGCTGCCGATCTTTTTGCCCAATTGGTTTTCCAAGTTTTTTTTTTTTATTTTGGCAACAGAAATCATAGCTGGAGTGATTATTGTGGTAAACAGAGTAAATACAGATTGGTTTGGTTATTTTTGGGGGAAGTGGGTAAAGTGGCAGTTGCCATGTCAATCGGACTGGAGAAGGGGTGGAAGTTACTAAAGACGGCGACGTATGCTGCCGCTAGACTTTAGTGACGTTTTTTTTTTGCCTTGTTGGGAAACTATTTTTCTTGGGTACACATCGGTTTTCATACCGATCTGATACAGTAAAGTGGTGAAGATCTCGTCTGGCATTTCCGCTAAATACTTGATCGGATACAGTCTTACAATTGCTTTCAATTTCTTAAACTCCTTACAACCTGGCCACAAATCTTGATCTGCCTCTTCAAGCAACCTAAAAAAAGTCTCCACCTCTTCTGGACGCCCTTCCCCAATAGGGGGTTCAGTAGACGGCCCAACACCTTATTCTGTTAATGGTTGGACAAATACATCATTAAGAAAATCATGCATGTCAATCACCTCATCTCTTGTTTCTTCTTCTCCAATTGCCACATTTTGCTCTCCAATGTTTTGCTCACCATGATGTCGCCACAAAGCGTTTTTATAATCTTTATCCATATCATACAATATGAGATGTTCAACAATGGAGGCAAATTGTCTGCCCTCCTGTTTGGGTGCCCTTCCCATCCCCTCATATTTTGTGCGGTCACGGTTAAGCCACGTCAACATTTTATATTAATTTTTTATAGAGATAATAAGACAAAAAACAATAAGAATATAAAATGTTGACGTGGCTTAACCGTGACCGCACAAATAGTAGAGGATGGGAAGGGCACCCAAACAGGAGGGCAGACAATCTGCCTCCGTTCAACAATAGTGTTCCTAACAAAAGTATATCGATTACAACATCTTTTGCAAGGACATCTAAACTTATGAGGACCAACACCATTTGCAATTGCTTGATCCAAAAATAAATTAATTCCAGCTGTATAGGCTTCAAAATTTCGGGGTATCGTCAACCAACTCTTGTCCATGCTTTACCACTTTACAAGGGAAAATATTACGTTGACACTAAAATGCCTACAATCTTTCAATCCCTATCATGTAGGCATAACTATTAGAATTTTCAATTTCTATCTTTCAACCCTCGAACTCTATCATGATTGCAATCTTTTAATTTTCAACACCTATTATAGTAAAAACAAATTAAAATAACAACAAAAAGTTATCAAAATTATGCTCATCTAATCCATTCTAATAAATAACAACCAAAAGTTATCAAAGTTATCAAAATGACAACAAAAACAAATTAAAATAACAATTAGAGTGCAAAACAAATTAATTTAACATAATATATTCTTATATTACTAAATATTATAAGTTTATGTTATATTTAATATTGTTAACTTAACATAAATGCTTATAAATATTATTCATTTCCATTTTCTCATAACAATTCAAGTGACAAAATTAATTAATTCGACTAAATATTTATTAATTTAACAAAAATAGTAGAAATTTATCTAAGTACTTAAATTAGAATTTTTAAATAAATAAACTTGTGTATTATACAATTTAAAAATGAAAGAATTTAGTGATAGAAACATGAATTATGGAAGAATTCCGTGGTCGATCAATTCTTTATGTACTCAACCAGCTCAAATAAATTCCCTACAAAAATAAATTGTAAATAAAAATTAAACATAAGAGGAGAAAATAAAAATATTAGAAGCAAGAAAAACTTACTGTTGTGAAGAAGGAACAAATTTAAATGAAGTTGGAAGAACAAATAAGAAAGGCGCAAGAGAGAGAACATAGGGAGGGTTTGTAAATTGGAAGAACAAATAAGTAAAATGCAAGAGAGGAAGAAGAAAACACGGTGGAGAGTGCATAAAGACCATCAATCTGTTGCTTACAATCGACACCGGGTTTCAAAATATTTAAAAAAACTAAAATCTATGTCGCTCAGAACCGATGCAGGCTTTAAAATATTTAAAAACAATATTTAGTGTCGGATATAAGTGACACCTAGGCTTTATGTCGCTTAAAAGCGACATTGTTTTGTTTAAAGCGACACCAGTATTTAAAATTATTAAAATATATGGCGGTTATAAGCGACATTAAATGTTTACGTCGGTTTAAAAGTGGCGTAGATATTTTATGACGCTTATAAGCAACAGTAAATCCGACGTCATGTTCAGTTAGTGTCGCAGCTGTCTTATCCGCCACTTCATTATATTAAACCGACACCACCCACTGACACTATAAGGCTCTTTTGTAGTAGTGCGATCATTTTTTTGGCAAAAGAATGGAAACTGTTGCCCTCAAATTCCATCAAGGCAGATGATGAAATTCCGTTAAGGCGGATGATGAAATTCCGTCAGCCCCTAGCAGCTGATTCGAAGTTAATGGCGATATATAGTAAAACAAGTCCATATAAACCCTTGCACGGAACGAACCCGATGTTGCAGAAAGGGAAGCAAAGCCTAGGAGTTTGCTGTTAAGGGATTATCACGAAATAAGAGAATACTGACTTTGAAACCCTTCTGTTTCACTTACCGAAAATTTGATACGATGTTAGTGGGATGGGGCCAGGGTCTACTCTTAGATTGGATTTTGGGTGAGACTTGCGGCGGTTTGGTCGTGGGTGTGGGTGTGGGTATCAAGGGTAGTGGTGCCGGAGGGGAACGACGTGGTGGGGTTGGGGAATGCCAAGATGGGATGGGATGGGATGATTTAGTTAGAGCAGCTCTAGCGGGAGCAATTGCTCGATGGACAGGCTTCAACACATGGCCTAATTGCCCGAGGGAGGAAGTCCAGCGTTGGCTGGTGAGGGAGCACGAGTAGGCCCGAGCACCTGAGGTGAGTCTGACGTTAGCTGATGTCAGACGTTTGTTTTAATTTTTTTTTCTGTCAGGCGCGTGGCGTTCAAATGCCTATGGGTGCGCGTCAGGGGACAAAAAGTCAGAAAAGGGGCCCACGGCGCACTAATTTTTTGTTACCGTTGGGGAGCTACGTGGCTTCCCCATGCCCGTGGGATTTCAACGGCTACAAATTGTGGATCGTTGGATTTCCAACGGTAATAAAAATTAAAAAACCTTATTTAATATCATCTGTGGGATCTGAGATCAACAGTCCACGTTATTCGACTTAAAAAAAAACAGTTAAAAAAAAAATGTTACCGTTGTGCCACGTGGCACAATCTAGAGTGTTGGAATTCAAATTTGTTTAAATCCAACGGTATAGATTAATTAGGTGAATAAAAAATTTAAAAAATGTAAAAAATTATTAAAAATCCGGAAAAAAAAATTGAAAATTTAATAAAAAAAAGATTTTACTTTTCTATAAATACTTTCTCATTATCTTCTACCTTACACCACAATTTCATATTTTCTGAACCACTTTCAACCACATTCCTATCTTTCTCTCAAAGTTTCAATCCAATTTTTTTTCCAACAAAATGACTACTGATGCAGGTACAAATTGGATGCTTTTTGAAGATGTTGCGTTGTGTACTAGCTGGGTTAAAGTTACTCATGATCCGATTATGGGTAATGAGATGAAGTTGCGAGAAATGTGGAGTCTTATTCATGCCAGTTTTCTTGAGAAAATTGGTGGGAAAAGAACCAAATAATCGATATCCAGTCGTTGGAAATTACTTAGCCAATCGTTTAGTACGTGGAGAGACGTCTTGGCACAAGCTAGTGGTAATCTTCAAAGTGGGGAAAATTTAGCAGATCAGGTAACAATATATTATTCATTCGTTTGTACTATACCCAAATTTACGCTATAATGATTTGTTTGTATTATTTATTTGTTAGCCACTTTCATTATAATTATTTATTTGTATTATTTATTTGTTACATACTTTCATTATAATTATTTGTTTGTCTTATTTATTTGTTAGCTACTTTCATTATAATTATTTGTTTGTATTATTTATTTGTTACATACTTTCATTATAATTATTTGTTTGTCTTATTTATTTGTTAGCTACTTTCATTATAATTATTTGTTTGTATTATTTATTTGTTACCTACTTTTATTGTAATTATTTGTTTGTCTTATTTATTTGTTACGTACTTTCATTATAATTATTTGTCTGTCTTATTTATTTGTTACCTACTTTCATTATAATTATTTCTTCTCCCGCATTATGTAGGAACTTCAAGCACAAGCTTGGTATAATGCCAAAACCAAAAGCAAAAATAAATCATTCACCCGGTGGGAATGTTGGAATATTGTCAAAGATTGTCCTAAATTCAGAGTTGTGACTGTCGGACCAGAAGTTTTCATGAACATCACCCCTCTACACTTTACACCCGATCGACCTATTATCCAATTAGGCCTCAAGGTAACAAGGCTTCAAAGAGAAAATGGAATGGTTCCAAGAATGATTATGCAAAGTATATGGAAGAACTTGCTCGGCAAGGTGAATTGACTTTGGTGCGGGAAATGGCGAAATTTGAGGCTGATAAGGCTAGAGAGGAGGCAAAAGCTGCAGCTGTTGAGAGAGCATTTCAAGCTAATGAAAGAGAAAGAGAGCTACTTAGGCAAGAAATGGAACATGTTAGAGAAGAAAGAATGGCTCAATGAGATCGTGACATTATGAACACGCCTTTAGAAGGGAAGTCTCCAAATTCTAAATATTTTTGGAAGTCGGAGAAAGCGGACGTGGTGCGAAGAAGGCGTGCAAGAGAAGCGAGAGCAAGATGAGATGGTCCTAGCACCACAAGAGAAGATCATCCTAGCACCACAAATTGGTTAAGTGATGATGAATAGAGTACTTTGGGATGTAATTTATTATTTATTGAATAGAGTACTTCATGTTGTTTCCAATTTATTGAATTTAGTACTTTATTTAAAGTGAGAGTAAATTTATTTAATTTGGTAATTTATTTATACTAAGAGAATCTTTATTCAAATGACATAAACACACCAAACAAAATTACTTTAACATACCAAATAATAAAAAACTCACTAAATGAACTAAAAAAAACACACCAAATAAAATTAAATAAACACACCAAATAAAAACAAACACACTAAATGAACTTAAGTATCTTGAGCTTGTTTCAATTCTCACTGGTGCTCTATCAAGTCAATTTACTGGGCATTGTGCATATACGGCCTTTGAAGTGCAGTATATCATTGAACGAGCCTTTCATTGTAACGTCCATCCTTTTCTAATGGCTCGTGTTGCACAAGTTCTTCGGTGGCGTCATGAGCACAATATATTTGTGTTTTGGAATTGTTCATTGTGTTTGGTTCATATTCATCAACGGCATCATAATCGTACTCATTTTTCACAATCATGTTGTGAAGAATGATGCACGTCATCATGATGGATCGAAGCGACTCTACATCAAACATTCTAGCAGCCCCCCTGACAATCGCCCATCGAGCTTGGAGGATACCAAAACAACGCTTCACATCCTTCCTGCACCCTTCTTGACAGCTTGCAAAGTGTTTTTCCTTTGCACTTCGCGGACGTGGCACTGTTTTGACAAACGTTGACCACCTTGGGTAAATGCCGTCTGCTAGGTAGTATGGCTCGTCGTACTTACGTCCGTTGACCCAGTACGTGACTCTTGGTACCTTTCCTTGCAGGACATCGTTGAACACTGGGGATTAGGCAAGGACATTGAGGTTATTTTGAGCTCCCGGAATCCCGAAAAAGGCGTGCCAAATCCATGTATCAAAAGATGTCACCGCTTCCAAAATGATACTTTTTGATCCTTTTCTATCCCTATAAGCGCCTTGCCATGCACTTGGACAATTTTTCTAGGTCCAATGCATACAGTCGATGCTTCCAATCATCCTAGGAAAACCTCGCATCTCGCCCTTCTTCAGAAGCCTTTGCAAGTCCATCTTAGTAGGTTTCCGGAGGTACTCTGCGGTGTAGATAGATTTGATTGCTCCGCAAAACCTCAATAGGGATTTAAGAATGGTTGATTTCCCCATCCTCACTGTCTCGTCCACTTGGTCTGCAGATGCTCCATATGCAAGCATCCGCAAGGCAGCAGTAATTTTTTGCTCAAGAAGGAGACCCATAGCACAAAAAACATCCTTCTTTTGCACAAAGTAAGAATCATGGTTGCAAACAGCAATCATGATTTTGTTGAACAAATGTTGTTCCTTTCTATAACGACGTCTAAAATACGTATCAGGGAATGCACTGTTATGAACAAAATAATCGTCCAAGAGTTCCGTACCTCGTCGTTGCCTGCTTCTATCAAGGTTTGCGGAACGACTGGGCTTGCAGATCTGAGCCACAACTTGGATGACCCGACGGGAATGTGAGGTTCTGGCCATTCTTGCTTCGTCATCTCTCATTCTACGCTCCTCATCATTTTCCATCTCATTTTGGGCCACATGGAGATTGAACATTCCTTCAGATTGGTTAAACAATTCTTCCTCTTGCTGATCGATTTCCCACATCATCCTTGAGGAAGAAGAAGACATTATAAGAAGGAAGCAAAAACTATGAATAATGATACAGATTTTGATTTTGGTGAAGATGGAAGCAGAAACTATGAATAATGATAGAGATCTTGAGAAAATTGGTGTGAGATTTGTGAGGATGGATGGTGGATTATATGGAGGATTCAGAAATTATTAGGTTGTAGATAATGCCACGTGGCATGCCGTCATTCGTTAAAAATTTGATCGAAATCTATCCTCAAATATTGTAAACAGATTGTGACATGTGGTGCGACATGATTGGTTAAAAATCTTATCGGAAATCCATCACCAATAATTGTATTTTCGGATAATGACACGGGGGCAACGAGAACGATTAAAAATCTTATTGGAAATCCATCACCAATAATTTTCTTTTCAGTTAATGACACGTGGCGCAACGAGAATGATTAAAAATCTTAAAAATCTTATCAGAAATCCATCACCAATAATTGTCTTTTCGGATAATGACATGTGGTACAACGAGAACGATTAAAAATCTTATCCGAAATTACAAATAAAATTATTTTGTATTATTTTATAAATAAAAAAATAGTAATATTTTATTGTCAATTGCCAAGGCTATTCAATGTAGGGGTGGAGATGCAAAATGCGGTTACTGTTCATTAAGGGCAGTTACTGTTCACTGGGTGGATATCATAGTGGATAGCCTGGGGGGGGCCTTTCCTACGGTGGAACTGCTCTTATGGAGAAATGAGGTGGGAGTTGGTGGTGGTGGTACCTACCAAGTGCATAGGCGAAGGCATCCGTGGGGGAGAGTTCCAATGATGATACGAAGAATTTGATCTCGATTTTGTTTGGAAAGTACTTTTAAATAAGTGGAAGTGTTTTTTAAAAAAAAAAAATTTTGAAATCAATTTTTAGTAAAAATACAATTTTATCTTAGAAAAACACTTCAAGTGCTTTTTAAAAACAGTTTAAGATTTTTGAGTTTTCTTTTTAAAATAAAATCAAAACATTAAATAGTTTGACGACAAAAATCAAAATACTAAAATTCACTAAAAATAAAACAAATGACGCACAACAAGGAGCAAGTGGTTGTGGGACAAGGATTGTCTGCCCTCCTTTTTTCCATGCCCTTCCATGCCCTCCTGTTTTGTGTGGTCACGGTTAAGCCATGTTAACATTTTATATTATTTTTTTAAAAAAGATAATAAGACAAAAATAAATAGTAATATAAAGTATTGACGTGGCTTAACCGTGACCACACAAACAAGAGGGCATGGAAGGGCATCGAACAAAGGAGGGCAGACAATCCTTGTCCGTGGTTGTGAGCAAGGCCACAGGCGAGTGTCTTGTTTACGTGCTAACGCGTGTGATCCTAATTATGTTTTGTTCAATATCCTTGTAAGAATGTTAGGGAGAACATGATTTTAAATCATGTTTAGATCACACTGATGTGGCGGTTGACATTTTAATTCTTTCTTTAAAACATAAAAAAGAAATCAAACTATAAACCGCATCATTATGTGGTCTACAAAATATAATTTAGGGTAAAAGACTGTTTACTACCCTCATGTTTCGTGGTTTTCAACATTTAGTACATCAAGTAAATTTTGGGACAGTCTCATACATCCGTTAGTCAAACTGTTAAGTCTCCCGTTAACTGTGACGTGGCACCCATGTGGACAATGACTGGGCGCCACGTGGATTTTTTGTTTTTTTTAAAGAAGGGGTTTTCACTTTTTTTTAGGGGTTAAAAAAAATTTTCCTGCCAAAAATTTTGAAATTTTTTTTTTCTTTTTTTTCTTCTTCTTCTTCTGGGCATAATCGATTTTATTTTATTTTTTTTTCTTCTTCTTCCTCATCCTCCTCCTTCTTCTTCCTCCTCCTCTTCCTTTTTCTTCTTCTTCCTCCTAATTTTTTTTTCTTTTTTTTCTTCTTCTTCTGGGCAGAATCGATTTTATTTTATTTTTTTTCTTCTTCTTCCTCCTCCTCCTCCTTCTTCTTCTTCCTCCTCCTCTTCCTTTTTCTTCTTCTTCCTCCTTCTTATTCCTCCTTCTTCTTCTTCTTCTGGGCAAATTATTATTTTTTTTCCTTCTTCTTCCTCCTTCTCTTCATTCTTCTTCCTCCTCCTTCTTATTCCTCCTTCTTCTTCTTCTTCTGGGCAAATTATTATTTTTTTTCCTTCTTCTTCCTCCTCCTCCTCCTCCTCCTTCTTCCTCCTTCTCTTCATTCTTCTTCCTCCTCCTCCTCCTCCTTTTTCTTCTTCCTCTTGGGCAGATTCGTTTTTTTTTCTTCTTCTTCTTCTTCTTCTTCTTCTTCTTCTTCTGGGCAGATTCGTGTTTTTTTCTTCTTCTTCTTCCTCCTCCTCATTCTTCCTCCTTCTTCTTCTTCTAGGCATATTCTTTTTTTTTTCTCCTTCTTCTTCTTCCTCCTCCTCCTCCTTCTTCTTCTTCCTTCTTCTTCTGGGCAGATTCGTTTTTTTTTCCTTCTTCTTCTTCTTCTTCTTCTTCTTCTAGGCATATTCTTTTTTTTTTCTTCTTCTTCTTCTTCTTCTTTTGGGCAGATTGGTTTTTTTTTTTTCCTCTTCTTCTTCTTCTGGGTTTTTTTTTGTTTTTCCTTCTTCTTCCTCTTCCTGAGCGTGGAGTCGAAGATGGTGATGGGAGGGTGGGCACGGGTGGGATTGAAGATGAAGGTTTTGTTTGTTTTTTTATTTTATTTTTAATATTTTTTTTTATTTTTATTTTTTTTAATTTTCACGTGGATGACACATGGCGCCCAGTCATTGTCCACATGGGCGCCACATCACAGTTAACAGGAGACTTAATAGTTTGACTAACGGATGTATGAGATTGTCGTAAAATTTACACTTTAGGTATGACTCTGTGACGAAAAAAACTTGATGTACTAAATGTTGAAAACCACGAAACATGAGTGTAGTAAACAGTCTTTTGCCCTATAATTTAAGTAATAGTCTCTCTAGCAACACTTGTTTTGTCCCTATGCTTTTAAAACCTCATTTTAATTTTATTTAAAAAAATAAAAAATACGAATTTGTTATCAATATTCTTGAATTGTGTGTAAATCTTAGATAGATTTAATTACTAGCTATTCTTTCCCTATAGGATTGCATTGACTTGAATGACGAGTTAATCTTCTCCTTATTCTCTACCATAAAATAAAGGCACTGTGTAGGAAAAATAAAACACATATAAGAAATTTCTACAATTTCTCCATTCTCTCCATTCTCTCTTTCTTGATGGACCTCTCTATTCCGTTTCAGTTAAATAGGCCACTTGTTACTAAGTAACTATAACTCTTCTCTCAACATTTAATTATAAATTTAGTTGAGTGAAAAATTGTTTAAGGGATTTCGTCACTACTAATAAAGTTACGAACTTCCAAACAAAATTAAAACTGCTAAGGAAATCCTTGGTTTTAAAATTTCTTAGACTAAAAAATTTCAAACTTTTTGCTCACATTTCCATCATTTTAGTTAAGGGTGGATTTAAAAAACCAAAAATAAAAAAAAACGAAACTGAATATCGAACCGAATCAAAATTGGTTGGTTCGGTTTCGATTTTGGTGGTCTCAAAACCAAATCGGACCGAACCAAATCGACACTAGTACAAAAAACAGTTTGCGTGATGTAGGTACATGCGTCACGCAAAGTAAAAAACATTGCCTGAAAGTTAGCCCAACAACTTTGTCGTGCACAAAGCGTCGTGCAAAGGCAGTGAAAGCAGGGATTGCGCGACGAAGAAGTAACTCGCAGATACGGTCGTCGCGCAAAGGCCTTTTGTGCAACGAAGGTAATGTCGTTGAGCAAAAAGCCTTAGCGTAACGACAGTACATGCGTCGTGCAAAGGCCTTTTGCACGACGGCCGTACCTGCATCGCACAAAGGCCTTTTGCGCTACGACCGTACCTGTGTCGTGCAAAAGGCATTTTTTGCACGACGCAGGTTACTTATTCGTCACGCAATCCCCTTTTTCCTTTTTCAAAAAAAATAATATATATATTTTATAAATATTTTAATTAAATTATAAAATAATTAATAAACCAAGAAAAAAGTATTTAATTATAAAATATATGCAAATGTACATACAAGATGTCCAAACATAAAAGAAAAAACTACAACAAGTAGTCGTCTAGGTTTGATGCATCAGGCTATTGGGTATCGGCTGGGCAAAGTGGCTAGGAGGTCGAAGGTGGAGCAAGATCAGGTGCTGGCATCGGGAATTGGACGCCGGACATCTGTAAGGCCCGTAAGATCATACTCATCTTCTCGTCCTGGGCATCGGTGATTAGAAGGCTGGGAGGTCCCAAGTGTGATCAGAAGGCTCTGAATCGTGACGACGCCGGTGAGGCCACCGTGCATTGAACAGCTGAACCGACACTGATGACGTTGATGATGCGGGCACTTGGGACGCCCTAGAAGTAGCCTCAGTAAGGGGTGTAGGCTCCCCAATCAATGGAGCACTCACGACTGAAGCAGTAGGTGCTGAAAATGCAGGAGGCGCATTGGTCACACTCAAACGATGAGTGATCAACTGCGACATCTATACACTTTTTGAACCATAAAATTATAACATTAGAAAGATTGACTGAAACTTATGGAAGCAAAGAAGGAGACATAGTACATTAACTAAAAAGAAGACGGTATCAAAGAGAACTCTTCACCTCAGTCATCATTTCACCAAGCTGCCTTACAGTAACTTCATTGTGAGGGTTGCCTACATTGAAGATGTGACCATTGGCCCTAGCAAGATTTCCTGAGGAAAACATATCACATTACTGAGCAACTTTTGCATGCTAAATGAAATTTTGAGCAAAAGATATTTTTATTCACTTACGATCATCAACATAATAGCTTCAATAGCATCATTTATGTAGACAAAAGTTCTATGAGATTGGCTGCCATATACGAGCTTGAGAGGCTCACGGCGAAGAAGATTCTGTAACAGATGAAAGCAGAGCACGATCACAACACAAATACTGTAATACCAAATAAATAAGGAATGCTACAATTATTATCTGACATACATTACTGAAGCATGCAAGAACTCTTGGAACACCCTCACTTGGGCCATCAATGCCAGGAATGAAATCCATCCTAGGTCCAATCCAGTTAAAGGGTCTCACAATGGTAAATTCAAGACCATTTTCCGCACCATATAAAAGTAGAACAGAGAGATGACTAACCATAGGACCATCTCTGCTTCTCAATAGATCCAACAATGCAAGGGGATTCATCTTCTTTAAGCACATAGTAAGCAGGATCCTATGAAAACATAGCACGCAAGAAGTAAAGTTTCCCGTTAACAAAATCAACAAACTTCAATGCAACTTATTGCATCGATCAGTGACTCAATCTGAAGAAGTCACATTACACAATGAAAACAAAGAAATGCATGATATCCAAAGAAAAACAATTAAATGATGTTATGGATCTACAATTTACATACTCTAATTAATATTACACCATACTTATACAATCCTCAAATAGCTACAACTCATTCTATAAATAACCAAATTTATTAAATAGAGGATCTACTATGTGGCGATAGCTATCACATAAATATTAGCCCCTGCAGAATAGATGAACATTAAACTAATGTTTCTCTCATACAACAGGAAGACTTATAAAACCTCACTTTTAACTATTAACCAGAAACTTTGGCATCATTGTCAGAATTTTCTAGTTTTGTATTCTTTCTCTTCCTACTAGTTTATTAGAGTTTACATAGGTTGGTTGAAAAAATTGCATAGTTTGTTTATGGTAAATATCCAATAACCAACTAGTTATCGGTCTAGTGGTATATCACTTCCCAATGTTGGAAAAGGTACAACATAATGAAACAAAGGGGTGTTTCATAATGATCTGAATTCCACATTTATTGAATCCCCCACCCCTATTTAATTAAAACAAAAACAAGAAGAATAAAATAGTAATTGGTCATCCAACACATAAAAATGTTGTCCCATCACATGCAGTAATAGTAAAGAGGACTAACAATAAACGTCGTCCCAGCATCTGTTCAGAAGGCTTTAGAAACAAACAAACCTTGATCAAATTAAGCACAATAACTAGGTTGCCATATCTCATTGCCAGGTCTTCGAAATGTAGTTTGGTAGCTTGATATGTGGGGTCATATCTCTGTACTAAAGTCAGAATAAAAACATGCAAAAAATGATTAATTCCAATCACCCTTGTAACAATGTACGTGACATGTAGCATATGATTCAGAACGAATGAAATTAATATGCATCACATAGTGTTCTTACATAAAATATCAGGCTTAGGACCAAATCTTGAAGCTTCTTGTGACCAGAAAAGGGGAATCGAGCCACGCATCTGGATAACAGAACTCATTTTTCCTTTGCATGAGCCAGCTTCTTGATCGAGGATTATCTGCTCTGTCTCAACATCATTTGCAACCCTTCCCCTATCATTCACTCCCCTTTTCAAGTAACTACAACACAATCGAAAACATGATTAATACAACAAGAAATTTATGTATCTCAAAACATCACCAAAGCTAATAACAATGAAATTTCACCCTCAAAACAAAAAACTTAAACCTTTTCTTAAATTAAAGAAAAATGTACAGCTGAAAAAATTTGACCTTTGTTTTTATATGCCATGTGGACAGCTATGTGAATAATTAGAAGAAATGAAGATGGTGTGGTGTGATATTCAAACTACAACATACCGTGTTCCTGCAAAATGCCGAGAGCGTCTAGAGACCAGAGAAACACTGAAGTCCCTACCAAAGATTGATAGCCTGATCTGCCATAACCATGTAAAATAAACTTAATCGAGATACCACTAGAGACCGTATATCTCTAATCAAATCAAATATATCTCTGCCACATTTATGCTATCATTTAACAGTCCAGACAACAGAGAAACATGAAAACAAGGGAGAAAATTACCTCAACTCAGTCTGAGAATGAGCAACATTTGTCACGTCCCAATCCTGACATACGTCCAGGACCAACACGTGACTTCACCAAGTATCCGTATATCTAACATACCCCGCCTCCGGGATACGTACAAGCATAGCTCAAAACTCGGATTTCATAGTAATTTTCGTATGCTTTATGGCTGCATCTAACCTCCTCGTTAGACTGCCTACGTACCCTAAATAGGGATCAAGTCATTCGTAGTTCACCATTTTCTACACTCCGACGTTTATCACAGTACGTTCAAATCGAAAAGTATTGCACTCCTTAATCAATTATTAGAACTTAACAAGCATGAAATTACTAGGTTCAAGGTTACCCAACAAACCCACATGACATTCAAGGCTTCCATTCCATCCATCATACAAATCACTAAGTTTTCAACATGATACTTTCATCCACAGCATGTAACATATCAAATAACCAATGAAGCACAATATTATTCTCAGGCCAAATTGATCAACTAAAATAATCATATCCAATGTCATTCCACAATCCCGTCAATTAATAAATTCATGAATCAAAGATGCATGATTTTAACATTTAACTACGTTAATCAATCAATGAGATAACATATCATTTCACGAATTTAATTAAGGAACTCTATATAATTCCCTACTTGGATTATGAGTAATAACATGGTAAATCTAATTTATATTCACAAGGTCTATTGTGGGTAATTCCCATTCACTCGAATCTAGGGTTCTAGACTAACCTTATGGAAATGAGCAAGAGCAAGGATTCCAGACCACCCAACGGAACCAAAATATCAAGCTGTTTCTCGTAATCTACCATAACCTGTCACATGTATAATCAGTGCCTACATCATAGGAATGGTGCACTGGGCAAATTAGAACTCGAATAAGCTGCGAAGCTCGGGTGAGTGACAATAATATAAGTATGTGATATTCAATAAAAAGAAAGGCCATTGATCACAGTTTATAAATCTCAAATATAAGTTTATATTTTTGAAATCATAGTCAAGTCACTAAAAACTCCAAAGGAGTCACCTGCAACGACTTTTCTAATTCAAACCACAAAGATTCTCAAAAACTGTCGTTCATAAATACGTTAAAAACTAGGGCTA
The DNA here is from genome assembly GCA_035220775.1 of Malus fusca. Taxonomy (NCBI): domain Eukaryota; kingdom Viridiplantae; phylum Streptophyta; class Magnoliopsida; order Rosales; family Rosaceae; genus Malus; species Malus fusca. The sequence goes on from CM069069.1 coordinate 30,705,721, forward strand.
GAGGGACGTAGTTCAGCTGAAGCCTATATAAGGGTAGGTTCAGTACGGTTACCGTACCAATTACTGTACCAAACTTTCGGTTTGGCAAAATCTATTACCATTACCATACCAAACTTTCGGTATGCGAAGTTCGGTTGGCATGGTAATTGCCACTTTGTTTTGGGACAAAATCTGTTTTGCTTTTTTAACTCAATTCAAGGGAAAAACTTTTTTATTGTACCTTTATCTCATACATTGTAGCCTAAATGCATCTGTTATTCATCATTCACAATTCACACACACAATAATTCAAATGATGCATCGAGATTTAGGATGAAAATTAAGCTAACAATCCAAATAGAAGTTACGAACCAAAACAAATAGAAGTTAACAATCCAAATAGAAGTTAAAGTTTCAAACCAAATGAAAATTGAAACTAAACTTCAAAAAGTAAAATTCATTGATCAATTCTTCAAGTTTGAGATGTTGAAGCTTTTGGAGGAGGCATTGAACTTGTAGAAGATTGAGCTTGTGTCAAGCCTACATTACAAACAAAGAAAACATATTAGTAGCAAGAAGAATTAAAGTTGAAAACCATTTAACAACAAATTTACTAAAAAAATTAAAGCATATCTTACTTGTTTCCACTTCTTCCATTTCCTTGTAAAATTGAAGCATATCTTCCGTTGGTTCCTTGTAGAAGTTTACTTCATCCACTCTAAGCCGATCACTAGTACACACTAGTGCCTGTACCATTTTAGGAGTCAATGATGCCCTGAAAGGGTCCACAACCCTCTTCCCTAGGCTAAATGCATTTTCACTAGCAATGGTAGAAGTGGGGATTGCAAAGATATCCTTGGCTATTTGTGAAAGAATTGGGAACTCTTTTGTGTTTGATTTCCACCAATTCAAGAGATCAAAGCCACCACCAACAATGCTAATATAAGGAGCTGCGAAGTACTTATCAACTTCATTGGATATCTCCAAAAGGTGTTGCTCCCTCCTTTATTGTATAAGCTCCTTCATGATTTCAATCTTGTTCTCATCACCCCCACAAGCTTGAATTATGAACTCCTCATTTAGTTCCACATCTCCCAATGGAGCCCCAATGGTAGTAGAAGAACCCCTCCTATACTCATTATACAAATCAAGCAAGCATTTTTTAATCTCCTTAAGCATCCAAGCTATCTTTCTATCATTCCATCCAAGTGTTTTGAGGCTAATGGTAATCATTTGAAGTTTATAACAAGGGTCTAGAACTTGGCCAAGAAACTGATAGGAGCATATTTATGCGACTGAGTTAGCTTGTTCTCATGCATTTATGTTGTTATTCCTTAGTTGTTTTAGTGTTTAAAGTCATTTTTGTGCAATTTCAGGTTCTAAGGACAAAGTATGCAAAAAGGTGCATTTTGAAGCCTTTTGGAGCAGTTTTGGGCTTGGAATAAATAACACATCCTTGGAGCTAAGTAGATGGACGAAATTGAAGACTAAAGAGGCTAGGAATGTGTTAAAGAGAAAGAAGAATTAATTTAAAAAGGACAAAGAGCTCAACAACCAAAGAAGAAACATGAGTCAAGATTACCTTATTTTGATTTAATCTTTCCTAATCCTCAATGTCCCTAAGTTCCAGCAACATTGAAGGTCTTCTATGCATTTTAGGACACGAACCAAAGGTTCTAGAACGCTTAAATCACCCTTGCCGTGCCCTAGCTTGTTTCCCTTTTCCTTGCCGTGCAAGGAGAGTCATTTCCCTTCAGTTTTAGAACACTTACCCTTTTCCTAAACACTTGTCGTGCACCATTATCCCCTCATTTGGATTCCCATTTCATGCATCATTACATTGACTCATTGCACTTAATTGCTACACCATTCCTTGTTCCCTCCATCATTTCTTATTTCATGCATCATTACATTGAATCATTGCACTCATTCATGCACCATTGCACTCCCCTTGAATTCACATGCCGTGCAACAACATTCCTTGTCTATTTCATTCACTCATTGCCTTGCACCACCCTTGTTCCCTCCATCATTCCAAATTGCTTTGCATTATTACTTCACTTTCACCTTTGAATACTTTCAACACCACTCCATTTTACCCATGCTTTGCATCATTACTTCACTTTCACCTTTGAATAATCATTACTTCACTTTCACCTTTGAGTCATTTCAACACCACTCCATTTTACCCATGCTTTGCATCATTACTTCACTTTCACCCTTGAATCATTGCACACACACTCCATGGTCCCCTCCATTGCCTTGCACTTCCTCTATAAAAGGAAGTGTGTGTAACATAAATTTAGTTTAGTTTTTGCTTGATCATTCATCCTCATTTTCATACAACCCTCATCCAAACACATCAATTCATCTTCACATCCATTCCTCCATACAAACAAACCTTCAAACACTCACCAAACACCTTGTGTCGTAGCAAAGGAAGGGAAGAAAAGTGCTTGGACGTGCTTGCTGTCCAACTTGGATCGTTGAAGCGTTTAGGTGTTTTCTTTCTTTTGTTTCTAATGTTTAAATTCATTTGTTTTGTTTTGTTGTGAATATGAGTGGCTAAACCCCTCTTGGCTAGGGGTGATTTCAAAGCCATGATTATGTGTGTAATATGATTTGATAAATTCCAGTTATGAACTCTTGAATCGTAAATGCAATTGGCTTAACTATTTGATTGATAACTTATTTGTATTTGTTGATTAAGGGTCGACACTTAATTGGCATGCATAAATCCGATGCTAGAATATAAGAAAGTTTCCATAATCGTTACAAACTTATATTCATAAGTAGTGGAGGTCGCTTATAAACGATCGCGTTAAGTTTAATTCTAGCATGAGTAACATGATGTCATAGTTGCAAGTGCTTTGTCAATGCTTATGATTTTCATTAAACGTAATGATCTTTGATTGTATCTCTATTATGATGTCATGTAGAGAACTTTTGAAGAATGTTTTGGGTTGTCGAATGATGTCATCCAATCCAATAATACAAGGAAAATCTAAGGGTTAACGAGTGATGTCACGGTTAATTTGGGGCATTGTCGTTTATAATTCAATAAAGTAGTAACTGGAAATCGAGTTGTTTGCATACATGTCATGTGTGGAGAAAAAGCCTCTAGCTATCTCATCCATCATCTTATTTCTCACATTTGTTTTACATTCTGTCTAGTTTTTCATACTTGTTTGTTTGTTACAACTTCATCCAAATCAAAACCCCTCTTTTAAGTTCTTGTTTCAAAGTGTTTCAATTCTGTTTTAGTTTGTGTTTTTAAGCGTTTTGATTCAAGTAAAAGTCAATTTTCGTCCAAAGTCATTCCTAGTGTCTAGTTTAATTTTATTCAGTTGTTTTAAGCTGTTTTGATTATTTTAAGTTTGCTTTGAGTCTTGTGAGTCTTGTTAAGTGTTTTTAAGTTTAGTTTTATATTTTTGAATCAATTTAGAGGTTATTAGCAAGCCCTCCTAATCCCCGGTCCAGAACGATCCCTACTTATAATTATACAACAATTGTCAAAAGAGGGTTAAATTTGTGTGTTAAGTTAATTTTCGCATCAAGTTTTTGGTGCCGTTGCGGAGGATTAGCAATTTTGCTAATCCCTTGTTATTTCTTTTTGTTTATTTTCATGTGTTTTTGTTCCTAGTTGCTGACTTTACTTGTTTTCTTGTTTTAGGTGGTTTATGACTCGAAGTTCTCAACCTGTTCATAAGCACATCCGTGACTTTGACGACGATTTTGAACGAACTTTGAGACGAGCAAGGAATCAACAAGAAGCCCAACCATCTCAACCTGTACCAGATCTTGAAGAAGACAAAGTAGAAGAGAATGAGGAGGCCAAGGCAAGGACTTTTGAAGAAGTCCACGATATGGCAATAGACAATCGAACAATCAAGGAGCTTTCCGCTTCGGGATTGGACAATGCTCTGCCTTTATGCATTCAATATCCAAGGGCGGCCCAAAACAAGACCGACGAGTTCGAATTAAAGTCCAGTTTATTGCACCATATTCCTAAGTTCCATGGGTTGTCCATGGAAGATCCTAATAAACATTTGAAGGAGTTCGAGGTTGTTTGTTCGAGCATGACCCCTGTGAATGTTGATTGGAGCATTCTGAAAATGAAGGCTTTTCCCTTTTCTCTCTTAGAAAAGGCTAAAGATTGGTTGTATGAGCTAGCCCTCGGAACTGTCACATCATGGGAGAGTATGAAACGGGCATTTTTGGAGAAGTTTTTCCCAACTTCTTGAGTCATTCTACTACGCAAAAGGATTAGTGGCATTCAGCAAAACCAAGGTGAATCCTTTCCCACTTACTATGAACGTTTTAAAACCCTTGTTGCTTCACAGCACCAGATGAATGAGAAGCTTCTTCTTCAATATTTCTACGAAGGGCTTCTACCAATTGAACGCCAAATGCTAGATGCCTCAGCGGGATGAGCTTTGGTGGACAAAACACCCATGGCTGCCAAGACCTTAATTGCTAAACGAGCATTGAATGCTCAACAATATGAAGACATTGGTCAAAGAGACAACCCACGGCAGCAACAAGTTAATGAGGTAAGTGCTATTTCTGAACTTCAAAATCAAATGGCTAATCTTACTACTCTTCTTTCACAGGTGGTTGAAAAACCAAAAGAACAAAGTGTAGCTGCTTGTGGCGTGTGCTCAATGAATGGACATCTCACAGATAAGTGCCCTCAATTGATCGAGAACGGAGGGTGGGAATCTGCCAACGCCGTGGGTTTTGGGAGTCAAAACCAACCAAGGAATGATCCGTTCTCGAACACATACAATCCAGGTTGGAGAGATCATCCAAATTTCAAATGAAGGGAGCCCCAACAAACCCAACAACAAAGTGCATTCAGACAACAACCTTTGGGATTCTATCAAAGGCCGTATGCACCCGCACAACCCCAAAGACAACCTGCCCAGAATAACTCAGGTTCGTCTTTTGATAATACTCAAGTTATTCAGTTACTAACTACGTTGGCGAAGGGTCAGGAAAATCAAGCCAAAGATATGCACAATTACGCCAAGGAAGTGCAAAATCAAGCTTGAGAAGTGACTGAATTGAAGAGACAAATGAGACAAATGGCTGAGTTCATGGGGCAATTTAGTAGAGAACCAGGTAAGTTACCTAGTTCGACGGATGTGAATCCAAATGGAGGCTTCGAATCTGCCAAAGCCATCACCTTGCGAAGTGGAAAAGAAGTTGGATATGATCCCAGCCCATCTAAATCTAATCAAAATGAGGACAAAAAGATGCAATCTGAGGAGAAGGAACAAGGCCTGCCCTCGGCAAGGATTGAGCAATCTTTGCCGCAACCGCCTACATACCCTAATTCGACCACCAAAGGTAAGTTGGATTCAAATTCCATGACTTCTAATTCCATTCCAACCAATGCACCCTTTCCTCGCAGGTTTATGCAATCAAAGAAGGATGAGAGTGACAAAGACATCCTTGACACATTCAGAAAAGTGCAAGTCAACATTCCACTTCTAGATGCAATTAAACAAGTCCCCAAGTATGCTAAGTTCCTGAAGGAGTTGTGCACTACAAGGAAAAGGGCTTCGAACAAAGAGGTGGTAAGGGTAAGTGAGAATGTCTCAGCTGTGTTGCAACGAAAATTACCTCCTAAGTGCAAAGATCCCGGCAGTTTTACAATTCCTTGTGTTATAGGAAATACTCGCTTTGAATTTGCCATGTTAGATCTAGGTGCATCAATAAATGTCATGCCTTATTCAATATATGCATCTATGAACTTGGGAGAATTAAAAAATGATGGAGTGATCATTCAACTGGCCGATAGATCTAATGCGTATCCAAAAGGTGTTTTGGAGGATGTTTTAGTGCAGGTGAATCACCTAGTCTTTCCAGCGGACTTCTACGTGCTTGAAATGGAAGAATCGAACCATTCCCCTCAATTACCAATATTACTTGACCGACCATTCATGAAGACTGCCCGTACAAAGATAGATGTATTCAAGGGAACATTGACCATGGAATTTGATGGGGAAGTTATTGATTTCAATATTTCTGATGCTATGAGATATCCTCATGATGGTCATTCTTGTTTCTATATTGATGTGATTGACTCTTGGGCGCAGGAATTCCTTGATGATTTGAGTGAGGATGCACTTGAAAAGACTTTCACGCAAAGCGTTGGAATGAAAAACGAAGGGTTAGCACTTAGGCATGCACACGGCAACAACAAGGAACATCTTGCCGTGCATATTCAAGAAGAATTGGTGGAGATGGTTGCTGCCCTAGAGTCAAATCCAAGGCATATTGGTAAGTCTCCTAACCTAATTTCAATTCCCAATTCGACTAACAAGTTGCTTCCTTCTGTAATCCAGCCCCCTTCCCTAGAGCTTAAACCATTGCCGAGCCACTTGAAATATATGTTTTTGGGAGAACAAGAAACGCTGCCCGTCATCATCTCTTCTTCACTCACTGCACTAGAGGAGGACAAGTTGGTGAGGGTTTTTCGGGAATACAAAACTGCCATTGGGTGGACATTGGCCGATATCAAGGGAATTAGCCCTACCACTTGCATGCATCGAATACTCTTGGAAAGAGCCAAACCATCTAGAGAAGCACAACGCCGACTCAATCCACCCATGATGGACGTTGTGAAGAAGGAAATCATCACGCTCATAGATTGTGGAGTGATTTACCCAATTTCTGATAGCCATTGGGTCTCGCCAGTCCAGGTTGTTCCTAAGAAGTCCGGAGTCACTGTGGTAAAAAATGAAGATAATGAGCTTGTGCCCACCCGAATCTAAACCGGATGGAAAGTTTATATTGACTATCGGAAGCTCAATGCTACGACAAGAAAAGATCATTTCCCGCTGCCCTTTATTGATCAAATGCTGGAAAGGTTAGCCGGTCATTCATTTTATTGTTTTCTTGATGGCTATTCGGGTTATAATCAGATTGTGATAGCTCCCGATGACCAAGAAAAGACTACCTTCACATGTCCCTTTGGTACCTTTGCTTATCGACGCATGCCATTTGGGCTATGCAACGCACCAGCCACATTCCAAATGTGTATGGTAAGAATTTCTCAGAATTTGTGGAAAAGATCATTGAAGTGTTTATGGATGACTTTAGTGTTTTTGGTGACTCATTTGATGCATGCTTGAATAATCGTACTTTGATCTTACAACGATGCATTGAAACTAATCTTGTCTTGAATTGGGAAAAGTGCCATTTTATGGTAAAACAAGGTATAGTTTTGGGGCATATCATATCAGAAAAAGGGATTGAGGTTGATAAATCTAAAATAGATCTTGTACGTCACTTACCCTCTCCCACTTCGGTGAGGGAGGTTCGTTCTTTTCTTGGCCATGCAGGATTTTATAGGAGATTCATCAAGGATTTCTCAAAAATCGCCCAACCCCTTTGCCGTTTACTCCAAAAGGAAGTAGCCTTCGAGTTCAACAAGGAGTGTGAGACCGCTTTCAAAACCCTCAAGGACATGTTGACTTTGGCCCCCATCATCATGCCACCAGATTGGAGCCTTCCATTTGAGCTAATGTGTGATGCATCTGACTATGCCATTGGTGCTGTTTTAGGCCAAATGAGGAACAAACAGCCCCACGTCATCCACTACGCTTCCCGGACACTAAATGATGCTCAATTGAATTATTCTACCACTGAGAAAGAACTTCTTGCAGTTGTATTTGCTTTAGATAAATTTCGTTCATACTTACTTGGCACTAAAGTGATTGTGTATTCTGACCATGCAGCGTTGAAGTACCTCATCACCAAGAAAGAGGCCAAACCAAGGCTGATTCGTTGGATGCTCCTACTTCAAGAGTTCAACATTGAAATAAGAGACAAAAAGGGGAGTGAAAATGTGGTGGTTAACCACCTCAGCCGTTTGGTGCACGAGGATGACTCCTTACCCATTCTAGAGACCTTCCCTGACGAGCAATTGTTGTCCATAGAGGTAAGTGAGCCCTGGTATGCTGATTTGGTCAATTATTTGGTCATAAAACAAGTTCCTAGCACTCTAGATAAATACAAGCGTGATAAACTCAGAAATGATGCACGATTTTATGTGTGGGATGATCCATATTTGTGGAAGTATTATCCTGACCAGATTATTCGTAGATGTGTGCACAATTCTGAGTTTAATTCGATTCTTGCATTCTGCCATACTTATGCATGTGGGGGTCATTTTGGCACCCAAATGACAGCCCTTAAGGTTTTAGAGAGTGGTTTCTATTGGCCTACATTGTTTAAGGAGTCTAGAAAGCTCCAACCAAAGGCAACGTATTACTACATGTGGAACAACATTCTTGTCCGAAGATCCTACACTGGACCACATCTCTGCTGCCTAGTGTCTCCCAACAACCTAAAGGTTCTAATTTCAATCCACGAAGGCGTTTGTGGAAATCACTTCGGAGGTTGATCCTTAGCACAGAAAGCTCTTAACGCATGTTATTATTGGTCTACTATGCATCAAGACACTAAAGAGTTGGTACAAAAGTGCAACAGTTGCCAATGCTATAAGTCGATACCAGCATTGCCTGCCAGCGAACTACACCCGCAGACGAGTCCTTGGCCATTCATGCAATAGGCAATTGACTTAGTAGGGCCAATACTGCCCGTTACTGAGGGCAGAGGCATGATGATCGTGGCAACTGACTACTTCACCAAATGGTGCCCATGATAGCCACAACTCAAACGGACATATAGCGCTTCATATGGAGGAAATTCATTTGTTAATTTGGCATCCCTCAATCCATCGTCAGAGATAACGGCTCGTAGGCAAAGATTTGGTGAAGTTCTTCCATAAATATGGCATCAAGCAACACATGTCCACGCAGAGGTATCCCCAAGACAATGGGCAGGTCAAAGCATCCAACAAGATGATTCTCGATTGCCTCAAGAAATCCTTCTCCAACAAAAAGGGAAAATGGCCAGACGAACTTCCCGGATGTCTATTAGAGTATCGCACAACCAAACGACGAGCAACCGGTGAAACTCCTTTCTCTTTGACATTTGGTTCAGAAACAATCATTCCTCCGAATATCATCATGCCAAGTATCAGCACTCTACTGCTAAGCATTGAGCATAATGGAAAGAAGATGGCCACAAACTTAAATTTAGGAGAGGAGAAACGCGAGAAGGTCATCATCTGCATTGCACCTTACCAGCAGCAACTTATCTCCAGTTACAACAAAAGGGCCAAGATTCGACAGTCCAGCCTAGAGATCTAGTCCTAAGAAAAACCTTCATCATTGCCCACAGAGAATGCTCCAAAAAGATGGATCCCATCTGGGAATGTCCGTACAAGATCAGCAGAGTAGGCAGCAAGGGTAGTTACACCCTCGCCACCATGAACGACAAAGAGATCGAAAAGCAGTGGAACGTTCACAATCTAAGGGAGTACTATGCGTGACCTCCCGCTACATCAAAGCCCGAAAACTCAAACAGCTCGACAGGTACCACCTCGCAAGCCCAGGACTATCCAGTTGCTATGCAGTTCCTACCTTATAGCTAAGTTTACATTCGTTCCACTCATTTTTCAATGAAGAATTTAAAAGTAATTTACAACTTTGCTCGGCTGCATGCTTACGACAACTGATCATTCCTGCACTTCAAAAAAAGACCGTGCCCTTCTTAAGAACTTTTCACAGGAATTGCACCCAATGGGGACCAACCATGCTCTCCAGTGCGAGAGGTTAAACCAATTCCCCAACACCCGCATGGGTTTGCTCTCTGATGCTGGAAGATCAACTATACACTCTGAATATCTAAATGTGGATGAGTTGGGCTGCCCTGGTGTAACTAGGTGTATGGTGACTTGCACCGGGATTCCTAGATGTAGCCATAATGGTATTTTTCAAGGCTTAGCTAACTGAAGAATTTTTGGTCTCTTAGCCTAATCTGTGGGGAACCGGGCCTCAAAGACGGAGGAGGCACATTACATAGTACGCCCTATGGACGATTGCCTTGGAACCTTAAAGCTGCTACTGAGTGCACTAAGGTAGCCTATGGTTTATAGAATACTGCCTACGGCTTGCCTTTTGAGTAGTAAGTCGCGTTTAACTTATGCAACCGCACATTTTTGTGTTAAACAGTTAGTGTGCACATACGAAGCTCTATCCACTGCCAACATGCTATGCAGTTGATAAGCTTCACCTCTGCCAAAGCGCGGAATGATGATTTAGATCTACACTATTTCTTAAAGTGTTGTGGTACTTGTTATGAAACCCACAAAATTGGTTACATAAAGGGCAAGGAGTTCTCTTGGACCTTTACTTACAAAATTCCATACAACCGCGTACTTTTGATACGAAACGTTAGTGAATTTCATGACCCAAAAATCTTTAATATGTTGTGATGTAGGCCACACAGCTCAAATAATTGAAGAAAACCAAGGTTAACAGCTAAGTGGTCATGCAGACTCATCTGCTTTTGTGACTGAGGCATCCGGCTGCCGACTATATGGATAACAACTTTGCAAAAGTTCTACACCAACACCTACGGCTGCATAGGCTACATGCCCATCTAGACCTGGCAGTTTCTGACACGACACGAAAACGACACGAAAATAACGGGTTTCGGGTCAACACGATAACTATCGGGTCATTATCGGGTGACCCGTTAATAACGGGTTCTTAACAGGTATACACGCAGGTAACACGTGGGTAACCCATTTCGACCCGTTAAGAAAAATTTATTTTGATAATTTAAAGTTTAATTATTAAAAGATTTATTATAAAATACAATAGCCATATTAATAAATACAATATATTCTATATTAAATATATAGTTTTGTATTATTATTCTATATAAGTTTAAAAAAAAAAAGTTTTAGTCATTATTTATTTTTATTATGAGAGTTCCTTATTACCATTATCCTCCATGAGTAGATAATGGTTATACTTACATTATCGTTTAGATTTTTAAAATCCTCCAAACCTTCATGAATAATGTTTTCTATTTGAGGGCAAATTTAATAAAATTAATAATAATTATTCTAGAAGTGTAAAAAATGTAAAAAAAAATATACAATCACTCATAGTGACAAACTTTACAACTTTCATGAAGGGATTAGCTTCGAAATCCAACACTATAATTCATAAACCTTAAATTTATATTTAACCGTCGGTTGCCATTTACGCTTTATTCTTCTTACTGAATTTCATTTTTAAAATTTTCTTTTTTGAAAACATGATCATCTGGTGGATGTAAGAAGATGAACGGTTCAGATCTTTGATATCACTTTTCGATATTTACGGTTAACTGAAATATGAGTCGATGTCATGTAGTTTGTAGAAACTTTATAAATATCAAGCAATATTTTCACTAACCGTAAAACTCTGAATATAATATTAACGATCCAAACCGTTCATCTTCCTGCATCCTCTAATAGATCAAGTTTTCAAAAAAGAAAATCTGAAAAAACAAAATTTGACGAGAACAATGAAGCGTAAATGTAAACAACAATTAACGATTAAATTTTGATCTATGATTTATATGATTATAGTGGTGAATTTCGAAGTTAAGCTCTTTATGAAAGTTGTAAAGCTTGTCAATATGAGTGTTTATATATTTTTTCTATATTTTGTTACACTTCTACATTAATTAAAAAAACTATTAAAGACTTTAGGTAAGTGAAAATATACTTAAAAGAAAAATGCGTTTTTATATTTTGGATGTGACAATATGGTATGTATATATTTATTTAGTATATGTTTTTCATTTGATTATTTATTGGTTTAAAATACATTTTCCTTAACGGGTAAGGGGTCGGGTTATATTACTTGTTAATATTATCGGGTCGATTTTGGGTCGGGTCATTTTACTCATTTATTTTAATGGGTGTTACACGACACGACCCGTTAAGGTATCGGGTATGACACAAAAACGACACGAACACGGAAAACACGACACAAATGCCAGGTCTAAGCTGATGGAGTTCAAGCGAAGCAAAAAGTAACAAGGAAAACAAAGAAAATCCTAAAGGCTACCTAGAAGATCACTATTCAGTAGCTTGGACATCCCACGACTACTCGGTCGCCACACGTTCAGCAGTCGCGACGCTCTCAACAGCGACGTCATCTAGCACTTCACCCACGGTTGCCTTAGCTTAGGCACCAACTTCTCCGACTACTTCACCAATGGAAGTCTCAAAAGTAAAGGCAAGCAAATCTTTTAGAGAAATAGATAAGGTCTCAAAGTTTTTCCCAACAAACTCAAAGTTAGACACCCTACCAAAAATATGATCTACGTAAGCCAACTTGTAGAAATTAGCATGACTCTTAACAAGCGAAGCCTCAAGCCCAGCCTTTTCACCATTCAACTGCTTATTCTCCTCGAGCATACCAACACGGACGCGTTGCAGCTCATCCACTTCCTTCTTCATATTTTCATTGATCTTCAATGCACATTGGAGTTCCAACACTTGGGGTTCAAGCCTATCGACGACCTTCTTGAAGTGGATCATTTGATTATAAGCAGCAATCAACTCTTCATCCTTTGCGCAACAGAACGAAGCTCAGAAACGGCACGCTCAAGATCTTGAATATGAGGTATGTAACAACCAATCTCCTTCTCTGCACTGTCATACTTAACTTGGATCGCGTCAAGCCTAGTCTTCAAGTCCATGATTTCCTGGTGGGCAGTATCAAGCTGCAGAGAAGTAGGGATATAGATATTGGACCATTTCAAAGCGACGAGCTCAGACTTCAACTTTCTAATCTTTTTGGTAAAAGAATAAGGTTCAGCTACCATAGTCTTTGCCATCTCCTTGGCAGCCTTGGTATCCTCTTGGTCAAGGAGCATAAACTCGATTGCCAGAATCACCCTTTTCTGCATCATAGTAAGCAAAGCAGTTCTTCTATATTGGGTTGTATGCTTCACAAAGGAACTTGGGCAAATAATCCCTATAATGCCATCAACAAGCTTGGCACACGCATCCATGTCTTTAAGCATATCTGGCTTCAAAAGCGTAAAGATCTCAGCAGCCTCCCCAGAAATAGGCTTGGTGGATTTCTCACAATTGCTCGCGCGAGCAGTCTCATCTTTCTTAGGAGGCGAATCACTCTCAGCAATAAGGGGAATAGGCTTTGGCACAATTTTAGCAGCAGAGTCCACTTTATCGCTCTTCATAGTAGCAAACATCTCCAAAGGTGAACCAGATTTAGCTCCAAACGAACATCTTGGCAAAGATTTCGACACTAAGGGCTCAGCGGAACCTCTACACTGAGCAATCTTGTCAGCAATCGTATTAGCCACCTTTGGCATGGCAGGCGTCACTGGCTCAAATCTAGCAGCCATATCTTTCTTCCCCTTGGAAGAAGTCAAGTCAATCACAAACCTATCTGTAGCAGGCGGACCCTCACGAGTAGTGGAGGAAGTTTTCAGTTTTTTCTCAGCAAGCATCTCTTGAATAGGTAGGGAAGACTAAGCAGCTAACACCATTCATGGTACTCAATGGGAATACCTAAAGAAACATGCACCTTCTTCATATCTGGAGAAGTCTTGGGAGTTAAGTCAAATTCTAAATCTACATAAGCAAATGAGGATAATCAATAAATTAGAGAGCAACTCAGTAAAAACACAAAGCAGCATAGAGACTAAGGAGTCCACTTACTGGTGATGAAAATTGTTGGAACACGCAGCTTAGGGGAAGAATCAGACTCATACTCTTTACTTATCTCCAAAGTCTCCTTAGCCCATTCATGATCTCCCTTGCTCGAATGATCGAAGAACCTATGGCAGGATCGCAGCTGCCCAACTCCATCAGTATGGCCTATGTCAAAGAAGTACTAAAATTTGTTGATGGTCAGATCCACGTCAAAGGATCGGCTTAGATTGAGGAATCCCACCATCACACAGATCGCATTTGGAGAACATTGAGAGGGGGCACACTTCATAGAGCGAAGCACTTATTGAAAAAAAAACACGGCATAGGAAAAGTAAATCCCAACACGAAGTATCAAGGGTGGAACTTGATAGCTCTTTGAGCCCCACTACATGGCTCACGGCTGCTACCTTCATTGACACGCTTCACATGCATCCGAGAAGGAATAGTGTGCCTATATGCCTCAAGAAAATCATTGAACGAGTCATCAGAGCTAATTTTGAAGTGAACAACCTTGAAGTAGCCCACTTTACCTAAAGACCCACATTGATGATACAACAGCGACACACCATCATCACTCTTGTGGCTTGAAGAAGGCATACTTGAAGAAATTCTACAAAGATACAAGGAAGAATCATTAGAAGGCTACACAACGAAAAAACAACAACAAGCGCACTAGGCCCTACGGCCCAAAACCAACCAAGCCTTAGGCCCAAGACCACAGGAGCCCAACAGTCATGCCAGGCCCCACGACTTGGTCCTTTGTCCCTTGGACCAAAGGCCTCTAGACCTAATTCAGTTGAAAAAGGGCATGTGCCCCATGCCTCCTTCATTCTCTCTTCGCATATAGGCCTAAGCCCAACAAGGAAGGAGGTCTACGCCTCCTTGGTCGAGCCCATTGCACACATGCATGGCCCATGCCAGGTCTAACCCAGTGCCCTAGTACCTCGTCAACTCGGCCTAAGTTAAGCCGCACCTGGCCTAGCCAGTCGCCACCGCACCGAGCTGATGAAGCAGCCATGCTGTGCTCCCCAACCACTTTTTGACACATCCTTGACCCCCGTTGAGACAAATTTCAAGCCCCAAGGTTCTCAAAAAATTAAAAAGACAAGGAAAATTAATTTTTTTTTCTTACCTTGGTGCGGCGTGAAGACGAAGAAGGCAATGAAAAATGGTCATTTGCACGGGCAAGTGTAGAAGATTGCTAGTGGAGGGGGAACAAATATCCTATAGCTTTTTCTCTCTTGTAGGGTAGAATAAATTGCTCTCTGAAGTTGATTTAATCATCTACTTAAGGGAGACTTAAATAAACTTCGGAAGTGATTTATTTCCCTTTCCTAGAAGGATCTAATTTCCGATTAATGTGGGAATCTACATCAAAATAGGAAACAATCTTATGTTTCCTAAAGTAAGGGAAGATCTCTACACCTGCTGCCATTTCCTACGAGCAGCCCAACAGGTATGGAGGCATTTGTGGAGCCAAAAACAAGAAAATTATGGAGGTGACATGTGGGCTTTTGGGTAAAAAGGACAAAATTACCTTCGAGGCACACCGGGATTTTCACGCGCATACAACGGACAATAGCGGCTCAATCAAGGAAGAGTCAAAGGTGATCAAAATGGTATTTATTCAAATCCCTTTCATCACTCCTTATTAAATCCTCACTCAAAAGGTAACTCCCAATTTTCCTATTCAATTTAGGATTAATTGCCAAGTTAATTGGAAGATATTATTTCACATAATATCTTGCAATTATACTCATAATTCCACCATATATGGCCAGTCCCTATTCTCCAAATAGGGCCGGCCACTCCCCTATAAATAGCCATATTCTCCCACTAAAATGTGAAACCATTTGCGACCCACAAACTCCCAAACACTTTCTTTTGTAAATTTTAACTTTGGCATCGAAGATTCTTCAGCCAAAGCACCCCCCAATTCATTGTGGGCGCATGAGGCTTTTGGTCTTAATCTTATGTGTTATTATTTTGCAAGTACATTTTCGTCTAAGGAGAAGATGGCAGAAATTTGCATCCACAGTATGGCTTAGAGCATTGTTTGTCTAATTGGTTTTGACAGATTTAAGCTTATGAAACTATTACAGGTTCTAAAAATATGGGGGAAATACTGAAAGCAAGTTGGGCCAACTATGTTGAACAAAAAGAGTATACAAGATAACTCTAATGATCCAAGAAGAAGAAAATAAAGCACACTCTAAAGAAAGCTCACAAGAACACTAATTAGCAAAGCTTCTCTTATTTAGCACTTAGCTTTGTTTTTCCTTTTGGATGAATTACAAGGCTTGGGGACTTGGGTATTTATAGCAAATCATACCTAACATTGCCTAACTTTGCAATTGTAACATTGCCTAACATTGCCTAACTTTGACTACCACACAAAACATTGCCTAACATTGCCTAATCTTTTCCACACAACCTAACATTGCCTAACTTTGCAATTGTAAGCAATTACATCATCAAACTAGATATGGACTTGGACTTTAGATTGGGTTGTGGATTACTTATGGGCTTGAGGTGACATTGATTCTCAACACTCCCCCTCAATGTCAGCTCTTCTTTCATAGCTGTCATCCACTCAGGACTCTGCGATGCTTCTTCGAACGTCTCAGGTTCTGTTGCAGTTGCTTCTTCAATTATAGCTGCATTGGCGTATTTGGGATTTGGCCTCCGCGTTCTTGTTGACCTTCGGAGTTGAGATTGTGGAGTTGATTCTTCCGGTTCACTAGGCCCACCTTCTTCGTCTGGTTGTTGATACATGCCAATTTGCCAATGATTCTGAGTCACTCTTTGTTCGACATCATCGCCGTTTGGATCTCCTGATACATCTGAACTTGATTGAAGTTGAACAATATGTTCCCCCATCTTTTGTAGCTTGTCTCCAAATTCTCTCGAGTCAGGCAACACCTCATTTTCTAAGGACCACCAAGAAGATGCTTCATCGAACACCACATCTCGTGAAGTGTAGCACCTTCCACTTGTTGGATCGCAACATTTCCACCCCTTTCTCTGGCTATCGTATCCCACAAAGATACATCTAACAACTTTCTTGTCAAACTTGCTCCGTAAATGATCAGGAACAAATACATAACATACACAGCCAAATACTCGAAAATAGCTAACTGTAGGTTTCATGTTCCACAGTTTCTCAAAGGGTGAAACAAATCCTAACCTTGGTTGAGGAAGTCTGTTGATCACTAAGGCTGCAGTCCTCATTGCTTCAGCCCAAAACCTTCCCGGTACGTTCTTTGCATGTAGCATACTTCGACAAATTTCTGCAAGATGCCGGTTCTTTCTCTCAGCTACACCATTTTGTTGTGGCATGTTGGCACAAGTGTATTGATGACGTATTTGGCATTTCCTTAGGTATTGAGAGAACTCACTTGAGCTATATTCTCCCCCGTTGTCTGTGCGCAAGCAACGGATCTTCTTTCCCACTTCTCCTTCAACTGTCTCTATGAACTCTTTAAACTTTGAGAACGTGTCAGATTTTTCTTTCATGAAGAAAGCCCACACATACCTTGAGAAGTCATCAATGAACGTCACCATGTACCGCGTACCACCAATTGATGGTTGCTTAACGGGCCCGAATACATCAGAGTGAACTAACTCTAATGGTTCTTTTGCTTTGAACTTCGATTCCTCATATGGCAATTGGTGTGCTTTACCATACTGGCATCCTGCACAGACAGTGTTTGTTCGCACGTCAAGTTGAGGAAGCCCTTTAAGCATCGACTTCTTCACCATCACACTTAGCTTGGAATAGCTAACGTGACCTAACCGCATGTGCCACAGATCTGCTGTCTCATTTTTTCTTGTTTTGTCTACATATGCAGACTTTGCTGACACCACGTAGACTGACTCCAATCGTCGCCCCTCCATTGTTGGTTTTTCTGAGATTTTTAGATCACGATACACCTTCACATCTCGCGGCCCGAACAAGACATGGTGGCCTGATGATGTCAATTGAGCCACAGATAGCAAATTTTTCTTCATTCCTGGGACATGATAAACATCTTGAAGTGGCACCTGGTTAGAATTATATCGAGGTGTAACTATCGTCTTACCGATGTGAGCTATCGGTAACCTTGAGTTGTCAGCTGTCACCACCACACGACTTCCCTTGTACTCAGACAGGTTTTGCAACTTCTGTTTATCACCTGTCATATGATTTGAGCAACCCGAGTCTACGATCCAATCATTCTTGTAGTCAATTCGTTCTGATGTTGTTACCGTGATAGCTAATTCTTCTTCCTCCGTAGCGAATAGTGTTTCAGCATCCCAACCATCTTCGCTATTCTCCTTAGAACTGGAAGTAGCAGCATTACTTTCAGCAGACTTTTTCTTGGCCCAACAATCTTTTGCCATGTGGCCCATCTTCCCACAGTTGTAACACTCGCCATTGAACTTTCTACTATTACTGCGATTCTTCGAAGCTCCCCCTGGACGAGAGCCTCCATTTCCTTGGTGATTTTTCATCTTGTCACCATCCTTTTTAGATCCACCACTAGTGTGCCGCTTGAAAGTGTCTTTGCTTTTGCTGGTGTAGAGCGCTTCTTCTTCACCCTTCAACGAGACTTCTCCCATTTGCTTGGCCATAGCTTCTTGACCTGCAAGCAAATTTTCAAACTCAACAAGTGATGGTTGTGTCGGCCATCCCTGTATAGCGGCAATAAACCCACGATATTCGGGTCTCAAACCATGGATAATTATTCTTTTCATCCTGGTTTCCTCAATAGGAGCTGTTGGATCTAACTCTGAAATTTCGCGGCATATCGACTTCACCTTGTGAAAGTACTGGGCAATCGTCATGTCGTGTTGCGCCATCGATAGCAGCTCGTTCTCGAGAAGTTGCAGTCTTGTATCATTCTTCTTTGAAAAGAGTGTAACAAAAGTGTCCCATGCTTCCTTTGGCGTTTTGGCATCCCGAATGTGCTCCAACATTTCTTCATCAATTGTGGTCTTTAAAGCAAACATTGTTTTGCCTGCTTTAATTTTCCACTTTCGCAAGACGCCATTGGCATCTTCTGTCGCCGGTTGTGTAACTTCTCCACCACCGACAACCTCCCAAAGGTCCTGACCTTGTAAGTAAGACTCCATACATGTTGCCCACATGTTGTAGTTTTTGTTGTTGAGCTTCTTGATTCCTCCAACTACTTGAAGGTCACCCATCGTGCCGGCAAGACTTCGACTGTACCGATCAAGCTTGACTAACAAACTTGCAGAGTACCAAACTCCTCACGACTCAAGATAGCTCCACCAAGAACGATCCCTGACCGACTTGGCTCTGATACCAATTGTTGAACAAAAAGAGTATACAAGATAACTCTAATGATCCAAGAAGAAGAAAATAAAGCACACTCTAAAGAAAGCTCACAAGAACACTAATTAGCAAAGCTTCTCTTATTTAGCACTTAGCTTTGTTTTTCCTTTTGGATGAATTACAAGGCTTGGGGACTTGGGTATTTATAGCAAACCATACCTAACATTGCCTAACTTTGCAATTGTAACATTGCCCAACATTGCCTAACTTTGACTACCACACAAAACATTGCCTAATATTGCCTAATCTTTTCCACACAACCTAACATTGCCTAACTTTGCAATTGTAAGCAATTACATCATCAAACTAGATATGGACTTGGACTTTAGATTGGGTTGTGGATTACTTATGGGCTTGAGGTGACATTGATTCTCAACAAACTATTCCTATGTGGTTTAAAACGACTATTTTGTACGGTTTTTGTTTTCGTTGTACAATCTTGATTGGAGACTTTAGTTTTGGAGGTGAAATTAGATGTTTGTTAAGTCCATGCGGGTTGGCTAGTTTGAAAGAACTCAAGAAGGCCACTGAAATCTATGCTAGATGTAAGTTCTATAGAGATACTGTAAGAAATAATCTGATCTTTATCAAAAGAAGAATATGCTCGACTTAAGATAAGTCTAAGTTCAATAATGAGGGCTTTTTTCTGTGAGAGTAGTTACCATTATTTATATTGACAAACAATCCTTTTGATTCTCCTATTAGAATCCTTGTAGGAATCCATTCCCAGTTTCAATAATATATAAACTAGAACATCCAAACCTCTTCCAATAAGACTTTTCTAAACCAATTTAAAATCAAGCATCTGGCCAAAATACACCTACACTTGTGCTCATATTCTTAAAAATATTGTTCGGGCAAAGATTTCTTTGGAGAATGATCCTCGGACATCAGCACAGCTCCCCAAGGGATTGACACTTTGGATGTGTAGTCAAGCTTTTTCATGTTGATGTGCTATAAGAAGAGGACATAGTTAGTTCTAAAAGGTGCCTTTGTGGGGCCTTAGGTGTAGTCCTTGAGGCTCGCAATCAAAACTAACTAAGTGCTAGGTGTGCCACTGCTATCTCAATATAGCAGATGTAGAACAAGCGTGTTTTTAGTCGATTACTTGCGCCCCAAGTTACTTAGACTTCTTGTTATCAAAGGATTGTCATGGATGGGTTAAGTCCACTTTAAGTTCTTTTTCTTGCCTTGTAAACAAGGACTTTTGGTTCATAGTCTTGTATGTTCAAATAAAGGGAGTCCATGCCCCTTTAAGCCATTTACATGGTTCTTGATTGATTTTAATGATAACATATCCATTAAACTAACTAGATCTAGATGCAAATGGAACTCTTAAGATAGGAAAACAGATGGAAATAACTTGAATATATACTGGAGAATGCATTAAGAAATAGATCTACAACTTTAGCAAACAAACAAAGAGCCTCGGGCAAGATTTCACCTTGTCTGGCAAGGTTGAACGTCTTGCAATCGCTTCTCTTTGAATTAACAGGGGTTTATGTGCTAAAAAGGGATGGATGGTAAACAATTTTACACAAGGGAATCGATACTACGCCAGATAGCAAAGCTTTAAACTGGACAAGAGATAGCTTGCAACTAAAAATGACTGAATCTGGGTTGATTTCAGCTTTTGGATGCAAATCTGGCTTGACAGCAAAGTTTGCATGTTTGTTTGTTTGATTGGTTGAGTGTCCTTGTCTTTGGGGCCTCTTCCTCCTTTTATAGGCAATTTAGCCTGACTGCTGTAACTTTGTTCTTGCCCGAAAGCACTTGGAGGGTAACGAGTCATCAGCTTTTTACTTGGAATGCCACTAGAAAGTATTATTTGACTGGTAGTAGGTTAGTCTCCATCACTTGTCTCTTCAATGGTAAACATGTGACTTGTATTTGGCTAAGAAGGCTTCAATTTGCCTTTGGGCTCGGTGCTGGGCTTCGGGCAAGTTTCCTTTTAGTTGGCATCCTTGGGCTTTCCTTCATTTAAATCCAATGTTCAAATATTAACCCAAACAGATACTGCATCAATTTGATATTGGAGATTGAATCCTTAATGACATTGTGGGTTTTCTATCTGCCCAAAACTGTAAGCTGTAAGGGTACTGAAGTATTGATAGGCTTCCAGGTAGATAGAATGAAGTTTACTCTTCAGTTTTTCGGGTTGTTTGAACTAAATCTCATTCGCCACACTCTTAACGCTCAAATTACCTGTTAAAGTTCTTATAAAACTGGTTTGGCTCTGTTTAATTTTTAATCTAGATTGCTTGAAGCATGATGAATGGTTGGATCTTGTTCTCTTTCTGAAGGGGATGTCAATTTATTTTAACGCCGATCCTTCCACGAACTCAGTCCTTTTTTGTTTAACTGGTCTATGACTCTTTTATTTTATTATGTGCAACACTGCCGTGACAACCATTACTTGTTCATTTAACTTGACTTATACTATATGGTTTTGTGTTGCAGATTTTCCATCTCCAGCCCCAGCACGTTCAACATTTCAGGTAGCGGCACTGCCATTGGATGCCAAGATTGAAATTGAGTGCATTGCAGCACTGTAACCTCCTAATTTACAGCTTCTTCTCAGCAACTTAAATAATAATGTAGGAGGTGACATCTTTGAGTGTTGAGTTTCACATTTTATTTCCTCCTTGGCCTCTTGCTCGATGTTGTTATTATAACATCGCTTTTGTATCTAAAAACTAAAGAGCGAGACCAACGACCTTATTGAAATGGAACTTTCCCAGCTTTTCCTTATGGCAGTCTTGAGTAGTTATATTTGTGTTTATATTTCACTTTATGATACTATGCCCTCCTTTGCGTTGTGCTTTGTGCCTTTCTCTTAGATTTAGCTCGTCTTGTTCTGTTAGGGGAATGTGAAGGGCTCTTAACTCAGATTTTTAACCAGGACAATAATCAAAGAAACAACAAGAAAATTGAAATTTGAAAGAGCCTAATTGATAGCACAGAAGTTGGATTGATGCCTTTTTAGAGGGAGAAATCATGGAGCCAAGTTGTGTCGCCGATGGAGAAATCAGGGAGGAAAAGACGAAACCAGCGTTGAAAAGCTTGCCTACAATGGCGCCGTTTGGAGGAACACAGAGTAAGTTTGACTTTCCTCCGTTTGCTTCAATCGGAGTTAAAGACAGCTGATGTTTCTTTTTCGTTTGTTTCCCCTAGTTCTTTTGGTTCATTGAGAGAGCTGGTGTAGGTTGGGAGAGATTCTCTGTTGGAACCACGGTATAATTTTAGTGGTGTTGCATGTGCAATAAATATTTGTCAAGTGTTTAAAAATTGCATCATCTGTTAGTGATAGATCCAACCTTGGCTCGGTTGGGTTGTACCCCAACTGAGTTTTTGGAGAAAAAGGTAATGCCCGTTATAAAACTAATGAGAAAATATTAGAGACAGATGATAAGTAGAGAGTAGAGAAAGACAATAGAAAAACATTCTCCAAACTTGTATCTTTCATCTTTGACGAGTATCTATTTGTAGGCTTACAATGAATAGGAATTTAATCCCTACCTATTACAATAATAAGAACATTGGTTACAAAACATTAAGATAGGATGTCCACCATACATTTACCATACTTCCCTTTGGATGTCCACCATACAATGATATAGTTGCCTTATTAAAAACCTTGCTTGAAAAACCCGATGAAACAAAACCTAAGTGAAGGGAAAAACTAAAAACCTCACAAGAATTCTTGTATGCTATTTAAGCAATTCAGGACCCCTTCAAGAGTAAATTTCCTAACTTCTTCAAAAATGAATACGTTGCAACGGTTTTTTTTACATGCTACATGCGTTAGTGGGAATTCTCCCGTTCCCTGGTCAAAGACTTGGTTGGGTGCGGGATTGGAGAAAAATTCAGTAAATAAAAAATAATAAAATAATTTAAAATAATTGATTCTTTATTTATGAAATATACCTGCAATACAGAATGAAACAACAATCAAAACAAATACAGAAAATAAATAATACTGATTTGATTGAGAGATAGAGGCTAGCGAAACTATGTCCTTTAAACAGTATTTCTGTCCCACTCTTGTGCTTGTGGTTTTACGACGTCTGCTCGACTAGAATACAATTATCTAATTCTACAACATGTACAACTATCTACAACTATCTAATTCTACAACCTGCAATGGATTATAGAATTTTGGCAAATTGCTTTGTCGACGTCTGCTCGACCAGGATACAACTATCTAATTCTACAACCCGTACAACCTCTACAACCTGCACTAGATTATAGAATTTTGGCGAATTACTTTGTTTGTTTACTCTCTGGAAATTTTGTACGGAAGAAAAAGATAAAAGAAAGATTATTCTGTTGGAAACTGACTGCAACGTATTTGAAAGTAAGGGTGGGCACAGGCCGGGCCGGGCCGAATTTTGGAGGGATTGGACCGGACCTGGGTGCAAAGGAGACGAGTCGGGCCGGGCCGGGGATAGCAGATTCTACTATAGGAAGCGGACCTAACCCAACCCGGTTGAAACGGGCTGAGTCCATGGGTCCTTGTTTTTTTTTTTTTGGGTTATATATATATAAACTAACATCTGCACAGATTCAAATTCATTCCCAACAGTTCACATTTGCACAGATTCACAATTCACTTCACCATCAGATATCAGTGCAGTGCAGATTTTGCACTACTCCCTGCACAGATCACATCCAATCCAAATACAAAGTCCAACATCAAGTTCATAGATTAACAACATCACATCGTCCAACATCGTTCGATACATTAAATCCGAGACATTCAAAATAACATTCATATCCATTTGCCCCATGAATAGTCAAAAGAATGGAGTGAATACCTTGAACTCACAGCAACATCAAGAAACTTTTATATTTAATCAATATCATTTGATGTTAAGGTTGTGGCAAATTGAAAAAACCCAGAATAAGAAGAATGGTCAGAATCTCACTGTAATCAACATAGACTTATGGTACCTAAAATAAATTAGTCAATGGCGCACCCTTCTCATAATCTCACTGTAATCAACATAGACTTATGGTACTATTAAGTAAGATGACACCTTGTTTTGTCTTTCTTGCACTTTTCTTTTTCATTAAAGTTGCAAACTTGTCTATGAAATAATATTGTTGATGCGCCAAGGCATCATCAACCAAGACTAGTAAGAAGTTGTAATCAAGAATTTCACATATCCATCCACATTTCGCATGAACAAATACAAGTTTAATTCAATTGATTTTATAACAAAATTTGATAAAGCAGAGAAGAAAATGGGGGTTTGGTTTGTACCTGTGAGACTGAGTATCAGATTCAGATCCTTAAAATGTTGGCACTAATCACATAAAATTGACCTAATCTGGTAATTAGTTAGCACAATAAACACAATAAGTTATTCAGATTACAACGAAATGCCAAAAAACAACTAAATCAAACTCGACCCACATAATATTTAGGAATTTAACACACGAAATAAAGCAGATAACTCGAAATGCAGATCGATTATATACACAGAGGTTGGTTTTTACTTGTGAGACTGAGAGAAGGGTGAAATCGAGAAGATAGGTGGTGGGGTGGCTGGGTTATGTAAGTCTGGGATGTTGTTAAAGTTGCTGGGCCGTCGTGGTGGTCGCCAGGGCCGTCGTGATGTCGGGGTGGTGGAGGGAAGATGACGACTCACTCGAAACAGCGAGAGAGACTTGAGTGATAGAGTCGAATTCGATAGGTCGAGGACGAGGAAAACTAAAACCAACGATTAAGATTGGATGGAGAGATCTCTTCAATCTCGTCCGTCCATTCTAATCACAAATGGGCTGGTCCAAGTACCCGCGATTCCTATACTTTAAGAACCGGCCCGAACCGAAAATTTCAAAGGCCCGCCACGTTTCTGTTTTTACAAAATTAGGAACCGGCTCGTACCAGCCCTGAATCTTGATTACCCGCTCTGACTTGTGGTTCCTATACCCGTTTGCCCACCTCTATTTGAAAGTACACAACTCTTTCTAGAAGGCCTCAAGTGCCCCAAGGCCCATGTCTTGATTAATTAATATTAATTATATTAGGCTATGTTATACAAACCTAATCCACCAACCATAAGGCCCAAGCCTTCAATCCCCATTCCAAATGGTCCAAATCCTAACTGCTAGTATAAAAGACAAAACATATATAAATGCCATTGGGAAACATGTGTTCCCCGATCGGGGACATTGAGTCTCAAAACCACATACTACAGTTTGGATTCATTTTCAAAATGAACCACTGGATGAAACGACGCCGTCTAGTCAAGGGTTAAATTTTTTTAACAAAGTAGTTTTTCTTACTCTTCCTCAAGTTGCCCTCCTTGTTCTTTCTTTGCCCGCCGCCGTTACCATGCCAGGACTTGAGTGATCCTTAGAGATCCTCAAAGCCACTTAATCGGACTTCCAGGTGGTTCTGGGATCACCCAAATCCCTTAATAGATCCGTCTCTGTGCGTGACAATATCTTGGATGTTTCAACCTTTGTAATACTGTGGTTCTCACATTTGAGAAATATGTTTTCCCCACGACTACGACTGCTTTTATCATTCACTACAAGGAAAGACTCTAAATCGACATTTTCCATATATACTGAATGAAGCAAACCGGATGAAATTGATAAATTCATGTTTGACATTTTTCAACACCACGCTTCATGAGTACTACTTTTCTCCCAAATAATTTTAGTGGGAAATCATCTAATATAACATCTTACAACTTCTTGTGTTTTAATTCTTACCTTATTCTGGTTATCATCTTTTTCTTTGATTGTTCATGAATAACATAAAAACTTCGAGTTCATATTATTAGAATCCATTTGAGTTCATATTAAGAGATCAAAGCTTCGACTTCTTGTAACTGTATTAAATTAAAAAGAATATTCGCACTTTGAATTTCGGGTTCAAATTTCTACTAAAATGATCTTGTACACTGTAATAGAACAATATAATAGTAAAACTAGATAACGTGAAATCCAGAGTTTCAGAACTTCAAGTTCTAGACATGAATCGTCTATGTGAGAAGAATCGTGAGATTCAAATGCCCTCAGCTTTCTTCTTTTGAGAATCAAATGACTTCAAATCATAATTTAGATTTCTTTTCTATGTAAGAATGATCAATAAGCTCCAGGTTAGGATTTTTATTTTTGTTTTTATTTTTGCTTTAATTTCTTGTCTTTCATTGTCATAATTGAGAAATTTCAGGTTCTAGCATGATTCAAATCAAGAACTTAGGTCCTGATCTATGTAGAAATATACAAGATCATAATAGCGTGTGTATAGGACACAATATACACAAAATAATTTGAATGTGTAATGTACTAATAAAAGTAAGGATTAAATACCTAAAACTCTCCCAACCTTTTAGTGTCATTCCATATTGGTCTCAATCTTTTTAAACATTTTAAACGAGTATCCAACCTATTAAAAATATCACATACATTAAGCCCAATTAAATTTTTGTTAAATTAACTAATGCTTACTTGTATCCAACATAAATAGAAAGTCATGGAAGTATGAGCTCCACCAGCTAACGGTCACCACTACCCTCTTCAGGTCATCACCTCTCTAAACCCATCGCATAACCACAAACTTCATCCTACAACTTAAGTTGCTAACATCAAGAAGAAAGCCATGCCGGTTGCTGAAATGGTATGGACTACCATGATGCGGTCACCATCATTTTCACTGCCCACAAAGAAGAACTGAAAGCTTTACGAGTCAAGAATTGGCAAATGAGGAAATCACCTAAGCAGAAATAAGCTCCTTGAAACCCTATCTAAATTCTTAACCCTGTTCTTTGTTAGGAAGTTTCTCGATCTTTTCCATTTTATTCATGAATTTGTTTATTTATTTTTCATCTTCATGTCCTTTCGAAGTTATTTTTATTAGTATTTTAGTGTACAAGTAAGCAAATAAGTGGGACCCATCGTTGCCACATGTACATTTAGTGGAAAAAAATTAACTAGGACTTAATGGATATTTTCATTAAGTTTGGTACTTATTTGGAATGTTTAAAAATGTTAAGATCAATTTGGAATGACACCAAAAGGTTAGGGAGTTTTAAGTATTTAATCCTAAAAATAATATGTATACAAATTCATATACTCTCGTAATTATTGCAGGTCTGAGTCCAATTAATTTTTAGGACTTCGGATTTTAAGACTTATATTATTTCAATTTAGAACTTCCGGTTCCATAGTATTATATATTTTTTTATATCAAAATACAAAATATTAAAGCACAAAACCACGAGTACAATCTGCATGTTCCAGTACAATCAAATCTAAAAGCTTCCGTGATGGATGAAGGAAGACAATATTCCCAGATTAAAGGGCTAACAGCTGATAAACCCTCATAAGCAATAACATCCGTCACAAAGTTTGCTTCCTTAAAAATATGCTTCCAACTAATAACATGAAAAGAAGAAGCTAGCCACAAAACGTTGTCAATAATAGGTCTGAGACGCCAAGGAGAAACCCAGCCACCATTCACCACTTGGATGACCAGCTTTGAATCTCCTTCCACCAACAGGTTTTTTTATTCCTTTTCGGTTGGCAAAAGCTAGACCCTCCAACAAAGCCGTAGCCTCAGCAGCAGAAATGGTGACGTTATTTAGGTTAAAAGCGCCCACTCCAATAGGATTATCATGTGAGTCTCTAAGAACAAAAGCCGCAGCCCCCCTTCTATTATTAACAGAGCCATCAAAATTTAACTTAACAAAAGCCTGTCGAGAGGAAGTCCATTTAATGCAATGAGAATTATTATTATTCCCCAGCAAGGGTTTCTTGCAATTAGCTTGGAAATACGACAGACCCACATTCGCGGCAATGACAATAGATCCGGCCGGCATAGGCCCCAGGACTCTAAAACCTTAATGTTTCTATCATTCCACAATTACGGGAAATTTGGAAAAATAACCAAATTTTGGATCCCATATAGAATTACAGCCACCATTATATTTCTTTTGATAATTATAATCAAAATTTGATGTAAAAGTACTAATATATTCTTAATGTCATGTTATGCATATACTCAAGACTTCATACCATGTTTGTAACTTTAAATTGGCAATCATAGGTATGATTGGCCATTGCAGCCATGCATGGAAACCGTAGTGGGTGCCCTACAGTCTTAACCGATTGAAACAAGTGCCCCAGCTAAACCGATTGGAACAAGTGCCCCAGCTACACGAAATTTGTTTGATGTTGGGTCGGTAAATTTTGTGTACATTCCAACTCAGACCAATTTTGTTGAAGGAAGCAAGCAATTGAAAGTTTTAAAGCGGGATTTAGAAGTGGATAGGAGGAAGACACCATTTGTGGTGGTGCAAAGACATACGCCGATGTACACAAGAAGTAACTAGAGAGGTAAAGCTCCAGAGGGCGCAAAATGCTGGAGCATTTGGTATTTGAAGATCTTGATTTTATCAGTCAGGAACGTTGTCAACATCAAATATATTGCTTGCGCAACAATCTCAAATCGAGAAGTGACTCTGGCACCATGTTGTTGAGTATTCTGATAGTGGCTTTGTAAGTTCATGATATGTATGATTGCTGAGGTATAAATGTATAGTGGTCTTTATCCTTATTTTGCTACTCATAATTGGTGGCACAATCTTCCTAGATACTGTTGAGAAATTGAGCCCTGTGGATGCATTCTATTGTGTTTGTTCTACCATCACAACCCTTGGTTGGAGATAAGAGCTTTTTGACTCAAGCATGTGGTGTTTTTGCAGTGTTCTGGATATTGAAATGTACTATTTGTTTAGCTCAGCTTTTCCTCTACATTGCCGAGCTAAACTCCCAGAGCAGACAACTGGCGTTAGTACAGTTGATTCTCACGCGTAGGATGACCAATACTAGTACAAAAAACATTTTGCGTGATGTAGATCCTTCGTCGCGCAAAATAAAAAAAACGTCGTGCAAAAATTTGCGCGACGAACCTTAGTCACACTCCAAGCGTCGCGCCAAGCCTATGAAAGCAGGGTTTGCGCGATGCACAATCCTACGTCACGCAAAGTAGGTTTGTGTGATGCACAATCCCACGTCATGCAAACCCACTTTGTGCGTAGGAAATGAGTCACACAAAGTGTCTTTACGCGACGTAGGATTGTGCGTCACGCAAACCTACTTTGCGCGATGCATTTCCCTACGTCACGCAAAGACACTTTGCGTGACCTATGCAACTTCGTCACGCAAACTCTTTTTTTTTTTTTTTTTTGGGGACAAAAATATTTTTGATTTAATTTTTAATAAATATTGTAATTCAATTCTAAACAATAAATAATAAACCAATAAAAAGTATTTAATTATAAATTATATGAAAATATACATACAAGATGTCTGAACAAAAAAAGAAAACTACAATAAGTAGTCTTCTAGGTTTGATACATCAACTATTAGGTATCACCTGGACGAAGTGGCTGGGAGGTCGAAGGTGGAGCAAGAACAGGTGCTGGCATCTAGATTTGAAGACCGAATAAAATGAAAGCGACAACGAACAATATGTTAAATGTGTGCACGTTAGTAACTGATGTAAACAGTAGGTCCCAACAACTATATATAAAGACCGAGTTTGAAAGGGCAAATCTGTATTAGTGAAACATATTATGAGTCAAATATCCAAGAATCAAAACCATACAACGAGCTGAAATCTAGAATACATTAAACAACATATGTGTCATTATGGTCACAAAGAGAGTACACACCTAAAAATTGATTTGCATCCTCAAATTGCAAAATTTTGTCATCTTGGAGGTAGTGATAAGTGAACGAATTCTTATAGAGATTTTGACAAGCAGGAACCGTTTGCACATAGAGGGAGAAAAACATCACACAAGAACGTCAAGCCTTCGAATGTTTGAGACTAAATTGCTATTTCAACCAACACAACACAAGGTAAAAATCATTAAAATCAACCGAATGATCATAAATCAGTTGATGTCAAGTAGTGAACAACTAAGTCATTATCCAAGTCCATATCTATTCATAACCCTAGACACAGCCTTAATCCGCCTTTCTTACTTCTCATCTGGAATTATGAATCTTCTACTGCACTGGAGTTAACCATCCAGATGACCACTAAGCAGCATATCCTTGAATACTACTATTCGCTTCTTCATGTTCTGCTATCTATCTCAACAGCCAACCATTTCAATCTAATAGACA
The DNA here is from genome assembly GCA_035220775.1 of Malus fusca. Lineage (NCBI taxonomy): Eukaryota > Viridiplantae > Streptophyta > Magnoliopsida > Rosales > Rosaceae > Malus > Malus fusca. The sequence continues at coordinate 30,735,801 of CM069069.1, forward strand.
AGATAACTTTTGATCTCAACCATTCCATTTAACAAGGGATGATCTTGTAGCTCCTTTTATTTACTCATAATGTATGTACTGAGTACTTCCCTTACATAGATCGGGAAAGCGAATGCTGGTTATATGAAACACCCCAGAAGCTTAAATAAAATGATATTTCATAAACTTAGTACCACATAATCTGATCAGCGAGTACTAAAAACTGAACATTCAGGTAATCCCCAAAATTGGGCAGAAGAAACAGAAAAATTCTCAAATTCTCGAAGCAAGAGCCCACATTAATTGGTCCCAAACCCAGTGAAGCTTAAGAACTAAAACCTAATCCAATTTGATACCTCAAACTAAACAAAACCCATCTCATAAAATCAGAGATATTCATAAATTAATCAGTAACCAGACCAACATTTGCATCAGGTGAGCTAAATTCAATAAATTAATTAAATCAATTCATCCTTAATTTTGCATCAGACCAACTAAATTCAGTAACCAGACCAACATTTGCATCAGCTAAATTTAGTAACCAGACCAACATTTGCATCAGAAACCCTTACCTTGATTTTGGGACTTGATTCGCGTCGGCTTCGAGATTCGTGTGGCTGCCCGTCGTTTAGAACGAGATGGAAGAGAGAGGTATACGGGAAAGAGAGAGGGAAGACAGGTATGGGTTCAAGATTTGGGGATCAAGGTTGCGAAGATGAGAGATAGATGAGATGAGGACTATGGGAAAAGGAGATGATGACTATAGGAAGGGGAGATACGGGAAAAAGAGAGGGAGAGATGAGCGACAGGGAAGAAAGGTCAACGGGGTTCAAGGTTCCCAAACGGGAAAGATAGAGCGAGAGGGAAAGATAGAGGAGATGAGGACTATGGGAAGAGGAAATGCGTCTACGGGAAGAGAGATGTATACGGGAAAGATAGAGGAGATGCGTTTGAGGGAAACAAAGAGTGAGAGGGAAGAAAGAGGTCAACGGGGTTCAAGGTTCCCAAAATTGGAAAATTGAAAAAAAACAAGCGCCTATTTTCACTATTCACCGCCAAAATTATCAACCGGTGCGACGTAGGTGTACAATTTGACGTCGCGCAAGGTATTTTTTTTTTTAGAAAATTATTAAAAAATTTACTGAAAATGTGACTTTACTTCTTTCAAGTTCCATTTTTTTCTTTTTTTACATAAACCCCACAATAATATATTTTTCTAACAAAAACCCATAATAATTTTTTGGGTAAATTCAGAGTAGCCCCTCAAGTTTGAGCTCTATTGCAATCTTATACAACATCTTTAAAACATTTCACTTTCATACCTCAAGTACTATTTTATTTCAATTTCATACAACCGTTAGATTTTCCATCCATAGATCTGTTAAATGCTGACGTGGCTGCCACATATATGACACGTGGCTGCCAAATGTCTGCCACGTGGCAAATAAAATAATTTTTTAATTTTTTTTTTAAAAACCTGAAATTGGAAGGGAAAAAAAAAGAAAGGGACCGAACCCAGAAGAAGGAGGAAGAAGAAGAAGAGAAGAAGAAAGAGGAGGGATGAGAAAGAAGAAGAAGAAGAAAAAAAAAAGAAAAAAGAAAGGGGTCCGAACCCAGAAGAAGGAGGAAGAAGAAGAAAGAGGAGGAGGAGGAGGAAGAAGAAGAAGAAGAAGAAGAAGAAGAAGAAGAAGAAAAAAAGGGACCGAACCCAGAAAAAGGAGGAAGAAGAAGAAGAGAAGAAGAAAGAGGAGGAGGATGAGGAAGAAGAAAAAAAAAAAAAAAAAAAGGGACCGAACCCAGAAGAAGAAGGAGGAAGAAGAAGAAGAGAAGAAGAAAGATGAGGAGGAGGGAGAAGAAGAAGAAGAAAAAAAAAAGGTCCGAACCCAGAAGAAGAAGAAAGAGAAAGAGAAGAAGAAGAAAGAGAAAAAAAAAAAAAAAAGAAAGGGACCGAACCCAGAAGAAGAAGGAGGAAGAAGAAGAAGAGAAGAAGAAAGAGGATGAGGGAGAAGAAGAAGAAGAAGAAGAAGAAAAAAAAAATAGAGGTTTGAACCCAGAAGAAGAAGAAAGAGAAAGAGAAGAAGAAGAAGAAAGAGAAAAAAAAAAGTGGCAGATATGTTTTTTTTTTTTAAATTAAAAAATTATTTTATTTGCCACGTGGCAGACATTTGGCAGCCACGTCAGCATTTAACAGATCCATGGATGGAAAATCTAACGGTTGTATGAAATTGAAATAAAATAGTACTTGAGGTATGAAAGTGAAATGTTTTAAAGATGTTGTATAAGATTGCAATAGAGCTCAAACCTGAGGGGCTACTATGTAATTTACCCTAATTTTTTTTTACATATATATCATTCAATCTCTTAAGTGTTATAACAACAAAATAAATAAATTAAAATCTACTTAGTAAATATATATACCATTGAACTTGATGGGAAACGCATTGTACGAAAATAGTTTAACGATCCAACCGTCAAACTTGTTTGTATATAATTCGAGATCGCATACGCCAAAAATGGCAAAAAAAAAACATGCAGAGATCAAGTAACGGAACAAAAAATTCCGACGGTTATAAACGAAAAATCACGATTTAACGGTAGTTTTAACTCCGATTTTGATATTTTTTTACAGATACACTCCTTGACCCTATATGAATACAATAAATGAATTCGATCTTCAATTTAAAGTCTGTACACTAGTGGATACTACCAAATCTTATGTTATGCGTAATGAAAGTATAAATAAACTCTAAGTGTTGGTGAATCTATCGTTTTGATAGGAAACGCATTGTACAAAACTAATTTCAACGATCCAAGCGTCAAACTTGTTTGTATATGCTTCGAGATCACATACATCAAAAATCTCAAAAACAAACATGCAGAGATCAAGTAATGGGTCAAAAAAATTCGACGGTTATCAATGAAAAATCACGATTTAACGGTAGTTTTAACTCCGATTTTGATGATTTTTTACAGATACACTCCTTGATCTTATATGAATACAATGAATGAATTCGATCGTCAATTTAAAGTATGTACACTAGTGGATACTGCCAAATCTTATGGTAATGAAAGTATAAATAAACTCTAAGTGTTAGTGAATCTATCGTTTTGACGGGAAACGCATTGTACAAAACTAATTTCAACAATCCAACCGTCAAACTTGTTTGTATATTCTTCGAGATCATATACGCCTAAAATTTCAAAAAACAAACATGCATAGATCAAGTAACGGGACAAAAAATTTTGACGGTTATAAACGAAAAATCACGATTTAACGGTAGTTTTAACTCCGATTTTGATGATTTTTTACAGCTACACTCATGGATCCTATATGAATACAATGAACTAATTCGATCGTCAATTTAAAGTATTTACACAAGTGGATACCACAAAATCTTATGTTATACTTAATGAAAGTATAAATAAACTCTAAGTGTTAGTAAATCTATCGTTTTGATGGGATACGCATTGTACAAAATTAATTTCAACGATCCAACCGTCACACTTGTTTGTATATGCTTCGAGATCACATACGCCAAAAATCTCAACAAAAAAAAAACATGCAAAGATCAAGTAACAGGACAAAAAATTTCGACGGTTATAAACGAAAAATCATTATTTAATGGTAGTTTTAACTCCGATTTTGATGATTTTTTACAGCTACACTCCTGGATCCTATATGAATACAATGAATGAATTCAATTGTAATTTAAAGTATTTACACAAGTGGATACCACAAAATCTTATGTTAGATGAAAGTAATAAAAACACTTTGCGTGACGCACATGACGTCGCGCAAAGGCACTTTACGTGACTCATGTATTAGAGTTTTGAGACTCTTGTCCCACATTGGAGAAAACAAGATTCCCAATGACCTTTATATATGTTTTGTCCTCTACAATATTAGTTATGTGTTGGACCACTTGGAATGGGAATTGAGGCTTGGGTCACCATTTGTGTGGATTGGGCTTGATGATTATACCATAATATTAATATAATATAAATTAATATAAATTAAAATTAATCTGATCAATTAGTTTTAATTTTCGAATTAAGTTTTTAATTAAATTAATTAAAAACGTTTTGATTAATAGACACAACTCTTTGGAAAGAGTTGTATAGCTTCAGATACATCCAAAAGGTATTTGAAGAGGTATGAAAAAGCCTATATAATTGGAGTCCTCAGTTCCATTCCAGACATCTTCTTTTCTTCCTCCTTGCTTCTGTACGAAATTTCCAGAGAGTAAACACACAAAACAAATTCGCTAGAATTCTATAATCCAGTGCGGGTTGTAGAATTAGGTAGCTGAATCCTGATCGAGCAGATGTTGTAAAACCACAAGCACAGGAGTGGGACGAAAATATTGTTCGAAGGACATAGCTTTTACGCTAGCCTCTACCTTCAGTAATCAAGTTAGTTGCATTAATATTCGTATATTAAGTTTGTATTACTGTGTAATTTACGTTTTGCATAGCAAGTATATTTTGGTTAGTAAAATATTAGAATTCCTGTTATTTTTGTCTATTTCTGAATTGTTCTCCAACATACCTATGTCATGCAAAGTGTGATTGCACGACACACATTTCTAACGCACGCAAAGTCTCTTTGCGCGACGCACATACCTACGCCACGCAAAGATGCTTTGTGTGACCTATGGAACTTCTTCATCGCGTAAACCTTTTTTTTTTTTTGACAAAAATATTTTTGATTTAATTTTTAATAAATATTGTAATTAAATTCTAAATAATAAATAATAAACCGAGAAAAAATATTTAATTATAAACTATATGAAAATGTACAGACAAGATGTCTGAACAAAAAAAAAGAAAAAACTCAAACAGCCTTTGCGTGACGCATTGGCCCACTCTGGCGTCGCACAAAATTATATTTTTAAAAACTCAAAAGGTTGAGAACATTAGTTAATGAGTTGTGAGTTACCCTGCTTTTTATTAACCATTGAGAGTATTAGTTAACAATTTTTTCACTTTGGCCTATAAATAACCGTGTGCAACCATGTAAGTTATGGTACTCTTAATTTCTTTTCCTACTCACTGCAAATGGTAGGATTTCTACACGACTCTAGTTAATGAAATTTCAACAGCATCTCTTTACAGTTCTTCAAGTGCACGCCATCGATACATAGTAGCCACCGTGTACTCGAAGAACATCAGGAAATGTTACCAAAATTTTCATTATCGAAACCTAATCCGTGAACCGCAAACTACAACACATAACTATGCATTCCCAAACTGTCCAAAAAATGGGACAATTCAAGAATTAATTGGACCGCAATCATGCTTTTGCATCCATGCACGAAATTCAACTAATTCTCAAACGGGAAACTAAGCTTTTCTTGAAAAAAGTGTATGAAGTAGTATTAACTTTGTACCACACAAAATAATTTTGTACTTGACATACAAAAATATGTGCATACAAATAAATTAAATCACAATAATTAGTGAAACTAAATAAAATAGATACAAAATATTAATACTTCTAAACTATAATGTTGATGGCCTTAGTTTTTATTTGTTTATACTAATTATATCATAGAATATACATATTCTAGTTAGTTACACTCGAGTAATTTTGGTGGTGAGATAAATATACTGTTAGAATATGAACACAAGTGTACGCGTATTTTGGCTAGATATTGGTTTTAAAAAATCTTATCGAAAGATGTTTTGGTAAATTAATTTAATAAATATAAAATGTAAAGAAGAATACTGAATTAAAAAATTATTGAAAGTGTACATACAATGGAAAGAAATATTTTAAAATTTGAAAATGATTTAAAAAAAAACTACAATATGTAGTCGTCCACGTCACAATCGCATGCTGGTGGTCTTGCTGCTACGTTGGGAGGTTGGGAGGTCGTAGCTGCTGCGGCGGCGGGCTGGGAGGTCGTTGCTGGAGGTAGTTCAACATCGGGGAACCAAATGCCAGAGATTTGAAGGGTGATGCGAATTTGGTTCATCAAACTGCTTCGGGCCTCAAGTTGAGACTGTTGAGCGGCAATCTGCTCTTTTAGGTCAGCCACTTCAGATGTCAGCGATTCAACCTCTTCTGTTTTTGCCTAGAGGATGAGGCAGACGGGTCCCGAAGGTGGGCTTTTCCAAGCCCCTGGTGAACATCCTCCTCGATCGGGGCCTTTCTCCACCATGGTGGACTATAAAAATGAAAACAAACAAATTAATTTTAATATACATATAATTAATATTAATACTAATTGAATATTAAAAATTGAACTAACATACATGAAGCTGCTCCGTCAGCTCATCCCCAGGCCGAATGTATACCTCATTGAAAATGTCAATCTCAGGAAACTTTGATCCCTCTTGAATAAAAAAAAAATTAACACATAGATTACCAATTGTGTAATAGAGAGTAAAAAGAATCAAAACTTAAAATAATATACGGTTACCTTATGTCACTCCTCAAACCTATAAGAGAAACGTCGTGAGCCGGAACGGTGAAGAAGTTTCTTCTTCGACCAATTGATCGAGTTTGCCTTCACTTTATTCTGTTGATTTAAAAAAAACGTATTAGTTTAGATATTTATAACAAATTAATTAAAATATTATTTAAAAAATATAAAAAATTTTGATTAAATATTATTGAAATATATATTATATTTACAAGGTATTTCTCATCTTGAAAATGGCTGCAGAGCTACTCCCGGTCATCCCGGCAGTCCACCAACTCTTTAGGGCACCCAACTACTAGAGCGACCTCCGAACAATCATATTTCTCATAATGCATGTGGAGTCACTCTTCCACTGAGTGAACTTACCGGGGCAAAGGTCGTTGCTGTACTGGTTTTGATTGGCATCGAGGTTCGTGAGCTTATAGTAATGTTGCAAAACTTAACAAATAAATAGTAGTTAAAATTTATAATTTTTGTGTACTTTAATAAAAAAAATTAGTATTTGAGGTTGAAAATACTTACTGATAATTCATGAAGAACGATTTCCTTGACTTTAGGTGGGACAACTTTCTATGTCTCCCACAGGAGGGGGCAATGATTCCTGATAACCGAGCCAATGTCGCTGGCCAACGCACTGTGCTGCTCCTTTGTTGTAGCCGCATGATGTCAAGGATCCCATATAATGGTGATCTTCTCAGTCGTGATGCGAGTGGTCTGTGACGTCTTCAAAAGTCTACATGGGCCCCTGGTTTTTTTTTTTTTGGAACTACAAACTAAACAAAGTAAACATTAGACGAATTCTATTTTGTACCGAAAATTCGGCAGAACCTCCCCTAAAACTATAACATTTCCTAAAACCTGCAAACAATATAACAACAAAAACAACACATCCACTCAACAATTCAAACACTTTATACCAATTGGGGACTTTAAAACAATTATAATCTAAATTCCAAATTGTAAAATTGAAAATACTATAAGAAAGATGCATTAATTGTATGGGATCCCTCTCAATGGACAGCGGAAGCCTCACCATACTACTCAGCCTCCTCAGAACTCTAGGGAAGTAGATTAGTCCGTCGGGCGCTTAGTACAGGATGCGCCATCGAAAAAGTCGATGATGCAAGAGCCGGAGACACCGTTGGAACAACAGGCATGACCAGAGACACATCAGTTGTGTCCAAATTAGGTGGGGAGGTGGCAGTAGCACTACCTGCTGGAAAAGGTGTCTGATTGTCCCTACTAGCTGCTCGGCGGTTTGAAATAAAGTTCGACATCTACAAAAACAATAAATAAAAAAGGTACATTCCACTACTTTTATCAATTTATTAGAGTATATTACATGGCACAAAATATACATAATCCACCAACACCAACTTGTTTTTTGTTTGTGTTTTGCATATAAAAGCTGTCAAATGTTTATAAAAAAAACATAAGCAATGAATCCTAAGTAGCTGATCCACCAATAGATCACTAATAGACAAAGAATAGTCAAATATATAACATTTTCCTTGATATATATATATATATATATATTTGCACAGAGAGAGATAAATTAAGTTTATCTATTTTTGGGAAAAAGATCCAAAACCAAACTAAAACACCAAATCTAGTGAACTTATTTGAATATACAGCTAGGGCAAAGCATTCGGGACAATAGCATATATGGTTGGTGTAGGGAAACAACTAACAGAATAGCAAAACTATAGGTATTATCTATATGCAGCATTGTTTCATCGCATAATCCAGAGTGTTGATGGCATGGTTTATGGCCATATATTGGTGGGGAATGGGAATGTGAAATAATATATAATAGTAATAACAAGATCTACATTGTGATGGCCCGTCCTTAATTTTACAATTTTATTAATTTTAAAAGCGTGAATTTACGAAAATGCCCTAGAGGTAAGGACTTTGACTTCCGTTTACCATCGTCTAGAGGCAAGGACTTTGACTTCCGTTTATCATGAGGATGTACGAGGACAAGCGAGGATAGGGGGCTACGATCCATCGACGTATCAATGAGTGGGCATTTGTTTTAATATATATATATATATATATATATATATATAAACTTTATAGTTTCCATAAATGCTTTTGAATTGATTTATGCATATCATGCCATGATTAAATATCATTATAAGAAATGATGTATTGTGGTGAAATGCTAAAATATCTACGGGATGCGCATGTAAGGTTATTGTCAGGTAAGTTTATTATGTTGACTAGAATTATTGAATTGTTATGGCATGCTTATATTTATGCAGTCTGTTCATCATTGCTGCACCCTAATGTTAGTGCTCGCCCCGGGCAGGGCCAGTCTTTCACGTGTATGTTCACCTCCGCATCGCACGCTCGCCTTGGATCCAAGTAGGTACCAGTCCTGTCGTACAAGTTACATTAGGCAACTTCCACTCGTAGGTGACCACGATTAGCACCAATCTTCACATGATTGTAGTATTGGAGTGTATATTATGATTACACACAATCTTATCGTATAGGTCGCATTAGGCTACTCCGACTTGTGTGTTAGTATAGATTGATTGAACCCCTGATTTTACTTATATTATTGTTAAGATATTGTGATGTGGCATACTTCTGAATTTACTGTTGATTTGTATTTGATTTCATACTTATACGTAGTATGATTTTCTGGAAACTATACATGTTTTACGGCGAGGGGTTAGTATGTTCAGAAAGTAAATGGTTTTTATAAACTTTTGTTTTTGCCCACTCACCCTTCTGTTTTTCGCCCCTCCAGGTCCTAGAATGCTGAATTACTCTGTTGCGTACAAGGATTAACTGGAAATTCTGACATATCCTTGTTAAGTGCAAGAACTTATCTAGTTGGGTATTATGTACTTAACTAGTTTCGACTACATCCTTTTGCCATCTATGCTCTGAATATTTGTATTTTATGGGTTCTACCCACTACTGCGCTACGCACGACTTAGACATTTTAAATGTATTTATATGCTTGAATTGCTTCAATATTTTTTTTATTTTGTTATTTTCTTTTTTTTTATCATCGGCGCTACACGCCTCTTAAGATATTTTGAACACAACATTCATGATTTTTTTTATTTTTATTATATTTTTCTTCCCCATCACTTGGGCACTATCAACTTTGTCATTTGTTTATTCTTCTCTCTTCCCTTTCATTTTTTTATTATTTTCTCTCTCCTCATTTATATTTATATTATATTTTATGATGACCAAATTACCAACTTACCCTTGCATGATTTGATATATTATTTTGGGTAGGTTTTGAATTTTTTTGGCTGAGGGGCAGTTTGGTCCAATTATTTTCAAAGGGAGTGACACCAAAATTTTTGTCTCATGCGTGACCCAAAGCCACTGTTCATCTCACCATTGGCTTTATATATAATAAAATTAGTGAGTAATTATATGATCAATTATTTGTTTCATTCGTATATAAACTAAGACATCCAAACCTCATTCAATGAGACTTTTCTAAACCAATTTGAACTCAAACATATGGCCAAATTTTACACCTACACATATTCTAACAGATACTGTATAAATTTGATATTGGGATTGAATCCTTAATAACACTGTAGGTTTTCGATCTGCCCAAAACTGTAAGATGTAAGGGTACTGAAGCATTGATAGGACTTCCACGTAGATAGAATGGGGATGGCTTTAACTCTTCAATTTTCAGGTTGTTTGAGCTAATCTCATTCGCACGTTCTTATATGCTCAAATTACCTGTTAAAGTTCTTACAAAACAGATTTTTAATTTTTAATCTAGATTTCTTGAAGCATGATGAATGGTTGGATCTTGTTCTCTTTCTGAATGGGATGTCAAATTCTTTTAATGCCGCTCCTTCCCTGAACACACAATCCTTTATTTTGTTTAACTGCAGTGACAACCATTACTTGTTCATTTAACTTGGCTTATACTATACGGTTTTGTGTTTCAGATTTTCCATCTCCAACCCCAGCACGTCCAACATTTCAGGTAGCGGCGCTGCCTTTGGATGCCAAGATTGACATTGAGTGCATCGCAGCAGTGTAACCTCCTAATATACAGCTTCTTCTCAGCAACTTAGAAAATAATGTAGGAACTAGGAGGTGGCATCTTTGAGTGTTGAGTTTCACATTTTTATTTCCTCCTTGGCCTCCTGCTCGAGGTTATTATAACATCGCTTTTGTATCTAAAAACTAAAGAGAGAGACCAACCGACGTTATTGAAATGGAACTTTCCCTGCTTTCCTTACGGAAGTCTTGAGTAATTATAATTGTGTTTATATTTCACTTTATGATAATATGCCCTCCCTTCCTTTGTGCTTTATGCCCTTCTCTTAGATTATTAGGAACTTTAACAAAAAACTCCCGGTACTGTTTACTTTAACGAAAAACCACATTTTTACACTAAAAGTCAATCATGTACTATTCACTTTACCCTTTATTTTGTCCTTATCGTTAAAACTCAACGTTTTCAAACCATTTTCATTAATTTTTCTTAGATTTTTAACTTGTCTTGTTTTGTTATAGGAATGTGCAGAGCTCTTAACTAAGATTTTTAACCAGGACAATAATCAAAGAAACAACAAGAAAATTGAAATTTGATAGAGCCAAATTGATAGCACAGAAGTTAGATTGATGCCTTTTTATAGAGGGAGAAATCAAGAAGCCAAGTTGTGTCGCGGATGGAGAAATCAGGGAGGGCAAGACGAAACCAGAGTTGAAAAGCCTGCCTACAATGGTGCCGTTTTAGGAGGATGGTGATTTCTCTAGTTTGAGGAACATAGAGTAAGCTTGACTTTCCTCTATTTACTTCAATCGGAGTTAGAGACAGCTGATGTTTCATTTTTGTTTTTTCCCCTAAATTTTTTGGTTCATTGAGAGAGCCAAAGTAAGTGAGGAGAGATTCTTTGTTGCGAACCAGGATCCTCGCCGGATCTTTCCCTAGGGATCCTAGGGATCCCGCAATCTTGTCCGTTCATTTTATATCGTGCGGTCAGTTTTCGTTAGGTACTATTTATATTTGAATTTTAAATTTCAAATTTTAAATAATTTTTTACCGCACGATAAATGATGAACCGATAAGATTGTAGGATCCCTAGGATCCCTAGGGAATGGATCCGGCGAGAATCCTGGTTCCTTTGTTGCAACCACGATATAGTATTAGTTGTGTTGCCCGTTCAGTAGATACGGATCCAACCAACCATGGCTGGGTTGGGTAATACCCGAAACAGTTTCCCTTCGGACTCAAAGAAACTGAGCCCAATGATCAAACGATCCGGGCTATTGAAATTTGATCTAACGGCTACAATTTTTATAACCTTTAGAGAGGCCCATTGTTTGTAGCCGTTGGATTAAATTTCAATGGCTCGGATCATTTGATGAATGGGCTCAGTTCCTTTGGGTCCGGAGGGAATCCGGTTCCGTTATAGCCCAACTGAGATTTTGGAGGAAAATGTAATACCTGTTATAAAACTAATGAAAATAGTAGACGAAAATGAGAAATAGAGAGTAGAGAAAGACATTAGAAAAATGTTCTTCAAACTTGTGTCTTCGGTCTTTGTAAGCATCAATCTATAGCAGGCCTTTTAGGAGAAGGGATCCTTAGTTTTTTCAGAAAATGGGAATTAGTTGTGAGATTCACTTTACATCGAACTTCAACGATCCCAATAATTTATTTTGTAAGTCTCGATTCATTGATCATTCTTGCAAAAATTCAATTCAATCCAAAACGATTTGTCTATTTAATAATCACAATGAAATTTCACTTTTCTTATAGAACAGAGTGATCGTCAATTTCTTTGAACTCAATTAGATGTCTCAAATATTTTTTATTTGGCTAATATTTTGCAAGGATGATCTAAGAGATGCAACTTGAAAAATAAATGGTTCGGATCTTGAAGTTTAATGTGGTGTGACCCTCACAACGAATCCCCATTAAAAAAAATGAGGATCACTTCCCTTAAAGGCCACCCTATTTATAGGCTTACAATAAATAGGATTTTAACTCAACATGTCATACATTTTCAATACTCCCCCTTGTATGTCCACCGTACAATGATATAGTTGCCTCACTGAAAACCTAGCTTGGAAAACCCAATACTACAAAACCCTAAACAAAGGGAAAAAGAGACCAACATTCTTCATAATCATTGATAAAGTGCTAGACGTGCTCAATGTTGTCTCGTTAAACTTTTAGGTAAAATTTAGCGGGACAAAAACTTAATCGAAGGGATGAAAAGTACAACGCACATATGCTTTTTACTTCAAAACGACTTTTTAGCTAAAATGGTCATTGAGATTTGCATAACACATCACTTTGGTCCCTGAGATTGAAAATCAATAGAAATGATCCCTAAGATTGTCCACCATCCATTATTTTGGTCATTCCGTTGAGTGGTCTGGAATCGTATTCTAGTTTTGGATTCCTTTGAATGGTCTGGAATCCCGTTTGTTACTTTGGTTTTGTTGAGTGGTCCGGAACCCGATGTTGATGGATTTCGTTGAGTGGTCCGAAATCTCATTCTTCAGAGATGTCGGCTTCGGCCGAACTGTGTCGCTCTAGCCCTGCACTTGATCCATTGTATGTGTTATTGATTGATGTGATTATGGAATGGTGTTGGAAAGCATACGTGTGAGGATGGCATACCTGTGTGCATGGCAAGATGATAATTGTTGTTTGGCTTATGGTTGATGTGTAGCAGTGGTACATGGATGGTCATGCATGGTTTATCCGCAATGGGGGACCATACGCATTCTGGGAGTAATCATGCTTGGTATATCCGCGATGGGGGACCATACGCATTCTGGGAGTAATCATGCTTGGTATATCCGCGATGGGGGACCATACGCATTTTATGAGTGATCATGCTTGGTATATCCACGATGGGTGATCACCACCTAGTGTTAGGATATGGTCCTGCTTGGTATATTCGCGATGGGGGACCATACGTATTTTAGGGGTGATAATGCTTGGTATATCTGCAATGGGTGATGATTGCCTGGAAGTGTAGATTCTGCCTATGGTTCTGCTTGGTATATCCGCGATGGGGGACCATACACATACTAGGGGTGATGAGGATTAGTTGTACTTGGTACATTTCGAAAGGAGATCATATTTTGGTTGGATTCCGTTGAGTGATCGGAATCCCTACTCTTGTTCATTTCCATAAAGTTAGTCCGATCCTAAATTTGAGTCAGTAGGAATTGCTCACCGTAGACGTTTTGTTTATAAATTAGAATTATCATATTATTACTTAGAATCCATGTAGGGAATTATGTAGAATTCCTTTATTAAATTTCGTGTATTGAAATGCGATCTTACTGATTGATTAATGTAGTTAAATGTTAATATAGTACATCTCTGATTCTTATGACTGATTAATTGGAGTGATTGTGGAATGATGTTGGATATAATTGTTATTATTATGATTAGACTTATTGACCAATGCGGCTAGAGAATAACATTGTGCTTCGTTGATTGTTCTTTGAGATGTTGCATACTATGAATTGCGATATTATGCGAAACATAGTGATTTATATGATGGATGAATTGGAAATCTTGATTGTCATGTGGGTTTTTTATGTAGCCCTGAGTCTAGTAATTTCATGCTTGTCAAGTTCTAATGATTCATTGAGGAAAGTTATGCCTCAGCTTGAACGGACTATGATATATGTCGAACTGTAGTGAATGGTGAACTACGAATGACTTGATCTCTATTTAGGGTAAGTATGCAGTCTAACGAGGAGGTTAGATGCAGCCATAAAGTATATGAAATTACTACGCAATTCAAATCTTGAATTATGCTTTGTACATATCCCGGAGGCAGGGTATGTTGGATTTACGGATACTTGGTGACGTCGTGTCGATCCTGAACGTATGTCGGGATCGGGGCGTGACACCCCAAGTACCACATTCCATTATTGGCACCACCACCACCATACCCTTACAATTGTTGTTGTCATTGCCATCATCATCACCAATATTGTTAGCCTCATCACTTACGACTGCCAACTACTAGCATTACACTACTGTTGCCATCATCACCACTATCATTGCCATCGGCAATACCATTGTAATTGCCACCACTACCGCTGCCACCACTGTTACCTCTAAACCCTGACCACCACACCCTATTATTAGCACCAACACCGACGTAGCCCAAACCTTGGGGTGAACCACGATACATCTTGTGTTATTTACATTTCTTGCAGATTCACGGTCGGATTTACGTTGTTCCAAGACCTCCGGTTTTGTGCAGCAACATTTGGCGCCGTCTGTGGGAAACGATACGAAAAGTTGTGTCGGTTCTCTTTCATTTTTTCACTTCCACCGTGAATCTGCAAAATCACAAAAACCCAGAAACAGAAAAGATCCAGATCTCTCTCTCTTTTTCTTTCTCTCTTTAGCTTCTCTCTCATTTCTCTCTCTAGAGAGCTCTTTCTGTCTCTAAGCTGAAGAGAATCCCAAAACTCACCGACTGCAAAAAGTAACAAAAATGGCAAACTCATATTTTTAATTTCCACACCCACGACATGTACTCGGAGAAGCCTCAACCAATCGATTTCTACAAGGAGGAAGGCAGTCGGGACATGATGATGGAAGTGGTCGTTTCAAACGAGGAACTCTCCCAATCTCGCACATTTTGACGGAACATCGTGACTTCGCCGCTCTGTGCAGTGAAGATTGACGCCGTCAAGTAATGCAGTATGGATATCTCCGAAAGCGCAGCGACAATTAGGACAGAGAAAGCGGCAAAGATGACCCAACGGTCACGAGCAACCAAGCCCCACATCCGAGTGAGAGTGCGCGTAACAGTCGCCGGCTTCGCGAAGATTCTAATCTCCGCTTCATCGGAGAAGCTCCACCAACCCGGTAATATCGAGCGGAGAAACGCGAAGAGTTGCAGGAGCTTCTCTGACAACTGGACATCGACTTCTTCGGCGCCGTTTTTGTACTCTTCGGTGGTCGCGTAGCCGTTGACGGAGGTCGATTTCGGGGGAAAGAAGTGGAAGCGTGTGGAATTGGAGGAATGGGTGGAGAGAGAAATGCGAGGGTTGAAGGTGGTGGTTCGGGTTGCGGAGGTGAAATGACGGAGTTTACGAGGGGTTATTGTGATGAGAGGTTGTTAGTGCTTCTTTGTGTTGTTTCGGGAATTTGCAAGTCAAAATCTTTGGTATACGAGGATGCTGTTTCGGCATTGCAAATATGCTTCTTGTCAAGAGAATGAGGGAAACACTATACCCTTCACTTCTTGTTTAGTCACCAACAGAAAGGGAAGTCATTCTCGATCAAGGAGTGCGCGATTTCAATAGTGTTGGCGGTGGGATTAATGACAAGAGCAAAAGCAAAGCAAAGCAACCAGGCCGAAAGCAACCAGGCCATCCCTTCAGCATTAAAGGAGCCACGTGCTCCATCGAGGCTACGAGAGCCCCTACCAGATGTTTTCTATTTCTGTCACGATTACCCATGTTGCCCTTAATCATGTCATCAAGCGACATATCCAAAGCAGAAAGCACAAAGAAAAGCCTTAAGAAAAGCAGAAAGCAAAAGAGAAAGAAAAAGCAAGGAATAAACACCCCACTAGAATGATGTGATTTACTTTTCTTGTTTTTGTATGATGTGATTTATTTTTCTTATCTTTCGGAGACATTTGTATAAACCCCATCAGAGGGTAAAAAAAAAAAAAAAAAAAAAAAAGGGCAAAGCCCAAAATAAATGGGTTGGAATGTTGTGTGGAGAGCGAAGGCCTATAAGCCCAAAATAGCACCAACCAGGTGACCAAAAGTACGCCTAGTACTCCAAAATTATTAAACAACCTGCCGCTATTAGCACCAACCAGGTGATCAAAAGTACGCTCAGTACTCCAAAATTATTCGACAACCCGCAACAATTACCACCAACTAGGTGATGAAATGTACAACCCGTACTCTAATATCATTTAGCAACTAGCCATTCATGCCACCAACCAGGTGATCAAAACTACGCCCAGTACTCCAAATTATACATGAGCATTACTCATGTCATTCATACATAAACATTCATGAGCATCACTCATAACAATCATACATAAACATTCATGACCATCATTCATGTCAACATTCATGAGCATCACTCATGTTAACATTCATGAGCATCACTCATGACAACATCCATGAGCATCACTCATGTCAATCAACATAAACATTCATGAGCATCACTCATGTCAATCAGCTTCAAAAGCTTCATTTACAAAAGCTCCAGCTTCGAAAGCTTCATTTACAGACCTCTAGCTTCAAAGCTTCACTTACAAAGCTTTACCTACAAAGCTTCAGTGCAGGGAATACAAATAACTCCTCCGAACAACCGCCATTTCGGCCCATACATGGATTCAATTTGAAGTCTCCAGCCAACATACTCTATTGACCGAAGACTTGGGGGACTACATTATGTAACATATATTGGGCCTCAACTAGGCCTCATGAAAATACTTGGGGGACTTAGCCTATTATCTATGTATTGAGGAGCGAGCCATCATTCTATAAAAGGGACTCCCTCACTTTGATTAGAGAGCACTCATGAAAAATACTTGGGGGATTTAGCCTATCACTTATGTATTGAAGAGCGAGCCCTTATTCTATAAAAGGGACTCCCTCACCTTCAAACGCCACAAGCCGAGCCAAGGCAACATAAGCCACGAGCCGAGCAGCCTCGCAGCGTGTGCTACTTCTAGTTGAGCATCATTTCAGATTGAGCACCGCCTCATATCGAGCATCAGTTCAAGACAACATCTAGTTACTTCGGCCCACACATGAACTGAATTTCAAGTCTCCAGCCAAAAGACTCTCGTGACTGAAGACTTGGGGGACTACTGTTTATACCATATTTAGGGCCTCGTATTTAGACCTCGTATAAAATACTCGGGGGACTTAAATGTAATTATGTAATAAAGGAATGGGCAAATATGTAATAAGTGAGGAGTCCTTATTCTATAAAAGGACCCCTAACCCTCACAATTGAGAGAGGCCAATTCCTAAGGCTCATCACCCCCTCAAGCTCTCTCTCCCTCAGAAATACAATATCAGTGTGGACGTAGCCCAAACCTTCGAGTGAACCACGATATATCTTGTATTATTTACATTTCTTGCATATTCACGGTCGGATTTACGTTGTTCCAAGACCTCCGGTTTTGTGCAGCAACAAATTATAAATTAGGAATGAAATTCTGAAGTTTTTTTTTTTTTTGAACAAAAAGAAAGAGGGTGGGCTTATCCTCTCAATGAGCTATCAACAATGTGGTTCAAATTCATCTTTGGCAAGAATTTAACCTAAGATATTTCACTTGAAAGAGGGTTATCACTAGACCGTAAATCTATCAAAAGCCTTTTAATTAAGATTTTATATTCTCTCTCCATCGAGAATTTATCGTATATAGCCAAAATTTAACATACAAATTATAAAATATTTCAAATATAGCCAAAACTCCACTTAAATAGACCTAATTGCCCTTAAAATTTACACCTAATTACATAAAAACACTTTCAAATCTTGTGTCATTGTTGATGAGATTTTGGGAGTGGTCAACTGGACAAGGAAGACACCATGAAAGTACGCCAATTGCACCATTGGGAACATGGAAATGCATTCTACTTGTCTACCCTAAGTATAAAATTTGAAGAACTCTATCACAAATATAGAGTTCAAAGAATAAATTATATTATTAGAACAGATGGGAGCCATGGAAACGACCATTAAATCAAAAGAATCCAAACGCGTTATAATTGCTGGACTGGGCATGCCTTTCATGCTCAATATCCATCTCTTAATTAAATAGCTAATCTAATTTTGGGGATCCAACAAATATGCAGAATGCCATGAGAACGTGTAATTAGGGGTGGGTTCAAAAAAACCGAAAAAAATCAAAAACCAAACCTAACCGAAGCTGAAAAAAAACCGAACCCAAACTACCAAACTGAACCGAACCGAATTTGGCTGGTTCGGTTTCGGTTTTTGAGGTCCTGAAACCAAACAGGACCAAACCAAACCGAAAAAAAAAATCATATATAAATACTAAAAACATGTTGGCATCAAGGTTTGAACCCCTTCCCTGCAAGTTGGGGTTAATCGCTACAAGCTAACTTGACTATAGGCTTTGAGTTGTTATAATTGCACCAGTAAGTTATTTATAGGTTTCTTAAATTTAATGCTTTACAAAATTTCTTAACTTTACAAACATTAGCCGTCTCACTCCCATCCCATTTCCCATTTCAGATCTCAAACACTCACTCTCTCTCTCCCCTCCGCTGCTTCCTCTCTGCCTTTGCTTCCTCAGTCTCTCTCTCTCTCTCCTTCATCTCTTCCTCCAAATCACTCTCTCTCCAGTCTCCAGTCTCCAGTCTTCTCCTGTCCTCCTCCTCTTCTTCCAAACCATGATTTTCCCTCGCCCCTTTCAAATCGGAACCCCCTCCAAATTGGAAGATTGTAATCCGGGTTTTCCAATCTCTCACAGGTAATTTTCGAATCGAAACAAATATGATTTATAATTTTATATTGTGATTTACTGAATTAATAGACTATATGATTAATCAATGATTTCTCATTTGTTCATACATGTATCAGCAGCTCCTAGTTTGTTTCCCACGGTTTTTTTCAGAAAACTTTGAAAATACAACCCTGGTTAATAATTGGTTTTGTAAATTCCATGAAACCAACAAATATTGGATTTGTATTTATAAATTATTATGTGCACAGCTAATGTCCATTTAAAATGGGTTTTTCTTTTAATTATTTTGTTGGGATTTTGCATATTATAATCTTCCAATTTGGCAGCAGATGCATAGGTGTTGCCATGGCGGACGAGTGACGAGATGTTTGGGACTAAAAACAAACCCCCAAGGTAAAAATCTCCCTGGTTGGCTGCTATTTAGTTCTATTGGGTTTATTTTCATGGAAAAATCAAAGAATTAACACATGCATGTGTTTTTTTCTCTGCGAGAGCTCTTAGATCCACAACAAGAAAGACGCACCGACACCCAATAATGTCAGATCCATGGCCGATCATCCCAGTTCGTATTCATTTTATGCAGAAGTTTCTGCATCTTCAGTCCTCAATCAATTGTTGCAGATTTGTTCCATATTAAAAAAAAATCATGGAAAAAACTGAACCAGACTGAAACCGAACCGAAAAAAACCAAAACCGAAAAAAATTGAACCGAACCGAACCGTTTCAAACTGAACCCAGCCCTACGTGTAATGGAGATTTCCATGAAAATTTCTGCAAAATACCAATTGAAACTTACACAAAAACATAAATTGTATTTTTGTGTAATTTTCTTCATGGTCTTGGTTGTAAGTTTGTCAATTATGAATTGAATTTGAAATGGGCTCAATTCCATCAGAACAGATGCCATATTTCTTTCTATATTTTCGAATTATAATATGGAACCCTAAATTGAAAAGGAATTAAAAAAAAACAAACAGAAAATACACCTCTCTTTGGTGTGTGGTTTTTTAGTAGGCGGGTATTTTGGTATATTAATGTAAGGTTTTGGGTAGATTTGAAAGTTTTTATAAAAATTGACATTTATGAATTGAAGAACTAAATTTTGGCTATAAATGATAAATTCTCCTCTCCATCTCATTAATTGTTTTTCATTAATTTTCTCCCTTTCTTCCTTGACTCTTTCTTCTCTATTCTCCTTCTCATCATTCATCCTATACCTAATCTACACAAATATTTCCCTTTCTGTTTCTTCTCCATTCATCCTCTGAGGGCCATGCTCTTTTCCATGTTTTTGGTTTTGTTTTTAAATTTCGTCTCCATAAAATGTTTTTGAATCTCTTATCCCTTCGAATTTTTTGAACACAAAACAAGAATTCCATTCCATATAAATTTCATTCCTCGCGGTTTATGCAGAACGTGAAGTTTCTTCTCTTTTCTTTCTTTTAAAGTTCATCTCGAGTTTATTTTCCTTTTCAAATTAACTGGAATTTTAGTTATTAATCTTCTGTTTACAATCATATTCATGTCTTTTTTTTTTTTTTTCAAAAGAGAACAACATAAGTCATATTCTAATCTAGGAAGAAAGAATTTGATGAATGTTTGCACTGCAGAGAGAGAGAGAGAGAGAGAGAAAACGTGATGAGGAAATAGAGGGGAGGAATGTTTCCTTTAATAATTTGTTTAAATAATTTGGATTTAATAAAGAAAATTAATAGAATTAATTAGATTACATCTCAACTATTAAGACTACAAATCTAATGGCCTATAACTTGTGTTAAAACTTGTGTAAAAAATATGATGTCACTGATCCGTCCAGTGTATAATATGATTATCAAAGTGTCCCTTCATACTTTCTAGTAGGTCTACTTCGAACTGGGTCGTGTTCCACCTCCGGAAATGTTGATGTCAACGGTTCACCTCCCCATAATGAATGTACCCCCACCAACGATGTTTGCTACTTGTAGCGCCAACGTATGTTCAACACCACCAACTGGTCTTGTCGTGGCTGGCCAGTTCCCTCACTCCCAATGTGTTGTCTGTTATCGTGAACAAAGTTTCTGCTGCTGATGTTTGGAAGACGCCCCAGGGACGATGTGCTTCTTCATCGCATAATCGTGTGCTTCAACTTCGTGGTGAGTTAATGAATTTCCGTCGTGATCTCTCTATTGTTGATTTTGGGATAGGTCGTTAATGCTCTTGCTGATTAACTTGCTTTGTCTGGTTCGCATAGTACTATGGTAAAATGCCATCTACAATTGAATGTCTAATATGGATCCCCTTTAATATCATTGAAAGACAATTATAATTAAAAACTAGCATATACCTGCACGCTTTATGTATGTGAACATTTTTTGTTTTTGTTTTTGTTTTTAAATAGGAAGGAGAGGGAGAGAAAGAGAACGTGGGAGTGAGGATAGGGATGGAGCCAGCATAGCCTCACTGGGGACGGATGCCCCTACTCACATGATTTGCAAAAAATAGGGGTACATGTAATATCAACTTCCAAACTAAAACCTTAATGAAATACAATATTCACTTACATTTTGCAAAAGCACCATTTTCGGACATATTATTCGGATTAATTTGATTCGAATAATTAAATACACAACATAAATTATAAACAACATACAAGTTATCCCAATTGTATATCTGATTGGTTGTAATTGATAAAACAACAAACAAAGAAATAGAAGAGATTAACTTACTTGAATGTGCAGGATGCATGATTGAATTATCCCTATTTTTGCAATCTTCCTCTTCATGATTGATCATGCGAAGTTTCTCAAGTGTGGAGCATCATCCACACTGATAAATCTAACAACAAACGATGAAGTAATTGATTTAAATATCCTAGCAATATTTCGCGCTTGGATCAATATAGAATGACCGACACTAAATTGTTTTGGCTTGGTTTTTTTCTCTTTTCTTCGAGGGACAAAACTGATCAACATGCATTGTTGTACTGAGAGAAACACAAGGAATATTTATTGGGCCTTACAATCTCATTGAGGATTTAAGGTGAAATCAAGGTTCAATAAACGATAGCTACGATGTCTTAGGTCTAAGAACTATTTGCATACTACAACCTTTGCAACGTTTAACATGTGGTAAGCATCCACATGCTTAAGCTTTTTGGACAATGAGTGTTGATTGAACTTGTCCAACAGACAAGCACTTGTACACTCATCACGTGTCCAACACGCGTGGCACGAGACCATGCGAACCTTAATGCGATATGCACTGACCTTTCTGAATGGTGAATGTCCAATTAACTTTCCAAAACGGCTAGTTAAGGACTAAATGACTATGAAATACAAATCTCTTTGCCCTAACCTCCTTTAGAACATTGCTTCCATACCATCGTCTTATGAACTCATCCATAGTACATTGTCTCTATAATATAAAGCCAAACTCATGAATGAATAAAACTTAGCCTTTTACTAATTAATTAATATAAAATTATTACATAATATCTAATACTACATAATATGGAGTTGTTAATATATGGTTTGAATAATATTCTCTCTTCCTCCCCCTCTCCCTTCAATCTTATCCTCTCTGGTTACTTAAAAAAGCGCAAGGCTATTGCCTATTGGTTGAAAGATGAATAAGATAAGAGTAATGTTAGGGAAACAAACTTTTTAAAACAAATTTTATAAATTATACGATGTAATTATTAATAATTGAATTATTACTTCAATATTGATTAATAAATTAGCCGGAGGAAGCAATTGCAATTAGGTACGACTGTTACAAGTGTCGTCATGCGGTCACTAGCATAATAGGTCTGGGAACAGACATTATTGTAGAATCGGAATTCATTGCTACCATGGGACACATGCTTCATTTTTGTCACTGATGACTTTGAATTTTGTTGATGCTCAAAATAAATTCATTGCTAACGTTGGACTATACCCAACCTACTATGCTGCCAGAAGGCGAAGATTACTAACTTTTGAAAAATAATATATAAAATTAAGAATGATGTTAAAGAGGTCAAAATTTTAAATCAAATTTATCAATCAAATAATATATTATTAATAGGAGATAGACACACCCTATCCCTAATTTGTACGTTTATTCAATGTTCAATGAATATGGTACTTTCTTCAACAAAAAAATAATAATAATAATTTAATCACTAACAGTCACATTATTTAGTTTACATAATTTAGTTGAAAGTTTGTCCTAGCATTATTCTAAAATTAATGGTTTTATATGATTAAAGGTGGGACCTAGATTGGACTTAATTGTTTTTTTTTTTTTTTTAATTTTGAGTGGTACTAAGCCCACCCCAATGTCTTATTTCTTCACCCACATTTTTATAAAAAATTTAATGACATATTTACTCTTATTAAAAAGACTTTTAAACCCCTATTTATAAATTCATTATAATGTTCTTGTAGTTATAATAAAAAATAAAAAATAAAAACTAAAATTGGCCCAGCAAACTTTTCCCCTCCCCACCCTGTTTCTCTATCCCGTGTCTCCATCAACATTGAATCAGGGAAGTTGGAGATCTCCAACAACATTGATAAAAAAAAAAAAAAAAAGAAGCCACAATTCAACTCATGGAATTAGGGATTCTGGGAATGGACTAAGACTGTGAATTGCAGAGGAAGGAGGGAGGGGCCGAGACTTACGTGTCGGTCAACCTGGAGATAACCAGATCCAACAGCACATGCACCCACACGAAGGAGAGTACTAGGAGAAAGACATCCAACCTCCGACCTATTTCTCACATCTCTCTCTGATCATTTAGTTTGTTAGTCCCCCGTTTCTCTGTCTCTCCCCTGCTTCTTTCTCCTCGTCCCCCTCCCGTTTTGCTCTCTTCGATGGCAAGTACGAGAGGTCGATTGTTTCTTTTTAATATTTTTTTTAATAAAAAAAGAATTTAGATATATATATATATATATATATATATATATATATTAAGGGTTATTTTAGGAATAATGGTAGGTGTAGAAATAACATATTAATTTTTTAATATTTCATAGTGGGTGAATTTATAATGTGGGTGGGAAAATAAGACAATGAGATGGGTTTAGTAGCACTCTTAATTTTTAATAAACGATATTATCTACATTAAGGGTAGGAGGTGGGCTAAGGCTCACGATGAATAGGTAATAATGGGTTCAAATTTACCTTTAGCGAAAATCAAACTTAAGACCTTTCACTTACAAGTAAAGAGGAATACCACTAAATCATAGTACTAAGTGTTACACTAAGTGCATTTCTCCATTTTAATTTCGCGAATTTCTTCTCAGATTGCACTTTTATCTTTTTACATGTCATCAACTCTCTCCTTATTTTCACAGGCCATGGGCTCTCGTGCATTTCTCGCTCATATAAATACATCAACAACAATAAAGCCTTTTCCCACTAAGTGGGGTCGGCTATATGAATCCTAGAACGCCATTGCGCTCGGTTTTGTGTCATGTCCTCCGTTAGATCCAAGTACTCTAAGTCTTTTCTTAGGGTCTCTTCCAAAATTTTCCTAGGTCTTCCTCTACCCCTTCGGCCCCGAACCTCTGTCTCGTAGTCACATCTTCGAACCGGAGCGTCAGTAGGCCTTCTTTGCATATGTCCAAACCACCGTAACCGATTTTCTCTCATCTTTCCTTCAACTTCGGCTACTCCTACTTTACCTCGGATATCCTCATTCCCAATCTTATCCTTTCTCGTGTGCCCACACATCCCACGAAGCATCCTTATCTCGGCTACACCCATTTTGTGTACGTGTTGATGCTTCACCGCCCAACATTCTGTGCCATACAACATCGTTGGCCTCATTGCCGTCCTATCAAATTTTCCCTTGAGCTTCAGTGGCCTACAACGGTCACACAACACGCCGGATGCACTCTTACACTTCATCCATCCAGCTTGTATTCTATGGTTGAGATCTCCATCTAATTCTCCGTTCTCTTGCAAGATAGATCCTAGTTAGCGAAAACGGTCGCTTTTTGTGATCTTCGCTAGATTGCTCCGGTCATTAGTGTGGATAAGTATATAAATGGATAGAGATAGGAAAGCAAACAAAAGATGTACGTGGTTCACCCATATTGGCTACGTCCACGGAATAGAGGAGTTCTCATTAATTGTGAAGGGTTTACACAAGTACATAGGTTCAAGCTCTCCTTTAATGAGTACAAATGAATGATTTAGTACAAATGACATTAGGAAATATTGTGGGAGAATGATCTCGTAATCACGAAACTTCTAAGTACCGGAGTGTGGTATCGTCTTGACTTGCCTTATCTGTCTCGTAGGTAGATGTGGCATCTTCTCTGGAAGTACTCTTCCTCCATCCAGGGGTGGTAACTTTAACTGGTGGAGATGCACAAGGTAATGTATCAATTTCACTTGAAGCTTACTTGTAGTTTCAGGCTTGGTCAAGCGCGATACAAACCATGTAGTAGGAGTCCCCCAAGTCGCCGAGCTAGGGGATCTGCTGAAAGAGGTGACAGACAAGGTAAGCAATCAGAGCTCTAAGCAATCAATCCCAGATCAGAACTTTGATTTCGAGTTCCGGCTGATTGTTCACATTCTCCCTATCTTGCAGGCAGCATGAAGGATAAAGAGAAGAAAAATGAGAAGAGATGATATGGGATACTATTGCTTTTGAAGAAGTAACTTTCCACATGCTTATTCTTGAACTGGGCTGGAGGGTTTTCTGGTTTCCTCCAGAGTATAAGGCCGACTGAAGAATTTGAGGGTCAAAACAAGTCCATCAAATCAATAGTACGTTCGACCCTGCTGATATGGGATACTTTTGCTTTTGACAGAGTAGTGGATGTATCGGCACGTGTGCTGTTACGCTTGTCTCCACATGCTTCCTTGTATCCTTCTCACTTGCCCTATCTGTTCCTCAGGCAGATGTGGTATCTTCCCTGGAAGCATAAGATGTTGAAGATGAGTACTCGAGAGCAATGCCAAGTAAGTAATCAAGTAAGGGGTTCCAGGCAATCAGTTCCTGACTGGAAGCTTGATTCCAAGTGCTGACTGATTGCTCTTTTTCTCCTTGTCTTGCAGGTAAGAACAAGGCCAAAGGAAAAGACAAGGAAAAAACATGATATGGGATACTCTTGCTTTTAACCCTGATGATATGAGATATTCTTGCTCTAGTATAGCTTGTTTGCAGAGGTATTATCGGGGGGAAAGAAAGTTGAATATTTCGAAAGGCTTCGTTGGGAGTGCCCTCTCAGATATGAGGAAGGGTTGAGCATTTTTGCAGGTCTGCCTGTCCGTTGGGGATGGAGGTCGACATATATAGGAGCCTCCCTAACAACAAGTAGTAATGCTATTCCTTTACCCTGCTTGGTCATAGCACGGTAGTGGGAGCTGCCAGCTTCACATGTTTTAACTCTGTCAGAGCACTTTGAAAAAGTGGTCTGTGGTATCTGGAAAGCTGATGTTGCGTGTGAAGATTATAGACAAGCTTTATCCAAGGAGATCCGGCTCTTGAAGTTGGGAAAGTGGTGCCTCTTCGGTTTTCGAATAAGCAATCCTGTCGGAGATCTGACTCTCGAGATTCGGAGAACGATGCCTTTTCGATTTTTGAGAAAGCAATCCTGCTAGGGGTCTGGCTCTCGATATTCGGAGAGCGGTGTCTCTTCGATTTTTTAGAATGTAATCATGTTGGGAGTCTGGCTCTCGAGATTCGGATGGCGGTGCCTCTTCGATTTTGGAGCAAGCAATCTTGTTGGGAGTGTTTTCTCGAATGTGAGAAAAGGTTGGGCATGTTTGCTAGTCTACCTTGCCACGAAGCACAGAGGTTGACACACAGGGACTTTCCAATTATCCAGCAGTGGTACTGTTCCTTTACCCTTGTGGGTAATAATATGGTAGCTAGACCTTCAAAATTTATGTGTCTAAACTTTGTTAGTGCTGTTTCTTTGCTATTCTTTTACCCTTCTTGGTCAGAGCGATGTAGTGTGAGCTGCAAGCTTCACGTGTCTCAACTTTGTCAGAGAACTTTGGCAAAGTTATCTGTGGTACCCATGAGCTAATGTTGCGTGTGGGAAGTGGGTGATTGAACAGTAAGATTCATGTGCTTTCTACTTCACCAGAAATCTTCGACATAATGCCCATAATTTCCGCAAAGCTGAGTGTGCGTGTGACAGGTGCTGACAAGGATGGAAAAGTAGGTGCCTCTTAGATTTCTGGGATCGGCCCTCGTGGTCTCTGAGCAGCCCAGCTTTTGAGAAAGCAAGCGCCTTTTCGATTTCTGAGATCGGCCTTCGTGGTCTTTGAGCAGCCCAACTTTTGAGAAAGCAAACGTCTCTTCGATTTCTGAGATCGACCCTCGTGGTCTCTGAGCAGCCCAGCTTTTGAGAAAGCAAACGCCTCTTCGATTTCTGAAGCTCCGTCGAGTGCAGATTTTTATAGAGGTTGTCATTAAGTTCCAAAGCACACTTGAATCTCCACCAGTAGAAGCTCCATTCTTGCACTTCTAAGATCTTGATTTGTTCGACCTCTTCTCTCTTCAACACCTTTGAAAATGTCTGGCCCCTCCGACCGTCGTTTTGACTTAAACCTTGTTGAAGAGGCAGCCACGCCTTCTCCAGACAACATATGGCGCCTATCCTTCGTCTCCCCTACTGGTCCTCTTACCGTTGGGGATTCCGTGATGAAGAATGATATGACCGCTGCGGTAGTGGCCATGAACCTTCTCACTCCCAAAGATAACAGACTACTTTCCAAACGGTCTGATGAGTTGGCTGTTAAGGATTCTCTGGCTCTCAGTGTTCAGTGTGCAGGTTCTGTGTCTAACATGGCCCAACGCCTATTTGCTCGAACCCGCCAAGTTGAATCATTGGCGGCTGAAGTGATGAGTCTCAAACAGGAGATTAGAGGGCTCAAGCATGAGAATAAACAGTTGCACCGGCTCGCACATGACTATGTTACAAACATGAAGATGAAGCTTGACCAGATGAAGGAATCTGATGGTCAGGTTTTACTTGATCATCAGAGATTTGTCGGTTTGTTCCAAAGGCATTTATTGCCTTCGTCTTCTGGGGCTGTACCGCGTAATGAAGCTCCAAATGATCAACCTCTGCTACCTCCTCCTTCTAGGGTTCTGTCCAGTACTGAGGCTCTAAATGATCCCCCTCCATTGCCTGCTCTTTCTGGGGCTCTACCGACTGCTGAGACTTCTCCTAAGCAACCTTTGTGAAGGCTCCTTCTTGTTTGTTTATTTTGACTCATGTATATGTACATATTTGTAACTTATTGGGGATATCAATAAATAGCTTTCTTTCATTTCAACGTATTGTGTTAAATACACCAAAGCCTTCTTCGCTAAGTTCTTTGAATTTTCTTTTGTTGAAGCTTGTATGTTGAAGCTTTGTGAGTGGAGCATGTAGGTTGAGGTAGTATTCCCTTAATTTCCCGAGTGAGGAAAACTTCTCGGTTGGAGACTTGGAAAATCCAAGTCACTGAGTGGGATCGGCTATATGAATCTTTGAACGCCATTGTGCTCGGTCCTGTGTCATGTCATCCGTTAGATCCAAGTACTCTAAGTCTTTTCTTAGAGTCTCTTCCAAAGTTTTCCTAGGTCTTCCTCTATCCCTTCGGCCCTGAATTTTGTAAACTGTAAGGCCATAATCGACAGCATCAACAGCGGAAGAAGAAAAGGAGACCTTAGTGATGGAGATGGACAAAGCAATATTGGTGATGGTGTTGGTGTTGGCGTCGTCGTTCGAGGAGTAGTGACGCCCACTGACACTGCCAATCATGAGCTTGCTGCTCAGGTCCTCCTTCCTTCCCCTCCCCCTATGCCAAATTTCTATATGCATGGTTACCAACTCATTTTTCGTATTCTATTTCAACTTCCAGGGCTTTCTAAAGTTGCGGATCGCAGCCTTGATTTTTAAAGCTGCATATCAATTTATGGAAGGTGCGTGCGGTTGCTCTAAACAACGCAAGGCCGTTGCCTGTTGGTTGGCCGTATTTTTCGTTATGTTACAGTTATTTTTTATGATTCTAGTCCATATACGGTTGTGCAGCAAAAGGTAGTTGGGAGATGAACGAGGTAAATAGAACGGAGGAAGCAATTCCAACTAGGTACTACAGCTACAGGTGCCGTCATGTGGTCACTGTGGATGTCGAAATGAAATGCCGTTTCTGCCAAGGCGGCTTCATACAAGCATGTGAGGGTGTTGCCTGACTCTACGTAGCCATGGCATCCGAAAGTGGTTCAGATGTTGAGAGCACCATTGTAATTTGTCCTTTGACCAACTTTCCTTGTCTTAACTCTTAGAACAACTTTTTCTGCTCGTATTGGTTTATCATTTATAATTTCAAATGAACTTTGAAGTAATTTGGTTGATTACAACTCATAATTGCAGCGTATCTACGATTCAAATCCCAGTGGTTTTGTTACACTTGGCATTGGTTCCCAAGATGTAAATAATGAGGTTGACGAGCAACGCCACGAGATAAGGGTATTAGTCTAGAGATTCTGTCAGCTGATTTTTATCTAGCAAAAGCTTCTCTGCTTTCTCATAAAAAATAAGAACTTAATTGAAGTTGGTGTATCGTCTTCTGCAGGCTACTTGCTCAGAGTGGATCCTGTTACTCGCTAACCTTGGCCTCGAGATTTTGTCTGCTGCTTTTGATCAGGTTTCCTCCACACGTAAGCCTCACTATGCAATAATTGGTATGCTGTTGGCAATTGTGGCTGTACTTGCTTGCATCTCAGAGCTCCTTCACAATGGTATAAAGGAAAGAGTTGTATTGAGGAGAAGGGGAATGCTATGGTGTTTTTACTACCCACCTCCAAATAACTTCCTTTTTGGTACTTTCCCTGAAATTTTTCGATTAGGTCTTGCCATTGTTCAACATATTTGCTCGGCAGTGAAGTATTATTTCCTCCATCGCCATGCTACTAATCCTATAAAACTGTCCCCTGTGCCTGCCGTATTCTTTTTCGGTTTGGTTGTTTTAAAATTAGTTAAGAATCGGAGGTACACCGCTGATGACAACCTTCAGAATGGTACTTAAGCAAAGGCTAGATTCAAGTGAACATAGAAAATGATTCTTAGAGAATACGATCGACCAGCAGAAATTTTTCTTAGCGGGGAAACATGCCTTGAAGTTGTCACCTTCAACTCTTATGAAAGCTCGTATACAGCTTCTCTGTAGAAATAGAAGATCATTGTTCAATAAATTATCAAGTTTGTCAATGTTAAGTAGAAGGCTCGAATTCCACAATTGTCCGATCACATCCTAGTCCTACAAATTGAGATGATCGCCGTGGAGATTTTATGAAATACAAGTTACTACAATCTAGTGGTATTCATCTTCACTTGTTAGTGAGAGCTCTTATGTTCGATTCATGAATAGTGAGTTCTATCCCAATTTCTTTGTTGGCCTATTGTGGGGCTTAGCCTTAATCCCCCACCCATTTAATGTAAAGTATGTATATGAGAAAATGTCCCTGTAACTCCGTAATATATAGAACTCTTCTTCTTCCAAGAATTTCTATATTCATAAATCAATGGTCTTATTGATATTTTACATTTGTACCACTCTAGTCCTAAGTAAATAACGCCACAAAATATATACATGATATTCGGTTATTTCACATCTCTTGAGCAATACAGTATGTGCTCAAAATCGTGAAGAAAATCATTATGTATGCCATTCATTGGTGAAGCACCGATACCAATCCTTATCTACCCATTTTTGTAGGTCTCAAGATCCTCAAGATGTTATAACAGAACCAAAATCATTTTAAGGGTACCCCTTACATTTGTGTCCAATTGCAACTTCACACAATATCTTTAAAACATTTCAATATCATACATTTATTACTATTTTATTTCAATATAATACAACCGTTAGTCCATTGGTTAA
The DNA here is from genome assembly GCA_035220775.1 of Malus fusca. Lineage (NCBI taxonomy): Eukaryota > Viridiplantae > Streptophyta > Magnoliopsida > Rosales > Rosaceae > Malus > Malus fusca. The sequence continues at coordinate 30,766,537 of CM069069.1, forward strand.
CTTGACTGTTAAGTGGTGATGTGACAGGAAAAGGATCCTTGCGCAGATAATCGTGATCGTTCATCGTATATCGTGATGTCAATTTTCGTTATGTATTATTTATATTTAACTTTAAATTTTAAATTTTGAAATGATTTCTGACCGCACGATAAACGATGACGATCACGGAATCCCTAAAATCCCTGAAAAAGAATCCAGTGTGACAAATCTAAAACTTATTTTTGTGCTGACATAGATGTCCCAAAAGCCAAAAAACACCAAAAACTTTAAAAACTAAAATAAAAAAAAATTCATTAAGTAGTAAACTAATTTAAACTTTTTATTAAAAAATGTGGGCCCCACCCCCACCAACTCCCATCCCTAGTCTTCTTCCAACTCTCCATCCAAGAAAATCAACAAGCAAACTAAAAACCCAAACATTAAAGGCAAACAAAAAACCAGAGAACCTCTTTCTCTCTAAAAAGCTCCATTTTTTCTGCACATTTTTGGGTAAAAAGTGTAAAACCAAACATGGAATGGACACAATAAGCCGCATTTCTTGGATTCCAATTCACAATTCAAATTTCTAGCCATATATTCAACGACCCCTAAGTAGAGGGATTTTACTAGAGAAAGCAAGAACACTAAGATGGGTGAATCGGCCTGCCTGAAAAGATAGTTCTCCGACCCTTCGAAGTGTTCCACTGAAGTCAAAGAGGTCAGTCATCCTTCTGCAGAATTTCCCATTTCTTTGACTCTTTAAGAGCAGTTCCACCGGGGAACTGATAGGCCAGCACCCAGGCTATCCACTCCAGCCCAGCATTTTGACCGGCACCCAGCCCAAGCTGGTCTCCAGGCCAGCCCAAAATCGACAGAGGCTTGGGCCGGCCTGTATGACGTCATGCTGACGCTAGCGTGGCGTCGGAGGCAATGGTGGAGCCGAAACCAAAGGCATGAGCTGCTAGAATCTCACCTATGGCATCGTCGTTGTCGTCATCCCTGTCCTCGATCCTGAACCAGCCGCACTGCGCTCTGCATCTCAAGCTCTAGAGGCCGTGCCGTTTCATTCTGAGGTTCCTCAATTAGGGATCGGAGAAGTCCAGTTTCCAATGCTACCACCACCGCCAAAAGTTGCCGCCCCAGCCACAAAGGAGGAGTCTTGGCCGCAGTATCTCTAGAAACTTCTCGAATTCCAACACCAATGCTTCTCTCTCCAGCCAGTCCGGTGGCCCCAGCCTCCACCACTTCGTCGCTCAAGCTGCTCTCGCCGTGTCTTTCAATGCTTTTGTTAATTTTGGCGGTGGTAAGGGAGGAAAAGGGTCGTTTCATCATAGAAGGGAGTGGGGATTAACGACATAGGTGGTGGGTTGGCGTGCTTTGGTCTGCTTCATTGGATGAGCATTTTTGGGAAGTTCAGAAACTGTAAAGTTAGAAATTAAAAATCAAATTATTAATTTTTATTATTTTATAATACAAATTAATAATATTTTAATAAAATTGATTAGGCTATTTAGTTTTAGGGATAACGATGCATTTGACATATTATTGTTTATTAGGGCCGATCATTGTTTAATAGGTGGATAAATGCACTGGTGCTGGCTCATTTGTGTTAGGGGTAGAACTGCTCTAAGCTTTTTGATTCATGGGTTTTTCTTGTTTTCTCGAAATCTATAATGGGTTTTGATCTGCTTAATTTCTTTTCATCGCACTGGGTTTTGGTCCCTTCTTCTCTCTTTTTCCCGCTGCACCAGCAGCCAAGACACAGTACGGAGGATACTAGATCTGAACCTATGAATGGCTGATCAATCAATCCGCATCTGATGTAAATCGGGCAGCTCCACAAGATCCGTTTTGCTCGATGGCTGATCCACCACATGCGCTGAGCTCGCCATAATCCTCGACCTCTATCTCTGTAATGAATGGTGTGGTGATAGGTTCGTTGAGGTCGATGTCGATGTGGGTGTCTTCCACCAATGCTTGCGGCCATGGGAGTCACGGACGAAGGGGCTGGAGAATCTGGGTTGGAGAGAAGGATTTAAGTTTTAAAATAAATTTATTTTTAACTTTATTTTTTAATTGAGATTTTTTATATTCTTTTAAATTAATCCACATGGCACATATATTGCGGGATTCGCGATGTCCACGTAGGCACCTAACGCAAAAGTTAACAGTTTTTTTAACAGAACTATGAAATTGAAATAAATAACAAGCAAATGTATGTGATTAAAATGTCTTAAAAATGTATTTGATCATATCTCAAATTGTTTGCTGCATAAAGGTTTGCTTTAAAAGCTACCAAGTTGCAACATTGAAGAATCACTGTGCTTATAATTATGTATAAGTGAAAATTTCTCTACTGTAAATCTAAATGTTTCAAATAAAGTTTGTTCTGTCATCTACTGACTGTTACGGTGTAATCTCTTGTGGTTCTCGAGAGCTTTCAGTATAAGCAGGTTATTATGGTCATTTGCTGAGTGTTTCTACTTCTAATGCATATTTCGTCTTCTCAACAATGCCATTACTAACTGTTTCTGCCGATTTTCGTAGGTGCTGCTATTTGACTGCAGAGGAAATATTCTGAATGGGTTATGCAGATCTTTTATTGGCTTTACTACGATGCTTTACTGAAATGTATGATTCTGATTCTTTTTCTTGAATTGTTGTCAATGTGGACCGGAGGGATGGTTGATACTGATTTTGCTATCCTTTATTACTTTAAGTGTTCTTCCATTTGTTAGAGTCCACATGAGACATCATCTTCTTCCAACTGCCGTGCCTCAGATTGCAGTTGTTAGATTAATAAGTAGTATTATACTATTAGTTGTGTATTTGATGGTTAAAATCTGTTTTTTTTTTTTCACCTGGTGTGCTTCTATTGCAGGTTCTTAACAAAACGGGGGAAACACTTAAAGCAAATGGGGCCAACTATTCCCGTGGTTAAAACGACTATTATGTACGGATTTAGTGTTGGAGGTGAAATTAGATCTTTGTTAAGTCCATGCAGGTTGGCTGATTTGAAAAACTTAAGAAGGCCACTGAAATCTATGCTAATTGTAAGTTCTATGGATGCTATAAGAAACAATCTGACCTTTAGCAAATGAAGAAGTACGGATTTAGTGTTGGAGGTGAAATTAGATCTTTGTTAAGTCCATGCAGGTTGGCTGATTTGAAAAACTTAAGAAGGCCACTGAAATCTATGCTAATTGTAAGTTCTATGGATGCTATAAGAAACAATCTGACCTTTAGCAAATGAAGAAGATGAAGTCATAGTTGACGTCAATAGTAAGCTTCTCATCTCTTGCAGAAACAATATGGTTGACTTACAATAGGTCTAAGTCCAATAATAAGCGCCTCTTTTTTCTGTGAGATCAGTGGCCACTTTTTATAGTGACAAACAATCTCTTTTATTCTCCTGTTAAAATACTTGTAGGAATCCAACAATATTGTTTCCCAATTTTAATATAATAAGTGAGTAATTATATGATCAATTCCCCGTTTCATTTGTATATAATCTAGGACATCCAAACCTCATTCGATGAGACTTTTCTAAACCAATTTGAACTCAAAATATATGGCCAAATTACACATACAGTTATGCTCATATTCTAACAGATACTGTATAAATTTGATATTGGAGATTGAATCCTTAATTACACTGTGGGTTTTCGATCTGCCCAAAACTGCAAGATGTAAGGGTACTGAAGCATTGATAGGACTTCCACGTAGATAGAATGGAGATGGCTTTAACTCTTCAACTTTCAGGTTGTTTGAGCTAAATCTCATTCGCCACATTCTTATATGCTCAAATTACCTGTTAAAGTTCTTACAAAACAGATTTTTAGTTTTTAATCTAGATTGCTTGAAGCATGATGAATGGTTGGATCTTGCTCTCTTTCTGAAGGGGGTGTCAAACTCTTTTAATTTATGTGCAACACTGCAGTGACAACCATTACTTGTTCATTTAACTTGACTTGTACTATATGGTTTTGTGTTGCAGATTTTCCATCTCCAGCCCCAGCACGTTCCACATTTCAGGTAACGGCGCTGCCATTGGATGCCAAGATTGAAGTTGAGTGCATTGCAGCAGTGTAACCTCCTAATATACAGCTTCTTCTCAGCAACTTAGAGAATAATGTAGGAACTAGGAGGTGGCATCTTTGAGTGTTGAGTTTCACATTTTTATTTCCTCCATGGCCTCCTGCTCGAGGTTATTATAACATTGCTTTTGTATCTAAAAACTAAAGAGCGAGACCAACCGACGTTATTGAAATGGAACTTTCCCTGCTTTTCCTTACGGCAGTCTTGAGTAATTATAATTGTGTTTATATTTCACTTTATGATACTATGCCCTCCATTCTGTTGTGCTTTTTGCCTTTCTCTTAGATTTAACTCGTCTTGTTTTGTTAGATGAATGTGAAGGGCTCTTGATAGGGATTTTACTACTCATGTGAACGAGCTAAAAACTCCTATTATACTTGCAAGAATCACAAGGTTTTTGTAGTATAAACGGATCTCGCAAGTTCATTCTCAACAGGGATTATTAAATAATTCGAAACAAACCAAATTTCAATTAATTATTGTAAAGTAGAAATTCAGGTGATTGATTTTATAACCTACTTAAAATAAAAAACGAAATTAATTAATTAAAATAAACAATCTGCAATATTAAAAACTAGAAGGAAAAGAAAACAGTTTTGAGAGAAATCAAATTAAGAAAGCACTAGGGTTCCACCATCACCTAGCAATCCTATGAACATTTACCAATTACTTATGATCTACACATGCCACTTTGAAGGTTAGGTTTTCCTAATTTATATTCTACTTGGAACCTCCAACATAGAACATATATCTAACTTGCAACCCGTCTGGACGTTCGGATCAAATCTGAACACGAAAGACTCATTATGTTTTATGAAAACCCTTTGAAAAACCATGCAATCCTTAAGACGTGGTGTTCATCCTACGTGAAATTACAATTATTAATCACAAGAAGCCAGCGTCAATTTCAGGGAACCTTCCGACCAAAATTGCATCAAATTACTTTTCTAAAGATCCTAATGGTGATCAGGCATTAAGACAATTAGATAGTTTTTATCCCGGTGATTAACAATTCAAAGTATGCATGCAATCAATCATAAGCAATTAAATAAAAATCACATATTCATGCTAAGGCTCAAGGCTTCACCATAGCAAAAGGAATTAGTTACGCATATTCATAATTGAAATCATAAAAAATATTCTTAAGAAAAGGATTGAAAACATCTTCAAGTAGAAAATCTCCAAAACCCTAGCACTTCTCTCTGTCTCCAAAATTGCATAAAATAAAGCGTAGTTAAAAGTTGTAGACGGCCAAGCAATATATCTGCTAAGCCTCCACACAAAACCCTAAAAACAGGTCATTTAGTCCCCCTAGGAAACTAAAATTAAAAGTTGAATAAATATAGAAAACATAACCCTAAATTAAATGATAAAATTCGCCTAAAATCTGAACAGCCACGTTTTGGATCCATAAGCTGCTCCAAAACAGGCCCAAAATAGGTGGATTTAATGTTTAGAATATTCTGAACATTCTCCAGAAGGCCACGAACCCATCCGATGTCATCTTGGGCTCCAAAAACGCAATTTAAGCCCAAAAATGTCATTTTCCATAACTGCGCATCGCTCCTTTATTTTATCGCCAGAAAATAACCGCTTGGTAGAAAAATCCCAAATTTTGATACGATCAAGCTAAGTGACTCACGAACGTCCTCCAACTAGAATTACTCCAAAATTTTTCCATTTGGTCCTATTTTGCTCCAGAGGAAGTCGAAAGTCCTATATTGAAAATACAATTCAAAGTATCAAAATTCTTCCAAAATATTAACCAAAATATACTAAGATTAGGATAAAATATATAATATAAAATCAACTCATCAGCTCTTAACTCAGATTTTTAACCAGGACAATAATCAAAGAAACAACAAGAAAATTGAAATTTGAAAGAGCCAAATTGATAGCACAGAAGCTGGATTGATGCCTTTTTCTAGAGGGAGAAATCAGGGAGCCAAGTCGTGTCGCGGATGGAGAAATCAGGGAGGGGAAGATGAAACCAGCGTTGAAAAGCCTGCCTACAATGGCGCCGTTTTAGGAGGATGGCGATTCCTCTAGTTTGAGGAACACAGAGTAAGCTTGACTTTCCTCCATTTTCTTCAATCGGAGTTAGAGACAGCTGATGTTTCATTTCGTTTATTTCCCCCAAGTTTTTTTATTCATTGAGAGAGCTGGTGTAAGTGAGGAGAGATATTTTGTTGCAACCATGGTATAGTATTGGTGGTGTTGCCCGTTCAGTAGATATTTGTACGGATGCAACCATTGGGTTGGTTTATAGCCCAACTGAGATTTTGGAGAAAAATGTAACACCTGTTATAAAACTAATGAAAGTGGTAAAGGGAAATGAAAAGTAGAGAGTAGAGAAAGACATTAGAAAAATGTTGTCCAAACTTGTATCTTTGGTCTTTGGTAAGCATCTATCTATATCAGGCCCTTTAGGAGATGGGATCCTTAGTTTTTTTTTTAAATGAGAATTAGTTGTGAGACTCACTCTACATCGAACTTTAACGATTCCAATCATTTATTTTGTAAGTCTCGATTCATTGATCATCCTTGCAAAAATTCAATTCAATCCGAAACCATTTATCTATCTAATAATCACAATAAAATTTCACTTTCTTATAGAACAGAGTATTCGTCAATTTCTTTGAACTCAATTAGATATCTCAAATATTTTCGATTTGGCTAATATTTTGCAAGGATGATCTAAGATGTGCAACTTGAAAAATAGATGGTTCGGATCTTGAAGTTCGATGTGGTGTGACCATCACAATGAATCCCCATTAAAAAATGAGGATCTCTTCCCTTAAATGCCTCCCTATTTATAGGCTAACAATAAATAGGATTTTAACTCAACATTTCATACATTTTCAAAACTCCCCCTTGTATGTCCACCATACAATGATATAGTTGCCTCACTGAAAACCTGGCTTGGAAAACCCAATAGTACAAAACCCTAAACAAGGGGAAAAAGAGTGCAACATTCTTCGGAATCATTGGTAAAGTGCTAGACGTGCTCAATGTTGTCTCGTTAATCTTCTAGATAAAATATAGTGTGACAAAAACTTAATCGAAGGGGAAAAAAGTATAACGCACATGTCCTTTACTTCGAAAGTTTTTGAATGCTCCCCACATGAGATTCTCCCCCCTCATATCAACATACTTCAACTATTTGATGGTGGAACGTTAATAAAAATGACGCATCTATCTTCTCCAAAATGAGCTTTGGCAACGCTAGCATATAATTTGTTCAATATTATGATGGACTATCTTTCATTTGTATACTTGATGAGGTTAGAGAAATACCAAACTATCTTTAGACTATTATAAAACTTCCATTTGTGGGGATATGTTTCACCTGGCATGCATAGACCAATGGCGAAATCGACAAGCCTCTTGTCCTATGTGCAGACTACAATCCACATTGAAAACGTAGTATATTTTAGGGATTGCAAGTATGGTTGGAGCCTTGGAGGTGTTCTAAGAGTCGTTAAATTCTCGGTAACTATTGGAAGAGGAGGTAGTAATTTTGTAAAGCGTTAGGATTTTGTATTTACGATTAGATGATATAAGGTTGATAGATGAAACTCAGGAAGGGGTGTTCGTTGGGGAAATTTCCCGTGGGGAATGCCTCCTGTCCGACGAGCACACAGCTCCCCGAGAGGTTTGGCGCCGGTTGATGCTTTTTCTGTCGGGCTCCTGCTTTACTGGCGGGCTTGTCGGGCAAGGCTGAAAGAGAAGGACAGAGTTAACTTTGAAAGGTGCCTTCGTGAGGCCTTAGGTGTAGGCATTGAGGCTCACGATCAAGATTAACTTTTAAGTGTTCAGGCGTGCCACTGCCATCTTCAGTATGACAGATGTAGAACAAATGTTTGAGTTTAATTATATATTCGAAAGACTATGTTAGTTATTGACAGGTGCCTTTGTGGGGCCTTAGGTATAGGCCTTGAGGCTTTCCATTAATAACTAACTTAGTATTTGAACATATAAGGTTCCTTTTCTTGGTTATGTAGATCTTATAACCATCATACTTCTGATTACCCGAACTTAAAGAGCAGAATGGATCCAAATAGGTGCCTTTGCGGGGCCTTGAATAGGCCTTGAGGCTTCCTATTAGAACCCCTTCCATTCTCAATGTTCTTGCCCGAGAAACAGGATGGATCCAAATAGGTGCCTTTGTGGGGCCTTAGGTGTAGGCCTTGAGACTTCCCCTCATAATTCATCTCGTCCCCGAACGTTATATGGTAATCATAATATCACAACAATAAAACTAAGTGACAGGTCAATTACTTGCGCCCCAAGTAACTTCGGACTTCTTGTTATCAAAGCTTGTAGTGGATGGGTTAAGTCCACATCAGGTTCTTTTTTTATGCCTTGAGGCCAAGGACTTTTAGGGTGATCAAATCTTATATGCCTGAGGGCTTAGCACTTAGATCTGACTTGAATTGTGGAGACATATTCAAGTCGGATCTAAGCACTGAGAGAATCTTTTGATAGCCATATTACTAGAAATAACTTGGATATAACTTGTAGTATACAACATATTGCTAGGCTAACAAATGCACAGACAAAAACAAAGAGGGTCGGGCAAGGTTTAACCTTGTCGGGTAAGGCTGATCGTCTTGCAAGAGGTTTGAAAGGTTAGAAAAAAGGGTAGGGAGGTGAGTTTACAGGGGGAATCGATACTACAGCAAGAGTTGAGCAGGGTAGCAGAGCTATTACAAAAGGTTTATCCCGAAATGGATGAAGGCTTGGGCTGACTATAGCTTCGTTTTGAAGTCAAATCTGGCTTTGAGCAGAGTTTGTGCTTGTATTTGTTTGTTTGAGTGTCCTTGATTCTAACCTCTCCTGCTCCTTTTATAGACACCTTGGCTTGGCATCCTGTAGCAACAATCTTGCCCGAATGCAATTTGAAGGGTAGTGAATCATCAGCTATTTTACTTATACTGCCATCTAAAAGTACTTTTTGGGCTGTTTAGCTGGCTGATCTATACCACTTGGCCTTTGGGTAGGTAAGCAAGTGGTCTGCATGGTCTGCACCTAGTCAAAAACGGGCTTCTCCTATCTTCTGGACTTCGGCTAACTTCGGGCTTTTCTTGCTCTTTTTGGGCGAACTTCCCCCAAGCCCAAAGTTTAAGTTTTGATCCAAACAAGGGGTAAATGCGAAGCTTAACCTTTGGAGAGAAGTGTTGGAATCTAAAGGTCTTCGCCTAAGCCGATCAAAGACAGAATATATGGAATACAAGCGGGATGGACGAAGTGGAAGAGTGCATCCGGCGTGTTGTGTGACTGTCGTATGCCACTGAAGCTTAAGGGAAAATTTTATAGGACGGCAATAAGGTCGGCGATGTTGTATGGCACAGAATGTTGGGCGGTGAAGCATCAACACGTACACAAAATGGGTGTAGCGGAGATGAGGATGCTTCGTTGGAGATGTGGGCTCACGAGAAAGGATAAGATTAGGAATGAGTGGGTTGAACATGTGCAAATAAGGCCTACTGACGCTCCAGTTCGAAGATGTGACTACGGGACAGAGGTTCAGGGCCGAAGGGGTAGAGGAAGACCTAGGAAAACTTTGGAAGAGACCCTAAGAAAAGACTTAGAGTACTTGGATCTAACGGAGGACATAACACAAAACCGAGCGCAACGGCGTTCTAGGATTCACATAGCCGATCCCACTTAGTAGGAAAAGGCTTTGTTGTTGTTGTTAGGATTTTGTATTTACACCTTAGTATTTTTGTATTTCTTTCGTCAAAATTATTATTATATCAACATACATACGCATGCATCATCTTCATATTTAATATATTCACAAACCTAATTAAACATTTTGAATATAAAAAAAATAAAAAATAAAAAATAAATAAAACCTTATAAAACGCTGAGGCACCGTTTGGTATTACTTTTTTTTTTATTAACAAAAACGGTTTCACTTGAAAGTTAAGCAATAAAAAGTGTTTGGTAAAAATAAAATATCCTACTTATTTTTAGGGGTGGTTCAGTATGAGATCCCAAACCGAAAATGGGATTCTGAATCCCAAACCGAAGATTTTCGAGACAGGAATTTGAAGACCAATCCCAACTCAAAATTTTGGTATTCCAATTTTCAGGAATCCCGAAATATTTAGGTATTTCGGGATGGTTTGGTATTCCCAAATTTCATACAAATTGAAATATCAATGATTCATACCAAGTTAAATAAACATGCAACCAAAATAAAATAAGTAACAAACCCAAAAACAAAAAAATAAGTTACAAACCTAATATGTTCGAAAACTAACAATATAATTTTTTGATTTCATGTTGAAGAAATAGACACATTTGTGGGAGGTTCGTACCGGCATATGTGGTGATAAAGGGCAATGGTTAATATCTGTAGGCCACGCCAATTATATTGCCACTAGTAGTTAGCAACAATTCAAATGTAATATATATATATATGTGTGTGTGTGTGTGTGTAAGGTATGGGATTATCGAAAGATTGAGTAGACAATACCGAATCTCGTACTGAAATTTCAAAATCGGTTTGATATTTCATCTCGAAAATTTCGAAAATTTTGGTTTGGGATCGGAATTTTTTTTAGGTTTGATTCGAGATTTTTCAGGAATTTTTTCCAGCCCTACTTATTTTTAAAAGCATGGACCTGTATACAACAACTTTTATAAAAGGTGCTTTTACAAAAAACAGATTAAGCCTTTTATGAATATTTTTAATGAATGTATACCCAATTAATTTAAAAAAAAAAAAAGAAGAAGAGATTATTTATCCTTCTACATACATTTTATTCTTAGAGAACAAAGTGACCATCACCACTTAGCATTACAACCACTAACCTTATATCACCACAGCCATTTCCACCGCCATCGTTGCCACCACTACTGCCACCACAATTGTCACCACCACCACCGTTACTGCCACCACCACTACAACTATAACCACAACTGCCACTACTAGTTCCAAAACAACTGCCATTACAACCACCATTGTTGTCATTACCATTGCCATAATTGTCACCGTCGCCGCCGCCGCCACTGCAACCACAATCAACACCATTGCCACCATGGTCCACAACCACCACCGCCTCTACCACCATTGCAACCTCTACACCCCAACTTCCACATCCCACTATTGGCACCACCACCATACCCTTACAATTGTTGTTGTCATTGCCATCATCATCGCCGATATTGTCGACCCTATCACTTACGACTGCAACTACCAGCATTACACAACTATCGTCATTACCACAACTATCATTGCCATCGGCAATACCTCTGTAATCGCCACCACTACCGTTGCCACCATTGCTACCTCTAAACCTTGACCACCACACCATATTATTAGCACCACTCCACCACCATTGTTGCTGCCATCACCACCACTACCTTCGACACCGTTGTTGTTGCCACTACCCCTACTACTGTATCTATTTTTGTCCTTATGTACAATTATATCACTTTTACATTGAAATTTACCAAACGTTTTTACACTGCTTTTCATACTCACAACACATTTAAAATACAATTTAGCAGCGCTCAACTGTTTTATTTTACAACTAAGTATTTTAAAGCTCAGCAATCCCAAATTGAGTCGTAAATACATGTGCCATTGATAAGTCTTATTCACTCACATATTTTTCTTTCACGGATGAATTGTTGAGATTTAGTTAAATCTCAATTAGTTAAATACATTAAACCAAAATTAGTTAAATACATTAAACCAAAATTAGTTAAACCTCATTGGATCACCTATAAAGAAAAATTGTGCATTTTCACAGATTAATAATACGATGGATAGAGTCACTTAGGACTACTCTAGTTGTATTCATATTTATTTGTAAGTGAGAGGTTTTAGATTTGAATCTCGCTAAATGAGAATTTGAACCACATTATTGCTAGCCCACTATAAGGCTAAGTCCACACCCCTCCCCCTTAATGTAGATAATATTGTTAGTTTTTTTTTTCTTTTTTTTTTGGGGAGGCAAGAGATAATATTGTTAGTTAAAAAAAAGGGTAAATGACATTTTACCCCCTCAGGTTTGTGGTCAATTGCAACCTCATACAACATCTTTAAAACATTTCAATTTCATACATTTACTTCTTATTTTATATCAATTTCATACATCTGTTAGAAAATCCGTTAAGTAAACCGTTAAGTGATGATGTGGCAAATATAGGATCCACATTTGTACTAACGTGGTTGCCAAATTTGTGCCACGTGGCAATTTTTTTTTTTTATGCATTTAAAATATAATAATTTACCCTAATTAAAAATAAAAAATAAAAATTGAAACCCATCTTCCCCCTAACCAAAAAATCCACCCCATCCCTCTGTCTCCCGCATAGACTTGGCAGTTTTTGACACGACACGAAAACGACACGAAAATAACGGGTTTCGGGTCAACACGATAACTTATCGGGTCACTATCGGGTGACCCGTTAAGAACCCGTTAATAACGGGTTCTTAACAGGTATACACGCGGGTAACACGTGGGTAACCTGTTTCGACCCGTTAAGAAAAAAATTATTTTAATAATTTTAAAGTTTAATTACTAAAAGATTTATTATAAATACAATAGTCATATTAATATATACAATATATTCTATATTAAATATATAGTTTTGTATTATCGTTCTATATAAATTATAAAAAAAATAAAAAAATAGTTTTAGTCATTATTTATTTTTATTATGAGAGTTCCTTATTATCATTACTATGATAAATTTTACATAACATATTCTTGTCCAAAATTAAAATATACCAGTATAGTATTTGTATATGCAAGAACTAAGAAGACATACATACAAGTATGAAAAATGTGAAAGAATATATAAACACTTGTGATTTATCATTATTCCTCTACGAATAGATAATTGTTACACTTATATTATCGTTTAGATTTTTAAAATGCTTCAAACCCTCATGAATAATGTTTTTTATTTGAGGGCAAAATTAATAATAATTATTGTAGAAGTGTAAAAAATGTAAAAATATATATATACAATCACTCATATATAAAAAAATGTAAATGCTTTAAATTAAAGATCAAATTTATTCATTACATTCTTATAGGGTCGAAGAGTATATATGTACAAAATCATCAAAATCGAAGCTAAAATAACCGTTAAATTGTAATTTTTCGTTTATAACCGTCGAAAACTTTTGTTCCGTTACGTAATCTCTGAATGTTTGTTTTTTACGACTTTTTAAGTTTGCAATCTCGGAATGTGTACAAATAAGTTTGACGGTTGGATTGTTGAAAAAAGTTTCGTAGAATGCATATTGCGTCAAAACGGTATATTAAACAAACACTTAGAGTTAATATTATACTTCTATCAAGTATAAAATAAGTTTTTGTGATATTCACTAGTGTAAATACTTTAAATTAAAGATCAAATTTATTCATTACATTCTTATAGGGTCGAGGAGTGTATCTGTAAAAAATCATCAAAATCGGAGCTAAAATAACCGTTAAATTGTGATTTTTCGTTTATAATCGTCGAAAACTTTTGTTCCATTACGTAATCTCTAAATGTTTGTTTTTTACGATTTTTTACATATGCGATCTTGGAATGTGTACAAATAAGTTTGACGGTTGGATCGTTGAAATTGTTTTTGTAGAATCCATATTGCGTCAAAATGATAGATTAAACAAACACTTGGAGTTAATATTATCCTTTTATTAAGTATAAAATAAGTTTTTGTGGTATCCACTAGTGTAAATACTTTAAATTAAAGATCAAATTTATTCATTACATTCTTATAGGGTCGAGGAGTGTATCTGTAAAAATTCATCAAAATCGGAGCTAAAATAACCGTTAAATTGTGATTTTTCATTTATAACCGTCGAAAACTTTTGTACTGTTACGTAATCTCTGAATGTTTGTTTTTTATGATTTTTTACGTATGCGATCTCGGAATGTGTACAAATAAGTTTGACGGTTGGATCGTTGAAAAAAATTTGTAGAATGCATATTGCATCAAAACAGTAAATTAAACAAACACTTAGAGTTAATATTATACTTCTATTAAGTATAAAATAAGTTTTTGTGGTATCCACTAGTGTAAATACTTTAAATTAAAGATCAAATTTATTCATTACATTCTTATAGGTCGAGGAGTCTATCTGTAAAAAAGTATCAAAATCGGAGATAAAATAACCGTTAAATTGTGATTTTTCGTTTATAACCGTCGAAAACTTTTGTTCCATTACGTAATCTCTGAATGTTTGTTTTTTACGATTTTTTACGTATGCGATCTCGGAATGTGTACAAATAAGTTTGACGGTTAGATCGTTGAAAAAAAATTCGTAGAATGCATATTGTGTCAAAACGGTAGATTAAACAAACACTTAGAGTTAATATTATACTTCTATTAAGTATAAAATAAGTTTTTGTGGTATCCACTATTGTAAATACTTTAAATTAAAGATCAAATTTATTCATTACATTCTTATAGGATCGAGGAGTGTATCTGTAAAAATTTATCAAAATCGGAGCTAAAATAACCGTTAAATTGTGATTTTTCATTTATAACCGTCGAAAACTTTTGTTCTGTTACGTAATCTCTGAATGTTTGTTTTTTTATGATTTTTTACGTATGCAATCTTGGAATGTGTACAAATAAGTTTGACGATTGGATCGTTGAAAAAAGTTTTTGGACCGCCAGCAATAGATAATTTTGTAGTAGTGAAACCTTAAATTTATTTAACCGTCGATTGTTGTTTACGCTTTATTCTTCTTACTGAATTTCATTTTTAAAATTTTATTTTTTGAAAACATGATCATCTGGCGGATGTAAGAAGATGATATCACGTTTCGATATTTACGGTTAACTGAAATATGAGTCAATGTCATATAATTTATAGAAACTTTATAAACATCAAGCAATATTTTCACTAACCGTAAAACTCTAAATATAATATCAACGATCCAAACCGTTCATCTACCTGCACCCTCTAATAGATCATGTTTTCAAAAAAGAAAATCTAAAAAAACGAAATTTGATGAGAACAATGAAGTATAAATGTAAACAACAATCAACGGTTAAATTTTGATCTATGAATTATATGATTATAGTGGCGAATTTCGAAGTTAAGCTCTTCATGAAAGTTATAAAGCTTGTCATTACGAGTGTTTATATATTTTTTTCTATATTTGTTTACACTTCTACATTAATTAAAAAACTATTAAAAACTTTAGGTAAGCGAAAATATACTTAAAACAAAATTGTGTTTTTATGTTTTGGATGTGATAATATGGAATGTATATACTTATTTAGTATTATGTTTTTCATTTGATTATTTATTGGTTTAAAATATATTTTCCTTAACAGGTAACGGGTCGGGTCATATTACCTGTTAATATTATCGGGTCGATTTCGGGTCGGGTCATTTTACCCGTTTATTTTAACGGGTGTTACACGACACGGCCCGTTAAGATATCAGGTATGACACGAAAACGACACGAACACGGAAAACACGACACGAATGCCAAGTCTATCCCGCATAAGCCGGTGCCTGTACTCAGGCGCTGCCCCTGAGACCACCTATCACGGTGCCTCGCTTTACAGCCCACGCTTGGGGTCCACGCCCAATTTCGCCGTCAAGGATCCCAAGGATCCCAAGGATCGCAGCGTGCAGTGGGTCTTCCTGGGCTCGTCGGGCGTCAGAAAAGGCACATACGCCAGCCGGCTCTTGAATCTTCTCGGTGTTCCTCACATCACCACCGAAGATCTCGTCCATGAAGAGCTCATTTCCTCCGGCCCTCTCTCTCAAGTGGTTTTTGAATCTTCCGATTGCTTTTTTTTTTCTTGATAGATATGCATTTTATTGGGTTTTGATTGTCTACGATTGTTTTATGGTGTTGCGGGGGAGGTGGAGGTGGGGGTGGGGTGGATTTTTTGGATGGGAGGGGAGGTGAAGATAGTGGAGGAGAGGGAGAAGGTGGGTCAAAGGAAGATGGGTTTCTGTTTTTTTTTTTTTTTTAATTAGGGTAAATTATTATATTTTAAATACATGGTAAATTTTTTTTTTTGCCATGTGGTACAAATTTGATAGCCACATCAGCACAAATATGAATCTCATATTTGTCACGTCATCACTTAACGAATTTTCTAACAAATATATGAAATTGAAATAAAATAATAAGTAAATGTATGAAGTTGAAATATTTTAAAAATGTTTTATGGGGTTGCAATCGATACCAAACCTGAAAGGCTAAAATGAAATTTACTCAAAAAAAAAATTACGATGGTTAGAGCTGGTTAGAGCCAACCAGATTTGGCCCAAAATAAAAGACTAATAACAAAATTAAAGTATAGTCCAAGAAGAAAAGGGAAAATAGAGTATCTAAACATAAAAAACAAAACATGTAAACTACGAGTGGTGACAAGTCCAACAGAGACACAGACTCCCAGAGAGAGAGATGGCGTGGTGACTCCCAGAGAGAGAGATGGCGTGGTGTGCGGCGAGGAGCTTTCAGATGCCGGTGGTCGACATGGGCGCATTGCGCACCCGTGCTCCGTTAGCCGCCATCGCGGGCTTTGCCTCGGTAGCTGGCTCCACTTTCTGGCGATCTTTGGCTTCATCGAAGCCCTCCTCTCGCTTCGCTTGCTCAGCCATTTCCACCGACGCTCGTAAATTCCAATTTTTTAATCTCTCTCCATTATTTTAATTTAATTGGATTTCCCATTTACCTTTGGTTGGTTACTTGGATTAGAAATCCGGTTCCTCTGTTTGGTTGCATAATAGGAATCCCTTTTGATCAATTCTGGATAAAGGTCTGTACTTTGCGTGTGAATTTAACACGGGCAGTTTTTGTATGGTTGGATTTTAGGAATTAAGGAAGCTGTTCACACAGACAAGGCTCCGGCTGCATTGGGACCGTATTCTCAGGCAATCAAAGTCGACAACTTTGTTCACGTGTCCGGTTGTCTTGGTCTGATTCCTGAGGTTTGTGTCTTGGATTTTTGTTTTTGTTTTTACCACTTTAATCCATTAATGTTGGTACGAAGTGGATGATATGAACTTATGATGTGTGTTTAAATGCAGACAGGGCAGGTATTGTTGATGCTCTCATGTGTTGGCTATACTTCATACTTGTGTAGTTAATTTGGATTTGAGATGGTCATATGTTAATCGGTTTTGTGATTTTATTTTTTACGCTTTTGGTTGGTGAAATGTCCTTGATCTTGAACTGTTTTGTTGTCAAAGCTATAACCTTCGAAACTGATAACCTTTGCTATGAGTTAGAAGTAAGTGACAGTCGATTGAAATCAGTACTGTTTGAGATTTTGGCGGTTGCAGGATCTTAAATTATCGAGAATCCTGTTTCGTATCTTTGCAAAAATGATGATGACACTAATCCAAGTGTTCAAGAGATTACTAAATAGGGGTTAATGTTACTGCAATTAGATGTTTACTATAGAACTTAAATTATATCTCTTTAAGATATGTAATCCAATTCGCCAATTAGTAATCTCCGACACTATATCATAAAGTAGAGTAATCTTGCAAATCTTCATCAAGGAGAAGTTGAATTTGTTAAAATAGTTGTTGGTTTTTAGAGTTGTTGTCTTTGCAAAAGTGTATAGTTGATAGCATTGTTGTGTGACTACTTTTGTAAGATTTGGGCTAACGAAACTATTGCAGGTTCTGAAAAATATGGGGGAAGTACTGAAAGCAAGCGAGGCCAGCTATTCCTCTGTGGTTGAAACGACTATTCTGTACGGATTGGCTTTCTTTTTTTTTTTTTTTTTTTTTTGAATCTCTTTGCACAATCTTGATTGGAGACTCTAGTGTTGGAGAGGAAATTAATTGTCTCTTATGTCCATATAGGTTGGCTGATTGGAATGACTTCAAGAAAGTCAATGAAATCTATGCTAAATGTGAGTTTTATTGAGAGAGAAATTTGACATTTGAGATTGAATTCTTAAATACGCTGTTTGTTTTCTATCTGTCCAAAACTGTGAGGCATAAGGGTATTTGAGATATCGATGGGACTTCCAGGTAGATAGAATGGAGCTGACTTTAGCTCTTCAATGTTCTGTTTATTTGAGCTAATCTCATTTAGCACAATTTGACGCTCAAATTACTGTTAAAGTTTGTAGAAACAGATTTGGCTCTGCTTAATTTTTAGTACAAATTGCTTGAAGCGTGATGAGTGGTTGAATCTTGTTCTCTTCCTGAAGGGGATGTCAATTTCCTTTAACTCTGCTCCTTCCTGGAACACACAATCCTTTATTTTGTTCAACTGGTCCATGACTCTTTTGATTCAATAAGTTATGTGCAACACTGTGGTGACAACCATTTACTTGTTCATTTTAACTTGACTTATGTTATATGGTTTTGTGTTGCAGATTTTCCATCTCCAGCCCCAGCACGTTCAATATTTCAGATAGCAGCGCTGCCATTGGATGCCAAGATTGAAACTGGGTGCATTGCGGCACTGTAACCTCCTAATATACAGCTTCTTCTCAGCAACTTAGATAATAATATAAGAGGTGAAATCTTTGTGTTGGGTTTCACATTTTAATTTCCTCCCTGGCCTCCTGCTTTTTGATGTTATTGTAACATCGTTTTTGTATCTAAAAACTAAAGATCGAGACCAGCAACGTTATTGAAATTGAACTTTCCCTGCTTTTCCTTACTGCTTTTCCTTATGAAGTCGAGGAATTATATTTGTGTTTATATTTCACTTTGTGTTTATATTTTGTTAGAGGAATGTGAAGTGCTCTTTCTCAGATTTTTAACCCAGACAATAATCAAAGAAACAAGAAGAAAATTGAAATTTGAAAGGGCCAAATTGATAGCACAGAAGTTGGATTGATGCTGTTTCTAGAGGAGAAATCAGGAACATTGTGACCCTTGCTTCTCCTGAGTGATTGCAATGCCAAGTCGGGGCGAGGACTTTAAACCAAGCACTTGTTGGGAGGCAACTCAACCAGGTTCATTCGTTCCTTTCCTTGTTTATTAGTTTTGCATTTTATTCCTTCCTTGCCCATACTACTCATTGTGCATCTTTTTGTTGTGATTTTACATTGAGGACAATGTTAGGTTTAGGTTTGGGGGGAGAGAATAGTTTTTTTTTGTTAGTTTGGTTGATTCATTTGAATTTTTGTTTTTAAGGTCAACAATTAAGGTTTTTATGTTCCAAGTTTAATGATATTGATTTCTTCACCCACTTGATGATTTGAACATGTTTAGTTTGTCATTTCAAATGTGTTTGGAGTGGTTTTGTTGTTATATGCCAAATAAATTGCAAAATTGCGCCAAAAATTTGATGCGAAAATAAGTTAACGCACACAAATTAAACCCTATTTGTGACAATTGTAGTAATGATGTAAGTAGGGATCGTTCTAGGCCGGGGATTAACTAGGGATGCTAACCAAAGTAAAATTAAATTAACAACATAAAAACAAAATTTAAAACACTAAACTAAACTCAAAACACTTAACTAGAATAACTTAAAATAAAACTAACAAATAATCTAAAACAAATCAAAAGACTCAAAATAATTCAAGACTCAAGAAAACACAAACTAAATTGATTTCTGACAAATCTAACACTTTAAAATAAATGGGGGATTGATTTTTGACGAAATTGAATTTAAAACAGAAACTTAAAAACAAACTTCAAAGAAAATATATTTTATAGAATTAAAATGATGAGATGTTAGTTAGAGGGTTCCTTATCCACACATGAATATATGCATACAATTTGATTCCCAGTTATGATTTCAACAAACGAATAAATGACAACGCTCCAAGTTAATTAGGTCCGCTTAAATTAACCTTCAGATTTTCCACAAGTTATTGGGTTGGATGATTGCATACGACAACCCAAAACATTTCCTACAAGTTCCCTACATGAATTGCATAATAGAGATACACGCAAGAATCATTAAGTTCTATGAAAATCATAAACATCGACTAGGCATTCATAACTATGGAATACGCATGTTAATCCAACCTAGGGTTTACTAAACACAATCGTGACTAGCGATTTTTACTACTCATGAATATAAGTTCATAACGATTAGGTGAAATTCCCTTATATCCTAGCATCAAGTCTAAGCATGCAAATTAAGTGTCGACCCTCAACCCACATACATAAACAAGTTCTTAATCAACACAGAAAAGTAAACCACATCCAACATTCATAAATTCATAACTGGAGTAAATCAAATTATAATAAACAAATATTCATGGCTTCAAATTCACCTCTAACTAAATAGAAATTAATTACACATGTTTAATATAATTGAAAAGCAAATTAAATTAAACATGAGTTTAAGAAAAATAAAACCAAATGAGGAGCTGCTCCTCTGTGCTTAAGCTCTCTGCTGTGCTTCTGACTTCCTTGCTCTCTCACGTTTCTGCCCGTCAATCCTGCACAGACCTGCTGTCCTGCGAGCTCCTGTCTCACACGCTGCCTTCCTGCGTCTCTCTGTCGCTGCGTTTGCTCTGTCCGTCTTTCCTTCTTCGTTTTTCTCACTGCCCGCGCGCTTGCCAGCTGTCCTCCCTCACGTCTCGCCCTGCTCTCGCAACTTCTCCTCTTTTCTTTGCTGCCCGTCTCTCATCTCGAGCTGCAAAGGCAGCTTGCCTTCCCCTCACCTGCCTTGCTCCACGCCTGCCTCGCCAGTTGCTTTCTCTCTGTCAGCTGCCAAAGGCAGCTTGCAGCTTGCTGTCTGTTTCTTCCTCTCCCCGAGGCCTTCTCCTCCTGCCTGACCGTCATTTTCTAGCTGCCTCCGGTCCGCAGCTTCTTCTTTCCGTCCCCCTCTGTCTGTCCCGAGTCTCCCTTCTCTGTCTGCTCTCCCGCGTTTTTGTCGTCAGCTGCTCCCCGTCTTTCTAGTCTGTTTATTTCTTCCCACTAGCAGCATGTGCTGCCTTTCTTTTATTTTCTGCCAAAACGTTTTCTTAAGTTACAACAATAAAATAAGTGAGCAAGGTAGAAATGACGAATTTATTACTTAAAATCACACTTGTGCTATTTTTATTTTCTTAGCTAGATAAATTCGATAAAACACAAAAACAAAGTAAATAACTCAAAAATATAAGAAACTAACTAAGAAAAGACGAGAGAATTTGATGTAAAATATGTATAAATATGAGCTTATCAAATACCCCCACACTTAGCTTTTGCTAGTCCTCGAGCAAAACAGAAAAAACTGAAAAAGTAATAACATGAAAATTATTAGCTTCCCCTTATGTGACCCTCATAGAATTTCATTTGAGAACACAAATCATCAAGAACCATAGCTAACACCAAACAAGCTAATCCAAGTTCATTTTCCTTATTCAAATATTAGCAGTAATCTTTAAATCATCCTTGAAGTGTAGTGTGTGAGATAGCCATGCTAATGCAATTTCAAATTTTTATTTTTAAAATCACCATATGCAAACTAGCGACTTTCTCACTGGAAATACACTTAATCACACATGTGTTTAGTCTTAATGTATTTCGCTCAAAGAAACAAATGTGAAAGTTCTACCATAAGCTTGCATAAAGATCACTTCTCCACAATCATAATTGCAAAACTGAAATCAAGAGGACTTTTATTGGACGTAATGAGGTTTAGGGCGAGGGTTATTGAAACGAAAGAATAGGTAAACACAAGTTCCAAGCTACATTACAAGCAATTCTTTTGTTTACATTTATAAGAACTCAAGTTTTCCAGCTATTCTTCAAGTCACCTCCAACCACAACCTTAAACTGAAACTTTAAACACTTTTTATTTTCATCGTAAACAAACTTTCTTTCTTTCTTGTTTTTTTTTTTTTTTTTTTTTTTTTCAAGCAGAAACAAATATGAAAAACCCCCACACTTATTCTTTTGCCAAACACCTTCAAAGTACTTCACAAACATTTCTCATAAGACAATCTCGCATTGCTCGCTTGGAAAGGGTAAGGAAAAAAAAAATATTTCAGGCATAAGGGTAGACATATCTGGTGATAAGAAATAAAAGGCTCACAAATACGGCTCAAATTGGCGATCTAATGATATCATTTTTCTTTGGGAAACAAGGTTATTTGGGCCATGGTGGTAAACCTAATGTCTCTATCATTTTCAAGTTCATGCAATCAATGACAAATATTTCGAAAGATCGTTATGCAAGTTCTAGAGAAGTATCTCACATAAGTTCATCACACATGAAAGAATAAGAGTATGAAAAATGCACACACTTTCAATAGGCTCAAAAACTCACATAGGATGTATATGGTCACTAAATTCACATATGGAGCTTTAAATCATGCTTTAGTTTCACATCAACAAGGCTATGTGCGTTTAGTTTTTCAAAGATAATCAAATATGTACAAAACTAACACGAGAATTAAGAATTTCACACAACACATGTTAACTAAGTTCTTGATCATCATGGTTCAAATTTTATCCAATTATATCATTGGGTCGGGAAACTAACAAAAATCTAATTCAAAACAATAAGGAAAACAAGGAAATATTTTTGAATTTTTTAAATTTTCCGATTTTTTTTTTCCTTTTTAAAACAATTTAATTAAGAAAATACAAAGCAATAACATGGAAACAAATGAAACCAGTTCAAAGTCGAAGGTACAAAAATTTTCAATTTGGTCATTTTTATACTATTTACCCCTGCACTTAAACTAGACATTGTCCCCAATGTCAGAAAATATAATAAAATGCAAATAAAAATAAAATAAATAAATATAAAGAAACAAAATAAAGCAATAGGATTGAAAACTTCCCTAATTTGCAGTAAAATCAAGCGATGACCCCCCAAGCTAAAATTCTGCAATCAACTTCAAGGGTGGAAATAACCAAAAGTTTCTGCAAAGAAAAGAAATAATTCAGTTAAGTAACACAAGAAAATGTAGAAAATACAAACGAAAAATTGAAAATCACGATAAAAGACAATGAATAGAACTAATAAGTGATCATTGGTCGTGCTCGTTGACTTTCCACAGCTTTGAACTCGAACTGGCCTAGGGAACTTCTTAGCAAGGAAAAGGAGACTTGATTGGTGGTGGTGATTTGATGTCCTTGTACAGCGAGGCTGTGCTCTTTGGCGACTGATGCGTCCATATGTTGTTGAAGCTTCTCGAGCTCTTGGTTTCAACTCGGACTCCTTCTGCCGGGTTGATTGAGTCTGCATGCTGCATTCTTCTCTGCTTGTTTCTTCTGCACGGCAGGTAGGCACGAGGTAGAGGTGGTGGTCTGTTTCTTTGTTCAATATGTCCAAGTGCCGACCGATTGCTTTCTTTCTCCTTGCCTCGCAGGCAAGAGCAAGGGTAAAGGAAAAACATGTCATGAGATATCTTTGCATTTGACTCTGATGATATGAGATACTTTTGCTTTTGAAGAAGTATCGTTCCACAGGTTTATTCTTGAACTGGGCTGGGGAACTTCTTAGCAAGGAAAATGAGACTTGATCTTGATGATGAATCAGCACGTTGTCTCCACATGCTTCAAGTTATCATTTTCACTTGCCTTATCTGTTCTCCAGGCAGATGTGGCGTCTTCTTCGGAAGTACATCAGCAGTTGAAGATGAGCACTCGAGAGCAATGCTAGGTAAGCAATCAGGAAGGATTTCCAGGCAGTCGGTTCTTAGATCGGAAGATTGACACCAAGTGCTGGCTGATTGCTCGCTTTCTCCTTGTCACAAAGACAAGGAAAAGGACAGGGAGAAAACATGATATGAGATACTCTTGCTTTCAACCTTCATGATATGAAATACTCTAGCTCTTGATGACTTGTTTGCAAAGGTATCCCAGGGAATGAGAAACACAGAGTAACTCGAGAGGCTTCGTTGGGAATGCATTTTCGAAGATGAAGAAGTGTTTAGGGGGTTTGCCTTTGCAATGGATGGCGAAGGTAGACGTTTATAGGAATGATTCTTCACAACCGAAACTGTTCCTTTACCCCTGTCGGCAGCCGGTGGATGGATGAACAGTACAAGTTACGCGCTTTCTGACAAAGCTGCCCGTAATTTCCGCAAAGCTGACAGTGCTCGTGACGCTTGCCTCGTGATTCCTGACCGCTCCGTCTTTTGAGAGAGGCGCCCGACTTTTGAGAACGGCATCCGACTTTTGAGACGGAGTCCGTCTTTTGAGAAAGGAACCCGGCTCTTTGATTTGTGAGATTTGCCTTTTCGACTTCTGAGGAGCGCCTCTATGATTTCTTCTTTTTATAGAGGCGCTAATTTTGTTCCACAACACACTTGAGCTCCCTCCTGTAAACACTCCCTCCGAGTACTTTTTTAATCTTGATCAGTTCGACCTCTTCTTTTTCTTCACATCTTCAAATATGTCTTGCCCTTCTGACCGTCGCCTTAACTTGAATGTTGGGGAAGATATTGATATGTCTTCTCCAACCAACATTTGGCAGCCGTCCTTCATATCCCCAAATGGTCCTCTTACAGTTGGGGATTCCATGATGATGAATGAAACAACCGCATCGGTGGTGACCAGAAATCTGCTCACTCCTAGAGACACTAGGATACTTTCTAGGCGGTTCGACGAACTGGCTGTTCAGGACTCTCAGGCCTACAGCGTCCGATGTGCAGGCTCAGTATCAAACATGGGCCAGCGTCTTCTTGCACGAACTCGTCAGGTTGAGTCGTTGATGGCTGAAGTGGCTAGTCTTCGGCAAGAGGTCAGAGTGCTTAGGCATGAGAATAAGGAGTTGCACATGCTCGCAACTAATTACTCAACAAGCATGAAGAGGAAGCTTGATCAGCTGCAGGAGTCCGAAGTGCGGATTCATAGTGATCATCAACGGTTTATGACGTTACTCCCGAGGTTTATGTTGCATTCGTCCTCGGGAGCTGCACCAAGTATTGAGGCTTCGAATGATCCAACTCTGGCACTTCGTCTTTCTGGGGCTCCGTCGACGTCCGAGACACCACCTACCAACGACCAATGAAAGCTATTAGTTCACATTATTGTCAAATATTTATGCTTTTAAGTTTATTTAATTATATATATAAATATAAGTATTTTTGTTTTTTTTTTTTTATTTTTTTTTTTTATTTTTTAAATTATGTGATGTTAAATAAGTAAATCAAAGTAAAAAGATTATGTTTAACTTTCTAAGCAAAAATCACAACTAAATAAACAAAACAAAATGAAAGCAGTAAAGAGAAGGGATTAGGAATGCAAATCTGATTGTGGGTGATTCTTAGACCTCCCTTCATTATTCAAATGCATGGGCTTATCCTTGAACGGACGGTGGTACTTGAAATGATCCGACAACGGTCTAAGTTCTAATGACGGTGCCTGAATCATCAAAATTAGATTGTTAGTATAACATAAAATTAAAAATGGAGAAGATGGCTTACTTTCTTGTTCAAACTCAATCACAAACACCACGTCTTTGAACGTTTCAGGGACTTTGAACTTGGCCAAATTTATTATAATGGTTGTGGCTTGTCCCGTGTCATCAGTCTCAACTTCTTTGGGCTTGATTGTCTCATGCACAGCCTCTTTGATATGTTCAACATATTCTCCGGCCACCTCCTTTTCTGGAATCCCTCTTCTTGGTGTGCAAGGTTCTTTGAATGATTCAACATTATCGGGAACATAATCAACTTAGCTACCTAAATTAATTTTGGATGTTTTTCAAGTTAATTTGATGATGCCAACATGTTTAGAATGTTTAATATGATGTGTTGGAATAGGTTTGGGACGGAAATTCAACCTACATTGTGAATTGGGACGTTTAGAAGCTTAAAAAGTGAAAATAAATTTGTAAATTTGCAAATTTGCTGCATAATTTCTGTCATAAAAGAGCTTTAGTGACGATCTTCAAAGATTTTCTCTGTCACAAAAGGCCTGTTCATACTTTTAGCGACGGTTTCTGGGAATTATTTTTGTCACTAAAAGTCAGTTTTGCTTATTTTTGCAGATTTTTATCCTATGTTGAAGGCAATAATTTTTGCTCGGAGTTCATTATTTGTAAAGCCATTCCTTCTTCCATGATGCCCAAAAATAGGTGTATTCTCTTTCTATTCTCTCACTTTCTTCCATGCTTATATTTATACATCTTTATGTGATGAATTGAGTTGCTAAAATTTAAAGGATGAGGTAGGAATTAAAATTTTGGGATTGGGTGTTAGAATTTGTTGGAAACAATAAGAGCTTGGAAGCATAAGTTGTTAAGGTTATCACTTTAACCTATTAATGGCGATGTATATGTCTTGCTAAGAATTCTTCCTTTGCTAAAGGGTTGCCTAGAAGGTTTTTGCATCACATTCTTTTTACCATTCATTTTGCCATGTCTCAAGTACTTTGGTGGACAAATTGTCCATGTTTGGATGATGTGGAGAAATAGTGGAGACTACCCATGTGAGTTGTTGAGCCTATGCTTTTCTTGAGAGGGTTAATTTGTTTCTACTCTTAAAACACTTTTCAATTTCTTTCTTTAATTTTTATGATCTCTTTAACATTAATTTGCATTGGGTACTAAAGAACTTTAATATATGTTGGGTATTTTTGTCATTGGGTTAGACGGAACTATAAAAACGATGTTAGGCTGTGTGTTTTCCACTACTAAAAGGCCTATTTCCTACCCTTTTGTTTCAAAGACCTAACGGATTTATAGGGAAGTCTAGCTTATTTGGTGAAGGTTGATACCTATGTTCTTAGTATTTGATTCCTTTCCATGAGATCTATTTTCATAAATTGCTGTTTTTCAATGTTGATCATATGTGATTATATATTGATTCCCTTTGCGTAAACTCATCACATATGCTTGTTTAAGAGAGAAAGCCTAGGTTCTGTGAGAAAATGGAGTGATATCTAGTGAGGCTTAGAGTCGAAGCGAATTTGTACACACGCCAAGTGTGGATGTTTTTAAGCCCGAGTGCTTGGGATGTTGGCTACGTACTTTCCATTGTGATGCATTGACTTATAAGGGCATAACTTTAGTTTTGGAAGTGTGATTGGCATGCATTGGTTTTCATTAATCGATGGAACTGATAACTGTAACACCTTTGCTTTTCAGTCCTTTTGCTAGGACTAGGGTGTACTCTCATCATGAACTTCTAATTCTTGTTATTTTATATTGATCTCGGTTGTTTTCCATGTTGAGTAATTGTTATTGTGCTTTATCGTTATCAAATAACTGGCCATTATTTGTGTGAATAACTAAATTGTGACTGACAGGTTGAGTTTAGTAGACTGCTTCTCATAACAATTACCATGAATTACATAATTGAGTAGACATACTGGTTATGATTTTTGTAGTATTGGGAAATTATCCATTTAGCGTAAAGGGTTTTGAACGACACTCTATTTATCACTATATTACTTGGACGATATTGTACACTTGCAATTATCAACAGAATTCAAAATTAAAATGATCGAAGCAAACTTGACGGAGGAAAGAGCAAAATTAGAAAAACCACACCTTAACTAAAGGGAAATCTCTTAGAATCTTGTATGTAACAAGTACGGATAATGGACAGGTAGATATAAGAAACAGTGAGAGAGAAATAAAATAATGACATGCATAAAAAAGAAAACCCACTTTCAGAGAGAGAAGTTGCAACAGCCAGTGAGAGTTCATCAGAAAAACAATTATATATATATAATAAACAAAACAATCACCAATTGTTTTACCCAGTGGATAAACACATTAGTTTTGGACAAAAAAATGATAAACTTTCGAAAGGGCAAAATGGCCACAGAAAAACAACACTGTTAATGAACACCGGGTTTTTGGAAACAACGGAATGGGGTTTTAGTAGAACCCAGAAGGACAACGAACACCGGGGGTTTTAGTAGAACCCAGAAGGACAACGAACACCGGGTTTTTTTTCACCCAGGACAACGGAAGGTAGAACCCAAAAGACAACTTTTAGGAACACCGGGTTTTTGTTTCTATAGGAACACCCGACCGGGTTTTTGTTTCTTAACCTATAAAGGAAAGAACCCAAAAGACAACTTTTAGGAACACCGGGTTTACCCATAAGAGCAACTCCACCCATGGAGCCCTCCCCCTGGCAATCCACTATTGAATCCACCCTTTTGAACAGTAACTGCCTTAAATGAATAGTAACTGACATTAATGAACAGTAATTGCCATTTGCATCTCCACCCTTGGAGCCCTCTCCCCTGGCAATAGGCAATAAAATATTAGTTTTTTTTGTTTGTTTAAATAATACAAAATAAAATTATTTGTAATTTCGGATAAGATTTTTTAAATCGTTCTCGTTGCGTCACGTGTCATTTTATAAAAAAAACAATTATTTTTAGCGATGGATTTCGATAAGATTTTGGAGGCAGTGGCATCTTTTGATACATGGATATGGCACGCATTTTTCGGGGTTCCGGGGGCTCAAAATGATCTCAACGTCCTTGCCCAATCCCCAGTGTTCAACGACGTCCTGCAAGGAAAGGCACCAAAAGTCACGTACGTCGTCAACGGACGTAGGTACGAAGGGGCATACTACCTAGCTGACGGCATTTACCCACGGTGGGAAACATTTGTCAAAACAGTGCCACGTCCGCGAAGTGCAAAGGAAAAACACTTTGCAACCTGTCAAGAGGGGTGCAGGAAGGATGTGGAGCGTTGTTTTGGTATCCTTCAAGCTCGTTGGGCGATCGTCAGGGGTGCTGCCAGAATGTTCGATGTAGAGTCACTTCGATCCATCATGATGACTTGCGTCATTCTTCACAACATGATTGTGGAAGATGAGTTCGATTATCATGCGGTTGATGAATATGAGCCAGAGGCAGACACAATGAACAATTCAAGAACACGGATATATTTTGCGCATGATGCCACCGAAGAACCCGTGCAACACGAGTACCCTATTCCTCACCACTTAACCAATCTGTGGTGCTAGGATCATCTTGTCTTGTTGTGCTAGGACCATCTTGTCTTGATCTCGCTTCTCTTGCACGCCTCCTTTGCACCACATCTCGCTTCTCCGACTGCCAAAAATATTTAGAATTTGGAGACATCCCTTCTAAACGCGTGTTCATAATGTCACGATCTCGTTGTGCAATTCTTTCTTCTCTAAGCAACTCCCTTTCTTGCCTAAGTAGCTCTCTTTCCCTCTGTTCAGCTTGAAATGCTTGTTCAATAGCTGCAGCTTTTGCCTCATCTCTAGCCTTGTCAGCTTCATATTTCGCCAATTCCCGCGCCAACGTCAATTCACCTTGACGAGCAAGTTCTTGCACGTACTTTCCATAATCATTCTTGGAAGCACTCCCTTTCCTCTTTGAAGCCTTCTTACCTAGAGGCCTAATTGGATAACGGGTCGACCCCGACGCTTGTTCAGGAATGGGCGTTTCAGGCACTTATTCTCCATCTTCTTCATCAACATGGGGGCCATGATCGGGTGTAGAGTGTGGAGGGGTGCTGTGTAGAGGGATACTATTCATGCATACTTCTGGACCAACAGGCACAACTTTGAATTTAGGACAATCTTTAACAATATTCCAACATTCCCACCGGGTGAATGATTTGTTTCTTGATTTGATTTTGGCACCATACCATGCTTGTGCTTGAAGTTGCTACAAATGATCAATAATGAAATTATTAGGTAACAAATAAATAATACAAACAAATGAATAATAATGAAATTATTAGGTAACAATTAAATAATACAAACAAATAATAATAATGAAATTATTAGGTCACAAATAAATAATACAAACAAATAATAATAATGAAATTATTAGGTCACAAATAAATAATACAAACAAATGAATAATAATGAAATTATTAGGTAACAATTAAATAATACAAACAAATAATAATAATGAAATTATTAGGTCACAAATAAATAATACAAACAAATAATAATAATGAAATTATTAGGTCACAAATAAATAATACAAACAAATAATAATAATGAAATTAGGTCACAAATAAATATTGCAAACAAAGAAATAATACAAACAATTAGGTAACAAATAAATGAAACAAACAAATAATTATAATCAAATTAGGTAACAAAATAATAATACAAACAAATAATTATAATATATTTTTACCTCATCCGCATAATTTGCCCCACTTCGAACATTATTACTAGCTTGTGTCAAGGCATCTCTCCACGTAGTAAAGGAATGACTAAGTATTTTCCAACGACTGGATATCGATTCTTTGGTTCTTTTCCCACTCATTTGCTCAACAAATTTGGTATGAATTAAACTCCACATTTCTCGCAATTGCATCTCATTACCCGTAAGGGAATTATGAGTAACTTCAACCCAGCTAGTGCACAACGCAACATCTTCAAGAAGCGACCAATTCAAACCTGCATCAGTAGCCATTTTGTGGAAAAAAATTGGATTGAAACTTTGAGAGAAAGATAGGAATTTAATTGAAAGTAGTTGAGAAAATATGAAATTGTGGTGTAATGTAGATGGAGAAGAAGTGGTATTTATAGAAAAGTAAAAACAAATTTTTACAATTTTTTTTTCGAATTTTTTACATTTTTTTAAAATTTTTTATTCAAATAATTAATCTCTACCGTTGGATTTAAAAAATTTGAATTCCAACACTCCAGATTGTGCCACGTGTCACAACGGTAACTTTTCTTAATTTTAAAACTATTTTTTCTTTTTTTTTTAAATTTATAAAGCAGATTAATATCAACCGTTGATCTCAGATCGAACGGTTGATATTAAATCAGCTTTTTTTTTTTTACCATTGTAAATCGGACGGTTGTTATTAAAGATCCGTTAGGATCGAACGGACCGTGGGAAGCCACGTGGCTTCCCAACGGTCACTGACGCGGCCACTTGCGCCTGAAATCTTGTCGGGCGACGCGCCCCCACTCGCGAGTGAGGGGTACGCGCCTGACACAAAAAAAATAAAAAAAAAGGGCGGGACCCAGCCCTTGCGTCACGCTGACGTCACTGGGCTCGGGCCACAGGCCTGTCGATTTTCCACGGCCCTTGAGCTCGGGCTCCCACCCTCACTCGGGCCCTTCAACGCTGGAATTGGATTGACTGGCCCTCGGGCTCCCACATGGGGCCTGTCCCCCGTCCAAGTCCAATGGCTGGACTTGCTCTAAAGGATAGGAACACCGGGTTTTTAAAGGCCGGGAAGGAAAGGGTCCCATAGGCAGGCAAGGAGGTGGAAGGCAAGGATGGGTCACACGGGAAAAAGGAAAAAGAAGGACAATGTCAAAGGAAATCGGAGAAAGAGAGTACCCTTTTTCCAGAAAGGAAGCTGATGTCATGTACCCCAAAAGGAAGCTGATGTCATGTACCCCAAAAGGTGGAAAACATCCAGAAAGGAAGCTGATACAAGTATAAATAATCGGAGAAAAGGAAAATAAACCCAAAAGGAGAAAGAGAGAATATCGGAGAACTGCACTGTTCCAATCCAATTTATTTTGAGGTAAGCTTAGTATAGATAATATTATTAATTTATTTTGAGGTCACATTCATTTCTTTTAGTATAGATAATATCATTTGTTAAAAAAAAAAAACAATTTTGACAACTAATTTAATCGTATGCGAAATACTTCTTTTATAATCGGTATTACATCTCTCTTAAGATGCTTTAAACGTGTTTAAAAATAGAGAAAATAATATTGAATAAATAACTGATTTAATCATATTATTGTGAGATACTAATTAAAAAAATACAAATTATTAATTATTAAAAAAAACATTGTTAAATGACGAAAATACCTCTGCATTATTTTGGATTTTTTTTGTCTTTTGTCCAATTTGGTGACACCAAAAATATTTTTCATCTTTTGTGTTGGCTTTACATATAGAAGAATTAAAGCAGCTGAATCCACAAAATAAAATCGGTGTCTGTAGAAAAAATAATATTGAATGAACGACTAAATCCACATTATTATCTGCGTGCGAAAGATTTTTTAAAATGCTTTGAACGTGATTAAAAATAGAGAAAATAATATTGAATGAAGAGCTGATTGAATTATATTATGACTAGCCTATTGTGAGTTACTAATTAAAAAAATAAAAAATTATTAATTATTAAAAAAATATTGTTAAAATGACAAAATATTCCTGCATTGTTTGATATGGCTTTGAAGTTTTTTGTTTTAGGAGCATTTTTGTTCAAAATTTTTGTTGAAGCTAGTGACACCAAAAATACTATTCATCATTTGTGTTGGCTTTATATAGATATGTATGATCTATGAGGTGCAATTTGGAAAATAGACAGTTTGAATTGTTAAAAATCGATGTGGTATGAATCGCACAACTAATTCTTATTTTTATTAAAAAATAGGATTCATTTCCTTAAAGATTTCATATATAGATAGATCACTAGATTATTTCCTTAAAGATTTCATATATAGATAGATCACTAGATTTATAAAGGATAAACATATTAATTGATAGCCTCAACAGCGGGAGGAGGCCTTGGTGATGGAGATGCAGAGGAAAAGTTACCCGAAAGACAGCAATGTTGGTGCCGTCGTCGGAGTAGTGACGCCCACCGACAGCAATGTCGGAGTCGGAGGAGTAGTGACGCCCAATGGCACTGCCAATCACGAACTTGCTGCTCAGGTTCTCCCTTCCCAGCCCTTGCTCAAGTTGCGGATCGCAGCCTTGATTATCAAAGCTGCACATCAATTTATGGAAGGTACGCAAGGCTATTGCCTGTTGGTTGGCTGTTTTTTTCGTTATGTTACAGTTATTTCTTTATGATTCTTGTGCAGCAAAAGGTAGTTGGGAGATGAACGAGATAAATACAACTGAGGAAGCAATTCCAACTAGGTACTACTGCCACAAGTGTCGTCATGTGGTCACTGTGCATGTCGAATCTGAGCTTTCTGAAAGTGCTTCAGATCGAGAGGTTTGATCAAACTTTCCTTGTCTTAGACTCTTAGCTCTTAAAACAAGTATTTTCTTTTCGTATTCTTTTATCATTCATAATTTCAAATGAACTTTGAAGTAATTTGGGCGATTACAACTCTTGATTGCAGGGCCTCGTTGACGAGCAACGCCATATGAAGCGGGTATTGGTCTTGAGCTTTTGTCCGCTTGTTTTTATCCATGGGATCGGAAGATTCTCTGTTTTCTAATAAAAAAATAGAAAACTTTTAGTCCTAAAAAATGATTACTTTTAAATAAATACCGTAAATAAGATTAAAAACTAATTTTAATT
Organism: Malus fusca; assembly: GCA_035220775.1. Classification (NCBI taxonomy): domain Eukaryota; kingdom Viridiplantae; phylum Streptophyta; class Magnoliopsida; order Rosales; family Rosaceae; genus Malus; species Malus fusca. The sequence goes on from CM069069.1 coordinate 30,799,696, forward strand.
GTTTGACACCTGTCCAAATCAACATTTATATTTCACATCATATTTAATTTCCTTTATGTAATTTCCTATGTTTTGTCTTCCTGTATTACCGCTAAATATTGCTATTAAATAGTTTCTGATTTTTTTTTAAAATTCAAAATGAGCATCAGCCATTTAGGATGCAACATCAAAGGATACCTTGACTTTTTTCATCTTGTAATTTAGGCATGATGATATGCTAAATCTTTCCAGGCACTATAATCATGGAAGAAATCAAGCATAAATTAATCAAAGTCAAAATTAGTTCCTAATAATGTGGACATACCAAGAAGGTGGAATAATTAATTATAGGGGCACAATGGGAACAAAAACAGCCATTAAAGAGTTTAAAAACAACAAAATATAGTTATAATAATCATAATGACATGGGGGAACAAGATAGAGGCTTTAATGTTAAAGTCATCCTTGTATTTTAGTTATTGGATGAATTTAATCTCGTATTTTCAATTTGACCAATTTAGTTCTTGTGTTTATCTTCGTTAGCCAATTAAGGACATTTTCATCAAATTTTTGTAAAACATTTATAAATTATTATAAACTTAATTTTTAAATTATTTAAAAATAATATTAAATTAAAAATTAAAAAAAAAAATTATTCTCCTCAAAACTTCCCGACCTCCCCCCCCCCCTAACATTGTCCCCTCTCTTTTCTATGTCACAACCTTAATCATTTTTCAATTTGGAAGTTTTATCTCTTATATGTGTTATTTCTCATGGATTTGCATGTATATGTATATATATAAAGATAAAGGCTAATTATATCGCATATAATTTTTCTTATGAATTCTTAAAAGAAATTGAATGAAATGTTCTTAATTGGCTAAAGAAGACAAACACGAGAACTAAATTAGCCAAATCGAAAACACGGAAACTAAATTGATCATATGACTATAATACAGAGACTATTTTAACATTTAAGCTAAAGATCAAATATCTAATCCTACCCCAGGTTTTAATGTAACAATTAGAACTTAATGTGGATCCTATTACTCACTAGAACTTGTACTGCAGGTTACTTCATCACAGTGGATCATGTTACTCACTGGCTGCGCCATCGAGATTCTGGCATCGGCTTTTGATCAGGTTTCCTCCCCAAGAAGTCCTCACTACGCATTAATTAGCATGCTGTTGGCAATTGTGGCTGTACTTCTTTTCATGTGCGAGCTCCTTCAAAATGCTATAAAGGAAGGGGTTGAATTGAGGAGGCGGGGAATGCTACCGTGTTTTCACTATCCACATCCCAAAAACATGCTTTTTGGTACATTCCCTCAAATTTTTGGACTAGGTCACATGCTTTTTGGTACATTCCCTCAAATTTTTGGACTAGGTCAGGCCATTGTTCAATGCATTTGGTCAGCAGTGCAGTATCATTTCCACCGTCGCCATGTTCCTAATCCTCTACAATTGTCCCCTTATCCTGTCGTATTCGCTTTCAGTTTGGTTGTTTCAAAATTAGTTAAGAGTCTCTCTCCTTCGTGAGAGTTCTCCTTTCCTTCGTAAGTATTTGGCTTGCTTTCTGTGTATAAATAGATCATTGTTCAACAACAACAAAACAACAACAAAGTATTTTTCCACTAAGTGGAAAATTGTCATTTTCTTTTATGTTTAGCAGTATTAATTGTTGGGAGAATTAATCAAATTCTGCAGAAGGCTTTGAATTCTACAATTATCCGATCACATCCTAGTCCTACAAATTGAGATGATTGCCTTAAACGGAATTCTCATAGGTCTTCTCAATCAATCCTGATGATCTAAAAATAAACTAAAAAATCATTTAATAGTTCGATAGGATGGTATTCCTAGTTCATTGTAAAGTTAAATCTACCCTTTATTTTTTTTTAATATAAATAATGTTGTTTATTAAAAAAATAAAAAAAGAGGCTTCGACCAAAAATATAAAAAGAATTAAAAAGAGAGGTTGCCATTGTTCCACTGTTAGTAATCATACTTAGTTGAGTTCGAATTTTGTAGATATTGAATTTGATATCAAATAAGATTCTTCGTTGCGTATCTTAACCAAACTCCTCCTTTCTTAATGTAAAACATATAAAAAAAATCAAGATTAGTAAGAGCAACTCCACCCATGGAGCCCTCTCCCTGGCAATCCACTATTGAATCCACCATTTTGAACAGTAACTGCCTTAAATGAATAGTAACTGACATTAATGAACAGTAATTGCCATTTGCATCTCCACCCTTGGAGCCCTCCCCCCTGGCAATAGGCAATAAAATATTAGTTTTTTTTGTTTGTTTAAATAATACAAAATAAAATTATTTGTAATTTCGGATAAGATTTTTTAAATCGTTCTCGTTGCGTCACGTGTCATTTTATAAAAAAAACAATTATTTTTAGCGATGGATTTCGATAAGATTTTATCTAATGTCATCGTGCCACGTGTCGTTATCTTTTGAGAATCTTTGACGATAGATTTCGATCAAATTTTAACTCGTTCAAAATTGCGCCACGTGTCTTTATCCGAAAATATAATTATTGGAGATCGATTTCGATAAGATTTTTATCCAATACGATCGTGCCACGTGTCATTATCTTTTCAGAATCTTTGAGGATAGATTTCGATCAGATTTTTAACGAATGACGGCATGCCACGTGGCCTTATCTACAATCCAATCCAGCTAGTGCCCCACTTCGAACATTATTACTAGCTTGTGTCAAGGCATCTCTCCACGTAGTAAAGGAATGACTAAGTATTTTCCAACGACTGGATATCGATTCTTTGGATCTTTTCCCACTCATTTGCTCAACAAATTTGGTATGAATTAAACTCCACATTTCTCGCAATTGCATCTCATTACCCGTAAGGGAATTATGAGTAACTTCAACCCAGCTAGTGCACAACGCAACATCTTCAAGAAGCGACCAATTCGAACCTGCATCAGTAGCCATTTTGTGGAAAAAAATTGGATTGAAACTTTGAGAGAAAGATAGGAATTTAATTGAAAGTGGTTGAGAAAATATGAAATTGTGGTGTAATGTAGATGGAGAAGAAGTGGTATTTATAGAAAAGTAAAAACAAATTTTTACAATTTTTTTTTCAGATTTTTTACATTTTTTTCGGATTTTTTACATTTTTTTTAAAATTTTTATTCAAATAATTAATCTCTACCGTTGGATTTAAAAAATTTGAATTCCAACACTCCAGATTGTGCCACGTGTCACAACGGTAACTTTTCTTAATTTTAAAACTATTTTTTCTTTTTTTTTAAATTTATAAAGCAGATTAATATCAACCGTTGATCTCAGATCGAACGGTTGATATTAAATCAGCTTTTTTTTTTTTTTACCATTGTAAATCGGACGGTTGTTATTAAAGATCCGTTAGGATCGAACGGACCGTGGGAAGCCACGTGGCTTCCCAACGGTCACTGACGCGGCCACTTGCGCCTGAAATCTTGTCGGGCGACGCGCCCCCACTCGCGAGTGAGGGGCACGCGCCTGACACAAAAAAAATAAAAAAAAAAGGCCGGACCCAGCCCTTGCGTCACGCTGACGTCACTGGGCTCGGGCCACAGGCCTGTCGATTTTCCACGGCCCTTGAGCTCGGGCTCCCACCCTCACTCGGGCCCTTCAACGCTGGAATTGGATTGACTGGCCCTCGGGCTCCCACATGGGGCCTGTCCCCCGTCCAAGTCCAATGGCTGGACTTGCTCTAATAGAACCTGATATACATATATTCCCGACGATCTGAAAAATGAAATAGAAAAAGAAGTTGAGGTAAACAATTAAACAAATAAATACCTACCACATCAGGTTTAGGCCACGACATGAGGGAAATGAGGTGGGGAGGGATCTCAATTGAACATCCATCTTCTTGCAGGGACTATATTTACAGATCTCGTATCACAACTTTGGGCTTCCTTGTTTCGGGTTCGATATTTTGGCAGAGGATTGAACCTCAACTTTGGGCTTCGAAGCAGCAGAAAAGCTGAAAAGAGACAAGGTTCTAGGGTTTTGCTCGGGACGACGATGGGGTTTTCTCACGGAGAGGAGATGAGCATTTGGCAAATAAGGCATTTGGGCGTTTTGCTCGGGACGACGCTGGCGTGTTTCACGGAGAGCAGAATGTCATATAGCAATTCGGTGTTTATGGTCTGTCTACCCCATATAGCATTTTGGATTTCACCACCACCACCACCCCCATCCCAACCCAAAGTTTCCTCGCTCTTTCGTCCCTCTACCTGCAACACATTATTCAAAATTACTTTATTACCCTCCTCTTTTCTCGCTCCTTCTTCTCCGCATCTGCAACGCGTTTATTTGGAATTACATTATTATTGTTTCCGATTTGTTTTTGAAATATCAGATTAGCTTGTACATAGTGTGTGTTGTTGTAAATTCTAGATTTGATTTGATTCTAATTATTATTTCCTATTACAACTTTATTACTTGGGAAAGAAGGAATATTTTCTCTCTTTTACTACTATAAATAAAGGTACAATGTAAGAAGGATAACAACACATATTCCCCTACAATTCTACAAACACATATCTCTCACTCTCTCTTCTCCTTGTCGCCGATCACCCAAAACTTGTCAAAAAAAAAGGCTACAACACATTATCAGCACGTTCCTACCATTGTGCTTAGGAATCTGACATTGAAGAATTTTTCAGCATCAAACCAGTTCATCCATATCATTACGCAATTAGGTTCTTTCAAAACAACAGTTTTTAACTCGATATTTTTGCAGCCCTGGTAGCATGAACATTCACCATGATGCATGACCCAACTTTACGTTTTATGAATTTTAGATTCTACATAAATTGTCTATAGCCCCATAATCACAATTGTTGAATTATGTGAATTTGATATTGGTTATGAATTGCATCAAATATATTTGTATATGCATCAAATTCAATATGTTTTTAATTGAATTGTATATGAATTGAATTGAAAAAAAAATAATAAAAAACAATTTTTTTTTTTGCAATCAGGAAACCTAGGGTTCATTCGAACCCGTGCCCTCTCCCATCCCTGCCGATGGGCCCCTGAGCCAAGAACTCAGCTGGAGCTTCTGCTCCCAACCCAAAACCTTGAACCCGACACCCAGAAGGTGTCGATACTAGGGGTGGTCAAACGGGTCTTGGACCCGTAGGTAGGGGCGGGTACAAGCGAATCGAGGTAGGTACGGGGCGAGTCTAATTTGTATAAATCTAAAACAAGGCGGGGCGGGTCCAAATTGCTAAGAAAACAGGCCCCCAGCCCAGACCATATCTGTTATCCAATATGTGGAGATTTAATCTCCATTTTTTATTAAATCCCACAATCCATCTGGCGCGGTGTTCGTCTATGCAGGTTCTAGGCTGAACGGAAAAGATGTGGCGAAATGGAGCAACGAGTGTGGAATATAGGCTTCAAACACGCACTATGCGATGACGATCTGGGCGGGAGGTTCATAAGGACCCTACAACAAGCAGTAGCAGAGGTTCAAGACAGGCACGAGATGGTGGTTGGTCAAGGTCTCAGTCAAATCTGAACACAGATGGGTCAGGCAGCGGCAGTCTTGAGATGCATAGGTGCAACGGAGTAACGGGGGCGGTCCAGTGTGGGAAATCGCGCTCAAGTTGACCTTGCCAGTGATAGGGATTCGCTGGCGGGTCTCCAGCGAGGATAGGAAAACAGTGAACTGCCTCGACAAGATTCCGATCTTGTGGCTCAGAAACGACAGGAACTGCAGGAAATCAAGCTTTGGGTAAACGACGAGGTCGCCAATATCGATCTCGGTCTCGCGTAGGAAAATGTGGTGGTCCGATATCTCCTGGAACAATCAGAATTTGAGAGAGTTAAAGAAGAATAGGAAAAGAAAAAAAAAAGGGACCCGTGGACCCAGCCCGTTTCAAACGGGCCGAGTTAGGTCTGGTTCCTGTATTAGAATTTCTTGTACCCGACCCAACCCGCCCCGTTTCTTTTAAGCCCAGGTTCAATCTGGTCCTTTCAAAATCGGGCTTGGCCCGACTCGTGCCCAGCCCTAGTCGCCACCGTGCTGCACAGCATGCAGCCTTGCCCATCCATCTCGGCTACCTCCCTGACGACTTGAAGTTCATCCATGGTGTCCTTTGGTTAAAGATTCCATCGAATCTCATCGGATTTCTTGAAATTCCGATTTTAATTTCTAGGTTTTTGGTTGAATCATTGAGATTTCCCAATCTCTGATTCACAATTGTGGTCAAATACACCCAACAAGGGTGCCCCAAGTTCCCCTTGCCCTAGAATTAGCCACCTGAAGTGGCGGCGCCGATCACCCTCTCCGGCGAAATGCACCCAGCACACGTTGGGGTGTTCTTGGTTCCAAAACCCGAACCCTTCTTGGCCCCTTTTTTCGCCTTGGGCTCACCTGCAATGACCCAAAAACCTGTTTTTGACCCACCGGTTTCCCCCGCCTACAAAGAAAACAAAGAAAAAAAAAACAATTTTTTTTTTATTTTTGGGCTCGCTTGAAGCGGCCCATATGAATTTTTTTTTAGCCTTTGGGCTTGCCTGCAACAGCCTATTCTTTCGGCCCGTGAATTTTTTTTTTAACTTTTAGGTCTACCCGCAACAGTCCATACCTCTTCGTGAGCCTACAGTCCTACCCGAGACCCCCAACCCAATTCTTGGGCCTGGGATACACAGCACAATTTTTTTAAGCTACCCATAGGCTTTTTTTTTCTTTTGGGCCTCGAGCTTTATTTGCCTAATTATTTTAGGCCCAATGGGTTTTATATTTTTTCACCCACACTTTAATTTGTTGAAGTTTTTTTAAAAACATCACCCATGAAAACCCGAAGTTTTTCATGCAAAATTAAACCTGCAAGAATATATAAACATGTCGTCAGCCGGACTCATGCTTCTAGTAGGAAATGGAGGAAGTCCACGTAGCTGCTATAGTCCTGACACTCGACTTTAGTGGCTTCTTGAGCTTTGGCCCTCCCTGGACATGTTGCGAGATTTTTGACTTATAGAGACGTCGACCGAACTCGTGCTTCTTGTATGAAGCAGATGAGGTCCACGTAGCTGCTATAGTCGTGACACTCGACTTTGTCCTAGCAAAACTTAAACCATAGATTGTCGGGCGGAAGTGCTGCTTGTAAATAAGCAAGCAAGTCCGCGTAGTCATGGCAGGTGTAAGTTTTGGCTTACGGGCTACCTTGGGCTTTTAGCCGTCGGGTTATCGGCCAGGTGCCTTACTTACAAAAGTAGACGACCCGCGTAACCACTTCAGGCATCATCCCTAGTTCTCAGATGCATTTTTTGGCGTGAGGTGTAGGCGAAGTCGCTCCTCAGAGGCCATATCCTTCTGAGTCGCAGCTGTGATCTCGCATGTCGCTTAACTAGTATTGCAACACTTTAAAACCAAGCCGCTTCATGAAGACTTGCACGTCGAGGACGGACCATCTTGTCACATGAATTTTTTCATAGGCAGGGGTCCTACACTTAGTGTCTCTTCCGGTTAGAGACCCAGGATCCCGCAGAATTGAATCCTTCAGTTGGCTAAGTTTATTCCAGGGGAAGGACTATCGTGGCCAATTCTGGGAGTCGTCCAGCGCAAGTAATCGATCCATTCAGGGGGAACTGAGCAGTCGTAAAACCCATCCACGTCTGGATATTCCAGAGTAGTTTACCCTCTCACGCTGGAGAACAGACCCTAGATGGGTGTCAAGGAATTAGTTTACCCTCTCACACTAGAGATCATACCATAGATGAGTGTCAGGAAATTAGTTTACCCTTTCACACTGGAGAGCAGACCCTAGATGGGTGTCGGGGAATTAGTTTACCCTCTCGTACTGGAGAATAGACCCAGATGGGTGTCAGGGAATTAATTTAACCTCTCGCATTGGAGAGCATACCCATATGAGGCTTTAAGCAGTTATTGTAGGCAGCAGTTGAACTAGGATTGTGAATAACTTCTTGGATCTTTATTGAGAATAAAGAAATGTATCAACTATGCAGGAAGGTAGAAATTGCATAACAACTGGGATAATCCTCGACTTACTGGGTTCGTTGAACTGGCTGAGGCTTCAAACTTATTTGGATAGACCTTAACGGAGTTTAGGAGGTAATGTGGGATTTCTCCAAGCATTCATTCACATTGCTAATTGTGGACTGAGAATGCTTTGACCTGGCAAATATGCCATTAATCCACATCATCTTCAATGGGGGTTTAGTGTTGGCTTCCGCTGCTTGCGTAGGCCGATCAGCTGGTTTGTCGAGATATTCGTCGCACCAGCCTTCATTCGTCAGCTCCTCGAGGTACTGCTTCCATTTCATGCAGCCTTTGGTAGTGTGCCTCGACCCTTGGTGGAATGCGCAATACTTTGTCTGGTTCAGTTTGGTAAGATCACCCTTCATGGGTGGCGACAGTTCGAACCATGGTTCATTCTTAAGCTTACAGAGAATCTGGCCAATCGGAACCGTGAACTTGGTGAATGCCTTAGGCGCTGAGTCATCTCTGTTTGGGGAATGGTCCATACGCTTATTTTTTTGCTCGCTCCCGCATGACTGCTTGGCCTCGTCCCATAGTGCGTGCTTCTCTGCCAAAGCATACGAGGCTGCCAAGGTCAGTTACCCTCCCATGATCAATTTTCCGAATAAAGGGTGTTCTGCCATGAGCCCCTTCCGGAAAGCTGAACATGCAATGTTGTCATCGTATCTGACGATCTTCGTTGTCTTCGCCTTAAACCTTTTAACATATGTGCAGAGCGACTCATTCGGGTCCTTCTTCATGTTGAAAAGATGGTCATACTTCTTTTTTTATCGAGCGGAATGAATATTCCTTAGTGAAAACCAAGGAAAGTTTGCTGAAGTTACGGATTGAGCATGGTAGCAGGGTGTGGAACCAGTCTTGCGCTTCACCTTGGAGCGTCGCAACAAAGATTTTGTACATGAGCGCGTCATTGTTGGCGTAAAAGGTCATGACACTTCGGTAGTGCATTAAGTGCCTGACCGGATCTCCATCTCCTTTGAATAAGGTGAAATGTAGCGGGTTGAACTTCCGCGGTGGCTCCTTCTACTCGATCTCGTCTGTAAAGGGTGACCTGCTTAGGTTAGCCACGTCTTTACGGAGGGCATCGTCGGTAATGTCAATACACTGGAATCCACACAGCTACTCTGCTACGAGCCTTTGTACTTCCTTCTGGATTTGCACCTGGTGGGGCAGTGGAGCCTCCAGTTGCCCCCGATGTTGACTTGTTGGTCCATGTTGCTCTTCGGCATGTCTTGCTCATCTATGTTGAGGTTGCAGTGCACGTGGTTCATGTTGCGCTAATTCCTGGAATTGGATTCTCTACTTGGAGGTGGGAATTGAGTTCCTGGAAAATAGATTCATCAGGGATCCAAGTTTTCTACCAATACTATCCTCATGTTTTTTTGGTAAACCGAAATACCCTTCACAATTTCACCTCCCCAGTTCCATGACCAATCTATAGACCCATCTCTCTTCTCCCCAATCCCACCATTTCCTAACGGAGGAGCTTCGACTTCAATGAAATCACGACCCCTTTCTCCTTGCCCCGTTGTTGCAGACTAGCAGACTATCCAAAACCCATGCATGAACTCACAAAGAGAGGGGAAAATGTGTGGCGTGGCCGCATGGTCATCTAAGAACAGGGGGTGGGGGAGGGTTGTGATAAAGGTGGAGATGAGCTGGGTTTGGGGATGTAGGGGATAGAAAATGGCACCGCAGCTTTTTGTTTTTTGAGTTTTTTTTTTAATGTTATTTTATATTTTTAATAAATTTGTTAATTATTTATTTTGTTAAATAGTTATGTTTTCATGTAGCTAATTGGATTTTACAAGCATATATGGTTATCAAAATTAAACATTAACTAGCATATAAAAATATTATTTATAAGAAGGGTAGTTTAGTAATCAAATATGTTTCAATTCCGATTCATGTGAGTTAGTAAACAACTTTTATGTAATCAACATTATTTATACTCTGATTCCAGATAGTTTAGTAAACAGTTTCGACATGAATCCAATTCTGATTCCTCCTTAATTCAATTCCTCCTCAATTCAATTCCTTCTATTCTGATTACGGATTAGTAAACGGGCCATAAGAAATCAACTAATAATTTAACTCACTAATGATATCGTTTTTATAAAAGTCGAAAAAATTAAAACCATAGTGTGTTTTTTAAAATAAACTTTATGCATGTATAAACTCATAACTATGTTAAAACAACAAGTAGTTGTTCCGTGAAAATAAAATGATTTAAATGAGAAGTATTATTGGCATACAGAAAATTTTACTCTATCCCATCTTAGCAGCATTAAAGAGCGCATTAAAGAGAGAAGCTTTCTCTTTAAGAGTTAATAAAAACGCCATTTAATTTTTAAAACAAAAATAATAATTGAGCTTTCCTATATTTATTTCGTAGGCAACTTGGTCAAAGTGGATACTTTTACTCACTGGTCTCGTGCGTAGCACGTGAGCACTCTCGCATGAGTTGAGCATGTGACCTTCCAACGGCTACTTGTTGTCCTATTCGATTCACCACAACTCATATGTATGTGTGAATCCTCATGCTTCCGTAATCGGATCCAAGAGGACTACAAGGGAGCAACGTACTCTCAAGCTTACACCTCATTCACAAAATCATTCAATTTATTGAAAACAACATGGCCGCAGAGATTGGTTTATCTTGAATCAAGGGGCATGTACTGTGCTTTGGCGTTTTAGCTGAAGAATGGCTGAATCTGGAGCCCATCTTCGAGCTCCAGTATTCACAGGAATCAACTATGATTTCTGGTGTATTAAAATGAAGACAATCTTCAAATCTCACAATTTGTGGGAGAATGTTGATCTACGCATTCCCAGAAGCTCGTGAAGGTGAGCAAGCTGAGAAGATGCAAATCGTAGCTCAAGATCTAATTGCTCGAGATGCTAGAGCTCTTGGTTTGATTGAAACTGCAGTCTCAGATGAAATTTTTCCAAGAACTGCAAACCAAGAAACGGCCAAGGAAGCTTAGGATACCTTGAAGCAAGAGTATATAGGTGATTCACAGGTAAGAGCTGTGAAGTTACAAGGCATTAGGAGATATTTTGAGTATGCTGGCACGAAGAATGATGAATTGTTGTCTAATTATTTGACTAGACTATTTGATTTGATTAACAAAATGAAAATGTATGGAGAAGAGCTATCAAACAAGAAAGTAGTTGAAAAATTGTTGATTAGCTTGACTCCTAGCTATGATAATATAGTCTATGTGATTGAGGGAATAAAGAAATTGGATGAAATCAATCCCACTGAGGTTGTTGCTACCTTGAAAGGGTTTAAGCAAAGATGGCTTAGACATGCTGAGGAGAATGAAGTGACTGATGAGAAGGCATTTAGTAGCCTGCATATTAGTTCCAGAGATGGATCTCAAGGAAGCAATTTCAAAGGAAAGAAACAATGGATAATAACCAGAAGAAGGGAGGTTTTAAAGCTAATGATAGAAGTGTTCCACTTGCGAAGTAGCATGGGAATTTACAGAATGCTAATGAAATATCCAAATACTGAGATAAATTACACTATGGCAGTTGTTGGTTCAAAGATAAACCAAAATGCCATAAGTGTAGTAATTAAATTTGATCACATAGCTAAGGACTGCAACAGCAAGGTGAATCAACTTGTTCACCATGCTAAGCATGTGGAGGAAGAAGCATCTATGTTCTATGCTTGTCATGCTGCTGAGGTCGTGATGAACAAGTTTAGTGTCTAGTACATTAGCAGTGGGTGTAGCAACTATATGACATCTGAGGAAACCTTGTTGATCAATATTGACAAGACTGTGACACTTAGAGTGAAATAGGAAATGGAGAACTGGTTCAACCTACGAGAAAGGGAACTTTGGTGATTGAAACCAAACGTGGAACCAGGTATATCAAAGAAGTAAGGTTAGTGTCTGGATTGGTTGAAAATCTATTGAGTGTTAGTCAAATGGTTCAACATGGATACTTTCTGTTATAAATTTAGTGACAATATGGAGTGTTGGTCAAATGGTTCATCATGGACGCTTTCTGTTATTTGGTGACAATATGGTTGGTATATTTGAAGGCAGGAAGCTAGAGTGCTTAGTGGCAACTGTTCAAATCAGTGGTAGTAGATGTTTTCCCTTATTTATGGGAAATGTTATCCCTACTGCAAGAAAAGTTATAATTCAAGAAGATGTATGGGGTTGCACATAAAAGAATGCTTAAATGTCAAGAGTTTACAGATGCTGAAACAAAAGGAAATGGCGATTAGTTACTTGAATTGACAGAACACAGTAAGGTATGTGCAAGTTGTGCCATTGGAAAGCAACATAGAGAGGCTTTTATTAGAGAAGTACTTGGATGGCTAATATCCTCTTGAGTTAGTTCACAATGATGTTTGTGGCGCTATGCAGATCACTACAATGGCAGGAAACATGTATTTTCTCACATTCATTGATGACTGCACAAGAACTTGTTGGATTTACTTTCTCAATCTCAACCCTAAGGTGTTCAATGTTTTCAAAAAATTCAAAGCAATGGTTGAACTACAATTTGGATTCCAGATCAAGAAGATGAGCAGTGACAAAGGTGGAGAATACACCCATGTGAATTTGTGAAGTTCTGTGAAGACTATGGACTTAAGAAACAACTCATTGCTGCCTACTCCCCATAGCAAAATCGTGTTGTAGAGGGAAAGACTGGACAATAGTGGAAATGGCAAAGTTAGGTTTTAACCCTCGCGTGCTGAACTGGTTTCTCTGATTTATTTGTCCAATCAAACGATCTTATTTTTCATGGAAATATGTACAGTAACTCAACCATCATGTTAACTATCTCCTGTAAAAAAAAAATTAAGAGAAAAATAACATGTCTAATGAGTTTTTGAAGAAAGTTGAGGTTCTACCATAAAATCAATTAGCAAAATAGGGAGTATAACCTCTTGCAAGATTTCTCCATTCACTGATGTGAGACTCTTCTCTGCGGATTTTCAAACAAACACATGGACAACACAATTGGGTGTCCGTGTGACTGTTGACCTTAACACGTAGGCCAACCTGTCTTTGATACCAATAAGAAATTGAGGTTTCATCATAAAACTAATTGAAAATATAAGTAGTTCAACATCTTATAAGTTCTTGCAAGGTTTCTTCGTTCACCGTCGTAGGACACTTTTAGCTAAACTTTTCCTTAAACTTAAGGTTACCTCTTTGTTCCTCATTTTTTGGCCACGTCTTCCTCTCCAAACCATGGTTAGGTCGTGGTTCTAGTGCCTTCTACAAAGCCTTGTACAAATACGATGCTCTCTCTATGGTTTTCTTTTGAAAGAACAGAAATGGCATCATTTGGCTAATTTAATCACCTACAACTTGCCCAAAACAGTATGAGGTGGTGGCGGTAGCCGTGATGGTGTTGATGATGGTGGATGGAGTTGATGATGGTGGGTGGTGGTGGGGGCCACTCATGGTTGAGTTTATTTTATTTTATTTTATTTTTTAAATTCTCACTCATAAAAATTTAAAAATAACACATATTTATATGGAATTTAAACTTAGAAATTGGATGTTTCAAATTTGAAGTTTCTTTTTCACGCGAAAATTCTAAATTTCTATGTTTATAAATTCAAATAAGAGAATTAGTGCATGTCAATTTATAAATTCTTTTTTTTTGTCTAAATTTTAAGATTATTTCTCTCATCTAAATATTTTAGTGTAACGATTTTAAGTTGACCAAACAAGAGAATTGGTGAACTTTTCTCATTCTGAGAGTTTTTCTCTCCTCCTGAGATTTTTTCTCACTGCTTGTGTGAGTTAGCAGATCGGTAAATTAGTCAGTCGCGGGCCGTTGCCTTGGCAAGGGTCGGTGGCAATCCTGGTTCCCTTTCGATTTCTTTTCTTTGTGTGTTTGTCAACCTACTTTTCCTCTTGTGCTCCTTAAACCTCAACTGCTTCATCCTACATTGGAAAGTCCCCAATTCCGACTTTCCCTTTCCTATTCCTCACATTGTTTGTTCACTTCCATGTTTCCAAGCAATCCATTTTCTTCCTTTCCTTTTTGGCTTTCCCATCCCTTTGTGTCCTCCATCCGACGTCATTTCCCCTTCTTCCATTGGATCCATCACCTCTTGGCTCACGTGCACTGCGACAAAACGCACATCTGTGGGAGGGTGTGTAGAGCTTGGCTCAGATGTTTGCACCACCACCTTTGATGGCCCTTGTTGGCCCTTCCCGCTGCTCGCCCTTGTCGGCAATGTTGCTTGTGGGAGCTTTCTTCTCGTGTGCTTCCATGGTTTCGTGTTGGGGTTTGTCGTTCTCAAAACTATTGCTAGGTTTTTGTTGGGGGTTGTTGGAGGATGATGGAGCTTTCTTCATCCTCTATCTGAGGGCTTTGTGTGCCTTGATCTTCGGTGTCTTCAAGAGGTGGGGTCTCATGCTAGGTGGTTGGTGCTTTGGCGGCGGAACATGATGTCGTGCTAGGTGGCTGCTAGGTTCTTTAGTTGTGTGTTTTGCTATTTTGGGCTCCAATCTTTATGTTGGAATGGGATTTTTTCTTATACTGCTTTGGAGGTCCATATTATGCCTTCTACTTCCCTTGTAAATGGGCCTTCGTTTGTATAAATTTGTTTTGCTGCTAATGAACGTTACTTTTGATGAAAAAGAAAACAAGAGAATTTGTGCATGTCAATTTACAAATTCTATATTTTGTCTAAATTTCAAGTTTATTTCCCACATCTAAACATAGTATAAGGATTTTAAGTTGACTAAACCAAATGAAAAATAGCTAAAAATAAAGCATAGTGCAATCTTGCTCCCATAAAGCTAGAAACCAAGCTTCCAATCAACTCCCACACTCTTACCACTACAGTATCTCATCTCCTTTGTTAAACATTACCAATAGAATGCCTCAAATCCCTTCTCTTGCCTCCTAAGTTACTAGAAGAAAAGCATGACTTTAAGTAACCCATAATCAATACCAAAACCAATGAAAAGAAATACACGTACATGAATAGTGTATAAAACGTATCAAGTGCAAGTCATGTGACTTAAACTGAAAATTGAGTAGATAAGCTTTATTTCTTATAGCATAACTAAAGCGAACTAACGCAAAAGTGTTATTTAGCTTCAAATAACAAAGTTCAGTTTCTAATGGAAGTATGGAACATATCTAGTTAGGCTTTAAATAGCGTAGGGCTCTTCAAGGGGCTAGTTTAGCCCTGATTCTTGCTCAAGGCTCTTGGATGGTCAACTTAGGAAGGTTCTAATAGCCAATGAAAACTAGCCACCCAACACTGTTTAGCCCCTAACCTCTCACACCATTAGAATCAAATTTTAGAGAGTGTTTAAATTTCATGAATAACGACATTTTGAAAAGCCAAATAAAGCCTATACTCCCTAATCTAGAGGTGGCAAATCAACCCGTTGAGTTGTTAATGGGTACCCTTTAAGACCCATTTAATTTGATCTTAGCATAATATAGATGTGAGATTGGTAGTAGTGGTGATGGTGTAAAGTAAAATTAAACTAAATGGGTCATAATAGGTACCTATTAACAATCTAATGTGTTGATCTGCCACCTCTAGCCCATGCTGTTTCCACTAAACTAGCTCTTATGGTAGGAAGAATTGATAGTTTTTTTATAACTTTAAGATTTTTTTTTTGTTTGATGGGGGCCTCAGTGTCCCTAATTTTTTTTTGTTTGATGGGGCCTCGGATGTCAAATTTTAAACCTAAAATTTAAAATTGAATCTTATAGGCACTTTGATCTTTTTTAAGTTTTGTTCTCTACCCGAAATGTTAAATTTAAACTATTATTCATTACATTATTTATTTTCATAATTGTAATAAATATTTTTAGAACAAGAAACAATAAAAAAATGATACAATAACATTTATTAATTAATTAAAATGGATTTGAGGTTGTTATCAAATTCACCTTTGCTGCCAATTCACATCATGCCACATAGAATTAACATTTTGGTTGAAAAACACTAATGTTGTCTTTTTTATTGTTAGTGGTGATGTGAATTTTTTTAGGCTTGTTTTATTGAATCAAATTTTTGTTTTTAAAATTAATGAGTATTAAGTAATTTAGCTATATTCATTATTTTGAAAACAAAAAAAAATCAAATTCAAGAAAGATACCAAACAAGCCCTTAACTTTCATTTAAGCAATAATACCAATGAGATATGCTAAGGAGACTTTCTTGAATGTAAGACTCTCCATGAACTTTGTGTCCAACCCAACCCTATTACAGGACCACTAAACTCTTGTTCTAACTATTTTTTAGGCCCTTCAGGCGACAATGAAACATGGCACCTCATGTTTTTGCCACAATTCTTTATAATATTGATACAAAATTTGGTATTAAATTATAAGATGAGAGAGAATCTGTAAAAAATCTCATTTTAGAAGAGTTTCCTTACCACTTTTCCTTAAATAAATTAAAATTAAGCATCATGATATTTCCGTTTGGGTTGGACCCCACACTAGTGGCAATATGTCGTCATCCGCACTTTGTTTTAAATTCCTAATCCCACCTTCATGAGAGATTTTTAAGTGTGATCTGTATACAGAGTGGTACAACACGTATCACTATATAAATGATGAAATATGTGTGCTAAAAAGTTAGTAACTTAAAAAATAAAAAAAATTCACCACTTCTATTAAAATACGTGATGTACTACTTGCTAAAAATTTCTTCACCTTCACCACCGATAAAGAAAAAAGAAAAAGAAAAACATCAAAGTTACGTTCGGCGCCCGTCTTTTAAATTGTTTCAACAAAACACAGTGCCATACCCAAAACCAGGAGAAAAGCCACGATACGACACCCCCTTCATACCAAATTATTACCGGACCAGAGTGAGTTTTCTTTTCTCCTTTTTTTTTCTTCTTTTCTTTTCCAGCAACTTCTTCTTCTTCTTTTTTTTCCTTCTTTTTTTATGTAATCCATTGTTTGTTGGACATTTATATTTATTTGATTATGCAAATGGGTCCTCATTATATTCTGTTTTTGTCTCCTCCAATTTCTTTGCCGTAAAGCTACTCTTGGTACCATTACTAGATCTGGAAATTCCTTTCTTTTTTTCTTTTGCATTTATTTATCAAGTTCCTATCACTTCTGCTTTTGGGTTTGTTGATTTCAAGCTGGATTTGTTATATCACTTTGTTTCAGAGTCTGAAGGTTGGTCTCATTTCTGGAATTATATTCTGATTTATTGGAAGAATACATACATATACAGATATATATATATATATATATTTTTTTTTTTATTTATTTTTTTTTTTTTTCATATAACTGGGTAATTTTGTGGGTAGGCTTTGGAGATAATTATTTCCTGGAAGAAAGTGATACGAGCATGGATTATCTGATTCTTTTTTGTAGATTTATTTCCTTATTAAATTTTTAAAAGTTTGTAAATTTTGTTTCTGTTCACAATATTTGTTCCTTTTTACATTTATGTGTTCAATCATGGACTGCTACCAGTAATTGAATCTAGTTGGTCATCATCAACTGAGTATGTGAAGCTGGGTTTTGTCCAATTTCTCGGCCTTCTTTTCATATTGCCTCGTATTTAAGTTTAGGATGCAGTCTTAACATAAAATTTCTTTTATGTCTCTTTCAATGCTTAGTTTGAATGGAATCCTAATTCTTGTATGTATTCGTAATAATCTTTGTTATGTTTTTCATAGTAATCTCAAAGGGTTCGTTCTTTGAATGAACTGTTTCTACGCAGTTTAATGCTTTTCATGTCCTTGTTTTTTGTGCAAATGTTCATGTATTTCAATTTTAAACATGTACTTGGATAGCTACAGCCATCACTGTTTGAAATTTCATTTTGTTATAATGCTTCAGGTGTATAAATAATTTACAATATGGAAGGTATCGTAGTAAGAAGGGTTATTCCCTCAGACAATAGTTGCCTCTTCAATGCGGTTGGGTAAGCTCCGGTACAACCCTCTATTTTATCCCTTGTCAATTGCAATGAAGTGAACTGTGTCATTTAACGTCAAATTTTCTATTCAATTTTTGCCCTTCGTTTGCAGGTATGTAATGGATCATGACCAGAAAAAAGCTCCTGAATTGAGACAGGTATATGAACATTCAAGGCTTAAAAGCATACAACAATAGATAAATCATGGGTGCTTGTGCATATAAAGCCCCCGATTTGCATTCTCTGATACTTACATTTTGTGATCATCTGTGAAGGTTATAGCTGCAACGGTAGCAAGTGATCCAACTAAGTATTCCGAAGCATTTCTTGGTAAATTGAATGAAGAGTATTGTGCTTGGATTCTTGACTCAGAGAAGTGGGGAGGTTTGTTAAGAAAACTTCGTGTTCTTATGCATCTGAATCTTGGTTACCAAACAAAATGCACAATAAAAAGTTTTTCTCATAATAGTTTGGTTATTTCTTATACACAACTAAGTAGCCAAACCTTAATTATACATGACTGACTTAGATCTTCTTCTAGGGTATTGAGGATTATTGAATTTCATATTTGACAGAAGTTTTGCGTCTTGAATGTTCAAGAAATAGTTTGTGCGGCCACTTGTATATTAGATAAAGTTCAAATCTTTCATTTCCTTCGTTGAGGTCTCCGTCCCTATCAATAACTGGGATACTATTAGATTTGTTTTGCACACTTTGCAATCTTGTGTGCAGGTGCCATAGAGCTATCTATATTAGCAGATTATTATGGACGTGAAATCGCAGCGTATGATATCCAGACTACACGTTGTGATTTGTATGGTCAGGTTAGCAGTTGTAGTGAATTCTCATGTATATTAATCTTGCCCACTTACCATTTCTGAATGTTTATGCCCATTTTTGTATGCGGTGCTGTTTTACAGGAGAAAAAGTATTCAGAAAGGGTTATGTTGATCTATGATGGACTTCATTACGATGCTTTAGCTGTATGTGGCTCTGATTATATTTTTGTTAATTTTCTGTTTATGAATTTTTCTGGTTGTCACTGTGGATGGACCGTTAACAAGTGGCTTCGATATGGCCTCAAGTTGGAGTTAATGATGTGGTTGGCTGAGGGATTTCCAAGGACAGGGATTTAGGCTAAAGTAGGTGGAAACGCACTACAAAACATTAGATAGAGCAGAGGGATTGAAAATGCACCACATGTAACATGAGCATTATGAAACCACTAAATGGCTAAACAAAGGATTTTCAAATGACTCTTTCAAGTAGTCATTTACAAATCTCTCTAAGTGCATTGCGTCTAGTCATTTCAAATCCATTGATCTATTGTTCTGTTGTGCATTTCTTGCTAATGTATATCCCTAAATCCCTTGGTACTCGGTAATACCTTATCCAAACACAAAATAAATATTCTTCCCTCATGAGACATCTTGCCAACCGTACGAACCAGATGATTTACTCTTCTGTTCTCTTGTATGGGTTTGAGCATGTAAAAAACTGGGAGGGGGAGAGGGGAAGAAAAGCCAACCATGAGCTGGGCAAATTTTTATACTTCTGTAGAGTTTTTACTTATTCAAGAATAAGTGGTCTTTGTTGTGCATTTGGTAATTACAGTCTGTTTATTCACCTGGCATGCTTCTTATTTGGTTCACTGTTTTTGCTACCCGCCGTTCGTGATGGAGGTTGCACTTGATTTTTCCACTTAAATGATGGCTGAATTCTTTATTCTGTTGTATCAGATGTCTCCCTTCGAGGGAGCTCCAGAGGAGTTTGATCAGACAATATTTGCAGTCCATAACGGTTCCGTTGGGCCAGTTGAGGGGCTCGCTCTTAACCTTGTCAAAGAGCAACAAAGGTATTACTTTCATGATGGCTTCTAATTTCAGTGCACACGCACAAAAACTATGACACATAATATGTTAAATCATTATACATGTCCCTTGGGGTTTTAGTCTGTGACTAGCATATTCGGATGTTACCGGATACATAGTATCTGAATTAGGGACTCCTTTCTGACATTTCACACTAAACTTGCAAGTCTGTGCGACAAAGTTTCCTAGTTCACTACACAACCTAGTTACAAACCTATACAACTTGAGCAATTGTTTTCAAATTTATTACAAATACAGTGTCTTGAATTTTCCGGATCTCTATGTGTTGAGGACATACCAGTTGAACCTGTAATGTACTAACGGTAACATTAAATTATAATGAATAAATTTGTTGTCAACTTCAGATGATCAAGAACTATATGACAAATGCCAAATGTGTGTTGCCTGTACATTATGCTTTCAATTCGTACCCTACCAAAAAAAAGGGAATAAAATTATTAAGTTTGTGTGACCAAATTGTCAAAATTCTTGAGGTAATGTGTGTTTCGCGTAATTATCTTGGTTACAATGATTGAGTGCATCGCCCTGTTAGGTGTCCATTTTTCCATTGCTCCTACTACGTATGTAGTAGCTGAGATATATGCATATGTATCTGCTTTAGCTCTTAATACATGAGCATACCTTAATACCATGATACTTCTTTGCAGTAAGAGGAGATACACGGACACTGCCAACTTCACTTTGCGCTGTGGGGTGTGCCAACTTGGACTGGTCGGCCAGAAGGTTAGTTCCCCACAAAACAAATTCTGTTTGCCTTGCCTCCTTGGTGTTTCTTACCGAATAATCGTCTATGTATATATTCAGGAGGCTGTGGAGCATGCACGGGCGACAGGGCATGTCAACTTTCAAGAATACAGATAACAGAATCGCTATCCACTCATTTGTTGCATGCTGTGTCAAATAAGTACAACGTTGGACTGTCGAAAGGCCACCGTGTGATAATATTCAGTCTCGAAATGTTGTATTGTAGTATTGTACCGTCAAAAGGAAGAAAAACAAGGAAAACTAGACTTGTAGTGGGTTTCCCATATCATTTTATGGGGTCTCATGCCACCTGTTGTATCAGCCATTACCCCTACTTTATTTATTATTTGAGTCCTCTTCATTTTATATGGTTGATTGTCTCTCGAGTTTCTACCAATTTCCAATTATTTTTTGCTCGTTCTTTTTCTCCTTTTACACACTTCTGTTTACACATATTCTTTGAATTTTTTTTATAATTTATTAAATCCTGTCAACTGGTATTAGAAAAGAATATGAACAGTATAAAATTATCTCATCTCTACAATTTTGTAAGATATATTTACATTAAAAAGTAGAAAATTTGAGTTTAAGTCACCTGATGGGTGTGATTAATTTGGTGTCGAAGTGACAAGAGAATGTGAATCATGTGATCGGTTAATCCAACAACTTGGTACCTGAAACCCAAATCTAAGATCCTAGATCCGGCACTCAGGACAGGACATGGGACTTCGGAGCGGGACCACAACGCCGGGGACCAATCTAAAATCTAACGGTAACAATGTAACACCATTTCACTCAGTTGATCTCTTCTGGCTTCAAGTACGATCTTCCCCATCACCTCGTACCAACCCCACAGGTTTCCAAAATTTCATAGATTTTCAACAAATTCTACATTATTCTAGAGTGCTCCGAAGTATGAGATACTCCGAGTACCGTTGAAAATCCCGCTTAATTCGAAATTTTCTAACATCTGCTTTTTTTTCTTCCTTTCCAGTTCTGATTAAGGGAAAGACAAGTTTTGGACCACAGATTTTCCATTTCCTATAAGAAACTAAAATGAAACATTTCTCATAACAAAATACATCATATTACAGACGGAGGAAATGTTATCGTTCTTCGTCTACCATTTTCAACAAATGGTGTCCTCTGTACTTGAAATGATACAAATAATGACTCGCGCTTTCTGAATCGCTTGCAAAGACCCCCGAAACCAAACGTGGGAGTCCATGATCATCTGCATTTTATTCAGAGACTCCTTGCGACCGCCTTAGAGCATTTCCTAGTGGCAGGAAGTTGTACCTTGCGCGGTGAGAAATGGCACTACTTATTCTTGCCTGGGTTTATCAGTTTCGTTTTATGAGCAAACTTTGCCTCACTACTAGATCTTCTGTTTAAGCACATGACGCAGTTGGACCTTATGACTGTCCAACCTTGCCTCCAAAAGCTTTGCCTTCAAACTATGCTTCTGGGCGCCAAGTGGAATGCACCCTTTCATACCCCGAATGTGATGCCCCGTCTCAGGAGAATTCCACTGCCCCACTAAATCAGAGGGGCTAAGCCCGCCTTTACCCGAACCCCGATCAGGGGATACCAGACCCCTAGTGGATATCCTTCCATTCGAAAGCCTACCGTGTATTCCCTCTAGCGAGATTATCTTGTAGTTTTCCCCGTTGTTTTGGCCAGACCTCCAAAGCCTTGCTATTGATGATACCTTCTTCGTCTGCTTTGTTGGTACCGAGCAAACCTCGCTGATTTCAGTAATTGGTGTTCCCTCAACTTCTTCTTCCCATTCTGTTCCACTCTCTGAGACATTACTCTCTCGGCGATTCTTATTGACAGATGGGGCACTCCCGTCTGGCGAATAGCTTGAGCCCTGATCCTCAAGATGGCTCACAGTTTCCCAACCACTCTCATCTTCTTCTACATCACCATTATGACCAACGAATGCAACTGGATGTCTCTGGATCCGGTCCTTATTGATTCCATTGCCTTCAGGACTCACAGTACGAATTTTTGAACCATGGCTAGCAGGACTGTAAGCAACACACTGCTCAATCTCCCTCTCATTAGGCTCACCGAAATTAACTTCTTCGAACACAGAAAATATATCATCAGGATTGGGGGGTTCATAAAAAAAGTCCTTGACATCTTGAATATTTACAGCAGCAGCAGCTTGTCGCAGATATTCTACTTCTCTCATTTCCTTCACATCTGGCGTTGCACTTCTTGACGTCAGAAAATTCTCCAGATCTGCCACAATCTTGTTCATCAGAGAATACTTCTCCTCAACTGCCACCTTTGCATCAACCAGCTTCATTTGGACACGTTCCTCACGCCAGACTTCTGCCATCTGCAACATCTTCCTTTCCTCGTCCACTTCCTCTCTGAGTTTCATGGATTCTCTCTTCAGTGCTTCAACTTCAGCCTTGTCTTCTCCAATTTCCTTAGCAAGCTCATCACATACTTCCTCAATCAATTCTCTGGCCTTTCTTTCTTTCTCATACTCCTGCATGTATCGCTTTGCTGATAACTTGACATCAGCAAGCTCATTAACCAATTTGGAATTGAGTATCTCAGTTCTCTGGCGACTCTTCCTTTCCCGGTTCAATTCAGACTTGATGTCATCAATAAATGCACGGACTTTCTCATGCTCTCGGCTCCTCCATGAAACTCTTTCCTCACTGACATTCCTTAAGAAGTGCTCAAGTTTCTTTTTTGAGGAACACCGTTCCATCTCAAGCTCCTGAATGCGAGCTCGTGCCTGCTCTAGCTCAGCTTCAAGTACAGATACAACTGATACAGCACTCACTTGTTGGTCAAGAAGCTTCATTTGGCTGTAAATTTGCCGTATCTCATCCGATGTTTTCAAGCAGACTGGATCCCATTTTGTTTGCCCCTCCATGACAGAGTTGGATAACTGAAATGAAGGTTGAAGCTAAAATTAGAGGTAACACCACAGGAAAAACAGACCTTAAACTGCTTCGGGGAAAATTGATGTTGAGAAACAAATTTAAAGAAGAAAAAGTTAAAAGGACAAGACCGTATGTTATATAATTTCACAGAAAATATACAAGTGACATGTTTCTTAGCCAGCTAAGCTGCACCTGAAAGCATTTCAGCATTCCATATTTGTTCCAACAACCCGTACATGTACATGTACATATGCATATAATAACAAATTTTCATATTGTAGCCTTTTCTCTTTATTTGGAAAACGGCCAAGCCTTAGTTGTTGCATAATCTGAAATTACCTCATGATTCTCCCTCTCACAAATTTCCATCTTTTCGCTAGAGCTTTCTGGGATTGCTAATGCTGCTTTTTAGACAGCTATATCTTTTAATCCAATTAAAGAATTAACTATACGTCCCATTTACACCAAATTTCTACTTTATTTTTCATCCAAATATGATCATTACTGTCTATTTCGTAGAGTATATGAGTAATTAAAATTAAATATTTAAATTCACCCATGAGAAATCCTAAGAGTAACACTGCTTTAACCTTATAACATAATATTCAATTTCTGAGGACAGCAAAACAGATGACTACTTGATGAAACATCTATTTTTCTTCCAAAACCGACGATTCTTAATGAGTATGCATAACGCCAATCCTTGAAAGCAAATCATCTGCCAAGGTTCATGCCAAATAGCTTGCCTTAAATGACTGCTCGGCATGTGTGACACGTGCACAAGACGATAAAGGTATCTTATTGTACTTGCTTTAAAACAAAAAAATATCTGTATCGTATTGTACTTAAGTTCATAAAAGATGTTCATTCAGAATTTACAGATCATTGTATGAATTTAAGGAAGAGCTGTACCTTGGACAAGAACCCATTCCTTGAGGTGGACTTAGGGCTTTGTAAAAGATCATTTGCTTCAGAAGCATATCCTTTGCTGTTACGATTACGGAGAAATGGTACCCCAATATGGCCAACGTCAGGCTGCAAAGAAGACAACAGCAATGAATATCAAACTCCAGAGAATACAACATCATTAATACTGGCTGGGTGAGGGTAAGGCATGATATGATAAGATGTATTAAAACAGCACGCAAGGACCCGGGGATCCCAGAACACAATAAAGGAAAGCGTAATGACCCAGAATTTTCAGAAATCATCAAAGCATTGCATAAATGCCGTTACCATCATATCTTGCATATCACAGTTTCATGTTAATACATTCAGATAAACATGACACCACTAATTTTAATTAAGAAAACAATACAGGACTAATGAAAGATATCAACGGTCAATTAATTACCAAAATAAGAGATACTTAGCAGGCCGCATTAGTAAAGATTTCATGCTAATTTAAGAACACATTTTCTCAGTAAGATCGATCAGAGTTGAAATCACAACGCCTGGTTTCTTAAACCTCAATTCAAAAAATCGAAACGAAACACAAAGACAACAACAGTACCATAGATATCAACACCAACATTAGTATTTATCAAACTAAAATAACACCAGATTTAACAACTTCCAATGAATTAACGAGAAAATTAAACAACTGTTTTTTGACATAAAAAGGTCAACCTCCAATCAAATGCGATTCAACCGAGGTTGCAAAGAAGACCCATTTGACCATAAAATTACAGATCTTTGAGACCAAGCTCACCTGAAACCCTAGCTTCCCATTACGTCCAGGTACACTGGAACCCGTCTCCGGTAACTGCAGCCGCCACAGACCAGCCGCAAGCTTCCTGGCCGACAAGGGGGCCTCTCTTCCCTTCCTGCCCTTTCTCCTCACTCCGTCCTCTCTTTCCTCCTCACGGGCATTTTGGTCCTTTCGCCTCTCCCCGTGCCCCTGGCGCTCTTTTGGGCCTTCGTCAATCTTCCACTTGAGCAAAGGCGTCTCGGGTCGGCTCCGCTTTCCGGTCGGAAGTCCGGCCCGCTTCAACCTGGCCGAACCGGGTGCCCGGGTCTTCTTACGGGTGGTGGGGGGTCTGTGGAGGTGAAGATCCGAGTCCGGCGGTGGGAACGTTGGCGAGAGGTGCCGGGGCTTGCTGGGTATCTTCATCTTCTCGAGTGAGATTCAGCCATTTAGAAAGAGAAAGTAAAGGGTCTTCTGGTGTGTGTGCAATGTGGGTGTACTGTGAAATGGGTAGGAAGTACAGAGAGAGAGAGAGAGAGAGAGAGAGTTAGAGAGAGAGACTGAGACACAGACAGAGATGCACACAAACACACAGACATGTACAGAGGAGGTATTTTAGGTATGAAAAATACAATATTAGTGTATAAACATACGAACGTGATTTTCCATGTATGTATTTCTACGGTCAACTACGTATCTTACTCCTGAGATTTCGAGGTTGATGACATGGACAGCTATTGCACCACGTCGTTAACAAAAATAGACGTTGTGATTTAAAGGGTTTGGTCATTGATATGTGTAAAACAAATAAACGGTTTATCATGAGGATGCTAATTTTAAGACTTGTATCTTGGGCTTGTAACTAAATATAACATTAAAGTGATTGATTGCATGAAAAATTAAGTCAACACGCAGAGGGATTCATTATCACCTCAATTTTGAGGTTACATCAAAGCACTACCCGAGCCTTCGAGTTAGTAGTGTACACCCACATGTGATAGTGTGTAGCAAACCCCAATTGCTACTTATATTTATATCATGAGGATGCTAATTGTTACAAAAAACGTTGATTGGTTCAATACTCATGAATGACTAAACGATCTCCAAATTAAATGATTCTTGCAATATGATCTTTAGATAATGATAAAGAGAATAAACGGTTTCGATTATGATATTTGGACAGTAAATAATTTTTAAGATGATAATAAAAATAATGAACAATTTCGATTATGATATTCAGACGGTAAAAATTTGTTAATTGTAAGTGAGGAACAGCAAATATTTCAATTGTGATGTTCGGGCACAAGCATTATTCAAAATTAAAATAATCATTATAAAAAAAATTATGTTGAGCTAAAATATTCAATTTTTTCTTTTGTGTCTGAAATGATCACATTTTGTTTAATTCAAGAGACTAATAATCACATCTCAAGCGCGTATTGAGTAAGAAAATAAAACATGTAAATGTGAGTAGTATTAACTATTATATTTTTCTCACTAATTCTCGTTTATGGTCCACTAAATCATAAAAACGTAAATCTATATTTATTCCGATCAAAATACCACATGATTATAAAGTGAATACATTTTTTTTTTTTCATGAGACACCCGGAATATTATTTCATATCTCAATTTTTTAACACTATTCGTATTTTTATTTTTATTTTTTTTATACGAAACTTTGTTTTTTATATTATAATTTTAAGAACTAATATAAATACACTGAGGACATTGGAGATACCATCCAAAATGTTCTCAATTCAGAAACTTTAACAAAACATAAAATGCCAACTTGGTCAAACTAGTTGTCACCGTACTAATGGATTTGAGGGCGAGAGAGGCCTGAGACAAGTTCTGAAATCATCCACACATAAACTAAGAGGACTAAAATGACACTCCAAAGCCAAAGAAACTCCATTTTTGATGAAAAGGTCAAGCAATTTATGAATAGCATGTGAGAACTTCTGTGCACAAAACCTTGAATATAATGAATATGAAGACACTCTTTGACAGTGAGCAGCGCCAACTTCGAAGTAGAACTGACAACGACCAACTAGTGTCCATACCAACATGAATTTTGTGAGCAGCACCATCAGTAAAGATACCGTTTTAAACAAATTAGCCCTAGTAGGAGCCTATAACACACCAATACAAAAGCCAAATACTCACTAAGAAAGACTCACAAATAACCTCACCAATGAGGCACTTATTAACAAAAATAATAAGATGAAAAATAGATACACATGTTGTAAAATCGACGGTGGGTGCAGTGGAATAAATGGAACAAGACACAAAAATTTACGAGGTTCCTCTACAGTCAGTGTGACTGGAGTACGTCCTCGGGGCTGCAGTGGTGCTTTCATTATAATCTAGAATAATAGGAGTACAAAGATAACTCTCTCTATTATCTCCTCCTCATCTTCCTCTTCTTCCTCTCTTTCTCTTCTTTCCTCTCTCTCTCTCTCTTCCTTTCTTTCTTTTCTTTCCTCTCTTTTCGTGAACTCCTATCTCTTCTTCTCTTCTTCAAATATATAAACAAAAGAAAGCACTATTCACTTTACAAATTTTCCACAAATGAATAGTGAAAATACTGTGCATAAATAGTAACAAACTATTCATGTGGACCATCCACATAATATTTACAACACTCCCCCTTGGATGGCCACAAGTCTTCGATTGACTCATTAAAATCTTGATCTGTCTTGGATGCTCCCCCTGATGAGTATCTCCCCCTGATGAGTATCTCCCACTGATTTCAAATCATTTAGGTTGATCGTTGATCGTTCTGCTTTAGTCTCTTGGCGGGGAGAGTTGCCGAAAGAGGTGCTTTACTTGTTGTTAACTTTCCACAGGCTTTTTCTTGAACTGGGCTAGAGGGCCTTCTGCTAGACTAGCATTGAAGATCTGAATTTACTCCTTTTATCTGGAGCGGAATTTGATTCAAAAGTGGTGGACACTTGATCTTGAATCGGACTTGTGATTTCTTCAAGGGTCGTCGAGGCTTGATCTTGAATGAAATTGGACCATGAGGAGCTTCACGTGACAAGTGATCTTCGGCTTAGTTGGGGATGAATCAGCACGTGTTCATTGCACTTGTCTCCACATGCTTCAATGTATCATTTTCACTTTCCTTACTTGCTCCCCTTACTTAAGTAGTATTTTCCCTGGTTTTCCCCCATGCATGTGTGGCATCTTCTCCTGCAGTATTTGCCTTTTGATGCAGGAGTGGAATGCAACCCTTGCATTTGGATGGTCCTTCAGAACATTCCCTCACAATGACTCATCTTGGCAGCTTCAGTGTAAAGAGCCACTATCTGATCTACTGTCATGAGGTATTTGCCGGTGGAATTCATGACCTTGACAGCAGTTGAGGATGAGTACTCGAGAGCAATACTAGGTAACCAATCAGGAAAGGTTCCAGGCAGTCGGTTCCTTACCGGGAGTTTGAGTGGAGGTTCCGACATATGGCTTTCTTTATCCTTGTCTTTGCAGGTAAGAACAAGGACAAAGGAAAGGACAGGGAGATTGCATGATATGAGATAATCTTGCTCTGGTCCCTGAAGATATGTGATAATCTTGCTCTGGTGTGACATGTTTGAAGAGGTATTCTCGGAGAGGAAGAAAACTGAGTATTTCGAGATGCTATGTTGAAGATGCATTCTCGGAGATGAAGACGAGTTAGGTATTCTTGCAGTGTTGCAGGTCTGCCTTGTTATGGAGAACAGAGGTCGACATATATACAGATTTCTCAATAGCAAGTGTGGTGTTGTGCTTTTACTCTTGTCAGCAACTGTGGTGTAAATAGAACAGTAAGATTTACGCGTTTTCAACTTTGTCAGAGATCTTTGACAAAATTGCACGCGACATCTGAAAAAGCTGGGATTACGTCTGAAAAATGCCAACGAACTTTATTCAGGAAAATCTGGCTTTTGAAATTCGGAGAGCGATGCCTCTTCGATCTCTGAATGAGTGGCTCTGTTGCCTCTTCTTTTATAGAGACATCGATTGTGTTCAAGAGTATGCTCAGAAAGTTGCTGCCTGAGAAATTTCCCCCTTCTTGCTCTTTTGAAATTTTATTGGACCTCAATTTTCCTTCATCATTTCTGAAAATGACTTGCCCATCTAATATTTGTTTAGATTTGAGTCTTAGGAGTTCTACAGATGAGCAGCATCAAGATAACATATGGCGCCCGTCCTTTTTATCTTCTAATGGTCCTCTTACAGTTGGGGACTCTGTGATGAAGAATAACATAACCGCTACTGTGGTAGCTAGGAATCTTCTCACTCCAAGGGATAACAAGATCCTTTCAGAACGGTCTGATGAGTTGGCCGTTCAAGACTCATTGGCTCTCAGTGTTCAGTGTGCTGGCTCTGTTTCCAATATGGGCCAACGCCTACTTGCTCAAACTCGCCAAGTTGAATCATTGATGGCGGATGTGGCAAGTCTTAAACAAGAGATCAAAGGGCTCAAGCACGAGAATAGAGTGTTACACGTGCTTGCAAATAGTTACTCTACGAGCATGAAAAGAAAGCTCGACCAACTGCAGGAATCTGAAAGTCGAATTCAAAGTGATCACCAGAGGTTTTTTGCTAGATTCCGAAAGCAACTGATGCCTTCCCCTTCTGGTGTTTTGCTAAGTACTGGGGTGCCACATGATCAATCTCCAGTGCCTCCCCCTTCTGGGGTACTTCCGAGTACTGAGGCTTCACATGAGCAACCTTTGTGAAGGCTCTATCCTCATGTGTATGTACATATCTGTAATTTCTTGGAGATATTAATAGATAAGCTTTATTTCATTCAATGTATTGTGCCGAATACAATAAAGCATATACTTCACTAAGATGTGGTACTTCTGGACCAAATATTAATTTATCTTTACCCTCACGAAGATAAATGATTATTCTTAGTGTCTTCATCATTTGAGTATTCAACTCATAATCTTCAATCCATATGGTTCTTTTAATATCATAAACATCATGGATAATATTCGTGTTGGTAGATTGTTCGATCTGCAGCTTGAGACAATAATTCTCTCAACACTTTATAATCTTTCTTGACTTTTCAGGAGTCTCAATTTAATATCATCAACTCTTCAGGAGTTCTAATTTAATGTCATTGACTCTTGCAAGAGATTTTAGCATGTTGCAACAATATCATAATGATAGTACTCACTAAGGCAATTTATACCATCCATTGGTATTGAGTACATGTTTTATGTTTTACCCTTCAGGAGCTTACTTCAAGCAATTTGAATCTTTCAGGGATTTTCTACACTTCATGACACATTTTCCTTTGGAATTTATACAGAGCAATTTGCTCCCATATATACTTGAGGGATTTACTTATGGAGATATAATGTGGGCGACTCACAACCCTTCGTATATAATCCTCCATTTATATGAACTCGTTTACAAGAACATAATTTCAGGTTTCAATTAGTAACCTTGTGTGATATCATGTGAGTGTATGTATTACAAATGCCCATATGTAACCTTCTTGGTTCAACATCTTTTGGCTATTTGTATTGTATTCAAATATATATAGGTCCATTTTTCCTCGTTCTTACAAAATTGTAATGGAATTGCCTTTCTCCATTTTTGGCCAATAATTTTCCTTTTGTCGACGAACAAAAGAACGTGACTCAATATTAACACAGCTCATTGATGAATTTAGTAGCTACTTGTAAAAACCAAAATTACCATTGGTTATCATCAATTTGTGATCCCATATTCTCAAGTGCATGCGCATGCATAAAAGCTTTTCATTTCTTTGGATATCCATTGCCTCTTCAAGGGCATGACACTATCTCTTCCAGGATAGTCATAATTTAGAGAATGCGGATCATAACCTCTTCTTGAGCGTTATAGAGCTTGGATTTTAATCTCCACTTCCAGGAGTTGAGTCATTTAGAACCTATACGTCAATCATGCTTCATGCATGAGACATCATCATTCCCATGTCTGCGGATTGTCCTTTCTGGGACGTGTATCCATGCAACGACTGTCATGCTTCTGGCATGCAACAATTATGCTTCAGGAATGTAATAGTTCAGTAGTGCCATATTCTTCTTCTTTCGAATAACTGAACCTTTTGAGTCTAAAAGTCTGCCACGCTTCAGGCGTGCAACAGATAAATCATTTACTATCTCATTATTTTGTCCAACAGGGACATCAATTCTTGTAGGCACTTTCATTGCATCATTCAATTATTCTGATTTCATTTTCTCATTGATTGCTTTGTGAATCAAAATAAAACAAATTCTCTTCGTTCTTCTGGAACGGTCTTTTCTTATCATTCTTCTGGAATGATATTTTCTCATCGTTCTTCTGGAACAATGTTATTTTCTCCCCCTAATGACGGGAAAACTGTCTTATCAAAATGACAGTCCGCAAACCACGCGGTAAACATATCCCCAATCAAGGATTCCAAATATTGAATGATAGATGGTGTTCAACATCAATGCCTAATCCACGATGATGCCTTATTTCAGTACGTTGTGGCAGTGCAATAGGCATATAAATAACACAAAAAACTCGTAAATGTATAATGTTTGGCTGGTTCCCAAACCCGAGTTGTTCTGAGAAGTATTGATGGTTGGTAACATGTCTCAACCGAATTAATAATGCATCATGTAAAGTTTACATGTCCCCATGTAGAAAACTGGCAATTTCGTTTTCATGAGCAGAGCGTTGGTAATCAATTTCACCCACTTAATAAATGCTTCTGCTAAACCATTTTGAGTATGGACATGAGGAACTTCTGGTCCTTATTTAATAGTCTGTGAACTGAGACTCTTATGTCTTTTATTACAATTAAGTTGAGGCACTGTGACACTTCAAACTTACGATACTCATCAAGGAATTTCATGTCCTGATCTTCAAGATCAAGGAACTTTATGCCTAATCCTTTTGCATGATGGAACTTCAGGTCCAATCATTTTTATATGATGAGGATCAAGAAACTGCAGGTTCTGATCTGATCAAGGAACTTCAGGTCCTATATATACTCATTGTAACAAAAGGTAAGTACAATAAATAAATTAAAGCAATATGCGGTAATTCTAGCCATAGTAAATAAATTGCATTTAAGTAAATAAAGCTTGTGACAAAGGCTTTAATTCAGCACCATTCACATAAATCAAAACTTAAAGCAGTAGGCGGTAAAACCGTCCATGATAAATAAATTGCTTTAAAGTAAATAGAACTTGTGACATGGGCTTTAAACCAACACCATGCACATAAATATCAAAGCTTTAAAGCAAAGGGTAATAATTCTACCCACTGTAAATAAATTGCTTTAAATAAATAGAGCTTGTGAAAGTGTTTTAAGCCAACATCATTCACATAAATAAATATATATTTTCTTCTTTCTTTTCAGATGGTATGACACCATCCAAAAACCTCTTTTTTATTATTATTATTTTCTTATTCATTTTTTTTCACATGGTGCCGTGCACCATTCAAAAACTTTGCTTTGCTTTTTGTTTTTGTTTTCTTTCACATGATGCAACGCATCTTTCCAAAGCTTTGGCCCCCATTTCTCTATTATTATTTTTCATTCAAATGGTGCAGATGCACCAGGCACCAAAACCTTTTGTTTCTTTCCTTTTCAAATGGTGTTGTGCATTATTGCCTTTTTCAGATGGTGCCATGCATATTCCATAAACTTCCCCCTTTTTCTTTCTTTATCTGTCTCTACCAGTCTCGAAACCCAGGACCAGCTGGGTTGTTATGGAGGTCACACAAAACCAATTTAATCCAAAATGGCTACTAGAGACTGGCGTTGTTCTTACATGGCCTAGAGAACATGATATCGCAAAGCAAGAACCTCCCTACAGAGACATAGATGACAGTGGGGTTGACAGAGGCACAAGAGATGGAGGCTTAAGTGGAGTTAGTTTTGCCATCACCATCTCAGACAGCTGAGTATTCATGGGAGTTCTCAAGATCCGTAAAAAACGACGCGATCTGGGTTTCCAAGTCTGATGAGATTCTTCTGGATCTCTGGAAACCAATTGTCAAGTACGAGTTTTCTCATCTCGTGACGACTACAGGTCGTTGTAAATTTCAATTCTCACAGGAATTCAGTAAGGCGCTTCTGGCGCGGTGGGAGAGACGGAAAATGGACATACCTTTTATTCTGTGAAATTTTTGGCTAGCAGAGGTGAGAGGTAGGTAATGCTTCACAGGATTTATAGCATTGTGCTTTCCACTGACATGAGAGCTTCTCGTGCTGATAACGTGTTGTAAAATCGACGGTGGGTGCAGTGGAATAAATGGAACAAGACACAAAAATTTACGAGGTTCCTCTACAGTCAGTGTGACTGGAGTACGTCCTCGGGGCTGCAGTGGTGCTTTCATTATAATCTAGAATAATAGGAGTACAAAGATAACTCTCTCTATTATCTCCTCCTCATCTTCCTCTTCTTCCTCTCTTTCTCTTCTTTCCTCTCTCTCTCTCTCTTCCTTTCTTTCTTTTCTTTCCTCTCTTTTCGTGAACTCCTATCTCTTCTTCTCTTCTTCAAATATATAAACAAAAGAAAGCACTATTCACTTTACAAATTTTCCACAAATGAATAGTGAAAATACTGTGCATAAATAGTAACAAACTATTCATGTGGACCATCCACATAATATTTACAACAACACAACAATTCATGAGAAAAAAAAGGAGGAAGGCTACAAAAAATGGGGAGAGAAATGATGCCACCGGCCTCAAGCCGGAGCAAGGAACCGACAACCATGAAGTTTGTATATTTAGGGTTTGGTAAGAGGAAGGAGAGAGGAGAGAGCGGCTAGAATTTTTCAAACATTAACTTGTTTCTAACCCTAACTGTATCATTTTTCTTTCATGACAAGTATGTTGTTTTTATATATCATTTGATGCATTGTCTTTTTGAAGTAGATTTATAAATTCACACACGTACACGCTACCACAAGTTATTTTCTACCAAATAGGGATTGATAGAGAAATCCTTGATGGGATTGATAGGGAAAGCATATGATGTGAATTCATATCATATAACCCTCTTGTAGAATATTATATCCATGCATGACAAATAGCATGTAATAAAATAAGTCCATTGCCCACAAGATATTGTAATTCTTCTTTTAGTAATGTCTAGAAGTTAAAGTTTTGTATTTATATTTTTGTTCATTAAATGCTAACAATAAAAATGGACTGATTATGTGGAGCTTCCCTTATCAAAGCTCCCTATGAATCATTACATGTTCTTGAGTAAATATCTAGTAGCGGACTAGGGTTGGCTCCCTTTCCATTTAATTTGTTTTCTTCATATATATTTTGGACAAAAGTTTGATTTTTGGGTAGTTTTAATTCAAATAATTCAATGTTATATAGAAAAAAAAAGGTACACATAATATTGTACTATTGGATTGAAACACCACAATAACAAATGTATACATAATATTTTACTACTAGACTAAAATATCACTATAATGATAAATTGGTTGCGTGTAATTATGTTACCGCTTCAGATAAAATTGTAGGGGAATGTATGTGTTATCCCTCCTATGTAATGCTTTTATTTATGATAATAAGGGAGAGGAAATCCTTCATCCCCAAGGAATACAAGTCATAATAGGAAATGATAACTAGAATCAAATCTAATCTAGGATTTACACAATCACACTTTAATATGAAGTTTACAACATTCCCCCTTGAGTGTGTAAATACTCAAGGAAGATTCAGCATCATGTAGAAGTTGAGGTAAATCTCACATTAAAAAAAAAAAAAAAAAAAGCCCTAAGGCTATGGCAAAAACCCGAGTAGGGACAAAATCCTTAGTCTAAGGAAAAATGCATGAGGAATGCAAAGTCAAAAGAAACGTCTAGGGACGTCATCAAGGATATGATCAACCAAAGGTGAGTGCCTAGTTAAAACCTAGTAAGGTAGCAAAAACCCAGTGGGAAAAATGCTCCTAATCGTAGGAAAAAGAGTACATTAAGATCAAGCAAGTATACTTCAAGATACTCCCCTGAGTTTGACACAATTCCAAAGATAACTAGCAATGTTACAACTCAGAAAGTTTACGCATACCTATTTCTTGAACAAGCTTCTAAAACGTTGTCTTCGACAGTGATTTGGTGAAGAGGTCAACCATATTGTCTTGTGAACGGATTTGCGTGACTTTAATCTTCTGATGCTCTTGTTGTTAATGCGAGAAGAAGAACTTCGGCGCAATGTGCTTGGTGTTGTCTCCTTTGATGTAACCCTTCTTGAGCTGTTTGATGCATGTTGTATTGTCTTCATAGATTGTCGTAAAGACATCAACGACGGGGCAAAGATCGCAGAAGCTTCGAATATGGCCCACAACTGCTCTCAACCAAAAGTTTTCCCGAGTTGCTTCATGTAAGACGAGAATTTCAGCATGGTTAGACGAAGTGGCAACTAAGGTCTGTTTAGTTGACCTTTAAGAGATTGTGGTGCCTCCAATGGTAAAGACATAACCCGTTTGAGAACGCACCTTGTGCGGATCGCGGTGCCTACAACGGTAAAGACATAACCCGTTTAAGAACGCACCTTGTGCGGATCAGATAAGTATCATGCGTCGGCATAACCAACAAGGCGAGAATCGACTCGAGAAGCAAAAGGTACGACATCACTCAAGGATCCATAGGGATAGAACAAGCCCAAATCCGTAGTACCCTTAAGGTAGCGGAAGATGTCTTTAACGTCAGTCCAGTGTCTACGTGTTGGTGCATTACTATATCTTGCCAAAAGATTAACAACGAAGGATATATCAGGTTTAGTGCATTGAGCTAAGTACAATAAAGTGCCTATCGCACTTAGATAAGGAACTTTAGGCTCCAAAATCTCTTCATCATCCTCCTTCAGACGAAAGGGATCTCGTTTTGCATCTAGCAATCGAACGACCATAGAAGTACTCGAAGGCTTCACTTTATCCTCATTAAAGTGGCGCAACACCTTTTGGGTGTAGTTCGATTGATGTACTAAGATTCCATCTGAACGATGCTTTATTTCGAGACCGAGACAATATTGAGTCTTTCCAAGATCTTTCATCTCAAATTCCGACTTCATGTGCCCGACAGTTCTCGCGAGCTCTTCAAGAGTTCCGATGAGATTCATATCATCGACATATATTGCAACTATCACAAAACCAGAATGTGACTTCTTAATGAACACACAAGGGTATAGTTCATTGTTCACATATCCCTAACTAGTCAAATACTCACTCAAACGATTATGCCGCATTCTTCCAGATTGCTTCAAACCGTAGAGTGAATGCCTCATCCAAATTGAGAGCATGTTCCGGGGTTTAAAAATATTTGATTCAGTCAATGTAAGTCATTCAGAAACTTTCATATAAATTTCTGTATCAAGATCCCCATAGAGATACGCAGTTACTACATCCATCAGTTGCATACTCAGTTTTTCAAAAACTACCAAACTGATAAGGTAACGAAAAGTAATCACATCCATAATGGGTGAATATGTTTCATCATAGTCAATCCCAGGGCATTGTGAGAAGCCTTGCGCAACAAGACGAGCTTTGTAACACACAATTTCGTTCTTCTCATTACGCTTCAGAACGAAAACCCACTTGTAGCCAACGGGCTTCACATGTGGAGGAGTAGGAGCTACAAGTCCAAACACCTTACGTTTCATAAGCGAATCGAGTTTAACTTGGATTGCTTGTTTCCAGTTTGATCAATCGGTTCTACATCAACATTAGTCAACAGAATGAGGTTCAATGATATCGCTCAACATGATCTCAGTAGCTACTGCATATGTTAATGCATCGTCGACAATCATCTCATTTCTACACCACACATCATCTAAGCTAGCATAATAGACCGAAATCTCACGATTCTCGGGATAAGGATTCGTCTCTTCTAGGACGCTTCCGTAATCTAGAATTTCCTCATGAGTTGGATAGAATGAGTAAGCGACAATCGGATTCTCGATAGGCTCTTCAAGGGCCTGTGTCATGGTTTCCTCTTCCAGGGGTGTGAATCCTTTGAACCAAGAGGTCTGCCACGCTTATGTGTAGATGCAAATGATTGGCTAGCCGTTAATGTATGTGGATTAGCCAAAGTGGTGTCCCGGGCTTCCAGGAGGGAAATCCATCATACATTTGGTACATCCATCTTTGCAGGCGTATTCGCAGCTAGAATATGTGATCTTGTCACTCACGCTAGATTGGTGAAAGCATTTGGCATGCTCTGAGCTATACTCTGAATACCTAATATGTGATGCACTTCAGTTTCAGACTGAGCGGTGCGGGGATTCAAATGAGACAAAGTGAACGTTGACGTTCTGATCTCCCGCTAACGACGGGAAACTATCTTATATGAGTGATAATCCGCGAAACGAGCGGTAAACAGATCACCTGTCAAAGGTTCTAAGTAACGAATAATCGAAGGAGAATCATATCGAAAATAGATTCTCATCCTTCGCTGAGGCCCCATTGTTGTAGGTAAGGGCGGTGAAATCGACACATAGACCGTACAATTGGCGACTTGCAGGGTGCAGGTCGTGGGTTTGAGGAACCCTAGTGACTTACGATTTTAATTTTTTTTTTTTTTTTCAAATTATGAAATTCAATAATTTAATGCATGTATATAGATTTGATGCAATTCATGGCAAATATCAAATTCACATAATTCAACAATTATGAATATAATGCATACACAATTTATGTAGAATTTAAAATTTGAAAAACATAAAGTTGGGTCATGCATTATGGTGAATGTTCATGCTATCAAGGCTGCAAAAATATCGAGATAAAAACCGTTTTTTTGAAAGAACCTGATTGCGTGATGATATGGATAAACTGGTTTGATGTAGAGAGCTTCCACGTCAGATTCCTAAGCGCAGCAGTAGGAGCGTGCTGATAACGTTTTGTAGCCTATTTTATCTAACAAAGGGAAGGGGGTTGGCGACAAGGATAGAGATGAGAGAGAGAGAAAGAGATGTGTTTGTAGAATTGTAGAGGAATGTGTGTGTTATCCCTCCTACATAGTGCCTTTATTTATAGTAATAAGAGAGAGAAGAAATCCTTCATCCCTAAGGAATACAAGTCATAATAGGAAAGGATAACTAGAATCAAATCTAATCTAGGATTTACACAATCACACTTTAATAGGAAGTTTACAACACTCATCTAAATATAATGATATGATGTTTTCAAATTAAATTAAGGTTTTAAATTAGTTAGGTTTTATACTGAAAAAATGTATAAATTTGGACTAAATTTAAATGCACAACAACTAGCTTGGTTCTGTAGATTAATTTCAAGGCATCTCTTTTTGTCGTATCTATTGAGAAGTTAATTTTGTAACAGATGCATTTGTTAGCATCAGTCGGGTTACTTCATCTAGTGTGGTTCGGTGGTAGACTCTTTTTATCGAAGGCAGGATCAGCTTGGGCCTTGGCTTTGAAATTTTGTAATTTCGATTGTCTTTGGGGTTTTTCTTTGTAATCTTATACTTTCATATCTAGGGATGTCAACGGTTTGGTTTGAGGACAGAAATGATATATCCATCCTCATAACAGCGAGAATTAATCATATCCATAACTGCAAATTAACCATCCAGTATGATCCATAACCATACCCACCGGATAACGGATTCCCCATCGGTTAACAATTATATCCATCTTTATCAATACAAAAAATATATTCGTTCAATTAACGCATGATAATTTAGTAAATATTAATTTTGTCATTAAATATTTGATGTATAAAATGATTTAATGAACATATTTTGTGGAGCATAAAAATTAAAGTTAAACATTGATAATGTTGGCTGATCTTTGATATCTCCCATAAGTACCATTGAATATCATAGATTTTGATTCATATCAAAACTTATGAACTTTCCCACAAAATTCAACTCACATAATGCAATTTTTGTATTTACACTCAAAGTAAGGGATTTGGTGAATAATGAATATACATGTGTGTGTGTGTATTTTAATACTTTAATATTATGAATAATTATATTATATATTATTCGGTTTCGGATTCGGATTCGGGGATGGATATGGATTGGGGATCCCTATAACCATAACCGAATTATATTACAGTTTTCCCCCATACCCAAAATATATACGAATTCTCATATTCAAATCCAATCCATTTGGGTGGTTATCGGGTTTAACAGTTAGAATTGCCATCCCTATTCATATCATTAAAAAAAAATATGCAACAACTAGTTTGGTCAGTTTGGTTTAATTAACTTCGCTTTTCAAACCACCTAAACCAAACCAAATTGCCTAATATGATATATTTATTTTATACTTTACTTTTTTTATTAGTTATAACCATTTACTGCTACGTAATTTAATTTTCTTCTTACATACGCAATGATAATGAAATTTATAGTTTAAATTGATGATTTTGACTTTAGAAGATTATAAGAAATAAGAAACATTTGATGAGTTTGTTAATTTCAAATTTTTCAATATTTTGATGTGCCATTTCACATGAATGTCAAATTTGGAAAATGGACAAATGCAAGTTCTGAAGAATGAAAATCTACAAAATTTGCAGTGTAATTGAGTTACATTGCTGAAAAGAAAAGAAAAACAAAGTGCTCTTGCCTAATCAACCTAAATTCTCAAACCAAACCAAAAGAGTAGTAATTCTCGAAGAAGGATGCCTACCTCGGCCATAAGCATAGGAAAAAAAAGAAATACGATCACCTTCAGTAAGTCATTTAACTCAAGTATGATTTCGCCAAAAGCTTCTTGTATAGGAAGAGCATCGAGGATAGACTTTTTGGCCACAACTTCCTCATTAAATGACTCTTGAAATCAAACAAAAATAACGAACATGGTTAAATTAGAGTATGTGAAGAAACTACAAAGAGTGTGACTTTTTCATTCTTTAAGAAAGTTGAGGTTGCACCATAAAACCAATTGACAATATGGGAGTAGCCCAACCTCTTATAAGCCCTTGCAATGTTTCTTATTTCACCAATGTGAGACTCTTTTACCTTCACATTCTCACACGCCTCCACACGTGTGGCGAATTCTAAAGCCAAACACGTGGACAACACGAATTGGGTTATGTGGAGCAAGTGTAGTCATTAGGCTCCACATGTGGACCAACATGCTCTGATACCTTAAAGAAAGCTGAGGTTCTATCATAAAACCAATCGGCAATATGGGGAGTTGCCCAACCTCTTATAAGCTCTAAGGTTTCTCCTTTCACCAATGTGAGACTCTTTTACCTTCACATTCTCACAATTCTCCTATGACAAAAACAACATTTTGAAACAAATTTTACTCATTTCATTTTACATGATATTGTTTAGCATGATAAACATTTTCATTTGTATCAGAAACACTACATAGTATGGTTCAATAATATTTTTTTGACTTGTAAGTACAATATTTACAAGTTCGACTATCATAAATGATGAATTCGATACTTAAACATGACTGATTGTGCAGTTTCACCACAATACCTCTTCTAATATCTTTGTGTTAAAACAAACATACGTATGAATCCAATGGCATATGGGCCCAGGTTACCGCCAATCGTAATTGGTATAATTGATGTGGCGACCTCACCAATGAACTGGTATGCAAGAACCAAGTCTCAATCTCTTTGCCCACTCCTTGGATAATTTGAGAGTCGCACAATGCATTATTTGGTTGTAGTCTGAAGTTGTTTAAGTTTTGGAACCACCTATGTACCAACTTATTCATGGACCAACAAATACAATAGTTCAGTTTCAATATGGTTATGTCAACACGTTTTAAATAGGGGTGGGCACGGTTTGGTTCGGTGCGGTTTTGAGTGAAACCGAAACCGAAACCGAATTTTTTTGCAGTTCGGTTCGGTGCGGTTTTGAAGCCAAAACCGAAATGAAACCAAACCGTTTGATTCGGTTCGGTGCGGTTTCAAACGGTTTCGGTTTGGTTTTTAAGAAAAAATGTACAATTTGCAATTTAACATATTAATAAGCATTTCCCAATAGCAATAGGAAAAAGACATTTGTTATGTAAACAATTAGCATGTTGCATGCAGTTGTGATGTTAAAACATGTTTGTGCAACAAAAGGGTGTCCCTTACAATGTTTATCATAAAACAAGTTGAATAAATTTGAATTCATTAAACATGAGTGAAACTTTGATACTAGAATATGTGATATCATGCTTCAAATGAGTGGACTTCATTAGATCATTGTTCGACTCTTGATAACAAGATTAGTCCACCCTTGTACATATATGTGTGTGTGATGGTATAAAATAACAAAGGTCCTTCAAGTTAATGAACGAAAGAAAGTGATGAATGATGATATTCTAGTGTGGTTGAGTCTCATACTAAGTGTATGAATTCTAACAAACAACCAATTAAAACATGAAATCTAATATAGACATTTAATTAAATGTTTATTAATATTTGCGGTGCGGTTCGGTTTCGGCGCAGTTTTCAAAATCCAAAACCGAAACCAAACCGTTTTCTATGTTGCGGTTCGGTTTCAAAACCGAAACCGTTTCAAAACCACAAAACCAAACCGTTCGGTGCGGTTCGATTTGGTTCGTGTTTCGGTTTCGGTTTTCGGTTCTAAGTGCCCACCCCTAGTTTTAAATGCATTATTTGTTTCTACGCTAAAACATGAAAATCATGTGTGAGATTTTTTTCTTACCTTCTGTCACCCCCTTTGCCGAGAGAGAGACATACACGGATATAAAGATGCACTTAAACAAAAGATGATTAGGTTAAGAACATTTTTCGTCAACCCTAAAACCATGAGTAATGAGTTTACACTCGAGCAGGGTTAATAACATTTTTCGTCAACATCCAAGCATTTGTGTTTGATTCTCCTTATGGAGACGAAAATTAATCACATTTCATAGGACAAGGACACGAGAACTATACGCTCACTATGACGAGTTTACATTCAACCAATGGCGGATCCAGGAAAAATTGTTTGGGGGTCAAGTGTAAAAATTTACACACATTTTTTGACAATAAATAGCCGCAAAAATTAAATCATAACTCCATCATCCATAACTTATGAATAAATAACATTACAAACTACAAGTGTCCATTACAAGCAACAATTGTTCACAACACGGGGTTTCATATTTTGAAAACATTGCACTATAACTTCATTATTATATTATTATTGTTGTTGTTGTTGTTGTTGTTATTATTATTTAACTTTACTATTATTAATGAAAGGGGAAGGGATACGAAATTGTTACAATAGTTTCAATGTTAATACAATGAATATTGGAATTTTATAAATCTGGAATTTTTGGTTGGGATTAGGTAGAAATTAGGATTTTAAATATTTGGGTTTATATTGTCTAGATTAATTAGAAGCTTAAGTTTTTTTTTTTTTTTTAAGTGGCTGGTTCTTATTTTTTAAAAATATATAAAATGACTTGGTTTTGCTTCAAAGGCACACTTCCAAATGAGTGATGGCCCTATGGCACTACTTCAATGCAAATAGGGTTTGGAACGGTGGAAGTGGCAGCTTTGGATTTGAGAGCAGCATTCTTCGAGGCATCAAACACGTATCTCCTTGTTATCCACTTTTTTTCAAGAAATTCCTTGGTGGATTGAGGCAAGTTCAAGAAATCTAGATTGGAAAAACAGAGGCTGCAACACCAAACTCTGCTGTATTAGTAGTATAATGGAGCCAAGGGCACGATGCGACCTTCATCCATGTTGTATACAATTCCCTGCCTTGCCCATTCAATTCATTGAGGCATTTCATCAAGCTGTTCGAGGGCATATCTCAAGGACAACTCTGAACATCAAAAGGGCAGCACTGAGGTCTTCCATGAAGGTTTGCCAAAGTTAGGAGAGTCAGATGACCCTTCCTGCCCCTTAGTGCATCCGCCCCTACCTTCAACATCGTGAGTAGACCACAAACTACCTCCAAGGAACATGACATATCTGCCCCATGAGTAATAGGCTTTTGGGCCATTAACGTATCACAGGTGCTTTAAGTCCATGATATGTCTTGCCATTAGGCCATACTCAACCTAATGGTGGCAAGAAACCGACTCTTTGGAGTTTCCCCTTCAATGTCTGGTGCACTAGCGCTCCTACTAACGGGGACCTTCAGAACCACACTAACCATTACTACAAAAGTGGCTTATTGTGTCGGTGGTTGGTGTCAGTTTTATATAACATACTGACAGATAAGACATTTTCGACACCTTCTTAACATGGTGTCAGAATTACTGTCGGTTATAAGTGACATAAATTGTCTATGTTGGTTATAAGAGAGATAAATTGTTAATGTCGCTTATAACAGACATATATTTTAATCTTTTTTAAATGGTGGTGTCGTATAAAAAGAAAAATATGTCGCTTGTAACCGACATAAAGTTAATGTCGATTAAAAGAAGACTGGTGTCGCTTCTACCCAACACTAATGATTGTTTTTAAATATTTTGAAAGTTGGTGTCAGTTGTAATCGACATAGATTTTAATTTTTTTAAATATTTTGAAACCCGGTGTCGGTTGTAGGCGACAGAGTGGTGTCCTTTATATACCCCCCCCCCATGTTTTCTTCTACCTCTCTCGCATCTTTCTTATTTGTTCTTCCAATTTATACACCATTCCCCGTGTTTTCTTCTTCCTCTCTCGCATCTTTCTTATTTGTTCTTCCAACTTCATTAATTCCTTCTTCTTCACAATCAGTTTTTCTTGCTTCTAGTATTTTTATTTTCTCCTCTTATGTTTAATTTTTGTTTACAATTTAATTTTGTAGGGATTTTATTTGAGCTGGTTGAGTACATAAAGAATTAATCAACGACGGAGTTCTTCCATATTTCAAGTTCTATCACTAAATTCCTTAATTTTTAAATTGTATAATACACAAGTTTATTTATTTAAAATTTCTAATTTAAGTATTTAGATAAATTTCTACAATTTATGTTAAATTAACAATTTAGTCAAATTAATTAATTTTGTTACTTGAATTGTTATGAGAAAATGCTAATGAATAATATTTATAAGCATTTATGTTAAATTAACAATATTAAATATAACATAAACTGATAATATTTAGTAATATAGGAATATATTATGTTAAATTAAATTTTTCTGCACTCTAATTGTTATGAGGATATACAAAACTTGATAACTTTTTGTTGTTATTTTAATTTGTTTTTGCTATAATAGGTGTTGGAAATTAAAAGATTGCAATCGTGATAGAGTTTGAGGGTTGAAATATAGAAATTGAAAATTCTAATAGTTATGCCTACATGATAGGGATTGAAAGATTGCAGGGATCTTAGTGTCAACGTAATATTTTACCCTCGTAAAGTGGTAAAACATGGATAAGAGTTGGTTGACGATACCCCGAAATGTGGAAGCATATATAGCTGGAATTAATTTGTTTTTGGATCAAGCGGTTGCAAATGGTGTTGGCCCCGATAATTTTAGATGTCCTTACAAAAGATGTT
Source organism: Malus fusca (assembly GCA_035220775.1). Taxonomy (NCBI): domain Eukaryota; kingdom Viridiplantae; phylum Streptophyta; class Magnoliopsida; order Rosales; family Rosaceae; genus Malus; species Malus fusca. The sequence continues at coordinate 30,844,282 of CM069069.1, forward strand.
GTAATTGATATACTTTTGTTAGGAACACTATCAAGCACTGCCGAGTATGGTCTGCAACGTCTCATCCCAGCTGCCTGCTAGGGTTCATCTCTCCATAAATAGTCAGGTCAAACAGAGAAAGCGATCACCACTGACTACTCAGAACTCTCTCAAGTACCTTTTTTTCTCTTAAACTACTTTTCTGACTTAGGCATCAAACTTAATCATCAAATACCCTTTGGCGGATACCCTCCCCTCTTTTTCTGGTTGTTCATCAATTAGACTAACATTGTTTGTTATCTTGTAGGTAAAATTTCGTCTCATCAGCCATGTACGATATTTGCATCCACACTTCTCTTTTTATATGTTGTTTGTATACAAAAAAGGAATGATGCATAAATGTTAGCATAGGGCTGCAATACAATGTTTTCTTTCTAGAGATAATTGGAGCTATGGTCACTGAACTTTGGCTCAATTGGAGCTTTGGTTTCTGAACTAAAACTTTTTGGGTATTGGTCTTGAACTTGTTATAACGTGGAGCAATAGCCATTTTGGCTAACTTTGTTAGAATTTCCATCCATTTTTTCCCCTTTAGACCATTTACCTTGTATAGAAGTTCTAACGAAGTTAGCCAAAATGACCATTGTTTCACATTATAACAAGCTCAAAGATCAAAACTCATGAATTTTTAAATTAAGGACCAAAACTCCAATTAGGCCAAAGTTCGGAGACTATTGCTCCAAAAATTCTTTGTCTTTCTACAACCTCGTAATCTCGCATGTTATCATAGCACACAGTAAGATGTATATTTCTTTACCAAGCAATATTAGTTAATTGACAATATAACATGACAAACTAAAGCATTATATACACACTGTTTTCTTTTCTTGTTTAAGGATTAATTATGACATATTAGTCGTTTTTAATGACTAAAGAGTGTTGTGGCGTAGTCACTAGCTGATCCTCTTGTTAAAAAAAAAAGTACATTCTACAAGAGTGCCTGTATAGAACCCGGATCCTCTTTGGATCCCAAAAAACTGAGCCTAAGGATCAAATGATCCGGGCTGTTGAAATTTGATCCAACAGCTACAATTATTATAATTTTTATAGGGGACCCTTGTTTGTAACTATTGGATCAAATTTCAACGGCCCGAATCATTTGATCATTAGACTCAGTTTTTTGAGATCCGGAAGGGATCTGGGTTCGCCTGTATATATACTCAATCTTTACCGGAATGGCTGTGTGTGGCTTGCATGTTTTTAGACGTGAGGATGCCCACGTTTGGTGCGGCCCCAATTGTCGATTATCAATGTTGGAGAATAATAAGGTTTTAAGCACCATGGACACTTTGACAATAATACCGTGAAAATAAGGTAGATTTTTTTTACAATTGCTTTTATTAAGAATTTATTCAAACTTTTATTGAAAATCCGAGTTTTATGAAAAGCGCCTAGAAGTGTTTTCAAAATAAGTATTTAAGAACTATTATCAAAGCCACTTAGTACTATACTCTAGTGGTATTCTTCTTCACTTGTAAGTGAGAATCTTAGATTCGATTCTCGCCACAGGCGACATGGACGAAGCCAGAGATTTGTATGAGCGGGGGCATCCTCAAACAACAAAGTCACAATTAAAAATCTCAAGAATTTATTGAACAAAACACTAAAATATTAATCCATAAAGTTTTTCATACAACATATTACATTATTCCTCGAATCGTTTTCATGTTTTGAAAGCGTTGCATAACAATATTATTACCAATACCATTAAATATCTCTTTATATAAAAATAATCATGTTATCATTCATCAATTGATCTCTAAATTAGAAAGCTAAATTCTAAATTGAAATGTCAAAAACAAATTAATGAAGTAAAGTCGTATAAAATACCTTGTGGAGTAAAATTCTTGTGTTGAATTTTGATAATTGATTACTTGAACTCCAACGGTCTATAACACTCCAAATTCAATTGAGTTTTGGTTGAATGAAAGGGGAGGAAAAATCTGGAGAAGTTGAGGACTGGAATTGCTTTGCCGTGCATGGTGGGATGAGTTTTGTGTGGATTAACGACCTAGGGTTAGAAAAACGGGGAGGCACAATTAAATTAAAAGTTAATTAAATTGCATCAGGTAGGGCATTTGGGATCCAAAACGGTAGACTAGTTTAGTTGCCTACCAATTTTTTTAATTGTAGTTTAATTACGGTTGGTTATTGAGAATTGGAACGCAACCATACATTTTTTTTAAATGAGTGGGGGCATCCGCCCCCTAGGCCTACACTAGCTCTGCCCTTGACAGGCGAGTTAGAACCACATTATAATGTAGATAATATTATTTGTTCCAAAAAAAAAATACTGTTATAAAAAAAACTTATAACGCTTTCAAAAACAATTTGAACAAGTTATTTCATGGGAGAGACATAAACGTATCAATCATATATATATATATATATATGTGTGTGTGTGTGTAATATGTTTTACTTGCGACATAATAAAAAGACGAGAGGTAGTTTGTGATCAGTAATCTTCTAAGAGCCATTCCTATCAAACTTGATTTTATATATATTCCTTTGTCCGAGACATTGAATGTAGCAAGTAGACCCGTCGTTTTGGACACATCATTGAGTTAAACTAAACAATTTGATGCCGGACAGTACAAGAAGATTCCTTAGGTTTTTTAAAATGTATTTTTCCCTTAAATTGTAGGTTCTTTTTAAAGTCCAAATCTTAGTCTCCTACAAGGGGATACCTATAGCATGCTCAACAGCAACAAGCCAACAACCAGGATCAAGAGAAGGAAGGAGGTGATGCTGCTGTTACCGTTAATGAGAATCCGGCAGGCAAGAAGTTACTTGAGAGAATGAGAGGGCATGATGAGTAGGGAAGGTTAATGTCCAAATTTGCAAAACAAGTTTGATTTGGATTGAATTTGACAATGAGTTTAACCACAAGAGTATTATTAGTCGAAAATCAGATTACACATAATGAACAAACTAATAAACCAAAGAACAACCGATTATAAACGATCATAATTTTATTAACTGGAAAGAGATTGCCATGACGGCTACAAAGTAGAGAACTACATTGTGACTAACTAGTTGTTCAACAAGTTACAAAACAGTCTATTTACAAAGGAAACTAGCAAACCCTAATCTCTAACGGACAAGAAATCATAAACTTAACGGGTAAATAATCCTAATTCTTAGCACAGTAGAAAACCAATAAAAATAACAATAATACTAAAACTAATTTTTCAACACCCTGTCGTACTCATGGTGGTAAACAGTATATATGAGTTTGCGAACCAAAAACCCAACGGGCAGGCATATGCAAATTCCAATTCCAATGCAACTACACATGATGTCCCATAAGTATTTCAAATATTAGAAATTTGGAACCACTTAAATGAACCGATAAAAAGTCCACGAAAAATCATGAAAGCCTATTAATTAATTAAAATCCGCTAAAACATATAGCGAACGTCTCACAAACTTTATTGAAATTCATATAAAATTCACTCAAAGTCTATGAAAAATATCACAACTTGATGTAGAGTGGCAATTATCTCCGTGAGCATGTTTTTCGTGGTGAATATGAAAATGATCTCATAAGAGTGCGATTATCTTATCACATGTGGATTTAACTTTTGAGATATGATGAATCTTTTTCTTTTCTTTCCCAACTATACATATGACTTCAGTTAATGAAAACCACTTTCTTTTTTGCCTCATAACTTTTCTTTCTTTCTTCTGCTTAACATGACTTCTTATATATATGGTTGGAAGGGCCTCACTGTCGACACAGCAGCTGGTTACAAGTATATCTGAATTTACCACCAAAAGAGGAAATTAGAAGCAACTCAAATGATGTTTAGATCCCAAACCAATAACAAATAATATACATAAGAGTTTATTAATTATATAGAATACTTTCTTTGAATTCTTGGTATGGTGGGATTAATCCTTTAATACTAAATGCTTTGAAGGGCCAAATTCAGAACTAAAATGAATAAAATTGGTTGACCAAAAAGTTAAGAGGAATACAATTAAAATCATAAACTAATTCTGCAACAGTTAGATCTTGACGTTTGTGATTTTTTTATCAAATATCTCATGGTTAAAAAAATCAAAATATCTAATACTCCTGAGCATTTTAGAAATCCTGTGATCAAATTACCGTGGTATTATGACCAGGGCCGTCTCTGAGATTTCGAGGGCCCTGTGCGAAATTTATGAAAGGGCCCTGTGGATGCAAATTTTCGCCTTCTCCTTCTTTGACAAAATTGCACCTATAAAACAATCAACACCTTTGGTCAAGGCCAAGAGCCTCACGCGCCCACGATGAATGGGGGGGGGCGCTTTGGCTGAAAAACCTCTAATGCCAAAGTTAGAATTTAGAGAGAAAAGTGTTTGGAGAGTTTTTGTAAGTTTTGCAAGAGTGTGGACCTCCCTTTTTAGAAAAACTAGGGTCATATATATAGGGAATGGAGGTGGCCGGCCCTTAGAGGTTTTTTGTGTGAAAATGGGTGATTTAATTGGTGATTAATGGATTAATTAGGAATTAATCCATTAATTATCCAATTAATCTCCATTTATATGGAATAATTTGTAGGTTATGATGTAATTACCTAAGATGAGGATGGATGAGATAATTTGGAATTGGTTACCTTTTTTGGACACTCTTGGCTTGATTAAAGAATGATTGTCCACTGCTCGCGCGTAGGACAACCGGTGTGTCTTAAGGGTAACTTTGTCATTTTTACCAAAAATCCACGTGTCGCCTTGTGATTATTTTTGGCTCCACATGCCCCTTTTTAAGATAGTTTTTATTTTTTTAAAAGTAGGACAATATATTGGTACTAGAAAAGAATAACTTAAATCAAAACAACATTTATGACTCATTGATTGTAAGTTTACAAATGTCATTAAATAAGTAAAAAGAGTTACAGACATAATGTTCACTAAATAATAAAAAACAGTTTAATCTTAAGCAACCAAATAAAGAAAAAAAAAACTCTAACTTTAAAGTTTCACTTGAATATATAGCATTATTATATAATAAAATTGAAAAGAAAATCGTTTTTTAATGTGTTGTTATTGGGACTCCTACTATCTCATTGTGCACTCTAAATTTTTGTATTTAGAAAGAAAAAAAAATTTACACTTATAAAAAGTACACTATAAGATTTTAAAGTGCTAATAAAAGTATATTTTTAATATATAACATTATTACATATAAAAATAAGATACCAAATTTTTTTGGGGGCCCTTCAAATTTAGGGGTCCTGTGCGATTGCACATTTCGCTCCCCCTCAACGCCGCCTCTGATCATGACTTCATATATTGTATTTCTCACATGTTTTGGCAGTTCAACGTCAAGCCCAGAAAGCCTAGAAAGGCATATAACACATCTGTTGAAATTTAGCCCACTTTTATGTTTTGGGCGACCGAGTGTGCTAAATGGAAGGCCGGCAAATTTATGTTTTCTTATTTTTATGTTGCACTAATTTGAACTTTCTGTAATTAAGCTGTCGATATCAGTATTTTAGGAAATGCAATTCTTCAAATATGAAGTTCGCACGTATGTAATCATCAAATTATTAGATAAAGATACCACAGACGAAGCCGGCCCATAATTAACTTAAAAATCGTCGTATCAATGTCAAACTTAATCGTCACTTTGGTACTTAATCATCATAATCTTCAGGATAATCTTTTTTTATACATCTTAAGGATAATCATGAAAAATATATAGATATTGACTTAATCCTACTAACTGACGTACAATAAATTGAGAGATTTGTAACTACGAAAAAAATCTTCATGCATTCATTTTCAGCAAAAAAACAATAGAGAGCATGATCATTATTTTGGACTGCTAAACGATTCTCTTAATTAATTAATGATATCAGTTTTATAATCTTAATTTTATTTTGATTACTCATTGATTAATATAATTTCCGAAAAGGTTAATTTGTAACAATTCCAAGGTAATAAAAAAATAACGAAATAACATGTCCAAGCAAAGTTTTAAAGTGGTTGTTCACTGGCGTACTATCATTCGATCAGTGTTATAAACCGTGCATATTTTTTAAACTATACCCTAATTAAAGTATAAACTTGTCACCATAGAGATTGGGTGGACGACAACACTATGGCCCTTTTTTTTTTTTTTTTTTTTTTGTCAAACGATAGATTTTGTTAGATTAAATGTTAAATTAGCCAACGACGGGATTTGTACCCCGTCCTGCAAGGGCTCAACTCCTTTCTACCACTATGGTAAAGAACCACTTGCAACACTATGGCCCTTTTTCCAGTGAAGCTAATTTTAAGTTTCTGGTAGCAGATTGCATGTGTATCCATACGTACCAAAACAAGGAAACATGTCAAACCAGTACCTGAGATGGCTGTATTGGTAGGAATTGAAGAACAAAGTTTTAACTCTCAAACAGTTCCAGAAGATCGATGCCACTTTGAAGGATGTTCATCCCTGAATTTTGATGTCATGACCGAAACTGATACAGAAGGAAGAAGAATTAGAATGACAGATATGACAGTTTACGATAATCAGTATGCTTACAAATGCAGTAACCACTAACGCACAACTTATTTGGGAATGCTTTTATTACAAGCACTTTTATCTATAGTATAATTTTTGGTTGATACTTGATAGTGCTTTTGTTAGAATGCATATAATCTCTTGTTACTAATTAAGAATTTGAAAGCATATTCCTGTACTAAAGCCCTTATAGATTATGTTGCTACAGTAATTAAGCACTGTACCACAAAGTATATACTTCTATAACTAAGAAGATACTTTCAACTATGATCTATTCTTGTAGGCTTATTTTGATTGACTTTGCAAGTTCCATACTCTAATTATATATTGGCCGGTCAAATTAATAATAAACAAGCACATGTGTTTTATTCACGATTTGATATTCCGATTTCAGCTCATCAATTGCAACCTCTATATATGACACAATCTTCTTTCTAGTTAGTCCAAAGAAGCTTAATCCCAACTAGCTTAATTATAACTTATTTAGGGAAAGAAGCATTCTCCATCTTCTTAATTTACTTATTAGTAGCCGAAATGTGGACATGGATGTCATGTGAGAGAAGAAATTAATCTTTTAGGCCTCGTTTGTTTGACCTCCTTAGTTAGGACTGGACTAGCTAGGACTAATAACCCATGTTTGGTGCAAGCCGGGATTGAGTTTAGTGGGATTAAGTCGGACTCGTGCCGACTAAATCCTTCGTTAGCTGGGCTTAGTGAGAGCCCCCGAAAAGGAGGGGATTGCTAGTCCCGTTTCCCTGCTTCCCCTCACTTTGCCTCACCCCACACCTGAGAACTTGCCCTCCCACTGTCTTTCTCCCCACCTCCCTCTCATCTGTCCATAAGATCTCCAAGTTAGAGACCTAGAAAACCCAAAAAAGCCAAAAACCCAGAAAACTCAGAAATCGAAAACAGATTCAACCCCATCTCCCACCTTCGAGCCACTCATGCATGCATCCCGCCGCCAACTCCTAAATTTTCATTTTCGTTCTTGCTCTTTGGTTTGATTTTAAGATTTGCAGGGGATTTTGTGAGAGGAATAGAAGAGGCAGAGAGAGATTTGCAGTGAAGAGGAAGAGAGGAAAAGAGGCAGAGGGAAGAGAGATAGGGATTTGGACGGAAAAGAGGCGGGAAGAGAGAGAGGGGGATTTGGACGGAAAAGAGGCAGAGGGAAGAGAGAGAGGGATTTGGATGGAAAAGGATGCAGTGTGCGGACGAAAACATGAGAGAAGAAGATGATTAAAAATTGACCAAAATAAATGGTTCTAAAAAGGAAAATGATTATTTAATAATAAAATATTAGCATATATAAATTAAATTAATGATAAAATATTGTAAATATAAAATTTAATAATATAATATATGAGTCCTACTTTTTAATCCGACACAGCACCAAACGCTTCACTAAGTTAGTCCAGCTTAGTCTAGTCTAAGCCAGTCCAGCTTAGTCTAGTCTAAGCAAGTCCAGCTTAGTCCCTGTAGTTAGTCCAATCCGAGACAGTCCGGTGCAACAAACGCCCCCTTATTGTCTACGTCTAAATGAAGTAATAGTATATTTATTAACAACTGAATGTTTTGTGTGATGCTTAATTTGATAACCATTTTAATTTTAATTTTCTTGTTAGAATTAAGGTCATGTGGGAGAAAGGAGTGTGAGGGAGTTTCCTTGAAACAAATTGTATATATATTCCCTTGAATCTCTTTCCTCACACAAGCTCATTAGTTTGATCATAAACGGTGAATAATTTGTGGGACATATGAGTGAGCAAGGTTTGAAAGACATCTCTACTTGGATGATGATGCTGCTACAAGTTCATTTTGCCTTTTGTACATTCCAGGTAGTGACTGCAATGCATGCATTATTTCACATAGGACTTTTCGCTGCTTCTGACTATGTTGTTCGTCGGTCATTCTTTGATAGTTTGTGGATTTTATTTTGTCTTTCCTTGGATGTTTCTTCTACATTTAACCTGTAAAGATTTTAGAGTTAGGCTAGTGATTCACTACTAATCACATCAATATTGTTGTCTCAACTAAACTACATGCATTCAGTGGCGAAGCTAAGAATTGGCGGGAGAAGGGGCGAAATCTAAAAGCATAAACTGTCCCAAAAAAATGTAGCCAACCTTTTATACATCTTTGATAATTTATCAATACAAACAAGTTACAATTGTAGTCGACAAAGTTTAATGTCATGAAACATCACAAATAGGCTCGTTATCAATAAAAGCAAAAATAACTCTCTCCATTAAAATCTTGAGAATAAAATTGGGCGAAATGAACTATTTTTATTGGTAAAAAAAAGTGCAACAATTATTCACCGGGCTCAAAAATACATACAAAGAAGCAACTCGGTGTTTACCTCATTGAAGCGATCATTCAATTCTTTGAGTTGTATATCAAGGACTTAAAAATAGAGGTACACGATAGTAATAGAAATTTGTGAGTCTTAGAGCTTTATGCTCTGATTTTCGAGTACGAAATAAAAATCCTCCATGTTAGGAACATTAATATCATTTTCCTCACAAACTTTTGTACATGAAGAAACTAGTCATCAAAGTCATCATCTCTAAACATTAAAAGAAAATAAGATAAAATAATTTTAAATTCTGGAAAAATATCAAGAATTGAAAAAAACAATAACAAACATCAACCTTTTGTTTTTCTTTAGTCTTAAACAAATGAGAGAGAGAAGAGAGAATTGAAATGGTGGGCTGGTTTCTTTGAGAAATCATGTTTAATCAACTAAACCATGGTGCGATTGGAAAAGAAGCCCACATCGGTAAAATTAAAAAATAAAGAAGAAACTAAGGGCCTGTTTGTTTGGTTTTATTAAGTTTCACCTGACTAGACTGAACTAACTCTTAATGTAGTCCAGCGTTTGTTGTCACAAGAGACTAATATTAATGAGATTAGCTGGGACTCTGCCCAGACTACCAGCATCGCTAGCAGTTCTTAGCAAGGGTCCCCGAAAACCATAGGACTAGCTAAGACCTGCTTCGTCATGCTCCCGTTGCTCTGCTGGTGTCCTCTCTGCAACCACATCTTCATCTTCTCTGCGACCACAACTTCATCTTCTCTGCAACCATAAAGTCCTCTCTCTGCACACATCTGCACATCTTCGCAAATCCGCTCGAATCACAAAACTCAGATTCGCTGAGATTGCGAAACCCATATTCGAATTGCAAAACCCAGACCCGAATTGTAAATCCCATATTCGAATTGCAAAACCAAGTTCGTTTGAAGCTCTGCAAAACCCATATTTGATAGGAAAATTTTGTGGCCTCAAATTCAAAAGGAAATAACCAAAACCAAGGGTGCTCTGCAAACCAAATTCCTTCTGCAACTTTCTAGAGAGAGATATAGGTTCTAGATAGGGAAATTTTGGGGCACGATTTCTTTTTTTATTTTATTTTTTATTTTATTTTTGATCCATTTGGTGCATGATTATATATTCCTTTGTTTTCGAGAGAAGGAATGGAGTTGTCTAGAAAAAGGAGAAAGAAAAATAAAAAGAAAAGGGAAAAAAAGAAAAAAGAGAACTATTTTTTATTATTTAATTATTTTGGTTATTAGTCCGACATTGCACCAAACGCTACACTAAATTAGTCCAGTTTAGTATAGTCTAAGCTAGTCTAGCTTAGTCTCTTAACCTAGTCCAGTCTGAGATAGTCTGGCGCAACAAACGCACCTTAAAGGAGCCAACCACCAAACCACACCATTTCATTTAAAGGAAAAGAGTTATAACTAATAGCACAAAACAAAGTAAACGACGCCGTCTGGTTTTAAGTCGTCTTCTTCCCTTGAAAACATTAAAACCCAGTAGCACAGCGCACCAACCCCAAATACCAGCAAGTTCATAAGATTGGAGGGGCATAATCTTCACTCTCAGTGGCCATTTCCCATGACCGGAAGGGCGGCTGCCCCTCCTTACTCCTATGTAGCTTCACCACTGCATGCACCTAGTAGGTGTTAGGTTTCATCATAAGGGGCCTTTCACATTATGAGTGTAATAATCTATTTAAGTTGTAATTTATTATGTCAACACTGCCCTTCATGTGGGACCACGTCTTTCATGGGTCGCGTGTGCAACTGATTCCACATCTGTAAGATCTTTTAAGTAATTAACGGAAGATTCTTCGTCAAGCTAAGGTCTTATTCACAATTGAAATGGTCACGGTTATGGTCCTGCTCACAATTGGAACGGTCGTCAGGTTCAGGTCAAAGTGAACTGCTCTGATACCATATGATGTCAAGACTTCAATATCAAGTCAATGGTCTATTACTAATCACACTGATATGTCCTAACCATCGACATAGTCCGACAATTATTAGGTTTTATTACGAAAATGAGTGGAACAATACCATATTAAGTGTAATATCCTGTCAAGTTTCTAATGTAAAATTACGTTCTTCAACACAACCTTCACACACTATTCTTCACCCTTCTTTTGGGTATGTATTTCCCCTCTGTCACATTATCACTAACATAAAAAGTAAAAACCAAAAGATTTTAAAGTAGTTATCGCCTAAATGTTTCATTTCCAACACAATTCTTCATTCAAGTGTGACCCATGATTGACATTATAAGACCCATTTATAACTCTGGTGATGACTGATGAGTATTTGCAAATTACGCATGCACTCAAGTCAAGTGAGATGACTAAACAGTACGAGCAGTCCCTTTTTATTAGGTCTTCTCAGCCATCAAAATTGCTTGTGAGGTGTAAAGAGAGGAGATATTACTGTGGATGACGATGACAGTTTATATATATTAGGTGTGCTACTGCATATTGAGTGCAGACACCCCCCCCACCCCAAAAAATAAAAATAAAAATAAAAAACCCAGGAATCATGTGAGTCGTTCGTGGTTGAGCCAAAGAGCTTTTTAGGGTTTTGGAGCATAGGGACGCGACGACAGAGGCGGTTGTTTTTTGAACGTGAAGTAGGTTGGTCAAGAAAACCACTTTATTAGACTCACCAACCAACCATATACAACTACCGTTGGTACTGCCATGCACTAATTTTGAAACTTTTGAAGCCTATTTTGTAATAATAATTAAATTTTCTGCTCAACTGATTTGAGTACCACCCTCTTCCTAAGCCCATCAAAGTGACCATGTATCAAATACAAGACACTAGCTTAAGATAATATACAAATGTATTTGAGTATGTTTAAAATTTAAAAATACTAATAAGGTTGACAAGTGATGAATGATTTGAGGTATAGCATATAATTTGACCTAATTAAAATTTTAAAAATTGCCATAGAATGACCTTTTTGGTTTTGGTTTACGACTGTATTTTCACCCCAAGCATGTCCACCATTTAAAAAAAAAAAAAAGTTACAACGAAACTATTTTTTATTTGAATGTGAGCATCCATCTCAAAATTAATTAGCAATAGATAACTAGGTCTAACATCTTTTAGTATGTTAGACTTCTGGATCATTCTGTGTGGGTTAGCCTCAACACGAACTTCCGTTTGTCATGCCATCTGGTGTTTCTATATCATCATAAGGACAAAGATCAAGAAAGGAAAAACTTAGCAATAAAAAGTAAAAAACCCTGGTTCGAATATATTTAGGAAAAGTCTTGGCTCATCAAGAATTTATGAGAAACTCCTCCTCAAGATACCTTGTGATTAATTTACGGAATGTCATGCTTATGATCAAAACCGATCATACCATTAATCACTATCTAAAGATCATTTCTAAAAAAAGATTGTTTAATTATTGAATAGTATAAAACCAATTCGTCAGTATCAGTAGAAGTATTATGAGTTGTCTATCTATTTACAATAATTGATTGACTAAACGACTTTAGTTTTAATTGATTTTTTGCTTAGATAATCTTTATAGAATGATTTATAATATAACCGGTTTCGATTATAAGTGTGAAATTTCATGAATTGGTCACAAAGTATCTCAAGGAGGAACTTATTCTCAATCTTAAGGAGCCAAACTCTTTCCACATATTTAAATGAAACATTTTAAAGAAAGAAACAAAAACTATAGAAAAAGTAGAGGAAGTATATAAAATAAAAAAGGCCATAACATTACTAATAAAGAGAAATAACGCTAAACGACGTTAGTACTAAGTGATTATAGTATTATATTTTTTAATTCCCTGCATCGAGGGCATGAAAAGGTAAACAAAGCTCACATATAAGAGAGATTTTTCAGTGTGATCGGTACACGGGATGGTACACCACGTGTCATTATACAAATGGTGTGATATGTGTGCTAAAAAGTTAATAACTTAAAAAATAAAATTTTCTACCACTTATATTAAAACACATTTACGTACCACTTATGTTCCCGTCACAATTAAAATTTTCTCTACGGATAAGATTAAAATAGTCAATAATTGGATAATGATTAAAAGAGTAAGGAGATCATCAAAGTAAGGAAGTGCACGTGGAAGAGCGGTAACACCTAGATTGAAAGATTCCCATAGCTCTTTGTGTTCACACCTACTTTAATGGGTAAGATCCCATCCAAAATCCTTTTCACACCTGATTTTCTCATTTAGTTTGGTGGCAGTTCAAGCTCATGATTATTACAGGTAACATAGCATGCTAATTATACTTGATATTTATATGGTTAACATTTTACTACAATGGAAAGTTTTTGAAATGTAAAATGAACTTATACTTCTTTCTTAATTTTTCATATAAATTAAATTTCAAGTGATTTGTTATATCAAGTTTGGAAAATCATTATTTGGTCATATGACAGATTTGATTTGTTAAATCTAACCTTTACAATCTAGCTAATTGATGTACTTTTTAATTGAAGTTTAACGAATATATTAGCGATGTTGCCACAATTGTTAAAATTGACTCTTAAAATAAATATTAGCGATATTGCCAACGTGCACAAGATAAGCCGATGAATACGATTAATCTTATCTTTGACTTATTTAAGAAAAAAATAAATCAGAATCAAACTTTTATCGTGCAATAAGTAAATGACAAATATAACAAATGATCTACCAATTGAACTAAACGCTCTCCCCATTCTTATCTCTGATAATGCCAAATGAATTGCACCATAATTTTGATCTACTTTTGTAAGTAAATACATACTATTGTTTGTTACGAGTGAGTTATCCACACACTCAGTTTTACTTTTCATATACCTTATTTAATTTTCGATTATTAGATCGATGAATTTAAAATTTCAACGAACTTAAATTAACAAAAATAAATAAATAAATAGGGTTAGAATAACACCACTCGTTTGTTATTATTAATTGACGCGGATTGGTGATGGTATCAGCCTATATCTTTCAGTTGGAACGGATCCCAAAAAAGGACCCACGTCCGAAGGATGATGATGCTGAAGAGGTCAATCTCCCACTACTAGCCACGTAGGACAACATGTCATCCGATGTGGCAACAAATTAGGTTTGACTCTCCTCTCATAAAACTTTTCCATTTTCCCATTACCTTACCACCTTCCCCCTCACGACCCTTTTAATAATTAATTTCCCTCTCCAATCCTCACCCCCTTGCGGTGTATATATAACACAAACTACATCTCTGCATTTGCTCTCCAATATTATTCCGTTCATACAAAAGAAAAACAAGAAAAGATGGGAAATTGCATAAGGCATGATTCGTCCATGAAATGGGCAGGAGAGGATTGGGGTTGTCTAGCAGATGGAATGAAGGGTGACGATTATCGCGATCAAACGGACGTAAAGATCATGAAGAAGAACAACAAGAAGATTGCAGAAGCAAGCCAGATGGATTCATTTTGTTCTACAACAACAGCAACAACAAGTAGTAGTAGTAAAGTTGGTGCAGCAACAGAGGTGAAGATCAAGATCACAAAGAAGCAGTTGGAGGAGTTGTTGGGTAAGGTGGAGTATAAGCAAATGTCAGCTCAGCAGGTTTTGGCTCAGCTGATTAGGGTTAGCGATGGCTTTGAGACCCAGTTGCAAAGGTCTTGGAGCCCTGCTCTTCAAAGCATTCCTGAGGTCAATTAATTTTGCCTTTTCTATATATATCGGGTTTTTGTTGTTAATATGGGGAAGAGTAATTAGCTTTCTTAACATATTTTGTTCAATATTAATGTACATACTCTAGAGTTCAGAAAGAAAAGAAAAGCCCCAAATTTTGTTTTGCCTCTCTCTAGATCTCTCTCTCTCTCTCTTGGTGACACAGGGAGGAGGGTGGCCCTAGTCCGCTCTTCTCAAGCTCTACCTCAATATGGAAGAGGCACTTACATGCAACGAGTTCATTATTATTAGGGTCATCGGATCTAATAATACAATATTTAGAGAGAACTTACACATAACATTGAATTATTCTCCTCCCTAGATATAGCTATAATTACTTTTCTAATCATTTTATTTTAAGAAAGAGCCTCCTCTTAATTATAAAAGGGATCCAACAACTATCTTTGCTACAACAGCTGGTGGCTGCGACCTGTGAGTATTTTCTTAATGTGGTAAAGCTCCTCAACAGATTGGTAAAGATAAAACCCAAAAAAAGAGTAAAGAAGGTTGTTTAAAACGAAGAGTACCAAACGGCCCAAGACGATCCCCAACACCAAGTATATGGTTCCTTATCAAACCTATTACTAAACTTGTACAACGAAAACACTAACTTGATTAAGAAACAACAATGCTCTTGTAGCAAAGGTAGTTGTTGGGTCCCTTTTATAATTAAGAGGAGCCTCTTTCATATAATGAAACGGTTAGAAATGAATCTAATCTTACATTGAACGGGTTCACAATCGTTTAATGTGAAAAAACTTTCTTTAGCTCATTGACCTCAAGTTTTATTTAACGTATAAGCTTTGTTGATTGTTTTTAGACAAAGATGCTCCTCAAGTTCGACATATATACATTCAACTCAGATCAACTCTTAAAACCAACATGAATCCACAAAGGCGTAACTAATTCACTAGCTCCATGCTAATTCAAGCCATTTTTCACTCGACAGTTTTGAAACATAAGAGCAACTCCAATAGATTTGCCAAATGGTATCTGTTGCTAGATATGTAAAGAGCCACATAAGATAAATTAGTTTCAACAGAGTCAATTAACAAAATTATTAAAGATTCTAACCAAAATGATTCCTAACTCCTCATTTTGCTATGTGACAATGAAATCAATAGAAATGATCTCTAAGTTTGTCCACCGCAAATCATTTTGGTTATTCCGTGAAAATCTATTAATATTCTTGTAAAGGAAAGGAGTCGGTTTGACAAAAATACGCTAAAAAATGTGATCCCAGTGATTGTTCCCATGACAATTTAACGAGGATATTAACAAAAAAATTCACGGAAGGACCAAATCGATTTACAATAGACAAACTCATGAACTTCTATCAATTTTCATTATAAATTATTAAAGTGTAGAGTTATGTCAATCTCATAGATCATTTGAGATAAAAAAAACCTTTATTAAATTTGGGATCTTGAGTTCACTCTCTATGTCTATGGACTCGACACCACCCATAAATACTCCTTTTATTATATTAATGTGTGTTGTCCACAATCTCCTTCATTTATCCAATAACAAAAAATAAACATGGGACCAACTTGCCTCATATTGGATGGGAAATAATATTATAATTCAACTTATGAATTTATTAGATTCCAAAATTGTAAAGTAGCAAATTTTAGCCTTCAAACTATCACGTATGTTAACAATTTATTAGATTCCAAAATTGTAAAGTAGCAAATTTTAGCCTTCAAACTATCACGTATGTTAACAAACTTGTATTTGAAGAGATTGTTAGAAATGCTAAGTGCTAGTTCAATTTATCCAACAAAAAAAAAATCACGAAACTCATCAAAAGAACCAACCATCCCTTACAATCCGATCGCCTGTACCACATTTTCTTCTATTTTCACTGTCTCATCGCTCAACCATCCCTAAGAAGAAACCGAAACACTATGAATATTAGTCATGATTCATGTAGTGCAAATGTGGTTTATAAACTTAAAAAAAAAAGTAAAATACTTATCACGTCATTAATTAAACAACAGACCAGACAATTTAATAGACAAAAAAACATAAACTGATACATTTTAAAAACCTCATTATGTACGAGAAAATTAAAATCTCATAACTCAGATTGAGTATGAAGATTTGTAAACATATAAAATTGGCCCAAATAAATACTCAAAGGACCCAGTCAGAACCCTAGCCCAAAAAGTGATGAAGGAGTGCATAGCACATCTTCTGATTCCTCCCCCATCACGCACGCCGCTCGAAATAGAACTTGTCAGCCCGCCAAAAACAAAAACTTGTACAGACAAAAAATAAATTTTATTTTGGAATCCCTCCAGTTTTTCCAAATCAAATCCCGCCCCATAAATCCCACTCTTTTAGTTTCGCCCATTTCCCCTCTCCCTCCAAATTTCAAGACCCAAAATCGATTTCGAAGGACCTCTTAGTACTACGGTCTAGTGATTTTCCTCTTCACTTGTAAATAGGAGGTCATTGCTTCGTTTCTCGTCCAAGGCGAATTTGAACCAGATTATTGCTGTCTATTATAAGGCTAAGCCCATCACATCTCCTAGTATAGATAAATATCATTTGTTAAAAAAAAATAAAAATAGATTTCGAAGGAACAAACATGGAATGTAATTTAGGAAGTTGTTAACTGGAAGAAAGTAGTATTTTCTTTGTTAGATTTGCATAATGTCATGGGTTTATTAATGTGATAAGGGGCCTTTTTGCAAAACTTATGCTTTTTGGTGATCTGGGTATTAGAGTTATGTGCGGTGTGAAATTTGAGATGGGAAAATGGGTAATTCTGGTTGAATTGAAAGGACTTTTAGGGACAGCAGCACAAATAGGGATTTAATTTGGTAAATTTTTGGTTGAGCAGTGGGTTTTGTTAAATAGTGGGGATTGTTAGCTGTTTTGTAAGCAGCACAAGCAAACGACATGAATAACACTATGGCAACCAAATATCGTCGTCATATTAACAACGTTATATTAACGTATTGATACTAAATATCAACATCATATCAATAATAATGATCTAATATCAGTGAAATATCTATATAGTATGAATGTCGTTAACACGGGGTTAATATTCGAAGATGCTATGAGAATGTATCAGGCTACATTTGATGAAAGATTCACAACCTTAAGCTTTTCCAATCACGGAGGTACAAAGTAATTTATTAGCTACATAACAAAACCAAATACAAAAACAATTCATCCGGTACAAGGGAGATCATTTTCGGTTCTCGCTTTCGGAATACTGTCTTTCCCACAATGTTAAAACCCAGAAATGAAAAACGAACAGCCCCCCGAAGACAACCTCTTATGCAACATTTTATGCTCGAAAACAAAATTCACTCTCCAACACGGTCAGATGATAATGTTTGCAACAAAACGTTCCAATGACTCCTTCACAGGCTTCAGCACCTATGCTCCGTATCACTTTGTGAGACCTCATCAGTTTGCTCAAGTCGATGACATAGGTCTTCGGTGGAAGGACAAGCAAAAAACTTGGTCCATTATTGACTAACATGTTCTTGTGTAGCTGCCCGCTGCCCATCTATTCAAAGGCGTAAAACGTGACTACAAAAGATGTACAGTTGTCAGAACAAACAAGAAACTAAGCCCTTAAACTTAGCATGCATCCTGCATCGTTGCACTCATTTGTGATCAGAAGTGTTCTGCTGGTTAGATCCCTTGTGGTCCTCTCGATTAGGAGCCCTGGATCTGAATATGTGTTTGCACATCCTGAAATGATTAGAGTAGCATGATTAAATTCTAGAGATTGAAAAACAAATGTAACAGTAACAACACAGATGGAATTAAGTGAATCGAGAAACCAGCAGGAAACTAGGGAAATGCGTGTAGTGCATATAAGGGAGCGAGTTACTCCAATCACAATAATTACCCCCCATGTCATTTGTTTCTTATTTAACCCATCAAGGTGTGATATATTACATGCTACCACCTGTTTAGATAAATTTTCAGAAAGGATTGATTTGGCTGGCCAAACAACTTATTGGACTTGCAGTCCTACATTTAAAAGGTCTTCACATACCACGTTGACAGAAAAAAAAAAAAGAACATTAAAACGAACATGGAGCATTATATTTATAGTAAAGTTGGAAACTAGGAAGTGCAAGAGAATTACGAGTTCAATTCCTCATTCCTGCTCTTTATATCACTTGACCATAAGACTGGGTCAACATTCTTTGGCAACGAGTCTTGTTGTTGGGTTTTTTCCCTAAGCCACTGCTCCACTTTATAGAACTCATTAACAACCTGAAACATGAAAATTCAATCGCTGAAAATAAAATAGTCATATTTATATGAGGCATAAGTAACTAACTGAATTGTCGTACGGATTCTCTATCCATGGGTGGAAGTGAATTCACAGCCATCCGGTAATCCCCAATGCACTTTAATAGATCTCTTGTAGCTTGCATTCTTGCTTCCTCATCCTTATATCGGTTCTCAATTGGATCTACCAGCTAGAATAATCAAATAGACATCAAGAATGGAGAAGGGTAACGGGAACTTAAATTCTCAAATTTCAGGAAGTGGAGAAAACCTTCTTAAGATCTTCCAGCTTTGAAGTATAAGCATTTTCTGTTTCATCTTCTCCATCATCATAAAGCCATTCCTCTGTCTGCTGTAGGCTCCTGGAAATGCCCTCCCTCTCTTGATCACTTGCGAAGCTTCGATATGTGTTGAAGAGCTATTCACATGCATATCTTATGTTAAAAGCCAGCCTATGACAAAAAGTGGCAGCATGAACTAAAAGATCTACGAGAGTCTGACTAAGCTACAGTCAAACATGCTCAGGTATGGATGATGAGATGAATAGAGATACAACAATAAGAGGCTGATATTTGGCCCAATGATACATAGAACTGGCGATCATTCCATACTATAAGACAGTTCAAAAATTTGTTTGCTTAAAGCCAATTCTTAGTCTCAAAGCATGAATCCTAAAGTTTCTAGACAGCAATCTCAACATTATGTATTTCGATCTTCATCGCATACAACATGAAAACTAATCTCTTGAGTTGCAATATATTAAACCCAGGCTATGTAGGGATTAAAACAATTGGCCTCATAAACAAATACAGATTCCAATGCTGGAAGTAGAATGTTAGTGTTAAGTCCTTATGCTGCTTCAGAAAAGGTAAATGCCAAAACAATGCAAAGTGTTTTAGCAGGTTGAATCACAAAGCCAAAGAAAACGTGACGAAACAATAATACAGGCTATACCTTATTCCGCATCTCATAGACATAAGACTCCAGTGCATTCTTTTTGTCTTTGGTTTGTTCCATAATTCTGTCATGTTGAGCTAATTGGAGCTCTTTGTCTTGAGCTTCTGAAAGTTCAGCCTTTGTCATTCCACCATACATACTTTCACTAACAGGTATCTCTAGCCTCCTGCTAGCTTTAATGTTTCTTTCAGGATCACCCTGGAAAAGCGGATACCTTTCAATAAGTTTACATCTGCTCCAGAAACTTTAGACAAGAACTTTGCAAAACCAAATAAGTATGCATTGCAGATTAAGTACAAGCAACAAGATTACTGTAGATTAATTACAAGGGAATTATCTCATTTATTCAAGATTCAGATTTATCTCTAGTTCTTCCAGCATGAAATAAGGGAAGAGTTGAAAACAAACTTACACTAGTATGTGAAGAGTTGTGCTGTATACTACTTTTTTCAAATCCATCTGCAACTGCCTCAGTAGAACCAGAAGCAGTTACATAATCAATGTCCATTGGATCCATTTTTGAATCGGCAAGACCCCTTGTAGAAGAGTCATCTCCGTGTTCTTCCATCACCTGAAGCCATTATAAGATTTATACCACAAAAATTTTGACCATAAAAAATGCCACAAAACAAAGATCCTAGGAAGGAAACCAGTAGATGACAAAGTTAGTAGTGTCAGAAAAAAAAATATTTACTTACCATAGCTGATTCAACAGAGACAACACCGTGGAGGTTTAAAACAACTTTAACTTTAACCCTTGTTTTTTTGCTATGGGAGCATTGGAAAGGGCCAATCTACATAAACAGCAGTCATTAGTTTCAAAGTAACAGTAATCCAGTAATAACAGGTATTTTCATTGCTAGGTAAGCTTAAAAACTAAAAGGATCTAACTGGAATTTGCATAGTAAATATTTTTAATAGCATTTTTGGTGACATTCCTTTCCCTCTCATGCCCACACAAAAACATTTAAATTTTAAACAGATGAATTGTGTAACATGTCAAAAACTGAGGTTGTCTCCCCCAAGTGTTCGATAAATTGTCCAACAAAAAAAAAAAAAGGGATTTCCATCATGGCATCATCCTAGATTCTTATCAAGACTTCAGAGATTAGACATTGAACTTAGCGTTCAGTGGTAACGTGGGTTTGCCTTTGATTCACCTTCACTTCTCTTATGTAGTCATCCTTTATTCACATTTTTTCATGCACCTCCACCAATAAAATTCTCAGTGTCACATATTCCCCTCAAAGATTAGACATTGAACTTAGTGTTCAGTGGTAGCATGTTTGCCTTTGATCTACCTTCAATTCTCCCATGTAGTCATCCTTTATTCACATTTTTTCATGCACCTCCACCAATGAAATTCTCAGTGCTCAGTGTCACATATTCCCTCTCCCAACCCACGGGAAAAAGGGGAATGAAGAGCATAATATATTACCGTAAAACAACAAATATCAGAAGATACACCGGCAGGGACTTCAGTGGGATTAGCGTAGAATGCTTTCAAATGAAATAAACTGCTTCGTCGAAACGTCAGTACTTTAACACTTGGAATGAGTTGCCCTTTTGGAAACAGGATGCCATTTGTCCCTGTGCAAATTGGAGCCTCATCTATTAAGAATGCTATAGAGAAAGGAATTGAATCTTGAACCTGCATATAGATCCGGGAAAACCATTACGTACATTGTGGGCAACTATCCAGATAAGAAAGACATGTTACATATGCATGTACATTTTATAATTAAAGGCTTTAATCCCTTTGAGTCTAGTAGGGATTTTCGGAATGCACATCATATCCACAGCAAGTGCTGTTGTTACCCTTAACCAATAAAATCAAAATCAAGCAAACATCCTTAACGGATTATTATGCTTTCTTCCTTCTTAGGTGCTACTAATGTACAGAACTGAAAATTAATCCTTTTTTAAGGTGGTCCCTAAGCTTAAGCTTTGTGATAGGACTTTTCATACTCTCAAATTTCAAAAACCCGAACCGAAATAGGGAAGGGGGGGAAAACAAACTCATTTCTTGTTGTATACAGGGCATTGCATACAACAGCACAGTGATGCATTGCATATGAACCAATATGTCATAGTATTCTTAACTGAAATAAAGCACTGTATTTTGTGATTAAGATATGAAAAATTGTTTCAAAATACAGACCTCATATTCTCTGACTCGAAAAACAGGACTCAGCATTGCACATTGAAGAGCGCATCCACGTGCTACACACTCACTTGCATTCAGTGTCCGGCGGGGTTCATTCTTGAACACAGAAGCCAATATTCTAGCAACCGCTGGGATCCTAGACCCTGACCCGACAAGCTCCACAGAATGAATCTTATCAGCAGTCAAACCTGCATCAGCTAGAGCTTCGCTACAAGGAACACAAATCCTCTCCAATAAACCTGAAGCCAGCATCTCAAAGTCTTCCCTTTTAATGAAACCCTTTACATCTTTCTCATCCATTAAGCACTCAATATTAAGAGGTGCCTCAGCATTCGCACTCAAAACTTTCTTCAGCTTCTCACATGCTGCCCGTAGCCTGATACTTGCCTTGACATTAGAGTATACATCAATTCTGTACTGCTCCTTGAACTGTGCAGCAAAATGATTAAACAAGACCTCATCGAAGTCTCTCCCTCCCAAGCTTCTGTCAAAAGTATGAGATAGGATCTTCATTTGCCCAGCCTGAAATGATGCAATAGAGACCTGTGTATCACAGTGACCAATGTCAACAAATGCCACATAAGTTGGACCGGAAGTTGAGAAATCTGTTTTGTAAATCCCATAACTAAGAGCAGTTGCAGTACAATCATGCATCAATCTCAAAGGCTTCAACCCAGCAACTGTGGCAGCATCCAAATATGCACGTCTTTGCAAGTCTGCAAAGTACGACGGAATACTAATCACACAATCTGAAATGGGCATTTCCTGATTCTTCTCTATTAGATCTTTCAAATGTGCAAAAAGCATTGCCGTAACTTGAACCGGCGTAAATGTATGAGTCACACCCAAGTACTTCAAATGAATCAAAATGCCACCATCTGGGCCTTCAGAAGTTTCAAAGGGCAAAATTCGAAGGTCACGTTGAACATCAGGCTCAGTAAATTTTCTACCAATCAGTCTCTTCACCTGAGACACCGTAGATTTCGGGTTCATCATTGCAGAAGCAGCACCAGCAGACCCCAGAAACCTCTGTTTCTCACCAAAACAAACCACAGCTGGGGTTTCACGTTTCGATTCATCATTCAACAAAACATCAACTCCCCGTTGCTTCACCACCGCAATTACACAATTCTCATTTCCAACATCAAACCCCACCACACTCATTTTTAACAAAATTTCGACACCAAACCAACACACCAATTCAGTTCCACAAAACCTATAATTTGATCCGAAAACTGCAGACAAGCAAAGAAAAACAGAAATGTGAATTCAATTTACTTCAAACAAGCTTTCACTAACAAATGCTTAATCAATTTTTTTATTTTTTAATAATTGCTGTTATACGTTAATCAAATTCCTAAACGCAGCTAAATTTAGCCATCGGTACATTTCAATTTTCAAATATGAGGACCCAGAAACTCAAAATCACACCAGGATATTTAATTTCCTTCGATTTTCCCAGAAACCAAACAAAATTCAAATGTTCAATATTTCAAAAGCAAATCCGTACTTGAACGAAATCTGATAAAAAGATGATCAATAAAGCAGGTGAGGAAAGTGATTGCAGTACCTGTTTGAGAAACGACGTTCCGGAAACAATTCGAAGAACAATTTCAAAGAGAGGAAGAGTCTGGTCGAGAGAAAACCTCTGCCCTTTGCTCGCACTGCAAAATATACAGCGTCATATTTCTCCTTCATAAAATTGTTGCATTTTACGGGGGTCTGTTTGAAATTAATAATATTTGCCGGACTGCCTTTCTATTTTTCGTATTTCGAAAACACCACCATTATATTTCCTTTTTTTTTTTTCAAAGTTCTTTTATCGTTCACAATAATTCGTGTGTGTTTGATTTCAATATGTAGGAATTATACACTTTGAGTTTAATTTCTATAACATTATTATTATATTGGTGCGAGTTTGATAAATGTGAGTTATAAACATTAACTTAATATTTCTTGCTCATTCTGAAGTCTGATTTCTATAAAATTAAAATTAGTTTTCTACCAAACTATCTATAGCCCAAAAAAGCTTAGAAAAAAAAAAAAACTAAAGAAAATGGTTTGAAAATTTTAAGTTTTAACGATAAGGACAAAACAAAAGGGTAAAGTGAATAGTACCATGATTGACTTTTTAATGTAAAAATGTGATTTTTCGTTAAAATGAACAATACCAGAAACTTTCCGTTAAAATTCCCCAGAAAAAAAACAAAATAAGAGACTAAGAAGTAGTGCCTGATGAAATTTCTTCTTGGTGAAACAGGGCTAAGATTCCTTTAACCTATCACGTTTTCAGGGGAAACTTGTCAAAGTTGGAGTTGCTCTAGAGCAAGTACTTCAAGTGCAATTACCAACCGTTCAAGATCCTGCATCAAGGACGCTCCAATTTTTTTTATCATACATATATGAAAATGAATATATTTCATATTTTTCTAAGGATTCTACGGTACCTTTTATGTACCATTTAATTTAATAAAAGTTGAGAATTACCTGAGAGCATTAATTAAGTTTAACGAATTGTCGTGATCGTTAAATACAATTTGTTTCAATAAAAGTTAAAGATTATCTTAGACCATTGATTAAATTCAACATATTATGTTGACCGTTAGTTTACTTTATCTTCTTAATTAATTATTTTAGAATTTTTATCACAAATGATTATTGAAAATCGAAAATAGATCAATGTAGTACCTAAAAATGAGTGTGGCAAGTTAATATAGGCATTCCATCATAATTCTGTTAAAATTTATGTTATGTGATGATGTATCACATAATTGAGTTCCATAAATCTAATTAAATATTTCTATATAGATTAAAAATATTTAAATAATAAAAAACAATTTTTATTTTTATATAATAAATAACTTAAAAAAAGAAAAAAACAAGAAGAAGATGGACAGTTCATCTTCTTCTTCGCCTCGCACCGAGCAACCACTACAAATGGAATCACTTGTTGTCATATTTCGGCAAGATTTCATGTCCTCATCCACACTTTAATTGTAGCTCAGACAAAGTGATTATTTTAGATGTTCAGATACTCTAGAAAATGATACAGAGCATGTTGGATCCTCTTGCAAATCGGTGAAGGAAACCTGCGATGAAATTTCTGCTATTAGAAATGATGCTCTTGAAAGGTTTTCAGATCTTGAAAATCCTGATCTGGCCACCATTCCACTGAGTGACAATGCATAGGGACAATCTTTACATATACACATCTGGTGAGCCCAAAACTCTTGGTAAAATACCTTAGTTTCGTGTCCGCAAATCAAATTAACCTGTAATTTTCAATTTTTAACAACTGGGTTTCCATTAATCTGCATAATAAGAAAATGGTTGAAGAGAAAAAAGCGACCTTCACAAAAAATGTCACTGAAAAAAAAAAAGAGACGATAGAAATAAGGTAAGACTTGGATTGGTTAATATTGGTCAGGCGGCAAGGGAATGGGAGGCCGCGGCAAGGGAAAGGGATGCCGGAGTCGTCACCAATTCTCAGCCCCACTCCCCCAGCCTGCACATCCGGGTCGATCAACATCGGGGAGGTTCCATTTCGAAATGTCATCACCTGCGAACACGAGGACCGCAGGAACCGGGTGCGACGGTGCCGTTTCAATGGGAGGAGAATGGCGGGTCGCTGGGAAGGAGATGATGAACAGTCATCTTCTTCTTCTTTTTTTCCTTTTTTTTTTGTTTTCAATTGTATAAAATAATTTTTTTAAATATTTTTAATCCACATGGCAATATTTAATTACATTGTAGGATCCACTTGTGTGCCACATCAGCATATAACGATTTTTTTGACGAAATTGTGACGGAATGATGAGGGCACATTTTAATATTTATTTTCTCCCGAAAGCTACATTTTCTTGTGATATTTTGGACTTAGATGAAAGGAATTACGTAGTGTTGTACTTTTATAGTTATATTAATGAGGTGGAGGAAAATATCATGTTATAATTCCTTATTTTTAATTAAACCAAGTGGTCTGTTATGATTTAAGTGTCTACCTATTTGACTTTA
This sequence comes from Malus fusca, assembly GCA_035220775.1. Taxonomy (NCBI): domain Eukaryota; kingdom Viridiplantae; phylum Streptophyta; class Magnoliopsida; order Rosales; family Rosaceae; genus Malus; species Malus fusca. Next base: position 30,870,227 of record CM069069.1, read on the forward strand.
TAATATACTTGTGGTCTACATTCATTTTCTTTTGATTTATGTGCAGTGCATGTCACTTGTTGGAATTGGAGAAGCCTTCACCACGTGTTTATTTCATAGATCACAAGTCTATGCAAAACTGAACCGACAAGGAAAAGAAAAAAGAAAGAAAAGAAAGCTGCATATTTCCTCTCCCATTTTTCAGGGTTAGCTTCCATACGAAACCAGAATAAAGAGAGATCTTAGTGAAGTTAAATTGGAGAGAAATATGGTGAATCACCTACACAAAGCAATTTCAAATTCATGGGTCTTTGCCAAAAGCATAAATTTGGGATATTTGGTTGCACAATATGTTCAATTGCAGAGTAAGTCTGATCAGTTGTGATGGATATCTATTTGGAGATGAAACTTCGATTTGAATTGAGCGGATAATTAAAGAAGGCACAGAGGGGGTTTGCGGCAGTAAGTAGACCAAAGGAGCAAGGGAAAACGTTGGTAAATGGAGAAAGTAATCAAGAAAATTAAAATAGAAGAGGAAAAAGAAAAGGGGACTGATCAATTATTCTACAGAAGCAGCAAGGGACATACGAAAGACAACAACAGCAGTAGAGCACAAGGATTTTTCAACGTTTTTTCTAAACTCAATTTTCTTCATTTTTATTATGAATTAAATAATATTTTCGATTATGTTTCGGAACTAATTTTCCTTAGCTAGGGCTACGATGTAGCCATGACTATGAATGCTTATATTCTCAAGTGAATTATTTCAAGTTTTCAGTTTCATTGAGTATCGTTTGCTATCTTTATATGCTTGGTTTTAGTCTTGGTGATTACCTACCATCTTGACTTTTACTTGGTAAATTTGATGCAAGTTGTGCAGATGCCATGTTTTCAACTTGAGTGATAGCTTCTTGCAAATAGATACCATGAATTACCTAGTAGTAGATGCCATACTCTAGGATTTGTGTAGTCTTTATATAAATTTCCACTGATCGTAATGAGTTTCATGATGTTTAACTATTCCAGATGCCATGGATGGTTGCAAATTGGGATATACGTAATAGTCTAGATGCCATAGATATTACATGTGTTAGGGAGATTTGACTATCAATGAGGTTGAGTACTTGTTAATAGTTCACTGCAGAAAATAAGTTGGATTGGTTATGGTGAGTCGGATGCTCTAGCGTTTTACTCGACTGGATTACAATTTGTGTACTTGGCTGCCTCTTTTTGCATTGTGATCAAACTTTCTTGTTTTCATTTGTTTTTACTATTAGTTTCAATTCTCAAATCCATCTTTCATCAATCTTTGCTAATTTTACTTCGTTGTAATTGGATTTAAGTTAGTTGATAAGAATTAAATCATTTTCTGAGGGATGATATTAAGTGCTTGCATTCTATACTATCAAACGATTCGTACGCTTGGGAGCATAAAATTTGGAACTAAGTTGGGCTAATTTTGGTTAGTTTAAATTTCGCAACACGGAAATACCACATTGATTTGCGACAACCAATTTCAGGGACTACATTAATCGATTTTCAATTTCAGGGATCATCTTGATGAGGTGAGTCAATTTCACGGACAATTATGATAAAAACCTGTTATTTTATTAATGAGATATCTTTATCTCGTGAACTTCTTCTTCACGTGTTTTTCTCTTTCTTGTTTTGGCGTCTCCATATTCTCCTTTTTCGTCTCCAAATTATTCCCAAAACATGTTCTTCATCGTCTCCATAACTCTTGTGAAATCCCCTGTACACTTACTGTACCTCGCAGTTTCTAAAGTTATTTTAATTTTGTTAATTTTAGATTTTGGATTTCTCATTTAAGGTTTAGTTTTGTCACAATTATCATTAAAAACTTGTAAACCTTGTGGGGTCACTCTTAGTATTTTGAATAGAGCTCGATCTCACAAGCGTATATGCGAAAACCATTAGCAAATCAAGGTCATAACGAAGGAGAAATAAGCAAGTAAAGGCAATGGCATTTTTGTCAACTACACATCTATATATAGTAGGTCCCAGATTGTGGGAATCAGCTTTATATTTCTAGAAAGGCCGACCAGTGAGATCGACTCGACGATCTGTTTCGTCTGTAACTCGACTCGAGACTGGCTAGTTTTTTATGGTTTTTTTTAGCAAGCTTCGACAACGAGCCTCATCACCACCACCAATGTTCCAACAAATAGAACTCAATCAATTTTTGTCTCGTTTGACCACAATTTCAAGTGAGGTGGAGCTCGACGGCTCCTAGCTCCCTAATGACAAACTTGTTGTTTTCATTCACCCCGACACCAACCACCACCACAGTAGACAGCTCTTAACCTCAATAATAGATCTCTGGATCCCATCACTCATAGGTGTAGCCACGCCATGAAATTCCGATCAATTAATGACTTCCATGATGATTTTTGCTGTCAACTAGTCAGTTTTGAACTCTGGTGAATTTATGAAAAATGCTCCAATGTTCGTGACTCTTAATGTGGTATATTTTGAGCCAATTTGGTGTTGTCGAATTTCCAGCGAGATCTCGCCCGCTGGCCGTTGCGTGTGGCAACACGCAGCCTCGATGACCTACTTTGTCTTTCTAGGTTTTGATGCCTATAATCCGTTTTTGATAACCGTTTGACAAGATTCGACCTTAGGAACCTAGTTTTGTAAGTGGCCACCACTTGACCCTTGTAGTAGGCAACAATCCGACCATTGGATCATCATGAAATTATAGTCATTGTTGAACGATTGGGTCGATTTGGTTATACCTTGGGAGTGAAACGTGTTGTGGTACAGTTACAACCCGACATCACATGTCAGTTTTTGAGGTATCTCGAAATCGGGGCGTGACAAAGTTACTCTCATCTTACTCTTCCCAAATCGAGTTGCCACATTTTCATTCCATCTTGTTTAGGGTTTTCCGACAATGAAGATTTTTTGTGAAGGATACTACAATCATGAAAGGTAGATTATGACCACTGTCAAGTTGAGGATGTATTGCACAGTCCTTCATTATAACAAATTTCATTACTGTTACAAACATATATCCCACGATACTAATTAACTTACTAACGCTATCACTCTAATAAAAAGAAATATGCATATTTTTAAAAACACTGGTCTTCACAAAACCACCCCAAGAAACCAAAAATCCATCCCCACCATCCAAAATTTTTATGACCGGCCCCTAATTTTTGTATAATTTTGTTCTCACTAGTGGAAAATGACCAAAATGTCCCTAAAATGGTGAACATTGACTTTTGTTGACTGTCTTTCGTGGTGCGTTTGACGTAAGGATTAGTATATTCTTATAGTACTCATTATTACAAACTCGTCATTATGTCGAGAGTACTCTGTAATGACATGATTATGTAGTCATATACTCAGCTTGTCATTACTTCGAGACTATTCAGTAATGACATGATTATATTATCCAGCTTCCACTAGCTACGGCTAGTGGATGATATTGTATCCTATACCATCGAAATCAGTAGCAGTTGCTGTGAGCATATTTGGCATTGAGGCATCTTCTCAGGCTTTGACATATCTTTATCGAGTAGGTTATATACTCCAATTTATTCGTAGAACTAGTATTAGGCAACTATGCTATAAACATATTGTCAAGCATGTAATAGAGAGTTAGAGACCCATTAGTGTTGCATTTTAGAGATGTGTTGAAATAATTGTGATTATCATTACTTGCAGGTGTCTTAATTTGGGTTTATCCTTATTTTAGGGGAAGTTCTGCCGAATTTTCGGTTAATAGTTGAAAACATTAGTTATTTTTTATGCATATCATGGCTTCGTCACTTATCTGGGTGATGGCTAGCACGCCTTAATTTAAGTGACAATTGAACATCATGTTCAGGCTGTGTCAAAAACAGCCTAGGTAAGAAAAGGCTAGCCTTGGCCCGACTTGGAGACGAGGCATATCTTGCCTGGGCTTCTACCCAAGTGGATTGATGTCAGGCTGACATGAGGACGATGTTAACCATGTTAATTAATTTTTTTTTGACACGCCCCAACTCCGATATCTCTAATATCAGGGTAGGCATGTGCTGGTCAACACCCGAGGGTGACGAAGCCATTTAAAACATGCATACGAATACAAATATGGAACTAGAAAGACATAACCCAATGCAGAATCGTGTTCTGAGCGTACAACTACTCAAGAATAATGAGAAAGAATTATGATAGAAAGATACGAGCCAAGGAATGGGTCTTACATAGAGGAGACTCGAAGATGCCAAAGCGGAAGTGTCCTCACGTCGGGACTGTGTGCCTCGAATCTAACTCTTAAGGGGGTGCAAAAACAGAAAAGGTGAGTGGACCAAAGTTTATAATAATACTAATAATACGAAAAACCGATATATTTCTGAACATACTAACCCCCTGTTTTGAAAACATATATAGTACTACTTAATAGTTTTTTAGAAAACTCTAGCATGCAATGAAAACGTTCGTAAAACATGTATATGCAAAACCATGCTCAATAATGATGCTATCACCGCCCGAGGGCAAATCTTAAATCTCATCAATATTGTACTCTTTCTAGGGGTATCATAGTCGCCCAAAGGCAATACATGTCCATCCCTGGAAGGTGAAGCTGTACGACACTGGGTTACGCCAGTGAAGAAATAAGGAATGCCCCATCACTTGAAGGTGAAGCTATACGACTCCGGGTTACGCCAGAGAAGAAACATATAACATTGCACACTGCCACTAGCCGTGGCTAATGAAGTTGTCCGACACTGGTTTAGCCAGTGAAGCTAGGGGTATGTCATCAATATCATTAACTTCTCATTCGCCCGAAGGCAATACCTGCCCATCACCTGAAGGTGAATTTGTATGACACTGGGTTACGCCAGTGAAGAAACATGGTAGGCCTCATCACCCGAAGGTGAAGCTGTACTGTCACATTCCAGTCTCGACTCCACCATAGCACGATATTGTCCGCTTTGGGCCTCAGCCACGCCTTCACGATTTTGTTTCTGGGAACTCACGAGCAACTTCCCAGTAGGTCACCCATCCTGGGAATGCTCTCGCGCGAACTCGCTTAACTTCGGAGTTCCGATGGAACCTGAAGCCAGTGAGCTCCCAAAAGGCCTCGTGCTATATGGAGGTGGGCATGTACATATAAGACACATCACCCCCTCTCCGTTGGTTGATGTGGGATGTTACATGTACGACTCTGGGTTACGTCGGAGAAGAAATATATACATAGATATCCTCAACTGTGTCTTATAGCCATATACGTCTACATACCCGTGTTGTGTGGATGTGTTGTATGATAACCCGCTAGATAAGTACCGAAATCATATCTCAAAATCTTATCTCGTAAATCCATATTCATAATTTCGTAATATAGATCATATTTGAAAGCCATAAAATTTCATATACGAGAATCCAATGATTCATAATCTTTCTTAAATTCGATAAATCATAAATATTTCGTAAAAGCTATTTGAATAAATCATAAATTCTCCGTAAAGCATAAATATAGCAATCCATAAAACATAATGGAAAACATACTCAAACCATGAAATATGAAATGCATGCAAACCTAATATTTTGTAAAAACATGCAAGTTCAGAAGGGGTCCACTCACATATATTTTGTTGCCCGGGAACCACTTAAGCTAGCGAGGATGGAGTCACTTTCCACCGATGCACCTGGGCCGAAGTCCAATTTGGCCGAAAAACACCTCAAATCACCCTTGATCCGCCGGAACCCTAGAAATGCGTATTCGTTGATTCGTCCTCAAAATGAACTCCGACACCCCCAATCTTGTTTGGGGCTTGTTCCTGGGATTTAAGGAGGTCCATTAGTGGTGGTGGTGCTGGAAGGAATAAGCTTCAGAAATGGTCGATCACCGGCGAAGGGTTCTCGAACCTGTGGGTATTGCGCACCACGAAATGTGGCCAAAACTCGTCGGGTTTGGGGTGGAAATCACATGAGGGATACCATGGTGATGTTTACAGGTGGTGGTTGGCCATGAAAAGCTGGGAAAACGTTGTGAAAGGCATTGGAAAAGCCGCAGAACACCGGGTCAGAGACCGGGTTGCGATTGGAAACGGGTCGGGGGGTTTGGGTCGAAGGGAGGTCCGGGTTGGCTGGTTCTTCCTTTCCCTCATTTCCCTTTTTTCTCTCCTCTCCCATTGGTTCACTCTCCTCATTTCTTCCCCGATTGGGCAGCTACCCCCCTCATTTCTCTCATCTTCTTTCCATCACAGCCACACACGTGGCACCAGTTTGATGCTTCCACAAAATCTGGAGCCTTCCAGATTTATGGTCAAATGACCATTTTGCCCTCAACTTCATTCGTTATAACTCCAAATTCGACTCCGCTTGTGCCCACGTGTCCGTAACGCTAAGTACAAGAATACGCCAAGGAAATGGATCTTACGTGACACGACGAGACGGTCAACAAAAGTCAACGTTTGGCCTTGAAGGGCATTTTCATAAATTTGCGTATTAAAATTATAAAAAGCATAATAATTGGGGATGGGTCGTTACATTTTTTTTTCTTCAACTGAGTGCATAAAAAACACGCTCAGGAGAGCAGTTGGTTGAATCTCCAACTACAATGCAAAATTACACGTGGTGCACTATAGGCCTTTGGATCTCCAACATCCACAATATCCAATGACCAGAATATTGTAAGGGTTGTAAGTTGCAACATGTCTTCCTGAAATATGATGAGTAAGACTAGTCATGACCCAAATATTATAATCCTTACCCTGCTCGTATTAAACATATCAATTTTTAAAAGGTAGTGCTACCCACACACGTATTTTTACTTCTCATATAACACTTTCACTTTTCGACCGTCAGATCGAATAAATTGAAGAAAATTAGTGGAAAAAAATTAACATAAGTGTGTGGAGGTGAAAATGAGTGTGTGAGAATGCTCTTTTTAAAATTTGATTCTAACATTTTAATTTTTTTTCCCAAAAAGGCTTTTTTTGGACTCACCACTTTAATTCTCATACTTAAATATAAAAAAAAATAATTAAAAAAAAAGAAAAAAAAAAAGAAAAGAAAAAGAAGAAGTTGAGATGCTCTGTCTCTCTCTCCCTCTCCCATTGTTAGCGCCACCATCACAAGTTTATTGTCATGTTCTTTTGTCCTTGTATCCACAGACCCATAAATCTTAGTTTCATACATCTTTCTAGGTCATCTCCTTTTTTCTTGCACGTTCTGTGCAGCAATTTCTGGACCACAAAAGTGTGCAGCAAGTTCTTTGGTAAGAACGTTTGGTGGGTATTTGTCTAAACTCCGAGTGCTCTGTTTGGCTTCCACGACAACACAAAACAATTTTTCTTTGAAATGAAACGCACGCATGTTAAGCACTCACAGGGTCACAGCCCGAATAAAAGTTCGAGGAGTTTCAGATTGTTTTGAAGCTGTTATACTTTCAATCAGTTTTGTTATCTGCCCAGATTCTAACTAGTAAGAGTTTAGACGTTTCTTTGAAGCATCTGCATCTGCATTGTTTTGTTTTCATATTATTACTTTTCTATCTGTTTTGTTTCTAGAATATTATTCCTTAAAAAATTATTCGTTTTGACAGGGTTCCGATTACAGGACTTGTTTGGTTGCTCAGAAATTGATACAAGCAAAAATATATAAAAGGAAGATTTTTGAATAACAACTTGTTTTCTAGTATATTTTGAGTTTGATTGCATATTCTGTTCTATCTGTCCAGACAGCTTCTGTTTTCACTTCTATGAACCTTTGGTTAATGGAAAACACTGGAACTAGTCCTCTTTTAAGAAGTAGAAGGTTGGGGAGCTTTTTGAGCACAAGCTCTGGTCCAGGAGTGAGAGGAACACCGAAAATTCCGGTGAAAAAAGTAGGACAAACGCTGAGGCATGATGTTTGTGTCGGTGAAGACGGTTGGGGATCCACACTGATATCTTGTGTTAGAATGGCCACATGTTTTATAACGGTGATGGTTTTAACTGTGATATGGGCAGTGATCATGGTTGTGCTCATACCATGGCCTTATGAGAGGATTAAGCAAGGAAATGTTAATGGACATGTTACTGGTAGATTGATGGTAAGCTCTCCTTCATCCTGTGATTCATGCCAAGCTCGTTGTACCTATGATGTCGAAAGTCGGGTTCACTTAATTACTTCTTTTTTTGTTGAGGATGGTTTTGTCGCTGTTATTTTTGCAATCAAAGATTTAATCATTTTTGTTTCTCCTTATCTGCACTTCGTATCATGTTGCCTATGAAAAAAAAAAAAAAAAATTCTGTTGCAGACATATAGATATGTTATATTGTATCTGTTTCAGTCTGTAGATTTGAATGCTTAACACTCTTCATATAAAATAGACATTGACCTCTTAGTCATAATTCCGTTAATCAGTGTTTTGTTCTGGTTTCCTGCAATTTATCTGGTTTGGTACCTAGAGGCAGCATTGCAGATTACTAATTTTCTATCGGTTGCAGATGTGGATTCTCCGGAATCACGTCACGATTGAAGGAGCTAAGTTCTCTAATAAGAGGGCAATTTATATCTGTAATCATGCTTCTCTTCTAGATGTTTTTCTTGTCATGTGGCTGACTCCTACAGGCAGTGTTGGCATTGCAAAAAAAGAGGTAAAAAGTTCAGATGCCTTAAGTTTATTATACATGATTCCTTCTTAATAGTTTTATCAATGCCTTCGGATTGATTAGCTATACATAGTCCTTATAGGGTTGCAGGCAAATATATGATTTGCGTGCTCTAATCTGTACATTATATACAGAAATATATGCATTCGTTGTGCCAAAAAGAAATATGGATTTGTTATAATACCTTTCTAGTTTCTTTGATCATATTTCCTGAGGGCACCAGGTCAAGAGATGGACGACTGCTCCCCTTCAAAAAGGTAATTTCAACAACTTGTTAATACCGATCGATCGTAGAGTGGAATGACACCTCCTGGCCTCCTCGATAGTTATCCTTGTCGATATCTCATGCATTTGGTGCAACACATTTACTTAAAAAGTTGAGGAAACATGGGTAACCTCTAATGGATTGTGTTCTGCAATCACTCTTATGTACTGATCATACTTCTTGAATAATCTTGTTCGTCGTTAGGCATTAACTTTCGTACAGAAATTCAATTTCTTTACTTGTCTTCTGCATTCAAGTATATAATATAAGTTCTATAACTTTTCTTTGCAGGGCTTTGTTCATCTGGCATTGCAAACAGGTCTCCCAATAGTTCCCATGGTCCTGCCGGGTACCCATCGAGCATGGAGGAAGGGTAGCTTACATGTTCGGCCAGCATCTCTTAGCGTAAAGTATCTTCCTCCGATAAGAACTGATGGTTGGACAGCTGACAACATTGACGAACACATTAAAATGGTACATGACTTGTATGTCCAATACACCTTCCACAGTCACAGAGGCCTCTTGTGTTAGAAGAATTCACGAATGGTACAAAGTCGTAGTTGTGGAGGCTGTGGTACATTTTTTAGTAATCATCCATTCTTTAAATTACAATTCCCTATTAATTGTAACTCAATTGATTAAGAGCAATAACCCGACACTAAGGTCCTAAGTTCGACTCCCCCTCCCCCAACATTGATTGTATAGAATTATTTTTAAAATGTAAAAGTATCTATTTGTTGAGGGAAGAATAGATAAGGCATTATCATACGTAAAGAAATTGTCTCCTATACCATTGTGTTTTGATTTTCATCGCATGGTATTAATTTGAGCAATTTTTCGGATTCGTTATTGGTGAGAATGTATAGCTGGGCTGAGTAAGAACTTAAAGGAGCTTCAGAGGGATCTCAAGCAACAAATATAAGCAGATTTTGATACTAGAGAAGCAGAAGATCAAGAAAACATGCAACGGTGACACCCTTAACTCAGTTGTGTAACAGTAACAGTTTTGGAATCTTGGTGGAGAGAGAGAGAGAGAGAGAGAGAGAGAGAATTGAGTAGACACGAGCTTGAGAGAGCAAGAGAGAGAATTGAGTAGACACGAGCTTGAATGCAAGCGTAAATATTTTTAATTACTTGAGTTACAAGTCTTCTGCTTCTTGATATGAATATTAAAACGTAAAGAGACCAATAAATACATTGCAAATTGACATATTGTACATCACGAAGATTTATGTTGGGAGATTTGTAATTAAAGAGTTGTGGAAAACATATGTCCTCAAAGATTATAGTTCGAACTTTCTCGTACCCCAAAGTGTAGCCCAAGCACGAAAGCTTGTGCGTGTCGTGTATGTTGGATCACTTAAGAGTCTTCTTTTTCCTTCCAATTTAGAGTGGTTGAGTTGAACTTCTACTTTGTAGACACCTCACAGGAGACAAAAGGGCCATCGAATAATGGTTTCGATGTGATATCGGTCAACTGCTCTTTGATTCCTAAATTTGAATTTTATTCAAAGGCAAACAAAATTCATCTTTAAGAAGCAAGTTTAAGTTAAGTTGGATCCTAAAGTACATCAAGGTTTATCTAGGTTCAAAGATTCTTTCCTATTTTTCTGGTCATTTATGCCGGAAAAATGGGCTCGTGTTGATGCGACAACTTGTGACTTAATGGTTGACTTTTGATCATTTAAAGTAAAACATTTGACGTTACTCGTCCATTTTAAGAATGTTAACATTAGATGTTCACAATTTTCTTGGTTAATGCTTTTTTGGGTCTTCTTGATATTGGTGTAAAAGATGAACGCTAATAACTCGTAGAAGGTAAGCGTTAATGATGCGTCGAAGGTGAACGTCACATTCCTTGGGGCCTAGAATGTTTTGTGCACAAGGGACCATGTGGGTCCTTCCAAACTTTATAGAAAGCGAATCGGTTTTAGTCGGACTTTGTTAAGTTCTAAGACAAATTCTTTAAATTGTTGCCAGTACATATTCAATCGTGGCACGGTTGGGCACTCAGTCAGCTTCTAACCTAATTCTTATGACTAGTTTTTTTAAACCTTTTAGTTATATGGTCTTAATAATCAATTTGGCATGCTCCTTAATGATAACATTTATAGATTCAATATGGATGTCATAGGTGACACGCAATTACTAGCCTCTCTAGATGTGTTCGAATATACATTTCATACTTAAACATATATTTGAATTACGATAAATGAATCTCATTGAACTGTTATGGTTAGAGTGAAAATGTGAAATTAGGAGAGTACAAGATAAGTGACCAAACTATATGTTAATAGTAAGTGAGCTAAATCTTGTCCATTTAAATTTTTCTTAGCAAATTTATCTCGATTCAACAGTTTTAATCGAATTCAAATTTAAATTCAGATCTTTATAAGCATCACATTATCTTTGTGAAAGAAAGTGAGAGAATTAGGGAGGATAAGAACAAGTAACAACCCACTTTTATGTGTCACCGCACTGTTACATCGTACAATGTAACATATCATACCTGTCAACTTTCCATCCTCCCACGGTAATTAATTAATTAATTAATTAATTAATAATATAATTTCAGCATCGAAAGTGAACCAAACAACCACATTTTCTCCGAACTCAATTTTTGTGTTTCTCTAGAATCTTAGTTTCCCCACCTCGTCCCTTCCGCCCCATACAAAACAAAACCCAAAGCCTCAAAATTCCCAGATAGCATCAACCATTGAAGCTTTTGGTTCTCCGCTCCACGACGTCGTTGCAATACTTGGAGAAGGTACTGCCAGTTTCTTCCCCAGCCTCTCTCAATCCCCTACCTCAGCTTTGTTTGTTTGTTTGTTTTTTTTTTTTTTTTTTTTTTTACTTGGGTTCACTTAAATGTAATCAAAGCTCAAAACTTTTCCTTGGGTTAGCAAAGTTAATATCCAAGTTTTGTTGGGTATCAAGTAAAAAATAAAGATAAAAATTTTAATTTGGTTTATCTATATTCTAAATTGCTATTATGCTCAAATTTGACCTGAAAAAAAGAAGAAAAGAAAACAGATAAAGCAGAATAAATACGAAAGTGTGGTTGTTCAGGTGAGTGAGTGGAGTTATTTGCTTTTGTTGACCCCATTTGTGAAAAAGTTAGGAAATATTTATAACATTTCTCGGCAACCAGGTGGAATATTAGCTTTTTTTTATAAATAAAATAAAATAAAATATTTATGATTTTTTTGGGTTGAATCTTCAGTATTATTTTGAAATTACCATCTGTATTCAGTTCGAACTTGTATGCTGAAATTTGAAGGTGAATAATAAGGATCGAAAAGCTTCTGTTGCCTGGATTTTAATTTGTCTGTTGCTTCAGGTGTGTCTATATTTTTGTGGTACCTGGATTTCAATTTTAAGTTGAGTCACTTGTATAAAATCAATGTCGATATAATTATTCATTTTGGTTCACTAGCATCTGTTGTGGCTTATATTTGCCTTTGCCAATTTCTTTTGCTGTCTTTCTGATGACATTTTGCAATCATGCTTATCCATTGATGTTGTTTGTTGATTCTAAAGCAATCATTTTTCATTTATTAGGAATCGGGTTTGTCTGAAAATCATAATTGGCGAATGGTTTTGTTTGTCACTTGACTTGGAGCACCGGAAGCTAGAATTTCTTCGTTTTTCCTTTCTCTTCGTTTTTCCTTTTCAGTTAGAATTTCTTATTGGGTTAATGTTACTTGCATGTAATGCACTATTACATACTAAGTGGATTTTTCATTTATTATCCAGCATCTTTTGTAAACATTTGCTTCCTTTTTGCTTTGGAAGTTTACTATATTTTCAGAATCACGATTATTTAAATTATGGAATTTGCATGCGGCTAAGTTTTAGCTTCTGTAGCTCAAGAATACTCAATAGATTCATTGCCTAGTTTAGAAGAGAAATATAGATCCTTTTCTTAATGTTTTTTGTTTTCGTTAATATTGTTTGATATGGTAAAATTTTAAGCTATTAGCAGCTGGCTTGTAGCTTGTGGAGGTTAGCTTACTTAAGTATTCAACTTAATAATTTTGAGGACTCTGAAAGTCTTGGTGCATATGAATATGATTTCAGATTGAATCCAATATATCATTGACCTGTAATTTAAATATCATGTTCCTTATCAATTCTCTCATTTAAACTCTTCGTCTTGCTGTAGGGTGGGAAAATTTCGGGGAAGAGGACTAGAGTTTGGTAAAAGTGCCTGAAGATGAGCCAATCGGATCAAGGGAACACCCCTGATGGCTCGTCAAGTATCCCCATGAAGCGAAAACGTGGCCGTCCACGGAAATATCCCAAACTAGATCTGGAAGAGAATGCTCATGTGAGAAATGCTCGAAATCTGAACTCGGGGGAAAATGCTGGTACTGGTGTTCCTTCTGCTCCTCCTGGATTTCTAGGGAGGAATGGATACCAGCCCCATCATGGAGCTCCCAGTAATGGTGCAGCTGATGTCATGGTCGGAGCAGTAGTTTCTGGTGTCATTGATGCAACATTTGATGGAGGATATCTACTTAGTGTTAGGGTTGGCAACTCTGCCACCACTATGAGGGGTGTTATCTTCAAGCCTGGACATTACGTTCCTGTTTCAGCAGAGAATGACGTGGCCCCAGATGTTCAAATGATAAGGCGAAATGTGATTCCAATTCCAGCTGAGATCTCTCATTTCCATGGTTCGAGTCCTCGTTCTAGAGATGCCATTCGGTCTGTTAATCATGTAGCATCAAAACGCAAACATATGGTTCCAGTGGCACCCCAAACTGCTAGCCCACTACTGTCCAGAGGCAACTTGTTGCCTGTTATACTGCAACCTCGAAAATTATCTGAAGGGGTACCACTCACTGGTTTATCAAATTCTGTTGCACCAGGTGCTCCTCCTACCAATGCGCCAATACGCACCATCCGGGTGCCACTCACCAATGAAGTTGTAAACCAATCTTCAGATCTGGCAACTTCAAAAGTTAAGCAGGTTCCATCAGTTCCTCCATCAAATGGGTCGATATCTACCAACCAGATTCCAAGGGTTGGAAATCAATCATTGGTCTTCGAAGGTGGACAAAATGACAATGGTACTTGTAATCAACCATCAACAGAGACGCTGAAGGCAGAAGCCAAATCACCGAGACTCCCAAATATACCTTTTGAAAAATTGGTTACCGAGGTAGTTAAGAGGATTGATACACCCTCACAAGCCCCTGCACATGCCCCCTCACATTCAACTGAGATGAACATTGAGGGTAGCAAGTCAACTGGCAGTGAGCTGGAGAACGATATGGAACAGCCTTTAGTAATTGAGCCTCTGCAATCCATACAGCCTAAAGACTACTCTATACCACATTCAAAACCACCGGAGGACGATAGAAATGGAAAAATGTCTGAGCTGTTGCAGGTAAAAGGATTCGTCTATTACACATCTGCTTTAGTAATAGTAGTTAACTTAAAATGTCTGAAGATATACACTGATTCTAAACATCTCAACAAGTTTCTTTTTCTTTTGGCTGGAAAATCAACCAGGTTTTGCAGGAAAGCATGAGGGAAAGCGAGTCAACCACAGATTCGAGAGCGAAGATGGATGAACCAAGCTAGACTGTGCTCGGAAATGAAGTATCCGATGTTTCAAGAAAACCTTCCGAGGCATGAAATGTTTAGTTTTATGGTTGCCACCTTGTATGGATATTGTGTCCATGCTTTGGTGATGGACATCAAGTCTTTGCATGATGTGGTAATCATACCTGTATGTGGAGTGATTGTGTTTTTAAACAAAGGATGTTGGATATTAAGTACATAGAAGGTTGTTTTCTTAAAATAGTTGCAGTAGAAGATTTGTCTTTACCCGTTTTGTAGTTTATTTGAGAGTTATAACTTCTTGGATATGTCTACTTACCTGCTCTAGTACTGTCAAATATCCCCAAGACATAGGGAAAAAAAGTCAACAGGCTTGGAACAAAAGTTGTATGGTGCTTTGGAATATAAAGATATTTTGGGTTTTTTTAACTGTTAGATCTTGTTTTTTGTGTTTTAAACAAAAATTTAACGGTTAAAAAATTCGGAGTATGAGATACTTTGGAGCATTACAGAAAATTCCGGGTTGGAAAACACAAGGTTAAAATTCAAACCAAGCAGACAAGATCAATAATCCCGGACATGATTGAAAGCTAAACAACTTACAAAGGGGACAAGGAAACCTGGGATTTCTCAACATACGGTTGTTCCTCTCCTTCCAAATGAAGGAATTCAGAGCATTTATCAAGGAAGTTTGTCAGTTTATATTATATTTTGTCTGGTCTATGGTCATTCATACCATGGAGAAGGATAGCTGCTTGGTAGTATTCAGTACTCTTTCCTTTTTCTTTTAACAAACAATACAATATTTACAACTATTCCAATCGACTGCTGGCCCACATAAAACAATCCATTGCTGACCCACGCATAACAATCCACAATGAGTCCATTTAGTATCAAAGTCAGTTTTCTCTGTCGTGAGTCAAATCTGAGATATGTAATTAAGTAAAGATCGAGTGTCGATAAACCAAGTGATTATGTGCAAATTATATGAAGGTACTATTTAGAAGTGAGCAATTGTACGAGTACCACTATATAATTTCCATTATCAGGACCAAATAGATAAACAATGCTACACGGTCCTAGATGTTTACCATTTTTTGGCCAATCAACTTGGTACTATATATGTAATTGAACTTTACAACATAATTGTGTAAATATTAGTAAGTTTTTACCGACTAATTTGCCATTTTTTGGCTAATCAACATGGTACTATATATGTAATTGAACTTTACAACATAATTGTGTAAAGATTAGTGAGTTTTTACCGACTAACACTATTTCACTAGTGATACTTCTCTTTTCAATGTTAAAACTTAAAAGAGATCCAAAGAATTCCCTTAACTTAATTGTGTTCTTTACTTCTCTTTTCAATGTTAAAACTTAAAGGAGATCCAAAGAATTCCCTTAACTTAATTGTGTTCTTTTCTAGGGCAATATCGACCGTTGCCACGCCGATTACATTAGCCTAGCTACTTGGTAATCCAACTCGGACATACAAAATTCACCTTCAAAAATTGGTGCCGTTTTGTTCCATGAGCCTTTAACCTATGTCTAACCAATAACCCAACGCTCAGATTATGGTTCCCAGGTTTATATAACATATTATATATATACACATCTAAACATGCACCACCAGACATTTTCAATGAAACAAAGACATGAAGCAGATTTGACAAAAACAAGATTGCATGCAAGCATACATATATAGAAAGTGGAAAAAAAAAAAATCGAAGAGTGCAATATATATAATGGGATATTGATCGATTACGTACAAATTAAATGTAGTATATCAAGTAAGAACACTATTACATTAGATCAAAAACCGTAGTGTAAACAATATGATCGATGATACTGGTCAAATGAAAAATCTACAATTTACAACAACATAATCAAACAAGTACAACAGGTTGATCCACATTAATTGTTCCAAAGGTCGTCCAAGTCTATCATGATGTCACCAGGGGTGTAGTCAAAAGTAAGAGGGGGAAGTTGATCCTTATCCATGATATATGATGATTCTGATCAAGATTGGATGGACTAGCTAGTGAAGAAGCCACGGTGGCATCGGCAACAACGTAGTGTGGCTGGTGGTCTTGTGTAACGAAATAGTGTGGTTGATTAGCGAACCCAGTAGTAGCAGTCTGCGGCGGATCATACTGAGAGGAAACAGTACCACTACTTGGGTCTTGTGTACTGGAGTAGTAGTACTGTGTCAAGTCCGTCATAACATTACTCACCAAATCATTGTGCTGAAGATAGCCTTCTTGGCTAGATATAGACATACCTAGTGAAGAGGCCAAAGCTGGGTCTACGACAAAATTTAGCTCAGGGAGACATACGTAAGTATCTGGCATTGCCATCATAGTAGTATTCTGGCAAGTCTGTTACATTACTCTGCACTTGTTGCTCTTGATTGTCTGGCCCAGCCATAGCCAGTGATGAGGAAGCCACAGTTGGGTCTTGCGTAACAAAGTAGTGTTGCTGCTCAGCAAGCCTAGTTGGCAAGTTTGTAACGTTGAGAGGATCACTAGTAGCAGTCGCGTGCTCCTGCTGCCGCGGAATATCATACTGATTAATAACCTCAGAGTATTGTGCTGGCTCACAATAGTAGTAATGTGGCTGATCCACATTAGTCACACTAATACTACTACTAGTACTAGTTGCATTAATATTAGTCTGCTCCTGCTGCTGCTGATTGTAGTGATCGCTATTAACCTCAGAAGACATGGGAGTAACATAAGATTCATCAATATTCTCTGATTGCATCGGAATCCTTTTGCTCTGGGATTGTACTACTCCAGTCTCCTCGTGATCATCCGCCTTTCTCTTTCTGTCAAAGTTCTTTCGAACCCGGCAGACTACATATATATTCGGCATCATTCGGACGACTACTTGGACTTGATTTAATGCGCATGACCTGTTTAGGGTAAAGGCTGAACTCGTGAATAATCCAGCAACCGCTTTCTTGAGGATACTTAGTATTCTTGTATTGATACCTTTTAAAGAAACCTATCGTCTCCTTAGTCTTGGGATCTTTGACTTTGGCCCCTGCGGTCTCGCCCTTCCATGTCCCAGACCCTATGGTGCGAGCCACTCGGGAACCCGTACCCTTGGCCGGCTTCAGCTTGGTGAAGAAATAAAGGTCTTCATCCTTTTCTAAATTCTGTTCGCCATTGTTATTCCATATATCTCTTGCCTCCATGCTACCATAAGGATCGATCTCAGGAATAACATTCTCATCCCTAAAAGGTGTGCCACGAACCTTGTTATACAGATAGTATCCGACTAACTCGTCGTCTCTCGGATGAAACTTGTAACCCACGGGAAAGGTATCAGAATGTGCCATAGATTAGGTAAGGTAGATATAGCTAGGTTTTCCTTCGACTTTCTTGACAAGATGGAATATTTCTTGTGAGACAGATGGTACGACGTACGTAGTAGGGTTTAATATGTGGAGGAGCAGAAAGTTTGATTAGGGTTAGAGGGATTTCTTGGAGTAGTGAAGTGGGTTTAATGTGAGTGAGTTCTTTGCTTGCCCTCCAATATATAGATGTAGGGCACCGCCTCCCAATCATTTCCATTTAATTAGCATGCAATTTGATTCCGAGTAGATAGGGTTTCAATTTTTCGGTCGAAAAATCAGGGCTTTAATGAAAAGGGCTTGAGCTAAGTTTAATTTAACAAAAAACCATCATATATTATTATTTAACCAAAAGGGCTTCATATTTAATCATAAGGACACAACTAATCTATATTAGACCTCACAAACATTGAAAACACATGGGCTGAATTAAAAGCCCAAAACGGAATAATTTTTTTTCCAATTCTTACCCCTAACGGAACCATTCCGTCAGCCAATTCTGGTAAAAAAACTGTACAACATTTCAAGTGAACAAAAGAACAGAAAAAGCAAATATTACAGTTGCTTAATTAAATCCCACCTCGCTCGATTTGCTGCGATTTGGCTAGAAAAACAATCCCCTGAATCTTCCAGTCGATCTCGTCTGCTTGTTCTAGGTTCGGTCAGATCTTTGTCTCTTTGCTGCAGACTATTATTTATTTAATTAAATCCCGTGTCATTCTATTTGTTCGACTTGATTCTGATTCCTTTGGATGTTAGTTTCCTGAAAGTTTTTGAAAATTTTATGGTTTTTTGTTTGTTCGTTTATGGATGAATTGATGGACTGGGTAGTGGTTTTTGTTTGATATTTGTGATTAGATCGATTTCTGTGTGAATTGCTTGTGGGTTTTAGATCACTTCCATGAAACCCGTTCCCTTGAAGCAATAGTAATAGTTGTTGCGTTTTGAAAGTTTGTCCCTCAACTCAATTTGTTCTAGTTAATTGTGGAATTTTTGGAGCAACTATATTTTGCCATATATTAAGCTGGTTGAATTTTTTTAATTTTGAACAGAGGGTCTCTTTGCTAATGATGTGCATCTTCCTTTATTTCTAAACTAAAAGCAAAAGTTGTATATATAAATTGCATTGGATTTTCAACATGCTGTTTGTTATTTCTTTGTCATTGTTGATTAGCTTTCTACATGCTTAACCCCTATTAAGTAAAGAGTTGGATACAAGTGATTTCATGTTTTGTATTAGAATGGTCGCCAAGTAAAAAATGTCGAGGCATGGAATCTCTTGAAGCAATACAGCTAAGCTGGAAATTGTACAGGGGGTAGTTAGGGCAGTTGCAGACAAAGGTTTCCAAGATTTTGGTGCTTCTTCATTGCAGTCTGCTCATGACCTCTTAAAATGGAACAGATATCAAACGGAGAAATACTTTGCCGTGTGTTTTCTTTTCTTTCAGAAATAGTGTTGGTTATTTTGGTCAAATTGCATGCTGAAGAGGAATCCAGCTCATATCACATAGATATCAAACGGAGAAATACTTTGCCGTGTGTTTTCTACATGCTTAACCTCTACTAAGTAAACAGTTGGTCAAATTGCAGTCTGCTCATGAAAATCCAGCTCATATCACACAAAAATCAATTCATGAAAATCTAGCTATTTAGCCACTCTCACCCACAAAAACATGTCCATGTACGTTCACATAAATACTCGAAGAAAAACATTCTAAAAGTGGACTAGCTATTTAGTAACTTGAAACTTGATAAACGACTCAACATGTAATGTTAAATGGCATCCAAATCAGGTAGGAAATAGTTAGTTTTTGGTTTAAGAAATAGTCAGTGTTTAGTTTACGAAATAGTTAGTTTTTGGTTTAAGAAATAGTCAGTATTTAGTTTACGAAATAGTCACAGTACTAGTTTACAAAATAGTGATAATACTAGTGTTTGGTTTAAGAAATAGTCAGTGCTTAGTTTACAAAATAGTGATAGTACTATTACTTGGTTTAATAAATAGTCTATTTAGTTTACGAAATAGTGATAGTACTAGTGTTAGGTTTAAGAAATAATTAGTGTTTAGTTTACAAGGTTTTTAGTTTAAGAAATAGTCAATGTTTAGTTTACGAAATAGTAATAGTACTAGCGTTCAGTTTATGAAATAGTTAGTGTTCAGTTTATGAAATAGTTAGTGTTCAATTTATGAAATAGTCAGTGTTCAGTTTAAGAAGTAGTGATAGTATCAGCGTTCCATTTAAGAAATAGTTAGTGTTTAGTTTAAGAAATATTGTTCAGTTTAAAAAGTAGTCAATGTTTAGTTTAAGAAATAGTGTTCGGTTTAAGAAGTAGTCAATGTTCAATTTAAGAAATAGTCTATTTAGTTTACGAAATAGTTAGTTTTTGGTTTAAGAAATAGTCAGTATTTAGTTTACGAAATAGTCACAGTACTAGTTTACAAAATAGTGATAATACTAGTGTTTGGTTTAAGAAATCATTTGATCTAAACTAAACTAGGGCTTGTATAGTTTAGTTGCTCATAGGCTCAAAAATCATTTGATGTAATTTCAAGAAAACTTTCCACATATTTTGAACTCGCCATCTAACTTTATTGGCAACGACCATGCATGATGTATCAGTCGGTAATAGGTCCTTTCTGCATGGTTGACATGCGCTCGAACAAGAAAGCAGTACCAATTCGGGTGCTCAAGCTTAATTTGTACACTTAATTCAACACCCCTGAAGGGAAGAAACTTGTTTGTAGAAAACATATCTACTTGTTACATAATCATATGTTGTATATCCTACTAAAACTTAAGAACCCCAAGGAGCTGAGAATGGCCACAAACACAAGGTTAAAGGCTTGTCTGTATAGCTTCATTTCTCCTGGAGGTCCAACGTACCCCACAAGAGTTGTTCATCATGCCGCATGAGATGCATTAGATTTGCTTTTTCCCGTTGGCTGATACCCTCGGCATCTTATAAGCCTGTTAATTGGTATATCCATCATGGTCATTCCCCCTCCCTATTCGAGCATGTGCTTCTCCTCCACTGCAACATGCATTGTCAGATCAAATTCCATCAAAGTGCCAATCAAGATACACGAATTCACACAGATTTCAGCACCAACTTTTTCATCATTTTCTCATCAACCAAACAGAAAAATAAAAAAAATAAAAAAAATTCGATTTGGTGTAGTTTCCTAGTGCTAAAGCGTTAAAGCACTCACCGCTGGAGGACCATACAACGATGAATGGAAGAGATGGAAAATATACAGAACCAAAGTCTCCAAAGTATATGTCGAAAACAAACCATGATGGGCACCAAGAACATCTTTTCAAACGCAGTAGCATACTAATTAAAGCAAGGTGCTATTATGAGAGCCCATCATGGATATGTTTAGGGAAGCTAAATAACGAGGGACATACATCCAAAAAATCACAAACCACTCAGATCACCAAAAACATATCATAAGATTAAAGTAAAACTATATGAAAAGAACAGAAGCAGGTGGAGTCACCACTCAACAGAGTACGACTAATTGCATACCATTCAAGGTTATCGGTTATAAGGCATAAGTCAGCATATACTTTTAATAGAAGACTTGAAATACCAGTTTCATTAGACAACTCAGAGCTTCCCAAAAAGAATCCGATTATACGAATGAAATCTGGTAAATCATTTAATTCATTTGTGAGAAATTGAACTTCATTTTCAATTCAGCTCTGTGTGAATGACTACCTGCACATGAAAGCATAGTGTACATAGCCCTCCAAACTGTGTGAAGGAAATATCGAAGTCTAGAATAATATGAAACAAAGAAAAGAGATGATACATAGTAACAACTCCAAACTGACACAATCGAGACGGTGAATTTCCGATCGGAGCTGTAGTCATTCGTCAGAAGATCTGCAACAGAAGCCAAAATGCAAGGTTTTAGATGCTAATTACGCGCAATCGAGAGACGAAAAAACAGTAGAAATATCGAAGAGACGAAGAGAGAGAGAGAGAGAGAGAGAGAGAGTGAAAATGATTGCTTAACCTTGCTTTTTTGCCGATGGTTAAAAGTCCAGGTCCCTTGCTCATCTTTACCGGGAAATTTTGGGAGAGAGAATCGGTGATCTTCTGCGATTTTGACAGAGATGAAGACGGCTCAAAATTAAGTTTGGGGCCGGATATGTGGGTTTTGCATACTGGCAAAGACAGAGATGGAGCTGCGATGCGAAATTAGAAAGAAAAATGAAAGGTTTTGAATGCCAAGAAGAAATGGGGGAGACGGACAATAGCAGAGAGATCCTCCATAAATGAAGGGAGATATTGGACGGACGTAGGCTTTGCCGTCAGGGACAAAATCGGAAATTTAATATTTGGGCCATTTTAATTGGACTGGTTTAGTATTGGGCTTTGTCCTAACCATTAAATAAAGTTAGTACATGGTTTTTGGTTAACATTTAAAGTTTTCAAACTTTTTTCATTAGTTTCATTTTTAATTATATATCAGAAATCTGTTTGGATTAGGAAAACTCAATATATACTACTAATAATTCAGCTAATGTAACCCAAAAAAAAAAGAAATTAACTAAAACACCCACCTCATTTTTACTTTTGGAAATTAACACCTAGCTCAGCTCATTACCCCTACCGTACTTTAACCTTACGTTTGGATTAAAAAAAGAAATTGACATTTAAAATTGTTGTGCGGAAAAAAAAAAAAATTGGGACCTCCAAGTCTCAAGTTTAAAATCTATTTAAATAGTTGTTATTTCTAAATTTTCATGAGGGAGCGAGGGTTTTTATTTTATTTGTTTTTGGTGATCTGAAAATTTTGATACAACTGTTTTCGGGTTTTTTGTTTCGAATGTTTGTCTTGAGAAGAAGGGAGGAGGTGGAAAGACCAAGTGTCTTTGAGAAGCATGTTGTTTCACTAATGATTATGCAAATTAGCAAGTTGTTGTGATTAATTTGATCAATCAACCACATAAAATTTTGCATTTTCCTAGCATTTCATCAAAAAAAATTGGAACATGAAAATAGTGGTAAATTAAAATGAAAATCAAAAAAGCAAATTTAGGTTGAGTCAAGTTGGTTAGAGTTGTCTGCTCCAACCTCTATATTCAAATTTGAATCTCTCTTCCCATAAATTTAGATGAATTTGGTGTAATTATCTTATCATTTAAATGTAATGATTAAATTTACATGTGAGCAACACTTTTAAATCATAGGGGTGGACACTTGGAATAAAAAACAGAAACACGAATCAAATCGAACCGAACCGAACAGTTTAGTTTTGCGGGTTTTGAAACGGTTGCGGTTTCGAAACCAAACCATAATTAGGAAAACGGTTTGGTTTCGGTTTTGGGTTTTCAAAACCAAACCAAAATCGAAACCGAAACCGAAACCGAAACCGCAACATATATTAAATGTTATGTTTTAATTGGTTCTTTATTAGAGTCCATACATTTATAGTATAGACTCGACTACACAGTGTATGCCATAGTCCGGTAGCAATGTTTTTCACTTTAGTTTCGGACAATGATTTCACATAACTTGGTCTTAGCTGATCTATTGTATTCCCTTGCCCACACTGGATCAAAATGGGAAAAGAAGAGAAATGCAGCAGATAAATAACAAGAACGAGATAAGGAAAATGCGGTTCTAATTGAAAATCTAATCAGTAGTACTCCTAATTATCAAAGTATACAAGAAGAGCAATCAATTCTCTCAGTTCCGCTCAAACAACATAAGACCTTGACTAGCATAGCAAGCTCACATGTAAAAGCAAGCCCCCCTTTAGGATAAGACCTTGTGCTCGTCCTAAACAACCAGCACAATCCTGTAAAAGCAAACCCCCCCCTTTAGCTACCAGTTTTGGAATATGGTTGCTACCGTGACTGGAGAAAAAACGCACTCAACATTTTCCCTTCCTTCTAGGACCAAAAGCAGAAGAACCAGACCGAAACCTCAAAAACCGAGAAGAAAAAAAATTCTCAAAAACCGAACCGAAACCGTTTGAAACCGCACCGCAAAATGTTTCGATTTTGGTTGTGGTTTCACTCGAAACCGCACCGAACTGCACTGCGCCCACCCCTATTAAATCATGTTATGCCATGCTTTGGGAAGAAAAGTTGGGTGTTGGATTGTTCATCCGCTATATGCGCGTTATCAATAATTTAGACAAAAAGACTAATCTTGGAACTTGAATGATAAATTTAAATCACCAGAATTAAAACATATAAGGGAATTAGATATCCAAAAACTTAAAATTGTCAAACAAACTATATATAATATATAATGGATAAAATAAATCTTTTGGTGAAACATGAATTTATTACATACTGTACTCACATGTCATAATACAAATGAAAGAAATGAAATATTTTCTGTATCCCACATATTTGGTTACATATGTAATACTTACTTGGGACTTCAATGAGATGATTTTTTTTTTGGTGGGGGACAAAAACGATAGAATTTCATTACCATAATCAACCACTTACAAGGATACCAGATGGGTACATATGCTCCAATGATCAATTTCTTGATTTGGAGGTAACAAGCACAAATTACAAATAATTTTAAACCCCTATACGGCCATCACACAAATTACACCACTAGAACGAGGAATCCCGAGATTGATATGTCCCATAGACAAGATGTGACACACCAAGTACCAAAACCCTCACCAAAACCATCGCAAGACAACGAGGCTACAAAATTGTAGAAGCGACACAAATCACTTGCTGAAGCAACACAGACCAGTCATAAAAACTAAACTGAAAAAACAAAAGAACAAGGCGACATGTCCACAATGGAGATGCAGCTGCAATTTGGCAGTAGGCATGGGTAGCGGAAGCAGAGGCTCGTGCAGGTGTGTGAGGCTAGCTGTAGCCGGGACAGACTCAGAGGGGCGGGGCGGAAGGGAATCCAGCCAGAGCCACCAAAATCATCGGAACGCCACTACAATCCAAAAACTTGCATAAAACATGTTAGCACCAAGAGCCGCTAGAAATTCCTCTGACCGGTGTTGGTCGCAGTTATGGCAAGAATAGCGGGAACAACATGGATGGTAGAGGGGTTGCCAAGCCAAGACCACCCACGTCATTGCACTGCCATCCCCACCACCACCACGAACCCAAAGAGGACAAAATGGTAGATCCAAGGGCAGAGCCCTCGGAAAGTCCAAACAATCGAGAGAAAATTATGTTGGCAAATATGCACACCATCACTGCGGGTGCCCAAGAAGCCGCCCCCGGAAATGCTCCATGTGCAACCTCACCCAAGAAACAGAAGCTACACGAATCTGAATAAACGAAATCTCTGGTAGGCATGACCGCCACCAACCATTTAATTAGCATGCAATTTAATTCCGAGTAGATAGGGTTTTAATTTTTTCAGGCCGAAAGATCAGGGTTTTAATTATCTATCAGAAATCTGTTTGGATTAAGAAAACTCAATACTTCAGCTAATGTAACCCCCCCCCCCCCCAAAAAAAAACAAAAACAAAAAACAAAAAAACAAAAAAAAACACCCACCTCATTTTTATTTTTGGAAATTAACACCCAGCTCAGCTCATTACCCCAACTGTACTTTAACCCTCCGTTTGGATTAAAAAAATAATTTTGTAAAATCGTGGTGCGGAAAAAAAAAAAGGATTTGGGACCTCTAAGTCTCAAGTTTAAAATCTATGTAAATAGTTGTTATTTCTAAATTTTCATGAGTGAGTTTTTTTTAGCTATTTTAAGGGGTTTTTGAACATCAGTCCTTGCAAAAGATTAAAATTTAAAAAAAACCTGGTGCTAGATTACATATTCAATTTAATCCTTTGAAGTGTACTTTTATCAAAATTTATATTCAATTTTTGTTATTTAATGTGTATTTTTATTTAATCTCTCCACATTAAATTTTAATTTTATTAATATACACATATTTAGTTCTTTAATTATAAATGAACATAAATGAGAAAATATTAAAAGAAATTTGTGATACAAAAATATATAAATACATAAGTGTACAAAAATGATTGTGCCAAAATATATAAATTTGACTTTTTTTGTACTGAAATATTTGTACCTACATGATTGTACCGAAATATATTATAATGAACCTAAATGTATGTACTGAAATGTATTATATTGAATTAATGTACCTATATGTCAACACAGAAATGTATATACCAAAGTGTACGTACGAAATGTGTGTACCGAAATATAATATATTGAATTAATGTATCTAAAAGTCAATACTCAAATGTGTGTACCAAAATGTACGTACCGAAATGCATTATATTGAATTAATTTATCTATATGTTTGTATCGATGGATATACCGAAATATTAAAATGTATTAATGTACCTAAATGAAGAACATACAAAATTGTTATCGGAATATATATTATAAAAAAATTAGTTGCCTAAATGTAGACATTAAAATATATTATGATGAATGCAATAAAAATTAAATTTAAATGTAATTAATACATTAAAATAAAAATAAAAAGATAAATAATTAAAACATCAAAATATAACTAATAAATGAGATGATTAAATGTACTAGGGACTAAAATTAGATTTTAATCTTACACAAAATTATAGTCTAAAACTCATCTTTTTTAAGGATTAAAATGAAGTTTTCTATTGTTTTAATGGTGATCTGAAAATTTTGATACAACTGTTTTCGGGTTTTGTGTTTCGAGTGTTTGTCTTGAGAAGATGGGAGGTGGTGGAAAGACTAAGAACCAAGTGTATTTGAGAAGCACGTCGTTTCATTAATGATTTATGAAAATTAGCAAGTTTATGCGCGATGTACAGATATTAGTGCGTGACAAATGCAGTGCTGACTTGGAGTCATGAAGAGTCATCCTATATGAGATAAAGATGCGCTTGGTCGATGAGCTAGAGCCTGATTGGGACATTGACCAAAGTGACCTAAATTTGATGAAGTGCATCGACAACATATTCAAATCTTTTTTCCAGGAGTAGAAGTTTGATGTTGAACATGAGGTAGAACTTAACCGAATACCAGAACCACCAACGGCGGAATAGAATTTTGTTTATGTTTAATTAAATAATAAAATTTGGGTTTTAAGTTTTTATTTATGACCGTTACTTTTTAATATGTGATTTTAAAATTTTTGTTGAATAAAATTTTTTTGTAATAAATGATTATATTAATTAATATGCATGAATGCTTTAATTAATTTAAATATTTGTAAATTTGTTCGTGTATAATTTCATACTTTGTTTATTAAGTGTGTATGTGATTTAAAATGAATAAAGTGATAAATGAAAAAAAAAGTATTTTAAAACAAAAGAAACTTTTAACAAAATAGCGATGAAATCACTTTTTGTTGCGCAATGAGGAATTACGCGACAAAAACCACTTTGTCGTGCATGGTGGGTAAAAAATGCGGTAAAGGAGAACATATTTGGCGCTAAATATTCGAATGCAGAGGTTATGCATTCGTCGCGCAAGAGTATGACATTTAATTCAGTTTCCCAGATGCAGAGAGGTGGAAACTGCAAATTCATTGCAGCTCTGCCTCTCCTTCCTCAACTCATTGTCTCCTCTCCCTTAGCTCGATCACTCTCTCGTGCTCCTGCTCTTCATCACCTATATATCATTTGGTAAGCGAATTTGTTTCAATATTTTTTTGGAAATTACACAATGAAAAAATTAAATTTGTTGTGTGTAGATGCTTTTTTTTTAACGACCATTGGCGAGGAACGAATTAGGAGATATATTTTCTTTGATTATTCATTAGCATTAAATGTAGTTTATTTATTTATTTTTTAGCATTTATGTGATACAATTATTTGCATGCAAACATTTTTGTACGGTTGTACAAAAACTTTTTTTTTTCTTTTACAAAGTTAAGTATTAACTTCGTACGTTATTTTCATGAAAACTTAGTTTTCCATTTGATAATTAGTTGGATTCCGTGCATGGATGTGAAAGCATTACTGTGGTCCAATTAATTCTTAAATTGTTCCATTTTTTGGATAGTTTGGGAATGCACAGTTATGTGTCGTAGTTTGCAGTTCACAGATTAGATTTCGATAAGGAGAAATTTGGTAGCATGTATGTGCATTCTTCGAGTGTTGCGTACATATTTAGTACATACATGCTGCACTTGAAGAACAACAAGGATATGCTGCCAAATTTTTTCGACGTCAAAATCTAATCTGATCTGATAAAGCCATAAAATACTACACGTAGTCGTGCATTCCTGAATGGGATAGAACCCTTAACGGAGGCATAAGGTGGCATGTTATAATTGAAGTGTTTGTAACCATTGCTTTTTTTTTTTTCCGTAGGCGATATGGACAGACAGTGGATACAGAATCTTAGCAGATGTACAGATGAATACTTGGATGGAATAAATCAGTTTATTGATTTTGCAATGGCACACAACTAGGGTTCACCTCTAATCTAGTGTCCGTGTAGGAACTGTAACAATTCAATGGTTGAGTATTATGAAAATGTTTGATACCATTTAGTAAGATATGGTATGATGGGGATATATACCACTTGGAATCATCATGGGAACGATCAGTACATGCTTCATCCTTACATGTGACCCCATTAGTTGAGGCAGTTGAATCTTATGTTGATCCAAATGAACAAATTATGGATATCCTAAATGATGCTTTTCCAAATGCCTTGACCAATTTTGATAGGGAATGGGGAGATGACGTCCCTTGAAGCATAGATAATGGAGCCTTTAAAAATTATGAAAAACTATTAAAAAGTGCCACACAAGAGTTTTACTCTGATTGCAAGGACTTTTCGGTACTGAAGGCTATTGTGAAGTTGATGCATGGAAAAATAAAATTACATATGTTCAATTAGTGCTTTGATTATTTTTTGGGCCTTTCAAAAGGATGCTTCCAAAGGACAATTGTTTGCCTAAAGATCACAAAAATGTGAAGAAGGTGTTGAGTGGTATGGGATTCAGCTATAAAAAAATTCACACATTAAAATAATTGTGTATTGTTCTATAAGGAGAATGAAGCGCTAGATAAATGCCCTATATGTAAAGAGTCGAGGGTTAAAATGACAGCTCAAAACATAACGATGAAGATTCCACAAAACGATGCGTTATCTACCAATAAAGCCCAGGCTTCAGCGTTTGGATATGTCGACGCATACTGCTAGTGACATGAGATGGCATAAAGACATATAGGTGGATGACGATTCGATGAGGCATCCTTATGATGGTGAGGCATGGAAAGAGTTTGATTGTTTGTATCCCAATTTTGCGTGAGAACCGCGGAACGTAAGATTGGGGCTGGCCACAGAGAGATTTAATATGTTCGGGGTATTAAACCAAAACCACAACACTTGGCCAATCTTCGCTATTCTATACAATTTGCCGCCTTGGAAATGCATGGAGAAATAATATATGATGATGACTATGTTGATAACTGATGATCCGGGCAAGTCTATCGATGTTTATTTGTGGCCGTTGGTTGATGAGTTGAAAGATTTATGGGAAAAGGGAGTTCCGACATACGATAAAGCAACTAGGTAGATGTTCACCTTGTGAGCAGTAGTGATGTGGACTATAAATTATTTTCCCGTGTATGCTATGATGTCCGGGGTGGAGTACTAAGAGTTATTTGGCATGCCTAGTTTGCAAGGAGAACACGTCTTCTTGGCACGCCGGAAAAGTTTATTACCTAGGGCATCGTAAATGGTTACTGTGGGACCACGAGTGACGTCAGAACGAGGCAGCATTCTTCGACGAAACAGAGATTTAACCAAGACCTAGAGAATGGTCTGGAGAAAATATTTTAGCCCATTTGAATCATTTGGATTTTGGTCCATTTGGTAAATTAGTAAATAAGACCATATTAGACAACCATCTAATCTGGACACACAATAGTATATTGTTTGAGCTGCCATACTGGTCAAAATTAAAACTACTCCACAACATCGATATTATGCATGTTGAGAATAACGTGCTTGATAGATGATGAGGACACGATTAAAGAACGTGTTTGATCAATATTATGCATGTTGGGAAGAATGTGTTTGATAGATGATGAAGAATGTGTTTGATGGATGATGAGGACACTGGTTGGAACTATATTAGACATCAAAAGAAAAATGAAGGACACGATTAAAGCTCGCATCGATTTGGGGTGAATGGGAATAAGGCCTCGTTTATGAATAATGAGGGATGGTGAGATAGTCAGAAAGGGGCTAGCATATTTTTCAGTAAAATCGGAGAAGAGGAAAGAGTTTTTAAAGTTTATATCCTCCGTAAAGTTTCTAGATAAGTATGCTTCAAATATCGGACGATGAGAAAAGGTAGATGGGGGCAAATTTTTTGGGCTTAGGAGTCACAATTGTAATGCCATTCTGCAATGCCTGCTCCCGGTTGGTTTTCGACACTTAGTGCCAGAAGATGTGGTGAAGCAGATTCTATTGTTGGGGAGATTTTTTTTTTCAACTATCTACTAGGACGTTGTAAAAGTCTTATGTACAACAATTACTCATTGACTTTGTCGAAGTCCTATGCAAATTTGAACAAATATTTCCTCATTCATTCGAAATAAGCATGATCCACGTGATGATTCACTTGCCAGATGAGGCATTACTTGTCGGGCCCGTCAATTATCGATGAATGTATCCAAGAAAGGTATAAAGTCCTTAGTCATTTATTAATTTGTGATCATTTGACAATTAACTTATTTGAATCATAACAATTTTATTTTTACAAATCACTGTGTGAGTTAAAGAATAGTGTAAGGAACAAGGCGAAGCCCAAAGGATCAATTGTGGAGGCTTGGGTGGCATTTGAAACGAATAAGTTTTGTGCTATGTACTTACAAGATATTGAGATAGCGTTCAATCGCCCACACCGTAATACTGACTATGGTGTGAAAAGGCAAAAACTATCTATGTTTGCCCAAATCGCACGATCATTTGGTGAACCAATACGAGGCGATTCATTCACCAAAATGGACATGCAAGTAGCTCATTGATTAGTACTTAACAATTGCGACGAGATAATTGAGTACCTGGATGAGCATGAAGAGTTGATGAAGAGGGAACATCATTCACATTTATATGCCGTGAATTACCGTGACCTGTTTCCTCGTTGGTTTCATGAACAAGTAAGTTGTTTAGGTTTTTTTTGGCTAGTTTTTTCCTAAAATATAATTGCATGTTAGTTGTCTTAAATTTTGGTAAAACCAACATGTCAATTTTTTGGTATAAATTAGGTGAAACAACTGGAGGAAACCAATTCTCGCATGTATATTGATGAATTATACAACTTGGCTATGGGATTTCTAAGCGTGGAACTGTACTCAGGGTGTCATGTGAATGGCATAAATTTCTTGGGAGCTGACGTGATGACTTTGCACTCAAAACAGAGGTGTACATGTCCCAGGAGCATGAGATATTGCAGACATTGATTTCTATGGCAAACTAACAAGTGTGGTCCAATTGCTTTACAAAAACCGTTGCTAAGTCATCCTTTTTAAGTGTCGTTGGTTCGATACATACCCTAGTAGGAATGTGTGTGTTAAATGAGACGATGGTTTACTGTTGGTGAACACTAACCGATGTTGGTACAGTGAAGACCCGTACATTTTGACAACTATGGCCAAACAAATTTTCTACATCGATGACCCAAAGGTCGGGAGGGGATGGAAGGTTGTTTAGAGGATTGACCACAGAGGGGTGTATGATACTCCAAACAAAGATCTCGACGACAACTTTGCTGACCAACTGCTCAAAACTTCGACACAAATTAGTGCAGAAACACTTCGGGATACTAATATTGTCTAAGAACCATTTCAGGTAACTGCAGGTCCTTAAATTGAAATTCTTATAGACTCAATTACAATTCATCTGGGAAGTCTCCCAAGATACAATTCACCTGAGGGCCCAGATGATGTTGTTGATGTACTAACGGATGATGATGAATGAGAGACTGAAAGTGATCAAAGTGAGGATAGTGATATTTATTGTATCGAGGATGAGGATTAAGGACTTTTGTATATAAACAAATTTTAATATATTAATTTTGTAATTGGATAAAGGATTTAAATAGAAAATAAATTAAAGTCAATTTTAAGCGAAAAACACAAGAAGTCGTCTCGCATAACCAAGGTATAAAATATCGATGATATCAGAAATATCGGTAGTCCAAAAAACACGGAAATATCGATGGAAATATCGGGATATTATCGATATCGATAAAAATAATATGGAAACCACGGAAATTGTAAGAAAAACTTGGAAATTTTTATTGAAACTTTGCAGGATGTTTATTTAGTCAATTATCTATTAGTTTATCACAAAAAATTCGAAGGAAATGCATTGCATGATGGATTTAACTGATTTAAGTTGATTATATAGCGAGCTGACAAACATTGTGAGTATAGAAAATATGTAGTAATTAATGAAAGAAGTTTAAACACACCATAATCATTTATATATAATGAATTAGTACAAAAAGAATTCAAAACAAAACCATATATATAAATATTTTAGCATATTTTCACAAAAACATAAGTGACATTTTAGCATATTTTCATAATAAAAGAATGATAAAATGCAAAAAAAGTATCCAACAAACAAGTCCAAAATTTAAAAACACATAATTTTGAGATAATTGATTTTACATCCTACTTTAGTAAAAACAAACGCCTAAGACAAAGAAACTAAAAGAAAGGAAAAACATAAAAGAAACAAATAAATTAAAATAAACAAATAATAAAAAAAAAAAGAAAAAAAAAGGAAAGGGCTCACCTGGATTCGAAATCAAGACCTAGAGCCATGGGAAAAGCGCATCAAAAAGAAAGAAAAATTTGATGGGCGCAAGGGTTCGAACTAGAGAACTTGGGGATTGTGAGGACATGTTGACCAACAAGTCCAAGTCCACACTAGTGTCAATCTTTAGCAACAACTATAATATATGAGAATTTAGCAGCTTATGTTCATTTCATAAAAAAAAACCCTAGCACTTTCTGTCTTGCCTCGAGCTCAGAGCCCCAAACGGCTCTTTGTCTTTCCATGTCAGACTTTTCCCATTCAACAGACATGGTATGCACACATGTCATGCATCCATGTGGTGAACTTCTTAGGATTCCAAAATAAAGGCTAAGATGTGCCCCATTTTTCCCATTTCTGATTACCTTTTAGAAATCCTAGGCCTCTCTCAGAGATATCTCTCAATAATTCAAGGACCTCCTTTCATTTCACTCGGCCTCTCTCTTCCCATTTCTCTCAGACCTTTCTCTCTTTAAGATAAAAAAAAAACAAATAGCTCTTGTCGGCGTCGTCTCTCTCTTTCGAAACTCTCATCTCTCTCATTTCTCTCTGCACCGAGACCCACATACACACACGCACACCATCGCACCTGCTTGAGGAAGACATTCATCGTCATCAGCAACCTCGTCTTTCTCCCTCTCCTTCTCGTCTCTGCGACTTGGCGACGCAGGAACCCTCCGACGAGTTTCTTGAATTTCTCCGGTTAGGTAAGCTTCGGGTTTACCTCATTATGTTCTAGATTGAAGCTTAGATGTGAAATTTAAGTTCTATCTCGTGTTTTTGCAAGGTTTTTGGGACGAAATCGGCTCAGGAATAGGCACACCCATCTCCGGTGAGGCCGTGGGTGTCGACGAACTTTCCGAACACCTCCGACCGTTTCACGGCAAACGGAAGTTATAAAAACATTCCTCTCGTCCTGTATTTCATTTTGATACCTAGATCGGAGTCTAGGGTGCTCTTTTACAGTCGACCGGAGCTGTAGAAGCTCCAGCGTTCTTCTCCGATTCGCACATCTCCAAAATATCGCGATATTATCGGTAATATCGCGATATTGTCGATATTATCGCGATATTTTGACGAAAACTCAGTGGATAAGTATTAAAATATTGGTAACTCAAAAAGCCGATATTATCGGCGAAATATCGCTCATAATATCGGCATTTCATACCTTGCACATAACATAACAGCGCGACAAAAGCAAAAAAAAAATCATCGCTCAAGGTAGGGTTGTGAGACGCAAGGGACTCATTTATCGCACCTTAGTCGTTTACGCGACGAAAAAAGTTATGTTCGTCGCACAAGGTCTTCAAATTTTCTCAAAGTCAAAATATGAGCGCCTTTTTTTAAATGTTCATTAAACATTGAGCGACAAATGAGATAAATTCGTCGCTAAAGGTCCTTTCAAAAATTCCCAAATTAAAATGTAGGTGTCTTTTTATTTTATTTTATTTTATAAATGTTCATTAAATATTGCGCGACGAAATGTGCTATATTTGTCGCGCGATGTCCTTATGCATGGCGAATTTGTTTCTGTTCATCGACAATTGTTCTCAAAATTAACCAAAAATTGGGCCTTTTAAAAAAAAAAAATTCATTAAAAGTGCGTGATGAATCGTAGTCCTTCTCATTATTAGTTTCAAATAGCCTTTATTTTTCTCATTTTCCAGAACCTCACTCGAACTTGAACTCTCTCACTCGAACCCTCTCTCCCTCGAACTCTATCTCCTTCCAACTCTTTCTCCCTCGAACTCTCTCTCCCTCTCTCCCTGCAACTCTCTCTCATGTGAACTCTCTCTCTCTCTCTCTCTCTCTCTCTTTTTCTCTCTCTCAACTCTGAGGTAATTTGTTTTTTTTTTTCATTTGTTAATTATTTTAGATGTATGGGTTTTGTGTATTGATTACATATTGGGGTATTAGGCGTTAGGGGTTACAAATTTAGGGATTTTTTTTTTTCAATTTGGGGATTTAGGGTTTATCTCATTTTGGGGATTTAGGGTTTATCTCAATTTAGGGATTTAGGGATTTCGAAAATGAGGATTTAGGGATTTTGAAATTGGGGATTTAGGGATTTTAGAAATAGGGAATTTAGGGATTTCAAAATTTAGGGAGTAGGGCTCAGGTGGGTGTTAGGGATGGGTGGTGGGAGGGGGGGTTGGGTTTGGGTGGTAGTGCTTGAGTAATCAAGGGTTGGGTAGGGGTGGCGCGAGGATGGGTGGTGCGGGGTGGGGGTTGGGTAGGATTAAAATGTTAAATTTCATAATTTTTATGCTAATTTCATTTAATTTTCAATTTATTCAATTTGTTAATATGTTAACAAATTTCATTTAAATTACTTAAATTTGTTAAGTTGTTAACTTTATAATTTTCTGTTTGAATTTTGTAAGTTTAGGGGTTTTTTGACAATGTTAGGATTAACATATTGGTGTTAGAGATTATTTTATATTTTTACAATTATAGGGTTAGAATTTTAGTTTAGAATTATTTTATATTTTCTACGTTTACCTTGTTCATTTATTAACTTTAAAATCATAGGTTTAGAATTTTAGTTTAATTTTTTAATTTTTGAATTAAGATTTTAGTTGTAGGTATAATATTATTAATGTAGGGTTAAAATAAAATAAAAGATTTGGATGAAGTATTATTTGTTGGGATTAATTGTTAAATTAGTTAAATTTGTTAACTTTTACATCCTTGGTTTTTGCTGTTAATTTAATTTTATAAAATTTAGGATTAATATTTAGGTCGTAGGTATAAATTTAAATATTTTTGTCTTAGTTATTTAATTTTAGGGTTGCTTTTACAAGTTCATAAATTTTGTGTTAATTGTATAATTATAGGGTTCAATTTTACTTTTTTAATTTTAGGATTTTGTATTGATTATATAAATTGGTATTAATAACATAGTTTTAAATGTTGGTCATTCCATTGGAATTTGTAGATGTCGCAGTTGATTAGGCAGTGTAGGTCAGTGAGTAGGTTCCCTCCTACACCTCCACCACCTACTACAACTGTCGCCACCGCTTTACCAGCACTAGCCCCGACATCGGAGGTTGTCGTACTTCTGCCCTAGGCCCCATTTTCGATAATGCCTGAGTTATCAACTCCTTCGGCTACTCATCCGTTACTGACCGCTCGACGCTCTCAGCAACGGCCCCTATCCATGAGGTTGAGGAGTCTGCATCGGCTTCCACCCCAGTCGGAGAGGGAGTCGACACAGGTAATACATTGTTTTCTCCAAATTTTTAATTTAATAAATTTAATATACTTTTATTTGGTTCCTCTATGTGTGAATTGTTGTGTAGTTATGTTGGTTGTATTGTTTATTTGTTTGTAGGTTATGGAAAATGTTGTATTTTTAGGGGAAGTTCTGTCGAATTTTTCGTAGATTATTTAATTTATTTTTACACACTTATTTCATTTTGCTAGTCGTAAAAAAATTAGGGGTCCATGCAGACTCATGGGCACGTCACAACTCACCCGCACCACACATGAGCATATAAAGATTATGTGGGATGCTCAACATTAGGTGGCAACAACAAAGGAGCAGCACAACTGTTTAGTCCACGATGTTGGCTCCATTGTGCGTCACCGCTACCCCATGCAGTGGGAGTCTTGGAGACTTGTCCCAGAGGAGACCAAGGACTCCATTCTTCATGTCTGTTAGCAAAGTTTTTTTTTTCATTATTTGGTAAGTAAAGTTGTGAAATTTAATAACTGTTAACCTTGATTAATTTTTTTTCGTATTTGTAGCATCACTATGACCTCCACAAGTATCTTGAGAGATTCGACGATCCGGCTGACCCTCTAGCACACGGATGCCCCTTGGAGTTGGTGAAGCGCCCTGAATATTGGGTCTAGCTTTGCACCCATTTTCAGGACGAAAAATACTTGGTAAGTGAATTATATAAATTATTATAGATTAATAATATTTTATGGATACTTCAATTCTGTTTATTAATTTGTTTTAATACTTTATAATTAATATCGGCATTGACACGGTTTTTTTTTTTAAACAAAAAAGAGCCAAGGCCAACACAATAAATAGGTCGGAGAAGAAACTTTTCCACCACTCCGGCTCCTGACGCTTCTCATATAGGATGAAGGAGCGACGTCGAGTAACCACATTTTTACAAAAAAAGTTATTACTCTTACTCTAAATTACACAACTAATAACTATTTTTTATTATTTTTTAATGCAGGCGGGATCGAAGTTTTTGGAGATTGACATGTTCAAGAAGGTGTATGTGCAGCTCGGGGATGAGTTGACGGATGAGTTCAATGTAAGTTTTTGTAATTTTTAAATTTATAATCCTTATTCATTTTAAATAAATGTTGTATAAATATTAATTAACTTGCTTTTATAATTATAGGCTACTATGGTGGAGAGGAGCCAGGCTGTCCTTGAGGAAGTGGTTTCCCAGCTTCCCCTTGACACCTTGATGGAGGAAGTGGCCCTCCCCTAAGGATCCGAGTCTCCGTATCAAGATGGACACCCTTGACCAGAGACTCGGTCCTAGGCCGGGGAAGGTGTATCGGGGCATGCGAAATGCTCGCCATTGTGAGACAGAAGCCTCATCTTCCACCTCCACCTCGGGACAAGTCGTATCATTAACGGATAAAGAAGCGGAACTCGAGCAACAGGTGGTGGTCCAAAATAAGCACATTACGACGCAATCTGCTCACATCGCCACCCAGAAAGCTCATATTGCTACCCAAGAGTCTAAGATGCCCCAATCATCGCAACTCTACAGCTGTCTGGCTTCAACATCCCCACTGTTTCACCTCCTCCTACTACTCCTTTGTCCTCCCAGACGCCCGACCCAGCACAGCTGCAGGAGCTGACTCTAAAGACTTTTTATTATAGTTTTTTTTTAATTAAACATTCGTACATTTAAAAAATTTCACCGCTTGCACGTACATTTTCCATATTTATTTTAAATTAATATTCTTCTTTATCAATTATTGTTCCTAATTAAATTTAACCAAACAAAATTCTTTTGTTTAAAATTTAGTTTATAAACAATTTATAAAAAATTAAAAATGGTTTGCGCGACGAAATAATTCGTCGTCACTATTTACAAGAACGACTATAGAGTTAAATCTTACGAAAAGGAAACCTTTATCCCTTAAAACTTTATGTGGCGAAGGATCTCTTCGTCGCTCCTTTCTTGCACCACAAAACCCTTTGTCCCTCTAATCTTCATGCGATGAGTTCTGTTTCATCACGCTTATTCAAATAGTCTTCATCCCTATTCATTTTATGCAACAACCTCATTTTTTCGTCGCGTTAAACTGTTTGTGCGACGACGTGTTTTCTTTTCGTCGCGCAATACGAGCCTTGCGTGACCAACTTGGAGCTAAGAAGTTTTCATCGTTTATAATTTTAGGCGGCAAATTTCTTCTTTATGTGACGATTTCTAATTCGTCAGCCAAACAATTTTATGTAGTAGCGTCTGTATCAAAAATTGAATCTCTCTCCCCATAAATTTAGATGAATTTGATGTAATTATCTTATCATTTAAATGTAATGATTAAATTTACATGTGAGCAACACTTTTAAATCATGTTATGCCATGCTTTGGGAAGAAAAGTTGGGTGTTGGATTGTTCATCCGCTATACGCGCCTTATCAATAATACACAAAGAGACTAATCTTGGAACTTCAATGATACAGTTAAATCACCAGAATTAAAACATATAAGCAACTTAGACATCCAAAAACTTAAAATTGTCAAACAAACTATATATATATGGATAAAATAAATCTTATTGTAAAACATGAACTTATTACAAATGGTACTGATACGTCATAATACAAGTGAAAGAAATAATATATTTTCCGTATCCCTCCACATATTTTATTACATGTGGAATACTCATTTGAATACCAAACACTTGAAAAAATTTATCCATCAAATGGTAATTATATTAGCCAATGACAAAATGAAAGTTAAAGATGTGAACACGAGGGGAGGTGAAATTTGAAGGTGAATAATAAGAATCGAAAAGCTTCTGTTGCTTGGATTTTAATTGTTTGTTGCTTCAGGTGTATAAAAATCAATGTCGATATAATTATGCACATTGGTTCACTAGCATCTGTTGTGGCTTATATTTGCCTTTGCCTATTTCTGTTGTTGTCTTTCCGAGGATATTTTGCAATCATGCTTATCCAATGTAGTTGTTTGTAATGTAGTTGTTTGTTGATTCTAAAGCAATCATTTTCAGTACTTAGGAATCGGGTTTGTCCGAAAATCATCATGGGCGAATTGTTCTGTTTGTCACTTGACTTGGCGCACCGAAGGCTAGCGGCTAGCCTGTTCTATAGAAGGGTATTACATACATAACTTATGAGGGACAACTGAAGTTAAACCAAGCTATGAGAATTTTGAGAACTAGGGAAAGTAAGAACTAAAGAAGTTGTTCATGACGGAATGTTGAGATAGTGGGTGCACAAGGGTTTTCTCTTCTGTGTTTTTGTTTGAGTTATCCGATTATCTCAACTGTCTACACTATTAATTTATACTTAGTGATGAATAAACATTTTGGTGGATATAGTGTCTAGACAAGAATTTTACACAGCACTTGCTCGTTCATGTAATTATTTCTGTTGTGAATTGCAAAGTTGTGATTCTTTTGAATCTCAGTTTGCAGTTGTACGAACAAGTGGTCTCAGAGTCGGTTCCTAGAGTTTCAGATTACTTCTTAGTCCTTATTCACCATTTGGTAGAGAAGTGTAGAGATATGCAAAATCAAAGGCAGCCTGAAAACTTAGTGCGGCAAAAACACAGTTGTGTTTAGTTTCCTAGCTAGCTCTGCTTGTCCAAAAACCCATAAAACTTAATCAGGAAAGTAAATCAAAACACGCATTTGTGAAAAAGGAAAGAAAGGGGTGGAGTTTCTCTTGGTTTTGGAAGAAGCCAAATCACCGAGACTCCCAAATATACCTTTCGAAAAATTGGTTAACGAGGTAGTTAAGAGGACTGACACTCTTTAAAATTATTCTCTGAGTTAATGAAAAAGACTTCATTTCCTCATTATGGTATCTATCACCATAGTCTAACCACCTCGATCCTTTCGGAAATTTTCTCACCCACCAAACAGTCTTTTCTCACCTACCAAACAACTTTGCTTCCGCTTCCCCTTCTTGATTCTTGATTGGAATTCTGCAATTTCTGATCTCTAATGGCGGTCAATTCTTCTAGCTCCTATCCGGTGATTATGCCTCCTCGATCTCCTTCTGCGATCATAAATCCGAACTCTTCTCCGCTCCTCTCCAACCCTAATTCTTCAGTTCAGGCTTCGATTAACTCGATTACGATCTAGAATATTAGTAGTATGGTTCAAACGAAGCTTAAACGACACAATTATCTTGTTTGGAAATCTCTCTTCGATTGGATCTTCCGTTGTTACAAGCTTACTGGAATCGTCGACGGATCTGAGCCACCACCGCCTCAATTTCTTACTGATGACTCTGGTAATCTTACATCTCTTCCCAATCCAGCCTTCGAATAGTGGTATGAGAAGGACCAGAACATCATCATCTGGATCAATTCCACTATCTCGGAAGATCTTATTCCATTCACTGT
This sequence comes from Malus fusca, assembly GCA_035220775.1. Classification (NCBI taxonomy): domain Eukaryota; kingdom Viridiplantae; phylum Streptophyta; class Magnoliopsida; order Rosales; family Rosaceae; genus Malus; species Malus fusca. The sequence goes on from CM069069.1 coordinate 30,910,371, forward strand.
TGGCATCCAATCTGCTCGAGAGTTTGGCAGAATCTTGAACGGCGATTTGGTGGAGTCTCTCGTTCACATATTCATCAACTTAGCACTAATCTTCAATCTATGAACAAAGGATCCTCCTCGATCTCTGAATATCTGCAGTGCATCAAGGAGGTTATAGATGCTCTCGCTGCTGCTGGCGTACCAGTGGATGAACATGATATTCTCCTCATCATTCTAAGCGGTCTTCCTGATGAATATGACTCATTCTTGGATTCTATTCAATTCCGCTTGGCTGACACAACTATTGATGATCTTCATGGATTTCTTCTCAGTAAGGAAATGGCTTTTTCTAGAAAGAAGCAAAATCAAGGTTCTTCTTCCCATTAACTGTATTAAGCTTTCAATTCCATCCAGACATCAAATAATCCTCCACTGCTACCTACACCAAGTGTTCCTCAGTTGCAAGCATACAATGCTCAAACTTAGCCAAACAGGAGCAATTTTCAGAGGAACATTTCTCAGCACAATTACTCGAATCGCACCAAATTCAATCGCTACAACAATAACAATCGAGGTGGACATCGTGGTGGAAATCGTGGTGGAACTTACTACAACAACAATCATACTTCTCCATGACCTATTCTTTGTCAAATCTGTGAGGATCCAGGCCATCTGGCAATCGCAAATCGTATGAATCCAAATTTCCAAGGGTGCATTCCACCTACTAAGCTTGCCATGTTTGCCAACACTTCCACCTATTCTTCCCCGCCATGGTTGATTGACTCCGGAGCGAGCTCACATATGACAAACAACATTCAAAACTTGCAAAATCCTCAGCCATATATTGGTCCTGACAAGGTCTACATTGGAGATGGCCAAGGTTTGCCAATTCTTCACTTAGGTTCTTCGTTTATTAAAACACCATAAGCTATATTTAAATTGAGCAATGTTTTGCATGTTTTCCATCTAAAACATGATCTTTTATCTACAAATATGTTTCTTTTGGATAATTGGTGCTCCTTAACCCTAAATCCTTCTGACTTTAATGTCAAGGATCTTATTACGGGGATGATGCTTTTTATAGGTCTTGTTTGCAATGGTCTCTATCCCTTCTTTGTGTCTTCATTCTCTGCCAATTTTGCAATAAAAGCATCTCCTCAAATCTGGCATCAGTGTTTGGGGCATCCAACGCACAATGACTTTTTGAAATGTTGTATCAAAGAACTTATGTGGCACCAAAATTGGCACTTTAAGATTTGATTCAGGGGGTGAATTTCTTAGTTCTGCGTTTAAGAAACATCTTGCTCAACATGGTATTCAACAATACCTTAGTTGTCCCTACACTTCTTAGCAAAATGGTGTTGAAAGGAAACATATACATGTTGTAGAGACTGCCCGAATCCTATTGTTTGCATCCAAAGTTCCCCATCATTTTTGGGTGGAAGTCTTCTTCACTGCAGTCTATCTCATCAATAGACTACCCCCTGTTTCAAAGCCTTCGCCATGAGAACAACTCTTCCATAAGTCCCCAGATTATACTACCCTTAAGGTTTTTGGATGCTCATGTTATCCTTGGTTAAAACCTTATACCAGCTCCAAACTTGAACCTAAGAGTAAATTGTGCGTCTTCATTGGTTATAGTCTACTTCACAAAGGCTATAGATGCCTTGATCCTACCATCAACAGAGTCTACATTTCTAGGCATGTCTATTTCGATGAAACCTCATTCCTTTTTCACCAATCTCACTTTGAGTCACTGCATACATTCCCTTCCCTAACCACCCCTCCACCATTTTCTTTTTCTCTTACCTTTCCAAACGTATATCCCTCATCAAACAACAAGTTTTCTTCCTCTTCTCCTAAGAGTCACCATTTGTCCCCTCATCTATATTACCCACATATGTCACTCATTATATAGTACCATCACCATCACCACCAACACCACCTCCCTTTAGTGCTAGTCCTATAGTACCCTCACCACCACCCTCACCACTTCCTCTCATTTCTACTCATCCTATGCAAACTCGATCGAAATCTGGGATTTATAAACCTAAAGCCTTCACTTCCACAAAACACCCATTACCATATACTCTAGATCTTTAGTATGTCCCTTCTACTTACTTGTAAGCCTCAAAATTTCCCCATTGGAGGGCTGCTATGCAAGATGAGTTCAATGCTTTGCATAGTGCTGGGACTTGGACACTAGTTCCACCTCACTCTTCTCAAAATTTGGTGGGATGCAAATGGCTCTTTCAGATTAAAAGAAAGCCAGATGGGTCTGTGGATAGATATAAGGCCAAATTAGTGGCCAAGTGGTATAATCAACAAGAAGGAATAGATTTTATCAATACTTTTTGTCCAGTGGAAAAACCAACAACTATCTAAGTATTACTCACTTTGGCAGTTCAATCTCATTGGTTTTTGCATCAATTGGATGTTAGTAATACTTTCTTACATGGAAATCTGAAAGAAAATGTGTTCACGACTCAACCATCTGGTTTCATTGACCAAGATCACCCTCATCATGTTTGTCATTTAAAGAAGTCTTTCTATGGATTGAGACAAGCTCCACGAGCTTGGTTTGAAAAACTACAGTTTGCTTTATTTTCCATTGGATTTTAGGCTTCTAAATCATGTTATAGTTTATTTGTACTTCATCAACCAATTCCAGTTCTTGTTCTTGTCTACGTGGATGATATAATTGTGACTGGATTTTCTTCCTTTGCCTGTAACAATGTGATATCTCAGTTAACCGCTCAATTTCCTATCAAAGACATAGGTGATCTTCATTACTTTATTGGATTAGAAATACAAAGGTCTTCTGCAGGTGTGTTTATTCATCTGTCCAAATATGTTTTAGACTTGCTCAAAAGAACCAAAATGGATGGAGCAAAGCCTTGTGTTACTCCTCTAGGCTCTGCAAAACTTGATCACACTAGTCAATTACTTGAAGATCCTACAGAATATAGAACCATTGTTGGGGCTTTTCAATATCTTACTTGGACCAGACATGATCTCTCTTTTGTTGTGAGTCTTATCTGTCAGTTCATGCATTCTCCAAGGGCTCCACATCTTCAAGCTGTCAAACGTATATTAAGATATCTCAAAGGCTCTTTTGGTCATGGTTTATGGTTTCCAAAAGTCTCATCTTCTCTCACACTTAAAGCCTATTCTAATGTTGACTGGGTAGGTTGCTCTTGGGATAGAAGATCCATTTGAGGTTTATGTATTTTTCTCGGTCCTTCACTCATTAGCTGGAGTGCAAAGAAGCAACACACTATTACTCGTTCATCCACAGAGGCCGAATACATATCATTAGCCCATACATCAACTAAAATCACTTGGATATGCCAACTGTTTGCTGATATTGGATTCTAGTTGCTTGTTTTACCCCAGATTTGGTGTGATAACATATGTGCGATTGTTTTTGCCTCAAATCCTATCTTCCATGCTCGGACTAAACATGTTGAAATTGACTACCATTATATTAGGGAGCTTGTTCTTGCTAAGCTTCTCATAGTTCGGTTTGTATGCAGTCAGGATCAGATCGCTAACATTCACACAAAATAACTTCCTTAACAACGATTCCTTGATTTACGATCCAAACTTTCACTCCAAGCTTCTCCGTTTAGCTTGAGGGGGTGTGAAGAGAATAATAGAATATATAAAAATGTAAAAGAGTCAAAAGTTAGTTAAAGTTATTGTTGTAATAATTCTTTTACTCTTGGTAACTTTAGTTGTTACTTTATTTGTTTGTATATATACACTTTGTAAAATTATTCTTTAAGTTAATGAAAAAGACTCTTCATTTCCTCAATACCTCAGAAGCCCATGCGCATGCCTCCTGTCATTCAACTAAGGAACGTTAAGGGTAGCAAGTCAACTGGCAGTGAGCTGTGAATGATATGGATCAACCTCTAGTAATTGAGCCTCTGCAATCCATACAGCCTAAAGACTACTCTACACCACATTCAAAACCCACGGACGATGATAGAAATGGAAAAATGTATGAGCTGTTGCAGGTAAAAAGACTCGTCTATCACACATCTCCTTTAGTAATAGTAGTTAACTTAATTACCGGAGATATTCACTGACTCTAAACATCTCAACAAGTTTCTTTTTCTTTTGGCTAGAAAATCAACAAGGTTTTGCAGGAAAACATGAGGAAAAGCGAGTCAACCACATATGCGAGAGTGAAGATGGATGAACCAAGCTAAACTGTGCTCAGAAATGAACAATTCAATGTTTCAAGAAAACCTTCCTCGGCATGAAATGTTTGATTTTATGGTTGCCACCTTGTATGGATTATTGTGTACATGCTTTGGTGATGGACATCAAGTCTTTGCATGATGTAGTAATCAGACATGTATGGGGAATGATTGTGTTTTTAAACAAAGGATGTGTTTGTACCTAAAATGTACCCAATTTTACTCATTTGGGCCATTTGGGCTAAATATGGCATTTGGAGGATTATTGTGTAAGGATGCTAACTTGGAAAGATATTTAACTACAAGTGGGGTAGTTTGACATTATAATATTGCTTTTCCCTTTTGTTTGAGTGGTGGAGGTTAGCCAAGAGCTTTGTTTAATCAAAAGAATTGCATGCTTTCTCATTGCAAATGGATTAAAAGGCAACATATAGACATGGAAGTGGACATCTGGTGAAAGAAGCCAACTTACTTCTTTTAATTATTAGTTTATTGCAAGTGGTGGAGACATGTGGTGGAATAACAAGTTGCCATTTTTAATATCATTTCACATGCAAGCTATTAGAGAAGTTTCTTTCGGGCAAGCTCAATGTTCTCAGCAAATGGCTCTCTTAGATAAGAGTTTAGAGTGATCACAACTACCTGAAGTCTCGGAAGCAAGAGTCTCACACTGACTTGGTCTAACAGTTGCAGTTTGCCCAACTGGGTCTCCTTTGCATTTGCCTGACAATTTTTCACTCAAGTGTATCTGGGGGGCTTTATAAAAAGTCAAAGTCATGGCTTTTCTATTAAAGATCTTGTCACATAGCCTCCCAAGTCTCGACAGCTATTTCAAGAAGGACATGAAATTATGTTGCTATTGCCTGAGGGAGCTATGATCTTGCCCGATGGGAATGACATCTTCTCTGCTGTAGTGTGTTTAGATTTTGTCAATCAGACGTGGGGCCCCATGTTAGATTTGGCAAACATATTTGAGGTGTTCTTGCCACAGCTGTTGTAGGTTCAATGATGTGTTACCAAGCTGCTTACAAAGAGTTAAAAGCCTAAAGGAGATTGTGAAAATTGCACCAACTCCTCCAACAAACCTGCCAATTGCTTCCTGACCCAAAGTTGCTTAAATGGTGGAGGACAAATTAAGCTATTGTGAGAAAGTTGTCATGCGTTATTGTTCCTCCAACAATCTGAAGTTTCATGTGAAGAATAAGGTTGATGACCACCCCACAGTTTCCACTGCTTTCTGCTTCTACTTTCCCATTGGCTTCATTGGTTGCAATTTGCAGCATTCAACCAACAACATGGCAGCTGTAGCTTCGAAACCAGCCGCTACCCTTCAGCCATCATCTTTAACCCCTTGGAGGTTCGCCATTAGCTGGGGTAGTGTGCAGAAATTTGCTTTTGCATCTCGCCTGAATGCCCGATTGGGCTTTATTTGCATTTGCCCAATAACTGTGGGAGAAGGTTTCGATGGATCCAAGCAGTCACAAAGATCATAGCTTGATGCGCTTATGACCCAGAAATGGAAGAATATTAACAGCAGTGTGGCCCACGAAACAGCAAAAAATCCAAAGAACACAATTGCCGCAAGCTCCTTATCAAAATACTTGAAAACATTGGCAGTTTCCAAAAATACATCACTTCCGTCGTGTAGGGCAAGAATGATTGAGCCAATCCGTAAAAAGCTTGTTATGTATGAGAACCCAATCAGGAGAACAATAATTACATGATCATTTCCTCAACAACCCGATGGAAATTTTGCGAAAGATGAATCTGTCGAAGATGAGGCAAGCAGTTAAAAGCCGAAAGCGAGGTAGACAGCGACGAGGAAATCCCATGAGCCTGGGGTGGCATTGTGGCTCCAGAATGAACACATGAGCGGTGTCTTGGAACCGCATCTTGGGCGAAGAACATCAATCAGCGGATCAAATTCCAGTACAACTTCCTCCCAATATCATATATCTTCTTGTCGACGAAGTCAACCCAGAACTTGGCCTGGGCTCTTAGGTAAGAGTCAGAGGGCAAGAGTGGAGCCTTATCATTCCAAACCTCATCAATCTACTGAAGCGCAATAAGGGACTCGCGCAGACCAGTTTTCCATTATGAGTGAGAACCAGGATCGTTTTGTGAACCGGGTTCATCTGCATCAACAGTGGGCTTTTGTTTCTCAAGTCCTCATCTTTATACTCATACTAGATGCCTTTCTCAGCTAGAGCGATCCTCAGCCTCATCCCAAACTGGTTGAGCCAGAAATCTAACAAAACCACCTCATTCGCCATTGAAGGTTGAAATCTGAACTGATTGATACAAATTTGCAAAAGGGTTGCAGAAGGTTAGCTTATTTTATATTATATGGCATTTTCCTAAAAAGTTCTCTCTCTCTCTCTCTCTCTCTCTCTCTCTCTCTCTCTCTCTCTCTCGTCCTTCTCATTTTCTTTCTCTTATCTGTCCCCTTCTTGCTCGACAAAAGGTGCCTCCCTCTTTCTTTTTTCTTTCTTTCTCTTTCTTTTCCTTTTCTTATTCTTTATTTTCTTTCTCTTTCACTTTCTTCCTGTCTCTCCCTCAGTGCTTGTCTTTCACTTTGCCCGAAAGGGCTTCATATATTTACATTATATAATATTATATGAAAAGAAATAAAAAGAAAATTTGAGCAGTTTGCCCGAATAGACTTTATATTATATTATATTATATTATATTATCTGAAAAGAGAGGCAAAATTAAAAAGACAAAAAAGAAAAGAATAGTTGCCCGAAGTCTCTCTTATCCCTCTTCCCATTTCTTTTTCTTTTTTCATCTCTTTCTCCCTCTTTTTCTATGCTTTCTAGTTTGCCCGACTGCAGGCATTTTTTCAGTTTCTCATCTCTGCAACCAACGAGGATGCTCCCATGTTTTTTGGTATCAATGAGAAGGAACACAAGCCAGACAACATTCTTTCTAATGCTAGTTGCACTACCAATTACCTTGCTTCCCTTGTCAAGTTTATCAACGATAGAAGAACCGAAGAGGTAGATGTGCCTCTTCCTTCAACATCATTCCTAGCAGCATTGGAGCCACCAAGGTTGTTGGAAAGTCATAGCAAATAAAGTTGCTTTATGATTAGTACGTGGAAGGACTTCCACTCAATGTGCCTTTATTGTTATGGTGGGCTTTCAAATATTCCTACTTCCTGCAAGAGAATACATGGCTTAGTGGCGAGGGTATCTTCATGTGTTCTTCATGCTCAATGCCTCTGATGCTTGTTATATCATTAATCTTCTAGAAGAGCTTATTGGAGTCGTAAGTTTCACAAACTTTGCTCAAATTCGTAAAACTTGCGGGGTTTCTGTTTGCACCTAAAAAGTACCCAATTTTACTCATTTGGGCCATTCGGGCTAAATATGGCATTTGGAGGATTATTGTGCGAGGCGGTTAACTTGGAAACATATAATATTGCTTTTCCCTTTTGTTTGGGTGGTGAAGGTTTGCCAAGAGCTTTGTTTAATCAAAAGAATTACATGCTTTCTCATTGCAAATGGATTAGAAGGCAACATATGGACATGGAAGTGGACATCTGGTGAAAGAAGCCAACTTGCTTCTTTTAATTATTAGTTTATTGCAAGTGGTGGAGACATGTGGTGGAAGTACAAGTTGCCCTTTTTAATAGCATTTCACATGCAAGCTGTCAAAGAAGTTTCTTTAGGGCAAGCTCAATGTTCTCAGCAAAAGGCTCTCTTAGATCTCCATATAAAGAAGCAGAGGCACAATGATTATGGGCACTCAACCAATCAAACAAATAAACATACAAACTCTGCTCTCAAGCCAGATTTGCATCCAAAAACTGTAATCAGCTCAGATCCCAGTATACATACTAAATTTAAGAGTTGACCCCTTCGTGAAAGTTATAAAGCTTTTCATTACGAGTGATTACATTTTTCACACTTCTACAATAATTATTATTAATTCTATTAATTTTGCACTCAAATAAAAAACATTGTTCATGAGATTTGGAGGGTTTTAAAAATCTAAACGACCATGTAACCATCGTCTAAGTGTTGAGGATGCAATTATGAACGTTTATTATGCTTTCACATCTTTCAGACTTATACATTAATGATTATGAATTTTGTTTATTTTGAACTCCCTTAAAAATATTATTCATGAGAGTTTGTATGGTTTTAAAAATTCACACGATCATATACCCATCCTCAAAGCGTAAAGGATGCGACTACGAGCGTTTGCATATTTTTCGCACATGCAAATTAATTATTATAATTTTTTAATGTGTTTGGTATTTTTAAATTACTTGATATTTTTATTTTTAATGTGTTTTATGATTTTTAATCTCAATCTTTGCCTATAATATACTATAAAAATAAATAGGGTAAATTACATAGTAGCCCCTCAGGTTTGAGCTCTATTGCAATCTTATACAACATCTTTAAAACATTTCACTTTCATACCTCAAGTACTATTTTTTTTCAATTTCATACAACCGTTAGATTTTCCATCCATGGATCTGTTAAATGCTGACGTGGCTGCCACATATATGACACGTGGCTGCCAAATGTCTGCCACGTGGCAAATAAAATAATTTTTTAATTTTTTTTAAAAAAAACCTGAAATTGGAAGAAAAAAAAAGAAAAAAAAAAGAAGAAAGGGACCGAACCCAGAAGAAGGAGGAAGAAGAAGAAGAGAAGAAGAAAGAGGAGGGAGGAGAAAGAAGAAGAAGAAGAAGAAAAAAAAAGAAAAAAGAAAGGGGTCCGAACCCAGAAGAAGGAGGAAGAAGAAGAAAGAGGAGGAGGAGGAGGAGGAAGAAGAAGAAGAAGAAGAAGAAAAAAAAAAAAAAAAAAGGGACCGAACCCAAAAAAAGGAGGAAGAAGAAGAAGAGAAGAAGAAAGAGGAGGAGGATGAGGAAGAAGAAGAAGAAGAAGAAAAAAAAAAAGAAAAAAGAAAGGGACTGAACCCAGAAGAAGAAGGAGGAAGAAGAAGAAGAGAAGAAGAAAGAGGAGGAGGAGGGAGAAGAAGAAGAAGAAGAAGAAAAAAAAAAAAAAAAAAAGGTCCGAACCCAGAAGAAGAAGAAAGAGAAAGAGAAGAAGAAGAAAGAGAAAGAGAAAAAAAGAAAGGGACCGAACCCAGAAGAAGAAGGAGGAAGAAGAAGAAGGAGGAAGAAGAAGAGAAGAAGAAAGAGGAGGAGGAGGGAGAAGAAGACGAAGAAGAAGAAGAAAAAAAAAAAAAAAGAAGAAAAAGGTCTGAACCCAGAAGAAGAAGAAGAAAGAGAAGAAGAAGAAGAAAGAGAAAGAGAAGAAGAAGAAAGAGAAAAAAAAAAGAAAAAGAAAAAGAAAAAAGAAAGGGACCGAACCCAGAAGAAGAAGGAGGAAGAAGAAGAAGAGAAGAAGAAAGAGGAGGAGGAGGGAGAAGAAGAAGAAGAAGAAGAAGAAGAAAAAAAAAAAAAAAAAAAGGTCTGAACCCAGAAGAAGAAAAAAAAAAAAAAAGGTCCGAACCCAGAAGAAGAAGAAAGAGAAAGAGAAGAAGAAGAAGAAAAAGAGAAAAAAAAAGTGGCAGATATGCTTTTTTTAAAAAAAAAACTAAAAAATTATTTTATTTGCCACGTGGCAGACATTTGGCAGCCACGTCAGCATTTAACAGATTCATGGATGGAAAATCTAACGGTTGTATGAAATTGAAATAAAATAGTACTTGAGGTATGAAAGTGAAATGTTTTAAAGATGTTGTATAAGATTGCAATAGAGCTCAAACCTGAGGGGCTACTATGTAATTTATCCAAATAAATAAATAAATAAAACTTCAATTTTAAAATTTATATAGAATAATAATTAATAAACAATATTTACATATTCATTATATCTATTGTATTTTATAGTAAGTTTTTTTTAGTAGTTTAAAAAATTAAAATCATCAAAAAAACTTTTTTTTATCGTGTCGAAACAAGTTACCCGCGTGTCACTCTTGTGTAAACCTGTTAAGGATCCGTTATTAACGGGTTATTATCATGTGACTCGATAATGATCCGATTAGTTATCGTGTTGACCCGAAACCCGTTACTTTCGTGTCGTTTACGTGTCGTGTAAGAAATTGCTAGGTCTAATTCAGTATTCTTTCCTTTTTCTTTTAACAAACAATATGATATTTACATTTATTACAATTGATTGTTGACCCACATAAAACAATCAACTGCTGACCAACACATAACAATCCACAATGAATCATAATCTAGTATTAAGTGACTTTTTTTTTTGTTTCCATGTGATTCAAATTTGAGACCCCTTATTAAGTAAATACCGAATGTTGCTATACCAACTGATCATGTGCAATTATATGATGGTACTATTCTGAAGTGAGCAATTATACGAGTCAAAGAATTGTACCACTAATAATTTCCATTACCAGGACCAAATAGATAAACAATGCTACAGAGTCCTAGATTTTACCATTTTTAGGCCAATCAATTATGTATGTAATTGAACTTTGCAACATAATTGTGTAAAGATTAGTGAGTTTTTACTGATTAACTTTTGACTAGTGATACTTCTCTTCTCAATGTTAAAACTTAAAAGAGATCCAAAGAGTTCCCTTAACTTAATTGTGTTCGTTTCTAGGTCAATAACGACAGTTGCCACGCCAATTTCACTACCCTACTTGGTAATCCAACTCAGACATACAAAATTCACCTTCAAAGATTGGTGCCGCTTTTGTTCCATGAGCCTAACCTAAGTCTAATCCTCAGATTATGGTTCCCAGGTTTATATAGCATATGTATACACATCTAAACATGCACTCAGACATTTTCATTGTAAACAAAGACATGAAGCAGATTTGACAAAAACAAGATTGCATGCTTGCATATATAGAAAATGGATTACGTACAAATAAATGTAGTATATCAAGTAAAAACACTATTACATTAGATCAGAAATCGTAGTGTAAACAATATGATCAATGATACTGGTCAAATGTAAATCTACAAATTACAACAACATAATTAAACAGGTACAGCAGGTTGATCCATATTAATTGTTCCAAAGGTCGTCCAAGTCGATCATGATGTCACCATGGGTGTAGTCAAAATTAAGAGGGGGAAGTTGATCCTTATCCATGATATGATGTTTCTGATCAAGATTGGATGGACTAGCTAGTGAAGAAGCCACAGTGGGATCGGCAACAAAGTAGTCTGGCTGGTGGTCTTGTGTAACGAAGTAGTGTGGCTGATCATCAAACCCAGTCGTAGCAGTCCACGGCAGATCATATTGAGAGGAAACAGTACCACTACTTGGGTCTTGTGTACTGGAGCAGTAGTACTGTGGCAAGTCCGCCATAACATTATTCACAAAACCATTGTGCTGAAGATAGTCTTCTTGGCTAGACATAGACATACCTAGTGAAGAGGCCATAGTTGGGTCTACGACAAAATTTGGCTGAGGGAGACATACGTAATCATCCGGCATTGGCATAGTCGTCATTGGTACTACTGTATCATAGTAGTATTGTGGCATGTCTGTTAAGTATTGTGGCAAGTCTGTTACATTACTCTGCACTTGTTGCACTTGATTGTCTGGCCCAGCCACAGCCAGTGATGAAGAAGCCACAGTTGGGTCTTGTGTTACAAAGTAGTGTTGCTGCTCAGCGAGCCTAGTTGACAAGTTTGTAACGTTGAGATGATCACTAGTAGCAGTAGCCTGCTCCTGCTGCTGCGGGATATCATACTGAATAATAACCTCAGAGTACTGTGCTGGCTCACAATAGTAGTAATGTGGCTGATCCACATTAGTCACACTAATACTACTACTAGTACTAGTTGCATTAATATTAGTCTGATCCTGCTGCTGCTGATTGTAGTGATCGGTATTAACCTCAGAAGACATGGGAGTAACATAAGATTCATCAATATTCTCTGATTGCATCCGAGTCCTTTTGGTCTGGGATTGTAATACTCCAGTCTCGTGATCATCCGCCTTTCTCTTTCTGTCAAAGTTCTTTCGAACCCGGCAGACTACATATTCATCATCATTCAGACGACTACTTGGACTTGATTTAATGCGCATGACCTGTTTAGGGTGAAGGCTAAACTCGTGCATAATCCAGCAACCGCTTTCTTGAGGATATTTAGTATTCTTGTATTGAAACCTTTTAAAGAAACCTATCGTCTCCTTAGTCTTGGGATCTTTGACTTTGGCCCCTGAGGTCTCACCCTTCCATGTTCCAGACCCTATGGTGCGAGCCACTCGGGAACCCGTACCCTTGGCGGCCGGCTTCAACTTGGTGAAGAAATAAAGGTCTTCATCCTTTCCTATATTCTGTCCGCCGTTGTTATTCCATATATCTCTTGCCTCCATGCTACCATAAAGATCGATCTCAGGAATAACATTATCATCCCTAAATGGTGTGCCACGAACCTTGTTATACAGATAGTATCCGACTAACTCGTCATCTCTTGGATGAAACTTGTAACCCACGGGAAAGGTATCAGAAGGTGCCATAGATAAGGTGAGGTAGATATTGCTAGGTTTTCCTTCGACTTCTTGACAAGATGGAATATTTCTTGTGAGAGAGATGGTACGTACGTAGTACTGTAGTAGGGTTTACTATGTGGAGGAGAAGAAACTTTGATTAGGGTTAAAGGGATTTCTTGGAGTAGTGAAGTAGGTTTAATGCGAGTGAGTTCTTCGCTTGCCCCCCAATATATAGATGTAGGGCACCGCCTCTCTATCGTTTCCATTTAATTAGCATGCATTTTGATTCCGAGTAGAATTCTATATAGATTATGGTTTTAATTTTTTCTTTCGGTCGAAAGATTAGGGTTTCAATTATATTTCCGAAATCTGTTTTGATTAGGAAAACTCAATACTATTACTAAGTTTCTTTTTAGGGTTCTTTAGATATGGACTCTTACAACTCTTATGTCCTAAACAAAAACTTTACATAGTTATAAACATCCAAATAAAACCCAAATTAAAAAATGATTGCCAAGTAAAAAAGCAATTGACCTATTATTATAAAATATTTACAACTTGTACCACAATATTCAAAATAAATCAATAAATGTAATTACTCACCTTAGTTACAATGAACAAATAGTTATTGCGCATATTATTACCCCTAATATATATATATATATATATATATATATAAAACATTCTTTTTATTTTGTAGGTAATATATTTTCCATGTATTATTACATACATTTGGCACATTTTATTATTATAAGATATATGTTCAAATAATAGGTAAATTAATTTAGAATCAAATAAAATTGCTTTATTTTGTAAGTAAATTAATTCTAGGGTCATTTTGGTTCCGGTCCCTAATCAACCTAATTGTTAGACTGAAACCTTGTTTGTTTAAATATTTTGATCGAGGTCCTTGGCCTTATTAAAGAGATTTAAGTCATGCATTTAATGTCCCACAAATTATGAATTTAAATATATTCAAATAATATTTTTAAAATATAATAAATACTTAAAAATCAGTTTTAGAGTAATCTTCTTCTTCACAAAAACTATACCAAAAAAAATAATGTACCCATATAATTATTAACATATTTTATAAAATAACTATTGATATATTTTAAAGCATAAAATTAGCATGGGTACATTTAGCAAAATTAAAAATGGGTACAAATAAATTAAAACAAATATGGGTACATATACAACAAAAGTTTAAAAAATATGGGCACAAAAAAGAACTAATATAAGGGTACAAATTAAAATTGAAAAGAAAATTGGTACAAATTAAAAAAAAGTTGCAAATTAAAAATGGGTACATACTAAAAATAAAAATATTGATAAAAAAAATTAAGGACTCGTGCTAGTTAGGGATGAAAATATACATACAAGGATCACTCCCCAGGGCGATGTGGAATCTTACAATTAATGTCATATATTAAAATCTAAGGACCTTGATCAAAAATTGAAAAGGAATAAGGTTTTAATCAATGGAGTAGGAGAAATAGGGATGGAAGCCTAATTTTTCCTTAATTCTAAATCAAATAACATTTCTTCATTATGTAGGTATTTTATTTTTGTATGTATTATCATATATATTGGGCACATTTTATTATTATATGTACAAATAATAGGTAAATTAGTATTGGATAAAATAATATTATTTTTTATGTAGGTACATTATTTTCATATATTGGGTTTGCTTTATTATGTAGGAAAATTAATTTGCATGTACATTACATTTATTGCATTATATTAACACCCCACAAATTGTTGAATAAACCTCACATACTTAATACACCCCACATTTGCTTTTTCACTTAAAATTATCTTAATACACCCCACTTACTTCCCTGTAATACCCCCACACCCCACATTCTCAATATGCACCTTATATTTTCTATACACTCCACATTTCTCAAATCTTATAACATTCATTTTTAATTTTCAGGAACTGAATCTAAACATCTGAATGTTTAGTTTGCCGAATGATTTCAAATCATCTGAACGTTTAGTTTGCCGAATGATTTGAAAAATGTTTAGATTCATTTGAACTTTTTCAATAATGGAGAGAAAAAAGGTAAGAGTTTTATGGGATTGGTGCAATGGTAATGTTCTGGATGGTTTGTCTAGAAAGAAATACCAGGATGTTTAAGCATAAATTTGGAGACTGAATTAAAAAATAAAGGATAAGTATTGGGAATTGTTTTGGGTCTCGGTTTCTAATGACTTAAAGAATGCCCTTTCTTGTTGAATGTGAATATTTTCTTCGATTTCTCTTGACTAGAGGGTTATGTGTCTTTTACTTGCATTTCGCATTCTTTGACACATCTTTGAGAGGTGGAATACCGGTTCAATGTGTCTCTACTCATTCATACTATCTATTTTGGCCAGCATCAGAAAAAGTGTAACCTTTTGGAAGCTTCAAATTTCTGCCTCAAGTCAGCAATCTCAGCCTCAGCAGCAGCTAGCCTTTGTTGAGAAATGGCCTCAGCTTCATTTGCTGTCTTAACTGGTAATTCCAAGTTTGCGTTCATCAAGAGAGGACTTCAAACTTTGAACACGAGACCATGCCCTGCATTCTGAATCTCTAGATTCCATGACATCCCTGTGAATAGAAAAGAACCACAGGCTAAGAACATATTACATTTGCACAACGAAACCAACACATGACAAGAAAACCAGCTGTTTTTGTATAATCACATTAATTTACGGAACTCAATTAATACAGTTGAGTTATAACACTATTGAATGCAAGTGAACTAGAACATGAGATCTCAAAAATTCAGTTGTAAATAACTAAGTAAAACCTCTGCTGCACACTTTACAAAATTTATATTGATTTAGTTAATAAAACAGAAACGATTTAATACCATAAAATAAAAGCACATTTCGAAAAGCCTTTGATACACTGAGAAGATGGTTCAAGTGTCATTCTTTGCACAATATGCAAAATTGAAGTTGTGAATAACTAAATAACCAAAAACCAGTAAATGTGCCTCACCTTGAATCAATCAACTCATTTCTATACATTTCCAAGATCAGATTTAACTCTAGTCACTTTCCTTTAAATCTTGGACCTACACCAAATAAATGAGGGAAATGAAAAATTGATCTAAACAAATCACATGAGAGTGAGAAAGTACAAAGCAAATTTATAATCTAAGAGCCACAGATATTTAATACTATATGAACAGATGCAACTCAATTTCATGCGTGTGACTGTCTAACATTCAATTGAAATAGATTCCTATAGTTGCTACCCTTTTTCTCAAGGGTGGCCACAGAAAATGTTGCCTTTCTTAATCGCTAAACTTTTCTCTTTGGGATGACAAGACGGGTTTTCCCAGACATATGCTGCCATTCATATATTGAAGAACCATGTCTCCATCTTTCTAATGCAAATAGCATAAAAGAACCAACAAATTTGATGGGTATTGGCACCAAATGATTCCATTAGACTTTCAAAATTACCTTCTCTCAATCCATGTGGAAGATACATCGATTTCGTGTTCCATTCGTCAAAAATAAATTTTCTCAATCAACATGTTTGTAGTTTCATTGGTTAGGATTTCGTTCAACAATTGAGGGTGAGAGGGGTTTTGATAGTTGAAGAAGAGAAATAATACGCTAAAAGTGATTTGGGGTGTATTTAGATATATATATATATATATATATATATATATATTAACCTAAGAAGGACAAAATTGTCATTGCATAGTGAGGTAAATAAGTCATTTAATATAAAGTTTTAATGTGGGGTGCATTCAACATTTTGTGAGGTGCTAATATAAAAAACCTAAATTATTTTGTTTTTTGTTAAGCAATCTAACATTTTAAAATTTGAATAGTAGGTGCACTGAATCAAATAACATTTTTTTGTAGGTAAATTATTTTGCATGAATATTTTACGTATATCAGGCATTTTTTTTATATATGTTTGTGTGTGAAATCATTTACCTACATTTATGTAAAATGTAATTTGATTGACTAAACTAAGCATGTATTATTACATATATTAGGCATATTTTATTGTTATTATATATTAGGCAATGAATTTATTGTTTTTTATTTTTGTAAAATCATTTAATTCTTCCTTACAATCCGTATGGAATTAATTATGTACAACAAACATTCAAATAGGGGTACTTTAGACATCAATTTTTTTTAAAAGTTTGAAGTCAAACATAATTAATAAATTTGCTGATGTGGAATCTAGTCAATGAGTTTTATTAGAGTAAAAAACTTATGTTGGGTTTTATGTGGAGAAAAATAAATTTCAGGGGCTAAAGTCATATTTTTAGTTATTCTTTTTAATATTCTAGTTGACGATGTAAAAGTTTAAATTAAAATTTAATAAAGCATACCCTTTGTCAAAAAAAAAAAAAAAAAAAAAAAAACACCCACCTCATGTTTATTTTTTGGAAATTAATACTCAGCTCAGCTCATTACCCCACCCGTACTTTAACCCTCCTTTTGGGTTCGAAAAATAAATTTGAATTTAACAAAAAAAACCTTAGAATTTGGAACTCTACGTCCAATACCAAAAACCTGGCCTTTGGGAACAAAAAAAGGACACAAATGATGATTTTGTGTCTCTTGAGACACCAATTTAATAAAGGACACCATGGATTGTGCCCATTGTTAAAAAAATAGGCACAAATACATTATCTGACAGCTTTTTTGAAAAAATGGACTCTAATATATTTGTCCTCATATTTTGAAGGTCAACCCACTTCCATCTCCCCCCCCCCTCCTTCTCTTCTTTTAAGTTTTTAACCCATCGACACCCTACCCACATCCATCCAACTCTCTCTCACTCTCTTCACCCACCACACCCTTCATATTTATCCCCACAGAAAAATTATTGCCAATTGCCCAAAATAAGAAGCTAAAATATTCTAATAAAAACGTTCCTTAGTAATATCATAATGATTCTTGAAGTCGTGTGGTAGCAATACCAAGCCGAATACGATGAGTAGTGGGATCCTAAGTTAAGCTTTGGCTAAACCTTGGAAATATTAACGCCATAATGCCTTTTAAATCCTCCTAGTCATTATCCTACTGCAATAATTCTTGCTAAGAAGAACGCAAGATAATTTACTGATGCTAGAAAGTAATAACTTAAATTCAAATAAACTTAAGACTCACTAATTGTAAATTTATAAATGTCATTAAATAATGAGTAAAAGAGCTACAAACATACCTTCAAAAAATTTATTTTTAAAGTTTGACTTGAATATATAGTATTATTATATAATAGAATTGAAAAAAAAAATTGTTTTTAGGGTGCTGTTATTAGCATTATAAATATCTCATTGTAAACTCTAAATTTTTATATTTAGAAAGAAAACAAATTTACACTTATAAGGAAATGCACAATGAGATCTTAAAGTGCTAATAAAAGCAATTTTTTTTAATATATAGCATTATTACATATAAATTTTAGATGGAAATTTTTTTTGGAGCCCTTCAAATTTGAGGCTCTATGCGATTGCACATTTTGCTCTCCCTCAACGTCCCTTTTGGCCAAAAGTCTCAACGAGACTAAGAACGAATTAGCCTCCCAAGAAGAGCAAAACGAGATCTCCAAACTATAATTAGGTAGGTTTTATTTTGATTTTTAAGGTCTCTTATTTATGTACGAGAAGTATCATAAGATGATACATTCTACGAAAGGGATTATAAGTTGTTGATGTTTCTTGTTAAAAAATATATCTTGAGATCTGACTTAGCTGGGTGTTCATAATTTTCTTTTTGATCGAAAAATATTTTCAGGTAACGGGTACAGTGCTGAGCTGGAGTACCACCTATTGACATCTGACACCTAAGATGACTTATAACACCTATTATATATATATATTTTTAATATATAATGGTTGTGAATATCTTTGTAGATTGTACCACCTATCATATACAATTTTACCACCTATCTTTCTGGATGACTTATGACACCTATCATATATAATTGTTTGGAGGAATTTTACCACCTACTTATATATAATAGAAGAGATTGTATGAGTACCACCCATTATATATTATCCGTCACCTAGAAAAATTTCTCTTTTTGAACATGAGAGATTTTTCAGTATAACCGATACACGGGGTGGTACACCATATGTCATTATACAAATGGTGGGATATGTGTGCTAAAAAGTTATTAACTTAAAAAATAAAATTTCTCACCACTTCTATTAAAACACGTGGTGTACCACTTGTGTTCTTGTCATAATTAAAAATTTCTTTTTGAACAGAAGGATGGTGAAAGACTTTGAGATTTTTTTGAACAGAAGGATTATGAGGTGAAAGACCTCGAGAAGATGTAGTTCAAGAAATAATTTTTTTTAACTTTTTTCAATGTCATTTTTTTTGTACTCTGTATTCTATAATTTTAGGTTTTTTTTAGTTGGGATAGAATATGTAAAAGGGTATGTAAAAATCTAGCTGTTTTAATATATAATGGTTGTGAATATCTTTTTGTAGATTGTAATATTATAGATGTCTGTTGTTGTGGGCTGATTTAATTTTATGAAAAAAATTTAAAGTTTTTGGTCAGCCACAATCTCAATTTGTAGGTCCTTTCGTTTTTTATTTATTTTTTATTGAGTAAATTACATAGAACTACCTCAACTATTGGGTTATTAACAATTTCATACTTCGTCTTTAAAAAGTTTCAATGTCATACCTCATCTACGAATTTGTTACAATTTCATACCTTCCGTCAGTTGTCTGTCAATTCCTCTGTTAAAATGCTGACGTGGTAAGTGACGGGACCCATTTTCTATTAAAAAATTAATTAAATATTAAGAAAATATTAAATTAAAAAAAAACCCAAACCCAGATCCGATCCCCCCCCCCGCGCGAAACCCAGAACCTCACCCCCACCTCCCCCGCAACCCCCTTTCTCCTTCCTGAGCCTCCCAACCACCTCCCTCTCTTCACCTCCCTTCCTGAGCCTCCCAACCACCCGTCTCCCCTCCCCCGCACCATTCCTCCCTTCACTCCAGAACTCCTCCTCCCTCCCATGGCGCTCATCCCTTTCCCCATCCCTCTCCTCATTCTCTTGCTTCACTATCCTCACCCCCCCCACCCAAGCCTAACCTGCAACCCAGAAAAAAAAACCACCATCTTCATCTTCCCCGAGAGGGTGGGTGCAAGGAAGTGGGGGTCGGGGAAGAAGGGATTTGGGTTTTTTTGTTTTTTTTCCTTCTGGGTTGCAAGTTGGGCTCGGGTGGGGGGAGAAGGGGGTGGGAGGAAGACGAACTGGGGTTTTGAATGGGGGGAATGGGTGTGGATTGAAAGAGTGGGGTGTGTAGAGGAAGGAAAAGGGTGGGTGCGGAAGAAGAGGTGGATGATGGGTGTGCAGTGGGTTTGGGGAAGATAGGAGGGGGAAGAAAGGGGTGGGTTGTAGGGAAGGGGTTCTGGGCTTGGAAGGAAGGTTTTGGGGGGCCCGGGGGGGGGGGGACCGACGGGGAAGATGCGAAGGGAATGGGGGGTTAGAGCTGTTGGAGGGAGGAGGAAGAGAGGATGTGGGGAAGGTTGGAGCTGTTGGCGTGGGTGGGGAAGGTTGGAGCTGTTGGCGTGGGTGGGGAAGGGGTCGAGGGCTAATGAGGTGGTAGGGGGTGGAGATGTTGGCGTGGGTGGGGAAGGGGTCGGGGGTTGCAGGGAAGGGAAAGGGAAAGGGATCTGGGTTGCAGGGAAGGGGAAGGGGTCAAGGAAGATGGGTGTGGGTTTTTTTTTTATTTTAATTTTTTTAGGGTAAATTATAATTTGAATAATATTTTATTAATTTTTTAATAGAAAATGGGCCCTGTCTCAAGCCACGTCAGCATTTAACAGATGAATTCACAAACAACTGACGGGAGGTATGAAATTGTAGCAAATTTGTAGATGAGGTATGACATTGAAACTTTTTAAAGACGAGGTATGAAATTGTTAATGACCCAATAATTGAGGTAGTTTTATATAATTTGCCCTTTTTTTTATTTTATAGTTTTTATTTTAGTTTAAATAGTTGACAAATTGAGCACAATGACACTAAATGTGCTAACATGGGTGGCATAAGCTATTTGACAACTTTGTTAGAACCAGGCACAAAAGAACGTATATTTGTGCTTACCTTTCTTAACACCACACACTTTATTGTGCTCTTTGATCAAAGGGCACGACCATAGAGGGCACACTTAGCATTTTAGTTGTTGCATTGTTGCTATTGTTCTATGAGCACATATGTTGGTGCTCTTTGGCCTCATAGGGCACAAATAATTTATTATGCACATTGCCCATATTTTTTGTACTGGTCTCAAGTCTAAAATTTATGTAAATAGTTGTCGTTTCCAAATTTTTATGAGTGAGAATTTTTATTTTTTTTTGTTTTAATGGTGATCTGAAAATTTTGATACTACTGTTTTTGGGTTTTGTGCTTCGAGAGAAGAAGGAAGGAGGTGGAAATACTAGGAACCAAGTGTATGTGAGGAGCATGTTCTTTCACTAATGATTTATGCAAATTAGCAAGTTGTGATTATTTTGATCAATCATATAAAATTTTCCTAGGAATTCATCTGAAAAATTGAAACACGAAAATAGTGGTAAATTAAATTGAAAATCAAAGAGCAAACGTGGATTTAGTCAAGTTGTTTAGAGTTGTGTGCTAATCATTTAGATGCGATGATTAGATTTTGATAAATTTGAATCACTCTCCTTATAAGTTGTAGATAAATTTGGTGTAATTATCTTATCATTCAAATGTAATGATTAAGCAAGTGGTCATTTATCATAGTGGTCGAAAGATGTTGAGCCCTTGATGACAACATGAGTTCGAACCCCGTCGGTTACTAATTTTTAACATCTATTCTAACAAAATCTATCATTTGATAAAAAAAAAAAAATCTATCATTTGATAAAAAAAAAAATTGTAATGATAAAGTTTCACCTTTTTTTTTGTTTGAACAAACGATGTTATCTACACTAAGGGGGTGGAGGAGTGGATAAGCCTCAAAATGGGCTTGCAATAACGTGGTTCAAATTTGCTTTTGGCGAGAATCGAATCTAAGACTTCTCACTTATAAATGAAAAGGAATATCACTAGACCGTAATATTAAGTGACATGTAAGCAACACTTTTAAATTTTAGGGAGAAAACTATTAAATTTATTCCGAAACTTAGAATTTGATATCATATGCATATTACATGATTGCCTGCTAAACAAAATCATATTATGCCATGCTTCGGGAAGAAAAGTTGGAAGTGTCTTGGATGGTCCATCCGCTATATGCACGTTATCAATAATACGAAAAAAATTGAAAAGATTAATCTTGGAACTTTGTTTGTACCATACTTGACCAATCCCGAAACTACCGAGCACCGGTTTACGTTATACCGTCAAGGATCCAAAAGAGTTTCCCTCCAACCAAGAGGCCAATCACAGTGCGACACGTGTCGACATCATAAGCCAATCATAGCGCGACACGTGTCAACATCAAAAGCCAATCACAACACGACACGTGTCAATGTCAGAATGAGACTAGAAACTCTCTTCTATAAATAGAGATCATTCTCTCACAACATTGCCTAATGTCATTTGTACTAAATCATTCACTAGTACTCACTAAAGGAGAGCTTGAACCTATGTACTTGTATAAACCCTTCACAATTAATGAGAACTCCTCTACTCCGTAGACGTAGCCAATCTGGGTGAACCACGTACATCTTGTTTTTGCTTCCCTGTCTCTATCCATTTACACACTTATCCACACTAGTGACCGGAGCAATCTAGCGAAGGTCACAAACTTGTCACTTTCTGTTGTACCAAAGTCCTCAATGATTTTGTGCATCAACATTTGGCGCCGTCTGTGGAAACGACAGTTATTCCCACTCTCTTTAGCTTTGTTAAGCTGGTTTCCACCATTCGTATACTCTCTTTTGACCAGGCATCCCTCTCTAACATGGGGAGCGAAGGAAGCCACAGCACGCAGAATAACACCCTTCTTGCACTTGGTGCGAGGCAACGAAAGAAGGAAGGAAAGAGGGTTGCTCTTCAAGCTAAAGTCGATGAGCTAGAAGCTCAGAACAACAAGATAGCAATGAAGAATGAGGTCCTCCAGGAGCAGTATGAGAAGCTCTTTGAGACGCTCCACGAAACTAGGCGTACTCAAACACGCGAGCTCGTTACCCCTGTTGACATCAACCATCATCTGGGTGCCCCTAACACGGAGGGTTACCTTCCTTCGACATGGTTATCCTTGATGAGGAGTGAGCTAATCATCAAAACGTTGATCAACATGAGACTTCTCTCAACCCAGCTGCTTCGACCCGAAGTAGGAGAAGTGGAGGAAGACACGTCCTTACAGAAGGAGTGGAAGGATCGAAAGCCGTCTTTCGCGACTGTCGAGATTTCCTAAAGCAACGTCGAGACAATCCTATCCATGTAAGCTTGAAGATCAATGACCCAAGGGTTTCTGAAAGACTCGGTCCCCTCCCACGACCCAGGCCAGCTGCTAATCTATGGAAGGAACGACGGGTCCTAAAGGAACATGAAGGTATAGGGGACTCTGAGGTATTTCGACAGACTCGCCCTAGAAGTCAGTACGGCGAGTTCAAGGAAAAATCACACGCCCTTGCTCAAACTTTCCTACTTCCAAAAGGTAATGAAGACTTACGAAAGAAAATCCCAGTGGTACATGACTCTACTCAGGACCTCCTTGTCCTACAGCTTCTTGAGGAAGTAAGCAAGTTGAAGGCCGAATGTTAGGCCGAGATACCTGACTGGAACCAACCCAGGCCTAGCCCTCTCACAAGGAGGATCCTCGTCACCCCCTTCAAGTGAAGACAAAACCAAAGCTTGGTTTACAACTCTATACTGGAAGGGAGGACCCAATTGAACACCTTAACCTCTTTGAGTCCACCATGGCATATCAGATGCACACCGACGAAGAGCGATGTCTTCTCTTCCCCTCCACCTTCTCTGGCGAAGCTCTAAACTGGTATTGCCGTCTTTCACCTGAGATAGTAGACTTATTTAAGGAACTGAGGAAACTGTTTGTCTCTCAACACATCTTTCAGACCGATCGCTTGCATTCTGCAGATGGCTTGTACACTATTGTCCAGAAGCCGGACGAGTCATTACGAGAGTATACCGGTCGTTTCACCCATGAGTATTCTTGATTCGCCGAGGCAGATGACAAGACCGCCCTCAAGGACTTCACGGCAGGCCTACGTGATTGTTTCTTCAAGTACATGATCAATGCCAATACTTGGAAGACTTACTCTGAGGTGATGGCACAGGCTTACAACCATGCCTCCGCCGAGGCAAGGACATATCAAAGGAAACCCCCCACAACCACCCCTTATCAGCAATTAGGGAGTGGAAGCCAGATCCAACCAAATGAGAAGACCTCGACCTTCCAAACGGCAGTGGTGCCTGCCCCCCGCCTTACTTAATACTTTGTCAAGTCAACAAACATATCAATCTCAGGGAAAAAGGAAAGATTTCCATCCTCACCAGTCTCATTTTAGTAAAAGGAGTAAGGGACACTACCGCGATAACCAGGGGTATCGCCATGATAATCCCCGACCCCAGGCAGTCAACACAATGGGTCAAGCACGTGTCAGGGGACAACCCCTACCCCGAGGTATGAGGCATACACACCTTTGAACGCCACATGCGTGGCCATTTACCCCAGCATAGCACACCTGATACCGAAGCCAAAGCCAAGATACCCGGATTACAAGCCCACGAAGAACACGGGCACGTTTTGCTGCTACCACGAGCATAACGGCCAGGACGACGAGAAGTGTATCACTCTTCGTGATCATATTGAAGCTTTGGCACGTGAAAGGAAAATTGATCAATTCCTCCTTCACCTTCCAAGGGGTAACCGTAACCAACGTCAGGTGAATGTGATATATTCCATAAGTGGTGGCATACCCATATCTAAATCTTCCAACAAGGCCATGAAAAATAGTGAACGAGCTTTAAGGTCTGGCCACCAAGTGTTTCATGTGGAAGACATCAAGGGAGGTAAGTATCAAAAGCCTAACTGGGATCCAATATGTTTCTACCCTGAGGAAGAAAGAGGTATCATCTACCCTCACAACGACCCACTGATCGTGGAAGCTCACATAGCCAACTTTGAAGTACGACAAATCCTGGATCGCTCGATTTCCCCTCTGATAAGCTTCTCCGGTGATATCGTGCAACCTTTGGAGAGCATACACTTCCTTTCACCATTGGTATAGACCCTTACACAACTACCATTACCACTAACTTCCTGGTGGTTGATTGCTCAACGGCATACAATGTCATATTCGGACGCACAGGCATCAATGATCTCAAGGCCATGGTATCCACATATATGTTGTTGATGAAATTTCCAACCCCCTATGGTAATGGTTACATCAGAGGAGATCAACTTAGTGCATGATCATGTTACAACATTTCGGTCAAGTAACAACACCTGCCTGTGACCAAGGAAACCCTTTCTATACATGACCAAGTCATAAAGACCAGCCCAGACGAAGCCAACTTGGATCTTCACGGTGGCAACAGTTAACCCGACGATCCTCGAGATGACTCTTTCACCTAGCAAGCACAACCCGCTGAAGAGTTGGAGAAGGTCCTCTATCTCAAAAGATTATCCGGATCGCATGGTGAAGATTGTCACCACCTTGTCACCACCCATTCGGTTGGCATGGATCTTTTTTTTGCAAGAGAACACTGAGGTCTTCGCCTGGTCATACGAGAACATGCCAGGCATTTCTCCCGATATCATCTGTCATCGCTTAAGTATTGACCCTAAGACCAAGCCAGTGAGACAGAAACGAAGATTTTATGACGCTGAATGGTACGAGGCAATGAAGGCAGAAGTTGAAAAGCTCAAAGGCATAGGCTTCGTCCGCGAAGTCAATTATCCAACGTGGGTAGGAAATGTTGTCCTTGTTAAGAAGAATCCGATGAAGGAAAGTCTCATGCTCTAAAAGGTCTTGTGGATAATGTGTGTAGATTACACTGACCTAAACAAAGGATGCTTAAAGAAGCTTTCATCTTCCTCTCATAGACATACTTATAGATTCTACGGCAGGGTGTGAACTTCTGAGCTTCATGGATGCTTACTCAGGAACCAAATCCTCATGAACCCTCCAGACTAAGAACACACAGCCTTCACTACTGACAGGGTACTATATTGCTATAAAGTCATGCCCTTCAACCTAAAGAATGCAGGAACAACTTATCAGAGACGGGTCAATTCAATGTGCGCCGAACAGATTGGGAAGAGCATGAAAGTTTACGTTGATGATATGCTAGTCAAGAGCAAACATGATGACCAACACATCACCAACCTATATGAAACTTTCACCATTCTGAAGAGGTATCGAATGAGGTTGAACCCCAACAAATGTGGTTTCGGCGTATGCTCTTGCAAATTCTTAGGCTTCATGATAAGCCAACGAGGCATTGAGGCTAATCCCAAGAAGATCAAAGCAATCCTCGACATGAAGAAGCTGGTAACTTCAAAAGACATCCAAAGCCTTACTGGCAAGGTGGCAGCTTTAACTAGGTTCATCTCTAAGGCCATAGACAGATGTGCTCATTTCTTCAAAGCACTTAAGGGAAGTAAGAATTACATTACATGGACTGATGAATGTGCTGAGGCATTCAAGAACTTCAAAGACTACATGAGTAAAGCTCTTCTGCTCTCCAAACCTGAGGTTGGTGACACTCTCATTATCTATCTGTCGGTATCGGCTTCAGCAGTAGGTTCCATTTTCATTTGAAATGATGGTAATGTCGAACGGCCTGTCTACTACGCTAGCAAGGCCTTACAAGATGCGGAGACACGATACTCCAACATTGAGAAATTGGCTCTAGCATTGGTCATGTCTGCTCGAAAACTTTGCCCTTACTTCGAAGCACCCTCCATCATCGTGCTTACCAATCATCCTCTTCGACAGATACTCCAAAGTCCTGACACTTCTGGGCGAATGATCAAATGGGCGATAACATTGGGTGAGTTTGACATCGCCTACCAACCAAAGCTAGCTGAGAAGGGCCAAGCAATGGCAAACTTCATTGCCGACTTCACATATCCTGCTGACATTGTTTCTACGCCTAAAGAAGTGGTTTCATTACCCTCGGAAGCTCAGAAATTAGAACCAACAGCCCCATCATGGAGTCTATATGTTGATAGCTCGTCCAACCAACAAGGTTGTGGAGCAAGACTAGTCCTTACGACCCCTGACAAAGTGGCGATGAAGTATGCTCTTCGTTTCAAATTCAAGGCGTCAAACAATGAGGCCGAATATGAAGCCCTCATAGCAAGCTTACGTTTGGCTAAACACCTTGGGGTTAAACGAATTGATATCTTCAGTGATTCCCAATTGGTGGTTAACCAGGTCACCAACAACTTTGACGCTAAGGATAGCTCCATGGCAGCATATCTGACACAAACACAATTGTTGCTCAAGCACTTCCACTACCAGATCACCCAAATTCCTCGAGCGGCAAACAGTCATGCAGATGCTTTGGCTTGCCTCGCCTCAGCGGTGGAAGACAAGATTGGGAGAAAAATTCAGGTCGAATTGTTGGTAGTACCAAGCACCATGGCTGCAGAAGTGTACAACTTACAACAGGGGGATTGTTGGATTACCTCGATTTATAGATTCCTTGCTCATGACACCCTTCCAAATGACAAAGTCCAAACTAAGCAGATTCGATACAAGGCTACCCGTTAAACTTGATCATTAATGACCAACTCTACAAGCGGGGTTTTAACCTACCATACCTAAGATGCCTTACGCCCGCAGAGGCGGAAACTGTCATTCGGGAAATACATGAAGGAGTCTGCGGAGATCATGCTGGATATCGATCCCTAGCACACAAGGCTTTTCGCCAAGGATATTATTGGCCAACACTCCACCGAGATGCCATCAGAATATCCCGCTCATATGATCAGTGTCAACACTATGCAACTATTCTTCACTCCCATCCCGAGCCGCTCACTCCTATGATCAGCCATTGGCCCTTCGGCCAATAGGGACTTAATTTGATCGACCCAATGCCTGCAGGGAAGGGCAAGGTTCACTATGCAATCGTTGCAGTTGACTACTTCACAAAGTGGGCCGAAGTAGAACCCTTGGTAACCATTACTGAGGCAAAAATAGAAGACTTCGTATGGAAGAACATCCTTTGCAGATTCGGCATTCCCAATGTGATAGTCACTCATAATGGGCGACAGTTCGACAACAATAACTTCATGATGTTTTGCTTTAAGTTCAACATCAACTTATGTTTTGCCTCCCCAGCTTATCCCCAGTCTAATGGACAAGTTGAAGCCATCAACAAAATAACCAAACGAACTTTGAAAACCAGCTTGGACAAGGCTAAAGGTTGTTGGCTAGAATTTGTACCCCAAGTTCTTTGGTCATACCGCACTTCATATCGGACATCAACAGGAGAAACCCCATTCTCACTTGCCTTTGGTACAGAGGCAGTTGTCCCAGTTGAGCTTGAGCAAGCAACGTTCCGAGTCCAGAACTACGTGTAAAGCGAAAATGACAAACAACTTACCCTCAACTTAGATATAGTCGAGGAACACAGACCCCAGGCTCACTTAAGGAATGTCGCCTACAAGCAGCGCATCTCCAACTACTATGACTCAAGGGTCAAACCTCGTTCTTTCAAAGCGGGGGACTGGGTATTAAAGAAAAGATTACTCTGCGACGAGTCCCGAGTGAAGAAACACTTAGTCCAAACTGGGGTAGACCGTTTGAAGTTGTTGGCATCAGTCGCCCTGGCTCCTACAAGCTTAGAAGCTCCGATGGCAAGACCCTTGGCCATCCATGGAACGCTGATCACTTGAAGTACTATTACAAGTAAACTCACATTGTACAATTGTTAAGCTTCAGCCGTTCGGCATCCTATGTAACGAAGACTACTTGGCATGAATTCAATAAAGAGGTGATTTAGACAACTCGGTCCTAATCCTCTTACATTCCTAGCAATGAAACACTCGGGTTCAAAGCTTCAACATGAATGCTTCCAACATGAAACAAAGTCTAAGTATATGTCAACAAGACTATACAAATAAACGAACAGTTTTACAGTATATTCGTTCAATCATACATTCCAACACATTCATACATAAGCCAACTGTGCTTTGAAAGGGTTCAACATACTTTGTATCATTTGACACTTGCTACAATGTGCCTAGACACCTTGCCCTTATCTCACCAACCAGGTGATGAAATGTGAACAAGGAACTCATCTTCATGCCACCAACCAGGTGATGAAATGTACAACCCGTACTCTCTTTCATGCCACCTACCAGGTGAAGAAATAACTCATCTTCATGCCACCAACCAGGTGATGAAATGTACAACCCGTACTCTCCTTTATGCCACCAACCAGGTGATGAAATGTACAACCTGTACGCTAATATCATTTGGCAACTTGCCACTCATGCCACCAACCAGGTGAAGAAGGAACTCATCTTCATGCCACTAACCAGGTGATGAAATGTACAACCCGTACTCTAATATCATTTGGCAACTTGCCACTCATGCCACCAACCAGGTGAAGAAGGAACTCATCTTCATGCCACTAACCAGGTGATGAAATGTACAACCCGTACTCTCCTTCATGCCACCAACCAGGTGATGAAATGTACAACCCGTACTCTAATATCATTTGGCAACTTGCCACTCATGCCACCAACCAGGTGAAGAAAGAACTCATCTTCATGCCACCAACCAGGTGATGAAATGTACAACCCGTACTCTCATTCATGCCACCAACCAGGTGATGAAATGTACAACCTGTACTCTAATATCATTTGGCAACTTGCCATTCATGCCACCAACCAATGGAAGAAGGAACTCTTCCTCGTGCCACCAACCAGGTGATGAAATGTGATGAAAGGTGATGAAGGAACTTACCTTCGTACCACCAACCAAGTGATGAAAGCAACTCACCATTCATTCCACCTACCAGAAGACGAGTGGTACAACTTGTACATGTGAACTCCTAGCATTCACAAATAATCAAAAACCCTCAAGCTTGACAACTCAACTAGGGGAGCACTTATGCCCAACAAGAGTTATAGTCACCAACAAAGTCTTATTGCAAGCCAACAACAACTTCAGTGCATGGCATACGAAGATCAAGCTATTCAGTCATCTTGCATCTGCTTCAAACATTTCCCCTTTGTAACAATACAAACACTACAACTCGTAGAAAGCTTCACACACTCTTAATCAAGACAGTGTGAAGCAAAACCAATTTATGGTGCCAACAAGAGCTTCATCAAAGGAGTTCAACCACAATTCTCAAAAGTTTCACACACTATTGATCAAGACAGTGTGAAGTAAAACCAATTTATGGTGCCAACAAGAGCTTCATCAATGAAGGGCAACCACAATTCTCAAAAGCTTCACACACTCTTGATCAAGACAGTGTGAAGAAAAACCAATTTATGGTGCCAACAAAAGCTTTATCAAAGGAGTTCAACCACAATTCTCAAAAGCTTCACACACTCTTGATCAAGACAGTGTGAAGAAAAACCAATTTATGGTGCCAACAAAAGCTTTATCAAAGGAGTTCAACCACAATTCTCAAAAGCTTCACACACTCTTGATCAAGACAGTGTGAAGCAAAACCAATTTATGGTGCCAACAAAAGCTTCATCAATGGAGGGCAACTACAATTCGCAAACCTTCGAAGCAAATTCAATTTATATGGTTCATCCAAACCTTCAACTACTACAAGGTGTGGCTTGTATCACAATCTCTTGCTCAACATTGTGGAAGCAATATTTGTATATGTTGTCTCTCCCACATTTTCAAATTTCTAGTTTCCCAAAAAAAAAAAAAAAGGGAAATTCAACAAAGCTTCATCAATGGAGGACAACTACAAATTCTCAAAAGCTTCACACTATCTTGATCAAGATAGTGTGAAGCAAAATTAATTTGTGGTACCCAACAAAGCTTCACCATAAAAGCTTCACCAACAAAAGCTTCATCAATGGAGAACAACTACAAATTCTCAAAAGCTTCACACTATCTTGATCAAGATAGTGTGAAGCACAATCAATTCATGGTACCCAACAAAAGCTTCAACTCCAAAGTTTCACCTACAAAGCTTCAACTCCAAAGCTTCACCTACAAAAGCTTCACCCACAATAGCTTCACATACAAAAGCTTCACCCATAAAAGCTTCACCAACAAAAGCTTCACCCATAAAAGCTTCACCCACCACAAAAGCTTCACCCACAAAAACTTCACCCACCACAAAAGCTTCACCTACAAAAGCTTCACCCATAAAAGCTTCACCAACAAAAGCTTCACCCACAAAAGCATCCCCCACCACAAAAGCTTCACCCACAAAAACTTCACCCACCACAAAAGCTTCACCTACAAAAGCTTCACCCATAAAAGCTTCACCAACAAAAGCTTCACCCACAAAAGCTTCCCCCACCACAAAAGCTTCACCCACAAAAGCTTCACCCATAAAAACTTCACCAACAAAAGCTTCCCCCACCACAAAAGCTTCACCCACAAAAGCTTCATCTACAAAAGATTCACACTATCTTGATCAAGACAGTGTGAAGCAAAATCAATTCATGGTACCCAACAAAGCTTCAACCTCAAAGCTTCACCTACAAAGCTTCAACACCAAAGCTTCACCTACAAAGCTTAATATATATATATATATTCGGAAATTCGAAAATTCGAAAATTCAAAAATTCAAAAATTCAAAAATTCGAAAATTCGTCAATTTGAAAATTCGAAAAAAAAAATCGAAAAAAAATTTGCCTAGGCCTTCCCTTCTTTGGGCCTAACAACTTTCATAACAAATATATATGAAGAAGGAGTTTTGGGCTACCACTTAGAAAGGAAATGCCTCATTCGTCAACTCCCTCGACCGGAGACTTGGGGGACTCCTACCATATGCTACTGCACCTTGATACTTGGAAGTCTCACGACCACTCAGTGACTTGGATTTTTCAAGTCTTCAAACGACAAGTTTTCCTCACTCGGGAAATTAAGGGAGCACTACCTCAACCTACATGTTTCACTCACAAAGCTTCAACATACAAGCTTCAACAAAAGGAAAAATTCAAAGAACTTAGTGAAGAAGGCCTTGGTGTATTTAACACAATACGTTGAAATGAAGCAAAGCTTGTTTATTGATATTTCTGATAAGTTACAAATATGTACGTATACATGAATCAAAATAAACAAACAAGAAGGAGCCTTCACAAAGGTTGCTCAGGAGAAGTGTTAGTAGTCGGCAGAGCCCCAGAAAGAGGAGGCACCATAGGGTGATTATTCGAAGCTTCAGTACTAGGCAGAACCCCAGAAGGAGGAGGCACCGAAGGTTGATCATTTGGAGCTTCATTACGCGGTACAGCCCCAGAAGACGAAGGCAATAAATGCCTTTGGAACAAACCCACAAACCTTTGATGATCAAGTAAAATTTGACCATCAGATTCCTATAGCTGGTCGAGTTTCTTCTTCATCTTTGTAGCATAGTCATGTGTGAGCCTGTGCAACTGTTTATTCTCATGCTTGAGCCTTCTGATCTTCTATTTGAGACTTATACTTCAGCCGCCAATGATTCAACTTGGCGGGTTCGAGCAAATAGGCGTTGGGCCATATTAGACACAGAACCTGCACACTGAATACTGAGAGCCAGAGAATCCTTAACAACCAACTCATTAGACCGTTTGGAAAGTAGTCTATTATCTTTGGGAGTGAGAATGTTCCTGGCCACCACCGCAGCGATCATATCATTCTTCATCACAGAGTTTCCAACGGTAAGAGGACCAGTAGGGGATAAGAAGAATGAGAGCCATATGTTGTCTTGAGAAGGCATGGCTGCCTCTTCACCAAAGTTCAAGTCAAAACGACGGTTGGATGGGCCAGACATTCTCATAAATGATGAAGGAGAAATGAGGTGCAATAAATCTCTGAAGTAAGGGGAAAATTCCTACAAGCAATAACTCTCTGAATGTACTTCTTGCACACAATTGGTGCCCTTATAAAAGAAAGGGCAACAGAGTCGTTGGTTCAAAAATCGAAGAGGCACCACCCTCCGGATTCCGAAGAGGCACCACTTTCCACATGCAATATCAGCTCCTCGGGTACCACAGATAACTTTGCCAAAGATCTCTGACAAAGTTTAGACACATAAATTTTGAAGGTCCAGCTACCCTACTATTACCCACAAGGGTAAAGGAACAACACCACTGGTTGATAACTAGAAAGTCCCAATGTGTGTCAACCTCCATGCTCCGTGGCAAGGCAGACTGGCAAAAATGCCCAACCTTTACTCACATTCGAGAAAACACTTCCAACAAGATTGCTTGCTAAAAAATCGAAGAGGCACCGCTTTCTGAATCTCGAGAGCCAGACTCCCAACAAGATTACGTGCTTAAAAATCGAAAAGGCACCGCCTTCCGAATCTCGAGAGCTAGACTCCCAACAGGATTACGTGCTCAAAAATCGAAGAGGCACCGCCCTCTGAATCTCGAGAGCCAAACTCCCAACATGATTACTTTCTCAAAAATCGAAGAAACATTGCTCTCCGTGTCACATATAATTTAATTATTATAGTACCCATCCATTTCACTACCCCATAGTCCATTCAAATCTGACGACTTTTGCTTTTCTGTTTTTAACTTTTTCTGTTATTATAATATTATTATATTTTGCATATTATAATATATTATTGTGTAGTGGTATGGATATTTAGATTATAATAACTTTGTCTTTGCAGTGGATTAACTCTTACTCTTTATATGCATATTATAATATATTAATAAATTTGAATGCTTATTTTATAATGTTTTAGATATATTTTTATTTATTTATTTATACATATTTTTAATTGTCGTATCCCTGACGTATCGTGTCTTCGTTTTTTGAAATTTGACGTATCCCCGTGTCGCATATAATTTATTTTAGTTATGTTTGTTATAATTTTTCATTTGAACTCTTTATCCCTTCTGTTGTCGTAGCCTGAAGATGAATCAAGACAACAAATTCAAAACCTCGAGACAGGTGAGAGTGCTACAGGAATTCCTCCATTCCCTCCTGGTTTTGAAAGAACGGGCAAAAACCAGTTGCCCCGTCAATCTTTGCGTACAACTGAAATTAGGACGAGATCAGTGATATGTGGCTTCGTTGATGCCGAATGCGATGCTAGGTATCTAGTGATGACTAGGGGAGATACCTCTCATCTATTCTTGAGAGGTGTCGTGTATAAGTCCGGACACTACTGAAGCGAGGTTTCACCAGAAAACCAATTGTCAATATGGAGGTTAGCCCAATCACTTAAAAGCACATAGAAAATCCATTTTTTTCTCTTATGCATGATTAATACTCTCAAAAACTACGTTCCTTTCTCGCCACAAAACGACGTGGCTATGGGTCTCCCTCGGAGTTCCAGATGTTCCTGGTTCATCATCTTCTGGTCCATCAACTCCTCCACCAACATCAAATGGGGTTATCAACTCTCAATGATCTGGTAGCATCAAGGTAGAAATTGAACCATTTGTAGCCTTTGCAGAAGGCATAGAAAATGTACTTGCTAGTAGTTTTAAGCAACCCTCCATGGAGGAACTGCGTAAGGCAGAAGTAGTATCCCTAAGGCTACCTGAATTGCCCTTTGAAGAAATGGTTAATAAGATAGTCAAAAGGATTCATGGGACCTACGCAGACCATTATGTAGGACTGTACTTATTCTTTTTTTACAGTACTGAGCAAGATTTATTTACAATTTTGTTGTGTTCATTTCCACTGCAAAAGTATAGTTAGTGTAAGGATGTCGAATCACATGGATTGATTAAACCTCTATAAATGACTAGCTTGAAAGAACCCTAATTAAACAATGAGAGTAACAAATTGAATGCAGTTTTTGTGTTGTAAATGAAAATAACTTAAGGTGTTGCTAGAAATGTGCCCTAAAGCCAATCATAAGATGAACTTTAAGGGCAAAGATTATTGTTTAAAGCTGTCTCATTATATATGTTTAAACGATAAGTCCAAGGAATAATTAGAAGAATGTGATCTTAAGAAGTTAGATTCATGAAACCATTCTCTTTCGTACACATATCCTAAAGGTTCATAATCATAGGATTTTATTGATGATCCGGATAGATCAATACATGCTATGTTTTCTCTCACATGAGAGTGACTAGCCTCGTGTAATTGGTGAATGCAAGGTAGTCATTTGACCTGAGACAAGGGGTGGGTTCAAAAAATGATAACCGAACACCGAACCGAAACCGAAAAAACCGAATCGAACAAAGAAACCGAACCGAATTAAAAAAACCGAATCGAATAAGTATATTAAATTAATATTTATTTATTTTATTATTTAATCTATTTTGGGTATTATCTTAAAACCTAATTTCTAAGCCCAATGTTCTCAAACTTTTAAGCCCATATATTATTAGAAAAAGCCTTTTAACAACTAAACCCTCACATGTATTCTCGCACCTTGTTCTTTCTTTCACCCCAGTCGCACCACTTCTCTCCCTTTTCTTTATGTTTCCTTTCTCCGTCCTCCATCTTCATCATTCACTCCCTCTTCCCTCTTTTTTTTTTTTTTTTTCTCTCCAGCCGGATCCTTACTCTCTCCCTCATCCACGACAAATTATGTCTTTCTCTCTCCCCCTTAAATCCTCTATTGCGTCTTCTGATCCCTCTCTCTTCTTCCGGGCCAGCCAAGAATCCATGCTCGCCGACAGTCACAACAACTCTTCTAAGTCCAACTTTTAGAGGGGTAAGAGATATTTTGTTTGAAATTTGAACCCAAGATCTGTGTGATGATGTGAATGAATTTTGTAAATTTCTCTGAGATTTGTATCTTTATAAGTTTCTGAATGAATTTTGTGATGGGTTTGTGAATTGGTGTGAGTTTTTGTTTTTGAATGAATTTTGTGATAGGTTTGTTGAAATAAGATAAGGGTTGGACAAAAAGGAATTATCTATTGCCTTAGTTTTGTATTTGCAGGTAATTGCATGCAAAATTGAGCTTGCCAACCCTCCACCTCCATCCTGTAATTGGAGTGACATTTGGTTTTTATTTATTAAATTTATTGTACCTGCCTTTTTTTACTCTTTGTACTAGTTAAGAATTCTTTGTATGGAGTTTTTTAATTAATTTTTTTTTCGTTTTGGTCTTAGCTTTCAATATTTTATTGTTGGTTTGTTGTGAACTTGTAGCTTTGGCTGTGAAGGTAAAAATAATTGATTGTATCTTTGTATTTTTTTTCTATAATTTTTTTCGCAGCAAAAACGAGGGAAAGAGGACAATCAGGTTGTTGCTGATGTTCTTCCAAATGAATTAAATCGAGTATGTAAGAAGAATCGCCCACATATCAATTTCAGAATTAAAAATATAAAAAAAAAAACAATGAAAAACTGAAACCGAATCGAAATTTCGGTTCGGTTTCGATTTTGGCAAAACACTGAACCGTTTTGAACCGAACCCAATCCTATGAGACATCATAATTATCTTGTGGTTAGGTCCTTAGCCTTTGACTGTGTTAAATGTTCCATTTTAAATATTCCATTTTAAGAGTGTTTACATAATTGGGGCTAAGCTACTTAATCATAAGGCCATGTGAATGTGCAATAAGAGATCTCTAACCTTCAAACTTTTGAAGGAGAATACTCTATGATATGATTAAGAATCTCTAGCTAGAGTATGAATGAGATTTAGGAAGTCGTTCCAAATCACAAGATAATCATATAGACAAAAGAATCATATTGGATAGTAGACATGAATAAACTATCATTCAAACAATGTGATCAAAAGTATTGATTTAGAGAAAGACTGTATTGTATTGTAATCTCAAACTAAATAAGATCTCCAATCTCTTCTGATTAGCTTGGGTAGCCATGACATACTGCTAGGTGTCACTCATGGTTTGCGGAAGCCCTAAAGATGAATAATCACTAAAGGGAGGATTGAAAATGAATTTTAATTCACAATCAATTAGTAAAAGTTCTAATCGCCCACTCTCGCTAAAAGGACCTAATGAATCACACATTGTGTAATGTAACAATTAACAGATATAACAAAGATGAATAAGGACAATTAAATAGTTTAATTGTATATGACAATGATTAGTTAATATGTTTATTAATCACACGAAAGGTTCGTATTAGGCTTTTACGTTAGAAAATAGTTTTGGTCCACAAGGCCCAACAATTTTAAGTTGTATGACAACTAACATTAAATGGGCATTGACCCAAAATTAACCTCAAAACTACCCTAGTTTAGAGGGAGTGTGTTGGTGGACTTATTACAAGTTTGTCACTCACTTGGAATAAGGTATAAAGGCGACTTTATAACCTTAACCTCATTAGGGTTTTCTACTAGGCAAAGAGGGAGAAACACAAACTCTCTCCTTCCTTAGAGAGGTCGGGGCATATGGGAGGGAATAGCTAGTAATCTATTCCTTTCATAGCACTCATCTCCTTCCTTAGTCCTTCCTTGGTATCGAAACATAGAGGCCTCCTCCTTTGGTGGGTTTTGGAGAATCCTTTCATCCATCCAAATCCAAGAAGTCATGGAGCCAAAAGTAAAATTCATCTTCCACATCCATGGAGCCACGACGCAAGGAGACAAAAGAAAGAAGGCCCTCTCATGGGTGATTAACCTTTGCTAAGCAAAGAGGTGCTTCAAAGGTATAAAGTTTCTCATCTCACTTTGTTCTTTGAGTTGAGTCTTGATTCACCTCCACCACTAGACTTTGAATTTCATGGTTAAATATATATATATATTATTTTTTTTTGAAAGTTCATACAAGTATGATTCCACCATTTAATTGTTAAATGGATATATTATGTTGGTTAAGGAACTTAATTTATCTAATATTTTCCTTCAAGTGCAAGAAAAATGTAACAACGAATGATATGTGATTGAGAAGCAGTGAGGATGAGGCCAAGGATTTTGAGTTCACCTTTACAAAACAAATTTAATCACCTTTCCTATCCTTTTTGCGGACCCCACTACTAAGAAAGATGTGCACTTCTTAAAATATCCCATATTTGTAGGCAAGAATAGGAGAAAGGGTCAGATTTATCTTGACGGGAGCAAGAGTAACAATAATGCTTATAATGCTACAGTAGCAGGTATAGTAAGCAAAATAATACGAAAAGAAAAAAGGGGTACGAAATAGCCATAGCGGATGTATCGAAAAGATATCGATTGGTTGATATTATCCCTCCAGGACCAGAACTTCTTGTTTCAGAGGGCGAATCCATCAAATTTGATCAACCATTAACGAGTAATCCTAATGTGGGTGGATTTAGTCAGGGAGATGCAGAAATAGTAGTTCAAGATCCATTCCGTGTCCAAGGTCTTTTGCTCTTCTTGGCATCTGTTATTTTGGCACAAATCTTTTTGGTTTAAAAAAAAAAAAACAGTTTGAGAAGGCTCAATTGTCCAAAATGAATTTCTAGATCTGCGGATTTATCAACATCAAGCTCTTTGTTGGAAATTATGTATGATCAAAATTTTTTTGCTTATTTATATTCTTTATTCTATTAGATTTCCGAAATTACTTAATACCGCATTCCTAATCATAGTATATTGTGAAGGTGACTGTTTTACTTAACTCTTATTTATTTATTTGTTTTTTCAATCCAAATTGGAACGGTATGATATAGAATGAATCAATAGTTTTATATTTGACTAGAATCAAAACAAAAGATAAATAAGCAGAGAATAGAAACCAAAGTATAAATGAGAGGAACAAAGGATTTTAGGGGAGATTGTTCGTCTCCTAATCCTTGAACACAAGAAACGGAATTTTACCCATTTTAATAAAGATTCTCTATCTTGTTCGTAAAAAATGAATATTTGTAGTTTTCATTTTTTTTTATATAGGTTTATTTTATCATAACCCTTTTTAAGATTTCCTACTTAACATAGTGGTAGGGGACAAATAAATATAGGTCAATTTATTGAGCAATATAGAACTTCTTCAATTTCAACGAACTTATAAAAAAAATTCACTTTTATTAGATTAAATGGAGTAAGGTTCTATTCAATTAGTATAGAAAGGGTTTGCATGATATCTGATTGATAGAAATATATTATATTTATATATAATTGTGAGTCATCCAAAA
This sequence comes from Malus fusca, assembly GCA_035220775.1. NCBI lineage: Eukaryota > Viridiplantae > Streptophyta > Magnoliopsida > Rosales > Rosaceae > Malus > Malus fusca. Next base: position 30,949,132 of record CM069069.1, read on the forward strand.
AGGATAAATCAAGTGATTCATTCTTTGTTTTAAGTATTGACAGATACTATTGAGTAACAGATGTTCTGAATCAATTAACGAAGTTCATTTTCCAAAAACATCATAAAAAAAGGTGGAGGATTTTGAAACATCTCTAAAAAAATTATGATTATTACGAACTCAACGGGACTTACCTCCTCTTTCCTTGTCTGATTCAAGGGGGATCCCGTTGAGTTCTTATGCTTTCATGAAAGAGGTATTAAAAAGATAAAGATCAAACAAGGATCACTTTTTTTATTAGTGAGGTAATGAATTTTTTTATAAGGGTTTTTCCTTGAAAGAACAAACTTTTTAAATTTATATATAAATATATAAAAGAAATAGTTAATTTGATGGAATATTCGATTTTTTTATACCAGAATTTGTACTCGTCTTTATCATACTTCTTTTGTTTTTCAAGAAGATTGGATCATTAAAAAAAGGAGTTTATAACTTAGCTCCTTCCTTTTTTATAAGTGAGCTTCTATTGTTTGTTGGGGTTTGTTTAGAACCAATGGTAAGTGGAAAGGCAATTAGATGATACTTCATCAGATGATTGTACAAAGAGGGCGGTAGGTTATAGAAAAGAAAGAACGGAAACGAACACTACTACAATATTAGCTTTAGGTGGCGGATGATCGTGGCAGATATTAGAAAAATCCTGTCGGATAAATTATATCTGACACATTATTTAATTAGTGGCGGATATCAGAAAAATTGTAACAGCCCGTCTCGAAATATTTATTTTTGACGGTGTGAAATTACTTTTTTACCCTTGGACTTTATAGTGTGTTGTGTGTATTGTGTACTTAGGTTTTGGACCCATCCATTATTTTCCTAAGTTTAGAACTAAGGGAAACTAAAAAGGACTTAGTTTTGTTGGTTTTGGTGGGTGACCCACGTGGACACACACACACACACACACACACACACTCTTCATCACTCCCGTGTTCTCTCTATCTCTCCTCCCTCTCGGACTTCTTTCTATTTTCCGTACAAACCGTACGGACGAACTTCGAACTCAAACTTTCACGCACGGATTGACATTAAAATGGTAATGTTCTTGTTCCCTACAAGCTTCTGAGTCCATTTGTACCATTTTTAGGACTTGAAAGTTTGTAAAACTCGAGAAACCATCACCCCTGATTTGAGTACTATTCACATGGTCGTATTTATGGATGTTTCAGGGGATTTTAAGCTCGTAGGAAGCTTTAGGACATTCTTACGAAGCTCGGAGGACAAAAACCAAGCAATTTGGACATCGGGAAATTGAGTGCGACGAGTTTTAAGTTTTCGTGGATTTTAAGCCTTGAAATTGGTAAGGATGTGTTCTTCTAGTTATAAGCTTTAAATTGTGACCAATTTCATGAGTTTTGGGTAAGAAATGACTGAGATACAAGGATTTTAAGATTGTCCAATTTCCGACGATGGCGACGGTGACGGTCGCCGAAGTTCGACGGTAGAAGATAGAGAATATTCTATCAAATTAACGGTTTATGTTACTTTTTAACGGAATATTCCTAACGGGGTTAGGGGATTCCGTTAGGGTTCCCTACGCGTGGCCGCACGTAGGGCCGTGCCCTTGTCGGCGCTTGAGGGCTCCAAAAATTATTTTAAAATATGGGGATGTTCATGGAGTTGTGTAGGTCACGATAGTATATTTATATACCTCAGTTGATCAATGTATGAGAAGTTATTAGCTAGTATTGGTTATGTGCTTTAAATTAACGTTTTTATAGTTGTTTCGCATATAGGGGAGACTTATCCCGAGGACGAGCGCAGTCAAGGGCGACTCGGGCGCTACGATCCTTCGACATACAAGTGAGTGGGCTTTTGATTTTAAGTATATACGTATATGCTTGATATTTTCCTAGAAAATGCATTTAAATGAGTTATGATTTGAATTGCCATGCCAAACGTTTTATATTTAGAATATGTATATGATGTTTGCATATATATATATATATATATATATTTGTGGTGCTGAGGACGCTCAGGTAAGTCCCAGGTGAGTTTATGAGTTGTGAATATGAATAACGGTTGTGATCAATTGAGAAACTTTGAGCTCATAAACATGCACCCCGGTGTTAGTGATTTAGCCAGAGATAGGGCACATGCCTATTTATGATGTCACCTCCAGCACCATATGCTCACATTAGATCCAATTTAGGTGCACAATCTTGTCGTACAAACCATCATAAGTGATTCCGACTCGTAGGTGAGTAGCGATCTATTGTACAGCTATTATGAGAGCGTAGTATTGAGCATAATTATATTACATCCAGTCTTGTCGTACGGACCTTTTCAGTGGTTCCGACTTGTGTGCAGTATAGTTTCGTATAGGTCACTTGTAGTGACTCTGGCTAGATTGATTAATGAGCTATGAATTCAACCGTACAGACTTCTGCAGGGGTTCCGGCCAATATGTTATTTTCCATGAATTTATTTTCACCTGAGTTACTATTCTGTTTATATTTTGGCATGGCATACTTATGAATATGGATATGTGAAGCATGATTTAAATATATATATATATATATATATATGTATATATTTATATTCTATTTCTGGGAAAATTATATATGTTTTACGGAGAGGGGTTAGAACATTTTGATGATGAAATGGTTTTGAAAAGCTTTGTTTTTGCCCACTCACACTTTCAGTTTTGCACCCCTCCAGGTTTTAGGTAGACTTGCTTTTGGTGGCATTTGAGGATCTTGGCGGTTCTGACAAAATATATTATTAGTAGAACATCTTCTGGTACTCTATGTTGATGCACAAAACCGGATGGGTCTTGGAACAACGTAAATCCTACCGTGAATCTGCAAGAAAGTAAATAACATAAGATGTATCGTGGTTCACCCTAATATTTGGGCTACGTCCACACTGATTATTGTATTTCTCTGAGATGTTGAAGAGGGAGAGATAGAGCTTCTGAGGGTGAGAGAGCTCTCCTGAATATGAGAGAGGATCTCAGGCCTAATAAATTGGCCTAGGAAATGGCCTCTGAGGGTGAGAGTGAGGCTCTCCCCAATTGTGATGGTGAGGGGTCATTTTATAGAATAAGGGCTCCTCACTTATTACATATTTGCCCCTTCCTTTATTACATAATTACATTTGAGTCCCCTGAGTATTTATACGAGATCTAAATAAGGAGGCCCTAAGTATGGTATAAACAGTAGTCCCCAAGTCTTCAGTCAAGAGAGTCTTTTGGTTGGAGACTTGAAATTCAGTCCATGTGTGGGCCGAAGTAACTAGATGTCGTCTAGAACTGATACTCGATATGAGGCGGTGCCCAATCTGAAATGATGCTCAACCAGAAGTAGCATATGTTGCGAGGCTGCTATGCTTGGCTTATGTTGCCTTGGTTGGCTCGTCTTGTGGCGTTTGAAGGTGAGGGAGTCCCTTTTATAGAATAAAGACTCGCTCCTCAATACATAAATACGGGCTAGAGTTGATGCTCGCGGCGAAGCGGTTGCTCAGTAGGCGGCGATGCTCTCTAATGATAGTGAGGGAGTCCCTTTTATAGAATAAGGGCTCGCTCCTCAATACATGAATAATGGGCTAGAGTTGATGCTCTATAATGATCGTGAGGGAGTCATTTTTATAGAATAAGGGCTCGCTCCTCAATACATGAATAATGGGCTAGAGATGATGCTCTCTAATGATGGCAAGGGAGTCCATTTGATAAAATAAGGGCTCGCTCCTCAATCCATAAATAATGGGCTAGGTCCCCCAAGTATTTTTCATGAGGCCTAGTATGTCAATGCACAAAACCGGAGGGGTCTTGGAACAACGTAAATCCGACTGTGAATCTGCAAGAAAATAAATAACACAAGATGTATCGTGGTTCACCCCAATGTTTGGGCTACGTCCACACTGATATTGTATTTATCTGAGATGATAGTGAGGGAGAGAGCCTCTGTAATGTGAGAGTGAGGCCTTGAGGGGGTGAAAGGGCTTGCTCTGAATATGAGAGACTTGACGATTGTGAGGGTGATGAGACCCTTTTATAGAATAAGGGCTCCTCCCTTTTTACATATTTGCCCCTCCATTTATTACATAATTACATTTGAGTCCCCGAGTATTTATACGAGGTCTAAATACGGAGGCCCTAAGTATGGTATAAACAGTAGTCCCCCAAGTCTTCAGTCAAGAGAGTCTTTTCGCTGGAGACTTGAAATTCAGTCCATGTGTGGGCCGAATTAACTATATGTCGTCTTGAACTGATACTTGATATGAGGCGGTGCTCAAAGTGAAATGATGTTCAACTAGAAGTAGCACATGTTGCGAGGCTGCTCTGCTTGTGGCTTATCTTGCCTTGGTTGGCTCGGCTTGTGGTGTTGAAGGTGAGGGAGTCCCTTTTATAGAATAAGGGCTCGCTCCTCAATACATAAATGATGGGCTAAAGTTGATGCCCGCGGCGAGGCGGTTGCTCAGTAGGCGGCGATGCTCTCTAATGAAGGTGAGGAAGTCCCTTTTATAAAATATGGGTGATCTCTAATGAAAGTGAGGGAGTCCCTTTTATAGAATAAGGGCTCGCTCCTCAGTACATAAATAATGGGCTAAGTCCCCCAAGTATTTTTCATGAGGCCAAATATATGGTACATAGTGTAGTCCCCCAAGTCTTCGATCAATAGAGTCTATTGGCTGGAGACTTCAAATTGAATCCATGTATGGGCCGAAGTGGCGGTTTGTTCGGAGGCGGTATTTGTATACCCTGCACTGAAGCTTTGTAGGTGAAGTTTTGCAAGTGAAGCTTTGAAGCTAGAGCTTTTGTAAATGAAGCTTTTGAAGCTAAAGCTCTGTAAATGAAGCTTTTGAAGCTAGAGCTCTGTAAATGAAGCTTTTGAAGGTAGAGCTTTTGTAAATGAAGCTTTTTAAGCTAGATTGACATGAGTGATGCTCATGAATGTTTATGCTGATTGACATGAGTGATGCTCTTGGATGTTGACATGAGTGATGCTCATGAATGTTAACATGAGTGATGCTCATGAATGTTGACATGAATGATGGTCATGAATGTTTATGTATGATTGTCATGAGTGATGCTCATGAATGTTTATGTATGAATGACATGAGTAATGTTCATGTATAATTTTGGAGTACTGGACGTATTTTTGATCACCTAGTGGGTGATAATAGCGGCAGGCTGCCGAATAATTTTGGAGTATTGGGCGTACTTTTGATCACCTGGTTGGTGATAATAGCAGCAGGTTGCCGAATAATTTTTGTAGTACTGGACGTACTTTTGATCACCTGGTTGGTGATAATAGAGGGCTTGGCTCTTTTGGGCATATGGGCCTTCGCCCTCCACATAACATTCCAGCCCATTTATTTTGGGCTTTGCCCTTTTTTTTTTTTTTACCCTCTGATGGGGTTTATACAGATGTCTCCGAAAGATAAGAAAAATACACTACATCATTCAAAAACAAGAAAAGTAAATCACATCATTCTAGTGGGTGTTTATTCCTTACTTTTGCAGTGTGGGTGTTTATTCCTTGCTTTTGCAGTGTCCCCATATGCTCTTGCAGATGAGAGCCTCTCTTTTGCTTTCTGCTTTTTCTCGGTTTTTTCTGCTTTGCTTTCGCTTTTGTTTCCCACTCCATTTCACAACTCAAGTAGACATATCCTCATGCTCTGGGCCTTCAGAAATGATTTCACATGGCTACCTAATAATCCCTTTTGCTTTTCTCGTGGCTTTCTCAGAAAATGGGAGGAACATGCATGATGAAACTTGCTTTCCAGAAAGCTCAGTGCTCTCTGCATGATGAAACTTCCTTTTCCAGAAAGCTCAGTGCTTTCCAGAAAGCTTAGTGCTCTTTGCAGCTCAGTGCTTCCTGGTCGTCATCACTCTGAAATTTGTTATCAAACCGCTTGCTTGCCCCTGAAAAACTCAATTTAATCAACCTCAGGTTGAAGAACAGCAAGCCTTCTTTGTATTGACCTCTGGTGAGGAGGTTGCGGAGGGCACTGGTGAGGAGGTTGCGAAGGGCGTGGCGTTGGCCGGAGTGATGAGTGATTTTGCAAAAGTTCAAATGCTGGAAACAAACTTGACATATGAACCGAATCTCTTTCGTTAATTGAAGCAGAGACATTGGAAGTGTTTGTGTTGTTAGTATTATTGGCTTCAACAACTTCATATCTGAACCTGTTGTCTTGCCCAAGAAACCCACCCTGCTCCAAGTTCAAACCCAACGGCATACCCAGCCTCATCTCAACTCCTCCTCCTCTGTACCCAGCACCACCACCCGAAGACCCAGTAGAACCCAGCTCCAGCGCCGTGGGCATGGACCCCACTTCTGTAATCTTTGTTCTTGCGCTTGTATCAATGGCGAGTCCGGGAAACAGGATTCGGATTCAGGCGGGTGAAGCATTATTAGTAGAGCAAGAATTGTATATTACTCACCTTTTGAGCAACGGTATCATCTGCATTAACGAAATACTGCTTAACAACCGAATATGATGGATTGTCTTGTAATGGATTGGGATATGTGGGGAGATCGAGGATGTAATCAACTAAGTGAGGAACATCTTTGAGGACGTAGCCACCGGGGCCGGTGGCGATTTTGGGCTCGAAGTTGTCGGAAATTGCCATGCTGCCACTGGAGCGGCCGTTCACTCGGGGAGTGAAGGGGCTGGAGGTGGGAGAGGAAGCCGATAAGTAGCGAGGGTGATCGGAAGTCAAAGGGTAAGAGTTACTAGGATCGAAGCAGCTGAACCTGGGCCTAGAAATGGAAGCGGGCGAAGGTGATGGAGACGGTGATGGAGAGCTAATGGAGTTGCTGGACTGAACCAGTCGAGAAGAAATGAGCATGATGAGCAAGAGGGCAAACAGAAGTTTTCTAGGATTTGCTGTTGCTTGCATTTAATTAGATCTTGCCCATCCCCAACAGAATTCCCTCGGACACCATCATAGCGAGAGAGAGAGAGCTAAAGCTTAAGAAACAGTAGCAATTACAAAGATGGAGAAATCAGATCAGATCTCTGGATATTGGTAATGGGAAGGACCCAAACGTCTATGCTTCCAAGTGCGTGTGACTTTGGTGCTGTATCGGTGTAATGGTATGATGGGTTTTGCAGTAACTGTGCAAGCGTTTGGTTCTTGGTTTCTGCAGATTCACGACGAAGGTGAAAAATTGAGAGAGAACCGACATAACTTTTCTTGTCGATTCCCACAGACGGCGCCAAATGTTGATGCACAAAACCGGAGGGGTCTTGGAACAACGTAAATCCGACCATGAATCTGCAAGAAAGTAAATAACACAAGATGTATCGTGGTTCACCCCCAATGTTTGGGCTACGTCCACACTGATATTGTATTTCTCTGAGAGGATTGTGAGGGAAAGAGCCTCTGTAATGTGAGAGTGAGGCCTTAAGGGGGTGAGGGGGCTTGCTCTGAATATGAGAGACTTGACGATTGTGAGGGTGAGAATGCCCTTTTATAGAATAAGGGCTCCTCCCATTTTTACATATTTACCCCTCCATTTATTACATAATTACATTTGAGTCCCCCGAGTATTTATACGAGGTCTAAATACGGAGGCCCTAAGTATGGTATAAACACTGTATAACTAGTACTTGTCATATTGGACTGCACCTAGACTTTCTATGCTCTGATTATGAGTAGTTACACTTGTATCTCATCCCTAGCACTTTCTACTTATTAGTGCACATTAGTAGCTTTCGGTTTTTACTTATTAGTATATCTCTTATCCTTATCGTTTTCGCACTGCGCACATGGCTACGTCACCCTCACGTGACAGCCATCACGCCTTGATTTTAGGTCGGGGTGTGTGAGTTTGGTATCAGAGCCTAGGTTTAGCAGTCCTGTATTTCTTGTGAATGATCTAATCATTGTGATGTCTTCTGTCAGAACTATGTCGCCTCGTAGAAAGCCACGTCACTCAGCTAAGCCTAATTTCCCTGATATTGCTCAGTTAGGGGAAGCTATAGCTAATGCCATTCAATCTTCGCTCCGTCCTCCTCAAATGACACTGCTTGAGACTGTGTATAATTTGAAGTTGAATCATTTCATGGGTAATGAAAGACATGAAGGAGCGGAGAAGTAGCTTAATCATGTCGAGAAGACTTTCCTTGTGATGCAGAGTTAGGGGAATCTTCCTCCTGATAGGTGGGTCGAGACGACTACCTGGTTTCTAGGTCCGAAGCCTGCATCTTGGTGGAGATAGGAGTCTTATCAGATGCCACCAGAGGTAGTAGCCGATTGGGAGGTGTTTAAACAATTGTTTCGGAAAAAGTTTATTCCCTATGAGTATATTGATCGCAAGAAACAAGAGTTTACACATCTAAAACAAGGAAAGATGTCAGCGAATGAGTATTAAAGGAGGTTCACTGATTTGTCTCGATATGATCCGGAGGTTGCTGCTAATCCGGTAGAGGTGCTCCATCGCTTTATGTTGGGTACTAAGAAGAAATGGCGTTCTATAGCGACATCAACTCCTTGTGCCACTTACCAGGAGTTTTATGAGGTTTTACTGCGGATTGAGGACTCAGAGAACATGCCCAGTGAAAGTGAAGATGAAGAAGAAAAGAACGGGAACCAGAGGTGAGATGATAAAGGTAAAGGTCAATCATCTCAGGGACCTCGTAAGACTCAGAGTTTTAAGAGAAGTGGTGTCAGTTCCAGCTCTTCTAGTGGAGCTTTAAGCTCTAATGTACAGAGGAGAGGTGGTAAATTTTCTGGAGACTCGAGATTTCAGAGGCAGAGGGACTTTGGTGGTTCAGGTGGTTCAGATGCTCCTTTATGCCACATGTGTAATAATAGGCATTTTGGGAAGTGTAGGAGAGGCAGAAATGCATGTTATACTTGTGGACAGACAGGGCATAGGGCTGTACATTGCCCTCTGTCAAACCCCAAAACTTGAGGTGTGAGATTAAGTAAAATAAATAGAACAAAGTGGTCGTTTAAGGATGCAAAACAAATCTCATCTTAAGATTATGTCGACGAAAATTTAAATCCCCCAATTTCCATAAAGTTAAACTACAAAAGTCAATTTAAAGAAATAGAGTTAAAGATCTCATGGTAATACCAACTACAAAAGCGACCTGAACCGTAAAATTCACCGAAAATAGCTCGTTCAACCAAAATGCGTGAAAATTTCCAGATCCAAAGTAAACCCATGAAACTAAGTTGTGTCAAAATTTCATTGATTTTCGAGTTCGGGAAGTATAGGAAAATGTTAAAACTAAAACAGGCATGCTGTTGTTTTCCTGTAAGAACAATTTCAGCAGCTCCAAATTACTTTGCAAATAAAACTATCTATATTCCAAAGAAAAAAAATCTGAATTTTTGCAACATACCACTTAGGTAATAGATACACACCCACAGTTTTAAACATAACCAAGTTCATAGTGGTTCTTCAAGAGCCATTCATAAAACCTTACAGATTAAAATAAGTTCACAAAAGACCTTTAGGGCTTCTAACAAGAAAGCATTTTCAGGATATTTGAGGAAAATGTACATGAGCAAAACTATACAAGCCAAAAGACGAGTAGTTATATATACATGGTTTTCATAGCCCATGTAAGTAGAATCTCCAACCCACCGAGGTCGACATCATTTTAGTCTACTACGCCACAAAAAGGATCATTTACAAACAAAAACTAACTATACAAACACTTTGGCAGCTCACCCAAAAGAAGTGTAGGCCTGGACTCCCGTCAACTAACCCACACTAGAGCTGCCACTTGAAAATCAGCTAGTCGACTCTACACACCTGAAAGTACATGTGTAGAAAAATGGGGTGAGCATAAAATGCCCAGTAGGGGTAAGTCCGTAGTCATTTAAAATCTCTAGTGCATGCCGAAAGTAATAAAAGTGATTCAAAACAGTTTATTTTCACCACCACGTAATCCAACAATTTGAAATATGCTCAAAAATTTATGGAAAGTAACATATGACAAAAAAAGCAAAGGTTTCGGAGCATTAGCAGCTTGATAATAACGGTACAACACACAAGTTCAAAAATCACTTCTTTTGTCATAAGGATACCAAAGCCATTATCATTTAAAGAATCACTAGCACACCAAATCACAAAGATATTCTTTTATCCCAAACAAGTGACAAGCAGATTGAAAAGAACCGTAATATACCTGGCCAATACACATATCACATGTATTTATCACTTTCGTAACTCATTCTCACAGCCCCCACACATGGAGCTTTCCCCTGGGAACCTTGGGTCATTGTGCCCATAATCAAACAACTTCACGGGTCATTGTGCCCATTCATACATTTCTCAACATTCTCAACTGCACAGGTATTACACTACTTTCCATCTACTTTCACAATTTGAACATTCGTATTGAGATGCTTCAGTATTTGGTATTGAGTAAAATAAGAGGCATGCACATCAAAACAAAATCTTGAAAAATCATTTCAATCACTTTAAACTCACCAAAGTTGTAGTAACGGAATTCGAATCATTAAGATCAAACAATAGTGAAATATTTTCTCCACTTCTTTCACATAATCGAAAAAGAAAACATTTTAAGTAAGCTAAAAAAAATGTTCAAATGCCATCAATCCTTGATCAAGTAAAAATGAACCAAAATATTTTATTTTTTTTATTAAAACTCCCCTACCTGAACACAATTTCTTGATATTCAACTTCCAGGGTGTTCGTCGACTTGTGTCGTCCCCTTGTCCTTCTCTTCCTTATCTATAAACAAGAAAAATCATTACACACAATTTATACAAATATCTAACAACATACCCTAATTCAAGGTTAATTGGGGACTTAAATCAAACACTTGGTGCTCAACTCTAAAACTATAACATGAACTATGATACCTTCATGTTCTTTTACTCCCACCCAAACTAATTCATGGGTTAACAAACCAAAAAATCAAATAGATCCCAAAGGTAAGAAATAGATACCTTAAATGGAGACAAAGGAAAGATCCTCACTTGTTCTAATCTTCACAAGCAAAGAAAACTAAACTCCTCTTCCTTAGATTTCCTTTTTGAGAAGTGAATAGCTAAAAGGGGTAAACCTCTTTCATTACTTTCGGCTGGAGGGAAGGCAGGAAGGGAAAATAGGGATTTCTAGAACCCATCCCTTTTTTTATATCCCAAACGTCAACTTTACCTTCTTTTTTTTTCTTTTTTTTCTTTTTTTTTTCTTTATATATATATATATATATATATATATTTAATGGCCAAAGGCCAATTGATCTAACCTCAAATAAGGCAAAACAATTTTTGCTAACAAAGACCACAAGTGATTCACTCTTAATCCCCACTTAAAATTTTCGGGATATTATACCCTCAGAATCAGTAGAGGCCCCAACAGCTTTCCTTACCACCACTTGCGCCAATCCAGCAAGTTTCAAGACCTAGTAGTTATGGCCAGACTGGTCGTGGTGGTGCTTATCATTACTAGGGCGACGTCGCTATTTATGCTTCAGGGCAGTATTAGTACTCGCCATATCAGGGTGGTTACCCTCAGTATCAGGGAAGTTCCATGCCATATCAGCCACATTCAGCAGGTAGATCCCAATGGTACCAAGAGGGACAGCCCCAGCAGGTAGAGATTGTTGCTAACAGTGCAGGATCTTCGAGGCAGTCTGGTCAGCCAAGACAAGGACGTGGTGTTCATGCTAACAGAGGTCATGGTGGACGACAGCAGAATCAGGAACATATCCATAACATGACACTGCAAGATGCTCAGAATAATCCTGATTTAATCATGGGTATGTTAAATATTCTTGGTCATTTTGGTAGAGTATTGATTGATTGTGGTGCTACGCATTCTGTTGTTTCTCATACATTTGCTCAAATGACGCACCCTCATCCTACACCTCTAGGATATGATTTAGAGTTTTCTAAGCCTATAGGAGAGGGATGTTATGTGGATCGGGTATATCCAGGATGTCTAGTGATGGTTGAGGATGTTGTTATGCCAACTAACCTTCTGTCGTTGGACATTGTTGATTTTGATGTGATTTTGGGCACTGATTGGTTACACTACAATCGTGCCAAGATAGACTGCTATGGAAAGACAGTTACTTTTCATCGTCCTGAATTACCTGAAGTTACATTTGTATGAGAGCCTAGTGGGGTGAGGCATGGTGTTATTTCTGCCATGAAAGCCAAAAGATTGTTGTCGAAAGGTTGTCAGGGATATTTGGCTCATGTGGTGTTGAATGATAACACTCCTAGTAGTGTTGAGGATGTGCGTGTAGTCAGGCATTTTCCGGATGTGTTCCCTGATGCGAAATATATAAGCACACAAATTAAACCCTCTTTTTATCAATTGTAGTAAGTATGTAAGTAGGGATCGTTCTAGGCCGGGGATTAGGAGGGATTGCGTAATCACTTGAAAACTGACTCAAAAACGTAAAAACAAAGTTTAAAACACTAAACTAGACTCAAAGAATGCAAAACTAAACTTTAAAACACTAAAACAAACCAAAAGACTCAAAACAGCACCAAAACACTCAAAACTGCCTTAAAAACACAATCTGGACAGTTTTGAACACTAGACACAAATTTGGACGAATTTGGGTTATGACTTGACTCAAACCACTTAAAACACAAACTAAATTGATTTCTAACTAATATGACTCAACAAAGTAAAGGGGGAATTGGTTTTGACGAATTTGAAAACAAAACAAAACTTTGTAATTAAAACAGATTATAAAAACGAATTTGGGTGTATTGAATGGATGGAAGGCTAGCTAAGGGGTTCTTCTCCACACATGTTAGACTTGCATACAAAACGATTTCCAATTGCTTTTCAATAAACCATGAATTCCCAACCCCCCAAATTAACCGTGAACTGCACTAATTAACCCTCAGATTTTCCTTAAGTTATTGAATTGGATGAACTGCATACGACAACCCAAAGCATTCCTCACAAGTTCTCTGCATGAACTGCATAACAAAGATACAAGCAAAGATCATTAAGTTCTATGAAAATCATAGGCATTGGCGAGGCACTTGTTACTATGAACTGCATGAAACTCATGCCAAGAATTTACTTAACACGATTGTGATCAACAACCTTTACTACTTGTGAATATGAGTTCATAACGATTAGGTGAAACTCCCTTATATCCTAGCATTCAACTTATGCATGACAATTAAGCGGGCCCTCTTAACCAACATACACAAATCAGTTTTAATTCGAACGGATAAGTAAATTGAATTCACAACTTATGAAACGCAATTAGAAGTAATTAAATCATATAGCAAGCATAAGCATGGTTTCGAATCCCCCCTAGCCAATGGGGGTTTAGTTCCTCATACTCGCAATTACACAAAGATAACTTAAATTAAACATTGAAACCAAAGATAGAAAACACCTAGAAACGCTCCAACACTCCCAAGGCTTGGGCATAGGCACGGCACCAGGTTGTTCCTTCTCCTTCCTTCCTTGCAATAGTCACGGCACAAGATGGATGAATGTGTTTGAGAGATGTATGAATGTAGTAAAATATGGTAGAGGGTGGTGATTGAATGGTGCGGCAAAGGGTTGTATTTATAGGCTGAAAATCACAGCCCCTAGGTAGCAAAGGAAAAGGATTTAAAGGCCTAATTTGCATAGGAAAATAACACACAATCCTTGAAGGAAAACAAGTCAGAAATCCAAAGGGAATGGGAGGATAAGGTGCGGCATTAAACTAGGAAAGGATAAGGGCTTCTAGAAACCAAAATCCCAAGGGAATTGGGTGAAAACTCACGGCAAGAATTGGAGAGAAAGTGGCTGAATTGCCATGCAAGGCAAATGTCTTCTAGAAAGGTTCTAGGCGCCACCTTTGTAGGACAATGGATAAGGCTTCTAGAAATCAGGTTATAAGTCTCCAAATAGGAAAAGAAATCCCTTTTGTAGCTAAAATCTTTATGCATTAGGATTAGGAAAGCTTGTCTTGGTCAATCCTTCTTCTTCTTGGATTCCTTTTTCTTCTTTGACGTGGATTACTTCTTTGTTGCTGAAACTTGAAACCATTTGGATTTAACTTCCCTACTTCAAGTAGGAAACCTTGTTTGAGTAGGAATCTTCATCTTCTAGGAATCCCACTTCAACTAGGAAACCTATTTCAACTAGGAATCCTAATTCAACTAGGATTCCATCTTCAATTAGGGACTTTCCTACTTCAACTAGGAAACCTTGTTCAAGTAGGAAACATCATCTTCAAATCTTCAATTTCGTCCATCCTCTTGGCTCCAAGCATATGATGTCCATTCCAAGCTCTAATTTGCTCCAAAAGGCTCCAAAATGCATCATTTTGCATACTTTGCCCTTAGAACCTGAAAACACATAAAACTAGCTTAAAAGACTACTTTAACTAAGGAAAAACAATGTAAATGCACAAGAACAAGCTAACTAAGGTGCATAAATATGCCCCTATCATTCCCTGATGATTTACCTGGATTGCCACCAGACAGAGATATGGAGTTCGTTATTGATCTGCTTCCAGGTACAGATCCTATATCTTTGACTCTTTATAGAATGGCTCCTGCTGAATTAAGGGAATTGAAACTTCAGTTGCAAGAATTAGTGGATAAAGGTTTTATTCAGCCTAGTATTTCACCCTGGGGAGCTCTAGTCTTATTTGTGAGGAAGAAAGACAGAAGATTAAGGTTGTGCATTGATTACAGGCAATTGAATCGGGTAACAATTAAGAACCGTTATTCGTTACCTCGTATAGATGATTTGTTTGATCAACTCCGAGATGCTTGTGTGTTTTCTAAAATTGACTTGAGGTTTGGTTATTACCAATTGAAGATTAGAAGTGAAGATGTCCCTAAGACAGCATTCAGGACTCGATATGGCCATTATGAGTTTCTTGTGATGTCATTCGGGTTAACTAATGCACCAGCAGCTTTCATGGATTTAATGAATCGAGTATTCCAGCCACTTTTGGACATGTTTTTCATTGTCTTCATTGATGATATTCAGGTATACTCTAAGTCTGGAGCAGAGCATGCTAGACATCTTAAATTGGTGTTGAAAAGTTTAAGGGAACACCAGCTATATGCTAAGTTTAGCAAATGCCAATTCTAGTTAAATCAAGTGAAATTTTTGGGACATGTTATATCAGCTCAAGGCATTCGAATGGATTCTCAAAAAGTGGCAATTGTGGAGAATTAGGAACAACCTCGAACCGTCACTGAGGTATGAAGTTTTCTTGGCCTAGCAGGCTATTATAGACGGTTTGTTAAGGATTTTTTGGTTATTGCTTTACCATTGATAGTGGTAATTTTGAGGTCTACAGTGATGCTTCTTTGAATGGTCTGGGTTGTGTATTGATGCAACATGGTAGAGTGATTGCTTATGCTTCGAGAAAGTTGAAACCTCATGAGAAGAATTACCCTACTCATTATCTAGAGTTAGCGGCTATCATCTTTGCTCTGAAGATTTGGAGACATTATCTTTATGGTGAGAAATGTAAGATCTTCATAGATCATAAGAGTCTTCAGTATCTTTTTACTCAAAGGGATCTAAATCATCAGCAGCGAAGGTGGATTGAGTTACGTAGCGATTATGATTGCATGATTGAATATCACCCTGGTCGTGTGAATGCAGTGGGGGATGCACTTAGTAGGAAGACTCCAGCTAGACTTAATGTCATCTATGATTGTCATGTTCCTCTTCTTGCGGATTTGAGGTCCACTAGGGTGGAGTTAGGAGTGGAAGATCGAGAGGAAGCCTTACTTGCTAATTTTCAAGTTAGGCCAACTTTAATTGATCGAGTGCTTGAAGCTCAGACGAATGATGAAGAGACCCAGGAAATAATTCAAGCAAGAAATCGAGGCAAGAAGAACGATTTCAGAATTCGAAAAACTGATGGCATGCTTATGCAGGAGAGCATAATGTATGTGTCGAATAATGCAGAGTTAAAGAAAGAAATCCTTGATGAAGCGCATATTTCGGCATATGCAATGCATCCCGGAGGTACCAAGATGTATCATACCATTCGACCATTTTATTATTGGCTGGGTATGAAAAGAGAAATTGCCAAGTATGTGAGTAGGTGTGCCATTTATCAGCAAGTTAAAGCGGAAAGAAAGAAACCTTTTGGATTGATGCAGCCACTTCCCGTTCCACAGTGGAAATGGGAAAATATTACTATGAATTTTGTGTACAAGCTTCCTCGAACACAGAATGGTTATGACGGCATTTGGGAGATAGTTGATCGGCTCACTAAGTCAACACACTTTATTCCTGTAAAGGAAAAATATTCATTAAGCCGATTAGCTAAGTTGTTCATATCGAAGATTGTGAAGTACCATGGTGTTCCCGTTAATATTATCTTGGATTGGGACCCTAGATTCACTTCTAAGTTCTGGATAGCATTCCAGGAGGCTCTTGGTACGAGATTACTTTATAGTACGACATATCACCCTCAGACATATGGGCAATCTGAGAGAACCATTCAGACATTAGAGGATATGCTGAGATCTAGTTCGGCGATGGTTGGCATGATTGTTTGGATTTGATGGAGTTCGCCTACAACAACAGTTACCATTAGAGTATTGGTATGGCACATTTTGAGGCACTCTATGGCAAGTCTTGTCGAACGCCATTGTGCTGGTCAGAGGTTGGTGAAAGAGTTTTAGTGGGTTCTCAGATAGTGGAGAAGACTACTCAGAATATTCAGGTGATTAAGTCTAACCTGAAAGCGGCCCATGATTGACAAAAGAGCTTAGCAGACAAGCATGCCACTGACCAGATGTATAATGTAGGTGATTGGGTATTTCTAAAACTATCACCATGGAAAGGTGTTGTGCGGTTTGGAAAGAAAGGCAAATTGAGTCCTAGGTACATTGGACCGTATATGGTCACCGAGCGAGTCGGTGAGGTTGCTTATAGACTTGAGTTGCCTCCAGAGTTGTCCAAAGTGCACGATGTTTTTCATGTATCTATGCTTCGTCATTATGTTGCAGATCATTCACATGTGATTCCTCCTCAACCTTTGGAAATTAATTCGGATTTGACTTACGACGAGGAGCCAGTGACTATTTTAGATTGGAAAGATAAGGAGTTGAGGAATAAGACAGTACATTTGGTGAAAGTTTTGTGGAAAAATCACTCGGTGGAAGAGGCTACTTGGGTGATAGAGGATCGGATGAGAGAGATGTATCCACGCTTGTTTTATGACTATTAGTGGATGTATTTGTTGTGTATAATTTCGAGGAAGAAATTTTATATGGTGGGTACATTGTCACAGCCCGTCCTGAATTATTTATTTTTGACGGTGTGAAATTACTTTTTTACCCTTGGATGTTATAGTGTGTTGTGTGTATTGTGTACTTAGGTTTTGGACCCATCCATTATTTTCCTAAGTTTAACTAAGGGAAACTAAAAAGGACTTAGTTTTGTTAGTTTTGGTGGGTGACCCACGTGGACACACACACACACACACACACACACACACACTCTTTCTTTCTCTCTCTCTCTCTATCACTCCCGTGCTCTCTCTCTCTCTCCTCCCTCTCAGACTTCTTTCTACTTTCTGTACAAACCATACGAACGAACTTCGAACTCAAACTTTCACGCACAGATCGACGTTAAAAAGGTAATGTTCTTGTTCCCTACAAGCTCTTGAGTCCATTCGTACCATTTTTAGGACTTGAAAGCTTGTAAAACCTGAGAAACCATCACCCCCGATTTGAGTACTGTTCACATGGTCGTAATTATGGATGTTTCGGGGGATTTTAAGCTCATAGGAAGATTTAGGACGTTCTTACGAAGCTCGGAGGACAAAAACCAAGAGATTTAGACGTCGGGAAATTAAGTTCGACGAGCTTTAAGTTTTCGCCGGATTATTGAGCTTTCTCTGGCGAGTTTTCATGGATTTCAAGCCTTGAAATTGGTAAGGATGTGTTATTCTAGTTATAAGCTTTAAATTGAGATCAATTTCATGAGTTTTGGGTAAGAAATGACTGAGATACAAGGATTTTAAGATTTTCCAGTTTCCGGCGACGGCGACGGTGACGGTCGTCGGAGTTCGAAGGTAGAAGACAGAGAATATTCGGTCAAAGTTTGACGGAATATTTTGACGCCATCAGGTAGAATTAACGATTTCTGTTACTTTTTAACGGAATATTCCTAACGGGGTTAGGGGATTCCGTTAGGGTTCTCTGCTCGTGGCGCGCGTAGGGTTGTGCCCTTGTCGGCGCGTGACGGCGCGTGAGGGCTCCAAGAATTATTTTAAAAATATGGGGATGTTCGTGGAGTTGTGTAGGTCACGATGGTATATTTATATACCTCAGTTGATCAATGTATGAGAAGTTATTAGCTAGCATTGGTTATGTGCTTTAAATTAACGTTTTTATATTTGTTTCGCATATAGGGGAGACTTATCCCGAGGACGAGCGCAATCAATGGCAACTTGGAGGCTACAACCCTTCGACATACCAGTGAGTGGGCTTTTGGTTGTCAGTATATACTTATATACTTGATATTTTCCCATAAAATGCATTTAAATGAGTTATGATTTGAATTGCCATGCCAAACGTTTTATATTTAGAATATGCATATGATGTTTGCATATATATATATTTGTGGTGCTAAGGACGCTCAGGTAAGTCCCAGGTGAGTTTATGAATTGTGAATATGAATAACGGTTGTGATCAATGAGAAACTTTGAGCTCATAAACCTGCACCTCGGTGTTAGTGATTTAGCCAGAGATAGGGCACATGCCTGTTTATGATGTCACCTCCCACACCATATGCTCACATTGGATCCAATTTAGGTGCACATTCTTGTCGTACAGACCATCATAAGTGATTCCGACTTGTAGGTGAGTAGCGGTCTATCGCACAGCTATCATGAGAGCGTAGTATTGAGCATAATTATATTACACCCAGCCTTGTCGTACAGACCTTTTTAGTGGTTCCGACTTGTGTGCAGTATAATGCCGTATAGGTCACTTGTAGTGACTCTGGCTAGATTGATTAATGAGCTATGAATTCAGCCGTACAGACTTCTGCATGGGTTCCGGCCAATATGTTATTTTGTATGAATTTATTTTCACCTGAGTTACTATTATGTTTTATATTTTGGCATGACATACTTATGAATATGGATATGTGAAGCATGATTTGAAAAAATATATATATATATATATATTTATATTCTATTTCTGGGAAAATTATATATGTTTTACGGCGAGGGGTTAGAACATTTTGATGTTTTCAAAAGCTTTGTTTTTGCTCACTCACACTTTCTGTTTTGCGCCCCTCCAGGTTTTAGGGAGACTTGCTGTTGGTGGCATTTGAGGATCTCGACGGTTCTAACAAAATATATTATTAGTAGGACATCTTCTGGTACAGTATAACTAGTACTTGTCCTACTTGACTGCACCTAGACTTTATATGCTCTGATTAGGAGTATTTACACTTGTATCTCATTCCTAGCACTTTATGCGGTTTTTACTTATTCGTATATCTCTTATCCATATCGCTTCCACATTGTGCACATGGCTACCTCACCCTCACGTGACGTCCAGCCCGCCTTGATTTTAGGTCGGCGTGTGTCAAAAATCATGTCGATTATATCCAACATAAATTCCTGGCTGATATCAAAAAAATCATGTCGTTTATAACCGACATTATTTTTGAATCTTTTTTTAAAAATATTTTTGACAGATTCTGGCGGTTTTTAAGTTAATGGTGGCGGTTATATCCGATAGAAATTGACTATTTTATTATTTTACTTTCTGGCTGTTATTATTTTAGTATTCTGGCGGTTATAACCGACAAAAATGAAAATTTTATTATTTAAAAATGTTATATTGATTAAAAATAAATAAATAAACACATATTTTAAAATTTAAAAAAAAAAATATTCACTCATGACCCTAAAGTCTAATGAACCTAATTCCCACGAGCCATAAATTTTATGAGAGAATAATAACAACAAACTACAATCTGAAGCTCTATCATTTTTGTAATAAAGATTATGCTCCCTCACAGGCAAGCAACAAGATACAAAGAAATTCAAACAATTTTTTTCAATGCGTCACAAAGCACATTGTCTGGCACATAAACACACATGAACATGTGGTGTACTCTATCATGTCTGATTTTATTATTTTAAAATGTTATAATGATTAAAAATAAATAAATAAACACATGTTTTAAAAAAAAAATTTCACTCATGGCCCTGTCGGATATAACCGACACGAACAAAGCAAAATTTTGGACGACTGCCAGAATAATCTCTTCATGTTTTTTTTGGCGATTTTTTACATATGCTATCTCGAAGTATATACAAACATATTTGATGGTTAGATCGTTGAAACTAGCTTCGTAGAATGCATATCCTATCAAATTGATAGATTTAACAAACACTTAAGAGTTAATGTTATACTTCCATTAAGTATAAAATAAGATTTATCCACTAGTGTAAATATTTTAAATTGAAGATCGAATTTATTCATTGCATTCTTATACGATCAAGGAGTGTAGCTGCAAAAAATCATCAAAATCGGAGCTAAAATAACCGTTAAATTGTGATTTTTCGTTTATAACCATCGAAATTTTTTGTTCCGTTACCTACTCTATGAATGTTTGTTTTTTACGATTTTTTAGGTATGCGATCTTGGAGTGTGTACAAACAAGTTTGACGGTTGGATTGTTCAAAAACATTTCGTAGAATGCGTATCACATCAAAACGGTAAATTAAACCAACACTTAGAGTTAATATTATACTTCCATTAAGTATAAAATAAGATTTTGTGGTATCCACTAGTGTAAATATTTTAAATTAAAGATCGAATTAGTTCATTGCATTTTTCGTTTATAACCGTCGAAAACTTTTGTTTTGATACCTATTCTCTGAACATTTGTTTTTTTTTTTTTTAGTATGTGATCTCGAAGTGTGTACAAACAAGTTTGACGGTTAGATCATTGAAAAACTTTTCGTAGAATGTGTATCGCATCAAAACGGTAGATTAAATAAACACTTAAGAGTTAATGTTATACTTCCATTAAGTATAAAATAAGATTTTGTGGTATCCACTAGTGTAAATATTTTAAATTGAAGATCAAATTTATTCATTGCATTCTTATAGGGTCGAGGAGTGTATTTGTAAAAAATCATTAAAATCGGAGCTAAAATAACCGTTAAATTGTGATTTTTCGTTTATAACCGTCGAAAACTTTTGTTCCGTTTCGTAATCTCTGAATGTTCGTTTTTTACGATTTTTTACGTATGCAATCTCAGAGTGTGTACAAATAAGTTTGACGGTTGGATCGTTGAAAAAAGTTTTGTAGAATGCATATCGCGTCAAAACGGTAGATTAAACAAACACTTGGACTTAATATTATACTTCCATTAAGTATAAAATAAGATTTTGTGGTATTCACTAGTGTAAATATTTTAAATTGAAGATCAAATTCATTCATTGCATTCTTATAGAGTCGAGGAGTGTAGCTGTAAAAAAATCATCAAAATCGGAGCTAAAATAACCGTTAAATTGTGATTTTTCGTTTATAACCGTCGAAAACTTTTGTTCCATTATGTAATCTCTGAATGTTTGTTTTTTTATGATTTTTTACTTATGCAATCTCGGAGTATGTATCGTTGAAAAAAGTTTCGTAGAATGCATATCGCGTCAAAACGGTAGATTAAACAAACACTTAGAGTTAATATTATACTTCCATTAAGTATAAAATAAGATTTTGTGGCATCCACTAGTGTAAATATTTTGAATTGAAGATCAAATTTATTCATTACATTCTTATAGGGTCGAGGAGTGTAGTTGTAAAAAATCATTAAAATCGGAGCTAAAATAACCGTTAAATTGTGATTTTTCATTTATAACCGTCGAAAACTTTTGTTCCGTTTCGTAATCTCTGAATGTTTGTTTTTTACGATTTTTTACGTATGCAATCTCGGAGTGTGTACAAATAAGTTTGACAGTTGGATCGTTGAAAAAAGTTTTGTAGAATGCATATCGCGTCAGAACGGTAGATTAAACAAACACTTAAGAGTTAATATTATACTTCCATTAAGTATAAAATAAGATTTTGTGGTATCCACTAGTGTAAATATTTTAAATTGAAGATCAAATTCGTTCATTGCATTCTTATAGGGTCGATGAGTGTAGCTGTAAAAAAATCATCAAAACCGGAGCTAAAATAATCGCTAAATTGTGATTTTTTGTTTATAACTGTCGAAAACTTTTGTTCCATTACGTAATCTCTGAATGTTTGTTTTTTACGTATACAATCTCAGAGTGTGTACAAATAATTTGACGGTTGGATCGTTGAAAAAAGTTTCGTAGAAAGCATATCACGTCAAAATGGTAGATTAAACAAACACTTAGAGTTAATATTATATGTTCATTGAGTATAAAATAAGATTTCGTGGTATCCACTAGTGTAAATATTTTAAATTGAAGATCGAATTCGTTCATTGCATTCTTATAGGGTCGAGGAGTGTAGCTGTAAAAAAATCATCAAAACCGGAGCTAAAATAACCGTTAAATTGTGGTTTTTCGTTTATAACCGACGAAAACTTTTGTTCCGTTACCTAATCTCTGAATGTTTTTCTTTTTGTGATTTTTTACGTATTTGATCTTGTAGTATCTACAAATAAGTTTGACGGTTAGATCATTGAAACTAGTTTCATAGAATGTATATCTCCGTTAAATTTGCCTAAATTTTGAAGTGTGAAAAGTAATGTGACAACTCGTCCCAAATTTTACGATTTTATAAATTTTTAAGGGTCGTTATTCATTAGTCTATTCATTTATTATGGTTATTGTTATTTTTACTAATTGAGGAGTTAGAAAAAATGAGGGGAAAATAAAAAGAAAAAAGAAAAGAAAAGAGGAAGGCTGCCTGATGGCAGCGAAGTGGAGAGGGAGAGAAAGAGATGGGCACTGCCCAATCAGGAAAGGAGGAGAGTGAGTGTGACAAATGGAAGAGAAAAACCAAGAGGGAAAGGAGGGAGGTGTGGAGCACCCAACCCAGCCGACCCGTGCACCCAAAACAAAACCGGTTTTGACCCGGTTCCAATTCCGGCTAAATCCCACCACTTCTCCGATGAAATTCACCCATTCTTCACCTAGAAATTATCCCTTGACCTCCCCTCTTCCATTTCCACCCAAAATTAGAAGGAATTTGGTTGAAGTTTGGTGGAAAAACCACCATGGGTGCCGCAGGAAAGGTTACTCGAAATCCACCCATTTGTGAAACATTTTCCTTCAATTACCACTACCAAAACACTCCCCTAGAACCCAAGAACAAAGCCCAAGCAGTGGTGGAGGCGTCGAAGCAAGTTTGGAGGTCGAATTGAATCACACCCAATTCTAGGGTTTCGTACGGTTTTAGCAAAATTGGAGCCTTTCTTGGCCAAATGGGACTTGGCCACAGGTATAAAGTTTACTCTACTCTTTGAGATCTTCAATTCTGTAATTTTTTAGAATTTTTAAAACTAGTTGAATTTTCCGGCGAGTCGAGGCAGCCGACCGCAACCTGCGGCGGCACGTGGCCTGTAGGCCAATGATGTTTTTATTTAAGTACTATTAGATGCCCTGGGTTCATAATTGATATCCGTATGACGTAATTTCATTATTTGGGCTTAGTTTCATTTCGGAACGTGAATAGGTCAAAATGTGAATCGACGATCCGACCGTTGGATCGACACCAAACTTTAATACATTATAGTGCATAATATTTGAGTATCATAGGAATTTACGGATCAGGAATCCGACGTACGGATCTTCCGAATTGGATTTGTAAGTTTATAAAATAAATGTTAACCGTCACTTAGTTTTGGGTAATTGACGGAAATCCGACCGTTGGATCATAATGAAATTTTAGTATGTTATTCTAGAAGCATAATTTGTATCTTTGGAAGTTTCGGATTGGAAATTTGATATGCGGATCTTCTGGAGCGAGTTTACAGGGTTGTAGACCCAACCGTCGATCCAATTGACTCTTGGTCAATGGGTCTTACATTATTCTTGAAGGTCCTTGAGGATATGTTTTATGTAAATTAGGTATTTTATCGGTAAGAACTCTGAGACGTGATTTGATACTTGGCCACAGGCGACGATAGTTCGTGATGTCTCGACATTCGTGCGATGGAGTCGTAGCGCGGACCTAAGGTGAGTAGGTCTTTTCTCTTCTATCGTATATATATAAGATTGACATCTTCTCAAACGTTTATAAATTGAATATTTCATATAATTACTGTCAATGCTTGGAAGTACTAATGCGAACTACGAATGGCTTGATCTCTGTTTAGGGTACGTAGGCAGTTTAACAAGACGTTAGATGCAACCATATAATAAATGATACTAAATAATTGGGACAATAGCCTTGTTTGGGCAATTGAACAATGTGAGGGACATTGGTGGAAAATGTGATAATTAACCTTATGATTAGGTAGTTAATTGTTGTTCATAAATCAATGTGTGAAGAATCAAGGAATTGAAGTAAAGAAACGTAAGTAATGTTAGTTAATTAAACTAGTGTCTAATCGGGCTTATCACCAATAATTATTCCTAAAAGTAAATGGTTCGAGAGTGGGGTGTTACGGTTATTGCATTTTCAGCCATTTGTTAATATGTTTATATATCTGGAAATATTATGATATGGTTAAAATTCAGATTTACATCCTGATATATCTATATGTATATTCATTGCACATAATTATTGTGAACGCTCTGGAGTGCAAGAATGAATGCAGAACACACAGGTAAGTTCAGGTAAGTATATGGTATTAGTTGAACTGATGGGGTTATGGTATTACTACATTTATGTTTTAAGTAACTCTGACACGGTCGTACAGGTTGCAATAGTAGGCAACTCTAGCATTGTCGTACAGGTTGCTTATGAGTCGTACATGTAGTATTAGATGCATTTAAAGCTCATAAACCTGCACCCCGATGTTAGTGCTCCCGCCCGTGGTCAGGGCACAGTCCTTCACGTAATGTTCACCTCCTGCACCATACGCTCACCTTGAATTCAAGGTAGGTGCGCAGGCCCGTCGTACAGACCACTATAGGTGGTTCCGACTTATAGATGACTCTTCACGTGATCGTAGCACTTGAGCATATTCATTTACACCCAGTCCTGTCGTACAGACCACTACAGTGGTTCTGACTCGTGTGCAGGCATAGTGCCGTATAGGTCACTAGAGGTGACTCCGGCTAGATTGAGATATGAGCTATAGACTTAGCCGTACAGGCCACAGGAGGTAGATCCGGCTGACATATCATTAGCATAAGTGATGAATATGTGATAAGCTAGCACATGTGATGAATATGTGATGAGCTTGCATATGTGATGAATATGTGATAAGCTAGCATATGTGATGAATATGTGATGAATATGTGATAAGCTAGCATATGTGATGAATATGTGATCAGCTAGCATATGTGATGAATATGTGATGAGCTAGCATATGTGATGAATATGTGATATGTGATGAATATGTGATGAGCTAGCATATGAGATGAATATGTGATGAGCTAGCATATGTGATGAATATGTGATGAGCTAGCATATGTGATGAATATGTGATGAGCTAGCATATGAGATGAATATGTGATAAGCTAGCATATGTGATGAAGATGTGATGAGCTAGCATATGTGATGAATATATAGCATATGTGATGAATATGTGATAAGCTAGCATATGTGATGAATGTGTGATGAGCTAGCATATGTGATGAATATGCGATGAGCTAGCATATGTGATGAATATGTGATAAGCTAGCATATGTGATGAATATGCGATAAGCTAGCATATTTGATGAAATATGTGATAAACTAGTATATGTGATGAGATATGGGTAAGTCGTACAGGTCACCATAGGTGACTCCGACCTGCGTACTAGTATGAGTTATTAATCACATGATTATTTGATATTGCTGATGAGATGTTGTATTGTGGTATATTTATGATATTTTCTGGAAATTATACATGTGTTGTAGCGAGGGGTTATAATGTTTTATATGGGCTTTATTAAAAATTTTATTTACAGGGCCACTCACCTTTGTCTTGTCTTCACCCTCCAGGTCTTATTAGCTGAGCTTTCTTATTGTCGAAGATTCGTGGCGATTCTTTGTATTGGAGATTATTTTGAGGTTATGATTCTTAATTAACTCTTCTGTACTTGCTTATGCTCTAACGTCACGTGTGAAGTGAGTTCATTCCCGCTCACCGGTGCACTCTGGTATTTAGGCACTCTTAGATTTAAATTTATTCACATTTTTCCACATTATCACACTTTATGGCTTCGTCACCTTCCAGGTGTCGGCTAGCACATCTCGATTCGGAGTCCTAGTGGACATCCTAGGTCGGGGTGTGTCAAGTAATTTGTGCTAAATTTTTATTTATGTTTTTCAAGTATTGTTTAGACAATATTTAGTTTGTGTGATGACATTTTCATTGTACAATTATCTTTTTGTTTCTTTATTGCATATTTTACATGGGTTATTATCTATTAAACCAAACAATTATTTATTTTCAACAAAGAAAAAAGATTTATTTAATTTTTAAAAACGTATTCTACTTAAATACATATTATTTATTTATTTATTTATTAAACCAAACAATTATTATTTTATTTTTTAAAATCGTAACAAAATTTTTGGGGGGAATTTAAAGGGAGGAAATTTTGGGGGAATTTTTCCCCCATTTTTGTTTTGTCGGTTATAACCGACAGGAATGAAAATTTTCTATCTGTTTATATTTTAAAAAAATGTTTCTGTCGGTTTTAACCGACAGTAATGAAAATTTTCTTATACCCACATTCGTCCCCCACTCATCTCCTTCACTTTTCTGAAACCTAACTCTAACTCTCGACACTCTCCCTCTCTCTAAGCTCCGAGAAGGAACCCCCACCATTCCTCTCAATTCTAACCAAATCAACCCTCAAAAATCTGAACCTCGAATCCTTGAGACATAGGGAATCAACCTGCAGCGTTGCATGTATCATCGATGCATCACCGTGTGATCTGCCATTAACGCTGAGAGCTTCAGCTCTCTCGAACTCCATCTCAGGTATGAATTATTTTCCCCTTTTTGTTGTGTGGGTTCTAATCCATCTGTGATGAGTATTATGTCGAAAATCTCGGGAGTTTAATCTCTTTTTTGAATCTGTGCATGCATGTCATCACAATGATGAATTCCGGCGAATGTCATTAAGTTCAAAGCTAGGTGGTGACTGTCTTCTTGGGAACCCACTCATCATCTTCATTTCGCTTCAAAGATCCGAGCTTTTCTACATGTCAGTGAAGTACAAATTTCTTCCATAACTCTCGATTCAATCGTCGTTTAATGCATTAATTTCAATCGTCCTTTTTCCCTTATTTCTTCTTCCTCTACTTCATTTTTTATGCTGCTTCTTCTTCTTCTTCCGCCTTTTGGTTCCCCCATCTTGCTGCATTTCTTCTGATATTTTCTCTCTATCTCGCTCTCTTCAAAATCCCACAATAGTCTTTGGAGTTGGAGGCTTTTGCTCTGTTGGGTTTTTTTACCAATAACTCAAAGGGCCGAAAGGTATTCCCTTTTCATATCTTCTCTCCCAATTTCTTTAGGGTTAATTTCGATTTTCTTATGTTATTTGCAGTGGTGCTTTTTAGGGTTTAATTATTTGATTTCACAACAATGGCAGAGCATGGTGGAGAACTTGCAGCTGGCGCACTAGGAGCTCTCCAGTATCACAGATCTCATCAACATTGTAAGTATTTCGATTTTCATTCGATTTCGGAGAGAGATTCAATTGAATGAGCAATGCTTGCTGTGATTGAGTGCAGTGAATGCAGGGGATATGGAAAATGAAAAAAGTGGTTGTTTATATTTTTTTAATTATTAATATATTTTCTGTCAGTTTTATCCGACGAGAATGCTTTTATTTATTCTTATTAATAAATTCTCTGTCGATTATATCCGACAGCAATTCTGGCGGTTTTAATATTTTCTGTCGGATTTAGCCGACGAAAATGCTCTTATTTATTCATTATTAATATATTCTCTGTCGGTTATATCCGACACAATTTCTGTCGGTTTTAGAGTATCTTCTGTAGGAAAATTCATTTCCTGACGCTGGCAAATCTGTCACTTATTATATCCGCCACTGCATCCATTTTCTGTCGGATTTTGCTATACATTTTTTGTCGGTTTTTGAACCGCCAGTTATAGATAATTTTGTAGTAGTGGAATGATAAAGGAATTATTGATTGTATCGAAAATCAAATTTTGACTTCAGTATGGATAAAAGATCGTCCTATGTTATACTATTCAACTCTTGATGATGAATCAATTTGATAGCTTCAATATTATTATTCATGATATTGATCAAATTCAATATCATCGAGATGTAATGCATCCCATTGAATTTACAAGCGAAAGATTTATTATCTCTATGAGATTAACTTCCGAGTTATTGCGAATTAAAGAGAAATTAAACAATGAGATTATGGAAGTAAATATTCTCACATTTATTGCTATTGCACTGTTTATTCTAGCTCCTACTGGTTTTTTACTTATAATATACGTAAAAACAGTCAGCCAAAGTGATTAATTTGAATTAAACTTGATTTTTTTTATTTCTTATCAATAATTGCAGAGAAGAAAATGATAAAAATTTTGCGTCTTAAATGAAATGGGCAAACTAGAACCAGTCATATTCTATGAAATACGATAGTATGGTAGAACTATCTAGTATTGTTATTGTAGTGTATAAAGTTGTATTGTAATGCGGGTTAATTTAATATAGATTAATATAGATCAATCTACAATAGTACCATCAAATTCCTTTCTATATATATAGAAATCGATTTAATTACGTATAATATATATATATATATATAGTGATAATGTATATTATATAGTATCCCAATTCTATTTTAGTCTCCAAATTCTATTTATTTGCTTTATCTTGTGTTGATTTCAATTAAATTAATTTGAAATAATCAAAAGTGACTTTTACGATTAGAATTCCTAGATTTCTGATTATTTTCAATATGAATCCTGATCGAAAGAATCAATGACTTCTTCGTTGAAATGCTAACAAAAATATTATTTTATTATACCCATTGAAGAAGTCATTGATTGAGGAGTTGACAAATGATCCATGGGAACTTCTTCGGATTTCAAAAAGGATTAGTAAAACCAGTTGACTTTTAACGTTTGAACGATGATATGAAATGGGTTCAATAAAACAAGCAAAACATAAATAAAATTTCTAAAATAGTAAAACTAAAACAAGCGGCGCAATATGTGACTCACCCAAGACAATATTTTAGGATGTGCAATATCTCGTTGGACAACTACTATGTTGTTTCCCAATGTGTATCCACTTAATGGAATAACCGAATTGTTTTCTCTTTGATCTTTGAACACTAAAGAGGTGAACAAAATAAAAAAAAAATTAAAATTAAAAATTAAAAATTTCGTTCTTCGTCATGGTCCATATCTAACTAATAGAAAATTTATAAAAAAATTTAGTTGGAATAAATTTCCTACCATTGGTATTCCTTTTACTTTTTTTTTTTACTTTCAAAATACGAACAGGGAAATAATTAAAATATTTCTTTGATTGAAAGAGTATTCTTCATATATATTTATTATTCATAGAATATATTACTCAACTAAAATCCAAGAGAATTTCAAAATGAAGATATTTTTCATTTCTATTTCAATTTAAAAATAAAATTTTAAATTGAAATAGTGAAATTTTAAATAAATAAAACTTTGCTGAACGATCTATAAAAAAAAAAGTGATGTTGTTAAGTTCCTAAACTCAATTAGTAGTACTTCTAGAGTCCACTCCTTCCCTATACTACTAGTGAAAGGGAAAATGTAAATACTGTCATTAAAGTAGCCCAAGCGAGATTTACTATATCCATGTGAATTATGTCCTCTACCTCTATGAAGGAATTATTCAATTATTGTTCACTAATAAATAATAGGGAATCATTGACGCATAGTCAAAAAGTTATTCTGACCTAACACCGTTGATGAAACAATCCAATAAATTCAATTATAACAAGTTCTTATACGATTTCTAGTATAATTAGAAAAGATTAAGCCCAAGCAAAATATGCTGAAACCCCCTTATTTGTATCAAAGAAATGATACTAACATGTAACATATTCCTTATTTTGTTGCTTTTCATTAAGTAAAAAGTATGAAAATATAGAAGGAAGATAGATCATTATCTATCACATACCCTATTTCTTTCCTTCTTTACCACACCACCTTTCACGTTTTATTTTGATCTAATCCTTACCGTCTCCCTATGGTCTTTATGAAAAAATGGGAAGACGTCCTATTATGTTCTTGACTGGGGGGACGTTCAACCAGTATTAATTAGATTGAATGTCGGAGCACTCAAAGACTTACATGAATATGTATACAAAGCATATTTCGGCCTTTTCGAAACTATAAATTTAATTATATTTATGTCCTACTATCTAATTAATTAAAGACCCGGTCAGTAGACACTACATTAGTAATGGAAGGACTATCATAATTTACTTGTTTCTTTTCACTAATAGAACTAATAGAGTAGGATATTTCCTTTTATTTAATTCTATATACAAGAGGATTTACAACCTTTTAGAGAACAGAATCCCCAGATACGTAGAATCAAGCAAGTATAAAAAATTAATCCTTTTTCTTCACTTGCTTATGCTGGAAAATTTTTTGCAAATTATATCAGCAAAATATAAGAAGGTATTTTTATTCTTTTGTTGATCAAGCGATACTCGGATTTGAACTGGGGAAAAAGAATTTGTAGTCCCCCGCCTTACTACTCGGCCATGCCGCCAAAATGATACAAAATATATGAAAAAAAAATTCTTTTTGCCTTGTATTTTGAATCTAAATCTCGTTTCCTTAATTCCTTGTTTAAAAGAAATCTTTCTTTTTTATTTGGTTGGATCCACCCCTTCGTTTGATTGTATAGTTTCTTAAAACACACAATATCTATAAATTTTTAACTTACCCATTTTCAATTGATTCTATTAAAAACAAAATTTAGATTTTTCAGTCACAAAAGCAAAACAAACTGGAACCGTCAACTATTAATTAATGAATGATTCTTGAATTTGAGTCAAAAATTGTGTTTCCTTAATGATATAAGAAAATAAAAATTCATACATAACCAATCAAATCAGTATTTATTTTTTGAAAAATCAAAATCCTTCCCAATATCAATTGTAACAGCAATTATGGGTATGATAGGATCCTGTGTGATAATCATGTGTGATAACTGAATTGGTTGATAAGTGAGCATTGTATTATCGACGAGGGGTAGTGGATTGGTGGGTGAATCGTCGGAGGGAACACATTCCGATCCCAATTTGCTGCCGGGAGTGAATCCTCCGTGTGGCCCTCAGTTTTTTCGTCAAGAATCGATTCCGTCGCCTCGACAACCATTTATCAAGATCAATTTTCCCAGATTTGGTGATGGCGATGAACCCTTGGGGTGGATCTACAAAGCAGAACACTATTTTGATTTCTTCGGTGTCGAAGATTTCAAGAAAGTGAAGATGGCATCATTCCATCTGGATGGCGAACCTCTACAATGGTTCCAATGGGCTAATTGTATCCGGACATACCCTAGGTGGGAAGATTTCACACAAGCTCTTTGTCAAGAATTTGGTCCGTCGAAGTTCGACGATTCGGCAGAAAGCTTGGTTAAACTTCGCCAAACGGGATCTCTGCGTGATTACATCTTGGAGTTTCGAAGACTGGCGAATCGTACAAGGGAAGTTACCCCATCTCTTTTGCGATCTTGTTTCATTGGTGGTCTTAAATCGGAGCTGCGTCATGATGTCAAAATTCTGAAGCCCAAAGACGTTCTTGAGGCCACTGCTTATGCTCAACAGATCGATGCCAAGTTGTCTGAATTAAAGGTCAAGTCTTTTCCTCGTTCATCTGTTAATTCTTCGTTTCATCCTCCATTACAGAATGTTGCTGATACTGTTATGGGTAATAACAAATTAAAACATGAGAATGTGAGGAGATTGACACCAGACGAGGTCGAATATTGTCGAAAACATAGTCTTTGCTTCCATTGTAAGGAAAAATTTGTTCGCGGCCACACTTGTGAGAAGAAACAACTTTTATTGATTGATGTTCAGTATGGTAGTGATAATGAAGCCTCTGACATTGAGAATTTAGAACCTGAGATTACAGCATGTGCCCTTTTTGGTACCCCAGCTCCTAAGTCAATTAAAACCATGAAGGTTCTTGGTAGTATTAGGAATTGTCTGGTGATAATACTTATCGATTCGGGTAGTTCCCACAACTTCGTGGATTCTGTTTTGGTCAAGAAAATCAATGGACAATTGAATACAGCTTATTCTTTTAGTGTCAAGATTGCGGATGGGGGACAAGTCAATACTACAGGTTCTTTAGGGGCTGTCTCACTCAAGATTCAAGACTATCAGTGTACTACTGATTTGTATGCCATGCCCTTGGGAGGTTGTGATGTGGTGTTAGGGGTTCAATGGCTAAAGACATTGGGTCCAGTCCTTTGGGATTTTGATAAACTGTACATGAAGTTCATGAAGGGCAATACCACTTTCTGTCTTTCCAGTCCAGAAGCACCGAGTGAACATATTCAGGATGTTTCTATCTTTCACATGGAAAAGTTGCTTCACCAAGAATCTTCGGTGGGTGCATTTCTCTTTCAAATTCAACAAGAGGACATGGTGGAACATAAGACTGTACTGTCCGCAGTTCAATCTCATCAGTTGGAACAACTTCTGCAAGATAATGAGGTAGTTTTTATTACTCCTCCTTGTTTGCCTCCTCACAGATCACATGACCACAGAATTACCTTGATAGAAGGTAGTAAACCACCTAGTATGAGACCTTACAAATATGGTCCTTTACAGAAAACAGAAATTGAAAAGTGTGTCCGAGAATTATTAGATGCTGGTTTTATCAGGGTCAGTAATAGTCCTTATTCTTCTCCAGTTATTTTAGTAAGGAAAAAGGATGACACTTGCAGAATGTGTATGGATTATAGAGGCCTTAATCTCATCACTATTAAGGACAAATTTCCCATTCCGCTAATTGATAAGTTGCTGGATGAGTTGTATAGAGCCCAGTTTTTCTCTGAGCTAGACCTGCGATCTGGCTACCATCAAATTCGAATGCATCCAAGTGATATTGAGAAGACTGCATTCCGAACTAATGATGGGCATTATGAGTTTTTGGTTATGCCTTTTGGGTTAACAAATGCTCCGGCCACATTCCAATGTCTTATGAACGAAATTTTCAGACCTTATCTGCGGAAATTTATCCTCGTATTTTTTTATGACATATTAGTGTATAGCCAGTCTTGGGAGTTGCATTTGGAGCATCTGAGAGTGGTCTTTCAACTTTTGCAAGGCCATACCTTGTTTGTCAAGAAAACAAAGTGTGCATTTGGTCAAACCCAAGTGGAGTATCTCAGCCATATAGTGTCTAAAGAAAAGGTTACAGCTGATCCTTCTAAATTGAAGGCTATTGCTCAGTGGCCTATTCCCACATCCATTAAAGCTTTGCGAGGATTTCTTGGATTGACGGGCTACTACAGGAAATTTATTCCTGGTTTCGGCAAGATTGTTAGTCCTCTCACAGTACTCACCAAGAAAGACAATTTCAAGTGGTCTGATTCAGCAACTGCAGCATTCAATGAAATGAAACAGGCTATGTTGTCTCCACAAGTCCTAGCCCTCCCTGATTTTTCCCAACCTTTCGTTATCGAAAGTGATGCATCAGGCTTTGGAATTGGAGTTGTCCTCCAGCAAGGTGGCAAACCTATTGCCTTTACTAGTAAGGCACTCAATGTAAGGAACCAAAACTTGTCTACTTATGAACGGGAGATGATGGCTATCATACATGCCATTAAAAAATGGCAGTCATACTTGGTCGGGAGACACTTCATCATCAAAACAGATCATCATAGTCTGAAATACTTTCTGCAAAATAGGGCCAATACTCCATTTCAGCAAAAATGGGTGTCTAAATTGCTTGGTTTTGATTACGAGATTCAATATAAGAAAGGCTGTGATAATCAGGTGGCAGATGCACTTTCTAGAATTCCTATTGACGAAGTTTCTCAACATTCTAGTATGGAATTGGCTGCAATTTCATACCCGTATCTCAGTTGGTTAGATGATTTGAGACGTCACACTGAACAAGATGCTTGGATACTAGACAAGATGCAGGAAGTCCTACATCCTTCAGACTCTACATCACTGAATTCCTTGAAGTTTACTGTTGAGAATGGGTTTCTGAGATACAAAGGGCGAATTGTTTTGAGTCCTACGAGTTCGTGGCACCAGAAAGTCTTTGAAGAACATCACAGCAGTCCTGTTGCTGGTCATGTTGGATTTTTGAAGACATATAAGAGGCTTTCCCGGTCTTTTTATTGGGTTGGCATGAAAAAATACATTAAGGACAGGGTTGCCAACTGTCAGATATGCCAACAACACAAGTACGAGACCTTAGCTCCTGCAGGATTGCTACAGCCCTTACCTATTCCTTCACGAGTCTGGACTGACATATCCATGGATTTCATCATTGGTCTACCTCCATGTCGAGGAAAAACTGTCATTTGGGTAGTTGTGGATCGCTTATCCAAATATGCCCATTTTTTACCTCTATCTCATCCTTATACTGCAACTTCGGTGGCCTCTTTATTTGTGGAGCATATTTTTAAGCTTCATGGCATGCCTGCATCTATTATCTGTGATAGAGATCCGGTTTTTATGAGCAAGTTCTGGAAAGCATTTTTTTCATTGCATGGATCCTCACTCTGTTTCAGCTCCGGTTATCACCCTCAAACTGATGGCCAAACGGAGGTGGTAAACCGGTGTTTGGAAACTTACTTGCGGTGTTTTTGTAGTCTTCAGCCCAAAAAATGGACCTTTTGGTTACCATGGGCAGAGTGGAGCTTTAATACAGCCTATCACTCTGCTACTAAACTCTACCCTTATGAAGTGGTGTATGGTCAGCCTCCACCTGAGATTCCAGTGTATGAAGCTGGTACTACTAAATTGGAAATGGTGGATCGATGTTTGTTGGAAAGAAATCGCATTTTATCTCTCTTGAAGGCCAATTTAGCAGCAGCACAAAATCGAATGACAGTCCAGGCTAATAAGCATCGAACTGAAAGGGTTTTTGAGGTGGGTGACTTAGTCTATCTGAGGCTGGTACCTTATCAGCATATGTCATTGGCCTCTCATCCATTTCACAAGTTGCAGCCTCGGTTTTATGGTCATTTTGAAGTGTTAGCACGAGTGGGTTCTGTTGCTTATAGGTTGAAACTTCCAGACAACTCTAAGCTTCATCCAGTGTTCCATGTTTCGTGTCTTAAGAAACAGTTGGGGCCTGCTATTCAACCTACGATTCAACTACCTGTGTTAACTGATGATGGTATTTTACACGATGTTCCTGTGGCTATTTTGGACAAACGGATGGTGAAGAAGGGTACAACTGCAATTACGGAAGTGTTGGTACATTGGCAAAATCATACTCCAGAGGAAGCTACATGGGAGACTTATTCAGACTTAAAGCTGCGCTTTCCAGGAGTTGCTCAGCTTTAATACATTGTCCTTGGCAAAATTTTTTCTGTTTTTCAAGTCTTGTATACAAGCCTTGTTTTGAGGGGGGGCTATTGATAGGATCCTGTGTGATAATCATGTGTGATAACTGAATTGGTTGATAAGTGAGCATTGTATTAGTGCTGACTAGGACAGATATGTGTGGTTAAAAGGATAAGGTTGTTAGTAGGAAGCTTACGGAGGAAGCTAACTAGCTACTATATTAGGAAGGGTTGTAAAGGGAAAAGGTTGTTGTATTTGTTGTTAATTGCAATAGAAAGTTACTCGTTACTGCTACATAGAAGTCAAGATGCAGAGTTAGGGTTCTATCAGGGTATATGTAAATTCCAGAA
Source organism: Malus fusca (assembly GCA_035220775.1). Lineage (NCBI taxonomy): Eukaryota > Viridiplantae > Streptophyta > Magnoliopsida > Rosales > Rosaceae > Malus > Malus fusca. The sequence continues at coordinate 30,985,052 of CM069069.1, forward strand.
CATAAATTGTTACACAATATTACCTAATTAGGGATCTTATCTGTATATGATGCTGTTTGGGCCCAAAATGACAATTTGGGCCGAGTGTAGAATCATTCTCGGCCCGGGAGGCCTTGCGACAAGAAGACCATGGATCGTTCAGCTCGTGGGCTTCCAAACCGAGGTCGGTTAGGTCAAAACGCAATGACAAGTCGAGTCCTAGTACAATAGGGAGTCTCGGCAGGATTAACAACCCAGAGGCGGATACGGCTCGGTTAAGGACTAGGTTCACAATCCTAATCAAGATAGGACTGGTCGAGTTGGTGTTGATCCGGAGAAGAAAACCTAGTTCGAGTAGGATTTTAACTCAAGGTCTAGTGCTATAAATAGGGGAAGCTGTGCGTCAGTAAAAGGGACCTCCAATTCAACACACAACTGCCCTGCGCAAACCCTCTCAACAACTTGAAACTTTTTTATTTTCTCTTTTCGCTGACACATCTTCCGTTGGCATCAACAGCACTGTGGAAGCAACCGGTGATATCTTAAGTCGGCATAGATAGCTCTGTCACCGTAGAATCAGCCGATCTCGCAGTATCTTCCGTTGGCATCAACAGCACTGCGGCGAGAGCGGTTGGTTACCTATCCAAGTCTCGGTCGAGAAGGATTTCTGAATCCTTATTGGTCGAGGTCATCTCATTAGCCTTCTCGGCGAAGTGAGGTGTTACAGTTATTACATTCGGCACATTGAAAGCCGAATTCGATTCGCGAACTTTGTAAGAATAGCAACCTTGTCTTCAGGTTCGAGAGCCCAAGAGGCCGAGACGTGTTCCTTTCTCGGCTGCAATCGCAAGACGCAGAAGTCAGCCGCGCACCCAACGCAACATCAACAAATTTACTCCTCGGCCGAGCTCGGCCGACGAGTTGGCACGCCCGCATTCACCGAAGGACGTAGTTAGCTTATTAATTACTCGGCCTGCGCGCCACGTAGGCTTTGTAATTTTTAGGGTCAACATTTTGGCACGCCCAGTGGGACACAGTGCTAAAACTACGAAGTTCACATGATCTATCTCGATCAGGCTTCACGGGATGAGTGTTATCGCCTATTAAAGAAGCAAAAACAACTCCTTGAAAGATTGAGAAGAATTCCTAAAAAGCAAGAGGCCGGGGGGCAAATTTCCACTCCGGCCACAATCAACATTCGGCCTAAGAAAATTGTCGAGACGGCCGAAGAAGAACAAAGGCCACCTATTTTTTCGGTCGACACTGAAAGTGTGGTAGGCCTAGAAGAAAAAGTTCAAATTTCCGAGCCACAAATTGAGTCAGAAAATGATTCGTCAGAGGAGTGCTCCAATGACGAACAAGACCAATACACGGCTTCAGACCATAAAACCACATCAATTGATATGGTAATTGGAGACATGGTCTTAGACGCCGAGACTACTCCGATTGATATGATTATTGGCGATAAAGCTGATATGGAGAAATCCTGTTCGGCTAAGCTATTTCAATTAAAAGCTGAAATTATGCCTGGGGGGCATAATAATTGTTCCACCCATTTGGCGGCCGAAAATGAAAAATATTTCACCAAGTCAGAAATATTTGGAGATGATCTTTTATTCGGTTTTGGAAAATGTCAAAGTGAAAATTTTGATGTAAAAAGATCTCGGCTTGGAATAAAGCATCGGTGGCCTCCTCCTGACTATGTTTCGGCCACTTTTCTTTTCGTTTGCTAAAAAATAACTATATATAATAAATTATTTTCTTAACCATTCGGCCCCTTGACCGATACTTAAGAAAATAAGAGGGGCAACAAGTGGTGTGCTCGGCAAAATTTTGGTCATTTTGTTTTTAGCCGAGCTCGACAAACAAGCCGACCTGAGAAGAGTTTTTTTTTTCGCTGCTATCAATGGTACCATGCCTATGGTCAAAGTGTGGGGACAAGTTTCAAAATCATTTAATCAGGAAGATGCTAGGGTCAAAGTTTGGCCGAATAAGTCATGGTTGCTGTTTTGAGGTTATATATATATATACATATGTATATAGTCATGATTGCTGACAATGGGTTTGATATGCATATATATGTAGGCAGGCCGAGCTGCCAAGAAAAGACTCTTCTCGACCTCGGCCAAATTTATCCTCGACCCCAATTCCAATTCTTCTCGACCCTGGTTCATAACTGTTTATCTTCGGCCATGAGTTGTTCTTTGGTCGAAATGAGCCGTGAGTAAACAGCAGCAAGGGATGACGGTCAAAAGTACATCTGATTAGGCTGGAGATACATAATTTCCTTAATCATTCGGCTTACGAGCCGAAGTTCAAGGAAACTGGGGGGCAATGTTTGGGCCCAAAATGACAATTTGGGCCGAGTGTAGAATCATTCTCGGCCCGGGAGGCCTTGCGACAAGAAGACCATGGATCGTTCAGCTCGTGGGCTTCCAAACCGAGGTCGGTTAGGTCAAAACGCAATGACAAGTCGAGTCCTAGTACAATAGGGAGTCTCGGCAGGATTAACAACCCAGAGGCGGATACGGCTCGGTTAAGGACTAGGTTCACAATCCTAGTCAAGATAGGACTGGTCGAGTTGGTGTTGATCCGGAGAAGAAAATCTAGTTCGAGTAGGATTTTAACTCAAGGTCTAGTGCTATAAATAAGGGAAGCTGTGCGTCAGTAAAAGGGACCTCCAATTCAACACACAACTGCCCTGCGCAAACCCTCTCAACAACTTGAGACTTTTTTATTTTCTCTTTTCGCTGACACATCTTCCGTTGGCATCAACAGCACTGTGGAAGCAACCGGTGATATCTTAAGTCGGCATAGATAGCTCTGTCACCGTAGAATCAGCCGATCTCGCAGTATCTTCCGTTGGCATCAACAGCACTGCGGCGAGAGCGGTTGGTTACCTATCCAAGTCTCGGTCGAGAAGGATTTCTGAATCCTTATTGGTCGAGGTCATTTCATTAGCCTTCTCGGCGAAGTGAGGTGTTACAGTTATTACATTCGGCACATTGAAAGCCGAATTCGATTCGCGAACTTTGTAAGAATAGCAGCCTTGTCTTCAGGTTCGAGAGCCCAAGAGGCCGAGACGTGTTCCTTTCTCGGCCGCAATCGCAAGACGCAGAAGTCAGCCGCGCACCCAACGCAACATCAACAAATTTACTCCTCGGCCGAGCTCGGCCGACAAGTTGGCACGCCCGCATTCACCGAAGGATGTAGTTAGCTTATTAATTACTCGGCCTGCGCGCCATGTAGGCTTTGTAATTTTTAGGGTCAACAGATGCCCATTAAGTAATTTTTAGGAAATTCTCATGCTTAAATTTTCAAATTTTTTCTTTGAATAGAAAATATAAATTATGATAGAGCATGAAATGTTTTGTCCTGAATAAAGCTGTAATGTAAGGGAAGTAGCATATGTATATATAGATAGCTATAGTTATATTTAGATCTGAACATGTTTATTAATCAAAATTGACCTTTTTACTTGTACACTTCAATCATATTCTACTTCTACAAATTCTACTAAAAAAATAGGTAAAAATATCTCTTCTCTGCGTTTTTTTTTTTTAAACAATGAACCAATGAATCCACAAAAAAGTTTAGTACAATTTGATTATTGTGTCTTTGTCCACTATCTCGTTGAACAGATCAAATCCGGAATCCATTTATGGTATCCAATTGGATTGGATTGGAGTATGGAATATCATAATATAATAATGGCTTTTCATTTTGATATTCTATACAAAATTTCTTAAGTCTAAGTAGAATTTATCAATTTCTTTCTATTTGTTGCAAATTTCAATTTCAGTAAAAACATTATGATTATTCCTCCGTGTTGGAAAATTTTAGTATTTGGGTTTTGCTTGTTAGTTTAGGAATTGGGCCTAACCCATCCGAGTTAGGGTTTCGTAGGTTTTGCTATCTATAAATATAGCTTGTAGTTTAGCATGAATAACAATGTAGCCTCTTAGGGTTTTGTAGCCGTTCTGGCATTCTCGTTTGTTTAATAATATTTTTATTATTTTGTAATCTTGTTCGTTGCGCACTCTGATATTCAACTTGGTATCAGAGCAGGCTTGATCCTTTGGGATTTAATCTGCTCATGATGGGTGTCAATTTGTTTGAATTAGTTTTGTTTGTCTATTTGCTGGTTATCAGTTTGATGTCAATTTGTTCATAGATTGTCGTCTTCCGCTATGTTTTTTTCCAGTTTAGATTCGTTGCTCATATTATTCGTCGTTTGTTCTTGTCCCGTACTTCTACATCTAATCCGCATCTCGTACCGTTCTGCACCAGATCGACCACCCTTACGATTTTTTACGAAGCCCAGACCTGAGAATCGCTTGGATCGACTTCGTCTTTGCCTTGCACAACCACCATCTGAATCCCTGCACAAATCTGACCGTTTGCAGTTGCATCGCAAATAAGTTTGTATGCATGGAAGAAGGACGCACAGAAGGAAGAAGGCAAAGTAAAAAAAGGAAAAAAAATTTGGCTGTTTGTTTGAGGCCCACACGGGCAAAGAAAAAAAATGGTTGTTTTGAGGTTTTCGGGCCCATGTATTGTTGCTATTGTTCTAGGGGAAGATTGGTTCAATGCAAGAAAAAAAATTATGTTTGTTAAAGGAAAGCATTCGAAAAAGTCCCAGGGGAGAAAAAAATAAAAAATAAAAAATTAGAAAATAAAAAACGTTGGCTTTTTGTTTGAAGGCTCACACAAGTTGTTGGTGTTGTTCATTTGTTGGTACAATTGAGATATGGAAATCTTGTTCGTTTAGTGACGGGTTCTTTCCATACTCTCAACTCTAACTAGTTGGAACCAGAATCAGTTTGCCAGTTTGCAATCAAGAATCAAGTCAAGTCAAGTTTGCATGACTGCCAGTCCGCCTAACGGAGCCAGTACACATCTGCTTATTTGCAAACCCATGTCTTATACCACCATGAGTTTGACAGGGGTGTTGGAAAATATTAGTATTTAGGTTTATTTTAATATTTGGGTTTTGCTTGTAAGTTTAGGATTGGGCCTACCCCATCCAAGTTAGGGTTTCTTAGGTTTTGCTCTCTGTAAATATAGCTTGAAGTTTAGCATGAATAATAAGCTAGTCACAATGTAGCCTCTTAGGGTTTTGTAGCCGTTCCGGCATTCTCGTTTGTTTAATAATATTCTTATTATTTTGTAATCTTGTTCGTTGCGCACTCTGATATTCAACTCTCCGTTCATACATTCCATATATTATATTGAGTTGGGTAAAATTTCATGTGATTCAGTAAACAGAATATAAATTCCATCATTGCTAGATCGATCCATATGATTCGATGAAGAATGAGCAAATAATGGGGTTTTTGTCTTTAAACGTGAAATAATAAATAAATAAATACTTGGGGGTGGAAATGAGGTAGTATCTACGATACTTGAATTTAATCAGATACAATTCGAAGGGTTGATTCCTACGTAATACACCTTACTTTTGATTTGATCAAAAGAGTTTTACCAATTCCAATAAAATTAACTTTTAAATTTTGTCGAATTGGATCCTTTAGATTTATATATATATATATATATATATATATCTAAAATATACTTACGAAGTTGTTCCAATGTATTGATCGATACTAACCTAGATTCTTGTCCTTGAGAAATTAATCAATACGTTCTACTCGAGCTCCATTGTATACTGTTTACATGGCAACACTCTCAAAAATGAGGGTTCCACTGGAACAAAACAAATGATGTCAAGCCAAGAACATTTTTGTTCCTATATAATATAAAAAGTGGTGGATGTAAGAATCCACAGCTGATCATGTCCTTCAAGTCGCATGTTGCTTTCTGCCACATCGTTTTAAATGAAGTTTTACCATAACATTCCTTCAGTTTGGAACCAACATGTAATTGATTCAATTATAGAATCGTGAATAATCGGTCAATACATAATAATCTATACTTTTTTTCTTCAATATGAAGAATGGATAATGTATGACGAAGTCTCAACAAGAATTCAATCAATTTAACCCCATTGTTTATAAAAAAAAATAATTAATTATAACTAACATAACATGAATAAATAAATAAACAAGTTATTTTGAATCTCTATCTTCAAGTAACGTGATAGGATAAATTCAACAATTTCACACTTCTTAGAGTACCAAGAACTCATTAGAAATCATTAGAAAATTAGGGCTTGTTTGGATGTGCTTATAGAATGATTGAAAATGCTTTTAGAGAAAATGTTTTTCGGTTTCAAAAGCACTTGAAGTGTTTTCTGCAAGAAGCACCAGTTATGTACTTCTTCTAGGAAGCACTTTAAGTGCTTTTCCATAATTTACTTGCATTTTAACTAAAGATTGGTTCAAAAAACATTTTAACCAAAAGCGCTTTCAGTTATTTTAAAAGCACATCCAAACGAGCTCTTAATTGATTGAATAGTTTCCTACCCTATCATTATTTGCATACAGTTTTACAGTAAGTACCATTTGCTTTTTATCATCATTAAGAGAAAGATAAATCTATATTGGATTGAACTATCAATGTTTAATAATAAAAAAATGACTGATGTAAGAAAAGATTGAAGATTTAGGTTGTTATTTTTTCATATTTCATATTATAAAATCAATAATATTTAACAAATCAAAATTTCGTTTCATATGAGTGTTATTTGAACTCGATTAAATTTGTGAAAAAATATGATTAATAATAATTAAAAAGAAAAAGAAATATGAATCAGATTCTATAACAATATTATACTCTTAAACGGAAGACTGGTCAAAAAGACAATCTTTATTTTGATATATTTTATTATGATATAGATATATATTTTAATTTTTATTATAGATTAATAAAACGATCGTGGGTCAGGTATGTTCTGGGACAGAAGGATTTGAACCCTTGAATAGCGGGACCAAAACTCGTTGTCTTACCACTTGGCCACGCCCCATTTCTAGTTAAGCCGTATTCAACTACCAACTTGTTTCTAGAGTTTGTTTACATATATATGATCAACCATATGAAGAGTGATTTTGATCAAATTTTCCTAATCTGCTACCTAATTGGGATGTGCAACTTCGGTTCCAAATTAAGAGTCAATAACATGCAATAAAACGTTAAAGGATCATAGAAAATATACGGCAGGATGTTTGCATAACACTCTTCATTCATTCACCTGTCTCTACTAAGATTAAGCATGATGTGTAATATAACCTTGATCAAATAATCTGCAGGCAATTCTAATTGTGATTGAGTATTAAACAAATTCAATGAATGAAACAAGAAGCAGATTGATGAAACATAAACAATTTTGATCGAAAACACGAAAGTCTGTGAATCGAACATGAAGTAAATCGAGGAGGAAGCTCCTCTCTTATTTTTATTTCTTTCATGTATTTTTTTTTTTTATTCTCTTTGATGTTTTTTTATTCTCAAGAGAACTATTAATAACACTTTAAAATTTTCATTTTTCATTGCTCACAAATGTATTTTTCTTTCTAAATATAAAAAGTTAAATGCAAAATGAGACTTTTTAGAGTGCAAATAATTCTCTTTCTTAATCTTTAATTTTATTTGGAAAACAATAATGCTTTAGCAATACAACTTGAAAAAAAATTAGAGGTTTCTTCCACTCAATTGCCAGTGATACGAAAACTAGAGTAAAATTGTCGCCTAATATGAGTAAACCTTAAGTAGTAACACTAGTATTATGCCTTGACTTGCATCTTACCACATGCACAACATGACAAGTGTTGAAGGATTTTGTCACGAGATGCCTCAAAATAATAGATATAGAACCACTTAATATTTGATTTTATCAATTGTTTGATGTACAATTCTTATATTCTTCAAGGGGTGTGCTATCCACACACCCTATTTTACTTCTCACACACCCCTTGATAATTTATGTCCATTAGATCTTATTCAATTCATCCAATCCGACGGCCGAAAATTAAAAAGGTGTGTGAGAAGTAAAATGGGGTGTGTGAATATCACACCCCATTCTTCAATAGTTGAAGTTGATTTGCACTGTGGATTTTAATTGGAGTCGGTTTTTAACCTCCAACACACCTCTTTATTCTTGGTCATTGAATTGAATAAAAGAAATAAAAACAATGGATATGATTAAACAAAGGTGAGTGAGATTATCGTTTTCCATTTTAATATAGTGGCAATGGTGGTAGTGATGGAGGTTGTGGCAAGGGTGATGCTGATGGTAGGAACGGTTGAGGGTGGTGGAAACAATGAGGGTAAGGATACTTAGGGTGCGTTTGATTGCCCTCTTTAGCTCTCACTGGACTGGACCGGATTACCTTTTAGTCTAATTCTGTGTTTGTTTACGGAAGGGCCTAACTTTAATGGGACTTGCCCCGACTAAGTTGGACTAAACACTTCGCTAAAGGGGTTTAGCGAGACCCCTCGAAATCGAGCGGACTGCTAAGACCTTAGCTTCCCCCTCCCGCTTCACACATCCATCTACTTCGTCCTCGCTTCCCAGAACCATCTTCAAGACCAGATTCGGCAAAACCGAAACAAAATAGAAGAAAAATATGCAAACGTTCTATTTTCAAAACCACATCCAACACCCAAAATCTCATAAAACCTAAAAAAAAATCTGAAAGTGAGATGAGCTTGAAATTTTCAATCACACATTGAGAAAACCATAAACCCAAAAAATCTGCATTGAAATTTTCAATCACAGCACCCAGAAAACCAAAAACTCAGAAAACCCAAACCAGATCCAACCCCCATCTTCTACCTTCAGGCCAATCGCACATGCAACGCGCTCCCAACTCCTAAATTTTCAATCTCTTTCTTGCTTTGTGGTTTGATTGTGAAGATTTGCAGTCGATTATGAAGTTGGGAGATGAACAGCTTATGGGTTTAATTTTGATGTTAATTTCTTTCATCAAAAGAGGGAAATGAATAGAGAACAAAGGAAGAAAATAGGGAGATGAACGGAGAACAAAAGAAAAAGACGGAGATGAAGAGGGAGAGAGACGAAGAATAAAAAGGGAGAGGGACGAAGAAAAATTTGAAAGAAAACAGAGGGAGAGGAGCGGAGAAGGAAGAAAGATGGGTTGAACCAGGAAGGTTTCTAGAATGAATGAGAAAATAGATAGAAGTAATAATAAAATATTATAAAATATTTATTAAATAATGTAAAATATTAATAAATATGAATTAAATAATATAATATTAGAATTTGTTATTAGTCTGTTCCTTAGTCCTGACACTGCACCAAACATTTCACTAAACTAGTCCAGCTTAGTTTAGTCTAAGCCAGTCCAGCTTAGTCCCTGCAGCTAGTCCAGTCCGAGACAGTCCGATACAACAAACGCCCCCTTAGTAAGTGATGGGCACAAGCAATTAAAATAGTCGGTGGTGGAAATTATGTTGTGAGGGACTATCACAGAGACGGTGATGAGCCGGGCAGTTGGAAGGGGCGGTGGTGGTAATGGCGATGTTGGTGAGGTGTGAAGGGGGCAGAGACGGTGGTGAGGGTGATTTTAAAACACAAATCTCTCAACATTATTTTCTATCAAGTAGGAGGTTGGAGAGATGAAAAAATCAACGGGTGTGGAAGGATGAATATAACCTAGCAAAATAAGGCTGACCATAAACAAATTTATGTGCATACAACACGAATATCCGCTGCTGCATATATAAAACTCCAAATAACAAACATAAAAGTGCATCGTCTCCCGAATCTCACTCGAGGCAATCAAGGGTGCGAAGGAGGAACAGGAAAAGAAAAGAAAAAAAAATTACAGATTAAAAGTTGATACTGCACTCCACAACATCATACAACAGCCAATACTAAATCCACAACCTGAGATGCACCGGAAGTCGATGATACCCCCAGCTTTCAGCATGTAAGGCAGGGAGTTACAAATCACTGCAACAGCGGAAACAAAACTCACATCATGAACAAGCCTAATCCGACATCAAACAACAAAGATGCATTTAAAATGAGCGATAACTACCTGCTGTTGCTGTTGGTATGCACCAGGCTGCTGGTAGTTTCCGTATCCAGCAGCGTAGCCTCCATAATACATGGCAGGATCTTGAGCTGGAGGAGGTGCGTACGAATATGCATCATATCCTTGCGGATATCCATAAAATCCAGCACCACCAGCGCCGTTCCACTGAGCCTGATCTGGCTGGTTCTGAATCAATTCAATCAACCAACAGACATGGTTAAAATGAAGTATGTAGAACAATAAAGTAAGAAAATAAAAACAATATGGTCGCCAAATAAAAACCTGTTTGCTTGTAGGACTGCGGCCCCATGAAAGCCGAATACTTTGTCCTCCCAATTGTGTTCCATTCAACGATCCCAATGCTTGCTCCGCACAAGATCTGAATTAGAGTACATGCAGAGGACAAACACTCATATGATAAATACTTTATAAGAAGGAAAGGAAGAGCAAGAGCACCAAGGAAACTTATATCAAGAATACCAGGAACGATGAGCTGTTACCTGTTCGCAAATTGAACGAAACCACAACGCTTGCCTACTGGTATCTTCACATGAACAAGCTCACCAAACTGACTAAAAACTTGCCTCAACATGTCATCATTCACACTGGGATCCAGACCCCCAACAAATATCTGCACTCAAAAGTTTCAGGAGTTACTATCATGCCACAAGAAATGTACAATGCCAACATTAGAAAAAACTACGCACTGTTGTATTATTTGGATCAGCTTCGCCTGGATTTCCTTGAGTACTTGGGTAGGAAGCTGCAAATATAAACACATAAGCACTAATTTATCTGATAAAATTGGAAGCACAGATAAAGTTTTTTGCAGAAGAAATCCTTATCAGCCTGGTACGCATTGAAGAACTGATAGTACAGTTTACACCATGCTATTATGGTTCCACAACTCACAATCTCAAAATGAATCAATTGGTCAAATTAACATGTCAAATTGAACTTTGTGTGCAAAACGACTTCCATGCAAATTATATATACATTAATACACATACATTAATACACTCATTTGTCTAAAGGTCTATCTCCTCCAACTTCAAACTGGCAGTGTTGAATGAAGCATTCCATATAACTGTTATGGTTAGCATATTACACGATGCACTGACCAACTGACAATAACCAACATTGTCTCCATTACTTAACAAACACCTCCCAACACTACCAATTTGATTTTCTAACAAAGGATTTGTCTTTTAACAAGAAACCATGGCCATCATAATTATCAAGAGGTCAAGGAAGAAAGGCAATTCAACCATAATCAAACATAATAAATTACATAAGCAGACATTTAAAAACTGAAGAAAACAACAAATCTAAACACGCAATTAAACAGAGTTCTCAAAATCCATACAATGAGTTAGACATATCACATAGACTCCACCCCAGAAAGGTCTAAATGAAAAAGTACTTCATAAACCTATTCCTGATACAATATTGGGATGCCCACTTTACCACAAATTACAAAGTGGCACTACTACCTAAATCACAGCGAAGAAAGGAAGATGATAAGATGCAAGCTTATAAAAAATTTAAAAATTCCTGCTACTGACGCCCCAAAAGTAGGCCATTATGGACTCCTCCCTAGTGAAAAAATGTAAGGGAGGGGGGGAGTGCAGTGTCTTTTCTGGAATGCTAATAACAATTCCCAAATTTAATGGTGATTTCATTAAACATGTGAACTAGTCCATTGGCCTCAACTAAAAGTTCAAGCATTTCATGCAGATTTATAATCTGACTTAAGATGAGGGCTGAAATTTGGGAGCACATTCTACCCTATCAAATATAGAGAACATTGTGGAACCGATCCACAAAGAAAAAACACACTGGTTCTTCAACACAAGCGAAGTATTAAAAGAAGGATATATAAACTTCAGAAACGGAGTAAACGTAAACCTGACTGGCAAATGGAATAAATGTAAACCCGACTGGAAATAGGAACAAAGTACACCAGACTGGTAAATGGAATAAATGTAAGCTGACTGGTAAATGGATTAAATGTAAAGCTGACTGGTAAATGGATTAAATGTAAAGCTGACTGGTAATGGAATAAATGTAAAGTTGACTGGAAAGGTAATTCTTGAGTAGCATAAAATGCCACGAGAAAAGAAGTAAAAAGCTTCTGACATAAACAAAATAACTGACCTAAAATGAGGCCACGCACTAATGTGGAATCATTTCATCTGAAATCAGTTCCAGGCCCCCGAAAATGAGAGCCTCTCGGTGTCCTGCTTTAAGACAACATGAATTTCACATAAGTTTTTGCATGTTTTAACATAATTAAATGCGCCCAAGTTTACAAAGGAAAGTACTCGAAGGAAATGACTAAGTCCCGCCAATCTTCAACTGAATAATACGGCAAATTTAGAACACTTGTGAGAACGTCACCTCGAAAATGGAAATTAAAAGCCCTAGTACTACTCACCAAACCATAGTTAACATAAGGTGCAAGATATTCATAAAGTACAAGAGTAGAACAAACATCTAAGAAAATAATTAACTACATTGAAGCCTTTCATACAGCTGCAGAATGTGGGTATTACCACAAACCATAATGCAACACTAACTAGAATACATACCTTTCTGATTTTGCTGTCCACCACTGGCTGGTTTTTTAGTAGCCGCAGGCCCAATCCTCATCGGTCTGGTAGAGCAAAACTGGCCATTCATCTCAGTCATGGCTCGCAATTGCTCACCTTCATCAGCAAACCTAACAAAACCATATCCCTTGGATCGCGCTGTGGTCCTATCAGTTACAACCTTTGCACCCTTGACAGAGTGGTAATTTTGTCTAAATGTTTCTTGAAGCATATAATCAGTCACATCAGCAGCCAAATCCCCAACAAAGACGGTAAAATCTGGACCATCATCCTGTCGTCTCTCGCCAGCACCTAGGGTTGCCCAATTCAGTCTGAAATTCTGCTCCGTGTTAGGCATAAGAGTGCCATTGTATGTCTGCAAGATCTGCTCAGCCACAGCACGAGACCTAAACTCGATAAAACCATAACCTTCTGGCAGACCCGTAAGCTTGTTGCGGATAACCTTTGCGTTCACAGCCTACAAACAACTCAAGAAACAAAAATGAATACAACACAATGGGATCCACAAACCCTAGACGTAATGGGATCAACAAGGTACTGTAGACATCGAAATTTCTGAATTTTCAGTGTTCACAGGTACAAGTACCAAAATAAAATAGCAAATATCAATTGGGATTTCAAACCCTACACGTAATTTTTGGTCGAAAACTCTAAACCAACTATAGTTTTGATGTTTATATTGTAGTAGTTTTCTCAAACAGAATTTTCGGCTGAAAAATCATCGAAAGTTTGGTTTTTTATTTTGAATCACATCTAGAAACAAACCCTAAATTCCAAATTTGAAGTAGAACTTCAATAAAAAAACCAATCAGCGGACAGTAATCTTAAAAAAAAAAAACCCATAAATTGAAACCCTAGATGTACCTACACAAAGCAATACAAATAATCATATGCGTGCGCCAGTATATACCTCTCCGGTGGGACCAAAGCAGCTGAGGATATAAGCCTCGTCCATCCACTGCAGCAAGTCACCGATCCAGAGGGAGCGGATCTCATCGGAGCCAGGATTCTGTGTGGTCGCGTACTGCTGAGGCGCCTGCTGGCTCCACCCAGCCTGAGCCGGAGGGGCTTGGCCCTGTTGCTGTGGCGGCATCATCATCCACTGCTGCGGCGGCTGCTGCTGGTACTGCTGCTGCGGATCCGACGGAACCTGTTGTGGGTGCACTCCTCCTGATGGTTGTTGCATCATGGTGAAGATAAAGGCGGGTGTTTGGGTACGGGGATGAGGGTGTCCTCGTGGAGGAGGAGGGAGGACTGCGGCGCGGTTTGGGAACACCGATAACTTTAATCCCGGATTGGATTTTGAGAGAGGGAGATATTTTCGTGGTAGGGATTGTTTATATAGACGGAAGGTTAAGGAGTGACACGTGGCGACCTAGTATTGGTTGAACTGTGAGAGATTGTTGACTATTCGGCCGATGGGCCGGTCCTGGGCCTGACCCTGACCCTGACCCTGACCCTGACCCAAACCCTAATTTTTCTTAAACCTTGAATTCCCCAAAATCAAGGTACGCATTCAAAGTGATTTTCTGTTTGGTTGGTTGATTTGTAAAGTAACTATTGTTTAGTTTTCTGTTTGGTTGCCAAGAAAGTTTGTAAAGTAATTTTCTTTGCTGTGTTTAATTTGAACTGCAGCTATGGTGGTGGATGACGAATTCGATACCAAATCAGATTATCCATTGTGTGGTTTTCCCAAGCCCTCTCTCCCCTTAATGTAAAAATACATCGATGTACTAAAAAAAAAAATTATGTTATCATGCTACATAAGAGTTTATCAAGTTGTTGAAAGGTGATTCCGGTGGTGATTTGCTCTGTTATTATGTGAAGAATTCGGGTAAGTGCTCGGCGCTTGTCTAATTCCACATCACGCAAATTCTTTCGAAACTCAAATTCCCAATTCACATAATGTTCAACAAGACTAGGCATAGTAGAAATACTCTTGTTATGAAATCTGTTTATACCATATTTGACCAATCCCGAAACTACTGATCACCGATCAACGTTATACCGTCAAGGACCTAGAAGAGTTTCCCTCCAACCATGAGGCCAATCACAGCGCGACACGTGTCGACATCAGAAGCCAATCATAGTGCGACACGTGTCAACATCAGAAGTCAATCACAACACGACACGTGTCAATGTCAGAATGAAACTAGAAATTCTCTTCTATAAATAGAGATCATTCTCTCACAATATTTCCTAATGTCATTTGTACTAAATCATTCACTTGTACTCACTAAATGAGAGCTTGAACCTATGTACTTGTGTAAACCCATTAATGAGAACTCCTCTACTTCGTGGACGTAGCCAATCTGGGTGAACCACATACATCTTGTGTTTGCTTCCCTGTCTCTATCCATTTACATACTTATCCACACTAGTGACCAGAGCAATCTAGCGAAGGTCACAAACTTAACATTTTCTGTTGTACCAAAGTCCTCACTAATTTTGTGCATCAACATTTGGCGCCGTCTGTGGGAACGACACTTATTCCCACTCTCTTCAGCTTTGCCAAGCTGGTTTCCACAATTCGTACACTCTCTTTTAACCAGGCATCATTCTCCAACATGGGGAGCGAAGGAAACCACAACACATAGAATGACACCCCTCTTGCACCTAGTGCGAAGCAACGAAAGAAGGAAGGAAAAATGGTTACTCTTCAAGTTAAAGTCGATGAGCTAGAAGCTCAGAACAACAAGATAGCAATGAAGAATGAGGTCATCCAGGAGCAGTATGAGAAGCTCTTTGAGACACTCCACGAAACTAGGCGTACTCAAACACGCGAGCTCGTTGCCCCTGTGGACATTAACCATCATCTGGGTACCCTCAACACGGAGGGTCACCTTCATTCGACATGGGTATCCCTGATGAGGAGCGAGCTAATCATCAAAACATTGATCAACATGAGACTTCTCTCAACCCAGATGCTTCGACCCAAAGCAAGAGAAGTGGAGGAAGACACCTCCTTGCAGAAGGGTTGGAAGGATCGAAAGCCGTTTATCGTGACTGCCGAGACTTCCTAAAGCAACGTCGAGAGAATCCCCTCCACATATGCTCGAAGATCAATGACCCAAGGGTTTCTGAAAGACTCAGTCCCCTCCCACGACCCAGGCCAGCTGCCAATCTAGGGAATGAACAACAGGTCCCAAAGGAACATGAAGGTACAGGGGACTCTGAGGTATTCCGACAGACTCGCCCTAGAAGTCAGTATGGCGAGTCCACGAAAAAACCACACGCCCTTGCTCAAACTTTCTTGCTTCCAAGAGGCGATGGAGACTTACGAAAGAAAATTCCAGTGGTACATGACTCCACTCAGGACCCCCTTGTCCTACAGCTCCTTGAAGAAGTAAACAAGTTGAAGGCCGAACGTCAGGCCGAGATACCTGACTGGAACCAACCCAGGCATGGCCCTCTCACAAGGAGGATCCTCGACACCCCCTTCAAGCAAAGACAAAACAAAAGTTTGGTTTACAACTCTATACTGGAAGGGATGACCCAATTGAACACCTTAACCTCTTTGAGTCCACCATGGCATATCAGATGAACACCAACGAAGAACGATGTCTTTTCTTCCCCTCCACTCTCTTTGGCGGAGCTCTAAACTGGTATTGTCGTCTTCCACCTGAGACAGTAGACTCATTTGAGGAATTGAGGAAACTATTTGTCTCTCAACACATCTTCCAGACCGATCACTTGCATTCTGCAGATGACTTGTACACTATTCGCCAGAAGCCGGACAAGTCACAACGAGAGTATGCCGGTAGCTTCAGCCATGAGTATTCTCGCTACGCTGAGGCAGATGACAAGACCGCCCTCAAGGCCTTCACGGCAGGCCTACATGATTGTTTCTTCAAGTACATGATCAATTCCAACACTTGGAAGACTTACTCTGAGGTGATGACACATGCTTACAACCACGCCTCCGCCGAAGCAAGGACATACCAAGGGAACCCCCATATGGTTAACCCTTATCAACAAATGGGAAATGGAAGTCAAGTTCTACCAAGTGATGAGATATTGGCCATTCAGACACCCATTGTATCATCTCCTGCCTCATTTAGCTACTCGCTAAGTCACTAAACGTATATGTTTCTTGGTAAGAGGAAGGATTTTTACTCTCAGCAAACCCATTACAACAAGAGGGATAAAAGTTCGTATCAAGACAACCAGGGGTGAACGTATCGTCGACTATTATGACTATGGGGCCAAGCCTCACTCTTTCAAAGTGAAGGACTATGTACTGAAATAAATGCTATTATAAGAAGGCATACACATTATAAATGTTCTGACTCTCAACCGCTTGAGATCTTTTGTCACACAAGTCATTCGGCAAATATTTAAAAAAGAAGGAATTCAGACAACTTCTTCTGAGTCTTTTGTGTTCCTAGCACTGGAACACTTGGTCTACGCTGACCTACCCTTATACTCCAACTCAAAGCTTCAACATGCGTACTTTGACACAAAGTATGTGATACTAAGTGTTACAACCAACATGGTTCACATATCAAAAGCATGGATCCCTTCATGCATAGTAAAACATTCATAAGCATCACTCATATCAATCAACATAAACATTATACATTCTAACACATTTATACATAAACATCATACATTCCAACACATTCATACATAAACATCATACATTCCAACACATCCATACATAAGCCAATTGTGCTTCGAAAGGGTTCAACATACTTTGTGTCTTCGACACTTGCTACAATGTGCCTCAACACCTTGCCCTTATTCTCACCAACCAGGTGATGAAATGTGAAGAAGGAACTCATCTTCATGCCACCAACCAGGTGATCAAATGTACAACCCGTACTCTAATATCATTTGGCAACTTGCCACTCATGCCACCAACCAGGTGAACAAGGAACTCATCTTCATGCCACCAACCAGGTGATGAAATGTACAACCCGTACTCTAATATCATTTGGCAACTTGCCACTCATACCACTAACCAGGTGAAGAAGGAACTCATCTTCATGCCACCAACTAGGTGATGAAATGTACAACCAGTACTCTAATATCATTTGGCAACTTGCCACCCATGCCACCAACCAGGTGAAGAAGGAACTCACCTTCATGCAACCAACCAGGTGATGAAATGTACAACCCGTACTCTTCTTCATGCCACCAACCAGGTGATGAAATGTACAACTCGTACTCTAATATCATTTGGCAACTTGTCATTCATGCCACCAACCAGGTGAAGAAGGAACTCATCCTCGTGCCACCAACCAGGTGATGAAATGTGATGAAAGGTGATGAAAGAACTCACTTGCGTACCACCAACCAAGTGATGAAAGCAATTCACCATTCATTCCACCTACCAGAAGACGAGTGGTACAACTTGTACATGTGAACTCCTAGCATTCACAAATAATCAAAAACCCTCAAGCTTGACAACTCAACTAGGGGAGCACTTATGCCCATCAAGAGTTATAGTTACCAACAAAGTCTTATTGCAAGCCAACAACAACTTCAGTGCATGGCATACGAAGATCAAGCTATTCAGTCCTCTTGCATCTGCTTCAGACATTTCCACTCTGTAACAATGCAAACACTACAACTCGTAGAAAGCTTCACACTCTTGATCAAGACAGTGTGAAGCAAAACCAATTTATGGTGCCAACAAGAGCTTCATCAAAGGAGTTCAACCACAATTCTCAAAATCTTCACACACTCTTGATCAAGACAGTGTGAAGCAAAACCAATTTATAGTGCCAACAAGAGCTTCATTAATGAAGCACAACCACAATTCTCAAAAGCTTCACACGCTCTTAATCAAGACAATGTGAAGTAAAACCAATTTATGGTGCCAACAAGAGCTTCATTAATGGAGGGCAACCATAATTCTCAAAAGCTTCACACACTCTTGATCAAGACAGTGTGAAGCAAAACCAATTTATGGTGCCAACAAAAACTTCATCAAAGGAGTTCAACCACAATTCTCAAAAGCTTCACACACTCTTGATCAAGACAGTGTGAAGCAAAACCAATTTATGGTGCCAACAAGAGCTTCATCAATGGAGGGCAACCACAATTTTCAAAAGCTTCACACACTCTTGATCAAGACAGTGTGAAGCAAAACCAATTTATGGTGCCAACAAAAGCTTCATCAAAGGAGTTCAACCACAATTCTCAAAAGCTTCACACACTCTTGATCAAGACAGTGTGAAGCAAAACCAATTTATGGGCCAACAAGAGCTTCATTAATGGAGGGCAACCACAATTCTCAAAAGTTTCACACACTCTTGATCAAGACAGTGTGAAGCAAAACCAATTTATGGTGCCAACAAAAGCTTCATCAAAGGAGTTCAACTACAAATTCTCAAAAGCTTCACACTATCTTGATCAAGATAGTGTGAAGCAAAATCAATTCATGGTACCCAACAAAAGCTTCAACTCCAAAGCTTCACCTACAAAGCTTCAACTCTAAAGCTTCACTAACAAATGCTTCATCAATGGAGGACAACTACAAATTCTCAAAAGCTTCACACTATCTTGATCAAGATAGTGTGAAGCAAAATCAATTCATGGTACCCAACAAAAGCTTCACCCATAAAAGCTTCACCAACAAAAGCTTCACCCATAAAAGCTTCACCAACAAAAGCTTCAACTCAAAAGCTTCACCAACAAAAGTTTCATCAATGGAGGACAATTACAAATTCTCAAAAGTTTCACACTATCTTGATCAAGATAGTGTGAAGCAAAATCAATTCATGGTAACCAACAAAAGCTTCAACTCCAAAGCTTCACCTACAAGAGCTTCACCCACAATAGCTTCACCTACAAAAGCTTCACTCATAAAAGCTTCACCCACAAAAGCTTCACCCACAAAAGCTTCACCCACCACAAAAGCTTCACCTACAAAGCTTTACCTACAAAGCTTCAACACAAAAGCTTCACCTACAAAAGCTTCACACTATTTTGATCAAGATAGTGTGAAGCAAAATCAATTCATGGTATCCAACAAAGCTTCAACCTCAAAGCTTCACCTACAAAGCTTCAACACCAAAGCTTTAAAATATATATATATATATATATATATATATATATATATTTCTTTTTTTTTTTGGAAATTCGAAAATTCAAAAATTAAAAAAAAAATGAAAAAAAAAATCGAAAAAAAATTGCTTAAGCCTCATCTTCTTTGGGCCTAACAACTTTCATAACACATATATATGAAGAAGGAGTTTTGGGCTACCACTTAGAAAGGAAATGCCTCATTTGTCAACTCCCTCGACCGGAGACTTTGGGGACTCCTACCATATGCTACTGCACCTTGATACTCGGAAGTTTCACGACCACTCAGTGACTTGGATTTTTCAAGTCTCCAAACGAGAAGTTTTCCTCACTCGGGAAATTAAGGGAGCACTACCTCAACCTACATGCTTCACTCACAAAGCTTCAACAAAAGGAAAAATTCAAATAACTTAGTGAAGAAGGCCTTGGTGTATTTAACACAATACGTTGAAATGAAGCAAAGCTTGTTTATTGATATCTCCGATAAGTTACAAATATGTACATATACATTAATCAAAGTAAACAAACAAGATGGAGCCTTCACAAAGGTTGCTCAAGAGAAGTCTCAGCAGTCGGCAGAGCCCTAGAAAGAGGATGCACCAGAGGGTGATTATTCGGAGCCTCAGTACTAGGCAGAACCCCAGAAGGAGGAGGCACCGAATGTTGATCATTTGGAGCTTCATTACGCGGTACAGGCCCAGAATACGAAGGCAATAAATGCCTTTGGAACAAACCTACAAACCTCTGATGATCAAGTAAAATCTGACCATCAGATTCTTGCAGCTGGTCGAGCTTCCTCTTCATGTTTGTAGCATAGTCATGTGCGAGCCTGTGCAACTGTTTATTCTCATGCTTGAGCCATCTGATCTCCTGTTTGAGACTCATCACTTCAGCCGCCAATGATTCAACTTGGTGGGTTCGAGCAAATAGGCGTTAGGGTTCACCTATGTCTTAAGGTTTAACTTATGTGATCTCTATTGGTTTAGCTTATCTGATCTCTATTGGTTTAGCTTATGTCAAATTTCGCTATGTCTTAAGGTTCACCTATGCCTTATAATTGGCAATATTTTCAGTGCAGCTGTGTACAACACTACATGGTGTTCACGAACAGCCGTTTTGTTATTATGTTCCATTCCACTTTTATCCTTTAATAGAAAATGCTAAAATCCTAACTCATTCCCATTCAATGACATCTTAAGTTGTTGTAGAAGCAAATGATCCAATAATTACATATTTAATCAGAACTCCATGAGTGTTTTTTTCAATGATTTGTTGATTTTGTGTGATTTCGGTTGGATGGCTATCATAAAGCGAATCCTCAATTTTGTTCATGTATATTGAGAGTAAATTAGAGAGCTAAAAGGTAGTAAAGTTTGAATATTTATGTTCAATGTTGTTTTGAGTTTGGATTAATTTTGTTTGTTTGATATTAGAAATTCAGTGATAGGGAATTGGCACTTTCCTCTGTTGTGAACAGCATTGAACTCATTTCTAATTTTCTGTTTGGTTTCCAAGAAAATCGAGGGAAAAAAGGATAGAAGATTAATGAATTCATTGAATTGAGTGCTAATTGAGTGCTTTAAGTCCATTTTTGGTTAAAGTTATTTTCTTTGCTTTCATTTCTGTTTTTTTTTCTTTTGGGTTTCCAGCACTTTGAGGATGGTAAAATAAATTATTTTGATTTTCGAAGTCTACTTTGTTTTTCAGCTTTAGTTCTTGGGAGAACCGAAAATGTGATTTCATGTATGGTGGTTGTATTTGTCTGTCATTTGAAAGCAATTGAAACAGAGACAGAGAAGGGAGAGGAAAAGGATTTGGTCCTCATTTAATTCTTCTTCTATTTCATAGATTCAAAATGTGTGTAGTATCTCATTTAATTGGTGAGATAATTTTCCCCAAATTTTCCCCAAATTGTATTCAATTTATGTTGCTTCATTTCATTTTCCATTTTAATTTGGAATTGGTTGATATGTTAGGTGGGTATCACATGTATAACCAGAACAATTTTGTGCTTGATTGGGGTCAAATTTTCCAGCTTTCTTAGCTATTTGGTCCCGTGTATTTGTAATCTGAATAATATGAATTAGGGTTTTCTGTTAGTGTCCAATTAGTGAAGAAAGGATGCTTCTTTTTGTTATCATGCATATACATCTGAAAAGCGGCTTAATTGAAGTGAGATTTCCATTTTTTGAGCTCAATTTCATTTCTTATAGACAATTTTTTTTCAAGATTTATGGGTTTCTTTTTGCTTCTTCTCTGTTAAATTACTCATCTGGAAGTTAATTTTGTTCAAATACCAAGTATTGTTCTTCAATTAAAGATTTCTGGGTTTTATTGTTTCTTCTTTTCTGTTAACTTACTCATCTAGAAGTTAATTTTGTTCAAAAACTTAATGTTCTTCGATTAATCTTACAAGAAAGCATATGAGAACGTGGCACATGAGGTGTTCGATGAAATGTGTCTGAGAATCTGTCAGTATGATATATTATAATTTTGTATCTCCTCTTCAGCTCACGCCACAGGTGCGCGAAGGCGACATGGTCCTGGTTGACGGTTCGGAAGCTTTGGTGATTCTAATTGAGAAAGAGGTCAATAACAACAAGGTAATGGAATTCAATGTTTTGTGTTTGTTATAGAGGCATATTTGCAACAGTGTATCAGATAATAATTCTAGATAGTCTGTCCACATAGCATAGATTGTGTTTCATGATGCATATGGCTGAAGCGGTTTTGGCTACTTTTTCGATTTCTCATTAATTTTTTTGCTGGCCTTGGCTGGTACAAATATATATAAGAAATACTATCCTTTTATCAACTTTTACTCAGATCAAATTTAGGATGCATTTGTACTCATGCAGCATTGGGGTAAAGTGCATGTGCTTTGTTTTCTGTTGTCTTTTTTCATCTAGGGGATAACGTTTTGTTGTTGTTGGAAGGAATATTAAAACACATCCACACCCTATTTTGTCAATTTGTTCTAAAGTATCTCATGCTGGTTTTAGAATTCTACTGACTTTCTAACTCAAATTTGTGCCAAGAGAACCCAACTAAAGTGGTTTGCCGCTCCATGTATGAAGTATTAGTGAATTATTTGTAATTTTACGAAACGAAACGAAAATTTTTGCGTTGTAAGCACATATTGAAATTTATGTTATAAATTTTTTGATAAGAAACAGATGTAAATTAGAATCATACTAATATAGGTATGCTATATACATAACTTTGATAGTACCATAAGTTCGGAATTAATCTTTAGTGTTATTAAAAAATATACGCAAATTTATGTACATAAATTTGATAGCACCATAAATTTGGGGTGCTGTTATATTTAGTACAGCCAATATGATGCCGTTCAGGTGTGTTTTTTTTTTTTTTGGGATTTGGTTAATGTAGTGATTACGCAATGAAAGCTGAGGAAACACAAATGACACATGTAGTTGGGAATTTGCGAGTTACATGCAAAGCTCATGGAAAGTAAGCTTTTGTACTGTGTCTAATGACATAATCAAAGAGTTGTCCACCTAATGTTGACTCTACAACGATCGTCAACGAACATTGTAGTCACATACCGTGAGAGGAATTTCAAAGTAAGTTGTTAATGTCTGAACTAAGTCTATGTTGAAATTTCAAAATAAAACATTTATTTCATTGCTTCGTTTTTGGTATAAAAAATATTTATTGTTGAATAAGGATCCCTTTATATGGATTGTTGACATATGTAAGAAATTGTTTCTGTCCTAACATATTAATTTCGCTCAATACTAATGCCATAACTGAAATTTTATAGAAATGGTATAATTGGTCAATCTGAAATTTCGAATTTTAGCCGATGAATGAACTCTTACATGATTGCTAATGCATATACACATATTTTTTGGTTGTTAGATTTTGTTTTTATTTCATTTTTTGGTATATTCAATTGTTGGTTTTGCAAATGACTGACTTTTAACTTATGTAGTTTTACCTTTTTTGGTGTCAGAGTATGGGTTGGTTTTATTTAATAGATTGACAGGAATTTGTGCGTTATTTGTTTTCAATAATCAGTTTTCATTATTGATTTATTGGTAATTAAAAGTTTCATCATTTTAAATTTTATTATGGATAAGTGACCACAGTTATAAGTATCAACCATTTATCCTCATTCATATTCAAATATAATATGGATAAGTGAACACAGTTATGAGTATCAACGCATGCCTGAATAGCGTCCATAATGGCTGCCTTTGTTACATTATGATTTATGTTTTTTGCTATAGTGTCGAAGATGTCCGGTTTCAGAAAAAGTGAATAGCCATGCTCTCCGTCATCGAATACTGCACACCAAGCTGCATATTTTTTTTGTTTTAACATCTGTGCTTGACTACTTACCTGCTCAAACATCGCTTTTTCTGTGTTTTGCTAATTGCTAAGTGAGGTATGTAGGTTGTAGGGCATGTATTTTGCAGTCTTAACTTCAGGGGCAAAATATGTGTAAACTACAACTTGCTTCTGTTTCTTCAGTTTTGTATGGAAACAGACCACCTGCTTATTTTTGCATTTGAACAGTTGTGGTTACAAAATTAGCTACTACTTGAACAAGTCCTCAACACTTTCTGTTTTCAATTACCAGTTGAAATGGCTGCCTACACTGCAGGACACATATTAGATGTGTGAACTACATGTTTGTTCTGTTTCTAAAGGAAACAACTTTTTGGGTAACCATCTCTTTCTAATCAAAGACGTTCAGTTTCTTCCTACTCATTGTACAATGTGTTTATATGTCAGCTCACTTGAATGTGTATAAAAACAAAACTACTTATCTTATCGACATCATTCACTCATTTATCCCTTTGTTCATAATTGTGTTGAATTTATTCAACTTAAATGTGTTTTATTCATCCGATTACACTTGAAACAGCTGGTTCCCGCGGCAACGCGTGGGCCTAATATCTAGTTATAACTAAGATTAGGGTAAAATATAAAGTATAATATCCACTCATCATATATCTGACCAGGAAACTTGTGGAATTATTTCTATTCCCATTAAGGCTATGCCTGCTGACAGTTCCTTAGCAATTACACTTGTGGAAGTTAAAAGATTTGAAAACAGTAGGGATGCTGGTGAGATGGCTGGAATAACCAAAGCCTTTTCTTTCTTAATTATCTCTACGAGTCCCGAGGGAATACTGTAAAAGTTTCCATCGGTTACGCCCGTTTGGAAATATCTTCTTGGTGTTCCTGTCTCTCTCTGATCATCAATATTTTTTTCTGGAACAAACCCTTTTAACCAATGTTTCTAAGTTGTGGCCTGATACTTTTATTCCTGGAAGATACAAGACTTGCTTGTAGCTGAGCTATCAGAGTGCTCAACTGATTGCCACTTTATTTCCCCTTTGCGCCTTGTGCTATTTTGGCTTTATCAGACACGGTCATCTCATAGAGTAGGACAATTAGTCAACTTCCAACAACTGTCGGAGATTTGTTTAGTTCTTGAGGAGAATATGTTACCTCAACTATTTATTTGAAGACTGATTCTGATTCCTTTGAAAACTACTCGGTTCTTCTGTCAAGCCAAGATGTTTTCACATCGTTTTTTTGAAGTTGTAACTTGTCAGCTGGCTTTTTAAGTTGTTTTCACATGGCATAACCGCATCAGCACAGAATTGGGCTCACGTGTGCCACTCAGGCAAGTGATGGAAAACTTCATTGGAGGCCAACTTGAAGGCTAAAATTGCCACGCTGTGCAAACAGTAGGGTGTTCTAACGTTGTGATACTTGGGTACCAAAGTGAAACAAACCCCATAGTATAGGGAGGTAATATAATTAGGTTTGACGTGTAAGCAAACACAAATAATGTCTGAATAGAATCAAATAATGGGTTCAATCAGCTAATCAAGTACATGGACAAAGGCATTGTTGATTGGAACTACATGCTCTATTTGTGTTAAAAACTATTTGTCTTTGAATCAAGGTTCTAAAAGACGTTAGACACTAGTTTGGCGGCAGGATAGGGCCTAGGCGGGCATCTAGGTGGACTAGGCGGATTTAAATATATATATTATATTTTATGTAAATAAGTATCTGTTTATACTTAATATATATAATTTCATCATAAACTACAAAATAGAATGACATATATATATATATTATGAAGTATTATAACATAATGAAAACATGGGGAATAAGCCTATAATATTGTGTGTTCATTTAAGTATTCAACAAGTCTCTTACAATTTATTGAAATAAAATAAAATTCAAAATGAAAGTTATCTATTTTATGTCTAAGTGAGTTGCAACCTAGGCGGGTCTAGGCGAGCTAGGTGGGTGCCTAGGTGGTCTAGGCGGGCGCCTTAGCAGGTTTATGCACCATTTCTTAATTTTCAAACATTTAGGTATTAATCGGGGCGGTGACCAGCCACCTAGCTCCTAGGCGGGGATTTTTAGAATAGTGCTTTGAATGAATCATGTAGCTGTAGGACACGAGCTCTGCTAGATTGAGGTGTCTATAAACGAAAATAAGGGAATCTAAAGGGTTTTTTTTTATCACAAATGGTCCTTGAGACTGATCAAACTCATCATTTTGGTTCTTTACTTTCAAAATCAATTAATGTTGTCCTTGACAGTCACTACCCCACATCAATTTAGTTCTTTCGTTAAGATTTCATCATCTATTTTGTTAGTTTGCATGGGACCCACAAATCCGATGAATTTGTGACACGTAGATTACACAAAATAAGGGTTTTTACGCAAATAGTTTCTGACGTTGATCCAACTCCTCATTTTGGTCCCTGAATTTCAAAAATCGATAAATTTGGTCCCTGACTTTCACTACCGCACATCAATTTGGTCCTTCCGTTAAATTTCATCAATATTTTCCTTTGTGTGCTGGTGTGGTCCCACTAATCCAATCATGTGGTTCAACGTGGATGATCTATAAGAAATTATTTTTTTAAGAGTGCACTAACGGACGAGTATTCCGTGTTGCCATTTTTCTAGCATCCCGCAACCCCAATTGGAAAAAAAATCAATCTAAATTCGATAAAATCAAATCCAAATTCAATTCAAATTTAATAGGATTATAACCAACAAGAGAGAAGGAGTGAGTTCAAGAGGCCAAGTACTTTAGTGGTGTCATGGTACCTTCCTTTTCCTTTTAAGCATACCCCGATGAAGACAACGATGACTTTTTTTTTCTTTTAGTTTTGGTTTTTAGTTTCTTATTTTACTATTAGTTTTAAATCTTAAAAAAAAAAGTTTCTTAAAGTTAATCCACACGGTGCCATATGATTGGATTAGTTGGACAAAAAATATTGACGAAATGTTAACAGAAGGATTAAATTGACGTGGGCTTTTTAGCCAAAATAGTCTCTAAGGTTTGCCTAACTCTCACATTGGTCTTTGAGATTTGAAATCAATAGAAGTGGTCTTTGAGATTGTCCACTATCAAACATTTTGGTAATTTGGTGAAAAATTATGTTAAATAAGGATCCAAATGACAAAATTACCTTCAATATAATAGACAATAGGTCAAAATGATTTGACAAAAATTGAGGTCATTTTATCTTTTATTTTATTGAGATTTTTCAAGAAATAATCAAAATGATTGATTGTGGACAAACTCAGGGATCAATTCTATTGATTTCAAATCTCAAGAACCAAAGTGAGGAGTTATGCAAATCTCAATGACCATTTTGGCTAAAAAGCCAATTGACGTGCGGTAATGAAAAATTTTTGAAACTCAGGGATCAAAATGAGGAGTTGAATCAATGTCAAAGACTATTTGCGATAAAAACCCTTATTTTATGT
Organism: Malus fusca; assembly: GCA_035220775.1. Classification (NCBI taxonomy): domain Eukaryota; kingdom Viridiplantae; phylum Streptophyta; class Magnoliopsida; order Rosales; family Rosaceae; genus Malus; species Malus fusca. Next base: position 31,012,419 of record CM069069.1, read on the forward strand.
AATTCATGTGTCACCATTTCATTGGATTTGGGTCCCACACACAAACTAATAGAATAATTGACGGAATCTTAACAGAATGACCAAATTGATATGCGATAGTGCATGTCAAGGACGACATTGATTAATTTTGAAAGTGAGGGATCAAAATGATGAGTTCGATCAATCTCAGAGATCATTTGTGATAAAAACCCGAATCTAGAAATGAGTTTGATTTAAGTATTGAGCTTTCTTTTTTGGTGATGCATCTATATCTTTTGCTCTAATTTTGAAAACTTGAGTCTTCTTAATTAGTGTGATACAGTTGCTTTTGACTATTTTGACGCAGGTAGTGAAGAAGGTAGTTAAATTACTCAAGATGGCTCGTTATCTGGATGACAATTGTGGTCTTTTTTTCGTGGTTATCATCTGTTCTCTCAGTATTGGGCGAAAGACATTTCAGAGATGAAAAAAGTTTGTTCTTGTTGCAGTTGGGTGTGGTATGACAGGTTATTACTGAAATTGTTGCTTCTTTGTTTAACATTCTATACTCCACCTAAAATCTCTTGTTCATGTCATTGCATAATATTTGTTAATTATTAACCTCACAGCAGTTATTCCAAAGGATAAATGTAAGTAGTATTGTATTGTTTACTCCCTGCTAGCTTCCGGTGTTCTTGGTTTCGAGGTTGTCAATGATGCAGAGCTTGCTCTCAAAGCTACATCTTATGAATGCACCTCGGCGGCCATCCTTTGCTTGGTATAATCTCTCTCTATTCAAATTTATTCATACACTATACAATATTAGTCTTCACTGTTTTGTCTATACCAAAAGCTCATGAAAACATGCTATGATGTTTTTCAGAGCCTAAAAAAGATTTCAAGTTTTATTATATGGGCAATTTCTGCTGCCTTGGAAGCAGACTCTGCGAAGATGCTTCAGCCTAAATAATCTAACCTATGTTTAACTAGTATTCCAGAGGAAGAGCTGCACGAGAATTCTTAGATATCAAATCTTCTACGTTGGCTTACTGCTTCTGTAATTCTTGGGAAGCTTGATTGGAAATCCAATGATCTGGACCCTGAGGTTTCAAAGAGGTAAATTTAAAAAGTCTTCAGACTTTAATGGAGCTTATTGAAAGCGCATGCAGAGGAAAGAGCAAAAGCAGATATGGTTGTGAGGAGATTTTAGCTTCCGCAATTCTGTACCTCCAACAGCTTGCAGGCACCAATTACCAAATACTACCATTAATAGCAGCTGCCCTTAGTCTTCTGCTTTCCGATGGCTCTGTTTTCACATGTATATCATGTTTGAGTGGCAACATACATTGTTGGATTAAAAACTGGTCGACTCCCTGTATTTCGGTGTTCAGTAAGAACAATTGAAAGCACATAGATGGACTTCTCGTTATGTTGTATTTTCTCATGATAAACCTCATCTGAGCACTGGCGGATCCATTAAGGGGGCAAGGGGGGTCAGCTAATCTCCTGAACTTCGATGAACGTCCATAGATACCTCAGGGTTCTTGTGTAATAATGGGAGTGTTGTGAAAGCACTGTGGTCGAAGATAGGTTGCCCTGCTGATATTTAACGTTTTGTTAGCCTACTGGAACGTTATGTGCATTATTTGTATCGTAGTACCCTGATCAACATCTAACTTATTCTGGCTATACAATTTGTGCAGGACAATTTACCAACCTTTTAGGGTGCGTTTGGTACGCAGACGGGACGGGACGGGACAGGACAGGACGGGACGAAGGTTCCATGCCCTCGGATGGAAGTGAGCAGGAAGAAGAAGGAGACAGAAAGGTTATAATTTTGTGTTCCATGGATGTGGAACGAGTTCGTTCCAGGGGTGGGAGGTGGAACGAAAAATCATCCAAAACTTGTCCCGTGGAACAGCGCGTTCCACTCGTTTTAGGCGTACCAAACGTGGGACGGAACACATTGTCCTGTTCCGTCCCGTCCCGTCCCACGTACCAAACGCACCCAAGGATCTTACGCTGGAACTTATTGGTTCACAAAAGATGGAAGAACTCCATGTTGGAAATATACAGCAATTCGGATGCTACTTCTTCTACAACAAACGCCATAAAATTAATATTAGTATATCACAATTTTATCACCACAATTTATTAAATAAAATAAACTAAATAAGATAAAATACTTATCTTTTGTAGGTAGAGAACGTTTTTCGTCGATCGTTGATTAGAACAAGATTTTAGGTTGAGGGGTGTAATCACTGTCCTTAAGAGTAGATTTCACCCCTCTAAGACAATGTCTCGGTGTAGCAGGTTATGACACCCTACTCTCCAGAATACAATAACCTATGATCCTTTTAAGTTTACACTTGCAATACTCGGATCGAGTGAACAACTCAATTATTTCCTTTGGCATATAAGGGGTGGAAATTATAATAGCATTTGAGAGAATACATGAGATTAAGAGAAGATAGGATAATGGGATTCTTTTCAACTAGTGGGATTTGTAGGAAAGAAAGAATTTGAAGTTCAATAGCCAAAATCTATTCAAGCGAAAAAAATAGAATCTATATACAGGCAAAATACAAAAGGACGTTGGAGAAGTGAAAAAGACTTCACTGGAACTACAATTCACCTTTTGATTTATGCATGGTAATTTATAAGGCTAGTCATATAGAAAAACGTTTTGCCAAATAATGGGAATTCAAGTAGTATTATTCCATAGTCAAATAATTACATTATACACCCGCATTAATGCATCAGTTTTGGTTTTACAAATAAAACTGAAATTAGGGCATTAAAACAAATTGAATAATATTAAAGTTACTAATGAAGAGTTGTATTTTGAAATACCCAATTAAAATACCAACACTCCATGCCTGTCAATCTCTTCTGGATATTATTTCAAATGTGCTAGGCAAAGGACCACCGGAAGTGATTGTCTCGGCAACATACGATGTTGATAACTTAGGGGCATTTGAATGGAAAAAAAGTATTGATCCCCTTCTCTTGCTCGGGATCCGCCCCCTCGGAGTGTTGAATATATGTCAACAATCTGTGATAATTTATATATGCTAATAAATAATAAATGCAATAGTAAAATTGACAGAATATAAACTAGAATACGAATTAAAAAACAGACAACTTGAAGATCGAGGCTTGCGTACCGCAATGTCCTTGAAACAGAAATTTCGTCCCTACTCTGTGCTTGTAGTTCTACGGACGTCTGCTTCACCAGGATTCAACGATCTAAGTCAGAAATTCCAGCACCGGAAAATTGACTTCTGGCGAATATTAATGTGGTTCTCTCAGTAAGGATGTTTATGATTGCAGGAGAAGATTTATGATTTTTCTGTGTCCTAAATGCCATGCAGATGGATGTATATATAATGTGATTATACCTGTTCGCAACGGGTACGAGGAAGGGATGCATCTGTTGGGAGACATCTGCTGAAAATGGTGTTTTTGTTTCTGCGTTTTCACACTTCAGACTTCATCTGAAAAGATGAGTCTGTTGGAAAAAATAATTAATTAATTAATTTAAACTCGAAATTAAAAATAATTAATTAATTCCGAAAATAATTAATTAATTTAATTATTAGAGCCCCAAGGCCCAAGGCCCATCTTTTGACAATTAAATATATATTAATTATAATTAATTATATATATTAATTACCAATTAATTAGTACACCCCAAAGCCCAACCCCAAGGGTGAGTCCAATTTTAGTCTCCAGGCCTATTACTCCAATCACTTTCTATAAAGGACAAAACCTTATAAAGTGATAAAATCTTTTGGGAATGGCCAATGTGAAACAAAGAAATTTCTACTCAAAATTTCCAACACGGAGTACTCTGTGTTGATGGTGCCATACAAGGGTCAGAATGGTTCGGTCGGAGCTGGAAGATTGATCGGAGATTGTGATGGTCTGTAGTTGGGTTAGGGGTTATATTCCTAATGAAGGGATCAGTGAAACATGTGATTTGCAATAGGGTAGATCTGTTGTGGCATTGGGGATTGTTTAAAGACTATAACTTAGGTTCTGTTGGTTCACGCAATAGAAGGGAAAAGGGATCAAATCCTATTTTTCCTGAGCGATCTGAATGTATTCTTCCCATTATTATGCTTGGTGAAGTTATGGTTGAGAATGAGATTGACGTTGTATAATTTTTTAAACAAGGATCTTACAACTAATCAAAATCACATGACGACATATTGATGAGATATTGATGTTAGATCGATAAAATTCTGAAAAAGTGATTTTAGTAAGACTTTTCTTTATTAGCACCTACATAATGTTGAATACACTCCATCAAAATTTAATATTAAATTAGTTATGTGCCCCTACTATCTAATAACAATTTCGACCTTATTAGGTTTTTAAAAAATAAGAAATTTTTAAATATACCCCAAATCACTTTTAATGTATAATTTATCTTCTCAACTCTCAAAATCCCTCCCACCCTCCATCGTAGAACAAAACCCCAACAAAAAATGTTTGTTAATAAAATTATTTTTGATGAATGGAACACGAAATCGATGTTTGGAAAATTGCCGACTTAGAACTTGAATGGAGTGCGAAGAAATTAACGGTACTTCTTTGTGTATGTCGTCAGACAACATTAACCCCAATTTATGACATGATAATAGTAATAAAATGGCTAAACATAATTTCTGTTCTGCAATGCAACACGAATAAATAAACGTGTTTATTTTTCAAAAGTTTGAAAATGCAAAGAAAATGCATCAACATTCTGCTACGTTTTGCCAATCTCAGTGAAGTCCTAGTGCCATTTACATTACCACAGACCTTCTGATTGTTCTCCCTTCCATTGCTACTTTTACCCTATGAATTCTTGTCCTTAAACCTCAACTCATTTACCTCCTCTGCCACCTTCAACATAGTCTCAGCAGCCTCATAATCCTCCGATCTTGATTGTGACTGAGTATTATTAGATGTGAACAATGTGGGATGTATAGAAAATGTGAGGTGTATGTAGAAAATGTTAAGTGTGTGTAGAAAATGTAAGATCTATGTTGAGAACGTGAGGTGTGAAGGTATTATGAGGAAGTATGTGGGGTGTATTAAGATAATTTTTAATTGAAAAAAAATGTGAGGTGTATTAAGTATGTGAGGTTTATTCAACAATATATGGGTTTTTTTTTCATCATTTTAGCTGATTCCTCATTTTTATTTGAAACATTATCTAAAATTAAAACGATCATTTTATGGCCATTTGTAGTAACAATCATTTTGGACGTCCCATTTTTGTCTCTTTATTTTGGATATCCTAGTAGATAAGATGTTAGGTTTCTACATATGCATCCCGGGTTCAAACTTCTCTTCTTCTAAATTATTATAATAGTTTGGAATCCTCCCTTTCTCCTTAATAATAATAATTTGTTAAAAAAATGGTGTTACTCAAAGGAACCATTGCTTCACGTACAATCCACATTGAGAACATTAATGACATATCAGTTAAATACTAAAACAACAATAAAGATTGAGAGATGTGGTTTGCTTGTGCCCCTGAGTTTGAATTTTCCTTCTCAGATTTGAATTAGATTAAACTATAATACTACACGTATAAAGGAAGATATAATTCCCTAGTTAATTGATTCAAATAATTTTTTTCCACCAATTGTTTTGTCTTTAAGACTTGATGTTGAGATTGGTCCAGAACGAATGTGGGGACAAACAAAACACCATCAAATTAAGAGTACCGATCATATGATATAACAGTAGTTGGAACAACGACAAGGACTTGAGTGCCTTTCTGGTGGTGACGTTTCAATACAGAAAACAAGAGTGAAGAGCAATCAACAAAGACGATTTTTCTTGAGTGCAGCCAGGGTTTCTTATGTACCTTTTTCTGCAACTCACTGTCAGTGAATCGCTTATCTGGAATTTATGCCGTACCTCTTTCTTGCGCACCAAGACATACATAATGCACGTGTCTACTTCTGCGGAAGAAGTTGAACAAACTGCATCGTATCCACAGTTAGTACAAACAGGAAATGCATCTGGTTCTCACAATGGAGGTTCAAACTCATCTAATGGAGGGTCTCAAACTAGTACTCCTAGTTCTACACCAGTGAAATTGAGAAATTTGGAGGATATATATGCTAGATGTTACATGTGTATTGTAGAACTAGAAAACTACACAGAGGCTGCAAGGGATGAAGCTTAGCGGAAAGCAATGGAAAATGAAATTTACATGATTGGGAAGAATGAAACATGGGAATTAGTTGATAGACCAACTGAGAAGCCAGTTGTTGGTGTTAAATGGGCCTACAAGACCAAGTTGAAATTGGAAGGATCTGTACAAAAGCACAAGGCAAGACTTATGACAAAATGCTATTCATAGAAGCTTGGATTAATTGGACTTCAATGACACATTTACTCCTGTTGCAAGATTGGATACAGTAAGAACCACATTTACTTTAGCAGAACAAAAGAGGTGAAAATTGTTTCAAATTCGATGTGAAATCCATTTTCTTGAATGGGGTACTTAGGAAGAGGTTTATGTTGATCAACCTGAGGGATTTGTGATTCCAAATACAGAAAGCAAGGTGTACAAATTAAGAAAGGCTCTATATGGCTTGAAACAAGCAGCTAAAACTTGGTATGAGGAAATCGATTCCCATCTCAGCAAATGTGGCTTTCACAGAAGAAGTTCAAGTAAAGCAACATTGTTATGCTCATAAATTCGTTATTATATACAAAATAATTGTCTTTGTTTACACCTTTGTTTTACTCTTTTATATAGGTTTTACATTATATTTATGTTGTGTAGGTTGTAACAAGCAAAGACTGGAAAAGAAGCTAAAAAGGGGTTTGTAATTCCATGTCGTCAGCATAGCCTCTGCAGATCAGTCGAGTTATTGGATTACTGTATTGACTCGGGAAGAAACAGAAGATGTGACATATATGCTTGGAAAGTTACGGATGTCTATTTTCCGTAAAATTTTACGGTTCATGAATATCATTTTCTAGAGGGAGTTATGGCAGTTTTAGTACATGAAGGTCAAACAACGCGCGAATCTAATGCTATCTACAATTAAGTTTCAATGTGGCAGATTAAAGGAGGGTTAAAATTACTATTTATTAGTAATTTTAACCAATTAGAAGCCAAAAGGTCTGAAAACAAATAAATAAGTATTTTTGATATAATGGGAACATAATGAGACTTCAAAGCTCATTAGGCCCTCTCCAACCGAAGGGTCCAGAGGGTCAGAGGACCGAAAATAGCCCGATAACCGTCTCCAACCAAGGGCTAGGCCAAAGGGTTAACCGGCTGGCCCAACCCAGCCAGCCCTGGGGCGGGCTAGATTTTGAATGCAACGATAACATGTTGACATCAACTAGCCGTTATATTTGAATTATTTTTTTTTTGGGCCAAATTTTTTTAAAAAATATTTAATTATAGGTCGAGAAAGGTGATTTGTTCAATGTTGGGATGTTCCTTGCTTGCTCATTAATCTCCGACAGCCGATGTGGGACAAATATAATGGGTGCCCCAAATATAAGTTTTTGCTTGCTCAATTCTCTCCCCCGACCAACGTGGGACAAATATAATGGGTACCCCAAATATAGGCTTCCTATTAGAGATGGTAAATGTGCATTTATATATGTAACTATCTCAAACTAAGTTGTACTAGTAATTGGACACTTAAATTAAAAAATTAATTTAACATATAATTGTTAACCGCCGCAAGTAGACATGAAAGCATCGCCAATTACTACAAGGAAGTAACTGTTTTCACAATTTATTTTAAATATTTAATTATACTATGTTTGTACCATACTTAGGGTCTCCGTATTTAGATCTCGTATAAATATTCGGGAGACTCAAATGTAATTATGTAATAAATGAAAGGGCAAATATGTAAAAAGGGGAGGACCCCTTAGTCTATAAAAGGGCCTCCTCACCCTCACAATAAGGAGGGCTTTGACCATCAGGGCCTCCTCTCACAAACAGAGAAATACAATATCATTGTGGACGTATCCCAAACATTGGGGTGAACCACGATACATCTTGTGTTCTTTACTTTCTTGCAGATTCACAGTCGGATTTACGTTGTTCCAAGACCTCCGGTTTTGTGGTTCAACATTTGGCGCCGTCTGTGGGAAACGACACGAAAAACTATGTCGGTTCTCTCTCAATTTTTCATCTCACCACTGTGAATCTGCAGAAACCCAACACCCACACTCAGAGACACACCCATTCAATCTACAGAGAGAAAGAGAAACTCAGGTGCATCTCTCTTGAATCAGCTGACCAATAGTCTCCAATCCCACAAGCAAATCACAGAGACAGACAACACAACCAATTGGGCATTGACCTCCAACTGATCTCAGCCATCCATCAGATCTGAGACTCTGATCCCTTCCAAGCTGAATGGTGCCCTCGGAGAGCTGGACATCGAACTGCCTCAACTTCTTCTTCAACAGGAACTTACATACTCTCTTCACGACCCACCGCGAGAACATCGCCTCTGCCGACTTGGCGATTTTCCACGGAAACACACCCACCTGAAAGCTAAACGGCCGTTTTTCGACGTCGGAATTAAGATTCCGATCAGAGCCCAAAGCCACTGGTTTCTAGGTTTTCTCCGATTGCAGTGGAACTCTCTGCTTTTAGCCATGGCGTCGCCTCCTCGGTCGCGCGTAAATCAGTTCTACTCCAAGATCCACGCGGCCAACAAGCTCGCCTCCCCCCACCCCCGCGTCTGGCTCTGCGAGGTCTGCGAGCAAGCTCCAACTCAAGTCACCTGCAAGGCCGACGACGCTGCCCTCTGCGTCACCTGTGACCGCGACATCCATTCCACCTACTGCTACCGTCTTACCCCTACTGCCGACTCCTGAGAGCTCCCCACCGGCTAAAGCTCCGGTCAGCTCTCTATCGGCCAAATCTCCTCCGGCAGTCGCCCCTCCTCCGGTAGCCGCCCCTACAAACAAATTAGGTAGGACATGTAGTGCTACATGTGTAGAGAAATAAGGATGCAGACAGATAGATAACCAGGGTTTTCTCCTGCTTTGTTGCTTAGTATCCCTGCAAATGGTATATGCTTCTCCATATATGTTGATGAACCACGATGAGTTTTCTTACGGTAGACATAGTTTTTTATTGTATCACACCATCCTTCTCCCTCTAACTGAATGAGCCAACTGTTTGCTCCTGACCCGTATCTATGGTGGATGTGGTAAGCAGCTGAAGAAAAAGAAGGGGGAGACAGAGAGACAGAGAGGACGCGGTGTTTGTTGTAATGTTGTCAGCTGTCATTATTTTAATCTGGTGAGTCTGAAGGGTTTAATCAACCACCCACATGGATGGCTTTTGTCGACCACCCACATGGAAAAGCTAGCTATGGGTGTGTTTGCTGTAAAGCAAACATGCAAATCTGCAAATGAGCATGCTTTGAAAAATTGACCAATTATGCCTGGAAATGGAGTGGGAACAAAAGCAAAAGCAGAAAGTAAAAGCAGAAAGCAAAAGAAGATAAAAAGAAGCAGATATAATTGCGGTGGTGATGACATGCAGAAAATGGAATTATGGGCGTGACGAAAAGGGAATTATGGGCGTGACCCATTGAACTGAGGGTCGGATTTATTTTTGAATGATATGATTTATTTTTCTTATCTTTCGGAGACATCTGTATAAACCCCATCAGAGGGTAATAAAAAAAAAAGGCAAGCCCAAAATAATGGGCTGGAATGTTATGTAGAGGGCCAAGGCCCATATGCCCAAAAGAGCCAGGCCCTCTATTATCACCAACCAGGTGATCAAAACTACGCCCAGTACTCCAAAATTATTCGGCACCCTGCCGCTATTATCACCAACCAGGTGATCAAAAGTACGTCCAGTACTCTGATAGGATTAAAAGCACACCATAAAGTAGCACACAAATGTCCTATTAATTTTCCTTATTAACAATAAGATTTGTCAATTGTAGCATATGAAAATAAGGGTCTTTCCCGCAGAAGATTGTTTTATCTAACTACTTAAAATGTCACAAAAACTGGTTGTTGTCCCTACTGACCAGCCACCAAAAAATAATTATTAGACTGACTTACACTTATCTAAATTCTACGAAATTTTATATGAAGACACTAGACACACAGAGCTACACTTCTACAAATTTTTGGATTTTTGGAGTTGATTTGCTATTTAAATTAAATTAAACAAAAACAGGACAGAAACATATATTAAGTAGTTCACAAATTAAGAAAAACGAGTTAGGGGTATTGTTATCCACCACCAAATAATCATGCAAACATGTTATGTTTCATTCAAATTCCTTTTATTTCCGGATGAAGATGCTCAAGTTGGCTCAATGTTAGAACTCAACCTATTACTCTTTCTTACGTAGTATGTTAAGAGAATGGCGTTTTCAACTTAACTTAGTCCCTAGCGTGCAATCTAGAATGGCGTGTTCATAGATTTAACAAGTAGAAATCATTAAGAACGAAAAGAGTTTGAGTCATCACAAGACATCGTAAGTACTGGCGTTGTCTTACTTATCCTAGAAATTGGTTCACATGTTAATCGCAATTAACAAGTACTACTCTAGAATATATGTAGGTCCTCATTCGACAAGGGCAGGCACACACATATTCATAGCATTAGAATCCTAGATATGCTTACTACGTATGCATCCATAGAAAACAAATAAAGAATTCATCAATGAGACAAGTAGTGAACCAATTTTCATCCATTCATAAAAGTAATTCAACGAAATGTCATAACAAAATTGCAATCATATTCGGGGCTTCAAAACAGCCCCTAACTACTAAAAATTTAGTTACACACAATCCTCAAGTTAAAACAAAAGATAGACATGAGTTTGAGAAGATAGAACCGAAAGAAATTGACCGAGGCCTCCTCCTCCCTTCCTTCCTTTCCCAATACTGCTTTTAAACCAATTCTTGCTGCATCATTTTCTTCTCCTTAACTCACCCACTAATAGCCATTTAGTGATGACAATAAGTGAGAGGAAATGTGGTAAAACAATTGTAACACTTTAGGTAGCCTTTATGCCAATTACTCCCTCTTAATCCTCATTTTTAATTCCATTTCCTCTGATATTTGAATAGGTGTCAGCTGACTTGTTCTTGGCTGCATCAGTTTTATTGGATTTATTGCCTTCAATGCAGTTACAAACTGCTCAGCGTCTTGGAAACCTTTCAGTGTTAAAACGGCCATAACTTCTTCTAGAAAAATGATATTAACAATCCGCGAAATGCTCCAGAAAATAGACATCCGTAGCTTTCCAAGCATATAAGGCTCGTTCTCTAATTCATTCTGACCTGTTCGTAACTTGCTTCCAAAGTCAACTGATTTGCACAGGAAGTTTTGACAAATTTGTTACTAAAAATCCTACTTGTGCTATTTTTCTTTTATTTGCTTGACAAATCCCACAAAACACAAAAACAAAGTAAATAGCTCAAAAATATAAGGAACTAACTAAGAAAAGACAAGTGAATTTGATGTAAAATATATATAAATATGAGCTTATCATACTCCAAAATTATTTGGCAGCCTGCCGCTATTATCACCCACTAGGTGATCAAAAGTACGTCCAGTACTCCAAAATCATATTCATGAGCATCACACATGTTAATCATACATACAAATTCATGAACATCACTCATGTCAACATTCATGAGCATCACTCATGTCAACATCCATGAGCATCACTCATGTCAATCAACATAAACATTCATGAGCATCACTCATGTCAATCAGCTTCGAAAGCTTCATTTACAGAGCTCCAGCTCCGACAGCCCCAGCTTCAAAAGCTTCATTTACAAAAGCTCCAGCTTCAAAGCTTCACTTGCAAAACTGCACCCACAAAGCTTCAGTGTAGGGTATACAAATACCGCCTCCGAACAACCGCCACTTCGGCCCATACATGGATTCAATTTGAAGTCTCCAGCCAACATACTCTATTGACTGAAGACTTGGGCGACTACACTATGTACCATATATTGGGCTTCCACAACTGGGCCTCATGAAAAATGCTTGGGGGACTCTAGCCCATTATTCATGTATTGAGGAGCGAGCCATTATTCTATAAAAGGGATTATCTCACTTTCATTAGAGAGCACCCATCATTTATGTATTGAGGAGCGAGCCCTTATTCTATAAAAGGGACTGCCTCACCATCATTAGAGAGCATCGCCGCCTGCTGAGCAACCGCCTCACCGCGGGCATCACTCCTAACCCATTATTCATGTACTGAGGAGCGAGCCCTTATTTTATAAAAGGGACTCCCTCACCTTCATTAAAGAGCATCGCCGCCAGCTGAGCAACCGCCTCGCCGCCAGCATCACTCATAACCCATCACTTATGTATTGATGAGCGAGCCCTTATTCTATAAAAGGGACTTCCTCACCATCATTAGAGAGCATCGCCGCCTGCTGAGCAACCGCCTCGCCGCGAGCATCAACTCTAGCCCATCATTTATGTATTGATGAGTGAACCCTTATTCTATAAAAGGGCATCCCTCACATTCAACGCCACAAGCCAGAGCCAACCAAGGCAACATAAGCCACAAGCCGAGCAGCCTCGCAACATGTGCTACTTCTAGTTGAGCATCATTTCACATTGAGCACCGCCTCATATTGAGTATTCAATTCTAGATGACATCTAGTTACTTCGGCCCACGCATGGACTGAATTTCAAGTCTCCAGCCAAAAGACTCTCTTGACTGAAGACTTGGGGGACTACTGTTTGTACCATACTTAGGGCATCCGTATTTAGACGTCGTATAAATACTCGGGGACTCAAATGTAATTATGTAATAAATGAAGGGGCAAATATGTAAAAAGGGGAGGAGCCCTTAGTCTATAAAAGAGCCTCCTCACCCTCACAATAAGGAGGGTTCTGACCCTCACAATCCTCTCACAAACAGAGAAATACAATATCAGTGTGGACGTAGTCCAAACATTGGGTGAACCACGATACATCTTGTGTTCTTTACTTTCTTGCAGATTCACGATCGGATTTACGTTGTTCCAAGACCCCTCCGGTTTTGTGCATCAACATATTACATTTAATTTGTTGTAGTTGTTGTTTTTAAATTTAAGTTGTTGAAGTTTTTAAATTTAAACAATAAATTATGTTTGGCCCTTTGACCCTTTGGCCTTCGGTTGGAGATGGTTTTTTTAATAGGGCTATGTTTGGCCTATGGCCCTCTGGCCCCTCGGTTGAAGATGATAATAAATATGGGTCTGCACTGTTCATTAAAATATTAATTTCTTGGAGGGCCAGAGGGCTAAAATGAGCCATCTGACCCTTCTTCGGTTGGAGATGGCCTTAGGAAAGAAGAAAAGAAGGCTATTCAAGCATTGGGCTGTTACAAATGAAAGGGGGGTGTTTTATCCCTCTTTACCGCAACAGTAGGTTAGTGTGCTAAAAAAATTAGAAAAATAAATAAAAAAAGAGCAGCCACCAAAGAGGAGGAGGCAGCCACGACAGAAAAGAAAAAGAGGAATGACCAGGGCACCATTCCGCAATTCATCATTGAAGAGTTTCTTCTTCTCCTTTTACTTTCTGTTTTGTTTGTCTTCGACGCCCATTTACATTATGAGTAACTAAATTCCTTAGTTGGGACTTGGTTAATTGTAATTACGCATCCCTAATTTTATGGTTTTTATAATTTTAAATGTGTGATTTTATGAAAATGCCCATAGAGCAGAGATTTTTTACTTTCGTTGACTTTTGTGTTGTGTAACGTTTGATCTACTATATTAGCGTATTCGTGTAATACTCGACGTTACGAATGTGTGGGCGCAAGCGGAATCAAATTCGGAGCTACGAAGAAGGTTTCACGGAATTACGAAACTTGAGGGTGTTTTAGTAAATTTGAATTTTTGGATATTTTTATCATTTTAATATTTTTATGGTGGATTTTGTGGCCCGTGGGGCCCACACCCCACCTCCCCTTCTTCCCCATGTCTTCCTCCTCCTAGTACTTTCGGAGACTCTCCCTCATCTCTGTGTCTTTCTCTCCTCCCTCCGAGCGTGCACACACACACACACACACACACACACACACACACACACATACTCACTCACTCACTCATACAACCACAAAAACAACAATGACAACCACCATCACCTCCCTCGCATTTCGGCGAACCCATAAACCCATAAACGGCAAGGGGACTTTTCCCCAGTTTTTCCGGCGAGGGATTCCGACAGCTATCGAGACATTTTTTGACCAAAACATGACGAGTTAAACATTTAGAAAGTAGCACTCTCTTTGTCTCATTGAGAGGTATGATTTTCATTTTTGAATCACTCGATTTCGTTGAGTATTGAAGAAGTTATATCTATTTGAATCTTACCTAGTTTCGGCACATCCGCGACTTTGCAGGCATTTTCCGGCCATCTTCGGCTACTATTTGGTTTCTAAACATGTATGATCTTGTTCTACTCTTCTCTAGCTTCATTTTGATATATTATGGGTCAAATTTGGTTGAGAAATGAGAGAGATATAGCCATTTGAAGATTGCCCAGATATCCGGCAATTTTCTAAAGATCTGGCGACCGGAATATTCCTGGGGAATATTATTGGAATATTCCTTGTGTCGACTTATACAAAATTTTCTCAGGAACCCTCCTAGATAAATTTTGACGCCCTGAATCCATTTTTTAGCATTTGTTAGTGAAATTTGGAAGTTTTAACGTAGTTGACTGGCTCGGGGTCTCGGTTGACTTTTTAGTTGACTTTTTACGACATTTTCTTGGGACCCCTCTTAGGGTAATTGGATGCCCTAATTCCAAAGCCGCACTCCATTTTCTCAAATTTAATCATTTTAGTTGAGTTTTACTAATGGGTCGCAATATTATGCTTAGGTGTGATTACCATCGGAGACTCCGTCTTTCCTAGTTAGAACAGTTGCAACCTCGCAGGTATCTGTGAGTGGACCCCTTCTTAAATTGCATGATTTTAAATGCTAGGATTGCATTCATGATTTTCCGTTTTACGCATTATTTATGATTTATTGAGTTTACGTTTACGAAAGATTTACGAACCATGGCTTTTTACGCTTTAAGATGTATGATGGAATCACGGATATGAATTTATGATGTCACATGATTGATTTATTATGGTTTATGAGATTATGCTTTGAGCTTCGGTGATTTGATACGAGAAATGTGATTTATGTTTTTCGTGCATACTTAATGGGTAATCTTACAACACATACACACAACACAAGTATGTATCTGTCTATTGCCATAGGACACAGTTGATGAGTAGTGAGATATTTATGACATACATCACAACTTCACTGGCAAAACCAGTGTCAGACAGCTTCACTAGCCACGGCTAGTGTTGGTGTGTTATGTTGTATTTCTTGACGTAACTCAGAGTCGTACAGCTTCACCTTCGGGTGATGGGCCTATCATGTGTTTTCACTGGTGTAACCCAGTGTCGTACAGCTTCATCCTCGGGTGATGGTTATGTCTTTGGGCGACTATGATACCCCTAGTTAAGTACACTATTTTATGATTTACGAGCTTTTACGGATTTTGCCCGTGGGCGACTACCATACAATTATTTAAGTACTTGATGATTTGATTTACGAACGTTTTCATGGCATGCTAGGGTTTTTTTTTAGAAAATCTACCATGTAGTATTATATGGTGTTTTCAAAACAGGGGGTTAGTATGTTCAAAAGAAAATTAATTTTCTTATTATTATTATTATTTATATTAAATTGGTGCACTCACGCTTTGTATGCCCTGAACACGTTCCCGCATTTGCATATTTCTCTATATTTACATATTTTATTTAAATTCATTCCTTTTCATAACTTGCATCCATGTTAAAGTGACTCGTCACCCTCAGGTGTCGCCCAGCACGTGGCCATCCTGGTGTTTGGAGGATATCGGGGTCGGGGTGTGTCAAAAGTCCTAATCATGCTTTCCTGAGTATTTTCGATACACTTTTGTTACAAGACAATTTGTTGATGCTTTAGTGATTAATTCTAGTTTTAATTCTAATCTTATTGAGTCATTTTATGCTTGATCACCATAGAATAGCTTTGTAATTGAGTTCCTTACATGGGTAAATTTGGATGACCGAGTCTTGTACCTATGCCGAGTATCAAGAGAACTAGTTACGGTTCTTGGAATTAATTATCACGAATAACTGGAATAGATACCATGTTCTAGGATTCGTCTGTTTGTAGATTTCCATTGTGTTATGCTTTCCCGGAGTGCAACTTAGTAGATACCATGCTAAATACTTCAAGAATGAGTAGAGTTAGAGTAAACACCCATGCCTAATTCGTTGTTTAGGGAAATCAATAACTTAAAGGGTAGAAATCATGCCTTTAGGTTGACAAACGTTAAGCATCAAAAATCAGTTTTTTGTCATTTTGTGTATCGATTGCTTAGGCGAAAAAGATTAGAGATGGAAACCAAGGTCCTAACCGTTAAAATATAGTTTTCAAAACCCTTATTGTCAATAACTTTACTTTGCCTACTTTCTTTATATTGTGTTTTTTATATGTTTTAATTTAAGACATCTCAAACTATTTTGTTAAATCCTTTATGTGCATAATTGATAGCTTTTGTGAAAGAATTAATTTAAATTGTTGGAAATCATAATCTAGACAGTCCTTATGGGAATGATCTTATATTTGTTTTCAATATTATGTGTTTGATCAGATAAAAGTGTTTAGGGTTTGAATTCTATGTTTATTCTTCTCTCTAGGAGGTAAATATATAGTTGTACAATATCCCACATAACAGGAAATAAGAATCCCAATTATACAAGGAATAAATTATAGAATTACATTCCTAAACTAAATGGTTGACTCATGCCAACACTCCTCTTCAAGTTGGTGCATAGATATCTCCTAAGCCCAACTTGTCAAGTGAGTCTTGAAACACCCTTGCTGAAACCGCATGAGTTAACACATCTGCTAATTGTTCATCAGACCTCACGTATGGAATATTAATCAATTTGACATCTAACTTCTCTTTGATGAAGTGTCTATCTACCTCCACATGCTTTGTACGATCATGCTGAACGGGATTATTGGCTATTTCTCTCGCAGCTTGATTGTTGCAGTATAATAACATAGCTCCCTGAGGCGTGAACCCAATCTCAGTGAGAAGAATCTTGAGCCATAACAATTCACAAATTCCATGTGCCATCCCTCTGTACTCTGCCTCGGCTGTGGATCTAGCCATTACATTTTGCTTCTTGCTTCTCCAAGTTACCAGATTTCCTTCTACGAATATGAAGTAGCCTGATGTGGAGCGACGATCAGTAATGTTTCCCGCCCAATCAGCATCAGTATACCCATTTACCTCTATATGTCCATGTTTCCTAAAGATCAATCATCTACTCAGTGCACCTTTCAGATAACTCAGTATACACGTCACTGCTGCCATGTGATCCTCACTAGGAGTATGCATGAACTGACTTACAACACTAACTGCAAACGCAATATCTGGACGTGTAAGTGATAGGTAAATCAATCGTCCTACCAATCTCTGATATCTTTCTTTATTGGTAGGAACTTGATCCTGGTATATCACCAGGTGATGATTCTGCACAATGGGAGTTTCAACTGGTTTACAAGCCAACATTCCAGTTTCAGAGAGAAGATCAAGAACATACTTCTGCTGAGACAAGTAAATACCATCATGAGAACGAGCAACTTCAATGCCCAAGAAGTATTTCTAGCCTTTTAGATCCTTCATCTCAAATTCTGATGAAAGATACCCCTGCAGCCTTGTTATCTCTTTTGTGTCATCACCACTAACTACCATATCATCCACATAGATAATTAACAAAGTAACTTTACCTCTCATGCGTTTGATGAACATGGTGTGGTCCGCATTTCCCTGTCTATAGCCGTACTTTTTCATGGCTTCAGTGAACCTTCCAAACCATGCTCTGGGTGATTGTTTGAGTCCGTAGAGAGCCTTTCGAAGTCTACATACTTTCCCTGTTTCAATCTGTGTTTCATATCCTGGTGGAAGATCCATGTATACTTCTTCTTCCAGATCTCCATGTAATAAAGCATTCTTCACATCGAACTATTTCAAAGTCCAGTCCAGGTTAGCTGCTAAAGATAAAAGGACTCGAATAATATTCATTTTTGCCACCGAAGCAAACGTTTCTTGATAGTTAACTCCAAATGTCTGTGTGTACCCTTTAGCTACCAATCTTGCCTTGTATCTGTCAATGGACCCATCCTCATTGTGCTTTATGGTGAACACCCATTGACATCCCACTGGTCTCTTCCTTTGTGGTAGTGACACTGCATTCCACGTTCCGTTTATTTGTAAGGCTTCCATTTTTACTCCCATGGCTTATACCCAATAAGGGTATCGTAAAGCCTCTTCCACTTTTGTTGGAATTTTAATCCCAACCATTTGATTCACCATGGCTTGGTACTTAGGTGATAGTCGATGAGTGGACACATATTGTGCAATTGCATATCTCATTTTTCTTTCCGGAGAAAACCTGTCAGGTGGTTTCCCACGGTTTTGCCTAGGAGGTAAAATATAGGAATTTTCAACAATATCTGGAGTATGAGAACGTACCTCTTAGATATCCACGGGGACATGAACGTGTACTAGTGGAGGAGAATGAGGGTTATTTTCTGTTTGCACAGTCTCAGTATCACTCGCAGACCCATTACCTTCTACTGAATCAATAAATGGTGTAGGCTTACTGTTCGACGCTGCATGAGTTATCTCTCGGTCTAGGGTTTCACGGTCAAGATCCACTGGGCTTTGGCTTGTTGTGTCGCTGGCCACTATCGAGCTCTAAACTGCTATGTCGTGGCCTACTGTTAGGCTTTGAATTGATATGTCGCGACCCTCTGGTAAGGCGCGGTCAGGTGGGTTGCTCATAACACCTTCAGTCTCGATCTCACCTATACTACTGGGACCATGCCAACTGTCTCGTTCATGTGGAACATCAAACCAACTATAGTCTTCATATTTACTATTCAACTCCATCTGAAGAGTATAGTGGGTTTGATCAGAGATGAAAAACATCTCAGTTTCGGAAAACGTGACATCCATGGTGACATAGAAATGCTTAATAAGTGGATGGTAACATCGATATCCCTTTTGTTGGCTATTAAATCTTAGAAATACATAACGAACAGCACACAGATCCAATTTACTCCGTTGATTCTTGTGAAGATGCACATAAGCCACACATCCAAATATACGAGGAGATAATTGAAGAGAAAATGGTAGAGTGACATAATCCGTCAAGACTTCCATGGGAGTTCGAAAGTTGTGAACTCGAGAGGGCATTCGATTAAGAAGATAAATGGAATACGTAACTGCATCCGCCCAAAAGGCATGAGGTGCATGAGCCCCAATTAGAAGTGCCCATGTAGTTTCCAAGATATGTCTATTCTTACGTTCTGCCACACCATTTTGTTGAGGAGTTTGAGGACAAGTAGTCTCGTGAAGTACGTTGTGCTCTGCGAAAAATTGTGATAGTTCAGAATTAAGATATTCTCCACCATTATCGGATCTCAGGACTTTGATAGGAAGAGAAAATTGATTTCCAATCATCCGATAAAACTGTTCGAAAATTTGCCCAACGTCACTCTTCTATTTCATGGTATAGAGCCAAGTCATTCTGGAGCAATCATCTACAAAGGTAACAAACCACCGAATACCGTCGCGCGTCACAATTGGTGAGGGACCCCATACATCGAAGTGAATTAACTCAAATGGCACTGATCTTTTATTGAGACTCAAGTGGTATGAAGTACGATGACTTTTTGCAAGAATGCAATCCTGACACTGAAAATCAAAGTTTGAAACACCATTAAATAGAGACGGAAGTAATTTTCTTAAATAACCAAAAGATGCATGTCCTAGTCGACAATGCCATAACCAGATTCTCTTAACCTTGTTGTTGTGACCACTGCTCACTTGGTTGACTCGGCCCGGTACCACATCATCCACATAATATAACCCTCTCCTCTTAGTACCATGTCTAATGATCGCCCGTGTTTGGATATCCAGTAGTAGGCAAAAAGTGTGAAACATGAATACAACACAATCTAATTATTCCGTAACTTGACCAACAGAAAGTAAATGATTTGATAGTGAATGAACAAGAAGAGTGTCATACAGAGATAGAGAGGGAGTAAGGACGATGGAACCCGCTCCTATAACTGGAGCAATTTCACCATTTGCTGTGATAACATTCTCCTTGGGAGTGAAACAAGGATTCATCATATGTTATATGGTCTGTAGCCTAGAGTCAATTATCCAGCCAGAATCTCGGTTAACAGATGCTGTGAATGCAGTGCCAATTTTACTTGGATCATCGGATTGTTCTTGAGAATTAATTAAATTTAAAAAGGATAGCTCATAGCCCGGACCGTCAGGGTCCAAATTCTGTACATGGCTGCTGTCTGTGGATGGCCCAATTGGGCCTGCACCTACCTTGTTATTCTTGTCCATATTAGATTGCTGATTTGTTGGATGTTGGGCTCCATGCTCTGCAAGCCCAGCCTTCTGAAGATCATTGTCGCATGGCCTGTTAGATGATTTAGTGGTAAAGCAGATGATGATCCTCATCTGTACCTGGCAGATTTCTTCGATCTTTGCAGAACCCAGGGCGTTCAAGCCCTTACTCCTGAACAAATCAGGTTAATTTTGTTTATGTTTTCATTGAAATTTAATGATAAACTGTGGTATAATTCTTTGGAATTGTTTAGAACTAGGATCAGTTCAATCATAGGAGCAGTTGGCAATAAATTTCTTGAAAGAATTCTTTCCAGCTCGAATGACCAAGCAATTGAAAAGAGAGATTGAACTTTTCCAACAAAAGGATGGAGATTTATTCTTTGAAGCTTGGAAGGACTTTAAGAACAAGCTTCTTAAGTGTCCAACTCATAACATGCCCAAAGATGATCAGGTACAAGCTTTTTACTAGGGTTTAAATGAGACTAATAAAGCTATTGTTGATTCAACTTGCAATGGGATCCTGATGAAAAAAGGTGGTGAATAAGCCATTGAAATGTTTGAAGAGTTGAGTGAGAATTCACAACAATACTTAACGAGCGGAAGAAGCACTATGAGTAGACAAGGAATTCATGAAATTAATAACAATGATGGTGTGCAAGCGAAGATGGCAACTATGAATACAAAGATTGATATGTTTGTTAAAGACATGTATTCCTTAAGTGACAAGCAACCTCCAAATGCCGAGGTATGTGTCATTTGTTCTCGTTCTGATCATACAACTAAAACATGTCCTTTGTCTTCTTTTACAGATCAGGAACATGTAAATTATGTGGGAGAAGACAATTACCATCCCAAGAACAATCAATTCTCCAATACATACAACCCAGGGTGAAGGAGTCACCCCAATCTTTCATGGAGGAATGGACAAAATGTTCAAAACACACAAGAGCAACAAATGAATTACCAACAAAGGAGCAACTTTTAAGCTCAACCACAAGCTCAACAATAGACTCAAGAACAAAAAAACCTAGACTTTGAGAGCACTATACTTCAACTTTTACAACAACAACAACAGACAAGCAACCAACAAGGTCAAGCTATTCAAAAGTCAGAAACGCAGTTGGGGCAAATGGCGAAAGAATTGAGTGAACGAAAGAAATGAGAGTTCCCATCACAAACTATACCCAACCCTAGTGGTCAAGAGGAGCTTAAAGCCATTAAAGTCCTAAGGAGCGACAAAGTTGTGGACAACAAAGTGGAAGTAGATGATAAAGAATCAACAGAGTCTTAAATTGTGGGTGCATCACCAACAAAAGCAATGGCTTACAAGAAGGTAAATGAGAAGGAGAATGTGATATTGCCACCCTTCCCTCAAAGGTTGGTCAAGCAAAAGAAAGAACAACACTTACTTGATATTTTTGAAACTCTTCGGAAAGTAGAAATTAATATTCCTTTACTTGATGCACTTAGACATATTCCATCTTATGCTAATTTTAAGGATTGTTGTACTCACAAAAGAAAGTTTCAGGAATGTGAGAAAGTTGCATTAACTGAAGAAGTAAGTACGGTTTTGTTGAGAAAGTTACCTCATAAACTAAAAGATCTCGGGAGTTTGACTATACCTTGCATTATTGGAAATTATCATTTTGATAAATCTTTGTGTGATTTGGGTGTAAGTGTTAATCTAATGCCTTTCTCCATTTTTAAAAATTTAGGTTTGGGGGATTTGAAACTAACATTGATTTCTTTGCAACTTGCAGATCGATATCAATCAAATACCCGAGAGGAATTATTGAAGATGTTTTAATTCGGGTTGACAAATTAATCCTCCCTACTGATTTCTTGATTTTAGATATGGAGGAAGATAGGGAAGTTCCAATCATACTAGGTTGTCCATTCTTGCTCGTACATTAATTGATGTTGAGAAATGCACTCTTACTATGCGCGTTCGCAACGAGGCAACCGAATTTAAAGTTTTTTCGAGCAAGTCAAGATCTGCAAGAGACTAGTACATGTTACATGATTGACTCTGTTTATGAAAGGCCTTCTAACAGCCACTAGTTGACTAATGAAGGAAAATCGAGTTCAATCTTCAAAGATGAAGGGTGGTGGAACAAGAGATTCATGAGCAATAATAAATTTGATGTGTTCCCCCATTTTAATGATCCGCCGTCTTCAGCTTAATTTGAAGATGGAGAGCTGACTGGTTTAATTCTTATGGAGATCAATGATTGCATCTATCCAGCTAAGTCTCTCTACTTTCTGTTTTACTTACTTTTGTTTTCATTTAATTTGTTTTTTAGGTTGTTAAATTGTTCTTTCTTTACTACATATTTACCATAACTGCATAGTTCTTTGCATCCTTCACTTGATAGCATGATCGAAACATGAAATTTTTTTGGAACTCTGAATACACATAGTCATGTTTGATATGATGTATTGTGATTGAGAGAAGCATAAGTAAAAACTTGTGTAGACTTGCATAATCCTTGTGAGCTTTTGAGCCTATTATATGATTAAACCATTATGCTCAATCACATTTGTTCTTGTGTGTATATGATCTTTTTTTTTACTTGAATTTCTAGAACTTGCCTTATACCATTCGGAATGCACATCAATTCACGTGACAACTTGAAAGTGATAGAGGCATGTAGGATATACCACCATTGCCAAATTAACTTGTGTCCTGATATATTATCCCCAGTTAACCCCTTTGAGCTTAAATAAGCCTTTTTGTTCTTGAAACTATATATGCATGGCATGTTTTAAAGAGAGTTTTGTTTTGAATTTATGTTTTTGGTGAAATAAAGTGTCGAAAAGGTTCATGTTTGGGGTTGTTCTAGGTGGAATGGAGGTGGAAAAATAAATTAGAAAAAAAACAGCAAAAAGAAAAAAAAAAAAAAGGGGAAAGAAATATGTGTTTAGTGAGTTCAAATTGGTGGTGTAGAGAAGGATTTGATGAGAGTGTTTAAGTTTATGTTCTTATATAAATTTTATTGCAAAACATCTGTTAATTCATTTTATGCTCTACTATTCCACAATATCGTTGTCTTATCCATATCCTTTATTTCTTCAACCTTGACCCTTAGCCCTTTTGCAACCTGAATGAACCTTTGATTCAAGAAGTTATGTGATATTGATCGTGGAGTCCAGGTGGACAAGCAATCATATATATAGCGGCATGTTTTTAGGAGGTCACTTGAGCGGAACACTTTACACCAAAAACTATTGAGTGAGACACATGAGTGCATACCTTGTGAGAAGTTGACACGAATTTTGCATATATCTTATTTAGCTTATAGTGCATTGTATTGACATTTGGCTATCACACTACACTTAAAGCATGCTATGTCTAGAGTGTTGCTATCTTATGAAGGAAGTTTAAGAATTATGCATATTACTGTAAAATTTGGCCTACATCATGTCCAACAGTTGACTTCCTGAGAGTATTGTTCGGCAAGATTAGTGTTAGCATTCGTCATTATTTTGCTTGAGGACAAGAAAAGGTTAAGTTTGGGGGAATTTGTTATGCTCGTAAATTCGTTATTATATTTATCACAATTCTAATTGTTTACACCTTTGTTTTACTCTTTTATATAGGTTTTAAATTCTATTTATGTTTTGTAGGTTGTAACAAGCAAAGAATGGAAAATGAGCTAAAAAGGTGTTTGCAATTCCATGCCGTCAGCACAGCCTCTGCAGATTAGTTGAGTTATTGGATTAAAATTTACTGACTCGTGAAGCACCAGAAGATTTTCCATTATTGTTTGGAAAGCTACGGACATCTATTTTCCGAAGAATTTTACGGTTCGTGAATATCATTTTTCTAGAGGGAGTTATGGCAGTTTTAGTACATGAAGGTCAAGCAGCACGTGAATCTAATGCTCTCCACAATTAAATTTCAATGTGGCAGATTAAAGGAGGGTTAAAATTCCTATTTATTAGGAGTTTTAACCAGTTAGAAGAAGCCAAAAGGTCTGAAAACAAATAAATGGGAACATAATGAGACTTCAAAGCTCATTAGGAAAGAAGAAAAGAAGGCCATTCAAGCATTGGGCTGTTACAAATGAAAAGGGGGGGGTGTTTTATCCCTCTTCAGCGCAGCAGCATTAGTGTGCAAAACAATTAGAAAAAAAATAAAAAAAGACCAGGCACCAAAGAGGAGGCAGCCACGACAGAAGAGAGAAAGAGGAAGGGCCAGGGCTCCATTCCGCAATTCATCATTGATGAGTTTCGTCTTCTCCTACTACTTTCTGTTTTGTTTGTCTACGATGCCCATTTACATTATGAGTAACTAAATTCCATAGTTGAGACTTGGTTGAAATCCTAATCATGTTTCCTTTGAGTATTTTCGATACACTTTTGTTACAAGACAATTTGTTGATGCTTTAGTGATTAATTCCAGTTTTAATTCCAATCTTATTGAGTTATTTTATGCTTTATCACCATAGAATAGCTTTGTAATTTAGTTTGTTACATAGGTAAATATGGATGACAGAATCTTGTAACTATGTTGAGTAACAAGAGAACTAGTTACGGTTCTTGGAATTAATTATCACGAATATCCAGAATAGATACCATGTTCTTAGATTCGTTTGTTTGTCGATTTCCATTGTATTATGCTTTCCTGGAGTGCAACTTAGTAGATACCATGCTAAATACTTCGAGAATGAAAATAGTTAGAGTAGGCACCCATGCCTAATTTGTTATTTCGGGAAATCAATAGCTTAAAGAGTGGATACTATGCCTTTAGGTTGACAAACGTTAAGCATCAAAAATCTGTTTTGTGTCATTTTATGTATCGATTGCTTAGGCGAAAATGATTAGAGATGGAAACCAAAGTCCTAACCGTTAAATCATCGTTTTCAAAAACCCTTATTGTCAATTACTTTACTTTGCCTACTTTCTTTATATTGTGTTTTTTATATTTTTAAATTTAAGACATCTGAAACTATTTTGTTAAATCCTTTATGTGCATATTTGATAGCTTTTGTGAAAGAATTAATTTAAATTGTTGGAAATCATAATCTAGACAGTCCTCATGGGAATGATCTTGTATTTGTTTTCTATACTATGTGTTTGATCTTGTGCATTTGCGAGTTTAAAACGTGCAGTTAGTTACTTGATATTTAGGTTGGTAATTGCTTAACAAACATTGTATACCAAAGTCAAGGAAAGTGCTGGAACTCTGATTGTGTCACTCTATGTAGATGGTATTGCCTACACAAGAAGTAGTAAAGATTTGATAAATGGATTCAAGTTTGAGATGACGAACATGATACTATTTTCATTTGACAAAAGAAATATGCTTTGAATTTGCGGGATAAATTTGGATTGATGAATTGCAAACATGTGAGTGCACCACTAGTTGCAAGTGAGAAGCTGAGCAAAATTTACGGCGGTGAACCTGTAGATGAAGGTCTATACATACAAGTTGTGGGAAGCTTGTTATATCTAACAGCTATTAGGCCAGATATAATGTTTGAAGCTAGTTTACTTGCAAGGTTTATGCATTTTCCTACGAAGCAACTGCCAAGAGAGTGTTGGGATAAATACAAGGTACGATTGACCATGAAATTGAGTACAAGAAGGGAGAATCATTGGCTACTGTGATAATGATTGGAGTGGCAGCGACGATATAGTGATCAAATACTAAAAGAAAGAAGAGTGCAACTTTGCTCACCCCCCCCCCCCAAAAAAAAACCCAAATTGATTATCGTTAGACTAGTTTGATTTAATTGATTTGACACGAATTTCAAATTTAAACTAATCTAATGGAAATCAACGGTGAGCATCACCCCTCACTTTAAGGGTAAACAAAAATGCACTAAAAATTTGAGAATGTGTTTGTTGTGTGCCTGAGATTAAAGTAGAATACTGCTTGTATAAATGAAAATATATTCTAGTTGTGTAACACTTGGAAAAATGTGAGGACTCCGAATCGAGCTGTGTTGGCCGACACCTGAAAGGTGACGAAGCCATAAAGTATGATGATGTGGGAAAATGTGAATAATTTAAACCTAGGAGTGCCTAAAAACCAGAGTGCGCTGGTGAGCGGGAATGAACCCACTTCACACGTGACGTTAGAGAATAAGTAAGTACAGTAGGGTGGATTAAGAATCATACCCTCGAAAGAAATATCCAATACTAAGATTTGCCACGAATCCTCGACGATAAGAAAGCTCAGCTAATAAAACCTGGAGGGTGAAAACAAAACAAGGGTGAGTGGCCCTAGAAATAAATTTTTTAATAGAAGCTTTCTAAAATGTTATAAGATGCAACACCTGTATAGTTCCAGAAAATCATATCACGTATCAATGTGAAATAAAAAATATATCAATAGTAATTCCATAAATATACCACGACACAGCAACTCATCATTAATATAAATAATCATGTGCTCAACAATCTATATTAGCACGCAAGTCAGAGTCACCTAATGTGACCTGTACGACTGCACGCATATCTTATCAATCAACGCTAGTACATAATTCGGAGTCACTTATAGTGACCTGTACGACTTATCCATATCTCGTCAATCAACGCTAGCACATAAGTCGGAGTCACCTATCGTGACCTGTACGACTTATCCATATCTCATCAATCAATATCCCAGTAATATGTCAGTTGGATCCACCTCTTGTGGCCTGTACGGCTGAACATATAGCTCATCACATATCCCTGCACACGAGTCGGAACCACCTCTTATGGTCTGTACGACAGGCTGTGTGTAAATAATTACGCTCAAGTGCTACGATCACATGAAGGTTGTGCGAAGTATCGCAAGTCACCTACGAGTCGGAACCACCTAATGTGGTCTGTATGACAGGCTGACACCTACCTTGAATCCAAGGTGAGCGTGTGGTGCGGGAGGTGAACGATCATGTGAAGGCTAGGCCCTGTCCTAGGGAGAGAGCACTAACACTGGGGTGCAGGGTTATGAGCTCTAAATGTATCTAATATGGCATGTACGACTTATAGACAACCTGTATGACCATGTCTGAGTTGCTTAAAACATAAATATAGTCATGCCATCACTCAATCGTTCCAAATAAAATATAATCATAACCATGCATCCCACATTTCACAACATATACTCACCTGAACTTATCTGTGCATCATGCGTTCACCTTCGTACTTTAAAGCATTCACAATAATTATGCACAATAATATACTTATGGACATGCCCTGATGCAATCCAAAACTTAACCATATCGTAGTGCTTCCAAATATATATATATCAATAATGTGGCGTAAAACGCACAATCTATAACGCCCTACTCCCGAACTATTAATTGTCGGGATTAATTATCGGTGACAAGCTCAACTAAACACTAATTTGACTAACTATCAATACTTACTATTCTTTACTTCAATTTCTCGATCCTTCACACAATGATTTATGACCAACATTCAATCACTAAGTCATAAGGTTAAACCTCACATTTTTCACAAATGTCCCTCACATTGCACAATTTCCCAAACAAGGCTATTGTCTCAATTATTAGTCTCATTTATGGTATGGCTGCATTTAACGTCTCGTTAGACTGCCTACGTACCCTAAACAGGATCAAGCCATTTGTAGTTCGCATTAGTACTTCAAGGCATTCACAGTAATTATATGCAATAATCAATTTGTAACCGTTTGTGGAATTATCAATCATATATGTGTGTGTGTGTGTGTGTGTGTGTGTGTGTGTGTATGTACGATAGAAAGGAAAAGACTCACTTACATGAGGTCCGTGCTATGACTCCTTAGCATGAATATTGAGATGTCACGAACCATCGTCGCCTAGAACAATTATCAAATCACATCTCAGAGTTATTACCGATAGAATACATAATTTATATAAAACACATCCCTACGAAATTCAATCCGGAAGATCTGCATCACGAAATTCCGATCTGTTACTTCCAAAGATCCACATTATGTTCCTAGAACAACGTCCAAATGTTTCATTACAATCCAACGGTCGGATCTCCGCCAATTGCCAAAATCAAGTGGTTGTCAACATTTTATTTTATGAACTTACAAATCCAATTCGGGAAGATCCATACATCGGATTCCTGATCCGTAAGTTTCTATGGTTCTCAAATATTATGTACTATAATGTATTAAAGTTTGGTGATGATCCAACGGTCGGATCGTCGATTCACATCTTTACCAAGTAACGTATCTTAATGAATTTAAGTCCAAACGATCAACCTACGTTATACAATTACCAAAACTGAACTCAAACATCTAATTTAGCCTAATAATAACTTCGATGGTCCCCTGGCCACACGCCGCCGCAGATGGCGGTCGGCCGCCCCTACTCGTCGAAAAATCCAACTATTTCTAAAAAATACCAAAATTTACAGGAATTAATATCTCAATGAGTAGAGTAAACTTTATACCTGCGGCCAAGGCCAATTTGGCCGGAAAACTCCTCAAACTAGCCACGAACTGCCGAAAACCCTAGAAATGGGTGCTCGTTGATTCGTCCTCAAATCGATTCCGACGCTCCAACCAATTAGTGGGCATTGTTCCTGTGCTTAGGGGAGGTACTTTGATGGTGAGGATTGGTGGAAATCATTTCACAAATGGTGGATTCCGCCACCATATACACCCATGAACCAGCCGGTGCTATCACACGAATTCGAGGTCAATTTGTGTAAATTTCTGAATGAAAATGGAAGAGAAGATGATGCTAAGTTAGTTCCAGGTAGAGGATGGTTGAAATTCGCCGGAAGATCGCCTGAAAAAGCATCGGAAATCATGGAGAAGTCAGGTCCAGGTTGCGGGTTAATGGGAAATCCGGGTTTTCCCCTCCTTCTCTCTTCTCTCCGGTCCCTCCTTTCTGCCTCTCTGATTGGCCCACCCTCTCATTCTCTCCTCTCCCAATTCGCTGTACCCTCCCCACTTATCTCCTTCGATTGGCCAGCTCTGCCCAATCTCTTCCCATCCTTCATTT
The DNA here is from genome assembly GCA_035220775.1 of Malus fusca. Taxonomy (NCBI): domain Eukaryota; kingdom Viridiplantae; phylum Streptophyta; class Magnoliopsida; order Rosales; family Rosaceae; genus Malus; species Malus fusca. The sequence goes on from CM069069.1 coordinate 31,041,813, forward strand.
TTCCAGCCACACACACCCATATAACATATAAATCATTTTGTAATAAAAAAAACATAGTGTAAAATAATTAAAATAGTATTTCATTCCAAATACCTTCGGGTTCGTAACTCACTAAAACTTTAACCGTAACTCCAAAATCACTTCTACCTGTGCCTACGCGTCCGTAAGATCGAGCTCTATACAAATATGTCAAGAAACATGACAAAATATACGAGAATCACATACGTCCTCGAAAATCATGCTTTGCCCACAAGGCATTTCCGTAAATTCACGTATTAAAAATTATAAAAACCATAATTTTTAGGAACATGCTGTCATGTATATATGTAAATTATAGGAGTAAAATTATTTTAGCTTTTAAATATTAAATATGACAAAAAAAACAGACTAATGATGAAATATACATGTAGACATCCCAAACTTTTCCTCTTCTTCCCAACCATCACACGGTGGGGAGCCAAGAGAATTTGACTTTGTTCATAAATTTTGGGGTGATGTGGGTAGTCTAGAGGGGTGAGTAAGCATTCTAAAACAGAGATGTAATGATGGGGTTAGAGATTATTTTTAACTCTCACAGAAAAACTAGAGGAGAGCGAGAGGTTTTGGAGAGGGAAAAGTCGGAAAACGGAAAGAGGGGAGCAGAGAGTGTGCCTGGTGTGTTCTTCAATTGGTACAAAAGGTTAGCTCAAATTTGTTAATTTTCTATTTTCTTACCACTGCAACTTTGATTTCTAGAAAACTGCAGTTTGTGAGCCTTACTTTGGCTCTTGTTTTCCCTCAATCCATTACACATTTTAAAAAGTCTTCTTATATATTGAAATTAGACATGACAAGGAACAAAGCTCAATTTATTTCACCGATTTTGGTTTAGATCTTCTATGGAAAAATATGATTTGAAAATGTGAAAAGAATTTGGAAATCTGCAGATTCTCTACAGAAAAACTGTTTGTGAACTCAACTTTGGAGCTTGATTATTTTTTCGTCTTAAATCCGTTTTGAGAAACTCTTATTAAATTAGAAACTAGGTTTGTTAAGCTTTAAAATACAAGTAATTTCATCCTTTTCCATGGAGTTTTGAGGGATGAAAATGGGGTCACAATATGAGGACTTAAACTTGGTTCATCATTCATCATGAGGTTGTGACAAAGGGGTATATTTGGGTAAACTTTTGATAGGCTGAAATTGAATCTTCATTTCAGTTTTATACTAACTTTTATTATTATTTATGTGATTTTAGGCCTGGGAGTGACTCCGGATACTTCGGAGGCTTAGAAAGGTATTCTAGTTAGCTGGACACGAGAGGACTCTATTTCCCGATGATAGGTCTATATCATGTTTAATCTTTGTGATATTAGTAATTATACCTAATACAGTAGTAATGAAATGCTTTTATGAAATTGAATCATTTGATTGTCATGGTTGTGTTATGGGTTGATAGTTTCCTCTCCGTTGTATTTTATATATCAACTATGTTAAATGTTATTATGTTTTGATGATGGTTAAGCTATGTAAAATTGCTGGATTGAATATGTTGGTTTACAATTGTATCTGTGAAATTGAAATGCTCAGGTTGCATTACATGATACAGAGTCAAGTGTTGGGTTGTGTAAAGTTTTGGTTAAACAAAGTGTTGGAAACTTATATATGTTCACGCGTCGGGGGAAGGGCCTATATTAATGAAACTAAAACTACTAATAAAATTCGGGGTTAATTGAGGAATGGGAGTTAACTTATATTCTATGGTGTTCGAAACCAAGTGGTATAAGCATGGTATGGGACGTGCAGGTTTGGATGCCATAAATATAGGTTAGCAGGACTAGAAGGGAGTGAGTTCATGGGTACTTCTTTGTCATATCATTTGTATTTTACCGTATTGCTTGATGCATGGCACTTTGATTAACTGTGATAAATGAACTTGAAGGGTATATGGTTCCTACTGGGCATGAAATGCTCACACCCTATTAGCTATTGCAGGTACCGGTATTGAGGAACAGGATGATGACTCGTCTCTAACTGAATAACCATATCATATGTTGTTGGTTCCTAGTTGTACTTAGAATAAAGTGTCTTAGTATCGTAAGAGTGTGTTGTAAGAGTTGAACTCTTTAAACTCAAGACGTATTAAATAAACAGATCTAAATGAAATTTTAGATGGCTTTGGTTTCATCATACTTTTATTGTAATATTACAATTTTTTTTAACTAGGATACTATTCATGCCCTCTTTCGATTATCATCCTTATTTTCGAATTGGGGTGTGACAAGTTGATTGCTTCGAATAAAACTTTTCTATCTTATTGAAAAAAAGAAAAGAAAAATCCTACAATTGTTCTTGTCTTGAAAACTTGATCATTTGTCCATAGAATGTGGAGAGGTCGTCAGGTCATACACAATAAAATTAGAAAAGAAAATTTTAGGAAGACTACATTTTTGTTCCACATTATATCAAAATTGGATAAGTGGTGTACACGAATCACCTCAACTAACGAATTTATATAATTAGATGTTGGTTAAATGCATCATTAGCCACATAAAAATGGCACTAATATGATTTAAAAATGCACTCCCTAACATTACTCATCATACAATAATCAAATTTTCCCGCAGTGATCATAGAACATACCAAATTACCAACAAACAAAACAACAACAAAAATTAAAAATCTCGATCACTATTTCTCAGTAGTTGGGATAACATACAATATAAGACAAAATGACCAGATGCATAATGTACATTGTTGATGCACAAAACCGGAGGTCTTGGAACAACGTAAGTCCGACCGTGAATTTGCATGAAAGTAAATAACACAAGATGTATCGTGGTTCACCCCAATGTTTGGGCTACGTCCACACTGATATTGTATTTCTCTGAGATGTTGAAGAGGGAGAGAGGGAGAGAGAGCTTCCTTATGTGAGGATGAGCCTCTCTCAATATGAAAGGGGATGTCAGGCCTCCCTAATTGTGAGGGTGAGGGGTCATTTTATAGAATAATGGCTCCTCACTTATTACATATTTGCCCTTTCCTTTATTACATAATTACATTTAAGTCCCTCGAGTATTTATACGAGGTCTAAATACGGAGGACCTAAGTATGGTATAAACAGTAGTCCCCCAAGTCTTCAGTTAAAAGAGTCTTTTGGCTGGAAACTTGAAATTCAGTCCATGTGTGGGCCGAAGTAACTAGATGTCGTCTAGAACTGATACTTGATATGCAGCGGTGCTCAATCTGAAATGATGCTCAACTAGAAGTAGCACATGTTGCGAGGCTGCTCGGCTTGTGGCGTTGAAGGTGAGGGAGTCCCTTTTATAGAATAAGGGCTCGCTTCTCAATACATGAATAATGGGTTAGAGTTGATGCTCTCTAATGATTGTGAGGGAGTCTCTTTTATAGAATAAGGGCTCGCTCCTCAATACATGAATAATGGGCTAGAGTTGATGCTCTCTAATGATGGTGAGGGAGTCCCTTTTATAAAATAAGGGCTCGCTCCTCAATACATAAGTGACGCGCTAAGTCCCCAAGTAGTTTGTATGTTTCATGAGGCCCAGTTGAGGCCCAATATACGGTACATAATGTAGTCCCCCAAGTCTTCGGTCAATAGAGTCTGTTGGCTGGAGACTTCAAATTGAATCCATGTGTGGGCCGAAGTGGAGGTTGTTCGGAGGCGGTATTTGTATACCCTGCACTGAAGCTTTGTAGGTGAAGCTTTGCAAGTGAAGCTTTGAAGCTGGAGCTCTGTAAATGAAGCTTTTGAAGCTAGAGCTCTGTAAATGAAGCTTTTGAAGCTGATTGACATGAGTGATGCTCATGGATGTTTATGTTGATTGACATGAGTGATGCTCATGAATGTTGACATAAGTGATGCTCATGAATGTTGACATGAGTGATGCTCATGAATGTTGACATGAATGATGGTCATGAATGTTTATGTATGATTGTCATGAGTGATGCTCATGAATGTTTATGTATGAATGACACGAGTGATGCTCATGTATAATTTTGGAGTACTGGGCGTATTTTTGATCACCTAGTGGGTGATAATAGCGACAGGCTGCCTAATAATTTTGGAGTACTGGGCGTACTTTTGATCACCTGGTTGGTGGTAATATCAGCAGGCTGCAAAACAGATTTGGGAGTACTAGGCGTACTTTTGAGCACCTGGTTGGTGATAATAGAGGGCTTGGCTCTTTTGGGCATATGGGTCTTCGCCCTCCACATAACATTCCAGCCCATTATTTTGGGCTTGCCGTTTATTTTATTTTATTTTATTTTATTTTTTATTATTATTACCCTTTGATGGGGTTTATACAGATGTCTCCGAAAGATAAGAAAAATAAATCACATCATACAAAAACAAGAAAAGTAAATCACATCATTCTAGTAGGGTGTTTATTCCTTGCTTTTGTTTTTTTTCTGCTTTGCTTTTGCTTTTTCCATTCCATTTCTTTCTCTTTTCTCTTTTGGCAGATGGCAGACAACGCCAAAGTGGGATAATAATGGAATTGTTGTAAGACAGCTTATCTTCTGCCTAGTTTTCCACTGCACCTCTCTCTTTTGCTTTTGTGCTGCAGCTCACTTGATTGCTTTTCCTTTCCTCTGCACCTTTGTTGCTTTTGCCTTGCTTGAACCGACGAATATGACTTATTGGTGACAGCTAGCACCTCTCTCTTTCGCTTTTGTCTTTCTCTTTTGCTTTTGTTTCTGCAGATGTCGTAGATGGCATCATTGTCAAGCAACACAGACACATCGGTGTGCTCCAGCAGAGAATGGGATTGAGAGAACGCTGTTGTAAGGCTCCACCACAGATGTAGAAACCTGGGGAGAAAGGTACACAGTGGATCCCATCTTGGATTTCTTTGGTGTAGATCCATCATTGAGTTCACCAGGCTTGCAGATCCACACACCACACCTTGTCCGCATCAAACATTTTGTGGTTCCACTTCCAGACGCGTAGAGTGCAGTCGTCGGAGCCGGAGGCGAATACATCCGTGTGGCGGGGGTTCCATACGGTGGAGTAGATGCAGTATGCCTGTTCCTTGAAGGTTCGAATCGAGGCAGGGCGGTCAATGGTCCAGAGTTTGACGGTGTCGTCCCAGGAGGAGGTGAGGAAATATTCAAGAAACATCAAACTGAAATAAGATAGATCCCACCACAAGCGAGGAGCATATAGCTCGTTATGTCTTCTAGAAGAACTAGATTCTCTTTTGTACTGGAATTGCCATAAAAAGCTCATGTCATGACCGCAAGGAAGATCTGTAGCATACCCCTACCAGCCCAATATTCCAATACCTTCCAGAACTTCATAATGAATTCCCATTCCGTCTCGATCACCACCACAATCATTCCAATCACGACGGCGTAACACCTAACTATCCCATCGAAAACATCATATCTATCAGTGAAAGATTGAATGGTAGAGAAGACATTGACGACGATGCAGAGAAGGGCGGTGAGAGCGGTGATGACTCTGAAGCATCTTATTACATCCTGGGACCAGCTCCTGCAGCATCTTCATCCTCGCATTAATCTTCTCTCTCCTCGCTCGCTCTGCTAAGCTATGGCTGTCCGTGGCTTGACCGCGACGAACTCGGACATGAACGTAAGGCATCTTCTCGGCGTCCTCTTTGATTTCGGTCTTGCACTTCTTCGTCGGGGCCTTGACCTTTTTCTCTCGCTCATTTCTCTTCGCCGAGTTCCTCTGGTTGGTCCTGGTCTCGTCGAGTGTCAGCTGCGACGAGTTAGGGTTCGAATCGGTCTCGATCGGCTCGGTCTTCACCTTCTCCAATTCGGCTTCGGAGTTCGACAACACGGAGCTAATGTCCAGCGAGAGGTGGATGAGCTCCATGGCTTGGGTCGGCGGAAGTTCTAGAAGCGCGGTGAAGGAGCTGGAGTTCTTGGGCGGCACGGTCATGAGTTGGTGAATTTCTTCCCGGAATTGGAGGGACTCGAGCTCACGTCCCTGTAAAGTGGATCTGGGTACGGTTGCTCCGGTTGGGTCCATTGAATTGGGCGGCAAATTGAACTGAAACAGAGCTCAATTCCATGACAAATTTCTCAAAGTTCTCAACTTGGACAAAGTGTAGGTATCAATTAAGCAAAAGCCCGGTAATTTGATTAAGGTTTCGGGAAGAACAGTGGTCTTTGTGACTGAAATTGGGTGTGAGAGAGAAATGGGTAAAGCTAGCCAATGTGGGTTTTGCAGTGTTGATTTTGTAGATTTTGCAGATTCACGGTGGATGGTGTGGTGAGGTCTCACGGTGGTGAGATGAAAAAAAATGAAAGAGAACCGACATAGCTTTTCGTGTCGATTCCCACAGACGGCGCCAAATGTTGATGCACAAAACCGGAGGTCTTGGAACAACGTAAATCCGACCGTGAATCTGCATGAAAGTAAATAACACAAGATGTATCGTGGTTCACCCCAATGTTTGGACTACGTCCACACTGATATTGTATTTCTCTGAGATGTTGAAGAGGGAGAGAGGGAGAGAGGGAGAGAGAGCTTCCTTATGTGAGGATGAGCCTCTCTCAATATGAGAGGGGATGTCAGGCCTCCTTAATTGTGAGGGTGAGGGGTCCTTTTATAGAATAAGGGCTCCTCACTTATTACATATTTGCCTCTTCCTTTATTATATAATTACATTTAAGTCCTCCGAGTATTTATATGAGGTCTAAATACGGAGGCCCTAAGTATGATATAAACATACATAAATATATTTTTATCTTTTAATTTTCTTCAATTCATTCGACATGATACTTAAAAATAAAATAAAAAAATTATTTAAATAACTCTATTCTAAATTATCTATATACTAAAACCAGGTGAAAAATCACTGTTCACCAGCAGTGAACAGCCGAAAACACCCTCAAATTCCTTTGTTGTTGGCCAATTTTTCAAACTTTGCTACATCGAAAAGACGTGTTTGCCCTTCTAGGCCATTCTTCTGTCATCGTGTTTAAAGCAACTGATGGCAGGCAAAAAATATATTAAAAAATGTGAATTAAATACGGCCACATGTTGTGTGGCACGACAAACTATAAAAATTTATAAAAAAAAATTAGATGCAAGGAAAGAAAATGATTAAAAATGGTGAGGCCGGTTTGGTGCTCTTCTACACCACGTGTCCACCATCCGTGACCGTGAAGCCTTTCTTTTTTTTTTTGAAAGTTTTAACAAAAAACTCACGGTGCATTCTCATTGCATGAAAAAGCATGCACTTATCTTGATTAAACAACTCTCTTGGCAAACCTCCACCACCAAAACAAATGGGAGAAACAATATTATAGTGCCAACCTATCCCACTTGATAGTTAAATATCTTCCAAGTTAGTCTTCTTGCTCATTAATCCTCCAAATACCATATTTTACCCAAATTGCCCAAATAAGTAAAAATGTGTATATTTTGAGTGCAAACACTTGCACTTGTTCACATCCTGCAAACATGCATATCAAAAGGCAAGACCAAGCACAAGATGCTACCTCCTGGTCCGAGAGGGTTTCCTATTTTCGGCAGCCTCCATTTGTTAGGGAAGTTCTCTTACAGGGATCTTCATCAACTATCCCGGAAATACGGCGATATCATGTACTTGCGGTTAGGCCTCGTACCCACAGTTGTTGTCTCGTCCCCACGAGCGGCCGAGCTGTTCCTCAAAACGCATGACCTCGTTTTTGCAAGTCGACCACCTCATGAAGGTTCAAAGCACATTTCCTTTGGGCAAAGGAACCTGAGCTTTGCTGATATGGCTCGTATTGGTGCGACATCCGAAAGATGTGCACGCTCGAATTACTTAGCAACCACAAAATCAATTCTTTCAAGTCGATGAGGAGAGAAGAGGTTGCTCTCCTAATTCAGTCTGTTCAAGAGGATGCCAATAATGGACGCGTTGCTATTGATCTCAGTGTCAAGGTATCATCGCTGAGCGTTGACATGACCTGCCGGATGGTGTTTGGGAAGAAGTACAAGGACGAGGAGTTTGACGAGAGGGGTTTCACGGCTGTGATGAAAGAGGGTCTCAAATTATCAGCGGGCCCTAACTTGGGAGATTACATTCCTTGTATTGCGCCGCTTGACCTCCAAGGGTTCACTAAAAAAATGAAAGCTATTAACAAGGCTTTTGATGAATTTTTTGAGAAGATTATTGATGAACATCTTCAATCCAAGGATGAAGAAAGAACTAAGGACTTTGTTGATGTCATGGTGGCCTTCATGGGGTCTGAAGAGTCTGACTACCGAATCGAACGCACCAATATCAAAGCCATAATGTTGGTAAGTATACTTATATATCATTTTACGTATTTCTCTTTTTATTCCTGCTTGATATCATTACAACGAAATTGTTTCTTGTTAGACAAATTTAGCATGGTGTGGTCTAAGATTGTGATTCTGAACGACTGATTAGGTCAATTTTTGGTTGAATATACTAGATTGACTGTTAATGGTACAAATTTGTGCTTTATCATGTACAATAAATTGTCATCTACGTAGATAAGTCCCGCTAATATATATACTTCATCTATGAAAAATTTATTGGCAGGACATGTTTGTGGGTTCAATGGACACCACATCAACAACAGTCGAGTGGGCACTCTCGGAAGTCATGAGACATCCACAGGTTATGATGAAAGTCCAAAAAGAGCTTGTAGGCCTCAATAGAATGGTGGAGGAATCAGACTTGGAGAAATTGGAGTACTTGGACATGGTAGTCAAGGAAACCTTGAGGCTACATCCAGTGGCACCATTGTTGGTTCCTCATGCAGCCATTGAAGATTGCATTGTCGATGGCTACCATGTACCAAAAAAGTCACTCGTGATCATAAACGCATGGGCAATCGGGAGAGACCAGAGTGCTTGGGAAGATGCAGAGAAGTTCGTACCAGAGAGGTTTGAGGGTAATAATGTTGATGTTAGAGGAAACCACTTTCAGCTTATACCGTTTGGATCCGGCAGAAGACGTTGCCTTGGAATTCAGTTAGGGCTTACTGTGGTACAATTTGTGTTGGCACAGCTTGTGCATTGTTTTGATTGGGAACTTCCGGATAACATGTTGCCAAATGACTAGGATATGACTGAGGATTTTGGTCTTACAGTCTCAAGGGCCAAGCATTTGCTCGCTATTCCTTCATATCGCCTTCAGAATTAATGTGTTTGTAGTGTCTATTTTCCTACTTGTAATCTGTTGTGGACTATCTTTTCTGTTTTTTTACTGTCTTACACTTATTTTCTTCACTTGATGAGGAGAACGAGCAATGGAATAAATTAAGCAAATTGTTGTCAAAGTTTCAATAATGATAAGTCCCATGTCTATATAGTAAATCAAAGCAACTAGCATGTCCTTTTCTATAAAGAGTTATTTTGAAACATAGATAGGATCATAGGGAAGAATATGCAATATGCATGTCTTTACGGTTCTGTTAATACTAGTGGATATGTATATATACTTATCTTTCACAAACAATAAGATAATCTACATTATACTATGGGAGGGGGATTCGAGCATGGGACCCCGGGTGCATGGGCTAATACTCTTAACCAACTGAGCTTCAAGCCACTTGCTTGTATATATCTACAAATAGGGTTTACTATGTTTCCCTGCTCTTAATAATTCTCTTCAGGATTGGTTTTGCCCTATTAATTAGCGCCTTTCAGCTATATGGTTTGAAATTCGGCAATTAAGCTCCCCTTGTCGACAATGGATGACAAACTTATTTGGTTGACTACTTCAGATGTCTTTATCTTTGGCTTAGGACTTTAAGTGTAGTAAACAAATAGTTGTTCCTTGAAATAAAGAGGTTTGGCGTAGATGTTTTTCGACCACGTAAATTTATTTTATTATGGCATTTTCTTTATGAGAAGCTTTTAACTGATGATTTATTGCTTCATTGGGGGTTCTCTTTTGCGTCGATGTGCTCCTGGTGTTGTAAGTGTTAGAGTTTTGAGACTCTTGTTCCACATTGAAGAAAACAAGATTCCCAATGACATTTATATATGTTTTGTCCTCTACAATATTAGTTAGGTGTTGGACCACTTGAAATGGGAATTGAGGCTTGGGCCACCAATTGTGTGGATTAGGCTTGATGATTATACCATAATATTAATATTAATTAATCAAGACAAGGGCCTTAATAATTAAAATTAATCTAATCAATTAGTTTTAATTTTCGAATTAAGTCTTTAATTAAAATTAATTAAAAACGTTTTGATTAATAGACACAACTCTTTGGAAAGAGTTGTATAGCTTCAGATACATCCAAAATGTATTTGAAGAGGTATGAAAGAGCCTATATAACTGAAGTCCTTAGTTCCATTCCAGAGATCTTTTCTTCCTCCTTTCTTCCGTACGAAATTTCCAGAGAGTAAACACACAAAGCAAATTCGCTAGAATTCTAGAATCCAGTGCGGGTTGTAGAATTAGGTAGTTGAATCCTGATCGAGCAGACGTTGTTGAACCACAAGCACAAGAGTGGGACGTAAATACTGTTCGAAGGACATAGCTATTACGCTAGCCTCTACCTTCTGTAATCACGTTAGTACCATTGATATTCTTGTATTTATTTCTGTATTTCATTCTGCACAGCAAGTATTTTGATTAATAATATTCTACAATTTCGAGTTCTGTTATTTTTATTTATTTCTGAATTGTTCTCCAACAGTAAGGCTACTAAATCTACTCATCATTATTTTAAGGGTGCTCATTTTCTCATTTTCTTTGGCAGTTTGGTGCAAATTTTTAGCCATATTTCAAGTTTCTACGTTATTCTCCGGTATCACATCCTTTTTTCCTATCCATTGATGTGTGGTTTTGGTACTCAACTTCAATTATTATGGTGGGTATGATTGGGGCAGGTTTTTACTCACTTTAGCAAGCTCAAAATTTAATCCGTTTTGAAAAAAATGCTTACAGTTGATTAGTTAGTTAGTGACATTCACTTGCAAGTTTGTGAGGTGAATTTTTGGGGTATGAGCTTTATGTTAAACTCAGTTGATGAGCTTTGCGCTCCCATAGCACTTGGACTGCATGAAAAGCCTTCAAGGGCGCCTAGAATTTATGAATTTTTTTTGGCTTTCACCTTGTGATTTTCAAGTTAAAGTGAGCACTCCGGGCATGGCTAGTTTTGGTGGTATTTTCTTGACCACTTGGATTATTGTCTTGGATGCTTTGCAAGATCTTTAAGCATTGCTACTACTTTGGAGGTGGAACTTAAAGCTATTATTCATATTGTTTATATGGCTTCAGAGAGGGGTTGACATTCTCTTTGGATTGAGTATGATTCTGTTTTGGCAGTGCATTTTCTTTCTAATGCATCTTCTCAGGTGCCTTGGCATTTATCAGGGATTGGGCAAATTGTTATCCCATTCTCTTTTCCATGCATATTCAGTTTTCTCACATTTATTGTCAAGAAAATCAGGTGACGGATTGTTTAACAAACTTTGGTGTTTATCATGTTGGGGTTCATTGGTGAAATTCTTGTCCGTCGTGTGCAGCTGCGACTTTTGCTCATAATCTTTTGAGGCTTCCAAATTTTTGTTTCTCTTAGGAGTTGTTATAATGGATTTATGGTTCTAATAGTTTTCTCCATCTTGTTAGGGTAAGGCTTCATGTCCCGTTTAACTTATTGCTTCATTATTTTTTTTCTTTTTTAATATATTCATAACAAGGTCATTTTCTGCGATAGAAGTGTTGAAATGAAAGTGACATTGTTGTTTTAATTAAAAAAAATGTAAGTGACTTGCAGCTTAAATGATTAAAAGCATTTATTCATGTACTTTGGGTCTCAAATTTGATTCCTCCTTCCTCTATTGTTGGTTGTATTTAGCTAAAATAATAGTATTCTTAAAAAAATAGTACATGGTGAGAATGTAACTGATGATTGACATCAAAAAAGTGTTTGCACAACGTCATTTTGTGGATTATAGGGCTGAACTTGTCGACTAGCCTAGTTAATAGTTATGAATCCCCTTGATACCGTAGCTATGTTGTTGATTTTTGGGTTTTATTACAAATGGTCATTGAAATTGACTCATCCCATCAAGATGGCCCCTTAAATTGAAAATCAATCAATGTAATCCCTGAAAAGGGGTTCTCCATATTAATTTGGTCCTTCCGTCACAATTTCATCAAAAAATCTATTATGTGCTGATGTGGCACATAACTGGGTCCCACAAATTTAATTAAATATTATTATGTGAATTAAAAATATTTAAATAATAATTTATTTATTATTTTATTATAAATAAAAACTAATAAAAAATAAAAACAAAGAAGATTCATCTTCTTCTAATCCCCATCCCACGCCGTCGCATCAATCCTGCACCACCATTCCCACTTCCAGTGCAAGCAAAAATAGAAAGAAAAAAGAAGGATGAATGTCAGAGATCTGAACCCAGCACCCCAACCCACCTCGCCGCTCATGCGACTCATTTCTCTCTCTCATCTATTCTCGCCAGAATCGAAACCCAAATATCACTACTGTCAGACAAAATTAAACAAGTAATCAAGGTTGGGGCATGGGGCTTGCATCAAAGGGGAAGAGGGTGAGATCCGTGAGAGTGGGTTTGGAGCGACGGGTTGGGGAATGGCCCATTAGGGAGGGGTAGTGATCTGATTGGGTTTCACAATAGAAAAACTGGAGCTCTACTCTTCTTTCTTAGTAATTTCACAATTAAAAAATGGAAACTTTCATGAAAAGGGTTTGGGTTAAGTTTATTTTAACTAAAAACCATGCTATAACTTTATCTAATGAAAAAAACTTAAATTTTAATGAAAAAACCCTTAAACTTTAATAAAAAGGACAAAAGAACTTAAATTTTAATGAAAAAGACATAATTATAATATTAAAAAAAATCAAAAAAACTGACGTGCGGGATCCGCGCATCGTCACACATACTGTTTATGAAATTTATTACATTGTTTATGAAACTTAGCGATACTACATTGTTTATGAAATTACTACACTATTTATGAAACTTACTACATTGTTTATGAAACTTAACGGTACTACATTATTTATAAAACTTAACGGTACTGCATTGTTTATGAAATTTACTACACTGTTTATGAAACTTACTATATTGTTTATGAAACTTAACGATAATAGACTGTTTATGAAACTTAACAATACTGCAATGTTTATGAAATTTAACGGTACTACACTGTTTATGAAACTTAACGGTACTATACTATTTATGAAATTTAACGGTTCTACACTATTTATGAAACTTTTGACACTGTTTATGAAACTTAATGCGCGCTGGGCTCACATGTTTATATATTATGTTTTTTTTCTTTTTGTCCTTATCATTAAATAAAGTTATTAGATGATTTTTTGTTAAAATACAAAGTTTTTAAGCCCTTCATTAATTTTCCTTTAATGGGGCTATATTCTTCCTCTGAAATTAAAGAATTTATCCATCAAAGATTGTGTTAGGATTTTAAAACTGAAGTTCCCAACTGGATCGTTGTGAAAATTGGAAACAAGTAACGAGTTTTACAGAAAAAATCCCTCAACTCGATATGGTGGGTTATGGGACCCACTTTTGTGTCATATCAGCACATAACATAATTTTTGACAGAATTGTGACAGAAGGACCACATTAATTTGCGACATCCATTTTCAGGGATTACATTGATAGATTTTGAATTTCAGGGACCATCTTGATGGGATGGATCAATTTCAGGGACCATTTGTGATAAAAACCCTTGATTTTTTATATTCTAAGATGGATGGGTAATTGCACTTGGAACTAGGTCTAGTTATAATACTTTTTACTTGTAAGTGAAATATATTATTGTATCAAAAACAAAAAGATGGATAGGTAATTTGTACTGAATCCAGCTAATTTGGGCTTTCGACGGCACGGGCTTCGTCCTCCTCGACCTTGTCGACTGCTTCATCTCCGATGACGATCTCATCGATTGCTTCATCTCCGTCGTCTGCTTCGCGTTTTGGGATTTTACAGAAAAAACCCAAAAAAAGCATCAGGTATGTTTGTGAAGTCTCTCTCTCTCTCTCTCTCTCTCTCTCTCTCTCTCTTTGTATTATAATAAGGGAACTTTAATGAAAAGTTCCCGGTACTGTTCACTTTAACGAAAAACCACATTTTACACTAAAAAGTCAATCCTAGTACTATTCACTTTACCCTTTATTTTGTTCTTATCGTTAAAACTCAAAGTTTTCAAGCCCTTTTCATTAGTATTCCTTTATAATTATTGTTTTTTTATTTTACTTTTTACAAATTTATCTGTGAATATGGTGTAAGAATTTGTTAAATTGTTGCCTAGTGTTGTGGGTATTTAGCAAAATGGGTATATTACCCTCAAATGATTTGCTGTTTCTGCAATTTTTGTTGGGTACTCATGGACTGAAAACTCAGATTGTTAAATAAATCTGCTAATTTTTTTAAGGACCCTAAATCCTATAAATCATAAATCATAAAGTATGATAGAGTATAGAAATTGATGTATAGGATGATGACATTTGTAATTAGATTAGAAGATGTGTTAGTTAAGGCAGTTAGCCTTGTTGTTGTATAAATATCTCAACTTCTGTATTACTTGGTCATTACAAAATCTATCAAGAACTTTCATTCTCTCTCTCTCTTCTCTCTGAGTTGTTATCTCTCTAGACTTTATGTATACAATTTCATAGATTTGATTACATTTACATGGTATCAATTGCCATTGTTACCTGCGCTTGATCTTCTATCCTTCTCCTTTGCTTTCGCTCGCCTCAACTGTGTCTTTGCACTCGTAAATTTGTCTTCGGTATCTCTAATTCTCTTCGTCTTCTTGAAATTCTGCTTTCTTGGGTTTTCTCGGTTGATCGTCTCCTTGCATCGATCATCTCTTCTGCTCTTTTGATTATTGCATACCAGCTGTTTGCTAAAAGTTCTCACTGAGTTTGTCAAAAGCAATTTCAATGGTGATTGCAACGCAACTTCAACTTGTGCAATCCCCGATTACTACCCTAATCTCCACTATTTCGATCTCGGTGAATGTTAAATTGGATGACTCCAACTACCTCAATTGGCACTTTCAGATACAACTGTTGTTGGAGATCAATGGAATTATGGGGTTTGTTGATGGCTCACATCCCTGTCATTCTCAATTTCTCGATCAATCTAGTGCATCTGGTATGAACTCTAGCTCTAATAATTATGTTGCAACGAATGAATTTGTGATTTGGAAAATGCATGATAAGGCTGTAATGCAACTGATAACTGCTACCCTTTCGCCTGCTGCTTTATCATGTGCTATTGGTAGTAAGAGTTCTCAGGATATCTGGATTCGTTTGAAAGAACAGTTATCTACTGTGTCTAAGACTAGTATCTTTCAAATGAAATCCAATCTCCAAACAATTAAGAAATGTTCTGACTCTTTGTCCCAGTATCTTCATTCGATAAAAGAGGCTCGAGATTACTTATCTGATGCTGGAGTTTACTTTGCTGATGAAGATATTGTTATACTTGCTCTCAATGGTTTACCCCTTGAATATAATACTTTTAGGTGTGTCATTAGAGGCCGTGAGAGTGTGATATCTCTTAAAGAGTTTCGATCTCAGTTGCTTGCTGAAGAGATTATTGTTGAAAACTCTACCACCGTACCATTTATTACTGCAATGGTTGCAAACAATGTTTCTAATTTAGGAAAGGGTCAATCTTCTCACCATGTATCTGGTCAGTCTCAAATTTTTTTCTGGGGGTTATAAGCAGTTTAATGGCAACAGAAACAAAGGAAAAGGCAAGTTTAATCAAGGGTTTCGGTCTTATTAACCCAAACAGTCTTTTTCCACTCAAACACATGTGCTACCAACACCAAATCCAGGCTTACTTGGTCACTCCCTAGTGCAGTCTTATGGCAATCCAAGTGCCCATTTAATGCAAACCTGTCAACTCTGTAATGCTGAAGGACACACAGAACCATTATGTCATTCTAAACCTCCTGACAGAGTTAATTGTCAGATATGTGGCAAGCATAATCACAGCACATGGTATTGCTTTTATAATGACGAAGATCCTAATTTTGTTGGCTCTACCAGTCAGTTATATCCGTCTCAGATGCATTCATCAAACTTTGGTGCTCCTGGTTACAATGCTCACATTCAGCAATCTCCAATGAATGGACAACAATTTTATCCTCAACACCATTCTCTTTAAGCTATGCATATTGTGATGACTCAGTCACCTTCCGTGCCATCTACTTCTCACTCTAACCCTCAAGTGTGGCTCACTGACTCTGGCGCTACAAATCACATGACTTTTGATCTCAGCAACTTATCTCTAGCATATCCATATCCTACCTCTGAGACCATTCAAACTGCAAATGGTGAAGGTTTGCATGTGCCCCATATTAGAAGTACTATTCTTAATCTTCCCAAAGTTAATTATGTTCATCCAATGAAGCTCAATTCTGTATTATACGTTCCAAAGTTGACACAAAACATGTTATATGTGCATCGGATCTGTTTAGATAACAATTGCTGGATAATTTTTTATGCTTTTTGCTTCTGGATTCAGGACAAGGCCATAGGGATGATCATTTACAAATGAGTGTGAAGTAATGGACTATACCCAATTCCTTGTCTTTCAGCCACTTCTCATGGATCCACTTCAGTACCTTTCCAAGATAAAGCATTTCTCGGTCTGCACATTCACTATACTACTTGGCATAATAGACTAGGTCATCCATCCAATTCCATTGTCTATTTGATGTTAAAACAAGCTAATATTCCCTATCCAAAAACATCATTACCTGTCATGTGTTCTAGTTGTTTGGAGGGAAAGTTCTGTAAATTTCCTTTTCCTATAAGTACCAATAAGTCTGTACAACCCTTTGCTATAGTTCACAGTGATCTTTGGGGTCCAGCCTCTTCTGTTTCAATTGAGGGTTACAAGTATTATGTGACCTTTATTGATGAATGTATAAGATACTGCTGGATTTTCCCATTAATAAATAAATCTGATGTCTTTGCCAAATTTGTTGCATTCTATTCCTTTGTTGTTACTCAGTTTACAACTACTATTCAAACCCTCCAAAATGATGGAGGGGGAGAGTATGTCAATAAAGCATTTCAGTATTTTCTTATTGCCAAAGGAATTACACATCATAAATCCAGTTTATATACACCTGAGCAAAATGGCCTAGCTGAGAGAAAGCATAGGCATATTATTGAAACAATTGTGACCTTTTTACAAACTGCTAAATTACCTGCTATATTTTGGTCCTATGCTTGTCAAACAACCATATACCTCATCAATAGAATGCTCACTTCTGTACTAGGAAATCATTCTCCATTTGAACTATTGTTTGGGCATATTCCTGTCATTTCCCACCTCAGATCATTTGGGTGTGCTTGTTATCCATTATTAAAGCCTTATAATGAAACCAAGCTGCAAGCTAAAACCACCAAGTGTATTTTTCTGGGGTATGTTACCAACTATAAAGGGTATATGTGTTATGAGGTTTCTAAACAGAGACTTTACATATCTAGCCATGTAGTGTTTGATGAGTCTCAATTCCCATACATAGACTTGTTGGTACACCATAAATCACCACACATTAGTCCTACCACCCACAGTCCAGTACCTATTATTTCCACTGATAATGTTGTTGTATCTATGCCTCTTTCTACTTCCTCTACTATACCCATAACATCAAATTCAACTCCTGACTCTTCATTTTTGCCTGATAATCCTACCATATCACTCTCTCCAATTACATCATCACCACTATCCTCTAAATCCATTATTGGTTCTACTCTTTCTCAACCTCATGTGGCACTTGTCAATGGTTCTCCTCATTCTCAAGTTCCAACAGAACAATTTCATCCTGATACTTTGCAAGTGGTGTTGGAGGTTCCACCACTCAATTTACATCCTATGCAAACTCAGAGCAAGAGTGGAATTATCAAGAAAAGAACTTTGTTAGCTACTGTTCAGGAGTCTAAGGGTACTGTTTTGTATCTCATTGAACCAACTTCCTACAAATCTGCCATTAAGAATCCAATTTGGTTTAAGGCTATGCAAGAGGAAATCAGTGCTTTGCATAAACAAGATACCTGGAATATGGTGGTATTACCTTCCGCAAAGAACTTGGTGGGGTGTAAGTGGATATTCAAAATTAAGAGACATTCTGATGGTACTATTGCAAGACATAAAGCTAGATTAGTAGCTAAAGGGTTCAGTCAAGAACCTGGAATTGACTATGGGGAAACATTCAGCCCTGTGGTTAAACCTACAACTGTAAGGTTAGTATTAGCTCTTGCAGCTCAGTTTGGTTGGTCTCTTAGGCAACTAGATGTGAAAAATGTCTTTTTACATGGCATCTTAGAAGAAGAAGTGTACATGGCTCAACCTCTTGGTTTTGCAGATGTTAATCATCCTCATCTAGTTTGTAAACTACACAAATCTCTATATGGACTCAAGCAAGCTCCCAGAGCTTGGAATGATAGATTCACAAAGTTCTTTCCTCAATTGGGGTTTCAAAACACTTATTCTAATTCCTCTTTGTTTGTGAAAAATGTTGATTCTGGTATTGTCATTCTCTTACTCTATGTTGATGATATTATCATCACAGGGAGTGCATCTGCCGAAATACAACAGGTTATTACTACATTAACAACTGAGTTTGACATCAAGGATTTAGGGGATTTGCATTTCTTTCTGGGCATTCAAATTTCAAGAACTGCAACTGGTTTATTTTTGTCTCAGTCTAAATATGTGTTGGATTTTCTCACCAAAACAGAGATGCTCGATGCAAAACCTTGCGACACTCCTTGTTTGCCTTATAACATACTTCTCAAGGATGATGGTGATCCATATACCAATCCTACTTTGTACAGAAGTGTGGTAGGTGCATTGCAGTACCTTACGTTTACAAGGCCTGATATAGCCTTCTCTGTCCATCAAGTGGCCCAGTTCATGCAAACACCTATGGTTGCCCACTTTACAACAGTCAAACGAATTTTGAGGTAATTAAAAGGAACCCTTCATTATGGCATCTGTTATTCTAGAGGATCGCTTCAATTAAAGGCCTTTAGTGATGCTGACTGGGCAGGGGACCCTAATGACAGAAGGTCTACTACTGGCTTAGTTGTGTTTTTAGGAAATAGTCTTATTTCCTGGTCTTCCAAGAAGCAATTAACAGTCTTACGATTTTCTACAGAGGCTGAATACCGTGCACTATCATCCACATCTGCTGAATTGAACTGGATCTAGCAACTGTTAGCATTTTTGCAGGTTCCTTTAACTTCAACACCTGTTTTATTTTGGGATAATTTGTCCGCCATTGCGTTGTCTTTTAATCCAGTTCAACATCAACGCACTAAGCACATTGAGATTGATGTTCATTTTGTGAGGGAAAGAGTTGCAAAGAAACAACTCTCTGTGCAGTTTGTGTCGTCCAAAGAGCAGTTTGCTGACATTCTGACTAAAGGCTTGAGTTCTCCTTTGTTTCATACTCACTGTAAC
Organism: Malus fusca; assembly: GCA_035220775.1. Classification (NCBI taxonomy): domain Eukaryota; kingdom Viridiplantae; phylum Streptophyta; class Magnoliopsida; order Rosales; family Rosaceae; genus Malus; species Malus fusca. The sequence continues at coordinate 31,061,275 of CM069069.1, forward strand.
AATCTCATGCTTAGTGCATCAAAGCATGAGTTTGCGGGGGGATGATAGAGTATAGAAATTGATGTATAGGATGATGACATTTGTAATTAGATTAGAAGATGTGTTAGTTAAGGCAGTTAGCCTTGTTGTTAAAAGTTTATAAATATCTCAACTTCTGTATTACTTGGTCATTACGAAATCTATCAAAAACTTTCATTCTCTCTCTCTCTTCTCTCTGAGTTGTTATCTCTCTAGACTTTCTGTATACAATTTCATAGATTTGATTACATTTACAAAGTATACGTTTGCCCAACGAAATTTGAAAGGCTCGTCGCACAAAAAGCAGCATATTAAGCGCCAATTATTTCCCTTGGCATGAAAGCTTTGCCCGGCGACGGTGTCCTTGCTAGTCGATTATTTTTCGTTTTGCAAAGGTCAATAAAAAATCAAAACGTTGACCACTTTTTTTCTAACCAAATGTTTTATTTTGTCAAGGTAAAGTTAATTTGACCGACGAAGTTGGTTTGCGGGATAACTTTTGGTAGTGAAAATCTTTGTCCACATATCACATGCTGAGATGGTTGTAAGCTTCAGTTCAATACGAGATAACTTTTGACTATATTTTGGTAGTGAAAATCTTTTCCATGTATCACATGCTGAGATGGTTGTAAGCTTCAGTTCATAACGAGATAATTAACTTTTGACTATAACTGATGCTTTATTTTACCAAAAAAAAAAAAAAAACTTATGCTTTATTTTGTTTATGAAATTCGTATATCCAATCATGTTGTGCATTCTATATCATTAAAGTTTTATAACGATTAGTAATTAAATTCTAATTTGAATTAAAGTATTAATATAATTGGTGACATATCATTTGGTATACAAATTTGGTGCAAAAATTGGTAGGCCTAGCATTATTTTATTTATTTGGAAAATTAATTGAAGTGATTATTTCACAAATTCCAAGTGGTATTGAGATCAAGTATTGACAACACATCGACCAAATATTAACGACATATCGACCAAACATTGACGACAATTAATCAAATACTAAAAAAAGAAAAGTACAACTTTGCCACCCCTTAAAGTGAGAGTGATGCTCAATCAACCCTCCTCCATTGATTACTGTTAGATTAGTTTGGTTTAATTGAAGACACAAATTTCTAAGTTTAAACTAATCTAACGACAATAAATGGTTGGTAAACGTCACTTTCACTTTAGGGGGTAAGCAAAAATGCACTCAAAAAAATAAATTGAGAATGTTTTTGTTGTGCACCGGAAATTAAAGTAGAATACTACTCGTATAAAAGAAAATATACCCTAGTTAATTGCTTCAACTGTTATACCTTATTCAAAAAATGTAGAATTATCAGAGAGACGGGAGATACAGCCCACTTCCAATAACACCGATATTGTCCGCAACTTGGTAATTACCACCTGCATCTTCCGTCAGGTGTGGGGTTTTATCACAAAAAGGCCTCGGTGTTAGTTAAAGTGGGGTTAGGATATTTAAACTATTACTTTTCTTTTTGTATGGTCGATGTGGGATTCAACACGTCCTCTCACGTGGGACCCAATTAGTGGGTCACACGTGTGAGATCCTCACATCGGAAACCACGTGGAGCCAAGGGGACTCACTCTACACGCAGGGCCAAGGGACCCACCATTATCGCGCGGGGCCAAGGGGACCCACCTTTCACGTGGTGGTACAGTACGGGTCCGCTTCCTGGCTCTAATACCATGTAGAATTATTAGAGAGACGGGCCATACGGCCCACTTCCAACAACACCGATATTGTCTCCAACTTGGTAATTACCACCTGCACCATCCGTCAGGTGTGGGGTTTTATCACAAAAGGTCTTGGTGTTAGTTAGAGTGAGGTTATGATATTTAAACTATTACTTTTCTTTTTGTATGGCCGATGTGGGATCAACAAAAAAAAAAACTTATGTACAATTGTTGTCTTGAAAACTTGTTGAGATTCGTCCATAACGAATGTGGAGATCTCATCGGCTCATGCACGGTAAAACAAAAAACAAGAAACTTTAAAGAGACTATATGTTAGTATCACAATATGTAACATTTGATTGATAAGTGATGTGTGCATGTCATGTCAATTATGAATCTATCTGATTAGAAGTTGGTTGTATGTATGACTAGCTACATGCAATGAAACACCAAAATGATTTAAAAATGTATATGTTACATTAATTTATGTCTTTTAATTTTTTTTCAATTCATTCAATTCAATGTTCGATTATTAAAAACAACGTGTTAAAAATAAAATGAACGGTGTGAAGAGCGCCATCCTAAATTTATTTATAAGAGGAAGAAAAGAACAAAGACTGCGATGGCTGCAATATCCCACTTCTGGAAAAATCGTTGTGGTGGTGACATTTTTCAATGCGGAAAACAACAAGGGCGTGTTTACATATAGGGAAAGGAAATGGCGGAATGGGAGTCATTCCCCATTCATGATGATTCCTCTGTTTACCAACTCAACCGGAATGCACAGTGTTGCGGGGCCCATGTAAAATCAGGAGTTCAATTCCTGATATTGACGGAATTGGATTACTTACACGAAGGTAGTATTTGGATTCCGGGGATAAGGCTTCATCCAGAATCAATTTTTTCTTCCCAAAGCACCCTTCACCTTAAGTACTCCCTTCCATCTTCTCGTTGTCCTCCGCCATCCTCTCCAACAACTCTGTGCTCCTCCGCCGCCGCCTCTTTGCACCCTATGCATTGCCGTGTCGAACTCCTTCGATTTGGGGCTCGGTTGCCGATTCTAATTCCAAAGACTGCAAATTCAGACTCTCGTTAGAATTTATAGGGGATAAGGATTGCAATTGGGCATCCTTAAAACACTTGAAAGATCAACAATTCAACAACATATTAGCTTGAATCATTACGCATAGCCGCATAGGGAAGGTTAGGGCAGAGCATAATCAATTCAACCAAAAATAAAAATTTACATAGAAGGCTTACCTTGAATCCTTGATGGTGAGGTAGGGAGGGAGAGCAAAGAATGGTCAGATTCTCAGGGAGGGTAGTCGCGGTCGAGCGTGAGTGAGAGGGTGAGAAGGAGGCGTTTTGTCAGCTGATCAGAGAACGAAGAGGACTAGTTAGATTGGATTTAAAAGGACTTAAAAAAGCCTTTCTCACAGAAATTAAAAATAAAATAATTTTTTTATTAAAGATAAAAAAAAGATTAGCATATAATATAGATTATTTAGAATAGGGGCATTTTAGTGTGTCTATGAAATAAAAAAGCAATTTAATTTTTTCTTACTATTATATACTATATCAAATTTTATGAAAAAAAAGTATATAAAATATTTGATTTGGGATAAGGGCATTTTAGTAATCATATTGGTTTATATTCCGATTCTGCTGAATTAGTAAACAGCTTTATGGAATTCTATTCCGATTCCAGACTGTTTTAGTAAACAACTTTAACAAGAATCTGATTCTGATTCATCCTCATTTCAATTCCTCCTCAATCCAATTCCTCCTCAATTCAATTCCTCTCAATTTGATTACGGATTAGTAAACGCACAAGAGTGATGAACAAGGAAAGAAAGAAAAGAAATGAACTCACTGACGTGGAAGTTATGCTGCCGCCGCTCACTGTTGCGCACCAACAAATGCATTCATCTACGACTCTTCATAATTAACTTTTCTTTTCTGAGGAAAAACAGTAAAAACTGTCCCCTCCTCCTGATAAAAAAATGATAAGAAATGACTCGTTTCTGGAGGATTGAGGATAAACTCCTCTTCAAGGTATTTATGAAATTTTATTTCTGTGATAAAAAATTATTTAAATTATAAATCATTACACAAAGTTCATTTTTGTAAAAAAAAAAAAGAAGATATTATTTAGTCATCAAATTGTATAAAAATAAATAAAATAACTATTATGGTTGTTTGTCTATTTATTATAGTTGATTGATTCAAGGACTTCAATTTTAATTAATGTTTTGCAGGAATGATCTTTATAAAGTGTTTTATAATAAGAATACTTCTAACTATAAGCATGAAGTTCTATCTTGAGAAAAAACTCCTCCTCAATTTTGAGGAACCAAGTATTTCTCAAAATTTATATTTAAGAAAAACTGTCAAAATATGTAATCACAATGTAGGAAAAACAATGCTTGTTTTTCTTTCATACGACTCCCGCCACTTGAATTTTAAACTAATTTTTCTTTCCTCTTGTCAAAGCGAATGCTACTAGGGGTGGGTTCAAAAAACAGAAAACCGAAAAAAACCGAAAACCAAACCGGACCGAAGCCGAAAAAAACCGAACCGAATCTGCCCAGTTCGGTTTCGGTTTTTGAGGTTCGAAAACCGAACCGATATATATATTTAATTATTTTTTTAAATGTTTATAAATAGTTTAGTCATACAATTATAACAAAACAGAACTTGTTGTGAAGTTGGTTTTAGTGAAACTTTCCAAGCTGGTGGAGCGCATGGGTTCGAAACCTCTTCATGCCCCCCGGATTTTGGAGATTTTTTTTTATTTTTATAACCAAATCAACAAAACCCTAGCAGCCACACTTTTTCTATTTGTAATTGTCATTCCCCTCATCTATCTCTCTCGTTCCCTAGCGCAGCCACACCTCCAGACTTCCTCCATGCCTCCAATTTCTCCCTCTTCTCTCTCTCGTCCCCTCTTCTCTCTCAGTCCTCCCTCTGGCTCCAACACCGATCCCCATGGCTGCGAGCGTGCAGACCCTGCAGCAACCCTTCTTCTCTCTCAGTCCTCCATCTGCCTCCAGCACACCCATCCCCATGGCTGCGAGCGTGGTAACCCTGCGGCAACCCCTCTTCTCTCTCAGTCCTCTCTCTGGCTCCAGCACCCATCCCCATGGCTGCGAGCGTTCTGACCCTGTGGCATCCCCTATTCTCTCTCAATCAAAAGGTATTCAATTTTAGGGATTTAGGAAGAGTAACTTAGGGTTTTCTAGATTTAGGGATTTTGGGTTATTGATTTGCTGTTAGTGTATGCGATTCAATATTTAGATTTTGTGCTATTCGTGAAGATGTCGTAAATGGTTTGTGATTGATTTCTTTAATTTTTGTTGTGTTGTGTTGTGTTTGTCTTTTCGATATGTCCCTTCCATCGGGGTTTCAAATTTTGATGGAGTCAATTGTAAGTCGATTATTTTGTGTTCAAGTGCTTGCATGTTGTGTTCATGTTTTGTCAGGGAGTCATGTCTACAGATGCTACGGGTCTGTTGCTTGCTCGTGAGCCTCGTGGGAGACTGGTTCTATGCGAGCTGTAATTGCTTAAGTTTCACCTTAGCAACCTTTCAGCATTATGACTTTCTAAGGACACACTTGAATTCAAAGGTCACTTCCTAATCCACCATAGTGCAAACTCACTCTTGGTTATGTGTAGCCACTTCAAACTTGAGTATGTAACTCAGTGAGAAGTGAGAACTAAAATGATCTTCAAGCAACCAACACATACTTGAATATGTACTTGACCATCTCAAATCATTCATCTCATATGCAGGACTCTGAAGTGCCTGTAAAAGTATCATGTTTCGTTGTTTGATTCAAACAACACGACAATGTGGAAGCCTAGTACCTCACACACGTCAAGCACACAGCTAAAGCCCTAGGAAGGTTTAACTAGATGCTATGTTGCACGCTTGCTTTACATCATGTTCTTTTTATTTTATTTATTTGTATGTAGAAATGGCAAGTGGAAGCTCAAAGAAAGGTGCTATGTTGCCTCCTAGGCCGCCTATGCGTTGAGCTTGAGCTTGAAGACTTGGAAGATTTTATTTGTGCAAGACATGAAGTGATGAAACCTTGAAGGTTTATTTGACTTGTGTGATGTTTAAATTTGGACTTTTTGAAGACTTAAACTTTGATGTTTAATTTGGACTTTTTGAAGACTTAAACTTGATTGATGATTGATTCTATTTCTAGTTGGACTTTAAATGTTTATTTTCATTTTTTGAAGACTTTTAGTTTTATGAGACTTTATGTTTTTAGATTAATTAGTAAGTAGTAACTTCCCTCATGAATATTGAAAAACCGTCCTGGAGAGATGGAAACATGTCATATTTTCTATTTCTATCTTATGTTGTGGTTGTTTTGCATTTTTTGGAGAAAAAAAAAAAACCGAAAAAAACCGAAACCGAACCGGAAAAACCGAACCGAAAAAAACCGAAAAAAATTTGGGCCGAACCGAAATTTCGGTTCGGTTTCGGTTTTGGCAAAAAACCGAACCCAGCCCTAAATGCTACCTTTTCTTACTATCGTTCAATCTTTGAAATCATTAAATCATTAACTAGCAGGGAAATATTTGCCATCCACCGTATGATGTTCACTACTTTCTCTCTTTACGACTGATGCCCTACTACCATACAAGTTTCAGTATTATTGTTAAGAATGAATTTCATAATAATAATAAAAAAAATCTTGCATGAATTTATAAATAAGTTGGGTTTTTTTTCTTCATATTGTCAATTGATTTTATAGAGAAATCTCAACTTTCTTCATGCTATAAGAGCAAGTTGTTCTACGTGTGAAGCCCGACGGCCACAACTTGCTCCACGTCACCCATTTGTGTTGTCCATGTTTGCCATATGAGAGAGGGCATGTTGAGAATGACTCCGACATTATGAACCTTGCATGGGGCTTACAAATAAGTTGAGGTACTCTACATATTGACCAAATATTGACAACATACTTATCAAATACTAAAAAAAGAATAGTGCAACTTTGCTTACCCCCTAAAGTGGGGTGCTGCTCAACCCTCTCCCATTGAACCATTAAATTAGTTTAGTTTAATTGATTTAATACACAAATCTTGAAATTTAAACTATTTTAACCACTATCAATAGGGGTGAGCATCACTCTCACTTTAGGAAGTAAACAAAACTGCAAAAAAAAATTTGAGAACGTAGAGATTAAAGTTGAATACTACTTGTATAAAACAAAACATACCCTAGTGGATTGCTTGGAAAAAAAAAAAAAAACCTTTTGTACCTTATCGAGAAAAAACTTTTCTACAATTGTTCTTGTCTTGAAAACTGGAGATTTGTCCATAGCGATGTGGAGAGCTGGTCAGCTCATACACGATAACCAAAAGAGGAAATTTTTAGAGAGATTATATTTTTGTACCACATTGTGTGCCATCTGACTTAATAAGTAATGTGCACATATTACGTTGTTAACGCTTAAAATTCGGAGGTTAACAAAGACCCCTGGGGTCGTGGATTGCAACTTGAACTAGACAACAACGAAATAAGACAAATTACCAAATTACCAACAACTAGAACACCATTAAAATTAGGAGTCTCGATCACTATATCTCAGTACTTGGGATAACATACGAAATAAGACAAAAATGATCAGATGCATAATGCAGATAAATATAAACTTAAGGTGATTTTATTCATACACTTTTTTATTTCTCACATACCCCTCTTAATTTTTTTATTTATTTTTCTTTAATTTAGTCAAATAAAAAGTGTGTTAAAAATAAAAGGTGTGCACCACTGTAAATTACAATCTACTAAATTAAAGCCAGCAGAAAAGCACTGTTCATCGTGTGAGAGAGAGCATTGTTCATTAACAATGAAATTGCGGCTTCACCCCTGGGTTTTCAGCTTTCTTTCTATATTGCACAGTAAAATTACGTGTTTGCCCCTATCTTATTCGTGACATTGAGGCTGCCCGTTGTTTTCTCCTTTTGCTTCTAGAGTCCTTTACACGTGTTGCTCATCGGGGAAGGAGAGAATGATGGAAAATCGGGCTCTTCCATTTGCTTCCAGAACAAATTTCTCAAGCTCTCTCACAAGCCGCGAACTGGTTCGTCTTTCTCTTTCTCTCACCTTTTTTTTGCAATTCGTGATCGAATTTCCTTTGCATGAATGATGGATCGGTTGCATTCGTGCCCTCTATTTGCTGCGATTAATTTTTTTGTCGTTTGATTTAGGAATTCTTGGAAAAAAATCTAAGCTGAATTTCGTTATGATTCGAAGATAAACGACACTCTAGAGTAGAGAACATTGACTAGAACGTCAACCGTCGATAAGGTGGGTCCACTAAGGTTAACAATCTAAGGTTATTTAATCCGAAGATCCGCACATCAGATTTCCGATCTGTAAGCTCTCAAAGGTCCAACAACTAATAGCTATAATGCTCACAAAATTGCATGACGATCCAACGAACGGATTGTCATCAATCACACAAACAAGTGGCGGTCCAATTTGATCACCACACCAAACAATTGAATTTTGGGAAACCGAGCTGGAAATAGGTTCACAAGGTCACTAGAAGGTCTTTGCTAGTTAGATAATACTTGTGGACGGGCCCACACACTGCCACACGAGGTGGTGGCCAAGGTGGAGGGTTTAGAAAACCCGAAATTTTCAACCTTAACCAAAAGGGCTCAAATTTACAGGATAGCTAGAGCTCAACAAGGGAAACACTTTTCATAACTATGCTGAAGACAAATTCAAGCCGTAAACCATCCAATTTCTCCGGATTTCTAGGGTTCTAAACACCCAACTCTAAAACGAATACGAAAGCACAAACCAAGCATACCAACTTGAATATTAAGAAGATTAGATGAAGTTTCATACCTCACTTGAAGTAAATGGTTGCCGGAATCGGAAAAATGACAAAACCGTCGAAAAAATCGTGGGCTTTGTGGCTTTTTAACTGGAAAAATGGAAAAGAAAATGGGAAATCTAACACTACAGAGATGTAGGGCTCGTCATGAGCTTTTCATGGACACTAAGATCACCCAAAACGGAGCTCAGATGAAGGAGATACGAGCGGATCAAGTTTGCGGGTTAATGGGTTGAAATCCCCCCAAATTGGGGGCTGAAATCAGCCTTTCCGTTTTTGGAAATTTTAAGGAGGCTTCCTTCCATTTATAACATTTTGGCCACTTACCAAAATGTCCTCCAATTTCAAACGTCTCTAACTTCTTCGTTCTAATTCGGCATTGAGATCCATTTGCGCCTACACGCTCGTTGAATTAAGCTCTACCTAAAAAACTCAAGAGTTTACCGAAAAGGTCGAATAAAATTGGAAATGACATAAATATCCCTCACTTCGTTTTTCTCAAAACCTGAGAATTTAACGAACTAACTTCAATTAAATCTCTGAAATACGTCAAGAATTAAATAAAATACTAATTTTGGGGACGGGATATCATATTCTTGGGTATGTTATCAACACTATTCTCCAGTCCAAGTTCAGCTAGGTAGCCCATCTCTCAATCTCTTTACATCTATATATTGGTTTTCTGGTTCCCTCATCATATGCTTTGCACAATTACATATTTAAACTTTCCAGAATATATGTATGTATTCGTAACTATGATCTAAATAATAATGGGTGATTAATGAATTTTGCTTTGGTGGCTGAGGTAAAATATACGAGCTAAATTACCCATTTAACCATTTACATGCATTTTATCACAGATATTGACAAACCTTAGAGTTAATCATCTGTAACAATAAATTTAATTATTCAAGCTTGGATTTTCTTGGAAGTGGCTTCCTTCGTTAACCTCTACAACTGTGGCTCTCTTCGCTTTCTCACTTTCTCCGGTATTCTCTCTCTCTTTCTAATCTATATTGAGTTTCTTTCAATCTGTCAATTTATATAATTTATTCTTTGATGTCATATGTGGTGCGTTTGATTTGGTTTTGTGAATATCTTCCTGACTTTTCCACTTTGGATTCAAATAATAAGTTCAATAGTTGTATACAGAACAGAATACTGATCTTTGAACAAGGCAATTCAAAGCTCGAAAATTTGTATGTTATGCAATTTCCCCACTTTTTCGACTTTGAGCAATTGCAGTGTTTTAGCCCAATTTGCTAAATTTTTTTGTTTATTTTTAAATTAATTATGTATGAATTTACTTTATGTTATATGAATTTGGTATAAACTTGAATAGAACTTATATCTGCAGGTTGAATGTGTCATTTGCCAACTATTTTTTTGTTACAAGAAAAATATTACATTATATACACACAATGCAATATGATAGGTCTCTGGAAAATGAACTACATAATGGTATTTACCCATCTGTTTATATACATGTTATATTAATAGATATAATGTTATATGTAAAACAGAGCAATAGATGCCAAGCCAAAAGTGAGAATGGGTACGAACATGGAATCCATGCCAAAATCTCACATTTGTTCAGAGTGGTCTTGATGGAACATGGAATCCATATCACCATGCATACTAATTCAAGGTTTATTGTTCTAATTCTTAAATTAAAATAAATTGTCTTCACTCCGGTTCATGCATTTCTTAACTTCATATGCATAGATATTGATAAAAAAGAGCTTTAGGTAGGTCATTACTAAACATCTATAAATTTGTTAAAGCCTCAGGCTTCCAATTATCAAACTACAGGTAACGCCGGATTAGTAGATGTTCAGTCCTTTTGAAATGTTGGATATCTTGTCGATATTATTGATCAATTGAGAATTGGTTTTTTGGGTTTTGGGTTTATGAACGTGAATAAAATGCACATTAAACAACTTAGTTCAGATGTGATTGGAGTCTTAACTTCAAATTTGGTTCCAGTTAATGGATGATATTGTATCTGTTCAATTACCTGGAATTTTCTTGCGAAAATGCCTTTGATTACGGTTTTAAGATCTGGTTTATGATTCTCTAGGTACATGAAGTTTATATTATAAATCTTACTCTGTTGGATTTTGGTATTGTTCCTCAATCAATTTGAGAGATCTGTTTTATTTCTATGAATTATGGCAAAGAATAGGCAATTGCATTTAAACGGGTGGAGTACAAATACTAATGATGCAAGCACCTGAAGCTATGGTGATTCATATACAATTTAGGGTGAATTAATTCATGAGTAATCAAATTCTGTTTTTAAATTCCTTTGTATTTTGATTTTCATTTCAGCGATGACATACAAAATAATGGAGGAGCCATCAACGCAGTTATGAACTTGGATATCTTTAGTGGAACAAAATTTTATTATTTTGCAAGGACTAATGAGTTGAATATCAGAGTGCGCAACGAATAAGACTACAAACTAATAGAAATATTATTAGACAAACGAGAATGCCGGAACAGCTACAAAAGGCTACATTGTGATTAACTTGTTATTCATGCTAAACTATAAGCTATATTTATAGAGAGAAAAACCTAGAAACTCTAATTCGGATGGGCTAGGCCCATATACGAACTAACAAGCAAAACCCAAATACTAAAATAAACATATATACTAATATTTTCCAACACCCCCCGTCAAACTCATAGTTGTATACGACATGAGTTTGCAAACAAGCAGATGGGACTGGCTCCGTTAAACGGACTGACTCCGTTAAGCGAACTGGCAGGCATACAAACTTTACTTGACTTAACTTGACTTGACTTGACTGGCAAACTGATTCTTGATTCTTGCTAGCAAACTGATTCTGGTTCAAACTGGCTAATGTTGAGAGTATGGAGAGAACCCGTCACTAAACGGACGAGATTTTCATATCTCAATTGTACCAACAAACGAACAACGCCAACAACTTGTGTGGGCCTTCAAATAAAAAGCCAACATTTTTTATTTTCTACTTTTTTTTCCTCCTAGGACTTTTTCGAATGCTTTCCTTCAACAGTCATATTTTTTTCCTTCCTTCTTTTCCCTTTTTTCTTCCTTCTTCTTCCTTTCCGTGGTTTTTTTTTTCTTCTTATTTTCTCCTTCGTCCCCTTTTTTTATTTGCTGGGGAATCTTCTCCTCTGCAAGCAAAACATTTTTTTTCCCTCTTTCAATTTTCTTTTCCTTGCAAACAATCAATACCAACTAACAAATCTAAAATGAATGACGACAAAGGCAGACAAATTGATACCAACAAGAACGGATTGAACCCTAAGGATTGAACCCGCTCTGATACCAAGTTGAATATCAGAGTGCGCAACGAACAAGACTACAACTAATAGAAATATTATTAGACAAACGAGAATGTCGGAACGGCTACAAAAGGCTACATTGTGATTAACTTGTTATTCATGCTAAACTATAAGCTATATTTATAGAAAGCAAAACCTAGAAACCCTAATTCGGATGGGCTAGGCCCATATACTAACTAACAAGCAAAAGTCAAATACTAAAATAAACATATATACTAATATTTTCCAACATAATGTTCCAAAGCCCCTAAATTTAATTCAATCCGAAACCATTTGCCTATGTAGTTATCACAATGAAATTTCATTGTTTTTTTATAGAACAAAGTGTTTGTCAATTTCTTTGAACCCAATTCAATGTCTCAACTCTTGCACCACGGCGTGGGTTCGAACCCTGCCGGCTCTCTAATTTAACATCTAATCTAACAAATTTATCATTTGACAAAAAAAAATTAACATATAGAGTAAGCCCCATAACAATCCGTATTATTATTATTATTATTATTATTATTATTATTATTTTAAATAGATTAGCCTTTCTGCACACACCTTACGCGTGCGAAAGGAATTTTTTACATCACAGCGCGCTACGCAAGGAATGCCGAGTTTTTCCCCTCCACATTTGTGCATGCATAAAGACATATGTACTACAAAAACACTTCGTACGTGTTAAAGTTTAAGACTTCCATATTTTGGTCCGAGTGGAAAAGGGTTTTTTTGTGTGAAGGTAAATGAACCATACTAATATAAACAAAATGAAAATTGAACCGTTAAATAGAAAAACACTAAAATTTCATTCAATACAAAAAAGGAGTAACACAGATAAGGTGACAACGTTTGATAAATTGCTCTTATCATTTACCTCCATATTTGGTCTGTTGAAGTCCACTTTAAATTTTTGCATTCCTTCATAAATAAAACAAAAATGAACATGATAATTTATTTATAAAAGAAAAGATAACATTAGAAGAAAAAAAATCACCATGACAGTTAAGCAACACGAAAGTGATCTCAATAATGAAAATCCATGTCCAATATTTCGTAAGTACCACATGTTGTAACCACATGTTGTAAGGTTAGACGATAAAGATACATCAATAGCACACCAAGCTCTATTATTTGAGGCCTTTCACTTCAGTTTGTCGTCCCTACGCAGCAGAAGGAAGTTCTTCAAATAGGTATCAATTGAAGAACAAATTCAACAACCGGTTGAATAACAATCATGCCTATAAAATAACGCATTCAGCGTCGTCGTACTTGACAAACGCCGACCCATCAAAACGTCTCTCCACCAACTGCCCATGAAAAAGTATGCATCAGAAAATAGATGCTAATCAAAAGTCTGAGCAACAAATAAGAGAAAATTTTCCAAGCAGTTCAACAGCCTAATTGAAGAAGAAAAAACCATGATCAATACCTCAGATGCTCCTTTCTTGTGATCCAAATTTGTAGAAGGTCGATGGAGATGGGCAGTTATAAGTGTTATTGACATCCTTTCTTAGAGAGAAGAATCGCAGTTTCTTCCAATCATGCAACTCAAGAAAATAAACACCAAAAAGTAGTATTCCAAAAGAATTAACTTAAAGTCTCTCAAAAAAAAAAAAAAAAAAAAAAAAAAAAACTTAAAAGGGAAACAAATGGCATTAGTAAATAGCAAGGACATCACATTCATTCAATTCTAAAATTAGCTGATATTTCTCCAATGTTGCACATAAAGCAAACCGAAAAGGTCATGGAATGATTAAAAATGGAAATATTGTTCAGTTGTACATTTTCCATCAACATAACGATTGGAAAAACAGACAAAACTAACCCTTCTATAATTGAACCCCTTTTGTGATGGAGAAAACTTTTTAGAACCTACCGAATAGTATCACCACAAAATTTGCCGAGCTTGAAGTGATTTTTCAAAGTCCAATCCTTCTTCGTAAATCTGCAAAGAAACAAAGAGAATGAAAATAGTGAATCGGCAAACTTTCTACAAATTAAAGTCGATTTCAAGATCATGCAATCAGAATCTGAAAGAAAAGCATACATGTAAAGCAATAATGGAAGTCATTCAAGAACTCAACAATTTGTAGAGGAGTTGATGAAAGAAAAAACATACCTGTAAAGAATGAAGATCAGAAAGTTACTGATTACTTCAAAAAAGTAAATAAACCCAAGTAGATACTGAAAAGAATGAAGATCAGAAAGATTGATTACCCAAAAGAAACCCCAATTAGATACTAAAAAGAGGGAAATCAAAACCAAAGCACAAACCCAGTAAGAGTTTAGTTCAAACTTCAAAGCATCATATAACGGAAGCTGAAAAATCACTAAAATACATACATATATTTGACTAATGAAGAAAGAAATGAAATAATCAACAATCATGCATGAAAACAGAAGGAAATGAATTTAGTGAATGGTAGACACACGCTAGAAGGAATTTAGAGAAAATAGTGTGTAACGCCCCGCCAATTTATTTCGGAAATTCACATTTAGAGGTAGGCCAAAAATGTCATAGTTACCCTTTATGTCATTAACCCTACTAACATTTCCTTTCATTGACGATTTTACACTAATATTTAATCTCATTTATTTTATGGCTGCATCTAACTTCTCGTTAGACTGCCTACGTACCCTTCGGAGGGATCAAGCTCATCGTAGTTCACAATCCATTTTCTAAATCATTGAAGTGATTAACAATCACAAAACTAGGTTCAAACAAATGAATCACACCAAATGCATATCAAATATGGATTCAGAATATCGAAATTAGCTTAAAAAGACAGCATCGACCCTCTGGCAAAGCATCACCGCAGGCGGCGGTTTTCGGCAAACGGAAAACCAGTTTTCCAACGAACTCCAAAAATTACCAAATTTTATAGGGTTGTAGATCACAACGAGGGAAAGAATTTTCATAGCTAGGCCAAAGTCTAATTCGGCCGAGAAACACCTCAAAAAGGCTAGTGGCCGGAAATTATTGAGCCTCGCCGCTCCTCTATCGGAGGTCTGATGATAGTGATTGTTGACGAGTTTTACTCCTGCAAGGGAGGGTGACCAACCCTTAGTGGTGCGCCCCCGTGATCGATGCCGAAAATGGGGATAATTGCTCTAGGGTTTTCCGGCGAGACGTGAGTCTCTCGTGCTCCGTTCGTCAAATATAGTAATCCACATGTGGAAATGAGGTAAGGGCTCGATTGGGTTCGAAGTGAGGAACATTATGGCACCAGTCCCGTCATCAACGGTGGCTGGAATATGAAGATATGGTTGGGTCAGGTCGGTGGGTCAGAGGGTAGGGATCGGGTCAGACAGTTCTCCGTCTCCCTCATTTCCCTCATTTCTCTCCTCCCCCATTTGTCCCCTCCTTTCCTTCCTTTTATGATTGGTCCCTCTCCCCCTCCTTTCTCTCTCTTCCTCCCATCTCAGCCGCACATGTGGTAGCCAGATCATTTCTCCAACAAATCTGGAGCATTCCAGATTTGTACTCAAATGATCATTTTGCCATTGCTTTTAATCGCTTATATCTCTTTAGTTAAAACTCTGTTTGGAGAACGACTTTCGCCTATACACTCGTGGGACAATCCTCTATCCAATTATGTCAAGAAATACGATAAAATATATGAGAATAAAATATGTCCTCGTATAATTACGTTGAGGCAACTAGAGGCATTTTCGTCTTTTCACCTATCGAACAAATATACACCTAAACTTCCGCAAACAAATTTTAAAATTTCTCTATTAAATTTTCATAACCATAAATCAATTTATTTTCTATTTTCTCCACATATTCATAATTATGAATATCAAATTCATATATTTAAATTTTCCAGGGTATTACATAGCGAGTCTTTGTTGACCTGTCTCTCTGTTTCTCCCTAGCCCTCGTTCTTTTCTCCTTAATTTTTGCATGACTACAAAAAATGAAGCTGAAATTTAAAAACCAGTGAAATTTAAACACAAGGAAATACATACCCAGTGAAAATTTCCGTCTCTTCTTCTCTAAATCTAAAACCACAAACAAGTTTTTTGTTCTTATCGACACAAAGGTCCGGGTCTACAATTCATCCAATACCTGTTCACAATAATAAAATGTGTTAAAAACCAAAAATGGACAAAAAAGCAAAGAAGAAACAATCAAGAAATTAAGGCGAGGGAAGTGATAAACAAAGACACTATAAAATTATAAAACCATATGAACCGGCAGTGGTGGTGGCGGTTCCGAACCAGCGGCGGTGGCTGAGTTAGAACAAGAGAGAAAGACAGAATGAGTGCTCGAATTGAGAGAGGAGCTCGGGCGAAGAAGAGAGATCAAAATTTTGTAACCGAACAAATGGAGTAGAGAAGTTTTGAAGTTATGATGAAAGGGCGTGGGAGTTTGAAAACTGAATGGGAACTCCTATGCAGTTTGAAAACTCAAACTAAACGAGAACTACCAGGCAGTTTGAAAACTAAATGTTGAACATGGTGATTCTTTCTCCCACGTTATTATTTCTTTTTATTTTTTTTTCCATTTTTTAATTCTGTTTTTTTTCTAATTTTTTTGACAAAACTATCCCTGCTATTTTGATTGCATTAATTTCAGTTAGTAGGAGATTTTTTTTGTTTCAAGGGTGTTTTTGTCTAAAAATTTTTGGTGAAGTCTTAAGACACCAAAATTGATTGTTGGTTTTCTAATATTAGAGATATAGACAATTGTTATCTTTCTTTTTTTTTTGGTCAAAGATTGTTATCTTGATTCACCAACTATTGAAACCGGTTTGTATGGATGGGTTGTATGTATGAGTTGTCATCCTCACCATAGCTTGTCATTCACCTTACATCAACCTTTCTCCATAGCTTGTCATTCACCTTACATCAACCTTTCTTAGTTGCTTGTAAAAGCTTCTTTACTTGTAATTTGGTTTTTGCTTTTCCACGTGTTAGGGCAGATGTTAGGGATTGTGTTTGTGTAGTTATCCTACAATCTATTGTAGCTTTCTTTTGGCTCTCTATAAGAGTTGCCTTCACTCTCTTGTAATCTTCATAATGAAATATACAACAAATATTGAAACCAAAACTCAACATGGTATCAGAGCAGGAACCATAGGGTCCTGACTCTGTTCATTTTTTTTACTTCTTCATTTGCTCATCATCGATAGAGATGGTAGAAGAAAATGTGTCTAGTGCTGACAGTGCCTCATCCTCTTCCCCAAACTTAACCCAAAGGGTTGAGAACAATCCAAATCAACAACTCTACTCGGTGCTACTGAACGAGTTCAACTACCTTCCTTGGTCAAGAGCTATGTCACTTGCTCTTGGAGGAAGATCGAAGCTAGGATTCATCAATGGAAACTCTGAGCCCCCAGAATCCACTTCACCAACTTACGATGCATGGCATGCTACTGATCAGCTGGTCATGTCCTGGTTACTTAACTCCATAGAGCCAAAACTGTCTGAGCTTTTCAGCTACTCATAGTCTTCCCTTCTCCTATGGGAGTCTATCAAAGATATGTATGGCAGCCAAAACAACTTAGTTCGCATCTTTCAACTAAAGAAGAGTGTGGCTAGTTTAAAGCAAGGTGATCACTCCTTTGTTCAACACCTTGGAAGTATGAAATCCATGTGGAATGAACTCGATATGTATCGTCCACACACGACTGATTTCGTTGTGCTACTGAAGATGGCTGATGAAGACAAGGTGTTTCAACTCTTAGCAAGCTTGGGAGTGGAGTATGAAGACCTACGTAGTCACTTGTTAATGACTCAAGAGCTGCCCTCTTTTACCAGTGTGTGTCATGCAGTCCAGAGAGAGGAAACTCGACGAAGAGTGATGAACGTTGAGCCCAAATCCAACTCTGAAGCTATGGTTTTCACGACAAATCACAAAGCAACTGGTGATAGGGTGCTTGGCAAGAAAGCAGATTGGAAATGTTCTTATTGCAACATGAATGGACATTTGAGAGAAAAATGTTGGATTCTTCATCCGGAGTTAAAGCCTAAGTTTGATAGGGAATGCAGGATGATCAAAGATGGGAAGGGTGGAGTCACTCCAAAAGCATTTCATTCAGCTTGTTCCTCAACTGATGGGATGGCCAATTTTCTCAACAAATCCAATGTCCTTGATCAACGAGTTTGCTGTTTTTCTTCAAAAGAAGCAAGGAAGCACTGAACCTGATGAAATGACACCTGAAAACCCTACTGCAATGCTAGGGAAATTTGTTGGATTCTTAGCTGACTCGGAGAACACATCGAAAGGCAATATTTCAGGTATTATCAGTCCCATTTCCACTGCTCTTAATGCAAATGTTACACATGATTTTTGGATTATTGACTCTGGTGCCATTGATCATATACTAATAAACCCTCTAGTCTCCACGATTTTCAAAGAACTATTGATCCAATTCATGTATCTGTTGCAAATGGGAAATGGGAACCTATTCTAGGGAAAGGAAATATTAGATTGCTAAGTGAGCATACTGATTCCACTGCTCTCTATGTACCTTATTTTCCTTTTCAGCTCTTGTCAAAAGGAAAAATCACAAAAACCTTAGACTGTCTTGCCATATTTTCCCCTCACAATGTTGTGTTTCAGGATCGAGTTACTCAGAAGAAGATTGGTGAATGGTTCTTCTTGAATGGACTATACTATCTCTCAAATGAGTCCAATTTTGTCAAAAAGCTCAGTGTCAACTTAAGTCAAGTTCAGGAACACCAACTCTGGCATCAACACCTTACCCATCCCTCAGAACATGTGATGACCAAGTTGTTTCCCTTTTTTTGTAAAAACACACTGGAGTGTGAAACTTGTCAAATGTGAAAAGCCACTAGACTTCCTTTTGTTTCCTCTAATTCTAGAACTAGTAAACTTTTTAAGCTTGTTCACTCTGATATTTGGGGTCCTTCTCGTGTAGAATCCTTTGATGGGTATAGATATTATGTTACATTTATTAATGACTATTCTAGAGTAACTTGTTGTATCTTTTAATACTTAAAAGTGATTTGTTTGATGCTTTTAAGGACTTTCACAACCTAATCACCAATCAATTTTCATCTAAGTTATATATGTTAAGATCAGATAATGGTACCAAGTACACTTCCAATAACATGAGTAATTACTTGAGCAATCATGGCATTTTGCATCAAACTAGCTGTGTTGGTACACCACAACAAAATGTTGTGGCAGAGAGAAAGAATCGAGACTTATTGGAGAAGACTCGATCACTTATGATCCAAATGAATGTTCCTAATAAATTTTGGTCTCAAGCCCTACTCACTGCCACGTACATCATTAATAGACTGCCAACTCGGGTGTTAAATACTAAATCTCCTTTTGAAGTTATGAAGGGCAGGCCTATAAACTTGTCTCACCTCAGGACCTTTGGTTGTACTTGTTATGTGCACATTCAAGCTCTTTATCGTGACAAACTCGACCCTCGAGCTGCCAAATATGTGTTTATGGGATATGCCAGTTCTCAAAAGGGTTACAAAGTGTACAACCCTAACACGGGGAAGTTGGCAGTCTCTAGAGATGTGCGATTTGATGAATATTCAACTTTTTTCCACAAAGGGTTGCATACTAATGCTAATATGGAAGATCTTATGGACCTATTTCCACTACCTATTCCAACAGAAATTCATGAAGTCACTCCTGCTCATATCAGCACTAATAATTCTCAACTCACTGAGAGTGTAATTGATGCAGTGCCAAGCTCCTCTGGACCATCAGAAGCTCAACCAAATCAGCAAGCTATAAGTGCACCAAGAAGAAATCCTACACGAGATAGACATCCACCAGTGAGGTTACAAGAGTATGTTACTTACACTGCAAGGCATCCTATCTCTGCAGCCATTTCTTATCACAGATTCTCATCTTCTCATACTTCTTTCCTTAACAAATTGTCCCACACTTTCGAACCAAGGAAATTTCATGAAGCCACATGCATGCCTGAGTGGCAAGATGCTATGACTAAAGAGCTTCAAGCTCTAAATGACAACCAGACATGGAGTGTGGTGGATCTTCCAAATGGCAAGAAGGTCGTTGGAAGTAGGTGGATATATAAGACCAAATTCAACTCCAATGGAAACATTGAAAGACACAAAGCACGGTTAGTAGCTCAAGGCTTTACTTAAACCTATGGCATTGACTATAAGGAGACCTTTGCACCTGTTGCCAAAATGAACACAGTGAGGGTATTGTTGTCTGTGGCAGTCAATAATGCATGGCCTTTATTCCAAATGGATGTGAAGAATGCATTTCTTCATGGGGATCTTGAAGAAGAAGTGTACATGAAGTTGCCTCCTGGTCATCCAAGAGAAAATGAACCCAAAAAGGTCTGCAGACTTCACAAAGCCATATATAGTCTCAAACAGTCCCCTCGAGCTTGGTATTCGAAGCTTAGTTCAGTCCTTGAAGCTGCAGGGTTCAAAAGGAGTCATGTTGACTCTTCTTTGTTTGTTCGAAGTAGTATTGCTGGCAAATTGGTTGTGCTTATATATGTTGACGACCTAATTATTACAGGTGATAATATAAGTGAAATCAAGACGCTTAAGCAATCACTTCACCAAAAATTTGCCATTAAAGACTTGGGGCCCTTGAAATACTTTCTTGGAATTGAGGTGGCTACCTCTTCAAGGGGATTGTTCTTGAATCAAAGAAAGTATTTTCTCGATCTTCTAGATGAAGCTAACATGATGGAATGTAAACCAGCTCGGACACCCCTAGCTAGCGAACTTCAGTGGCATGAAAAAGGTGAACATCTCTCGGACCCTAGTGTTTATCAGCGAATGGTTGGGAAACTTATTTATCTCACCATTACTAGGCCTGATATCTCATATTCAGTTAGCCTAGCCAGTCAGTTCATGCACTCTCTTACTCTAGTTCACTGGAAAATCGTCAAGAATACTTTGATATCTCAAGGGCCAGTAGGAAGGGTGATAATTATGAAGAACAATGGATCAAATCGCATCTTGGCCTACACAGATGCTGACTGGCCTGGAAATGCCCTTGATCGAAAATCCACAACAGGTTTTTGCACATTTGTTGGAGGGAACCTTGTCACTTGGAAGAGCAAGAAACAAATTGTTATTGCTCGATCTAGTGCCGAAGTTGAGTATAGGGCTATGGCAGCAACAGCCTGTGAACTCGTATGGTTGAAAGGTCTTCTTTCCGAGCTCGGATTCACAAGCATGGCACCTATGTCCTTGTATTGTGATAACCAAGCTGCCATGCACATTGCCTCAAATCCAGTATTCCATGAAAGGACCAAACATATTGAAGTTGACTGCCATTATATTCGTGCTCAAGTTCAATCCAAGGTGATAGACACAGTGCAAGCTTGGATCAATCAATCCCCTTGATCCAGCTTGAGGGGGTGTATTGAAACCGGTTTGTATGGATGGGTTGTATGTATGAGTTGTCATCCTCACCATAGCTTGTCATTCACCTTACATCAACCTTTCTCCATAGCTTGTCATTCACCAATCACTTTCCATAGCTTGTCATTCACCTTACATCAACCTTTCTTAGTTGCTTGTAAAAGCTTCTTTACTTGTAATTTGGTTTTTGCTTTTCCACTTGTTAGGGCAGATTTTAGGGATTGTGTTTGTGTAGTTATCCTACAATCTATTATAGCTTTCTTTTGGCTCTCTATAAGAGTTGCCTTCACTCTCTTGTAATCTTCATAATGAAATATACAACAAATATTGAAACCAAAACTCAACACCAACCCAACATAGTCAATTTGTTATCTTGATTCACCAAGCCATGAAAGTGAAAGCTTTGAATTCGCCACCCGATTGTTATCATTTTAATTAACGTGGTACTGTTAATTGAGATTACTGATTTTTTTTTTTTTTTTTTTTTGGTGGGAGTGATATTTACGTTGACTATTTGTTTATATATAAATGTTAGAGACTAGAAAATGAATATTTTTTGGATACTAATTGTATCCCCACATATCCCCAATTGCAAATACTGTCTTGTTCGAATAAAATCAACAATAAGAACCGTTCAGTTTATCAATTTTTACTTAAAGATCACTCATAAAAAATATCACTTGAATGACTAAATGATCTTCGGTATCTACACCTCTATCGGTTTGTTCTATACATTACTCGGTACCTACACCTCTATCGGTTTGTTCTATACATTTGAATGACTAAATGATCTTCGATTGAAATGTCAAAACGGTCCATGTGTTAGTCCTCATGTTTTTAATTTGCATGTAGTACTCCTCGTGTTTATCTTTGTTAACCAATTAAGGACATTACATCTAATCTCTCCTAAAAATTCATAAAAATATTATAACATTAATCCTTATCACAAACCTCAACCTTAGCCACACAGGCAGGCAACTTGACGAATGTGTCTCTAGATCCGCTTTGACCAGGGTGATGGTGAAATAAAACAAAGATGAAGAAATTGTTAAGTCCAGCGAATATACGATTGTTATCTTGATTATAACCCATGAAAGTGAAAGCTTTAAATTGGCCACCTGATTGTTATCTTTTTAATTAACGTGCAAATAGTAACACAACAATAATTCACATCCAGCCAACTATATTCAACAACAAATTATGGGTAATTTTATTTGAACCCATATAATCTATCTTTACATCCAACTTACTCTTTACACCCATCTTATTTTTAATTAAACCATTAATATCTTTTTAAACCCTAATTTATTATCTAAACTACCCTCACAAACCTAATTCAATATGTAAATTTAGTTTTACACCCATTTAAAATTAAAACTCAAAATCAAAACATATATTCTCTCCTTTCACATTCTCTCCTTCCAACAAGTCCGTCGTCTTACCTTTTAATTCTTCAAGATTTAACAGAAATCAAAATTAATAAGAATTGGAGAGAATTAATTTATCGTTTAGGTTTATAGGAGAATGGCATAAAGCCATCCTTTATGCAATTACCATGTTGGAAAAGCTTGATCTTCTGAGGCAAAGTAAAGGAGTGGGCAATTACCATGTTGGAAAAGCTTGATAACACCCTTTTTGGTCACTTTCTGATAGAACGGGAAATTCACGCTATGGAACGGGAAGATTGAGCAGTCCAACTTGACTTGTGAGTCATTATAGTTGTTAGACTAGTTAGTTTCTTGTAGGCTTTAGCTCCTGCTGCCATAGGACTAATGAATATCTGTAGAAGTCGTGGAAATGCAACCAAGTTAGCGGTTTGAATATGGTGCTGCTGCGATAAGGCTACGAGATTGATTCATCCATAATGAAACCATCCACTTCATATTTTTTGCCAACCACAACCAGCTCTTAGTTGAAATGAGTTCATTCGTTTATATATGGAACGAACTACAGCTTTAGACAAGCAAATTTACAACAGCATATAGGGCATGTTAAAACTACTTATTTGCCCCACTAGGCTTCAAAGGTGTAAGAGGGTTATAAATCAATTTGTTATTTAGTTGGAGGATCCAAAACTTTAAGGTCACCAGTGGCAAAGCCAGAATTTGTTAGGGGGAGGGGCGAACTTAAAGAGTGCAAGGTTAAAAAAATCGTAACAATCAAATCCCTTTGTGGTAATGTTCTCCATAATTTATCAATACAAACAAATTACAATTGTTGCCGAAGACGTTTCATATCATGAAAACTTTGCATATGAGGCTCATTATAGTATCGTTCCATTAACTGTATAATGCGAAGAAAAAAAAGTCTTTGATTCTTAATCTTAGAGTAGAATATACCATATGACTAATAACTAATTAAACCAACAATTTCAACTAATCAATATCAATATCATATAATTTATTCAATAAACAAAAATTCAATTAATCAATTAATCAATTAATCTATAATCAAGAATTAAATTTATACCCTAAATAACAATTTCATTCATCAATAATTATAGAAGTTCTTATCAATAATCAATAATTAATAGTCATGTTGATCAATTACTCTATGATTCTATATAAATTAAACAAAATTTTGTATTAAATAATCAATTAGGGTTAGATATATAATATAAATTTAGAAATTAAAGATTTCATCTAAAAATTTGGAGAGAAGTGGCCAACCAAACCAAAGGATGGGGCCTGGAAGCTGAGGGCTGGGAGGTGGCTTGAACTTTGGAATCAAGGAAAGCTAACGGGATGTTGCTGGTTGCTGCTGGGATTTGGAGAGATGCTCCTCTCTGATTGGTTTGACATTGAAAGTGAGAAGGAACAGGGGGTCTGGGACAGTGAAGGCTACGGGGGACGAGTGGTCTCCCTTTAATTATATAATTTTTTTTTAAACTCAGTAACCCAAACGACGTTGTTCCACTTAAGGAAGTTTTTAAATTTTTTTAACCAGGACCAAAATGACGTCGTTTTGGCCTGGTTTTTATAGAAAACAAAAATGAGGTTGCGAGCTGCAAGCTGCACAACAACAAACCCAGCAAACACAGACGAATTCCATCAATTCCGATGGGACCAGAAAGGCCGAGCCACTGCTCCTGGGCTTGATTTACGGCAAGGGGAGTGGCGGACGCCACTCCTCGCCCTTATATAGCTTCGCCACTGGTCACCATCCATTCCACTAGTTAAAAAAAAAACCCTTGCGCGACGAAACACACATCGTCGTGCAAAGTCACTTTACGAGATGAAATTCAAAACTTCGTCGCGCAAGTCTTGCGCGATGATATTTTGCGTGACGAAATACATATCGTCGCGCAAAGTTTGCGCGACAAAATTTTGTGCAACGAAAAAACATCGTCGTGCAAAGTGACTTTGCACGATGAAATACTAAACTTCGTTGCACAAAGTCTTACACGACAAAACACACTTCGTAATGCAAAGTCTTTACAAAAATAAAAAATAAATAAATAAAATTTTAATCTTTGCTTGACGTAATCCAAATATTTCGTCGCCTAAACCAATTTATTTTCGTTTTTTATTTTGTATGTATAACACTTAAGAAATTCAACGGTATATATATTTATTAAGTAGCTTTAAATTTATTATTTCAGTTCGGATCGGGTTTTTGTTAGAAAAATATATTAGTGTAGTTTGGATCAGGTTTTTGTTAGAAAATATATATTTTAAATTGACGATCGAATTAATTCATTGTATTCATATATGGTCAAGGAGTGTAGTTGTAAAAAATCATCAAAATCGGAGTTAAAATAACCGTTAAATCGTGATTTTTCGTTTATAACTGTAGTAAAGTTTTGTCCCATTACTTGATCTCTGAATGTTTGTTCTTTCCGATTTTTTGGCGTATATAATCTCGAAGTATATACAAACAAGTTTGATGGTTGGATCGTTGATACTAGTTTCGTAGAATGTGTATCCCATCAAAACAATAGATTCACTAACAATTAAGAGTTTATTTATAATTTCATTAAATATAACATAAGATTTTGTGGTATCTAGTGTAAATATTTTCAATTGAAGATCAAATTCAATCATTGTATTCATATAGGGTCAGGGAGTGTAGCTGTGAAAAATCATCAAAATCGGAGTTAAAATAACCGTTAAATCGTGATTTTTCATTTATAACCGTCGAAAAGTTTTGTCCCGTTACTAGATCTCTGAATGTTTGTTTTTTGCGATTTTTTGTGTATGCGATCTCAAAGTATATACAAACAAGTTTGACGGTTGGATCTTTGAAACTAGTTTTGTAGAATGCATATCCCATCAAAACAATAGATTCACTAACACTTTGAGTTTATAACTTTCATTAAGTATAACATAAGATTTTGTGGTATCTACTAGTGTAAATATGTTAAATTAAAGATCAAATTCATTCATTATATTCATATAGAGTCAAGGAGTGTAGCTGTAAAAAATCATCAAAATCGGAGTTAAAATAACCGTTAAATCATGATTTTTCGCTTATAACCGTCGAAAAGTTTTGTCCCGTTACTTGATCTCTGAATGCTTGTTTTGTACGATTTTTGGTGTATTTGATCTCAATGTATATACAAACAAGTTTGACGGTTGGATCTTTGAAACTAGTTTCATAGAATGCGTATCCTATCAAAACAATAGATTCACTAACACTTAAAGAGTTTATTTATATTTTCATTAAGTATAACATAAGCTAGTGTAAATATTTTTAAATTGAAGATCGAATTCATTCATTGTATTTATATAGGGTCAAGGAGTGTAGCTGTAAAAAATCATCAAAATCGGAGTTAAAATAACCGTTAACTCGTGATTTTTTGTTTATAACCGTCGAAAAGTTTTGTTCCGTTACTTGATATTTGAATGTTTGTTTTTTGCAATTTTTGGCGTATACGATCTCGAAGTATATACAAACCAGTTTGATGGTTAGATCGTTGAATGGTGTAGATACACACACACACACACACACACACACACACACACTAAGTAGCTTTAAATGTATTTATTTTGTACGTATAACACTTAAGAAATTGAATGGTATATATATTTTTTAGTAGCTTTAAATTTATTATTGTAGTTCGGATCGGGTTTTTATTAGAAAAATATATTATTGTGGGTTTTATGTAAAAAAATTGAATTTGAAGGGAGTAAAGTTACATTTTTAGTAAACTTTATAATAATTTAAAAAAATATATATAACTTGTGCAACGCCACAATGGGGTCGTTGCGCAAAAACCAATAGCGCGACGTCATAATGTAAACATGCGTCACACAAACCAATTTATTTATTTTATTTAATTTCATATTATAAATTTTAAGATATAGTTGTTTTCATAAGTTTTCATTATTTTTTAAAAACTTTGCTCGACAAATATCAATATTTCGTCGCCTAACCCTTATTTAATTAATTTTTATATTTTATATTGTTAAAGTAAATTATTTCTTTATTTTTTATTATTTTCTTTGCACGACGAATACACATTTGGTCACCTAAACTTATTTATTTTAATTTATTTATATTTTAAATTGTAAAATATAATTATTTTATTTTTTATTATTCATAACAATTATTTTTTAAAATATTGCACGACGAACCAATATTTTGTCGCACAAAATACTTAAATTTGGATGGGAGCCAAAAATGGGACGCGGGAGTTTAAAAAAAAAAATTTTTTAAGACATTGCACGACCAACACTTCGTCGCGCGAAGCTGTAAAAATTTTGGCGGGCACCAAAAATGGGACGCTGAAAATTTTTGAATTTTTTTAAGACTTTGCGTGACCAATATTTCATCGCGCAAAATCCTTAAATTGGACTGGAGACAAAATTGGGACGCAGAATTTTTTTTTAATTGCGTGACCAACATTTCGTCGCGCAAAACTCTAAAAATTTGGGCAGGCACCAAAAATAGGATGTGGGAATTTTTTAAAAAATCTTTTTTAAGACTTTGCGCGACCAATATTTCGTCGTGCAAACTCGTATCCTTCATTGCGCAAAGTGATACGTTTTTTTAAACCAAAATAGCTCCCCCACCTTTTCTCAATGTCTTTCTCTACTTTACCTCTTCTCTCTCTTTCCCTCTCCCCAAATTCGACCCTTTTTCTCACACTCACTCTCTCATCTCTCTCTTCACTATCTCTCACTCTCACTCACTCTCACTCACTCTCTCACCTCTCTCTCACTATCTCCTATAATTCTCTCACACTCGCTCCTCTCTCTCATTCTCACTCACTCTCAATCTTGCCAAAAGGTATATTCTCCCCAAATTTTAATTTTTTCTTCTTCATTAATATGTTTTTTTTGAGTTAGTTTTGAGTTTGTGTGGGGTTTGGGGTCAAGTATAGGGTGAGGAGTGGATTTTGGGATCAGATTTGAGGTATACCAATTTTAAGGGAGATTATCCCATTTTTTTGTTATTTGACCATATTTGTTTTTTTGTAGGGAATCCTCAAGACTTTGACGACTAAAGTTGAGGATTAGGTCGCTATCGAAACATATCCCCCGCCACTACCACCACAATAGACTTGTATTAGGATTTGATTATTTTACTTTGTTAATTTATGTGTACATTTTGAATATATTATATATATTGGATAATTTGATCACTATTTTTCATATGTAATTTTATTTTGAATATGTCAATTTAAATTAAAGTAATTAAAAAAATAAAATCGTACAATTAAATTAAATTAAAAAAGTAAAAATTCGAAAAAAATTAATATAATTAAATTAATATAAGAGAAATAATAAAACAAAAAGCCAAAAACCTTGTGTGACAAAATATTAAATTAATTAATTTGAATTAAAAAAATTTGAAATATTTCGTCACTCAAAGCTACTTTGCGCAACAAAGTAGTTCGTCATGCAAAGTAGCTTTGCGCGACGAAGATTAATTTTCGTCGCGCAAACCTTATCGTCACGAGCTTTGCGAGACGAACCATGCGCGACCAAACTTTCGTCGCGCAAGGTTTTGCGTGACAAAATTGTACTTTGCACAACAAACTTATTTCGTTGCACAAAGTGTTTTTTTGTAGTAGTGTTTGCAAAAAAGAGGTTGCTCTTGTCTTAGGGTTTTAGCCAAATAGAACTGTAAACACGAAAATTCCTGAAACAAACGAGACAAGAACACGTGTGCAAAATAATATTTGTATTGATGATTTAGGGGTTACAATCTCTTCTACAAATTTAGCCTCTGATTCTATCTTTGTAATGGGTGGATTTGATGTTGTTGATCCAAAGGGCCGTCGGGGCTTGATCTTGGGATAAACAATTGTGGATTTGTTGACGTCGTTGATCCAAAGGGGCCGTCGGGGCTTGATCTAGGGATGAACAAATGATGAATGATGAACAATTTCTTCAAGGGCCGTCGGGGCTTGATCTTGAATTAGTGGAAGTTCTTCAAGGGCCGTTGGGGCTTGATTTTGAATGAGGATTTGACGAAGAACGAAGAGAGCTTTCTTGATCCTTCGGGATTTGCTTGGGAGCTTTGGAGTTTCAAAGCTTCAAGGTTGTGGTGTGAGGTGAATTGGTTATGAATTGGTTTTTTTAAAATGAAAGTCTTGGCTTCCTATTTATAGAATTCCAAAACTTGATTTTTTTGGATTTAAATAATC
The DNA here is from genome assembly GCA_035220775.1 of Malus fusca. Classification (NCBI taxonomy): domain Eukaryota; kingdom Viridiplantae; phylum Streptophyta; class Magnoliopsida; order Rosales; family Rosaceae; genus Malus; species Malus fusca. The sequence continues at coordinate 31,090,121 of CM069069.1, forward strand.
AGATGAAATAAATCATTTCTGTCAGGTGTTGACACGTGTCCTGTTTGATGAATTTTCCGATTTATTTTGATTTTTCGTTTAGTCACATGGTATGTGTAAAATTTATGTGACACATGAACGTTGAAATTTTAATTATTGATCAACATTTATTTCACCGAAATTTTGATGTCTACAAATGCCCCCACTTCAAGGCGCGTCGTATACATGTGCTTGTCACGTGTAGAAGATGCGTTTTGAAGTCCCTTACTGCAGATGTCGATCCAAGGGCCGTTGAGGCTTGACCTTGAACTGGGCTGGTAATTTCTTCAAGGGCCGTCGGGGCTTGATCTTGAATTTGGCTGGAAGATTTTCTAGTTTCCTCCAATTGTTGATTTTCCACAGACTTAATCTTGAACTGGGCTGGAGGGTTTTCTGGTTTCCTTCAAAGGACTTTCCACAGACTTAATCTTGAACTAGGTTGGAGGGTTTTCTAGTTTCCTCCAAAGGACTTTCCACAAACTTAATCTTGAACTGGATTTGATTCAAGGGTGGTGGACACTTGATCTTCAATCGGACTTGTGATTTCTTCAAGGGCCGTTGGGGCTTGATCTTGAGTTAGTTTTCAGGTTTTGAACACTTGGCAGGCAGGCACAAGGCGGAGGTGATGGCCTGTTTCTTTGTTCAATCTTTCCCGTTCATATTGAAGAAGGTCAGGGGATAAGGTCAGATGCCGCAAAAAAAATTCTTTGAAAGATCAAGGAAGTTCGCAGCATTTTTATATGAACCCTGAGCAGTTTGGTGAACGGTATGATCTTCAAGGGTTGTTAAGACTTTGCTCTTCAGCGACAGTGCCAGCGAAAGGCTGTTGAAGCTTCTCGAACTCTTTGATTATAGCAGCGATGGCGGGCTTGGATTTGACTTAGACTCATCCGTCTGGATTATGCAATTTTGCCGAGAAGGGTGTCCTGCCATAACGATTTGTTCCAGCTCATCGTGCTGCATTCTTCTCTGCTTGTTTCTTTCGCCTGGCATAAATGGTGTGCAACCTTTTGCCTTTCAATGGTCATTCGGAGCATTACTTCTCAGCGACTCATCCATGCTTGGCAGCTTTAGTGTAAGGAGCCAACATCACATCAACTGTCATGAAGCATTCGTTATGGAAATTCGAGACCCGTCGACAGTTGAAGATGAGCACTCGAGAGCAATACTAAGTAAGCAACCAGGCAAAGGTTCCGGGCAATCAATTCCCGATCGGACGTTAATTGCAGGTTTGGACTAATTGCTCCATTTCTCCCTGTTCTGCAGGCAAGAGCAAGGGCAAAGGAAAGGATAGGGGAAAAGCATGATATAAGATACCTTTGCTTTCGACCCTGATGATATGAGATACTTTTGCTTTTGAAGAGGTAGCGGACGATCAGCACATGTATTTGTTGCGCTTGTCTCCGCATGCTTCGATGCATCATTTTCACTTGCCTCTTCCATTCTCCAGGCAGATGTGGTATCTTCTCTGGAAGCATAAGATGTTGAAACAATGGGTACTTCGAGAGTAGTGCTAGGTGAGCAATCAGGGAAGGGGTTCCAGGCAGTCGGTTCCAAATTGGAAGGTTGGTTCCAAATTGGAAGGTTGATTCCAAGTGCCGGCTGATTGCTCTCTTTCTCCTTGCCCTGCAGTGAAGAGGAATGACAAAGAAAAGGATAGGGAGGAAGCGTGCTATGAGATACTCTTGCTTTCAACCCTAGTGATATGAGATACCTTTGTTCTGGTGTGATTTGGTGGAAGAGGTGTTTCCAGGGAGGAATAAAACTGAGTATGCTGAGAGGTTTAGTTGCAGATGTATTCTTGGCAAGGAAGAAGAGTCAGGCGTTTGTGTTTTCAGGGAGGAAGAAAACTGAGTATGTTGAAGGGTTTGGTTGCAGATGCATTTGGCGAGGAAGGAGAGCATTTTAGATGTGTGCCTTGCTATAGAGGATGAAGGTCGAATTATATGGTGATTTCTCGATAGCAAGTGGCAGTGTGGATGCGGCCTTGTCCCCCACGCTTGTCGGCTGAAAGTGTGGTAGTTGGAATAATGGACTTTACACGTTTTCAGCTTTATCAATGATCTCTGACAAAGTTGCACGTGATAGCCGAAAGCTGAGACTGCGTTTGAAAAGTGTTGACGGATTTTACGCAGGAAAGTTCGACTTTTGAAATTCGAAGAGTGGTATCTCTTCGATTTTTTGAACAAGTGGTTGTGTTGCCTTTCCTTTTAAAGCGGTGTCAATCGTATTCAACATGCACACTTTGAAGATTGCCCGCCCTTGAAAATTGTCTTTTTTGTATTTATGAGATTTTACTCCCTTCAACCCTTTTCCTTTACCATCTTTGAAAATGGCATACCCGTCTAACATTTGCTTAGATTTAAGTCTCGAGAGTGATACAAGTGCGCAGCGTCAGGGTAATATATGGTGCCCGTCCTTCTTTTCTTCTAATGGCCCTCTTACAGTTGAAGACTCTGTGATGAGGGATGCAACAACAGCTATGGTTGTAGCTAGGAACCTTCTCACCCCTAGAGATAATAGGCTACTTTCGAGGCGGTCCGATGAGTTGGTTGTTCAAGACTCCCAGGCTTTCAGTGTTCAATGTGCGGGCTCTGTGTCCAACATGGGCCAGCGCCTACTTGCTCGAACTAGCCAAGTTGAATCATTGACAGCCGAGGTGGAAAGCCTTGGACGAGAGATCAAACGTCTCAAGCGCGAGAATCGAGAGTTGCGCATGCTTGCAAATGATTATTTGATGAGCATGAAGAGAAAGCTTGAACATCTACAGGCATCTGAAGGTCAGATTCAAAGCGACCATCAGAAGTTTGTGGCTTTCTTCCAGAGGCACCTTTTGCCTTCGCTTTCTGGCGTTCGACCAATCATTGAGGTACCACATGATCAATCTTTAGTGCCTTCTTCTTCTAGGGTTCAACCGAGCGCTGAGGCTTCACATGAGTAACCTTGGTGAAGTCTCTGTCTTTTCTCTTTTGCTTTTCTTCTCCCTTTTTTTTTATTTTTTTTTATTTTTATTTTTTTTTACGCACTTGTACTTTCTTAGAGATATCAATGGACATGTTTTATTTTATTCAATATGTTGTGCTAAATACAAATAAAACGTATATCTGACTAAGATGTATTACTTCCTCTTTTTTTTTTTTCTTTTTTTTTTTTAGATGGTGCCTGATGCACTCATTTCTTTTTAGATAGTGATTAGTGCACCCATTTCCTTTTAGATGGTGACTAGTGCATCATTCTGGCGCCACCCCTCATTTCCTTTTCCTTTCTTGACTTGCTAACAGTTGCTTGCACCTTCTTTTTGTGTGTGTGTACATGTTCTGATGATGAGTATGGTACATTGACACTGCTGGATCCCTTGGTGGATGCTTGAATTTGCATAGGATATCATTCCTCTTTAGAAAAAATGTGAGCTCCACCTTTGAATTGGCATGCGTGAACTCACGTCAAATGTGTTGATAGGCCACTTTTGAACATGTGCCTTTGTCCTGCAGCTTAATCCCACCTACAATCCTTCACATGGTGCCATGCACTATTCCTGAAATCTTCGTATTATTATTATTATTATTATTTTTTTTTGTCGGCCAACACCTTCCCTTTCTGTTCTATATATCCCCACAGGGTGTAGAGAGAAATGCAGAGAAGCATGAAGCAGTAAGAGGCTAGGCACGGAGCAGGGAGGCAAGTAGGTGTGAGTTTAAGTTTCGTCCTGCGTCCATGACCTCTTGAATTAGATCACCTTCGATCATGTTGTCGATCTCAGCTTCATCCAGGCTTGAAAGTGTATTAACAATGGTTTCTTGCCCCCTTTTCGACTGGTGCATTTGTGAATGCGACGTAGGCTTCATGTGTAATTTCTTTGAAGTGACATGAGTCCCTCCTTCAACTTCGCTTGACTTGGACCATGACCTCAGCGATCGAGGTGGCGACTATGAGTCGAAAGAAACAGAAGTGACGTCTTCCTTAAGGATTTCGTCTCCTTTGCCTTTTTGGATTGTGACTGGGAAGATGTCTTGGATCTCCCCTTCAGTGTCATCCTTTTGGGCTTGTTGGCATGAAGATTGTCCAGTGTGGATGATGGTGCGCCTTCTTACTTTCAATGGTCCATTTGTGTCAACCTCCAAGATTGCTTGGCGCTTCGTCCTTGAAGGAATTGAGCTTCGAATATCGCCTTTTTTTGCTAGCCTGTCGAGCTTTTCTTCCTTTGACGTTGTCTTCCTGTTTCTAGAAAACTTCATGTTGTCTTCAAATCTTTCCAAAGTCAACCGACGAGAATGAGGGCTGGCCGTGTGGCTTTGCTTCTTAGGTTTTGACAACCTTAAAAAACAGTGCTTTGGGATGTTGGCCTGTTAAGCCTCTTGAAGACGGATGCGATTAAGTGCTGACGTTCTGGGTCTTGAACGATTCTTCCTATCGAAGACTGACGTCCGAGGGTCGGACTTAGGCTCCTCTTGATGTTGTTCAATGCTCACGCTGATGTGTTGAGTGCTAGCATTTTTTGCTTTGCTTGAAATCTTCACGGGTGCATTTGGTGTGAAGCCAAGTCCAGCTTTGTCATGCTTCTTCAACTTCTTTTGAGTCTCGGTGAGGTCACGTTCTTTATTGTTGACGGTGTTTAAAACCTTCTTTCCAGGATTCGAAGAAGAAGCGAAGTCATACCCAGCTTTCGACATGAGTTTGTAGGCGTTTGGATCAAAACCTTCTTCGGTCCTCTTGGTTGGGAGAAAGCTTGGTTCCACCCCCTTTGGTAGAGCTTTTATGAAGCCTTGTGGTAGTCTTGCAACCTTAGCGTCGCCTAGCTGTGTCAAAGGCAAAACTGCATTCGTTTTGAGCAACTTTACATTATCCATATGCCGCTGTGCGTCAGTATTGCTTGCTCCAGTTTCGAAAGAAGATTGACCATTCTTTCTTCTAGACATCGGAATGTATCGGAAGACGGGTGTGTTTGGTCCATTTGAGGGCATCCTACTCCCTTTAGTTGTTGCAGGTTTAGCAAGCTCAGCATCGTCCTTACTTGAAGACGGTATGGCTTCTCCTTCTTGCTTCTTGGGCATGGCTTGCCACTCCTGCTTTTTAGGTGTTGCTTTGCCAGTGGATTTGATCTCTTTTGGAAGAGCTTCGGGCACCATGTCTTCATCCATGTAGAACTTGGCATCTGCGAAATGTGATTTGGCTTCGGTGAATGGTTTGGTGTCGCCATAGATCACCTTCACTCCTTCTCGGTAGAATTTCAAGCATTGGTGAAGGGTGGACGGTTCTACTCCATTCGCAGGGATCCAAGGCCTTCTTAAGAGCAAGCCGTAGGAAGTTCTTACATCAATCACGTGGAATATCGTGCTTGACTTGAGTTCACCAATAGTCATCTCCACTCGGATCATGCCCATCGCTCTTTGTCCTCCTTGATTAAAACCTTGGATTAGTAGACGACTTAGGGACAGTTCATCTGCCTTAATGCCGATTGTAGTCATTGTTGACTTTGGCATGATGTTTATGGCTGATCCACCATCCACAAGCATGCGGTTGACTTTGTGCTCCCTTACGTACCCAAAGACGAAGAGATGACGGTTGTGAGGCTTGGATCCTAGCAGCAAGTCTTCGTCAGTGAAATGGATTGCGTCCTCGATGGCACAGCATGTGGCACATTCATGTGGCCGAAGCTTCAAGCCTTCGTTCTTGCTTTCTTGCATTTCGTGGTCATTGGGACTTTCCAAGACCGCTGCTAATGCTCTTCGCATCTTCTTTGGCAATCGTAGCGCTTCCTCAATGCTAAAGTGTGTTGGCAGACCTTCTTCGAGCGTGAGAGTTTTTTCTCCCTCAGTGGTGATATCTTTTCCTTTTGAAGGTTCTTCCATTTCTACTTCGACCATGTGGCATGCAGCGATAGTGCACTGTTGGAAGAAGTCATTCGGGAAGTACTCGTGCAAGGAGACAGGAATGCGTGGCTCTTGCTCCATAGGTTCCCCAACATACGTTGGCTTATCAACTTTTATGTTTCTTTTGGGCTTCCTACTGTTGCGACGACGGTGCTTTCTCAGTTATTCCACCTTTTGTCTTGTGGCTTGTGGTTTTGGTTTCCTTGTTTTTTTGTAGGTCACCAATGTCCATCCTTCTTCATCATCGGTATGCACATCTTGTTCGTTTGCCCCCGGCGATGGTTGCGCAGAAGGTATCGTGCAACTTGAGCATTGATAGGAATGGTCAGGTGTTGCTTGGAGAGGCACGGGATCGAAATATCCAAATGCAATTGTAGTAGTATGTGTTGCGGCCGTGTCTTCGAGGTCGAGCTCGATTCGCCTTTGTTGTGCTAGCTTCATGATGAGCTCTTTGAGGACAAAGCACTTACCCACAGAATGGCTCACGATTCGATGGTACTTTCAGTATTTAGGATCGTTTATGCGATTCATTTCTTCAGGCCGCTTGCATTCGGGTAGCTCGATTACCTTCTTTTCCAGCAAGTCGTCTAACATTGCATCCATGTCTGAGTTAGGAAAAGGGTATGCCTTCTGCTCCAATTCCCTCAATGTGCTTTTGTACCTTTCTTGGGTGCGAGGAGGCTCACTTCTCTTTATCTCCTTTGCTTTGGTTTTGGAGGAGATCTTGATAGGCGCGAAGGCGGTCTTGACGGGCGCAGTGCTGACGGTGAACGCTTCCTTGGGGGGTTTCTTCCCAGTCTTGTCTACATTTGGGGAGAACACCTTATCCTTCTTGAAGTCGGTGATCGGCTCTTTCTTCCCGTGATGGGCAATACTTAGCTCCATGTCGTGGGCACTGGTGGTTAACTCTTCAAATGTCCGTGGTTTGATGCCTTGAAGGATATAGTGTAACCCCAATTGCATGCCTTGGACGCACATCTCGATCGAAGAGATCTCCGAGAGCCTGTCCTTGCAGTCGAGGCTTAGATTGCGCCATCGGTTGATGTAGTCCACGACTGGCTCATCCCTCCATTGCTTCGTGCTTGTTAGCTCTAGCATGCTCACGGTGCGGCGGGTGCTGTAGAAGCGGTTGAGGAATTCATTTTCCAATTGCTCCCAACTGTTGATGGATTCAGGCTCTAGGTCCGTGTACCACTCAAAGGCATTTCTTTTTAGCGAGCGTACAAACTGCTTAGCGAGGTAATCTCCTTCTGTCCCCGCGTTGTTGCAAGTCTCAATGAAATGGGAGACGTGTTGCTTCGGGTTTCCCTTTCCATCGAACTGCATGAACTTTGGTGGCTGATAACCCCTTGGCAACTTCAAAGCGTCAATTTTCTTGGAGTAGGGTTTTGAGTATAGTACGGAGTCAGGTAAACTTCCTTCGTACTGTGTGTTGATGGTGCTGGCGATCATCTCCTGCAGCTGCTGGATAGAAAGAGATCCCATGAGTGCCGCTGCTTGGCCTGGCTCCGGCTTCACATCGATTTTCTCCACCGGAGGCTCTTCATCCTCGTCGTTTTCCTTCTTTACTGGATCATCCCCTTACTCGATTTTCACGTCGGGCTTTACATCTAGTTGGTTGACGAGTGCGGTGATTTGCTGGTCTTTTTCTTCCACAATCCGTGTTAGCCTTGCGATCGCTTCATTCATATAAGCCAGCTGCTCATCGATTGAAGACACTCTAGTAGTCATGACTTGCATGGCTGAGCTGCCGCTTGAGTCGGCATTGGAAAGCATGGAACCATAGTACTTCCTTGGCGCCCTTAACGAGGCCAAGGTGATCATAGGTTCGTGCCTCGGGTGCTCTTGTTCCTTTGGCGGAGTTGATGCAGGGGTAGAAGAGATGGCAAAAAGAGCTATTGCCTTGCTTCGAGTTGCGAAGTGACACCGTTTGCGGTGATGACGCTCTTGTTCCTTGCATTGGCTGCGAGAACAACTTGAGCTTTCTTTGATGCCATTTGTGCTTTTTGCGGATTCAAAGATAGAGATGAAAGGTAGAGCTACGTTCCACTGGGCGTGCCAAATTTGTAAACACGAAAATTCCTGAAACAAATGAGACAAGAAGACGTGTACAAAATAATATTTGTATTGATGATTTAGGGGTTACAATCTCTTCTACAAATTTAGCCTCTGATTCTATCTTTGTAATAGGTGGATTTGATGTTGTTGATCCAAAGGGTCGTCGGGGCTTGATCTTGGGATAAACAGTTGTGCGGATTTGTTGACGTCGTTGATCCAAAGGGGCCGTCGGGGCTTGATCTAGGGATGAACGAATGATGAATGATGAACACTTTCTTCAAGGGCCGTCGAGGCTTGATCTTGAATTAGTGGAAGTTCTTCAAGGGCCGTTGGGGCTTGATTTTGAATGAGGATTTGACGAAGAACGAAGAGAGCTTTCTTGATCCTTTGGGATTTGCTTGGGAGCTTTGGAGTTTCAAAGCTTCAAGGTTGTGGTGTGAGGTGAATTGGTTATGAATTGGTTTTTTAAAATGAAAGCCTTGGCTTCCTATTTATAGGGAATTCCAAAACTTGATTTTTTTGGATTTAAATAATCAGATGAAATAAATCATTTCTGTCAGGTGTTGACACGTGTCCTGTTTGATGAATTTTCGATTTATTTTGATTTTTCGTTTAGTCACATGCTATGTGTAAAATTTATGTGACACATGAACGTTGAAATTTTAATTATTGATCAACATTTATTTCACCGAAATTTCGATGTCTACAAGAACGTTAGAAAAGAATTGCATGATGGTAAATGTTTAATTATTGAGTGTGGGTTTATTGATTAATTTTAGTTTTATTGATAGTTTAATTTTGTACGTGATGGTAATTATACAATAGAGTAAAAAAGACAATTCACATTTGAAATTTAAGTTGGGTGTAGAAAGAGGTAATATGGGTTCAAATAAAATTTCTCTATTTTTAATTAGCTGGAGCTTGCAACCAATTATATTCAACAACAAATATTTTTAAAATGAAAGAAATTACGATATAAGAAACATTATGAGATAATATGACATGTCTAGGTGCCTCTCCCTCGACTATGGATTTCGAGGGAGTCTATTAGGATGGTCAGTTCCGTAGGGTCGTCGATGAGTTCGACGTGCACTAGGTGGATGGGTAACTGTTGACCCTAAAAACTACCTAGCCTATGTGGTGCACATGCCGAGTGATTAATAAGCTAACTACGTCATACAATTGAATGCGGGGCGTGCCAACTCGTCGACCGAGTTCGGCCGATGAGTAAAATGAATGTTGATGTAGCGTTGGGCGCGCTGCTGACTTCTACGTCTTACGATTGGAGGCGAGGAAGGAATTCGTCTCCGCCTTTAGGTTCTAGAGCCTGAAGACAAGGCTGCTAGTACCAGATTGTACGAACATAAATACTCAAAATAGATAAGTGTCTTGATTGTAAATATGGTTTGGTCGTTGAAATGCCAAACTCTGAAATGTACTTGCGAATATCCAATCATAAAATAAACTCGGCTTTCAATGTGCTAAGCCTAATAACACCTCACTTCGTCGAGAAGGCTGATGAGATGACCTATTCCAACAAGCACTCAGAAATCCTTGTTGACCGAGACTTGGATACATAACCAGTCGTTCTTGAAGTAGTGTCATTTATCCAAGCTGAAGGTGCTCTTCGGTCAACTGATTTTACGGCTCCAGTGCTGTTTATCCAAACTGAAGATGTTGCCGGTTGCCTTCACAGTACTGTTTATCCAAATTGAAGATGTGTTGGCGAGAAAAAAGAAAATAAAAATGTCAAGGTGTTTCAGACGTTTGCGCAGGGTAGTTGAATTGGAAGAGCTTTGAATGATGTATTCCCCTCTCTATTTATAGTAGCGATTTCCCAAATAACCGAACCAGAATTTCAATTGGACTGAAATTCCTCATCCCAATTTGATTCAGTCTCGACCAATCCTAACCTCTATATGACTCTGAACCAAGCTTTTAAACATTCGGATTCATCCCTTGAAGTTTGGCATCTCCTCTAACTCAGAAGTTTTTAAACTCTAGAGAGTCTCTCTTGTATTAGGATTCGACTATTTCATCTTTATCCAAGCATAAATCACATTCTGATAGGACTCAGCATAACTCTACTAGGCTCGACCCGTGGCAGAATATTCTTGATACTCCTAATTGGACCGAGAACCCCAGGCTCGGCCCAAAATATCATTTTGGGCCCAAACAGTAACCAAAGAAGTCGATGACGCAACGCCTCAGATGTCGCGGGAGCAACAAGAGCAACTGGCATAGGATCCACGTCTGGTGGAACAGTGATGGCTGCCGCGACAAGTGTGGGAGGTCCAAGATCTTTCTCCCTCACATTCATGTTTAGTTGAAGGTGCAGCAAAATCAGACATCAACATTATAATTTCCACATATTTGAAAACCACATCTTATGAGACACAATTTATAAATTAAAATTAATTATTGAAACAAAATTGTTCTTTATTTGGATATATAAAGACTTACCCAATGGTTAATAGGGCTTAATTCATGAAGAAGGTGAAAGAGGACCACAGAAAGGCAAACCGTCCTGGTAGGTTTGCTGCCATTGAAGCCATGCAAATTATGTTGAGGGAGGAAACTCTAAGGCCAAGTCTAGGGAGAATAAGGCTCAGAAACCCAATCAGTTTGCACAATCTACCTTTTTTATGTTTGTCTTATCTATGCAAACCATTTGCAAATTAATGCAAAATTTCCTCGGCCATTATCACAAACTGATCTTGATCACCATCATCCACTGCTGCACTATTTCACCTTTATCTAATGCACGCATCACTGTTCTAAAAATCACTGCCTAGCGCAGCCTAGGTGTTAGGCGGCTGGCTACTATCCCGATTAATGCCTAGGCGTTTGAAAATTAAGAAATGCCGCCTAGACCTCCTAGGCACCCGTCTAGGTTGCGACTCACTTAGACAAAAAAATAGATAACTCTCATTTTGCGTTTTATTTTTTTTTCAATAAATTGTAAGAGACTTGTTGAATACTTAAATGAACACACATTATATGCTTGTTCCCCATATGTTTTCATTATATTCCAATACTTCATAATATATATATATATATAATGAACACACATTATATGCTTGTTCCCCATATGTTTTCATTATATTCCAATACTTCATAATATATATATATATAATGAACACACATTATATGCTTGTTCCCCATATGTTTTCATTATATTCCAATACTTCATAATATATATATATATATATATATATATATCATTCTATTTTGTAGTTTATGATGAAACTATATATGTTTTAAGTATAAACAAACACTTATTTATACGAAATATAATAGATTTACTTAAATCCACCTAGTCTGCCTAGCCCCCCCCCCAACTGCCGCCGCCGCCGCGCTGCCTAGGCGCTAGGTCCCAGCCTGCTGCCCAACCAACGTCTAGCGTCTTTTAGAACCTTGGCACACATTGATTGTAAATGAAATTAATCCATTCATAGGTTGTATTGCCGCGTGATTCGTACCAAACATCCCAAACTCGTTTGAGCTGTACTTCCAAGTTAGAGATATGGTTTGCATCTCGCTTAACTTGAACTAGAAAATATCAAGATAATTTATTATTAAAAAATAATTATTATGATTGAAAACCACAATATTATCCCTTAATAATGACAAAATTATCTTAACTTTCCATCCAACAGTCTAAAACTTTGATCATTCAACGACCTAGAACTTTGCTCTAGCCAATGATGTAAAATGGGGTATAAACGGATTAATTAGGATTGTTGGATCATACATATCTCTGAATGAGTTGCATAAATTAACAGTGTTTACAATTTTCTTGGGATAAAAAGGAAAATCTTGAGATAATTGGTATTTCATAAATAAGAGCCAAGTGATTGGTATCTGAGTTAGTTATCTTTGTGGTAGCAAATTTTCGCGTCTTCAGTATTAACAAAAATATACCTACAAAACAATAAACACCTTCTATCGAGGCCAAAGCCTCACGCGACGACAAGGTGGGTGGATGATTTGGCTAATGGATCTACGATGCCTAAGTGAGTTTCTCTGAAAAGATGGAGTGTTTAGGGCTTAAGTGATCAGCAAAAGCTTACTAGAAATTGGTGGAGATAAGGTACTTATAAGGAGGTGGTCGACCTAGGCATTATTGCCTTCTTTGCGAAAATCTCGTGTGTTGTCTCTAGGATTTTTTGAATTACTTTTGGCTCCACAATTTTCATAGTCTATTCATTCTGCCCAAGTGGCTGGTATTTGTAGTTATCGGATACCTTAAATGTTTCTTGAATTCCTAATCTGTCAAAGTTTCCACTCTCAAACCAAACAATGTCTAGGTCCAAACAATAAGTCCCAACGATGTGGCCTGAATGGATGCAACATGAACGGAGAGAGAGAAAACCACAGTCAAGTTAGAAACTTAAGCCAATAGATAACATATTTTGTACTTGTAAACCCCGTAATTTGTAAAACGAATCGATTATTTAGGACTAATTCATCTGCCAGTACTAGCTCTGGATCTAGCTTAAATAAGATCCCAAACACACTTAATGAGGAGCAAAAATTAGAGCTTCAGTAAGATGAAAATGTTGAGTTTCTTGATTGGAATATCCCCAATGTATCTAGTAAAGAAATTATAAGAAGAGATGGTCAATTTCAGCATTTAAAAGTGAACATCATGTTAAAAACAGTCGAGCAAGCTTACGTACGTTGTTAGTAAAGAACATGAAACATGTCAGTTATTAGGGCTGGCCCTAACCCAATGCAAACATGGCTCATCTTCGGGGCCCAAAATTAAAAGGGGCACCAAATACTTTTTTTTTTTTTTTTTTTTTACATATGTATAGGTATTTAAAAAAAATTCTGGTACAGTGAACCCCCGAATTCAACTCTCCGTTCTTCGTCGACGCTTCAAAAACTCGGTCTTTAATATGGCATTCCAAGGACCAAATTCCAAGCCTTCTATTAATTCAAGGATCATAAGTTCATAATCATAACTCAATTCTTTAAGAACCCAGTACCCAGAATTTCAATTGAAGCAATTTTTCAATTCTCAACCGACCTGGCTTCAAATTCCAGAATTTTGAATCAATTACCTTATTTCCCTGCTTGAGTTGTACCTCCGAGTCTCCGCCGTCCCATGATCCCATCCTCTGTCCATTCCACATCCTGAGGTTTACCAGTTCCCATCCCACCACTCCAGTCGTCGTGGCAGACGGCCTAGAAGCAAATTTGAGGGTTGAGGTGTTGAGTAGAGTCCTAAGTCCCACTTTGACTCCCATTTGAGCGGTTGGCCAGAGTGACAGAGCCCACTTTTTTATTCTTTTTTTTTTAATTGATTGTTGTTTAGTTTTTCATAAAAAAATTTCAACTTAATTTTGCTTTTTTTAATTTTACCAATCAATTTTCTTTTTTACAAATCAGCTAATTTTGTATTTGTAAGATTCCACATCGACCTACGGAGATGGGGTGATGTGCCTTATATGTACATGCTCCCCTCCCTATAGTACGAGGCCTTTTGGGAACTCACTGGCTTCGGATTCCATCGGAACTCCGTAGTTAAGCGAGTTCAGGCGAAAGCAATCATAGGATGGGTGACCTACTGGGAAGTTATCGTCTGAGTTCTCAGAAACAAAATCGTGAAGGAATGGTAAGCCCAAAGCGGACAATATCGTGCTACGGTGGAGTCGAGACTGAGATGTGACAATTTGGTATCAAAGCCACTCTGCCGTTCGGTGCGGATATAACGGAGAGGGGGTGATGTGCCTTATATGTACATGCTCCCCTCCCTGCAAGTAAATAATTTTTATAATATATGTTGAAACTTTAATTTATATGATGTTTGTTGCTAATTTTTTATAATATTATCGATGAGGTTGAAGACTTGATGGTTTGTGAAATGTTAAAATTTCAAAGAGTTTTGCTTGGATTGGTTGTATATGACTTTGCTTTTAATTGTCGGGGTTTATGTACTATGTCCTCCCGTTGTATTTTTTTTTCAAGTAATATACTATGAGCGTGAGGGCCTAGCCCCCTCAACTTTGACTGGGTTCCAGCCCTCTTTAATTATTTTTTTTAATATATGTTTGTGTTGACCCTAACAACTACCTAGCCTAGGAGGCGCGTAGGCCGAGTAATTAATATGTTAATTACGTTCTTTGGTTGAATGCGAGGAGTGTCAACTCGTCGGCCTAGTTCGACCGAGGAGTAAAATATGTTGATGTGGCGTTGGCTGCGCTGCTGATTCCTTGATCTCGCAACTACGGGCGAGGAAGGAACATGTTAGGGCCTTCGGGTTCTAGAGCCTGAGGACAAAGCTGCTAATTCTGCGAAGTTCAATATCAAATTCGGCTTTCAGTGTGCCGAATGTAGTAACCTGGTAACACCTCACTTCGCCGAGAAGGCTAATGATTGCATTCGAATGGGCTTGGATTCTCGCCGGATCCTTCCCATGCGGATCATGCAGATGTTTAATCTTGATCGTTCATGTATTAATCCTGTGGCCACAAGTCAATACCATTATATTTTTGCATTTTCCCGAAAAACCATACTTCACTGGCCCTTTCTCTCCCTCTCACTCTCTCTCTCTCTCTCTCACACCCAAACAAGCAATGCAACCAAAGTAATGGCAGAGAGTCTCTCATTCCGCCTTACCAACAATGCAACTAAAATCCCCAATCTTCCTCACCTCCTCTTCCCACAAACCCATCTCATCTCTCACACCCAAAAATTCACACAAAATCCCCAATATTCTTTATCTCTGTTGAGTTCGCGGTTGAACCCATATGCGACTTGGTTCTCAAACTGAGGGTGGCGAGGTGTTGAGAGTGGGCAGAGAACTGTGGATTCCCTTATTTTCTTACTTCTTGCTTTCTATGCTGATTGCGCAAGAATTGAAAAATTTTCCCTTTTTTTTTTCTTTCTGTTCATGGTTTTTTATCTATTTTTAGAGATATGAAGGTCAGTATTCTAGCAGACAATAATTTCATGAAATCTCTTATGTAACTTCTGATTTATGTTTTAGAGATATGAAGGCCAGTTTTCTAGTAGACTCGGTGCCAAAAAGGTAGTAGGGAAGGGTTGGGTTGCGGATAGACCTGACAATTCCTAACACGATCTGATAACCCAACACGACACGACACAAAATTAACAGGTGTTTGGGTCGACACGATAACGAATTGGGTCGTTATCGGGTAACCCGATAAGCACCTGTTAAGATAACAGGTTAGTTCGGGTATACACGTGAGTATAACAATACACGATAAGCAAAATATTAATTTTATAATTTTATAACCCTTAAAAAATACTATAATAATTATATATATATATATATATATTAAATTAAATATTAAAAATTGGTGACCATTGGATCGGCTTAAATATACATGTCATTCAATTTCTTAAGTGTTATACGTACAAAATAAATAAATTTAAATCTACTTAATATATATATACACACACCATTGAACTTGATGAGATACGAATTCTACGAAACTAATTTCAACGATCCAACCATCAAACTTGTTTGTATATGCTTCGAGATCGCATCAGCCAAAAATCGCAAAAAAAGAAACATTCAAATATCAAGTAACGGGACAAAACTTTTTGATGGTTATCAACGAAAAATCACGATTTAACGGTTATTTTAAATTTGATTTTGATGATTTTTTACAGCCACACTCCTTGACCCTATATGAATACCATGAATGAACTCGATCCTCAATTTAAAATATTTACACTAGTGGATACCATAAAATCTTATGTTATACTTAATGAAAGTATAAATAAACTCTTAAGTGTTAGTGAATCTATCTTTTTAATGGGATACGCATTCTACGAAACTAATTTCAACGATCCAACAATCAAACTTGTTTGTATATGCTTCAAGATCGCATAGCCACTAATCGCAAAAAACAAACATTCAAAGATCAAGTAACGGGACAAAACTTTTCGACGGTAATCAATAAAAAATCATGATTTAATGGTTATTTTAACTCCGATTTTGATGATTTTTTACAGCTACACTACTTGACCCTATATGAATACAATGAATGAACTTGATATTCAATTTAAAATATTTACACTAGTGGATACCACAAAATCTTATGTTATACTTAATGAAAGTATGAATAAACTCTTAAGTGTTAGTGAATCTATTGTTTTGATGAGATACGCATTCTATGAAACTAGTTTCAACGATCCAACTGTCAAACATGTTTGTATATACTTCGAGATCGCATATGCCAAAAACTGCAAAAAACAAACATTCAGAGATCAAGTAATGAGACAAAACTTTTCAACGGTTCTCAACAAAAAATCACGATTTAACGGTTATTTTAACTCCGATTTTGATGATTTTTACAGCTACACTCTTTGACCCTATATGAATACAATGAATAAATTCGATCTTCAATTTAAAATATTTACACTAGTGGATGCCACAATCTTATGTCATAATGATCAATGAAAATTGTGGATTTTGTAAAAGGAATAACATGCAAGCTTTGAATTCCATTGGCAAGGTTTAAGCTTTTGAAAAAGGCTTCACAACCTTGAAAACAAAAACTCTTTCATTTTGCATATCCTTGCACATTTAATATTTTGTAATAGAGTGTTTGAATGTTTGTTTATTAGGCTCTTATTTTCGAGTGTAGATGTAGTGCTTAAACGACAAATGTGTTTTAATGTTTTGAAGTAATATTTATGTGTCAATGTGTGGTATGTGCAAATTTAAGAAAAATATATATATATTTCTTAACAGGTCATAACGAGTCGGGTCACTTTACCCGTTGGGTAAAGTGACCCGACCTGTTAAGGACTCGTTAAGATAACATGCAAGCTTTGAATTCCATTGGCAAGGTTTAAACTTTTGAAAAAGGCTTCACAACCTTGAAAACAAAAACTCTTTCATTTTGCATATCCTTGCACATTTAATATTTTGTAATAGAGTGTTTGAATGTTTGTTTATTAGGCTCTTATTTTCGAGTGTAGATGTAGTACTTAAACGACAAATGTGTTTTAATGTTTTGAAGTAATATTTATGTGTCAATGTGTGGTATGTGCAAACTTAAGAAAAATATATATATTTTTCTTAACAGGTCATAACGAGTCGGGTCACTTTACCCGTTGGGTAAAGTGACCCGACCTGTTAAGGACTCGTTAAGATAACGGGTGTGACACGACACAACCCATTAAGATAGCATGTGTTACACGAAAACGACACGAACACGACAGACACGACCTGTTTGCCAGGCCTAGTTGTGGACAACGGCGAGCGAGTAGTTTCCTTGAAAAAGTGAATAAAATAATTGAAATTTATTCGTGGCCGCATGATTGTACATGAACGGCCACTATAAAATGGTCCGCTGGCTTCGCATGAGAAGGATCCGGCGAGGATCCGAGTCCCATTCGAATACCTTCTCTAGATAATAAGATATTAAGATAATCCCAAAGATAATTATTATGATTATCATAATTGTAATAATATAAATAATTGAAAATCACCTTGATATTTTACTCATGTAACGATCTAGAATGTTGCTCATTCAACGGCCTTGATCACTCAGGCTGATACTGTAAATTCAGCATAAACATTGCCCCCCAGTTTCCTTGAACTTCAGCTCGTAAGCCGAATGGTCAAGGAAATTATCCATTCGTCCCAGAAAGACACCCAAATAGTCGATGATTGCCGAAGTCCCACGAATGGTTAAGGAAATCAATTGTTTATATCCAGCAAGATCCCGTTGTATCGCTGAAAAAGAAATTTTGTTTCCCGGCAATAAAATCACCTCTCTTCCGCCAGCGTTGTGGTCTCTCTGTTGCCATCATTCTCTATACAAGGCTCAGCAAAGACTTATTCGCCAGAAAAACCTTGTAATCACTTCGACCGTCCATCTCATGATTCGGTCAAAACTTAAAAACCAATGAGGCAGAGAAAAACCTGATTCTTGGTAGCTTGGCTTGCCAACAGTCATGAATGTTGTAATCACTTTTCCCCTGGGCCAATATTTACTCGGCTCTTAAACTTGTGTCTCTGCAGCACATGTTGTTGGAGCAATTTTAGAAAATATGAAAATGACTTAAAAAATTCCAATGATCATCAAGAAATTCACAACATCAATTATATATGAGATTAATATAAACAACTATAAAGAAAGTTAGAAAAACTGACAAACTTGAAGATTGAGGCTTGCATAAATGCAATGTCCTAAAGACAGAATTTTGCCTTTACTCGTGCTTGTAGGTCAGTAGGCGTCCGTCTCCCAGGATTCAACAATTTATAATCCGAAGTCAAAGCACTTCAATCTTCAGACTCTGGCAAATTTTATATATTCCGTACTCTCAAGACACGACTCGGAATTTGACAAACGAAGAAAGAGAGAAATAGAGTGGGGAAACCCTATTTCTCAAGATTAAAAATTAACTCTAATTTTCTATCATTTAATACCAATGGTTTCATGGGTTTATATAGAACCCAATTACTACTTATTAAAGAGATGTAACTTTTCATCTATAAGTATCCATCATTTAGTAAGGGAATGCACCTAAATAACATAACTTTTCTAAGAAATATGGTTAACACTATTTTTCACTCAATTATTAAAATTATATATTACAATATTTCATATTATAATATATAATTTCCAACAATCCTCCACATGAATGAAAAATTAGAAGAATTTGTTAGTACAGGCGGACAAGAGATGCATCGGGAGAGGTGTCTTTTGGACTTGAACCTACCCTAGTGAGTACTTATCGGATTTACTTGGTGACACAGTGGATATGGAATCTTGAACTGTTCACCGCAGCAATAAACTGAGACAATAAGCACCACACATCACTAATCCTAATATATTACGGTTCATACGGTTGTGTTCATTTTGGTCTTGAACAAATCCCGGATTCATAAGAGCTTTAGAGAATTTAGCCATCTCATACTCATAGAAATGACGCACTTCTACTCTCATATAGGTGACAACAGATTAAGAATAGTCTGCTCTATCCCTCTTATTTTTAAGATATCACTGTCATTAAGTATAAATATACACCCTATAACTTCTACAAGACAACACACTTCTCCCACCATAGGAATGAGGTCTATAGTGTGTTAACTTCTTTGAATCATGCTCAACTAGTTTGCCTATTGAACTTAGACCATGGGATCTCCAATCAACTAAGTTAGGTTTCCGCCTGGCTGATTAATTAGTTATATTGGCTTTAGCCTCATTCCCCTCGATGATCAACTTACTCTCTAGTCAATCCTTTAATATTAGATCCACGACGTTGACTTTCTCTATGTTGTTATGAAATTATATTTCATACGAAAGTAGTTGTGCGAAATGTCAATTCCTCAAAATTATATTAGGACTTAATTACTAAGTAATTAAACTCCCCCACATTTAAGGTATTTGTAAGAAGGTCTCTAACATTTGCCATACCTTAAACAATTACTCATCACAAGAGATGACATCTTGATTGTCTCATTCAATTAGCAAATTATGTTTCTATTTTTCTTAATATATCAAAGATAGTTAAACTACCCCTACAATTTTTCTATAATTGTGGTTACTTTTAACGTTAACATTAAATCGATCACGTGAAGTAGGAAACAACTAGAGAGATTTTATGTATCTTCTTAGGACTTCATGCCTCACCAGCCAATATGGGGAAAACATTTTTTTGGCTTTCATTCATCCTTACGATGACTAACATGCATGACCATGTCCATTAATTCAGATGTTTACTTAATTAAAAACATCATCGTGTCTAATTTAATTCTGCAAAATGTTCCCCACATTTTTACTCTCACCATTTAATCCATGACTAACATGGGCACCGCAAGATTCGTTTTATGATACTTATCATAAAACTGATAGTCTTCTTTTGCTAGTGCTTGTACTAGTCTCACTTTGGAATTCTAACATTACACTAATTACTAGCATTGCTAGTGTCTAATGCCAATTACTAGTTTGAAATTGTTTCTCTATAGCAATAATAACACACTTTTGCAAAGAGTTGCAACGGCTTGTAAAAATAATCACGTCAGCACCTTCTTGTGTGGTTTTCTGCATGTGTTTTCACAGTTCTCTTTTCAAACTGCACATTCATGATATTTCTTCATAAATAAATAAATAAATCATGTTCATTTCAAATTAGAATCAAGCAACCATTAAGTTCCCTTTGGTAGAAAAAATCAAAAGGCATTTGACAACGCCTAAGAGACGTCATCAAGGATATGACCAACCCAAGGTGGGTGCCTCATTAAAACCTAGTTAGGTAGCAAAAACCCAGTGGGAAAAATGCTCCTAATCGTAGGGAAAAAAAAGTAAATTAAGATCAAGCAAGTATCTTCAGGATGTTCCCCCTGAGTTTGACACAATTCCAAAGAGAAATAGCAAAGTTACAACTCAGAAAGTTTACGCATATCAATTCCATGAACAAGCTTCTGAAACGTCATCTTCGGCAGTGATTTGGTGAAGAGGTCGGCCAAATTGTGTTGTGAATGGATTTGCGTGACTTCAATCTTCTAATGCTCTTGTTGTTGATGTGAAAAGAAGAACTTTGGTGCAATGTGCTTGGTGTTGTCTCCTTTGATGTAACCCTTCTTGAGTTGTTTGATGCATGCTATGTTGTCTTCAAAGATCATCGTCGGGACATCAACGGGGGATAAAGATCGCAGGAGCTTCGAATGTGGCCCATAACTGCTCTCAACCAAAAGCATTCCCGAGTTGCTTCATGTAAGGCGAGAATTTTAGCATGGTTAGACAAAGTGGCAACTAAGGTCTGTTTAGTTGACCTCCAAGAGATTGCGGTGCCTCCAACGGTAAAGACATAACCCGTTTGAGAACCTGCCTTGTGCAGATCAGATAAGTATTCTGTGTCGGCATAACCAACAAGGCGTGAATAGACTCAAGAAGCAGAAGGCGCGACATTACTCGAGGATTCGTAGGGATAGAACAAGCCCAAATCTGTAGTACCCTTAAGGTAACGGAAGATGTCTTTCATGCCAATCCAGTGTCTGCGTGTAGGTGTATTACTGTATCTTGCCGAAAGATTAACAGCGAAGGAGATGTCGGGTATAGTGCATTGAGCTAAGTACAATAAAGTGCCTATCACACTTAGATAAGGAACTTCAGGCTCCAAAATCTCTTCATCATCCTCCTTTGAACGGAATAGATCTCATTTTGCATCTAACGATCGAACGACCATATGAGTACTCGAATGCTTCGCTTTATCCTCATTAAAGCGGCACAACACCTTCTGGGTATAGTTCGATTGATGTACTAGGATTCCATCCGAACAATGCTCTATCTCGAGACCAAGACAGTATTGAGTCTTACCTAGATCTTTCATCTCAAATTCCGACTTCAGGTGCGCGGCAATTCTCGCGAACTCTTCAGAAGTTCCGATAAGGTTCATGTCATCGACATATACTGCAACAATCGCAAATCCGGAATGTGACTTCTTAATGAACACACAGGGGCATAGTTCATTGTTCACATATCCCTAACCAGTCAAATACTCACTCAGACGGTTATACCACATTCTTCCAGATTGTTTCAAACTGTAGAGTGAACGGCTCAGCTGAATTGAGAGCGTGTTCCGGGGTTTGGAAATATTTGAACCAATCAATGTAAGTTCTTCGGGAACTTTCATATAGATTTCCGTATCAATATCCCTATAGAGATACGCAGTTACTACATCCATCAGCTGCATTCTTAGTTTTTCAGAAACTACCAAACTGATAAGGTAGCAAAAAGTAATCACATCCATAACGGGTGAATAAGTTTTTTCATAGTCAATCCCGAGGCATTATGAGAAGCCTTGTGCGACAAGATGAGCTTTGTAACGCACAATTTCATTTTTCTCATTACGCTTCCGAATGAAAACCCACTTGTAGCCAACGAGCTTCACATGTGGAGGAGTAGGAGCTACAAGTCCAAACACCTTATTTTTTGCAAGCGAATCGAGTTCAACTTGGATTTCTTGTTTCCAGTTTGACCAATCAGTTCTACGTCGGCATTAATCAACGGAACGTGGTTCAATGTTATCGCTTAACATGATCTCAGTAGCTACTGCATATGTTAATGCATCGTCGACATTCATCTTATTTCCACGCCACACATCATCTAAGCTAGCATAATAGACCAAAATTTCACGAATTCTCGGGAGGAGGATTCGTCTCTTCAAGGACGCTTCCATAATCTAGAATTTCCTCATGAGTTGGATAGAATGAGTAAGCGATAGTCAGATTCACGGTAGGTTCTTCAGAACCTTGTGTCGTAAGTTTCCTCTTCCGGGGGTATGAATCCTTTGAACCAAGGGGTATGCCATGCTTTTGTGTAGGGGCAGATGATTAGCTAGCTGCTAATGTATGTGGATCACCAATATTGGTGTCCCGGGCCTCTAGGAGGGAAGTCCATCGTACATTTGGTACATCCATCTTTGCAGGCGTATTCGCAGCTGGAATATGTGATCTTGTCACGCACTCTAGATCGATGAAAGCATATGGCATGCTCTAAGTTATGCTCTGAAGATCTAATATGCCCTGCACTTCAGTTTCAGACTGAGCGGTGCGGGGATCTAAATGAGACAAAGTGGGAGTCGTCCACGATAATTCGCGTCGTTCTTCAGAATGTTGACGTTCTTATCTCCCCTTAACGACGGGAATACTGTCTCGTAGAAGTGACAATCCGCGAAACGAGCAGTAAACAAATCGCCTGTCAAAGATTCTAAGTAACGAATAATCGAAGGAGAATCATATCCTACATAGATTCTCATCCTTCGCTGAGGCCCTATTTTTGTACGTAAGGGCGGCGAGATCGACACATATACCACATAACCAAATACGCGCAAATGCGATATGTCGGGTACGTATCCGGTAACTAATTGAAGGGCACTAAATGGTTGTGTCGCAACAAGCCTCAAGCGGACCAACTTTGCTGCGTGCAATATTGCATAGCCCTAAGTAGCGATCGGGAACTTGGTACATATGACCAACGATCGAGCAATCATTTGCATGGCCCTAAGCAGCGATCGGGAACTTGGTACATATGACCAATGGTTGAAGGGACTTAATTCTTATAATTTAGGATATTACAATCTTTATAATTTTAAATTTTATTTAAGAATTCGGTTTTGACTTTAGAAGTTCGGAAGCCGAACCGAAGTGAACTAATATATATTCATTATTTATTTATTTTTATTTAATATTTTTATTTTATAAGCTCAATTCTAACATCAAATTCCAAGCCCACCTTTCCAAACCCAATTCCAATCCCCAATATAAATCCTAGCACCCTTCTCTCTTCTTTCTTCTTTGGGTAAAGTACAAAAAACTACATCAACTATTGATGTCACGACACTTTCATACCTCATCTTTTAAAATTGACAATGTCATACCGCATATTACGAATTTGTGACAATGTCATACCTCCGTCAGTTTTTCTATTAATTTCTCTGTTAAATGCTGACGTGGCCTGACACGTGTCCCACTCACTAATCCAATTGGATTAAAAATAATAAAATATATTTTTAATAATAAAAAAAAATTTAAAAAAAAAAATATATATATATATATATTAAATCTCTAACCCTCTCCTTTCTCCCTCTCCCCCTTTTCTCACCACTCTTTCTTCTTTGCAACCCAAAACCCCTTCCCACCCGTCCTCCACCACCCTCTCTTTCCTCTCTCTCTCTCTCCCCCCTTTCTCGCCTCTCTCTCTTCTCTGCATCCCAGAAGACCCAGACCCCGGAGGAACAAAACCCACATTCACATTGCAGCAATTGTTGTCGCAATTCGAATACCCCAAAACGAAGAACCCAATATTGCTCGACTACTCCGCCTCCCTCATCCCACCACCCTAGATCTGGAGATCGCAATGATGCCGTTCCACGGCATCATCTTCCTCGACTACTCTGCCTCCCTCACTCTGCCAACCCAGTTCGTCCCCCCAACCCAACGCGCACTCATCTCTCATCCCCCATCTTCATCTTCTTCCCATTTTCCCTCTACCTGCAACCCAGAAAAAAAAATTAAAAAAAATTCGAACCCAGTTTCGGCCCAAGAAGAAGAAGAACCCTCTCTGTCTCCTCCCCATCTTCATCTTCGTCCCCTTTTCCCTCTACCTGCAACCTAGAAACAAAAAAAAAAACAAAAAACAAAAAGAAAAAAAAAATTCATACCCAGTTTCGGCCCAAGAAGAAGAAGAAGAAGAAGAGAGAAGAAGAACGAAAAAAAAAATGTGACAAATCCAGTTTCGGCCCCGGAGAAGAAGAAGAAGAAGGAGGAGAGAGAAGAACAAAAAAAAATTGAAATTGGTGCAAGAGAAGGAAAGGGGATGCCGCACCCTAGGAATTTTTTTTTTGTTTTTTTTATTCTTAATTTTTTAATATTTAATTATTAAAAATATATTTAATTATATTTTAATCCAGCTGGATTAGTGAGTGGGACACGTGTAGGGCCACGTCGGCATTTAACAGAAAAATTAACAGAAAAACTGACAGAGGTATGACATTGTCACAAATTCATAAGATGCGGTATGACATTGTCAATTTTAAAAGATGAGGTATGAAAGTGTCGTGACACCAATAGTTGAGGTACTTTTTTGTACTTTACCCTTCTTCTTTTCTTTCTTCTTTTCTTTCCCCCAGCCGTATTCATTCTTTCACTTCTTTCCCTCTTCTCTCCTTTTTTTTTCTCCCAAAAAAAAAGGGACAATTAGTGGCAACCCATGGTTATCCACTCCTTTAGGGGCCGGGAAGACTCACAGATTCATTTCAGTCTCCCCTTCTTTCGTTCTTACTTTCTCTGCGAACTCCAGCCACGTCTTCCTTTTCTCACCCACAGACTCCAAATCCAAATTACTCAACACCTCGACGGCTCGAATTCCTATGCACTTCCTTCGTCAATTCGTCCTTTGTCCTTCCGCCCCGCGCTGTCGCTCACAGCTTTGAATCAATGGTAACGTATAGAGTCCTGCAATTGGCTTAATTTCTCAAATGTATCAATATGCAATTGGCTTAATCACCTCTCTCTCTCTCTCAATTATGGTGTAATTGGTTATTTAATTAATCATTTTTATATGAAGCTCCTTGTTGGATTATAAATTGTAATGCTGTTTTGGGTGCATATGTTGCATTAAATTTGGGTTATAGATTGAAAACTGACCAGTTTCACGACCAGATGAAGAAACCAATTGTTAGAACGAGAAGCACTTGAAGAAATAAT
Organism: Malus fusca; assembly: GCA_035220775.1. Classification (NCBI taxonomy): domain Eukaryota; kingdom Viridiplantae; phylum Streptophyta; class Magnoliopsida; order Rosales; family Rosaceae; genus Malus; species Malus fusca. Next base: position 31,115,270 of record CM069069.1, read on the forward strand.
CGATGATTTGGATATACATTCAAATTTAATTACTTTCGTTTTCTTAATTTTTTTTCCGTTTGCAAAAATTGGATCAAACTACGTATCCGCATCTCACTGCAATTCTATGGGTGGTTATATAGGTTAGTTGAAATCTAAAGAAGAAACTTGATTAGGGTGTATTTTGTAATCAATTTTTTGATAAATTTTTTTTTAAATCAGGTAAAAAACTGAATTGAAACTAAAACCGAACTGGAAAAAACAAAACTGAAATTAATTGAACTGAATGAAAAATCGAAAAAATCAAACCAAACCAAACCAAATAGTAATTTCTATTCGATTTTTGATTTTGACAAACAATTAAACTGAATAGAACCGAACCCACCCCTGCCAAGAATTAACAAAAAAATAATAGGTAGAAAGTAGACTATTCTTACTAGGGTTTTTATCACAAATGATCCCTGAAATTGTCCCTCACTATCAAGATGGTCCCTGAAATTGAAAATCAATCAATGTAGTCCCATGAAGGTGTTGAAAATCAATGTCGTCTTTCCGTCACAATTCTATTAAAAAATCTGTTAAGTGCTGATGTGATACATAAATGGGTCTCAAAAGTCCTTTTTTCTCACAAATGGTAATTGAAATTGACCCACGACATCAAAATGGTCCAGGTAATTGACCCGCGACATCAAAATAGTCTCTGAAATTGAAAATTGATCGATGTAGTCCCGCAAGTAAGTGTTTCAAATCAATGTAGTCATTCTGTCATAATTTTGTCAAAAATTATGTTATGTGATGGTGTGACACATTAATAATTGAATATCAAAGTGCACATACTACAATGAACGAACAAACGGATTACAAAACTAGAAATATTATTTATCAAACGAGAACGCCGAAACGGCTACAGAATCCCAAGAGACTACATTGTGAATAACTTATTATACTATAGAGTTACAAAATACCATATATATAGAAAACTAACATAACCCTAATAGGCAAGGAAACGAAACCCTAATACTAACGGGCTAAGCCCAAAACACCAAATATTAAAATAAATCTAAATAATAATATTTTCCAACATTAATGGCTCACACAAGTCTAATTAAATTTAAAAAAAAAATTACAAATAAGCTTAATAATTTAATGTTAATAAAAAAATTGTCAACCCAAAAACCCAATCCTGCAATCACCTCCGATCTCAGTCCACATTTCTATACCTCAGTCGCTCTCTATTCTCTGGATCGATATCACCTTTGGTGACGGCTTAGCCCATTGGCAACGACTTATGGGACATCATCGTTAACATTTAGGTGATCAACATCCTCACAACCTTAATCTTGGAGAGCTTGTTCGGGTCTTCCCTAGTGGTCTGGTGTTGCAAAGAACGACAAGATTTGCCTTAAGATAATGAGGTAATAACCGAGGTGTATCCATTGTTGGTTGAAAACTATTTCCACACCTCTCTCAAGCCTTGGTTAAGCCTTGTGCCTTTGAGAATTTATGGAAGGGATCTCTCTTCGGAGTAGGCCTTACTATAAGAAAAAATATTTTTGTTGTGCAAAAAGGTATTTAGACAACTTTTTTAAGTAATTATAAAACCACATCAGCACATGACAAATTTTTTTTTACAGAATTGTAGCCGAAAGATCATATTGATTTGCGACACCTATTTTCAAGGACTACATTGATTGATTTTCAATTTCAATGACCATATTGATGGTGTGGGTCAATTTCAGGGACCGTTTGTGATAAAAACCCATAAATCTTGTGGGACCTATTTATGTGCCACATAAGCATTTAATAGAATTTTAATAAAATTGTGACAGAATGACCACATTGATTTGCGACACCTATTTTCATGGACTACATTGATTGATTTTTAATTTCAGAGACCATCTTGATGGTAAGAGTTAATTTCAATGATCATTTGTGATAAAAACCATTCTTACTAATAGCTCACAAATTAGATTTATATTAAATTTACCCTTAAATGTAATATTGCATTAGTCTTCCAGAAAATGATGGGTGATGCGTAATTCCAAGTTTCCAATTGCCACTAGAAAGTGCAGGCGATCTTTGGTACCGGTCAACAGAAGAAAATCTATTCTATTTAAGCGTTGATGAACATGCTCATTTTTATTAGTGACAAATTATTTAATTTGTAAATTTTTTGTCTATAAATTTAATATCCCTTAGATTACCCTATTTTATTTATTCAACACCCTGACAAGGTGTTAGGTATGCAACTTGGTTCTTTTCTATGAAATGATCACAGAGCGGCCTAAGCAGTCAAGGCTCAAGCTCACCGTCGTTATATTTTTTAGGTTTAGGCCGTATTACCAGGTTGCTCCGTTGGCCAGGTGACTGTGAAATAACATAAAACAAACAACAAGAAATTGCTAAGTCCTACGAAAAGAAAGATGACAAAAAACTTCAAAAGCAACCCAAAATAATGCATCAAATGTGGCAGGGGTATTTTTGTCATTTAACAGTGTTTTTTTTTAAAATTAATTTTTTTGTATATTTTTTGTTTTTGATAATTAGTACCTCACAATAAGCTAACAATAATGTAATTCAATCAGTTGTTTATTAAATATTATTTTCTCTATTTTTAAACACATATACAACATCTTCAGGTGGGTAATGCCGGTTATAAAAATGGTCTTTCACACGCGGAAAATAATGTAATTAAATTAGTTGTCAAATGATTTTTTTTTTAACAAAAGATATTATCTACACTAAGGGGGAGGGGGTGGGCTTAGCCTCACAATAGGCTAGCAATAATATGATTCAATCAGTTGTTTATTAAATATTATTTTCTCTATTGTTAATATAAATTCAATAGAGACTGATTTTGTTATGTGGATTCAACTACTTTAATTGGTTTATGAGGGGTTTTTTCTAGCATGATCTAAGAGTATTCATCTACCCAAAATATTTGACTTTTCTTTTGTAAATTTACGCATATAAATACATTAAAAATGTGTAAGCCGCGCGTAGCACGCCGTAATATTACGTAGCTGTCACTTTTTCCATTGAAAAATATAATTTTGAGGAGAAGTTTTTGCTCAAACTTGGAATTTTATGAAAAGAGCTTCCTTTTTCTAGATCCATCCCCACAACGACGGTAGACAAAGACGCTATGGAAAAATTTACAAGTCAGTCAACAAAGATTTTTTGAAATACACGATTGTAATTTTGATTCACCAACGCAACAAAGTGAAGTTATTATCTTTGATTCACCAAGCCATGAAAGGGAAAGCTCTAAATTCGCCACCCAATTGTTATCATTTTAATTAACGTGGTATTATTAATTGGTATTATTGATTATTTTTTGTGGGATTATTGATTGATACTCTTTTTTTTTTTTTAGTCAAACGATAGATTTTGTTAGATTAGCCAATAACGAAGTTTGAACCCACGTCGTCAAGTAAGAGCTCAATACTTTTCCACCATTATAGTAAATGTGACTTGCAATTTATACGTTGATTATTTGTTTTACATGCACCCAATAATTCTTTCAAATATTGTTTTTGTAACTCAAAATCCCATTTTGCACTCCGGCAATTTTCTTTCTTGACCCAACACCCAAACAGCCATCAAATCAACCCAACTAACCGCCGACGACCACCTATTCCAACGAACACTATCTTCTTTCTTTCCTTTGTACGGCAATGGTTTGGTTTGAGGATGGAAATGTTATGTCTATCCCTATAATCACGAAAATTAATTATATTCATAACTGCAAATTAATCATCGGATATTATCAATAATCATACTCACCAGGTAACGGATTTCTCATCAGTTAACGGTTATATCCATCTTCATCGCTACACAAAAAAAAAAAAAAAAAAAAAAAAAAAAAATTGATCAGTTGACACATTATAATTTAGTAAATATTAATTCAGTAATAAAATATTTGATGTATAATAAAATGATTTTTGATCATGTGGAATATAAAAATTAAAGCTAAACATTGATGATGTTGGATGATCTTTGATACCTCTTATAAGTACCATTGAATTGTTATTGATCTTGATTCAAAAATTTTGAACTTTTCAACAAAATGCAACTCACATAAAAAAAATAAAATAAAATAAAATAAAAACTATGATCGAAAAAACATATTTGGAAGAAGAGAAAATATAGTTTAATTACTAATATCTCCACTAAATATGACACACCCCGTCCCGAATGAGGGCATGCTGGCCGTCACGTGAGAGTGACGTAACCATTTACACAGTTCGGAAGCTTTAAAGATATAAATTCTAAGATATAACACCAACTTGTGTGAGTTCTATATTTGTGAATTCTGTCAGAACACCGTTGAATTCCTCGTGGCCACCAAAACTCTGCTATCTTGAACCTGGAGGGGCGCAAAACAAAATTGAGTGGGTCAGTAAAACAAAGTTTTTCGAAAACCTTTCCTTTAAAACATTTCTAACCCCTCGCTGTAAAACCTGTATACTTTCCCAGAAAATAGCATAATAGCATATAGTTTTTCATAAATCTCAAACCATCAATCTTTCTTAAAACCAGAAAGTATGCCATGTCAAAACTTTCAAAAACAGTTTGAATGATGCATCAATGTAACAGGTGAAATGGTGAATTAACCGGAGACCCTGCAGTTGGTCCTGTACGGTTAATTCTATAGCTCAACATCCAATCCAACCGGAGTCACCTCGGTGACCTGTACGGTCCAACTCTGCACGTCACTCGGAACTACATATAGTAGTCTGTACGATGAAAGGTGTATAAATACGCTCTAGTGCTTCTCTCATCAATCATCAGCGCGCATAACTAAGGTCACCCACTAGTCGGAATCACATCTAGTGATCTATACGACTAGCATGTCGGAACCCTCACATGGTCTGTGCGACATCCACCTACTTGGATCCAAGACGAGCGTGCGGTGTGGTGAATAAATATAAGCACTAACACCATGATTGCAGGTTATGAGCTATCAATATCAACAATGCACATGAATAATATAAAACTCACCTGATACTTACCTGTGCGTCCACAGCACCAATTCACATATATATATGCATCAATTATTAATTCATATATCTCATATCATTCATATCATGCATGCATGGCATTTTGGAAACATACTTTCATTAAAACTCAATTTCTGGGAAAATTCATAGTATATAGGTAATAATAGAAAGTAATGCCCACTCACCTGGAGTTCGCCCTACAACTCCCTAGCACAACACATCAAGGCGTCATGACGATCGGCGCCTAGAACAATAATCAAATACAATCTCAGAATTCATATCGATAGAATATAACTTATATAAAACACGTCACTACGCAGTTCGATCCGGAAGATCTGCAACTCAGATTTCCAATCCATAACTTTCAGAGGTCCACAATATAACCCTAGAACAACATCCTAAAATTTCATTACCATCCAACGGTCGGATCTCCGTCAATTAACCAAACCAAGTGACGGTTAACATTCTATATTATGGATTTACAACTCCAATTCCGGAAGATCCGTAAATCGGATTCCCAATCCGTAAGTTCCTATAATCCTCAAATATTACGTATTACAACGCATCAAAGTTTGGTGACGATCCAACGGTCGGATAGTCAATTCACATTTTCACCTATATTCAAAATAATTATAAACGTTATTTAAAGCACCTAGCCAACAAATCTCAATAACTTCTCATACGGTGCTCAAATTGGGTATATAAATATACCACGGTGATCTACTCGACGTCACGGACGTCGACATATTTTTAGAATTAATTTTGGGCTTGACACGCACCCCCACGCGCCAAGGACATGCACTGACCTACGCGCCCCCCACGCGCGCTTTTTCTCGGCCATTTCTTCACCATTTTGACTCAAATTTCTTCCTACATGCTCTAAATCAAGAGAGGAAGAAGTCCATACCTTCAAAAACCTCTAAAAACCTCTGAAATTTCGTCGGGAAATTCCTCCAATTCGGCCAACTTTGAACCCGACGATCCCGACGTCCAAAACCTTCAAACGAAGCACTCCGAGCTTCCTTAGGACCTCCTAAAGCTCACTGTGAGCTTGGATTGTCCTAAAAATCAACCAACATAAAGTTCATGAATAGTGCCATTTTCGATCCTCGGGTTTTAAACGTGAAAACGAATGAGTTCTTACCTGAAAATGGTGTCTTTGAGTTCGTAGGACACTCACGAACACGATGGTACTATCTTCCACGTCGATCCACGAAGTTTGGGGTGGTTTTGGGTGTCGTCCGTACGTCTTGGGTGAGAGAGAGTGAGAGAGGGTCGAGAGGAAGGAGAGAGAGGGTAAGTTTGTGATGTCCCAAGCAATCCCTACCATCCATTACATCCCAATCAAACAAATATTCCAAACTTTAAAAATTCTATCCAACTTAATCAATTTCCACAAACTTAGGAACTAATAATGTCACAAGCATACGTACCTTGGTACCCGTCAAGGGTAAAATCGTCATTTCACATTCTCGATAAATAAATCCCGGGACGGGCTGTGACAAAATAAGGAAAAGTGCATCATGCAGATAAAATGATAAATTCAAAATTTATTTTAATTTAAAAAAATAAAGGTGACTATTGATCAAAGCATTTTAATCAAAATTTTAAAAGACACAGATGTTTAATCTAAATGATATAGAAAAACTGTAGAAGATTCTAAGGACCTGTTTGCTACTTTACTTGAATCCAACTTTTTAAACTCAAAAACAATTTTCAAGTTTTAGGCCTTAAAATATTGTTTGGTAGGCCTTAAAAAATCGTTTTAGATTTCTTTGTCTAGTTTAAGTTGTAAGGTTTAAAATTTTTAAATCGCAAATCAATCAATTTTTTGAGTCTTAAAGAAAATTATTTTCAAGAAATGTTTTTAACAAATGTTTTGAGAAATGATAAAAAATTTCAAATAAGATATCAAACAACCCCTAATTTTCCCTTTTCAAAAATAGACTATTCTTAATAATAATAGCTCATAAAATTAAATTTGTCCTCAAATTTGATATGGCATTCGTGTCCCAGACAATGACAGGTGATGTGTGATTTCAAAATTCACATACTACGTGTTTTTGTGGTTGTTGGAATTTTAAAAGTATACTGAAAATGATTGAAGCACTATTCCAACTGCCACTACAAAGTGAGGGCGATCAACAGAAGAAATCTAAATTTTCTTTTTAGTCAACTAACCTTACAGTGGCACCTTGACTTTTCTACCAATTTCTTTTTTATTTTCTCAACCAACAAATATCAAGGCGTCATGGCATGCATAATACAACTTTTGTATTTTCAAGGTAATGAATTCGGTGAATAATGAATATACGTATATATAAATTATATTATATATTATTCGGGTTGCATTTGAGGACGGATACAAATTAGGAACCCCTAAAACCATATCCAAAACCATAACCAAATATATTCCCGGTTTTTCCCCGTATCCAAAATATACATGAATTTTCATACCCAAATCCAACTCATTTGAGCGGTTATCCACGATTATCGGGTTTATAGATTAGAATTATCATCCTTATTCCTTCCCACGATTACCGGACCATTCTGCCGTGGTGAATCCTCTCCTTCCTTTCTCTGTATACATTCCTTTTCCTCTCCTCCTATCTCTCCATGTGTTGCTAACTCCCTAACAACCAGGTCGCTAGGTGATGGTGAAATAACATAAAACAACGAAGAAAGAAATTGTTAAGTCCAACGAAATATACGACTGTTATCTTGATTACAACCCATGAAAGTGAAAGCCTTGAATTGGCAACAGGATTGTTATCTTTTTAATAACGTGATATTGTTCAAAAGTGGAGCCATATAAATTTTTTAATGGGTGAGCTAACTAAAGTTTTACTTGTCAAATAATGAAAATCCTTTTAAAACTATTTTTTTTCAAAGACTCATGCTACAATTCTACTCTTTAACCTGGGAAAAAACAATCCAACAAAGAAAAATCTGGGAAAAATAATATAGGTCTGTAACAAACGTTTCCATTTTTAATTGCTATATTGATTTATAAATAAGAAAAGGGTAATTAAGTCTCCTTATTATCTGCTATTTTTCCATAAATCTCACAAGAATTGGACTTGACAAGTTAATATCTGAGTTATCTATGGTTCTGGTCCCTTCCTCAGAACCCTATTGGTTGTATGCTTTAGATTCTGCGCGGCTTCTGTCCATGAATCCAAAGAAGATGTCTCGGGTCTGTGTGGATTGGAGTGACTATGTCTTTGACTCTGTTGCTTATGGTGACAAGTTCCATTTTGAGGAGTTATGAAGCTATGCTCCTCTCCTGCGTTTTAGCTTGAAATTCGTTTGGATATTGCTTATAGGGGAGTTGGTTTTAGGAAAGCACTAATTTTGGGGGAGTAGATCTCCTTTTAGGACTATGTGTTGTATAATTTGTGCTTTACTTGGGATTATTTTTTATGACATGTGCTTATTTGTCGTTCGTCTCATTGTTACTGCCCATTGTTTGGGAGTGCTTATATGATCTGTTACTAATGTTTATCCATTGTGCTTTTGCTGCTCATGCATTGTCTTAATTGCTTAGCATATATATATGCTTGATGTTCTTGCGTGCGTTATTTCGCCTTGACACTTTGTCTTACCATGACAAAATGGGGGAGAAAGTTTGAAAGTTTGTGTTACATTAATTGCCAATACTATACCCATGATAAATTTTACTTGTTCTTGTCAAGAGTTGCTTTTGTGTAGGATTCGTTCCTTGGTTCTTCTCTCGAGTGTTGAGTGAGTCAAATTAGTTTTAGGCTCCGGGTAATTTGTCAAGGAAAGCCAAGGAGGGAGATTGTGAAGTCTAGACTTACGTGTTTGGCTTTCCTTGTCCATCTTGTAATTATGTACGACACATGCTTTTTGGATCAATTTTCCTTAAATGAGACTTTAGTATACTTGGTTCTAAAGTTTGGGTTCAAAGTGCAAATGGTGTTGCTTCATCACAAGCAATGTTTGTACATGCATATGCATTTCACATTTAAATTTCTTATGCATTATGGCTAATGGTGTTGTTTGGTCAAAATTGCTCGTTGTTTTCCAGCTAAATGGCACACAATTTAAGACAGCCCATATGAGTTGACTGACAGCTTATATCCAAGGTTGAATCTATGGCCCTTGATCTATTCAAATTGCATTTGCATTTGAGAAGTGTCATTGTTTGTTGTTGGTTGCGGAAAATCGTTTTGGGGTTATTAGGGTTGTGGAGGTTTCACTTTGTTTTTTAGAGAGATAATATATTTTTTAGAGGGTCATTGTTTTCCCTCTCCATCTCAGATCTATCCAGAAGCATCAAGCATTTTTCTGGGTAATGTTCTTCATTGAATATTTATAATTCTATCATGAAAATTCTTGCTTACATCTTCTTAGAAACTCATTTGTTTTGGGTTAGAAAGCTTAAATTTTTCAAGAGTGCATTAAAAAGCTTTGTGTTTTCTCTTGTGTTCGTCACTTAAAACCTAGTTGCATAACCTTTTCTTATGCATCAAATCTGTGTAAACACTACACATGCTTTATGAGTTAAGGCTTGCATTTTCCATGGTCTAGTTTTTCGTAAGTTTCAAATCTTTAAACAGACCTAGGTCGGATTCATGTTGGTTTCTTTAACTGTTTGACTAGAAAAACTAAAGACTGAAGACTTCTCCATCTTGTGCAAATGCCTTTATTCACTCAAGTACTAATGGGTGGTTTCTTTTTTTCTTGAGCAAATGATATTATCTATATTAAGATGAGGGGGTGAGATTAACCTCACAATGAGCTAAAAATAATGTGGTTCAAATTCTTATTTGGCAAGATTCGAACCTAAAACCTCTCACTTACAAGTGAAGAGGAATATTACTAGACTGTAGTACTAAGTGGCAGTAATAATGAATGTTTAATTTCATTAGATTTGAACAAGCCATGAAAGGGAAAGCTTTGAATTCGCCACCCAATTGTTATCATTTTAATTAACGTGGTTTTTTTTTTTTTTTTTTGTCAAACGATAGATTTTGTTAGATTAGCTAACGACGGAGTTTGAACCCACGTCATCATGTAAGAGCTCAATAAGTCGCAGCTCACAGCCGCGCCGCCGCTAACACCACCGAGCCGAGCCCTGCTGCTGGTCTCTAGCCCAACAGTGTGGAGGACCTTGGGACGATGTTGTTTGACTTCTGGACCACACGGCAGCAGCCATTTGGGTTTGTTGTACACGCAAGACACACCAGGCCCTCGCCCTGGTAGGGTTTCCTTGGGTCTCCAGCCCAGCCCAACTTCAAAAGAGGTCTGCAACTCTCTTGGATCTGTCCTACCATGTCTCTAGCCCAAAAAATCAGCAGCCCCATGCTGTTAAGCCTTTGTCCTCAAGCTCAGCCCAGCTTGCAACAAGCCAGAAGCTGGCTAGGGTTCGCCCAAGCCCTCGGCCCAACTCACCAGCAGCTTATGCTACTAGGCTTGCCTTCCCCTCAGCCCAAAACCCAAAAGCCAGCTTTGACTGGTCTTTCCCACACACCCAGGCCGGCCTCATGCTGGGCCTATCCCACCATGCCCTGTTTGGACCAAACTAGCAGCCCATGTTGCTGGGCTCACCCCAGACCCACGGCCTTGAGGCCCAGTCTGTGGATTGCAGCCAGCCCAAATAAGGCTGGGCCAAAACCCTTTTTTGACCTAATGCCAATTTTCGGCATTCTCGCGTTATAAATCATACCCATTTAATTTTTGGGGTATTTTGGTTTACGCTAATTAATTTTAGTATAATTGTCACTTGGACTATTGCCAACCAAAGCTAATTTGACAAGTCTGTCATTACTTTGCTTCCACGATCGACCCCGTTTGGTCCTGATCTGTTGGATTAATTAAAAGTGACCAACAGTCCATTAATCTGACAATTAATCCAAAACTATTGACCTAAAAATCACTTTTGGACATTAACGATTCAATAATTTATTTTTCTACTTTGAACCGTTGACATCCTTTAGTAGTCCCAAAGCTCTCACAATTGAGTTCTCAAAGCAACTCAAATCCACTACACTTAAATCAGCATATTGTACTCTGTGTTCTTGCATGAACCTCTCTTTTATGAACTAAATGTTCATAAACTAAATTGAACATGCAGTTTCAAATTTAGTGCCTTTGAACCCGAAGTTTTCATAAAACAATAAACTCATGAAAACCCGAATTTTTCATGTATACCATGTCTTAGAACCTGAATATTCTAACTTTGATGCTTATGGATATTTTATTTCCTATAGCATTATTCACAATCTTGTTCCCTCCATTTAGTGGATTGTTGAACCGTCACAAGTTCGATCTCACTGATTTGGACGTTTCTAACAGAAACCACTTTATGTGGGTACAAGATGTGAATCACCACTTAACTATCAAGAAGCTGACAAACCATTGTAGAGAACAATGGCATGGAAGAGCGAATCTCCACTTAACTATCAAGAAGCTGAGAAACCATTGTAGACAACAATGGCATGGAAGAGCTGAATAAGCCTCCACCATGATCTTCATTCGAAGACATTCCCGAAGAATTACAAAGGGAAATACCTCCCGAACGAGGATTCCATGGCTCTTTGGCTTGCTTCTACGGACCGTTTAATCATGAAAGATATTTCCTGAAGCACACCATAATTACGTCCATGAATGAGCATGATTATGAAGTTTATGAATCCGATCGAATTTTGATTGGAGAATACTTTTCTCATCCTTCCAAGTTTCTAACTTGCTCCTGAAGCAGCAATGTAGAGAATGGAAGTTTACCAAGTTTTTGGATATGATTACTACCACAAATATGAAAGAACAATATAGATTTGGCTATAGTCTACCGAATGGTGGTGCCTTGCTTCGGCAGGGATGCACCAAAGGTCACGTTTTGCTTCGGCAGAGGTGCACCAAGTGGTATTGCTCTACTTCTACAGAGGCCTACCGAACAGACCCCTCCAACTTCGGCTGGAGCCTACCGAACCCAAGTCTGGGTATGTCTGTCACAATTCAATTTCGAGTTTGTTTTTACAACATATGGTAGAATCAGGAATTGCCAAGGTGTGACATCATGCTCGAAACGTGATCCTTGGCACCTAAGACCTAAAACTTCAAGAATAACGGATAATATTCTCGAACATTAATCCTGCAAAATCTATTTCCGTCTCGATGGAATAGATCATTGGTTATGGACATGTTCGTGCCTCCACCAATTTCGTTGAGGAGTACCATTCTTGTAGTCAATATGTGAAACTAATTTTGCTCCACGAACACCGTTGGAAGAGCAGAATTTTGATATGAATGGCCTTGTTGGCCGAATCCCCTAAGTAATTTTGATTTACTTTGTGAACTTTTTTCTATGTTCTTGGATTCTAGTTTGGTGTTTGTTTTAGTTATGGGTCATCTTATCGATATTGTCCTTGAATATGAGTTAATTGAATCATGTTTCTTGTATACATGTGACCAAATTCAATTAAACATGTGGTTAGGTATGAATGTGGGAAAGTTAGTTGTCTGGATGAATGCGATACTATGCACACTAACTTTATACCTAAATCACATCTCTAGCAACAACTTCAGGTCTATCCAACCTGATTAAGAGCATTGGCACACTCCTCGTTGTATGAATGGTACTAAATTTTAAGGGTTCACCACCCTACTTATTCCATAAAGTCTGGAATACTGGATAATGTTGGAGAGTTTATATCGAAGATGCTTCGATAAGTATTACATGTCTTTTGGGTTCATAATTGGACATCGAATTCCCATGTTCACCCCAAAATAGCCTCGCAAAGTTATCATAAAGCACAATTTAATTGATCACCTGAACCTTGGTGAACGCACCATGATTTCAATTTCTGCCTAGGGTTATGCAATCTTGTACGCAACTATGTTGGTCCGCCTTAAGGCTCATTGCTACCCAACCATTTCAACATTACAGTTGGTTACTGGGTACGAACCTGACATTTCGTATTTACTCATTTGGGTGTGCATTCCATGTGCCAAGTTGCATTGCCGCAACCAATATGGGTCTTCAAAAAAAGGATGTGAATCTTCGTCGATTATAATTCTCCTTTACACTAGCTCTTTGGAGCCCTTGCAAGCAATCTCTTTACCACTTATTTGGGAATTGTCACTTGAATGAGACAGTCTTCCCGCTGTTAGGGGGAGATAAGAACGTCAACGCTCCTGTAGAACGGCATGAACTTGCATAGACGTTGCCCACTATGCCTCATCTCGATCCTCATACCGCACAAGTGTGATAAGTAAGTGCAATGTATTCTAGCTTTCAAAATGTTGCTCCATACGCATTTCTCTGCTCTAGCTAAAGTGACGAGATCATATACCAGCTGTAGACATGCCTGCAAGGATAAACGTACTTAATGGATGTTGAGTTAACATCCTCGAAAGATGTGCCACCTATAATGACAATTTGGTCACCTCTGTTGGGCGGTCTGGTACACCAACGAATAACCAATCAATCTATCTCGGCCTAAAGCACGAGAGGATTCACTTCCCTAAAAGAGGAAGGACACGACACAAAATGAATCTATACTTGGTCAAATCATTTCCATCTCATGAGATTAATCCAGATTACTCCCGAGACTTGAAGTTCTTGGTCCAGAATACTAGTTTGGATGAGTTAACGGAATTGGAATGAGATTATCATCAATGATGTTTTCATTTATATGGTAGCTACCGACATAAATGAAAAACGACGATATCAAACTGTGTTCTGTTGGTTAGTGACAACGTAAAACTAATTGGACAACCGAAATCACAATCCAAGTAAGGAATTCCTTACCAAAGTATGTTTGGACCTGTAGTTCCTACACTGCCCAAGGTAATCCTGTTGTGTTACATGTGGGAAAGGAAGTGTAATGAGATTAATGAAATAGTGCGATGTAATGCATGCTTTATGGTGCAAGGTTTGTCTCAAACGCCATATGATTGATTGCAGCATTATGAATGTGGTTAGTGTTTCTCTATGGGGATATTGATACGAAGATTTACATGTATATTCCCGAAGAATTACATGGACTGGTTCAAATAGTTCCAAACCACGGAACACTCTTTCAACTCGTTTGAGGCGTTCACTTACGGATTGAAGCAATCTAACGGATGTGGTATACCCGTCTAAGTGATTTTTTGATCAGTTAAGGATATGAATTATGCCCTTGTGTGTTAAACTATGAAATCTTATTCCGAATTGCTAGAGTTGCAGCTTATGTCGATGACATGCATCTCAATAAGACTCTAGAAGAGCTTGAGAACACTGTCTTGCATATAAAAACGAAATTTGAGATGAAGAATCTTGGAAAAGCTCGTTTATACCTTAAACTGAAGTTCAAGCGTTGTTCTGATAGTACATTGGTCTACTAGTCAAACTACACCCCGAATGTATTACCTTTTGAGTATACCTATGATCTTCCAACGCTATATGCAAATGAGACCCTTGAAGAAGTTATGGAATCCGAAGTTCCATATCTGAGTTCAACTTTGCGCTTTGTTGTATTTAGCTCATTGCATTAGATAGGACATCTATTTCGCTGTTGATCCATTGGTAAAGATGCAGCATCGCGCCGACACGCAACCACTAAATTGGTATTAAAGCTGTTTTCTGCCACCCTAAAGGTACTACGGATTTGGGCAAATCCCAATGCAACCCGAGCGGAGCCAACCCCCTTGATCCTCAGAATGATGCTTGCCTTGTGTGTTATGCTGACGATGGTTACTTATCAAACCCGCACAAGGCACATCTCCGAATGGTTATGTCTTTACCGTTAGGAATATCACAATATTTTGGAGGTCCACAATATGACCTTAGTTGTGAAATCTTCGAATCGTTCCAAGACTCACCTTACTTCACTACGCCACACGTGAAACATGGTTAGGAGTTCTTGTTAAGCATATTTGAAGTACTTGTTGTTTTCATCCATCGTTGAGTCCCAACGATGATCCATGAAGACTATGCCACATGTATCAATTCGACCAAGACATGATACATCAACAAAGTCAATGCCAAGACATATTGCGTCTACATCAACAAAGCATCAGGAGATTGAAGTCATGCAAGCTGATCCCAAACAACCTTTACACATGTCACTGCTAAAGTCAACCTTCTAGAAGATTGTCCGAGGAATTGGTATGCCTAACTATTCATATGTAATGCTTGTAGTTCTCATTTGGAAGTTCTGTCAAACTTAGGGAGAGTATCCAGAAGTATACTTACTTGATCTTAATGTACTCTTTTTTCCTACGATTAGGAGAATTTTTCCCATTGGGTTTTTGCTACCTAACTAGGTTTTGACGAGTTACCCATCCTGGGCTGATCGTACCCTTGTGAGCTCTTCTACTTGCGTCCAAAAGACGTATAGTTTTGACTTAATGCAACTTCTCACTTTTCTCCTTAGTCTATGGGGTTTTATCCCACCTTGGTTTTTACCATAGCAAGGTTTTGTGAGTTTTACCTTTTATGCATTCTTTCGTTGTTTTGAGACTCGCATTCGATCATTGCGCCGACGACTTCATCAACTGTACTTACTTCATCGTTGAAGACATGATGCGCCATTTGTTTGATTATTTACACACTCACGGGGGAGTGTTGTAGTCCTATTAGATTAGGAATGTGATTGTGTAAATCCTAACATATCTAGGATATTCTTATGGGATTCTACCATATCTCTTAGACTAGATATTATCCTATTAGAGTTGTAATCTTATTGGGGTAAGAAATTTATCTTCCCTAACTACTATAAATAAAGGCACAATGGGGTGGAATAACACACATCTCACAATTACACATCTCTCTCTATGCCGCACCCCCCTTTATTTTTCTGATCTCCATAATTGTTTAGTAAATTATGCCTACAATACATACGATATTACTTATATTAAGAAATGAGGGAGTGAACTAAACTTCGTAATTGATTAATTATAATAATTTAGTTCGAATTCAATTTTTTTAATCTTGAAGTTGCTTGGGCAATTTTCAATGTTAGTTTTACTTTGTTTATGGGTGAGAAATGGCAGACTTACGACTCCTTCCTGTTGAATTTTCAATGCTAGTTTTACTTTGTTTACACGAGTCGCTAAATATTTGAAAATATTTGCATCAACCGTCTGAGGTCCTTTATAGTACAGTCAGAATTTGTTAATGTTCTTAATTATTATTTTAAGATTATTTTTACAAAACAATCGATTAAATTCAAGATTGTTTGTCATTCACATGCATTGAACATATAGACTGTCTTAATATCAAGCAACATGATAAATCGTCTATTTATTAGTTACGTATAGACAAGAAATTGATATTTGTTATAAATAAGATTTATTATGTGGTTGTTCACATTCCGGATCAATATGTAATATCTTAATAGTTGAACACCTTTCTATGTAAATCCTACGCTTATAAATAGACATTCTAATAAGAAGAAAACATATGTTGATTCTCCTTCACTTTCTCTCTTGTGTCTCTCTTGTTCTCTATATTTCTTATATTTATATCAACTCGTTATTAGCATGCTCTTATTATATTTCTTTTGAGCTAGAGTTATCATGTGGTTTAAAGTTTCTTGTACTCAACCGTTGAACTTCCTATGCTCAAAGTTGTTCGTGCTTTTTTTTTTTTTTTTTTTTTTTTTGACAAATACTTAATATTTTTTTGAACCCCCATATTGGTAAAAGAGTAAGTAAACTGAAAAGAACAGTTCAACAACCATATATACTTTTGTACAAAACCATTTAAGATCTCAAGTTGGCCAAAAAAAATAAGGAAAACTAATGAAAAAGGCTTGAAAACTTTGAGTTTTAACGATAATGACAAAATAAAGGGTAAAGTGAATAGTACCAGGATTGACCTTTTAGTGTAAAAATGTGGTTTTTCGTTAAAGTGAACAGTACCAGGAGCTTTTCGTTAAAGTTCCCAAAAAAATAGCATCAGATATGTTACCATTCTTTAATTGATTTTTAATTGTATAATTTTTTTGGTCTCGTTCGCAAAGTAATTTTCTTTTTCCTTATGTATTGAGTTTGATATAGTATTTTCCTCTGATGGTTAATTATCAATAGTTTACATGTAAAGCCTCTTTTTTTTAATAAAAAAAAAGATTTAATGAAAAGAACCTAACAAACAAAATTTTAACACAAAACACCTAATGAATTTTTTCAACTACATGTTGAATCATAATCTCATACCTCATGTTTTAAACATTGCAATGTCATACCTTAACTTATGAATTTGTTGCAATGTCAGACATTCGTTAAATTTTCTGTCAATTTTGTTGTTAAGTGATGATGTGTCAGGTGTTGTCACAGCCCGTCCTGGAGATGTACATTATTTTATTCTCGAGGACGTGAAATGACGGTTTTATCCTTAGACGTTGAGACTGTAGTGTATGTGTGTGACATATCATGAGACTTAGAGGTTATTTTATGGTTTTGGATTGGTGACCCACGTGGACCACACACACACCACACTCACTCCCTCTCTTCTCTCCCGTACTCTCTCATCTCTCTCGGACTCTCTCTCTCCCTTATTCGTACGGACAAGCTACAAATCCCACCCTCAAGCACGGATCGACGTTCTAAAGGTGAGATTCTTGCTCCTTACCCCGATTTTGTGCACTGTTCATGCACACGTAAAGTCTTGTGTTTCAGGGAATTTGAAGTTTAAAGGAAGCTTAAAGAGGTCCTCACGAGTCTCGGGGTACTTCGTTGGACGGAATTGGACGTCGGAGGGCCAAGATCGACGTTTATCTAGGTAAGCCGAGCTATTGAGCTTTCTCGGGGAAAACCTAGTAGATTTTAAGTCATGAAACTTGTATAACGTGATTCTAAATGTTATTAGCTTCATTTTGGTACCAATTTCATGAAAAATGGTGAAGAAACGAAGGAGAACAGTGGTTTTAAAGTTTTACCCATAAACCGGCGAAGTCGCCGGCGATCGGCGACTCACCAGAGAAGAAGGGAGAATATTCCGTCAGTTTTGACGGAATATGCTAACGCTGTCAGTTAAGGTTAACGGTTACCGTTGGGGTTTAACGGAATATTCCATGGAATATTCCTACCGGCAGTTAGAGAATCAATCAGGATTCCCTGCGCGTGGTCTCGCGTCTTGCCGTGCACTCGCCGGCGCGTGGCCATGCGTGGGTGGATGAAAAATTATTCTAAAAATTTGGGGTTGATCTTGAGGTTGTGTAGGTCACTGTGGTATATTCATATACCCAATTTGAGCTATGCATGAGAAGTTATTAGCTATTTTTGTGTATGTACTCTAAAATAACGTTTTTATAGTTAATTCGCATATAGGTGAGACTTATCCAGAGGACGAGCGTATCCAAGGGCGACTCGGGGGCTACGACCCTTCGACATACCGGTGAGTGGGCTTTTGGTTTTCAGTATATATTATATACTTAATATTTTCCCAGAAATATGTGTTTAAATGAAAGTATGTCATAAATGCCATGCATATAAGTTTATAATTCGTACATGAATTGGTATATGATGCATTATATATAATTGTGGTGCTATGGATGCTCAGGTAAGCTTAGGTAAGTTATGTTTGGTTATGTGAATCATCGATGATGCGATATGTGATTGAATAATGTTGAACTCATAAAACTGCACTTTGGGTGATTGTGATTTAGCCAGAGTTATGGCACAGGCCTGTTTATTATGTCACCTCCCGCACCATATGCTCATATTGGATCGAATTTAGGTGCACAGTCTTGTCGTACAGACCTTATTTATGGTTCCGACTCGTAGGTGATTAGCGATTTATCGCCCAGCTATTATGTGAGAGTAGTATTGAGCATGATTATATTACACCCATTATTGTCGTATAGACCTTTTCATTTGGTTCCGACTCTTGTGCAGTATGTTGCCGAATAGATCATTGTAGTGACTCCGGCTATATTGATGGTGAGTTATGAATTCAGCTGTACAGACTACCACAGGGGTTCCGGCTAACATGTTATATTTCTATGAAATTATTCTTACCTAAATTGCTTACTCTGTTATATCTTGGCATGACATACATATGAAGATGATTATGTGAAGCATGATTTGAAGTGATATGATTACATATATATTTGTGTATATGCTTATATCTTGATTCTGGGAAAAACTATACATGTTTTACAGCGAATGGTTAGATATGTTGATAAATGAAATGGTTTTGTAAAACATTTGTTTTTGCCCACTCACGTTTTCTGTTTTGCGCCCCTCCAGGTTTTAGGTAAGCTTGTTGTTGGTGGTTTTGAGGACTTCGGCGGTTCTGACATATCTAAATAATTGTAGGACATCTTATGGTACTATATAACTAGTGCTTGTCCTACTAGACTGCACCTAGACTTTCTATGCTCTGACTAGGAGTGTTTACTTCTGTATATTACTCCTAATACTTCCTGTTTAGTAATACATTCTAGTAGTTTGGTTTTTAATTATTCTTATATTTCTTATTATTACTGCTTCCGCACTGTGCACATTGCTACGTCACTCTCACGTGACGGCCAGCATGCCTTGATCTCGGTCGGGATGTGTCAGGTGTAGGATCCACTCCTCACCCAACTGAATTTAAAAATTAATTAAATATTAATAAATTAATATTTTTTAATCTCAAAAAAATTAAAATTTATTAAAAACCTCCTCTCTCCTCACGTCACTCTCCCTCTTCTCTCCCTCATCCGTCTACTCCATTGGTTTTGGTCTTAAAAAACCAAAATTTAAGATTTTTTTTTTGGTCTGACAAAGTTAAATAATTGAAAAAAAAAAAACTCTCCTTGACTTTCTCCTTGATTTTGCAGCAACGTTCCCAAATTCACAATGATCTGCAAGTTCAGTTTGGAGGAACATGTATACATTAGATCTTGGGTATCTCTTGATTTTGCAGCCTCTCCCCATTTCAGCCATCACCAATCCAACCTCCCCCCGTTTCAACCATTACCAATCTGTTTCATTTCTCCATTGGTTTCGCAGCCGCCCAATTGGGTGTCTCTTGTTTCTGATTCCCCGAGAGCTTGTACCTGTGTAACTCGAGAATCTTATGTTCGAGCCTGACGACAAGGATTGAAACTTCGCTGCCTTGCTAGGTTGTGGTGGTGGATCGGCTCGTAGAAATCGTACGGCTCCCAGAGGTGGTCCAGCGGGCATGGGTTCTTGCTGTTGCCGCTCGAGACCAGCTGCCTCCCCCATTTCTCCAGCAGTCTCAACGTGTACCGCTCCATGTCCAATCTAGATCAGATCAGCGAGTGACCCGTCTAGTGCGAGCCAGGTGTCAGATGCAATTTGGATGGAAGACTTGGTCGGATTTGGGAAGCAAATGCAACGTTTCAAAGCCGTCGAACTCTCTCGCATTCCAGAGCTCCCTTGCCGATCTTTCGAGCCTTGACGGCGGAGTAGACGAGGGAGAGAAGAGGGAGAGAGACGATAGGAGGGTTTATTTTAATAAATTTTAATTTTTTCATATTAAAAATCTTAACTTATTAATATTTAATTTTAGTTGGATGAGGAGTGAACTCTCATTTGTCACGTCATCACTTAACAGAAAATTTAACGAAAGTCTGACATTACAATAAATTCATAAATTAAGGTATGACATTAAATGTTTAAAGCATGAGGTATGAGATTATGGTTCTACCTATAATAGAGGTAGTTTTGTGTAATTTACTTTTTTTTATTTTTTTGTTACGTAATACAACTTGCGACTGGTTCCTGTTCAATTTTCACTACTAGTTTTACCTTGTTTATGGTTTCAAATAATTAAGACTTGGGACTTACAAATAACTAAGGCCCGTTTACTAATTTGTAATCAAATTGAGGGAAATTGAATTGATGAGGAATTGGAATGAGATGGAATCAGAATTAGATTGCTATTGAAGTTGTTTACCAAAAGTGTCTGGATTAGAATAGAAATGACATTGATCTATATAAACAGTTTACTAATTCATATGAATCGGAATAAAATCTAATATAATTACTAAAGTACCCTTGCTTAACTAATCTATTTTATTTGCTAATTATTTTTGGTAAAACTTTTACTCTTTCATTTTATTTTTTTTTTAGAGAATTTTTTTTAGTAAAACTTTTAGTACAAATTTAATATGAAAGAATATTTTTTATTTGCTTCTACATATTTGAGAAGATTCTTAATCACCCTAATTTATTTCCTCTTCTCTCTCCCCCCCTCTCCCCAGTCTTTCTCAGCAGTCAATCCCGCTTGACCAAAACACTTTCACCCACACCATCCTCTCCAATACCCACCACCACCACCGTCTCTCCTCCCTCCTCTCCTCCCCCTTCCTCTTCTCTCTCACCCTCCACCGCCTCAACTCACTCCCCCTCATCAACAAGACTCTCCTCATCGCCAACCACGTTCTCTCTCATCCTTCTTCCCTGTCGTTCATGGTTGTTCACCAAATCCTCGCTGATAAACGCCCTGGGGAATAAGGGTCTGCCGTTCACACCAATCCAAGCAATCAATTTCTGACTTGCATCCCCAAATTGGTCTGCAACATTTGCATAAAGAAGGGTCTGCCGTTCCAGGACTCTTTCCGTAAGAACATGACTCGGCCCAGTGTTCCGCTCGGGTCTGCAGTGTGTAAGGGCGGTGTCGTGGTGGTGGTCAAGGTGTAAGGAGTCGGTGGAGGAGAAAGGAAGGAGAGGGTGCGCTACTGGTGGAAGGTGCAAGGGTAGTTTGGGTAGAAATGTTTGATTCCAGAAAAAGACTTCCTCCGGGAATTCAATTACTACCTCCATGTAGGTAATAGAATTCCGGAAGATTAAGGAATTCGATTCCAAACTTTAAGTGGGTCCCACTTACTTTTTCATTCCCTACATGATAGTAAATGTCGGAATGCTTCGGGAGGAATGCGATTCCGTTTCTTTCCATTCCATTCCCATTTGGTAAAAGCACCCTAAGAGTAAATAATTCTGGCAGTCACCACCACAGACGATGGATGCAAATATTTTCCTTGTAGATAATGATTTCAAATAGGTATGTGCTATTCGCACCTTTTTTATTTTGTTTTTAGACACCTTAATTTGCGATCGTCGGATCGAATGAATTAAAGAAGATCAAAAGACATAAATTAACAAGGGACTGCAAGAAGTAAAAAGGGGTGGGTACGCTATCCACCCTTTCAAATATTAAACGACTGAAAAATGTTAAGGAGACTTTTTCGACTCTTTAATTTTAAAAATATGCCATCTCTTTGAAAATTATATTTCAGTTGGACATGATTAAAGAAGAAGAAGACCACAAAATTTATATTTCAAGCGGGAATTTTGGGGTGGGTGTGATGTTGTTGTTCGGTAGAGGGCATCAAGTGGATGATCTTGGTGGTGGCAGTGGCGGGCGGATGTTTGGATGCAGGTGGGGCGATGTTTGGTTGGAGATTGCTGGGTTGCCGGCCGCCGTTTGGATGCAGGTTGTGTTGATCTTTATTTCTTCAAAAGCCCCAAACATTCATATTATGCTTGAATTCAATGAATGGTGAAATTGTGAAAAAAATAATCCAGAAAAGAGAAAATCTGGAAGGACACATAAAATAATAAAAATTTCGAACAAAAAGTTCTAGTGTACCGAGTAAAGAGCTTTACTCCAAGTTGCTGAGAGTCGCAAAGAGCTTTACTCCAAGTAAATATAATACTTGGTACTAACTGTTCATTACCTAAAATTGATTGACTCCAATAAATCAAAGACACCTGTTCATTTTCAAGTATCAAATCACACAACCAAACACCCAAGAAATTTTTAATTGTGACAGGAACACTGGTGGTACACCACGTGTTCTTATGTAAGTGGTGAAATTTTTTATTTTTTATGTTATTAACTTTTTAATACACATATCCCACCATTTATATAACGACACGTGGTGTATCACCCCGTATAACGATCACACTGGAAAAATCCCTCCAAACACCCCTAGTTCTGCAAACCAAACATCCTTCTTCTCCCTCTCTCCGCCCACAGTTTGCTCCAGACCAGCAAAAACATTGCAAATCTTTCACAAAAGTTATTACCCATCTAACTGAACCCATGCGATTTAACTTTATAAAAATGATTAATCTCAGTTAACTACCTTGAAGTTTATTGGTTTTCAACATTTAATACATCAAGTTTTTTTCGTCCAGTTGATAAGCTCATGTTTATATATATTTTACATCAAATTCACTTGTCTTTTCTTAGTTAGTTCCTTATATTTTTGAGCTATTTACTTTGTTTTTGTGTTTTGTGGGATTTGTCAATCAAATAAAAGAAAAATAGCACAAGTGGGATTTTTAAGTAACAAATTCGTCAAAACTGCCTGTACAGATCAGCTGACTTTGGAAGCAAGTTGTGAACAGCTCATAATGAATTAGAGAATGAGCCTTATATGCTTGGAAAGCTACGGATGTCTATTTTCTGGAGTATTTCGCGGATTGTTAATATCATGTTTCTAGAAGAAGTTATGGCCGTTTTAACACTGAAAGGTTACCAAGAGGCTGAGCAGTTTGTAACTGCAATGAAAGCAATAAACTCAATAAATCTAGCAGCCAAAACTGATGCAGCCAAGAATAAGTCAGCCGACACTTATTCAAATATAAAAGGGAATGGAATTAAAGATGAGGATTAAGAGGGAGTAATTGGCATAAATGCTACCTAAAGAGTTACAATCGTTTTATAATTTCCTCTCACTTATTGTCATCACTAAATGGCTATTAGTGGGTGAGTTAAGGAGAAGAAAATGATGCAGTAAGAATTGGTTTAAAAGCAGCGTTGGGGAAGGAAGGGAAGAAGGAGGAGGCCTCGGTCGATATCTTTTTTGATTCTATCTCCTCAAACTCATGTCTATCTTTTGTTTTAACTTAAGGATTGTGTGTAACTAAATTTTTAGTAGTTAGGGACTGTTTTGAAGTCCCGAATATGATTACAACTTTGTTATGACATTTCGTTTGAATTACTTTTATGAATGGATGAAAATTGGTTCACTACTTGTCTCATTGATGAATTCTTTATGTGTTTTCTACGGATGCATACTTAGTAAGCATATCTAGGATTCTAATGCTATGAATATGTGTGTGTCTGCCCTTGTCGAATGAGGACTTACATATGTTCTAGAGTAGTACTTGTTAATTGCAATTAACATGTGAACCAATTTCTAAGATAAGTAAGACAACGCCAGTACTTACGATGCCTTGTGATGACTCAAACTCTTTTCATTCTTAATGATTTCTACTTGTTAAATCTATGAACACATCATTCTAGATTGCATGCTAGGAACTAAGTTAAGTTGAAAACGCCATTCTCTTAACATACTACATAAGAAAGAGTAATAGGTTGAGTTCTAACATTGAACCAACTTGAGCATCTTCATCCGGAAATAAAAGGAATTTGAATGAAACATAACATGTTTGCATGATTATTTGGTGGTGGATAGCAATTCCCCTAACTCGTTTTTCTTAATTTGTGAACTACTTAAAATTTGTTTATGTCCTGTTTTTGTTTGATTTAATTTAAATAGTAAATCAACTCGAAAAATCCCAAATATTTGTATAAGTGTAGCTCTGTGTATCTAGTATCTGCATATAAAATTTTGTAGACTTTAGATTAGTGTAAGTCGGTCTAATAATTATTTTTCGGTGGCTGGTCAGTAGGGACAGCAACCAGTTTTTGTGACATTTTAAGTAGTTAGATAAAACAATCTTCCTCGGGAAAGACCCTTATTTTCATATGCTACAATTGAAAAATCTTAGTGTTAATAAGGAAAATCAATAGGACATTTGTGTGCTACTTTGTGGTGTGCTTTTAATCCTATCACCAGTCTAGTACTTAAAGTCATAATTTTGAGACACTTTCATACATCCGTTAGTTTTTTCGTCAAAACCTCTGTTAAGTGATGACTTAGCGTCCACATGGACAATGACTGGATGCCACATGTCAATACGAACATTTTTTTATTTAAATTTTTTTTTAAATAATAAAAAAATAATTTTTTTTTCCTTCCTATGTTTTCGTCTCTATCTATCTCCCTATTCCAAGAGAACTCAGCAACCACCAACCTTTCCCCACCGACCCAACCCCGTGAGCCGCCAGAAATGGGTCTCAATCAGAGACCGAGAGAGAAAAATGAGAGCCCACACCGATCCCCATTTTCTATGAGCAACGTCAAAACAGTAAAATCCCTATTTTCTTTTTGGCCCGTGATTTTCTAAGCAACCAAACAGAAATGAGGAAGATAGGGAAAATGAAGAAACTAACCTTTGGAAGAAAATTTAGATGTTAAGAGAGAATTTTGGAACTGGATTAAAGGTCAATGAAGGGATGCAAATTCTAAGCTCATGGAGAAATTAACCATGCCAAAGATTCAAGAGAATTCAAATTCAAATTACAAAAATTATTTTTGAATCTAAACCAAAAACCCACCTAAAATTCACCAAGAATAGAAGAAATAAAAAATTGGGCTAGCTGTGCATTAATGGAGAAAGAGAAAATGGGAAGAAAACCATGGAATTGAAAATTCCAGAAGAAAAAAATGATAAAATTTAAGAAATGAGCATTAACCATGGTGAACCCAGATCTAGAAAATTGATTGTTTACCACAAAAATGGAAATGATTTTACCTTTCGGTGATTGAGCTTTGTGTCTCCTCTCTTCTTTTGCTTTCTCTCCCTCCTGGGTTTTGGCGATTTGAAGAAATTGTGATGGGAAAGAAACAAAGAAAGAAAACAAGACAAGCAAGCTTTCCCTTCCCACAAGTTTTCTCTCTCGGTCTCCGATCGGGAACCCATTTCCCGAGGCTCACGGGATTAGGTCGGTGGGGAAAGGTTAATGATTGCTGGGTTTTCTCTCATAAGAGAAGGGAAGAGGGGAGAAAGATAGAGGACGAAGGTAGAGGAAGGAAATTTTTTTTAATTTTTTTAATATTCAATTGACACATGGCGTCTAGTCATTATCCATGTGGGCGTTACGTCATCACTTAACAGATGTACTGACAGAAAACATAAAACTTAACATATGTATGAAAGTGTTCCAAAACTATGACTTTAGGTACCAGACTGGGACGGAAAAAACTTGATGTATGAAATGTTGAAAATCAATAAACTTCAGATAGTAAATTGAAATTAACCCTTATAAAAAAGGCGTTCATGCCTTCCTTGAGGTTCTTCTTGACCCACTGATTGTAACCACTACGGAGATCCATATTAAAATTACTTTTACATATAAATTCATGATTGTTAGTCAATCATATGCAGTGAATTTTTTTTTACTTGATATCAAGAACTATCTTATAATAAATCGTCTATTTATTAGCGGCATATAAGTGAGTAATTGATATTTGATTTAACTGATTTTTCGTGAGCATGATTTTAAATTGATGATTAGTAAATTAGCGGTTTTAGTTATGAAATTTGTGCGTCAAAATATGATTACTGCAAAAGGATAATGCTAGAATGATCAAAAATTTAAACCAAATTTCACTGTTCTAAAAATTCCTGCATGGAGCCTTTAGGCATTGTTTAGACGCTAGGCGGCAGATCACCGTCCTGATTAGTCCCTAGGCATTTGAAAAACAAAGAAATTGCACCTAGACCTGCTTAAGTCTACGCCTAGCCCGCCTAGGCGCCCACCTAGCCAGCCTAAACTCGTCCAGACACCCGCTTAGGTCGCGACTCTGACTTAGACATAAAATCAATAACATTTATTTTGCTTTTTAGTTTTTCAATAAAATGTAAGATACTTGTAGCTTGGATGAACACTCATCACATGCTTGTTCTTCATGTTTTCAATATATTATAATACTATAATTTATATGTCATTTTATTTTGTAATTAATGTATCTCAATATAATTATGTGTGTTTTTTAAGTATAAATAAACATTTATTTAACATATAATTAATTTACTTAAATCCGTCTAGGCCTCCACCTAAGTCTCGCCTAGCCGCTAGGCCCCAGCTTGTCGCCCAACTAGCGTCTAGTATCTTTTAGAACCTTACCAAATTTGTAAACCAAATTACGTGTCACTAATAAGAAATAAGCACGTTAATCGACACTTAATTAATAATCCAATCATCAATAACCACATCGTTTGATTTACAAAATTGATGTAATAACATTATTCATTAAAAAATAGGATTGTCACATCCACAATTAATATGTTTGAAACTAGCTGGCTGACCTTTCCAAATTAAAATTTACAGGATTGTCTCATCCACAATTATTATGTTTGAAACTAGATGGTTGACCTTCCACATTATAGCTCTATAAAATCAAGCAACAGCTAGCATTCATAATACTCAAAGAAACAAATTGAGAACTCCCAAAGAGCGCAATATCAATATGGCACTTTGGGTTTGGTTAACAATTGGGGTGCTTGCCCTTGTTCGCATCGTGCAAGTATGCATATCAAAAGGCAAGAACAAGAACAAGATGTTACCTCCTGGTCCGAGAGGGTTTCCTATTTTTGGCAGCCTCCATTTGTTACGGAAGTTCCCTACCATGGATCTTCATCAACTAGCCCAGAAATACGGTGACATCATGTACTTGAGGTTAGGCCTCCAGCATACCGTCGTCGTCTCGTCCGCACGAGCGGCCGAGCTGTTCCTCAAAACCCACGACCTTAACTTTGCAAGTAGACCACCTAATGAAGGTGCAAAGCACCTCATCTTTGGGCAAAGAAGCTTGAGCTTTGCTGAGTATGGCTCGTATTGGACCAACATGCGAAAGATTTGCATGCTCGAATTACTTAGCAACCAAAAGATCAACTCTTTCAAGTCCATGAGGAGAGAAGAGGTTGCTCTCTTGATAAAATCTGTTCAAGACGACGCCAATAGTCGACGCATTGCTAATGTGACTGACAAGGTCTCGTCACTCGGGATCAACATGACCTGCCGGATGGTGTTTGGGAAGAAGTACAAGGACGAGGAGTTTGGCGGGAGGGGTTTCGCGTCTGTGATGAAAGAGGGTATGAAACTAGCAGCAGCACCTAACTTGGGAGATTTCATTCCTTGTATTGCACCGCTTGACCTGCAAGGGCTCACTAAAAAAATGAAGGCTGTTAACAAGGCGTTTGATGAATTTTTTGAGAAGGTTATTGACGAGCATCTTCAATACAAGGATAAAGAAAGAACAAAGGACTTCATCGATGCCATGCTGGCCCACATGGGGTCTGAAGGATCCGACTACCGAATCGAACGCTTGAATATCAAAGCCATGATGTCGGTGAGTGTACATATCATCATTTTACATATTTGTCTTTTCATTCTTGCTTGACTTCAAGTTCAAACGAAATCGTTTCTTGTTAGACAATTTAGCATGATGTGGTCAAAGATTGTTATTTTGAACCATTAGGTCGACTTTTGTTTTAATATACTAGATTGACAGTTGACGATATAAATTTGTGATTTAATATGGATATTAAATTATCATTTATGTACATGTGTTGCGTTATTATATGTACTTCATCTAGCAATGAAAAATTTATTGGCAGGACATGTTCGCGGCTTCAGCGGACACATCATCAACAACAGTCCAGTGGGCGCTCTCGGAACTCTTGAGGCATCCACAGGTTATGAAGAAAGTCCAAAAGGAGCTAGAAAATGTTGTAGGCCTCAAAAGAATGGTGGAGGAATCAGACATGGAGAAATTAGAGTATTTGGACATGGTAGTGAAGGAAACCATGAGGCTACATCCTGTGGTACCATTGTTGCTTCCTCATGCAGCCATCGAAGATTGCACTGTCGATGGCTACCACATACCGAAGAAATCACACGTTATCGTAAACGCATGGGCAATCGGGAGAGACCCGAGTGCCTGGGAAGATGCAGAGAAGTTCGTACCAGAGAGGTTTGAGGGTAACAATGTTGATGTTAGAGGACACCACTTTCAGCTTGTACCGTTTGGCTCTGGCAGAAGACGTTGTGTTGGAATGCAGTTAGGGATTACTGTGGTACACTTTGTGTTGGCACAGCTTGTGCATTGTTTTGATTGGGAACTTCCAGATAACATGCTGCCAAATGAGTTGGATATGACTGAGGAGTTTGGTCTAGTAGTTTCAAGGGCCAAGAATCTGCTCGCTATTCCCTCATATCGCCTTCAGAATTGATCATGGATGTTGTGGACTAGCTATCTTTTCTGTTTTTTTTTTTTCCCCTTTTTACTGTTTACATTTGTTTTCTTCACTTGATGAGGAGAACAAGCACTGGTATAAATTAAATAAGTTTGTGTCAAATTTTCAATAATGAAAAGTCGAGTATTAATGTGAAATCCCGTCTCTAGAATTTCATTATATAATTACGTATTTCATTATTTAAATTCATATTTCGTAATTATGTGATTTTTGTTTTAAATCAAATTTCATTGATTTTAGAGTTTTATTTACTTAGTTACAAAGTTCGAATTTTCGTAAGCAATCATTTAAAAACTGTCCTTTAGTGTTCTCAAATAGAGCTCAATCCCACGAGGACGCAAGTGAAAGCCATTCGAGAATCGGAGCGATAACGAAGAAGTTACGGACGTTGAAAGTTCAATATAAATAATATAGAAACCCTATTATAATATAATATGTAGATGGGCCACATGAATAGTTCTTTACTATTCATCTGCAGAAAAATCACATGGATTACTATTTTTGCAAAGCAATTTCCCTATTCCTTAGAAGAAGTTTGTATAAAGTAAATAGTGTTGCTACATTATTTTATTAGATGAAAACCTCTATATAAGTAGGTTCATTCGTTCATTGCAAACAAATGACTCCCAATCTCAAAGAAGAAAGAAAGAGAGAGAAAGAAAAGAAGAGAGATGTGGAGAAATTACTAGTGAGCTGGGCTAGAGAGAACAGAGAAAATAGGGAGAGTTATCATTGTACTCCTATTATTTCTAATAATGAAAGAAAGAATTACTGCTGCTCCCTGGAGGACGTAGGCATACTTGCCGAAACTCATAAACATTGTGTCTTATTTATTTTATTCCGCTGCACACATATCTTCAATTTCACAACACGAGAAGCTCTAGTGTCAGTGAAAACACACAAAGCCATAAACCCAGTGAAGCACTGTCTACCTCTATCAGCTGAAACCTCACAGATAAGAAATTTTCTCATTTTATTCTCATACTGATCTTCTTAAACTAAGTATATATCTTGTTATATGACTGTATATCATTCTTTGTAGAAACAAAAAAGGTACAGACTTGAAATTCGCTAAAAAAAATAGTTGTGTTACGAACTTTGAAACTCCGATTTCCTGTGCTCAAATAGAAATTTTCCTTCATAGATCTTGTTCCTTATCCTTTTTCCTATAACATATCAAAATCTCATAAAGATCCAACGGTTAATTCATTCCACATCTTAGAAATACTATTATAGACCTGAAATCTGCAGAAAAATTGGCAGCTGGGTTAATGGCATTTAAACTCCAACTTCCCAAACTCGGATTGAAACGTTTTCTTTATTGGAGTTGTTCATTACCCTCTTGTCGATACTATACTAAAATTTGGGTCAGATCCAATGGTTTGACATATGATTTCATTTTGTATAATCAAGTGAGACAAGCTTAACTGGTTCCCTTGTGTGATTTTGAAACTCTATGTTCTTGCCCATAATTGCCTTGTGTGATTTTAGAGCTTAAAAGAAGGATGGACTACGAACGGCTTGATCCCGTTTGAGGGTACGTAGATGGTCTAACATAGAGGTTAGATGCAGCCTTGTGTACAGAAAAAGTTTT
This sequence comes from Malus fusca, assembly GCA_035220775.1. NCBI lineage: Eukaryota > Viridiplantae > Streptophyta > Magnoliopsida > Rosales > Rosaceae > Malus > Malus fusca. The sequence continues at coordinate 31,145,927 of CM069069.1, forward strand.
ACACTATTGACACATTTTTCATGTTTTGGTCATGTCTCGGAGGCGAGGCATGAAGGATGAAAAAGTATGTGGTGACTTCATGTGTCATCCTAAACGTAGATTAGGATTAGGGTGTGACAATGTAACAACCTTAACAACATACTACACGAGCTCTTATAAAAGGAAGTTGATTTTTAACATACCTTTTAACATTTTCACCCTTCTCTATTTTTCGATCATCGAATTGAATAAATCAAACAAAAACAATGAACCTGATGAAATAAGAGTGAATAGAATAGAAAAAGGGCTCCTTACAAAATACCAAAGATGTGCCATTACTATTCTAATTCACTTTAATCACTTGTCCTGTATAGAAAAAAAAGGTAATCCTAGGTAAACAAAAATTTTAGGTTAAATTTGCAAATCAAATAATGTGTGACCAATAGGAAATAAGCACGTTAATCAATACTTAACTAGTAATCCAACCATCAACAACCACATCACTTAGTTTACAAAATTTGTTTAATCTGGTCTACCTAACATTATCCATAGAAAAAACCACGCAATTGTTGAATTAAGGTGCAGTTAGATCCAAGTCCAAAAATCCAAGTTGCTTTTTTAAATTGAGTCTAATTGTAACTAACTATATCATAAGAAGGTTAAACAAATTTCCAATCGAAACACAGTTAAGATAGAATTGAATACAACTAATTATGAAGAGGCAGATTACAAGAAAAATATATCTATAATATAGGTTAGTTAAAAACGATTTATCTGCGATATAGGCAGATTATCGACAAAAATAATCTATAATAGACGTATATTAAATAAGTAAAGAGATTGATAAGTAAAAAGATTGAATGCAACATGATTGAAGGGATTTAATTCTAATGATTTAAGATATACAATTCTATAAAAATTTTAATTTTATCACAAACTTAACAAAAAGATAATAGTCACTAGACCTATTTTTCAAAAGGGATCTTTTGATGTAGGCGCCTCAATTTTGAATTTTCTATATCAAACATCCATGTCTTTTAATGATTTAATTAAACTTTTTTTGGTCATAATTTTGGTGCTATATGCACATTATATTGTAACAAATTTCCTATAATCTAGCCTTTTGATTACACTCTCATCCATTAGAGATAATTGTAAAAAAAAAAAAAGTTGGTTAGATTCAATTTATTTTTCACAATAATGCTACAATATAGCAATAATTATCTACAATTTAAGATATTTTCTTTCCAAAATAATTTAAAATATTTTTAAATCCCCCAAAATCAAACGTACCGAAATAAGTTTTTCTTTTAGTATGTTAAGAGAAAATAGGATTTAGAATAATATAAGCGTACCAATACACAATGTCTACAAAATAAAATGTACCAAAATACCAATACACAATGTGTACAAAATAAAATGTACCAAAATAAAAATAATGTACAAATATTAACAATATGTATCAAATCAAACGTACCAAAATTGTAAATAAACGTACCGATTAATTATTTTTATAAATTCAAACGTACCCGTAGATAATATATACGTAATGTATTGTACCTAATAATAATTCATCAACAACTATACTTAAAAAAACAGCAAAAAAAATAATAATTTCACAAAAAAAAATGAAAAATTAACACGGAGCTTTTATGTTGATCACCAACTATTTGAAAAAAAGAAAAAACCATTTGGAAAAAGAAATAATATTAAATGTTTGCATAACCAAAAAAAAAACTGTGATCGAAAAAACATATTTGGAAGAAGAGAAAATATAGTTTAATTACTAATATCTTCACTAAATAAGGAAAAGTGCATCATGCAGATAAAATGATAAATTCAAAAATTATTTTAATTTTAAAAAATAAAGGTGACTATTGGTCAAAGTATTTTAATCAAATTTTAAAAAGACACAGATGTTTAATCTAAATGATATAGAAAAACTGTAGAAGATTCTAAGAACCTGTTTGGTACTCTACTTGAATCCAACTTTTTAAACTCAAAAATAATTTTCAAGCTTTAGGCCTTAAAAACTTGTTTGGTATGACTATTTTCAAAAACTGAAACTAACTAAAAAATATAGTATATTCTTTAAAAACATAAAAAATCAGTTTTTAGAGTTTTTAAACTTAAATTCACTTATTTCTTTTCTCTCCCTCCTCCCCTCTCACTCCAAATCTCTCTCTCTCTCTTTTATTCTTTCTCTCTCCCCCTTGTCTTTGTTTTTTTACATTTTTTGTATCTCTTCCAATCCGTTCTCTTCATTCTCTCGGTTTTTTCTCTCACTCCCCTTCCTCTCTATCTCCTCCGATTTTCTGTCTTCTTTCTCTTTCCTCCAATCATGTCTTACTTTCTTTCCTCCTCTTTCCTCTTTCTCCCTCTCCTGCGACCCTCTTGTTTTAGATCTCTTTGTCTAGTTTAAGTTGTAAGATTTAAAATTTTTAAATCGCAAACCAATCAAGTTTTTGAGTCTTAAAGAAAATTATTTTCAAGAAATGTTCTTAACAAATGTTTTGTGCAATGATAAAAATTTTCAAATAGGATACCAAATAGACCCTAATTTTTCCTTTTCAAAAATAGACTATTCTTAATAATAGCTCACAAAATTAAATTTGTCCTCAAATTTGATATGGCATTCATGTCCCAGACAATGACAGGTAATGTGTGATTTCAAAATTCACATACTACGTGTTTTTGTGGTCGTTGGAATTTTAAAAGTATACTGAAAATGATTGAAGCACCATTCCAACTGTCACTACAAAGTGAGGGCGATCAACAGAAGAAATCTAAATTTTCTTTTTAGTCAACTAACCTTACATTGGCACCTTGACTTTTCTACCAATTTCTTTTTTATTTTCTCAACCAACAAATATCACGTGTTTTTGTGGTTGTTGGAATTTTAAAAGTATACTGAAAATGATTGATGCACCATTCCAACTGTCACTACAAAGTGAGGGCGATCAACAGAAGAAATCTAAATTTTTCTTTTTAGCCAACTAACCTTACAGTGACTTTTCTACCATTTTCTTTCTATTTTCTCAACCAATAAATAACAAGGCGTCATGGCATGCAACATGAATTTTTTTAATGAAATGGTCGCAGAGCGGCCTTATATTTTTTATGTCTTAGAAAAATTGGGCCGGCCGAGCTGACTATATGCCGAATATGCAAGGCCATGACTCAACCCACTAGTCGAAAAAATTTGGGCCAATGAGTGAGTTGCTCTGCTCGGTTCAAATTTTAGCTCTTTAATTATTTTCATTTAAATGTAAAAATAGTTAAGTTGTTGATAATTAAATATAAGACTTTTTGTACTTAAAAAAAATATAAGACTTTTTAATTTTATTAGTTCTCATTTACCATTCCAAATAAGATATTTGTTTGGTTAATATAGTCATTATATAAGTATTAAAAAACAATTATTTTAGATCACGAACTTTTGACCCCATCAAAACAACAACACTTAAAAAACAAAAGGCGTGTACAAATGACACCAAATAAGCTTTTGGTCTTTGGAGTAATAATTTAATGGGGTCTAATAGTGTATTGGATGCGTTCATTTGCCAAAATGAGAAACAATTTCAGGTAAAGAACTTTTCACCTCATAATTACAACACTCCAAAAACAAAAAACATGTACAAATGACACAAAATAAAACTTTGGCTTTTTGAGTACTCATTTTTTATGGGTCTAATGCGTATTGGATGTTTTCAGTTGCCAACCACTCAAAAAACAAAACTCGTGTACAACTGACACCAAATAAGCTTTTGGCCATTTGATTACTCATTTTAAGGGTCTAATAGCATATTGGATTGTTCATTTTCCAAAATGAGAAACAATTTCGAATCCCAAACTTTTGAAACAATCAATCCAACATCACTTCAAAAACAAAAAAAGGTCTACAAATGACACCAAAATAAGCTTCTAGCCTTCTGTGTACTTAAATTACACCAAATCATATCGGGTCGAGCCTAAGAATAGAACCTAAAATGCAAGGCCTAAGCCCTACCCCATTTATAATCGGGCAGGCTAAAGCACGACCCTAAGACTGGGTCGAAAAATTAGGGTTGGGCTAGCCTATCAGGCCTCATCCCTTTTTATTAGTCTATCAGATAGAGTCTTGGGTGTATTCAATTATGATTTTGAAGGATTTTAAAAGAGTTTACAAATTCAGACAATTTTAAATGAATTCATGAAAGTTTAGGGGTATGCAATCAAGATTTTTAAAAGAGTATATAAACTCAAGGTATATTCAATCAAAAATTAAATTTAAAGAATTTTAAAAATTAAACGATTTTGATAGATTTAGAGGAATTAAAAAAAGATTTTAGGCTTTAGTAAATCATGCATGTCTCCTAAATTTTTTAATGAATTTATCTAAAGTTAACATGGAGTCTATTAAACTCTGTTAAACTTAAAGAATTTATAACTCTTTTTAAATCCTTCAAAATCTAAATTGAATACACTCAAGTTACTAAGATTAATACCACTTGCTTTTGGAAAAAAAAAAAAAAAAAAAAAAAAAAAACTACTTGCCAAGCAAAAATCTAGTCATCAACTGTCGCATCATGTAGCTTTCAAATATGGTCTAAAAAATGATCTCTCTACCATTTTCCTTTACAGAATGCTCTTAATTATTTAACAGAGTAAAGCTTAATGTGGATTGGTGTCACAAGGGGATGGTTAATACCATTGGTGCTAGTCGTTGTTGAATATTTTAAGAATATATATATACATATGCAGCTGTTTGACTGACAGGGAATGGGATTGGGTTATTGACCCAAAAAGCACATCTCTTCAATTTGAACATGCATCTTTTGATTGTTGCCAAAAAGACATGTTTCATGATCCTTTGGGTAAGAGGTGTTTTGTATCAGATATGTACATTGGACATACTACTGCAATGTGTTGTATCCCATGGTGAAAAGACAAACTCAAATCAAAGGATGTGTCTAACGGGTGTAATTCTCTCTATATATATTGGCACTAGTAGAAAAAACAATTTGAGCGACGTGCGTACATTCGTCGCGCAAAGTCAAAAATCGTTGCCTAAGGGTTTGCGCGACGCAACCTTCGTCGTGTGCTAACCGTCGCGCCAAGGCAATGATGGTAGGGTTTGCGCAACGAAGAAATAACATGCGTCGTGCAAAGTGGCTTTGCGTGACGCACAGCCTACGTCGTGCAAAGATACTTTGCACGACGCACTTCCTACGTCGTGCAAAGCCACTTTGCGAGACGCGCGTCCTACATCGTGCAAAGCCACTTTGCGAGACGCGCGTCCTACGTCGTGCAAAGTCACTTTGTGCGACGTGCGTGCGTCGCACAAAGTGGCTTAATGGCTTTGCCCCGCTTTGCGCGACGTAGCCTACTTCTTCGTCGCGCAAACCCTTTTTTTTTTTTGGCAAAAATATCTTTTATTTACTTTTTAATAAATATTGTAATTAAATTCTAAACAATAATTCATAAACCAAGAAAATGTATTTAATTATAAAATATATGAAAATGTACATACAAGATGTCCGAACAAAAATAGAAAAAACTACAATAACCATCTTCTAAGTTTGATACATCAAGTTACTAGGTATCGGCTGGGCGAAGTGGCTGGGAGGTTAAAGGTGGAGCAAGATCAAGTGCTGGCATCGGGATTTTGCTTCACAGTCTTCATAGTTAGCCTGCTCAGCTCCAACGCATCAAGTAACTGCAAGAAATTGTGAAGATCAAATATCCTACACAACAGTGCTTATTATATGAAAAGAAAGATAACTACTTTTTCCATCAATGCTCCACCAATCAACATTATGCAAAATTTTCAAATAATCTTTTATAGATGGTGAAAAGAATTCCGCTGCACTCTTCAATTATTCATTCATAGTTGCGGATGGTAAACGTCTAAAAGAAAATTTTGCTACGACAGCATGTAATCCTCTATAGTTTGGTTTCCAAAAATAATACCGCAGAATCTGATACCTATTTCTTCTTTCAAAAAACAACCTGGGAGGTGTTCGTGCAAATAATCCTACTACAATGTTATATTTTTAAGAAAATTACCTATGAAAGTCTGTTGCCCAATAGCACAATAGAAGACACCTCACTAGCAGCTCCAACACCACCACCCATGGCAATTCCAACATGCGATGAAGCCAATGCTGCAGCATCATTAATTCCATCACCAACCATTGCTACGATGTTCTGATCCTTCTGAAGTTCCATTATGAACTTCTTCTTTTCCGTCGATTTAACACCAGACATCACCTGCAACCCACAGCATAGGCTATACAATTAAATTCGATAGAGAAAACAAAATCTGGGATCCAGTTAGATATTGGGCAACTATTTGGGCATCAGTTTCAAATGAGTTTAGGGATTGAGTATTCTCACTCTTCTATAATGACGGATGTGTTAGCAGCTGTGATTAAGTTTAGGTTTCAAGTCTTGAGGTTTTTGTATTATAGGCTAGGTATACAGATTGTGGATACCTTATCCAAAAGTTGTATTGTTTATGAATTATTAAAAATCTGTTTCATTTCAAAAAATAAATTAAAATTAAGGATAGAGGACAAGCTTTTGGTGTTCTGCTTGAAGTTGTTTCACGATTTTTTACATTTTTCCAAATTGATAAATTTTTTGTTTCCCATCAAAGAAGTAATTAAGAACTCCTTACCTTCTCTTTCGGAATACCAACAGTACTCCGCGTTATTGCTTTTGTCCCCAGATAGCATGTATACATCGATCCCTTGCTTAGATACAGATTTAACAACTTGTCCAGCATCTACCCTTATCTGATCCTCAAAATAAATGAGACCGGCAAGAGTACTATCAATGCCAACATATACAATAGATTGACTCGTATGGGCTTCTACTTCTTCAAATGGGTAACTCCATGCCTGCATATATTTAGTTTTTCAATGGGACCTCAATACATGATCCAAGATTAAATTATTTGTCATATTAAGAAGGAAAAAAAAAAACAAAAGATATCTTATTTGGAAGATGAAAACAACTAAGCCTTTGGTTCCCAAAATTAATTTCCATGGTAAGCAAAATAGTCAATCCATCTTCTGGGGTCATTTAAGAGTTCGGCAAACAATCAAGAGTAAAATTTAGAATTTGTCCATGAACCAAAAATCTGTTAATTGAGATCCCTAAATTTAACAAAACATGCGCCCTTGGTTGCCTTCAATAAACCTTCAATTCCCTAACACCAAATGAGCCCTAAAAGTTTTCTAAGATTCTACATATCTTTAATGAATCTCTAGGATTTTCTTTTAAAGTCGTTTTGATGCCAAAAACCTATAGAAAATAAGGCACACTTTTGTAAGCCAAAGTCAAATTGGAGAAAGAAATAAGCATCTGTTGAAGTACCCCTATATCTTCTTAGTCTCTCTAAGCTGCTTCTGTTTTCTACAAATTGTGCTACTTATAGAACTTCATTTTATTGCTCCTGTAAGTCGAATCTGTCAAGCATTACTTCTCCATGTACATTGTTATTTATATCCTAAGGAGTTCATCATGATCATAGACAACACTCTATGTTGTCCTATATGAATCTAAATTTTCAATAATAGGATTCTAAGTTCTCTTAACAATGGTCCAGGGCCAATGCCTATCAGCATTACACCTTTACAAGAAGCACATTCACATTCAAATATGCAATGATACAAACTATTATATTCCATTATACCCTGTAATTACCTTTGAACCCATTACAAAGTCCCAACAGAAACCTTTTTGTTCTCAATAGTTGCTACAGCACCAGAACCAGGTTCTTCCAAGAATATTCCATCCGTATCCTGGAATAAAGTGCACAGTTTAGGATCTGAGCATCATGATTTTTTCGGAACCTTATCCAGCTGATGCATGCACTTAATGATATAATCCTCTTCTAGAACACCAAGGATTTGTTCACAGAACTGCAGTCTTTCTTTTTCTTTGTAAGAGATGAAGCTCACATAGGGGAGAAATTAAAAGCAGAACTCCAGCACCACTCTATACAAAAATCCAGCCCAGTTAAGACGAAGGCACACTAAAGGGACATCCTCAAAGTGCTTAGACCAAAGATTCCCAAACAGATACAATATCTAGTTGTCCCAAATAAAATCCATTAGCTAGAGAAAATATAACCTGTGAATAGAGACAACCACAAGAAACACCTCACTCGGCATAACTTGCATACCGATCCATCCAAAGATTCATTGATCAAGCGATCGATAATTCCCTCTCTTTGAGATTTCAAGTGATGCATATGAATTAAATTGATCAACGCAAACTAAAGATTCATTGAACAATCACATCTGCTATTACCTTAAATCTTTCATCTTTTCAAACTTGCACAATTGAAAGAAATTTCATATTTCTGTGCCCTGTGTGTGTAAGACAGAGAAAGAGAGAGAGAGAGAGAGAGAGAGAGAGAGTACCATGAGATGAAGTCGAAGTTGGGAGAGTAGCGAAGGGTTTCTGCACATCAACCAGAGAGATGGCGAAAGAGAGTTGCAGATCGGCGAAAGAGATGGCGTATGTGTGATTTAGGTTTCGATTTTGTAAGAACAATGATTATAAAGGGTAACACGCTACCAAAACCCACAGGTAAGAAACTCACAGATTGAACTATCAAAAACAAAACAAAAACGACCCACATGAAAAAAATTAAATCTAATGGTAATTATCTCATTCAACCCACATCAATCCGAGTCCCAAAAAACCCTAATTTCATAACCATAACAGCGAAACCAGCACGAAACGACTGATATCAAATCAAAACGACAACAACCATATCCAGAAACAAAAAAAAATCTAATCAACAATTACCATCAATCTAATTAGACCGTATACTTACATGAACAAAATCGAGCGGCGGTCGGAGAAACAAATGGGCGATTGGGCGGGAAAGCCTTGTGTGAGCTGAGCTGAGGAGGAGAGTCGACTGGAGTGGAAGAGATTAGGGTTTGGGTTGGGAAGAGAGAGAGGATGAGGATTGAAAGAAGATAAGGAGGAAGGCTACGGGAAAAGAGAGACCGAGTGAGAGAGAGGGCCAGATGAGCGAGATACAGTTCGGGTCTTGGAAATATTTGTCCGGGAAAATTTAAAAAAAAAGCACTTAATTTTTACATTTGCACCGCCAGAATTATCACTAGCGCGACGCAGGTATACATCTCAACGTCACGCAAAGTATTTTTGCGTGACGACCACATTGTGGCGTCGCGCAAGGTATTTTTTTTTTTTAAATATTACAAAATTTATTGAAAATGTGACTTTACTCCCTTCAAAAGTGGTTTGAACGATCCAACCGTCAAACTTGTATGTATATATTTCGAGATCGCTTACGCCAAAAATCCCAAAAAATAAACATTCAGAGATCAAGTAACGGGACAAAACTTTTCAACGGTTATAAACGAAAAATTACGATTTAACGGTTATTTTAACTCCGATTTTGATAATGTTTTACAACAACACTCCTTGACCCTATATGAATACAACGAACTGATTCGATCGTCAATTTAAAATATTTACACAAGTGAATACCACAAAATCTTATGTTATACTTGATGAAAGTATAAATAAACTCCAAGTGTTAGGGAATTTATCGTTTTGATGGGATACGCATTGTACAAAACTAATTTCAATGATCCAACCATCAAACTTGTTTGCATATACTTCGAGATTGCATACGCCAAAAATCGCAAAAAACAAACATTCAGAGATCAAGTAACGGGACAAAACTTTTCGACGGCTATAAACGAAAAATCACGATTTAACGGTAGTTTTAACTTCGATTTTGATGATTTTTTACAGCTACATTCTTTAACCCTATATGAATACAACGAACTGATTCGATCGTCAATTTAAAATATTTACACAAGTGGATACCACAAAATCGTATGCTATACTTGATGAAAGTATTAATAAATTCCAAGTGTTAGTGAATCTATCGTTTTGATGGGAAACGCATTGTACGAAACTAGTTTGAACGATCCAACCGTCAAACTTGTTTTTATCTGCTTCGAGATCGCAAACGCCAAAAATCGCAAAAAACAAACATTCAGAGATTATGTAACAGGACAAACCTTTTTTACGGCTATAAACGAGAAAACATGATTTAACGGTTATTTTAACTCTGATTTTGATGATTTTTTATAGCTACACTATTTAACCTTATATGTATACAATGAACTAATTCGATCGTTAATTTAAAACATTTACACAAGTGGATACAACAAAATCTTATGTTATACTTAATGAAAGTATAAATAAACTCCAAGTGTTAGTGAATCTATTGTTTTGATGGGATACGCATTGTCGATCCAACTGTCAAACTTGTTTGTATATGCTTCGAGATCGCATACGCCAAAAATCGCAAAAAAAAAACATTCAAATATCAAGTTACGGGACAAACCTTTTCGACGGCTATAAACGAAAAATCACGATTTAACGGTTATTTTAACTCTGATTTTCATTTTTTTTACAGCTACACTCTGTAACCCTATATGAATACAATGAACTAATTCGATCGTCAATTTAAAACATTTGCACAAGTGGATACCACAAAAGAAAAAGGCAATGCAAGAACCCCAAAAGAAAAGGAAAAGGGCAAAAAAAAAAAAAAAGACTTTGCGCGACGTAGGTACAACTGCGTCGCGCAAACCATCTTTGCGCGATGTAGTTGTACCTACGTTGCGCAAAGTCCTTTTTTTTTTTTTTTTTTTTTTGCCCTTTTGCTTATTGGTACAAAATAAATAAATTAAAATCTACTTAGTAAATACATATACCATTGAACTTGATGGGAAACGCATTGTACGAAATTAGTTTCAATGATCCAAGCGTCAAACTTGTTTGTATATATTTTGAGATCGCATACGCCAAAAATTGCAAAAAAAAAACTTTCAGAGATTAAGTAACGGGACAAACCTTTTCGACGGTTATAAATTAAAAATCATGATTTAACGGTTTTAACTTCGATTTTGATGATTTTTTACAGCTACACTCCTTGATCCTATATGAATACAACAAACAAATTCGATCGTCAATTTAAAATATTTACACAAGTGGATACCACAAAATCTTATGTTATATTTAATGAAAGTATGAATAAACTCTAAGTGTTAGTGAACCTATCGTTTTGATGGGAAACGCATTGTACGAAACTAGTTTGAACGATCCAACCGTCAAACTTGTTTGTATCTACTTCGAGATCGCATACGCCAAAAATCGCAAAAAACAAACATTCAGAGATTATGTAACGGGACAAACCTTTTTGACGGCTATAAACGAAAAATCATGATTTAATGGTTATTTTAACTCTGATTTTGATGATTTTTTTACAGCTACACTATTTAAACCTATATGAATACAATGAACTAATTCGATTGTCAATTTAAAACATTTACACAAGTGGATACCACAAAAGAAAAAGGTAATGCAAGAACCCCAAAAGAAAAGCAAAAGGAAAAAAAAAAAACCTTTGCACGACGTAGGTGTTGCGTCGTGCAAAATAGCTTTGCACGACGTAGTTGCACCTACGTTGCGCAAAGCTGTTTAGCGCGACGCCATCCTTCGTCGCGCAAAGGTCGTTTGCGCGACATTTTGTGTTTTGCGTCGCGCAAACATGTTTTTCTACTAGTGTGGTGACATTAGTAGAAAATGAATCTTTCAGAAATTTGTTGTCTACACAATTTCAGAAATTTATTTCTACATTCCTTTCTCTCTTCTTTCTCCATCACATTCTTACAATTTCTTTCTAATTATTTCTAAGGGAATATAATTCGGTTTTGCTAATCGAATATTCCATACTTTGTTGTATCCTGAAAGTGATTTGCCAAGAACCCTTTAGCAAACTCATTCGAGTGGGGGCAAATAACACTTTAAGGAAACGATTCAAGTCGTACCTCAAAGTCATCATTTGGATTATTCTCTATATTTCTACATTTACTTTAACAATCTTAAAGTGTTATTTTCGTCATGGAGAACAAATCTGATAAGATTATCAATCAAGATGTCTACAAGTTAGACAAATTTGATGGATCAAATTTCACTCGATGGAAGGACAAGATGCGTTTCATGCTTACTGTTCTAAATGTCATATATGTGTTGGACCCGAAATTGGAGCCTATTTGTGAACCAAGTGACAAAGACTTGGACAATATAGTTGTCGATCGAAAGAAGCGTGAAGAAGATGAATTGGTATGTCGAGGACACATCTTGGGCACATTATCTGATCGCTTATATGACTTTTATGCACACATTCAATCTCCAAAGGAAATTTGGGAAGCACTTGAACACAAGTACACAACGGAGAAAAGAGGTACCGATAAAATTTTAATGTTCAAATATTATGAATTCACTATGTTTGATAACAAACTCATCCTAGACCAAGTTCATGAATTATTGGTCTTGGTCTCAAAGTTTCGTGAACTTAAAATAGTTATTCCGGATCCTATGATAGTTGGGGCTATTATGACAAAATTACCCCAAACATGGAATAACTATAGAAAGAAACTTCTACACATGGTGAAACATATTAGTTTTGAGGATTTGCAAAAGGGTATTCAAATTGAAGAGGAAACTCGAAATCGTGATAAGAATTTTGCAAATCAAGATTTCTCTAAAGTTTACATTGTCGAAGGAAACAAATATAAAAAGAACTTCAAAGTCAAAATTGACAAGGGGGAGTTTAAGAAGACCAATTCCAACAACAATCAAAAGAATGCTAATGGTGTCTGCTACCATTGTGGAAAGAAAGCCCATTACATTTGTGATTGTAGACACAAAAAAGCAAGTGAGGAACATGCCAATAAGACCAATAGGGCAAATATGGTTGAAAACTTTGGAATTGATAACATTGTTGCAATGGTATCAATGATGCATATTGACATGATTACCGAACTAAATATGGCAGCGGCAATAAAATCCTCCGATTGGTGGCTCGACTCAGAGGCTACTATACATGTGTGCAATGACAAGGCGCAATTCAAGACATATGAAGCATCACGGACAATCAAGATGTTTTAATGAGGAATCATAATTCCGCCAAAGTTCTAGGAAAAGGAACCGTTGAACTTCAATTTACTTCTGGGAAGAAATTGACATTGCTTAATGTACTGCATGTTCCAGAAATTAAAAAGAATCTTGTGTTTGCAAATTTATTATGTAAGAACGGTATAAAGACTGTTCTAGAGTCTGACAAGTTAATAATGTCGAAAAATGGGATGTTTGTTGGGAAGGGGTATTCTTGTGATGGGATGTTCAAACTAAGTATTAATAATAAAGTGAATTCTTCTGCTTATATTGTTGAATCTTCCTCTCATTTATGGCATTTACGTTTAGCACATATAAATTTTAGATCTTTAAAATACATGCGCACACTTGGTTTAATTGCTTGCAATGATGATTATAATGATAAATGTGAAACATGTATTCAAGCTAAAATGGCTAAGAAACCTTTTCCAATTGCCGAAAGAAATACAAATTTATTAGACTTAATACATTCTGACATATGTGAATTCAATGGTATTTTAACAAGAGGAGGAAAAAAATATTTTATCACATTTATGGATGATTGTTCTAAGTTCACTTATGTTTATTTATTGTCTAATAAAGATGAAGCTTTTGAGTGTTTGAATCGCTATAAAGCTGAAGTTGAAAACCAAAAATGAAGGAAAATCAAATGCCTTCGTAGTGATAGAGGTGGTGAATATTTTTCACATGAATTTGATATTTTTTGTGAAGAGCATGGTGTTATACATCAAAAAACTGCACTCTATACACCACAACAAAATGGTTTGGCAAAAAGAAAAAATAGGACACTCACTGAACTGATTAATTCTATGATGATTAATGCTAATACTCCAAAATATTTATGGGGTGAAGCATTGTTTACTGCATGCCATATACACAATAGAATTACATCTACGAAGACACATGTGTCACCATATGAAGTTTGGAAAGGAAGAAAACCAAATTTGTCTTATTTGAGAGTATGGGGTTGTGTAGCTTTTTATAAGGCACTCGATCCTAAGAGATCCAAGTTGGGTTCAAGAGGAATTAAAAGCATATTTGTAGGATATACGGAAAATTCAAAGGCATATAGGTTGCTTAATTTAGACTCGAACACAATAGTTGAGTCTAGAGATGTTGAATTTATAGAAAATAAATTCTATAATGACTACTCAATGTCTGGAAAAGAGAATGATCAAACACCTTTCTCTAATCCATCTACTAATTCTTGGTGATAAAAGAAAACAGTCTGAAGCTGTTAATGAACCAAGGAAAAGCCAAAGGGTAAGAAAAGAAAAGACTCTAGGCTCTGATTTTATTTCACCTCAATCTATTGTATTTTTAGTCGAAGGAAATAGAACAAAGGTTCTTAAGAAAATACCCATATTGTTGAATATTGAGGATGATCCTAAAAGTCTAAGCGAAGCATTAACTTTAAGAGATGCAGCCTTTTGGAAATAGACTATAGATGATGAATTTGAATCATTAATATCTAATCAGACATGGGTTTTAGTAGACTTGCCTCAAGGATCAAAAGCAATAGGTTGTAAGTGGGTATTTAGAAGAAAATACAATACAGACGGGTCTATTCAGACATTTAAAGCCAGGCTGGTTGCCAAAGGTTTTAAGCAGAAAAAGGGAATAGACTATTTCGATACATATGCACCAGTAGCTAGGCTCACATCAATTAGAATATTGTTTGCATTGGCATCTTTATATAATTTGCATGTGCATCAAATGGATGTGAAAACAACATTTTTAAATGGTGATTTGGATGAAGAAGTCTACATGGAACAACCAGAAGGGTTTGTTCTCCCTAGGAATGAAAATAAAGTTTGTAAATTAGTCAAGTCGTTATATGGATTGAAGCAAGCACCAAAACAATGGCATGAAAAGTTTGATATTGTCATTTTATCATATGGATTTAGACATAATAATGCTGATAAATGCATATACTCTAAATTCACAAATGATTATGGTGTGATGTTATATGTTTATATGTCGACGACTTGCTAATTTTTGGTACAAACATGAAGGTGTATATGAAACTACAGAGTATCTAAATTCAAAATTCAAAATGAAGGACTTGAATGAAGTGGATACTATCTTGGGAATTAAAGTAAAGAAGCATAATAGGGGTTACGCTTTATGTCAGTCACATTATATAGAAAAAAATACTTTTTAAGTTTAAGCATTTACAAATAAAAGAAGCAAATACCCCTTATGACCCTAGTGAGACTTTTCTTAATAATTCTGGTAGGTCCATTGCACAGCTTGAGTATGCTAGTGTAATTGGAAGTTTAATGTATGCCATGCATTGTACCAGGCCAGATATCGCATTTGCAGCAAGCAAACTTTCTAGATACACTAGTCATCCAGGTACTGCTCATTGGAAAGCAATAAATAGAATCTTTGGTTATCTTAAAAGAACTATTAACCTGAGTTTAACTTACTATGAGTTTCCAGCAGTATTTGAAGGATATTCAGATGCAAGTCAGATAACAAGTGTTAATGGTAATAAGTCTACATCAGGGTGGATTTTTACAATTGCCGGATGAGCAATTTCTTGGGCTTCGAAGAAGCAAACATGTATAACACATTCAACTATGGAATCTGAATTTATAGCATTAACAGCAGCATGTAAAAAAGCGGAATGGATTAGAAATGTGTTATTGGAAATAGAGTTGTGGCCACAACCAATGCCATCCATTTCTTTATACTGTGATAGTGAGGCTACTTTGTCTAGAGCATACAATAAGGTATACAATGGAAAGTCTAGACATATTAGCTTGAGACATGAATATGTCAAGCAATTAATAACTGATGGAGTTATTAATATTGTTTATGTTAAATCAAGTAATAACTTGGCGGATCCGTTAATGAAAACACTTTCAAGAGCTTTGGTAGTTAGAACATCTAGTGGAATGGGGCTAAAACCCTTTACTGAAAATTAGCCACCAATAATGGTAACCCGACTTTCTCTAGAACATCACTAGTTTAAAAGTTTAATGGGTAATAACAAGTTATTGATAAGTGATTGTGAAAGCACTGAAAATTAATATAGCTCATTCCAGGATGATCAGTGCAAGACTACTACGTTTAGGAGGATGAGTTTTATCTCTTAATGAGGTTATTTGTAGTTATGTCTATAGTAGCAGGGACATGGGAACGAACCTCACCTATATGAACATAAAGTGTTGGGTTTTCTCTTGTAAATGTTTATGAAATCAGGATGAAGCACAAGGCCATAATAGTGCTTAATTAGTTCTGAAATTTCTTTAAGGAAATAAGACATAATCATGTGTGTAGCAATTCCGGTTTTAACATAAGAATAGTTGGTTTAAACTTAGGTCACCATCGCATTCATTACAACTTTGAATTACTTACACTAATTAAAGGTTTAATTCGAAAGACACCTTTATTGTATGCATGATTATATCGGTATGCTTGTGATTAATTGTAAAGAGAGAATTATTATTATACCATTTATTATATATTCTTAAAATAGGGAATGATTGTTGAATATTTTAAGAGTATAATATATATATATATATATATATATACGCGGCTGTTTGACTGACAGGGAATGAGATTGGGTTATTGACCCAAAAAGCACATCTCTTCAATTTGAACATGCATCTTTTGATTGTTGCCGAAAAGACATGTTTCATGATCCTTTGGGTAAGAGGTGTTTTGTATCAGATATGTCCATTGGACATACTGCTGCAATGTGTTGTATCCCATGGTGAAAAGACAAACTCAAATCAAATGATGTGTCTAACATGTGTAATTCTCTCTATATATATTGGTGACATTAGTAGAAAATGAATCATTCATAAATTTGTTGTCTACACAATTTGAGAAATTTATTTCTACATTCCTTGCTCTTTTCTTTCTCCATCACATTCATAATTTTTCTTTCTAATTATTTCGAAGGGAATATAATTCGGTTTTGCTAATCAAATATTCCATATTTTGTTGTATCCTGTAAGTGATTTGCCAAGAATCCTTTAGCAAACTCATTCGAGTGGGGGCAAATAACACTTAAGGAAACGATTTAAGTCGTACCTCAAAATCATCATTCAAATTATTCTCTATATTTCTACATGTACTTTAACAGTCGTGTCCTCAGAAACTCATAGGGTATGGGTATCTGGTTTTTATGCTAATCTTGGTCAAGGTGAGATTCTACGTGCTGAAGTTTAGAGTGTTATTGGGTTGCAACTTGTGTGGAATAATGGAATTGTTACCAAAAAAGAATAATGAAATTAAGAAGATTATGACCGAATCGAATTTTGCACTTGAAGTACAATAAATGTTAAATGCAAAAGTGGATAAGCACCCTCTGAAAGGTTAGTAATTGACTTCTTGTGCTCTTATGCAGTAGTTATAGACTATGATTTTAAGAAAATTTGACAATAACATAAGATTTTTTGTTTTTTTTTTTGTTTTTGTGGTTTTAACATTATAGAAAGCATACTGAAAATGATTGAAGCACCATTCCAACTGTGCGGGCCATCTTTGGTAGCAGTCAACAATAACCCTCTGAAAAGTTAGTATGACTTCTTGTGCTCTTATGCAGTAGTTATTGACTATGATTTTAAGAAAATTTGACAATAACATAAGAAGTTTTTTTGTTTTTGGTTTTTGTGTGGTTGTAGCAGTCTAGAAAGCATACTGAAAATGATTGAAGCACCGCTCCAACTGTGCGGGCGATCTTTGGTAGCAGTCAACAGAAGAAAGCCAAAGTTTCTTTAAAGTCTACTCAGGACCTTGACATTCTTTCAATTTTTTTATTGAACTCTGTTAAACTTTATGAATATATAACTCTTTTTAAATCCTTGGATTAATACCACTTGCTTGGGAAAGAAATTACTACTTGATAAACTTTATATTTATTGACCTCTTCTCACAACATAAATGATTGATTGAGCTTATCCTGATATTAAAAATTAGGGTAAATATCAGTTTACTACCATCATGTTTCGTGGTTTTCAACATTTAGTATATCAAGTTTTTTTGTCTCAGAGTCATACCTAAAGTGTAAATTTTGGGACAGTCTCATGCATCCGTTAGTCAAACTGTTAAGTCTTCCGTTAAATGATGATGTGGCACCCACGTGGACAATGACTGGGCGTCACGTGTCAATAAGGGTCCCACGTGGATATTAAAAAAAAATAAAAATTACAAAATTACAAAAAATTACAAAATTACAAAAAAAAAAGACTGTTCTTTCTCAACCTCGACCGTCCCTCCCTTCTCCCTCCCTTCTCGGCCTCCACCCATATGTGCAAATCCAACCCTCTCCCTCCGTCAACCCCCGACCTCATCCCCACACTCAATTTAAAAAAAAATAAATAAATAAAATAAAAAGTTTATGGGCACCCTACCCCAACCCCCGACCCTCTCCCTCCCTTCTCTCCTTTGCACACCCTCCTCCGCACGCCCGCAGACCCACCCATTCCCCTCATTCTCCTTCCCTTCTCTCCTCTGCAGTCCACAAAGATTTATTGTTAGGAAGCCCATTTACTGCTGTCAAGATACCCATAAAGCTCTGTCGCAAACCAGAGAATTTGAATCTCTTTTTCCCACACAAAATTTTCATATCCCAAAAACAACTATCTAAAATTTCAAAATTCAGAAAAGCTCACTGACTAGAAAGAGAATTTGAATCTCTAAAAGGAAAAGGCAACGGCGAAAAATTCATAAACTCCTTGTAAAAAAATTGAACTTTTGAATTCAATTCTATTTTTTTCTCACCTTTGGGCTTAATTTATGTTTGGCTACAAAGAAAATGGCGTTGAGCATGATGCACCAGATCAGCGCGCTCTCCGGGACTCCAATTAAGACGACCGAAGCCAGCTCATCATCCGTAGAATCGGTCAGCGTGTCTCCAATGTGGAAGTCTTCGACAGCAAGTCTGACTTGCAAAATTCAGAAGCCGGAAAGGTTTGACAGGCTGTCGCCGCCGTTTAGTCTGTGCAGATCGCTGGTTCTCGGGTCTAGCCAGCTGGATATGTCCATGGCGTGCAGGGCGTTCGCGACAGAGGCAGAATCACTAGTGCTGGAGCACCAGGTGAGGGGTACGCACGATAAGGGGACGGGAGTGCTGGTTTACGTGATGATGCCATTCGACAGCGTGATGATGCACAACTCGGTGAATCGGAAAAAAGGGAGGGGATGAACGCGAGTCTGCAGGCGCTGCAGAGCGCTGGGGTGAAGGGTGTGATGATGGACATGTGGTGAAGGTTAGGAGGGAGTGAGGGGTTGAACGCCCATAATTTTTTTTAATATTCACGTGGGCCCTATATTGACACGTGGCGCTCAGTCATTGTCCACGTGGGCGCTATGTCATCATTTAACGGAAAACTTAACAGTTTGACTAACGAATTTATGAGACTGTCCCAAAATTTACACTTCAGGTATGACTCTGAGACGAAAAAAACTTGATGTACCAAATGTTGAAAACCACGAAACTTGAGGGTAGTAAACTGAGATTTACCCTTAAAATTATTTTATGAGCTCAACAAAATTGTAGCAAGCACCCCATGAACAAACGCCTTCATAAAACCTTCCTAAATGTGTCTTAGAGCATCTCCAAGAGAAATTATTGTTAAACTAGCAAGGGAACAATGCCAAAAAACTATTTTAACTACTCAGTTTAACTTTTCATTTCTAACAATGCTCTAATTTAGCTACCCTATTCAACTTATGAACAGTAATGGTATTTGTTTGGCTGCGGACAGGGTTTTTGTGGATGGGATTCGGGCTTTGATTAAGCGCACTAGATTACAGTTGTCTATGTACGAACGAAAGCTAATTTTGTGACACATGGATTGCCTTGTTATAGTGTACGACTAGCAAGTATGCCCACGCGTTGCTGCGGGTTTTAAATAGGTGTCCAAGGATACATATATATAACAAAATAGGTGTCCAAGGATGAGGTACTATTTACATAGATATGAAAATTCATTTTCAACCTTATTTACAATGAGGAACAGAATAGTCCAAGGGTGGAGTAATATTACATGAGTAACAAAATAGGTGTCCAAGGGTAGGGTTCTGCATTTCTTCTCACATGTAAGTTTTCTTTATTCTGTTACATTACAGATTGGGAAATTGGAAGTTGTTAATGTAAATAAATGAGTCTTAGTGTAAATGAGTCTTACTGCAAATGAGAGGACAAAATATAGGCGTGGTTTGAACTACAGATAAAAACAATGAAAATAAGTTGAAGAGTATTGCCTTATTTAAGACAAAAGGTCCTAAACTTTAAATCCTACATGAATCAAGTTTCTGAAACCATTCATATTCAAACCAATCGATTCAATCATACTCAAACCAATTATGTGTAATACGTAAGGAAAAGTTAAAAATTATATTTGGCACGTATAAATTAGCTCTATTTATATAGGTTAGAGTTTTTATGTGAGTTAGAAATATCCATTTGGTCGTTTCTTAGAAAAAAAAATGCCCCCAATTCCTCACTCTTACACCTTAAATCTTATGTTTGTACTCCTAAATTGTACAGAACAAAAAAAAAAGGTCAAACCTACGTACAAAAAATGTTATAAACTCAACAGTTGATATTTCTTTGTTCACATTATTTACCATGACAAAGTTACGAAACTTGAACAAAGGAATAGTACATGTTGTGAAAAGGCTACAAAACTTGTAATAGTAGAAAAATTAACTTGTTTCATCAACTAAAGGATTTACTACTTAAACATAGTTTGTTGTAACAGGACTCAAAAGATAATTCCAAGTAAAAACCTAAAAAATTTTGTACAATCCAGCGCAAGCAATGAAGAAAGTTAATGTAGGACATAAATATATGAAAAAATAATTAGGAAAGATTTTTAATTTTGGAGTTTGGGTGGAAGAAAAAGGAAAAAGATTTGAGGAGAGGTCTGATGTTTGTAAACATATTGGGGAAAATAAACAAAGACAAACAAAGAAATACACATACGGTTCGGAGTTGTATAGGATAAAAATGAGCAGAAATTGATGAGTAGATACCTTAGATGATGATATGCAGAGTAACCTTGGGAGTTGATTTAATATGAAAGCTACAGTTTGCAAAAGTCACTAAAGTCAAATCCTTACTTGATGTTTCAAGTGGGAAGTACATGAAAAATGAAACAAAAATTTGATTAGTATTAAATGGTGAGAAAAAAACCCATAGAGAGACATAATTACAGAACCAAAAAGAAGACAAAAAAAAAAAGCTGAGAATTAAAAGTCACAATGTAGGAAAAATAATAAGCAGCCATAGATAGTATCAAAGATGTAAAAAGTCTAGAGACGCTACCTCCTCCACAGGTGGTGACATTCAACCCGTTTGAAGTGTCAATTGTTCCACAAACATAAGAGTTATTTGTAAAGCTAATATCCTGAAATTAGGAGAATATTGAAATCACGTGTGATTTGAATTGAATCATTATATCCATTAGGTGTAAACCTTCCTAGCATCAAGATTGCAGACATATTAGTATTCTCCATATTGCAAATTTATACAGTGCAAAGTTGATAACACTTGTTGAAGCACTGGAACACATTAATGCATGCAATAGATCATTTTCAAAGCAACGACTTATTCTTGTACCAACTTGATTTCTCATGAAAACAAAGAAAAGAGAAACAGAGGTATAAAAGTACATTATTGTTGATAATTGCAAATATTATGAATTCCGAAAAGAAAAACTACAGATAACACTTCAATCACAGGCCTAAGCATCTCAAATGATGTAGCCAAGATACCAGTCGAGATAGGGCTCAGCATCATGGATGAACTAACTTATCTGTGTCCCTGAGCTTGCTGCATGTCATATGCACCTGACAAACTGGGCAAATGAGCATACTGAGGAAAACTTTCAGCACCACTCTGTACCTAAAAAATGAGGGAGGATTTAATTAAAATATATCCTCACTTAAAAGAAAATAATGCATGTATATTAGCCACATCAATTCACACGGATGTACCCAGTTAGCTATTCAACTCTGTACCCAGTTAGTTTGTTCAATTTATCTTTGCTTTAATAAAGCCTCTAAAAGTATGTTTAAGGATTGTAGATCACGCTTTATGTCATATGAGAGAGAGAGAGAGAACTCGTTCAATTTGTTGGCAAGCTTGAAAGGCTAAATTGCTGGAGTCCTTCCCCTCTTCAGAACCTTGTTTTGCATCTGAAAATCCTCCTTTGGCCCTTCTTTATTGCCTTTATGTACATTTTCTTCTTACAGACATATATATATAACTGAGATGCAAATCGGAAGGAATGTGGATCCTAAAAAATTGGAATATACAAACAGAAAAATCCAAACGCAAGAAACCAATGAAATGCGAGGAGGAGGATGGTCAGTATATGTGTTTAGTAATTAATCTATATTAGAAGCGATGAAAAAAATAGCCTATGACAT
Source organism: Malus fusca (assembly GCA_035220775.1). Lineage (NCBI taxonomy): Eukaryota > Viridiplantae > Streptophyta > Magnoliopsida > Rosales > Rosaceae > Malus > Malus fusca. Next base: position 31,168,310 of record CM069069.1, read on the forward strand.
GAGGTATCATAAATTAAAATTATCAACAATCTCCTCTATCTTGCTCAAATAATATGTATCTAATAACTTTAGAATACCTATTCCCATTACGAAACATAGAGAAACTACAACCATAACAAATACATTTAAATACACAAATATGCAGCAAACCCCTAACACCATTGCAAGCAATTAAGAAAACAGTGCCTCTTAAATGAACCACCAAATTCAAATTAACAATTGTCTCCATAAAAGAAAAAGATACCTGATTCGGTTCAAAACAGTTCAAATTCCACAACGTGTAATTTGACGTAATGGGATGGCTGCATCCAAACGAAGAGCTTCAATCAATTCAAGTCAACGAAATATCAATAATTTATCAAAAAAAAAAATTCAAATAATGAACACCAGGGGACTGAGGAAAAGGTAAAATCTGAGACAAAAAAAAAAAAAAGAAACTTTAGAGATATTTTTATTGGAATCAGATTCAAAACGCGGAATGGTAGCATAGAGGGTTTAACTATTCTTACTCGGGGATGGAATAGAAAGTGCTAAGAGTGGTAGAGGGGTTTAGGCGTCCGATTTGAAGCCAGAGCAGGAAAAATGGAAGCAAACCTCTTACAATTCAGAAAACCCAGATGAAAAACTGAAAACAGTTTTTGATGATGAGTCGTACCTGGTCCGAGAGAGGAGTAGTGCTGGCAGAGATCTCTGGTGAAAATACTAAAGATGGACCAAACCATTGGACAAAGATAACCCAGATTTTTAAAATTAAAATCACAAAAATTTGAACAAAGAAAAGAGAGCCCTCAACCAAACCTGAAAAAAATATGTCGGAGAAGCATTCATGCAAAGGAAATCCGACTGCGAATTGAAAAAAAAGATGTCAGAGAGACAGAGACGAACCTACTTGCAGAGACCAGGGGTTCGGGTCTTGAGCGAGAGAGTGGAGAACTGGAGAAATATGTTCTGGAAGCAAATGGAAGCCCTGGCTTTTCCATCCTTCTTGCCTTCACGATGAGCAACACGTGTAGACGTGGAGCAGAAAACAATAAAAAGCGATTGCAGGAAACGGAAGGCGGAGAATGAAACAGCAGAGAAATCCAACAGAAAAGGCCATCGATGAAGAACGCGTGACCAGCCAGGATAAATAAATAAATAACATCATTCTATTTTAACAAGTTTTGAATATTTTATTGTTAACAATTCATACTAAATCCACTCATTTTGTAAAACAACATTCTCTCTCTTCCTTTTATCCTTGCTCTACACTTGAGTTTTATTATTATTTTTTAATATTTTGCAAGTGAGTTGTTACACTCTAAATTTAAAGAGAGACTGTTCATTTTGTTATAATAAAGACTCCTTTACATCATCTCATGGAGATGAGTTATCTTAATTTTTTTTAAATTTAACTCTTTAAAATAGAATTTTGGTTGTTTTACAGAAGGTTGATCTGGGGGAGAGATAGGAAATCTTCGCCTATAGCTTGGAGCGAAGTGTGTAATTCGGAGGACCAAGGGGGATTAAGTATTAGAAGAGTGGATCATTTCAATAATGTTTGTCTTGCTATTAGGTTGGAAAGTTTTAAGGGATGAGAATAATTGATGGGTTCAAGTTGTGAAAAGGAAATACTTAAAAAAGTGTGATTTCCTAGGTTGCAAGATTAAGCAAAATCACTGTGGCTTGGAAAGGCATTTTAATTAATAGACACATTATTCACATGAGAATTAGGTGGGTGGTGGGTAATGGTAAAGATATCATTTTTTTGACCCATAGATGGGTTTTTTCCTTACCCAATATTCCATCTTATTCCGGTAAGTCAAGGGAAAAATAGTAATCCGAAAATTAAAGTTAGTGATTTTATTGATAATAAGAGTTGGGACAGGGATAAACTCTTGCAAGTTCTGGATGTGGATACTGTGAGAAAAATTTGTTTGGTGTCTATTCCCTTACAAGATAAGGAGGATTACTTTATTTAGGACCACTCCTCTTCTGATGAGCTTTCAATAGTCAGCCACTTGGATCCAGAGCAATAAAAACCAAGAAGTGAATTGGCAAAAGCTCCTTAAGAGGATGTGGAAGTTAATTATCCCGCATATTGTAACAATTTTTGCTTGCCTTCTTATTCATGGTAAATTGAACACTAGGGTGAGGTTAAGTAAATATATTCAAAATATGGATAAATCGTGTCCTTTGTGTGGAAAGGATGATGAGACTCAAAATCATCTCTTTCTTAATTGTGAGTTTGCAAAAGAATTGTGGAACTGTTCGTTGTTGAATCCTTGGTTGAATAATACCGTTTTGTTGAACGATATCTTGGATTGGTTGGAATCTATTAATAGTGTCAAGTGCAATAGTTTGAGTGAGCTTAGTAAAGCCCTTTTGAAATTGCAAATTTGGAATGATAGAAATAACAAAGTGTTTCGAATTATAATCCTCGTCCTTCCAGGAGCATTGCAATTCCAGCTAAAGTTGGTTTATCCTATTTTGAGGCTAATTTAATAAAAAAAATTTAAAAAAAAACTCTAACAGTAGCCAGTGGCATTGATAAATTATTTGTTGGCGTCCTCCCTCTCATGGCTTTTTAAAATAGGAAAACTAACGAAAAGGGCTTGAAAACTTTGAGTTTTAATGATAAGGACAAAATAAAGGGTAAAGTGAATAGTACCAAGTTTGACTTTTTAGTGTAAAAATATGGTTTTTCATTAGAGCAAGTCCACTCCTAAGGACTTTGCGCCAGCACCCAGCGCATTTATCCACTCAAGTGAACAGTAACAGACTCCAATGAACAGTAATAGGCCAAGGCATCTCCACCCCTAAAAAAATGCGCTGGCACCTAGTGAAAAAATGCGCTGGTACAAACGATCTTCATCTCTACAAAATGTGCTGGCACCCAGCCCATTTAAAATATTTTTAAATTTTTTCTAAAAGAATAAAAAAAGAAAATAGTTTTAATTTTGGATAGGAATTTTAACCAATCTCGTCACGCCAAGTGTCATTATCTGAACGTACTATTTTGTGAATAGATTTCCGCTAAGATTTTCAACCAATCACGTCATGCCACGTGTCATTATCCGAACCTACTATTTTGTGGATAGATTTCCGATAATATTTTCGACCAATCCCGACACGCCACGTGTCACTTCCGGTTTACAATAATTTAGCCAAGATTTCGATAAGATTTTCAACCAATCACGTAGTGCCACGTGGCATTGTCCAGAACCTCATCCTTTCTTTTTTTTGTCCATATAAACCCTACATCCCTACATCCATCCTCACACCAAGCTCAATCCTTCTTTTTAGCTCAGAATCCTTGTTCATCGTTTTCAAATCTTGAGTTCTTATTACAATGTCTTCTTCAAGAAGGGTGTATAAACAGTTGCAGGAGCAACAACAAAGGTTGTTGGCACAATAGGCAGAATTGGCCAATCTCGAGGAAGGTGGAGGTGGAGATGAGGCTTTCTTCATGGAGGAGGATGAGGATGATCACCATAGAAGGCAGAAGGCCTCACATTCCCGCCGTGTCATGGAAACCATGGGTCAGATAGCCAAACCAAGACGTGTTGCAAATCTCGATAGAAAAAGGAAAAAACGAGGTAAAAATCTATTGGAAGATTATTTTATTCCCAATAGCATATTCCCTGATAATATTTTTAGACGGCGTTTTAGAATGCAACGAAATTTGTTCAACAAAATCATGAGTGATATTTGCAACCATGATTCATACTTTGTGCAAAAAGAGGATGTTTTTCATGTTCTAGGTCTTATTCCCGAGCAAAAAATTACGGCATCCTTGCGAATGCTTGCATATGGAGCATCTGCAGATCAAGTGGATGAGATCGCGAGGATGGGAAAAACAACTGTTCTGGAGTCCCTGATGCGGTTTTGCTCTGCAATTGAAGCCCTCTACATCAATGAGTACCTCCGGACACCCACGCCAAGGGACATGCGAAGGCTTCTGAGGAAGGGTGAGATGCGAGGCTTCCCTGGCATGATTGGAAGCATCGACTGCATGCACTGGACTTGGAAAAACTGTCCAAGTGCGTGGCAATGAGCATATGGCGACAGAAAATGAGCCAAAAGCATCAGTTTGGAAGCGGTGGCTTCATTTGATACATGGATTTGGCATGCTTTTTTTGGTGTTCCAGGAGCTCAGAATGACCTAAATGTCCTTGCCCAATCCCCAGTGTTCGACGAACTGCTGCAAGGAAACTCGCCGAGATGCACATATTGGGTTAATGGTACCCAATACGAGGGATCATACTACCTTGCAGATGGCATTTACCCAAGGTGGTCAACATTTGTCAAAACAGTGCCACATCCACAGACTGAAAAGGAAAAACACTTTGCAAAATGTCAAGAAGGGTGTAGGAAGGATGTCGAGCGTTGTTTTGGTATCTTGCAAGCTCGTTGGGCGATTATCAGGGCTGCAACTAGAATGTTTGATGTCGAGGCTCTTCGATCCATCAAGATGATTTGTATTATTCTCCACAACATGATTGTTGAAGATGAGTATGATTATGATGTCGTCGATGAATATGAGCCGGATCCGATGAACAACTCAATAACACGTATCTATTGTGCTCATGACCGGACCGAAGATCCAGTGCAACACGAGCCGTTGGAACGCGATGGACGTTACAATGAATTGATTGTTCAACTGTACACTAATGTGCAAGAGCCATACTGGCACGTAACCCGCCAAAATGACTTGATTGAGCACCAGTGGGGATTGCATGAAGGCGAAGATAATTAGAATAAGGCTTGTGGTTGAAGAATAAATTGTATTTTTTTTTAAGTTTATGTAATTCTATGTAGTGTGTTTTGTTTTTAAGTTTATTTGGTGAGTTTATGTAATTCTATTTATTTGGTGAGTTTATGTAATTCTATGTAGTGTGTTTTGTTTTTAAGTTTATTTGGTGAGTTTATGTAATTCTATTTATTTTGTGAGTTTATGTAATTCTATGTAGTGTGTTTTGTTTTTAAGTTTATTTGGTGAGTTTATGTAATTCTATTTATTTGGTGAGTTTATGTAATTCTATGTAGTGTGTTTTGTTTTTAAATTTATTTGGTGAGTTTATGTAATCTTATTTCATGTGTTTAAATAAAGTACAAAAGAAATAAAGTTTTAAAAATAAATAAATAAATAAATACATTAAAATTGCATAATAAATTAAATAAAAATAAATAAAGTTTTAAAAATAAATAAGAAATAACATAAAAATTACATAAGAAATTAAATAAAGTTCAAACCTAAAAGTGTAGAAATTTTTTTTCACGAAGAGCTTCAATGAGCTTCCACGAAGACATTTTTTTCTCTTAAAGTGTAGAAAATATTGAAATGTAGATAGTATAGAAAGTGTAGAAAATATTGAAATGTGGTGTAAAGGTGGAAGATGAGGGTTAGGTATTTATAGGAAAAAAATTAACATTTTTCAAAATTTTCTGTATTTTTTAATAATTTTTCTGTATTTTTTAATAATTTTTAATGAATTTTAATATAGTTAATTAATCTGGACCGTTGGATTTGAAAAATATTCAAATCCAAGAGCCAGGGAGTTGCCACGTGGCCAACGGTCATATTTCTGACCGTTGGGCCTTTTTTTTTTTTTTTACTTTTTTGTGAAAAAAACGTGGACCGTTGATCTTTGATCCGACAGTCTATTTTAAAAGTAAAATTTTAATTTTTTTTACCGTTGGAAATCCAACGGTCTAGAAAACTAGCCGTTGAATCCAACGGCAGAAAGGGAGCCAAGTCTCCAACTCGAGGGGGGGACTGAGTGCGCCTGCACGCGGGCCCGCGCTCTGCAATCCTGTCAGGCACTCGCGCCACGCCTCCGTGAAGCGCACGCGCCAGGCAAACAGCCCAACTTCTTGCTCAGTCTCTTTTGGGCTGGTCCAGAGCCCAGCTCGGGCTGGGTACCAGTCAACTTGAGGGGGTGGACTTGGTTGACAGGGTGCTGGCCTTGTTTTTGTGCTGGGTCCTGGGCAAAGTCCACTCCGGTGGACTTGCTCTTAAAGTGAACAGTACCGTAGGCTTTTCGTTAAAACTCCCTTTTAAAATTGGACCTGGGTCCTCTGCCCTCCTACTTCTCATATACTCTCATCTCCTCCTATTTATGTGGTCATGGTTAAGTCACGTCAACATTTTATATTACTATTGCTTTTTGTCTTATTATCTCTATAAAAAATCAATATAAAATATTGACATGGCTTAACCGTGACCGCACAAAATAGGAGGGAATGAGAGTATATGGGAAGTGGGAGGACAGAGAAGTCGGGTCCTTTAAAATTAAAATTAGACATATCGGTTTGTCAGGAGAAAGCTGCAACTACGTTTGTTCTTAGGGATGAGGATGGTCAACCTATTGGGCTGGTGCTTTGGATCTTGGTAGTGTCATCATTTCTGTTGCAGAGGTTTTTGTGTTAAAAGATGGTCACTTGCCAAGCGCAAATAGGGATGGTAATGGTTCAGTTTGGGGACGGAAATGTCATATCTATCCCCATTATCACGAAAATTAACGATATTCATAACTGGAAATGAACCATCAGTTATTATCCATAATCATACCCACCGGGTAACGGATTTCGCATCGGTTAACGGTTATATCCATCTTTGTCAATACAAAAAATATATTCGTTCAATTGACACATTATAATTTAGTAAAAATTAATTTTGTCATTAAATATTTGATGTATAAAATAATTGAATGAATGAATCTTATGGAGTATAAAAATTAAAGCTAAACATTGATGATGTTTGTTGATCTTTGATATCTTCCATAAGTACCATAGAATTCAGATTGATTTTGATTATATCAAAACTTTTGAACTTTCTCACAAAATGTAACTCACACAATGCAACTTTTGTATTCTCAAAGTAATAGAATCGGTGAATAATGAATATCTATACATATATATATGTGTGTGCGTGTGTGTGAATATATATATATTTATATTATATATATATATATATATTTGTTAGATTAAGGAACTGACGGAGTTTGCACCCACGTCGTGGTGTAAGGGCAACTCTCATCCCCACCACTGTGGTAGGCCACTTGCTTATATTATATTATATATAATTATATTATCAATTAGTCAGTTTGGATTGGGGACCCTTATAACTATATCCAAAATCATAACTGAATAATATTCACGATTTTTTTCCATATCCATAATATCCTCGAATTTTCATACCCAAATCCAATCCATCCAGACGGTTATCCACAGTTTTCGGAATTAATGTTAGAATTGCCATCCCTAGGCGCAAAGATGTGGAGAAGCTAGAGGTGGAAGGGGATTATGTATTGATCATTTAGTTGGTGTGGGGCCTGTGGAAGCCCCCATGGCATCTCTCACCGATTCTTAAAGATTATTAAACGACTGGCGTTAGCCTTTCAGATGATTTGTTGGCATCATATTTTTAGGGAGGCAAACTTTGTTGCAGACAAGTTAGCTCATGTGGGCCTTTCAGTGGCCAATCCTTATTTTTGGAATTATTGTTTACTAGCCTCGGCCATGGAAGCTTTTATTTTATTTTATTTTTCGAACAAACAATAAAGCATATTGCAATCTTGCTCCAATGGAAGCTTGAAATTTTGTGTCACGCCCTAGATCTGGGGTCGGTAGAAAAATGAACCATGCGCCCGCTAGTCGAATACAAATAAAAATAAATAAAAAGAAAAGATGATAGGGGTGAAAATAAATACAAGGCTAAAATAAATAAGTACAAAATTCTATCCTCACACTTAATACATCTCATCCTATCTACCCTTTTTGATTGTTTAGTTCATAAGCCTGCACAACAATAGGGGGTGAGCTTTAACAGCTCAGTAGAGACATAACCTTATCACACTAAATTGACAATACTAAATTAAGTGTTTTGAAATCATATAACCAAATATCACATTATTAGCAATAACAATGCATGAGTGCAATGCAAACTCTTCGACTATTCCCGTTAATTCATATAATAAAACAAGCGGACTTGCACATCGCATATAGTGCATTTTACCACTGCGGTGGTGGTTCAAATGTTCTATTATACAAATTAACCCCTTGTAGCTCAACCATCCCAATTTCCCCTTTTGTTAGTCGTCTTGCCAAAACTCTTCGTCGCCAATCTCGAATTACCAGAAAAGAAACTGTGCACTATGGGCTCGCCTGAGACCTAGTACCTACTAAGAGTTTGGCTCAACAACACAAAAGATCCTTTCCATTACCCCCCTTTTCCGTAATTCATTTCTCAACACTAAAAGTTCCAACCACAGATCACAAATACTTTCATTTCATCATTCCTATATACCACAATATATTGTCAACCAAGAGTAATTCCATAGTCAATAACAAACAGACATCCAACGAAACAATGATGTACACATATCCAAGTAACACTCAACAAGAGTAATCAACCAATGAGATCAACAATAATATAGAATTTCACAAAATTTAATATAATCAATCTCTGTAAAGGTCTGCCGTATTTTCCCTACCTAGATACCAAAGCAAGCATAACTCGAACTCATTGTCCACCACTGTGACCAACTCCTACTCACAATTACAAGCCATCACTAAGAAGCTTGACATTCATCCTCACCGATCTAGTCAAATAACTTGGTATTACTAATTGAACACCAATAAATTCAAATATCATTTTGGTTGTCTAGATAACATAAGCTTTGAATATAAATCTCTTTGGAAAATAGGTGCATATGTATATAGCTCACTGTAATACCAATACATCAACCAAACACTAACTTTTCTAGTTGTATAAAAGCTTTATCATATGTAATCTGAGTAGTCACTTCCAACCCTAAAACATATATGTTTTATTTCATAAATATAGCTGAAAACATATGTAGTAGACATATATGTTTGGAAGTTGTGAAAACTGGTTTGGTTAATTAGTTCAAGCATATACATACACTTATTACAACAAAATGACAAACTGATAACATACACACACACACACACATAACCTTTTATAGCAGAGCAGCCAAACCAAATTGATAAACTGAGGACACACATATAGCTGTTTGCACAACAACTTTTATAATTAAACATGCAGTAGAAAAGGATACCCAAATAAGCATATCAACATTTATACTTGATTAAACCTTAAATTACCTTCAGTGTAAGCCTCTATATCACTATAACTCTCAATAACAATCTCAAAAGAAATAACCATGAAAGGTGTTGGAGTTTTTTTTAGTAGAAATATCATTCTAGCTCATTGTCCCACATTCCCTCACTTTATAAGACTTTGTCCTTATTACAAAGTGATTAAAGTGATAGACCATGGAGAGCAAACTTGGGCTCAACCTTGGGTTTGGGCTTTAAGATGTGATAATTAATTAATAATTAATATATATTAATTATAAAAAGATGGGCCTTGGGGCTCGGGCTCTAATAATTAAATTCAATAATTAATTTTTTAGTTTATTAAATTAATTTCAGATTTAATTAATCTTTTTATTTTTCAACAAACTCATCTTTTCAAATGAAGTCTGAGAGCATTTGAGAACGTATGAATAAGTTTGAGAAAAATGTGGAGTAACACACCCTTTGCGTTGAACAGCAACCTCCCAAAAACATGTCTGCTGCGAACAGGCATATGATCGCTATAAATACATGCATCTGCATATCATTCATCCCACTTAAAACCATCAATCCATACATACAAAATATAATGAGAGTACCACAAAGATATTCACCAGAAATCTAGTTTTCCGGTGCTGGAATCTCGACTTAGATTGTTAAATCCTAGTGAAGCAAACATCCATCGAACTACAAGCACAGAGTAGGGACGAAATTATGTTTCAAGGACATTGCGGTACATAAATCTCGATCTTCAGTTTCTCTGATTAATATTAAATTTCGTTTGATTTAATATTTATTTGCACTTATTATTTGTTAGCATATATAAATTTATCATTGATTGTTGATATTTATCCAACAATCTTGAAACAGAATTATGGATCAACAATCTATGAATGTGAATGGCACTATGCCGAAATACTCTGAGAAACTTGAGAAATTCAAAGGGCTGAATTTCAAGAGATGGCAACAAAAGATGTTGTTTTTCCTGACAACCATGAATCTTGCTCATGTTGTCAAGGAAGAGGCTCTGAAGTCTAATGAAGCTTGGAATTATTCTGAGTTTTGTTGCAGGAATTATATTCTGAATAGTTTGGATGACAATCTCTACCACATTTCTTCTATGTGCAAGACTGCAAAGGAGTTGTGGGAATCCCTGGAGAAAAAGTATAAGATTAATGATGTCGGTTCAAAGAAATTTGTGATCAGTAAGTTCCTCAAATATACTATGATGGATTCAAAATCTGTTGTCTTTCAGGTCGACAAAACCAGAAATTGATCTATGAATTGCACTCCGAGGGATGTGAGATCAATGAGCATTTCCAAGTTGGGGCTATAATCGAGAAATTGCCAACTTCTTGGAATGATTTCAAAATTTATCTTAAGCACAAACGTCGTGAGATGAATATGGAGGATTTTATTCTCAGGCTACGAGTGAAAGAGGACCACAGAAAGACAGACCGTCCTGGTAAGTTTGCTGCCATTGAAGCCATGCAAATTATGTTGAGGGAGGAAACTCTAAGGCCAAGTCTAGGAAGAATAAGGCTAAGAAACCCAACCAGTTTGCACAATCTCCCTTTTTTATGTTTGTCTTATCTATGCAAACCATTTGAAAATTAATTGAAAAATTTCTTCGGCCATTATCACAAACTGATCCTGATCACCATCATCCACCTGCTGCACTATTTCACCTTTATCCAATGCACGCATCACTGTTCTAAAAATCACTGCCTAGCGCTGCCTAGGCGTTAGGTGGCTGGCCACTATCCCTATTAATGCCTAGGCGTTTGAAAATTAAGAAATGCCGCCTAGACCTCCTAGGCACCCGCCTAGCTTGCGACTTACTTAGACAGAAAATAGATAACTCTCATTTTGCGTTTTATTTTTTTCAATAAATTGTAAGAGACTTGTTGAATACTTAAATGAACACACATTATATGCTTGTTCCCCATATGTTTTCATTATATTCCAATACTTCATAATATATATATATATATATATATATATATATCATTCTATTTTGTAGTTTATGATGAAATTATATATATATTAAGTATAAACAAACACTTATTTATACGAAATATAATAGATTTACTTAAATCTACCTAGCCCCTCCCCTCTGGCTTAGCCCCTCCCAGCCTGCTGCCCGACCAGCATCTAGCGTCTTTTAGAACCTTGGCAAACATTGATTGTAAATGAAATTAATCCATTCATAGGTTGTATTGCCGCGTGATTCGTACCAAACATCCCAAACTCATTTGAACTGTACTTCCAAGTTGGAGATATGGTTTGCATCTCGCTTATCTTGTACTAGAAAATATCAAGATAATTTATTATTAAAAAATAATTATTATGATTGAAAACCACAATATTATCCCTTAATAATGACAAAATTATCTTAACTTTCCATCCAACAGTCTAAAACTTTGATCATTCAACGACCTAGAACTTTGCTCTAGCCAATGATGTAAAATGGGGTATAAACGGATTAATCAGGATTGTTGGATCATACATCTCTCTGAATGAGTTGCATAAATTAAAAGTGTTTACAATTTTCTTGGGATAAAAGAGAAAATCTTGAGATAATTGGTATTCCGGAAATAAGAGCCAAGTAATTGGTATATGAGTTAGTTATCTTTGTGGTAGCAAAATTTTGCTGTCTTCAGTATTAACAAAACTATACCTACAAAACAATAAACACCTTCGATCAAGGCCAAAGCCTCACGCGACGACAAGGTGGGTGGATGATTTGGCTAATGGATCTATGATGCCTAAGTGAGTTTCTCTGAAAAGATGGAGTGTTTAGGGCTTAAGTGATCAGCAAAAACTTACCAGAAATTGGTGGATATAATGTACTTATAAGGAGGTGGTCGGCCTAGATGTACGGTTTTGCCTTACACATGGTGGCTTTCCATTGGCCAAGATGAGTCCTTTGACTTTTCTTCCTTGCCACGAGCTGGGAAGGTTGGTGACGTTGTAATCTGCTACCCAAGCCTCTAAGAATGTTGGACTGCGTGTGAGAAAATTTGTGGGTCCTGCCCATTTAATGAGGGCATTATTGTCTTCTTTGCAAAAATCTCGTGTGTTGTCTCTAGGATTTTTGAATTACTTTTGGCTCCACAATTTTCATAGTCTATTCATTCTGCCCAAGTGGCTGGTATTTGTAGTTATTGGATACCTTATGTGTTTCTTGAATTCCTAATCTGTCAAAGTTTCCACTCTCAAACTAAACAATGTCTAGGTCCAAACAATATGTCCCAACAATGTGGCCTGAGTGGATGTAGCATGAGCGGAGAGAGAGAAAACCATAATCAAGTTAGAAACTCAAGCCAATAGATAACATATTTTGTACCTGTAAACCCCGTAATTTGTAAAATGAGTCGATTATTTAGGACTAATTCATCTCCCAGTACTAGCTCTGGATCTAGCTTAAATAAGATCCCAAACACAGTTAATGAGGAGCAAAAATTAGAGCTTCAGTAAGATGAAAATGTCGAGTTTCTTTGATTGAAATATCCCCAATGTATCTAGTAAAGAAATTATAAGAAGAGATTGTCAATTTCAGCATTTAAAAGTGAACATCATGTTAAAAACGGTCAAACAAGCTTACGTTGTTAGTAAAGAACATGAAACATGTAAGTAATCATGGCTGACCCTAACCCAATGCAAACAGGGCTCATCTTCGGGGCCCAAAATTAAAAGAGGCACCAAATACTTTTTTTTTAATTTTTTTTATATACATATGTATAGGTATTCCAAGGACCAAATTCCAACCCTTCTATTAATTCAAGGATCCTTTAAATTCTCAACCGACTTGGCTTCAAATTCCAGAATTTTGAATCAATTACCTTATTTCCCTGCTTGAGTTGTGCCTCCGAGTCTCCGCCATCCTGTGATCCCATCCTCCGTCCACTCCACATCCTGAGGTTTTCCAGTTCCCATCCCACCACTCCAGTCGTCGTGGCAGACGGCCTAGAAGCAAATTTGAGGGTTGAGGTGTTGAGTAGAGTCCTAAGTCCCACTTTGACTCCCATTTGACTCCCATTTGAGCGGTTGGCCAGAGTGACAGAGCCCACTTTTTATTCTTTTTTTTAATTGATTTTTGTTTAGTTTTTCATAAAAAAAAATTCAACTTAATTTTGCTTTTTTTTTTAATTTTACCAATTAGTTTGCTTTTTACAAATTAGCTAATTTTGTATTTGTAAGATCCCACATTGACCTACGAAGAGGGGGTGATGTGCCTTATACGTACATGCTCCCCTCCCTATAGTACGAGGCCTTTTGCGAACTCATTGGCTTCGGATTCCATCGGAACTCCGTAATTAAGCAAGTTCAGGCGAGAGCAATCCTATGATGGGTGACCCACTGGGAAGTTCTCAGAAACAAAATTGTGAGGGAATGGTAAGCCTAGAGCGGACAATATCGTGCTACGGTGGAGTCGAGACTGGGATGTGACAATTTGGTATCAAAACCACTCTGCCGTTCGATGCGGATATGCTGGCGAGGATGCCAGGTTCCCTTTAAGTGGGGTGGATTGGAAGATCTCACATCGACCAACATAGAGGGGGTGATGTGCCTTATATGTACATGCTCCCCTCCCTATAGTATGAGGCTGCAAAGTACAACAACCGTGTGTCGTATCAAGACTACAAAAGTACCAAAGTTAGAGTGGCGACCGGCAAGTAAGTAATTTTTATAATATATGTTGAAACTTTAATTGATATGATGTTTGTTGCTAATTTTTTATAATATTATCGATGAGGTTGAAGACTTGATGGTTTGTTAAAGGTTAAAATTTCAAAGCGTTTTGCTTGGATTGGTTGTATATGACTTTGCTTTTAATTGTCGGGGTTTATGTACTATGTCTTCCCGTTGTATTTTTTTTCCAAGTAATATAATATGGGCGTGAGGGCCTAGCCCCCTCAGCTTTGACTGGGTTCCAGCCCTCTTTAATTTTTTTTTTAATATATGTTTGTATTGACCCTAACAACTACGTAGCCTATGTGGCGCGTAGGCCGAGTAATTAATATGTTAACTACGTTCTTTGGTTGAATGCGGGGCGTGTCAACTCGTTGGTCGAGTTTGACTGGGGAGTAAAATATGTTGATGTGGTGCTGGCTGCGCTGCTGATTCCTTGATCTCGCAACTGCAACCAAGGAAGGAACATGTCAGGGCCTTCGGGTTCTAGAGCCTGAGGACAAAGCTGCTAGTTATGTGAAGTTCAATATCAAATTCGGCTTTTAGTGTGCCGAATGTAGTAACCTGGTAACACCTCACTTCGCCGAGAAGGCTAATGAGATGACCTCTTCCAACAAAGACTGAGAAATCCTTGCTGACTGAGACTTGGATAAATAACCAGTCGGTCTCGAAGTAGCGCTCTCTATCCAAATTGAAGGTGCTCCTTGATCGGGTGATTTTACAGCTCAAGTGTTGCTTATCTAAACTGAAGATGTTGCCAGTTGCCTCCACAGTGTTGTCTATCCAAACTAAAGATATGTTGGCGAAGAAAAAGAAAATAAAAATCTCAAGGTGTTTGAGAAGTTTGGGCAAAGCAGTTGTGTGTTGAATTAAAGGGGGTTGAAATGTTGCATGCGGCTCTGTATTTATAGTGGCTGTATTTTGCTTAGCACGACCTGATAGCTTTAGGGGTGGTTTGGTATGGGATCCCAAACCGAAAATTTTTGGGAAGGAAATTTGAAGACCAATCCCAGACCAAAATTTCGGTATTTCGGGATGGTTTGTTATTCCCAAATTTCATACTAATTGAAATAGCAATCATTCATCCCAGACCAAAATTTCGGTATTTCGGGATGGACGGTTGATTAAAAGCACTGAATGCCTTTTCAAGAAATTTTGTTTGACAAATTTAAACACCAACCAAGCATCAGCCTGATATATCAAGCCCAGATATGGCTTCGTTAAAACATATGCAGTGGTTTGCATCTTCCCTATCAAGACATGATTTGTCTTGATCATGAAGCCACCATCTTCCATTTTAAATAATGGGATTTGTAATACTGCATATCAATTTGATTCTGTTAACGGAATCACTCCATAACAACATCCTTAAGAAATCATTTAACAGGCACAACGGTTGGCAATATTTTGAATTGGCAAAACCAATCACATATCACAAGAACTGATTGCCATTCTCATGTCTAATTTTTAGAGTATTGGACCAACAACAATAACGTTAAATGGCAAAAAGCATTAAATAAACAATACCTTAACAAACTGCCCATGTCGTTCTTAATGAAAATCAAGAACAATACATTTACAGCAATATGCATGTGCTTCAAAGTCTAAATTTTAAACGACAGTTTCACTAACGTATATTCAAATCATTCTTTTCTACTTTCTCAATATAAATTTTTCTTAAATCCATTTTTTTTCTTCTAATTATTGCATAAGGAAAATATTCTGTCTTTAGATTGTTGGAGCAATATTAGAAAATATGAAAATGACATAAAAAATTCCAATGATCTTCAAGAAATTCACAACATCAATTATATATGAGATTAATATAAACAACTATAGAGAAAGTTAGAAAAACTGACAAACTTGGAGATTGAGACTTGCATAAATGTAATGTCCTAAAGACAAAATTTCGCCCTTACTCTTGTGCTTGTAGTTCGGTTCGGTAGGCGTCCGGCTCCCAGGATTCAACAATCTAAAATTCGAAGTCAAAGCATTTCAATCTTCGGACTCTGGCAAACTTTATATATTCCGTACTCTCAAAACACGACTCTGAATTTGACAAACGAAGAATGAGAGAAATAGAGTGGGGAAACTCTATTTCTCAAGAGTAAAAGGAAACTCTAATTTTCTATAATTTAATACCAATGGTTTCATGGGTTTATATAGAACTCAATTACTACTTATTAAAGAGATATAACTTTTCATCTATAGTACACATCATTTAGCAAGAGAATGCATCAAAATAACATAACTTTTCAAAGAAATACGGTTAATACTATTTTTCATTCAATTATTAAAATTATGTATTACAATATTTCATATTATAATATATAATTTCCAACACATGTTGACAATGAAAAGACTAAGCCACCCTCGGCGACTCCATCATCGAGGAGTCCTTCGACGACAGCGGTTGGGGGTCTCTCCACCCACCACTTCTAATGATGTTCAGAGGATACAGTGGGAACACCACCATCCATGACGAACGTTAAGATCGGCACTGACGCCGCCGAATGGATTGTTACCGTTGAACTCGGCTCATAGCCCAGCCAAACTTAATTAATAATCGATACCGCTGAGCTTGAGTTGTATTCTGAGGTGGCCTGCCATAAAGGACATTTGACATCCTCTCCAAGTCATCGTCAAGAGTCACCGTCGAGCTTGATAGTATCATTCATAATCCAATTGTGCTCTCGGTGGGCATGCTGCTCTAGCCTCAGCAGTAAATCGAGAAACAACCCATGTTCTCCATAAAAGAAAAAACTAAAAATATGACTTTAGCCCCTGAAACTCAATTTTCGTTACATAAAACCTGACATAATTTTTTCACTTGATTAAAATCCATTGACTAGGTTCCACACAAGTAAATTCATTAACTATGTTTGACTTCACCATTGTACATTTTTTTAATGCCTTATATACCCTTAATTACATTTTTGACATATACAATTAATTGTATGTGGATTAAAAGGTGGATTAATGATTTTTGAAAAGAGAAATAAGCATTAATATTCATACTGTGATTCGATCACAATATATACGATGTAATTAAACAAATATGTGGGGAATCAATAAATGTGCCTAATAGTTGTGCTAATATATGGAGAATAATTTACCTACTGTTGTGGTCTATTTTATCTTACAAGGTTAAAGGGGGCCGGCGGTAGAGAGAGCGAGATTAAGAAAGATGTGTTTGTAGAATTGTAGGGGAATGTGTGTTGTTATCCCTCCTACATTGTGCCTTTATTTATAGTAGGAAAATGTGAGAAGATATTCCTCATTCCCCAAGTAATACAAGTTGTAATAGGAAAGGATAACTAGAATAAAATCTAATCTAAGATTTACACAATCACACTTAAACTAGGAATGTTTACAACAAATCCCCCTTGAGTGTGTAAATACTCAAGGTAGATTCAACATCATGCAGAAGTTGAGGAAGTCGACTTGTCGACACTGATTCTATGGAACAACGCTTATTCTCAATAAGGTAGGCACTTGCATAAGTAAATGAGTCTCACTAAAAAAACCCTAAGGCTATGGCAAAAACCCGAGTAGGGACAAAATCCACAGTCTAAGGAAAAATGCGTGAGAAATGCAAAGTCAAAAGAAATGTCTACAAGACGTCATGGAGGATATGACCAGCCCAAGGTGGGTGCCTCGTTAAAACCCAGTTAGGTAGCAAAAACCTAGTGGGAAAAATGCTCCTAATCATAGGGAAAAAGAGTACATTAAGATCAAGCAAATATCTTCAGGACACTTCCCCTGTGTTTGACACAGTTCCAAAGAGAAATAGCAAAGTTACAACTCAGAAAGTTTATGCATACCAATTCCATGAACAAGCTTCTGAAACGTCGTCTTCAGCAGTGATTTGGTGAAGAGGTCGGCCAGATTGTCTTGTGAATGGATTTGCGTGACTTCAATCTTCTGATGCTCTTGTTGTTGATGTGAAAAGAAGAACTTCGGCGCAATGTACTTGGTGTTGTCTCTTTTGATGTAACCATTCTTGAGTTGTTTGATGCATGCTATGTTGTCTTCAAAGATCATCGTCGGGACATCAACGTGGGGATAAAGATCGCAGGAGCTTCGAATATGGCCCATAACTGCTCTCAACCAAAAACATTCCCGAGTTGCTTCATGTAAGGCGAGAATTTTAGCATGGTTAGACGAAGTGGCAACTAAGGTCTGTTTAGTTGACCTCCAAGAGATTGCGGTGCCTCCAACGGTAAAGACATAACCCGTTTGAGAACCCGCCTTGTGTAGATCATATAAGTATCATGCGTCGGCATAACCAACAAGGCGAGAATCGACTCAAGAAGTAGAAGGTGCGACATTACTCAAGGATCCGTAGGGATAGAACAAGCCTAAATCTGTAGTACCCTTAAGGTAACGGAAGATGTCTTTCACGCCAGTCCAGTGTCTGCGTGTAGGTGTATTACTGTATCTATCTAAAAAATTAACAACGAAGGAGATGTCGGGTCTATTGCATTGAGCTAAGTACAATAAAGTGCCTATCGCACTTAGATAAAGAACTTCAGGCTCCAAAATCTCTTCATCATCCTCTTTTGAACGGAAGGGATCTCATTTTGCATCTACCGATCGAACGACCATATGAGTACTCGAAGGCTTCACTTTATCCTCATTAAAGCGGCGCAACACCTTATGGGTGTAGTTTGATTGAAATAATAGTATTCCATCCGAACAATGCTCTATCTCGAGATCAAAATAATATTGAGTCTTACCTAGATCTTTCATCTCAAATTTCGACTTCAGGTGCACGGCAATTCTCGCGAGCTCTTCATAAGTTCCGATAAGGTTTATGTCATCGACATATACTGCAACAATCGCAAATCCGGAATGTGACTTCTTAATGAACACACAAGGGTATAGTTCATTGTTCACATATCCCTGACTAGTCAAATACTCACTCAGACGGTTATACCACATTCTTCCAGATTGTTTCAAACCGTAGAGTGAACGCCTCAACCGAATTGAGAACGTGTTCCGAGGTTTGGAAATATTTGAAACAGTTAATGTAAGTCCTTCGGGAACTCTCATATAGATTTCTGTATCAAGATCCTCATAGAGATACGCAGTTACTACGTCCATCAGCTGCATGCTCAGTTTTTCAGAAACTACCAAACTTATAAGGTAGCGAAAAGTAATCACATCCATAACGGGTGAATAAGTTTTGTCATAGTCAATCCTGGGGCATTGTGAGAAGCTTTGTGCAACAAGCCGAGCTTTGTAATGCACAATTTCATTTTTCTCATTATGCTTCCGAACGAAAACCCACTTGTAGCCAACGGGCTTCACATGTGGAGAAGTAGGAGCTATAGGTCTAAATACCTTATGTTTCGCAAGTGAATCAAGTTCAACTTGGATTGCTTATTTCTAGTTTGACCAATTAGTTCTACGTCGACATTAATCAACGGAACGTGGTTCAATGTCATCGCTTAACATGATCTTAGTAGCTACTGCATATGTTAATGCATCGTCGACATTCATCTCATTTCTACCCCACACATTATCTAAGCTAGCATAATAGACCGATATCTCACGAATTCTCGGGAGGAGGATTCGTCTCTTCAAGGACGCTTCCATAATCTAGAATTTCCTCATAAGTTAGATAGAATGAGTAAGCGATAGTCGAATTCACGGTAGGTTCTTCAGAACCTTGTGCCTTAAGTTTCCTCTTCCGGGGGTATGAATCCTTTGAACAAATGGGTCTGCCACGTTTTTGTGTAGGGGTAGATGATTAGCTAGCCGCTAATGTACGTGGATCACCAATATTGGTGTCCCGGGCCTCCAAGAGGGAAGTCCGTCGTACATTTGGTACATCCATCTTTGCAGGCGTATTCGCAGTTGGAATATGTGATCTTGTCACGCGCGCTAGATCGGTGAAAACATATGGCATGCTCTAAGTTATGCTCTGAAGATCTAATATGCACTACACTTCAATTTCAGACTAAGCGGTGCGGGGATCTAAATGAGACAAAGTGGGAGTCGTCCACGATAATTCGCGTCGTTCTTATCTCCCCCTAACGACGGGGAGACTGTCTCGTAGAAGTGACAATCCGCGAAACGAGCGGTAAACAGATCGCCTGTCAAAGGTTCTAAGTAACGAATAATCGAAGGAGAATCATATCCGACATAGATTCCCATCCTTCGCTGAGGCCCTATTTTTGTACATAAGGGCGGCGAGATCGGCACATATACCGCATAACCAAATACACGCAGATGCGATATGTCGGGTACGTATCCGGTAACTAATTGAAGGGCACTAAATGGTTGTGTCACAACAAGCCTCAGGCGGACCAACTTTGCTGCGTGCAATATTACATGGCCCTAAGCAGCTATCGGGAACTTGGTACATATGACCAACGATCGAGCAATCATTTGCATGGCCCCAAGCAACGATCAGGAACTTGGTACATATGACCAATGGTTGAAGGGATTTAATTCTTATAATTTAGGATATTACAATTCTTTATAATTTTAAATTTTATTTAAGAATTCGGTTTTGACTTTAGGGGTTCGGAAACCGAACCGAAGTGAACTAATATATATTCATTATTTATTTATTTATGTTTAATATTTTTATTTTATAATCACAATTCTAACATCAAATTCCAAGCCCACCTTTCCAAACCCAATTCCAATCCCCAATATAAATCCTAGCACCCTTCTCTCTTCTTTCTTCTTTTCTTTCCCCCAGCCGTATGCCTTCTTTCACTTCTCTCCCTCTTCTCTCTGTTTTTTTCTCCCCCCCCCCTCTTTTTTTTTTTTATTTTTTTTTATTTTTTTAAAAGGGGATAATTGATGGCAACTCATGGTTATCCACTTCTTCCAGGACCGGGAATACTCACAGAGGCATTTCAGTCTTCCCTTCTTTCGTTCTTACTTTCTCTGCGAACTCCAGCCACATCTTCCTTTTCTCACCCAGACTCCAAATCCAAATAACTCAATACCTCGACGGCTCGAATTCCTATGCACTTCCTTCGTCAATTCGTCCTTTGTCCTTCCGCCCCGCGCTGTCGCTCACAACTTTGAATCAATGGTAACGTATAGAGTCCTGTAAATTGGCTTAATTTCTCAAATGTATCAATATGCAATTGGCTTTATCACCTCTCTCTCTCTCTCTCTCTCTCTCTCTCTCTCTCTCTCTCAATTATGCTGTAATTGGTTATTTAATTAATCATTTTTATCTGAAGCTCCTTGTTGGATTATAAATTGTAATGCTGTTTTGGGTGCACATGTTGCATTAAATTTCGGTTATAGATTGAAAACTGACCAGTTTCACCTCCAGATGAAGAAACCAATTGTTAGAACCAGAAGCACTTGAAGAAATAATCGATGATTTGGATATACATTCAAATTTAATTACTTTCGTTTTCTTAATTTTTTTCCGTTTGCAAAAATTGGATCAAACAACGTATCCGCATCTCACTGCAATTCTATGAGTGGTTATATAGGTTAGTTGAAATCTAAAGAAGAAACTTGATTAGGGTGTATTTTGTAATCAATTTTTTGAGTCTCAAAAGTCCTTTTTTCTCACAAATGATCAAAATGGTCCAGGAAATTGACCCGCGACATCAAAATGGTCTCTGAAATTGAAAATTGATCAATGTAGTCTCGCAAGTAAGTGTTTCAAATCAATGTAGTCATTCCGTCATAATTTTCTCAAAAATTTTGTTATGTGATGATGTGACACATTAATAGTTGAATATCAGAGTGTGCATACCACAATGAACGAACAAACGGATTACAAAACTAGAAATATTATTTATCAAACGAGAACGCCGAAACGGCTACAGAATCCTAAGAGACTACATTGTGAATAACTTATTATACTATAGAGTTACAAAGTACCATATATATAGAAAACTAACATAACCCTAATAGGCAAGGAAACGAAACCCTAATACTAACGGACTAAGCCCAAAATACCAAACATTAAAATAAATCTAAATAATAATATTTTCCAACATTAATGGCTCACATAAGTCTAATTAAATTAAAAAAAATTACAAATAAGCTTAATAATTTAATGTTAATAAAAAAATTGTCAACCCAAAAACCCAATCCTGCAATCACCTCCGATCCCAGTCCACATTTCTATACCTCAGTCGCTCTCTATTCTCTGAAAAAACAATCTCAATACACCAATCTTTACACACTTCGACACCCTTCACCGAATTGAACCTGGATTGATATCACCTTTGGTGACGGCTTGGCCCATTGACAACGACTTATGGGACATCATCGTTAACATTTAGGTGATCAACATCCTCAAAACCTTAATCTTGGAGAGCTTGTTCAGGCCTTCCTTAGTGGTCTGGTGCTGCAAAAAACAACGAGATTTGCCTTGATAATGAGGTTATAACCGAGGTGCATCCATTGCTAGTTGAAAACTATTTCCACAGCCCTCTCAAGCCTTGGTTAAGCCTTGTGCCTTTGAGAGTTTATAGAAGGGATCTCTCTTCAGAGTAGGCCTTACTATAAGAAAAAATATTTTCGTTGTGCAAAAAGGTATTTAGCTGAAAAAATATCTTCGGAGTAGGCCTGAAATTATAAAACCACATCAACACATGACAAGTTTTTTTTTACAGAATCGTAGCGGAAAGATCATATTGATTTGCGACACCTATTTTCAAGAACTACATTGATTGATTTTCAATTTCAGGGACCATATTGATGGTGTGGGTCAATTTCAGGGACAATTTGTGATAAAAACCCGTAAATCTTGTGAGACCTATTTATGTGCCACATAAGCACTTAATAGAATTTTTAACAGAATTGTGACAGAATGACCACATTGATTTGCGACACCTATTTTCAGTGACTACATTGATTGATTTTTAATTTCAGAGACCATCTTGATGGTAAGAGTTAATTTCAAGGATCATTTGTGATAAAAACTCTTCTTACTAATAGCTCACAAATTAGATTTATATTAAATTTACCCTTAAATGTAATATTGCATTAGTCTTCAAGAAAATGGTGGGTGATGCATAATTCCAAGTTTCCAACTGCCACTAGAAAGTGCGGGCGATCTTTGGTACCAGTCAACAGAAGAAAATCTATTCTATTTATACGTTGATGAACATGCTCATTTTTATTAGTGACAAATCATTTAATTTGCAAGTTTTTTGTCTATAAATTTAGTATCCCTTAGATTACTCTATTTTATTTATTCAACACCCTGACAAGGTGTTAGGTATGCAACTTGGTTCTTTTCTATGAAATGATCACAGAGCGGCCTAAGAAGTCAAGGCTCAAGCTCACCGTCGTTATATTTTTTAGGTTTAGGCCTACCAGGTTGCTACGTTTTTAGGTTTAGGCCTACCAGGTTGCTACGTTGGCCAGGTGATTGTGAAATAACATAAAACAAACAACAAAAAATTGCTAAGTCTTACCAAAAGAAAGATAACAAAAAACTTCAAAAGCAACCCAAAATAATGCATCAAATGTGGCAGGGGTATTTTTGTCATTTAACAGTTTTTTAAAAAATTAATTTGTTTTGTATATATATTTTTTTGATAATTAGTACCTCATAATAGGCTAATAATAATGTAATTCAATCAGTTGTTCATTAAATATTATTTTCTCTATTTTTAAACAATTCAAAACATCTTAAGGTGGGTAATGCCGGTTATAAAAAAGGTCTTTCACATGCGGAAAATAATGTGATTAAATTAGTTGTCAAATGATTTTTTTTTTTAACAAAAGATATTATCTACACCAAGGAGAGGGAGTAGGCTTAGCCTCACAATAGTGTAGCAATAATATGATTCAATCAGTTGTTTATTAAATATTATTTTCTCTATTGTTAATATAAATTCAATAGAGACTGATTTTATTATGTGGATTCAACTACTTTAATTTGTTTATGAGGGGTTTCTTCTAGCATAATCTAAGAGTATTCATCTACCCAAAATATTTGACTTTTCTTTTGTCAATTTACACATATAAATATATTTAAAACGTGTAAGCCGCGCGTAGCACGCCGTAATATTACGTAGCTGTCACTTTTTCCATTGAAAAATATACTTTTGAGGAGAAGTTTTTGCTCAAACTTGGAATTTTATGAAAAGAGCTTCCTTTTTCTAGATCCATCCCCACAAGACAAAGAAGCTATGGAAAAATTTACAAGTCAGTCAACAAAGATTTTTTGAAATACACGATTGTAATTTTGATTCACCAACGCAACAAAGTGAAGTTATTATCTTTGATTCACCAAGCCATGAAAGGGAATGCTTTGAATTCGCCACCCAATTGTTATCATTTTAATTAACGTGGTATTATTAATTGGTATTATTGATTTTTTTTGTGGGATTATTGATTGATACTCTTCTTTTTTAGTCAAACGATAGATTTTGTTAGATTAGCTAACGACGGAATTTAAGCCAACATCGTCATGTAAGAGCTCAATACTTTTCCACCATTATAGTAAAGGCCACTTGCAATTTATACGTTGATTATTTGTTTTATATGCACCCAATAATTCTTTCAAATAATGTTTTTGTAACTCAAAATCCAATTTTGCCCTTCGGCAATTTTCTTTCTTGATCCAACACCTAAACAGCCATCAAATCAACCCAACTAACCGCCGACGACCACTTATTCCAACTAACACACTCTTCTTTCTTTCCTTCATAGGGCAATGGTTTGATTTGAGGACGGAAATGTTATGTCTATCCTTATAATCATGGAAATTAATTATATTCATAACTGCAAATTAACCATCGGATATTATCAATAACCATACTCACCAGGTAATGGATTTCTCATCAGTTAACGGTTATATCCATCTTCATCGCTACACAAAAAAAAAAAAAATTGATCAGTTGACACATTATAATTTAGTAAATATTAATTCAGTAATAAAATATTTGATGTATAATAAAATGATTTTTGATCATGTGGAATATAAAAATTAAAGCTAAACATTGTTGATGTTGGCTGATCTTTGATATCTCTTATAAGTACCATTGAATTGTTATTGATCTTGATTCAAAACTTTTGAACTTTTCAACAAAATGCAACTCACATAATGCAACTTTTGTATTTTCAAGGTAATGAATTCGGTAAATAATGAATATACATATATATAAATTATATTATATATTATTCGGGTTGCATTCGAGGATTGATACAGATTGGGAACTCCTAAAACCATATCCAAAACCATAACCGAATATATTCACGGTTTTTCCCCGTATCCAAAATATACACGAATTTTTATACCCAAATCCAACCCATTTGAGCGGTTATCCACGATTACCGGGTTTATAGATTAGAATTATCATCCTTATTCCTTCCCACGATTACCGGACCATTCTGCCGTGGTGAATCCTATCCTTCCTTTCTCTGTATACATTCCTTTTCCTCTCCTCCTATCTCTCCATGTGTTGCTAACTCCCTAACAACCAGGTTGCTAGGTGATGGTGAAATAACATAAAACAACGAAGAAGAAATTGTTAAGTCCAACGAAATATACGACTGTTATCTTGATTACAACCCATGAAAGTGAAAGCCTTGAATTGGCAACAGGATTGTTATCTTTTTAATAACGTGATATTGTTCAAAAGTGGAGCCATATAAATTTTTTAATGGGTGAGCTAACTAAAGTTTTACTTGTCAAATAATGAAATTCCTTTTAAAACTATTTTTTTTAAAAGACTCATGCTAGAATTCTACTCTTTAATCTGGGAAAAAACAATCCAACAAAGAAAAATCTGGGAAAAATAATATAGGTCTGTAACAAACGTTTCCATTTTTAATTGCTATATTGATTTATAAATAAGAAAAGGGTAATTAAGTCTCCTTATTATCTGCTATTTTTCCATAAATCTCACAAGAATTGGACTTGACAAGTTAATATCTGAGTTATCTATGGTTCTGGTCCCTTCCTCAGAACCCTATTGGTTGTATGCTTTAGATTCTGCGCGGCTTCTGTCCATGAATCCAAAGAAGATGTCTCCGGTCTGTGTGGATTGGAGTGACTATGTCTTTGACTCTGTTGCTGATGGTGACAAGTTCCATTTTGAGGAGTTATGAAGCTATGTTCCTCTCCTGCGTTTTAGCTTGAAATTCGTTTGGATATGGCTTATAGGGGAGTTGGTTTTAGGAAAGCACTAATTTTGGGGGAGTAGATCTCCTTTTAGGACTATGTGTTGTATAATTTGTGCTTTACTTGGGATTATTTTTTATGACATGTGCTTATTTGTCGTTCGTCTCATTGTTACTACCCATTGTTTGGGAGTGCTTATATGATCTGTTACTGATGTTTATCCATTGTGCTTTAGCTGCTCATGCATTGTCTTAATTGCTTATCATATATATATGCTTGATGTTCTTGCGTGCGTTATTTCGCCTTGACACTTTGTCTTACCATGACAAAATGG
This sequence comes from Malus fusca, assembly GCA_035220775.1. NCBI lineage: Eukaryota > Viridiplantae > Streptophyta > Magnoliopsida > Rosales > Rosaceae > Malus > Malus fusca. The sequence goes on from CM069069.1 coordinate 31,194,496, forward strand.
GGGAGAAAGTTTGAAAGTTTGTGTTACATTAATTGCCAATACTATACGCATGATAAATTTTACTTGTTCTTGTCAAGAGTTGCTTTTGTGCAGGATTCGTTCCTTGGTTCTTCTCTCGAGTGTTGAGTGAGTTGATAGGATTTTTACCATCTGCAAAAGTAAGGATAAAAACACTTAAAAATACTTGCAAGAGTAAAAGGTTGTCGTAGTATAGCAGCTCAAGCAAGGTCGTTTTCCACAGAGATTGAATGAATAATTTGTATTTAAACTAATCCTTAGCTAATTATTTAGAACAAAATTTCTAAAAGGTTGATTTTGGAATTTAAAATAATAAAAACGAATTTTAAAAGAAAACAATTAAAGAAGTTAACAAAGAAAAACTAAAGAAAATAGTTTTGAAAATAAAGTTAAAAACCTAGGATTCCGCCGTCCCCTTAACAATCCTATGTAGTTTTACCAATTACTAATGAATTACACATGCAACTTTGAAGGTTAGGTTTTCCTTATGCATATTCTCCTCGTGATATTCAAGCAATAACGTATATCTAACACGCAATCCGTCTGTGATATTCAGATCAAATATAAACATGCAAGACTCATTAAGTTTTATGAAAACCTTTTGAAAAACCATGCAACCCCTAAGAGCGTGATATTCGCCTTAGGTGAAATTACAATTATTAACCACAAGAAGCAATACTCAATCCTCCGGTGATATTCCGACCGAATTGCATCCGATTACTTATCTAGACATCCTAATGGTAGCTAAGCATTAAGATATAGAGACAATTCAAGCACAGTGATTAATAATTCAAAGTAAACATGCATAATATCATAAGCAATTGAATAAAGACTACATATTCATGCTAAGGCTCAAGGCTTCGCCCTAGCAAACGAAAATTAGTTACTAACAATCATAAACAAAATATTATTAAGAACAAGGATAGAAAACACCTAGAAAATAAACTTGAATTGTCAAAGGCTTGTGCGTTATCTCCTCCTCTTCTCCTCTCAACCCTAATGGCTAAAAGTCTTATTTATACTACTACCAAAATAAAACCCTAAAAGGTCTTAGAATAAAACTAGGAAACCAAATAAATTGAAATAAAATAGGAAACATAATCCTAAATTAACTAGATAAATTCGCCCAAAATCTGTACAGCCTCAAAACAGCCACGTTTCTGGATCTTCAGGGCTCCAAAACAGGTCCAAAACGGCTAGAAATAAAGATTGAGATGTCCCGAACATAATTACAGAAGGCTTTGAACCCAAAAGACATCATCTTAGACGCCAAAAAGCCCAAAGAAACCCAATACGTCAGTTTGACAGCACTGCGCGCTGCTCCTTTATTCTATCGCCAGAAAATCATCGCTTGGTAGAAAAATCTGATATTTTGATATGATCAAGCCAAGTGACTCACGAACGTCTTCCAACTGGAATTACTCCAAAATTCGTCCATTTGATCACGTTTTGCTTCAGAGGAAGTCGAAAGTCCTATATTGAAAATACAATTCAAAGTATCAAAATTCTTCCAAAATATTAACCAAAATATACCAAGAACAGGGTTAAATATATAATATAAAATTCACTTATCATGAGTCAAATTAGTTTTAGGCTCCGGGTAATTTGTCAAGGAAAGCCAAGGAAAGAGATTGTGAAGTCTAGACTTACGTGTTTGGCTTTCCTTGTCAATCTTGTAATTATGTACGACACATGCTTTTTGGATCAATTTTCCTTAAATGAGACTTTAGTATACTTGGTTCTAAAGTCTGGGTTATGGAACATCAAAGTGCAAATGGTGTTGCTTCATCACAAGCAAGGTTTGTACATGCATATGCATTTCACATTTAAATTTCTTATGCATTCTGGCTAATGGTGTTGTCTGGTCAGAATTGCTCGTTGTTTTCCAGCTAAATGGGCACACAATTTAAGACAGCCCATATGTGCTGACTGTCAGCTTATATCCGAGGTTGAATCTATGGCCCTTGATCTGTTCAAATTGCATTTGCATTTGAGAAGTGTCATTGTGGGTTGTTGGTTGCGGAAAATCGTTTTGGGGTTATTAGGGTTGTGGAGGTTTCACTTTGTTTTTTAGAGAGATAATATAATTTTTAGAGGGTCATTGTTTTCCCTCTCCATCTCAGATCTATCCAGAAGCAACAAGCATTTTTCTGGGTAATGTTCTTCATTGAATATTTATAATTCTATCATGAAAATTCTTGCTTACATCTTCTTAGAAACTCATTTGTTTTGGGTTAGAAAGCTTAAAATTTTGAAGAGTGCATTAAAAAGCTTTGTGCTTTCTCTTGTTTCAAGAGTGCATTAAAAAGCTTTGTGCTTTCTCTTGTGTTCGTCATTTAAAACCTAGTTGCATAACCTTTTCTTATGCATCAAATTTGTGTAAACACTACACATGCTTTATGAGTTAAGGCTTGCATTTTCCATGGTCTAGTTTTTTGTAAGTTTCAAATCTTTAAATAGACCTAGGTCGGATTCACGTTGGTTTCTTTCTTCAACTGTTTGACTAGAAAAACTGAAGGCTGAAGACTTCTCCATCTTGTACAAATGCCTTTATTCACTCTAGTACTAATGAGTGGTTTCTTTTTTCTTGAGCAAACGATATTATCTATATTAAGATGAGGGGGTGAGCTTAACCTCACAATGAGCTAAAATTAATGTGGTTCAAATTCGCATTTGGCAAGATTCGAACCTAAAACCTCTCACTTACAAGTGAAGAGGAATATCACTAGACTGTAGTACTAAGTGGTAGTAATAATGAATGTTTAATTTCATTAGATTTGAACGCTAACCTACCCCTAGGCTTTGCAAGTACTTTACAGGTGGCGTTGTGGGCGGCAAACACCCTTTTGAACTGTACAATTAACCCAATCGATTTTTACAGAGGAACAACTACTTTTTTATGGCATTTTCGTAGTTTTGAGGGGATGAAAGCTCAAGTTGCAATGTGGCCCATCAGGCCACCATCACCGGGTCAACCTCTCTTCTTTCCACCACCATTTGGTCCACCTCTCTCCACCACAACATAATTCCCAGTTCTCATATTTAAGTTTTGGGTAAATTACATAGTAGCCCCTCAAGTTTGAGGTTTATTACAATCGTATACAACAACTTCAAAACATTTCACTTTCATACCTCAACTACTATTTTATTTCAATATAGTACCTCCGTTACATTTTCCATCCATTAATCCGTTAAATGCTGACGTGGCTGCCACATATACGCCACGTGGCTGCCAAATGTCTGCCACGTGGCAAATAAAATAATTTTTTTTTAAACCCGAATTTCTCAAAAAAAAAAAAAAAAAAAAATTTGAAACCCATATCCCTCATCCCTCACCCACCCCCCCCCAGCGAAGAAGAAGAAGGGATACCCATATCCCTCACCCCCCCAGCGACCTCCCCAGAAACCTGCAAGAAGAAGAAGAAGAAGAGGGGAGAAAAAAAAAGAAAAAAAAAGCCGAAGAAGAAGAAGGGAAAAAAAAAGGGATACCCATATCCCTCACCCCCCAAGTGACCTCCCCAGAAACCTACAACAAGAAGAAGAAGAAGAGGGGAGAAAAAAAAAAAAAAAGCCCCAGTCCGTCCCACCCGAGCCACCCCTTTCTCCCATCCCCCATCACCCCTCCCAAAAATCCCCCATCACCCACCCTAAAAAATTGCACCCGAGATTAGGTGGATCTACCACAAAACCAGTCCAAAAATCATCTCAAACTCAAAGTATTTTCAAAACTCACCCACATTGAAAATCACGAGATCTTGGCGCCAAGGGGGGGGTGGTCGCCGAAAGGTAGCCGGGGGGAGGAAGGGATCTGGCGATGCGGCGAATGGGGGGAGGGAAGGGTTCTGGGTTTTTCTTCTTCTTCTTCTTTTTTTTTTTTTTCTTCTTCTTGTTCTCTTCTTCTTCTTCTTCTTTTTCTCTACTTCTTCTTCTTCTTCTTCTGTTTCAATTTTTTTTTTTAGGTTTCTGAGGGGTGGGTGAGGGATGAGGGATATGGGTTTCTTTGTTTTTTTTCAATTTTTTTTTTTTAGAAAATTCAGGTTTTTAAAAAAAATTTAAAAAATTATTTTTATTTGCCACGTGGCAGACATTTGGCAGCCACGTGGCATATATGTGGCAGCCACGTCAGCATTTAACGGATTAATGGATGGAAAATGTAACGGAGGTACTATATTGAAATAAAATAGTAGTTGAGGTATGAAAGTGAAATGTTTTAAAGTTGTTGTATGCGATTGTAATAGATCTCAAACCTGAGGGGCTACTATGTAAATTACCCTTAAGTTTTCTAATCGAAGTTCTTATTTATAGGATGTTAAACATTGAAAATAATGCGTATTGGATGAAAATTTTGAATTCGCAATAGACTATAGTTATTGATATGACTTATAGAAAACTATATAGAGTTTTCCCTTCTTTGTTCATGTGATGGTTTCGCTCATATGCATAAGTAATGAACAGAATAAAGCCATAGCAAGCGATACCATTTATGATTTTTCATATGCAATAAGGATACTATCATAAAACATTTTAAAATTATGAAACCACATCGTAGACAAATTTAGTCTTTGTAGTTTGTATTGTCGTTTCGTCTAAATTTTTTGACACTTTTGTATTGGGACCACCCAACATTATAATCCTGGATCTGCCACTACATCATAAGCATATTTAAAAAAAAAAACAAAGCAATCTCAAACTGGCCCTTAGAGATTTATATATACACATATTACTATATTAGTGTGTATAAGTCCAATCTCAGGGTAATTCACCACTTGCATATACAATTATATAACTTATAATATTACGTAGCTGTCACTTGTTCCGTTGAAAAATATAATTTTGAGGAGAAGTTTTTGCTCAAACTCGGAATTTTATGAAAAGAGCTTCCTTTTTCTAGATCCATCCCACAAAGGGAAAGCTTTGAATTCGCCACCCAATTGTTATCATTTTAATTAACGTGGTATTATTAATTGGTATTATTGATTATTTTTTGTGGGATTATTGATTGACACTTTTTTTTTTTTGGTCAAACGATAGATTTTGTTAGATTAGCTAATGACGGAGTTTGAACCCACGTCGTCATGTAAGAGCTCAATAAGTCGCAGCTCACAGCTGCGCCGCCGCTAGCACCACCGAGCCAAGCCCCGCCGCTGGTCTGTAGCCCAACAGTGTGGAGGGCCTTGGGACGATGTCGTTTGACTTCTGGACCACACGGCAGCAGCCATTTGGGCTTTGTTGCGCACGCAAGACACACCAGGCCCTTGGCCTGGTAGGGTTTCCTTGAGCCTCCAGCCCAGCCCAACTTCAAAAGAGGCCTGAAACTCTCTTGGATATGTCCTACCATGTCTCTGGCCCAAAAAATCAGCAGCCCTATGCTGCTAAGCCTTTGTCCTCAAGCCCAGCCCTGCTTACCGCAAGCCAGAAACCGGCTAGGCATCGCCTAAGCCCTCGGCCCAACTCACCAGTAGCCTATGCTGCTAGGCTTGCCTTCCCCTCAGCACAAAACCCAAAAGCCAGCTTCAACTGGTCTTTCTCGCACACCCAGGCTGGCCTCGTGCTGGGCCTATCCCACCATGCCCTGTTTGGCCCAAACTAGCAGCCCATGCTGCTGGGCTCACCCCAAACCCACGGCCTTGAGGCCCAATCCGTGGATTGCAGCCAGCCCAAATAAGGCTGGGCCGAAACCTTTTTTTGACCTAATGCCAATTTTCAGCATTCCCGCGTTATAAATCATAACCATTTAATTTTTGGGGTATTTTGGTTTACGCTAATTAATTTTAGTATAATTGTCACTTGGCCTATTGCCAACCAAAGCTAATTTGACAAGTCTATCATTACTTTGCTTACACGATCGACTCCGTTTGGTCCTGATCTATTGGATTAGTTAAAAGTGACCAACAGTCCATTAATTTGACAATTAATCCAAAATTATTGACCTGAAGATCACTTTTGGACATTAACGATTCAATAATTTATTTTTCTACTTTGAACCGTTGACATCCTTTAGTAGTCCCAAAGCTCTCACACTTGAGTTCTCGAAGCAACTCATATCCACTACACTTAAATCAGCATATTGTACTTTGTGTTCTTGCAGGAACCTCTCTTTTATGAACTAAATGTTCATAAACTAAATTGAACCTGCAGTTTCAAATTTAGTGCCTTTGAACCTGAAGTTTTCATAAAACAATAAACTCATGAAAACCCGAATTTTCCATGTATACCATGTCTTAGAACCTGAATGTTCTAACTTTGATGCTTATGGATATTTTATTTCCTATAGCATTATTCACAATCTTGTTCCCTCCATTTAGTGTATTGTCGAACCGTCACAAGTTTGATCTCACTGATTTGGACGTTTCTAACAAAATCCACTTGAATGAGCCTGAAGCACACCATGATTACGTCCATGAATGAGCATGATTATGAAGTTTATAAATCCGATTGAATTTTGATTGGAGAATACTTTTCTCATCCTTCCAAGTTTCTAACTTGCTCCTGAAGCAGAAATGTAGAGAACATAAGTTTACCAAGTTTTTGGATCTGATTGCTACCACAAATATGAGAGAACAATATAGATTCGGCTATAGTCTACCGAATGGTGGTGCCCTGCTTCGGCAGGGATGCACCAAAGGTCATGCTCTGCTTTGGCAGAGGTGCACCAAACGGTATTTCTCTACTTCTACAGAGGCCTACCGAACAGACCCCTTCAGCTTCGGCTGGAGCCTACCGAACCCAAGTATGGGTATGTCTGTCACAATCCAATTTTGAGTTTGTTTTTACAACATATGGTAAAATCAGGAATTGCCAAGGTGTGACATCATGCTCAAAGCGTGATCCTTGGCACCTAAGACCTAAAACTTCAAGAATAACGGATAATATTCCTGAACCTTAATCCTGCAAAATCTATTTCCGTCTCAATGGAATAGTTCATTGGTTATGCACCTGTTCGTGCCTCCACCAATTTCGTTGAGGAGTACCATTCTCGTAGTCAATATGTGAAACTAATTTTGCTCCACGAACACCGTTGGAAGAGTAGAATTTTGATATGAATAGCCTTGTTGGCCGAATCCCCTTAGTAATTTTGATTTACTTTGTGAACTTTTTTCTATGTTCTTGGATTCTAGTTTGGTGTTTGTTTTAGTTATGGGTCATCTTATCGATATTGTCCTTGAATATGAGTTAATTGAATCATGTTTCTTGTATACATGTGACCAAATTCAATTAAACATGTGGTTAGGTACAAATATGGGAAAGTTAGTTGTCTGGATGAATGCGATACTACGCACACTAACTTTATACCTAAATCACATCTTTAGCAACAACTTCAGGTCTATCCAACCTAATTAAGAGCATTGTCACACTCTTCGTTGTATGAATGGTACTAAATTTTAAGGGTTCACCACCCTACTTATCCCATAAAGTCTGGAATACTAGCTAATGCCGGAGAGTTTATATCGAAGATACTTCGATAAGTATTGCACGTCTTTTAGGTTCATAATTGGACATCGAATTCCCATGTTCACCCCACAATAGCCTCGCAGAGTTATCCTACAATCCAAAGTTGAAAGAGCATCTTGAGCAGTTTAATGTGCCACAAGAGCTTCCGGTAGAGGACAAGCTCTCTAAATTGTTGGAATCAACTGAGTTGTACATTGAAATAACCAATCAAGGATTTCTGATTTGAGCATTAAACTGTGGGAAAAGCTTTAATGATGAAGGGGAGATTGGTGTAGGAATTGAGGAGAAATATGCCACTTGCTTACGCCCAAATGAGGAAGCACCACATGATGATCCAAAAATTCTCCCAGATCCTTTGGCTACCCAAGTTCATGTGCCACCAAAACCTTTCCCACAAAGCGTGCAAGAAGACATGAGTGTTAATATGTTAGGGGAGGTTCACACAAATTTAACATCTAATATGTCGCATGATCAGCTCTCTAACACACTGTTGGATACAGGGCAGATGACTACCGATACAATTTATGTTGCTGAATTGGACGGTCCAGCAGTAGAAGCATTCAAATTTAAAGAAAATCTAAGGGAGTCCTACGGGCAAGTCAAGATCTACAAGGGAATGAAGAAAAAGTTTAATGGCAGCCCTATTCTTCATAGAGAACTTTGTCCAGTGCAAAAATTGTGGGTATTAAATACCAAATTTAAGTCAATTCAAGGGAAACACAAGCATCACTGGAAGGGAACTTATTTGATGTCAAAGATACATTCTCATACGAGGGTGGATATTAAGAACTCAACTACTGAATTTAATTGCACATATCAAGTCAATCCATACCTACTGTTGTTATATGATGTTGTTAAAGAATGGTTGATTCTAAGAGAACAAATGACGTGATCTTCAGTTCCTCTATGTCTAGCTATAGACGTTAATTAAAGCGCTAATTGGGAGGCAACCCAATATTTCTTAACTCTTTTCTTTTTAATTTCGTTCAATTTAGTTTTCTTGCTTTTATTTCAATTACAAAAATCACAAAAAAATATGAAAATTGAAAAACACAAAAACAGCCATATTTTTAGTTAATCAGCATTTTATTTTGGGTTTATTCTAATTAAATTTTTATTGCGCGATCATTGCAGGTTGCATTTGGAAACAATTCAGCCCCAAATATCCAATAAATCTGCACATTCGACTGAATCATGCATTCAACATACATTCACTCAGAGCATTCATCATAAATTCATCAACATTAATGAGATTCAGCACTACAGAAACCAAAGCAGAAGGATGCACGAGCAAAGTTCCAAACATACTCACAATGGGGTTGGTGATGAAGCGTTTTGCATTGCTTGACACCTCCTCTCACTCAATCACTCCCTCGCATATTATTTAAAATATCACTACATACAATATTGGGGGTAGGATCCAAGCAACACAGAAGGGAGCACATTCATTAAGCCAATACGCAGATTGACCTCTTGCACGGATTTTTGGGCTCATGCGTTCATCAATAGAGACATGCAATATACATAACACATTCATGAGCTTACATATAGTAGACCAAAACCATTGATGCATGAACGCACTGAAATCAGAAAGCACTACTTTACATAGATTTATGCGACATAACCTAATTCATATTTTAGGCATGCACAAGCAGCACATTTACAGATCTGGCAAGTTCAGGCTCAAATAATTGCAACGATGAATTTTACTTTCGAGGGCGTGAGGATCTATGAAATTTTTTGGCCTCTACATCTCTTTTGGGTAGAACCTGTAAGCACATCATACACAAGTATCAGATTAGAGAATTTCGTCATATCAATGCATCAAGATCAGAATAGAGTTTGTTTGGGTGAAGATTTCTCCAGAGATAGCTCATCGGACCTCAACACAACTCCCCAAGGGATTGGCACTTTGGATGTGTAGTCGAGCTTTTGCTTGCTGATGTGCTGCAAGAAGAGGACAAAGTTAGTTCTGAAAGGTGTCTTTATGGGGCCTTAAGTGTAGGCCTTGAGGCTCGCAATCAAAACTAACTGAGTGCTAGGCATGCCACTGCTATCTCAGTATAGCAGATGTAGAACAAGAATGTGTTTAGTCGATTACTTGCGCCCCAAGTTACTCAGACTTCTTGTTATCAAAGGATTGTCATGGATGGGTTAAGTCCACATTAAGTTCTTTTTCTTGCCTTGTCACCAAGGACTTTTAGTTCATAGCTTTGTATGTTCGTATGAAGGGAGTTCGGATCCTCTTTAAGCCATTTAGCCGTTTGCTTCGTTCTTGATTGATTTTAATCATAGTCTATCCATTGAACTAACTAAATCCAGATGCAAATGAAACTCTTAAAGTAGGACAACAGGTGGACATGACTTGAATACATACTGGGGAATGCATTACGTAATAGATCTACAAATTCAGAAAACAAACACAGAGCTTCGGGCAAGATTTCACCTTGTCTGTCAAGGTTGAATTTCTTGCAGTCACTTTTCTTTGTGATTACAGGAGTTTGTATGCTAAAAAGGGATGGATGGTAAACAGGTTTACACAAGGGAATCGATACTACACCACTAAGGAAGATATCAAAGCATTAAACTAGAGAGAAAGATAGCTTGTCGCTAAAAATGACTGAATCTGGGTTGATTTCAGCTTTTGGATGCAAATCTGGCTTCAGAGCAGAGTTTTTTTATTTGTTTGTTTGATTGGTTGAGTGTCATTATCTCTGGGGCATCTTCTTCTTTTTATAGGCGAATTAGCTCGACAGCTGTGACTTTGCTTTTGCCCGAAAGCATTTGGAGGGTAGTGACTCATCATCTTTTTACTTGTATTGCCACTAAAAAGTGCTTTTGGCTGATTGTGAGTTAGTCTCCATCACTTGACATTTAAATCATATACACATGGTCTATGCATAAATAAGGAGGCGCCAATTTATCTCTAGGCCTGGTGCTGGGCTTCGGGCAAGTCTTCTATTAATTGGCATCTCTGGGCTTTTTTATTCTTGCAGCCCAATGTTCAAATATTAACCCAAACAATGCCCCCTTTAATCATTGTTGAGTCTGCAACCCAAGACACTAATAATGATTAAACAGTCGTCGCACGCCTTCACTCGGAACTTGCACCATTTAAAGTGGCCGTTGGTTAACTAAAACCCTTGCACTAACCCACAAACTCCAACGTTAAGTAACCGCTCACTATATAATTCTCATTTAACCTCCTCGGCAAAGTATCTTAGCCATTTTAAGCCTTCAAATTTCTAGAACTTCCCAAAATCCTCAGAACTTTCATAATTTCCAGAAATTTCTTCTTGCTCTTCAGTTCTTGCCCCTAATTCCGATTTTCTTCCCATCTTCTCCTCAAGATCATCCAATGGCACCCAAAGTTGCTCGAACTCAATATCCCTGTGAGACTGGTGAAGGGATTTCTATCATGCGCCACTTGCTCAACGACTTTCATCGCCTTCGGGCAGGCCTGCAGACTTCTCTTTTCTTGGATGAGGGATGAGTGCACTCATTGGGACCTGCATGGACTTCCATGGCAATGAGGAGGAGCCGAGCAGCTTTAATCGCACCAGTAGATCCCACTTGTTCACATGAATTTATCCTCCCTTGCACTGATATCCACAAGCCCAGACTTCTTCATAACTTTTGCCTTCTTGATCACTTCATCATCATAGGTGTATGCTTCGGGATCAACTACCACAATCTTGTTGGTTTAGGACCAATGTCACAGACTTTGGTAGGACTTATGGAGAAATGCGCTGATATGGAGGCAAGGATTACATAGGTGTCTTTTGACATTGAGAGGTTGGAGAAGTAAACCAACCAGTCTTTACCAGAAGATTGAAGAGCTCAAGAAAATAAATGTTGAAGTTGAAGATGCTGAAGCACTGTTAGCTATCTATATATTTTAATGATTGATCACCATTAGGATATTTAGACAAGTAATTTGATACAATTTTTGTTGGAACATCACCCTGAAACTGAGAAAGGCTTTTTGTGATTTATAATTGTAAGTTCACTTAAGGCGAACATCACGCTCTTAAGGGTTACATGATTTTTCAAAGGGTTTTCACAAAGCTTAATGAGTCTTGCATGTTTATATTTGATCTGAACATCACAGACAGATTGCATGTTAGATATACGTTTTCACTTGAACATCACGAGGAAAATATGCATTAGAAAAACTTAACATTCAAAGCATGTATGTGGAAATTCATAAGTAATTGATAGAATTGCATAGCATTGTGACGGTGATGGCTAAACCCTAGTTTTTTTGTTTCTTCTTTGTTGTTATTATTTCCAAACTTTCAAATTCTTTTATTGTTAATTTAATCTTTTTAAATTCATAAATCTCAAATCTTTGATAAAATTTGTTTTAATAATTAATTAAGAGTTAGTTTAATTACAAATTAGTCAAACAATCTTTGGGGACAACGACCTTGCATGAGCGATTATACTACAATTACCTTGTATTCTTGCAAGTATTTTCAGTGATTTTAACCTTATTTGCACAGGTACTAAAAAAATCCTATCAAGAAATTAGCACCGACATCGAGGATTGTTTTAATTAATTTGTTTTTATCATATTCTTAGTTAATTGTTTTCGTTAAAAAAAATCGTTTTAATTTTCATTTTCATTTTTTTTTCTTCAGATTTCAGGTTTGATCGTAAAAGCAAAATAATAACATTCGGGTTAATATTAGCAGGAATGCTAAAAAATAGCTTTGGATTTGAAAAACCATAGCCCAATATTAGTAGGCTGGTTGCCGTGTACGGGGCAAGGCCCTAAAGGGGTTTAATGGGCCACAGGTTGGCTGCAAAGGTTGCACAATCATGGCTGCAGGCCACAGGCCGGTTCCATGAAGCAACCCAGCAGCTAGGCTGCTGGTTTTGGGCGCGTGGGTTGCTAGTTTCTTCGAAGTTCACGAATCGTCGGCGCAGGGTTCGGCCTTAGTAATTATATTTGTGAGAATATAAGTACACCGAATTGGAACCAGACAGTATGGACACAAATACTTAAAAGAGATAAGTGTCTTGATTGTAAATATGGTTCGGCCGTAGGAATGCCAAACTCTAAAATGTACTTGCGAATATCCAATCATAAAATAAACTTGGCTTACAATGTGCCAAGCCTGGTAACACCTTACTTCGTCGAGGATGCTGATGAGATGACCTCTTCCAACAAGGACTCGGATATCCTTGTTGACCGAGACTTGGATAGATGACCAGTCGGTCGTGAAACAATGTTGTTTATCCAAATTAAAGGTGATCATCGGTCGGCTGATTCTATGGCTCCAGTGCTATTTATCCAAACTGAAGATGTTGCCGGTTGCCTTCACAGTGTTGTTTATCCAAACTAAAGATATGTTGGCGAGAAAAAAGAAAATAAAAATCTCAAGGTGTTTGAGAGGTTTGCGCAGGGCAGTTGTGTGTTGAATTGGAGAAGCTTTGAATGATGCATCCCCCTTCTCTATTTATAGTAGCGATTTCCTAAATAACCAAACTAGAACTTCACTTGGACTGAAATTCCTCATCCTAATCTGATTTGGTCTCGACCAATCCTAACCTCTATAGGACTCTGAACCAAGCTCTTTAATCATTCAGATTCATCCCTTGAAGTTCGGCATATCCTCTAATTCAGAAGTTTTTAAACTCTCGAGAGTCCCTCTTGTATTAGGATTTGACCATTTCATCTTTATCCAGGCGAAAATCACATTCTGATAGGACTCGGCCAAACTCTACTGGGCTCGACCCAAAATATCATTTTGGGCCCAAACAGTAACCAAAGAAGTCGATGACACAGCGCCTCAGAGGCCGTAGGAGCAACTGGCGTAGGATCCACGTTCAGTGGAGCAATGATCTTTCTCCCTCACATTCCTATTTAGATGTAGGTGCAGCAAATCAGACATCAACATTATAATATCCACATATTCTAAATCCACATCTTATAAGACACAATTTGTAAATTAAAAATTAATTATCGAAACAAAATTGTTCTTTATTTGGATATATAAAGACTTACCCAATGGTTATTAGGGCTTAATTCATGGAGAAGGTTGTGATGAGGAGTGTGGCAAGTTACCCGGTTGTTATTTGTCCTCTCTGAATCTCTATATTAGCTTGTATCTTGTAAATCTCACACGTGATGAAAATGTGGTTTTTCATTAAAGTGAACAGTACCAGAAGCTTTTCGTTAAAGTTCTCTATTTAAAAATTACCTCCTGCAAAACATAATTCGAATTGGAAACAATCATCCATACACATCAATAAATGGATGGTTCGTTAGGAATATTACTTGGTCCCTACACTATACATTTAAATGACTAAATGATCTCCGATTGCAATAATTTTTTTTTGAGGTAATCTTCATATGAAGACTAAGAAATTAAACGGTTCCAATTATGAAAGTTGTACGATCAATATACATTATTTGCAATAGGAGAATGAACTCATCGTTCCAAAAGGGAATGCAAGTATTATATATTTTTTGATCCCCCTTATTGGTATAAAAAAGTAAACTGGAAGAACAAGCTCAACAATTATATATAATTTTTATACAAAACCATTTAAGAGCTCAAGTTGGCCAAAAAAATATCATCAGATGTGTTGCCATTCTCTAATTGATTAAAAGTTGTGATATTCTTTTGGTCTTGTTTGCAAAGTAATTGTCTTTTTCCTGAAGTATTGAGTTTGAAATAGTGTTTTCCTCTAAAGGTTAATGTTATCAATAGTTTACATGTAAAACCCCCTTTTTATAAAAATAATTAAGGAAAAGAGCCTAACAAAACAAAATTTCAACTAAAAAACACTTAATGGAATTTTTTTTCAATACACGATATTATCGACACTAATGCACGTGAAAATAAATTAAATTTTATAATAGATTAATTATAATAATTTAGTTCAAATTTAACTTTTTTAATCATACACAAATAAATAGACCCCAAACAAAGACTCAGTCCTTCCACATGTTCTTGAAGCTGCTTGTGCAGAGAGTGAGAACTGGCGGAGTAGCAGCCACGCCAGACAAATATCGTTGTTACGACATACGACTCCTTCCTGTTCAATTTTCACTGCTAGTTTTACTTTGTTTCTGATTTCAATATAATTAAGACTTACGAATAATTAAGAAAATAAACAATTTTTACAGTCACCTCAGACGATGGATGCAAGTATTTCCCTTGTAGATAATGATTTTAAATAGGACTGTGCTATCCGCATATTTTTTTTACTTCTCATACACCATTTTAATTTACGACCGTCGGATCGAATAAATATTAATGAGACTTTTTCGACTCTTTAATTTTAAAATTATGCTATCTCTTTGAAAATTATATTGCAGTTGGGCATGATTAAAGAAGAAGACCACCAAATTTATATTTCAAGTGGGAGTTTTGGGTGAGTGTTCATGGTGGTGGGTGTGATGTTGTTCTTGGGTAGAGGGCATCAAGTGAGTGATATTGGTAGTGGCAGTGGCGGACGTTTGGATGCATGTGGGATGATGTTATGGTCGAAAATTGTTGGGTTGCCGATCGCTGTTTGAATGCAGGTTGTGGTGATCTTTTTCTTCTCCAAAAGCCCAAAACATTCAGATTAGGCTTGAATCCAGAAGTACATATAAAATAATAAAAAATTTGAACAAAAAGTTATGGCATACTGAGAAGATGACAGTTTCATCAATTTTCAGATCTATTTTTTCTTTGCCTGACTTTTCAGATACCGAGGCCCACCGTTGTGAAAGTGAGATATTTTTCAATATGATTGGTACACGGGGTAGTACTTCACGTGTTATTATACAACTGATGGGATATGTGTGCTAAAAAGTTAATAACTTAAAAAATAAAATTTCTCATCACTCCTATTCCCCATCTCATGCCCTCCTATATTTTGTGATCACGGTTAAATCACGTCAACATTTTATATTGATTTTTTTATAAAAATAATAAGACAAAAATTAATAGGAATATAAAATATTGACGTGACTTAACTGTGATCACAGAAATAGGAGGGCATGGGAAGGGTATGGGATAGGGAGGGCAGACAATCCTAGTCCCCCCATTAAAACACATGGTGTATCACTTATGTTCCCATTACAATTAAAAATTTCTCGCAAGAAGCTTTTAATGAAAAGAAAACGAGCAACGTGTCACTCTATTATTGGTTTGGTATTCCGGGTCTGCTTGGGTTCCGTGTAGTTTAAAAAATTTATCTTCAAAGTGGCGAGAAATTTTTTCTTATGCGAATAACATAAGTGGTACACAACATGTTATTATATAAGTAGTAAGAAATTTAATTTTTTAACACAAGAATCTCATCACTTATATAGAAACACGTTATGTACCATTTCGTGTTCCGAACACATTAAAAAATCTTTCCAAAGTGGCATAGAGTAGTGAAGATTTAGCTTAAAAATTTGGCTTAAAAATTTGGTTTATAAAATTTGGTTACAAATTTTGATTTAAAAAATTGGTCTCTTTAACATTACCCATTGCAAAAAAATTGACTGAATTGTCCAATCTACAATTAATATGTTTGAAACTAGCTTTGACCTTTCAAGTTATATAGATCTATAAAACGAAGCATCAGCTAGCATTCATAATACTCAAAGTGAAATAGATACTTTGGGAAGAAAAAAAAAAGTGAAATGGCTGGAAACCTCTCTTAAAAAAACTTTGCTAGCTAGCTTAGCTCAACCATTGGAGAACTCCCAAAGAGCGCAATATCAATATGGCACTTTGGATTTGGGCAACAATTGGGGTACTTGCCCTAGTTCGCATCGTGCAAGCATGCATATCAAAAAGCAAGAACAGGATGTTACCTCCTGGTCCGAGAGGGTTTCCTATTTTTGGCAGCCTCCATTTGTTAGGGAAGTTCCCTACCATGGATCTTCGTCAACTAGCCCAGAAATACGGTGACATCATGTACTTGAGGTTAGGCCTCCAGCATACCGTCGTTGTCTCTTCCGCATTAGCGGCCGAGCTGTTCCTCAAAACACACGACCTTAATTTCGCAAGTAGACCACCTAATGAAGGTGCAAAGCACCTCATCTTTGGGCAAAAAAGCTTGAGCTTTGCTGAGTATGGCTCGTATTGGACCAACATGCGAAAGATTTGCATGCTCGAATTACTTAGCAACCAAAAGATCAACTCTTTCAAGTCCATGAGGAGAGAAGAGGTTGCTCTCTTGATAAAATCTGTTCAAGAGGACGCCAATAATCGACGCATTGCCAATCTCACTGACAAGGTCATGTCTCTCGGGATTGACATGACCTGCCGGATGGTGTTTGGGAAGAAGTACAAGGACGAGGAGTTTGGCGGGAGGGGTATCGTGTCTGTGATGAAAGAGGGTTTGAAACTAGCAGCAGCACCTAACTTGGGAGATTTCTTTCCTTGTATTGCACCGCTTGACCTGCAAGGGCTCACCAAAAAAATGAAGGCTGTTAACAAGGTGTTTGATGATTTTTACGAGAAGATTATTGACAAGCATCTTCAATCCAAGGATGCAGAAAGAACGAAGGACTTTACTGATGCCATGCTGTCATACATGGGGTCTGAAGAATCGGACTACCGAATTGAACGCTTGAATATCAAAGCCATGATGTCGGTAAGTTTACGTATCATCATTTTACATATTTGTCTTTTCAATCTTGCTTGACTTCAAATTAAAACGAAATTGTTTCTTGTTACACAATTTAGCATGACGTGGTCTCAGATTGTGCTTTTGAACCATAAGGTCAACATTTGTTTGAATATACAAGATTGATTATTGACTATACAAATTTGTGATTTATCATGTACATTAAATTGTCATGTACATGTGTCACGCTACTATATATACTTCATCTAGCAATGGAAAATTTATTGGCAGGACATGTTAGTGGCCTCAGCGGACACATCATCAACAACAGTCCTGTGGGTGCTCTCGGAACTCATGAGGCATCCACAGGTTATGAAGAAAGTCCAAAAGGAGTTAGAAAATGTTGTAGGTCTGAATAGAATGGTGGAGGAATCAGACACGGAGAAATTGGAGTATTTGGATATGGTAGTGAAGGAAACCATGAGGCTACATCCTGTGTTACCATTGTTGCTTCCTCATGCAGCCATCGAAGATTGCACTGTCGATGGCTACCACATACCGAAAAAGTCACGCGTTATCGTAAACGTGTGGGCAATCGGGAGAGACCCAAGCGCTTGGGAAGATGCAGAGAAGTTCGTACCAGAGAGGTTTGAGGATAGCAATGTTGATGTTAGAGGACACCACTTTCAGATTCTACCGTTTGGCTCTGGCAGAAGACGTTGCATTGGAATGCAGTTAGGGATTACTGTGGTACACTTTGTGTCGGCTCAGCTTGTGCATTGTTTTGATTGGGAACTTCCAGATAACATGTTGCCAAAGGAGTTGGATATGACTGAGGAGTTTGGTCTTGCAGTTTCAAGGGCCAAGAATCTGCTCGCTATTCCTTCGTATCGCCTTCAGAATTGATCATGGATGTTGTGGACTAGCCATCTTTTCTGTTTTTTTTTTTTCTACTGTCTTACATTTGTTTTCTTCACTTGTTGAGGAGAACAAATAATGGTGAAAATTAAATAAATTTGTGTGAAATTTTCAATAATGAAAAGTCGAGTATGTAACAACCTTATCAAGACGCTACTCCAACTCTTATGAACGGAAGTTGGTTTTTCACACACCTTTAACATTTTCTACACCACTCTATTTTTCGATCATCCAATTGAATAAATCAAACAAAAACAACGAACATGATTAAATAGGAGTGAATAGAAGAGAAAAAGGGCTCCTTACAAAAATACCAAAGATGTGCCATTACTGTAATTCACTTTATGGAAAACTTCATTTTAATCCCTAAAAAAGATTACGTTTTTAATAGTACCATATGTAAGATGAAAAACTAAAAATAGTCATTTGACTCGTGTCCACGTCAGCTTACATACTGCATGTCAGATTTAATTACTTTTTATGAATTCACTGCATTTTTGGTTTGCCTATATTACCCATTTTAAGGGATTCAAACACAAAAACTTGAAAAACATTTTGTGAAGGGACTTTTTGAGATAAGGGCTTGTCAAAGATGATTTTTAGAATATAACATGAAGGGTTTTCAATGTCTAAAAAAGATTAATGCACCATGACAAGTCACTTATAATAAAACCATAAATTTTACTACTATTTACAAGAAGGCCAAATCGGATAAAGGATCCCTGTGGTCATAAGGTATTCGGAAGATAGCCCATATGCTAAAAAAACTCGGATTTAAACCCCTGTGGTGTACTCCGTTAGCAAATTTAGTCCAAAAGTGATTTTTCTGTTAACTATCTGTTAATACATGGGTAAAATTGTACTTTGACGTGTGCATCTTCTTCATGCATCTCCCCTACGCAACCCCCAAACTCACTTCGCGCAAAAGAAAAAGGAGAGACCATTTTCATTTTTCCACAGAGCTACCACCGCAACCATGGCGGCCACCGTGTTTTCTCTTTTTCTTGCGCGAAGTGCGGAGGAGGAGGAGGAGGAGGTCTCGCCGAAGCTCTCTCACTCTAGAACCATGGGTACCACTCAAACCCCCCCTGTCTCTCTCTCTCTCTTCCTCTCACTCTCTCTGTATGTGTGTCATTGGTTTTGTATATGTGATAATATGCAGGTATCTCACGTGACTCGATGCACAAGCGCCGTGCTACTGGAGGCAAGAAGAATGCATGGAGGAAGAAGAGAAAGTAATGCTTTCTGCCTTCAACCCTATTTCTCTCTCTGCTTTACTCTTTGATTGCTTGTTAATTTTCCTTCATTTTCTATTATTTGCCCTTTGTAATATTTTTTTTATTGATTTGTTATGTTGTAATTAGGCGACAGATCTGTTGTTAATCGTAAATTATTTCTGGGTTTTTTGTTGTGGATAAAAGGTGAGGTCTCACCGTATCTTCTTTTTCTTGAAAATGGTCTCCTTTTTCTCTTGCGCGAAGTGAGTTTGGGGGTTGCGTAGGGGAGGTGCAGGAAGAAGAAGGTGAACATGTCAAAGTACAATTTTATCCATGTATTAACATATAGTTAACGGAAAAATCACTTTTGGACTAAATTTGCTAACGAAGTACACCACAGGGGTTTAAATCCGAGTTTTTTTTAGCACAGGGGCTATCTTCCGAATACATTATGACCACATGGATCATTTATCCGATTTGGCCTTACAAGAATGTCATCCTTACTGTCTACAATATAACCTCCACCATCAAAATTTGAAAAATGTAACGGTTACATCATTATCACTCATAAAAGTAACCTCCATCTTCATTGTCTGAAAAATACCATCTTTATTGTCTATAACTACCTACTTTTTGTTTTTTGTTTTGTTTTTTTATTTTTATTTTTTATTTTTTTATATTTATTCAAATTTGATATTGTGTGGAGAATGCACTAATTTATGTCCAATAGTTTTGGTACGGCCAATTAAGTACGTTATATAGTTTAGGTTCGACAGATTCGGCATGGTCAATTTGGTACAATTTGTATTTTTTATGTTTTAGTTCACTAGGTACGACATATTAGGTCCGATAGATTAGGTCCAATAAATTAGGTATGTTATAAAGTTTAGGTCCTATCAATTCGGTATGGTTAATTAGGTTGTGATTTCACATTCCATTTTCTCTACATACAAAATTGTTCTTTTCATTTATCTCCGGATTCATTTTTAATTTATTGAATCCAAAACTATAAAAATAAAAAAGAATACATTGAGACTGTAGGTACACTATATTGTTCTACGTACAAATTGTTCATTTAGGTACTGTCAATTAGGTCCCATCCATTCAGTAAAGTCGGTTAGGTACTATATAGAGTAGGTCTGATCAATTCGGTTTGGTCAATTAGGTTGAAATTCCATTTTCTCTATTTGTATTGTTTTATTTTTTTTCATTTATTTCTAGATTCACCATCAATTTGGCATCTAAAAGCCCTTTTTTTTTCTTTTTTTTCTTCCGAATACAACGAGATTTTTGGTTTTTGAATTTCCTGACTTTTTTCGTTTGATCATGGTTTCTGAGTTATCTGGGTTCTTTGATTGGAATAACACATGGAGGTTTATGGTAATGACCATAATGTTATTGTTATAACGAACATGTTAATTATGGATCTAGTTAATTAAGCATTCTTGGAAAATTAATTATATATTTGTTTCTCTAATAGGTTTTAAGAGAGTAATAAGGGTAAATAGGGAAACTAAAAATGCTACAAAATTTATATAAAAAAAAAATATTGAATGTGACATGAAATTCTATAATCTGACATGGAGGACTATTTTTAGTTTTTAATCTTACGTACAATATTATTGAAAAAATAATCTTATTTAGGGATTAAAATGAAGTTTTCTATTTTGTAAACCATAATTAATGTATAAGGCCTAACGAATCAATAATGCAAAAATTATCGGACGTAATGAACTAAAACATAAAAAATACAAACCGTACCAAATTGACCAGACCTAATGGACTAAAACATAAAAAATACAAATTGTACCAAATTGACCGCACCAAATCTATCAGACCTAATGAACTAAAACATAAAAAATACAAACTGTACCAAATTGATCATACCGAATCTAGCGTTAAAATTAATGAGATTCATTAATTTTGGATTAATTTTTTAATTAACTTATTAATTAAAAAACGTTTTGATTAAGAGGCACAACTCTTAGAAAGAGTTGTGTATTTTCAAATACGATGAACAAGTATTTGAAAGGGTGTGAAACAACCTATATAATTGCAATCACAGTTTCCAAGTAGAATAAGCTTTTCTTCCTCTTTTTCATCCCGTGTTCCTGGCACATTGAAAAATCTCTTGTCCAAGATATCCTTGAAGTCTCCAATTACAAGACGTGGGTCATTTGCTCCCTGAATCCTGCTGCCAAGAATTCTCCATTGGTCACGCCCTTTCTTCTCATCTGTACTCGCATACACTGCAAATAATCTCCAGGTTTGTTGTTTTTGTCCATCCATGATATGAGCTTCAATACGGAAGTTACACAAAATTAATGAATTAGAATGTATATCATAATAAATTTAAAGTTTAATGTGGAGTCATTAGATCGTTAAATATTAAAACAAAAATATAATATAAATTTGAATTAAGTATACATTAAAGGGCTTAGGTTTGATTCTCGCCAAAGACGGATTTGAACCACATTATTGTTAACCTATTGTGAGGCATAGCCCTCCCTCATCCCTTTACTATAGATAATATCGTTTGTTAAAAAAAAAATTTGATATGTAATCAAACACCAGATTTTATTAAATTTTAATCTTCTTCAAGGATTAAAGTTCAAAAACTCATTTAATTCTTATGATTTAGAACATAAAGGAGATGTCATGCCAATTCCTAATCGATATGTAATCAAACACCATTTTATTAAATTTTAATCTTCTTCAAGGATTAAAGTTCAAAAACCCATTTAATTCTTATGATTTAGAACATCTCTAAAGGAGATGTCATGCCACATAGGAATTGGCATTTCGGTTGAAAAAATCATTAGTTTTTTGGGAAAACTTGATATAAGTCCAATTTTTTTAGCCAATAGTAGGAATAGTCCAATTTATTAAAATAAGTCCAATTCCTTAAATTTAATTATTTTATTATCAAGTTTCACCATGAAATGAATATCGTACTTGATTTCAAAAAAAAAAAAATTTATTATCAATAATTATCTATTCAATGATAAGATTTATTATAAAAATCAAATTTCTTCCTAATTATCTCTTTGATTATTTCTTTTTATTTTTATTTCTTATTCTTCCTCTTGCTTTAAACCCCATTTATAGATTTTATTTTTAATTTTTATAATCAACCTATATCACAGGTTAATTATTTTTATGTATCTATATGACAGATTCTTTTTTATAATCAACATGTCACAAATTAATGTGTCTTGCTTGTAGGTATATTATGTTTTTTCCTACCTTTTAGTTAGGTTTCATATCTCGCTTACAGGTATAATATATATTCATATATTTGTTACTTGAGTTAAGGTAGAATGTTTTGTAGATAATTTATGTTAGTATATTAGTTTTTGTTGTTGTAAGATATTAATTAGATTTTTTGGAGTTGAAAAATGCATAATATTAGAAGATTTTAATTGAATTTTAATATTTAAAAATATATATATAATGAGTATAAAAGAAATAAAAACATGTAATTAGATAATTGGACTCCCTCCTAAAAATCATCTATGTTTTTTGACCTAGATCTAAAAACCCCTAGTTTTTTTTATTGTTATTGCTGATATGAACTTTTTTGACATCTCATTTGAAGATGTTCTTAAGATGTATTACGATTTTTTACAATTTTCAATTTTATCACAAAATTGACAGAATTTTCAATTTTACAATGTTGATGTTAGAGGACACCACTTTCAGCTTGTACCGTTTGGCTCTGGCAGAAAACGTTGTGTTGGAATGCAATTAGGGATTACTGTGGTACACTTTGTGTTGGCACAGCTTGTGCATTGTTTTGATTGGGAACTTCCAGATAACATGTTGCCAAATGAGTTGGATATGACTGAGGAGTTTGGTCTAGTAGTTTCAAGGGCCAAGAATCTGCTCGCTATTCCCTCATTTCGCCTTCAGAATTGATCATGGATGTTGTGGACTAGCTATCTTTTCTGTTTTTTATTTTTGTATTTTTTTATTTTTTTAATGCTGTTTACATTTGTTTTCTTCACTTGAAGAGAAGGACAAGCACATGTATAAATTAAATAAGTTTGTGTCAAATTTTCAATAATGAAAAGTCGAGTATGTATGTGAAATCCCGTCTCTGGAATTTCATTATTTAAATTCGTATTTCGTAATTATGTGATTTTTATTTTAAATCAAATATCGTTAATTTTAGAATTTTATTTACTTAGTTACAAAGTTTGAATTTTTGTAAGCAATCATTTAAAAACTGTAAACCTTTAGTGTTCTCAAATAGAGCTCAATCCCACGAGGATGCAGGTGAAAGCCGTTGGCGAATCAGAGCGATAACGAAGAAGTTACGGACGTTAAAAGTTCGATATAAATAATATAGAAACCCTGTTATAATATAATATGTAGATGACCCACATGAATAGTTCTTTACTATTCATCTATGGAAAAATCACATGGATTACTATTTTTGCAAAGTAATTTCCCTTTTCCTTGAAAGAAGTTTGTGTAAAGTAAATAATATTGCTACATTATTCTATTAGATGAAAATCTCATAAATCTCATAGGTCACTAGACCTATTTTTCAAAAAATAGACTGTTCTTAATAATAGCTCACATGTTGTAAAATCGACTGTGGGTGCAGTGGAATAAATGAAACAAGACACAAAATTTACGAGGTTCCTCTACAGTCAGTGTGACCGGAGTACGTCCTCGGGGCAGCAGTTGTGCTTTCATTATAATTTAGAATAATAGGAGTACAAAGATAACTCTCTCTATTATCTCCTCTCATCTTCCTCTATTTTCTCTCTTCCTCTTCCTTCTCTCTCTTCCTCTCTCTTCCTTTTCCTTCCTTTCTCTCCCGTGAACCTCTCTCACTTCATCTCCTCTTCTTCCTTTATATAAACAAAAGAAAGCACTATTCACTTTACAAATTTTCCACAAATGAATAGTGAAATAACTGTGCATAAATAGTAACAAACTATTCATGTGGAACATCCACATAATATTTACAACACTCCCCCTTGGATGGCCACAAGTCTTCGATTGACTCGTTAAAATCTTGATCTGTCTTGGATGCTCCCCCTGATGAGTATCTCCCCCTGATTTCAAATCATTTAGGTTGATCGTTGATCGTTCTGCTTTAGTCTCTTAGTAAGAAGAGTTGCTGAAATAGTTGATTTACTTGTTGTTAACTTTCCACATGCTTGTTCTTGAACTGGGCTAGAGGGCCTTCTGCTAGACTAGCATCGAAGATCTGAATTTACTCCTTTTATCTGGAGCGGAATTTGATTCAAAAGTGGTGGACACTTGATCTTGAATCGGACTTGTGATTTCTTCAAGGACCTTCGAAGCTTGATCTTGAATGAAATTGGACCATGAGGAGCTTCACGTGACAAGTGATCTTCGGCTTAGTTGGGGATGAATCAGCACGTGTTCATTGCACTTGTCTCTACATGCTTCAATGTATCATTTTCACTTTCCTTACTTGCTCCCCTTGCTTAAGTAGTATTTTCCTTGGTTTTCCCCCATGCATGTGTGGCATATTCTCCTGCAGTATTTGCCTTTTGATGCAGGAGTGGAATGCAACCCTTGCATTTGGATGGTCCTTCAGAACATTCCCTCACAACGACTCATCTATGCTTGGCAGCTTCAGTGTAAAGAGCCACTATCTGATCAACTGTCATGAGGTATTTGCCGGTGGAATTCATGACCTTGACAGCAGTTGAGGATGAGTACTCGAGAGCAATACTAGGTAAGCAATCATGAAAGGTTCCAGGCAGTCGGTTCCTTACCGGGAGTTTGAGTGGAGGTTCCGACATATGGCTTTCTTTATCCTTGTCTTTGCATGTAAGAACAAGGACAAAGGAAAGGACAGGGAGATTGCATGATATGAGATAATCTTGCTCTGGTCCCTGAAGATATGTGATAATCTTGCTCTTGTGTGACATGTTTGAAGAGGTATTCTCGGAGAGGAAGAAAACTGAGTATTTTGAGATGCTATGTTGAAGATGCATTCTCGGAGATGAGGAAGAGTTAGGTATTCTTGCAGTGTTGCAGGTCTGCCTTGTTATGGAGAACAGAGGTCGACATATATAGAGATTTCTCAATAGCAAGTGTGGTGATGTGCTTTTACTCTTGTCAGCAACTGTGGTGTAAATAGAACAGTAAGATTTACGCGTTTTCAACTTTGTCAGAGATCTTTGACAAAGTTGCACGCGATATCTGAAAAAGCTGAGATTGCGTCTGAAAAATGCCAACGAACTTTATTAAGGAAAATCTGGCTTTTGAAATTCGGAGAGCGGTGCCTCTTCGATCTCTGAATGAGTGGCTCTGTTGCCTCTTCTTTTATAGAGACATCGATTGTGTTCAAGAGTATGCTCAGAAAGTTGCTGCATGTAGAAATTTCCCTCATCTTGCACTTCTGAAATTTTATTGGACCTCCATTTTCCTTCATCATTTCTGAAAATGACTTGCCCATCTAACATTTGCTTAGATTTGAGTCTTAGGAGTGATACAGATGAGCAACATCAAGATAATATATGGCGCCCGTCCTTCTTATCTTCTAATGGTCCTCTTACAGTTGGGGACTCTGTGATGAAGAATAACATAACCGCTACTGTGGTAGCTAGGAATCTTCTCACTCCAAGGGATAACAAGATCCTTTCAGAACGGTCTGAAGAGTCGGCCGTTCAAGACTCCTTGGCTCTTAGTGTTCAGTGTGCTAGCTCTGTTTCCAATATGGGTCAACGCCTACTTGCTCAAACTCGCCAAGTTGAATCATTGATGGCGGAGGTGGCAAGTCTTAAACAAGAGATCAGAGGGCTCAAGCACGAGAATAGAGTTTTACACGTGCTTGCAAATAATTACTCGACGAGCATGAAAAGAAAGCTCGACCAACTGCAGGAATCTGAAAATCGGATTCAAAGTGATCACCAGAGGTTCGTTGCTAGATTCCGAAAGCAACTGATGCCTTCCTCTTCTGGTGTTTTGCCAAGTACTGGGGTGCCACATGATCAATCTCCAGTGCCTCCCCCTTCTGGGGTACTTCCGAGTACTGAGGCTTCACATGAGCAACCTTTGTGAAGGCTCTATCCTGTTTGTTTGTTTTAACTCATGTGTATGTACATATTTGTAATTTCTTGGAGATATTAATAGATAAGCTTTATTTCATTCAATGTATTGTGTCAAATACAATAAAGCATATACTTCACTAAGATGTGGTACTTCTGGACCAAATATTAATTTATCTTTACCCTCACGAAGATAAATGATTATTCTTAGTGTCTTCATCATTTGAGTATTCAACTCACAATCTTCAATCCATATGGTTCTTTTAATATCATAAACATTATGGATAATATTCGTGTTGGTAAATTGTTCGATCTGCAGCTCGAGACAATAATTCTCTCAACACTTTATAACCTTTCTTGACTTTTCAGGAGTCTCAATTTAATATCATCAACTCTTCAGGAGTTCTAATTTAATGTCATTGACTTTTGCAAGAGATTTTAGTATGTTGCAACAATATCATAATGATAGTACTCACTAAGGCAATTTATACCATCCATTGGTATTGAGTACATATTTTATGCTTTACCCTTCGGGGGCTTACTTCAAGCAATTTGAATCCTTCAGGGATTTTCTACACTTCATGACACATTTTCCTTTGGAATTTATACAGAGCAATTAGCTCCCATGTATACTTGAGGGATTTACTTATGGAGATATGATGTGGGCGACTCATAACCCTTTATATATAATTCTCCACTCGTTTACAAGAGTATCATTAGTAACCTTGTGTCATATCATGTAAGTGTATTTCACTATATTACAAATGCCCAATGTAACCTCCTTGGTTCAACATATTTTAGCTATTTGTATTGTATTCAAATATATATAGGTCCATTTTTCCTCGTTCTTACAAAATTGTAATGGAATTGCCTTTCTCCATTTTGGCCAATAATTTTCCTTTTGTCGACGAACAAAAGAACGTGACTCAATATTAACACAGATCATTGATGAATTTAGTAGCTATTTGTAAAAACCAAAATTACCATTGGTTATCATCAATTTGTGATCCCATATTCTCATGTGCATGCGCATGCATAAAAGTTTTCATTTCTTTGGATATCCATTGCCTCTTCAAGGGCATGACACTATCTCTTCCAGGATAGTCATAATTTAGAGAATGTGGATCATAACCTCCTCTTGAGCGTTATAGAGCTTGAATTTTAATCTCCATTTCTGGGGAGTTGAGTCATTGGAACCTATACGTCTATCATGCTCCATGCATGAGACATCAATATTCCCATGTCCGTGGATTGTCCTATCTGGGACATGTATCCATGCGGCAACTGTCATGCTTCTGCATGCACCAGTTATGCTTTGGGAATGTAATAGTTCAGTAGTGTCATATTCTTCCTCCTTCGGAAGACTGAATCTTTTTGAGTCTGAAGGTCTGCCACGCCTCAAGCGTGCAACAGATAAATCATTTACTGTCTCATTATTTTGTCCAACAGAGACATCAATTCTTGTAGACACATTTGCAGCAAGTATATATGATTTCATCACTTTCGTTGCATCATTCAATTATTCCTATTTCATTTTCTCATTGATTGCTTCGTGAATCAAAATAAGACAAATTCTCTTCGTTCTTCTGGAACGGTATTTTCTTATCATTCTTCTGGAATGATATTTTCTCATCGTTCTTCTGGAATGATGTTATTTTCTCCCCCTAAATGGCGGATAAATTGTCTTGTCAAAATAATTGTCCGCAAACCACGCGGTAAACATATCCCCAGTCAAGGATTCCAAATATTGAATGATAGATGGTGTTCAACATCAATACCTAATCTGCGATGATGCCTTATTTCAATACGTTGTAGCAGTCTTACATGCACATAGACAACACAACCAAAAATTCGTAAAAGTATAATGCTTGGCTGGTTCCCAAACACGAGTTATACTGAGAAGTATTGATGGTTGATAACATATCTCAACCGAATTAATAATGCATCATGTAAAGTTTACATGTCCCCATGTAGAAAACTGGCAATTTCTTTTCATGAGCAGAGCGTTGGTAATCAATTTCACCCACTTAATAAATGCTTCTGCTAAACCATTTTGAGTATGGACATGAGGAACTTCTGGTCCTTATTTAATAGTCTGTAGACTGTGACTCTTATGGCTTTTATTACAATTAAGTTGAGGCACTGCGACACTTCAAACTTACGGTACTCATCAAGGAATTTCATGTCCTGATCTTCAGGATCAAAGGACTTCATGCCCGATCCTTTTGCATGATGGAACTTCAGGTACAATCATTTTTATATGTTGAGGATCAAGAAACTACAGGTTCTGATCTGATCAAAGAACTTCAGGTCCTATATATACTCATTGTAACAAAAGATAAGTACAATAATTAAATTAAAGCAATAGGCGGTAATTCCAGCCATAATGAATAAATTGCATTTAAGTAAATGAGGCTTGTGACAATGGCTTTAATTCAGCACCATTTACATAAATCAAAACTTAAAGCAGTAGGCGGTAAAACCGTCCATGATAAATAAATTGCTTTAAAGTAAATATGACTTGTGAAAGGATTTTAAGCCAACACCATTCACATAAATAAAGCAATAATAGAAAAGGGTGATGATTAAGTTTCCATCATATTTTTTTTTTCTTTTTTTTTCATCATATTTTTTTTTCTTTGATTGGCAATCATTCAAACTTTTCCCCATTTTTATTATTATTCTTATCCTTACCAGATGGTGCCCATGTACCTCCAATAACCTTTGTCCCCATTTCCTTTTTATTTTATTTTATTATTTTCTCATTCACATGCTGCATCATTCCAAAAACTTTGCCTTTTGTTTTCTTTCACATGGTGCAACGTACCACTCCAAAAGACTTTTGGTTTTATTCCTCCTTTTTCTTTATTCTTTCACATGGTGCCTCACCATTCCATAATCCCCTTTGTTTATTATTTTTCTTCCTTCTTTGTCTCTGCCAATCTCGAACCCAGAGTCACACAAAACCAATTCAATTCAAATGGCTACTAGAGACTGGTGTTGTTCTTGCATGGCCCAGAGAACATGGCATCGCAAAGCAAGAACTTCTATACAGAAACATAGATGACAGTGGGGTTGACGGATGCACAAGAAAGGTAGGCCTGTGTGGAGTCAGTCATGCCATCACCATCTCAGACAACTGAGGATTCATGGAGGTCCTCGAGATCCATTGAGAACGACACGATCTGGGTTTCCAAGTCTAATGAGATTCTTCTGGATCTCTGGAAACCAGTTGTCAGGTACGAGTTTTCTTATCTCGTGACGACTTCAGGTCGTTGGAAATTTCAATTCGCACCGGAATTCGGTGGGGCGCTTCTGGCGCGGTGGGAGAAACGAAAAATGGACATACCTTTGCTTGTTTTGCTGCAACTTTGTTTGTCTGTAAGATCTCTCCATCTTTCTTGTCCACGAGAGAGATACAAGATTGCAAGTCTAGCAGGGATAAGGATCAGCACATCAACAAATAGAGTGATAAAAGAAAAAGTGATAAAAGGAAGGTTGATGGATTTTTTTTTTTTTTTTTGGGACAAGATGATCTTCCCTGTTTGTCGTGTCTGGCTTGCCGTCTCTACTCTGTGAGATTTTAGCTGACCGAGGTGAGAGGTAGATAATGCTTCACCGGATTTATGGTGTTGTGCTTTCCACTGACATGAGAGCTTTTTGTGCTGATAACGTGTTGTAAAATCGACTGTGGGTGCAGTGGAATAAATGAAACAAGACACAAAATTTACGAGGTTCCTCTACAGTCAGTGTGACTGGAGTACGTCTTAGGGGCAGCAGTTGTGCTTTCATTATAATTTAGAATAATAGGAGTACAAAGATAACTCTCTCTATTATCTCCTCTCATCTTCCTCTATTTTCTCTCTTCCTCTTCCTTCTCTCTCTTCCTCTCTCTTCCTTTTCTTTCCTTTCTCTCCCGTGAACCTCTCTCACTTCATCTCCTCTTCTTCCTTTATATAAACAAAAGAAAGCACTATTCACTTTACAAATTTTCCACAAATAAATAGTAAAAATACTGTGCATAAATAGTAACAAACTATTCATGTGGATCATCCACATAATATTTACAACATCACAAAATTAAATTTGTCCACAAATTTGATATGGCATTCGTGTCCCAGACAATGACGAGTGATGTGTGATTTCAAAATTCACATACTACGTGTTTTTGTGGTTGTTGGAGTTTTAAAAGTACTGAAATGATTGACGCACCATTCCAATTGCCACTACAAAGCCAGGGCGATCAACAGAAGAAATCTAAATTGTCGTTTTAGTCAACTAACCTTACAGTGGCACCTTGACCTTTCTAGCAATTTCTTTTTATTTTCTCAACCAACAAATAACAAGGTGTCAGGGCATGCAACGTGATTTTTTTTTTATTTTTTAATCAAATGGTAGCAGAGCGGCCTTATATTTTTTGGACAAGGATTGTATGCCCTCCTTGTTCTCGTGCCCTTCCATGTTCTCTTATTTTGTGTGGTCACGGTTAAGCCACGTCAATATTTTATATTTTTTTTATAAAGATAATAAGACAAAAATGAATAGTAATATAAAATATTGACATAACTTAACCATGACCACACAAACAAGAAGGCATGGGAGGGCACGGGAACAAGGAGGGCATACAATCTTTGTCCATATTTTTTATGTCTAAGAAAAATTGGGTCGGCCAAGCTGACTATATGCCAAATATCTCGAAAAAATTCGGGCCAATGAGCAAGTTGCTCTGCTCGGCCCAAATTTTAGCTCTTTAATTATTTTTATTTAAATATAAAAAATAGTAAAGTTGTTGAGAATTAAATACAAAACTTTTTGTAATAAAAAAAAATTAAGACTTTTTAATTTTATTAGTTCTCAATTACCATTCCAAAATAAGATATTTGTTTGGTTAATATAGCCATTATATATAAGTATTGAAAAACAAATATTTCAGATCAAGAACTTTTAACCCCATCAAAACAACAACACTTAATAAACAAAAGGCATGTACAAATGACACCAAATAAGTTTTTGGTCTTTGGAGTAATAATTTAATGAGGTCTAATAGCGTATTGGATGCGTTCATTTGCCAAAATGAGAAACAATTTCAGATAAAGAACTTTTGACCTCATAATTACAACACTCCAAAAACAAAAAACATGTACAAATGACACAAAATAAAACTTTGACTTTTTGAGTACTCATTTTATATGGGTCTAATGCATATTGGATGTTTTCAGTTGCCAAACACTCATTTTAAGGGTCTAATAGCATATTGGATTGTTCATTTTCCAAAATGAGAAACAATTTCGGATCCCAAACTTTTGAAACCATCAATCAAACATCACTTCAAAAACAAAAAAAAAACGTCTACAAATGACACCAAAATAAGCTTCTAGCCTTATGTGTACTTAAATTACAAATCATATTGAGTCGGGCTTAAGAATCGAACCTAAAATGCAAGGCCGAAGCCCTATCCATTTATAATCGGGTAGCCTAAAGGCCAACCCTACGACTGGGTCAAAAAATTAGGGCTGGGCTGGTTATCAAGCCTCATCTCTTTTTATAAGTCTATCGGATAGAGTCTTGGGTGTATGCTAATCTTGGTCGAGTTGAGATTCTATGTGCTGAAGTTTAAAGTGTTTTTATTGGGTTGCAATTTGCGTGGAATAATGAAATTGTTACCGAAAAAGAATAATGAAATTAAGAAGATTATGACGTAATCGAATTTTGCACTTGAAGTACAATAGATGTTAAATACAAAAGTGGATAATCACTCTTTGAAAAGTTAGTATTGATTTCTTGTGCTTTTATGCAGTAGTTATAGACTACGATTTTAAGAAAATTTGACAATAACATAAGAAGTTTATTTTTTTTATTTTTTTGTGGTTGTAGCATTCTATAAAGCATACTGAAAATGATTGAAGCACCATTCCAACTGTGCGGGCAATCTTTGGTAGCAGTCAACAGAAGAAAGCCAAAGGATAATCACCCTCTGAAAAGTTAATATTGACTTCTTGTGCTCTTATGCAGTAGTTATAGACTATTATGATTTTAAGAAAATTTGACAATAACATAAGAAGGTTTTTGGTTGTAGCATTCTAAAAAGCATACTGAAAATGGCCGAAGCACCATTCCAACTGTGCGGGCGATCTTTGGTAGCAGTCAACAGAAGAAAGCCAAATCTTATATATAAAGAGACACAAAAGGTGAATAGTGCTTTTGGTGTCATCGCCAAGCTTCAACAAAACATTTGGACAAAAATGCCCCAAGACAAAAAATTTCAAAGGCATCCCAAAATAATGCATCAAATAAGCCAGATGCATTTTCATCATTTTAACAATGCTTTTTTTAATAATTAATTTTTTGGTACAGTTTTTATTTTATTTTTTATAATTAGTACCTCACACTAGTTTAGCAATTATGTGATTCAATTTCTCTATTTTTAAACACGTTCAAAACATCTTAAAAAGCGTGTAATGTCGGTTATAAAAAAAATCTTTCGCACGCGGATAATAATGTGATTAAATAAGTTGTCAAATGATTGTTTTTTTTTTTTTAACAAACGATATTATCTAGACTAAGGGGGAGGGGATGGTCTTAGCCTCACAATGTGATAGTAATAATTTGATTCAATCAGTTGTTTATTAAATATCATTTTCTCTATTTTTAAACACGTTCAAAACATCTTAAGAGGCGTGTAATGCCGATTATAAAAAATGTCTTTCGCAAGCGGATAATAATGTGATTAAATTAATTATCAAATTATTGTTTTTTTTTTAAACAAACGATATTATCTACAGTAAGAAGGAGGGGGTGTGTTTAACCTCACAATAGGCTAGCAATAATGTGATTCAATCAATTGTTTATTAAATATTATTTTCTCTATTCTTAATGTAAATTCTATAGAGACCGAGTTTATTATGTGAATTCAGCTGCTTTAATTGGTTTATGAGTGGTTTCTTCTAGCATGATCTAAAATTATTCATTTATTTAAAATATTTGATTTTCCCTTTGTTTAATGTGATTCAATTTCTCTATTTTTAAATACGTTTAAAACATCTTAAGAGACGTGTAATGCCGGTTATAAAAAAATGCCTTTTGCACACGGATAATAATGTGATTAAATAAGCTGTTAAATGATTGTTTTTTTTTTAGGGAACTTTAACGAAAAGCACCCGGTACTGTTCACTTTAACGAAAAACCACATTTTAACACTAAAAAGTCAATCCTGGTACTATTCATTTTACCCTTTATTTTGTCCTTATCATTAAAACTCAAAGTTTTCAAACTTTTTTCATTAGTTTTCCTTTTTTTTTAACAAACGATATTATGACACTTGCTTGGGAAAGAAAATACTGCTTGATAAACTTTATATTTATTGACATCTTCTCACAACATAAATGATTGATTGAGCTTATCCTGATATTAAAAATATTTTATGAGCTCAACAGAATTGTACCAACTACCAAGCACCCCAAGAACAAACACCTTCTTAAAACCTTCCTAAATGTGTCTTAGAGCATCTTCAAGAAAAATTATTGTTAAACTAGATAGGAAACAATGCCAGAAAACTATTTTAGCTACTCAGTTTAATTTTTCATTTCTAACAACGCTTTATTTTAGCTACCCAGTTCAACTTATTAACAGTAATAGAATTTTTTTGGCTGTGAACAGGGTTTTTGTGGATGGGATTCGGGCTTGATCAAGCGCACTAGATTACGGTTGTCTATGTACGAACGGAAGCTAATTTTGTGACACATGGATTGGCTCGTTATAGTGTACAATGTCGTGAGTCATCGTTTTGGGTTGAAACCGGACCTCCATGGCTATCGCATAGTGTCATGGTTGAGTCCAGCGTTGGGGTTCATTTGTACTGTGCATGTATGGTCTGTTTTTTCCTTGGCAAAGGTTTTTCCCACTGGTTTACTCGGTCAAGGTTTTTTCCAAGACCTTTCTGATTTACATGCGGTTGATGTAATTGTTATGATGTTCAACGGCGAAGGCACTAACAAGGTTAGGGTGGACTTTAGCATAGGAAGAGTTTTAATTGTTTGGGGTTAAAAATACTTATAGTTTAGATTATTTTATTATTTTTAATTATTATAGCTCACATAATAAGTAAAAGTTCTGATAGTAAGACTACTTTTAGAAAAAGAAAGAGTTAAAAAAATATTAAATAAATTGTTTACTTTAGTGAAAGTTCTGAACCTGCTTCCTAGGTTTTCTAGGGAGTAGTCTATAGGTTTTAATATTTTATTATTTTTAAATCTCCTAGGGAGTAGTCACACGGTTTTAAAAACTAGGTTTTAGTATTTTATTATTTTAGGTTTTATTGGGAGTAGTCACACACGGTTCTGGGTTTTTAGGAGTAATTATTAACTTTTATTATTTTATTCATTTTAATGAGTACTCACACGTTTCTTAAGATTGTATTTTCGGCTTTTGAAGGCTATAACAGTAGCCGATTTTTTCACTTTTCATAAAGCTTTGGTGACATTTGTGTACAATTCATAGAGACTGAGCCTACAATTGTGAAGGTTTGTTGATTTTTCTCGTCAATAGGTAAGTTTCTGATTACTTTATTCTTAATTTTTGATGAGTTTATTTATTTATTGTTTGAATTTTAAGAGTTTGTACTTAAAAAATTCAGTTTCAAATTTAATATATATTTTTTTCTAAAAGATTTCTTAGAAATATAATTTATTATATAAACTTGTTTATTGTTTTTCAATTTGTTAGGTCAACGTCTGTTCAATAAAGAGGTTAAGAACTATTGATTCATTCTTTAGAAAAAAAGATTATGGTGATAAATTAGAGAGTGATATACCTTTTGCATCTAATGATATCGCACCAATATCAACTGAGCAGCCTCATGATCCTCACCAAACATCTAATATAATTTCTTACTTCAAATTATTGCTTTTAGGCTTATTATTGTGTAACTTCATGTAAGTAACAAAAAAATTTAACCATTTGATTTCGTAGTAATAATTTTAGTTTAACCCACCCAACAAATAATTCCTGGCTCCGACATTGATGATGTTGATGTTGAATGAATTATCCTTCTTCTCAAACAAAAATAAATAAAAAATAAAAAATAAAAAATTAACGCTCCATTTTAACAAGCTTTGAATATTTTATTGTTAACAATTTAAACTAAACCCACTCATTTTGTAAAACAACATTCTCTCTCTTCCTTTTCTCCTTGTTCTAAACTTGAGTTTTATTATTATTTTTTAATATTTTGCAAGTGAGTTGTTACACTCTAAATTTAAAGAGAGACTGCTCATTTTGCTATAGTAAAGACTCATTTACAGCAACTAATGGAGATGAGTTATCTTAATTTTATTTATATTTAACTCTTTAAAATAGAATTTTGGTTGTTTTACAGAAGGTTGATATGGGGGAGAGATAGGAAATCTTCGTCTATAGCTTGGAGCGAAGTGTGTAATTCGGAGGACGAAGGGGGTTTAGGTATTAGAAGAGTGGATCATTTCAATAATGCTTGTCTTGCTAATAATTGGAAAGTTTTAAAGGATAAGAATAATTGGTGGGTCCAAGTTGTGGAAAGGAAATACTTAAAAAAGTGTGATTTCCTAGGTTGCAAGATTAAGCAAAATCACTATGTGGCTTGGAAAGACATTTTAATTAATATACACAATATTCACATGAGAATGAGGTGGGTGGTGGGCCATTTAAGGATATCAATTTTTGGACCCATAGATGGGCTTTTTCCTTACCCATTGTTCCATCTTATTCCGGTAAGTCAAGGGCAAAATAGTAATCCGAAAATTAAAGTTAGTGATTTTATTGATAATAAGAGTTGGGACAGGGATAAACTCTTGCAAGTTCTGGATGTGGATACTGTGAGAAAAATTCATTTGGTGTCTATTCCCTTGCAAGATAAGGAGGATTACTTTATTTAGGACCACTCCTATTCTGATGAGCTTTCAATTAAGTTAGCCACTCGGATCCAGAGCAATAAAAACCAAGAAGTAAATTGGCAAAAGCTCCTTAAGAGGATGTGGAAGTTAATTATCCCACATACGGTAACAATTTTTGCTTGCCTTCTTATTCATTGTAAATTGAACACTAGGGTGAGGTTAAGTAAATATATTCAAAATATGGATAAATCGTGTCCTTTGTGTGGAAAGGATGATGAGACTCAAAATCATCTCTTTCTTAATTGTGAGTTTTCAAAAGATATGTGGAACCGTTCGCTGCTGAATCCTTGGTTGAATAATACCGTTCAGTTGAACGATATCTTGGATTGGTTGGAATCTATTAATAGTGTCGAGTGCAATAGTTTGAGTGAGCTTAATAAAGCTTTTTTGAAATTGTTGACAAATTTGAAATGATAGAAATAACAAAGTGTTTCGAAGTATATTCCTCATCCTTCCAGGAGCACTTGCAATTCCAGCTAGAGTTGGTTTATCCTATTTTGAGGCTAGTTTAATAAAATAAAATAATAAAAAAATAAAAAATAAAAAATAAAAAAACTCTAAGAGTGGCCAGTGTTACTGATAAATTATTTGTTGGCGTCCTCCCTCTCATGGCTTTTTAAAATTAAAATTTGACAGATCGGTTTGTTAAGAGAAAGCTGCAACTACGTTTGTTCTTAGGGATGAGGATGGTCAACCTATTGGGCCGGTGATTTGGATCTTGATAGTGTCACTATTTCGGTTACAGAGGCTTCTGTGTTAAAAGAGGGTCGTTTGTTTGCCAGGCACAAATAGGAATGACAATGGTTCGGTTTGGAGACGGAAATGTTATCTTCATCCCCATTACCACGAAAATTAACGATATCTATAGCAGCAAATGAACCATCATTTATTATCCATAATCATACCCACCAGGTAACGGATTTCTCATCGGTTAATAGTTATATCCATCTTCGTCAATACAAAAAATATATTCGTTCAATTGACGCATTATAATTTAGTAAAAATTAATTTCGTCATTAAATATTTGATGTATAAAATGATTGAATGGATGGATCTTGTGGAGTATAAAAAATAAAGCTAAACATTGATGATGTTGGCTGATCTTTGATATCTTTCATAAGTACCATAGAATTCTGATTGATTTTGATTATATCAAAACTTTTGAACTTTCCCACAAAATGCAACTCACACAATGCAACTTTGTATTCTCAAGGTAATAGAATCGGTGAAAAATGAATATATATATATATATATATATATATGTGTGTGTGTGTGTGTGTGCGTGTGTGTGTGTGAATATATATTTATATATATATATATATATGTGTGTGTGTGTGTGTGTGTGTGAATATATATTTATATATTATATATATATATATATATATGTCAAACGATATATTTGTTAGATTAAGGAGCTGACGGAGTTCGCACCCACGTCGTGGTGCAAAG
Organism: Malus fusca; assembly: GCA_035220775.1. Lineage (NCBI taxonomy): Eukaryota > Viridiplantae > Streptophyta > Magnoliopsida > Rosales > Rosaceae > Malus > Malus fusca. The sequence continues at coordinate 31,232,083 of CM069069.1, forward strand.
GCAACACTCCTTCCCACCACTGTGGTAGACCACTTGCTTATATTATATTATATTATACATTATTCGGTTCAGATTGGGGACCCTTATAACTATATCTAAAACCATAACCGAATAATATTAACGGTTTTTTTTTTCCATATCCATAATATACTCGAATTTTCATACCCCAAATCCAATCCATCTTGGCGGTTATCCAAAGTTTTCGGATTTAACGGTTAGAATTGTCATCTCTAGGCGCAAAGAGGTGGAGAAGCTAGAGGTGGAAGGGGATTTTGTATTGATATTTTAGTTGGTGCAGGGGCCTGTGGAAGCCCCCCTCCCCCTAACATGGCATCTCTCACTGATTATTAAAGATTATTAAACGACTAGCGTCGGCCTTTCAGATAATTTGCTGGCATCATATTTTTAGGGAGGCAAACTTTGTTGCGAACAAGTTAGCTCATGTGGGCCTTACAGTGGCCAATCCTCATTTTTGGAATGATTGTTTACTGGCCTCGACCATTGAAACTTTTATTTTATTTTATTTTTTTGAACAAAAAATAAATAAATAAAGCGTAGTGCAATCTTGCTCCAATGGAAGCTCAAAATTTTGTGTCACGCCCCGAACTCGGGTTGACAGAAAAATGAACCCTGCGCCCGCTGCTTGAATAAAAATAAAAATAAATAGCAGAAAGAAAAGAAGAAAGGGGTGAAAAGAAACTGTGCATTGTGGGCTTGCCTGAGACCTAGTACCTACTAAGAGTTTAGCTCAACTACACAAAAGATCATTTCCATTACCCCCTTCATAATTCATTTCTCAACACCAGAAGTTCCAACCACATATCACAAATACTTTCATTTCATCATTCCCATATACCACAATATATTGTCAACCAAGAGTAATTCCATAGTCAATAACAAACAGACATCCAACGAAACAATGACGTATATGTTTTATCATATGTAATACCAACAGATCACAAATCACAAATACTTTGGAAAATAGGTGCATACGTATAGCTCACTCTAATACCAATACATCAACGAAACACTTTTAACTTTTCTAGTTGTGTAAAAGCTTTATCATATGTAATCTGAATAATCATTCCCAACTCTAAAACGTATATGTTTTATTTCATAAATATAGCTGAAAACATATGTAGTAGACATAGGACCAGGAGTGTCTCCGGATCTTTCCCTAGGGATCCTAGGGATCCCGCAATCTTGTCCGTTCATTTTATATCGTGCGGTCAGTTTTCGTTAGGTACTATTCATATTTGAATTTTAAAATTTAAATTTTAAATGATTTCTGACCGCACGATATACGATGAACGGACAAGATTGCGGGATCCCTATGATCCCTAGGGAAATGCTCAGGAGACACTCCTGGTCCGTAGACATATATGTTTGGAAGTTGTGAAAATTGTTGGAAAATTAGTTATTATTTTATTATTGTTTATGGTTTTCTTGTGGGCCAAGGATATTATAGTTTCTTGCCCGTCAAGGATTAGGGTTGTGCTTTAGTTTTCACTATATATAGGAGTGATTGTATTAGTTTATTTAATCAATTCATTCACAATGTAGTCTTTTAGGGTTTTGTAGCCGTTTCGGCATTCTCAGTTAGTTTAATAATATTCTTATTATTTTGTTAGTCTCGTTCGTTCTGCACTCTGATATTCAACTTGGTATCAGAGCAGGTTTGATCCTTTGGGATTTAATCTGCTCTTGATTCGTATCAGTTTGTTTGTTCGTCTTGTTCGTTGTTTAGATTGTCGTTGGTTTAGTTTTGAAAAAAAAAAAATGTTTGCTCGGAAGTTGCACCACTCCCATCTTTGCAACTTTCATCGAAGCCCTTCTCGCACCAGACCCGACCCTACCACCACCATCTGCCTGCAACCACCCTGCACCTGAACCGTACCCGTTGTTGCACCTGCACCCAGATCCTTTGCCGTTGTCTCACAGCCGCCAAACCATCCAGTCACCCACCTCTGCATCTTCGCATCCAGGCCTGCCTGGACCACTCCTGCAGCAGTACAAGATCCGCTTCATCTGCACCAGTTCGACTCGCCCTACCTCGCCTGCATGACTCACTGCCGCTGCACCCAGAACCTGTCTCTAGCCTGATCCTCCAGAATTTGTTGATTGCTGGAATGGATTGTTCGTTTGTTCACTTGAATCGCTTGCCTTGTCGTGTCCGCTTAACGGAGATTGCCTTGTCGTGTCCGCCTAATGGAGCTTGCCTTGTCGTGTCCACCTAACTGAGCTTGTCTTGTCTTGTCCGCCTAACGGAGCTTGCATCCGCATCTGCTTGTTGGCAAACTCATGACGTGTACCGCGATGAGTTTGACGAGGGTGTTGGAAAATTAGTTATTATTTTATTATTGTTTATGGTTTTCTTGTGGGCCAAGGATATTAGAGTTTCTTGCCCGTCAATGATTAGGGTTTTGCTTTAGTTTTCACTATATATAGGAGTGATTGTATTAGTTTATTTAATCAATTCATTCACAATGTAGTCTCTTAGGGTTTTGTAGCCGTTTCGGCATTCTCAATTAGTTTAATAATATTCTTATTATTTTGTTAGTTTCGTTCGTTATGCACTCTAACATTCAATTAAAACTGGTTTGGTTAATTAGTTCAAGCATATACATATATGTATTACAACAAAATGACAAACTGATAACATATATATATATATATAGACACACACATACACACACGCATAACCTTTTGTAGATCAGCTTTTATAGCAGAGCAGCCAAACCAAATTGATAAACCGAGGACACACATATAGCTGTTTGCACAACAACTTTTATAATTAAACATGCAGTAGAAATTATATATAGACACACACATACACACACGCATAACCTTTTGTACATCAGCTTTTATAGCAGAGCAGCCAAACCAAATTGATAAACCGAGGACACACATATAGCTGTTTGCACAACAACTTTTATAATTAAACATGCAGTAGAAAAGGATACCCAAATAAGCATATCAACATTTATACTTGATTAAACCTTAAATTACTTTCAGTGTAAGCCTCTATATCACTATAACTCTCAATAACAACCTCAAAAGAAATAACCATGAAAGGTGTTGGAGTTTTTTTAGTAGAAATATCATTCTAGCTCGTTGTTCTACATTGATCACTCCTAAAATGTTCCCTCACTTTATAAGACGTTGTCCTTGTTACAAAGTGATAGGAGTGATAGACCATGAAGAGCAAACTTGAGCTCAACCTTGGGTTTGAGTTTTAAGGTGTGATAATTAATTAATAATTAATATAGAATTAATTATCAAAAGATGGGCATTGGGACTCTGGCTCCAATAATTAAATTCAATAATTAAACTTTTAGTTTATTAAATTACTTTCGGATTTAATTAATTTTTTTCTTTTTCAACAGACTCATCTTTTCAGATGAAGTCTAAGAGCGTTTGAGAACGTATGAATAAGTCTAAGAAAAAGATGGAGCAACACACCCTTGCTTTGAATGGTGTAAACTTGCAAGTGCACAAGATAGTCATAATATAGCGTTTTGCAAGTCCAAGGATCGTTCCCACGAGGATTATAATTCAATCTCCAATTTGATAAACTAAACCAAATCTAATTATATTAAAGACACACAAACCCAAAAATATAAACCCAAACAATGAACTAGACTCGATCTTAATTAATAATTCAATCAAAGATGTGAAGAGTTTGTTGTGATGATTTTATAAACGAACAAAAACAGAACCTTAAATAAAAACTAAAATTAAAGAAAAGGAAACGTTGTGTTTTAAAGCAAGTGATGAAAGTCTAGGGATTCGGAATCAACCACAAGCAATCTAGTTTAGGTTTTAATACATTCAATGGATCTTTCGATTCTTTAGATGATAATTCCCGTATCTAAGTTCTTGTCAGGCACATTAGGCCATAGTTTTCCTTAAGTGAATGATTCTCTCCTAGTTCAGGCAGAGGTCTTATATCCTAACATGCAGTCTATCCTGGTTAAGGCATAAATTTAACAAGTAGGACTCTTTACGCTCTAGAAAACAAGGGAACCAAGCAAACCGGTCTTATATCCTAACATGCAGTCTATCCTGGTTAAGGCATAAATTTAACAAGTAGGACTCTTTACGCTCTAGAAAACAAGGGAACCAAGCAAACCATTATTCTTTGTCAAGCAATAATGTAATTTACCACACTTAACCAGAAGAAGCTAATTGAATTATATTGCTAGTTTAGCCTCAAATTCATCTTCCAATCTTACTAGATGCAGTCCTAAGGTGATCAGTCAAAGAACTCAAACAAAAAGTAACAATTCATCTTCCAATCTTACCAGATTCAGTCCTTTTAGCAATAGTTCTTTAAGAAAAGCTATCTCTCGTCTAGTATAAAAGTTCTGCTATCTCCCTTAGTTGTGTAGTATCGATTCCCTTGTGTAAACTTATTTACCATCCATCATTTTTTAGCATATAAACCCTGTATATTCAAAGAGAAGTGACTGCAAGAAGTTCAACCTTGCCAGACAAGGTGAAATCATGCTTGAAGTTTTTTGTTTGTTTGCTAAATTAGTAGATCTATTGCTTAATGCATTCTCCAGCAGGTATTCAAGTTATTTCCACCTGGTTTTCTATTTTAAGAGTTCTCTTTACATCTGGATCTGGTTAGCTTGATGAATATGTTTTCATTAAATGTAATCTAGAACCAAACTAGTAATTTAAGGGGCTCCGGACTCCCTTCATTTGAACATACGAGATTATGAACTAAAAGTCTTTGTTTACAAGGCAAGAAAAAGAACTTAATAACCCATCCACGATAATCCTCTAATAACAAGAAGTTTAAAGTAACTTGGGGCGCAAGTAATCAACTTAAAACACATTTGTTCTACATCTGCTATACTGAGATAGCAGTGGCACGCATAGCACTTAGTTAGTTTTGATTACGAGCCTCAAGGCCTACACCTAAGGCCCCATAAAGGCACATTTCAAAACTAACTTTGTTCTCTTCTTGTAGCACATCAACAAGTAAGAGCCCGACTACACATCCAAAGTGCCAATCCCTTGGGGAGCTGTGTTGAGTACTGAGGAACCTTCTCCAGAGAAATCTTTGCCCGAACAGCCCCCTTATTTTCTTATTTTCAAGTCGAATGGTTAAGAAAATAATTTCTTCATCCTTCTTTTTAGCAAAAGAAAATGAAAATGGGTGAACCATAATCAGGAAGAGGCCAACGATGCTTTATTCGAAGCCGAGATCTTTTTATATCAAAATTTTCACTTTGAGTTTTTCCAAGGTCGAATAAAAGATCATCTCCAAATATATTTGGCTTGACGAAAGATTTTTTATCATCGGCCGCCGAATGTGTTGACCAATTATTATGCCCCTCAGGCATAATTACTTCGTCAGTTTCGGCTTTTAACTCAAATAACTTAGCCAAACAGGATTGCTCCATATCGGTTTTATCGCGAATAACCATATCGACTGTTATGGTTTCGGCGTCTAATATCACGTCTCCAATTACCATATCAATTGATGTGGCTTTTTCATTTGAAATTGTGTATCAGCCTTGTTCGTCATTGGAACACTCTTTTGAGGAATCATTTTCCAAGTCAAATTTTGTATTTGGCTCAGAAACTTGAACTTTTTCTTTTAGGCCTACCAAACTTTCAGTAATTAGCGGCCTAGGTTTTTCTTCAGGCCGCCTTGACAATTTTCTTGGGCCGAAGTTTGACTTTGGCCGCGGCAGCTAATAGCTCTCAGGCCTCTTGCCTTTCTTTTTCAAAAATTCTACTCGCATAAAAAAAATTTCTATAGCACTCCTCAAGGAGTTTACTTGCTCCTCGAGGTTTTTTTTTTAATAGGCGATAAATCTCGTCCAATAGGGCCTATCGAGATCTTGATATATCATATGAACTTCGTAGCTTTAGCACTGGGTCCCACTCAGCATGCCAAAATGTTGACCCTAAAAACTACCTAGCCTACGTGGTGCATGGTTGAATGCGAGACGTGCCAACTCGTTGGCTAAGTTTGGTCTGGAAGTAAAATATATTGATGTGGCGTTGAGCGCGCTGTTGACTTCTTGATCTCGCGACTGCGGCCGAGGAAGAAACACATATCGACCTTTGGGTTCTAGAGCTTGAAAATAATTATGCTAGTTATGTGAAGTTCAATATCAAATTCGGCTTTCAATGTGCCAAATGTAGTAACCTGGTAACATCTCACTTCGCCGAGAAGGCTGATGGGATGACCTCTTCCAACAAAGACTCGAAAATCCTTACTGACTTAGACTTGGATAAATAACCAATCGGTCTAAGCAATGTTGTCTATCCAAACTGAATGTGCTCCTTGATTGGCTGATTCTACGACTCCAGTACTGTTTATCCAAACTAAAGATGTTGTCGGTTGCCTCCACAGTGTTGTCTATCCAAACTGAAGATGTGTTGGTGGAGAAAAAGAAAATAAAAATCTCAAAGTGTTTGTGAGGTTTGCGCAAAACAATTGTGTGTTGAATTGGAGGGGGTTGAAATGTTGCATGCGGCTCTGTATTTATAATGGTTGTATTTTACTTAGCACAGCCTGATAGGTTTGTAGAGTCCAACTGAAAATCAAACTCCCTCCACGCGCTAACATGCGGCATCACCACCATATTTTGACTCTTGATAAGCCAATCCCTTTTGCTATAATTATCACAACTTGAATTGGTACTAGTCAGGCAACATGTGTTATTTTTCTTATTTTTCTTATTTTTCTTATTTTTCTTATTTTTCTTATTTTTCTTATTTTTCTTATTTTTCTTATTTTTCTTATTTTTCTTATTTTTCTTATTTTTCTTATTTTTCTCTACAATTGAGGGAAATGCGGAGAGAGAGAAAGCCGTTCGGCTCTGGGCTTGATGCTAGGGAGAGAAGTGGCTGAGGGTTTTCACAAAAAAAAAAAAAAAAAAAAAAAAAAAATCTGAAATGAAAACGAGCAGCTGCTACCAGATACGGTTTATATAGTGAGTTCCTAGGGTTATTGACACGTGAGAACTACACGTGTGATTCCGTGTATGTAAGAGTGGTCTAGCGCCTTTCGTCAGCCAGCAGGTCTTGGGAACGAATCCTGCATCCAGCACCCTTTTACTTCTTTTTGCTGATTTTCCCAGCCTTGTGGTCCCAGGCTCCAGCGCCTCTTTTCACTCCAGGTCGCGAGTTAGCTTCATTATTTTTATATTTATTTTAGCTTCTTTTATTTTTATTTTTATTTTTATTTTTATTTTTATTTTAGCTTCTTTGTCCAGTTATAGTAGTTTCATTATTTCATTTTCTTTTTGTTGTTTTTTATTTTATTTTAATTTCTTTTCCACACCGTGGGGACAATGTGTGATTTAAGTTTGGTGGTGGGAAAGTAAAATTTTAGGTTTTAAAATTTTCAATCAAGTTTAAAAATTTTCATTCTTTTTAAGTTAATGTCCATAAATTATTTTAAACGTTAGAACAAATGGACATAGTGAAGGTTAATCCCACAGTAGAGTTCTTTTCTATTTATCGTTGCTTAGACACTAATTCATGAGTTATACTTTGAAAATTTGCACATTCACATCAACATGGTTTGTGGGGAGTGAAATTGAAGCACTTACTTTTCGTCTAAGTTAATTTTTTATTTTCGTTCTAAATAAATTGAAGTTTAGTTATTATTACAAATAAGTAATAATTGTTTCACCTGAGACTTTGCTTAGTAACTGGCCAGTCCTGCTTGATCAGCAATGATTCTCGCGTCAAATGGAAGAGTTTTGGCATGGGGCAGGGTGGTTAGTTGGTTTTGTAGCCTTTTCAGCTTGAGTTAGTAAGTCCTTAGGGGTGTTCTACACCTAGTGCCCTAAAGCCTTGTGGTTTGGGAGTCATTGATCTAAAATTTGTTACATGGGTTGGATCGAAAGTTTAATTGACATTGCACGACCACTACTATTACTAAAAGAAAAAAAATATGAAAAAAAAAAGTCAAAAAGAAGAAAGAAAAAAAAAATAGTTATGTTTAAAGTTAGTATGTATGAAGTATTAAATAAAAATGATGAGTTGTAAAGGTTTTAGCTGAGTCTCTTTAACTTTGTTGGTTCACTTTACACAAAACGAAGTTCATGAACTCTTTTCTAATTGATTCTAAATAGCTTAGACTCTATGGTGTGATTAGTTGGAACTTTTGAAAATATGTTCTGATTTTTAACGTTTTCTCTGGCTTACGACTTGAAGATGAAAATTTTGTCTTGGTTGAGTTTTAATAAAGTTTTTAAGTTTGTTAGTTTTTGTTTTTGAGTTATGTTTTGCTTGAGGACAAGCAACAAGCAAAAAGCTAAGTTTGGGGGTATTTTGATGAGTCGATATTATACTATATATTTTACCTTATTCTTAGGTATAATTTGTTGGTTATTTTGGTAGAAATTTGATACTTTGAATTTTATTTCCAATGTAGGACATTCGGCTTCCTCTGGAGCAAAAAGGGGCCAAACAGACGAATTTTTGAGTGATTCCAATTGGAGGATGTTCGTGAGTCTCTCAACTTGTTTGTATCAAAGTTTTAGAATTTTCTACGGACCATATAATTCATGGCGATGAAATAAAGGAGCAGCGTGCAGTGTTGTCAAAGTGACGTTTTGGGCTTATTTGGGCTTTTTGGCATCCAAGATGATGTCTTTTGGGTTCGAGACCTTCTGCACTTATGTTCGGGACATTTCAAGCTTTAATTCAAGTCATTTTGGGCATGTTTTGAAGCCCTAAAGATCCAGAAACGTGGTTGATTTGTGGCTGGGCAGATTTCCCATATTGATTAAGATTATGTTTCCTAGTTTATCTTAACTTATTATGTTTCCTAGTTTAGAAGACATTTTCTAGTAAGGATTTTAATTGTGTGGTAGTATAAATAAGGTTTTTTAGCCTTTAGGATTTTTGGAGAAGGAGGAGAGAATGCATTGCTTTAAGAAAGAAGAACGAACACACTAATTTGGAGAATTGTTTTTGACAATTCAAGTTTATTTTCAAGGTGTTGACATTTTCTAGTAAGGATTTTAATTGTGTGGTAGTATAAATAAGGTTTTTTAGCCTTTAGGATTTTTGGAGAAGGAGGAGATAACGCATTGCTTTAAGAGAGAAGAACGAACACACTAATTGGAGAATTGTTTTTGACAATTCAAGTTTATTTTCAAGGTGTTTTCTATCCATGTTTTTAATAATATTTTGTTTTATAATTGTTAGTAACTAATTCTCTTTTGCTAAGGCGAGGCCAGGAGGCTTAGCAAGAATAAGTAGTTTCTTTTCAATTTACTTATGATATTATGCATGCATGTTTTGAGTTATTAATCACCGTGTTTATACTATTTAAGAGTTTTAGTGATTGGGCACTATTAGGATGTTTAGAAAAATAATTTGATGCAATTTTGGCTATGGGTTGTACCTGGAATTGACTAAGGCTTCTTGTGGTTAATGTGTAACTTCTTAGGATGGACGACACGTTTTAAGGGTTATATGGTTTTTCAAAAGATTTTCACATAACTTATGTTCACATTTGATCTTGATACCACGAACGGATTGCATATTAGATATATGTTCTATGTTGGAGGTTCCAAGTAGGACATACTTTAGGAAAACCTAACCTTCAAAATATGCATGGGTAATTCATAAGTAATTGGAAGAACTACGTAGGATTGTTAAGGTGACGGTGGAACCCTAGTGCTTAAATAGATTTTCAAAACTATTTTCTTTTGTTTTCTTTACTTTGCCAATTTATTTAATTGTTTTTAATATTTTAGGTCATTAAATCAACCTTTTTCAAACTTTGTTTTCAAATAATAAATTAAGATTTAGTTTTAACATAAATTATTCATTCAATCTCTGTGGAAAACAACCTTACTTGAGCTGACTATACTACAATTACCTTGTACTCTTGCAAGTATTTGAAGTGTTTGTATCCCTATATGGCAGGTGGTAAAAATGTTATCACTAACCAAAGTCTAAACGTCATAGGCAAACAATCAAATAAAATTGAAAATAATTAATAGCTAGAGAAAAATGTCTGGTAAAATGAAAAAATAAACTACACTGAAGAAAAAATTGATAAAATGTTACGAGAATTAAAATGGAACCAAAAGCTATTTCTGTAGTAAGACACCAAGGAACAGCATCAGCAACAACCTCAGTAGATCAGAGTCAGATAACTGCCGTGACCTCTTGCTTTGGAGATTTTGTAATGGTCATTTTCATTAAAATAATATAATACAAAAACATTGGAGCCGAGCTTTTTCTTCTCTCTTCTTAGTACATAGCCAATTCATTGCTGCTTGCAGGTTCAGAAAAGGAATTGAGAATCGGATCTTATCATTGGTATCATCCTTCTCGTTTCTAGTTTCCCTCTTGTATGCCCTGCCACACAACCAATTCCCGTGTTTCCGCCATGGATGGTCGCATCTCTACACTTGAATCCTCAATGGAGGCTCTACCCCAATTTATTCGGTTGTCGATTGTTTTGGCGATGTCCTCTCTTTCCACCTCCATGGCCACCAAATTGGCAGTTTTCTTTGAGCAGTTCTGTCGGGAGCTTTCATTTGGTGGTGGGGGACCTTCTTCCTCAGATCCGGCAGCTTCGACCTCAGAACTGGTCACTCCTCCACCGATCCTCACTGATGATACTAATTTTCACAGCATTGAAACCCCCGAATACCCTCCCTTGAGAATTATGATGGTGGTGGACTTACTCCCCGTCCCTAATGACAACATTGTCTAGATTTTTCCTGCTTTTCAGAAGGTTGTCACCGTCTCTTCTCACCTTGACAATAAAGCTATATGATGGCTTCGTTGGCGGGATTGCCTCCGTGCCACTCCTACTTGAGGCGAGTTTACACGGGCCTTCTACCAAGAATTTGGACCTTCATAATTTGAGGATAGCATTGAAGCCTTGTTTAAGCTGTGGCAAATGGAGTAGGATTCTCTTCCCTCATAATCTCTCTCCCCTTCCCTTCCCTCCTATTTGAACGATAACAGTTAAGCCACGTCAATATCTTAGATTAATTTTTTTTATAGAGATAATAAGACAAAAACCAATGTGTGAGAGGAGGGGAGGGAAGAGGATGATAATAGGAAGGGAGAAAATCTTACTCCGTGGCAAATAGGTACACTTAGAGCATCTCCACCAAATGGTGGTGGAGAGCAATAGCAATTGGAAGGCAAAGGCGATAAAATTATTCTTACCCTTTGCTCTAAACAATAATTTTTTTTGTGCAAGTCCATTAGTGAGGAGGAAAAAAAGACAAAGACAAAAGAGATTACTATTCACAAATATATTTTTTTAATATTTTAATGTTTTCTTCGTCATATCCCCATATATCATTGTTGCCGTAGATTTTTTAGTCTTTTTAAACTTTTAATTTGCCGTAGATTTTTGAGTACTTTTAAACATTTAATTTGCAAGTTTTTCAATTTTTAAAATTTTTATGATTTTTTTTAAATATTTAGAGTTGGATTAATCATAGTCATTGAATTGAAATTCTTGTTGAAATCAAAGGTTCACAAAGAGCCACGTGGGGGAAAGTGGGAGAGCTGGTGAACAACTCATGGGTTGCAACAAATATGGGCTTCACATGGGCCCCTGTTTGCTGGGCTTAATGTAGGGCACAAGCCCTTGTAATTGTTGAAGGGGCATTTGTGGACTGTTGGCAGACTTTTTTAGGGGTGAAGGGCAACTCAACTCAATTGTCCTAGCAATTGGGTGACTGGTGGAGATGCTCTTAAAAAAATATATATTGGAATTTCATAAACTTTCTAATAGATCTACTTATGTTGGCCCAATTTTGTTGAAGAGTTGCTTCTTGAGAAGATTGAAACGTGAATTAAAATATGATGTAAAATTGTTCAGACCTTTTTCTGTTAATGATGCTAATGCTATTGATGTACAAATCGATGCTAAGCTTAATGATCTTAAACCCATTGCCTCCGGTTCAGTGTCAGTACCTAAGTCACAACCACTTATATTGCTCTATTTGCGTGTTTCAAAGCCTAAACATGTTGCTTACCTTCGAAGAAACTAACCCCTGAAGAGATGCAACGCAAGAAATATAGGGGAGAAATAGGCCAGAGGTCACAAATGTCCCCCACATAATTGCTAATGTTAGATGTGATAGACATGGACAGTGTAGAAGAGGTGATTGAAGGGGATGAAATGCCACCGGAATTGAGTGAATGTGCCTTCTATGGTACTCTTGCTAAATAGACTCTGCAAACTATGAAGGTTTATGGGTTTGTTAAGAATCAACATGTGAGAATTTTGCTTGATTTCGGTAGCACTCATAATTTTGTGGATTCTAGAATAGTGAAGAAGTTGTGTTTTGTCTCTAGGGTTATGATATAGTCTTGGGAGTTGAATGGTTATCCACTGTCAGTCCTATCTTATGGGATTTTTAATTACGGACCATGGAGTTTACTAAGGATTCTCAAACATACAAACTAATTCATAGTGCCATCAAAACGCCACCATTGGTACAAGAGATGACACTCCAACAGCTTGACAAGGAGTTCTATGATTCAAACTTAGGCATGCTTTTGTATTCTATGCACTCAGGGAAACTTGAAGCTTCTGATCTCACTACTAAACAGCTTGGAGAATGGCAGGAAGTCTTGGGGGAATTTGAAGAAATATTTGTGATTCCATCTGAACTTCCACCTCCTAGAGAACATGACCACAAGATTTCACTGATGCCTGGAGCTAAGCCACCTATATCAAACCCTACCACTATGGTCAATTGCAGAAAACTGAGATTGAGAAGGCAGTTCAAGAATTGTTGCAAGCTGGTTTTATTACGCCAAGCCATAGCCATTCTCCTTCCCAATTCATTGCTGCTTCCAGGTTGACGTAGGGAATTGAAAATCGATCTTATCACTCTCTCGCTCAAAATCATCTTCTCCGGCTTCCCCTGCTTGGTTCCCCAGAAAGACAAGTAAAACAACGAAGCAAGATCTTGTGACGACTCTAATCACCGATGCGGCACTCTCTCGTGTTGCGACAGGTCGTGGGTAAAGCGATTCCAAGGTTAGGATTTCGATCTTGGCCTTTTAACATACCAATTCAATTCGAGTTCAGGGTAAAAGTTTGGAATTAAATTGGTAGGGCTAGTATTAATTAGGACTTTCTTTCAATTTGTTGTTGCTAATAGTTTGAATTTCGTGGAAGAATTGTGTGTTGTCAAAGCACTGTGGTCGAAGATAGGTTGCCCGGCTGAAACGAATCCTTCTCAGAGATGGTATACAATTTTAGCTACTTTAAAGAAGTGGGAAAGCCGGCTAAACCTCATAATAGATTAGGAATAATATTGTTTAATTCATCATCGATGAGAATGATATCTAAGACCTCTCCAACCTGTTTTTTTCCTTTCCTACAAATATTTTGTAATGTTTTATTGCGATCACTGGAATTGGGAAACTGATCAACATTGATGGCTCTGCTAGTCTTTAGACCTTTAAAGGATATGGGTGTAAGTTATCATTTTGTTTTGGGAAATCAAGATTGATGGGCTGCTAGTCTTTTGACTTTTAAAGGATATGGGTGTAAGTTATCATTTTGGTTACCAGGACAAGGCTCCCATGTTGGGAAAACAGTTCCTTTTTCTGTCTATACAACCTTTACAGGATATTTTGTTAAAATATCCTACATTAACTGTGTATTTGAGAAGTGGATCTCCTTGACCCCATACGATGATGGTGGGTTTCTTGGTCGTGCGTGTATGATGAGTCCTTTTGGTTCCACGTGGTTGTTGATGTGTAGATCTTCTACCTGTGACTCACTAATTAGGTCCCATATGAGGGGGCGTGCTGAAATATCCCACATCGACCATATCTCTGAGAAAAAAAGAGTTAAAATATCATAATCCCACTTCAACTAATACCGAATCATTTTGTGATAAAATTCCACATCTTACAGATTGTGCTGATGGTATTACCAAGTCGGGACAATATCAGTGTTATAAGAAATAAGCCTATGACCAGTCCCTAATTCGACACATTTTACCAACGGTGGAAGGATCTTACGCTGTAACTTGTTCACAAAAGATGGAAGAATTCCATGCCTGTCAACCTCTTTTAGATATTGTTTGAAATGTGGTAGGCAAAGGACCATCCAAATTGCTTGTCTCGTCAACATATAGATGAGTTGCGCCTTGAATGGGAAAGAAGTATTATGCAGACCAAGTAACGCTAAGAAAAGCACTTACTTCGGATCCCCCTTCTCTTGCTCGGGATCCGCCCCGTCGGAGTACTCCAAATCTTAAGCTGAGGGTTGAATTTTAAACTCGTTTTTCTTTGCTTGTCAAATCAAAATGTTATCTTCTCTTATGATCGTTCAATGTTTGAAATCACCAACCAGTAGGGAAATATTTGCCATCCACCGGATTAGGTTTGCTACTTTCTCTCTTTACGACTAATGTATTATTATAATACAAATTTATGATTGTTGTTGAAAATAGATCTCACATTTTGATGGAAAGAGATTTTACATTTGCTACTATTTTTCATATCGCCACTTGGTTTTACGGTGGAATTTCAACTTTCTTTATGGTATTAGAACATATTGTCCAACGTGTGAAGCCCAACATCCACACGTGTTCTACATCACCTGATTTGTGTTGTTCACGTGTTAGGCTTGAAAATTCGTCACACGTGAAATGGTGTGTTGAGAATGTATCACACATTGATAGGAAGATAGATCTTGCACGGACTTATAAGTACGTTAGGCTACTCCCCATATTATCAATTAGTTTTATGGTAAAACCTCAACTTTCTTTAATAACAATTGTTTATCTTCTTGACCATTATTTCAAGATCATCTTTACAAAAATTTAATCATATTCGAGATGATTATTTATTTATATGCCTCAAACAAGTAAAGAGCCCTCGTACCAAGCAACATTTCATGATAAATTGTCCACATTTTTTGCTACATACTAGAAAGTTTTGCCCGCACGTTGCTACGGGATTAGAAATTGTGTGAAAAATTATGTTTCAAAGGTATAAACACATCAACTTATATCACATCTAATTAAATTATTGCAACAACATATTAATGTACTTAATATGGAAATTCATAAACTATTTGACAATATGAAATTGAGCAATCTCTAAACATGAGAAATGGATATTAGAAAGTATAAATCCTACCTCATAAATATTAACACAATTAACAAATTCTCAGTACATGATCACAAAAAGGTATAGAAAAGTAATTCAATTTCTAAATTTCAAATATGGTAAAGATAAAAAAAGGGTCCAAAGTTCTCAGTTCTCACCATAACGAAAATTATGATATCGTTTTAACATGAACTTGGATTGATTTCGGTTACTACCATTTATAAAGCTAGTGACATGTTGTCCAAAATTAAAGTAAACTCGTATAGTATTTGCATAGGCAAGAATTAAGAAGACATACATACAAGTATGAAAAATGTGAAAAAATATATAAACACTTGTGATTCATCATTATTCCTTCACGAGTAGATAATGGTTACACCTACATTATCGTTTAGATTTTTAAAATCCTCCAAACCCTCATAAATAATGTTTTTTATTTGAAGGAAAAATTAATAATAATTATTGTAGAGGTGTAAAAATTAAAATAATATAATATACAATCACTCATAGTAACAAGCTTTACAACTTTCATGAAAAAGTCAGCTTCGAAATCCAACACTATAATCTATAAACCTTACATTTATATTTAACCGATGATTGTCATTTACACTTTATTCTTCTTATTGAATTTCATTTTTTAAATTTTCTTTTTTGAAAACATGATCATCTGGCGTATGTAAGAAGATGAACGGTTCAGATCTTTGATATCACGTTTCGATATTTACGATTAACTGAAATATGAGTCGATGTCATATTATTTGTAGAAACTTTATAAACATCAAACAATATTTTCACTAACTGTAAAACTTTGAATATAATATCAACGATCCAAACCGTTCATCTTCCTGAATCCTCTAATAGATCATGTTTTCAATAAAGAAAATCTGAAAAAACAAAATTTAATGAGAAGAATGAAGCGTAAATGTAAACAACAATCAACGGTTAAATTTTGATCTATGATTTATATAATTATAGTCGTCAATTTCAAAGTTAAGCTCTTCATGAAAATTGTAAAGCTTGTCATTACGAGCGTTTATATATTTTTTTCTATATTTTTTACTTCTACATTAATTAAAAAACTATTAAAGACTTTACTTAAATAACAGCTATAAAATAAATGAGAGTAAATCTGTACCGTTGGATTCTATTTCACTTATATTATTAGAACTTTTTTGGGAATAGAACGTGAAGATTATAATGGGAACAGAACGAGATCTTGGGAGCGAAAGTATAGACAATACAAATACGAGTCTTGCAAAGAAAAAGGCTAGAGCAATCAATTTAAGTAAGCAAAAATATACTGATAAGAAAATTGAGTTTTTATGTTTTGGATGTAACAATATGGCATGTACATACTTATTTAGTATTATGTTTTTCATTTGATTATTTATTGATTTAAAATATATTTTCCTTAACGGATAACGGGTCGGTTTATATTACATGTTAATATTATCGGGTCGATTTCGGACCATATCATTTTACCCGTTTATTTTAATGAATGTTACACGACACGACCCGTTAAGATATCGGGTATGACAAGAAAATGACACGAACACGGAAAACACGACACGACTGCCAGGTCTACTCTACACACAAAAAGAACACACTCAAAATGCTCAGCAACATTATAAAACTTAATAAATTATACGTATACAATACTATATATGTATTTGGACATAACGTATAAAATTTTACTAACAGAATCAAGCTTAAATTTAACAAAAGAAGTAATTATGAATTGAAATAAAATGATATTATAGTTGTTAAAAAAATACCTGACCAATTTTTACAAATAGCATTATAAATTGTTAAAAAAAATAACAGCATTGAAAAATCTAATTACTCATATCTGTAATTCTATTAAAACACATCATTGAAAACCCCAAGGAGAGAGGTGCATATTCCTAACCTTGCACAGTTAAAATTGCATTTTGTTTGAGGGGAGAAAAATGATCAGAATTGATAAGTAAATAGTTAAATAGGTTTACTCTGGTGTCCATTATTTTTTAATACTTACATAATGTTGTCTGTTTAAATCAACACTGATTCTTGCATACCTTTGGTTATATAATGTTTGGAGTTGAATGTATATATACCCAAATGGGAATAATTCTTTATCCAAAACTTAGAACAAACCAACTCATCCGAGAACGCAATGAAATTTAGCTGCAAGTCCAATATAATCAATGTAAATTATTATACCGAAACAATGTGATCAAACTTAAACAAAACTCCAAATCCACCAAAAGTTTAAATTTCTTACCTCGAGTACAGAGGGCTTCAGAAAATGATGGCGTTCTAGCCTGGAAATAAAACCCCCAAAATCAGAAAAAATGAAATTTGCACAGAATTTACAGTTCTAAACACAAAATTACCCACCGCAAATTAGCTAGAGAACTTACCCTCTAAACTCAAACAAAATCAACTCCAAACTTGATTAAATTTGTTATCTTTTCCAAAACTTGTCTCAATCTGCAACATAATAACCAGCTTGTTACATAACTAAAGGTCCAAATGATATAAGGTCTAAAAAATGGTTTATTTCGTACCCACAATAGGACATTAATTAGTCATGAATCGTGCTTGTGCATATGATGCCTCACCTGACTCAATGGGAACAGATAGATGCTCATGTCTTTCTTGGTACAGATACTCATATTGTGCTTAATTAGCATCACATCATGACATTAAAGTTCTAATCATGTTAGACCTATGCCATGTAGCATATGCATTCAACTCAACCCGGCATTACTCATTAAGTTAAAAGCATAAATAAAACTAAACAAAAACCCAAAAATAAGTGTTACATTTATTATTTATACACGCACTCCTCTAAACTATTTCAGGCTACATCGATTTAGTCTTCTCATTCCTACAAACTGATGACAACATATTCCCTCACGATATGGAAAACTGCTATCACAGAACTCCTACAGTAGACATTTACATGCATGTATCATCACAAAAAGAAATGGATAAGAAAAATGAAAAAAAATTAAATTAAATCCACCAAAACTTGATCAAAATCAACCAAATTCAACTCCAATATAATAAAACTTAAACAAAACTTTAAATCCACCAAAAACTTTAAATTGCTTACCTTGAGTATAGAGTGCTTCAGAAATCCAAGGCGTTCAAGTCTGAAAACAAAACCCCCAAAATAAAAAAAGGGAAATTTGCACAGAAAATTCATTTCGAAATTCATATATACAGTTCTAAACACAGAATGTTCAAATCACAAAATTATCAACCCCAAATCGGCCGGAGAACTCACCAGGGAACGCAGCTTTTTATGGCTTAAAATTTTCTTCGAATCGGGATCAAATTCACGGGTTTTTTTATTTTTTTTATTTGAATTTCTAGGTTGTCTCCCAATCTCAAAAGTATTTCGAACCAACCAGAAAATCCAATCGAAGACTATAAAAACTGAATAAAAAGCTTGAGTAAGGCAGTAGTATATAGGCAAAACCAATCTAAGGTGTTATGCAATTCCCTGATATTCTGCGATGTGATATTTAAGGAAGCATGATTGCCATAAGAGATATTCAACAAAAGTAGTGCGATTGTAAACTTTACAGAAGCATCTCAACATGTAGCATTTGCATACCTTCGCTTTCTTCGAACTCCTTTCCTCAATTTCATTTTAATTTTCATCAAATTCACAAACCTATGCAAGCCAAACAGTGTTGTTGGTGCTCTCTGAGAGAGAGAGAGAGAGAGAGTGTGTGTGATGTTTATGACAGAGAAGACGAAATGGAAGCAAAAGTGGAGTTTGTTTCGAAGCAGACCCAATCCAACTACCCCTCACGATGATCGACAGGTGGACAACAGGGGTAAACTCATAGTTTCGTTGTGCTGAACACAAAAAACAACGGGCCATAGTGATCAAATGAGGGACATTTTGGTCAAATCATTGTTAATAAACAGTGATTTCAAAACTGAGTTTTAGTATATACTAGAAATAGTGCCCGCGCATTGCTGCGGAATTACAAAACGTGTGAGCATAATATATACAGATATTTAAAGAATGATGAAGTTTGAATCAAGGGTGTATAAGGGCTTGTGAAAATGATGGCATTCAAACAAAACTTTGTATAAAAGTAAAGGAATAGAAAAAGAGAAATATGACACATACCATTTGTTTGGTGTTAACCAATGTGATTCAAGAATGTCCATTACGACAATAGAAATTGAGGATCAGAAAGAATTAGACAAAATCACATATTTGAAATCAAAGATCGAAGCTGCCTAAATACCAAAATATTCATTAAAAATACTGAAAACTTAAAAATTAGATAAGTACATCAGTGAGTTTTGTAAGATCATCTATGTTGAAAACGTTTAGAACTAAATTTATTAAAGTAACTGATATATTGTGATAGAGCATGAGAGAAACAACATAAATACAAATTGGATATAATAAGGTATAATTGTTTGGTGACGTAAGAAAAAGTATTGGTTGATTCTAAAGAAAGTGAAATATGTTAAAATTAAAGTAATTGAAAAGGAAGTGTCATTGAATGAAACTGAAAATTAGTAAAGTTATTAGATTTTTGACTTCAAAATTTGATGTCATTGTTTAGGTATTTTGGTGTAAATGGCAGAATTCAATCAAAAAGGTTTAAAAGTGATATGATACACGAAAAAAGATGGATTAGATATATCTAGTTCGGTGGCTCTTAATTAAAACAAACAATACCATAGTTCACCAATGTGACAGAGATGCACTGTGTATGCAAGATTATGGATGAGTGTTGACGAACTTACGCTACCAAAAAATCTAAGGGCAGAATTGATTACTGACTTTAACAACTAAAATCAGAAACAACTTTTCAAAAATAAATCAAGACCATGGGCACAGTTTGTCAATGAAATGATTTTAAGTCATACGTTTACAGGTAGGAGATAGCAGATATTTGTATTGCATACCTTAGCAGAATAAGTGGATATCAAGGAGAATTAGATTTATTCAATTTCGATACAAAGAAAATGAATTAATGCATGAACAACATATGTGCACATTGAGAATGAAATTAACTAATTAACTTACTAACCCCTACTGCAAATTTCACACCTATGCTCAAAACAGATTTTGTAACCAATATCCCAAAAAAGGGGCAAAAGGAAAGAAAAAAAAACCTTTGTATGGTATACTGCAGCGTTATCTGTGTAACCGAACTCAACCCAGCAACCTCCTTGTACACTTGGAAAACCTGAAAAACATAAATAGACGCTAGAATAACATTGTGACAGAGTGAATGCAGAAATGGATAATTATTTGAGATGTTTTATTTCAAATAAATGAAAAACCAATTAAAACTCAACAATAAACAAAGCTGTTAAAACATTAGGAATAATGGAATTAAAACATGCATTAATCGATTAGTTCCCTGCTTTATTTAAATAGGAAATCCATATACAATTAGGAAGGATGCATTAATCGATTAGTTCCCTGCTTTATTTAAATAGGAAATCCATATACAATTAGGAAGGAATGAAAGCAGGGAATACATACCCAAACCAACAGTAGCCTTCGAACTCCTGTTAAATCTCAGATTTATCAGCGGAGTAAACCAAACGCGAAATCCGCTCTTAGCCGACAAAGCCTCGACAAACTGCCACAACTCAGCATAAAATCATACTGTTAGGGTTTCGTTCAAATCAATGCAAATTCGAAATAACAACTCTCATATAAGGGTTGCTGAACTTACCTGAGTTAAATAAAAAAATAATTACGATGATCTGAACAAAGATCGCACCCAAACCGCACGAAAAATTGGTCGGCAAGCCGATGACAATTGGGGAGAAACGATTTACAGAGATGCAAAACTTGTCTCAAAACAGAGAACCCAAACAAACTCCCCAAAAAAAATAGCACGACGATCTTTGCGATGAATATTTTGCAAGACGAAATGAAGGCGATGGAGAGAAGCAGAGATTGCCGACACACACAAGGCAAAGCAAATGGTAAACCAATGAAAACCTATTCGACGCATAAACTGAACGATGACAGACGCGTGGCCATGAGAGCCAAAACGGACTTTTCACTGCACAAAATAGCAAAAGACAACCGCAAGCAAAGAAGAATTCGAGGGCAGTTTCACCCTTTCACTGCTGATGAACAGTGCCGGGGAAACTGGATTTTAGTATATATGATATATATATATATAACTAAAAAGTTATGCCCACCCGTTACTGCAGGATTAAAAATTATAAGAAATATTACGTTTGAAAGATGTAAGACTATACATTGAAAAAGAAAGGAGTATTTTTACAAATGAAAGATTTTATCTATGCAGCAGACACACCAAAAGTTGCAGAAGTTGTATTGTTTTATCTAGAATGACAAAATATGAGAAAAGTTATTTACTGCAACACTAAAAGGTTTTCTCCAGTACTGTTGATTGTTGAGGAAGCAGCCTAGGCAAGGAAAGAAAAATATTGAAACACATTAAATAAATTTATATGACAATAGAATTATACTATAAATAAAATAAGGATTTGTATTGCTACCTTTTTTAGCAATTTTACAGCACCTCATCAAACTATTGTGTGTTTGCCTTTGTGATTTGTTTTGGCTCACTATCTTAAATGTATAACAAAGATTGAAAAAGATAAATGTATATTAGATAAAAGACGGTTGAAAAATAGGAGAAAATATTGTTTGGTAGGGTGTAAACAGAAAGTTATATACCTGTCGATCAATTGCGGTAGCAAAAGTTGTACAGCTTAAGTTGCAATGTAAATGTTCTATATCACTCTGCATCATTCATTTCTTAGTTTCTTTTAGTTCAAACCTAAACAAATGAAAACAAATAAAATATTAAATACAGTTCATCCATTTGTCTTTGCAATTTAAACCATATGGTGTAATACTTAATTGAATGAAAAAAAGAAGTGAAAACATTGAACTTATGAATGAAATTCAATTAACAAAGTGAAGCCAGTGACAATATGAATTTATAAATTAGATGTACTCATAGATATATAATAATCTTGGTAGAAAGTGTGAAATTTTTTATTTCAAAGGTATAAAAGATTGCTTGGGGCAAAGGGTCATGATACTTAATCTAATAAGAAATTTGGACTATTAAATTTGGAGCAATCCTTATTTCTATTTCTTTAGTGGTGAGCTTGTGTTCATCTTTTTCAGTCAAGTATTTCCTATGTAACTTGAGAAGCCATACATGGCGACTAAGCTTGTATAGCGATTAAAACAAAGAAGGCACTTTCATGCTTCTTAGGTATGTTCGGATTCTTTGGAGCCTTGTTGCTTGTGCCAGTGCTTTTGCTCAGCTATCAAAAATTTGAAAATAACAGAAGCAAACCATTACTGACACACCCCGATCCTAGAATCAAGATGTGATGGCCGTCACGTGGACGTGACGTAACCAAAAGTGCGACGCGGAAGCAAAAAGGGTAAAAGAAATACGAAGGAATAAAAACCAACTACTAGCAATAATATCCAACTAACATGCTAGAGTGAGTTTAAGTGTGAAACACATGTGATCAGAGCATAAGCACTATGTGCAGTCAAGTAGGATCATTATTAAGTTACAATACCCGCAGGTGAGTCCTACATTTATGTAGTCCGTCAGAATGCCGTGGAAATCCTCGTGAGCCTCCAACACTGCTAACTAGAACCTGGAGGGGAGCAAAACAAGATTGAGTGTGTCAGTAAAACAAAGCTTTTCGAAAACATTTCATTTAACAACATTTCTAACCCCTCGCTGTAAAACCTGTATACTTTCCCAGAAAATAACATAATATGCATATAAATCTTTAAATATCTCAAATCACCAATCTTTATCAAAAACCATAAAGTATGACATGCTATGAGCTTCAATAACAGAATAAGGATGCATCAATATAACAGGTGAAATAAGGAATCAACCGGAGACCCTGCAGCTGTCATGTACGGTTAATTCTATAGCTCAATATCCAATCTAACCAGAGTCACCACTGTGACCTGTACGGCACTACTCTGCACATAAATCAGAACTACATAAAGTAGTCTGTACGACAAGAATGGTGTAAGAATACGCTCTAGTGCTTCTCTCATCAACAGCTATATAAATATCTAAAGTCACCTACAAGTCGGAACCACCTCTAATGGTATGTACGACATGTCGGAATCACCACTGTGATCTGTACGACATGCACCTACTTGGATCCAAGGTGAGCGTGTGGTGCGGGGTGAATAATATAAGCACTAACACCAGGGGTGCAGGTTATGAGCTCTCAACACAATTCACATCATCAATAAATCACATGAACAACATAAACTCACCTGATACTCACCTATGCGTCCATAACACCATTTAACATATATGTATCAAATACTAATTCATATAATTCATATTATGTATGCATGACATTTTAAAACATACTTTCATTTAACTTCAATTTCTGGGAAAAATCAATAGTATATAGGTATATACAGAAATAATTGCCCACTCACTGGTATGTCGAAGGGTCATAACCCCCGTGACGCCCTTGAACGCACTCGTCATCGGGATAGGTCTCACCTATATGCGAAACAACTATAAAAACGTTATATTAAAGCACATAGGCAAAACTAGCTAATAAATTCTCATACATAGCTCAATTTGGGTATATAAATATACCACAGTGATCTACATAACCTCATGGTCATCACCAAATTTTTAGAAAAAATTTTGGACTTGTCACGCGCCCTCACGTGCCAGAAATGGCACGGACCTACGCGCCCCATACGCGCGGCCACGTGCACTACATACTGACGGCGTCAGTTAATGCCGTCAGGAATATTGCGTTTGTCCTTTAATAAAAATTAACGGCGTGACCTAACGCCGTTAGCATATTCCGTTATACTTAACGAAATATGCTCTCATCCCCTACCTCCAGCTCCGGTGGCCGTCGCCGGCGCCGGAAACTGGGCAAATTTTTAAACCTCTTATTCTCCGTCGATTCTCAACCATTTTTTACGCAATTTACATCAAAATGAAGCCCTAAGCATGTAGAATCACGATATACTAATTTAAGGCTAAAAAACACACGAAATCTCACCGGAGAAAATCCAAGAAAACCGGCCAACTTCGAACTAGGGGTGGGTTCAGTTTAAATCGGTTCGTTTTTTGCCAAAACCGAAACCAAGCCGAAATTTCGGTTCGGTTCATTTTTTTTTTATTTTTTTCGGTTCGGTTTCGGTTTTTTGTTTTTTTTTTCAAAAAATGAAAAACATTGAAATTTTAAATTTTAACATATCCAACACAATCATAACATAAGCATTCTAACTAGAATCAAAGACAATGAAAATAAACATTTAAAGTTGAACTAAAATCATCAATCAAGTCTTTCAAAGTCCAAACTAACAACCTCACAACACAAAAATCGTACAAATGACTTAGAAAAGTTAAATTGTATGATGTTGTTCAAAGATCAAGGTTGTTTGCTTGTAATTGCATGTTGACAACTTGATTAGTAAAAGTAATGCGTGGGTGGATTTATTTAGTGTGTGTTGGAATTCTTTTCCATCACAAATTACCCAAGTAATCTACCCGAAATAAATGTTTATGGATTATGTTACATGTTATATGAGAGTAGATTTGGAAAAGAAAGTTGGGGCAAAAGTAGATAGTGCTATGGAGATGGATGTAGGTACTTCAGGAGGAAGTTTAGTTCCGGAACCTTATATGAGGGAGAAATAATATGTTAGGGTTTAGAGTTTTTATAGGCCTTTTTTTAATATTTTGAGCTTAAAGTTTGGCAACACATTGGGTTTAGCACATTTTAACTTGCAAATTGGGTTTAGAAAATAATACCCAAAACAAATAATTAAATAAAAAAATTAATTTAATTAATTCGGTTCGGTTCGGTTTGGTTCGGTTTCTAGATCACTAAAACCGAACTGAACCAAAAGAATTCGGTTCGGTTTTTTCAATTCGGTTCGGTTTTTTCGTTCGGTTCGGTTTTTTCGGTTTCGGTTCGGTTTGGTTTTCGATTTTTTCGGTTTTCGATTTTTTGAACCCACTCCTACTTCGAACCCTGCGATCCCGACGTCCAAAACCTTCAAACTAAGTACTCCGAGCTTCCTTGGGACCTCACTAAGCTCCCTGTGAGCTTCAAATTCCTTGAAAACCAACATTTCACGTGTGCATGAACAGTACTCAAAACTGGGGTTACGGTTTCGACGTGATTTCGAGGGTTTCCAGTTCTAAAAATGGTACCAATCGATTCAGGAGGTTATAAGGGTGAAGAAACTCACCTGTTTGACGTTGATCTGTGAAGTTTTGAGGGTTTTTGGTTCTTGTCCGTACGAGTTCGAGAGAGAGAGGAAGAGTGAACTGAGAGGGAGGATAGAGAGGGTATGGGATATGAGAGAGGGTACGTGTCCCGTGTGTGGTCCAACCAAATCAACCAAAATCCAAATTTCTTTAAGTCCCTAACCACACAAAATGCATACCATTTCAATCCACTTAATTTATTTTCCAAGATTTTAGGAGAGTATGCAATATTCCAAATAACATGTCACACGTACCTTAGCATCCATTAAGGGCAATTCCGTCATTTCACATCCATAATAAATGAAATTTCGGAACAGGCTGTGAAAATTACTATTACCCTTCTTACTTTATTCAGGTTCCATGCTTAATACATCAATTACAAATGATATAGTAGTTAAAAAAAATCATGGTCAAATTTTATAAATAGAACCATAAATTGTTCAAGTAAGAAGAACATGAAAAAAAAAGGTATTACTCAAACTCCAATTCTATTAAAACTGTCATTGGAAACATCAATTTTTTTAAAAACACATCAACTTATATCACATCTAATGAAATTACCGCAACAATATATTGACGTACTTTACATTGAAATTCATAAACTATTTGACAATGTAAAATTTTAAAGATGAGAAATGGATCCTAGAAAGTAGAACTCCTATCTCATATATATTAAAACAATTCACAAATTCTGAGCAAATGATTAAATTATGAGCAAATGATCACAAAAAAGGTATAAAAAAATAATTCAATTTCTTCAAAAAGGAAAAAGCTAAAAATAAAGGGTTATAAGTTCTCAGTTCTCACCGTAATGAAAAGAACGATATCGTTTTAATATGAACTCAGGTTGATTTGAGTTATCAGCATTAATAAAATGACACACCCCGACCAAGATCAAGGCATACTGGCCGTCACGTGAGAGTGACGTAGCCATGTGCACAGCGCAGAAGCAATAATGATAAGAATATATGAATAATTAAAAACCGAACTACTAGAGTGCACTACTAAACAGGAAGTGTTAGGAGTAATATACAGAAGTAAACACTCATAATCAGAGCATAGAAAGTCTAGGTGCAGTTCAGTAAGACAAGTACTAGTTATATAGTGCCCAAAATCACATCAAAATCCATAATATCCAACGGCATAAGATTAGCCGGCATAATAACATCATCTACTATCACTGGACATCCTGGGTATACCCGATCCACAAAACATTTATCCCTTCTAGGCATAGAAAACTCTAAATCATATCCTAGAGGTGTAGGATGTGGTTGTGTCACTTGAGCAAATGTATGAGAAATAACAGAATGCGTAGCACTACAATCAATCAATACTCTAGCAAAATGACCAAGAATATTTAACGTACCCATGATTAAATTAGGATTGTTCTGGGCATCTTCCAGTGACATGTTATGGATACGCCCCTGATTCTGCTGTCGTCCACTGCGACCCCTGTTAGCATGAACTCCACAACCCTGTCTCTGCTAACCAGACTGCCTCAAAGTTCCTGCACTACTAGCATCAATCTCTCCCTGCTGGGGCTATCCCCTTTAGTACCACTGAGATCTACCGGCTAAATGTGGCTGATAAGACATAGATCATCCCTGATACTGAGGGTACCCATTCTGATATTGAGGATCCTGAGAGTACTGGTGTTGTTAGAGGTGTAAGGAGCGGCGTTTCCCTGATAATGATAGGCACCTCCTCGTCCAGTCTGAGTATAACCACCAGATCCTGAAGCTTGCTGGGTCGGTGCAAGTGGTGGGAATGAAGGCTGTTGGGGTCTCTGCTGACTCTGAGGGCATTGAGCAGCTCTATGACCCATCTGTCCACAAGTAAAACATCCATTGTTGCCTCTCCTACATTCCCCAAAATGCCTATTATTACACCTGCGGCATAAATGGGCACCGGATCCACCTGAACCACCAAAATCTCTCTGCCTCTGGAACCTAAGGCCTCCAGTAAATCTACCACATTTCCTTTGCATATTAGAACTCAATCCTCCGCTTCAAGAGCTGGAACTACCACCACTCCTCTTAAAGTTCTGGGTCTTGCGAGGTCCCTGAAATGCTTGCCCTTTTCCTTTATCATCTCGCCTCTGGCCCCCATTCTTTCCTTCCTCATCCTCACTTTCACTGGGCATGTTTTCTGAGTCCTCAATCCGCAGTAGAACCTCATAAAACTCCTGGTAAGTGGCGCAATGAGTCGATGTCGCTATGGAACGCCATTTCTTCTTAGTACCCAATCTGAAACGGCGGAGCATCTCAACCGGATTAGCAGCAACCTCCGGATCATATCTTGACAAATCAGTGAACATCCTATAATACTCATTAGCTGACATCTTTCCTTGCTTCAAATGAGTGAACTCTTGTTTCTTACAATCAATATACTCAGAAGGAATAAACCTTTTTCGAAACAGCACTTTAAACACTCCCAGTCCGCAATCTCTGCTGGGGTTAACTAGTATGACTCATATCTCCACCAGGATGCAGGCTGCTCTCCCAAAAACCAGGTAGTCGTCTCGACCCACCTATCAGGAGGAAGATTCCCCTGACTTTGCATCACTAGAAAAGTCTTCTCAATATGATTAAGCCATTTTTCCGCCCCCTCATGCCCTTCATTTCCAATGAAGTGATTCAACTTTAGGTTATATACCGTCTCAAGAGGTGTCCTCTGGGGAGGACGAAATGCAGACTGAATGGCAGAAACTATAGATTCCCTTAATTGAGCAATATCGGGGAAACTAGGCTCAGCTGAGTGACGTGGCTCTCTACGAGGCGGCATAGTTCTGACATAAGACATCACACGGATTAGAATATTCAAGAATTATACAGGACTGCTAAACCTAGGCTCTGATACCAAACTGACACACCCCGACCGAGATCAAGGCATGTTGGCTGTCATGTGAGAGTGACATAGCCATGTGCACAGCGCGGAAGCAATAATGATAAGAATATATGAATAATTAAAAACCGAACTACTAGAGTGCACTACTAAACAGGAAGTGTTATGAGTAATATACAGAAGTAAACACTCCTTATCAGAGCATAGAAAGTCTAGGTGCATTCCAGTAGGACAAGTACTAGTTATACAGTACCATAAGATGTCCTACAATTATTTAGGACAAGTACTAGTTCAGGTAAGGATAATTTCATAGAAATATAACATGTTAGCTGGAACCCTTGTGGTAGTCTGTACGGCTGAATTCATAGCTCAAAAATCAATCTAACCGAAGTCACTACTATGACCTATACGGCAATATACTGCATAAGAGTCGGAACCAAATGAAAAGGTATGTACGACAATAATGGGTGTAATATAATCATGCTCAATACTACTCTCACATAATAGCTGGGCGATAAATCGCTAGTCACCTACGAGTCGGAACCATAAATAAAGGTCTGTACGACAAGACTGTGCACCTAAATTGGATCCAATATGAGCATATGGTGCGGGAGGTGACATTATAAACAAGCATGCGCCATATCTCTGGCTAAATCACAATCACCCTAAGTGCAGTTTTATGAGCTCAACGTTATTCAATCGCATATCACATCATCGACAATTCACATAACCAAACATAACTTACCTGAGCTTACTTGAGCGTCCACAGCACCACATTTTTATATATAAAGCATCATATACCAATTCATATACGAATTATAAACTTATATGCATGGCATTTATGGCATACTTTCATTTAAACACATATTTCTGGGAAAATATCAAGTATATAATATATACTGAAAACCAAAAGCCCACTTACTGGTATGTCGAAGGGTCGTAGCCCCTGAGTCGCCCTTGGATACGCTCGTCCTCGGGATAAGTCTTACCTATATGCGAATTAACTATAAAAACGTTATTTTAGAGCACATAGACAAAACTAGCTAATAACTTCTCATACATAGCTCAAATTGGGTATATGAATATACCACTGTGACTTACATAACCTCAGGATCATCCACAAATTTTTAGAATAATTTTTGGACCTTTCACGCGCCGTAACGCGCTGGCAAGGGCACGGCCCTACGCGCCGCCCACTCGCGGGCACATGCCAGGCACGCTGACGGCGTCAGTTAACACCGTCAAGAATATTCCGTCAAATCCCAGCATATACCGTTAGATTCTTAACGGTGTCAGCCAAGGTCGTTAGCATATTCCTTCAAAACTGACGGAATATTCTCTGTCTTCTCCGGCAAGTCGCCGGCCGCCGGTCGCCGATGACTTCGCCGGTTTCTGGAAAATTACTTAAATCGTCCTAACTTCTTCATTTTTGCACCATTTTCTACATAATTGGTACCATTTTAAAGATCTCAACAAGACAAATAAAACCATACTTGCCCCGACCTCCAACTCGTCGGAAATTCGCCGGAAAAAGCCTCGATAATTCCGGCCAAATTTAAAACTCTTCGTTCTCACGATTCCGACGTCCAATTCCTTTAAACGAAGTACTTCAAGCTTCATAAGGACCTTCTTAAGCTCCCTATGAGCTTGAAATTCCCTGAAAACAACATATTTACGTATGCATGAACAATGACAAAATCAGTGGTTCCTGGTTCAACGTGGAATCAGAGGTTTCCTTACCTGAAAATAGTGCCAATTGAATCGTCTGAGCTTCACGAACACAATGGTGTGCTTCACACCCTCGATCTGCGAGGTTTGAGAGGGTTTCTGGGTTGGTCCGTACGAAAGAGAAGAGATAGAGAGTTTGCGAGAGAGAGAGAGAGAGAGAGAGAGCACGGGAAGGAAGATAGAGGATGTGTGTGTAGCCTAGGATTGGTCAACAACCAAAATACACAATAACTTAATCCTAATTGGTTCTAAACAATTAGGATTTAAGAATATTGTCCCAAAAACAACACTTAAACCACATCACACAATTTAACGTCCATGGACATTTTTGTCAATTTACGTCAACAAGAATAATCTTCCGGGACAGGCTGTGACATAAAATCAGTAATTTTAACCTGTGGAAGCAAGCGACTGCATTAGACGCAGGTCAACCAATTTCAAATTTGACCAAATCAAAATAATTAAAAAAAACAAAAAAAAAAAACACTCACAATCAAATTAACCCTACTTTCCTAATGAAGTAAAAGTTGTTCCTGTTTTGTCTTTGGAACAATGTACTACATTTAAAAAGAAAAAAATATCAGTAATTGTTCAAAAAATAACACCACTGAAAAAACTCATTACCCAAAACTGCAATTCTATTAAAAAGAGCACTAAAGACTTCAATTTGATGAAAACATGTCAGCTTTTATCACATCCAATTAAAGTAGTGCAACAACACACTAACACACTTAAACATGGAAACTTAGATACTATTTGAAAATGTAAAATCAAGCAAACTCTAAACATTAGAAACGAATTCTAGAAAGTAGAAAATTTTCCTTCAATATGTTAAAACAAGTAACAAATTTTCAGTGAACAATCACATAAAAGGTATAGAAAGGTAACCTAATTTCTTAATTTCAAAAAGGGAAAAGTTAAAAAAAAAGGGGTAATAAGTTTTTAGTTCTTACCACAACCAAAATTATCATATTGTTTTAATTTGAAGTTGGGTTGATTTCTGTTATCAGCATTAATAGAACCAGTAATTTCAATATGTGTAAGCAAATGATTAAATTAGACTCAATATGACAAATTCTCAAATCAACTAAACCAAAAAAGTAACCACAATCAAACTAACCTCTCCTTCTCATATGGAGTAAAAAACCTTGTCTCCTGTTTTGTCCTTTGCAAAGAATGAACTGTTCACTCTGCATATACTAAAAGAACACAGTGATAATCCTGAGCACCATTTCAAAAACCATACGTATACAATATTATATAATAAAATCCAAATATAACAGCCATTGGCGCAGTTGTTGGTCGTTGGTTGAAGGCGGTGTTCTAAAAATCGGCCTAGGCGCTGGGCGAAGGTGTGCCGATGCTATTAGGTCCGAATCGTTAAGAAAAATCGGGGAGCTGTTAGGCGCCCGCCTAGGTGCTCTTAGGCGGTCTAGGCGGTTGTCCAGGTGGAGTGAAATGGTTTCCTAGGAAGAAATTTCAAACAGAAACCCAAAATCGCAAACTTGAATTTGAACTTGAAATTAACAAGCAGATCATGGGTTAAGCTACCTGAGTTTCGAACGGGACTAATTCGAGCTCATGGGACCCTAAGTTCGACAGGTCCCTCGCCGGAGCTCCACGCCAAAAGCTCAATTTTCAAAGGTTGTAGCTCGATTCCGTTAGAGCAACTCTCACCGAGAACCCCTGCTTGGATTCTCCTACTTTCCATCACAGAATTTAACATGCAAAGGTATCATAGGGATCCCCAGGTT
This sequence comes from Malus fusca, assembly GCA_035220775.1. Lineage (NCBI taxonomy): Eukaryota > Viridiplantae > Streptophyta > Magnoliopsida > Rosales > Rosaceae > Malus > Malus fusca. Next base: position 31,263,779 of record CM069069.1, read on the forward strand.
GTGCAGGTCTTGTATTTGGTGGTTTGGGGTCTCGATTTAATTGGATTTTTTTGTGATGGTGCCTGTAGCTCTCTTTGGCTACGGTGGTTTAGAAAGAAGGCAGAGAGTTCGAAAGGAGAGAGAGAGAGAGCAAGCTGTAATCTAAAGAGGAAAAGATGGTTTCAAGAGAAGGCAGAGAGTTCGAAAAGAGAGAGAGAGAGAGAGAGAGAGAACCGGTTTTCAAAAACAAAAATGATGGTGATGTGTAAGTGATGATAAGAATTGGTGGTTGAGTGTGTAGGTTTAGAGAGAGTGTGAGAGAGTGACGTGAGGGAGGTGAGAGAGAGATAGGACCGGTTGATGGGGAAGGATGCATGCTTTGACCAGTTTTGGTGCTCCAAAGTTTAAAGTGTCACCAACCCAGATAAAATCATAAATAAAAGACCCATGCTCTGACCGGTTTTGGCTCCAAAGTTCAAAGTAGGACACTAATAAAATCATAAATAAAAGAGAGAGGGTTTCGGGGATGATACCAATGGGCGTGGTTATAACTGGCATGGCATCCTAGTAGTTTTATAATTAACCATCAAGCCCACTACGTCAGATTTTTACTTTTATTTTTTTTAAAATTAGATATAATCATTCAAAATGTCTTAAGTTATATGGTATACATGCTTAATATGTTTTTAAATTTTAGACTTTGTTGGATACTCTTTTTGTATTTTATCATTCTTTTATTATCTTATCAATGGATTTCATACAAGTATAATTTTTATGTGTCAATATGCATTTATTTACAAGATATACAAGAAATTAACCTAAATCCGCCTAGGCCGCCTAGGCGCCCGCCTAGATCCCGCCTAGGCGCTAACTCGCCGCCCGACTACCGCCTAGCGTTTTTTAGAACCTTGGTTGAAAGTGAGTATGTTGCTGCTTCTGAGTTTGTTGTGGGTTCTTATTGGTTGTCTCTTTTTTGTCACCCATTTCAAATAGGCCCAAAAAGAAGGGACTTTAGGCAAAGAAACCTAAGAGAAGAACTAGAGCAATAAAGAACAAGTTTGCAGGAGTAGAACTTGTAGACATATAAATTTCGTTGCATGCAAATGATGCATTACAAAGCTCTACGTGGCATATGACTCATTACAAATGGACAAGTCATCAATGACATGTGGCACAAATCAAGCAAAGGAAGCTCAAAACTTCCCCAAAATTCGGCCAAAAGGGGGAAATACCCCTTAAAATTGGCAAATGGTCCAAATTGCTCTCAAAACCGGAAAGAAAGCTAAAGCATCTTCACAAAACAAGCAAGAATTGAAAATTGCTCACAAAATAGGCAAGAAAGCCCTATAATTCGGCCAAGCAAGGGAAAGTGGCTGAAACAAGACACAAAGCAAAGCCAAATCCACCCAAAGACATGGCTTTGGAAGTTTATAAATACAAGGTCCCAGGACAAACAAAGGGTCGACAATTTCTACATTCAAATGCTGAAATTCTCACATTGAGAAGAACCTCTGCCAAATCTTTGAAGACTAATACACTGCCAAAGCTCTCTTCAATGAACACACAACCAAAGCCGAAGCACTCCCTTCAAGAATTAACAAGCACTCATGACAATTCCTTCAAGACTTTGTTGTAAGCTCAAAACTTGTAACGACGTTCGATTCAAAATCAATTCGTCAAGACCCTTGAATCAACGAATTCCCCACATCAACATCACCTATGCCGCAAGTCATACACAAACCTTGAGGTGAAGACTATCCATGCATTGTTTCAAGCTCAAAACTTGAAGCAAATCGTCTAATTGTTCGTCCGAGATAAAGTCATCGCAACCCTTGGATTAACAATCAACCATCTACCTCAAATTTGAAGATTGAATCAGAGGAAAAATTGTAAACAGGGATTGTAACCCTACAAATTCATCAATACAATTCTACTTTGTATACATGTTCTCATTTCATTCGATACAGAATTTTCGTGTTTACAAATTTGGCACGCCTGATGGGATATCTTTGCCTCGCATCTCTGTCTTCAAATTCGCAAAAAGCACAAATGGCATAAAAAAAATGATCAAGATGTTCCCGCAACCAAAGCGAAAAACAAAAACATCCTTGTCGCAAGTGGTGGCACTTTGGACGTCACAACCCAAAGCAAGGCAATAGCTCTCTTTGCCGTGTCTTCCATTCTATCGCAGAAGCAAGAGCACCCGAGGCACGAGCCTGTGATCACCCTGGCCTTGCTAAGAGAGTCAAGGGAAGAAAGCCCAATGAGGTACTCTGAGTCGTAGACTTCCGATGCCGACTCAAGCTACAACTTGTATCCCGTAGCCATGCAAGTCATGACTACTGGTGTGACTTCAATCTAGGAGCAGCTGGCACAAATAAGTGAAGCAATCGCAAGGCTGACAAGAACTGTGGAAGAAAAGAACTTGCAGATTACTACACTCATCAACCGTCTGGAGGCGCAACATAACGAGAAAGCTGACCCAAAGGTTGATCCACCAAAGAAAGAAACCGACGAAGAAAATGAGCCTCTGGTGGAGAAAGCCAAAGATAAGCTGGAGATGGACCGAGCTACCACGTTCATGGGATCTCTCTCTATCCAACAACTGCAAGAAATGATCACAAGCACCATCAAGGCGCAATACGAAGGAAGATCACATGACTCCATGTTGTACTCAAAGCCCTACTCCAAGAAGATTGACTCATTGAGGATGCCAAGGGGTTATCAGCTGCCCAAATTCATCCAATTCGATGGAAAGGACAATCCTAAGCAATATATTACCCATTTCATTGAAACATGCAACAATGCTGGGACGGAGAGATACTACCTCGTCAAACAGTTTGTGCGCTCGCTAAAAGGTAACGTCTTTGACTGGTACACCGACCTCGAGCCCAAGTCCATCAACAGCTGGGATTAACTTGAAAAGGAATTCCTCAACCACTTCTACAACATCCGCCGCACCGTAAGCATGCTAGAGCTGACAAGTAAGAAGCAGTGGAAGGATGAACATGTCGTCGACTACATCAATAGATGATGTTCATTAAGTCTAGATTGCAAAGATCGGCTTTCTGAAACCTCCGCCATTGAGATGTGCGTTCAAGGCATGCACTAGGGGCTACATTACATCCTCCAATGCATAAAACCAAGATTTTTTGAATAATTGGCAACTCAATCCCATGACATGGAGTTGAGTATTGCCAATCATGGGAAGAAAGAGCCGATCATTGACTTCAAAAATGATAAGGTGTTTGCTCTAAAGGTAGACAAGACTAGGAAAAAGCCCGCAAATGAAGTTTTCGCCGTCCATACTACCCCCATCAAGACCTCCGCCACACCCGTCAAAATCTACTCCAAAAGCAAAACAAATGAGATGAAAGGTGAGCCTTCTCGCACACAAGATAGGTACAAAAACACCTTGAGGGAACTGGAGCAGAAGATGTACCTTTTTCCTGACTCTAACGTGGCTGCAATGCTAGACGACTTGCTGGAAAAGAAGGTAATTGAGTTACTTGAATGCAAGCGCCCCGAAAAGATGAATCGCGTTAACGATCCTAGGTACTGCAATTATCATTGTATCGTGAGTCATCATGTTGGAAAGTGCTTCGTCCTCAAGGAGCTTATCATGAAGCTAGCACAACAAGGGCAAATTGACCTCGACTTGGAAGATATGGCTGCAACACACACTACCACGATTGTGTTTGGATCCTTCAATCCTATGCATTTCCAAGTGCCACATGACCACTCTCGTCCATGCTCAAGCTACACGGCACCTTCCGTACAACCATTGTTGGGGGAAAGCGACCAAAATGCACCTACTGACGGTGAAGAAGGGTGGACAATGGTGACCTACAAAAAGACAAGGAAGCCAAGACACAAGCCACACAACCAAAGGTGAAACAAGGGAGAAAGTACTGCCACCGCAACAATATAAAGCCCAAAAAAAGCATAAGAGTTGCTAAGCCAACATACGTAAGGGAACCTATGCAGCAAGACCCACATATTCCTATCTCCTTGCATGAGTACTTCCCGAAATGACTTTTTCCAACAGTGCACTACCGTTGCCTGTCACACGATTGAAGTAGAAATAAAAGAGCCTTCAAAAGGCAAAGTTATCGTCATCCAGGAAGAGAAGACCCTCACCCCCAAAGATGGCCTGCCAACATACTTTAGCATTGAGGAATCATTACTATTGCCCAAGGAGATGCAAAAAGCACTAGTAGTAGTTTTGGCGAGTTCCGACAACCACGAAGTGCAAAAAAGCAAGGCGAAAGCTTGAAACTTTGGCTACATGAGTATGCCACGTGTTATGCTGCCCATAACATAATCAACTTCACTGACGAAGACTTGCTGCTGGGATCAAAGCCTCACAACCGTTCTCTCTTCGTTTCTGGCTGCATAAGGGAGCACAAAGTCAACCACATGTTTGTGAATGGTGGATCGGCCATAAACATCATGCCAAAGTCAACAAGGACCACAATCGGCATCAAGGTGGATGAACTATTCCAAAGCTGCCTCATAATCCAAGGTTTTAACCAAGGAGGACAAAAAGCAATGGGCATGATCCGAGTGGAGATGATCATTGGTGAACTCAAATCAAGCACGCTATTCCATGTGATTGATGCAAGAACTTCCTACAGCTTGCTTTTAGGAATGCCTTAGATCCACGAGAATGGAGTGATGTCGTCCACCCTTCATCAATGCTTGAAGTTCTACCGAGAATGAGTAAAGGTGATACAAGGCGACACCAAGCTATTCACCGTAACTGAATCATACTTCGCGGATGCCAAGTTCTACATGGATGAAGACATGGTACCCAAAGCTCTTCCAAAGGAGATAAAATCCACAGGCAAAGCCGCACCTAAGAAACAAAAGTGGCAAGTCATGCCCAATAAGCAAGAAGGGGAAGTTGTGCCATCTTCAAACAAAGATGATGATAAGCCTGCCAAACCCACAACAACTAAAGGGAGTGTGACGCCCTCAAAAGGACCAAACATACCCGTCTTCCGATACATCCCCAGTATCAAGAAGAAAGAATGGGTAATCCCGGTTTGAAACTGGAACAAGCAAAGCCGATACACATCTGCACAAGGACAATGTAAAGCTGCTCAAGACAAACGCAGTTTTACGTCTGACACAGCTAGGCAAGCTAAAGTTTCAACACCACCGCAAGGTTTCGTAAAACCCCTACCAAAGGGGGCGGAACCAAGCACTCTTCATGTCAAAGGCTGGGTACGATTTCGCCTCTCCTTCAAATCTTGGAAAGAAGGTTTCAAACACCGTCAACGACAAAGAACGTGACCTCATCGAGACTCAAAAGAAGTTGAAAGAGCATGGTTACGGAGTTGACAACAACAAAGCTAAACTTGGCTTTACACCAAATACACCCGTGAAGATTTCAAGCAAAACAAAAAACGTTAGCGCTCAACAAAACAGCGTGAGCGTTGAACAAAATCAAGATGAGCCTAAACCCACCCTTCGAACGTCAATCTTCGATAGGCTGAATCGTTTAAAACCCAGAATTTCGGCACTTGATCACATTAGTAGTCAAGACCAAACTCCCTCTTCAAACAGCTCAACAAACCAGCACCCAAAATCGGTGTTTTCGAAAGGTTATCAAAACCTAAGAAGCAAAGCAACACAGTTGGCTTTCCTTCACGACGGTCAGCCTTGGAAAGACTTAAAGAAACCAAGAAGTCTTCTAGGAAGAGGAATACAACGCTGAAGGAAGAAAATCTCGAGGGTTTAGCAGAAAAAGACGATGTTCAAAGCTCAATTTCTTCAAGGATGAAGAGCCAAGCAACCTTGGAAGTCAACATAAAAGGACAACTAAATGTAAAAAGACGCACCATCGTACACACTGGCCAACCTTCACACCAATAAGCCTAAGGAGACAACACTGAAGATGAGGTCCAAGACGTCTTCCACATCACGATCCAAGGAAGACGTCACTGTTACACCACCACAACTCAAGGATGGAGGGGCAAGCCACAATTGATGATCTCAAAAAGCTCAACTTAGGCACAAACGAGAAACCGAAGCCTATCTTCATAAACGCACTGCTAAATGCGGACGAGATCAATGAGTACTACCAACTGCTATTGGAGATTAAAGACGTCTTGGACCTACAAGGAAATGCATGGCCTTAACCCTACCATTCCCGTGCATCGTCTTGCAGTCAAGCCTGGAACACGACCGATAAAGAAAACTCAAAGACACTATATGTTTGTACCATACTTGACCAATCCCAAAACTACCAAGCATTGGTCAACGTTATACTGTCAAGGACCCAGAAGAATTTCCCTCTAACCAGGAGGCCAATCACAGCGTAACACATGTCAACACCAAGAGGCCAATCACATCGTAACACGTGTCAATACCAAGAGGCCAATCACAGGGCGACACGTGTCAACATCAAAGGCCAATCACAGCATGACACGTGTCAAGGCCAAAACAAAGCTAGAAACTCTCTTCTATAAAAGGAGATCATTCTCCCACAATAATCCCTAATGTCATTTGTACTAAATCATTCACTAGTACTCACTAAAGGAGAGCTTGAACCTATGTACTTGTGTAAACCCTTCACAATTAATGAGAACTCATCTACTCCGTGGACGTAGCCAATCTGGGTGAACCATGTAAATCTTGTGTTTGCTTCCCTGTCTCTTTCCATTTACATACTTATCCACACCAATGACCGGAGCAATCTAGCGAAGGTCACAAACGTAACACTTTCTATTGTACCAAAGTCCTCACCGATTTTGTGCATCAACACTATCAATCTGTGCTCATCCTACAAATTGAGGCCGAGATTGGCAAGTTAATCGAAGCAGGCTTCATTTGAGAATGCAATACCCTAAGTGGATCTCCAACATCTTCATTGTCCTTAAGAAATCTGGACAAATACGTGTTTGCTTAGACTTCCGAGACCTCAATGATGCTTGCTCGAATGATGACTTTCCCTTGCCAATCATCGAAATCATGGTGGACGCGACCACTGGCCACGATGCGCTATCATTCATGGACGGCTCCTCTGGGTACAATCAAATCTGCATGGCTCCTGAAGACAAGGAACTAACAGCCTTCCGCGCTCCAAAAGGTATTTACTGCTATAAAGTAATGCCATTTGGCTTGAAAAACGTTTGGGCTACATATCAACGTGCAATGCAGAAGATCTTCAATGACATGCTACATAAAAATATAGAATGTTACGTAGATGACATAGTTGTCAAGACCAAAAAGATATATGATCACTTGAAGGATTTACGAATAGTGTTCAACAAACTACGACACTACAACCTCAAAATGAACCCTTTGAAGTGTGCATTTGGCGTCACTTCTAGGAAGTTCATTGGCTTCATTGTCAAGCACTATGGCATTAAAGTAGACAAATTGAAGATCAAGGTCATCCAAAGCTTGCCCGAACCAAGGAACTTACATGAGCTGAAAAGTCTACAAAGGCGGCTAGCCTTCATCAAACGCTTCATCTCCAACCTCGCTGGACATTGTCAACCTTTCAGTCAACTCATGAAGAATGATGCTCCTTCATATGGGATGACGCATGTCGCAATGCCCTTGGGATGACGCATGTCGTACATGCCTACAACATGCCATGAAGTAGGGGCATTTGTAGACATGTAAATTTCGTTGCATGCAAATGATGTATCACAAAGCTCCACGTGAGATATGACTCATCACAAATAGACAAGTCATCAATGACATGTGGCACAAAACAAGCAAGGGAAGCTCAAAACTTCCTTAAAATTAGGCCAAAAGGGGAAAATACCCTTTAAAATCGGCAAATGGTCCAAATTGCTCTCAAAACCGGAAATAAAGCTAAAACATCTTCACAAAACAAGCAAGAATTGAATATTGTTCACAAAATAAGCAAGAAAGCCCTATAATTCGGCCAAGGAAGGGAAAGTGGCTGAAACAAGACACAAATCAAAGCCAAATCCACCCAAAGACATGGCCTTGGAAGTCTATAAATACAAGGTCCCAGAACAAACAAAGGGTGGACAATTTCTACATTGAATGGCCGAAATTCTCACAAAATGAGAACCTCTGCCAAATCTTTGAAGACTAATACGCTGCTAAAGCTCTCTTCGAAGAATGTACAACGAAAGCTGAAGCACTCTCTTGAAGAATTAATAAGCACTCGTGCCGATTCCTTCAAGACTTTGTTGCAAGCTCAAAACTTGTAACGACGTTTGATTCAAGATCAAGTCATCAAGACCTTTGAATCAACGAAATCCCGCATCAACATCACCTTTGCCACAGATCATACACAAACCTAAAGGTGAAGACTATCCAAGCGTTGTTTCAAGCTCGAAACTTGAAGCAATCGTTCAATCGTTCGTCTGAGATCAAGTTATCGTGACCATTGGATCAACAACCTACGCATTTACATCAAATTTGAAGACTGAATCAGAGGAAAGTTGTAAACAGATATTGTAACCCTATAAATTCATCAATACAAATCTACTTTGTACACATGTTCTCGTTTCATTCGTTACAGAATTTTCGTGCTTACAGAACTGGTTTGGTTTTGTTATTTCAATATAAAGCTCTTATCTTTGTTTTAGTTTGTAGTTAGAAGTTGAAGTCTGATTACAAGAATTGGGAGTGTAAAGGATAAGTGGCTTATATTTTTTGGAATTGCTTATTTGATTTCTCAATTTTTTTTCAATTTCTTATATTTAGCTTTGTGCCTCGGTTTTTCGATTGGGGTTATGCTCCTTTGGTGTTGGATTGAAGCAAATAGCATGAATATTTTGTTATATATACTTTTTTTCTTTTTTTCATTATTATGCTTTCTAGTCCGACACTGTGTCAAACACTTTATTAAATTAGTCTAGGTTTGTCTATTTTAAGCAAGTCAAGACTAATCCCTTAAGCTAGTCCAATATGAGATAATCTGAGGCAACAAACATACAATCGTGGAACTCACTTTACATCGAACTTCAACGATCAGAACTGTCTATTTTTGTAAGTCTCATTCATAGATCATCCTTACAAAAAATTCAATTCAATCCAAAATCATTTGTCTATTTAATTATCACAATGAAATTTCATTGTTTATTATAGAACAAAGTGTTCGTCAATTTCTTTGAACGCAATTAGATGTCTCAAATATTTTCGATTTGGCTAATATTTTTTAAAGATGATCTAAGAGATATGACTTGAAAAATAGACAATCCAGATAATTCGATGTGGTGTGAGCCTCATAACTAATCACCTCATATATATCTACACACACACGATCATAATCTTGATTCACCAACCCAGCAAAGTGAAATTATTATCTTGACTTGGCAAGCCATGAAAGTGAAAGCTTTGAATTCGCCACCCGATTGTTACTTTTTAATCAACGACGTGGTATTGTTAACTGCTATTAGTAAAAAAATATACTAAATGTAGGTGGCTTTTGACTATAGTGATGAAAATATATTGGGTTTTTGCATAATGATGTAGATTCGAACTCCGTCAATAACTAATCTAACATTTAATTTAATAAAATTTATCGTTTTATAAAAAAAAAAATACTAAACCAATGGTGATTTTTACGTGGATTAATTCTTTATATATAAAAGTTAACTTTTGTAAATTTTTTGAAATTCTAATGGGAAAAGAACAATCTAGGCAATGTCATTTAACTGTTACGATGAAATTTCAATGTTTTTTATAACATACATGATGTTCATCAATTTCTTTAAACTCAATTAGATACCTCAAATATTTTTTATTTGGCTAGTACTTTGTAAGGAAGATCTATGAGATGCAACTTGAAAAATAAATTATTCGGATTGTTGAAGTTCGATGTGATATAAGTCCCACAACAAATCCCTACTTTGAAAAAATGGACATCCCTTCCTTCGGAAAGTGATCATCTCCGGATCCATTTCAACCAAATTCATCTAGTTCGGGATCTGGACCGTTGAATTTTGATTCAACGGCTACAGTTATTATAACTTTTAAAATGGTCCCCTATTTATAACCGTTGGATTAAATTTTAACAGTCCGGATCCCAAATTAAATAAATTTAGTGGAAAGGAATCCGGAAATCATCATTTTCCCTTCCTTCAAAGATAGATACGATTGTTATCTTGATTCACCAACCCATGAAAGTGAAAGCTCTGAATTCGCCACCCGATTGTTATTTTCAAAGATAAGAACAAATAAATAGACCCCAAACAAAGACCCCGGTCCTCTCCACGTCATTGATGCTGCTTCCGCAGCATTAATTTTCTTTTAATTTTCACCGGTCCTAGGCTCCTAGCCATCTACGACTTTTCTCAACTTAATTTTCTTTTATTTATTAAGAAAAACTCCCATCTCCTTATAAAAATATATATTTCAAGAAACTATCAAACTATGCGATCACAAAATAGGACAAACAATAGTGCTACCCCTGTTTTTCTTAGCTCTTTTCCGCCGGCCGTTCAATCTTTTCCTACGGGAGGGGGCGTTCAATCTTGAATCTTGTCCAATGGGCCGTTCAATCTTTGAAATCATAATCTGGAAGGGAAATACTTGCATCCACTTGTATATTTTCTTAATTATTATTTTTAAGATCATTTTTACAAAATAATTAATTAAATTCAAGACCCTTAGTTATTCACATGCATTCAAGAAATAGACTGTCTTGATATTAACCAACATTTCATTATAAATCGTCCATTTATTAATTATATATGGATGACAAATCGATATTTCGTTTAATTGATTTTGTTTTTTTGTTTTTTTTTTAACAAATGATATCATTTACAGAGGTAGGTTTAGCCCCACAATAAGCTAGCAATAATGTAGCTCAAATTCGTCGTTGGCGAAAATCGAAGCTAAGACCTCTCAATTATAAATGAAGAAGAATACCACTAAATTCTAGTACTAATTAACATTTAATTAATTTTTTTACTAGAATAATTTTGAAACAATGGCTAACAAATCAACGATTTTAAATACGATGCCGGCAAAAATGGGCAGGTCCAAGAAAATAAAATAATTGCAAAAATGGACAGGTCCAATACTGCAAGTATGCAGTTAATGATAGTTTACGTCTAGCTGGTTGGACCTTTCCACTCCTCCACAGTTATAAAATCAAGCATCAGTTAGCATTCATAATACTCAAAGAAACAAATTGAGACCTGGTCGAAGTCTGAAACAGCTAAAACCTCCCTGAAATTTCCCAAAGAGCAATATGGCACTTTGGATTTGGGCAACAATTGGGGTGCTTGCACTTGTTCACGTCCTGCAGACATGGATATCAAAAGGCAAGTACAAGAACAAGATGCTACCTCCTGGTCCGAGAGGGTTTCCTATCTTTGGCAGCCTCCACTTGTTAGGGAAGGTCCCTAACAGGAATCTTTATCAACTAGCCCAGAAATATGGCGACATCATGTACATGCGGTTAGGCCTCCAACATAACGTTGTTATCTCGTCCCCACGAGCGGCCGAGCTGTTCCTCAAAACACACGACCTTAATTTTGCAAGTAGACCACCTCATGAAGGTGCAAAGCACGTCATCTTTGGGCAAACGAACATGAGCTTTGCTAAGTATGGCCCGTATTGGCGCGATATGCGAAAGATGTGCACGCTCGAATTACTTAGCAACAACAAGATCAACTCTTTCAAGGCCATGAGGAGAGAAGAGGTTTCTCTTCTGATTCAATCTGTTCAAGAGGACGCCAATAATCGACGGGTTCCTATCAATCTCAGTGACAAGATCTCATCGCTCAGCGTTGACCTGACCTGTCGGCTGGTGTTAGGGAAGAAGTACAAGGACGAGGACTTTGACGAGAGGGGTTTCACGGCGGTGTTGAAAGAGTCTATCCAAATAGTAGCAGCACCTAACTTGAATGATCACATTCCTTTTCTTAGGCCGTTTGACCTGCAAGGGCTCACCAAAAAAATGAAGACTATCAACAAGAAGTTTAATACTTTTTTTGAGAAGATAATCGACGACCATCTTCAATCCAAGGATGAAGAAAGAACAAAGGACTTCGTTGATGTCGTGCTGGGCCGCATGGGGTCTGAAGAATCAGACTACCGAATCGAACGCGTGCATGTCAAAGCCGTTATGTTGGTAAGTATACATATCATTTTGCATATTTTTCTTTTCATTCTTGCTTGACATCAAATTAAAAAGAACTTGTTTCTTGTTATACGATTTAACATGATGTGGTCTAAGATTGTGATTCTGAACTATTAGGTTGACTTTCTTTTGAATATATTAAATTGACTGTTGATGGTTTAAATTTGTAATTCATCATGTACATGAAATTGTCATCTACGTACATGTGTCGCACTACTATATATATACTTCATCTTCTCTAACAATGGAAAATTTATTGGCAGGACATGTTCGCGGCCGCATTGGACACACCACCATCAGCAATCCTATGGGCGCTCTCAGAACTCCTTAGGCACCCACAAGTTATGAAGAAACTCCAAAAGGAGCTAGAAAATGTTGTAGGTCTCAATAGAATGGTGGAGGAATCAGACTTGGAGAAATTGGAGTACTTGGACATGGTAGTGAAGGAAACCTTGAGGCTACATCCTGTGTTACCATTGTTGCTCCCTCATTTATCAATTGAAGATTGCACTGTCGATGGGTACCACATACCGAAAAATTCGCGCCTTATCATAAACGCATGGGCAATTGGGAGAGACCCAAGTGCTTGGGAAGATGCAGAGAAGTTTGTACCAGAAAGGTTTGAGGGCAGCAATATTGATGTTAAAGGAAAACACTTTCAGCTTATACCGTTTGGCTCTGGCAGAAGACGTTGCGCTGGAATGCACTTAGGGCTTACTCTGGTACAGTTTGTGTTGGCACAGATTGTGCATTGTTTTGATTGGGAACTTCCAGACAACATGTTGCCAAATGAGTTGGATATGAATGAGGTGTTTGGTCTTGCAGTTTCTAGGACCAAGGATTTGCTCCTTATTCCTTCATATCGCCTTCAGAATTGATCATGTTTTTTGTGTCTGTAGTGTCTATATATTTTCCTACTTGTCATACGTATATGTCTTGGACTACCTATCTTTTCTGTGTTTCCCTCCTTTTTTCTTAAAAGAGGGACAACTAGTGGCAAACCACGGTTATCTACCCCATTCGGAGGCATCTTTTCTGTGTTTCTACTGTCTTACATTTGTGTTCTTCACTTGATGAGGAGAACAAGCAATGTAATTAATTAAATAAAGTGGTGTCTGATAGGGATTTTACTACACATGTGAACGGGCTAAAAAACTCCTATAATACTTGCAAGAATGCAAGGTCATTGTAGTATACACGGATCTTGCAAGATCGTTCTCCACATGGATTATTGAATAATTCGAAACAAACCAAATTCCAGTTAATTATTGTAGAGTAGAAATTGAGATGATTGATCTTATAACCTATTTAAATTAAACACGACTTTAATTAATAAAAGTAAACTAATCTGCAATATTAAAACTAGAGGGAAAAGAAAACAGTTTTTGGAGAAATCAAATTAATAAAACACTAGGGTTCCACCATCACCTAGCAATCCTATGAACTTTTACCAATTACTTATGATCTACACATGCCACTTTGAATGTTAGATTTTCCTAATTCATATTCTACTTGGAACCTCCAACATAGAACATATGTCTAACATGCAACCCGTCCGGACGTTTGGATTAATCTAAACATGAAAAACTCATTATGTTTTATGAAAACCCTTTGAAAAACCATGCAATCCTTAAGACGTGGTGTTCATCTTAAGTGAAATTACAATTATTAATCACAAGAAGCCAGCGTCAATTTCAGGGAACCTTTCGACCAAAATTGCATCAAATTGTTTTTCTAAAGGTCCTAATGGTGATCAGGCATTATATAATATAAAATTTACTCATCAAAATACCCCCAAACTTAGCTTTTTGCTTGTCCTCAAGCAAAATAAAACTAGAAAACAAAAATAAAAACTAACAAACTAAAGACTTAACTAAAATTAACTGACAAAAATTTTCACCTTCAAAGTTGCAATCCATAGAACACGTTAAAAATCACAACATCTTTTCAAAAGTTCTAACCAATCCCACCACAGAGTCTAAGCCATTTAGAATCAATTAGAAAAGAATTCACAAACTTCCTTTGGTGTAAAGTGAACCAACATAGTCGACTAAAACCCTTACCTCTCGTCCTTCTTTATTTCACACATACTAACTTTAAATATAACTATTTTTCTTTTTCTTTTTCAATTTTTTTTCTCTTATATAACAATTTTTTTTTTTTAGTAACAGTAATGGTTGTGCAATGTCGGTTCACTTAAGCTTTCGATCCAACCCATGTAGCGAGCTTTAGGTCAATGACTCCCAAACCACTAGGGCTTTAGGGCCCTAGGTGTAGAACACCCCTAAGGACTTATTAACCCAAGCTGAAAAGGCTACGAAACCAACTAACCACCCTGCCCCATGCCAAAACTCTACCGTTTGATGTGAGAATCACTGCTGATTAGGCAGGACTGGCTCGGTTACTAGGTAAAGTCTCGGGTGAGACAATTATTACTTTATTCACAATAATAACTGACTTTACTTAAAACAAAAATTAAAAATAAATTTAGACTAAAAGCAAGTGTTTCAATCTCACTCCCCACAAACCATGTTGATGTGAAGTGCAAAGGCAAAGTATAATTCATGAATTAGTGTCTAAACAAAGATAAATAGAAAAGACTCTACTGTGGGATTAATCTTCACCATGTTCATTTGTTCTAACGTTTAAAATAATCTATGAATATTAACTTAAAAAGAATGAAAATTCTTAACTGACATAAAAAAAATTAAAAGCCTAAAATTTACTTTCCCACCCCCAAACTTAAATCACACATTGTCCTCAAGGTGTGGAAACAAAAAGAAAAACGAAATGAACAATAGAATAAAACACAAAAACCCTAATTGACACGAAAAAGAAACGATAAAACTATAAGAAGAAAATAAAATAAAAGAAAGGGGCAGTTTGATCCAGGTCCAAAAAATTCACCTGTTTTCGGATTGGGTCCAATTTTATTTGATTTTTTATTACACCTATTTTGCCCCTTGAAAATAAAAAATATTTAAATTCTTTATTTTTGAATTAATTTTTTTAAAATTTGAATCTTCAAATACCTTTATCTACCCATTTTCTAATTAAAAACATTTTAAAAACACATTACAACCAATCTTATAAGTTTATCAAAAATTAAAAGAAACGTTGTCGAGGTAGATAAAAAATTTGTGATATAGTTAGATAATATTAATTAATCTATGATATAGGTAGACTATGAATAAAAACCTATCGTATAGATAGATAACACAAAATACTATGTGATATAAATAGACTAATGAGCAAAAACATATCATATAGGTAGATAACAAAATTAATTTGAGATAGAAAAATTTGTGATATATAGGTAGATAAAATACAATTAATCTATAACACAGGTAGAATAAACAAAATATACAAATAGATTCATTACAGAAATATATAATACAGGTAGATAAACAAAGCAATGTATTTCCTATAAAGGTTGAAAAGAAAAATATGTATAATCCAAGTTCAAACTAAAAATTAGGAAGAAATTACCAGTGCACGCATGAAACTCATATTTTCATGGCAATGTTCCCAATCAAAACGACCTAAACCAAAACCAACCACGTACATCAACGCACCTTTGGTGGTGTATTGGCATACTTCAAAGCTCTATACCACTGAAAAAAAAAATTAGAAATTGTGACCTTGTATTTCAAAAAGGAGGAAGAAATCATAAGAAGTTGAAAGAAGAAGACTGAACAAGAAGGAAGGGGATCGGAGAACACAGCACAAATTGTATAGGGGAGTTATGGAAGAAGAGATATACTTTAAAACTAATTCTACAAGCAGGGGATTATTTAAAGATAAATAATCAATTATAATTAATTTCATAATACAAGTAAATCTAGAATTAAAGGATAATGTTGATAGAGGGGTAATTTTGACAAAAAAAAATGAAAATAAAATGACGTGGTCAATGAGTCATTGGACTTAAATCAATAATTAAATAAAATCGGACTATATCTAGTAATTGCTTACAAATTTGGACTTATTTCAAGTTTCCTCTAAAAGAAAATATAAAACAAAACGAAAATAAAGGAGAGAAAAACACTTGGGCTTTTATTGGAAAGATCATGGCGTGATAAAATTTGGGCCTTGACAAACTACACACGTGGCAGCCGTTGGGTTTGAAACCCAACTTACAAAACAAAGGTCCAATATGAACATTGGACTCCCGTGAGATGGTTGAATGGGATGCAGCTGGCATCTTAATTTGAAAATGGTGTTTGCAAGTTCCCATGTCTGAAGAAGAAAAGTCGCTATCAGTCCTTAGTCTTTGTGAGTCATTCAACCCAGAGCCAACGACCTTTACCTCGCCATTTGCAAACCACCCTCCTCAGAAAGGCACGGAATACACGCGATTTAGACACATGGCATGCATCCGTGCAATTAACTCATTTGGATTCCCATAACACATGCATCTCATCCACCCATTTTCATTTCAGATTATTTTGTGAGAAATCCTAGGCCTCTTTCTCAACCCAAACGCACCTCTATATCTCTCTCATTTTTCTCACAAAATTCGTAGAGACTCTCTCGGAGCTCTTCCCATGTTCAAAACTCTCAAACCCACCCGTCAATTCAAACCTCCATTTCACAGCAGCTCATTCGTCCTCTCTAAGCGCTGCATCTGTAGCCCTCCATAATCCAGCAACAAACACACCTCCGTGAGTACCTAGCCGTGGTGGAAAATCGGAAAAACTAAAACCCAAAGGTAAAATCATCCTCCAATCTTTTGGTTTCATTGTCAGATTTATTTGTTTTAGAGAAATGGAACAAGAACTAACACATGCACGTGGTTTTATCGGTGTGAGAACCCTTCATGGTTGCAAATCCGAGCCAATCTACACCATTCGCTTGTCTCTGCTGAAACCCGAAACCCTTCAGCTTCTGCCATGGAAATGGGAAGGCAAGATCTGTGCATCTATTTAACTTTACTTGTCACAGCCCGTCCCTGATTTTAAGAGTTTTTAAAGTTTTAATAAAGGATTTTACAAAAATGCCCTTTGAGGTACGCACATTATTCGAGGTTAATCTTCGTCTCGTGCCATCTAAGATTTGTTTTCTTGACATATCCTCGTAGTACTCGTCGCTACGGAAGCATAGGCGCAGACAGTTCGTGATTTGGAATTATAATGAAAAAGATTTTAAAGTTGGAAGTTTGGGCATTTTATGAATTTTATTATAAAAATTTGGTATGCCATTTGGATGGCCCAGATTAAAGGAAAGCTGAAATGGATGCCTCGGATGTAAAGGAGAAAATAAAAATAAAAAGATGAAAGAAGGTTTTGTATGTGTATGTATGTGTGCGTGACTGGTGAAAAAGAGGCAGGAGCTCCGGGACAGACCAGGGAGAGAGACTGGCGAATGGGGAGAAGAGAGAGAAAGGAGACCGGCCAATCGAAACAGAGAAAGGAGGAAAGGAGAGAGGGCGAGAAGTGGAGGAGAGAAGGAAGAAAACGGGTTTTCACCCGCGTTTCGACCCGCAACATCCAATCCCAAATTTTGACTTTTTTTACCCATTTTTCCGATGCATTGAGCCAAACAACCACTCACAATCATCTTATATGCCTTCCCTCTGTTGAACAAAAAAATATAAACATATGAAAAAATAGAGTCCACACAAATTGGGTCAAACTACGTGTAATTTAAGCCCAAAAGATGAGGATGGGCTTTACCCACAAATACATCCAGAAATAAATAAAAAAAATTATATTTTCTCCTACAAAAGGGGGGAAGTAACGTGCACAAAGGAAAAAACAGGTGCTCCCCATTTTCTGCAAACAAAAAGGAACGTGGAGTCAGAAATGGTGGTTAACAGAAAGTGGCAGGAGGTCATGGCCTCTACCTCTCCCCCACGTAACAAATTCTAGAGCTTTCCTAGGATGCCTATAAATAAGCATCACATGCAGCAAGTAAGGGGAGGACAGAAAAAAGGAAGGGGATACTCTGCAAAAAAATAAATAGAGAAACATTGAGAGAAAATACTCAGAGCAACGAAGTGCTGCCAGAAAAGAGAAGGAATTCAATCATTCGTGCTTTCGAGTCAAGAACCAAAGAAGAACACTCATCACCAGGTATGAAGCAAGTTTTGTTAAAATTGTTCTTTTTCTCTTGTTTGATGTTATGTTGCAGGAAGAACAAAAAAGCATTGCAGCAGCAAACACAAAAATAAAAAGCTGCAGACAAACAAAAAAATGAATGAAGAAAGGGAAATCAGCAAAGGCATATAAGACCTTTGCCTCTTTGTTTGGCGTTCTTCACCAATCAAATGGAGTTGGAGACTCTGAACAATCCACCGACTCCCCAACTGCAGCAGAGATAATCTCCAAGAATCCCATGAATTTCTTCGGGTGGCCTAGACCACCCCGTGAAATTTTAACCAAGTCTAAATGGTCTACCCCTTTGCCAGATTGTCAAGTGCAGTTTCAAAGTTCTAAGCTTAAGTCCCCGAGAAGTAAGACAGCAAGGAGACAACATATACAAAGATGCAACACAAGAAAGAGAGAAGAAATTATTCTGTTTGGTGTTTTTGCTACCCACGGGTACAAAACATGGAAGATGCTTTTGGCTAAAATGATACGAAAAACTATTTGGGATAGAGTCCAAGAAAAAAAGAGAAAATGGAAAAGATGGTTTGCAAAGGAAAAGAAAGCCAAAACTTCCCTTGACCGACTCCTGCTTGGTCCAATTCCACAAGAAGAAAAGTTTTCAAACACAACTCTTGACCAAAGACTGCTACATGACAAAAAGGAAAGGAAATTTCCCAATCTTTGAATAAACAGCTAAAAGAAGGTTCAAAGCCTTCTTTGTCACGTGAAGATAGAACAAAGAGTTTTCATCATGTCAAAATTTCTCACTTGCTCTCTGCCATGTAAAAATAGGACAAACCATGTGAAAATGGGACAAAAAAAGATTGCTGCCAAGTCATTTAGGAAACCAACCCACCAAGCGGAACAACCCGTAGCAAATGAAAAATTGGATGACATAACATTGGGTAGATTCTTATCTTAGAGCAGCTACAGTTCATATGCCAATAAAGCAGGACAAAAAAAAAAGTGATGTAATTCGAGTTCAAATATACTTTCTCACTACAGGACTGGCAAGCATTTGAGGGCATGGTTACCCATCCTTCAAAAAGATTTGAAAGTTAATGAAAACTTTAACAAGTTCACGGGCATTCACATAGGCAAACATCACTTTGTACAATGGAGAAAACATGGCAGGTATCAAAAGCAGCACACAGGAAGAAGCGAAAAGAAATAAGGGTATCCCACAGACTTTAGAGTGCATTCCTCACCTTTGGAGCCATAAATTAACACTTGTCCAAACAACCGAATGGAAGAGAGGTCTGTTGCCAGGGACAGCCTGCATGAAATTATTAAACCAATCGGTTGCAGTTCAGAACTAAAACCCACTCCAAAATCAAACCCAGAAAAATAGAAAACGAAAAGGGGGGAACCTGCTCGATCTCTTCTCCTCTTCGTCTTGATTTTCTTTCGACCTACAAAGGAAGCACACAAGCAAACTAGTACAGCAGAAAGAAAAGAAAGCCTGTGGCCTGCATAAAAAGGTCTCTACGGTTTAAAGGGAAAAGAAGATAAATTAGAACAAATCAAAAGAGTTTGAATTCCGCCAACCTTACCCATTCTCGCTCTGAAATCCACGGATACCCAATCCAAATAGAAGTCTGAAATATAGCGAAATCCACGGGATCCCAAATATATCAGAATAGTTTCTTGCATCTGGAGGAAAACCACCAGTTTTAGAGCTAAGAGAATGAGGAATCGCTGAAGACATCTTGCGGGGAGGCGTGAATACTAATGAAATCTGCACCTCACGTGGAGAGGAAGCGAGTTTGTTGAAACCGAGTCCTATTTGGACTTAGAAGTCTTAAAAGTTACATAAAGAAAATGGCTGTCAGATTGGAAAGACACTTGGGTCAAATGGTTCAAAGCCCCATGATAAATAGAAGAATAGGAAATACAACAAGACAGGACAAGGCGCCATCAATTTCCATTTATAAAAAAAAACAAAAGGGTGGATATGACGTGGTCTTAAAAACCCTCCCAGATTGTCATACTCAAATTAATGGGTCATTTACATTACCCATTAAATATTCAAATCCAATCCAAATAGCTTCTCATTTTCCCAAAAGTCTGAACACAAGTTCAAATCAAATAATAATGAACTACGCCGGTTTGATTCCGTTAAGGATACGTAGACAGTCTGATATCAAAGTTTTAGATGCAACCATGAAGCTGAAACGAATCCCTGGTTTATATAAACTAAATTCATTCCTTCTATTTTGATCAAGTAATTCTACAAAGAGTAAGAGAGATCTTCAAACACGAATTGTTAGACTTTCAATTAATACATGTTGCTCATGCAATAAAGCCAAAGAAAAGTGGCCAATGGCACGAAGCTGAAGATAAGTCTTAAATGGCATGAAGTCGTATCAAGTATCAAATAACACAAAGCTGCAACAAGTCTCAAAAATCACGAAGTTACATATAGCTCCAACGGCTTAAAGTCCTCGCCTGCATGAGCTAAAACTGCACAAGGCATCAGTTGCTCCTTGCCCGCATGAGCTAAAACTGCACAAGGCATTAAACTCCAACAAATACATCATGAACTACGAGTGACTTGATCCCTCAAGAGGGTACGTAGGCAATCTAGGATTCGACCAAGATGCAGTCACAAAATCAAACAAACACCAAAATCCTCAAGTTACATTTTATTCGAATTGGAATCAAAGGGTATTCCTTTCCCAAAAGAAAGGTTGTAATTAATAGGCGCATAGCCTAGAATGGGTCGAACTCGAATTCATAAAACCCTCTTCGGAAAAATGAACGAGGGTGAAATTGTGTCGAGTGAATTATTTGTTTACATATTATGTACAATTTTTGCTCAACATAATTTTTGGCACGCCCAGTGGGACCCATTTTCCCTTTCATCTCTAATTTTGAAGATAATTAATGTGCTATGTTTTTTGTTTTTGTAACAGGAAACATGGCGCCACAAGTTACTGTTTACTTCCACGAACTCCCTGCTGCTGAATCCAAGCTTAGACATGGAAAGCATGCTAGTCACCGAATCTTATTCACCATCGATCAAGCACCAACTAATTGCAGCATGGTGAAAACCAAGATAGCAACAAAAACAAGCAAGGTGGCTATCAAAGTCATCAAAGTTGGACCAAAGAAATGCCCGTCCAAGAACGCCCTGAGGAATGCAAAGAAGAGAGCAGCACGAGCTCTTAGGAAGAAGATCGCTAAGGAGCGTGTACTTAATGATATCGAAATCATCTCGAGGGAGTTTCTTGGAGGTATTTCATATAAGGACACCAAGGTGCTTCGATGCAAGATTGTCAAAGTGACATCATTATCACTTACCAAGGTTCCCGTCATTACTCAAATCATGATCGGAACAATCCCAATCACTTTACCTACAACGGAGTCGGTCATGATGACATCCGTCGAGGAAAATGAAGAAATCTTGCCAATAGCGTCTGGAAAATTTCAACAAAAGGCCAAGGCCTATGAAGTTGTCGAGGAAGGTAACAACATTCAATTCGAGGGGCCTATCACACGTGCAAGGGCCCGAGTATTGGCAATCCATTCTCTCGAGAGTTCATCTTCCCTTGGAGACACTTTTGGAGGAAATGAATATTTTTTCCAAGAAGAGATTCCTAGAGTAATGACTCAATTCCAAAGGTTGGAGATAAATGAAGACGTTGAATCTGAGAACATGCAAGTTCTGATGACTGGTGCATCAAATACAGAAGAACAATTGCTAGAAATGCAACGGAAACTAGCAGAAAAAGAAGCAGAAATGGCAACTTTGGTAGCTAATAAGGAGGCTGAAATTGCGACTTTGGCAGCTCAGTTAGCCGCTCAAGCTAGCATGAATAATGCTGGAGAAAGAGCAAGGAAAGAAACAGAAGGAGAAAGTTCTGGTAGCCAACTCATCAAGATATCAATGCAATTTTCGCTGAAAAGATTCGTGAATTTCAAATGTCTTTAACGACACCAATTCTCGGATACCGGAAACCTTATCCAGCTCACTATGACACGGTGCCATTTCCCCAAGGGTATCAAAAACCGAGCTTTGATAAATTTGATGGTCTAAGTGGTTCTCCTCAAGAACACTTAGCTCATTTTTACTCAGCTTGTGGGGAAACATCGCTGTCAGATCCCTTATTGGTTCGACAGTTTGTTCAATCACTCAAAGGGTCTGCCTTCACATGGTATACTCAGTTAGAGCCAGGATCTATTATAACATGGGATGATATGCAAAGAGCTTTTCTAGCTCAATTCGTCAGTTCAAAGAAAAAGGTCACGTTAATGGATTTAGCTCAAACAACACAAAAGTTCGGAGAAAGCGCGAGCGAATTCATCACAAGATGGAGAAGCCTTAGCCTACAATGCATGGAAAAGATTTTTGAATTTTTGGCAGTGCAAATATGTTACAATAACCTCATCCCTGAGATTGCAACATTTGTAGGAATTGCGGAGCCTCGAACTTTCGACGAGTTGGTATCTAAAGCAAGTAATGTGGAGAAGCAAATGTCCCGGAAAAATGTGATTGGAAAAATGATTCAAGACTTAGAAAAGAAGTCCGATATCAAGAAAGGAGATAACAAAAGAACGCCGAAGAAAGGAGATTGTATGGCGACATTTGTCAAAGTAGACAAGAAAAGTGACAATGTAAAAAGAAAAGAAGAAACCAAGGGGACGAGGAGGCTTTCGCTTAAGGAAAGAAAAGAAGTTAAATATAGTTTCGATGATGAAGATGTTGGAACTATCTTCGATGAACTTCTTGCAGCAAAGATGATCACGCTTCATGAACCAAAGCGTCCTGCTGAAGTAAATAAGACCAATGATCCAAAGTATTGTCGGTATCATCGACTCATCAGCCATACGATAGAGGATTGTTATATCCTTAAGGATATAATTCAAGAAAAAATCAATAAGCATGATATCGAGGTGGATTCATCCTCGAAACATCAGATGGCAACGTCCAATATGATCAAAGGAAAATCAACACCCTCCGCTCCATTACCAGAAGGGGCAATCCCTGTAGGATTCCATGTCGATAATGAAACCACAGTTGTCCATGCTTATCCTAGTATGCCTCGTTCTGGAAATCCAAAAATTCCAACTCTATATGAGCTCATGACGGCACCAAGTTTTGATGTTTGGGAGGATTCGTCATCATTTGAATCCGAAGATGAGTGGCAAACCGTCAGTGAAAAGAAGGTGAAAAGGATTGCTAAACGTCTTTCTTCCACAAAACGATCAAAAGGAAAATTATGGAGTGGACCACCCTCAAAGGATGGAAAGAAAAAGAAGAATAATACTCAAAGAAAGCCTAAAGTATTTCAAGATGATGAGTACAAGCAGCCTTTCAGAGCACCAATAACCCTTGGAGACTACCTCCATCCAAAACTTTTTAAGAGTAAGGGAGGCGAGGAAGAAATTGGAAATTGTCGCACGACCTCATGTGAAATCCACAATGATGAGGAGGTAGATGAAATAACTCTACGCTCTGGCCAAAGGATCCCGTCAGCTGACAAGAAAGAAGGAAAAAAAGTAGTTGATTCAGTCAAACATTCCGATAAACCAAGTGCAAAACAAGTTCCAGTCATTACCACTGTAGAGCCTGCAGTAGAAATTTCAGTCTCAACCACAAAAGCAAGTACCTCTAAGAGACATGCAAAAGATGTACTACAATCCCAAGATGGCAAATATGACATCATCGACCATCTTAAGCGCATTCCATCTCTTCTCAGTGTGTACGATGCTCTGAAAATGTCAAAGGAGCTTAGGGAAGCACTCATTACGGCCTTGACAAATCCTGAAGTATTTGAAACAAGCTTCAAATTTGCAGAAGTGGATACAACATCGCCAAAGTATTGCGCTTGCTGCCTCGCAAGCATCACATTTGATGAAAATGACCTTATACTTGGAAACGAGTATCATAATCGGCCCTTGTACGTCAGTGGACTGGTAGGAGATACATCAATAAATCGGATCTTGCTTGATTGTGGATCAGCAGTAAACCTACTTCCTCTTCGAACACTACGAACCTTGGGGATGAATGTTCGTCAACTAACACCATCAATGCTAACTATTCAAGGCTTCAATCAAGTGGGACAAAAAGCAATGGGAACAATAACCTTACAAATGGAGATAGGAGAGTTGTACTCCGACGCCCTTTTTCATGTAATCGATGCTAACACATCTTACAATGTTTTATTAGGGCGTCCATGGCTTCATACATATGGTGTTGTTCCTTCTACACTCCATCAGTGCTTCAAGTTTTTAATAAATGGCGAAGTCAAGACAGTTCTAGCGGACACTGGCCCATTTAGGGGTGAAGAAGTGAATTATGCAGATGCAAAATTCTACAAACAGTCAAAGGTCACTTTTTCACAACCAACAAAAGATGAAGTAGTGCAGAAGGAATTACAATCACCAACTGTGGAAAAAGCAAAGTCGTCAAGGCTGGTCAAAATTGTGAGTTCTAAAACTCCAAAGTCCCGAAAAGTAGTTCTCAACCGTTCATTAAAAGATCAAAGAGAACCTGAAAATAAGGCAATGGAACAAATCCAAAATGCATTTGAAGCACTAGTGACTAGCTACACGAAGCCTCTACGCAGAATTAACCAATCAATTCCTAGAGGCAGTTTGATAGTCTCAACAAATCTGCAAAGGAATAATGGTTGACATGGTCGCATTGTTTCATTCAAAAGAAATGAGTCCTCGTAAAAAATTCCATTAAAGATAAAAGCGGAAAGGCACAAAGCTAAAATGAGTGCTATCAATGTCACGGTGCACCAAGGAAATGGAATGCTCAAAGCATTTGTCTCGGAAACCAAGAAACATGAGTTTGAAGGCTTTACTAATTTCGAGAAAGCAATGTTGATTGAAGAAGAATCCAACAACAAGCCACCTCGAGTCTCGATCTTCCAACGACTTGGTAAAATCACCAACTCTCAGCTTAAGAAATCTCATAAAAGAAAAAAATGGATAGTCAAAAGCCAAAAGAGGAAGATAAACCAAGGCAAAAATAATGATGCACAAGAAGAAGAACAAGATGTTGTTCAAGTTAGCATGATCGGTAGCAAAGAAAGAAGTAAGGAGTCTGATAACGAGCCAATTGAGCCTGCTAGGCAATTCCCCACATGTTTTCCTATCAAAAAGAAAAATGGGCAAGGTCGTGTTTGCGCAAGCTTCAGAACCCACAACAATGCACCGCCACTTCTAAGTGAAGCTTATGAAATGGATGAGGAATCAAGCACAGAAGAAGAGGTTCATAACATTGCTCAAGTAAACTGCGTCACCATTGAAGATGAAAAAGATGAGAATGGTGATAACTCAACCGAGTTTATTGACAACGCTCAACCAGCACCACCTCAAATAGAAGACGGGGGGCAAGCCACTGTGGATGAACTCCGAGAAATCAATCTCGGAACAGATGACGAGCCAAAACCTATATTTGTAA
This sequence comes from Malus fusca, assembly GCA_035220775.1. Lineage (NCBI taxonomy): Eukaryota > Viridiplantae > Streptophyta > Magnoliopsida > Rosales > Rosaceae > Malus > Malus fusca. The sequence continues at coordinate 31,289,352 of CM069069.1, forward strand.
GTGCCCTACTAACACCGGAAGAATTAAAAGATTACAAAAATCTTCTCCAAGATTACCGAGATGTGTTTGCATGGGGCTATCAAGATATGTCTGGTCTAGACACTAAGGTGGCAGTTCATAGATTGACTGTATCAAAAGAAAGGCGTTATGTTAGACAGGCACCACGACGTTTTCGACCTGAGCTTGAAGTACATATTAAAGCTGAAATTGACAAACTGATAGACGTCGGGTTTATCAGGGAAGTGCAGTACCCTACATGGCTCGCCAGTATCGTACCGGTAAAGAAAAAGAATGGACAAATTCGTGTCTGCATAGATTTCAGAGATCTTAATGATGCATGTCCAAAAGATGAGTTCCCGCTTCCAATAACTGAATTATTGGTAGACGCCACAATTGGTTTTGAGGCTCTATCTTTCATGGATGGATTTTCAGGGTACAATCAAATTAAAATGGCACCTGAAGATGAAGAACTTACAGCATTCCGCACTCCGAAAGGAATCTAATGTTACACTGTAATGCTGTTTGGACTAAAAAATGCAGGGGCCACATACCAAAGAGCCATGACAATCATTTTCAGTGATATGTTACATAGCACCATCGAATGTTATGTGGACGATCTTGTCATCAAAACAAGAAAAAGGGAACGTCATTTAAACGACTTAAAGAAAGTATTTGACAGACTCCGAAAACATCAATTAAAGATGAATCCTTTGAAATGCGCATTTGGAGTGACATCCGGAAAATTTCTTGGCTTTGTGGTAAGGTACCGAGGAATTGAAGTCGACCCTTAAAAAATCAAGGCAATCATGGAAATGCCTCATTCTCGAAACTTGCGAGAGCTACGATGACTACAAGGAAGATTGGCATACATCAGGAGATTCATCTCAAACTTATCTGGGAGATGTCAACCATTCACAAGGCTGATGAAAAAGGATGTGCCTTTCGTGTGGGATGACGCATGTCAAAACGCTCTCAGCAGCATTAAAGAATATCTTTTGAAACCCCCGGTGTTGATGGCTCCAATTAAAGGGAAACCTTTAATTTTGTATATTGCAGTACTTGAACGCTCACTGGGGGCAATGCTTACACAAAACAATGAAGAAGGAAAAGAAAATGCGCTCTACTATTTAAGTCGAACGCTTGTAGGGGCAGAGCAAAATTACACCCCTATTGAGAAGGTTTGCTTAGCCTTAGTTTTCGCTGTGCAAAAACTACGACATTACTTACTATCACACAGCATTACTTTGATATCTAAAGCGGACCCACTCGATTACTTGATGTTAAAACCAGTGCCATCCGGTCGTCTTGCAAAATGGTCTTTGCTACTATCGGAATTTGAAATCAAGTGTCTCTCAAAAAGCTATAAAGGGACAAGCACTAGCTGATTTCTTAGCAACTCATCCCGTTCCCGACAACATGGAGTTACCAAGCGATTTGCCGGATGAAGAAGTATTCTCGACATACGTTTCTCAATGGCAACTTTACTTTGATGGAGCGGCAAGGAAAAAAGGCGCGGGGGCAGGTATTGTGTTCATCACACCATGTGGAGGCCTAATCCCATATTCATTTTCGCTCATGGAGTTATGTTCAAACAATGTGGCAGAATACGAGGCACTCATCATTGGACTTGAAATTGCACTCGAACTACATGTTGATTGCCTTCAAGCTTATGGTGATTCACAACTAATCATCAAGCAAATGAATGGTCAATATGTTGTGACAAATGAAAATCTAACCTTGTATCATGAAAGAGCAAAACACTTGGTGTCACAATTCCAAGAAATCAACATTGCTCATATTCCAAGGTCCGAAAATAACAAAGTCGATGCATTGGCAAAGCTAGCGGCATCTTTAACTCTCCCTGAGGAATGAGAAGTTAAAATTACAATGGGAGAACGATATTTACTTCCTTCAACACTAGAGCGGATTGAAGAAAACCATGAAGTCAACGCGGTTACAGTCCTGGAAGTAGATGAATGTTCTGATTGGCGGCAATCTTTGATTGACTATCTTCAATATGGAAAACTACCAACTGATCCCAGAGGAAAAGTTGATGTACGAAGAAGGGCCAACCGATTTGTGTATCTGAATGACACACTGTACAAAAGGTCTTTCGAAGGGATATTGCTAAGGTGTTTATCAAAAGAAGAAACGACCTATGCTCTCTCTAAAACTCATACCGGTATTTGCAGAGCCCATCAATCTGGACCTAAGCTTGCAACTCAATTGAAAAGACTTGGGTATTACTGGCCTACAATGGTTCAATATGCGATGAAACATGTGAGGTCATGTCGGGCATGTCAAATACATGGAGACTTCAAGCACCAAAATCCATTGCCCCTTCATCCGACCATCTTGTCTTGGCCATTCAATGCATGGGGGTTAGATGTGATAGGCATGATAAACCCAAAATCGTCCCTCCAACATCAGTACATCCTAGCAGGCACAGACTATTTCTCAAAGTGGGCTGAGGCAATACCATTGAAAGAAGTGAAAGCGGAAGATGTTGCAAATTTCATAAAGAAAAACATAATCTATCGCTACGGAGTCCCGTCCAAAATAATCTCAGACAACGCTCTCTACTTCAAGTGTAGGGCCATGGTCAATCTTTGCAAAAAGTACAAGCCTTCTCCGCAAGTTACAACCCAACCGCCAATGGTCAAGCAGAGGATTTCAACAAAGTGTTGTGCAACATCCTAAAAAAGATGGTGGCAAAGAACAAAAGAGATTGGCATGAACGCCTTCCCGAAGCATTATGGGCCTATAGAACCACCGTCCGTACATCCACCCAATGTACTCCATATAGTCTGGTGTATGGATCAGAAGCTGTGCTACCCTTGGAAATTCAACTACCTTCCTTAAGAGTAGCCACACAACTGACAAATCATGAGGAAAATGTAAAAATCAGGCTAGCGGAACTTGAAGCACTTGATGAAAAACGACTTGCAGTGCAATAAAGACTTGAAATCTATCAAGCCCAAGTGGCAGGTGTATTCAACAAAAAGGTTAAGTTTAGATCGTTCTCTGTTGGAGATTTAGTCTTAACCGTCCGAAGACCTGTCGTCATCAACAGAAAGATGCAAGGAAAATTTGAAGCCAAATGGGAAGGACCGTATGTTGTCATCGAAGTCTTCACCAAAGGTGCCTACGAACTCTCTAACGCTAATGGGAAATGCATATACCCATGCGTTAATGGAAAGCTCATGAAGAAGTTCTACGCATAAACAAAGTGAAATGAACTCCGAGAGGGAAACAAATGCAGAGGAAGCAAGTCAAGGAAAAAATCATTTCTTCTGAACTACGTATGACTTGATCCCTAAAAAAGGGGTACGTAGGCAGCCTATCATTAAAAATGGGTGCAGTCATAAAAAATAAAAAAAAACAAAATCAAATCCCGAAAATTAAGGGATGAACTACGTTCGGCTTGATCCTTTCACAAGGTACGTAGGTAGTCTAGTTTTATTACTAGATACAGCCGTAAAAATCATTTTCCCAAAATCAAGGGATGAACTACGTTCGGCTTGATCCTTTCACAAGGTACGTAGGTAATCTAGTTTTATTACTAGATACAGCCGTAAAAATCATTTTCCCAAAATCAAGGGATGAACTACGTTCGGCTTGATCCCTTCATAGGGTACGTAGGTAGTCTAGCTTTATTACTAGATACAGCCGTAAAAACACTTTCCCGAAAACAAGGGATGAACTACGTCTGGCTTGATCCCTTTATAGGGTACGTAAGCAATCTGATCCCCAAAATTAGATGCAGCCATAATTCATCAAAAATTATATTTATCAACGGAATTAGCATTTATTTGAACTGCCACATGCTAACATTTTCAATAATTATCAAGGCCAAAAGCCACTAAAAACGATTTTAAATTGAGAATGGCAAATGCATTTGTTCAAATAGTCATATGCAGGGCCGGCCCTAGCCCAGTGCCACAAGGGCTACTGTCTAGGGCCCAAAAATTAAAGGGGCACCAAAATAATAAAACCCAAATAATTAGGTATAAAAAAAAAAAAAAAATTACTAGAGCCCAATTTCCAAATAGGGGGATGACCCAAGATTGACAACATATTAAAGGGCCCAGATTTTATGCATTAAAAAAATTATAAAAAAAATTATAAAAAAAAAAGTCATACACATACACTCATAAACCCTAATTTCTAACCATTTCCCGATTCCCCCCAGCAGCACCCCCTCCCTTTGTTCCCCAATCCCCACTAACTTCCAACCTTTTCCCAATCCCCCATCCCCTTTGTTCCCCAATCCCTTTCCCACCCACTTCCCCTGTGCCTTGCTGCACTGATGTGAGTGAGCAACAGAGACAGACATCACAGCAGGAGGAGATCCCTCTCCTCCTTATTCTCAACGTGACAGCACAGCACCATTCATTTGGGTATTGGAATTTGACTACAAGTGCATTCATTCATCACCAACCCTTTTGAGTTTTGAGGTAACTAATTTTTAAAATTTGAATTATCAATTCATAATTTAATATAAAACGTTGTAAGTGACATAGAAATATAATTATATGATAATTGTTGTATAGAATTGTTGTTGTGGATGAATTGAATTCTTGATTAATTGAATTATTTGATTTCATTTTAAACTCAATATTTAGGTTCAATTTTATCAATTTGTATAGGTTCAAATATATATGTTGGAATGATAATTTTGATAGGAAATTTTTGTTATATCATGTGTAGGTAATTTTTGCAAACAAATTATCGAAGCCATGTCTTTTAGGAAACAACTCTCTGGTAATATGAAAAGGAAAAAAAAAGCAAAGCATAACGAAATTGCCGAAAGTTTAAGAGGATCTCTTAATAAATTTTTCTCTACAAAGAATGAGTCGGTTGAAAATTTGAGAGAAAATGATGTTAGTGAAGAGTCACAAAATGTTGTTGGGGAGTCTCATGATCATGAAATTGGTGGTTATGATGGTGGTGATTTAGAAGAAAATGTTGGTGATGAGTCTCAAGACCATAAAAATGGTAGTGATTTAGAGGAAAATGTTGGTGATGAGTCTCAAGATCATGAAAATGGTGGTGATATAGATTTAAATGTTGATGATGATCATATTGGTGTAGAGGAAAATATTGAATCTCCCGAACCTACATTCCATTTAAACATTTATGATCCAAGAATTTGGGATGGTCTTAATGCAGAAATGAGAGCCTTACTTGTAGAAAAGGGACCAATTCGAGAAACTAATCTCACTTATCCTAAGGACAAGCTCTCTAGAAAATTTTCCTCACACTACTATGATCGAAAATTACCAACGGGTGAAATTTATGATAGGAAATGGCTCGTGTACTCAAAAGAGTTGGATAAAATCTTTTGCTTTTGTTGTAAATTGTTTAAAACAATTACCTCAAAAAGTGAGTTAGCAAAAGATGGAATTAGTGATTGGAGACATCTTGGTGTGAAGCTTGATCAACATGAAAAGAGTAAAGAGCATCTCACTAATTCGAGAACTTGGGTTGAGTTGAAAAGTAGATTGACAAAAAATCAGACAATTGACAAAGAATTTCAAATGCGAATCAAGAAAGAGACAAATCATTGGAAACAAGTGATGCTTAGAATTATTGCTGTTGTGAAATGTTTAGCCATACGTAATATAGCATTTCGTGGAACAAATGAAAGACCTTATGAGGACTCTAATGGCAACTTCTTAGGTTTACTTGAAATGATTGCGGAGTTTGATCCAATAATGCAAGAGCATTTTCGACTCATTGAGAATAAAGAGATTCATCACCACTATTTGAGCCATAAAATCCAAAATGAGTTGATAGCTACTTTAGCTTCAAAAGTCAAAACCGCAATCATTAAAAAAGTAAAAGAAGCCAAATTTTTTTCTATCATTCTTGATTGTACTCCTGATGCAAGTCATGTGGAACAGATGACTTTAATTTTGAGATGTGTTGACTTGTCAAGTAGGTCAATACATATAAGGGAGTATTTCATGGAGTTTTTAAGTGTGGAAAATACATCAGGACAAGGACTTTTTAATGAGTTGCAAGATGTCCTAAAGTCTCTTGATCTTGATATTGACAATGTGAGGGGACAAGGTTATGATAATGGATCTAACATGAAAGGGAAACACCAAGGTGTCCAGAAAAGATTGCTAGAGATAAATCCCAGAGCCTTTTATATGCCATGTGGTTCTCATTGTCTTAATTTAGTAGTTTGTGATATGGCAAGTTCATGTGTTAAAGCAAAATCTTTTTTTGGAGCATGCCAATGCATATATACGGTGTTTTCCAACTCTACAAAGCGTTGGAATATTTTGCTTGAACATATTGATGGGTTAACTTTGAAGTCATTGTCAACTACTAGATGGGAAAGTCACATTGAAAGTGTTAAAGCAATTAAATCTCAAGTAGCCCAGGTTAGAAATGCTTTGTTTACGTTGGTGGAAATTACTGAGAATCCCCAATTGAGTAGGGATGCCGGATGTTTAGCATCAGGAGAACTTTCCAGTTTTGATTTTGTATTAAGTTTGGTTATTTGGTATGACATTTTGTTGAAGATTAACATGGTGAGCAAAAAATTACAATCTGAAGACATGCGTCTTGATGTTGCTGTAAAGGCACTGGAAGCACTTGTTATCTTTTTTGAAAACTACAGAGAAACTGGTTTTGCTTCTGCCATGCGTGATGCTAAAGAAATTGCACTTGATTCGGAAATTGAACCTGTTTTTCAAACTAAACGTCATAGACCTAGAAAAAGACATCATGATGAAGTTGATGGTAATGAGAGGGAACAACAGTCTGCTGAAGAATCATTTAGAACAGATTATTTTCTTGTTATAGTGGATATTGCTCTTTCTCAACTGAAAAATAGATTTGAACAGTTAAAGGCTTTTGAATCTATTTTTGGCTTCTTGTTTGATGCACCGAAGTTAATTTCATTGGATGATCAACAGCTAAAAGAAAATTGTATGAATCTTGAAGCACATTTGAAACATGGAAATACCATAGATGTAGATGGAGCCGACTTATGTTCCGAATTACAGGTGTTGCAAATGATGTTACCTGAAGAAGCATTTCTCTCTAATAACCCTTGGACATCCATGGAAATAGCAAACTTTGTAAAAGAAACTGACATGTGTCCTAATGTCATGATTGCTTATCGTGTACTGTTGACTGTACCTGTGACCGTGGCATCTGCAGAAAGAAGTTTTTCAAAATTGAAATTATTAAAATCTTACTTGCGGACCACTATGACTCAAGATAGGCTAAATGGATTAGCAATCTTATGCATTGAAAAGGATGAGATTGAAGACTTGGAGTATGATGATATAATTGATGATTTTGCTTCAAAAAATGCTAGAAGACAATTTCTTATAGATTGAAATTTCAAGGAGCTTTGCTAGGAATGGTTGTATATGATTGTATTTTTTATTGTCGGGGTTTAGGTACTATGTCCCCCCGTTGTATATTTTCTCAAGTAATATAATTTGGGCGTGAGGGCCTAGCCCCCCAGCTTCGACTGGGTTCCAGCCCTCGTTAATTTTTTTTTTTAAACATATGTTTTCGTAATAAAAAAAGGGCACATTTTGAGCTTTCGCACCGGGCACCCAAAAACTCATGCTAGAATTCGTTTGAACTTTTCCCAAGCAAAAGCTTCAGGACAAAGCATAAAGTGATTTTCCACTTATGTAGGGTGATAAAAAAGGGATGAGTCCAATACATTGAAAGCAATAATTATCATGCATGCTTGGTTACGAAAAAGATAGAAAAACAAGCAGGAAAGGTACATGGCAAAGGCATAAAAAAAGTGGGTTTATGGTTCCTTTATCATTATGTTTCAGCTTTTGGAATAAAAAAAAAAGAAGCTTTGCTTTCCCACTCCCCAAAGCAAAGTAAACGGTGGGATTTTTCCACCAATTCCCAGTTCCACCGATTCCCAGCAAAAAAAAAAATTAGGAGGATTAACTTTCTTCTTCATCAACCAAACTTCCAGGGAATCTCTTTTCCTCCTTTCTCTCGGCAAAAATAGGATCAAAACCTCTAGAATAGGTTGAAACCAAACAGGAGGGGCAGCAACCTTCGTTGCATCACCAAGCCACAGGCAGTGGCAGCGGCAACTATCCTTCGTTCCAAACTTCCAAGATTGTTTCTCTGCTAATAAGAGGGGAAAAATAGCCTAAAAACTCAAAAAGAAAGTTCGAACCAAAAGATACAAAAAACGCTTTGTCTCATCAGAAATATATGGAGAGCTAAGTATGGTTTCCTCTTATATATATAAAAGTGATAACAAAACATCCAGAAGTTGAACACGGAGGATGAGCAGTCAAAGCATAAACTGGGCAAAGGAAACAATCAAAGCATGTGATAAATCTCAAACATACTGGGCGCAATAAACCCATTATTATCAGTCAAAGTTGGTTCAAAAGTATGCTAAAAAAAAGAGAAAGGAAAAGCTAAACTTAAATATCCCAAATTGCAGAAATGCAAAATAGAAGGAAAACAACTTAAAGCCTACTCCGGTTTGCTGCAAAAGTGGAGCAGGGAAGCGATTGAATTCAAAATTCCTTCTTCTGCAGATTTGTTCAATGCTTCAGCACGCACAACATCTGGGAGAAGCCCTTCATTTGCATCAATCCGAGACTGACGAAGTTCTACATCCAATTTCTGTTGAATAAGTGGCCAAGTGGCTATTAAACAAATCAAAAGAAAAAAAAAGACAACATGATTATGGTTCTTCCTTGTTTTGGGGAAAAGAAAAGTGCAATTTGTCTAAAGTTTTTTCTTTGGTCCATGTGAGAAGTCACGGACTCCTGGGGTTTTTAACTAGCAGCAACAACTGCCCTTTGGTGTGGAAAAAAGGTTGTCGCATAGAAGAAGAAAATAGAAGGGAGCAGCAGAAAGAAGAAGAGAGGTACGCAACTCCCATATAAGAAAGAAAGGTGATTTTCTTTCTTGGTTAGTTCTCACTCCACCAAAGTTTTATTGTTGTAATAGCTTTGAGCTTTGTATAGAGAAGAAATTAATCACTATATTTCTTTCTCTATTCGTTTCTTTAGTGTCTGAGAGTTATTGGTTGTATTGGGGTTTTGGGTTGTGAGCTTGCCAACACTTTGTAAACTCCCATTTGGTTGATAGTGGATTATTGGGTGAGCTCCTACTGCTCCGATGACGTACTCCAGTTACACTGACTGTTGAGGAACCTCGTTAAAATCTTGGTGTCTTTAATATTTTGTTCTTGCATTTCATTTGATATATTTCATGTGGGTTAACAAGAGTTGGTTCTAAAAGGTTTGGTGCTATCCTAGCACAACAATTGGTATTAGAGCACTGGTTGCTCTTGGGTACTGTCTAGTTGCCAAAGATGTCAGACGGGCAAGATGAGAATCCTTTTGGAAGCACCTCCGGGTTTGCAAGAACTACGGTGCAAAATGCAAAGTTCGAAGTGGAAAAGTTTGATGGCACAAACAACTTCGGGATGTGGCAATGTGAGGTCAAAGATGTGTTGGCTCAACAAGATCTACTTGCCGCTTTGGGAGAGAAGCCGGAAGCTATGTCGAAGCTGGAATGGGAGAAATTAAATTTGTGGGCTTGCTCTTCAATTCGGTTGTGCCTTGCAAAAACTCAGAAATATTTTGTTATGCAGGAGACAGTAGCAAGTGTGTTGTGGCAAAAATTGGAAGACAAGTATATGACAAAGAGTGCAGAGAATCGGCTACACTTGAAGAAAAAGCTCTACCGCTTCCAATACAAAGAAGGTACAAAAATGATTAGACACCTTGATGCTTTTAATAAGTTGATTGCCGACTTGTTAAATTTAGATGAGGATATTAAGGATGAAGATAAGGCCTTAATATTGTTGAATTCCTTGCCGGACTCTTATGAGCATTTTGTTACCACTATTATGCATGGTAAAGAAACTGTGAAATTTGAAGATGTGTCAAATGCCTTGATGAATTATGAAATGAGGCATATAGATAAAAACCATGATAGTACCTCTGAAGCTTTATTTGTTAGAGGTAAATCATCGGAGAGAAGATCATCTTCTAGTAGGAAAAAATCACAGTCTCAACCTAGAGGAAACTCTAAAGGTAGAAAACCTTTGGAAATGGATGAATGTGCCTTTTGTATTAATAAGGGCCATTGGAAGAACTTGTCCTAAATTGAAGGCCAAAGGCAAAGAAAGTTCTGAAACTAATGTTGCTGAGGTTGAAACAGATTTTTCTAATTTTGCTTTAACCACTTCCTCATCATTTGATTGTGCTACTAAGTGGGTGTTGGATACGGGTTGTACTCATCATATGACTTCTCACAAGGATTGGTTTTCAAGCTTGAAAGAGTTTGATGGTGGCGTTATGTTCATGGGAGATGACAATCCTTGCACAACAAAAGGGATTGGTACAGTTCGTTTGAAGTTGCATGATGGCATGGTTAAAGAGTTGACAGGTGTTCGGTATGTACCGAATTTGAAGAAAAATCTTATTTCTTTGGGTACTTTGGAATCCAAGGGTTTCAGGTTTCATTCAGATGGACAGACATTGAAAGTTACTTATGGTGTACTTGTTGTGATGAAAGCTCCTAGATGTGGCCATTTGTATTTATTGCAGGGAAGCACTGTGACAGGTGAAGCATCTGTAGTCTCTGAAAATATGGGCACATCTGATTCAGATACTACTAGATTGTGGCATATGAGATTAGGCCATGCCGGTGAGAAAGCTCTACAAGGGCTTGTGAAAAAAAGTCTTCTAAAAGGTGCCACGACTTGTAAGCTTGATTTATGCGAGCATTGTGTCTTGGGGAAGCAAACTAGAGTGAAGTTTGGTACTGCTGTACATCAGACGAAGGGCATTCTTGATTATGTGCATTCAGATGTTTGGGCTCCTACAAAGACTCTCTCTTTGAGTGGTAGACATTGGTTCGTGACCTTTGTTGATGATTATTCAAGAAGGTCTTGGGTTTACACTATGAAGCACAATAGTGAGGTATTAAGCATTTTCTTGAGTTGGAAGAAAATGGTTGAGAACCAGACTGGGAGAAAGATTAAGATTTTGAGATCGGATAATGGTGGTGAATACACATCCGACCCTTTCTTTAAAGTTTGCAAAGAGGAAGGAATTGTGAGACATTTTAGTGTTCGGGGAATTCCACAACAAAATGGAGTTGCAGAAAGATTGAATCGAACCTTGCTTGAGAAGGTTAGATGTATGTTGTCTCAGTCGGGTTTAAGCAAGTCATTTTGGGCAGAAACAGTTAATTATGCATGTCACATCATCAACCGGTTACCCTCAGCTGCTGTTCAGGGTAAGACACCAATGGAGGTATGGACTGGAAAACCTTCTTCTGATTATGACTATATCCGTATTTTTGGTTCACCTGCTTATTTTCATGTGACTGAAAATAAACTTGATCCTAGAGCCAAAAATGCTATCTTTCTTGGTTTTAGTAGTGGTGTCAAAGGTTATAGGTTGTGGTGCCCAGAGATGAAAAAACTTGTAATCAGCAGAGATGTGACATTTGATGAAGAAAGTATGTACAAAGTCTCTGAGAAGAATGTGAAAGATGTCCAACAGGTGGAGCTTGAGAAAGTTGCATCTGGTACTTCAAATCCTATTTCCGCTGATGTCGAAGCCACTATAAGTGAAGAAGTTGGAGACCATGAGGATGTTGAAGAAGTTGAACTTGAAGATTCTATTCAAGTTGAAGAGCAAGTTTCACCTCAAGAGTCTATTGCCAAGAACAGAGGAAAGAGACAAATTACCAAGCCAGCTCGGTATAGTGACTATGTTGCTTTTGCTCTTCCTATTATCATTGATGATATTCCATCCAATTTCGAGGAAGCCATTGAGAGTGAGGAGAAGAAGAGGTGGTGCAATGCCATGGATGATGAGATGAATTCTCTCTTGAAGAACAAGACTTGGGAGTTAGCTAAATTGCCTAAGGGCAAGAAAACTATCGGTTGCAAATGGGTGTATGCCAAGAAGGAAGATGCTGATGAGAAAAGCAATGTGAGATTCAAAGTAAGATTAGTTGCTAAAGGGTATGCACAAAAGGAGGGCATTGACTACAATGAAATATTTTCTCCAGTTGTGAAGCACTCCTCAATCGTATTATGTTAGCTCTTGTTGCACAATATGATCTTGAGCTTGTGCAACTCGATGTGAAGACGGCTTTCCTACATGGTGATTTGAATGAAGAGATCTATATGTGTCAACCGGATGGGTATATAGTGAAAGGGAAGGAAAATTTGTTTTGCAAATTGAAGAAATCACTTTATGGCTTGAAGCAATCTCCAAGGCAATGGTATTTGAGGTTTGATAAATTTATGAGAGGCCAAAATTATTCTAGAAGTCAATATGATCATTGTGTGTACTTCAAGAAGTTGCAAGATGGGTCTTTCATTTATTTATTGATATATGTTGATGATATGTTGATTGCTTCAAAGGATGTTGAAGAGATTGAGAAATTGAAGAAACAAATGAAGAATGAGTTTGAGATGAAGGATCTTGGTGAAGCAAAGAAGATCCTTGGCATGGAGATCACTAGAGATAGAGAGAAGGGTTTGGTCAGTTTGAATCAAAGACAATACCTTGAGAAGTTGATTCGGAAGTTTGGAGTTCATGATTCAACCAAACCGGTTAGTACCCCTTTGGCTCCTCATTTTAAATTGAGTTCTCTACAGTGTCCTAAAACTGATAAAGAGAAGCTGCAAATGAAAAATATACCATATGCAAATTTGGTTGGTAGTTTGATGTATGCAATGGTATGCTCTAGACCGGATATTGCTCATGCAGTTGGCATGGTGAGTCGATATATGCATAATCCAGGTAAAGAGCATTGGCAAGCAGCTAAGTGGATATTGAGGTATCTCCATGGTACTCGAGATGTTGGTTTATGCTTTGAGAGAGATGACTCTGGTATTGGTCATTTTGCAGTTGGTTATGTTGATTCAGATTATGCAGATGATCTGGATGGAAGGAAGTCTACTACAGGCTATGTGTTTACTATGGCTAAAGGGCCAGTTTGTTGGAGGTCCATTTTGCAGTCGTCTGTTGCCTTGTCTACTACAGAGGCTGAATATATGGCAGTTGCTGAAGCTATAAAGGAGGCCATTTGGATACATGGGCTGATTAGAGATTTGGGGGTTGATCAGAAGCAGGTGGAGGTACATTGTGATAGTCAGAGTGCCATTTATTTGGCTAAGTATCAGGTTCATCATGCGAGGACCAAGCACATAGATGTGCGTTATCACTTTGTTCGTGAAATTGTTGGTGAAGGGGAAATCATTCTCCAGAAGATTCCAACTAAAGACAACCCCGCTGATATGTTGACTAAGGTTGTTGGTGTAGCCAAGTTTGTTCACTGTTTGAACTTGGCTCACATTATGCCTATATAAAGAAGGTGTTGAGCAGTAGGAGTTTTGGAGCATTTGGCTCGGCATGAGTTGTCCTCTTGCTAGTGTTTGGGAGTGATTTTTTGGGTCAATTGTGTTGGTTGGCTTATCATGGCGTTTTCGGAACTTGGCCAAGGTGGAGATTGTTGAATAAGTGGCCAAGTGGCTATTAAACAAATCAAAAGAAAAAAAAAAGACAACATGATTATGGTTCTTCCTTGTTTTGGGGAAAAGAAAAGTGCAATTTGTCTAAAGTTTTTTCTTTGGTCCATGTGAGAAGTCACGGGACTCCTGGGGTTTTTAACTAGCAGCAACAGCTGCCCTTTGGTGTGGAAAAAAGGTTGTCGCATAGAAGAAGAAAATAGAAGGGAGCAGCAGAAAGAAGAAGAGAAGTACGCAGCTCCCATATAAGAAAGAAAGGTGATTTTCTTTCTTGGTTAGTTCTCACTCCATCAAAGTTTTATTGTTGTAATAGCTTTGAGCTTTGTATAGAGAAGAAATTAATCACTATATTTCTTTCTCTATTTGTTTCTTTAGTGTGTGAGAGTTATTGGTTGTATTGGGGTTTTGGGTTGTGAGCTTGCCAACACTTTGTAAACTCCCATTTGGTTGATAGTGGATTATTGGGTGAGCTCCTACTGCTCCGAGGACGTACTCCAGTTACACTGACTGTTGAGGAACCTCGTTAAAATCTTAGTGTCTTTAATATTTTGTTCTTGCATTTCATTTGATATATTTCTTATGGGTTAACAAGAGTTGGTTCTAAAAGGTTTGGTGCTATCCTAGCACAACAATTTCTTCTGTCGCTCAATTGAAGCTTTAAGGTCACTCACACGACGCTTAACAACAAGTCTTCCAGAATCATATTGTTGACGAAGAACACGAGCAACCTCCTCTGCTTCTTTAACAAGCAATTCTTCAGCTTCAATTTTCTTAAGCTCCTGAATGGAATTAGTTAACACTGACTCCAAAGCCTTCTTAGTGGACAAACACTCATCATGTCGACTAAACAAATCATGAATCTGATTACCTTGATCAATAATCACAACATTATCAGAAATCTGCGAAGCACATACAAAAACATGGCGAACAGTTTTGACAAACCACTCAAGCTCTGTTCGACATGATTCCAAAAGATTAATAATGGGACGCAAAACATCAAACACCAGGTTCACTTCCTCACGACAGCCAAGAATTTCTGTAGGTGAGTTACAAGAGGAGAGTCTGACAAAAATATTCTCTACCTCACCAATAATATATCCTTGCCTAAGATTGCTCACCTCCGGGCCGAATAAAGTATGGATGGATGTTTTCACTTCTTGCAAAGGTGAGGGGACAACTCCATCAGACACATAAGCAGCTGACTTCTCTCCGTAAGGCTAGTTCATCACCTTTGCATGCAAATATGGTGCATTCAAAATTTCAGATACCATTTATGGAATAAAATTATCTGCATCAGCAGCAACTACGGCTTCAACATCCGTACCACTAAGATCATCAGGTTTCTCATAACGAGCATGCTTAAAATTCACATCATGGTTACTCCCTAAAGAGGACCCCAATGAAGAAAACTCCAGGATAGCATTACATTTCTTGTCAACCGTTGCATTCCTGTTCTTAGAAAGACCTGAACTCTGACCAACTAGATGTAAGCTGGGAGACTTCTTAATTCCCACATCAGAAAGCAAAATTTCTTTTCTCAGACCTGGAGTTATGTCTCTCAGAACTGACACACTAAAAACTGTCTTTTTATTAAGGGGACGTTTATTGAAGATAGCATAAATATCAGCCAAAGAAGTCCCAAGATATGTTGCACAAGAAGTCCTCCACCACTTGCAATACCAATAGCTACAAATCCCTAGATGTGTTGAACATATAATATAAAAAAGAGATCCGGTGTTCCTTTTAAGAAGCACCGCATGCGCTTCGAACATAGCCTCAACACAATTTTGTCTACTAGAAACACCAAATGTTAAATTGTTCGCTGGAACTCCTTGATCAAAACCAAATTGACGAGCAAACCTATTAGGAAAATATGGTTCTAACCAAAGGTGTTCACCAATTCTAACAGGAAGCTTTGTAGTGCGAACACAAACCAAAAATTCAAAATAATCATCAGATAGGTCTTCATTATCCATCAAAGAACAACCTTTCTCTTCCACAAAAACAGTTGGGCGATAAATAACAGATTTGTCACTCCGAAAAGTAAACCTGGCTTGAGATATATTAACCTCCCTGGGTTCAACACCCGCATATCTCGCTAATTGAGGATAACCCTTAGGAAAATCACTGTCAGGACGAGAACGGTATAAATATGGAAAATGCTCCCCTAACCAACCGACAATATAGTGAACCGGCATTGAAAGATATGTGAATCCAGGCCCCCTCGGACAAGAAACGATATCCCCAAGGCCGCGATAAATATATCCAAGAACAGTTGGCGCAAGAGAAACTTTAAAGCCCTGTGCCATTAAACAAGCCATGGGAAAAGTCTCGGGTCTCACTTTGCCACCCTTTAATGGCAAAACAAATCTACAAAGCCAGAATACCAAAAATGCAGCCAAGGCCCTTTCTTTTGCGACTTCCAGCAAGATTCCTTGGGCTTTAAAGATCTTTTGCTCATTCGGTGACATCCGCAGATTTTTCTCACCATAACCCGCAAAAATTATTTTTCCTCGATAAAAATGGTCCAACCATTGATTCCAAAATATCTGGTTCTGCCCATAGAATTTGCACAATTGGGAATGAATTCTCAAAAGTTCAGGAAGAGTAGACGGGTAAGCTTCTTTCTTGCACAGGTCACCATTTGGAGGAATAAACTCTTCGTAAGGAACACCGAGAATTGGTAAACCACCTATCACCTTCAAGTCATATAATGAAATACTCATTTCCCCATTTCCCTGGTGGAAGGTGTTGGTTAAAGGCCCCCATAGTTCACAAAACGCTTTCCATACATTAGAGGAGTATTTGTAAGGATAACGGGACACTGCCACAGCACCATAAATATCTGCTCGACGCAGCACACTCTCATAAGTTCGTAAAATAGTCTATGTCCACTCCAGCACACCAACCTGAAAAGTAGCACAACATGTGACCTTGACACTCAAACCCCAATCTGTCTTCTCTCGGATCATTTTGTGTAAAAGCGGAAAAAAAATTAGTATCAACTTTAAACTTGGTGTCTCCATCAGCCTCATTGTTCACTTTCATCAGAGTATAAGCCTGAAATAAATCGCCTTGATGCCGACCAACCTTGATAGCACCATCCTCCGGAATAAAATCAAGATGACCAGAGCTCACTTTGGAAGGAAGAAACCAAGTGGGAGGATCACTGAAAGAAAAGTTATAGTTAAGTGAAGCCAACGGAGAAGAACGCCTGTACCCTAGACCCGTGGCAACTCTTTCCCGGCCTTGTCAACAGCTCGCTGGGTACAAATTTGGCCATCTACATTCATTCCCTAAAATATAAAATGCAGGTTGGTCAGAAGCTCAGTATTCGACATGGTCATATCAAGCCTTATACGCTCAAAACAATTTCACGCATAAGGCTTGAGGGGGCAATCTGTTGAACAACAAAAATATACAACATAAAAAAAATAGAGTCCATACAAATTGGGTCAGACTACAAGACAAAACAAAGATGTAAACCAGCCCAAAAGTTAAGAATGGGCTTTACATACAAACCAAATATCCATAAACAAATAAATAATAAATAATAAGGAAAATTTCCTACAAAAGGGGGAAGTAATAAACATGTTCCCTCATTTCCTGCAACAAAAAAACGTGGGGTCAGTTAAGAGAGGTTAAGAGAGAGTGGCAGGAAGTCATGCCCTCCATCTTCTCCCCCACGTAACAAGCTCTAGAACCCTCCTATGATGCCTATAAATGGGCATCAGCTGCAACAAGAGAAAGGGGACAGAAAGAAAAAGAAAGGGGAAACTCTGCAGAAAATAGAGAAACTTTGAGAGAATACCAAAAGCAACAAAGTGCTGCCAGAAAAGAGAAGGAATTCAATCATTCGTGCTTTCGAAGTCAAGAACCAAAGAAGAATATTCATCACCAGGTGGGATAAGAGTCCAAGCAAATGAGGAATTCAAAATCCAAGGGGGGGACATCTCAAAGTCATTCACGTGAAGAAAAGGAAGAAGAAAAGTTTGTTTTTTTTAAAAGCCATGCACATGGCCATCATATTGGATAAAAGAGACAAAGGAATAGGGAAAAGGTGCATATGTTGACAAAAAGGAGTGACTAAAGGAAGAAAAGCTTCTGTAAAAAAAACTAAGAGAAGGTTCAAAGCCTTCTTTGCCACGTGAAGATGGAACAAAGATTTTCAGTGTCAAAATTTTGACCCAAAACTGCTACAAGACAAAAAAGAAAGAAAGGAAATTTCCCAATCTTTGAATGGATAGCTAAAAGAAATCTGCTTCTCTACCACGGAAAAAGTTGGATTAAAAAGGGTTCAAGGTGTCTCAAAATTCCGAGAAAAGGAAAATGCTTACTATCAAACCTTCCAAATTAATCAAGAAAATCACTCACATGGCAACCTTTACATTAACACCCAAAGAACTAGAAGACAAATCAAGACTACAAAAGATTTTTTTTTTTGGAAAAGCATCACTCTGTAAGTGTTAATGAGGAAAAGGGCAAGCATCGAAGACAAAACATAAATGGGAACACAAAAAGGGTGTCGAAATGCCCACTGTCAAGACCAGTCAAATAAATCCTCTAGGCGGAAACAGAAATGCCAGAGAGTGATAATACATCAAAACCCATTCAACAGTATAGCAGATACTATGAGCGCATTTCTACAAATTTCTGAATACAAAATCTCACCTTTGAAGCCATGAGTCAACACTTGTTTTCAACGAACTCAGTACTGTAAATAGTGTGTCCAACAACCAAGCCTGCGACGACTGCACAAAAATTTTATCATAGTTCAGAGCAGCTTCAACCCACTCCAAATCAAGTACAGAAAATAGAAAACAAAAATGGAATAACCTGCTGGTTATTTTCTCCTTTTCGCTTTGAATTTTCAATACACAAGAAAAGCATAAGCAAGATGGTACAGCAGAAAGAAAAGAAAGCCCGTGGCCTGCATAAAAAGGTCTCTACGGTTTAAGGGGAAAAAAAGATAAATTAGAACAAATCAAAAGAGTTTGAATTCCGCCAACCTTACCCATTCTCGCTCTGAAATCCACGGATATCCAATCCAAATGGAAGTCTGAAATATAGCGAAATCCACGGGATCCCAAATATATCGGAATAGTTTCCTGCATCTGGAGGAAAACCACCAGGTTTTAGAGCTAATGAAATCTGCACCTCACGTGAGAGTTTGCTCACGTGGAGAGGAAGAGAGTTTGTTGAAACCGAGTCCTATTTGGACTTAGAAGTCTTAAAAGTTACATAAAGAAAATGGCTGTCAGATTGGAAAGATATTTGGGTCAAATGGTCCAAAACCCCATAATAAATAGAAGAACAAGAAAGGAATTGGATCCTCGCCGGATCTAATTCATGGGGATCCTAGGGATCAACCCACGCACGATTTTTTATCAACGGCCCACGTGGGTTGATCCCTAGGATCCCCATGAATTAGATCCGGCGAGGATCCAATTCCAACAAGAAATGCAACAAGACAGGACAAGGCGCCATCAAGTTCCATTTATAAAAAAAAAAACAAAAGGGTGGATGTGACGTGGTCCTTAAAGCCCTTCCAAGATTGTTTTACTCAATACTAATTAATAGGTCATTTACCTATTAATTATTCAGAAGCCCAAACGGAATGAAGCTGTACCAAAATTAGTGCAATTGATGGCCAAGTCCCATTCGAAATTCCTAAGATTAGGAATTGAAATAAAGATCTCCATCAAGCAATTAAGTAAGGGAAAGACAAAAGCAAATACGAAGATCATATATGGGTTCTAAATAAATCCAATTGACTACTCAGTTTGCCAAGTCTGAATACAAGTATGCAAATCCAAATCAAGCACATAATGAACTACGCCGGTTTGATTCCGTTAAGGATACGTAGGCAGTCTGATATCAAAATTTTAGACGCAACCGTGAAACCGAAACGAATCCCTGGTTTATATAAACTAAATTCACTCCTGCTATCAAATACCAAAATGGCACGAAGCCGAAGAAAAATTTTCAAAGGGCACGAAGCCGCAACAAATCTCAAAGGCACAAAACCGTATCAAGTATCAAAAGGCACGAAGCCATATCAAGTATCAAAAGGCACGAAGCCATATCAAGTATGAAAAAGGCATCAAATCCGAACAAGTACCAAATACCAAGGAACTACGAGTGACTTGATCCCTCAATGAGGGTACGTAGGCAATCTAGGATTCTACCTAGGTGCAGTCACAAAATCAAACAAACACCCAAATACTCAAGTTATGATTTATTCAAATTAGAATCAAAGGGTATTCCTTTCCAAAAGAAGGGTTGTAATTAATAGGCGCGTAGCCTAGAATGGGTCGAACTCGAATTAATAAAACCCTATTCGAAAAAATGAACGAGGGTGAAATTGTGTCGAGTGAATTATTTGTTTACATATTATGAACAATTTTTGCTCAACACCCTCTATCATTTCCATATCAAATTTGAGGAGATTAGGTGTGAGTTTGGATGAAAATACCCACGGGTGCCGCGAGCTTCATGTCCAAAATTCTCATATGTCTGAAGCAATTTCTTCCAATAACCACCACCCACAGCATCCTCTTGAGGCCTAGAACAAATCTCAAGCATTGGTTGGGACGGCGGAGTTGATTTGAGGACGAATTGGAACTCACCCATTTCTAGGGTTCTTCACGGTTTTGGAAAAATTGGAGCTTTTCCAGGCCAAATTGGTCTTGGCCACAAGTATAAAGTTTACTCTACTCTTGAGATCTTTATTTCTGTAAATTTTGGTAATTTTTGGAAATAGTTGGATTTTCCGGCGAGCTGGGGCGGCCGATCGCCACCCGCGGCGGCGCGTGGCGAGGCCCGCCAATGTCATTCTTAGCATGTGTTTAATGTTCTAGGTTCAGTTTTGATGATTGATTGACGTAAATTGAGTAATTGAACCTAAGTTCGTTACGATTCGTGGTTAGGTGAAAATGTGAATGGACGATCCGACTGTTGGATCGTCACCAAACTTTGATACGTTGTAATACGTAATATTTGAGGATTATAGGAACTTACGGATTGGGAATCCGATTTACGGATCTTCCGGAATTGGAGTTGTAAGTTCATAATATAGAATGTTAACCGTCACTTAGTTTTGGCAATTAACGGAGATCCGACCGTTGGATGGTAATGAAGTTTTAGGATGTTGTTCTAGAGATATATTTTGGACCTCTGGAAGTTATGGATCAAAAATCTGAGTTGCAGATCTTCCGGATCGAACTACGTAGTGACGTGTTTTATATAAGTTATATATTATATCGATATGATCTCTGAGGTTTGATTTGATGATTGTTCTAGGCGCCGATCGTCATGACGCCTTGATGTGTTGTGCTAGGGAGTTGTAGGGCGAACTCCAGGTGAATGGGCAGTTTTGTTTTCCGTATATACCTATATAAATGAGATTTTTCCCAGGAAATCAATTTAAGTGAAATGTGATATGAAATGCGATATGAAATGCCATGCAAAATATATGCCTAATTATTTATGCATTAGTAATTGCATACATGCATGATTGGTGCTGCAGACGCACAGGTAAGTGCCAGGTAAGTTCATAAATTAAATTATGTAATTGTTGAGTTGATATGATTGAAAGCTCATAAACCTGCACTAGGGTGATTGTCATTTAGTAGAGATGATTCAGGCTTGTATATATATAGTCACCCCCGCACCATACGCTCACAATTGGATCCAATTTAGGTGCATGTCATACAGACCATTAGAGGTGGTTCCGACATGTCATACAGACCATTAGAGGTGGTTCCGACTCTTAGGTGACTAGCGATTTATCGCATAGCTATCAGGAGAGGATAGCGTGAGCATAACTATATTTCACCCAGTTCAATCGCACAGACCTTTTCAGGGGTTCCGACTCGTGTGCAGTGTAGTGCCGTACAGGTCACTTGCGATGACTCCGGTTAGATAAGATTGATGAGATTGATTATGAGCTATAGATTCAACCGTACAGGCCACTATAGGTGGATCCGGTTGACATATTATTTTGCATGAGTTACTTATATGATTTGATGAGATATATATTTTTGGCATGGCATATAATTCACATATCACTACTTCTGAGTATGGTTTTGAGACAAGTATACGTATTACATATTTTTGGGAAAGTATACGGGTTTTACAGCGAGGGGTTAGCGTTTTGATAATGAGATGATTTTCGAAAAACTTTGTTTTACTGACCCACTCAACTTTGTTTTGCGCCCCTCCAGGTTCAAATAGCAGAGCTTTGGTGGCCACGAGGAATCCAACAGTGTTTTGACAGAATTCACAAAAGTAGGACTCACCATCGGGTGTTACATCTTAGTAATTGTATCTTTAAAGCTTCCGAACTGTGTAAATGGTTATGTCACTCTCATGTGACGGCCAGCATGCCCTCCTTCGGGACGGGGTGTGTCATTACTTGAGCAACTCAACACGGTTGTTTTTATGTCTCAGATACTCCATACTGCATGTATAAGTATATTTATTTTGTTTGTGGGCACAGGTCCTCGATCTAGAAGCTTAACAATGACAAGGAAAATGAAAACCAGCTACGACATTACAAATCCTGGGCTTGCAGAGGTAAAACTGTTGTTCTCCACCAGTGATGTAACCCCATTTCTGAAAGTGCTTCCTCATTACCCCCTGCATGTGTCATAACTCATAAAGATGTGTTGTTTTTTTTTTTTTTTTTTTTTTTTTTTTTACAGGGCACTTGGATTCCTAACATATCCGAGAAAAAGGACATGTTGACGGTGCGGATCCACTGGACAAAAAGCATGGCACCTTGCAAAGGTCTTGATCTGTCGATATGGAAGATATACACTCATCCCTCCAAACTGAATAAGTGACATTTTTTTCATTTGTTGAATGCATCAAAAATTTTGCTTCGGTACTGGATTTGCAAAAACCACCCCCAAACTTGCATCTTTGATTGAGCTTATGTGATTGCTTGAAATTCCAACATAATGTAGATGTGGTTGATGTGAATGTAAACTTGTTGCTGGGTGCATGATTCCAGTATAGGATAAACTGTCTCTATTTTCCCTTAGTTTCCATGAGTGCACCCTGCAATTAACCAATATAAGCGAATATTAAAAACGGAGCTAAAATCAACTGCGTAAATAAAGAAAGCAAAATATTTTTGGATTTTTCACGTTTTTATTTTTTTATTTTTATAATCTGTATTTTTTTTATTAAAACTTAGGTATGTAAATGCATCTAGAAATTTAAGTAATAATAGAAAAAAATCAAATGAAAAATAAAATAAGGAAAGAGTTTAGAAAAATTGGGTTGCCTCCCAACAAGCGCTTTATTTTAAGTCTGTAGCTAAACGTTTTAAAAGCGTGGTGGTCAGATCACTGGTTCTTTCAAAGTCAAAGACTCGCTTGCACCAAATTTCCCTATGCATGGTTTAAGTTGATGTTTGGTAACCTTAAATGGGAAATCTTTGCCCTCAGCCGTGATGTCCACATTACCATTTTGAAAAACTTTAGTAACTAGAAAATGACATTTCCTTGAGACTCTTGTCTCCCTGGAATTAACTTAAAACTGGAATTTAATAGCCACACCTTTCTACCAGGTTGTATTTTCTTAAAATTTGGGCTGCCTGGCAAATTGTCATGTTTTTTCTTAATGTTAATCGGCTGGACATCATGTTGCACACTTTGTTGTTGCATTTTAGGACTAATGCAATCACGAATCAAATTTGGAGGCTTTATGGACAGATGGTCAATTGATGATCTAGTCATAAAATCGACACTAGGTAAACCATCTAATGCATCAACACGCATGCATTCTTGCTTATCACCTAAATGTATGCTTTCTCCAAACAACCTAAAAATAACTGTTTGATCTTCGACCCAAAATGTTAGTGTTTTGGCTTCAATATCAATAAGAGTCCGGGCTGTTGCTAGGAATGGGCGGCCCAAGATGATGGGTGTTGTCAAATCCTCATCCATGTCCAACACCATAAAATCAGCTGGTAAATATAATTTGTCAACCTTCACAATAACATCTTCAATGATCCCTCTAGGATAGGTAATTGAACGGTCAGCCAATTGAATAATGTTGGAGGTTGGCTTCAGCTCTCCTTCACCTAAACGTTTAAAAACAGAATAAGGCATTAAGCTTACACTAGCACCTAAATCAATTAAAGTACTACTAAAATCACAATTTCCAATGGTGCAAGAGATAGTAAAACTCCTTGGATCTTTTTTCTTTAGGGGAAACTTATGTAATAGAACTGCACTACATTGTTCTGTAAGAATCACTTTTTCAAAATCAACGAGCTTCTTTTTCTTTGAGCAAACGTCCTTAAAAAACATGGCATAATCTGGAATGTTCTTGATTGCATCAATTAATGGAAGATTAATTTGAAATTTAGCCAAAGTCTTCATAAAATCTGTCAACTGTTGATCTTTAGCTTTAGGCTTCAACCTTTCGGGATAAGGCATAGAAGGCACATAAGCACGTTCTGCAGTTTTTGTGGTAGCTTCTGCAGTATTTTTGGATTTATCTAGTGGAAGCCTATAATCTGTAGAAATTGCAGAATCTGCAAAAATTGCAGATTTAATTTGGGGCTGTTCTGTTACCTGCGAATTTCCAGCGCAATTTTCATGTCTATTGTCATAACTTTTGCCAGACTGTAAAGTTCGTACAGCATTGCATTCTTCTCGTCCTCTTGGATTAGGTACTGTTTGACTAGGAAATGTAGCCGGTGCTCTTTCTGAAACCTGCAACGCAATCTGCTCAATTTGTTTTTCCTTATTTTTCATTGATGCATGCAGATTTTGGATTTCTTGACTGGTAGTATTAGCTAATTTTTCAATTGCAATTTCCCAAGTAGCCTTAGGTGCCGCAGGTTGCTGTAATTGTTGTTGAAATTGTGGCCTTGCAAGCTGATCTCTATCCCACTTTAAATTAGAATGATCTCTCCTACTCGGGTTGTAGAAATTTGAATATGGGTCATATCGGGGATGCTGAAAATTATTGAATGCATTAACCAACATGCTATGCTGTAAACTCAGGAAAAGCATCTTTATGTGGACAGCTCATAAAATCATGAGTTGTCATGCTGCAAATGCTGCAGGCAGCTTGTAAGGGCTGCGGTACAGCAACATGTGAACTTGGAGTTCTTTGTAATAACATGTCAAATTTTGCATCAAATCTTTCAAGCTTTTTCTCCATTTTTTCAATTTGTGCCGACACATATGGTGAACCATTTGACATCTCAAAAACAGACTTAGATTGTTGATGCTCAACTGCCCATTGATGTGTATCTGCTGCCATTTTTTCAAATAATAAACAAGCCTCTTGTGTAGTTTTATCCTTGTACGAACCTCCGCATAAAAGCGTTGACAATGGTTTTTATTGTCATATTTAACCATCTGAAAAATATATGTATCTGATCAGTACTGTTAATACCGGAATGTGGACATTTTCTAATCAACTCTTTGAACCGCTCCCACGCCTCATGAAACTCTTCATTTGGTTTTTGGGCAAAAGATAAAATATGAGTTCTCATGTCAAGAGTCTTTGAAGCTGGGTAATACTTGTTTAAAAAAAATTCACTGAGTTGGGCCCAAGCTGTAATGCTTCCAGATGGGAGTGTGAGAAGCCATCTTCTTGCTTGATCTTTCAAAGTGTATGGAAACAAACAGAGCTTAATAGATTCGGCTGAAAATACTCTCACCAAAATATTCTTGCATCCCATTAAAAATTATGCAATATGCATGTTTGGATCGTCGGTTGATAACCCATGAAATGTAGGTAGAATATTCAACATGTGTTGCTTTATTTCGAATGTTGATTGTTCCTCCACTGCTGGATAAGTAATGCAACTTGGTATGTTAGTGGTATGAGCTGTTAAAGAATCACCCAAAGGCTGACCCGCCTTTGGAATAACGAACGCCATTTTTTCTTTACTGTGCAGATCCCCAGAAATTAAAGACTGCAGAAAAGTCCCCTGCAGAGAAGGAACCCACTGCAAATTTTTCTCCCTTCGTCTCCTTAAAGTTTGCTCGAGTTCTGGATCAAAAGGAAACAATTTCTGCACTGTACTGCTGTAATCTGAGAAAAATAAAATAAAAACGAATTTTTTTTTTATATGCATAAACAACAATAACCAACTGAAAATCTGATTAGAAGGAATTATTATAAATAATCCTTGGCAACGACGCCATTTTCTTGATAGGGATTTTACTATACATGTGAACGGGTTAAAAAACTCCTATAATACTTGCAAGAATGACAAGGTTATTGTAGTTTAAACGGATCTTGCAAGATCGTTCTCCACATGGATTATTAAATAATTCGAAACAAACCAAATTCCAATTAATTATTATAGAGTAGAAATTGAGATGATTGATCTTATAACCTATTTAAATTATACACGAATTTAATTAATAAGTAAAATAATCTGCAATATTAAAACTAGAGGGAAAAGAAAACAATTTTTGGGGAAATCAAATTACGAAAACACTTGGGTTCCACCATCACCTAGCAATCCTATAAACTTCTACCAATTACTTATGATCTACACATGCCACTTTGAAGGTTAGATTTTCTTAATTCATATTCTACTTGAAACCTCCAACATAGAACGTATATCTAACATGCAACCCGTCCGGACATTCGGATTAAATCTAAACATGAAAGACTCATTATGTTTTATGAAAACTCTTTGAAAAACCATGCAATCCTTAAGATGTAGTGTTCATCTTAAGTGAAATTACAATTATTAATCACAAAAGCCAGCGTCAATTTCAAGGAACCTTCCGACCAAAATTGCATCAAATTACTTTTCTAAAGATCCTAATGGTGATCAGGCATTAAGACATTTAGATAGTTTTAATCACGGTAATTAATAATTCAAAGTATGCATGCAATCAATCATAAGCAATTAAATAAAAATCACATATTCATGCTAAGGCTCAGGGCTTCGCACTAGCAAAAGAAATTAGTTACGCATATTCATAATTAAAATCATAGAAAATATTATTAAGAAAATGATTGAAAGCAAATTCAAGTAGATGGCTAGGAGGCTAAATTTTGATACGATCAAGCTTAGTGACTCACGAACGCCCTACAACTAGAATTACTCCAAAATTCGTCCATTTGGTCCTGTTTTGCTCTAGAGGAAGTCGAAAGTCCTATATTGAAAATACAATTCAAAGTATCAAAATTCTTTCAAAATATTAATCAAAATATACTAAGAATAGGGCAAAATATATAATATAAAATCTACTCATCAGTTTCAAGTTTTCAATAATGAAAAGTCTTTACAAAACAACCTTAACAGCATGCTTACAACATCTCTTATGAAAGGAAGTTAATTTTCACACACCTTTTACACTTCTTTATTTTTTGATCATCGAATTAAATAAATCAAATAAAACAACAAACACAATTAAAGAAAAGTGCGTAGAGGAGAAAAAAGGGTCCCTTACGAAAGTACAAAAATATGCCATTACTATTCTAATTCACTTCAATCAATTTCCATCTATAGAAAAAAAAATCATGCAATTGTTGAATTAAAGGGAAGTTAGATCCAGGTTCAAAAATCCAAGCTAGTTTTTAAATTGAACTTATATCATAAGAAGCTTACAAACTATACATCTGTTATATACGCATAATATCCGCGCAAAAAAAAAAAAAAAATATATATATATATATATATGATCGAGGTATATTAAATAAATAAAGAGATTGTTAAGTAAAAAGATTGAATGCAACGTGGTTGAAGGGGATTTAATTCTTATGATTTAAGATATTACAATTATTTGAAACTTTCAATTTTATCACAAACTTAATAAAAAGATAATAGTCAGTGGACGAATGAGGATCCTCTCCGGATTCTTTTTATGGGGACTCTAGGGATCCTCACATCATGGTCGTTCATCGTACATCGTGTGGTCAGTTTTCATTAGTTACTATTCGTTGCACGCAAATGATGCATCACAAAGCTCCACGTGGCATATGACTCATCACAAATAGACAAGTCATCAATGACATGTGGCACAAAACAAGCAAAGGAAGCTCAAAACTTCCCCAAAATTCGGCCAAAAGGGGAAAATACCCCTTAAAATCATCAAATGGTCCAAATTGCTCTCAAAACCGAAAAAAAAGCTAAAGCATCTTCACAAAACAAGCAGAATTGAAGATTGCTCACAAAATAAGCAAGAAAGCCCTATAATTCGGCCAAGCAAGGGAAAGTGGCTGAAACAAGACACAAATCAAAGCCAAATCCACCCAAAGGCATGACTTTGGAAGTCTATAAATACAAGGTCCCAGGACAAACAAAGGGTGGACGATTTCTACATTGAAGGGCCGAAATTCTCACAAAATGAGAACCTCTGCCAAATCTTTGAAGACTAATATGCTGCCAAAGCTCTCTTCAAAGAACATACAACTAAAGCCGAAGCACTCTCTTGAAAAATTAACAAGCACTCGTGGTGATTCCTTCAAGACTTTGTTGCAAGCTCAAAACTTGTAACGACTTTTAATTCAAGATCAAGTCGTTAAGACCCTTGAATAAAATCAAGGATCATAACCGTTCAATTTATCAATTTTTACTTAAAGATCACTAAAAAAATATCATTTGAATTGGAGATTGTTTTATCATCCCAACACATCAAAATAAATGTGGTTCATCATAAATATATTACTCGGTACCTATACCATCGTCGATTTGTTCTATACATTTGAATGACTAAATGATTTTTTATTGAAATGACTTTTTATGGGGGTGATACACGTTATTCGCAAGGGAAAAACCAGTTTATCCCTCCAAGAGGAGGAGTGCAAGTATTACCTGATAAGCTCATATTTATATATATTTTACATCAAATTCACTTCTCTTTTCTTAGTTAGTGCTTATATTTTTGAGCTATTTACTTTGTTTTTGTGTTTTGTGGGATTTGTCAAGCAAATAAAAGAAAAATAGCACAAGTGGGATTTTAAGTAACAAATTCGTCAAAACTACCTGTGCAGATCAGCTGACTTTGGAAGCAAGTTGCGAATATCTCAGAATGAATTAGAGAATGAGCCTTATATTCTTGGAAAGCTACGGATGTCTATTTTCTGGAGCATTTCGCGGATTGTTAATATCATTTTTCTAGAAGAAGTTATGGCCGTTTTAACACTGAAAGGTTTCCAAGACGCTGAGCAGTTTGTAACTGCATTGAAGGCAATAAATCCAATAAAACTAGCAGCCAAGAACAAGTCAGCTGGCACCTATTCAAATATAAGAGGAAATGGAATTAAAAATGAGGATTAAGAGGGAGTAATTGGCATAAAGGCTACCTAAAGTGTTACAATTGTTTTACCACATTTCCTCTCACTTATTGTCATCACTAAATGGCTATTAGTGGGTGAGTTAAGGAGAAGAAAATGATGCAGCAAGAATTGGTTTAAAAGCAGCATTGGAAAAGGAAGGAAGGGGGGATGAGGCCTTAGTCGATTTCTTTCGGTTCTATCTTCTCAAACTCATGTCTATCTTTTGTTTTAACTTAAGGATTGTGTGTAACTAAATTTTTAGTAGTTAGGGGCTGTTTTGAAGCCCCGAATATGATTGCAATTTTGTTGTGACATTTCGTTGAATTACTTTTATGAATGGATGAAACTTGGTTTACTACTTGTCTCATTGATGAATTCTTTATTTGTTTTCTATGGATGCATACGTAGTAAGCATATCTAGGATTCTAATGCTATGAATATGTGTGTGCCTGCCCTTGTCGAATGAGGACCTACATATGTTCTAGAGTAGTACTTGTTAATTGCGATTAACATGTGAACCAATTTCTAGGATAAGTAAGACAACGCCAGTACTTACGATGCCTTGTGATGACTCAAACTCTTTTCGTTCTTAATGATTTCTACTCGTTAAATCTATGAACACGCCATTCTAGATTGCATGCTAGGGACTAAGTTAAGTTGAAAACGCCATTCTCTTAACATACTACGTAAGAAAGAGTAATAGGTTGAGTTCGAACATTGAGCCAACTTGAGCATCTTCATCCGGAAATAAAAGGAATTTGAATGAAACATAAAATGTTTGCATGATTATTTGGTGGTGGATAGCAATTCCCCTAACTCATTTTTCTTAATATGTGAACTACTTAATATCCGTTTCTGTCCTGTTTTTGTTTGATTTAATTTAAATATCAAATCTAATCCAAAAATCCCAAACATTTGTAGAAGTGTCGCTCTTTGTGTCTAGTATCTGCATATAAAATTTCGTAGACTTTAGATAAGTATAAGTCGGTCTAATAATTATTTTTCGGTGGCTGGTCATTGGGACAGCAACCCAGTTTTTGTGACATTTTAAGTAGTTAGATAAAACAATCTTCTGCGGGAAAGACCCTTATTTTCATATGCTACAATTGACAAATCTTAGTGTTAATAAGGAAAATCAATAGGACATTTGTGTGCTACTTTGTGGTGTGCTTTTAATCCTATCATTACCCATATTTTTTTAAGCCACAAATTAGTAAAAAAGTAAGCAAACTGAAAAGAACACCTCAACAAAACTATATAATTTTCGCTTAATGTCAAAATGGTCGATGTGTTATAGTCATTTGGCCAATTTAGGCTTTGTGTATTTAATTTGGCATCGTACATCGTGTGGTCAGTTTTCATTAGGTACTATTCGTTGCATGCAAATGATGCATCACAAAGCTCCACGTGGCATATGACTCATCACAAATAGACAAGTCATCAATGACATGTGGCACAAAACAAGCAAAGGAAGCTCAAAACTTCCCCACAATTCGGCCAAAAGGGGAAAATACCCCTTAAAATCATCAAATGGTCCAAATTGCTCTCAAAACCGAAAAAAAGCTAAAGCATCTTCACAAAACAAGCAGAATTGAAGATTGCTCACAAAATAAGCAAGAAAGCCCTATAATTCGGCCAAGCAAGGGAAAGTGGCTGAAACAAGACATAAATCAAAGCCAAATCCACCCAAAGGCATGACTTTGGAAGTCTATAAATACAAGGTCCCAGGACAAACAAAGGGTGGACGATTTCTACATTGAAGGGCCGAAATTCTCACAAAATGAGAACCTCTGCCAAATCTTTGAAGACTAATATGCTGCCAAAGCTCTCTTCAAAGAACATACAACTAAAGCCGAAGCACTCTCTTGAAAAATTAACAAGCACTCGTGCTGATTCCTTCAAGACTTTGTTGCAAGCTCAAAACTTGTAACGACTTTTAATTCAAGATCAAGTCGTTAAGACCCTTGAATAAAATCAAAGATCATAACCGTTCAATTTATCAATTTTTACTTAAAGATCACTCAAAAAATACCATTTGAATTGGAGATTGTTTTATCATCCCAACACATCAAAATACATGCGGTTCATCATAGATATATTACTCGGTACCTATACCATCGTCGATTTGTTCTATACATTTGAATGACTAAATGATTTTTGATTGAAATGACTTTTTATGGGGGTGATACACGTTATTCGCAAGGGAAAAACAAGTTTATCCCTCCAAGAGTAGGAGTGCAAGTATTACCCATATTTTTTTAAGCCACAAATTGGTAAAAAAGTAAGCAAATTGAAAAGAACACCTCAACAAAACTATATAATTTTCGCTTAATGTCAAAATGGTCGATGTGTTATAGTCATTTGGCCAATTTAGGCTTTGTGTATTTAATTTGGCATTTAGCCTTCGTGTTGATCTTCGCTAACCAATTAAGGACATTACATCCAATTTATGTTAAAAATTCATAAAAATATTATAACCCATTATAGAAAGATATTTTTCAATTAAGATAAAAAGAAATTTAATTTCAAAATGAAAAGAAAATATATTAAAACAAGCCCACCCTGCCATCTGTCCTGTCCTTAACCCAAATCCCAACCTTAACCACCAGGCAACTCGACGAACGCGTCTCTAGATCCACCTGTCATTGCACGAGTTCCATCATCGTAGTCCTAAAAAATTTAATCATAACCTCCTCATCTTCAACTATCTAATTAAAAAGCAGACTGCAATTGAGAGAGCCATATACTACCCTTTATCTTTATTTTAAATTTAAGTTACAAAAAAATGCATATCAATAAGAAATAACACATATAAGAGATAATACTTCAAATCTAAAAAGCTATTAAGGTTGTGACATAGAAAAGAGGGAGGCAAGAAAATTGGGAGAGGATAGAACGTTAGACAAGAGGTCGGGAAGTTGGGACGAGAGTAATTTTTCTTTTGATTTTGATTTTATTTTATTTTAAATCAAATAGATAATTTTATAAACAATTTTATAATAGTTTATGAAAATTTTAAGAATGATTGGATGAATGTCCTTAATTGGCTAATAAAGATAAATACGAATATCAAATTGGCCAAATTAAAATCAGAGTGACTATACTGACCTTATTGCTAAAACACATAAATTATTTTGACATTTAAACCTTTATTTTTTTTTATATAAAACCTATATTGTCCTTTCGCCGGTCCTAGGCTCCTAGCCATTTACGACTTTACTCAACTTAATTTTCTTATAAAAATATATATTTCAAGAAACTATCAAAATATGTGGTCACAAAATAGGACAACCAATAGTGCTACCCATGTTTTTCTTAGCTGCAACTCCTTCCTGTTGAATTTCCAATCTTTTCCGCCGTTCAATCTTGAATCTTGTCCAATGGGTCGTTCAATCTTTGAAATCATAATTTGGAAGGGAAATACTTGCATCCACTTGTATATTTTCTTAATTATTATTTTTAAGATCATTTTTACAAAATAATTAATTAAATTCAAGATCCTTAGTTATTCACGTGTATTCAAGAAATAGACTATCTTGATATTAACCAACATTTCATTATAAATCGTCCATTTATTAATTATATATGGATGACAAATTGATATTTGGTTTAATTGATTTTTTTTTTTGAATAAATGATATCATTTACCGATGTAGATTTAGCTCCACAATAAGCTAGCAATAATATGATTCAAAATCGTCTTTGACAAAAATTGAAGTTAAGATCTCTCACTTATAAATGAAGAAAATACTAATAGATTGTATTAACATTCAATTGACTTTTAACCATAATAATTTTGAAACAATGGTTAATAAGTCAACGATTTTAAATACGATACTGGCAAAAATGGGCAGTTCCAAGAAAATAAAATAAATGCAAAAATGGACAGCTCCAAGACTGCACGTATGCAGTTAATGATATTTTATATCTAGCTGGTTTGACCTTTTCACTCCTCCACGGTTATAAAATCAAGCATCAGTTAGCATTCATAATACTCAAAGAAACAAATTGAGAGCTGGTCGAAGTCTGAAACAGCTAAAACCTCCCTGAAAATTCCCAAAGAGCAATATGGCACTTTGGATTTGGGCAACAATTGGGGTGCTTGCACTTGTTCACGTCCTGCAGACATGGATATCAAAAGGCAAGAACAAGAACAAGAAGCTACCTCCTGGTCCGAGAGGGTTTCCTATCTTTGGAAGCCTCCACTTGTTAGGCAAGGTCCCTAACAGGAATCTTTATCAACTAGCCCAGAAATACGGCGACATCATGTACATGCGGTTAGGCCTCCACCATAACATTGTTATCTCGTCCCCACGAGCGGCCGAGCTGTTCCTCAAAACACACGACCTTACTTTTGCAAGTAGACCACCTCATGAAGGTGCAAAGCACGTCATCTTTGGGCAAACGAACATGAGCTTTGCTGAGTATGGCCCGTATTGGCGCGATATGCGAAAGATGTGCATGCTCGAATTACTTAGCAACCACAAGGTCAGCTCTTTCAAGGCCATGAGGAGAGAAGAGGTTTCTCTTCTGATTCAATCTGTTCAAGAGGACGCCAATAATCGACGGGTTCCTATCAATCTCAGTGACAAGATCTCATCGCTCGGCGTTGACCTGACCTGTCGGCTGGTGTTTGGGAAGAAGTACAAGGACGAGGAGTTTGACGAAAGGGGATTCACAGCGGTGATGAAAGAGGCTATCCGATTAGTAGCAGCACCTAACTTGAATGATCACATTCCTTTTCTTGCGCCACTTGACCTGCAAGGGCTCACTAAAAAAATGAAGGCTATCAACAAGGCGTTTGATGCTTTTTTTGAGAAGATAATCGATGACCATCTTCAATCCAAGGATGAAGAAAGAACAAAGGACTTTGTTGATGTCATGCTGGGCCACATGGGGTCTGAAGAATCAGACTACCGAATCGAACGCGTGCATGTCAAAGCCCTTATGTTGGTAAGTATACATATCATTTTGCATATTTGTCTTGTCATTCTTGCTTGACATCAAATTAAAAAGAACTTGTTTCTTGTTATACGATTTAACATGATGTGGTCTAAGATTGTGATTCTGAAGTATTAGGTTGACTTTCTTTTGAATATATTAAATTGACTGTTGATGGTTCAAATTTGTAATTCATTATGTACATTAAATTGTCATCTATGTACATGTGTCGCACTACTATATATATGCTTCATCTAACAATGAAAAATTTATTGGCAGGACATGTTCGCGGCCTCAGTGGACACACCGTCAACAGCAATCCTGTGGGCGTTCTCAGAACTCCTTAGGCATCCACAAGTTATGAAGAAACTCCAAAAGGAGCTAGAAAATGTTGTAGGTCTCAATAGAATGGTGGAGGAATCAGACTTGGAGAAATTGGAGTACTTGGACGTGGTAGTGAAGGAAACCTTGAGGCTACATCCTGCGGTACCATTGTTGCTCCCTCATTTATCCATCGAAGATTGCACTGTCGATGGGTACCACATACCGAAAAATTCGCGCCTTATCATAAATGCATGGGCAATTGGGAGAGACCCAAGTGCTTGGGAAGATGCAGAGAAGTTTGTACCAGAAAGGTTTGAGGGCAGCAATATTGATGTTAAAGGAAAACACTTTCAGCTTATACCGTTTGGCTCTGGCAGAAGACGTTGCGCTGGAATGCAGTTAGGGCTTACTGTGATACAGTTTGTGTTGGCACAGATTGTGCATTGTTTTGATTGGAAACTTCCAGACATGTTGCCAAATGAGTTGGATATGACCGAGGTGTTTGGTCTTGTAGTTTCTAGGTCCAAGGATTTGCTCCTTATTCCTTCATATCGCCTTCAGAATTGATCATGTTTTATGTGTCTGTAGAGTCTATATATTTTCCTACTTGTCATACGTATATGTCGTGGACTAGCTATCTTTTCTGAGTTTCCTCCTTTTTTTTAAAAAAAAAAAGAGGGACAACTAGTGGGAAACCACGGTTATCTACCCCTTCCGGAGACATCTTTTCTATGTTTCTACTGTCTTACATCTGTGTTCTTCACTTGATGAGGAGAACAAGCAATGTAATAAATTAAATAAAGTGGTGTCAAATTTTCAATAATGAAAAGTCGTTATGAAACAACCCTAACAGCATGCTTACAGCATGCTTACAGCTCTTATGAAAGGAAGTTGATTTTCACACCCCTTTTAAATCTTTCACATTTCTTTATTTTTCGATCATTGAATTAAAGAAATCAAATAAACAACAAACATAATTAAATAAAAACTGCGTAGAGGAGAAAAAGGGCCCCTAGACAAGTCATAAATGACATGTGGCACAAAACAAGCAAAAGAAGCTCAAAACTTCCCCAAAATTCGGCCAAAAGGGGAAAATACCCCTTAAAATCATCAAATGGTCCAAATTCCTCTCAAAACCGAAAAAAAAAGCTAAAGCATCTTCACAAAACAAGCAGAATTGAAGATTGCTCACAAAATAAGCAAGAAAGCCCTATAATTCGGCCAAGCAAGGGAAAGTGGCTGAAACAAGACACAAATCAAAGCCAAATCCACCCAAAGGCATGACTTTGGAAGTCTATAAATACAAGGTCCCAGGACAAACAAAGGGTGGACGATTTCTACATTGAAGGGCTGAAATTCTCACAAAACGAGAACCTCTGCCAAATCTTTGAAGACTAATATGCTGCCAAAGCTCTCTTCAAAGAACATACAACTAAAGTCGAAGCACTCTCTTGAAAAATTAACAAGCACTCGTGCTGATTCCTTCAAGACTTTGTTGCAAGCTCAAAACTTGTAACGACGTTTAATTCAAGATCAAGTCGTCTAGATCCTTGAATAAAATCAAGGATCATAACCATTCAATTTATCAATTTTTACTTAAAGATCACTCAAAAAATACCATTTGAATTGGAGATTGTTTTATCATCCCAACACATCAAAATACATGCGGTTCATCATAAATATATTACTCGGTACCTATACCATCGTCGATTTGTTCTAGACATTTGAATGACTAAATGATTTTTGATTGAAATGACTTTTTATGGGGGTGATACGTGTTATTCGCAAGGGAAAAACCAGTTCATCCCTCCAAGAGTATTACCCATATTTTTTTAAGCCACAAATTGGTAAAAAAGTAAGCAAATTGAAAAGAACACCTCAACAAAACTATATAATTTTCGCTTAATGTCAAAATGGTCGATGTGTGTTAGTCATTTGGCAAATTTAGGCTTTGTGTATTTAATTTGGCATTTAGTCTTCGTGTTGATCTTCGCGACGTTACATCCAATTTATGTTAAAAATTCATAAAAATATTATAACCCATTATAGAAAGATATTTTTCAATTAAGATAAAAAGAAATTTAATTTCAAAATGAAAAGAAAATATATTAAAACAAACCCACCCTGCCATCTGTCCTATCCTTAACCCAAATCCCAACCTTAACCACCAGGCAACTCGACGAACGCGTCTCTAGATCCACCTGTCATTGCACGAGTTCCATCATCGTAGTCCTAAAAAATTTAATCATAACCTCCTCATCTTCAACTATCTAATTAAAAAGCAGACTGCAATTGAGAGAGCCATATACTACCCTTTATCTTTATTTTAAATTTAAGTTACAAAAAAATGCATATCAATAAGAAATAACACATATAAGAGATAATACTTCAAATCTAAAAAGCTATTAAGGTTGTGACATAGAGAAGAGGGAGGCAAGAAAATTGGGAGAGGATATAACGTTAGACAAGAGGTCGGGAAGTTGGGACGGGAGTAATTTTTCTTTTGATTTTTATTTGATTTTATTTTAAATCAAATAGATAGTTTTATAAACAATTTTATAATAGTTTATGAAAATTTTAAGAATGATTGGATGGAATGTCCTTAATTGGTTAATAAAGATAAATACGAATATCAAATTGGCCAAATTAAAAACAGAGTGACTATACTGACCTAATTGCTAAAACACATAAACTATTTTGACATTTAATCCTATATTTTTTTTTATATAAAACCTATATTGTCCTTTCACCGGTCCTAGGCTCCTAGCCATCTACGACTTTACTCAACTTAATTTTCTTATAAAAATATATATTTCAAGAAACTATCAAAATATGTGGTCACAAAATAGGACAACCGATAGTGCTACCCATGTTTTTCTTAGCTGCAACTCCTTCCTGTTGAATTTCCAATCTTTTCCGCCATTCGATCTTGAATCTTGTCCAATGGGTCGTTCAATCTGTGAAATCATAATTTGGAAGGGAAATACTTGCATCCACTTGTATATTTTCTTAATTATTATTTTTAAGATCATTTTTACAAAATAATTAATTAAATTCAAGATCCTTAGTTATTCACATGCATTCAAGAAATAGACTATCTTGGTATTAACCAACATTTCATTATAAATCGTCCATTTATTAATTATATATGGATGACAAATTGATATTTGGTTTAATTGAATTTTTTTTTGAACAAATGATATCATTTACCGATGTAGATTTAGTTCCACAATAGGCTAGCAATAATATGATTCAAAATCGTTTTTAGCAAAAATCGAAACTAAGATCTCTCACTTATAAATGAAGAAAAATACGAATAGATTGTAGTAACATTCAATTGACTTTTTACCATAATAATTTTGAAACAATGGTTAATAAGTCAACGATTTTAAATACGATACTGGCAAAAATGGGCAGGTCCAAGAAAATAAAATAAAAATAATTAATCTGACATTTGACAAAAAAATAAAAAAAAATAATAATAATTGCAAAAATGGACAGGTCCAGTACTGCAAGTATGCAGTGAATGATAGTTTACGTCTAGCTGGTTTGACCTTTCCACTCCCACTTTTTAGGCAAGGTCCCTAAAATTTATCCACAATTTGAATTCGGATAGAATCTAAATACGTCAGTGGACGTACTTCTTATTGGGGCAACACCATTATGTAAGTTCAAGTGTTTAGATGCACGTATCTTTCATTGAAATGTCACCTTAATATAATGATAAAAATAAGATTTTAAGAAAAATTGACTATAAAATAAGATTTTTTTTTATAGAAATCTTATTTAGATGGACGTATTTCCAAGTATGACACGTTATGAGGTCCTTGTAGAAATTTTAAGAAAATTTGACTATAAAATAAGATTTTTTTTTTTGTGGTCTCAGACAAACACTCCAACTGACACTAGAAAATGCGGGCGATCTGTGGTAGCGGTCAAATGAAAGAATCTTTTATTGTTTTTTGTGTACTCAAACAAACACTCCAACTGAACTGACACTAGAAAATGCGGGCGATGTGTAGTAGCGGTTAAATGAAGGAATTAGTGAACTACCTAGTCGCTTAATTTATTTGGCCCCTTGGCTTTTTTTTTTCCAATTTTTTTGTTTTCTCAACAAATATCAAGCCGTTAGGTGATATAATTTCAAAAATGCTCCTTTTTGTGTTAGTTCAGATGTCCATTGTTGTGATTCAATGTTCCCAAATAACTCAAACACTTCTTTGACATTTTTAAACGTCAACGCGCCTCCAGATGATGCATTAATAACTTCTGGTAGTTTGATTGGGAGTTTTAACGAAAAGTCCACGGTACTGTTCACTTTAACGAAAAACCACATTTTTACACTAAAAAGTCAAACCTGGTACTATTCATTTTACCCTTTATTTTGTCCTTATCATTAAAACTCAAAGTTTTCAAGCCATTTTCATTAGTTTTCCTAGTTTGATTTAGACCGTCAAAGAACAGTTTTGTACGTGTATCTCCATCAATGCCATTATGGGGACACTTTGTGAATAACTCCTTGTACCACTCTCATGCCTCATGGAACTCTTCATGTGGTTTTTGAGAAAAAGACAAAATTTCCCTCCTCAGGGAAAGAGTCTTGGAGGCCGGATAGAAGTCCCTTAGGAATTTTTCATTCAATAGCTCCCAGGAAGTAATGCTGCGAGATAGAAGTGTGAAGAGCCATGCCTTTGCCTTTTCCTTTAAAGTGTAAGGAAAAAATAAGTTTGATAAATTCGGCTAAAAATCTCTTAACCAAGATGTTCTTACATCCCATAAAAATTTTAGTGATATGCTTGTTAGGATCATCATGAGATAACACATGAAAAGTAGGCGAAATCCAACATGTGATGCCTTATCTCAAATGAATCACCTTCCTCATTTTCTTGATAAACAATGCAACTCAGCAAGTCATTAGCACAGGTTGCTATAGACTCTGGCAAGGGTCGGCCAGCTGCTGGTATCACTAATGTTATTGTATCCTTATTGTTGAAAACCCCAGTAAACAAATTCTCTAGAAATGTTCCATGTAGTGAGGGTTCCCACATCAAATTATGTTCCCTTTGCCTTTGTCTTATTTTACGTTCACAGGGGTAGAGGCACTAATAGGTCAATATAGGCCAAGCCCTACCCTCACTCTTTTAGCCATTCGTAACATTTGTTGATGAACAAAACCGGAGGGGTCTTAGAACAACATAAATTTGACCGTGAATCTGCAAGAAAGTAAAGAACACAAGATGTATCGTGGTTCACCCCAATGTTTGGGCTACGTCCACACTGATGTTGATTGTATTTCTCTGTATGAATGTATGGATTACAAGTGTGAGGGGGAGTCCCCCAAAGAAAGAGAGAGTTTGAAAGAGTTTTCCTGTTTGTGAGAGGGTTGCTTTGAATATGAGAGCCTCCGTTTGGGGATGTGAGGCCTCAGGATTGTGAGGGTGATGAATCCCTTTATAAACTAAAGGCTCCTCCCCTTTTACATAAATTATGGGCTCAATGTCTGGAAGCCCAAGTAACGAGGCCCAATAAAATATGGTACCAACAGTAGTCCCCTAAGTCTTTAGCCAAGAGAGTCTTTTGGCTAGAGACTTGAAATTCAGTCCATGTGTAGGCCGAAATAACTAGATGTCGTCTAGAACTGAATACTCGATATGAGGCGGTGCTCAATGTGAAATGATGCTCAACTAGAAGTAGCACATGTTGCGAGGCTGTTTGGCTTGTGGCTTATGTTGCCTTGGTTGGCTCGGCTTGTGGCGTTGAAGGTGAGGGAGTCCATTTTATAGAATAAGGGCTCGCTCCTCAATACGTAAATGATAGGCTAGAGTTGATGCTCGCGGCGAGGTGGTTGCTCAGCAGGCGGTGATGCTCTCTAATGAAGGTGAGTGAGTCCCTTTTATAGAATAAGGATTCGCTCCTCAATACATAAGTGATGGGCTAAGAGTCTCTTTCTAATAAAGGTGAGGGAGTCCCTTTTATAAAATAAGGGTTCGCTCCTTAATACATAAATGATGGGCTAGAGTTGATGCTCGCGGCGAGGCGGTTGCTCAGCAGGCGGCGATACTCTTTAATGAAGGTGAGATAGTCC
Organism: Malus fusca; assembly: GCA_035220775.1. Classification (NCBI taxonomy): domain Eukaryota; kingdom Viridiplantae; phylum Streptophyta; class Magnoliopsida; order Rosales; family Rosaceae; genus Malus; species Malus fusca. The sequence continues at coordinate 31,329,503 of CM069069.1, forward strand.
CTTTTATAGAATAAGGGTTCGCTCCTCAATACATAAGTGATGGGCTGAGAATATCTCTCTAATGAAGGTGAGGGAGTCCATTTTATAAAATAAGGGTTCGCTCCTCAATAGATAAATGATGGGCTATAGTTGATGCTCGATGCGAGGCGGTTGCTCAGCAAGTGGCGATGCTCTCTAATGATGGTGAGGGAGTCCCTTATAGAATAAGGGCTCATTCCTCAATACATAAGTGATGGGTTAGGAGTGATGTTCGCGGCGAGGCGGTTGCTCAGCTGGCGGCGATGCTCTCTAATGAAGGTGAGGGAGTCCCTTTTATAGAATAAGGGTTCGCTCCTCAGTACATACATAATGGGCTAAGTCCCCCAAGTATTTTTCATGAGGCCCAGTTGCGGAAGCCCAATATATGGTACATAGTGTAGTCCTCAAAGTCTTCAGTCAATAGGGTCTGGTGGCTGAAGACTTCAAATTCAATCCAGGTATGGGCCGAAGTAGCGGTTGTTCGGAGGCGGTCTTTGTATACCATGCACTGAAGCTTTGAAAGTGAAGTTTTATAGGTGAGGCTTTGAAAGTGAAGCTTTGAAGCTGGAGCTTTTGTAAATGAAGTTTTTGAAGTCGGAGCTTTGTAAATGAAGCTTTCGAAACTGGAGCTCTGTAAATGAAGCTTTCGAAGCTGATTAACATGAGTGATGCTCATGAATGTTTATGTTGATTGACATGAGTGATGCTCATGGATGTTGACATGAGTGATGCTCATGTATAATTTTGGAGTACTGGACGTACTTTTGATCATCTGGTTTGTGATAATAACGACAGGCTGCTGAATAATTTTGGAGTACTGGACGTACTTTTGATCACCAAAATTTTGGAGTACTGGACGTACTTTTGATCACCTGGTTTGTGATAATAACGGCAGGCTGCTGAATAATTTTGGAGTACTTGACGTACTTTTGATCACCTAGTTGGTGATAATAGCGGCAGGCTACTGAATAATTTTGTAGCACTGTACGTACTTTTGATCACCTAGTTGGTGATAATAACGGCAGGCTTGCTGAATAATTTTGGAGTATTGGACGTACTTTTGATCACTTAGTTGGTGATTATAGCGCCAGGCTGCTAAATAATTTTGGAGTACTGGACGTACTTTTGATCACCTAGTTGGTGATAATAGCGGCAGACTGCTGAATAATTTTGGAGTATTGGATGTACTTTTGATCACCTGGTTGGTGATAAGCAAGTGGGTGTCCGGTCAAACAAGAGATCACCATGAGCACGTGGCTCATCAGTCTATAAGTTGGTAGACTTCTTTAATCAGCAACAATGTTGATCAGTGGATCTAGTTGCTCAATAATTCTTGACAATAAATGACAGGATAAGTACGACCGTATAATGAATAAATCAAATTGACAAAGTTTGTCAAGGCAAAATATTGTATTATGTGCCTTCTGTGAATAAATGACATATTGCATAAATCAACAATATATTAGGTATTGCCTAAATGCGTGTGTGTGTGTATATATATATATATATATAATTATGAATAAATGATATATTTAGTTGTTTGATAAATGACATGCTGCATAAATCAACAATATATTAGGTATTGCCTAAATGTGTGTGTGTATATATATATATAATCATGAATAAATGATTTATTCAGTTGTTTGATAAATGACATGCTGAATAAATCAACAATTTATTAGGTATTGCCTAAATGTGTGTGTGTGTGTGTGTGTGTGTGTATATAATCATGAATAAATGATTTATTCAGTTGTTTGATAAATGACATGCTGCATAAATCAACAATATATTAGGTATTGCCTAAATGTGTCTGTATATATATATAATAATGAATAAATGATTTATTCAGTTGTTTGATAAATCACATGTTGTATAAATCAATAACATGGTAGTAATCATGTGATATCAGAAATAATATTATTTAATCATAAATCATCATGACATAAAAATAATAAAATTATTATTTTATAATTAGTCATCATGACAAAAATAATAAGATATTAAATAAACAATGATAATTTTAAACAAATCAGCCCAAAGATAAAGTGCTTATCTTTTTCCATGTGGGTGGTCGACAGTTGCAGATGGTTGGTGCGCATTGCGCCTAATGAGTACTGGAGAGTTTTCCTTTTTCTTTTCTCTTTCCACTGCGCCTCTGTCTCTGTCTCTGTCTCTGTGCTGCTGTCATGCATGGTTCACCAATTAAGCATTAATATCTTCTTTACAGTTTGTCGTGGAATCTTATTGTCGGACTGTACCGACTTGCCAGAGATCTGGCTTCCACTTGATGACGCTGTTCCTTTCCACTTTGGAAATCAGCCAGCTCATCCACTTCTCGTTTGTAAAAGCAAGACGATACCATTTGTAAAAGCATCTTTTCCTTTTCCTTGGCCTCCTCGGGGTCTCTGTAGAAGGAAAGAGCAAACATGACATCTTCATCTTCCTTTTCACCGACCTGGTAGATTTTTTGTTGGCTTCTCTGGATTCGAACTTAATCGAATCAGCGGTGGTAACTTCTTGCTTCGTCAGCCCCTGCGGCTGCCTATTCATCCCGTACAACCCAAAGTGCGACTTGAACATTTTCGCAATATCCTCAACCTCCACCTTGAAAAACGAGCATAGCAACGGCATCACCACTGGTCTCGGTGTGACACAGTTGATGCGTATCCCGTACACGCCCAGCTGCAGACTCGCCGACCTCATCAACCCCAACACCGCATGCTTCGACATCATGTAGTCTGTGAAGAACGATAAAAAAAACTGCAAATGGGAGAGTGGTAAGGAGGGAGAAAGAATGTAGAACATTGAGAGTAGAAGATCTTCCTGGGCTTGGCGTCGTGAGCCAATATGTTGGGGGAGAGCGCATGACAGGGATTACTAGAGATCACCGAGGTGAGCGACGCCATGGCTGCTACCTCTACAAGAAGACGAAAATAGATTTTGGTTGTGTTGGCAGCTTCACGGAAGCGATGAATGATTAGGTGGGGAGATGGATGAGATTCGAATACCCTGTACCCAATACCGTGTACCAGATTTGTACCGCCCTTAAGATTTGAACACGCGTACAACTATTCAAACATTGTTAAGTTGTTAACTTTTATCGAGCTTTCTCTTCAATGACCAAATGTTGATGCACAAAACCGGAGGGGTCTTGGAACAACATAAATCCGACAGTGAATTTGCAAGAAAGTAAAGAACACAAGATGTATCGTGGTTCACCCCAATGTTTGGGCTACGTCCACACTGATGTTGATTGTATTTCTCTGTATGAATGTATGGATTACAAGTGTGAGGGGGAGTCCCCCAGAGAAAGAGAGAGTTTGAGAGAGTTTTCCTATTTGTGAGAGGGTTGCTCTGAATATGAGAGCCTCTGTTTGGGGATGTGAGGCCTCAGGATTGTGAGGGAGATGAGTCCCTTTTATAGACTAAGGGCTTCTCCCCCTTTTACATAAATTATGGGCTCAATGTCTGAAAGCCCAAGTAACGAGGCCCAATATAATATGGTACCAACAACATTCAATTTTGTTGATGCACAAAATCAGTGAGGACTTTGGTACAACATAAAATGTTAAGTTTGTGACCTTCGCTAGATTGCTCTGATTACTAGTGTGGATAAGTATGTAAATGGATAGAGATAGGGAAGCAAACACAAGATGTACGTGGTTCACCCAGATTGGCTATGCCCACGGAGTAGAGGAGGTCTCATTAATTGTAAAGGGTTTACACAAGTACATAGGTTCAAGCTCTCCTTTAGTGAGTACTAGTGAATGATTTAGTACAAATGACATTATAAATTATTGTGGGAGAATGATCTCCTTTTATAGAAGAGAGTTTCTAGCTTTGTTATGGCATTGACACATGTCATGCTGTGATTGGCCTCTGATGTTGACACGTGTCGCTTTGTGATTGGCCTCTTGGTGTTGACACGTGTCGCGCTGTGATTGGCCTCCTGGTTGGAGGGAAACTCTTGTGGATCCTTGACGGTATAACGTTGACCGGTGCTCAGTAGTTTCGGGATTGGTCAAGTATGGTACAAACAGTGCTCCCCTAAGTTCCTGAGTGATGGAAGCTTCTCGGTTGGGGACTTGCAAGATCTGAGTCGCTGAGTAATCACGAAACTTCTAAGTACCGAAGTGTGGTATTGTTTTTACTTGCCTTATCTGTCTCATAGGTAGATGTGGCATCTTCTCTGGATGTAATTTTCCTCCATCCAAGGGTGGTATCTTTAACCGATTGAGATGCACAAGGTAATGTATCAATTTCACTTGAAGCTTACTTGAAGTTTCAGACTTGGTCAAGCTCGATACAACCCATATAGTAGGAGTCCCCCAAGTCTCTGAGTGAGGAGATCTGCCGAAATAGGGGACAGACAAGGTAAGTAATCAGAGTTCCAACAATCAGTCCCAGATCAGAAGTTTGATTTCGAGTTCTGATTGATTGTTTTCATTCTCCCTATCTTGCAGGCAGCAAGAAAGATAAAGAGAAGAAAAAGAAGAAGAGATGATATGAGATACTTTTGTTTTTTAATGTACTTGGAAGTTTCACGACTACTTAATGACTTGGATTTTTCAAGACTCCAACCGAGAAGTTTTCCTCACTCGGGAAATTAAGAGAGCATCACCTCAACCTACATGCTTCACTTACAAAGCTTCAACATACAAGCTTCAACAAAAGACAAAATTCAAAGAACTTAGTGAATGAGGCATTGGTGTATGTAACACAATACGTTTAAATGAAGTAAAGCTTATTTATTGATATCTCTGATAAGTTACAAATATGTACATATACATTAATCAAAATAAACAAACAAGATGGAGTCTTCACAAAGGTTGCTCAGGAGAAGTCTCAACAGTCGGTAGAGCCCTAGAAAGAGGAGGCACCAGAGGGTGATCATTCGGAGCCTCAATACTGGGCAGAACCCCAGAAGGATGAGGCACCGAAGGTTGATCATTTGGAGCTTCATTAAGCGGTACAGCCCCAGAAGACGAATGCAATAAATGCCTTTAGAACAAACCCACAAACCTTTAATGATCAAGTAAAATCTGACCATCAGATTCCTGCAGCTGGTCAAGCTTTCTCTTCATGTTTGTAGCATAGTCATGTGTGAGTCTGGGCAACAGTTTATTCTTATGTTTGAGCCCTCTGATCTCCTATTTGAGACTATCACTTCAGCCACCAATGATTCAACTTGGCGAGTTCGAGCAAATAGGCGTTGGGCCATATTAGACATAGAACCTGCACACTGAACACTGAGAGCCAGAGAATCTTTAACAGCCAACTCATCAGACCGTTTGGAAAATAGTCTGTTATCTTTGGGAGTGAGAAGGTTCCTGGTCACCACCGCAGCAGTCATATTATTATTCATCACAGAGTCCCCAACGGTAAGAGGACCAGTGGGTGATAAGAAGGATGAGAGCCATATGTTGTCTTGAGGAGGCATGCTTGCCTCTTCACCAAAGTTCAAGTCAAAACGACGGTCGGATGGGCCAGACATTTAGAAATGATGAAGGAGAAATGAGGTCCAATAAATCTCTGAAGTACAAAAATAAGGGGAAAATTCTTACAAGTAATAACTCTCTGAACGTACTTCTTGCACACAATTAGAGCCCCTATATAAGAAAGGGCAACATGGCCGTTGGTTCAAAAATCGAAGAGGCACCACTCTCCGGATTTTGAGAAATGGATTTTCTTGAGTAAAATATGTTGACAATCTCCACACGCAACATCAGCTCCTCGGGTACCACATATAACTTTGCCAAAGATCTCTGACAAAGTTTAGACACATAAATTTTGAAGGTCCAACTACTACTATTACCCACAAGGGTAAAGGAACGACACCACTGCTTGATAACTGGAAAGTCCCTATGTGTGTCAACTTCCGTGCTCCGTGGCAAGGCAGACTGGAAAAAATGCCCAACATTTACTCACATTCGAGAAAACACTCCCAACAGGATTGCTTGCTCAAAAATCGAAGAGGCACCGCTCTCCGAATCTCAAGAGCCAGACTCCTAATAGGATTACTTGGTAAAAAATCGAAGAGGCGCCGCTTTTCGAATCTCGAGAGCTAGACTCCCAACAGGATTGTTCCGAATCTCGAAAGCCAGACTCCCAATAGGATTGCTTTCTCAAAAATCGAAGATGCACCGTTCTCCGAATCTCGAGAGCCAGATCCCCGACATGATTGCTTGTTCGAAAACCGAAGAGACACTGCTCTCAGAACTTCGAGAGCCAGATTTCCTTGGATAAAGCTTGTCTGCAATCTTCACACGCAACATCAGCTTTCCAGATACCACAGACCACTTTTTCAAAGTGCTTTGACAAAGTTAAAACACGTGAATCTTGCAGCTCCTACTACATTGCTATGATTAAGAAGGGTAAAGGAACATCGTTACTACTTGCTGTTGGGACAATTCTTATATATGTCAACCTTCATCCTCCACAGCCAGGCAGGCCTGCAAATAAAAAAATGCTCAACTTTTCTTCACATCCGAGAGGGCACTCTCAGTAGAGTCTATCGAAATATTCAGCTTCTTCCCCCCCCCCCCCCCCCGATAATACCTCTGCAAACAAGCCACACCAGAGCAAGAGTATCTCATATCATCAGGGTTAAAAGTAAAAGTATCTCATATCATGTTTTTTCCCTATCTTTTCCTTTGCCCTTGCTCTTACCTGCAAGACAAGGAGAAAGAAAACAATCAGTCAGAACCTGAAATCAAACTTCCGATCTGGAACTGATTGCCCAAAACCTTTGCCTAGTTGCTCACCTAGCATTGCTCTCGAGTACTCATCTTCAACTGTTGTCAAGGTCACGAATCCTTTCGGCAAATATTTCAGAACAGTTGATACTGTTTATACCATACTTAGGGCCTCTGTATTTAGATCTCATATAAATACTCGAGGGACTCAAATGTATTATGTAATAAAGAAATGGGCAAATATGTAATAAGTGATGAGCCTTTATTCTATAAAAGGACCATTCACCCTCACAATTAGGGGAGGCCAATTTCTTAGGCCATGGAAGGGTTCTCTGACTCTCAGAAGCTCTCTCCATATTTCTCCCTCACAAACAGAGAAATACAATAATCAGTGTGGACGTAGCCCAAACCTTGGGGTGAACCACAATACATCTTGTGTTATTTACATTTCTTGCAGATTCACGGTTGGATTTACGTTGTTCCAACTTTGGTACAACAGAAAGTGTTATGTTTGGGACCTTCGCTAGATTGCTCCGGTCACTAGTGTGGATAAGTATGCAAATGGATAGAGACAGGGAAGCAAACACAAGATGTACGTGGTTCACCTAGATTGGCTACGTCCACAGAGTATATGAGTTCTCATTAATTGTGAAAAGTTTACACAATTACATAGGTTCAAGCTCTCCTTTAGTGAGTACTAGTGAATGATTTAGTACAAATGACATTAGGAAATATTGTGAGAGAATGATCTCTATTTATAGAAGAGAGTTTCTAGTTTCATTCTGACATTGACATGTGTCGTGTTGTGATTGGCTTCTGATGTTGACACGTGTCGTGCTATGATTGGCTTCTGATGTCGACACGTGTCGCGCTGTAATTGGCCTCCTGGTTGGAGGGAAACTCTTCTGGGTCCTTGACGGTATAACGTTGACCGGTGCTCAGTAGTTTCGGGATTGGTCAAGTATGGTACAAACAGTGCTCCCCTAAGTTCCCGAGTGAGGGAAGCTCCTCGGTTGGGGACTTGCAAGATCCAAGCCATTGAGTAATCAAAAAACTTCTAAGTACCGAAGTGTGGTATCATTTTCACTTGCCTTATCTGTCTCATACGTAGATGTGACATCTTCTCTGGAAGTACTTTTCCTCCATCCAGGGGTGGTATCTTTAACCGATGAAGATGCACAAGGTAATGTATCAATTTCACTTGAAGCTTACTTGTAGTTTTAGGCTTGGTCAAGTGCGATACAAAACCCTATAGTAGGAGTCCCCCAAGTCGCCGAGCTAGGAGATTTGCCGAAAGAGGTAACAGACAAGGTAAACAATCAGACTTCCAAGCAAGCAACCTGGATCGGAGGTTCGACTTTGGCTTCCGGTTGATTGTTCTCCTTCTCCTTGTGTCGTAAACAACAACACGGATAAGGAGAAGCAAATGGAGAAGAGATGATATGAGATACTTTTGCTTTTGAAGAAGTAACTTTCCACAGGCTTATTTAAAACAATCATAGGTAGCGATGCCAATTTCTTGATAGAATTTTAATAGCTGCACAAATAGGGTTAAATGCACTCAAATACTTGCAAGAGTACAAGATAATTGTAGTATACTTGCTCATGCAAAATCATTGTCCACAAAAATTGGTTAAATAATTTGTACTTAAACTAATCCTTCATTAACTATTTAAAAACAAATTTTATCAAAGATTTGAGATTTTGAAATTTGAAAGATAAAAACATACTCAGACAATTTTAAATAAATCCATGAAAGTTTAAAGGTATTCAATCAAGATGTTAAAGAAGTCTATAAACTCATGGTGTATTAAATCAGAATTTATTTTAAAGGATTTTAAAAATTGAAAGATTTCGATAAATTTAGAGGAATTTAAAAGATTTTAAGCTTTAATAAAGCATGCTTGTCTTCTAAGATTTTGAATGAATTCACCTAAAGTTCACAAGGGGTTTATTGAACTCTGCTAAACTTCATAAATTTATAACTCTTTTAACTCTTCAAATTGTCGATTGAGCACACTCAGCTTACTATATTAATACACTTGCTTTTGGAAAAAATACCGCTTGCTAAATTTAATTTTATTAACAACGAATGATTGATTGTGCTTATCCTAATATTAAAAATATTTTATGAGCTCAACAAGATTGCACCAAGCACCTCAAGAACAAGCGCCTTCATAAAACATTCCCAAATGTGCCTTAAGCATCTCCAAGAAAACTTCTAATTTTTTGTTAAACTAGCTAATGAACAGTATACAAAACTAGTTTAGCTACTCAAATTATTTTATCTACTCAGTTTAGCTTTTCATTAATATTTTATTTTAACAAACTATGAATAATTTATAACTCAACACACTTGTTTTCTAAAACAACATACTCTCTTTCCTTTTGTCCTTGCTCAAGGGTCCACCTTGATTTTTTTTTTTTAAATATTTAGCAAGTAAGTAGTTGCACTCAAAATTTAAAAAATAACTATTCATTTTAGGGAAAACTAATGAAAATAACTTCAAAATTTTTAGTTTTAACAAAAACTCGTGCTATAACTTTATTTTAATGATAAGGATAAAAGACAAAAAAAAAAAAACCTAACTAAAGCCGCATGCAAAGAGCACCCAACCAATCCTTCAATTGCATAACCCTTTGACCTAATCCAAGCATATTTTATTCCTCTAAAATTAAAATTTCAAATTGAAGTGGGTTCCATTTGATTCAGAACTACATTTGGGACGGTATGGTTGGGAGGGAGTCGGTCAGGTGTGGGCGTTGACGTTGATCTCTATCATGTTTATTTTATCTTTTAGTCATGCATGACTTTAATGGCGTGGATGTTGATCTCTATCATTTTTTTTATAATCTTTTTATTGCTTTCTAGTGAAAGAACTTGAAAATCTGGAATGAGTTTCATAAACAGTGTAGAAAGTTTCATAAACAGTGTCGTACTGTTAAGTTTCATAAACAGTGTCGTACTGTTAAGTTTCATAAACAGTGTAGTACCGTTAAGTTTCATAAACAGTGTAGTAAATTTCATAAATAGTGTAGTATCACTAAGTTTCATAAATAGTGTTGTAAGTTTCATAAACAGTTTGTATGAGTGGCGCGCGAGTTAGCTTGTTAGTTTTTTTTTTAATATTAAAAATATATTTTTTTGTCCTTTTTATTAAAATTTAAGGATTTTTTTATTAAATTTTAAATCTTTTTCATTAAATAAAGTTATAACATGATTTTTTTTGGGATGTTTTGAAATAGGTACCTCAATTTTGAATTTTTTTAAATTAAACATCTATGCCTTTTAGAGATTTGATTAAACTCTTCTTCTCATAATTTTGGTGCCACATGTATTATAATTAATAATTTTTGTACCAAAATTACATAACCTGCCACTGCTCCACAATTCTTAAAACCTCATGCCAACAATCCCTATAATCTAGCATTTTGATTACTCTCTCTGTAACATCCCACATCGCCTAGGGGAGTGATCCTTAAATGTATATTCACATCCTTACCTAGCACGAGGCCTTTTGGGAGCTCACTGGCTTCGGGTTCCGTAGGAACTCCGAAGTTAAGCGAGAAAGAGGCCAGAGCACTCCCAGGCTGGGTGACCCACTTGGAAGTTGCTCGTGAGTTCCCAAAAACAAAACCGTGAGGGAATGGTAAGCCCAAAGCGGACAATATCGTGCTACGGTGGTGGAGCGGGCCCGGGCCGGGATGTGACACTCTCCCTGTTTGGAGATAATTGTAAAAAAAAGTAGTTAAATACAATTTATTTTCACAATACTTCCCACAAGTTAGCAATGATTATCTACGATTTAATATATTTTTTTTTCAAAACGATTTTAAATATTTTTAAATCCAACGAAATCAAACGTACCAAAAATAGGATTGACAATAGTATAAACGTACCAATAAATAATGTGTACAAAATCAAAAGTACCAAAACTGAAAATAAGGTACCAATATATACCAAATCAAACGTACCAAAACCGTAAATAAACGTACCAATCAATGTTCTTTACAAATTCAAACGTACCCAGCGAGAATATACACATAACATGTTGTACCTAATAATAGTTTGTCAACAACTATAAGTAAAAAAAAGTGCAAAGAAAAATAGTTTGACAAAAAAAATGAAAAAATTACTGTGGATCACCAACAATTTAGAAAGAAAAAAATCCATAAAAACAAACCATTTGGAAAAAGAGAGAATATTTAATGTTTGTAGGACAAAACAATTTATTTTGATCGAAAGAATATAAATGGAAAAAGAGATATTAGAGTTAATAACTAATATCCCACTAAATAAGGAAAAAAACATTTTATTTTGAAAAAAATACATAATGATATGTAATTTAAATTAACTAAAAATGCTGAGGTTTTTATTTGTCAAAACACTTTAATCAAATCTAAAAAAGACACGAATGTTTAGTCTAAAAGATATAAAAAAATTGTAAAGGATTCTAATTTTCTTTTTTTTTTATTAAAATAAATTTAGTCCAAACTTTTTTTATAAAAGTTCCTTTCATTTTATTCATGGTAGAGATTCTTTTACAGATCTCATAAAAATATTTTTTTTAAATTTACAAAATGGTCATATAATTGTTGAACAAAATATTATCTCAAACCTCAACCTCATCCAAATGCTACCGCCCCCAGAAATATAAAAGTTCAGGAAAGCGACAAATGGGTAATTTAGTCATTCCACTACGACAATCCAAAAAGCAACCCAAAATGGAACCTGGGTAATTGATAACGCAGCAGACAAAGCGGGAATCAATGGACCCCAAGCAGATAATCACGTTCCTTTTCTTAATCTCCGCCACCGTCATCTCCGCCCATGAATACCTCCGACCACCGCCTCGCAAGGCCCTCCATTTCCCATGGAGTCGAAAATCCTCTTCTCTTCCCCAGCAGGTGAGTGAATAGCCACCTTCTCGCTCCTCTGTTTCTGTCACTTTCTGGAAATGTCAAGATTTTCTGGGGAAAAATTTGGACCCAACTCCACTTTCCACGAAAGCCGGAAAATTTTGCTCCGTTTTAACTTGGGTTCTGTTTGGTTTGCCAGAAAATACTATACTTTCTTTCTAATCTTTGTTTTTGTTTACCTTTTTCCTTGGTTTGGTATGTTGAGTAATATATATATTTTTTTAACAAACGATATTATTTTCTCATTAAGATGGGAGTGATTTGTATGTACTAGCAATAATATGGTTCAAATTCGTCTATGTCAATAATTAAACCTAATACCTCTCACTTGCTTACAACCGTTTACAAGGAAAAATGAATACCACTAAAACGTGCTACTAAGTGGCTGTATGTTGAGTAACTTGATTCTTATTTGTTTATGCTTAGTTAATAGAGGCAGCTAGTGTAAGATTAAGAGAGCATGGTTGGAAATTGATCGAAATCAAGATGGGGTCGTTGTGTTGGTTCGCTCAGTGTAATGCTAGTTCTTGTTTGCGGTTGTGAGCTCTGTGGTAGTGTAAGATTAACAGGTGTTATTCCAAACTATCATTTTTTCAATCGTAGGCGAAATCCAGTTCCACTAAGAATCAAATTCATTCTGACCAAAGCGACCTATCTCGATTTGAGTCATTACCTTTGTCCACTTGATTTTTCTGTTATTTTCACTCAAACACTAGGTACTGAAAGTCATTTTGTGTTGCACCATGAGCTGCAGCACATTTTGTTCCAATGGCTACTTTAACCAGCACCATATAACCTCCCCATTTGCAGCCAATTTCAATACCTTTTCCCAGGGCCATGTTTGCTAATGCCTCTACCCAATTAAGCCTCGTAATTTCGTTTCAAGGCTTTGCCAATTCTGACCTTAATTCATGAGCCCTCATAGCTGGGTAGGGCAGAAATAAACATAATTCAGGTGAAAAGTTTTCTGGTCGATCAATTGATTCCATGCGTTCTGTCTTAAACAGAAAAAGTTTCTAAGGTTTTTGGCTGAAGTACATGTGGGAATGTTCCTTGAATTTCAACAAATCCTCTTTTATTCAATTAATTGGCATGTTAATGCGCATACACTGAATTGAAATTTGGAATTCTTGGATGTTATGACTGCATAATGAACATGATTATCATTGATAGCGACATAATCAACACGATTCGTACTCGGGGAAAGTAATTTGTTAGGTATTAGGTCTTTGTCTGATATTTTATTTTTATTGACTCCCAATTTTACAGTTTTCTTCAGGGTTTATTAATTATTTACCCTAATATATATACATTTCTGCACAAATGCCTATTGCAGGTGCACGTCTCTTTGGCAGGAGACAAGCACATGCGAGTGACGTGGGTCACTGATGATAAATCTGCTCCTTCAGTTGTCGAATATGGAACATCATCTGGGACATACAGTTCTGTAGCTCAAGGAGAAAGCACCTCTTATACTTATATACTCTATAGCTCAGGAAAGATACACCATACTGTCATTGGGCCTCTTGAACATGACACCGTCTACTTCTACCAATGTGGAGGCCAAGGTCCTGAGTTTCAGTTCAAGACCCCTCCAGCTCAATTTCCAATTACTTTTGCTGTGGCTGGAGATCTCGGACAAACTGGATGGACAAAGTCAACCCTAGACCACATTGACCAGTGCAAATATGATGTGCATCTGCTTCCTGGAGACCTTTCATATGCTGATTACATTCAGTCTCGGTGGGATACATTCGGTGAGCTGGTGCAGCCACTTGCAAGTGCAAGGCCATGGATGGTAACCCAAGGGAACCATGAAAAGGAAAATATACCATTGTTAAAGGATGGGTTTCAATCCTATAATTCCAGGTGGAAAATGCCGTATGAAGAAAGCGGATCAAGTTCAAATCTTTACTATTCCTTCGAACTTGCAGGTGTCCATGCTATCATGCTCGGTTCATATACTGATTATGATGAGTATTCAGATCAATACAGGTGGTTGAAGGTTAGTTAAATCCTCTTCTCCTATCAGAAGGAATAGTCTTTTCTACACTAAGTAATAAACAGTATATTAGTAATGATCATTCTGATTCTTTATCAGTAGCTTCTTGGATCTTGTAACTGTTTATGGTATGTGCCATCTGTTGGATGTTTTCTGTAACATTTTCATATAGGTCTTATATGTGTTTATGTGACATATTCTCATAGATCACACTATGCTTTGATTGGCTAATAGTTTTTTGGATGGGTGCACAGGGCATGCCCTCCCACCATGTGTCTTCATATCTTTTGTCTTTGGAAACTTGAAAAGTTCAATGGTGGGTAGTAGGGATGGGCATTGGGTGCTAGGGATGTGGTGGTGGTGGTAGGTACCTGTGCTCATCCCTAGTGGCCACTAGTATCTGTGTATATGCCCAATAAGTAAATGTGTAACATCTCACATCGCCCAGGGGAGTGATCCTTAAATGTATATTCCCATCCCTACCTAGCACGAGGCCTTTTGGGAGCTCACTGGCTTCAGGTTCCATCGGAACTCTGAAGTTAAGCGAGAAGGTGGCCAGAGCACTCCCATGATGGATGATCCACTGGGAAGTTGCTCGTGAGTTCCCAAAAACAAAACCGTGAGGGCGTGGTCGGGGCCCAAAGCGGACAATATCGTGCTACGGTGGTCGAGCGGGCCTGGGAAGTGGTCCACCCCGGGCCGGGATGTGACAAATGGTATCAGAGCACATCCCTGACCGGAATTGTGCCGACGAGGACGTTGGGCCCCTAGGGGGGTGAATTCCGAAGTTAAGCGAGTTCGGGCGAGAGCATTCCCATAATAGGTGACCCACTGGGAAGTTGCTCGTGAGTTCCCAGAAACAAAACCGTGAGGGCGTGGTCGGGGCCCAAAGAAGACAATATCTTGCTACGGTGGTGGAGCGGGCCCGGGAAGTGATCCGCCTCGTGCCGGGATGTGACAAAATGAACCCATTCTAACAATCCATCACAAAATAAGTTGGTACAGAAGTTAGGGATGGTCAAAAAATCTTCGGAGCCTCAACTGTGGAAGTAGAAACATATAAAAAGGAAATTTATTAACATAAATCTCGTTCTGGTGTTGTTCCCAGTGTAGCCTTTAGGTACAGAAGGTTAGTTTGCTGATTGAGAATTGCCAATCTCTATCACAAAGCAGGCCTTGAACAATGAGGGGTCCATATTTGAATATACCAACAAGGCATTGTCTTCAAGTATTATTACTTCAATACCAGTTTAGATGTACTTTTGGAGTCGTTTACGTTCATCTTCTATCTTGCTTTTGGAGCTTTTTGCTTCTTTCACTGCCTCTCTTGAGTCAATCTTTTTATAACATAACCAGTCATTCAGCCACACATGTGACGGTTATTTGATGGCATTCTTGTGAAACAGGCTGATCTTTCAAAGGTTGACCGACAGAAGACACCTTGGCTGCTCGTGCTATTTCATGTTCCCTGGTACAATAGTAACAAGGCTCACCAAGGTGAAGGGGACAGCATGATGGCAGCAATGGAGCCATTGCTTTATGCTGCCAGTGTGGATATAGTGTTTGCTGGTCATGTTCATGCTTATGAACGGATGGTATAGCTATGCTAGTTTCGCATGTTTTTCTATAGTATAAATTGAAGGCACTCAATGTTTAATCCATGACGCTCTGTTTGACAGAAACGCGTGAACAATGGAAGATCAGATACATGCGGTGCTGTCCACATAACCATTGGTGATGGCGGAAACAGAGAAGGGTTAGCGCACAAGTATGTATCTGTGCTCAAAATTTTCAAATTTCCAATTTTGGAAAATATAATGTTTGCTCGACTTGCATGTGCTTGGAAAAACAATCCTGAAATCGGTTCTCAATGGCATAAGATCTGGACATTTGAGTTTTCAGTTCTCTATGATGTACTATTATTCAGCACATATGAGTCTCATGGGCATTAGACTCTTTCAATTCAAACGTGGTGGTTGTTTTAACTGTTTAAGTACTCCAACATTGGCGTTGGACAAGAACGAAAGCTTCCACCCTTTCAATACAGAGTGGGGGTTTCCGGGGGTTTCCATTACCAATTTTTTGCAGTATTCTGAATATTTCAGCTGAAACAGCAGTGTAAAGCTGATTATATATTAAAATTTGATCCAATTTTTCACAAATTTACAGGTATAAAAGCCCATCACCTGAGTGGTCAGTTTTCCGGGAAGCAAGTTTTGGTCATGGTGAGCTGAATATAAAGAACTCGACCCATGCCTTGTGGACCTGGCATAGGAATGACGATGACGAGCCTGTAAGATCCGATCAGGTCTGGATAACCTCGTTGGTTAGTTCGGGATGCGTTGCTGAGAAGAGACACGAACAAAGGAAGATACTCATCCAAACATAGAAGATGTAATCAAATCAAGGGGGTCTACATTTAAGATGAACTTTGTGCTATTTGGGCTCTCTCTTCTGGTTGGCCTCTTCGGGAAATTGGCTTTCTGCAGTTCGAATGTGCAAGCGCTTCTGTGTATGTGTCAAACTTTATGCATGCATGCATGTACCATATATATTTATGCAATAGAATTTTCCCTGTATTTATGTCATATGTAACATATATATAGTAAGATTATCCCTTTATGTGGTAAATATTATGTATTTCTGGTTATACATACAGAACTGAGGGTTCTGTTATACAAAGCTTGGATTAAATTTTTACCATAAAAAAATGAAATTAAAAATTAAAATAGCTATCAAACTGGCTATTAAAAAAAAAAAAAATGTGCGAGAAGTAACGCGAGCAATGAATAGGTCCCATCTTGGTCAAGGGTGGTGCTGTTTACAATAAATACTAGGATAATAAACTATGTCGTTTTAGGAAGAGAGACTGCCTCTATATGACTGCCTATTTTTGTAACCGTGTCTATTTAGTTTAAGTTATTTTGAATACAATGATATATTTATACTAAGGAATGAGAGGATTGCGTTAAGTTGTTATCAAATGTTTGTTTCTCTCTCTTCCAGAAGACTTTTGATCTTGTGTAGTTTGTGTTTAAATTTAAAACTCCTATAGTTCTTTGCCTCATGAAGTTTATTTAATACAAATAAATATACTGTTTCTTAGTATTACAATCTAGTGATATTCTTCTTCACTTGTAAGCGAGAAGTCCTAGGTCCGAATCACGTGATTAGCGAGTTAACAACCAATTTATTCCCCTAACCCCTTAGTGTGTAAACAATAAATGAGGGGTGAGGAATTGCACTACAGTACACAATAGACTAGCCATTATAATTGATTTCAAACTGAGAGTCGAACCAAAAGCTTGAAGTGTCTGAAAAAGCTAACCTTAGCCAAGCACGAGCTCGAAAAAAATCACTCGCGTTGAGTCCGTAGCTTGGCCAGGCTCATTTACACTCCAAGCATAACGGGCTTAAAAATGGCAAGGTAAATGGTAGTTCAATGGAAAGAATTGATATTGACAAGAAAGTGCAAACTAAATGTTGGAGGAATGGGGGTTGACAACAAATGCTAGTTGGATGACATTTTCTTTGTCCTCTTTGGCATGTAATATTTAAGAACAATGTGTCAAATATAAAATTTTGATATTATAACTTGCCTAAGAGCATTGGCATTTGCATTCGAGACTTCTTTAGAATTGAGTACCAAACCTGACTGCGCTTAAGCAACTGTGGATTTTTCATATCTATCTGTGCACTTGGAGTCTTGCTCTTGATCTCTCTTTGGGCCCGATATAAAATAAGGACATTAATGTGCCGGTAAATAATCTTCCCACCGCACTTGTCCTGCATATACACTACTATGCCCATCAGCTAATACTTTCCGAACAACGAAACTCAACCTATGATTCATTTACGGAGCCTGAGTTAAGTTCAAACCTCAAGGTGGAAGCAAACATTGTCCATGTCAATAGTTGGCACTCCCAAACACTTGATCCTCACCGCCTCGGCTCGCTTCCAATGGTTGTGGATATCATCTAACATGTTATGTGCAACTCCTCCCTTTCCTGATACAATAATTTCTCATCCAAGTCAATGACTACAAAGCTTAAAATATATATAACCAGTTACATTTAATACTATAAAATGCCTGAACAATTTCAGAATCCTAAACCCTAAAGCCAAAAACCCTTACCCATACTGATTTGCCGAGAACAATCACTATGACGGTAGCGTTCCACCAGCTCCGCCGCTTCCTCCTCCGTTAGTGGGTCTCCGAGAACTCGTTTTCTCACCTCCGCGACCCGGTCCAAGTCCACTTCTTGCTGGGCCGGTGCAACAGTACCCGTCCATTTCCGATCAAGCCGACCGGGCCCAAAGGGAGAGAACGTGGGGGACTCTCGGTAAGCAATAAGTTCGACCGCTGGGTTGGTCTCCGAATACGAGTAGCTGAAGTGGAAGGGCAGGTCCGATTTGAGAGGCCGGGACGGGTCATTCTTCGGGTCCGGAGCTTTAGACTGAGTCAGGTTCTTTTTGGGCTTTGGGGGTTTGGAAACCGGAGAGAACGGAGAGTCGTATTCGTATGGGTCGTCAGAGAGAGACTAGGTGAGAAGGCGGGAGATGGAGAGGAATGGTTTGATTGGGTCTAGGGTTAGGGTTAGGGTTTTGTGATGTGAGTGACGCCATGAGAGTTGCTTCAGCATTGCAGCAGAGTTCAGTTCGGTTTGGTTGCTAACCAGATTGACTTGGCACTCGGACTGGGTGTGTTGAAGAAATGGGTATTAACAGTAATTTGGGCGTTGTAATGAAGGGATAATTTCGTAAATGCGACGGCCACAGTTAAAAAAAGAAAAAAAAAATTAATGAAAATGACTTGAAAACTTTGAGTTTTAACGATAAAGACAAAATAAAAGGTAAAATAAATAGTACATGATTGACTTTTTAGTGTAAAAATATGATTTTTCGTTAAAATAAACAGTACCAGGAATTTTTTATTAAAATTCCCTTAAAAGAAGCCCATGTGTAATATCAAAATTAGTTCGACTATGAAACACACGTCCATTCCAATGTTGATACATCCTTGTCGTGGAGAAAAATGTCTATCCCAATGTTGATATTGTTGAAGTTAAGAACTCAGAGAGGGAAATTCATATAGAGAGAGAAAGAGAGATATAGAGAGAGAGTGAAAAATGTAATTGTGATTCTTATTACTCAATGGAATAATACACATGGTATTTATACATAAATATCCTATCCCAAGATATGTGCCAGCTCAGCATAAAGTATATAACTAATCACAAACATTCCAAGCATAACAACCTAGTGGAAGAATCTAATCTGGTGGAGGTTGGGAAGCATTGCTACTGTGTGAGATTATACTCTTAACACACCCCCTCAAGCTGAAGGAAGGGGAACGAACTGAAAGCTTGGAAGTAAGGGCAGCAAATCGATCAGCAGCTAGAGGCTTGGTAAAAATGTCTGCGATTTGGAGAAGAGAAGCAACATGTTGAACACCAATGTGACCAAGTAAAACCTTCTCCCGAATATAGTGATAGTCAATTTCAACATGCTTAGTTCGAGCATGGAACACTGGATTGAATGCAAGAGCAATGGCACTTTTGTTATCACAGTAGATGACAGGAGTCTTTAACAAAGGGAAGGATATGTCATGGAGAATCTTGCACACCCATGTAATTTCAGCAGCAGTATTAGCAAGAGACCGGTACTCAGCCTCTGTTGAAGACCGAGCCACTGTGGCTTGTTTCTTAGCACTCCAGGAGATGAGGTTGGAGCCGAGGAACACACAATACCCACTAGTGGACCGTCGATTTACAGGGCAACCTGCCCAATCCGCATCAGACCAAGCAGTGAGACACTGAGAACCCTTAGTAAACCAAAGTCCTAAATCCACAGTGCCCTTCAGGTATCGCAAAATGCGTTTGACAGCCTGCAAATGAATGGTTCGGGGAGAGTGCATATACTGACAAACCTGATTTACAGCAAAAGCTAAATCAGGCCGTGTCCAAGTAAGATATTGTAAGGCACCGACTGTGGACCTATAAGAAGTGGGATCAGATAGAAGAGTGCCAGAATGGTCCAGTTTGGAAGTAGACACAGGTGTGGCACAAGGTTTAACACCAAGCATATCTGTCTTTTTTAGCAAGTCTAAAGCATACTTAGCCTGATGCAGTAACAAGCCCTGGTCAAATTTGTGGACTTCAATACCTAAAAAGTAATGAATATCGCCCAGGTCCTTGACAGGAAACATGGTTTGAAGTTGGGATATGATGGATTGACACTCAGTGACTGAACTGCCAGTGATGATTATATCATCAACATAAACCAATATAAAAGTAATGGAAGTGTCTCATTTAATAAAGAGACTGGTATCAGAGTGAGAGGAACTAAATCCCAGAGAGAGAATAGCAGTGTAGAAAGCCTCATACCAAGCTCTGGGGGCCTGTTTAAGACCATAGAGGGATTTCCGAAGTTTGCACACATGATGAGGTTTGGAAGGATCCACAAACCCTGGAGGCTGGACCATATAAACATCTTCCTTTAAGTGACCATGAAGGAACGCATTACTGACATCCAACTGATGGATAAACCAATCATAGGAAACCGCAAGAGAAAGGAGAATCCGGATGGTAGTAGGTTTGGCGACAGGACTAAAGGTTTCGGAGAAATCCAAACCTTCCTGTTGATGAAAACCTTTAGCTACAAGGCGTGCTTTATACCTTTCAATGGTACCATCAGGTTTGTGCTTTACTTTGAAGACCCATTTGCAGCCAACAATGTTGTAGGTGGAATGATTAGGAACTAATTCCCAAGTGCCAGTAGACTGTAATGCTTGAAATTCAGATTGCATAGCCTCCATCCAGTGAGAAGACTTAGAAGCTTGGAGAAAGGTTGATGGAGTAGAAGGTAAAGCTGTAAGAGAATCAACAGTGGAAGGAAGTTGGTGTTTAGAGGCAGTGAACACCTTAGGTTTATGAATACCTGCCTTTGCCCGTGTAATCATATTATGAGTGTTGATAGGAATTGGAGGGGGCAAGGGTGGAGGCTCTGCAGGGCTGGAAGATACTGGAGGAGTATGTATGGACTCCTGATCAGAAGATGGTATAGTGGTATGTGCTGCAATCGAAGGTATGGATAGAGGAGATGCATTGCTGCCTTCCAGAGCAGCTGCAGGTGAGGACGGTTGCTCAAGATGAGACACTGGCAAAGGCAGAGGGAGAGACATAGGAGGATGGAGAGGAGAAGGCACACAAGTACTAGGATGTGAGGTCTGAGAAGACAGAGACTTGTAAGGAAATAAGGATTCATCAAACACCACATGTCGGGAAATGTAGAGCCGATTAGAGATAGGATCCCAACACCGATATCCACTGTGATTGAGGCTATAACCCAAAAACACACATTGCTTACTCTTGAAATCCAGCTTGTCTCTTGAATATGGTTGCAACCATGGATAACAAGCACAACCAAAAGCCTTCAGTGTATGATACTTGGGAGAAGCATGGAATAAGAGTTCCCAGGGACTGATCACAGAAGACTGAGGAGGTAACCGATTAATGAGGTAGACAGCAGTCTGAAAAGCTTCAACCCAAAACTGTGCAGGTAAATCACTTTGAGATAACAATGTTCTGCTCATTTCAACAACATGACGATGTTTTCTCTCGGCACACCCATTTTGCTCAGGAGTGTGAGGACAACTTAACTGATGTGTGATACCTTGCTCATTGAAAAAACTTTGGAGTGACTTATTCAAGAACTCACCCCCTGAATCAGACCTGATACTTTGCACTTTGAGGTCAAGGAGAGTCTGTATTTTTAAAATAAAGGTCTTGAGAGTGGAGAAGACATCAGACTTGAAATATAAAGGATAGAGCCAACTATATTTGGTAAAATCATCCACTATTATTAGATAGAACCTGTAGCCAGTACATGAAGATGTGGGAGAGGGACCCCATACATCTGTGTGTAACAATTGAAGTGGCCGAGAGGAAGTACAAGGTAAAGTGGAAAATGATAGCCTAGAAGACTTCCCTAGTTGACAAGCAGTACATACTGACAGATTATTAACAGAACCAATTACAGGGAGATGATTCTTATGCACAACAGAATGTAAAGTCCCACTAGAAGGATGGCCAAGCCGACGATGCCAAGTATGTATATCAGCCTTAGCAATCATCAGAGCAGTTGGTGAGATGGCAATTCCAGAGACACCATTGGAAGCATTCCAGTAGAAAGGGTACAAACCTCATTCATTGGGGCCCTGGAAAAGCATCTTCCCAGTGCTTAGATCCTTGACATAGAACCCGAACGGATCAAAGGTCAGAGAACACCAGTTATCATATACAAACTTGTAAACAGATAACAAGTTATGAGAAGCCTGAGGAACTAACAGAACATCATTTAAACGAAAGGTAGCATGTTTGGTGCGAATGAGAGCAGAACCAGTATGAGAAATACACAGACCTTTGCCGTCACCAACAAACAGCTGATCAGTGCCAGAGTAGGGAATGGCAGAGTTGAGTGTAGAGGGATCAGGAGTGACATGATGGGAGGCGCCATTATCAGTGAGCCAATAGCTAGGAGATGGAGAAGAAGTCATGGCAGACATTGCAGTAGGAGATTGAGATTGAGATTGAGCAAACTGAGAGAGACGATTACACATAGGAGCCCAATGACCATATTGAAGACATAACTGACATTGAACTGAGCGACCAGAGGAAGAAGATGGACCAGCAGGCTGGCGAGAAAGACCAGCACCAAGAATGCCACCTGAGTGATTGGCATGCCAGTTGTGAGGTTTGTTTCCCCCAAAATTGCGATTCTGAGTATACCGATTGCGATTATGAAAGCGACCACGAGAGTTGCCTTTGTTGAAATGACCAACAGGAGTAGAAGATTGAGCAGCATAGGCATGAAATGGTGCAGTCGAGGAGGAAGAAGCTCTGGTTTTGCGTTTCTGGAGTGAGATCTCTTTGCTCAAGAGGAGGCCATGCAGCTCATCAGCAGTCACAGATTCATGTCGAGTCTCAATAGAGTCAACAAATGACTCATACTCATCAGGAAGACCAGATAAAATATATGCAACAAGGTCAGATTCAGACAATGGTTCACCAGCAGCAGCAAGTTTGTCAGAGATTTCTTTGATCGAATTAAGAAAATCGGTCATTGAAGAGTCACCTTTCTGAATCGTTTGAATCTTCGAACGAAGACTGTGAACATGTGTTCGGGAAGCGCCTGAGAATCGCCGCTCAAGAGATTGCCACAGAGATCGAGAGTCGGCCATGCCAATTGTCAAGGGAAGAAGATCTTCAGAGAGAGTATAGTTGATCCAGATCATCAAGATTTGATCACGCTCACACCAGGCCTCAAAAGATGCATTAGGAACACAAGTACTAGAGGGATCGCGAACAAATGGAGGAGGACACAGATCTTCGCCATTGACGAGTCCAATAAGCTTGAAGCGCTTCAGCACAGGAATGAAAAGACTACGCCAAGTGATGTAGTTCTGACGATTGAGTTTCGTCGGAACCATTCCAGCGACATTGGCAATGGAAATCGTGCCAAGCGTCATGATCGGAGGGTTGGAAAGGACACTCGGAGATTTGCTGAAGAATTAGGGTTTGCAGGAGGTGGAGAAGGAGAATCTGAAGAGGATGCTGCCGCCGACATAGCAAGAGAGGCGAAATTGAGAGGGAAAAAGAAGAGAACAGAGAAGTAGGGATCTGTTTGGAAGATCAGAAAATGCAAGAACAGCAAGAAAATTACGAGAAGCGGAAAGCGCCGGATCGGAGTCGGTTAGACGATGGTGATGATACCATGTTGAAGTTAAGAACTCAAAGAGGGAAATTCATCTAGAGAGAGAAAGAGAGATATAGAGAGAGAGTGAAAAATGTAATTGTGATTCTTATTACTCAATGGAATAATACACATGGTATTTATACATAAATATCCTATCCCAAGATATGTGCCAGCTCAGCATAAAGTATATAACTAATCACAAACATTCCAAGCATAACAACCTAGTGGAAGAATCTAATCTGGTGGAGGTTGGGAAGCATTGCTACTGTGTGAGATTATACTCTTAACAGATATGATATACATCTTTTGTCGTGGAGAAAAATGTATCAGCACATGTTGTCGAAGATGTCGTTTTGATATGATATATTATAAATATTCCGGGTATGCAACAAACATCCGTTCTAATTTTGATTCAACATCCCCGACTACTCAAAACAAAAACGTATCAACATATTACCGATACATCTTCGACAAGCACGACACAACCGTTTGTCATTATGGCTGACCAGTTGGATTTTGACAAACCGAGCATAAATAATTGAAAAGAGTAGGCAAAAATTCATGGTTTTCAATTTCATTGATATCCATGAAACATGGCTTTACACAAACAGGTTCCTTGAATCACAAACCGAGCACCTCCAATGGCTTTCATCGTCAGGTTTTTCAGGATGATGTTGAAATTGTGTGCAAGAGAAATCGAGGACAAAACTAACCCGGCGAGACATTGCTTAATCTCTCTTCTTTGCATCGTATCTGGTCCTCGACCATAGACCTGAAAACATCCAAGAGGTTGTCCAGCCCCTCAGGGCTGTCCCCTACTGCCTTGAGTGCATACACAATGCTCTCAATGGTGGAGAGAAATCCCGGCTTCGGCTGAAGCCTCACTTCACTGTACAAGCTCATCTTGTCCACCTTCAACTTCAAGTGCGGCAAGAGTTTCAACCAGGGGTTTTCCCCATACATTCTCTTTGCCTTTGACCATGTTCCATCCAAAACAATCAGATTCTTCACCTTAATATCCATCGCCTCAAGGTCCCTGACACTGACTGCTTCTTCAGATGGAAATAAGAGTACAGATCCAGGAGGAACCTCTACCTCAAACTCCACATACTCATCCAACTCCACACTTCCCTTCAACGGCTGCTTTTGCAACTTCCGTACAACAAACCCCTCTGCTAGTGCACCACGCGCATCTGCGATGTCTAAAATCGTATCAAATTTCAGATCCTTGCAACAGGTTTGTGGCATCCAATTATGCGAAAGTGAGCTAATGACGCCATGCTTACCAATGGTAGCAGTTATAACAGGATCACCATTACCCATTTCGATACCTTCAACCGCATCAAAACCTACATCAGAATCCCCGGATAATGCATCCAACTCAGTAGAAGCAGAAACCTCATCGACATTGCATTGCCCATCTACGTGCCTACCATCTGTGAAACCTTCACTACTGAATTCATGTTCTTTCTCCACAAAATCTACATCCCCTATCCGGTTTCGCGAACTACTCATATCACCTAAATCACTACCAAAATTGCATTTCTCACTATCAATCAAACTACCATTGTTTTTCTCTTCTGCCAAATTTGCAGATAACCCAAATCCCAACTTTCCCACATTTTCTTCCCCTGGGCTGAACCCATCACAATACTCAAAACCCAGCTTCTGGGTCTCTCTACTTTCAACAACTTCATCAAAACCTAAACTTTTCAAACCATTCCGGTCCGAACCCATTTGAGAAACCGAGTCCAGCGGCCGGATAACGAACCGGGATTCAAAATTCACATCAGAAACAGTAACTACACTGAGATTCTTGAGGCCTAATCTAGCAATTCTAGCGGAATTAAGTGGGTGGTTCTTTTCTAAGCTGTGTTGAAGAATGGTCACACTTACAGTGTTATGGAGCCCCGGGTTCTGAATCCGAGTGCAGAGGCAGAGCCGGACCGGTTTGGAGCACGATGGGCAAATGGGTCGTTTGGAAGCGGCCTGAGTAGTCACCATTTTTAGGGTTTGAGGAAGAAAGCAAGGGTTTTGGAGTAGTGAGCAGAGATTGTTGTTTCGGGTCCGAGAACCGAACCACCGTCTATGTGTTCGAGTAGCCATGGTAGAAAAAGAAAACAAAGGTGATAAGACGACGAGTAGCCTAATCTTTTACAAGACGACGTCTCGTTTTATATATGATTATATAAAGTTATTTGCCGATTTATCCCTAAACTTTCACCTAACTTTCGATTTACTCCCTAAACTTTTAAATTGGAAAATCAAAGATTTAAACTAATTTTTTTGGCCGGTTTCCTCTTGCCGTTAGTTTTCCGTAGATTCTATCCAAATTAACGTTAACTCTTATCATGTGCATACCATATAACTCTCCTTTGAAAATAAAAACATCACTTCGCTAGACATTTAGACACAAAAACTATAGAATCACACAGATTTGCACAAGTCAACATTTTAGAAATCTAGGATTTTCAATTATTTTAAAGAACGAAACGATCGAACTACCCTCACATGTTGTGCACATATTTTTATTTAACGGAAATTTAGATAGAATGAATGAAAAACTAGTAAATCAATCGAAAAAATTAGTTTAAATCCATATTTTCTAATTAAAAAGTTTAGATAAAAAATCGAAAGCTAAGCGAAAGTTAGGGAGAAATTCGGCAGTTTAGTCAAAGTTGTTATATTAGAGGCATGAGCTTTCCACGCGCCAATACTGACGACAAACACAAAAGTCTCTGCCTGTGAAAAAAAGATCTTTGATTCGTGAGGGATAAAGATAAACCAGTGTGGTTTTTTCCCCGAGAATCTGAGAGTTTTCCCGGAAACCCAGTTGGAGAAGATGCACGATTTTTGCTTCACGATCCCCTACGGGTTGGTGCTGATCGGCGGAGGAGTTTTTGGATATTTCAAGAAGGGGAGCACGGCTTCTTTGGCTGGGGGCGCGGGCATCGGATTGCTCCTCACTCTTGCTGGATATATCAGTCTCAAAGCCTTCGAGAAGAAGAAGAACTCGTATCCTGCTTTGATTCTCGAAACGGGTACGATTTATTGGTTTTGTTTTTTTTAATTTTTTTTTTTTTATAGTTTTATTGGTGTGGATCCCAGATTTGAAATGATACTTTACTGAGATCATAGGAAGTTAAAAGGGGAATTAAGTAAAAATAAAAAACCAAATCAGAATCCGGATCTTTGTTTGTTGAGATAAAAACATCATGGGATCACAAAGTAGGTAACTTTTATGTAGTTTATTTATTTGATTGCAGTAACTTTGCAGATGTTTATGTTTGAAAACTGACTTCTTTTTTTTGAGGTTGTTTTGTTCCCTCTAGTAATCTGGATTCTGGAGGCGTTGTGTTTGTTTCCTGTTAAAACTGTTTCTAGGTTTGTAGTTTTAGCTTCGGTTTCTGTTTGTCGTTATGGAGAAGAACTTACATACAACTCATAGGCTACGGTAACGGTATCCCGAATCAGTCACGCTATGCCGTGTGAGCAAGTTAAACACATGGTGACGGGTGATAGGCTTGGGATATCGTCACCTTAGAGTAATGCTAGAAATGTCAATGTAAAAATCCCAAAGGTTTGGTTCTCCACTGATGTCGAAGTACGTTATTTCTTTATGTCTAGGCTCATTCTAAGCAAGGTTTATTTATGTCATAGAACTAAACAGTTATGCCTTGGTCAATGCAATATGATTCGACCATGGTACGGCAATTTGAAAGAAGTGGTTTTAGGTGTAATGTGCTCAGTGATCGCCTATCAAAATTTCAAGAATTTTAAGAATTGAAGAGATTAAGAAAGATGGTTTTGTATAAGGTCGCATTCGTTGTTTTTCTAGTCCTTTTTTCTGTTTTCATGTTCTGCTTCTGTTACATTGATGCTCAATCTCTGTGAGTCGTTGTTTTGGAACTAATTGATGCGCCTTGTAACAGTTTGTGCTGCCCTACTTACGTGGGTCATGGGACAGCGCTATCTGCATACTTTTAAGATCATGCCAGCTGGTGTTGTTGCTGGTATCAGGTGAGTTCAGATTAAATCTGCCTTTTTATGTGTTTCTCATTCTTCAGTTTACTGGATATTTATCTATCAATATTTACTAGTGCACAGGAGCGTTTCCAAATTTTGTGTGTCATCAGTCTGTTAGGTGTTAGAAGTAACCTTATGCATCCGGTATGACTTTTATTTGTTGCATATGACTTCTTTCCTTCACTGATTCCCCTGTTTTTTACTTCCAACGAGTAAATTCCATTCCCGATGCTTGAATATCTTATTTTCGTCCCTAGCTGGCATTAGCATAGAGTAATTGAACAAATGTACCTTTTTAATTTACTGGGATTAATCAGTTTGTGCACTGGAGGCATGTGGAACATGTGTCGATGTGGTCAGTGGTTTGTGGATAGTTAGTTCTTTCAAAGATTAGCAGATGTTATATATGGTTGTCTTTCGAGAATGGCCTATCTATAGCCCTTTAAATTTTATCGACGTCACTTTTTGGTGAAACTTGACTTGGTTGAATTTTCATCCAAATTCAAATCACACACTTGGATATCATATTTTCCGGTCAATCCACCCAATCATGTGTCCCCCCACTCACTGAACGAGTGAAGCTCTCCTGAATCATATTTTCTGTTGAAACTGTTTTAGCGCTGTACAATCAGTGCTATCGGAATATCATACTTGAATGATTAACCTTTTTCTGTCTTCCCGCATTCTCTGCTATCTGTGGTCTCTGCAGAATAGGAGGGGTAAAAGAAGTCGATTAGGAAATGGGAGAGTAATGAGAGCTGGAGTGGAATCTAATTCTCAATCCTGTTATATGATTGGGCATAAAGGAGAGGGAAGGCGATGTGCCTATATCAGATTATAAAGTCACATGTGGTTATCATTTTGCAGTAATCGTATATCGTTTCTATCATTGCCATGAATTCTAATTGTGGGCTCTGATTTACCTATGATTAAAACCTTTAATTGGAGATCCTAACAGTTTCTATTATTCATAGATCTTCCTTTGTAACAGGATATATTCGAAGTTTTTGAATCTAAACTACTTCATTTTGTTGCAGCGTTGTCATGACTGGATTTTATGTGTACAAAATTGCAACGGGTGGAAACCATATTCCGGCCAAGACCAAGTAATGGTATTTGAGGACTTAGTGCCAAAACTTATAAGCTGACATATTTAAATTACACCCTTCCACTTCCACATGCCCATATTTGATGTTACCAAGCTGTTTGTCAATCCAATATCACTAGATACTGTGCTATCAGGTGTGTCAGTGTTTGTACAAAACGAAAGACTCGTCTGAAATTTGTCGAAATCTTGTTTCATTCATTGCCTCGTCCTTTGTTTACCGTACTTTTAATCGAATCAAGTGTAATAGACCCTTTGATTTCTTTGTTTAGCTAACTCTTGTTTAATGGACGAGGGCAACAGCCTTCAGTGCATGGGATTATAACCCTAGTTTCTCATGAATTGAGGCAAAATTCTGCTTGTTTGAAAACAGGAATTAGTTGGATGCAAGACATTATTTCAATGGTAACCTCAAATGAGTCCTAATTTTACTTGGGCCTCGTTTGGTGCCGAGGATTGAATTAGATTCACTGTATGGATTAGTGATGAAGGAAACTTTTCTCTTCCACCGTAGCAGGAGGATTGGAAGCAGTCCTTTTGGCCGTACTCTTTAAGGAATCAGCCTAGATTTGTTTGACATTAACTAAACTCGTCCTTTGCCTCGCGCATGCCAACTTATGGTTCGAAAAACACAACTCTCTTGCAAATTCTACTACGCTCTGGTGTATAATATACACCTAATGAACAAAAGGGTGGATGTGCGGCCAAGAATCTAAAGACCAAGGGCGGCTAAGGACCCGATGAATACAATACAGTGGTGCATACTGCAAGACCTTTGCATTCTTTGCACAATGTCATCTCTTCTCATTAAATACTTGTTCCAACAATGTTGTGGCTCCCAATTACAGAGAAGAAGAAAAAACACTCTGGAAAATGAAGAGCTGACCCTTTTGCATTAAAATTCGTAGTCCATTTATCATCTACATTGTACAACGATTGGAAAACTTAAGACTGCTTACCCGACAGACGAACATATTTACAGCTTCCCCATCTTTCATGCCTACGTATCCAACCGTAAAATTATGCTAAAAATCAACAGAAACGTGAATAACTTCGACCATGGGTGTAACAAATGTAAACGCAACAAAGTCAGGACTTAGCAATTCTGCAACCGGGAGTACTTGGGGGGCAGTGATGGGCACCTTTCGTTCATATGGGGGTACGTTTCCATAGTGTTGTATAAGGGTAATTCCATTCGATACTTCCCTCTAATTTGACAGAAAGGAAGCTTCACGGTGTCACCATCATTGCACCACTTTGGCAGGCGGCTTGAATTATTTTCAAAGAACTTGAGCATGTAAGCATCTTTTATCTGCATTAATGACAGAAAAAAAGTATAATTAATACAAATTCCTTATGAGACAACTTCGTTACAAAGTACCAGAATCGAGAAATACTTTCTGATCAAGAGCTACATTAATCTAACAATTTCCTTGTTTATTTTGTAATTGTTACAACACTACCCAATTATTAAGTAGAAACATTACTACTTCATCAATTCATGTTGAAGAGGAAACAAAAGATATTTGTCATTCATCTTGTGTCTCCCCAGAACTAGTATCAATTCTCCCCCTTTCGAGATTGTGCTTTAATTTTGGAGATGATGCAAAAAGGTGGCCCGGTTATTCAAAGCAAACAGATTAAATTTTGTTCACTATAAACTCACCGTAAATTCAGTGACCTGTATAGAGCTTGCAATTGGACCAAACAGTCCTGCCTCCTTATACATTTCAAGAATGAAGGCCACACACGATGTTGACTTCCCATCACTGTATTCCCAATCATCCTGTTCGGGAATTGTCAGCAGTTGGTCAAAAGATGATCCTCTCTTTTCAACTTCAACTAGAATATCCGGAAAAGTAAGGTTCTGCATGAAATACAAAGGGTACATCAGAAACTCAAATGGATATTAATGACTCAACGATATTGATTATAAAATGAAAATCTTGACCAATTGATATTGCACGTTCAAACACCTGTGTTCCAAGTCTCTTGTTCAAGGCTTCGTTCCACATGTTCGCAGCATATGCAGGCTGTATTTGATTCCAAACAGTCATAACAGATGCAACCTGCATAACCATAAAGCTAACGATCAGGAAAATGTTTAAGGTTTAAGAAAACTTATTGAAGCTCACAGAAGCATCAGCAGAGAGAGGGAAAGTTGCCTCACAAATCACTTTGAACCTAAAGTTAATGAACCCACTACTTATAACCCTATTGGAAATGTTTTAGTTAGAAGGAATTTCTACCTTTATCCTCATCATAGACCCCTTTTAGTCCTCTATGAAACAGTCATATTATTTCTGCATCAGCACTATGATATACATACCCATCACGTTTATAGAGTTGTTGTGTGAAAGCCAGAAGTTAATGATCATAAAGAGAAAGATTGGGGTAAAGCACCTAACAGTTAGCTTTTCAAGTCCTCTATTGAATCCCAGGCCTCAACTCATACAGGTAACAGAAACTACCAAGTTCAATAATAACTAAACCATAACTAAATAATCAAACAGAAATACTAAGGGAAGTAGTTATGATTGTAGCATTTACTAATACCGTAAACTTAGCCACATAATGAAATATTAAATGTTGTAAAGATATGATACCACGTGAGCATCCAAAGGGGGTGGATAGTTGTCTTCTATAGTATCTATCCAGCTGAATATCAAGTTATGAAAACCATAAGGTTGACCTTCCATGCTCCTTGCATACTCCCAGGCAGCAGTCTCATTGAACTTAGCTCGAATATCAGGATGCAAGGGAAGCAATGCAATATGGGGATTGGAATCATCTTTATTTAGCTCAAATTCCCACCATTCATCCCATGGAAGCAGAGCAATAATATCTTCCCCCTAGAATATGGAAGGACAAAGCACCTTCAACATAAACTTCTTGAGAAGCACCACTTATAACATTAACAGCAGATTGTATTATATAGAATGCTAGAAGAAAAATAGTAAAATTTTAAAAATAAAAAAAGTTGGACCTGCATATTCCTGTGTATTAATTGGAGATGAACCTCCAAACCAAAGCCTTATTCTTGAGGGAGAGAATGTGCCACTAGGCCCAAGGTAAAACAGATGTATAATACAATATAATATTTTACAAACTTGTAGCTCACCTTCTCATTTTCGTGTCCTGATTCACCAACCCATAGCTTTCCTTCAGAATCCTTTAAACAAACAGCAGAATGACCAGCATAAGCTCCACTCACCCACTTTTCTAGAGTCTCAAATCCACCCCACCGTCCACGAATCTTAGATATTGCTAGGAAATCTCCAGAGTGAATATCATCAATGCTAATATTTGTTACCCACGGTTGAGGACGCTGATCAAAGGAAGCACCCATGTGCTTCTCAAGAAACCCAATATTAGAGTTCTCACCCCATCCAGTATTCGTAAACAAAGGGAAGACATCCCACAACGCTTGAAGGGTGCCTAACATCCCTGCTTGCATAAGGAAAATAGAAACTCCCCTGTTTTTCACCTGAAAAGGTAAGATTAAAGACCAAATTAATCCCAACTTTTCCTTTCAAAGCAAATCAAAAT
The DNA here is from genome assembly GCA_035220775.1 of Malus fusca. Taxonomy (NCBI): domain Eukaryota; kingdom Viridiplantae; phylum Streptophyta; class Magnoliopsida; order Rosales; family Rosaceae; genus Malus; species Malus fusca. Next base: position 31,361,574 of record CM069069.1, read on the forward strand.
ATCAAATAATATCTGAATGCTAGAAAGTGGCAACTCACATATTCAAACTCATCTTTTCCTTGCCACTCTTTAAACTCAAGTGTATGCTCCCGAGACAGTAAATAGTAATCCCATGTGACAGTGTATGGAGTTGCAAAGACGTAAATATCCATACACGTCCAACTGTGAGGCTTATTAACCTGCCCACAGACAGATTCAGTTTTTAATCGTTATAATACAAGTCAGGTATTTTCTCTACTTTAGTAATCAAAGAATCATAAGAAGTTCAAGTTCATAAATATGAAATTAATGACACCTATATCGACACACCTGATACCTATTACCTGAACATTCCAAAAAATTAAGCCAACATGAAATGTTTTGAATCATAAAACCCACAAAACAATCTAAAGAAATACCAGAAGCTAATTAACACCTCAGGTCCGTTTGAGAATCATTTCAGTTTTCAGTTTTCAACTTTTAAATTTTAGTTTCTAGGTTCAGTTTTCATTTATACTGTGAAAATGAAAACCGAAAACTGCAATCGAAATGGTTATCAAACGGCCCTTACTATCCAACTTCCCCAACTCTGATGTTCTAGAATACCCAATAAACTTACCAATTGATTCAACCTAAGAAAAAACCAACAGCAGTAAACCCACAAGCCTAAGCTCCCACCATACAGTCAACAACTCCAATAACCCACAAACCCAATTATCCAAATGTATACTTATTTACCTACAAAAACAAACTAAAATCCCTAAGAAAAACCACAAGTTAGTCATTTTCGAAACATGAAAGTAGAAACCCTCTTAAAAAATTCAAATTTAATGTCGTGGTAACCAAAACTTCAAATTTCCACAAACCCAGCTAAAGAATCTCAATACCCAATCATCCAAATACTCAAAAACTACAAATTTCCAAAAACCCAACTCGAAAATGAAATTTAATAAAGGCCCAAAAATTGATCCGAGACCTTGAGATGAAGAGTTCCGCCGCCAAATTCGCTGCCAGTCTTGTTGTGGAACTCCATCCACGCTGTGTTCTGGTAAAAGCACGCGCCTTTCCACTCGAAACTGTTGTTCGGGGACGACGCCGAGCCGACGAAGGTGGGCAGGAGATCGACCGCGCCGTGCAGAGAGTTGAGGATTGGCCATGAAATCTGTCTGGGCAGGAGAGGGAGGACGTCGCGGGGGTGAAATGGTAATTTGACGGAGTGTACGGAGAGAAAAGTGAGGGTGGTTACGGCGGCTGCGAACAGTAGAGAGGGAGAGGAAGCCATGGCTCTCTCTCTGTCAGAGGAGAGAGATCCCTGAGGTAGTTGAACCTGAACCCGTTCCGTTAGAGAGAGAAACGATTTCTACACATTGATTTCGTATCACCATTTCCAACGACCAGTTTGTTTTGTTTTTATATTTATTTTGTCCTTTTTGATAGATTGTTTACCTATGCCCTCTATTTTGATCTAACTTTATCACCTATAACTCAAAAATCACCATTTTATTTTCTAAAACTCAAAATTCATCTACTTTGATTTGTGGATTTTCTCTTCTTTCTGAAATTTATAGGTCGCCTCCTAAAACATATGTCAAACCCGATGTCGAATAACACTATACCGCATATGCAATAAATTTAATTATAAATCTTCATTATACGTTAACATAGAAAATATTATATTTAAAAAAAGCTGAAGAGATGGAAAAAAAAATGATTAGCATGGTGCACTCATATCAAACCAACATAAGAAATTAATAAATTTAAAGCAATGCGAAGCGGATTTTGAGTTTTATATAGACGATTTTCAAGTTTCAAGAGGTGAAATGGGACCAAAATCAAGTTTTAGGGCACAAAGTGAAGTGAACTTTGAGTTTTAGTAAGTAAAGTAACAACTTTTAAGTTATAAGGAGTAAAGTAAGATTAAAATCGAGTTTCACAGAACATAGTTAAAGATAAGCCTAAATTGTATATGTGTTTTGTGTGTAATTAGATTGTTTAGGATTGTGACATGTGTCATATTATTATTGGTTGGTTGTAAAGTTAGTTACAAGTTCTTAGGAGGGTGTAATTTATAAATAGAAATGCTATAGATAAATCAAATTTATAAACTAAATTTAGTATTAAAACACTTCCAAACAGACTTTTAAAGTATGAAAACGGCAAAACAAAATGATCATTGTGTCGACCCATAATGACTTAATAGTTTCAAAATTATATATATACATATTAGCTAAAATAATTTAGGCCTTGTTTGGTGGACCACATTAGATGATAAGTTTATTGAGTAAATTATAGCAATGATTTCTTAATTTTAATTAAATTGGAGCAATGATCCCTTAACTAAAAATTCACTACCATTTGTCCCTTCACTCATCAAAATGTGTAGCTATAGTCATTTTCGTCAATTTCGTCAAATTCTGTCAAAATGAGTTATGTTGGAACTTGGAAAGACTATTGCTACAATTGGGTTAAAGTTGAGGGACCATTGATACAATTTTTCTTATTTGATTTTAAATATTTGCTCATTGATTTAGCCTCACGTGCATGGCACGTGACTCATTTTGACGGAAGTTCTAACGGAGTTGATGAAAAAGACCATAGATGTACGTTTTGATGAGTTGAGGGACCAATAGTAATGAATTTGTAATTGAAGGATCATCGCTCCAATTATGTTAAAGTTAAAGGACCATTGCTACAATTTACTATATATTCATTTGAATTGGACATGAATATTAACCATTATGTGGTGATATTACGAATCATATATGAATTTCGAACCTTAAATATGTGTTTCCAAAATTATTATAAATTCAAAATATTATGAGTTTCCAAGCCACTCCAAGTCCGCCTATAATCCAAGCGAGGACACCAAACGTGCCGAAAAAAGTGATATTACTTAAATTGGGTTCTACTGAGCTTATACAGACCATCTTAAGTAAAATCGTGCAATTAAAATGATGTTGTGAATAGGGTTGTCTTCTTTCTCGTGCAAGGCCAGCCCTGCAACAACATATTTCTAAATTCCAGCTTTTACATATAAGCCCGCATTGCTCCCGTCCATCCTCGTCCAGACCCGCCTAACTCCGCCTAAAAATTGGGGGCTCTTCCGAAGTGGGGCCCTAGGTGGGCGCCTACTCCGGCTACCTTTAGGGTCAGCTCTGCTTATACTAGTGCCCTAACTAAATTTGTATATTAATTTGCTATTGAGCTGCGATTAAGAAGAATGAAACATGAAATGCTCAAGTTCCAAAACATGAAATATTTTGGCTTGAATTGAATGTAATACATTTTACTTTTGTATTCCTATTCTTTCTGGTTGTTTATGATAATATCAATTGACGAGCAGATTTTATATTATATATTTAACCTTATTCTCAGTACATTTTGTTTATTATTTTCAAAGAATTTTGATATTTTAAATTGTATTTTCATATATGACTTTCGACTTCCTTTGGAGCAAAACGTGTTCAAATAGATGAATTTTGGAGTAATTCTAGTTAAAGGATGTTTGTGAGTCGATTAGCTTGATCGTGTCAAAATATCAGATTTTTCCACCAAGCGATTATTTTCTGGCAATAGAATAAAGGAGTAGTGCGTGATGCTGGAAAAGTGACGTTTTGGGTTTGATTGCGAGTTTTGGAGCCCAAGATGACCTATTTTGGATTCAGTCCCTTCTGGAGATGTGTTCAGAATGTTCCGATCTTTAAAAAAAAAGCTGTCATGGTCCGGATTTGGAAGAGATTTGAGGCTAAAACATGGTTGGACAGTTCCCTGGTAGATTCTCCTAGCTTAATTAGGACATTATTTTCTAGTATATTTTATTAGGGACACTTTAGATGTGGTCCCTAATTATCAATATTCTTTAACTGAAACCTTGTTGGTTTTCAATTTTTTATCGAAGTCCCTGTAATTAATGTAATAATGTATTTCTATGAAGGTTACTATATTTTTTAAATTAAAAATTGAAATTTATAGTTGTTTATATTAATGAGATTTTAAATAAAAAAACCCATAATTTGTGGGATTAAAATTAAATACTAAAACAAAAATTATACACTTCAATATATTTGTGTGTGTGTGTGTGTGTGTGTGTGTATAACCATGGTACATTCATCAAAATTAACAAAAAAATTATTGTACCAAGATATGGGTACACAAAAAATAATAGATATTAGGCTTAATAACATTAGTAAATTTCTTTGATTAAACTTGACATGGATACATTCTTAAATCAAGAAAAAGAATGTGACAGCCCGTCCCGAAGACATGTATCATTTTATTATTGAGGACGTGAATTTACTATTTTACCCTCGGTTATGAGCGTTGTGGTGTGTTATGTATGTAAACGTTGTTCCAAACTTGTATTTCCTTAACTTTTGGAACAAAAATTTAATTGGAAATTTGGTTTGTGGTTTTGGTTGGTGACCATGTGGACCACTCACACACACACAACCTCTTCCTATCTCTTCCTCCCCGTGCTCTCTCTCTATCAGACTCTCTCTCTTTCCCTTAACTTCGTACGGACAAGCTTCGAACTCCCCATTTCAGGCACGAATCGAAGCTTTAAGGGTAAGATTCTTGTTCAGTGTAACCTCCTGAGTTTATTGGTACCCTTGTTTGGACGTGAATGCTTCGAAAAACTCGAGAAACCCTAACCGCGATTTTGTGCACTATTCATGCACACGTAAAACCTTGTGTTTCAGGAAATTCTAAGGACATAGGAGGCTTAAGGAGGTTCTCACGAGTCTCGGGGTACTTCGTTGGAAGGATTTGAACGTCGGAGGGCTGAGATCGACGTTTATCTACGTAAGCCGAGCTATCGACCTTTCTCGGGGAAAATATAGAAGAATTTAAGCCTTGAAACTTGTATAACGTGATTCTACATGTTATTAGCTTCATTTTGGTACCAATTTCATGAAAAATGGTGAAGAAACGAAGGAGAATAGTGGTTTTAAAGTTTTACCCAGAAATCGGCGAAGTCGCCGGCGACTGGTGACTCACCAGAGAAGAAAGAGGAATATTCCTTCAGTTTTGACGGAACATGCTAACGCCGTCAGTTAGGGTTAACGGTTACCGTTGGGTTTTAACGGAATATTCCGGGGAATATTCCTAACGGCAATTAGAGAATCCGTCAGGATTCCCTGTGCGTGGCCGCACGTCTTACCGTGCACTCGCCAGCGCGTGGCGGCGTGTGAGGGGTCAAAAAATTAATCTGAAATTTGGGGATGATCTTAAGGTTGTGTAGGTCATTGTGGTATATTCATATACCCAATTTGAGCTTTATTTGAGAAGTTATTTCCAAGGTTTCGTTTATATGCTTAAATAACGTTATTTCAGTACTTCTCCTATAGGCGAGACCTATCCGGAGGACGAGCGTAGCCAGGCTAGACATGGGAGTTACGACCCAGCTACATATCTATGAGTGGGCAGTTATTTTCAGTATATATAAATATACTTGACGTTTTTCCCAGAAAACGTATTTAAAGGAAATGTGATTTAAATGCCATGCTATGCCAATGCCTATATTTTATTTTAGTATATGCATGATCATAATTATGCATATTGTCGCATGATGCTGTGGAGGCCTAGGTAAGCTCATGTGAGTTATGTTTTGATTATGTGAATTGTCAATGATGTGATATGTGATAGAATAATGTTGAGCTCATAAAACTGCACCTAGGGTGATTGTGATTTAGCCAGAAATATGATACAGGCCTGTTTATTATGTCACCTCCCGCACCATATGCTCACATTGGATCCAATTTAGGTGCACAGTCTTGTCGTACAGACCTTATTTATGGTTTCGACTCGTAGGTGACTAGCGACTTATCGCCCGGCTATTATGTGAGAGTAGTATTGAGCATAATTATATTACACCCATTATCGTCGTACTGACCCTTGCATTTGGTTCCGACTATTGTGCAGTATGTTGCCGTATAGGTCATTGTAGTGACTCCGGCTAGAATGACTTTTGAGCTATGAATTCAGCCGTACAGACTACCACATGGGTTCCGGCTAACATGTTATATTTCTATGAAATTATTCTTACCTGAATTGCTTACTCTATTATATATAGGCATGGCATACATTCAAATATGAATCTTGATTTTTGAGCATGATTTGAAATATATACATATTTATGTATTCTATTTTCTGGGAAAGCATTTATATACTTGTTTTACGGCTAGGGGTTAGTATATTCAAAGGAAAATAAGGTTTTCATGTAAATGTGTTTTACTGACCCACTCAACTTTGTTTTTCGCCCCTCCAGGTCTTAGGTAGCAGAGTTTGGTGGCCATGAGGAATCCAACGGTGTTCTGACAGAATCCGAAAAAGTAGGATTCACCTTCGAGTGTTGTATTTTAGAAATTGTCCTACTTGACTGCAAGTAGACTTTCTTATGGCTTTGAAAGTGTATTATACACTTAAACTCTCACTAGCATCCTTCCTTAATTGGGATTGTTAGTTGCTTGGTTTTAAATTGTTCGTATTCCCTTACTCTTTATCGCTTCCGTTTTGCGCACATGACTACTTCACTCCCACGTGACGGCCAACACGCCTCGACTTCGGTCAGGGTGTGTCAAAGAATGTACCCATATAAGTTTAAAAATGGATTAGAAAAAATTGAATAGGTTTTATATAAAAAAAAAGGTACATTTTACATACAACAAATTGGTATATTTAAGAATGGGTACATTTTTTTTCAACAAACGATATTATCTACACTATGGGGGAAGGGTGGGCTTTACCTCACAATAAGCTAACAATAGTGGTTTAAAGCCTTTAGCGAGAATCGAACCTAAGACCTCTCACTTACAAGTGAAGAGGAATATCACTAGACCGTAGTACCAAGTGTCAGGATGGATACATTTTAAGATTAAAAGTTTGAAAAGTTACATGAATGGGTACATATAAGATTAAAAAATTGAAAACCTTTTTATAAAAAATTAAGGGGTACAAACTTATTCATTTTTTTTTTTTGAAAATGTTTTGAATTGAAAATTAGTTAGGAGTTTAATAAAGATGTGAGTATTAAAATCCTAAATCAATTATTAATTTTATTTTAAATTACGTAATTGACATGTAAATTCATTATTGTATTAATGCTAGGGACTTTGATCAAAATCTAAAAACTAATAAGGTTTCAGTCAATGAACATTAGTAACTAGGGACCAGATACTAATTTTTCTATTTTATTATTATTTGGTTTCCTAGTTGGAACAAAAGACTTTTTATTAGGGATTATCGTATAACTTATGGCGAGCGATATAAGCCTTGGTCGACCCTAGTTTTTACTTCTTTCATGCGATTTTGGAGATAGGAAATTGGCTAGGGCTCTTGAAGATTTTAAGATTTTTACTTTAAGGTGTTTTCAATCTTTTTCTTCATAATAATATTTTCTTTGATTTTAATTATGAATATGCGTAACTAATCTGTTTTGCTAGGGCGAAGCCTTGAGCCTTAGCATGAATATGTAATTTTTATTTGATTGCTTATGATTGACTGGATGTATACTTTGAATTATTAATCAATGTGCTTAAACTATCTAATTGTCTTAATGCTTGATCACCATTAGGATCTTTAGAAAAGTAATTTGATGCAATTTTGGTCAGAAGGTTCCCTGAAATTGACGCTGGCTTCTTGTGGTTGATAATTGTAATCTTGCTTAAGATGAACACTACGTCTTAAGGGTTGCATGGTTTTTCAAAGGGTTTTCACAAAACATAATGAGTCTCTCATGTTCATATTTGATCTGAACGTCTGGCCGGATTGCATGTTAGATATACTTTCTATGTTGGAGGTTCCAAGTAAAATATATATTAGGAAAACCTAACATTCAAAGTGTCATGTGTAGATCATAAGTAATTGGTAAAAATATATAGGATTGCTAGGTGTTGGCGGAACCCTAGTGCTTTTATAAATTGGTATTTAAAAGCTCTTTACTTTTATTGTATTAATTTTGGCTGAATTTATTATTTGTTTTTAATTAAAATTTGTTTTTAATATTACCCAATTTCCAAATCATATATCTAAATTTTTAGTTTTAAGTAGTTAATTAGGAATTGTTTTTACATATATTATTTAAATAGTCCTTGTGGAGAACAACCTTCCATAAGCATCTATACTATAACATCCTTGTATTCTTGCAAGTATTTTGTGTGATTTTAATCTTCTTTTCATAGGTACTAAAAATCCTATTTATAATAGTAAATGGGATCTGGAAAAATTTCGTGGTCACTTAGCAAATTTTTTTCTTATGCAGCTAGAAATGGTGTGTGAGTGAATGTTGTGGATAGAGTTAGGGAGGCCTTCAATACTGAAGAGGTAGTGAGACTAGACTGCACGCATGTTGGTATCAGCGATTGCAAAAGGATAGGCGTAAAATTAAGGGTACGGTTTGTATTGGTTAAGCTTAGACAGTTTGGTGGTACTTAGGGGTTTCTAACCCATTCTTATTAATTTTTTCTTCTTCTGTAGTTTATATATTCAGGATCTAGTGCCTTGCATCCCTCTTTTGTTCAAGGATGAGCAGATTATACTTTGGAGGGGGAAGAGAGATCAAGAGCATGACTCCAAGTGCATAGATAGATATGAAAAATCCACAGTTGCTTAAGCGCAGTCAGGTTTGGTACTCAATTCTAAAGAAGTCTCGAATGCAAATGCCAATGCTCTTAGGCAAGTTATAATATCAAAATTTTATATTTGACACATTGGTCTTAAATATTACAAGCCAAAGAAGACAAAGAAAATGTCATCCAACTAGCATTTGTTGTCAACCCCCATTCCTCCAACATTTAGTTTGCACTTTCTTGTCAATATCAGTTCTTTCCATTGAACTACCATTTACCTTGCCATTTTTAAGCCCGTTATGCTTGGAGTGTAAATGAGCCTGGCCAAGCTACGGACTCAACGCGAGTGATTTTTTTCGAGCTCGTGCTTGGCTAAGGTTAGCTTTTTCAGACACTTCAAGCTTTTGGTTGACTTTAATTCTTTGGATTTAACTGAATAGATTTGGGTTTAATTCTTTCATGACATTTTACTTTTAGGGATAAACTTAGCTATACCCTATGAACAGTGGCGGAGCCAGAATTCTGAATGAGGAGGGGTCTTTCACAAATATGTGTGTGTATATATATATATATATATGTATATATATGTATACATGTTGACATATGCAATTTGTGTAATCCTCACAAAATTGAAAAAATTCTCTTAAATTCAATACTAAGAAGAAAAAAATGTAAAAACCCAGACAACCAAGTAAGAGGTAGGTTGTGGAAGGCTAAAGAAAATACAAAGAAGTAGAAAAAAGAAGGAAAAGGGGGAGAGGTCTGCAAATAAAGAAGGTGGGTTGCTTTAAAAAATTATAGGGTGTATATTACTATTAGGTGAGAGAATCAAACCAGAAGTGGAGTTGCTTTTTCCATTTAAAATTGCACATCTCTTTTAAAACTCCCCTGCCAAACTTATCGTTTCATTAGACAGCCGAAAAGATTTAAAATCAAAACAATTTAACGACGTCGTTTGCTTCATCTTCCTCCATGAGGTTCACACCTCAGATGAAGTCAGGATGGGCCGGGGACTACCCTAGTCCCTTGGTGGCTCCGCCTCTGCCTATGAACGAGGACCTTATTCCACCTTGCTTCTTGATCTTTATATTATAAGATGTAATGTTTAACTTTGTGGGGCAACCACTACTTAGTACTATGATTATTCTTCTTTACTTGTAAGTAAAAAGTCTTAGATTCGACTCTCAGTTTGAAATCAATTATAATGGCTAGTCTATTGTGTACTGTAGTGCAATTCCTCACCCCTCATTTATTGTTTACACACTAAGGGGTTAGGGGAATAAATTGGTTGTAATACTAAGAAACAGTATATTTATTTGTATTAAATAAACTTCATGAGGCAAAGAACTGTAGGAGTTTTAAATTTAAACACAAACTACACAAGATCAAAAGTCTTCTGGAAGAGAGAGAAACAAACATTTGATAACAACTTAAACGCAATCCTCTCATTCCTTAGTATAAATATATCATTGTATTCAAAATAACTTGAACTAAATAGACACGTTAGTTACAAAAATAGGCAGTCATATAGAGGCAGTCTCTCTTCCTAAAACGACATAGTTTATTATCTCCTTGTCTAACTCTCGTATTCATTTTTCAAAGGATCGTGTCGTGTTAATTGGGTCTAGTCCTGCAGGAGCTGACGATGATGCCAGTGACGAAAGGGAGGGTTGCTCCGTTCCAGAGCAACCTGAATGCACTTGCTATGGAATGGGACCCTGTAACTAACATGGCACCTGAAGAAGACAGGTACTATTTTTTAAACACTTCTCAACTGATACCCTCTCAATGATTGTCGAACTATAGACTTTTTGAACTCTCCCAATGCTAACACTCTTTATAAGGATAACGTGCAATTGGTTTTGTGTGGGCATACGGATGATGTGGTCCCTTGGATGTGAGGGACATCCTCCGCCCCACCCCCATCTCAGCGCTACGCTCTCTTCACACCTCTCCACCAGCGTCGGCATCACCATATTAACACTAGTTTCCTTGCTCTCCACCTCCGGTTCATGAGGTTGAAGAAACTTCTAAGAATGAAAAGAAAATCTAGTTAGTTTCTCAATTCTATGAACTCAATCATTTCTAATGCTTTACCACTTAAGAGTATCCATCAACGAGTTCATTTATAGTGAAACGCCGACGGGTTATTTCGCTTAAGCTATACCTGTCTTGGATGAGATTTTAATTTGAATCTGATGTAATTAATAGGATATAAATTGAGATTTCTTATCCGAATATCTGAATAAGGTTTGAATATGATAATCCGATTATAAATGGTTCCATAAATGAAGAAAGGTAATCAAATCCGACTTAATATGGCATGTTATTTAAATTTTTATACATTATTTTGAAAATCCTATGCTTATTTAGATTTTTATACATTACTTTGAAAATCCTATGCTTATTTAGATTTTTATACTTTTTTATACATTATTTTGAAAATCCTATGCTTATTTAGATTTTTATACATTATGTTGATGCACAAAATCAGCAAGGACTTTGGTACAACAGAAAGTGTTAAGTTTGTGACCTTCGCTAGATTGCTCCGGTCACTAGTATGGATAAGTATGTAAATTGATAGAGATAGGGAAGCAAACACAAGATGTACGTGGTTCACCCAGATTGGCTACGTCCACGGAGTAGAGGAGTTCTCATTAATTGTGAAGGGTTTACACAAGTACATAGGTTCAAGCTCTCCTTCAGTGAGTACAAGTGAATGATTTAGTACAAATGACATTCGGAAATATTGTGAGAGAATGATCTCTATTTATAGAAGATACCTCATTCGGGAGCAATGCCAGGTGAGTAATTAGGCAAGGGGTTCCAGGCAATCAGTTCCTGACTGGAAGCTTGATTCCAAGTGCTGACTGATTGCTCTATTTTTCCTTGTCTTGCAGGTAAGAACAAGGTCAAAGGAAAAGACAGGGAAAAAGCATGATATGGGATACTCTTACTTTTAACCTTGACGATATGAGATACTCTTGCTCTGGTATGGCTTGTTTGCATAGGTATTATCGGGAGGAAAAGAAGCTGAGTATTTCGAGAGACTCTGCTGAGAGTGCCTTCTCGGATGTGAAGAAAAGTTGAGCATTTTTTTTATTTGCAGGTCTGCCTGGCTGTGGAGGATGAAGGTCGACATATATAGGAGTCTCCCTAACAACAAGTAGTAGTGCTATTCCTTTACCCTTCTTGGTCATAGCAATGTAGTGGGAGCTGCAAGCTTCACGTGTTTTAACTTTGTCAGAGCACTTTGAAAAAGTGGTATGTGGTATCTGGAAAGCCGATGTTGCGTGTGAAGATTGCAGACAAGTTTTATCCAAGGAAATCTGGCTCTCGAAGTTCAAAGAGCGGTGCCTCTTCAGTTTTCGAACAAGCAATCCTGTCGGGGATCTGGCTCTCGAGATTCAAAGAACGGTGCCTCTTCAATTTTTGAGAAAGCAACCTTGTTGGGAGTCTGACTCTTGAGATTCGGAGAGCGGTGCCTCTTCGATTTTTGAGAAAGTAATCCTGTTGGGAGTCTTGACTCTCGAGATTCGGAGGGCAGCGCCTCTTCGATTTTTGAGCACGTAATCTTGTTGGGAGTTTGGCTCTCGAGATTCGGAGAGCGGTGCCTCTTCGATTTTTGAGAAAGCAATCCTGTTGGGAGTCCGACTCTTGAGATTCGGAGAGTTGTGCCTCTTCGATTTTTGAGCACATAATCCTGTTGGGAGTCTGGCTCTCGAGATTCGGAGAGCGGTGCCTCTTCGATTTTTGAGAAAGCAATCCTGTTGGGAGTCTGACTCTTGAGATACGGAGAGCAGTGTCTCTTCGATTTTTGAGAAAGTAATCTTGTTGGGAGTATGGCTCTCGAGATTCGGATAGCAGTGTCTCTTCGATTTTTGATAAAGTAATCCTGTTGGGAGTTTGGCTCTCAAGATTCAGAGGGCGGTGCCTCTTCGATTTTTGAGCACGTAATCCTGTTGGGAGTCTGGCTTTCGAGATTCGGAGAGATGTGCCTCTTCGATTTTTGAGCAAGCAATCTTGTTGGGAGTGTTTTCTCGAATGTGAGTAAAGGTTGGGCATTTTTGCCAGTCTGCCTTGCCATGGACCACGGAGGTTGACACACATTGGGACTTTCTAGTTATCAAGCAGTGATACTGTTCCTTTACCCTTGTGGGTAGTAGTAGGGTAGCTGGACCTTCAAAATTTATGTGTCTAAACTTTGTCAGAGATCTTTGGCAAAGTTATCTGTGGTACTCGATGAGCTGATGTTGCGTGTGGAAAGTGATGCTTCTTCGGAATCCGGAGAGTGATGCCTCTTCGATTTTTGAACCAACGGCCCTATTGCCCTTTCTTTTATAAGGGCACCAATTGTGTGCAAGAAGTATATTCAGAGAGCTATTGCTTGTAGGAATTTTCCCCTTACTTTAGAGATTTATTGCACCTCATTTCTCCTTCATCATTTCTGAGAATGTCTGGCACATCCGACCGTCGTTTTGACTTGAACTTTGGTGAAGAGGCAGCCATGCCTTCTCAAGACAACATATGGCGCCCATCCTTCTTATCCCCTACTGGTCCTCTTACCGTTGGGGACTCTGTGATGAAGAATGATATGACCGCTGCGGTGGTGGCCAGGAACCTTCTCACTCCCAAAGATAACAGACTACTTTCCAAACGGTCTGATGAGTTGGCTGTTAAGGATTCTCTGGCTCTCAGTGTTCAGTGTGCAGGTTCTGTGTCTAATATGGCCCAACACCTATTTGCTCGAACCCGCCAAGTTGAATCATTGACGAATGAAGTGATAAGTCTCAAACAAGAGATCAGAGGGCTCAAGCATGAGAATAAACAGTTGCATAGGCTCGCACATGACTATGTTACAAACATGAAGAGGAAGCTGGACCAGCTGCAGGAATCTGATGGTCAGATTTTACTTAATCATCAGAGGTTTGTGGGTTTGTTCCAAAGGCATTTATTGCCTTCGTCTTCTGGGGTTGTACCTCGTAATGAAGCTCCAAATGATCAACCTTCGGTGCCTCCTCGTTCTGGGGTTCTGCCTAGTACTGAGGCTCCGAATAATCACCCTCTGGTGCATCCTCTTTCTGGGGCTCTGCCGACTGTTGAGACTTCTCCTGAGCAACCTTTGTGAAGGCTCCCTCTTGTTTGTTTATTTTGATTCATGTATATGTACATATTTGTAACTTATCGCAGATATCAATGAACAAGCTTTGCTTTATTTCAACGTATTGTGTTAAATACACCAAGGCCTTCTTCACTAAGTTCTTTGAATTTTTCCTTTTGTTGAAGCTTGTATGTTGAAGCTTTGTGAGTGAAGCATGTAGGTTGAGGTAGTGCTCCCTTAATTTCCCGAGTGAGGAAAACTTCTCGTTTGAAGACTTGAAAAATCCAAGTCACTCAGTGGTTGTGAGACTTCCGAGTATCAATGTGCAGTAGCATATGGTAGGAGTCCCCCAAGTCTCCGGTCGAGGGAGTTGACGAATGAGGCATTTCCTTTCTAAGTGGTAGCCCAAAACTCCTTCTTCATAAATATTTGTTATAAAAGTTGTTAGGCCTAAAGAAGAGGAGGCCTAGGCAATTTTTTTTTTTCGAATTTTCGAATATATATATTTTTAAAGCTTTGTAGGTGAAGCTTTGGTGTTGAAGCAGGTGAAGCTTTGAGGTTGAAGCTTTGTTGGGTACCATGAATTGATTTTGCTTCACACTATCTTGATCAAGATAATGTGAAGCTTTTGTAGGTGAAGCTTTTATGTTGAAGCTTTGTAGGTGAAGCTTTTGTGGGTGAAGCTTTTGTGGTGGGTGAAGCTTTTGTTGGTGAAGCTTTTGTGGTGGGGGAAGCTTTTGTGGGGGAAGCTTTTGTGGGTGAAGCTTTTGTGGTGGGGGAAGCTTTTGTGGGTGAAGCTTTTATGGGTGAAGCTACTGTGGGTGAAGCTTTTATAGGTGAAGCTTTTGTGGTGGGTGAAGCTTTTGTGGGTGAAGCTTTTATAGGTGAAGCTTTGGAGTTGAAGCTTTATAGGTGAAGCTTTAGAGTTGAAGCTTTGTAGGTGAAGCTTTGGAGTTGAAGCTTTTGTTGGGTACCATGAATTGATTTTGCTTCACACTATCTCGATCAAGATAGTGTGAAGCTTTTGAGAATTTGTAGTTGTCCTCCATTGATGAAGCTTTTGTTGGGTACCATGAATTGATTTTGCTTCACACTATCTTGATCAAGATAGTATGAAGCTTTTGAGAATTTGTAGTTGTCCTCCATTGATGAAGCTTTGTTGAATTTCCCTTTTTTTATTTATTTTTATTTTTATTTTTTTTGGAAACTAGAAATTTGAAAATGTGGGAGAGACAACATATACAAATTTTGCTTCCACGCTGTTGAGCAAGAGATTGTGATGCAAGCCACACCTTGTAGTAGTCGAAGGTTTGGATGAACCATATAAATTGAATTTGCTTCGAACAGTCTTGAATTTGCTTCGAATGTTTGAGAATTGTAGTTGCCCTCCATTGATGAAGCTTTTGTTGGCACCATAAATTGGTTTTGCTTCACACTGTCTTGATCAAGAGTGTGTGAAGCTTTTGAGAATTGTGGTTGAACTCATTTGATGAAGCTTTTATTGGCACCATAAATTGGTTTTGCTTCACACTGTCTTGATCAAGACTGTGTGAAGCTTTTGAGAATTGTGGTTAAACTCCTTTGATGAATCTCTTGTTGGCACCATAAATTGGTTTTGCTTCACACTGTCTTGATCAATAGTGTGTGAAGCTTTTGAGAATTGTGATTGAACTCATTTGATGAAGCTCTTGTGGGCACCATAAATTGGTTTTGCTTCACACTGTCTTGATCAAGAGTGTGTGAAGCTTTTGAGAATTGTGGTTGCCCTCATTTGATGAAGCTCTTGTTGGCATCATAAATTGGTTTTGCTTCACACTGTTTTGATCAAGAGTGTGTGAAGCTTTTGAGAATTGTGGTTGCCCTCCATTGATGAAGCCTTTGTTGGCACCATAAATTGGTTTTGCTTCACACTATCTTCGTATGCCATGCACTGAAGTTGTTGTTGGCTTGCAATAAGACTTTGTTGGTGACAATAACTCTTGTTGGGCATAAGTGCTCCCCTAGTTGAGTTGTCAAGCTTGAGGGTTTTTGATTATTTGTGAATGCTAGGAGGTCACATGTACAAGTTGTAACACTCGTCTTCTGGTAGGTGGAATGAATGGTGAGTTGCTTTCATAACTTGGTTGGTGGTACGAATGTGAGTTCCTTCATCACCTTTCATCACATTTCATCACCTGGTTGGTGGCACGAGGATGAGTTCCTTCTTCACCTTGTTGGTGGCATGAATGGCAAGTTGCCAAATGATATTATAGTACGGGTTGTACATTTCATCACCTAGTTGGTGGCATGAAGGAGAGTACAGGTTGTACATTTCATCACCTGGTTGGTGGTATGAAGATGAGTTCCTTCTTCACCTGGTTGGTGGCATGAATGGCAAGTTGCCAAATGATATTAGAGTACGGGTTGTACATTTCATCACCTGGTTGGTGGCATGAATGAGAGTACGGGTTGTACATTTTATCACCTGGTTGGTGGCATGAAGATGAGTTTCTTCTTCACCTGGTTGATGGCATGAGTGGCAAGTGCCAAATGATATTAAAGTACGGGTTTTACATTTCATCACCTGGTTGGTGGCATGAAGATGAGTTCCTTCTTTACATTTCATCACCTAGTTGGTGAGAATAAGGGTAAGGTGTCTAGGCACATTGTAGCAAGTGTCGAATGACACAAAGTATGTTGAACCATTTCGAAGCACATTTGGCTTATGTATGGATGTGTTGGAATGTATGATGTTTATGTATGAATGTGTTGGAATGTATAATGTTTATGTTGATCGATATGAGTGATGCTTATGAATGTTTTGCTATGCATGAAGGGATCCATGCTTTTGATATGTGAACCATGTTGGTTGTAACCCTTAGTATCACATACTTTGTGTCAAAGTACGCATGTTGAAGCTCTGAGTTAGAGTATAAGGGTAGGTCAGCGTAGACCAAATGTTCCAGTGCTAGGAACGCAAAAGACTCAGAAGAAGAGTTTTGAATTCTCTTTTCTTTAAATATTTACCGAATGGCTTATGTGACAAAAGATCTCAAGCGGTTGAGAGTCAAAACATTTGTAATGTGTATGCCTTCTTATAATAGCATTTCCTTCAGTACCTAATCATCCACTTTGAAAGAGTGGGGCTTGGCCCCATAGTCATAATAGTCGACGGTACGTTCACCCCCGGTTGTCTTGATATGAACTTTTATCCCTCTTGTTGTAATGGGCTTGCTGAGAGTAAAAATCATTCCTCTTACCAAGAGACAGATACGTTTGGTGACTTAGCGAGTAGCTAAATGAGGCAGGAGATGATGCAATAGGTGTATGAATGGCCAAGATCTCCTCACTTGGTAGAACTTGACTTCCACTTCCCACTTGTTGATAAGGGTTAACCATATGAGGGTTCCCTTGGTATGTTCTTGCTTCGGCGGAGGCGTGGTTGTAAGCCTGTGCCATCACCTCAGAGTAAGTCTTCCAAGTGTTGGCATTGATCATGTACTTGAAGAAACAATCACGTAGGCCTGCCGTGAAAGCCTTGAGGGCGGTCTTGTCATCTGCCTCAGTGCAGCGAGAATACTCATGGCTGAAGCGGCCGGCATACTCTCGTAGTGACTCGTCCTGCTTCTGGCGAATAATGTACAAGTCATCTGCAAAATGCAAGTGATCGGTCTGGAAGATGTGTTGAGAGACAAACAGTTTCCTCAGTTCCTCAAATAAGTCTACTGTCTCAGGTGGAAGACGGCAATACCAGTTTAGAGCTCCGCCAGAGAGGGTTGAGGGGAAGAGAAGACATCGCACTTCGTCGGTGTGCATCTGATATGCCTTGGTGGACTTAAAGAGGTTAAGGTGTTCAATTAGGTCCTCCCTTCCAGTATAGAGTTGTAAACCAAGCTTTTGTTTTATCTTTGCTTGAAGGGGGTGTCGAGGATCCTCTTTGTGAGAGGGCCAGGCCTAGGTTAGTTCCAGTTAGGTATCTCGGCCTGACGTTCGGCCTTCAACTTGTTTACTTCCTCAATGAGCTGTAGGACAAGGGAGTCTTGAGTGGAGTCATGTACCACTGGAATTTTCTTTCGTAAGTCTCCATCGCCTCTTGAAAGTAGGAAAGTTTGAGCAAGAGCGTGTGGTTTTTCCTTGAACTCGTCGTACTAACTTCTAGGGTGAGTCTGTTGGAATACCTCAGAGTCCCCTGTGCCTTCATGTTCCTCTGGGACCTGTCGCTCATTCTCTAGATTGGCAGCTAGCCTGGGTCGTGGGATGAAATTGAGTATTTCAGAAACCATTGGGTCATTGATCTTCGAGCATATGTGGAGGGGATTCTCTCGACGTTGCTTTAGGAAGTCTCGGAAGTCACGATAAACGGCTTTCAATCCGTGTTGGGGGGTACCCAGATGATGGTTGATGTCCACATGGGCAACGAGCTCGCGTGTTTGAGTACGCCTAGTTTCGTGGAGCGTCTCAAAGAGCTTCTCATACTGCTCCTGGAGGACCTCATTCTTCATTGCTATCTTATTGTTCTGAGCTTCTAGCTCATCGACTTTAGTTTGAAGAGCAACCATTTTGCTTCATACTATCTTGATAAGAGATTTGTGGGTTTGTTCCAAAGACATTTATTACCTTCGTCTTCTGGGGCTGTACCGCTTAATGAAGCTCCAAATGATCAACCTTCGGTGCCTCCTCCTTCTGGGGTTCTGCCCAGTACTGAGGCTCCGAATGATCACCCTCCGGTGCGTCCTATTTCTGGGGCTCTGCCGACTGTTGAGACTTCTCCTGAGCAACCTTTGTGAAGACTCCATCTTGTTTGTTTATTTTGATTCATGTATATGTACATATTTGTAACTTATCGGAGATATCAATAAATAAGTTTTGCTTCATTTCAACGTATTGTGTTAAATACATCAAGGCCTCCTTCACTAAGTTATTTGAATTTTGTCTTTTGTTGAAGCTTGTATGTTGAAGCTTTGTGAGTGAAGCATGTAGGTTGAGGTGATGCTCCATTAATTTCCCGAGTAAGGAAAACTTCTCAGTTGGAGACTTGAAAAATCCAAGTCACTGAGTAGTCGTGAAACTTCCAAGTACCTTCAAAAGCAAAAGTATCTCATATCATCTCTTCTTCTTTTTCTTATTTTTATCTTTCTTGCTACCTGCAAGATAGGGAGAATGAAAACAATCAGCCGGAACTCGAAATCAAACTTCTGATCTGGGACTGATTGTTGGAACTCTGATTGCTTACCTTGTCTGTCCCCTAATTCGGCAGATCTCCTCACTTAGAGACTTGGGGGACTCTTACTATATGGGTTGTATCGCGCTTGACCAAGTCCGAAACTACAAGTAAGCTTCAAGTGTAATTGATACATTACCTTGTGCATCTCCATCAGTTAAAGATACCACCCCTGGATGGAAGAAAATTACTTCCAGAAAAGATGCCACATCTACCTATGAGACAGATAAGGCAAGTAAAAACAATACCACACTTCGGTACTTAGAAGTTTTGTGATTACTCAGTGACTTGGATCTTGCAAGTCCCCAACCAATAAGCTTCCCTCACTTGGGAACTTAGGGGAACACTGTTTGTACCATACTTGACCAATCCTGAAACTACTGAGTACCGGTCAACGTTATACCGTCAAGGATCCACAAGAGTTTCCCTCCAACCAGGAGGCCAATCACAGCGCGACACGTGTAAACACCAAGAGGCCAATCACAAGGTGACACGTGTCAACATCAGATGACAATCACATCATGACACATGTCAAGGCCAGAACAAAGCTAGAAACTCTCTTCTATAAAAGGAGATCATTCTCCCACAATAATCTATAATGTCATTTGTACTAAATCATTCACTAGTACTCACTAAAGGAGAGCTTGAACCTATGTACTTGTGTAAACCCTTCACATTCTACTTCGTGGGCGTAGCCAATCTGGGTGAACCACGTACATCTTGTGCTTGATTCCCTGTCTCTATCCATTTACATACTTATCCATACTAGTGACCGGAGCAATCTAGCGAATGTCATAAACTTAACATTTTCTGTTGTACCAAAGTCCTCATTGATTTTGTGCATCAACAAAATTGAATGTTGTTGGTACCATATTATATTGGGCCTCGTTACTTGGGCTTTTAGACATTGAGCCCATGATTTATGTAAAAGGGGAGGAGCCTTGGTCTATAAAAGGGACTCCTCACCTTCACAATCCTGAGGCCTCACATCCCCAAACAAAGGCTCTCATATTCAGAGCAACCCTCTCACAAACAGGAAAACTCTCTCAAACTCTCTTTTTCTCTGGGCGACTCCCTCTCACACTTGTAATCCATACATTCATACAAAGAAATACAATCAACATCAGTGTGGACGTAGGCCAAACATTGGGGTGAACCACGATACATCTTGTGTTATTTAATTTCTTGCAAATTCACTGTCGGATTTATGTTGTTCCGAGACCCCTCCGGTTTTGTGCATCAACATTTGGTCATTGAAGAGAAAGCCCGATGAAAGTTAACAACTTAACAGTGTTTGAATAGTTGTATGCGTGTTCAAATCTTAGGGGCGGTACAAATCTGGTACACGGTATTGGGTACAGGGTATTCGAATCCCATCCATCTCCCCACCTAATCATTCATCGCTTCCGTGAAGCAGCCAACACAACCAAAATCTCTTTTCGTCTTCTCGTGGAGGCAGCAGCCATGGCGTCGCTCATCTTGGTGATCTCCAGTAATCCCGGCCATGTGCTCTCCCCTAACATATTGGCTCACGACGCCAAGCCCAGGAAGATCTGTTACTCTCAATGTTCTACATTCTTTCTCCCTCCTTACCACTCTCCCATTTGCAGTCCTTTTTATCGTTCTTCATAGATTACACGATGTCGAAGCATGCGGTGTTGGGGTTGATGAGGTCGGCGAGTCTGCAGCTGGGCGTGTACGGGATACGCGTCAACTGTGTCACACCGGGACCGGTGGTGACGTCGTTGCTATGCTCGCTTTTCAAGGTGGAGGCTGAGGATGTTGCATAAATGTTCAAGTCGCACTTTGGGTTGTACGAGATGAATAGGCAGCCGCAGGGGCCGACAAAGCAAGAAGTTACCACCGCCGATTCGATTAAGTTCGAATCCAGAGAAGCCAACAACAAATCTACCAGGTCGATTGATAGGAGCATATTTATGCGACTTAGTTAGCTTGTTTCTTGGCATTTATGTTGTTAGTTCGTAGTTATTTTAGCATTTTAAGCTATTTTCGTGTGTTTGTAGGTCCAAAGGGTTAATGTGGCAAAGAAGTGCATTTTGGAGCATTTTGGAGCATTTTTGGGCATGGAATGGATAGCATATGCTTGGAGCAAAAGAAATGGACGAAATTTGAAGTTTGTGCATCATCCTCTCCCTATAAATAACCATTTTAGCACACTCATTTCACCCAAAACATCCACCCACTACACCCATTACATCCACTCATTACCAAACATCCACCCACTACACCCATTACATCCACTCATTACTAAACATCCACCCACTACACCCATTACATCCACTCATTTCCTAAACATTCACCCACTACACCCATTACATCCACTCATTACCACAACACTCACACACTACACCCATTACATCCACTCATTTCCTAAACATCCATCCACTACACTCATTACATCCACTAATTACCACAACATCCACCCACTACACCCATTACATCCACTCATTACCACAACACTCACCTACTACACCCATTACATCCACTCATTACAACTCCATACACTCCTCTCCCTAGCCTATAAATACATCCATCCTTCACCATAACTTGGGGGTTCCATCAAAAGACCTTACATTCATCCATATATTCCCACATCCCACAAACACTTACAATTCCATTCCCTTGCCGTGGCTCTCATCGAACCTAAATACATTCATAACCTTTCCCTATATCCATACACATCCTTAGATACTTGTGCTGCAACAAGGTGGAGAAAACGAAGATCCTTGGCGTTTCAAGCTTGAAACTTTGGAGCGTTTTAGGTGTACTTCGTTCTTGCTTTCAATGTCTACTTTGTTATTTTCTGATTTTGTTGCAATTATGAGTAACTAAACCCCCCTTAGCTAGGGGGGATTCGAAACCATGTTTATGCTTGCTATATGATTTGATTACATCCAGTTGTGATTCATAAGTTGTGAATTCAATTTACTTATCCGTTCGTATAAAAACTGATTTGTGTATGTTGGTTGAGAGTTCACGCTTAATTTTCATGCATGAATTTGACGCTAGAATATAAGGGAGTTTCACCTAATCGTTATGAACTTATATTCACAAGTAGTGAAGGTTGCTAGTCACAATCACGTTAAGTAAATTCTTGGCATAAGTTTCATGCAAATCATAGTAACGAGCGCCTCGTCAATGCTTATGTTTTTCATAGAACTTAATGATTCTTGCTTGTATCTCTATTATGCAATTCATGTAGGGAACTTGTGGGGAATGTTTTGGGTTGTCGTATGCAATCATCCAACCCAATAACTTGTGGAAAAACTGAGGGTTAATTAGTGCAATTCACGGTTCATTTGGGGCGTTGAGTATTCATAGTTTATCGAAAAGCAACTGGAAATCGTTTTGTATGCAAGTGTGACATGTGTGGAGAAGAACCTCCTAGCTAGCCTTCCATCCATAAGTTTCATTCAAATTCATTTACAATCTGTTTTGTTTTACAAAGTTTGTTTTGTTTTCAAAATTCGTCAAGAACCAATCTCCTATTTATTTCAAAGTGTTAGATTAGTTAGTAATCACTTTAGTTTGTGTTTTTAAGTGTTTTGATTCACCCAAATTTGCCTAAGAATCTGTTTACTTTGTTCATGTCTTAATTTAATTATTTTCGTCCAAAATCAACCCCATCTTATTTGTTTGAGTCATATTAATTAGAACTTGTCTTAGATTATGTTTTTAACTGTTTTAGTTCATTAGAAAACCAAAATTCGTCCAAGTTTGTGTTAGAG
Source organism: Malus fusca (assembly GCA_035220775.1). NCBI lineage: Eukaryota > Viridiplantae > Streptophyta > Magnoliopsida > Rosales > Rosaceae > Malus > Malus fusca. The sequence goes on from CM069069.1 coordinate 31,384,170, forward strand.
TCCCAAAACTGCCCAGAAAGTGTTTTTAAGGCAACTTTGAGTCTTTGGTTGCTGTTTTGAATTTTTTTGTTTATCTTAGTATTTTAAAGTATAGTTTTGCATTCTTTGAGTCTAGTTTAGTGTTTTAAACTTTGTTTTTACATTTTCAAGTTAGTTTCCAAGTGATTTAGCAATCCCTCCTAATCCCCGGCCTAGAACGATCCCTACTTACATACTTTACTACATTTGATAAAAAGAGGGTTTAATTTGTGTGCTTATATATTTCGCATCATCGATGAAAAGGAAGATGAAGATGTCATGTTTGCTCTTTCCTTCTACAGAGACCCCGATGAGGCCAAGGCCAAGGAAAAGATGATTTTACAAATGGTATCGTCTTGCTTTTACAAACGAGAAGTGGATAAGCTGGCTGCTTTCCAAAGTGGAAAGGAACAGCGTCATCAAGTGGAAGCCATATCTCTGGCAAGTCGGTACAGTCCGGCAATAAGATTCCACGACAAACTGTAAAGAAGATATTAATGCTTAATTGGTGCACCATGCATGACAGCAGCGCAGAGACAGAGATAGAGAGAGATGCGCAGTGGAAAGAGAAAAGAAAAAGGAAAACTCTCCAGTACTCAGGCGCAGTGCGCACCAACCATCTGCAACTGTCGACCACCCACATGGAAAAAGATAAGCACTTTATCTTTGGGCTGATTTGTTTAAAATTATCATTGTTTATTTAATATCTTATTATTTTTTCATGATGACTAATTATAAAATAATAATTTTATTATTTTTATGTCATGATGACTTATGATTAAATAATATTATTTATGATATCACATGATTACTACCACGTTATTGATTTATACAACATGTTATTTATCAAACAACTGAATAAATCATTTATTCATGATTATATATATATACACACACATTTAGGCAATACCTAATATATTGTTGATTTATTCAGCATGTCATTTATCAAACAACTGAATAAATCATTTATTCATGATTATATATATACACACACATTTAGGCAATACCTAATATATTGTTGGTTTATGTAGCATGTCATTTATCAAACAACTGAATATATCATTTATTCATAATTATATATATATACACACGCATTTAGGCAATACCTAATATATTGTTGATTTATGCAACATGTCATTTATCACACAACAGAATGAATCATTTATTCACAGAAGGCACATAATATAATACTTTGCCTTGACAAACTTTGTCAATTTGATTTATTCATTATACGGTCGTACTTATCCTGTCATTTATTGTCAGGAATTATTGAGCAACTAGATCCATTGATCAACATTGTTGCTGATTAAAAAAGTCTACCAACTTATAGACTGATAAGCCACGTGCTCATGGTGATCTCTTGTCTGACCGGACACCCACTTGCTTATCACCAACCAGGTGATCAAAAGTACGTCCAATATTCCAAAATTATTCAGCAGCCTACCGCTATTATCACCAACTAGGTGATCAAAAGTACGTCCAGTACTCCAAAATTATTCAGCAGCCAACTAGGTGATCAAAAGTACATCCAGTACTCCAAAATTAGTCAGCAAGCCTGCCGCTATTATCACCAACTAGGTGATAAAAAGAACGTCCAGTACTCCAAAATTATTCAGCAGCCTGCCGCTATTATCATCAACTAGGTGATCAAAAGTACGTCCAGTACTCCAAAATTATTCAGCAGCATGTCGCTATTATCACCAACTAGGTGATCAAAAGTACGTCCAGTACTCCAAAATTATTCGGACTAGGTGATCAAAAGTACGTTCAATACTCCAAAATTATTCAGCAAGCCTGCCGCTATTATTACCAACTAGGTGATCAAAAGTACGTCCAGTACTCCAAAATTATTCAGTAGTATGTCGTTATTATCACCAACCAGGTGATCAAAAGTACGTCCAGTACTCTAAAATTATTCGGCAGCCTATCGCTATTATCACCAACCAGGTGATCAAAAGTACGTCCAGTACTCCAAAATTATACATGAGCATCACTCATGTCAACATCCATGAACATCACTCATGTCAATCAATATAAACATTCATGAGCATCACTCATGTTAATTAGCTTCGAAAGCTTCATTTACAGAGCTCCAGTTCGAAAGCTTCATTTACAGAGCTCTAGCTTCGAAAGCTTCATTTACATAGCTCCAGCTTCGAAAGCTTCATTTACATAGCTCCAACTTCGAAAGCTTCATTTATAGAGCTCCAGCTTCGAAAGCTTCATTTATAGAGCTCCAGCTTTGAAAGCTTCATTTACAAGAGCTCCAACTTCGAAAGCTTCATTTACAAAGCTCCGACTTCAAAAGCTTCATTTACAAAAGCTCCAGCTTCAAAGCTTCACTTTCAAAGCCTCACCTATAAAACTTCACTTTCAAAGCTTCAGTGCATGGTATACAAAGACCGCCTCCGAACAACCACCACTTCGGCCCATACATGGATTGAATTTGAAGTCTCCAACCAACATACCCTATTGGCTGAAGACTTGGAGGACTACACTATGTATCATATATTAGGCTTCCGCAATTGGGCCTCATGAAAAACACTTGGGGGACTTAGCCCATTATTTATGTACTAAGGAGCGAACCCTTATTCTATAAAATGGACTCCCTCACCTTCATTAGAGAGCATCACCGCCAGCTGAGCAACTGGCTCGCCGCTAACATCACTCCTAACCCATCACTTATGTATTGAGGAATGAGCCCTTATTCTATAAGGGATTCCCTCACCATCATTAGAGAGCATCGCCACCTGTTGAGCAACCGCCTCGCCGCGAGCATCAACTCTAGCCCATCATTTATGTATTGAGGAGCGAACCCTTATTTTATAAAAGGGACTCCCTCACCTTCATTAGAGATAGACTCTTAGCCCATCACTTATGTATTGAGAAGTGAACCCTTATTCTATAAAAGGGACTCCCTTACCTTCATTAGAGAGCATCGCCGCCTGCTGAGCAACCGTCTCGCCACAAGCATTAACTCTAGCCCATCATTTATGTATTAAGGAGTGAACCCTTATTTTATAAAAGGGACTCTCTCACCTTTATTAGAGAGAGACTCTTAGCCCATCACTTATGTATTAAGGAGCGAACCCTTATTCTATAAAAGAGACTCCCTCACCTTCATTAGAGAGCGTCACCGTCTGCTGAGCAACCGCCTCGCTGCGAGCATCAACTCTAGCCTATCATTTATGTATTGAGGAGCGAGCCCTTATTCTATAAAAGGGACTCCCTCACCTTCAACGCCATAAACTGAGCCAACCAAGGCAACATAAGCCCCAAGTCGAACAGCCTGGCAACATGTGCTACTTCTAGTTGAGCATCATTTCACATTGAGCACTGCCTCATATCGAGTATTCAGTTCTAGACGACATCTAGTTACTTCGGCCTACACATGGACTGAATTTCAAGTCTCCAGCCAAAAGATTCTTTTGACTGAAGACTTGGGGGACTACTGTTGGTACCATATTATATTGGGCCTCGTTACTTGGGCTTTCAGACATTGAGCCCATGATTTATGTAAAAGGGGAGGAGCCCTTAATTTATAAAAGGGACGCCTCACCCTCACAATCTTGAGGCCTCACATCCCCAAACGGAGGCTCTCATATTCAATGCAACCTTCTCACAAACAGGAAAACTCTCTCAAACTCTCTCTTTCTCTGGGGGACTCCCCCTCACACTTGTAATCCATACATTCATACATAGAAATACAATCAACATCAGTGTAGACGTAGCCCAAACATTGGGGTGAACCACGATACATCTTGTGTTCTTTACTTTCTTGCAGATTCATGGTCGAATTTATGTTGTTCCAAGACCCCTCCGGTTTTGTGCATCAACAAATGTTACGAATGGCTAAAAGAGTAAGGGTAGGGCTTGGCCTATATTGACCTATTAGTGCCTCTACCCCTGTAAACGTAAAATAAGACAAAGGCAAAGGGAACGTAATTTGATGTGGGAACCCTCACTACAGGGAACGTTTCTAGAGAATCTGTTTACTGGGGTTTTCGACAATAAGGATACAATAACATTAGTGATACCAGCAGCTGGCCGACCCTTGCCAGAGTCTATACTAGCCCGTGCTAATGACTTGTTGAGTTGCATTGTTTATCAAGAAAATGAGGAAGGTGATTCGTTTGAGATAAGGCATCACATGTTGGATTTTGCCTACTTTTCATGTGTTATCTCATGATGATCCTAACAAGCATATCACTAAATTTTTTATGGGATGCAAGAACATCTTGGTTAAGAGATTTTTAGCCGAATTTATCAAACTTATTTTTTCCTTACACTCTAAAGGAAAAGGCGAAGGCATGGCTCTTCACACTTCTATCTAGCAGCATTACTTCATGGGAGCTGTTGAATGAAAAATTCCTAAGGGAGTTCTATCCGGCCTCCAAGACTCTTTCCATGAGGAGGGAAATTTTGTCTTTTTCTCAAAAACCACATGAAGAGTTCCATGAGGCATGAGAATGGTACAAGGAGTTATTCACAAAGTGTCCTCATAATGGCATTGATGGAGATACACATACAAAACTATTCTTTGACGGTCTAAATCAAACTAGGAAAACTAATGAAAATGGCTTGAAAACTTTGAGTTTTAATGATAAGGACAAAATAAAGAGTAAAGTGAATAGTACCAGGTTTGACCTTTTAGTATAAAAATGTAGGTTTTCGTTAAAGTGAACAGTATCATGGACTTTTCGTTAAAACTCCCAATCAAACTACCAGAAGTTATTAATGCATCATCTGGAGGCGCATTGACATTTAAAAATGTCAAAGAAGTGTTTGAGTTATTTGGGAACATTGAATCACAACAATGGACATCTGAACTAACACAAAAAGGAGCATTTTTGAAATTATATCACCTAAAGGCTTGATATTTGTTGAGAAAACAAAAAAATTGGAAAAAAACAAGCCAAGGGGCCAAATAAATTAAGCAGACTAGGTAGTTCACTAATTCCTTCATTTGACCGCTACCACACATCGCCCACATTTTCTAGTGCCAGTTAAGTTGGAGTGTTTGTTTGAGTCCACAGAAAACAATAAGGGCACGTTTGTTTGACAGGATTAGCAAGGCTTGGACTGGACTAGACTATAGTCCTGTGTTTGGTGTGCAACCGGATTAGCTTTAATGGGCTTAGGTGGGACTCGCTCGGATTACACGCTTCCTTACGAGTTCTTAACGAAGAACCCCAATTTTGGGCGGACTCGGAAGCCCGGAGAGAAAACCGAGAGGATCCCCAACGTCCTGCTCGTCCTCATCTCTGCGAGGATCCCCAACGTCCCTCGTCCTGCTCGTCGCTCGTCGTCGACCTTGCCCTGCTTCCTCGTCGTCGTCCTCCTCACCCTCATCTCTGCGTCTTCTCGCCCTCATCTGGTCAGAGACAGTCTGGTAAGCTTCAAATCTTCGATTGATTTCGTCGAATTGAGATTAGAATTTGGGGTTTTCATATTTTTAGTTCAAATTGAGATTAGAATTTGGGGTTTTCGTATTTCAACTTTTATGGTAAACTTCAAAATCAATTTTTAGGTCAAATTGAGATTAGAATATGTGTGTGTAATCTCTGTGTGTGTCTGTGTGTGTGTGCGTGTGTGTGTATACTCTGTGTGTGTGTACTCTGGTTTGTCTGTGTGTGTGTGTATACTCTCTGTGTGCGTGTAATCTCTGTTTGTGTATACTCTCTGTGTGTGTGTGTGTGTAATCTGTGTGTGTGTAAGTGTAATATGTGTGTGTATGTAATCTGTGTGTGTATACTCTGTGTGTGTGTGTGTGTGTTTGTAATCTGTGTGTATGTGTGTGTGTGTATGTAATATCTCTCTCTCTCTGTGTAATCTCTCTGTGTGTGTGTGTGTAATCTTTGTGTGTGTGTGTGTGTGTGTATGTAATCTCTCTCTCTCTCTGTGAAATCTCTGTTTGTGTGTGTGTAATCTTTGTGTGTGTAAGTGTAATATGTGTGTGTGTGTGTATGTAATATGTGTGTGTGTAAGTGTAATATGTGTGTGTGTGTGTGTGTATTGTGTGTGTGGGTGTGTGTGTTTGTGTATTGTGTCCGTGTGTGTGTGTGTGTGTGTATTATGTGTGTGTGTTTGTGTAGTGTGTGTGTGTATTGTATGTGTGTGTGTTTGTGTATTGTGTCCGTGTGTGTGTGTGTGTGTGTGTGTGTTTGTGTGTGTAAGTGTAATATGTGTGTGTGTGTGTGTATGTAATATGTGTGTGTGTAAGTGTAATATGTGTGTGTGTGTGTGTGTGTATTGTGTGTGTGGGTGTGTGTGTTTGTGTATTGTGTCCGTGTGTGTGTGTGTGTGTGTGTATTATGTGTGTGTGTGTTTGTGTAGTGTGTGTGTGTATTGTATGTCTGTGTGTTTGTGTATTGTGTCCGTGTGTGTGTGTGTGTGTGTGTGTTTGTGTATTGTGTGTGTGTGTGTGTTTGTGTGTGTGTATTGTGGCCGTGTGTGTGTGTGTGCGTGTATTGTGTGTGTGTGTGTGTGTGTGTTTGTGTATTGTGGCCGTGTGTGTGCATGTGTGTGTGTGTATTGTGTGTGTGTGTGTTTGTGTAGTGTGTGTGTGTGTGTTTGTGTATTGTGGCCGTGTGTGTGTGTGTGTTTGTGTATTGTGTGTGTGTGTTTGTGTAGTGTGTGTGTGTATTGTGTGTGTGTAGTGTGTGTGTGTGTGTGTGTGTGTGTGTGTTTGTGTATTGTGGTCGTGTGTGTGTGTGTGTGTGTTTGTGTATTGTGTGTGTGTGTGTTTGTGTAGTGTGTGTGTGTGTATTGTGTGTGTGTGTGTGTTTGTGTATTGTGTCCGTGTGTGTGTGTGTGTTTGTGTATTGTGTGTGTGTGTGTGTTTGTGTATTGTGTGTGTGTATTGTGTGTGTGTGTGTGTGTGTGTGTGTGTGTGTGTGTGTATTGTGTGTGTGTGTGTCTGTTTGTGTACTTGGTTTATAACCATTTACAATGTGAATGTTTTGTACCGTGTGGGGTTGATGCTAAACTGCAAAATTCTGTGGTTTTTGGTTGCAGAGAAGAGAAGCATAAACGGAAGGATAAGGCTAAGGCTACTGCATTAGAGGTGTCCTTTAATTTCTTGGGCATTTCTTGGGCATTAGAGGTGTCCATTAATGTTAACTAGGATTTTGTAAATTATAGACATCTACTTTGGAATGCTATAGTTCACTGGCATTTTGTAAAATATCCTGGATGAAAGTTTAGTGAATGATGTTTTAAGAGTCAATCAATGGCAAAGATTGACTTGTCACAAGTATCTTCTTATGTACTTGTATTTGTTGAAGTTGCATGTATTGGACACTATTCTTTTTCTTCTTTTGGGTGATAGAGTTTAAATCAAGCTACATTTGCAAATTAAACTCAACTATTTATAAATAGTATGCCCCAACTATAGTATGTCTCAATTCTATTAGCAAGTAATAGAAACAAAACAATTGTCCTCTTTTTTTAAGATTCATAATATACATGGCAAAAATATGCTCAAATTAACCCATATCATGAGTTTTGTAGCATTACTCTATTACACAATGGCAAAAATTTGTAGTCCTACTCTAAGCAAACACAAATCTGGTGAACAGTACTTTTTTTATTATCCTGCTTCTTAGTCCGAGACAGCAACAAACGCTTCACTAAGTTAGTCCAGCTTAGTCCCTGCAGCTAGTCCAGTCCAAGACAGTCCGGCGCAACAAACGCACCCTAAAAGATTCTTTCATTTGACCGCTACCACATATCGCCCGCATTTTCTAGTGTCAGTTGGAGTGTTTGTTTGAGACAAAAAAAAAAAAAAAAAAAAGAATTCTTATTTTATAGTCAAATTGTGTCAGTTAAGTTGGAGTGTTTGTTTGAGTCCACATAAGTACGTCCACTGACGTATTTGGATAAAATCCGAATTCAAATTGTGGATAAATTTTTAGTTGTGACTGGAACACGGATAATACACTACGTGTTTTTATGTAAGTGGTGAAAAATTTTAAGTTTTAAGTTATTAACCTTTTAACACACATAACCCACCATTTATATAAAGACACATTGTGTATCACCTCGTGTGACGGTCACACTGAAAAATCTCTCCAAATTGTGGAGAATTCTCACATTCTAACCGTTTATCGTACACAGTTTGACCAGAAATCATTTTGATTTTTTTATTTAAAATTACACACAAATAGTACCTAACGAAAACTGACAGCACGATGTATGATGAACGGTCATGACGTAAGGATATTATGCGTGGATATTATAATATCCACGTTGCATTCAAATAATTGTAATATCTTAAATCATAAGAGTTAAATCCCCTTCAACCACGTTGCATTCAATCTTTTTACTTATTTAATATACCTCGACCATATAGATATATTTTTTTTTGCGTGGATATTATGCGTATATAACAGATGTATCGTTTGTAAGCTTCTTATGGTATAAGTTCAATTTAAAAAATAGCTTGGTTTTTTGAACCTGGATCTAACTGCCCTTTATTAATTCAACAATTGCGTGGTTTTTTTTCTATACATGGAAAGTGATTGAAGTGAATTAGAATAATAGTAATGGCACATCTTTTGTATTTTCGTAAGGGGCCCTTTTTCTCCTCTACGCACTTTTTATTTAATTATGTTTGTTGTTTTATTTGATTTCTTTAATTCGATGATCGAAAAATAAAGAAATGTGAAAGATTTAAAAGGTGTGTGAAAATCAACTTCCTTTCATAAGAGTTGTAAGCATGCTGTTAGGGTTGTTTCATAACGGCTTTTCATTATTGAAAATTTGACACCACTTTATTTAATTTATTACATTGCTTGTTCTCCTCATCAAGTGAAGAACACAGATGTAAGACAGTAGAAACATAGAAAAGATGTCTCCGGAAGGGGTAGATAACTGTGGTTTCCCACTAGTTGTCCCTCTTTAAAAAAAAAAAGGAGGGAAACACAGAAAAGATAGCTAGTCCACGACATATACGTATGACAAGTAGGAAAATATATAGACACTACAGACACATAAAACATGATAGCTAGTCCACGACATATACGTATGACAAGTAGGAAAATATATAGACACTAGGAAAATATATAGACACTACAGACACATAAAACATGATCAATTCTGAAGGCGATATGAAGGAATAAGGAGCAAATCCTTGGACCTAGAAACTACAAGACCAAACACCTCGGTCATATCCAACTCATTTGGCAACATGTCTGGGAGTTCCCAATCAAAACAATGCACAATCTGTGCCAACACAAACTGTATCACAGTAAGCCCTAACTGCATTCCAGCGCAACGTCTTCTGCCAGAGCCAAACGGTATAAGCTGAAAGTGTTTTCCTTTAACATCAATATTGCTGCCCTCAAACCTTTCTGGTACAAACTTCTCTGCATCTTCCCAAGCACTTGGGTCTCTCCCAATTGCCCATGCATTTATGATAAGGCGCGAATTTTTCGGTATGTGGTACCCATCGACAGTGCAATCTTCGATGGATAAATGAGGGAGCAACAATGGTACCGCAGGATGTAGCCTCAAGGTTTCCTTCACTACCATGTCCAAGTACTCCAATTTCTCCAAGTCTAATTCCTCCACCATTCTATTGAGACCTACAACATTTTCTAGCTCCTTTTGGAGTTTCTTCATAACTTGTGGATGCCTAAGGAGTTCTGAGAACGCCCACAGGATTGCTGTTGACGGTGTGTCCACTGAGGCCGCGAACATGTCCTGCCAATAAATGTTTCATTGTTAGATGAAGTATATATATAGTAGTGCGACACATGTACATAGATGACAATTTAATGTACATAATGAATTACAAATTTGAACCATCAACAGTCAATTTAATATATTCAAAAGAAAGTCAACCTAATACTTCAGAATCACAATCTTAGACCACATCATGTTAAATCGTATAACAAACAATCTTAGACCACATCATGTTAAATCGTATAACAAGAAACAAGTTCTTTTTTATTTGATGTCAAGCAAGAATGACAAGACAAATATGCAAAATGATATGTATACTTACCAACATAAGGGCTTTGACATGCACGCGTTCGATTCGGTAGTCTGATTCTTCAGACCCCATGTGGCCCAGCATGACATCAACAAAGTCCTTTGTTCTTTCTTCATCCTTGGATTGAAGATGGTCGTCGATTATCTTCTCAAAAAAAGCATCAAACGCCTTGTTGATAGCCTTCATTTTCTTAGTGAGCCCTTGCAGGTCAAGTGGCGCAAGAAAAGGAATGTGATCATTCAAGTTAGGTGCTGCTACTAATCGGATAGCCTCTTTCATCACCGCTGTGAATCCCCTTTCGTCAAACTCCTCGTCCTTGTACTTCTTCCCAAACACCAGCCGACAGGTCAGGTCAACGCCGAGCGATGCGATCTTGTCACTGAGATTGATAGGAACCCGTCGATTATTGGCGTCCTCTTGAACAGATTGAATCAGAAGAGAAACCTCTTCTCTCCTCATGGCCTTGAAAGAGTTGATCTTGTGGTTGCTAAGTAATTCGAGCATGCACATCTTTCGCATATCGCGCCAATACGGGCCATACTCAGCAAAGCTCATGTTCGTTTGCCCAAAGATGACGTGCTTTGCACCTTCATGAGGTGGTCTACTTGCAAAAGTAAGGTCGTGTGTTTTGAGGAACAGCTCGGCCGCTCGTGGGGACGAGATAACAATGTTATGGTGGAGGCCTAACCGCATGTACATGATGTCGCCGTATTTCTGGGCTAGTTGATAAAGATTCCTGTTAGGGACCTTGCCTAACAAGTGGAGGCTGCCAAAGATAGGAAACCCTCTCGGACCAGGAGGTAGCTTCTTGTTCTTGTTCTTGCCCTTTGATATCCATGTCTGAGGACGTGAACAAGTGCAAGCACCCCAATTGTTGCCCAAATCCAAAATGCCATATTGCTCTTTGGGAATTTTCAGGGAGGTTTTAGCTGTTTCAGACTTCGACCAGGTCTCAATTTGTTTCTTTGAGTATTATGAATGCTAACTGATGCTTGATTTTATAACCGTGGAGGAGTGGAAAGGTCAAACCAGCTAGATATAAAATATCATTAACTGCATACGTGCAGTCTTAGACCTGTCCATTTTTGCAATTATTTAATTTTCTTGGAACTACCCATTTCTTCCATATTTAAAATCGTTGACTTATTAACCATTGTTTCAAAATTATTATGGTAAAGTCAATTGAATGTTAATTCGGTTAGTATTTTCTTCATTTATAAGTGAGAGATCTTAGTTTCTAAAAAAAAATTAAAAAATTATTATTTTTGCCACGTGGCTCACATTTGGCAGCCACGTGGCACAAATATGGCAGCCACGTCAGCATTTAACGGATTAATGGACGGAAAATCTAATGGATGTATTATTTTGAAATAAAATGGTACTTGAGGTATGAAAGTGAAATGTTTTAAAGATGTTGTATAAGATTGCAATAGACCTCAAACCTGAAGGGTTACTATGTAATTTACCCTTTTATTTTCTTGGACCTACCCATTTTTGCCAGTATCGTATTTAAAATCGTTGACTTATTAACCATTGTTTCAAAATTATTATGGTAAAAAGTCAATTGAATATTACTACAATCTATTGGTATTTTTCTTCATTTATAAGTGAGAAATCTTAGCTTCGATTTTTGCTAAAGACGATTTTAAATCATATTATTGCTAGCCTATTATGGGGCTAAATCTACATCTGTAAATGATATCATTTGTTCAAAAAAAAAAATCAATTAAACCAAATATCAATTTGTCATCCATATATAATTAATAAATGGACGATTTATAATGAAATGTTGGTTAATATCAAGATAGTCTATTTCTTGAATGCATGTGAATAACTAAGAATCTTGAATTTAATTAATTATTTTGTAAAAATGATCTTAAAAATAATAATTAAGAAAATACACAAGTGGATGCAAGTATTTCCCTTCCAAATTATGATTTCAAAGATTGAACGGCCCATTGGACAATATTCAAGATTGAACAGCGGAAAAGATTGGAAATTCAACAGGAAGGAGTTGCAGCTAAGAAAAACATGGGTAGCACTATTTTGATAGTTTCAAAAGTATTTTGTGACCACACATTTTTTTATAAGAAAATTAAGTTGAGTAAAGTCGTAGATGGCTATGAGCCTAGGACTGGTGAAAGGACCAACCCTGCCATTTAAGGCTGCGGAAGCAGCTTCAATGACCAATACTTTTGAAAAAAGCAGGTTGGTCTTTGTTTACCAAACACAAAAAAACACTCCAGCTTTTTTCCTACATGTTTGATAAAAAAAATAAAAATAAAATTGAGGCAATACGATATTGGTAATAGTTTAATTTCTCATCTTTTAGTATAAATAATATCGTATATACAAAAAAATGTTCATTGAGTGTTTTTATTAAGACCTTGTTTTGTTAGGCTATTTTTATTAAATTCCCTATAAGAAAAAACGGTTTTACAAGTAAACTATTGATAACATTGGCACTAGAGGAGAATACTATTTCAAAAGATAAGATTATGACTCGAGGAAAGCACTATTTCAAACTCAATACGTTTGGAAAAAAACAAATTACTTTGCAATGAAACCAAAGGAATTTCACAATTAAAAATAAAATAGCGCATGGCAACGTGGACATATGATGATTTTTTTGGCTAAATTTCTCAGATGGTTTTATATAAAAAAAATATAGGTTTAAATGTCAAAATAGTGTATGTGTTTTAGCAATTAGGTCAGTATAGTCACTCTGTTTTTAATTTGGCCAATTTGATATTCGTATTTATCTTTATTAGCCAATTAAGGACATTCCATCCAATCATTCTTAAAATTTTCATAAACTATTATAAAATTGTTTATAAAATTATCTATTTGATTTAAAATAAAATAAAATCAAAAGAAAAAGAAAAATTACTCTCGTCCCAACTTCCCGACCTCTTGTCTAACGTTCTATCCTCTCCCAATTTTCTTGCCTCCCTCTTTTCTGTGTCACAACCTTAATAGCTTTTTAGATTTGAAGTATTATCTCTTATATGTGTTATTTCTTATTGATATGCATTTTTTTGTAACTTAAATTTAAAATAAAGATAAAGGGTAGTATATGGCTCTCTCAATTGCAGTCTACTTTTTAATTACATAGTTGAAGATGAGGAGGTTATGATTAAATTTTTTAGGACTACGATGATGGAACTCGTGCAATGACAGGTGGATCTAGAGACGCGTTCGTCGAGTTGCCTAGTGGTTAAGGTTGGGATTTGGGTTAAGGACAGGACAGACGGCAGGGTGGGTTTGTTTTAATATATTTTCTTTTCATTTTGAAATTAAATTTCTTTTTATCTTAATTGAAAAATATCTTTCTATAATGGGTTATAATATTTTTATGAATTTTAACATAAATTGGATGTAATGTCCTTAATTGGTTAGCGAAGATCAACACGAAGACTAAATGCCAAATTAAATACACAAAGCCTAAATTGGTCAAATAACTATAACACATCGACCATTTTGACATTAAGCGAAAATTATATAGTTTTGTTGAGGTGTTCTTTTCAGTTTGCTTACTTTTTTACCAATTTGTGGCTTAAAAAAATATGGGTAATACTTGCACTCCTACTCTTGGAGGGATAAACTGGTTTTTCCCTTGCGAATAACGTGTATCACCCCCATAAAAAGTCATTTCAATGAAAAATCATTTAGTCATTCAAATGTACCGAGTAATATATTTATGATGAACCGCATGTATTTTGATGTGTTGGGATGATAAAACAATCTCCAATTCAAATGATATTTTTTTAGTGATCTTTCAGTAAAAATTGATAAATTGAACGGTTATGATCCTTGATTTTATTCAATGGTCTTGACGACTTGATCTTGAATTAAACGTCGTTACAAGTTTTGAGCTTGCAACAAAGTCTTGAAGGAATCAGCACGAGTGCTTGTTAATTTTTCAAGAGAGTGCTTCGGCTTTAGTTGTAAGTTCTTTGACGAGAGCTTTGGTAGCATATTAGTCTTCAAAGATTTGGCAGAGGATCTCATTTTGTGAGAATTTCGGCCCTTCAATGTAGAAATCGTCCACCCTTATGGTGTTGGACATGGATGAGGATTTGACAACACCCATCATCTTGGGCCGCCCATTCCTAGCAACAACCCGGACTCTTATTGATGTTGAAGCCGGAACACTAACATTTTGGGTTGAAGATCAAACAGTTGTTTTTAGGTTGTTTGAAGAAAGCATACATTTAGGTGATAAGCAAGAATGCATGCGTGTTGATGAATTAGATGGTTTACCTAGTGCCGATTTTATGACCAGATCATCAACTGACCATCTGTCCATAAAGCCTCCAAATTTGATTCGTGATTGCATTAGTCCTAAAATGCAACAGCAAAGTGTGCAACATGATGTCCAGCCGATTAACATTAAGAAAAAACATGACAATTTGTCAGGCAGCCCAAATTTTAAGAAAATACAACCTGGTAGAAAGGTGTGGCTATTAAATTCCAGTTATAAGTTAATTTCAGGGAGACAAGAGTCTCAAGGAAAGGTCATTTTCTAGTTACTAAAGTTTTTCAAAATGGTAATGTGGACATCATGGCTAAGGGCAAAGATTTCCCATTTAAGGTTACCAAACATCAACTTAAACCATGGATAGGGAAATTTGGTGCAAGCGAGTCTTTGACTTTGAAAGAACCAATGATCTGACCACCACGCTTTTACAACGTCTAGCTACAGACTTAAAATAAAGCGCTTGTTGGGAGGCAACCCAATTTTTCTAAACTCTTTCCTTATTTTATTTTTCGTTTGATTTTTTTTCTTTCTATTATTACTTAAATTTCTAGATGCATTTACATACCTAAGTTTTAATAAAAAAATACAGATTATAAAAATTAAAAAATTAAAAAATAAAAACGTGAAAAATCCAAAAATATTTTACTTTCTTTATTTACGCAGTTGATTTTAGCTCCGTTTTTAATATTTACTTATATTGGTTAATTGCAGGGTGCACTCATGGAAACTAAGGGAAAATAGAGACAGCTTATCCTATACTGGAATCATGCACCCAGCAACAAGTTTACATTCACATCAACCACATCTACATTATGCTGGAATTTCAAGCAATCACATAAGCTCAATCAAAGATGCAAGTTTGGGGGTGGTTGTTGCAAATCCAATACTGAAGCAAAAATTTTGATGCATTCAACAAATGAAAAAAAAATGTCACTTATTCAGTTTGGAGGGATGAGTGTAT
The DNA here is from genome assembly GCA_035220775.1 of Malus fusca. Lineage (NCBI taxonomy): Eukaryota > Viridiplantae > Streptophyta > Magnoliopsida > Rosales > Rosaceae > Malus > Malus fusca. Next base: position 31,399,407 of record CM069069.1, read on the forward strand.
ACCTTCCATATCGACAGATCAAGACCTTTGCAAGGTGCCAAGCTTTTTGTCCAGTGGATCCGCACCGTCAACATGTCCTTTTTCTCGGATATGTCATGAATCCAAGTGCCTTGTAAAAATTAAAAAAAAAACAACACATCTTTATGAGTTATGACACATACAGTGGGTAATGAGGAAGCACTTTCAGAAATAGGGTTTCATCACTGGTGGAGAACAACATTTTTACCTCTGCAAGCCCAGGATCTGTAATGTCGTAGCTGCTTTTCATTTTCCTTGTCATTGTTAAGCTTCTAGATCGAGGACTTGTGCCCACAAACAAAATAAACATACTTACACATGCAGTATGGAGTATCTGAGACATAAAAACAACCGTGTTAAGCTGCTCAAGTAAAGTTAAATAGATGCACAGATCTGAACAGCTGTTGTGGTCTATTTTTATCTGACAGAGAGACTAGGGCTGGCGGCAGAGAGAGAGAGGAGAGAGATGTGTGTTTGTAGAATTGTAGAGGAATGTGTGTGTTGTTATCCCTCCTACATTGTGCCTTTATTTATAGTAGTAAAGGGAGAGAAGATATTCCTTCTCCTCCAAGTAATACAAGTTGTAATAGGAAATGATAACTAGAATCAAATCTAATCTAGGATTTACACAATCATACTTATTCTAGGAATGTTTACAACAACAGCCACGTTTTGGACCCATAAGCTGCTCCAAAACTGGCCCAATATGGCTGGATTTAATGTTTGGAATATTCTGAACACGTCTCCAGAAGGCCACGGACCCATCCGAGGTCATCTTGGGCTCCAAAAATGCAATTTAAGCCTAGAAACGTCATTTTCCAGCACCGCGCATCGCTCCTTTATTTTATCACCAGAAAATAACCGCTTGGTGGAAAAATCCAAAATTTTGATACGATCAAGCTAATTGACTGACGAACATCCTCCAACTAGAATTACTCCAAAATGCATCTATTTGGTCCTGTTTTTCTCCAAAGGAAGTCAAAAGTCCTATATTGAAAATACAATTCAAAGTATCAAAATTCTTCCAAAATATTAACCAAAATATACTAAGATTAGGGTAAAATATATAATATAAAATCTACTCATCAAAATACCCTCAAACTTAGCTTTTTGCTTGTCCTCAAGCAAAACAAGACTAACAAAAAAATAAAAACTTAAGAACTAGACAACTAGCTAAAACTCAACCAAGACAAAACTTCCACCTTCAAGTTGCAATCCATAGCAAATTTTAAAAACTAGAACATCTTTTCAAAAGTTCCAATCAATCCCACCACATAGTCTAAGTCATTTAGAATCAATTAGAAAAGAATTCACAAATTTCCTTTGGTGTAAAGTGAACCAACATAGTTAAGGAGACTCGACTAAAACTCTTACCTCTCGTCCTTCTTTATTTCACACATACTAACTTTGAATATAGCTTTTTTTCTTTTTCTTTTTAATTTTTTTTCTCTTGTTTTTTTTTTCAGTAACAGTAGCGGTCGTGCAATGTCGGTTCATTTAAGCTTTCGATCCAACCCATGTAGCGAGCTTTAGGTCAATGACTCCCAAACCACTAGGGCTTTAAGGCCCTAGGTGTAGAACACCCCTAAGGACTTATTAACCCGAGCTGAAAAGGCTACGAAACTAACTAACCACCATGCCCCATGCCAAAACTCTACCGTTTGACGCGATAATCACTGCTGATTAGGCAGGATTGGCCCAGTTACTAGGCAAAACCTCGGGTGAGACAATTATTACTTTATTCACAATAATAACTGACTTTACTTAAAACAAAAATTAAAAATAAACTTAGACTAAAAGCAAGTGTTTCAATCTCACTCCCCACAAACCATGTTGGTGTGATGTGCAAAGTTCAAAGTATAATTCATGAATTAGTGTCTAAGCAACGATAAATAGAAAAGACTATACTGTGAGATTAATCTTCACCATGTCCATTTGTTCTAACGTTTAAAATAATCTATGGATATTAACTTAAAAAGAATGAAAATTCTTAACTGACATAAAAAAAATAAAGGCCTAAAATTGTACTTTCCGACGCCCAAACTTATTTTACACTTTGTCCTCAAGGTGTGGAAAATAAAAGAAACATGACAAAAATGAAATAAATTTAAACTAAAATATAATAATTATAAAAGTGAAAATGATTAACAAAACCAAAGAAAAAGAAAGATATTACCTGGGCTTGAAAATGAAGTTGTTGCACTACTAGACTAGGAGCAAATGTGGGCCATGATGTGGCTCATTCTAGCAAAAGATGAAACAACCCATTTGATTACCAAGCCTAAATCCAAAACGTCTCAGCCATCTTGTTTAAGCTTACTCGATGCTCATTTATCTATATATAGAATTACCCTGGCGCCGTATTCCCATTTCTCATTTCTCCCTCTAGCTGCTTCAGAAAGCTTCTTTCTCTAGATTCTTCTTTTCTCATCCTCGAGCCCATAGCCATTTCTATCTTAAAAACCAAACGCATACCCCAGAGCCGCACTATACCCCCAAACTTCATCTCTGAACCAGGACCATCCAAGCGCATCTACCACTCTTCTACAATGTCCTCCTTCATCATCTCGCTGCCTTCGAACCTCAGAAATCAAGCACCCTCAAACAGTAATATCAACAGCCGCAAAGATGACACCGCAGATCACATCCCTCTCTGATTCCGACACATTCATGGGTAATTTTTATCCACATCTCCCTTCAATTTTTTTATTTTTTTTATATGCTTAGATTTGGGGAAAAAATGGATGAAAATTATCTAATGCACATGTGCTTCTGCGGCAGGAGCTGCAGAATGCTGATCCGACATAGAAAAGAACGGTAGATGTCTGGAGCTTATCTGAAAAGGAAAGGTATAGAACATAGATGCCTAACTCTTATTTGCGCATCATGCATGATAATGTTCTCCACATGCTCATAAATCTCTATCTGTGTGCTTGTCTAGATGTATATTTGAGCCCAAAAGTGTGGATAACAGAAACTGTATCCTGCCTTGATGAATCGTGTCCTCTGTGCTACTTAGATCCCTCAACTTTGTTTCTGCACTCCGCACTGCCTAATCTCATGAATGTAGAGGAATTGATGATGAATGTAAGGGGGAATAAATGTTGATTGCACCCCCTTAGTTGGGATTAGGCCGAATCAGTTCCGAATGCAACCTGAAATAAAAAAACTAATTAGATAAGTAAAGAAAAATAACAAGAATTAAAAATTGCAATTTTTTTTCTTTCTGATTTTTGTAATTAGGAATAAAAAACAGGAAAATAAATTAAACGAAATAAAAAGAAAAGAGATAGAAAAATTGGGTTGCCTCCAAAAAAGTGCTTTAGTTAAAGTATATAGCTAGACGTAGCGGAAATAATTTGTTGATCACGTCTTCTTATACGCCTTTCTTTTTTAATGAATCTTTGTAAAGATATAGGTTCCTTTCCAGCTATGTTTATTTCTCCAGCGAGCTGACTTAAATCGTGTATTTAACACCCATAGTTTCTGCACTGGCTGAAATTTTCTACGAGGAACTTGGCTGTCAATAAGCTTCCTTTTTTCCATATAGATCTTTGCCTGTTTGTAGGACTCATCTGGCATTTCTTTGAATTTGATGGGTTGTGCAGGTGCACTGTCCGTTACCGCCGCTAAAATTTTCTGATCAGTAAGCAGCTGTCCTGTAATTAGTTTTGTCAGAGTATTCATGCATTCTTGCTGCTTAGCGGGTTGCCTTGGAGTCTCGGGATAGTGCATGAGTGGCACACAGACTTTTGTAGGAGAAGATTCTATGGAAATTTCAAGGTCATCAGGGGTTGTTTCCTCCTTTGGGCGTGAATAACAGGCAGATGGCTCCTCGGTTCCTGCACCAACCTCTTGATCATCATAGCTTTTCCCACGGTTTACTGCTTGAATTTGAAATCCTTGATTGGTTATTTCTATGTACAATTCAGTTGATTCCAACAATTTAGATAGTTTGTCTTCCACCGAAAGCTCTTGTGGCACATTAAGTCGCTCAAAATACTGCCCAAGATGTTCTTTCAAACTTTGAGTGTAGAACTCTGAATGGGGATTGTTAATTGTTTCTCATATTTATATACTCCTGGACATAATCTGGAAAATATTCTCTCTCAGGACATTGCAAAATATCATGAGTATTTGAATTACAAAGAGCACAAACCGTAGGCTTAAATCCATAATAACCCGTTTTTGCTAATGAAACTCAAAGAGGTGGTCCACCGGGTGTTAGATTGAATTCAGGGGGAACTGCAAATTCCATTGTTGCATTGCTCAAAAAGAAACAAATTGTAACCTACAAAAACAAAATTAGCAATTAAATAAAAAGATATATACAATAATATTTAATTAAGAGTTGATAGACACAAATTATTTAAAACAATCCCTGGCAACGGCGCCATTTTCTTGATAGGGATTTTATTACACATGTAAACGAGCTAAAAACTCCTATTATACTTGCAAGAATCACAAGGTTGTTGTAGTATAAATGAATCTCGCAAGGTCGTTCTCTACAGGGATTATTAAATAATTCAAAGCAAACCAAATTCCAATTAATTATTGTAAAGTAGAAATTGAGATGATTGATTTTATAACCTACTTAAATTAAAAACGAATTTAACTATTAAAGATAAGACAATCTGCAATATTGAAAACTAGAAGGAAAAGAAAACAGTTTTGGGAGAAATCAAATTAAGAAAACACTAGGGTTCCACCATCACCTAGCAATCCTATGAACTTTTACCAATTACTTATGATCTACATATGCCACTTTGAAGGTTAGGTTTTCCTAATTTATATTCTACTTGGAACCTCCAACATATAACGTATGTCTAACTTGCAACCCGTCCGGACGTTCGGATCAAATCTGAACATGAAAGACTCATTATGCTTTATGAAAACCTTTTGAAAAACCATGCAATCCTTAAGACATGGTGTTCATCCTAAGTGAAATTACAATTATTAATCACAAGAAGCCAGCGTCAATTTCAGGGGACCTTCCGACCAAATTTGCATCAAAATACTTTTCTAAAGATCCTAATGGTGATCAAGCATTAACACAATTAAATAGTTTTAATCCCGGTGATTAATAATTCAAAGTATGCATGCAATCAATCATAAGCAATTAAATAAAAATCACATATTAATGCTAAGGCTCAAGGCTTTGCCCTAGCAAAAGGAATTAGTTACGCATATTCATAATTGAAATCATAGAAAATATTACTAAGAAAATGATCGAAAACACCTTAGAGTAGAAAATCTCCAAGAAACCTAGCAATTATCTCTGTCTCCAAAGTTGCATAAAAGAAAAGTGTACGTAAAACTGTAGATGGCCAAGCAATATATCTACTAAGCCCCACAGGTCCTTTATTCCCACTAGGAAACTAAAAATAATAATCAAATAAAATAGGAAACATAACCCTAAATTAAATGGTAAAATTCGTCTAAAATCTGAACAGCCACGTTTTGGACCCATAAGCTGCTCCAAAACTGGCCCAATATGGTTGGATTTAATGTTTGGAATATACTGAACACTTCTCCAGAAGGCCACAAACCCATCTGAGGTCATCTTGGGCTCCAAAAACGCAATTTAAGCTCAGAAACGTCATTTTCCAACACCGCGCATCGCTCCTTTATTTTATCGCCAGAAAATAACCGCTTGGTGAAAAAATCCCAAATTGTGATACGATCAAGCTAATTGACTCACGAACGTCCTCCAACTGGAATTACTCCAAAATTCGTCCATTTGGTCCTGTGTGCTCCAGAGGAAGTCGAAAGTCCTATATTGAAAATACAATTCAAAGTATCAAAATTTTTCCAAAATATTAACCAAAATATACTAAGATTGTTTGTACCATACTTGACCAATCCTGAAATTACTGAGCACCGGTCAACGTTATACCGTCAAGGACCCAGAAGAGTTTCCCTCAAATCAAGAGGCCAATCACAGCGCGACACGTGTCGACAAAGCCAATCATAGCGCGACACGTGTTAACATCAGAAGTCAATCACAACACGACACGTGTCAATGTCAGAATGAAACTAGAAACTCTCTTCTATAAATAGAGATCATTCTCTCACAATATTTCCTAATGTCATTTGTACTAAATCATTCACTAGTACTCACTAAAGAAGAGCTTGAACCTATGTACTTGTGTAAACCCTTCACAATTAATGAGAACTCCTCTACTCCGTGGACGAAGCCAATCTGGGTGAACCACGTACATCTTGTGTTTGCTTCCCTGTCTCTATCCATTTACATAATTATCCACACTTGTGACTGGAGCAATCTAGCGAAGGTCACAAACTTAACATTTTCTGTTGTACCAAAGTCCTCACTGATTTTGTGCATCAACATTTGGCGCAGTCTGTGGGAACGACACTTATTCTCACTTTCTTCAGCTTTGTTAAGCTGGTTTCCACCATTCGTACACTCTCTTTTGACTAGGCATCCCTCTCTAACATGGGGAGCGAAGGAAGCCACATCACACAGAATGACACCCTTCTTGCACCTAGTGCGAAGCAACGAAAAAAGGAAGGAAAGAGGGTTGCTCATCAAGCTAAAGTCGATGAGCTAGAATCTCAAAACAACAAGATAGCTATGAAGAATGAGGTCCTCCAGGAGCAGTATGAGAAGCTCTTTGAGATGCTCCACGAAACTAGGCGTACTCAAACACGCGAACTCGTTACCCCTGTGGACATCAACCATCATCTGGATGCCTCCCAACAAGGAGGGTCACCTTCCTTCGACATGGGTATCCCTGATGAGGAGCGAGCTAATCATCAAAACATTGATCAACATGAGACTTCTCTCAACCCAGCTGCTTCGACCCGAAGCAGGAGAAGTGGAAGAAGACACCTCCTTGCAGAAAGGTTGGAAGGATCGAAAGCCGTTTATCATGACTGTCGAGACTTCCTAAAGCAAGGTCGAGAGAATCCCCTCCACATAAGCTCGAAGATCAATGACCCAAGGGTTTCTGAAAGACTCAATCCCCTCCCACGTCCCAGGCCGGCTACCAATTTGGGGAAGGGGCAACAAGTCCTAGAGAAACACGAAGGTATAGAGGACTCAGAGATGTTTCGACAGACATACCTTGAAAGTCAGTACGGCGAGTTCAGGGAAAAATCACATGCTCTTGATCAAACCTTCCTACTTTCAAGAGAAGACGGAGATTTACAAAAGAAAGCTCCAGTGGTACATGACTCCACTCAGGACCCTCTTGTCCTACAGCTTCTTAAGGAAGTAAACAAGTTGAAGGCTGAACGACAAGCTGAGATACTTGATTGGAACCAACCTAGGCCTGGCCCTCTTACAAGGAGGATCCTTGACACCCCCTCCAAGCAAAGACAAAGCAGAAGCTTGGCTTGCAACTCTATACTGGAAAGGAGGACCCGATTGAACACCTTAACCTCTTTGAGTCCACCATGGCATACCGGATGCACACCGATGAAGAGCGATGTCTTCTCTTCCCCTCCACCCTCTCTGGCGGAGCTCTAAACTGGTATTGCCGTCTTCCACCTGAGACGGTAGACTCATTTGAGGAATTGAGGAAACTGTTTGTTTCTCAACATATTTTCCAGACCGATCGCTTGCATTCTGCAGATGACCATCAATCTTCGCAGAATTCCAATTAAGCAATGTCTTGTTTATGGTGTTTAGTTAAAACTTTTCAAATCCACGACACACACAAAAGTTTCTGTTTTTGCATTCAGCTCAACGTCAGGAGAAATTTTTCCAGGTTCTCAGCTCATTAGCTGACCTAGAGTTCCACCAATCTTGAATTGACACCTATACACATTTTAACACCAACCCACCATTTAAAGATTAAAAAAAACATATTGGGGTTTGGACCCACTCCTTCCTATTTCCCTTCTTTGAGAAACTGAAAGGCATTTTATGAATTCAACACCAACCAACCTTCTCTCTTCCTCTCCCTTTGCCATCTCCATGCACACCGGCAACCAAGCAATCTCCGACGAAAACATCCAAGATTTTTGCAATTACATTATTCAAAATTATAACTCAACAATTAATTTAAAAAATTATGCCATTTGTTTTAAAATCTTATTTCAGCTGGGAAATACTATAGAAGAAGAAGCTGGTATCAAATTCATATTTCAGTTGGGTGATAAAGACTGGAGTTTAGGGTGGGTGTTCATAGTGGTGGGCATGATGTGGTTGTTGGGTGGAGGGCATCAACATCGAGTGGGTGATCTTGGTGGTGGCAGTAGAGGACGTTCGGATGTAGGTGGTGGTGATGCTTTGGTCGGAGATTGCTTGGTTGCCAGTGTTCAAATCCACGACACGTGCAAAAGTTTCTGTTTTTGCATTCAGCTCAACGTCATAGTTTGGAACATCAATAATATTGTTTTGTTTAGGAAATCCATTATTCTTCTACAAATTTAATTTAATTTTAAGAGATAATTGGAGCAGTGGTCTATATATTTTAGTCTAATTGGAGTTTGTATCCCTAAACTAAAATTCCATGAATATTGGTTCATAAACTTATTACAATGTGTAGTAGTAGTTCTTAGGTTACTCTTTTAGAATTTTCATCCATGTTTTACCTTTTAAACTCTTATTTAGGATGAATTTATAATTATGCTACTCAAATGAACTATAAATCTTTTAGAATTTTCATCAATTGTTTTGCCTTTTAAACTTTTTTATTTTGGAATCTTGGATGAAATTTATAATAGTATTTTCATTTTGTGAATCCTAGAAAGCCACATGAGCACCTGCCTCATATCGCATTTTCTAACAAGAAGATTTGAATTTTTAGTTTAATGATCAAAGCTTCAATTGCCAAAATTCAAGAACCAAATGCTCTAATTCTTTTTAATTCTAAATGATGAGCAATTAATTCTTTTTAATTCTAAAATTGATGAGCAATTAGTGTATATTGACATGATTTTTCATTTGAACGATGCCGTATAAATGGTGATCTAATTGGAGAATCATGTTAGTTGTAGATGCTTTTGAGGAAACGAATATCCGACATCAACTGCATGCCAAGTGTGTCCTTATCATTTACTTGCAATCCTTTAATTTGCAAGAAGCTTCTCAACGAGGAGAAAAGGACCACCACCACATCTCCAATCCTTTGCTTATGAGGTGAGAGTTATGAGCCACCACGCATTTAAAATACCATCTTTGTTCTTTAATTTTTACGAGAAGCGATAGTGATTTTTCATTGAGAAGTGATAACGATTAAAAAGATCTAAAATTAGGTTGCTGCCTGCTTCATCGAAAAGCAAATTCTTGTTTAAATTAAACAGTCAAATTTGAATGATGCTGGAGGACTAATATTCGTCAACAGCTGAGGGAGTGTGCTATTATCATTACTTTGAGTCCTATAATTTACAAGAAGCTTTCTCAAGGAGAAACGAAGGATTGCACCACCACATCTCAAACCTTACTAATCAACTCCACACACTTATGAGCCACCGCACAATTCAAAGGACTGGCTTTTACTTCCTTCGCACTCGTCCCTTCAGTCAAACCAATCCAACGGCTTAGATGATTCCACGTCTGTAATCTGTAATCTGTAATCTGTCATATGTCAAAGGTAGCTCGAGCTGTGTGAGAAGCATGACATGAGTTTTCAATTTGATCACCATTAATAAGAAGATAATGATGCTCTCTTGTTAATGAGGTGTTTCCAAGCTGCCAATACCTTGGGTTTTTAATTACTTGAGCTACAAGTTAATTGAACTTTCGCATTTAAATACACCATTTAAATTAATAGCTTTTTATTTCTATAGAAATACAAATTAAATCTTAATAATATAACATGTTTGAGTGCATGAAGATTAAAATGATAAAAGAAACCTCAAGGGGTTGGTCTAATGGAGCGCAAGCAAGGGTTTGGAACCCCCAACCCAAATCCAAACTCCCACGAGATGCATTCCTTAGGTCACCAACTCTACGTCAGTGTACTGTTTGCCTTCAGGGCCGCAAGTACGCTATTATTTCATGTGGTACCGAGACTGTATAAGAAATAACATTAGTCTATCATCAATGTGTGGTGAGATACATTTTATATATGTATTATAAAAAATAAAAAGGAAATCATGAGATTAATATTTGAGTTGTTTATATTGGGGAGGGTGACATTTTAAGTCCAAAAGAACATTATTTGTGACAAATTCATTCACAACAAGGAGGTTGAGGAGTTGATAACCCCACGCTACCCTATGCCTACCACAACATCTCTCCTCAGCTGCTCACCACCACAAGAACCACCTACTTCGTTCCCAACCACTCCTCCAAACTTGACAAATATACATATATTGCCTCCAGTTAGCCACTTATACCGTTTCTCATTAGCACTCTCCAATGGCTATCTTAACCCAAACCAAGTTCCTCCCAAGTTCCATAAACCAACTCCACACATCCCACTCTCCAATCCGCCGCACTAGAGTGCATTGCTCCGCCGCCACCACCAAGGCGAACCCCGCCGCTGAAAAGTTAGTCCTCAAACCACCACTGCAACTGCTAGAGCCCTCACCCGCCCTACTCACAGACACCACCATCCGTCCTCCTCAACCCAATGACCCAAGTTTGCTATCAACATGGTCTCACCGTGTATGGGTGGCTAGTGGGTGCACAACAGTCCTAGTTTCTCTAGCCAAGTCCGTAACTTGTGCAGCTGATTCACACATATGGCTCGAGCCCATTTTGGCAGGCTTGGTTGGGTATGTGCTGGCAGACCTCGGGTCCGGAGTGTACCATTGGGGCATTGACAATTATGGTGGGGCCTCGACTCCAATTTTTGGCCCCCAGATAGAAGCGTTCCAAGGCCATCACAAGTGGCCTTGGACGATCACTAGGCGCCAATTTGCCAACAACTTACATGCCCTAGCTCGTGTGGTGACTTTCTTTGTGCTTCCTATAGACCTTGTGTGTGATGATCCAGTAGTTAATGGATTTGTTGCAGTGTGCTCTTGCTCCATTATGTTTAGCCAACAGTTTCATGCTTGGGCACACGGCACCAAGAGCCGCCTGCCGCCAGTTGTGGTGGCCTTGCAAGATTTAGGCGTCTTGGTTTCGCGGCCGCAACACACGGCACACCATCGGCAGCCTTACAACAACAATTACTGCATTGTGAGTGGGGTTTGGAATGAGCTTTTGGACCAGCAGAAGGTTTTCGAGGCATTGGAGATGGTCTTATTTTTTAAGTTAGGGTTAAGACCCAGGTCTTGGAGTGAACCTAGCTCTGAATGGATTGAAGAAACTGAGACTGCTTCACAACTTCAAGGCCAATAAACCTTTTTTTCCTTTACATTCTTTTGGGGATTTTAATTAAAGGGGTGATTTCCGCACTCACACTTTTACGTCCAACTCGCCTCTGTTTTCTCTAGCCATTGCATTGAATAAATCAAGGAAGAAACAACGGACGGAACTAAACAAAGGTGTGTTGGAGGTGAATAGGGGAGTGCGGAAATCCTTCCCTTAATCGATTACCCACCATTCTTCGGTTCACAGTATTATTTACTCACTGCAGTATTTCTTTCAAAAGATTAGGTGATGTCTGTGTATACGATCACCAGCTATTGTATCAGCTTCATCTAGTTCAATATTCATGTACCAAGAAAACACACTTTCAAACGCAAACGTCTTCTTTATACGATGAAATACATTGTCCAGCAGCACTGTTGAACCAACTAGTTTACAAACGGAAAAATAAAGAAATAAGCAATCTTTGGGTATGCACATTTAACCCTTCGAACTTCCGTAACCGTCGGCTCCTACTGGAGTGGAGATGGAGGATACACAGGGAAACCAATATCGGCGGACACCATCTTTGTGACCATCATCAATCATTGCAAGACCCTCCTGAGAAAATCAATGGTTTTATTAAGCCAAGGGAATCCTACTATACATTTAAAATAGACTAAAGGGAAAGAGAGGATCCTAAATGAGTCGATTAGTAAATGTCATCAACTTACATCTAATAAAGTGTCAAAGGCATCGATTGCACGGCCAGTGGTCCAAGATAGCCGTCTCTCCACCTCAACAACAGTCACAAAGCCTTTAGCCTAAGAGAACAGAAGCAGAACATAACCGCAAATATCAATCTAGACGATAAAAAGAAAATTAAGATTATTGAAACTGTTATTCCAGGTGTAGTTCGGAGGACGATAAAACAAAAATTGGAACCTGGGCTAGCTCTAGAATTTCATTATGATCTTTGTTCAACTCAGTTGGAACGGAACGAACGAGCTTTCTCTTTCCAATAGAAATGACCTCATAACCATTACCCAATACCTGGAATCAAGTAACAGATGTGAGTGCAATGCAATGCATCACTAAGCTATAATCATGCTAGTATGGTGCTGCCTACTGCAGGGATATGATACGATGAACTGCTTAAGAGAAAGTACATGAAATTCTTAAGAGTCGATACCGTGATAACAGATCATGAAATACAGAGTTTGAATATCTCAAGGTCAAAAATACTATTTCCTATTAGAAAGAAGGAATTGTAAACTTTGACATGTACTGAATGAATTGCGATACAGAGGAAAGGGTATCACATAGCTATCAGTAACGTACTGCTAAATGTACCTAATCTCACAACAAACCAATTCTGACTAAACAACACCACCGATTACTTACAGCCGCAGTAACAAACTTAAAGCTAACTCTTCCTTAAAATGAGATTATACTCGAACAATTGCTACTGTCAACAACCCTGGCAACAAAACTTAATCCCCTACGTTATGCAAGGACAAGCTAAGCCACATTACCTTGAGCTTGCTTATAGCACGGAGGCAATCATCCTCGGAAACAGCTTCGCGATCACTCTTCCGCCTCTGACGAAGCAGACCGCAAAGTTCTTGCAGGTTGATCAAACCACCATTGTGGGGTCTTGTTGCCAAGCAAATGTCAACAATTTGCACCCCTGTCTAACCAAATCCGCTCCCTTTTAGAACACACATATATATCCGAAACAACCATAACAATTCACACCCAATCAAAGATATACAAAGAGATTAAGAAGATGGGTACCAACCAAGTTCATAGTAGAAATCACCAATCCCCAAAAGCTCGGCCCAGAAGCCTTTATTGGATGCCAATGGATCTACTCCTACCTTGGTGCACATGTTATGAAATTGTGATCGGAAAGCTGGGTTCTTTCGAATGTCATTCTGCACCATCCATATCAAACAGTCAATATAAATTATTTATCATGAAGCGATATTACTACTCTAAGCTACACTAAGGAGAGGGGAGAGGGTTTGAACCCGAGATGCAATGGATCAAAAAGAAGGCCTATCTGCCAGGGCAATCCAGCACTTGCCAAACAGCCAATGTAAATCGAATACAATATAAAAATTTTGACATAATTTGGTAATGAAAGTGATTGATTGAGGAGAAAAATGGGACCTTGTGCTTTCGAGCGAAATCTTCCAATTGGGTTCGGAAAGTGGTGAGCTGCTCCTTCATGAGATCGGTTCTGATCTTGGCAACATTCTCGCCCAGCTGACGATATTGATCCTGCAAGAAAAGCAAGGATTGGATAATTGAACTCGGTAAAAAGTGGCGGCAATCAAAGGCGGAGAAGAAGAAAAATCAAAACCCTAGCGGCGGCAGCGGTCTGCAAGCCGCCGATTCCAGGTCTCCTCCTCATGGTTCTTCTTCTTCCGCGACCCGCTTCGGTGGAGTTGAGAAGAGGAAAGTAGTACCGTAAACCAACTGACGACTAATAACTTAGTAAACTTAAATTTGTTTAAATACATTTTTGGGAGTCATATTCTCAATGATCAGAGTGGCGCAGCGGAAGCGTGGTGGGCCCATAACCCACAGGTCCCAGGATCGAAACCTGGCTCTGATATATTCTTTCTATTTTTTATGATTTTTTTTCCGTCGACTTAGCATAATTAACGGGCTATTGCGGATTTGCAGAAACTCTAAAATCTAGAGAGTAAGAAAGAAGTTGTTAAGAGCCTTTTATATGACAGTTTAGAAATGGTTTGGCCTTTATTTTAAAAAAACTAACAATTTCAACTTAAGTTACAAATGTCGATACACTTGAAGAAAGGAAAGTGATTTACACAGATTTTTTTAGTTCGCAAACTAAATCATGTGTATGAGTAAAATTAGGTATTATTCTTATTGTGGAATATAGTGTGAATACCATATATGAATGGGTGAAGCAAACTAACATATGAATGCGTGAAAAAGCAAACCAACATGTCATGGTAGACTTTGGTGACACCAATTAAAAGCGTAAGTCCATGAAAACCGGGAATTCAATCCACGACTGAAAACTAAATAAATTTCAGCACTGCATGTTGGAAATATGCATTTGAAGGCACATTGCTATAAGCTTACTTCTTGCTTGATCCTCGGTAAGAAATTGCATTCGGTTGGTCAAGTAAGACGAGATTCTCTATATAAGAATGAGATGTGCTATCCACACACCTCTTTTTACTTCTCACACATCCCTTATTAATTTCTATCCGTTGATTTTCTTCAATTCATCCAATCCGACGGCCGAAAACCAAAAAGATGTGGGAGAAGTAAAAAGGGATGTGTGGATATCACACCCCTATAAGAATCCATGAAACAGTACTCACATCCATCCTTTCTAAAATCTTTAGCTTCCTCGGTCTGAGGGTTGACCAGTATTACCCGGCCGTCGACCATCTTGAGCACTAGTTCACCACACTTTCTAGAAATAAATGGCTTCTGTATCATATCCGTTTTGCCTTACAAATTTGACTACAAAGAACGCAAGGTTCTCCCCATAGCTCAAGAAATGGTAGAGAACTTCTTTTGTCAAATAAACTTGGGGAATCATTATTGTGGAGCCAAAAATAATCAAGAGGTAACATGTGGATTTTGGGCTAAAATGACAAAATTACCCTTGAGGAGCACCAAAATTGCTACGCACGAGTAGTCGACAAACATCCCACAATCCAGTCAAAAGTGCCCAAATAAGTATTTATTTTTAAACCTATTTCATCCATTCTCATCAAATCCTCTCCACAAGGTAACTCCCAAAACATTTCTTTTAAATTATGTTAATAGGCTAATTAATGAATTTATTACCTAATTAATCTATTAATGGCCAATTAAACCACCAATTACACCCATAAAATACACAAAAGGCCGATCACCTTCTCTCCCAAGGGGACCGGCCATGCACTATATATTCAACCTCATTTCCTCTAAAAACCTAGGTCTTGACTCTTGCTAAACACTCAAAAATTCCCCAAACACTTTTCTCTCAAAATTCTAACTTTGGCATCGGAAGTTCTTCGGCCAAAACCCCCACATTCATCGTGGGTGCGTGAAACTCTTGACCTTGACCAAAGGTGCTATTTGTTTTGTAGGTGCAATTTTGTCCCAGATTAAGGAGGAAGAAATTTGCATTCACAAATTGGTGCCTTCATTGAGGGTTGAGTCCCACATTCGTAGAAGACTCTCGCATCCAAGGTTTTTCTATTTTCTTGTCCATTTGTAGATTTTTCGTACGTTTTTATTATTAGAATTTTTTATTTACAAAAAATTCTTGGATAAAATGTAAAAGAGAAGTACAATGGCTAGAAATTTAGAAAATTCAACAAGTGAAAATTCCAATATTCAATAGATGGGACCGCGACGATCCACGAGGCTAAATGTGACAATAAGAGGAGTGGCACCACCATTACGAGGCTCCACCATGGCAACCACCGCGGTGGCCACCACGGCAACCACCCGTGGCAAGGTCCATGGCACCATTACCACGGCCCAAGCCATGCCATCTAAACTTGCACGGGCCCAAGCCCAAGCCGTGCCATCCAAGTTCCATAGCACAAATACCACAACCCAAGCCATGTCACTCCAAACCCAACGCGAACCCAATGCATTGCCAAGCCAAGCCCTAGCCTCGCACCCACTTGCGTCACACGCTGAGCAGCCCACTCCTATGGCCCAACCTGTTCTCGCCGAGCAGCCCACTTTCGTGGCCCAACCTGCTTCCGCTGCCTAACCTGCTCTCGCGGCCCAACCTGCTCATGCAGCCCAATCTGCTCCCGTGGCCTTCTAAGCAGCCCGAATTGATCCAAGATTAGTTCAATCGTCCCGGCTCCAAATTTTCAAACCGATGATCAAACCGGGAGCATTTTCACCACATTTGTCTACTGATTTGACATTTCCCAACTCAAATTTCGCGTCTGGAGTCTACCACACTTCCACTACTCAAGGAGATGCATTCCTTCCAAGCTATTCCAACCCAAATGGAGAACAAGACTTGTCTCGACAAGTCATAGAGTTGACGAGCGCCCTCGCACAACAGACGACCTTGGTGAACCAGCTCTTGCAGCGCACCAAGGTGCAATGTGCCCCAGACGAGGTGTTCTGAAGTAGGATAAAGGCAGACAAAAAACCTCTCCAGCAGCGTCCAGACAAGCAGCCACTCGACCAGCCACGAACAGAGCGTTCGAGCAGTGTACATTTCCGATTGGGCCCCCGAGAAAACATATACTCTTGTCTTAGCGCGCGGATGAGCGTGCACTCTCGACTAAGCCCACGGACGAGCATACATTCACGGTTGGGGTCACACTCCGATAGTCAACATGAGCAACCTTCCAGGCGAAGTGTTCATTCGTGGCTAAGCCCGCAAGGAACATCTTTCACCTCACATCGGAGTAGGAAGCACGACGGACGAAAAGAAGTGGTCACTTAATCTGGCTCAAGTTCATTTGGCAATTTGCAAAGAACTCGCTCGCCTGCTAGGAACGCACCATACGCACCGTATTCGCAGTATAGACGAGCCAAACACATAGAATAGCAGCCTAGACCAGCAAGTCAAGGCTGAGGGTAGCCAAGAACTCCGCTACCCCCAACAAAGGCAAATTCAGGAAGAAGTAGAGAGACTATTGACCAAGCGATTGCGTAATTTCCAACTCAACAAGGTCACTAAGAAGGCACTATGACGGAACAAGGTCACCCTTAACGGACGAGATCGAGCAGGCAGAGCCTTCACACAAATTCAACATGCCACATTTCATATCTTTCAAAGAGGATGAAGACCCGGAGAGACACTTAAAGCATTACTGAAGCGCAATGATCCTTTATCAAAACAACGACAATCTCATGTGCAAGATATTCGCCACCACTCTTCAAGGTGAGGCGCAAGATTAGTTCTACACCCTGCCGCCATAATCTATCCAGGGTTTCGACAAAATTTCTTTGGTTTTCACCAAAGAATATTCATCCTATCGCTCAATAAAAAAGAAGTCTGACCATTTGTTCAACGTCAAAAAGAACCCAAAAGAGTCACTTCATGACTATGTGAAGAGGTTCAAAGCAGAGAAGGCAAGGATAGTAGGATGCAACGGCTTGATAGCTAGAGCAGCCTTCCAAAAAAGACTTCCAGCAGACCACCCGCTATTTAAAAAATTGATCATGAAAGAAGATCTAACTCTGGCAGACTCTTTCGCTCTGGCAGAGAAGCATGCACTTTGGGACGAGGCTCGCCGATGCATATTCAAGGACTTGAAGAAGTGCCCGACATCACCTCTCTACTATCCAAACCAGAAGCAGTGAATGACGTATTCGCATGTTTGACGGTATCTAAAGCAGTAATAAGCTCTACATCATACGAGAAGAGTTGGGGCCCCGACTACCTGTATTCCACAGTTCAAAAGCTCTTCTCAATGCTATCAGAAATTCAAAAGCTAACTTTAGGGATAGTTGTTGCAACCTAGAAGCTCAAGTTTTACCTTTAAACGCAGACAGTCATCCTCATGATGCACTATTCCACCCAATCCAGACTCGCGATGATAAAGGCGTAGACCCTGACGGATGCAGAGTTTTCTAATGAACGCAATAACTCGGCCCAAAAGACATGCCAATGGCAGACGAACATTGGAAGGACACACTCGGAAGCAAGTTTTGTCCTCGTCACCCCAAAAGATTCTACATATGAGCAACATGTACCGACAATTGAGCACCACATCATGCTGCGTGTCACATGGCCCTAGCCAACCCTTACTTTATAATTTAGTTCTAGAGTGGTCCAATATCGGCAGTTGAGCATCTCCTGCTACGTGTAATATGGCCCCAGCTCCACGACTCCCTACCACATATTCACGACGCAACAGAGTGGCCCAACGACGCCTCGGAGGTAGCCGAGCACGCCTTAGCCGCACCAGCTCCACCCAATGTAGACTTTTGGCATTTGCATGTCGACGGTGCATCCAACTACAAAGGTTTGAAAGAAGGTGTAGTCTTTGTCACCTCAGACGATTTAATACCCGAACAGACAATCACTCTAGGCTTCAAAGCATCTAACAACGAAGCAGAGTACGAGACCTTACTAGCAAGCCTCCGAATGGCAAAAGACTTGACGATGACAAAGCTCGCAATTTATTCTGATTCCCAGCTAATTACTAGCCGGCCTAAGCTCCGCCCTCGACCACCAACTCAAACACTCTATTCTGGTGGAGTATCTAGACGAGGCAAGCATAGAGGCGAAACCAACAGTAGAAGTATCACAGGTTAATACAACTCCAAACTTGCAAGATTCCATTGTAGACTAATTGGTCAATGGCACATTCCCCACGAAAAGATTAGAGTCTAGGAAGCTCCAAATCAAGGCAGCATGCTACTACATGTGGAACGGTATTCTCATTCGAAGATCCTACATTGGACCACATCTCCGCTGCCTAACACATCCCGATGACTTGAATGTTCTAAGCTCAATCCACAAAGGCATTTGTGGAAATCACTCCAGAGGTTGATCCTTAGCACAGAAGGCTCTTAACGCAGGCTACTGCAGGCCTACCATGCACCGAGATGCTAATGAGTTAGTACAAAAGTGCATTTGTTACCAACGCTACAAGCCGATACCAATACTGCTTGCCAACGAGCTACACCCACAAACGAATCCTTGGCCACTCATGTAGTGGGTAATCGACCTGGTTGGACCTATGCTGCTTGCTACTGGGGTTAGAGGCATGATGATTGTGGCAACCGACTACTTCACCAAATGGGTAGAAGCAGAGCCCAAGACGACCACGACTCAGATGGACATAGAGCACTTCATATGGAAGAACATCATTCGTCGATTTGGCATCCCTCAGTCTATCACTAACAATGGCCCGCAATTCGTGGGTAATGACGTGGTGAAGTTCTTCCAAAAGTATGGCATCAAGCAGTACATGTCCACGCCAAGATATCCTCAAAGTAATAGGCAAGGCGAAGCATCCAACAAGATGATCATTGACTGCCTCAAGAAATCCCTCACTAACAAGAAGGGAAAATGGCCAGACGAACTCCCCGGATGTTTATGGGAATATTGCACCACCAAAAGACGAGCAACCGATGAAACTCCTTTCTATTCGGCATTTGGCTCAGAAGCAATCATTCATCCCAATGTCATCAAGCCAAGTATCATCGCTCTACTACCAAGCATTGAGTAGAACAGTAACAAGCTTAGATTTAGCAGAGGAGAAGCGTGAGCAGACCATTACCCGCATCGCAGCTAACAAGCAGCAGTTCCTCTCCACCTACAACAAAATGGCCAAGATCCAGCAGTTTTAGCCCGAAGATCTAGTCCTAAGAAAAGCCTTCATCACTGCCAGCAGAGAAGGCTAAAAAAAGATGGATCCCATCTGGGAAGGTCCGTACAAGATTAGCAGAGTAGGCAGCAAGAGTAATTACACCCTCGCCACCATGAAATGACAAAAAATCAAAAAGCAGTGGAGCCCCTACAATCTGAGGAAGTACCATGTGTGACCTCTCACTACATCAAATCCTGAAGACTCAAGCAGCTCGATGGGCACCACTTTATAAGTCGATGACTATCTAGTTGTTATGCAGTTCCTACCTTACAGCTAATTTCTTGTTTATTTCACTCGTTTTTCAATGAGGATTCAGAAGTAATCACAACTTGGCTCAGCTGCATGCTTACAACAATTGATCACTCATGCATTTCAAAATAAGACAGCGCCCTTCTTAGGGACTCATCGCACAATTACGCCCCCTGATGGACCAACCATGTTCTTCAGTACGAGAGGGTAAACTAATTGCTCTCAAGTGCGAGAGAGTAAACCAATTCCCCGACACCCACATGGGTCAGCTCTCCAAGACGGGAAGATAAACTTTACACTCCGAATATCCAGACGTGGATGAGCCTAGCTGCCCTAGTATAACTAGATGCACGATGGTTTGCGCCGGGATTCCTAGAAGTAGCCACAATGGTTTTTTTCAAGGCTTAGCTAACTGAAGGATTTTTGGGTCTTTTGGCGTAATCCACGAGGAACCGGGACTTAGAGACGGAGAGGGCACATTACGCAGTACGCCCTACAAACGGCTGCCCTGGAACCATAAAGCTGCTACCAAGTGCACTAAGGTAGCCTACGGTTTCCAGAAGATTGCCTACGGTTGTTCGAGCAGTAAAACCACGCTAGACTTATACAACCGCACATTCTTGTGAAAGGTTAAACAAGTTAGTGTGCATATAAGAAGCTTTATCCATTGTCGACATGCTATGTATTCGATAAGCTTCACCTCTGCCAAGCGTGGAACAACCTACACCAAGTTCTAAAGTATTGTGATACTTGTTACACAACCTACGGAATTGGAGAAAGCCAAGGTTAACAGCCTAGTGGTTACGCGAACTTGTCTGCTTCTGTAAGTAAGGCATCTGGCTGCCAATCCTATGGTTAACAACTTTTCAAAGTTTTACACCAACACCTACGACTACATAGGCTATGCGGGCTTGTCTGCTTATAGAAAAGTAGCACGCATGCCACTGGTCTATAAAGTCTAAAGGTTAGGGAATGAACAAAAGAAGTGAAGATGAAGAAAAGTGAAGGAAGCATGTTTATAAACAACTAGCAAGCCAAATGAGTTCAAGCAAAACAAGAGCTACAAAGAAAAACAAAAAAAATCCAAAATGCTACCCAGAATGGACATTCCACGACTACTCGGTCACCACAGCTTCAGCAGCCGTCACACTCTTAGCAGCGGCATTATCAAACGCTTCACCCTCGGTTGATCTAGCCTGGGCACCAACTTCTTCAACTACTTCACCAATGGAAGCCTCAAAAGTAAAAGCAAGCAAGTCTCTGGAGAAATAGAGAAGGTCTCGAAACCTCGAGCCCATCATTCTCACCCTTCAGCTGCTCATTCTCCTCGAGCAGACCAACATGGACGCGCTGCAGCTCATCCGCTTTTTCTTCAGACTTTCGTTGATCTTCAGTACACCTTGAAAATCCAACACTTAGGGTTCAAGTCTATCGACGATTCTTTTGAAGTGGATCACTTGATTATAAGCAGCAATCAACTATTCATCTTTTGCATAAGCAGCAAAACGAAGCTCAGAAACTGCAAACTCAAGATCTTGAATCTGAGGTATGTAACATCCAATCTCATTCTCAGCATTTTCATACTTAACTTGGATAACGTGCTTAATCTTCAAGTTAACAATATCTTGGCGAGCGGCCTCAAGTTACAGAGAAGTAGGGGCAGAAATATTAGACCCCTTCAAAGCAACGGGCTCAGAATCCAACTTCTCGATCTTCTCGGCCGAGGAAAAAGCTTCAGCTGCCATAGTCTTCGCCACCTCCTTGGCAACCTTGCTATATCTACATCATAGCAAGCAGAGCAGTCCTTCTATATTGGGTCTTATGCTTCGCAAAGGAACTTGGGCAAACAAACCTTTCTAAACGCCATCAACAAAATTGGCACAAGCATCCATGTCTTCAAGCAGATCTGGTTTCAAGAACACATATATCTTAGCAGCCTCCCTAGAAGCAGGCTTAGTGGATTTCTCACAATTGCCCACGCAAGCAATCTCCTCCTTCCCAGCAGGCGAATCAGTCTCAGCAGCAGAGGGAGTGGGCCTTAGCGCCACTTTAGCAGCAAAGTCCACCTTATCGCTTTTCATAATAGCAAGCCTTTCTGAAGGAGAACCGAACTTAGCTCCCAACGGACGTCTTGGCACAGACTTCGGCACTGGGGGCATGACAAAACCTCTACACTGAGCAATACTATCAGCAATCAAATTAGCCATTCTCGACATGGTAGACGCCACAAGCTTAGATCTAGCAGCTTCATTTTTCTTCCTATTGGAAGAAGTCATGTCAATCACATGCCTCTTGAAAGCAGGCAGACCCTCACGAACAGCGAAAGAAGTCTTCAATTTTTTCTTAACCAGTATCTCTTAAGCAGACAGGGAAGATCTCTTATTTCCACCTTCATTCACAGTAGGCTCTATGACAGCGATCAGACGAGCCAAAGTATCCGCCTTGATCCTCTTTACCTTCTCTCGAGAGAGCAACCCACATTTCTCCCGATGAAGAGAACTAAGCAGCCAACGCTATTCACGGTACTCAGCAGGGGAACTCAACCCATACTGGTTTTTTCCTCATTTTTTCTCTCAAACTAGTAGGCAGGAGGCTTGTATGCTTAGCATTCCAGCAGCCCACCTCCACATCTCTCTCAATCACCAGTCTGGCCTCTGTTAGGTCCAAGAACCCAAATGACATAAGCCATGTGGCTCGCCTAGCACTGCGCCCCAGCGCCTCAATCCGCGGCCCCAGCCGCGCAAGTTGCCCTTGGCTCTAGCCAAACCGAGCAACCCAAGCAATGGTCCCTACCAAAACACCTCATCGGCCCATGCCGAGCCGACTCTTGGCCCTTGCCAGCCGACATGCCTCACCGCCCCGATAGCTGCCCCGCGACAACATTATCCAAGAAGAAGACAAGGAGTTAATTTTTTCTTACCTCAGTGCGGCGCGGAGAAGACGAAAAAAGTAACGAAAGATGATCCTTTGCACGGGCAAGATGTAGAAGATTGCTAGAGGAGGGGAAACAAATATCCTCTAATCTCTCTCTCTCTTGTAAGGTAGAATAAATCGCTCTCCAAAGTTGATTTAATAACCCACTTAAGGTGAACATAAATAGGCTTTGAGAGAAATTTATTTCCCTTTCCTAGAATGATCAAATTTCCTATTAAATAGAGAATCAACATCAAAATAGGAAACAATCCTACATTTTCTAAAGCAAGAAGATCTCTACACCTGCTGCCCTTTCCTACAAGCAGCCCAACAGGTGTGGAGGCATTTGTGGAGCCAAAAATAATCAAGAGGTGGCACGTGGATTTTTGGGCAAAAAATACAAAATTACCCTTGAGGAGCACCAAAATTCCTACGCACGAGCAATGGACAAACATCCTATAATCAAGTCAAAAGTGCCCAAATAGGTATTTATTTTTAAACCTATTTCATCCATCCTCATCAAATCCTCTCCACAAGGTAACCCCCAAAACATTTCTTTTAAATTATGTTAATAGGCTAATTAATGAATTTATTACCTAATTAATCTATCAATGGCCAATTAAACCACCAATTACACCCAAAAAATACACAAAAGGCCGGTACCTTCTATCCCAAAGGGACCTGCCATGCACTATATATTCAACCTCATTTCCTTTAAAAACCTAGGTCTTGACTCTTGCTAAACACTCAAAAATTCCCCAAACACTTTCTTTCAAAATTCTAACTTTGGTATCGGAGGTTCTTCGACCAAAGCCCCCTTCCCCATTCATTGTGGGCGTGTGAGGCTCTTGGTCTTGACCAATGATGTTATTTGTTTTGTAGGTGCAATTTTGTCCTAGATCAAGGAGGAAGAATTTTGCATCCACAATTATCTCCCTAAATGATTCATTGACCATGTCAAATGACATAATGCGATTCGCCCTATTCTTCACGATGAGTCCAATGGAACGCACCATTTACGAAAGCAGGTTCGTGGAACGAAACCAAACCTTCGATGAAACTGACACTTCTCCAGAAGAAATTGGCTAACGACCAAACCTCAAGTTCGGTAGGTCCATTGAAATGACGTATAGTTCTCAAAACTTTGTAGTCATTATCACACGAGTTATAGGCAAAGGCATAACTTGCTACACGTTTAGTCGAATCCAGCCTGGTTAGGGTAACACTAGGCCTCGACAAAACCACAAACTTTCTAACACTAGGGTTCCAAATTACGATTGCTTCGCAGTCAAAATAGTTAGCATTTGAAACAAGGCATACGAGGCCGTTACAAGTCCCGGTCCTGTCGAAAAACCTAGCTTGAATAGTAAATTTTTCACAGACGATAGGTTCTTGATCGTAAGCAAAACGATTAACAAGCTTGGCATACTCACCGAAATCTGAGTTATCCTAATGCAAAGAGTAGATCTTACTGGTGTTCTCTCTCTTGGCTAAAGCCATGAATAGGAGGGGAAAGTCAGGTAGGTTTGTTTGGATTGTCCGGCTGAAGTGCGTGCGAATGAAGGTAAGGTTTCTGACTAGAGGCCGCCATGAGTTGCACACCAAGCTGCATATGTTTAGAGATTTAACGGGCAAACCAAGAAATATTTGATATGTTATTTCTTCGGGGAATTTGGGCTGGTTTGGTATTGTTGTGCTTTGAAAAAAAGTTATTGTGAGAATAAGCGGCTGTGCTGTGAGAATAAGCGGCTGTGAAATAAATCAGCAGAGTGTTTGGTAAACTTTTTTGTAAAAGTGTTTTTGGAAAAGAAAAAAAAACGGTCTGATAGTGGGTCTTTTCATTAAAGGAGTATTGTAGCTCCGTGTGCTTTGAAAAAAAGCCAGTTTTCCAAAGCTGCAAATAGCTACTTCAGCTTTTTTCTTTGATTTCAGCTTATTCTCACAGCAGCTTCCAAAATAAGCCCTTTTTTTTTAGTTTACCAAACACCTAAAACCTCACAGCATTTTTTCATGGGTGCTTTTTTTTTAAGCACCTCACTTCCAAACCACCCCTTTATCTGACAATATATAGCTTCGAGTTTACTCATGACTTTGCTCTTATTTGAAGAATTAGGAACAATAGAGGGGGTGGTCAGTTTGGTTTATAAACTTATGAGAAAGAAGAGTCGGTGCATTCCGGAGCTCTTTCTCTAATTATACTACTGGAAGTAGAGAGATTGGATTATACCATTGGAAGAGTCAGTGCATATGAAATAGACAGATAAGTGGCGAATAAAGAATTGAGTACATACTTGAATTGATTGATCGCATCACCGAGAGCTGAGCCACAAAGCACCATAATTTTATCTGATATGTCGTAAGATTTACTCGAGTGACTAGAACCATATCTAGGAGTGTCAAGATAGACAAACCAACACGCAGTTTTCTGCAACCCTTCCCGTCAATCTCCAGCATCAAACAACTTCCCTTGAGCTCAGGAACAATGCCCAATTAGTGGTTGGAAGGTCGGAGTTGATTTGAGGATGAATCAAGAACACCCAAGTTCTAAGGTTCTAGCGGGATCGTAGCAATTTGAAGCTTTTCCCGGCCAAATTGGATTTGGCCACAAGTATAAAACTTGCTCTACTCATTGAGATCTTCATTCCTGTAAAATTTGAGAATTTTTAGAAATAGTTAAATTTTCCGGCAAGTTAGGGCGGTGCGTGGGCCGAGACCCCACCTGACAATCCTAGGCTAATTTGGATGCCCGGATTCCATATTTTACATCCAATTAATGAAATTCTATTGTTTGGGTCATATTTCCGTTAAGGGCCGCCACTTGAATATTATAGCAATTGACAATCCAACCGTTGGATCGTTACTAAACTTTAATACGTTATACTACGTAATATTTGAGGACCATAGAAATTTACGGATCGGGAATTCAATATACGGATCTTCCCGAAATGGATTTGTAAGTTCATAAAATAAAACGTTGACCGCCAATAAATTTTAGCAATTGGCGGAGATCCAACCGTTGGATCGTTCTGAAACTTTAGCATGCTGTTCTAGAAGCTTATTGAAACTTTTGGAAATTTATGGATTTGTACCTTCGACCGACGGTTGATTTTTGGTCAATGGGTTTCAAATCATTCTAGAATAGGGGTGGGTTCGAAAAACAGAAAATCGAACCAGGGCCAAAAAAAACCGAACCAAAACGGTTAAACCAAACCGAACCAAATCTGCTTTAGTTCGGTTCGGTTTCTGGGGTTCGGAAATTGGACCGAACCAAATCGAACCAAAGTATAAATTAATGATTTTTTTCCCTTGAAACGGTATCGTTCAGTCTTCAATCTTGTATTGGTTTGTCGTTTAGTCCGAATTCTGGAACCCTAAACAATAACATCGATCCCTTTCCGCTTCGTTTCCTCTATACTCTAGACCCTCTCCTTCCCACTCTCAACTCCGCTGCTCTTCCCCTTCATCTTCTTCTTTCTTCATCTCACATCTCACCGTCGTCGTGCCAGTGTCATCGTTTTACTCTCAGTTTCGCTCCCAGTGACCCGTGGCCATGACTCGCGACTTCCTCTTGCTGTTTCGAATCTCTACCCACGACTTCCTTCCTTTGCAAGGTTAGTCTCATGGTAATTTCTCTCATGTTCTACATATTTTGTTTTCAATTTGATGTGTTTTGCAGATTTTGTTTTCAATTTCATGGGTCATGTAGCTTTTCAATTTCATGGGTTTTGCAATTTGTTTTGTGTATGTTGGATTTGGTTGGGTAACTTCATTTCTGAACACTATTAGTTGAGGTTTGATTAATTTGTGAGAAATTTTAGTTATGCAATTTGTTTTGGGTATGCTGGATTTGATTTTGCAATTTTCACTCTAGGGTTTTCTTTGCAGCTTTTACTCTAAGGCCATGAAACCAAGCTAAAACCCATCGAAATATGCCCCCAAAAATAATTGAAATGGTCAATTTTATATCACCAAATCCTTCTCTTTCAATTTACGCACAAAAATATGCCCCTAAAAACCTAATTTTTATTCATAGTTAATGGAGTCTGAGAGGAACCCATATGGGACTTAAAATTGTCAACAACTTATCTATAACTGGATATATACTCCTTCGTGTCGTCTCTAGTCATTTGATATCACAGAGGAGTTCTTGTCACTATCTTTTGTATTTGTAAGTTTATACATCTACCGGCCTTTTTTTTCCTTTAAAAGCATGCTTAATTTGAGTGTCAAATATTAAACAATTGGATTGATAAACAGTTGTATTGTTGTAGTATAAGGGTTTAGCTTTTAAGATTTTTGAGGTTGCCCTCTGTGATTCTCTGAGGAAACTGGGCAAAAGAGTAACTTAGTTGTGGAGCCTGCATGAGTGGGCAAGCTTTTAGAATATAGTTTCTAATTTCCTTATGCACCATCTAATGAAAACCACCATGCAGTTTCTAATTTCCTTGTGCACCATCTAATGAAAACCAGTCTGCAACTCTCTCAAAACGTATACATTTATAATTTCTTCAGTTTGGTCATCAATAATACTGCAGAGACTGAATAAGGATTAAAATTTGATGGTCCATCTCTATTCCATGCACGCCTGACACCACAGTGCGGTATTTCATGTAACTGATTTATGTGTGAAAATTTAAAGGGACTTCAAATTTATGTTTGTTGCACTTTCTATGTGTTTGTGTGTGCCTCTGCAGGTTTTTGAAAGACAATTTCATAGCTTTTGCATGTGCATCCTACCTTTGCTTTTATATAGAAGGATTATATAAAAGCAAAGGTAGGATGCTATGTTGCCTCCTAGGCCGCCTAAGTGTTGAGCTTGAGCTTGAGGACTTGAAGATTTTATTTGTGCAAGACATGAAGTGATGAAACCTTGAAGGTTTATTTGACTTGATGTTTATTTTAAATTTGGACTCTTTGAAGACTTAAAATTCGATGTTTATAAGTTTGGACTTTGGAAGAGTTAAACTTTGATGTTTCTTTTCAGTTTGGACTTTGGAAGACTTAAACTTTAAATGTTTATTTTCATTGTCTTTGAATGTGTTTTATGTAAGTTATGTGTTTTATCGATAAGAATTCTGAGATATGATATTGTTCTAGGCGACGATCATTCGTGACGCCTCGATATTCGTGCTAGGGAGTTGTAGTGCAGACTTCAAGTAAGTGGGTCTTTTCCTTTTTATAGTATATATATATGATTGATAGTTTCCATTTATGCATTTGAAAAAGAATTTCTTACGTACGCCTGGATTTGACTAAAGTTTATAAGAATTAGTGAAATGACAGAATTTATGAAATATGCTACATCCTACGGGATGCATAGGTATGCTTATAATCTTTGATGCCATAATTATATCTATGACAACGAATGTTAGTATGTTGATCAGAACTATCGAATCACTGTGGCATGCTTATATTTATGTAGTTTGCTCATCATTGTTGCACCCTGGTTTTAGTGCTCGCCCAGGGCCAGGGCCAGGGCCAGTCCTTCACGTGTATGTTCACCTCCGCATCGCACGCTCGCCTTGGATCCAAGTAGGTGCCAGTCATGTCGTACATGTTGCATTAGGCAACTCCGACTCGTAGGTGACCGCGAATAGCTCCAGTTTTCACGTGATTGTAGCACTATAGCGTATATTATGATTACACCCAATCCTGTCGTATAAGTCGCATTAGGCGACTCCGACTCGTGTGCTACCATAGATTGATGAACATCAGTTCAGTCATACAAGTCGCATTAGGCGACTCCGACTTGTGTGCTATAGATTGTTTGAGCACCTGATTTTACTTATATTATTGTTGAGATTTTGTGATTTTGAATATCCTGCATGTAGTTACGAGATATTGTGCCGTAATGAATTCTTGAGATTTTGCAAGCTATGGTAAGTATTTTTATACTATACGTAGTAAGTATATTTTTGAAACTATACTTGTTTTACGACGAGGGGTTACAATATTTTTATAAAGGTTTTTATAAAACTTTATTTTCAGGCCCACTCACCCTTGTTTTTTTCACTGTTTTAGGTCTTAGTAGCTGAGCTTTCATATCGGCGAGGATTCTTGGCAAATCCTAGGGTAGACGATTACCTTCGATGGTATAATTCTCACCTTATCTTATTGTATTGCACTTATGCTCTGACATCACGTGTGAAATGGGTTCATTCCCGCTCACACGCACTCTTATACTTAGATACTTTTAGGTTTAAATTTATTCACATTTTTCCACATCACTACACTTTATGGCTTCGTCACCTTCTAGGTGTCGGCCAGCACAACTTGATTCAGAGTCATAGTGGACATTCCGGGTCGGGGTGTGTTAGTTTAGTATCAGAGTATAAGTTTAGGCAATATTGCATTCATCACACGCATGATGTAAGCGTTCTCGATTCTTGAGCCTAAATGTTGAATTTTGCCACCTCATCGACTACGAAAACGTGTTATGTTTTCCTAAGTTTTGGGCGGACTAGGCGACTTATTGACATTCGAGAAAATCATTTTGGCGACCGCCCCTAGACTTAAACGAATAACCTCCTTGTCAAGGAAAAATCTAGAGTTGATACAAGTTGATGACCCTGAAGCAAGGCTAATATCTCAATAATTATGTGCCACCAGAGACTTACCGATCAATTCGACTACCATCTAATCATTTCTACCAACCTTTTTGAGTTAGGAAACCAGAAATGGTTTTGATTCCTTGATAGTACCCATTAGCATACAATCCATTTGAATCCCTACGAAGTTTACTTCGCCGAGATTCTAGAAACGTCATTAAGTGACAACCTAGTGCTAAAGTGGTAGCATTCGACGGAAGAAAATATTGGGGACATCCATTTTTGTTCCCTGATAGCACGAATTTTCTCAAACGCACTAGTGAAAATTTTGGATCTTCAAGAGGAAGATCAAATCTCTTTAGATATGTTTCGAAGTAAGTTATTAGAAATTCCTTTTCCGGCCTTAGGACATTTTAACCAATACTGGCTTCTAGAATTTCTTGTGGTGCTGTACTTGTCATTTCGACGAGCATAGGTGCAGGTGTATGAGTTGTTATGCTTACGGTTAGTATAAATCCCCAAAAGCAGTAAGTATTTTCCCTAGAATCAACGAAACCACCTCCTCAGACTAGTTCTTTACCAATCGTCCAAAACCATCCACCCAAGCGGGCTCTAACTTGTAATCAGCCTATAGGGGCGTTACTAATTGACGATAATATCCGATATCCATAAGTTGTCAACCAATATTCAGGCATTATTATTTATCATACCGGACACATGCTAGTATCTGGGAGTAATACCCTTATGCCAGAACATCGGTTCATAGTTTTAGGGTAGCGAACAATATCAAAATATTGTATATGCATTAATTAGTGGCACGACTGATAGACTGATTAACAGTGACTACCTGAGCTGAGGAAGCTAAATCATGGAAACTAAGGAGCAAGTTTTGTATTAGGACAGTAAACTCATAGTTGTTTTTACCTGATCACCTATCTAGGTAAACAGAACCTCTCCGACTAGTCACATTTTTTATCACTTCCACAAGTAGACAGGAGAATCGAAGTATGGGTTAATTTCTCACTGTTAGAGTGAATTAAGTATCGAGAAAGCTATGAAGACCCATTAGCACGTGGCATAGTGAAAGGAAGTAGTATGGTACGTTTCAAAGATGAATACCTTTGGCATCATTTCCCAAAATTTTACTTGGGATACCACCAAATGGTGAAGTGAAGTACATCATTGACCCACTTCCTAGTATTACACCAATTTTCCTTGCTTCATATTGAAAGTTTCCGACGTCATTGAGAAACTTAGTTACAAAGTTTACCAATTATGAATTTACCCAACCAGGGACTAAACACCTTATCTAGGGAACCTCAAATCTATCCGCAAAGGCGAAATACTGAACCTTAGGATCGTACCTAGATTTTAGCAACTCAATCAGGTGACGATTAAGAACCGTTTAAACCCTACTTCGAATTGATGGTCTAGCCAACCAACCTTTGTAACTCGAGTTTCTTCCATAGCCTGACGAAGTCATATTGGTCTTATCGACAACCTTCTCATCTACCTCGGTAGTGAGACCAAATTCTCTAAACACCAATAGCAAAACTTTATATCAAATTCTTCAAACTTGTTTAGAGCAGATACGTTTCTTGGGAGACGTGCTCTCAGTGGATGATATTATTTTCTTTTTCCCAAAAAGGTTGTAGCGGAAGGAAGTTGAAACTCTCACAAAGTGTTGTGAAATTCGAGATATCTTTGGCCTTGTCGATTTTATCGACAGTTTGTTAGCAATCTCTCAGATGTGGTGTTTTTCTTCACATATCAACCGATGAAAGTTAGTTTAGTTGAGATGTTGAATATGAATAAAGTTTATGACAACCGAAGTGTTGTCTCACCTTTTACGCCTTTTGATGACATTGATCATTTTGGAAATCCATGATGATGTGTTCTTTGGATGTTTCGACTGTACAGAGGCAGAATGGTATAGTATCGTTTATATACTCTAATGGTTAGAACGGTTCGAAATGAACCATTTTACACATGACCTAGAGCCAACAAGTATCCTCTTCATTCAAGAACTGGATAACCTCTTTGTGGAGAAATGTGTCCAGGACCTATATCAATCTTAGACTTTTCAAATACATCCATATTTGAAATAGGCTAAATTTCCGACAGCGATAGTGCAAGAACTAAATTATTGTCTACTATTGCACTATCGTGTATCATCCCGGTTGTGAAAAAAAACATTAATTACCCTTAAAATACTTTTAGCCTGTCCTATTCCATTTTATTTGGAATTCACAAGCATTGGTTTGACGTTACTTACAAATCATCAAGAAATCGTTCGAGTTGTTATAATCCCTTTTTGCATTTGAATGGAAATGGGACATCTCACCATAAGCTCATGGTATGAGGTATCATGTTCATGTGGATATTATGATGATGCTTCGGTAATTATCGACCGATTTGACAAATCAACTCACTTTCCGTTGGTCCATAGTGACTACATTTTACACCATTTAGTAAAATTACTCATTCTTGAAATTTTTCAAATTTTCTGGTGTTTCGATCAACATTTACTCTGTTTGTGATTCCGTATCTACCCTCTGTTTGTGCCAGAAAACACTTTCAGTTACCCTTGAATACATATCTACACTATTGAACTTCGTATTGTTCTGAAGCAAATAATCGTTAAGGAAAATCGCTTGGATATCTAATTTTTAGTTTTGACCATTAATGCTTCAATCACCCAACAAATATTGTGATGAACGAATTTTACCATTGGTGATTAAATCTTCTGGAAGCTACCGTTGCAGTTGGTGTCATGCATTCACTCACAGTTATCTTGTATCCTAGATTTGATAGACTTGTTTTGACCCTCAAATTCTTAAATGTTCTTTTAGCCTTTTTGACATATTTTTCACTAAATTCAAGAGAAATTCAATATGAATCTACTTGCTAAGGCATTGTGGACTACATGGTTCGGCTATATGGTGTGCAGGTCGTTACTGTACCTCACAATGATACGTGTTTCACTTCCAAGTTTTGGGAAGTCTTCTCGAAGGCTATGAGTACAAGTTGTTGTCCGATACCACACTTCATCCTCACACTAACGACCAGTCGGAATGAATTATTCGGACTTTTGTGGACATGTTGTATTGATCCATTCTATAGTTTAGCATGATTGTAGCAGATACTTATCTTTGTTAGAGTTACGTGTAGCTGCGGTTACACTTTCGGTTTTAGGTATGGCACCACTTGAGACGTAGTACAGAAATTCTATGCATATTACATAATTGACAGTTGAGTACTGCAAACAGGTATTTGAATGATCGAGTGTGCGATATAGAAATTTCATAATTTTGACTGTGTTGCTCGAGAGGGTAGTGCGTGAGCACGATCGAGGCTTTGTTTAGACGATGTATGTGTATTTCCCAATGGGGGGCATGATAGTAATATTTCACCCTCAGGAATTCTTACTTTCTTATTGAGACAACAGTTAGTTGTCGGTATTGCGGGCTGCAGACTGTAATATCAATAACTTATTCGTTGGGTTCGTTAAACAAGTAAACAAGTAGGTCATTCTAGGTTAGCATTTGTACTTACTTATTTAATTAGTTATTTCTTGTTTGGGCTCGACCCAAAGATACTACATACTTACCTTCGGAGTACATGACTTTACGAGTGCGTAGGTAAAAATTTTCTATGCTCAGTTTTGATTTCAGTACAACTATTTCTACACTATTACATATACGTATTTGGACGTTTTGCTTTTATACATCTATTTTTGACCCTATGTTTTTATATATTTTGGCATTGTATAGAAAGAGAAGTAAAGTTTCAGTTTAGGGGCATGAAAAATGACTCACTGCACTCCGATCGCGACGGAATGGCATTCTCTTTTATGCAACTGCTCTAGCTTGATTTCTTCCTTATATATACTTTATTCCTACCTTTTGAAGTATATATTGTATAGCAAATGATTTCAAATTTTGGGGACGAATTTTTTTTTGAGGTGGGTAAATTGTGACAACCTGTCCGTAATTTTACAATTTTATTTATTTTAAATGAGTGAATTGACAAAAATACCCCTTGAGGTGAACGTGTTGACTTTCGTTGACCTATGTATTGGGAAATGTGTCAAACATTCTTTTAGCGTATCCTCGTAGTGCTCGTCAATACGAACGTGAAGGTGCAAGCGGAATCAAGATTGGAATTGCGATGAAGATTTTACGGAACTACGAATCCGAGAAATACTTTTGTGAAAAATTACTAATTTATATTTTATACATTTGTTTTGAAATCATTATTTTATTATTTTATTATTAGTTGAGAGAATAGTGGGAGCATTGGCTAATCTGAAAGATAAGGATAAGAGAAAGAAGGGAGGGCATTGGCTGCCCAATCAGAGAAAAAGGGGGACGGATTAATCAAGAGAAGAGGGAGGAGAGTCCGACCAATGAGAAGAGAAGAAAGGAGAAAAGAGGAAGGAGAGAATGAGAGGAACCGGTTGGGTTCCCCTTCGACCCGCAACCCAGTTTCGACCCAGAGGGTTTTCCGGTGATTGTCTTCCATTTTTTCAACAAATTATACCCAACCCTTACCTGTATACACAACCATTTCCTAGCGACGGCTTCGAGGACACCCGGCGGCAATTCACCTTTTTCTGCAACCCTTCCCGTCGATCTCCACCATTAAACAACTTCCCTTGAGCTTAGGAACAATTCCCAATCAGTTATTGGAGGGTCGGAGTTGATTTAAGGATGAATCAAGAACACCTATATTCTAGGATTCCGTCGGGTTCGTGGCGATTTGAGGCTTTTCCCGGCCAAATTGGACTTGGCCACAGGTATAAAATCTGCTCTACTCATTAAGATCTTCATTCCTGTAAAATTTGAGAATTTTTAGAAATAGTTAAATTTTTCAATGAGTCGGGGCGACGGCTCGTGGGCCAAGACCCCACCTGACCTTCCTAGGCTAATTTGGATGCCCCAATTCCATTTTTTGACATTCGATTAACAAAACTCCATTGTTTGGTTATATTTCTGTTAAGGGCCACCACTTGAATATTATAGCAATCGACGATCCAACCGTTGGATTGTCACTAAACTTCAATACATTATTGTATGTAATACTTGAGGACCATAGAAACTTATGGATCAAGAATACAAAGTACGGATCTTCCCAAATTGGATTTGTAAGTTCATAAAATAAAACGTTAACCACCACTAAATTTTAGTGATTGGCGAAGATCCGACTGTTGGATCGTTCCAAAACTTTAGGATGTTGTTCTAGAAGCTTAAATAAACTCTTGGGAAGTTACGAATCAGAAATCTGAGGTGCAGATCTTCTGCATTGAGTTACGCAGGGTTATGGACCCTACTGTCGATCTTCCACCGACGGTTGACTTTTGGTCAATGGGTTTCAAATAATTCTATAACGTCCTTGGAGATGTGTTTTATGTAAGTTACATGTTATATCGATAAGAATTTTGAGACGTGATCTGATATTGTTCTAGGTGTCGATCGTTCGTGACGCTTGGATATTCGTGCTAGGAAGTTGTAGTGTGGACTTCAGGTGAATGGGTCCTTTCCTTTTTATAGTGTATATATATAAGATTGATAGTTTCCATTTATGCATTTGAAAAAGAATTTCTTAGGTACGCCTGGATTAGATTAAAGTTTATAAGAATTAGCGAAATGATGAAATTTATGAAATATGCTACATCCTAAGGAATGCACAGGTGTGCTTATAATCTTTGATGCCATAATTATATCTACGGCTATGAATGTTAGTATGTTGATTAGAAATATCGAATCATTGTGGCATGCTTATATTTATGTAGTTTGCTCATCATTGCTGCACCCCGGTGTTAGTGCTCGCCCAAGGCCAGGGCCAGTCTTTCACGTGTATTTTCACCTCCACACCGCACGCTGGCCTTGGATCTAAGTAGGTGCCAGTCCTATTGTACAGGTTGCATTAAGCAACTCCGACTCGTAAGTGACCATGAATAGCACCAGTCTTCACGTGATTGTAGCACTAGAGCGTATATTATGATTACACCCAATCATGTCGAATAGGTCGCATTAAGCGACTCCAACTCGTGTGCTAGCATAGATTCAATTCAGTCGTACAGGTCTCATTAGGTGACTCCGACTTGTGTGCTAGCATAGATTGTTTGAGCATCTGATTTTAATTATATTACTGTTGAGATTTTGTGATTTTGGATATCTTGCCCTTGGTTACGAGATATTGTGTCATAATGAATTCTTGAGATTTTGCAGGCTACGGTAAGTATTTGTATACCATACGTAGTAAGTATATTTTGGAAACTATACTTGTTTTACGATGAAGGGTTACAATATTTTCATAAAGGTTTTTATAAAACTTTATTTTCGGGCCCACTCACCCTTGTTTTTTTTTTCGCCCCTCCAGGTTTTAGTAGCTGAGCTTTCATATCGGCGAGGATTCTTGGCAAATCTTGGTGTAGATGATTACTTTCGATGGTATAATTATCACCCTATCTTATTGTACTGGACTTATGCTCTGACATCACGTGTGACATAGGTTCATTCCCGCTCACAGTGCGCTCTTATACTTAGGCACTTTTAGGTTTAAATTTATTCACATTTTTCCATATCACTACACTTTATGGCTTCGTCACCTTCCAGGTGTCGGCCAACACAGCTCGATTCAGAGTCCTAGTGGACATTCCGGGTCGGGGTGTGTCAAAAAATTTAGCTCGAAATTAGTGAATAATGATTTTAGCCTAATTTGTTTTTGTTTTGGTAACTTTTTTAAAAATAAAATTTATGTGGATTATTCTAATTTATTTTATGAACATTTTAATCTAAAAATATTTAAATTCTGATAAGTAATTAAAAATCATACAGACATAGGTATTTATAAAGTTTTAAGTTAAATTTGATTTAAATATTTATTTCTTTATTTAATTATTGTAGACGTTAGATTTAATTTTGGGCCGTCAATTTTTTTTTTTTTTTACCCTTAGATTTGATCTCATTTGATCATAGCCATTGGATTATAAGTGAAAAACAAAATAAGATTTGAAATATGATAGTGTGGTAGATCCAGAATAATTTAAGACAGACTTAAATCCTAAGGGGAATCTAGCCCAGAGATATATTTTCTCCCCATAGCTTATTTTAGCACAAGGATTGGAGATGGTTTGGGGGGTTTTAAAGCTTATTTTTTTAGCTTTATCCCATGAGTTGGAGATGGTCTTAGGGCTTCAAAAAGGACATTGGCAAAAGAGAGATGCATCAAAGTGATGTTGAGATTATGAATCCCCCGTCAACAAAAAAAAAAGATTTTAAATATGTGTTTTTAAGTAATTGAGCTACTCCCTATATTGTCAATTGGTTTAATATTGGAACCTCAATTTTCTTTATGATATTAGAGCAAGTTGTCCCATGTGCAAAGCCCAACAGCCATATGTGCTCCATTAGGTCTATGGGCTCCATAGTTTGAGACATAGAGAGGATCTCAATTCGGTCGTATTGAGATTATGAACTCCACATCCGGGAAAGAAGAGACCTCCTTGCATGTGCTTATAAGTAGTTAGACTACTCTTCATATTGTCAAATGGTGTGAAACCTCAACTTTCTTCAAGTGCTTTTACAACCTAAGAAACTTTTGTTTTGATTGAGTTTTCTATTTACACACCACAAAACATCTTAAGTTCACCCATTATTTTTTGTATCTTTTGAGATCCAATTTTTACCCATGTTAAAAAATGGTGGTGATATCTGCACACTCCTTTTTACCTTCCACTCATCACTTTCCACTTTCGATCGTCAAATCCGTGATTTGAAGATGATCAAGTAACAAAAATTAACAGGATGTGTGGAAAATAAAAAGGAATGTATGGATAATACTACCCTTAAAAAATTAAGAACCAACACTAAAAAGTTAAGAAACCCACAACCATGTCATCATTTCCAACCATCCCCCTTTCATTTCCTCCCCTCCTCTCACACTTTCCTTTTTGTCTTTAATTCTCTATAAAAAAAATCAATACAAGGTGTTGACGTAGCTAAATCGTAACAGTTTAAATAGGAGGGGAGGGAATGAGAGAAAGATTACAAGGGAAGAGAATTATACTCCCCCTACAAGCAGTGCCGGCTTAGGGAGGGGGGTGAGCAACTTGTGAAATTGCACAGTGACCCCTACTTTTGGCTGATATATAAGTTTGCGAGTTGATACTTTGTTTCTTGTTTGGACTGAGAGATGGAGTGAGAGATAAAGAGATTAAGGAAAGAATATGTGGATTTTTTATTTCACATTTTTAATATCATTTGTTGCTAAAGAGTTGTCTTTGGATAGTGAATAATTATGATATTAATACATGGTAATTTTTTTAATTATTTTTGTTGATGCACAAAACTGGAGGTCTGGGAACAACGTAAATCCGACCGTGAATCTGCAAGTAATGTAAATAACACAAGATGTATCGTGGTTCACCCCAATATTTCGGCTACGTCCACACTAATTATTGTATTTCTTTGAGAGGTGAGGGGAGTGAGGGAGAGAGCTTCTGAGAGTGAGAGAACTCTTCACATGGCCTAAGAAAATGGCCTCCTCTAATTGTGAGGGTGATGAGTCCTTTTATAGAATAAGGGCTCCTCACTTATTACATATTTGCCCATTTCTTTATTACATAATTACATTTAAGTCCCCTGAGTATTTGTACGAGATCTAAATACGGAAGCCCCAAATATGGTATAAACAGTAGTCCCCCAAGTCTTCAGTCAAGAGAGTCTTTTGGCTGGAGACTTGAAATTTAGTCCATGTGTGGGCCGAAGTAACTAGATGTTGTCTTGAACTGATGCTCAATATGAGGCGGTGCTCAATCTGAAATGATGCTCAACTAGAAGTAGCATATGCTGCGAGGCTGCTCGGCTCGTGGCTTATGTTGCCTTGGTTGGCTCGGCTTGTGGTGTTGAAGGTGAGGGAGTCCCTTTTATAGAATAAGGGTTCGCTCCTCAATACATGAATGATGGGTTAGAGTTGATGCTCTCTAATGATGGTAAGGGAGTCCCTTTTATAGAATAAGGGCTCGCTCATTAATACATATGTGATGGGCTAGAGTTGATGTTCTCTAATGATGGTGAGGGAGTCCCTTTTATAGAATAAGGGCTCGCTCCTCAATACATACGTAATGGGTTAGAGTCCCCCAAGTTTTTTTTTCATGAGGCCCAGTTGAGGCCCAATATATGGTACATAATGTAGTTCCCCAAGTCTTCGGTCAATAGAGTCTGTTGGCTGGAGACTTCAAATTGAATTCATGTATGGGCCGAAGTGGCGGTTGTTCAGAGGTGGTATTTGTATACCCTGCACTAAAGCTTTGTAGGTAAAGCTTTGCAAGTGAAGCTTTGAAGCTGGAGCTCTGTAAATGAAGCTTTTGAAGCTAGAGCTTTGTAAATGAAGCTTTTGAAGCTAGAGCTTTGTAAATGAAGCTTTTGAAGCTAGAGCTTTTGTAAATGAAGCTTTTTGAAGCTGGAGCTCTATAAATGAAGCTTTTTAAGCTAGAGCTTTTGTAAATGAAGCTTTTGAAGCTAGAGCTCTGTAAATGAAGTTTTTGAAGCTGATTGACATGAGTGATGCTCATGAATGTTTATGTTGATTGACATGAGTGATGCTCATGGATGTTGTCATGAGTGATGCTCATGAATGTTAACATGAGTGATGCTCATGAATGTTGACATGAATGATGATCATGAATGTTTATGTATGATTGTTATGAGTGATACTCATGAATGTTTATGTATGAATGACATGAGTAATGCTCATGTATAATTTGGAGTACTTGGCATACTTTTGATCTCCTGGTTGGTGGCATGAAGGAGAGTACGGGTTGTACATTTCATCACCTGGTTGGTGGCATGAATGGCTAGTTGCCAAATGATATTAGAGTACGGGTTGTACATTTCATCACCTGGTTTGTGGTAATAGCGGCAAGTTGCCAAATAATTTTGGAGTACTGGGTGTACTTTTGGTCACCTGGTTGGTGATAATAGAGGCAGGTTGCCGAATAATTTTGGAGTACTGGACGTACTTTTGGTTACCTGGTTGGTGATAATAGAGGTAGGTTGCCGAATAATTTTGGAGTACTGGGCGTACTTTTGATCACCAGGTTGGTGGTAATTGCGGCGGAGTGCCGAATAATTTTTTGTAGTGCTGGGCGTACTTTTGATTACCTGGTTGGTGTTATTTTGGGCTTATGAGCCTTCGCTCTCCACACAACATTACAACCCATTTATTTTGGGCTTTTGCCTTTTTTTTTATTTTTTTATTTTTTTTTTTATTTTATTATTACCCTCTGATGGGGTTTATACAGATATCTCCGAAAGATAAGAAAAATAATTTACATCGTTCAAAAATAAATCTGACCCTCTGCTCAATGGGTCACGCCCATAATTCTTTTTTTTTTCTGCACGCCATCACCACCGCAATTATGTCTGCTTTTTTTTTTTTCTTTTGCTTTTCTTTTTTTCAGTGAACATGCATGATGAAAGTTGGTTCAGAAGTTGGTGGTCGACAGTTGGTTTTCAGAAAGTGGGCAGGTTCATGATGAAGAATCTTATCTTGTCCCTTTGCCCATGATGTCCATGACCTAATCACTGCTGGCCTTGATCGACATCCAAAATCAGAACCTGAAAAAGGAAAGCAAATAAACAATTAACTATGCAAATGTCACCTCCCCCTGACTGGCACCCTTGATAAGGCCAGCAATATCTACAAGTTCTATAGATGCTGGAACCGCCCGCTGAGATTTGCTGAGATCAGAAAGTACAGTGAGACGGGGATCTGGAACTGCAACAATTCCTACATTCGGCACTATAGTACAAAAGGAAAGTTGGCAGCTTGAGCCTTTCCACTCTCAATGACGGCGTTGAAGAGAATGGACTTGCCGACGTTGGGGGGGCCAATGATGCCAGCTTTGAGGCTCATGCTAATTTTTTATGAAGACCCAGCAGAGAAGCGTCGCCTTCTGCCGAAACCGGTGGCTATGATCCCCATCAGCTGTTGCTGGTTCCTCTGCTTCAGCGGAACGAGCAGAGATGGAAATAGTTGATTGCATAGTGTTGTTTGAGCAGGTTGTGTCGTCTTCTGTAGGCTCTCTTTCTGCTTTGATCCTTGTTGTTCCTTTGCTTCAACATGGAAGGTTGTGGCCTCTCCTGTGAAGCTGAAGGTTCTGATCTCTCTAAAAATCCTTGCTCTGATCTCTCTGAAAGATGTGGGCAATGGCAAGCGAGAGGGATGGCAGAGGCTGAAGAAAAGGCGATGCTCTCTGATGGCAGAGAGAGTTTTGGTTGTCTCTTGGGTTTTGCAGATCCACGGCGGAGGTGAAAAATTGAGAGAAGACCGACATAGCTTTTCGTGTCGATTCCCACAGAAGGCGCCAAATGTTGATACACAAAACCGGAGAGGACTTTGGTACAACAGAAAGTGTTAAGTTTGTGACTTTCGCTAGATTGCTCCGGTCACTAGTGTGGATAAGTAAGTAAATGGATAGGAACAGGGAAGCAAACACAAGATGTACGTGGTTCACCCAGATTGGCTACGTCCACGGAGTAGAGGAGTTCTCATTAATTGTGAAGGGTTTACACAAGTACATAGGTTCAAGCTCTCCTTTAGTGAGTACTAGTGAATGATTTAGTACAAATGACATTAGGAAGTATTGTGAGAGAATGATCTCTATTTATAGAAGAGAGTTTCTAGTTTCATTCTGACATTGACATGTGTCGTGTTGTGATTGGCTTCTGATGTTGACACGTGTCGCGCTATGATTGGCTTATGATGTCGACACGTGTCGCGCTGTGATTGGCCTCCTGGTTGGAGGGAAACTCTTCTGGGTCCTTGACGGTATAACGTTGACCGGTGCTTAATAGTTTCGGGATTAGTCAAGTATGGT
Organism: Malus fusca; assembly: GCA_035220775.1. Taxonomy (NCBI): domain Eukaryota; kingdom Viridiplantae; phylum Streptophyta; class Magnoliopsida; order Rosales; family Rosaceae; genus Malus; species Malus fusca. Next base: position 31,440,576 of record CM069069.1, read on the forward strand.
ACAAACAATTTTAGTACATTTATTTATGTAATAAAATACGAAATCAAAAGGGGCTGTTTATAATTTATGCACATAGCTCTCAAAATTTCAGAAACAACCATGCCTACAAGTCCCGTTGCTTCTAGCTTTATCCCCGTCGATCTCTCCCTCCTTCCGTGAGCCTTAATTGAAATTAGAATCGGGAGTTATTCAATTTTTTTCCTCTCTTACTACATCCTTGATTTGGTTTATAGTTTTTTGTTGATGCGGTGCGATGGTAAGAATTTTGTCCAGCATCAACTTTTATATTACGAATTGAGTTAAAGTGAGACATCAAACAGCTCCTCAATGGTAATAATGCCCTATTTTTAATGTTTTAGAGAAAGTGAAGAGGCCAGCAGTCGGACTGGTGGACGAATCCGGCATGGTGGCAAGCGAGGAGGATTGCTAGGCGCTAGGGTTTTCAATTTTTTTAGTAGGAGGTAAAATTGGGTTTTGCACACTTTGTAGGATGAACATGTGTGATGGGGTTGTGACCATTGACTAGAAAAACTGCTTTTTGGCCACTCGCATCAAAATGATTTGTTACCCACCAATTAAAGATGGTGTTGGTCCTATTAATCCAAGAGTTTGGAGTGTGCTTAATTTGACCTACACGTGAGGTGTCAATAATATATCACACTCATTCGAATCATATTAATTTAATGTCTTCCTTAATTACCAACTCACTTAAGCGAATAATATGTATGTTTGTGTTTTTTGAAAAGCAGTATCGAACATGGACAAAACAAAGGGTAATGATTAAGAGAAACTATTTAGACTAAATTTTGTAAACCATATAACGTGATTGTTATGATTAGAAATGACGCGATTATTTCAAATTGATTGCAAATGTAGCTTTTAGTCAGTTAAAAGGCCACAAAATCAAATTGCAATTCTTCAATAATTCAGGACTAATTAATAAAACCAGATATACTGAAATGATAATCGGTAGAAAAATGTCCCCTTATATTTCATATGACAGTGCTACATATTTGATATTATGGAAAATAAATTAATAAATGAATCCATACACAATAATAAATTGACAAAGTTAACCAAAAGTCCATAAACACCTCCACTCTGTAGTCCGATTCTCTACATAACCAAAACAGCAGCGAAAATCCCGACGGCCACAGACCCGGCGGCGGAGAACCTATTCAAAACGGCACCGTTCGCAGGAAGGGGAGCCTCGGTGGGAGAGTTGGCGACGGGAGATGTCGAAGGAGAAGTAGTCGGAGACGACGGTGGGGGAGAAGGTGGAGAGTCGGCGACGGGAGATGTCGAAGGAGAAGTCGATGGTGAAGTGCTCGATGGAGAAGGAGCGGCGGCCGTAGGTGGAGTGCTCAAAGGAGAAGGAGCGGCGGCAGTAGGTGGAGTGCTCGACGGAGAAGGGGCGGCAGGAGCTTGTTTGGGAGAAAGCGTGGGAGACTTGGCTGGCGACGATGCAGGGGATTGCGCCCCGGTCGAGGCCAGCAACAAAGCAGCCATAAGCACGAAAACGACGCCGCTGAATCGAGCCATTTGTAGAGAGAAAAAGAGAGAAACTCAAACAGAGATTGAGAGAGAGAGAGAGAGAGAGAGAGGAGTTTAGTGAGGGTTTGGGAGGCGAATTGCAGATGGGTTTTAGGAGAGCAGATCGGGGTTTATATAGAGGGAGGGGGAGGAGACGCGTGGCGTGTAGCATACCGTTGGACGGTGGCGATTTTCTCGCTGTGATGATTCAAGGTCGGTTGGGGTAAAAAGAGAACGTGTTACCAACTCAGAGCCGAAACACGCTTTGTTTATTGGACTGGGCTGGTTCTTTTATGGCCGTTGGATGTATGCTTTACAGCCTATAACGGTTAACTATCCGACGGTGCAGATGGTAGGTTATCTGGCAGATTCGCTTCTTTCTTTTGTTTTTATTTTAGTTGGACTTTTCTTTTTCTTTTGGAAATCTTTCTTTCTTTCTTTTATTTTCTGGCAGTACAGATTGTTATCTTAAAGCAAACGGATCCTTTCTTTCAATCTTAGGTGCCAGATTGGAAAATTTGAAGCTAAGGTAGGGCATGTCAGCTAGGTTTTTTATCGAGGTCCTTTTATGCACATTATCTTTCACTTTTGTATGTTTTATTCTCAATTAATGAATATCATACTTTTTTTTATTTTTTATAAAAATAAAAAATAAATCAATCGAACAGTTTAACCATTTTTTTAACTAACAATAGAGTTAGCAGGTTAAATTGTTCATTTTTAGAAAGAGAGAATTGGTGGGGGTCGAACTTGCACTAAAGTGATAATCGTGATTGTTTTCCGTCATTGTGATAAAATGCCATCAGCACGATTAAACTATTTTTTACTTGTTTGATTTTTATAATATTAAAATAGACAGATTTTGATAATTAAGTAGACATATCATTTTTAGGGCAAGCATGAAATTTAGTCCAAGTGAGATTTTGAAAAGAAGGAAAGAAAGTAGAAAGTGTCTTGTGGAATTGACTGATTCTCTTGTAAGACGGGGTATGGAGTCCTTGAGTCAGTCCACTTTTAACCCTTCAAAGAGGGCATAGAAGCCTAGATAGGTTATAGCCCGTTCAACTTCCATTCAATTGTTAGGTTTTGACTCGATGTATTTGTCTTGCTATGGAAAATAATGCCTTACCATACACTACATATATGATCCAGCTTCCGGCAATTGCAATGGCTTCTTTATTTTTTTTTATATTAAAAAAATGAGTTCTTAGATACAACAAGGACAAATCTTATATATATATTCAAGACTTACTTGGATCATAACACAGATATCTATTTAGTAAAATATGATAGAAACCACAAAAAGGTAGATTGATACAATAAAAATCTCTGTTTGGAAAATTTGAAGCTAAAGTAGGGCATGTTAGCTAGGATTAGAATTATTTTGTACATGAAGAAATAGACCGAATGGTTAAATCATTGTTTTTAACGAACAATAGCTTTAAATTTAACTTGCTAATTGTTAGGAGGGAATAGGATTGGTGGAAATCGAACCTGCACTAAAGTGCACAAGCATGATTACTTTTCGTCACTACGATAAAGTGTCATCAGCACAATGAAACCATTTTCTTCTTGGTTGATTTTTATAATGTTAAAATAGACGACTTTGATAATTAAGTAGACATATCATTTTTAGGGCAAGCATGAAACTTTGTCCAAGTGAGATTTTGTTAAGAAGGAAAGAAAGAAGAAAGTGTCAAGTGGAATTGAATGATTCTGTAGTAAGAAAGGGAATGGAGTGCTTGAGTCAATCCACTTTTAACCCTTCAAAGAGGGCATAGAACAATAGATAGGTTATAGCCCGTTCAACTTCCATTAGGTTCTGACTCATATATTTGTCTTGCTGTCATAAGAATGCCTTACCGGACACTACACATATGATCCAGCTCCCGGCCGAGGTATCCGTTTTATGATAACTTTCAACAGTTTCTGCTCCATTTTTGTACCTTTAGTTGGCCTTAATATTTTCGGCAATTGCAATGGCTTCTTTATCTCCTTATGTTTAAAAAAAAATTAAAATTAAAAAAACAAGAGGTTTCATATACAACAAGGACAAGTCATATATATATATATTATATATATATTCATGACTTGCTTGGATCATAACACAAATATCTATTTAGTATAATATCGCATGGAATCACACAAGGGTAAATTGATACTATAGAAATCTCTAGTAAAATGTCTACCCGTAATCTAGCAGATAAAGTACATTACATAGTTCATTTTAGGGATTGGCCCCTGCTTCTGTGGTTTCACCCTTTTGGGTGTAATAGCTTCAAAGTTTGATAGTTTACGTTAAAGACAGATCCGCTTCTTTTTTTGTGCATGAATTTGGTGTATACAACAACACCCATATAACATTTATATGCATACTGAGGAACTAAACTCATTATGTTTCTAACTAGGTATATAAATTTCTTGCTTAAAAATGAAATTTGTTCATGTCTCCAACGATTTCATGTATGCCAATTATATTGTTGTATGAAAATTTTAGCTGAGGATGGGAAACAATATTAGGAACATCTTTCAAACTTTAAAAGAAAAAGTTGCTACGTCTCATGTTGCTTTACTGACAAATTTGATTGGATTCAGGAATTGATGCTGATACTTTTGTTGTAATGTCAATTATGTCGAAACATAAGGTACTCTACTTTCGAGTTGGTTGTATTCAAAAACGCTTTTTATCGTTTAAAAGCGTTTTCAGCTATCTCAAAAGCATTGGTGTCCATATTCTAATAACAGAGGTTCTTGGATGAATGCAGGGCTAATTTGGTGAGACCACATATTGAAATAATAATCGAAAAATAATGTCTCTTTATATTCTCATATAATCGTGCTACAAATTTAAATTAATAAAAGAATTTAATACAATAATAAGTGGAAATTCAAAAGTCCATAAACACCCCCACTCTACATAACCAATACAGCAGCGAAGATCCCAGCCGCTACAGACGCGGAGGCGGAGAACCTGTTCAAAACAGCACCGTTAGCAGGAGCGGGAGCCTCGGAGGGAGGTCCAGAAACTGAAGATGGAGAAGTAGTCGGAGACGACGGTAGGGGAGAAGGTGGAGAGTCGGCGACGGGAGATGTCGAAGGAGAAGCGGATGGTGAAGTGCTCGATGGAGAAGGAGCGGCGGTAGTAGGTGGAGTGCTCGACGGAGAAGGGGCGGCGGGAGATTTTTTGGGGGAAAGTGCGGGAGACTTGGCTGGCGACGATGCAGGGGATTGCGCCAAGGTCGAGGCCAGCAAGAGAGAAACCATTAGCACCAAAACGACGCCGCTGAATCGAGCCATTTGTAGAGAGAGAAAGAGAGAGCTCAAACAAAGATTTTAAGAGAGAGGAAGAGAGGAATTAAGTAAGGGATTGAGGGGCGACTGAATGAATGATGGGTTTAAGGAGAATGGTGGGGGGTTTATATAGGGGGAGGCGGAGGACACGTGGCTTTAAAGTACCGTTGGACGGTGAGATTTTCTGGCTGTGAAAGTTGATTGGTGGGGTTGGGAAACGTGTTACAAACTCAGAGACGAAACGCGGTTTGTTTTATCGGGCTGGAATTTTGACCGTTGGATGGGTACTTTAGGTTATAACGGGTAGTATTCCTACGGTGGAGATTGTAGGTTATCTGGCAGGTTCGCTTTGTTCTTTTCTGGCGATACACATTGTAATTTCAATTTTAAAAGCAAACGCGGCGCCTCTTCCAATTTAAGGGGTGACTTTTAAATTCATGTGAATTTAATATATGCTTTTATGGAGCCAATAAAAATTACTTTGTATTGAATAATTTTTTTTATAATTTCTAAAACTCTTGTAGTATTCAATTATTGTCACAGCCCGTAGGGCTGGGTTCGGTTCTTATCGGTTCGGTTTTTTGCCAAAACCGAAACCAAACCGAAATTTCGGTTCGGTTCGGTTCGGCCCAAATTTTTTTCGGTTTTTTTCGGTTCGGTTTTTTTTTCGGTTCGGTTTTTTCGGTTCGGTTTCGGTTTTTTTCGGTTTTTTTTTTTTTTTTTCCCTCCAAAAAATGCAAAACAACCACAACCAAAAAATGCAGAATCAGGACAATGGTCACCAATACAACCCAAGAGAATCCGTAAATCTGGATCAAAACCAAAAGAGAGAACTGTCAAAATAAAACTAACAATCAAAAGAATATGTCCAATACAAAATCACAAAAAGGCGAACTAAACATCAGAAGCTAAAGCTGTATGCACACGTTCAACTATGCACTGTAGTATCAGTTGGAACTAGCAGAGTCGTAATCATCTTTCTCAAGGACAAATCAAAATGAAACCGCAACAAAATTCTATACTAATCTCGTTATTACAAAATCACAAAAAAAATTCTATATGAAATTACAACATACTCAAATTCACATCAAGTAGCTTCTGTGCCAGATAACAACACCCATCTCCAGAGCACGCCCAACCTACCAAACAGAATTCTCCTAACTTCTCCCAACCTACCAAACAGAACCAAATGCACTGTGACAACTTTTGAGAGTGCAGAACCAGAACAAGCAAGCATCACAGTGCATAACCAAAATTTATCACAAATTAATCCAAAATTTATCACAAACTAACCTTGCAAAGGAGGGAATTTGTTGGTCGAGACTCGAAACGGCGAGAGGAAGCCGTGGGTCGTGTGCGGGTCACAAGTCACGGATCAGGGGGGGTGAGATACCGAGAGTGAGACGGCGTCGCATCGGCGAGAGATGTGTGAGACAGGTCGCAGGTCACTGGGAAGGAAGAAGACGAAGCGGAAGAGCGGCGGAGCTGGGAGGAGATGGTCCAGAGTGAGAGTACAGAGGAGAGGGAGGCGTCGGTAAGGGAAAGGATATGTTTAGGGTTTCAGTCTTTCAGACTGAAGTGAAGAAAGAGTGAACTGAAGTACTATGAACGACGTCGTTTTGCTTATTAATCGGTTCGGTCCGGTTCGGTCCGGTTTTCGAACCCCAGAAACTGAACCGAACTGAACCACATTCGGTTCGGTCCGGTTTTACACTTTCGGTTCGGTTTTTTTTTCGGTTCGGTTTTTTTCGGTCTCGGTTCGGGTTTCGGTTCGGTTTTTTTCGGTTTTCGGTTTTTTGAACCCACCCCTAACAGCCCGTCCCGAAATATTTTATCGATGACGTGAAGTTACTAAATTACCCTTGAACGTTTTGAGTTATGTGATGGTGTGGTTTAAGTTTAAGTTTTATTTGGATTAATTCTACATTTTCCTAAGTTTTGGGACACTTAGGACTTAGAAGATATTTTCTTTGGTTTTGGGTTGGTGACCCACGTGGACCACACACACGCACACTCTCTCTCTCTCCCGTGGACTTCTCTTTCTCACTCTCTCGGATTTCCTGCAACTTCCGTACAAACTGTACGGACAGCCTTCGAACTCATTTCAGGCACGGATCGAAGGTTTAAAGGTAAGATTCTTACTCATTGTAACCTCTTGAGTTCATTGGTACCTTTATTTGGACGTGAATGCTTCGAAAAACCCTAGAACCCGTAACCCAGAAATTTAGCAATGTTCATGTGGACGTAAATATGATTGTTTCAGGGAATTTCAAGCTCGTAGGGAGCTTAAGGAGGTCCTTACGAAGCTCGGAGTACTTCGTTTAAAGAAATTGGACGTCGGAATCGTGAGAACGAAGAGTTTCAAATTTGGCCGAAATTATCTAGGCTTTTTCCGGCGAATTTCCGACGAATTATTGCCGTCACCCCCCCACCAATGACCACTACTAACACCGCCATCATCATGATCGCCACCTTTACTCCCGTCTTACCTTGCCCATCACCACCACCCAAACCCTCACTCCACCACCCAAACACCACATTTTAAATTCATTTTAAAGTCTACATATGTCTATCGTTTTTGTTTTTTTTTGTTTTTTCTTTTGTCAAATTCTATCTGAAACTCCATAAAATTTGTAGAAATCTATCATTAAAAAGTTAGTAAATTTCATGGAATTTTTATTAGTCAATAGAAAATTAAAAAATATACAAAAGTCACATTAAAAAAAAAAAAAAAAAAAAACTTGCAAAATCTATATAAATACAATACACACCCGCAGTGCAGAATTGAAAAATTGGAAGATAGCGCATTTGTCGTCTACAGATATTACTTTTAATTTATATATTAAGAAATAAATTTGATTCTTTTAGTTATAGGATTTAGTTGGATCCATTCATCAATGAATTTGATTTAATTGGATTCATTCACATATTTTTGTACTGCATTTAATAACGTATTATGTGATGCACTCAATCGACATTTGAAACAAAATTATTTATTAATGTGATGATAACACGTCAATTGTTATATCATGTGATATAAAAATGTTAGTGCCGGAGCAGGGAATCAAGGTCCAGTAGCCCGGCCCTCATGGGCAGGTTTGGGCCTAAGGATTGAAGGTTTGGCCCAACAAAGAAATTTAAACGAATAAATGTGTTGGGCTTAAGCCGAGCCAGTCGAAATGTAAATGAGTGCATCAGTGGAACAAAATGCAATTAGGGGCGAAAATTGCATTTTTTTTTATACATGTATTTTTTGTATTCCGGTCTAAATCTTCAGAAAATTGCAACTGGGCGATGACTTGATGAACACGAAATCTGTTGCAATCGATCGGAGTTCCTACGAGAGTACCACGACGCGTCGGATGCTTAGCTCGGATCGGTGAAAGCTACTTTCCAACAGCTAAGCGTATTTGTAAGCTGTTCCAATCAAGGATTGGGATTTTATACTAACAAGAACGATGTTTAGCAGAAACTACAAGCCCTGTAATAAACACATTAATCTCTTTTCCCCTTTCCTTTCAGTTGAAGCAAAGTTCGTACTCCAACCGCAGAATAAAGATGTACATCGATCTAGAGTTCTCAAATGCAGTATGCTGGTACGCTTGCTGGTCGATAGACGAAAGTTCTAACGGTGTGAGAATAGCCAGATGGGTGATTATAAGTGAACTTAACGCCTGAGCTACCACCCCCAAGATGGCTGCAGTGCTCATGGAAGCTACTGATAGGTCGTGCCAGGCATGCATCCCACCTGTCACTCTCGGGCATTGTCTCCGCCACTGTATATACCCCCTTATCATTCGTGAATGCCTGGTAATTTAGAACTTCACCTGATTTCGTAATGCATAGTACAGCTACCTCAGCACCTGCACCACGATGAATCAAAGCTCAAAACCATTAATTTCTCCCTTCTGCATTGTAAATGGTTTAGGGTGCATTGTAAATGCACCCTAGATAGCGGTTAAAAGCTTAAACACCCACTATACCATTTTAACTTTCATTACCAGCTTCAAATGATCAAAGTCACCAGAAGATCGCATGGATGTGGACTAATCATAGTATCATGTATCAAAAACTAATAGACGTAATCACCAATGAAGAGGTTTTAGAAAAGCACATTGGGACGAATAAACTACATTTTGTTTTCATGGTTTATATATTATAAGTTGCTAAAATCCTAAACTGTATCAGAGTCATGAAAAACAAATACCAACTTGTATATTGTGTTAGTGAGGATGTCCTAATGCTTTAAAGGGTCCAACTTCATCCAACTAGATCAACCTCCAGATCAAGTGTAAAATGTATGCATGAACACGATGAAATCGTAGTTATGGAAACGAGACACAATTTTGTTTTCCTAGTTAGCAAATGTGAAATGCAATTTTTTATTTCTAGGCATTTTTATGCATTTAATGTACATGATCACCGCTTCTTGATTATCACACGGTATTCTTGATGAAGTACAAACACATAGAAATCAAATTGTTCAAGTATAAGAATGGTACAGGAGTGATTTTGGAATGATATAAGACCTACTTTTCATTCTTTGTATGTTAGTAAACGCATGATATGTCAGGAATGAGAATGATAGCATCCCTTTCATTCCCATTACTAAAAACCAAACATGCCATTAGGCGACAAATTCAAATTGGAATATGAGAAGACTTTGTGCTGTACAATGACATAAAATCATTGCTCTAGCTGTGTGACCTTTAACATAAGAGGTCAATACCCGGGTTTGTCAATACAAAACCTATAAGTTAACTTCTAAAGATTTGCTTTTGTTCCAAGGACTAGGCGAAAACCAGAAATTCTAAAACATCTTCATATCTGTGAAGCGAAAAGTATTCCAAACCCGTTAATCATATCGCTCAAACTAAACCATTACAAACAAAAACCAATGCAGAACAATACAATTACACAAACTCAGAGTCGGCAACATAATATAACCAGAGATATTTTCAATTTTTCTCAGTCTCAGAAAAATCATGTCAATACAATCTAATTACGCTCTTAAACAAGCTCGCAAACCACATCCGAGAAACATCAATGGAAAAAATGAACAATGTTTATGATCATCTCCAACCCATAAAAATTACAGCCCAGTTACTCTAACAGATGAACGAGAAATGATCAAAAACTAAAAATTAACAAGCCAAAGATAAAAACCCAGCTCAGAATTTTCACAACTAACAAATAAATAAATGGGTATTGGGTGGGTTGAGCAAGGAGAGACAGAAGATGACCTTCTAGAACATGATCTTCGGGTCAGACGGCGGAGTCGCCACAGACATCGCAAACAACTCTGCCGTGGATTTCACCGGTCCAGGCTCCGACGCCGAAAATCAAGACCGTGAAGATAATAAACCCCACCGCCACCGTCAGCTCCTTCTTCGTCTGCGCTTCCATGGCTCTGCTATCTCTGCTCTGTCGGGTTCTAATTCTAAACGCCCACAGCTCACTGTTTCTTCGAAATATTAATACGCAAAGCAAAGGTGTGAGTCTACTCTTCGGCTCTGTCCCACTGGGCCCTACTACTCTATGGTTACGGAACCTACTGTTCCTTTTGCTTTGTTTAGCCTTTAGTGTCGGTAGCGTGCCAAAGTATACATAAGAGCAACTCCAGCGGATGCTGGTTGCTCGGGCGACAGGGGAGGAGAAAGGGCCTGAGGGCCGGTGGGAGCAGCTCCAGCGGGGAAGGGCCCGAGTGAGGGTGGGAGGCCGAGCGAAGGGGGGGTGGGAAGTCGACGGGCCTGTGGCCCGAGGGCTTTGTAATTGTTTATATTTTTTTTGTGTCAGAGAGAGAGAGAGGTTTTTTATTATTTAAACAAACAAAAAAAACTATTATTTTAATTGCTTATTGCCAGGGGGGAGAGTTACAAGGGTGGAGATGTAAATGGCAATTACTGTTCATTAATGGTAGTTACTATTCATTTAAGGCAGTTACTGTTTAATAGGGTGAATTGAATAGTAGATTGCCAGGGGGAATGGCTCTATGGGTGGAATTGCTCTAAGAGCAAGTCCACCCTTGGTGGTTGCTCGGGGGACAGGTGAAGGGAAAGGGCCCGAGGGCCGGTGGATAGGCCTCCACCCTTGGACGGCCCGAGTGAAGGTGGGAGCCCGAGGGCCAGGCCCGTGAAGAATTGACAGGCCTGCAGCCCAAGTTGTGTTTGCTTTTTTAATTTTTTTTGTGTCAGGCGCGTGCCCCTCACTCGCGAGTGGGGGCGCGTCAGCCGACAAGTTCACAGGGCACATGGCCCGCGCGCCAGGAAATGCAGGTGACCGTTGGGAAGCCACATGGCTTCCCACGATCCGTTCGATCCCAACGACTCTTTAATACAAGCCGTCCGATTTCCAACGGTAATAAAAAAAAGCTGATTTAATATCAACCGTTCGATCTGAGATCAACGGTTGATGTTAATCTACTTTATAAATTAAAAAAAATAGTTTTAAAATTAAGAAAAATTACCGTTGTGACACGTGGCACAATCTGGAGTGTTGGAATTCAAATTTTTTTTAAATCCAACGGCAGAGATTAATTATTTGAATAAAAAAATTTAAAAATTGTAAAAAATCAGAAAAAATATCTGAAATTTTTTTTTAAAAAATGTTTCTACTTTTCTATAAATACATTCTCATTATCATCTACCTTACACCACAATTTCATATTTTCTCAACTACTTTCAATCAAATTCCTATCTTTCTCTCAAAGTTTCAATCCAATTTTTTTCAACAAAATGACTACTGCTGCAGGTACGAATTGGTCGCTTCTTGAAGATGTTGCGTTGTGTACTAGCTAGGTTGAAGTTACTCATAGTTCGCTTACGGGTAATGAGATGCAGTTGAGAGAAATGTGGAGTCTTATTCATACCAAGAAAATGGGTGGGAGTAGAACCAAAGAATCGATGTCTAGTTGTTGGAAATTACTGAGCCAATCGTTTACTATTTAGAGAGACGCATTGGCACAAGCTAGTAGTAATCTTCGAAGTGGGAAAAATTACACGGATCAGGTAACAATATATTATTTATTTGTTTGTACTATACCCAAATTTACATTGTAATTATTTGTTTGTATTATTTATTTGTTACCTACTTTAATTATAAATATTTGTTTGTATTATTTATTTGTTACCTACTTTAATATAATTATTTGTTTGTATTATTTATTTGTTACGTACTTTAATTATAATTATTTGTTTGTATTATTTATTTGTTACCTACTTTGATTATAATTATTTCTTCTTCCCCATTGTGTAGCTAATTCAAGCACAAGCTTGGTACGGTGCCAAAACCAAAACCAAAAATAAATCGTTCAACCGGTGGGAATGTTTGAATATTGTCAAAAATTGTCCTAAATTCAGAGTTGTGTATGTCGGTCCAGAAGTTGTCATGAACAGCACCCTGCTATACTCTACACCTGATAATGGCTCGCAAGAAGAAGATACAGAATAAGTGCCCGAAACGCCCATCCCTGAACAAGCGTCGGGTTCGACCCGTTATCCAATTAGGCCTGAAGGTAAGAAGGCTTCAAAGAGAAAAGGAAGTGCTTCCAAGCATGATTATGCAAAGTACATGGAAGAACTTACTCGCCATAGTGAATTGACTTTGGAGCGGGAAATGGCGAAATTTGAGGCTGATAAGGCTAGAGAGGAGGCAAAAGTTGCAGCTGTTGAGAGAGAATTTGAAGCTAATCAAAGAGAAAAAGAGCTACTTAGGCAAGAAAGGGAACTGGTTAGAGAAGAAAGAATGGCTCAACGAGATCGTGAGATTATGAACACGCCTTTAGAAGGGAAGTCTCCAAATTCTAAATATTTTTGCAAGTCGGAGAAAGAGGATGTGGTGCATAGGAGGCGTGCAAGAGAAGCGAGAGCAAGAGGAGATGGTCCTAACACGACAAGAGAAGATCATCCTAGCACCACAAATTGGTTAAGTGATGATGATTATAGTACTTTTTGTAATCGGAGCCTATAGTTTTCCAATCACCTTGGGTTGTAATTTATTATTTATTGAATTGAGTATTTTATGTTGTTTCGAATTTATTGAATTTAGTACTTTATTTAAAGTGAGAGTAAATTTATTTAATATGGTAATATATTTATACTATAAGAGAATCTTTATTCAAATGACATAAACACACCAAATAATAAAAACCTCACTAAATGAACTAAAATAAAACACACCAAATAAAATTACATAAACATACCAAATAATAAAAAACACACTAAATGAACTTAATTATCTTCAGCTTGTTTCAATGCCCACTGGTGCTCTATCAAGTCATTTTGCCGTGCATTGTGCATGTCTGGCCTTTGAAATGCAGTATATCGTTGAATGATCATTTCATTGTAACGTCCATCCCTTTCTAATGGCTCATGTTGCATGGGCTCATCGGTGGCGTAATGAGCACAATATATACGTGTTCTTGAATTGTTCATAGTGTCTGGCTCACATTCATCAACGGCTTCATAATCGTATTCATCTTCCACAATCATGTTGTGAAGAATGATGCACGTCATCATGATGGATCGAAGCAACTCTACATCAAACAATCTGGCAGCACCCTTGACGATCGCCCAGCGAGCTTGGAGGATACCAGCGAGCTTGGAGGATACCGAAACAACGCTCCACATCTTTCCGGCACCCATCTTGACATCTTGCAAAGTGTTTTTCCTTTGCACTTCACGGACGTGGCACTGTTTTGACAAATGTTGACCACCTTGGGTAAATGTCGTCAGCTAGGTAGTATGACCCGTCGTATATACGTCTGTTGACCTCATACATGACTTTTGGTGCCTTTCCTTGCAGGACATCGTTGAACACTGGGGATTGGGCAAGGACGACCCCGAAAAATGCATGCCAAATCCATGTATCAAAAGATGCCACCGCCTCCAAAATGATACTTTTTGCTCATTTTCTGTCTCCATAAGCGTCTTGCCATGCACTTGGACAGTTTTTCCACGTCCAATGCATACAATCAATGCTCCCAATCATCCCAGGAAAACCTCACATCTCGGCCTTCTTCAAAAGCCTTTCCAAGTCCATGTGAGTAGGTTTCTGGAGGTACTCTACGGTGTAGATAGATTCGATTGCTCTGCAAAACCTCATCAGGGACTCAAGAATGGTTGATTTCCCCATCATCGCTATCTCATCCACTTGGTCTGCAGATGCTCCATACACAAGTATCCGCAGCGCATCAGTAATTTTTTGCTTGGGAATGAGACCCATAACACCACAAGCATCTTTTTTTTGCACAAAGTAAGAATCATAGTTGCAAACAGCAATCATGATTTTGTTGAACAAATGTCATTCCATTCTAAAACGACGTCTGAAGTACGTATCAGGAAATGCACTATTATGGACAAAATAATCGTCCAACAGCTCATCACCTCGTTGTTGCCTGCTTCTATCAAGGTTTCTGGAACAGGTGGGCCTGCATATCTGAGCCACAGCTTGGATGACTAGACGGGAATGTGAGTCTCTGGCCATTCTTGCTTCGTCATCTCTCCTTCTCCGCTCCTCATCCTCTTCCTTCTCATTTTGGGCTATATGGAGATTGAACATTCCTTCAGATTGGTTAAACAATTTTTCCTCTTCTTGATCGATTTCCCATATCATGCTTGAATAAGAAGACATTGTAAGTAGAAATTATGAATAATGATACAGATTTTGATTTGGTGAAGAAGGAAGCATAAACTATGAATAATGATAGAGATATTGAGAAAATTGGTGTGAGATTTAAAAGGATGGATGATGGATTATATGGAGGATTCTGAAATGATTCGGTTATAGATAGTGCCACGTGGCATGCTGTCATTCGTTAAAAATCTAATCGAAATCTATCCTAAAAGATTCTGAAAATATAATGACACGTGGCACGACGACATTGGATAAAAATCTTATCGAAATCCATCACCAATAATTATCTTTTCAGATAATGACACGTGGCGCAACGAGAACGATTTAAAATCTGATCGAAATCTATCCTCAAAGATTCTGAAAATATAACGACACGTGGCACGATGACATTGGATAAAAATCTTATCGAAATCTATGACCAATAATAGTCGTTTTGGGTAAATGACACGTGGCGCAACGAGAACGATTTAAAATATCTTATCCGAAATTACAAATAAATTTATATAGTATTATTTTGTAAAAAAAAATAATTAATAAATATTTTATTGCCTATTGCCAGGGCTATTCAAGTGCAATGGTGGAAATGCAAAGGGCAGTTACTGTTCATTATGGCAGTTACTGTTCACATGGTGGATTGAATAGTGGATTGCCTGGGGGGAAGGTTCGAAGGGTGGAGTTGCTCTAAAAGGGGACACAAATCCTTTCCAGATCTATCCATCTGAAGCTCAAAGATAAAATAATTCTGGTTTTAAAATTTGATCATATGGTTAAAGATTGAAAACCTTTTAAAGTTGTAATAATTTTTTATCGTAATATCAAATTGTAAAGGTCAAGATTATTTGATTATTGGGCTCAAATGTAGCTCTGGAGAGGATTTGCTCCCACATAAAAGATATCAAGATGATTTTTTTACCACTATCATTACTCATTATATCAATTATTATTCATTTTTTGTACCCCCTTTGTTTAGCGTTTAGTCTTATTGGGTGTTGGGTCTCATATATGTTTCAGGAGGTGACCTATAATTTTCAGCAAGAAGAGAGAGTTCACAAGTCAAAGTGAAACAAATTTAAGTTTTAGGAAGTAAAATGATGACTTTTGAGTTACAAGGGGTAAAATAAGATCAAAATATAGTTTTAGTGACACACCTCGACCCAAAACAGGGTATGATGGCCATCATGTGAGGGTGACGTAACCATGTGCACAGTGCAAAAGCAATAATGATAATAGAGAATACGAATAAATGAAAACCAACTTATAAGAGTACTAGTTAAGACAAGTGCTATAATATGTGTGAATACACAATCAGAGCATGAGTAGCCTAGTTCAGTCCAGCAAACAAGTACTAATTAAACGACACACAAACATGTCCTACGTTTGTGATGCTCTGTCAGAACCTCCAATTAATCCTCGTGTACGACCAACAAACAAGCTTATCTAAAACCTAGAGAGGTGCAAAACAGAAAGTGTGAGTCGGCAAAAATAAAGCTTTTCAAAACCATTTCATTTATCAAAAGCTCTAACCCCTCGGCGTAAAACATGTATAATTTTTCCAGAAATGGAATATAAACATATATATATATATATCAAATCATGCTTCACAAATCCATATTCATAAATATGCCATGCCAAAAATATAAAACAGAATAAGTAACTCAGGTGAAAATAAATTCATGGAAAATAACATTTTAGCCAGAACCCCTGCAGAGGTCTGAACGACTGAATTCATAGCTCATTAGTCAATCTAGTCGGAGTCACCGCTAGTGACCTATACGGCACTACACCTGCACACGAGTCAGAACCACTGTAATGGTCTGTACGACAAGACTGAGTGAATATAGTTATGCTCAATGCTACGCTCTCATGATAGTTGTGCGATAAATCGCTAGTCACCTACAAGTCGGAACCACCTATAATGGTCTGTACGACAAGACTGTGCACCTAAATTGGATCCAATGTGAGCATATGGTGCGGGAGGTGACATCATAAACAGGCATGTATCATATCTCTGGCTAAATCACAATCACCCGGGGTGCAGGTTTATGAGCTCTCAATCACGTCTCTCATCATCAATATCTTATATAACAAAACATAACTCACCTGGTACTTACCTGAGCATCCACAGCACCAATTCACATTTATGCATACAATTCTAACTCATGGTTTAAGCATAATTCAATAGGCATCGCATTTTCAAAGCATACTTTCATTTAAACACATTTTCTGGGAAAATATCAAGTATATAAATATATACTGAAAACCAAAAGTCCACTCACTGGTATGTCGAAGGGTCGTAGCCCCCGAGTCACCCTTGATTGAGTTCGTCCTCGGGATAGGTCTCACATATATGCGAAATAACTAAATAAACGTTATTTAAAGCACATAGACAAAACTAGTTAATAACTTCTCATACAGTGCTCAAATGGGATGTTTGAATATACCAACATGATCTACACAACTTCACGAACATCCCCATATTTTTAGAAAAAATTTCCGACATCCCACACGCCGGCCAAGGCACGGCCAGACACGCCCCCACGAGCGGCCAACCCTGACGGAATCCTTAACCGCCGTTAGGGAATATTCCGCTAAAAATTAGAATATTCCGTTAAAACTAACCTGATGTTGTTAGCTTCCGTTAGGAATATTCCGTCAACTCTGACAGAATATTCTTCTTTCTTCTTCGGTGAACCTCGCTAGTCGCTGTCGTCGCCGGAAAACTGGAAAATGTTTAAACCTTCATTTCTCTTTCATTTCTCAACCAAATTTCATGAAATCTTAACCAAAATGAAGCTTGGGACTAGAAGAATACAATCTTACCAATTTCAAGCCCCAAAAATCACAAGATCTCGCCGGAAAAAGCACGATAATTCCGACCAAATTTCAAACTTGACTTCCCAGCGTCCAAAACACCTCGTTTTTCTTCTCCGAGCTTCGTGAAGACGTTCTAAAGCTTCCTAGAGGCTTTAAATCTTCAGAAAACTTCACACTTACATGTGCATGAACAGTACCTCGAATTTGGGTTCTCGGGAAAACAAGGGTTTCACGTCTAAAGAAATGTATGGTTGTGATCCTTAGCTTGCCAAGAACTCAAAGACACTAACTTTAGCCTCACTCCTTGAGTGATCAAGGGGTTTTGAAATTGGTCCGTACATTGTACGGAAAATGGAAAGAAACCCGAGAGGAAGGAGAGAGAGAGAGTGTGTCAACAGGAGAGAGAGAGAAAGGGTATGGTGTTTGTGTGTGTGTGGTCCTAGTTGGTCACAAACCAAACAAAACTAAGTCCTTTTAGTTCCCTTAGTTCTAAAAACTTAGGAAAATAATGGATGGATCCAAAAACCTAAGTGCACAATACACACAACACAATTTAACGTTCAAGGGTATTTTAGTAACTTCCATGTTCGAGACCAATAATATTACAAAATTCCGGGACGGGCTGTCACATTTGGAGAGCGTAACTAAAAATAAGCATGGAATGTATAATAGTTCTACAATATTTATAGTCATTGAATGCTACACATTAATGAAGCTACATCTCAATTTCGTACTCAAAAAAAAATAATTTCACATGTTTTATTTTTTTTATTTTTTATTTTTAAGATGGAGGGGTAGACTTACCCTCACAATGAACTAGCAATAATGTGGTTCCAATTCGCAGTTGGCGAAAATCGAATTCAAAACCTTTTACTTACAAATAAAGATGAATACTACTAAATTGTAGTACTAAGTGACAATTTCACATGTATTAGTTAGCTTGTAACACAATTTTTTTTAACGTGGAATTTGGAAAAGTTAAATAACAAACATGAACAAATGAAAAAGAGTGTGATTACCCTAAATATCCTCATTCCTATTGAAAAGAAAAAATCATCGTACAATATTTAATAATAATAGTTTCATTATGTATAGGGAAATTTTATTTGAACCCATATAACCTCTTTCTACACCCAACTTATTCTTTACAGCTATATTATTTTTAATTAAAGGTTTAATAAATATTTAAACCCAAATTTACTACCTAAACTACCCACATAAATAAACCCAATTCAAAATATATATTTATCTTTACACCCATTCCTCACCAATTTTCTTGGTGAACTTGGACTTCGCGAGCTTCTTGATCACCTTACTTATGGGGTTTGCTATTACAAGCTGATAGATCAGAAGAAAGAATAAAACATAAGCTCATGATCAAACAAAAATATGAACTATATCAAACAGAACTAGTCTACCATAATATCATACCTTGAGACCCTTTCTATCTACATTTTTCTGAACCTCTTCAAGCATGGTGATCCCGCTAGTATCGATGCCTCTAATAGCTGTAATTTGATTTTAATTTTAGCATTAGACTCATAGTTAAGTTTAATGGCAAATATCGTAAAAGTTTAATTTGTGACCGTTGCAGATTGATCACTTACTGCCAATATCTATTATAACGTAGTGTAAGCTTGTTTCTCCCATCTTGTCTTCCTCCCCATGTACCACTTTGAGATCATGTGAACCAGATTTTGAGCATATATTAGATCTCTATCTAGCTGACTACGTTGTTTTGTGGATGCAAATTTCTTCCTCTTGATCTTGGACAAAATTGCACCTACAAAACAATTAACACCTTTGGTTAAGGCCAAAAGCCTCACACGCCCACGATGAATGGGGGGCTTTGGCCGAAAAACCTCCAATGCCAAAGTTAGAATTTATAGAGAAAAATGTTTAGAGAGTTTTTGGAGTTTTGCAAGAGTGTGGACCTAGGTTTTTAGAGAAAATAGAGTTCAATATATAGAGCATGGCCTGTCCCCCTTTTGAGAAAATGTGGCTGGCCCTTTGGGGTATTTTTGTGTGAAATTGGTGATTTAATTGGTAATTAATGGATTAATTAGGAATAAATCCATTAATTAGCCAATTAACTCAATTTATATGAAATGTTTTGAAGGTTATGAAATAATTACCTTGTGGAAAATATAGGATGAGGATGGATGAAATAACTTTGAATGTGTTACCTATTTTGGGCATTTTTGACTTGATTGAGGGATGATTGTCCATTGCTCGCGTGTAGGAACCCCGATGTGCATCGAGGGTAATTTTGTCATTTTTACCAAAAAATCCACGTGTCGCCTCTTGATTATTTTTGGCTCCACAAATGCCCCCACACATGTTGGGCTGCTCGCAGGAAAGGGCAATAGGTGTAGAGATCTTCTTGCTTGAGGAAACATAAGATTGTTTCCTATTTTGATGTTGATTCCCTTTTTAATTGGAAATTAAATCCTTCTAGGAAAGGGAAATAAATTTCTCTCAAATCTCATTTAAGTCCACCTTAAGTGGGTTATTAAATCAACTTTGGAGAGAAATTTATTCTACCTTACAAGAGAGAGAGAGCTTAAAGGATATTTGTTTCCCCTCCTCTAGCAATCTTCTACATCTTGCCCGTGCAAATGATGGTCTTTCGTTGCTTTCTTCGCCTTCTCTGCGCCGCACCGAAGTAAGAAAAATTAATTTTCCTTGTCTTCTTCTTGGATAGTGTTGTCGCGGGCAACCGTTGGGATGGTGCGGCACTTCAGCTGGCAGGGGCCAGGAGTCGGCTCGACATGGGCCAATGAGGTGTTGGGGTGCAGTGCTAGGCGAGTCGCATGGTTCTTGTCCTTTGGGCATATTTAAGCGAGGCATATTTAAGCGGGAGAACCATGCGGTCACGAGATGGCTGACCAAATGGATGGGCTTACTGGAACATGATGCTACTTGGGAGGATGCAGACACCATTCTCGAACATTTTCCCGACTTCAACGCTTGAGGACAAGATTTTTCTTTGGGAGCAGGATTGTTAGGACCTCAAAAATAGTAGATAGTTATTAGTCTTGGTATTTTGTCTTATCCTTGTTGTGGATGGTTCCATCCAACGGTAGTGAGGGTGGAGATGTGTTCCAATCTGGGCACCCCCCTTTTAGGATTGTATATAAGCCCCATTTCACCATTTAGGAAAGGCATGAATGAAAATCAAATGTCTTAGTTTATTCCTTTCCCTTTTTCCTTTATACTCTATGCATTGTTTCATCACTGGGTTCTATCAAAACCCTAGAAATGGGTGGTCTCAATTCATCACCAAAATGAACTCTGACGCCTCATCAAATGATTGGGCCTTGCTCCTAGGGTTGAGAATAGTGTATTGGTAATGGTGGTCGTCAGTGTTGGCTTCAGAAATGGTGGATCATCGTTGTGGGTGCCGGAGAAGACGACGTTCGTTCATCATGAAATCGTGACCCACAACCGTCAAGTTTGGGTAGGAATGGAAGTTAGGACGATGCTGAGTTGATTGGTGGTGGTGGTTCCCCATGATTCACTGGAGAAACAAGGTGAAAGGCGTCGAGGTGTTAGTAGGAATCAGGTCGGGTCACGGGTCGAAGGGAGGTCCGGATTCCCTCCTTCTCTCCTCCCTCATTTCCTCTCCTTGCTCTCTCTTCTGATTGGTCAGTCTATCTTCCCCTTCTTCCTGATTGGGCAGTCCCCCCACTCATTTCTCTCATCTTCCTTCCATCACAGCCACACGCGTGGCACCATCTCACCACTCCAGTAATTCTGGAGCCTTCCAGATTTATGGTCAAATGACCATTTTGCCCTCAACTTCAATCGTTTATAACTCCAAATTACGTTCCGTTTGCACCCACGCATTTGTAACGACGAGTACTACAAGAATACGCAAAGAAACGGATCTTACGTGACACAAAAAAACGATTAACAAAAGTCAACGCATTTACCTCGAAGGGCATTTTCGTAATTTCACATTTTAAATTATAAAAACCGTAATAATTGGAGACGGGTCGTTACATTTTTGGCTCCACAAAAGCAAGAACTTGATGGTCAATCTCAATTGTGAATAAACCAAGCTAAATTAGCTACACAAATAAAGGGCCTAATTGGGTAAGTGATCATGGGTAGTCAAAAGAAAGTCCCAGTAATAAATAAAAAAAATCAAATTAAACCCTTATGGTGAAGTCCTTTAGGAATAAAGCTCAAAACCAAAATTTTTGTTAGTTTCTCCGTTAAGCATCGAGTGACTATTCTTCAATATGTTTCTCATCAATGTTCCAGAAACTACCGGCTCAATCTAACAATAACAAACTTGAATTCCAACCATCCTATATGGTGGGGTGGTCAGCCCTCAACAGAACCAATTGCTTTCTTTTTTTGCGGCACAGCAGCTTCACTTGCACCTTTGAGACCGGACACTGTTTGCTTCCTTCATTTCAAGTACCTTGTGCTAACATCTGCCTCTGAAAGCCTAGCTGGAAGATACAATTTTACATTCTTGATTTCCTTGATTTAATTCCTCCAGGCAACATCAGAATTGTAATTACGTCAATGTGGAAGGTACTGCTTAAGACTTAAAGAGTGTCGAGTCCAACTAGCTCAGTGACCCTCAAACATCTAACAAATGACAGTAATTTATCATCTAAATCAGGACCAACCAAAACCAGTAATCCTTTTGTGGATAGTATTCAGGCAAATGCTAGTTATTGACTGCCATTGCATAAGGGCTCCACATGAACAATTCCCCAGCTGAGTCTAAAACCATTCTCAAGTTTTATACTTTCAGACCATTAACACATGCCCATCTAGCCAATCTTGACTTAACATAATTTATAAAATTGGGCCTTGGTCTAAGTTCAGAGAATTGTTCCTAAGTTCAGAGAATTGTTCCCAAGCCAAAACCTGAGCTAATTGGGAATGAGACTTAAGGGTGAGTTCTAAATCATCACCACCTATTTTTACGTCGTCCAAAGCTACAATCTTCCTCTTTAACAAACCCAAATCACTGTAAATGCCAGCAGGAACAACGGGTGCAAGCGCAATTCTTGTTCCCCAAGTTAAATGAATTGCAATGGGAAAACATGCATATATATTATATTACCATCATGAAAAACATACTCTGACAACCAGTAAACAAGAAAAGCTTTGTGCTCAAATTCATGCCCACCCTGGTGAACTTCTTCAACCACAAGCATGTGTGAGCCTTGTTCTCCTCTATAAAATTCCTTTTTCTCTGCTAGCAGTTTCTCTTCAAATTGTTTCAGTTCTGTGGTTTTTCAAAGGGCTTAAACAGAGTGCTCCAAAATCAAAAACCCCCCTAAAACCATGACATCTTCTAATGTGATTGTTGCTTCACCCCACGGAAAGATGAAAGTATTGGTCTCAAAACACTATTTATCTGCAAACCCATATGCCAAATCGGTCTTTCTTTCTACTTGGTACATCGAATTTAGGATAGTTTCGTAAATGCCAGCCTTCTTCCAAGTAGATTGGTGAACATATGCCATATGATCGACCCAAATTTTCCAATTTTTTGGATGTAAGTCCATCCAAGAATTTCAACTTTTAAGGGCCATTTCTTTGGCTCGAAATGTGATGGGATGAAGGAGAAAAAAAGGTGAGAGCTTGAAAAGGGGTTCATCAATGGAGGAATTCAGCAAAATGGGTTTTAGAAAGTAGGCTTTTTTTGAGAAATGGGTTTCCACCAGATGGGGGAACCACCAACTCCTCTCTTCCACCATGGATTTTTTTTTTCTCACTCTCTTCTGCTTGCGTGAGTAACGAAAGTTGGTCCGAAAATATGACGAGGGCTACTCTATTGTGCAGATCGGAGGTGAATGTCCTATTATAATCCTAGCTAGCTAGCTATTTTTTTTCTTAATTGGAATCGATTCTATTATTTTTTTTTTTTTAGTACAACGATATATTTTACACTAAGGGAATGAGGAGTTCGGCTAAGCTATAAAATGGGCAACCTAATTTAGTATCGAATTCGCCATCCAAAGATTCAAGCCTTAGACATTTCTCGGTTACTAGTGAAGATGAATACTACCAGATCGTAGTACTGAATGACAATTCTATTATTCAATAGCAGAAATGCTCCTAAGTATAGTAGTAACTCGAACCTTTTTTTTTCTTCAATCAAACATGAACTTCATTGATAGAAGAAAATGTTACAGATGTTAAATAAGATAAACATAAAAATAAGCTGCAATTAGGCCGAAAAGACAAGGAAGTCTAAAGAAAAAACACATGATGACCAAATCAGATCAGTCCGTTGATAGAAATCGTCACCATCACAGTCACTGTGCAACTCGCCATTCCAGTGCTCAGGTCCGTCACCACCAACAAAAACCAAAGGCCCCAAAACAAAAACACAAATACAAAGCAGCCCCAAATGAAATACAAATAAATCCCTAAATTCGCAACATCAAAGATCCATAAATAGCACAGTAAAATTATCCAAAAACACTCAACGGACCAAAGAAACAACCAAATCCTGCAACCATGTCCACCACTCGAGGATCAGCAACGAAAGAATTCTGATACCAACAAAGCAAGTAGACAACATAATCAGAACCGCAGAAGGAGGCGGGGCAAAGACCCAAACCACTGAAGTGGTTTTGCACACCTTCATCTATGTGAGGGACGACTCGCTCTCGAGGTGGGTAGCAAACACAACGGCCAGAAAACTTTTCTCAATTGAAGGTAAGCATCTAGCATGCAATTGGAGGATATGTGGGTGAAAGGAAATTTGAGATGTTGTAAGGTTTAGGGATTTGAGATATTTTTTGGGCTAATTTGAATTTGGTGCAACAAAATGAAACAATTGAGAAGAAACAACTGAGAACGTGTCTCTATAACAATCACCAAATCTGACACGCGAATGGAAAGATGAGTGATTTGGATGGTGTGGATGTTAATCCACGGTATGAGAATTTGTTAGGGACAGTTCTCACTCCCTTGAACATTTTGTGAGAATTTGTAGGAACCTTCGCCTTTGGGTGAGGGTCAACGTTTTCATGTCCTACTCTGAGGAGCTAACCTCGCATAATTATTTTAATTAAAAGAATTATGTAGTATGAGGAATGAGGCCTGATTAAAACAACTTTCAAATTTTCTAGGAATTAGCAAAAAATACATGTTTATGAAGGTTCTCTTAAACGTAAAGTTATCTAACTAGCTAGTATTTTTTTTTTTAAGGACCTCGGCGGTATGAGAAAATTTTATTGTTATGAAAAAATAAAGTTACACCTAATCAAGGGGAAATAAATCTTACCCCTCATAAAGCAAGAAAAGCAAATACAGGAAAAGAGGGGGATATAAATCTTACCTTTCTTGAAAAAGAAAATACAAGAAAAAAAGGGAGGACATAAACCTTGACTCTTTTGAAAAAGAAAATACAAGAAAGGGAGACGTAGGACAAAACCCCTCTAACTAGGTAGCTGTAATATCATTCTTTTTAATATGTAACCCCCTCAGCTTGTTGATGGTTAGCATCCCAAATGGTTCGGAAAGGGAAGGCAGGGTTTGAGCATATAGTTTTTGTGAGACAAAAAACATTGTCGATCGAGACCCAGGATGCGTATGCACACAAGCCAAGGATAAACTCATCACAAGCACCACTGCATTTGCCAATGCATTGGTTGGAGGGTCCAACCTTTGATCTAACAAATCTTTAAGAAGCAACTCTACATTTTCATTCATTGATGTTGATGCTGATAGTTGAGACTCAAGTATGTCCCCGGGGTGCCTTCCCATCATGACTTCTAGTGCCACCACTCCAAAGCTGTATACATCACACTTATCTGTGACTCACATAGTGAATGCAAACTCTGCACATCAAGGAAAACAAAACAAGCACCCTCAAAACATATCTCAATCAACGAAACAATGCAAAACATGCAGAGTATTGAATTGCTACATTACCTGGTGCCATGTAGCCAAATGAACCAGCAATATGTGTCCAGTTGGATGAGTCGGTACTCAATAGTCTTGCTATCCCAAAATCAGAGATACGAGGCTCAAAATCCTGTTCGAGCAATACATTGTTGATGGTTACATCACGGTGCACAATTGGTGGAGTGCAGTCATGGTGCAAGTAAGAAAGTGCATTAGCAAGTCCCTTCACAATTTTGACCCTTGTAGCCCAGCCAAGTTCAGTAACCCATTCAATCCCATATAAAGATTTTCCCAGACTGCCTCTCTCTAAGAATTCATAAAGCAAGAATATACATCCCCTTCTGTAACAGAATCCATATAGCCTTATGATGTTGCGATGCCGGGTATTTGTCAAAGTTCGGATTTCATTTTCAAAACTTCGAAGATTAATTCCCAGGATATCATTAGAGTCTTCTATGTTAAGTCTCTTAACTGCAATAACTTGACCTGATTCGAGCTCCGCCTTGTATACTCTACCAAATCCTCCTCTTCCAATGCAATACTTCTCGTGAAAGTCATCTACGGCCTTGATAACTTCCGGAAATGTAAATTTAACTTCTTCTTGCATTATCATCGACTCAAAATTCTCAAATTTTTTAGAACTTTTGATTTTCTTAAGAACGGCCTTGGATTTCTTCTGAAACTTTAAAATCAGAGCGATGGCAGCGATAACCATTGATAGGCTACAAACAGGTACAAGGACACCAACTAGAACTGTGATGTTATTCTTTCTGAAACTACATTCCTTTAGGCATTCAGCATGCCCACATAAGCCAGAGTTTCCAGAAAAAGCATTTGCCAATGCTTTTCGGAAAATGCCACCGGTTGGGATTGGACCCTTCAAGTTATTATAAGAAAAGTCATACCGTTCCAAACGAGGCATGCTGGAAAGTGCTGATGGGATTTCCCCTAAGAGATGGTTGTGTGAGACATTGACAACCACTAACATCGTGAGCTTGTCCAGGTTTGAAGGTATTGCTCCCCATAGAGAATTGCTGCTAAGATCCAAGGAGTGACTTGTGTATATGTTAGTAATCACCGCTGGTATTTCACCCGATAAATTGTTGTGGCTTATGTTAAAGCTTGTTAAACATCAAAACGAGCCTTGTCCGCCTGGTATTTCGCCTGTCAAATTGTTATTTGACAAATCTAGTAGCTGGAGGCTAGGCTACTCAAACTGCCCAGACTCGTTGGAATCACCCCTGTCAAGTTGTTTTGGTTTAGGTTCAGAACCTCCAGTTGTTTCAACTGCGAAATCTCTGGTGGGATTATCCCTGTGAGATTGTTTTCCCGAAGCCCTAAGTTCTGAAGACTTGTTAGATTACATATTGTAACAGGAATTGCCCCTGATAGCCGGTTGGTTGAAAGATGCAATATTATCAAGTCTTTCAATTTTCCGATCTCTGAGGGAATCGCAGCAGAGAAATAATTATTGTATAGATAAAGGTGTGTCTGTTTTGTCAACAATCTGATTTCAGCTGGAATATTTCCATGGAAGATGTTCCCTTGAAGCTGCAAAGAAACCAATTCAGTCCAATTAGAGATAAGGGAGGGCAAGATTGGACCAGTAAATGAGTTGAAAGCCAAACCCAATTCTGAAATCTTGTTCAAATTTGACAGGGACAGAGGTAGATCGCCGCTGATGGAATCTTTGGCCAAGGCCAAGTAGGTGAGGTTGGTACAAAGACCGAGTTCAGAAGGGATCGAAGAGTTTAAGAAATTCACCTCAAGATTAAGATACTGGAGTTCTCTGAGTTGGCTTATCGAGGATGGAATTCTTCCTTGTAAGGAATTTTGATACAAGTCAACGCTGAAGGCGAGACATCAAACCAATATCTTCTGGAATTTGACCACTGAAAGAATTTCGTTCTGAATGGAGATGTTTAAGCTTGGGAAAGCTTGTTGGAAGTCGCCCTTGGAAATAATTGTCGCTGAGATCGAGATACTCAAGCTTTCCCAGATTGGTAAATACTGCGTCTGGTATTTGGCCAGTCAAGGCATTCTCAGACAAGTCCAAGAACGTCAAGTTCCAACATTTAGATATAAACTCTAGGAATTTTGATTCCAGATTGTTTTGAGAAAGATCAAGGTATGTCAATAAAGGCATGACGGAAAAGTTAGATCCATCAGGGGTTCTTATTAACTGGTTTTTTCCAAAAAGCACATACCTTACCCGTTGGAGATAGTTGAGCTGGTCGGGAATTGTACCATGGAGATCATTGTTGTAGAAGCTGAGATACTCCAACTTCGTTAACTTGCCTATCTCCTCGGGTATTTCTCGGGTGAAATAGTTGTTGCCCAAGTCTAAGATAGTGAGCCTGGAAAGCTTGCTAATGGCAGATGGTATAGGGTCGGTGAAATTATTGCCATTAAGGTTGAAGTGAGTGAGACTGAGAAATGGGGTGAAGTTGAATTCGGTTAGTGTGGCAGTGATTTTGCGGTTGGAGAGGTCTATTTTGGCAACTGTTTTGGTGTTTTGGTTGCAGACAATGGCAGTCCAGTTGCAGAGGTTGTTGAGGTTTGTACGAGACCATGAACTGAGGGACGCTGGTGGAGAAGCAAAGCTACTTTTCCAGCTTATCAGAGCTTCTGCCTGACTTCTTGGGGATGACACGGCTTTCAATGGAAGCAATGAGAGCAAGAAAATAGGAAGGAGAAGAAGAAGAGGCAATTTCCGAACTGATTTCATGGTGTGTTGATAGCTAGTTGTTGTTATGTTTGATAGCATTTGAAGTTATGTGTTTTATCCAAGGCTCTAAGCTCTATATATATAGTTGCAGTTCTTTATGCAGACCGGATTTGTTTGTCTCATTTTTTCGTAGTGCATGTCCTCCCCCTCCCCCTCGGCTTAGCTTCACCGAACCTTCACAACGATGGATAGGATGGTGCAACCGAAGAACACGCTGATGGCCAAGCGAGCGAGTCTTCCTATTCATACTGCCGAGTTCTCTCTTTGTGTAAGTGCTTAATGCACAAACCAATTGTTTATGTAACTACCATGATTGTGCTTTAGCCTCTTCCAATTGTTTCTCTTGTGCTAATTATATCATCTTTTTTTATTCATTATCATATACTTTCTATTGTCAATTAAGGGTGGGTTCAAAAAACCGAAAACTGAAAAAAACTGAAAACCAAACCAAACCGAAACCGAAAAAACCGAACCGAACGAAAAAACCGAACCGAATTGAAAAAACCGAACCGAACCGAATTCTTTTGGTTCGGTTCGGTTTTAGTGATCTAGAAACCGAACCGAACCGAATTAATTAAATTAATTTTTTTTATTTAATTATTTGTTTTGGGTATTATTTTCTAAACCCAATTTGTAAGTTAAAATGTGCTAAACCTAATGTGTTGCCAAACTTTAAGCTCAAAATATTAAAAAAATGCCTATAAAAACTCTAAACCCTAACCTATTATTTCTCCCCCATATAAGGTTCCGGAACCAAACCTCCTCCTGAAGTACCTACATCCATCTCCATAGCACTGTCTACTTCTGCCCCAGCTTTCTTTTCCAAATCTACTCTCATATAACATGTAACATAATCCATAAACATTTATTTCGGGTAGATTATTTGGGTAATTTGTGATGGAAAAGAATTCAACACACACTAAATAAATCCACCCACGTATTACTTTTACTAATCAAGTTGTCAACATGCAGTTACAAGCAAACAACCCTGATCTTTGAACAACATCATACAATTTAACTTTTCTAAGTCATTTGTACGATTTTTGTGTTGTGAGGTTGTTAGTTTGGACTTTGGAAGACTTGATTGATGATTTTAGTTCAACTTTAAATGTTTATTTTCATTGTCTTTGATTCTAATTAGAATGCTTATGTTATGATTGTGTTGGATATGTTAAAATTTAAAATTTCAATGTTTTTCATTTTTTGAAAAAGAAAAAAAACAAAAAACCGAAACCGAACCAAAACCGAACCGGAAAAAACCGAACAGAAAAAAAACCGAACCGAAAAAAAAATGAACTGAACCGAACTGAAATTTCGATTTGGTTTCGGTTTTGGCAAAAAACCGAACCGATTTAAACCGAACCCACCCCTATTGTCAATGTCTAATATGTTAATTTTCCGATTCAAAAAAGAAAACTAACTGTAGTTTTTTTACTTTTCCGTTAGCTTCTCGTAGCCGACACTAGCTTTTTTGTACGTCAACTCAGTGAATATATCGGCGGAGAGTGAATTCCATATCAAAGGAATTGATGCCTTGCATAATAGTTTAAACAAGAAGTTTAGCCTGCGCGTTGCAGCAGAGATTAATAATAGATCTTAAACATCATCCGTGTAGATATATAAAAGCTATTTACATAAAATATGAACATAGTATTTACATAAAATATATAGTAGTTGTAAATAGTTTCACCGTCTAACCAGTATTATATACACACAAAGAGTTGTTCAAAATATGACTACTATTTTACAAATGTATCCCCGGAATTGTGGTCTTTGACCGCTCACTGCTATTCCCAAATGAACATTAAAGAGTCTATAATTCTCCATTTCAGGTACTTTTTTATTCTTCTTAAATTTTATTTTATTTGATAAAAGAACATCTGCTTTTGGGTTACTTTTATAAAGCCAAAAATTTGAGTGGCGAGATGATTATGAATTCATAGACCAAAACTTTAATAAGTCATTGATCAAATTCACTTGTAGAGACCATTTTGATGTCGCGGGTCACTTTTAGGGACCATTTTAATGTCGTAGATCAATTTTAAAGATTATTTGTGAGAAATAAATGACTTATGGGACCCATTTATATGCCATATTAGCACTTAACATATTTTTTTTAACATAATTATGATGGAATGACCACATTGATTTGCGACACCTATTTTCAGGGATTACATTAATTGATTTTTAATTTCAGGGACCATCTTGATGGTGAGGGTCAATTTCAAGGACCAGATAAAAAAACCATAAAAATATGCATGGCAAATTAGTACCAAATTATATCAATGTCAATACTGCGAATTGATGCGTCATGGAAGTTTAATAAAACAAACAACGAATTGCAGGAGAATTTAACAGAAAAGAGGTGCATAGTTTTAAACCACAAAAACCTTCCAAGTTCTAAACTGGACAAACCGTGGTTCCTTCAATTTTTTTCGAAAACGGAATAGCAGTCGAAGAACAACTCAAAAGATAAAAGCCATCAATTTCTATGGTTGGCAAACCGCAGTTTTTTACAAAATACCAAGTTCCTGCTATTCCAAAGTGTGATTCAGGTCCTCCATTTTTCCTGCACCAAGAACAAGAGCACACAAAAGAAAGCATTTACTCCACAATTCCAAAAGGGCGGTACCATGTTGAATAACAGAAATACAGTGTAATTGTAACGCAAAAAGAAATAAGATTGCGTTCAAGTTGACATGTCTCCTGGCGGTTGCTGATAGGAAAAGCACAATTGGTAAAGAAATATGTAATGCAATTTATAAGACCGATTTTGTATATGGATACTTTGCACTCATAATGACTAGAGGAACTAATCAGCCTAATCATCTATGTACTTTAAAAAAACGATGACGAGATGAATGAATGTATAATTTCAATGACATACTGATAAAACAGATAAACGGGGTCGAGAATCGGACAGGAAGCAAACAAGAAAGCAAACAGAAATCAAGTCTTATGTACGGCATTTCACACCGAACGTTAAATGGATGAAAAAATTGAACACAAAATTTTGCAAACATGAGTAATAAAAGAAGAAAAAAGAATGCACTCTATCACTGACTTAGACAAAAAAGCAGTAAATTATAAGTTATAACAAGGTTTGGAAATACCAACTGATAGGAGAGCCATCTTTCATTACATTCTCCTAAAACTTGCTCCTCTACACATCTGCATTTAACTCATCTAGCATGCTTTCAAGCCTCTTAATCCTAGCCGTAATCTCTGAACCTCGCTTCTCAAACTCCAAAACTCGGCTCTCAAATAAAGCGCTACTGCTGGCACATTCTTTACCAACGACTCTTCCATTGTCCTTATCTGACTTGGTACAAACTGAACTTTCTCCTGCAATTTTAGATTCCAAACTCGGAACTCCACCCGATAATTTCTCACTGTCACTATCTTCTATAATCACAAAATTCTCATACTTCTTATTTCTTTTCAAAAGTTCTGGTATTGTTAGCTTATCATCATCATCCATAGGATCTTCAGCTTCCATAATGTTGCAATTTGGAGCAAACCCGGGAGGTACAAGGCGGTGGTTAACCATCACTGGCGACCGATTGGTACCCTTTGCTTTCTTTTTCTGTGGACTAGCAGCTTCACTTGCATCTTCAAGGCCAGACACTGATTTCTTCCACCACTTGGTATACTTTATGCTAACATCAGCCTCGAAAAGCCTACATGGAAGATATAATTTCACATTCTTGATTTCATTGTTGTAATACTTCCAGGCTTTATCAGAATTGTGAAAAAGTCGCGTAATAGAACATGGAATGTCTTGATCAAATCCAAATTGCATAGCTACACGATGCGGTAGGTAGTGCTCAATGGTACCAAGACCAACTAGCTCACTTACTATCAAGCATCTAATGAATGACAGTAATTCATCATTTGAATCAGAACCAGCCAAAACCCATGTTTCCTTTTGTGGATAGTATTTAGGCAAATGCAAGTTCTCAATGCCATCCAAGGTGTAAGGGCGCCACTTGAAATCTCCTCCGGCTGAATCTAAAACCTTTCTCAAGTTGTCAACTTCCATGCCATTTAATTTATCCCATCTAGCCAATCTTGTCTCACCAAAATTTATTACATTCGGCTTTGGCCTAAGTTCCAAGAATCTTTCCCAAGCCCAAACCTGAAGTAAATGGAATGGTGACTTAAGGGTGACTTGTAAATCAGCACCTCCTATTTCCAATTGGTTTGAAGCTACAATTTTCCTTTTCAACAAACCCAAATCTTTGTAAATGCTAGCAAGAACAGCGGGTGCAAGAGCGATTTTAATCCCCCTAGCTAAATGAATTGCTATGGAGAATACAGGTCTATGTGTTATATCATTATGGTTAAAAACATACCTCGACAACCAATACACAAGAAATGCTTCATGCTCAAATTTGTGCCCGCTCTTAATGAACTTCTTCAACCACAAGCTTGTGGTAGACTTGTTAGCCGAACTCCTGTAAAATTCCTTTCTCTCTTGAAGTAGCTCCTCTTCAATTTCTTTAAGTTGTGTGGTTTCGAGAGGGCTTAAAACAGAGTCCCCCAAAACCGAGAAACTGCCTAAAACCATGACATCCTCCAATGTGATTGTTGTTTCACCCCATGGAAAAATAAACGTATTGGTTTCGGGACACCATTTCTCTGCAAGCCCGTATACCAAACTGTTTTGTCTTCGTATTTGGTACGTTGAATTAAGGATTGCTTCATAAATACCAACCGCCTTCCATGAAGATTGGTGCACAGAAGCCATTTGATCAACCCAGGATTTCCAATCTTTTGTTCCTTGTTTCCATCCGTGGAACTCAACTTGCAAAGGCCATTTCTTTGGCTCGAAACGGGAAGGGATGGAGGAGAAACTGTGAGGGAGCTCAAAAGGAAGTTCAATGGTGGAAATTGGCAAAGTGGGTTTTAGAAAGTAGGCTTTTTTAAGAAAGGGGTTTCCGCCGGATGGCGGAACCATCAACTCCTCCCTCTCTTCAACCATTGATTCCAGTGGGTTCTCCATCTCACCAAAGCTCAAGACCTCTCTATCCCTCTCGTTTTTTTGTTCTTTTCAGTTTTATGGGTTTGAATAAAACCTCAGCTCAAGCACAAAACAAGTGTGAAAGGGGGTTCAATTGAATAATACGAAAAATGGTTTATATGAGCGCGAGCGTCCAATCGTATGCCGTTTAGAGCGCCCTTGCCGCTTCTACGCAAAACAAAAACAACATGAAACACGGCTTCATCATTCATTCGAATCACGTTGGTCCTTTTTTTCCCTTTTTTTTATTGAGAATTCCAAAAGTTATATCACAGATTCACAAATACATGAATTTAAATTAAGTGCACACTTATTTACCATATTTTCTCATCATTTTATGATAATGGTAGACAGACTAAATTTGAAGATAAAATTTGTAAAGGAAATGATGTGTCAACAATAAAAATGAACACATTTATCAACACTTAAGTAATAAATCAATCATTAAATTCTATATCCTTTAGTTTTCAAAATTTTGTCTACAAATTTAGTCTTCCTAAAAGCATCTCCAAAAGAAATGTCTAAATCAGCAATAATGGTAATAAAAGAAAGCAGTAATGTTTTCCAACTGAGAAGCCAAATCTGATGTGGCATGACATGGAAAGACATCTCTTCTCCTTGCTGCCAAATTTGACGGGAGCATTTTTTCTCACAACCATTTAGTGTGGTGTATGCTCACCACCCTATTTATCACCGTTAAATGAGTTTGAATTTCGAGATTATATAGTAGATAGGCATAAATCTCAAAATTCAAATTCATATACTGGTGATAAATAAGGTGTGAGCATACACCACACTAAATGGTGGTGAGCAAAAATGCACTCATATTTGATAGCGCCTTCAAAAAAAAAAATTAATTATTAAATTCTTTTTATTAGTTTTTTTTATTGATTTAAAGCATTGCCTTTTTCTTTTTTTTTTCATTATCAATGCAATATTAAATAGTTTTATACCTTTTAATTCATTTCTTTCATTCCCATTGCAAGGAAAATAAATATGATTTTTTGTTTTATGTTTAAAATTAGGCATATGAGCAAAACTTTAAAAGATGTCAAAATGCCACATAAGCCTTCAAATTTAAATTTTAGGTTTAAAATTTGATATCTTTGTCCATGCGCATGACGCAAAATTTTCTTAGAACGCGGCTGACGTCAGCCTTGCATCACTACTCCCTTAGGCACTCGGGCCTTGGACTTACACCATAGCTTCTTCCCCTCATCCCAATAGCTCGAATGGGCTGGCGCCACTTTGTAAGGCAATTGGATTGGATTTGCAGCTAGTCCCACAGGGTTATTGCCTACGCTGGAGCTGCTTTAATAGAGATAAAATCCACATGTGTTGGTGAACCCTACACCTATTAGAAAGATAGTACAAGTAAATAGTAAGTGTAGCACTATTCTATTTTATCGGGCCAGGTACTGTGCGTAGTGAGTAGTTCAAATTTCAAAATTTGTACTCTCTCCCTACCCTCTTCGTCTTCCTTCTTCTTCCTCCCTAACTTTCTGAAAAAATGGCAGCAGACGAAGCAGCACCAGATGCATCATCATCATGCCGCATATAAGAACAGAGAGAGGAAACCGGGGTCTCTCCAAAAGATAGTCAAACAAAAGAGGAGATTCACAAGGTTCTTAAAGCCACGCTAACCGGTTTCACTACCGCAGTGGGTCCCCTAAAACTGCACTGCTCTGAATGGTCTTTCCTCACGACCTCCAGCAATGTCCGTCGAAGGTGTTCTTCAAAGGATGGAAGATTCCCTAGGTAAAGTGGAGCGAATGGGTCGACAGGTTGGCCAGTAAAAACTTCTCCATCTATAACTAGTCTGAAATTTGTGACGCAATTTTGAGCTCCAGATATGACATCAGGGGAACACAACAAGAATGTGGTTATTGGGTTGTGAAGAATGTTGAGATCCCACGATAAAACTAATCGGCAATATGAAAAGTAGTCCAACTACTTATAAGCATATGTAAGATCCATCTTATTATTAATGTGGAATCTTATTCTCAACACGTCCCCTCACCTATGGCGAACATGTAGCTTTCCTGTCGTTGTGGCTACGAAGGTTTGTTTTTGCTTCTCTTCCTGAGGATTGCATTGGTAAGAATGTTTTTCCAATTGCAAGCATGTTTGTCACAGGGGAAGAGGGATGCTCTTCCGCCCGCCGTCCTTTCAAGTCTTTACAGAGACTTAGCTTAAGAAGCAAGCTCTTTCTTGTGGGGAGGAGGTTGTGGTTACTGTTCCGTTTCAGTTCTTGCACTTGTGGACTTCGGAGAGGTTTCAACCGCTGATAGAGAGTCCCCCGAAAGCTCTTAAACCTCGCGACGCGAGCCTAGGGCCACCTGGTGGCACAAAGTAACTTCTTAATCAATTAATCTGCCTCTTGTGAGAACTGTTTTTTTTATTAACAAAGCCTGAAGGGTCTCTCCAGGATCCTATGGGGATTTGATGACCATGAACGCAAACAACAAAAAAAGGTGCTCTGGAAGAAGTAAAGAAAACAAAGCCTGATGACTGCATAGAGAGTGCTACGTATCAAACTCAGAGAGTTGGATTATTAACGAGGGTTGCGAATACTTCTGGGGGTAAACCCAAAAGAGAAACAAAATCCTTAGGCCACAACTCTTCATTATTATTAAATTTAAACTATGACAGTCGAAACAGGGTTGTTTGATATAAATTGTTGGCAAAGACTGTTCTATAATCCAGGATCGATTTTAGATATAACAGAACTGAAATGTTTACTGATTTGCCGTTTGGATCCTCTCATTTTGATTTCACCCTTGGGTTGTTTTATTTATTTTTAATCTTGTCCAATAGAAGCTTCATTGGATCTAGAAACTTCGGTAAGGAGCTCTCACACCAAGCGGGATTAGCGTTGGATCAGGTGAGACCAAATTCAGGGGAGTCTCATGCTTTTGTGAGAAGCACCCTAGAAATGACGTGATCTGACATCCCTAAACCAAGTTTTTTTCCCTACTCAATGGCATTTGTGTCATTCGAATTGCACATATGATAGACTTCATTCATGTTTCCGACTTCAAATTCCCTATCCGCACATAAGGACATTTCATTCTAAATTATTCTAATTCACAGAGAGGGGACTCAAACTTGGTGTAAGGTGGGCGGCAAACTGGCTGGCCTAACCCACGTATGCAAAATGAAGTTGTTTTTCTACTACAAATTGCATAATCTCTTTACATCCCCAGAAAATTGCTGGGAAGATAAATGTGGATTTGGTTGGAAATTCACTGTGGGATTTTTTCCAATTAAAGGAAAGGTTAACTTTTGGTAATGGAAATAATAGGAGGTTGTTTCTCTTAACACAAATAGAAGAACAAATTAATGTTGAAAAAACAAAACCCATTTTTGGTATGGTCAAAGAAAATAGAATGCCTGGCTGTCCCTCTATATTTAGCAAACTTGACCTTGTCTGTTTTGGCTGTCCGAACTCAATGGTTTGGATAGAGAGAGCAAGCAAAAGAAACAATGTGTGGGATCAAGCTCTTGGTTCTTGAAGGACCAGAAACTAGCCTTCTGGTTTTTCCAGAGCCGAGGGTGTTTTTGTAACGTATCAGATCGATATCCCCCATTTGTCTAACCAATTTCTCAGGCTTGTTTCGTCTGTACTTCTTGGTTTCTTGGATCGAGTTGTGTACCAAGGTTTTGAAATTCTTTTGGTATGTTATGAGTGGTTTTTTCGAGGAATCCATGCAAGATTTGGGATGACAATTTGAAGGTGGTTGCGATCGGAGTAGAGTTGACGAGGCAAAAGGAAAAGATGAATTGCTTCCAATGTTGCATGTCAGAAGAGAAAATCACCAGGAAGTCGTTAAAAAAGAGTATCAAGGAATACCATGACACCAAAACTTTAGCCTCTTTTGCTAACATTTCCTTCAAAACAGGTAAATTCTTCTCTTGCCGTATATCTTCCCTAAAAATCAAATGACACCATTACATCAAAAGACAGACATACATACATATAATATACATGATTACTCTCTAATAGGGAATGGATCTGCGACGAGGACTTACTTTCCAATCGTTAAATCATGTTAGGGATTATATCATGCATTCGTATATCAAAGATTTATGACGTCTTTCAACACTTTGGTCTATCAATCATGTATTCAAATTCAAGGGCTGCAATTTATCAGTTTTTTTCTTTACATTTATACATATACATACATATATTTATCTTTATGTGATGTGGAAGATTTTACATGAAATATCCCCAATTTATTTGCCTTTGGTTTGATGGAGATTTGTCCCTTTGAAAGATTGGTTTTACCGTATAAAAATCGACCTTCTCTCCTTGTTATATTTATCACAAATTGTCCAATCTTCTGAAATTGAAAGTTGGCTGCAGATCCTAATATATAATTACTAGTAATACTTGGCAGTGTGGAACAGCTAGTTCAAACTGCTGGCCTCTAAGTTTGAGAATTTTAACCTGCAGACAGCAGCAGGAGGAAGTACATAGCCGAAGAGATAGCAAAGGTTGGCAAAGGAAATATTTCGGCTCAGATTTTTGCTTTCCGGGAACTTTGTGTTGCAACTAACAACTTCCATCCAGACAAATTGATAGGCGAAGGCGGTTTTGGGAGGGTTTACAAAGGGAAACTTGATGGCACAGAACAAGTACTATTTCCATCCATCTCTCGTCAATCCATCCTTTTGTTTTTCCCCTTAATATACAATAATTTAGTTGAATCATAACCCCTCCTGTTCGCTCGTTTCAGGTTGTTGCTGTTAAGCAACTAGACAGGAATGGATTCCAAGGAAACAGAGAGTTCCTTGTAGAAGTTTTGATATTAAGTCTTCTTCACCATCCCTACCTCGTCAATTTGGTTGGGTATTGCGCGGATGGCGATCAGAGGATTTTGGTGTATGAGTACATGGCCAATGGATCCCTAGAGGACCATCTTCTTGGTAAGCACCAATTTACTTATTTGCATTTGCACTTTCCAGGCACTTAAGTATACATCAGTAACATTTCTTAACATTTGTTTTCTGATCGACAACAAAACTTTGGATCTCAGATTTAGCTCCAGGAAAAAAGCCCTTGGATTGGAATACTAGGATGAAAATTGCAGCAGGGGCAGCAAAAGGACTTGAATACTTGCACGAACAAGCGAATCCCCCTGTGATATACCGGGATTTCAAAGCATCCAACATACTTTTGGACGAGAACTTCAATCCAAAACTCTCCGATTTTGGTCTTGCAAAGTTAGGTCCAACCGGGGGTAAGACTCATGTATCCACCAGGGTGATGGGGACCTATGGCTATTGTGCACCTGAATATGCACTCACAGGGCAGTTGACAACGAAATCCGACATTTACAGCTTCGGAGTTGTGTTTTTGGAGATAATCACAGGACGGAGAGTCATAGACAATAACAGACCAACTGAGGAGCAGAATTTAGTTACTTGGGTATGTCCATAATTTTATAACCTCTCAAGCTATTTCGGAAAAACTCTTTGAAGTCCTTCTATAATGGCCAATTTCCCTAAAATTAATGACACGATTTTTTGCAGGCACAACCATTATTTAAAGACAGAAGGAAGTTTACATTAATGGTAGATCCATTGCTAGAAGGGAAGTACCATATCAAGGGTCTTTACCAAGCTCTTGCTGTTGCAGCGATGTGTCTCCAAGAAGAGGCTGCTACACGACCGCTGATCAGTGACGTTGTAACGGCGTTAGAGTATTTAGCCGTAGATGGTGAAGCAGATGATACGAATGGTGATGGAAATGTCTGACACTACTGATGGTGCTAGTGTTCAGGGTAAGGAAGGTACATGATGAGAAAATGAGCCTATGGATTCTAATGTTTCATGAAATCGAAATGTGATCATATCCTGTTGTGTTGTAGCTAGCTAGGCTGCTCTGTAAAATACCAACTCCCTGCCATTACCCAAAAATCACTTTTCTTATCCACTTTTGGTGTTAGCATGCTGGTGAGATTTTTGGTGATTATTCTTTGATTAGAAGTTGTGACTTGTGACACAAGAATTGTAAGTTTGATCATAAAAGAATTGGGAAGGGTGAGGCACTTTAACTAGGCAGGCTCAAATGGCCCAAAAAGAGAACAAGCTTACCCCAATTCAAATGGGAGCGAGGTTCGAACTAGGATGCATGGGGTGGAAACGTGGTTCTAAACAACTGGCCTAACTCACATATGCATTTAATTCTTGTACAAACTGATGCAAAGATAGTATGATTGTTTAGTTGGTTTCAACAACTCTTTCAGTTTGTGCTAATTGTTGTACTAATGTCAAATTGCAGCCATCATTACTCTTCAATATAAAGTATAAATATTTAGGTGTGTTTGATTCATAGTGTGCATGAAGGATTAAAGGAATGTAGGAGGGTGAGAAACTTATCCGTATTGAGAATTTGATATGGCAATATTTGGGCTCAACTCGTGCCCGTGCCCACCCCTATGTCCAATAAACTCTATGTATTTTGATCCTATAATTAACAATTCACTATAGTAATATAATTACAATTATTTGTTTAATTATCATTCATATAATATTGTTAGTACTATCATAGGTGTGTGACCTCTTAAGTTTTAACTAAGACTAAGACTGGTAGTGAAATTAACTATAAGTTAATTTAATTCCACAAGTCATGAGTGACACCTAACAAAATGTCATGACAACCCAAATTAGATAAAAGTATTCATGACTAATCATGATCCTTTTTCAAAACTTGATTGTAGTTACTATGCAATTCGGTTCTTTTTTATCAACCTTATCTCGATTATATGATATGGAATAATGTCAAATCACAAGTGAATATTTTTAATCACCATGAGGTATCTCATGTTGAGGGTTCTTCTTAGAACAATTATAATAAGGCGATAGATTTCTTGTTGCTCATTCATATGTCTCCATACTTATACATATGGACCCAAACAGTACACAAAACCTTAAGCTTAAGAACTATTTGCATACTACAACCTTGTAATGGTTGGTCATAAAATAATTGAGGAAGGGTGAGGCACGTTGAATAGGTAAGCCCAAATGGCCCAAAAAGAGAACTAGGGTGCATGTGTGCATTTTTTTTTGTGTAGATTGATTTATAGACAAGGTTCTAAAAGATGTTAAGCGCTAGTTGGGCGGTGGGCTAGAGCCTAGTGTTTATTGGCTAGGTGGGGCTTAGACTACTAGGTGGATTTAAGTAAATTTATTAAATATTTATATAAATAAGTGTCTATTTATACTTACAAAAATGCATAATTGTATTAGGGTACACAAAAATAAAATGACATATAGATTAAAGTGTTATAACATATTGGAAATATAGGGAACAAGCAAATAATGAGTGTTCATCTAAGTATTCAACAAGTCTCTTACAATTTATTTAACAAAAACAAAATCTAAAATGAAAGTTAATGATTTTCTGTCTAAATGAG
The DNA here is from genome assembly GCA_035220775.1 of Malus fusca. Classification (NCBI taxonomy): domain Eukaryota; kingdom Viridiplantae; phylum Streptophyta; class Magnoliopsida; order Rosales; family Rosaceae; genus Malus; species Malus fusca. The sequence continues at coordinate 31,480,909 of CM069069.1, forward strand.
AGTTGCGACTTAGGCGAGTGCCTAGGCATGTCTAGGCGGGCTAAGTAGACACCTAGGCAAACTAGATGGACGTCGAAGGAGGTTTAGACACCCTTTCTTAATTTTCAAACGCCTAGGGATTACCCTAAAAGGTGGCCAACCAACTAACGCCTAAGTGGGGCTTAGGTGGAGATTTTTAGAACAGCATGCATAAATGGCATGATTTCATTCATTTGGTTTCAAGATTATTTTCAGCTGTGTGCCAATTGTTGTACCAATGTCAAATTCCATGCATATTTATTCTTTAATATTAAAAAAAATATGATTTCTACACACTTATTTTCTCTTTCTATCATTCTTAGTTTTTTTGTTTTTTATTTTCATTTACTTTATTTAAATTGAATGCGAGAAATAAACAGGGATACATGAAAAGAAGATAGTGTATGAAAATTTTTATAATTAAAAAAAATGATATAAACTTTGTTGATCGGGAAAATGAAAAAGGCACGAATTATTATAAGGTTTGTGTGTGTCCGGTTCAAATAAAAAAAGGTGCTTTCAAATGGATGCAGCAGGTACTGTTTGTGGTAGTAAAGTTCTGTGGCAGCGAAACTATGTTTTGCCGCTTGCTGACTTTTACAGTGCCAGGATTTCCCGCCAAAGAGCAGTAGGGTTTTGAAGACCGCGAAAAAAGGACACTAGGGTTTTGCACTTTTTTTCCCTTGCTATTTAAGAAAGGATAACATTAGGGAGACTAAAATTTTACATAAATTTTACAAATCAAATGATATATCATCAATAGAAAATAAGCATGTTAATCAACACTTAAGTAACAATGTAATTATCAACAACCACATCATTTAGTTTGTCAATTTGATTTAAAAAATTTGATCTCCAATTTTAATAAATGTGTCAAATGTCTGAACTTAAACATGCATGAAAACACTAATCCTAGGAAAATTCTAGCCCTAACCCTGAGAACAACTCCAATAGTTGGGGTTAAAATTTAGGTTTTAACTCAAAAATAGTTTTCCTCCTCCAATGGTTTTGGCTTAATTTTAGTTCAAGATTATTAAAAAATAAATTTAGACTAATTTTTCTTTTCGGTAAAATTTTAAAAAATCAAATTTATGTAGATTGCCCAAGTTTATTTAAACATTTTAACTTAAAAATATTTAAATTCCGATAAATAATGAGAAATTACTAAACATACCCTATGAAAATATTTTAGATATTTTTTTATCGTTAAATTTGTCTATATTTGATCTCAGTCGTTGGATTTAATGTACTTGTAAATTAGATTTAAAAAAAAAAAAGAATTTGAATATGGACCATAGGATCAACCAACGACCCATTATTTCCAGTCATTGGATCACAAAAAAATAAAACAAATAAAATTGTTTGCTCGTGCAAGTGACTGACATGTGTCAACCTGTTGGGCCTCTACGCTGATTACCCTGTCACATGTGTCTTGTGGAAGAGCATTGGGCACGTTAGGCCATCTCCAACCGAAGGGTCCAGAAGGCCGAAAATAGCCCTAAAACCATCTCCAACCGAGGGCTAGGCCAGAGGGCTCGGGAATCTGGGAGGGCCCCACAGAATTTCAAAGGGCCAAAGGGCTGGCTGACAGTAATAGGTATTCATAGGCAATTTTTTTTTATTTACTATTAGTGTCGGTTATAATCGACACTAATAGTTTGAAATTTTTTTTAATATAACGGCTAGCTGACTCAGCTAGCCGTTGCAGCTGCCCGTTGGTTTTTTCTTTTTCTTTTTTAATTTAAACATTTCTTTTCTTCTATAAATATGGTGAAGTTCTTTCAATTCTTCACTTCATTTGCAATATTTCCTTCTTCAATATTTTTCAATATTTCTTTCAATATATTTCTCAATATTTCCTTCAATATATTTTCCAATATTTCCTTCATCTATAATATTTGTTTCAATTTTTCAATAATTTCCTTCAATATTTCCTTCATTTTTTTTCAAAAAAGATGGTCTCATCTGCAATGAAAGGTAGGGCTTGGATCCAAAAAGAAGATGAAGCTTTTTGCAAGGCTTATAAATGGGTCTCAGAAGATAGTGTGAGGGGGATTTCTCAAACAAGTGAAGGTGTTTCGACTCGTGTGTCCAAAAAATACTTAGAGTTCTACGAAGGCACCATTCCATCGAATACCCGAAACCACGAAAGTTGTTCTTCAAGATGGAAGAAACATCTTCATCCAAGTTTGAATAAATGGCATCAAGCACTATTAGCAGCCGCAAGTAGACATGAAAGCGGCGCAAATTACTATGACGAAGTTAGTGTTTTTACAGGTTATTTTAAATGTTTAATTATATTACATTTAATTTTTGTAATTATATGTCATTATATTACATTTAATTTCATGAAATAATTTCCTAAATTTTTTGTAATTATATTTTCTATGTATGCCAAGCGGATGAATTGTATATGGAGGGCAGCTCAAAACCCTTTCAGTTTCACGTTTGTTGGGAAATTTGTAAAGGGTGGGTGTTATTTGAAGATCCACCTCAATATAGAGTGGATCATTTGGGAGCTGCATCCCCATATGTAGATATGAATGAAGATGGATCTCTTACCATTCAACAAACAAGGGTAGAAAATCCGACTCCGTCCGAAAGTTCTTTACCTAGGGCTATGGGACGAAACAAGGCCCGAAGGTTGAGGGAAAAGGGCAAGGCAAATGCTGATTACGCCGCTCAACATGAAGTGGCGGCCTCATTGCGATTATTGGCGGAACAAAATGCCCTTGAGGCGGAAGAAAGGAAGTGTAGGCATGAAGAACGGGCCAAGCAAATACAAGAAGAGATGGATGATAAGAATATGGAAAGGAACACTTCAAATTACACTCCAATGAGTAAGGCTTATTTTGATAGGAAAAAAAAAGGAAATTATGAGCCGACGGCAGTTGTTTGTAACAGACTATACTCCTACGATGGCGGATGATGAAGATAATAATGATTATGGATATTAAATTTAAGTTGTTGTAGTTTTTAAATATAAGTTATTGTTGTTTTTAAATTTAAGTTGTAGTTTTTAAATTTAAATAATAAATTATGTTTAGCCCTTTGGCCTTCGGTTGGAGACGGTTTTTTGTGACAGGGCTAAAACGAGCCCTCTGGCCCTCGGTTGGAGACGGAGACAAATATGGCATTGTACTGTTCATTAAAATATTAATATCTTGGAGAATCTTGGAGGGCCAGAGGGCTAAAACGAGCCCTCTGGCCAACCCTCGGTTGGAGATGGCCTTAGTGCACCAAGACTGGACTTGGGTCCGGCGCGTCCACGCGCAGTGGTGAGCTAGAAAAATGGTTTGGCCCCTTTTTTGGGCTAAATCTCCCCAAATTTTAAGTTATCTTAAAACTTGTTTTAGGACCAATGGTTGGAGACAATTTAGATGGATTTAAAACCTAATTTTAGATTTTAACCCAACAATTGAAAATGGTCAAATTTTATAAAGTGACCAATAATGAATCCAAAGTCACCAGTAATGAAAACATAATGCTTATTATTTTTTTAAATATTTAGCAAGTAAATATTTGCTATTTAAATGTAAAGAATGACGGTTCATTTTATTGTAATAGAGCCTTCATCTTTTAAGCTTCTCATTATCCGTAAATGTCTCTGCCCTTAACACTTTCTTTAGTACTCCTTAAACCTACTGATTTACAACCACCCACCCTCACTGAAGACTTTCTATAGATGTACCTCCATCCAATCAAACGCTAGGCTCTCAACAACCAATGGAGCTCGCCTCTTACGAGACTAGGCCTATTTGCTTGGCGTAGGAGGACCCAAACAAAAAGATGAATTTTTTTGCTACTCAGTTTAACTTTTTATCTCTAACAACACTCTTTATTTTAACAAATTTTAAATAATTTTTTTATTAACAATTCAAACCCAACCCACTCATTTTCTAAAACTGAAAGGGATTATCTCCAGATCCCTTCCACCTAATCCTCTTCATCAAATAATTCGGACCCTTGAAATTTGATTAAATGGCTAAATTTATTATAACTTTTAAAGTGAGCCCATGTTTTTAGCCGTTTGATCAATTTTCAAGGATCCAGATTATTTGATGAGGAGGATTAAGTGGAAGGGATCCAGAAAGGATCCCTTTCCTTCTAAAACAACATTCTCTCCGTTCCTATTCTCCTTGATCAAGGGTCCACTCTTAAGTTTGATTATTTTTTAATATTTAGGAAGTGAATAATTGCTCTCTAAATTTAAAGAATGACTGTTTATTTTCAATATTGATTATTTTATAACATCTATTGCAATGAATTTTTTGAATTTAGCTCGTCAAAATAGAATTTTAATTGTTTCACAGCATCTCTTGAAAATACGACTTTCGGACAGTAGAGTTTGTTCGTCTTCATTAAACATAGTCTAACCAAACAAATTAGCAATTATTCATGATTCGATTATTGGCCAAGTTTCATCATCAGTGACAAGGTACAGCAATTAGCTTTGGTAGCCACAAAGTACTTTTAATATTTTAGAATATAAGTTGGCCCGAGTACTCGTCATTATAATTAAATTAATTTATATATGAAATTAGGAGAGACAACTCCCTAATCATCGCAGTCACTTCAAAATTACAGTTCTATCCTCTTTTCCTCTTCATCGGCTATCAAGAACAAAAAGGTTGTCAAGAAAAATAAAAGAAATTTGTTAATGATTATTTATATAATTCGTAAAATTACGATATTCACTTTTTTAACTCTAGTGCTAGTGGACTCAGAAATCCTTTTTCACCTCCTATGTTTTTTTTTTTTCATTTTTGGACATGAAATTAAAAAAATTAAGGAAAAATTAGAAATCCTTTTTACTGTTTATTGAAATTAAAATCTCATTAATATAAACAATTACAAATTTCAATTAAAAAAAATTAGTAACTTACATTATTACATTAATGTCAGGGCCTCAATAAAAAACTAAAAAAAAACTAACAAGGTTTCAATCAAAGAATATTGATAGCTAGAGACCGCATCCAAAGTGTCCCAAAAATTAATGAAAATAACAAATAAAAGTAAAGAAAACACAAAATACATCTCATCGAACTCAATTAGTTTTGAATCATTTCAAAAGGAATAAAAGTTCAAACCTCAACAAACCTAAACCCCAAATAAGTAAATTAAATTTTTTAAAACTTCAACTGTGTCCCAATAGACTTGTCCAAAACTATACCATATGTTAACATCTAATTCGGGTGCAAGAGGCGAACACACTGACATTAGTTGGCCTAACCTTGTCTAAGGAAAAGAAGAAAATCCAATAAATCACATGTTTAGAATTAGAGGACTACAAAAGTGGCACATCTGAAAAACTCCAAACCTCTTAGGCCTAAAATCGTAAATTCAGTATATTCTTTTCAAATTTTAATATTAAGAAATTGCAGATACAAATATTTGCCAGCCGTATATAATATTATTCTAAATATTTGGCTTTCTTCCTAAATTTTCCGAGTCAGAAAACCCCAGGGTTTAGAGAGAGCATCACCTCCTTCAATCTCTCTCTCTCTCTCTCTCTCTCTCTCTCTCTCTCTCCTTCCTCATGGCCATGCTCTGCTCTTCTGCTTCGAACTCAGACCCACTAGTCCCAGACCTCAAATAACTCCCCCACAAACCCCACCTAATTTACAGGTTTGCCACCCAAAGCTTAGCAAGACGGCCGCTTCTATAAGCCACAGTTGGAGCAGTAAGCTGGGGAAAGTTGCTCTTTCCAACTTCATGGCTTTGGGGTTCTCCTCCATCCAGACCAGCCATTTAAGACCATCTTGCCCTTCTTATTTCTCCTTATTCCGCTCCTGTCCCCGGTCGTCCAGGTCCCTGTGGACTAGTCCCAGGTGAAATTCAATCTTCACTCAAATTTCACTACTTTCTGTTCTAGCATTTTCTATTTGGGTTTTTCGAATATTCCCCCATACGCATGTGAATTTTTTTTTTTTTTTTGGGTTTTTTTTAAATATATATTTTTTGTTATTTTCCATATTAATGTTAGAAAAGGCTTTGGGTTCTTTGTTTATGGTTTTGGATTGAACAAATGGTTGTGAAGTTATATGAATGTTTGGTTTGTAGTTAAACTTCAATTACTTGGTGGAACTATGGGAGAATTTTATATATTTCATTTTAATTTTACTGTTTCTGAACTAAATTGTTGGGAACCATGTAGTATTACTTGCATTTATTGTGAATTGGAGGAGGAATTTGAGTAGGAAGTGGGGAAACTCAAATGCGGATTGTTTTATGGGTCGGTGTTGTCTTTGGGATTTTGATGTTAGTTGTTAATGTAAAAGTATAGTTCAATTCCACAACTCATTGGAATGCCCGGTTGCTTTTCAAGTTTTCCTATATGTTTTGTGCTTCCTTTGTATACTTGGAATGCAGGAAGAAATTGATATACTGTCTGATTATTCTTTTGCTGCTTGTGATGTTGGAATTGATAACATTGCAGACCACAGGCCTATGCGGCCCAGGCTGATGTTGGGATTTCAGGTAATCCGACAATCCCTTTCAACCCAGTTCACTATAATCCCGAAAGAAAATCCAACGATAATAGAAAAGCCTGGAGACACGAGGCTTGGGCATTGAGAAAGGAAAAGGTGAAGGAAAATCCTTATGGAAGTAACATATCCTGTAGAGTAAATATTGAAACATATACGCCAGAAAGGAATGAGGGTTCCCTACATTTGGATGATAAGTTGGATGTAAAGTCCGAAGCCTCATTTTACAAAACATCGGTAATTGATGATCAAATCAGTGAAAGTTTTGCAAACATACATGAGGCTGAGGCTTCTCCTGAGGTACAATCGGGTAAAGCACATGGTGAAGGAAATAATGTTGACAAGGTGAGTGGTTATGGAGGGATTGACAAGATTAAAGTGGACAAGGTGAATGGTTACAGACGGGGCAGTCAGAATGTGTCGGCTTATGGAGCGATTGACAAGATTAAGGTGAACAAGGTGAATGGTCATGGACGGGACCATCAGAATGTGTCCGCTTATGGAGGAGTTGATAAGATAAAAGTGGACAAGGTGAATGGTTATGGACAGGACCGTCAGAATGTGTCAGCTTCTGGAGGGATTGACAATATTAAAGTGAAGAAGGTGAATGGTCATGCAGATGCTGCTCATGTGATTCAAAGGGACAAGTCAGCTAAAAAACCTTCTGAAACTAAAGCTGCTACAGCAGTAAATGAGGGAGATCTTCTTGAGAAGCTTAGTAGCATATATGACAAGGTTCTTGTTGTCAACAGTGTCCCTGATGCGAAAAAAGTTGTTAGGATGCTTACAGATCAATACAGGCATCTTGTCCATGCCTGTGACACAGAGGTATATATGCTTCAAGTTTATCTTAACTTTGATTGATACAAGTTCTGTCTACATGTAATTTTTCACTTGCCCTTTCTTTTAAAATAAATGCGTGATTGGGTATTGGGTGTTTAAGATTTCTTATTTACAAGCTACTGTCCAATTGCTAATGGTAGAATTTTTACAGGTGGCGAATATAGAGGTGAAGCTAGAAACACCTGTTGATCATGGAGAAATAATATGTTTTAGCATCTATTCTGGACCAGATGTGGATTTTGGAAATGGGAAGTCTTGTATTTGGGTGGATGTTCTTGATGGTGGTGGCAAGGAACTTTTAATGGAGTTTGCTCCTTTTTTCGAAGACCCCTCCATCAAAAAGGTTGCTTTTTCTTTCCTTTAAGATAGTCTTGACTCACAGCATCTTGCAAACAACTTAATCATCGTTAGATAGTGGCACTTTCGGGAAATGACTACTGTATTTTGTTTTTCGACAATGAAACCACAAGGATTTTGACAGATTTGATTCATATTGAGGGTCTGGAGCTTGGAACTCAAAATTTTACTGTATATGTTTACAGACAACTGGGCTGTGAGCCTGTGATTGAGGGTGGGAGTAGCTTTTTTTTAAAAGGCCCACCTTTTTATTTCTGAAAAACTTAGTCACATTAATCAGATGTTTACCATTACCTGTTGCTTTGCACAATGCTATTGTTGGTAAATGATTTTCTATTTTTGCAAGCATTTTCTTTATGCATTTTGATCATTGCTGTTTTCAATTGATAGAACTATCAGTTTGTTCCAAACTCATCCACAAGACATGTTTCAATACCCTAGTGACTTCAGGCTAAATGAACTTTTTGTTTTTCAGAACTGCTTCTGTTTCTGACTGATAAAGGATCAATGCCTTGTGTCAAAATTTTTCCCAATAATCATATATAAAAATACTACTCACCTCTATTTTCTTTCTTCTCTGTTTTATTTTCCTCTTAATAAGACTGGTTTTATATCCTTTTTTCTTATTGACTACTGTTGGCTGTTTTAATTGGTATGTGCTTTTCTCTTTTAGCCTGGAAAATTACTTGGCTGGTGTTTCACCATACATGGAATATGCATGTTGAGAAATAAACTCGACAATGACAGTCCCCCATCTTTTGTAGGTTTGGCACAATTATAGCTTTGATAACCATGTAATAGAGAACTATGGGATTAAGCTTTCTGGTTTCCATGCCGACACGATGCACATGGCTCGCTTGTGGGATTCATCAAGGCGGTTAAAAGGTGGTTATTCTCTTGAAGCACTTTCACATGACCCAAAGGTCATGTCTGGGGCCCAACTGAGTGATGAGAAGGATTTGATTGGTAAAATATCTATGAAAACAATATTTGGCAGGAAGAAAGTGAAGAAAGATGGAAGTGACGGGAAAGTGACCATTATTGACCCTGTTGAAGTGCTACAAAGAGAAAAGAGAAAACCATGGATTTGTTATTCTGCCTTAGATTCAATAAGCACACTGAAGCTTTATGAGAGTATGAAAAACCAACTAAGCAAAAAGGAGTGGAAAATTGATGGAAAACCAGAACCTGGAACCATGTTTAATTTCTATGAAAAATATTGGAGACCATTTGGTGAGCTTTTAGTTAAGATGGAAACTGAGGGAATGTTGGTTAATCGGGATTATTTAGCTGAGATTGAGAAGTTGGCCAAAGCAGAACAAGAGATTGCTGCAAACAGATTTCGTAGGTGGGCGTCTAGGTACTGCCCTGATGCCAACTACATGAATGTGGGAAGTGATGTGCAACTACGCCAGCTCCTCTTTGGTGGGATCGCAAATAGGTACACATTTCAATTAATAAATTTATTCTGTTTAGTTATAATTATCTTGCTGTAGGTAATTATTTTGGTAGACTCCAAATTACAGGGTGCAATATACTAAATGCATGCTATTTTGATGTTTTGGTTATATTAGCTTTAGTTGGTGACTGTGGAATGGAAGTCAACAAACTATGTTTACTTGCTTCTAAATACAGAAACTGTAATATCTACTTGACTTTTTGATTTCAACATCGTATTCGCTTTAGTAATTCTAGTGCTACAGTGATGTTGACATAGTGAGTTTATCATCCATTGCTATTTGTCTGGGCTTTTGAAAGTTTTACCTGTTACAGAAGCTTTCTGAGCTGAATACTTTCTTTTATCCTATGATATGGTTGTAGATATGCTTAGTTCTCATAAGTTGTGTCCTTTTGCTTTTCTATTCTTCTGGATAAAAGGAAGTATCAAGGGTTAAAAGTTTTCAATCTTATGTCAGAACTGTTCACCACTATGCTTTGCTGGTCTTAATAGTTAAGGGCAGCATATGCTTAGCATGACTACATGCACAGGAAGCAGAAATAGTTACAAAATTTTATTAGACTTTGATTCATGTGAGAAGAAAATACTCTCTGTCTCCTTTATATTATCATCAAGTTAAAATTTAAAACTTAGGCTAGAAAGGAAAGATTTTAGGTAAGTGGTTTTGTATGATTGAAAATGAACCTCAACTGTCCCGATGAGGAATACTAATACAATGAGGTCTACTAGTAAAAACAAAGCTATCCATTGGAACTATTTGTATTGTAACCAAAAGAAAATTCAATCACTCACTCTAGAGACTTCTTTTGGAACCTGAATTATCCCCCATTTGAATAGAATCTTTAATTTTTACACTATTCAAATGCAGGGATAATAGCAAAAAAGAATCTTACTTCTATTCCCCCTAGCCTGATGGAGACAAGAAAGCTGTATAAATTTGACCTGATTGTTTCCTGTTACAGAAAGGACTCCAACCAGTTTCTTCCAACGGAGAAGACTTTCAGAGTTCCAAACATTGATGGAGTGATTGAAGAAGGGAAGAATACAGCCTCAAAATTTCGCAATATTACTCTGCATAATATTGTTTCCAATCTTCCAGCTGAGATTTACACAGCAAGTGGTTGGCCCTCAGTTGGTGGAGATGCTTTGAAAATTTTATCTGGGAAGGTCTCTTCAGAATTTCATTTTGTGGATGACGACCAGGAAGATGTTGGAGATGCTTGTGAGACAGTGGATGCTGAATATTTGGGAACACAAGAGGATAGGTCTGAGGTTGACACATCTGCTTATGGAACAGCTTTTAAAGCATTTGAGAAAGAGGAGAAGGGGAAAGGGAAGGAAGCTTGCCACGCCATTGCTGCTTTATGCCAAGTTTGCTCTATTGATTCCTTGATATCCAACTTCATCCTTCCTTTGCAGGTCATTTCGGCCATTATTTCATACTTTTTATGCTTATTAAACCTCCACTATTGGCAAGCTAACTCCTCATTCTTGAGTTTTTGAACTGAAAATTTATGTGGATGTTTACAATGATATTGGTTTATTTCTACTACAGAGCAGTAATATATCAGGCAAGAATAAGCGAATTCATTGTTCTCTAAATATCAACACAGAAACGGGGCGTCTGTCCGCGAGGAGGCCTAATTTACAGGTATTATTAGTTCTGTCAACTTTTTATTGTGATCTATTTAAATGAAGACATCAATGCTTTATCCAAGACATCCACCATTCAATAAGGATGAAATCTGGATGGCCAGCTTCCCTTGGTTTCCTGATCACTTAATAACACATCAATGATTTTCACTTAAATATCTTGCTTGTAACCAGTGTCTCCAACTGTAGTGGAAACTTGGGAGGTATGCATGTTCATCCTTTTTTTTTTTTGGTTCTCCTGACTCAGAACCAACCTGCTTTGGAGAAAGACCGGTATAAGATCCGCCAGGCTTTTGTAGCTGCACCCGGGAATTCTCTTATTGTTGCTGATTATGGACAGGTGTGTTGTCTGTATTATCTGCTTACTTATTTCATGATTTTAAATATTTAATTGATGTGTTCGTATGACAGCTCGAACTCAGGATTCTTGCTCATCTGTCCAACTGTACAAGTATGTTGGATGCCTTCAAAGCTGGTGGAGATTTTCATTCAAGGACTGCAATGAACATGTACCAGCATATTCGTGATGCCGTTGAGAGTGAAGAAGTGCTACTTGAGTGGGATCCTCAACCTGGTGAAGAGAAACCCCCAGTTCCATTATTGAAGGTAAAACAGTATAATCTTTTTTCCTAGTGTAATAGTGAGGATTTATTTGAGATGATAGTTGGAAAATGAGTTTTGTGAGAAGAAAATTTCTTCACCTTAGGAAGCAAAAAGAAAGATTTCTTTGCCAAAAGAAGCAAAAAATATGAGCATTGATCATTATAATTTAACCTTGGAGAAGAAAATGCTGTATAATTCTTTCCGTTGCTCCCTCTTTATTTCATGAAGTTGGCAATGTTTTGTTTGAGACAGTGAAAGTCTCAAAAGGATATAAACTTGTTTAAATGGTGAGGGCTTGGGGTGAGGTTGAGAGTGTTATACCATTGGAAAACAATGAAGCAAGTAAAAAGCACAATTCAGTAGTATTATTGCCCTTGCCTTAGTCTTAATCGGGAAGGGTTTTCTTCTCCTAAAATGAAACTGCTGTGCCATGAACGGAGCTGGACAAACTAAAAGATGAAACTTTGTTTTAGAATGAATTAAATACCGCTTCCTACAATGATGGGGCTTGGGGTAGACATTGTATGAAAATACAACACATTTGTTTCTGTTCTTTTTTCATTAGCAACTACGAAGCTTATATATTTGAGTTTTCTAGTCTTTTTTGTTAAATTTTGTGCTCAGACCCCCTTGGTGAGAGCCTCATGCAGTGGGCACCCTTTAAAATTGATTCGTTATTTTATAGAAATTTATCTTGCCTAATTTCATGTTGCATATTTTCCAATTGGGACAGCTGATACATTGATTTTGTAATTTAATACAGATACCATCTATTAGCATGTATCATTTTGATATTTGGGGTTGGTTTTTTTGCCAGTCTAATGTGGTTTGTTGCATGCGGTTACTGTTATAGATTTTACTCTGACCACTATCTTCTGGTACAATAATATTCCATATTCAGGATAACTTTGCTTCTGAAAGAAGGAAAGCTAAAATGCTTAACTTTTCCATTGCATATGGGAAAACTCCAGTTGGGCTTTCCCGGGATTGGAAGGTAATCTTGCAACACTAATGGCATGTTTACTTGCTTCGTATAGGTATGGGAATGAATCCGTTCCTTCCATTTCCATTCCTTGCAAGTAAACATGCCCTAAGCTTGAAGCGTAATAAGATATTTATATTGTTTCTTTATCAATTTGAATGATCTGCTATGGTATGGTGGTTCCAGGTATCGGTTCAGGAAGCAGAAAACACAGTTAAACTGTGGTACAAAGAAAGACAAGAAGTGCTTATTTGGCAAGAAGAGCGTAAAAAAGAAGCTATAGAAAATAGATGTGTTCACACATTACTTGGACGGGCTCGCCAGTTCCCAGCAGTATCTCGTGATAAACGTGCTCTAAGAGGTCATATTGAAAGGGCTGCTATCAATACACCAGTGCAGGTTCTTCCAGAGCATTTCCTGTCTTTTCTCCCCACCACTCACCTCTTGTTCCTTCGCTTCCCCTCTTCCTTCCTCTCCTCCCTCTGTAGTCATGTGAGATTTTGGTTGTGTGACTGTAACAGGGCAGTGCTGCTGATGTTGCCATGTGTGCTATGTTAGAAATATCCAAGAATGCACGTTTGAATGAACTTGGGTGGAGGCTGCTTTTACAGGTGAACTCCTGATTCCCCTAGATATTAAACTAGATTTAAGACTGTCAACGCATGAGCAAAAATATTAAACTAGATTTGTATTTTTAGATTCTGTGTTTGCTTACTTTTCTCTCCCATAATGTCCTACGTTGATCTCGCATTATGTCCTTCGTCGAAATTAAGTGGAAGTACTATCTTCTTGTGCCCTTTCAAGCCACATTATCTGGCTCTGTCTTTGTTGATTTCTCAGTAAATTTTTATAATGTCTAGAAATGTGTGCAAAAACAATTTTCATCTTAGTTGACCATGTGAGCGCAGTTCCTTGTCCTTGAATGTATGTAATTTGGTTGTTTTAAAAGATTTAGATATTATGTTTTGATGGGTAGTTTTATTTGCACCGTGTATCCCTCTAAATATTATCCATTTTACTCTTATTTACCCTTTTCTTTATGGAATAAAAGAATTTTATTGGCTTCCTTCTCCCCTGCTTTCTCCTTCACCCCTTTCCCAGTTTTTCCTTGTCTTCCCTTGTTGAGAGGTTGGTCATGCCGGCCCATTAAATTGTTTTTCCAGGTTTTAAAAAGTTTCTATAATTTAAATTTAGATGCGAGTGTAATGGAAAAATTTAAGAAATTTGCAAGGAGGGAGGGTGTTATAAGCAGTATAGTGTGGAATTAAATGCATCATTTCTTAAGTTAATCAGACAGCAGAACATGTTGCCATTTCTTTTCCAGCTTTATTCTGAAAGCATCCTTCTAAATCATGTTTTCCTCGCTTAATTTCTTCTGTGACAAATCTTCATTCTTAATCTTGGACTCTCATTGAATAGTTTCAAGTTTCTTTTACTAGCGCAACATTTATACAATCCTTAAATTACTGTGAGAATTTGAATGAGTTTGCGTGCGTCCCGGTTGACTGTTGAATATTTAATCAAAGGGTTAAACAAAACAAATAGTAGCTTTGACAAGAATTGTGGAAATAACCTTTATCTGGAAAGCAGGTTCATGATGAAGTGATCCTGGAAGGGCCATCAGAGTCTGCTGAGGAAGCAAAGAAATTAGTTGTTGAGTGCATGTCGTTTCCCTTCAACGGAAAGAATAATCTTAAAGTCGACCTTGCTGTTGATGCCAAGTGTGCACAAAACTGGTATGCCGGCAAGTAGAAGCGGTGGCTAATCACAAAATTGGGCTTTTGGTTTGAGACCCACGACAGTCGGTGTGTTATGCATCCAGAGGGGCAGCTATTTGCAGTGTTTGCTTTAAGTGCTTTCACTCGTAAGGGGTTTTTTTGCCCGAGGAATCGGTTGTTTTAGTCTGTTGATGTGAAATTTTCCGGTCATCAAAGAGTTGATGTGTCACATTTCGGCCAAGGATTACTAGAAGAGGGTTCGGTCTGCTGCTTTGATGTGCTCTGTCAGGTTTAGACCTTTGGGGAAGAAGGCTCATGGAAGAGCAGGCCTTGTATATATAGAAATGGTCTACTACCTGTTGAATTTAACACTCTTCTAATGCCTTTGTACTTTCTTTGGTGAAACTGAAAATGTATATTTTGAACAAGAGCATGAAGATTCAATACTTATTATTATTATCTCCTGTCTTCTACAGCCTCTCCCTTTCTTTTTATCATTTGGTATAATAATTTTCCTTTTCTGGAAGGATCACGTCACCTGTACCCCTACACATGACCAAACGGGACCTCCTTGAATTGGATCCACCATGGGACTGATTTTTCATGAACCCCAATAGAAGGGGTTTTCAGTGGTTGTGTGTATGCGTAATGTGGTCCTCCCGGTGGGACACAAGAATTTCTTGTGGAAATGGCCACCAGAGGGAACTTTGGGAGTTGGGGCACTGTAAGAATCTCTGGACTTTGTTACCGGTGCAAGGATTTTCCTAGTTGCTTACTGCGTTAATGAAATATGAGCATTGTTTTGTGAGCCCCACATGCATTAACGGTTAAAAATCACCCAAACTTTGTTGACAACTGACAGTAGCATACCTTATCTTAGGTTATGATCTCGGGTATCACGGAGTTTGTGTATTTCCAACTTGAATAAGAAACCAATCAGCTACAATTTCTACCTTAAGCTGCGCAGACACAGATGCTGGAAACTTATCTGTCAAATGGCAATTAAATTCAACTCATGCGAACTGTAGGACTTCAAAATCATTCACTCCACTCAAAACGCAAGCTCAAATTCAATACAACTAGAAACTATTTGTCATGCTGCTGAGGATTGATTCCCCAGGATGATGCCAACTGCACCAAAAGTTGATCCGGTGTTGCACCTTCCCAGTCCTCGGGCAGATTCAGTGTTACAGAAGCTTCATGCAGATTCAAAACGAGTTCTTTCTTTACGTCAGTGGGAAGACCGAAAACATCAGATCCATTTTCGAGCACTATTTCAACCAACTGCGAAACAGAAAAAAGGGGACCAAATGGTCAAACTGAGGCATCTCCATGACCAGACAGCAAAAGCAATAAAATTGAAAAGACGTGGACATTTTCAATACTATCGAATTCTATCAAGCAGAGAAACGCAGAGAACGCGGACGCTTCCCATTACTATTTGGAACTTATCAGAGAAAATAGACTCAACCAAAAAACTTATTACCGACATGAAACACTTAATATGAAGTCTAACCATTAAGAAGGAAACTAATGAAACACATCCTTAAAAATAGTGAACTCACACATCTGTTACGAAGGAAAATACCTGCTGAATCCAAGCCAAACAGATGTCAAACAAGTTTGGCTCTGGTAAGAATTGCCCAACAGCATGCAAGACCTCAGTTGCTGTCTCATTTGAAAGTTGGTCAATCACAGGACCTGATCTGTCCATCAACTTTACAAGCAAGATATCATCTCCTGTAGACAACACTTCCAAAAAGGCCGTATCCAGATCACCCACTTGAAGAGCATCCATTGCATTAGTCCAAGAATTCCAGATTGGATTCCGCTCTTGGCCCACATTATCATCTTCCATAGCCTCTGCAGTCAATTCAGGTATAGCTACTCTTCCAGATCTAGATGTTCCATTGTCCTCTCCAGCCACACGAATTGCTTCCAAGGTAGCTTCATCTTTGGAAGCTTGCCAAACACTTCTTGCAGAAGGCCCCTCACCAAACCTAACAGGTCCAGCCCCTTTATCCCATGCTCGCCTGCTGTTACCTTGATCACTCCCATTCTCTGATTTGGGTGACCTACCATCCCCAGGACCACCTCCTACAGCCTTCCTCGAACCAATATGTCCACCTCTGGAACCACCATATGTTGGAAAATCCCACACCTCAGAAATGTCAGATCTCCAAGTAGGGCCCCGTCCCCTCATGCCGGAAACATGTCCATCATTTTGGGCAAATCGTTCGCCATATGGAATTCGTCCATCTCCACCTCTTCCAAACTTGTTACCAGTGTAATCAGGAAAGCCGTTATACTTGCCTAAAGGCCTATTAGAAGACCCCTCATACCCCATCGAAAAATTACCGCCTCTTCTACCTGATGATATTGATAAATCTCGTGCCAAGTCTTCAACAACTCTCTCAAGACCCCTTACTCTGTTCTCCAAAGTTATCATGCTGTCATGAGACCCGCCCATGAAATCCTGCAACATGCTCATCAGATGACTTTGTTGTCTCTCCAGCTGCAACAATTGCCTTTGGATAGCCAACCAATTTCCTTTGTTATTGACAAAGGATCCTTCAGGTTGACCATCAGGTTTAGAGAAACCTGCACGACTACTGGACGACTCCCTTTGATTTATATCAATCCTGTCATCAATATCAACTGCTCTCGTTCTGGAGTCTTTTCCATTCGCCCTTTCTTCTGGCCATTTATCCCTCGCAAGGTCATCATGATCTCGTTGTTTAGTATACAGACCAGCTATTCCTCTCTCTGTGTTACGGTATTTACTACTGAAAGATCCATGAATATCATCAAATTGGCTGTTTGCAATCCGGTTTCGAGTTTCTTTCGAATTTGTATCATTTGCCTCTGGTTCTACCTCATTATTTGAGTTTGAAGAATTGACATGTCTACGAGGAACAACTACCTCAACGGGCAAATCATCAGAAACCCTCTTTTCAAGTTTCTGGAAGAATTCTGGGTTTAGTTCTTTGTCAGTTAAGATGGGCAATTTCTTCTTCAAAGCTACACCCGCTTTATCTCCACTGGCTTTGGATTTAGAAACAGAATCTGAAGTAGGAGATGAACCATTAGATGAACCCTTTGCTCCTTGATCTGTTTTCTCACTAGGCTTTGAATTTTTTGGCTCATTCTTCTCTGACAACTCAGCTGATTCAGAATTTTCTTTATTAAAATGCGACAACAACAGAATGATCCGGTGAGAGCCAAAAGGAATTGAAGCATTTTAATAAAGGTCGTATTATTGATAAGCTTACCATGAGACGAGACTTTCTTGTCATTTGGAGCTTCATCTTCTCCTTTCCCAGCTATCTTTTTCCAAAACTGCAATGCCTCTGTCATGCTATCTCTGACAGGTTTAATCTGTAAACCAAACCGAACAATATTTTAGAGACTAGTACAACAGAAATACATAGCCACCCTTCTATCTCATTACATATTTCATGTACGAACGTTGGCCAAATCCAAAATTCAATATGTCAAGCAGATTGCTTTTTCCTAGCCAGTGAAGTGAAAATTTGAGAAATAATATTAGGTACCTATCCGATGTGTGAAACCCATATTCAGTATCCAAGTGAGGAAATACTATAGCAAAGTAGTCCAACATTTTACTTGATTTTTCACCTACCCCCATCTCTTGCAGTAAACACCAAAAAAATTCCTAAACTAGAAGTTCCATGTAAAAAATAACATTATACTGAAAAGAATTTCTTGTGCAAAAATAATCCATTAACATACTGTTCCGTGTTAAATCACCAATGTGTAATGGTGTGCCGGATATGAATACAAAGCCACGAGTTATTGGAAAAATGTAAATTGAAAGATCAAACAAGAAAATGTTATACTTAAGTACTCGCCAAAACATTTTTGCTGTAAGATGAAAAGTAACACACTTAGGAATATGCAACAAAAGACTACCTTGTCAAAACGGCAAGACTCGAGGACAGTCAGGGTGGAAGCAGTTCTATCTGTAATCAAGTTGCTCGAATGCAATGCTAATGCAACCAGCAAATCAGCTGCTGCTTTACGTGTTGCCCAATCTGTGCTTCCGAGGCATTCATGAATACTTTGCAGTAGATTATCCAAGCTTTGGGGCGCAATTGCTCCAACCTACAACAAGTAGGTACCTCTTCGATCAGTAAAAGTCCAATTAAATCATTCAAAGTATAGATCGAAGTGATCGTTCTATCCACCTGCATTCTATTGGCAATAAGACTATGTATAAGTTCACACTACACCAAACACAACACATTTCAAGTCAACACTCCAAACCAAATTACCACTCTTTTCTATCTTCTGTGTCCTACATCTTTTTAGCAATCAAACAACCACATAAGTATCGACTTTACTACAAAATCTACAACAATGTACATGACTATATCAAGTCGAGACCACAATGTACATGCCCACAAAATCATTTGAGTGCGAAAAAACAAATGTAGATATTCTACTGAGCAAACCTGAGACAGGCTCGAAACAACCGGCAAGAGCGATGCCTTAGCCAACAAGTTAGGATTGTTAAGCAACTTGCAGATCCTTGGAAACAGCCTTTGAAAAGACGAAACAGGCGGGTCTAAAGCGCAGTCTACAATCTTAGCCATACACAGTGCCGCACCAGATTGCACCCCTTTGTTCTGCTCGGCCATAGCCTCAAACAAAGGCTTCATAAACAAACCCACAACCGACCCATTGTCGCTCACACTCTCTGCCTTCAAGTACTGCGCCGACAGCGAGCCAATGGCGTCGCGGCACGCGTCCCGGACGCCGGAATCGGCATCCTTGAGCCTCTTGACGATGTGGGCAATGATTTTGGTCAAATGGGTGGAGGTGAAATCGGGGTGGGAAGCAGAGACCAATGCGAGCAGGCGCAAAGACTCTTTCTTGACGGCGGGTTTCGGATCGGCGGAGGCGTCGTAGAGGCAGTTGAGGAGCATAGGGAGGCCCTCCGGCGGGAGGGTTTGGATGATTTTCTCGAGATCTTCAACGGCAATTTGGTACGTGTCTCGGTCGGAGAGTTTGGAGAGGGAGGTGAGGATTCTCTGCTTGAGCTCCACCATGGCCAGGTGGGTCGAGAGGGAAGAAGAAGCGGAAGAAGCAGAGGACTTTGAAGAGGAGTTTGGTGGTTGCTGCGGCTGCGGCGGCGTTGTGGGTGATGGGTTTGGGGGCTTTGCCGGTTTGGAAATTCTGGGTCCGGCAAAACTCATGGTTTCGAGTTGATGTGGTATAGTTTCGGGGATGGATGTAAAATGGAAATGGGTTCTCTCTGATTCGGAAATTTAAGCTTTCAAACTTCGACAGTGAGAGAGGTACAGCCAATGTTGTTGCAGAGGGGGGAGAGAGAGAGAGAGAGAGAGAGAGAGAGAGAGAGAGAGAGAAGGCTTGTGAAGCAAAGTAAGCAAGATGGAAGCTGCAGATATTGAAAAGGAGAGATCTGGGTGGGAGGGGACTGTGACTATTAAAATGAACCAATGGGAATGTGAGTATTAGAGCTCACTAATCCATGTTTTTACTCTTTTCCCAGAAAATAAAATAAATTTATTAGACGTTTTACCAGTTTTCAAATTACATTATTGAGATTATTTTATTAAAATGTGTGTGAAAATTATTTTCTAAAAGAAATTTCAAATTACAATTTGAAATTTTTGCAATGTTTGTTATTTCTGAGCAAAATTTAGGACATGTTTAGAAATGGAAAAGGGGATCGTATCAACTAGCACCCGTAAACCCTAGTTCATCTGATTTCTGATTATTAATTTGATTACAAATTTTGAAAAAGTAGCTAATACTTTTCCTATTTCTCACGTATTAGTACATATAAGAGATCGGGCTCTTCAACAGAAGAGTCTTCGAAAATAAGGATTAGTTATGAAATCTGTTACACATCGAACTTCAAATATCCGAACCGTCCATTATTTAAGTCTCGATTCATAGATTCTCTATGAAAAATTCAATTCAAATCCGAAACCATTTGCCCATTTAATTGTCACAATGAAATTTTAATGTTTCTTAAAACATTGCGTTTGTCAATTTCTTTGAATTCAATTAGATGCCTCAAATATTTCCGAATTAGCTAATATTATGCAAGGATGATATATGAGGTATAACTTGAAATAAACCGTTCGGAACTTCGGATCGTTAAAAAAGTGTACAAGTTCTCATAACATTTCAAAAAAAATTCAATATTTTATGAGTTGTGGAAGAGCAGTAATCAAAAGAGGACTATCGGCAATGTGAGGGCCACCTATAAGACAATCATGGATATAATATAAAGACAGCAACATGGTGATTGCAATTTTCCACGCTTAAATTTGAAAAAATAAGCATGTTGCGTATGTATATGTTACTTCTATATATTTTTTTTTTTAAATTTAATTTTTGGGTGGGATATATTCTTGTTAGGAGAGGAGAGTTTCATCATGGGAATCATCTTCCTGGTAAATGGACAAGTAACGCCTCGCTTCCAGCCTTGGGTTGCCCTTCCAAATTGGTTGGTGCAATGCACGAGTTAATCGTTTTGAAAGCGGGGAGCTTAAACAATTTGCTGCCCATTCAAGTTAAGCGGTGGTGTCAGGTACCCGTGTTAGGACTGTGTCGCGTTTGCCGTCTTTGTGATAGTTTTATTCGGAACTTTTGTTTGTGGTGGTCTATTGTGGTAACCATATAGGGGTTTAAATTTTTTTGCATCTTGTGCAAATTGTTTGTTCTTAGCAATGAAAAACTTTATCGCTTCTATCAAGAATAAATAAATAAATAAAATTTGAGTGCTGGTGAAGGTTAATGCCTCTTCTTGTATATCCCCTCCATACATCATTGACATGTGACTCGTTAAATTCCCTTCATCATCCTTGAACTTGTTGAACATTTCCGCTTCACAAATTCGTACATTTCTCACTAGATCCTAAGTTACAAGAGCATCTCCAGTGAGGGGCTATATATGGAGTTGGAAAAGTGGTGGATATAGCCTATTTTAAAGCTCTGAGGAATCTTTGAGGCTTTATAAAAGAATCTTTGAGGCTTTATATAAAAGAATATTTCCCAATGAGGGGCTATTTCTTTCGGGCTCTATATGGGGCTATATATATAAGATACTTTGGATACGGTCCCTAATCCTTAACATTCTTTGACTAAAACCTTAATGATATTCAAAGTTTGATCAAAGTCCCTTAACTTTGTACACCTCATTATATTACAATTAATATTTATATTTTTATAGTTTGACATTAATTGTTTGATATTTTATGAGATTTATAATCCTATAAATTTAAAATCCCTCATTATAATACTATTAGAAACGGTTACAATAAAAAAAATTCAAACATTTTGATTGAATAAATGGATAAAAAATATGTAAAAATAAGAAATAATAAATGGCAAATGACACACCCCGTCCCGAAGGAGGGCGTGCTGGCCGTCACGTGAGAGTGACGTAACCATTTACACAGTTCGGAAGTTCTTAAAATACAATTACTAAAAGGAAACCCCCGAGGGTGAGTCATACTTTTGTGAATTCTGTCAGAACACCGTTGGATTCCTCGTGGCCACCAAAGCTCTGCTAACTGGAACCTGGAGGGGCGCAAAACAAAATTGAGTGGGTCAGTAAAACAAAGTTTTTCGAAAACATTTCATTTAAAACATTTCTAACCCCTCGCTGTAAAACCTGTATACTTTCCCAGAAAATAGTATATATAAAACCATATAAAATCTCAAAACTCAAATCCCAAATCTTTAACATTTTTCAAGAAAAACATGCCATGCCATGAATCAAAATATAAATCAGGTGAAATAATAAGTCAACCGGAGACCCTATAATGGTCCTGTACGGTTGATTCTAAAGCTCATCATCCAAACTAACCGGAGTCACCTCGGTGACCTGTATGGTCTAACTCTGCACGTCACTCGGAACTACATAAGGTAGTCTGTACGATGACAGGTGTATAAATACGCTCTAGTGCTTCTCACATCAATCATCAGCGCGCATATCTAAAGTCACCCACCAGTCGGAACCCCTCTAATGGTCTGTACGACTGGCATGTCGGAACCCTCATATGGTCTGTACGACATCCACCTACTTGGATCCAAGACGAGCGTGCAGTGTGGTGAATACTAATATAAGCACTAACACCTAGGGGCAGGTTATGAGCTTAAACGTTTCAACATCAATAATTCAATGAATAATGACTCACCTGACTTACCTGCGCCTCCACAGCACCATGCAACATGTATGCATCATATATCAATTCATGTTTATATATATATATCTATATCCATTATTAAATCAAATATTCAATGCTTTCATGCATGGCAATTTAAATTCATAACTTTCATAAAACGCGTATTTTCTGGGAAATAAATGTATATAGGTAAATAAGAAATCAAAACTGCCCACTCACCTGGAGTTCGCCCTACAACTCCCCAGCACAACACATCAAAGCGTCAAGATGATCGGTGCCTAGAACCATAATCAAATCCAACCTCAGAAATCATATCGATAGGATATATAACTTATATAAAACACGTCACTACGCAGATCGATCTGGAAGATCTGCAACTCAGATTTCCAATCCATAACTTCCAGAGGTCCACAATATACTTCTAGGACAACATCCTAAAATTTCATTACCATCCAACGGTCGGATCGTCAATTCACATTTTCACCTATAAGCGAAATAATTATAAAACGTTAATTTTAAACACATCACCAACAATTCGATATAACTTCTCATACGATGCTCAATTTGGGTATATGAATATACCACATCGACCTACTCGACGTCACGAGCGTCGAGAAATTTTTAGAAACATTTTTGGACCCTCCACGCGCCCTCACGCGCCGGCTAGGCCACTGCCCTACGCGCAGGCCACGCGCGGCACGTGTCTTCTTCTTCGCGGGGCTCGCCGGACTGGTTTTTCCGGCGACCCGATTCCGGCCAAACTTAAAACCTCTAGTTCTCCTTCGTTTTTCACCCATTTCCTTCGAATTTTATATCAAATTGAAGCCCTAAGTGAGTACTATCGCGTTGGACTAGTTTTAGGGTCTAAAAACAACTAAATCTCACCTGGAAATTTCAAGGGTTTCGGCCACTCTCGAACTCGACGATCCTGACGTCCAAAGCTTGCAAACGAACGTCCCCGAGCTTCCTTAGGACCTCCTAAAGCTCACTGTGAGCTTGGAATTCCCTGAAACACGACGTTTAACGTGTGCATGAACAGTGACAAAAATTGGGAATCTCGGGTTCACGTGAAATCGAAGGTTTCACGGTCTAAGACTAGTACCAATCGACTCACAGGGACTCAGGGATGAAGATGCATACCTTATTGCTTCGATCCGTCGAGTTTGGCAAGGTTTTGGGTGTGTGCCGTACATATGGGTGCCTAGAGAGAGAGACTGTCGAGAGGGAGGAGAGAGAGAGTGACGAGGAAGGGAGAGATCAAGGAGAGTGTTTGTGAGGTCCACAAACCATCCACTCCATCCATCCTTAATCCCTAATCAACAATAATTCAACCTTACCAAAATTATGTCCAATTCACCAAAAATATATCCTTTATATTTAAACTATTAATTGAACCAACAATGTCACATAACGTACCTTAATCACGTCAAGGGCATTCCCGTCATTTCATACATTCGATATGAAAATCTCGGGACGGGCTGTGACAATCTTCCCTCCTTATAGAATTTCGTCCCCGAAATTCCCAAGACCAAATAACCCACTTAATTTTCATAGAACAACCTTGGGTACATCTCTCTCATCCGATCTTCCGTCTCCCAGGTAGCTTCCTCAACAGAATGATTCTTCCACAACACCTTCACCAAACTCACCGTCTTGTTCCTTAGAACCTTATCTTTCCAATTCAAAATCGTGACTGGTTC
Source organism: Malus fusca (assembly GCA_035220775.1). Lineage (NCBI taxonomy): Eukaryota > Viridiplantae > Streptophyta > Magnoliopsida > Rosales > Rosaceae > Malus > Malus fusca. The sequence goes on from CM069069.1 coordinate 31,504,916, forward strand.
CTCATCATATGATAAATCTGGATTAATCTCTAACGGTTGAGGAGGGATCACGTAAGATGGATCAGAAATATAATGCCGAAGCATAGAGACATGGAACACATTATGGACCTTAGATAACTCCGGAGGCAACTCCAATCTGTAAGCAACTTCACCAATCCTCTCGGTGATCTCATAAGGTCCTATGTACCTAGGACTTAGCTTGCCTCTCATTCCAAACCGTACTACACTTCTCCAAGGTGACCACTTCAAGAACACCAAATTACCCACACCATAAACTCGATCAGTAGCGTGTCTATCTGCTAAACTCTTCAGCCGATCTTGGCTCACTTCCAGGTTAGACTTAATTACTTGAATATTCCGAGTAGTCTCCTCCACTAACTCAGGGCCTTGAATATCATCCGTCCACAATTCTAACAATTCGAAACACAAAACACAGCTTTCCACAGCCTTATGGCGATGCTCTTGGAACAAACTGAAATGACCAACATACTCAAGAAGTTCAACAGCTCCGTAAGCCCAAATCTCTTTTCCATAAGACAGATAAATAACTGTTGCACTTCTGGAAAGGTTACTGCTCTTTCATTGAAGAATACTGCGCTGTTTTAGTAAGCCAATCAATTATCACCTCAATTTCATCATAACCATCTCATGAACGAGGAAACTTGTACGCATCATCTATATTAATATTTTCCCATTTCCACTGTGGAACGGAAAATAGCTGCATCAATCTAAAAAGACTTCTTCCTTTCTGCTTTGACTTGCTGACGACTGATACACCTCTTCACAAATTCAACAATTTCCCTTTTTATATGGTCGAATGGTAAGATACATTTTAGTACCTCTAGGATGCATTGTATAAGTTGAACAGTATGCTTCGTCCAACATTATTTTCTTTAATTCCATATCATTAAGTACACACATCCTGTTCACTTGCATACGCATGCCATCTGATTCTCTAACCCTGAGATCTTTCTTTTCCTCGTTGTTCCTTGCTTTAAATAAATTCTTGAATTTCTTTGTCAAACGCTTAAGTCTCGAGTACGACCTACCAAATAGGCCTAACTTGAAAATTAGCAAGTACGTTTTCTTTTCGATCTTCCATTCCCAACTTTACTCCAGTAGATCTCAATTCCACAAGAATATGGACATGGCAATCGTACCAAGCACTAATTCCCACTAGGGTCTTCCTACTAAGAGTATTGGCCACAACATTTGCACGATCACCCTGGTCGTGCAATCATAATCACTAGGCAACACAATCCACCTTCGTTGCCTAAGATTAAGATACCTCTGAATAAACAGATATTGGATACTCTTTTGACTCGCAAAAATCTTACACTTTTCTCCACAAAGGTAATGTCTCCAAATCTTCCAAGTGAAGATGATAACTGTTAATTCCAAATCATAATTAGGGTAATTCATTTCATGAAATTTCAATTGCCGTGAAACATAGGTAATCACCCTACCATGTTGCCTCAACACGCATTCAAGAACATTCAACGAAGCATCACTATAAACCTTATAATTACCGTCATCATCCAGGAGTGCTAAAATACGTGCACGAGTGAGGAAATATTTCAACTATTGAAAACTTTACCCACAATTATCATCCCACTCAAACTTGACCTCTTTTCTCGTCAATGGTAAAGCAATGACTGAAAATTCTTTCACCAACCGTCCATGATAGCCTGCTAAGTTAAGAAAACTCCGAATCTCAATCACGGTTCGTGGTTGTTCCCAATTCTCCCCAGTTGTCACTCTTTGAGGATCTACTTGAATACCTTGTGCAAATATTACATGTCCCAAAAATGCCACTTGATTCGTCCAAAATTGACATTTGTCAAACTTTGCATACTACCAATGTTCCCTCAAACATTGCAACACCAACTCGAAACGACTAGCATGCTTTACTTTCACTTAAGAGTATATCAGACTTCAACTCTTTCCTTGAAAACACATAGGCACCTCTAAGCTGATCAAACAATCATCAATGCACGGTACTGGATAATGATTCCTACTCGTTACCCGATTTAATTACCTAATATCCATACATATTCTTAAGGTCCCGTCTTTCTTCCTTAGAAATAAAGCTGAGGTTTTCCAAGGTAACGTACTAGGTGGATTGAAACCTTTATCAACCAATTCCTGTGACTGGATTTTCAATTTCCTTTAACTATGTAGGAACCAATCTATAACATAAAATCTGTACTCAGAGACAATTCAATAGCGAACACCACATCTCTGTCTGATGGCAATCCAGGTAACTCATCCGGAATTACAACCAAAAATGTCTAACCAACTTTTACATTTTCCACGCTACTCAGCGTAGCATCATGTAGCACTATGTGAGCTAAGTATTCTTGGCAGCTTTTCGATAATGATCTCTTGCTCTTATAACAGAAATAACGGCATGCCTCACTCCACTTTGCTCACTCATAAAAGTAACCTCTGATAATCCAAGACAATGGAAAGTAACTGGTTTTCCGTAGCAATCCATATTGGCACGATTATAATGCACCCAATCTGTGCCTAAGATCACATCCAAATCCACGATCTCCAACGAAATAAGGTTCCCTGGCATAACTATATCCTCCTCCAACGCTGAACACCCTGAATAACATCAAACTAATGTAGGGTAACCTACCTGTTTACTTGCTTAACGGATCCAACGAATAAGTTATTAATATTACGGTCTGCAGCCCGCAATACTAATAAATCATCGTTGTCTCGATAAGTAAGCAACAATTCCCAATAGTGCAATATTACCATCTTACTCCTCATAGGGAAAATACATACATACGCCTCGATCGTGCTCAAACATTACTCTCTTTGGCAACAGCGTCAATAACATAAAGTTTCTGCATCACGACCAATAAACTCTGGCAAGTGACCAAAATACCCAACGTATCCATAATCAAGTCCGAATGATTCAAAGTATCTTGCAGCTCTATGTTCCATTTGTCCACATGTAAAGCATCCTCTGCTTTCTCGCCTACACTCTCCAAAGTGTATGCTATTGTACTTACGGCACAAAGGTACATTCCCTCTACCAGAGTCACCTCGTCTCTGTAATCTAGGATCTCCAGTAAATCTACCATTTCGCATCTGACCAATGTTACTAAAATAATCTCTGCTGGCAGAACTAGAATTAACTCCACTTCCTTTGAAGCTCTAAGTCTTGCGAGGCTCTTGAGACACATGACATTTACCTTGATTATTTTTCCTTAGATTCTCATTCTTTTCCTTGTCTCGAATTGTAAACTCTTGTTTCATACCATCCATATATGCCGGAGGAATAATCTTTTCTTAAACAACTCTCATTCCGCTGTTTCCTCCGGTGACATCGTATAAGACTCTTATCTACACCAGGGTGCAATTCCAATACTCAGAAACCAGGTAGTCATCTCGACCTACCCATCCAAAAGAAAGATTCCTTTGACTTTGCATAAACCGAAACGCCTTTTCCAAATGATCAAGCCATCGATCTGCTCCCTTCGGCCTTTCATTTCCATAGAGTGATTCAAATTTAACTTATAGCCAGTCTAAAAAGGTTCCTTTAGATAATAGACTGAATCATACTAGCCATAATTTCCTCCCAAACTGCTTTATCAGGGAAATTAGGTTCATCCGAACTACGTGGCTCGCTACGAGGCGGTATCGTTCTGACAGAAGACACTAGGAATTTCTCAAGATGTCCAGAATTGCAACCTAGGCTCTGATACCAACTGACACACCCCGTCCCGAAGGAGGGCGTGCTGGCCGTCACGTGAGAGTGACGTAACCATTTACACAGTTCGGAAGTTCTTAAAATACAATTACTAAAAGGAAACCCCCGAGGGTGAGTCATACTTTTGTGAATTCTGTCAGAACACCGTTGGATTCCTCGTGGCCACCAAAGCTCTGCTAACTGGAACCTGGAGGGGCGCAAAACAAAATTGAGTGGGTCAGTAAAACAAAGTTTTTCGAAAACATTTCATTTAAAACATTTCTAACCCCTCGCTGTAAAACCTGTATACTTTCCCAGAAAATAGTATATATAAAACCATATAAAATCTCAAAACTCAAATCCCAAATCTTTAACATTTTTCAAGAAAAACATGCCATGCCATGAATCAAAATATAAATCAGGTGAAATAATAAGTCAACCGGAGACCCTATAATGGTCATGTACGGTTGATTCTAAAGCTCATCATCCAAACTAACCGGAGTCACCTCGGTGACCTGTATGGTCTAACTCTGCACGTCACTCGGAACTACATAAGGTAGTCTGTACGATGACAGGTGTATAAATACGCTCTAGTGCTTCTCACATCAATCATCAGCGCGCATATCTAAAGTCACCCACCAGTCGGAACCCCTCTAATGGTCTGTACGACTGGCATGTCGGAACCCTCATATGGTCTGTACGATATCCACCTACTTGGATCCAAGACGAGCGTGCGGTGTGGTGAATACTAATATAAGCACTAACACCTAGGGGCAGGTTATGAGCTTAAACGTTTCAACATCAATAATTCAATGAATAATGACTCACCTGACTTACCTGCGCCTCCACAGCACCATGCAACATGTATGCATCATATATCAATTCATGTTTATATATATATCTATATCCATTATTAAATCAAATATTCAATGCTTTCATGCATGGCAATTTAAATTCATAACTTTCATAAAACGCGTATTTTCTGGGAAATAAATGTATATAGGTAAATAAGAAATCAAAACTGCCCACTCACCTGGAGTTCGCCCTACAACTCCCCAGCACAACACATCAAAGCGTCAAGATGATCGGTGCCTAGAACCATAATCAAATCCAACCTCAGAAATCATATCGATAGGATATATAACTTATATAAAACACGTCACTACGCAGATCGATCTGGAAGATCTGCAACTCAGATTTCCAATCCATAACTTCCAGAGGTCCACAATATACTTCTAGGACAACATCCTAAAATTTCATTACCATCCAACGGTCGGATCGTCAATTCACATTTTCACCTATAAGCGAAATAATTATAAAACGTTAATTTTAAACACATCACCAACAATTCGATATAACTTCTCATACGATGCTCAATTTGGGTATATGAATATACCACATCGACCTACTCGACGTCACGAGCGTCGAGAAATTTTTAGAAACATTTTTGGACCCTCCACGCGCCCTCACGCGCCGGCTAGGCCACTGCCCTACGCGCAGGCCACGCGCGGCACGTGTCTTCTTCTTCGCGGGGCTCGCCGGACTGGTTTTTCCGGCGACCCGATTCCGGCCAAACTTAAAACCTCTAGTTCTCCTTCGTTTTTCACCCATTTCCTTCGAATTTTATATCAAATTGAAGCCCTAAGTGAGTACTATCGCGTTGGACTAGTTTTAGGGTCTAAAAACAACTAAATCTCACCTGGAAATTTCAAGGGTTTCGGCCACTCTCGAACTCGACGATCCCGACGTCCAAAGCTTGCAAACGAACGTCCCCGAGCTTCCTTAGGACCTCCTAAAGCTCACTGTGAGCTTGGAATTCCCTGAAACACGACGTTTAACGTGTGCATGAACAGTGACAAAAATTGGGAATCTCGGGTTCACGTGAAATCGAAGGTTTCACGGTCTAAGACTAGTACCAATCGACTCACAGGGACTCAGGGATGAAGATGCATACCTTATTTGCTTCGATCCGTCGAGTTTGGCAAGGTTTTGGGCGTGTGCCGTACATATGGGTGCCTAGAGAGAGAGACTGTCGAGAGGGAGGAGAGAGAGAGAGTGACGGGGAAGGGAGAGATCAAGGAGAGTGTTTGTGAGGTCCACAAACCATCCACTCCATCCATCCTTAATCCCTAATCAACAATAATTCAACCTTACCAAAATTATGTCCAATTCACCAAAAATATATCCTTTATATTTAAACTATTAATTGAACCAACAATGTCACATAACGTACGTTAATCACGTCAAGGGCATTCCCGTCATTTCATACATTCGATATGAAAATCTCGGGACGGGCTGTGACAGCAAAAGAATGTATCTATAGTGTTAAAAAAATTGGTACATTTTACAAAAAAAAAAAAAAAAATTGGTACATTTCATATATAACAAAGTGGTACATTAATAAAGAAGAATGGATACATTATAAATAAATTAGGGTACATATAAAAGATTAAAAAATTATGAGTACAAATGAATTTTTAAAAAATATAGGCGCTAAAAGAAATTAATACATGGGTACAAAATAAAACTAAAAAGAAAATACTACAAATTTAAAAAAAATGTTGCAAATTAAAAGTGGGTACAGACTAAAAATATAAATATATAATACAAAGTTTAGGCATAAAACATAAATATACCATATGTAATTTTTCTATCATTGATTAAATATACAATATCACGTGATGGTATACACATGGGTACAAACACAAATAAAACTTTAAAAAATATGGGCACAAAAAGAAAATAATATTTGTGTACAAATTAAAAATGAAAAAAAAATTGGTACAAATTAAAAATAGGTACAAACTAAAAATAAAAATATATGATAAAAAATTAGCCATAAATATTAATATACTAATTGTAACATTTTTAACACTAAAGGAATATATTTAAAAGTAAAAATATTTTATTATTCAAATAATTAATAATGTTATTAATATCCAAGGACCTTAATTAAAAATTGAAAATGAATAGAATTTTAATCAATGAAGTAGCAAAAAGAAGGACGTGAACCTAAATTCTCCTATATATATATATTTATGTAATGATTTGATTATGTGATAATTTTTTTTTATGTTGAATTTTCTTAAGTTGATTTTTGGACATGCTATCTTAATTTTTTTTATGAACCTTTCAACCTAAAAAAGTTCAAATTGTGACAAAGTGAGATTTCATCACTTATAAATAGTTCGTTGAATTAGATTCTCTTATTTCAATCTCATCCGTTGAAAGAAACAAACCTCCACTTTACCCTCTGAAATAATTGATTTTCACGTACAACACAACAATTTACCTAGCACCAATTTGTAAATTAGTTCCATAAAATTTTGAAAAAAATTATTTGAAAATTTCACCTACCAATGCCCAGGAACGTTAAATCAATTTGAAATTTTAATTCTTATGGAATTTAAAACAATCGTTAATTAGCCAAATTGCAAGAAAAATAAGTAGGAAAAATAATTAAAAAAAGAATAAAATGAGAGTGTAAGTGTATTCGCAAGCAGAGAGACAGAGTGATAGAATTTTGCTCATTTTAGAATTTTTTTTGTAGGATCCACTGTTTTTTGGGGCTAGATGTAGCCCAATTTTATGCTACCCAATAAAGGAAATTATTAGCCCCAGTGGTGGATTTAGCCTCATTTTTCGGCTCATCAAGGATGAAATTTCTCGCTATGGCTTGAAATATAGTAGCTTAATTGAGGATAAAACCCTCATTGGAGATGTTCTAAGGACATCATTATCCGAAGCCCTCACTCGCTTCTACATCTTTGCCGGTGAATTCATATACATTTCCTGTATGTTGAAGCCAGGGGGCTTTATTTGTTGAAGCCGAAGTCGATTGTCCCATATCAGATCTTGGACCAGCCGGATCTTGGGCTGCAAAATAAATTGCTTCCAAATGGAATATTCCACAATCGGGGACACGCTATGTTTTACTAGTCCAGGCCAACTTCTTTGGATGTGGACCGTGGATTGGCAATTGGTATCAGCATTTCACGTAAGGACGCTGATGGATCCACACTCGGTAAATTCATTCGTCGCTGGGCTGCTATTGCCCTTGGCTCCATGGTCGTCACTGTCGACATAGGTGCTACAGCGTCACGTTTCCCACCTCTTGATTTCCTCAACTCACCGGTTGATCGAGCTCCAATAGATTTTGTCTTTGTTAATGTTGTAAAATGGAGATTAGTGTTTGATGCTCCAAAGATTGCTTCTCTCAAGTTTCTAGGCTGCCAGTACCGCGGTGCCAAATCCTACCAGAGCAGAAGTTGTGTCAGCGCTCGGTTGGAAATGCAAAATGCAAGCATCGAGATCAAACAAGGGTTCCGAAAGGCCATCCGAGTGGAATCAAGCTATAAACCTACAGAGAATATTGCTTCCGCGTATGGGAGACAACGTTTTGGGAAATCTTACTTCCTTCCTTATAGCAAGGACAGAAGAAGGTGAAGTTGTACATCTTGAAAGCTTGGTTGCTAAACTGAGAGAGGGCTTTGAAAAGTTCAAGTTAAGGTGTGCTGATGGAATTACAGCGCAGGAAGTATTTCAACTATTTAGAGAGTATGGCGAGCACGTTGGAAAGGATGACAAGGACAACTACTGTTCCTCCAGTACCTGCAATTTCCCTTTCTACTCCACCAACTTTGGCTGGGGAAGGCCAACATGGGGTGGATTTCCCTGCTTCTGGAGAGTTGCAAAACATGATGAGGTTGGCGGATGCAAGCGATGGCATGGGCATGGAAGTGCACGTGACTTTGAAAGAAGACAACCTTTTTTCAAACCAACCAGGAGCTGCTTGCATATGCTCGTTCCATAGCGACAGAGCCAGAATTTTATATGACGCAACCTCTTTCTCGAATATGAAATGGAGTACAAGAAATGGTGGATGGTCACGATAAGGTTTGTAGGATAATTAGCGGATTAAAAACTTTATCGCTTCTATTGTGGTGGTCTATTTGTTGCTTCCGTCAAAACTTTATTAAACTTTCTACTAGTGTGAAGTGTGGCACAAGAATACATTCTCCCAACCAACTCATATCACGCCACGTGAATTAACCCTAAAAAGCAATTTTTTTTTTCAAAATTTTAAAACTACTCATAGAACTAATAATTAAAAAACTAAAAAATTATAAGAGCATCTTCAATGGAGATGACAAATGTTAATTTGATGGCTAATGTAGCAATGTCAAATTTTTGCTTTCTCCAACTCACATGTTTTTTTTGTTACAAATGAAATTTGTATGACCCATTTTTGATCTAAATGTTTTTTCAAGATTTATAATTGGTGCATTAATATGACTCACACAATAAAATAATTAAAGAATTGACATATCTGCTGGAACTTTAATATGTCAAATTTGACAGCAAAAGGCTCATATGTCAATCCATGTAAGATTAACATAAATGTTGGAGCTTTTTTCTACTTTCAAATTTGATTGCATGACATTCCACTTAAGATTTAACATATCATTTAGAGATGGTCTAACTCGTAAAAAAAGTTTTTGAGTAATCACTCAGATTAAGACAATGAAGTCTTCCCTTTTTCAATCGAGTGGTGTCACCGTCATTAGTACTTTAAAATTTTATTGTGCACTCATCGTAAAATATGAAAATATAGAGTGCATAATGGGTTTCGATGATAGCAACCTATTAGTTTTTGTTTTAATTTTGTGAGTTTTTGTTTTAGTTTAATTGTTTTTTTTTTGTTAGAAAAATAGTTTGTGGTGTAAATTCATAAATGATTTACGATAAAAACAAAACCTAAGAAAAAAGAGAGTAAAAAATGGAGTTTTACTCCATTGAAAAAATGGAGTTTTAACGAAAAGCATACGGTACTGTTCACTTTAACGAAAAACCACATTTTTACACTAAAAAATCAAACATGATACTATTCACTTTACCCTTTATTTTGTCCTTATCATTAAAACTCAAAGTTTTCAAGTCATTTTCATTAGTTTTCTTTGAAAGAATTAAAAATTAAGAAAAAGGCCGTATTCATACCAATTATTTGTGTGGGATCTACTGGTTTGGATTTGCGTTGACTGTCTGGCTCGTTCAAATAAGAACGGAAAAATGCGTTGAAGTGGGATTCAGTACCTTTCTTAAAGATTGAGTTACGATCCATGTGTTCAACATAACTTCATAAAACTCTTTGATTTCTCGCTTTCAGAAGGTTCTTTCACATGGGTATAATCGATAACCTCAATTGATTGATTCTTCGCTGGGTCCGGATTCACTGTCAGCTCAATTTCCACTCGCTTAATTCTGGGTAAGTTTTTAACCTAATTGCTATTAATTTCTTATCATCTGATTATCTGGTAATTGTTTTCACTTTGGGTACTTGATTGTGGATCTTAATGTTTGATCATTACTCAATGCCTTTTGGATTAGTTTGTGAGATTTGACTGTTTATGCTTAATCTTTGCATTAAATTGAATTAATGGGGGGTTTTGATGGATCTTAATATCACGTTGTTGATGCTAATTAAGGACTTAATTGATCTTTTAGGATGTGTTGGATTTCTTGATTGCAATTGGAGCAAATAAATGAAAATGAGGGAAGTGAGATTTACTGCATAATCTGTAATTTGGGTTTTGTGACTTAAAAAATTGCAATTTCGAAGATCTTCAGATTTTGCCAAAACTTGGTTGATTTCCTTCTGTATGAGATCAACTAACGGCGAGATTTTAACTACTTTTCGGGTTGGAATTACTCGAAAATGCATAGGTAGTGATCTCACTCATACCACTCAATACCCTGCCTTATCCACTCATGCTTCTGAAAATGAGGTTTATGTACCCTGCCTTATCCACTTATGCTACTGAAATTGAGGTTTATGTATTGTCATTTTGCAGTTGAATGAGTTTCTAAAATATCACAGATTTCGACTTCTAAAAATTGACCGTAAATTTGTTGAGAAACTCTACTTACAATCTGATTTAGAGCTACATTACTGTTCAAATACACCATTCATATCCAGAACCGCATTGGCTGATGCTGTTGCAGGAACGGCTCTTGAACTGAGTTGGTTGTAACGTCTCCCTCTACAAGAATCTGTTTGCTGAGAAATTCCCTGTCACAAGGTGTCTGCCCAAACCTTTGATTAAGACGAGAAGAAACATGGTTCAGACGCTGGAAGCTATAAAGGGTGGTGGAGGCTCCATCAGAATTGGGACCACTGGGACAGTCAGTTCCCTAATGACAAGAGAATTAGAGTCCAGCAAAGTAGCATCTCCGACGCCTGCATCTTCCAGAAATAAACATCAAACAGCTTCTGTTTCTGTTCTCTGTGGTGCTACTACTCCAAAAAGGCTACAACCAAGAAAGTCATGTGATGAAGCTAGCAGCAGTGGAAGCAGCAATGACATTAATGCGAGACACCCTGAAGTTTCCCAGAAAACAAAAACTCATACTAAAAATACTAGTCAAATCCCGATGCTGAGCTCTGATCATCCTGGTCTGGATAAAACTCCTAGTAGGCAGAAAACTAGTAAAAAAGGAACTAACATTGTTGAAGTTGTGGACATAAAATGTGGGAGCTCGGATAGAGCATGGGCTGGCCCTATAACAAACCGACTGAAGAAGCTGGGTTTCTCAAAGCTATCTGAGAGCATTGTCTAACCTGGCAATTTCTTCCCATCGGATCTTAGATTCCTGTAACTGTATGCAGAAATACCAGTTGGTCGATTGTTCTCCGAGACTTCCACCATAGAACATATGCTTGGTAGGAGCCTGTTGCATCTCTTTTTCTTCTTTTGTGTTTTTATAACTGATTCAAAAGTCGGGCCCAAATGACTAGTAGAGGAAGCCATGTCTTTGAGTTGGGGATGAGCCTTTCGCGAGCTACATTGGTTGCTTAGTTCGAGTTGGCTGAAGTGCTCGATTTCTCTCATTATGAGGGATCCAACGGTGCCTCTGGTGCCTATTTCCGCAGGAGCACATGCCGCCATCTTTGCAGCGTCTCTGGTGGCAACAGTGCCGGATTTATACATGTTCGGTTCTGTTGGAGTTGAAGGGGTGGCTTGCAGATGACGAGAGGTGGTTTGGATTCTGCACTGGTGAGGAAATTGCTTTGCTTTTGGGACATCTGGTGTTTTGCCTTTGGTATTTAACAAGGATTCTTTACCTTATGTTCTTTATCTAAAGTGAACAGCATTTGTTGGTTGGTTGGTGATATGGTCACCTCATTCATGTGCTTGCAGATAAAAAATTAGATTCATTTACTTGTGCCCTCTCTTTTCTAACCATTTGGATTATGTCATGGATTTATTATGACCGGCGGATCCTGTGGACGATGTTGGTTACTCGATTTTCTCCTTAAGCAAGTTGTGAAATTCCCACATGACGGGTCTAGCAGCATGCAGTCTCTGCCTTGCAGGAGGCTCTGAGTTCAAATCTCACGGACAATAGTTGCCGATTGAAAAAAAGTAAGTTGTTGATTTCTTTTCATGTCTTGAATGGCAAGGGAAAATAAAAGGATGGTGTTAGTTTTGGTGAAGCAACTTGAGTGCTTGGTAGATGTGGGGCAGTCCCGGTTTTTCTTTTCTATTTACATCACATTTGAAGAGGTCATGGGAAAGGCGTGATAGAATTTCTCAACACACACCATGTGAATTTTCCCTTTCTCCTAATTTGAGAAGGGGGATTCATTCTCTCCTTTTCTTTTTAAATCTGATTAGTCAGAATAAATGAAAATAAATTAGTATCAGAATATGGTTTGGTTTCTGGTATGTAGAGAACATATAATTAAGGGGGGCAGGTGGAGAAATTGAAGTTTTGAAATTGAAGAGAAAGGTTGGAAGGCAAGACTTTCAGCCATTTTTCTGCAGAAGAGTTAAGAATCTGTCATGAGCAGAGGGGTATGGGTCACTATGAGTTGGCTGCCACAATTTCTGTTTCTGTTTCTTTCTTTTTCTTCGTTTTCAATTTTCGGTTTTGAGTCTTTTTCACACGAATTATTTTCACATTTCTTCTACCATCGTTGCTTCGCCCTTCTTTTTTCATCTTCTCTCACGAACTATTCCTCTATCTACAGCAAAAAAATGAAACTGAAAAAGAAATAGTTATTAGAACGATTCATCTTTTTATAACTTATAAATCTTATAAATAAACTATAAACAAATTATATCACTTTATTGGTTATTAGAACGATTCAGATTATTTATTTGTTACACAAAAAAAAAAAAACTTTTAGAACTCCTGGTAGAAAGAGATTTCGCTAACGAAAAAGCTTTCAATGCTACCTTATATCCCTTCCATTTCCAAATATTTTTACCAATACGTTTTTTTTTAATTAGAGGTGCGTTTTTTTTTTAGAGCTGTTATTCCCACCCCAATGTCTTATCTTCCCACCCACTTTTTAATGACTTTTTTAATTACAAATTTGTCCATTTGTAAAATGACTAATAAGGACTTTAGTTACCCTCTTTTGCATTACTGTTTTTCTTTAGACTATTTGTCTTTCTTAAACCCTAACTCATCATTCTATTTAATCCTTATTATTTAGACACTGATCTGAGTCATAACGCTCCTATCCTATGCCATCAGCGTGTTCATGGGACCTATGGAGATTCCTTCACAATCTCCCGAAACTATTAAGCTTCAAGATGTTTTCTTTAATTTGTATCAGGTATATGGAAAAAATTATTATATGATATAAAACTTTTTCCCATTTGAAGCTGTTTCCATCAATCACCTAGCATAACCCCAGGGGTTATAGGTTGAGAAATGGTTTACTTGAGTAAGCTCCTCCATTTTCAAACACGACCAAACATGTACATTAGGCTAAAGATTGGAAGACTCCGGTTTTTTTTTTTTGGTGGCTTTTAGAAGAGAATAATATTATTTGTTTATATTCTTTTTTATAAGAGACGAGTTTATAATTATATATATATATATATATATATTAAGGGTTATTTTAGTAATAATAGTGGGTGGGGAAATAACATTTTAATTTTTTAACTTTTTATAGTGGGTGTAAATATAACGTGAGTGGGAAAATAAGACAACGGGGTGGGTCTAGCAGCTCTCTTTTTTTTTTGGAACTGCCATTAAAAAGTTATAATAGGTTTTTTGGTTGGATGTGAAAGACATCTGTTGTTCAAAACAATTGTTCCTTACTGTTCTCTATCTATTTTTTCTCTAAATTAGACTCCAAAAAAAAAAGAGAGAAGAGGGAAGGGGGCGGGGGTGTTAAAAATCATATAAAATATTAATAAGAACAATAAGGTACACTATGCCAAATAGATTGAAGTTGATAAAATAAAATAAAAAATCAGTCAATTAAATCTTTTTAATGATTTCTTGTGAGTTCTTGGTACTCTAAGAAGTGTGAAATTGTTGTATTTATCCTATCACGTTACTTGAAGATAGAGATTCAAAATAACTTGTTTATTTATTCATGTTATGTTAGTTATAATTTTAAATTTTTTTTATAAACAATGGGGTTAAATTGATTGAATTCTTGTTGAGATTTCGTCATACATTATCCATTCTTCATATAGAAGAAAAAAGTATAGATTATTATGTACCGACCGAACCGATGATTATTCACGATTCCATAATTGAATCAATTACATACTGTAATTCATGTTAGGAATCCCTTTGAATGTGGAGTGGTTGAGGAACTCTTCAAATAACCTTATTTGAGGGACGGGAAATGAAAACACACTCATGTCAGGGCGACGTCAGCCATAATATAAAATTAATAAAAAATGTAAAAAATTAATTAAAAAATGTAAAAAATTAATAAAAAAAGTAAAAAAAATGTAAAACCCAGCAGGCTTCGAACTCAACGGCTCTCGTCGGAGTTAGTCGCCGAGGCTGATGATACACCTACAGAAAAATGGGAGAGATCCAGTCCCTCTTCTGCCGTAGTTGCCACCACACCCCACACCTCATTCGCCCCCACGCACTCGCGATCCCCCTTATTCCACTCGCGCGCCCAGATCACATGATTTGGGATTTGTTTTTTGGGGGGGGGGGAAAGAGGAGAGAGAAAAAGAGATAGACAGTTTGGTTAGGGAGCGGGGAAGATCGGGACCGTTGATGGAGGCTGAGCTGGGTGAGATGGTGAAGATGGAGGAAGAGAGGCGGCAGTGGGGTGGTGAAGGAAAGTTTGGGTGCGTTGGGGCGAGGGGGAGTGGACATGGGTTGATGGGAAGTTTCCGCTGGGCGGGGGGGGGGAGGGATCTGGGTGTGGGTGGTTTTTTTGTTTTTTTTTAAATATTTAATTAATTAATTTTTTTAATAGAAAGTGGTACAACGAGACTGACACACCCCGACTCGGGATGTCCACTACGATTCCGAATCGAGTTGTGTTGGTCGACACCTGGAAGGTGACGATGCCATAAAGTATAGTGATGTGGAAAATATGAATAGATTTACACCTAAAGTACCTAAAGACAGGAGTGCATTGTGAGCGGGAATGAACCAATTTCACACGCGACGTCAGAGCATAAGTAAAGTACGGTAGTGTGGGTAAGGATCATACCCTTAGAGGTAGCCACATATACTGAGATTTGCCAAGAATCCTCGTTGATACGAACTTTCAGCAGCTAAAACCTGGAGGGGCACAAAAACAAGGGTGAGTGGGCCTGAAAATAAAGTTTTTAATAAACACCCGTATAATTTCTCAGAAAATAATAATACATACGTATATAGAAATCATGCTCAAGAGTAGTGAAAACCAAGTATATACCATGTCAAGTACCTCAGCAATAAAATAAGTAAGCCAGGTGAAATAAATCAATGTAAAATGATATGCCAGCCAGAGTCACCTAACGTGACCTGTACGGCTGAACCTATAGCTCATTAACCAATTCCTGCACATGAGTCGGAACCATCTAATGTGGTCTATACGACAAGCTGGATGTAAATAAATACGTGCTACGATCACGTGAAGGCTGTGCGAAGTATCGCAAGTCACCTACGAGTCGGAACCACCTAATGTGGTCTGTACGACAGGCTGGCACCTGCCTTGGAGTTAAGGTGAGCATATAGTGCGGGAGGTGAACGATCACATGAAGGCTGGCCTTGGCCTCGGGAGGAGCACTAACACCGGGATGCAGGATAATGAGCACTAAATGCATCTAAACATAACCATACTGAGTGTGATCACTATCATCAATATGTACTCACCTGAAGCTTACCTGGGTGTCCGCAACATCATGAAATAATATGCATATCTATACTAATGCGTATACTAAAATGTAATGCAATTGACATGGCATTTAAAAACGCAAATCCATTTAAAACAATTTATGGGAAAATAGAAAACATATATACATATATATAGAAAACCAAAAGCCCACTCACTTGGAGTTTGCGCTACAACTCCCTAGCACAAACATCAAGGCATGATGAATGATCAGCGCCTAGAACAATTATCAAATCATGTCTTAGAATTCTTATCAATAGAACATATAACTTACATATCCTATTCGGGAAGATCCGTGTGTCGGACTCCTGATCTGTAAGTTTATAATATCCTTAAATATTATGTACTTTAACGTATCAAAGTTTAGTGACGATCCAACGGTCGGATCATCGATTGCTATAATAATCAAGCGAACCTTAATGGAACTACGTCAAACAACAGAAATTCGTCAATCGGACTTCACCAATAGAATCAGGGTATTCAAATTTATCCTAGGAAGGTCAGGGGATGCCTTGGCCCACGTGCCCCTGCAGGCGTCGCCGCAGGTGGCGGTTGGCCGCCCGGACTTGCCGGAAAAATCAACTATTTCTAAAAATTTACCAAATGCTACAGAAAAGTAGATCTCAGTAAGGGGAACAATTTTCATACCTGTGCCCAAGTCTAATTTGGGCGGAAAACACCTGAAATCCACCTCGATCCGCCGGAAACTCTTGAAATGGGTGTTCTTGATTCAACTCCAAACAAGCTCCGACGCCTCCAAGTTGATTGGGCTTTGTTTCTGGGTTCTTGGAGAGTCTACTTTGTGGTGTTAATTGAATGATAACGTTTCAGGTTTAGTGGATCTCGGCCGAGGGTCCTCATGGCACCCATGGTTCCCCTCGGGATGTTTTCCCCAAAATACAACCAAATTCATTATAATTTTAGGTGGAAAAATGAAGAGGGAGGGTAATGGAATGTTTTCCAGGTGATGGATGGCGGCGATTCGTCAGAAAAATCGCCTGAAAAAGTGTCGGAAGGTGTGGAGGAGCCGAGTTGGGTACGGGTCAAGGGGAACCCGACCGGTTCCTCTCCTTCTCCCATTCTCTCCTTTCTCTCCTTTCTCTCCTCACCCATTGGTCACCCTCTTCTCTCTCCTCTTCTGAATAGGCATCCCGCCCCTCATTTCTCTCTTTTATCTTTCATCTCCACCGCCCATATTTTCTTCCTTTTAATCTGGGCCACCCACGTGGCTTTCCAGATTTTGCTCCAAAAATCTGGAGCTTTCTTGATATTAATTAATTTACTAAAATGCTCCCAACTTTAAACATTAATAACTCATTCGTTATAACTCTAAATTGCTTTCCGTTTGCGCCCACGCGTCCGTAGCGTCGAGTACTACGAGGATACGCTAAGAAAACGAACCTTATGTGACATGACAAGATGGTCAACGTCTTTGCCTCGAAGGGCATTTCCATAAATTCACATTTAAAAATTATTAAGACTGCAATTTTTGGGGACGGGTCGTTAGAAAGACCGATTAAAATTCCTATCCGAAATTACAAATAAAATTATTTTGTATTATTTTAAAAAAATACTAATATTTTATTACCTATTGCCATGGCTATTCAGTGTAGAGATGGAGATGCAAAAGGTAGTTACTGTTCATTAAGGGCAGTTACTGTTCACTGGGTGTATTAAATAATGAATAGCCCCGCGGGGGGGGGGGTGCTTAGCAACGGTGGAACTGCTCTTAGAGCATGTCCACTGGTGCTCCCAATGCCAGGGCAATTGGGTTAAATTGCTTTTGCCCCCAAAAAATATTGGTCCACATGCCCAAAATTTGGTAGGCAACTTGTGGGCTCTAGGAAGCCCCATCAGATTGCCCACCCAAGAATCTTTGGGCCTTGAGCTCGCTGGCAGTGGCAACATTAACATGGTGGCAAAGTGGGGTCCCTCTATGTGCGCAACCCAGAGCCAAACGATTCGTTTTTCCACACGTTTCAGCCGTTAGATTTCCAACGATCCATTGATCTGGACTGTTAGATTTCCAACGGTTTGTTGATCTGGATGGATTTTCAAAAGTAAAAAAATTTGAAAAATCTCATATTGTGCCACGTGGCACAATCTGGGGAATTTTATTTCAAAATTTTTTGGAAATCAACAGCCAAGATTTATTCAATAGTAAAAAATTCAATAAATTACTGAAAAAATTCTATAAATACCTAACCATCTTCTTCATTCCCCACACCACAACTAAATATTTAGGGAACTTTAACGAAAAACTCCTAGTATTGTTCACTTTAAAGAAAAACTATATTTTGACACTAAAAAGTCAATCATAGTACTATTCATTTTATCCTTTATTCTGTCATTTTCATTAAAACTCAAAGTTTTCAAGCCATTTTCATTAGTTTTTCCTCAATATTTATTCTTACTACAATCTCCTATATTTGTTTTCTACTATCCAAATTCCTTTGTTACCACAAACAATGAGTGAGATCAAGCACATGCGAGAAAGGGAGTTAAATAGGCAAGAAAGGCACAAAAACAAGGATCAGGACATCATGTCCCGACGCCACGAAGATACGACTCTTAATTCAAAATGCTTTTTGAGAAATGAAAAAAATCGCATCATGAGACAAAGGTTTTTCGCCAAAGAAAAGGAAGTTCCAGACACTTTAAGGGTAGATGGACCAAGCCACGCTGAATTTTATCGCCTAGGTTTAACTAATAATGCTTGTTGTAATGTTATGTTTTTGCCTTGTATTTGAAATCATTTATTGGAATCACAATCGTTTTATTTTAAAAAGAAAACTTAGAAAGTTCACATTTAATTTTTAAAAAATAAAAAAAATATAAAAATTATCCGTGAACAGTAAGGACAATCCAAGTGTCTTTCCCTTGTTTTTACTCTTCTAAAACGAGTGGACTTACTCTTAGAAGTTTTAGTACGAGGTTGCAATGTAATTTGGTTAGGGCCTCAAAAGTCAACAAATTTAGGACAGATTGGCTATTAGTAATGCAAACGAACGGACACGATCGTTTTTCCACCGTGAAAGATGAAGGTGCATGTATAATTCCCCACCTGAAGACATGAGTGGATAGAAGGGAGTGAAGTGACCCAACTGAGAACATCCAGAGAAACGCAGAAATGGCTTCAATTCCATTTACTAGCGCTGCTACCCACTTATGCTTCGCCGACAAGTCCTTCAATTCTCCAATCGAATTCAGTACCCGGTTTCTGGGCACCCGGAATGGGCTCGGGTGGGTCCGACCGGTTGGTATCGGAGCCTCCAACGGGTCGAGAGCCAAGTGCTGGTTCAAATTTGGTAAAAATGGTGTGGGTGCTGAAGATGCTGGCATTTATGGAAGCCAATCCCGTGATGATTATGATAAAGATGACGTTGAACAGGTTCTTTTACTTTCTCCCTCCTCTCTCTCTCTCTCTCTCTCTAGAAAAATCCAAATTTTCTGTTGAACAGATATGATGTTAATTAATCATATAAACTTAGTTTGGATATTTAATGTATGAGGTGGAAAGCTTTTATATCAGTATTAGTACTCTAAACTAGGCTAAGAGTAGAAGGGCAGGGTTCGAACTCGAGACGCAGTATGTTTAAGAGGCTCTATCCACCGGGACAATCCACGACTTGCAAACCTAAATTAAGATTGAAACAAGGTTTTATTTATAATATTCTTGGAGACATTATCTTATGGTGTAAAGAGTATAGAGGAGAGAGCTAGAGCAATGAGGGTTAAAGGAAGAAATGAGATTGAGAAATTTATTCATCAAAAGCACATATCTTGGTAAGTTTCTTTTTTTTTTTTTCTTTTTTTTTTTTTACATTTTACTATTATTAACGAGAGGGTGGAGGGTTCGAAAAGTTACATTAATTTAGGAGATGAGGAGTTTTGAACCGGGATGCATAGATAGAAATCCAACACTCTGTCCACTAAGATATTGGACTATATGCACATCTTAGTAAGTAAGAACGGTTTTGTTAAGCAAATTTTAGGCAAAGCATTGAATTTAAGGAAAACTAACGAAAAGTCCCTTGAATTTATTGGTCCGCGTTAGTTCCAATATTCAAGAGGGAAGGTTGAACGTTAGACTAATATTTGTGCTCATTGGCAAATGCTCATCAAATTATATTTCTTGCTGAGTTTTGAATTCTGGTTGTCCACCCAATGGGAATTTGAATAAGCGCAAGCAATTCTCAGGGCAGCAACGCTCTTTTGCCGGCATACGCTGGAAACAAAAACTTGCTCGGGCCTCTTAAAACTTTGAGTTGATCTTATGAACTCAGTAGCATTCGAGGCGATCTTTAAATTCGGTGGAGGCTCAGATATGCGCATCACACCCGTAACACAGTGGAGGCTCCGATATGTGCATCACGCCAAGTGTTGGCAACAAGTTATAACGCTTTGCCTTGCGTATGTTCTTATGTCACGTTTTCGTTGCTGCATGACAGTGCTTATGTGCGTATGTTCACAGGCGGACCTTCCTTATTTCTTGGTCAGCACCACGTTAGTATTTTGGTTAGAGAGGGTCCGTTTTATTGTTTATACATTACTTGTGCAACCGAAACATGAGTTTTGTTGCATACAGCGAAACTTTTCAAACACGACCGCAATGGAGAACTCATGGTTATGCCTTTTGATGACAGTATTTCAACTACATGGGCATGCTTGCTGTGGAAGGTACATATGATAAGATGAACGCTCTTTTAAGCCAAAACATCCACCCAGTAGACATTTTGTTGTTGATGGCTGCCTCCGAAGGTGACCAGCCGAAAATCGAAGAACTTTTGAGAGCCGGGGCGAGTTACTCTGTCGAAGACGCCGATGGCCGAACAGCCCTTGACAGGGCTGCGAGTGACGAAATCAAAGACCTTATTCTTGGTTTTTCAGTTCAAAAAGCATGATTTGGATAATATCATTAGCTCCTTTTTCCTTCTTTGGATTGTGTTTCACAATGTGTAATATTTTCGGTTGGTGATTTACTGCATCAATGGCTAGAGGCTTTGTCAATTTATCCCTTGCTTTGATTTATTTGTTTTTGGTCATTGCGGATCTTGAGGCTCCAAGGTATCCATCTACTTTGAACAACGATATTATTAGAGAGCCTGATCTGATAGGCTACAATATGCATTTTACTGGCAACCTCACACGTGTTATTCATAGAGAGTCTCACTTTTGAGAGAGCCGCTTACCATTCCTCTAAATTAAAAGAATGCAAGCTCAGGCCTTACAACGTAAGGTTATTGGGGAAAATTACATCTTGCAACAAGTTTGATGCTTCTTTTTAGGCTGGCTTGGTGTGAAATTAGAACTATCCCCGAACAAATTATAAGAGGAAGGGACACGAAGCCTGCATCGGCGGCATCGTGGTCGTGTGTGCGATGCTCCAACAATAAACAGAAGGTGGGGTTAACGGTTAACCACATAAACCAACTTCTTTCTGAACTAATTACGGGCTTCTTCACCGTATCAAATAAACCACCAAGCTTTCAATTCCAGATCAAGAAAATCATTTGCATAAAGCCTGTTGCATTCCGATCTACAAATTCCCTATGAATTCATTACCACGACTGGCCGTTCTCGAGTAAATCTGACAGATTAATAGCAAAGAAACGATTTAGTAATTGCAGTTATCCCAAACTGGAGAGACAAGTAATTGTAAACCGTCAAAGCATCTCGTAGCATTTAGAGAATCAGAGCATAAACAAGTCTATATTGGGACAACGGGGAAGTAGTCAAACAACACAGTATGTACACCAAAAGAAATCCAGCTGTGAGTGTTAACTACCAAAGTTATGTGAGCATGTTTATGGAAACTGAGTGTAAAGGCCTAGAAAGCCTATCAATGTCGTAGTTAAAGACGCACCATAATCTAACTCAACCTACATCTGGCAATCCTCAAAACACTTACTCCTGAGATTCGTAAACAGACTTCACTTATGCATGTGGAATTGGTTGAAGTAGTTGGCTCATCATCAATCAAAATATTTACACCCAGAAGTTCCACGTAAAACACCAGGCGAGACTGAGACTAGTCTTTGTAATTGAAAGCATAGGTCCAAATAGAAGTGACTGGCATATTCTTCTTCTCACAAATAAACATGAATACTTTACATAGTTTTGCATATAAACTAAAAGCCATTTCCATAAGTACCTGTGCGGAACTTGTATCTTTTGCTTCTGAAAAAGGAAAAATTGTCATAATCAGTTGCAATCACATCATATAGCGTCTGGGTGATAAATGGCAATCTAGGACAACGAAGGTAGCATTACTCTTTGATCATCTCCTGCTTTGATAGCTCCATCTCATTTTTTCTAAATCTTCCTCTGAAAGGGATTCAACCTTGCCCGTATGCCACCAACATATCCATTACAGGGCCTCATGTACGGCCTCTTGTACACAGAAGGTATCAACCTGGATGGATGATGTGTCCATACCAAACGTTTATGCACCTTGCAACTTGATAAGTTGAAATACCACTGCAATCAGAAATTTAACATTCTGAATGAAAGAACCTGTGTTTTTTTTATAAGTAATGATAAGTGAAAAGCATAACAAGATAAATATTGCTTGCAGAATGATTTGGACCACTTGCAACTTGAAGGATTATATAGACAAGCAGGAATGAGGGATAAGCATGCTAAACATTTTGAATTTACATTTAAGTCCAGCAATACATAGAGTCTAACTCTCCGTCCGTGGGGGTAGGAACTCAGTCCATTAAACTTAGACCCAATAGTCCGTTAAACACAATTCCTCTCCATATATCAATTATTTTCAAACATGATTTCAATATCCGAAGTCACAACTCACAACAAAGTGCCCTGCCCTTTGCAATTTTCCTAGGTGCAGTGACTGTTGTTCGTGACCTTGTGCAGAATATCCACAGTTAAGTGAAGCAACTTCAGAGTTGAAACCACATTCCAGAACATCTAACAGTGTAAGGGTTTACGGTTAGTGACCACCAATGATTCAAATAACGTTATCCATTCTCTAAAAAAAGTATCTTCTGTTCATCTAACTAGGTTGTGGATCAGAACTGAAAGTTACCATATTTTATGTGTCGCCATGACAATATAAACTGATTAAGAAGAAATGTGTACAACTAAAATCACAAATGCCAACGGAAACAGACAGCCTGCTGCATCAGGCCTTTTGAAGCCTAAGCAACTGGTAAGGTTAAAAGATAGTGAAGATCGGGGCAAAATGGGTCATGGATCAAATGGACTTAAGAGAGTCAGGCCTCAGTCCCTCAGAATCTCAGTACTAAAAGATCTGGTCAAAAAAATTTAGATAACGAACTGATATTCTATGGTCTTAAATCACCGTGAAATACTTGTTGAAAAATGACATTTTCAGATCAAAATATTCAATTTCTATTTCCAGCAAAATCACGACCAACTGGTAAGGTAATGGGTTTTCGTTCTGCTATTCAAAATTTTGACCATCATACAACACAAGAATTAGACTTCTTAACCCACAGAGTACCAGACTACCAAAAGCACCATTGTAATGGATACACAAAGGCTCATCATACAACTCACAGAGAGTTTGATATTGTACAATGAAGACTATGATGGTATAGGTGCAAGATGATAAAATTAAACGAACTCTAACAAAAGTGCATGGTAGTGGAATACCCATAAATAAGATTTAATAGGCAACGCTTATTAAACTAAAGAAATATTCATCTGAATGAAATAATAAAATTCAGAACACTGGAAAGTTCAAACACGGAAATAATGATATGTTGGGTTTTTGGCTCAAAATTAGGATGATGCAATAAATTAGGTTTGTGTTACCTATTTGGTTTTGGTGTCCTATTTGGGTTTGGTTTTGACTTCTTAGTTAGTTTCCTTGGTGGAGAGATTTTGTTAATTACCTATTTGATTAGGATTTGGATTTATTTCCTATTAGGATTCTTATTGTAACCTAAGTCCTATGCACTATAAATAGAACTATAAATAGGACCTTAGGGTTAGTGTATTTAGTGTGGCTCATTTGTGTGGCAATTTGGTGAGAATCAATTTGTGAGTTTGTGAGTTAGAGAGCAATTTGGGAGAATCTTCTCCGTTTGTTTGAGTTCTCTACTCGTTTGGTTTAGGGTTTGTAATTTGTGGGATTTGGGTTGTGAGAGTTTAAACACTCTTTTGTAATCTCCGTTTGTTTAGTGAAATTCCTTGTCGTGCTTCGCCCGTGGAGTAGGCTTTACGCCGAACCAAGTAAATCTCTTGTGTTAGTTTGAGATTGTTTGTTTTAGCTTTCACCTACGACGTTGATATTTGGTACTTTTGTTATAATTCGCTTCGTTTGCGCATAAAAGTACAACATGATAAACTCCCAAGTTCATATAAGTACAAGAAGTATAGCATGGGAAACAAAGATATCAAATTTAGTTGATAGGAATTTCAGCTTACAAACACAGTATAAAGGGAATGAAATTATGACTCGAAGTACCTATGAATCAATATCCAAGGTCGTTGGGATCACCAGTAAACTCGGCAATCTGCTCAAGACCCACATTGAGCAAGGCATGGGTATCGGAATCCTTGACAACACCAGTCTCTCTGTCGGAATCCTTCTCCACAAGACTACCATAGACCCCCTTATGCTTCCCAGATAACACAAGAACCGGTCCGCCACGCCTTGGCAGGGCAGTCTCAAGAAAATCCTGGGACACCCCCTGCACAAGCTCCCTATTCCCATCCATAGATATATCACAGGTGTAGGGTCCAACAACATCCATCACCTCTCCTTTTCTCAAATACAATTTCCCGCCTTTCAAGTCCTTGCTAATAACCCTGACCCGAATGTTCCTCGCAAGCCATGTCGAATAACCCCTCGGCTCCTCTCGTCTCGGCTTACTATCACTACCCACTTTCCTTTTTGTCTCATTCAATCTCCTCAAGCACTTCTCTTCTTCTTTCGAACCCAATTCCGCAACTTCACCCGCATTCACTTTTACTACCTCTTCATCTTGCCCCTTGCTCTTACTCAAAAGCTTCAAAACCAGTTTCCCATTACTCAATTTCTCCAAAATCCTACCTCTCAAACCCACATAGTCTCGACCCGCAACGATCCTAACTTCCTTCCCCACATCCCCTTCTTTCCTCTTCTCCTTCTCTTTCGAATTCTTTCTATCCTTCTCTTTCGAATTCTCTTTCGAATTTGCAAGAAACCCTAACCCGTGCCTATCAGTACTCCGAGTATACTCCACAATTTTCACATCTTCCTTCGCATTCTTCCCAATTCCTCTACCCGGGTACCACCCGTACCCGGTAAGCAACGCCTCGCCGTAACCCTCCACCGGCATCTCTTCGTACTCCTCCAACCCCCTATGATCCGACAACCGCTCCAAATCGTCTTTAAACTTCTGCAGCAGCGTATCCTCCACGCCTCTCGATCTCGGCCGCTCATCGTTCCCCAACCCCTCCCGATTCTCGGATTCCGATTTCTCCCGAAGATTGAGACCGTACGAAATCTTGGCGTCGGGGTCGTCGTTGACCGAGAGCGTCTCGACCTCGAACTGGAGCTCGTGGCCGTTGGGCTCGGTGATGGGGAGCTCCATGTTCTTCATCTTCTTGTGGGGCCGCCATTCGTTGGGGATCGGGGCGATCACGCGGGCTTTAGGGTCGGCGGATAGGGGTTTTGAAGCATCAAATTCGCTGACGAAGTGCTTGGAAGCGGCGTCGTTTGCGTTGTTTCCGGTGCCGTTGTCGAAGTTGGCGGTGGCGGAGGAGGGGTTGCGTTTAGGGTTTGACTTAGAGGAGGGTTTGGGAGGGAGAGAGAAGGAGAGTTTCATGGTTTCTCTTTGGTTTCTTCCAGAAATGAATTTGCTAGGCTTGCTAGCTCCTACTGGCTATGTTTATGTTTGCGTGTGTTTTAGGTGTGGCCTTTTATTGGGCTTTATTTTCACCCGAGTCCCTTAACTTAACCCACTCAAATTACGATTGGGCCAAATCACACCTTTGTTTAATCTTAGTTGTATTCAAGGTAAAATACGCTAAGTCATAGTCGGACGGTAGATTAGGACCTACGAGTAGATTTAAATAAATTTATTATATATCGCATAAATAAATGTCTGCTTACAATTAAAAAAATACATAATTGCTTTGAGATATATAAATTGAAAATATAATGACATATATATCATAAAGTATTAGAACATAATACAAAATGAAAGTTTTTTTTTTTTAGGAAAACTAATTAAAAGGGCTTGAAAACTTTGAGTTTTAATGATAAGGACAAAATAAAGGGTAAAATGAATAGTATCATAATTGACTTTTTAGTGTAAAAATGTGGTTTTTCGTTAAAGTGAACAGTCTTTTCGTTAAAGTTTCCTTTTTTTTTTGTCTAAGTGAGAGTCGCGACCTGGGTGGTGCTTAGCCAGCAGCCTAGCACCTAGGTAGGGCCTAGACGGTGATAGGCGAAGATTTTAGAACAATGGTTGTACAGTTAAATCCAATGGCCATAAATAAAGGGTGGTGTGCAAGAAACTTAAAAAATGTGTGAAAATCACTTTACTGAATTTATCATTTAGTTTTTTTTTTTTTTTTTGTCAAACGATAGATTTTGTTAGATAAAATAAGTTTAACATAAAAATTATGGGAACTGTTATTAGCACGCCAAAAATCTCATTCTACAATCCTCACAAGTGTATTTTTCTTTCTAATTATAGAATGTTTGGAGTGCCAAATGAGATTTCTGGAGTGCTAATAACAATTCCCAAAATTATTTAAAAAATATCATTTAAATTTCTGATTGCACCAGTATGAAAATTACAAAGAAGAAACCATGAATGGTACGAACAACGACTTAATCTCTCTTCTAGTTTGATTTGTAAGAACAGAAGAGATAACAAACAAGAAGAGCAAAGACTAAGCAGCTCAGGGCTATTTAAAATAAAGCTGAACAAGCTTCTTTAGGGTGTCGAATACGCTCGTAAAGGGATCAAATTGAACAGGTTTCTTCAGTTCTAGATCAGGAAATTGATTTGTTAATGCCTGTTGCATCCCGGGCATCGACATCATTGCAGATAACCGCGTGTCTGTCATTTGCTCACAGTCTTGTGGTGTGTCCTTGATTTTGCTCGGGTCATATCCGAAGTTGGCCAAGTAAGATTTGTACTTCTCTATGAACTCAGGACCAGGATTAGGTGTTCTCGAGTAAATCTGTAATGTTAATGCCACAAAACGACTCACAAGTAGATGAAAACAGAATACGAAGATATGATTGATGCATCCCTGAATGGTAAAGACGCGAGTAAAACTTGCGCAACAAGCTTCTGCATCTTAACAGTGCAGTTGTGAGCGTATATAATATGTGGAATGTAAAAGCACAAACAAGAGCCAACCAACGAGCAGAAAAAGAGAACAGCTTTACATCTTAACAATCCATTTGTGTGTGTACATATATATGTGTCTCCTTTTAAGAAAGATGGGGCAGTTGTGGCCTGCCCAGCAATGCGCCGGTGATCCAATGATCTGATCATCCATATTTCACGATTTACTTTCAAAGATCATCCCTACAAGTTATATTTAATTATGATCGTGGAGTGTTTACTATTTTCTGTAATGATCATCCGTGAAAAATAACCCGACAATGGATTGTTCTGGATTGCCTTTCTTTAAATCCAAAAAATCAAAGTATTTGTACCAAAAATGTCATTTCGGGTGAGACCAAAGTGGTTCTCTCGATTGAAGGGAAGGTACAAACAAGTGTCAAACAAGCGACATGAGTATATAATGTTCAAACAAGTAAACACGAGTCATTTTATTTAACATTCGGATAACTTGAAAGTCAGTTCATGAGTAAGTACCTGTATAAAACCCTTGTCTTTCGCTCCCGAAACAAGAGCGTAATTGTCATAATCAGTGTCAATCACATCATATGGCAGCTTAGGGATAAATGGCAACGTTGGAAAACGAAGGTAACACTTCTCTGTGATCATCTCCTGCTTTTCTAGATCCGTTTCTTTTTTCTCCAAATCTTCGTCCGAAAGGCATTGAACATTTCCCCGTATGCCAGTAATATATCCATCAGGGCTCCCATGAACACAGAAGGTATCAACCTGGATGGCCCGTTTCGTCAAGTCAAATGTATATACACCCTGCAATAAAAGTTGATACGGTTTTGCAGTCAGGAAATAGGTAGTGAACATGTGACAGAAAGAACCTGTCATCTATAAACAATGAGAAGCAAATCATCACAAGAAAGCTGATATTGCTTTAAGGATGATTTCGATCACTTGAAACTTGGAAGGGCTATCGGTAAACAACTAGATAGCTCAACGATGATTAATGAATAGGTTCAACAGTTCGGATCTGCACTCTTGTCTAATTCAAAAGAAAGGGGATTATATATTTTCCTCTCAATTCTACACTATTTCCAGAAGCAAGAATTCAAACTAAATTTTGCAGTTCATAACTACACATACCCTTTGTGTTTACCTGGGTGCAGTGGCAGTCTTCCTGACCTTGCCCAGCAAATCCGCGTTTAAGCGAAGCAACTTCAAACCACCTTCCAGAATATCTAATAGGGTCAAAGTTCTTTGCTGTCATGCCTCTCATCATCA
This sequence comes from Malus fusca, assembly GCA_035220775.1. Taxonomy (NCBI): domain Eukaryota; kingdom Viridiplantae; phylum Streptophyta; class Magnoliopsida; order Rosales; family Rosaceae; genus Malus; species Malus fusca. Next base: position 31,533,351 of record CM069069.1, read on the forward strand.
TTAGCCTCTCATCTCCTTCATCGGATCCCTTATCGAGCGGAAGAGTAACTGCCTTCTCCGAAGCATTTGCAAACTCATATATATTTCGTTGATGGGAAACATCTAATGCAACAGCCTGCCCAAAAGCAGTAAAAGGCATCATGTATCCTCTACCTCCTGCAATGACAAAAGAATACCTATATCTTTTTTGTTACTATAACCATAAGGCAACCTAGTTTTGGACTAAAATCCCCATTAAACTTTCAAGCACATTCAAAGTCCGGCTAATTCTATTGGAAATCCTAATCTTATTTAAATCGGTTATACAGAGTGAAGCCTTAAAGGAAGTGAAAACTCAGTGTTCTACAAGGTTTCAAATAAAAAATCAAGAACACCACTCTCAAACATCTCAGCCAGAAATGATGTGACATTCCCGACAAGGGAAAGAAGTCGAACAAATGTTAATCTAAGGGGGTAGCTTAGACAATGTCCAGCAAGGAAATGATTGGTCCAAAACCTATGTTCGTTTATGTAATCTGACGAGCCAAATTTAGCAACTAGCAATACAAATATTGTGCTAGTATTGAATTCCAGCATCCTATAACACTACGAAAAATTGAAATCTGCTAACCTGGTTCGTTTGAGAGATGAACACCAACGTTGCAGCAAGCCCGGATAAAACCTGTCTGGTCAGAGGCTTGCTGCTGATACATTGCTCCAAACAGCAACTCATCATTATCTTACCAGGCACTCTCCTGTAAAGAAGAAGAACAAAATGTCACTCTTTGCACTCAAAAAAGACGAAACGAAAAACATCAACCTGGAAAATGTTGTTAAAATTTAAAACCAAACCGTATATAATTCATGTAATCACTTATGAATCCGAGAACACAGAGGCATCCATGCATATGTAATTACATAAATTAGACAGGATCATACGGGAATTGCATTCTACATCAACTTATCGGCTATAGTTGTAGATCAGAACCCACAAGACTACTTCACATTTACCATCATTTTTATCTTACTACAAGCGATATTTCTACTCTAAGTTACACTAATGGGAGGGGGAGATTTTGAACGGGAGCGAGCGCAGTAGGTTGACGAGGAAGGCCCTAACCACCAGGGCAATCCTCCACTTGCGAAACCAAATCATTTACGAGCAATTACAGCAAGATTATGATAAATTAAAAAAATTAAAAAAAAATAAATAAAAAATTAAAAAACAGAGAAAATGAAAAAATAAGAGTGGGAAATGGAAATGAGTGAGATTTATGTACCTGCTGGTGGAGACATTTGGAGGAGGAGGAAGAGAGCATTGGAGCACAAGAACCATTTTCTATGCTTTTCCCTTCAAAAGCTCCAGAGTTTTTCCACAATTTCCGCTAGCAAGATCTCTCTCCTCCCTCCTATAATCCCATCAAAACGTCACCGTCTTGATCTCTGCAATTTCCTTTTCAACCACCTGTCTTTAGTGGATCAGTTAGGCCCCAAATAATCCAAACCCAAAAGTCCCAAACAAACCTCAACCAATCCCATATTATGCATTTCTCTTCCTTTTACACATAATGTACACAATATATACTGCATTTGTATCTCAAAGAAATTCATAAAATATTATATAGGAAAATTGGCTTCAAGTTTTGAACTAACTATTTTTTTAATTTTTTTTTTTTAAATGATGGGTCTAAAAGGATGAAATGTCAAGTTTATAAGAGCGACATGATGAGTCTATAAAAAAATCTGATCAACTTGGCAAATAAATGTTAAGATATGAGTGGTGCCCAACAGTCCAAAATTATATAATGGAATTTTGGGAGTAAAATGTAGAAAGCACTGACCGTTGGATTCAAAGCTTATCACATTTGTGTCTTGGCTTCGACCAAAAACAAAGTGGATATGGTTGGATTTTATTTGTTAAATAAAGTGGAGACGTTAAAAGAGTTTGGGCATATAAATGTGTGGATGAGAAAGCCGACCAAACTCCTTTATATGTTTTTGTTCAGTTTTGTTGCCTAAAATAACAGGGCAGTAATCATATCTAATACAACCTTCTACTCGACTTAAAAGGACACCACCCTTTTGAGTGATGTTGGAAAATTTAATTGGGACAAGGAGAGATAAAAAAAAAAATGATCGTATTGCATTGTAAATGTAATACAATAGGTTCTGGTGTCGCTCACGATCCATGAGATTACTCAGAAGAGACTAACTACTCATTACATTTCCACCAGAAAGCAAACTGAATAATGGGTCTTCCTTGGTACTGCTACTGATGTCATTTTCTTTAGAATGGATTTCAGTTGTATTCGCCGTCGAGTATAAAGGTTGTTTCACTTGTATAAACGCCATTTTAACAGGTCCAGACTTCAGTTTTGATGCATCGGAACTTGAAGACAAGCTTGTGCCTGTTAGCAAGCTGCCTTCTTCGGAAAACTTCTCGCTCGGATTCTCTCCAATGTCTGGACCATCTTCGCAACGCTCAACCAGCTGATTGTTATCACCGTCGTTGGACAGGCCTGACATCAAATCGATCTTATCCTCCTCGACCTCGACTGGAACTTTTTCAGCACTGTGGTTTGCATCTGCCGTTTTGGGAATAGTTTCATCATCTGGCACAAACCAAAAGTTTAACAGGAATCAAGTAAATTATAATTCCATTACATTAAACTACAGGAAACCAAAGTTTAAACAAAGAACAAAGTTTTTCACGATGAAAAAACAAAACTTAGACAAAGCTACTATGCACTATTTTTATCTTTGGTTATAAACCAAGTAGATAACCGTAAACCTCTGTTTAACCAAGTTCTTTAGGACTTCATGTAGACTTTTCAAACACTTAAACGAAACGTGATTGAACCTTTAGGAGAAAATTAGTCACTCGTACGACTAAAATTACATCATACTGGAAGATGTGTTTGGAAACATATGATGTATTCCTATCGCTCAAAGATGGATGCATAAGCACAATTAATTATGTTTTTTGTGCAGAAACATAGAAGTCCAAAAGGTATTTTTCATATTTTATGAGAACACAGATTTTATTGATAGGATACAACTAAAGATACAAGCATGTTGGACAAACCATCCTTTCAAATGTGCAGAACCTCTAACCTACCAGTGGCTAAAGACATCGTAAAAGCCTAAGAATAACTCAAAAACAACATATACACATGAAAGATAGAAATAGAAAAAACTTGATAATCTTTGCTTCCCATCAGTATGTATAAGGAAGAATAGTATATCCTGAAAATGAGAGAAAGTCGAAGCCCCCAATGCCTTCACTGTATAAAAATGCTCATGTCAATGACAGAAAATAATTAGCCAAGCTACTGAGTGTCTTTATTTATGTGGCATAGACAGTATCATACAGCAACAAGCATATAAAGCAGCAAAATCAATCATGTCACATTAGAACAACTAACATTGCAAATGGAGGAAATTAAGATAAGCAAATGGAGGCATAACGTACAGTATGCTGCTCTCCATTGCTGGAATTAATCCAGCGACAGCTGACCAGGAAACTCTCTGGTCCCCAGGGACCAGGTGAACAGAACTGTTCAAGAGAGATAAAGAAATAAAATATCCATGAGTATCCTCACCTCCAAGGATAGACTCGGTGCTTTGATACAGCACAGATGATTCCCCTAAACAAAGATCTCCATCATGAGTTGCAATCTCAGTCTTATGTGTCCTCTCAATCAATTCAAACTTATCTGATTTCCACACACACTCAAGAATGATAATTTCCTCATTTGTAGGGTAAAACTCCCTAAACACCTGCATCAATCGTGCATAAAGAGAACGGTAAAAAAAAACATAGATCTAAAAATAATTTGATACCAGAATAATTTTCCAAATAAAAGAAGGGGTCACCTCAAGTCCTCCTTGAATTATCTTGACGGATTGCTGTTTTTGGGAGAGAGAAGAAACCATGTTGAATACTGAAACAACATCGAGTAGAATCTGTAGAAAATAGAGGAAAATAAAGTTCAGCAAATCAGTCCAACTCCAAGAGATGAACTTAAAGCATGACATGTCCTTTTTTCTTTTTTTGTCGGAAAAAAACTTGAATCTTGAAATGTCCAAACTTAGTGATACCACATTATATCCTAAACATTATTACTTCTTTGGATACCTCAATCCCATGTTTAATCACTACCAAATGCTGCTGCAGCATGTACATTTTCCCTTCATCATGATACCACAAACTACCCACTTGGCTATATGACATGTTTAACTAAAGGATAATGTTTTGTTGGATAACTCAGTTCCATGTTCCTACACCTCCAGGTTTGTGGGAATTTATGAATGGGTTCAGAACTTGAACCATCTATACGATAAGAACATGAGCATATTTGCCATAAACTACAGACAGTTAATAAATAATCTGTACAATTCAAATGAAAGAATTATGGGAAAAAAGCTTGGAGTTACTTCTTACTTGTTGAACCAAAACTCGAAGTCGTGCAAGCAGAGCTAACACAGTCAGAGAAAATCCCATGAAGAACGATCGAGCAAGCAACGTAGATATTTCACTGTACAATAGTCAAGATCAACAAATTCACAAGATGCATATGCAATTTATGTTTGGTGATCCAAGGACTGGACTACTGGATACAGAATGGCAATCAGTTTGCAAAATAATAGTTTAAAAACTTAAAATAATCATGCTGCAATAACAAAGAAAAAAATTGGTCTATGTGAAAAGATACATCGCAATCTAATACCATGCAAAAATGCTTACAGCTTACTTGGGAAATTAGTTATTAAGATAATTTGACCAAGACAGCAGTTCTCAGACACTACTATGAGACTCGGATGCATTAGACATATGGTAATGTGATAGTCAATTGGACAGCAGTTTTCACATTGGTTCTGATCTTATAAAAGTTACAAGAAAATTCCTATACGTATAACTAGTAAGCAAAGGATACATAGCCGCCTTCAACATTGGCTCAACCATCTGCAACAGAAACAAAACACAGTTAACATGTTAGAATAGAGCACGTATTTCATGCTGGACTATCTAACATGGTCCTCATCACAAGCATAGAATCGGTTACAGGATCTAAGTATGCACAACCACACACAGAAAGAAATATGAATAGATAGATCACTTTTCTTTCATAAGCACCTAAGGATATGACACCTGGCATTCAATTGTATCAGACACTCATGTAACATGATTCACAAGTAAAAATATCTTGAAACATGATTCGGGTATCTTCATAAATCAAAAGTAAACAATGTAATGATGTAACCTCACGTTTGGACTCTTCTAAGTTAACATGTTGTATACCTCACATCCTTAAATGAAAGTGAAAGGTTTCTCCGCTTATAGCAAACCCTAGCAGTTAATTGATTTTGCAAAAGTTATACAGAATAAAGCATTATTAACCACTATTATGACGCTTATGGGAGGGAAAATTAACAAATCATTTGATGAAAGCAAGAAATCACCTGTGATAAAAGGCGTGCAGCTCCAAGAAGTCGCTCCATAAAATTATGCTTTCCACTTTCACATTTCCTTCTCTTCAAGCTGTGACACAACGATTTGGCATGTGATTATAATATAAACTATGTAGTCAGGGTAATGAAAGCTTTATGCCTGTTAAACACAGCTGAGATTTCCAATTTAGAAGAGAGAGAAAACTCATTTACCTATGATCCTGATTCATAACAAAAGATAAAGTTAATAAACCAAATAAAAATAATATGTTATACATTTTCCTTCCTTTTAACAAAATAATTACAAATTTCATAATAAGCTTTCTTGGAACTCTAATTAAAGTTCAATTATAAGCTGATGAAACGTCTACTCCGCTCTACCTCCCTCCAAAAAAAAAATGCAACATCGGATGATAATTGAAATTCATGTTTTACCTTTCTAATAAATGCAACTTTTGCTTAGGTCTCTTCCCAGTAATACTTTGGAAACAGCAACCCAAAAGTTCCTCCAGTTTAGCTGATTGTAAAAGCCTCAAATCCCTCCTTACCTGATATAAACAAAAGTGAGGCAAACTATGTAAACGCATACAAAACAGTAAAGTAAAACACATAATATATGATTAAATTTTAAAACTTCACCCCCATTAAGCTAGGCAGATTAAAACTTCACCCCCATTAATGCATACCGAAACTTTTCTTGTTCTTCCATAAATTTTCCAGGCAATCAAACAAAAAAGTAAGAAGCTTACAACACAAAAACAGCTAATTTCAAAATTTAAAACCGACTTTAAGACGTTGTGCAACAAAAACCCACCATTCAATTCATCAAATCATGCTTGATGCAAGTTTTTTTTTTTTTTTTTTTTTTTTTTTTTTTTTTTTTTAAACCTAATTTTCCTTCTCTTTCATGAATTTTCTGAGGATCCAAACAAATGGGTAAAAGCATTATGATCATAAAAAGGTGGGGAATTCGAAAACCTTCATAAGGTACTGGAAATAGGAGCCGCGCCTGTGCTGGTTCTTGTTCTTGTACACCATTCTTTCTAGGATGGCCGTCTCTGCTTGAAGCTGACCAAGCAAAGATGCTAACTTCTCCTCCAGAGCTTCTGCTTCCGCATCCATTGGGTCACTGCAGATTATCATTGTTGAAGAAATTATGATTGAAAATATGTATCATACGGGCATTTAAGCAAACAGTTTGTGTGCAATGGGAGCTGAATTTTTGTAGAGTGATTCTACACGGATTTGACCTAAATCTATGGAGACCCAATTTCTCTGAATACCTTTAAAGGGAGCTCAGGCCGCCGTACATGGTGAAGGAGATAGGGAGAGGGGTGGGGGAGGAGTCGGCGGGAGAAGATGGTTGCAGCGGCAACTTCTTCTTCTTATTGTTATTTTATTTTTTTGAAAACTTTTTGAGTTTTTGTTTTGTGATTTTTATTTAAATTTCTCTTAAATAGCCTATTCTTTAGTGGGCTTAAATATGTGTCGGATGGGATATTGGGCTCAGACCTATGTCCAACTCTTTGGCCCAACATCAAACATGGGTTCGAAGACGAGCTTCTTCATTCTCTGGCCTTTTGCATAATAAGCTTCACATCTTCAAAACACTTCGTAGCTGATTCATGAAACATTACTTTTATGATGGAAATCGTGCATATTATAAATTATTATGTAGAATATCAATAAAATATGAGATCGATTAGTCATCAAACTGTATTTAAACTGATAGTTGGATTGATAAAAATATTATGAACTATCTCTTTATTTGTTCTTTATTTGTTATAATTGATTAACTAAACAATCTTAATTTTAATTATTTTTGCATAACTAAAATTTACAAAATAAAATTATAATATAAAAAGTCCAACCATACACGCGAAATTATGTGAATCAGTCATTTTGAGGAAAAATTCATTCATAATTCGTGTAGCCAAGCATTGTTGATTTTTGACGTGGTTTCTCCATTTTGGCAAGCTCATTTTTCTTCTTTGTTGAGGAGTATGAGGCAATATTGGCTATCCATATTGGTGACCCCACATTTCGCGATAGGTTAATTTGGCCCCCTTGATAAGTGGGGCAAATATTTTGTTAAATCGGGCTACCATTGGGTGCATTCTAGAATGTTACCTCAGATAAATTACAGATCATCTTCGTCTTATACCACTATGGTGGAACTCTGGAAATTGGTGTGGCAACTTCAAACCCTTCCGAAGCTCAGGAATTTTATGTGGAAAATGTTGCACAATGCTATAGCTACCATGGCGGCCCTCTATCAGAGGCATTCGCCCTCCTCACCTCTTTGCCCTCTTTGTCATTCCCAGGAGGAAACGGTTGAGCACCTTTTTCTCCTTTGTTCGTGGGCGGAAACTATTTGGTTTGGTGGTATATTAAACTATAAAGTTAATCGAGCTGAGATTACTACTTGGGCAAATTGGTTCTTGGCAATCACCGGGGTGGGTGCACATTTGAAAAATGATAGGGATCGAATACTAACTTGGGTTGTGTTTTCTTGTTGACATATTTAGAAGGAGAGGTGTGGCTTTGTCTTCCAACAAACGCAAATCATTCATTCGCAGGTGATGGCTGCAATTTCAGCAAATGTTCAAGCTTTTCGCGAGGCTTTGAGCAAGTCCTCGGATATCTTGGTACATGGCAGTGTGGTGCAGAGCCGGCCTCCCCAGCATAGGCAGGCACGGTGGTAGCAACCATGTTCTCCATATGTTAAAATTAATGTTGATGCCAATTGGGTTGATACTTTGCATGAGGGGTTCATTGGGGTGGTGGTGAGGAACTCTATGTGTACTTTTATTACTTCTCAAAGGTTCCATTTTTAGGCCCCTTGTGTTCAGGCTGCTTCGTGGTTATGAGTTGGGTCACTCTTTGGGTCTCATTAGTGTGGTTATTGAATTTGATTCCTTGCAGTCTATTTCGTGTTTACAGGGTAGCATCAAAAATGGCAGGTGGGAGGCGTTTCCAATCTTATCCAAGTGCAGGCAAGTTGGTAATTCCTTGCATGACTGTCGCTGGTATTGGATTCCAAGATCAGCCAATATGGCGGCCGATAGGTTGGCGTCCCAAAGCTATGTGGAGATGTGTGACTTTATTTGGGTTGACCAACCTCCATCTTCACTTGTTCATGTACTTAATAAAGATGGACTACCTTGCCCACATTAGTTTTATTTGGTTGTGCAAGGGGTGACGCTCCTACTTCCTGGTAGTGTCGAGTTTTCTTCCCCTTGCACTTCCGGCTTTGTTTTTTGGTTGTTTGCCTCATTGTGGGCGTTTGGTATATGCTTTGGCATCTTTGCCCTGGTTATGAATTCCAGTTAACCAAAAAAAAAAAAAAAAAACCACTTCCTCTTCTACCATCACAAGTGAATGATATGAATTTTTTTTATCATTTTTTCTCTATTCTCGTAGTTTCCAAAATCACAAGTAAAAGAGAAGCTACTAAATGAAGGAAGTTGAGGCTTTATCATAAATCTAATACGTAATATAAAAAGAAGTTCAATTACTTATAACATGTAAGGTCCCTCACCTTTTCACTATGAGATTTATACTCTCAACAATACCCCTTCAAGTGCGGCAAATTTTCAAGCATAATACATTAATGTGATCATGTGGTTGTTGAACTTCAAACATAAGACAACCTGTTCTAATATTGAGAAAGAAATTGAAGTTTCACAATAAAGATTAGGGAACTTTAATGAAAAACTCCTGGTACTGTTTATTTTAACGAAAAATCACATTTTTACACTAAAAAGTCAATCATGGTACTATTCACTACCCTTTATTTTGTCATTATCTTTAAAACTCAAAGTTTTCAAGCTCTTTTCATTAGTTTTTCTTAAAAATTAATTAACAATATAGTTAAGGGAAATGTTACTGGCACTCTAAAAAACTCATTCTACACTCCTCACAAGTGTATTTTTCTTTCCTAATATAGAAAATTTGAAATATAAAATAAGAATTTTGGAATGCTAATAACAATTCATTATAATTAATACTTTATTTACTTATGAACATATAAATTTATTTTCATTTTCTCGATATGAAATTCATACGCTCAAAATAAAATTGTTCCTGGACTTCTAGATGAGTTTCTCTCATTTTGATCAGTAAGAACTTCCAAATGTTTTATTCTTTCTAGAACAAGTGTTGATGTGCAGTATAAACCACTGTTATTTGGGTCCCATGAATGAATAACTCAATTTGAAAATTCAATATAAAGAATAAGCACCCTCCTTCAAGCTCATCTTCTCGTTCTTTTATAATGTGTGTCACCACTTGTCTTGACTCGAGCATGGCACAGAAATTCGAGTATATCTAATTTAGGACAAAGATTGTCTGCCCTCCTTGTTTCCTTGTCCTCCCGTGCCCTTCTGTTTTGTGTGATTACGATTAAGCCACGTCAACATTTTATATTACTATTTATTTTTGTCTTATTATCTCTATGAAAAAAACAATATAAAATGTTGACGTGACTTAACTATGACCACACAAAACAGGAGGGCACTGGAATAAGGAGGGCAGACAATCCTTGTCCATCTAATCAACTTTCCTTTCTAGTTTTGCTTTTTCCCCTTTTGACTGTTTGGTGTTAGATCTTATCTTATCATAGATTTTGTTCTTTTGTTAAATCTAACTCATATCCAGTTAGTTGTTTTGAATCTGATGTTGTATTGTTAACCACCATTTTGCAAAATGATTTTATTGTAGAAACTCATATTTTTCTTCGAGGATCATTTTAGTCTAATCAATATTATTATGATTTATATAGCAACTGAAATATCACGATTTATAATTTCACAACATAATATATTACATAATAACTTGTTCATCATTTATAATTCGAAGTTTTATTGACATTTCACAATTTGTTAAGCATACCCGACACCTCTTTAAAATTTGGGAGTATTAAATAATTTATATGACCTAATATGAATAACAATTATATACACTCCACCCTAACTCCAAGAGCCATGACCGTGACTTGGCACGATCGAAGACAAACATCAAATATATTGGTTTGGTGAGAAATTAGAATAATAAAATTGGTAAGTGGTTATAGTCGTATTAGCTGCACAATTAGAATATTAGCTGCATTATATAAACGTACGAAACCATTTGACCTAATTTATAACCCAACCCTATAGGCTATAGGTACTTCCCAACCAAATGAATATTGCTGATTAAACTATACAATTTAATTAACAATTCAAATGACGGTAAGATGGTCATTAACATATACATGCTTGGATTATTGGACTAATTAACCCTAAAAAATGTAAAATAGTTATATTTTTTCTCAACCATATTCATAGGTGAACTAAACTACAGAAACTGCTACTAATATTGCATAAAATTAGCTGCAGAAAAACTTGAAAGTTGTACCAGATCTCTACTTTTGAGAGGCAAAGCATGGAAAGTGTCAAATGTTGCACTTTCAGATAGTCCAAGCTGTTATCGATCATCAAAACCTAGCTAGCTTCGAATAATTTGCATGAGCATTGGGGTATTTTGACAAATGCTAAGGGAACTATTAATAGTGGGACTCTTCATGTATTACCATCTCACTGTTTAGTGTCAATTATTGTACCAACATTGTATAACATTGTGAAGGAAAAAAAAGGATGATGTCAGAGAGTGGGACTCTTCATAAAAAGTCCAACTTTTGAGAGCATCCCCTGAACATTTATCTTTTCTTTTATATCTAATTATTTTATTCTTGTTGGTTAGTGATGAGAAGTTTGTATTTGGTATCAAATTACTAATATATATTATATGTTGTAATTGCCAACACCCCAAACCCTAAACGATGAAGCACATAGAATTCCATAATATTGTTTCCGATGGAGAAATGTCTAATAATAAATTCTATTCAGCAACCATGCATTATATAGAATTATAGACATGTGTATAACGTACTTATAATTTGTAGCAATTCCACTAATGCATTTTATGTAACATCCCACATCGTCTAGGAGAGTGGATCATGTAAGCCTTATATGTATATTCCCATCTTTACCTAACACGAGGCCTTTTGGGAGCTCATTGGCTTCGGGTTCCATCGGAACTCCGAAGTTAAGCTAGTTCGCGCGAAAGCAATCCCATGATGGGTGACCCATTGAGAAGTTCTCGTGCGATTTCCCAGAAGCAAAACCGTGAGGGCGTGGTCGGGGCCTAAAGCGGACAATATCGTGCTACGACGGAGTTGAACTCAGGAAGTGGTGGGGGCCTACATCTCCTAGGGGAGTGGATCCTGTAAGCCTTATATGTATATTCCCATCTCTACTTAGCCCAAGGCCTTTTGGGAACTCATTGGTTTCGGGTTCTATCGGAACTCTGAAGTTAAACGAGTTCGAGCGAGAGCAATCCCATGATGGGTGACCCACTGGGAATTTCTCGTGTGAGTTCCCAAAAACAAAACCGTGATTGCGTGGTTGGGGCCCAAAGAGGACAATATTGTGCTACGGTGGAGTCGAGCCCGGGATGTGGTAGGGGCCTGGGTCGGGATGTGACAATTTGGTATCAGAGCCAATCCCTGCCCAGAAGTGTGCCGACGAGGACATCGGGGCCCTAAGGGGGTGAATTGTAACATCCCACATCGCTTAGGGGAGTGGATCCTGTAAGCCTTATATGTATATTCCTATCTCTACCTAACACGAGGCCTTTTGAGAGCTCACTGGCTTCGGGTTCCATTCGAACTCTGAAGTTAAGCGAGTTCGTGCGTGAGCAATCCCAGGATGGGTGACCCACTGGGAAGTTCTTGTGTGAGTTCCCAGAAACAAAACCGTGAAGACGTGGTCGGGGCCCAAAGCGGACAATATCGTGTTACGGTGGAGTCGAGCCCAAGATGTGGTGGGGGCCCGGACCAGGATGTGACATTTCAAATTTAAGAATAATTTGATTACTTGACTCATGTTTTTAATTTATTGTTATTTTTTTTTCTACCATAGGCTCGTGAGTTTAATGTTATTTGTTCTTTTTTCCGGTCAACAGCTCTTATATCCTCATATACCCAACCTTTTACTTGATTGTACAAAAATATATTTACACAGGTAAAACTGTGTAGGGCTTGCGTTAAGTCACACAACCAATCAACACATTTAAATTGATATTAAACTCGTAATTTATTGGAGTTGAACCTAACTGATTTATAACTCCAAACATGGATAAAACTCTGATGAACTTTTCTTAATTTACAATCAAGTTTTGAATTTTAATAATAATTTGATGAATATACCAAGTGGTTGATTGCCTTGGTAATGATAAAAAGGACACTAATACCTTATATTGTAATAGAATTATAGTGGATTTCATGCAATTTTCCATCAACACATTTACTTTTAGGATCCATACCTTCATGTTTGTAACCTGACATTAACATTATTAATATAGTGTGTGAATTACTAAAAAGTGGAAGGTTACACAATAATCATCAACTTTTACAGTCCAGTAATAATAATAAGGTTATAGTTAATAACACATAATGATATTGTTATTACTAGAATAAAATTGGTGTTTACGTTGTGGATGTCCTATTACATTATCAATGTAGAATATTATATGTGAACTTGATTACATTACAAAAGTATCGTTCAAAGTAAAAAGTATTGAGGTATCTTTTTTTGTTAAAAATACTGTAGACTAAACCCATAAAAAATAGTACATTCGCCGAAAGGGTAAAGAAGAATTCATTGAGACAAAAAAAAAAAAAAAAAAGAAAAGAAAGAAAAACGAAGAAAGAGTAAAGAAGAAGCAAGGGTACCATTATACCAACCATTAAAATGAAGAAAGTATCAATGACCAAAAAAAAAAAATGAAGAAAGTATTTCTTTTTAATTACTTTCTCTAAATTCTGAAATTAATGGTGAAAAAAATGAAGACGCAAAGAGTTGGGGGCTGAGGTGGGGTTTTGAGTCATTGTGATGGGGTTCAAAGCTTTCTCCTTTATTCGGAAAAGTCTGAAATTCCCTTGATCTAGATCCACCAACCAAACCAACACAGATGTCTATTTCTTTTTGTTTATGTCAGGAAGGAATCAAGCCATCTAAGCTATGATCTATCATTTAGCTAATTAATTAGTTTTAAGGAGGAAAGTGTTACTGTACAATACCATTTATCAATGTGGCTAAAACTATGTGCTAACTGTGATCATAATATAATCGAACTGATAAGCTCATGCGTAGGATGAATGCTCTTAATTAATTAAACTATATGTTTTTTTAATAAAAACAATTAGTTGGTAAGGACGACTTACAGTTTGAAATCGAGTTTAAGATGATTAAAAGGGATCAAATTTTGATTTCAAGTACATATACATGTAAATGATTATCAATCGTTGATGTAGTACATGTATTACTAATTAAGTTTCACAAACATCGATTAGCAATTTGTAGTGGCACGTTGGACTGAAAACAAACACATGCAATACTTTTAAATAAAATAGGGGTGTGATATCCACACACTTTTTTACTGCTCACACATCCTTCTAATTTTAGGCCATCGGATTAGATGAATTAAAAAAAATCAAATGACATAAATTAACAAGAAGTGCGTGAGAAGTAAAAAAGAATATATGGATAGCACACCCCATAAAATATGGAAACGGCTTGCCAAATGTTTGCACTCCATTTTCAATTTCTCATTTTGGTTTTTCTTTTATGGAAGAAAGGGAAACCTTGGACTTCCCAACCAGCACGCGAAATTGCATCAAATACTTATTTAGGAAAACTGTTAGACCCCTCTTTACATATAAAGAACCATTCTTTTTTATGTAAAAGCGTGTAACAGTTTTATTGTATAAACGTTATAATTAAAATTCGTTACTCTTTATTATTATTTAAAAGTTAGTTTAAGAACTTTTATTCGATTTGAAAGTAATTTAGTCATTCATATAAATCAAATAAATTGACTGTTTATCATAAAAATGTTATTTGTAACCATAAATGTCAATTTATTCCTACACATACGAATGACTAGTCAATTTTCAAATCGAATAAGGGTTTCAATTACAACGTTTTAACAATGAAATAGTACAATGTCACCGGAGCCAAGTATTGTCGATAAATATTAAAAGGTCGCATTCTTCTTTTTCTTATCCAAACCACCTTACAAATAAGCTTACTTTTGCTCTGTGCATGTCCACAAAGTTTTATTCCTTTTATAAAACGTTTAATTTAATTTATCATCCCCCACACACACTACTTTGTCCTTTCCCACCGAAATGACCATAACACCCATCGCAACCACACACAATATTTTACACCCTAGACGCATGTTTTTACCAAAACACCCTTACGTGCGAAGTATTCAAGAAGCCGGCATTTTGGACTGTATTGGCAAATCCACAATAAAATACCGGTCAACCGTCCATCACCCCCTCCCTCCGTAGGCTGCTACTCAGTCTCCTTCCGACCTTCCTACCATTTACAGTTGTTTGTTAAAAAGATCATCACGTTTTATGCTTCCTACCAAATTACCAAACACAGAAAATCATGACAAATTCCAAATTCAATGTTCACAACTACTCGTGAAGATTACTACAAAAGATGAAACTGCAGCTTAGTCGAAAAATTGTTCACGTTAATTTTAGGTGGTGCATACTCGACCGGGTTTCGATTATCCGGGGGTTTTTCAGATTCATCTGGGACAGGCTTCTTGCTTGTTCGATAGGGAAGCCGGCGGCCAGGTACCGGAGATTGCCCAGCGGAGCTTTCTCGCCGCCACCGGAAGTTTTGGAGGGAGTTATGGTGGTGGACAATCCCACAAGTACTAGTTGTGACGTGTATGAGACGGATGCGGATTTGGTGAGCTTGAAGATCAGTTTGCTGGGTGATTGCCAGATTGGAAAGACAAGTTTTATGGTAATTATATAAGTAATTTATGGCTTAATTATGATTTGTTAATTTGGTTGTTGGCTAGCTAGAGTCTTATGCTAATAATGATGATTTTTATTAATTTTTTCTTCTTTTTCCTTATTGTTCTTGAAGAGCAAATATGTTGGGGATGAGCAAGAAGATAGATATTTGCAGATGGCAGGAGTAAATTTGATGGATAAAACGTTGATTGTTCAAGGCGCTCGGATTTCGTTTAGCATTTGGGATGTCGGAGGTATGCACATATATGCGTGAAAAATGTTCTATTATCAGACAATCAGACGGTATGATGTATTTAATTTGTTGTTCTGCGTTCTTTGTAGGTGACCAGAGTTCGATAGATCATGTTCCAATAGCCTGTAAAGATGCAGTAGCAATTTTGTTCATGTTTGATCTTACTAGTAGGTGCACACTAAACAGGTCAGCTCATAATTTTCTGATATGTGACATTTTAACTCAAATTGTTCAGCAGTTAGCACTATGGTTAATAATACTAATAGAAATTGGTGTTTTTTTTTGTTGTTCTTGCAGTGTTATTGGATGGTACAGTCAAGCAAGAAAATGGAACCAGGTACTGTTTACAGTTTATCCTTTAAAGGATTATAATTGGGTAATTAAATTTAGAGGCATCCTTAGTTAATTAGCCAATGATTACTGTTAACAGTGTCAAAATTTATGGCCACTTTTAAAAGTTAGTGCAAAATTTGTACTAGGCTAGAAAAAGGACTCCTGAACCATCATGGGATAGTTCGTAGTTGAGGACGAAATTTATGTTCATATTTCACACGGTACGTCTTAGGTTTGATTCTCGGCATTGGTGAATTGCACGTTGGTAGTCAGTGGAGGTTCAAATGTCTTTGTGAGTCTTCTCGGCCTCTAAAAATATGAAATGTCATGACAAAGTCACCAGCTTGTCTTATTTTTTATAGAAAAAAAAAGGACTCCTGAAATGTTGTTATTATTAATGACACTGAAATTATTTCTACGTAGTTATCTAATTAAGTTCGTACTTTCTGTTTGTTAACTTGCAGACAGCAATTCCCATACTAATTGGGACCAAATTTGATGATTTTGTGAGACTTCCTCCAGATCTGCAATGGACAATTATAACCCAGGTACTCAAATTTCCTGCAAATTTTGATTAAAACTGATACTACCTAGAGGGAAAAACAAAATTGATATCGTGAATGGGTTAGTCTTAAAAACTACTAATCTGATAATTTAGTTTTCAAAGTGTGACATGTGGAGCAGAAGAATGTTTTGGATAATAAATATTTTTGAAGACTTGGGGGTCTTCTCCTGTCAATTCAGAGGATTGACATATGCCTAACTCATGCTTCTCTTTTCGCGTCAAGATTTTGCATAAAAGCCCCACTCGTTGACCAAAATTGGCATAAAGGCCCACTTGTTGGCTAAATTTTGCACAATGGATCATAGATTTTTATATATATATATATATATATATATTGCAGGCCAGGGCTTATGCAAAGGCTATGAAGGCGATCCTTTTCTTCTCGAGTGCAACCCACAACATCAATGTGAACAAGATCTTCAAATTTATCTTGGCCAAGCTTTTTAATTTGCCATGGAAAGTAGAGAGAAATTTGAATATTGGAGAGCCAATCATCGATTATTAAATTTTAAAAGTGTATTTTTTTAGCCACTCATTCCGTGTACATATTTTTGGGATAAAAAAGAGAAATGATAACCACATGCATACTTTGTTCATTGTTTTCGATTGATTTATTCAATCTAATGAACTGAAATAAGGAAGAGTGTGTTAGAGTACAAAAATATTATGTGGTTATGAATATCATTTCTCGAAATATAGAGAAAGGATTTATGTTGTTTTGTGTTTAGAGCTCACCCCTATCTATCATGTTATATGGTGATTAATCACATAATGATAGAAGAGAGAGAGGTGGTAGTTTGGTTTCTTTTTGCAGTGAGTTTGTTATGGTTGTTGCGGTGAGTTTGTTCACGCAAAGTTACAAAAACAATAATAATAATATTATGATTGTGTCTGAAGAAAAATGCTTAGTTCCTTCCTACAGGCCAAATTAATTCGGCAGTAAATATTCATATGCCGTAAATTATAGTTGATTCGAGTATAAGCACGACTGTTTACTTGGAAGTCAACCAGTGTTTGATGGTTTGTTCAGGCAAATTAGAAACAGAAAGCAGATGTTTAAATAATCAATTTTCCACTTAATTCAAGCGCATCCTTCCTTAATTTAGATACCTAAATTAAGGAATGTGTCTCCATTTAGGCTAGAACTGATGTACAATAAAATTGGGATAGACCAGAAGGTGAACATTAATGAAGATGCAAGGAAAAAATACTATTCGTTGTTGTAGGCCTATTTAACCGAAGAATTATAAAGAGCGAGAAAAAAGTGTGGCAGCAGCAAGGAGACAGAGATTTGGTGAATTCTGAGGTGTGTGTTATGCCTTTATTTATAGTACCAGGAAAGGTAATTTCCTGACCCTTTAGGTATACAACTGAAATAGGACAATATCTAAAAGATTTTACATAATCACAATTGATTTACGCAATCACATTCCTAACTAAATAAGGTCTGCAAACTCCCACTTGAGTGTGAAAGTACTTAAACAAAACATTGCATCGATGTTATATAGTTTCTAGAAACTTTATAAACTCCGAGCAATATTTTCACTAATGGTAAAATTCTGAATGTAATATCAACGATCCGAACTGTTCATCTTCCTGCATCTTCTAAAAGATTGTGTTTTCAAAATAAAAAAATAAAATCTGAAAAACAAAATTTAGTGAGAAAAATTGACTGTAAATGTAAACGACAATTAACGGTTAAATTTTGATCTGTAGTTTATGTGATTGTAGTGGCGAATTTCGAAGTTGACCATTCACGAAAGTTGTAAAGCTTGTCTTTATGAGGATTTATATATATATATTTTTATATTATTCACACTTTTGCATTAACTAATATTTATTTGATACTTGAAAGACAAATGTGTTCTTATGTTTTGAAGTAATATTTATATGACAATGTCGCAAGTATATACAAATTTAGTATTATGTTTTCATTTGATTACTTATTGGTTTTAAATATATTTTCTTTAATAGGTAACGGGTTTGGTCATATTACCTGTTAATGGGTTGGATTCGGGTCGAGTTCGGGCATGGTCATATTACCCCCTTTTAATGGGTGTTACATGACACGACCCGTTAAGATATCGCGTATGACATGAAAACGGCATGAACACGAAAAATACGACATGAATGCCAGGTTTAGCATTGAGTGATCACCACCTATGGGTATTCGTAAGAGTGACTTTGTTTGGTCAATCTGCATTGGGGGACCACTTCTTGCTTGGTTACTTATTATAGGTTTCGATCGAGTTGTGTCGCTCTAGCTCTAGTTTTCAACATATTTATGAACTATAGATTTGAGAACCTTTGTGGATTGATTTAGAAAAGTTGTTGGCTATCTGGTTGAGTTCTTTGGGATTTCCAACGAGTTTGATTATGATTTTATAAGCTATGGTTTTATAATTGATATTTAATCATTGATATTTAATCACTAAGATCAATAGATTTATTCTACGATTATTATATACGTTGAATTATTGTCAATCACATGAGTTTAGCAGCTTATCCGGATTGTTGCTTAGTGGGGTAGCAGTTCAGAGACCATCGAGTTTGGGCATCTAGGTTCCTTGTATTATTTTGGGATTTATATTTTAGAATCTACGGACATGGCTTGGTCCTAGTGAGGGTTTGTATATTTTGGGTGCATAGACTTTCGTATATTTTTGTGGGAGAGAACCCATTAACATGCTTATTTTGAGTTATTAGTTCTATTATGTATCTTGTATGTATTTTTCCTACACCCCTTACATATCCGTGTCACGTGTTGATCATGGACGCATCTCAGGATTGGGGAGTAAGCATTGGTGGTGAAACTCACAAAACCTTACTATGGTAAAACCAAATATGGAAGAAAGACTCATAGTCTAAGTACAAAAGTGAGTAGTTGCATTAAGTCAAAACTATACGTCTTCATGATGCAAGTAGTATGCTCACATGGGTATGAACAACCCAGAATAAGTGCCTCATCAAATCCTTGTTAGGCAGCAAAATCCCAAAGGGAAAATGCTCTAATTGTAAGGGACAAAGGAGTTGAAAATAAAGGCCGGTTTAGGATAACTTAGAATTCTTACAATCTTCCAATTCTCAAATACAACTTTAATTCTTTATTCTTCTCCATAAGGAGGTATTTATAAGATTACAGATGAGCAATACTAGGAAATAAATCAAAACAATATTTTGTCTACAAGACAAGGATATCTAGACCAAATCAAATCATATCAAAATCCTAATTAAATCATATAAAATCACTAATTAAATCATATATGTAAAATACTTTTCTTTTTATTTTCCAACACCCCCTTCGAACTCATGATGGAATCATGAGTTTGCCAAGAAGGAAATAGATCTAATTTGAAACTTTGTAATATGTAAAATACTTTTCTTTTTATTTTCGAACACCCCCTTCAAACTCATGATGGAATCATGAGTTTGCCAAGAAGGAAATAGATCTAATTTGAAACTTTGTAAATTCAACATTTCCCCTTACATAGGACCACGCATTAAATGAGCCACACGACGTAACCTAGGAACTAACGCTATTTATAAAGCCCACTGGAACTAATGCTAATCTTTTCAAAAGCCCAATTGGAATGAGCGTATTTTTTCAAAAGCCCGATAAATAAATATCTTGATATGTTAGAACTAACGCTAATCTTTTAGAAAGCCCAACTAAAACTAACACCTCTTTTTGGAAACCCCAACCACCAAACCTCTTTTTTTTTTTTTATATATCTTTTTTCTTATCTTTTTTTTTTCGTCCTCCTTTTTTTTCTTTTCCTCAAACTCAAAAACAAACTAAACTTACAAGAAAAACTAAAATAAAACACAAAAAGACACAGGTGATAGGAAACGGATCCTACCATGACAACTTTTTATCTTTTTCTTAATCTCTTTTCAAGTCAACGAAACCATAGTTTGTGTTCCCCTTTTTTCTTGATGGCACCAGAAATTTTTCTTGTTTTAACAACAGTAGACAATCTTCACCTCAAGTTCATGGCATGTGGGTGTACGAAGAAAATTAACTTTGTGCACAGTGCACCCACGCCACGGGGAAGCACTCACAACAAAGTTCAACAAAAAATCGTACACTGCTCTGATACCAAGCTGAAAATAAAGGGATTTAGGATAAATTTAGAATTCTCTACAATCACACAATTCTTAAATACAACTTAAATTCTTTACTCTTTTCCATAAGGAGGTATTTATAAGATTACAAAGGAACAATACTAGGAAATAAATTATAACAATCATTTGTCTACAAGACAAGAAAACCTAGACCAAATCAAATCATATCAAAATCGTAATTAAAGCATATAAAATCACTAATTAATCGTATCCCTAAAATGCTTTTCTTTTTATTTTTCAACAAAAGGTACATTAAGATCAAGTGAGTGCACTTTTGGATGCTCCCCCTAAGTTTGACAAAAATTTCCAAATGAGAACCATAAACAACTCAAATAAGATAACTTACGCATACCGATTCCTTGGACAAGCTTCTGAAAAGTAGATTTTGGCAATGACTTCGTGAAGAAATCGGTCAGTTTATCATGAACCAGATTTGCTTAAATTCAATATTCTGATTCTATTGTTGCTGACACACCCTGACCCGGAATGTCCACCTGGACTCCGAATCGAGCTGTGCTAGCCGACACCAAAAGGGTGACGAAGTCATAAAGTGTAGTGATGTGGAAAATGTGAATAAATTTAAACCTAAAATTGCCTAAATATAAGAGTGCGTTTGTGAGTGGGAATGAACCCATTTCACATGTGATGTCAGATCATAAGTAAAGTACAGTAGGCTAGGATAAGAATTATCCATCAAAGGTAGCCACCTATACCGAGATTTGCCAAGAATTCTCGTCGACACAAAAACTCAGCCACTAAAACCTGGAGGGGCAAAAAACAAGGGTGAGTGGGCCTAAAAATAAAGCTTTGTAAAAAGCTTTTCGAAAACGTAATAACCTCTTGCCGTAAAACAAGTATAGTTTCCAAAATATCATACTACGTATAGTAAGAAAATACTTACCGTAGCCTACAACATCTCAAGAATTCAATATGTCACAATATTTTGTAAATAAACACATGACGTCTGTAATCACATAATCTCGCACAAGTCAACATATCACATCGAGTGCTCATCGACACATGCTGACACACGAGTTCATGCAGAGATATTCTGACATGAATAGGACTGGGTGTAACAATGATATACGTTATAGTACTACAATCACGTGAAGACTGGCGCTATGCGCAACACATATGAGTCCTAATTGCCTAGCCAATCTAGGACAAGACTGGCACCTACAATGGATCCAATGTGAGCGTACGGTGCGATATGTACATACACATGAAAGACTGGCCTTGGCCCGGGCAAGTACTAACATCGGTGCAACAAACGATGAGCAGATAAAATAAATATGGTCATGCCATAATGATTTGATAATTTTAGTCAACATAACATTATTCCATAGTAGTAAATTTAATTAAGGTATCCCGCAAGATTTATAGTGATTTCCTAATTCTCATCGTTACGTCATTTCCTATAAATAATAATTTAATTACGGCATTCATATAGAAAATTCATTATTAGAAGTATGTATGGAAACTAAACAAATATACGTATTTATCAAAGAAAAGACCCACTCACAAATCATGTCGTCGGGTCGAACCCACCTCCCAGGCATCGAAGATCCTTGTGATGCGTTTCACCTAGAAACGAAACTATTTACGTAAATATAACGTACTAACGTAATTACGCGTTTTCGTACAAAATACGACTAATAAAGGAACTATTTTAAAACGGTTGAATTTCAAAAAACGTGGATTTGGGTCTGGCATGTCAAGAAACCTAAGGAGGGACCTCTGGTTCCTTCACGTGCCGCCACAACTCGACGGCCCGGGAAGCTATGTGCCGAGTTGAGCCGCCGGAAAGTTGGCCGGAAAAGTCCTCGGAGCTGTCGTGTATGGCGGCGGAGCATAGTATTTCCGAGGAGGCGTGTGTACTCCACGTGTCGATCACCGATGCACCACACGATCGCAAGTACAGGCATACTCGCCTTCCTCGCAAGGCCAGAAATTTGCAAATTTTCTTCCTAACTTCCAGAGCTAATTTCTAGCTTGATACTTAACCAAATTCGATGATTCCAAAGTAGGGCTGAGTTATCATCGGCTTTGGCCGAAAAGATGATCTAAAGGTGGCCAAATGGTCATGGGTTCCTAGCTTTCCAGAAATCTGGAAAAGATTTCCCAGGTTGTTTCCTGCATTAAATCATCATCCAAACACCATTTTAAGATTAACAACACTATAAAGGCTTTGAAGCAAGAATGATTTATGGTTCTCAAGGTCCACCATGGTTGGAGAAATGAGTGAACAATGCTAAAAATCACTGTGCATATCCATTTTCCCACTTGGGTGCTCTAAGCAAACTGGGTACAAATGTGGTGGTCTTCCGCAAGGTTGATGGTGATGATATGGTGGTTGTTTGGTCATGAGGTTCGCCGGAGTACGACGAGGTAGTGGTGGTGCAGTGCACAGCTGCATTGGTTTTCATGGACGGTGAGAGGGTTTGAGATGGGGGAAAGTGAAGCAGTGATAGATGAGGAAGACATGGTGAAGGTGTCGGTTCGCCGTCGTGGTGAGTGATGGCTCGCCTCACGGCCTGTCGATGCTGCAGGCAGATGGGAGAGATAAAGGAGAAAGAGGAGTCGGGAAATGAGATAGAGCTAAGAGAGATGAATGAAGAGAGAGAGAACTGAGTAGTGAAGTGAGGTGTTAGCAAGAGAATGAGTGAGTTAAAGAAAGAGAGTGACAATTGCTTGAAGAGCCGGGAAAATGGGAAACAGGGAAGAGAGGGAGGAATAGGGTGTGGGCCCCACGTGGCTCACAAAACAAGTCACAAAATATCTCTAAATTGAAATTACCAAATCGCCCTTCATGTTTATAAGTCCTTAAAATCTCTATCGTAACTTCAAATTCGATTCTGCTTGCGCCTACGTATTCATAATGACAAGTACTACGAGGATATGCTAAAAGAATGTTTCATACGTCTCATAATACGTTGGTCAACGAAAGTCAACGTGCTTGCATCTAAGGGCATTTTCCTCAAATCACTCTTTTAAAATTTATAAAATTGTAAAATTAGGGACGGGTTGTCACAATCTACCCACCTTAAAATAAAAAAAAAAACCGAAATTTGAAATAAATTGCTATACATAAAATACTCAAAGATAGATAGAAAATACATAAAGAAGAAATCAAGCTAGAGCGGTTGCATAAAAGAGAATGCCATTTCGTTGCGATCAGATTGCAATGATTCCTCTTTCATGCCTCCAAACTCATACTTTCCTTCTTCTTCAATACAATACTAAAATATAAAATCCTTTCTTAAAACATAAAATAAAAAAATAGATATATATAAAATATCGTCAAAATACGTATATTTTAAAATGAAGTGAAAAAAATTGTATCGAAATCAAAATTGAAAATAGAAAAAAAAATTTCACCTACGTATTACGTATTCGTAGCATCACGTACTTCGAAGATATGCATGTAATATCTTTGGGTTAAGGCCCAAACAATAAATAAATAAATGAAAATGCTACCGTAAACGGGCCTACTTTCCCACTTGCTTGACGAACCCAACGAATAAGTTATCGATATTATAGTCTGCAGCCTGCGATATCGACAACTCACTGTTGTCTCGATAAGCAAGCAACAATTCCCCGGGGGTGCAATATTACTATCTTGCCCCTAATTGGGAAATACATATAAATCGTCTGATTAGCACCTCGACCGCACTCACGTATTACCTTCTCTAGCGACAATGCAAATAGCACACAATTTCCTAAATTGTAGTCTCGATTATTCAAATACATGTTCGTAATACACCTTTGTCAATCATATACAGTGCATAAAGTCTCCATACAACGTCTCCAACAATGATATACCCAAAATTGAAAATTGTAACTGTGGTTACACGCAACTCTAACAGGGATTGGTGTGAGTCATAATCTTGCTAAAACTGTAGAACGAATAAGCGCAACATGTCCACTACGGTTTGGATAGTTCGTTCAGACTAGCCATTAGTCTGATGGTGAAATGTGGTATTTGACAAAAACTTAGTACCCATGGTTTTCAAGGAGACTTCCCAAGACTTGGAAGTGAAATGCGCATCACAGTGAGAAACAGTAGTGTCATGCACACTATGCAACCGAACATTGTAATTTACATATGCCTCAGCAAGTAGATTCGTTATGATTTTTTCTCGAATTTAGTAAAAAACTATGTCGAGAAGGCTAAAAGAACAATCAAGAATTTGAGAGTCAAAACAAGTCCATCAATCTAGAATACAAAGTAACTAGATTAATGTATAACATCTAGCTACAACGGTAGCTTTTGGAATATTCAATCACCAACGATAAAGATTCGTTTAGCAGAGTATTTGTCGGGTGATTGAAGCGTTAATGGTCAAAACTAGTAATTAGATATCCGAGTGATTTTCCTAAATAGTCTGTCGCCCCAGAAACAATACGAAGTGCAGTAGGGTAGACACGTACCCAAGGCTGACTGGAACGCCTTCTAGCACAAAGAGGTGAATATGGAATCATAATCAGAGTAGATGTTGGTCGAAACGTCAGAAAATCTGATAATTTCAAGATTGAGGAATTTTACCAAGCGGTCTAAACATAATCCCTCTGGACCAACGAAAAGTGAGTTAGCTTATCAAGCCGGTCGATAGTCACTGAAAGAGCACCATAATCTCCACATGGGCAAGATATCTCGTACAAGGAGCTTATGGTGATATTTTCCCATTTCCATTTGGATACAGAAAATGATTATAACCACTCGAACGATTTCTTGATGGTTTATAGGTAACGTCATATCTACTCTCATGAATTCTAATTGTAATGAGGTAGGACATGCTGAAAGTGTTCCAAGGGTAGGTATGTCTTTTGATGTGGTAATCGGTAATTACGTTTGCATAATCGGGATAACAAATGATGGTGCAATCGTAGACATTGATTTGGTTTTTCCATCGCCACAGTCATAAATCTAGTTCCTTTCAAATGAAGATGTATTTGAGAAGTTTGTGAGGTTGGTAAAGATTTTGGACACATTTCTCCGCAGAGAAGTGTCATCCGGTTTTTCAAGTAAGAATGATAATTGTTGACTCAAGGTCATGAGTAAGATGGTTCATTTCATATGGTTCCAACCGTTTAAAACATAAGCGATACTCCGTCATGTTGCAATAGTACGCAACCAAAATATACAGAAAAACGTCATCATGGATTTCAAAATACTATCGAAAGGTGTACGAACAAGGGTAGGAAATAGAAAACACCTCAGTTATCACAACTTAAATCATATTCGACGTCTCATCTAAACAGATTTTTCCCCGGCCAACATGAAAGAAAAAACACCACCGCTGAAAAGTCACTAACAAACTACTGATAAAATCAACAAGGCCAAGGATATCACATATTTCACAACGATTTGTGGAATATGAAATTTTCTACATTTGGAACCTTTTTGGAAATTGACAAGAATGTCATCTGCTGAGATCACGTCTCCCAAGAAAAGTACTTATCTAAACAAAGGTAAAATTTGAGAAATTTAGTATAAAGCTGGATGTTGGTGTTCTGAAAATCTAATCTCGTCGCTAAGGTAGGTGAGAAAGTCATATGTAAGACTACTACGAATTCGTCAGGCTATGGAAGAAACTCGGCTAAAAAGGTTGGTCGAGTAGACCATTAATTCGAAGTTAGGGTTAACAGTTTTAATCGTC
The DNA here is from genome assembly GCA_035220775.1 of Malus fusca. Taxonomy (NCBI): domain Eukaryota; kingdom Viridiplantae; phylum Streptophyta; class Magnoliopsida; order Rosales; family Rosaceae; genus Malus; species Malus fusca. Next base: position 31,559,582 of record CM069069.1, read on the forward strand.
ACCCGATGGAGTTGCTAAAATCTAAATACGATCATAAGGTTCAGCCTTTCACCTTTGCGGGTAGGTTGAGGTTCCCTAGGTAAGGTGTTTGGTTGGGTAATTTCCTAATCGGTAAGCTTGTGCAACTAAGTTTCCTCAATATCAAAGGAGTCGTTCGAAAAGGCATAAGGAAAACTGGTGTAGTACAAGAAATTGGATCGATGATGTACTTCACTTCACCATTTGGTGATATCTGAAGTAAAATTTTGAGAAATGACGCCAAAGGTATACATCCTCGAAACGTATCATACTACTTCCTTTCACTACGCCACTTGCTAATAGGTATTCACAACTTCCTAGATACTCAATTCGCTCTTACAGTGGGAAAATAATTCGTACTTCAAACTAATATTTGTTTGTGGAGGTGATTGGAAGGATGGCTGGTCGAAGTGGTTTTGGTTACCTAAGTGGAAAATATGGTTAAAACAACTACAAGTTTACTGTTCTCCAACATAGTTTACTCCTAAGTTTCCAAGATTTGGTTTCTTCGGCCCAAGTTTACTGTTCTCCAACAAAGTTTACTCCTAAGTGGAAACTAATACTTTTGATATTGTTCGTTACCCTGAAACTGTGAACCGGCGTTTTGGCATAAGGGTATCACTCCCAGATACTAGCACGTGTCTAGTATCAAAAATCATACTGCCTGAATACTGGTTGATAGTTTCAAGATATCAGATAATATTGTCAATTAGTAGCGCCACAGTAGGCTGTTTACATGTTAGAGCTCGCTTGTGTGGATGGTTTCAGATGATTGGTTAGGAATTGGTCTTATGAGGTGGTTTCATAATTCTAGGGAAAAAACTTACTACTTCGGGGATTTCTACTAACAGTAGGTATAACAACTTGTACACCTATGTGTATGCTCATCAAAATGACGAGTACATCACCAAAAGAAATTCTGGAAGCTAGTATTGGTTGGAATGTCCTAAGGCCGGAAAAAGGAATTTGCTAATAATCTACTTTAGAACGGACTTAAACGGAAGTCGATCTTCCTCTTGAAGATCCGGAATAATCACTAGTGCATTTGAAAAGATTAGTGCTATCGGGGTCTAAAAGTGATTGTCCCCCAAATGTTCTTCCATCAAGTGCTTCCATTATAGCACCACATTGTCGCTCAAGACATTTCTGGAATCTCAACAAAAGTAAACTTCGTAGGAATTCTGATAGATGATATACTAACGGATACTGCCAAGGAATCAAAGCTATACCTGGTTCCTAACTTGGAATGGTTGGTATAAATGACTAAATGGTAGTGGAATTGATCGATAAATCTCTGGTGGCACACAATTATCGATACTTTAGCCCTGTTTCAAGGCCATCAACTTGTCACAATTCGTGATTTTTCCTTGGCAGCGAGATTCTTTGTTTAAAGTCTAGAGATGGTCTCCTAAATGTTCATCTAGAAAGTCGATAAGTCGCCTAAGTCACTCAAAACTTAAAATAAGTTAACACATTTTTTGTGCTCGACGAGGTGGCAGGATTTGAAAATTAGGCTCAAGAAGCAAGAATGCTTACATCAAGTGTGTGATGAACACAATACTGCCCAAACTTATGCTCTGATACCAAACTGACACAACCAGACCCGGATTGTCCACCTGGACTCCGAATCGAGTTGTGCTGGCCGACACCAAAAGGGTGACGAAGCCATAAAGTATAGTGATGTGGAAATGTGAATAAATTTAAACCTAAAAGTGCCTAAATATAAGAGTACGCTTGTGAGAAAGAATGAACCCATTTCACACGTGATGTCAGAACATAAGTAAAGTATAGTAGGGTAGGATAGGAATCATACCATAAAAGGTAGCCACCTAGACCAAAATTTGTCAAGAATTCTCGTCGACACAAAAGCTCAGCCACTAAAACCTAGAGGGGCGAAAAACAAGGGTGAGAGAGCCTAAAACATAAAGCTTTGTAAAAACCCTTTCAAAAAAGTAATAAACTCTTGCCGTAAAACAAGTATAGTTTCTAAAATATACATACTACGTATAGTAAGAAAATACTTACCGCAACCTGCAACATCTCAAGAATTCAATATGTCACAATATTTCATAAATAAACACATGACAAGGGATAACAACGGTTCGATTTGGGGACGGAAATGCTATATCCATCCCCATAACCACAAAAATTAACCATATCCATAACCGCAAATTAACCATGGGGTATTATCCATAACCATACCCACCGGATAACGGATTCCCCATCGGTTAACGATTATATCCATCTTTGTCAATACACAAAATATATTCATTCAATTAACGCATGATAATTTAATAAATATTAATTTCGTCATTAAATATTTGAATAAAATGATTTAATGAATGGATCTTGTGGAGCATAAAAATTAAAGTTAAACATTGATAATGTTGGCTGATCTTTGATATCTCCCATAAGTACCATTGAATTCTCATAGATTTTGATTCATATCAAAACTTATGAACTTTCCCACAAAATGCAACTCACATAATGCAATTTTTGTATTTACACTCAAAGTAAGGGATTTGGCGAATAATGAATATACATATGTGTGTGTGTATGTATATATACTTTTTAATACTTTAATATTATGAATAATTATATTATATATATTATTCGGTTCGGATTCGGGGACGGATACGGATTGGGGACTCCTATAACCATATCCAAAATCATAACTGAATAATATTCACGGTTTTTCCCCATACCCAAAATATACCAGAATTTTCATATCCGAATCCAATCCATTAAGGCGGTTATCCATGGTTATCGAGTTTAAAGGTTAGAATTGCCATCCCTACACATGACGTCTGTAATCACATAATCTCGCATAAGCCAACATATCACATTGAGTGCTCATCGACACATGCTACACATGAGTTCATCAGAGATATTCTAACATGAATCGAATTGGGTGTAACAATGATATACGCTCTAGTACTACAATCACGTGAAGACTGGCGATATGTGTAGCACGTACGAGTCTTAATTGCCTATACCAATCTAGGACAGGACTGACACCTACAATGGATCCAATGTGAGCGTACGGTGTGATGTGCACATACACGTGAAAAACAGGCCCTGGCTCGAACGAGTACTAACACCGGTGTAACAAACGATGAGCAGATAACATAAATATAGTCATGCCACAGTGATTCGATAATTTTAGTCAACATAACATTATTCATAGCCGTAAATTTAATTAAGGCATCCCTTAAGATTTATAGTGATTTCCTAATTCTCATCATTACGTCATTTCTTATAAATAATAATTTAATTACGACATTCATATAGAAAATTCATTATTAGAAGTATGTATGAAAACTAAACAAATATATGTATATATCAAAGAAAAGACCCACTCACAAATCATGTTGTCGAGTCGAACCAGCCTCGCGGGCATCGAAGATCCTTGCGATGCGTTTCACCTAGAAACGAAACCATTTACGTAAATATAACGTATTAACGTAATTAGGCGTTTCCGTATAAAGTACGACTAATAAAGGAACTATTTTAAATTGGTCGAATTTTGAAAAATGGAGGGCTGATTCAGGTCCGGCACGTCGAGAAACCTAAGGAGAGACCTTAGGTTCCTTTAAGCGCCGCCGCAGTTAAGTCGCTGGAAAAGTCGTCGGCGCCGCCGTACAACACTGTACCTCCGGGGAGGCGCGTATGCTCCACGCGCCAATCATTGCTGCACCACGTGCCCGTGAGTACATGCCTACTCGCCTTCCTTACGAGGCTAGAAATTTCCAGATTTTCTTCCTAACTTCCAGAGCTAATTTCTAGCTTGATACTTAACCAAATTCGATGATTCAAGAGCCATTTTGAAGTTAGTAATGTGAGGAACAAGTCCATACCAAAGTGGGGCCGAGTTATTGTTGGCGTTGGTCGGAAATATGATATGAAGGTGGCCAAATGGTCATGGGTTCCTAGCTTTCCAAAAATCTAGAAAATATTTCCCAGGTTGTTTCTTGGATTAAATCATCATCCAAACACCATTTTAAGATGAACAACACTATAAAGGCTTCGAAACAAGAAGGATTTATGGTTCTCGAGATTCACCATGGTCGGAGAAACAAGTGACCAATGATAAAAATTATTGTGCAGATCCAATTTTCCCACTTGGATGCTCTAAGCAAACTGGGTACAAAGGTGGTGGTCATCCGCAAGGTTGATGTTGATGATATGGTGGTTGTTTGGTTGTGAGGTTCGTTGGAGTACGGTGAGGTGGTGGTGGTGCAGTGCACCGCTGCATTGGTTTTCACAGATGGCGAGAGGGTTTGAGATGAGGGAAAGTTGAGCAGTGGCAGAGGAGGAAAACATGGTGAAAGTGTTGGCTCACCGTCAAGGTGAGTGGTGGCTCACCTCACAACCTGTCGATGTTGCAGGTGGAGGGGAGAACTAAGGGAGAAAGAGTAGTTAGGAGAGGAAAGAGAGTTGAGAGACATGAATGAAGAGAGAGAGAGTTGAGTAGTGAAGTGAGGTGTCATCAAGATAGTGGGTGAGTTAAAGAAGGAGAGTGACAATTGAGTGAAGAGATGGGAAAATGGGAGACACAGAATTGTGTGGTGTGGGTCCCACATAGCTCACAAAACAAGTCATAAAGTATCTTACAATTGAAACTACCAAATCGCCCTTCATGTTTGTAAGTTCGTAAGATCTCTATCGTAGCTCCTAATTCGAATCCGCTTGCGCCTACGCATTCGTAATGACGAGCACTACAAGGATACGCTAAAAGAATGTTTCATACGTCTCACAATACGCTGGCCAACTAAAGTCAACGTCCTTGCCTATAAGGGCATTTTCGTCAAATCACTATTTCAAAATTTATAAAATCGTAAAATTAGGGACGGGTTGTGAAATCCCGTTCTCGGATTTCACTGTTTAAAATTACGTATTACGTATGTCGTATTCTTAGTTTCGACGCTTTTATATTTACGGCATATTTGACCCCTACATATTGTTGCACTTATCTTTATATTTGAATAATACTTGTCAATATGAACGCGTGGGCGCCACCAGAATGTGATTCAGAATTATAACAAAGATTTTATAAGGTTTTGAATGTCGATGATATTTTGGTAAATTGATAATTAATTGGACATGTGATATTTTTGTCTAACCATTGGGTGACCAAAAATTCTAAAACTCTCTCTCTCTTCCCTCTTTTATCCCGTATCTCTTCACTCTCTCTCTAGAACTCTCTATCTCTCTCTCGGCTCTCCCTTTTCTCCCCGTGAAACAAACTACCATCACCACCAAAATTTTGGCTTGTTGAACACCAAAACCACCATTATCTGCTTGTCTTCACCACCATAAACCCAGTTTTGAGTTTTGTTTCATTGAAAACGAATCTTAACCTCGAGTTCGAAGAACAAGGTTTTGGGTTGAGACTTCTAGGCGTAATTCAGACAATTTTCAGCCATCTTCTGGACTCAACACATGTATAAATCGATTCTTCTCGTCGATTAGATAAATTTTCATGTTTGGATCGTGTGATTTGGTTGAAAAATGAGAAAGTTATAACAATTTAAAGTTTGCCAAGTTTCTGGCGAACCCGTATTTCAGGCCATTTTCCGGCCACCTCCGGTCACCATTTGGATTCCAAGCAGGTATAATCTTGTTCTACACTTCTCTACCTTCGTTTTGGTATATATGGGTCGAATTTGGTCGAGAAACGAATGAGATATAGAGTTCTAAAGATTGCCTAGAAAATATGCAAAATCTGCAGAATCCAGCGAAATTTCGTTCCACTTGAACATTATAGCAATCGATGATCCGACAGTTGGATAATCACCAAAATTTGATACATTATCGTACGTAATATTTAAGGACCTTAGGAACTTACAAATCGAAAATCTAGTGATTGGATCTTATGGAGCAAGTGACGTAGGATCATGGACCCTACTTATGAATGACGGTTCGATTTCTCTTTAAATGCTGTTGTATGGGACATATGAGAGTTTTTGATTATGTGAATTATCGAAGGAAATCTAAATGTGGACTTGTACTTTGTTTTAGGAGACGATAGTGCGTGGTGTCTCAATTCTTGTGCTAGGATGTGTTCACGCGGACTCCAGGTGAGTGACTTTAATATATGTGATATTGGTGATTACCCTGTTTTCGTAATTGTTATCTTGTGTGGATATGACTTGGTTTTATAAATATGTTTTCTATTGAATTGTTATTTTTAATACTTAGCCATCGATTTATGTTTATGAAATGAGATTTGATGTGTATATTTGAGATATAGTTTGATTTGTATGATTGGCATGTTGTGATGAAATGTGAGGGCTAGTAGTGGAGTGTTAACCCATTGTGATGGGGATTTGTTACTTCGATATTGTTTCATTTCCCCCTTCGTTGATTCGCTCTAAATTTAGTATTTGTGCCTTGTTTGACTTCGTTGAGTTTTTGTAAATTGAGTAACTTGCGCCTTATTTCGTTTCTTTGAGATGTTGTACATTATGGTTGTTGGCCTTCTGCTCGGTTCCGTTGAGTGATCTGGAATCCCTCGTGATCCACGATTCTGTTGAGTGGTTCAGAGTTGTATCTAGCTTGGATATCATTGAGTCGTTCGAAATGCATTTTACTTCGTGATTCCGTTGAGAGGTCCGAAATCATATCCACTCGGATTTCGTTGAGAGGTCCGAAATCGTATCCACTCAGATTCCGTTGAGAGGTCCGGAATCCCTTCTACTCTGCAATTCTGTTGAGTGGTCCGGAATCGTATCTTGGTTGGATTCTGTTGAGTGGTACGGAATCCCATTTGGTATTATGGTTCCGTTGAGAGGTCCGGAACCCGATTAACTGCTTTATTGATTCTTCGGATTGAGTTTGGATTGAGATAGCTTCAGAGATGTAGGCTTCGGCCGAACTGTGTCGCTCTAGCCCTACTTTTCATTATGTTGTATGAGTTTATGGTTGTGAGCTTTTGTGACTTGTTTGAGACGAGCCGTTGGATGTCTGTGTGACTCCTTCGGGATTTTCAGCGACTTGATTATGATTTCATAAAATATGATTTTATATTTGACGTTTATAAACCGTGATCGATGGATGATTTTTAATATTATCACATACGTCGAATTATGGTCACTCACACGAGCTTTGCGGCTTATTCGGGTTGTTGTTTGCCCGGTGCACCATTCCCATGGTGTAGGGGCGATTGTGCAGGTTTTAGTAGATATGAGGAGCTTTGGGGTAGCAGATAGAGTTCTGAGAGCTTGGAGTGTCAAGTTACCCCTATACTTTCCTTAAAAAGATGTGATTATTGTTATTTTCAGTTCAGTATTTCAGTTTGTATTTCCTGGCATTCCCCTATAGTCTTCCGTCACGTGTCGATCCTGGACATATGTCGGGATCGGGGCGTGACACGGGTTGTCACAGTTGCCAATTCAATGCAAAGATCTCTTAATTAAGAAATAATATATAAAGCCCAAATCAATGGAAAAAAGAAATAAGAAAATTAAGCTCTAAATGAGCCTAGATTGATGAAGAAATAAAATAAAACTCTGAAGGGAAGAAAAATCAAGATGCCCATTAAACCATGCAGCAATTGACCCTAGAATGATATATGGGGCAAACTAAGCTAAACTGAATAAGGAAGAAAAAGATCATGGACAAAAAGTTACGTGCTTAAAAATTGCAGACACCCGAGGGATAAGAAAGAGTCGGTGGGTTTAAAAAAATGGAAGGAATTCTAATGATTTTTTGCTCTTATCACTTAATATTATAGTCTAGTGGTATTCATTTTCACTTGTAATTGAGAGGTCTTATGTTCGATTATCGCCAAAGGTGAATTTGAACCATATTATTGCTAGCATATTGTGAGGCTAAACCCACCTCTTCCCCTTAATGTAGATAATATCGTTTGTTTCAAAAAAAGAAGAAGATGGAAGATATTTTTTATTAGGGGTAAAACAAGAAAAATATTTATGAGTTTTTTAAGGCATTACAAATTTATTTTTGAGTGTTAGTGAAATCTATGTGGTACTTGATGAGTGAAAATGACAAATTGAAAGAAGGTAAATGAGGAAAATAGCCAGTATCTTCCTCTTGAAGAGAATCTCCTAATGTTAGTATGACTGTTAATTGTATCCGCTAGTAGACTTCCTAAAATTTCGAAATCTCATAAAATATTGATTAGCAAAAAAAGGGAAAAAAATGGTGCAAAACATTACATGGAAACCACCAAATTTTTCTGCTTTGATATCCAAGTTTGGGATTATTACGTGTTACACGTCATTAGAGGATTAGTTAAATGATTGTGCAAGTCGGCAATACAGTTAATAACTGGTTAGCGTTGTTAGGCTCTCTATTATTAATTGAGTTGTGTATTCATTTGCAATAGGGATTTGACTATAATTTTTACATGTGTTTAATACAATTACCATCTCAACGGTTATGTGGTGATTGTACTAAATACATATATTTATAAAAATTATATCTGATTGTTGGATAACGATTGTTTTAAATACATGTATTGCAGTCAATCTCCGAAGTTCGATGGATCCATATGCCTTTTTGAGGAATAATAGTTTATGTTAGATTTATTATTCGCGATCACAACGGTTATAAAAGTTGTTGGTGCTATCCTACTGGTTATGTTTCAGTTCTCGAAGCTAAAGTGAATGGTTCAAATTATGAAAAGATACATGCACCGTTAAGCAAGATTGATTGGTTGTTGCAAAGAATAAGTCAAGATAGGTGAGAAATTCATTTTCATCTTTCATTGAGGTCAAGTTAAGGACGTATTAAACCCTCAAATTAATATGGCTTGCCCCATCCATAATAGAAGGGTAGCAAATTACCTTGTGAAATAACACAAATTCCTTTGTTTTCTCAAACAACAATTAAACACGTTTGCCCCAAATGGAAACTGGTGAATGCTGAGGCAGGATGTGATGCGATAAGAATAACCCACCAAACCCTAATAGCGGACAGAACGAGGTATTTAGCCATTAGTTCTACGAAACCGCCAATTTCATTCTATAAAACCGAGCTAAACACTTATCGGTTGCTATGTGCCCGAGTCTGCCAACCCCTCTCTCTCTCTCTCATATTATTTCTCACTAGGTTTTGGGTTAAATAGATCAGGAATGGTTTTGTTTTCGGAGGGTTTGTCTGAAGGTCAAGGTGAAGAGGACGATGATGCTAAAGACTGGAGAATGATCCGACATTATTATCGAATCGCTGATTTACCAGAGGTATATATAATCAATCAATTATCCTTGATTTGATCTTCAATTTTCCCACACCAACGATTATAGATCTTGGATTTAGGGCTTCGTTTCATTTTCCTTGTTATTTGCTATATTTTTGTTCTATATATATCTTCACTAACGAGTAGATTTGAGTTTGTTTTGTAGAGTTTTCTCGGCAGTCGGGAGCCTGCCAGACGAACTCACGTCACAAGTCTCGCAGAAAGACTGGAAAGAGAGGCCAGGCTGCTCAAGTAATCCTTCATATGCATTAAACCTATATAATTTTTTATTTGTTTGGTACATAAGAACTCATCAATTATTTGTATTCACCGCTTCAATATCGTATAGGGTTCGAAGGAGTTGGAGGACGATAAGGAGGAAGACGAAAGAAGCAGTCAAAACTACGAGTTGGGTTACTCTTGACCCTAATGTTGGGCAGCTGGGGGAGCAAAGAGCATTAGGCTCAGTGAGTGCAGCTCAAATTGGCCCACATTTTGGTGATTCTTCTTTACAAGGCCAGAGGAGAGCTATTACTAAACGATAGGATGGCCGTTATTCGCCTTATCAACACCAACACCTATGCACGTGCAGAGACAGGTGATGAACCAAGGTCAAAATCACCATAACTTTCAACAATGCACGATGAACAATTGCCAGAGTTAAGACGATTTTTAAATTAAAGATCAGACAATAATCCCGTTGATTCTTTGAAGGTTCAATTCCGTTTGTATCTGCTATCGTACATGTGAGGCTGTCATTTCCTGTTTGTTATCGAATCGATGATTTACCAGGCTTATGTATTTTTTGGCTTACAAGTTTTACGGTTTTTTGTGGCTTCTTGCACAATATGAAGTTTACATGTATAATGTAATTGATAGAGCCAGATCAATGAATAAAGAGATTACTTCATCTCCAACCTAGTCTATTCAATTTTTTGAACGAGTCGATTGTCTTTTCCTTTTGATTTTGATTATTAACGGTGGTGACTTGAACAACATTATGAAAGCAGATTGATGAGCCCAAAATCCTGCCAGCTGGGAACTTATTCTTTTCATTTGCTAAAGGCCATTGCAGCTGTAACCTTCCAATGTTAACAGTGAGAGGTCTAAAATACAGCAAACTAAAAAAATACAAGTATATATATACTGAAAATAAGACTTTAGCCAATTTTTTCCACATAAAACCCGACATTGTTGTAGGCATAATTTACTGAACAATTATGGAGGCCAGAAAGAGAGGGGTGCAACATAGATAGAGAGAATGAGAGAGATGTGTAATTGTAGGGTGTGTTCTATTCCACCCTATCGTGCCTTTATTTATAGTAGTAGGGAAGGTTAATTCCGTACCCTTTAGGATTACAACATTTAATAGGTAATCTACTCATAATAGGAATATAAGAGATGTTCCAAGATATACTAGGATTTACACAATCACATTCCTAATCTAATAGGACCGCAACACTCCCCCTTGAGTGTGTAAATACTCAACTAAATGGCGCATCAAGTCTTCAGTGATGAAGCAAGTATAGTTGATGAAGTCGTCGACACAATGAGCGAATGCGAGTCTTGTTGATGCACAAAACCGGAGGGGACTTGGAACAACGTAAATCCGACCGTGAATCTGCAAGAAAGTAAATAACACAAGATGTATCGTGGTTCATCCCAAGGTTTGGGCTACGTCTACACTGATATTGTATTTCTGAGGGAGAGATAGCTCTGAATATGAGAGTGAGAGCTTTGAGAGAGCTTAGAGCTTAGGGGATGTGAGGAGGCTTTAGGTTTGTGAGGGTGATGAAACCCTTTTATAGAATAAGGGCTCCTCCCTTTTTTACATATTTGCCCCTCCATTTATCATATAATTACATTTGAGTCCCCCGAGTATTTATACGAGGTCTAAATACGGAGGCCCTAAGTATGGTACAAACAAGTCTCAAATCAACGGAAGAATGCATACAAAGGTAAAACTCACAAAACCTCGCTATGGTAAAACCCAAGGTGGGAGAAAAACCCATAGACTAAGGAGAAAAGTGAGAAGTTGCATTAAGTCAAAACTATACGTCTTTTGGACGTAAGTAGAATAGCTCACAAGGGTATGATCAGCCCAGGATGGGTGCCTCGTTAAAACCTAGTTAGGTAGCAAAAACAGTTGAATATCAGAGTGCGCAACAAATAAGACTAACAAAATAAGAATATTATTAAACAAACGAGAATGCCGAAACGGCTACAAAACCATAAAGGCTACATTGTGAATAATTTGTTTCTCAAACTAAATTAGAAGAAATATTTATAGAGAACTAAACCTAACTCGGATGGGCTTGGCCCAAATCCTAAACTAACAAGCAAAACCCAAATACTAAAATAAACCTAAATACTAATATTTTCCAACAAAAACCAAGTGGGAAAAATGCTCCTAATCGTACGGAAAAAGAGTACATTAAGATCAAGTGAGTATACTTCTAGATACTTCCCCTGAGTTTGACATAACTTCCAAATGAGAACTACAAACATTGCATAGGATAGTTAGGCATACCAATTCCTCGGACAAGCTTTTGGAAGGTTGACTTCGGCAGTGACGTCGTGTAGAGGTCGGCAGGGTTGTCTGAGATCAGCTTGCATGACTTCAATCTCCTGATGCTTTGCTGATGTAAATGTAGACGCAATATGTCTTGGTCAAATGGATACATGCGGCATAATCTTCATGGATCGTCATTAGGACTTCAATGATGGATGAAAAATAGTAAGTACTTTGAATATGCTCAACAAGAACTTCTAACCATGTCTCACTTGTGGTGTAGTGAAGTGAGGTGAGTCTTGGAACGATTCGAAGATTTCGCAACTAAGGTCATATCGTGGACCTCCAAGATATGGCGATATCCCTAACGGTAAAGACATAACCATTTGGGGATTTTGCCTTGTGCGGGTTTGATAAGTAACCTGCGTCAGCATAACAAACAAGGCAAGCATTATTCTGAGGATCAGGGGGTTGGATCTGCTTGAGATGCGTTGGGATTTGCCCATGTAGTACCTTCAGGGTACGTCTTTAATACCAATTCAGTGGTTGCGTGTAGGCGCGGTGCTGCATCTTTACCAAAATCAACAGTGAATGAGATGTCCTGTCTAAATACAATAAGCTAAGTACAACGAAGCGCAAAGTTGAACTTAGATATGGAATTTCGGATTCCATAACCTCTTCAAGGTTCTCATTTGCTTATAACGTATGGACGATCATAGGTATACTCAAAGGTAACACATTCAAGGTGTAGTTCAACTGGTAGACCAAAATACCGTCAGAACAATGCTTCAACTTCAGGTTAAGGCATAAATGAGTTTTCCTAAGATCCTTCATCTCAAATTCCATCTTCAGGTGCGAGGCAGTTTTCTCAAGCTCTTCCGGAGTCTTAGTGAGATTCGTGTTAACGACATAAACTGTAACTCTAGCAATTTGGAATAAGACTTCATAGTTTAACACGCAAGGGCATAATTCATATCCCTGACTGATCAAATAATCACTTAGCCGGGTATATCACATCCGTCGAATTTTTCAATCCATAAATGAACGCCTCAAAACGAGTTAAGAGGGTGTTCCGTGGTTTTGGAACTATTTGAAACAGTCCATGTAATTCTTCCGGAACTTACATGTAAATCTCCGTATCTATATCCCTATGGAGAAAACTCTAACCATATTTCATAATGCTGCTATCAATCACATGACGTTTTGCATTGTAAGACGTGCATCATATCGCACTATTTCATTCATCTCATAACGCTTCCTTTCCCACTTGTAACATAATAGGGTTACCTTGGGCAGTGTAGGAACGATAGGTTCAATACACACTTTGGTAAGGAATTTGACCTGGATTGTAACTTCAGTTGTCCAATCAGTTCTACGTTGTCACTTAAATAACGAAACACGGTTCGATATTGTCGTTTTTCATTTATGCCGGTAGCTACCATATAAGTGAAAATATCATCGATCATAATCTCATTTCAATTTCATTTAGCTTATCCAAACTAGTATACTGGACCAAGAACTTTAAGTCTCGGGAGAAATCTGGATTAATCTCATGAGATGGAAATGATTTGAGACAATGATCGAGTTTAGATTCATTGTTGTGTCGTGTCTTCCTCTTCTAGGGAAATGAATCCTACGAACCGAATGATCTGTCGTGCTCCAGGCTAAGACAGATTGATTGGCTATCAGCCGGTGTATCGGACCGTCCAACATGGGCGTCTAAACCGTCCAATAGGGGCGGCACACCCTCCAGGGATTTTGACTCGATGTCTGTTTAATACGTTTATCCTTGTAGGCATGTTTGCAGCTGGTATATGATCTCGTCACTTTAGCTAGATCAGAGGAATGCTTCTGGAGCAACATTCTGAAAACTAGAATTCATCGCATTTGCTTATCACACTTGTGCGGCATGGGGATCGAAATGAGACATAGTGGGCAATGTCCATGCAAATTTGCGTCGTTCTACAGGAACATTGACGTTCTTATCTCCCCTTAACGGCGGGAATACTGTCTCATTAAAGTGACAACCCACAAATGAGCGGTAAAGAGATCGCGTGCAAGGGCTCTAAGAGAGCTAGTGTGAAGGAGAATCATGATCGACAAAAGATACACATCCTTCTTTGAGGACCCATGGTAGTACGTTGCAGCAGCGCAACTTGGCATATGGAATGCACACCCAAATGCGTAAATACGAAAATCGTCAGGTTCGTACCCAGTAACCAACTGTAACGTCATATAGGTTGAGTGGTAATGGGCCTTAAGGCTGACCAACATGACTGCGTACAAGGATTGCATAGGCAGAAACCGAAAACTTGGTACATTTACCAAAATTCAGGCGATCGTTTAAATTGCGCTTTATGATCACTAGGCGAGGCTTTTTGGGGTGAACATGGGAATTCAATGATCAATTATAAACCCAAAATGCATGCAATACTTTATTGAAAACCATCGATATAAACTCTCCGACATTATTCAGTCTCCTGGACCTTAAGGGATAAGTATGGTGGTGAACCCTTAATCGGCCATGAGGTTTAGCAGTAATGTTTGCGGACAAACATGTGACCAGTTTGTCGATTCATCAACCAAAACCATAAGTATTTATATGGTCCGCATTTTGGTTGGATAAGTCCATATATAATCCCTTGAATCCACTTATGAAAAATGAGTCGTGTTGTATCTTTGCAAGGTATGATATCGAAATCAATTTCCCAAATGAGCGGGCTTTGGCAAAGTGTGCTTATAGGCATAAGATCCTTACTTCGGGTAAGGAGATGCGTTGTAGCATCATTGTTCGACCTAAGTGTCCCAAATGGTCGTGCCAAAACAAGTAAACTGCTCAATCACCCAACTCTAGGCTGGCCATATGTGGCGTGTTCCCAGTTGGGAAACAACCCATTGGCCCCAAATCAAAGCTGCAGGCTCATTTTTGGAGGTGGTGCAAAGATATTTCACTCTATTTTCTTCAATGGTTTCATTTATGATCATTGTCATCTCGAATATCCTTAAAAACTCAACGTAAGGGAGAATGTAAGGTCCCTTAAATGGTGATTCAGTACCATTCATACAACCAGGAGCGTGCCAATGCTCTTAATCAGGTTGGATAAACCTGAAGTCATTGTTAGAGATGTGGTTTAGGTGTAAAGTTAGTGTGCGTTGTACACATTCATCAGATAACTAACTTTCCCACATTCCTACCTAATCAAGTGTTTAATTGAATCAGTCACATGTATTAAGAAACATGATTCAATTAACTCATATTCGAGGACAATATCAATAAGATTATCCATAATTAAAACATACACCAAACTTGAATCCAAGAACATGAAAAAATGTTCACTAAGTACATGGTTTACTAAGGGGATTCGGCCAACAAGGCCATCCATGTCAAAATTCTGCTCTTCCAAGGATGTTTGGTGGAGCAAAATTAGTCTCACATATTGACTATGAGAATGGTACTCCTTAACAATAATGGTAGGGGCACGAACATGTGCATAACCAATGATCTATGCCATCGAGATGGAACTAGATTCTGCAGGGTTAAGGTTAAGGAATATTTTCCCTTATTCTTGAAGTTTTAGATCTTAGGTACCAAGGATTATGCTTCAGGCATGATGCCACACCTTGGCAGGCCCTGATTCTACCATATGTTGTAAAAACAAACTCGAAATTGGATTGTGAGAGAATATGTCATTCGATGTATCCCTGCCAAAGCAGTGCATCATCATTCGATAGGCTTTGACCGAACTGGGTCGAGCTATTTAGTATACTCCAGCCGAACTGGGTCCATACCTTTCTCTCACATTTGTGGTAGTAATCAGATCCTAGAAAAGTATTCTCTAGTCAAAATTCAATCGGATTTATAATCTTCAGAATTGTACTCATTTATGGACGTAATCATGATGTGCTTCAGGCAATGTCTTTCATGATTAGACAGTCCGTATGAGCGAGCCAAAGAGCCATGGAATCCTCGATCTGGAGGTTTGTCCGTTTGTAATGCTTTGAGCATAAGTCTTCGAATGAAGATCATGACGAAGGCTTATTCAGCTTTTCCATGCTATTGTTGGCTTCAATGGTTTCTCAGCTTCTTGATAGTCAAGTGGAGATTCACGTCTTGTACCCCATATAAAGTGGTTTCTCTCAGAAAATGTCCAAATCAGGAAAATCGAACTTGTGACGGTTCGACAATGCACTGAATTGGAGGGAACAAGATTGTGATTAGTGTTATGGGAATGAATCATCCATAAGCATCAAAGTTAGAATATTCGAGTTCTAAGACATGGTTTTCATGAAAAACGTCTGGTTTTCATGGGTGTATTGTTTTATGAAAACTTCGGGTTTCAAAGACACTAAATTTGAAACTACAAGTTCAATTAGTTTATGAACGTTTAGTTCATAAAAGAGAGGTTTCTGCAAGAACACAAAATGCAATATACAACTAAGTGTAGTGGATTTGGGTAGCTTCAGGAACTCAAGTGTGAGCGCTTCGGGAATATGAAAGTGAGTCAACGGTTCAAAGAAGAGAAATAAATTATTGAATCGTTAATGTCCAAAAGTGATCTTTAGGTCAATAATTTTGGATTCATTATCAGATTAATGGACTGCAGGTCACTTTTAATTAATTCAATAGATTAAGACCATTTGGGGTCGATCGTAGAAGCAAGAATAATATTTGTATAGGTCCATTTATTATTTGATGTTGGTTGCAGGCCATACAAAACAAATAAGGCCTATATTGGGCACGGATTGGCTGCATTGAGCAGCCCAATAACAAGCAACGCAAGTTGCATGCTTGCTGTAATGTCACGGGCCAAAACAAATAGAAGCCCAAACGGGCTATTAGGAAAAGGTAGCCCAGTCCACTATAGGTCAAGCTACAGGCTTGATGCATGTTGGGCCGAAGGGAAAAAACGGGTCCAGAAGTGAAATAAACCCAGCGCTACTGGTTTAGAGGTTGGGCCAGGGAAACAGAAATCCAACATGCAAAGCAAACCGAAGCCTTGTAGTTTGGAACGCGGGCTAATTATTAGCCCAGTCAATGACGGGTTGGCGTGCGAGACAAGCCCAACAAGCTATGCTTGCTAGCTGGCGGGCTGAAGGTGGTGGACAAGCCTAACACGTGCTGGCTTGTAAGACTACAGGTCCAGGAAATCTCAAAACCAAGGCTGAGGGCCTGGTTTACGTAAGCAGCAAAGCCCAAATGGCTGCTGCCTCACGGGGACGTCACTACGACGTTGTTCCAGCACCCAAGCTTTGAGCTACAGGCTTGGCTTTGGTGTCAGGTTTCCCAATTTTAAATTTCCTTTTTTTTTCGAAATTCCTAGGGTTTGAAAAACCCTAATTGCTTCTAATTTCTTTCAATTCTTTGACTCACAAATTCCACATAGCGATTTTTATAATTGCGTATGCATGAAACAAATATATATATGTATATATATATATATATTGACAAATATATGAACATATACAATATATATATTGGAAGGAAAATATAAACATAGGGGGTTTATGTATCATGGGGAATGTTTTCATACTTTAAGGTCGTTTCAAATATCTTACTTTATTTTAAACGTACCTAATTGGCAGAAAACTGCAAAAGCCTTTGAATTTGTAAAAGATCCTTCTCGAAAAGTCAGAATTGCATCTCCAATGCGTTGTATCACGTTCAACATAGAAAAATTAAATTGAATCAATAGCACGTAGATCAATTCAATAAAATAGTAAATTAATCATAATAAGAATGATTAAAACGTAATACTCCCCTGATTGAAGAATAAACTCTCTTTAGCGCAGCGTCAAGAGCGTGATGATAACGTGTTGTAGGCATAATTTACTGAACAATTATGGAGGCCAGAAAGAGAGGGGTGATGCATAGATAGAGAGAATGAGAGAGATGTGTAATTGTAGGGTGTGTTCTATTCCACCCAATTGTGCCTTTATTTACAGTAGTAGGAAGATTAATTCCTTACCCTTTAGGATTACAACATTTAATAGGTAATCTACTCCTAATAGGAATATAAGAGATATTCCAAGATATACTAGGATTTACACAATCACATTCCCAATCTAATAGGACTGCAACAGACATAAGTTTTTTACTCGAATAAAATTCATTGACCAAATTCCATATAAGCAAAATCATTAATTATAGACATTACGCATTTTATATTTTTTGGATGCCCAAATACTCCACATTTAAATGTTTGATGTACATAAATTATAAGAAAGAATTAATGGTTTTACAAACTAGGAAAAGAAAAAAAACATTAATGTTATAAATTCATTGCTTAATATATAATAACAATAAAAAATGTCTAATTTATGCAATAATACATGCTTAATTAACAATGATCTATGAAGACTATATATGCCGCTTATATCGACCTGACAATCCAAGAAGTCAACACCAAGGGTATTCCGCCGCCGTTCAGCGAAGATCAGAAGATTGAAGTTAAGCAGATCTGATCCCAAGACAACCTTGCCGACCTCTTCATAAAGTCACCGCCTAAGTCAACCTTCAAGAAGCTTAGGAATTAGTACACATAACTATCTTATTAACAACGCTTGTAGTTCTTAGGGGGAATTTTGTCGAAATCAGGGGGAACATCCTGAAGTATACTCATTTGTCCTTAATATTTTTTTTTCTCTACGATCATGGGCATTTTTTCCGATGAGTTTTTGCTAACCTGACAAATTTTGATGAGACACTACATGGGGCTAGTCATATCTTTGTGTTTGTTTCTACTACTTGATGCATCTTGGAGATGTCAAGTATCGACATTGCATGAACTCACATGTTTCTTCTTAGACTACGGGTTACTGTAGCCAATTTTTAGTAAGATTATCTCCTTATATGCAGCCCTTCTCATATGGCAAAGGAGAACTGACGATAACAACCATGATCTCCTAATCATGAAAACCTGATCCGACTACTTTTCAAGTTATACACAGTCAAGGGGAGTGTTGTAAATAGTGTTTTAAAACTAGTGTGATTGTGTAAATTAAAAGTAGAATCCTATAGGAACTAGAAGATCAATTTCTTGTACAACATGTACTAAGTAAAACACATCATGTTTAATATAAATAAAAAAACTAGGCTACATGGGAATTTACATATTGAATTCCTCAAGTCTTTCTCTCTTTTCTCTCTGCTCTTGCCGGCCCTTCCTTTACCTTCTCCCAATAGTTGGTTTTACAATAATTTTTAATATTAAATATGCAGTAAAAAGTTGGGAGCTTTTAGTTTAAAGGGAATCTTGGATAAAATAAGTATAAATGTAAATCCATTGTATGCTAAATTGGCCATAAATTTGGAATAAGACTTGGCTGCTGAAGGTTTCAGCAGGAGCTCCTGCTTACACCTAATTCCGGATGGACACATGTCCAAGTAAATAATCAAAACTTGGACACGTGTCCACCCAAAATTGGATGTAAGCAGGAGCTCCTGCTGAAACATTCATCAGCGAAGCAGCTTCCATAAATTTGAAGGAAATATATCAAGTTTAGGATAAGCCACATATTCTACTGTGAGTGGGCCTATTACTAAATAAAAGATGTGGAAGCTTATCATATTTGATCTATTTTCGAATTTTATAAGCTTTATTAAAGCTTCAAATTGACTTTGAGGGTTTAGATTCTAGAACACTTCGTTGAAAATTTATGGCTTTGAAGGGCAGAGTTGTGCTAACCAAATCTCGGTCTGATGTCTCTTTCCAATGTTTGAACATCCGAAATCTACATTTCCAATTTATTTCTAAGAAAGAAAAAAAACTTTATTTCACCACCAAAAAAAAAAAAAAAAGAATTGCCTTTCTGCCAAAGAAAGAAACCAAAAACTAAGACATTGCCTTGACCATCACGGTAGCTGATCATTTGGTTTTCAAAAGGTGACAAGAACGTTTTGGACAATAACTAATAACGAAGGACATGGATCCTCTCCGGATCCATTGGTCCTAATTCAACAAGTCATATCATTCGGACCATTGAAATTTAATCCAACTGCTAAAGTTATTATAACTTTTAAAGTGGATCCCTATATGTAGCTGTTGGATCAAATTTCAATGATTCAGATGATATGACTTGATGGATTAGGACCAATAGATCCAGAGAGTATCCATACTTGGGGGTTCTTGTCAATTCCGTGACAGATGCCCAACTCATGATTCTCTCTCCGCGTCAATATTTTGCATTAAAGCCCCACTTGTTGTCTCAAACTAGCATAAAGCCCCACTGGTTGAATAAACTTTGCCTAATGGATTATACAAGATTAAAAATTGATTTTTGTCCCTAGACTCTATTAAATGTCGGTATATGTATTCACTCTCTTTTTTTATTTATAATTTTATGGTGTTCATAAATTAAATTTTATAAAAATATTATAAATTTTAATTCTCATTATGATGAGTATCTTATATAAGAAAATATTTTTATAGAGATTTTTCAGTACATTTATGTTTTTGCATGTTTTCTTATGTGCCACTAATTCATTACAATATATTTAGGTACAAATATTTCGGTACACCGGGTTAGTATAATATGTTTAGGTGCGGATATTTAGGTACTCTAGTTTAATATAATATATTTAGGTATTGACATTTCGGTACACTAGTTTTTGTACACTTATATTTTTGCATATTTTATTATGTGCCACTAATTTACTAAAATATATTAGGTATGGACATTTCGGTACACTAATTAGAGGAAGTTAAATAAAATTGACGAATTAAAATGTGTACAATAATAAATTTAAAATTTAATGTAATGACATTAAATAAGATATCTATTAAATATTAAAATATAAATATAAATTTGAATTAAGTACACATTAAGGGACTAAAAGCGACATCCAATCTAACACCAGGTTTTTATTAAATTTTAATCTTCTTGAAGCATTAAAGTTCAAAAACCCCTTATAATTATATATTTTTGTACTCCAGGGCTTATATAATTGCAAAGGCTATAAAGGTGAACTTAGTTTTTTTTCATGCAACTTTTTGACCTATTTTAAGCAAGATCTAGTTATTGTTATAATTAAAGTTTTTTCAACTAAAGTTTTTCTTTAACAAGAGAATATTTTGAATTGTTCTTACATATTGAAACGAGCATGCAAACTTAGGTTACAACCATACAAGTGAGCGATACTCTGTATAAGCAACTTGGGTGCAAGAGTAAAAAAATGGAAGTTCATTCTAACAAGCCAATCATGGTTTTGATGCATGAAACATTGGATTGAATCGAGCTTTTGACCTACTTTAAGCACATCCGTCCGCTAAACCAAATTTGACCAAGGTACTACATAGTCATCTACTTCTAGGACTTCATTGTTGAAGGTAGGCTTTGCTGGGTTGGGTTAAGTTCTCAATCACTAAATTTAGGTTTGGTAATTACTTTCTGAATTGAGTTGTTTTAAGGTATATAAATGTTGACTGATCAAATTATGCTTCAAATTCAATATATGAAATCAAACTTTGAACTCTGACTCAATGTATGTATCATTCCTTCTGAATCAAAAGAGCAACTGCACATCTTACAGACTTATACTCATCTATGAATTAGACAACTTCCATGATCCTAAATTTCAACTGCACATGAAACTAAAAGTATATCATCGGATGCTTAAAGTCTTTCAGCTAGACTCGACTCAGAATGAACATTCCATCTTCAACTGAATGCACATGAAAACCAATTGTTTCGCCCGAAGCAAACACATGCAGCAGATTTAATCGGTTACTTACTTACAGAACTGTTATTTCCAGATTTTGTGAGGCTGCTTCGACTTGATGCAAGAACTCTCGAGCCTTGAGTCTGAATTCTTCCGGGTTTCCACCATTAACTTCCTCATCACTTGATGTAACGACAGTAAGCTGTTCCATGATCCGGCCATGTGTGAGAAGATAGCGGAGCAGGTCAAGTTCTTGTTGTGACCCCATATAATCTTTTACTTCAACCATTCTCAGTGTTCGGGTTATGCACTCATAAACTTCTACATTTCCCTTCCACATCTCTTGAGGCTTCAGTACAGATGGAGTAACGTAATACTGACCAAGAGATATCACAAAAATAGTATTAAACATTAGTTAATTAGATATCATATGCCATAACGTACCAAGAGAGATCACAAAAACAGTATTAACATTAATTAATCAAATATCAAATCCCATAAATATGCTACAGCATAGTTAACTATGAGTACCTCATAAATTTCCTCAGGGCATCGTTTGATTGTAAGAGTCTCCAGATGAGGACAACAATTCAAGAAAAACTTGATGCCGAGTTGTTCATGAATCATGGTGATGCATTGTCGTTTTCAGTGTCAAATCTGTCACTGTCAAACGAGGACTCGGAATAATTGGTTCCCGTTCTGTATGATTGATTATAACCTGCAAACAAATAACACATAAATATTAAATAACAAGGTTTAAAAGAGGTACAACTCATCAACTAACGTGACTGTTCATATAAACAAGGAATGGGGTTATCCTTGAGACATTCTTGCTTCGCAGATCGCCTCATTTGTCATCTATAAAAAGGTTGTTTTGCCCTATAATCTTATGAATCCATAAATTTTGTCAGTGCCTCTCAAGTTCAACAATATCTAATCCAACCACATTACTAGTGCAAACAATGAAACATTGAAGAGAGAAATGTGTACCCGAAGCGTGTAAGAACAGACTGTCAACTTCCTTGTAGGGGGAAGTATATCGAGAATGGAATTGGGACTAGCAAAGCTATGAAAATCTATCACAGGGCTCAAGTCAAGGTCCAACTCTTCAAAGAAATTGAATTCGCTACCCTCGCCTGTAGTCAATGCCGGCACATCCCCACCAACAAACTTCAAATAATTCAACTTTGGTGCTTCAAGATAAAAGGAATGAGGGTAACGAATACTGCACCTATCAACCACCAAAGTTTTTAGCTTTAAGTCATTCCCACGAACGTCAAGGGAGTTCATCCCCCAACATTTCTTCAGACTCAGACTCTCAAGCAACCTACATTGTGCTAACAGAGTTTCTTGAACGGAAACCGGCAAAGCAATCCAACCCAATGAAATGTGCTTCAGCATATGAAAATTCCCAACCAAATCCGCATCAAAATTGCAAGAAAACAGAGCTAGGGACTCAAGAACTCGGTGATTATACACATCCAAAGGCAAATCAAAATAGGACTCGTGGTAATCATACCCGAGTTCATCCCATGCGGGGTCAGAAAAATCGAGCGCCAACTGTTTGACATCATGCTTCACACAAAATTGGATGCAATCCAGCACGAATTGTTGGAAATTTTCAGGTTCAGAAAATGTGACAGCAACCTTACCCACAGGCGATTTTGGGCTGTTGTCAATCCAATGGCGCACAAAATCAATGAAAGTTAGTCTCTGAATCGCTCTGTCCGCCGGTGCTGCGTCAGTATTCACAAAGAAACGCTCGTTGAACTTGACAATTTGGGTCGAACGCCCAAGGCGACGCCATAGCTTGGAGAGAATGGAGTTTCTTGCGGCTTCTTTGAAGGGCAAGTTGGCGATGATGATCAGAAGGAGAGGTTCGGGTAACTGTGAGAACTTGTCCATGTTGTTAAGTACTAAGTTAGCGGAGTTTCTTGCATCATATGAGAGAAGTTGCAGGGGTGATCGACGAAGAAGAAAGTGGATGCGAAGAGAAGAAGAGATTTCTTGTGGCACAATTTTGGTGGTTGGCGAAATGTTAAGGGCATCTCTTCGGTTTTTTTTTTTTTTTTTTTGCGTAAACGGGGGTATTCACTTATTGTGGCCATGTGGATGTAAAAATGTAATTAACAATATCGTTTTTTGTTTTCAGTTGTCACCCATAACTACTTTTCAAAAGCATGAAAACTAAAAGTTAAATTTAAAAAAAAAAAAATGGTTATCAGATAATCCGTACAATTTACACCATCCAAACTTATAACATGATTCAAAACGAGCTGCGAAGTTTTAATTTTCTCAATTTGTACATTTTAAAAATCATCTCAATTTATGTTTTTAGTCTGTTGACCATCTTATTCTTCCCTAATTTGAAGATGGTGACTCTAGGACCCATTTATAGGCTAACATACAAGGCACACGTACTCATCACGGATATTCGGCTTCTCATACATTGATGCTTTGTGTCCCTAAACAGCAATCAATTTCACAGTTTTTGGTCCAAAATTTGCTAGTATGGCTTGTACATCATAATATAACGAATTGCCATATCTGGCACGTCATCCATTGAACAAAAGATTATACGTAAATAGACGAAAAACTTATGGTCAAAATTAGCACAACTGAAACTAAAACGACTAAAGTGAAACTTGAATTAAACTACATAGACCAGAAATGAGTAAATTTGACCTTAGTGTGTGTGTACAACTATATAGTAGAACAACAAAAAGATAGACGAAATATAAGGAAGAGAGAGATAACAAACGCAAAATATAAGATTAACTTGTATACTTTTCGACTTTATTAAAGATATATAAGGCTTGTTCAACATTGAATATTTTGTTCTATCCTCAACGGGGGATTGCTCCTTAGTTGGATCAGATGACTGCAATGGTTTTGTGAGGGACAGTGTTGAGTGGCATACTTCATGATCACCAATTTGATAGTCAACTTATGATTGTTTCCTACTCATTCTTCAAAAGATGGTATATTTGCTACTCCCAATATGAAGTATTTTTGACGTGCGAGCTAGCCTGGTTACTTCTCCACCATGCTTTGTGGCTGAAAAGTATCTGTTTTAAAACTTTTCTATGTTTTTGGAGGTCAGCTGAGATATGGCTCTGTGACTGATCATGTCAAAGGTGCAAGAATAGGGTTCAAAGCATGGGAAGAGATTGAGGGAGGGTGTTCTTCCTTATGAACTCGTTCTGCTATCTCTGAGGTGTCCGTTAAGTGACTCGGTAAATGTTTTTGTGATTTGCCTTTTTTCTGGTTTTATCTCAGCAGGCTCCGTCACGTTTGTCGAATTGATTTTCAAGCCTAACACATGAACAATATAACAAGGTGACGTAAAGCGAGTGTGACCATTTGACTTCATCACACCAGGACAGCCTGCATTGATATCATAAAGAAGTTGGGGTTCCACTATAACTTCAATTGACTATACGAGGAGTAGCCCAAACTCAAAAACTTTCACAATTCTCAACACTCTCATCAATGTGAGATTTTTCTCATGTTGGAACCCTCATTTGTCCCACATCGGACAGAGGGAGAAGAGAAGAACAGTTTAAATAGAAATACCCCTCTCTAACTAACACCGAAGTCTTTTGTGATAAAATCTCACACCTGAAGATTGTGCAGGTGGTTAAGTAGGGATAGTATCGGTGTTGTTGGAGTGGGCCCTCGGCCCGTCGACCTGAAAAATTCCACATCTCAACATATTTTCCTATGTTTTGTGTTTCTTTTACACTTTTTTAAATAGTGAAACTTCTGTAACAGCTACATCTAAAACAGAGAAGGCTGTTGAAAAAGTTAAGAAGTATGAAAGCAAAATCTTGAGAACTCAATCTGCAAAGTTGCTGATCAAGATTCTGGTCAGCCATATTTATACTAGATTTAAGATTCAACTCTTTTTTGCAATCCCTGTATCAGTTTCCTCATTACAAATTGCAATTTTTGTAATGAAAGTAACTGGTTGTATGTTATCGAGTCTTAATTGTTGAAGTTTTGCCTTGATCTGTACATAAATGCTAGTAGACTTGTAAACTGATCGTTTTAAATTGGATGAGGCTTAATCCAAATTCAAATTAATTTATAATCAGATTCCGAAAGAATCAGAAAATATAATTTGACTTTAAGTTATTAAAATAGTATTAGTAACTTCATTTTTATTATATTATATATGTTTCCTAAATAGAAATTTTCATCTTGTATAATAAAAAAAAGAGTGCTACTAACCCCACCAAATTGTCCTATTTTTTCACCCACTTTTTAATAAAATAATAATAACATGTTTAATTTTCTAGAAAAAGACTTTTCAACCCCTATCCCGTTTCTCTTTCCCTCTTGCTTCTCTCTTTGGTTGATCTCTTCTCGCCTTCTACATCGACTACTACGGATTCTCCACCGACCGCCACCGTCTCTCTCTCGTCCCTGTTTATCATTTTAGTACATAAGTTCTCTCTCTTCGTCCCTAATAAACCTCATGCACATGATGACACTTTTTAGGCGTCATAGAATTATTTTTATGGCATTTGACCAATGTCAGGAATCTCTCCCTCTTCGAATCTGGCGTTCCACCCATTTCACCCATTTCACTCTTTTCGAATCTAGAATTTTTCTTCGAAGTTCATTCGCACATGCCCTCATAAATTCTTGCTATCTTCTGCAAAGGAACTAAAATGTAGAGGAATTAAAAATTTGCACACTCTCTTTGAATTGAAATTCCTTTATTCTTTGATTCTTTGAATTTGAAATCTTGACTATGGTGGCCATTTTTTCCCCAAAATCAATTCAAATAAGCTTGAATTTACCTGATTAGGATTTGATTACTCTGCATATTATTCTATGCATATGATATCGTCTAATATTGGATTACGATCATGGTGATTGCAAATTTTGGGTTGGCTTTATTAGATTAGGTTCCATCAAGGCATGTCATTGTAGTGCATTCAGAATTTTTCAGAAATTTTATTTGGATATTAGAAAATTTTTACAGAAATTTTGTTTTATTAGGTTAAGTTCCATCGATCATCTATTTTCTCCTTTTGGTGGTGAAAACAAAACAATGGAACTGTGGTGAAGGTTATTTTAGGAATTATAGTGAGTGGACAAATAGGATTTCAAAATTTTAAATTTTTATAGTGGGTGAGATTATAACGTGGGTGGAAAAATAAGACAATGGGGTGGATCTATCAACACTCTAAAAAAAATGTGTGTAGGTGTATGTTGAAAGCATAAAAAGCTATAATACCTTTTTTCTTTCGTCAGAAAAAAATAGTTATCTAAACTACATATTAATAAAACCCTCTGTGTTAATTAAAAGTAAGTGAAAATACTATTTAGTCTTCTATCATGGCACAAAAGTTAAAGGTAGTAACGTAATTTTCCAAAATAAAACTTTAAGGTAGTAACGTAATTTTCCAAAATAAAACTTTACTGTTTTTTCTTTAAGCCTAACATACAGGTGATTTTAACATCTCTAATTTAAATATATATATATATATATATAAAAAAAACCGCTCTCCTCACTATCACACGCTCTCTCACTCTCTTCCTCTCTAATCCAATAAAAAAACAAAATTAAAACTTTTATACACACTTTGTGTGTGGGTATATATTAATATATATTGGGAGACTTTGGATGCGTTTGTCACAACCCGTCCCGATGATTAATTATCGTGGTTGTGAAAAGATGGATTTACCTTTGAGCGTTGGATGTGTGTTTGTGTTTTGGATTAAGAAATTGGGTCAATTGATTCTATTCCTAACTAATTGGACCCAATTAGAACTAGAAGATTAAAGAATTGTGATTGGTGTGCATGTTTGGACCACACACATCCATACCTTTCTCTCTCTCACTCTCCCGTGCTCTCTCTCTTCTCTCTCTCGGTTTCACTCTCTTTCTCCCTCTCGGCATTGTGTACGGACAACACCAAAACCCGTTGAATCGTGACTGAACGAGGACGTTGAAGGTACCATCGTGTTCCTTGCAAGCTCAGGAACACATCTAGACCATTTTCAGGAAGCTTAGTGAAGTCCCAAGGAAGCTCGGAGTGCTTCGTTTGAAGGTTTTCGACGTCGAGATCGTGTGGACGAAGTTTGGCCTGTTTTCTTGGAATTCTTCGGTGAGATCCCGTGACTTTTAGAGCTTTAAAATGGTATAACGTGATTGAAGATGTCCCTAGCTTCATGTTGGTACAAATTTCATGAAAAATGGTTAAGAAATGAGTGAGAAATAGGCAGTTGCAGGTCTGCCCAGAATCCGGCGCCGGTGACACAGTTCCGGCGTTTGGAGGTTGAAGGTGATGCGCGTGTGGGCGCGTGAGGCCGTGCCCTCCCTGGCCCGTGAGGGCGCGTGAGCCACAGGAAAATTATTCTAAAAATATCACGATGTTCGTGAGGTTGTGTAGATCACTGTGGTATATTCATATACCCAAATTGATCAATGTATGAGAAGTTATTAGCTAGTTTTGTCTATGTGCTTTAAAATAACGTTTTTATAGTTAATTCGCATATATGTGAGACTTATTCCGAGGACGAGCGTATCCACTGGCGACTCGGGGGTTACGACCAGTCGACATATCAGTGAGTGGGCTTTTGTTTTCAGTATATATTTATATACTTGATATATTTCCCAGAAATGCATTTTAAGGAAAGTATGCTTTGAAATAATATGCCAAATGCTTTTATATTTTGAATATGCATTTCATGGTTGCATATATATATAAATGTGGTGCTGTGGAGGTACGGGTAAGTTCAGGTAAATTAAATTTGGTTATATGAATCATCGATGATATGATATGTGACTGAATAATGTTGAACTCATAAAACTGCACCTAGGGTGATTGTGAATTAGCCAGAGATATGAAGTACATGCCTGTTTATTTACGTCACCTCCCGCACTATATGCTCATATTGGATCCAACTTAAGTGCACAGTCTTGTCGTACAGACCTTATTTATGGTTCCGACTCCTAGGTGACTAGCAATTCATCGCCCGACTATTATGAGAGAATAGAATTGAGCATAATTATATTACACCCAATCTTGTCGTACAGACACCTTAATAGTGGTTCTGACTTATGTGCAGTATATTGCCGTATAGGTCATTGTAGTGACTCCGGCTAGATTGACTTTTGAGCTATGAATTCAGCCGTATAGACTACCTCAGGGGTTCCGGCTAACATATCATATTTCTATGAAATCATTCTTACCTGGATTGTTTACTTTGTTATATTTTGGCATGGCATACATATGAATGTGATTATGTGAAGCATGAATGGAATTGTTATGATTTCAGGTATATATATATATATATATATATATATATATATATATATATATATGTATATGGTTACATCTTGATTAGGGGAAAATTATACATGTTTTACAGCGAGGGGTTAGATATGTTGATAAATGAAATGGTTTTGTAAAACATTTGTTTTTGCCCACTCACGTTTTCTGTTTTGCGCCCCTCTAGGTTTTAAGTAAGCTTGATGTTGGTGGCTCGAGGACGTCGACAGTTCTGACTTATCTAAATAATAGTAGGACATTCCTGATACTGTATAACTAGTACTTGTCCTACTGGACTGCACCTAGACTTTATGCTCTGATTAGGAGTGTTTACTGTTGTAACTAACTCCTATCACTTTTTGTTTAGTAGTGCATTCTAGTAATTTGGTTTTCAATTATTCGTATAATTCTTATCATCATCGCTTCTGCACTGTGCACATGGCTACGTCACTCTCACGTGACGACCAGCATGCCTTGATCTCGGTCAGGGTGTGTCACGTTCCTTAGTTATGAATATTCTTTGATTGAAACCTTGTTGGTTTTTAATTTTTGATCGAGGTCCCTGAAATTAATGTGATAATTTATTTCTATGTATGTTACTATATTTTTTAAATTAAAAATTAGAAATTTTAGTTGTTTATATAAATGAGATTTTAAATAAAAAAACCATAATTTGTGGGATTAAAAATATTAAAAAATAAATATACTATTGTGTGTGTGTATATATATAAACATGGGTACATTCATCAAAACTAACCAAAAAATTTATTGTATCAAGACATGGGTACATTCTTCAAAATCACAATAAAAAAGAAGAAGAAGATATTAGGCTTAATAACATTAGTAAATTTCTTCGATTAAACTTGACATGGATACATTTTAAAATCAAAGAAAAAAGAATGTACCCATATAAGTTTAAAAATGTGTGACATCCCACATCGCCCAGGGGAGTGATCCTTAAATGTATATTCTCATCCCTACCTAGCACGAGGCATTTTGGGAGTTCACTGGCTTCGAGTTCCGTAGGAACTCCGAAGTTAAGCGAGAAGGGGGCCAGAGCACTCCCAGGATGGGTGACCCACTGGGAAGTTGCTCGTGAGTTCCCAAAAACAAAACCGTGAGGGAATGGTAAGCCAAAAGCGGACAATATGTGGAGTATGTGGCATTTCACTCGAGGCATTTCACTGCTTACTTTTGTTGGAGTATGTGGCCAAGTGGCCAACTTTTGGCTATAAAAAATTATAAAGAAAAAAGGTGGACAACCTCTTCCATGTTTTGGGGAGGAAAACATGGAACCTTGTCTAAAGTCATTTTGTTTTTTCTTTGGTCCATGTGAGAAGTCACGGGACTTAGGGATTTATTAGGCAGCAATTGCTGCTTTGGAAATCAGTGAAGAGAAAGGCAGTCGCATAGAAGAAGAAAATAGAGGGGAGCAGCAGAAAGAAGAAGAGAGGTACACAACTCCCATATAAGAAAGAAAGGTGATTTTCTTTCTTGGTTAGTTCTCACTCCATCAAAGTATTATTGTTGTAATAGCTTTGAGCTTTGTATAGAGAAGAAATTAATCACTATATTTCTTTTTCTATTTGTTTCCTTGATGTGTGAGAGCTATTGGGTGTATTGGGTTATTTGGGTTGTGAGATTGCCAACACTTTGTAAACTCCCAATTGGTTGATAGTGGATTATTGGGTGAGCTCCTACTGCTCCGAGGACGTACTCCAGTTACATTGACTGTTGAGGAACCTCGTTAAAATCTTGGTGTCTTTTATATTTTGTTCTTGCATTTTCATTTGATATATTATCTGTGGGTTAGCTTGAGTTGGTTCCAACGGGTTTGGTGCTGTCATAGCACAACAACTTTCTCACCACCAGCTGCAGGTGCTGCCAGTGGCGAAGCCAGGAAATGTTGAGGGGAGGGGCAAAATTTAAAGGCGTAAAAGGTTTTAAAAAAATGTAGTCAGCCTTTTAGATAGTAGACAATATTAATGTCGTTCATAATTTATCAATACAAACAAGTTACATGAAAACGTTGCATAATAGACTCATTATTAGTAAAAACAAAAACATATCTCTTAATGTAAACAACCAAGCTATCATTCAACCATTGATCTCCTATTTGGTTACATAATGGTGTTTTGACAATATTCATAGCAAAAAACGCTCTCCACCCAAGCCAATGTAAGAAGTTTATATACTAACTTGTAACTTTCACACCTCCTAGTCTTCACCAATTCATTTGAAAAATCACTAATTTCTTTTAATGATGAAAACTCACAATGCATCTTCAAATCATGAATATAACTATCATGTTGAATTAGCAGATTATGAGGTCCACATGATTAAAATCTTGAGGATAAAGTTGGGAGAAATAATCTACTTTTTTGGGTCAAACGATGCAAAATTATTCACCGGGTTCAAACATGTCATACAAAAGAAGCAATTCAATATTTACCTCATTGAAGCGATCATTCAATTCTTTAAGTTGCATATAAAGGAAAATAGAGGTCCACATGATAATAATTGAAGTTCGTGAGTCTTGGAGCTTCATGCTTTAATTTTCCGAGTGCGAAATGCAAGTCCATCATGTTAGGAACATTAATATCATTTTTCTCACATTTCTTTTGTTCATCAGGAAACAAGTCCTCAAAATCATTATCTCTCAAGGATTAAAAGAAAATAAGATGAAATAATTTTAAATTCTGAAAATTATAACAAGAACTAAAAAGGAACAATAACAAACATCAACCTATTGTTGCTCTTTAGTCTAAACAAATGAGATAGAGGGAAGAGAATTGAAATGGTGGGCTGGTTTCTTTGGGCAATAATGTTTAATCAACTAAACCAACGGTAGTGTGGTTGGAAAGGAAGCCCACCTCAATAAATTAAAAAAAAAAAAAAAAACTAAAAGGAACCAACCAATCCACACCGTTTCATTAGAGGGAACATAGCTTTATAAACAATAGCATATGACGATGTCGTTTGGTTTTTAAACAACAATAGGTCGTCTTCTTCCTTGAAAACATTAAAACCCAGCAGAGCATTGCATTGCCCCAGCCCAAATACCAGCAGGTTTAGAAGAGCGGAGGGGCGGAATCCTCACTCTCAGTGGAGATTTCCGAAAATCGGAGGGGCGGCCGCCACTCCTTGCGCCTCTGTAGCTTCGCCACTGGGTGCTGCACTAGATAATTCAGCAACTGCCTCATCAGGTATCGCAGATTGTGAAGGCGCTACAGTATCTATTCGATTGCTCGCACTGGCAGCTAAAAAAATAGAGGACTTAACTTTTCCACTACTCATTCAATTGTTTGGTTTATTGGTTGTTAGTATGCAGCAAACCATAAACGCTTAACTCCACACCACTTATCACTTCACCTGACTGAATTATAACTCTTTAATATCCTATTAAGCATTCCGAGCACCCTACGCCTTCGAAATGAAGTTCTGCATACAAGTGGCGCGATATAATGCACTCACAATGGAGTGGCTGCAAAGGAAAACAAATTAATGAGATAAATTGAGGAGAAAAAAGAAAAGTATCTGGAGTTGAAGTCCTTAATTACTGAGATAAATTGTATTAATTTGCACTTTCAGTCCTAAGAGCGGGCCTATTTGGTAACCATTTCGAAAAATAATTTTTTTCTTTCTATTTCAGAAACAAAAAGCAAGTAGGTAAAACGCATAGTACATATATAGATACATGCATACATAATCATACTTATCAAAAGATATAACCAATATTATATGAACAATTTAGTTTTTACGTCAAGATAGGGTTTAGGTATCTACACTTTTAGTATCTTGACACATATAAAATCTTTGCACGTAAAACTAATTATTTGCATAACAGCAACTGCAGAACAGTGCTAAGTCACGAGAGATGTAATATTACTATTTCAAATTAAAAGTGATTACAAAGTTAAATATAGAATATAAAGCTATACAAGATACCAGAATCTTTACCAAGGTTTTGCGTATTGGTTGATAGAAATGAAGTAGCTAGTTTGTCAATCTCTTCCTTCTGCACTCGCCTCCATCTCTCTCAAAGACCCGTGAGTCCTTGTCTTCATTTCTATTATTTGACAAGAGTATTGAATCCACCACAAATCTCTCCAACACATCTACTGTCAAACCGTGATCCCTCCATTCTCTCCATATTGGTTTATGTAAATAATCAAGAGTTATTAGTTACCTTTTGGGACGTGCTATCCACACACATCATTTTACTTCTCACACACCCTTTGTTAATTTCTGTTCGTTGATTTTCTTCAATTCATCCGATCCGACGGCCGAAAATTAGAGGGGTGTGTGACAAGTAAAAAAGGGTGTGTGGATATCACACCCCTTACCTTTTATGCTTTACAAAGTCAACTATAGGCTTGTATATATCTTGTATCAATATGATAAACAGATTATCAAGGAATTTATTCATAATACAGAACTGCTTCTCCCTACTCTTCTCTTTCTGCCACTATCTATTTCTCTATATGGTATCATCCTTTCTCACAAGCTAACGCTTCACAATGTTCGATCCTCTATACGCCCCCACCACCCCAACCTCCACTGCCTCCTCTGATTCCTCTACCTTTTCAACCATGGCCGCATCTATTGCTTCCCTCCCCCACCACCTTCAACATCTGCCACACCATCAATACTCCCATGGACAGAAATAATTATCTTAGTTGGCGACCCCAATTTTCAGACATTCTTGAAATTCATGGTCTGGAAGATGTCGTGACCACCAATACCAAACCTCCAAAGAAGCTTTATGATGGATCTATTAATCCGAATTATTCTGGGGACAAACTTGTCCTCAGTTGGATCAAGTCTACTTGCTCACCCTCTATCCGCTCTATACTGATTCCTTGCACCTAGGCTTTCGATGCTTGGTCTCTTCTAGAAAAGCGTTTGTCTCCTCTCTCCAAGACTCACATCCGCACCCTTCGTGATCAACTCCGCACTCTCAAAAAGGATTCAGAGAAGTCCATGTCTGACTATTTGATGCGTGCCAGAAACCTTGCGGATTCACTTACCGCTCCGTTATTCCTGACAAGGAACTCATTGAAAGCCTCTTGGACGGTCTTGTTAAAGTTAATCATTTGCTTTAAAGGTAATCCTTTTATGTAATATGAAATGTTTTGGGTCTCTAATCTTTTGCCACATGTATGGCTGAGATCTTTTGTAAAAGGGTTTGCCTTCTTAGCTGTCCCGCTTCTTGAAATCAACATGAAAAAAATATCTCTTTGACAAAGCTTCTCTGTCCTCTGTTTTTCCAATTGCTCTCTGCCCTCCCGTGCCCTGTTGCTGACTCTTGGAAAAATCTCCATCTTTTTCTCTCATTTTTATTCTAAGTTTTATTAATGATGAAGATGGTTTGAATATCAACATGGTATCAGAGCCAATCTGATCAAAGAGTGGAGCGTTTTTTTATTCTCAAAAGGGGGGAAATTCTAAGTGAAACCCTAGAATCAAAATTTTCAAATTCAAGTAGCAGTGGAGAAATTCGAACTCCTATCTTCAGTGGAGTGAATTATGACTTTTGGAGGACAAAGTTGAGAACAATTTTTGCATCTCAATGATTTGTGGAGCTTGATTGAAGATGTCTATGTGGTACCCCTAAGTACTGTGGCTTTGACAGAGGCTCAGACAAAGGAATTGAAGGAAAACATCAAGAGAGATGCAAAAGCTCTTGGGGTAATCCAAAATGATATCCCAGATGAATTTTTTCCGAGAATTTCGAACGAGACAGATGCCAAATCAGCTTGGGATGTACTGGAGAAAGTCTATAGAGGCTCTACTAAGGTAAGGGTAGTCAAACTCCAATCTTTGAGAAGAGATTTTGAGTACATAAGAATGAAAGATGATGAATTGCTAGATGATTACCTGAGTAGATTGTATGAGATTATTAATCAAATGAAAAGTTATGGTGAAACCTTGTCTGATGAGAGAATAGTTCAAAAGTATCTAATTAGATTGCCAAGAAAGTATGACAACATAGTTTCAATTATAGAGGAGACTAAGGATTTGTCAACTTTGAGTGTTGAAGAATTGAGGTTCACTCAAAGGTTTTGCTCAGAGACTATCCAGGCATGACAACAATGATGTAGAAAATGATTTCCAAACACTTACAGTGAATCCAAAAAACTGAAGCTAGTTCAAGTCAAAGCAAAGCCAAGTCCAACAAGAATTGGAAAGGCAAAAATAAAGTGTGGGAAGGAAAGGATAATTTTGAAGAGAAGAAAAAGGTAGAGAAGAGTTCGTATGTTTCGAAGTGCAAAATTTGTGACAAAGCTCATTCCGGTGAATGTTGGTTCAAGGGAAAAGTGAAATGCCACAACACCAAAGCAGAAAGTGAAGAGACCAATATGTTTTATGTTGGTCGTGATACAACTGTCCAAGAAGAAGCTAAAGTTTGGTTTGTAGACAGCGTAGCAATCATATGACAGCGAATAAGAACATTCTCCAGAATATTGACACTACAAACCCAACCTAAGTGAAGATGGGAAATGGGCAGTTAGTCGATACATTGGGAAGAGGTACTATTGCCGTGCATACGAAGAATGGAAAGATGTTCATCAAGGATGTCATGTTAGTTCCTGATTTGAAGCAAAATTTGCTAAGTCTTGGACAACTCATTGAGCATGGCTACTACTTGTATTTTGGAGACAATACTTGCAAGATATATGATGGGAGGAATCGTGAACAACTCTCGGCTAAGATTGAGATGAGGAAGAGTAGAAGCTTTCCTCTTACAATTGAGTATGCAACTCAATCTGCACTCAAGATGGAAGTGCAAGAAGATTCAAAGCTATAGCATAAAAGGCTTGGCCACTTGAATTTTCAAAGTCTCAAGAAGCTACAAGAAAAAGAAATGGTGCATGGGTTGCCGAGTATCCAAGAAAGTGAAGAAATCTGTGAAGGTTGTGCACTTGGGAAGCATCATAGAGATTCATTTCCACATGGTAAAGCTTGGAGAGCAAAAGCTCCATTGGAATTGATTCACACAGATGTTTGCGGACCCATGAAGACCTCTACTCATGTGGGAAACAAGTATTTCCTAATCTTCATGGATGATTATTCCAAAATGACTTGGGTATACTTTCTAAGACAGAAATAAGAAGTGTTCTCAATCTTCAAGAAGTTTCAAGCTATGGTTGAGCGACAATCTGGTTATCTAATCAAAGTTCTTAGAAGTGACAGAGGATGAAAGTACACATCCACAGAATTTGATAAGTTTTTTCAAGATATTGGCTTGGAAAGGCAACTTACTGTCAGCTACACTCCACAACAAAATGGAGTAGCTGAGCGAAAAAATAGAACCATAGTCGAAATGGCTAAGGCAATGTTGCATGACAAGGGAATGCCTCA
Source organism: Malus fusca (assembly GCA_035220775.1). Taxonomy (NCBI): domain Eukaryota; kingdom Viridiplantae; phylum Streptophyta; class Magnoliopsida; order Rosales; family Rosaceae; genus Malus; species Malus fusca. Next base: position 31,595,626 of record CM069069.1, read on the forward strand.
ATATTTGTGGGGTGAGGCAATTAATACAGCAGTTTACTTGATGAATAGGCATCTGACAGTGGCGGTTGAAGGCAAGATACCATTTGAGGCATGAAGTGGAAGAAAGCCTTCTGTGAATCACTTGAGAGTGTTTGGGTCAATCTGCTTTGCTTATGTTCCGAAAGAACTAAGACAAAAACTTGATGAGTCAAATGAAAGATGCATTTTCGTAGGCTACGATTCACACACAAAAGGGTACATACCCTACTTAAAAAAGAAGAAAGTTGTGGTTTATAGAGATGTTCTCTTAAATCTTCGTGGGATTGGAATCAAGCAACCATCCGAGAGGAATCTGCACTAATCAGAATTGAAGAAGAAAATCAACCAAATGAAGAGGAAATTGAGTCGAAAATTCCGCAATTGTCGCCAGAAAACAGTCCTCAAGTTCACTCTCCCACACCTTTGAGTCCAAGTTCAACGCTGGTTCGGTTAAGGAGCTTAAATGAAGTCTATGAAAGCTGCAATTTCTGTGTTGTAGAACCGAAAAACTTTGATGATGCAGTGAAAGAAGATACATGGAAGGCTGCAATGCAAGATGAGATTAATGTCATTGTGAAAAACAAGACATGGGAACTAGTGGACAGACCTTGTGACAACTTCGTCATTGGAGTGAAATGGATTTATAAGACTAAGCTCAATCAAGATGGTTCCATTCAAATGAACAAAGCTAGATTGCTAGCAAAGGGTTATTCTCAGAAACCCAGGATTGAATTCCAAGAAACCTTTGCACCGGTAGCTAGGCATGAAACGATCAGAGGCCTTATTTCTGTAGCTGCTCAGAATGGGTGGTTTCTACACCAACTTGACGTCAAGTCTGCTTTCCTAAATGGAGTCCTAAAAGAAGAGGTGTTCGTTGATCAACCTCAAGGATTTGTTCTTAGAGGACAAGAGCAAAAGGTGTACAAGCTTAAGAAGGCACTTTATGGCCTGAAACAAGTTCCGAGAGCATGGTATGGAGAGATCGACTCATATTTCAATGAAAGGGGATTTCAAAGAAGTGAGAATGAACCTGCCCTCTATGTCAAAACCTAAGATATTTCAGATATCCTTATCGTTTCCTTATATGTTGATGATTTGGTCTATACTAGAAGTAGTGATAAAATGATCTTGAATTTCAAGACTGACATGATGAGGAAATATGAGATGATTGATCTAGGCATGTTGCATTATTTTTTGGGAATTAGTATCATTCAGTCAAATGATGGTATCTTTATTACTCAAAAGAAATATGCAAAAACACTTCTAGAAAAATTCAAAATGGTTGGTTGCAAGCCTGTTCCAACACCTCTAGTTGTGAATGAAAAGTTTCAAAGAGAAGATGGTAGTGGTGATGTTGATGAATCTATGTATAGAAGCCTAGTTGGGAGTTTGTCGTATTTGACAACAACTAGACCCGATATTATGTATGTTGCAAGCTTGTTGTCTAGATTTATGCACAAGCCTACTCACATTCACTATGGAGCTGCAAAAAGGATCCTAAGATACATACAAGGTACACTTGACTTTGGTATTATGTATGAAAGGAATGTTGAGCCAAAATTGTATGGGTTCTGTGGTGGTGATTAGGGAGGTAATGTGGATGACTTAAAGAGCACATCTGGCTATACTTTTACACTAGGGATTGTTGTATTCTCTTGGGCGTCTAAGAAGAAGAAATCAGTTGCACTATCAACGGTGGAGGCTGAGTATGTGTCGGCTTCAATTGCAACTTCTCAAGCAGTGTGGCTGAGAAGATTTATGCAAGACTTTGGTGAGAAACAAGAATCAGCAACTCCTATCTTTTGTGACAACAAGTCAGCTATTGCCATAAGCAAGAATCTTGTTTGTCATGGCAAATCAAAACATATTGCTCTGAAGCATCACTACATCAGAGGTGTTGTGGAAGACAATGAAATGGATGTGGTCTACTGTAGGACAGAAGATCAAGTTGCTGATATCTTCACCAAGGCATTACCAAAGGACAAATTCATCTACCTAAGAGAACTTTTGGGAGTGAAGCAGCAAAGCATTAAGAGGGAGTGTTAAAGTTAATCCCTTGCTTTAAAGGTAATCCTTTTATGTAATATGAAATGTTTTGGGTCTCTAATCTTTTGCCACATGTATGGCTGAGATCTTTTGTAAAAGAGCTGACTAATTGCCTTCTTAGCTATCCCGTTTCCTGAAATCAACATGAAAAAAATATCTCTTTAACAAAGCTTCTCTGTCCTCTGTTTTTCCAATTGCTCTTTGCCCTCCCGTGCCTTGCTGCTGACTCTTAGAAAATTCTCCATCTTTTTCCCTCATTTTTATTCTAAGTTTTATTAATGATGAAGATGGTTTGAATACCAACAGGTCTTGGTCCCGAATATAAAGAGTTTACAACAGTAGTTCATCTTTGGTCTTCTCTGTAGTACGATGATTGCTACGACCTCCTCCTTCAAGAAGAACATCTTATCAAAAAGATGTCCACTCTTTCCTCGTCCAGTAGCGCTGCTTTTGCTGCTTCTCGTCGCCGTGTTGGTTCGTCAAATTTTTCCCACAATGGTCACCGATCCTTTTCCTCGCATCACTCTTTTGGACAAGGCAACGGTCGTGGTCGAGATTGGCATTCTTCTAATCAATACCGTCAAGCCAACTGGAATCCTCCTTGGCCTAATCCCAGTCCATCGAACGACAATCGACCACCTCTTCTTCCGACACCGTCGCTGCCACTTAAGCCACCGACACTTGAATATGATGGCTACTGTCAACTTTGCGAAAAATATGGTCACAAAGCCCTTCAGTGTTCCACTGGAGGAAACTTTGCCTATCTAGCGACTGCGAACTCTCCCTCACCAACACCTTGGGTGGTCGATTCCGGCGCCACAAATCACATGGCCAATGATCATTCTGCTCTCACACAAATTCAACCATACACAAGTACCGATATTATTGTTATGGGCAACAGAAATCACTTACCTATATCTCATGTCAGTAAATCCTCCATCTTTGGTTTACATGGACTTATGTTGCTAAAAGATGTGTTATATGTCCCTACCATTAAGAAGAACTTATTATCACTTCCTTGATTTTGCTATGACAATCACTATTTTTTTGAGATAGACGATCGTTCTTTTCGTGTGAAGGACAAGGAAATGGGACAACTCTTTCTGATTTGGCATAACTATGGTGACCTTTACTATATTAGAGCTGCTCCTCACGTTTCCTAGGCAAGGCATGTCGCCTTCCATTTTCCTCTCAGACGTCCATGGCTCAATATCCTTTAGACCTTTTACATCTTGATGTCTGGGGGCCCGCTCTTATTGTGTCTAATTTTGGCTACAAGTACTATTTATCTATGGTGGATGATTATTCAAGATTTATGTGGTTGTTCCCTCTTGTTCGTAAGTCCGATGTAATGACTACCTTTGTTACTTTCAAACGCATCAACTCTCTTGCCCACATACGCCACAACAAAACGGTATAGTTGAGAGAAAGCATCACCATGTTGTCGAAATGGGTCTATGTCTCCTTGGGTAGAGGCCTTCACAACTACCGCATTTCTTATAAATCGGTCGTCTCTCCATAACTTTGGGAATGTTTCTCCTTATGAAAAAATATTTGCCAAAGTTCCCGATTACCGATTTCTTAAGACATTTGGGTGCACATGTTTTCCACACTTGGTTCCTTACAACAAAAATAAGTTGGTGCCCAAGTCCATCAAATGTGTCTTCATTGGTTATGACAACAACTACAAAGGCTACCGTTGTCTCGATGTTACTTCTGGTAAGGTGTATATTACTTGCAATGTACAATTTGATGAACTCACATTTCCGTATACAGACCTCAAGATAGATTCTCCTCCTCACGAGCAGTCCCATCAACCATTAATTTTGGAGTCACTGACGCATGTAACAACACCCCAACGACAAGTCTTCTAGCCACTGACCAACACCCGTGTCTCCTAGCAACATTCCACCACCTTTGGAATCGCCATATAGCCCAACATCTGCTTTTGATTCTCCTACACCTCACTCTCCATCCAAGGCTACCGCAGCATCTACTCCAACATCATATGCAACCACCATTGCTTCATCACTACAACCTATTACTTCTCCAGGCTCTACTCTTCCATGCAAGTTTGGGAGCATAAATGCCCTCACTTATGACTTGCCCAGACATTCACTTCATCACGGTTTAACTGCTGCCCTTGAGGATCATATGTCCATTAAACCTATTAGCTACACTCAAACCTCTAAGTTCCTGCATTGGCAGCAAGCGATGAAAGAGGAACATGATGCACTTCTTCATAATCGAACATGGTCTCTTAGTCCTGCTACTCCTCATATGAATATTGTGGGATGCAAATGGGTATTTCGTGTTAAACGAAAGGCCGACGGCTCTATTGACCGCTACAAGGCTTGTCTCGTTGCCAAAGGGTTCAACCAACAAACTGGGCTTGACTACAATGAGACCTTTAGTCCCGTTGTTAAACCAGGTACTATCCGTACCATTCTTGCCTTAGCGGTCTCACAAAATTGGTCATTGCAGCAACTTGATGTTTGAAATGTTTTCCTGAATGGTATTTTTCACGAGGAAGTTTATATGAAACAACCACCTGGCTTTGTTGATTCCAAACACTCCAAGTATGTTTGCCGCCTTCATAAGGCTCTTTATGGCCTCAAACAAGCACTTTGCGCTTGGTTCCAGCGTTTAGCCTCATTCATTCGCAATCAAGGCTTTTCCCATGGCAAATCAGATGCATCTCTATTTATTTACCATTCCTCTACATACTCATTCTATGTTTTGGTATACGTTGATGATCTCATTGTCACAGGTTCAAACAATGATGCTATTAACAGATTCAATGATAAACTATGTACCACCTTTGCTAGCCACAAGCTAGGTGACCTCCATTTTTTTCTTGGAATGGAAGTTACTCGACGAGGCAGCCATCTTTCTCTCGCTCAAAGCCGCTATGCCTCTGATTTATTAAAGAAATTTAAGATAGACCAGTGCAAGCCCAGCCTTACACCATTCCTCTCCTTATTGCGTTTGTTTGCTCATGATGGTGATTCTATCTTGGATCCTGAAGTCTATCGAAGCATGGTTGGTGGACTTCAGTATCTGACTTTAACCTGCCCCGACATTTGCTTTTCCATTAATCAAGTTTGTCAGTACATGCACAACCCCAAATCAACTTATCTTTAGGCCGTCAAACACATTTACCGCTACATCAAAGGGACTGTTGAACAAGGTCTTTTATTTTGTTCCTCTCCGGACTTCTCTATGCAGGGCTTTTCCGATGCTGACTAGGCTAGTTCCATTGATGATCGTTGTTTAACAAGTGGTGCTTGCATTTTCCTTGGTCTCAACCTCCTTACATAGATCGCCAAAAAGCAATCCACCGCGTTTCGCTCTAGTTCCGAAGCAGAATATCGTGCTCTTGCCACCACAGCTACTGAAATTTGTTGGTTTTGCTATCTCTTCCGTGAGCTAGGCATTCCGCTTCGTACTCCACCTTGCATTTTCGTCGACAATGTCTCTGCCCTTCACATGGCAGCCAATCCCGTTTTTCATGCACGTACTCATCACTTAGAGATTGACTACCACTTTGTTCGAGAGCTTCTCGCTACCGTTGTCCTTCAAACTCGACACATCTCCTCTCATCACCAAATCGCTGATATCTTCACCAAAGGACTTTCACGCGATCGGTTCTCTTTCCTTGCTTCTAAGCTCAATCTACACTTTGTTCCTTTTCGCTTGAGGGGGGATGCCAAAAGTATTGAATCGATCATAAATCTATCCAACACATCTGCTGTCAAACCGTGATCCCTCCATTATCTCCATATTGGTTTATGTAAATAATCAAGAGTTATTAGTTCCCTTTTATGCTTTACAAAGTCAACTATAGGCTTGTATATATCTTGTATCAATATGATAAACAGATTATCAAGGAATTTATTCATAATACATAACCGCTTATCCCTACTCTTCTCTTTCTGCCACTATCTATTTCTCTATATTATTTTCATCTTCTTCTTAATTTTGTTATCCTTCCATCCTTCCATGCTTTTCTTACAGCGTACCCAGTTCAATCTCTATCTAGCTCGTTCTTTCCTTTTTTTTCTTTCTATAACTGTTAATAAGAGCTGCTAGAGCTGCAATTGTCAACAAAAGAAGCTGCTGTCTGTTACACCCACCCCCACATTTTATTTATATCTCTATATTTCTCCCAGAAACATGTTTAAGTCTATTAATTTAGTCCCTTATCTCAATTAATCCTAGCCTTTGATCTAGATTCCTCATTTCTCCTAAACTGCCAAGTGGCAGATCTCTAACTCTCTTCTATTTTCTTCTCTTCCCGAGTCTTCCCTCTCAGACATCTCTCTCTCTCTCGCTCAACCCTCTCATATCTCCATTTCTTTCTCTGCACCGTGACCAACCAAACAAATCTGCATGTAGCTCCTGCTGTAGACCATCATCATCATCATCTTCCTTGCGCCATCTCTCTCTCTCCGTCGTAGCGAGATCGGGGAATTCAGAGAAAAGACCTCCAGTGGATTTCTTCATTTATTTTTTTTTTTCCGGCTAGGTAAGTTTGAATTCCTTTCGAAATCTCCAATGATGTTGTTGGGCGTTGTGTGTTGAAATCTACATTGTTCTTCCAAGGTTTTGAGGACGGGAACGGCGCGGGGGAGGCTCACCCAAACTTTCCGGTGAACCCATGACCTTCGAGGGTTTTTCCGAACACTCACGGCCGTTCACTGCGAAGCAAGGGTATGAAAATACTTCACTCTCTTCCCTCTTCAGTTTGGTACATGGTTTGGATGTTGGTTTACTCAAACATCGTCGGCCGGAGTTGTAGCAGCTCCGACGTTCTTCCCCGATCACCATGCAGGCCATTAGGCCAGTTAAGACCACCCACGGGTCTTAGCCCGTATTTGGATCAGCCCAAAACCTTAAAACCCAGTCCTTTTGATTATTTGGCCTGCGGGCCGTGCTTTGCATGTACCGTGTGTGGGTGTGTGCGTGTGCTATGTGTGTATGGTGTGGTTGTGTGTACCGTGTGTGCGTGTGCTGTGTGTGTATGGTGTGTGTGTGTGTCCGTGTGAGTGTGTGTGTGTGTGTGTGTGTGTGTGTGTGTAAGCGTGTGTGAGTGTGTGTGTGTGTGTGTGTGTGTGTGTGTGTGTGTGTATGTGTGTGTGTTGTGCCCTGTGTGTGTGTGTGTGTGGGTTTGAGCTTAAGCCCAAACCACCCCTTTTCACCCTAATCGTTTTTAGCCAAAAACCTTAGGACCCAAAACCCAAAATCTTTCCTAGGCCAATTTCGATGTTCTGAATCCGTTTTTGGCGTCCATTTCTTGGAATTCTATCGTTTGGGCATAATTTGATAAATTGTACATTTTTGTGCTTAGGTGCATTGGTAGTGGGGATTTCCTTAATCATTTTCTGCACAACTTTGCTGCTACGGAGTATCTGTGAGTGGACCCCTTCTAAAATTTGCATTATTTTATAGTTTATTTGCATAAATGAAATACATGCCTTACGAGTTTATGAACTGATTTTATGTTAAGCATGTTTATTGAAATGTTGATTATCATCTCGTTATTTTGTAAGGAATTAATTATTGGCCTATATTGAGCTATATTTTAATATATCGTATTTTTTATAAAAACCATGAACTGGTAGACTATCTGATGGATGATGATAGGATGCTACAACATGTTTTCAAAACCTCTCTTTATAGTATAGACGATGGATGACTTTATACTATGAAGTGGTTATATTTGAAAGGCGTAACTATTGTGCGTACCTAGTGGACATTATGCCACCTGAGGGGAGGATCTGGTGTTGGCAGTTAGGCCGGGAGAAATAATCCCTAACTACGAGCTGAGGGACACGGAGCAGGCATTTGGTCGGGAGTTGGTAATCTCTGGCTACGGGCGCAGAGACCACAGTGCTGGCATAGGGCCGTGACTTATATTTATTCAGTGATCTTACTGGCAGCACATCGTGCTTACGAGACGACCTGTAAGACGATTGATATTTTGATTTCCGCGATGTTTTTACACGATATGTCTTTTGAGATGTTTTTGGCATGCTAGGGTTTTCAGTAAACCTATCACTTATTATGCTAGTAGTTTTCTTTATATAAATTGTGGGGGTTAATATCTTGATAACTGTTTTATTATTATTGTATATATGAACTTGGTCCACTCACCTTTGTTTTGCGCCCCTATTCAGGTCTTAGAAACGAGGATTACGACACAACGTACGAGGCATTCCCTTACCAGTAGCCGTCTATCATTCACTTGTGTGATATCTTGTATTGATCTTTCCTTTTGTGATCTTGAATTAGAACGTATTATGTGCACTCTAGACATTTCCTTAAACTTTGTTTATTACCTTTAGATTCTAATGATTATTCATGTATGTTTCCTCCTAATCATTACTTTTGTATTCAATAAATGGTTTTCGTCATCCTCGGGTGTCGGCCAACACGTTCCAACCTGGATATTCAGGGAATATCGGGGTCGGCCAGCAGTTTACCTCTGCATTAATGAATGCTCTTCCGGGTCATAGGCCGAATCGAACCTATATAGAAATCGCTAGAAGTCATGGAGTTACTGAGTTGAAATCTGTGGGAATTGTGAAGAGGCTGAGCAGTGGTTAGAGAAAATGGAGGATACTTTGGAGGCTATGAAGTGTCCACTAAATGAGTGGGAACATACTGCAAGTTATTTCATTCAAGGTGATGTTAGGAGTTGGTGGAAATCAACGAAGGAATCTCGTCCACTTGGTTCTTGGATGACATGGGCTACCTTCAGGAAATGTTTTATTACTTACTTTCTAAGCCCTAGTTACAGATTGAGAAAGAGGCAGAAGTATTTAGAGTTTCGACAGGGTGACCTCAGCATCATAGAATTTGACAATACTTTCAGACGCTTGGCTAGGCATCATGATGGGACTTATGATAATCCGCAAGCACAGATGGATCAGGTGATGCTTGCACTGAACCAAGAGTACCGTAAACTGGTAGCTGCTCAGAGACCCATAACTTATGAAGAAGTAATCGAGATAAGTCTGAGTATAAAACAGTCTAAGTGGAATACAGAGATGCAGGATCAACCTCAGATTTGGAGCCAGCCTCAGATATAGAATAGACAGCGGAATCAGAATCAGAGGAGTCGAAATTTCTGGTCACGGAGTACCAGAGAATCAGTGGGCCCCTCTAGTTCTGTAAGTTCCAGACATTCTTTTTTCTTTAAATGACCAGGTCGGGGTTTAGGGTCGTCCAGTGAAAGCTCAGGCAACGAGTCAGAGAGACGATCTTTCGGTTATTTCACTCCAGTTATCCGACTTGTAATCGTTGTAGTTTACGGCATTGAGGAAACTGCGGGGTAACTACTGTAGTGTATCACAGGTGCGGTGGCACTGGCCATTTTGTTCATGATTGTCCTTCGGCGCCACCACCTGATGATTTTTCCTCTGGCTCAAGCTACAGTGGATATCAGATAGTTCAGAATTTTGGCGCCCGACAGAGCTATGATGGCAGTGGCAGTAGTAGTCGGAGTTATGGTAGCAGTAATAATCAGAACTACGGAGGTAACAAAGGTCTGCAGTTTGGTGGCAGAGGTAGCCAGAGTTTTAAAGGAAATGACAGCCGGAGTGCTCAGTTTTCAGCCTAACAGCAGTCTGGAACGTCTTCTGGTACAGTAATCAGGGGAACAGAGCAAGACGTGGTTCCAGAAGTCGTGGCGGTCGGAACAATAATGCGGGGTATCAGGTTCATGGACGTATAAACGCCATGACTCAGCAGGAAGCTGATCAGGATCCTCTAGTTATCACCAGTACGTTACTTGTCTGTAATACTTGGGCTAGAGTTTTAATTGATCCGGGTGCTACACAGTCTTTTGTTCCTTCATCTTTTGCTCGGGTTATACCTTTTCAACCTCAGCCATTAGGTTTTGATATGCTGATTAAAATGCCAAGTGGTGAATTGTTTTGTGCACAATGGCAATATCGGAATTGTCCAGTTATTGTGGAAGGGGAAAACTTAGAGATTGATTTAATTCCTTTCAAACTGGCGGAGTTTGACGTCATTCTGGGAATAGATGGGCTATCTAAGCACCGAGCGAATGTCGCATGTTGGGAGAAAATTGTGACGTTTAATCGGCCAGGATTTCCATCAATTACATTTATGGGTGAGCGACGTGCCCTCCCCAATAGTATTATTTTTGCCATTCGAGCAACTAGGTTGTTGAATAAGGGTTGTGTGGGGTTTTTAGCCCACGTAGTTGTGAAGGATGAACCTTCTTTACGTCCAGAAGAGGTGCCAGTTGTAAAGAACTTCATCGATGTGTTTCTGGATGATTTATCGGGGTTACCACCTGCGAGGGAAATTGAGTTTACTATCGATTTACTCCCAGGTACAAATCTTATTTCCTTGGCACCTTATCGAATGGCACCAGCGGAGTTGAGAGAATTTAAGATCCAACTCCAGGAACTGGTAGACAAAGGTTACATCCAGCCGAGTACCTCCCCGTGGGGAGCTCCTGTTCTTTTTGTTAGAAAGAATGATGGATCAATGAGACTCTGTATCGATTATAAACAACTGAATTAGGTGACGGTAAAGAATCGTTACCCTCTGCCTCGGATCGATGATTTATTTGATCAATTGAAAGGTGCTCAGGTATTTTCCAAAATTGATCTTCGATTGGGTTACCATCAATTGAGGATTCGTGAGGATGATGTCCCGAAAACTGTTTTCCGTACGAGGTATGGGCATTATGAATTTCGTGTCATGCTTTTCGGATTGACAAATGCACCTGCAGCATTCATGGATTTGATGAACAGAGTCTTTAGACCGTATCTGGATTGGTTTGTGATTGTGTTCATTGATGACATTCTAGTTTATTCTAGAAGTGTGAATAAGCACAAGAAGCATTTGAGACTAGTGCTAGAACGGCTGAGGAACAACCAGCTTTATGCCAAGTTCAGTAAGTGCCAGTTTTGGTTAACTCAGGTTGGTTTTCTTGGGCACATAGTTTCTACTGAAGGAATTAGCGTGGATCCCCAAAAGGTGTCAGCAATATCTAACTGGGAAAAACCGAAGAATGTCACTGAAGTAAGAAGTTTTCTGGGTTTGGCCAGGTATTATCGAAGATTTATTCAGAATTTTTTTGCAATTGCTCTGCCTCTTACTAAATTGACTCGTAAAGGTGTCCAGTTTGTGTGGGATGAAAATTGTGAGCAAAGTTTTCAGGAGCTTAAGCGACGTCTCACTCAAGCCCCTGTTCTCGCTATTCCAGATGAAAGTGGTGAATTTGAAGTGTATACTGATGCTTCTTTATCAGGATTTGGGTGTGTACTGATGCAGCATGGAAAAGTTATTGCCTACGCTTCCAGACAACTCAAAACCCATGAAAGAAATTATCCCACTCAATATTTGGAGTTAAGAGCAGTGATTTTCGCTTTGAAGATTTGGAGGCACTGCTTATATGGAGAGAAATGTCATATTTTTGTGGATCATAAGAGTCTTAAGTATGTGTTCACCAAGAAGGAGCTGAAGCTTGCATCACTTCAAGTTGTACACGTTCCATTACTATTTTCTCTCCGGGAAACTGGTGTTAATTTGCAACCAGGTGAGCATGGAGCTTGGCTAGCACATTTTCAGGTTAGACCAATCTTTGTAGACATGGTCAGAGAAGCTCAGGAACTTGATCCAGAATGCGCCGAATTAAAGGAACAAGTGTTAAAGGGGGAGAATGAGAAATTCTTCATCTGTAGGGACCGAGTGTTATTGAAAGGGAACCGTTTGTTCGTGCCTAAAGATAATGAAGCTGTTAAAAAGAAAATTCTGGATGAGGCTCATACTTCAGCTTATGCTATGCATTCGGGAAGTACAAAATTGTATCGCACCATTTATCCTTTCTATTATTGGGAAGGGATGAAACGGGACATCGCAGAGTATGTGAGTAGATGTTTAATCTGCCAACAGGTTAAAGCAGACAGACAAAGACCTGAGGGACTGATGCAGAATCTTGTAATACCAGTTTAGAAGTGGGAGGATATCACTATGGACATTGTGTACGGACTGCTTAGAACACCGTCAAGGTATGATGGTATTTGGGTAATTGTCGATCGGCTTACCAAGATCGCTCATTTCTTACCAGTTCGACAGACCTATTCGTTGGAGAGATTGGCGAAATTATTCGTCAATAATATTGTTCATCTTCATGGGGCACCCGTCTCCATTGTTTCCGACAGAGATCCCAGATTTACTTCCAGGTTTTGGAAAGCCTTTAATACCGCTATGGGTACTCAATTACTGTTCAGCAGTGCTTTTTATCCACAAACTGATGGTCAGTCCGAGCGGACGATTCAGACTTTAGAGGACATATTGAGAGTGTCGGTGTTACAGTGGAAAGGTAGCTGGGATAACTATTTGCCGTTGGTGGAGTTTGCTTACAATAATAGTTATCACTTTAGTATTGGTATGGTGCCTTTTGAAGCACTTTACGGGAAGGCGTGTAGAACGCCATTATGTTGGACAGAGGCAGGAGAAAGGTCGTTGGTGGGACCAAAGATTATGGATACCACCAACGCTAATATCTAACTAATTAAGGCGAATTTGAAAGCAGCACAAGACGGACAGAAAAGCATTACGGATAAAAACTCCAAGGACCGTGAGTTTACAGTGGGTGACTTTGTGTTCTTGAAGTTGTCTCCCTGGAAGGGTGTTGTTCGTTTTGGTAAGCAAGGAAAACTGAGTCCTCGATACGTCGGTCCCTATCAGATTATTGAGAGAATTGGTGCAGTTGTTTATAGGTTGGAGCTACCACCAGAGTTGTCACTGATCCATAACGTTTTCCATGTTTCCATGCTTCGGAAATATGTACCAGATCCCTCTTATATCATCCAGTTAGAGCCATTGGAAGTAAATCAGGATGCTAGCTATGTAGAAGAACCAGTGGCTATCCTTGACATGTAGGATAAGGTGTTACAGAACAAAGTTATTCCTTTGGTGAAGGTACTGTGAAAGAACCATGCAGTCGAAGAAGCTACTTGGGAAATAGAAATCAATGCGGAACCAATATCCCTTTCTTTTCGTGGAAATTCTTAATTTCGAGGACGAAATTTCTGTAAGGGGGTAGATTGTTACACCCACCTCCACATTTTATTTATATCTCTATATTTCTCCCTGAAACATGTTTAAGTCTATTAATTTAGTCCCTTATCTCAATTAATCCTAGCCTTTGATCTAGATTTCTCATTTCTCCTAAACTGCCAAGTGGCAGATCCCTAGCTCTCTTCTCTTTTCTTCTCTTCCCGAGTCCTCCTTCTCAGACATCTCTCTCTCTCTCGCTCAACCCTCTCATATCTCAATTTCTCTCTCTGCACCGTGACCAACCAAACAAACCTGCATGTAGCTCTTGCTGTAGACCATCATCATCATCATCTTCCTTGCACCATCTCTCTCTCCATTGCAGCGAGATTGGGGAATCCAGAGAAAAGACCTCCGACGGATTTCTTCATTTATTTTTTTTTCCGGCTAGGTAAGTTTGAATTCCTTTTGAAGTTGTCTCCCTGGAAGGGTGTTGTTCGTTTTGGTAAACAAGGAAAGCTGAGTCCTCGATACGTCGGTCCCTATCAGATTATTGAGAGAATTGGTGCAATTGTTTATAGGTTGGAGCTACCACCAGAGTTGTCATTGATCCATAACGTTTCCATGTTTCCATGCTTCGGAAATACGTACCAGATCCCTCTCATATCATCCAGTTAGAGCCATTGGAAGTAAATCAGGATGCTAGCTATGTAGAAGAACCAGTGGCTATCCTTGACATGCAGGATAAGGTGTTACGGAACAAAGTTATTCCTTTGGTGAAGGTACTGTGAAAGAACCATGCAGTCGAAGAAGCTACTTGGGAAATAGAAATCAATGCGGAACCAATATCCCTTTCTTTTCGTGTAAATTCTTAATTTCGAGGATGAAATTTCTGTAAGGGGGGTAGATTGTTACACCTACCCCCACATTTTATTTATATCTCTATATTTCTCCCTGAAACATGTTTAAGTCTATTAATTTAGTCCCTTATCTCAATTAATCCTAGCCTTTGATCTAGATTTCTCATTTCTCCTAAACTGCCAAGTGGCAGATCCCTAGCTCTCTTCTCTTTTCTTCTCTTCCCGAGTCCTCCCTCTCAGACATCTCTCTCTCTCTCTCTCTCGCTCAACCCTCTCATCTCTCAATTTCTCTCTATGCACCTTGACCAACCAAACAAACCTGCATGTAGCTCCTACTGTAGACCATCATCATCATCATCTTCCTTGCTCCATCTCTCTTTCCATCGCAGCAAGATTGGGGAATCCAGAGAAAATACATCTGACAGATTTCTTCATTTATTTTTTTTTCCAGCTAGGTAAGTTTGAATTCCTTTTGAAATCGCCATTGATGTTGTTGGGCGTTGAGTGTTGAAATCTACATTGTTCTTCCAAGGTTTTGAGGACGGGAATGGCGCGGGGGTGGCTCACCTAAACTTTCTGGCGAACCCGTGACCTTCGAGGGTTTTTCCGAATACTCACGGCCGTTCACGACGAAGCAAGGGTATGAAAATACTCCACTCTCTTCCCTCTTCATTTTGGTACATGGTTTGGGTGTTGGTTGACTTGAACGTCGTCGGCCGGAGCTGTAGCAGCTCCGGCGTTCTTCCCCGATCACCATGCAGGCCATCAGGCCAATTCAGACTACCCACGGGCCTTAGCCCGTATTTGGACCAGCCCAAAGCCCTAAAACCTAGTCCTTTTGATTATTTGGCTTGCGGGCCGTGCCTTGCATGTACCGTGTGTGGGTGTGTGTGTGTGTTGTGTGTGTATGGTGTGGTTGTGTGTACCGTGTGTGGGTGTGTCCATGTGATGTGTGTGTATGATGTGTGTGTGTCCGTGTGAGTGTGTGTGTGTGTGTGTGTGTGTGTGTGTGTGTGTGTGTGTGTGTAAGCGTGTGTGAGTGTGTGCGTGTGCGTGTGTGTGTGTGTTTGTGTGTAATCGTGTGTAATCGAGTGTGTGTGTGTGTGGTGCACGTGTGTGTGTGTGTGTGTTGTACCGTGCGTGTGTGGGTGTGTGGGTTTGAGCTTAAGCCCAAACCACCCTTTTTCACCCTAATCCTTTTTAGCCGAAAACCTTAGGACCCAAAACCCAAAATCTCTCTTAGGCCAATTTCGATGTTCTGAATCCGTTTTTGGCGTCTATTTCCTGGAATTTTATCGTTTGGGCATAGTTTGATAAATTGTACATTTTTGTGCTTAGGTGAAGTTGCTACTGGGGATTTCCTTAATCCTTTTTCGCACAACTCTGCTGCTACGGAGTATCTGTGAGTGGACCCCTTCTAAAATTTGCATAAATGAAATGCATGCCTTACGAGTTTATGAACTGATTTTTTGTTAAGCATGTTTATTGAAATGTTGATTATCATCTCGTTATTTTGTAAGGAATTAATTGTTGGCCTATATTGAGCTATATTTTAATATATCGTATTTTCTATAAAAACCATGAATTGGTAGACTATCTAATGGATGACAATATGATGCTAGAACATGTTTTCAAAACCCCTCTTTATAGTATAGACGATGAATGACTTTATACTATGAAGTGGTTATATTTGAGAGGCGTAACTATTTGTGCGTACCTAGTGGACATTGTACCGTCTGGGGCGAGGATCTGGTGTTGGCAGTTGGGCCGGGAAAAATAATCCCTAGCTACGGGCTGAGGGACACGGAGCAGGCATTGGGCCGGGAGTTGGTAATCTCTGGCTACGGGTGCAGAGACCACGATGTTGGCATAGGGCCGGGAGTTATATTTATTCAGTGATCTTACTGGCAACACACTATGCTTACGAGACGATCTGTGAGACGATTGATATGTTGATTTCCGCGATATGTCTTTTGAGATGTTTTTGGTATGCTAGGGTTTTCAGTAAACCTATCACTTATTATGCTAGTTGTGTTATTTATATAAACTGTGGGGGTTAGTATCTTGATAACTGTTTTATTAGTATTGTATATATGAACTTGGTCCACTCACCTTTGTTTTGCGCCCCCATTCAGGTCTTAGAAACGAGGACTACGACACAACGTACGAGGCATTCCCCTACCAGTAGCAGTTTATCATTGACTTGTGTGATATCTTGTAATGATCTTTCCTTTTGTGATCTTGAATTAGAACATGTTCTGTGCACTTTAGACATTTCCTTAAACTCTGTTTATTACCCTTAGATTCTAATGATTATTCATGTATGTTTCCTCCTAATCATTACTCTTGTATTCAATAAATGGCTTTCGTCACCCTCGGGTGTCGGCTAACACGTGCCTACCCGAGTATTCAGGGAATATCAGGGTCGAGATGTGTCTTGTCTGTCAACATGGACATGGCAATTGTCAATGTTGTTCTGCAACATAAATCTGACACCATCTAGGACTCTCAAATATCAAACACTACTCTAAACACTTAACCACCTTCTCACCATTCCATCCATCCCAAACATAGAACCACGTGTCTTCGGGTGTATGGCTTATGTGCAGGTTTATCCACATGAACGAGGGAAGTTTGATCCATGTGCCCTTCGTTGTGTATTCTTGGGCTATTTGATACAAAAAAGGGGATACAAATGTTTTCATCTTTCTACCCAAACTTTGTATATCATTGCGGATGCCCAGTTTCAAGAGGGAGAAACATATTTTTCAACAGGAGACATTGAGTATTCCCATCAGGAGGAGAATAGTATGTTTGAAGAGGATACCCAAGACATTAGCAACATTAAAATTGTTGCAGAAATTTCAGAAATTAAGAAAAATGTTGATAAGTCGACAGACGACTATAATCAAATGATACATGCAGAAACATAATCATCAACTCCAGACACAGAAGTACATCCAGCAACGTTAAGTCCAAAATGCTTGCAATTGCCTTATTCGATAGTACCACACGATCAATCAGCCCCTGAACACAATCAACATGTAACCGATCAATCTAATTCTATTTCTCATGAGATCATACCTAAGTCAAGTTAAATTGAGTCCACTAAATATCAACTTCCCCCTCGAAAATCTCGAGGGATTCCTAAATAGTTATATGATCTTGATCCTAGAGCCAAGGTTAAATACCTAATTGCTAACCATGTGTCCTTCCATAGGCTATCTACATTATGTGAGGCATTTGTAAATCAATTATCCATTGTTTCTATTCCTTGTAGTTTAGAGGATGTTATGAATGATCCCAGGTGGACTCGTGCAATGAATGAAGAAATGAAGGCACTCCAGAAAAATTCCACTTGGGAGTTAACTCACCTACCCAAGGGGAAGAGAGCAGTTTGTTGCAGGTGAATATACACAGTAAAATTCAATGCAGATGACATTATTGAGTGATACAAAGCAAGATTAGTGGTAAAAGGCTACACTCAGACATACGACATTGACTACGAAGAGACTTTTGCCCATATAGCTAAGATCAGCATTATTTGTGTACTCTTATCCCTAGCAGCAAACCTTGACTGGCCTTTACAACAGTTCAATGTCAAAAATGCTTTCCTACATGGAGATTTAGAAGAAGAAGTTTATATGGAGCTTCCCCCCAGGATGCAAGCTGGATCCTAATCAAACCAATAACGTTTGTAAACTAAAAAAGTCATTGTATAGTTTAAAGCAATCACTGAGAGCTTGGTTTGAGAAATTTTTTGATACAAGCAAAGCAACTCAGATTATACTCTTTTCTTAAAGCAGAAGAAAGGTAAAATCATCGCTTTTATTGTATATGTGGATGACATGGTGGTTACAGGAAATGATCCATAAGAGAAGGTAGCACAGCAAAAGTATCTAGCAAGTGAATTTGAGATGAAAGATCTCGGTGCCTTAAAGTATTTCTTGGGCATTGAGGTGGCCCACTCACAACAAGGAATATTTCTATCATAAAGGAAATATTTTCTTGATGTTTTGATGGAAACTGGGATGCTATCATGCAAACCAAAAGATACCCCAATTGAGTTGAATCACAAACTTGGTGAATATCCATCCGATACCTACCAACAAAGAGAGATATCAACGACTTGTTGGTAAACTAATATATCTTGCACGTACTAGACCAAATATATCATATGTAGTTAGCATGGTGAGCCAGTTTATGCATGCACCAAGTGAAACACACATGGATGCTGTAAACCGTATCTTGAGGTATTTAAAGTCAGCTCCTGGGAAATGATTAATGTTTTCAAAACATAATCATTTAGACATTAAAGGCTACACTGATGTTGACTGGGCTGGTGATGTAACTAATAGACGAACAACATCAGGATACTTTGTTAATGTTGGAGGAAATCTAGTTTCGTGGCGTGGTAAGAAACAAAAGGTCGTTGCTAGATCAAGAGCTGAAGCAGTATACCTGAACATGGCACATGGAGTATGTGAACTGCTTTGGGTAAGAAACTTATTGAGAGATTTGGGATTTAGGCCTAAGCATGCTATGTGTTTATATTGTGACAACAAGGTTGCGATTAACATTGCTCACAATCTGGTTCAACATGATCGAACCAAACATGTGGAGGTGGATATACATTTTATTAAAGAAAAACTTGAGGCCAGACTCATTGAAGTTCCATTCCTAAAATCTGAAGATCAATTAGCAGACATGCTCACCAAAGCAGTCACAAGTACAGTATTTCACAGCTCACTAAGCAAGTTAGGCATTCACGACATCTATGCACCAACTTGAGGGGGAGTGTCAACAAGAGCTGCTAGAGCTGCTATTGTTAACAAAAGAAGCTGATGTCTGTCAACATGGACATGGCAATTGTCAATGTTAATTACTCATCACAATAAATGTTGTCAAGTGAGGTACATGTAGTTAATGGTATGAGATATTAGTTGTATTGTTTGTAATATAAAGAGCTCCTTATGGAGCCAATGTAATACAATGAAATAGAAAATTGACCCACAAACCTATTATTTATGAGAATAACTTGCTGAAAGAATGCTATATATATAACGCCATAGAGTCGGCAACTAAATGGCCACCTCCTGCTTTCCATCTTAGTTTGATACTCTAGGAAAATCTCTCTTTTAAATAAATAATAAAATAACTCTCTTGTTGTGGCCTATATTTAATTGACAGGGGAAGGGGGCCGGCGGCACAGAGAGAAAATAAAGAGATGTGTTTGTAGAATTGTGTAGAGGAATGTGTGTGTTATTCCCCCCATGCTTTATTTATAGTAATAAGGGAGAGAAGAAATCCTTCATCCCCAAGGAATACAAGTCCATATAGGAAAGAATAACTAGAATAAAGTCTAATCTAAGATTTACACAATCACACTTAAACTAGAAAGTTTATAACACTCCCCCTTGAGTGTGTAAATACTCAAGTAGATTCAGCATCATGTAGAGGTTGAGGAAGTCAACTCGTCGGCACTGATTCTGGGAACAAGTTATTCTCAATAAGGTAGGAACTTGCATAAAGAAGTAAGTCTCACAAAAAACCTATGGCTATGGCAAAAAACCCAAATAGGGACAAAATCCATAGTCTAAGAAAAAATGCGTGAGTAATGCAAAGTTACATGAAATGTCTATTAGACGTCATCAGGGATATGATCAACCCAAGGTGGGTGCCTCGTTAAAACATAGTAGGTAGCAAAAACCTAGTGAGAAAAATGCTCCTAATCGTAGGGAAAAATGGTACATTAAGATCAAGCAAGTATACTTTAGGATACTCCCCTTGAGTTTGACATAATTCCAAAGAGAACTAGCAATGTTACAACTCAGAAAATTTACATATACCAATTCCTTGAACAAGCTTCTGAAACGTCGCCTTCGGTAGTGATTTGGTGAAGAGGTCAACCAGATTATCTTGTGAACAGATTTGCGTAACTTCATCTTCGGATGCTCTTGTTATTGATGTGAGAAGAACTTCAGCGCAATATGCTTGGTGTTGTCTCTTTTGATGTAACCCTTTTTGAGCTGTTCGATGCATGCTGCGTTGTCTTCATAGATTGTCTTTGGGACATCAACGATGGGTAAAGATCGCATGAGATTTGATTATGGCCCACAACTGCTCTAAACCGAAAGCATTCCCGAGTTGCTTCGTGTAAGGCGAGAATTTCAGCATTGTTAGATGAAGTGGCAACTAAGGTCTATTTAGTTAACCTTCAAAAGATTGCGGTGCCTCAAACGGCAAAGACATAACTCGTTTGAGAATACGCATTGTGCGGATCAGATAAGTATCCTACGTCGACATAACCAACAAGGCGAGAATCGACTCGAGATAAAAGGGTACAACATCACTCGAGGATCCATAGAGATAGAACAAGCCCAAATTTGTAGTACCCTTAAGGTAACAGAAGATGTCTTTGACACCAGTCCAGTGTCTGCATGTTGGTGCATTACTGTATCTTGCCAAAAGATTAATAGCGAAGGAGATGTCGGGTCTAGTGCATTGAGCTAAGTACAATAAAGCACCTATTGCACTTAGATAAGGAACTTTAGGCTCCAAAATCTCTTCATCGTCCTCCTTCGGACAAAAGGGATCTCGTTTTGCATCTAGTGATCTAACGACCATAAGAGTACTCAAAGGCTTTGCTTTATCCTCATTAAAATGGCACAACACCTTCTGGGTGTTGTTCGATTGATGTACTAAGATTTCATCCGAATGGTGCTTTATCTCAAGACCGAGATAGTATCAAGTTTTTCCTAGATCTTTCATCTCAAATTCCAACTTCAGGTGCGTGGCAATTCTCGCGAGCTTTTCAGGAGTTCCGATAAGGTTCATGTCATCGACATATAATGCAACTATCGCAAAGCCGAAATATGACTTCTTAATGAACGCATAAGAGCATAGTTCGTTGTTCAAATATCCCTGACTAGTCAAATACTCACTCAGACAGTTATACCACATTCTTTCAGATTGCTTTAAACAGTAAAGTGAACGCCTCAGCCGAATTGAGAGCGTGTTCTGGGGTTTGGAAATATTTGATCCAGTCAATGTAAGTCATTCGGGAACTTTCATATAAATTTCTGTATTAAGATCCTCATAGAGATACGCAGTCACTACGTCCATCGGCTGTATACTTAGTTTCGTCATAGTTAACCCCGGAGGCGTTATGAGAAGCCTTGTGTAACAAGACGAGCTTTGTAACGCAAAATTTCGTTCTTCTCATTATGTTTTCGAATGAAAACCCACTTGTAGCCAATATGCTTCACATGTGGAGGAGTAGGAGCTACATGTTGAAACACCTTACGTTTCGCAAGCGAATCGAATTCGACTTGGATTGCTTGTTTCCAGTTTTACCAATCACTTCTACATCGACATTCATCAACGGAACAGAGTTCAATGTAATTGCTTAATATAATTTCAGTAGCTATTGCATATGCTAATGCATCGTTGACGATCATCTCATTTCTACACCACACATCACCTAAGCTAGCCTAATAGACAAAAATCTCACGATTCTCGGTAAGTGGATTCATCTCTTCAAGGATGTTTCCATAATCTAGAATTTCCTCATGAGTTGGATAGAATGAGTAGGCAATAGTCGGATTCACAGTAGGCTCTTCAGGTGGCTGTCCCGTGGGTTTCCTCTTCCGGCGTATGAATCATTTGAACCAAGAGGTCTACCACGCTTATGTGTAGGGGTAGATGATTGGCTAGCTGCTAATGTACGTGGATCACCAAATTTGGTGTCTCGGGCCTCTTGGAGGGAAGTTCGTCATACATTTGGTATATCCATCTTTGCAGGCACATTCGTAGGTGGAACATATGATCTTGTCACTCACGCTAGATCAGTGAAAGAATTTGGCATGCTCTGAGCTGTGCTCTGGAGATCTAATATACGTTGCACTTTAGTTTCAGACTGAGCAGTGCAGGGATCTAAATGAGACAAAGTGGGAGTCATCCACGATAATTTGTGTCGTTCTTCAGGAACGTTGAAGTTCTTATCTCCCCTTAACGACGATAAGACTGTCTCATAGAAGTGACAATCCGTGAAATGAGCAGTAAACAGATCACCTGTCAAAGGTTCTAAGTAACGAATGATCGAAGGAGAATCATATCCGACATATATTCCCATCATTCGCTAAGGCCCCATTTTTGTACGTAAGGGCGGCGAAATCGGCACATAGACTGCACAACCAAAAATGGGCAAATGCGATATGTCGGGTTCATATCCGGTAACCAACTAAAGAGTGTTATATGGTTGGGTCGCAACAGGCCTCAGGCGGACCAACATGGCTGCGTGTAATATTGCATGGCCCAACCAACGATTGAGAGATTGGTACGTATGACCAACGATCGAGAAATCATTTGTAAGCGCTTAATGTATGCCTTTGCCAGGTCGTTCTGGGTGTGAACATGAGGTACTGGATGTTCAACTTCAACCCCAACCGACATGCAATAGTCATCAAAAGTTTTAGATGTGAATTATTCAGCATTATCCAATCAAATAGATTTGATCAGATAATCAGGGTGGTGAGCCCTGAGCTTGATAACCTGAGCCAATAGTTTGGAGAATGCAGTGTTCCTTATGGACAATAAGCACACGTGTGATCAACGTGTAGAGGCGTCAACCAAGACTATAAAATATTTAAATGGTCCGTATGGAGGGTGAATTGGTCCATAAATGCCCCCCCTGAATCCTTTGTAGAAAAATAGGAGGATTCGAGCGAATATTGTCACAAGAAGGCTTAATAATAAGCTTTCTCATAGAACATGTTTGACATGTGATTCCTTGAATCAAACTTAAACTTCGGGTTAGTGGATGCTCGTGTGATGATTTGAGGATACGGTGCATTGCTGTTCGTCTAATGTGTCCCAAACGATCATGCCAAAGTGTAATTTCGTGCGTGGTTCCAGAGGTAGGGTCGGCCACATAGTGGCTCTCTATGGGGCGTATGGTTGTAGTATATAGACCACTCGGGATACGCTCTATCTTCTCTAGAATACACTTCTGGCTATATTCGTAGGAAGTTATGCATAGAGATTCAACTCCATTTTCTACATAGGTTTCAACGTGGTAATTTTAATGCCCTTAAAACTCAACAACGTTCTTCCGGACCGTGGAGAATAATGTGCCTCATCAATGGTCAAAATTGTTCCATTGGACTACATTATACGTGTCTTACCGTATCGTTCGATTAGATTGGATGGGCCTGAGAGGGTTGTCAAAGGTGCATTCTTAAGTATGAAGTTAGTGAAATAGATGCATTCACGTAAAACGGTGTGCATCGTTGCACTATCTGCCAAACAATTAACTTCCCCACTAGTCATACCTAGAATGAAAATTAATTTGAATCGGTCACATGCATAAAAGTTCTAAAAACAAATATCCATTCAAAATAAAGTATTCAAGGATGGTAATTAATTAAAAACTTAATATCAAAAAACAAATCACCAACAACTAATCCAAACATAAATGAAAATTGTTCAAAATTTAACCAAAAACACAAGGGGGTTAGGCCACTAGGTGGAATTCGGCCCCAATGTCTAAATTTCAACTAGAAAAATAGTTTATGTCTAAGATTCTAATCTTCCATAGGGGTAACAGCCTCTTGAATGTCAGAAACCTCCATCTTGGTACTCTCCAGTTCGTCCACTTGCATAAAGTTTGATTCAAACTTCTTACGACGAGAATGATATTCAGCTACAACTTTCTGAGGAGCTCGGCAAACATGGGACCAGTGGTCCTTTGAACCACAGCGATAACACATGTCTGCATACATAGTTTCAGGTGCTTTACCCTTATTCTTGAAGTTTGGGCCTTGGGAGAGAGGTTAGGGTGCTTCTAGGCTTTGGTTTCCTCCCTTAGATGGGCCTTGACTATGTTAACCTTGACAGGGTGGCTTTTGGCCGCCCCTACCACACCGCTTTAGCATTTTGGGCATTGGTTCATGCTATAGTGTGCTTCAGGTACAACAGTCACCCCAGTAGGTCGAGCTTGATGATTTTCATCAATACCCGATTCTGCTTTTCAGTGAGGTGGAGCTTCACATCTTGGACCTACTTAAGGTAGTTCATTCCAGAGACTTCCAAATCGGTGAATGCGAGTTTGTTCAAATTCGACATGGTCCTATCACAAAATAGATGGACACGATGTGGTTAGTGCAATGGGAAAAAATATCAATCCATTCACATAGGAATAGCACATTCGGGTTCTAATAGACATGTATTGGTTAAAATTTGCATGAAAAAATTGCAGGTTTTCATGGGTGATGTTTTTAAGGAAAACTTTAGGTTTTCAAACAAGGCGGCATGTTTTTAGAAACTTCAGGTTTTGAAATAATTATGAACTTCAGGTTCATATGTTCTTACAGACAAACACAAGTATATACACAGAAATATGCAAATAGAACTTCAGGTCTAGAATTATAATTGAATTAATTATTTGGACTTCGGACCAAACTTAAAGTGTGGGTGAAAAACTATAAAACTCATTAGGCCTAAAACAATAGGCAATTAAAACTCAGGGCCTAAAAATTTGGACCAAAGCCCACATGTGGACTGAGTAAAGTGTGCCGTGAGGTCCAGACTTAGGAACTAGGCTGGGTTAAGCACGGGCCTAGTATCATAGAAAACAGGCTATATGTGCAAGCCCAAAGACAGAGGCCAAGCAAACTCTGATCTGGTGCAGCGAGAAGCAGGTTAAGACTGCAGGTCTTATGAGGATGAGTGATTCGCTGCTTCGCAACATTTGTGTTCCCGAGGGACGCAATCATATGCGTCACGATACATGTGCACCGATTCACTAGTTACGGGCTGGGATCAGGTGCAGTGACATTCACGGGGACACCATAGCTCTACGGGCTAGTGTCGAATTAGGCCGAGCTAAAGGTTTGGGCCACTTCAGACGAACCTAAGAAGAAAAAAATTTCTTTTAGGCCGAGAAAACCAAGGCCTAATTGGGCTCTGGTTGGGATTAGAAAACACACCAGCCGTAGCTAGATGTGCTCGTCGGGGAAGAAGACCGGCACCACCGCTTCAAGTGGGCGTGTTTTGTGACAAAAACTCTCGAGGTGAGTTAGTGAGTCAATGGGAATCACGAATATAAACGGAGATAGAGGAATCTTAACGTTTCAACCAAAACCGTAGAAATTTGAATCGGAATTTCAAAGAAAATCTGACGAGATTCGAAGGAATCTCAGTCAATCTACGTCGGTGGACGAGCTTCAAGCCGTCGGAACGGTGACCCAAGGTCATGGTTGGGCTGCAGGCCCACCAGTAATGGTGAAGACGCCATGGAAGGCGTCGGGGTTTTTGAGTTTTCAACTTGGAGCCCTTGGCTTCGGCTTGTGATCTCGAGGCTCGGCGCGGCTCAGCCATACAGGCTACATGCCTGGGCTAGCGGCTTTGGTTTGCGGCTCAGATCGTGGGTTCGAAGAACCCTAACAGTTGTCAATTTATTTATTTATTTTTTTCAATTTCAGATTATAAAATTCAATTTCATGCATATTCAATTCACACTAGTAGAAAAACATGTTTGCGCGACGGAACCTTGCGCGACAGACCAAATTTCATCGTGCAAAGCTGTTTTGCGCGACGCAAAACACAAAACGTCGCGCAAACATCCTTTGCGCGACGGCACTTTGCGCGACGAAGGCTGGCGTCGCGCAAAACAGCTTTGCGCGATGCAGGAACAGATGCGTAATGCAAAGTTGTTTTGCGCGACGCCAGTTTTCGTCGAGCAAACTACCGTTGCGCAAAGGCTGTTTGCGCGACGTTTTGTGCGTCGCGCAAGATCTTGGCGCCAAACAAAGAAGGCTTTACCGCTTTTTTGCCAACTTTGCGCGACGCAGGTGCACGTGCGTCGCGCAAAGCTGTTTTGCGCGACGCCAGCCTTCGTCGCGCAAAGTCAACGACTTTTTCTACTTCATCATGATTGAAAGTTGAGGTACATATAAACACTAACTCATCTTTTATACTTCCATTTCCAATTTGTTAATTTATGTATACGTTCATATATGTGTCCAGTTGTACCTACGTTGCACAAAGTCTTTTTTTCTCCCTTTTGCATTTCTTTTGGGGTTTTTGCATTGCCTTTTTCTTTTGTGGTATCCACTTGTATAAATGTTTTAAATTGACGATTGAATTAGTTCATTGTATTCATATAGGGTTAAAGAGTGTAGCTGTAAAAAATCATCAAAATCAAAGTTAAAATAACCATTAAATCGTGATTTTTCGTTTATATCCGTTGAAAAGGTTTGTCCCGTTACTTGATTTTTTTGCGATTTTTGGCGTATGCGATCTCGAAGCATATACAAACAAGTTGGACGGTTAGATCGTTGAAACTAGTTTCGTACAATGCGTATCCCATCAAAACAATAGATTCACCAATACTTAAGAGTTTATTTATACTTTCATTAAGTATAACATAAATTTTTGTGATATCCACTAGTGTAAATATTTTAAATTGACGATCGAATTAGTTCATTGTATTCATATAGGATCAAGGAGTGTAGCTGTAAAAAATCATCAAAATCAAAGTTAAAACTACCGTTAAATCGTGATTTTTCATTTATAGCCGTCGAAAAGGTTTGTCTCGTTACTAGATATCTAAATGTTTGTTTTTTGCTATTTTTGGCGTATGCGATCTCGAAGCATATAAAAACAAGTTTGACGGTTGGATCGTTGAAACTAGTTTCGTACAATGCGTTTCCCATCAAAAAGATAGATTCACTAACACTTACAGTTTATTTATACTTTCATTAAGTATAACATAAGATTTTGCGGTATCCACTTGTGTAAATACTTTAAATTGACGATCAAATTGGTTCATTGCATTCATATAGGATATAGGAGTGTAGCTGTAAAAGATCATCAAAATCGGAGTTACAACTACCGTTAAATTGGTTTTTTTCGTTTATAACCGTCAAAAAGTTTTGTCCCGTTACTTGATCTCTGCATGTTTGTTTTTTGTGATTTTTGGCGTATGCAATCTTGAAGTATATAGAAACAAGTTTGAGGGTTGGATCGTTGAAACTATTTTCGTAGAATGCGTATCCCATCAAAACAATAGATTCATTAACACTTGGAGTTTATTTATACTTTCATTAAGTATAACATAACATTTTGTGGTATCCACTTGTGTAAATATTTTAAATTGACGATCGAATTAGTTCATTGTATTCATATAGGATTAAGGAGTGTAGCTGTAAAAAATCATCAAAATCGGAGTTAAAATAACCATTAAATCGTGATTATTCATTTATAACCGTCGAAAAGTTTTGTCCCGTTACTTGATCTTTGAATGTTTGTTTTTTGGGATTTTTGGCGTATGCGATCTCGAAGCATATACAAACAAGTTTGACGGTTGGATCGTTCAAACTAGTTTCGTACAATGCGTATCCCATTAAAACAATAGATTCACTAATACTTAGAGTTTATTATTGTAGTTCGGATCGAGTTTTTGTTAGAAAAATATATTATTGTGAGTTTTATGTAAAAAAATTGAATTTGAAGAGAGTAAAGTCACATTTTTAATAATTTTTATAATAATTTTTTTTTAAAATATAACTTGCGTGACGTCACAATGCGTCGTTGCGCAAAGCAACTTTGCGCGACGTCTGAATGTACACCTGCGTCGCGCATGTGTTAAAATTTTTGGCGGTTGAATTCTAAAAATTACGCGCTTTCTTTAAATTTCCCAAATTTGGACAAAATGGAGGTGCAAGCCGTGCAATTGGAAAACAGTCGGTCTCTCTTCCCTCTCTCTCACTCAGTCTATCTCTCTCTCTCTCTCTCTGTCACAGAATCGCAGAGGCCGAACGAAAACCTAAAAACCAGGTAAGTCATCCTCTCCTTCCACCTCCCCAAGCACTCTCGCACGGCCTCTCACCAGTCACCGCTCACCAAGTCGCCAATCACCATCGTTTTCCCCTTCCAGTCGCGTCCTCCACCACCAAACTCCCATTCGCGTCGTCCTCCATCGGTTTTCTTTCTCTCACCATCGTCCTCCACCACTAGTTGCTAAGTGCTCACTTCGCCGCTCCAATCTTAAGGTAAGACAATTTGTTGAATTTTTTTTTGCATTTTATAAATTAGGGTTTTGGATTTTGAATTTACAGTTAGGGTTTTGGATTTTGAATTTACAGTTAGGGTTTTGCTTGATACATAATGTGATTTTGTAATCAATTATTCAAATTCTGTAATCAAGCTTTAATGCCTTAATTTGAAAATTTTGGTATTGTAATTAGATTCAATTTGGAAAATTAAATTAGAAATTGGGGATTTTAGTGTTAAATCGAATTTTAGGGTTTTAGTGTTAAATCGAATTTTAGGGTGGTGGGCAGACTGTGTCTTATCATTGGATTGCATTGTAAGTGGAGGATAACAAATTTTTGGACTTTGGGATTCCTTATATTTTTCTCCGATATTGTAAATACTGGAGACTGTGAATATGTGATAGTACTAAATTCCTTCAACCAGATGATAACTTTGTGATTCTATTATGTTCTGTTGTGAATTTAAGTTTTCTTGCATGATTGTAGTCTTCTCTATAGCATGCAAACTTCAATTTCGGAGTTGGCAGCCTCACACCAATTCCAAAACAAATCCATACATAGCTCAGATACTGAGATTTTGAAATATTCTGCATTGTAGAATTAGATGGTGTTGCCTACATGGTGATACTTAAAATGAATTTAATTTGTTAGTGTGCACAACTGCTTATAATGTCCTTCTCTTTATCACTTGCTTATCTCAACCTTAGGTAATTAGTAATCAGTGATGAGAAAGCTATTGTTTCTTTTGGATATAGCTCCTCGGCCTGATTATTATATTTGTCCAATTTTAATTTTGGAACAACACATATTGCCTAAATAATTTATTCTGTATTGGAATTATGTGGTTTTCTATTCACCAACTGCTGACCTCCGTTACTTGATTCACTTTCATACTAATTGATGCAGGAAATATGCATGTTTTCTGTAATTAAGACGGTTTTTTCCCATTATAAGAGAACAATGACATTGACTAAGTTACTAACCTGATGAAATAGCCATATTTTGCTCTGGTTTTTCTTGACCTTATAAGGATGTGTTTATGCATCATTTATATATACATATGGAAATCAGTATTCCCTCAGTAATTTGTAAATACATAAATTCCATCTTTTTAATACCTTATTAGTTTATTTTGCATTGATGTGTTTTTGTATTAATTTTTTCTTAGACTAAGTGACATTTGTCTGTAATATTTTGGAATTCTTAAATTTGTAGCTGATTTGATTTGGCTTCGTTTGCTTGTTTCAGATCAATACATGGATCATTTTCCAGCTGGTGCAAGTCAAATTGCTTGGTGGATTATGGAAAACTGGAGGGAATACTTTGATCGCGCGAAGGTTGTGCTTAACCAAGTGAAAACGCTGGTTTTCCTATCAGAATCAGAGTCTAAACAATGGCAAGACTGGTGTGAAGAAGAAAAGATTAAGTTGAGTGAACCCCAGAAGAAAATTTTGCCATTACGTAATCTCTATACCTCTGTTGATGGTACATGTGCTTTGACTTTCGATGTCATCATATGAGGAAAGTGTTGTCAGATAAAGGAGGAACACTAAAGGAGGAACACTCAAACAATCTGTTAAATTTCTTATTGGTTCTGTTGGATCTAAGAGCAATAAGGTCGTTTATGTCAAAGAACTTTTGGGATTCCTATCTCAGCATTCAAACTTGTCAAAGTCAGTGTTGTGGACTCCTGCAACCACACGTGTAGCTGCATTATACTCCGCAGCTGATGTTTATGTCATGAACTCTCAGGTGATCCATCTTCATAGTCTTTTAGTAGTTTATGTGAACACAGAACTGCTCCTAAATTATACTTATTATGGATTTTGATGGCGGAGTCCCATGTCGTAACAGAATCAACCATTCATGTTTGTATTGGTTGTTTGAATAAAAATACTTTGTGAGTCTTTAGTTTTTAATCTGTAACACAACTGAGACAGACACGTAACGATATGGTATCTTTGACAATATTAAGTGAGAACACCGGATAGATTTCAGGTCTTTATAAATCATGTGAAAATGAAACTACTGTCAATAAATGTTATGAAATGGTTGATTTTGATCTCTATCTGGATATCATTTTGTTTTATTACATATGAAGTCTTTGCAACAAAAAGTTATTGAATATGGGAGTTGCTCTGTCCACTGTATGCACAAGTTGTATTCATGAATTCCATTGGTGATGTATGAACTAGGCATACCACCAAATGTTACTGTTCTGTTCAATATGTATGTAGCGGTTCCAATTTATTGCGTTTGTAACCCATTTCTCATTTCAGTTGAATTTATAATCCTGATTTATGCTTGTATGCATTTGATCAATTATTCTATATCATTTAGAATTAACACAGTTTGTCAAATGGTGCACAGGGACTGGGAGAAACTTTTGGGAGAGTGACAATTGAAGCCATGGCATTCGGTCTTCCGGTATGACATCTTGCTCCACCTTCGACCTCAGAGCCATCTCGCCATGCCGATACCCAATAGCCTGATGTATTAAACCTAGTTCACTTGTAGTTTTTTCTTTTTTTGTTTGGACATCTTGTATGTACATTTTCATATATTTTATAATTAAATACGTTTGCTTGGTTAATTAATTATTCTTTAGAATCTAATTACAATATTTATCAAAAATAAAAATAAATTCACTAAAACAAAAAAAATTTATTTTTCACTAAATAAAAAAAAAGGGTTTGCGCGACGCACGCCCTAGGATGTGCGTCACGCAAACTGACTTTGCACGACGTACGACGCGCGTCGCGCAAAGTGACTTTGCACGACGTAGGTGTGCGTCGCGCAAAGTACATTGCACGACGTAGGTGTGCGTCGCGCAAAGTACTTTGCACGACGTAGGACGTGCGTCGCGCAAAGTGACTTTGCACGACGCATGTTATTTCTTCGTCGCGCAAACCCTAGCGTCACTGCCTTGGCGCGACGGTTAACGCGCGACGAATGTTGCGTCGCGCAAACCTTTGCGCAACGATTTTTGACTTTGCGCGACGAATGTACGTACGTCGCGCAAAGTGTTTTTTTTACTAGTGTCAATAATTTAATGTGTGGACATATATTTGATGCAATTCATGACAATATCAAATTCACATAATTCAACAATTATGGATATAATGCATACACAATTTATGTAGAATCTAAAATTCGAAAAACGTAAAGTTGGGTCATGCATTATGGTGAATGTTCATGCTATTATGGCTGCAAAAATATCGAGATAAAAATCGTTGTTTTGGAAGAACCTGATTGCGTGATGATATGGATGAACTGGCTTGATGCAAAAAGCTTTAACGTCAGATTCCTAAGCGCAGTGGTAGGAGCGTACTGATAACATGTTGTGGCCTATGTTTAACTGACAGGGGAAAGGGGCTGGTGACACAGAAAGAAAAGAGAGAGATATGTTTGTAGAATTGTGTAGAGGAATGTGTGTTATTCTTCCATACGCAATGCCGTTATTTATAGTAATAAGGGAGAGAATAAATCATTCATCCTTAAGGAATACAAGTCCATATAGGAAAGAATAACTAGCATCAAATCCAATTTAGGATTTACACAATCACGCTTAAACTAGAAAGTTTATAACATCTCTTTTATATTTTTTTTAGTTTTATAATAAAATATCAGATAATACAAAATAAGAACAAGAACAAACATAAAATAGGATAGCATTAATTAAGCCGTTAACTCAAATTAATAAAAATGTTTATATACATTAAAATTATGGGACTTTACAATTGATGATGCTGAGTGATCTTTGATCTCTCCCATAAGCATCATTGAATTCTCATTGGTTTTGATTGAACTTTCCACAAAATGCAACTTTTGTAATTTTCAAGGTAATGAGTTCGGTGTACACACTCACACACACACACACACATATATATATTATACAATACTATATTGTATTATATATAAGTTATATTATATTATATTATACATATGTATTATTCGGATTGGATATCTGAAACCATAACCGAACAAATAATTCCGGTTTTTTCCCATATCCAAAATATACTCAAATCTTCATCCTCAAATCCATTCCATTCAGACGGTTATCAAGCTTAACGATTTGAATTGTCATCCCTATGTGTAAGATTAAAATGTAATTTTAGTTCCTTAATACTTTAATCACCTCATTTATTTATTACAATTAGATGTTTTAATTATTTCTCTTTTTAGGTATTTTATTGTATTAGTTAGGAGAAAATATACATAAAATCTACTTTTAACTTTTAATTTTGAATTGAGATAATGTTATTAAATTATTGATTCGGAAACCGAATCAAACCAAATCGAATCGGACCGAATTAAATATAATTAATTTTATTTATGTTGGATATTTATTTTCTAACCCAATTTCAAATCAATCATTAATATAATTTTAAGCCCAAATATGTTGAAAACTTCAAGTCGAATAGATATCCTAAACAAAGAACTTTTGTGTACATAATTCAAGCCACGTATTGTAAAAGAAGACCAAAACAAAGAACAATTGTCAGCTTTTCTCCTCAACACCTACAATTTCCCTCTCCTTGAGCGCGCTAAGAATAATGAGTGGTGCGACCAGACGAAGAAGAAGGAGTTGCTAAAGTGGATTGGCAGACCTTTCTTTGTAGTGTATCCATATGTGAGAAACTTTAATTATATGCATGTTTTCTTGGATTTAATCCTGTATTTTTATTAAATCTAGGGATTTATTTCCTCCATTGCAATTGGCTTTGGTTTTACTTTTATTTCTTTACTAGCTTCTTTGCACGCGCTCACGCGCATACAAGAGACCTTTTTATAATCAGGGGTGCTACCGTTAATTAGTTTCTTCTCATATCGAGTCATAAAAATGAAATAGAACATACAACTAGAAATAAAAGAAAATATAACATATTTAAGTCGCATGTAAAATGCATGAAAAAATAAAGGATTTTGCACGATCAAAAGCACGTTTGAAGAACTTATTAAATAATACAACAAAGAATCAAATAATTGAGTAAAAAACATTAAACAATTAATCCATGACCATAAGGTGAAGAGTAGAATTCATAAATATCATCTCGTCATTACAGTACCACAAAATACAGCCCACTTCTATCACATTACCGCTCCACTACAGAGTGAATATGTGATCTTTTATGTATTTCTAAATCACATTATTATAGATATTATGTTGCATTTTAAACATTTGTACATAATGTTATAATCGGTACTAACAATAAAATAAAAATATTAGAGATGATCACCTCAATTATCCTAAAACCTTGAATTATACAAAAGCAATGATATAATTAGATTACCAATTATTAGGCATTAAAAAGGAAGATACATAAAAATGAAGCACTCCAAACACCAACAGAACGGGAAAGAGAACCGAAAATTTCTTGAATCTTCAAGTTCCTCGGTGAAGCAATCCTTATACAGCCTCTCGCAAGCCAAAAGCCTTTTATGCCTACAGAAAATTTTGTCTACATAACATGTAATCCATTAATTATGCAGTCTCTCTCCCCCGCACCTTTCCTGAGGCCAGTCAGAGCTGACGATGTCGTGTTGTTTGTTTTGATATTCCCACCCACCCAATACTTGAGCTATGTCGTTCAACTGGCAACACAGCAAAGCTACGGGGCTCTCTGTAAGGAAGACGAAGTACAACGTTATTACAAAAAAAAAAAAAAAAAAAAAAAAAACTAATGAAAATGACTTGAAATTTTTTAGTTTTAATAAAAAACCATGTTATAAGTTTTGTTTAATGATTAGT
Organism: Malus fusca; assembly: GCA_035220775.1. NCBI lineage: Eukaryota > Viridiplantae > Streptophyta > Magnoliopsida > Rosales > Rosaceae > Malus > Malus fusca. Next base: position 31,629,402 of record CM069069.1, read on the forward strand.
ACAAGGCCCATATTAAAGAAGTCCAACTAAAAATGGTTCAACTATAATAAATTATGATTTGTCGATTTTACCCCTAAGTTTTTTAGGTTGAGTTCTAGATTTTCGTCGTTAATGGAGTTCATCATTGTTTTGCAAACCTTCTTCTATTTCTTTGAAACAAAAATATAGATCCTCATGCTATTTAATTTATATTTTGTATTATTTCGTTGAAATGTGATCGTCGTTATTATTCATAGTGTATTCGAGGTACTGTTTTTCAATTTTTCTTCATCAGTGGAGTTCATCGTTTGTTTCTCCAGAAAATAAATTTGAGATCTGCATGCTATTCAATAATAACGATGGGTCACTGTTTCTGGAATTTAAGTCACTGTTTCTGGATTTAAATGAAATAGACACTGTTTCTTAAATGTAAGCTAGAAAAGAAATAGTGAAATTCATTGTATCTAGATTCAAAGCAAAATAAGCACTATGTTTCTTATATATAATCAACTGATGCATGAAAGAAAAGAAACAGTCAAAGGTTAAAACATAGACTGTTTCTGGAATCTAGGTCACTGTTTCTGGAATCTAAGTCACTGTTTCTGAAATTTAAGTCACTGTTTCTGGAATTTAAGTCACTGTTTCTGGATTTTGGTTTTTTTTTTTTTTTTTTCCAGATACAGTGTTTGTTTGTGCACAGACAAAACAAACACTGTATCTGATTTTTTTTTTTCCAGAAACATTGTTATGTTTTGGGTTCTCCAGAAACGGTTTTATGTTATGGTTCTTTCTATACATTTTATAGAAAGAAAAATGATGAGACTAAGACCCAAATGTGCTAATCTATCATGATTAAGGAGGGAGTCAAATATATAATGGCTTGAATTCTAAATTAAATTGACATGTATAAAATAATGTAAATTTGTTGTTCACTTAAAGTCTGCGTTTTGAGAACCTGTGAGGTCCTCAAAATAAATGCCTTCAAATTAATCTAATGGTAGATTAACTTATAAACTTAAACCATTATGATTCGGATTTTGCACCGTCGTTGGAAAATTTGAATTCTCTTTCAAGCTTCTCTAAAAGGACTTTGCTATATATATCCACAAAATTCTAGGGTTTCGGTATACAATTCAAATCCAAATGAATAGATGGAATACAGATGCCTTTATATGGTTTGTTCTGCGTAAAGGTTCTTGGTGGTCAAATTAAGGTTTCTTTTGTGGCTGGAAAAAAACTCAGAGAGAGAGAGAGATAGATGGAGGGAGGAAGCACGTGCGGGGATGAAGATTCTAGGATTTTGATTTTGCGTCGCGAAAAGTTTATCACCCATGGAAGAAGCTCTACCGTTGGAAGTTGTTCATGCTTGAACTTCTTGGTTTCTACCGCTGTAAGGATTTTGGTTCAGACGCTTGACTTCTTTCTATTTGTTTTGAATGATTTTTTATTAAACTTTGAGCCATTTTGGTTAAATAACATTTTGACATGGTTTTTGGTTAAATATTTCGTGATCCAAGCCTTTTTCATTAAAGCTCCAAAAAAAAAAGCAATAAATAAATTATATTCACCGATTTTACAATAACATTAATTTATAAAAAGAAAAAACTTGAAATCTAAAATTATATTTAAGACCTAACACCAACTAACAGCTGTAAATTGACTACTCTTAGTCGTTTTTTATGACATGCTTCAACTTGAACAAAGGTTCTAGGCAGTTTGCATCTTTTATAAGCATCCCAATTATTCTGCAAAGACCAGTGAAGAAACGCTTTCATTGTCATTTACGATATGTAATAGAAACAAAATAATCAGAAGCATGTCATTCAAATTCTTGATTGTTACTAAGACAATAATTAATGGGGAGGGAATTAGAAGCATGTCATAGCATTTCTCGATTGTCATTTCAACGTGGATGTTAATTGGACTGAATAATATGTAACCCATCGGATGAGAAATTAAACAGGAGAAGAAAAATCAAAAGTTTCTTAACTGATTGAGAGAACTAAGAAAAATTGAGAAATAACTAGCTACATTGGTTAAAGTTTTTCAAGTGTTATATAAAGTTAATTTGAAGTCGTTCGTTTCGGTTTAGGTCGGTTCTAAATTAACCGCTATACAATTTGAAAACAGAAACCCACACCAAATCGGATAAATCGGGCTCGTTTGACATCGAATCGGGCGAGCTGCTACAGCGGGTTAGGGGCCGTCGAGTCGGTGGAGTAAAGTAAGAGTCTCTCACTCTCACCCTAAACCCTAAACCCTGAACGTTTCGGAAATAGCTGTTTATAATCTTTTTTATTATACATTTTTACCTTTCTTCTTTCCTTCCCAGAACCGCCGCCGCCTCTTCTCTCAGTCTCTCACTCTGTTGTAAAGTAAGTCCTCTATCTCTCTCCGTCGAAGCTCTACTACCGCAGCGTCCTTTGCTAGTAGTTTCTAGTGTTGGGATTTTGTTTTTATATTCTGTGTTTTCAATTTGTTTGCAGCTTTTTGTAGGCGGGTTTGTTAATGGATCGAATTAAACAATCATTTTTTGTTTAGATTTCTTGTTGTTTCAATCGAATCATACCATTTTTTATAGAACAAATGCTCGATTAATTCGGGGATTAGGAGGGTGTGTAATTTGTTATAAAAAAATATCTCTATTTTCGTTGGCAAACCTTGTTTGGTCTATTTATACGATTCTTATCGGTAATTTTGATTACTTTTGTTGGGGATGTTTTGTTCATTTGTTGTTAAATTTGTGAGAGGTGAAAGAAGTAAAATGCTTTTAGTTAATTGGGATAAGTCGGGATAGGGTGGAAACCATTTATCGGTTATGGCAGGGTGGGGAGGAAGGGCCAATTACAAGGACGAACGTGATTGTTTTCTGAATTTCTCTCAAATTTACGTTCGTCTTAGATTACGAAGAAGTAACAATTGACTTTGAATATTGCATGCTTGTTTCATATTGAAATAGTTTTTAATATTCAGCTTAGGTTTGTAGGGTTCTGACATGAATTTCCCTTTCATCATGAAAGTTACGATTTTGGTGATGAAGTTATGATTCATTAGTTTCAGCAGAATAGGTTCACTACATTTATTTAGCATTTGTCTGGTGTCTGATGTTATGGTGTTGGCGGGGTAGTTATAAATTTTTGGGTTGAGCAGTTAACTTTTGTTACTTTTATTAATATTATTAATAAAAACTAATGCGAATCTAAGTTAGACATTTTAAATCAATGACGTGCTGTGAAAATCAGTTTCGAATTCAAATTGTATTGGATACTTCATGTTTTCTACTTTTAGTGTATGGCAGTCGACCTTGGTGTTAACTTGATTTTATTCTTTTCTGCAAACAGACCAATTAGTAAACATGGTGCAGTATAACTTTAAGAAGATGACTGTTGTACCAAATGGGAAGGATTTCATTGACATAATCCTATCTCGCACCCAGCGGCAGACCCCAACCGTAGTCCACAAGGGTTATGCAATTTCCCGCCTTCGTCAGTTCTATATGCGCAAGGTGAAATATACCCAACAGAATTTTCATGAGAAGCTCTCCACAATTATTGATGAGTTTCCTAGGCTTGATGATATCCACCCTTTCTATGGCGACCTTCTTCATGTTCTCTACAACAAGGATCACTTCAAGCTTGCACTGGGCCAAATCAATGCTGCAAGGACCCTTATTGGAAAGATTTCTAAAGACTATGTGAAATTGTTGAAGTATGGTAACTCACTTTACCGATGCAAATGTCTCAAGGTCGCTGCTCTTGGCCGCATGTGCACGGTGATAAAGAGGATCGGTCCTAGTTTAGCTTATCTAGAACAAATTAGGCAACACATGGCAAGGCTACCTTCAATTGACCCTAATACCAGGACAGTATTGATTTGTGGCTATCCAAATGTTGGAAAGAGTTCATTCATTAACAAGATTACTAGGGCTGATGTGGATGTCCAGCCCTATGCTTTTACCACCAAATCACTCTTTGTGGGACATACAGATTATAAATACTTGAGGTACCAGGTAATTGATACGCCGGGGATTTTGGACCGACCTTTTGAAGACCGTAATATAATTGAGATGTGCAGCATCACAGCTCTGGCCCACTTGAGAGCTGCGGTGTTGTTCTTCTTGGATATCTCGGGGTCTTGTGGGTACAACATTGCCCAACAGGCATCTCTTTTTCACAGCATTAAGTCTCTATTTATGAACAAACCACTGATTATAGTCTGCAACAAGACTGACTTGCAGCCACTGGAGGGCATATCCGAGGAAGACAAGAAGTTGGTCGCAGAGATGAAAAATGAAGCAATGAAGACAGTGATTGGTCAAGGAGGTGAGGCTACAAACGATGAGGGGGTACTCTTGACCATGAGCACTTTGACCGAGGAAGGGGTGATTTCTGTAAAGAATGCAGCTTGTGAGAGGTTGTTGAAGCAGAGAGTAGAATTGAAGATGAAATCCAAAAAAATAAATGAATGCTTAAATCGTTTTCATGTTGCATTGCCAAAGCCGCGGGACAGCAAGGAAAGGCCCCCGTGTATACCTCAGGCAGTTTTAGAGGCTAAGTCTAAGCAAGCAGTGGAGAAGGAAAAGAGGACTACAGAAAGGGATTTGGAGAATGAGAATGGTGGTGCTGGTGTGTACTCTGCCAGTTTGAAGAAGCACTATATCTTAGCTAATGACGAATGGAAAGAGGATGTCATGCCAGAAATTATTGATGGGTACAATGTATGTGACTTTGTTGATCCTGATATATTTCACAGGCTTAAGGAGTTGGAACGAGAAGAAGGACTCCGGCACGAAGAGCAGGGTGATGATGATTTTGAGATGGATGCATTGAAACTGACTCCAGAAGAGCAAAAGATGTTGGCGGAGATAAGGAAAAAGAGAAGCAAGTTCATTCAACAACATAGAATCAAGAAAAGTACAGCAGAGAGTCGACCAATTGTACCAAGGAAATTCGACAAGGATAGGGAGTTCACAACAAAGAGAATGGGGAGGCAGCTTACAAAGTTGGGGATTGATCCTACTATGGCAATTAATCGAGCCCGAAGCAGATCTGTCTCCAGGGGTCGGAAGAGGGAGCGATCAGTTGACGGGGGTGATACTGATGGTGGTGATGCTATGGACATGGATGTTGATGCACCCAACAAGAAGCAGCTCATGTTATCTAGATCCCGCTCCCGCTCAAGATCAAGGCCTCCAACTGAAGTTGTCCCTGGAGAGGGCTTCAAGGACTCTTCCCAAAAGGCCAAGGCAATAAAGAAGGCCAGGAAATCTAATACGATGCGAAACAAGAATGCTCGTCGTGGAGAGGCTGATAGGGTCATTCCATCTTTAAAACCAAAGCACTTGTTTTCTGGAAAACGATCAATTGGAAAAACTCAAAGGCGCTGAGTGTTTTTGAGGTACTTAAAACAACTTGGATCACTTTCTGTTCAGCTTGTTTTTTATTTAAGCATGCTCTGGAAAAAAGTTACATATTCCTTGTTCCGAGCCATAGCTGTAGGCATGCATATATATTGTGCGTATTAGGATTTATATAGCCGATCCCACTTAGTGGGAAAAAACTTTGTTGTTATTGTTGTACATTTTTTTGGGGAGACGTTGCATTCTCTAACTTTATGTCTATTACATACATGTTCTTGTAGGTATATTCAAGACTGGATTCATGCGCTCAATCTTCTTGATGCATAAGCTAGAAATCAACATGTCTTTTGTTCTTGCAGGGTGGTAGGTTCGTGCTTTTGGAGTATTACGTATGCACTTGCTGCTGAAATGGAACTTAGTTCCTTTGTTTCTGTTCTGGCCCGGCAGGAGCTTGCAGCATGCGAGATGAAGCAACCAGAGTCTTGGTTGTTCTATTACTTTTTAGTTGTGTTTTTGTTTAGGAAATTTTGGATCCGAGACATTCCCGAACTACAATGTTTTGTGTAGAGTTGAGTTTACAATTAATTGGTTACTTTGTTCCTTTTGCTTGTAATTTGACAACGTGTGAACCTGGCCCAAATGAAATTGCAGTTTGTTTGTGGTTATACACATTCAAGTTAAATTTTGGATACTCGCTGAAGAAAAGGAAGTGTACTTTTGGATTTTCTCGAAGGTAATGTAGTGTCCTTAGTCTGTCCGTCCCTTTGCACTCGAGTTCAAGAAGGGGAATACGCTGGTTTAGAATATTGTCATGTCAAAACAAAAAACAAAATCTAACGATAAAGGCCAATGATGGAGTAGAAAAGTTTGTCCAAGTGTTTCAGAGAGAAGTGGTTTTGTTGCCCGCATTTGTGGTTCTTCCATATTCATTCTCTTGCCAAAGCATACAGCCTGAGTTTGGAAGGAGAAAGATCAAAGGGGTGATTCCCGAAATGATTATGTGCAAAAGAATGGTATGAATCTATTTATTTCCTTCATTTCCTTGTCGTTAAAATCTTACAATTAATGTGGAGATGTTTTGATCAATCATCATCATCCCACCCATCGTGATTGGCATATGTATTCGATAAAAGAGCATGAGTTCCAATGCTTACTCCCTTACTGTTGAGGAGACCATTCCGATGATCTCAAACATCTCATTCCCATGAATTTTGCAGGCATTAAGCAACGCTCCCAAACAGCGCCGTCTGCTTCTGTTGGCATTTCTTTAATGAAACCCTCTGCTTCCTCCAAGAACCCCGCTCGCCCATACATATCAATTACTCATGTGTTGCTGCGTTTGAGGGACAATCCCGTAGACATTTTTCATAGCATTCAAAGAACATCAACCCTTGATCGACTACAAAGCCATTCTCGGCCGGAACTGGTTGCACAGCATGGGAACCATCAGCTGCTTCGTCATCCAGCCCCGATCAAAATTTATAAAAGGCAGGACGCCGGAAGCTGAAGGATCGACATCAAGAAAGGGACGGAATTTGTGGTGCATGTAATTACCAAATTGGCCATATTTATTAGAATAGTAATTTTCTAAAGTTTTGGTTGACAAACAGAGTTCTATTAATATGCAGTTTTGATTCTATTAATAGGTACTTTAGATAAGTACTTGGTGAAGTTTCTTTCACCAAATCGACAAAGTCAAATAAAACTAGCTGCCACTTAGTATTACGCTCTAGTAGTATTCTTTTTTACTTGTAAGTGAGAGGTCTTAGGTTCGATTCTCGTCAAATGCGAATTTGAACCACATTATTGCTAAGCCCATTACGAGGTACCCCTTAGTGTAAATAATATCGTTTGTTCAAAAAAAAAAAAAAAAAACAGGCTCAACAACTTAAAGCGCAAAACAACACATTAAGTACAAACAAAAGGTGACACACCCGACCCTGATATCCATCGAATACCAGGGTAGGCATGTGCTGGCCAACACCCGAAGGTGACGAAGCTACATTATGATGCATGAGAAATAATAAATATAAACAATACTTATAAATTTAAATACAATGATTATGCAATTATGGAACGTGTTCAGAGCATACAACTAATCCTAAACCCTAAAAAGGAATAAATAAAATTGAATGAACAAAGAGATGGGTCCTACACCGAGATGACTCGAAGATGCTGCCGGGATTGTACGCCTCGATTCTAAGTCCTGAGGGGGCTCAAAACACAACATGAGTGGACCCAGTTGATATATAGTAATACTAAAATAGTTATTCAACAACGTACTAACCCCAAAAGTTTATGAAAACTCAATAGTATAATATGTCATAGGTTTTCCGAAAACCCTAGCATGCCATAAAACCTTTGTAAAACATATATTATATATAGTGTGCTTAGTAGTGTGTGTGTGTATATATATATTAGGCATTTACATATAAATAATATTACATTCGCCGGAAAGCATGTATAACACTTTTTCATTCATTTGAAGGTTCTACATCACGCACCCTTAGGCAGATCATTTGCCCGTAGACAGTATCATTAGCCCGTAGGCATTACATCTCCCGGCCGAAGCCAATATAAATATCTCCCGCCTGTAGGCACCAACCAACGCCCAGCAATAGCCAACATCAATATCTCCCACTCGTAGGCTCCTACAGCACCCACCCGAAGGCATATAAGTATCAATCGCCCGTGGGCAGAACATACGCCTGTAGGCAGGATATACGCCTGTAGGCAGAACATAAGCCCGTAGGCAGGACCGTTCGAATAACCATTAAGTAAGTACATAAGTATATATCTATCTTAATCATAGTTCAGTAGCTAAAACGTCATATTGTAAAACCTATTCGTAGTATATAGTCATCAATCATGTATATTACGAAGAACATGAAAATCAATAAAGTATGGTATTCCAAAATATTCTCAGTAAAGCATGATATCTCATAAAGTGTAAATCTAATGTACTCATAAACGTTTCATAAAACGTAACCATTAAATCATGCTTTTCATGTATGCATTTCTAATAGTAAAATATACATTTTAAAAGGGGTCAACTCATAGATACTTCGTTGTCAAAGAGCTGTGCAACCTAGCGAAGGCGGAAACTCTATCAACAATTGCACCTAAGCACATAAAGGGTCCCATTAATAAAACTCTATTAAAACGATTGAATTTGGGAAAACGAACGTCAGAAACTGATTCAGGACGTCGAATTACCCTAAGAGGGGTCCCGGACAAATTTCCCAAGAATATTCCCTAACGGAATATTCCATCCGAGTTGTGCTTGGTCTTGGGTTGGGCCGGTTCTGGGCTGGGTTTGAGTTAATGGGCCAGTTCCTCATTTGGGTTTTGGGCCGAGACATTTGGGTTGGGCTAGGCAACTGGGCCTGGGCCTAGGTTTGGGTTTTTTTTTTGGGTTTAAATGGGTTTGGGCTGGGTTCAAAGCTGTTTGGGCTTACAATTGGGCTAGGTTTGACTTGGGTTCTAGGCTGGGCAATTGGGCCGACCTTCATGGCCCAACAAGTTGGGCCGGCCAAGGGTAGTGGGTCGGGTTTGACTTGTTCTCAGGCCGGGTTGGCCGGGTTTCGAAAATAGGAGAAAGTCGGAGCTTCCATGCTCCGTCCAACCTCAAAACTCACCCAACAAAGGTAAAACAAATACCAAAATGAATCCCAAAGAACAAGGAAGAGATTCGTACCAATTTCAAGGCGTGTGGTGGCCGGAGTTGGCCGGAAAGTGGTCTGAAAGTCACGGCATTCTCCCCGGAATCTGGGTTTCAAAGCATTCTTCGTTCTTGTATGATTCTGTGGTTCACAAGGCAAACCTAAGTTACAAACTAAGCTACAAAGATGAAAAGTGAGGATCAAGGGTATCCCGGAGCTTACCCCATGTCGGGAAGATAGAGAACTCGCCAAGATCTCTCCAAGCTTTTGCACCGGTTCTGTGGTGCTACCATCCTTGTCTACACTTGCAGAGGGAGAAGAAAAACAAGAGAGATGAGGGAAGTCCGAGTGGGAGAAAGAGTGTTGGTGTGTGTGGGTGTGCTCGAGGAGTTGGAGATGGGAGAACATAGAAATGGAAGAGAAAGAGAAAGGAAGAGATACCTTATGGGGAGAGAAGAGAAGAGAGAGGCCGAGGGACAAAAATCAAGGGTGGCCCCCAGAACTCACCAACAAATCCTATAAAAGATAAAATAAGAAAATATCTACCTTGAGTGTGAAATTACCATTTTACCCTTTCGATTTTCCAAAACCAGGATGGGTTGTTACAAAAGGGCCCCGCTGATAAACATGACTTCCATATTTAAAGAAAATCTATCGAGCTTTAAAGCAACTCCAATGTAAAGACTTAAATATTATACCTATATTATTATACTTGAATACCAAAAAGGAGAAAAATTTATGTCAGAGGTAATTTGCCACTGGACGATGCTTAGTGTCACCACTATCCACTCAAAACTTGTCATGTGATAAGCTTAAAATATAACTTTTAGGGTAAATTATACAAAACTACCTCAACTATGGTCAAACCATAGTCTCATACTTCATGTTTTGAAAATTACAATGTCATACCTCAACTTATGAATTCATTGCAATGTTAGACCTCCGTTAAATTTTTTGTCAAATTGGCTGTTAAATGATGACATTGCAGGAGCGGGGTCTACTCCTTTATTAAATGAATAAAAAAATTAATTAATTAATTTTTTATCTAACAATTAATAAATTAATTTTTTTATTTAACAATTAATAAATTAAGAATTTTTATTTAACGATTAAAAATTAATTTAAAAAAAAATCATCAGACCCCCACTTTACCCAATGGTGAAGCTACATAAGAGCAAGGAGTGGCGGCCACCCCTCCGATCATCGAAAATTGCCACTGAGAGTGAAGATTCCGCCCCTTCAATCTTTTAAACCCGCTGGTATTTGGGGTTGGTGCACTGCATTGTTGGGTTTTAATGTTTTCAAGGGAAGAAGACGACTAAAAATCAGACGGCATCATACTTTGTTCTATGCTATTAGTGCTATTAGTATAACTCTTTTCCTTTAAATGAAACGGTGTGGTTTAGTGGTGGGCTCCTTTAGTTTCTTCTTTATTTTTTAATTTTACTGATGTGGGCTTCTTTTCCAATCGCACTATGGTTTAGTTGATTAATCATGATTTACCAAAGAAATCAGCCCACCATTTCAATTCTCCTTCCTCTCTCTCATTTTTTTAGACTAAAGAAAAACAAAAGGTGTATGTTTGTTATTATCCTTTTCAATTCTTGATATTTTTTTCAGAATTTAAAAATATTTTCTTTTAATTTTTCGAGATGATGACTTGTTTCTTGATGTACAAAGTTTTGTGAGGAAAATGATATTAATATTCCTAACATGGAGGATTTGCATTTTGTACCTAAAAAATCAAAGCATAAAGCTCCAAGACTCACAAGTTTTCATTACTATCGTGTACCTCTTTTTTTAAGTCCTTGATATGCAACTCAAAGAATTGAAAGATTGCTTCAATGAGGTAAACACCAAGTTGCTTCTTTGTATGTATGTTTGAGCTGGTGAATAATTTTTGCATCTTTTGACCAATAAAAATAGTTCGTTTTGCCCAATTTTATCCTCAAGATTTTAATGCAGAGATATTTTTGCTTTTATTGATAATGAGTCTATTTTGCGACGTTTCATGACATGAAACATTCCCGACTACAATTGTAACTTATTTGTATTGAGTAAATTATGAAGGACATATAAAAGGTTGGCTACATTTTTTGGAACCGTTTATGCTTTTAGATTTCGCCCCTCTACAATTCCTAACTTTGTCACTAACTTCACCCCCTTCGCCCAACCTCAGAATCCTATCTCCCTTCCCTTATTCCCATAGGTAGCGTTTGGTACGCAGACGGGACGGGACGGGACAGGACGGGACGGGACGGGACAGGACGCTTCAATTTGTATTCATCATGTCATAAGACTAATTGATAAAGAATAAGAAAAAAAATTTACCTTCACCCAATCCTGTAGTATTTCATCATTATCCACAACAACACATTTTTTTTCATCATCCCAACCAAATCCAGATGTATTCATCATGTCATATGCAGATGAATACTTTTCTTTCAGACGCTTCAATTTGTTTTGTATATGCTTCGACTCTATATTAATGCCAGGAATCTGTTCCCTCATCTTAGAGGCAACCATTACAAAAGTACCAGCCTTAAAACTGCCGGTCTCACACCTAACACCATCAGCAACCATCTCCTCGAGGATGGTAAGTAGTACATCCTCCTCATGATCATTCCAATTACGTGAGGTGGCCATATAATCTATCAAAGAAACCATATATTACATAAGTAACACAAATAAACATAGATATAATGAATAGAAAACCACATTCATGTGTTGTTGTTTCCATTGAAATCTTTAAATTAGAAACACAATCAAATGACAATGACTAAATTTATATTAGTTGTACTAATCAATTACCAAATCAAAATTATTTATTAGCTGTACAAATTGAAAGCCACCAAATTAACGAATGGCGTTTTGCAGAAAAGCTTCCAACTGTCTCAAATTGAGTACAACTACGTGGAAGAGAACAACAATACCTTGAGGAATGCAGGAAGCCATAAATAAACAAATAAACATATCAAATAAACATATCAAAAAAGCCATAACATTTAGTAACACAAATAAACATATCAAAGAAGCCATAACATCCAGATAACTCCCAATTACTACATTACAATAACAAACATCTCAATAGTCTTGATGTTACGAATTTTCAAGCCAATTACAACAACTACATTGAGTCCACATCTCAATAAAAGACAATTACAACAACTACCATCTCAACCAATTTTCAAGCCCTCCTTCCTCTCCACTCATCATATATTTCTCTTGCAAGATTATCCCTCCATTGAGTCCATATCTGGCTTGACTCAACGGTTTCAATGTAGGCTAATACTTCTGGTAAATCTTCCCCTATAGGTAATTCATCAAATGCAAGCCTTGCATTTTCCTCAGGATCAACCGCCATATACATTCTGATAAAATTATGAAGTAAACTACATGCGGTGATCATTCGTCCCTGAATCTTGATTGGATAGTGGGAAGGACTTCGTAAGATAGCCCAACGTCGTTTGAGGAGGCCAAAACATCTCTCAATAACATTCCTAGCACGTGAATGTTTCATATTAAAGTATTCTTCATGATTCCTAGGTGCACGTGAATTGTTTTCCCACTCTTGCAAATGGTATCTAGTGCCTCTATACGGTGCTAGAAAACCCTCACCATTCGTATATCCGGAATCAACCAAATAGTATGTACCTATATTAGTAGATAATAAATTTTAGTTGTTGGCCAACAAAGGTAAGGAAAAATACTAGGTGCTTGTCTATCTTACCAGTTGGGACCTTGAGGCCATTAGCTCTAGTAACAGCGTCACCAAGAACTCTCGAATCAGTAGCTGATCCCTCCCAACCGGATAACACATATACGAATTTGAGGTCGTGTGTGCATACACCTAACACATTAGTTGCTATATGACCCTTCCTTGTTCTATATCTTGGTCTATCGACATCAGGCACAGTGACCCCTATGTAGGTTCCATCTAGCGCTCCTAAGCAACCCTAGACAAAAGAAAAACTTATATTAATTAGCAACTACAAATAATTAAGTTATTAATGATTTTACTATGATGATTACCTTAAAGCATTTCCATCTCGATTCCGTGCAATCCTCTGGGATAGGGGTTGGTTTTGCAAACAACACATCTTGCAAACTGAGCAACGCACGCAATACTCTGCGGACATACCGACTAATAGTTTCACCAGACCTAATGAATCTAACTTGCATTGACCTATTTTTATTGTGGTGGGCTAATATGTTAACAAAAGTAGCTACTTGCTCCTCTATTGTAACATGACCATCATCTACCAATCCACCACGAGTTTGTAGTAAATCACATAAAACTGCAAATGCATTCCTATCCATTCGCAGCTCCCACAAACAGAAAGTATCACTCAATCGCGTGATACGATTTATTTCCTCTCTCCTAACATGAAGTCTAACAAATGTCCTCTGCTCTAAACTAGCTATTTCCCGTTGTCTCCTTTGTTGTTGTCTATACCTCAACAATTGTGCATTCATAGTAAAGACTTGTGCCATTATAATCCAAACGTTCAAAAGAACAAAGAATTGAGTCTCATATTCATCCATACCTTCACATGCACAAAACCAACACATGAATGAGTGGAGCATCAACATACGCTAAATTCATTTTACATACTTGGACTTGGTAAAATTAAGCAAACACAAACAAGAGCTTCAACACGAAAAAAACCCTACAAACCATCACAGAAGAAAGCACAGCAGGTATATAAAATTGAAAGTGATTTTAAGAAAGAATCAATCATGCAGGAAAGAATCAATCATACAGGCTAAATGTTAGTCTATTGAAGACTCATCAAATTGTGGAGGTAATAATGATAATGTAATTTATAATAAAAGGCAAGGCCCAACAACCTATACAACGCAAAATAGTTCACTTGGAGGGTTTGGTTTAGACTAATGAAGTAAGTCATTGAAATTAAAGGAAGTAATAATATATGATGTTTATGGACGTTGCTTTCTTAGCTTGAAACCATTGAGCCATATGATCATCATGAACTCACATGCTCAGTGAGAAATTTGACAACAAGGTCCCACACTTTTTGCAAGGGTAATGGTCTACTCAACAACACATCAAATTTTCTCTAACTTCAATTTCTATTCACTTTTCCATCCATCTAAAGAATTATGAACAAATAAAACTGATAATAAAATTTTGATCAAAACAAGAAATGGGAACGCCATAGTAAGCTGTATAAATGCAACCTACTACTTATCTGTCTTCTATAGCAGACAGATTAGAACACATAAACCAGCAACTGTTAAAAGATTTAGTACTAAGCAACCCAGTTCATGCAAACTACAGGATAGAATAGGTGTATATGGAGTTACCAAAACTGGATAGGCGGATTTGACTCTTTGAGAAACAGTCCTAAATAAAGGCTTGGACCATTTTTTAACAAAATACTTTGAAGAAAGCAAAATTCGAATGAGAGCAGTCGCATGCAGATAGAGAGGATTCTCTTTACATCAAACCCCAAACCATCTGATTCATGCAGCTGGGATTTCTATTCCATGGAATGGTAAAATGCCGAACCTAGATCAACAACAAAAATCTCTGTTTCCTCACTTAACCTATATGGAGAAAACTTCTTATGGACAGATAAACTTGGTTTGAGTGGCACTAAAAATTCACCATGCATAAAAGTGAATATTAATTTTACAGCCATAAAATGAATTAAAAGTAGTGCTGGCCGCAGAGAACGTTAACTTGGAAAAGGGAATTGATAACTGAGCTTTAGTTGGAACACAGGAATCATGGGTGTATATAACGAGGGAAACATAACTGGGGCAATTCATATCTGTACGACCCTGCATGACCCCCATCCTAAACATGTATAGCATTCCAAACCCAAACTGTGCCAGTATCTATAACAAATAAAAAGTACCCATCTATGGAAAGGAAGAAAATAGAAGGGAGATGGAGTGAAACCTTGAGCAATTTGAGCACGCCGCTTTTCTTTGGTTGACTCTTGATAAGCCTGTTATAGATAACAAACTAAGTTTTTGAGAACAAATAACATCTTACAAAGAGAACAAATAAGATACTGATTGCATAACAAAAAAGTTGACATGAGATTTATATTCACATATCTAGCTCAGTTCCTTCTGCATGGGGTTAAGGTTTTACGATTCATCAAATATGCACTTCTCAAAACCTAAAAAGCATTTCTGAATAATGAATAAATATAGCAACAGTACTATGGAACTACAACAAAAGCAAAACATAAAATTTCCAAATGAATGTTCATGTTTCCCTGAGACCTCATTTGTGATGAGTCAGAGATGGTTCTTGTAGAATGTTACAACCCCTTAGTTTTATGGTTAGAATTCAAAACTAAATATTAGGCTTTCTAACCAAGTTAGTGGTATTTCCATACAATTTATGAATTGATTCTGAAGCCTTCTTCTTTTATAGCTTCCTCATATACATAGACAACTTTTATGTCTTCCTTTTTAACAATTTTGAAAAGAAAGACAAAAAGAGTACAGTCAACCAGCTTTGTGGAGTTTGTGTTAACAAAAGAGGTTCTTGGTTCAAAGGAAACATTTCCAGAAAGAGTTGAACTAACAAACAAGTACTACCACTGCTACATAAGAATGGTTACCAGAAAAATATGAGAAACAACAAAAAGTGCAATAAATACAAATATACGGCACCTGCAAGTTTCCTGTGCAAAATGTATGGTTGAGGTTCTTCTTTTACAGGATCAGCTTTCAACAGACCCTTCACATTAACCCCTTGACGCTTTAAGAGTGCTGCAGAAAGAATGAGAAACAACATAAGTGAGATTTTGCTTGGTTATGATCACAAGAACAATATATGTTGCAAGCAAGAACAAGAAAAAGAAAAAGAAAAATCAGAATCAAAACAGTTCAAACAGGGAAGAAAAAAATAGATACTTTGAACACAGTTGGACGACTAAATTAAACAGATTCGAAGAAAAAAACAGAGAGATAAAATTGAACGACTAAATTAAACAGATTGAAATAAAAAAAAACAGAGAGATAAAGAATAATAAGAAGAAGAAGACGACTGGGTAGTGGAAATGTCAACCACATAAAGCCCTTACAGAGAACAAATAAAAAACATTTGAAAAATTGGTTTTCACTATAATGCCATCAAATTACAAAGAAATTAGAAATTTTTTTACAAAGAAAGAGAGACCGAGAGCTACACAAAAACAGATCGAACCTGGAACCGAGATGCAGAGCTGAAGATGCTACGGAAGAGGATGAGGAGGAAGGTTCGCAGAGCTGCTACACGGAAGAGTTGCAAAGGGGTGATGCAGAGTTGCTACACGGAAGAGGACGAGGAGGAAGGTTGCGAAGGGGAGATGCAGAGGTGAAGAGGCTACACGGAAGAATACACGGAAGAAGATGAGAAAGAAGGTTACGAAGGGGAGATGCAGAGGTGAAGAGGTTCACAGCGGCTGAGAAGAAGAGAAGATAGTTTTTAGGGTTTGTTGTATGATTTTGATGATGTAAATTTTGTAAAAGACAAGGGGCATTTTTGTCTTAAAATGTTGTAAATTTCTGTCCCACGGACGTGGAACAAGTTGTTCCACGGGGGGGAGCTGGAACAAAAACTCAACAAAAACTTGTCCCGTGGAACGAGGCGTTCCACTCATTTTGGGCTTACCAAACGTGGGACGGAACGCCTCGTCCCACTGCGTTCCGTCCCGTCCCGCGCACCAAACGCGCCCATAATCTCATCTCCTCATCCTGCCACCACCAACTTTCCTCGTCTTCTCCTTCCTCCAACTCATCTTCACTCAGTTCTCTGTTTTTTTTTCTTTAACTCATCTTACTCTCTTCCCTCAACTCATGTGCACTCTCCTTCCTCCCCTTGCGGTGAAACTTTGATTTTTCCAAGGAGAAGCTCGACATCTGCAGAAACAGTTTCGATGGGGAAAAGGGCTGTTGTGCCCACTCACTCTCATTCTCTTTCTTCTCTTTCTTCCATTTCTCCCAAGCAAAAAAGTAGCAATCAAACTCATCATATCCATCCTCGTCGCACCTGCATCTAGGTTGCAACCAATCACGAACTTGCAACTGGTAATGGGTGGAAGCGTCGGGAACATGAATCCCAGCGAATCAATTGCGAGATGGACAAAATCCCAACGAATTGACGCTAGGACCAGATTCGGATCCACAAGAGAGATTAGGTTTTATTGTGCACTTTCTCAGATGTTATTTTTCTGATTTTGTTTTTTTGACAAAATCCTTGGACTCATCTTCACTTCCCTCAACTCATCTTCATCAATAGAGGGAGAAGAAAATTTTCAAAAAAAAAAAAAAAAAAATCCTTGAAATAATTAGTACAAGGAGAAGAATAAACCAACCCCCAAAAAAAAAAAACACAAAATCAGAAATAATCAAGCGAGTTGTTGTCAGCTGGGACAATCCGATGATCGGAGAAGAAGCGTTCTTCGCCTAATTTATGAAGGTGAGGGTGGTGTGGAAGCAGAGAGGGCTGGAATCACTGTGGGACAGCGAAGGAGATTGCACGATCGTGATGGGGATGAGTTGCTAAGCAAGGACACTATTCAATAAATTTTTAATTGTTAAATAAAAAATTCTTAATTTATTAATATTTAATTAATTTTTTACTCAAGTTGGCAAAAGAGTGAGCCTGCTCAACATCAACATTTAAATGCCAATTTAATAAAACAATTTTAGCAGAGATCTAACATTGCAATGAATTCATAAATTAATGTATGACATTGTAATTTAAAAAACATGAGGTATGAGATTGTGGTTTGACCCATAATTGAAGTAGTTTTGTATAATTTACCCTAACTTTTACCATAATTTTACATTTAAAGTTTTTATAATAAATACTACTCCTAATTAATATTCTACCTTTAAATTTACCATAACTTTTACCATAATTTTACATTTAAATTTACCCTACCTTCACCTTTTCTTCTCAGCTTGTCCCACTCTTTCCTGCTTTTCTTCAGAAATATATGCAGTAGTAGGGGGAAAAAAAAGAATTGACTTCAAAACCAAAGAATTCACTTCATGGAATCATTTTTGTCTATGTATTATGTCATCTTCTTATTGGATATTAGAAATTAGTGGGTTAATCAAGTCAAGTTCATATGATGAAATCACCCTACTAAAATGGGGAAAAAAGGGACAAAATCGGTTTACTTCTAGTTTCCATGATATGAAAAGTTAGAGAAGGTGGGTTCTTATTTTTTTCCAGATAAATCTAATGGTGTATAGTATTTAGGAGAAAATTTTATTATGAAATCTTGAAATACAAAACATGACAATATTGTACTTAATGCTTATCAAGTGAAATATTTTGAGTAGATGGTAGTGTCAATCACCATTGTTCAATGACAAGCAAAGCCTATAAATATTTGTTTTTTGGGCTTTATTCTTCCACTATTTGGATTGGGCTGTTGAAGGGTTTTTTTGTCCTTATGGTTTGAAAAATGTTCATTGAGTGCTTTTGATTAAGATCTTGTTTTGAGAAGGGATTTTTCTTAATTCGAATTTCAACTTCTTCAAATGCAGTTATTCTAATTCCGAACCGACCAACTCCCACCACCTAGCCTTGAACTCCATGGGGGTAACATTAAAAACTTGTTTCTTTTGCTATCATCTATCTCAAACACATAAATTTCTTTGCTCACTTCTGCTTGAAGCTTCTTTAAATGCACCAAGTCGCCAGCAAAAGGAATTTTGAGCCGAAGACACCACAACCCATCTCGAATTGAAGATGCTTGACCTCCACGGAAATGAAATTTTGCAACTCTACAATGTTATTTGGATTTGGATAACAAATCGCTCTATCTGAGGGCACAAATAACGTATCCACAAAAGAGTACGTTAACTGACGATCACATGTCATACACTTGGCACACAAGGTTAATGGAGGAAATATGATATGAAACACTAACCCCTCATGTTCAATTTCTTAAAAAAAAAAATTTAAAAAATTAGTTCCACCCATAAATACTATATGTAGCCTGAAGAAAGATGAGCACTTAAATTTTACGAGCCCATAATATTTCAACTCTAACGTTGTTATGTCTATGAGAAGCATCCAAAATATTTTGTCACAACCTTGAAACTGTTGATTATGCCAGTATTGCCACATCATTGATGACAGTTAAGGAAGTTAAGGAGTGCCACATCATCTGTCAAGAATTAGTTAGTTAGAAGTTTGTTACATGCTAGCTTGCACGCTAAGCTATTCTCAGCTATATATAGCTTGTATTTAGACCTGGCATTTTTCACCCGACCCGTTAACCCGACCCGACTCGACCCATTAAAATTAGTATTCGGGTGGGTGGTTAACGGGTCGGGTGGTTAACGGGTCAACCCGTTAATCACCCGTTAAATAACGGGTCGGTTTGGGTGAACCCGTTAACCACCCGTTAAGACCCGTTAGTAAGGACTTTTGTGTAATTTCAACAGTCCTAATAGAACTTGAAGTAAGTTTCTGGTGTTTCGTTAAGCCCTCTTTGTGCGCTCGGTCAAAATGCCTGGAAATGGTCACTTTTTCGTGGAGTGGAAAGAGCACTTTGTTTCGCAGGAGAGGGGCACCGTGTGGTTCACTATTTCTTGAAGGATTCTTCTAGAGACTCCATTCTTGCAGTTGTGGGTACTGAGAGGAGTGTTAGGCACATGTTCTATGTTGTTTCTGAGGAGTTTTTGCAAGTGCACGGAATCGAGAGCTCCAATAGTGCCAACTTTAAATGGAGGTCAAGAAGGGAAGTTGTGGATTGGCTTACATTTATGCTGTCAAAGCAGCTTATTCGTGGGAAAAAAAAAGAAAAAAAAAGGTTAACGGGTGAAATGGGTTGAAACGGGTGACCCGTTAGCTTAACGGGTTGGGTTCGGGTGACCCGTTAAGCTTAACAGGTTGGGTTCGGATGACCCGTTAGCTTAACGGGGCAGGTTGAACCCGACCCAAATCCAATAAACCCGACCCGTTTACAGGTCTACTTGTATTGATTCAGTATTGTAATGTCTTGATTTTCTAGTAATATCAGAAGCTTTAATTCTTCCAATTCTCTCATTCCTTTCTTCTTCATACTCTTCATATTTTTCTGCAATTCCTTCATTGTTGCATACTGTGATGCATGCTATCACATTATCTTAGCCTACGATTTCATTCTTTGGGGAAAATTTTTCCGCTGTGCTGTTATTTTTGTCAAAAAAGTTGTAGTCTTGGAGTTTTTCTGGGTTCTTGCGATCGAAGTTGAAGGATTCTCAGAGTTGGTTGAAGTGGTAGTTCAAAGTTCCTATGATTAAAGCTGTTATGGGTTCTTGAGGTCATGCTCGACATAAATCAGGTGTTTTCTTATGCACTCCAATGTTTGATTGTTTGCTTGAGTTACATATTTTGTGAAAAAGGCCCGATACCCATTCTTAGATGAAGTGATTGATGAAGTATGAAGGCCGACAACGATTACTTCTTTTGAGTAAAAGTATCTTGATTGAGTTCCACACGAAACGGCCGAAGCCAGTAGTGTGTTGATTAACTTTGATAATCTGTGAAGTTGAATTGATTTTGAAGTTTGTTTTTCAAGTGTGAAGCTTTTCTTGTGTAATTGTTCAAGAATTCAAGATTTACTATGAAGATTGTATTCAAGATTTGCTGCAAAGAAGATATAGCATTTAGTAGTGTTAAAGTTGAAAGTCTTTTGGGGATGATTACTGTAAAACTTCAAGAAGATAACTTTGTAAAATGGAACTATCAGTTCCAATCAGTTCTTAAGGGATATGATTTCTTTAACTTCGTTAATGAAGATTCTCAGTGTCCTTCAAAGTTTGTGATAAATGCTGACACTGGAGTGACAAAAGAAGTAACTACTGCATACAAAGAATGGGTGAAAACGGATGTTTCTTTACTTAGTTTACTCATAGCTACACTTTCAAATGATGTTATGGACTATGTCATTGGTTGTAAAACATCTCATGAAGTTTGGAAATGTCTGCAAGAAAGATATGCATCTGTGTCAGTTGTTAGAGTCAATCAACTCAAAACTGAATTATCTACTACACAAAAAGGAACATATTTTGTAGATAAATATTTGTTAAGGTTGAAGGGAATTAAGGATCAACTGATTATAGAAAGGGAGAATATTACAGAAAATGATCTTCTTATTGCTGTTTTATCTAGCTTACGTCCAGAGTTTGGGATGATTAAAGCTATAGTTCTTGCTAGAGAAACACCTATATCCATGAAGGATTTCAGGGCTCCGCTTATACGCGTTGAGGATAATATTGAAGCAAAGGTCACTAGTTTGTCTAACTTTATGACAGCCATGTATGTTCAAGGTAGTTCATCAAGTCCACAGAGATCTCAAGGAGGATATGAGCAAGGAGAGAGTTTCAATTAACAGAGGGAAGCTCAAGGCAGAAATGGCTTTGATGGAAGGAACAACAACTGAAGATATTTCAACAACAACTGAAGGTTTTTTTTTTTTTTGGAGGAAATAACAACTCGAGATCATTCTAGAACTTTGGGAACATATCTAATTCCTTCTCTAATAATGGAAAAAGTTATGATGGTTTCTTGGTCTGTCAAATTTGTGGAAAAAGAGGCCACATAGCTTTCGAACGCTTCCACAGAAACAACTTTTCATATCAAGGAACTGCACCTTTCACATCTCTTGCTGGTATGGCTACTCAAGGATCAAATAATGCAAATGGAGATTCAAATGTGCATGGTTTTTCAAATGCAGATACTTGGGTGGTTGACACAAGTGCCAATCATCATATGACATCAAATCTTAATGTTTTGAGTCAAATTACTCCATATAATGGTGATGCCAAAATCACTGTTGGTAATGGAGAAGGAATGCATGTTAAAAATATTGGTTCATTTCGTATTAAAACTCTACGAAGTTCATTAATTCTTCATCATGTTTTACATGCGCCAAGAATCACTATGAATCTGCTATCTATTAAGAAATTATGTAGAGACAATGGTTGTTGGTTTGTTTGTGGTGATTTGATATTTTTTATATAGGATAAGGCAACTCGAATGATCTTGTACCAAAAAAAATGTGATGATGGGAAGCTGTTCAAGATACCAATTACTGTGTTCTTAAGGTCTGGTGCTACACAGTTGGGAAAATGTGTTGCAATTGTTAGGAAGAAGATTAAAGTTGCAGTTTGGCATAAAAGGTTGGGTCATCCATTGATAGGAGCATATTTATGCGACTTAGCTAGCTTGTTCTTGTGCCTTTATGTTGTTATTTCTTAGTTAATTTAGTATTTCAAGCCATTTTCGTGTGTTTGTAGGTTTAAAGGGCTAAAGTGGCAAGAAAGTGCATTTTGGTGCCTTTTGGAGCAGTTTTGGGCTTGGAATGAATATCACATGCATGGAGCAAGAGGGATGGACGAAATTGAAGACCAAAAGAGGCTAGGATTATGCTGAAGTTATGAAGAAATCAATTCAAGAAAAGAAAGTCAAAGATCAAAGCAAGAAAGAAGGAATGTTAGCCAAGTTACCTTATTTGGTCCTAAACTTTCCTATTCCTTTATCACTTAAAATCCAGCAGCAAGAAGGGTCCCCAAATATTTTATGACACTTAATATAGGTTCTAGAAGACCTAATCCCTGCACAATAGGGGTTGCCGCACTCTTTTCCCATTCCCCCTTCTTTTCCCTTGCACGGCAAGGGATTTTCCTTTCCTTTTTGTCCTTGTCGCATTCCCCTTTTATTTTTCCCTTAGGATTCTGATTTTACTTCCTTTTTCCTAGTGGATTTGAATTAATTTCTGTTAACCAAAATAAGTTAGGGTTTTGATTTCTTAAAACCTTAAATAGAACCCTTTTGCCGCACACAAGGGATTCATTCATCATTATTCACTTCCATACACTCTCACCATCCATCCTAAACCCTCAGAAACACATCAAACCACTTCTTGCCGCAGCCTTCCATTCATCCACTCACCACCATACATACTTTCAGCCAATCTCCCATACAAACCACCACTCAAACCTTCACCCATACCTTGTGCATCAACAAAGAGAAGAAGGAGGACCCTTGGAGTGCTTGTTATTCAAGTTTGGATTGCTGGATCATTCTTAGGTGTTTTCAATCTTTGTTTTCAATGTCTAAATTTATGTATCTTTGTTTTGTGAACATGAGGAGCTAAACCCCTTTTAGCGAGGGGGAATTTCGAAACCATGATCATATTTGCAATATGAATTGATTACTTCCAGTTGTGATTCTATGAATCGTGAATGCAATTTACATAATTGTTTGATTGATAACTTATTCTTGTTTGTGGATCAAGGATGCATACTTAGTTTGCATGCATGAATTTGATGCTAGAGTACAAGGGAGTTTCGCCTAATCGTTATGAACTTGTATTCATAAGTAGTGGAGGTTGCTAGTCATAATCGTGTTAAGTGAATTCCTAGCAGGAGTATCATGCTCTTCATAGTTACGAATGTTTTGTCAATGTTTATGATTTTCATAAAGCTTAATGATCTTTGATTGTATCTCTGTTATGCTGTTCATGTAGGGAACTTTTGAAGAATGCTTTGGGTTATCGAATGATGTCATCCAATCCAATAACTAAAGGAAAATCTGAGGATTAATTTAAGCATACCTAATTAATCTGGGGTGTTAAGATTCATGGTTTATTGAAAAGCAATTGGAAATCGTTTTTTATGCAAGTGTGTCATGTGTGGAGAAGAACCCTCTAGCTAACCCATCATCCATTCAAATCACCAAATTCGTCCAAAATCTGTCTTAAGTTTTAGTTTACTTGTTTTACTTTAAATTCGTCAAAAACCCAATCCCCTTTACTTTAGAGTGTCTAATTAGTTAGAATTTGTCTTAGTTTATGTTTCTAAGCTCTTTTAAGTCATTCTAGTCAGTTTTGAGTCTTTTTAGTTTGTTTTGAGTTCTTTGAGTCTAGTTAAGTGTTTTTAAGTTTATTTTTGTGTTTTTAAGTCATTTTAGAGTAGATTAGCAATCTCTCATAATCCCCGGTTTTTAAGTCAGTTAAGTTTATTTTGGCATCAAATTTTGGCGTCGTTGCCGGGGATTAGCAACTTTGCTAATCCCTTGTTATTTCTTTTTGTGTTATTTTCGTGTGTTTTTGTTTTAGTTTTTGACCTTGTTTTGTTTTCTTGTTTTTAGGTACTAGTTTATGACTTGAAGTTCTCAACCGGTTCGTGAGCATATCTTAGACTTTGACGATGATTTCGAGCGGACTTTGAGAAGGAAGAGGAATCAGCAAGAATCCAATCCACCTAGCCCTGACCCCGTGCTTGAAGAAGAAGAAGTAGAAGAGCAAGATGAGGCCACGGCAAGGGTTTTTGAGGAAACACAAGTCATGGCAGCGGACAATCGAACAATCAAGGAACTCTCCGCTTCGGGATTGGATAATGTCGTGCCCTTATGCATTCAATATCTAAGGGCGGCCCAAGACAAGACCGACGAGTTAAAATTAAAGTCTAGCCTATTGTACCATATTCCTAAGTTCTATGGGTTGTCCATGGAATATCCTAATAAAGATTTGAAGGAGTTTGAGGTTGTTTGTTCAAGCATGACCCCTGTGAATGTTGATGGGAGCATTCTGAAAATGAAGGCTTTTCCCTTTTCTCTCATGGAAAAGGCCAAGGATTTGTTATATGAATTAGCTCCCGGAACTGTCATATCTTGGGAGAGCATGAAACGAGCGTTCTTGGAGAAGTTTTTCCCAACTTCTCGAGTCATTCTTCTACGCAAAAAGATTAGTGGTATTCAGCAAAATCAAGGAGAATCCTTCCCTGCGTACTATGAACTTTTTAAAGGTCTTGTTGCTTCATGTCCTCAACACCAAATGAAGGAAGAATTGCTCATTCAATACTTTTACGAAGGACTTCTTCCCATTGAACGCCAAATGTTAGATGCCTCAGCGGGAGGTGCATTGGTTGATAAGACACCCGTGGCAGCCAAGACTTTAATTGCTAACCAAGCGTTAAATGCTCAACAATATGAAGGAGTTGGGCATAGAGACCTCCCACGGCAGCAAGTGAATGAGGTAAGTTCCGTTTTTGATTTGCAATCTCAAATAACTAACCTTACTTCTATGTTTTCACAGTTTATGGAAGGATGCAAAACGCAAGGAATTTCCTCAAGTGTGTGTGGCGTATGCTCCATTCAAGGACATCTCAATCACCAATGCCCTCAATTGATTGAGAATGGAAGATGGGAAACCCTTAATGCCGTGGGTTTTCAAGGTCACAATCAGCAACATAATGACCCCTACTCCAACATTTACCATCCGGGGTGGAGAGATCATCCAAATTTCAAGTGGAGAGAACCACAACAACCTGCCCAACAAGGAGGATTTTGGCCACAACCCCTGGGATGTATCAAAGGCCATACACACCCACTCAACCTCAACCACAACCTGCCCAAACAAATTCAGGTACATCCATGGATAATGATCAAATTGTTCAATTACTAACCTCTTTGGTGCAGGGGCAGCAAAATCAAAACAAAACAATGCTCAATCAAGCTAAGGAGGTGGATGAGTTGAAGAAACAAATGGGCCAAATGGCGGAGTTCATGGGGCAATTCAAAGAGCAAGGCAAACTGCCTAACACAACCGTTGTGAATCCAAGAGGAGGATTTGAATCCATCAAGGCCATTACTTTGAGAAGTGGAAAAGAAGTTGGAACGGACCCCCAACCATCAAAATCTGCCCAAATGAAGGACGAGAAGTTGCAATTCGAGGAGGAGAACAATGACAAGGCCACGACAAGGAATGCACAACCCTTACCGCAACCTCCTACACTTCCTAATCCATCCAATCTGTCCACCACAGGTAAGAAAGGTTCAAATTCTATTAATTCTAACCCTATTCCACCCAATGTACCTTTCCTTCGCAGATTTATGCAAACACAAAAGGAAGAAAGTGACAAGGACATTTTTGAGACATTTAGGAAGGTAGAAGTCAATATCCTGCTCTTGGATGCAATCAAACAAATCCTGAAGTACGCTAAGTTTTTGAAGAAGCTTTGTACAATAAGGAAACGGATTCGGGAGAAATAGGTGGTGAAGGAAGATTTGTAAAAAACATGTTCATTTGAATAACATCTATAGCATGCAATTAACAATTAAAAGGCGGAATCATGCTTGCATGCATTAAAAAACAAAACATTAACCATGAAATTCAAAGCTTAGTAGATTGGTGAACCAAGACTCAACTCAAATCTAAGTGAGTTGAGAAATATACCTTTGTAGATTCCTCTTTGCATAAGCAAAGGCTAATCACCCAAGGAGAGGGCCTTCATTCCTTGCATCTTAAATCTATGGATTTGGATGGATGAAAAGGTTTCTCCAAGTTCCCAAAATTGAGAACCTCTAAGTATCTTCACCAAGGTTAGATTGGAGAAGAAATGAGTGACCTTGGAGTAGTTAGTATGGCTAGATACACCCTCCAAGGGGCTGGCCTCTTTGGAGAGAAAATGAGAGACAAGTTCTCACCAATTTTCTCTAAAAGAAACCCTTAATGAATTTTAGGCTATAAAGTCATATTTATACCTTTATTCATTGGAGTGGCAAACTTGTAAATAAGTCCAAAACCCACTCCATCTCTAAATGGCCGGCCTTAAGGGTTTCATTGGGCTTTTAAGGCCTTTGTGAATTATTAGTCATTAAGTTGTCATACAACTTAAGTTAATGGGCTTGACGTTCGAAGCCCATTGGGCCTTGAGGCCCATAACTAAACCCGTGGTCTTTAACGAACTTATTCGTTTGATTAATTAACATATTAATTAATCCTTGCCATAAATAATTAAACCATTTAATTATTCTTACTCATCTCCATTGTTTCTTCAATCTCCACCTTACACGGTGTACGATCCATTAGGTTCCTTTTAACGAGGCAGTGGGCGATTAAAACCATTTTACATCGATTGTGAATTGAAACTTACTTTCAATTCTCCCTTTAGTGATTACACACGTTTAGGGCTTCCACAAACCATGAGTGACACCTAGCAGCATATCATGGTTACCTAAGCTAATCAGAAGAGGTGGAGAACCTATTCAGTTTAGGATTACAAATGCAATACGGTCTTTCTCTAATCTAATACTCTTGACCACATTGTTTGGTTTGATAGTTTATTTATTCATGTCTACTATCCAATGTGATTCGTTTGCTTATATGATTACCTTGAATGTGATTTGGAACACATTCCTAAATCTCATTCATACTCTGGCCAGAGGTTCTAAATCATATCATAGAGTATTCTCCTTCAAACCATTTGAAGGTTAGAGATCCCTTGTTGCACATTCACTTGTCTCCATGACTAAGTGGCTTAACCCCAATGATGCCGTGGACACCCCGATGGGGTGACTTTGACATAATCAAAGATCAAGGACTTAACCACAAGACAACTGTGATGTCTCAGGTCAAAGGACTAATTTGCATTATCCCAACCATGAGTTCTCATATGACATGAATATGAGAACTCTTCGTTGATCGTGTTCAGTGAACTCATTCTCTATTGAGCACCTACGTACTTGTCTTGATGTCACACACACCAATGACTCGAGACTAGTCACTCTCCCTGAGAGAAGACACAGCATGTACTGATCTTAACGGACTGTCAATGCCCAATTGGCAATCCTATGATCAGGAACATTTAGGATGTGTCTACGAAAGAATGGTCTCATGAATCTAACTTCTTTAGATTGCATTCTCCCAATCACATATTCCTTGGACTTTATCGTTTAAGCATATAACATTTATATGAGACGGCTCAAACAATAATCTTTGCCCTTTATATGTAAACTAGATTAGTTTAACATGTGAAATGTCCGTAAAGTATCATCATATGATTGGCTTTAGGGCACATTTCCAACAGGTGGTACATGTGAATGAGAATGTCTCTGCAATGTTGCAAAGAAAGCTGCCACCTAAATGCAAAGATCCAGGTAGTTTCACTATCTCTTGTGTCATTGGTAATACAAGGTTTGAACATGCTATGCTAGATTTAGGTGCATCAATTAATGTCATGTCATATTCTATTTATGCATCTATGAATTTAGGAGAGCTTAAAAATGATGGTGTTATTATTCAATTAGCCAATCAATCTAATGCATACCCGAAATGAGTTTTGGAGGATGTTTTGGTGCAGGTAGACCACTTGATTTTTCTGCAGATTTCTATGTGCTTGACATGGAGGATTCAGCCCACTCTCCACCATCGTCAATCTTACTTGGATGACATTTCATGAAAACAGCTCAAACCAAGATTGATGTGGGTAAGGGAGGGTTAACAATGGAGTTTGGTGGCGATATGATTAACTTTAAAATTCCTGAATCTATTGAGAATCATACTGATGTTCGTTCTTGTTTTGCCATTGATGTAATTAAAGATGCAGGGCAGGAAAATTCAACACCAATTAAGAAGGATGAATTTCGAACCACCAAAGAAGGGGGAATTGGAGCGGAGCACAAAGAACACGCCACTAACCTCAAAATGCACAATCTGGCCGAGAGCACCATTGGAGAATCTGTTGACAGTGCTGCCACTTCATTGCAACACCATGAGTCATCTAGTCCAATTCAAATTCCTATTTCAACTAATAAGTTGTTACCTTCTTTGGTGCAGGTCCCCAATCGAATCCACAATGGTGAGAGCATTTACATTGACTTTAGAAAGCTAAATGCCACAATTAGGAAGGATCACTATCCCCTTCCATTCATAGAGCCAAATCAGGGAAATTTCGAGGAGCATGTGATGGAGGAAACACCCCCCATGCCGTGGGGTCTAATCAAGTTTAAGAGAAGGTCTTCGTCTGACTGCAAGACGTTAAAGCAAGTGCTTCTTGGGAGGCAACCCATGCATTCAACAAAGGAACGATGGAATTCTCACTCCAAACTCAGATTTGCGTTCCTAAACCCTTCTCTTCACTGTTTTATTTTGCTATGTTTGTTCGTTGTTTGTTTGTTTGCTTTTGTGTAAGTTTTTGTTTTGAAACATTGAGGACAATGTTTGATTTAAGTGTGGGGGGGGGGGGGGGTAAACAAAGTGTTTTAATTGAAAATTCGTGGGTTTTTATCACCTATCCCTTCTAGAGTTGTTTCTCACTGTTTTAAGTGTTTTTAGTGCATTTTGAGCTGTTTTAGTGTGTTTTGAAAATAAAATTAGAAAATTAGAAAAAAATTAGAAAAAGTTTTGGAAAACAAACCAAAAAGAGTCGCTTTTGTGTGTTTGTGTCTTAGGGTACATGCTTGAAGGAAGGAACTCAAACTAACGCTACAACCTTGTGAGACTTGAGCCTATTCCTTGTTTGGAGAGTTATTAATCCGTGCATTCTTGTTTTCTAAGTCGTTGCATGATCTCATTATTCTTTGCTTGGTTGCTACTTAGAATGCGTTTTCATCATTATAGTTCCAAATACTAGAACTCATGCCTATTTCATTCAAAGCTTAAAATTGAGTGCATAACATATAACAAGATGAAGTAGTTTAGTAGTTACCACCAGAGCCAAAAAGCCTTCATCCCATGCATTTGTTTTGTAGGATTAACCCCTTTGAGCCTTATTTAGCCTATTTTCTTTGTTAACCACATTATCCTACCAAGCCTAGAATAAGACTATCCATACCCTTGTTCTTAAAGTATAGCGAAGCATAACTTATAAGGAATTCCTTTTGGGCGACATTATTGCAGAAACAAGTGTGGGGGAAGGGTTTTTAAAAAAAAAAAAGAGTGTGTTTTGTGTGCCAAAGAAATAGGGCATGGGTTTAAAAGAAAAAAAAGGAACAAAAACGTGGAAAAAGAAAAAGAAAAGAAAAAGTGTATAGAAAAGAAAGAAAAAGTGTTGGTTGTTGAAGAAAGGGTCCAAAAGTGTGAATCTAGCCCTAAGTGTTTTGTGAACCTTCCATTTGTTTTTAAAGTGGATTTTGCACTCAAAAGTGAATTCTAAGTGTCAAAATCATTACTTTGCTTACTATTGCTTTAAGAACGTTTTTTTACCCTTACCTTTCCTTGTTAGCCAATTCCCTTAGCCCCGTTACAACCCTTAGACTTCAATCTTGGGTGTTATGTGTTTCAATTTGTGGAGTTTGGAATTGGTATGAGCATATGGAATCCCTGGTTCTCGCTTCTAAGTAGTAGCATTCCGTTCATGAGATCATATATATACACATGCATTAATAATTCCAGAAATTGCTTTCTTTGTTATAAACATATGTGAGTACTAGTTTTCATGTTTACATCAATCTTCTCACATATATCTAGTATAGGGAGTGTAGTTAGAAAATCTTGTGTGAAAATAGAGAGTTTATCCGGTAAGGAATTGAGGAAATTCTCTAAGGCATGCTACTACATTCAAAATGTTGTTTTAATTGATTAAATGCGAGCTAGTGAATGGTGACTATGATTAAGTGTATGCTCGAGGGAAAGGATTGCTAAAATTCACGTGAGTAGTGATCTTTGGCATGTCATGTTTCATTTGAAATCCCTGAGGCAAATGTTGGAAGGTTTAGGTTATGTTTTGTTTGTTTTGTTTTGTTTTGCTCGAGGACTAGTAAAAGCTAAGTGTGGGGGAATTTGATAGGAGCATATTTATGCGACTTAGTTAGCTTGTTCTTGTGCCTTTATGTTGTTATTTCTTAGTTAATTTCGTATTTCAAGCCATTTTCGTGTGTTTGTAGGTTTAAAGGGCTAAAGTGGCAAGAAAGTGCATTTTGGTGCCTTTTGGAGCAGTTTTGGGCTTGGAATGAATATCACATGCATGTAGCAAGAGGGATGGATGAAATTGAAGACCAAAAGAGGCAAGGATTATGTTGAAGTTATGAAGAAATCAATTCAAGAAAAGAAAGTCAAAGATCAAAGCAAGAAAGAAGGAATGTTAGCCAAGTTACCTTATTTGGTCCTAACCTTTCCTATTCCTTTATCACTTAAAGTCCAGCAGCAAGAAGGGTCCCCAAATATTTTAGGACACTTAATATAGGTTCTAGAAGACCTAATCCCTGCACAATAGGGGTTGCCGCACTCTTTTCCCATTCCCCTTTCTTTTCCCTTGCATGGTAAGGGATTTTCCTTTCCTTTTTGTCCTTGCCGCATTCCTTTTTTATTTTTCCCTAAGGATTCTGATTTTACTTCCCTTTTCCTAGTGGATTTGAATTAATTTCTGTTAACCAAAATAAGTTAGGGTTCTGATTTCCTAAAACCTTAAATAGAACCATTTTGCCGCACAAAAGGGATTCATTCATCATCATTCACTTCCATACACTCTCACCATCCATCCTAAACCCTCAGAAACACATCAAACCACTTCTTGCCGCAGCCTTCCATTCATCCAATCACCACCATACATACTTTCAACCATTCTCCCATACAAACCACCACTCAAACCTTCACCCATACCTTGTGCATCAACAAAGAGAAGAAGGAGGACCCTTGAAGTGCTTGTTATTCAAGTTTGGATTGCTGGATCATTCTTAGGTGTTTTCAATATTTGTTTTCAATGTCTAAGTTTATATATCTTTGTTTTGTGAACATGAGGAGCTAAACCCTTTTTAGCTAGGGGGAATTTCGAAACCATGATCATATTTGCAATATGAATTGATTACTTCCAGTTGTGATTCTATGAATCGTGAATGCAATTTACTTAACTGTTTGATTGATAACTTATTCTTGTTTGTGGATTAAGGATGCATACCTAGTTTGCATGCATTAATTTGATGCTAGAATACAAGGGAGTTTCACCTAATCGTTATGAACTTGTATTCATAAGTAGTGGAAGTTGCTAGTCACAATCGTGTTAAGTGAATTCCTAGCAGGAGTATCATGCTCATCATAGTTACGAATGCTTTGTCAATGCTTATGATTTTCATAAAGCTTAATGATCTTTGATTGTATCTCTATTATGCTGTTCATGTAGGGAACTTTTGAAGAATGCTTTGAGTTGTCGAATGATGTCATCCAATCCAATAACTAAAGGAAAATATGAGGATTAATTTAAGCGTACCTAAGTAATCTAGGGTGTTGAGATTCATGGTTTATTGAAAAGCAACTGGAAATCGTTTTATATGCAAGTGTGTCATGTGTGGAGAAGAACCCTTTAGCTTGCTCATCATCCATTCAAATCACCAAATTCGTCCAAAATCGGTCTTAAGTTTTAGTTTACTTGTTTTACTTTAAATTCGTCAAAAATCCAATCCCCTTTACTTTAGAGTGTCTAATTAGTTAGAATCTGTATTAGTTTGTGTTTTTAAGCTGTTTTGAGTCATTCTAGTCAGTTTTGAGTATTTTCAGTTTGTTTTGAGTTCTTTGAGTCTAGTTAAGTGTTTTTAAGTTTATTTCTGTGTTTTGAAGTCAGTTTAGAGTAGATTAGCAATCCCTCCTAATCTCCGGTTTAGAATGATCCCTACTTATCGATACTACAATTGTCAACAAGAGGGTTTAATTTGTGTGTTAAGTTAATTTTCGCATTATCCATCTGAAGAAGTTCTTAGTATAATGTTGAGCTGTTAAGTAGTATAGATTCATGTCAATCTTTGTCTACTGCTTGTATCCAAGACAAAATGAGCAAGCTGCCCATTCATGTAAAACAAGATAGGTCCATTGTTGTTTTTGAGAAAATACATTCAGATATATGGGGGCCTTCACCAGTGAAACTGTAGAAGGTTATAGATATTACATTAGGTTTGTTGATGACTATTCTAGGTTTGTATGGATTTTTCCAACAGTGGATAAGTCAGATGATTTCTCGATTTTTACCAAGTTCCACACATTTGTTATAAATCAGTTTCAAGTGTCAATTAAATACATACAGTCTAATGGTGGATGAGAGTATATGAGTCATGTGTTAAGACAATTTTTGGTTGCAAAAGGAATTATACATCATATTTCATGTCCTCACACTTCCCAACAAAATAGGATTGCTGAGAGGAAACACATGCATGTAGTTGAAATAGTTATCAGTCTAATATCAGATGCACATCTACCTTCCACTTTCTAGTATCATGTTTGTTCCCATGCAATTTTCCTGATAAATAGAATGTCATGTAGAAGCTTAAACATGAAGTCTCCATATCATATTGTCTTTCAGACTACTCCTGACATTAAGAACCTCAAGGTTTTTGGTAATGCAATATATCCATTACTGAGACTGTTTAATCACAATGATTTGCACTTGGTTATAAATGAGTAATATGTTATGACATTAAGACTAGAAAATTCATTTTGTCTAGACACATGATTCATGATGAAGACATATATCCATTCAGGTAAGTTTCAACACAGAAGAATTCAAATGCAGTGTAAAAATCATTACAATCTCTAGTTATGGTTTAGTCACAGGTTCTAAGTATCAGATCTCTATCTCTATATAAATGCAAAATGGTTCTCAGGAAATTAATTCATTATCTATAACAATTGGCGATACTAGTTCAGGCCATAGTAGTCCCAGTTTTCATGAAGATGCAAGAAATGAAGATACAATTGGTACTTTGAGTAACAGAAGTGGGAATGAGACAATAGTTAGTGACAGAGATATGAGTTCAACTTAAAGGACTTCTATACATGATTCATCAGTATCTTCACATCATCACTCCCCATCACATCATTATTCTGGTACATCATCAATGTTGCATGTCCACTCAGAGTCACAACCTGGGTATATATATCTTCCAAACTTATCTCCATCAGATCAATTCAAAATAATGGATCTTTAACTCATTCCATGACCATTAGACTAAAGAGTGGGATAATTCAAAGAAGAAATTATTCTTCATTAGTGGTATTTTGTCCTAAGTTACAATCATTGCAAATCATTGATGATGAACCATTCACTAGAGGCTATTCCTTTATTTCTAAGATTTCTAATGTATCAGAACCTGCAACATTTAGAAAAGCAGCAACTATACCACAATGGCAAACAACAATGCAAGAAAAATATGACTCACTTAGAGCTCAAGGGACTTGGGTTCTAGTTCCACCTCCTGAAGATAGGGTAATTGTAGGAAATAAATGGGTTTATAAAGTTAAGAAAAACGCAGATGGTAGTATTTCAAGATATAAAGTAAGGCTGGTAGCTCAGGGCTTCTCTCAAGAACATGAGATTGATTATTTGGATAACTTCAGTCCAGTTGTAAGGCACACTACTGTAAGTATCATTTTGGCTTTAACTGCAATCAATCACTGAAATCTCAGACAATTAGATATCAATAATGCATTTCTGCATGGAGATTTGCAAGAAGTGGTATACATGAAGCAGCCTCAAGGATTTGTCGATTATTTTCATCTTTCTCATGTATGTAAGTAAATCAAATCACTATATGGATTGAAACAGGCTCCAAGACCATGGAATTCAAAATTCACAAGTTATTTGACAGTTCTGGGATTCAAAGCTTCAGCCTCAAATACTAGTGTCTTGTTAAACAAGATGAATCAGACATTATCATCTTGTTACTATATGTGGATGATATTATCTTAACTGGAAAGTTCTATAAAAGTCCAAAAGGTGGTGCAAGAATTATCAAATGTGTTTGAGTTAAAGGATATAGGGCATATTACTTACTTTCTGGAATTGCAGGTTAAGTATAAAGAGAATGGAGATATATTTGTGAACCAGCCTAAGTATGCCAAATATTTGATACATAACGCTAGAATGGACTCATGTAAACCTGCAAATACTCCATGTAAGCCTCATCATCAAATGTTACAAATAGAAGGAGAGTTGCTATTAGATCTAGCAATATACAGAAGCATAGTTGGTTCACTACAATATTTGACCTTCACTAGGCCATATATTGCTTTTGCAGTTAATACAATGTGTCAATTCATGAATACACCAACTAATATGCATTTTGGCGCTGTTAAATAGATTATCGGGTATCTCCAAGGAACAATCAATACTGGTATAAGTTTTTCTGTAGACACAGTCACTATGTTAAATGCATTTTTAGATTCTGATTGGGTTGCAAACTTGAATACTTGAAGATTAATAACAAGATATGTGGTTTACTTGGGGAATAATCCATTTTCATGGCAGTTAAAGAAGCAGAACTCAATGTCCAGAAGTTCCACTGAGGCAGAGTATAAGGCCTTGGTACATACTACTGCAGATATAGCTTAGATAAGGAATGTATCGAAGGAATTAAGGGTGTTTGTTTCCAATCCACCAACAATTCACTGCCACAATATTACATTAAGTGCAAATCCAGTGTTTCATTCAAGGATAAAACCCCTATACAGATTATCGTTTTGTAAGGGAGAAAGTGCCACAGGGTGATTTACAGGTTTAGTATATACTAACTGAAGAACAAATTGTAGATATGTTAACTAAAAGTTTCCATAGTCATGCATTTATCAAGCATTGTTACAATCTCAAGCTTAGAATCCCAGTTGAGATTGAGGGGGGAATGTTGACTACATCAGTACTGCCACATCATTGTATATTGATTGCCACATCATTGATGACAATTAAGGAAGTTAAGGAGTGCCACATCATTTGTCAAGAATTAGTTAGCTGTTAGAAGTTTGTTACAATGCTAGTTTGCACGCTAAGCTACTCTTAGCTATATATAGCTTGTATTGATTCAGTATTGTAATGTCTTGATTTTCTAATAATATTAGAAGCGTTAATTCTCTCAATTCTCTCATTCCTTTCTTCTTCACACTCTTCATACTCTTCATACTTTTATGTAATTCTTCCATTGTTGCGTACTGTGATGTATGTTATCAGAAACCAATTCCAGGTTGGAGAGAGCTAGATAATTCCAACAACACAACTGTTCAGGAAGTTTCAAAAGTTGGCGCCTTAGTGTGCAATCTTTATGATTTCGTCGATTATTAAAAAAAATTAATAAATTGCAAAGTAAACAAAAACTGGTATACAATAGTTGTGTGATTCCTCATTTGTAGAGATCTTTTGTGATCTTTGCTTGATTCCCTGTATAAATCAATTTATTTAGATTAGTCTTCTTTTTATGTATTACTTGTACTGGCACAACAAGTATATGTGTACACCAAGTCTTTCTAACAACATATATTGGATGAGAATGCAACCCTCAAATCTATCGAAGGATTCAATGGCATACCTTCTCTATTTTCTTTGTTGTGCTTTCTTCCGTTCCATACCATAATCCTCTATGGTATAGAGCCCTCTGACTAATCGTGAATTTTTTTTCCAACCCTACCACCACTACTGTGCTTCTACTTCTGATGTATTTCCCTCTGTCTCTCACTCCATCAACATCAAACTTGAGTCTTTCAATTACTCTCTATGGCTTGCCCAACTTCTTCCTGTCCTTAAAAGTTGTCAGCTTATGTCTTTTGTTGATGGCTCTTCATAACATCCATCAGAGTTTCTGACCGACGACAAGGGCAAGGCCACTTCCACCATCAATCCCAACCATGTTGAATGGGTTCAGAAATACCAACTTGTCTTCTCGTGGATCAACGGTTCTTTTAGTCATCAAGCTCTTATTGCCACTGCTCGCTACACGACCGCTTGTGAAGTTTTGGCTTGCTCTTCAATAGCGGCACACCTCAAAATTGTGCAGGGGCATCAAATTCTCCAAGGGCAACTATTTCAGAAAAAACTTGATGCCATCTTGTTCGTTGTTAGCATTGCAGTTTTTAAGGTGTCATACAAATTGGTTCTACACCCTTGGTAATAACATGACAACACAATTAATAAAAAATTGAGTTTATGTCATATATATTAACTTAAACACAAGGCTTAATTAAAACTAATTAAGTACCTAAAGCATGTATAAGCAAACTGTCAATGCCCTAATGTGTTAAACTTCATAGAGAAGTTCAAACCCATCACAGTACTCGGACTCGAGGCCAAGTCAAGGTTCTACTTCTTCCAAGCCTTCTAGTTCATTTCATGACATCACGTCAAACATACCTATATAGCGCTGGCATACTTCAAGTATTTCAGATTCAGCACCTCTCGACCAATAAGTACAAAGGAACAATATTCGGAAACATGTACTTATCTAGCCACAACCAAAGTTCTTTGCCTTAAATCACTTTCACACACATTAAGGTAATCCATTTTCCAACACTTTTCCAAACTTAGACACTCAAGCAAACCACAGTTCACTACTTCAATGTGAATTGTTGTACTTTTATGCGCAAACAGAAGTGAATTCTAACAAAAGTACCAAATATCAACATCATAAGCGAAAGTGAAGAAACAAACAATTTCAAAATAAGAATACAAGAAATTAATGTGGTTCAGCGTAAAGTCTACGTCCACAAGCAAAACACGACAATGAATTTCACCAAACAAATGGAGATTACATAAAGAGCGGTTGACTCTGACTACTTATATCTCACAAATTACAAACCGCAAACCAAACGAATAGAGAACTTGAAAAAATGGAGTAGTTTCTCCCAAATTGCTCTCTAACTCACAAATTGAGTCTCACCAAGTTGTCAAACGAATGAGCCATGAATTTGCCACATACTCAGGACTCCCAACGTTGATCTCCACACAAAATAAACTAAACCTAAGCTCCTATTTATAGTGCTTAGAACTTAGGTTATAATGAGAATCCTAATTCTAATTGAAAGTAAAAAAATAAAATCCTAATCAAATAGGAAATTAACAAAAGGGAAACTTTGGTCCAGCTCGTGATTGACTAAAATCTTAGATTTAAATTTAAGTATTAATTAAGAAATTTAATACCATAAATTATTAAATCCCTAAACATGCAAAGATCAATAACAAATATAGGAACTTTTAATTTTCCTTTCAAATTTGAATAGTGTGAAGTATGATCAATTTTTTTTTTAGTTTTTCAAAACAAAATGTTCGATTTGTTGTAGGCATAATTTACTGAACAATTATGGAGGCCAAAGAGAGAGAGGGAAGGTGCGGCAATAGTAGAGAGAAAGAGAGATGTGTAATTGTGAGGTGTGTTTATTCCACCCCATTGTGCCTTTATTTATAGTAGTAGGATAGGTAAAAACCTTTCCCCTTACAATTACAACATTTAATAGGTAATCTACTCCTTATAGGAATATAAGAGATATTCCAAGATATACTAGGATTTACACAATCACATTCCTAATCTAATAGGACTGCAACACTCCCCCTTGAGTGTGTAAATACTCAAGTAAACAGCGCATCAGGTCTTCAGTAATAAAGTAAGTACAGTTGATGAAGTCGTCGGCACAATGAGTGAATATGAGTCTCAAATCAACGGAAGAATGCATAAAAAGTAAAAATCACAAAACCTCGCTATGGTAAAACCCAAGGTGGGAGAAAAACCCATAGACTAAGGAGAAAAGTGAGAAGTTTTATTAAGTCAAAACTATACGTCTTTTGGACGCAAGTAGAATAGCTCATAAGGGTATGATCAGCCCATGATGGGTGCCTCGTTAAAACCTAGTTAGGTAGCAAAAACCCAGTGGGAAAATGCTCCTAATCGTAGGGAAAAATAGTACATTAAGATCAAGTGAGTATACTTCTGGATACTCCCCCTGAGTTTGACATAACTTCCAAATCAGAACTACAAGCATTGCATATGAATAGTTAGGCATACCAATTCGTTGGACAAGCTTCTGGAAGGTTGACTTCGGCAGTGACGTCGTGTAGAGGTCGGCAAGGTTGTCTGGTATCGGCTTGCATGACTTCAATCTCCTGATGCTTTGCTGATGTAGATGTGGACTCAATATGTCTTGGTATTGACTTTGTTGATGTATGATGGCTTGGTCGGGTTGATACATGCGGCATAATCTTCATGGATCGTCGTTGGGACTCAACGATGGATGAAAACACAGCAAGTACTTCGAATATGCTCAACAAAAACTCCTAACCATGTCTCATTTGTGGCATAGTGAAGTAAGGTGAGTCTTGGAACAATTCGAAGATTTTGCAACTAAGGTCATATCATGGACTTCCAAGGTATTGCGATATCCCAACGGTACAGACATAACCATTTAGGGATTTTGCCTTGTGCGGGTTTGATAAGTAACCTGCGTCAGCATAACAAACAAGGCAAGCATCATTTCGAGGATCAGGGGGTTGGATCTGCTAAGATGCTTTGGGATTTGCCCATGTAGTACCTTCAGGGTACGTCTTTAATACAAATTCAGTGGATACGTGTAGGCGTGGTGCTGCATCTTTACCAAGATAAACAGTGAATGAGATGTCATGTCTAAATACAATGAGCTAAGTACAACAAAACGCAAAGTTGAACTTAGATTTGGAATTTCGAATTCCATAACCTCTTCAAGGGTCTCATTTGCATATAACGTATGGACGATCATAGGTATACTCAACGGTAACACATTCAGGGTGCAGTTCGACTGGTAGACCAAAATACCGTCAGAACAACACTTGAACTTCAGGTCAAAGCATAAATGAGTTTTCCTAAGATCCTTCATCTCAAATTCCATCTTCAGCGAGGCAGTTTTCTCAAGCTCTTCTGGAGTCTTAGTGAGATTCGTGTTAACGACATAAACTGTAACTCTAGCAATTTGGAATAAGACTTCATAGTTTAACACGCAAGGGCATAATTCATATCCCTGACTGATCAAATAATCACATAGATGGGTATACCACATTTGTTGGATTTTTCAATCCATAAGTGAATGCCTCAAAACAAGTTAAGAGGGTGTTCCATGGTTTTGGAACTATTTGAAACAGTCCATGTAATTCTTCGAGATCTTACATGTAAATCTCCGTATCTATATCCCCATGAAGAAAACATTAACCACCTTTCATAATGCTGCTATTAATCACAGGATGTTTGAGAGAAACCTTGCGCCGTAAAGCGTGCATCATATCGCACTATTTCATTCATCTCATAACGCTTCCTTTCCCACTTGGAACACAACAGGGTGACCTTGGGCAGTGTAGGAACGACGGGTCCAATACACACTTTGGTAAGGAATTTGACCTGGATTGTAACTTTAGTTGTCCAATCAATTCTATGTTGTCACTTAATCAACAGAACACGGTTCGATATCGTTGCTTTTCATTTATGTCGATAGTGTTGGAAATGTGCCCTAAAACCAATCATATGATGATACTTTACGGACATTTCACATGTTAAACTAATATAGTTTAATATAAAGGGCAAAGATTATTGTTTGAAGCCGTCTCATATAAATGTTATACGCTTAAACGATAAGTTCAAGGAATATGTAATTGGGAGAATGAGATCTAAAGAAGTTAGATTCATGAGACCATTCTCTTTTGTATACATATCCTAAACGTTCCTGATCATAGGATTGCCAATTGGGCATTGACAGTCCATTAAGATTAGTACGAGCTATGTCTTCTCTTAGGGAGAGTGATTGGTCTCGAGTCATTGGTGTGACTGACACCAAGACAAGCATGTAGGTGCTCAATAGAGAATGAGTCCACTGAACACGATCAACAAGGAGTTCTCATACTCATGTCACATAAGAACTCATGGTTGGGATAATGCAAAGTAGTCCTTTGACCTGAGGCATCATAGTTGTCTTGTGGTTAAGTCCTTAATCTTTGACTATGTCAAAGTCACTCCGTCAGAGGGTGTCCACGGCATAGTTGGGGTTAAGCCACTTAGCCATGAAGGCAAGTGAAAGCGCAACAAGGGATCTCTAACCTTTAAACCGTTGGAGGGAGAATACTCTATGATATGATTAAGAATCTCTGGCTAGAGTATGAATGAGATTTAGGAAATCGTTCCAAATCACATTCAACGTAATCATATAAGTAAGAGAATCACATTGGATAGTAGACATGAATAAACTATCAAACCAAACAATGTGGTCAAGAGTATTGTATTAGAGAAAGACCGTATTGCATTGTAATCCTAAACTGAATAGGTTCTTCACCTCTTCTGATTAGCTTGGGTAACCATGACATACTACTAGGTGTCACTCATGGTTTGTGGAAGCCCTAAAGGTATATAATCACTAAAGGGAGAATTGAAAGTAAGTTTCAATTCACAATCGATTTGAAAGAGTTCTAATCGCCCACTGCCTCGCTAAAAGGAACCTAATGGATCGTACACCGTGTAAGGTAGAGATTGAAGAAACAACGGAGATGAGTAAGGATTATTAAATGGTTTAATTATTTATGGCAAGGATTAATTAATATGTTAATTAATCAAACGAATAAAGTTCGTTAAAGACCTCGGGTTAGTTTTGGGCCTCAAGGCCCAATGGGCTTCGAACGTCAAGCCCATTGACTTAAGTTGTATGACAACTTAATGACTAATAATTCACAAAGGCCCAAACATCCCAATAAAACCCTATGGCCGGCCATATTGATAAAGGAGTGGGTTTTGGACTTATTACAAGTTTGCCACTCCAATGAAGGTAGGTATAAATGTGACTTTATAGCCTTTTCTTCATTAGGGTTTCTTTTGGAGAAAAGATGAGAACACAATGTCTCTCCCTTTCTCTCTAGGAGGCCGGCCCCCTTGGAGGAGATTAGCTTGCAATATTCCCTCCTCCAAGGTCACTCATCTCTTCTTCGAGTCTCTCCTTGGTGTGGAAAAATTAGAGGTTCTCAACTTTGGGAACTTGGAGAATCCTTTCAACCATCCTCATCCAAGAAATCCATGGAGCTAAAAAGCAAGGAATGAATGCCCTCTCCTTGGGTGATTAGCCTTTGCTTAGCAAAGAGGAATCAACAAAGGTATAAGATTTTTCAACTCACTTTGTTCTTGAGTTGAGTCTTGGTTCACCCTTCTACTAGGCTTTCAATTTCATGGGTAATGTTTTGTTTTTTGAGTGCATACAAGCATGATTCCGGCTTTAATTGTTAATTGCATGCCATAGATGTTGCTCAAATGAACATGTTTTTCACAAAATTTCCTTCAAGTGGTATCAAGAGCCTAGGTCTAGTAGTTGGTGAATCCTTTTGGGTTTTGTATTTTCATAGTTTATGATTTGAATGTTGTAATTGTTACAAGCTTTATTATTGCTTCTTTGAATGTAAATTTTGTTAGAAAATTTGCCATCTCAAATGTTGTAGATGTAGTTCATATGAGCCTGAATTTTGGAGCTAAAATTTGGTGCCATGTTTTTGGGGAAATTCGGCCAAATCCAAAGGGTGGATTTTTGGGTTCAATCTTTGTCTTGTTAAAAGTGTTTTAATGTAACATTAGGAACCCCTAAGTACCCTAGTATGGTAATATGTTTTTTCCCTTAAGTTTGAGAGTTTTTGGGGTGTCTTTGGGTGAAAAATGTTCATGGAGCTCTTATGAGTTTTCATGGATGTTCTTCATTGTTCTTGTTATGTTCTAACCAAGAACAAACAGGTTTGGTGTTTTGATTCAAAGTATTTGATGTTTTTCATAAAGTTTTGTTTATGGTGGTTGGTGTGACTTTATTGTAATAAATGGTATGACATGATTTGTCCTTTTTCAATCAACACCATACCAATCATTTACACCTTTTCCTTGTTTCAAGGAACCATGTTTATGGAAATCACTTTTTCAAACCTACCCATCACCTTTCACTTTTGTTGAAAAATTCAAAAGTTTTATGACACCATCTCTCATCCAAAACCGGCCACCCTATTAAATAGGGTACTTTTGGGGCTTTT
The DNA here is from genome assembly GCA_035220775.1 of Malus fusca. Lineage (NCBI taxonomy): Eukaryota > Viridiplantae > Streptophyta > Magnoliopsida > Rosales > Rosaceae > Malus > Malus fusca. Next base: position 31,671,906 of record CM069069.1, read on the forward strand.
ATGCAATTATATAAAGTTTTGATACTTTTGTGTATTTGTACTTTGACCCGAAAGTTTACGTTTTTAAGTAAATGCCCAAAATCACTAAAGGACAAATTGTTTTGCTCCTTCAATGAAGTTTTTGCATTTGTTGAAATTTTTGGGTTCTAGTTGTATTTACATGAAGTAGTGGACTTTTGTGTTTTTACAAAGGGACCTTAAAAGTTTATGTTTTGCAATATAGCCCAATGGTTGAGGTTATTGCTTTTCGGCCCAAATTAGTTGAGAACAAAATAGTTTTGTATCTTTAATGAGAATTGGATTTTCATTTCATTTAGCTCCATTTAAATCAATTATATGGAAACAAAAACCAAATGAAAATGTTGCATTCAAGTTTAATTAGTTAAAGCGTTAATTAATTAAAGAAAGGGTGATTATGAACCTAAGCCTACGATAATTGAGCTATGTGAAAGGCCGTCTCAAATTTGTTTGAACCATGGGAATGTGTAGATTAGATTTTGGTTGTAATTTGATATGATCAAATATTGTAAAAGAGCGTAAGCTCTTCTTTACTTTAAAGTAATTTGTTTTGATCAAATGTTGTAAAAGAGCATAAGCTCTTCTTTACTTTGAAGTACTTCTTTCTTGCTTTATTTGATATGCATGAAAATGAAGTAGAGGGTCCAACGCCCAATAAGAAAACACGCCTTAATGTGATTTAACGCGTAACTAAAATCAATCACCATCCCTAGACCGAGATTCAACACTAGGCTCGTGTTGGATCGAATCAAAGGTTCATAGTCATCCTAAGGCCCTAAGGCAACTATATAGTCCATCAATTAATGCAAACCTTATGTTAGTAGTACCATATACTCTTTCTTTAAAAACCATTTTACAAGCATAGTGGGAGTATCATATACAACTAAATCAATCAAATGGACCAATAGTTATAATAGGACCAAATTGTTTTAATAAGATTAAAATGCATGCTTATATGTGATGAGATCTAAAACCCTCAACCAAACCATTATTAAGTTGATAAGCGTGAGAGTGCTTTGAACACTCTTTCGTGGCCTTCCACTGTGATAAGCTCCGATCGTTTGTGACTCGTACACCGACTTCACCCTATCATGGGGGAGTACAAAGTGCGTGCTTACACTCAGGAGGAGTTCTATATGCATACATGATGTTGTGAAGGTAGGCAACGAGAATGATCAACATCATATCATTGTGAGGTTGTTCTTGAACCCCTACTCGAACTTGCATGGTGGGAATGACATAACTAAGTGCAATGGAGCAAACATCATATCATTGTGAGGCTTCATTCTCTAAAGGCCAAATAAGATGGGTACTTGCAAGAGATGCAAATGAGTAAGTGTACTCTCTCATTATTATTGATGCTAGCCAACATCATATCATTGTGAGGTGGGCTTGGTAATGGTGAGTCTCCCATACCCTACTAAGAGTTTCCTCCAAAACTCTCGAATTCCGATGAGGGATATGGAATTTGCCAAAAATAGTGGGTGGTGCTATTTGATTTAAAGACCTGGATCAAATGGCTTAAAATCAATCAATTTATATTCGTTATGTATTTGTTTACCGATATATTTGCAAACGCTATCCAAAACTTGACAAAGAAAAGGCGAATGCTTTAGTTTCCGGACTTGGTACCACAATCCCATAGATTGTCTTAAATGGATTGTATATGTACCTAAGTAGTCTCATCCTCACAATCTTCCTATTGATAATGTATCATTGGAAGAACATGTTAGATAAGTCTATCATAAAGAGGACAACACAAACAACCAATGCTTATTCCTTCATTATATGAACAAAGGAACTTATGAAGATTAGCATAAAGACAAGGACACTTTTAGTGTCATAGTTATTCACTTACAAATCGTTGTATGAAGAAATAAGAGTTGCTTTGAACAACCCTTAGTTAATGCAAACACTAGTGCTTGTTTTTTTGTTAAATGAACAAAGAACTTGAGAAGTAAGCACAAGGGCATGGACACTTTATGTGCCATGATTCTTCACTTACAAATTGTTGTATGAAGAAATGAAAGTTGCCTTGAACAACTCTTGAAAGTTTGTAATTATGTTTAGAACATAATGGTTGGTTGACAAAAATAGTCCATCAACATGGACTTATGATGATTTTGAATCATTGAATGTTGAAGTGTTAAACCACTTCACGAGACAGAAACAAGGCAAGGACTTCACTTTTGTGTCCCTATCCAAATGGTTCACTAAGTTTTTTGTAAACTATATAGTGAGCAATAACCACACGCTCTCCAAATTGTTTGATGTGTATAACACAATTGAAATGAGTTTCAAGAGAGATAGTGGGAGTTTAGGGACCATGACTATTGTAGTCAAAGGAGAAGTCAAATGAAGAAGGCGAAATAACTCCAAGGGAACAAACTTTCTTTATGAAAGGATGAACATTGGAAGGGGTATTTGCAAGAAATGTCTTGCAAGTGTCAAGAACACACCTTTCGAATGTGTTGTAAATTGTTCTTGAATAGTTCAAAACAGTTGGTTCTTCTACTTGAATGCTTGATTCCGAATTAGTAACTATGTTTTACAATCGTTGTAAAAGTGTGCATAAGAAGTAGAAGATTAATGTAGATCTCTGCGAAAGCAGGTAGTACTTACTTCCTCATATGAACTACCAAAGAAAATGGAAAAACAAAGATTGTCTTTACATTCCAATTGAATAAAGGAACTTAATTCCGTATGAGAAATGGATAAATGTTTTGTTTGACAAAACATTGTTCTTTATTAATGAATGATTAGATTATTGTAATCTAATTGATTATCTCTATAGTAGAGATGATATGGTAGTGTTAACTGTTTAGAATATAACGATGCTTAAAACCCAAAAGGTTGTAAGGTAGTGACTAATCCCAACTGAGTTGTGATACCTCTAAAACATAAATTACGAGTTGGTCATAGATGGATGCTTTGGATCGTTAGATCCGGATCCAATGCCTTCTTGTTAAAATTGTATAGAGGCAAAATGTTTGAATCTTTATTCTTTTGGAAAGGAAGAAAGAATCACAAAGTTGTTGAGGTTAATTCACTTAGATGTTAGTGGCACTTGTCCACAACATAATACTACTCATGTTGTATGACATTCACCGAAGATCGCTCTCGGTTGGACTATCGTTTATTTTGAATAAACACAAGTCTGAATACTTTGCAAAAGGTTTCAAAGAATTCAAGAATGTAAGTTGATGAGTAAGACGTCTAAAGTATTTACCTCCTTAGATTTGATCCAAGGAAAGGTAACACTTTAGAACAGTTTCCTTGAAAGATATCAAGGAAAGAAGCATCATAAGATAATGGATTTCTCCATTAGGAGAAGAACGAACTTGAATAAGATTTAGTTTGTTGGATGTTATCAATTACCCATATATAGGATATATACTTCTAAGACAATATGATTGTCAATTAGAAGATCTTCCAAAATTTTCATGACTCCATAGGATGTAGTTGGAAAGAAAGATAAGTATTAATCGTGTTAAGATTTGGGGTTGTGTGCTAATAAGCAATATTTGTTTGAGAATTATCTTGTGGATATCCTTAAATTAACCTTTGGATATCACTTCTATAAACCAACTAACAAATGTTGTTTTGTTGGGTAGTTCATTGTAATCCTACAATATGATTTGCCTAAGCGCAAATGAACGAGAGATAGAACTCAAAGAATGGGTTCTTTGAGAGACAAGATGATAATCAACAAATATAACAACCTAGTTCCTACACCACAAGCTCCAAGGTAGTCGAGAATGATTTATAAACTGTCTCAGTTGAATGGTTTGAACTTTATGACTATGTCATAGAGTTACACCTCTTAATTCGAAAGAAATAAGAATGAAAATCTTTATGACTACATTGAGTGTATATACGACATATACTCAAGGAAATGGTAAAGTACCATTTGACCCGAAATAATGAAACCTTCATAGCTAATTGGTAGTTTAAAGTGACTACAATCAAAGAGAATGGTTGACTTGGAAGAAACCATCTTTGACATAGTCTTGGTTTCAATTAATTCAAAGATTGCTAGCTACAACTAAATGGTGATTCAATGTTTGGACATAATATGGGTTTCCGAAACCATTATTAAGATAGTCTTGATAATATATGTTTGAAACTATGAATCACAAGACATGTAAGTTGTAGAGATCCATCCATCATGAATCTTAGCAAGCTAGTGGGAGCTATAAGCGTCTTATGAGAGAAAGATCAAATCGTTTGATTTCTCATGAAGATGTAAATGAATCTTTTGTTTACTAGGTTTACAAAAGATTAGTGGGAGTTAATCATGTTCCTAAATTTGAATATATATATATATATATATACACACACACACACACACACATATATGATATATTAATTTTGGAAATGAAAAGAATACTTCTTCATTAAAGTTATGACTTTAAACATTCTATAACGATAGAATGTATATGGGAGACATAGTCTATAAACATGGGATGGAAATCTATAATGATAGATTTCAGGATATAATTGGATTATATCAAGCTTTAATGATAGACAAAAGATGCTAGGAAGTTTCTCATATGATGATAAACTTCAATCAGAATGACAACTTTAGTGAGACTAGGAAGTTGTTCTTCTCAAAGGGAACGTACCCTTTTGACTCCTAAAGAAACTAATGCATAAATAGAATCCTTTATGCATACGCAGAAAGGTGATTTACGTATTTCATATTGTATGAAAAACATTGATATGAGTTGTACCTAGAACGGTACAAGACGATATCAGTGCAAGCCCAGGATCAGAACCATGGCAACTGTCAAGTGAGTCCTTAAGTATTTAAGAAATACTAAAGGATATATTCCTCAAAGAATGAGGAAGAATTAAAGTAACGTAATGGAAGCGTAAATGTATTAGATTATGAATCTAATCCATCATTGGATGTTTCTTCATTATGAATGAAGAGATAATCAGATATCTTTTTATTATGACTAAAGAGATATTTGGATGGAAACATTAAAAGTAATGACTTTAGTGTGTTCCATTATGAATGCAAAATATGTTGCCATATAGAAGCTTACAACAATGTTGTTTGGATGGGAAAGTTCATTTATGAACTCTCTATTCGGTTCCAACCAGAAAGTGTCTCCAGTGTACCGACATTATGACACTAATGGGGCGATAGCTCAAGCCAGGGAATCAAGGTCTCATCAAGATCCGAACTCAAATGAGAGACTAAACCACATGATTAAGAATCATGTATCAAAGTTGCTTCTATGGTTAACATATAGATATCCATTGTCTAGGCTTACTACTCAGCCATTTTTGAAATGACTACAGAAGAGGTATCATCACGGATGACCAAGCTGATTGGCTCTAGTGCAAGTGGGAGATTATTGGAAATGTGCCCTAAAACCAATCATATGATGATACTTTACAGACATTTCACATGTTAAACTAATATAGTTTAATATAAAGGGCAAAGATTATTGTTTGAAGCCGTCTCATATAAATGTTATACGCTTAAACGATAAGTCCAAGGAATATGTAATTGGGAGAATGCGATCTAAAGAAGTTAGATTCATGAGACCATTCGTATACATATCCTAAACGTTCCTGATCATAGGATTGCCAATTGGGCATTGACAGTTCGTTAAGATCAGTACGTGCTATGTCTTCTTTTAGGGAGAGTGATTGGTCTCTAGTCATTGGTGTGACTGACACCAAGACAAGCATGTAGGTGCTCAATAGAGAATAAGTCCACTGAACACGATCAACAAGGAGTTCTCATACTCATGTCACATGAGAACTCATGGTTGGGATAATGCAAAGTAGTCCTTTGACCTGAGGCATCATAGTTGTCTTGTGGTTAGGTCCTTGATCTTTGACTATGTCAAAGTCACTCCGTCTGGAGCAACATTCTGAAATCTAGAATTTAGTGCACTTTCTTATCACACTTGTGCAGTATGGGGATCGAGATGAGACATAGTGGGCAATGTCCAAGCAAATTCGCTTCGTTCTTAACGTTGACGTTTTTATCTCCCCCTAACGGCGGGAAAACTGTCTCATTAAAGTGACAACCTGCAAATGAGTGGTAAAGAGATTGCGTGCAAGGGCTCAAAGAGAGCTAGTGTAAAGGAGAATCATGATCGACAAAAGATACACATCCTTCTTTGAGGACCCATGGTGGTATGTTGCGGCGGCGCAACTTGGCACATGGAATGCACACCCAAATGTGTAAATATGAAAATCGTCAGGTTCGTACCCAGTAACCAACTGTAATGTCATATAGGTTGGGTGGCAATGGGCCTTAAGGCAGACCAACATAACTGCGTACAAGGATTGCATAGCCCTAGGCAGAAACCGAAAACTTGGTAAATTTACCAAAATTCGGGCGATCATTTAAATTGCGCTTTATGATCACTAGGCGAGACTCTTTGGGGTGAACATGGGAATTCAATGTTCAATTATAAACCCAAAATACTGCAATACTTTATCAAAAACTGTCTATATAAACTCTCCGGCGTTATCCAGTATCCCGGACCTTTTGGGATAAGTAAGGTGGTGAACCCTTACTTGGCCATGAGGTTTAGCAGCAATGTGTGTGGACAAACATGTGACCAGTTTGTCGATTCATCAACCAAAATCATAAGTATTTATATGGTCCGCATTTTGGTTGGATTACTCCACATATATTCCCTTGAATCCACTGTGAAAAGAGAGTCGTGTCATATCTTTGCGAGGAATGATATAGAAAATCAATTTCCTTAATGAGCATGCTTGGCAAAGTGTGCGTGTAAGCACAAGGTCCTTACTTCGAGTAAGGAGATGCGTTGTAGCATCATTGTTCGACCTAAGTGTCCCAAAAGCGCATGCCAAAGCAAGTAAACTGCTCAATCACCCAGCTCCAGGCCGGCCATATATGGCGTGTGCCCCAGTTGACAACCCATGAACCCCAAATTAAAGTTTCAGGCTCATTTTTGGAGGTGGTGCAAAGATATATCACTCTATTTTCTTCAGTGGTTTCATTTATGATCATTGTCATCTCGAATATCCTTAAAAACTCAACGTCAGGGAGAATTTAAGGTCCCTTAAATGGTGATTCAATACCATTCATACAACGAGGAGCGTGCTAATGCTCTTAATCAGGTTGGATAGACCTGAAGTCGTTGTTAGAGATGTAATTTAGGTGTAAAGTTAGTGTGCGTAGTACGCATTCATCCAGACAACTAACTTTCCCACATTCCTACCTAATCACATGGTTAATTGAATTGGGTCACATGTATTAAGAAACATGATTCAATTAACTCATATTCGAGGACAATATCAATAAGATTATCCATAAGTAAAACATACACCAAACTTGAATCTAAGAACATAGAAAAATGTTCACAAAGTAAATGGTTTACTAAGAGGATTCGGTCAACAAGGTTATCCATGTCAAAATTCTGCTCTTCCAACGGTGTTCGGTAGAGCAAAATTAGTCTCACATGTTGACTACTAGAATGGTACTCCTCAATGGCATTGGTAGGGGCACGAACAGGTGCATAACCAATGATCTATTCCGTCCATACAAAAGTAGATTCTGCAAGGGTTGAGGTTTGGGAATATTATCCCTTATTCTTGAAGTTTTAGGTCTTAGGTGCCAAGGATCACGCTTCGGGCATGATGCCACGCCTTGGCAGGCCCTGATTTTACCATATGTTTGTGGTACTAATCAGATTCGAGAATGTGGTAAACTTCCGTTTTCTACACTGCTGCGTTATGGGCGAGTTAGAAACATGGAAGGACGAGAAAAGTATTCTCTAGTCAAAATTCGATCGGATTTATAAACTTCATAATTGTACTCATTCATGGACGTAATCATGGTTTGCTTTAGACAATGTTTTTCATGATTAGACGGTCCATAGAAGCGAGCCAAAGAGCCATGGAATCCTCGATCGGGAGGTATTTAAATTTGTAATGCTTCGGGCATAAGTCTTTGAATGAAGATCATGGTGGACGCTTATTTAGCTCTTCCATGCCATTGTTGGCTTCAATGGTTTCTCAGCTTCTTGATAGTCAAGTGGAGATTCACGTCTTGTACCAACATGATGTGGTTTCTCTTAGATACTTCCAAATCAGGAAATCGAACTTGTGACGGTTCGACGATCCACTGAATTGGAGGGAACAAGATTGTGATTGGTGCTATGGGAATGAATCATCCATGAGCATCAAAGTTAGAACATTTGAGTTCTAAGACATGGTTTTCATGAAAAACGTCGGGTTTTCATGGGTGTATTGTTTTATGAAATCTTCAGGTTTCAAAGGCACTAAATTTGAAACTACAGGTTCAATTTAGTTCATAAAGGAGAGGTTCCTATAAGAACACAGAATGTAATATGTTGATTTAAGTGTAGTAGATTTGAGGTTCTTCAGGAACTCAAGTGTAAGATCTTCGTTACTACGAAAGTATGTGACGGTTCAAAGTATAAAAATAAATTATTGAATCGTTAATGTCCAAAAGTGATCTTCAAGTCAATAATTTTGGATTCATTATCAGATTAATGGACTGCAGGTCACTTTTAATTAATTCAATAAATCGGGCCATACAGGGTCGATTGTAGAAGCTAAATAACATTAAATAATATTATTGGATCGAAAATAAAGCCCCAAAAATAATTGGGCTTGATGCCGTGAGCAAAAAGCTCGAGTGGTTGCTAGAGCAGCCCGTGGGGTGGCTGTAGGCCACGGGTCCAGAGATGGGATAGGCTCAAGGGCCTACGAGGTGGCACAGGCAGGTCCAGCGAAAGCTGGCCTGCAGGTTTGTGTTAAGGGAGAAAGGCCCAGCCTTGTAAGCTGGTGCATGCCATGGGAAACACCCAGCCAGCTGGGCTGGATTGAATGAAGGTTGCGTGCATGGGCTGGTTGCATGGCTACGGGCCACGGTGCAAGGACGAAGGGTTGCAGGCCCATCTATTGGGACCCCAGGCCGAGGCCTGTTATCAGTATGCACAGTGATGGTGCGGTGGGTGTGCCGTACCATGCCCAATTTTCCTTTTTTTTTTTTTCAAATCCTTTAGAGTTTAGGAAACCCAAATTTGCTTCTAATTTATTTTATATAATTTGGCTCACAAATTCCACGTAACAATTTAATTGTGCGATGCTTGAAACAAATATATATATTGACAAATATATGAACATATACAATATATATCGGAAGGAAAATATAAACATTGGGGGGTTCATGCATCATGGGGAATATTTTCATGCTTCAAGGTCGTTTCAAATATCTTACTTTATTTTAAGCATACCTGATTGGCAGAAAACAATAAAATCCTTTGAATTTGTAGAAGATCCTTCGCAGAAAGCCGGAATTGCATCTCCAATGCGTTGTATCACGATCAACATAGAAAAATTAAATTGAATCAATAGCATGTATATCAATCTAATAAAATAATAAATTAATCATAAAAAGAAAGATTAAAACGTAATACTCCCCTGATTGAAGAATAAACTCTCTTTAGCATAGCGTTAAGAGCGTGTTGATAACGTGTTGTAGGCATAATTTACTGAACAATTATGGAGGCCAGAGAGAGAGGGAAGGTGCGGCAATAGTAGAGAGAAAGAGAGATGTGTAATTGTGAGGTGTGTTTATTTCACCCCATTGTGCCTTTATTTATAGTAGTAGGATAGGTAAAAACCTTTCCCTTTACAGTGACAACATTTAATAGGTAATCTACTCCTAATAGGAATATAAGAGATATTCCAAGATATACTAGAATTTACACAATCACATTCCTAATCTAATAGGGCTGCAACACGATTTTTATTTTTAAATGTTGGACATTTTAAATTAAAAAGTGGTACATTTTATTTTAAAATATGGGTACACTATAAATAGAAGGAGTGAATAGATTTTATATTAAGAAAATGGGTACTTCTATCAACCTTTGTTCCAGGAAGTGACCCTCTATCACAGTAATGGAAAAGAGTGTTGCCCTTACACCACAGTGTGAATTCGAATTCCATCCGCTCCCTAATCTAACATCTAATTTAACAATTCTATCGTTTGACCAAAAAACAAAAATTCAACCTTTGTTCTCATGTAAACAAGTATTCCATTTTCCTTCCTGATGAGAAATGTCAACATGAGGTGTTCACGTACTTTAACTCAGTTTGAATGAAATGATGTCGTTGTACAAATAAACATACAGTTACCTCTATTTGAAGTTTAAGATGATTAAATTAACGAGAGATGAAGATAATCATTATATAATTGTATTGTTGCTGGAAAAATAAGTATTTGATACACAAGGATTCCCGATAACAGTTCGGGAGGGGGAGAGAGAGACTATTGTTGCTAGAAAAATAGTACCAACAAAAAAAATGTACATATCCTAGAATGTCAACCTTGTGTCTTATTGGATGCAAAAGTTATTGTGAGTCTGTGACATATGCGTCCTAGAAGCGGATAATTGGAAAATGATTCGCACAGTTCGTCTCACCCAGATTTGATTTGATTTGATTTGATCCCGAGTCGATCCAAATTATGGCTACTGGAATCAAATTGAGTTGCAATCACTTGATCTATGTAGATGCTTATACTGAGAGTCACATCGGCCTCCTTCTGTCTCCCTTCTTCAATACCTCGTTCTGTCTGGTATTAGGGTTTGGTGGGTCATTCTATCTCATCTTGCCTCATCATTCACCAGGTTCGGTTTGGCACACGTAGGTGTGCTAGAATATGCTATAAAACAAAATCAAATGTACTCATTAAAGCAACCGATCATGTCAAATCTAGCCCCAAAGCTGGCGTGAAATACTTCAAAGTTCTAAAGGGCTAAGAAGAACCTTGCAAGAGAAACGCAAGGGAAGACAAGAATCCACACAGGGTAAAAGCCCAGAAATCATTACTTGAAATCAGCACCAGGTAGAGGTATCATGTTTTCTAAGAATGGAAACCTGAAAGTGGATGGTTACACTGATGCGGATTGGCAATTGGCACAAAACATTACCTATATGCTATCTACTTCTTCACTTGACGAAGCCACGACCTTATGTTTCTTACTCCGCCAACTACAAAACTGCCTCCCACAAATGTAAAGTGACACGCCCTAATCCCGATGTCCGGGGACATCGGGATGGCCATGTGCTGGCCGACACCCGAGGGTGACGCAAGCCATTTAATGAATGCATATGCTGAGAACATGTAAAACATGCGTATAAAATGTAGTAAAATAATAAAAGGTGACTATTCATTTCTGCGTGAAGATAGTGAAAGTGCATGACATGTTCAGAGCATACATCTAATTCAGAATACAATAGAAGGTGTTATTACAATGTTGTCAAAGCAGAGATGATGGCACAATATCACTGGTAGGGGAAAGCCTCGTAGCGCTGGTCGTAATCCTCATTCCTATATCCTGTGAGGGCGCAAAACAAACATGAGTGGACAAAGTTATATATATAAATAATACTGAAATAGTTATCAACATACTAACCCCCAAAGTTTTATGAAAATTAATAGCATAATAGGTGATAGATTTGCCGAAAACCCTAGCATGCCTTAAAACCTTTCATAAAACTGTTGACCCTAAAAACTACCAAGCCTACGTGGCGTGCAGGCCGAGTAACTAATGAGCTAACTATGTCATTCAGTTGTATACGGGCGTGCCAACTCGTCGGCCGAGCTCGGCAGGGGAGTAAAATGTGTTGATGTTGTGTTGGGTGCGCTGCTGACTTCTGAATCTCGCGACTGCGGCTGAGCAAGGAACACGCCTCGGCCTTCGGGTTCTAGAGCCTGAAGACAAGGCTACTAGTTCTGCGAAGTTCACAAATCGTCGGTGCCGGATTTGGTCATAGTGATTATATTTGTAAGAGTATAAGCACACCGAATCGACACCAGAGTATAGGGACACAAATACTCAAAACAGATATATGTCTTGATGGTAAACGTGGTTCGGCCGTCAGAATGTCAAACTCTAAAGCCTACTTGTGAGTATCCAATCATAAAACAACTCGGCGTTCAATGCGTTGAATCTAGTGATTCGTAACACCTCACTTCGCCAAGAAAGGTCGTGAGATGACCTCTGCCAATAAGGATTTGAAAATCCTTCTTGACCGAGACTTGGATAGATAACCAGTCGGCCTCGTCGCAGTGTTGTTTATCCAAACTGAAGGTGTTTCGTGGTAGGCTGATTCTACGGCAACAATGTTGTTTATCCAAACTGAAGATGTTCGCCGGTTGCCTTCATAGTGTTGTTTATCCAAACTGAAGATGTGTCAGCGAAAAAGAAAATAGAAAGGGTAAATTACATAGTAGCCCTTCAGGTTTGAGGTCTATTGCAATCTTATACAACATCTTTAAAACATTTCACTTTCATACCTCAAGTACTATTTTATTTCAATTTCATACAACTGTTACATTTTCCATCCATGGATCTGTTAAATGCTGACGTGGCTGCCACATATATGCCACGTGGCTGCCAAATGTCTTGCACGTGGCAAATAAAATAATTTTTTAATTTTTTTTAAAAAAAAACCTATCTGCCACTTTTTTTTTTTTCTCTTTCTTCTTCTTCTGGGTTCGGACCCTTTTTTTTTTTTTTCTTGTTCTTCTTCTTCCTCCTCCTCCTTCTCTTTCTTCTTCTCTTCTTCTTCTTCCTCCTCCTTCTTCTGGGTTCCGTCCCCTTTTTTTTTTTTTTTTTTTCTCTTTCTTCTTTTTCTTCTCTTTCTCTTTCTTCTTCTTCTGGGTTCAGACCCTTTTTTTTTTTTTCTTCTTCTTCTTCTTCTTCTTCTTCTTCTTCTTCCTCCTCCTCCTCTTTTTTCTTCTCTTCTTCTTCTTCCTCCTTCTTCCTCTAGGTTCGGTCCCTTTTTTTTTTTTTTTTTTTCTTCTTCTTCTTCTTCTTCCTCCTTCTTCTGGGTTCGGTCCCTTTCTTTTTTTTTTTTTTCTTCTTCTTCTTCCTCATCCTCCTCCTTTTTCTTCTTCTCTTCTTCTTCTTCCTCCTTTTTCTAGGTTCGGTCCCTTTTTTTTTTTTTTTTTTTTCTTCTTCCTCCTCCTCCTCTTTCTTCTTCTTCCTTCTTCTTCTGGGTTCGGTCCCTTTCTTTTTTTTTTCTTCTTCTTCCTCCTCCTCCTCTTTCTTCTTCTCTTCTTCTTCTTCCTCCTTCTTCTGGGTTCGGTCCCTTTTTTTTTTTTTTTTTTTCCTTCCAATTTCAGGTTTTTTAAAAAAAATTAAAAAATTATTTTATTTGCCACGTGGCAGACATTTGGCAGCCACGTGGCATATATGTGGCAACCACGTCAGCATTTAACAGATCCATGGATGGAAAATGTAACGGTTGTATGAAATTGAAATAAAATAGTACTTGAGGTATGAAAGTGAAATGTTTTAAAGATGTTGTATAAGATTGCAATAGACCTCAAACCTGAGGGGCTACTATGTAATTTACCCAAATAGAAATCTCAAGGTTGTTGAGAGGTTTTGCGTAGAGCGAGGGTTTGCGCAGGGCAGTTTGTGTGTTGAATTGGAATGGCTCCTCTTGTTGTCACTGCCTCTCTATTTATAGGGACGTGCTAACTTAATCCACGTGCACTGCATCTAATCCTTCATGCATTTTAGCGTGGATCGCACCCAACTACATGCAATTATCCAACCTGATTAAAATCCTCATCATTATCTCAATACTTTTGTGCAAGTCAATCATGATCATAATGTTTAATGGCCTCCACGTGCTGGAACCGTGCAAAAATTCAACTTGACCACATCTCCCATTTCTTCATGCCGTCTTATCCCTGGATTTCGATAAGTATCACTTTTCCGTGATGATCAGGATGCGAACCAACCAAGTTGCACAATGTATCACCACAAAGTCCTTGTACAATGCAACTTCTTTTATTTATTTGACTCTCAAGCTGCAACTATAAGATAATTATCATTTTAATAAATTCCTAATAAAATGTTAATTTCAAATATGGCCTCTTTCATAGAACGACTTAGGGTATATGGGCCGAGTTTGTGCAAAATTACGGCCTCTTAATATTCAAAGTCATCCACTGGCCTAGAATTCTGCTCCTTCAACAGCCACAATTACTCGGGCCGATGATGTAAAATTTGGTCCAAACATTGCCCCCCAGTTTCCTTGAGCTTCGGCTCGTAAGCCGAATGGTTTAGGAAATTAGTCATTTGTGTCTAGCTATCGACCGTTCGACATGTTATTCGACTATCCACACCATCCCAAAAGCGGAGCCGAGTAACACCAAGATACTTTTTGGACCGCCGAGCATATCTCTCTTCTTTGCTGCTAAAACCCTCTTTTTTTTTTTTTTTTTTTTATATAACCAAAATCCCTACTAAAATGGCATCCTTGAAAAACCAACCTTGACTCACATAATGGCCACGCAGAGGTCAACCGAAAGGCACCAAACATGATATTGAGTCACCTTCATTTCAAACTTGGGAGGCACGAACTCCGAAGCTTTATTTCATTCTGCCAAAACTCCTCGGCCATGCTAAGCGGCTTATAACAATAACTTTGCCATGGCAAATTTTGATTATTGGTAACTCGCCAAAGAGACATGGTTATGGCTTCTTTTGACCAAAAAACAACCAATGGTCGAATGGGCATATTGTCCAATGCTTTACTGTTGTCGACTCGGTGACTATTTTACCTCGACCAAATGCAAGCTCAGCAGTACATATCATGTCCCCTTTGTTGGTTGCATGCTCTGTCCAACACTAAGGCTGTATATGCATACTGCGTGTCGGTGACCCCAAAAGTCAAAGAGGACATATACATATGTACATATATTATCTCGACCTTCCAACCAAATGAGAAATTACACTCTCAACAAGTGCAGCCTTAAGCAAAGACCCAATAATCATGTTTCTACATGTGTGGGACTCGACCGAATGCAGTCTATCTGAATGATCAGACCACCAATAATCAAGGACTGAGTAACCACCAAGATTCGGTCGGAAGTGAGATTCAGCCGAGCTATACGGTTGAGGACAATAAAATCGAGAAATCACGGCCGATATCGACCACTCATATCGACTCTTTTTCGACCAAAGCTACCAATATTAACTTGGTTTTGTTTCTGGCTGTTGCTTGCATGTATACCCAATATGCATTCCACCAGGAGTAACCAATTAAGCCACCAAAAATGGGGTGATGATTTTAGTCAAATGAACAATGGACTACCTTTTCTTTAGACGGTGCATCAAAAACCATGATCACCAAGAAGCAAACCATGATTCCTCCTTTTTCCTTCTCTTCGACACCGCTTTGTAACAACTTCGTCGATGGTCATGGCTTCCTTCGACCAAAGAAATGCCAACAGTTGAGTAGGCATGGTTGAAAATTTACCATCATTGAGCCGGCGGAATACAAACATCAAGAACGACTAACATCTTATTAAGTCGTTGAACTTGACAATTTATGTAATAACCCAGTCGTGCACATCCATCCTATCAAGTCAAAAATTGCAGCCAATAATCTCAAATCCATGCTGATGCAGTTGGTGAATACAAGCTACTTTCGTTCGACCAAATTAGTCTTGCAAGAAGTGCCACAACCCCACCAAATAAGAAATCTACGACAGCAGTGTTGTTTATCCAAACTGAAGATATGTCGGCGAAAAAGAAAATAGAAATCTCAAGGTACTTCCTCTGTATTTATAAGGACGTGTTAACTTAATCTGCGTGCATTGCATCTAATCCTTCACGCATTTTGGCGTGGATCAGACCCAACTGCATTTAATTATCCAACCTGATTAAAATCCCCATCATTATCTCAATACTTTTGTGCAAGTCAATCCTGATCCAAATGTTTAATGGCCTCCCCATGCTGGAACCGTGCAAAAATTCAACTTGATTACATCTCCCATTTCTTCATGCCGTCTTATCCCTGGATTTGGATAAGTATCAATTTTCTGTGTTGATCAGGATGCGAACCAACCAATCTGCACAATGTATCAGCACAAAGTCCTTGTACAATGCAACTTCTTTTTATTTATTTGACTCTCAAGCTGCAACTATAAGATAATTATCATTTTAATAAATTCCTAATAAAATGTTAATTTCAAATATGGCCTCTTTCATAGAATGATATTCTTAGGGTATATGGGCCGAGTTCGTGCAAAATTACGGCCTCTTAATATTCAGAGTCATCCACCAGCCTAGAATTCTGCTCATTCAACAGCCACAATTAGTCGGGCAGATTATGTAAAATTGGGTCCAAACAAAAACATATCTCGTATATAATGTGCTAACTAGTGGTGTCAGTATCGTCCGAAGGCATATAGAACTGTTCCTTCAGAACACTTCCTTCACAGCACCCAACCCGTAGGTCAATATAAGTATCATCACTCGTAAGCTCCTACAACACCCAACTCGAAGGTCAATATAAGTATCATCGCCCATAGGCTTCTACAACACCCAACCTGAAGGTCAATATAAGTATCATTTCCCGTAGGCAGAACAGTGACCACTAGACCCGCATAAAACCTTGAATATACTCTTTCCAAACATAAGTACACAACAACAAACCTGAAGGTCAATATAAGTATCATTGCCCATAGGCAGAACAATGACCACTAGACACACATAAAAGCTTGAATATACTCTTTCAAACATGAGTACATATATCTCAAAACCATCTTCATAGCATATAGTCATCCATCATATATACTATAAAGAATTGTAAACAAAACATGTTCATAAATAGTATATAGTCATCCATCATATATACTACAAAGAATAGAAGTTCGATAAAATATGGTATTCCAAAATATTCACAGTAAAGCATGATATATCATAAGTGTAAATCTAATTTACTCATAAAACATTTCATAGAACATAACCATTAAACCATGCTTTTCATGTATGCATTTCTACTATTAAAACATGCATTTTAGAAGGGGTCCACTCACGTTTATTTTGCGCCCCCTCAGGACATAGGAACGAGGTTTACGACCCGCGCTACGAAGCTTTCCCCTACTAGTGATATTCTGCCATCATCTCTGCTTTGACATCATTGTAATAACACCTTCCGTTATATTCTGAATTAGATGTATGCTCTAAACATGTCATGCACTATCATTATCTTCACGCAGAAATGAATAGTCACCTCTTACTATTTTTCTACATTTTATACGCATGGTTTACATGTTCTCAACATGTGCATTCATCAAATGGCTTGCGTCACCCTCGGGTGTCGGCCAACATGTGGCCATCTTGATGTCTCCCGAACATCGGGATTGGGGAGTGTCAAATTGGTATCGGAGCATACTTAGGACTTCATTCTTCCATTTGGTAATCATAATTTTTCTTGTATCCGTAATCTTTCGTCTTTCTAAATCTTGTTTGCTTCTTATTAGAATTATGGACCATTCTGGTGGGAATGTACCTCGACGACCTTGTTCTAGTATAATGGGAGGAATTTAGCAGTTGATCTCTGCTTTACAGAATGCTTTTCCTGATAGTAGCAGGCCGAGTCGTACATACATGGAGATCGTTCGTAGCCATGGCGTTATAGATCTTAGGGTAGTTGGAGCCTGTCAGGAGGCTGAGGATTAGTTGGAGAAAATTGAGGATACTCTAGAAAGCATGAAATGCCTAGTGTCTAAATCGACAAATATCGATGGTTACTTCCTTCAAGGGGAAGCGAGGTTTTAGTGGAAGTTAGCGATGGGCTCTCGTCTACCTGGTTCCTTGATGACTTGGGCCACATTCAGGAGACTCTTCAGCGCACACTTTTTGAGCCCTAGTTATCAGCTGAGAAAGTGACAGGATTTCTTGGAGTTTCACCAGGGCGATCTGAGTATTACAGAGTTTGATAGCACTTTTCAGCACCTGTCGAGACACCATGAGTAAACTTATGAGAACCAACGGAAGATGATGATTTAGCTGCTGATTGCTATAAACCCAGACCATCATGAGCATCTGGCATCACAGAGGCATAAATCCTACGAGGATATGATTGAGACGGCCTTGAGGATCGAACAGACGAGATGGGACAATCTTAACCAGGATCAACCTCAAAGTCAGAACCAGTCTCGGAGTCAGAATCAACCTAGGAATCAGAATCAGAGGGGTCAAGGATTCCGATCCCGGAGTATGAGGGAGCCTTCAACCTCTTCTAACCTTTTCGGCCCTAGACGCTTTCAGTCATTCAAGCGACAGGGTCAGGGTTCGGGATCATCTAGTGACGGCTTTGGCAGTGAGTCGGCGAGGCGATCGTTCAACCACTTTGATTCACACGCAATTAGACTGAATGTGTGCTATAGGTACGACGACATTGGACACATTGCCCGAGATTACGGCACTCTACCTTTATCTGGTAATTATGCTGCTGGTTCGGGTTACGATAGGAGTAATAACCCAAATACTAATTATGGTGGAAGCAGTAATACTCAAGGTTACGATAGTACTCAAAACTATGGCGGTAGTGGTAGCCAGAGTACCCAGTTTTCTACCCAGCGACAACCACAGCAGTCCGAAGTAGTTTCAGGCAGTTGTGCTCAAGGGAATAGAGCAGGTCATAACAATCAGGGTCCTAAGACTCGAGGCAGCCGTAACAGTGGAGCGGGACGTCAGATTCATGGGCGTATCAACGCCATGACTCAGTAGGAGGCGAAGCTTGACCCTAGAGTCATTATTGGTACGTTACTTGTGTGTGGTAATTGGGCTAGAGTTCTGATTGATTCGGGTGCCACTTATTCATTTGTATCTTCATATTTTGCACGAGTTGTAAACTCGTAACCTACACTGCTCTGTTTTGATATGCTTATACAAATGCCACCTGGAGATATTTTCTATGCACATTGGGAGTATAGGGATTGCCCTGTCATAATTGAATGGGGAACTCTTGGAGACTAATTTAATTGACTTCAAACTTGCGAAGTTCGATGTCATCTTGGGAATGAATTGGCTATCTAGGCACCATGCTTATGTCAGATGTAGGGAGAAATTTGTGACATTCAATCGGCCTAGACGATTGTCAATCACGTTTCACCATTGATTTACTTTCAGGTACCAGCCCTATCTCCTTAGCTCCATACCAAATGGCATCAACGGAATTGAGAGAATTGAAGATTCAACTTTAGGAGCTAGTGGATAAAGGCTACATCCAGCCCAATATGTCTTCCTGGGATGTTCCTGTCTTGTTTGTCAAAAAGAAAGATGGGTCGATGAGACTTTGCATCGACTATCAGCATCTGAATCGGGTGATGGTGAAGAACTGTTATCCTCTGCCTCAAATCGATGATTTATTTGACTAGTTGAAGGGTGCTCAGGTGTTTTCTAAGATCGACCTTTATTCGTGTTATCATCAGCTATTAATCTGGGATGAAGATGTGCCTAAGACTGCATTCCGCACTAGGAATGGACACTATGAGTTTCGTGTCATGCCTTTTGGGTTAACGAATGCACTTACAGCGTTCATGGATTTGATGAACAGAGTCTTCATACTGTATCTAGATCGGTTTATGATTGTGTTCATTGACGACATCTTGATCTATTCCAAAAGTAAGGTCGAGCACATTAAGCATTTGAGGTTGGTGTTGGAGAGGTTAAGAAATCATCAACCGTATGCCAAGTTTAGTAAATGTCAATTCTGGCTAAACCAGGTCAGTTTCCTCAGACATGTTGTCTCTGCTAAGGGAATTAGTGTGGACCCTCAGAAGATTTCGGCAATGTCTACATGGGAGCACCCGAGGAATGTTACTGAAGTGAGGAGCTTCCTTTGGCTGGCTGGCTATTATTGATGGTTTGTGCAGGATTTCTCAGCAATCGCCCTGCCTCTTACTAAGTTAACCTGGAAGGGGGTCAAATTCGAGTGGAATGATGATTGTGAACGAAGTTTCCAGGAGCTTAAGCAGCATCTTACTCAAACTCATGTCTTTGCTCTTTCGAACGATGGCGGTGAGTTTGAGATTTACACTAATGCATCATTGCCAAGATTGGGTTGCGTGCTGATGCAGCTTGGGAAGTCATCGCCTATGCTTCCAGGCAGCTTAAGAATCACAAGAGAAACTACCTCACTCATGATCTGGAGCTTAGAGCAATGGTTTTTTGTCTAAAGATCTGGCGACATTATTTGTACGACGAGAAGTGCCCGCATATTCAGTAATTACAAGAGCCTAAAACATGTCTTCACTGAGAAGGAATTGAATTTGAGGCAAATGAGATGGATGAAGCTCATTAGTGATTATGACTGCATTATTAAGTATCATCATGGACATGCTAATGTAGTAACAGATGCACTTAGTCGGAGATCCCACATACAGCTTACTTCCTTTTCAAGCTATCCATGTTCTGCTCTTGTTTTCTCTGCGAAAAACAGACGTTACCGTGGAACCAGACCCATAGAGAGCCTTGTTAGCACACTTCCAAGTTAGACCTGTTTTGGTGGATATGGTTCGGGAAGCTCAGGAACTTGATCAGCAGTGTGCAGAACTAAAGAAATAGGTACTGTATGGGTCGAGACGAGATTTGAAAATCAGGAGAGATGAAGCCTTAATGATGAGAAATAAGTTGTTTGTGCTTAAGGACACCGAAGCAGTGAAAAAGGAAATCCTTGATGAAGCCCACATCTCGGCATATGCCATGCATCCAGGGAGCACCAAACTGTATCACATTATCCATCTATTCTATTACTGGTTTGGGATGAAACGAGATGTGGTGGATTATGTGAAGAGATGCATTATTTGCCAACAAGTGAAGGCGGAGAGACAAAGACCTGAGGGGCTAATGCAGAATCTCCCGATACCAGCATGGAAATGGGAAGACATCACCATGGACTTCATGTACGGCTTACCGAGGACACTGTCAAGATTTGATGGTATTTGGGTGATTGTGGACCAACTCACCGGGACCGCTCATTTATTGCTTGTTTGACAGACCTACTCACTAGAGAAGTTAGCAAAGTTGTTCATTGATAATATTGTCAAGCTTCATGGTGTGCCCGTCACTATCATTTCAGACAGAGATCCAAGATTCACCTCCAGGTTTTGGAGAGCTTTTAATGCTGTCATGGATACTCAATTATTATATAGCACTGCCTACCATTCACAGACCGATGGTCAGTCCGAGCGGACAATTCAGACCTTGGAGGACATGTTGAGAGTGTCTGTTTTCCAGTGGAAGGGTAGTTGGGATAGTTACTTGTTGTTGGTTGAGTTTGCCTACAACAACAGCTACCACTCCAGCATCAGTATAGCACCGTTTGAGGCACTATATGGGAAGGCGTGTCGAACACTATTGTGCTGGACAGAGGTCAGTGAACGGGTGTTAGTGGGGCCAAAAATTGTTGACACTACTAATACTAACATCCAGCTGATTAGGAGAAATCTAAAAACGGCTCAGGATCGATAGAAAAGCATTGCAGACAGACATTCTAGGGACCGTAAGTATAAGATTGGTGACTTTGTCTTCTTGAAGTTATCTTTCTTAAACGGTGTGGTTCGATTTGGTAAGCGAAGGAAGTTGAGTCCTCGATATGTTAGCCCCTACCAGATTACGGAGAGGATTGGTGCAGTTGCCTATAAATTTGAACTACCACCAAAGTTGGCGCAGATTCATAACTCTTTTCATGTTTCCATGCTTCGGAAGTATATGTCAGATCCCTCTCATATTATTCAGCCAGATCCACTAGAAGTGAATCAGGATGCAAGTTATGTTGAGGAACCAATGGTGATGGTCGACCGGCAAGAGAAGATTTTGAGGAATAAAGTCATCTCGTTGGTAAAAGTGATGTGCAGAAACCACACGGTCGAGGAAGCGACTTGGGAGACGGAGGAATTGATGAAGAGTCAGTACCTGTATCTTTTTAGTTGAGTTTGTAATTTTAGGGACGAAATTTCTTTTAAGGGGGTAGATTGTAAAACCCCTCCCCAATTTTATACCAAAAATTAATGAAATTACATATGTACCCTTGGAATTATTACCCAATCCGGATCCTCTATCCAAATTCTCCTCCTCTCTCTCTATCTGCCATGTGGTAGCACCCTATTTCTTTTCCCTTTTTCTCTCTTTCCTCTTCCCCAAGTCAACTCTCACACTTTCTCATCTCACACTCTCTCGCTCTCTCTCGGATCTCCCTCTCCACGATCTACACACACACCCACCCCTACACCCAAAACACCACGACACCACCACCAACTTGAGAGGACCACCAATCTCTCTCCCTGGTCTCTGTGCAGCACCAAAGGAACTGGTGCAAAGGCTTAGAGACTCTGGTGAACCCCTGTGGGTTTCGAGCAAGACTCGGCCACCTCCAACCATTTCACGACAAATCAAAGGTAAGGAACCCTCCCTCTCATCTCTATCATTTTTTTATAGTTAGATCGGAGGGTTTAATGACCAAACGATGGTGACCGGAGCTCGGGAGGCTCCGGCCTCCTTCCCCAGCAAAAAATTAGCCCAGGCCTTCGGGCCTAGAACCTTTGGGTTAGGCTTCCAAGCCCAAGGCCTGTGAAACCCCGAGCTCAAACCTTTTTGTAACCCAAACCAAAACCCTTGTAAGTTTAGGCCTTTGGGCGGTATAGGACTCGGGCCTTAGGCCCATTAACCCCAAACCCAAATCCATTTAGTTTTTATTTATTTTCTTTTTAAAACCCAAAGGCACTTGGGCCGGGCTTTCAATCCCAGGCCCTTTGACCCAAAACCCATTAAACCCAGGCCTTTGGGCCTTAGAACCCAACCCAGTGGCGAAGCCCATGCCCATCAAACCCAAGCCCAAGAACCCAGGCCCAAACCCGATCCAACCATGCAGCTCAGCAGTGCTTGAGTCTGATCGTGGCTGGCACGTGGGAGCCTGCTGGTGCCGGCGCGTGGAGTACACGCGTCACCGTCCACGGCGGCTCATGCGAATTTTTCAACAACTTTTCTGGCGACCCACGGCGGCGCGTGGGGGTACCTGTGGTCCCTCTTAATGTTTTTCGATGTCCTGAATCCGTTTATGACGTCCGTTTTTCGAAATTCAATTGTTTGTGTATAGTTTTGTTAATTTTACCCTTTATGTGCTTGGGTGCGAATATTAGCGGCGATTCTGTTTTTCCTATTTCGTACAGCTCTTCTACGACGAAGTATCTGTGATTGGACCCCTTCTAAAATGCATGTTTTAATAGTAGAAATGCGTACATGAAAAGCATGAATTAATGGTTACGTTATATGAAATGTTTTATGAGTAAATTAGATTTACACTTATGATATATCATGCTTTACTTCGAATATTTTGGAATACCATATTTTATCGAACTTATGTTCTTTGTAGTATATATGATGGATGACTATATATTATTTATGAACATGTTTTCTTTACACTTCTTTATAGTATATATGATGGATGACTATATGCTATGAAGATGATTTTGAGATATATGTACTTATGTTTGGAAATAGTATATTCAAGGTTTTGTGCACGTCTAGTGGTCACTGTTCTGCCTATGGGCAATGATACTTACATTGACCTTTGGGTTGGATGTTGTAGGAGCCGATGATACTTATATTGACCTTTGGGTTGGGTGTTGTAGGAGCCTACATGCGATGATACTTATATTGACCTACAGGTTGGGTGTTGTAAGAGCCTATGGGCGATTTATACTTGTGAAGGAAGTGTTCTGAAGGAAGAGTTATATATACCTTCAGGCGATAAACAACACTATGAAGGCAACCGGCAAACATCTTCAGTTTGGATAAACAGCATTGTTGCCGTAGAATCAGCCGACTGCGAAACACCTTCAGTTTGGATAAACAGCACTGCGACGAGGCCGACTGGTTATCTATCTAAGTCTCGGTGGAGAAGGATTTTCAAATCCTTATTGGCAGAGGTCATCTCACGAGCCTTCTCAGTGAAGTGAGGTGTTACGAATCACTAGGTTCGGCGCATTGAACGCCGAGTTGTTTTATGATCGGATACTCACAAGTAGGCTTTAGAGTTCAGCATTATGATTGCCGAACCACGTTTACCATCAAGACATATATCTCTTTTAAGTATATGTGTCCCTATACTCTGGTGTCGATTCAGTGTGCTTATACTCTTACGAATATAATCATTGTGACTGAATCTGGCGCCCGATTTGTGAACTTCGCAGAGCTAGTAGCCTTGTCTTCAGGCTCTAGAACTCGAAGGCCGAGGCGTGTTCCTTCCTCGGCCGTAATCGCAAGATTTAGAAGTCAGCAGCGCACCCAACGCAACATCAACACATTTTACTCCCCGGCCGAGCCTAGCCGACGAGTTGGCATGCCCACATACAACCGAATGGCGTAGTTAGCTCATTAGTTACTCGGCCTGCGCACCACATAGGCCTGGTAGTTTTTAGGATCAACATTTTGGCACGCCCAGTGGTGCATGTACTAAAACTACGAAGTTCACAAGATAGATCAAGATCTCAATCAGGTTCCGTTGGAGATTTGGCGCCAAGTAAAGAATTGCTTCAAGAAGAAAGCAAAACTCATTGAGAAGTTGTCTAGAAGATGAAGGCAATTTTCCACTCTAGCAACAATCAAAATTCGGCCTAGGAAAATTGTCATGACAGCCGAAGAAAAACCTAGGCCACCTATTTTTTCGGTCGAGGCTGAAAGTTCAGTTGGCCTAGAAGAAAAAGTTCAAGTTTATGAGCCAAAAATCGACTTAGAAAATGATTCGTCAGAAGAGTGCTCCAATGACGAACAAAGCTGAGACATAGGCCTAGCCGGAAAAACCACGCCAATCGATATGATTATTGGTGATAGAGTTGATATGGAGAAATCTCGTTCGGCTAAGTTGTTCGAGTTAAAAGCTGAAATTGGCAAAATTATTATGCCTGGGGGCATAATAAATGTTTAACACATTCGGCGGCCGATGATAAAAAATCTTTCGTCAAGCCAAACATATTGGGTATCATGGTTTTTGTCAAGCCAAACAAAAAGGAGGAATCATGGTTTACTTCTCGGTGATCATGGTTTTTGATGCACCGTCTAAAGAAAAGGTAGTCAATTGTTCATTTGACTAAAATCATCACCCCATTTTTGGTGGCTTAGTTGGTTACTCCTGGTGGAATGCATATTGGGTATACACGCAAGCAACGGCCAGAAACAAAACCAAGTTAATATTGGTAGCTTTGGTCGAAAAAAAGTAGATATGAGTGGTCGATATCGGCTATGATTTCTCGGTTTTATTGTCCTAGGTCGTATAGCTCAGCTGAATCTCACTTCCGATCGAATCTTGGTGGTTAATCAGTCCTTGATTATTGGTGGTTTGATCATTCAGATAGACTGCATTCGGTCGAGTCCCACACATGTAGAAACATGATTATTAGGTCTTTGCGTAAGGCTGCACTTGTTGAGAGTGTAATTTCTCATTCGGTTGGAAGGTCGAGATAATATATGTACATATGTATATGTCCTCTTTGACTTTGGGGTCGCCGACACGCATTATGCATATACAGCCTTAGTGTTGGACAGAGCATGCAACCAACAAATGGGACATGATATGTACTGCTGAGCTTGCATTTGGTCGAGGGAAAATAGTCACCGAGTCGACGACAGTAAAGCATTAGACAATATGCCCCTTCGACCATTGGTTGTTTTTTGGTCAAAAGAACCCATGACCATGTCTCTTTGGTGAGTTACCAATAATCAAAATTCGCCATGGCAAAGTTATTGTTATAAGCCGTTTAGCATGGCCGAGAAGTTTTGGCCGAATGAAATAAAGCTTCGGAGTTCGTGCATCCCAAGTTTGAAATGAAGGTGACTCAATATCATGTGTGGTGTCATTCGGTTGACCTCTGCGTTGCCATTATGTGAGTCAAGGTTGGTTTTTCAAGGATGCCATTTTAGTAGGGATTTTGGTTATAAAAATATAAAAAAATAAAAAAAATAAAAAAAAATAAAAAAAAGGGCTTTAGCAGCAAAAAAGAGAGATATGCTCGGAGATCCAAAAAGTATCTTGGTGTTACCCGGCTCCGCTTTCTGGATGGTATGGATAGCCGAATAACATGTCGAACGGTCGAGAGCTAGACACAAATGACTAATTTCCTAAACCATTCGGCTTACGAGCCGAAGATCAAGGAAACTGGGGGGCAATGTTTGGACCCAATTTTACATCATCGGCCCAAGTAATTGTGGCTGTTGAATGATCATAATTCTAGGCCGGTGGATGACTTTGAATATTAAGAGGCCGCAATTTTGCACGAACTCGGCCCATATACCCTAAGTCGTTCTATGAAAGAGGCCATATTTGAAATTAACATTTTATTAGGAATTTATTAAAATGATAATTATCTTATAGTTGCAGCTTGAGAGTCAAATAAATAAAAGAAGTTGCATTGTACAAGGACTTTGTGGTGATACATTGTGTAGCTTGGTTGGTTCGCATCCTGATCATCACGGAAAGTGATACTTATCGAAATCCATGGATAAGACGGCATGAAGAAATGGGAGATGTGGTCAAGTTGAATTTTTGCACGGTTCCAGCACGTGGAGGCCATTAAACATTTGGATCAGGATTGACTTGCACAAAAGTATTGAGATAATGATGGTGATTTTAATCAGGTTGGAATTGCATGCAGTTGGGTCTGATCCACGCCAAAATGCGTGAAGGATTAGATACAGTGCGCGTGGATTAAATTAGCACGTCCTTATAAATACAGAGGCAGTGACAACAAGAGGAGCCCCTTCAATTCAACACACAAACTGCCATGCGCAAACCCTAGCTCTACGCGAAACCTCTCAACAACCTTGAGATTTCTATTTTCTTTTTCATCGACACATCTTCAGTTTGGATAAACAACACTATGAAGGCAACCGGCGAACATCTTCAGTTTGGATAAATAGCACTGTTGTCGTAGAATCAGCCGACCGCGAAACACCTTCAGTTTGGATAAATAGCACTGCGACGAGGCCGACTGGTTATCTATCCAAGTCTCGATCGAGAAGTTTTTTCAAATCCTTATTGGAAGAGGTCATCTCACGAGCCTTCTCGGTGAAGTAAGGTGTTACGAATCACTACATTCAGCGCATTAAACGCCGAGTTGTTTTATGATCGGATACTCACTAGTAGGCTTTAGAGTTCGGCATTCTGACGGCCAAACCACGTTTACCATCAAGACATATATCTGTTGTGAGTATCTGTGCCCCTATACTCTGGTGTCAATTCGGCGTGCTTATACTCTTACAAATATAATTACTGAGACCGAATCCGGCGCCGACGATTTTTGAACTTCGCATAACTAGTAGCCTTGTCTTCAAGCTCTAGAACCTGAAGGCCGAGGCGTGTTCCTTCCTCGGCCGCAGTCGCGAGATTCAGAAGTCAGCAGCGCACCCAACGCAACATCAACACATTTTACTCCCCGGCCGAGTTCGGCAGTCGAGTTGGCACACCCGCATACAACCGAATGACGTAGTAAGCTCATTAGTTACTCGACCTATTTCCAGGTAAGCTCACGTAGGCTTGGTAGTTTTTTATAAGATTAAAAGCACACCACAAAGTAGCACACAAATGTCCTATTGATTTTCCTTATTAAAGCTAAGATTTGTCAATTGTAGCATATGAAAATAAGGGTCTTTCCCGCAGAAGATTGCTTTATCTAACTACTTAAAATGTCACAAAAACTGGGCTCCTGTCCCTACTGACCAGCCACCACAACAATAATTATTAGACTGACTTACGCTTATCTAAAGTGTACGAAATTTTATATGAAAACACTAGACGCATAGAGCTACACTCACACAAAATTTTGGGATTTTTGGAGTTGATTTTCTATTTAAATTATATTGAACAAAAACAGGACAGAAACAGATTTTAAGTAGTTCACAAATTAAGAAAAACAAGTTAGGGGAATTGCTATCCACCACCAAATAATCATGCAAACGTGTTATGTTTCATTCAAATTCCTTTTATTTCCGGATGAAGATGCTCAAGTTGGCTCAATGTTAGAACTCAACCTATTACTCTTTCTTATGTAGTATGTTAAGACAATGGCGTTTTCAACTAACTTAGTTCCTAGCATACAATCTAGAGTGGCGTGTTCATAGATTTAACAAGTAGAAATCATTAAGAACGAAAAGAGTTTGAGTCATCACAAGGCATCGTAAGTACTGGCGTTGTCTTACTTATCCTAGAAATTAGTTCACATGTTAATCGCAATTAACAAGTACTACTCTAGAACATATGTAGGTCCTCATTC
The DNA here is from genome assembly GCA_035220775.1 of Malus fusca. NCBI lineage: Eukaryota > Viridiplantae > Streptophyta > Magnoliopsida > Rosales > Rosaceae > Malus > Malus fusca. The sequence continues at coordinate 31,700,044 of CM069069.1, forward strand.
GACAAGGGCAGACACACACATATTCATAGCGTTAGAATCCTATATATGCTTATTACGTATGCATCCATAGAAAACAAATAAAGAATTCATCAATGAGACAAGTAGTGAACCAATTTTCATCCATTCATAAAAGTAATTCAAACAAAATGTCATAACAAACTTGCAATCATATTCGGGGCTTCAAAATAGCCCCTAACTAGTAAGAATTTAGTTACACACAATCCTTACGTTAAAATAAAAGATAGACATGAGTTTGAGAAGATAGAACCGAAAGAAATCGACTGAGGCCTCCTCCTTTATTTCCTTCCTTCCCCAACGCTGCTTTTAAACCAATTCTTGCTGCATCCTTTTCTTCTCCTTAACTCACCCACTAATAGCCATTTAGTGATGACAATAAGTGAGAGGAAATGGTAAAACAATTGTAACTCTTTAGGTAGCCTTTATGCCAATTACTCCCTCTTAATTATCATCCTTATTTCCATTCCCTTTTATATTTGAATAAGTGTCAGCTGACTTGTTCTTGGCTGCATCAATTTTGGCTGCTAGATTTATTGGGTTTATTACTTCCATTGCAGTTACAAACTGCTCAGCCTCTTGGGAACCTTTCAGTGTTAAAACGGCCATAACGTTTTCTAGACAAATGATATTAGCAATCCGCGAAATGCTCCAGAAAATCGACATCCGTAGCTTTCCAAGTATATAAGACTCATTCTCTAATTCTTTTTGAGCTGTTCGCAACTTGCTTCCAAAGTCAGCTGATCTGCACAGGCAGTTTTGACGAATTTGTTACTTAAAATCCCACTTGTGCTATTTTTCTTTTCTTTGCTTGACAAATCCTACAAAACACAAAAACAAAATAAATATCTCAAAAATATAAGGAACTAACTAAGAAAAGACAAGTGAATTTGATGTTAAATATATATAAATATGAGCTTATCAAATACCCCCACACTTAGCTTTTGCTAGTCCTCGAGCAAAACGAAGAAAACATGAAAACATTAGCTTCCCCCTATGTGACCCTCATAAAATTTCATTCAAGAAAACAAATCATCAAGAACCTTAGCTAGCACCAAACAAGCTAATCCAAGCTCATCTTCCTTATTCAAATGTTAGCAGTAACCTTTTAATCATCCTTGAAGTGTAGTGTGTGTAATAGTCATGCTAATGCAATTTCAAGTATTTTTAAAACACCACATGCTAACTCGTGACCTTCTCACGGGACATACACTCAATCACACATATGTCAAGGTTAACGTGTTTCGCTCAAAGAATCAAATGCGAATAATCTACCATAAGCTTGCATAAAGATCTCATCTCCACAATCATAATTGCAAAACTTAAATCAAGATGACTTTTATTGGATGTAATGAGGCTTAGGGAGATGGTTATAGAAATGAAGGGATAGGTAAACACAAGTTCCAAGCTACATTGCAAGCAATTCTCTTGTTGAGATTTATAAGAACTCAAGCTCTCCAACCACTCTGCTAATATCTCCAACCACACCCTTAAATTGAAACTTAAAAAACTTTTTATTTTCTTTGTATACAATTTTTCTCTTCTTTTTCTTCTTTTTTTTTTTTTTTGAACCAATTTTGCACATAACTAAATACAAACATGAAATACCCCCACACTTATTCTTTTTCCAAACTCCTTCAAAGTACTTCACAAACATTTCTCATAAGACAATCTCACATTGCTCACTAGCCTGCTTGGAAAGGGTAACGAAAAATGTTTAAGGTATAAGGGTAGACATATCTGGTGATAAGAAATAAAAGGCTCAACATATACGACTCAAATTGGCAATCTAATGATATCATTTTTCTTTAGGAAACATGCTCATTTAGGCCATGGTGATAAACCTAATGCCTCTATCCTTTTCAAGTTCATGCAATCAAATGACAAACATTTCGAAAGATCGTTACGCAAGTTCTAGAGATGTAAGTCACATAAGTTCATCACACATGAAAGAATATGAGTGTATGAAAAATGCACACTTTCAATAGGCTCGAAAACTCGCATTGGTTGTATATGGTCACTATATTCACATGCGAAACTTTAAGTCATACTTTAGTTTCACATCAACAAGGCTATGTGCATTTGGTTTTTCAAAGATGATTAAACATGTACAAGGCTAACAAAAGAATAAGGAATTTCACACAACACATGGTTACTAAGTTCTTGATCATCGTGGTTCAAATTCAATCCAATTATATCATTGGGTCGGGAAACTAACAAAAATCTAATTCAAAACAATAAATAAAACAAGACAATATTTTTTTGAATTTTCAAATTTTCTGAATGTTTTTGTTTTTGTTTTTTTGGGTTTTTTTAGAGTAAACAAAACTAATTAAGAAAATAAAAAGAAACAGCACAGAAACAAATCAAACCAGTTTTTAGTCGAAGGTACGAAATTTTCAATTTGGTCATTTTTTTTTCAATCCTTATCCCCAAACCTAAACTGGACATTGTCCCTAATGTCAGAAAACACAATAATGCATAAAATAAAAATAAAATAGCATTTGGACTGAAAACTTCCCCAATTTGCAGTAAAAATCAAGCGATCACCCCTAAACTCCAATTCTACAATTAACTCCAATGGTGGCCACGATCAAATTTTCCAAGAGTAATCGTCCAAGGGGAGATAGTTCTTGGAGGGGTACAACCTCCACATCATGCTCCGCAAAAGACTCGTAATATGGCTTGAGTCTATGTCCATTCACTTTGAACACGTTTCTGGTCTTTGCTCTTTGGATTTCCACTGCACCATGAGGAAAAATATTAGTTATAACAAATGGACCAACCCATCAAGAACGAAGCTTACCTGGAAATAACCGAAGGCGAGAATTAAATAGAAGAACTTTTTGTCCAATGGAAAAGCTCTTCCTTAATATCATATTGTCATGAAATGTCTTTGATTTCTCCTTGTATATTCGACTAGACTCGTATGCATCATTCCAGATTTCATCTAACTCATTCAATTGAAGCTTTCTCTGTTGTCCAGCAACACTCATGTCCATGTTGTACGCTTTGATCGCTCAATAAGCTTTGTGTTCTAACTCTACTGGAAGACGGCATGGTTTCCCATAAACTAACCAAAATGGGGACATTCCAATATGAGTCTTATAAGCAGTCCTATACGCCCACAATGCATCGTTTAAGCGCATGCTCCAATCTTTCCTACTAGGACTCACAGTTTTCTCCAAAATTTGCTTCACCTCACGGTTTGATACTTCTGCTTGACCACTTGTTTGTGGATGATAAGGTATAGACACCTTATGTGTGACATTGTACTTCCTAAGAAACGCTTCAAATGTTCTATTGCAAAAGTGATTCCCTCCATCATTGATGATTGCTCTAGGTATTCCAAATCTTGCAAAGATGTTAGTCTTAATAAAATCTGAAACAACTTTTGAATCATTAGTTTTGGTGGCTTTTGCTTCCACCCATTTAGAAACATAATCCAAAGCCAATAAAATGTAAAGAAAACCATTAGAAAATGGAAAAGGTCCCATGAAATCAATGCCCCACACATCAAAGATCTCAACAATCAAAATAGGGGTTTGTGGCATTTGATTTCTTGGGCCCAAGTTACCTGTTCGTTGACAATGATCACATGTTGCACAAAACTCGTACGCATCCTTAAACAAACTAGGCCAATAAAAACCACTCTCTAACACCTTAAGAGTTGTCCTTTTTGCTCCAAAATGGCCGCCACATGCATAAGAATGACAAAAAGTTAGAACAAATTTAAACTCAGATTCGGGGACACACCTTCTAATCAATTGATCAGGGAAATATTTCCACAAATAAGGATCATCCCACTCGTAGTATTTGGCGATTTTGACAAGCTTATCTTTCTGAGCACGTGTAAAATCATCCAGAATCTTTTTAGTGACCTTGTAATTGATAATATCTGCATACCAAGGGTCAATAGCCTTTAATGAAAACAATTGCTCATCCGGAAAACTCTCACATAAAGGGATGAGATCTTCCTCTGTGTTTGAATGCACAAGTCTGCTAAGATGATCTGCTACAACATTCTCATTCCTTTTCTTATCCTTGATCTCCAAGTCAAACTCATAAAGTAGAAGTATCCATCAAATGAGTCGCGGATTTGCATCTTTTTTTATGAGTAGATACTTCAAAGCTGCATGGTCAGAAAACACAATAACTTTAGTCCCAATCAGATAAGATCTAAATTTTTCTAAAGCAAATACAACAGCCAAAAGTTCATTCTCTGTTGTTGAATAATTCAACTGTGCATCATTGAGTGTTCGAGATGCATAATAGATGACATGTGGCACTTTGTTGACACGCTGCCCTAGAACTGCACCGACGGCATAGTCTGAAGCATCGCACATCAACTCAAAAGGTAAACTCCAATCTGGTGGCATGATCACAGGAGTCGTGGATAACAACTCTTTAAGCTTGTTGAATGCTACCACACACTCTTCATTCATATCAAATGTTACATCCTTCTGAAGCAAACGGCACAAGGGTCTAGAAATCATTGAGAAGTCCTTCATAAACCTATGGTAAAAACCTGCATGTCCAAGAAAAGAACGAACCTCCCGACAGTAGTAAGGATGGGTAAAGAACTAACAAGTTCTACTTTAGATTTATCAACTTCAATTCCATTTTTAGATATGATATGCCCTAGAACTAATCCATGTGAAACCATGAAATGACATTTTTCCCAATTTAAGACTAGATTAGTTTCTTGGCAACGTTTTAAAACTAAAGACAAATTATGTAGACATGTATCAAAAGAATCACCATAAACTGAAAAAATCATCCATGAACACTTCAATTATTTTCTTAATCATAGCAGAAAAGATACTTACCATACACCTTTGAAATGTGGCGGGAGAATTGCAAAGTCCAAACGGCATCCTTCGGTATCCAAATGGACATGTGAAAGTCGTCTTTTCTTGATCCTCCGGAGCAACTGCAATCTGATTATATCCAGAATAGCCATCAAGAAAGCAATAACGAGAATGACCAGCTAACCTTTCTAACATTTGATCAATGAATGGGACTGGAAAGTGATCCTTGTGTGTGGTGTTGTTTATCTTTCGATAGTCTGTACAAACTCTCCAACTATTTTGCACACGTGTAGGCACTAGCTCATTAGCTTCATTCTTAACAACTGTGACTCCGGATCGTTTCGGAACTACTTGAACGGGGCTCACCCACTTGCTGTCCGAGATAAGATATATGATGCCAACATCAAGAAGTTTGATAACCTCTTTCTTAACCAAGGTATTAAATATCGGTAATATCGGAAATATCGGTAGTCCGAAAACACGGAAATATCGATGGAAATATCAGGATAATATCAATATCGATAAAAATTACATGGAAACCACAGAAATTGTAAGAAAAACTTGGAAATTTTTATTGAAACTTTGCAGGATGTTTATTTAGTCAATTATCTATTAGTTTATCACAAAAAATTGGAAGGAAATGCATTGCATGATGGATTTAACGTTATCAAGTTGATTATATAGTGAGCTGACAAACATTGTGAGTAGAAAATATGTAGTAATTAATGAAAGAAGTCTAAACACACCATAATCATTTATATATAATGAATTAGTACAATATTTTACACTTTATACATTGCATGGTAAGATACATGAGTGACTTAGTACCACATAGAGTTCCTATGAGGTTCAAATTTTTCACTATCTTCATCATCTCTATGTGTAGAGTGAGTGTATTGTGAAGAGTAGTTATCAAATGATAAATCCCCAAAATAGTTTTGCATGTAATTGTTAACATGCCACCCATATGGATCCGAGATTGGTTGACGTTGTCCATAAGCAAAATCATTTGAAGATTGAGTCTCGGATTGTTTCCATGAGTCGCTCGATTCCATCCCAACAGGAATGGGATATGAAGGGTAGGGAAATGGTTGGTTATGAGTATTACCATAGTTACTACTTCCCACTCCAACAGAGTCCGAAGTTCTAGATAACGAGTCATCTTCTTGACTTGACAAAATCCCCTTGCCTCTTTCTCTACGAGTATAGTCCTTCCCTATGGCACCAATTCCTGGTCCTGCCCGCCTACTGCCATGGTCATCATCCTGTGTTACATGCGTGAAGTTTGCCTCACCAGTGAAGGGTCTCATAAATCCGGGAGGTGGTCCAACATAGTTTCCATATCCACCACCACTACCTCCAGCTCCACTACCTCCAGCTCCATTATATCCTTCATCATTCCCACCTCCGGTGGTAGGTGAGTCTCTTGATCTTGTACTAGAGCTATCATTAGTATCACCACGATGTTGTGGTTGTGTAGGATTGGAAGAATGTGGAATTCCAGTGTTTCTTGGTCTTGGGCGCAAAAGTTCTTCCAAATAGTCAACGCTGCTAGATCCCACCTCCTCCTCTAATACTCTTTCTACATTTATCCCTTCATTACGTGCTTCTTCAGCAACTCTGGGAGCTGGGTTGCCTTCATCATCATCTAAATGAAGAGGTCTAATCCATTGATAAAGTTGGTTACCCTCTGTATCATCATATTCACCAACAATATCAAACACATATAGTGGGTCACCACGGTCGACATGATCTATTTCTGCTTCCTTATCTCGAATTTGAAGCTTCATGTTGTAGTAGCAATAAACTAATTTTTCCAAGCTACTATGAGCCAACTTATTTCTTTGCTTTGTGTGTACGAGTGCAAATGTGCTCCAATTTCTTTCACAAGCAGATGAGGAAGCTGTTTGTGATAATACTTTGATTGCTAACTTTCTCACAGTTGGTGCATCGGTCCCATACACGATCCACCATTCAGCTACAATGAAAAACAATGTTGATAAGCCTAATAACTCCAACAAATTCTATTATAAACTTATAGTGAAATATGTTTATACTCACTAGGAGACATATTTGTTCGAGCAGCAACTGATGTTGGTTCTCCAAAAGTTCTTCTTGCATCTTTAAACCATGTTAGCTGAATTCAATAAATCGTGTTAGTTTAATCCAACAAAGTAATTATTATAATTTAAGTAATTGTGTACCTCATTTCCAAATTGGCCAACTGCTGGTGATGCAGGGTTTAATTTAGAGTATACATTATGTACAGCACGTATAAGGGTACCATCATCTCCAACACCGGGTCTGTATTGGTATCGGGGATTAAAATAATATGTTGTTCAAAGAAACACATACTCTAATAAGAGAAATAATACTTATGCAACTAAAGAAATGAATTGCAAATTATGACATAATTTATACCTGCTGCATGCAAATCGTGGTATAATGTTTTATACCATCGGTCTTCAATTATCTTTATGACCCACCTTGCACCATGTTTTCTTTCCAATTCATCCTTCACTACACGCATCAACTCATATACTGCCCCCATAGTAGGATACACTTCTGTGTCAACGATCCGTAAAACTTTGTAAAGAGGTTCAAACACTTGGCACACATGTTCTGATTGAGTCCAAAAAGCATGATCAAGCACTATACTTTCCACCATACGACCTGCATTTGAGCGACTCAAATTGTGGTTAGCCCAATCGTCACTAGTGAATAGTTGCTTCAACTCTGCTTTCTTCTTAAGTAGGTTGTCTAATGCAATATAGTTGGTGGCGAATCGAGTGGTAGCTGGACGAATAATTTCTCCTTTGCAAAATTCACGCATCTTTGCCAACAACCAACCGTGATTGTAAATATAATTTGTGATCGTTCTAGCTCTTTTTACCACAGTAGCAACATTCTCTCTCTTCCCCATTGCTTCAAACATGAGATCAATACAATGTGCTGCACATGATGTCCAAAACACATTATGATGCTTCATTAACTTTTTTCCAGCTTTGACAAATGCAGAACCGTTGTCGGTCATGACTTGGACAACATTATGCTATCCCACCTCCATGATTACATCTCTCAATAATTTGTAAATATACTTGTAGTTCTTTATATGGTCTGAAGCATAAACAGACTTCAAAAAAATTGTCTTTCCCTTGGAGTATACCATGAAGTTTATGATAGACAATCTAGTCGGGCCAGTCCATCCGTCACACATGATTGTGCAACCATTAGTTTCCCACTTTGACCTCAACTTGTTAACATACTCGCCAATGTCTTTATACTCCATATCCAAATATTTGTTTCTTATCTCATAGGGAGTGGGAGGTTGTACTCCAACACCGGCTTGTTGACATCCCACTACCATATTTTTGAAATGATGTGATGATGCCTTCGCAGCAGGGACATTTTCATAGATAAAGAACTTGCTAATTAGACGCCCCATTCCCTCCTTCACATTACCTCCAGTGAAATAACTCCAAATACTCTTTTGACGTGCTTTGGATGACTTATATAAACTTGGGGCTATTGGTGGTGTTGGTTGTGATTCTCTAAGACTATCTCCCCGTCTCATTTGTGCACCACCACTTGTCCCGGAACCTTGTGCTCTATTAGGAATTTTATGAAGGTGTTCTCTTTCCCATGCTGACTGTTTGGAGGCACGTAATGCTTGTTTCAAACTGCGTCGTTCTTCAGGTCCCATGTCATCATCACATTCGTCCTCATCGTCAACATCATCACTGTCAACCGCTTGGCCAATGACTTCTCCTCGTAACCCAGCTCGAATATTTTCCATTCCATGTGTTATCTTTTCCTTCTGCTGTTTTTTATTTTTTAATAATGTGCTGATGAATGCCTTCACTTCTGGGGGGACATTATCGCATCGTTGGACATTTTTTGCTGGATCTAATCCACTAAGATGGTACTTAAGTCATGTCACTCCGCCACTCTTCATTACCCGACCACAATATTTGCAAATTGTGCCATGTTTGTTTCCGTCTATTGGGTCTCCATGTTCCCAAGCTGGATCACATTTAGTAGCTCCACTGGACATCTTAAACGTACCTACATTTATTTTTCATGAAAATTAGACAAATATTTTTTGGCCAAAAAATATAGTAGTGATGACGGTTATATAAGAGAACCTAAATAATAAAGTTATTCTACAGAAGAATTAAATACGAAGTAAAGAAAATGATTGTAAAAATTTAAGTAATTAAAAAAATAATATGGAATAATAAAACCTAATAGTAATGAATAATAATCCAATTTGATAAAAAAAAAAAATCCTAATATAAAACATAGTGATGAATAATAATCCAATTTGATGACGGTTATATAAGAGAACCTAAATAATAAAGTTATTCTACAGAAGAATTAAATACGAAGTAAAGAAAATGATTGTAAAAATTTAAGTAATTAAAAAAATAATATGGAATAATAAAACCTAATAGTAATGAATAATAATCCAATTTGATAATAATCCAATTTAATAATAATCCAATTTAATGAATAATCCAATTTGATAATAAAAAAAAACCTAATATTAATGAATAATAATCCAATTTGATAAAAAAAATCCTAATATAAAACATAGTGATGAATAATAATCCAATTTGATAATAATCCAATTTAATAATAATCCAATTTAATGAATAGTCCAATTTGATAATAAGCCAATTTAATGAATAATCCAATTTAATTAATAATAATCCAATTTGATAATAATCTAATTTAATGAATAATAATCCAATTTGATAATAAAAAAAACCTAATATTAATGAATAATAATCCAATTTGATAATAAAACCTAATATTAATAAAATAATAAATAACATTAAACATATTAAAATTATCCTAGGGAATAATTATACAACATTACTTAATTACTTAAAAAAATTAACATGTAATTGTTAACATTACTTAATTACTTACAAAAATTAACATGCAAGTATTAATTACTTAAAAAAATTAACATACGAGTCCACAAAAATTTATTTGTTGTTGTATAAATTACAATAATATAAATATAAGTTTGTAAACTTACCTTAAATATGGAACCCTTTGTGTTCAAGCTTTGGAATGGATCTGGAATGGCTTTGAAAATGGTAAGGGAAATAAAATAATAAATAACATTAAACATATTAAAATTATCCTAGGGAATAATTATACAACATTACTTAATTACTTAAAAAAATTAACATGTAATTGTTAACATTACTTAATTACTTACAAAAATTAACATGCAAGTATTAATTACTTAAAAAAATTAACATACGAGTCCATACAAATTTATTTGTTGTTGTATAAATTACAATAATATAAATATAAGTTTGTAAACTTACCTTAAATATGGAACCCTTTGTGTTCAAGCTTTGGAATGGATATGGAATGGCTTTGAAAATGGTAAGGGAAGAAGAAGAAACGAAAATGCTCTGAATGCCTCTGATACTCCACCTCTGATAAGGTGAAAGAATATAACAGACAGTGGCACATGGTTTTGCATGTGAAAGAATATCACAGACTCACAGTGGCACACGGTTTCATTATTAAAGCACTATTATTTGTTGTCCATGGTCTAAAATTGTAAAAAGTGATTGTAAAATCAATCAGGTGAGTCAGATGAGATGACCCAACCACACACACACACAGACATGCCATCACACACGCACACAACACACGCACACAGACCTCACACGCATACGTCTCTCTTTCTCGAATCTCGATCCTTCTCTCTTCTTCTCTGAGTTCTCTTCTCCCCCTTCTCCATTCTCCCACACACACAGATCTCCCACTCTCTCGATCCTTCTCCCACACACACGCACAGAGACCCACATCGCCTTCTGCTCATCAGCCCTCCCTCGTCAGCGTCGTCTCCCTCATTTGTCTCTGCACCGAGGGTCCGAGACCCACATACACACACGCACACCTATCATCATCAAAAACCTCGTCTTTCTCCCTCTCCTTCTCGTCTCTGGCACTCGGCGAACGCAGGAACTCCGGCGAGTTTCTTGAATTTCTCCGGTTAGGTAAGGTAAGCTTCGGCTCATAACCTTTCTTGCATGCGTGAAATTTGAACCTTATATGTGAAATTTAAGTTCAAAATCGTGTTTTTGCAAGGTTTTTGGGACGAAATCGGCTCGGGAGTAAGCACACCATCTCCGGCCAGGTCGTGGGTGGTCGACGAACTTTCCGAACACCTCTGACCGTTTCACGGCAAACAGAATATATAAAAACGTTCATCTCGTCTTCTATTTCATTCTGATACCTAGATCGGAGTCTAGGGTCCTGTTTTACAGTCGGCCGGAGCTGTAGAAGCTCCGGCGTTCTTCTCCGAGTAGCAGTTCAAAAAATATCGCGATATTATCGATATTATCGATAATATCGCGATATTTTGACGAAAACCATTTGGATACCTATTTAAATATCCATTGCGCGAAAAACTGATAATATCGGCGATACTTCGCCGATATTATCGGCGATATTTCGCCGATATTATCGGCATTTTCTTCCATGTTCTTGACAACCTCCATCATAAGTGGGTTCAAACGGCGTTGTGCTTCCCTTGTTGGTTTTGCACCTTCCTCCAATAGAATCCTATGCATACATGTAGCTGGATTTATACCTTTGATATCTGCAATACTCCAAGCTATGGCAGTTTTGTGATCCTTCAATACCCGGATCAGTTTCTCCCTTTCTTCTGTTGTGAGTTGTGATGATATGATGACCGGTAATGTTTCATCCTCTCCCAAAAATGCATACTTCAAATGTTCAGGAATCGGTTTAAGCTCCAATTTGGGTGCCTGAATCATAGAAGGAAGAGTTTTTTCGTTAGAAGTAGGAAGAGAAATAAAATAGGAAGAAGACTTACCACGAATTGGTGAAAGAGACTCAAGAGCAGCCACTGTTTGGATTAATTCTTCTTCAATGTGCTCTGAATAATTTAAATTTCCATGTGTAATGCTATGCACTAATGCCTTCTCTAAATTATCTTGTCCCACACCTTCATTAAAACAATCCTGCACAAAATAGTCAAACACATCAACAGACAAACAAGATTCAAAATCATTAGGGTACCTCATAGCATTGAAGATTCTAAACTTGACGATTTCCCCATCAATTTCCATGGTTAAGGTACCATCGTAGACATCAATCTTCGTACGTGCCATTCTAAGGAATGGTCTTCCCAATATAAGAGGAAGTGCAGTAGGCATAGGGTCATGTTCCATCTCAAGAACAAAAAAGTCAACGGGAAAAATGAGCTCATTCACTTGCACAAGTACATCCTCCAATAGGCCTATGGGATATCTATTTGAACGATCTGCCAACTGGATTACTACCTTTGTTTCCTTTAAGTCTCCAAGGTTCAATGATTCATACACTGAATATGGCATCAAATTGATGGATGCACCCAAATCACACAATGCTCTCCCAAACTCTTTCCCTCCGATTACACATGGAATGGTAAAGCTACCGGCATCTTTCAACTTCGGTGGTAGCTTCCTCTGCAAAACAACTGATACTTCCTCGCTTAATGCCACAGTTTCTTGATCATTGAATCTCCTCTTGTTAGTACAAAGCTCTTTAAGGAACTTTGCATACTTGGGCACTTGTTTTATGGCATCTAAAAGAGGTAAGTTCATTTGGACTTTCCGGAAAGTATCCAAGATTTCCTTATATGTTTGTTCTTTCTTAGACTTCATAAACCTATGAGGAAAATGAATAGGGACACATGAGTTAAATGAATTTTGAACTTCTTTACTTACCTTATCAGAATCTTTTGTGTTCAATTATGTAGCTTTATGAGACTTTTTAGTTTCTGTTGAAGCCTCATCTTGCTCAAGATTCTTGGTTTGTAGCTCCCCTTGCTCATTTGTATCTTTTCTAGTCCTCTTTTGCATCCTTGACTGCTCAAAAACTTCTTTTCCACTCCTTAAAGTCACAACATTCATCTGCTCCGCATTTGGATTCACCACGGTCTGGCTAGGCAACCTTCCTGGTTAGTGTTGTTGCCCCATCAAACTTGTTAACCGACTCATTTGGCGTTCAAGGTTTTCAATTGCTTTGTCTGTTTTTTGTTAATGAGATTGAGTAGAGTTAGCTAAAGAAGCAATTAAATCCTTAAGAGACTTACTTGGAGCTTGGTGTTGTTAAGGCTGAAATGGTGCCTGTGGTCTTGCTTGAAAGAAGCCAGGTGGACGGTTATAGTTGTTAGGAACAGATTGTTGTCCGTTGTCTTGATTGTTCCACTTTAAGTGTGGATGATCGCGCCACCCCGCGTTATAGTTGTTGGAGTATGGATCATACTTTTGTTGTTGTTGCACTTGAAACCCTCATAACGCATGAGCTTGCTCAAGACCACCTTGATCCATCAATGAAGGGCACATGTCCGTGGCATGTCCCATCATTGAACATACACCACACACCTGTTTTGGCGCCACCATAACCTGTTGCACAAGATTAGTCAAGTTAGCTAATTGTAATTCAATACTAGAATTAGCACTTACCTCGTTAACTTTCTTAAGAGGTAGCTCATCTCTCCCTCCAAATTGTCAAGTTAGCTAATTGTAATTCAATACTAGAATTAGCACTTACCTCGTTAACTTTCTTAAGAGGTAGCTCATCTCTCCCTCCAAATTGTCGTGTGTTGCCAGCAATGTTCTTTAATAATGCCTTAGCATTTGTTGGTGTCTTGTTCATGAATGCTCCTCCATTTGCTGCATCAAGCATTACACGATCAGTACCACACAATCTTTCATAAAAATACTGTATTAAAAGATGCTCTGAAATTTGATGATTAGGACAAGATGCAACCAAATGTGTGAATCGCTCATAGTAATCTCCAAAGGGTTCTCCATGTTGTTGTCGGATTGCACATATGTCCTTCCTTATGCTTGCAGCTTTTGTGGCCTGAAAATATTGCTCCAAGATTGCTTGCTTCACCTGGTTCCATGTGTTCATTGATCCCGGAGGTAAATTGTAAAGCCACTCCTTTACCTTAGCTTCTAATGTAAATGGGAATGCCCTCAACTTGACTTGCTCCTCATCAACATTTGTTGGTCTCATTCCCGAGCATACCACGTGAAACTCCATGAGATGCTTGTTGGCATCCTCTGTTGAGAAGCCATGGAACTTCGGCAAGTTGTGAATCATGCCGGACTTGAGCTCAAATCCTCCTTCTACATTTAGATATGTGATGCACAATGGTTGTTGATCCGTATTTGGCGTTGCCAATTCCCTCAAAGTACGGTTATCATCCATGCCTTCTTGTGGTTCTTCCTCCTCTTCCGAACTCAAATGTGGTGGAGAAGATGGTGGTAAAGACACCGATGCACGCTTCTGCTTGATTTTTCTCTGAAGCTTTCGAAGTGTTCGTTCAAGCTCAGGATCGTAGGAAGCAAGATCAATGCTCTTGGACCTTCAAGTATGCATATACTACGAAGAGTACCTGAAATAAAAACAAAAACAAAAACACTAATTAGGCAAGAAAAGAAAACAACAGAAAAATAAGTAATTAGAAATAACAATCCCCAGCGACACGGCGCCAAAAATTTGATAAGATTAAAAGCACACCACAAAGTAGCACACAAATGTCCTATTGATTTTCCTTATTAAAGCTAAGATTTGTCCATTGTAGCATATAAAAATAAGGGTCTTTCCCGCAGAAGATTGTTTTTATCTAACTACTTAAAATGTCACAAAAACTGGGCCCCTGTCCCTACTGACCAGCCATCAAAAGAATAATTATTAGACTGACTTATGTTTATCTAAAGTCTACGAAATTTTATATGAAAACACTAGACACACAGAGCTACACTCACACAAATTTTTGGGATTTTTGGAGTTGATTTTCTATTTAAATTAAATTGAACAAAAACAGAACAGAAACAGATTTTAAGTAGTTCACAAATTAAGAAAAACAAGTTAGGGGAATTTCTATCCACCACCAAATAATCATGCAAACATGTTATGTTTCATTCAAATTCCTTTTATTTCCGGATGAAGATGCTCAAGTTGGCTCAATGTTAGAACTCAACCTATTACTCTTTCTTATGTAGTATGTTAAGAGAATGGTGTTTTCAACTAACTTAGTTCCTAGCATGCAATCTAGAATGGCGTGTTCATAGATTTAACAAGTAGAAATCATTAAGAACGAAAAGAGTTTGAGTCATCACAAGGCATCGTAAGTACTGGTGTTGTCTTACTTATCCTATAAATTAGTTCACATGTTAATCGCAATTAACAAGTACTACTCTAGAACATATGTAGGTCCTCATTCGACAAGGGCAGGCACACACATATTCATAGCATTAGAATCCTAGATATGCTTACTACGTATGCATCCATAGAAAACAAATAAAGAATTCATCAATGAGACAAGTAGTGAACCAATTTTCATCCATTCATAAAAGTAATTCAAACAAAATATCATAACAAACTTGCAATCATATTCGGGGCTTCAAAACAGCCCCTAAATACTAAGAATTTAGTTACACGCAGTCCTTAAGTTAAAATAGAAGATAGACATGAGTTTGAGAAGATAGAACCGAAAGAAATCGACTGAGGCCTCCTCCTTTCTTTCCTTCCTTCCCCAACGCTGCTTTTAAACCAATTCTTGCTGCATCCTTTTCTTCTCCTTAACTCACCCACTAATAGCCATTTAGTGATGACAATAAGTGAGAGGAAATAGTAAAACAATTGTAACTCTTTAGGTAGCCTTTATGCCAATTACTCCCTCTTAATTCTCATCCTTATTTCCATTCCCTTTTATATTTGAATAAGTGTCAGCTGACTTGTTCTTGGCTGCATCAGTTTTGGCTGCTAGATTTATTGGGTTTATTACTTACATTGCAGTTACAAACTGCTCAGCCTCTTGGGAACCTTTCAGTGTTAAAATGGCCATAACTTTTTCTAGACAAATGATATTAACAATCCGCGAAATGCTCCAGAAAATAGACATCCGTAGCTTTCCAAGCATATAAGGCTCATTCTCTAATTCATTCTGAGCTGTTCGCAAATTTCTTCCAAAGTCAGCTGATCTGCACAGGCAGTTTTGACGAATTTGTTACTTAAAATCCCAATTGTGCTATTTTTCTTTTCTTTGCTTGACAAATCCTACAAAACACAAAAACAAAATAAATATCTCAAAAATATAAGGAACTAACTAAGAAAAGACAAGTGAATTTGATGTAAAATATATATAAATATGAGCTTATCAGTTTTTAGGGTCAACAGTTTTATGAAAGGTTTTAAGGCATGCTAGGGTTTTCGGCAAATCTATCACCTATTATGCTATTAGTTTTCATAAAACTTTGGGGGTTAGTATGTTGATAACTGTTTCAGTATTATTTATATATATAACTTGGTCCACTCATGTTTGTTTTGTGCCACCTCAGGACATAGGAACAAGGCTTACGACCCGCACTACGAGGCTTTCCCCTACCAGTGATATTGTGCCATCATCCCTGCTTTGACATCATTGTAATAACACCTTCTGTTTTATTTTGAATTAGAAGTATGCTCTGAACATGTCATGCACTATCACTATCACGCATAAATGAATAGTCACCTTTTATTATTTTGCTACATTTTATACGCATGTTTTACATGTTCTCAGCATATGCATTCATTAAATGGCTTGTGTCACCCTCGGGTGTTGGCCAGCACATGGCCATCCCGATGTCCCCAGGCATCGGGATCAGGGCGTGTCACTTTACATTTGTGGGAGGCAGTTTTGTAGTTGGCATATTAAGAAACAGAAGGTCGTGGCTTTGTCAAGTGCAGAAGCAGAGTGCAAAGGTTTGACAAAAGGATTATGTGAGCTATTGTGGCTTCCAAAGTTGCTAACAGAACTTGGGTGTCAGTCGACGTCTGCAACAAAGTTGTTTTGTGATAACAAGACTGCCATGATATTTCTCATAATCCAATTTAGCATGACGAACCAAACATATTGAAGTGGATAGACATTTTATTAAGGAGAAGTCCGATGCAAATATAATTCAATTTCCGTTTGTGAAATTAGAATATCAACTGGCAGATATTTAAAAAATGACAGTTTTGCAAGTCAAGTGTTCTACAACTCACTCATAAGTTGGGCATCAATGACATTTATGCACCAACTTGAGAGGGGATGTTGTCGTGAGTTGACCTTTTGACATAATTAGCGAGATTTGTTCCCTATTTGATTTCTTGTAAGTAGGATGGGCTTCGTTATTTATTCTTGCCTTGTAAGTTAAAGTTGTAATATATATCTTGCCTCTTATGTGAGAAGAATACATTGAAGCATTCAACAACCAAATTAGCATTTTTTTTGCTTCGCTAGTTGGTTAAAACTGAATTGAAATCAAGAACAAAACATAAATTTCTTGCAAGTAAACAATTTCGAGTATCAATCTTTAAACCATTGTTGTTTTTAATTTGTGGCTTCATTTTGAAATCTAAGGGCATAGATTGTTAACTACATCTATGAACAGATCAAAACCCTTTTATTTCATCTGTAGTTTAATGGAGGATATGGGCCAATTTCTCGCAACTCACTGGCGCCAAGACAGTAACTTCACCAGCGATAAGACTGTTAATGTATGCAAAATCATAAACCAGCTCGTCCAAATGAAATTGTACGTTCACATTTCTCATTTCTACAACTGTGTTTATGCATGTATCAGATTTTGTTACGATCTTTGAATTTGAACTTCTATGTTCCATTTCCAGCTACACATGAAACAGTTTTAACTTCTTAATCGTGTTTTACATAATTGCTATTTGCAGATCTGGTGAGGCTCTTCTTACAGTAAGCAAACCTTGAGCTCTGAGGTCGTACGTATCTGGGCTTCCACCATCGTCGAGTTCCCTCGAGATAATGACACGGAGATTTTGCATGACACGGCCATTTTTAATCAGATATTCGAGCATATTCATCTCATTTGGTGTCCCCTTGAAACCCGTTACTCGAACCCTCCTTAGCGTTTCGGTTATGCATTGGTCAACGGCACCATCT
Source organism: Malus fusca (assembly GCA_035220775.1). Lineage (NCBI taxonomy): Eukaryota > Viridiplantae > Streptophyta > Magnoliopsida > Rosales > Rosaceae > Malus > Malus fusca. The sequence goes on from CM069069.1 coordinate 31,717,867, forward strand.
CCCGTCCACACCGTCGCAGGATTCCGCTGTTCATATTGAGGAAGTCTATATTTCTGAAAAAAAAAACCACAAAAACAGGAAGACGATAATACATGATTATTGTCATCAAAGCTAATTTAAAGACACTAATTACGATCGAGTACTCACATCATAAAAAATTCTTCCTGGGCGTATGACAATATCAAGAATCTCCAAACGAGGACAGCTACACAAGAAAAAATTGATGCCCAAAATCTCAAAGCTGTGCATTGCAGTTTTCAGTGTCAAGCTTGTCACGCTCAAAGGATTTTCCACACCAATTGGGTCCTTTCCCATGGAAATAACCTGCAAAAAAACAGCATCAAAAGAAGAACAAGTAGATAAACAACTGAAGAAAAAGACTAGATACATCGATGATTAATCATATACCGCTAATAGGGTTGCTTCGAAATTTAAAGAACTTGTTTTTCGTTTGATGATATGACATTGACATGTAAAACCCTAATATGAAACATTCGAAGTCATATGTTTGATTACTCCCTTCCCAAATATCGCTAGTATATCCAAAAGGACAATGAAAAGGGAAAAAATATGGGAAATCGATAAGTACCTGAAGCGTGTAAGTGCAAACTGTCAATGTGCTGATGGAGCAAAGTTTGTGAAGGAAATCGTAGAGAGAATCACCTAATTCCGGCCCACAATTCTCGTCAAGCCCAAAGTCGATATCTAACACTTGCACTTTTCCAGTGTTCTTTACCTTGAACAGGGGGGCACAGAAACCAGCATACTTGAAATACCTCAAATTTGGTACCATAATACGAAACTCGTCCAAAACACGATACCAGCAGCGATCAACCACGAGGCTTCGTAGCTTCAAATTGTCTCCGCAAACGTCGAGTCTGTCCAAGTCCCAACAATTCTTAAGACTCAGACTTTCAAGCACCACACAGTTGACCAACAGCGTGTGCAGATTAGTGTCCGGGAACTCAATCCAAGCCAAAGAAATTTCCTTTAGCAGATGGAAATTCTTGAGTCGTGGGATATTGAAGTTGCAAGAAATCAGAGTCAAGGATTCAAGAACTGGATTCAAACAATAGAAATGCTCAGGCAAAACATACGTCCATGCGGCTGCCCACTCATCAATCTCGAACCTGTCTTCATTCCATGCGGCGTCGGAAAAATCGATCACCAGGTGTTTGACGCTACGCTGGACTGAAAAATCGACGCCTTCATCTGCAATCACTCGGGAATCTTGAGACAAACTTGATACCAGATGAAACTTGTTCACATTGATTTGTTCATTGTTTGCACGTGCAATATAGCGCCGCACAGAATTGAGGAAATCTTGTCTCTGGATCTCTCTCTGTGCTGGTTCTGCTGCAACAACATGGAGACGCTCGTTGAACTCGACGTTGAGTACGGCACCACGCCAAAGGTTACGCCAACCCTTGGACAGAAGACAGGTTCTTGCGGCTTCTTTAAAGGGCAAGAGGGAGATGATGAGCACAAGGGTATCCGAGGATATATTTGAGATGGTACCCATGTTAATTATTGTACTAACTAACTTTCTTCAAAGAAGAAGAAGAACACAGAACGAAGAGCGAAGAGCGAAGAACGAAGAAGAAGAAGGAAGAACGAAGAAGAAGAAGAACGGAGTAGAAGAAAGTTTGTACCAAAACGATGAGACCAATGGCAGATTATAACTAACAAATTAATCTTGGGTTTTCGGTAATTCAGTTAATAAAGAGTGATCGGAGGAGAGGAATGGATGAGAGAGAGAGAGAGAGGAGGGCTTGATCAGAGAACCCAAAACAGGGGAGGGTTTGTTTGGGACTAGCGTTAGGCGGGAAATGATATCAGGTGGGCCCCTCTCTCTATTGTCTAAATTCCGAATCAGGCTGATTTACACGTGTCCAGTTTGAGTGGAACTGGATGCCACGCTGGACATAGATGGCTGTCAGGATTGCGCCACGTGTCTAACGATTTTGTTGTTTTTTATTGGAATGTTCTTGGGTTTGTTAGCAGCGAAAATGCCGTTATTGTATGACAGTTGGGATTACACATTCAACTGTATCCACCAGGTCTAACGAATTCTATCAATCTATACAATCAGTTTTTGTTCTCTCTCTCTCTCTCTCTTCTATCTTGTCAGCTTCTCTCTTCATGTTAATATGATATCAGAACAAGGTTATTCGATATGTGAAGTTCATCCGCTAACAGTCTCTAAATTATCCTGTTAAAAAAATTTCAATCTGAGTGAGCGTGTTGAGAATAAATCTCATATTGATAGAAGAATGACATTGCATAGGCTTGTCAAGCTACTTCCTATATACCAATTGATTGTTTGTGTTCACTTGTAGTAAACTTTTCTTCATATATAGCGATAGTAAGATGAGAATCGAACCTAGAGTCTCAGGTGTTTAACAGTAAATGTTCTTAAGCACTCCAATCTAAATGCCTCTTCTGCAAAACTTAACACTTAACAACATGAACAACCTCTCAGACTTAACTTGAACTTTCCGATATATTGGATGTTGGCCTGACTCAACTATTTTAATTATTATTTAATTATAATTCCCTTATTAGTTTGGATTTCCTTGTTGTGAGGAATTTTCTTGCATCCCTAATCAACTATATAATTTGTGTATTTATTGCCTCCCAGAGAGAAGAATAAGACAATATAATTAAAACCCAAAATGCAATTTTATCTTTGGAAATGAGATCTTAATAATTTTCTTCCTAGTAGCATTTTTTGTTAATATATAAGAACATTTGTTGGGTTTCTGAACCTTCAACAATTGCAGATATGAGTTTATTAGCTAAATTGAGTTTAACTAAACTGGCTAGAGCAATGTAATCGCTTTGTACATTCAAGTTCGAATCCACATTCCCATAGTTGAAGTTATTTAATGTTTATTGCTCATATAGCAATTTCAACCTAGCTAATTTTTATTTATTTTTACTTGATTGCAGAAGAAATCTTCACTAAATACTTTTCTTGGTAGAAAATGAAGTAGAAAATGTTATAGCTTCTACAATCCAACCGACCCTCCATACTAAAGAGCAGGCAACTCCATCCTCAAAACAAACATTTATCAACATCTTAAATAACAGTGGATTAAATTAAGATCTTAAGGCCCTTTCCCACAGCTGCTATTTCCCTCAGATTCACTGCCTCTGCTTCAATAGCTCCAAACTAACCTTGTGCAGCAGCCTGTACAGCAGATAAACAGTTTTCTCAGTGTCCCTTTTCTGCAGTGTTCGACCTTCATGTCGATAAATATTGCATCGGACCATAACAAGCTTGAACAATCAGCCCCAAAGCTCACAATCACTATAAGTATTATCAATCTTTTCGAAAGCCTCTGCAAGCACATTCACATGTTTATGGAAAGAACTCGAGACCAGTATCCAAAGCACATTGTCCTCCTCCCCTCCATGGTAATCGTCAATTATCTTCACCTTCACTATGAAACCATCAAGTTTATCATACCTATTTCCAATTTTGTCCCGAATTACAACTACTTGGCCAGCGTAGGGAGACATAACACCTATACAAAGTTTTTTTTTTCGAACGTATCCCTTCTGCATATAGACAAAGGGTTTATAGTGAGGCTGAACAAAGATATAAAATTTCCATAGAAAACATAGTCAAGTTTTACTAAGACATTATAAGCCGTCTACAAGTTCAATGAAAATTTCAATTTTACCAAGAGAATATAAACTTTCAATATAACTTCATGCAGCTCGACTATTAGGAATCCAAAATTACAGCTACACCTAGCTATGCTACAATGTCTTTAGGAAACGGAAAAAAATGTTCCTTAGAGGGAAACCACAGATGTGTTGCATACAGTCACACATCCGCAACTACACACCCTGAGATGTTTTCTTTTGTCTTAGATGTGATGCGAAAATGAATTAGACTGAAAATCAAAACTTTTGAGATGAGAAAATGAAAATGATTCTCCATTTTGGCATACCTTTGAACAGATACCGCAATATTTTCATAGCAACTGCCACCTCGACAATGTTCTTCCGATTATGTTCATCACCTTCCTTTTCCGCTTGACCACCAATTACCTTTATAAAAGAATAACGACCATACGTTGTCGCCGGAAGAAATCTTTTCTCATAGCAGCTTCTCATTACATTTGGAGTATCCATTATCTGATTATCATAAAATTTATAATTTGGAAACAAACTTATGGACAATTGCATTCTGTATTGCATATTCAGTATGTGTTTTGGATGACCCAAAGAGCTTAGCCTCTCAAACAAGCTTCTTGAAAAGCCAGCTCCATCAGATACCTACAGAAAGTAAGAAAATAGATATTGAATACATAAAAATAACAGGTACGGAACAAAAAATAGATGTATATAGAAATAAACGAATGAGTAACATTAACGTACATTACTTTTAACTATAGCAGGTAACTGGTATTCAACACCCACAAGAATAGCATGCTTGACACCCTGAAGTTGCAACGGTATGGTGAGCTCACACTCTTTCACCTGTGCAGCTTCTTCGATAAACAAAATGTTTGGAGGCACCATTGGCACTTTCAGAACAGAAAGGCACTCGCTTCTCCTCATGCAAAGTTGAAGTGATTTGTAATCCATTGTCTCAGCAACTTCCGGGATGTACAAATCTTCAGCAACTTGCTGACAGGAGAAAAGGTTTTCCAGTTCTTCAGATATAACATTACCATCACACAACAATGATTCAAAAGAATCAAGTGAGGAAATAAGCGCTGACATGTTTTGGAAATTTTGTAGCAAAATGTGACTTGTCGATAGATGGGTACAGAAGACAAAGATACAATCGCTCAGTGGTGATGCAGTAGAAACAAATATTTCAATGAAAATTTGAAGAAATGATTTGCACTTCCCCTTGCTAACTTCATCGTCACTTGTTCTCTCTTTCTTTTCGATTTCACTAGTAGTATTTTCCTGTTCTTTCTCTCTGGTCGACTCATTTTTTGAGGAAATGTGGTAGTGGTACAGAGAAACACAACCTTCAAGAAAACCTATATATCATCGAAGCAAAGCAATGCCTCCAACCAGTCTCTTCTGGTCCTAAGCATTTGGCAAGCCTTTCAACATGGTAATCTAAACATATTTCTTCAATTTCTGGACTAACTTTCCAACGCTCTTCATTCCCAAATAGAAGAATTTCTCCCAATGGACAAAACAAAGCCTTGGATTTTGCACCATTCACTATCTTCATAAAGATGGAAGCCACTTCCATAATTGCAACCTCTGTTGGGGCACAAGTCAGAGTCCTGCATCTCATTCTTAACAGTGTAAAAAGCAAAGTAGCGATTGTTTTTGTTTTTCCCGTACCAGCTGGACCCTGAATAAGTTCCAAGAAGGGTTGGCAATATGCAGACTACGAATACAAGCCCGAACTGCTCTAGTTTGAGACTCATTCAGCTCAGAACACAAACTTTCAATCAACTGTTTGTTAGGGCTGTCCTCATTCGTTGCAGAACAAAGATCATAGTTTTTCTTATTCTGTTATCAAGCATAATATTTTATGTTGGTCTCATGTCTCAACAATAATTATGTCTTGGAATATAACAATGATATTAACACATTTAAATTATTCTGTTATGCATCATATTGTTGGGGCAAAGAATAAATAGAAGAATGTGATAGGTAAACAAAAAATTACAGCATTTATGTTAAGAAACTTACCATAGAACCAGTGCATAGAACTTCATTGATGATCTTCAGATTTCTGCACACGTGCAACGATTTCCAGATTCTTCTGTTATACGTCTATCGGCCAAGAATGCCCGAACTGCCATTGTCCTCATTTACTTTTTCTGAGGCTTTCTTAGTGACTGAGACAATGCCCATGACCTCCCTACCCTTTGTAAATCACAAACAGATTCTGTCTTAAAATCCGCTAAAACAAAATTTTCTCCAGGCAGAACTCTGTATGGTTCCCCACCGCTGAACCTACTTTGCCATTTATCAACCTTCACATTATATAATTTTGTTGCATCTGGCTCGAACTTACTAAAGTCAATTACTTCAGCAAAAGGTACTCTCTGCAAATTTTGCATACTTGAGCGCAGTTGTGCTCTAGTTTCTTCCAATAAAGGAAACACATAAGACCCGAAATAATGTTGCACGCACCGCAATGACGCGGGAATTTTTTGGACCTAGAAAAATGAAAGATCCATTAGAAGTACTTTAAAGGGGATAAGGAGTGTGGGAATTATTAGTCACTGCACTATATATCAATACATTACACATAACATGTCATGGAGACATGACAAATGACAATCTTTGGAAGCCAGAAAGGTTAACCACCACCATGTCACAAGGGAATTTGGTTATTTAGAGCATGCTATGAGAAAAATGAGAATTGGGGTGAGATTTTGGTGCAGATTGAGATTAAGTCACTAGATTGATCAATGAAGTTCCCGACCCACTTGCTAGGATAAGGTTTTGTTGTTGTTATTATTGATCAATGAAATTCTCCAAAATATTCAAAATGTTTGTATTGTAAATCTCCAATAAAGGATTCTAATAATCAAAGAACGCTAAAAAATTGTGAGAACAAAAGATCGTCAAGAAGCTGGGTAAGCCGACACATGAAACAAAACTTGAATCTAAACTATATATTAATAAAACCCTCTTTGTCAACCAAAAGAGAGTGAAAAGCAAATTTTGTTTTCTATCACAACAAAAAAGTTATGGACAGTAACGTAATTTCATAAAATAAAATTTTGCTGTTTTTTGTTTAAGCATCATCTACAAGTGATTTTATCATCTCTAATTAAAAAAATATAAAAATAAAAAAAATAAAAACAAACCTCTCTCACTCTCTCCCCACTCCCACTTCCTCTCTCACTCTCTTCCTCTCTTCAGTTTTAAAAACATAAGTAAAAAATTTCACCCGCTGTGCATGACTATATACTAGTTATTCAATTAAAATTAGGAAAACTAATGAAAAGGGCTTGAAAACTTTGAGTTTTAATGATAAGGACAAAATAAAGGGTAAAGTGAATAGTACCAGGTTTGACTTTTTAGTGTAAAAATGTGGTTTTTCATTAAAGTGAACAGTACCGTGGATGTTTAGTAATAGTTAGTTTTAAGACTTCGTGTTTATGAAAATATGTGTAATGAGTATGTAATAATCCCACAAAAACTAAAACAAAAAAAAAGTATAAACACATTCGTAGAAAACATATCTCGGATTGGCAATTTTTTTCATGAAAATATGTAATCAAATTACCCAAATAACAAAGAGCTTCTCACTTTCTCAGAAAACCTTAAAGGAATCAAATTTATGAAGTCCTTTTTAATAGGCTTGAAGACCAAAATCTTTACTGCATGAACTGGTTATAAGCAGTTCAAGAAACCAATTTTTGGTGGTAATTGCTACTAAACATTCAAAAAAATAAAATAAAAGCTGCTTCTCATCAAATTTTGTCAGGACCAAAAATATTTTGACCTAAATTGAAACCCCCAAAATTAAGAACACCAAAGGAGAATGACGACATTC